>CM060899.1:26502500-31777500 GCA_030762935.1 Hymenopus coronatus | reverse complement strand
GTATACTTAGTGAAATATTTCAATACATAAGTTAGTGTACTTATTTAAGTGATTTTTCAGTGGTATACTTAGTGAAATATGTTGTACATTATCAACAGAATGATTCTATATTATTTGTTAGATGTTAGATTTCCAACTCGGAAAGACTGTAGAGAAGCAGACAAAATTGTGCAATTTATAAGAAACCTCTTGCTAATTCGCCCATTTAGCAGCTATTGTGAGAAATAGTTACTATAAAATTATGTGCTTATGATACCAGAACCATGAGAATAGACGGCATGTTCCTCGGACTCAGAATGCAATACATGTAATCTACAGTGAAAGTCATAATCTTTGGGATAATCTCTGATACGTGTCATCCCCCCCCTTTTTTTTGTGTGCATTTAAAAATGATTTCAAATTTCCCAAATGTACGTGTGTGTGGATGTGCATGTGCATGTATACTAGATATTTATTAAGAGTAGACTAACATTTTATAAGTTCATATAGTGGAATTAATGGTTATATACATGAGAGACAAACAATAAGGTTTGGTCAAAATCTGATATTTTGCCCTCCTTCAGATTTAGACCAAGAAATTAGAACAAAATTAAGTTATGACCTTGCCATGAATGTTTACTGCAATAATTCCAATTTATCAATAATAACTTCTGACAGGCCAAAAAATGTGATTGTATTAAATATGCCTTCAACTAGAGTTCTCTTCCCTTCCATTGTCCTTTGTTTTTTACTTCAAATACTTGGAAAAGCAAGTAATTTGACAGATGTTGCATATGGTATATGACAGCTTATAGTACCACAAGATGGCAGCTGGACACAAAACACTATAACCAAAACTGAAGCCTCTAGCATCAAAATTGTAGTAAACCTTAATTTCATCCATCACCCCCCTTAAACTTTAACACAGCATTTATTTTTTGTCGCCTATAACAAGTGTAAAATTTTAACTTTTATGAAAATAGCATAAATAGACATAGAAAACAGAAAGATACCTTATTTGAGGTTTGGCTTCAATAGTTGCACCCTGCTGCTTCTTGCCTTCTGCTGATGTACTTTCCCCTGCTGCTCTGTTTATTAACTGTGGAGCAGCAGTGAGTACGTTAGGATTGCCCGTAAGTGGAGCAGTTGGCCCAGGAGGTACAGGAACAGCACTTAATGTCGTTGGGCCTGTGTTTATAGCAGTGGTAGAAACTGGCAGTGGCATTCCTGGTATAGGCATCCCCGTTGGCAAGCGAGGTGGGGGTCCTGGTGGCCTCAATAACCTTGGTGGCATTCCTACACACAAAATGCAAAAAAAAAAAAATCAGATGTGTTACATTCACATGACTTTGTCTACCTGTTCCACAAACAAACGTTATTCTTTTATCTACATCATGCCAATCAAGATAAACATTACCAGAATGGTCTTATTACTTGCTTTCTTGTAAGTAGAAGGGAAATAAGAGAACATATCTTTTAAAAAAGCTGGTCGATATGTGAAATTTGGTTCTCTTTGCATGACCAGAAGTAAAACAAAAGATATATCACATGAAAAATGAATTTGTTTGAGGAAAGTTTAAGTAGTGTAAAACTGAAACTGATAACAAAGAATGTCTTAGAAATGGTTGGCCCTACAAAAAATATGCAGATGACATAAATATGTTTAAGAAGAGGTGTTCAGAGGCTACTCCCAGAAAATTCAAGAAAAACATTTTGTCTGTCATAAAAATATCTTAAGAGATATCAAAATCATTAGAGCCATTTTTGAAAAATTCAATTTTTTTTAGAAATGATGTAAATAAAGGGCAGTTGAAGATGGGGGACTTTCCTGAAAATCATGTCACATTCTTAGAAGATAATATTGAATGTAAATACACACTGGTTTTACCTAATTTGAATTTGCACATAAATTCACATTCTGGGCAGCAGAGAGGTGAATAGAAATGCACTTGTGTATGTGCAGTGGGAACACACAGCTAAACCTTTCTTTGTGCTTGACAGATGGCTTCCAATACAACATTATGTGCAATGCCGATGTGACAGGAAGACCTCTATTTTTATTTTAGTCTCGAAGAGAAATCTTTTTTCTAATGGGAATGCCTACAGGTCCATTAACAGCTAACTTTCCAGAGCAAAATGAAATGCACAAAATATGCATAGCTTTAATTTTTACCATTTCCCCCAGGGTTCATCACTGCCATACCCGCAAAGTTGCCACATGCAACTCGCAAAGCATATATTGCAAAAGGAAGATGACTCCCAGTTTTAAACATAATTTATTTTGGAAAAAACCACCTTGTATTTGGGTAAATACGGTATTCTCCTTATTGAGCTATTATTATCTGTTTGCAAGAAATATACTGTATTTATCCGATTGCCAGCAGATGCTTTTTTCCAATATATTAATTCTGTAAACTCGGGGTTGTCTTGCATTCGTGATTTATGTTCTCCAAACAGCACATGGGAACAGTAAGTTTTAAACTTTGCAGGTATGGTAGTGGCGTACCCTGGGAAATGGTAAAAATTATTCTCAAAGTCATGGTGTATGCAGTAGATTATAGGTTTTTCATTTTGTGCTAAAAAGTTAGCTGTTAAAGGGCCTTATCTCATTAGATAATGAAAATAGAACACTTTTCCACATTGGTAGTTGTACATATTATTGTATTCGGAGCCAACAGTCAAGCAGAAAGAGAGGGTTTAGATCCACATTTCCCACCTCCCATTGCACATGTTTTGGTTAACCCTTCTGCAGTCCATAATGCAATTTTACGCGCAAATTTGAATTAGATAAAATTTTTTACAACAATATTATATTAAGTCAGTTGTCTTAATAGAAAATCATATTCATCATCATTGCTACAGCTAAGCCACCACTGCTGTCACTGCCCAATGCAGACATACCAGTACATTTCTGTTCTCCGTATCTCTCCTGCTCACTATGTGCAAATTCGAAAATTTGAACAATACATTATATTTGGTATGTTCTCTAAATATGAAATTGTATTATCATTGTTGTTACAGCTGCGCCGTTGTCACATTCTTCCTCTGCATACATGCTGGTACATTTCCATACTCCCTATTCCATCTCCCCCACTCAAAACAGTATTTTTGCGCATTCAAATTATTAACTAAGGTAAAACTTTTTACAATGGTGTGTTATATTACATATGTTTTTCTGGTCGCACACATGCCACTCCATTATTTTCATTGTACCCTCTCCTTCACACCTACCCACCATATTAATTTCTGCACAAATTCAAATTAAAACAATAAACAATGAAAAAAAAAAATAAATAAAAAGAAAGAAAGACTCAGCTTAAGTGTACCTCAAAATATACAGCAAAACTTTATATTTAATTTAAAAATTATGTCTTCTGTTTATACAGCTGATATGCTAAATTCCAAAATTAAGTTCTGAGAAATACGTTACTTTTAAATTAACTGGTCTAAAAACTGTAGTTTGAGCTTCTGTAAAATATATACAGATCAAATTTGGATAACTTCTTGCCTTATATTAATGGTGTAAAGTATGTTTTGGGTAGCTTATATAGAGGAAATTCTCTAAATTTCACTCTGCTAACTTAAAAATTGTATTTTAATGAGGCAGAAAGAATTTTAAGTCCTAAAACATGTCTAAAATGTCGCAGCTGAGAAAAAGTTGCCAAAACATTTACTTATAGAAGCTGGCTTCAAATTTGCATATGTATTCATAATTAAATAGTATGTCTTTTTATAAAATATGAATTTAGAGACTGATAAAGAGCCTTATCAAACTTTACAGAAACACTTCCAGAAATTTTGAAAAGTATACAAGTAGTATCAGAAAAAGCCTCAAATGCTCAACACCCTTTGCTTAGGATTATTTGAATTGTTACGTAGTAACACTTTCATTTTCACTTCAAAAAGAAAAATGTTTGCATTGAACGGTGCTCTTAAATGCTGTTATTACTGCAATGAATATGGATACTGAAACTTTACATACAGAGAAAAATTATTGATGCCATCATTGTTGATCTTTCATACACAAAAACTTAAGACCTGGCAAGGTTTACATTTATTTATTCAATTATATTTAAGTGTATTTACAGCTGCTAGTGTAATAAATCTTCTGCAACTGTGCGACCAGCATACAGCAGAACAGGTTTCAGTGCTTAGCCAGCTGGTGGTGAAGCGCAAGACTTCAATGTCAGTTGAACTCTTACAAACATGACATATTTGTTAGGTGATGCAATACAATGCATATTAAATTAAAAGGCTCTATTTGGGTACTGGTATTCTGATCCTCCAAAATGTATTCTTTTATGAGGTGCATTCAAGTTATAACTTCTCTGATTTTTTTTCTCACTAACTAATCACTAGAAAATTATGGAACTTTGATTACATCTCAACATAATCTCCCTACAGCTGTACACATTTTTCGCAACATTTACACTATGATTTCATAGCCACTGCAAAATGCTTCTATAGGAGCATTGCTAATGCAACTGCTGCATGGCTGGTAAATGTGTGCCACGGAGAGTCTTTCATTGTCAGAAACAGCCAAAAGTTGCTAGGAGCCAGGTCAGGTGAGTAGGGAGCATGAGGAATGACTTCAAAGTTGTTTGCACAAAGAAACTGCTGTGTCATTCTTCAGCATTTGTGGCACCCACTTGGGAGGCCACTTTTTGCATTTTCATGTCGTCATGCAAGATTGTGTGCACAAATCCCACAGAAATGCCAACTATGGAAGCAATCCTCCAAAACACGTTTCTCCACTTGCTTGATCATGTAATTAGACCAGCTTGTCCGAGGCTGAATATCCCTTGGTTTGTTGTCACATGACATTCTGCCTTCTTTGAACTATCACACCCACAAATGCACATTAGACACATCCATAACACCATGAATTTCAATTGGTATCACACCATGCAAATGGAGAAAACGAATGATTACACTCTGAAAATGTTGCCATTTTAAGTGGACAAAACAATCCTCACTCTCGCCATTGTCACGAGAGGTTCTATGTACCATACAGTGCTGTCATCTGTCACACATTAATAAAAAGTGCCGGTTTACTTTAAAACAAACCACATGTTTCTATCTGTTTCCAGTTCTGTTAAAAAAAAATGGGAGGTATTATAACTTGAATGCACCTTGTATGATTTGTATGTACAGAAATTGTGAATACCCCACCCCCAATTTTTATTCTGGGGAGGAATAAAAGGGAAAGTTTACAAAACAAGGCCACATTGGTCAAGAAATAGCTGCCACTTCTCCGAGGCAACTGCAGCATGTAATGGCCAATTTCCTAAGCAGTTATCTGAAGTGCTTGAATGAAGGGAGGCAATTACAAAATCTCCTGGCTTGATATGTGAGTAGTTTTTATTTTTAAGTGTTTCTTTGTTAGAAATAACTTACCCAACAAACTGTAGTACATTTACTGCAGACATTGTCACCTGCTCAGCAAGCAGCACTGCCAGCCGGCTAAGAGCTGCAAAACCTGTTCTGCTCTATATAACCATTCAACAAAATGGCTATGTTAACGTACCTGGAGGTGGTCCTGGAGGTAGACGCATGCCTAATCTAGGGGGTAATCCCGGAGGAGGACCTGGTGGAAGCCCCGGCCTGCCAGGAGGAGGTCCAGGGGGCAATCTGATGCCAAGTGGTGGTGGTACACCCGGTCGTAAGGGAGGAGGCCTAAACATCATTGGATTCATGCCCAAGGGTGGCACAGTGGGTATTGTAGGTGGCAGCACAGCTGTTGATGCAGGTGCAGCTCCCACACTAGGCACCTGTTGATTTGGTATGTTTGCTGTAGTGGGGGGTGGCAACGTCAAATCTGCAGGGCCTGTGCCAGGAGGTTGAAGATTTTGTGATTCATCTGGCTCTCCTTCTGCAGCTGCAGTGCTGGAGTTCAATTTTGGAACATCCATTGTGTCGTTACTGCTTTCACTGTCTAGCATCGATAACCTGGCATTAAGATCAGCAGCTCTGTCCTGTTCACGTTTCCTGTGGACTTCTTCCATCTGTCAAAGAATATACACCATACTATTGAGAAAATACAAAATATAAAAGGCACTGCTATTCAAAAGTTAATACAGCAAGTAACAGAAACAAACTTCCTAGGAGTAGTAATAAATTGAGAAAAACATATTGAAAAAATCTGACGTGTTCCACTCACATGACTTTCTCTACCTGTGCCGCAAACAAAAGATTATTCTTTTACCCACATCAAGATAAACATTACCAGAATTGTCTTGTTGCTTGCTTCTTTGTAAGTAGAAGGGAAATAAGGGAATGCACAGGCTAAAGAGATAGTGAAATCTTTTAATAGCTGGTTGCTACGTGAAACAACTAAAATTCAGTTCTCTTAGCTTGTTAAGATTAAACAAAAGAGAGATGATAAGAAAGATACTTCAAGTTTGAAAAATATTTAAGTACCTTAAAACTGAAAGCAATAACTCAGAATATCTTCAAAATGGTCAACTCTATGAAAAAATATATATATGACATAAATTGTGTGTTTTAACGAGATCTTCATTTTGTGTGTAGTAAGTTTTGTCTATTTCTTATGGTTTACCAATTATACAAAAGTAATTTAGAAGTCATTCAGAATGAAGAGGTCTTCAGAGGCTATTCCCAGAAAATTCAAGATATAACATTTGTTTGTCAATAAAATATCTTAAACATATGAAATTTTAATCAAATTTTAAAAAATCAAAATTTTCGAAAAATGTTCCATGTAAAGGGTAATTAGGGGTGGGGCAAATTTCTTGAAAATCTTCATATCGCATCCCTGGCAGATACCACACTTAAATACCCATCCTTGGTAGATACTAAACTTGAATACCACGTTAATACTCTTCTCTTATAAAATAAAATAGCCTGGATAATTGGTCGATAACTTCTTAATATTACCTGGATACTAAGTACTTACGAAGGTAAGTTGCCATTAAGGTAGTTCTCCAAAGGGAGACATAGTAGTTGGATTTTACTGCGTAAAACAACAAATAATCAGTTGCTAGATTGAATGTTGTCACAGAAGCTCAATGGTTAGAGCAACTGCACAGAGAGCAAGAGAACCAGGTTCAAATCCAGGCTGTGGCATTGAATTTTTCAACTGGTTCTAATAATTAAATACCCATGTTGGTATTTCACCAACTTCACACAAGCATGCATGTGCATGCACACACACACACACAAAACACACATACACACACAAGTTTCTCATGTTTTTTGGATTCAAGGGTCTCAAAACATGTATTTCCAGTGAAATCTCAATATCAAACTTTTAGGTGGAATGCAAAACCTTCTTTATCCATTATATACATTGTACAAGCGCTAGAGAAAGTAAAAAAAAAAAAAAAAAAAAAAAAAAAAGAGATAGATCTGATATGTTCCTTTCACATGACTTAAAAAAAAAAAAAAAAAAAAAAAAAAAATATCTGATATGTTCCTTTCACATGACTTATCTGTTCTACAAACTATTCTTACCAAAGATTATTCTTTTATCTACATAATGATAATCATGAACATTAACAATAATGGTCTTATTAGATTGTTCCTGATAAGAAGCAAGGGAAATAAGGCTAAAGTGACAGTCAAATCTTTTAAAAGCTGTTGCTATGCAATTGCCATTGAAGTTCACTTCTTTTTCCAGGTCAGTATAATACAAAAAAGGTACGAAACAGATGAGGACTTCCTGTTTGGGAAAGTGTTTTAAAATTGAAACCAATAACAGGGAATATCTCTGAAATGGTTAGCTCTACAAAAACTGTATATGTGTACATTTTAATGGAATCTACATTTTTGTGCAGAAAGTTTTTAGAAAGTTTTTGTCTATCTCTTATGGTTTACCAAATATGCAAAAGTGATCCTGAATTAAGAGGTCTTCAGAGGCTATTCCCAGAAAATTCATGATAAACATTTTATTTCTCATCTAAATATCTTTAATATACAGTATTTTAATTGGAGAATGATAGACAATCCATCTATTCCTACTATGTACGGACTGCCCAAAATCCACAAGCCAGGAAACAAAATGAGATTAATAGTAAACAACATCAATGCACCTACCTATAACCTAGCCCAATGGCTAAACAAAAAATTACTCAGTCTCCCTAAATTTGAAACCCGAAGCATAAATAATTCCATAGAACTAATCAACAACATAAAAGACCCAGAATTATCACCTAATGATAGACTTGTCTCCTTCAACGTCAGCTCCTTATTCCCAAGCATCCCCAATGCCACCCTATTACAATACTGCCAACAATGGTTTCAATCCATTACCTTAATGAAAGAAGAAATCAAAGAATATTCCAAACTCATCCACATCTGCATTGAACAATCCTTCTTCATCTTCAATGGCAAATATTATAAGCAGAAATCAGGCCTCACAATGGGAAGTCCCCTGTCACCATTCCTGGCAAATTTATTCATGAGCTTTTTCGAAACAAAAATCACCAATGGATTCCCTCATATTTTCAAAACTTGGTTCAGGTATGTCAATGATGTATTCGTCATAGTAAATGCTAAACTAATAGAAGATGCACTGCTGCTACTAAATTTACAAATCCCAGAGATAAAATTTACCATGGAAACCGAGAAAGACAACACCCTTCCATTTTTGGACCTCAAAATTATCAGAAACTATAAAAAACTGGAATTTGGAATCTTCAGGAAGGACACGCATACAGACAACCACATAAAATCTAACAGCTTCAACCCAACTAGCCACAAACATGCAATCATCCACAGTTTGCTAAATAGATTACTTAACGTCCCTATGGAGAAGATAGAATATGAAAAAGAGCTTAACCAAATAATAAGAACTGCCGAGAACAATGGTTTTAACAAAACACTTGTCCTGAAAAAACTAAAAGCAATAGAGAGAAAGAGAAAAATAGCAGCTACAACCACCCTCATGGCAGATAAAAACCAGAATATTTTCAAAAAATTCACATTCCACCCTCAGGCCTTCAACAAATTTAAAAAGATCTTCAAGGAACACAACATCCTCTTAGCCCCACAAAACAAACATAGCATAAAAAACTTTCTAAAGAACAAGTTGACAAAACACAACATCTTCTTAGCCCCACAAAACAAACATAGCATAAAAAACTTTCTAAAGAACAAGTTGACAAAACACCTGCATCCAAGAAATCACGAATTTATAGAATCAACTGTAAAAACTGTGACAAAATATACATAGGACAAACCAGAAGAAACATAGGAACCAGGTTGAAGGAACATCTGGCACACTTAAGAAACAACCAAATGGAGAAATCAGCATTAGCCTCACATGCTTGGGACAATAGCCATAGAATCAAAGATAATGTCCACTTGTTAAAATCAGTACAGCGACCTCTAGAATTAAACATATGGGAGAAGATCTTTATTTTAAAGCAAAAACCTAGCCTGATGAATTTTGGAATTCCCGCCGATGACAACCCGCTCTACAAGTTCATCTATCAGCCACCAGAGAAAGGAGAAGAGTCCACAAAAAATAACAACAACAGGCCGGCCAGTCGAAATCTGCTGATGATGTAGGCAACATACGCCTTCGAAACATGTCCAGGTAATTAATTACTTAGCGAAGCAATTCAAGTGTAAATTCGACTCATTTTTCCAATGTGTTAATACACATCGTTGGATTCATTTTTAAGAAAATCAAAATTTTCAGAAATGTTTCCTTGTAAAGGGTGGTTTGGGGAGAATGTATGCATGCACGCACGCACACACACAGATATACAAGAAATGCTGCAGAGATTTAACAGTGGAAAGTCTCACCATGATTCAGACATTGTTATATGGGCCTGGTCCAAAAACAATACATCAGTCCTCCATTTGGGTGTTTCCAGGTGATGCCAAAAGAGCAAGGAGTGTCAGAAAGAAAATAGTTGCTTCTTTCTTATCTACAAGTGTCATTTGGTAACAGTTATGCTCGAAAATCAAAAACTGTTACTGCAAAATGTACACAGAAGATTGTCTTCTTAGCGTGTTTAAAAAACTTCAAGAAAAGCTTCCAAAGAGCAGACTAAGGGACATTTTGTCACACAGCTCACACTACTAATGAAACTGTAAGGAACTAAGACAAAACTATTGACTCATCCTCCCTATAGTCCCAATCTGGCACCATGTGATTTCTTCCTGTTCCCTATAGTGAAGAACCAGCTTCATGGACACCAATTTTCTAGCCCTGAAGAAGCTGTTACAGCATGTGAAAACGAGTCATCTGCAATACCAGAAACTGAGTGGCATGGATGCTTCCAAAAGTATATGTATGTATATTCTCTGCAACTGGGTACTGCCTAGTGGCAGAGTTAAATGTACGAAATTCACTTACAATAATAATCTTGCAGTTAATAATAGTAAATACAAATACATATGAGGGCCATCCAGAAAGTGACAGATGATTTTGCGTAACTAAATGATAAAAGATATCAACACAAAACTTTATTTACAAAATTACAGTACCTTACTCTATTTCTCAATATAATCTCCATCCTCTCAAGACATTTATTGTCATGTGGTACCAGTTTTTCAATGCCGATGCTATACTTTTCTACTGCCAAAGAACTTATTCATTTTTTTAATGTACAAAATGTTCAACCAATCAAATTTTATAGGCAAATAATACAAGTGTATGGTGATAATGCAATTAACGAATCTTCAGTGAGGAAACAGCGCATAATTTACGAGTAATCAAAGAAGAACCAGTGTGTACGATAAAGACCAGAGTGGAAGTTCATCAATCATTATGGAGGAGTTGAAAGCAAATGATAAAAGAATTCAGAAAATCTGGTGTTTCACTTTGGACACTGTACATGACTTTTTGAATGGCAGCGATTTCCCAACTGATGAAGACCTCAAAGTTACAGTGACATCTTGGCTCATATCTTTAGCAGTGGAAGAGTATAACATCTGTATTAAAAAACCAGTACCACGTGACAATAAATATCTTGATAACAATGGCAATTACGTTGAAAGATAGAGTAAGGTATTGTAACTTTGTAAATAAAGTTTTGTGTTGATAATTTTCATTATTGTTTAGTTATGCCAAATCTCTCTGCCACTTTCTGAATGACCCTTATAATAATAAATACACACTAATAATACTAATACAACTAACATACTATACTATGGTTTTTGAAATACCTCTCTACTTATTAGCCAAATAGCAATACTTATGTCAATTAGCAGCTTGTTTATAAACAGATACTATGAAGCCTCAACTTTAATTTACGGAACAGTTTTTGAGATCCACAATTACTTCACAATATTTACTTTATCTAACATTTATTCTCTTTAAATTATTCCCTAAACTTCTTTAAGGTCAGAGTGGTTCTGGAGGATAGAATGCTGCATAAAGTGCCAGGAAGAATACTTTAAGAAACTGGGATAACCAAAATGTTTCTAAGAGTATTCATTATTTGCTGTTTCAATACTGACCTAGTGACCCTCGTACCTGTCAGCATTTTTATATGTGAACATACCTCTCTCATAAACTGGTCAATATCTTGTCCTGCCATAGCAAGCATCTTCTGCTGTAAAGTTGTTGGTTTTGGAGCAGAACTGGTCTCCACTTCATCTTTGTCCTTCCGTGGAGCATCTGATAACTTTGTAGAAGCTGTAGGGGCAACAGTTGGGGAAGAAGGTCTTGCAGCTGCTGTACCGGTGGACTTTTCAGTTTCAGTAACTTCATCATCCACAAACCTTATCACTCTTTGACGTGAAGGTGTCTTCTCCTGAGCTTCACCTTTAGAAGTCTGTTTTTCTGGAACTGCAAAACATATGTTTTAGTTTAGACATTTTAAAACTAAAATTTTTAACAACAATTTTAATGAAAGGGCGTTTTGGAACAGTGATACTTATAAATAGAATATTTCTGAGTTGGGTTTGTTACACTTAAGTATCACTTATGTATACTTTTTCCAGGCCGGCTTCGAAGCCATGTGGGCTTCATTATCAATGGTTTCAAACTGAATTTCCACAGGGTGTACTATGCTGAGGTGTGACGGTCCCTGGTGGCTGATTGACGAACATTGGTGACAATTCAAAATATACTGTGGATGTTTGTCACTCAGCCACCAGGGACTGTCACACCTCAACATAAAACTCCCTGTGGAAATTCAGTTGGAAACCATTGACAATGAAGCCCACATGGCTTCAAAATTGGTCTGGAAAAACTATACATAAGCATTACAAATCCAACTCGGAAATATTTTAAATTTTTTTATTTGCTTATTACTTTATCTACTATGCACAATAGATTTTTAAGAAAATTTTCCCATCCCAAACTACCCTTTACAGAGAAACCTTTTCCTTATTTTTCATTTTCTCAAAAATGGTACTAACAATTTAAATTAAGATATATGTTTAAGTTTTTTCAGACAAATAAAATGTATGTCTTGAATTATCTGGATAACTTCTGAAGCACTATTTATCCTGGTACCCCATAAGATTTAGACAAAATCTTACTACACAAAAGATTTAGATCCCATTGAGGCCCAAAAAAGATCTCAAAAAAGATTCTTACTTTCTCTGCACATACTATGTACTTAGTGTATAGATTACAGACACATACAGTATACTCCCAATTATTCGTGTGCAGATTATCCATGCGCCCCCCCCCCCCCTGCCCAAGATTATTTTGTTTTAATGTCAACACACATCTGTTTTGTTTCCTTGTCATCTCTTTTACAAAATTACTTTTAACTTGCTTCGTTGACACACACTAATTAACATCAGAAAAACTGAATTTGTTTTTAATTTTCACTAAACAGGCAGGATGATAACAATGGAAATGGTACACTGTTGTCACGCGATGATCGTTTAAACAATGGGGATGGTACATAAACTTTAAATAAAAATATATGTTGAAAAAAGCCTTTAAACGTAATTTCCTATTTACATATGTATGTTGTACCTTAAAAGCATTAAATTACAGGTTTCTCAATTATTCATGCTTTTTCTCCCCCACATTATGCCGGATAATTAAGAGTATACTGTACAACATATACATTACATAACTATATATATACTTTACCCAAAATTTGAGATTTCACTGTAAATACACATTTTAGGGTCTCCTGTATCCAAAAAAAGCATTTTTAAAAAAAAGATCTGTGTGTTCATGAGTCTGTGAACATGATAACTTAAAAACGAAAAGTTGGTAAAATACCAAACTGGCACTTAAGTTTAGTATCCTCAAAGGATGCAACACAAATATTTTGACAAAAATCTCCCCATCCCATAATTCCCTTTACATGAAAAAAAAGTTTGAAAATTTTCATTTTCTTAAAAATGGCTTTAATCATTTTTATTAATATTCAAAATATTTTCAAGACAAAAAAAATGTGTATCCTGAATTTTCTGGGAACAGCCTCTGGAGAGCTCTTTATTCTGAAGGAATTTTGCATAACTAATACAGCACAAGAGATAGACAAAAACTTACTACACAAAAATGTAGATCTTGAAAAAACACAAAATTTATGTCATATACATTTTTTCATGGAGCTAACCATTTTAGTGATATTCCTTGTTATCAGTTTCAGTTTTCAAATACTTAAACTTTACTCATATGGGAGTTTGTCAACTCCTGGTCATGTAAAGAAACAGATTTCAATCACAGGGCAACCAGCTTCTAAAACATTTGAACATTGCTTTAGCACAGGGTATTGCCTTATTTCCCTTCTACTTACAAGGAAGCAATTAATAAGACCATTTCTGAAAATCGATTAGCATGAAGTAGATAGAAGAATAAGCTTTTTAACAATAATTTGTTACAGCGATGTAGAGAAAGTCATGTGAATGAAACACATCAGATTTTTTGTGGTGTTAACCATTTTTGAGATATTCTTTATTTTCGGTAGTGTGGGAGTAGCATGTCTGCCTCACATTCAAGAGGCTGCAAATTAGAATCTCGCTTAAAGTAAGTTACCTGGATAAGGCTTTTTTTGAGGTTTTACCTGATCCTGAGAACACAAATGTTGAATAACTTCAAAGCTTCATTGACCCCGAGATCATTTTAGCATTATTTCACTGATTTCATTTATAGTCTGATATGACCAAGCAGGTTAAAATACATTAAGCTACATTTTATATACATATATATATAGATTAGGAATAAATGCTTTATTATTTATAAATTGAGTAGAAATTCTTTCTTCACAAATCTATCAGGCTTCACAGATAGCCTAGCTACCCCAAGGAATATGCCCCTGTCTGATATGTCGTCCTCCATGGTGTTCGGTTACCATACTAACTTATATGCCCAGGGTTGCGGGTTCAAACCCGGTGGAGGATGGCAGATATTTTTTTGGAGGGGGGTAAAAATCCTTAGCATGGCTTCCTTCGGTCCGGAAGTAGAGCCATTGGTCCCTTGTAGATTTACGGCACTATGCTCTAACCTCAAGCCTGATAAAGAGCAAAATTAAGTTGTCTTTCATGCCCAATATAGAATGACACACTGAGAACCACGAGACACTGAGAACCACAGAAGTTAAAGAGCGTCCATAAATCCATTTCCATTACTGTCTGACACACACTTTATTATCCCTTACCATCAACTTCCATTGGTTCTTCCTCATCACCACTAAGCTCTGGAGGAGGTCCTGGAGGCACTCCAGGTGGTTTCTTGGGTTTTGCTGGTAAGGTGGTATATGCGGATGTCTTTTTCAGAATGCCATGAGAAGGCTGCAGGGCTAGATTAGGAGGAAGAGGTACTCCTGGTACAGGAATTAGTGCATGTGGAACCAAATTGGCCATCTGTACAGGTAGATCTGTTGGTAAAGGGATCTGAGAAGGTAATCCCATGAAGGTATTAGGATCATTTGGAAACTGCAGGGTAGGCAGTGGAATATCATCAACTTGCACCTGCTGTGCATGACGCACTGCCTCTGCATATGTTACCATCGCAATACGACGTTTCTCATATTCAACCTCCATGCGTTTTAACTCTGCCCATTTCTCAGGGTCATCTTTATCCTGAAAAAATAAAGAAAGGACCAAAAAATTCAGCATTTTTACTTTTTACTCTCTCTAGCATGAATGTACAATATACATAGCATGTAGAGCAGGTATTATATTTCACCCAAAAATTCTGTACCTAGATTTCATCAGAAATATACGTTTTGAGGTATGCTGAATAAAAAGAAATCACTTTTTGTAAAAGGTCTGTGTGTCTGTGTTTTTTTTTCTTTTTTGATAGTGTTTAATGCCCACTTTTGCTGCTATGGCACTGCAGGCGATGACACTGATGATACATGAATGGAGCATGAGCGGAATGTGATGGCGGGGGAAACTGGAGAAAACCCGCCCCTGTGCTGCTTTGCCCTCCACAAATCTCACATGTGGTTGCTTGGGATTGAACCTGGGCCGTCTAGTGTGTGTGTGTGCACACGCGTCCACATCTGTGAATAACATAACTCAAAAATTAAAAGTCTGTTAAATACCAAAACTGAATATAAGTTCTGCATCTTTCAAGGATGCAACACAAAGATTTTCAAGAAAATCTCTCCACTTTTCCAAACTACCCTTTATGCAGCAGATTTTTCAGACATTTTGATTTTCTCAAAAATGGCTCTCACAATTTTGACTGAAATACCAAGTTTAAGATATTTTAATAACAAATGTATATCTTGGCTTTTCTGGGAGCAATAGGATACAAGAGACTCTAAAACATGTATTTTTGATGAAATTTCAGCATCAAATTTTTGAGTGGAGTGCAATACCTTCTCTACTAAGCAGAGAAATTAAAACTTCAAATCTTGCATAAATAACAGAATTATATATATAAACTATAAAATATAAATTTTAAAAATATGTGTTCCATTCACATGATGTTTTCTATCTGTTCTACTATCTATTTTCTTATTAAAATTATTCTTTCATCTATATCATGATAATCAAGTTAACTATTAGCAGAAAGGGACTTACTTGCTTTCTTGTAAGGAAGGGAAGTAAGGGAAAACACTAGGCTAAAGCAATAGTAAAATCTTTTAAAATCTGTTGCTATGTGATCGACATTGAAATTTGATTCTCTTTGCATAGCCAGGGGTAAACTAAATATGCAATGAATGACTGGCCAGGTGTAAAATTATAACAGATATGAAACAAATGATATCTTCACATTTAAGAATGAAAGTCAAAAGAATGAAGAGGTCTTCAGAGGCTATTTTCAGAAAACTCCTGAAATACATTTCATATCTTAAGCATGTGGTATTTTAATCAAAATTGTTAGTAATTTTTGAGGAAATCAAAATTTGAAAAACTGTCCCATGTAAAGGGTAGTTGGGAATGGGGGGGGGGGGGTTTCTCCTGGAAGGAGAGAAAAAAAAAACCACTCGCACACACACCTATGTCTAAAAATGTCTTTTTTATCACAGGGTCTCAAAACTATATTTCCAGTTAAATCTCGGTAATAAATTTTTGGGTGGAATACAATAATCTCTCTATCTACTCTGTATATTGTACATATGCGCTAGGGAAATAATGTGTAAACACCCACAACACTACCAAATGTAGATAACAACCCATAATATGTAGATTGTAAAGAAGAACTTGACACACACTTGATAGAGATCACAAATTGAAGTGCATGGTTGGAAATAGCCAGATCCAGCAATAAAGCTGCTTCTGCTTTTTGGCCAACCACCTGGAATGCTGCCTTGTGATTGGTTCAGGAACTCATGTTTTGCAATTGTACCAATTTAACTGTTTGAGCAACTGTAAGTGCAAAGTTTCAGGAGCAGGACTATAAGATTAACTGCAATACCTTATAAAGCAGAAGCGAAGTTTTTCCTGTAAAACAAATACTTACATACATTGTCATGACTCGTTCAAGAGTTTCCTTCAGTTTCTTACGTTTGTCTTTAAGCACCTTTTCATTTAGAGGTGGAGGTTGCAGTACATTATATTCTGTAACACATAAGTCAATTTTATTATTCAAAAGAATAAAGTTCTAGAATTATCTGCCCACACACAGGCATAGGAATAAAAATACATATTTCTTACATTTATTTCTATTTGAAAAGAAAGAATTTATATTAAATGTATGGGAGCAATATTTTGGCAGATAAGATGATCTTCAGATAAAAGAGGTATAAATTTTCGTCAACAATATATAGTTTTACTGTATATCTATCCTATAAGATGATCCCCAAACTATCAACAGCCTGTGAATTTACTTTAGAACAGTGATCATTTGGATAATAATACCTTTGACTTTGACTCTACAACCATTAGATGTCCCTCTGAATAAACCATTCAAAGATCACCTGTGTGAACAATGGAACAACTAGATAAGAAATGGCAAAAAGTTGTATACGAAAGGAGTTTTGTGGGCTGTTCCTCTTGATGTTCATGTTCAAAACATGGGGAAAATTGAAAGTGGAAACAGTGAGTAAATCCTTCAGAAAATGTGGGCTTTTCCACACTATGGATGATACTAAGAACGATTTGTTAATGAGGATACTGATGACGAAACGGAAACTGATTTACCAAGTGCTGAATGGGACCCATATGATGGGCTACTCAACAACAAAAGTGAGGATGTGCTTGAGCAGCTGCTCAAGGATTTTGCAGGGTTTTTAAATACATCAGTGATTGATTTATTTTATAATGGTTTTAATTTAGTATGTAAATTTCAAACTATATTATATCTTTCATACAAGATGGCTTTAACTGTCATCATATCTGCAGAAATCAATAGTATATTCCAGTAGCATCACTTAAAACAACCACCAAAAATATCTCTGAAACAAAAACAATAACAGCATTGAAGGTAAGTTAATAAAATACATTGTTCAAAAACATAGCAAATATGATTTTCAACATAAAATTTTTGATTTTTTTAAAAATAAAAATTGCATCAAAATTAACGAAAATAATATTCAGAATAGTGTTTGTTGCATTCTAACAGGAAAACAATATCCCGTTATACAGAATGTGACTGATATTACAATGCTACAAAGGCTGTTCTTAATATTATTTTTACTGTCATCAACAATGCTATGTGGTGCGTCCGGAAAGTAAGTACCAGTTTGGAAAAAAATCTGATGTATTCCATTCACATGACTCTCTACATCACGGTAACAAATTTCTCTTAAAAAGCTTATTTTTCTATCTACTTCATGCCAATCGAGATAAACATTAACAGAAATGGTCTTATTACTTGCGTCCTTGTAAGTAGATGGGAAATAAAGGAATACACTAGGATAAAGTGATAGTTTTTTTTTTTTTTTTTTTGCTGCAGTAGGTTTTTATCTATCTTTTACGGTTTACCAGTTACAACAAATTCAGCAAAATTCACCCACAATAAACATGTCTTCAGAGGCTATTCCCAGAAAATTCAACATATACATTTTATTTGCGATGTAAATATCTTTAATATACAGTATTTTAATCAAAATTGTCAGAGCCATTTTTGAGAAAACCAAAATTTTTGAAAATTTTTCCATGATGGGGGATTTCCTCAAAATCTTTGTGTAGCATCCTTAGAAGGTACTAAACTCAAATACTGACTGTGGCATTTTACAGACACTTTGTTTTCGAGTTATCATGTTCATAGGCATATGGATGGGCACACATACATGGAGCTTTTACCAAAAATGCTTTTTTTGGAACAGGAGACCCTAAAATGTGTATCCCTGGTGAAATCTGGACAGCAAATTTTTGAGTGGAATGCAGTACCTTCTCTATATACTATGCACATTGTACATGTAGAGAAAGTAAAAAGGCATAAGATATTTGTTTTCACAACATTTATTTGTACATCAGAGACAATTCCTTAACCTACTTTTCAACCTAGTTGCCACCATTGTTCAGGCATGTCATAATGGGGAATGCCCTCTTCAAAGAAAGCTGCTGCCAGTGAAGACAGCCAAGTTTATTAAATTTGTGGGAACACATCACACAGCATTCTTAATGTGAACCATCTTTTTTCACAAATTGCCTCATTCACTTGTTCAACCAAACCATCAGTGACAACAGAAGGCCACCTACTCCATGCTTCATCATGAACATTGGATCACCCATCAGTGAATTGCTAAACCTACTTTCTCACCATTCCATCTGTCACTACATTTTCACCATAAATCTCTACAAGCTGATGATGAATTTTAGCTGGGCTTAACTTTCCTTGCATTCAAAAACTGTATAACAAAACACACTTCACAGACAGCAGGATCAGAAATTGTCTTAAAGATTTTGAACGATCATTAACAAGTGTAAACACAACACAATCCAATTGTAATAGTGTCAGAGGACAATGGACCAGAAAGATGAGAACGTATGTGTGGAACTGCAAGAAAAATGGTACTTACTTTCCGGACATGTCTCATATTAAATGTATAAGTATATAAAAATATGTTGTGTTCATTTAACATGACTTTCTCCATATCTCTGCAACAAACTATTGTTAAAAAGCTTAGGCTTCTATTTACTTCATGCTGATTGAGAAAACATTAGGTACCTTTCTTCTTCGTCTACAGTCCCCAAGCCCAGAAAACATGTTATATTTTACTAATATCATGAGCCATGTAAGCCTAAGCTCAAATTGCAATAAACTTTATCATTTCATATTTTCAAGGCAATTAAAAAATAAATAAAAAATTAGCTACTTTCTTTTCAAAGTTGATTTCACAATTCTGGGCTACAACTCTATTAATTCTGGTAAGTAGGTTCTCTGTGAAGGGATATTATGGTGAAATATGCATAAACATGTCTATGTAACATATAAATATGTGCAGATTGTCAAAAAATACAGAAATGAAAAGCAACATACAGGAAATAAAATAAGCACATTCAGAAAATTATTTGTAAGAAATATT
This sequence comes from Hymenopus coronatus, assembly GCA_030762935.1. Classification (NCBI taxonomy): domain Eukaryota; kingdom Metazoa; phylum Arthropoda; class Insecta; order Mantodea; family Hymenopodidae; genus Hymenopus; species Hymenopus coronatus. Next base: position 31,757,707 of record CM060899.1, on the reverse strand, counting down.
GTAAATAGTCTTTATTCATTTGGGGATCCAGATTTCGTAGTATATTATTCGACCATTAGGTGCGCTCATGTAGTTGCTTACAAGGTTTTTGTTGTTCCGTCTCTATTACTCATTATGGTGGTGGCTGCTAACATTAATAAAAATAATACAGCAACATGACAAACTGTCGTATATACTGATATCTAAGGGATTTGAGACTATTTTTAAGCACAGAGGAAGAAATGCGATTCTATAGCAATTCTGTGGGTTATAGTTGTGCGCTTTAAGCAATAATGTTGTCCCTCATAATAACAATGTAATAAGTGACGTAGTGTTAAAAAACCAACTCAACAAATTAATATAACAAATAATGTTGTACTTCAAGAATTACTTAGAGAAGTTCACTGGTGTTTGTTTTACTTTGGACATTTTTTTTAAATAGGCTGATTATAGTAGTGTGTATCTGTTAGACATTTTTGTGTACGATTCAGTAGTTTTTACTGTTTCATTAGGTGTAGGTTAATGTATGTGTGTGTAAATTGATGTTTGAAATGTGTTTTATTTCTAGCACTTTAAAAAAAAAAAAAAAAGCATGCGAGCAAAGCGAGCATGCGCTTGGTTAGCAATAGGTTAGTGTGTGTAAATAAACTGATTTCATGAATTTGCTTTTAGTAAGTTCCACTGCTTTCACTAAAGTATGCTAACAAAAGCAGCATTCTCTCTATTACAATAGGTTTAGATTACTGTTAAATGAATTTGTTATTTTTTGTAGTTAATTTTAGGCATTTCCAGTGGTTTTCGCCAAAGCATACGAGCAGCACATGCTTAACAGAACAGAAGACTCTTGGATTTTGTGAAAAGAATAGGTTGGCAGTATAGTTGTGCGTTCGTAAAAATTACAAAATGGAGTATGTCGTTTACAAGTTTTGACGAGTTTTGTATATAAGAAAATATCTTAATTAGAGTTTGTGTGGGTGGGACACAGCAACTAAGTGATCACATTTATCACAAGACGCACATTCCACATTAATTTTTACTGTTCAGGTTAGTATTTTCAATCTGGAGGTCCTGCAGAACCTTTACCTAAATTACTTCACATAAAAGATACTTTGGGGTGGAGAAAAATTTTCGGAAATCTTCATAAAAACCACATCTTTGGAAAATAATAATCTTAAACATCAAGTTTTGGTATGTGTAGTATTTTTCATACTTGAAGTATTCTGCTTGCTCTCTCCCTCAATACAACACACCCACCCACACACAAAAACAAAAGAAAAAATTTCAGCTTGTATCCAGCATATACACTCTTCTGAAGTTCATATTTATTTTGTTTTGTACTTCTCAAAATTAATAGAACTGTCACGTGGAATTAGCTCCAAAATATTCATTTGTTTAAAAAATAGCCAGTAAGTTACAGCTTGTAACATTTAGTATCCATTCAATACAAGGCTCAAAAATTAGGAGTTAACAAACAAATGTGGCAGTTGTGGCAAAATTCAATAATGGAGTATTAGCAAGCACATTCAAGCAGACAGGCTGCTGCAGTCAATTATGTATTATGTGAGCCTCATTACAATATACACCTGCATCCGATTTAAACCTACCACCTATAAATATTAGCTACTGATTAAGAGATTACAAACTGCTCATTTTGAATAGGTCTTAAGACTTAAAACCCCTTCCCTATCTCTCATGTGGTGATGGGAAAAGGCAGTCACTTTTTATGAAAACTTAAACATTGATTATTCATGTTATGCCTTGTGGCAAACACAAACTGAATGCCAATGTTTCAGTCCCCTTGACTTAACTACCTGCAGCTTTAAATTGTAATTGCATTTCTGTTTACCAAATTATATGCAGCAAACTCCTCTACACTTACCCATTTGGTCAATTTTCTCCATTTCAGCAATTAGCTGAACCGGGTCTTTTCCTTTTAAAACCGCTGCTCGAACCATTTGACGCTGCTTCTTATTTTTCTTCAGCTCCTTTTTGCGGGCCTCTTTTCCTAAATTAAAATATTTATTTGTAATTAACTGTAGGTTCCAGATAGTGTTGATGAAATTAACCTTACATTTCACTAACTTACTTGCTTGATCAGTAGGGTTCATGTATTTTCCACTTTTCGTGGTGTTTATAGATCGGCGCCCCATGACTGCTTATTTATTAATCACACAATATTGTAAATTGTTTCACACTTTGGTTATAATACCGCAACAATAACTCCTACCCAAACTAAACAACTATTTTCATTTCAATTTTTGCTTGGGTGGTAACATTGTAATTATCAGGTTGGACAAATGCAATGCCCGCGCAATGCCTCTCCTTCAGTTCTGCTGCCACTACTATCAATAAATAAGGTTATAGTTGAAATTTTCGTCTCTATAGCACTCATAATATACAACATCCATTCATAGAAAATTAGCACATTAATGGAGTTTTAGTAAGAAAATCGTATACATGTACGTTTACGTTCATGGGACGATAAATAAAACAGGATTTTATTTTTCCATAAGAATATTATTAACTCTTAATTTTAAACAACAACAAAAACGCTAACATTAATATAAAACTCGATAGGCACATCAACAAACATCTGATACTTCTGCGTCTTCAACTACTCTCTTCAGCAAACTAACGTAGTATTTCCCGTTTTTTATTTAAACAAAATGTTATTCCCAAATCTCATTATGACCATTCATTTACTCAATATTTTTAAATAAACTAATGAAACTACAGATAGCAAAGTATACCTTTTATTAGAACAATGTATTTGTATTTATTTATTTATTGGTATTTGAATATAACCCACTCGGGTCAGTAAATTATAGTCAATCCCTGCAACATTTTATCTGTACAGCTTTGGAATTAAAGTATACATGAATGTTGGTGTGTACAAAGTCAGGTTTTACTACATCAGATTTAATACACTGAATATAGGTATTTCAATTATTTAAATGTTTCCGGTGAGAGATAAAATCATTTAAGCAGAATTTCATGTATTTTCATTCAAAGGTTTATTGTCTATGAGAAATCCTTTACTTAATGGGTCAAATTTTGAAAATTATCAAAGATTTTAGTATTGTACAACTGTCCAACAAGACTCCCAGATAGGGCCCCGTGCACCAAACGGAATTTTTGTTGCTGGAGGGAAGGACGTTTTCCTAGCTGCGAAAAAATTTTGGTAAGCATAATCATTTTGTAATTATGCCCGTTGATCTTATGAGTCAATAAATAAATTCACTTAGGGCGAACTGAAGTTGACAAGCACAATCTCAGCCATAATGTTTGGTGAAAATAACAGTATCATCGGCGTGGGTAACTTGGAACGCATAATAATATATCTTTAAAATAACAGAACTAAAGAAGTTGGCTTCTAATGAATCATTGAGCGACTGCAGCATTTAGTATTTCGAAAAGTGGACATATAGTGATTGTGCCATACTTGGAATATCCTATTTCGTACGCACATAACAAGGAGATGTATGACGTACCTGGACCGAAAGTATCTTTAATATAAACAGAAGCCCATAGTGCCACATTTTGTCAGAAGTCTGTCAAGTATCGAGAAATAATGCCACTGTATGCTCTAACGCGGATACCGTTTCCAATGAATTTTAGGTGACGTGTGTTGTGGTTCTTTAGTGCTTTATATAAATTTGAATCCAAACTGATTAAGATTCGTATTCTTTAGATCAGTCAAGAAGGAAATGTAGGTGAACGAGCAACTAAGTAGAAGACATTAAACATTTTCCCCAAGAAGTCTAATAGACTAATTAATCTATAACTGGAAGACAAAATGGGATAATTTTGGGACTCAGCAATGATAATGAATATGGTTTCTTTCTATGCTTCCATTAATGTATGAATTTAAATGAGGACTATGAATACGTTTTGATTAAATAGACGGATGCGTGCTTAAGTAATCACTGAAGTGCCTAGAGAAATCGATCAGAGCATGGAGACTTATTGGAGAGAGTTTTTAATTAATATTTCGTATTTAAACAGGTGTTGTGAGGGAATGAGATCTTTTGGAGGGTGGTGCAGGAAAAATTGCAGCTCGAAAGCTATAACATTAAGAAAGGTTATCTGGATAGGGTTAAAAGCAAAACTACGAATCTGTAAAAGTTTCATCCTTCTGCAAAGGATAATATGAGTACGCCATCTGAAACCTGGAGTCTTGTAATGGAGTATTTTTCTTCAGCATGTATGACTGAAGTCGCAAGTAACAAAATTGCTTAGCGCCATCTCTCCTATAGGCTCGATACAAGTGCTTAATGCATTTTGATACAATTTCTAATAAATATTACGTTTTTTGATACATGGCTTTCATCACAACACTTGCATGAAGTAAAAGAAAAAAGTCCATCGATTAATCTGAACCAGTCTTGCATGGACTTTGAAGTGTTGAGGATCATTCACATTAAAATGCAAGAACATGGCATAGGTAATCGTAATTATCTACGCCTTACCTTTAGTTTTTCTCTTTACCATAGATTAAATCATAAAGTAAATGAATTAATGGGTAAGTGGAATATATAAAAAATAAATAAAAAAAAAAACAAAAAACGAAATCAATTGAGCCGTAGGCGTATACTCTGCTTCAGGCTGCCATATTGTTTTATGTGTTTACGAAAATTGGGAGCTAACGCCAACATCCCTACACCGTGGCCTCAGTCGACCTCTTACGAAAAATAGCACAACACACAAACAATGAAACGAATAATTAACACATAATGTAATAAATAACGCTGATATAGAAATACCGAAAGCAGTAAAAACAAATCACATTAACTGCAAGTTAAAGCCGAGCGTAATTTGGCATTAGCAACTCTGGCAACAAAGCGGTTGTTATTATAGCGAAAGGCCAGCTGCGCTGAGTTGTTTTTTCGATTGCAACACTTCTGTCATAACCCAACTAAGGGCCGTTCTTATAATGTCCAGTAAACTGTTTGCGGGGAGACTTTTACGGGAACTTTACGGACAGTTTGATTTTACAATGTTCAGTTAAGAGACATCTGTCGGTAAACTATACGAAAACCGGCAGTTAACTTTTCCGTAACATTGTCTTCCATATACTCTTAACGAAGACATATTTTAAGGTTATGTAGCAAATGGCAAAAATTAATTACGTTCAGTTCTTTGAAAGCGATGACGATCACATTATGATACACAGGAGACCTAAATTACTGAAAACCAGGACAAAGTATTACGAAACTTCAGATAATCAAGAATTTTTTAAGCGATTCCGATTAACAAAACCAACAGTTCTCTGCTCCTTGGTCTCATATGTGATGGTATTCAGCATGAAACATAAAGGTAGATTTATTTTATACATTATTATGGCTTTGTTATATTTTATTCTTCTATAACGTAGTGAACATCTGATAATTCTACAACTATACATTGCACTTTCATTTCAAGAAAAACGCTGTATCGCCAGCTGCTTCTAACCTAATGATTTTTTGCTCTAGGAAGTATGCTAATTGCACTTAGTGATTTCATAGGAGCTAACACAGCAACTGCTTCTCAAATAGTAAAAACTGTACGCAGTGCAATTGCAAGGTTGGCAAAAGAATATATAAAACTTCCAGAAACTGAAGACGAAGTTGAAAATACAAAATGAACTTTTTTCGCATTAGATTGCACCTATGTGAAAATTCAATCACGTGGAGGCGATCATGCCGAAATATTTCGAAATAGAAAAGGTTATTTTTTACCAAATGTTCAAGTAATGGTCAATGTTCAGCAACACGAAAAATACACTAGATTGCTTTATAAACGTAACATACTAAAGAAAACTCAAACTTTAAACGGACAATTCCAAGAAACTACTGGAATATGTGACTGCCATCTTTTCCGAGAGATTACAGCCATCTATCAGAGTATTAGTCTTGTTATTGATAACTGTTTTGGTATTTTTATGAGATTCAAGAAGAGTTTAGGAAAATTACAAATGTTTAGCAAGATGTACTACAAATGTACGATGCACTTTGTATTTTATAGGGTTGTTAATTAATTTTCCCTTTGAGAGAAACATTTGATAAGGACCATTAAGCTCCTTCAAACGTACGGGGCATAACTTGTATGCGTTGTAGCCAATGACCGAAATCCCGTTCGGGGTAGGCGGGATGGGTAGGATTCCTTCCCCTCAATGATTTTATACCAAGAATTTCCCCCCCCCACCCCCACTGAAATATCCCTGAGGGGGTTATTATTACAAGACAAACATACACATATTAAAGTGTTTTCATGTCAAGAATATATTTTTATTAGAAGGCTAAAAATAAAACATTAAACTTTATGAATATGAATTAAAATTTTAGCAATAATCGTTTGGAAGTATTGAATTCGCTTTTAACCGTCGCTTACAAAAGAAAGCGCGTTAGCTAAAATGACTGCAGTGAAAGAAACTGTTTTCAATGTTGCCATGCATACGTATGAGAATTCTTGTACGCATACGAGAACTCTGCTTTTTGTACGATGTTTGAGCCGCAGCTATAGAGAGATTAGGTAGGAAATGACCTATCCTTATGCATTATAGTTGACGTAGCATAATATTGGAACAGCCGCCATAGTTAGCCACTATGCTTTTGAGAAGAGCACGCCTTGTGTGGGTTAAATGTGCACACAAAAATAAGATTTTGTGATGTTAAATGTTCAATTAAGCAGTAAATTTAGACTGCAAGTTTTAAACCAGCATAATGGTCAATACGTGCGTGGTGTATGGTTGTAATTTCTCGAATAGCAGAAGTATAAACAAGGAAAAGGAAATGTTTGAATACACAGGTTAGTGTACTTATTTAAGTGATATACTTAGTGCAGTTATACATTATCAATAAAACGATTCTATATCGATTGTTAATTTTAGATTTCTAACTTGGAAAGACCTTAGAGAAGCTTGGGTAAAGGTAATTCACGGACAAAATTGGCAACCTACTCCGGTTTCTGTTGGGTAACGCTAGAATTTATCTCCATATAGACTTAGTTAATTGCATGGGTTTTTTATATGCACATTTTCGAGTTTTTATAAGAAATCTCTTTCTAATTCGCCCATTTAGCAGCCACTGCGAGATATAATTACTGTGGAATTATGTGCTTATGATTCCAGAACCGTGAGAGTAGGGGGCGTGTTCCTCGGACTCGAAATTCTTGATTAATAATCACACATTATACTAAAGCTTTAACCAAATGCTGTTATATATTATACAGCGTTTTGTTACATTAACAGAAGTTTTAGACCAAGATTAGATTAAAATTAAGTTATGACTTTGCCTCGACGTTTACCGCAATAATACAATTTATCAGTAATAACTTCTGACGGGCCAAAAAATGTGACTATTCCTTCAACTAGAGATCTCTCCGCTTTCAATGTCTTTTGTTCTTTACTTCAAAAACTTGGGAAAAGAATTAATTTTTCAGATGTCGCATATTTTGTATATGGTAGTGTGTATGACTACAATATGGCGACAGTGTGCAAGACTTGCTTCAACACAACATGAGTAAAGCCTCCGCTCTTACACAAAATGTACGAGAATTTCAATATTTCATCTATTTTCTTCCAACATTTAAAAATGAAACTTGAATAATAATTTCCAGTGCTACATTTTTCTCTGATTGTTAGACTTTATCGACGGATCGATCTCTTACCTTTTATAGAAGCATTGTTGAACTGCTGCACGGAATTATAGGGTCAATGCGGAAGATATTTTCTTTTGATGTAACAGCTGCCAGGGTTCACGTATAAAATATGATTGTTTTTAGTCTATGTATAGAAATAGACGAGCGAACACTGAAAACGAAAGCAATAGGAAAGTACAAAAAGATGATCAATTACGCAGGTCTTTAAGTGTAATAATGTTAATAGTAATAAACTATTTGCAGATTCGGTGATATTACAAGATTCGATAAGTGAAAATGTAAGGGAAAGCAAAACTAAAATGGCCAAAAGTGATGATGCGATTGTGGAAGTGCAAATTTTACCTTAATGAGGATAGAAATAAAGTTTTAAACCTTGACGAAGGCGAATCTAGTCATCAAAGAGTGACAATATGATAGGAAATATCTTTTCAACATCCTGGCAGAAGAACCGACCATGCTTAATACTCACTACTACTAATGAAAAATATGTGTCATTGTGCTGTGCTTGCATTAAACATTCTCAGCAAATGTGTAAAACAATTAGCTTTATCTTGGTTAGGAGACGATATAGTAAAGAAGAAGAGTCTTGACACTATATATAAACGTGAAGAAATAAAAAAAAAAAAAAAAAAAAAGTGTTATTCATTCCAATTGTGTGCATCAAGAAAAAGTATGCAAAAAACAGTTCCTAGAAATATGTTTAATGAGTGTTCGTGAGGTATACTTACAAAATAGAAAGGAAAAATTTGATGCAGCTATTAAAGTGTTACGATCAGTTTGTGGCCGCAAAAAGAGAGTGGAGTTGTAGTAACCATCCAGAACTTGTACACCTACAAATTGCGAATGGCATGGAGATGGGACATCATACAGATAAGACCGCAGTAACAATGTCTAATTTTATTGCTGTACAATTGGTTAATTATTTGAAATTAACTGACTTTTATCCATTTCTGAGGATGAGTCAACTGATAAATTTTCTGAAAAACACTTGATTTCATATGTTACGTATGTGAACGCACAAAATAGCGTTGCTTCTTTCTGTAAACTATTACGAGTGAAAAATGCTGACGCAAAGTTCCTTGATGAAAACTTATTTCAAGCTTACTCAGAAGACGACATAGATGTGGAAATGCTTAAAGAAAAGTTTGTAGGAATTGGTGCAGATGGGGCGGCAGTGTTTACTGGTATAAAAGGTGTTGCAGCTAAAATTTTTTGTAGTGTTTAACGCCCGCTTTTACTATTTGTGGCACCGCGGGCAATGGCGCAGCCATAGCAATTAGAATTAAGAGAAACATATCTCCTCACCTGATTGGTGTACACTGTAAGGCTCATAAGATGAACCTTTTATGGACACGTTTTTAGTGAAGTCAATGTTATTCATAACTTTAAATGCTTGCTAGATGAACTTTATAACATTTTCAGGAGAGCACACACAGCTACAAAACTTAAACACATTATGGCGGCTATAGGCATCACGGGTTATCTGAAAGTTAAAAAAAAAACTGTTTCACATTTGTTGGATTTCTAGTGAGAAAGATGCTTTGTTAGATGGTTCAATGATTTTCGCTGTATCATGCAGTTTCTAAACTTACAATCTGGAAGCTGTAAATTATTAAGAAGAGATCGTTATAAATCAGAAGGACTTTATAAAAACTTTCATTGAGAACAATATTTTATTGTTGGGTTTCTTATTAGATATATCATGTATTCTATTTCTAATTAGAACAAAAATGCAAAAAGAGTCTGTTTCTTACAGTGAGATAGAAAATAAGATTAATTCCGCAACACAAACTGTTAAAGAAATGTGTGTTAAAGATGATCTTTATCTGAGTTTTTGCAAGAAGGAAGTTTCCTTCAAGTGAAGTGATAAAGTATTTCTCAGTTTTGGAAGAAAATGAAACAAGCGGTAAAAGCTGTTTGCATGGTAATTCTAACGTATATAATTCAGCTGAGTTGTTTGGTTTGGATAGCGACACTGCTGTGTCACATCGGAGAGAGTGCCTTAAATGCTTAGCCTAATATTGGAAAAATAGTGCGTTCAGTGCCTCTGTCAACTGCTGCGTGTGAAGGAGGTTTCAGCGTTGCTCATAGCATCAAAGCTGACGAAAGAAATCATTTGTTGGTGAAAACTTTCTCTAATAACAATTAAACATAATGAACCGCCATATAATCTGTGAGACGCCTTTACCGTCGCAGGTAGATGGGTCACCTCTGGACATCATTCGGCAGATCACTCTACTCGCTAAAGGAGTGGAGGAGGAGTATCACTTCAAAAGTTTTCTTTAATGTAAGCTTACTTTTATTCAATATCGTCCATGATGGCGTTTTAGCTGAAGCTACCTGTATATAGGAAGCAAGCAACGAACCCAGGTCCAGAATTTGCATAATTACAATCACTACTTCACCTAATTCACCTCGCGCATCGCAATTGCTTTTATTTGACATATTTTAACATCTACTTTTCTTTTAAAATATTAATGTAAAAATACTCACAACCTGTTGAATTTGAGGCAGACACACTACCACCATACTACCCAGGCGGGCTTTGAAAAGTTTGTTAAGTATAAAACTTGATATTTAAGTTCAGCATCTTCCAAAGACGTGATATGAAGATTTTCACAAAAATTCCTCCACCCCATCCTACTACCTCTTACATGGAACATGAATGTTGATTTTCTCAAAAATAGCTCTAACAATTTTCATTAAAGTACCACAAGTTTAAAATATTTTATGACAAATGAAAGGTATACCTTGAATTTTTCTGGGAATAGCCTCTGAAGCCTTCTTCATTCTGCAAGACTTTTGCATAATCGGTAAACTGTAAGAGATAGACAAAATTTTACCCCCCAAAAAAATGTAGATCTTATTAAAACATACAATTTATGTCAGATGCTTTGGGGGGGGGGATGAGGTTAATCGTTTCTGCCATATTCCTGTTTACTAATTTTAACTTCAAAATACTTATACTTTTCTCAAACAGAAAGTCATCGTTCAATTCATATCTCTTTTGGTTTACTCCTGGCCAGGTAAAGAGAACTATATTTCAGTCACATAACAAACAGCTTTTAAAAGATTTGACAATCACTTTAGCCTAATTTACTCCTTTATTTCCTTTCTACTTACAGTTGCCGCAATGGAAATCTTAAATGGTAATAAAAACAACAAACACTGACTTTACATGGTTTTATTTTTAACTTCTTTGTACAATTAGTACTTGGTCATATTTCCCTTAACTTGTATCACTTTCATGAGTCTCCTAGGCATCGAGTCTGCTAGATTTTCAAAATAGTTATTATCACCCATATCTTCTTCAACACCTCCTGCAGCTCTTTAATATTTGGTGGTTGCAGCTCTTCTATTTTATCTTTCATTTGATCCCAAGCATTTTTTATTGGATTTAGGTGAGGAGAGTTACCAGACCAGTCAAGTACAGGTATATTATTGTCTTTTAGGAACTAATGAACGATCTTTGTTCTATGAGCAGGGGTACCATCATGCATGAAGTACTGACACTGATGAATAGGCCAAAATGTGACCAAATGCTGTTGCAACACTTCCAAATAATTACTTCCCTTCATTGTTATGTTCTTACGGATAAAGTACAAACCACCTCTATTACCATTAAAAGCATCCCATACCATCACACTCTCTGGATGCTCAACAGTTTTGATGGTAAACTTTGGATCACACCGTGTCACATTTTCTAGCCTTCTCACCTTTTTGAACTTTTGTATGGCCAATTTGGAAGTGCTTTCATCAGAAAATATTACTTTGCGCCAGTCCTCTGATGTCCAGTGCTGATATGTTTCGCAGAAATTTACTCTTTTCTTCATTATAGCTTCAGTTAGAAGAGACTTCTTGGCAGCACACCGAATTGGTAAACTTAGGTCTTTTTGAAGCCGCTGAATGGTCCAGATTGCAACACTTTTGAGCAGATCCGGATGATTCTTCTGTAATCCATGGATTAGCCATTCACTTCATGCTTTAGAAGATCATCAGTCTTTGGTGAAGTCTTTTATCACCTGAGCCTGTTTTACGATTTGGTGGTGCCACATGACAAAGGTGCTGCTGCTTTTTTTAGGTCTAAATAGCTTGTCTCGATACCTTTAGATCAGCAGCTACACAAATTACAAAGGGCCTCTAAAAGAGTTAAAGCACTAGTCTTCTATTCAGAAGTGAATTTCTTACATCCCATTTTGTATATTAGATACAGAAATACACACCTTTAAAAACAGCACTTAGATTAAAAATCAGATGAAAATAACACACAGCAAATAAATTGCTGTACAGCAAATATCAGAGGTAAACTGAGACCTGAACTGCTAATGTAAGTAAGTTGCTGCTGTGCACTAGAGAATCACATGATTTACAGCTCCGCCTGCCTTTTTTTGCATAGTAGTGGGAGAAGAGCACATTATCTATGTAAAGATTTCCATTGTGGCCACTGTACAAAAAAGCAAGTAATAAAATCATTTCTGCTAATGATTATCAGAATTAGCATGAAGAAGATAGAAAAATAAGGGTTTGTAATAATAATTTATTGCCAAATAAGTAGAGAAAGTCATACAGAATACAGCAGATTTTTATTAAACATAATTACATGAATTATTTTCTTTCTTTCACTACTTAAAATCAGTACTATCATATCTGAAAAAGGGCATTATCCCTTTTATTCAGCACAGCAGGTTTCTACTGTATATTATTATTTTAAGTAGTGAAAGAAAGAAAATATCCGTTATGGTAATTTCATAAAATGAGTCAATTTTACTTTCTCTGCTACTAAGATAACAAAAAGAAATATTGTTTTTCACCTAATAGTTCAATACTAATTTTGAAACTCCCTGAAAAAATCAAGGAAATATCAGATAAATACAAAACCTGGTATATAAAATAATAATAAGTATTTTAGACAGTGGAACACCTTTGTATTTAGTTTTGATAAAACTGAGTCACCTTTTTACACTTTAACTCCACTTCTCATTTGTTAAGAAAATTCAAACAACTAAAGTCTTCCCAAATGCTGGCATAGATATGAAAATAGTGTGCTTGCCATTATTCCTAAAAAACTAAGGAATGAATCAGTTAAATTACTGAATCTGCAAGAAAAATCCATAGTATATGCTATTGAAGAGGAACAAGGTAGGTTTTACCCTTTTTAGATTTAAAAACTAAGAGAACTGAAAAAACAACATTGGAATTTGGAATACACAGAAAAGCAACACATGCTGACAATTACATAAAATGGAACCAGTTTAACCCATTAGAACACCAATTTGCCATATTAGTCTAGTTCACAGATAATCAATGTTACATTGAATAAAACAGAGTGCGAGAAAAACTACACAGTACCTGGTCATATTATTAGATGCACCTTGGCTATTTCACAGTTCACTGAATTCTGAGGACTAGCATAACAACAATGCTCCTCTATCACTGTAAGCCTCACTGGACAATGTCATGGGACTATTGTTGTCTACAATGAATGTGTGTTATGCTATTTCTGTGTTGTAAGAGTTGAAATTGATGCTTCACAAGCATTAATTGCAGTAATGCTAACAAAAGGAGAAGCCACACTATAAGCATGTGTTATTAATATCATACTTAAATTTGTCAGTTTATTTGCAGTTTGAAAGGTGATTTTTATGGTTTGAAAGGTGCACTTTATGATTTTGTGTTTTCTACTCACAACATAATAGGAAAATCATCAAAAAGTTTCAGAGGTAAAACTCTTGATTAAAACTTATTTGTTTTCAAATTCTGAGATTTCTAGAAGATTGGAAGTGTCTGAATAGTCTTGAGGCAAATTAAACAGAAAATTGAATTTGGTATGGACTTAGCCCCACAACTGAAGAATAAATGTGGGCAAAATTAAATTCCCACACCAAGAAGTATGCAATGCTTGAAAAACATCTGTGAAAGCAACAGGTTTGCTAGTGCAAAAGAAATTAAATCCAAGCTTGAAGAAGAGTGGAATTGCTTCATCTAAAAGAACTATTAGGCATAAACTTTCAGAAATGAGATTAAAGGGCTGCAGACCTGCCAAGAAACCAAAATTAACTCCTGCTATGGTTGCTAAACAACTCAGCTGGGCAAAGGAGCTCCAGGATAAAGACCTAAACTTCTGGAAATCGGTAAATATGAAAATCTTGATTGTAAAAATTCTTAATGAGTTAAACTTTACATTTGAAATGGATTATCCAGAACTAAAGGTCACATTAGAAAAATTCATGTTGGCTTCTTTTGTTTCAGGTTTGCTTTTAAAATTCTTGCAAGCAAAGCTCAGTTTGTGTGAAGGCATCAGGTGAAATGTATCATCCAGATTGTCTTATGCAGACTATAAAATATCCCACCAAAGTCATGATATGGTCAGTCATCAGGTTAAGGGACAATGTGGCAGGATCAGTACAAAGAAGTGTTGAGGAGTAGCTGCTGCCTCAAATAAAGAGACTGGTTCCAAAATGGACATTCATTGATATTTATGCAAGATGAGGCACAATGTCACACTGCAAAATCAGTGATAGCTTTACTGAGAGAGCAAAACATACCTTTGTTGCCAAGGCCGCGGAATTCACCAGATATGAACTTGATTGAAAATATCTGGAAGCTAGTGAAGAAAGAAGTGGCAAAGGAAGTGATTACTATGAAAACTAGGCCTATTGAAAAGATCATAGAGGTCTGGAATCATCATCCACATATACAAGAGACAGTTCAGGCATGTATGAATAGCATGCCAAAGCGAATTAAAGCACTGATAGCTGCCAAAGGTGGCTCAACTAAGTAGGTACCAAATGTTTCATAAAACTGTCAGCATCTGATAACAGTTCAGAAATATATCCAATTATCACCATAAGCATGCATATTATACTTCAAATTCTTCATAAGTGTTTAAGAAAATTTAATGTAGACTAGTACACTGAAAGAGATAGACAAAAACTTACTATATAAAAGATGAAGATCTCATTAAAACATTCAATTTATGTTGTATACATTCTGTTTGTTTGTAGAGTAAACCGTTTTGAGAAATTCCAAGTTATTTATTTCAGTTTTAAGGTACTTAAACTTTTCTCAAACAGGAGACATCCTTCTTTTCATCTCTTTTGTTACTCCCAGCAAGCAAAGAGAACCAATTTTAATTGTTTCATTTAATGATTGGCTTTTAAAAGATCTGACTATTGCTTTAGCCTAGTGCATTCCTTCTACTTACAAAGAAGCAAGTTATAACACCAATTCTGGCAATGTTTTCTTGATTAGCATGATGTAAATAAGGGAATATTCTTTTTTAAGGAAAGTTTGTTTGTGAAACAGCTAGAGAAAGTCAGGTGAATGGAACACATCCGATTTTCTCTCCTGTTAAATGTGGTTTAATTAAGCAAAGTTTTGCTGTAATAATAAATAGTAATGGAATATAAAAGAAATAAGTCATAATTGAAAAGTTAACTTTATTTCACAACTTCATTCTGTTGTCTGCAGGTCTAGAATGCAAAGACCTGAATTAAAACTAGTTTTTATAACACCAAATTTCTGTTGAGTGAAGAAAACCTCTAATATATTTCATATAGGTACATTTTGAAATATAAAGTAAAAATACTTAAGGTGTTCACTACATGAAATAAATCTAGTGTTTAGGACAAGTCAAAAAGAAAGAAAATGTATATATTTAAAAAGAAACATAGCAAAGGCTAACACTAAATAAAATGCCAAATATATTACTGTGTCATACATTACTAATATACTAAAATATATATGGGATATATATGTATATTCTGCTTAATTGTGCTAAATATATTAATACTTAAGTAAACTTATTCCTGAATGTGCAGCACAGGTTTTTATTTTCACCTTCTATCCTATATTAATCATAAACTGAATAGAATAAACTTAAAGAAGGGAAGATAAAAGAAAACTTTTAAGAATGCGACTCTGTAAACTATTTTTTTTTTCACAACAAATAAAGCTTGTAAAGGAGTGCATGAACCACTGTCCATAGGAAACAACATAGCACCATGTTCATCATAACACAGCACTGACTCATCTATTCCCCCAGCTCCCTTACTGGGAGTAAATAAATAAACAATATTATACTATTTAAAATTCAACAATCTAATATCAATATACAGTTATTATGTACATTCAGAAAATATCCTACATCTGTTTTCTATATTCCCTCTGCATTTGTTATACGTGCACCACTGTGGTAACTTGCTGTTTGACATTTCCCAAAACTCAGCCTTTTTCATCACAGAAACAGGAATTTTTCCCCCTAATGTACATGTGTTAGATAATATTGTCTCTCATCACAAAATATATAATCGTTGGCAATGCAAATTAAGTACAAACTCGCATACCTAATTTTAATTATATAGGCACATTCAATATAAGCTAAACTGTTGCGGCAGATTTCAACTCTGTTTGAGTCCCAGGAAATTTGAGCCATTAGAGCAAACACTGCTGATGAAAAATCACTTGCTGCTTTGTATAAAAAGCAGTTTTGTATGATGTAGAAGGCTTACTATACTGAACAATACACAGACGAAATAAAAGATAAATACTGCTATTTTTTTAAATGAATACTAGGCTTAGTTGAACCATGAAATATGTTGGCATGCTGTACAAATCACTGGTTCTGGAATGTTGATAATTTAAAAGTCAGCAATTAAAAGTTGGTCTGAACTATAGTTCCCATTAATATTTTATAGAAAGTTTTTGAAGTAAAATATTGAGAATCACAGAAATGGTATCTCTTTTCTAGCATCAAATTGGCTTTTGATTACTTAACATATTACATTATTTTCTTAGATGTTAATTAATATGTAACTAATGAGCTGGACTCTTGCTGAGAATGCGTACAATTAGTACCCTAAACATGTTTAATTATATAATGAACAGTATTTCAAATTTCTGGCTTATTAGACACATTCACAAGAACCTCACTTATAATACCTCTATTTCCAGTTTATCCAGGTTGATTTTTTTCTTACTTTATCACTGCAAAAATATGATAAATGCATCTGAATGTATGAGCTTGTAATGTTGGCATTGCTGGTTGTGTAGAGAATTCCATCAGTTACTTGCTTTATGCCATACAGAACAACAAAATGTTTCACTTTAACTTCAAAGTATCTAGAAGTAAACAAACTGTAATGTGTCACTCAGCACACATAACAGCAATGCGTAGAGCAGGTATGGCAAACCCTGAACCACTTGACAGCCAACCCACTAAGTCGCAAACATCACATACTTTGAAAGAACCAATAGATCAAGAAACAAACAGACAATTGTGCAGTGGCAGTTGCCAACTCTTAGAAAGGTAGTATTGATTTCTTTTATGTACAGTTCAGAAAAAAATAATGTATTTTTTAATGACACTGTTAATTCCAAAATCATATCATTGCTGCTGGGTGCCTGAAATTTGTCCCACAGTAGTTATTTTACTTCCCAGTAAATCTACTGACAAGGGGGCTGTCACTTTTAATCATGCTTAAAAATAATTAGTATGGGCTGGATTTGAACCTGCAACCTTGAGATTAGAAGACCAGAAACTAACCAACTGAGCCACCTAGACTGACAAACAGTTTAGACTACAGCAAAATAGTGCAAACAACATTGCATCTTACTGAGCAGGTTGGTTCAGGCAATAATGCCTGAGGTCTGTATTTAGGAGATCCCAGGTTCAAATTCTGTGGTCCGACCAATCTAGTTGGGTTTTTTTTTCGTGGTTTTCCTCAGTCACCAAGGTAAATACTGGATTGGACATTTAATACCCAACCCTAAGTTCCACCTTCAGTCTAAAACAACAGTAAAATTGAAAATATATGGTAATAGCATCTGCACTGCCAGCTATCCAAGGATAGTTACAGCAGTTAGACTAAAATGGCACCCTAATGCCATCTGCTTGTCGCAGATAAAGTTCAGTGCAACCAGTTTAAGCAGCCATGCTCTTATCAGCACTTGAGTCATGGGTGCTCGCTGCTTGCCTGCCAAGATTGCAGTTTCTGCTGTTGCGTCACATATGGTATGACCTATCTGGCTCAATCCATATATATGATAAATGAAGGCAACATAAAACATTCTTTGACTTTTTAGTTGTATCTTAGTGCAGTCATGGTCCAATATATTACAGAATAAAGAGTTTTCATTTGTTGCAACTATATAAAACACGAATCTCTGTCTCTATATTATAGAGCATTTCAGGAATGCTTTCCTAATAATGATCCCCCTAACAAAAATACAGTTCATAAAACAATTAAGAATTTTAAAAGTATGGGGTCAGTGTTAAACTGGAAACAAAATCAATAATGCCAGAGAAGAAACGGGAGGAGATTGATGATACCGGTACATAGAACTGTATCATTTCGAAAGTCTCTCTTGAAATTGCTGCAGCAGGCAGAAGTGAGCTATGCATCAGCACAAAAAGTGACAAAGTGTATAAACCTAATCCCTGAACATTACAAGAACTGCAACATATTTTTAATAACCCATTAAGGGCACAAGGTAGTCTGAACATATGGAAACTATACCTTAAGTGAGTTGAATTATCACTGCTTTTAAAGTTTTCAATTGTTTTTCCAGAAATTTGTATGAATTATTCTATAAATCATGACAAGTATTTCAAGTGATTGTTTGCATTAATAGCTTATGTGGTTGAGTCTATAAAAAGTATTTCATTTAGCAGAAAAGTAATAAAACTTAGTCTTAAAACATGTGAATTTATATACCTTTTTCTCTGATACTGCTTGCAATACATAATCACACTTTTGCATGCTTGTTCTTAGTATGATTGACTATCTTCTGAACCTAAATTATTTACAATTTTAGTAGAAATTAAAAAATATATATATATATTTACAAATCAAAAAAAGTAAAAATGTAGAAAATTTGCAATGTTGTTGCTTTCTTAATAAGATCAATATATACTATAACATTATGATTGTGGTCCAGAAAGTTCAACTATGCGTTATATATATATGTGTGTAAAATTTCAGGTTTCCAGCACTCGTAGTTTCTGAGAAAAACGTACATAAATATCCAAAAATGCTGTTTTGAGAAAACTAAATTTAAAGATACAAATGTTCTAAAAAGGGGTATTGCATAACAGCTTTAAAGAAATGCAGACTAGCACTTAAATTAGAAATAATAGAGGTTTTATTAGTGTCTAAAACAAAAAATGTTATTTTTTTACCATTTAAGAGTACCTTGTCCCCTTAAGATGCTGCAATGCCTGTATTTGAGCATAAAGAAAACATTTCCAATATCTTTGAAAAGGTAAGCAATGTAAGGGACATTCAATATTTTAATTTGTAAATAATAATGATTCTGTTGACCTCGCCCATTTATCTTATTCGTTTTGATGCATAAGACAGTATGCATGGGGAAGTGACAGGAGGAAGTGGCATGCTACTGCAACCCAGGCAACATTAAAAGTGTGGCTGCTTAAACTGATTACTCTGTAGTATGGTGTGTGAGGATGTGGCCTCAAAGGGCTGACTGAGCTCTATCATCTGACTTGGATGGTGAAAGCAGTCAGACTGTGGCACTCCATTGCCATCCGCTTGGCACAAAGCGAAAGTGGTATGGTATGGGGATAGTTCTGAAAGGTTACTGCCCACCACATACCATTACCAAGGTATCCTATTGAACAGATCCACCGTGAAAAGACCTAGAAGTTAAAACAATGTAAATAAAATGGATTAAAAATAAAAAAATTGTATTTTAATTGCATTCTTTTATGTTTGCAATTATTTTGTTAAAATCGGGAAGGTGATAGCCAATATGTCATTGGGAAAAGGTCATAGTACAATGCTTACACATGCATTCCAACACTTCAGCTATGATGATAGGTTGTCTTCATTATTGAGGTGTATTGCATATTGCAGACAATCCCTGTGAGTCATGAGAACTCACTGCTCTTTTGATGCATATCCAAGTTAGAACAGCTGGAGTAGAAGAAGAGATGACATGAGAGAAAAGTTGTAGCTCACCCACCAACAAAAGGTGCCCCTTTTTTGTATGGCTTTATTTAATGCTTCTTTGGCCTTACAGCAAAACCGCAAGTTGGTGAGATTATCTTTAATTTCTTTTCATGACAATCCTGGTAGACATCATACACTTCTTATCTGGATGGCTTTTATTCTTGTTTTTCCAGCTTTTGCAGTGATGCAACTTTCACTATTGTATATCAAAGTTTGGATTCATTTAATAGTTTGTTTCTGGATTTTCGATAATCTGAATTACCTTTGGCTCACCTAGTCTGGCTAAATGAGGTTCTTATGTATGCTATTTTCTTATTTTTGCTAAATCTAATTCTAAAGTTGATTGCTACACATCATAAACATCACAAATCAACTCCAGGCTCATCTGTGTTATCATTTCAAACTTTTTACTATCTCAAAATTCCTTATTATTTTTAGGATGTTACAAAACATGATGCTAGTGTAGATAGTGGCAAGAGCTTATCTTCTGAAGGCAAATTAAACCTAAAACTCTAAATGGACAAACATTTTATATCTAATATTACATGATAATTAAATACTTCAATGGACTTATTCTTTGTTGCTTCTTGCTTTCTCTTTTCTTTTTATGAGTGTTTGTTCTCTGTATATCTGCCTTTAATTTTGTTTTTATTATGGGAACTTTATGTTCAAAGGACCAAACCCTTCTTACACATCAGGAAAGAAATACTGTAAATATCAAAAACTATAAATGTTGAACTTATACATATAGCTACTAGCTGTATTTACAAACATATATATCAAAAAATCTATTTACTTTACTTAGTGAACCCAAAAGATATAAAGATAATAGTAGAAACTTGATCTCCTGATCAGTGGCAAAATTCTAGCAGTTTGTAGTGAAACTTTGTTGACTGAAAGCTGGCATTGTTGGTACCAGTTGCCATGAACATTACTTAATTTAAGTGAATGCCAGGTTGAATAGTAGTAGTAGTAGTAGTATTTTTTTTTTTGTAATTGGCTTACTCTCTCAATATTTAGGGCAACACCCTCCTAGGACTTACAAGCGAATGCCTTGGGGTCAGAAGCCTGTTGAGGAGCCAACAGGAAGAACCACAGAATGGAGAATCTTGAATAAGCGGTAGCCCATAGCCAGGCATGAGCATGAGGAAGTGGATGATATGAAATGCAAGCAAAATAGATGATAGGAAAGGTGATGATGGAACAATTGGTGGGATGAGTGGAGGGGAAAACTGGAGGAACTGGGAGAAAACCTGTCTAGATGCCATTCATCCACCATAAATCCCATATACGGGTGCTTAGGATCAAACCCAGGCAGCCTAGGTGGGAGACGAGTGGTCTGGCCACTTGATTATATATTTATTATATGCTATATTTATAATTAATAACAATTATAACTATAAATAATAATAACAAACATGTAGGATTTTTCAGGAAAACTATTGGAAATATTGGGTGGTATTAATAAAAATGAGCCTCATCTTGTAAAATGGGATGGTAGTGATGAAACGTGATTTGGCATGTCAGTATATTAACAAAAATGTTTCCTTGGTACAGAGCTGTAGCTCACTTCAATTTTCCTACTTTCTGCATAGATAGATATTTTATTCACCAAAATAACTTTAAAAATCTGATGTGTTCCATTCACATGACTTTTTCTACAGCTCTGCAACAAATTATTCTATTTACTTCATGTAATCGAGAAAAAATTAGCAGAAATATTCTTATTACTTGCTTCCTTGTTAGTAGGAGCAAAATAAGGGGGTACCATAGGTTAAAGTGATAGTCAAAAGCTGGTTGCTATGTAACTGAAGTTCCTTTGTTTGTATGGACACAAGTTCCCAAAGTCCTGTATGAGAAAAGCATTAGTTTTTTATAGCTTAAACCAAAAACAAGGAATATCAAAAACAATCAACTCCACCAAAAAAATGTATATAACTTATATTGTGTGTTTTAAGGTGCTCTACATTTGTTGTGTGGTAAGTTTTTGTCCATCACTTAAGGTTTGCAGTTATACAAAATTCTGTAAAATTGACCCAGAATAAAGTGGTCTTCAGAGGCTATTCCCAGAAAATTCAAAATAAACATTTTATTTGTCTGGTAAATATCTTTAATATACAATATTTTAATCAAAATTGTCAGAGCCATTTTTTAGAAAATAAAAATGTTCGAAAAAAGTTCCACGTAAAGGGTAGTTTGGGGGATTTTCCTCAAAATCTTCGTGTTGCATTCCTGGAAGATGCTAAACTTAAATACCAAGTTTGGTATTTTATCGACTTTTCATTTTTGAGTTATCGTGTTCACAGACACACACCATACACACACACACACACACAGACCTTTTTCTGAAAATACTCTTTTTGGATACAGGGGACCCTAAAACATATATTTCCGGTGAAATTTCGGTATCAAATTTTTGGGTGGAGTGCAGTACCTTCTCTATACACTATGTACATAGCACACATAGAGAAAGTGAAAATTAAGGTGTTTACATGGCAAATAAAATATCTTTAATATAAGACAACAATATATATCTTTATATAGGCAAACACTTACTACACAAAAACTGTAGATCTTGTTAAAATACACAATTTATGTCATATGCATCTCCTTCTTCTCTCTCTCTTTTTTTTTTTTTTTTTATTTTTTTGAGTTGACCATTTCCGAGATATCTTGTTATTGGCTTCAGTTTTAAAATACTTAAAACTTTTCTCATTGGAAATTTGTCAACTCCTGGTCAAGCAAAGAAATGGATTTCAATCACAAAGCAACCGACTATTAAAAGATTTATCTCGCTTTAGCGTAGTGTATTCCCCTATTTCCCTTCTATTTATAAGGAAGCAAGTAATAAGACCATTTCTGCTAATGTTTATATTGATTAGTGGGAAGTAGATAGAAAAATAAGCATTTTGACAATAATTTGTTACAGAGATGTAGAAAAACTCATGTAAATGGAACATAACACATTTTTTATAATCTTCTCTGCTTAATATGATAATAAAAGCTAGCTATAAATAAAGACTGTTTCATATTATTACTAAAATTAATTGTTTCTGGAGTCAGAGCTTAAGTTTTCATCAAAATTTAGGAATAAATCAACTAACACCCTTAGGTTTCCCTCATCATATTTAATGCAGTACATGTTTTTGTGAACTATTACTCACATCACCAGCTGTTGTTAAGTGTGCTGCATGCACAATCACCTGTCACTCATTATTAAGATGAGAGAGCAATATCAATAGTTGAATTAGGTTGTTTTGAAGACTCAGGTCTCTCGCTGACTGCTGATAAATTAATTACCTTACATTAGGTACATTTGATTGTTTTAGAATCTCTTTATTGCCCGCCTGCCTGGTGTGGTGGTAGTGTGTCTGCTTCACATTCAGCATGTCATGAGTTCGAATCTTGCTTAGGGTGAGTTACCCGGATAAGGTTTTTTTCGGGGTTTTCCCTTATCCTGAGAAGATGAATGTTGAGTAACTTTAAGCTCCATGGACCCCGAGATCATTTGAGCATCATTTCACCAATTTAATTCATCGTCCTATATGACCATGTTTTTTAACAGCTGGCACTGTTCCTCTGGTAGTTAAGGCTTTAACCATTTAGAATAGAAGAACAGAGAATGAAGCAAAGCTCAGGAAAATATATTTCCAGAGGTGACTCCTGGCTACGCCCATTAGTTTAAGAAATATTTTTGAAAACTATTTAATAATACTCATAATGAAATTTATGAGTATCAAACCTAAAATGAAATATTTCCACTTAACAAAACAAAATCTACATGCAATATTACATTCAATAAGTTAGAAATATTTAAATGATAGGATTCTTGAAAATTCAGCGGGTTCGCTTTCTTCTGGAAGGAAAGAGCTATCTTTTAAATGAGAATACGCTAGATACTGAAATGATGCAAAGGCAATGTCGCTTGTCTGTGAAGGGCAAGCAAATCCTGAGTTAGCTTGCCTTCTGATGTCCGATCACAGTTCCAAGTATTTGGTGTCCGGCAGCAAGCATTAGGTAAAATGCATTACAAATGCTGGAGTGGAGCATGCTTTGTACATCAAGACCAAAAGACAGTAAATTTTCCTGCCCTGCCGACTGTTGACAGGCTCTTCCGAAGTAAAAAAAATGTAAATGGCATGTTATTTATGGATGCTCTTTAACTGCTGTGGTTCTCAGCATCTCATTCTAAATTGGGCATGAAACACTTAATTTTGCTCAGAGGTCTCTCTATCAGGTTTGAGGTCCTTTTACATGATGTAAGTCTACAACATGGGACCAACGGCTTTACTTCCCTTCTAAAGGAAGCCATACTAAGGCTTTTACACCTGAAAAAATCCATTGTCCGCCGCCAGGTTTGAACCCGCAACCTTGGATATATGAAGTTAACATGGTAACCATTATACCATGGAGGGAAACTCTCCTGAAGTTAACTACAATGTGTGCACAAAGTTTATTGGGTGCAAAAATTTTATTGCCGCACTAACAATTGTGTGTTTTGAAGAAACAGAGAATTAGAAGTGAAATTCCTTTTGTAAGTACCTATTAAATAGAAATCCACATTTTTAGGTCTTAATAATTACTGCATTACACAATGAAATAATATTTCAACTGCCTTCAGAAAATGTTTTCCTGCCAAGGAGCTAGTGTCATTACAAAATTATTATGCCATGTATTCTTTCTTCTCAAGATTGAGAAAAGAGCTTGAATTTGTCTACTCCAATGACCAGTTCTTTTCTCGAAGTATAACTGAAGTTATAAATGATTTGTGGGAAGTTATATTCATTATGTTGTAGTTGGAAGCTTATAGACAATAACAGCTTCAGTGTCATACTCTATATAAGATATTTGAATAAATCATAAGTATTATTAAAATTAACATAATTAAGAAAAATAATTAAATAAGATTTTAAATTATTAACTTGAAATCACTGATTTAATCTTTACCTTTAGCTGCAACAATTCTTCCGCAAGTTGCAGTGTAGAGAAAAGCTTCTCTTGCTTCAAAAGAGTGAAGTCTTACTTAAGTAGCACAATGGGACAAGACAGGTTTTAGCTTTAGTGGTGGTGCTTATTGAATACAAATTTCTTCATTCACTGGAAAAACAGGAGACATGGTACTATGATAGCATCAAGTGATATGCCAGCATGAAGGATTGATGCATTGATCTGCTTTACAAGTAAAGTTATCTAAGCAAGATGTTTCTGCTAAATCAGTAACTAGCATATTGTGGATATATGCCTTTCCTGAAATCCTGTGAGCCGCCACTGCATGTTCCTGCATTTAATGTGATGAGTGAAACCTAGGAGTCTTAGTCAACTCAGTTCTAAAATTTGATTTGATTCTTATTAGTCTCACTGCGTAAATTACTTTGAGAGGTTAGAATTATGTTTTCATGTTATATGGTATACTAAAGTAATGATTTATTCTGGATGAGAGTATGAAACAGATTAGGAGTGGGTTTTTTACTTTCTCCATATGCACTATGTACATAGTGTATAAGAAAGTATTGCACTCCACCAAAAATTCAATACCGAGGTTTCACCAGAAATATATGTTTTAGGGTCCCCAATACCCAAAAAAAAAGCATTTTCACAAAAAGGTCTGTGTGTGTGTGTGTGTGTCTGTGAACACGATAACTCAAAAACGAAAAGTCGGTAAAATACCAAACTTGGTATTTAAGTTTAGTATCTTCCAGGGATGCGACACGAAGATTTTGAGAATAATCCCCCCACCCCCAACTACCCTTTACATGGAACTCTTTTCGAAAATTTTGATTTTCTCAAAAATGGCTCTAAAGATTTTGATTAAAATTTCGGATATTAAACATATTTACCTGACAAATGAAATGCATATCTTGAATTTTCTGGGAATAGCCTCTGAAGAGTAGTTTATTCTGGATGAATTTTACTAAATTTGGAATAACTGCTAAACCGTAAGAGATGGACAAAAACTTACTACACAAAAAATGTAGAGCACATTAAAACACACAATTTATGTTATATACTTTTTTTCGTGGAGTTCGTCGTTTTTGTGACATTCTTTATTTTTGGTTTCTGCTATGAAAAACGTATACTTTTCTCATACTGGAACTTGTCAACTCCTATCCATATAAACAAAGAAACTTCATTGACATAGCAACCAGCTTTTGACTATCACTTTAACCTACGGTTGTCCCTTATTTCGCTCCTACTTACAAGGAAGCGAGTAATTAGACTATTTCTGCTATTTTTGTCTGATTAGCATAAAGTAAATAGAAGTATAAGCTTTTTAAGAATTATTTGTTGCAGGGATATGGAGAAAGTCATGTGAATGGTGCACATCAGGTTTTTTTGGTTTTTATTTAGTTTAATGTCCTTTAACCTGGTTGGTCATATCGGACGATGAATGAAATTGATAAAATGATGCTCAAATGAGCTTAAGGTCCATGGAGCTTAAAGTTACTCGACATTCATCTTCTCAGGATAAGGGAAAACCCCCCAAAAAAAACTTATCGGGGTATCTCACCCTAAACGAGATTCGAATTCACGACCTGTTAAACATGAGGCAGACATGCTACCACCACACTACCCAGATGGGCAGGAGTGGGTTAATACTCTAAGAATAACCTGCAAGAATATCCAATAAAATAAACACCAATTTTGTTGTTCTTCATGATAAAGATCCTATTAGGACAATGGGGCAACTGCATTAATTTAAAAAAAAAAAATTAAAATAATAAGCTTCAGTATAAAATGAAAAATGTTCAAATATTAATAGTTTGTAACTTATAAACTGAAACACTGGCAGTTATGGTATTGTACAGTCTAGGAATGCTTGCATATATAGGTATCTGTAAGGCCAAGATGTGATCATCACAATCTTCTAGCAAATGTCTTGGCTACTGGAATACTTGCATTTTCGTAAATGTTTCTGCTATTATCTTTATAAACTATATGATGTAATATAAAGGAAATGAGGATCACATAGTACGTTAAATACTGAACTCTTCTACTAGTTTTCACCTCAAGTCCTCTAAAACATGGTATGTTTAAGAAATAATTTGCTAAATTCAACATTATCTAGCTGTTAGAAATTTTATAAATTTTAAGAAAATCTTTCCATCCAACTTGCTTTCTTTTGCATCTGTGTATCGATCTTTTCATTAAAATGTCGTCCAAGATCAGCCTGCAATTTATTTTCAGCATAATCTGATTTGACAGTTCTGATTAATCAGCACCAAGGTTACATTTAACAGCCAGTGAGCAGATACAGATTTATGAAAAGTTGGCTATAGCAATAGATAACACAAAGACTTAAAGACAGTATCTACTCTTCTTGAATTTCATTGCAGTTCCTTTTATGAATCTTCATTGATGAGTAAGTCGCCATACTATAATGATGCTTCATAAAATGAACTATCTTATTTTTTAATAGGGATGTGACAGTCATTTTTGGGTAACAGTTATAATTGTCACAGTTACAGTACATTAACGGCTACCAGTAATGATTAAGTTGTTCTTTTCCATAGTTTTCACATTAATGGTTACCATTAATGATTAGCTGTAATTATATTTCAATGAACAATGTTGATATAGATTTACTTTGTTATTTGACGGAATCTAAAAAGAAGTTTCTCTAGCTTTATCAACACTGATTACTAGAGTGGTAAATAATTGAAAAATGTATTCTCACTTGCTTCTACGTTCCTATATATATATGTATACTAAGATATATGTCTCTGCATTTAATCCTGGAAGTACTGGTTTAACCCATCTCTATTGATCTTTCATTGTGCTTTGTCATGCAAGGTTGAAGGCATAAATATGCATGATAACAAGTTCAAAGCAGCAGAAACTGTAAGCACTAACCTTTCGTCACATGTGAAGGGTCATTGGGAAAAACAAT
Organism: Hymenopus coronatus; assembly: GCA_030762935.1. Taxonomy (NCBI): domain Eukaryota; kingdom Metazoa; phylum Arthropoda; class Insecta; order Mantodea; family Hymenopodidae; genus Hymenopus; species Hymenopus coronatus. The sequence goes on along the minus strand of CM060899.1, from coordinate 31,730,233 downwards.
CAAAGACCAATTTTAAAAGGTTTGATAGGTTGAGTACTATATTCTGAATGGCAGTTTGTTGTGAAAAAGTGATCAGAGTCCAAATTTATGAGCGGTTGAAAATTTAAGTCAAATGGAATTTTGATCAAAGTCCATGAATTTTATGCAAGAATGATCAAAGTACTAGATTTCATGGAAGAATGATCAAAGTCCTGGATGTTTTTTAGGAATGTAATCAAAATATTTTTAAATTCTCAAGTTTAAAATGGTATAACTATTAAGTTTGATAACCTGTATTTTGTGTAAATAAATAGTGTTGATTGCACTGTTAGGTTTATTAACCTGCATTTTATGTAAATAAAGTAGGAAGGTTCATTTTTGTAACAACCCCTTTCAAAAAACAGTATCCATTTGAGACTTGCCCTGTGACTGAGCTGAAATTCTCTCAAGAGCACCCAAAAACAACAGACTTTTGAGAACTACATAAAATTGGCCTAGAAATGTTCCAGAAATGAGACACATCTCAATTATTGCACAACAGTCCATTTCTAGTTCCTAAAGCAAAGTTTCAAGATTAACAGGTGCATAAGAGGTTCTGTAGTGAATATACCCAAGAGTTCTTCACTGCTTGCCACAGAATTGTAAATGATGATCAACGTGAAGCTTTCCCACCATCATGTTGAGTTACAACATAGGATTCATCTTATTCCATATTTACATACAGTACATTGATCATTTTTCGATATGAAGGAGTGTATTTCTAACATACAAACTTGTGTATTGTTGTGAGGAATTGTTGTAATTTCAAAAGACTTTAATACTAATATCTGTACACTCTCAAGAGATATTTTATCATAAAATTTAATTTTAATGTTTTAACATTTATGTTCCAAATGGTTTTTAACATTCAACATTAAATAACTTTATTTGAAGAAAACATGATTTAGATTGTTTTTCCCTTAGTCCCTGCATGTACTTTTGGAATTTGAAGGTTGGTAATATTTCACGCTTCTTTAAGCAATCTTATATAGTAGATTTGCTGTAATTGTACAGCAATTGATGTTGATTCATTAATGTTAAAACTTACATATTATTATTTGAACTTCCACATACTTTGCTACTATTCAGCATTAGTTGTTTATTCATTGCCAATGAGTTGAGGCAACTAGTTTTCAATAAGCGACATCAATGAACATGCAGTGAATGATGTCACCTAGATTCAGTAACAGTCTCTGTTACTTCAGTAACCGCTAATGGGTTAACTAGTTACTGTATTTGCTACTTTGATAACCATTATTGGATAACTAGTAATTTAATTTGTTATCTTTGTTTGGGAAACCATTACTTTGTGCTCATCATCTTTGTTAACGTTACTGCATAACTTGTTACTTTGTATTTGCTACCTGTCTAATCACTAATTCAATAACTAGTTACTTTGTATTTGTTACATTATTGACCATTAATGGGAATTAGTTGTTTTTTATTAATTATTTTGTAACTGTTAATGAGTAACTAGTTACTTTGTATTCATTACTTTTATAACTGTTAGGTAACTAGTAATTTATATTTGTTATATTTGCCTGGGTAACCATTACTTTGTATCTGTTATCTTTGTTAACATTACTGGTGGCTTGTTACTTTGTATTTGTTACTAACTATTAATGTGATAACTAGTTACCATTTTAACCGTTAATGGGTAACTAGTTATTTTGTATTTGTTACATTATAGACCATTAATGGGTAACTAGTTACTTTTTATTCATTACTTTTATAACCATTAATGGGTGACTAGTTACTCTGTATTCATTAATTTTGTAGTTGTTAATGAGTATTTACTTTTTATTGATTATTTTTGTAACTGTAAATGGGTAACTAGTTACTCTGTATTCATTACCTTTTTAACCATTAATGAGTAACTGGTTACTTTGTATTCATTACTTCTGTAACCGTTAATGAGCAACTAGTTACTTTGACTTTGTTACTTTTGTAACCATTAATGAGTAACTAGTTACTTTGAATTTGTTACTTTTGTAACCGCTAATGAGTAACTAGTTACTTTGTATTCATTACTTTTGTAACTGTTAATGAGTAACTAGTTATTTTGTTTTCATTACTTTTGTAACCATTAATGATTAAATAGTTATTTTGTATTCATTACTTTTGAAACCATTAATGGGCAACTAGTTATTCATTATTTCCGTAATCGTTAATGGGTATATAATTACTTTGATTTTTTTTACTTTAGTGTGCATTAAAGTGGTAACTAGTTACTGTATTTGCTTTGTTAATGATTTTGGGTAACTAGTATCCATTACTTCTGTAACCATTAAGTTATTTTCTGTCCATCCCTATTTTGTAATTAATAGCTGTATAGGAAAATATTTAAAAGTTACTAAAGTTAACAGTTTGTTTGTAAATGAATCCCTAACATTTAGAAGATAAAATGAATGCATATGTCATTTTATTTTTTGAGATTGCTTTTTAAATCATGGTGACACTTCATGCATGCTAAAGACAATCAACATGTCAATAGTACAAAAACATGACTCTGTTTCTAAAGGCACATTTGAGGGTATGGCATGTAATGCATACAACTGCATTACTGCATTACACTTTAGGGTTTGTCATTCCATTACATAACACTAAAGCTTTAAACCTTACAGAGTATTTTTAAGTCTCTTGCCCGCTTTACAGCTTCCCAAGATATTTTTTGCTAGTCACATATGTAAGATAATAAAACAGTTTATTTTTGCTTTGCATTTGAGTCTTGGCCAGTGTAACAAAACTGTGATGTCAAAGCTTTAAAGGGATAAATATTTATATTATATGTAGCATGTAGCTTTCCAGGTACTAGCATGTTTCCTTTTCCTTAAATTTCTAGACTTTCACATAAAGGAACTGTCATATATTACAGGCTGGACCTTGACGTTAAGTCCTGGGTCACTTATCTACCATAAACAGTTTGCTGTACAAAGTCTTTTTACACTTTTAGTATTTCATTCAACCTACCATGGTATGACTACCAAGAACAGTTGACACAGCAAATAGAAACATTAATTGAAATAAAAACAAAATAGGCTCAGTATTAGTTTATAATAGGTTACTATTACAAATCTAGCTGTATTATTGCAGTGGAATATTTGATCATCATTAAACTTAACAGCACAGAAATTAAATATATTTTAGACATTTTACTTAGTTTATGAAATGGTAGTAATATGTACATTTGTTTCGAATTATAAATTTTAACATGCTGAGCAGTTCATAGGGTAAGGCAAAAACGTTAATGTACAGGTTATATTATTGTCAGCAAAGATTGCATTGCAAATTAGCAATAGATATGAAAAAATAAATTAGGTAAACAATATATGAACTGCCTAAAACTGTGTTTCTGATTTAAAGTAATTCCATCAGAAGTATACACCTACATTCCTTTTAAAATGTATCAACTGTTCTCAAAACTAAGAAATTGTAAGCTTGTTTTGTTTATTCAGATAATCACACTGCACACAGTGAAACTTCTACCAAAGCAGTATTAACTAAACTATAATGAAATATAATACTATACAGAAAACCATCAAGACGAGTTTTTTATTTGAATACCAAAAGATGTCTGTCCCTTAAACATTTCTTTTGATGTTGTTTGTAATAATTTTCAAACAATTAAAAACAATTCTGAGAAACTTTAACTGTAAAGTTATTGTCATTTTAATTTAATTTTAATCAAGTTGCATCATGTCATGTCAGCATATATTGAGCCTCCATTACAGTGCTTTCTGTATCATGGAATTTCTAGTTCATGAGCTTGCCACTATGTGCATATGGTGACGAGGGATCAAATCAATCATAGATGTATTATGGTATGAAATCACAGCTTGCAGACCAGGAATATGATGAATTTAGCCCACAGATATTTTTTTTCAAGGTATGAGGGTTCTTTTATGTGCAAATAAACATTTAACAGGATCAACAGATTTTCTTTGCTTCTAAAGGAAGCCATGCTAAGGGTTTTTATGTCCGAAGAAGTCCATTATCCTCCACCAGGTTTGAACCTGCAACCTTCTTGGTATTTAGAGGCCAGCACGGTAACCACTACACCAAGGAGGGGACCTTAATTTATTTCACTTTTAAAATATCAACATGAATCAATGTGCACGCTTAAATTCATTTACGTCAAGTTGTAAAATCTTGGAACATTTTCGACTCCATTCTTAGCACTCTATTGTCTATTCCTCCTCTTTCCTAACATGATAATCTAATGGTGCTGTCTGGTGAGAAACTTATAACATTACTATGGGATTTCAAAATTTAACAAACTCTTGAAATTTTTTAAAATGAAGATGTTTTCTCAAGTGATGAGTTTTAGTGTGGTTGTAAATAGTTTTTAATAGCTCAATTTAATATTCCAAGATTTTACAACTTGAACCTTGTATGAACTTTGAATCATCAATATTTTATGTTAAATTAAAACACTGAGCTGTTGAACAATAAATGATCACAAAGAGATAATCAGACTGAAAAATGCAATGCTATAGCTGGTACTGAACAACAAAGTTTCCACTTTCCATATAGTTGCTCTAACCAATTGAACTACCATAGCAACTACCATGATATTCAATTCCCCAACTGGTTTGCATTGGGAAATTTAATGCCATGCCGACCTGTTGCTATGGTGGCTCAGTTGGTTAGAAAAGGGTTTGTCAAACTATTAACCGAAGGCAGGGTGGCCAGATAGAGTAATTTTAGGGCTACTTCAATTGGAATTTTGTAACGGTTTCTTAAAACACATGCAACACCATTCACTAAATGTCATTTCTGGATGATCAGTCTCTATTTGTTTGGTATTTCTATTTTCTTCTATTGAAACCATTTTACATTTAAACGTGCAGCAGTGATAATTTCAGACCATATTTAACAAAATACAATGTCAGTATGATATTCTTTCACTGTCATCCTGTCACAATGCCACAGCTGGAATTTGAATACATTTCTCCTGTTCTCCATGTTGTTAATCTAACCACTGAGTTACTGTGACAACATGCTGGTGTGACATTCAATCTCCCAACTGATTCATGTTTACCTGGTCACCCAACCAGTATGTTTCCCTCCAGAGAATATCTTAATGGTGACTGACATTTGTAAGTACTTAGTATCCAGATAACAAAGTAGTTATTGCCAACTACTCTGAGGCAATTTTTATTATCAGATTGATAATGCTCCTCCTATACAGGTAGCTCTATGGTTGGATTAACCACACAGAGAGTAGAAGAACCATATTCATATCCCCGCTGTGGCATTGAATTTTTCAGCTGGTTCTAATACTAAAAAACATTACTCAGTGTAACATAAACATAGGAGGAGCATTACGAACACAATAATGAATTTCTGGCATTATTACTTATATATAATGCTGTTACAAGGAGGAGAGAATATAGAAATTGTGGAATTGGCAACATTGGGCTACACTAGGGGCTCAAAATAGCAACTTCGCTAATTAGCAATCTTGCCTTCCTGAGTGGTAGATATGTGGTTCTGGCTATAGAATTGAATTTTTAGTCTGATTCTACCTTTTCAATCTTGCCCTATACTCATCTTATGTGAAAGAACAATTAATCATCAACAAATGATTACTTAAAAGTAATTTCCTATTTTATTGCTTCTTGTTATTTCAATCACTGGTATACAGCATTATTCAAGGTCAGCAAGCTATAATAAAAATAAACAGCTATTGGAGGGTTATTAAGTCTCATCATACTTTCATTTTAACAAAGCATAAAATAAAGAATAAAATACTGTATTAAATATCAGAACTGGTGATAAAAGTAAATGCTACAATATTTAGAGACACAACTTACTTTGGGCATCTAAGGAGTTTCACTGTATAAAAACAGTAAAAATCTTACAATTTCTTAGTCTTATGACATACCTTTAAAAACCAATAACAAATGTGAATTGCACTGTACATTGTGCTAATTATCACAGCAACTATTTCTGTGTCCTGTGAATAGCTGTCTTTTCATCATCATCGTCATCTTCATCATTGGAGGAATCTTCACTAGATGAGGATGAAGATGAAGACGAGGATGCAAGGGCAGAAAGTCGACCGGCAAGCCGAGATAGGGAACCAGAGCCTTTGCTGAGAGGGGTCCATCTCATTGGGGACGTGGGGGAATTGTTGGGCGATGTAAGTGGCGTAGTCACTTCCTCTGGTATGGTTGAAGAGCCCAGCTCCAGCATGGATCCCCGTCGTCCAACCGGCAGACGACGAGTGACGCCCAGCATGCTAGGAAGAGGTTCTTCGATTAGCAGCACTGCCCCAGGTGCTGGAGGAGACTCTGGTCCACTGCCTCCATGGTGCAATGAGGTCTCGGAACTCGCATGAGAGTCCTGCACTGAGCCTGAACTTTCTCGACGGAACAAGCCAATCACAGATGCAACTTTGGGCTGCTCTATGCCACCTGAAGGATACATTTAATATTTTCTCTTTAATTTATTGGACATTACAGAAAAAACAGTTTGCCTATAATTGAATCAGTCATTGCATAAAGGTCATGAATAGAACTCGGATTTTTATATAATAAAAAGTTCAGAAATATTAGTAAAATATTATAAAATATATAATGAAATATGAATATCAAGTAAATTGTAATTGTGAATAAATAACAAATCATTAAAATTACATTTCTAGTCTGTATTTTAAATTAAAATTATTTTGTAAATAAAAGGATAATCTTCTTAAGAGTAGCTTGTTTTAGAACAGACGGAAAAAGTTATATGAATGGAACACATCAGAATTTTTAAATAGTTTGCCTTTTCAGAAATACAATTTAACTATCTAGACTCATGCCATTTCTGCAATAAAGGCACCATTATTAAAAGTAATCACATTCAGATGTCATTTAACATGTTAGTTAATTCATTCATTTAAGAAAAGTAGTAGCTACTTATTACATAACATACATATTACATTTATAAATTACCCACTTTTAGAAATGAAGTTTGTATCATACATTTTGCTCATGAGAATGTTATAAATCTTCACTAACAAAGTCAATGTTTTATTTATACACATTTTAATATCCTTCATGAAAATTGAAAGGAGATAAAACTTGTAAAATGAAACAAAATCTGTTTTTATTATTGTATCATTTTGCTAAATTTATGTTACTATAGGTATACTCTTTTACTGTGCAGTTATGGGAGTACCGTTGTGGCCTTGAATTTTTCAGCTGGTTTTAATAGTATTCTTCTTCTACAATACGGTATAGGCTATTAGCCTGTTCTGGCTTCAAAGTGTCGCTTCTTCCATCTTTTCGGTTTCTTTTTCTTTAGGGCTGGTAAGTGTATGCAGTTTTTGGAATTCCATTTTCTTTCGTTCTGTTTAAGTGTTGTTTTCAGTTAGTTCTATATTATGTTATTATTTTGTCTAATTCTTCTATTTTTAGTTGTCATATTTTATGTTTAGTTTAATTCTTCTGTTTTTAGTAGTCATATTTTTTTTTTCTTTTTTATCTAATCTATTATATCCAGATATGGTTCTGAGGAACTTCATTTCTGCCATTTGAATACTTCTGTTATGTTTGTTGTCATTGTCCATGTTTCTGAAATATGTTATAATTGGGATAGCCATTGTTTTATACAATTTTATTATTGAATCTTTTCTTGCTGTATAATTGATATATCCTCTATTGCCAGTCAAGGCTAGAACAAATACTTCCATTATCTCTTGTCTTTAAGTTCTCATTTGTTTCTTTGGGATTTACAGATTTCTATTGTGGATCAGGTAAATAAATCTAATGGCTGAGAGTCGGTCATCAAGCCAGGCTGTTACAGAAACATGATTTAGTGTGCCAGCATTCACAACTCAGTTAACACTGCTAGTTACATGAATACCCAGGGTTCAAATTTATTAACAGCACTCATTTGTCAGGGTCAGCAGAACTTCATCCTGCAGATCTTTTACATGCCGGTAAATCTATCTATTGACATAGGACTGTCACTTTTAGGTTCACTTAATAACCATGGTTCTGAGCTGAGTTTGAAACTATAACCATGGGATCTGTTTAAATAGTTTCCCCGGCTTGTTAAAGAAGAATTCCTTTTCTGCAACGGAAAGTATTTTTCTTTTTCTTTTTTATTATATGGGCTTTTACTGCTCTCTTTGAAAATACAGTAAGGCACAGAACACTTTCGATGCAGACTGTACATGAATCAAGTGAATGCTGAGATAACTAAACTATCATATCACTAATACCAAGTAAGCCAAACAATAAACAATTCTGTTTGGTTAGCTGAATTGACATCTGAGGTCATAGCTCCAGCATTTGCGCCAGCAACAATGATTGTAACTTGCAGTATTCAGTTCAGTTTTAAGCAGCGTTGTTAGTCAGCATGAACAGATTTTTGACAAGAAAGTGTGAAGTTACAGAAAGTAATGATGGTGTGGTCAGTTAATATTAATATTCAGTTAAAAATCGCAGCATTGGAAGTGGCATGTGTTGGTGAAAATTGAAAGAGTAAGTCATTACACTAATCAGGGAGGTATAAACAAAACCAGTTTTGAAAAATGGAAAACAAATCTGATTCTTATATCTCCCCACCCATGTCAGTAAATACTATGAATACTTCCATTCCCCCTGTGTTTATATCTGTAAAGTGTTAGTCCTGACAAGACCTTGCATCTCTCAATTCAAAACAAATTCACAAGTATATACAAAACAAGAGGTAAAGCAGATCTGTGTATTATAAACCACAATACAACCTTATTTATACATAGTTTTGAACATAATGCAGTATTATTATATAACAAATTGCCAGTATAACTTTGGAATAGTGATACAAATTGGCACTAAAACAATTTTTATGGAAGGTTGCTTTTATTCAGTGGAAGAATATTTAAATTACAATTTCTCTTGACAATGCTTCCTAAAAATGTGTCTTATGTAAAAATTAATGTAATGTCTTTTATGTATGTAATTTAGTTTGTAATTTTAGTTTTATAAGTTTTGACGAAGCCCATATCTTTGTTTCGATGAAGCTGGCTTACCCCCCCCATATTTGTAGGACTGACACCCCCCTGGGACTTACAAGACAATGCTTAGGGGTCAGAAGCCTGTCAGGGAGCCAACGGCAAGAAACCACAGAATGTAGAACTTTTACGAGGGGTTGGCCCATAGCTAGGCATGAACATGAGGAAGTGGATGACATAAAATGTAAGTGAAATTGATGATTGGAATGGTGATAATGGAGCAATTGGCGAAATACGTGACAGGGGAAACCCAGAGAAAACCTGCCCAGACACTGCTTCATCCACCATGAATCCCACATGCAGGGGATCGAACCCGGGCCACCTAGATGCTAGGTGAGCAGTTTAACCATTCACCCACCTCCATATCTTTGTACAAGATCTAAATGGTAAATAAAATGTGACATGACCGCTGCTCCTTCCTCCATTATTTTGCATGTTTTCATTTAGACACAAAAGTTTATGAAATGTTGCATGGATTCATCCAAAGGAAACACATTCAAGGTATACCAAGAACAATAGTCTAACAACTCTTTGGAGACACATGAAAGCCAATAACATGGAGTTTCACCTGTTTATCTAGAAGTAAGCTAAACGCACAATTTTCAATAATGCAAATCTTAAAACTTTATGAGTAATGAAGGTTGTTTCAAAGTTTCAGACATTTGACATCATAGAGTTTAGAGGGTATTGAGGTCTTATCTCTAGTGAATACATATAACCTAAAATGGGAAAAAAACCTTAAGAATTACTCATAACTGCAGCATGCAATGGGCAATTTCCTAAGCAGGTGCCAGAAATGTTTGAACAACGATGGGAGGCACTTCCAACATCTTCTGGCTTGTTATATGTATTTTAGTTTTAAATGTTGACCTTTTGTTTCTTTGTTAAAAATAACTTATATTTATTGTGAACTGCAGTCACCTGCTCAGCATACATAGCACCACCAGCCAGCTAAGAGCCATGTAACCTGTTCTGCTTTATACTGATCACTCAGTACCTCAGAACAGATTATATATATATACTTTTTTATTTATTAACATCTAGTGAAAAAGACATTTTGCCTTACATCCAGACTGTATTCAACATTATGTGGAAGTTTATACTTCTGATGATAAAAACAGTGGTGGTGGTGATGATGATGATGATGCTGCTGATGATAAGCAGCAGTAATGCATGTGCTCAGTCAAATGTGCTTACCTAAGAATGTAGCAGAAGGTGAACTGTATGCAAGATATTCCTTATTTGAGCACCATGCAGGAAATTCACTTTGCTTCAGTGGACAGGTACTTTCACCCTCGTCATCCCGTTTCCAAGGCAGCATTGTCTCTGTGGCAGTGGGTGTAGTAACTCTTCCACTTTCAGAAGGTGCTGTGTTGGTTCCTGTTGCTAAAAATGCAAGAATACGTTTGGTCACTTGAAGTCAAATATTTGGTATTACTAGCAGAAGACAGATGGAGTAAATCTAAACATTATCAAAGTGTGTTTATTCTTAAGAGCAGTCTCTGGTACAAAATATCAAATGTTAGAGTTAAAACCCATCTTTTCTTTAATAATAATAATAATAATGCTTTATTGTTCATAGACTTGTATACAAGTTTCAGACATTATAAATTTTGATTATACTTGCAGTTTACCTTTTACAAGCATCCTTAGCATACAAATGTTCTTTCACTTTCTCTACCATATACTATGTACATAGTGCATTGAAAAGGTGTTGTATTCCCTCCAAAAATTTGATGTCGATACTTCACCAAAAATTATGTTTTGAATCTCCCTGAACCCAAAAATGTTTTAGAAAAAGGTCCTCTGTGTGTGTATGTGTGCATGCATGCTTGCATGTGCATGCGCACATGTGTGTGAATAATATAACTAAAAAATAAAATGTCTGTTAAATACCAAACTTGATATTCAAGTTCAACAGCTTTCAAGAATGTGACAAAGATTTTAAAGAAAATTCCCCTACTCCAAACTACCCTTTACATAGAAACTTTTTTGAAAATTTAATTTTCTCAAAAATGGCTCTAACAGTTCTGATTAAAATGCCACAGGCTTAAGATATTTGTAAAACAAATAAAATGTATATCTTGAATTTTCTAGGAATAAATGACTTTTGCATAACTGTAAACTAAAAAATAGATAAAAAAAACTTTCAGTCATGTACAAATTAATTGGAACAGATTAATAACACAACATTTTTCACGCTTAATTTAATCATAAATTACCTCCAATTTACATTTCTTAAAACTTAATATATCCTCCTTTCTTTTTTTTAAGTCCCATTACACGATTAGGAATTGACTTCACATTTTTGAGATCATCATGATAATGCACCACACTTGAAATAAAGCTAATATCAACATTTTTTTGTAGAACATTTAAATTTTGCAAGTCTATTTTTTCAAATAGCCCACAAATTTTCTATGGGGTTAATGCCAGATAAATTCTCTGGCCATTCAAGCACATGAATATTGTTATCTTTTAAAAATTTATTCACTTTCATAGGAGAGTAGTAGGGTGCTAAAACTTGTTGAAAAACTCCATCACCTTCAGGAAATCTTTTCTGGAGTTTACAAAAATTTCTCACCAAGTACTGTGATGTACTGTACACTTTTCATCATGCCTTCAACTGGAATTATAGTTCCTAGTTCTTCCTTCCTTGGTGAAACAGCCCAAAACATTTTCTTCTCAGGGTGTTTCACAGTCTGTTGAAAATGTGCTGAATTTGCAGGTTCATTATTTGCTCTGAGCATATACTGAGACCTAGAAATTCTTAAAAGATAAGAATGTTCATGTATTAGAATGGCCAGGGAATTTGCCTGACATTAACCCCATAGAAAATATGTGAACTATTGCAAAAAGAGACTTGCAAAGTTTGACTGCTCCACAAAAGAATGTTTGATATTAGCTTTAATTCAAGTGTGGTTTCTTGATGCTGATCTCATGTATAACTGTATAATAACTGGTATAAATTTGAATAAGGTAACTTGCATAATGTCAATTTTCCAAATTTCATAGATGCATCACCTTAATGCAGAATATTACCACATTTCTTGCACGTAATATATTTATATGGGTAATTGTTTCTACTTGTTACAACAATAATATTCCTGTACACAACCTTGCAAGATCTATTCATTTAGATTTATCACATATGTCTACTTATTTCTTCTCCTTACCCATAACCATCTTATATAATCTCAAAGAACTTTTATTCTCAAAACATGCCCATATCTCTTGTTTCTCATTGTCTTCCACCCTCAAACTCACTTCTTTCCCAAAATCCAATGAATTGGCTACAATTATGTTTAATTTTTTTTTTCTTTTTTTTTTCCAATGGTAGGTGCTCCAAGAAAGGAGAAAGAAAAAAATTTCTGAAGAATATTTGTGAATTATTCTAATTTATAAATGATTTTTTCTTTCCCTACACATACTATATACTTAGTGTATAGAGAAGGTACTGTATTCCACCAAAAAATTCAGAGATTTCACCAGAAATACAAGTATTCTAACTCCCTGAATTAAACAAAATTATTGTGTATGTGTGTAGGTGTGTGTGTGTGTGCGTGTGTGTACATCATAGCTAAAAAAAATCTGTTAAGTAGCAAACTTTGTATTTAAATTTAGTAACTCCCAAGGATGTGACAAAATATTTTCAAGAAAATGCCCCCCATCCTCACTACCCTTTACATAGACAAATTTAAGATAATTTGTATTTTCTCAAAAATGGCTCTAATGATTTTGATTAAAATATTGTATATTAAAGACTAATAAAATGCATATCTTGAATTTTCTGAGAATAGCCTCTGAAGGCCTCTTTATTCTGGATGAATTTTTCTGAATTTTGCATAACTGGTAAACTGTAAGAGATAGACAAAAACTTACAAGCCAAAAAAAATGTAGATCATTAAAACACATAATTTATGTCATATACATTTTTTTGTAGAGCTGACCATTTCTGAGGTATTCCTTGTTATTGGTTTCAGATTTAAAATTCTTACACTTTTCTTATATCGGAATTTGTCAACTCCTGGCTACACAAGCAAAGGAATTTCAATCATAGCAACCAGCTTTTAAAAGATGACTAATATATTCCCTTGTTTCATTTCTACTTACAAGGAAGCAAGTGATAAGACCTTACTGCTAAAGTTTATCTCGATTAGCATGATGTAGATAGAAAAATAAGCTTTTAACAATAATTTGTAAAAGATATGTAGAGAAAGTCATATGAAAGGTACACATCAGAGTTTTTTTCCTTGTCAAGCTTGGGTCTATGGGAGAAAAAAAAATGTAAATGGACAATCTTTAACTGCTATGTTCACAGCGTCCCATTCTATATTGGGTGTGAAAGACCGCATAAGTCAGGGTTGAGGTTCTTTTACGTGCCATAAATCTACGACACGGGTACTTCCCCTCTGAAGTAAGCCATGTTAAGTCTATGGAAGAGGAAGCCAAGACATGGGTATTTTTATTTTCAATCTACTTTCACTAAAAAAATCTAATCTTGATCTGTAACATTAATGTGACAATGACCCCTTGTGAGCTTTAAAAATAGATTTTGTTACAATTTTCACTTCTACATGTAACTTGTTTTATAGTATAGTACCATTATATTCATATCCTTAAATACAGTTTATTTATTACATGGTACACACAAGTACTTCGGTTATTGAGCCCTCATGTATATCCAAATTTCCAATTTATCAGATATCTTTTTCACTGCAAAAATATGTGCATGCTTTAATAAACATATATAAATGTACACAATTGCAATGTTTTAATCCCTACCAAGTTTGGAAATTAAAAATAAATGTATAAAAATATAAGAAATGAAGAAGTATCAAAAGGAGTTTTGCTAAAAGAAAAACAAAGCAATGGGGATAAAATCTAATGCAGCATAAGGCATGGTGTACCACCAGGATCCATCTTGGGCCCAGTGTTCTTCTTACTTTATACAGGACGAGGCACATAAAACCTGGCTATCATAATATCATGGTATACTGCATTACTTACAATTATTTGTTTACATTCATATAATGGTTTTTGACATCAATTAAATTATCTACTTTTCTACCAGGAGATGGTGTTAAGACACATGTGAAAGTCACATGCAGGCAGCTGCAGATGTAATCATTGAAGCTTGTCGAAATCACTTGAGAAAAGCATCGTTGTGTAAAGCTGGGTGTGAGTGTGTGATAATGATGTATTTAACACATTGGAGCCCAAGCTCGACTATAGCTTGGGCCATGCAAAATGTTCATGCAGCCCATGCCCAAGCATAGCTCGGGCAGGTATTTCTAATGCTTTTAATACAATTCCATGACCTTAGCTTGGTCTTGGGCCATGCGGCAAAGAACATACATCAGTTATCGTTTAGTTGTCTGATTTGTGCTGCCATTTGTCCTTGCTTTAGTCAACTATTAGGAAATTTAGGAGATTTAGTAATATTCGCTACTCTTGGGTAGTCACGCCATTTTACTTGAAGGTGGTGGTCTGTTTGTTACCTTTGGTGTTCTTAAATATTAAAATGCTGAGTTTTCCTTGATTTCTATGAACTGAAGCTGAAATTCAGCATACAAATAAAGCTCTGGAAAATTCCGATTCGGAGGGAGAGTTTTTGGAACTTTCAATAAATGGAGTGTAAGCTGCCTTACACAGTGTTTTTCAAACTCATATTTGATATTTGTTATAAATTTAAAATAAAATATTAATATGGAAGTTATGACTATTTTCTTACTTGTTGAGAAATCCTTGAATATCATACTTTTAGATTGTCCATATACTTTTTGGCAAATTTGGTTGTTGTACTGTAAATAATAACACAAATTAGGCGCAAAAACCCTGGGTTTCTTGGCCCTTCAACTAAAGAAACGCCTGGGCTTCAATGTGTTAATACCCAAGCATATTACCATTGTTGAAGCATTCAATCAGACGGAATCTTTTGTGAAAGAAATTTTGGAAGAAATTTTCAGGAGGTTCTGTTCCAGCAAAAAGCATCACTTAGGAATTGATTGCAAAATGGCAGTGTACAGGATCGGTTCATACCATCCATCTGCACACCTCAATTACAGAGATAGGTGCAGGAGGTAATGACAAGAAGACCTCATAAGTCAACCAGGAGATTGAGTCAACAGGTTCATGCAAGTGCGAGAGAAGTTGCAGACATGTTTTAGGGGGACTGAAGTTAAAACTATACCAGATAAGTATTGTGCAAGAACTGAGGGAGCCTGACTTGCAAAAGAGGGTGTACTTTCTGTTCTTGGCTGTTGAGAAAGGTTGCCAGTTGTGTCTTGGACCCACTAAGGCTCATCATGAGTGATGAGGTGGGGTTCCATCTGTCTGGGTTTGTAAATTCCCAAAACAACTGGTATTGATCAACAGAAAATCCACATGCATCAGGTACCCTTGCATGATAAGATGATGTTTGGTGTGCATTGGCCCATATTCTTTGAGACAACAGTGAACAGTGATATTTATTTGGGAATCCTGAAGAGTTTAATTCAAACTTAACAGAAGAGGAGCATCAGTAATGTTACTTTCAGCAGGATGGTGCAACATGCTGCATGTCAGCTGCATCATTGTCCCACGTGCATGAGATATTTATACCAGAGTGGCCTCCTCATTCACCAGACTTGTCCACTTGTGACTTTTACTTGTTGGGGGCCTGTTAAAGGCAAGAGTATATGAAACCAATCCACACACAATTGAAGAACTCAAGACCAAGATTCAGGATGTCATCAATAGCATCACAACAAAGAACTAACAAGGGTGTATATGAATCTCCTCAGGCATGTTCACATCTGTGTTGAAGAGGGTGGAGGACATTTTCAGCATCAACTGTGAAGGTGAGTAATTATATTCAATGCATTATATTTCTCTTTATGTTCACTCCATGTAATGACTTTACTGGTCGATTTTAAGTGCCTCATCCTGTATAAATGACTTACCTATATGTTTGCCTGATAGTAAAACAGTTTTATTTGCAGATGATAGAAATATTATAATAAATGATACCAAATCATCTAAATTACAAGATAAAATAAGTAAATTTGGCTCAGTGACTCCAAAGCAAGATGCTTAATTAAATGTAGATAGAACTCTGTACATGTGCTTCAGAAAAAAATTACTTAAAAAGTCCTTCCACATTTCAATAAACTGCTCTGATTGCTGAAGTAAACAGCACTAAGTTTTTAGGTATTACAATTGATTCCAATTTATTTTAGAAATGCTATATTCAAAACTGAGCTCCTTAAGTTATGCATTCAACATCCTGGTAAAATCTCTTTCTATTATCATATTAACATCAGTATATTTTTGATATTTACATTCTCTCCTCTCTTACGTTATAATTGTATGGGGCTATTTTCCAAAAAACAAAGAAACACTAATATTGCAAAAGAGGATATTGAAGATTATGTTGTAAGTGCTGGTTAGAACTGATAGTAAAAAGTTATTTTCAGACTTGATAATTTTACCCCTTCCTTGCACTTATATCCTGGAATCTGTATCCTTCATTCAGCAAAAGTTTATAATTTCTTATGACCTGTTTTCTAGATAGCTAAATTCAATTTTAGGAAGATTAAAAACAACCTCTAGGTAATGTTGTGGATCTAGTTGGTATTAACATTGTTATTTCTACTTGATTTTTATATGATTTGATGTCGCCATTTCACCAGAAATATATGTTTTGAGGCCCCCTGAGTCTGAAAAAAAAACATTTTTAGAAAAAAGGTGCTTGTGTATGTGGGCAACACAGCTCAAAAACAAAAAAACTGTTAAAAACTAAACTTGGTATTTATGTTTAATATCTTTCAAGGATGTGACATGAAGATTTAAAAAAAAAATCCTCCCACCACAAACTATACTTTACATGGAAAAATTATTGAAAATTTTGTTTTTAACAAAAATGGCTCTAACGATTTTTGTTAAAATATTGCATATTAAACATATCTACATCACAAACAAAGTAAATATTTTGAATTTTCTGGGATAGCCTCTGAAGAGCTCTTTATTCTGGATGAGTTTTGCATAATTTTGCATAACATTCAAGTTGTAAGAGATAGACAAAAACTTACTAAACAAAACTTGTGGATCTCTTTTAAACACATTATTTATGTCATATAAGTTTTTTATGTAGAGCTGGCCGTTTCTGAGACATTCCTTGTTATTGGTTTCAATTTTCAACTACTTAAACTTTTCTGGAAGAGACATTTCGTTTCATCTCTCGTTTTACTGCAGGCCATGCAAAGTGAGCTGAACTTCAGCTGTTTCTCACAGAACCAGCTTTAAAAAGATATGACAATAGATTTAGCCTTGTATATTCCCTTACTTCCTTTCTGTATACAAGGAAGCAAGTAATAAGACAATTTCTGTTAATGTTTACTTTGATTAGCATGTCGTAGATAAAAGAAAAATCTTTTGTAAGAAAAGTTGTTTGTGTAACAGCTAGAGAAAGTCATGTGAATGGAACACATCAGATTTATAGAAAAATGTGTGTGTGTATCTGTGGACAGCATAGCTCAAAAACGAAAAGATGGTTAAAAACCTAACTTGGTATTTATATTTAGTACCTTCCAAGGATATTACAAAGATTTTCAAAAAAGTGCTCCCACCACAAACTGCCATTTACGTGGAAACATTTTTGAAAATGTTTGTTTTTCTCAAAACGTCTAACGATTTTGATTAAAATACCATATATTAAAGATATTTACATCATAAGTAAAATTTATATTTTGAATTTTCTGGGAATATTCTCTGAAGACATCTTTATTCTGGATGAGTTTTGCAAAATTTTGCACAATGGTTAAACCATAAGAGATAGACAAAAACTTAATTTACAAAAAATGTAGATCTTGTTAAAACACATAATTTATGTCGTATACATTTTGCTTGTAGAGTTGACTATTTTTTAGATATTCCTTGTTATTGGTTTCAGTTTTAAACTATTTATTCAAACAAGATCATGCAATGCATAGCAAACCAAACCTCAATTGTTTCATATAGAGACTAGCTTTTAAAAGATTTGACTATCACTTAAAATGATGTATTCCTTTATTCCCCTCCTACTTACAATAAAGCAAGTAATAAGACCAATTCTGCTAATGTTTATCTTGATTAGCATGAGGTAGAAAAAAGAATAATCTTTTGTAAGAAGAGTTTGTATTTAGAATAGCTAGAGAAAGTTTTGTGAATGGAGTATATCTGATTTTTTTAATTGTTTATATATTTTAATTAAAAGGTGGTATAAATAATAAAATAATCCTTTCTTCCTTAATAAAGAACATATTGTATCAATTTATCAGGGAACTTAGATCTACTTACTGTTAAAATTTCAATCTGATATCTTAAACAGTTTCTGAGATAGTGGATCATGAATCTAGAAAATTTTACATTGGTGGGATAGGGTTTGAATCTCCTCTTAAAAACAAAAAAAGTCCCAGTTTAGGTTTCCATTTTGTTCTTTACTGTGAAAAGAAAAAGAATGGACACTGTCCTTCTGCTTCTGAGGTCAAGATATCAGCATTACCACTTATTAGAACATATAATATTTTTACTTTCTCTTGTACATTTGCATATATAATGTACATAGCTACAGAAGATATTTTATTCCACTCAAAAAGTTGATGTCAAGATTTCATTAGAAATATTTTTGAGGTGTCTAAGTCTAAAAAGAGCACGTTTATAAAAAGATATGTGTATGTGTGTTGTGTTGTGGTGCGTGCATGCGGACAACATAGCTCAAAAATGAAAAGTTCGTTAAATACCAAACTTGATATTTAAGTTCAGTATCTCTCAAGGATACGACACGAGGATTTTCAAGAAAATTCCCCCATCACAAACTAGCTCTTATGTGAAACATTTTTTGAAATTTTTGATTTTCTCAAAAATGGCTCTAAAAATTTTGATTAAAATGTATATTAAAGATATTCACATCACAAATAAAATGTATATTTTGAATTTTCTGGGAATAGCCTCTGAGGAACTCTTTATTCTGGACAAGTTTTGCAGATTTCTTTTCTTTTTTTTAAATATAGCTTAACGTCCTTTAACCAGATTGGTCATATCAGACAAATTAAATTGGTGAAATGATGTTCAAATGATCTCTGGGTCCATGGAGCTTAAAGTTACTCGACATTCATCTTCTCAGGAAAAGGGAAAACCCTGAAAAAATCTTATCCAGGTAACTCACCCTAAGCGAGATTCAAACTCGCGACCTTTTGAATGTGAGGCAGACATGCTACCACCACACTACCCAGGTGGGCTTTGCAGAATTTTGTGTTGCAGTTAAACCATAAGAGACAAAAACTTACTACACAAAAAATGTAGATCTTGTTAAAACACATCATTTATGTCATATACATTTTTCTTGTAGAGTTGGCCATTTTCGAAATATTCATAGTTATTGGTTTAATTTTAAACTAATTAACTTTCCATGTAAAGTGAACCAAATCTCAATTGTTTCACATAGCGACCAGTTTTTAAAGGATCACTTTAGCATAGAGTATTCCCTTATTTCGCTTCTACTTACAAGGAAGCAAGTTCAAAGACCAAGTCTGCTAATGTTTATCTAGATTAGTATGACATAGATAAAAGAATAATTTTTTTGTAAGAAAACTTTTTTTGTGGAACAGCTAGAGAAAGTTAAGTAAATGGAACACATCAGACTTTTTTTTCTCAAAACTTAAATAGCAGATAAAAATATTTCTTCTTCTTCTTTTGTTCTTCTTCTCTTCCTCCTACACTTCATGGTATAGATAAGTAGTTACCTGTTCCTCCATTAAGTCCTCCTGCCATTATTCCTGAGTCTGCCTACAGATCTCTTTCCTTTAGAATTATACTGAATAATTTGTTTTGTAATCCTTTTAATTATGTAACTTTTGCAATAAAAATGTTTCTATGTATCATTAATACATTCAAGCACAAAATTGGTAAAGCAAAACTAATTATTGAATTCTTGAGATGGTATATATAGGTATATAAACCTCAAAATTAATTTATAATGTTTAAATATTTAAGAATTATACCAAATACTTGTTTTCAGAATTACTTACAGCTATCTGAATCACGAGAATTTTTCTTCGAAGGTTCATTATTTACAGAAGCTTGTGGTTCATCTGCCAACAAAAATGAATTACAAATATATTAATTATAATAATATCCAGGAGGAGTTAACAAGAACTATCTAGGTTTTAAAAATCTTAAATCATGCAGCATTTACACTCTACAAAATAATTATTTATACAGAAAGAACAAATGAGGGCTTTTACACTTTTATAAAAAGCTTACAAGAGCCTACAGTTTCAGGAACAGCATTTTGGTTCATAACTAAGGAAAGCAAAGGAATTAACACCAGAAACAAGCAAGTTTAAAATATACAATTGTTCTAAATATGTGCTTAAAGCATAATCTGTTCCTACCTATAGGTGGATGAGAACAAACGTGGGATTTCATTCACAGAGATTATCTGATAAGTTACCCAATTTAGCTGGATGCCATCCAGTTTTTAACCCTATCACATCATATGACAAGCTGTGTTGCATAGGTTAGTAATGGAATTTAAATCGTGAAATGAACACAGCTAGCAAGTGCGCACTGACCAATAAAACTACAATTAACGAGTTAGCCAAAAACCTCTGAACCAGCCTTGATGTGTTCTTCCACTGGGCATGTGGACACTTTTGTTTGTCATTACAGGTCCTATTCTGCAGAAGTAGGAAGGAGCCTGGCACTGGCAGAAAACTATTTTGGATTTTTCTTTTTACAAATTCTGTACATATTTAAACCCAAATGTAAAAAAATGTCATTGTATTTTGACAATGCCATAGAATCTGTATTTCTTGAGGCTCATAATAAATCTGTCTATGATTCTGCACTGCTGAAAACAAGGTCACGCTTCTGACACAGTTTTACTCTGTTCCGGAAGTGCAGTATTAAGTTGACAGTGATATGGTGTAGTTCAGTTATCACAAATGATTTATTATTTTGTCCTGTACTTAATCGTGAAGTGTATTATGTTTTCTGCTGCACAGTGTGTATTTAATTGTGATTTGCCTGTGTTAAGTCAGTAGGTTTGCCAAGTGAAAGTGCAATTTGCAAAACGATTTCCAGGCTGAACAACAATCCACGAGCTTTACAATAAATTTCAGGCCACAGGAAGTATTGAGACTAATAAATCTAAAAGATGGCTTATGGTTCTTACTGAAGAAACATTAGACGACATCGGTCATCGTTTGAAGAGTTCCCTCCAAAAATCATTTAAGCTTCTTTCACAACAGGTAGGCCTTTCTTATGGCTCTGTGCCTTATTGCTGAAGATAAAATGGTATATAGTAACTGTGGCATGTGCTCTTCAACCAAGAGATCCTGTAATTCGGCACACATTTTTGAGTGGAATCTCAATAATGTATGTAATGAGGAGATAGACTCACATTTAATATTTTTCACGCATGAAGCTTGGTTCCACCTTCATGAATATGTGTGTATACAAAATAATCATTATTGGAGCTCTGAGAAACCTAATATTGTTCTTGAAGTATTCAATCATGACAAAAAAAATTGGTGTATGGTGCGCCATTGATGCAGAAAGAGTTACAGGGCCAATTTGTTTCGAGTCAGTAGTTGACACCTACACATACCTGAATACAATTTTGCCCCCTTTGTTTAGAGAACAGATAGGGAGGGTGATTTTGCCCATTTTCAACAAGACTCTGCAGCAGCTCATAGGCCAATCTTTTTATGAGAATTGAAAGTGTGTTTCAGGATAAAATTATTAGTAAAGATTTGTGGCCCCCTCGGTCTCCCAACTATTTCTAACCCTGGGGCAGATTAAAACAAAATATCCACCACAAATCTCCAGAATTTCTCAAGGTGAACTACAGCAAGTGATGGATAGTTTCCTAAAGAGGTGCCAAAAATGTATGGACAATGACGATGGTCAGTTTCGGTATCTCCTTTCATAAAGTTGGTAAGTAAACCCTTTGAAAATAGTTTTAAAAATGTATGGTTTCACCCGTGCCTTACTATGATAGCTGCAGATGGCAATGAGGGTTGAGGACACAGACATACAAAACACTGTGCAACTAGTTTGTACTTTTTTGACTCGCTCATTATTTGCATTTTTAACTATCAGGTGATATAGGCCATGTTGTTTACATATGACATAAGCATTTCAAGACATATAGATATCCGAAAGAAATGAAAATGATGGTCAATAAGGGTATACTTTGTTTTAAGTTACAATTTTCAAACAAAAAAAAAAATGTTTGATTTATAATTAGGTTTAGCTATACATAATTATTGTAAAAGATTTAAACCATCTCATTGTGTGTATGCCCCGACATTAGTAGTGATTCCAGTGTGATGACGAATCAACCAGTGCTCACTCAGAAAAAGGGTACTTCCATTTGTTATTTTCTTTCCAAAAAGCACCTAGAAACATTAGCACAACTTTGTTGGTGGGAAGGGAGTGGTATAGACATATTGCTTAAGCCTGAAATAAACATTTCAAGACAGCTGGGTATCCAAAAGAAATAAAATGACAGTGAGTTTGAGTGTGTCTTGTTTTAAACTAGAATTTTCAAACAATGAAAAGAGACATTTAAATTATAATTATGTTTGAGTGTTTTTAAGCTATTTAACGTCCTTTAACCTGGTTGGTCATATCGGACGATGAATGAAATTGGTGAAATGATCTCGGGGTCCATGGAGTTTAAAGTTTACTTGACATTCGTCTTCTCAGGATAAGGGAAAACCCCGAAAAAAACCTTATCCGGGTAACCCACCCTAAGCAAGATTCGAACTCACGACCTGTTGAATGTGAAGCAGACACGCTACCACCACACTACCCAGGCGGGCATTCATAAATATTGTAAAACATTCAAACTATGAGGGACGATCAGAAACTAAGGTTACAAAGCCTTCAGTGAAATAAGTATATTTTATTTTATACAACCAAACAGTCATCTGATAGTTTATACATTTGGTTATTTTTCCACATAGTCTCCTCATTAGTTGAGCCACTTGTTGCTTTGTGGGATGAGTTTGTATAATTCCTCATGGTAAAAATCCTGTCCGTGCATGTTCAGCTATGTTGTCATGAAGTGTTGCACCTCCTTATCTGAAGTGAACCGTTGGCCTCCTAAGTGTTTCTTCAAGTGAGGATAAAGATGAAAGTCGCTTGGAGCGAGATCCAGGTTGTAGGGAGGGTGGTCAATGATATACCAGCAAAATTGCTTTAATGTATGATGATCTGAGCTGTATGAGGTCGTGCATGGCCATGAAGGAAGATGACACCCTCAGTGAAGAGTCCTGGTCATTTCCTTCACAAACCTCTATCAGCTATCGTGAATTTCAGCCATGGTTACATGTTTTGCCCACAGAAATTGAATAACTAAGCATATTTCTTTGCAAGACCAGTTTTCCAAACAGCTGCCATTTGTGTTTACCTTACAGTAACCTTAGTTTCTGATCATCCCTCGTAGTTCATTGTTGTGTGCGCCTACAATAGTTACAGTGGCATTTGAAGGATCACCTTATCTCTTTAGAAGACTAATGAACAGGAAAACTAATGTTCTTAGTATTTTAAGAACAAATAAAGGATATATCATCTGATGTATCTCATAATAAAGTGACA
The DNA here is from genome assembly GCA_030762935.1 of Hymenopus coronatus. Classification (NCBI taxonomy): domain Eukaryota; kingdom Metazoa; phylum Arthropoda; class Insecta; order Mantodea; family Hymenopodidae; genus Hymenopus; species Hymenopus coronatus. Next base: position 31,706,598 of record CM060899.1, on the reverse strand, counting down.
CATGGTGATTATGAATTATGGTATCCAATGAATGTGCTTTGTGTGAAAATATGACAGGATAACTTAACTTACTTAGCTTACTCTCCCTGTATGGATGACTTATATCCCTTTAGGACTTACACCCAAGTGCCTAGAGTCAGAAGCAGTGGTGGCTGCTGTGTAAGAGCACAAGCCATTTGAGTACTTTAACTTTAGACATGTTGTGGATTTATTTGGTTATTTTCTTTGAAATATATTAACATATATGTGCTAATTTAAAATCTTCAGCATTTGAATCTATGACACTGCTTCTCTGAACTTGATAAGACATGGCAACATCACCCCCAATACCTCTGGTATTGTGTATTTTTACTTTCTCTATACACACTATGTACATAGTGTATAGAGAAGGTATTGCACTCCACCCAAAAATTTGATACCGAGATTTTACTGGAAATATATGTTTTAGGGTCCCCTGTATCCACAAAAATCATTTTCAGAAAAAGGTCCATGTGTGTGTCTGTGAACACAATAACTCAAAAACGAAAAGTCGGTAAAATACCAAACTTGGTATTTAAGTTTAGTATCTACCAGGGATGCGACACGAAGATTTTGAGAAAAATCCCCCCAAACTAGCCTTTACATGGAAATTTTTTCGAAAATTTTGATTTTCTAAAAAATGGCTGACAATTTTGATTAAAATATCGTATATTAAAGATATTTACCTGACAAATAAAATGTATATCTTGAATTTTCTGGGAATAGCCTCTGAAGACTACTTTATTCTGGATGAATTTTTCGGAATTTTGCATAACTGCTAAGCCGTAAGAGATAGACAAAAACTTACCGCACAAAAAGTTTAGAGTACGTTAGAACACACAATTTATGTTATATACATTTTTCTTGTGGAGTTGATCATTTTTAAGTTATTCCTTTTTTTTTGAATTCACCTTTAAAAAAATGTATGCTTTTCTCACACAAGAATTTGTCAACTCCTATCCATACAAACAAAGGAGCTTCAGTCACATAGCAACCAGCTTTTGACTATCACTTTAACGTATGGTACTCCCTTATTTTGCTCCTACTTACAAGGAAGCAAGTAATAAGACTAGTTCTGCTAATTTCTTCTCGATTAGCATGAAGGAAATAGAAGCATAAGCTTTTTAACAATATTTTGTTGCAGAACTATAGAGAAAGTCATGTGAATGGAACACATCAGATTTTTTTAGGAGCTTTTACACATGCTGGTATGATGTAATTGCCTTATGGGTGAAACACATATGATTTGTGTGCAGCTGAAGATGTGCTCAACTTTACCATGCATCTCTCAACTACAAGAGAGTCAATGCCACTGGAAAGTTGTATTTGTGTGAGCTGCAAGGGTGCAGAAAGTTGGGAACCCCCATTTGGTTTTCATTTTAACATATGCTGAGCAGTTATACCAATTCACCTATTATATATATACTGAAATTTAGATCTGACATTAGTATATATTAATAGTTATATAATATAGAAAAACCTACTTTATTTAATATAGGTTGTGGGTTTTTGGGTGTATTTAGTATATTAGTGTATTGTGTTATGCATATTATCATATAATGTTTGGGTTCCTATTTTGAACAGTAAGTGCACCTGTTTAGTAGATTTTTTTTTTAATCTATAGTTAAGTGAGATGTTGGTAAGCATTGTTATTCTGCAATTTGATATCAACCACTCCATAAATGACAGTGTAATGGTAATTGTTTACTTGTGCATTACTTGCAGTATAAAATAGTGATCTGTTATTTAGATGCAATATCAATATGAATTCTGTTGAAATTATTTGGAGTGCCAACAGAGGACTAAATTATCCAGATAATTTAACTTCAAAGGAACTAGAGCCTTCCAGACCAGATCTGTTGATTGAAATCTAATAAGCAGGACTGCAAGTAAACATTAAACAAAGAAGTGTACAATTAGCATTAATGGTTGGTGGGTGCAACGTAAGAAGTGCCCCGTATTGTTTTCCATGTTTGATTTTTAGCCTGGAACTTAAAAATTAACTAATTTGGGTGCTACAGATCTCATACAGTTGTCCAAAAAAATAAAAAAAATATTAAATGTGCCACTTATATGAAAATGAAAGCTTCATTAGAGCCAGTTCTTCATAATCATAACTGTTATGCAATAGATCTATTTCACATTTTCAGGGCTCTCGAAATTTAAAATTTTGTGCACACTCAAAATGTATACTCATGAGCTGCAACTGGTCAGAAGCCTGTCAAGCCAATGACATTTAATGATAGAATGATGCATATGCAGGATGAGACTTCTCCCCAAAAATGGCATGTTATTTATGGATGCTCTTTAACTGCTGTGGTTCTCAGCGTCCCATTCTACACTGGGCGTGAAAGACAGCTTAATTTTGCTCAGGGGCCTCTCAATCAGGCTTGAGGATCTTTTACATGCCGTAAATCTATGACACGGGACCAGCGGCTTTACTTCCCTTCTGAAGGAAGCCATGCTAAGGATTTTTACACCCAAAAAAATCCATTGTCCTCCACTGGGTTTGAACCTGACACTTCTTCCCAGATTGCTAACATACTTGTAAACAACATTTATCCGAGGTATTACAGAACTGGGATAATTCACTAAACATAATACAATGTTACTCATCAGCAGTCCATGTTTTGTTGGTTGGTACCACTCCAAACATAGCCATTTCTGTCATGGTGTTAATGGCCTGTGACAATGAATCCATAGTCTGGCTGCTGCTAGTTTCTGACCAATGGTGCAGAAATGGCAAGTTGCTGTGACTCTATTATTTATTCCTGAATGGCAGGAGCAGATCTGAAGGGGCTACAATATGCCTGGAGCAGAATAGGTCAACCTCTACTGTGTAATGGTCACCATGCTAACTTCATATACCCAAGGTCGCAGGTTCAAACCCAGTGGAGGACAATGGACTTTTTTGAGTGTAAAAATCCTTAACATGGCTTCCTTCGGAAGAAAAGTAAAGCCATTGGTCCTGTGTCGTAGATTTACAGCATGTAAAAGAACTTCAAGCCTTATATAAAGACCTCTGAGCAAAATTAAGTGGTCTTTCACGCCCCGTATAAAATGGGACACTGAGAACTACAGCAGTTAAAGAGCATCCATAAATAAAGCTCCATTTCCATTTGGAGCAGAAGATAGTGATTCTCCCTTGTGATGATCAGATATTCATGACCAGTGTGGTTGCCCTTATGGCCCCATTCAGTCCAACATAGTGTTACTGTCAAATCCAAATGCCCGACATGCCTGTATGAGGGTCAGCTGATAAATCCCAGGCCTCACACAGACATGGCGCCACTAGGCCAGTTAGATGGTAGCATCGTATAGTTTAACTCTAGACTAGCTTGTATTCATAGTTACAGGTCAATAGCTTTTTAGGTTTCGAATGACAGCATTTTAAACAAGACAACTTTAGAGTTTTCATGAAAATGGAGGATTTGGAAAAACGAGCAGTGATAAACGCTTCCATTTGAAAGGCTTAACACATAAAGAAATCAAGGAGAAAATGGACAGTACATTGAAAGACTCTGCCCCTTCATATTCAATGATTAAGAGGTGGGTTGCAGAGTTTAAAATGGGACGTATGAACACTAGTGCTGAGCCTCGCTCTGGAAGCCCTGTAGAAGTGACACCTCCAGAGATCATTGAAAACATTCATCATTTAGTACTGGAAGACCACAGATTAAAGTTGTTTGAGCAGAGGCTGTAAACCTATCAAAAGAATGTGCAGGTAATATTTTAAGTAATGTTTTGGGCTTTCACAAGGTCTGTGCAAGATGGGTGCCACGTTTGCTGATACCTGATCAAAAGTTACAAAGAAAAACTGTTTCTTAATAATGTGGAGCTCTACCGTAAAAATCCCAGTGAATTTTTGAGACAGCTTATTACCATAGATGAAATTTGGATACATCACTACACTCCAGAAAGTAAATCACAGTCAAAACAGTGGATTACGCCAGGTGAACCAACTCCAAAAAAGGCAAAGTCAATTTTGTCAGCTAACAAGGTTATGGTGAGTGTTTTCTGGGATGCACAGGGAACTATTTTTATTGATTACTCTTGGAAAAGGGCAGAAGTATTACTGGTGACTAGTATGAAAGCTTACTGCAACGTTTGAGTGATAAGGTGAAAAGAAAAAGACTTCATTTGGTTTAAAAATCTTGTTTCATCACGAAATGCTCTGGCCCATTGTTCAGTCATTGCAATGGGGAAAATGTATGAATTAAAGCTTGAATTGCTTGAACATCCACCCTATTTGTCAGATCTAGCACACAGTGACTTCCACTGTTCCCAAACCTCAAAAAATTTCTTGAAGGACAAAGATTTCACAGCAACAAGGAGGTCATTGATGTGGTAAACATGAGGACCTTGATAAATCACTCTACAGAGATGGTTTAACTAAATTAGAACACTGATATGACAAATATATTAGCCTTTATGGAGATTATGTTGAGAAATAAAGCAATTTTTTTTTTAAATGCTGTTTTCATTGGGAGGCCAGGGACATATCAGCCGACCCTAGTATACTGTATGATTCAATCAGCCAGCCTTAAATTCCTAATAGGTGCCGATAATGTTGTGAATACTGGCATTTTCTGTATCCTTCACAGTAATCACTAACCTCTGCAAGTATTCATACCCCTTATATTCCTTATCAGTTCTGTTAGCAAGGTCACATAGTGAAACCACTAAGGTCCTATGGTGGGCATTCTAATTGTTAGTGAGCATGGCAACTCTAATTAAGACCATATCCTCCGGTGCTTAACCTTCTCCTATCAGGGAATGTGTCTGTATATTGTTGAAGTTTCAGTGTGATTGATAATTCTTCCCATACCACCTATATTCACAGGGCAAAGGACAGAGGAGGGTCAACCATGTCACCTGTTATGTAAATAACCACTGTGCACCTAAGGTAGGGAATAATAGCCATTGTGAAATTTTCCTCATAAACATAACTTTAGAAAATAGTGAAAAACTATATATAATGGATCATCATATCATCCTCAAATGCTGATATAAATATTTGCACTTATTCACCTCCCGTCCATTCTTTTTTTTAATTCTTTCACTTATATAGCTCCCTTTTTAACTTCTCTGGTGATATCGGAGTATCAGGAGCTTTGATTTGAGAAAAAAACAGCTCATGTTTTTCTTGCTGAGCCATTAAACAAACACTCACATTCATTCTACAGTCATACTTTCAGACTCTGTGGAGATAGAGAATAATTCTAGTTAAAAAAAATTCCTCATCCCAGCCAGGAGTCAAACCAAGGACCTTTGAGGTTAGAGGCCATTACACTGACCACTCAACTGCAGAGGTAATCTTTAAAACAATGTATTTCTAACAAAGGGAATAATATGGATCCAAAAATTATAAGTAGCTTCAATTGGCAGAATATACAGCTTTCTTAAGGAATGTAGGGAAATAACTACTACATTTGCCAGTGTGATAAAGATAATTTATCTACCCTCTTAATTCCCTACCTAGCTACTGCTTGGATTCCACAATATATATGAATGTCTCGCAGCTTAAAAATAAAACTTGCTAAAATTCACATCAGAGGGAAATATATAACACAGAAAACCTGCAATCAAAAGAGAAGAACATTTTCTAATACATATCACAATATATTCCTCAGAGGGACAAGTATGCAAAGACTGTAACAAAAAATATTGCACAGCTGTTTATTTTCGCTTGAGATTATATTGCTGTTCTCTAACATTAGACTAAAAGTTAGCCTAAGGATTATTAGCATCTAATAGAGCATCTGCCTACAAGATATCATGATTTTCCTTTAGTACAGAGCCTTCATTTGAACTCATGGCAAGCTTAATGGGAATTTGTTGACACCAGAAAGCACACTGTTTCCTGGCAAAGTTGCATGCTCGTAGCTCCTTAAATTCAAGCGTTTAGATTTCTCATGCAAATTAACTGCATTCCTTTGTCACAGCAGTTCAAGTATATGCAAACCCTGAACTACTTGACATGCAACCTACAAAACGGCTAACACCACATGTTTGAAATGAACCAATAGATGGATAAACAATTGCTGATTCGTTGATAAGTAATACTGATATTACTTTCTCTAGCCTGCATGTATAAAGTACATAGTGGATAGAGAAGGTATTGTATTCCACCCAAAAATTTGATAGAAAATTTTACTGGAAATACATGTTTAGAAGTCCCCTGAGTCCGAAAAAAAGCATTTTATAAAAAGGTCTGTGTGTGTGCTTGTGCATGCATGTGTGTGTGCTTGTGCATGCTTGTGTGTGTGTGTGTGTGTGTGGACAGCAAAACACAAAAACGAAAAGAGTGTTAAATACCAAAATTTGTATGTAGGTTTGGATCTTCCAAGGATGAGACACAAAGATTTTCAAGAAAATCCCAGCACCACAAACTACCCTTTACTTTGAAAATCTTTTGAAAATTTTGATTTTCTAAAAAAAATTACTAACAATTTTGATTAAAAATCATTTTAGAGATATTTACATCCCAAATAAAATGTATATCTTAAATTTTCTGCAAATAGCCCCTGTAGACTTCTATATTCTGGACAAATGTTGGCAAATTTTACTTAACTGCTAAACCGTAAGAAATGGAAAAAAAACTTATTACACAAAACATTTAGATCTCGTCAAAACACACAATTTATGTTCTTTACCTTTATGTGATGGATGTAACTGTTTCCGAGATATTCCTTGTTGTTGGTTTCAATTATAATGTACATATAATTTTCTCAGACAGGAAGTGTCCATTTTTCTTTTGTTCTACTCCTAGCGAAGCAAAGAAGCGATTTGCAATCACATTCACATAATGGCAACTTTTAAAATATTTGACTATCACTTTAGTATAGTGCATTCCCTTAGTTTGTTTCTTATAAGGAACTAAGTGATAAGAACATTTTGCTAATGTTTATCTTGATTAGCATGGTGTAGTAAGAAGAATAATCTTTTGTAAGAAGTTTGTTTGTAGAGCATGTCAAATTGAAAGTCATGTGGGTGTAACACATCAGATTTTTTTTTTTTTTTTTTTTTTTTTTTTAATTTGGTTTAGACTAAAGTAAAACAATGCATTACATATTACATATTTTTACATTTGGAATGGTAGAGCTATTTTCAGCTGTACCAACAAATGTTCGTCAGTCAAATGAGATCTGCATCTTGAATTTGTATTATTGACTTGTAAAAACAGTTGCTCACACAAGTAAATAGTTAATTTAAACAATATTTTAGTTACAAAGAATCTTAATTGCTTGTTTTGATAACTGTTTAAATAAATCATCACCATGGCGCAAATATTTAAAAAAAAAAGCATATATCTTTTCATGGATAAGTTCTAATTGCAAATCAACTTACCCTTGCAGGTTTAACAGGCATAGGATTTACAAACGGATTAAAATCATTTCCCAACTAATTGTCTACTCTTTAGATTTTCTAGTAAAGGAATATATACTTAATACATTCCTTTTTCTCATTTGTATTACTTTTTCTACTTGGATGTAGTATATATGTGTATAGAGAAGGTATTGTATTCCATCCAAAAACTACAAACCCAGAATCCACTGGAAATACATATTTAAAGGTCCCCTGAAATCAATAAAAACATTTTTAAAAAAGGTCCGTGTGTGTGTGTGTGTGTGTGTCACGATAACTCCAAAATGGAAAGTCAACTAAATACCAATGTTTATTTTTAAATTAAGAATTTTCCAAGGATGCGACACAAAGTGACTGTGAAATATGCTCTCTCATTTGTTTTCGTATTGCAGAAGATGTGGAAGTGGTTGAAATTTATCAACAGGCCAGCGAAGTGTATGGAGAAAACATGAAATGGATAAGAGTATTTAAAATGGCTGCACAAATTGCGTGATGAACAAAGTGGGTGACCTTCTTTGATTACTAAAGATTTGCTGTTGAAAGTTGATGGAGAAATCCAAGAAAAGACATACATTATGATTTCATCTCTCTGTTGTGAGTTTCCTCAAGTTTCTAGAAGTGTTCTTTTTGAGATTGTGACAGAACACTTGAGTTATTGAAATTTGTGCTCAAGCAGCAGATTTCTATGAAGAAGGAATCCAAAAGCTGGTTATACAATACACAAGTGGCTTAGTATTGGTAAAAATTAAGTTGAGAAGTAGATTAAAGTACAGGCTTTCATGTAAAGATAAAATTGTTAAAAAAAAATCTGATGTGTTCCATTCACATGACTTTCTCTATATCTCTGTAAAAAATTATTGCCTAAAAGCTTATGCTTCTATTTACTTCATGCTAATCGAGAAAAAATTAGCAGAAACATCTTATTACTTGCTTCCTTGTAAGTAGAAATGAAATAAAGGAGTACCATAGGTTAAAGTGATAGTCTAGAGCTGGTTGCTATGTGACTGAAGTTCCGTTGTTTGTATGGACAGGAGTTGACAAATCTGTATGAGAAAAGTATAAGTTTTTCAAAGCTGAAACCAAAAAGAAGGAATATCTCAAAAACGATCAACTCCACGAAAAAAATGTACATAACTTAAATTGTGTGCTTTAACGTGCTCTACATTTTTTGTGTTGTAAGTTTTTGTCCATCTCTTACGGTTTAGCAGTTATGCAAACTCTGTATAATTCATCCAGAATGAAGTAGTCTTCATAGGCTATTCCCAGAAAACTCAAGATATACATTTCGTTTGTGAGATAAATATGTTTAATATACAATATTTTAATCAAAATCGTTTTGAGAAAATTAACATTTTTTAAAAAAGTTCCATGTAAAGGGTAGTTGGGGGTGGGGGGATTTTCTTGCAAACCTTTGTGTTGCATCCTTGGAAGATACCAAGCTTAAATACTAAGTTTGGTATACCTTTTTCCAAAATGCTTTTTTTGGATTCAGGGGGACCCAAAACATGTATTTCTGGTGAAATCTCGGTATCAAATTTTTGGGTGGAATGCAATACCTTCTCTATACACTATGTACATAGTATGTGTAGAGAAAGTAAAAAGTAAACTTCTGATTGTTAATCCCAAAGTACTTACTTAAAAACCATACCTCATATATGAAGATTTCTTGGCATTTTAAGAGCATTATTACACTATAACTCCAAAACACATGGTATCACACCATACCCACTCTAAACAAAATTTGTATTAACTGATTTGAGCACTGAGGGAAAGTTGAGTGATAACAAAAATTTATAAATAGCAGAATACAGGACAAGTAACTCTCCATAATATGACCATATGTCGAAATGAAGGCTCTGTATGTGTAAAAATCTATATTTCTCTGCAAATAAACCAATTAGCATTCCAGAAACAAAAATATTAAACTATTTTATCATGTAGAAGAAAAATGAAAGTATGTTACAGATGAACAAAGACTATGGAATACTGACCATAAGTTTTAAACAGATCAATAAAGTTAAGGGTTGACTGTTTTGATTCTCATGGGAAGTAGAGGCCCTCCAGAGGTGTAAGGAGAGTTGCCCTCCATGGTGTAATAGTTACCATACCAACTTCATATACCCAAGGTTGTGGGTTCAAATCTGGCGGAGAATGATGGGTTGTTTTTGGGTGTAAAAATCCTTAACATGGCTTCCTCCGGAAGGGAAGTAAAGCCATTGGTCCAATGTCGTAGTTTTACTGCACGTAAAAGAACCTCAAACCTGATAGAGAGGCCTCCGAGCAAAATTATGCTGTCTTTCATGCTCAATCTAGAATGGGACGCTGAGAACCACAGTAGTTAAAGCACATCCATAAATAACACACTATTTCCATTTTCAGTGTAAGGAGTAGCACTTCAGTGGGCCAAAGTGGGATGAGGGGGGTGAACTTCAGAATTTTTAATGGTATCATCGTATAAATTTTAGATATACTGACCATATTTGATAAATTAAGAAACTTTAGCTTAAAACATTTGTTTAAATGAAAGTTTGAGAATTTATAGTGTGCTGAAATGTTTTTTAATATAATTCAACCTAATTAGAACTTGTATTTTTTCCCTTTTACTGAGATTTGCCATGGTTAGTGATATTTTAAACAAATACAAACTATATAGTAGTGAACAGTATATGAACAGTAATCTGTTAACAATTAATGCTCACTACAAAGGCTGCAGAAGACTGAGATTGCATCAGAATGTTATTCTTGTGCATTATTCCAATGTTTCTTTCTTTGGTTCACCATGTATGTTAAATAAAATTTCAAAAACCCATAAATTCTCACATTTTTGTTTTAGAAAAAAAGGTTTAAAACAAAAACTTATTAACACTATTAGAATATCTAACATTTATACCATGATTTCATTTAAAATTCTTAAATTCACCCCCTCGACCCACTTGGGGTCCATTGAAGTGCTGCCCTGTACACTGTCTGGATTCCCTCTATCTCCCATGATAATCATTACATTCAGCACATAACTGTATTGATCTATTTGAAAGTTATGGCCAATATTCCATACTTTTTGTTCACTCTTTATAGCTAAACTAGGAAACAGGCAGGATATAAAATACTATGATTCTTAGTGATTATTCTGCATATATTACCACTCATTATGTGGTCAGATTCATTGCTTTAAAATAAATAACCAATAAAATCTGTCTGTGGAATGAATGCATTTTTGTTGTAAACAAAATTCAGCAATAATCATATTTTTATTCATGCAATTTCATGCACCATACATACATATACATGCACAAATAAAACATGCATGTATGTAAATGCACATGCAAATGTGCATACATCAACCATAAATGTCTTTAATTAACAAATGCAGTGATAGTTTTAATTCATACAAGACAGTTCACTTAACACAACATCTCTAACAACAATAAACTTTCTTTGTGACACATTATGTATCAAAGATTCAACCACTCTATGTGAAACACGTTTTATTTCACATAGAAACGGCTATTACACAAAAAAGCGGAGGCATGGACAAGACAGAGGTAGGGTTGCCATAAACATTTGTGATAAAACTGGGACAAAGGTAGAAGCTTAAGTTATTATGATTTGTACTTTATTAATAATGGTACAATGTTAAAACAATACATACCAGTATTTTAGGAGAATACTTGGGAAGTTGAGAACTTGATGTAAATTAATTTATTTTGGAATGTCATATGAAATAACTCAGAAGTTTGAGACAAATGAAGTAGTTTAAGCATATTAGTAAGAGTCAGGATAGTGACACCACCTCGCTTAAAATGATGAGCTATGTTTTAAGGGCATTTGCCCTCTTCTTCAGTTGAAGTTCAGTTGATGTCTGAGAGTTGTGCTTTGTGGTCTGTTATGGTGAAGACATCTGGTGTTCTCTGCAGAGGTTCATATTCATGTGGTGGTATTTCAAAATTCATGAACCGATCTTTGTGTTTTGTGATGAAAATATTCTCCCAAATTGTAAGTGCTACTGGATTGTTTATGGGTTTATGCAGCTTTATATCACTTTCTATTTTATTATGTGACGCCCAAAAATGGTGTGCCACTGCCAATTTATTAGTCTGTTTCAAGCTCATGAATTTTGAAATACAATTACATGAGTATGAACTTCTATTGGGAACACCAGATGTGTCCACCATAATGGACAACAGAGCATAACTTCCCGCCATCAGTCAGACTTTAACTGAAGAAGAGGGTGACGCCCTTGAAACATATGTCTTGTGTAGCTTCATTTTAAGTGTGGTAGCATCACTATCCCAACTCATACTAAAATACTTATTTTGGAATGCTTGCTTCCCCATATGTCTTGATTTTTGGCACTTTATTAATAATCTCATACACTTACATTTTATGGGTGTTAAATTTTCTTATACCAAACATACATTTCAGAAGATATGAAACCAAAGTGACGTGTTTACAGACTTCCTCAGCCTTCAGAGCTGACCAGCATGTGGTCAATAAACGTCAATCACCAACAATGAATGCATGAACAACTTATTTGATAGCCTTTCAACACTAATCAGTACATTTAAACAAAAACGATTGTAGTCTGGTTTATAATCAAATAGTAGCAATTGCAGCTGAGATGGAAATTTCAAATGCATTTCATAGTGAAAATAATGGACAAGGCATAATATCATGAAATGTTTATACCCTGTGAATCCAGGATTTTTAGCAATCTAGCTGTGACACTTTTTCTAACACTGTGAATCCAGGATTTTTAGCAATCCAGCTGTGACACTTTTTCTAACACTCAAAACCAGGACAATCCTGTTTTTCTGGGACATATGGCAACCCTAGACAGAGAGAGTAAAAAAAAAAGAGAGAGAGAGAAATAAGATTTGATGCTTTTGTATTTTCAAGATTCATGCAAATCTGTAGTACATTTACACAAAGAATGAACATGGAAAATTATTTGTATATACACAGAAATGCAATCTATGATTTTCAATTTATAGGTAGAAAGATTTTCAATTTTTACCAGATCATTTTGACTGGGTAAATCATTCTGTTTGTTAAAATGTTATATTAATAATGAATGAATATTTTAAACCTAGATTTCTGACAGTGATTTTCATTATAACAGAAATAAAAAAAAATCTTATCAAATGTTAGTAATTTTTTAATGCAGCACCATAGAGCTACACATCACAACATTCTTAGTACTCACTGTGCTGACTTTATTGTATGCAAAGTAACATTAAAGCAGGATTAAGATGAATTTTACTTAACATGACAGGACATAACATGAAGCTAAAAAATGCTGCTAAACTAAAGGAATAATCAGAATCCATTTAAGTCACTGTAAAGGGAGTGAATCTGGTAGTTGTTTCTTCTAGTTCTTACGATTGTTTCACGCTGACTGGTTCTAATTGAGATGTATTATAACCTTAATGTAAAAAAAAGGAAAAGATTGACCCTGTCACTTTAGCTTAAATGTTAAGTGAACCATAAATACTGGGTGATTAGCATACAGCTGAACAGGATTCACAGTTCTTGGCCAGCTGGTAGTGAAGTGGGAGGCTTCAGTGTGAGTTGAATTCTTGCAAACATGGCATATGTTGTTGGTTGATGTAACATATTAAGTGAAATGGCTCTATTTGGGTACCAGTATTTTGTTCCCCAAAAAGTATGCTTTTATGATTAATATGTCTGTATAGAATCTGCGAGTGGTCTCCTGTTTAAACTCCTTTATTTTTATCTCTGGGGAGGGATTCAAATATAAAGTTTACAGAACAAATCCACATACTTCAGGGGAAGTAAAAATAATATTCCCAGAGGGAACTGGAGTATGTAATGGACAATTTCTTAAGCAGCTGCCAGAAATGTTTGAACAATGAAGGATGTTTACTTTGTGTTTCTTTCTGATAAATTATCTACATGACAAACCATACTGTGAACATGTTTCAGCAGCATCGCTGGTGGGCTAAGAGCTGCAGAACCTATTCTGCTCTATGCTGATCACCTAGTAGTTCATTTAATATAATGCATTAGGTCCCATTTACAATGAAAAGTAAGCCAGATGCAACATAAACACAGACTGCTCTCATATTTAAATGAAGCATTCCCATAAAGTTATAGAGTTACCCATCATGGTACGTAATGCGAGAGATTGTAAATTCCAAACTTTATGCTTGTGCTGCATGCATAGAGGAAGAATTCTGAATTTCATTCTTCATGCATTGCCAGTTTCTGAACATACAACTGCAATGTGAGATTTTATACCATCTACTGTGCAATTATGGCACAGTAGATGGCCATACTGTATTGCCATTTTAAATGCTGATACAGCCACTTATCTATTGTTTGCTTGGTTCAAGGACATTATGAAAGGCATTCAGAAATGATTTACAATTGCATTGTTTTAAGAATACCACTCAAATTATGCACATCCTCTCCTAGAATGATAACCTGATGCTAATACACCATGCAGACGTTAGATGGCAGTAGTGAACATGGTGTGTAGTGAAAGGACGGTATTTGTTTGCTGTGAAGTAGAGAAGTTAAGTACAAGATGGAAGGTGACTATCATGGACAAAGATGGACTACATGTCTTTTGTGGAAGAAAGAATCAAAGCAGGAGATATTTATAAACATTTAACCATGGTTTGTGGCCAAGAAGCTCCTGCCAGAATGCTGTTTATAACTGGATTACTGGGTTCTGCAAGCAAGAATGTGAGTACTGTCATCCATCAACATCGCGATCTCTGAGGAACAATAGGTTGAGTCTGAATTGACTATGGCCGATTGACGTATAATCTTTGATGGATTGGAGCCAAGATAAGGATCACCCACTATTATCCAAGACGATTTGGGTATGAAAAAAGTGTGCGCACATTGGGTTCCACAGGACTTGACACAAGTCCAGGAGAACAGAGCTGAAGTCAGTCATTGACTATTGGAAATGAACAATGATGCAGATTTTTTGGAGAAACTGGTGACTTGTAATGAATCATAGTGTCACTACATCTGAGAAGAAAATCTAGTCCTGCAATGGGAACATCCTGGGAGTCCCAAAATTTTGTGCTGCTCCAACTGCTGGTAAGCAGATGGTATCCATCTTTTGGGACACTTCTGGCATACTGCTAATGGACTGGCTTCCACAAGGAACAACTCTCAACAGCAGGAGGACTGTGACACCCTTACACAAATCAGAAACAGGATACAGCTATGGTGAAAGGGAATGTGGTTGAAAGGAGTACTCCTTTAGCACAAAAATGCATGGCCGCACACCAGCAATGCGACAAATGTAAAGTTGATATCACTGGGGTTCATTATTGTGATATACCCACCATATTAACTGGACATTGCTCCATCTGATAATGCTCTATTCAACAGCAATGAAGGATGCACTGCAAGGGAAAAGGTTTGGCAACAACAAGGAATTACATACAGCTGTCCACAAGTGGGTGTGAGGTACCCCCCAAGTAGTGGTTCCATGATGCAATAAAAAAGCTGCCAGAAAGGCAGCAGCAATGCCAGTGGAGAGTATATTGAGAGATCCCATATGCATTGATTTGTGTTCATTAATAATTAAGGTACAAAAAACTACAGTTGTAAGTCAATTCCAAATGCCCCTCTTATTTACAAAGAATGTATCTATTTTCATATTGGATATTATTGGTTATGTTATTAAATTTGAAACTTGAGGTATAATTGGAAGATTTCTGCATCCAATTTAGAATCTAGAAACTCATAACATGTTCTTGCAATTGTAAATGGGTTTACCTCACAAATGCTCTTATGGTGCCTCATGTTAGCATTATGCTTTATTGTGAATGGGACCTTAGGCTTCCATGTTATGTCGCATTAATTTATGTCATGTTATGTTAAGTTCATCATAATCCCAGCTAAAGAGCCAAACAAAAACTGTGACTTACGTGTCCAGCTATTTTATATTTTCAAGCTGATAGATAAATTACATTTAGTATTAGCAGGTGACTTGACAGTTTTTTTTCAGGTATTTTAATTTTGTAAAAAGCTGAAATGACTTATGAAATTATATAATGTGAAAAGAATCTATTAACTGCAAATTTCATAAGGTAAATACGGTAAAGATCTGTTTCTAAATTTTATGTATTTAGAATCAAAATCAGACCAAAGGTAACGAGCTTCTGGCTTAAGGTGTAATTGATCTTATTGGTTGACAGTCAGTTCAGCAAAACCTAAGGCTAGTCAGTTATTTTTAGATGTGCTCCCATAGAGAGGAGGTTCTGATCCCTTCGGCTGCTTTGGTGCAAGCGTTGTTGATCCCTAGCATCCATGATACTTTTTTTTTTTTTTTTGTAGCTTAACGTCCTTTAACCTGCTTGGTCATATCAGACGATGGATGAAATTGGTGAAATGATGCTCAAATGATCTCGGGGTCCATGGAGCTTAAAGTTACTCGACATTCGTCTTCTCAGAATAAGGGAAAACCCTGAAAAAAACCTTATCCGGGTAACTCACCCTAAGCGAGATTCGAACTCACAACCTGTTGAATATCAGGCAGACATGCTACTATCACACTATCCAGGCGGGCCCATGATACTTCTGAAGTTATTAGAAGTATGCTGGGCATTACATCTGAGCCACTCCTGATAGGGAGCTATTTAGATTGGGTTGAACTCGGCAGGTAGTAGTTCCCAAAACCCATTGGAGTTTGGGGTACATCTAATCAGTGATCCTGGGCAGGGTTGTCAGATGTCTTAATGTCCTCCTGTTGGAGAACTTAGACAGGAGCTAGAAGTTGTTGCCCTCATTGACGTTTTGGTAGTCATCTCCTTATGGGTTGACACAAGTAAATGGCATATCCACTTCTGTCCTTGCACAAGTAAGGGGGTTGATATATAAAATAAGCAGTGATCTAATGATAAAACCCCTGCATTTGTTCCTTGAGTCACGAAGCATATGTGAATAGTCGGATCATTGATTCTTGATTCTGTTCAGTTGTACAGTTTGTGTGTATGCACTGTGAAAGTTAGGTGTAGTGCAGCGATGCACTATTCGTTGAATTGAAATTCTGCTTCAAACTTGGGAAAACTTTAAAGGAATATTACATGCTGTGCCAGGGGAATGTTAACAGTGCTTTATCAAAACAGTGTGTTCATGAGCGGTACCAGTGGTTTCATGATGGTTAGGTCAGTGCGAAAGGCATGCAATGACCAGACAGGACCATGTTGTCATGCACCAATGAAAACATCAAGAACCTTTTCTAACATTTGAACCATCATCAAAAGTTGGGGAATTTTCTTGATGCTTTTGTCATGGGCCAACCTGGTTGTTACACATCTTTCATGCTGTCTTCACTCATGCAAACACTTTTTCCAAGTGTTGTCTGCATATACAGAAATTCATGGCATTCCTTTGTAGTTCTCCCAAGTTTGTAACATAATTTCACATTTGTACATTACTCCATTTCAGCCATGACAGCATTGATGCACTACACCTAACTTCCACAATGCATGTCTGAACAAGCACATGGCTTCATGAACTGACTGTCAACCAATACCATCAACTATGCCACAATCAGAAATTCAGTCTGCATATTTATTGATAACAGGTTATAGGTCTGTAACATTTGATTCCACAGTAACACAAGCAAAATGATTCTTCCAGTCAAATATTTTTTGCAATATAGCAAATTATAATAATTAATACAGAGTTTTTCAAGTTCCTAAAACAGTTTATTTTATCCAATTTTGGAAATCTCTTAGTTCTTTAAGAGTAATATAATTTTTATCATCTCCTATTTCTCTATAATGGTTGCTGTCAATCTGATTGAAATGAACAACAACAGGGACAATTTAGCAAATTGCAAATAAAATGTACCTATAATATAACTGCACTACTTTGCGAAGAGCTTAACGTACCCCCACTTGCACCCCGACGCCAAGGTAACGAAACTTCAGCTACTGTGGGTGCGTCATCATAATCAACGTTGGGTTTTGAATACTGCTTGATCAGGCGGGCTTTCCGGGGATTGGAACCCGGAAGGCTGGCAATTTGAGTCAACACACTTGCTTCTGGTGTCCCACCGGCTAGTTCCAGGCATAGGCACATAAAAACACAACTAAGAGCAAGTTTCCCTTTAAGCATAATCATTCTGATATTAGGTGCCTATTAATGATGGTATATGGTTAGGGATGTCATATGATATTAGGGTGACCAACTTTTGAATATGAAAATAAGGGAAAATGTTCATAACAAATTTTGGTTGAGTCTTTGAAATATAAAACCTACACTAATTGAAAATGTGATTCATATTTAAAATACAAACTTATTAATTTAAATTGCAGCACACCATATCTTTTATAATAGTTTAAAAAATTCATACTTATTGCTGTGTGACAATAACTGAATACAGTTACTATTAGAATGCATATTTATTAGCAAGCCCCAGATTTTACAGTACTAAAAAGTTAAAATTTAGTTTTATCTATCAGTGCATTAGGATTTTTTAGGAACTTATATGTTCAACTTAGGGGTTTATAGGCTTTTTGGAATATAGATCTGATTAACCCACTGCTCATGCCATTGTGTTTAAGATATTCATGATCCTTTAAATTGATTTTTTGTTAAAAATTTTGGTATTTTCTGGTTCCTTTCTTTCTGATGAACAAAGACATACAGTTTATTTATATCTTGTTTTAATTGCATATTATTTGCATTTTTCTAATTGGAAGCAGTGAGGACTTCAACCAGAATCCAAAAGTTTGCCCCTCGCATTCTTATTTATTGATTTTTATTATTTTTTTTAGTTTCAAAAAATATAGAACCATCACATAGCATCTTAAAGTGCTGCATCTTCTATATAATTAAAGGAGAATTAAACACTATGTTCTAGAGAAAAAAAAAAAAAAAAAAAAAAAACTAAACTAACTAACTTTGGAAAATATAAAAAAACAAAATTTTGTACAATAAATAGAATTGAAAAAAAAAACTCTTGCTGAAAGAAAAACATTTTCTAAACTTCAAAATGTACATTGCATAACCTTCTGAGGTTCAGAGCATTCTACAGATATTTAAGAATATTGCAAACCAAATAAAACAAGTTTTACAAAAACGCATTAACAATTTAGAGTTTATTTGTATATATTTGTATATATAATTTTTTGCTCTACCATTAAAACATTTATTTTTGATCACATTTTGACCACAGAACACTAGTATTGGCTCTCTTATGAATCAGTAAAAGTTTGATAAAGATTGCTCAATAATGGAACATTTTGCAATTAAAGGGTCCTGAGCACTGAATGTGAAAAAGTTCTCAGCATACTCATTTTTTTGTATGACAGTGAAAAACACAATTAATTTTAAACACTACATGTGCAAAAAGTTTTCATCACAAATTTTGCACTCCTAATAGAACACTAAACAATAAAGTACTTAGAAAAGGGTTTATACATAGAATCTTTAAGTCTTCTGTTAAAATGAGCTTGAAACCAAAGATGACGTAAGAGGTGCAAATTCATTTTGTGTAAGATAAATAACCGAATTGGAAGTGGTACATGTGAAGTAAAATAATAACTTTTGAAAGTAACATGGAGTTGAACATAACACTTGATCACTACCCTGTAAGTAAAAAAAATCTGATGTGTTGCATTCACATGACTTTCTCTACATCTCTGTAACAAATTATTGTAAAAAAGCTTATGCTTCTGTCTATTTCATGTTGATTGAGATAAACTTTTAGCAGAAATGGTCTTATTACTTACTTCCTTGTAAGTAGAAGGAAATAAGGGAGTAACACAGACTAAAGTGATAGTCAAATGTTTTAAAATCTAGCTGTTATATGACTGAAATCTCTTTGTTTGTATGGCCAGGAGTTCACAAATGAGAACTCCTGGCCATATGAGAAAACTATAAATATTCTAAAACTGAAACCAATAACAAGGAATATTTCAAAAACGGTAAACTCCAGGAAAAAAATGTATACAACATAAATTGTGTGTTTTAATTTTTGTACAGTAAGTTTTTGTGTATCTCTTACAGTTTATCAGTTAAGCAAAATTCTGCAAAATTCATCCAGACTAAAGATATCTTTAGAGGATATTCCCAGAAAATTCAAGAAATACATTTTATTTGTCATGTAAATATCTTTAATATACAGTATTTGAATCAAAATCATTGTGCCATTTTTGGGAAAAAACAACATTTTCAAAAATTTTTCCATGAAAAAGGTAGTTGGGGATGGGGGTTCTTGAAAGTCTTTGTGTCGCATGCTTTGAAGATACTGAAGTTAATACCAAATTTGGTATTTAATGGACTTATGGTTTTTGAGCTATGCTGCCCATAGCACACACCCAGACAGATGGATACACACATGGACATTTTTCTAAAAATGCTTTTTTTTGAATTCATGGGGTCTCAAATAATATAATTCTAGTGAAATATCAGTATCAAATTTTTGGGTGCAATACAATACTTTTTCTTACACTATGTACATAGTACATGTAGAGAAAGTAACTAGTGAAGTTTCAAATGTTAAGTATGACTCATTATTACTTTCAAAAGTTTTCATTTTGTTTGTTTCCTTAGTGTTCCAAATCAATGATTCTTGGAGACACAATTCTCCATAAATAACACAACCATTTGTAGCCTTGATATGGAAATATTGACTATGCACTAAAAAACTTCTAATTTCCTTCTCCTCCATGGCACAACAGTGCCTGACTGCGCATTCCCCACCTCTGCCCATTCTAGGCATGTGAATGGGGTGAAGTACTGGAGAGTGAGACGTGATTAGCAGCCCGAGTCCATCCCAGCCGGTTAATGTATTCACGCAACCTGTCTAATTGTTTTCTTATTAAAAAATTACACAAGATTTTAAGATAATGAGTATGTTCATTAAAACATTCATTATATGAATGGGCTCCTTCTACTATGAAAATATTTTTACTTTCTCTACAAGTACTATGTGCATAGTGTATAGAAAAGGTATTGCACTCCACCCAAAAATTTGATACCAAGATTTCACCGGAAATATATGTTTTAGGGTCCCCTTTATCCAAAAAAAGCATTTTCACAAAAAGGTTCGTGTGTGTATGTGTATGTGTGTGTGTATGTGTGTGTGTGTGTGTGTGTGTGTCCATGTGTCTGTGAGCATGATAACTCAAAAACAAAAAGTTGGTAAAATACCAAACTTGGTACTTATGTTTAGTATCTTCCAGGGATGAGACACAAAGATTTTGAGAAAAATCCCCCCACCCCAAACTACCCCCAAAATTTTGATATTCACAAAAATGTAATGATTTTCACTAAAATATCACATTTTAAGGATATTTACCTGACAAATAAAATGTATATTTTGAATTTTCTGGGAATAGCCTCTGAAGACTACTTTATTCTGGACAAATTTTACGGAATTTGCACAACTGCTAAACCATAAGAGATGGAAAAAAACTTACAACCCAAAAAATTTAAGAGCACTTTAAAACACACAATTTATGTTATATGCATTTTTTTCATTGAGTTGATCGTTTTTGAGAATATTCCTTGTTTTTGGTTTCAGCTTTAAAAAATTATACTTTTTTCACACAGGACTTTGTCAACTTCTGTCCATACAAACAACGGAACTTCAGTCACATAGCAGCCAGCTTTTGACTATCACTTTAACCTATGGTACTCCCCTATTTCACTTCTACTTACAAGGAAGCATATAATAGTACTATTTCTGCATTTTTTTCGATTAGCATGAAGTAAATAGATGCATATTTTCAAACAAAATAAAATGTTCACATTGTATAAACTATATGTATATAAAGCTATTCTTTTTCTGTAAATAAGCTAAATTTGAAGATTTATGATGTTCACAGCTACAATACCAGACACAATGACTATTTCAGAGAATGTACTTCTAAAAAGTCAAGTGATAAAAGATGTTTTTGTGATGGATCAAATTTTATTTAATAGATTGCCAGCAGCAATTAAGTCACTAAATGGTACTAAACAGTTTCAAAACAAGCTAAAGTACTTCTTAATTGATAAATGTTTGTATAAAGTTGATAATCTGTATATATCTCTTAGTTGTTGCGTGTGTATATATTTATATGTTTAATTTTATATACTGTATATCCTATGATTATATATTGTACTCCTTTGACAATGTCAGAAGCTTGTAAAAGTGCATTGACAGCTAACAAAGAATTGAATTGAATATGTTTCAGAGATGTAGACAAAAGTCATGTGAATGGAGTACATCAGACTTTTATATAAATAAATGTATTCTATTTCTTTAAACAACCAAATTAGGTATTTTTTGTTTTATAATGAAAAATAAGTCTTATGAGGTCCTCTTGAAATTAAGTCAATTTAGGCTCCATAAAATATATGTAAATACAGTGGAACTTGAATAATTTGAAGCTGAAGGGAGAAGAAAAAAATTTGAATTACAAAATTTACGTCTAAAATTCACATTGTAGTAATACAGTACATATATCCATTCCTAATTAAACTATAAAGTAAAGAAACCATACATTTGAAGAAAATTCTATTTATTACTTTCTCTACATGTACTATGCACATAGTGTAAAGAAAAGGTATTGTATTGCGCCCAAAATTTTGATAGCGAGATTTCACTGGAAATACTTGTTTTGAGGCCCCTGAAAAAAAGCATTTTTAGAAAACTGGCCATGTGTGTGTCTGCCTGTGTGTGTGTGTGCTGTAGGCCATACAGCTCAAAAACGAAAATACTGTTAAACACCAAACTTGGTGTTTAAGTTTAGTATCTTCCAGAATGGGAGACAAAGATTTTCAAGAAAGTGCCTTCACCACAAAGTACCCTTTATATGAAAAAATGTTTGGAAATTTTGCTTTTCTCAAAAATAACTAATGATTTTGATTCAAATACTGTATATTAAAGATATTTACATTACAATTAAAATGTATATTTTGAATTTTCTGGGAATAGCCTCTGAAGACCTCTTTATTCTAAATTTTGCGTAACTGGTAAACCATAAGAGATATACAAAACTTACTACACAACAAATGTAGATCTACTTAAAACACTCAATTTCATTTTTTGTGGAGTTGGCCTTTTTCGAGATATTCCTTGTTATTGGTTTCAGTTTTAAAATACTTAAAAACTTTTCTCATACAGTAACTTGTCAGCTTCTGGCCATGCAAAGAAACTGATTTCAATCCCTTAGTAACAACATTTTACATTTTATGTATTCCTTTTTTTGCCTTCTATTTATATGGAACTCGGTAAAAGACCACTTCTGCTAATATTTATTTTGATTAGCAGGAAGTAGATAGAAGAATAAGCTTATTAACAATAATTTGTTACAGAAATGCAGAGAAAATTATGTGAATGGACTACATCATCATTTTTTTTTTTTTTTTTTTTTTTTACATTATGGATAATGCAGTAAAGTAGTACAACTGGAAATAATGTACCATATGCCTACATTTTATTCTGTTCTGTAGCACATTATTCTAAAGTAGGCCTAATTGCAATTTTGGAAAGCAGCTTAAATATCTTGACTATTTTGCAGAATTTAGTCTGTTAAGTTTTGCAAACTCTTCAGGCATGTTTAGTGGCTGAAAAACAACCCCACTTATGCTGGCCTATCCCCCAATGTACCCACTAATTTCAAAGTGCCTCTGATGATGTGGGAATTGGCATCTCTTCAATTTCAAGTACTCGTTACTCCTCTTCGTCAAGAGTTAACACACACAGTTTACTAAGAGACATAATGGCATAGATTTGCAACTCACACTGAACAGTAGGAAGCTCAAGCAACAACTAAAGACATACATATTTTAAACAAGGGGATATGGAAGCAGGTATAGAAGCTCAAGGCCAGCTAGGAAAGTTATTCCACCCCTCCAAACTGCATACTGACAAAACAAACAACCCCAGAGCAATGACCTCTTTTGCAGAAACACATGGATGAAATTATATTAAATTTCTGCATTTAGATTAGTTTTTGAGATATTATGAACAAAAACTTTGAATTAAGGAAAATGAAGTTTGAATTACATGTGATTTTTACTTTCTCTACATGTACGATATACATAGTGTATAGAGAAGATATTTAATCCACCCAAAAATTTGATACCTAGATTTCAATGGAAATATGTGTTTTGGGTCCTCCTGAATCCAAAGAAAGCATTTTTGGAAAAAGGTTCATGTGTGTGTGTGTGTGTCTATAAATACCAAACTTGGTATTTAAGTTCATATCTTCCAAGGATGCGACATGAAGATTTTCAAGAAAATCCCCCCACCCCCAACTACCCTTTAGATGGAACAATTTTTGAAAATGTTGATTTTCTCAAAAAAGGCTCTAAGATTTTGATTAAAATATTGTATATTAAAGATATTTATATGCCAAATTAAATGTATATCTTGAAATTTCTGGGAATACCCTCTAAAGACTACTTTTTTCTGGATGAATTTTACAGAATTGTGCATAACTGGCAATCCATAAGGGATAGATAAAAACTTACATAACAGAAAATGTAGAGCTTGTTAAAACACACAATTTATGTTATGTACCTTTTTTTCATGGAGTGGATAGTTTTTGAGACATTCCTTGTTATTGGTTTCAGCCTTAAAAAACACACTTTTCTCATACAGGAATTTGTCAACTCACTACTCCCTTATTTCCCTTCTACTTGCATGGAAGCAAGTAATAAGACTATTCCTGCTAATTTTTTCTTGATTAGCAATAATTAGAAAGAAGCATAAGCTTTTTAACAATAATTTATTGCAGAGGTGTAGAGAAAGCCATGTAAATAGAACACATCAGATTTTTTTTACATTGCTTTAATATAAAATTCAAGGGCCCAAGAAAAATCTTTGAAATGACAATGACTTCAAATTATAAGCGTTCAAATTATCCAAGTTCCACTGTATATTATTCATTAAAATAAAGTGAAATTTGGAGAGTCAGAGTTCACAACCTAAGAATCTGAGGCTTGTTTATTGGATTAAACTTACTTTCATTTAACAACAGGTGCTGGAGCAGCTTTCATTTTCTTGTCTTGCTGTGCAAACTGCAAGAACTTTTTACAATCATAATAAAAATTGACCTCTACTGTTAGTTGTGATTCCATTAACTCTAGGATACTTTGAATTCTTTGATCTAGCCATTTGTTACTCATCCTTGAGAAAACTCTCTTTATGTGAATATTTGAGCCTGGAAGTGTGCGATGAAAATTGTTACAATAGTTTGAATAGCTACCGATTTTGGCTATATCAAAGAGCAAGACATTTGATCAAAAGTTAGAAATTCAACGCAACAATGTACTATGCGCACATGTTTTCTTGGGTGCTCAGCTCCCTAATCTTCATTGGGTAAGTTTCATGCAATTTTAGAAGCAGAGCGACAACATTGAGACATGAAAAATGCTATACACCATGATATCAGTGACTTCAATGCTAAGATTTCTTACTGTCATGGATCTCAGAGTTCACGCACATGCACATGCGGTGTGTTTTGTTTAAAAATTCAGCTAGTTCATGGTAAATTATATAACCTAGTTACCATAATGGCTGAGGGCTTCAAAGAAAGAAACTCTCTTTGGTTGACAACACTGCAGAAAGACAGGCGAGTAGGCTCTCTCTTCTTCCCCCTGGCCCTCGCTTTCCTGTAAAACTAGTACCCAAGAAAAGGTGCACGCATAGTATCTTTGGCACTGTTTATTCATAGGTCAGAACAGAAATGTATCGATTACCATTTATAGAACTATTAATGTTAAGTGTCAAATTGATTTTTCAATTATAAATACACAATATAGTAAAAATTAATGACAAAAAATGATTATAAAAATATGGGAGTATTTGAAGATCATTGCAGGAGCTGGGAATAATTCAAAAAGTAAATCTAAAATGCAGAGTCCCCAGGAATTGCAGGACAGTTGGTCACCCATATGATATATATAAACAAAGAATAAATTACCGTTCTTTCACACAAGTCGAGTATAGAAAAAGGTTGGAAAGATAGAATAGAATGAAAACTTCAATGCCATAGCTGGGATTTGAACCACATAACTTTTCCTTTCTATGTGGTTGCTCTAATTAATTGAGCTTCCCAGAAATATGCCAGCACGACATTAAATTCTTCAAATGGCTCGATTTTTCCCAGGTATACCACAAAAAGATCTCAAATTCTGGGACTTCAAGTACTTACAATATTGTAAATTACCACTGAGATATGTCATCTCAAAATTAATTTGAAATCTACTTGTAATTTACTGGGAAAAATACAAGTCAGAATTTAGTCTGTTTCCAGCACATTGCCACAATAGTTTGGAAGGTTAGTGTAACTGCATGGAAACTGGAAAATCAATGGTTCAAATCCTGGCTATGGCATTAAATTTTTCAGTCTAATTCTACCTTTCCAAAGGATAAATAATTTCTTTAAATGTATGGACATATCTGAACATACAGTACTTTCGTTTTATGCCAAGGCCACGGATTGTGTGAATGTGTGTTCTGCACATGGTCTACTAAACTGCGGATTTTCATACTGTAATCCCATATTACTTACTCACGAATGTTAGTAACATATAAGTAATGACTACCAATCCTATTATACATGTTGTTGAAAGTGATGCCCATCTGCGTGAAGACACTCTTGACTATGTTTGATGAAATTAACATTCACATGCATAAGTTCTTCTTGCATAATGTTCATAATTTCTGATTAAAGTCACACAGCAAGATTTCAATTTTAAAAGTTTAATAGCTGAATGAACAGAGGTTTGAACACCCACTTGCTGTGAAATGCTACTAAGAGACTTCTTAAGAGAACATTTAAATGCAATCAATTTTGTCTAGCTTTTCCTCCATTAGAGAATTTAATTTTTTATTCTTTAATTTAGGGTTTACGATCCTGTTGTTGGAAATGTATTAACGAAACATTTCAGAGTATCTCTACATGGAACTAAATAACCAGAAAATTGCCACTGAAATTGTGTGCACACATGTCTACATGATTCAGTTTTCACAGGACTAATAAGAGAATAACATTCCTAAGCAAATCACAAACAACAAACGCTGTCAAAACACTTCACAACACAATGACAAAGGAAGGAATGAGACAACTCACAGTCGCTTGCCACTTCTGCATAGTGGCATAACTCATCTCAGCTAGTATGTTTATAAGGCAGTTGTGGCCTTAGCATAAAACCAAGGCACGGTATTTACCTCAGCATATACCCAATGCTGGGAAAATGTTTAAACATATAAAAAATGAATTATGTAGTCCCCAAAATGTTACGAAAATAAATATTTCTTCAAAATCTTCTCGGGCTTCTAGCCAGGTAAAAACTTGGCTAGAAGCCCGAGAAGATTTTGAATTAACATGTTGCCAGGAAAGCTTCAGTTCTTATTATAAATATTTCTGTTCATAAGCGGAGTACAGTAACATTTCTGGCCATCTAATCAGAAACAATAAAGTACATTTACATACACAAATTGAAATGTTTGTTATTTGAGCTTCATTTTTTATACCATAACTTACCAGAACATGTAGATAAGGAAATCACCATGCTAGGCAGTATAAAACAAGCCAAAATATTCACCTTCCACCTATGAGCCTTACAGAAATTCACTAAAATATTTGTAGAACATGGTAATAGCTCTAGCCCAAATCAACTAGCATTGCTTAACCCCTTAGTGCCTGGTGTAGCATATTTTACACAAAGATGTTTTGCTGAAGTTTTAATTTGTTTTAATGTCTTGGTTTTAAATTGTATAGTATACTAACCTTCAACAATACATGCACGTGTGTGTGTGTGTGTATGTATATATATATATATATATATATATATATATATATATATGTTTATTGTTTTACATTGTAAAAGTATTAGAGTTTTGAAATAAAATTATAATGTTGTTTTTTATTTGCTTTTAAAAAACAAAATACATGCAATGGCAGTCAAATGTAACCCTATTATCATAGAAACGTGCCAGCACACTGATTATATTGTACTTGGGTCATCCCCATCCCTTACCATAGACATATTTTACTGCAATTGCTGGGATTCAAACTCATTAACTAGACTTTTACCTCTTGCCTTAATGCTCAAGGCCATTTAAATTGCTTCAGTTGACATGTCTGCTAAAGAGATGTGAAGCTGGTTTTGAAATAAGAGGAAGAGTGGCATATGTAGCAAAATTCGGCATTGAGAGGTTAATAAACCAACTCAGAACCAACACAAAAGACAATATTTCAGCAGGAAAAGTATTTGATGAATTGGATGTAAAGATTTCAAGAAAATATGCATAGGGAAGACAAAAAGAAAAGGGACATAAGGTATAATGAACACATGAAAAAAATGAAATATAAACAAACTGAGTAATTTGTAGTCCAGGCAGGTCTGCCAACGAGCTTGATCAAAAAAATCACCAAAATCACAGTGTTCTTGTAGAGCTAATCATTTCTGAGATATTTCCTTATATTGGTTTCAATTTTAAAATAGGTACCTACTTAAACTTTTCTCAAACAGGGAATCCTTGTCCACTTCATATTTCTTTTGTTTTACTCTTGGCCATCAAGAGAGATCCAATTCCAATGACAATCAAATTGTGAAAATTTTTAAATGGTTTGACCCAGCTTTAGCCTAGTATATTCATTTATTTCCCTTCTACTTAAAAGAAATGAAGTAATAAAACCATTTCTGCTAATATTTATCTTGATTAGCATGACGAAGATAAAAGAATAATCTTTTGTAAGATAGTTTGCAGAGCAGATACAAAAGTCATGTAAATGGAACACATTCAATTTTTTACTATTGACATCCTACTGCTCATTTGAATATTTCTAAATTTTATTTTACATGTTTGTTTTAATGCATTTTAATTTATTTACTTATTTATTTTATTTTTAAGGTAAAGGAGAGAGACAGTATGAATAACATCCATTACAACAACTTAGATCTTTCAAGTGATGGCAGATTGAACAAATGAAATGCATGATCTAATGAATGAGAAATCTATACTATGTAGTGACAACTTTTGAATATGACAATAAGAGATTGGGCAAATTAAAGCAGAACGTTGGGATGTAAGTCCTACATTAATTGAACAGATGTTTCATTTATATTTAAATTGCAAATACATTTATTTAAATTATAGCACATCAAGGTTGTCCTCTTCTTCTTATCCTAAACGAGTTAGGATTGTTTGGCATGTTCTGGCTCCAAAATCTTCTTGACTATCCTTTTTTGTATAATCCTGGGTTATTATGTCTTTGGGGTTTGTAATTGTATGTTGCTTGGAGTATTCTGTTTTCAATCATCCTTTCCAACTGTTGTTTTCAATTGTTTCTACATTATTTTATCATTTATTTTAATTGTTCCTATATTTAATTGATGCCTTACTTCATTTTTACTTTCTCTACACATACTATGTACATAGTGTTTAGAGAAGGTATTGTAATGCACCCAAAAATTCAATACCAAAATTTCACTGGACATACATGTTTTGAGACCCCCTGAATTTAAAAAAAGCATTTTTAGAATAATGTCCGTGTGTGTCTGTGTGTATGTGGGCAGCATAGCTCAAAAATGAAAAGTCCATTAAAAACCAAACTTGGTATTCAGGTTTGGTATCTTCCAAGGATGCGACACCAAGATTTTCAAGAAAATCCCCCCACCCAAAACTACCCTTTACATGGAACATTTTTTCGAAAATTTTGATTTTCTCAAAAATGGTTCTGACGATTTTGATTAAAATATTGTATTATAAGATATTTTCCTAACAAATAAAATGTATATTTTGAATTTTCTGGGAATAGCCTCTGAAGACTAGACTACTTTATTCTGAATGAATTTTAAGGAATTTTGCATAACTGCTAAAAACCGTAAGAGATAGATAAAAGCTTACTTCACAAAACATGTAGAGCACGTTAAAACACACAATTTATGTAATATACATTTTTTTCGTTGAGTTGATCATTTTTGAGATATTTCGAGTTTTTGGTTTCAGCTTTAAAAACTTATTTTTCTCATATAGGAATATGTCAACTCAGGTCCATACAAAGGAACTTCAGTCACATAGCAATCAGCTGTTGATTATGACTTTAACCTATGGTACTCCCTTATTTCGCCTCTACATACAAGGAAGCAAGTAATAAGACTATTTCTACTAATTTTTTTCTCGATTAGCATGAAGTAAATGGAAGCATAAGCTTTTTAACAATAATTTTTTGCAGAGAAAGTCATGTGATGGGAACACATCAGATTTTTCTGCATAGTTGCCAATTTTCTCAACACATTTCTGCCATTGTGATACCAGTTTCAAAATATCCTGTTCATAGAAGTCCATTTGGATGAGTATAACTTATTTGCGGACTGCTGTTTTCATTTCCATAGCTGATGCAAAGTGTTTACTGGCCAGGAAATTTTTCATTGGAGCAAATAAATAGAAGTCTGCACTGGTATGAAGGATGCTGGAGCACCTCCCAACCAAATTTGTTGATTTTCTCACGAACAACTGCAACAACATGGGGGTGAACATTGTCATGATGCAACTTTAACAGTGTTTTAATGTTGGCGGCAACATTGGCAGTGGTCCCATGTTGAGCAAAATCCACCAACACTATACCATCATATCCCAGAATACTATCTCCAGCACTTTATGAGCAGATTGAGTCGCCTTGAATTTTTCCTTTACTGGAAAGCAGCATGATTCTACTCCATAAAGGTCTGCTTTGTTTTGGGTGTATGATGGTAGCCCATAAGCGACAATTTCCTTCAGAAAATCATGCCCTTCTGCAACGAAATACAATGAGTAATACAAACTTGTCTTCATTTGCTGGCCCATCAAGTAGTCATCAAGTTCTTTGACATCCAGCGTGCACTAACTTTACGAAACTGCTATGTGTCATGCACAATATCATACGCAGCACTGTATGAAATGTTGTACTGCTAAGATACGGTTTGCAGTTGGATCTGCCAGTTGTTCAAAATTGCCACCTCAATAGCTCCGACATTCTGCTGGTTGCATTTGTTGCTGGCCATCTGGAATGTGGCGCATCACAAAGGCTATCATGGCCATCTTCGAAGAATGCACACCACCTGAAGACATTGGTACAGTACATACAATTGTTCCCATACTCGCCACATATGTCCCTGTGAATTTCACTTGGGTTATGTCTTTTAGCCCTTGCACTACACATCTCTGCTCTTCACAAATGGGACAATATTACATGCATGTCATCTTTGTTGCATAGTTCTCTAGCTAGAGCTACACATGAGAAACAAATGGTGTCCATAACAAAAGCTTCAAACTATATCTTGGTGCAATTTCAACATCCCAGCTGCAATATCAATGCAGAAAAAAATTATTGGGCGTTACTTCCTGATCCATCCTCGTAACTAGCTCTAAATTACTACTCCCTGCTTTATTACATAAGTTCATATATTTCTCTCTGTCCCCATCTGTTTTTATATTTCTATATAATTCCAGCTAATATTTATCTCTTAGGCTATTAAACAAACCTTATTTTTCAATATCCTCAATATGAGCTTCCACTTCTCTCCAGAAACTCTTTCTCAAGCCAATGTTCCCATTCCTATTTCTTCCAAAAGTTTTCCCATCTTTGCAAACCAACGGAACTTCCAGCCAACTCTTTCTTTAATTTTCGAACATTCCGTGGCAATGTTTCCATCCTCCAAAATTTCCACTCTATATAAATATTTTAATCCCCTTTCAATCCCTTTCCTCTTACTTCCTGTTCTTCTTGGCTCAAGCACTGCTACTCTTTCAGTGAACCTCTTAGCAAACCCAATATTAATTTGCAAAATTCCCTATGAATCTCATCATTATTCTTCTATCCTTTCTCCAACCCTCACACTTCCATTCTGTGCATCATTCTTACTTCCACCAGTGTGATATGTACCCTTTTCAACTACATCACTTTCATATTAGGATTTTTCTCTGATATCGGCCACAGCCAATCTCTTTTTAGCTAACACATTCTTCATTTGTTCTCCATTGCCCTTTCTTCTCAACCGCAACATTTTATTTACATATTTAATACTTTGATCTTAACATACATTTTTAAACCTTTGTATATAGGATCACTGAGTAGTGACATAGAGTGTAGAAGCCAAGTGATAAAATTTTTAATGTTTAACACTTGTCTTAAATTTTAATGCACTTGAAAGTTTAAAACGTTTACTATTAATTGTAATGCAAGAACTTTAAATGTTTTATACATGGTACATTTAATTTTGTATGCTTTAGAATGTTCTATGTTCAAGGCCTGCTTGGCCATCATAAATCTACAGAGCCCAATCTAATTTAATCTCACCCCCAAATAAGCAAATTTATTGACTACCTCAATTTGGCAACAATAATAATGCTTCTTAGCACATACCTCTTAATAGAGTTACTGTAATAGTGCTTTAACTCTGCCATCTAGCGACCTTGGCAGAAATAGGTCAGGTATGTGCGAGCAGCACCTCATATTTCAGACTATCCAAATTCTCAACTGCAATTTAATTTACACGTTACTTTGGCTCTTGCCTTAGAATTTGTATTTAATTATGTGTGCAACAAGCATACACAAAATTATCCTTTCTTTTGTAAGACAACTTGTGCATCAATATCATCATCTTGTAATTGTTGTGATTGGCTGCAGTTGTATCAATTTGTTAATTTTTTTTTGGTGGTGTTTAACGCCCGCTTTTACTGCTCTGGCACCGCAGGCAATGACACTGATGATACATGAAGATGGTGCCCCGGTGGAATGAGATGGCAGGGGAAACCGGAGAACCTGGAGAAAACCTGCCCCTGCGCCGCTTTGTCCACCACAAATCTCACATGCAGTTGCTTGGGATCGAACCCGGGCTGTCTAGGTGAGAGGTGAATGGTCTGACCACTCGGCCATGGCATGGCCAATTTGTTCATAGTCATAACTAGTGTGCAACAGATGCTATTTCAAATTTCCAGGACTTTCTGACTCTCAAACTTTTGTGAGCACTCAGAATGTATGCTCCTGAGCCACTACTGAAATTAAACCATGCTTCAGTCATAAACAAATTTAATACAGGTTAACAGAGCTGTCATTAGCATTATCCAACACCCATTACAGAAATTAACTCTACATTATCATATGAATGTGATTCCTGAACTACAGTAAGTTTTAGTGGCATTCCAAGCACAGATTTGCAAAAGTCTGGTGTCCTTGACTTTGTCCTCTATAAGAAACAATGCTTTTCTTTTGGTTTCTTATCAAGAATATTGCAAATTCCCTAAATCCATTAACAAAATTAATAAATATTTCTCTGGGAGCCACAAGAACAGCAGGGAATTTGTTCATTAGTTGCTGTCTCCTCTATGAAGTTTATTGTCACATAGGAATCATACAATGAAGACTCTGTGTGATAAAGTATATTGACTTTTGGCATTATAACAACACTGACACACTAACAGGTGTTCCTTTTTATTCGTTATTTCCTTATGTCTATAGAGCAAGAATGATATCATAGTTGGCTGGTGAATCTTCTTGAAACCATAGCCTTCTCTATTGAGAAAGAGCAGCGATCATTTGCGAAAGAGAAGGCATTCACAGTGACCTCTACCTGCAATGAGCAGTTATGGTTTGCAGAAGAGAAAATTGTCACCGCAATCTCTACCTATAAAGATTGGTGATATTTTCAGAAGAGAAATCAAACCACAGTACCTACTAAGAAGGTGGTTGCATTGCTAATATGACCAGCGTTAGCATGCCTCCTCCCTTTGAATAATGAATAATGTTCGAAGATTGCTCTGTTCTTTGTTGAAAAGCTGAATATGAACAAAAAATACCTTGTGTTTGTAGTCGAGTTTTGTTATCACACTGGTGTCAACAAAAAAGTGATGTATAAATATGATTTATCTTGCCACATAAATACAATACCTATTCCGAACCAACAAGTATGAACACCTGCTGCTAGAGGGAGACTATTCAAGTTGTCTCCACTTCATCTGGATGGCATCACAGTGGGATTTCCTACCACTAGAGGGACAGTACATAAACCTACTTCATCAGCAGTTGCATCATTGACATTTCTTGTTCAGGATATCATGAATAAAAATGAACACACATTATAACACTGAAACATGTGGTCTCATAACATATCAACCTCTGTACAAAGACTTTGCATCAACTAATTAGCCGGCACATAGAGGAGGGAAAGTGGAAATGGAGCAAAACATTTAAAAAACAAATAACAAAAGAAAATGAACCAAAAATGATGGTATGCACACATAACTTAAGAAACAATGATGATTATTTCAGATGTATAATTGGAAGTACATTAAGCAGACACTGTGTAAAAAATATGGGAAAAGAAGTTTATAATAAGTTACCTGAAGAAATAAAATGAATCAAAAATACTGATCTAACAATGAAAGCAATAAAGAGGTACTTAATGGTAAATACATTTTATAGTTTAAGTGTGAGACTTTTAATTAAGGATTGCAAATAAATTGTATTTGTAAATAATTATTGAATTTGATGAATCTACATTATGTGCATATTTTCATGGATGAAATAAATTGAACTTGAACTTGAAACAGTGCATTGCAGAGCAAGAAATTCCCCATAATACAGTCACATATCCATACGATGGTTCTGTATATTATTTGTATAAGTATTAGTCTCTGCTGGAGAAGTCACAGAAAATAACTGCTAATTGCTAATTTGCAGCTGCTTTTTACTCCTTCTTTTTCTTCATGTTTAAAATACAGAGAGAGAGGAGGGACTTGGTTTTACACTGAACAAATAAACAAGCAAACAAAGTCTTAAAAACAAAGCAGAATGCTCACCATAAAAATAAACTGATTGAGCAATTTCATGCTGTAGCACAAATATTAACACACGATCACTGGCAGATAATTGTCACATTCAGGTTTTCACATCAGTCGACAGAGATAAGTGCACACACTCCATTCTTTTATTAAATGCAGAGATGAGCAAATAACTTAAAAGTTTAAAGATGGTGTCTCTTTTAGTTAAAGAAAATTTTTCTCACACAGAACTTCTCTTGGAAAATTAACAACAGAAAACAAAAGTTTGCAGGCTTCTCTGGCCATTGTCAAAGTCTTTAGTCTAATGCTTAGTGTAAAACATGTCTAGAGGCTTGGTTTTGCCAGGCTTTCATCCAACCTACAAATTGGCTTGAACACTGACTGTGACTATTTTAGAAGCAAGTTTCCCTTAAGCACCTCAGCCTATAAAGACTTTTTGTGAGCTTCTTGTTTTGTAATCTAGGGATCAATAACATGTTCATAGTTAGCTGTAGTTTGTATTTGTGTCAGTAGATTAGGGCCTGTCTCTACCATATTTTTAGAATAACATCCCCCTCCCCGCATTTGGAAGACAGAGGGGTACTGTAGGTAAACATCGACTTGCAAGGGTACTTATATATCGAATGTCTCAGAAGAGCCTTCACAGTGAACTTGGAGGCTTGTAATGCAGCTATGTTGGTAACGGACCTGTGGAGGGGGAGCATTACTTTGAGCAGGTTTGTCCTACTTGAATAATATTATGAGACCTGTGTGCTTGAAGTCAATACTGTGTGGTTGTGCTTGTGAAACAGAGTCAAAATCTTAACCATTGAAGAGAGAATGCTCTCAGTTGACATATTTTTTGATGGTGATAAGATTTCAGAAAATGTAAAATGTAAATTTCTTGAATGTTTTTCACATCATTATGTCTTTATCGGGATACGTGACTCATTTAATTACTAACTTCTGTGAAAATAGGTCTGTACATGATGCTATGAAAAGCGGTAGGCCTGAACTTTTAACAGGCTAAACTATGCAACATTTCAGTCATAATGTTAAGGAGTCCCACTAATTGAATGCAGAAATCAGCACAGGAAAAACTGTTCCTCTGCAGACATTAATAAGAACTGATAGCTTTGTTTTCTCACAGAAACCGTGTGTAGGACAAGAGTTGGATAGGTAGAGTCAGACTGAAAAATTCAATGCCATAGCCAGGATTTGAACCATGGATCTCCCAGTCTCTAGCCAGTTGCTCCACCACTGAGCTACCATGTCAACATGCCAGAATAGCATTGAATTTCTCAACTGACTAACATGTATCCTGGTAAGCCACAGGGTGACCTCAAATTATTTTGAGATGACAACTCCAATGGGGACTTACACCTATTTCTATTTAGAAGACGTAACACAAAAGAGATCAAAGTAGAGTTTCATGACATATCAGCTCCTGTGTTTGCAAGAGTTTATGATTGGGAAAAAGAGTTTAAATGTGGCCGTGCATCCATAAATAATGAACACCGCTCAGGATGTCTAGAGGATGTGACTTCCTCCAAAATGATTGACAAAATCCATATGTAAAAGCTGAAGCTTTCCTGACGACGCATTAGCTTTAAGTGATCTCGAGCTTCTAGCTAGGAAGTACATGGATTGATCAATTTACCCTGAAGATGAAGATGATGCACATCTTTGAAATGTTGCAGTCAATCCATAGACTTACCTGGCTAAGCCCTAGAACACTTAGAGTTAGACCATATGTTTTTGAGTGATCGACAAATCAAAGTTCATGAAATAGTAAGGCCACAGCATATCACAGGTACAATGTTTTCAATTTTGCAATAAAATTAGGTCTGACAAAGATCTCAGCAAGGTGAATGCCATGTCTGCTCTCAGCGTAGAATAAATGCAATTATGTGATCAATTCGAAGGCTGGTTTGGCAATTTTCTGTTATACTCCTGATGAGTGTCTGCATTGATACCTAACTGTGGATGAAACATGGATGCACTCCAGAGGCAAAGATACAGTCAAAACAGTGGGTTTTCAAAGATGAACTGATTCTGAAAAAGGTAAATGTGGTGAATATAATTAGGCAACATTGATTTGACATTAACACTTTTATGCTTCACAAACCTTATTTTCCTTTAGGACAATTGTTTCACCTTCGTTGAAGGCATCCTCAGCTACGACCGAATGATGTGATTCTCAGAAACATCTTGATCGTGGCTACTGGCAGCATCTGATATTGATACTATGAGTTTCAAAAGAATTTGTCTTCTGCTGAAAAATCAAAATTCGTGAGGTTTCCTCCATATTTTTTCAAATAGATATTCTTCCATGTGTTCAATTCTGTAGTTTTGTTTATGGATTTTAGAAGACAAGTTTTATTTTTAATATTGTGGTTTTTCTCCCAAAAAATGTGTGGCAACAGCTGATTTATCCATTTCTTTATTTCTTATGTTTCTAAAATGTTCTTTAAGACGTGTGACTATATTTTGTTTTGTTTGTCCAATGTATTTATCATTACAGTCTGAGCAACTCATTTTAAATGTGCCTAGTTTCTTTCCTGGAGGTGTCTTTGCTTTTTTATGATGTTTGATACTGTAGCTGTTTCGGTGCTAGCGTGATGTTGAACTCTTTGAAGATCTTTTGAAATTTACGGGTGGTCCAGGGATGATATATAAATCTTCTGATTGCTTTCTTCTGTTTAACTGCTAGTAGTGTTGTAGTTTCCTTTATATACCTCAGTTTTTTAAACCTCTAACTTTTTTGGTCAACATGTTGGGGAATCCATTTTTCTGTGCTGTTTTTACTATTTCTGCATATTCCATATTACATTCTCTTTGGTTAAATGGAACATTAGTTATCCTGTATGCTAGACAGTTGATTATTGCATGCTTGTGTGAAATAGTAATTGTGTTCATGTAATTGTCAGTCTGTGTGTCTTTCCTATTGATTCCAAATGTAAGTTTGTCTGAGTTCTTAATGATTTTCAAATCTAGGAATGGTAGAGGGTTGTCAGTGAAGTTTATGGTAGTCTCCTGAAAATTTAAAAGTTTTAAGGCATCTGTGCTACATTTGTGATTTACTATGGCAAATATGTTATCCATGTGTCTGTACCAAGTTTTAAAGATGATAGGGAAAGCAGTGGTAATGTGGGTTTCAAATTGACTCATGTAGAGATTGGCTAAAAATGGTGACAATGGATTGCCCATAGCTAGTCCAGATTGTTGCTTATAAAGTTTGTCCTGGAATGTGAAGCAGGTCGGTACTATACACATTTCTGTTAATTTTACATATTCTTGTAACACACTGTCATCCAAATTGATGTCTTTAAGCCATTGTTGTAGCACTATCAGCAGTTTTTCTTTCAGAATACTGGGAAAGAGAGAGTAACATCAAATGATACTAGTTTATCTTTTTTGTATGCTTAGCTACAGATTATTTAAGGCTTATGCTTTAGCTGTCTGATTCACTCACACTTATAGTTTGCTTTCTAATTAAGTCATGCCAGTTGGTTCTATTTTTACATCTTTGATTTTCTCAATCAACTCCAGAGAATTGGCAATACTTCAGCTTTCAAATTTTGGATCTAAATCAATTACATAGCCATTTCACAAGATAGTAAGAAGGTGTATCTGCGCTATTTATTATCAGTCTCATGTATCTTCTGGGGTTGCTTAATTATAATTACGGTGCTTCACAGTGTGATAATTCCAATAATTAATACATGATTATGTCTAAATGTGGTGAATTTCAGCCAACAATGTGATGGCCTCAGTTTTTGGGATGCACACAGAATCATCTACATCAATTACTTGCAAAAAAGAAGAATCATAAAAGGAGAGTATTATGGATTATTACTGCACCAGTTGAGCATAGAAGTGAAGAAAAAATTCTCTCATCTAACAAGGAAAATGATTATCTTCCATCAGGGCAATATTCAGGTGAGTGAATGCCTGCACAGTTTCAATGGCCAAAATTGAGGAATGAAGGTTTGGATTACTACAACATCCACTGTATTCACCAGATTTGGCCCCTATTAACTTTCCTTTATTTCCAAATTTGAAAAAGTGGGTCGGCAGAAAATGATTCATGTCTAATAAAGCATTCCCCAAACAGATGCCTATTTTGAGGACCTTCCAAAATTCTACTTTTTGGATGACTTAAGGGGAGTCGAAATGCCTATCTTGCCAATGTTAAAGTTTGACACATTAACTCAACAACTATTTAAATAAAACCTTCAAGGTAAATTCAGCAATACTTTACTGTTAATTGATGAAAAATAGCATACTTCTGTTCATTAGAAGGAAAGGTATGATTTTTTTAAAGTTAAATGTTTTACAACTTTATTGCAAAATTATGGTTTTTAAATTTAAAAAAATAACAAATCCATACACATAAAACTTTTTCGTTAAAATAAAATCTATTTAGGTGCAAATTGTATGATACAATTTTCAGCCCTTTGTGTCAATAAGTTTTTGAGACATTGGAGTATTTGTAGAGACATTTTCACTTCTTCAGAAATTGTTTTCAAGCATCTGATAAAAAAAAAGTAACCTAACTTTCAAAACACAACTTTGCAGCACTTCTAAACTCTCACATAAAGAAAATATGAGCGGGATGCTAATGCTGCGAATAGCTAAAGTAGAACTTTCTGATCAAATTAAAAAATATATCTCTTCTCTAACAGGAATATTTACAAAGTTATTGATGTTTTACCAAGTGAGTGTACAAAATGTCCTAAAAAACTACTTTGCAGGATTATTTTCAACAATATTTTTAAACAATTTATAATTAGCATACCTCTATGAAAGTTATATCGAAATGAGCAGGAAATATTCATATGCAATAACATGAAAAAAATTATTAAAATCCCATCACGACTCCCCTTAAAACAGTTAGAGAAATACTGGGGAAAATGTAGCAAGCTAAAAGGAGCTTATATTGAAAACTAAACAAAAAATAATTTGCTTTTCTATCATTTTCTAAGAACTTATTGAATACCCCTCATACTATATAGTGCTACAGCACACCATGTGACCAACCGATGTAGAAATGAACACACACTCATTTCTAAATGCAAACTTTAAGCATAGAATGAAATGCAATTTTTGACATCCCACATGAAAGTGATATGGGACACAATGAAATACGGGAATACGGGAAATTCCATATAATCTGGGATGTCTGGCAAGTCACTAGTTGCTCAGTGGCTCCAAGAATCTGATATCTCACTTCTTCTATGGTTGTGCATTACAATAAGTATCTTTGTGATCTGACTGCTTGCTTTAATTTTTCCTGGTATGCGTTGAAGTGTTTCTTTCTAAAGGCTTTGCCCATGACATGATAATGACTGAAGATTTTATTTCAGAAATTTCCAACTGGCATTAATTCGAAGTGAGTATCAACTGTAATTCAGCTCTTTAGGTTTTTTAAAATTCCTTAGTTAAAATAAATTTGCAACCAGCATTATTTGTTTGAAATTAATTTTGCTCACTGAGAAAAAGATTTCAGAATGTTTGTTGCATTGGGTGGTGTGCTTTCATCAGCTGTACTGAAATTTGCAGAATATACCAATTTATTAATTTTGTAGTTTTAATTAAGCACCCCCCATTATTTTTCTTTGTTATAATTTTAAATGACATTCTACTCATACAAAGATAACCTTCTGGATAAAATGGAGACAGCCATGACCCAATTTTGGCTGGAAGTATGCTGGCCATAACCCAGAGGTCTATGGTTCAGAAACACACTCTGCTACCAGAATTGAGCTGTGACTGTCTCCATTTTACCCAGAAGGTTACCTAAAAATTAAATTAAAGTTAAAATAACAGTGCATATGACTTATTTCCCTGTAGAGTTTATTTGTATAAATTACTTTCCATTTCTTTTGGGTTTCTTTTCAAATCCACTGTTTTAATGTGTTTTTAGCTTTTAAAGTCTTAGCCTGCAAATAGAATCTGGGTCTGTAAAGGGGAGAGATAGTTCTTTCTTTGCTACAGCATTTTCTGCAATACCTGAGTGTCCAGATACCCACTATAAACTGAGCCAGGTGACTTGGGCTTTCGGTCTAGGACTGGAGGTCATGGGTTTAATTGCTGTGGCCAACATCTCTGAACCATGAGCTTTTCAGGGTTTTTTTTCTGGTGACCAGGCAAATGCTGGGGAGGTTTCTTCATTACCGAAACTTCTGTCCTTTCATTTTACCTCCATTTCATTCTAAAAGGTCTTTCAGGGTTTTAAGTGTTGGCAAGACTACGGTGGTGGTGCCACTTCTTGTTGGTGAATGTACTTTGGAAATACAGCTCTTGGTGGCAAGATGGCATTGGAGTCATTTGGGGTGTTAAGTCAGACTCAGGGCACAGGCTACTGCATTGAGATGAAAAACTGCTTGGAGTATGTTAGGGACACACCATGGTGTCTTTTTCCCCGCAGTTGGTTTTGGCCACCCGTTGGTTATTCTCATAGCATCCTATCTTCCTGGGATCTGATGAGGGCCGCGCCATGGTCGAGTGGTTAGACCACTTGCCTCTCACCTAGACGGCCCAGGTTTGATCCCAAGCGACCGTATGTGAGAATGAACCAACTGCAATTCTATGGTAGGCTTCATCATTACATTCCCCCTGATGAAGCCACAACAAAGGTTGCTGAAACATTAACAAAACCAAGTCTCTGGATGAGGTCTACACTGGAATCACTAGACCTAGTAAACAGAAAGATAACAAAACACAGCAACAAAAAGTGCTGCAATGGCTTTTTATGGCCCGTAAAATATCTACAGATTAATTAACAGGTGAATACAAGTGTTTAATGAAGATCCATTACCCATAATGGATTTTGTTGGAAAGTTAAACATGCAAAATGTTCATGCGAAAACCATCTTCACTGAGCTGAGAGACACACAATAACCTGACATCCTAGTTCCTGAAACAGTGAAGCAAGTTTCCAAGATGAGAACAGGAAGAAGAAGATGAAAAATAAAACTCAGATTTCTGAACCAATCAAGAGCCGCCCATGCATGTGTCTTAATTATCTTCATTACCTAAAGGGATTTAATATTTTATTACAAATAAGCAAGCAGACTTAAAACTTTATTAGTAGGAAGATAAATATTTACATAATATCAGGAAATAAGACAAATGGTACATTTAAGCATTTGTGAGTGGTAATTTATGTTTTCATGCTCCATAAATAAATTAATCTATATTTGAATTTATCCAAATGTAAAGGTACTCATATATAAATTGACACATGCTCCCAATAGGGCACAACATCCAATTTGTGTTTAGCATATTGGATTTTATGCTGCACTTACATATTTATTTAAGGGGAAGATTAGGCTTCAAATTTAATCTCTAGAGTTTTAAGGCTAGGAATTTAAATCTGTGTACACATATGCTACATGACCTACATAAGTTTCAACCTTGTAGCTTTAATTGTTTTTAGTTATTAATGTTGTTTTGTTTAAAAATCTATTTTTACAAAATCTATCCCCTCCTGCAATTTTAATTCAATGAAGCCAAATTTTAGAAATGTAATTAATAAAACCAAGTATCAGATTTTGATATCTGCTTGCTGTGCAGAATTAATATATTTAATGCCCTGAGGACAAAACTTTTGTAGTTTCACTTGCTCTACATGGAATGTCAGTAGAGAAGGTATTGCATTTCGCCCAAAAATTTGAGACTGAGATTTCAACAGAAATACATGTTTTGGGGTCCCCTGTATCCAAAATAGCATTTATAGAAAAAGGTATGTATGCCTGTGAACATGATAACTCAAAAACAAAAGGTCTGTAAAATACCAAATCTTTCAAGCATACAACATGAAGATTTTTAGAAAAATCCTGATTCACAAACTATCCTTTACATGACAAAATGTTTATAAAGTTTTGATTTTCTCAAAAATGGCTCTAAAAGTTTTGATTAAAATACTGTATATTAAGGATATTTACATGCCAAATAAAATGTATATCTAGAATTTTCTGGTAATAGCCCCTGAAGACCTCTTTACTCTGGATGAATTTTGCATAACTGGTAAACCATGGGAGATGGACAAAAACTTACTACACAAAAAATACAGTTCTTGTTAAAACACACAGTTTATGTCATACACATTTTTTTCATGGAGTTGGCCATTTTTGAGATAGTCCTTGTTATTAGTTTCAGTTTTAAAGTACAAACTTTTTACATAGGGGAATTTGTCAACTCCTGACAGTGCAAAGAAATGGATTTCAACCACATGGCAAACCAGCTTTTAAAAGATTTGACTATCGCTTTAGCCTAGTGTATTCCCTTATTTCCCTTCTACTTACAAGGAAGCAAGTAGTAAGATGTTCTGCTAATTAGCATGAAGTAGAAAGAAGAATAAGCTTTTTAACAATAATTTGTTACAAAGATGTACAGAAAGTCATGTGAATGGAACACATCAAATTTTTTGCTCTCTTGTCATATGCTTTATATTTTTCTATTTTACGAACCATGCAATATATCAAAAACCAATACTTAGATTTATTAGTCATAGGGTCTTGAATATCC
The DNA here is from genome assembly GCA_030762935.1 of Hymenopus coronatus. Taxonomy (NCBI): domain Eukaryota; kingdom Metazoa; phylum Arthropoda; class Insecta; order Mantodea; family Hymenopodidae; genus Hymenopus; species Hymenopus coronatus. The sequence goes on along the minus strand of CM060899.1, from coordinate 31,663,931 downwards.
AGTGCAATTTTCAGCCTCTTTGCATAAAAATTGTAAGAGAAGATAACTTTTGATTGAAACAAAATGCTAAAAAATGAAGTGGCAGAAAATTAAGTTTAAAATTTACATGTGAAGAGGATTTAAAGGGTACAGGCTTCTAAAAGTTATGAATTTTATTAAGTTATAAATGTTTTAGGGCCACAAAGCTTTGGAAATATGTAAAATAAAATTCATACAATGATTTTTGCAAAAAAACGATTTGCCTCCTTAAATATACATTTGTTGCAAGAACCTTCTGAAAGAGACAAATATGATTAATAATTAAATGAAAGCTAAATAGAATAATTTTATTTACAAATGAAAAAAATAATAAAACAGGTTCTCTTGGCTATTGTACTTTGATAAATAAATATACCATAAAATGGTCTGCTGGATCATTTGAAGGCAGTACTTGTATCTTATGACAAATTCTAAACTACTGAAATACTGCATTTCCTCACATGTTCTTCCTTTTCCATAAAATATTGGTTCATAGCCAATTTGGATAGGAACAAAAGTATATTTCTGTAATTTTCTAACAAACCGATCTGTGAAATAGCAGAGCACTGAATTACCAGCACCTTATGTCATACTAGAAACACACTCATTTACTTACTAACCAGAAAATATGCTCACTTGTATAGCTCACATGTATAGAGTTCATACATGTTTGAAAGTTGGGGAGAAAGAATAACCCGATTATCTCCGGATATTCCATCAGCTTATCTTTCACTGGCATGTTGGTCAGCATCCATCTCCTAATAAGCTTGAGCCATAAGCCATTTTTGAGATATATGTTATTACTGGCTCTTACTTGTGCAATACCTTTTTCCTTAAAGTCCTTTCAATATTGAATTGCTTCTCTGCATTGAAACACTACCAGATTTTAAGGCCAGTATATAGCATCCAGTTCTTAAAATTTTGACTTTCACTATTCACTTTATATCTATTAATATGACTATTTCTGCAAAGATTTATCTCAATTAAAATGCAGTAGATAGAAAAATAAACTTTTGTAAGAATAGTCTGCATAACCATTAATAAATGATAAGAGGGTAGAAGAAGATATTTAAACCTGCCTTGGTAGATTGGGGTTACCTGAATAAGGCTTTTACGAGGGTTTTCCCATATCCTGAGAACATGAATGTAGAATAACTTTTAAGCTCTATGGGCCCCAAGATCATTTGAGCATCATTTCATCAATTTCATTCACTGTCTGATATGATCAACAAGGTTAAAGGATGTTAACCTAAAAAAAAGTAGGTGTGTCTATACACATAGAGCTTCTCCATGAAATCTACATATCAAATGTTTTTAAGGAATACAATACATTCTCTGCTTACTATAGGTAAGGTACACTCTAGTTAGTAAAGATGTGAATTACACAAGTTAGAATATACCCAGAGAAATAGACTATGAACATTTTTGTTCTACGAAACTCCCATAAAAAGAAGTGAAAAAGTGTTGGTAAGTATTATATGCAAGAAAATGCAGTATACTCTTTTAGTGCTAATGTTTCAAACTAAGAAGAGTAAATATAATCATTAGTATGGATTAAAAATAATTATGAATAGCCAATGAACCCAAGATACTTGTGCTATTGCCTTTTGCTGAAATCTGTCACTTTACAAAGATCCTATGCAGATAATGAAAAGCTAGCATATGTGAAAGTTCATTTTATACAGCATCTAATGGGGCCTCTAAAATCTGAGAGACACTAAGAGGTTATGTTAAGTTAGATTAGGTTGAATGTAATATCTAAGTCTTCCAGGAAAGGTCAGTTTTTTATTATTTGTTTGATGATGTTTTGCCCATACTAATTTGGGCTTCCTCTGGCTTCCAACCACAGAAATGGCTGCTGGCGCCTACCTGTTGATTTTACCTATCTTTATATTATTGAAGTTTCTGATAAATCACAGCAGTTCTGTGGTTGTGCTCCAGAAGAAATCCAACTAGTATGGGAGAAACCTCTGCAAAAAAAATACACAAAAATGCAGCCTTTCCTGGAAGACCTAGATGTTATAGACAACTGAAGCTGTGTTGAATAGGTTAGATTAGGTTAGGTTAGTGTCACATTATATGTTTAAAAATCTGTTTTTTGAAGAGCTATGGCAGAATAACTACTATTGCATTTTTTTTTTATTAAATGTCTCTTTTCATGACCTGCTAGGATTTTTACAAAATGACAGGTTCTGCAAAAGCCTGCAGCAGATGTACACCATTCCATATTTTAACTGAAATCATCTGGTGTTCTTATTTCTTCTTTCATTTTATTTTTTATCAAAGCATTATAAAAATAGAACGTTTAAATGTAATATTGTAATAAATAGAATTCATAAGCCAAAGCAAGGAAAACAGATCTATCACAGTATATTGTTGCTAATATTCCACTCTCAAAAGAATAAATGAAACCTTAGGCTTTTTCTCCTTTGCTATGCAAATAAAAGTATTTTATAAAACATAGTTAAACATAAATTAAAAGCTTATAAAAATTACACAAAAATTATAGATATATGTAATGCATATTTAAATACAAGAATCTTTCTCTATAACAAGATTACCTGACCTTAATTTCCTATTTTATCCATTTTTAATGGTCAGAGAAATTAAATTCTTGGACCAAAAGATATAAATGTATATAGCATGTGTACACTACAAAAAATAATTTACAGGATAAAGACACCAATATGCTTATTATGAAAAGCTATAATTGAAAGAAAAGGAGGAAAAATAGCAGTTAGTATCAAGCAAGTAATACATTAAATTTGTGAAAGCTACGGAGTAGAAAATAAAGAAATGCTTACGTGATGTCTTAGCAGTGAAGGTGATTGCACTGTCCCAGTCTTCTTTGCTGCTTGTATTTTTGGTTGCATCACCTCCACCATCATTTTCTGATTCTTGTAAAACTTCATTGATGTAATCTAAATATAATCACAATTTACTGTAAGCTATAGGTACTGTTTTTGAAAAGATAAATGCAATATAGTATTCATTTCACAATCATATTCCTTATTTATAAAGGTCTTTCATAAGTATAATGCAAATAAAACTATAATTAGCTATAATATGAGGGTCATCCAGAAAGTAAAGAACAATTTGGCATAATTAAATAATAATGAAAGATATCAACACAAAAGTTTATTTACAAAGTTACAGTACCATACTCTATTTCTCAACAATAATAATTACCATTTCTGTCAAGGCATTTATTGTCAAGTTTTCAATGCCGATATTATATTCTTCTACTGCCAAAAACCTGATTTGAATCAAATTTTATAGGCACATAACACAAGTTTGTGGTGGTAATGTAATGAACACAATGAACATATCTTCAATGAGGAAATGATGATTAATGTTTATAAGAAAAAACCAATCACTGTCACAAAATCCTCAATATCAGTAAGAACCAATGTCCACAATGAAGCCCTGAATAGGCGTTCATCAGTTGTTATCACAGTGTTCAAACCAAATGTTGATGAAATCTGGCATCTCACTTTGGACATCTTAAATGGCTTTTTGAGTATAAAAGAGTTCCCAACCCGTGAAGGCTTCAAAGCAGCAGATTTTTGGCGTTTAAAGAGTATAACATCGGTTCTGATAAACTGGTACCAGCTTACAATAAATGTCTTGACAAATGGCGTTAACTTTAGAAATAGAATAAGGATTGTAACTTTGTAAATAAAGTTTTGTATTGATATCTTCCGTTTGATATTTAGTAATGCCAAATTGCTCTTTACTTTCTCGCAGCCCTCATATTTTGAAAGAAAAATGTTACAATAAAAAAAAAAAAACATTATTGTACAGGGTGTGACATCAGTCAAAAATTTTTATATGGCAGTATATTATTTTTCAATTTTTTTCTGAAAGGTTCTTTGAACAATTTCACATGTCACATACAAAAGGTTTAGTTGCTATGTAATCAGTTGATAACTCTCTTCACTTGTTAATATCAAAGTAGTTACTAAAATCCACCATTTTAAAAAATGTTTAAAATCGTTTCTACTACTGCACACATTTTATTCCATAGATGAGTATGTATCGTACTGTACAAATACCATGAGTTAATAAATCTGTGTTGTATTGTGTTTTCAAAATATAATGTGAATTACTAGCCCTTAATAACTTATTGATGTGTAATTGTTATCGGAACAATCTGCTTCACAAAACACATTCAAGAGTTAATAAATTAGGAGCTTTAAGTGTTTATTATTTATATATATATATATAAAAGAGAAATAATACCATTATAATAAAAATAGCCTGCATAGTTGGCAATAACTAGTTAATAATATCTGGATACTAAGTACTTATGCTGACAAGTCGCCATTGCGGTATTTCTCTGAAGGGAGCTATACTGGTTGGTTGAACTGAGTAAAAAAGAAGAAGAAGAAGAAGAAGAAGGAAAAAAAAAAAAAAAAGAATGGTATACCAGCATGTTGGTCACAGTAGCTCAATGGTTAGAGCAGCTGCATGGAGAGTGGGAGAACTGTGTTCAAATCACGGCTGTGGAATTGAAGTTTTCAACTGGTTCCAATAATAAACATTTAAACCCTTAGATTGCATAATTAATTTACAATTCTTTGATATTTTCCATTTTCACTATATTTATAAAATACTTAATATATCCTTGTACTTTGTCAATTATGATTGGTGTTTTATTGTTCACAAATCATTTCCTTTCCTTGCACGTCATTTTACATGTTACATAGGCACATATTAAATTCTTTAAATATACATATAACCTTTAATCACCTTTTCACCTTTAATCTTATCTAAACTTGATTACTTTTATGGGGATATTTAAAATGTAGAGTTTTTGTTATGAGGCCTGCTAATATGGTGAATTAAAAATGAGGATCAGAGATACTGCAAGATTCCCAGTGTGGGTGAAAGACACCCCTGCTACTGTACATCATTAGGGGGTAATAGATTCAGAATAAAGCTATCTTGTGCATGTGTAGAGCGAAGCAGTGGCCTCAAGTGCAGTAGCATTTACATTTGGAAAGAGATCGTGGAGTGTACGCCAAGGGTATGAGATTCAGTGCTTTTATTATCACTTAGAAGAATTAAGGAGAATACAAAGTTAGGGAGCTGGGGGAATAACCTATGGATTACCCTAATTCCTCTCACCTCACCTGTTGCATTCTGATTTTCTGGAAGTTAAACACCTTTGAATAAACACTTTGTACTTTCTGTCAATGTTGATCCAGAGTGCGCCTGGCAGTGTCTGTAGCTCTGATGTAAGGGGTAAGGTTGCCAGGTCTCCTGTATTTCCCGGGTTTTCCATATTTCAGCCTTATTTTATTGAGTCTCCTGGCTCCTGTATTTTGGACTATTTCTCCTGTACTTCATACACTGTCATGAATTCTGGTTTTAAAATGAGTTGCAAAGGATTTTTAATTATGTGAGAACTGATGTCAAGCTTCTGGATGAGTGTAAATCAAATGCTAAATATTCACAATATTTTCAAATCATATTGAAATACTTATACCTATTATTATTTTAAATTATATTAGTGTACCACATATGTCTGTGCACATTTTCTACTGAAATCAACAAAGTAAAAGGTCAATAAGCCCTGTCAAGGTGTCAGGAAAACCATTCCTGAAATCTCCCTTATTTTCAGTTAGAAAACCTGGCAACCCTAGTAAGGGGATGTAGTTACCAGAGACTTTGTAGTTAAAAACCATGCTTATGCATTATGCATTACAACACCTTGCCACCAATATTGATTGCTCAAATTATACATTACTGATGTAACCTTACCTCTTGCTTCCTGAAAATCTAATTTACCCAAAATGACCATCAGTATCCTGCAGTATACCAAGAGTAGTGATTGAAAATGATCAGCAAGAATTAACACTTAAAATTAGCCTCTGCCAGACTGTAAATAGGGAGTATTTTGAGCATCTTATTAAATAATAAGAATTTCATTTATTACAGTTGTTGCGTAAATTGTAAGAAAGCTGTCAAACAAGCTAAAAACTCATCTTTTCCCAAAGCAAACAAACCTTTTGTTACAAACACATGATATTGTTTCAGAAAAACTTGGTTTAAGCGACTATTAGAAAGTTAGAACAAATTTCAGTATGATTATCTGGTTAAAAAAATTAATAAATCAGTAAAAAACAACTGAAAACAGAGAACCCTTACCATGTGAGAACTGCTTTGCTGAGCCATTTTGCGTAATCCCTGGGAAGCTCACATGATTCTGTTTTCCATCCTGTAATAAAAACCAATGCAACTCAGTATCATAGAGTTATCAAAATGATTTAACAGCATATACACACTTACAACGCTTTGTTGTTGGCTTTCGCTTGTGTTTCACATATAGTGTAAGCTCCAGTAATAATGATCATGAAGCATGAGTAATACAATAGTTTTGATATTTTAATGGAAAATGAACACAGAAAAACACGTCGATGCATTTGATAGTCATTAGGTAGATACCGGGTGTTAAGTCTCAAATTGATAATACATCTGAGAATTGAATGTGGATAGATTAACAAGTATTAACTCAGAACATGTTTTTTCCAGAGAACCACAATATCAAATTTTAGGATGGAATGCAATCCTTCATCTACTAATGGTGTATGTTAGTGTTAGAGAACGTAAAAATTATCCGTTTTGCTTATGTGATAGCTAATTTATCTGTATTACAAGATGTTCCAAGGAAAGGCCTTAAAGCCTTAAGGTGCTTGCACATTACCTACCTTTCCTGCGCGCTTGCTTCTTTTATGGTGATGTTTCCTCTCTCCCACCATACGTCGGATATTCATATGCATGCGATAATTCACAGGTTGTGTTGACAGGTCACGATCATTGACAGCATGCCTACTGTAACTTAACCTCCGATGCTGAAAAGAATAAGCATATGATTTAAATTATAGATAACACATTTGTTTCATGTGTTACGTAATCTTAAAACCTAATAACATTTTAACCCTCTTTTGTAATAGCTGATGAACCCATTTAATATATTGAAGCCCAAGCCTGAGTATAGCTCGGGCCGTGCGAAATGTTCATGCGGCCCATGCCTAAGCATAGCTTGGGCAGGTATTTCTAACACTTTTAATGCAATTTAATTCAGTCCTGGGTTATGCAGCAAAGAACATGCATTAGTTATCATTTAGTTGTTTGATTTGTGCTACCATCAGAGCTTAGTCAACTATTAGTAAATTAAGGAAAGTTAGTAATATTGGCTGCTTTCGGGTAGTCATGCTATTTTCCCTGAAGGTGGTGATCTATTTGTTACGTTTTGTGTTCTTAAATGTTGAAATGCTGCATTTTCCTCGATTACTGTGAACTGAAGCTGAAATTCAAGATATAAATGAAGCTCTGGAAAATTCTGATTCAGAGGAAGAGTTTTTTGAACTTTAATAAATGGAGTGTGAGCTGCTTTACTCAGATTTTTTCAAACTCATATTTGATACTTGTTGTAAATTTAAAATAAAATATTAATACGGAAGTTATGACTATTTTCTTGCTTGTTGAGAAATCCTTGAATTCCATACTTTTAAATTTTACCAATACTTTTTGGTAGATTTGATTGGTGTACTGTAAATAATAACTTAAAGTAGACGTAAAAACCCTGGGTTTCTTGGCCATTCAACTAAAGAAACGCATGAGCTTCAATGAGTTAAGAATGAAAACACAAGCTGATGGAAAGCTTATTATATTAAAGGTCTTGAAATAACAAGCAATAGCAATTCATTACCATCAGTGCGCATAGTACGCAAGAACATCAACAGAAATTAACCATAAGCTTGAATTTGGTTTCCCATAAAGCTGTTAATTTATATAATAAGCACCCTGAGGCTATCAAAGTACCACAGAGCACAGGTTATTTAAGAAGAAGGTTCAAAATCTACTCTTAAACTATATATTTTATTCCCTTGACAAATTCATGAGAACATTGTTTTGATTATTTACATACCAAAAATACTAAATTTTGAATTTGAATCTGGTAAATAATCCATCCAGATACTTTTCAACTCCCAGACCCCATAATAGTTGCTTTACTTGCAAAATACTTATGGATTCGAGTAATTATTAATATCCAGTGTAATCCTGAAGGAGTAAGGAATATATAAAGCACATGATGTTGCTTCAGCAAAGTCATATTGCTCACCCACCTTATTAGCAATCTCAGTTATATATGGAAAAATAACACCATTATCAACTGCATCGTCTGCTAAAAGCACCAAACCTAGTAGTAAATTATTTTTTTTTTTTGTAGTTTGATGTCCTTTAATCTGGTTGGTCATATTGGACGATGGATGAAATTGGTGAAATGATGCTCAAATGATCCAGGGAACCATGAAGCTTAAAATTTACGTGACATTAGTCTTCTCAGATTAAGGGAAAACCCTGAAAAAAACATTATCCAGGTAAGACACCCTAAGCAAGATTTGAACTCATGACCTGTTGAATGTGAAGCAGACATGCTACCACCACACTACCCAGGCGGGCTAAATTAATGTTCTTAACATGAAAATGTCGCTAAAATGAAAATCTGCTATTTTTGGTAATTGGCTATGGCATGGTTCATTAGAGTTTTGCTCCACATATCCCTCGGCTATGCCCTGTAACAGCTTCACAGCCACAACCAAAGTTTACATCTGCTACACTCTTCTCCTTCTATGAAACATCCCTCAGCTAAGCTTTGCGGTTAAGTGCCTTCAACCCTTCGGCTGTGCTTTCTGGCTTAGGGCTCTCTACTCTTGGCTATGCTATACAGCTTCTTCTGCTTTATTCAGATTGTGACTGTTGGCAACAAATGCAGAGACAAGGACAGAAGAAGCAATGCCTCCATGATGCTGCAGGTGGGAGGTCTGTTACCTTTATGATGAAGAAGTCACAAAAGTGAAAAATATAAGAGAATATGTGTTGTAGAAGTATTACTAGTGTGCATTCATCACATTTCAGTAATAAAATAGTACATAATGTAATGGAAATACTGATTCATAGCTTACTCAGGATTTACGAGTTTAGCCATCTGATTTGATTAAATTTGAATTGTTTGTTTTATGGGTTGTGCTCATTTGAGGGATACATTTTGGCTCAAGAGAAATTTTTACGACTGTATTTAGAGTCAATTGTATTTATTTTGATCACTATTGTAAAAGATAATATACCTATAAAAAAATGTAATCATTCTGTTAACATATGTATTTTCTTACTCTAGGTGTTCTTGAGCTTCAAGTCGAGTGAGGAGATGTGGAGCCTACCATCATAGCCTGCATTTTCCATATACTGGCAGAATCAGAGAATACATAAACTGTCTCCGAAGATAAAGAACCTAGTGAGATCAGTGAAAGATGCACCAAGTGTGCATCGCATTCCATATAAGTGTGGGGGTCCCATGCATAGGAAAAATCAGCAGGATCATAACCACCCACCAAGGTCAAAGAACATAGAGGATCATCCATTTGATGCAGCCTGATAAATCCGGATTGGCAGAGCATTGCTTTGAACAGGATCATTTGGTTTGTTTATTTATTTATTGCCCATAGACTCGGATACAAGTTTTGAGCATTGTCAAGTACAAAGATAGAAAGTTAAAATTTACAATAGTTTGGAACATATAAAAGATTGAAAATGAAAGTAGGTCAGTTTAAAAAATCATTAATGTTATATACAGGATTGTTCAGAACATTTTGTTTAAATCTAAAGCTATTGTTTTCAATTGGCAGTCTATTGTGCATATACATTCCAATTGTCAAAGGATCTTTGTTTATAGATCTTACATTATGACTATTTTGGTGTAGGTCCAATTTACACCTAGTGTCATGACTATGTGTTTCACTATTTGTTTTTGGTTTGTGCATTTCTGTTAGACAAATGCCTCTTATATGTATAATGACACAACAGTGAACATTCCTTCTCTTTTAAAAACTTCCTTACAAGATTCACATCTTCACATTTTGAAGATTGTTCTAATACATACCTTTTGGAGCACTAAAACCTTCTGAATGAGGGTATTACTGCATCCCCCCCCCCCAAACTTCTATACTGAATGTGAGAGTAAGTTAAACCATAGTATATAGTTTTCAGAAAACTATATAGACCCAACTTTTGTGATACTACCATGTTAACCAAATGTGACTGCTACTGGGAACACAGGCTCAAGGAGGCATTGACTAACTTCTCCAAGAGGGGCATGCTGAGCTGTGATGCTGGATTACAGTTTAGTTCCACATGGAAACCGGCCATCAATATTGAAATTCTCAAGTTCAGCAAACACAGATACACACAATCCAGACAGCAGCCAGGGTAGGCAAGTTTTCTATTAGGTCCATGCCACCTGGCACATAGTATAGATACAGGGGCTATTTTATCCAACTAGTCTTTCAAATCCTGATGATGGGAGAGATGCGTGCTCCTGATATATCAGTGGCTTCATATCACCACCTGGCTAACACCTAGACTATGTTCATTGCCAGGGAAGTTCAGCTCTTATTTCATGTATTTTCTTTTTGATGAAGCCCTGCATTCACTATTCCTCAAGGTGAATAGATTCCATTTATATTGGAATTGAACTAGCTTTTTCTTCTTCTTTAAAGATTAGCTTAATACCAAATAGGATTTGCCATTCTATTATTCAAAATTAATCCATCGTGATAGTAATCAAGCATTCATGTAACAAAGTAATAAAGTGACACATTGTTCAGTAGTTTAAAAACATTTTTTTCCTATGTTGATTAATGCCCGCTTTTACTACTTTGGCACCCCAGGCGATGACACTGATGATAGATGGAATGAAGATGGAGCACCAGTGGAATGTGATGGCAGGGGAAATTGGAGAAAACCCACCCCTGCACCACTTTGTCCACCAAAAATCTTACATGTGGTCGCCTGGGATCAAATCAGGGCCATCTAGGTGCGAGGCAAGTGGTCTAATCATTCAACCATGGCACGGCAATAGTTTTGGAACATTTGTTTTTTTGGTTACTGTAGTTTATTGATTCACTTCAATTATGTGCACAATGTAAAGTTAAAGTACCAGTGACAGTGTTTGGTAGATTGCAGCCGGAGGGTGATTTGTGAATTGTGAAAGGTTATCCTGGGGTCATTGTTTGAAACACTCAGTCAGGATCCATCTTCCTGTATCAGGGCTCCCTCTGGGGGGGGGGGGGTCATGATTAGGGCCTAAGGTAGCATCAGAAGTATTCCACTTGCAACCGATAGTGACTCCATCCATTCTTGCGCCCATTGTCATCAGGATCTGGTCACCCTTTGGGTCTCTCCCTTCATTCCTCCCGCCCTGCAGTTACATAATTGACCACATTCAATGATGTGCCCCAGAGTCCTGGAGGCCCTGTATGTGACTAATCCTAATCCTAAAACTATCTGGGTATCTATAAACGATTGATTGATAATTCAGGTACTTACTCGGCGATATGGCTTACAAAGCTCTTCTGCCAGAAGATGATGAATTCTAGCATCAGTTAAGTCTTTCTTTGATGGATTGTACTCTAGTTCCTGCATATCTATGTTCCAAGTGCTAGAATCTAGTTGGCTGAAACTTGTGCTGTAATAAACAAAAACAGAAATTGTTGTATTCTATAGTTAGTTATGAAAATCATATTTTTGCCATGAAGTGCTGAACAAGAATATATAACCATTTTAACTTGTGGAGTTCTTTCTAAAATTGATTTCTATGACTGAGCTGCTTTACGCATTAATTTGTAAAGTAAGCAGTAGGCCCTATTCTATTTATGCCCTAAGGCTGGTTTACAGCAAATGGTAATGGTGACCAGAATGAGAAATGGGAATGCTGAAATACATGTATTTCACTGGAAGTGTTCACAACTGATGGGAAGCATTCCTAGGCTTTGGGAACAAAAAGCAATACTTGCCCGAGTTTAAGTTTCACATTCTCGTTACTGGGTGTGGCATATTAAATATATATTGTGCATATTAGATTCTTTACTTTAGAGATTACTCTAAGTGGCTGTGACATGAAATAACTGCTAGACCTCACTTTAGTCACAATTCTTTGGAATTATAACATTGGCTAGCCTGCATTATGTTGGCTGAATTGGAGAAAGATAAAAAATATCATTGGTTATTTAAAAATAAGTTCAGTCGCAATATGCAAAATTGACCAGGAAAAGAAGAAGAATAAATGCATTCCTGTCCTCATTATCAGGTTATTGTGAACCAAACTATTGTGTCCTATATAGCTTCCTGTTCTCAGTTTCGTTCAGGTTACCCAGCCTTTACTTACAAGTTAATATTATCTATAAGATTAATAGATGTAAGGGAATGTAAAGTTATATCTGAACCTAAAGAAGTAATTATTAATGTCCATGCAATGAAATTATATTTTAAAAAAAGTTTTAAAATGTACTATAATAACTAAATTCATTCACTTGAGCACAAGTTGGGAACTTCTGCAAGCTTTCTCCTTTTGTAAGCTATCACAAAATGTAGTTGCCTGATGAAAATCAAAATATAATTAACTTTATACAGCAGCAGAAAGAGCAAACAGCTGTAGCACAACATTGAAAAACACATCTTAGATTAGATTACAATAGAATATTACCAAAAAAACAACAACAAACAAACAAAAAAGTATTTTTGGCTTCAAATTTTTACTTTCTCTTGCATGCATGTACAACAGATATAGTGGACACAGATGGTATAGTTTACCATCTAAAACTTTGATATTGAGATTTCATCAGAAATACATGTTTTGAGACCCACTGAATCCAAAGAAAAAGGATCTTAGAAACACGTGTGTGTGCGTGTGCGTGTGTCTTTGGACATCATAAGTCAAAAACAAAAATTTGGTTAATACCAAACGTAGTATTTAAATTCAATATCTTCCGAGGATGTGAAACAAAGATATTCAAGAAAATCCCCCTATCTTAACTAACTTTAACATGGAACATTTTTCGAAAATTTTTATTTTCTCTAAAGTGGCACTAATGAATTTTATTAAAATGTCATTTGTTTCATAACAAACAAAATGTACATCTTGAATTTTTTGGGCATAGCCTCTGGTATACTATAAGAGATAAACAAAAACTTACTACACAAAAAATGTAGATTTCATTAAAATACACAATTTATATCATACATTTTTGTTTTGTTTTGTAGAGTTAACCATTTTTGAGATATTCTGAGTTATTGGTCTCAGTTTTAAAGTACTTAAACTTTTCTCAAATGGGAGATATCTTTTTTTTTTTACTCTCTTTTATTTACTCCTAGCAAGCAAAGAGAACCAAATTTCAATTGTTTCACTTAGCAACAGGTTTTTAAAACATCTATCACTTTAGCCTAGTGTATTCCTTTATTTCCCTACTACTTACAATGAAGCAAGTAATAATACCAATTCTGAAAATATTTACCCCGATTAGCATGCACATAGATAAAAGAAAAATCTTTTGCAAGGAAAGTTTGTGGAACAGTTAGAGAAAGTCATTAAATGGAACACATACTTTTTGTTTTATTTTTATTTTTCAAAATAATGTTTTTGAAAATACAACTGTTTTGTTGTTACCAAATTTGTTATGGTTGACAGCTACCATGCAGGTGCTGTAATACTATGTCAGACATGGCAAAGGAGAAACTGAGGAATTCTCACTTTCTTTTTGCAGGATTATTAGATCTTTGTCATTTCCAATTCTCCTCTAATTTATGTATGTCTAGTTCTAAATTAGTGTCAATTGTAAAGTGGAAACTAACCGGTTTCAGGAGGCAAGGAGTGATGAAGGGGAAATGCTTCCTACACTCAATAAGTGCCATGTCCCAACCCATTTGTTGGAGCATGAATCCAGTTTCTTTGTTACCACACCTCATAGTTTCCAATCATTTGGAAAGTTCTAAGCACAAGTATCATTCTGTAAATGTATTTTAGATTTTTACAATCTCTAGAAAGAAGCATGATGGGTTGCACAGCCAATTCTTTTTTATTATCCTGATATATGGTGGACTTTGAGACAGTGATGTGTTTTAACAATTAAAATTTAGTTGAGTCGATTTTGTAACACTACATCACTTACTTTTTTATTTCGGAAAACATGTTTCAGAAGCCATGTGCTTCCATTGTCAATTCCTTTGGTCGACTACCGGCATTGCTTGCTGTGGTGGTTGTCTCTGTCCCTGGTGGTGGTTTGATGAACTTCTGGATGAGTAGATCGCCTGGCGGGATTTCAAAATTGAAAACCTGGTTCTTGTTTTTCCAAATATATATGTTTTCCCAAACTTTTAATTCTGTCTTCCTTGTGATGTTTTTGAGGATTTTTGGGCTTCTATTTATAGTGTGTTTCTCTTTCCAAAAATGCCAAGCTACTGCAGATTTTTCTTCTTGTTTGAGTTTAATATTTCTGTGGTGTTCTTTTGCCCTGGTTTTTATATTTCTTTTTGTTTGGCTGATGTAGATTTTTTCACAGTCATTACAGCTGAACTGATATATTCCTGGTTTGTTTCCTTGTGGGATATCATCTTTTAATTTGGAATTTAAAATGTTTTTTATAGAGTAATTGTTTTTAGGGGCTAGAATGATGTTATGTCTATCATTCTAGCCCCTAAAAACAATTACTCTATAAAAAACATTTTAAATTCCAAATTAAAAGATGATATCCCACAAGAAAACAAACCAGGAATATATCAGTTCAGCTGTAATGACTGTGAAAAAATCTACATCAGCCAAACAAAAAGAAATATAAAAACCAGGGCAAAAGAACACCACAGAAATATTAAACTCAAACAAGAAGAAAAATCTGCAGTAGCTTGGCATTTTTGGAAAGAGAAACACACTATAAATAGAAGCCCAAAAATCCTCAAAAACATCACAAGGAAGACAGAATTAAAAGTTTGGGAAAACATATATATTTGGAAAAACAAGAACCGGGTTTTCAATTTTGAAATCCCGCCAGGCGATCTACTCATCCAGAAGTTCATCAAACCACCACCAGGGACAGAGACAACCACCACAGCAAGCAATGCCGGTAGTCGACCAAAGGAATTGACAATGGAAGCACATGGCTTCTGAAACATGTTTTCCGAAATAAAAAAGTAAGTGATGTAGTGTTACAAAATCGACTCAACTAAATTTTAATTCTTTTTTATTAGTTTCTCTAATGTAAGTACATAGTAGCTAGAAAAGGTATTGTATTTTATCCAAAAATTTGATGTCAAGATTTCACCAGAAACATATGTTTGAGGTCCCCTGAGCCCAAAAATAGCATTTTTAGAAAATGGTCCAATGTGCATGCATGTGTGTGTCTGTAGTCAGCATAACTGATCAACAAAAAGACCATTAAATACAAAACTTAGTATTTATGTTTAGTATCTTCCAGGTATGTGACATGAAGATTTTCAAGAAAATACACCCACTACAAACTATCCTTTAAATGGAAATTTTTTTTGAAAATTTCAATTTTCTCAAAAATGGCTCTAATAATTTTAGTTAAAATACTGCATATTTAAGATATTTACATCACAAATAAAATATCTATTTTGAAATTTCTGGGAATAGCCTCTGAAGACCTCTTTATTCTGGATGAGTTTTGCAGAATTTTATATATTGGTTGAACCATAAGAGACAGACAAAAGCTCAATACACAAAATATGTAGATCTCGTTAAAACCACAATTTATATACATATACATTTTTCTTGAAGAGCTGACTTTTTTGAGATATTCCTTGTTATTGGATTCAGTTTTAAACTATCTAACTTTTCTCATACAGGACTATGCAAAGCGAACTGAACCTCAATTGTTTCACTTAGGGACCTGCTTTTAAAAAAGTTGACTATTACTTTAGCATAAGTATTGCCTTATTTCCTTATTACACACAATGAATCAAGTAATAAAACCAATTCTGCTATGTATATCTTGATTAACATGATGTAAATAAAACAATAATTTTTGTAGATTAGTTTGTATTTGGAACAGCTAAAAAGAATTATGTGAGCTGAGCACTTTTTTTTTGAGACCTACTGAATTCTGCAAAATCTTTCCAGCAATCAAAACACTAGAGTAATTATTCAGATTTTCATAAAATATAATTTATTTCTTGTCTCTTTCTTCTTAAATATTCTGAATATACTAGTTAAGAAAATGGTATAGTATCATGATGCTGCTATGGACCTCAATTATTGCACAGAAGGTGCCAATCAACTGACTAACCAACTGGTCAGTTGAAGTGGTAAGCTCTATTGAGATATACCAAACTCTTCTGAAAGTTTGTGCCCTTCACTACCCATGAACATTCCAGAAACTCCTGAGTGAGATAGTGAGCTGTTCTTGTTGCAAGATAAGATGCTGTTCTCCGAGCGAGGTTATGATGACAGTTGTGACATACAATAAATGCTGCTGCTCCAAGAGATTAGAGAGGTCTTGTGTTTAATACCCCAGCAAGTGAAGTGGAAGGAAGAAAGGATGTTTCACATGTGTTGTGAGCAAAAGTGAAACATGGCGAATATTGAAATAAATCACATTAGTGAAGTGATAGTGAGAGCTAAACTAAATCACATTTGACTGAAAACTGGATAAGGTTACAGTATATCAATACCTACTTATTAAAGAAACAATGTTGGAGTTTTCTAAGAGTAACTTTGTAGCTTTTATAAGCATTTTTTGAAATTAAAAAAAAAAATAAAAAATCTGGCATTTATCAATTAAATTGTTTAAATTGTCTTTGTTTACATTGACACCAAACTTCATTTAGAAACCAGAGTTAAGGAGCATTTTAGAAATATTAAATACAAACAGATTGATAAGTCAGCTGTGGCAGATCACTTTTGGAAATTTAACCATGAAATAGATCCAGAAGTTAAATTATTAAAAAACTTAAATGGACCCACAGATTTAATAGTTTTGGAGAAAATATTTATTTTAAAGAATAAAAATCATGATTATTTGAATTACTTTTTATATATCACCCACTGATTCTGTCACCAAATTTGTTTTAATTCTAGTAGTTAGCAATACCTTAGTACACAATCCATTATCTAGTAGCAGTAATCATAGCAATGTAAATCAACAACAGCAAGAATAAGAAGTTTGCTAAAGATGGAATAAAATTTAATTAAGAAACTAGTCATTGAAATTTAAAAAAGATAAGTGAAGTTTTGTTACAAATTATTGTTATATTGGTGTTACTTCACTGTTACTAGCTTCATTTTTACTTATTATATGGTATGACACAGTATCCTAGATATACTATGGTGCCATTTACTTAAAAACTCACATTCATAATTAATACACAACTAATCCTTTTAAATGTGACAAATATTTCATTAACACTCTACACTTGTGTATGCAAAATACTAACCTGCCATTAAGGGTGCCGCTGAGATTGCCATTAATATTCCCAGCTGTGTAATTACGGAAGATGGCTGACATGGATTCTGTACCAGAGATGTTCCCAATAGTTGAGGCATTTCTGCGCATGTACTCCATTGCATCTTTCATTGCAAGCTTGGAATATGTTTCCAGAATTTTGGGTTCTGCTCCCTGGTGATCTCTTAATAATAGTGGACGGATGAACTTGTTATCAAAGTGTTTGAACCTAATGATGAATAAAACTCATATTAATATTTTTCTGCTGATGTAAACGTTCTTAATGTGGAATGGCCAATGCTGCGAAATTAGTACTGTGAATATGTACTGTAGCATTGCTACATAGCAAGAGATGTGGAGCATTTGCATTTGTTTGTTTTTGTGCACGTGAAGATACAACCTCTTGCAATACTAGCTACACAATGCTTTTCATTATTTTTATGAGGGATGATCAGAAACCAAGGTTACAAAGCCTGCAATGATAGGAGTATATTTTGTTTCATACAACCAATACAGTCATCTGATAGTACATAAATTAGGTTATTTTTCCATATTGGTTGAAGCACTTGTTCCTTCATGGGATGAGTTTGAATATTCCCTCCTGGTAAAAATCCTGTCCTTGCATGTTCAGCCATGTTGTTATGAAGTATCGGGCCCCTAGGTGTTCCTTTTGGTAAGGAAAAAGGTGAAAGTTGCTTGGAGTGAGATCTGGGCTGAAGGGAGGGTGGCCGATGAAACTGCATCAACAGCTCAGTAGTCTTCTGGGCTGTATAAGGTCACGCATTGTCATGAAAGAAGATAACATCCTCAGCGAGGAGTTCTGGCCATTTCCTGCTGATTGCTTTGGCAATTGTGTCATGGTCTCGCAGTATTGGTCAGCAATCACTGTGCACCCTCTTTCCAGAATCTCCAAGAGTATAACACCTGCTCTGTCCTAAAACACTGTGGCCATCATTTTCCCAGAAGATGATGCTGACTTAAACTTCTTTGTCTTAGGAGAAGAGGGGTGTTTCCACTCCATTGATAACCACTTACTACTGGGGATATAGTGGTGGATCCATGTTTTGTCACCCATGACAATGTGGTGAAAAAACTGGTCTCTTCCATGGAGAACCATTGCAGACTTGCCCCCATTTGCTTCTCCTTGTTTTGGCTGGATGAATCCACCAGGAACAAACTATCCGGTACTACAGAATATCATGAACAATGTGATGAATGCTTCCAAATGACATTCCCAGTTCTACTGCCACATGTCGTAACATGATCCTGCTGTTGTCCTGAATCAGCTCCTCTACCAAGCGTGTTCAAATCTGTGGATGCCATGCTGGGTCGACCACTGTGATTCTCAGTAGTGATGTTTTCTCTACCAGCCGCAAACTTTCAACACCATTCTGCAACATGTTGATGAGACATTACAGTCTCACCATAAACTTCTACCAGCTGTCGGTAAATGTAAGCCATGGTTACATGTTTTGTCCACAGAAATTGAATAACTGAGCGAATTTCTTTGCAAAACCAGTTTTCCTAATGAGTCGCTATTTGTATTTATCTTGCAGTAGCACTGTAGGTGGCAGTTGGCTGAAACTCTGCATAATTGCCAACTGCATGTATTAGAATTATTGCACATTACTAAGTTCATTGTGAAAGAGGAAACACCAAGAATATGGGCCTTGTAACCTTAGTGTCTGATCATCCCTTGCACCACTTAGGTAACAAATAATATGGAAAGACTTATATAGGGGACACTAGTTTTCAGCAGTAGCAGTGTCATGGCTGTTCCATTTGTTGTGCTATATTCACATCTACTTGTAATGACAAATTACCAGTTTCATTGTACATAACATTACCCTTATTACTCATATGATATCACATAAAGCTTCAAATCAAATTCAAAGTTGTACGAGAGTCACTCCAAGAGTTTTGAGAACAGACATCAATGAGTTGTGGTAAGCCTAACTTCAGTTTGAAGCCCAGAGAGCAACATGTGCAAGTCTGGGTGTGCTCCAACAATGTGCATCATTAGCACCATATATTTACGTATAGTAAGTGTTACTACACCATATGCTAGGATGGATCTCAAGCGAGACCAATTCCATGCTATGATTTTATATGACTTTAAAGTTGGGGAGAGAGAATGCCTTGAACCACTGTTTTGTGCATTTGGGGATCTTTGCCCTTTGTAATCCACTATTTATCGTCAGTATGCAGAGTTTAAAAGAGGAATATATTCCCTTGAAGATGAAAACCGAGCAGGATGGCCACAGTGCATGTTGCAGGAAGAACATTGTTGCACTTATGGTCAGATTCAAGAAGCCATAAATATTGGATCGGCGGCAGTGAAAATAATCCTGAAAGAAAAACTTGACATCAGGAAGCTCCACAGTAACTGGATTCCCCACCTCTTCACAAATGAGCAGAAACAAGCATGTGTTCATTGGTGCCAGGAAATGATTGAAAAATTCAGAGGAGGAAGATTCAAAAACATATTTAATATTGTAACAGGTGACAAAAGCTGAATTTACCAGTATGAGCCAGAAACTAAATCACAGTCATCGGTCTGGGTCTTTTCTGGAGAAGTTCCCCTAACAAAAGGGAAGTGAACAACAAATGTTAGCAAGAAGATGATTTGTTCCTACTTCTCAGCAAGTGACGATTCTGTTTGAGGGACAAAAGACCGTTACTTCCAGATGGTACACTACAAAATGTATGCCACAAGTGTTCAATGAACTGAGTAAAACACATCCTAAGACTGGTCTGTGTGGAATTTGTTGCGCCATAACAGTGCCTCTGCCCCACTGCACAAGAAACAACCCATTTTCTGCAGGAGTCAGATATTTGTCCCATCCTTGCTGCAGTCCAGATCTGTCCCCAAGTGAATTCTTTCTATTCCCCAAAATCGAAAGAGAAATTTCAGGTCAACGAATTGAGTCACCTGAAGCTGCAGTAGCTGCTTATGAAGAATGTTTTGCACTCTCTCCAAAGAAGAATGGCGTCCAGCATTTGAAAAATGGTTTGAGAGGATGAGATGGTGTATAGAATGGTATGGAGAATATTTTGAAAAATTGCAATGATCAAATCTAAATTTTTAATATTTTATTGCGTCCATTCTCAAAACTTTTGGAGTGATCCTCATATGCAAAGGAATACATAGAGTGAAAGGCACATAAGCTGTACACTAGGTTCTCAACATTAGACCCATAATCTGCACTTCTACAAGTCAAAGAAAATAAAAATATTTGCCTTACAATATCAAATAAATACAATTTTAGAATCCCTTTTGATTTGCATTCATGAAAAATGTTACTACTAATGTCAGTATTATTATATTATATAATACACTATCTACAGGGGAAAAAATGTAGGTAGGCTATAAAAAAAAAGACGGCAAATATTTTTCCAAGATTATATCCTGCCCCCCCCAAAAAAAAAATTTAAGAAATAATTAAGGCTTACATATTACAATGAATTCAAGTTCAGAGCATGAATGAAAGTGGATGGGGAGAGCTACTAGATATAGAGAGAGACAGAGGTAATACACTGTTTCTTTTCATTCTCGCTTGCTCTGCAGCTTGATTCCTCCCTCAACGCCCAGGAATACTGCTAATGTGTCACAAGTGAATGGGAAAGGAGCAATGATTGTCTAATGCTCATTGGCTACAGGTCATGTGATTCAAATCAGCGCTACTGCACAATCTACCTTACCTGCCTTTTGTTCATGCTCTGACTCTACATACAAACAATCAAAATTCAGATAATTTATGTTTTTTCCATGCAATCCAATGATACTATTATTTTCTCTCTATATTATGTTATAATACTTGTAAATTAAGTTTAAAAGCTTCAGGATTCTCCTTTCCACAGAATTAAAATAAATTATTTGATTAAAAGTTTAAAGGAGGACTACTTTTTCTGTCTATAGTTAGGTATTTGGCAATTTTTCTTCATTAAGTAACAATGTTCTTATTTACCAAATGAATTAGTTACAAACACATATTATTATTTGCAATATAAATTAGTTATTATTTGATATCAACTAATGTCTGATAAATTACATTTACATGATTTTATCTACCTAATAAAATATACTTTTAATCAGCTTCCATGTTCTTTTTTTAGAAGTTAATTTTTCTCTCTACTTCATGTTGAGACTAACATTTATGCAAATAGTTTCATTACTAATTTCATTATACACATACAAGAGGTAAACAGAAGATTGAAGCGATAGTCAAATGTTTAAAAATGGATTGTTGGATTCTGGTATTGAAATTCTACACTCTTTCCATATCGTTGTGACAAATAATTAAATGGTGCATTTCAAAAACCGAGTTTTGAAATTTCAAGGTATAAATTTTATTTGATATGTAAATTTTTGAAATATGTGGTATTTTAATAAAAAATTGTAGGACTCCTCTGTGATCAAGTGATTGGCATTTGGGCTTCTCATCCAAAGGTTCTGGGCTTGATTTCTGGTTGGGGTGAGATTTTTTCTATAATTGGAATCATTCCTCAGCCTACACAGAGGCTGGAAGTATGAATGTGGGAGTGAATGTGAACGTGTGAGTGCATATGCATGTGTGGTCAGCACAACTCAATAACAAAATGTTGGTTGAACATCAAACTCTATTTAAATTTAGTATCTTCCACTGATGTGGCATGAAGATTTTTAAGAAAATCCCCCCAGTTTATGTCATACTATTTTTGTAGAGTTATCTATTTTTCAGATATTCCTGGTTATTTGTTTCAAGTTTAGAATATTTATACTTTTTTCAAATGAAAAGTTGCCCCAACCATTTCATATCTCTTTTGTTTTACTCCTAGCCATGCAAAGAGAATCAAATTTCAATTGTATCTCATAGCAACCAGTTTTAAAGATTTGACAATTGCCTTAGCCTAGTGTACTGCCTTATTTCCCTTCTACTTTCAAAAAAAAGGAAATAATAAGACCATTTGTGCTAATATTTATTAAGATTGGCATTGAGTAGAGAGAACAGTAATCTTTTTAAGAATAGTTTGTTTGCAGAACAAGTAGAGAAAGTCATGTGAATGGAACACATCAGATTTTTCTTTTCTTCCTACTTTCCATAATGTCAATTTGAAGAAATAGTGCTTTTAATAGAACTGCTGGTACAATAAATGTTTGTATCAAAGAAGAATGAAAATAAACTTACTTGTCCCTCACATGGTAATTTCCATGACGACCCAAAATATCTTCAATCCCTGCCATTAAGTGATCCATGAACTGTAAGCAATACACATGAAGTGTAACAATTGCAAAACAAACAATATTCACACACAGTTATCAAAGTACTGTGCCATTTTACTTACTCTTTCATGTATCCTTTCATTCATAGTGGGCTTTCTCTTCTCAGCTCTCTTTACATTAAGTATTCTGACAAGAGGCTTAATAGTAATACCCTGTAAAAAACAGAAACTTAATTTGCTGGTGCATCAGATCTAACTTATTTCAGAAATTTTTACAATTACACTAATCTAATACACTGAAGGCCAATAAATTCATAAACACTCATGAAAAATTTAGTTGCAGTTGAAATGCATTATTATTAAACATATTGTTTTTCTCTGCAAACAATTTGAAAACTTAGTTCTTAATGATATATTCTCTGGTGCCTTATAAGCTCTCTCCTATTTTGCAAGATTATTGCACTGTGCCTGTCTAGCTTATAAATCTGCACTTTTATCACTAGCAGGGAATTTTAGGTGCCACATCTTAATTTTGTTTTGCTATTAAAATACCCAAAATTACTTATCTTACAAAAACAAAAAAAAAATGAAATAAACATTCCTAACTGTACTTTGGTTCACCTTGCACCTATTTTCCAGTGTGAGCACTTTTTGCACCTTTTTTTCATTTTCAGTGCTCTTTTTGCACTAGCACCCCTATTTTTTCTTCTTTTCCAGTACTTCTATAACAATTAAAAAATTGATGTATAAAATGAATGCTGTATAAATTAAATATCCTGCTTAGTGAATGAAACTGAAAGCTGCAACAGAGCTTAACTAATGCAGGGACCAGGTCTGGAGAGTACAGAGGATTAGGTAGAGCAGTGATATTGTTTTCTGTGTAATAGTCACGCACCAACAGGGATGAATGTACAGGTGCGTTATCATGATGCAAAATCCACGAGCTGTCTTGTCACATTTCAGCCCGTTTCCTTCTCATATTTTCTCGCAGTTGTTGCAACACATCCCAATAGTACCATCAATAAACAGTTTGTCCCTGTGGCATGAATTCATGAAGAACTAATCCTTCAAAGAAAACTGAATGCAGGCTTTGACACTTGACCGGACCTGACGAGTTTTTTCTGGTCTTGGAGAACCTTTCTTGACCCATGGTGAAGATTGAACCTTGATCTCAACATCATAAGCATAGACCCAAGACTCATCACCAGCTATGACTCTCTTAAGGAACACCTCATTCTCATTTGCACAATCCAAAAGTTATTCACAGATTGCAAGGTAATGATCTTTCTGGTCTTGACTCATGAGCCGTGGGATGAACTTGGTGGCAACTCGAAACATTCCAAGATGCTGTGTAAGATTTCACGATTTCATCACATAATCCTTCTTCTGAAATCTCTCAGTCAGTCTTCGATTGTGCCAATTGTTGACATTCCTGACAGAGTATCATCGGTAGACATTGAAGGGCGTCCTCAATGAGGATCACCTTTAACTTCCATCCGGCCATTTTTAAACAATGTGAACCATTCATAACACCAAGTACAGCTTAAGCACTAATCACTACATGCTTTCTGCATCATTTGATGTGTCTCTGTAAAGTTTTTCTTGGGTTTCATGCAAAATTTAATGCAAACCCATTGCTCCTCTAACTCTGCCATCTCGAAATTTGTAAACTGTGTGAATACGACGATCTACGCAATACAGCACTGAACAATATCTAATAGACATAGAACATTAAAACATTCAAAATACGAGGGTAGATTGAAATGTAATGTACAATTTTTTTTCTGTCTTGATATTGCAGCTGGAATGTTGCAATTTCACACAGATAAGGTTTTTAAGTTTTCACTACAGAGAATATTTTTTGCTTTATGTACAGCTCTAGCAAGAACTATGTAACAAAGATGGCGCACATGCTACTGTCGTCCACATGTAAAGAGCAAAGAGATGTGGTTTGATATTTGTGGGTCAAAGGGCATAAACTGAGTGAAATTCACAGGGACATACATGGTGTGTATGGGGATGATTGTATGGACCATAACAATGTCTTCAGGTGGTATGCACTCTTCCAAGAGGACTGTGTGAACCTTAGTGATTTGCCATGCTCTGGGAGGCCAGTAACAGCTGCAACCCCACAGAATGCCAGAGGCATTGTGGCAGCAATTTTGAACGACCGGCATGTGCATCTTACTGCAACAGTTCAATATTTCCTATGGTGTAGTGTATGATATTGCTCTAGACACCTTGAAATTTTGTACAGTTAGTGCTTGTTGGGTGCCTAAGAACCTGACAGACAACCACAAGCGCCAGCAAAAGATGTCAAGCTTGGCTCATTTACCGTGGTACATCGCAAAAGGGCAAAAGGGCATGAAAAAATTCAAAGTCACTCAATCTGCTAGGATAGTGCTTGTGACAGTGTTTTGGGATATGCATGGTTTTATTTGTGGACCACTGTGAATGCTGCAGCCTACATTAAAACTTTGGTGAAGTTTCATGACAAATTCCACAACTTCTTCACGACAATGCTCATCCCCCTCCCCCAATGTTGCTGCTGCTTTTCATCAGAGAATCACCAAATTTGATTGGGAGGTGCTCCAGCATCTACCATACAGTCTGGACCTTGCACTATCGGACTTTCATCGGTTTGATTCCATGAAGAAATTCCTAGCCAACCAATGCTTTGTGGCAGATGTGGAAATGAAATCAACAGTCCGCAGATGGAAATGGACTTCTATGAACAGGGCATATTGAAACTGGTATCATATGGGACAAATTTGTTGAGAAAGTTGTTGAGCATGTCAAAAAATAGGTAAAAGGTGTAAATCATTGGTGATTTTTTTTAACTATTAAACTTTTTTTTGTAAAATAATTATTGTATCACTTTTCAGTCCACCTAGTATATACTCACAAGCAGCTACTGCTTTTGTAATCTGATCTGTTATCTCATCTACTGTTGTTTCTTGATCTAGTGCTTTGACACAAGTTTAGAAATCCCCTAATGGTTTTATTTGTGTCACTGAGTTACTTCCTCCCAGTAAATTCTTAAAATAACCTCTCCACTTATTTGGATCAATTATATTCTCTCTTAATCTTATCCTACTTATTCTTTTCACCAATTCCCATATCGCTTTACTCTTATAACAGGTGTCTCAAATGTGTCTCCGCAGAGAGGTGAATATGCCAGCTTGCTCACTCATCACAGTTTGGTTGTAACAAATCGCGCTAGTTATAATTGGAAATTAAGATGAACTGAAACTATAAGATTACTTACTTACCACTGTCACAGAAGATGTTGGTTCCTGTAGGCAGAGTTCCACTATTTTGCCCTTATTTCCGATATTTTGTTTAGGGTTTCCCATGTAAATTTATTTATTTAGTTCATCATTTTATATTTCGGGAAACTGTACATTTATAGGAATTCAGTTTGATTTCCTTACTAACAGCTTTATGCTCTGCCTGCGCAGAAGCAGTTGTTTCCTGAGTAGTAGGTCTAAAACTACTACTACTACTTTTTTGTTCAAGGGAATTTGGTATTTAGTAATTAAATCTCACAGAATCACTGAAGACATGCTAAGTGTGCAAAATGTTCAAGAACTTTACATTCCGCATTTATTGAAATGTTATTACCATTAAGGGATATGGTTAACTAAAACACTCTCTTTCCTAGGGTTAATATTTTGACTTCACTTCACGAGCAAAACTAAGACAGTATTAACTTGAAGCAAACACTTCTTACAGTATTATTCATACATAAATAATGCTCCCCCTCCATAGCTCCATTCCTAACTTAACCATAGCCACAAGCATCCAAGTGCACTCGGGAGACTCTTTTGAGACACCTGTTATAACTATTAATAAAATAAGTGCATACCTGGAAGAATACTGTGAAATATATGACAGCAATTGTGGTAGTTACAAACATGCGCTGCAGGGGAACATGATGAGGGTCGATGAGGAGCACAAGGGCAAAGGCAACGGCACCACGTAGACCGCCATAAGACATAACAAACTTCTCCACCTTGTTTAACTTGTGCAGTCGGAAACGATTGGCTATTGCTGTCAACACAATCACTCCTGCCAAAAAACACAAAATTATTAAATTTAAAAAACTCTTTCAACATATACCATGTAGCTCATATGATCCATATTACTCATTAATTCTTTCCATGAATAAGTAAGCAGATACTAGGCTTCAAGAATTGTATCCCATCAATAAATTATTTAACTCTGCAGGATAGATATACTTAAGTGATTTATTTAAGAATATGGAGCTGTTTCTGCATATTATCTTTAAGGGAACCAATCAGAAAATCTGGAAAATGATAGAAAATTACAACTTAGGTTTTTTAATTTCTTATTATATCTGATTTTCTAGGAACATTTTCATATAAATATTTGTTATATTCAAGTGAAAATGAGAAACTCACATGCAGAATCAAGAGCATTGTATTGAATTTGAGGCTTTTTTAACTTTTTCTACCGAGTACTATTATTGGTGAGAAATGACCTTGTGACTGACATCCTGCTAACACACGACTGTCTCGATATGCTGTTGCCAGATTTACTAACTATCCGTCTCCAGCACTACATGTTCCACTGCTTCCTCTAAAATGCCTTCTTTCCATGCATTTTCTATCACAGTTTTTGTATGTTGAAGTACTTTTCCTCATTTCTCATTAGCTACGTAATTTATTCCTTTCAGCATTGCGTCCTGTACTTTACTAAATGTAAAAGTTTTATTATTTCAGCAAATGTAACCTAACTCATTTATCATGGCTGTAAGACATTTTGAAAACAGTGTCACTCGTATAATTCTAGGATGACAACAAGAGCAATGTACACATATATAAAATGGTAGCAACGATTAGAAATGTAAATCCTTACGGAATCACTGTGTATAACAAAACCAAACTTTTTATAGAATGCAATCAATCAAATTAGTCATGCATGAGAATGTGTGTGTGTTAATTTCCATTGAACCTTTAGGTGTTGCAATGCTTAACATGCCTTTGATTGTTATGCATTCTTACACTATGATTAGTCAGCCCCTGCCAGCAGATGACACACCCCACAAGTGTCAGTCACAAGGAAATGTACAAAGTAGGTAGAGAAGCTATTGTATTCCATCCAAAAAATCCATTTTGAGATTTCACCTGAAATGCATTTTATGAGAACTCCTGAATCCAAAACACCATTTTTAGAAAAAAGTTTGTGTGTGTGTGTGTGTGTGTGTGTGTGTGTGTGTGCGCGCGCGCGTGCCTGCATGTGCACATGCTAACAGTAACAGTACATTATAATATTGCTTTCAGTCAGATTTAGACACTTTATTAGATAATTACATTCATCATTAAGAAACTGAAGTAAATTCTTGCTTTTCCTTCAATTTCTATCCTGTCCTGTTTTACTTTGATGGCCATAAGAAGGTTTAGAAACAATTAACTCTTTAGCTGTAAATTTTACTGATTTTCTTTAGGAAACACGCTCAATTTTACTCCACCAGACTCTGTGGAAGTGAGAAAATGATTCTAGTAAAAGAAAAGTTCCCTTGCTCCAGCCAGTGATTGAACCCAAGACCTCTGGGTTGAGAAGCCATATCATTGTCCACTTGACTACAGAGGCAATATCTGTAAAGTTTTTAATTTGTTCAAAAGCATTTTAGCTATAGCAATAAATAATCATTTACCTGCAGTGCGAGGGGTCCCGGGTTTGATTCCTGTCTGTCAGAATAGGGATTTTTCTCTAGCCTAGATTATTCCCTATCCTTCCCAGAGTCTGGAAGTATGAATGTGACTGTGAATATGTGATCTAAACATTAAAATAAAACATATGTAGAAACCCAAAGAAAATAAGTACACAAGTTAACACCATTGTCGATAGGCAATATGTCCACAGGGAAATGTTGCTGATAGGACCATGCAGTTAAAGACAGGGTATAAATTGAAGAATTAAAAAAAACAAAATCGGGTGTGTTCCATTCACATGACTTGCTCTAACTTTCCACAACCAAAACTTTTTTCAAGAGATTAGTCTTTTATCTACATCATGTTAATTGAGATAAACATAGGCAGTATTAGTCTTATTACTTGCTTCCTTGCAAGTAGAAGGGAAATAAGGGAATGAACAGGCTAAAGCCAAGTCCTTTAAAAACTGGTCAATATGTGAAATAATTACAAGTCCATTCTCTTTGCTTGTCAGGAGTAAAAAGAGAGAGATGAGAAGAAGGATGTCTTCCCATTTGAGAAAAGTTTAATTGGTTTTTCCAATAATCTGTAATATCTTGAAAGCAGTTAACTCTACCAAAAAATACATATTACATAACATGTGTTTTAACAGATCTACATTTTTTGTGTAGCAGGTTTTTGTCTCTCTCTTACAGTTTGCCAGTTACACAAAAATCATTCAGAATGAAGATGTCTTCAGAGGTTTTTCCCAGAAAATTCAAACTACACATTATGTTTGTCATGAAAATAAAATATGGTATTTTAATCAAAATCGCTAGGGCCATTTTTGAGCAAATAAAAGTTTTTGAAAAATGTTCCATGTAAAGTATAGTTGAAAGTGGGGGGAAGGGGGGTTTTTCTTTATAATCTTTGTGTTGCATTCTTGGGATACTACTTAAATACCAAATTACGAAATTTGGTATTTTACCAACTTTTCGTTTTTGAGCTATGCTACCCGCACACCCACCCACACACACACACGCACGCAGACATGTTTCTGAAAATGTTTTTTTTTAAACATGTGTTTTGGGTGAAATCTCAATACCTAAATTTTGGGTGGAATACAATACCGTCTTTATCTACTAAGTACATGTGTGCTAGAGAATGAAAAATTGATTGCTGTAACAGTGGAGAGAGACTTAATAGGAAAATTAAGGTAACACTTTTAAAGTTAGGCTTTGTTGGCTAATGTAAGAATACCTATTGTGCGATAGATGGAGCAGAAGGCTATGGTGAGGACGACGAACCAAGTGTTCCAGTCATGACTGTCGTTTACTGTGGCCACTCCTAGGAACATGAAGATGATCGTCTCCGAGGAGCTGCTAAGCATCTTCATGGCGTACTTGACTGTCGTGTGAGATTTGTGTGAAATGTTGCCTTCCACGTAGTTCTTCATTGTGATCCCACAGAATGTGATGCTGCAACATAAACAACAAATCAACTGTTGTTGCAACCTCTCCTCTGCTCTTAACCTGACGTCATTCATTCACATAACTTTCTCTAGCTGTTTCATAAAAACTATTCACACAAAAGCTTATTTATTCTTTTATCTACATCATGCTAATCTAGCAAAATTAGTCTTATTACATACTTCCTTGTAAGTAGAAGGGAAATACGGAAGTACATCAGGCTAAAATGACAGCTAGTTAAAAGCTGGTTGCTATGTGAAAGAATTGAGGTTCAGCTCGCTTAGCATGTTCTGTTTAAGAAAAGTTAAAGTAATTTAAGATTGAAACTAATAACAAGGAATATCTAAAAAATGGTCAACTCTACAAGAAAAGCATATTTAACATAAATTAGGTGTTTTAATCAGATCTATATTTCTTGTGCAGTAGATTTTTGCCTATCTCTCAGTTTAACCATTATGTAAAATTCTGCAAAACTCATCCAAAATAAACAGAAGTTCAGAGGTTATTCCCAGAAAATTCAAAATATACATTTTATTTGGGAGGTAAATGTCTTTAATATAAATTATTTTAATGCAAATTGTTAGACCCATTTTTGGGAAAAACCAAACTTCAAAAAATTTTTCCATGTAAAGG
This sequence comes from Hymenopus coronatus, assembly GCA_030762935.1. Classification (NCBI taxonomy): domain Eukaryota; kingdom Metazoa; phylum Arthropoda; class Insecta; order Mantodea; family Hymenopodidae; genus Hymenopus; species Hymenopus coronatus. The sequence continues at coordinate 31,633,655 of CM060899.1, read as the reverse complement.
GCAGTTTTTGGTAGGAGGATTTTCTTGAAAATCTTTGTGTCACATCCTTGGAAGATACTAACTGAAATACCAAGTTTGGTATTTTAGGAATTTCATTTTTGAGTTTTTGTGTTCAAAGGCAACTACACAGGCGCACGCACACATGCACACACGCACACACTCAGACCTTTTTCTAAAAAAATTATTTTAGATACAGGGGACCCTAAAGTCTGTATTTCTGATGAAATCTCTGTATCAAATTTTTGGGTGGAGTGCAATACCTTCTCTACCTATGTACTATGTAGAGAAAGTAAAAATATAATATGACACATCTATTTGTAAACTCAGTTGTAAAACTGGGCTTTCTTAAGTGAATGTTTTTAAAAATGCATCATGTAGGTCATATTTATTAGAAGAATGAATTTAGTCAATAAAAGCTTATTATTTAAACGACCATATGAGCTAGAATTTTGGTGTATGGCAAAAATGTCACTATTTTTGTTTATAATCTATATATATAAAAATGAATTGCTGAAATGTATGCACACGTATCACTTTTGAACTATTGCATCAAATTGAACAATTCTTTTTTTTGTGTTCGTTATTGTCACGACAAGGTTTGTGGAAAAGAAAATGTTTAAAAATAGTATGGGAAAGTATTTAAAATCTCATAAAACAAATAAAAACCATGCCAAGCGAACGCATTTTGGTTAATAGCCACCAGATGGCAGTGGTATCACAGTTATTTGTTGCTAAATAGTCGTAGTACTGCTATATTTTTCCCTCCCCATCCAATGTTAAAGTAACGCACCAGTTTATTGACACAATGGCGCAACGCAGCAGTGAAATTCAAATACGTTTTCATATATTAACTGTCCTTTCCTTGTTTAAAATAAAGCAGCAAAGAAACTTTCCTGGCAACTAACAGCTAGAGTAAGTACTTATTTATTTGCCACTAGATGGACAGAGTGATATTTTTCCTCCTCATCCAATGTTAAGGTAACCAACAGTTTATCGAGATGACACAATGCAGCAGTGAAATTCAAATATATTGTTAAATATTAACTGTCCTCTCCGTTCTCCTATCGTTTAAAATAAAGGAGCTTTCCTGGCGACGAACACATTAAATACATATCTATTATTTGGTACCAGATGGCCGTCGTACATCCTGCTCTATTTTTCTTCCGCAATGCTAAGGGAATGCACCCGGTTATGGAGACAATGACACAAGATAACTGTGAAAATTAAATATATTTCTTATGTACTAACTATTGTTCCCTTGGTCATATCGTATAAATAAAGAAATAAGTACATTTTTGTTGTAATTCTCTAAAATGAACAAGTTATAAACAACGCACAGAACCATTAACCCTTCTTGGAATCGGAAAATGGTGGAGAAATAACGGGATCCCTTTTAGTTTTAACTTCCTATTGCAGATGTTGGTTATTTGACGTTATGTGGTACATGAGCTAGCTAAAGAACATGAAGATACCTGCGTCACCATCACACTACAATTGCGCTGCTCTTAATACATTTGATCAAGTAATATTTTGGGTTAAATGGAGAAATTTAATACATAGAGCTATCATCAAATAAAAGCTTATCAATTGCCCAACCAGATCGACTTGCTCTTCGACGAACACCTAAAATACGTACTTATTTATTTACCACTTTATTTTTCTTCTTCAATGCTAAGGGAATGCAGCCGGTAATGGAGACAATGATGCAAGATAACTGTGACAATCAAATATATTTTTTATGTATTAACTATCTGAAAATGGCAGACAAATGACGGGACCCGTTTTAGGTTTAACGTCCTATTGCAGATGTTGGTTATTTGACGTTATGTGGTACATGAGCTAGCTAAAGAACATGAAGATACCCGCATCACCATCACATTGCAATTATGGTGCTCTTAATACAGTTGCTCAAGTAATATTTTGGGTTAAATGGAGAAATTACACAAATCTCTCTAATAAAAACTTATCAATTGCCCTACCAGATCTACTTGCTCTTTAGTTATTTCATTGTTAGCCTTAAAAATGGCTGTTCTGACATAGGTGAAAATAGAGAAAGAGGTGGAAAACATTAGGAGTAAAGGAAAGAAAGAGATTCAGAAAAAGCATGAATGTTATTGTGACTGTCTCCTTAATGTAATTCATTACCTAAGCCAGCGTTTACCCGCCACACTATGAAAGGGCTGCCATTACTGTTATGCCAATGACATCTTTGCTTACCCACGTTGTTAACCGCATGTCATCTTTTCCACAATACCTTATGGGTGCGCTGAGTTCGTCCTTTTCGCAATACCAACCATATATGCTACATTGCACAGATTATAGCGATTCATTGCACTTTTCAGATGCTTTAAAGACATTATTAGACATTTGCAATGGCATATTTCTGTTAACACTTCTACTGGCCTCATTTCGTTCCCATCACATTTTTGTCACTTCACAACGTCAAAGGAAGAATTAATATGGAAAGAATTTCCAAATATTTGTGCAAATTATAAAAACTATGCTTGGTTGAGCGAACGAGCCATTTTAGCAGCCACTAACAAGAATGTAGATTATTTGATTATAAAAATTCAGGTTAAAATTGATGGACAAATGCATTCATTTAAGTCGATCGATTACATTACCATCCAAATGAAGTCGTCAGTTATCTTACTGAATTACTAAATTCATTGGATTTACCAGGAATACCGCCACACAATTTACAGCTCAAGGTTGACTTGATGATAATTAAGCTACACAATCTCAATCAGCCAAAATTATGCAGCGGAACAAAACTCACTGATAAAAAAATTATGAAAAATTTGATTTAAGCTACTATAACATAGGAAAGCTCAAAGGTGAGGATATACTTATTCAAGAATACCACTAATGTCAACCGACTTTCCTTTTGAATTTAAGCGTGTTACTTCCGGCGCGCCGATATTTGTTTTCTCTCCGGAAGCAAAATTGTACATTACAAGGCATAACAATAAAGTGTTGTCAAATTATGTAATTGTAATTTTACTCCATTGCAGATTCGTACTGTAAACGGAAGATTTTGACTGAGTTTTTTTAATTGGTTACACCATGGGACGGGCAGCTAGTAACTGATATAAATTTCATAAGGTCTATTACATACTGTGACTTTACAAATTTCACAAATGCATCAACTTAAAATGAAATGGAATTTTATTTATGGACACTCTTTAACTACTGTGGTTCTCAGTGTCCCATTCTATAGTGGGCATGAAAGACTGGTAAAGTTTGCTCACAGGCCTCTTTATAAGACTTGAGGTTCTTTTACATGCCGTAAACCTACAACACAGACCAACGGCTTTACTTCCCTTCTGAAGGAAACCATGCTAAGGTTTATTATGCCCAAAAAATCCATCATCCCCCACAGGGTTTGAACCCGTTACCTTGGGTATACAAAATTAGCATGGTAACCATTACACCACGGAGGGTGCATCAACTTAAATACTAAAATAAGCTTACTGAACATTCAACAATTTTTGGACTCTTATATGGTTGCAAGTACTTACGCAAGAATTCCTGACATGTGGAAGATTTCTGCATTGAGATAAGCGAGGTAGGCCATAACGAATATGAAGATGGGTTCAATGACTCGGACTTCATGTGTAAAACGGGTGACGAGACCGGTCAGGAATCCCCATAAGACGCCTATAATAGTACCACCTAATGCCACCACAAAGAAAGACATCACTCCTGATACCACATCTACAGGTAAGATGTTGCTGGGACCCATTTCCGTATAGGCCTCAAACATGTGGTACAGCACCTGCAATGAAAGCATAGTAAGAGGTAAATAATGATGTAAGCATATTGAGGTATTACTAAAAAAATGAAGCAGAATTTGATTTATAATCAGTTTAGTTTCAGAAATATTAAGTTTAGATTCTTTATGGGTTCTACATTATTCAAACTCAATTCACTCATATTACAGATTCTCGCTGCAGTGCCATATGCAGTAAAAACGAGTGTTAAACACTATCAAAAAAAAAAAATAATAAATAAATAAATAAATAAATTACAGGTTCATATTTTGAGGAAACTCAGTAGTATGTAATGCAGTATCCAAAATTCAGAAAAAATTATTAGAATTACAGCTTAATCACTAGTAAAAATACCTGTCAGGAGTTATTTAGAATATTATACATGTTAAAAATACTTCTACAATCGGTAATTTCACACATGTTTTGTTTGAGGGAAGCTTCACATGCCACTTATGCAACAACATTAAAAATCTGACCAATGTGAACATATTTAAAAGTAGACTGAAGAAATTCATAATTAATCATTGTTTTTATAAAAAAGAATACTTTAGCACAAGTAAAAAAAAAAAAAAAATCTGATGTGTTCCATTCACATGACTTTCTCTACATTTCTTTAACAAATTGTTGTTGAAAAGCTTATTCTTCTATTTGCTTCAAGCTAGTTGACATAAACATTAACAGAAATGGTCTTATTACCTGCTTCCTTATAAGTAGACGGGACATATAGGAGTATGCTAAGTAGTTTGGGGTTCATCAAAATCTTCATTTTCATCATTGGAAGATACCAAACTTCAATATCAAGTTTGGTATTTTACCAATTTTTTGCTTTTGAATTATTGCGTGCGCGCGCATTTGAGGCCCTTTTTCTAAAAATATTTTTTTGGATACAGGGAACCCTAAAACATGTATTTGCAATGAAATCTCAGTTTCAAAATTTTGGGTGGAATGCAAAACTTTCTCTACCTATGTGCTATATATTAAGTAGAAAAAGTAAAAATATCTAATTATTACATTCATGTCACTTTCTCTTCTCTCTTATCTTTTATTAATGATATATGAACCACTCTTTAAAAAGTTTATTTTTATAGCTAGTTCATTTACATTGAGCTAAAGTTTTGTAGAAATAGCTACATTATACATTGCATTATAGATTTGAAGGGCAAAGCAATAGTCAAATGCTTAAGAATGGAAGCTTATGTTGGGCTTAAGAATGCATATTCTTTCCACGATAAACAACTGGATATCGAAATCACTTTAAATTATTTAAAAAGTATTGAACATTTCAAACCATTAATAATGGATATTTCAGAAATGGCTTATAGCTTAAAAAGCTTATTTGGAACAATTGTAAGTTTTAAAGAGATATGTATTTTTTATTACCTAGTAAATTTTCATCTATCACTTAGCATTTATTATATATACAAGGATTGTATGAAAAATTCCTTCCAAATGAAGTGGACTTGATGGCCTATTCCCTGAAAATTCAAGATATATATTTTATTTGTTGCGTAAGTATCTTTATAATATGGTAGAGAAGGTCGAGCATGTTAACAGCAATGGACACCTCGGCAACTGTGACCAGTTGCTGACCTATTGAGGTCTACCACACTCCCAAGGGAACGGATGAGAGGTGGGGGAAACCACAGACCATCACACAGGAAACATCGGAGCTAAACACAGAGATGTATGGAAGTCCCTAACAGTTAACTAAATGGCAGCCCTGCACACAGAGGCTATACAAGTGATGGGAGGCTGAAAGGGGGCCTCTACAACTGCATCTAGCATCAACCAGCGCAACCAGGGGGAAGAAATTTTCACTTGGAGCAAGCAACCGTGCATCTGCCAGCAAAGCCTCAAGCCACACATGCGCTGACCTGAAAAATGAAGTAGGGAAATTAAATGCAGGAATGAATGGGAAAGGAACTGTGTTAGATATACAGCACCCCAGCATTTACCTAAGTGGTCCTAGGAAAACCACGGAAAAATCCAGGGCCAGAGTGCATGGTCAATGGGGTGTGAACCCGGACTTCCCAAATGTTAGTCCCAGACGAAACACCAGAACCACCTGGCTCAGTTTGCAATATGATATTTTAATCAAAATCTTTAGGGCCACTTTTGAGAAAATCAGATATTTTGAAAAATATTCCATGTAAAGGAAAATATGGTATTTGGAGATTTTCTTGAAAATCTTTGTGTTACATCCTTACAAAATGCTAATCACCAAGTTTGATATTCATCTGATTTTTGTTTTTGAGTTATACTTTTTCACAAATTGAAGTGAGATCAACACACACACATCCCCACGCCCAAAATTTTACTTTCTATACACACACTATATACATAGGGTAGAGGGAAGGTAATGTATTCCACACAAAAAATTTGAGGTCAAGATTTCACTAGAAATATATGTTTCGAGGTGCCCTGATTCCAAAAAATAAAGAAGCAGTTTTAGAAAAAAGTGTGTGTATGTGTGTGTGTGTGTGTGTGTGTGTGTGTGTGTGTGTGTGCGTGCATGCGCACACATGCCTGTGGACAGCATAGCTCAAAAACCAAAAGGCTGTTAAATACCAAACTTGATATTTATGTTTAGTACCTTCCAAAATATTAAATTTGATTTTAATATTGTCTATTAAAGATATTTGTATCACAAATGAAATGTGTATCTTGAATTTTCGAGGAATAGCTTCTGAAAATCTGTTCATTCTGGATAAATTTTATATAATTTTACATAACTGGTAAACCATAAGAAATAGAAGAAAAATGTAGATCTTGTTAAAACACATAATGTAAATCACATAGATTTTTGTTGTAGAGTTGACAGTTTTCAATATATTCCTTGTTATTGGTTGCAATTTTAAACTTATTTTTTCAAAAGGGTCACCTTTCATTTCATGTTCCTTTTGTTTTACTGGCCTTGCAAAGCAAAGCAAACTCCAAATGTTCAAATATCAATCAGAATTTAGAAAATTTGACTATCATTTTAGACCAATGTATTCTCTTATTTCCTTTCTACTCACAAGGAAGCAAGTAATAAGACCATTGGTTGGACTTCAACTGAAGAAGAGGGCTAACACCCTTGAAATATATGTTTTGAAAATTTCATTATAAGCGAGGTGAGTGCCACTATTCCAACTCATGCTATTATACTTGAACTACATAGGTACTTCACTTTTCTCAAACTTCTGAGTTATTTCATTAAGACAATTTCTCTTAATGTTTATCTCAATTATCATGAAGTAAATAGAAGAATAACTTTTTATAAAAATATGTTACAGAGATGTAGAGAAAGTCATGTGAATGGAACATATCAGATTTTTAAAAATATTCCGTCACAAATTCTAATCTCATCTGAAGATGTAATTCATTCATGAACAATTCCTAGTCAAGAAGCATTTGGAAATTATGGAATATAAATTACTCCATAAATTTATACGAAAATTTAGAAAATAGATAAACATTAAACTTATTACCCAGTAATTTTTTACTAAAAATATATAATCAACCTATTATACTAAGATGCACAGAGATTTTCCATAAAATCTTTATGATACATTCTTACAAAATTCTGAACACCAAGTTTAGTTAAAATTAGTTGAGTCGATTTTGTAACACTACATCACTTACTTTTTTATTTCGGAAAACATGTTTCAGAAGCCATGTGCTTCCATTGTCAATTCCTTTTGTCGACTGCCGGCATTGCTTGCTGTGGTGGTTGTCTCTGTCCCTGACAACCCTGACAGAGACAACCACCACAGCAAGCAATGTCGGCAGTCGACAAAAGGAATTGACAATGGAAGCACATGACTTCTGAAACATGCTTTCCGAAATAAAAAGGTAAGTGATGTAGTGTTACAAAATCGACTCAACTAATTTTAATTGTTAAAACACATCACTGTCTCAAAGTCCACCATATATCAGGATAACCAAGTTTAGTATTCATTTGAGTTTTGTTTTTTATTACTTATGCAGTTCACAGACAAAAGGCAGACCTAAACACATATAATACCCCAAATCCAGACTTGTTCTAATTATTTTTCAATCAGGGGAGTTCAAAAATATATTATGTAGCTTATATTCATATTTTGAATCTACCCACAGCATTGACATTTGTTGAAAGACAAAGTAGTAAATACATTTTGTACGTATAAGCAACACATTTAGCTACTTGAGTTTGCAACTTATTATTGTGATAGCAATACTTGAATAGGAAATAAAAGTAAACCAAGTCAATGAACAGATTACTAAACAATACCTGGCAGTAATGACAATGGTAGCAATAACAATGTAACTAGGTAATATACAAAATAATAGAAGCTGTGTTCCAAGCATTGTATCAAGCACAGTTGGCACCTGCAATAATGCTTGTTACAATATGGTGACATGCTAGATTTTGGACCACACAAGAAGGCAGGTTGAAAAGCCACTGTACTCAGAAAGAGAGAGACAGATATAGTACACTACCTCTTTCTTTCATTCTCGTTCTCTTGCCAACTCTAACAAAAGAAGCTCCTTTACTTGTGACTTTTCTACTTCGCTGTAACAAATTATTGTGAAAAAGCATATTTTCCTATCTCATTTATGATAATTGAGATAAGCATTAGCAGAAATTATCTTAATTACTTGCTTCCTTGTAAGTAGAAGGAAAATAAGGGAATACACTAGGCTAAAACGATAGTCAAAGCCTTTAAAAGCTGGTTGGCACATGGTTAAAATTCTATGCAAGGCCAGGAGTTTATAACTTTCCATGTGAGAAAAGTTTAAGTACTTTGAATCTGAAACAAATAACAAGGAATATCTCAGAAATAGTTAATTCCACAAAAAAAAGCACATATTACATAAATTGTGTTTTAACGTGAAATACATTTTTTGTGTAGTAAGTTTTTGTCTACATCTTATGATTTACCAGTTATGCAATATTCAGCAAAATTTATTCAGAATAAAGAGGTCTTCAGAGGCAATTCCCAGAAAATTCAAGATATATATTTTATTTGCCATATAGATATCTTTAATATACTATATTTTAATCAAAATCATTAGAGCCACTTTCAAGAAAATCAAATTTTTCAAAATTATTTCCACGTAAAGGGTAGTTCAGGGTGAGGGGATTTTTCTCAAAATTTTGTGCCGCATTCCTGGAAGATACTAAACTTAAATACAAGTTTGGTATTTTACAGACTTTTTGTTTTTGAGTTACCATGTTCACACACACATGCACGCACACGCGGACCTTTTTTTACATATGCTTTTTTTGGATACAGGGGACCCTAAAACATATTTCTGGTGAAATCTTGGTATCAAATTTTTGAGTGGAGGCAATACCTTCTCTATACAGTCTGTACATAGTATGTGTAGAGAAAGCAAAAAGGTATATGATTTTAAATTTGCAATCATATGGATACCATCGAGCAATAATCTTTGCTGAAAGAGCCTGATGTTTAGGAGAATTGTTTTATAAAGGATGATAAATTGCATTTTCTGCAGTCAAGTTGGGCTAGAATAGGCTGTTCCAACTGTGCTCCTCTGAGGAGATCATTCATACACAACCTAAACCTTGAAGGCTGGCTAGAGGGGCAGGTGATAGCCAATAGGTTACTGAACGAAAGTCAATGCTTACACCTGCATTCCAAAATTTGATTCAGCTGTAACAATAGGATATCCTCAGTGGTGAGGCATATTGCATACTGCAGGCGTACCCATGTGAATAAATAGCTCGCTGTTTTTTGGCACACAGTCAAGTTGGAACATCCTGGACTAGAAAAAACTGATGTGTTATATTCACATGGCTTTCTCTAGTTATACAAACATGCTTTCCTTACAAAAGATTATTCTTTTATCTATGTCGTACTAATCGAGATAAGCATTAGGAGAAATTGTCGTATTACTTGCTTCCTTGTAAGTAGAAGGGAATTAAGAGTACACACTAAGCTAAACTGATAGTAATTTCTTTTAGAAGCTATTGGTATGTGAAACAATTGAAATTTGGTTCTCTTTTGCATTCCTGACAGTAAAACAGAAGAGATGAAATGAAAGTTGACTGCACACTTTAGAAAAATTTAAGTAGTTTAAAATTGAAACTGATAACAAGGAGTACCTCAGGAATTATTAACTCTCCAAAAAATTTATACGACATGAATTGTCTGTTTTATTGGAATTTAGAGTTTTTATGTAGTAAGTTTTTTCTATCTCTTACAGTACAGAGTTATATAAAGGACATCCAGAATGAAGAGGTCCTCATTATGGAGTACATTTTTTCTATCTCTTGCGGTTTATGAGTTATACAAAAGACATCCAAAATGAAGAGGTCTTCAGAGGCTAATGTCAGAAAATTCAAGATATGCATTTTGTTTGTCCTGAAGATACCTTAAACATATGGCATTTTAATCAAAATCATTAGAGCCATTTTTCAGAAAATAAAACATTTCTAAGCATATTCCATGTAAAGGTTAGGTGGGGTTGCGGGGAATTTTCTTGAAAATCTTTGTGTCACATCTTGGAAGATACTAAACTTAAATATCAAATTTGGTATTTACTGGCTCCTTTTAAATGAATGACCTGTAGTGAAGATACAGCGCTACCCTTGATAAACAGGCCAGGAAATAGTTAATGTTACAATAACAATAGTTTATGCTTCCTTGTGATTCTGTTTTGAGAATACACAGAGTGCAGTTGACTGCAAAATGTTGTGCCTTACAGGTTTATGCCATTGCCATGTTTTAATGAAACATGCTTAGTTATTAATGAAAATGACAGCAATTCAGCAGAAGAAGATGAGAGAGAGAAATGTCGGAAATAGAAGAAATACAAGAAAATTAGGAATAAGGTGTAGTGTAAGCAGTAACTGAAGAGTGAATACATTAGTCTGCATCATTGGAAGTGTGGTATTTGCTTTGTAGTGACTGTACTATGCAGCACAGAAACAGGAGAATAACATACACAACACATCACTATCATTCCTGCTTCTGTGCACCTATGCTGCAACTATGGTGAGTAAGTAGTTCGTATCTAACCTTTCATTCAAAAATGTGATTTGCCAACAACTGGTACACGATTTGTAACAGACTTTTCTTTTTGAGCTACGCTGCTCCTCCCACACACTTACACCCCCTCAGACAGACATGTTTCTAAAAATTATTTTTATAGATTCAAGGTGTCTCAAAACATGTATTTCTGGTGAAATGTCGGTATCAACTTTTTGAGTGGAATACAATACTAGGGGCATTCAATAAGTCCTTAGAAAATCCAAAAAATTACACTGTCGTCTCATAGATGGCAGTTAAAGTTTCACTTATGTCCATCATGTGGTTTCGTTGCCATAGGTGATTGAATCAACAATCTTGTGCTTATTTAAAAAGATGGAGAAAAAAACGAGTTTTGTGCGTGATTAAACGCTTCTATTTAAAAGACTTAACATCGAAAGAGATAAAAGCTGAGCTGGAGTTCATGGCACATTTTCTCCTGCGTTTGCAACAATTTATAATAGGATAAATGAATTTAAACGTGGCCGTATATCCACAAATGATGAACATCGTTCCGGACGTCCAGTACAACTGACTTCATCCGAAATTATTAACAAAATCTAGGATAAGATTTTAAGTGATCGACGAATCAACGTTCGCGAAATAGTAGAGACCACAGGCATATCACAAGGTACAGTGTTCTCAATTTTGCACCAAAAATTAAGTCTGATAAAGGCCTCGGTAAAATGGGTGCAACGTTTGCTCTCAATGGAGAATAAATGCAATCGTGTGATCTATTCGGAAGCTGGTTTCGAACTTTTACGTCGCAATCCTGACGGGTTCCTGCGTCGATACATAACTGTGGATACACTACACTCCAGAGCCAAAAGTACAGTTGAAACAGTCGTGGGCTTTTAAAGGCAAACCGGCTCCAAAGAAGGGAAAAGTGGTGAAATCTACAGACAAGATGACCTCGAGTTTTTTGGGGTGCTCACGGAATCATCTAGTTGATTACTTACACAAGAGGAACGATAAATAGAGATTATTATATTGCTACGATTGAACAGGAAAAAAAAAAAACCAAGAAAAAGCGCCCTCATCTGGCAAAGAAAAAGATGCTCTTCCATCAAGACAATGCAAGGGTGCTCACCTGCGCAGTTTTGATGGCGAAAATTGTAGAATTGAGATTAGAATTACTACAACATCCACCGTATTCAACAGATTTGGCCCCCAGTGACTTTTAAATTTCCAAACTTGAAAAAGTGGCTTGGCGGAAATCGATTCACGTCTAACGAAGAAGTGTCACCCAAACAACGTCTTTTGAAGACCTTCCGAACTGCTACATTTTTGAAGGCTTAAAACAGTTGAAGAAACGCTGGGAAAAGTATATCGAGATTATGTTGGAAAAAAAAATCTACCAAAAATAATTTGTTTTTCTATCTTTTTCTAATTACTTATTGAACGCCCCTGGTAGCTTCTCTGTTCTACCATGTACAATGTAGATACCTGCCAGTGCTGCCAGAAGCATTTCTCAAAATTTCGCCCGAATCATTAAAAAAAATCGCAAGGTTTCAGTTGAAGTCGCCCAATATTTTTATATAAATATGCAATTTATTTTAATATTTGATATACACAAACACACACACACACATGGAATATTTTCAAAAGATTCTTATAACCGGTATCTCTAAGTATAGCACAATCATAATAAATGGGATAGTATTGGAATCATAGTAAGAGCTGCGCTGATTCAGGTTCAGGAAAACACGAGGCGTTTGTGCCGATAATTAAATTAAAATATTACCTGAAGTGTTACTTTTTATTCGTATGGTCTAACTTCCCGCACTTATGCTTTTGATCATGATTAAATTTAATTGCTAAAATATCGATGGTAACAATCTTTAATGAAACATTAACTAACAGCACTGAAATTTCGTTTGCTTTCATTGAAACCACATTGCAAGTGTGAATGCCAACTTATGATCCATCTAAAGCAACCATATTAATAAGTGCCGCAAATTAACCTTTTTCGCGCGCGCGCAAAAAAAAAAGAAGTAATTATTGGCAGACTTAAAACAACAATGTATAAATAAGTTTTATTCACGTCAGAGAGGATTTAGTGTTTGTCTTTCGTGAATTTAAATTGAGAACTCTCTTCCCTACCAAATGGCGCATAAAGTTATAAGCAGACATTAATAAAAGTTATATTTTGCACAGATATTTTAGTAAACCGCCTTCATTAGAATTTGGTCGTAAAAAGCGGATTTTAGTAGCCCAATTGGCGACTTTTCGCCCAATCTGGCAACACTGATACGTGCTAGAGGCTTGCCGATCGCTGATCTAGAATGGTTTTTCTACTTACCACTGTGACGGCATCGTTCAGCAAGGATTCTCCGAAGACAACGATGTAGAGAATCTCGTTTACATGAATCTCCTCGAAGACAGCTAGCACAGCGACCGGATCTACAGCGGAGATGAGGGCAGAGAACAGGAAGGTGTCCAGAAGGGGCATTGGAACGCCGAATAGCCCAGTCTGACCCACCGCCCAGAGCGACATTCCTGCAGCATTATCAAAAATATCCATATTACACATAAAATATAAAAATGTATATACAACAATCTGATGTGTTCCATTCACATAACTTTCTCTACATCTCTGTAACAATTGTTGTTAAAATCTTACTCTTTTATCTACTTCATGTTAATCGAGATAAACAAGAGCAGAAATCGACTTAGTACTTGCTTCCTTGATAGTAGGAGCGAAATAAGGCTATGCAGAGGTTAAGCTATAATCAAATATTTTAAAAGCGGGCTGTTATGTTATTGAGATCCGTTTCTTTGCATGAGAATAGTTTTATTTTAAAACTGAAACCAATAACAATTAGTATCTTGGAAATGGTCAACTCCACAAAAGAATGCTTATGACATAAATTACACGTTTTAACGAGATTTACATTTTTTGTGTGCAGTAAGTTCTGTTCTGTCTCTTACTGTTTATCAGTTATGCAAAAGCCATCCAGAATAGACAGGTCTTCAGTGGATAGTCCCAGAAAATTCAAGATATATACTTTGTGTCATGTACTTATATTTAATATACGGTATTTTAATCAAAAGTGTTACAGCTATTTTTGAAAAAAATAAAAAAAAATCAAACATTTTTCCATTTAAAGGGTAGTTTGAGGATTTTCTCAAAATTTTGTGTCGTATCCTTGGAAGATACTTAACTTAAATACCAAGTTTTGTATTTTACAAACTTTTCGTTTTTGAGTTATCGTGTTCACAAACACATTTACACACACACGCGCGCGGAGCTTTGTCTAAAAATGCCTTTTTGGGTATAGGCGACCTAAAACGTATATTTCCAATGAAATCTGTGTTTTGAATGTTTGGGTGGAGTGCAATACCTTCTCTACCATGTACCTACTATGGAGATAAAGTACAACGAAAGTTGAGATTCCGTTCTAAAACATTTAAAGTATTTTGGGAAATTGAGAAAGTAAAACGCTTTACAAAGGAAAAATTGTAAATACAAAGTTACAATTTCACGAGCGAGCGGCGGTTTTGTCTGTGGCCCGCATTCGGGAGGTCGCGGGTTCGATCCCCGTGACTGGCCCTTCGGAGGTTTTCCTGAGTCCCCAGGTGAAAATTGGCTAGATTTCTTTCATCACCCGAATTTCCTGTCCCTCCATGTCATTTCATTCATGCTTCAGCCCTTTGGTTTCTTTCAGGACTGGAAGTGTCGGCGATGGTACTCGGTGCGGTGTGGCAGGGAAGAAGTCGGCTGGTTGCCAGGATGAGGACCGCTGCTGGCGTTGACGCTGGGCTCTAAGTGGGGCGAGTTCACCGGTCTACCTGTCCGACTGTCGGGGTGCTTCAATCTGGAAACTGAAGGAACCCTGTCATTGCTGTTCTGTCGCTCCTGGTTCCGGACGTCCTCCTCCCTCCTGGAGGCGCCCCTCATAGAACCTAGATACTAAGAGCGTGAAAGAAAATCTCACTGCACCTGGTGTCTATGTCACATTGTTAATCGTTCTACGTGGCCTTTCAAATATGTGGTTGTTCGCTTTAAGACACGGTACAACGCAACGCAACGAGCAGTTGGCAGGGTAAGGGCAGCCCGATGGTGTTCCTATTCTTGCAAGAAATTCACCACGTTGTGGAGTGACAGGAGGTAACAAATGTGCTCCTCAACGGCTGCCAGTCATGGTGCAACGGCTCTTGTGCACAGCTAATTTACAAAATATTTATTTTGGGGTTGAAATTTTGAAGTCCAAGCAACTCTTGAAGGATTGTAAGGAGCTTAGCCGTAGCAGCTGTTGGATGGCTCCTTCGTTACCGGGGATGCCCGCAAGCCATGCGGGGAAGCCGGTATCGTCTGAATCGGCGGTTTCTGGGAGACCTAACGAAGGCGCTCTGATGGAATGGTACACCTTCGTTGAATTTTATTGCCCGACGCTTAATCTTGTCCTGGGTGCGCCACTCCTGCTAAATAGTTACCTATACCAATAGGGTTGCCAACTCTCCCAGCTCCCAGAACTGAACTCCTTGTTCCTTTATTATTATTATTACTATTTATATACTATACTTTTATAAAACACGAGTATTTCATGTGTTATCTGCAAGGGTTGGCAGTGCGTAGAAGGAAGCAGTAGTGTTTTGATTAGTGTGCCGGCAGTGTTGAAGTCGGGAGTGAGAAGGGAAACCGTCAACATATTATTATGTGCTATATTTACATAGAAATCACAAAATCAGTAAGCAGTTTGAGGTTCTTGAGTCGAGGACTTTGACGTGATCGTAATTAGTTATTGTAATGGCTAGTTCATCGGGAGTAGAAATGAAAAAGAAATACTATTGCACGTTTAACGATGCCTGGAAAAGTTCATATGTCTGGGTTTTTATACATTTTTCTAGCTTTAATGCTTTATCTAATTTTCTCCCGGAATTCAGAATTCAGAATTTGGTAAGCCTATATACCCATAAGGTTACAAAATTGCATAGAAACGTAATATATGTTAACGCTCTATCACATTGGATAAAAATGAAAGTGCGAGTGCATTAAGTTTGTCATACAGACCTCTTTATCATGATTACCTTATCGGTTATTCTCCCTTTTACGTTTTCTACACGTATTGTGTACATAAAGTATAGAGAAAGTACTTTGTTTCACCCAACAATTTGATACAGAGATTTTACCGGAAATGTTTTGAGGTCCCTGAGTCCAAAAACATTTTTAGGAAATGGTTTGCGCGCGCGCGCGTGTGTGTGTGTGTGTGTGTCTGTGGACAGCAAAAACTAAAATACCGTTATATTACAAACTTGGTGTTTAAATTTAGTACCTTCCAAGGATACGACACGAAGATTTTCAAGAAAATTCCCCCATCGAAACTACCCTTTACAAGGAAATATTTTTGAAATGTATGATTTTCTCAAAAATGTTTTTAACGATATTGATTAAAATACCTTTTATTAAAACTATTTACATCACAAATAAAACGTTTTTCTTTGAATTTTCTGGGAATAGCTTCTGAAGACCTGGAAGAATTCCGCATAACTGGAAAACCGTGAGAGATAGACAAAAACTTACTACACAAAAAAGTAGATCTCGTTAAAACACGCAATTTAAGTCACATACATTTTTGCTGCAAAGTTAACCGTTTCCGAGATATTCCTTGTTATTGGTTACAAGTTTAAATTACGCATCTTCTCAAATGGGGTCACCTTTCGTTTCATTTCTCTTTTATTTTTCTGGAAATGCAAAGCGAACTGAACTTCAATTGTGCTTTTAAAAGATTTGACTGCCGCTTTAGCCTGGTATATTCCCTTAAATACCTTCTGCTTATAACGAATTAAGTTGTAAGCTCAATTTTGTTAATGTTTATCTCGTTTAGCATGATGTAGTTAGAAGTGTAATCTTTTGTAACAATATTTTGTTAGCAGAACAGGTAGAGATTGTCATGTGAATGCAACACATCAGATTTTTACTTTCTCTATACGCACTAGGTACATAGTGTATAGAGAAGGTATTGTACTCCACCCAAAAATTCCTTACAGAGATTTCACCGGAAGTATATGTTTTAGGGTCCCCTTTACCCAAAAAAATACTTTTCGGAAAAAGGTCCATGTGTGTGTGTGTGTCTGTCTGTGAACACAATAACTCAAAAACGAAAAGTCAGTAAAATACCAAACTTGGTATTTAAGTTTAGTATCTTCCAGGAATGCGACACGAAGATTTTGAGAAAAATCCCCCCACCCTCAAACTACCCTTTGCATGGAACTTTTTTCGAAAATTTTGATTTTCTCAAAAATGGCTTTAACGATTTTGATTAAAATTTCGTATATTAAAGATATTTACCTGACAAATAAAATGTATATCTTGAATTTTCTGGGAATAGCCTCTGAAGAGTACTTTATTCTGGATGAATTTTACGGAATTTTGAATAACTGCTAAACCGTAAGAGATGGACAAAATACTTACTGCACCAAAAATGTAGAGCACGTTAAAACACACAATTTATGTTATATACATTTTTTTTCGTAGAATTCATCGTTTTGAGACATTCCTTGTTTTTGGTTTCTGCTTTGAAAAACTTCATACAGGAGTTTGTCAACTGCTGTCCACACAAACCAAGGATCTTCAGTCACATAGCAACCAACTTTTGACTATCACTTTAACCTATGGTACTCTCTTATTTCGCTTCTACTTGAAGCAAGTAATAAGACTATTTCTGCTACTTCTTTCTGATTAGCATGAAAGAAATAGAAGTATAAGCTTTTTAAGAATAATTTGTTGCTGAGATGTAGAGAAAGTCATGTGAATGGTACACATCAGATTTTTCCTTTTGCATCATAGTAGCTATTGCGAAGTGCAGTCTATCTGTGCACCTGGAGGTGATTTATTCAACTCTCAAAAGTATATTGTCAATTTCAACAGCAGTGTTCGCTGAACTGCCTCTTAAAGATTGCTTACATTTTACTATCATTGCTATTTGTTTCGATAGACATCAGCCTCCCATCTTCTTGTTGCAATAATCTTAATCAGCAATTATTTTGTCTTGTCAGTTGCAAAACTCCTAGAACGCACATCGATTGTCGTGCCTGGCGTTAAATAACACTTGGCCTTCATTATGACGTGATTGATACTATTACATCCGCAGTGTGTGTATGTACTGCAAATGACACGCTCTCCATCCACATGTGAATGACATAAAATATCGTGGCTGTTTATTTTTCGATATACCTGGTCGCTGGTCACCTATTCACGCTTAGGTTGATCCGCGCCAAAACGGAACCACGTGGCCAGTTCACTACGGTACAATATAGTAGCAGTGCGCAAGGGAATGTAATTTCATGATAACATCTACATTACAGAACGAATTAATTCTTAAACGGTACAATACTCTATATAAGAGTAAATTGACGCCGATTTATACCGTTAAACGGAGCTACAAATCTTGACATGCCATTCGTATGAGTCACCTAATTTCCGCAATATTGTTTACAACAGTAACGGTTGCTGGTTGTTGATCATGGAGGATGATCGCCGTGAATTTGCTCTTGCATCTTCGTCGACTAGTGTTGAATGTTAATTTTATGAGTAATAAGCAACACTTTCCGCAAAAGAAGTGGTGAAATTAACATCCGAGTTCACCGGTGTTTCGACTACAAGTATAAATAATGCTCACAATGAAAAATCTGAAACGAGAAAAGTAGTTACACCAAGGAAAAAAAGAAAGCGTGTGAAATACGCAATGCAAAAATGCGAGGATTTTGTGAAGAATGCAATTCGCGTAATAGTGCACAAATTCTTTTTTAAAAATGATCCGCCAACAGTTGATAAAGTGTTACATGTAACGAAAGAACAAGCGCTGTTTTGGGAGATGGTTAGTTTAAGTGGCACCGTTGTTGATAATCTGGTTATCCCGTGCTAATAATCTAAATTGCAGAATGAATTTATTATTAAATGTTATAATATTCTTTGCAAATACTTAAGAGTTTAACAACGTTGATTAATGCTGATAAAAGGAGCCAAAAGTCTCAACAAGCAATTCGTGTCAGTCACCTGATATCGGAAGTATTGTTTACGGGAACTGTTTATTGCCGTTTAGTCATGGAATTTGTGTTTTTGCGTGAATTTATTCTTTCGTAATGTAAAGAATAAGGCAAGAATAAAACTAGTATACCATTGACTAGTGGTGAAAAAACATAAGTGCTGAATGTTTATTAAGCTGCATTCACAATAAGATGCAAGCGCGACGTAACGCAGCATAAATGCAAGTGCGAGGAAACAGTCGCAGGCGTAATGGAGAAGCTGGCACGGATTTCTGGATCTGTAATTACATGGGGATGTCTTCCAAGCGCTCCGCAAGTTTAAAACGAAATAACAAAATCCACTAGCTCCTTTATAAACGAATAACTAGGTTACACAACTGAGGCTCGCGATAGTACATCACAATAATTGTTTGGCCAAAATATTGAAAATAGTGCAGACATGGAGGCCTCAGAAAGTGATAAAATTACACATTTAGTGAATGCGAATTATCTCTTTGTGCCTTACGATTTATGAGAGACAAGAAATCTAGACACAAATGGTGGATTCATCCATTAAATCAAAGGAGGATTCTGCATAGCAAAATAAAAGAAAAAGAAAAAAAAGAGGAAAAAGAGAGATGGCGCGGCACGGCAAAATAGAAGTATGTAATCTGCAGCAGGCGCTGTAAAACTCCATTGCGATCGTCTGCTGTTACAGACAAATGCATGGAGGAAGGAATGCAGATTTTTTTCTCTATACACACAACACAAGAATAAAGTTTGTAGTTTGCAAACTCTGCGTTACATTGCGTAGTGTATTGCATGTGTATATGTGAATGTTTACACTGAATAACATGGGTACAAACAGCTTACGCTGTTTTTGCGCTTACATCTCATTGTGAATGTGACATTATGCGTTTAGCGAGGCATATCCAACCCTTTCCATGAAAGTGGTCAAATTAATTTTTGAGTTAATCGGCGTTTCAGCTACAAATATAAACAGACCTCAAAAAGGAAAAGATGAAGCGGTACAAATGATAATATCCGGGGGGAGGGGGGGAGGGATCCTGTGAAATATGCGATGCAAGAATGTGATGATTTTGTGAAAAATGCAATTCCCGTACCAGTGCACAATTTCTTTTGCTATCTCTACATAGTATATGGTACATATCCAAAAAATCGATACCGAGATTTCAACGGAAATACATGTTTTAGGGTTCCCTTTATCCAAAAAAAAAAAAAAAAAAAATATAAATTGCGCGCGTGTGTCTGAATGTACGATAATTCAAAAACGAGAAGTCGATAAAATACCAAACTTGACATTTAAGTTTAGGGTCTTCTAGGGAATCGATATGAAAATTTTTATAAAAATCCCCCAACCCAAACTACCCTTTACATGGACAAAATTTCTAAAATGTTGATTTTTTCAAAAATTGCTCTTAACGATTTTAATTAAAATACCATATATTAAGGAAATTTACATGACAAATAAAATGCATATCCTGAATTTTTTGGGAATAGCCTCTGAAGACCTCTTTATTCTGGATGAATTTTGCTAAATTTTGCATAGCTGGTAAACTAATAAAAGTTAGACAAAAACTTACTACACAAACATTGTAGATCTCGTTAAAACACAAAATTTAGGTCAGATACCTACATTTTCTCGTGCAGTTGACCATTTCCGAGACATTCCTTGATATTGGTTTCGGTTTTAAATTACTTTTCTCATATGGGAATTTTCCAACTTTTAGCAATGTGAAGAAACGAATTTCAACCACATTGCAACCAGCTTTTGAAATATGTGATTATCGCTTTAGCGTAGTGTATTCCCTTATTTTCCTTCTGTTTACATAAGGCAAGTAATAAGATCATTTCTGCTAATTTTTACCTCGATTAGCAAGAAGTAGAAAGAAGAATATTTTTTTTAACAATAATTTGTTACAGAGATGTAGTGAAAGTCAGATGAAAGGAATACATCATATTTTTTTAAAAATGATCTATCAACGGTTGATCAAATGAAATTAATGCTCATTCAGATTTGTCTAATTTCAGAAGAGCAATATTTTATAACACTTTTTTTTTTTTTTTGTGAAGTTAAGTTCGAATTTGTCAAAAGAGGCCCAAAAGTCACATACGGTTACTTATTTTAAGTTTAGTATCTTCCAGGGATGCGACACGAAGATTTTGAGAAAAATCCCCCCAACCCCAACTACCCTTTACATGGAACTTTTTTCGAAAATTTTGATTTTCTCAAAAATGGCTCTACCGATTTTGATTAAAATTTCGTATATTAAACATATTTACCTGAAAAATAAAATGTATATCTTGAATTTTCTGGGAATAGCCTCTGAAGAGTAGCTTATTCTGAATGAATTTTTCTAAATTTTGAATAACTTCTAAACCGTAAGAGATGGACAAAAACTTACTACACAAAAAATGTAGAGCACATTAAAACACACAATTTATGTTATATACATTTTTTTCGTGGAGTTCGTCATTTTTGTGACATTCCTTATTTTTGGTTTCTGCTATGAAAAACGTATACTTTTCTCATACTGGAACTTGTCAACTCCTATCCATATAGACAAAGAAACTTCATTGACATAGCAACCAGCTTTTGACTATCACTTTAACCTACAGTTGTCCCTTATTTCGCTTCTACTTACAATTAAGCGAGTAATTAAGACTATTTCTGCTATTTTTTTCTGATTAGCATAAAGTAAATAAAAGTATAAGCTTTTTAAGAATAATTTGTTGCAGGGATATGGAGAAAGTCATGTGAATGGTACACATCAGTTTTTGCTCTATGCACAGCCTGTTCAACAGCAGACGATCGCAATGCCTACTGTACATACATGCTCTTCTATTTGGTCGTACCGCGCCAATCTCTCATTTCCCTCAAGAAATGAGTCTCCTTGCGAATCCTCCTTTGATTTAATGGATGTACTCATCATCTGCGTCTAGATTTCTGGGCTCTCATAAATTTTAAGGCACAAAGAGATAATTTACAGTTCATTAAATGTGCAGCTTTATCACTTTCTGCAGGCTCTATGCTTGCATTATTTTCAACATTTTTGGATAAACAATTACTGTGGCGTCACTGCTAATTTATAACCTATAAAAGATCGAATGGCTTTTCTCATATGGTATTATTGGTTATATTACCCATTTGAAACTTGCGGAGTACCCGGAAGATATCCACATGTAATAATCAGATTTAGAAACCCGTGCCAACTTCTTCCCTTGCGCTTATGTTGCATTACGTCTGCGCATGCATCACATTGTGAATGTGGCTTAAGAGTTCAAAGTATTCCTGCCACGGATAATCGTCACGTGGTCGTAAAGTATGACAATATTTCTGGCTTAAATGGCGGAAGTATACATTATAATGGTGCACTAGTGATAGTAGAGCGATAGCGGGGAGGACGTTGTCATTTTTTTTTTATTTTTTTTTTAAATATAGGTCCGGAGTCTGATCGGGACTCTGGCGCTATATACCCTACTTTTTATTTACCTAATTTGTTTACTTTGATTACTGTATGATTACTGAATTTCTGTTTTACACACACATACACAAACATATAACACCCATGTCCAAGGCGGGACTCGAACCCACGATCCCCTGCGCTGCGAGACGCTTTGGCGAGCGCGGCCATGGGGACCGGCAAGATTGAAATATATGTCTCCCAGTAGTATCAGATTGTTTAAATTCTACCGCACCCTTCTGGGGTGTGTTAAACGTTTTCGTCCCGCATCTGTCGCGGTACCACCATATCATTTATCTTAAAGAAAACATTTGATGTGTTCCATTCACATGCTTTCTCTACATCTTTGCAACAAATTATTCTTAAAGATCATATTCTTGTCTACTTCACGCTAATCGAGATAAACATTACCAGAAATGGTCTTATCACTTAGTTCCTTATAAGTAGGAGGAAAATAAGGGAATGCGCTAGGCTAAAGCGATAGTCAAAATATGGTTTCTATATGATTGAAATTCGTTCAAGAGATGCCAAATTTCTGTATGAGAAAAGTTTAAGGAGTTTAAAATAAAAAACAACAAAACGGAATATCTCGGAAACGGTTATCTCTACAAAAAATGACATCACATAAATTGTGTATTTTAATGAAATCTACATTTTTTTGTGTAGTAAGTTTTGTCTATCTCTTAAGGTTTGCCAGTTATACAAAAGTCATCTAGAACGAGAAGTTTTCATAGGCTATTCACCGAAAATTCAAGATATGCATTTCGTTTGTCTGAAATTATGTTAAACATACGGTATTTTGGTCAAAATCGTAGAGCTATTTTTGAGAAAATCAACACTTTCAAAAAGTACAATAATATGCAATATCTTCTCTACGTAGTAAGTAGAGAAAGCAAACATAGTTTCCGCTGATGGAATGCGCAATTTAGCTTCCAAAGCTACATTTGACTTCTTGATCTGTTTTTGACTTATTAATGTTCATTATTGGAAATGTTTGCTCATAAACATTCGTCGAGCCAAACATTGCAGCAAATCAGCATGTCTATGCAAGTAGAACGCGGTCTCATGCCGCATGGCGGTGCCAGCGAATGAGACGGACAGAGAGTTAGCGAAGTGCTCTGAGCCAAGCCCAGAGCGGGTCTAGGCAGGCGACCCGTGCCAGTGAGCGCCAGTTTGCAAGGCATGACTTAAACCAGGCATGACTAACAGTGCTCGGTAGATATGATAGCTTTTCCCCCTACTTCCCCTCTCTTCGTGACTATCAAAGCATAGCGACCGGTTCAGTTGCGTGTTGACATAGCATGTACAGAAGACACAAAAAGAAATCAGCACTGCCTTGTTCCGTACACCGCATTCCTTACCGTTTGTAGGGTACTTCATTACGTCATGTTTTATTTTATTGGCTGATACTATCACCTTGCAGGTGCATATTACACCTTGTGTTCTATATCGAACTAATAGAGCATTCCTATGCTGGGTTTGTCGACTCATTCCACCTCCCTCAACCGGAAGCGAGACTAGTAACGTGTCTCCTTTCAGAATGGTGGAGACCGATTTTTGGTGGCCTTTCGCATGGTTAATCGGGACTACAGAGAAATTGCATATTTCGAAATTTGCATGAATATAAGCAGGTTCTTGAGATGTTTGAAGTTTGCAGAATTGTTTTATGTGCGTCTGGTAGAACAGTTTACTTTTGGTACAATGCCTAAAGTTACGGCGGGGATGGGGTTTGATCTGATGGAGAATAGAACTGTCAAAGTAGGCAGTAATTAGAATTGTTCGTGAACCTCCAAACCCAAAATCCCACACTTATGCGGCCACTTCTTTTCTTGGCAACTAGTGTTCTGGAATATAGCGAGTATTGTCTGGTCGCCATATAAATACATTCACCCATCCTCATCAGAGCAAAACAATCTTTTCATCTAAGAAAATCACTAGTTGCTAAAATCGGTCTGGTGTGACCAAGTATTCAAGTGCAAACCCCATTTGACTGTTGCGGTGTGCTGTTCAGTCAAGTCTATTTTCTTTGCTGCCTTTCGGTGATGAATGCCAGCTTCATGGAGGCGCTTTCTCACCGTAGTAAGGGAGCAAGATAGTTTCAGATCGCGGCGCAATCTTGTAGATGGTTTAAATGGTTCATCTCTGCTTGCATTCATAGTCTTAGCATCGTCTTCCGCCGTTGTTTTTCTGGGCTTTCACGAATTTGGACGCGTCTTTAATCCATCTTCACCGCGCTCGTGGAAACGTTTAATTCAATACTTCACAACAGATCTACTCATTTGCACAGCATTTGCAGTTTGTTTTACCGTGCGCCCTGCTTCCCACTTGCCCACAATGTGGCCGCGAGTCACCTCGCTTGTGTAAGGCATTGCTGACTGTCACCAAGCAGAATTACGTGTTACTACAGCAGGCAAGTTAAAACCCCTCCTCCTTTCCCAATTAGAGTGACGGAGGTGGCAGCGGATATCAGAAGATAATCAGAAATTCGATGTCTATTACTATTTGTGCTCTGTGTAAAGGTGTAGTTCTCAAAACCAGCAGTGATGACTTCACCTTCCACTTAACCAATACTCCAAAGCGAATCTTCAACAGCGAATGGGAAAACAGGTATTCTTTCATTCTACCAGGCAATAAGGCTCTTTGCGTAATATGTTCACAAGAATCGCAGCTCATTACACACTTTAACATCACAAAACACTTTGTATCCAAGAATAAATATTCGTATGGAGATGATAAATTATCGGGAGAGATAGGGAAAAGCTCTCGACGAACTCAAGTCCAAAGTAAAATGTAACCAAGATGATAAGGTCCTCTGTTGTAAATATCACCATCAAAAATTGCTAGGGACATTGCAGAAGGTGAATTTGTGAAGAAATGCCTTCTAACAGCTGCAGAAGAACTATGTCATTCAATGGCGAATTCCTTCATAGCTATTAGTTTATCTCGGCAAACTGTGGAAGAACTGCCAAGTAACACAATGTTATTACGTTTACATTATATGTTACATAATTATACTCGCAATTATAATGATTATAAACCATTTCTTGGGCAAAAATTAAATATGCCCTGTTTGTTGTGAAATAGATGTCAATAGAACAAGTATAGTAATAAAACCCTTTATATGATTTCACCACAAGAAAATGTATCCAATCCTGAAACTATACACAGCCCGCCACTGCTGGAGAGAACCAGTTCCATCTGGCGCATGTGTATGTATATGCGCTAGTAGCGACTACAGGTAAGGAGGGGAGGGCCTATTCTGTTCATACCTTGCGAGTACCGTTTGCCATGCCTGCTTGAACATGTTCGTCCCATTACTGTCGCGTGTCTATGATTTATCCTAAAGAAAAAAGCAGGCTCTCAAAAGAAAAACATTGTATGAATACTTACCAATTGTAAGCGTGTTGTAAATAGTGCCAACGACGGCAAAGAGGAGAATCGTTCCGAGGTGGTCGAAGAAGAGACGATTTGGCATAAAGTAACCAGCATCCAGGATGATGGGCGGCAACATGTACAGGAAGAATGTGTCCGGCGTGAGGGGCGATACGTGGACGTTACTGGTGTGGAACAGCAGGACTCCGATCACAACTCCGACGGCTATCAGCAAGCAGGATTCCGGGAAAATCTTGGACAGCTTCGGCGCCATGTGGAAACCTGAAAAATAACAACCGCGTTTAGAATAGCAATATTTATGTTCTTAGAAACATACATACGTGTGACTGATCATATTATCTTCCCATTCTTATTCATTACGTGACTCAAAATACTAACTGCACATATATTTAACGTATGCTAATAATAGCTCTAATTTCTCACAGTGCGTTTAAAAATTGCAGCATATTTTCTGCCACAGCTAAATTGTTAAAAAAGAAAAAAGAAAAGAAAAAAAAAACAACTCACAGTTAAACAGTGTATTCTAAAAGATAGGTACTTTTTATAGAAACAAACCATATTAATATTATTGTTCTGCAAGTTGTGACGTCATCGGATATATCTGTTTTTAAAGTACATCCTATATTTTTACTTTCTCTAGTACGTATGTACAATGTACATAGTAGATAGAGGTATTATATTCTACTAAAAAATTCGACACCGAGTTTTCACCGGAACTATATGTTTTATTGGTTTCTCTAAACACGCGCATATGTGTGTGTGTGTGCGCGAGGACCTTAAGTCCAAAAAGAAGTTTTAGAGAAATGACGCGCGCGCGTGTGTAATACATGA
This sequence comes from Hymenopus coronatus, assembly GCA_030762935.1. Taxonomy (NCBI): domain Eukaryota; kingdom Metazoa; phylum Arthropoda; class Insecta; order Mantodea; family Hymenopodidae; genus Hymenopus; species Hymenopus coronatus. The sequence goes on along the minus strand of CM060899.1, from coordinate 31,607,189 downwards.
TGTCCCAGAATTCGACCGCAAAAATTGGCAGGATTGTAGAGGGGTCCAAAATAAAGTTTGAAATAAGGGTTCTAAATTCTTTGCTACACCATTAAGTGTATTAAGGGTTAGCACGCCACTGATCAAACTGCTGTGGACCGTGACCTGAGCACCTGGATTTCGGAGAGGGTGGTATTTATTTAGAGCTATGATTAGCGCGTGGACATCCGGTTAAAATATCGAGGGAGTTGAAGGGTCAGGCCTCCAAAGATACATTTATTTTTATGTTGTCTCCTTTTCTTGCATTTTATAATGAGCCGTTCGTATTTTGCTGCGTTACTCAATACGATTTATTCGTACTGATAAATAAAATAACTGTAATGTACGATTAGCATATAGGTGCTACGTTGCTCGAAAGTGCAGCGGAAAACGTTTCAATTGCAATTGTATTTAATACCTGAAGGAGTAACAAAATACAGTGTATCACACATTAACGTGTTATGTATATTTAAATTGTAGGCACAGTTTGTAATTAACGAAACAATATAATCATTGTGTCAAATGAGCGCCAAAGGAAATTAAAATCAACAGCTATATCTGTAGTAAAACAAGTACCTATATAAAATGAATTAAGAACAATTTACTAGTCAGGAAAGTGAGTTCATGAGTTTCAATTGTTTTCTTACAAAAACCGTGTGTAGGACAGGTGTTGGTTAGGTAGTCAGACAGAAAAATTCAATGCCATAGGCGGGATTTGAATTACGGATCTCCCGGTTTCTATCACTGAGCAACAAGGTGATCTCAAATTATTTTGAGATGACAACCCCAATGCGACTTACAATGTTGTAAGTACTTTAAGTTCCAGGATTCATAGATTTATGGAAAATTGTGATGATTTTTAATTATTTTATGACAGAAACCGTATGTAGGTTTCTGTCTGTTGGATAGGTAGAGTCAGACTGAAAAGGTAGAGCAACAGGCTAGAGACCGGGAGATTCGTGGTTCAAATCCTGGCTATAGCATTTAATTTTTCAGCCTGACTCTACCTATCCAACTCTTGTCCTACACACGGTTTCTGTGAGAAAACAATTAAAAGCATCAAAATTGTCGATAATAGTTGGCTAAAACTATGAATCCTGGGACATAAAGTGCTTACAACATTGCAAATTGCCATTGGGGTTGTCATCTAAAAATAATTTGAGATCACCGGAAAACATGCGAGTTAGTTGAGAAATTCAATGCTCTGCCGGCATGTTGTCATGGTAGCCTAGTGGTAGATCAACCGGCTATAGACAGAGATCCGTTGTTCAAATCTCGACTATGGCATTGAATTTTTTAGTCTGACTCTACCTATCCAACTCCTGTCCTACACATGGTTTCTGTGAGAAAGCAGTCACAATTGACCGTATTAGTTGGCTAAAACTATGAATCTTGGTACTTACAACATTGTAAGTTGCCATTAGAGTTGTGATCTAAACTAATTTGAGTTCACTTTGTATGGTTTATTGGGAAACATGGGAGTCAGTTGAGAAATTCAACGATATGCCGGCAAGTCGCCATGGTAGCTCAGTGGTTTAAATCCCGTCTATGGCATTGCATTTTTCAGCCTGACTCTACCTTTGTACCTTTTCATTTTTGCACGGAAGTCAAATTGAAAGCGACTTCCAGAAATAAAAACACAAAATACAAGAGGTAACCAGAGGAACTTTTCGATGTGACGACCTGCAACATCCCTACAGAGATTGCACATACAAAAAAAGGAACTTCGCACCGTCAAAAATTCCAGGATTGTTGTGAACCTCACCATAAGAAGCTAAGTAATTGTCAATCTGGTAAGCGAGGCTCTGAAGCCTACGCATGATACCACGTGGCACCAAAAAGCACGTAAGCTCAGAAGTTCGCAGCTTGGATTATCTTAGGCTGTTAGTCTGTATGCTGTCCGTTTCGTACCGTTTAAACATTTTATTTGCTTAGCAATCCATGGTTCTCATAGTAGTCACGGGTAGGCAGTAAACTACATCTTCACAAACGGGATCTAGCAGGCCCACAATAGCTCAAGTGGTTAAAATGGCAAACAATATATACAGACGGATAAAATTAAAGTAGCATTGTTCAAATCCTAACGATAGAACAGGACTTTTTTTATTCCACCACTAAAATCATAAGTCAATTACTAATTTCAAATCGCACTTTAGATAAATGTTTTCAACAAACCTAATTGTTTTATTGCATTAATCTGCGCAGGTTCCATGACAATTGCTGCATTTAATATTGAGCGCTACTTAGATATCATTCATCCTTTAACCTGGTTTGGTCATATCAGACGATGAATGAAATTGATGATATGATGCTCAAATGATCTCGGGGTCCATGAAGCTTAAAGTTACTCGACATTCGTCTTCTCAGGATAAGGGAAACCCCCGAAAAAAAACCTTACCCGGGTAACTCACCCTAAGCGAGATTCGAACGTGAGGCAGACATGCTACCCAGGCGGGCTACCGAGGTTTTATTGTTGGTTTCAAAAATGTAAACTAAGCGTGTTAATGGTGTACTCCTTGAGAAAAACAAGAAAATAAAACAAATAAAATGTGAAAACGTCACTGAGAGACACGGTCTTGTATTGTTGGATTCAATGACCAGCGATATATCGACTCACCCACCATAATGTTTTGTCAAAAGCTTTAGCTGACTACATATACTCTGAAATCAACCGGACTGATATCAGAGACGTGCACACCCTCAAAGAACTGGTAATTTTGCCAAAGTTACAAGTCCAATAATTTTAAATATCGTATTGATTGTACACCAATACTGCATTCCTTAGACTATTGGCAAACAAATGAGGCATTCTGAATGAAAATAGGACTCACACGGACACATTTTTTTAATCTTCGACCATCGATATGCGATCCAAAAAACATGCCATAACATTGACATTTAGCAAAAGGGACAATAGGTTTCCTGTCTAAAATTGTTTATCTAGGACCCCTCTACAATCCTGACAATTTGTGCGGTTGAATTCTGAGACACCTTTATGTATGTATGTATGTATGTATGTATGTATGTATGTATGTATGTATGTATGTATGTATGTATGTATGTATGTATGTATGTATGTATGTATGTATGTATGTATGTATGTGTGTGTATGTATGTGTGTATGTATGTATGTATGTATGTATGTATGTGTGTATATATGTGTGTGTATGTATGTGTGTATGTATGTATGTATGTATGTATGTGTGTGTATGTATGTATGTATGTATGTATGTATGTGTGTATGTGTGTGTATGTATGTATGTATGTATGTGTGTGTGTATGTATGTATGTATGTGTGTATGTATGTATGTATGTATGTATGTATGTATGTATGATGTGCGAACAGCTGAACTCAAAAACGAAAAGTCGGTTCAATATCAAACTTGGTGTTTTAAGTTCGGTACCTTCCAAGGATGCGAAGCGAAGATTTTCACGAATTCTTCCCATTTCAAACTACCTTTATATGAATTATTTTTCGAAATTTTCGATTTTCTCAAAAATAGCTCTAACAGTTTTGTTTGAAATGCCGTACAATAAAGATATTTACACAGCAAATAAAATGTATATTCTGATTTGCATGGAAAAAGCCCATGAAGTGCATAAGATCCTTGTCAGATTTTATCACCTCATATTACATAAAGAGTATTTCAATGACTCTTTGGAGTTTGTGACACGACAATATGCAGCATCAACTACAATCTTAATATTCCTTGAGTTTACAGAGAATGTCAACGGAGTCATCTTGACATTTTGTTCGTGTTCCGGGTCCTAGATGGTATTCTGGCATTTTGCTCTTGACCTCATCTAGTTGCTGTCTAAAGTTTTCTCGCAGCACTAACAACTTACATTTTAACATGTTTGTGCCAGTAGAAAATTGAAATTTAGGTTACAATTGGGGTACTATAGAGGCTACTTTACTAAAATGAATGAGTTTATGCATGCACAAAAACATTAGCAGAATCTAATATGCTCCATTCACGTGACTTTCTCTTCATCTGTATAACAAATTATTGTTAAAAAGCTTATTCTATATATTTCATGCTAATCGAGATAAACATTAGCAGAAATGGTCTTATTACTTAATTTCTTATAAGTAGAAGGGAAATAAGGGAATATACTAAGCTAAAGTGATAGTCAAATCTTTTCAAAGCTGGTTGCTACGTGATTAAAAACAGTTTCTTTGCATTGCCAGGAGTTGAGAAATTCTCGTATGGAAAAAGCTTTAAGTATTTTAAAACTGAATCCAATAACAAGGAATATCTCTGAAATGATCAACCATGGTATAAACTGTGTGTTTTAATAAGCTCTAAATTTTTTGCGTAATAAGCTTTTGTCTATCTCTTACGGTTTACCAATTACGCAAAAGCCATCTACAATGAAGAGGTCCTCGGAACCTATTCTCAGAAAATGCAAGATGTCCATCTTATTTGTCATGTAATTATCTTTACTATGCCTAGGGTATTTTAATCAAAATTGTTTAAGCCATTTTTTAGAAAATAAAAAAAATCGAAATATTTTCCATGTAAAGGACAGTTTCGGGTGGAGGAATGTTTATAAAAATCTTCGCGTTGCATCCCGGGAAGATACTAAATTTAAATACCAAGTTTGGCAGTTTACCGATTTTTCGTTTTTGAGTTTTCGTATTCACAGATATACGGACACATTCACAAACATATACACGCGCGCGCGGACTTTTGTCTAAAAATGGTTTTCTTATATAGAGGACCGTAAAACGTGTAGTTCAAATGAAATTTCTGTAACGAATTTTTGGTGGAATGCAATGCCTTCTCTACCTATGTACTATGTACTAATTAGAGAAAGTAAAAAGCTTCCTCAGTAGACCCGGATTTGGACGCTCTTTAACGGATGTGATCCTCAGCGCACCATTTATATTGGGCGTGAAAGACCACTTAATTTTGCTCAGAGATCTCTGTCTGGCTTGAGGTATTTTTATGTAATGTAAATCTACGACACCGGATCACTGGATTTACGTCCCTTCCGAAGGAAGCTATGTTAAGGATTTATACGCACGAAAAAAATCCTCCGCCCTCCGCCGGGTTTGAGCTCATGACCTTGAAACTAGAAGCACATGTTACCCCGGAGGACATCGCATTTATAGCAGCGAACATGAACAGGTATTTTGGTAATTAAGTGGGATGAACACAGTTTGAAATAAACATTCTTCTCCATGGTAATTGTCGTACTCACTTGCATGGGTTACGTAATGATGCTGCAATTGAATTTTATGAGTGCAGAACTTTGCTGCAAACTAAATGCTTACTCTACCACTTTCTATATAAGAAAGAGTCCTTATAGGCAGGCCTAAATATAGGAATCGATGGCTTACGTGTTGCCTTGTTTCTATTCCCCATATTATAAACTGAACACGCACAATACAAGAAAGAGAGACAATTACTGTGGTCACGTGTTTACCTATTGCATACACGGAGCAAGGCTGCCTGCTTGAGCACGAAATAAAGCCAGCTGGTGACGCCTGCTCTATCTGATGCATAGACCGCCCGTTGCTCAAAAGGTATTCGACCCCAACTGTTCACTTGTACTGGGGAGTGTCAGTCTTCCACGAGGAAGGCAAGCAGGTGAAGAACAAGAAGAAGAAAAAAGAGGAATATGAAGAGCATTAGCGGGATACGGTTCATAATTTTCCCTTAATTTCCTGGTTATGCACCATGTTTCAGTAAAAACTGTTTTACCCAAACTATTGACAGAAGGTGCATTGAATTTCTCTCCTCTCCAAGTAACTTAGTCTACAATGAATCCCTAACAAAATATAACGCGTTATGTTCAAATGATTTTCTCTACCTATTCTGTAACAAAATATCCTTACAAAAGTTTATTTTTCTAATCTGCTTCATGCTAATCGAGATACACATTAGCAGAAATTACCTCACTAGTTAGATCCTTATAAATAAGAGGAATACAAAACTCACTAGGCAGAAGCGATAGTAAAATATTTTAAAAGCTCGTCGCGTGTGAAACAATTGAAATTCAATTCTCTTTTGCTTTTTCCCGGAAGTAAAACGAAAGAGATATGAAATGAAAGTTAACTTCCCGCTTGTGAAAAAAGTTAAGAAGTTAAAACTGAAACCAATATCTCGGAAACGGTCAACTCTACAAAAAGATGTGTATGATATACATTATATGTTTTAATGAGATCTATATTTTTGTGTTGTAAGACTTTATACAAGTCGAAGAGGTCTTCTGTGGCTTTTCATAGAAAGTTTAGCATGTGCATTTTATTTGTGATGTAAATATCTTTAATATACGGTATTTTCATCAAAATCGTTAGCGCCATTTGTGGGAAAATCGAAAATTTGAAAAATCTTCCATATAAAGGATAATTTAAGGTGGGGAATTGTCTGAAAATCTTCGCGTCGTATACTCGGAAGGTACTAAACTTAAATACCAAGTTTGATACCTAACCAACTTTTCGTTTTTGAGTTATGCTGTTCACAGATACCACGGACATTTCTATTTTATTTTTTTATTTTTTTGAATTCAGGGGGTCAAAAACACGTATTTCTGGTGATGTCTCGGTATCAAATTTGTGGGTGGAAAAAAATACCTTCTCTTTCTGCTATGTAGGTGGTACATACGTGTTAGAGAAATTAAAAAGTACATGAGAGCACTAATTGGTCAGGTTTACCCTCGGGAGCGGGCTGTTCCCTCCCTCGCTTGCAAGTCCCACGTAATTAAGGCCACATTCACCAAAATTAACCTCGCCTCCCTGTATTCTGTATTATTAAATCGGCATTAGTTAATTAAATACTGCTGACCCCTGGCTTTCGACCTCGACATTAGAATTACCCTATCTCAGAGTAATCTGCTCATACGACGGGCGTTTAATAAGTCCTTAGAAAAAAAAATCTGATGTGTTCCATTCACATGACTTTCTCTACATCTCTGCAAAAAATATTAAAACGTTTATGCTTCTATTTACTTCATGCTAATCGAGAAAAAATTAGCAGAAACAGTCTTATTACTTGCCTCCTTGTAAGTAGAAGTGAAATAAGGGAGTACCATAGGTTAAAGTGATAGTCAAAAGCTCGTTGCTATGTGACTGAAGTTCCTTTGTTTGTATGCACAGGAGTTGACAAATTCCTGTATAAGAAAAATAACTTTTTCAAAGCTGAAAATAAAAACAAAGAACATTTTAAAAACGATCAACTCCACGAAGAAAATGTATACAACATAAATTGTGTGTGTTAATGTGTTCTACATTTTTTGTGTGGTAAGTTTCTGTCCATTCTTACGGTTTAGTAGTTATGCAAAATTCCGTAAAATTCATCCAGAATAAAGTAGTCAACAAAGGCTATTCCCAGAAAATTCAAGATATACATTTTACTTGTCAGGTAAATATCTTTAATATACGAAATTTTAATTAAAATCGTTAGAGCCAATTTTGAGAAAACCAAAATTTTCGAAAACAGTTCCGTGTAAAGGGTAGTTTGGGGTGGGGGGATTTTTATCAAAATCTCCGTGTCGCATCCCTGGAAGATACTAAACTTAAATACCAACTTTGGAATTTTACCGATTTTTTGTTTTTGAGTTATCCTGTTCACAGACACGCGGACACACATACACGGACCTTTTTCTGAAAATGATTTTTTACTTTCTCTACACGTTATATGTACATACTGTATAGAGAAGGTATTGCACTCCATCCAAAAATTCGATACCGAGATTTCACCGGAAACATACGTTTTAGGGTACCGTTTATCCAAAAAAAGTATTTTCAGAAAAATGTCCATGTGTGTGTGTCCGTGCGTCCGTGTGTCAGTGTGTCCGTGTATCTGTGGTACTCCTTTATTCCGCTTCTACTTACCAAGAAGCAAGTAATAAGATTATTTCTGCTAATTTTTTTCTCGATTAGAATGAAGTAAATAGAAGCATAAGCTTTTAACAATAATTTGTTGCAGAGATGTAGAGAAAGTCATGTGAATGGAACACATCAGATTTTTTTTGGATACAGGGAACCCTAAAACACATATTTCCGGTGAAATCTCAGTATCGAATTTCTTGGTGGAGTGCAATACCTTCTCTATACACTATGTACATAGTACGTAAAGAGAAGGTAAAAATAGAAAACAAATTATTTTGGTACAATGTTCTTACTTTCTCTACGCGTACTATGTGCATAGTGTATAGAGAAGGTATTGGACTCCACCAAAAAATTCGATACCGAGATTTCATCGGAAATATATGTTTTAGAATCCCCTGTATTCAAAAAAAGTACTTTCAGAAAAAGGTCCGTGTGTCAGTGTCTTGATCGTGTGTGTCCGTGTGTCTGTGTGTCTGTGAACACGATAACTCAAAAACGAAAAGTGTGTAAAATACCAAACTTAGTATGTAAGTTCAGTATCTTTCAGGGATGCAACAGGAAGATTTTGAGAAAAATCCCCCCACACCAAACTACCCTTTACATGGAACTTTTTTCGAAATTTTTGATTTTCTCAAAAATTAATAACGATTTTGATTAAAATGTCGTATATTAAAGAAATTTAAGTGACAAATAAAACGTATATCTTGAATTTTCTGGAAATAGCCTCTGAATACTACTTTATTCTGGATGATTTTTACGGAATTTTGCATAACTGCTAAGCCGTAAGAGATGGACAAAATCTTATCACAGAGAAAATGTAGAGCACATTAAAACACACAATTTATGCCATATACATTTTTTTTCGTGGAGTTGATCGTATTTAAGATATCCCTTGTTTTTGGTTTCAGCTTTGAAAAACTTATACTTTTCTGTACAGGAATTTGTCAACTACTGTCCATACAAACAAAGAACTTCAGTCACATAGCAACCAGCTTTGACTATTACTTTAACCTATGGTACTCCTTTATTTCCTTTCTACTTACAAGGATGCAAGTAATAAGATTATTTCTGCTAATGCTTTCTCAATTAGCATGAAATAAATATAAGCCTAAGCTTTTTAACAATACTTTTTTGCAGAGATGTAGAGAAAGTCATGTGAATGGAACACATAAGATTTTTTTTTCTCCTTTTAGTTCGAAACACTTTTCCCAGTGTTTCTCCAACTGTTTTAAGGTCCTCAAAATCCGCACCTGTTTGGAGATTACCTGTGCGTTAGACGTGAATCATTTTCCGCCTAGCCACTTTTTCAAGTTTGGAAAAAAAAAAAAAAAAAAAAAAAAAAGGCCCTGGGGGCCAAATCTAGTGAATAGGTTGTTGCAGTAATTCAAACCTTAATTCTACAATTTTCGCCATCTAGACTACACAGTTGTGCACCGTTGCACTGTCTTGATGGAAGAGAACCTTTTTCTTTGACAGATGAGGGAATTTTTTCTTATTTTCTCCGTCCAACCGGTGCATAATACTCTGTTTATCGTTCTTCCTTACTGCAAGTAATCAATGTAGTTGATTGCGCGTACATCCCAAAATACCGAGGCCATCCCCTTGTCTGCAGATTTCATCACCTTTGCCTTCTTCGGAGCCGGTTACTTTAAAAATCTATCGTTTCGACTGTACTTTTGTCTCTGGAGTGGTAGTAGTGTATTCCTTTTTCATCCACAGTTATGTACCCACGCAAAAACTCGTCAGGATTGCGACAGCTTCCGAATCGACCACACGATTGAGAGCAAACGCGGCACCCATCTTGCCAAGACATTTGTCAGACCTAATTTTTGGTGCAAAATTGAGAACACTGTACCTTGTGATATTCCTGTAGCCTCTACTATTTCACGAACGTTAATTCGTCGATAATTAAAAATGATATCCTGGATTTTGTCAATAATTTCGGAGCAAGTCACTTCTACTGAACGTCCGGGACAATGTCAATCATTTGTGGATATACGCCCACGTTTAAGTTCATTTATTCATTAGTAAATTGTTGCAAACGCAGGAGCAGATGTACCACGAACTTCATCTAACTCGGCTTTTATCTCTTTCGGTGTTATGCCTTTTAAATAGAAGTGTTTAATCACAGCACGAAACTCGTTTTTCCCCATCTTTCTATAGAAGCACCAGATTGTCGATTCAATCGCCTATGACAACGAAACCACGTAATGTATATAGCTGAAATTTTAACTACCATCTAGTAAGAGACGACGGTCACTAAATACAAACATGGTACGAGTGTAATTTCTTGGATTTTCTAAAGACTTATTGAACTCCCATCGTAAGAAAATTATTGAAAATGCACATTTATTGGTTTACGTTAAATACGAGTATTCCGTGCAAGATGGTTTCGCGGTAACTTGCAAGGCACACATTGGGAGGACTCAGGTTCGATTACCGTTAGGCCGGCCTATGTGACAAATGCTTTTTACTTTCTCTACCACGTACATAGTACATAGGTAAAGGTATTGCATTCTATTAAAAAATTCGATACCGAGATTTCGCTGGAAATTCACTTTTTAGGGTCTCCTGTATCAATTTTTTTTTTATTTTATAAAAAGGTCCGCGTATATATCCGTGTGTCTGTGAATAACGAAACTAAAAAAAAATCTGATGTGTTCCATTCACATGACTTTATCTGCATCTCTATAACAAATTCTTCGCTTTGCTTCGTGCTAATGGAAGTAAACGTTAGCAGTAATAGGCTTATTACTTGCTTCCTTATAAGTAGGAGGGAAATAAGGGAATACACTAGGCTAAACCGACAGTCAAATCTTTTGAATGCTGGTCTCTATGTGATTGAAATTCGTTTCTTTGCATGTCTAGGAGTTGATTAATTTCCATGTAAGAAAAGTTTGAGTATTTTAAAATAAATCAGTAACAAGGAATACCTCGGAAATGGTTAACTTTCCAAAATTGTACGTGACATAAATTGTGTGTATTAACAGGATCTATGTTGTTTGTGTAGTAACGTTATCTCTTATGCAAACCTCATTCACTTCAGAGGCTATTCCCATAAAATTCAATATATATTATTAAATGTCATGTAATTACCTGTAATATAGTGTGATTTAATTAAATCGTTAAAGCCATTTTTAGGAAAATAAAAAAATTAAAAAAGGTTCCATTTAATAGGTAGTTTGGGGTGTGAGTATTTTCTTGAAAATACCCGTGTCGCATCCTTGAAGATGCTGAACTTAAACTTGAAGTTTGGTATTTATAATCGACTTTTCGTTTTTGAGTTACGTGTTTAGACACACTGATTTTTTTTAAAACTTTCTCTTTGGCCTCAGGAGATCTCAAAATAGGTATTCCTGGTGAAATCTGACATCGAATTTTTGGGTGGAATACAATGCTGTGAAACTACCGTTTGCGACCGCTCTGAGTCATTTTGGTATGCAAATCTGTAGGATTTGTTAAACATGAAAGCGCCGCGCCGGTAACCGGAAGCCTTGGAACGCGAGACATCAGCATGCACATGGTAGAATCGTCTAGAAACTTCCACAATTTTCCAGAAAGTTCTGTGACATAATTTTCTAGCTATAAAAGAAGGAAGAAGTGAAAGTCATGTGTGTGTATGTGTGTGTGTGTGTGTGTGTAGCGAATTACAGTGAGTCGTGAGTGACTGGAATGTTAGCGCGCAGTGGCGTGCAAGCCGTCAACTATCTACGCCTTCGAACGATTATTTTGTTTGCAGCAATGTTATTATGTACTTTATTTGTAACCAGCTTTTGAGTCAATAAAGACATTTGTTACAATACCTTCTCTACGTACCATGTAGATACATATGTGTAAAGAAAGTAAAATGCTTTTTCTTCTTTTGATATTGGAGGCCTTAAAATGTGCTTTTCCAGTGGTGTGTGTGTGTGTGTGTGTGTGTGTGTGTGTGTGTGTGTGTGTGTGTGTGATATGCCAGAGGGGATTCAGCACCGCAGCCCGAAAGGGTAGGGTGAGATGAGAGTAATTACAATGGGAAACGAAACCAGACGACGGTTAGGGAGCCACTGTGGAGAGTCCCTAACATGTCCAAACAGTTCATCACGACGCGGGGAGCGCTAAAATCTCGTGCCTCAGGTCTGCCCGAACTCTCTGGATCTACAGATGACTTCCAACGCCACCCTCGCCGCCGCCGAGAGCTATAATTTCCATTGCTCAGTCACCACTACGGAAGGCGTCACCACCGTAGTCCTCGCCGACATTAGAACTCTGAAAGAAACCGGTTAGATGAAATGAAGGGACATGAAGTTCGGGGGAATGAAGAAACTTCCTCAGGAACTTCCCCGAAAAACCCATGGATCAGAGAGGTCGGCCGCGGGAATAGATCCCAGTACCTCCTGAAGCTGTATTGCATTTTTGGGTGGAATGCGACACCTTCTTTACCTGTGTAATAGATAAGAAAGTAAGAACACGCAGATTGGTCAGACTGCAGGATTTGAACATGGATCCTCCCTAATGTTGCAATATTTTGACTGATCAAACTTCATTGTTTACCCATTATCAACAATTTAAGTACTGATAAAGTTTTCGGTATCCCTCTGAGCTTGAGTTACAACAAAGTTGGCCACGAAACACAGTGAATCAACAGCACGGAAATGAGAAACTGTCAAGATACATCATAATGAACGGGCATTGCAGTAATATCTGAGCGCTTGCTGTGAGGGAGCGTGTAGACAGCTTAAAGTCGAGTTTCATATTTAACAGTAAAAGCCATGACCCTTATTCCAAATGTACCATTCTGATAACTTGTTCCCGCAGCAAGCTGTTTTACACATAACATGAAACGCTTCGAGGACAATTCAAGATCCTACCCTTGATTATTTATTTACATGGTGCTTCTCTGGATGACACTGTGTCTCTGAAATAAAATAGACCCTTCTGGCCATATTACAAGGAAATACTTGCTCTGCACTGCACTGTTTCCAACCGGTTCTGTCCCCTCTCCGTGTGCCGGCTAATCAGTATTTGTACAAACGTTGATACGAGGATCACTCTGAAAGTTTTGAGAATGAACGCTATAACATTTTAAAAACTTACATCTGATCAATATATTTTTTTTCAAATTATTCTCCATTGCAATGTATATAGCGTCTCATTCTTTCAAACTGATTTTCAAATACCTACTGCCACTCTTCTTTGTATAGAATGAAAATAGATTCTTTGTAAACAACTACTTTGGTTTCAGGTGATTCAAATCGTTAACCTAATTTTTTTTTTCGTTTATTTTCGGGGAAAAGTATAATATGCGGTCAAATCTAGACTGTAGGAGCACCTTACGTAATATTAAAATTGTTTTTCAGTCAGATAGGCAAAACTTACATTTGCAAATGATTTGGCCACACTTTTCCCACAGTCGATAGTCTACTTACTGCACTTGTTTTCTAGAACCAGAGTTGTGAAATGGCGCGCAATGCAACGTAACAGTTTACGTGAGATTTTACGTGATGAACATCTAACCTGTGTATATCCTAATGCTATCAAGAAAACAATAAAATAAATACAATAAAAAAAAGCCGGGATGCAATATAGGAACTGCAGTTATATGAATGCCACAATGCCAAAACTATTTTATATAACCACAACTACTATGCATTATTTTTATTTAAAAACGTTTTACTCGCTGGACATGCGAATACCTGAAATTTTTAATTAAATAAATCGGTTTCCTTGGCTGATTTCACCATTATTTCTGCCTAAAAGTTCTCCCTCCTGTTGTCATTTTGCAATCACCTCATTGAAGTTGAAAAGACAATGAATGATGTTCCCTCATTAGTTGAGTTAATTAGCTGCGTTCTGCCATTTTCTCATAACATGCGCCAGCGCTTAATGTTTATACTGCTCCCAGAACCAGGTGAAGCAAAACGTCACGCCAAGCAGCGGCGTGAGTACGAAAACTCTTCTGCGCATGCTCAAGACCTCGCGCTTCAACGTCGCACCAACGCCACGTTGCTAAGGAATCATACCTTTAGTATTGGACCGAGAACATTATTTTCATTAACTACGCTCGGATAAGCATTAGCAAATGATATATGCTAATGATATAACTAGACAGAATTTTATTTTCTTATCATGGCCGTACACAAATCCTGCCTCTACGATATTTAGAATGCGAGCTATGCACCTTTTAACTTCACATGGTTATCGTCCCTAAACCTCAATTATAACACAAAATCCTTCCTCACAACGCTTATCTAAAAAATAAGCATACAATGCAGTATGATACACAAACCACGCAGTTTGAAAAGGAATGAATTAAAAGTTCAGTTCATTTTAACAGTAGTGGTATGTTATTTTATTATTAAAGTGAACAGGCATGTTAAGTCATGTTTCAAACACGAGCTGAAATCTTGTTAATACACAAATTAAATTATTTTGTTTCTCTTTGTGATGTAAGTGTGTGAATGTGCCCTTCGAAGTTGGGACAAGTGATTTTCCGATTAACAAACATGAAGTAATTCATTCTCAGTCCCGATAGAAAAACTACGTTCAAATTAGCGGATGTAGAAAAACAATAAGCAGTTTAACTCAAGACGACTGGGTTTCACGAGCAAGATACAGAACGGCTTCAGGAGGAAGATTTCAATAAAGAAATTGCCAGGGACACCATTATCGTTAACTTCAGGGATAAACGTGATGACCCAGAATTTAAATGCTTTCGAAGAAGACGAAAACACCTCTGTATTGCTTGCTATTTCATTGAAGTAACGTCTAAAATGGGTTAACACCATCAACGCCAGATTTTAACGTTTTAAGGATATTAAATGTGTTGTATAACTAGGGAAACCATGGACGGCACTATGACTGGCGTGTAAAACGTGCTCGCACGTACGCAGTTACCACCGGTACACGCCCACCACGTTTGGCAACAGCGCTCCGCGCGAGCATTGGTCAGGGTTCAAAAGCCTTTAAGTTTTGCGACGATTATGGCGGCACACATTTTGAGGTGTACTGTCTTTTGTGCCTCAAGCAGAATTGTCAGAATGTGGCCACTAGCTGAGAAGAAAGAACAGATCTTTTTCTTACCAACCCTTCTTGCTTGCTTCTCTTTTGTTAGGGAATCCTCTCTAGTGCAGACCCAGACTCATGACTGTTACTTACTTTTCGGATCATATTGGTTCTTGTACATCCATTTTGCGTCCCCTGTTACAATGTAAAATATAATCTTGGATGTTCTCCAATCAAATTTTCTCCTCATTTCCTCGCACCATTGCACACGTGCCTGTTTCTGCTCATGTGTGAGGTGGGGGGGGGGGATCCAACGTCTGCAGACCTTTCTGACGTGAAGATTTTCTTTAAGGATTGTCCTCACTGCTGCCGATCTAATTTTCAGAACATGCTCAACTTTTACCACGCTTTCATTTGTTGTTTGTGGCGGTTCTCGTTATAGGTAGCTTAGAGGGGTTCGAATTCCGCGTGATGGTTCAGGAGATTAAGGAATAGCGTGGAAGTGTGAATGTCCTAGCTCAGGATATGTCAGCATGAAATCTTTCTCAGGGGTGGTGTTACGACACAAGTGGTTTCCTTTGAGTTCACGATTACTGGTGAACTCATTTATTTCTTTTCTTTGATATTTTCTGTCGTTGAACACACATGCATTCCTCCCAAGTTCTCCCCCTATCAGGTACTGTTTACGCTACCGCGCCAACACTTGTTATGGTGTATTAATTAATACTTTTTCTATAACGGCCATACATAGCCCGTTCGTTTCCACCGCTGAATCTCGTAGCACCTCTTAACTCTCGGAGTCGTTTTTCTCGATCAACAAGAAATCCGTTGTTGGCTACTTTGCAGACCTCAACAGTTCTTACTATAGACATCCCTGGGAAAAGTATATCAAGCTGAAATAAGACTATGTAAAGAAATAAAGATGTCCCCCCCCTCAATTCTTTTTGCTTTCTTTGTTAGGTCCGGTACTTCTGGGGCAGCCCTCATACTTACGTGCTAGAGAAATTAAACGTGTATTTATTTTGGATGAATTGTTTTTTTACACAAGCCGTGTATAGGACAGGAGTTGGGTAGGTAAAGTCAGACTGAAAAATTCAATGTCATAGCCGAGCCGGGATTTGAACCACGGATCTCCCGGTCTCTAGCCGGTTGCTCTGCCACTGAGCTACCATGGCAACATGCCGGCATAGCATTGAATTTCTCGACTGACTCGCTTGTGTGAAAAAATAATTAATGCAATACCAATTGACCATGATAGTTGGCTATACTATGAATCCTGGGTCTTAAGTACTTACAACATTGTAGTCGCCATTAGCGATCACCTTCTAGTTTACCGGGAAACATGCCAGTCAGTTGAGAAATTTAATGCTATGCCGGCACGTTGCCATGGTAGCTCAGTGGTAGAGCAACCTGCTAGAGATTAGGAAATCCGGGTAGGGGCGGGTTTTCTCCGGGTTCTCCAGTTTCCCCCGCCATCGCATTCTACCGGTGCTCCATCTTCATTCCATATATCGTCAGTGTCATCACCTGCGGTACCAATGTATTAAAAGCGGGCGTTAAACACTATAACAAATCTGATGTGATGCACTCTATACATCTCTGCAACACATTATTGTTAAAAAGCGATTATTCTGCTTACTTCATGCTAATCGAGAAACAATTAGTGGAAATGGTCTTATTACTTGCTTCCATGTAAGTAGAAGCGCAATAATGGAGTACCATAGGTTAAAGCGATAGTCAAAACCTGGTTGCTATGTGACTGAACCTTTGTTTGTATGGACAGGAGTTGACAAATTCCTGTTTGAGAAAAGTATGTTTTTTAAAGCTGAAACCAATAACAAGGAACTTCTAAAAAACGATCAACTCCACGAAAAAAAATGTATATAAAATAAATTGTGTGTTTTAACATGCTCTGCATTTTTTGTGTGGTAAGTTTTTGTCCATCTCTTACGGTTTCAGTTATGCAAAATTCTGTAAGATTCACCCTGAATAAAGTAATCTTCAGAGGCTATTGCCAGAAAATTCAAGGTATACTTTTTATTTGTCAGGTAAACATCTTTACTATATGATATTTCAATCAAAATCATTAGAGCCATTTTTTGAGAAAATCTAAATTTTCGAGAAAAAATCCATGTAAAGAGTAGTTTTGGGTGGTTTTTTTCCCTCAAAATCTTCGTGTCACAGCCATAGAAGATACTAAACTTAAATGTCAAGTTTGGTGTTTTACCGACTTTTCGTTTTTAAGTTATCGTGTTCACACACACACAGACGGACACACACACAAATACGGACCTTTTTTTTTTTTTTTTTTTCTGAAAATGCTTTTTTTGGATACAGGGGACCCCAAAACATATATTTCCGGTGAAATCTCGGTATCAAATTTTTGGGTACAATACAATATCTTCTCTATACACTATGTACGTGTAGATAATTATGCACGCAAGGTTAGGACCCGAGGAAGAGCCTCTAAGGTCAATGCCGAAAGTCAAGGTTCCCGATCCTCCAAGCTGATCAATACAAATTTTAGCGCTGCAGCAGACAATGTGGAGCTATGAACCAAATGGGATCCGAGAGTGAGCTGCTTTAATTCTCATTCGCGAAGAATGTAAACAACACTTGATAAAAGTGTCATTTCCAGCAAGAGGATAACAATATTTGCGGCCGAAACGTAATTTAGCTCACCAACCGTTCTAGATGTTACCCAAGCTATTGCTGTGCTATATTCCTTGGAACTTACTCCAGTTTTAAAGGTTTAAAAAGATATCTCTTTCATCTCTAGCTATACCACAGCGTCATTGAGTTTTTACTTTCTCTAACACGTATGTGCTATGTACATAATAGATAGAGAAAGTATTGTATTCCACCCAAAATTCGATACTGAGATTTCACCGGAAATATACGTTTTGGGATCCCTGAATTCCAAAAAATAACTTTTAGAAAAAGATATGTGTGTCTGTGGACCAAAATTCCGTTAAATACTAAAACTCAGTATTTAGCCCTTAATTGCATGGTATTGCACATATGCAACAAAGATGATTATCAACTATTTTATAGTGGACCTTTTTTTTCTAATTTCTTATTGCACTAACCTTCAGCAGTAAAATGAAGTTAGTTAATATTTTTGCAATAATACTGTAGTGGAGACATTCTGCATAACTGGTAAACCGTAAGAAAAAGATAAAAACTTACTACACAAAAATGGAGATCTCGTTAAAACACCTAATTTATGTCACTTACGGTTTAACAGTTATGAATATGTCTTTCAAGATGAACAGGGCTTTAGAGGTTTTTAAGATGTACATTTTATTTGTCATATAATTATCTTTAATATGTTTTTTTTGGTTCTTTTCCGAAATCGATTACCCGCCCCGTATTCTAGGACAGACAGCTCCTAGAACTTACAAGCGAATGCCTAGGGCAGCCAACGGCACGAAACCACAGAATGGAGAGCCTGAAACGATTGGTCGCCCCGTAGCCAGGTACGAGCAAGTGGAAATATATGATATGAAATTCATGCTTATTGGATGATAGAGCAATTGATGGAATGAGTGGCAGGGGAAACCGGAGGACCCGGGGAAAACCCGCCTGGCGCAACTTGGTCCATCACGAATCCCACATGCGGGCGCTTGGGATCGAACCCTAGGTGGGAGGCGAGCGGTATAACCACTTGGCCACGGCGCAGCCCAATATATTAAATATACGATATTTTAATCATAATCGTTACAGCCATTTTTGAGAAAAACATTTTCAAAAATAAAATTTCCATATAAACGGTAATTTGGGGTTTTTTTTTTTGAAAATCTTTGTGTCACATTCTTGGAAGATGCTGAACCTAAATTCCAAGTTTGGTATTTAACGGACTTTTCGTTTTTGACTTGTGCCCCCCCCCCTTAGACACACACGGAACTTTTTCTAAAAATGCTTGTTTTTGGATCCAGGGAGCCCTAAAACATGTATTTCCAGTGAAATCTAGGTACCGGATGTTTCGGTGGAATATAATACCTTCTCTATCTACTATCCATATTGTACATACACGGTCAAGAAAGTAGTACATATGTATTTTGGGAATCTGGATCCCGAATATGGATTTATACGTTAGCAATGTCTATGACACATGACGTCATCATTATCGCTCCTATTAAGGGTCACGTAACCAGTAACGATCAAGTTATTTTAATGGTTATCGCGCTCGCAGTTACATCGCACTAGTAACGATTAGCTGTAACCATGTTTCAACATGAACGGTGTCGATACAGACCTACTTTTTACTTTCTACAGTGTACATAGTGGACAGAAAAGGTACCTATTGTATTCCACCCAAAAGTTCGAAGTCGAATGACATTGTTCTAATTCATAAAGTAAACAATAAAAAATTGGATAGGTAGAGTCAGACTGAAAAATTCATTGTCATAGCCGGGATTTGAACCACGGATCTCCCGCTGTCTAGCCGGTGGCTCTCGCACCTTCTTTTGGAAGAGATTATACTGCAACGTGTGCATGTTTACGCTGCAAACCCCTCCTCACTACCCTCTCTTTATACCGATGACTGCTCTGTGTGTTCGTAACTGTGTGCGCTTCGGAACCAAAAATCGAGCTTTACTTATAACAACCATTTTGGAATGTACAACTAAGTAAAACACTGATTTGTACAATTTCTCCATGAACGAATGTTTTAATAACAACAAACAAAAGACTGTTACACAATGTGGTCTCTACTCCAAAAAATGTGATGTGTTCCATTCACATGACTTTCTCTACATCTCTGTAATAAATTATTGTTAGTAAACTTATGCTTCTACATATTTCATGCTAATCGTCAAAAAATTAGCAGAATTAGTGTTACCACTTGCTTCCTTGTAAGTAGAAGCGAAATAAGGGAGTAACATAGGTAAAAGTGATAATCAAAAGCTGGTTGCTATGTGACTGAAGTTCCTTTGTTGGTATGGACAGGAGTTGACAGATTCCTGTATGAGAAAAGCTAAGTTTTTCGTACCTAAAAAAAAAAAAAAAACAAGAAACATCTCAAAAACGATCAACTCAAACAAAAAAATGTATACAACATAAATTGTGTGTTTTAATGTGTTCTTTATTTTTGTGTGGTAAGTTTTTATCTATCTCTTACGGTTTAGCAGTTATGCAAAATTCCGTAAAATTCACTCAGATTAAGTAGCCTTCAGAGGCTATTCCCAGAAAATTCAAAATATACATTTTATTTTTCAGGTAAATATCTTTAATATACGATATTTTAATCAAAATTGTTAGAGCCATTTTTTAGAAAATCAAAATTTTCGAAAAAAGTTCCAGGTAAAGGGTAGTTTGGGGTGGGGGATTTTTCTCAAAATCTTCGTGTCGCATCCCTGGAAAATGCTAAACTTAAATACCAAGTTTGGTATCTTACCGACTTTTCGTTTTTGAGTTATCGTGTTCACAGACACACGGACACACACACGAATCTTTTTCTTCTGAAAATACTTTTTTTTGGATACTGGGTACTCTAAAACATATATTTCCGGTGAAATCTCGGTATCGAATTTTTTGGTGGAGTGCAATACCTTCTCTACATACTATGCACATAGTACGTGTAAAGAAAGTAAAACAGGATCGAGAACCAAATTCTCACAGATCTTCAGGCAGCATTAGATGTACCGACCAATGCATTATCAATATTTAAATTCTTAAAATATTATAAATTAACTATTATGTTTTTCAAATGGGAAGAGCTCTGCTCTGCAGCGAATGAGATGGTTGCCAGGCTGCTACCCCCACTCTTTTCTTATTTCCCTCTCATTCGCACACTGCGCATGCAAATCTGCCTGGCGACAATGTTTATTCATGTCCTTTATGAAAACTATTTGAGCTAAAAATCTATGGTTTTTTACGGTTCTGCATTGCTCCCTATCTTATTGTTTGCAAAATTTGAATATTTTGTCTTAGCGCAAGAAGCATTTATGAGAGACGGAATCACTTAGCGCATTACTCTCCAGTTAAGCGCGAATGCAATATGCCAACACAGCAGCACTCCGATTGGCAGCCGGCTTGGTGGTGCTCAAGGACAAACCACATACCATTTGAAAGTTACTGTAGTTTATTGTAAACCTTTGTAAAATCTATAAATATGTTTGAAATATTGTAACAATATTAATGCATGTTGCCGCTACAAGACCTATGCTGTCAGGCGTCATTCAATAAACGAATATAATTAAAAACAAAACATAAATTAAAAGTAAAGTAAATTATATCTTTTACCCTCAAAGAGGACACCTTTACTTAATATTTTAATATTCCTCTATTTCTATTTCTATTCCTCTCCAATAGCTGATTTAGCCGCCTTGGCACTGAATCATTTAAGGGGAGTCGAAATGTTCAAGTTTAACCCATTATCTCAACAACTATTTAAGAAAACGAGCTAAAATTTTTAATGCATATTCAACAATACCGTTACAATTGACTGACGAAAAATAGAATACTTCTGTTCATTAGAACAGGTATAATTTTTTTTTAATAAATGTCTAAAATTTTAATTGAAAAATCATGATTTTTAAATTTAAAAGAAATAATTAATCCATATACATAAAAACATCTTCGTTAAAATAAAGCCTATTTAGGTGCAAATGTGTGGTAAGAATTTTAGCCCTTTGTGTCAATTAGTTTCTGAGATAATGGGGCATTTGTATAGACATATTGCTTTCAAACATAACATTAAAAAGAAATGTAACCTAACTTTCCGAACACAACTTTGCAGTATTCCGAAACTCTCACATGACAATATAAGTGGGATGCCAATGCTGCCAATAGCTAAAGTAAAACTTTCCGATCAAAATAAAAAAAGATTTCTGCTATAACACTAGTATTTACAAAGTTACTGGTGTTTTATCGATAGAATGTACCAACATGCTCTTAAGGCTACTACGCAGGATTATTTTCAATTGCGGTACCTCTATAAAAGTTATCCAAAATGAGCTGGGGACATGAAATATTCATATGCAATTAAAACATGAAAATGGACAAAAATTACATAAATCCCATTTCGATTCCCTTTAAGTGCTGGAAGAATTCTGACTCTAAACGTAAATATTTCCACATTTCATGACAGTGCTCCCAGTGCTCCGAGTAAGGTTGTACCCATACTGATGCTATAAGGGCGCCATCTTTTTTTTTTTTTTTCATTAAATACAGTTCCGGAGTCTGATCGGGACTCCGGCGCTGTATACCCTACTTTTTATTTACCTAATTTGTTTACTTTGATTACTGTATGATTACTGAATTTCTGTTTTACTTTTTACACACACATACAAAAATATATAACACCCATGCCCAACGCTGGACTCGAACCCACGATCCCCTGCGCTGCGAAACACCAAAGCGAGACGCTTTGGCGAGCGCGGCCATGGGGACCGGCTGCTTCTTCAGGCGTGGTTATATTTGGTCGTCGGTTTCATTGTCTGTGGTCCGTTATGCTTGCAACCGTCGCAATGTGCGAATGTTGCATGGAGTTGCCCTAGCAATGTCCTGAAATGGCAAATTGGCTTCCCACATACACACAATTCTTCCCCGATTCACTTCCAAATATTTGCATACATCGTGTAGTGAGCTACCATTAACACTTACCTACTGACTTGGTCGAACAATGGTAAAACGCTTCACACGCACGCACCCGCAACCCCACCCCCACACATACACGGGCCCCGCTCGCCTCTCACCGAGACGGCCCCCGCTCGCCTCTCACCGAGACGGCCCGGGTTCGATCCCAAGCGACCGCATGTGACATTTGTGGCGGGTTTTCTCCGGGTTCTCCGGTTTCCCCCGCCATCGCATTCCACCGGTGCTCCATCTTCATTCATGTATCATCAGTGTCACCTCCTGCGAAGCCATAAGTAGTTAAAGCGGGCATTAAACACTACAAACACACACACACACACACACACACACACACACACACACACACACCTCCTTGCTGCGTAAGCACCGACCGAGAAGGTTGGTAAAATGCCCCTGAAGCAGCATGGATGGCATATACGAGGTTCACTGAAAGACATTTTGCTTTTGATACATTCAGAAAATATATTGTAATCTGATACAATATTTATTATCTTTGAATAAAACTAATGTACATATTAACTTTAGGGTAAAGGAATGCACGCATGAAAGTGCCCACAATGGTTGCCTTTCAGGTACATATGTACTAACAGCCAGGGCATGAAAGTGATTTGCCTCAACTTTCGGACAATATCAGAAACGTAAAATATGTATACAAATAGTGAATGTTCATATGCGAATAGCATGTGAAAGTAAAGTGAATCAAAATGATGCAAAGTGCATGGCTTAATATTTTATGTAACTTTGAGAACATTATGAAAAGTGTAATGTTCATATTCAATTGAAAATCAAAAGAAACGTTGACACATCCGTGGTCGAGTGGTCAGCGTGCTATCTTCTCACCGGAGAGCTTTGCAATATCAGCTTCAAAAAATGTTGCCCCCAATGATTTCAAATGAGCATTGACGTTGTTTTGAAAGTGCTGCCCTCCTAGCCACGTCTTCAGTTCAGGGAAAAGGTGAAAATCGCTGGGTGCCAGGTCAGGACTGTATGGCGGATGATCGAAAACGTCCCATTGAAATTGCTCAAGGAGCCGATGGTTGTGCCAGCAATGTGTGGACGAGCGTTGTCATGATCAACACGGCCGGTCCCCATGGCCACGCTCGCTAAAGCGTCTCGCTTTGGTGCTTCGTGGGCAGGGGATCGTGGGTTCGAGTCCCGCCTTGGGCATGGGTGTAATATGTTTGTGCAAGTGTATATGTTTGTAAAAGAAACAGTAAACCAGTAATCAGTAAAACCTACGGGGGGAAATGTAAATAGGGATACAGTACCGGAGTCCTGATCAGACTCCGTTACTGTTTATAAAAAAAAAAAAAAGAAAAAAAGAAAAAAATAAAAAAAAAAAAGTTCCTGAAGTCAGCATTCCTCTTCATTTGTTTTGAATGGCTCTCCCAAACGTCGTGAAGTATGAAGCTCTTCAAAACAACGTCAATGCTCATTTGAAATTATTGGCGGCAACATTTTTTAAGCGGGTATTGCAAAAGCTTGTGCACAGGTACGATAAATGTCTCAATCTTTTCGGTGATTATGTTGAAAAGTGACCATAAGTGTACAAAACTTTTAGTAATAAAATAATTGTTTTCTATGAACTTGGTCTTTTATTTGTAGCCTATCGGAAGTTGAAAAAAAACGGTTGTTTTGGCCGTGAAAACTGAGGTTCTAAAACAAATCACCGACACATGCAGTTAAACCACGAGGTACGCGAAGTGTAATTTCGAAGTATCACTCATACGTGGTGCATACAGACGAAAAAACGTCCCCTGATTAATTAAAAGGGGAATGGAAAAAGAACAGTCTTTCAAATCCATTGCAATAATTGTCCGCGCATGTAAATCACACATGAAACTGATTATTTCATCTGCCACAAAATAGATCAATTTGTTAGTTTTTCATGCTATTTATACTTTCTAATAAAACTTATATTGCTACAGAACTTTACTTCCTTCTGTGTCCAACTATACCTATAGCACAAACTCAGTAGCGCTCCCCTATCCGCTCGCTTGTAAGCAAAGTACCTGCATACTAGAAGTTCGTTTATCTTAAAACCATGCCCGAAATCTAGTGATGATGGAGAAGTTAGTGGAATGAGTGGCGGGGGAGACAGAATGACCCGGAGAAAACCCGCCTAGACGCCGCTTCGTCCATCAAAAATTCCACATGTGGTCAGCTGGGATTGAACTCCGGCCACCTAGGTGGGTACATTCCGGAGGAGGTTCCACACTGCAGCCACCTTAGGCTAACTATGCGTCAGACCCCAAGAGATAGGATGATATGAGAGTAACCAACGGGCGCCGAAGCGAACCGCAGGGAAATATCCACCGTGATGGGAACCTAGCAGAGTTCAAGAAGTTCTTCATCTCTGCGCGGGGAGCGCTAGGAGCCCGCGCCCTGGGCCTGACTTAACTTCCTGCTGATGATTCCAGCACCGAGATTTGTATTTCCGAAGTACATTCACTACACGGAGAGGCGCCACCACTCCAGTCTCGCCGACACTTATAACCCTGAAAGAGAGCGGTCAGAATGAAATGGGGATGAAATGAAGGGACAGGAAGTTGGGGGGAATGAAGAAACCTCCTCAGCAGTCACCTGGCGACGCAGGGAAATCCCGAAAAAACCATGTGTCGGAGAGATCGGCCGCGGGAATCAAACCCACGACCTCCCGAATGGCAGTTAAGCACGAAACGACTGAGCTTCCTGGCTCGGCACGACGCCATTTAATGCAAAACTTAATTTAAAATCATCGAAAAAGTATCCAAGGCTTACGTCAAAGTATTAGACACATTCGACACTACCGAGAGTATAAAAGTAGCGAGGTCACAATCAATGTAAAACATATTGTAATAACATATTATTCCTCCAACAAACAACTCTTTTTTTCTTACTGTAATTAAACATTTAAATTTATTCACAAATAACTGCCTTTCTTCGATGTTTCCGTACCAGTTTTGCCCTATAGATTCCTTTCGACATTCATATGGCGGCTAATACGGCTCGCTACGAATTTCCCGTCAACATTGACTCAACTGTTGCACGCTATGCATTCCCGGTTGAGACTGATCTCTGGACAGGGCTCGTTTTCCTTTTTATATCTTTCAACCACATTGCAGGAAATTTCCAGAAGCAGTCGCAAGTGCAAGCCACCGCAGGTGTCACAAATTCATTCAGGTGTAACAGTACACGGTTTCAATGGTAAAGAACTTGCCGACACCACACATGCCCACTCACACAGGTGTAGTGTAATGTAGTGTAGTGTGCGGAAGGTGTTCCGCATCTCAGCACTGACTAGGTTTTTGAAATGTCGGACCCCGGAAGGAGAGGATGAGAGCAATTACAGAGGGCAGCCGGAACCAGACTGCGATAGGGAGCCATCGTGGAGAGTCCCTAACAGTTCTTCATCTCGCGTCGGTGAGAGCTAGATGCTCGCGCCTCAGGTTTGAATAAAATCCCCTGAGTATACCGACGACCCCCAGCGCCATCTTGCCGCCGAGAGCTGAGTCTCCAAAGCGCAATCATCTCCACGAAAGGGCACCACCGCCGCAGTTCTCGCCGACGCTTACAACCCTACAAGAAGACCAGGCAGATGAAATGGGGGGACAGGGAACACGGGGGAATGAACAATCCTCCCCAGCATTTGCCTAATGTCCCGGAATAAACCCTGGGTCACAGAGGTCGGCCGCGGGGAATCGATCGAAATAAGCCATTCCCCATGGCCGCGCTCGCTAAAGTGCCTAGCTTTGGTGTTTCGTGGCGCAGGGGATCGTTGGTTCGAGTCTCGCCATGGGCATGCGTGCTTGTGTGCTTGTAAAGAGAAAGAAAACGATAAAACATATAGGTCAACAAAGGAAATGCAGGACAATTGGAAAAAAGAGGAAAAGGAAAAAGGAATACATCGCCGGAATCCCGACTAGACTCCGGAACCTATATATAAATAAATGGCAGTCCCAGACGAAACGCTTGGGTCCACAGGTGTAACAATCACATTTTCGATGTTAAAGAGCTTGCTGACCCCACACGTGTTCACTCAAAAGTGTAACAGGATGGCAGCAATCAACTATGACTTACAACGCCAGACCGTTCACACACGTTCGGCGATTACGCTTCAGGGCGTTGTCACAATATGTTAATCTTTAAGTAACCTATTACTCTTTAAATCCCTTAACGCTGGAGTTCTCTACCTCCAACTGTACTACTGAAACGCTCTCAAAGCCTTAAACAAGGTCATGTTTACATTAAAGCATATACCTGAGAGATTAGAGCAATTTGGGAGGAAATGTACCACCACAGTTTAGCTTGTGGAAATTTTGGAAGGTTGGCCCAGATGGAATGGTCGATTCCGAGTCGACCTACTTGTTAAGGGGGGGCCCGCCAAAGTTTATTGATCCACCCCTTCTGTTACGTCATCTTACAACTCTTGCAGCTGATCGTGTAACAAGGTCTCTCTTTCGACTCCTGGATGGTTCAAGGCTATAAGCACTCATTTGTTTTTCGTGCCATATCCGCTCTCTTAGTTCTTAATCACGTTAGAAAAACACAGTGTGCGACCATCAAGAAAAATAATTTCTTTTGGAGAAAATAAAAAATAACGAAAATTATCCATGTAGCGGGTAGTTTGAGAGGTGGATTTTCTTTAATATTGTGTCGATCTTTGATATGTATACCAAGTTTGGTATCTAAATAGTCTTTCGTTTTTGAGTTATGGTGTTCACTCGTACGCATACATGCGGACTTTTTTTTCTTAATATTTTTGTTTTGCTTAAGTGGACCAACCTGTGAAATTTTCAAATTCAATGTTTCTTAAGCAATTACATTCCTTTTTAGCACTATTGTTATGTGTAACTAATTCTGAAAGTTTGAATAGTAGGCGGCGCCGAGGGTGAGTGGTTAGACCGTTCGCCTCCCATCTAAGTGGCCCGGGTTTGATCCCAAGCGCCCGCTTGTGGGATTGCTCCACCATCATGTTTCCGATCATCAATTTCGCTTACATTTGATATCATCCACTTCCTCATGCCCACGCATGGCTTCGACCGACCCTTCGTAACAGGTTCTCCATTCTGTGTTTTTGTGCCGTAGGCTAGACATTGACTTGTAAGTCCTAGGGGGGTATCAGTCCTACAATTATGGGAAGGGTAAGTTGATTACGAAACGAATCGATGTTCTAATAGTTTTGAGAAAAAATATATACACGTATTTTTAACTACTCAATTAAAAAATATCCTTGCGCTTCAGTTTTCAAAAGTTTGAAACAAAACTTCACATTTATATTCCAAGAATATCACTTTAAAACTTACCGGATAAGCTACAAATTAACCAAATATTACTGCAGGAAAAGGTAAGATAAATTATTCATTCAACTAAACTTTTTCATTATTTTTTGTATTAATTTACTTTGTTAATATAAAGTACATAATTAGTTTTGCTTACCTAGAAAATGAATTCAATAATATTTATTTACTATCAGTTTAAGGTTCTCTGGTATAAAAATCAAACTAGTTGGTTGAAAATGCACCGTAAAGAACATTTTGAACATTTACATGCGCTGGAAAATCCAATTAGAGAAATACGCCTTTTAATATTTGAAGTGATTTTATTACCATTAAAACTTCCATTTAAAACGTCATGCGACAAGTCTAAATTGCAAGTGACTGAAAATAACGTCGGCATATTAATCTACAAGGATCACAGTATATCAATGTGTTAAATTTCAAGAATTTTGGTCAATTTTCAGAGCTTAAGGGACACTGAGTGTGAAATTTCAATTTTATGTATTTCTGTATAGATTTTCTGAAATGTCTATTGTGATTCTATGCTATTATGTTAACACGAATATCAAATTTAATTCAAATTGTATAAATACTTTGCAAGATTAAAAGAAATTCATGAACGTATTATGTGAATATATTGCATAAATATAAATGTTCCATGCACCTCAAAATGTAAGAAAACTGGTTGGCATTTTTTGAATTACAACTTTGAACCACGCACAAAAACTTTATGAGGTGATATTGCAATAGCTTTAATTACTGAATTGTGACAATTTGTTTATAAAAATAGAGATTTTAATCTCTAAAATTAATCATTCTTCATAAAAATATTTTTTGAAAAATTCTATGGTGTTAGGATAATCTTGATAGCCTTAATATTACAATGGGTACTTCTGAACTTTCTGGAAAATTTTAACTACATTTAAACTGAGATATTTTGAACGTATGAAATTGTAGTTCTGAAAAAAACGCTGTTTTATAAAAAAAGGAAACATGTGTATTGTACGATCTTCAAATGGCTGTAGAGCCCGAAGCAAGAGGGGTAGCTAAATTTTGATTCTGTATAGATGTACAAAGGTTCCAAAAGCCATTTTCTATAAAAACGATTTTCGATTTTCTGCCACATTGTAGTCTTAAGAAGAAGCAAAACGTGTATTTTTTGTGAAATACAGGAATTCCATTAGGAATTTTTGGATGGACTGCTTTCTCAACTTATAAGAGATATAGTAGGGACTCGGTATTTCGAGGTTCTGTGTACTTTGAGTTAGTATAAAGAAAACTAAAATTTTACATAAAACTTGAGTAAAATCTCGTTTTTATACGTTGTCCTCATGTGCGTGTTACATTTTGAACGTTTTTTCAATTTACTATGTACAATACAGTAAGATTTTCGCTCATAATGCACAGAAATAATTTTAAATTTAGACTGCTAATGTATTTCTATTACAGATTGACAGGCACCTTTAGGTTTGGAGGAGTGCGCTTACTCTTTCTTTGTCGACCCTTCACAAATTGGGACCTCGTGTCAATCAATTGTACAGTGCATACCATCCTTCCAGGCAAATACTATTATATTAGTATGTACTCCCTACTCAAAGACACTGGCCATTAAAATATGCTTAAGTAAAAATACACGTTTTACAGCAGTAACATACTGACCGTTGTTGTATACGGTATATACCTGGACATACTGTAATGTAGGGAGCCCATCTGTGTCAATTTTAAAGTGCTTTACCTTTCCATTGTGTGATTTATTGATATGCGAACATTTCTTTAAAATGTAACTTACGAGATGTTTTTGCAACTTGGAAATGTTTGTCCATGTATGCACACATAGGGTCGTTAAATTATGAGGTAATCGCGGCCTCTACACTGTGCGCGAGAGAATCTAGAGTCGCTGGAAAAGTTGTGTTTCAGCATTTAGTACAATTTTGATTTTCTCAAAAATGGCTCAAACAATTTTGATTAAAATATCGTATATTAAAGATATTTACCTGACAAATAATATGTATAGCTTGAATTTTCTGGGAAAAAATTTCTGGATTAATTTTACGGAATTTTGCATAACTGCTAAACCGTAAGAGGTGGACAAAAACCTGCCACACAGAAAATTTAGAGCACGTTAAAACACACAATTTATGCTACGAGATACAGGAATTTGTCAAGTCCTGTCCATACAAAGGAGCTTCAGGCACATATCAACCAGCCTTTGACTATCACTTTAACCTATGGTACTCCCTTATTTCGCTTCTACTTGCAAGGAAGCAAGTAGGTAATAAGACTATTTCTGCTAATTTTTCTCAATTAGATTGAAGTAAAGAGAATCATAGGCATTTAGCAATAATTTGTTGCAGCAATGTCACATGAATGGAACGCAGCAGATTTTTTTTTTTTTATTATTTTCTGTGTCTTCCTTAGTTGCACATTTAGGTTTCTGTGGCTGTATCCTGCCCACTGCCGATTATTACAAACTCACTGTCCATATTATTTTCATTACCATTGATATATTTAGTCATTCAAAAGGTTGGAATTGAAATCATTATAGTTTAGTACTAAGCAGAATAAAGAAGCAGCACCACGCGCCATTGTAAACAGCGCTAACTGTTAAAATAGGGACTGATTAAGCGGTCACGTGACGTCTCAGACACACCTTGAAAATTTTGGCTTCTCCTAGACCGTTAATAGCAAAATGGAAGTTGATGCAAGTGATGGCGAAATGTTTGCTAAACTAAGACAGGAAGGTATAATAAACATCACCGGAAAACTATGCTTACTGATGCAATTAACATTATAATAATAGGTTCATTATACATATATGTACATAGTGTATAGCATTTTTGGAGAAAAAAAAGGTCCGTGTGTGTGTCTGTCTGTGGACAGCATAGCTCAAAAACGAAAAGACCGTTAAATACCAAACTTGGTATTTAAGGTCAGTATCTTTCAAGGATGCGACACAAATAGTTTTCAAGAAAATTCCCCCACCCCCAACTACCCTTTACATTGAAAAAAATCGAAAATTTTGATTTTCTGAGAATTGGCTTTAACGGTTTTGAATTAAAAAATCTCTTATATTTAAGATATTTACAGACAAATAAAATGTATATCTGCAATTTTCTGGGAATTGCCTCTGAAGACATGTTTATTCTGGATGAGTTTTGCGGAATTTTGCATAACTGGTAACCGTAAGAGATAGACACAAACTTACCGTGTAAAAATGCGGTGCTCGCTAGAACACACAATTTATGTTATATACACTTTTTTGTGAGGTTGACGGTTTTTGAGATATTCCTTGTTACTTTCAGTTTTAAAATACTTAAACGGGAATTTGTAAACTCCTGTCCATACAAACAAAGGAACTTCAGTCACATAGCAACCAGCTTTTGATTAATACTTTAACCTATGGTACTCCCTTATTTCGCTTCTACTTACAAGGAAGCAAGTAATAATACCCTTTCTGCTAATTTTTTCTCAATTAGCATTAAGTAAATAGAAGAATAAGCGTTTTAACTAGAAAAAACAGTTGCGTTTCTGCAACTACTTTAACGCATTAAAGGATATTTGCAAACGTCAAATATGGAGCATTTGGCCCACTAGATATATTTTAGAGAAAGTAATAATTGAGATAGGAAGAAATATGGTAGCTTTTTTGGCTAAAATATTAAAATTATATCAGTTGCATAGCAAAGAGAGATTTCTGCTGCTATTGCTAGGTAATTTTGAAGGTATGACGAGTCAGTACATGCAAGGTACAGGAATGGTGCAAGAACAAAAGACAGCGGATTTGACTGCTTGAACAAATGAAGCGAAACAGTTCCACTACGTCGCTTGGCCAGGATTGAATGAGATTCACTGAAGCTACAAAGCATTAGGTTTCTTCTCCGTCTGCTATATACAGGATGATTCAGAAATAAGTTTACAACGTTTGGGTATGGATTCCTGACATCGAAACAAGAAAATAGGTTCATATAAACATATGCTCTAAAACGGTTCGTTTTCGCGTTACCAATTTGTTAATGAAAATTACCTTCAACAGTTTTCCGTGTTCAACCTAATAACATAATTTATTTATGCACTCATTCATCCATTTTACCCTGCGGAGTTGGACTAGTGTTACTGTGGCTGCTTGTTAACATTTGGCATTTATCAGGTATAAATAAGAAGGGATGCAAATAAGAAGAAACTAATGAATTATACATAATGCTCTAGAATATTTTAGTCTCACTGTTCGAGATGCACTGGCTGGCATCTAGTATGACAGATGGATAGGTAGAGAGGGAGCAGTACCATGGCCTGCACGTTCCCCCGACCTCAATCCTTTTTATATCTATCTTTTGGGGGCACATTAAACCACTGGTTTATGCAGCAGACCTCCCGGATGAAGAAACTCTTAATCTACGTGTCATGGAAGTCTGCAAAATCATAGCACACGGACTGGGAGAATATGACACACCATGCTTCGACATGTGCATTCGTGACTAGACGCAAGAGGAGGACATTTGGATCATTTTGTATGGAACACTTCTTTACAAGCTGACAAGTCCAAAAATAGAATAATGTGTCACTTTAAAATGATTTAATTAATAGAATTTTAAACCCCAATAAATCAAGAACGAATGGTTTTGGGATATATGTTTATATGACAATTTTTTCTTTTTTTGGTGTAAGGAACATGTCCCCAAACTTTGTACAAGTATTTTTGAATCATCCTGTATATACTCTGGTTGTCTTTACTTCATCTATTCGCCTAAAGGAAGTAGAGAAAATTTGGCCAGTGGCGGCTGCTATATAAGAGCACAGGTAATGAACACCATATGACATATTGTAGATTTATTGTTATTTTCTGTAGCACGTATGTACAACACGCATATTAAGTAGAAAGGTAACTGTATTCCACCCAAAAACTCTATGCCGAGATTTCACCGGAAATACACGTTTTAGAATCCCCTGTATCCAAAAAATCTCATGTCCTCCATTCACAGGACTTTCTCCACGACTGTAACAAATTATTGCTAAAAAGCGTATTTTTCTACCTACTTCATACTAGTCGACGTAAACATTGGCAGAAGAGGTTTTATTACTTGCTTCTATGCAAGTACAGGGGGAATAAGGGAAAACACTAAGCGGGTTGCCAAATGGTTAAAATCCGTTTCTTTCCATTCCCAGGAGTTGACAAATTAGGGTAAGGCAAACGTTTTCAAATAGGTATCTTAAAACTGGAACCAATAACAAGGAATGTCTCAAAAACGGTTAACTCCGCGAAAAAATATATACTACATAAATTGTGTGTTTTAACGAAATCTGCATTTTTTGTATAGTATGTTTTGTCTATCTCTTACGTTTATTATTTATGCAAAATTCATCCAGAATAAAGAGGTCTTCAGACGCTATTACCACAAATTTCAGGATATACATTTTATTTGGCATGTAAATATATTTAACATACGTATTCTAATCAAAATTAGTTTGTGCCATTTTTGAGAAAATTAACATTTCCTAAATTTTCTCCATGTAAAGGGTAACTTGGGGTGGAGCATTTTTCTCAAAAAACGTCGAGCCACATCCTATGAAAATATTAAACTTAAATACTAGTTTGGTATTTTACCAAATTCGTTTTTGGTTTATGGTGTTCATAGAAACAGAATTATCTTAAACTGAAACCAACAACACGGGATATCTCTAAAACGGTCCACTCTACAAGAAAAACGTGTGTCTTTTAACGAGATCTACATTTTGGTATACAAAGTTTTTGTCTCTCTTACGGTTTAACAGTTATACAAAATGGATATAAAAGTCATCCAGAATGAAGAGGTCTCCAGAAGCTATTCCCAGAGAATCCAAGATAGACATTTCATTTGTCATGAAAATATCGTGAACATATGACATCTTAATAAAAATCGTTACAGAAATGTTTGAGAAAATAAAAATTTTCGAAATTGTTTCTATGTAAATTGTAAAGAGTAGCTGGGGGTGGGGTGTGTTCTTGAAAATCGTGTCAAATCCTTGGAAGATACCAAACTTAAATACCAAGTTTGGTATTTAACGGACTTTTTTTTTTTCATTTTTGAGCTACGCTATCCACAGACACATACACACACCTTTTTCCAAAAATGCTGTTTTTTGGATTCAGGGGTATCCAAAACATGTATTTCCGGTGAAATCTCGGCATTGCCTTCTGTTTACAATATGTACATAGTAAGTGTAGAGAAAGTAAAAATGAAGACAGGTACATGGTGTTGACAGTTCTTCAGATACGCAACCTACCAGTTACGTCAGCAGTTTGTTAACATGCATGGACCCCACTTCAGTCAAAACAGTTGAAAGACGCAAACTGATATCCAGTAGACCTGCAACTGGTACCAGATTGCTCCGGATGCACCGAGTTGAACGAATGCCTTTTGCAAATTATCATACAGGTTGGAGAAATGTGGTCTGTTCACAGACGAGTCCCGTTTCAATCTGCCTTCATCTGATGATGTGAAAGAATTTGGAGATGGAAGGGAGAACAATTTGCACCATGCTGCATTTCCAAAAAGTTACCATTTGGATGATGATAATGATGAATGGGGTTTAAGGGCGCTCAACTTCTAGGTTATCAGCGCCCTTATCATAAAACTGGGGAGTTAAAACACCTGAGGGAAAAGTGTGCTAAAAGGATCTCAATCAAGAGAGTTAAAACTAGAGATAAAAATAGTATAAAACATTAAAACCAAGATAAAATAACCGACCAGCTCTGAATCCAGAGCTGGCGATAAAACCATTACACTAAAATAGCTAACATAAAACAATAGTGTCCAAAAGTTTCAAAAAATAAAATTAGATGCTTAAAGCAAATGGCACTCTAGATACATTTTTAAAAACGTTCTCCACCGCTCTGGGATGATCGGCCAGGACCCCCGAAAGCCACCGGTCCCCATGGCCGCCAAGGCGTCTCGCTTTGGTGCTTCGTGGCGCAGGGGATCGTGAGTTCGAATCCCGCCTTGGGCATGGGTGTTATATGTTTGTGTATGTGAGTGTGTCTGTGTGTGTGTGTGTGTGTAAAAAGAAGAAAGCAGAAATTCAGTAATCATGCAGAGGTGCTAGACGAGCACACTCTACAAACACAAATCGGACTGAAAACTCTTCGCCACAGAGCGGGCAGACATGTTGAGGTTCCATCTGAAATAAGTGCCTATGACTAAAATGCAGTGGCCAATACGTAATCCAGCTAAAATAACCTCCTCACGACGAGATAGACGTGAGGAAGCACCCAGTGGATAGGGAGCTCCTTCACCTCCCTAAGTTTGTTGCCGTGGAGCGGACCACTCTCCATGCCAGCAAGATATTACCGCTCTTCGCACAAGTCTAAAATCTTCGGCCGTGACAAAGATTACCATTTGGAGATGGTGGAGTGATGGTTTTTAGCAGGAGTTTCTATGGGTGCTCGTACTGAGTTAGTTTTGATAGAAGAAATGAAATCTAACAGCTCATCGGTACAAAAATGAATGCTTGGCTATTCATGTTGTACCAGCTGGACCATTTATAGGCGATAATTTTCTTTTAATGTACGCCCACATATTGCTCACGTTGTGAGAAATTATCTTCAAGAAATTACAATCCATTTTTACCATGACCAGCAAGGATTGACTTGAATCCTATTGGGCATGTGTGGCGCATGCTGGAACGGCGTGTTAAGACAAGGCTGAGCTATTAGAAACCTTACACAAGTAAGGCGAGCACTTCTTGAAGAATAAGAGCATATTCCTCAAGAAGTCACTGCTACCCTGATCGAGAGCATGCCAAGACGTATGAATGCAGTTATTCAAGTCAAAGGAGGTAACACCCCTTATTAAAGTGCGTTTTTACTTTCTCTACACGTACTATCTACATACTGTACAGAGAAGGCATTGCATTCCACCTAAAAATTCGATACCGAGATTTCACCGGAAATGCACCTTTAAAGTCTCCTGTATAAAAAAAATGTTTTTTACAAAAAGGTCCGTATGTGTGTGTGTGTGTGTGTGTGTGTGTGTGTGTGTGTGTGTGTGTGTGTTCGTGAACACGATTACTCAAACGCGAAATGTCTGTAAAATACCAAAATTGGTATTTAAGTTAAGTATCTTCCAAGAACGAGAGACGAAGATTTTGAGGAAAGTCTTCCCACCCCAAACTACCCTTTACTGATAAAAAATTCGAAAATTCTAATTTTCTCAAACATGGCTTTAACGATTTTCATTAAGCTACCGCGTATTAAAGATAACTAAATGACAAACAAAATGTATATTTTGCATTTTACTGGGAAGAGCCCCTGAAGAACTCCTTATTCTGGATGATATTTGTTGAATTTTGCATAACTGTAACAAATAGACAAAAACTTACTACACAAAAAAAAAAATGTAGATATCTCTAAAACACACAATTTATGTCATATACGTTTTGGAGATATTTCTTAATATTCTTTCAATTTCAAACTACCTGAACTTTTCTCAAACGGGACCATGCAAACCGAATCGAATCCCAATTGTTTCACAACACGGCCAGCTTTTAAAAGAGTTTACTTTCGCTTTAGCTTAGTGTATGCCCTTATTTGCCTTCAAATTACAAGGAAGCAAGTAATAAGACAATTGTGCTAATGTTTGTCTCGATCAGCATGAAGTAAATAAAAGAATAATCTTTTGTAAGAATAGTTAGTACTATATGTAAAAGCTAGGGAAAGTTATGTTAATGGAACACACCAGAATTTTATGTATAGAGAAGGTATTGTATTGCACCCAAAAATTCGATACTGAGATTTCACCGGAAATACATCTTTTGAGACCCTCTGAATCAAAAAAGAGCATTTTTAGAAAAATGTCATTGAGTGTGTGTCTGTGTGTATGTGTACGTGTGTCTGTGGGCAGCATAGCTCAAAAACGAAAAGACTGTTAAATACCAAACTTGGTATTTAAGTTTGGTATCTTCCAGGGATGCGACACGAAGATTTTTAAGAAAATCGCCCCACTCCAAACTACTCTTTACATGGAACATTTTTCGAACACTTTGATCTCAAAAATGGCTCAAACGATTTTGATTAAAATACCGAATGTTTAAGAAATTTTATGACAAACGAAGTGTACAGCTTGGAATTTCTATGAATAACCTCTGAAGACTTCTTCATTCTGGATGACATTTGTATAACTAGCAAATCGTAAGAAATATGCAAAAACTTACTGCACAAAGTGTAGATATCAATAAAACACACAATTTATGTTTTATACATTTTTTCATTTTTTATTTATTTTTTATTATTATTATTATTATTATTATTATTATTACTAATGTTATTTTTTTAACTTAACCGTTTTCGAGATATTCCGGATTAAATTTTAGCCACTTTAACTTTTCTCAAAGGAGAAGACATCTTTCTTCTCGTTTCTCGTGCCTTTGCTCCTGGAAAGCAAAGAGATTGGAATTTCATTGTTTCACATAGCGATCGGCTTACAAAGGACAAGACTATCGCTTTAGCTGTGCACTTTATTATTTCCCTTCTACTTACAAGAAACCAGTAATAAGATTAATTCTGCTTATGATTATCTTGGTTAGCATTACAGATTAATCTTTTGAATAAATGGTTTGTCTACAGCTAGAGGACATTACGTTAATGGAACACACTAGATTTTTCCCTTTTACTTTCAAGAGACAAAGTAATAGGGATGATATCTGCTAATGTTTATCTCGATTAGCGTGATGTTGAAAGGAGAATAAGCTTTTACAGTAATTTGTTATAAAATGTAGAGAAAGACATGTGATTGTAACACATCAGATTTTCACTTTCTCTACACGTACCATGTACATAGTGTATAGAGAAGGTATTGGATTCCACCCAAAAATTCGATACTAAGATTTCACCGGAAATACATTTTTTGGGTCCCCCTGAATCAAAAAAAGGCTCATTTTTACTTTCTCTACACGCACCTATATACTAATCTATAGAGAGGGTATTGTATTTCACGCAAAAAATTCGATACCGAGATTTCACTGGAATTACATCTTTTGAGTCCCTCTAAACATAAAAAAAGCATTTTTGTTAAAAAGTTCGTGTGTGTGCGTGTGTGTGGACAGCATAGCTCAAAAACTAAAGGACCGTTAAATACCAAACTTGGTGTTTAAGTTCGGTATCTTCCAAGGATGCGACACGAAGATTTTCAAGAAAATCCCCCATCTTCAAATACCCTTTACATGGAACTTTTTCGAAAATTTTTATTTTCTCAAAAATGCCTCAAACGATTTTGATTAAAATGTCGTATATTAAAGCTATTAATCTGACAAATAAAATGCATGTCTTGAATTTTCTGGAAATAGCCTCTGAAGACGGCTTTATTCTGGATGAAATTTACGGAACTTTGCATAACTGCTAATCCGTAATAGATGGACAAAAGCTTGCCATACAAAAATGTAGAGCACATTAAAACACACAATCTATGTTACATACATTTTTTCGTGTAATTGATATTTTTTAAGATATTCGTTGTTTTTGGTTTCAGCATTTCAAAAATTATACTTTTCTCATACAGAAATTTGGCAGCTCCTGTACATACAAACAAAGGAACTTCACTCACATAGCAACCAGCGTTTGACTACCACTTTAACCTAAGGTGCTCCCTTATTTCGCTTCTGCTTACAAGGAAACAAATAAGAGGACCATTTCTGCTAATTTTTTCTCGATTAGCATGAAGTAAATAGAAGCATAAGCTCTTTAACAATAACTTGTTGCTGAGATGTAGAGAAAGTCATGTGAATGGAATACACCAGATTTTTGGAAAAAAATCCTGCGTGTGTGTGTGTCTGTCAACAGCATACCTCAAAAACGAAAAGTCCGTTAAATACCAAACTTGGTATTTAAGTTCAGCATCTTCCAAGGATGCGGCACGAAGATTTTCAAGAAAATCCCCCCAGTCCCACATATCATTAACATGGAAAAATTTTCGAAAATGTTGATTTTTTTCAAAAGTTGCCCTAATGATTTTCATTAAAATCTATTAAAGATATTAACCTGACAAATAAAATTTCAGAATTTTGTATAGCTGGTAAACCGTAAGAGATAAACAAAAATTTACTTAACAGAAAATGTAGAGCTCGTTTAAGCACATAATTTACGTTAAATACATGTTACTCGTCGAGTGGATCGGTTTTTTTTACATATTCCTTGTTTCTGGTTTCAACTTTAAAAAAAAAACTTA
The DNA here is from genome assembly GCA_030762935.1 of Hymenopus coronatus. Classification (NCBI taxonomy): domain Eukaryota; kingdom Metazoa; phylum Arthropoda; class Insecta; order Mantodea; family Hymenopodidae; genus Hymenopus; species Hymenopus coronatus. Next base: position 31,568,295 of record CM060899.1, on the reverse strand, counting down.
TAATTTTCTGATAAGGAACTTTGTCAACTCCTGCTCATACACACTTAAGTCACATAGCTTTTGACTACATCTTTAGCCTATGTTACTCCCATATTTCCCTTCTACTTACAAGGAAGCTAGTATTAAGACTAATTCTTCTTATATTTATCTTGATTAACATGATGTAGATTAGAGATTAATCTTGGTTTGTTTGCCGTACAACCAAAAGGAGATCACGTGAATGGAACGCACTAGATTTTTTCCCATCTAGTTACAAGGGACCAAGTAATATGTACAATATCTGCTAATGCTTTTCTCGATTAGTATGGTGTGTAGTTAGATGAATAAACTTTTTAACAGAGATGAAGAGAAAGTCATGTGAATAGAACACATCAGATATTTACTTTCTCTACCTACTATGTTCTGAGTGTATTGAGAAGGTATTGTAATGCACCCAAAAATTCGTTACCGAAATTTCACCGGAAACACATGTTTTGGGTCTCCCTGAATCCATTTCTGGAAAAAGGTCCGTATGTGTGTGTGTCTGTGGACAGCATAGCTCAAAAACGAAAAAAACCGTTAAATACCAAACCTGGTATTTAAGTTTGGCATCATGCAAGGATGCGACACGAAGATGTTCAAGAAAATCCCCCCACCCCCAACTACCCTTTACATGGAACATTTTTCGAAAATTTTGATCTTCTCAAACATGGTTCTAACAATTTTGATTAAAATAACGTATATTAAAGATATTTACCTGACAAATAATATGTATATCTCAAATTTTCTGGGAATAGCCTCTGAAGACTACTTTATTCTGGATGAATTTTACGGAATTTTGCATAACTGCTAAACCGTAAGGGATAGTCAAAAACTTACCACGCAAAAAATGTAGAGCACATTAAAACATACAATTTATGTTTTATAAATTGTTTTCATGGAGTTGATCGCTTTTGAGATATTCCTTGTTTTTGGTTTCAGCTTTGAAAAACTTGTGCTTTTCTCATGCAGGAATTTGTCAACTACTGTCCATACAAACAAAGAAACTTCAGTCACATGGCAACCAGCTTTTGATTGTCACTGTAACCTATGGTATTCCCTAATTTCGCTTCTACTTACAAGGAAGCAAGTAATAAGACTAATTCTGCTATTTTTTTCTCGATTAGTATGAAGTAAATAGAAGCATTAACTTTTTAACAATAAGTTGTTGCAGAGATGAAGAGAAAGTCATGTGAATGAAACATCAGATTAGAGAGAAAGGCATGTAAAGGAGCTTTTCCTTTGTGAGAGGAGAAGTCAGTTGCTATAAAGCTATAAGTAGACAAGACAGTGAAACAGCTATGCTGCGCCTCGGGCAGGATTATTTCTATAGACGAGACACCAGACGCTGTATTGATTATGCAGGTTTGATGAATGAGCGCTGGCTTATTGTCAAGCCGAGACTTGCTCAAGAGCTCCTCCTGTGGCTCTTTGCGGCCACATAAAAGAACTGCAACCGCGGCGGAGGTGCATCAACTCAAACGATTCAACGGGCACCCAAGAGCGGATCCAGGATTACTGAAGGCAGCGAGCGCGCCGGGTGCTTTGGGCGTACTCCACAGAAAAGTTTTAAACACAGTTTGAGCTATAAAAAATATCATGTGTTCCATTCACATGACTTTCTCTACATCTCTGCAACAAATTATCGTTAAGAAACTTATGCTTCTATTTACTTCATGCTAATCGAGAAAAAATTAGCAGAAATAGTCTTATTACTTGCTTCTTAATAAGTAGGAGCGAAATAAGGGAGTACCATAGTTTAAAATTTATAGTCAAAAGCTGGTTGCTATGTGTCTGAAGTGTCTTTGTTTGTTTGGACAGAGTTGACAAATTCCTGTATGAGAAAAGTGTAAGTTTTTCAAAGCTGAAGCCAAAAAACGAACATCTAAAAAACGATCAACTCCACAAAAAATGTATATAACATAAACTAGTATGCTTTAACGTATTCTACGTTTTTTGTGTGGTAAGTTTTTGTCCATCTCTTACGGTTTAGCAGTTATGCAAAATCCCGTAAAATTCATCCAGAATAAAGTACTCTTCAGAGGCTATTCCCAGAAAATTCAATTTATTCAATTTTATTTGCCAGGTAAATATCTTTAATATATAATATTTTAATCAAAATCGTTAAGAGTCATTTTTGAGAAATACAAAATTTGCGAAAAAAGTTCAATGTAAAGGGTAATTTGGGGTGGGGGGATTTTTCTCAAAATCTTCGTGTCGCATTCCTGGAAGATACTAAACTTAAATACCAAGTTTGGTGTTTTACCCACTTTTCGTTTTTGAGTTATCGTGTTCACAGACACACGGGCCTTTTTCTAAAAATGCCGTTTTTGGATACAGGGGACGCTAAAACATATATTTCCGGTGAAATCTCGGTTTCGAATGTTTTGGCGGAGTGCAATACCTTCTCTATACACTATGTGCATAGTACAAATAGAGAAAGTAAAAATCCGATGTGTTCCATTCACATAATTTTGGCTATCTCTTCTGCAAATAAACTATTCTTATAAATTATTATTTGCAGCATGTTAATAAACATACACATTACCAGAAATGGTGTTATTACTTGCTTCCTAAGTAGAAAGGAAATAAGGGAATGCGTCACGCTAATGCTGATCGAAATTCCTTTGTTGGAATGCCAGAAGTTGATCAAGTCCTGTATGCGAAAAGTTTAAGTATTTTAAAGTTGAAACCAATAACAAGGAATATCTCAGAAACGGTCATCTCTACAAAAAAAAAAAAAAAAAAAATTACTGAAATAAATTATGTATTTTAACGAGATCTACATTTTTACTTTCTCTATAGTGTATAGAGAAGGTATTGCACTCCACCAAAAATTCGATACCGAGATTTCACCGTAAATATATGTTTTAGGGTCCCCTGTATCCAAAAAAGTATTTTCAGAAAAAGGTCCGTGTGTGTCAGTGTGTCCATGTGTCTGTGAACACAATAACTCAAAAACGAAAAGTCGGTAAAATACCAAACTTGGTATTTAAGTTTAGAATCTTCCAGGGATGCGACATGAAGATTTTAAGAAAACTCCCCCCATCCCAAACTACCCTTTACAAGGAACTTTTTTCGAAAATTTTGATTTTCTAAAAATGGCTCTAACGATTTTGATTAAAATATAATATATTAAAGATATTTACCTGACAAATAAAATGTATATTTTGAATTTTCTGGGAACAGCCTCTGAAGACTACTTTATTCTGGATCAAATTTACGGAATTTTGCTTAACTGCTAAATTGTAAGAGATAGACAAAAACTTACCACACAACAAATGTAGAGCACCTTAAAACACACTATATGTTACATACTTTTTTTCGTGGAGTTGATTGTTTTTGAGATATTCCCTGTTTTTGGTTTCAGCTATAAAGAAGTTATACTTTTCTCATACAGGACTTTGTGAACTCGTGTCCATACAAACAAAGAAACTTCCGTTACATAGCAACCAGCTTTTGACTATCACTTTAACCTATGGTACTCCCTTATTTCGCTTCTACTAACAAGGAAGCAAGTAATAATACTATTTCTGCTAATTTTTTCTCGATTAGATGAAGTAAATAGAATAGTTTGTTGCAGAGTTGTAGAGAAAGTCATGGGAATGGAACACATCAGACTTTTTGTGTCTATCTCTTTTAGTGTTTTACCAGTTAAGCAACATTCCTTCAGTATAAAGACATCTTTAGAGGTTATTCCTAGAAAGTTCAAAATATACGTTTTATTTGCCAATATAAATATCTATAATATACGGTATTTTAATCAAAATCGTCACAGTCATTTTGGAGAAAATCAACATTTTCGAAATTTTTTTTCCATGCAAATGGTAGTTTGGGGTGGGGTGATTTTTCTCAAAATCTTTGTGTCGCATCCATGGAAGATACTAAACTTTAATTGCAAGTTTGGTATTTTACCGACTTTTCGTTTTTCAGTTATCGTGTTCATGGACACACTGAGAAACGGACACACATACGGACATTTCCTGAAACTACTTTTATTTGGAAACAGGGGATCCTAAAAGGTCTATTTCTGGGAATCGAAATTTTGGTTGGAATACAATACCTTCTCTTCTACTATGTATTTTGACATATGTGTTAGAGAAAGTAATAATGCTATACGATTTTAACATGGATATGCTGATTAAATAGTGCAATATAGCAAATTAAATGGCTGGAAAGAAATAAGTAGCAACATATAAATCTTTCGTGAACCATTTGTTGTAATCATCAGACTTCTACATAATCCCGAGCAGCATGTTGCACCCGTTGCCAGGTGTAGGGAAGTCGCAGGATACCATCAGCGGTGCCCTCTTTGTTGACAGATAACAGCATATAGAAGAAGCATGGCATCTCTGGTCCGGAAACGCATCCCTTGCAATGGTTCTTTTAACTTAGAGAACTGATGAAAGGCACACGAACTGGTGTCCTCTGGAATCACCCACCACATCATGCACAGCAACTGCGTTATGACAACGCAGTATATCCTACAAATCAATGGGTGGATACGGCCTCGGTTCGATCCCAAGCGACCGTATGCGAGATTTGTGGTGGACAAAGCGGCTCTGGGCGGGTTTTCTCCGGGTTCTCCGGTTTCCCCCGCCATCGCATTCCACCGGTGCTCCATCTTCATTGATGTATCATCAGTGTCTCCGCCTGCGGTGCCATAAGTAGTTACAGCGGGCGTTAAACACTACGGCACTGCCTCGTTCTCGCATGCTTAACATAGATGCCATTTTTATAAAGTTAAAAAAAATGGAATCTATAAGTATAAAAATAAACTAAAAACATTGCTAATGGGACCAATGTTTTCAATTGTTCTTAGAAGTTTGAATTTTGGGCAGAATTTTTTTTTTTGGGGGGAGGAAGGGCCTTTGTTTAATTTTACTGTCCAGAGTGACATTCTCTGGTGTTTTTCCCACAGATCCGCTTTGATTTTTATTCATACATGTTGTTCTAACTTGGAAAACATCCCCTTTAGGGCTGTGTGATTTGACAACATTCAACACACGCCACTCGCATAAACACGAGGTGTATAGCTCTATCCATCCTCTACATGTGTTGCCAACAGCAACTCGAATAAACATCCCTGCGCGGGGATAAAACAGTGTAATCACCTAATTCTTTCCAGCCCTATAAATAGGCACAATGTAAGTTTTTTTATTTTCTCTAACCCATATGTACAATGTATATAATGTATAGAGAAGGTATTTTTGTTTTTTATTGTTTCATTTATATAGCCCCCTTTAACATCTTAGGTCATATCGGGGGGGGGGGCTTTCCACTTGAAACAACTCCTTGTCTGTAGGTACTTTTTACGTTGGTTTAAATCATTTTGTTTTACTCAAACACGCACACATTCACACTCACATACAAACTTCCAGACTCTGCGGGGGATGGGGAGTAATTCTATACTCTAATAGGCTAGAGAAAAATTCTCTGCCCCAGCCGGGAGTCGAATTGCATTCTACCCACAAATTCAATTTAAAATTTCACCAGAAATATATGTTTTGAGGTCCCCTGAAAAAAATATTTTTAGAGAAGGGTCCGTGTGTGTGTTTGTGTGTGTCCCTGGACAGCATAGCTCAAAAACGAAAAGTCCGTTAAATACCAAACTTGGCGTTTAAGTTCCATATTTTCCAAGGATACCACTAGAAGATTTTCAAGAAAATTCCTCCATCCCAACTACCCTTTACTTGGGAAATGTTTCTAAAATTTTGATTTCTCAAGAAGGCTCTAACGATCTGGATTAAAATTCCGTATATTAATGATGTTTGCATTAACAATAAAAAGGATATTTGAATTTTCTGAGAATAGACTCTGAAGAGCTCTTTCTGGATGAATTTTTCTGAACTTTGTATAACACAAACCGTAAGAGATAGACACGACAAAAATGTAGATGTTAAAACACACAATTTATATCACATACATTTTGGTCGTGGAGCTGGCCATTTTTAGATATTCCTTGTTGTTGGTTTCGCTTTTAAAATACTTGAAACTTTCTTCATAAGGAATTTGTCAACTCCTGGCAACGCAAAGAAACAGATTTAATCCATATGGCGACCAGCTTTTAAAAGATTTGACTGTTGCTTTAGCCTAGTGTATTTCCTTATTCCCTTATACTTATAAGAAAGCAAGTAATAACACCATTTCTGCCAATGTTCACCTCGATTAGCATGTAGTAGATAGAAGAATAAGCTTTTCATCAGTAATTTGTTACAGAGAAAGTCATGTGAATGCAACACACTAGATTTTTACACTGCCTATTATTGCAGAAGTTAGCTATTTATAATGCATGTTTGCCTGCATATTTTAATGCTTTACTTCCGGGCTGTGATGAACAAAGTGACAGTTTATCTAAATGTAGTTATGTAGCGTCAACATCAGCCACGTCAAATAAAATACTGCAAAGTACTCGCCAACATTGGTAACTGCTTTAACATTCACACAATTACTAATACGAATATAAATCAGCGACCAAGTTATTACCTTTACAGGTTTTAAGAAGTGAGTATCGAGTGTGGCTGCTCAAAATCAATTTTAGTAAAGAGTATCGATTATCGAAAAATAGTGATAATATAATCGCATCATTAGTACCGGCACATTTCTCCACTTAAAGCACTGAAGCAAAATATTAGAACTGTAATTACAGCTTACCAGAAGCTTCACGTTCTAAACTAGGCTGTGTAGTGCAATTTTGAAGGAGAACTCACCTGAAAAGAAGAGAAAATCTTTAATAACATAAATTAATAGTTGATTTCCTAATAAACTATTTTTCTAGTTGCTCTGAACTCCTCGGTGAAAATGGCCAAGTAAAATAAACAATGAAAGAAGAAAATAGTATTATAAACATAAAAAGTTTAACGAAAACTGACAGCTGATGTTTTTCTGTCTACTGGCTGCTCCAGTGGTAAGCTGAGATCTTCATCAGGTGTGCGTGGGTGTGGTGAGAATTGTACCAGTTGAAATTTATAAGAATAGTTTTTGGAGGCTAATAACTGATCTGTTTGGAACGACTTGACGACCGTTTTAAGATTTTTTTTTCCGTCGTAAAGTAAAAAGGATAAGTTATCGTGATTTGCCAAACTATTATATGGCGAATCACTTACGATCAGCGGTAAACGTATGACGAGTCTGGCGCAGCGCTACAATCACTGCAGCAAGAGTGTTGAAGCACAATAAGCGCATGAACGAAACATGAGACGTACCAGAGTATTTAAGTATTTTTTTTAAATATATGTGTTTTTATTAAGTTATGCCCCGCCTACATCAGACTACCCCACCACATTTCCATGTTCTACTTTGGCAACTTTTACTTTTTATATTAGCATCTGAAACACCTCTTCAGTTTCTTTGACTGCTCAATCCTAAGCCTCCCTTCCCTTTGGTAAATTCTCAGGAATAGCTCAAACGCTTTACAGCAGTATTATAATTTATTTTTTTAGTTTTGTCAACATTATTTCGATTTTTATAGTGTTTAACGCCCGCTTTTGTTACTATGGCACAGCAGACGATGATTATTTCGTTAAACTGAACCTTTAAACAAATGGATTTCCTTGTTCACTGATATCCATGTCATCTAATTACCTCCGTTAATCTCACTTTGGGCTGATTGTTGTCACCAAGATTAGTAGCATTTACTAATGATTTCCTACCCAGCAACCGATTTTCTAATCCCTGCATACACATACTAATTATAGACCTCGGACTTCATTGCCTCGAATCTTGACTCGGTTGTCGGTACATGGTAATCACCCCGCGTATGAAGTTATTTCCATTCCTCAGTCTAACTATACGACAGTGGGACAGGTACTCACTGTCAACACGTACACAAATCTGTCATTCGCTTTTAAGAGAAAACAGAGTTGAAAGAGGGACAGCTATGTCAGAAATAAACACACACAGATTCCTAGAATATGTGGACGAGTTTGAACTTTGGTATTTCCTATAAGAAGAAATATATTTTGCAACAGAAGCCTATACAGTTTAAAGATCACAGAAAGATTTTTATCCAGTACTGCTGCAATTCTATGCAGTATAAAAAGCATAAATGTATACTTGGTGATACACAATTTACATGTCAAAATTAATTCACATTTGACGTTTAGAAAAAATAGGTTGTTTTATTGTAATAGAACTGCGGAAACATAAATAAGTTGGTTATAAAAGAAAACTAATTTTTCGGTTATACTCTATTAAAATATCCATTAATGTTTGACATCAGAATAAGGAAACTGATATTATATTACAAAATATGCTGATTGTCATACAAAATAAACAGCAACGTTGTCCTTTATCGCACAAAGGAGCGAATGAGTCACCTCTCGTTAGGCCAAGCGCATAACGTCCAAATGCAGGTAACTTGAGAAGGCAGGTAATGAAGTCTCGAAGTCTATCAATGACTTATTAGTCTCACTCATGATTTACCTCCAACAGAACTATAACATGCATTTTTACATTATTTATGAATGTTAATATATTATTACATTATTTATCGCAGTTATTTATTTATAAAATAGTTATTAATTTGATACGACCATATTATGGGATCACAATAATAAAATTGGTAGTGGAATAACTTTCAAAGGTGGTTTAAGAGGCAAGTCCTGAACAATTGCATAATCAATTAATCACTACGCTAATTCAATAATCAATCCCACAAGTAATCTTCGACTTTAATGCCAAATATAGCCAACAACATATAGTGTCATTAAAAATATGTGTTCCATTCACATGAACTTTTCTGCTATTCTGTAGAAAGTTATTTTCACAAAAGATGATGCTAATAGAAATGGTTTTATTACTCAGTTCCTTATAAGTATAAGGGAATACCATAGGCTAAAGCTGTCACTGTGATATTTAAATTCGGCTCCCTTTGTATAGTCAGGATTATCAAAAAATAAATAAAAAAAAGAAAAGAATGAAAAATTCCCATTTGAGAAAATGTTAAGTATTTTAAAATTGAAACAGAAAACAAAATGTTTATGACTTAAATTGTGTGTTTTGAGCTTATGTGCAGTAAGTTCTTGTATAACTTACGTTTACAAGGTAATTCCAAGAAGATTCAAGATATGCATTTTATTTGTCATGTAATTAAATATATTTAATATATGGTATTTTAATTAAAATCATTAGAGCCTGAATATACCACATTTCCGAAAATTTTTCCATATAAAGGGTAGTCTGGACTTTTCGCTTTTTCGTTATGCTACCCAAAGACACACACACATACACACACAACATACACATAAGGACTTTTTTTTTCTAAAAAGGCTTTTTTAAAATTCAGGAGCCCTCAAAATGTTTATTCCTGTGAAATCTCGCTATCGAATTTTTGTGTGGAATGCAATAACTTCTCTACAACCATGTATGTACATAGAACACGGTAGCGAAAGTAAAAATCTGATGTTTTCCATTCACATGATATTTACAAGCTATTGTCATTTATGTATATCGTGGTAGTCAAAATAAACATTAGCAGAAATGACTGTATTAGTTCCTTGTAAGTAGAAGGGAAATAAGATAATACACTAGCCTAAAGCGACAGACAAATCTTTTAAAAGCTGGTCGCCATGTGAAACAAGTGAAATTGCTTTTGATTTCCACGTTCAAGAGCAAAAGAGAGATGAACGAAAGATAAGGGTTTTAGAAAACTTTAAATAGTGCTGCGTTCCTTCTTGCTTCTCTGGCTATTTTTATATTGTAAATTACATTTTAATATATTATTCATATTTGCTCCGGCTAGTTGTGTTCCTCGGTCGAGCAAGTATCTCTTTACAGGGCGTGAATGGTAAAAGTAACTATTTCAGAGATAACACATTTGTAACTTTTAGTTTAAACAATTTATTTAAACTATTACCTTCCAAGATATATACTTTATATACACGTACATTTCTATGCGATCCTACCTGAAACTTATTACGCGTTCACTTACACGCGAAACTCGGATTTCGCGTACCACGTTTCTTACATAAGTAATCTTGAAATCAAAATACTGGGGGAGAACAACTAAATGCACGTCTACTTAAAAAGGTTGCAGTGTACAGTTAATGAAAACGAACTGTGTTGAGAACTGCAGCCCTGTAGAATATATCGAACGCCCTTGTTCTACCTAAGCGTTAAAATTGTGCTCTAATTGGCTTTCTTTGCCGCTCCCAGTAGCGTCCCCTTTCATGAGCCAATAGAAACTGCTCTACTATTTAACTTAGGCTGCTAACTCTCAGTAGCTTTCACCCTCCTAAGACTTGCGCTATTTTTTTTTTTCTTTTTTTTTTTTTTTTTAAGACTCAAGGACGTTCTTTTATACATCTTACCCCAACTCATTGGCTATTGTCTCCAAAAACCTTGCGAAAGATTTCCCTTTTATGACTTATACGGTTTCAGCTACATCTTCTCTCTTATAACTAAGCTTATACTAACATCCTCTAGTAATACAAGCTTATTTCTATATTAGGTAAGTATAATTGTTTACATTATGTTGCTTATTAGTTATTTTCATCTGCTTGTATTCATTAGTAATGTCTCAGTATTTTAAAATCGAAAGCAATAACAAGGCGTACCTCGGAAACAGCTCCACAATAAGGATGTAAAGGACATAAATTGCCCTTAATGATATATAGGTACAATTTTTGTGCAGTATGTTTTTGCCTGTCTCTTACGGTTTGCTGGTTATGCAAAAGTCATTCAGAAGGAAGAGTATTTCAGAGGCTATTCCCAGAAAATTCAATATATATGTATATATAATTTATGCACATTTACTTTCTCTACACGTACTATGTGCATAGTGTACAGAGAAGATATTGCATTCCACCCAAATTTTCGATACCAAGATTTCACTGGAAATATACATTTTAGTGTACCCTGTGTCGAAAAAAAAGTATTTTTGGAAAAAGGTACATGCGTATATTTGTGTGTAGTCTGTCCGTGTGTCTGTGCACACGATAACTCAAAAACGAAAAGTCGGAAAAATACCAAACTGGGTATATCATTTTAGTATCTTCCATGGATGCGACACGAAGATATTGAAGAAAATATCCTCACCCCAAACTACCCTTTACATGGAAAAATGTTCGAAAATTTTGATTTTCTCAAAAAATTGGTCTAATGATTTGATTGTAATTCCGTAAGATACGAGTATTTACACGGAAAATAAAATATATATATCTTGAATTTTCTGGGAATAGCCTCAGAAGATCTGTTCATTCTGGATGCATTTTGCTATATTTTGCCGTAAGAGATAGACAAAAACGTAATGCACAAAGAATGTAGATCTCGTTAAAACACACAATTTAAGACCTAACATTTTTTACGCAGAGCTGACCATTCTTGAAATATTCCTTCTTATTAGTTTCAGTTTTAAAATACTTAAAAAGCTTTTCACATAAGTACGGGAATTTGTTAACTCCTGGCAATGCAAAGAAACATTTCATCTACATGGCAACCAGTTTTTGAAAGATTTGACTTCGTTTTAGCTAGTGTATTCCATTATTTCCCTTCTGCTTACAATAAAGCATTTCTGCTAATGTTAAACTCGATTAGCATGAAGTAGACGCATAAGCTTTTAAACAACAATTTATTAAAGAGATGTAGAGAAAATAATAAAGTCATAATTCTCAAAAGTTCTTTTCATGATAACAGGTCACAGAATATCGAACGCGGATCACAGACATACCACCTGAGGCATCCCTCTTGGTGACAAAGTCAGATGTGAAAGAGGTTAGTGGTATACAAATTAATATCTTTTTTACTTTCTCTACACGTACTATGTACATAGTGTATAGAGAAGATATTCTATTGCACCAAAACTTCGATACCGAAATTTCACCGGAAATACTTGTTTTGGGTACCCCTGAATCCAAAAAAGCATTTTTGGAAAAAGGTCCCTATGTGCATAAGTGTGTGTCTGTGTGTTTGTGGACAGCATAGCTGAAAAACGAAAATACCGTTAATTACCAAACTTGATATTTAAGTTTGGTATCTTCCAAGGATGCGACAGTAAGATTTTCAAGAAAATCCCCAACCTAAACTACCCTTTATATGGAAAAAATTTCGAAAATGTTGATTTTCTATAAAATGGCAATGGTAAGAGATAGACAAAAACTTACTATACAAAAATGAAAATCAAGATAAAACACACATTTTTATGTCCTATACATTTTTTCGAAGAGTTAATCGTTTTTTAGATATTCATTGTTATTGGTTTCAGATTTAAAAAAAAAAAAAAAAAAAAAAAAACTTATACTTTTCTGTTACAGGAATTTGTCAACTCCTGTCCTTACAAACAAAGGAACTTCAGTCACATAGCAACCAGCTTTTGACTATCATTTTAACCTGTGGTACTCCCTTATTTCGCTTCTACTTACAAGAAACCAAGTAATAAGATTATTTCTGCTAATTTTTTCTCGATTAGCATGAAGTAAATAGAAGCATAAGCTTTTTAACAATACTTTGTGCAGAGCTGTAGAGAAAGTCATGTTAATGGAACACAAGATTTTTTTAATAGTGTTTAACGCCCGCTTTTACTACCATGGTACCGCAGGCGATGACAGTGGTGATACACGAAATGAAGATGGAGCACCGGTGGAATGCGTTGGCGAGGGAAACTGGAGAACCCGGAGAAAACCCGCCTTGCCATAAATCTCACGTGCGGTCGCTTGGGATCGAATCCGGACCGTCTAGGTGAGAGACGAATGGTTTAACCACGGCGCGGCCAAAAAATTTACATCATCCTGAATGACTGCCTGTATCTTGTGATTTGCTTCATTTAGTATGCTTGTGTTCAGAGTATGCACTTCACAATAGTGTACTAAGTGTACATCGCCAGCAGTTCTGTAGAAGTTAAAAAGGAAGTGACTACTCGGCAAGAAGCGATGATTGTTTGCAGGAAACAAAAGACTTTTCAGCGCCAAGGCTTTGCTAACAAAATGGTTAGCATCAGAACAAGAGACACGTTTAATGTCTTCGTACAAATTATGCGAAAAAAGTGGCTAGCTTTGATAAGAATAAGTGTATTTCTTTTTCCCTTCTTGTGCATTTTTAAACACAGTATAAAGACTCATTGTAACTGACCGCTAGAAAATTACACCGCATCAGACGCGTCCCCATGGAGAACAACAAAATTGCTACTCTCTTTTGTTTACTTCTCTTTGTAACTTTTGGCTTTACATTGTGTTGTGTATAATTGATTGGAGTACAGTTACTGTTAATTATCCGCAAAATGGGAAATTTGACACGCTACCAGCGATAACAGATTGTTACTGCCCGATTAACTTCTTTAACTATGAGAACGCAATCACTGACTGTGCTAGTAACAATGGCGTACATGTGTGCCTATTCAGCACATAATTTATCGATCAATGGGTGTAGTCCGCGGAATAGGAGGCATTTTATCGCTGAGAGGCCTTTATTTATCTCTTTTCTTTTTCTACTCAGAGGTTGAGCAACCGGTTAGAGACCGGAAGATCCGTGGTTCAAATCCCGGCTATGGCATTGCATTTTTCAGTCTGACTCTACCTATCTAACTCCTGTCATGTGAAAAAAAAACAACAAATCAACACTAATTGACCATAATAGTTGGCTATACTATTAATCCTAGTACTTGCAACATTGTAAGTCGCCATTGGGTTGTCATCTCAAAATAATTTGAGATCACCTTGTGGCGAAACATGCGAGTCAGTTGAGAAACTTAATGCTATGCTGGTATGTTGCCATGGTAGCTCAGAGGTAGAGTAACCAGCTAGAGATCGGGAGATCCGTGTTTCAAATCCCGGCTATGGCATTGAATTTTTCAGTCTGACTCTACCTATCTGACCCTTTTCCTTTTATTTCCTTTTTATTTTCTCTACACATGCTATATATGAACATGATGTATAGAGAAGGTATTGTATTCCACCCAAAAATTTGATACCGAGATTTCATTAGAAATATACGTTTCAGAGTCCCCTGAATCCAAAAAAGTAGGGTGTGTGTGTCCTTGTATATGTGAACACGATAACTCAAAAACAAAAAAGCAGTAAAATTATCAAACTTGGTATTTAGGTTTAGTGTCTTCTAAGGATGCGACACGAAGATTTTGAGAAAAGTGCCCCGTCCCAAACAACCCTTACCTGGAAAAAAAGTCGCAAATTTTTATTTTCTCTAAAATTTGGACTAAAATATGTATATTAAAGATATGTATATAACAAATAAAATGAATACATTGACTTTTCTGTGAATACCCTCCGAAGAACTCTTTATTCTAGATGAACTTTGTTGAATTTTGCATTAATGGTAAATATAAAAAATTACTGTACAAAAATGTAGGTTTCATTAAAACACACAATTTATGTCATATACATTATTTTTTTCCTTGACCACTTCTGAGATATTCCTTGTTATTGATTTCATTTTTAAAATACATAAAACTTTTCTCATATGGGAGTTTGTCAGCTCCTGACTATACAAAGAAACGGATTTCAATCACAAAGCAACTAGCTTTTAAAATAAATGACTATTACTTTACCCTAATGCTTTCGCTTCTACTTACAAGGAGGCAAGTAATAAGACCACGTCTGCTAATTTTTAATTCGATTAGTTTTTTTTTTGATTCATTTGTATAGCCCCCTTTAACATCAATGGTCATATCGGGGGCTTTCACTTGTGAAACAACTTTAGGTTAAACTTTATATTACTAAATACACGCACATTCACTCTTACATCCATACTTCCAGACTCTATGGGGGATAGGGAATCATTCCGGTTAAAGAAAAATTCCCCGCCCCAGCCGAGAATCGAACCCGGGACCTCCGGGTGAGAAGTCAGCTCGCTGACCACGCAGTCGGTGAATGCCAACGGCACGTGGTGTTCCCAAGCGGTCACCCACCATTCGATTAGTGTGAAGTAGATAGAAGAATAATGTTTTTTAATAATAATTTATCACAGAGATGTAGAGAACACATCACATTTTTAGTTTCTGAAGCACATATGTACAACATACATAGTAGATGTAGACGGTATTGTATTCCACCCAAAATTCGATACGGGATTTCACTGGAAATACATATTTTGGAGACCACTGTGTTAAAAAAATTACAAACAGCTGAATGTGCGTCTCAAAATCGAAAAATCGTTAAGTACCAAATTCGATATTTAAGTTTAGCAAGGACATGGCAGAAAGATTTTCAAGAAAATCACCTGCCCCTAACTACCCCTCACATGGAAGAATTTTCGAAATTTTCGATTCCCTCAAAAACGATTTTGATTAAAATACCATATATTATATTTATATGTAAATTTATATCTTGAATTTTCTTAGAATAGCCTCTGAAGACCTCTTCATCCTGAATGACTTTTGCATAACTGTAAGCCTTAAGAGATAGGCATACCTTACTACACAAAAATATAGATCTCCTTAAAACACAATTCATGTTATACAGTTTTTGTAGAGCTAACCTTGCCGAGCTATTCCTTATTATTGGTTTCAATTTTAAAACAAATATAATTTTCTCAAACGATAAGTTGTCATTCGTTTCATATTTCATTTTTTTAGTCCAGGTCATGTAAGAAAACCGAATTTCAATTACACAGCGACCAGCTTTTGAAACATTGGACAATGGCTTTAGTCTACTGTACTTCCTCGCTTCCCTTCTACAAGGAAGCAAATAATAAGCCAGTTTCTGTTAATGTTTTTCTGGATTAGCATGAAGTGGATAAAAGAATAATCTTTTGTAAGAATAGTTTGTATATGGAATAGCTAAAGAAAGTTATGTGAGTAGCATATATCAGATTTTTGAGTTAGTTGTCCACAGACACTCACACGCACTCACAACACAGACACACACGGATTTTTGCCTAGGAATGTGTTTTACTTTCTCCACACGTACTGTGTACATAGTATAAGATATTGCAATGCATCTAAAAAAACTCGATACCGTGATTTCACTGGAAATAAATGTTTTGAGACCCCTTCAATCCAAAAAAGCATTTTTAGAAAAATGTCAGTGTGTGTTTGTGTGTCTGTGGGCAGCATATTTCAAAAATGAAAAGTCCGTTAAATACCAAACTTGATATTTAAGTTTAGTATCTTCCAAGGACGCGACACGAAGATTTTCAAGAAAATCCCCCCCACACCAAACTACACTTTACATGAAAAAAAAAAGAAGAAAATTTTGATTTTCTTAAAAATGGCTCTAACGATTATAATTTAAATTTCTTATATTTAAGATATTTACATGACAAAGAAAACGTATATCTTGAATTTTCTGGGAATGGCCTCTGAAGACCTCTCTTTATTCTGGATGATTTTTATTAAATGATGCATAACTGGTAAACCGTATAGGCAAAAAAAAAAAAGTATAAAAAATCTGATGTGTTACACTCACATGACTTTCTCTAGCTGTTCCAAAAACTTCTTACATAAGATAATTCTTCTTTCTCAACTTGCTAAACGAGGTACTCATTAGCACAATGTTCTTATTACTTAGTTCCGTATAAGAGAAAAATGTATATGACTAACTTGTGTATTTTAAAAAAAACCTACATTTTTTGTATAGTAAGTTTTTGCCTATCTCTTACGGTTTACTAGTTATGCCAAATTAAGCAAAATTCATCCAGAATAAACAGGTCTTCACAAGCTATTCCCAGAAAATTCAAGATATACATTTTATTTGTCAGGTAAATATCTTTAATATACGATATTTTAATCAAAATCGTTAGAGCCATTTTTAAGAAAATCAAAATGTTCCAAAAAGATTTCATGTAAAGGGTAGTTTGAGGTGGGGGGATTTTTCTCAAAATCTTCGTGTCGCATCCCTGGAAGATACTAAACTTAAATACCAAGTTTGGTATTTTAGCTACTATTCGCTTTTGAGTTATCGTGTTCACAGACACACGGACACACACACGGATCTTTTTCTGAAAATGCTTTTTATGGATACAGGGGATCCTAAAACATGTATTTCCGGTGAAATCTCGGTATCGAATTTTTGGGTGGAACACAATACTTCTCTATCCCTATGTACATTGTACATATGGGGCTAGAGAAAGTAAAAATATAGAGCTCATTAAAATACACAATTAATGTTATGTGCATTTTTTTTGTGGAGTTGACCGTTTTTGAGATATTCCTTGTTATTAGCTTCAGCTTTAAAATACTTATACTTTTCTCCTACGGAAATTTGTCCACTCGTATCCATAAAAACAAAGGTACTTCAATCACATAGCAACCAGCTTTTAAAAGTTTAGCCTATCAATTTAGCCTATGGTACTCCCTATCTTTCTTATACTTACAAGAAAGCAAATAATAAGACCCTTTCTACTATTTTTTTTTCTCGATTAGTATTAAGTAAATAAAATAATAAGATTTTCAAGAATAATTTATTGCAGAAATATAGAGAAAGTCATATGAATGGAACCCATCAGATTTTATTTAATCTGAGGTCCTCAAAACATGTATTCCCATTGAAATCTCGGAAAGGCTTATCTATCCATTATGTACATTGTACATCGTAGAGAAAGTAAAACGCATTTCCTTGCTCTACTTATTTTGAACCAGACATATGCTTCACTGACAAATTTAATTGTTAGATGTGATCTAATGAAATAAAAAGTAGGAGTAAGAATTGTTATTTTCTCTACACGTGCTTTGTACATTGTGTATAGAGAACATATTGTAATGCACCCAAAAATCCGATACCGAGATTTCACCAGAAATACATGTTTTGAGTCCCCTGAATCTAAAAAAGAGCATTTCTGGAAAAAGGTCCGCGCGTGTGTGTGTCTGTGAACAGCATAGCTTAAAAACGAAAAGGCCGTTAAATACCTAACTTGGTATTTAAGTTTAGTGTCTTCCAAGGATGCGACACAAAGATTTTCAAGAAAATCCCCCCACCCCCAACTACCCTTTACATGGAACTTTCTTCGAAAATTTTGATTTTCTAAGAAATGGCTCTAACGATTTTGATTAAAATATCGCATATAAAGATATTTCCCTGACAAATGATATGCATATCTTGAATTTTCTGGGAATAGCCTGTGAAGACTACTTTATTGTAGATGAATTTTACGGAATTTTGCATAACTGCTAAAATGTAAGAGATAAACAAAAACTTATCATACAAAAATGTAGAACACATTAAAACACAATTTATGTAATATTCATTTTTTTTGTGGAGTTGATTGATTTTAAGATATTCCTTGTTTTTTGTTTCAGCTTTGAAAAACGTATATTTTTCTCATACAGGAATTTGTCAACTCTTGTCCATACAAACAAAGGAACTTCAGTCACATAGCAACCAGCTTTTGACTATTACTTTAACCTGTAGTACTGCCTTATTTATTTTCTACTTTCAAGGAAGCAAGTAATAAGTCCCTTTCTGCTAATATTTTCTCGATTAGCTTGAAGTAAACAGAAACATAAGCTTTTTAACAATAATTTGTTGCAGAGATGTAGAGAAAGTCGTGTGAATGGATCACATCTGATTTTATTGATAGAAGTGTGCCAATCAAGTAAAAGGGTATTAGACAAGCCGGAGCCGTAACGGCAGTCACGCAACTAGAGGGCGTTACCATCCTTGCTTGCTTTTCATTGAAAACGTGGCTTATCGATCGAGCAAAACGGGTTTACAGTGGATATACACCTAACAGTTATCAAGGAAGAAGACACGCAAGAGTATTTCATGCCTTTCACCTTTGCCTTAGAAAAAAAAACTGATATGTTACATTCGCATGCAAGTTTTCTTCCATTTCTGTAACAAACTCTTCTTACAAAAGTTTATTTTTCTAATTCAGACATAAAGGTAGCTTTTGTGGGGTACTGACTTCAGAACTCGTTTCCCAGAGTGCAATCAAGACGGGGAAATGTTGGCGAGTCGCACATACTGTCATATATACATATAGTACTTGTGCTGTTTTTAAGCAAACATAAAAGAACGTCAGGTTCTAAAATATACAGGAAATGTCATTTTCATAACATTTTCAGATGCTCCACATGAACTGCAACTGGAATTACTTCCTTTACAAGATTGTTCAATCGACAGTCTCTGCGGTCGGGTGGTCAGCGCTCTGGCTTCTCATCCAGAGAATCCTGGTTGGGGTGGGGGATTTTCTTTAACCAGAATCATTCACTATTCCACACAGCTATTACCGTTTTTTTCGGGTAAGACGAATGCTGGGTATTTTTTTCCCCAGCATTTCCTGTCTGAAGTGTCGTTTTCGGGCCCATTTCATTCATCCTCCGTCCCGTTGGTTTCTTTCAGGGTTGGAAGTGTCGGCAATGATACTTGGTGCGGCGTGGCAGGAACAAAGTGGCTATCTCCACCTGGTATCCAGAAAGGAGGATTGATTTGATGGGGGGGGGTTAGGGGTCCCGGTCTATCTTTCCGGCTGTCGGGTTGCTTATAGCTGAAAACCGTATGATCCTGTCATTGCTGTGCAGTCGCGCCTGGTTTCGGTCACCTGGTGTATTCTCTCAACTCACTCTAGCCTCCCGGGGGCGCCCCCTCATAGAGCACAGGTGCAATAACCAATATAAGGCTCAGTACTGAATCTCTTCTGTCCGTATTCTTTACCTAGGCATTCTATTTATGTATGTATATTTTAAAGGGAAAACAACCATAAAAATCTGATGTGTTCCATTTCATATGAGTTTCTCTACATCTCTGTAACAAATTATTGCTAATAAATTATTTTTCTATTTCATCCTAATCGAGATAACATTAGCAGAAACAGTATTATTACTTAGTTCCTTATAAGTAGAAGGGAAACAATGCATTACGCTAGGTTACACCGACAGTCAAATGTTTTAAAATGGAGTTGCTGTGGGATTGAAATCCGTTTCTTTGCGTGGTCAGAAGTTGACAAGTTCCCGTATGAGAAAAGTTTAAGTATTTCAAAACTGAAACCATAACAAGAAATATCTCGAAAATGGTCAACTACATGAAAAAATGTATAAGCATGACATAAATAAGGCGTTTTATCGAGATCTGCATTTTTTGTGTACTAAGTTTTTGTCTATCTATCACGGTTAAGCAGCTATGCAAAACTCAGGAAAAAATCAAGAGTAAAGAGACCCTCACAGGCTATTTCCAGAAAATTCAAAGTATACATTTTATTTGTCATGTAAACATCTTAAATATACCAGATTTTAATCAAAATTGTTAGAGCCATTTTTGAGAAAACCAAAATTTTCGAAATGTTTTCCGTGTAAAGGTTAGTTGGGGTGAGG
This sequence comes from Hymenopus coronatus, assembly GCA_030762935.1. Taxonomy (NCBI): domain Eukaryota; kingdom Metazoa; phylum Arthropoda; class Insecta; order Mantodea; family Hymenopodidae; genus Hymenopus; species Hymenopus coronatus. The sequence continues at coordinate 31,548,080 of CM060899.1, read as the reverse complement.
GGATTTTCTTGAAAATCTTCGTGTCGCATACTTTAAAGATACTGAACTTAAATATCAATTTTGGTATTTAACGGACTTTTATATTTTGAGCTATGCTGCCCAAAGATACACGACATCTTTATATATATATATATATATATATATATATATATATATATATATATATATATAATTTTTTTTTTTTCGGATTTAGGGGGTCCCAAAACACGAGTTTCCGGTGAAATCTCGGTATCGAATTTTTGGGTGCAATAGAATAGATACCTTCTCTTTACACAAGAAAAGAAAGTAAAAAAATCTATATGTTTCATTCATGTCGTTCTCTATCTGTTCTGCAAACAAACTATTCCTAAAAAATATTAGTATTTTATCTACCTAATGCTAATCAAGATAATACTATAAAAAATGGTAGTATTACTTAGTTGTTACAAATGGAAGGCAAATATGGGAATACTCTAAATCTTAAAAGCTGTCACTATGCGATTGTCATCGGAATTCGGTGTCTTTCCATGGCCAGGAGTAGCGCAAAAGCGATAGGAAACGGATGAGAGCTTACCATTTGAGAAATGTTTGTATTTTAAAATTGAAAACAATAACAGGGAACATCTATGAAATAGTTAGCTTTATAAAAGTAATGCATATGGCACAAACTATTTGTTTTAACGGGATCAACATTTTTTTTTTTAGTAACCCGTTGTCTACTATTTACCAATTTGCAGAATTCATCTAGAATGAAAGGGTATTCAGAGACTATTCCTAGAAAATTCAAGATATATATCTTATTTTGCGTAACTGGTAAACCGTAAGAGATACCCACAAACATGCTACACAAAAAATTTAGATCTCTTTAAAACACACTACTTATGCCAAGTACATTTTTTTTTTCGCGGAATAGACATTTCTGAGATATTCTTTGTTATTTGTTTCAGATTTAAAATAATTTTCTCACACGAAAACTGTAAGCTCCTGACCATGTATAGAAAGTAAATTCATCCACATGGCGACCAGCTTTTAAAAGACTTGACTATCGCATTAGCCTAATGTATTCCCTTATTTCCCTTCTACTTACAAGGAAGATTTCTTCTAATATTTATCTCGATTATCACAAAGTAGACACAAGAATATGCTTTTTAACAATAATTTGTTATTGCGATGTAGAGAAAGTCATGTAATATATATATCACCGGTATGTGTATATATATATATATATATATATATATATATATATACATACCGGTGATATCTCCACATAAAAGTTTTGGGCGGAGTAGGTACCTTCTCCACGTACTATGTACATGGTACGTGTAGAGAAAGTGAAAGTGTTTTACTATAAAAACCCTGTAAAACAGAGCATGAATTTCGTTGAACGCAAAAGTCAGACAAAAGGCAAAAGCTGACTGTTTCAAATCGCTGTTTTATCCGAAGTATGAAGCTGGCGCATCTTTTGCACGGACTGTAACAGTGACCCCTGACATTTATTGATCACGCAGAAGGACGTAAGTGCCTTGCCAGCTCTAAAACCCGGTAATATCAAACAGATGATAACACCGCATGATCAATGAAACACTTGTACGCAACACGTGCCGGGTCACCTTTGCTTCCATGAGGTGGGAAGACCTGCCTATAGACCGTGGCGCCCGAAACGTGTCTCTCCCAGCTTGCGTCTCACGTGTGGCCATTGTGACCAGGAGTTGGTCGCGGCATTATAATACTAGTAGTAATGCCCTTGGATCAGGGCTTTGCCTCTCTCACCCACCTAGTCAATCTAATAACACACTGTCTGTTCAACTATGTTTTAGCTAGAGAGTGGAGTGGCTTCTCCCGCAGATAAAGCTTTAGCTCAGGCATGAGAGGAAAACGGCACACCCACAATGCTGAACCTTAATATTGGCAATATTCTACAAATTTGCAGCCACCATGCTGCCCTAACCATAAATCAGTTGGTATTTAAGTTTAGTATCTTCCAATGATGGGGGCGCCAAGACAAATAGAGAGGGAAAATGATAACACCGCATGATCAATGAAACTCTTGAACGCAACATGTGCCCGGTCATCTTTGCTTCCACGAGGTGGGAAGACCTGCCAATACACCAGTGGTGCCCGAAACGTGTCTCTCCCAGATATACAAGCTTGTGTCTCACATGTGGTCATTGTGACCAGGAGTTGGTCGCGGCATTATGATAGTAGTAGTCAGGGCTTTTCCTCTTTCACCCTCCTAGTCAATCTAATTACACACTGTCGGTTCAACTATGTTTTAGCTAGAGTATGGGGTGGCGCTTCTCGCAGATAAAGTTTAAGTTCAGGCATGGGGGAGAAACGGCACCAAAACAGCAGGAAATCGAAACATACATTGCTCTTATAAGGACTCTTATAACATACAAAAACGTATGCTGACATCCACAACGTTGAACCTGTAATATTAGCGGTAGTCTACAAATTGGCGATCAACGCACTGCCGTAACCACAAATCAATTTCAAGAACCAAATTTGGTATTTAAGTTCTTCCAAGGATGGGGACACCAAAACAAATAGAGAGGAAATATGATAATACACTGTGATCAATGGTGTATCTATATCATGTTGGGGCTGGATATCAAGGGACGGTCTAAGTATGCTGTGGCAGATTGACGATACACTGAACGGTGGGCAGTACATGGTAATACTCGATAACATTTTGATTCGTGAGGATCAGATAACCTGATGGAATTGTTGAAATTGCGCAGGATAAGATCTCGAAAGGTTTTTAATTGATTTTCAGAGAGGCAGGATATCAGAGCGGTAGAATGTATGGGTTGAGGTGGAGCTACACTCCAATTTACCTGTAGATGGGCGAAGGACAAAAGATGACTTCTAGGCACGAATTCAAGAAGCCTGGTATCTTGTAGCTTCTCGTCCACATTACTGCAGGCATTTATTGAGGGCAGTTACACGGGCTGAGGGTTTATATACCCGATATTATGTTTATATTTTGGTTATAGTTTTACAAGATAATAGTTTATTTACACTTTTTTAAAGTTATTTAACACGAGTGTCAGTATAATTCTGTTTTGGTGTGCATAGATGGGCCCACAGCTTCAAATGCCAAAGTTATATTAATACAATATAATGTTCTATATATCCAGTCATAATATCAACAAACATAAAAACAATGACAAGCAGTGCAAGATTTGAACCTAGGAACTTATTAGTGGAAGCAAGGCCTTTTAATCCTCCGGAACGCTGTTTTGTGACCTGTTTTCAGTACTCACAAGTTGAGCATTATGCTATCAGTCACAGACCATTGTACAGCTTTTTCGTGTGCATTATGAACACAGCTTTTGCGAAGATACACGAAGCTCTTCGATCGACACAAGGGATCTGGGGATGACTCGTTTTTGTGTCCACGGCTGTACAACGCACATAGTAGATAAAGAAGGAATTGTATTCCACATAAAAATTTGATACCGAATTTCACCGAAAATATATGCTTTGAGATACCCTGGATAAAAAACATTTTTGAAACATGTTTGTATGTGTGTGTGTGTGTCTGCGGGTAAATTGGTCCAAATAGTCCGTTAAATACCAAACTTGGTATTTAAGTTCAGTACTTTCCAAGGATGCGGCACCAAAATTTTCAAGGATATCCCCCACCCCAACTATACTTCATATGGAACAGTTTTCAGAAATGTTTTTCTCAAAAATGGCTCTAACGATTTTGATTAAAATACTATATGTGATAATTTTAATTGCTTTCTCACAGAAACCGTGTGTAGGACAGAAGTTGGATAGGTAGAGTCAGACTGAAAAATTCAATGCCATAGTCGGGATTTGAACCACGCATCTCCGGGCCTCTAGTCGGTTGCTCTACCACTGAGCTTCAATTTTTCAGTCTGCCTCTACCTATCCAAAATACTATATATTTAAGCTATTTTCATGACAAACGAAATATATATCTTGAATTTTCAGGGAATAACCTCTGAAGGCCTCTTCATTCTGGATGACTTCTGTATATCTGGCCAACCGTAAGAGATAGACAAAAACGTACTACACAAAAATGTAGATCTCATTAAGGCATACCATTTTTGTTACACATATTTTTTGTAGAGTTAACTGTTTTCGAGAAATTCCGGATTATTGTGTTCAATTTTAAGCTGTTCAAACTTTTCTCAAACGGCAAGATACTTTCCTCTCGTCACTCTTTTGTTTACTCCTGGCAGGTAAAGATAAGAATTTCAATTGTATCACATAGCAACCAGTTTTTAAAGGATTTTCTGTCGTTTTAGCCTACTGTATTCCCCTATTTCCCTCCTAATTATTTTGATTAGCATGGTGTAGATAAAATATTAATGTTTTAAAATAAAGGTTTGGTTGCAGAAGAGCTAGAGAAAATCATATGAATGGAACAGATGTTTTCCATTGATCATCCAATTGATGAAGAGTAACAAGCAGGGGTTTCATATTGGTAATGGCCACCACTGTGGGGTTATTATAGTCGTGTTGATAATCATGTGTCATTTGGCTAAGAAAGAACATGTGTAGGAAACATCCCTCTACGTAGGAGCAGCGTATAACGGTTATTGCAGAATAACAGCATTGTAGAGTACAAAATCTTATCCGGGTGACTCACACCAAAGGAGATTCGAAGTCGCGACCTCCTGAATATGAGACAGACCCGCTACTTTCAACCTACTGAGGCGGATGGGCATGGCCGAACTTACTAAGTCCTGCTGAGAACTGTATTACCAAAGCGTATTCATCACCACGGAAAGGCGCTACCCGCAAGAGACTGGCTGGAATGAAATGGAGATGAAGTTAAATTCAGGAAGTATTTTTTTTTTAATGGTTCCGAGTCTGGTCGGGATTCCGGCGCTATATCCCTTTTTCTTATTCCTCTTTTCCCCCTTTTTCCCTAAATTTCGTGTGTTTACCGTTTTACGACAAATACACAAACATACAAACACCTATACCCAAGGCGCGACTCGAACCCACGATCCCCTGCACCACGAAGCACCAAAGCGAGGCGTGTTAGCTACAGTGCTACAGGGAACTCACGGAATGAAGGAACCTCCCCAGTATTTGCCTAGTGACCCAGGTAAACTCCCAATACCTAGGATCAGAGAGGTCAACAGTCCAGGACGAAACGCCTGAGTCACCTAGCTCGGCCTGCTTCTCTGTGCTTAGGATTTGAACTCGGGGCGCCAGTTGCATGAAGCGTGACAGATTTTTGTTCATTATTTTCTTTAGTTTAAATCCTTTAATCTGGATGTTCATATCAGAGGGTGAATGGAATTCGTGAAATGATGCTCAAATGATTTTCAGGTCCATGGAGCTTCGTCTTCTCAGGACAAGGGAAAACTCCGAGAAAAAAATCTATGTGTCCCATTCACATGAGTTTCTCTACATCTCTGAAACAAATATTATTAAAGAGCTTATTTTACTATTTACTTCGTGCTAATCGAGAACAAATTAGGAGAAATAGTGTTATTACTTACTTCCATGTAAGTAGCAGCGAAATAAGGGAGCATCATTGATAGTCAAAAGCTGGTTGCTATGTGACTGAAGTTCCTTTGTTTGTATAAGCAGGAGTTCACAAATTCCTGTATGAGAATAGTATGTTTTACAAAGCTGAATCTAATAACAAGGAATACCTATCTCAAAAAACGATCAACTTCATGAAAAAATGCATATAACATAAATTATGTGTTTTAACGTTCTCTACATTTTTTGTGTAGTAGGTTTTTATCTATCTCTTACGGTTTAGAAGCTATGCAAAATTCCGTAAAATTCATCCAGAATAAAGTAGTCTTCAGAGGCTCTTCCCAGAAAATTCAAGATATGCAATTTATTTGTCAGGTAAATATCTTTAATATACGATATTTTAATCAAAATCGTTAGAGCCATTTTTGAGAAAATCAAAATTTTGGAAAGTTTGGTTTTAACGGAATTTTTTGAGCTATGCTGTCCACAGACACACACGGACCTTTTTCTAAAATGATTTTTTTGGATTCTGAGGGTCTCTAAACATGTATTTCCGGTGAAATCTCGGTATCAAATTTTTGGGTGCATTACAATACCTTCTCTATACACTATGTACATAGTAGGTGTAGAGAAAGTAAAAAACCTTATTCGGGTAACTTGCCCTAAGCGAGAGTCGAACTCGCAAACTCTTGAATGTGAAGCACACACGCTACACACACACTAACGAGGCGTGCGAAAATATTTTGTGACCTACAAAAATAAGAAATTTTTCTGTTTAATATGCGGTGTTTAAACAGAACATATATGCATCTATATAACGCTTCAGGATAAAACGTCTATGATAGGAAAAAGCGGGTTTTGATGATCTTACAGATATTTTATTCACATTTTTAAAAGGTACTTTATTAATATTTTGAAAATATAAAAAATCTGACGTGTTTCATTCACATGACTTTCTCTACATCTCTGCAACAAATTATTGTTAAAAAAAACTTAGGATTCTATTTACCTCTCGCTAATCGAGGAAAAATTAGCAAAAATAGTCTTATTACTTGCTTGCTTGTAAATAGAAGCGAAATAAGGGAGTAGCTAGGTTACAGTGATAGTCAAAATCTGGTTGCTATGTGACTGAAGTTCCTTTGTTTGTGTGGATAGGAGTTGACAAATTCCCATATGAGAAAAATATTAAGTATTTTACAACTTAAATCAATAACAAGAAATAACTTAAAAACGGTCACTCCAGGAAAAAATGCATATAACATAAATTGTGTGTTTCAACAAACTCTATACTTTTTGTGTACTAAGTTTTTGTCCATCTCTTACGGTTTACCAGTTATGCAGAATTCCGCAAAATTCTTTCAGAATAAAGATGTCTTCAGAGGCAATTCCCATAAAATTCAAGATGTACATTTCATTTTTCATGTAAATATCTTTAATATACGATATTTTAATTGAAATATATAGAACCATTTTTGAAAAATTTAAAATTTTCGAAAACAATTCTATGTAAAGGATATTTGGTGATAGGGGGGGGGATTTTCTTGAAAATCTTTGCGTCATATCCCTGGAAGATAGTGAACTTAAATACCAATTTTTGAGCTATGCTGTCCATAGACACATACACAAACGGACCTTTTTCTAGAAATACTTTTTTTTTTTGATTCAGGAGGTCCCAAAACATGTATTTCCGGTGAATTCTCGGTATCGAATTTTTGGGGTAATGCAACACCTTCTCTATATACTATGTACATAGTACGTGTAGAGAAAGTAAAACTACACATAATTCTGCAACTTTACAGGCTTAGTCACTAATTACTTTATTGAGTATCCGTAATTGAATTTCTTATTTGTGCATATCTGCGTACATATATGTCTTATACCTAGCTAAATGAAGCCACTGTTTTCAGGGATAAGAATTTCACTGAAATGTCATTGCCGAGATTTGAACTACGGACCTCCTGGTCTCTAGTCGGTTGCTCTAACCACTGAGCAACCATAGCAATATGCCGGTGGGCACTTCATTCTCAACTGACCGGCATGTTTCCCGGTAAATCACAAAATGATCTCAAATTATTTTGAGATGACATACCCCAATGGCAACTTATTACAATATGTAAGTATGTATTTTAAGTCCCGGGCTTCACACTTTAGCCAAATTTTAGGTCAATTATTTCACAATAAAATTAATAAGAATTTCACTGTTAAGAATTTTACGTACAAAAGACAAAGGAAATGTTATAAAATTGAATATTAGAGAATTTGCCTAACCACACAGGTAGCTCTAATAATTCTGGTATGAAAATATTTTAACTGGAAATGCCACCGAAAAAGTTATCACAGACGAGCAGTTTGGAAAACAAACCCACCACTGCTCTTGACTTGTAGCAAAACAAGTTCGTTACTCCTCGCCACTAGACAGCAGAATGTGAGGAGAGCTTCCATCTCTATTTGACTTGTCCCCATCCTTGGAAGACACTAGATTTAAATACCTGTTTGGTTCTTAATCTTAATTTCGTTTTTGAGTTATATTGTTCAGAGATGCACAGACTTGCCTCTATTTGTTGTATTCAGCGGGCCTCAAAACTATATTTCCGGTGAAATTTCGGAATAGAATTTTTGGGTGCGATACAATATATACATTCTCTACCTATGTAAATTGTATATACGTGGTAAAGAAAGTAAAAACAAGGAGTATATGTTTGTTGACCAGGCTCATCGTAATAGCCTTAGGGTAATGTCAAAGGCTCAGAGGTTTTGGGCAGCAGACGGATAGATAGAGGTCGTGAGGCGATACAAGAGCAAACCATTAAGTTGCGCAGTGGCGACTCTGGGTCTAAGGGCTCGTGGTGGGAGAAGTTGCGCCAACATATATGCGCAGACGTCATAAAGTTTCTGTCCATGAAGGAGTGAAGTAGTTAGCGCTAATTTTAGTGCGGCAAATTAACACTAGCAGGTTATTGCTAACTTGGAAGAAGACAGTAATGCCGACGATATCAAAAGCGATGCTGGTTACGAGGATGAAGATGATGGGAATGAAAAGCTGTAGAAACATGTGGTGAGTGCAGTAATATTGGCTATGACCATGGTTTTCAACTCGTGTGATAAGCTGGATCGTAACAAAAAATAAATATATCCACATTTCTTCAAGCAAAACACTACATATAGGCGCTCTACATATTGTTAGTGACATATTATGTATGTATAAACATTAGTTTTATAACAAAGTGATTTCGCTATAACTATGGATATGTGCCAACTGCAATAATTGTTTAACGCTGCACGCTGTTGGGGTTGTGTTAGTCGCGCTAAGCTGGTATCCCTGTTATCCCTCTCAGCCGTTGCAGAGAGGGAGGGAAGGAAAGCAGCTTCCTCTATACACAAGATTTGTTTATGTATCGCCTCACGATATTTACGGATAGAAGTGAGGAAGCCTAGACTGAATTGAAACGAGAGTGAGGTAGACTGCTGCAGTGTGCTTCATTCTAAAGATGGAGAGAGTAATATGTTGTCTAGTAGTGTCTATTCAGCGATGTTTTAGCTAGGCAGAGGTGGGCAATCTTTCAAGCAGCGTTGTTGTATAGTAGTAACTGTAGTTCTGCCAAGACAAGCACAAGAATGATTCTTACCTCACGTATTTTGGGTATAATAATACGAACTTTGTTTATTAATTATATAAAGTTATACAGTGCTTTTATTTGGTATTTTAATTTAAAGCCTGGTTTGCCCACGGGGGTCACCTCGTTTTGGCTGACGTGACTTGTAAGTGTTCTCTTTGCAGTTTGGTATTGATTTACTATAGCCTAGGGGAAGAAAAGCCATGATTAAAATTATCGAACTGTGCCTCTGGGTCTAAGGGCCAATTCCATGCTTATTGGACAAAATGAAATACTTGTTTAAAAACCCATATTCCTGCTCTTTTGGTTTAATACAGGATAGGAAAAGCTGGTGACTTACAAAGGGTCTGAAGTGCATTATCTCTTCGAGTGTTCATTTTATTCCCCTTTATTACATACGTGACATTGCTGTATATTTTCCCTTTCAGATGTTCTAAGGGTGGTTCAATAAGTAGCCGTGTTAGGAATGAAGACACCATTTTTATTTTCTCTACTTCGTACATGGTGCTTAGGAAGAGAAGATATTTCATTCCACCCAAAAATTCAAGACCAAAATTTCACAGAATACGCTGTATCCCTTGTTTGTATATGTACATACACACACACACACACACACACACACACACATTCTTAGAAACATGTTCATATGGTGTGAGTATATGTGTGGGTGTGACAGCGTAACAAAAACCAAAAGTTGTTATTTAAGTTTAGCATTGTATAAGCATGCGGCACGAATATTTTCAGGAAAATCCTCACATTCCAAATGACCTTTTGCATGGAAGATGTTTGAACATTTTCGATTTTATCAACAACTCTTGCAATGGTTATGATTAAAATACTGTATATTAAAGATATTTTCATCACAAATACAGTATATATCTTGAATTTAATGGGACTAGCCTCCGAAGACCTCTTTATTCTGGAAGACTTTTGCATTACTGATAAACCGTAAGAATTAAATTAAATGGAGTTTTATTTATGGACGCTCTTTAACTATTGTGGTTCTCAGCGTCCCATTTTATGCTGGGTGTGAAAGACTGCTTAATTTTGCTCAGATGCCTCTTTATCAGGCTTGAGGTTCTTTTACAATGTGCCGTAAATCTACGACAGGGGATCAACAGTTTTACTTCCCTTCCGAAGGAAGTCATGCTAAGGATTTTTACGTCCGAAAAAACAACAAAAAACATCGTCCTCCACCAGGTTTGAACCCGCGACTTTGGGTATACGAAAATCCATAACACAAAAATCTTAACTATATTTACAAAATAGTATTCTTTTATTTCCATCATGCTTATCGAGATAAACAGCAGAACTGGCCTTATTACTTGCCTCCTTGTAAGCAGAAGGGAATACACTAGGCTAAAGCGATAGTCAACATTTTAAATGCTGGTCGCTATGTGAAACAAATGAGATTCGCCATGCTTCGCATAGTCCCGTAAAAAGTTGGTTTAACATTGAAATCAATAAAAAGTAATATCGAAAACGGTCAACTCTAAAGAAAAACGTATATAACAAATTATGTGTTTTTACGAAATCTACATTTTTATAGTGAGATTTTATGTCTCTTACGGTTTAACTGTTATGAAAAGTTCTGTTTAACTCATCCAGAATAAAGAGGTCTTCAGATGCTATTACCAGAAATTTAAAAATATACATTTTATATGCGCGGTATTTTAACAAAAAACGTTACAGCCATTTTTGAGAAAATCATAATTTTCAAAACATTTTCTATGTAAAGAATAGTTTATGGTGGGAGGATTTTCTGGGATCGTATCCTTGGAAGATACTAAACCTGAATTACAAGATTGGCAATTAACTGTCTGTTTTCTTTTGAGCTATGCTGTACACACACACACACACACACACACGCACACACACACACACACTTATACGCGCCTTTTTCTTAAAATGGCATTATCGGACTCAGGGGACCCCAAAACATATACTTCCGGTGAAATCTCGACATCGAATTTTTGTGTGGAATACAATACCTTCTTTAGTTACATTGTACATTTATGTACATAGGGGCTAGAGAAAGTAAAAATGTAGATCTCGTTAAAACACACAGTTTATGTAATCTGATAATCTGAGATATTTTTTATTTTTGGTTTGAAAATTTCCAATATATAATCTTTGCTGAAATGGGAAGTAAGCATTCACTTTTTACATCCTGGGCATTTTAAGAGAGGGGAGTTTCAATTGCCTGAGATAGCGACAGCTTTTAAAATATATGACTATCGCTTTAGCCTACTGTATTCCTTTATTTCTTATCTACTTACAAGAAAACAAGTATTAACACAATTTCTGCTAATGTTTATCTCTTTTAACATGAAGTAGATAAAGAATAATTTTTGTAGGAATATTTTGTTTGCATAACAGTTATAATCCTAGATTCAAAAAGTCCCCGGAATGGTTAATTTTCTCTTTTATGTACACGGAAGTAAATTATAGTTTATTTAAAGGTGTTGGTAATGTCCATGACGACACTTCATTTCAATTTTCATGCTGTTAATGCTTGTTGTCTTTGCTTGGCAACCAAATTTGGTTGTGTATGCATGTTCGTTTATGGTATATCATCATGTCGGCAACGGAGCACGTTCGAACACAAACTTTTGTGTACTGTTAAACAATACTCTCTCAGAGAGATTGACGCTTTTGGTGAAGCAGTGATGAAGAAAACTCAGGTGTGTGAATGGTATAAACGTTTCAGTCAAGATTTTCAAACGCTAAGAAATTGCTGTGCATGCTACGAGGCAATACGACAGGTATCTGAACTGAAAATGGCTTCCAGTTTGTTTATGAGCATTGACAGAAGTGGGTCAATGTAGAAGAGAACTATTTTGAAGGAAATGTTGTATAAATTGCCTTAAGGTAACTTGTTTCTGAGTTATTTTCACATTCCGGGAACTTTTTGGTTGTAGTCTGTAGATACACTAGTATCCAAAAGTTAAATATAATTCGGAAAACAGAGAACTGAAAAGGAAAACGGTGAGCGAACGCCATTATACGTTATCACAGTGTGTGCCTCCCCTTACTGGTGGTCTCTGATAGGAAATCGGGTTCACGCTTTTAAGATCAACAAAACTAGAGCAGCAAACCAATACCAGAGTATCAGACCCAGTGCGTGGCTCATTTGTTATTGTTCTCCCATTGTGAACAAAGAGTAGTTGCTTCGCAAAGCGTTTACAAGATAGCACCAACATGTCATAAAGACGTTCAACTGGACCCTGTTTTGAATGGTAGAATCATCGGACGTCTAGAGGCAGGTCAAACACAAACCATAATTTCTCGGGCCCTGAATGTGTCACAAAGTGTCATTTCCAGGCTTTGGCGACGGTTCCAAGAAACAGGTGCTGTTCATCGGATCCCTGTACATGTCGCCCACCGATCACATTAGGACCGATATTTGACCATAACAGCACGACGACATCGGAGGATGCCTGCAAGACAACTGCCTTCCGAGCTTGTAGACGCCTCAGGTGTTCGAGTTTCGAGACAAACTATATACCGGAGGCTCAGGACAGTCGACCTCTATGCCAGCCGTTCAGCACTGTATGCCCCACTCACTCAAATACACATACGGTCCCGTTTACAATGGAGTCAGCAACGTCAACATTGGACCTAGAATGAATGGAGGAACGTGCTGTTTACAGATGAGTCCAGATTCAATCTAGTCGCACAATAATCTGGAGAGAATGTGGAACCCGGTTTCATCCCACCAACATCGTGGAAACACGCCCAATTGGTGATGATGGCGTACTCGTGTAGGCAGGCATAATGTTCAGTGACCTCACAGGTTTGACATCTTCATCGATGGTACTGTGAATGCCCAGAGGTACAGAAACGAGGTCCTGGAACCACACTTCAGAGATGCAGTTGGTCCCATGGACGATAATGCACGTCGGCAGAGAGCCCACCTGGTGGACGACTATCTTGAGAGGGAAGATATCCAGCGCATGGACTGAGCAGCGATGTTCCCGGATATGAACCCTAAAGAACATGCCTGGGATGCATTAGGAAGACGAGTTGCAGCCCGCCAGTCCCAACTGGGTACACTTCCAGACCTCTGACGTGCTCTCCGTGAGGAATGGAAACTGCTGCCTGCAGAGCTCTTAAACCACGTCATAGAGAGCATGCCATGGCACTGCGAGGCCTGTGTAGCCATGAGGGGTCACCACACCCCTATATTAACCCTCAGCACTATCATTGTCATTGTGGACATAATCGTCAGATTTTGTGGTTGCGTTAAAAGGTGTCCCGAGTCAAAATTGTCTGCTTTTTCTCACTCCATTGCATTCCAGGTCATGTGTGATGCATTGGTAGCAACGCATTGCATTATGCTTAACTTTTGTACAATTGCGATAGGTTGCTAATAAAATATTGAATTAGGCTGAACTTTTTAAACATTAGTGTATACACACACACACACACACACATATATATATATATATATATATATATATATATATATACAGATGTTAATGAACTACACCGAGATAATTTGCGAGATTGTGCTCGTGACTAATGTAAGTAATTTGAGATCGGCGATGCATGGTCCCTGGATAAACATAACGCAGCTACATAACGTTAAAAGTGTGGGTATCAGGTGCTGATAACTCGATGTTAAAGCAAAGCAGGTTGAAAAAAATGGCTTAGAATGTCTTTAAAACTACTACCCGAGTATAGAAATATCCATTTTTAGCAGCTGGATACTAGCGTTCTCGAGATTTAATGTCGCAAAAAATTTGTAAAATCTCGAACTACTCACTAGACAATGCGACACTGAGCATTCATTAACTACGTTCTTGGCTGCTCTCGGCGGCTGGATAGCGTTGGGAGTAGTTTGAAGCTCGGGAGTTCGGTCACACCTGGGGCGCTGGCTCCTAGCGCTCCCCGTGTCGAGATGAAATACTTGGAAACTGTTAGGCTCCCTCCCGGCCGTCCAGTTTCGGCCGCCCATTGCAGCATTTGTCTCATCCTTTCCTTCTGGGGTCTGACTTTTAATAAGCCAATGGTTGCAGTGTGGACCACTCTTCGTAATCACACACACACGCACTCACACGGTGGTAACATCAACTTGTTTTAACAACAGGGTTACTTACTGAACTCCCCTCACAATTTGTTCATAGAGAGCATTTTATATTGAAGTTTGCAGTCTAAAAAGCAATTTTCTAATAACTGGTTGCAGAGATTCGGAGGGCATTGAACTCGTTTGCCAGGAGATTTGCTAACAAAAGAAGCTTTCTGTCCAACTCTCGTGTCTCTTGTTTATTGTGCCAGCATGTGCTTCAAAACAGATACAGAACCAGCATGAGGTAACCGAGACGGAAGGAAAATGCCTCAAGTTGCTGATATTACAGCTTCAGTAGAGTTTGCTCTCGTGTTAGCGGTGAAAATGTCGGTTTTCGTAGTTTAATTGTTACAGTGATCAGTGTAATTTTATTGTTGCCTAATCAAAATGTCACTAAACGAACAAAGTACGAGTAGTGAAAGTAAACCAATAATACATAAACCGAAAGTATCGTGTCATCAAAGCAGGAATATAATTTACAATAAGTATTGTTTCTTCTTTATGCTTTGATTTTTATTACTTTCTCTGCTTATGGATAGCACATAGCTAGAGAAGTTATTGAATTCCACCCAAAAATTTGAGATTTCACTGGAAATACAAGTTTTAGGGTTCCTGTAGTAAAAAAAAATCTGATGTGTTACACTCGCATGACTTTCTCGAGCTACTCTACAAATAAACTTCTAACAAAAGATTATTTTTCTTTCTATGCAATGCCAATCGAGATAAATATTAACAGAATGTTCTTATTACTTAGTTCATTAGAGGTAGAAGGGAACTAAAGAAATGCGCTATGCTAAAGTGATAGTCAAATGTTTTAAAAGCTGTCATGCGTTGTCATTGCAAATCGCTTCTTGGTCAGGAGTAGAACAAAAGAAAAACGAACACTTCCTGTCTGAGAAAAGTGCAAGTACTTTGCAATTGAAACTAATAGCTCCACGAAATATATATATATATATGACATTAAGTGCATATTTTAACGAGATCTACCTTTTTGTGTGTTAAGTTTTTGTCAATCTCTTATGGTTTATTAGTTACGCAAAATTCAGCAAAATTCATCCATAATAAACAGGTCCTCAGAAGTTATTCCCAGAAAATTCAAAATATACATTTTACTTGTGATGGAAATGGTTTTATTATGAGGCATTTTAATCAAAATCGTTAGAGTCATTTCTAAGAAAAAAATGTTCGAACATTTTCCCATGTAAAGGGTAGTTAGGGGGTAGGGATTTTCTTGTAAATCTTCGTGTCGTATCCTTGGAAGATACCAAACTTAAATACCAAGTATGGTATTTAACTGTGTCCACAGACACACACAGACAGGCACGCGGTACATTTTTCTGAAAATGCCTTTTTTTTTTTTTTTTTGGATTCAGGGGATCCTAAAATATGTATTTCCAGTGAAATCTCGGAATCGAGGTTTTGGGTGGAATACATGTTTTGGGTCGCCCTGAATAAAAACATTTTGGAAAATGGTCCTGTGTGTGTGTGTGCGTGTGTCTTTCTATGTGTGTGTGATCATAGTTCAAAAATGAAAAGACCGTTAAATACCAAACTTGGTATTTAAGTTTGGTATCTTCCAAGGATGCGACAGGAAGATTTTCAAGAAAATACTCCCACCTCAAACTACCCTTTACTAGGAAAAAATTTCCAAAATTTTTATTTTCTCAAAAAATGGTTCTAAGATTTTGAATAAAAACTCGTTTATTTAAGATATTTACATGTCAAATAAAATGTATATCTTGAATTTTCTGGGAATAGTCTCTAAAGTCCTCCTTATTCTAGATGACTTATATTGAGTTTTGTATAACTGTCAAACCATTAGAGATAGACAAAAACTTACTACACGATAAAACACACACTTTATGTCCTATACATTTTTTTTTTCGTGGAGCTGGTTGTTTTCGAGATATTCCTTGTTATTGATTTCAGTTTTAAAATACTTAAAACTTTTCTCATATGGGAACTTGTCAGCGGTTGTCCACGCAAAGAAACGGATTTCAATCCCATAGCAACCACAATTTAAAACATTTAACTTTCGGTTTAGCCTAGTGTATTCCTTTATTTCCCTTCTACTTATAAAGGATCTAAGTAATAAGACCGTTTCTGCTAATTCTTTAGCATTGAATAGACGGAAGAATAACCTTATGTCATGTCATGTGAATGGAACACATGATATTTTTATTACAGATGCCTCCCCTAAACGTGTTGTAACGTCGTGCTTCTCCCGTAACGGTCAGCCACCACATAGACGCCTTTAAAAGTAGTGTTGTTACACTACAAGAGAAGATCAGGAACATTGTAGAAAGCCCCGACAGCTGGAAGGAAAATCGAAATTCCGGAACCAATGCGCCACAGTTCAACTGTAATAAGTACCATTCACAGACAGTAGGAGCTAATGAGTTAGTCTAATGGGAAGCATCTTGTCTACTGTTCGACACAACGTCGCCGGCCGTATTTACTCATAAAACATAGCGACTGCTTCCAACCACCACTTGCGTCCTACATCTGCCCTACAAGGGTGATTTAATAATTCTGGCAAAATAGCAAGAAAAATATTTGTTTCGTAAACAACTCACCTTAATCTCGACTAGTCTCATTTTAAGGACATACACGCGGTCCAGCGATCGTCCAACGTTTCATCCCGTTGGAAAACTAGGTTCTGTCAAACTCTGCAAAATATCATTGACTGCGACTATCACTTCCTTATTTGGTGCTAATTTTTCCCAATAAGCCAAAGTTTCAAGTTAGGAAACAGGAAGAAGTCACTAAGTCTGGTGAATTGGGTGACTAGGAACTAATTCAAAGCCAAATTCATCTACTTTCGCTATTGTTATCGCGGGGGACGGTGTACAATCCTGCTGAAAGGGCATTTTTTGGGGTGCAAAGATTTGTCTATTTTCAGCCAACGGAAGATTCAAACGATCCAACAATAAAGCATAAGGCGTCCAGTCTCCTTAGCTCGGTGGTAGCGCAGCTGCTTGCCAAGAGAGAGACATGGGTTCAATTCTCGGTAACGGCGTGGGGAATTTTCCTCCACTGGGAGACCTGGTCCGGAATGCACTCAGCACCCAGGTCCTTGGGCCAATTAAATAGCTATTCGATTGAGAAGTAGCGGCTCCAGAGCAAGAAGACTGTATTAACCGGACGGGAAGGACTCGAGGCGCTGATCACGTCTCACTCTCCAGCACTGCACCGCATTCATGATACCTTTGGGCCGAGATGGGGGATATAGCGGCCGGGCGTTAGGCCTTGGTCCCTTGTGGACTGATGTGCCATGGAATTAAGTTTAAGTCCAGTTATGGTTCTACCTTTTTCCAAGTAATCCATGAGGATTATTCCTAGGGAATCCCCCAAAACAGTGTCCATCACCTTACCTTCTTCGGTGCACATTGTTTTGACTGATGCAACCAGATTTCATGTCATAAATCGGCACAAAAAGTCTTGTGGATTCCGATCAAACATCGCCAAAAATTGTGTTGAAATATTTTTTCCGGATGCGCTTTTGGTGAACTGTGAGCAATCATGACACCCACATCGCACATAGCTTCCTCATAGCCAATTCTCTGTGCAGGACATTCACACTCACTCAGCTGAAATGCTTACAATCTCAGCAAACGCACGAACTTTTATTCGGCGGTTTTGCATTACCATATCATGAATTTTGCTAATGATTTCCTGTATGGTCCATCAATTGGGCTGCTGGAGCGCGCTTAGTTTCTCTGCTTCTCAGACCACGTTTAAATTCAGTAATACAAAAGTAAATCGTCTTCAGTGATGGTACAGAGTCCCTGTGAACTCAATCCAATTCGTTTTGATTTGTGTGGCAATTCAACCCTTCAAATGAAAATCTTTAATAACAGCACGAACTCGGTTTTTTCCATATTCATGCAGTCGACACATTGAACCAAATCAGACGGCTGTCAAAAACGAACTGTATGCTATACATTGTTGAAATATTTTATACGATCCTTTGAAAAATCAAGCTTACCAACCATAAAGCAGCATAAAAAAGTACCGTTCTTTCATGGAAAATTACCAGACTTATCAAACTACCCTCGTATTATAGTACCGCCGCCTTAATTCCGGATCTGACATTTTGCGCGATCGAGAGAGGCAGGCTTGCCTACTCTTGCCTCTGCTGTGTATACATGTGTTACCTCTTCATAAAATCCAAACAACGAAAGCTATAAGATTAACAATAACTATAAGGACTATGACAAAGAGAACACACACACACACACACAAACAAACTTAACCTGTAATAAAGCTAACGACTACAGAGACGTGCTCTGTTTACAAGAAAATTGGCAACATAGTCGAGCAGCCAGTGCCAGCACATAAAGAGGAAGCAAGTAATTGATCCTAGCAGATAGCTTCCACCCTTTGCTGTGAGCTTCAACCTAGCACTGCAAACCTTGCCTGATTTTATTTCCTTTCTTTCGCGTTGTGTTTGGTTTATATCAAAGCCCTAACTAATAGCAGTAAGTTATGTGTAGATATTAAAATTTACGGGAAATCAAATTAGAATGCCGATGTATCTGTTGAAACGAATAACTTCCTTTGCTGTGGAAATACACAGCGGAGGTAGAATAGTGCATAGCGCATTTGGGGTACAGAAAGACTAAGCTCAATGTACATTTACTTGAAAATCAGGCTTGTCCAAAAGTAACTCCTTTGACGAACTGACATTTCTTCCAACTCCAATCAAGGAGGGGAATTGTGGTGAGTCAAACATACTGTCAAACATACATACAGGGCTGTGTGCGTTTTGTGAAAAGCAAAACAAATGCTCCGTTAAGGTGACAAATATATGATGAAGACTTTTGGAGTTTTGTTGCAAAAATACATCATACTTTATTTCTTCTTTGCTTATCTTTTGTTTCTTGTCACATTTAACGTGTATCTGTAATATGTATGTAGGGTGTGTGACTCATGCACTATTTGTGTAATAAGTGTAATAATTTTACACCAGAAAAAATACCTCAATTAATTCTTTCGCGTATGTAGTACAGCATTTGGAAAGGTAAAGAAAGCATTTTCTAGCTGGGGAATTTAATATCGTGCCGGTATGTTGCCATGGTAAAGCTGTGGTTACAGCAACGGTGGTTCCGTCCAACTCTACTTTTCCAATAACTCATCTGCCTATTTAGTTGTGACGTAACAAGAAGCTAAAAGAAAGCATAAAGACTTGGTAAACACCGTGTTAAGTAACATACCGAAAGCTATTGTGCTTTCACCCGTCCTGAGCGTTCTTCAGCACTGCAGGAACTTGGCCGGGAGAGTTAAGTCTTGGTTGGTCGAGGTCGGGGAGGCAGGTATCGATCTTCCCGCCCTATCTCAACCCACCCACGAGCCCTGAGGATCAACTTGGGCACTGATGCAGTCGTGCCGCATCATGTAACCTGGACCTTCATACATCACTGCCATCATAAAGCAAAAAAACTGTTATACTTGCCATTATCGATTAAATACATGTTCCCGCTGATCCAGCAGTTCATACATTGCCACTGCACATTTACGAACATGCTTTACGTACAAAATACATTCCTATCTTCCTATTTTCGTGTTGTGATTGAAAAGAAATCATCCGAATTCCTTAATAGTTACGAATTTCCAATCCACAATTATTCCTTTGTTTTTGCTGATTTATTGATACATTTTTGTGTATCACCTTTTTACTTTCTCTACACGTACTATGTACATAGTGTATAGAGAAGGTATTGCATTCCACCCAAAAATTCGATACCAAGATTTCACCGGAAATAGACTTTTAGGGTCCTCAGTATCCTTAAAATCAATTTTTAGAAAAAAGTCCCTGTGTGTCCGTGTATCTCTGAACACGATAACCCAAAAACGAAAAGTCAGTAAAGTGTCAGTCTTGGTATAAGTTCAGCATCTTTTAAGGATGCTGCATGAAAATTTCCCTATCCCAAATTATCCTTTACATGGAAACAATTTCGAAATGTTTGATTTTCTCAAAAGTGTCTGTAACGATTTTGATTAAAATACCGCGTATTCAAGATATTTACACGACAAATAAAATGTATATCTTTAATTTTCTGGGAATACCCTCTGAAGACCTCTTTATTCTCGATGAGTTTTGCTGGGTTTTGTGTAATTAGTCAACCTAAGACATAGACAAAAACTTACTACACAAAAAAATGTAGATCTCGTTAAAACGCACAATTTATGTCGTACATTTTTTTATGGAGTTGATCATTTTTGGGATATCCCTTGCTATTGGTTTCTGTTTTAAAACATTTATAACTTCTCACATGCAGAAATTTGTCAACTCCTGGCAATGCAAAGAAACGGATTTCATCCTCATGGCAACCAGCTTTTAAAACATTTGACTATCGTTTTAGCCTAGTGTATTCCCTTATTTCTCTTCTACTTGCCAGAAAACATTTCTGCTACTGTTTATTTCGATTAGCACGAGTTAGAAGAATAAGCTTTTTAACAATACTTTGTTATAGATATGTAGAAAAAGTCATATGAATGGAACACATCAGATTCTTTAAATTATTTATTGGTTTGCTAATATTTATCCTCTCTAGCAAGTGTGTAAAACGTAAATAGTAGATAGAGATGGCTGTATTCCACTCAAAAATTCTATATCGAGATTTCAACAGAAATATATCTTTGGAAGTGCCCCGAATAAAAAAAAAAAAATATATATATATATATATATCTGTCTGTGGGCAGCGTAACTTAGAAACAAAAATCCTGCAAAACATAAAACTTGGTAATTCAAAATCTTCTCGGGCTTCTAGCCAGGTAAAAACTTGGTGTCAAGCCAAGTTTTTACCTGGCTAGAAGCCCGAGAAGATTTTGAATTAACACGTCGCCAGGAAAGCTTTAGTTCTTATTTTATAAAACTTGGTATTCAGAAAAAATCCCTCCACCCCAAACTATTCTTTACATGGAACATCTTTCGAAATGTTCGGTTTTTTAAAAAATGACTCTAACGATTGCCGATTATAATATCGTATATTAAAGATATTTACATGACAAATAAAATGTATATCTTGAACTTCCTGAGAATAACCTCTGAAGACCTCTTCACTTTGGTTGAGTTTTGAGTAACTCGTAAACCGTATGAGATATACGTAAACACACTACACAAAAGATGTAGTCATGTTAAAAACTCAATTTATGTCATACACATTTTTGTTTGTGGAGTTAACCATTTCCAAGATATTCCTCATATTAGTTTCAGTTTAAAATACTTAAAAATTTTCTCATACGGAAATTTGTCAACTTCTGGGCATGCAAAGAAACGAATTTCAAACCCATAGCAACCAGCTTTTAAATATTTGACTAACGCTTTAGCCTAGTCTATTCCCTTTTTTCACTTCTACCTACAAGGAAGTAAGTAATAAGACAATTTCTGATACTGTTTATCTCGAGTATCATGAGGTAGATAGAATAATAATATTTTTTAACAATAATTTGTTTCAGAGATGAAGAGAAAGCCGTGAGAATGGAACACATCAGCTTTTTATTTTATGACTACCAGTTACCACCAAACCTATGAAAATATATTATATGTTCATATCTGAAATATAAATACTAATGCAAGAAACAAAATAGAGAAATTGTTCTACCAATCATGAACCTACAATAGGTGTATTATCCTATGGCGTGTTGCATACTGATACAGCCCTGAAGAAATTATTTGTTCTTGCTTCCCGCGCAATTGGTTTCCCAGTGTACAGAAGCGATTCGCAAGAGCATCGAGCAAATTTTCTCTTTTTGCTTTACTTAAAGAGCATCAATTGGTGACCCCTGGTGTGTCCTAACAACGTATGTATATTATCACAGCAATGTACCGAGTCAGGTGGCTGAGACGTTACGTCTGAGACTGGCGCTCGGGAAGTCGTGGGATCGATTTCCGCGGCCGACCTCTCTGACCCATGGGGGATTTTCCTGGGTCACTAGGCAAATGCTGGAGAGATTTTCTCATTCCCCCGAATTTCCTGTCCCTTCATTTCATCTATATTTGTATCCAATCGGTCTCTTTCAGGGTAGTGTCAGCGAGGATTACGGTGGTGGTGCCCTCCCATGGTGGTGACTGCACTCTGTAAATATAGCTTTCAGCGGCGGGATGGCGTTGGAAGTCGTCTGTAGGCTAAGGGAGTTTGGTCAGACCTAGCACTCCCCGCTTCGAGATGAAGAGCTGCTTGGAATATGGTAGGAACCCTCCACGATGGCTGTTCCCCGTCGTCCGGTTTCGGCCGCCCTGTAAAATTGCTCTCATCTCATCCTATCCTTCTAGGGTCTGATGTACAATAAACTAATGGCTGTAGAGTGGAATCAGACACACCCACACACACACACGCGTGAGCACACACATCACAGTAATGTCTGCATTCAAGTTGACATTTTCCTCATGCTGTACAGGTCGCGCGCCAATTCTTGACGAATTATATTTTTAAATGAGAGGTTAGCTGCGAGTCACTTCTCGCCTTTACTGGAGCATCGGTACACAGAAGCAGGAACGGTATTCAGATGTTGTGTAAGCTATTCTCATGTTTCTGAACTGCAGTAGTACAGTCACTACAAAGCAAATATCACACTTCTAGTGATGTCAGTCCCGTGCATTCACTCTCAAACTCGGTTACTGCTTACACTATACCTTACACCTAACTTTCTTTGTTTTCTTCCCGACATTTTTCCTTCATCTTCTTCTGAATTGCTGTCAGTTTCATTAATACTAAGCAGCTCTCGTTAAAATACTGGCAGTGGTATAAACCCATAACACACAACACTTTACGCTGTGTATTTTCGAAACGCAATCATAAGTAAGCAGAGCTGATTTTTATTGTAAAATAAATTAATTGCTGACCTGCTTATCAAGTAGGCTAGCTCACTGTATCTTCGCTTAAGGTTATTCGCCTAGAAGCCGAGCAACCTATACCTATATTGCGTTGTCTGGGGAGAAGCAGATACGTTCAGCTTTGTGGATTACACCTACTGCAGTAACTTCACAACCTTCAACTGTCCTATCTAGCAACTGCCATTCCCAATTTATTGCTTTTGGTCATGAGCGTTTTCCGATCGGAGAGTTTTACGATGTTGGCCATTTTGAAGAATGTAAAGAAAGGTTGCTCTTAAAGTTAAACGAGACTGCTGGAAAGGGAATGAAAGCAGGTTACGACCCAGCAATAGCATCTGTAGTTGCCAACCTCTATCCCAGAACTGTTGCATTTAGTTGTCCTTTAAATCTTTAGGGGTGCAATATTGTACCTCTAATCATACTTATGTACATATTTGCTTCAAATTTATAGATTGCTCACACATGCAAAGAACAGGGTACATACTAAATTCACTACAATATCTTCGGTAGTTCTGAAATTATTAATTGTTTAACAAATTATTAAGTCATAAACAAAAATCTGATGTGTTCTATTCACATGACTATCTCTATAGCAATTTATTGTTTAAAAAGCTTAATCCTCCATCTACTTTATGATAATCGAGATAAACATTACCAGGTATTGGTTTAATTAATTACTTCTTGTAAGTAGATGGGAAATAAGGGAATACACTAGGCTAAAGTGATAGTCAAATCTTTTAAAACCTGGATGTCATGCGGTTGAAAACAGTCTCTATACAGGCCAAGGAGTTTAAAACTTTCCATGTGAGAAAATTTTAAGTATTTTAAATCTGAAACACATAACAAGGAGTACCTCAGAAATGGTCAATTCCACGAAAAAAGCTATATGACATAAATTGTGTGTTTTAACCAGATTTACATTTTTGTGATGTAAGTTTCTGTCTCTTACGGTTTACCAGTTATACAAAATTCAGCAAAATGAATCCAGAATAAAGAGGTATTCAGAGAAAATTCCCAGAAAATTCATGACATACATTTTATTTTCATCTTTACACGACAAATCAATTGCTAATCTTGAATTTTCTGGCAATAGTCTCTGAAGATCTCAGCGTTCCGGATGGATTTTGCAAAAACCACAAGAGTTCTTACGGTTTAAGGTTTTACTTACTACAAAAAAAAAAAAAAAAAAAAAAAAAATGTGGTTCCCGTTAAAATATAGATTGTCATATAACTTTTTGTGTTGTGGTGCTAATCATTTTCGAGATATTCCTTGTTATTGCTTTCAATTTTAAGGTACTTAAAATCTTTTTCAAAAGGGAATTTAACATTCCTATTTGTTTTCTTTTATTCCTGACGATGCAAAGAGAAACGAACTTCAAACACATAGCAACCAGCTTTTAAAATAAATGACCATCGCTTCAGCCTAGAGTGTTCTCTTATTTCCATTCTATTTTCAAGAAGGCTAGTAATGGGACCATTTCTGCTATTATTTATCTCAATTACAGAGATAAGATAAAAGAAATCGTTTGTAGGAATACTTTATAGAACAGTTACAACCTTGAATTTAAAAAATCCCCAGAATCATTTATTTCCTCTTTAATGTGTAGATATGAAAGTAAAGAATATTTTATTTTTTGGTTTTGGTAACGTCAATGACGACACTTCATTTCAATATTCATGCTAATAATGATTGTCTTTGCTTGCCCAACAAGTTACTTTCTCTACACGTACAATGTTTATAGTGTACAGAGAAGGAATTGCATTCCACCCAAAAATTCAAGATTTCAACGGAAATACATGTTTTAGGATCCCCTTTTTATAAATGAGAAACATTTTTTGAAAAAGGTCCATGTGTCTGTGAACACGATAACTCAGAAACGAAAAGTCGGTAAAATACCAAACTTGGTGTGTGGGTTTAGTATCTTCCAGGGATGCGACACAAATATTTTGAGGAAAATACCCTCCCCCAAACTACCGGGAAAATTTTCGAAAATTTTTATTTTCTCAAAAATGGCTCTAAAAATTTTGATTAAATTACCGTATGTTAAAGATATTTATATTAAAAATAAAATGTATATGTTGAATTTTCTGGGAATAGCCTCTGAAGAAGTGTTTTATCTGGCAACATTTTGCTGAATTTTGCGTTAGAGATAGACAAAAACTTACTACGCAAAAAATGTGATGTGTTGCATTCACATGACTTTCTCTACCTGTTCTGCAAACAAATTGTTCTTATAAAAGAGTAGTCTTCTACTAAATCGTGCTAAACGAGATAAACATTAACACAGTTCGTCTTACTACTTAGTTCCTTATAAGAAGAAGGAAGATAAGGGAATACACCAGGCTAAATCTTTTAAAAGCCGATCACTCTGTGGACAATTGAAGTTCGGTTCTTGCATTTCTAGAAAAACAAAAGAGATATGAAACGAAAGGTATTCCTGTTTGAGAAGATGTGTAGTTTAAAATTGAAACCAATAACAAGCAATATCTCGGAAACTATCAACTCTGCGACAAATGACATAAGGTGTGTTATGACGCGATCTGCATTTTTGTTAAGTAAGTTTTTGTGTGCCTCTTACGGTTTACCAGTCATGCAAAATTCAGCAAAATTCATCCAGAATGAAAGGTCTTCAAGATATAACATTTATTTGAGATGTAAATAGCTTTAATATAAGGTGTTTAAGAGCCATTTTTGATGAAATAGTAGGTATACGTTTAAAATATTTTCATGCAAAATTTGATGTATTACAATCCAGTTTTCATAAAAAACTTTTCTTATAAAAGATTATTTTATGTAGGTACGTCATGGTAATCGAGATAAACATTGCCAGAATCAGTCGTGTTACTTGCTTTCTTTTAAGTACAAGGGAATACACTACGTTAAAGCGATAATCAAATTTTCAAAAGCCAAGTGAAACAATTGAAATTCAGTTCTCTTTCTTTCTAGGAGTAAACAATCGAGAGATGAAAAGAAAGATGTCTCCCGTTTAACAATAGTTTAAATACTTTAAAACTGAAACCAATAACTCGGAATATCTCAAAAACGGTTAACTTTACAAAAAAAAAAGAAAGTGTATATGACATAAATTGCGTGTTTTAATGAGATTCACATTTTTTTTGTACAGTGCATTTTTGTCTATCTCTTACGGTTTACCAGTTATATAAAAACATTCAACAAGAATGAAGAGGTCTTTCTATTCCCAGAAAAATCAATGCGTACATTTAGTTTGTCATGAAAAGTTCTTAAAAATATGACATTTTAATAAAAATCGTTAGAGCCATTTTGAACAAATTTAAAATTTTCGAAAAATGTTCCATGTAAAGGGTGGTTGGTGTTGGGAGGATATTTTTTAAAATATTCATGTTTTATCCTAAGAAGATACTTAACTTAAATACGACGTTTGGTACATAATCGACCTTTCATTCTTGAGCTATGCTGCCCACAAACAGATAGACAGACAGACACATATAAACACACAGGATGAGTCTGGGGTCTCAAAACATCGAATTTTGGATGGAATGCAATACCTTCTCTATCCACTATTGAACATACGGGCTAGAGAAAATAAAAATAAAGCGCATATCTTGAATATTCTGGCAAAGGCTCTGATATCCTCTTCAGTCTGTATGATTTTTGCATAATTGGTAGTAGATACTCGTAGAATCTTAACAAAAGTAGATCGTTCATATCAAATACATTTTTTTGAGGAAATAAATAATTTCTGAGATATTTCTTTTATTGTTTTGAGTTTTCAAATACATATCTCAATCGGAAAATCTATATGCTTTGTTTCTTGGTCAAGCAAAGAGAACAGTATTTCAAAAGTATCAATGAATTAGTGACCAGCTCTTA
Organism: Hymenopus coronatus; assembly: GCA_030762935.1. Classification (NCBI taxonomy): domain Eukaryota; kingdom Metazoa; phylum Arthropoda; class Insecta; order Mantodea; family Hymenopodidae; genus Hymenopus; species Hymenopus coronatus. The sequence goes on along the minus strand of CM060899.1, from coordinate 31,521,249 downwards.
TACAGTATTTTTCAGAACATGGAGACCCTGCCCCACTCTTCTTCTTTAAAGTATGTGTGCGCGGCTTGAAACCAGTCCTCGCTGTTACCAAGTCTTTCACTTACTGGTCCCTTAACTGAGGTGCGAATCTCGACTTGCAAACAGTGTCTCCAGGAAACAGATGTTACTACGTTGCTTCTCGTCGCTAGTATAGGGTAGTCTTCTGTTTGCTAATGGTTATTGCCAAGTGGTAGGAGGGAGCGGTCCCGTTTGAGGGTTATCATGTTTTGAAGAAAACCATAAGAACTATAAAGCCTACCGTAATTACTTTATCTACACGTACTATGTACTTAGTGAATAGAGAACGTATTGTAATGCACCTAAAAGCTCGATACCGAGATTTCACCGGAAATATATGTTTTGGGTCTCCCTGAATCCAAAAAAAAAGGATGTTTAGAAAAATGTCCGTGTATGTGCGTGTGTGTCTGTGGAAAGCATAGCTCAAAAACGAAAATATCGTTAAATATCAAACTTGGTATTTAAGTTTAGTAACTTCCAAGGATACGATACGAAGATTTTCAATAAATCCCCCACCTCCAACTACCCTTTACATGGAAACATTTTCGAAAATGTTGATTTTTTGCAAAAACTGCTCGAACAATTTTGATTAAAATACCGTATATTAAAGATATTCATGTGTCAAATAAAGTTATATCTTGAATTTTTTGGGAATAGCCTCTGAAGACCTCTTTATTCTGGATGATTTTTATTGAATTTTGCTTAGCTGGTAAATTGTAAGAGATAGACAAAAACATATTACACAAAAGACACAATTTATATCTCGATAAAGCACGCAATTTATATGTTATACATTTTTTCGTGGAGTTGGCCGTTTTCGAGATATTCCTTGACATTGATTTCAGTTTTAAAATATTTTCTCATATGGGAACTTGTCAACTCCTGGCCCCGCATAGAAACGGATTTCAATCACATAGCAACCATATTTTAAAACATTTGACTATCGGTTTAGCCTAGTGTATTCCATTATTTCCCTTCTACTTACAAGAAACTAAATAATAGGACCGTTTCTGCTAATGTTCTAGCATGAAATAGAAGAATAAGCTTATTAGCAATAATGTGTTACAGAGACGTAGAGAAAGTCATGTGAATGGATCACAACAGATGTTTTATTATTCCTCTTGCACCGACTGCAAACGTTGATCGTGATTTATAAAAGGAAGACAAAATAAACTTTCGTCATTTTTTGAAGAATTGGTAAAGAAAATCATCTGAATATAATATTTCAGATTTTTGAAATGTAAGACCTGCTGACTGAGATGCGTTGCTAAATTGCGGAAATGATAAACGTTCTGCGCTTTCATTAAAGAATGTATCTTTATTTACAACCCAGCTCAAGAAAGACAAATGTGTTGGGCAGTTTACACATCACTGGCTGTTTGCCTTTTGGAGCAAGGCCAATGTTTGCAGAAAAGTTATAGATGATAAATACAGCACTCTGCGTCATAAAATGCATTATGAAACACATACAAGTTCAAGTTGCATTGTTGTCACATTTTCTTTCTCTCCCCGATTTAAATGGAAATTGGAACATTTCTCTACACCGGTTGTTTCAAAGAAAACCTCGTAAAAGAGCTGCAAGAAGTAGGATAAAGAGTAGACAACGGTTGCAGATTTACCAGGTGGCTCATATTTGACGTGTGCAGATATCCCTTCGTGAGCTAAAAGAGTTGCAGAACTCAACGGGTCTATTTCAAGTTAAAACTGGTAAGTGTGGAAACTATCTCGGCGACCTTCGTGCGCTAAAGGTTGCAGAACTCGAGGGGACTATTTCAAGTTAAAACCGGTAAGTGGGGAGACTGGTTCAGCGACCTTCGAGCGCAAAAAGAGTTGCAGAACACCACGGGCCTAGTTAAAGTTAAAACCGGTAAGTGTGGAAACTGACTCGGCGACCATCGTGCGCTAAAAGAGTTGCAGAACTCGACGGACTTATTTCAAGTTAAAACCGGTAAGTGGGGAAACTGATTCAGCAACTTTCGTGCGTTAAAAGAGTTGCAGAACTCGACGGATCTATTTCAAGTTAAAACTAGTAAGTGTGGAAACTGACTCGGCGACCATCGTGCGCTAAAAGAGTTGAAGAACTCGACGGGCCTATTTCAATTTAAAACAGGTAACTGGGGAAACTGGCTCAGTCATCTTCGTGCACTAAAGGAATTGCAGAACTCGACGGACTTATTTAAAGTTAAAACCGATATGTGGGAAACCTGATTCAACGGCCTTCGTTTTACCTCTCTGGCTTATCAATTATGAAACACTATAAGATAATTAAGAAGGAGAAGAGCTGTTGGGGGTAGCATGAAGAAATCTTGACGAAAATAGGGATGGGAGATGTGGAGGATTCGAGAAGAAATTGAAAATTTTATGAGTTCCATTTACATGACTTTCTCTACATCTCTGTAACAAATTATTGTTAAACAGCTTATTCTTCTATTTCATGATAATGAGATAATCATTAGCAGAAATTGTCCTTATTACTCGATTCCTTGTAAGTAGAAGGGAAACAATCTACTGTGTTCCATTCACATGATGTCCACTAGCTGTTCGGTAAACAAACCTTTTGTTCAAAACATAATCTGTTGTCTACGTCATGCTATTCAAGATAAACATAAGCAAGCAGAATTAGTCTTACTACTAGCTCCTTGTAAGTAGAAGGGAAATAAGAAAATGCACGGGCTAAAGCGATAGTCTCGTTCTATAAAAGCCGGTCGCTATGTGAAACAATTGACATTGTAATCCCTTTGCTTTCCAGGAGTAAACAAACGAGAAACGAGAAGAAAGATGTCTTCTCCTTTGAGAAAAATTTAAGTGGCTAAAATTGAAACTAATAACCCGGAATATCTCGAAAACGGCTTACTGTAAAAAAAGATGTGTATAACATAAATTGCGTGCTTTAATGAGTTCTACATTTTTATGTGGCAAGTTTTTGTTTATCTCTTACGGTTTACCAGTTATACAAAAGTCAACCAAAATGAAGTTTACAGAGGCTATTCTCAGAAAATTCTAGATATACATTTCGTTTCCCATAAAAATATCTTAAACATATGATATTTTAATCAAAATCGTTAGAACCACTTTTGAGACAGTCAAAATTTTCGAAAAATGTTCCTTATAAAGTATAGTTTGGGGTGGGGGATTTTCTTGAAAATCTTCGTGTCGCATCCAGAAAAATACCAAACTTAAGTAACAAATTTGGTATTTAACGGTCTTTTCATTTTTGAGCAATGCCCGGAAACACACACACATACACACAAACATACCCACATACGAACATTTTTGTAAAAAGGTTTTTATTCAGGGGACCTCAAAACATACATTTGCAATTATCGGTATCCAATTTTTTGGTGCAATACAATACATTCTCTAGTACTATTCACATAAAGAAAGTAATAAAGAATGGTCAAGAGAAGGATATAATACATGGAGCCCGGAATTTATGTAATTATTTAATTCTGTTCCTGTATATGTAGTTAAAGAAAAATCTAAAATGCCGAAGAATTTCAGTGAAATTCTAATTCCAAAGTTTTAATTACATATTACTTTCTCTACACGTATAATGTACATAGTGTATAGAGGAAGTATGTATTCCATCTAACAATTCGATACCGAGATTTCAACGGAAATACATGTTTTAGGACCCCGTGAATCCAAGAAAAGGCATTTTTGAAAAATATAATTGCGTCAGTGTGTGTAGTGTCTGTCTGTATGTCTATTGACAGCTAACTCAAAATCGAAAGGTCCGTTAAATACATGCTCGTGCACACACAGCCCTTTTTCTATGTATTTATTTTTGGGTGCAGAGGACCAAAAGACATGTATTTTCAGAGTGAAATCTCGGCATTGAACTTTTGAGTGGAATATAATACCTTTTCTACCTACTATGTATGCAGTACGTGGAGGAAGAGTAAACCTTTTTATTCAAGGGTCCTCAAAACATGTGTCTTTGGTGAAATCTCCGTATCGAATTTTTGGGTGGAAGAAATACCTTCTCTGCTTACTATGTTTGCACACATTACTTAGTAGATAAAGAAAAAATTAAATTATAGTGAAAGAGTGATACGCACTCCAGTTTAAATGAAGACTACGTGTCTACCATTAAGCCTGATATTGATAAATTCATCTCTATTCTGTTATACGCCCGAAAAACGGTTTATAAAACTTCATTTGAGGTAGAGAGACTGTAGGGCATATGTGTCACATATTGGCTAGCTACGGCAATGTTGTGTGTGAGTAATGTTGGAGCGGGTTCCTCACTGCAGCCATTGGCTTATTGTACGAGGATACGGTGAGATGAGAGAGTAATTTCAAAGTGTGGCCGAAACCGGACACAGGGAAGAGCCACCGCGGAGAGTCCACAATATATTCCTGCCTCCGTGGAGACTTCTCAACCGGGGGTCCCGGGTTCGATTCCCGGCTGGGGCGGGGACTTTTACTCTAGCCAGAATTCTGGAAGTTTGTATGAATATGTGCGTATTTGAGTAAAACAAAATGAGTTAAACCAACGTAAAATAACCTACAGACGAGTTTTTTCAAGTGGAAAGCCCCCGATATGACCTTAGATGTTAAAGGGGGCTATATAAATGAAACAATAAAAAAAAAAAAAGAAATTCATCTGGAGGTGGGGGAGCGCTGAGTCTAGAGACGACTTCCAACGCCATCCCGCCGCCCAGACTCAGTCACCACCGCCGACACTTCAACTGTGTGAACTAGAGACGAAATGAAGGGTTTGGTAGTTTGGGGAATGAAGAAACCTCCCCAGCATTTGCCTAATGACCCGCGAACCCGCCCCCCCCCATGGCTCAGAGAGGTCGGCAGCGGGAATCATCCCACGAACTCACGAATACCAGGCACAGACACTGTTGTACTTAACATGCCAAACGACAGTCTCTTCCGTTTACCAGCTCCCCAGAACCTATTTAGGGGAAAGAGCATTGAGGCAGTCCAAATATGGTGTTGATGGATAAATACAGCGAACGCACCTAAAATTCTGATCATATATTGTCACTGAAGCGTATTGGAAAAACTTAACTTTAGACCCTATTTGCAGGACTGATAGAAATCTAGTTTTATGGCGTAGAGAAGATGACATTTACAGCGAACAGCATGTCTGCGGGATGAACAGACTGGCTAAAGATAGAAATTCGCTGAAAGGCATGGGACCAATGTAATTACTGCTAGAAGGCCAGTGCAATAAAAGCTTACGTCAGGCTTTCAACTAACGTGTGCTGGAAATAAGCGGTAGTATTAAACCTCTACTTAATCTTATTAAAAATTAAATTCTGTTGTCTGCTTAATGCTCCAAAGGCAGACGGATCTTTATTTCAGGAAACGAAAAGTCGGTTAAACACCAGCCTTTGTATTTAAGTTTAGTGCCTTCCAAGGATGCGACACGAAGCTTTTTAAGAAAATTCAGCACATCTAAGTACTCTTTATATAGAAAAATTTTAGAAAATTTTGATTTCCTTTCATGACAAATGAAATATATATCTTTAATTTCCTTGAAATGGCTCTAATCAGTTCTTCATCCTGTATGACTTTTGTGTAACTGGTAAACCGTAAGCGATAGACAAAAGCTCGCTATGCAAAAACCATAGGTCTCGTTAAAATAAACAATTTATGTCATAGACATTTTTGTAGAGTTAACTGTTTCTGAGATATTCCTTGTTATTGGTTTCAGTTTTACGGTGCTTAAATTTTTCGTAAACGGGAGCTCATCTTTCGTTTCATCTCTCTTTTGTTGTGCTCCTAGCCGTGTAAAGAGAATCGAATTTCAACTGTTTCACATAGCGACCGGCTTTGTATAAGATTTGAGTGGCGATTAGCCTAGTGTGTTACTTTACTTCCCTTCCACTTACAAGGAACTAAATACACTCTGCTAATGTTTATGTCGATTACTCGATGTAGATCATGGAATAATCCTTTCTAACAATAGTTTATAGAGAAAGTCATGTGAATGGAATACATCAGATTTTTTATCAAGTTTTCTAGGATTTAAATAAATGTTATAGATTTAGCTTTCCTTTTCCGTATATAAGCAATACCTTTATTTTTTGAGCTCTACTTTGTTATTTTGTGCCAATTTTAAATTGTTCAACGCCGGAACTTGCACAGTTTTTGGCTTCTTTGTCGCTTCTTACAGGGATTAGTACAACATATAATCTATGATAACAATACTTTTGGAATGGCTTGAATATGCAATACTGAGTAAATAATTGTATATTATGTTCCAGAAGGCTGACCCACAACATGAACCTTTACTGAGTGGGATGTATCAGGCGATAAGGTCTGTGACCCGCATTTAGAAGGTCCTGGGTTCAAATCCCGTGAGCTACCAATATGGTTGGTGTATTTTGTGGTTTCCATTAGTCACCCAAGGTAAATACCGGTTTGGATATTTAATACCAAGACCCAAAGTTCCACCTTTCAGTCTAAAACAATAGCAAAACTGAAAACAGATGGTAATTGCGGACAGAGGATAATCTGACTACTTTTGGCACTATCTGAGCACAGTAGCAGTGTAGGTAGCCTGGACGGCCCTCTAACATCATCTACTTGACGCTGAGCGAAGGTCGTAAGGAACGGGATGAGACCTTGAAAGGCTACTTCCACCACATACGTAAATGAGGTACCTTACTGAACAATGACCGAGTTGATAAAGCAACGTAAAATATATTAGAATAAAAAAAAAACTAAACATGAGGATTAGGATTAGTCCCGGACAGGGCCTCCAAAACACTGGGGCAAAGCACCGGAGGGAGGTCCTTGGGGCCTTTGCCAGATACCTGAGCCCACGGTGGGAGAGATGAAGGGATACACCAGAAGGGCGATCAGATCCGGGAGACGATGAGTGCAAGCATGGACGGAATCTCTTAACGATTACAGATGGAACGCTTACGATGCCACTTGGTCCCTACTCAGGTACCCCGAGCCACCGGGGATCCTCCAGAGAGAGCGCCTTGAACCGATGGCGGGTCTGTTTGATCGGTACCGACTCCAGAATAAATATTTATAGTGCGCAACCTGCCTAACACCGTTGCCTGGTACTTCGACCCTGAAAGAGTGGTCTAGGGGTGACATGCTAGCCTCTAGTTCCCAAGGTCGCGGGTTCAAATCCAGCGAAGGCTGAGGGACTTTTTTTCGGGCCTAAACATCCCAAACGTGATTTTCTTCGGAAGGGAAGTAAGACAGGTGGTTCCGTGTCGTATATTTGCGGTATATAAGAGAACTGATAGATGCCTCTATGCAAAATTAAGTACCTAAAGGTATTTTACGCCAGTACAGAACCGGAGGCCGAGAACCATATTAGTTCAAGAGCGTCCGTAAATAATATTTAAAAAAAAAGCCGATATATCCCATTCACATGACTTCTCTATCTATTCTGAAATCAAAATATTCTTACAAAAGAGTTTTCTTTTGTCTACATCATTCTAATCAATATGAAAATTACTGGAAGTAGTCGTATTGCTTAGTTCCTTATAAGTAGTCGAAAAAAGATAAGAGAATATATTAGGCTAAAACATGGTCTTTTAAAAGCCGAGTCACTAACACTCGGTTCTCTTTCCATGGCCAGAAATAAAACAAAAGAGATGTGAAACGGATGACAACTTCCCGTTTGGGAAAAGTTTAATTATTTTAAAATTAAAACCAATAATATGGTATATCTCTGAACTAGAACTATATAAAACAAAAAGTTTAGGACATAAATTATGTGTTTTAACAATAACTACATTTTTAAAAAGTTTTTTGTCTACCTCTTAAATTTTCCAGTTATGTAAAAGCCATTCACAATGAAGGGGATATCAAGGGCTATTCCCAAGAAATTCGCAATGTAAATCTTATTTGGGATAAAAATATAATTAATATTCGACATTTTAATAAAATTCGGTAACAAATTTTAGAAAATCGAACATTTCGAAAATTGTTCCCTGTAAATGATAGTTTGGGGGGGGGGGGTTATAAAAATCCTCGTGTCGCATCTTGAAGAGACGAAACTTAAACACAATATTTTAGTATTTAAACGTCTTTTCGTTTTGAGTTAAGCTGTCAACACACACACACACACACACACACACACACACACACACACACACACACACAGAGCTGTCTTTACGTGTGCATGCAACAGAGGCCAACAGACAGTTAACTATCTAATATACGACTACATAAATAATACGGCAGGAATATTAATAAAATAAATTATTCAAATTGGAGATACCTGGTCTCTCAGATATCAACAATAATATTCCTGCCCACCTGGGTAGTGTGGTGGTAGCGTGTCTGCTTCACATTCAAAAGGTCGTGAGTTCGAATCTCGCTTAGGGTGAACTGCCCGGATGAAGTTTTTTCGGGGTTTTCCCTTATCCTGAGAAGACGAATGTCTTGTAACTTTAACCTCAATGGACACCGAGATCATTTGAGCATTATTTCACCAATTTCATTCATCGTCCGATATGACCAACCACGTTAAAGAAATATATAAATAAATTGCATAATTTATATGAGCTAATTCTGAGCAAAAGTAATTGTAAAAATCTATATGTTCCATTCACTTAACTTTACCTAGTTGCTCCAAACACAAACTATTCCTAAAAAAGATTATTCTTTTATCTAAGTCATGCTAATCGAGATAAACATTAGCGGAATTGCTCTTATTTCTTGCTGCCTTGTGCACAGAAGGAAAACAATGGAATACACTAAGCTAAAGCGATAGTCAAATCTTTTCAAATCTTGGTCGCTATGTGAAACAATTGCGATTCGGTTCGCTTTGAATGGTCTCGTTTGAGAAATGTTGGGTAGTTTAAAATTGAAACCAATAACAAGGTAGGTATATCTCGAAAACGGTCAACTCTAGAAGAAACACACATATGACAAATAAGGCGTTTTAACGAGATCTACCTTTTTATGCAGTAAGTTCTTGTCTATCCCTTATAGTCTAACCGTCATGCAGAATTTTGCAAAACTCATTCAGAACTAAGTCTTTTTCAGAGGCTCTTTCCAGAAAATTCAAAATATACATTTTACTTGTGATAGAAATGGCTTTAATATGAGACATTTTAAGAAAAACAAAATTATCGAGAATGTTTCCATGTAAAGGGTAGTTAGGCGGGAATAGGGGGGAAATGTTTGAAATGCTTCGTGTAGTATCCATGGAAGAAAATAAACTTAAATACGAAAATTGGTATTTAACAAACTTTTAATTTTTAAGCTATGCTGACTACAGACACACACACGTATATACATGTGCATTTTTTCTAAGAGTGTTTTTTTGCACTCAGGGGCCTCAAAACATGTATTTCTGTTGAAATCTCGATATCAAATTTTTGGGTGTAATACAGTGCCTTCTCTATAAACTACGCACATAATACGTGAAGAGAAAACTGAGATGACCAGGAAATAATGATGTAAAGAGATGTTGCGTGGAAAGTTTAGGGGATGTAATTATTAACCTAGCGCGGCGCCGTGGTTGAGTAGTTAGACCGCTCGCCTCCCCTCTAGGCGAACCGGGTTCGATCCCAAGCGTCCGCACGTGGGATTCATGGTGGACGAAGCGGCGTCTAGGCGGGTTTTCTCCGGGTCCTCCGGTTTCCTCCGCCACTCATTCCACCAATTGTTCCATCATCTCCTTTCCAATCATCAATTTCGCTTACATTTCATATCATCCACTTACTCATGTTCATGCCTGGCTATGGGACGACCCATTGTAACAGGTTCTCCATTCTATGGTTTCGTGCCGTAGGCTCTCCGACAGGCTTCAGACCCCTAGGCATTGGTTTGTAAGACCTAGGGGGATGTCAGTCCCATAAATAAGGAGAGGGTAAGCCGATTACGAAACGAATTATTAACTTATCCAACATTCGCACGGCGAAACGGGAAAATCCCGAGGGGAAAAAACAAAAAAAAAAATTGAGTGAGGTAGGCCAGCCACTGGGATCGAATCCACGACTTCCCGAATGCAGGCCACAGACGAAATCACGTGAGCAAACACGCTCGGTGCAGACTTCATGCTCTGGTAGAACGTTAAAGGGAAGAATGTGTAGCCTTTATCTAAAGCTGCTTTAAACATGCTCAATATTTGCTCTAAGAGATAGGCTACCTAATAAAACCCTTGTTTGTCCTTTTGCCATAATTCTGTTCTCTTACTTACTGCTTGTATGGGTATAAAGTGGATTTCATTTAAGCTCCGTGTGCACTTTCCAGAAATTTCTAGCATCCGGATAAATGTCATCACGTAGTAGCAGGTGAAACCTTGTTGTTTTTTTTTCTGAGAATGCATGTTTAAACACTTTTGGTTTTTCAAACAAAAAAGTGATGGTGTTATCTCCTGCTTACGTCATATGTCTTTATATACGATGAATCCGTAAGAGTAACCAGGGCTTTTTTACTTAGCACATGTACATAGTGGATAGAGAAGGTATTCTACTACACCTAAAAATTAGAAACCCAGATGTCACCTAAATACATGTTTTGAGAACCCCTGAAACAAAAAAATTAGAAAATTGCCCGTGAGTGTGTGTGTATATATATATATATATATATATATATATATATATATATATATATATATATATATATGTGTGTGTGTGTGTGTGTGTGTGCGCGCGCTTCTGGGCAGTATAACTCAAAAACGAAAAGTCGTTTAATATACCAAACTTGGTATTTAAGTTCGACATCTCCCCAGGATGCGACAAATGTTCCCTTAAAATGGAATATTTTTCTCAAAAATTACTTTTCTCAAAAAAGGGTCTAACAATTTTGATTAAAATACCACATTTTAAAGGCATTTTTATGGCAAACGAAATATACATTTTGATTTGGTTTACCGTTATACAAATACGTATTATACAAAAGGCATCCAGAATGAAGAGGTCTTCAGGGTCTATCCCCAGAAAATCCAAAATAAACATTTCCTTTACCATAAAATAGCTTAAACATACGGTATTTTAATAAAAATCGTTAGAACCATTTTTGAGAAAATCAAAATTTTGGAAATGTTCCATTTAAGTGTAGTTGAGGGTGAGAGACTTTTCTTTACAATCTTCGAGTCATATCCTTGGATGATACCAGACTTAAATAACAAGTTGGTATTTAACGGACTTTTTGTTTCTGAGCTGTGCTTCCCACAGATACACACATGAAATTTTTTCTAAAAAGGCTTTTTATGTATTCAGGGGATCTCAAAACATGTATTTCCAGTGAAACCCAGTATCGAATTTTTTGGTGCATTACAATACCTTCTCTATACACTGTGCACATATTATGTGCAGAGAAAGTAATATAATGGCAGCTGCTTTATACTTTTGCATTATCTTTGCGTGAGTTTAATAAGTATTATAATTACCACTTCGTTTAATTTTAATCGACTCGATTAATCGATTAATGATACTTTATCGATAATCTTACACCGGAAATTGATCGATTACTCGATTAAATCGCACAGCCCTAATATATACATATAAACATGCACACTCAGGTAGAATCGATGTTAGAGTCGAGTGTAAGCGATGTTATAAGCACTATTAGTTGTGGTCACTTCAAGTTTTCTAAGCATTATCGCAGCATTTGCCATGCAGTATCTGAATTACGGCGGTTTCACAGACCGATTTGCCTCTACAGCTTATCAAGATTTAGGGTGAACTGAGAGTGACGTCACTCAGAACTCGGATACTGCAGTTCCTGCCCGATGATTAGGGTCAAGACCATCCAAGAATCAACAATATGTGCGGCGCCGGTCAGGACGCCTGGCGACGACGCTAAGGTCAGGGTTGCCCTTCTGGCAGTGATCCCAGCTTCCCACACATGAAAATGATGCGTCGCAGTGCCAGAGAGATTACCCGCCAAGTTACCGCGACGTACAGTTTCGCAATTAAGGCTTAAAACAATGTACGAGGGTCATTTCAGAAGTCATGGCAACCATTTTATACATTACTAATAACCGAATGCGCGCGTATTGCAATATATATAGTTTAAAAACATGTACACAGTACGGGATACCACCACCAGATGATGTCTGAGTGCATTTGTAGGTGCTAGTAAACACAAGCAAACGTTAATATCCTAGAGACGGTGTTCTAAGATGGATGTCATTAAAGTTGAACAACGAGCAAAAGTAAAAATTGCATTTCTGCGTGGTAGATGTGGGAGCCTTGGTGGATTATTTTTAAGGTGGCTATCTCGTAAGAGTACCGTATATATGCGTACTTTTTTGTGCATATGTAATACGAAGAAAACAGTGACCACTGTTTTTCATTTTTCAATGCCCCGTACCCTTAGCCCCTTGTTCCCGGATCCCAATTTAGTACCAGCATTGAGAAGAACATTCCAGCGAGTTTCAATCGTATATCCTGAGTTTAGTTTCCTGCAGCTTTGTTGACTGATAAAAACTTGTTGCCATGACTTGTGAAATGACCCTCGTACATTCACAGCTACACGATCGCTTTAATTTCTATGCAGATTATGTGTACAACTAGTGGCGTGTGGCGACAATCTACCTATGGAAGCAATAATAAGAATGTTATGTGGTTGATTCACATGACTTTCTCTACCTTTTCCGCAAATATAATATTCTTACAAAAGCTTCTATCTACTTCACTCTAATAGAGATAAACATTAGAAGAAATTGGATAGGTAGAGTCAGAATGAAAAATTCAATACCATAGCCAAGATTTGAACCAGGATCTCCCGGTCTCTAGCTGGTTGTCCATAATAGTTGACTGTACTATGAACCTTGGGATTTAAAGTACTTACAACATTGAAAGTCGCCATTGGTCACTGTCATCAAAAAATAATTTGAAATCACCTTGTGGTTTACCGGAAACCAGCGAGTCAATTGAGAAATGTAATGCTATGCTGGCATGTTACCATGGTAGCTCAGTGGTAGAGTAACCGGCTACAGACCGGGAGATCCGTGGTTCAAATCCGGGCTATGACATTGAGTTTTTCAGTTTGACTCTACCTATCCAATTTCTGTCCTACACATGGCTTGTGTGAAGAAATCAACATTAGAAGAAATTGTCTTGTTACTTACTTGTAACGAGAAGAGAAACAAGGGAGTACACTAGGTTAAAGCGATAGTCAAACGGTATTTTGAGATGGAATTTTCCTGGAAATCTGCGTGTCGTATCCTTGAAAGATACTGAACTTCGGGTTTTTAAGTTTGGTTTCCACAGATACACACACACACACATACGTACCTTCTTTAAAATGTTTTTCTTCAGTTGACCTCAAAACATACATTTCTGGTGAAAGCTCGACATGGAACTTATGAGTGGAATGGAATACCTTCTCTATATAATAGTTGTACAGAAAGTAAAAAGAGAAAGGCTGCCATAAACATTAACCTAAATTGTTTTATATATCTTAGAAAAAGTTTTATCTTTTTCCTTAAATCAGGTATGCCGACGACAAGCCAAGTAGCGAGGGAAGGTACGTCACCCTTCCCACATTCTGTTGTTTGGTGGTAAGGAGTAACGTACAAGTCGAGAGCAGTGGTGGGTTTGTTGTCCCCTCTGCACGTTCGTAACAACTTCTTCGCTGGCATTGGGAAAACAATGGGGTTTTATAAAACATTGCATTTTCTTGTTCAATGTACATCATTCTTTCTGTAACTCCATGCATAGCATTTTGCTGATGTCTTGGAATGTTAGCAGTCGCCCTCCGTGGTGTAATGTTTACCATGCTGACTTCATATACCCAAGGTTGCGGGTTCAAACCCAGCGGAGGACGATGGCTTTTTTTTTCGAGTGTAAAAATCCTTAGCATGGTTTCCTGCGGAAGGGAAGTAAAGCCGTTGGTCCCGTGTAGTAGATTTAAGGCACGTAAAAGAACCTCAAGCCTGATAGAGAGGCCTCTGAGCAAAATTTAGCGGTCTTTCACGCCCAATCTAGAATGGGACGCTGAGAATCACAGCAGTTAAAGAGCGTACATAAATATCACGCCATTTACATTTTCATTTGGAATATTAGCGATTTAGCAATTTCTTGCGAGAGAGCATCTTTCAGTTGCTGTTGGGTTATTGGATGTACCAGGAAAGCTAGTTCTTTCACAAGTAAAAGTCGGTCGGATTGAGATCTGGAGATCGCGGTGGCCACTTTGTTCGAACTTTACGTGTGGCACATGGGACTGCTCTTAAATTGTTAGGAGTATTAAATTTTCTCAGAGCTCGAGAAAAAACAAAACAAAACAAAAAACCCTGCTTTTATAATAGCATTGAAGTAGCTGCAATCTATCATGTAGTGATAGAGCTATATTTGTAACTTACAAATTCCTATAGCAGTATTAATAAAATTACTAGCGTCCAAGTATGTCAATTCTTTTGCTTTTATTCTATCATTTATATTATAATATTTATAACGAATTAAAATTTGAAGTCAATTTTGAAGGAACCTATATATTAGTTATATTAAGCATAAGCTTCATAGAAGAATTATTACAGTCTCCTACTCTTGTTAGAAAAATTATATAATCTTCAAGTTTATTACTATTCATTTGGTTCTTGTACGTAAAATTATTACAGTGGAATTCTTACCCCTGAAAACCAGTGGATTCTTTTACGTACAACCTAGGATATTACTCGTAAATAACTTGCGCGTAGCATTTTCTTTCTAAAGCTTTCATTGTTGTGTACATTTGATTTCAATTGAGTTCGTTAGGCTTACATTCACTCTCCCCCTCTCTTTCTCTCTCCAACTCTAAGAGAAATAGATTTATAGGTATACTTCATATGTATCAAGTGGCCCAACTGCCCCGAATTTGGCCTGAGTTAAAGGAGCTGCAAAACTCAACGGGACAATATCAAGCTAAACCCATCGGTGGAGAACTAGCGAGACCGACCTTCATGTTATCCCTCGCAATAAGCCGACCCGCTAACCTCCCCTACTGATAAGCAAGACGGGCAAAGCGAATGTCATTTTTGCCAGTTGTTCACTGGCGGGTTTTAACTTGAAACATCCCCATGAAGTTCTACAACTCTTTTGACGCACTAAGGTATATCTATACATGCCAACTACGGGGCAGTTGGGCCACTTGGTATATATACAAGATGAGAAGTGAATAAGTGCAAATAATTATATATTTAGTAGAGAACAATGCTGTAACACATAAGTGTATCTCATTTTGCCAGCTTACTAATAGCCTGGATTTTAGTGACCTAAAACAACGAAATATACAAGCATTTATGACCTAATATTTATAAACATGACCTTAAAATAAAATATGGCTTTGTATAACCTTATTTAAAAATTTTTTTATTTTGTTACACACCATCTAATACAAAATTCACCTCATTTAATTAGTAAACACGTCCTGCAATATTCAGTTTACATTTTCAAGTTTTCCATTTTCAAACATCTACGGTTGTCGCTGAGGATAGTTTTGTACCTCGAAAAGTTCCTCTCCACATCACAGGACGTCACAGAAGCAAATTTGAAGGCGGCGAGGTCACTTTCTGCAAAATTAGTGACAGTCTATCTGGGAATGCCACAACATTTGTAAACAATGAATCGTAGAATATCCAGGATTCCGCTCGAGAACACTTTGCAATTTGATCACTTTGTCAGCCACATGATCACCCAACTACTCTGCACTTGTTGCACAATATCCAGGGCGTCACACAGTTTAGTACCAGCAGTTTCCAGTCCTGTGATGCCTTTTGATACCACTGAAGAGTTGGCGTTGATGTATGCCAAGTTTCCAGACAAGATATCTGTAAATACCTCTTTCACAGTTTTGATAGCACTTGGTTCATCGCTATCAAGCCCACAAAATATAGCTTTTTTTTTGGGTGTAGTTGGTGCAGTAATACTCAGCAGCATTAAGCCAAGAACTCCATCGTTTAAGAGCAGGTTAAGGGGGGAGGGGCAGTGGAGGTGCTTGCTCCTTGAATTTCTGAGCCCGTAGCGGAGTTTTCACATAGAGTTTCCTGCCATTAGAAATTAATTTGTCCACATCAGGGTAATTTGATCGCGCCTCTTCTGCAACTCTGTGTAACGCATGTGCAAGGCAAGTGACATACACCATACTTGAGTAAAGAATCTGAAGCCCCTTGGCTGCTTTGGACATGTATGAAGCACCATCTGATACTATCAGCAACATATTGTGTCTGTTTACACCATGCGGCCACAGTAGCTTCATAGAGTTGTCAAACAAAATGACAATTGTCCAGTTGTTTACATTCTCCAGAGTCTCACACGTTAGAAGGAATTTTTCTCCAGGCCTGTCAACTCAGCAACATTTTAACATAACGCACGCCCGCCCACATCGGTGGTTTCATCTATGGACACCCAGACCTTTTGGTCAGCAACACTTTTTCGTATTTTGTTAAACACCTCGAAACACACGGATAAGTACCGTTTTCTCAATGTAGATTCATCTGGCTCTGGATGTGTTGTGTACTTCTCCAAGAACTTCCTGAATCGCGAATTCTTCGGCTTTTTCAAAGGGATGTTGCAAGACACCATCATCTTACACAAGTCCTTGAAGAATGATTGCTCTTTTGAAGATGGACCTGTCTGCTCAAATAACAGGTTTACTTGTCATTTTCAGTACTTCTCTTCACACAGCTGCTGTGTTTAATGATATTGCAGTGTTGTGCATTAAAGCGATTTTCTGCACTAACTTTAACTTCACAAAATAATTTAGCCTGAAGTCAGTGCTGAAGAACTTATCTCCAAAATATTGAACAAAACCTCGCAACTTCATGCTGTAAGTGCACTTAACTTTCGGCATATTAAACCAACCTGGGTTTGTATTCAAACTGAATAGTGTGACCAGGTGTGCAATGTTTATTACGTCGGAAGCCGCCTTTGTTGACTTAGCATTTTATTGACCCCGCGCAATAATGCCTTACGTCAGCGAACCGACCGCTGTTTATTTGTGACAATATCACCTTAAACATTGTCAGGTGAGCAACTATTTCATAGTTTTATTCTTGTGTCCCATATGATTCAATTAAGATATGCATTTTTGACAAAAGTTGACCGAAATATGACCTGTCATTAAAATCCGAGTCCTACTAATAGCATTGTCATAGATTTTAAGGTCTAATATATTTTGAACAGTCCTGAACTATGTCTGTGCCGTGTTTACATACATTATTCAATCTATAGTCCGGCAGGGCAAATAACACCGTGCGACCTGTTATGTAAAAACCGAACGTTTGAGATAGGAAATAATAGCTATCATAAAAACATCGTGAAAAATTCCTCGTGAACATAAGAACATAACCTCAACCATGTAAATTCTGTGATTGGTGGTCCACCTCCATCTTGCAGAAAAGAACGCACAGAATGTCCTATTGAAAAACAGTTCTGCATCGCCCAGTACATCAACCAGTTTACGAAGTCGGTAATACATGCAGTCCAAGGTTCAATGCCGCACCTCCCCTTTGAGACAATGGGCTCGCTGGAGTGCTACTTTCGAACTGAAAGAATATGTTTCCTGTCAGCATAAATGCTGCAATTACAAGTTTATAACACGTAAGCGCATGCTTCAAACATAAATATTGGAAAGGCACGATAAAGGTCCCATTTCACTAAAATGACATCGAAACTGTTAACATCCACCCCTTCTATCAATCATTCGCTAGTCCTCTACAAGAGATAATGCGTGATAAACTCGCTATCTAGTGTTGACATGCCCGGACAAACGGTTGGCAGCAAAGACCGAATAAATCTGAAGACCATTGTGGTCGTTTGAGGCGTCTGCAAACCTGCTAGAAGATCACAATGGATAACTTGTCGAAACATATCCAGGCAATCTTCACCAAAATTAATTGAGGAAGTCTCAAAAATGGACGTCCGTAAATATGCAAGAGAAAAGCATGTGTTATTTAAACTATGTTATTTATTTGCGTTTCCCTGTTGCAGCTTCGTTTAACTAAGGTCAGCTAAATCAGTTTACTCGAGTTGTCTTTGGACGACAAGCAGTCCAGGTCATTAACGCCACTTTCGTCTAAAGTTAGAACGCAAAACAAAATAAATGGCGACAGACTGATGTTTGTTTGTCGGTAACGCCTCCTGACTTGTAAATTTGGAAGGTCAGGAACTGATGTTTCCGCGTCTATTGGTAGTTCCATTGCGTCAACTGGGTAAAGCACCTTTTCTTTATAGTTTAAAATGCATATTAATTCTGATGTTGTCCACTCACACCACTTTCCCTACTTATTCTGCAAACAAACTTGTTATAAAGGATTATTCCTCGTTCTTCTTCATGCTAATCGAGAGAAACATTAACAGAAATTGTCTTATTACTTGCTTTCTGGTAGGTAGAAGTGAAATAATGGAATATTCTAGGCTGAGGTGATAGTCAAAAGTTTTAAAAAGTGTCGCTATGCAGTTATCGTCAACCTGGGTAGCTCAGTTGGTTAGGCGCTGGCCTTCTGATCTCAAGCTCGTAGGGTTCACACTCGGCCAAGACCGATGGTTTTTAAGTGTGTTTAAAAGCGTCAGCCCCATGCATTTACTGGCATGTACAAGAACTCCTGCTGGACAAAATGCCGGTACACCGGTGCCGCTAATATGATCCTGGCAATTGACAGGTCGTCAATAGACAAAATAATTATTTTTTTAAATAATATCCGATTGTCATTGAAATACGCTTCATGGCCAGCAGAAAAACAAAGAAACACGGATGACTTCCTGTTTGAGTAAAGTATAAAACCAATAACAAAGAATAACTGGGAAGTGGTTAGCTCCACAACACACACACACACACACACACATACACACACACATATATATGTTATATATTTGATAAAAATTGTGCGTTTTGACGATATTTACATTTTTCTGTAGTAAGTCTTTGTCTATCCCTTACGGTTTACCAGGAATGAAAAGGTTATTCTCAGGAAATTCAAGATATAGGTTTTATTTATCTTGTAAATATACTTAAATGCATAAATAGTTAGTAAATAAGTTTGGTATTTAACGGACTTTTAATTTTTAAGTTATGCTGTCATATAGACACACGCACACAAGATATTTTTCTAAAAAGGCTCTTTATGGATTCAAAACTTATTTCCGGTGAAATCTCGATACCTAATTTTTGGGTGGCATAGAATACCTTCTCTACCTACTACGCACATTGTACATACGTGCTAGAGAAAGAGGAACAACATTTAATGCTTCAGGTTTTTGTGAAATGTCACAGCTGCATTACCTTAAGAAAAACTTGGTGCAATTTAGCTTGTATGAAAAAAAATAATTGTGCCTTACATTCACATGACTTTCTCTAAAAATTCTGTAAAAGCTATTCATACAAAATCTTCTATGTCCTTCATGCTAGTCGCGATAAACAACAATAATAACAGTAATTATAATAGGTTACATTTTCAATTATGTACAAAATCATGACCTGTTATTTAAACTATATTACTTATCCTAATGAATATGTATTTGAGTACCATTTGGGCGCGATATCCGCTTAGTTCCCTGGCTGTTATCGTGTGTAGCCCTCATTCGTTTGGGCCACCTATTCCATCTCATTCTCTGCAGTTCTCTCTCTATCTTTCTTATCCACTTTTCGTTTACCTTTTCCAAACGTTGTTCTATGTCTTTCATTCTTCTCTTTCCCTTGAAAATCAAAAGTTTTATCGCTACCGTCTCTCCTGACATCTATCCCATTTGTGTTTCCAAATTCCTCTCCTCCAATTTTTACCTTTTTCCATTCTGTTAAACAGTGAACACTACCGTATTCCTCCCCGCATAAAATACAACATTCTAGTTCATTGCCCCTCATTCCATTCAAAAGTATTACTCCTATTTTTATCCAATTAATCCCTCGTTCTCTGTTTACTCAATTATGGGCGTGAAAGACCTTGAGGTTCTTTTACGTGCCACAAATCTCAGATACGGGACCAATGGTTTTACGTCTCTCCGAAGAAAGCCATATTAGGAATTTTTACGTCCAAAAAATCCATCCATTCACGCGTTTACATAAAACCAGTTATCAATTAATGCATTTTTATTAGAAATGTATTGAAAATATTCCAATGTTTATGTCTCAATTACATGCTTTACAACAAGCAAAGCGAGTGCCTCTCTATTTTCTCTAGCACGTATGTACAACGTGCATAATCGATTGAAAAGGTATTGTATTCCACTAAAAAATTCGATACGGAGATTTCACTAGAAATATGTTTCTTTCCTGAATAATAATAATAATAATAATAATAATAGAAAAAAATATTTTAGAGAAATAACCATGTACGTGTCTGAGCGTGTTTGTTTGCAGTAGCAAAGAATATCATATGATTAGAATACATTAGATTTAATAAAAAAATGTGCAAATTAGCAGATTTTGAATATGTGAGTTGATTTAACCAATCAGTATATCAGTAGCAACGTTAAAAATCAGGAAAGCTACTGAAAATAAGAAAGGTGGCAACACTGCACTGTCACGTTTTTTTTTTTTTTTAAATACAAACTGACCTATAGGCGTAACCTACTTGTCCATCAGAAGGACAGAATGAAGCACAGTAAACGTACATGCCCACAGCAAGATTCGAAACCGCGACTCTTTCAGGGCCGAATGTCAATGTCAAACGTGTTAACGACCACGGCTACCAGAGCCGACTTATACCGAGCTTCTGTCTGGTTCCTAAAAGCAGTAAATGTCCATGCTTGGCCTAAGCTATACGAAGTGCCTACTATATCTTAACCTGTCACACAGATGTCGCTGTGTATCTGATGTACAAGAACTGTAACTAATTATCCTCAGGTGGGGTCTACTGTGCTACCACATTTTATTCTGTGTTTATTCCTTTCTTTGGCAACGGTCCAAACGAGTTTCATTCATGAAGCATTTTGTTTTATTTCCGAAAGCACGAGTAACCACACGAATACATGTTAGGTCGCACCCATTCAGCATCGCGTGCTTTGTGCGTGATCCAATTTTGTGATAACCTTGAGGCTACCCTGGCATCTAGGACACAAAAGATTGCCTAAACCTGGTATAACTCTTGTCTTTCTCTCTCCCCTCTTCCAGTGAACATTATCCATGATCACTTTTTTAATCCGGTTATTATTTTTACTTTCTGTACACTGCAATGTACATAGTGTATTGAGAAGGTATCGTAACGCACCCAAAAATGCGATACCGAGATTTCACCGGAAATACATGTTTTGGAAAAGGTCCGTGCGTGTGCGTGTGTGTATGTCTGTGGCCAGCATAGCTCAAAAACGAAAACTCCGTTAAATACCAAATTTGGCATTTAAATTCAGCATCTTCCAATGATGCGACACGAAGATTTTCAAGAAAACCCCCACCTCAACTACCCTTTACATGGAACTTTTTACAAACATGTTGATATTCTCAAGAATGGCTCTAACGATTTTGATTAAAATATCGTATATTAAAGATATTTACATTACAAATAAAATTTACATCTTGAATTTTCTGGGAATTGCCTCTGAAGACTATTCTGGATGAATTTTACGAAATTTTGCATAACTGCTAAACCGTAAGAGATAGACAAAAATTTACTACACAAAAATATGTAGAGTACGTTAAAAGACACAATTAATATTCTTTATATTTTCGTTGTGGAGGTAACCATTTCCGAGATATTCCTTGTAATTTGTTTCAATTGTAAAGTACTTATTCTTCTCTTAGACAGGAAGGGTCCATTTTTCTTTTATTCTACTCCTGACCAAGCAAATAAGCGATTTGCAATGACAATCGCATAAGGACAGCTTTTAAAACATTTGACTATCGGTTTAGTCTAGTGTATTCCTTTAGTTCCCTTCCACTTATAAGGAACTAAGTAATAAGAACATTCTGCTAATGTTTATCTTGATTAACATTGTGTAGAAAGAAGAATGATCTTTTGTAAGAAGTTTGTTTGTCGTGCAGCTAGAGAAAGTCATCTGATCAGATTTTTCTACACACACCATGTAGACAGTGTATAGAGAAAGTACTGTATTCCACCAAAAAATTCGATACCGAGATTTCATCGGAAACATAGATAGGCACCTATTAGGTCTTCTGAGTCAAAAAAAAAAAAAAAGAAAAAAAAAAAGCATTTTTAGAAAAATATCCGTATGTGTCTATGTGTATACACATTAAACTGTCATTTACATAATACAATTTCAAACGAATCGGCATGAAATTGTGGATTTTTTTAAATTTTCACAGATGAAGAAAGAGAGAAAATAAAACTTGATATTCTATGGTACATTTAGACGGCCATAGCCTGTTTTGCAACAATGGTATGGTACGTAAACAAGTTTTACAAATCCGTGCTTTTCTGCCTCTCAGACATTATTACGATTCACAAGGAACATTGTTGTTGTTTTATAATGTTTAAAGGCCGCTTTTACTACTTGTGACACTGCAGGCGACGAACTGATGATACATGGAATGAAGATGCAGCACCGGTGGAATGCGATGGCGGAGGAAACCGGAGAATCCGGAAAAAAACGCGCCCCTGCGCCGCTTTGTCCACCACAAATCTCACATGCTGTCAAAGAACCCGAGCCGCGTAAGTGAGAGGCGCTGCCAACATTATTGTGACTGCAACAAATCATATCACATATACCTAGTGAAATATGCCAGAACTAGAGACTTTTGTGTATTAAAATGTTCTCAATGGAAATTAAATAAAAACATTAGGAAATAAATATTGCTAACATTGTTTTAAAACACATGCAAAAGTTATACACGAATATTTTATTTGCTCTGATAAGTGTTATAAAATAAATTCTAAAGCTGTTTTACAAGAAGTTCTAAAAGTTACGCCTTTTTTTTTTTTAGACCCAGGGTATATAAGTCCAACAATTTCTCGGCAAAGAAATAAGATAGACAAATTCATAATTATATTTACACACTTTTTGCATGCCACGGATGTGTTATTTCAATGGAAATCTATGTGATAATGATTTACGGTTCACCCTATAATGCATTAAAATTAATCAGAAAATGAAATGTAACCTGAAAGAGAGTAAGAGTGGTAGGGAGCCTATAAAGAGAGGGGGGGCGGACATGACTGGAACAAAATTTATGGCTTATTGACTGCAAGAAACTGTGCCACCAGCTGCAACAAGTCACATGAAAGTAAATGCAAGAATATATTACACTAACCAGATTTATTTATGCAGTTGATATGTAAGTTAAGTATAAATCATTGTTAATTTACGGATGTATTTGTGTAACAAATCTTACTTCACCTCTTTGGAATATATTGCAACTTATTCTCTTTTTGGATACCGGTTGGCCAGTATTTGTCAGATATGATGGCCATTAGAGTTGCTCTGACGTAACTCACTTTTCATGGTTAAAATTTACAAACGCAGTTATATTGCCAGATTCACAAGCTGCTATCGAGGCACTCACCAACACAGCTTTTCTCGCATGCAAAGAAACCCACAACAGTCAACAGATTCTCCATCAACTGGCATTGCAAGGAATAACAACGATCCAAATATGGCAACAGTTATGGTTGTGTTGCATGTTTTCCCAAACTCACAATGTTGTACAGTCTACCCAAATGTACCTCCATCTTCTCATGTGAATTACTAACAATTAAATTCACTATGGAATACATTCTTCGAACTAAAGAGCACCACTTCTACATCATCTTCGGTGATTCTATGAGTGCTCTAGTTGCTCTTCAGCAGAAGCACCCTAACCATCCACTGCTCCAGAGGATCCAAACAATATTAACAAAATACTGCCTTCTGGAAAGACGGTCTTACTCTTACGGCTCCCGTCGCATATAGGTACACTGGTGAACAACAGGGCAGATGAAGCGGCTAAAGAAGCTACCAAATCAAACTTCAAGAATCCTCACCGTGACTACAACTTTGTTCAAGATGTGATTACCCAAAAGTGGGAACATGTCTACCCTGTCCAACAGCAAATTACAGGAGACATACACTCTCGCGGATTCCAGCTACCCTTACATATCTTTTTACCGTAAGGGCCAGATTGTACTGACACGTCACTCACACATTTATATCTTCTGTCTCGTGAAAACCCACCAATGTGTAATATTTGCAACTGTCAGCTAACAGTGAAACATCTCAATACGAACTGCAGTCTCTATGATGAGCAGCGAACAATATGTAAAGTGCTAAACGAACTTCCGACAGCCCTGGGCCAACTACAATTCTCCAAATGTCCGGAACTTCTTACAATGAATCAAACTGCACAGTAAATTTTAATTTAAACTTCTTGTTTCGATATACATATTACAAAAATGTCACACTAAATATTATTATTATTATTATTATTATTATTATTATTATTAGCGTCCTTTAACCTGATTGATCATATCGTACGATGAATGAAATCGGTGAAGTGATGTTCAAATGGTCACGGGATCCATGGAGCTTAAAGTTACTCGACATTAGTCTTCTCAGGATAAGGGGAAAAACCCGAGGTCATTTATTCTGAATGACTTTTGCAGGATTTTGCGTAACTGTTAAATCGTAAGAGATATGCAAAACTTTAATACACAAAAAATGTACATATCGTTAAAACACATACAATTTCTCACATACATTTTTCTACGAGATATTCCTTGTTATTGGTTCCATCATTGGTCTGTTATCCGGTAATGTTATTCACGCCCAATATAGAAAGATACGCTGAGAACCGCAACCGTTAAAAATGTTAATTAGTTAAACCCTTACACTTTATATCAGTAATAGAGAAAGTAATTTGAATACAGATAAACTTTGTTTCCTTACTCCTCCCTTATCCTTCAAAGTCAAACAGAGAAGGAACGCCAAACAATGAATGAAGAATGAAAGTAATACACAACTGAGTTCTGTTACAGCTGCCTAGTGTTCATCCAAAGGACTGAGGAGAAACTTGAAAGGTACTCAACAAGGCAACTTGGCTCAGCCAAGATTCGAACCCTCGATAGAAGTGGTTTTAGGTTTAGGCGAAGTCGCTGGTTAATTTCTGTTTCTGCAACGGGCATTTAATTCGCGGTTCACCTCGACTTATAAATCAACTTGCCCTCTTAAATTAGCCTGTCCTCAAACAGCTGCAATTCAGTTATACAACAGTTGGATTTGAAAATGGTTAACCAGATATGCGCACAACAACAAAGATTACAAAGCAGAGCGTATATATAAAATAACTTTAATACTTAATAAAATATATTGATAATCTAAGCACAACTGCCAACTTCCTGAAGTTAAAACCCGTAAACCTTTACCTCACCCAGCTAAGGATGACAATTTCGCGTCAAGTGCTTTAAATGACAGAACGACCATAGAAATATTCCCTGGTTATAAACAGACACACATTGGCGTTGTATTTAAACATAACATTTGATTCACAGTAGAAAAGCATTGAATTATCAATTTTTTAAATTTATTATTGTCGTTTTAACATTAAAGTCATATCATGGTATGACAGTGCTTGCATGTAGGCTGAGATGTTTGGCAAGGAGGTAAAATGGGTAATTGCAGTATTAGATGTTTTATCAAATAACAGAAATTACTGTGAGATGCTATAGTGTTTAGTTTGCTATTGGATGTGGAACTCCAGTATAACTTCCATTGTGTACTTGTTTCATACTTGCCAGGATTCTGGAAGTCCTGATACGGAACTTTGAGTCCGGTCAGGTTTGGAGAGTGATTTGTTGGTTCTTTAGCTGCTTCAACAGCTTTCATGATGCCGGATATACTGTGAGATGGTATCCATGCCAATGTCACATCTTTATAGTTAATTATACAACAGTAAAATATTTTGCATTTAGTTTTTAGGTTACATCTGTTTAAGAGCTAGAAGAGTCAGTGAAGATTATGTAACAACAGTGTTTCGTATTCATTATGTATTCCAGGTCTTATTAAGTAAGAACCAAAGCTGTCAGTTTTTGGATTTTCATGAAATTGGTGTCATTACAAAGAGAAAGTCAACAATTTCAGGAGATGTGCAATCGTTAATTAAGTCGAAACAACAGGAAAATTAAAAAAAAAAAAATATGTATTCCATTGACACGACTTTCTCTACATACTATTGTTACAAAAGACTTCTCCTTTGTCTACATCGTGGTAATCGAGATAAACATTAGCAGAAATAGTTGTGATAGTTCCTTCTAAGTGGAAGAGAAATAAGATAACACACTATGTGAAACAACTCAAGCATGGCCAGGAGCAAAAAAAAAAAAAAAAAAAAAAAAAAAAGAAGAAGAAGAAGAAGAAACGAAACATGACTTCCCGTTTGAGAAAAGTTTAAGCAGCTTAAAATTGAAACCAATAACAAGGAATACCTCGATAACGGTCTCTTATAAAAAAACACCAAAAAGGTATTTGACATAAAGTGTATGTTTTAACATCCACATTTTTGTAATACTTTTTCTCTATCTCTTATGGATTACAAGTCATGCAGAAGTGATCCAAAAAGAACACGACTTCGGAGGGTGTCCGAGAAAATTAATTTTAGATGTAAATCTCATTTAACATAAAAATATCTTCACATTTTGATATTTTAATCAAAATTGTTAGAACCTTTTTTGAGAAAAACAAAATTTTCGAAAAATATTCCATGTAAAGGTAGTTTGGGGTGGGAGGATTTTCTTGATAATCATCGTGTCGCATTTTTGGAAACCGCTGAACTTAAATATTAAGATTGGCATTTAATTGAATTTTTGTTTTTGAGCAATATTGTTCACACACATGGACATATTTATAAACGATTTTTTTTATTCAGGGGATCTAAAAATAGGTGAAATTTAGGTATCGAATTTTTGCGTGGAAAACAATATCCTATATATTATATGGCAGAGAAAGTAAAAATAATCTGATATGTTCTATTCACATGACCTTCTCTGCATCTCTGTAATAAATTATTGTTAAAATGCTTATTCTCTACTTCATGCTAATCTAGATAAACATTAGCAGAAACGGTCATATTACTTGCTTTCTTGTAAGTAGAAGGTAAATGAGGTAATACACTAGGCTAAAGCGATAGTAAATATTTTAAAAGATGGTTAGCCATGTAGTTGAAATCCGTTTCTTTGCAATGCCAGGAGTTTACAAATTTCCAAATGAGGAAAGTTTAATTATTTAAAATCCAATAACAAGGAATATCTCGGAAATGGTCAACTCCAAGAAAAAAAATGTATATGACATAACTTGTGTGTTTTAACGAGTTCTATGTCTTTTGTGCAGTAAGCTTTTACCTATCTGTTACAATTTACCAAGTCATCCAGAATGAACAAGTCTTCAGAGGTTATTTCCAGAATTTTATTTTATTTGTCCCGTAGATATATACCGTATTTTAAACAAAATCGTTAGAGCCGTTTTTGAGAAAATCAAAATTTTCTAAATTTTTCCATGTAAAGGGTAGTTGGATTGGGGTCGGCGTTTCTTGAAGATCTTCGTGTTGCATCCTTGGATGATATTGAGCTTAAGTTGCAAGTTAGGTCTTTAAAGAACTTTCGTTTTTGAGCTATGCTGTCCACAGATAGACACGCGCGCGCGTTCCTTTTTTTTTTTATTTATTTTTTATTCCGGTGATCTCAACATGTGTATTTCTTATGAAATCTAGGTAGTGCAGTGAAATACCTTCTCTATCTATGTACCATGTACTACCTATGTAGAGAAAGTAAAAGGGCACTGTTTCAGCAATTTTTAAGTCATTGTTGGATAGAAGCAAATTGTGCTAAATGGGTTGACGAAAATGTTTCAACTCGCCGTGAATTCTACATTCGAGTGTTAAGGCATTTCGCTGTACGGGATGTTATGAACCAATAACTTGCAGAAAGTCTTCTGCAGCCGGCTTCCGAGATCCCTTAACTTGGCCCTCTGTGGCTTCTTTTTATGGGACACACAAAGAATCTTGTCTACACACCACCACTACCTCGAAATCTCCAAGGGCTCCGCCTTCATATTACTGCGCTATCGAGTCCAACCCTGTACAGCATAGCAAGGTAATTAAAAATGCTTCCATTTTTCGGTTCGCGCAGTTCAAGCCTTCACTGCTTCCCCTCTTCCCTCTTTAGCCGGCCGTAAGTAAGGATGGATGGAAAGTTGGCCATCACCGCTGTAACATTGTTATAATACACGTCTGCATGGCTGCATGTAGGACTTGTTTTAGCAAGTAAGTGGCAACATTGTAAACAATCTTCCTAGCCTGTCCTGTAAAGGACTTACCAGTGGAGAACTTAGGCATTGAAGGTCTCGACATTACTGTTAATAGTTCTCGGTTTATATATTCTTACAATAATATAGATGTTATGATTTCTGTGATCATTAACTGCCGCTTGCAATGCCATCTCTCTCACCATTGACAAAAAGCTCGCGATGCGCATGCGTGTCTGATGTCATAAGGAAGTGCTAAAGAAGGGTAATGACGTAATGGTCAATAGTTGCGCCCACAACATTCTGAACAGCTTTTTCATTACTTTGACAGGGTGTAGATATGTTGGAGTGCGGTGGCACGAGTGGAAATATCGCATTGACGTCTACAGTGTGGCACACCGAGCCAGGTGGCTCAGGGGTTTCGTCTGGGACTGGCATTCGGGTGCTCGTAGGATCGGTTCCCCGCGTAAGACCTCCCTGACCAATTGAGTTTTCGGAAGTTTTCCCGGGTCACTAGAAGAATACTGGAGAGGATAGTTCATTCCCCCGATATCCCTGTCCCTTCATTTCATCCCAACCGCCATTCCGTGGAGGTGACTGCGCTCTAGAAATGCATTTCTCGGCGGCGAGATGGCGTTAGTAGTATGTGGACCCAGGTGGTCTATCCGGGACTGAACCGCGGGCTACTGGCGCTCCCCGCGTCGAGATGAAGAACTGCTTGTGAACTGTTAAGGACGCTCTACGACGGCTCTTTCCCTGTCCGTTGTCAGCCGCCCTCCAGAGGTCTGACGTACAATGAGCCACGGAATACCGCACAGTAACGTACACACATACACACGCACACATTCAGCATCTTTGAGATAGTTGTCAAACTTTTGAATTGCTCTTTTAATGAAACCAATTTCATGTAAATCCAGCAATTGACACCGACTCTGTAGTTGTTTATAACCAGGAAACTTTTCTGTGGACATCTGTACAGTAGCTGCATGTAAAATAAATGGGAATTTCGGTTTATGGCACTTTTTTGAAGAAGTGGCAACACTGCTTCTTTGTATCAACATATACAGAAATACTCCTTGGTACCACAATAAACACGTATTAAAAGTAAAAGCAATACTTCCGGATTTAAACTAAGTTACAGTCCATAGTTTACACATAATAACATGAGCTACAAAATAAAACAATGAGAATCTTATATTCCGAGGCCACAGATTTGGAATAAGGTAAACCAGGTATGTTCTAAGGTATCTCTCGAGAGGCACGTCATCAGAACTGGTTCCCCTTACTCCAGTCAAGGAGGGGAAATGTTGGTGAGTCAAACATACCGTACAGTGCTCTGTAGCAAATGTGATGTTTTAAGCAGACATTAGCAGAATGTTAGCTTCAAAATGCAGAAAGTATCGGTTTCAAAGGCTGCACTCGAACTGAAAATGTAGTTGCTTACTCTACAAACTTGCACGAAAATAAAACGTTCGAAAGAAAGATGTTGAGATTAATGTAAATGATTGCCTACAGATTCATTATCCAAATTGCGATTATTTGCATCACATTTAATGACAATGTTTGCGATGATTTAAATTAAATATATTCGTCCATTAAGATTCTGTATATCATCTTTAGTAGTATAACTCCATGGCACGACAGCTCACGGGGAACCTTCGCCTACCGCCCGGCCGCTGCGTCCCCCATCTCGGTCCACTACAGACGTCATGGATGGGGTGCAGTATTGGAGGGTGAGACGTGGTCAGCGCCTCGAATCCCCCCGGCCGGTTAATGCGGTCCTCATGACCTGGAGCCGCTACTTCTCCATCAAGTAGCTCCTCAATTGGCCCCCCAGGGACCTTACGAGTCTGAGTGCACCCCGGGCCAGGTCTCCCAGCAGGGGAAAAATCCCCACGGTACTGGGGATCGAACCCAGGTCTCCCAGGTAAGTAGCAACGCTACCACCGCGCTAAGGAGACGACCATCTTTAGTAGTAGACATTTATGAATTAGTCCAAGTAAAATATATCATCAAGCTAATATATATATAAAAAAAAAAAGATCCGACGTGTTCCACTTTCTCTACCTATTCTACAAACAAACTATTCTTACAAAATATTATTCGTTATACTTCATGCTAATCAAGATAAATATTAACTGAATTGTCTTATTAGTTAGTTTCTTATAAGCAAAAGGAACCAAGGGAATACGATAACCCAATGTTTAAAACCTGTCGCTATGCGATTGCCATTGAAATTCGCTTCTTTGCTTGGCCAGGAGTAAGACAAAAGAAACACGGACGACTTCTTGTTTGGGAAAAGTATAAATATTTTAAAACTGAAACCAATAACAGAAAATGGTTATCTCTAAAACAAAAATGTATAGGACATAAATTGTGTGTTATAAGTTTTGTCTATCTCTTACGGTTTACTAGTTTGGCAAGAGTCATTCAGAATGAAGAGGACTTCAGAGGCTAGTCTCAGGAAACTCATAATATACATTCTATTTGTCATTTAAATATGTTTAATACACGATATTTCAATCAAAATCGTTGGAGCAATTTTGTAGAAAATAAACATTTTCGAAAAATGTTATATGTAAAGGGTAGTTTGGAGTGGCGGGATTTTTCTGAAAATTTTCGTGTTGCACTCTTGAAAGATGCTGAACTTAAGTATTAAGTTTAGTATTTAACTTACTTTTTGTTCTTGAGTTATCGTGTTCACAGACACATGGACCTTTCTCTAAAATTTTATTTAGGGGTCTTCAAAACATGTTTTCCGGTGAAATATCTACCTACTGCTTACATTGAATATACGCACGTGCTAGAGAAAGTAAAAGAAGACATTACTAAATGCAGATGAGGAAGGCATTGTGTTTACAATCATTCCATTACGTCACATAGCGGCATATCCCAATGCTTCACACGGAGTGGAATGAGTTGCTGCGTCTTCCCCTTGCTCCTTTAATTTGGAGATACTGAGATAAACAATATACGTGGAGGAACTGACTTCACAGCTTGCCGTCCCATTACTGAATGCTTGTGCCTGTTTCCTCCTGGTTGAAGTAGTCATTAGCGGCCCAATCAAAATTTAAATACGCAGGTTATCTATTTTGTTGCAGCCTAATGAAGGAGAATCGTGATGGACAGACACACATAACCTCTGTATAAAGCAGTGCAGCACATCAGTCTGTAATCTTAGTCACAGTATAATGCAATAGAATTTAATGCTCTGTCATGTCCTTGGTAAAAATTGGTATAACTTTGAATCTGTCCACAAAGTCGCAAAAATGGACTCCTTTGCCATAAGGTCCTAGAGAGTCCTCCAATCTGTATATTTTACGGGCAAACCGTACAG
The DNA here is from genome assembly GCA_030762935.1 of Hymenopus coronatus. NCBI lineage: Eukaryota > Metazoa > Arthropoda > Insecta > Mantodea > Hymenopodidae > Hymenopus > Hymenopus coronatus. The sequence goes on along the minus strand of CM060899.1, from coordinate 31,489,827 downwards.
GTTGGAAGAATGCCTAAGCATACGTTTTTAAAAGTTTTGAAAGCGCCTTGGTGTGGAGCTCCAAAGTTTCTTATTTAATGGTGAGGGTTCTTTCAAACCTGCTTTTGTTTTGATCCCTTCTTTCATTCCTCTACCATAAGACTGCAATTCCCTCTCTCATACGAAATGGGAACATGCAGTACATTTAGCCAAGCTAGCATACATATATAAAAACTATATTATTTATAATATAATTTTATCCCTTTCAAAAATAAAGTATATGACACAAATTGGGCGTTTTAACGAGATCCAAAATTTTTGTACAATACGTTTTTGTCTATCTCTTACGGTTTACCAGTTATACAAGAGTCATACAGAAAGAAAACTCATCCCGAAAACTCAATATATACATTTTATGTAAATATAATTCATATATGGTATGTTAATCAAAATCGATGGAGGTAATTTTGAGAAAATAACATTTTTCGAGTTTTTTTCCATGTGAAAGGTAGTTTTGCGTAGGGGCAATTTCTTGAAAATATTCGTGTCACATCCTTGGAAGATACTGAACTTAAATACCAGGTTTAATATTAAACGGATTTTTTGTTTTTGAGCTATGCTGCCCACAGACAAACATTCACACGCGCATACATTTTTTCTAAAAATGCGTTTTTTAATTCAGGGATTTCAAAACATGCACTTCTGGTGAAATCACAGCATATAATTTTTGGTTTGCTTAGGATATCCGCCCTATTTACTATACGTAGTATAGGAAGAGAAAAGTAGTTAGAAGAATACAATTTTGCAAACGTAAATTGCAGTAAAGAAAGTCATGCAATTGTAACCCAAAAATATTGTTGAGAACTTAGTTTATGAATTTATGTAATGGAAATGGTGTGTTATTTATGGACGCTCTTTAACTGCTGTGGTTCTCAGTGTCCCATTCTAAATTAGATGTCAAAGACCACTTAATTTTGCTCAGAGGCCTCTCTATCAGGCTTGAGGTTCTTTTACATGCCGTAAATCTACGACATGGGACCAACGACTTTACTTCCCTTCCGAAGGAAGCCATACTAATGATTTTTACACCCGAAAAAATCCATCGTCCTCCGCCGGGTTAACCCGCGACCTTGGGTGTATGAAGTTAGCATGGTAGACCACGGAGGGCGACTGAAAATGTATGTATTAATTGTGCAACATGTGAACCTAACCGCACGTTTTAAGTCTGTGATACTGTCAGGTAATGTACAACAATGTTGCACAATTAATACATAAATTCATAAATTAAGTTCTGAACTGCATTTTAATGTATTACAGTTACATGACTTTCTTATGGCCGGATTTTACCGGAAATGCATGCTTTGAGACCCCTGAATCAAGAAAAAAGCATTATTAGAAAATTGAATGTATGAGCGTGTGTGTGTCTGTCTGTGGACAGAATAGCTCAAACAACGAAACATCCATATAATATGAAATCTGGTATATAAGTTCAGTATCTCCCAGGATGTTTTACGAATATTTTCAAGAAAATTCTCCACCAAAAACTACCTTTTAGTACATTGAAAAAATTTGAAAAATGTTATTTTCTCAAAAATAGCTCCAACAATTTTCATTAATACATCCTATTAATTATATTTTCATGACAATTTTCTGGAAATAGCCTCTGAAGACTTCTTTATTCTGTTATTCCATACAAATTGACCATAATAGTTGGCCATACTATGAATCCTGGGTCTAAAGTACTTACAGCATTGTAAGTCGCCATTGGGGTTGTCATCTCAAAATAATTTGAGATCACCTTGTAGTTTCCCGGGAAACATGCGAGTCAGTTGAGAAATTTAATGCTATGCCGGAATGTTGCCATGGTAGCTCAGTGGCAGGGCAACTGGCTAGAGATCAGGAGATCCGTGGATAAAATCCCGGCCTATCCAACTGAATGTAGTTACGTGTGTTTGAGGAAAATAAAATTATTTAACCCAATGTACCCAACCTACAGACGAGTTGTTTCTAACACATAGCCCCCGATATGTTTCACACATACACAGGCTGTTACAAAACGACACCAAACGAAGATAGCAGTCGATTTGCTTACACTTTGACTTGTCCGAAACTTGATGTTGCAACTTTCAAATTCTTCTATTTAAAGTTTTATGTGGGATTAGGCAGTGAAGGAACAACGGTTGTCATACGCCACGTAAACAACGCCAGAACACGTTATACGAAACACATAACAAAACCCACATCCTACGTTTTCCATTACTAAGGTGACCAGTGCCGCGCCGGCGTGGCTATTAAAACCACCCCTATACCACGCGACTGGAACCTTCGCCACCAACCGGTATCTCTCTTGGAGTGGGCCAGGCACGTGCCTTTTGGTTATGTACGACTGCCTAATACATGGTGATTTTATGACAGTTTTTGTATGTGCCGAATTTAGAGCTGAAAATTATATTCATGTATCACGTACCTACGGTATGACCAACAAGGTCCACATCTTCGTTTGGTGTCGTTTTCAAACACCTAAATATAATTTGTTACAGAGATGTAGAATGAAACACATCAGATTTTTTAAGAACGGTTTGTTTCAGAATAAGAACAGAAAGTCATCTTTTCTGGGTCACTGTCAAATTCACGTAAGAAACGGCTGTAAATCCGTTTCGACAAACTGGTAACAGATGCTAACTAAACATCTGCAGATCAGTAAATCGAATTCGGGCCAGTATGCCACAGTAGTGGCTGATATAAAAAGCGGCTTGCGACTGAACAATGCAGGAGATTGTGCGAGGGAAGGCTCATTTACAATTGGGATTACAACATTAGCCTTGCAGGCACCTAGTTGTCAGACAGGTTCTGACATGGGTTGCTGACCGGCCCAATGACAGCAGCAGGAGAAATCAGGGTTACTATATGTCCCAAGGTGTTTTATCGTCAGTGAGAACTGTTGTACTCTCGGAGATTCCACAACACTTGACAGGTGCAGACTGCATCTCCTTAACCTCATGACTCATGAGCAGAGCTTTCCATTCAACAAGTTTTGGTCACTGCATTGCATGCATGACTCATGCAGCGGAATTTAGGCAGCTGCCTATCTCTGAAATTTGGAAAACCCACAGTATGCAAGATATTTTATTGAAATTTATACCAGTTATTATACAAACTAATAATGCTATTTTACCGTCTATCAAAATTCTATCTTGCATAGTTATTTAAATAATACTTATTTTACTGTCTAAATAGCATTTTAAGAAAAGCTCCATTTGTGTACGTATGTGAACAACTAAACTTGGTATTCACGTTTAGTATCTACCAAGGATGCAACACGAACATTTTTAAGACAATTCTCCCTCCACAAACTACCCTTTACCTGGAGAAATGTTTGAAAAGTTTGTTTTTCTTAAAAATGGCAATAACGATTTTGATTAAAATACCGTATATTATAGATATTTACACGACAAATATAATGTATATCTTGAATTTTCTGGGAGCAACCTCTGTAAACCTCTTTATTCAGGATGGATTTTGCGAAATGTAGTATAACTTGTAAACCGTAAGAGATAGACAAAAACTTGCAACACAAAAAAAATGTAGATCTCGTTAAAAAGCACAATTTATATTACATACAATTTTTTGGTGGAGTTGACCGTTTTTGAGACATTTCTTGTTATTGGTTTCAGTTTTAAAAAAACTTAAATTTTTCTCATACAGAAACTTGTCAACTCTGGCCACGTAAATAATCACCTTTCAATCTCATAGAACCCTATTTTAAAATATTTTACTGCCAGTTTAGCCTTGTGCATTCGCTTATTTCCCTTCTACTTATATAGAACTAAGTAATAAAACAGTTTCTGCTATGTTTATCTTGACTAGCATGAAATAGAATAATAACCTTAACAATAATTTGTTAGAGATGTAGAGAAAATCATGTGAATAGAAAACATCAGATTTTTATCAAAACGCTCGTGTGTCTGTGAAAAGAAAAAACGAAAACGAAAAGTCGGTAAAATACCAATCTTGGTATATAAGTTTAGTATCTTCGCAAGGATGCGACACGAGGATTTTGAGAACCCCCCCCCCCGCCGCCCCAAAGTACCCTTTACATAGAACTATTTTGGAAAAGTTTGATTTTCTCAAAAATGGCTCTCAGGATTTTGATTAAAATACTGCATATTATAGATACTTACATGACAAATGTAACGTACATCTTGAATTTTCTGGGAACAGCCTCTGTAAATCTCTTTATTCTGGATGATTTTTGCAGAATTTTGCATAACTGCTAACCGTAGACAAAAACTTACTACAGAAAAATGTAGATCTCGTTAAAACATAATTTATGTCGTATACGTTTTTTATGTAGAGCTAACAATTCTGATACATTTCATGTTATTTGTTTCAATTTTAGACTACTTAAACTTTTATCAACGGGAAGTGATGTTTCGCTTCATCTCTACTGTTTTTCTGCAGGCCATGCAAAGCGAACTAACTTCAATTATTTCACGTACGACAGTTTTTTTTTAAAGATTTGAGTATCAATTTAACAACGTACATTCTATTATTTCCCTTCTACTTACAAGGGAGCAAGTAAAAAGATCTGTTAATGTTTATCTTGATATGTATGTCGTAGGTAAGAGAATAATCATTTGTAAGGAAAATTGTTTGTGTAACAGCTATAGGAAGTCATGTGAATGAAACGCATCACATTTTTTAGTTATGTTGTTCCCGCATTCTCTCCATCCTTCTCTCCCGCATTCTCTCCATCCTTCTCTCTCTCCCTCTCTCAACATAAAAACAAAACTATCTGTCTTTCTCAGTGTGGACAGCCAACTTTTCAGGGGTAGCCACAACATATCTTAAAGCTGTATTTTCAAGAAAATCTCATATGAGTGTTATGGAGCACCAAACTCGCTCTCCGCATCACAGTGGTACGTACAATAAAAATCTGATGTGTTCCGTTCATATGACTTTCTCAATATCTCTGTAAATTATTATTGTTAATAAGCCTATCTTTTATTTATTACATGCTAATCGAGAAAAATTATCAGCAATAATCTTATTTCTTGCTTTATTGTAAGTAGAAGCGGAATAAGGGAAAACCATAGGTTAAAGTGAAAGCCAAAAGCTGGTTGCTATGTGACTGATGTTCCTTTGTTTGTATTGACAGGAGTTGACAAATTCCTGTATGAGAAAAATAAGTTTTTCAAAGTTGAAACCAAGAAAAAGGAATATCTCAAAAACGATCAACTCCACGAAAAAATGTATATAACATAAATTGTGTGTTTTAACATGCTCTACATTTTTATGGGTTAAGTTTTTGTCCATCTCTTACGGTTTAGTAGTTATGAAAAATTCATCCAGAATAAAGTAGTCTTAAGAGGCTATTCCCAGAAAATTCAGAATATACATTTTATTTGTCAGGTAAATAACTTTAATATACGATATTTTAATCAAAATCGTTAGAGTCATTTTTTAGAAAATCAAAATTTTCGAAAAAAAGTTCCATGTAAAGGGTAGTTTGGGGTGGGGGTTATTTTTCTCAAAATCTTCGTGTCGCATCCCTGAAAGATACTAAACTTAAATACCAAGTTTGGTATTTTACCGACTTTTCGTTTTTGAGTTATCGTGTTCACAGACACACGGGCACACTGACACACGGACACACACACACACACACGGAACTTTTTCTGAAAATACTTTTTCTGGATACAGGGGACCCTAAAACAGATATTTCCGGTGAAATCTCGGTATCGAATTTTTTGGTGGAGTGCAATACATTCTCTATACACTATGTACATAGTGAGTATAGAGAAAGTAAAATCTAAAAGTTTTAGGAATGTAGTTTGCTTTCATTGTATGACTGTTCAGCTGCGTTGTTGTATTAAATCCTAAACGCAAAGATATTAGCGACTATACTTCGTATCCAAACAATAAATGAATAGCTATATAAGGGTACTCAATGAAGATAAAAAATGTCGAATAACACAAATACTAAACTTGCACGAACATTGTTAATTAAACGAATATGAAAAAACAAAATAAATTCTTACCTATGACTACTGCCTTACTCCAATTGTTTAACTGAAGAACTTACCTGAAACACAAGACAGAAACTTGAATTAAACAGAATCTTAGATAAAGATTTATATATAATCCACTATTATTTTATTTTTTCTATGAACTTTTAATTAAATATTTAGAGAAGTGAAAATGGTTGATTTTAATAACAACCATCCTTTTTCTTTCTCTACATGTATTATGTATGTACACTGTGTATAGACAATGCATTGCATTGCATCCACAAATTCGATACCGAGATTTCACGGGAAATACATGTTTTGGGGCGTGAAAGACCGCTTAATTTTCTCAGAGGCCTCTCTATCAGGCTTGAGGTTCTTTTACGTGCCGTAAATCTACGACACGGGACCAACGGCTTTACTTCACTTCCGAAGGAAGCCTTGCTAAGGGTTTTTACCCCGAAAAAAAGCCATCGTCCTCCGCAGGATTTGATCATTTCTGCTAATATTTAGCATAATGTATATAAAAATAATCTTTTGTAAAAAAAAAAAAAAAAAAAAAAAAAAAAAAAAATCGTGGGACTAAAGAAAGTAATGTGAATGGAATTCATCAGATTATTATTATTACTATTATTATATATTATATTATATTATTATTAATATTATTATTATGTGCTTTAAGAATATCTAAATTGTTTGTGTAGTAAGAATGTAACGGTTTACGAGTTGTTCAGCAAAGTCGTCCAGAATGAAGAGGACTTCAAAGCTTATTCTCAGAAAATTTAATATATAATTTCATTTTTAAAATATTTTAAAATATGGTATTTTAATCAAAATTGTCACAGCTATTTTCGAAAATAAAAACAATTAAAAAATGATCCATTTAAATGGTAATTTAAGGTGATCAAGATAGGTCTACTAAAACGCACGAAAACACATAAACACACACGGTAAGTTTTTATAAAAGGACTTCTCTTTGGAATCAGAGGGCCGAAAACATATATTTCCGTCTTTTTTTTTTAAATAAAAAAAATCCCGTGCCCATCTCCCACTAAACGTATTTCAGTATAAGCCCAGAGAAGCTATTGAAGCAAATTTATTGAAAATGACCCTTCAGGTGTTTTCCAGCAGGTTAAAGGCGAACATACAAAAGCATTGGTCACCCCTGATCCATAGGGACATTAAATTAAAAGTATAAATACCTCCGGCGGCGCCGTGGCCGGGTGGTTAGACCGCTCGCCTCCCACTCAGGCGGACAGGGTTCGATCCCAAGCGCCGGCATGTGACTTGTGATGGAAGTGGCGTCTGGATGGGTTTTCTCCGGATTTCAGGAGAGCGGTTTTCCCCGCCATTCATTCCACCAATTGCTTCATCTTCATCCATTTTGCTTTCATTTTCATATTATCCACTTACGCTCATGCCTGGCTATGGGCCTACCACTCGTTCCAGGTTATCCATTCTGTGGTTTTCTCCTGTTGGCTCCACGACAGGCTTCTGACCCTTAATTATCCGCTTGTCAGTCCTAAACACAGGGAGGGTAAGCCGTCCGAATGAATATCTCAGTGGCTTTAACTAAAGCAATAAATTCGGCAATTTCGACACAAACCCATGTGAACAATTCTAAAATGTGGGCACCTTCGTGTTGTGAGCACACGTTAAGATCGATATGACATTGGCATTTCCAATATTCGGAAGTCCTTGCTCTCATTTTTCATCTTATCGTCTTCTTTTGTCCTCTGGAATTTAATTTTGCTGAGTACGAAGCGAGTTGTTCGCTTATTGATATTAAGGATCAACAGATTTTTTTATGGGCCCGCTGTTTAATATTCAGTATGCATTCTTAGAACAGAAATTCCCGCTTGAAGCATTTTTCAAAGAAACGGAAGAACTCTTCAAAACATCTCAATGAGATGAGGTGCTCCACAAGGAAGTGAAAAGAGAGGCTTCTGAACAAACTTTTACTTTCCACCAGTGGCGTCTCGTTTATTGTTCTTTTATTGCGGGTTCAATGAAGAGTTTTACTGTCCATAGATGTTAAATCCCCACTTAGTTTTCTTCGGGCACACCGCTATTACTCCTACAAAGTTAATTTCATACCGTTTTATTATAAACGAATAATGAATTGTAAACATAAAATGCCTGATGTGTTCCATTCATATGACTAATCTTTTAACTCCATCATGCAAATCAAGATAAACATAAGTAGAATTAAGTCTTATTACTTACTCCTCGTAACAAGAATGGAAATAAGAAAATGCACAGGCTGAAGTGTTCGTCAATTCCTTTAAAAATTGGCTGCTATGTAAAACAATTGAAATTTTGTTTCTTTGCTTACCAGGAGTAATCAAACGAAAAAAAAAAAAAAACAAACAACAACAACTGGAAATGGAGTTTTGTTTATGGACGCTCTTTAACTGCTGTGGTTCTCGAAGTCACAATCTATACGGGGCATAAAAAATTGCTTAATTTTTCTCAGAGGCCTCTTTGTCAGACTTGAGATTCTTCGAAACGCACCAACGGTTTTACCTCCCTTCCGAAGGAAGCCATGCTAAGGATTTTTACCCCCGAAAAGGTCTATCTTGCTCCGCCGGGTTTGAACCCGAGACGTTTGGGTATATGAAGCATGGTAACCATTACACCACGGAGGACGACGAGAAACGAGAAGAAAAACGTCTTCCCATCCAAGAACAGTTTAAGTGGCTTAAAATTGAAACCAATAATCCGGAATATCTCGAAAACCTCTTATGGTTTACCAGTTATACAAGTTTAGACTGAAGAGATCAATTCAAGATATACATCTCGTTTGTCATAAAAATATCTTTATCATAAGGTACTCTAATCAAAATCATTAGAGCCATTTTAGAGAAAGTAATTTTCGAACATTTTTCCATGTAAAGAATAGTTGAGGAAGGGGAATTTTCTTGAAGGAAAATAATGGAATGCACAAGCCTAAAACAATAGTCCAATATTTCAAAAGCTGGTTGTCATGTGGATGTAATCTGTTTCTTTGCATTGCCATGAGATGGGTGAAAAGTATTTTAAAACTGAAGCCAATAACAAAGAATATCTCAAAAATGGCCAACTCTACGAAAAAAATGTATATGACATAAATTGTGCGTTTCAACAAGATCTACAATTTTTGTGTATTCGTTTTTGTCTATGTCTTAAGGTTTACTAGTTATGCAAAAATTCAGCAAAATTCATCCAGAATAAAAAGCTCTTCAAGGGCTACTCCCAGAAAATGCAAGATACACATTTTTTTTGTGACGTGTACATATCTTTCATATACGGCATTTTAATCAAAATCGTTAAAACCATTTTTGAGAAAATCAAAACTTTGGAAAAATTTTCCATGTAAAGGGTAGTTTGTAGTGGAAGGATTTTCCTCAAAATCATCATGTCGCATCCTTGGAAGATACTAAACTTATATACCAAGTTTGGTGTATTTTACCGACTTTTCGTTTTTGAGTTATCGTGTTCACAGACACATGGACCTTTTCCTAAAAATTTGTTTTTCATACAGTGGAACCTAAAACATGTATTTTTGTGAAATCTGGGTACTGAATGTTTGGATGAATTGCATCCAAAAATTCTATACCGAGATTTTACCGGAAATGTATGTTTTGAGCATCCCCACAGAAAACATTTTTAGAAAAAATGTCCATATGTGGGTGTGGGTGTGCGTGTGTATGTGTGTGTATGTGTGTGTGCAGCATAGCTCAAAAACGAAAAGTAGTTAAATACCAAACGGCGGAAATGAAGATGTGGAACACATTTTATTTAAATGTAAAGGGACTGAAATTTGGAGAAAAGAGTATATTAATAAGAAATGGTTTAAAATAAATAGAAATGTAGCAGTAGTTGAAATGTTTCAAAAAGATAGTAAGAAGATTGGACAATTCTTATACAAAGTGAAAAATAAATGGGTACGGACAGTAAATAGACAAAATGGTGTAATAAACTAGAATTAATAAACTATTGTAAAATATGAGTATGACCGGTAAAGAGCCAGGGTTGAACACCGGTCATATTCACCTGTATAAAGCTTAGCATAAATAAATAAAATACCAAACTTGGTATTTATGTTCAGTATCCTCCAAGGATGGACAAGAAGATTTTCAGCAAAATCGCCCCATCCCAACTGCCCTTTACATGGAAATGTATTTGAAATTTTTGATTTTCTCAAAAATGGCTATAAAGATTATGATTAAAATGTTGTATATTAAATATATTTACATAACAAATAAAACACATACATGACAAATAATTTTCTGGGAATAGCCTCTGAAGACATCTTTATTCTTGATGAATTTTTTATGACTTTTGCAAAATTGGTAAACAAGATATAGGCAAAAACTTACTTAACAAAAACTATAGAACTCGTTAAAGCACACAGTTTATATTATACACATTTTTTTCGAGTTGACCATTTTTTGGGATACTCCTTGTTATTGGTTTCACTTTTAGAATACTTTTCTCATACGGGAATTTGTCCACTCCTGGCCATACAAACAAAGGACTTCAATCACATGGCAACCATATTTTAAAACTTTTGACTATCGTTTTAGCCTATGGTATTCCCTTTTTCCCTTCTGCTTACAAGGTAGTAAGAAATTTCTGCTATTTTTTTTTCGATTAGCGTGAAGTAAATAGAAGAATAAGTTTTTTAACAATAATTTTTTGCAGGGATATAGAAAAAGGCAAATGAATGGAACAATATGATTTTTTGGTTTCAGGGGGTCCTAAAATATGCATTTCCAGTGAAATCTCGGTGTCGAATTTGTGGGTGAAATACTATACCTTCTCTAGCTCTTATATACATTGGACATTCCTAAATTGAACATATAAGAGCCTATAAAATCCTATTACACTGATGGATAGAAACTAATTTTAACTTTTCAGAAGCTAAAAAATCCGGGTTTTTTATGATAACATTGAAATGTCCTTCAGAGTTACCGGATGGACACTTATAACTTTCACTTCCTGCCCAGATAAGAGGGTACAGGTTTTGTGATATTACATAAACAAACATCAAGTCTCATTTACGATATCCGTCATCAACAACAAAGGATGTACCGATAGTCATTTTTTGACAGACATTAGTTCCGCCGAGCGAGATGTTTCCAGCGCAGATTCATACTAATCGTGAAAAACATTTGCACATATTGATTTATTACATCTTTTCCTGCATAATTCAAATAGAGGAATATCTTAAACAGTCACAGAAGTGCTTTCTTTTATCGAGTTTGAATTTTTGGTGCAAAAAATACACCATACTTATAAGAACATATTTGAAATGATTGATTCTCCTAGGGCGGGTGTAACACGTGTTTTGGCCGCCATTTTAAAGTGTTGAGTTGCTTAAATAACTATTTATGTCAATCTTAAAAGCCATTTTTTCCAAGTTCAAATTGTTTGTTATTTTCCCATGTTCATAATCTGTCTTCTCCTACAAAAATGCTGCTACAGATCTGAAAATATTTTCTAACGTACTTCAGAATGTGAGCATTAAAAGTATGTATTGGAATTTTGATATTGATCATAGTTTAGCTTAAAAATAACTAACATAATCATACTCAGATTTTTACTTTCTCTACTGGTACTATATACATATGTATAGAGAAGGTAAGGCATTCCACCTAAAATTTCGATATCACCAAAAAGTACACATTGTAGGGTGCCATGTATAAAAGAATTTAAAAAAAAAGGTCCGTGTGTCAAAAACCAAGAGTCGGTAAAATATCAAACTTAGTTTTTAAGTTTAGTATCTGCCAAGAATACGAAACGAAGATTTTGAGAAAAATTATCCTATCCCAAACTACCCTTTACATGGACAGTTTTTCGAAAAAATCTATTTTCTCAAAATGGCTGTAACGATTTTGATTAAAATATTTTATTTATATGATAAATAACATGTGTATCTTGAATTTTCTGGGAATAGCCTATGAAAATCTCTTTATAATGGATATATTTTGCTGATTTTGCATAACTGGTAAACCATAAGTGATAGAGAAAAAAACTTAATACACAAAAAATAGGTCTCTTTAAAACACACAATTTATATTACATACATTTTTTCGTGGAGTTGGCCATTTTTGAGATATTCTTGGTAATGAGTTTTAAAATACTGTCACACAGGAATTTATCAACTCCTGGCAATGCCTAGAAACGGATTTCAATTACATGGCAACGTCTTTTAAAAGATTTGGCTATCGTTATAGCCTAGTATATTCGAGATACGAAGTTTGGTATTTAACGGACTTTTCGTTTTTGAGCTATGCTGTCCAGACACACACATACAACACGGACCAATGCTTTTTTTGGATTCAAGGGGACCAAAACATGTATTTCCGGTGAAATCTCGGTATCGAATTTTGGGTGAAATACAATACCTTCTCTATACACTATGTATATAGTACGTATAGAGAAAGTAAAAAGCCAGACTGATCGGCACATCGGATTTGAACTAAGACTGGTTACGAATTATAAAAAAGTCATCCAGAATGAAGATGTCTTCAAAGGCCATTCCCAGAAAATTCAGATATGCATTTGCTTATGATGGAAATATCTTAAGAGTATGGTATTTTAATCAAAATCTTTAGAGCCGTTTTTGAGAAAATCAAATCGAAAGAGTAACTAAGTGTGGGGTGATTTTCTTGAAAATATTCGTGTCGCATCCTTCAAAGATTTTCAGTAGTCGGGCTGTTCTCCCCGCATCAAGAACTGACACCCCCCTAGACTTACAACTAATGCCTAGGAGTCAGAAACCTGTCGTGGAGCCAACGGCACGAAGCCACAGAATGGAGAACCTAGAACGAGTGGTCAGGCTAGATGGTGAGGAAGTGGATGATATGAAATGCAAGCGAAAGGGAGGTTAATAAGGGGTTATGGAGCAATTGGTGGAATGAGTGGCGGAGAAAACCGGAGGATCCGGAGAGAAATCGCCCAGACGCCGCTTCGTCCACCCCAAATCCCACATGCCGGCGCTTGGGATCGAACCCGGGCCGCCTAGATGGATCACATCAAGTTTGGTATTTTATGGATATTTCATTTTTGAGCTATGCTACAACCCTCTCCCGTCACACACACATACACACACTCAGGGGCATGTTTCTATTTTTTTTTATTCAGGAGTTATCAAAGCATACGTATATTTCCGGTGAAATCTCGGTATCGAAATTTTGGGTGAAATACAATACCTTCTCTACACACTATGTACGTTGTACTTACGTGCCAGAGAAAGTAATTTTTATACAGGGGGACCCTAAAATGTGTATTTCCAGAGAAATCTCGGTATCGAATTTTTGGTGGAATGCAATAACTTCTCTACCTGTGTACTATGTACCACGTAGAGGACAGCGATGCTTTACCTGGGGAATGTCTTTGTGGAGATCTTGTATAATCCACGCCTACCAACTAGAGAAAAAGCGAAATTAACCCCGAGTGACAACTCCCTAGATAACCACTACCCGTACAGATCAACAGCTTATTTTCCATTATGCTCTACCAGCAAATACAATGTAAGGGCTGCATAAACAGGAATACAATATTTCGTCACACAGTCGGGTGACCGTACATGCTGTCTTAAAATACTTGAATTTGAAATATTACCTATATATATATCTTAACAACATTGCAAACACACACACACACACACACACACTCACGCTCGCGCGCTACGACAACAGAACCACAGAACAATGAAAGAAAGAATGCTGTCCTTCGTCTGTTTGAAGCTAAAAATACTTCCGGCAATAATTTTTCCTAATATCCTCCATCTGCACGCAATCTGCCGAAATATGCGTCCAGTGTTCCTGATACCCGCATACTGGGCAAATCCGCCTACCAGTTTCATCAACTACCTTACGTGTTTTCCACCCTCCCAACCTGAGCCACGCTATTCCCGGCCTTTGTTTCATACCCACTTTCAAAATATATGTTTATTTACCCATCCAATTTTTATTTGGTTTTTTAACTGCAATGACGATCTTTTTTACATTCAGATGCTATTTTCTGCCTGTTTATATTTCATAGTTTTCTTGTTATTTTATTTACGACGTTGTAACTATTTTCGTTAGCCCTTTGGCAAATGTCGCTTAAAAGTAAGCGTCATCACAGTAGAAACACATGCTCATTAATCACCTGTCAGCTCAACTAGGTCTTTGGAATAAATAACACGATCAATACACTCATGCTTCGTCATGCTTGCGTCGCAAATCTCTTCTAGTCTACTTACAGCTCACACAGCTGGGAACACAAACAACCTCCTCGCATTTTTAAACATGATAATAGTAATAACAATAGATGGTGAAGAGCTAAAAAAGCTAAAAGAGTAGTTACAGTTCTTCAAGCACAAGAGCAGTCCCCAGAGGAAGTCGCAACTTCAGCAGCACTAGCACTGCGGAGGCCAGGGGGTACACTAACGCGAACAAAATGTGGCTTATTCCTCTGGATCGCATTATATATGTTTTTAATTGTTTCATTGTATATGCCCCTTCTTCTGACTCCTGAAACAGCTCGTATTACTGTAGGTTAGAACAAAAGGTTAATCATTTCATATCACTAAACACACGCACATGCACACTTCCAAACTCGGTGGGGGGGGGGGGATAATGCTGATTAAAGACAAATTCCCCACCCGAGACGGGAATCGAACCCGGGATCTCCGGATGAGAAGTCAGTTCGCTGACCACTCGGCCGTGGAGGCAGTCAGATGATTTTTCTCTTCGATAAAAAATCTGATTTGCTCCATTCTCATGGCTTTATCTAACTATTCTGGAAAAAAAATCTTACGAAAACTTTCGATACCGAGATTTCACCGGAAATATATGTTTTAAGGTCCCTTTTATCCAAAAAAAGCATTTTCAGAAAAAGGTCTGTGTGTGTCCGTCTGTCTGTGAACACGATAACTCAAAAACGAAAAGTGGATAACATACCAAACTTGGTATTTAAGTTCAGTATCTTCCAGGCATGCGACACGAAGATTTTGAGAAAAATCCCCCAACTACCCTTTATATGAATTTTTTTTCGAAAAATTTGATTTTCTCAAAAATGGCTAAGGATTTTGATAAAAGTTATCGTATATTAAAGATATTTACCTCACAAATAAAATGTATATATTAAATTTTCTGGGAGTAGCCTCTGAAGACTACTTTATTCTGGATGCATTTTAAGGAATTTTGCGTAACTGCTTAACCGTAAGAGATAGACAAAAACTTATTACACAAAAAATGAAGATCACGATAAAACAATATTCGTGTAGCTGGTCGTTTTTAAGATATACCTTGGTATTGGTTTCAGCTTTAGAAAAATTATACTTTTCTCACACAGGAATTTGTCAACTCCTGTCCGTACAAACAAAAGAACTTCAGTCACATAGCAACCAGTTTTTGACTATCACTTTAACCTATGGTACTCCCTTATTTCGCTTCTAATTACAAGGAAGCAAGAAACAAGACTTCCTGCTATTTTTTTTTTCTCAATTAGCACGAAGTAAATAGAATCATAAGCTTTTTAACAATAATTTGTTGCAGAGATGTAGAGAAGTCATGTGAATGAAACACATCAGATTTGTCTACTTCGTGGTAATCGAGATAGACATTACCAGAAATTGCTTTATTACTTAGTTCCTTATATTTACATCTTTATTAAACATTCAAGAACATAAAACCCTGTTTCACCCGAAAGTAAATTAGGATTATAGTTCAGATAAAAACTAACTCACACCATTATTAAGAACATTATCCATAGGCTGGGTGCAGGTCATGCTGGTGAAAAAAAACAAGATAACTAATGTGTATTATAAAAACCTGAGCGTTCTATTCACATGAATTTCTCTAACCGTTCTGCAAACAAACTTCTTACAAAAGAGATCCTTTAATCTACAGCATGCTAATCGACATAGGCATTAGGAGAAATGGTCTTACTTGCTTCCTTGTAAGCAGAAAAGAAATATGGCTAAAGCGAATGTCAATCTTTTAAAAGCTAGTAGCTATGTGTACAATTGAAGTTCGGTCCGCTTTGCAAGACCAGCAGTAAACAAAAGCGAGATATAAGGAAAGGTAACAACCCCGTTTGAGAAAAGATTAGATTAAACTTGAAACCAACAACAAAGAATATCTTGGATATGGGCAACTCTAGAATAAAAGTGCATATGGCATAAATTTTATGTTTTAACGATCTATACTTTTTTTTTTTTTGCAGGTTAACGTCCTTTAACCTGGTTAGTCATATCGGACGATGCATGAAATTGGTGAAATGATGCTCAAATGATCTTGGGGTCCATGGAGCTTGAACTTACTCGACATTCGTCTTCTCAGGATAAGGGAAAACCCCGAAAAAACCTTATCCGGGTAACTCGCCCTAAGCGAGATTCGAACTCGTGACCTGTTGAATGCGAGGCAGACACGCTACCACCACACTACCCAGGTGGGCTACATTTTTGTATAGTAAGCTTTTGTATATTTCTTGTGATTTACTAGTTATGCAAAATTCATCCGAAACAAACAGGTCTTCGGAAACTATTGTCAGAAAATTCAAGACATACATTTTATTTGTGTTGTATTTTATATACGGCATTTTATTCAAAATCGTTACTCATTTTTCAGAAAAACAAAACTTAAAAAAAAAAAAAAAAAATCATGTAAAAGGGTTTTGATGTGGAGGAGATTTTCTTGGAAATCTTCGTGTCGTATCCTTGGAAGATGATAAACTTAAATACCAAGTATGGTATTTAACGGTCTTTTAGTTTTTGAGTTTTGCTGTCCATAGACACATACACGAAACACATCCGCATAGTCCTTTTCTAAAAAATGCTTCTCTTGGACTCAGAGGATCTCAAAATATACTTCTGGAGAAATCTGCACGTCAAATTTTTGGGTGGAAAACAACACTCTGTAAATGATACGTGTAGAGAAAATAAAAATGAAAATATATTGTCACTCACGTGATGTCAGATATTTGATTCTATTCATTATCTTGGTTTGAAATAAAAGCTTTTGAATTTGGAAATAAGGGGTTTTAATGTCTATTTACTTTAGCGCTGCTACAATTAGTGTTGAAAAACTTATGTGCTAACTGTAGCGCGAAACACGTCCACTCCTACTTGTTTACATCAGGATCATTCTGGTCTGAGACAGAGTGTATTTGACTGTGTGCGAAGCATGCATTCGCGAGATCATGGTCTTGTCATAAAACGAATATATTATGTGGGACACGACTATTTGATATTTATGGTAAATGAAGAAATGATTGTGTCTACTTCAATGCTTATCAATACAGATACGGTGTCTAGATTTGTGCATATTTTGAAACTGTTGTAGTGCCCAATTTCGCCCACTTTCTAGTTATCTGTTGAGTAAACTGGGCATAAGGAGTAACAAATGACAAGGAAAGCAACCAACGGCCCCCTAAAGTCCTCGATTTTCTACGCTCGTAGAAGCCGCTGAGACAATTGGACAAATGGTGGGTTGGTCTTGAGCAAACAGTCGTAAATTTCGCTCCGTAGCTGTTAAAACAAAGTAGGTCAGGGGCAGAGTATTCCTCTAGTTTTCTCAAAGTTGTTATTCTCTGTAGACATAAGATAAACATTCTCTAAAGCAATAGGGGAAAAAGTATTATAAATCCCTGTACATTTTATACTCCGGAAAGAAAACTGTCGTGTTCCATTCACATGGGTTTATTTTCCTTTTTGTTGGGGGGGGGGGCTATTCTTATAAAAGAGTTTTTTTTCGATCTACTTCATGCTAATCGAGATAAACATTAGCAATTATATATCATTTACTACCTTATAAGGAGAAAAATGGGGGAATGCATTAGACTAAAGCAATAGTCGGTCAAATCTTTTAAAAGCTTTTCGCTAAGTGATGCAATTGAAATTCAGTTCGCTTTGCATGGCTAGGAGTGAAACTAAAGAGATATAAAAGGAACAGCAACTTCCCATTTGAGAAAAGTACGAAGATGAATATAAGTTATCATTTTCGCTCTAATATAATAAAAAATGCTACCCTCCAGTACATATTCAACCAGAATGATATTTTCTATTTGCTTATGGTATTTTACGTTCAATTCCTGGTAAATTTTTAAGTATTTTAAAATGGAAACCAATAACAAGCAATATCTTGGAAATGGTTAACTGAACAAATAATGCATATTACATAAACTGTGTGTTTTAACGAGATCAACATTTTTATGCAGCAAGTTTTTCCCCTCTCTTTTACTATTTACCAGTTATGCAAAAATCATTTAGATTGAAAAGGGCTACGGAGGTTATTCCCAGAAAGTTCTAGTGATGGAATCAGTCTGTCTCGTTGCTTGCATATCTCTGCTAATAAAAGGTCGAAGAATAACTTCATCTATACCTTGCGGCTTGCGATGAATTTCACATTTATATGCCTTGCCAATAGTAGTAAGTACTGCATTCTTGATTTTTTGCTTTTCAATTTGACTCTATTATTTTAAAATATTTCTTAGATGAATGATTGATGAAGGGTATCCAAGATACCTTTAAGGTGGGCTAACATATTTTGAAATATACTTTACCAACGAGCAAAATCTAATCATTTATAGGGCATTTTCTTTTCCAAATTTTAAAAAATGTGATGCATTACACTATTCTACAACCTAGTCTTACAAAAGCTTATCCTTCTCTCAGCTTCGTGTTATTCGAGATAAAACAATTTGAGTTCCATTCACACGACTTCATCTACATCTCTGTAACAACCTACGCTTCTATCTACTTCATGCTAATCGAGATAAACATTAGCAGAAACGCTTTCTTGTAAGTAGAACGGAAATAATGGGATAGTCTAGGCTAAAACGATAGTCAAATATTTTAAAAGCTGGTTGCCATGTGGTTAAAATTCGTTTCTTTGTATTATGGGGAGTTGACAAATTCCCATGTGTGAAAAGTTTTAAGTATTTTAAAACTGAAATCATTAACAAGGAATATCTCAAAAATGGTCAACTCCACAATAAAAATATGTATATGCAGTATAAATTGTGTGTTTCAACAAGATCTATGCATTTTGTGTAGTAATTTTTTGTCTATCTCTTACTAGTTATGCAAGATCTAGCAAAATTCATCCAGAACTTCAAAGACTATGCTCAGAAAATTCAAGATATACATTATATTTGTCGTGTAAATGTCTTTATATATCTTAATCAAAATTGTTTGTTTGTTTCATTTATATAGCCCCCTTTAACATCTAAGATCCTATCGGGGACTTTCCACTTGGAACAACTCGTTGTCTGTAGGTACTTTCTACGTTGGTTTAAATCATTTTGTTTTACTCAAACACGCACACATTCACACTCACATACAAACTTCCAGACTCTGCAGGGGATAGGGAATAATTCTGGCTAAAGAAAAATTCCCCACCCCAGCCGGGAACCGAACCCGGGACCCCCTGTAATCAAAATTGTTTAAGCCATTTTTGAGAAAATAAAAATTTGCGAAAATTTTTCTATGTAAAGAGTAGTTTGGAGGAATTTTCCTCAAAATGTTCGTGTCTTAACCTTGGAAGGTAGTAAACTTAAATCCAAGTTTGGTATTTTACCGACTTTTATCGTGTTCACAGACTCACGGACTTTTCTGTAAAAATTATTTTTTTTTTATTCAGGGGACCCTATAACGTCTATTTACGGTGAAGCCTCGGTATCGAATTTTTGGGTAGAATGCAATACCTGCATTGTTGGTAGTAGAGAAAGAAAAAGAATTGCCCTTAGCAATTCCTTATTTCAACGTGAAAGCCCTGAACAACTCAACGGTAAGAGCTGCATATTGCAACGTGCGCAGCACTTTTTCTGTAAGGTAGAATACAAGATATAAGATATCCAGAAGACCAAAGTCCTGCAGTCTGTCTCGCTGCTTGCACATTTCTGCTATGAAATGTCGAAGAATAACTTCATCTATACCTTGTGGCTTATATGTACTGCATTGTTGATATATTTGCTTTTCAATTTTTCTATATTATTTTAAAATATTTTTTACGTGAATGATTGATGCGGGGTAACCAAGATACTTTTAGGGAGGGCTAATATATTTTGAAATATACTTTACCAACGAGCAAAATCTAGTCATTTAAAGAGAACCTTCTTTTCCAAATTTTAAAAAAATATGATGTATTACTTTCTCTACCTATTCTAGAACAAATTATTCTTACAAAACCTTATTCTTCTCTACATTTTTTGTGATAATCGAGATAAAAGTTAGCAGAAATGGTCATACTTCTTGCACCGTATTAGTAGAAGTATACTAAAGTGAAGTCAAATATTTTAATAAAATTCGGTCGTTATGTGCTAGATTTGAAACACCCATCTCTTTGTCTAACTAGAATGAAAAAGTGAACAGCAACTTCCCATTTCAGAAATACATAAGTATTGGACATATTAAAACCAGTAATACGGAATATCTCGGAAACGGTTTGCTCTATAAGCAAATGTATATGACGCTTTAACGAGATCTATGTTTTTACTTTCTTTACAAGTTCTATGCATAATAGTACGTATGCGTATATATTCCATCTAATAAATCTACATCGAGACTTCACCGTAAATATGTTTTGAAGTCCCCTGAGTCCAAAAAGCATTTTAGAAGAAAGTCCGTGCGTGTGTATGTGTGTGTGAACAGCATGGCTTAAAAACGAAAATATCGTTAAATACTAAGCTTAGTATTTAAACGTAGTATGTTCTAAGGATGTGACACGAAGATTTTCAAGAAAATCCACCCACCAATTACCGTTTACATTGAACAATTTTAAAAACGTTCGATTTTGTAAAAAGGCTAAAACGATTTTGATTAAAATGTCGTATATTAAAAGATGTTTATATGGCAAATAAAAATATATCCTGAATTTCTTATGAATAGCCTCTGAAGTCTCCTTCATTCTGAATGATTTTTGCATTACTGGTGAACGTAAGAGATAAACGTAACGTTACTACAGAAACAATGCAAATCTCTTTAAACCATACAATTTGTAGGGTTAACAATTTTCGAGATATTGCTTGTTATTAGTTTCATTTTAAAATCTTATACTTTTCTCATACGGGAATTTGTGAACTCCTGGGCATGCAAAGAAACGAATTTCAACCAAATAGCAACCAGGCTTTAAAAGATTTGATTATCGCTTTATCCTAGTGAATTCCCTTATTTCCCTGCTACTTACAAGGAAGCAAATGATAAGACCAATTCAGGTAATTTTTATCCTGATTAGCATGAAGTAGATAGAAGAATAAGCTTTTGCCAAACAGGTAGGGAAAGTCATGTGAATGGAACACACAAGATTTTTATGAATGTTTTGGAGAAGAGTAAGTTTAAAAGCAATGTTAATGCAATGCATCAGCTTTTTAATTGCTCTAGCACGCATTGTGACAGTGAAGTCTGTGTACGTGACCGCTCTCAAGTTCGCTCTGGCATGCGGTAGTGAAGCTGGAACGTGAAACATCGCAGTTCGATGGTAAACAACGGCGCGTCGCAACAGGATCCTTCGGAACGAGAGTTCTTGCGCCATCATGATTCTTCCTGATTCGGTTCTTACTACCTTCGACAAGTTTCCAGAAGTGTTAAGACGTCATTTTCTTGCTATAAAAGCAAGAAGAAGTGCATTGCAGTGTTGTGTTGTGAATTGGACTGGCGTGAGTGACTGGAGTGTTAGCGCGCAGTGGTGCATGGACACCGTGCAGCTGTGAACTGTCTAACGTCGAGTGAACTTTTTTCAGAAGTGATTTAACAGCTTTATTTGTGAGTATTGTTGAGTCAATAAAGACATTTGTTATAGTGTTTACAATATACATAATAGATAAGGGATTGATCCCATCCAAAAGCTCAGTGTCAAGATTTCGCGTAAATGTGTTTTGAGGTCCCCTGAGTCCGAAAAATATTTTTTTTATTTGAGTTTGAAGGGTTTTTTTTTTTTATTTTATTCTATTTCGTTTTAGAAAAGGCCCATGTGTATGTGTGGACAGTCTAGTTAAAAAAAAACCGTAAAATACCAAACTTGGTATTTAAGTTTAGTATCTTCCAAGAATGCGACAAGCAGATTTTCAATAAAATCCCCCCATCCTAAATCACTCTTTACATGGATACAGTTTTGAACATTTTGTTGTTCTGAAAACTGAGTCTAACGATTTTGATTAAGCTACCATATATTAAAAATATTTTCATCATAAATAATATATACCTATATATGGTTATATACCTATATTGTAAACATAATTTTCTTGAAATAACATCTAAAGACCTATTCATTCTGATTAAACATTTTGCCAAAATTTGTGTAGCTGGTAAACCGTAAGAAAAAGACAAAAACTGAATACACAAAAAATGTAGATATCGTTAAAATACATAATTTGTGTTACCTAAATGTTATAGAGTTGACCATTTCGGAGATATTCAGTTATTGGTTTCAATTTTAGCTACTAAAATTTTTTTAGCTACTAATATTTATCTCTATTAGCATAATGTAAATAAAAGAATAATATTTTGTAAGAAAAGTTTCTTTGCGAAACAGCTAGAGAAAGTCATTTGAATGAAACACATCAGGATAAATTGAAACTACCGGAAAAAATACCAATTGCTAGAAACAATAATACGAGGGCAGATCGAAAAGTAACGCACAATAATTTTTTTCTGCCTTGGTATTGCATTTAGAATGTTGCAATCTCACACACATATATATAGTTTGAAGTATTCATCACAGAGGGCATTTTTTTGTTTCATGTGCAGCTTTGGCGAGAGAAGCGTGAACTATGGAACAAAGATGGCTCGCATGCTGCTGTCGTCCACGTGTGAAGAACAGAGAGGTGAGGTTCGATATTTGTGGGCCAAATGGCATAAACCGAGGACAATTCACATGGACATGCGTGGCGTGTTTGGGATGGCTGTATGGACCGTAGCAATGTTTCCAGGTGGTATGCATTCTTCCAAGAGGGCCGTGTGAACCCTGGTGATTCGCCACGCTCCGGGAGGCCGGTAACAGCTGCAACCCGCAGAATATCAGACATTGAGACGGAAATTTTGAACGGCGTATGCAACTACGAAACTTATTGCAACAGTTCAACATTTCCAATTGTATAGTGTACGATAGTATTCATGACACGTTGGAATTTCGTAAAGTTAGTGCTCGTTGGGTGGCTAAAAACCTGACAGAGTGGAAACATGCTGGTTCCCCATCAAAGAAAAAATTCAAACGGACACAATTTGCTAGGAAAGCTATTGTGACAGTGTTTTAGGATATGCAAGGTGTTTTATTGCTGGACTTTGCTGAACAGGGGGCCACTGTTAATGCTGCAGCCTACATTAAAACCTTTCTGAAGTTGAGTCGTGCACTTCGTGACAAACGCCACAACATTAATACTGAGGATATCAGACTTCTTCATGACAATGCTCACCCCCATGTTGCTGCTGCTGTTCTTCAGAAAATCACCAAAGTTAGTTAGGAGGTGGTCCAGCAATCACCAAACAATCTGGACCTTGCTCCGTCGGACTTTCATCTGTTTGGTCCCATGAAGACATTCCTGGATGGCCAACGCTTTGCGACAAATGCGGAAGTGAAACCAGCATTTCGATGATGGCTATACTCCAAGGTAACGGACTTCTATTGAAACGGGTATCACGATGGGACAAATGTGTCAAGAAAGTTGGTGACTATGCCGAAAAGTAGGTTAAAGGTTTAAGTTCATTTGTGACTTGTTTTTTCTTAACTATTAATCTTTTTTTTGTAAAAAATCTGATGTGTTCCATTCACATGACTCATGACTTTCTCTACATCTCTGTAATAAATTATTATTAATAAACTTATTCTTCTAGCTACATCATGATACTCGAGATAAACATTAGAATAAGTGGTTTTATTACTTAATTCCTTATAGGTAGAAGGGAAATAAAGGGAAACCGACACTCAAATTTTTTAAAATGTGGTTGCTATGGTATAGAAATCCGATTCTTTGCGTGGCCAGGTGTTGACAAGTTCCAGTATGAGAATATATATACAGGATAAGAGGTCTTCAGAGGACATTCCCAGAAAATTTAAGATATACATTTTATTTTCCCTGTAAATATACGTAATATAGATATTTTAATCAAAATCGTTACAGCCATTTTTGAAAAATCAACATTTTCGAAACATTTTCCATGTAAAGGATAGTTGGGGGTGGAAGTATTTTCTTGAAAATCTTCGTGTCGCATCCTTGGAAGATACTGTACTTTAATACCAAGTTTGGTATTTAACGAACTTTTCGTTTTTCAGCTATGCTGTCCACACACAGACACACACGCGGACCTTTTTCTAGAAATGCTTTTTTTGGATTCAGGGGGTCCCAAAACATGTATTTTCGGTGAAATCTCGGGTATCAAATTTTTGGTTGCATTACAATACCCTCTCTATACACTACGTAGAGAAAGTGTAGAGCAAGTGAAAATGATTTGCATTACTTTTCGATTCGCCCTCGTAGAATAAAACTGAGACGACAATCTTAGCATAACTATTAACCAGCAATTTCTAAGTGTTTCACCATGCGAGTTATGAGAGCGAACCGGATACATTTAAGTCTCGCCAAAACAAACTGCGGAGACATATTGAAGTTTGCTTTGGCAGTAATACAGGGCGTGCTAGCTTCGATCAATGACAGAACTGTCCAGAAACCCGCCCTAAGTAAATCTTCATTTTCTTTCATTATTACCGAAGTTCTCTCTTGTAGGCAGAGAATTGGACAGGTAAGTGGAAAGAATGACGACATTTCCCATCACTTACAATCTAGGTCATTTATTCACTTGGTTTTCTACAATTTAACCTCTAAATATTGAAAATCTGATGTAACTTTCTCTACATCTCTGCAACAAGTTATAATAAAGCTTATGCTTCTATTTTCTTCATGCTAATCGAGAAAAAAACAGTAGTAGTCTTATTACTTGCTTCATTCTAAGTAGAAGCGAAATAAGGGAATACCATAGGTTAAAGTGATAGTTGCTATGTGGTGAAGTTCCTTTGTTTGTATGTACAGGAGTTGACAAATTCCTGTATGAGAAAAGTATGTTTTTTAAAGGTGAAAGCAAAAACAAGGAATAACTAAAAAACGATTAACTTCACGAAAAAATGTATAGAACATAAATTGTGTGTTTTAACGTGCTCTACGGTTTTTGTGTGGTAAGTTTTTATCCATCTGTTACGGTTTAGCAGTTATGCAAAATTGCGTAAAATTCATCCAGAATAATGTAGTCTTCAAAGGCTATTCCCACAAAATCAAGATATACATTTCATTTGTTAGCTAAATATCTTTAATATACGATATTTTAATCAAGATCGTTGGAGTCAATTTTTAGAAAACCAAAATTTTCAATTTTTTCCATATAAAGGGTAGTTTGGGGTGGGGGGATTTTTCTCAAAATCTTCGCAACCTTGAAAGATACTAAACTTAAATACCAAGTTTGGTACTTATTTTACCGACGTTTTGTTTTTGAGTTATCGTGTTCACATGCACACACATACACACACACATATACACACGGGTCTTTTTTCTGGAAATGTTTTTTTTTATATTTATTTTTTATACAGGGGACCCTAAAACATATATTTCCGGTGAAATTTCGGTGTCGAATTTTGGGTGGAGTGCAATACGTTCTCTATACACTATGCACATAGTACATGTAGAGAAAGTAAAAATCTAATGTATGTCATTCATATGATTTTGTCTACACCTCTGTAACTATTATTGCTAAAAAAAAAAGCTTATTCTTCTATCTACTTCATGCTAATCAAGATAAACATTAACAGAAATGATCTTATTACTTGCTTCCTTCTAAGTAGAAAGGAAATAAGGCAATACACTAGGCTAAAGGGAGCTCCAAATCTTATAAAAGCTGTGGATATGTGATTTAAACTTGGTTCTCTTTGCATGGACAGAAGTTAAAAAATAGAGAGATGACAAATTTCCGTTTAAGAAAAGTACACACTTTTAAACTTGAAACCAATAACAAAGAATATCTCGGAAATATTTAACATCACAAAAAACGTTATAATGGAAAAAAAAATTGTGTTTTTACGAGAACTACTTTATGTGTGGTAAATCTTTTTCCAGCCCTTGCGGTTTACCAGTTAGGCAAACGTCATCCAGAATGAAGAGGTCTTCAGAGGCCATGCCCATAAAATACAATATATAAATTTTGTTTGTCATGAAAATACCTTCAACATATGGTATTTTAAGAAAATTCGTTAAGAGCCAGTTTTGAGAAAATCAAAATTTTCGAAAAATGTTCCCCATAAAGCGTAGTTGGGGTGGGACGATTTCCCTGAAAATCTTCGTGTTGCATCCTTGGAAGATACTGAACTTAAATGCCAAATTTGGTATTTAAGCTTTTTCGTTTTTGGGCTATGCTGTCTACACACACACACACACAGACAGACCTTTTTCTAAAAATAAAAGTATATAATTTTAAAATGCTTTAAAAACAATTATGGAATCCTAACACATGTATTTCCGGTGAAATCTCGTATGAACTATATGGATAGAATACAATATCTACCATATCTAGCTACTATGTAAATTGTGCATACGTGTTAGAGACAGGTCATCGTGGTCATTGGTATTAATTTAATTGCTGTTATCACACACATATCCAACTCCTGTCCTACACTCGGCTTGTGTGAAAAAACAATTAAACCAATACACATTGACCATAATAGTTGGCTATGCTATGAATTCTGGGACTTAAAGTGCTTACAACATTGTAAGTTGCCATTGGGGTTGTGATCTCAATATAATTTGGGATCACCTTGTATGGTTTACCGGAAAAAATGCGAGTCAGTTGTGAAATTCAGTGTTACGCCGGCATGATGCCATGATAGCTCAGTGGTAGAGCAACCGGCTAGAAACCGGAAGATCCGTGGTTCAAATCCCGGCTATGGCACTGCATTTTTCAGTCTGACTCTACCTATCCAAAACAATTCGTTTCTCATGAAAATATCTTAAAAACATGATGCTTTAATAAAAATCGTTAGAGCCATTTTTGAAAAAAGTCAAATTTTCGAAAAGTATTCCATGTAAAGGGTAGTTGGGGGTGGGGGTTCTCTTCAAAATCTCCGTGTCGCATCATTTGAAGACACTGAATTTAAATACCAAGTTTGATATTCAACTATCTTTATGTTTTTGAGCTATGCTGCCCACAGACACGCACACCGATATTAATCTAAAATGATTTTTGGATTCAGGGGGTCTCAAAACATATTTCCGGTGAAATCTAGTCACCGATTTTTGGGTGAAATACAATACCTTCTCTTTGTACGCTGGAGAAAGTAACTAGCGCATAAAAAATGTAGAGTTGATTAAAGCGCACAATTTTTGTCATGCTTCGCTGTTTTTAAGAACTAACCTTTTCGGAGCTATTTCTTGTTATTGGTTTAAAGTTTGAAAAACTTGGAACAAATGAGATTTTTTGCAGTGGTTTAATGTTTAACTTACTTTTGAAAGACCCAATACTTCATTAACATGCTACAATATACTCCCATCATCTTCTCTTATGTATTCCCAGATTTCCTCAGCCATTTGCTTTACAGTTGTTCATAGCGGCTATTACTAATATATGTTCTTGATATACTTTTATGACACTCTACACATCCCTAATCCTGATCTTCTATTTTCATTCCTTCTTCTATCCAGCAGCTACAAATCTCAAAAACTTCATTTCGTCGGCTCCCATTCTTCTCACGTCTCCCGTTCTTATGTATGACCCAATTCTCACTTCCATATAGCCATCGCTTCATAAAATTTCAATAGGGTAGCCTTCCGAGTTTTTCTGCAGAGTAGAAAACGTGCGGTCCATAAAGATAATTAAGAGTTCAGTTTTACAACTATTTTATGATTCGTTCCATAGACTTCACTGTAGTGAAGCTTTCTGAATTACATTTCCGGAATTTTATCATTTAGAATGATCGTTAATCTGTTCGGGTCCGGTCGTATAAAAGTCATGATCGAGCGGGTCGTAGCATGAGCGACTCGCATTCGATGGTCCCAAGTTCGATTCCTATCGACTGCCCACTATGGTTTCCCCGGGTCACCAAGGGAAGCTACAGGCTAAACAGATGCGCGGAAGTACCTAACAGTTCTTGAAGACCCGACCCATCAGCCAAGCAGCCCTCTAGTACCCATGGGAAATAGTTTCTTTGAGCAAGTGTCCATGCCATCTGTTCTGCACCACCAACACCACGAAATCAAGAAGCACACCTCAAACATGAGAAGGAAACGGAATGAAAGAGAAATAACGAAAAGGAAATCGTGGTAGATGAGAAACCACACCAGCATTCACCTATCGACCGGGGAAAACTACGAAAGAAAGATTGGAGTGTGCGGGAATGGACGCAAGACCTCTCAGATACGAATATTACAAGTTACAGTGGAGCAATTCGCTCGATAGGTTTGTTATTAAATTTCCGTTAAACACCGACGGGATGGCTAAGACGGTTTAGCCCGTGCCCGCACTTGGGAGATCACGGGTTTGCTTTCCGTGGGCGGCCTACCTGACCCATGGGTTCTTTCGGGGGTTTCGTCAGGCGAATGTTGGGCAAGTTCTTTCATGCCCCGAATTTCCTGTCTCTTCATGTCATTTCATCAGTCTTTCATCATGTTGGTTTGTTTCGTGGTTGGAAATGTTGCTGATAATGTTCGGTGCGGCGTGGCAGGGAAAATATGCTAATAGTGATTATCTCCATCCCCCGATTTCGGTGGTTGTTGCGATGAGGGCTGCTCCTTGCGGGAACGTTGGACCCAATGTGAGGCAGAGGCTCTGTCTGCCTGTGGAGTGTCATTACTGTGTCGTATCTCCTGGCTCCGGCCGCCCAATATATTCTCTCACCTCCCTCCCAGGGGCGCCTCCTCGTGGGGCATAGATACAATAACCTCAAGTTCGCTGCCGAGTTCCATCCGACCACATCCTATCCTATGTGTAGCATAGTACTAGGATATATTCATCTTCGTAAGGGTCCTAATAAGGTTGGATTTGTAGGAATTTTACAGCCTTTTAGTGATGCTGTAAAATGATTTTGCAAAGAGCATATAAACACCCAGCGGTGTTTTTTTTTGATGGAATGAAATTTATATTTCGCGATTTCGCCACTGCACTATGGTGACGAGGGATCAATTCTTCGCCCATAGATAGCATAATAGTACGAAATCACGACTTTGCGGACATGAAAAAGGCGGAATTTAGCCCAGGGAACTTCTCTATCAAGGGTAAACAGACATTACGCAAGACCAACCGAACCAGGTGGTTCAGGCGTTTCGTCTGTCACAGGGAGGTTGTGGGATCGATTCCCGCGGCCGACTTCTCTGACCCATGAGATTTTTCGGGGGTTCTCCCGGGTTACTAGACAGATGCTCGGGAGGTTTCTTCATTCCTCCGAACTTCCGGTCCCTTAGTTTCATCTACATTTCATCCAACCGATCTCTTTCAGGGTTGTAAGTGTTGGCGATACCTACAGTGGTTGTTACTGTGTCTGAAAATACAGCTCTCGGCGGCGGGATGACGTTGGATGTCGTCTATAAATTCAGGGAGTTTGGTCAGACCTGGTGCGCGGGCTCATAGCGCTCCCCGCTAGCTTGAGAGGAAGAACTGCTTGGAATATGTTAACGACTCTCTGCGGTGGCTCCTCTCTCCTGGGGTCTAACATCAATAAGCCACTAGCGGTAATACTGACCCCCCTCTCTCTCTCTCTCTCTCTCTCTCTCTCTCTCTCTCTCTCTCTCTCTCACACACACACACACACACACACACCAGAGGATCACTATAGTTTCACAGAATTTTGTTTTATTAATAATTTACCATTTGAGGTGATCAGATTGGCCCACATTGCATGGCCCCGAAGCTCAGTTTACAATTTATGCATAAGTTTTACTTTCACAAATACTGCGCAAGATGACGTAATATCTGATGGGAAGTGATAACATCTGTTTGCGGCCGTCACGAAGCATTTTCCTCGGAGCGGTGCCAGTTTCGAAGTGGGTCTTGTGCACATGAAAACCTTCAGCGAGCAATTTTCCCTGTGATATACCACAGATGAACTCCATCGACCTCGGTGACAACGATACTTGCAATGCGGACCACTTAACTGTCTCTCTTTCATCCACAAAGGCTTCTATTTCCAGAGCTTTCTATTCCTTACTCTTCTTCGTATATTAATCTTCCGTCGCCACACAGTAAGAGTGCGTTACTCTCAAGCAATTCTGTACAGGCTGTCCCATAATTTTGTTTTAATAAGACACATAGTTCAAGTTATTCTTATTTTCTCTACAACGTAAATATTATATAAAACAATTCGATGTGGAGATTTCATCGAAAATGTATTTTGAGGTCCGTATTAAAAATCATTTTTAGAAAAAAGTCCGTGTGTTTGAACAGCATAACTCAAAAACGAAAGGTCCGTTAACTTTCAAAGTTAGTATTTAAGTTCAATATCTTTCAAAGATGTCATTTTCAAGAAAAAAAATTACCCTAAACAATCCTTTATATGGAAGATGTTTTGAAAATTTGTATTTTTAAATAAATGACACTAACCATTTTTATTAAAATATTCTTACGGATATATCTTGGGAATAGCCTCTGAATTCAGGATGGTCTTTGTATAACTAGTAAACCACAAGAGATAGACACAAACTTACTATTAAAAAAATATAGATCTCCTTAAAGCACACAATGAAGTCATATACATTTTACTTTCTCTACACGCACTATGTATATAGTGTATAGAGATATATTGTAATTCACCCAAAACTTGATACCGAGATTTCACCTGTAATACATGTTTTGAGACCCCCTGAATCCAAAATAGATTAGAAAAATGTCCGTGTGTGTGTGTGTGTCTGTGGGCAGCATAGCTCAACAACGAAAAGTCTGTTAAAAACAAAATTTGGTATTCAGATGTGGTATCTTCCAAGAATGTGACACGAAGATTTTCAAGAAAATCCCCACCCCAAACTACCCTTACATGGAACGTTTTTCAAAAATTTTGATTTTCTCAAAAATGGCTCTAACGATTTTTATTAAAATATCGTATATTAAAGATATTTATCTGACAAATAAGATGTAGGTATATCTTGAATTTTCTGGGAACAGCCTCTGAAGACTACCTTATTCTGGATGAATTTTATATAAATGCTAAACCGTAAGAGGTGGATAAAAACTCACTACAGAAAAAATGTAGAACACGTTAAAACACACAATTTATGTTATATACATTTTTTTCGTGGAGTTGATCGTTTTTGAGATCACCTTTGTTTTTGGTTTCAACTTTAAAAACTTACTTTTCTCAAACAGGAATATGTCGACTCCTGTCCATACAAACAAAGGAACTTCAGTTACATAGCAACCAGCTTTTGACTATCACTTTAACCTATGGTATTCCCTTATTTCGCTTCTACTTGCAAGGAAGCAAGTAATAAGTCCTTCTCCATTAGCATGAAGAAAATAAAAGCATAAGATTTTTAACACCAATTCGTTGCAGAGATATATGTGAATGGAACACATCAGATTTTTTTTTACTTTCTCTACAACGTAGATACTATGTACAGAGAGGTAGAGAAGGTATTGTATTCCACCCAAATATTCGATGTCGATATTTCACCGGAAATAAGTTTTGAAGTCCGTATTCCATTCCCATGACTTTCTCTACATAGCTCTAACAAATTATTGTTAAAAAGCTTATTCTTCTATCTACTTCATGATAATCGAGATGAACATTAGCAGAAATTTACTTAATTACTTGCCTCCTTGTAAATAAGGAAATACACGATAGTTAAAAGCTAGTTGCGATGTGCCTGAATTCCATTTCTACGCAGGGCCAGGGGTTTACAACTTTCCGTGTGAGAAAAGTTTAAGTATTTTACATCTGAAACAAATGCAAGGAATATCTCAGAAATGGTAAATTCAACGAAAAATAAAAAAACAAACGTATAGGACATAAATTGTGTGTTTTAATGTGACTTACATTTTTTGTGAAGTAAGTTTTTTTTCTATCTCATACGGATTACCAGCTAAGCAAAATTCAGCAAAATTCATTCAAAATAAAGTGGCCTTTAGAGGCTATTCCCCCAAAATTCAAGATATACATTTTGTTTGCCATATCAATATCTTTAATATACGGTGTTTTAATCAAAATCGTTGGAGCCATTTTTGGGAAAATCAAAACTTTTACAACTTTTCTAAGTATAGCGTGGTTTGGGGGTGGGGTAATTTTCCTCAAAATCATCGTGTTGCATCCCATGTTGCATCGCAAGTTTGGTAGTTTACTGAATTTTCGTTTTTGAGTGTGTTCATAGACACACGGACACACACACACACACATACACACACCGAGCTTTTTCTGAAAATACATTTTTGGATACAGGAGACCCTAAAACTGTATTTCCGGTGAAATCTCGGTATTGAATTTTTGGGTGGAATGCAATACCTTCTCTATACATTATGCACATAGTATTTGTAGAGAAAGTAAAAAAGTATTTTTAGGAAAAGGTTCGTGTATGCTTGTGTGTGTTTGAACAGCATGGGTAACTCAAATACGAAAAGTCTGTCAACTTTCAAAGTTAGTATTTAAGTTCAACAACTTTAAAAGATGTGATTTTAAATAAAATATGTTAAACTAGTCTTTATATGGAACATTTTTCGAAATTTTGTGTTTTTCCATAAATGACACTAACTATTTTTATTAAAATATTCTCGTGGGAAACGACATTTTTTGGGAATAGCCTCTGAATTCTGGATGGTCTTTGTATAACTGTAAACCATAAGAGATAGACACAAACTTACTATTCAAAAAATATAGATCTTCTTAAAGCACACAATGATGTCATATACATTTTTTTTGTAGATTTAACCGTTTTCGAGATATTCCTTGTTATTAGTTTCAGTTTTGAACTTTATAAGTAATTAGATAAATTCATGTGAATGGAACACACCACGTGCAGTGTGCTACAAGAGTTACAGATGCAATGTCTATATTAAGATATTAATAAACTATTTTCAAATAGTAATATGTTCGCAACTCATTTCATTAAATATTCCTTTCTCATTCACTGTATTTCATTGTGTCCTATATTAGCACAAGCAGTGCAAAGCACTCGCCGACCGTTCGACTGATTCTCTGATATGCTTTCAACTTTTGTTGCAAAATCATTCCGGATATTGGGCGTTACTATTTCTGTCGACAGGTTTATTAGGTAAACCAGCTGATTGCAGTTACTGCTTTCCGTTCCATGTGATTTTTTTACATAAAAGGTAAATGATCTGAATACAAATAGATTAAAGCTGGTGTTCCGTTTTAGCAAGAATTATTTTACTTTCTCAACTGTGTGTGCGTGTCTGTCTGTCCATCTCTATCTCTCTCTCTCTCTCTCTCTCTCTCTCTGGACAGCAAATTCAAAAGCGAAAAATCAGTTAAATTGCTATTTAAGTTTAGCATCTTCCAAGGATGCGACAAGAAGATTTTCAAGAAAATTTCCTCGCCTCAAACTACCTTTACATTGATGATTTTTTGAACTTTTCGATATTTTTAAAAAAATCTGATGTGTTCCATTCACATGATTTTCTCTATGTCGCTCTAAAAAATTATTGTTAAAAAGCATATTCTTCTATCTACTTATGATAGTGAGGATAAATATTACCAAAAATTGTCTCAATTACTTGCGTCTTTAAGTAGAAGGAAAATAAGGAAATAAACTAGGCTAAAACCATATTCATATCGTTTAAAAGCTGGTTGCGATGTGCCTGATGTAGGGCCAGGAGTATACAACTTACCTTGTAAGAAAGGTTAAGTATTTTAAATCTGAAACAAATAACAAGGAATATCTCATAAATGGTCAATTGAACGAAAACAACATATATAACATAAATTATGTGTTTTAACGTGAACTACATTTTTTTGTGTAGTAAGTTTATGTCTATCTTTTCCGGTTTACCAGTTACGCTAAATTCAGCAAAATTCATTCATAATAAAGAAGTCTTTAGAGGCTATTCCCAGAAAATTCAAGATATGCATTTTATTTGCCATATAAATATCTTTAACATACGGTATTTTAATCAAAATCCTTAGAGCCATTTTTGAGAAAATGAAACTTTTCGAAATTTTTTCCATGTAAAGGGTAGTTTGTTGTGAGGGGATTTTCCTCAAAATGTTCGTGCCGCATCCCTGGAAGATACTAAAGTAAAATACCAAGTTTGGTAATTTACCAACTTTTCAATTTTGAGTTATGATTTCACAGACACAAACGGAACGTTTTCTAAAACGGCTTTTTTTTACTTTTTTTACTTCCTCTACACGTACTATGTATATAGTGTACAGAGAAGGTATTGCACTCCACCAAAAAATTCGATACCGAGATTTCACTGGAAATATAGGTTTTAGGGTCCCCTGAATTCAAAAAAGTATTCTCAGAAAAAGGTCCGCGCGCGCGCTCGTGTGTGTGTGTGTGCCTGTGAACACGATAACTCAAAAACGAAAAGTCGGTAAAATTCCAAACTTGGTATTTAAGTTAAGTATCTTCCAGGGATGCGACACGAAGATTTTGAGAAAACTCCCCCCACCCCAAACTACCCTTACATGGAACTTTTTTCGAAAATTTTTATTTTCTAAAAAATTGCTCTAACGATTTTGATTAAAATGTCGTATATTAAATATATTTACCTGACAAATAAAATGTATATCTTGAATTTTCTGGGAATATCCTCTGAAGACTACTTTATTCTGGATGAATTTTACGGAATTTTGCATAGCTGGTAAACCGTAAGAGATAGACAAAAACTTACCATACCAAAGATATAGAGCACGTTAAAACACACAATTTATGTTACATACATTTTTCTCGTAGAGTTGATCGTTTTTGAGTTATTCCTTATTTTTGATTTCATCTTTAAAAAGCTTATGCTTTTCTAACACAAGAATTTGTCAACTCCTGTCCATAGAAACAAAGGAGCCTCAGTCACATAGCAACCAGCTTTTGACTATCACTTTAACCTATGTTACTTCTACTTACAAGGAAGCAAGTAATAAGACTATCTCTGCTAATTTGTTCTCAATTAGCATGAAGTAAATAGAAGCATAAGCTTTTTAACAACATTTTGTTGCAGAGCTATAGAGAAAGTCATGTGAATGGAACACACATGATTTTTTGGATACAGGTGACCCTAAACCGTCTATTTCCGATGATGATATATCGGTACCGAATTTTTGGGTGGAATACAATACCTTCTTTATACACTATGTGCAGAGTGCGTGTAGAGAAAGTAGAAATAACAAAATACGAAAGGATAGGCGTTTGACACTGAACAAACTTATAGATTATCCGAGCATCCATGCCTTTTCCTTCGATGCAAAAAATATGTATCTTGTAATTCACTGCAATGAATTCTGAGTGAGTTTCGTTGATTTATGTTCATTGTCTTTCCAAAGCTCTGCACATTATCATACCGAATTGTTTGTATCAAGCTTAAATGTTATTTGTAAAAGTAGGAGTTTTTATTTACGAATCTTATTACGAAATCATTGTTTTATTGTTTACGTTATGAATTAGAACCATACATATAATATCAAATCATGTAATGGGCTATTTTTGGAACAGATTATACTTCAATCCTATCCCCACAATCCTATCTTTATACTGCTGACTGTTCTGTGTTTTCGTAACTGTGTGCGCCTCGGAACACAAATCCGAGCTCTAATCATGACATTTAAAAGTTCCTGTTATGTCACGCCGCTCTTCCTGTGCTGTTTACGCATTCCAAAGTCTCCCACTTTGATGACCCACACACTAAGGCAAACGTGAGAACCACCGCTGAAGATCTTAAGTTTCCAGGAAGAGTTAGATAAACAATATTCTTTCCAATATCAATCAGATCTTTGTGCTAAATGAGGCACAGGGTGTCGAAGGAAGAATGATATTCACATGACTTACTCTAATTTTGATTATCTTTACTTCCTCTAGCGCATATGTGCAAGCTATATAGTAGATTGAGAAGATATTGTACTCCGTCCAAAATTTCGATGTCGAGATTTCATCACAGAAATATGATTTGACCTCACCTGTGTCCAAAAGAGCATTTTTAGAAAAGATGCCGTGTGTGTCTGTAGACAGCACAGCTAAAAAATCCGACGTTACACTCGCATAACTTTCCCTAGCTGCTCTACAAACAAAATTCTTACAAAAGATTCTTCTTCTTTCTACACCATGCTAATCGAGATAAACAGCAGAATGTTCCTACTAGGAAGGTACGGGAACTAAGGAAATACCTACACTAGGCTAAAGCGATAGTCAAATATTTTAAAAGCTGTCAGTACGCGATTGTCATTTCTTTCCGCTTCTTTGCTTGTCCAGGAATAGACACCAATTGAAAAACGGACACTTCCTGTATGAGAAAAGTACAAGTACTTAACAATTGAAAACAACAACAAGGAATATCTCGGAAACGGTTACCTCCACAGTAAAAATGTAAAGGGCATAACTTGTGTGTTTTGATGAGATCTATATTTTTTGTGAAGTAAGTTTTTGTCTAACTCTTACGGTTTAGCAATTAAGCAAAATGCGGAAAATTTCATCCAGAATGTAGAGGTCTTCAGAGCCTGTTATTTGGGATGTAAATATCTTTAATATATTATTTTCATCAAAATCGTTAGAGTCATTTTTGAGAAAATCAAAATGTTCGAAAACGTTTCTATGTAAAGCGTAGTTTGTGGTGGGGGAGTTTTCTTGAAAATCTTTGCGTCGCATCCTTGGACGATGCCTTATTACTTGCTTTCTTGTAAGTAGAAGGTAAATAAGGGAGTACCATAGGCTAAAGCGATAGTCAACATTTTTAAAATCTGGTTGACATGTGATTGAAGTTCCTTTGTGTTTATGCCCAGGAGTTGACAAATTCATGTATGAGAAGAGTATAAGTTTTTTATAACTGAAACCAATAACACGGAGTATCTCAAATCGGTCAACTCCACGAAAAAAAAGTATACCTATAACATCGGAAGGGAATTAAAGCCGTTGGTCCCGTGTCGTAGATTTACAGCACGTAAAAGAACCTCAAGCCTGATAAAGAGGCATCTGAGCAAAATTAAGTGGTTTTTTACACCCAGTAGGTAGAATGGAACGCTGAGAACCATTTCATTTCTATACCTATAACAAATTGTGTATTGTAATGAGTTGTACAGTTTTTGTTTATCTCTTACGGTTTACCAGTGATGCAAAATTCCGAAAAATTTATCCAGAATAATGATGTCTTCAGAGGATATCCCCAGAAAATTCAAGATATACATATTATTTTCATTTAAATATCTTTTATGTACGATATTTTAATCAAAATCGTTAGAGCCATTTTTGGGAAAATCAGAGATTTTGAAAAATTGTCCATGTAAGGCGTAGTTGTGGGAGGGGGATTTTCTTGAAATACTAAGTTTGGTATCAACAGGCTTTTCGTTTTTGAGCCTATGCTGCCCAAAGATACACATACATGGACATTTTTCTAAAAATGCTTTTTATTGGATTCAGGGGGTCTCAAAACCTATATTTGCGGTGAAATCTCGATATCGTATTTTTGGGTGCAATACCATACCTTCTCTATACCCATGTAGTGTAGGGGGGCTATACGGCATCCGATCTACCTTCCAGCTTCTCGGCAGTAACACGCCAGCTATCCCAACCGCAGGCATGGCTGTTGCAAGCGAAGCACCCAGCCTGAGGAGCGTTTTACTTCAGGCTCACTCCTTAATCGAAACATAAAACATATTTTCTGCAGGTGTATTAAAGTTGAATTTACAAGATTTGCCCGTTAGTTTACAATGATTGCTGAAATGTAGTTTTTCAAATCTGCGAGGTGAGCGAATGGCTGTCATGTTCTCTTGAACAGGAAAGGAAGCATATGGTAGATTTCATTTTCATACCATCTATGCAGGAACGCATGAAGGTTGATTTACCTTTCTGAGAGCAAGTAATTGCCTTCCTTCCTCATTAATAAAACTTACTTTGTTGTTTCGCTGACCACCGCATAGTTCTTCTCTGCCGTCACCGCCTCCTTTTAGAGAGAACGTCTGCTACCGTGATCAGCTGAGAATGGAAAGTAATTCGATATGGACATCAACATTAAAAGAAAAAAAAAAGTTTGGAAACCATTTGGATGGCGGGGCAGGGAAACAGACGGAGTGTTTGGAGAAAGATTTGTCGTCTCACCGCCTCTGTGATACTGACAGACAGCAAAAAATTGCGCAATGCACGGAGAAAGTTTCGCTGGAAGAACAGCCTGGGCTAAAATCGGAGTGGGGTATGGAGCAATACATCAAAACAGATACATTAGACAGGGGCTCACAGGGATTGGACTAGGAGCATGGCGGATGATAAAAATTACTGACGAAAATGGCATGAGAGTCTGTCTCGTTTGCGAGGAGAAAGAGTCTTGGCAAGATGTAGGGGTACGGAGGAATGGACGGAAAAGTATTTACCGCGATCCTTTACCACCGCGGATGGAGAGTTAGGAGCATGTTGGGCGCTACTAGCAGGCATGGAAGACGCGGAGGGAATAGGTACATTTCTAATAAAGGCGAGAAAACTGAGATCTGAGAAAGCTGATTGTAGGGAAGAAGGAGGAGGCAATAAAAATAGCTAAAACGTGCTTATAATGTTTTATATATGTAAACAATGACCGAAAATAACATATATATGTCATTTTCGGTCATTGTTTTGTTGTAATAATAGTGTTTTGTGTATATATCTCTCTTAAGTGTATTTGTTTACTACAACAAAATACACCAATGCATCGGAATACGGTATGCCGTTTATTGTGTTCTGTAAATTTAAGATGCTACATTTGAATATGTTTGTCTTTATATTTTGCTGTTCACACTTTTCATGTTTTGTTTTTAATATTGCTTACTATTTTGTGTATTAAAAAAGCACATACATCAGTGCATCTGTCCGATTGATGAAGATCAGTGTATGTATACTAGTAAATATAATGTACAAAATATTTTGTGTTCCTTTCACATGACTTTCTCTACATATCTGCAACAAAGTGTTGTTATAAAGCTTATGCTTCTTTTTACTTCATGCTAATCGAGAAAAAAATGGCAGAAATAGTCTTATTACTTGCTTCCATGTGAGTAGAAGGGAAATAAGGGAGTAGCATAGGTTAAAGTATTAGTCAAAAGCTGGTTGCTATGTGACTGAAGTTTCTTTGTTTCTATAGACAGGATTTGACAAATTCCCGCATGAGAAAGGTATAACTTTTTTTAAAGCTGAAACCAATAACAAAGAATATCTTAAAAACGGTCTACTCCACGAAAAAAATTTATATAGCATAAATAGTGTGTTTTAACGAGCTCTGCATTTTCCGTTTAGTAAGCTTTTGTCTATTTCTTATGGTTTGCCAGTCACACAAAATTCCGTAAAATTCATCCAGAATTTGTTAGTAATTAGTAGTCTTCAAAGGCTCTTTCCAGAAAATTCATGATAAACATTTTATTTGTCAGGTAAATATATTTAATATACGATATTTTAATCAAAGTCGTTAGAGCCATTTTTGAGAAAATCAAAATTTTCGAAATTTTTTCCATTTAAAGGATAGTTTGGGGTGGAGGGATTTTCTTGAAAATCTTCGTATCGCATTCTTGGAAGATACTGAACTTAAATACCAAGTTTTTGAGCTATGCTGTCCAGACACACACATGCACATACACGGACCTTTCTCCAAAAATGCTTCTTTTTTTTTTTTTTTGTATTCTGGGGGGCCCAAAACATATATTTCCTATGAAATCTCGGTATCGAATTTTTGGGTGCAATACAATACCTTCTCTATACACTATGTGTATAGTACCTGTAGAGAAAGTAAACTTATACTTATTTATTCATACTTTTGTGAAAGAGAGTACACAGTTACGCGGGCAAAGTGCTGTGGACAAGGAAAAGGTGGCAATGTTTGCGTACAGGTGAGAGTACAAGCTCCGCAGGTCTGTTGTATTCTTACGTTATGCCTAGGTTTCATTGTGAATGACACCGTAAACACATCTTTAATATATTACGAAGACGGCTGTCTCCATGCTGCAGCTTCTGGTGGCGCTCCTGTTACAGGTTTGACAGCAGCGTGTGGAACGGGAGATCAATATA
Source organism: Hymenopus coronatus (assembly GCA_030762935.1). Lineage (NCBI taxonomy): Eukaryota > Metazoa > Arthropoda > Insecta > Mantodea > Hymenopodidae > Hymenopus > Hymenopus coronatus. The sequence goes on along the minus strand of CM060899.1, from coordinate 31,449,724 downwards.
ATTCCCACAGCCGCGAGGGGGCATTAGTGTCCTATACGCACCGTTGAATTTCCAATCTGGTATTAATATGTGATATATACACTAGAGGATAAAATCCCATATTTTATTGCTGACATAGCCTAATATGCAACTCTTCTCTCGGCTCAAAACATGTATTTCCGATGGAATCTCAACATCAACATTTTGGGTGAAATACCTACAAGTAAAATCTGATGTGTTCCAATCACATGATATTCTCTACCTATTCTACAAGCAATCTGTTCTTGCAAAAGAATATTCTTCTAACTACCGGGAAACATGCGAGTCAGTTGAGAGGTTCAATGACAGTTGAGAGTTGTCATGGTAGCTCAGTGGCAGAGCAAACGGCTAGAGACCGGCAGATCCGTGGTTCAAATCCCGGCATTAAAATTTTCAGTCTGATTCTATCTATCCAACTCCTACTCTACACACGGTTTCCGTGAGAATACAATTAAATTATCATAATTGCCCATAGTATTTGGCTTTACTATGAATCCTGGGTCGTGAAGAACTTACGACACTGTACGTATCCAATGGGTTTGTCATCTCAAAATAATTTGATATCACCTTGTGGTTTACCGGGAAACATGCGAGTCAGTTGAGAGGTTTAATGCCGTACCGGCAAGATACCATGGTTGCTCAGTGGTAGAGTAACCGGCTAGACACCGTCAGACCCGTGGTTCAAATCCCGGCTATGGCGTTAAAATTTTCAGTCTGACTCTACCTATCCATTCTTCTAACTACTTTATGCTAATCGAGATAAAAATTAGTAGAAATTGCTTGTAAGTAGAAGGGAAATAAAGAAATACACAACACTAAAGTGACAGGCAATATTATAAACGCAGATTGCTATGTGATGCAAAGGTTATTCGCATCTCTTTGCATGGCTAGAAGTAAAACAAAAGAAATGTGAAACGAATGGTACATTTCCCTTCGATGTTTTAAATTGAAACAAATAAACGAATATATCAGATATGATTAACTTCGCAAAGAAATACACATGTGAGATAAAATTTGTGTTTTAACGAGATCTACATTTTTTTGTGCAGTAACTTTTTGTCTATCTCTTACGGTTTACCAGTTATGCCATAGTCCTCTAGGATGAAGAGGTCTTCAGAGGCTATTCCCAATAGTTCAGGATACACAACTCTTTTGTCATAAAAATATCTTAATCCTATGGTATTTTAATAAAAATCGTTAGAGCCATTTTTTATAAAATCAAAACTGTCGAAAAATGTTCCATGTAAAGGGTAGTTGGATGTGTGGAGAGTTTCCTGATCATCTTTGTGTCCCATCCTGAAAGATACTGAACTTAATAGCAAGTTTGATATTTCACCGACTTTTCGTTTCTGGGTTATACTATCCACACACACACACACACACACACGTATATATACAAAGTACTTTTTTCAATTTTTCATTCAGGGGACCTTAAAACATGTATTTCCAGTGAAATTTATGCATCGATTGTTTTGGATGGAATATAATACCTTCTCTATCTATTGTGTAGGTATATTGTACATACGTGCTAGAGAAAGAGAAATGCAGATGAGATTGTCTGTTTTAACGAGGTCTACATTTTTGTGTAGTAAGCTTTTGTCTATCTCTTATCAGTTATGCACAAATCATGCAGAAGGAAGAAGTCTGCAAAGACTATTCCCCAAAATTCACGATATAGCTACATTTACGAGGGGCACTATTTATGTTTTGAGCCTAATAATTAAAAAAAACAGTAATTTGTCTTTGAAAATTACTTTGTTGTTTCTCAAAAGATTCTCCTTTATGATCAATACAGTTTTGCATGCGTTCGATCCATTTGCCATAGCATTTTTTGCGATCTGCCTGAGACACTTCCAAAACATGGCTTTTGAACGCATCAAAGGCTTCTTCCACCGACGAAAATCCGCCCCGAACATCAAGAATACAAAAAGAAGTGATTGTGTAACAAATCAGGACTGTGCGGCGGACGAGACATCAATTCGATTTTTCGAGTGTTCAAATATTCGGTCGTTAGACGAGATGTGTGAGCGCTCGCATTGTCTTGATGAAGGATGATATGAGGCACTTGTTTGTTTTCCGTATTTCATTATTTCCGGCAAACTAATGGCTGTGTACCATTCTGACTGTTTTAAGTTCGTCTAAAGGCACTGTTGCTACAAGACCAGTTTTTCTGAAAAACCAGGCGCCATTTGTTTCGAAGTTCTTCGAGTGCGAACAACTTTTGTTGGATGAAACGCCCAAACATTCGACTGCTGTTTTGCCGGCTCATATACATAGATGCGTCATTCATCACCTGTTGCAATCTTATATATGTATTCTGAAGTTCCACCATTGTATTTCTTGAGCATCTGTATGCACCAATCAACACGAGCATCCTTTTGATTGTGTCAAATTATGTGGGATCCAACGAGAACATACCTTTTCACGGCTAAATGATCATGGAGCTAATGCCTAGGGTTGCTTCTGTCTCATAGTATATGGCATGACTATCTTGCACTTTCATTTTTACCTAGCATCAAAGAACGACCTTCACAAACTTCGTCAGTGAGCGAACGGCGGCCACGATTAGACTCGTTATACCTGTGTTTCCAAAGGTTGGATCTCCATTGCCAAACGAAGCAGTAAGTTGATCAATGAACTCTTGTTCTTGATAATCTACGCCGAAAATCATAATAAATCATCGCACGAATATGTTCACGAGTTAATTCCATCTTTTCGCTGAGACAGAAGTGAGTAACTGTAATCAACACAAATCTATTGACAAAATATCAGTAATAGATTAAGGTCAGCAATGAAACCTTCCAGGGGAAACACCAGATTGCCCCTACAGCAGTCAGTGTTGTCAAGGCTCAAAATATAAACAGTGGTCCTCGTAATTTCCTATGAAAACATCTTTAACATACGGTATTTTGATTAAATCGTTAGAGCCATTTTCGAAAATAAGTGCATGTTGAGGATAATTGGTAGCGGAGACATTTTCATGAAAATCCAAGTGCCGCAGCCTTGGAAGATTCAACTTAAATACCAAGTTTGGCATTTAACGGACTTTTCGTTTTTAAACAATGCTGACCACAGACACATACACGCGCGCGTGAGCGCACACATACACACATGAACATTTTAATAAAAATGTTTTTTTTTATTTTAGGTATTCAAGGATCTCTAAACGTGTATTTCCGGTGAAAACTTTGTATCGAATTTTTGGGTGAAATACTATACCTTCTAGATCTATGTAGGTACATTGTATATACGAGCTACAGAAAATAAAATAATTTTATTTAGGGGTCCTCAAAACATGTATTTACAGTGCAATTGAGGTAATGGAATTTTGGATGAATACAGTACCTTCTTTACCTGATATGTACGTACATAGTAATTAATATGGAATGAATCACAAAAGCGTTCTTTACTGAATATGTCAAAAGTTTCTTGTAGCTGTAAATTGCGCTTGAGAACCTTTTGGTGGTTGTGTGAATGATATACATCTGCAAGATATTTCACTACATGTATTTCCAAACAAGCAAGACAAGTTCTAAAAGTGCAATTTTTAAGCATTAATTCCTTCGTTTGCGTTCATTTCCTGAGCTTTCTTTTCATTACGATTTGTCATTTTGGTCTGTTTTCCATGTTAACTTGTGGAATACTAAAACACCGCTTTTATTAAACCCGCCCTGTTTGCAATTACAACTCCTCTCCCGCTTTTCTATCTTCTTTAATTTCTTCTAGGTTTTTGTTTGTTTTTTTCCTCCTGGGCTGGGTGCAGAATCTACAAGCCCGCAGCTGTTTCCTCAGTCAAACTCAGAAGAGATGCTGAAGAGGGAGGGAGGGAGGGAGGGAGAGAGAGGAGATGTGACGATTATGTTTGGTGATTAAAGGGATGACGACAGAAGTAATATAATTTTTACTTTCTCTAACCCTATGTACATTCTATGTGCAATGTACATAGGGTTATACATAGGGATAGAGAAAGTATTGTATTCCACCCAAATTTCGATTCCGAGATTTCACCGGAAATACATGTTTTGGGTCCCCCCTAAATCCAAAAAAGTGTGTGTGTGTGTGTGTGTGTGTGTGTGTGTGTGTGTGTGTGTGTGTGGACAGCTTAGCCCAAAAACGAAAAGACCAAACTTGGTATTTATCTTTGGTATCTTCCAAGGATGCTACACAACTACCCACCCCTAACTACCCTTTATATGGAACTTTTTTTCGAACATTTTTATCCTCCCAAAATGGCTCTAACGATTTTGATTAAAATATCGTATATTAAAAAATATTTACCTCACAAGATTTTATATCTGTAGTAGCTGTTATATATGAAGTGGTCACATACAAATTCACATTTACTTCAATGTGAAGTAAAATAAAAATAGTAATCATGAGGTTGAAAATGTGTTTGGTTATATTTTCACGACGCAATTTCTTTTACTTATAGCTTCATCCTTTTTCCTTTCCCATTCTCTTTATCTGTATAGGCATATACTAGAATGTTTGTTTCTAAGATAAAAAAATCTGATGTGTTCCATTCACATGACTTTCTCTACATCACTGTAACACTTTATTGCTATAAAGCATATTCTTCTATATAAATACTATATGATAATAGAGATTAACATTAACTGAAATTGTCTTAATTAATTGCTTCCTTGTAAGTAGAAAGAAAATAAAGGAATACACTAGGCTAAAGTGGTAGTCAACTCATTTAAAAACTGGTTTCCATGTGGTTGAAATCGTTTCTAGCATGGCCAGGAGAAAAGTGTGAGAAAAGTTAACGTATTTTAAATCTGAAACAAATAACTGAAAATGTCTCAGAAATTATCAATTCCACGAAAAAAACGTATATAACATAAATTGTGTGTTTTAATGATATTTTCATTTGTGTAGTAAGTTTTTGTCTATCTCTTACGGTTTACCAGTCACACAACATTTAGCAAAATTCATCCAGATTAAAGAGGTCTTGAGGCTATTCTCAGAAAATTCAAGATATACATTTTGTCATGCAAATATTTTTAATTTACGGCATTTTAATCAAAAGCGTTAAGAGTCATTTTTGACAAAATAAAATGTTTCGAAAATTGTTACATGTAAAGGGTATTTGGGGTGGGGGATTTTTTAAAAATCTTAGTGTCGCATCCCTGTAAGATACTAAACTTAAATACCAAGTTTAGTATTTCACCGACTTTTCGTTGTTGAGTTATCGTGTTCAAAGATACGGACCTTTTTCCAAAAATGGTTTTTTTATACAGGGGATCCTAAAACGTATATTTCCGGTGAAATCTCGGTATTGAATTTTTGTGTGGAATGCAATACTTTCTCTATATACTATATACTTAGTACGTATAGAAAAGTAAAAATTAAGTGTGTTCCATTTGCATGACCTTCTCTACCCGTTCTATAAAAAACTTCTTACAAAAGATTATTCTTCTTGTACGCCATGTTAATCGAGATAAACATTAGCAAAATGGTCTTATTAGTTGCTTCCTTGTATGCAGAAGAGAAATAAGGGAATACACTATATTAAAGAGAAGTCAAGCTATGCGACTGTCATTAAAATAAGCTTCTTTGTATGGCCAGGAGTAAAACAGAAGACACACGGACGATTTCCGTTTGAGGAGAGTGTAAGTGTTTTGTAATAGATCCAATAAAAAGGAATATCTCGAAAAAGGTGAGCTCCACAAAAAATTTGTGAAGAACATAATATTTTTAAAGTAAGAGTTAAAGCTTTCCTGATGATATATTAACTCTAAATTTTCTCGGGCTTCTAGCCAAGTAAGCACATTGATTGACAAACGTTTCGAAGATGATGCGCATCAATTTGGAGATTATTTTTTTCCCCCTTGGTACAGCTCCCTGTAACTTCAATGGGCATGTCAGAGGCTTTGACTTCTGGAGTAACTGATGTTATCGATGGGTTAAAAATATTATGTACCATTTTGTACCATTAAACACACGCATTTTCTCTCACACATTAATATTTCCAGACTCTTTGGGAGATGCGGAATAATTCTGATTAAAGAAAAATGGCTCGCCCCAGCCGGGAATCAAACCCGGGACACCCGAGTGAAAATCATCTCGCTGAAGACATACATTTTGTGTTTTGACGAGATCTACATTTTTGTGTGCTTACGGTTTACCAGTTGTCCAAAAGTCATCAAAGGAATCCTCTCTTCCACTCACTAGATTGTCGAACACAGGTTTCCTCCTCTATTCCGGTCAGCGACTTGAGTCGAACAAAGGCCTCTCTCTTTTTATCACTCACTAGAACAGCGGCCGTCATTCGAAGCGGAATGAGGTTAGGGCAGGCATTGACTGTGCGGGTAACACGGACAGACCAGAGAGGAAGCCAGTACCTACAGGTAGGTGTACTGTAGTGGCGATAACGCAGATATGGTTGTCATTTGTTCAGCTGTTCATTGGGGAAAGTCTAATATTCTTGTAAACAACGTCACATAAATCAGCTATCAGACAATAACTCAAAATATATTCCTCGTTTGTGTGTGAGTCATAGCATAGGTAGTGTCTAATGTTGAAAAACTATTGAAGGACAAAATAATTAAAATATCTCGACGAAATAGTACAGCTCACAGTAAATGTATACTCTGGATACATCAACAACGTATACATTACAAAAGCAGTGGCCCATTTTCATATGAACAAAGGAACGGTTTGTTTAAATACTGTCATCGGAATTTAATCATCATGTTTAAATGAAATGGAGTTTTACTTAAGGACGCTCCTTAACTGCAGTGGTTCTTAGCGCCCCACTCTATACTAGGCGTTAAAGACCGCCTAACTTTGCTCAGAGGCCTCTTTATCAGGTTTGAGTTCTTTTACGTGGCGTAAATCCACGACACGGGACTAACGGCTTTACTTCCCTTCCGAAGGAAGCCATGCTAAGGATTTTTACGCCCGAAAAAATCCATCATCCTCCGCCGGTTTGAAACCGGCGACCTTGGGTATATGAAGTTAGCATGGTAATCATTCCACCACAGAGGGCGATATCATGTTTAAGACTAGAAAATGTTATTATGTAAACAATTTTCACTGCTATGAATGTGCAATTTCGTTACGCAATATGTAGTTGTTTACAGCTATTTTATATTAAATTAATAGTATTGAATATTCTGCTTTGTTTTTATATCATGTAGCTATCACCAATAGTTTAAGATTCATAGCACACTATCTATAATAGAGAATATGTTACTTAGACAGATTGGTCCTACTACTGTACAGTCTGCTGCCACTTCGTCAGTCGTGCTGAGTAAACAGTGCCCTATACTACGCGTTTTCTTTGTTTCCGGGCAAACTTGCTCTGCGTGATTACGTCTTAGGGCAAGTTAGTATCGGTGACAAGAGTGACGAACGGAGGTTCACTGTCTTCCGGTCGCTCACTGGAGTATCAAACACAGAACCGATCTTCTGTCACTGCATCGCTCGCTGACGCTTGCAGACTAACCAGCACAGTACTCGAGTTCACAGCTACAACCTGGTGGCGCACAAGAGATTTCGATAAACTTCTTGCGTTGCCTAAGGGAAGTCAGTTCTTCGTCATTCTTCTCGATCAGCCTTCCACATGTTTCCTGTACCAGGAGCGGTTCCCTCTCTCTTCAACCGACCATACACCGGCTAACGCTTAAGGCAACCTCCGCTATTCGCGCCCCGCAAAGTGTTCTTCTTTCGCTATTTACCCACCTCATATGGAGGACTGGCACCACCAGGACTTACAAGGAAGCGCCTGGTATCAGATGTCTGCTGTGAAGCAGACGACTTCTAACATGGATGCCCAACGCCAGATATCAGATTAGAAAGATGTTGATATGAAATGACAGTGAAATGGATAAAAGCTAACGTGATTATGAATAAGACGGTGAAAGGATTGGCGGGAGAAACCAGAGAACCCGGAAAAACAGCTCAAAACCCACATGCCGTTCCCTGCGGTCGAACTCGGGCCATCTTGGGATCGGCCATGATCCCTTCCGCGCCAAGTATTATTAAATATTAGTTTCTCTATTTCAAACACACGTGTTTGTATTTCATATGCCTTGCGCCTCTCGCAACACTTCCGTAACTACTTCGTAAGTATAATATTCTTAAACCTGTAGAATACATTCTTTTAGAGAATCTTCTTTTAGTGACACTCGGTGCTTTCCTTTTGAAGACTATCAAAATTACTTTTCAGCATGAGTGAAGTTGATACTTCCAATCTGAGTTTATGCTTTTCCATATTCCATTTATATGCAAATGAGTAAGAGTTTCTGTGGTTAATTAAATAGGAATCACTTCCAGTGAGGTAGGCTCTGCCATCTTGAGCCTTAAATTTTGTTTTTTCTTTAAAATTATTATTTAAGGAACACTGGGAGACATATTTCAAATTTCCATACTTCTGTGTAGACTTTTACTTTCTATAGCACGTATGTACAATGTACATGTCGATAGAGAAAGTATTGCATTCCACCCAAAAATCCCATACCGAGATTTCACCGGAAATGCATGTTTTAGGGAACCGTATATCCAAAAGGGGAAAAAAAGGGATTCTTAGAAAAAGGGCAATGTAGGTATGTGTCTGCGCGCACGTGTTTGTGCGTGTGTCGATGAACACGATAACTCAAAAACGAAAATTCGGTAAAATACCAAACTTCGTTTTCAAGTTTAGTATTTTCCAAGGATGCGACAGGAAGATATTGAGGAAAACCCTCCCACACCAAACTACCTTTTATATGGAAACATTTTCGAAAATTTTGACTGTCTCAAAAATGGCTCTTAATAAAATTGATTAAAATATGGTATATTGTAGATATTTTCATGACAAAATGTATATCTTGAATTTTCTGGGAATAGTGTCTGAAGGCTTCTTTATTCTAGATGAATTTTGCGTAACTCGTAAACCGTTAGAGACAGACAAAAACCTACTAAACAAAAAATGTAGAGCTCGTAAAACACACACTTTATGTTATATAATTTGTTCGTGGAGTCGACTGTTGAGATATTCCTTGTTATTGGTTTCAGCTTTGAGAAACTTGTCAACTTCTGTCCATACAAAGGAACTTCAGTCACATAGCAACCAGCTTTTGACTATCACTTTAACCTATGGCACTCCCTTATGTCGCTTCTACTTACAAGGAAACAAGCAATAAAACCATTTCTGCTGATTTTTTCTCGATTAGCATAAAGTAAATAGAAGTATAAGCTTTTTAACAATTTGTTGCAGAGATGTAGAGAAAGGCACGTGAATGGAACATATCAGATTTTTCTAAATTGTTTTTTTTTTTTTTTTTTTTTTTTTATTATTTAGAGCTACTCAAAACGGTTATTTCTGGATGGAAATTTTGGGTGGAACACATACTTTCCGTATTTACTAAGCATGATAGAGAAAATAACAACTGAAGCCACTGAAAGTGAAGGTAGATTACTATTGTGCTATACATAGTTGAACATTTTGAATGTCTCAAATGTTGCGCTGTTCCCCTAATTACAGCTCCGCGTCCTCCTCCGCTGCAGCGGTAATGACCGCGTCCCTGACCTGCTCTGGGACCATCCTGGATCGATTCTCTCCTCTGCGGAATTTTGCATCCCCTGCTCGCCTTACCTTCAGCCCTTTTAGTTCTAAAACTACCTGATGCAACAGTTATATTCAGCTCTATTTCGCATCTTTAGTAAAATCTGATGTGTGACATTCACATGACTTTCTCTACATCGCTTTAACAAATTATTGTTAGATAGCATATTCTTCTATCTACTTTATTACAATCGAGATAAACATTAGCAAACTTTGTCTTAATTACTTGCTTCCTTGTAAGTACAAGCTAAATAAGGGAATTAACTAGGTTAAAACAATAGTCAAAAGCCGGTTACTATGTGGATGCAATCTGTTTCTATACAGGGCCAGGAGTGTACAACTTTCCGTATGAAAAAAGCCTAAGTATTTTAAATCTGAAACAAATAACAAAGAATAACTCAGAAATGGCCAATTCAAAAAAAAAAAAAAATGTATGACACAAATTGTGTGTTTTAACGTCATCTACACTTTTTTGTAGTAAGTTTCCCTGTACCCCTTACGGTTTGCCACCTATACAAAATTCAGTAAAATTCATTCAGAATAAAGAGGTCTTTAGAGGCTATTTTCAGAAAATTCAAGATATATATTTTATTTGCCATATAAATATTTTTATGTACGGTATTTTAATCAAAATCCTTAGTCATTTTTAAGAAAACCAACATTTTCCAAATTTTTTCCGTATAAAGGATAATTTGAGGGTTGGGGATTCTTCTCAAAATCTTCGTGTCGTATCCCTGGAAGATACTAAATTTAAATACCAAGTTTGGAATTTTACCGGTTTTTCGTTTTTGAGTTATTGCGTTCTCACACACACGGACACACACAGACACGGACCTGTTTCTCTGAAACGTGTATTTTTGGTGAAAACTCGGTGTCGAATACGTTCACAATACACTGTGTACATAGTGCGTGTAGAGAAAGTAAAAATCACCTTGCGGATTTGAAAGTTACTTGGATACGAAAATGGGTTTATATTTGAATAATAGTTTAGTTTACTTAAGATGTTATATGTGTAAAATGTGAAAAAAGTTGAGAAAAATTAAAACATTTGTATTTACTTACTCTAACACCTAAGCACAATAGATAGAAGGTATTGTATTCCTTATAAAAATTCGATCAAGACATTTCGATATGTATTTCATTTGTAATTAAATACCTTTAACGTACGGTATTTTAATCAAAATCGTTTGCGCCATTTTAGAGAAAATAAAAAAAAAATTCGATACTTTTCCCATGTAAGCGTAGTTTGGGGTGGGGAATTTTCTTCAAAATCCTTGTGTTGCATCCTAGGAAGATAATGAGCTTAATTACCAAGTTTGGTATTTTACCGACATTTCGTCTTTGAGTTATCCTCTTCACAGACTCATCCCCCCCCCACACACACACAAAGGGACCTTTTTCTAAAAATATGTGTTCCATTCACATGACTTTCTCTACATCGCTGTAACAAATTATTGTTAAAAAGTTTATTCTTCTATCTACTATATGATGCAACAGTTATTGTGATCTTAGCAACACTACAGTGCTGCAACATTCAGCTTCATCTCGTATCCTTAGTAAAAATCTGATGTGTACCATTCACATGACTTTCTCTACATCTCTGCAACAAATTATTGTTAAAAAGCTCTTGCTTATATTTACTTCGCGAAAAAATTATCAGAAATAGTCTTATTACTTACTTCCTTGTAAGTAGAAGCAAAATAAGGGAGAACCATAGTTGAAACTGGTAGTTAAAAAAGCTGGTTGCTATGTGACTGAAGTTCCTTTGCTTGCATGGACATGAGCTGACAAATTCCTGTATGAGAAAGGTATGTTCTTTAAATGTGAAACCAAAAACAAGGAATATCCAAAAGCGACCAACTCCATGAAAAAATGTATTAAACATAAATTGTGTGTTTTAACTTGCTCTACATTTTTTGTGTGGTAAGTGTTCGTCCATCTCTTACCGTTTAGCAGTTATGCAGAATTCCGTAAAATCCATCCAGAATAGTCTTCAGAGGAAATTCCCAAAAAATTTAAGATATACATTCTATTTGTTAGGTATATATCTTTAATATACGGTATTTTAATAAAAATCGTTAAGAGTCATTTTTAAAAAAATAACCATTTTCGAAAAAAGTTCCATGTAGAGAGTATTTTGGGATGGGTGGATTTTTCTGAAAATCTTCGTGTCGCATCCCTGGAAGATACTAAAGTTAAATACCAAGTTTGGTTTTTTACCGACTTTTTGTTTTTTAGTTATCGTGTTCACAGACACACGGACACACACACAGACACACACACACACGGACACACACACAGACACACACACAGACACCCACACGGATCTTTTTCCAAAATGGCTTTTTTTGGATTCAGGGGACCCAAAACATGTATTTCCGGTGAAATCTCGGTATCGAATTTTGGGTGGAATGCAATACCATCTCTATGCACTATGTACATTATACGTGTGGTGAAAATAAAAAGTTTTAGAAAAAGGTCCGTCTGTGTGCGCGCATGTGCGTGCGTGTGTATGTATGTCTGTGGACAACACAGCTCGAAAACGAAAAGATCATTAAGTATCAAACTCGGTACTTAAGTTTGGTATCTTCCAAGGATGCGACACGGAGATTTTCTAACAAAATCTACCCACCCCCAACTATCCTTTAGATGGAACTTTTCTCGAAAGTTTTATTTTCTCAAAAATGGCTCTTAACGATTTTGATTAAAATATCGATTATTAAGGATATTTAACTGACAAATAAAATGAATATCTTAAATTTTCTGGGAACAGCCGATGAAGACTACTATATTCTGCATCAATATTACGGGATTTTGCATAACTGGTAAACCGTAACAGATAGACAAAAAGTTACCATACAAAAAATGTAGATCTTGTCAAAACACACAATTTATGTCATATACATTTTTTTCGGGGAGTTGATCGTTTTTGAGATATTCCTTGTTTTTGGTTTCAGCTTTAAAAAATCTTATACTTTTCTCAAGCAGGAATTTGTCAACTTCTGTCCATACAAACAAAGGTACTTCACATAGCTACCAGCTTTTAAAAAAATTGACTACCGATTTAGTCTATTGTACTCCCTTATTTGCCCTCTCCTTACAAGGAAGCGACCATTTCTGCTATATTTTTCTCGATTAGTTAACTAAAGAGAAGAATAAGCTTTTTAACAATTTATTGTAGAGATGTAGAGAAACCTTTTTCTTGAAATTCTGAGAAAAATATATGTGTGTATTTCTACGCAAAGACATGTGTTGGATTAACGCAGGAATTATTTTCTGTGGCGTGTATTCATATCTTATGCCCATAAATGACGTAATTAAGATAGCGAGTAAGCTCAGAAGCATATAAACACTCAAAGAGCATACGCAAGTCACGTAACGTTCATATCAACAGGCTTGTAAGTCACGTTAAAGTTTTCCGCAAACTGATAAAGAAAACAGCATTTTCCTTCAGATTTCGTAATAGTTTTCCTATTACATCCTTGTTCATTTTATAATCTATTACTCAACATAATACGCAGTTGTAATAACACATAAATTATGAATCACTGAACCAGAGATATAAAGGCTTAAAAACCCATGTTATAGAGGTGTTCATTCCTCATGTTCAAGCTTGAGTAGGGAATGTAGTGTGAAGGGCGTAGGCATAGGAATAGTATACGAACGTAGCGATATTAAATTAAGTTTAATTTATGGACGTTCTTACACTGCTGCTGTTCTTAGCGCCCCATTCTATACTGGGCCTGAAAAGTCCGCTTAATTTTGTCCTTTATTAATCTTGAGATTCTACGATAGGCTGGTTGAGTGGTTAGACCGCTCGCCTCCCATCTAGGCGACCCCGGTTTGATCCCAAGCGCCCGCATGTGGGATTCGTGATGGACAAGCAGCACCTGGGTCCTCCGATTCCCCCCGCCGCTCATTCCACCATTTGCTGCACCATCACCTTTCCAGTCATCAATTTCGCTTATATTTCATATCCACTTTTCATGTTCGTAACCTAGGCTCCCCGACAAGCTTCTGGCCCCTAGGCATTGCCTTAAGTCCTAGGGGGGTGTCAGTCCTACAATTACGGGAAGGGTAAACCGATTACGAATTCTGTGGCACGGACCAACGGTTTTACTTCTCTTCCGAAGAAAAATATGATGAGGATTTTACGCCCGAAAAAATCCATCGCCCTGCCGGGTTTGAACCCGCAACCTTAGGAATCAGAAGCTAGCATGTTGCCCCTAGACCACGGAGAACTATGTTGGTTATTGTACCAATGTCCCTTGAGAGGCACTCCTGGGAGGGAAGGTGAGGTAGGAGCACACACCAGGCGACTGAAACCAGGAGCAACGGCACAATGACAGGGTCCCTAAAGTTTCCAGATAGAGGCACACCAAGGATCCCGTCCCACACAGGGACCAACGCCACCGCCACGCTGCACCGAGCACTATTGCTGACACCTCCAACCCTGAACAAAACCAACGATATGAAAGAAATGATAATGTTATCGATATGGAGGATACAGGAAATTCGGGGGATGAAAGAAACTTATCCAGCTATCGCCTGGCGATCCGGGGAACCACGCAAAAATCCATGAATCAGGGAGGCCGGCCGCGGAGAACGAACCCATGAAATTCCCGAATTAGGGTTACATATGAAACCGCCTGAGTCATCCCGCTCGGTGTTAAGGGGATACTAAATGGTAAACATTACGCACAACTATATTTTTAGTACTTTGTGAAGTCTTGTTAAGTAGAATATATATAAATATGATGATATATATATATATATATATATATATATATAGAGAGAGAGAGAGAGAGAGAGAGAGAGAGACAGAGAGAGAGAGAGAGAAATTTGTTTCGAAACGACTTGGAACCAAGTTGTGGACGTTTTTGCCCAGATCATATGTGATGCAAAAATATAGTTTTCAACGACAGTAAAGGTATATCAAGGTATAGGACAAGTTTCCTCATAATGAACAAGCGAAATCCGTTTCTTTTCATGACACTTGCTTACAAGAACATCCTCTGAGATCCCTTACTAGTGCTTCGCGCGCTGTCTTATCTCAAAATGTTGTAATTTTCAATGTTACATAAAACATACCTAAAAAGTTTCGAAGCTGCGAAGTCAAACCTCGGTCTGATTCCAAATCGTTTCGAAGCAGCCTGTGCGTGTGCGTGCGTACGTGCATGTGTGTATGTGTGTGTGTATGTAATCATTGTAGCATATATATCTCCTTTTATGCGCTCTTGTGAAGTACAGGATTCCACCTAAAAATACGATTACGAAGATGTAACTCGAAATATATGTTTTGAAATCTCTTTTAATAAAGGCATTTTCAGAAAAATGTCCGTGTTTTTGTATATATGTATGAATTTGTGTATGTGTGTCTAAACAGTGTAACTTAACGAAAAGTTGGATATATAGGTATCAAACATGACATTTAAGATTTGCATCTATCAGGACGAAACACGAACATTTCAAGAAAATCTCCAAAACCAAACAACCTTTTACATGGAATATTTTTCGAAATGTTTCATTTAAAAAAAAAATGCTCTAGCGATTGCGATTAAAATTTCCTAAATTTCCTAAATTTATACGACAATTAAAATTTATACCCTGAATTTCTTGGGATCAGCCCCTGAAGTCTTTGTCGCTCCCAATGATGTTTGCATAAATAGTAAACGTAGGAGATAGACAAAACGTTACTATAAAAAAATCCGATGTGTTGATTTTCTCTACATCTCTGCAATATAATAGTGTTATAAAGCTTATTCTTTTACTTAATGCTAATCGAGACAAAATTGACAGAAAGGGTCTTATTACCTGCTTCCTTGTAAGTAGAAGGGAAATAAGGGAGTACCATAGGCTAAATGGATAGTCAAATATTTTAAAAGCTGGTTGCTAAGTGATTGAACTTTCTTTGTTTGTATGGACAGGAATTGACAAATTCCCGTATGAGAAAAGTATAAGTATTTTAAAGCCAAAACTAATAAAAACGGCCAACTCCACAAAAATGCATATAAGATAAATTGTGTGTTTTAATGTGCTTAAGTTTGTTGTGTGGTAAGTTTTTGTCCATATCTTACGGTAGTTATGCAAAATTCCGTAAAATTCATCCAGTATAAAGTAGTCTTCAGAGGCTATTCCCAGAAAATTCAAGATACACATTTTAATTGTCAGGTAAATATCTTTAATATACGATATTTTAATCAAAATTGTTTGAGCCATTTTTGAGAAAATAAAAAATTTCGAAAAAAGTTCCATGTAAAGGTTTGCAGTTGGGCGACCTTTTTCAAATTTTTCGTGTCGTATCCCTGAAAGATACTAAACTTAAATACCAAGTATGGTATTTTACGTCTTTTCGTTTTTGAGTTATCGTGTTCACAAACACATGGACACACACATACGGACCTTTTTCTGAAAATACTTTTTTGTATACAAGGTACCCTAAAACATACATTTCCGGTGAAATTTCGGTATCGAATTTCTGGGTGGAGTGCAATATCTTCTCTAAACACTACGTACATAGTACGTTTAGAAAAAGTAAAAATAATCTTTTGTAAGAATATTTTGTTTGCAGGACAGATAAAATTATGTGAATGGAACACGTCAGCTTTTTCTGAAATGCTTCCTGGATATAGGCCTGTCTAAACCCCCTTTTGCTGAGACGAGGAACAGACTCCCGTTAATGGAAATAATAGTGTTGAAGTTGGTAATACTGTTATCGCTCCCTAGAGATGCGCCTGTCTCAAAGCTCTCATTTCCGTCTGCATGGAAACTTGGCGTTTGTGTTTCTGCATTCACATGTCTGCTGCTATGCTTCGGAAACAGCAAATACCACTTCAACTAAGCTAGTGTCTGTCTATTAAAGCTACAAGGCACTTAACATTTATTACTCTCTCTAACCACTATTTTGTACCTACCAAGAGATACACAGAGTGTTGAAATAACTCCATGGCACGACAGCTCACAAGGAACCTTGGCCTACCGCCCGGCCGCTGCGTCCCCCATCTAGGTCCATGACAGACATCATGGCTTGGGTGCAGTATTGGTGGGTGAGACGTGGTCAGCACCTCGAACCCCCCTCCGGCCGATTAATGCGATCCTCATGACCTAGAGCCGCTACTTTTCCATCAAGTAGCTTCTGAATTGGCCCCCCCAGAGACCTCACGAGGCTGAGTGCACCCCGGTGCAGGTCTCCCAGCGGAGGAAAATTCCCCACGCCGGTGCTGGGAATCGAACCCAGGTCTCCACTTGGCAAGCAGCAACGCTACCACCGCCCTAAGGAAATGACCACAGAGAGAGTTGTATTTCGCCCAAAATGTTGATACCAAGATTCCACCGGAAATAAATGTTTCGAGGTCCCCTAAATAAACATTTGATGTGGATAGGTACAATCAGACTGAAAAATTCAATTCATAGCCAGGATTTGAACCACGGATCTCCCGGCCTCTAACTCATTGCTTTACCTCTGAGCTACCATGACAATATGCCGGTATAAAAATTAATTTTCTCAACTGACTCTTATGTTTCCCGGTAAACCACAAGGTGATCTCAAATTATTTTGAGATGATAACCCCAATGGCGACTTATAACGTTATAAGTACTTAAGTCCCAAGAAGCAGGATCCATGGCTCAAATCCCGGCTATGGCATTGCACTTTTCAGTCTGACTCTACCTACCCAACTTCTGTCCTACACACCGTTTCTGTGTGAAAACAATTACAATTAAACATGTAATGGATTCTGTTTACACGACTTTTTCTACATTTCTGTAACAAAATGTTAAAACGCTGATTCTTCTAACTACTTCATGCGATTCGAGATAAACATATCAAAAGTTTGTTTGTTAATTGCTTCCTTGAAAGTATATAGTGGGGAAAACAAGCCGATACACAGATAAAGCGTAGTCAAATCTTTTAAATACTGGTTTTTTTTTTTTTTTTTTTTTTTTTTTTTTTTTTTTGCACGACGAGTAGCTGACAATTTTTGTCAGGTAAATCTCTGTAATATACGATATTTTAATCAAAATCGTTAGAACCACTTTTGAGAAAATCAAAATTTTCGAAAAAGTTTCATGTAAAGGGTAGTTTGGGGTGGGGGAATTTTCCTCCAAATCCTCGTGCTGCATCCTAGAAAGAAGTTAAGCTTAAATACCAAGTTTGGTATTTTACCGACTTTTCGCTTTTGAGTTATCGTGTTCACAGACATACGGACACCCAAACACACACATACACACACAAACGAACATTTTTCTAAAAATGCGTTTTATGGATACAAGGAACACTATAGCAGTATTTCCGGTGAAATCTCGACATCGAATTTTTGGGTGGAATTCAGTACATTCCTTTCCTACGTACCGTGTACTATGTAGAGAACGTATTTTTTTTTTTTTTTTTTTGCTTTTTTGACAAACGTCTATGTGTGCGGGTGTGTCTGTGGACACCATAACTTAAAAACAAAAAGACCGTTAAATACCAAACTTGGTGTTTAAGTTTATTATCTTCCAAGGGTGCCACACGAAGATTTTCAAGCATATCTCAAACCCCAAATAACCCTTTATTTGATTTTTTAATCTGTATTTTTTTTTAAATGCCAACATTTTGGATTGAGGGACACTATTGAGTGAAATTTTTACTACAATCGATCAAAAATAGAAAAATGTGCTTTCTTATTACAAATAGTTATAGGAAGCTTTGTGCATCTGTCTTCCCTTGCTTTGAGCTCTGCAGCCATTTAAATATCGTACAATACATATTTTTCATAGTATATTATTTCATTAAACAGCGTATTTCTCAAAGCTACATTTTCACACTTTCAAAATGTTCCACGCATCTCAATTTTTTTAAGGGAACTAAAATTTCCCAGAATGTGCAGAAGTATCTTTTTTAATATTACAAGGGGCAAAACTATCCTAACACAAATAGTAATTTTTAAAAAATATACATTTGAATGAAAAAAATATTAATTTTAATTTTAGAGGCTAAAATTTCTAACTTATTTAAAATTTTTAATGTGTTCCATTCGCATGACATTCTCTAGCTGTTCGATAAGAACACTTTTTTTTACAAAAGATTATTCTTTTATCAACATCATGTTAATCGAGATAAACATTAACTAACATAACTGTGGTTATTACCTGCTTTGTTGTAAGTGGAGGGGGAAAAGGTAATGCACTAGGCTAAAGCGAAAGTCAAATCTTTTAAAAGCTAATCACTATGTGAAACAATTGACATTTGGTTTTCTTTGCTTGTCAGGTACAAACAAAAGAGATGAAATGAAAGATGACTTCCCGTTTCAGAAAAGTTTAAGTAGTTTAAAATTAAAACCAATAACAAGGAATATCTCGGAAACGGTAAATCTACAAAAATAAATGTGGCGTAAATTGTATGTTTTAAACGATCTATATTTTTTGTGTATTTAGTGTGTTTATCTTTTACGATTTACTAGTTATGCAGAAGTTATCCAGAATGAAGAGCTCTTAAGAGACTATTCCCAGAAAATTAAAGATATACATTGCTTGTCATGAAAATATATAAACATATTACATTTTAATGAAAAACTTTAGAACCGTTTTTGAAAAAATCAAAATTTCCGAAAATTTTGGTATTAAACGGACTTTTGATCGTTTAGAGTCATGCTGCCCTAAGCCACACAAATACACACTCGGACATTTTTCTAAAAAGGTTTATTCAGGGGACTTCAAAACATGCATTTCCGGTGTACTTTCGGTATCGTAGATCCGGGTGCAATACAATACTACTTATATACACTATGTAATAGTACAGCAGAGAAAGTAAAAATCTTATTCCTTTATCTACTTCATGCTATTGCATACTTTTTAATTGTGTGGAAAATATCTTAAACTTATGGTATTTTAATAAAAACGTTAGAAACATTTTTTAGAAAATAAAAATATTCAAAAACTGTTCCATGTAAAGCGCAGTTGGTGAGGGAGGCATTTTCCTGAAATCCTCGAGTCACATCCTGGGAAGATGTTTAACTTGAATTCCAAACTTTTCGTTTTGGAGTTATGCTGAACACAAACACACTCGGACCATATTTTTTATTCAGGGGATCTCAAGACATTTATTTCAGGCGGAGTCTCGGTGGAGTACACTACGTTCTCTATCCACTATGAGCATGTTTTGATAGTGTTTAACGCCCACTTTTACTACTATGAACCACAGGCGATGATAAATGGAATGAAGATGGAGCACCGGTGGGCTGTAATGGCGGGGGAAACCGGAGAACCCGGGGAACACCAGCCCCTGCGCCGCTTTGTCCACCACATATCCTACATGTAGTCGCTTGGGATCGAATGGGTTAACCACTTGGCCACGGCACGGCCCATTATGTACTTTTTTCGCACGTGCTAAAAAACTAATGTGTTCCATTCACATGATTTTCTCTACATCGATGCAACAAATTATTGTTAAAAAGCCTATGCTTCTATTTACCTCATGCTAATCGAGAAAAAAATAGCAGAAATAGTCTTATCACTTGTTTCCTTGTAAGTAGAAGCGAAATAAGGGAGTACCATAGGTTAAAGTGATAGTCAAAAGCTGGTTGCTATGTGACAAGTTCCTTTGTTTGTATGGCCAGGAGTTGACAAATTCCTATATGAGAAAAGTATAAGATTTTTAAAGCTGAACCCAATAACAAGGAATATATAAAAAACGACCAACTCCAGGGAAAAAATATATATAACATAAATTATGTGTTTTAACGTGCTCTACGTATTTTTTTAGTCATACATTTTTGTCCGGTTTAGTAGTTATGCAAAATTCCGTAAAATTCATGCAGAATAAAGTAGTCTGCAGAGGCTATTCCCAGAAAATTCAAGATATATATTTTATTTGTCAGGTAAATATCTTTAATATATGATATTTTAATCAAAATCATTTGAGCCATTTTTGAGAAAATCAAAATTTTTGAAAAAATCTCCATGTAAAGGGTAGTTGAGGTGGGAGGATTCTCTTGAAAATCTTTGTGTCGCAACTTAGTAGATACCAAATTTAAATACCAAGTTTGTTTTTGAGCTATGCTGTCCACAGACACATACACACATGCACCCATACGGACCTTTCTCCAGAATTTTTTTTTTTTTTTTTTGGACTCAGGGGGACCCAAACATGTATTTCCAGTGAAATATTGGTATCGAATTTTTGGGTGCATTACAATACCTTCTCTATACACTATGTGCATAGTACGTGTAAAGAAAGTAAAAATAATTTTTTTCTGGAATCAGGGGGACCCAAAACATGTATTTCGGTGAAATCTCGGTATCGAATTTTTGGGTGCAATACAATACCTTCTCTATACATTGTGTATATAGTACGTGTAGAGAAAGTAAAAGGCAGCCCCAGACTGGTCCGCCCATGGATTTGAACCCGGGACCTCCAGAGCGCGGGTCATAGACCTTACCGCCTGGGTCACTCAGCTCGGTTATGAACCCTTGTAAACAAAACTGAAGTGGTCTTCAGGCATTGCTCTTGCTGGTTTCAGCGCTGTGTAACTCCATTTGCTTGTGAAGTAGTTTTCTGAACGTTCCTCGCCGCTGTTTCTCATACACTTAGTTCCACAATTGGCCTCAGGGATCTCAAGCGGTCGAGCCATCATGTTCTACCTCGCTGCTTCCACGACAGGAGGGCAACTCCATGCCTGTAAAGAGGATCGATCTCCTGCTTCTCGCCACATAGTCCCTCTGTGTATACCCGTTTTGATTTAACACAGATTGCTTCTGATCAATCTGTATCTGATTTTCTAGAGTGAAAATACAAGCTGAACATTAAATATAGTCTATGAAGACTAGGTCGTAATAGACCACGTCAAAACATGTATTTATTTATTCTCTGCAATTGGGTACTGACCGGTGGCAAAATTAAATGTACAAAATTCCGTTACAATAACAATCTTACAGTTAATAAAGTAATGCAACTAACATACTATCTCGTATACATGGTTTTTGAAATACCTAACTGCTTGCTACTCAGTGTAGCAATAATTATGTCAATTACCAGCATATTTATAATCTTTAGATCATTAATTATTTCACAATATTTTACTTTAATTAATTATCTAACATTTATTCTCTTTAATTTGCAGGTCAGGGGGCAGTCCTGAAAGGCTGATACAGGCAATTCTTCAATGTTCCTATTAAAATAACATTTTCCTATATCGGTTCTGTGCCCTATACCCTTAATTTTATACAAATGATCGTTTCGTCCGTGGTATGCCGGCTTTTCTAACGTCAACCAATGCAGTTAAACCAGCATAAACTTTAAATAGTGTGACAAACCGATGTCTTTAAGCGGCTCCAGTTTATTCTCTTCCCTTTCGTAAGGCAAAATTTTTACCTCTCATTATGCATTTTTCAGCCCTTCTCTGTATTTTACCAGCGAATCAGTTTGGGTCCCAGCATACCACTCTACATTCCAAAACTGACCTTCGCGCTTCCGTTTTTCAGTTTTCTCATTGCGAAGTGCAATGTCTTCCACGCTTTCCTAGATGCAGAATTTATCTGATCCTCCCATTGACAACCATACTCCCAAATATTTGCAGCTGTCCGCCTGTGGAGTTTGTTCCCCGCCCTTATGATAGCTATGAAGAACTTTTCCCCTTAGTTCTACTAAAAACAATCCACTCCCGTACTTTTTCCAGCATTGTCATTTTGTTTGTGGCGGCCCACCTACTTACTTTATTTAGGTCATCATGAAGAGCGGTCTCATGCATGGTATTTCGAAACTTAATGTAAATCATCATCTTCTTTTTCTCCTCCTCCTCCTACATCAAGCACTAAACCTTTCCTAAGGCATTTTGCGTGATCCAAATGTTTAATGTTTAATTCATTGATTGATCCATCCTTTCCAGCACTCGTTTTTCTTTGGGTATGTAATATAGCATTTTCTTCGGGTAACGTTCATCCTTCATTCTCTCCATGTGTTCTAGCCACTTCTGTCTGTTATGATCTATTTCTTCATTTAGGTTAAGATTGATTTCTTATGTCAACATTCTTTATTCTATCTCTTCTAGTGACTCCGAAAAAAGTTGTTAAAAATCTCTTTTCCGCTGCCTGTATTCTAATTTTTTCTCTATTTATCATCTAACTTTCGCTAGTCTATGGAGCTACTGGAAATACCATAGTTTTATAGAACTTCATCAACGTATCTTTTCTCACTTTATTTTTCAAAGTTCCTTTTAACTGCTCGACATATTTTTGAGAAAGTTTCAATTGTAGTTCCAACATCTGTTTCTTTAATGTATGATATTGAAGATAATAAAAATTAAATGCGTTTCCTTGTGTTATATTATTGTGCAATACAAGTTTACATCTTAGCAGATGGATTCCCTGAAATGCCAAAGATTTCGTTTTATGTTTTGCTTATCTTCTAATTTTTCCGAAAGTCGAACAAGTATTCAGGCAAGTATTATTTCCGTGCTTACATTTGTATATATATACCAGTTTAAGCCCTACTGTAAATAACATATACCCCGGTTAAAAATATCACACTTCAAAATGGCCGCGCCGTGGTCGAGTTAAACCACTCGCCTCTCACCTAGACGGCCCGGGTTCGATCCCAAGCGACCACATGTAAGATTTGTGGTGGATAAAGCGGCGCAGGGACGGGTTTTCTCTGGGTCCTCCGGTATCCCCGCCATCGCATTCCACCGGTGCTCCGTCTTCATAACATGTATCACCAGCGTCATCGCCTGTGGTATCACGAGTAGTAAAAATGGGCGTTAAACATTACAAAAAAATCTGATGTGTTCCATTCACATGACTTTCTCTACATCTCTGCAAAAAAGTATTGTTAAAAAGCTTATACTTCTATTTAAGTCATGCTAATTGAGAAAAAAATAGCAGAAATAGTATTATCGCTTGCTTCCTTGTAAGCAGGAGCGAAATAAGGGAGTACCATAGGTTAAAGTGATAGTCAAAAGTTGGTTGCTATGTGACTAAAGTTCCTTTGTTTGTGTGGACAGAGTTGACAAATTTCTGTACGAGAAATTATGTAAGTTTTTTAAAGGTGAAATCAAAAAAAAAAAGGAATATCTAAAAAAACGATCAATTCCAGAAAAAAAAAAAAAATGTATACATCATAAAAAGTGAGTTTTAAAGAGCTCTACATTTTTTGTGTGCTAAGTTTTTGTCCATCTCCTACGGTTTAGCAGTTATGCAAAATTCCTTAAAATTGATCCAGAATAAAGTAGTCTTCAGAGGCTATTCCCAAAAAATTCAAGATATACACTTTATTTGTGATAGAAATGGCTTTAATATGTGGTATTTTAATCAAAATCGTTAGTCATTTTTAAGAAAACAACATTTTCGAAAACTTTTCCATGTAAAGGGTAGTTGCGGTGGGGGGATTTTCTTGAAAATCTTCGTGTCGCATCCTTGGAAGATTCCAAACTTAAATACCAAGCTAGGCTGCCCACAGACACACACACACACTTACACAGATAGACAGACAGACATGGACATTTTTCTAAAAATGTTTTTTTTTATTCAGGGGGTCTCAAAACATGTATTTCCGGTGAAATCTTGGTATCGTATTTTTGGGTACATTACAATACCTTCAATACTACTCTATACACATAGTACGTGTAGAGAATGTAAAAAGGTCCATGCGTGTGTGTTTGGGAGTATGTGTGTGTGTCCGTGAGTCTGTGAATACGATAACTACGTTTTACATGGTAAGAACTATTATATGTTCCATTCACATGACATTCTCTATATATTCTGCAAACAAATTATTCTGCAAACAAAGTATTATTCATTTGTCTACATCGAGGCAAGAATTAGCAGCAACTGTCTTAGTTTTTGCTTCCTTCTTAGCAGAACGAAAATGAGAGTACATACTAGGCTAAAGAGATAGTCAAATGTTTTAAAACCTGGTCATTATGTGAACAATTGTAAAACAACCGAAAAATGAAACGAAGAGTGACTTCCCGTTTGTAAAACGTTACATAGTATAGAACTGAAATCAATAACAAAGAAGATCTCGGAAATGGTCAGGTGTAATAGAATCTCTATATGAAAAATGATGTTTTAACGAGTTTTACATTTTATGCAGTACATTTTTGTCTATTTCTTACTGTTTACCAGTTATGCAAAATTTCACAAAATTCATCCAGAATGAAAAGGTCTTTAGAATCTGTTCCGATTAAATTCAATATATACATTTTATTTCTAATGAAAACTGTTGGAGCCATTTTTGAGAAAAAATAATTCGAAAACATTTCCATGTAAAGGGCAATTGGGGTTGAGGGGGATTTCTCCCTAAATCTTCAAGTTGTATCCTTGGAAGATACTAAACTTAAATACTAGTTTGGTATTTTACAGACTTTTCGCTTTTGAGTTATCTTCTTCACAGGCATCACGGACCGTTTTCTAAAGATGCTTGGTTTTGGATACAGGGGTTCCTACCACGTATATTTCCGGTGATATGTCGGTATCGAATTTTGGGTGAAATGCAATACCTTCTCTATGTACATTGTGCATACTTCCAAGAGAAAGTAAATTACAAATCTTAAGCATTTTTAAACTGCTTACTTCACAAACACAAGTTACAAATGTGTGGAATTAGTATTCGACTGTGAAACAAAATTCCTTTTTTTTTTTTTTTTTTTTTTTAATTGATTCATTTATATAGATAGGCCCCTTTAACATATAAGGTCATATCGGTGGCTTTACACTAGAAGCATTCGTCTGTAGGTTCTTTACGGGGTTTAAATCGTTTTATTTTCCTCAAACACACGCCCATTCACTCTCACATACACACTTCCAGACTCTGTGGGGGATAGGGGATAATTCTGCTTAAAGAAAAATTCCTGCCGCAGCCGGGAATCGAACCTGGATCCGAGTGAGAAGTCAGCCGCTGATCACTACACAAAACACTTGTTAAAGGTCTAAAATTTCATATATGATACATAATATTTTTTATAGAATTCAATTTTGCAATCTCCTTTTGAAACAGATGTTTACAAATTACAAAGTTTACAATTCACAAAGCTCGTAATAATTGTGAAACAGGCCCCGGACCCAAAAAATAATAGACCCGAGAGGATTTTGGCGCCAGAGCAGACTAAAAAGGCTTAATCCATGACGCAGAAGAAGAATATTTTCATCTTGTTCCTATACTTTGAAAGAATCTTGGCTGCTTGTAAGTTGCATAATAACTGAGACAATATTGTGTCTGAATTTTCAAAGCAACTGTATAAAAAAAAATAAATAAATAAAAAAAAAACCTTAAGAGTTTTGTTCGAAGAAGTTTAACTTCACAAGTAGAATTATCGTTTTGATTTACAAAGTAATAAAATGATTTAGATAACGCGAATACACATGAATTTTCTGTTAAGGCTTCTGTGAACGAAGGTTACAGAGTTACAGAGGTTATGAAATCATTTCTACAAGTAAATCACCTGCAAAACAACAAGCTTTGCATGTCACAATAATCCGAGCAAATAAAACTGAATTGTGCAATTTCAAGCCAACTGTTGTTAGTAAAACGGAAAGCAAACTGCATATGGAATATTTTCGTCAAAAAGCTTTTTATCTTTACTGTTTCTACACATACATACTATGTACATAGTGCAGAGAAAAGGTATTGGACTCCATCCAAAATTTCTATATGCATGTCTTGAGGTCCCATGACATCAAATAAAAAAATCACATTTTTATAAAGGTCCCTCTGTGTGTGTGTGTGTGTGTGTGTGTGTTTATGGACAGAATAACTCATAAAAACTTATGTGTTCCATTCATATGACTCTTTCTGACTGTTACAAAAGATTATTATTCTTTTATCTACGTCATTTTAATCAAGATAAACATTGCCAGAATTGGTATTATTACTTGTTTCTTTTTAATTAGAAGGGAAATAAGAGAATGCACTAAGCTAAAGAGATAGTCGGATCTTTTAAAAACCGGTCACTAAAAAAAACAATTGAAATTAGGTTATCTTTGTTTGCTAAGAGTAAACAAAAGAGAAATGAAAAGAAATATGTCACCTATTTGAGAAAAGTTTAAGTAGCTTAAAACTGATACCAATATCTCGAAATATCTCGAAAACGGCCAACTCTACATAAAAAAGGAGTGACAAAAATTGACTAGCTTAATGAGATCTACATTTTCTGTTTATGTAGTTTTTGTCTATCTCTTAAGTTTACCAATTTTACAAACATTATACAAAATCATCCAGAATGAAGAGCTCTCAGAGGCTATTCCCAGAAAGCTCAAGATATACATTTTATTTCTGATGTAAAACTGTTTAATATAAGGTATTTTAGTTAAAATCATTTGTGCCATATTTTTTAGAAAATCAAAATTTTCGAGCGAATGTCGCATCCTTTGAAGAAACTAACAATAAATAAGAAATTTGGTTTTGAACAATATTTTTCGTTTTAGAGCTATACTGAACACAGAAACACACACGTCTTTTTATAAAATTGCCTTCTTTCGGACTCAGAGGACCATCGGTTAAATCTCGACACAGTATCTCCTCTAATACTATGTACCTTTTATGTACATATATGCTGGAGAAAGTGTGTATAAATTTATTTTTTGTGTGGAGTTGAACCGTTTACTAGGCATTTCTTATTGTTAGTTCCAATTTTAAAATTCTTAAAACTTTTCTGAAACGGGACGTCGTCAATCGTTTCATATCTCTTTTGCTTTACTCCTGGCCGCGCAAAGAGAACCAAAGTAACATCATATGACAACCAGCTTTCAAAAGATCTGACTTTCTCTTATTTCCTTCTATTCAGAATAACTAAGTAATATCATATCTACCAATATTTACATTCGCTGTCTGACAGCCGGGCAGCTCACATCCTGTTGTGGTGCCTGCCTCTTGCTCTCACTGGTGCGACTTGTGTTTTTCTTTTCGCATGCAGTTTCGCGCGGAGTTAAACGGGGCTACTTTGACAGCCTCTTCTATCCGTACTTTCTTTGTGTGTTCGTGCTTTCTTTCCATCCATTACATTATTGGAACATTTCTACACCATGGCTGCCCCCGTTGATACGGGGCAGCTTATTTATTCTGCGATGCAGACGTGCTACCAGTCTGAGGACCAGCCATCTTCTCTACCGGTGCCACACTCAGCTCTTCCAACCGCGTCAAGCAGCTCCCAGGGAGAAACCTCTTTGTCACCTCATGAGCAACACCAGCCCGTGCCCGCTACTACGTGCTACCAGCCTGAGGACCAGCCATCTTCTCTACCGGCGCCACACTCAGCTCTTCCAACCGCGTCAAGCAGCTCCCAGGGAGAAACCTCTTTGTCGCCTCATGAGCAACACCAGCCCGTGCCCGCTACTACGTGCTACCAGCCTGAGGACCAGCCATCTTCTCTACCGGCGCCACACTCAGCTCTTCCAACCGCGTCAAGCAGCTCCCAGGGAGAAACAAACCTCTTTGTCGCTTCATCAGCAACGCCAGCCCGTGCCCGCTAAAACGCATTGCTCTGGTCAAATGCGTCCTGTCGACCGCGGCCTGCCTTCCGCCGGTTTTGCACCACCCAGCCGGGATAGTTCTTGCCCACGTGACTCCAAGAGGAAGAAACTGGATTCTGCTGTACCTGATTCTCCTTTCGCTACAACTAACCGTTTTGCACCCTTGGCTGACATGAATCTAGAGGATGGTGATCATGGCGTAAGTACGCCTACTCCTTCTGTCTCCCCACCCCCAAAGCCACCTCCTATCTATGTTTCTAATATACTCAACGTGAATACTGTCCTCAAACACTTAAAAACATCCAATGTTGGCGCTTACAAGCTTGTTACACTGGACAGCAACAAGGTCAAATTCACTTTCGAGACTGTGGACGGTTATCGTGCAGCCATATATTATTTTGAGGACCAGAAGGCCGAGTTTCACACGTACCAAATGCGTCATGATCGCAACCTCCGGGTGGTTATTCGTGGGCTTCATCCCACTATAGACACTGCTCTAGTGCTGCAAGAATTGACCTCCCTTGGATATTCACCCGCACAGATGACTCCAGTTTACCATCCCGTCACCAAGGCGAAGCTACCACTCTTTTTTGTGGATCTCAAGCCCAATCCGCTCGACGACGACATCTATAAGCTCGATCGTTTGTACTACACGATGGTGAGAGTGGAGCCCCCGAAACCCAAAAGGGGTGTTATTCAGTGCATGAATTGTCAGGAATTTGGGCACAGTCGTAATTATTGCCACAAACAACCCCGTTGATGGTCATCCCAGTGCGCAGTGCTCTAAGGCTCCTCACGCGCCGCCGCAGTGTGTGAACTGTCAAGGTCAACATATGGCGAATTATAAAGGCTGCCCTGTTCATCGACGCCTCCAAGTCATTCAGTCTCGCTCTTCTCCCCGACGTACCGTTTCTGGTACCTCTCCTGCTGCCGTTCCTCCACTTCATACTTTCCCACCTTGCCTACTTCCACTGAAGCTGCCTCTCCTCGTCCTCCTGCATTTCATGCTCGACCTTTGCTGTCGTCTCTAGTTTTTCGGGGTTCCCCTCCCGGATCTACGCAGCCCTTTGCAACCGCAACCCGTCAGTGTGAACAGGACCGTTCTCCATTGGACTGCTTAATGGCTCGACTGGACTCTATCTTCGCTCTTCTACAGCCCCTTCTTACTACCTTGCAGCAATTGCTTCCTGTTCTGCTCCGTGTTCATGGCTAATTCCATTCCTTTCTGCCTTCGAATCTGCACTTGGAATTGTCAGAGTATCACTAATAATTTTTCTGAATTATTACACTTCCTTACGGCTTATGACGTAGACCTCCTGCTAGCCACTGAAACCAAATTGGCTCCTCACATATCTTTCCATCTTCCTGGGTATACTGTGTATCGTGCTGATCACCCTAACTCTACTAGAATGGGTGGTTTTGCGGTGTTTATCAAAACTTGTCTGGCTCACTATGCTCTTCCGCCCCTTCTAGATGACTCCTTCCAGGTTGCTCGGTTTCAGCTGTCTACTACTTCCGCAAGCATTCAAGTTGGTTCTTTCTATTCTGCGCCTCAGAATCATGTCAGTCCCACCGACTTCTGGGGTCTTGTTCATGCTTTCCAGGGCCCCTTCTTGGTCGGCGGCGATTTTAACTCCAAACATCCTCTATAGGGTTCGAACCTATCTAATCCTAGGGGTAAACTTTTACACGCTGCAATCCATCAGTTACATCTAGACGTACTCTCTCCTGTTGAACCTACGTTTTAACCACACGATGGTACGACTCCGGACGTGCTGGATATCTTCATTGGACGTAATATTTCCCGTCATTGTTCACGTCTCTCCGTTGTTCATCATCTGAGCTCCGATCATTTACCAGTCCTGCTCACTCTCTCCGATGGTGCGAAGTACAAAGACTTACCCCCATCCCTGATACGCCATCCTTTTGACTGGCCTTTGTACACCTCTTTGCTTGCCGATCTCACTATTACGACTGTGCCGCTTAAGTCACCCCGTGATGTCGATGTGGCTGTTTCTACCCTGACTCGCAATATCCAGTGTGCGGCCAACCTTGCCAGCAGTACTCTCCAGGATCTTCGTCCTCCTCGTTTTGTGCCATTCTATTCTCCCGGGATCCGTCTACTGCACTCCATCAAGAGAGACTGTCGGAAACTCTGGGAACGCACGCGTTACCCGCTTCACAAAACCAATTTTAATCGCGCTACTCGGGAGCTGAAGGCTGCCTTACGTGCTGCACGCTGCACTGTTGCTGAACACCGACTACAAGACTTAAACACCAGTGATGGGTCACTATGGCAGAAGACTAAAACTTTGACACGTCCTTCTTCTGCCATGCCGCCTCTTAAGGTTGGGAACACCTGGTTTTCTACGCCACTTGAAGAGGTAAATTTGTGCTCAGAACACCTGGAACGTCAGTTTTCCCCCGAATCCTGTGCTGGACGCGGACTTTGCTCATCGTGTGGAGGAAGAACTCACGCAACCTTTGTTGCTCGCTCCTTTCCGCCACTTCTTTACCCCTGCTGAAGTTAAAAACATCATCGCTCGCTCTTCAGCTCACAAAGCTGCCGGTCCTGATCTTATTGTGCAACCCTTACTCCTTCATTTACCCCGGAATGCGCTGGTTTTGTTGACGCAAATCTACAATGCTATCCTCCGCACAGCTCATATTCCTCATCAATGTTACAGTTATCCTTCTTCCCAAACCTGATAAAGTCAAGAGTGATCCCCTCAGTTATCGTCCTATTAGTTTACTCCCCCTACTCTCCAAAATCTTCGAACGTCTCCTTCTGCCTCAGCTCACACCGATTATCCCTGACACCCAATTTGGATTTCGCTCTCTTCACTCCTGCTCTCAGCAGCTCCATCGTGTCGTTGACGCTATTCTTGATTCCTATGAGCGTCAATCTGTATGCATAGGACTGTTTTTGGATACGGAGAAGGCCTTTGATAAAGCTTGGCACGATGGATTGTTATTGAAACTCAAACCGCATCTCTCGGACACTTATTTCCGCCTCGTGCAGTCCTATTTGCGCAATCGCACCTTCTCTGTTAAACATGTTCTTATATTTTCCAAGGCCCTTCCTATCTCCTCTAGTCTGCCGCAAGGGAGCGTACTGGGCCCTTTATTATACCTGGCTTATGCCTCGGATTTTACTAGTCATCCGCAACTCAGCATTGCTCACTATGCCGACGATGTGGCGGCGCTAAGTGTGGGTACTTGTGCTACGGCGGCAAGCCGCCTTCAGGACTTCTGCAACCAAATTCACTCCTGGTGCCAACGTTGGAGAGTGACTATGAACGCTCATAAATCCCGTGTTGTGAAGTTCACTTACAAAACGAATGTGACCCATCATCCCATTTCTCTCAATGGGACGGAGATACCCACCGCGACTTCTATAAGGTACCTCAGCCTTATCTTGGACAACCGTCTTACTTGGGGTCCCCATCTCTCCAGTCTAGTGCAGAGGATTCGTCATCGCATCCGCGACGTCCATCATCTTGTGTCCGGTTCCTCGCCATTGCCTTTGCGGTACAAGCGTCTTGACTACACCTCCTTAATTCGACCCATGTGGCAATATAGCTGTGCAATATGGGGTTCTGCCGCTCCGTCACAGACCATCAAACTCCAGCGCACACAGAACCGTTTTCTCCGCCTCATGACTGGCGCTCCATGGTACGTGCGCAACTCAACTCTGCACGCTGACATAGGCCTGTCGGAGGTAATGTGTATCCTCCACATCAGCTACAAGAGGCTCCATCGATCCTGTTTGCGCCACAGAAATCCTCTTCTCCGCCATATTTATCTTCCTCCTGAACCTCAACGATGAAGATTGAAGCGCCGCTGGCACTCCGATCTGCGACTGAACATTTAGCTATTTTATTATTTTCTGTGCTGCTTTCTTTGTATCTTTGTACTATTTCTTTGGGCCCATCGCTGGATGGTACCCCAACCACATATTACATGCTGTTCTGTGTGTCTAATTAGCTCAACTGCATTGTACCTAATTGTACAAAAGTTTTCTTACAATAAAAAAAAACAAACTAATATTTACCTCGATTAGCATGAAGTAGATAAAGGAACAATCGTTGCAAGAAGTATGTTTGCAGTACAAGTAGAGAAAACCATGTGAATGGAACATATGAGATTTTTTGTGCCGTAAGATTTTGTCGATCTATTCCGCTTTACTCGTTGCACAGAAGTCATCCAGAATGAACATGACTTCTAACCAGAAAATTCAAGCTATACAGTTCATTTTTCTTGAAAATATCAACAAAAACTATTTTAATCAAAATCATTGGAGCATTTTTGAAGAAATCAAAATTTTCGAAAAATGCTTCCGTAAAGGGTAATTTGGGGTGGGGGAATTTCTCTGTAAATCTACGGGTTGCATTCTTGGGAAACGCTGAAATTAAATATCATTTAATATAATATAATTTTTTTCTTTTTTGAGGTGTGTTGTTTACAGACACACACGGACTTTTTTCTAATTTTTAAAGGGGATCCTAAAATTTGTATTTCCAATGAAATCCCAAAATCTTAATTTTTGGGTGGAATGCATTAACTTCTCTTACTAAGTACTATGAACGTGCTAAAGAAAGTAAAAACGTATACCTCATGAAAACACAAACTTTATGTCAAATCCATTTTTACTTAAAGTAGCACGTATGTGCAATGTACATAGTAGACAGAAAATGTATTGTATTCCACCCAAAAATTCTATACTGAAATTTCACCGGAAATACATGTTTCGAGACTCTGAATCCAAATAAAGCATTTTTAGAAACACGTCCGCGTTTGTGTGTGTGTGTCTGCAGGGAGCATAGTTCATAAACGTTTAGATATCAAACTTATTATTTAAGTTTATCTTCCAAGGATGCGACACGAAAATGTTCAAGAAAAACGCTTCACCCCAAATTCCCTTTACACGGAACATTTTTCGAAATGTTTAATTAAAATGCCGTATCTTTAAGATGTGTTCATGCCAAACGAAATAATATCTTGAATTTTCTGGATAACTTCTGTGTAATTTTTCTGCAACTGGTAATTTTAAGCGATAGACAAACACTTATTGCACATAAATGTATATATCTTTAATTTGTGTTCTACACATTTTTTGTAGAGTTAACTTTTTTCGAGATATTCCGAGTTATTGGTTCCAATTTTAAGCTACTTAAAATTTTCTTAAACGAGAAGTTATCTAGCAAGCAAGGACAGCCGAATTTCAATTGTTTCACATAGCGACAGCTTTTAAAAGATTTGACATTTGTATATGGAACAGCTAAGAAAGTCATGTGAATGGAACACATGAGATGTTTTGTGAAGTTTACCATTTTCAGGGTATTTCTTATTGGCTTCAATTATTCACCCTCGTACTTACAAGGAAATTTAGTGAAATGAAATGGAGTTTTATTTATGGACGCTCTTTAACTGCTGTGGTTCTCAGCGTCCCATTCTATACTGGGCGTGAAAGACCGCTTAATTTTGCTCAGAGACCTCTCTATCATACTAGAGGTTCTTTTACGTGCCGTAAATCTATGACACAGGACCCACGGATTTACTTTCCTTCCGAAGGAAGCCATGCTATGGATTTTTACGCCCGAAAAATTCCATCGTCCTCCGCCGGGTTTGAACCCGTGACCTTGGGTATATTATGTTAGTATGGTAACTATTACACCACGGGAAATTTCGTAATAAAATCATTTCATCTGATTTATGTGTCGATTAGCATGAAGTAGAGAGAAGAATAAGTTTTTACTTTCTCTACACGTACTATGTACAGAATGTATACAGAAGGTATTGCATTTCACCCAAAAATTCGATACCGATATTTCACCGGAAATACATGTTTTGAGTCCCCCTGAATCCAAAAAAGCATTTTACAAAAAGGTCCATGTGTGTGCGTGTGTGTGTGTGTGTGTGTGTGTGTGTGTCTGTGGACAGGATAGATCAAAAACGAAAAGACCGTTGAATACCAAACTTGGTATTTAAGTTTGGTATCTTCCAAGGATGCGACACGAAGATTTTCAATAAAATGATTTTGATTAAAATATCGTATATTAAAGATATTAGCCTCTGAAGACTACTTTATTCTGGATGAATTTTACGGAATTTTGCATAACTGCTAAACCGTAAGAGATGGACAAAATCTTACCACACAAAAATTGTAGAGCACATTAAAACACACAATTTATGTTAAATACTTCTTTTTCGTGGAGTTGATCGTCTTTGAGATATTCCTTGTTTTTGGTTTCAGCTTTGGAAAACTTTTTCTTTTCTCATACAGGAACTTGCCAACTCGTGTCCACACAAGCAAAGGAACTTTAGTCACATAGCAACCAGCTTTTGACTATCACTTTAACCTATGGTATTCCCTTATTTCGCTTCTGCTTACAAGGAAGCAAGTAATAAGAATATTTCTGCTAATTTTTCTCATTTAGCATGAAGTAAATAGAAGTATAAGCTGTTTAACAATAATTTGTTGTATATATGTAGAAAAAGTCATGTGAATGTAATACATCAGATTTATTGTGAGTGTATTGTGGCAGAATAAGTAGTGAAATTCATATGAATGCAACATATCCGTTGTTTTTCCTAGAGCGACGATTGAGCCCCTCGAAAGCGTGTTGTGAAGCTTTGATTCAAGAGAAGGCTAGCTGTTGAATATACATAGTATGAAACAAAAGAATTTAATTTTTGTAAGAGAGAATTATTGAATAAATATCTATTTGTGCAGCACTCTCTTTGTAAGTGGATGTCGGTCGAGCTAGGCAGAGTTGGGGCTCAGTGGAGCATACCGGAGTTAATCTGCTGAATGTGCAGTATGCGACCTTCGGTTTTTTGCTTCATAGCTGATTAACACCAGTCTGCAGTGTACTGATATAATCCAGCACTCGCTACTGTATTCCAGACTCTCTAAATCTCCAGCGGGAGTATTTCCTTAATATGGCCCTCAGTCTCTTCTCGGCTTTAAAGCGGATCTTCCCTCCTTTTCATTAAACACATATTAAATGCCCTACTCCCAACTTAAAAAATCTGATGTGTTCCAGTCTGTACATCTCTGCTTCTATTTACTTCATGCTAAAGAAGAAAAAGTTAACAGAAATGGTCTTATTATTTACTTCCTTGTAAGTAGAAGCGAAATAAGGGAGTACCGTAAGTTAAAGTAATAGTCAAAAGCTGGTTGCTATGTGACTGAACTTCCTTTGTTTGTATGGACAAGAGTTGACAAATTCCCGTACGAGGAAAGTATTACCTTACAGCTGAAACCAATAACAAGAAATATCTCAAAAAGGGTCAACTTCACGAAAAAAATGTATATTACAAATCATGTATTTTAACGAGCTCTACAATCTTCGTCTATCTCTTTCGGTTTACCAGTTAAGCACAATTTCGCAAAATTCATCCAGAATAAACATGTCTTCAGAGGCTATTTCCAGAGAATTCAAAATATACATTTTGTTTGTTACACGAATGTCTTAAATGTAACAGATTTTAATCAAAATCGTTAGAGTCATTTTTGAGAGAGTCAACATTTTCGAAAAATGTTCAATATAAAGGGTAGTTGGGCGTGGGGGATTTTCTTGAAAATCTTCGAGGTGTATCCTTTGAAGATATCAAACTTAAGCACCAAGTTTGGTATTTAATGGTCTTTTCGTTTTTGAGCTATGTAGACACACCTACAGAGACAGACACACACACGGACCTTTTTCTGAAAATGCTTTTTTCTTTTCTTTTTTTTTGATTCAGGGGGACCCAAGACATGTATTTTCGGTGAAATATCGGTATCAAATTTTTGGGTGGAATGCAATACCTTCTCTATACATTATGTACATAGTACGTGCAGAGAAAGTAAAAAGCTGATGTGTCCCATTCTCTACATCTCTGCAATTAATTATTGTTAAAAAGCTTATGCTTCTATTTACTTCATGCTAAAGGAGAAAAAAATTAGCAGAAATAGTCTTATTACTTGCTTCCTTGTAAGTAGAAGCGAAATAAGGGAGTACTATAGGTTAAAGTGCTGGTTACTAATTTACTGAAGTTCCTTTGTTTGTATGGACAAGAGTCGACAAATTTCCGTATGAAAAAAGTATGTATTTTACAGCTGAAACCAATAGCAAGAAATATTTAAAAAAACGGTAACTCCACGAAAAAAATATATATAACAAATTATGTATTTTAACGAGCTCTCCAGTTTTTGTGTGGTAAGTTTTTGTCTATCTCTTACGGTTTACCAGTTATGCAAAATGTCGCAAAATTCATCCAGAATAAACATGTCTTCAGAGGCTGTTCCCATAAAATTTAAGATATATATTTTAGCTGTTACACGAATATCTTATATATAAGAGATTTTAATCAAAATTGTTAGCCATTTTTGAAAAAATAAAAAAATTTCGAATAATTTTTAATGTAAAGAGTAGTTGGGGTGGGAGGATTTTCTTGAAAATCTTCGAGGTGTATCCTTGGAATATACTATACCAAACTTAAATACCAAGTTTGGTATTTAACGGTCTTTTCATTTTTGAGGTATTGTGCCCACCGATACATACATACACCCACTCACACACAGACCTTTTTGTAAAAATGCTTTTTATGGATATATGAGACCCTAAAACATATATTTCCGGTGAAATCTCGCGATCGAATTTTTGAATGAAATGCAATATCTTCTCTATACACTATGTATATAATATGTGTACAGAAAGTAAAAAGCTGATGCTCCATTCACAAGAGCTACTTTACCAGCTCTACAAACAAACTTCTTACAAAAATTTACTCTTCTAGTTACTTCATGCTAATTGAGATACACATTACCAGAAATTGTCTTTATTACTTAGTTCCTTATACGTAGAAAGAAAATAAGGGTATACACCAGGCTGAAGTGAAGTCAAATCTTTTAAAGCTATCGCTATGCGGTTGTCTTTGAAATTCGGTTCTTTTCCATGGCTAGGAGTAAAACAAAAGCAACATGGACGACTTCCTGAAATGTCAGAGTTTCAGAAAAGTACAAGTATTTTACAATTGAAACCAATAACAAGGAATACCTCGGAAATAGTTAACGCTAGAAAAAATATTATATGACAAATGTATGTATCAATGTATGTATAGCAAGTTTTTGTTTATCTCTTACGGTTTAACAGTTATATAAAAATTATACAAAAGGCATCTAGAATGAAGAGATCTTTAGAGGCTGTTTCCATAAAATTCAAGTTATATATTTTATTTGTCATGTAAATATAATACGGCATTTTAACCAATTTGAAGATTATTTTTGAGAAAAAAAAATCAAAACATTTTCCATGTAAAGAGTAGTTTGGAGTGGGGGGGGGGGTTCATGATAATCTTCGCGCCGCATCCTTAGAGTTTGGTATTTAACAGTCTTTTCATTTTTGCAGTATGCTACCCACAGACACACACGGACCTTTTTTTAAACGTTTTTGGGCAAAGGGGACTCCAAAACATATTTACGGTGAAATCTCGACATAGAATTTTTGGATAGAATTCTTTGGCTTCGATGTACATTGCATGTACATACGTGCTAGAGAAAGTAAAAACCTGATGTGCTCCATATACACCACTTCTTACAAAATATTATTTTTCTATCTACTTCATGCTAATACAGACAAACATTAGTAGAAATGGTCTTATTACTTTCTTCCTTTTAAGTAGGAGAAATAAGGGCATACACTAGGCTGAAGTGACAGTCAACTTCTTTTAAAGCTATCGCTATGCGGTTGTCTTTGAAATTCGGTTCTCTTTCCATGTCTGGGAATAAAACAAAAGAAACACGAACGACTTTATGTTTGAGAAAATTAAAGTATTTTAAAATTGAAACCAATAACATGTAATATCTCGGAAATTTTTAACTCTAGATAAAATTTATATGGCATAAATTATGTTTTTAACAAGATATACATTTTTGGTGTTGGAAGGTTTTGAATATTAGTTATACAAAAGTCATCTAGAATGCAAATGTCTTCGGTGGTTTTCCCAGAAAATTCAAGATGTACATTTCAATTGCCATAAAAATATGTTTAAAATATGGCACTTTAATCAAAATCGTTAGAGCTATTTATGAGGAAACCAAACATTTCGAAAAATATTCCATGTAAAGGGTGGGGGATTTTCTTGATAATTTTCGTGTCACATCCTTGACGATACTGATCTTAATTACCAAATTTGGTATTTAACCTACCTTTCTTTTTTGAGCTATGCTACGCGCGCGTGTACTTTATTTTAAAAATCTTTTCTCGGACTCAAGGGAGCTCAAAACTATTTTCCGGTATCGACTTTTTGGGTTGAATACAATTCCTCCTCTATACAATATGTCCATAGTACATATGTGCTAGAGAAAGTAAAAACATCAAAATGAATCCACTGTTAACTTAAAATTGTGGTAGTTTTATAATATGCAACTAGTTGTGCATTACTAAAGAAACAGTATTTTAAGTTACATGTCTATAATATAGAGTGATTTATGTAGAACTGACACATTTCTTTCTTTAATTATTCCGTTAGAAATGCATTGAATTACCTAATTTTAGCACCAAATTAAGCAGAATGTTCCGGAGTTTTGGTTCCTTGTCACTAGATGCGCAGATGTTTATGTTTTATTCCTAATTGCATTGTTGGCAGCTGTTTCGACATTTTGTTCTTGTAGTGAACGTGAAAATGCAGTACGATGTAGAGCTGAGTCAAGGATATTTTCAGCAAGATGGCGCTACATGCCATACATCAAATGAATGGATGAACCTAATTGCAAGTTTCTTTGGAACCTGTGGCCACCGAGATCTCCGGATTTGACATCGCCAGACTTCTTTCTATGGGGTTACTTAAAAGACAGGGTTTACGTCACGTCACATGGACGAGTGACCAGTAACATGGAACGACGTGTTGAGTTGTGCCTTATGCAGGATGGAGGACATTTTCAACATTTGCTATCAAGGTAAATAATCTCCCAAAATTCCTCTACAATTTAGGTATAATAAGTTGTCGCTAGCATAACACGTTTTGTAACAACTAATGAAAGAAATGTGTCAGCTCTATATAAATCACCCTGTATATGCTATTGTTTATCATGCAGAGTCGTTTGTGATATATAAATCTCCTACCATGTATACCTCACAAACCCAGAATACTTGCAAGCCATTTAAAAACAAGCAGAGTAATGTGTATCGTCACGGAGCAGTTTTGTCAATATGTACAAATGAAACATAACCGAAATAAATCTTGAAAAATGGCGAGAGACCAATGAACACGCATTGTTTCGCAATACTTAAGAAGGAAATCCCTAAACGTGACCATTATGCTATTGCACAATAATATTAATTAGTACCATTTAACAGGTTGCTGGTAATGTCTTAGTTGATTTATTGTCAAGAAGTTAGCACTGCTACAATTAAGCTCATTTCAGACGTTCAACTCTGCAACAGCACACGGCACGGCACCGGTTGCAACCGTAAAATCACAGCATTATATGAGAGTATTCAGAGGAACAACTGCCTGCAACTTTTGCGACACTGAACGCAACAGCAGAAACCGTGCAATTAATAAATTAATTGAAAGGTTGCTCCGGCGTTTCGTCAGGGACTGGCATTCGGTAGGTCGTAGGATCGATTCCCCGCGGTTATCCTCTTTGACCCAAGGGTTTTTCGGAGGTTTTCCCAGGTAACTAGGCGAATCTAAGGAGGTTTTTTCAATCCCCCGAACTTATTGTCCCTTCATTCCATCTCCATTTCATTGAACCGGTCAGTTTTAACATACTATTCTAAGAAACCAACGGCTTTACTTCCCTTCCATTCCCCTTCTGAAGGAGGGGATATTTACACTTGTAAACATCCACCACCCTCCGCCCCATTTGACCCCGCAACCTTGGGAAAATGTCTCGATTAGCTTACTTGTATTAGCAATTAATATTATTAGCATATACTACATTTCTATATACACATATATGTGTATATTTGTATTTTTATATTCTTAAAATGTGTCATAGCATACTGAACCATAGTATGAAGTATGAGGTATAAGCATGTTAACGGTGAGGGATTCCTCGGTAACTGCGCCCAGGTAGTGATCTATAGCGGCCTACCACTCCTTCCTCCGGGGATGGGATGAGAGGAAACCACACTCCAGCACACAATAAGCAACGGAGCTAAGCGCAGAAACGCACGAAGGTTTCACTAGATGGAAGGCGCCGGGAGGCCGGAAAGAGGCATCTACAACTTCACCTAGCCTCTAAAGCGCAACCAGGAGGAAGAGAGTTTTACTCGGAGCAAGCAACCGTGCCATCTGCCTGCAAAGCCTCAAATCACACCTGTCG
Source organism: Hymenopus coronatus (assembly GCA_030762935.1). Classification (NCBI taxonomy): domain Eukaryota; kingdom Metazoa; phylum Arthropoda; class Insecta; order Mantodea; family Hymenopodidae; genus Hymenopus; species Hymenopus coronatus. The sequence goes on along the minus strand of CM060899.1, from coordinate 31,409,393 downwards.
CCAACCTGAAAGATGAAGGAGGGAAATGAAGGAATGGGGAGAAAAGAATCGTGATAGATATACAGCATCACAGCATTCGTCTAAGTGGCCTCAAGAAAACCATGGAAAAACCCAAAACCAGAATGCGCGGTCAACGGAGAGCGAGTCTGGACCTCCCGAATGCCAGTCTCAGACGAAACACCTGAACCACCTGGCTCGGTAAACCATTGAATCATTTGCCTATTTTACTACTTTTAAGAAGTGGTTGTAACGTAGTTGTACTCTGTGAAATGGCTAGGAATGCTTTTCAAATGGGAAGAGTTCTACGCTGCAGCGAATGAGATGCGTTATTGCCAAGTCGCTATCCCCACTCTTTTCATATTTCCCTCTCACTCGCACACTGAGCATGCAAATCTGCCTGGCGACATAATGTTTATTCATGTGTATTATGAAAACTATTTCAGCTAAAAAGATGTGGTTCTGCTACGAAATTACTCGCTATCTTCATCGTAAATTATTTTGTGCAACATTGGAATATTTTGTCTTTGCGCAAGTAGTATTTATGAGAGACAGTATGTCGCCCTCCGTGGTGTAATGGTTACCATGCAACTTTATAAACCCAAGGTCTAGGGTTCAAACCCGGGCGTAAAAATCCATAGCATGGCTTCCTTCGGAAGGGAAGAAAAGCCGTGGGTCACGTGTCGTAGATTTACGGCACGTAAAAGAACCTAAAGTCTGATAGACAGGCCTCTGAGCAAAATTAAGCGGTCTTTCACGCCCAGTATAGATTGGGATGCTGAGAACCGCTGCAGTTAAAGAGCATCCATAAATATAACTCCATTTACATTTATGAGAGACAGAATCGCGTTACTTCCCAGTTAAGTGAGATTGCAATATGTGAACACAAAAGCACTCCGGTGGCGCTCAAGGACAAACCTCATCCCATTTGAAACTCACTGTAGTTGTAGGGAGTTGCGTGCTGTTACAGAGAGTTGAAAGTTTTACAATAATGTGCTCACTGTAACGTCAAACACGTGGGGAGTGGAGTCCGCTCCTCCTTGTTTACAACAGGATCATTCTGGTCTGAGACAGAGCATACACTGATGCGCTCTTTAGTATTACCGGATATGTGGCTCTCTGCGGTATCTCTAATCAGGCGCCTCTGAGTTGGATCAACTTCTACATGAAATAAGATAAATCGCTGAGGGAATCTAGGTCTTGTGTCTGTTTGGTGTGAGGAAGATAGCAACAGCAGCAATATTTAATGTCGACCACCACGTACACTGCAGTACAGCTGCAATGTCACGGGGCCACGGCTAGCCAAAATATTGATTTGCCCCACTTCCATTCTCTCCCACACAAGGGCATCCAGCATATCTATCCTTCACTTTATATTCCCACACAAACGTATAACGTATAAGACGTATTTCAAAAATAAGGAATAACAAAAAAAAAATAATAAATAAAATTAACACCTTTTTTTAGGTTCTCTAGCAAGAATGCACAATGTACTTAGTAGTTAGAGAAGCTATTGTCGTTACAATGAAAACTTAAGACAATTGTTACATACTCTTACTTAGAGAGTAATTAAACAAAGCAAAAGTAAAAAAAACAAACTATATAAGTAATTTGAAAAGTTTAATCAAGACTTAAAAATTCAAAGCCATGATCAGTACGCAGCTCTCTATAACTATCTTTCATAGTTTTCTGGAAAATTTTCATAGTAATCGCAATGTTGCAAGAGCTTTATAGTTAACCTCTATTAGGCAAGGGTTTCAATGATAATAATTTTTTATTTCCCTCCGTGATGTAATGGTTACCATATTCATATACCCAAGGTGGCAGCTTCAGATCCGGAAGAGGACGATGGATTTTTCCGGGCGTAAAAATCCTTAGCATGTCTTCCTTCGGAAGGGAAGTAAATCTATTGGTTCCGTGTTGTAGATTTACGACACGTAAAAGAACCTCAAGCTTGATAAAGAGACCTCTGAGAAAAATTAAGCGGTCTTTCACGCCCAGTATAGAATGGAGAGCTGAGAATCACAGCAGTTAAAGAGCATCTTTAAATAAAACTCCATTTCCTTGTTATTAATTTGTTCTTTATGAGAGCAGTACTATCCAGCATATTATCCTCCATGGTGTAGTGGTCTCCATGCTAACCTCTATTACCCAAAGTGTGGGGTTTAAACCTAATGAAGGGTGATGGAATTTTTTGGACAAAAATCCTTAGTATCACTTTTTACTTTCTCTATACTTATATGTATAATAGCGTATAGAGAAGGTATGGCACTCCACCGAAAAATTCGATACCGAGATTTCACCGGAAATATATGTTTTAGGGTCTCCTGTATAAAAAAAAAAAAAAAGCATTTTCAGAAATAGGTGCGTGTGTGTGTCCGTATGTTTGTGAAAACGATAACTGAAAAACAAAAAGTCGGTAAAATACCCAACTTGGTATTTAAGTTTACTATCTTCCAGGGATGAGACACCAAGATATTGAGAAAAATCCCCCACCCCAAACTACCCTTTACATGGAACTTTTTTCGAAAATTTTGATTTTCTCAAAAATTGCTCTAACGATTTTGATTAAAATATTGTATACTAGACATATTTATCTGACAAATAAAATGTATATCTTGATATTTCCGGGAATAGCCTTTGGAGACTACTTTATTCTGGAAGAATTTTACGGAATTTTGTATAACTGCTAAACCGTAAGAGATAGACAAAAACTTACCACACACACACACACACACATATATATATATATATATATATATATATATATATATATATTCGTGGAGTTTTTTTTTTTTATATTCCTTACTTTTGGTTTCAGCTTTGAAAAGCTTATACTTTTCTCATACAGGAATTTGTCAACTCCTATGCATACAAACAAAGGAACTTCAGTCACATAGCAACAAGCTTATGACTATCACTTTAACCTTATTTCACTTCTACTTACAAGGAAGCAAGTGATAAGACTATTTCTGCTAATTTTTTTCTCGATTAGCATGAAGTAAATAGAAGCATAAGCTTTTTAACAATAATTTGTTGCAGATATGTAGAGAAACTCGTGTAAATGGAACACATCAATTGTTTCATAAGGGAAGGGAAACTTTTGGTACCAAGTAATGTTTATTTGTACATAAAAGTACCCCATACTTTGAATGAAAACACTCCCGGGATAAATTCTCCAAGACATGATTTCATCCTATGGAATCATCTATGGATGATGAGTTCATCCAAATTTTCGACACCGAGATTTCATCGCAAAAATATGCTTTGGAGACCCCTGAATAAAATCAGGCATTTTTAGAAAAGGTCCGTGTGAGTCTGTGGACAGCATAATTCAAAACGGGTATACCAACAGAAAATTCTTTTGTTAATAGAGCCACTGAAAAATGGAATGAATTGTCCGTAGAAGGCTTTCAGGGCTGCCTTCTAACCTTAAAGAAGTTTGGGGATAATTTAAAGAGAAAAAATATTAGATAATTAAAGTAAACATTGTGAAGTAATTAATGATCTCAAAAACTGTTCTGCAACTATTTATGTTGAGGTTTCATAGCAACTGTTTATAAATATGCTGGTAATTTACATAAGTATTGCTACACTGAATAATAGGTAGCTAGATATTTCAAAAAACTATGTATTTATTGTATGTTAGTTGTATTACTATCATTAACTGTAAGACTATTATTGTAAACGGAGTTTGTATATTTAATTCTGCCAACAGACAGCACCCAATTGCAGATAATAAATACATACATGCATAGTGACCAGCTTTTAAAGGTTTCGAATAATGCTTTAGCCTAATATATTCCTTCTACTTACAGGGAAGAAAGTCAGAAGCCCAATTCAGCTAATGTTTATCTCGATTAGCATGAATACATTTTTGTAAGTATAGTTTGTGTACGAAACAGCTAGAGAAAGCTATGTGATTGGAACACATCAGATTTTTCATTTTTACCTCCAACAATGTATAATGTATACAGTAAGGTAATTATAGAGAACTTGGGCCCCTCTAGAAATTAAACAAATTGTGGTTTGACTGTAAGATTGGTTTATACTTGTTACGTTTTCACCAATTTTTTTTTCATCGGAAAAGCTCCGTAATTAAGTTAAACGCTAATTTATTACGTGCGCGCAGCGATCCTTTATTGTGAATATGTATGAAGTATGCTGCCTAGAAGGAGTAGAATATAAATAAAGAAGTCTTGTAGTACTTTTGCAATGTAAATATATAACAATACTACACATTAAAGTGCCTAAAACCTGAGTTTCATTGTCGGCGGCAGGCGAACAGTGTTGTGGAATGCAACACCGGCATATGTCGCTAGACTCTGTGCTGATGTATGAGAAGTATGTTTCACGCAGATACAGCTGTTCAGTGAATTTATTGTGCAGAACTTCGGCCACTCTAAAATAGAATGAAACTAAGTGCGATTGATTGACTTTGTATTTATGATGACAGTTTCAAAGCCTGTGGATTTCAAATTTAGCGCGAGGTTAGCTTCCAATCCGTTTAGGTTAGTGTGTGTATATAAATTTATGTTTCTAATTTTATATCATGGTAGTACCTCATTATCGATATTTCCAACAACTCCTAACAGCGCAATGGATACAACATTAGTTTTTACTTTCTCTATTCGCACTATGTACATAGTGTATAGAGAAAGTATTGCACTCCACCAAAAATTCGATACCGAGATTTCACCGGAAATATATGTTTTAGGGTCCCCAATATCCAAAAAAAGCATTTTCACAAAAAGGTCCGTGTGTGTGTGTGTGTCCGTGTGTCTGTGAACACGATAACTCAAAAACGAAAAGTCGGTAAAATACCAAACTTGGTATTTAAGTTTAGTATCTTTCAGGGATGCGACACGAAGATTTTGAGAAAAATCCCCCCACCCCCAACTACCCTTTACATGGAACTTTTTTCGAAAATTTTGATTTTCTCAAAAATGGCTCTAACGATTTTGATTAAAATTTTGGATATCAAACATATTTGCCTGACAAATGAAATTTATATCTTGAATTTTCTGGGAATAGCCTCTGAAGAGTAGTTTATTCGGGATGAATTTTACTAAATTTTGAATGACTACTAAACCCTAAGAGATGGACAAAAACTTACTACACAAAAAATGTAGAGCACTTTAAAACACACAATTTATGTTATATACAGTTTTTTCGTGGAGTTCGTCGTTCTTGTGACATTCCTTATTTTTGGTTTCTGCTTTGAAAAACGTATACTTTTCTCATACAAACTCCTATCCATATAAACAAAGGAACTTCATTGACATAGCAACCAGCTTTTGACTATCATTTTAACCTACAGTTGTCCCTTATTTCGCTTCTACTGACAAGGAAGCGAGTAATTAGACTATTCTGCTATTTTTTTTTTTTTCTGATTAGCATAAAGTAAATAGAAGTATAATCTTTTTAAGAATTATTTGTTGCAGGGATATGGAGAAAGTCATGTGAATGGTACACATCAGATTTTTTGAACTCTTTTTCTGCATGGGAATGTTAGTGAGAGTAGCACCAACTACGACAGTTTGATAGAACACCGTGATTAATGTTTCTGTGTTTGGTTGCTGTAACTATACAGCCGTTGAAGCCGGTATCTCTTGATGTACACGCTGTCAAACTGCACATGGGGACAGAAGTAATCGTCCGATAGATAAGGTGAGTCACCTATAGCCAATAGCAAGCCGGAAAAAACATATGAATATTTTATACCCCTGAAAATAATATACAGAAATTATGCAATTTTAGCAAATTATACTTATATTTAGAACATATATTTTATTTTGCGGCTCTGAAGTACTATTATTTAATATTCATTATCGATTTTCCAACAACTCCTACCAGCGCAATGGATAGCGTCATAGACTACAACACCAAAGGTACCTGGATCGAGTCTCTGTCAACCGAAGGTAATTTGCGAAATTGAGTGTTGGGGCATGTGGAAATCAGGATAGTAAATAGAATTAGAACGAAAACAAAAGAAAGGAAATACAGAGAAGAAAAAGAGGTGATTGCTGTAAAGGAGTGATCGAAAAAAGGTAGCAACGTTAGTTTTTTAAACTATCTCCCCACCCATAATTCCCCTCTAACCACACCGGTCCCGTTAGAGTGAGTGCAAAACTGGCATAAGTTGCAGCGGAGAGACTTAGCGGCCCAACTTGTAAATAATTACCTTTGAATTTTCTGTGAATAGCCTCTGAAGACCTCCTTGAAATTTGCCGAATTTTGCTTAACTACTAAACCGTAAGAGATAGACAAAATCTTATTGCACAACAAATTTAGAGATTGTCGAAAACACAATTTATGTCCTTTACATTTTTGCTGTGGAGGTAACCGTTTCCGAGATATTCCTTGTTAATGGTTTTAACTATGAAATACTTTTCTCAGACAAATGTGTCTGTAAGCCCGCCTGGCTAGTGTGGTGGTAGCGTGTCTGCCTCACATTCCAAAGGTCGTGAGATCGGATCTCGCTTAGGCTGAGTTGCACAGAAAAGGTTTCTTTCGGGGTTTTCCCTTACCCTGATAAGACGAATGTCGAGTAACTTTAAGCTCCATGGACCCTGAGACCATTTCACCAATTTCATTCATCGTCCGATATGACCAACCAGGTTAAAGGACGTTAAACTACAAAAGAAGGAGAAGAAAGTGTGTGTCTGTTCCTCTTTTGTTCTACTCTTGGCCAAACAAAGAAGCGATTCGCAATGATAAAAACCTTTGACTATCGCTTTAGCCGAGTTCCCTTTGTTTACTTCCAATTATAAGGAACTAAGTAATAAGCACATTCTGCTAATGTTTATCTCGATTAGCATGGTGTAGAAAGAAGACTAATTTGTTTGTAGTAAACATACAGAAAGTCATGTGAGTGTAACACCTCATTTTGTTTTCTTTTTTTGTTTTTTTTTTGTTTTGGAGTTGATCGTTTCCCAGATATTTCTTATTATTGGTTTCAACTGTAAAATACTTAAAAGTTTTCTCATACGGGAATTTATCAACTCCTTTCCACCCAAAGAAACGAATTTCGACCACAGAGCAACCAGCGTTTAGAAGATTTGATTATGATTTCAGCCTAGTGTATTTTCGTATTTCCCTTCTACGTATAAGGAAGCAAGAATGAAGTAGATAAAAAAATAAGCTTTTTAACATAGTAATTTAATAGAGAGGTATAGAGAAAGCCTTGTGTAAGGAACAAATCAGAGTTTATTAAAAATTCTTTGTGTGGCATCCTTAGAAAATGCTTAACTTAAATATCAAGTTTCGTATTTAGTTGACTTTTCGTTGTCAATTTATTCTGTTGACAGACACCCGGACATTTCTTTTTTACTTTCTCCTTGCGTACTATGTACATAGAGTATAGAGAAGGTGTTGTAATGACCCAAAAATTTGATACCGAGATTTCACCGGAAATACATATTTTAGGTCCCCCCGAATCCAAAAAAAAGCATTTTTGGAAAAAGGTCCATGTATGTGTGCGTGTGTGTGTCTGTGGACAGCCTAGCTCAAAAACAAAAAGACCATACCAAACATGATATTTAAGTTTGGTATCTTACGAGGATGCGACACGAAGATTTTCAGGAAAATCCCCCACCCCCAACTGCCCTTTACATGGAACTTTTCTCGAAAATTTAGATTTTCTCAAAAATGACTCCAACGATTTTGACTAAAATACCGTACATTAATGATATTTATCTGAGTAATAAAATGTACATCTTGAATTTTCTGGGAATAGCCTCTGAAAACTACTTTATTCTGGATAAATTTTACGGAATTTTGCATAACTGCTAAATGATAAGAGATGGACAAAATGCTACCAAACAAAAACGTAGGGCACATTAAAACACACAATTTATGATATATACATTTTTTTCGTGGTTTTGATCGTTTTTTAGTTATTCCTTGTTTTTGGTTTCAGCCTTAAAGAACCTATACTTTTCTCACACAGGAATTTCTCAACTCCTGTCCACACAAACAAAGGAACTTCAGTCACACAGCAACCAGCTTTTGACTATCACTTTAACCTCTGGCACTCCCTTATTTCTCTTCTACTTAGAAGGAAGCAAATAATAAGGCTATTTCAGCTATTTTTTTCTTGATTAGCATGAAGTAAATAGAAGCATAAGCTTTTTAACAATAATTTGTTGCAGAGAAGTAGAGAAAGTCATGTGAATGGAACACATCAGATATTTATATAAGTATTTTCTTTGGACACAGGAGACCCTAAACTTTGGGAGGAATGCAACTACCTATTTAGGTACTAAGTACAGAAAGTAAAATTTCAATTATGATGGAAAACTAACAGCATTGCTTCTGAAGGATGAACTTCAACAAAGTATTCAAATGTATGTATTCCTTGCATCACAGAATGCAATATTACGAGTATATGCTGCTTGACAATGAAACGTCATCGATCACACGCTTTCATTTGTCGCTTTTCTTTTAACCACTGCCGAACGTGATGGGAATATGCCAGAAATTGAATACAGCTGATCAACGGCACACAAAAGAAATCGATTGCTAGAGCTACATATTCCATTGCTTAACTGCCAAGCAGGGAAGGCGCCAGCGGTGGTGGGGAGCTTTGGTTTACTAGAGCCCTCCCAAAATTAAACCTTTAGGTGCTTCAAATGAAAACCAATGTCAAGAATATAATTTTGTCCCACTTAAAAATGCATGACAAAGTGTTTAAAATAACGCAAATTAAGAAGAGCGGTCAATTGATAGTTATTTATTTTACAAGTGAATAATCACAGAGTTTATCCATGAGCAGAACAATTTAAAGAAGAGTCGCGTTTTAAGTTCTACGAGAGGATAATAGGGGTTTGTTCACTTGTATAATACTTTATTTTATCTTACAGATACGATAAATTAATAAATGACAAATATTCAGTTAATTATTTTTACAACAGATAGTAATAAAGTAAATAAGGAATAAGGCAATGATTGGCCGCGTTCTTATAATTATAAAATATTGTAGGCTATGTATGAATACTAATTTTGTTTTTATTACTGCTAGTTTCAAATTGATTAAGTTTACGATGGACATTGAGAACGTTAATATATTGGTTCCAAATGATATATTAAATGAAGTAAAAGAAGCAGTTGAAGCTTTATTACCGTCGACTTCACGGAAATTATACGGAAAAGAGTTTCAGCAATTTAAGGATTGGCAGATGCGAAGAAATGTTCAGGGCATTAATGAAGACTTGCTTATTTTAATTTTCTTTCAAAAAGTTGCATGTCTTCTTCTCTGTGGAGCAAATATTCTATGTTTAAATCAACATTAAAGGTGTTCGAAGACCTAGATATATCAAGATTTTCCAACGTGTTGGCTTTTCTTTAAGTAATGTAGTTAAAGAATGCAATGTTGCTGTTAAAAGGTTTAGAAAATTTGTAGTTATCAACCATTTATTTGTTTATTTTATCCCACTCGGTACCGGAGCAACGAGTCACTTATGATTTCGGGGTCCATTCAGCTTAAAGTTACTCGATATTCGTCTTCTCAGGATTAGGGAAAACCCCGAAAAAAGCCTTATCCGTGTAACTCACCCTAAGCGAGATACGAACTTACGAACTTTTGAATTTGAGGCAGACACGCTACCACCACACTACCCAGTGGGCTTTGTTTACTTTATCCCACCCGTTGCGCTAGTCACTTTGATTTAAAGTCTAAGTTTTCTTAGGTCGTTTCTGAATAGCAACGGTATCTATTACAAGTATCTATAGGACAAAACTTGATTAAAAAAGTTGATGTGTTTCATTCACATGACTTTCTCTACATCTCAAAATTTTATAAATCTGCTTCTATTTACTTCATGTTAATAGAGAAAAAATTAACAGAAATAGTCTTATTACTTGCTCCTTGTAAATAGAACCGAAATAAGGGAGTACCATAGGTTAAAGTGATAGTCAAAAGCTGGTTGCTATGTAACTGAAGTTTCTTTGTTTGTATGGACAGGAGTTGACAAAAGAAAAGTATAAGTTTTTCAAAGCTGAAATCAAAAACAAGGAATATGTCAAAAACGATCAACTCCACGAAAAAAAAAAAACGATTATGTCATAAATTGTATGTTTTAATGCGCTCTACATTTTTGTGTGTTAAGTTTTTGTCCATCTCTTACGGTTTAGCAGTTATGCAAAATTCCGTAAAATTGATCCAGAATAAATAGTCTTCAAAGGCTTTTCCCAGAAAATTCAAGATATACATTTTATTTGTCAGGTAAATATCTTTAATACTTGACATTTTAATCAAAATCGTTAGAGCCATTTTTAAGAAAGTCAAAATTTTCGAAAAAAGTTCCATGCAAAGGGTAGCTGGGGGTGGGGAGATTTTCTTGAAAATCTTCGTGTCACATCCTTGCAAGATACCAAACTTAAATACCAAGTTTGGTATTTAACGGTCTTTTCATTTCTTGAGCTATCTATCCACAGACACACACACATACCACGCACACACGGTCCAGAAATGCTTTTATTGGATTCAGAGGGACCCAAAACAGCTATTTCCGGTGAAATCTCGGTATCGAATGTTTGGGTGCATTACAATACCTTTTCTATACTCTCTGTACTTAGTACATACAGAGAAAGTAAATATATATAAATAATGTGCTCCATTCACGTGGCTTTTTCTACATCCCTGTAACAATTACTGTTAAAAAGCTTATTGCATCTACGTTATGCTAAACGAGATAAATTGTCTCATTACTTGCCTTCTTGTAAGCAGAAGTGAAATAATGGGACACATCAGGTTAAAGCAATAGTCAGATCTTTTAAAAGCTAGCTGCTGTGTTAACCAAATTCGTTCTTTCCCCCCCCCCCTTTCTTTTCTTCCTTACTTTAGGTCACAGAACTCTGAAGAGCCAGTAGCTTTATTTTAGGTCGCAGAACTGTCTTATACACTCTTACATCTGGTATACAACGAAAAATTTGAACATTATAAGTAAATTGTACACAGGGGGATTAAAATATACATATAATGCTTATTGGTATATGAAAACAGTGGTTTCAGTAGAAATAATATAACCATACTAAAATTATATTACAACAGTGACAAGTGAAGTAAATTAGGTATTACATGCTAATAATTATAATTTTGAGAGTTATGTACAATTATATAGATTGATTTCTTTAAGGTATATTAATACATGAACTAAACTTTTTGTATCTGTAAATGTAAATGCAATATTTTTTGAAACTGTATGCTGTTTTCGGACATATTTGTTTCTTTGCACGGCCAGGAATTGGAAAATTGCCATATGAGAAAACTTTAAGCATTTTAAAACTGAAACCAATAACATGGAGTATCTGTGAAATGGTCTGCTCCACGAAAAACACGTTAATGACATAAATTGTGTGTTTGATTGAGATCTACATTTTGTGTAGTAAGTTTTTGTCTATCTTTTATAGTTTGCCAGCTATACAAAAGTCATCCAGAATTCAGAGGCCTTCAGAGGCCATTCACAGAAAATTCAAGATATAATTTCGTTTGCCATAAGAATATATTAAACATTTAGTATTTTAATCAAAATCTTTACAACCATTACTAAGAAAATTAGAAGTTTCGAAAAATGTTCTATGTAATGGTAGTTGGTGTTGGGGGGATTTTCATAAAATCTTCATATCGCATCCTTGAATAAACCTGAACTTAAATATAAAGTATGATAGTTAATCGACTTTTCGTTTTTGAGTTTTACTGTCTATAGACACACGCGGACATTTTAAAGTTTTTTTATTCAGGGGTCTCAAAACATGTATTTGCGGTGAAATCTCGGTATCGAGTTTCGGGTGGAATACAATACCTTCTCTATCTGCTATATACCTTATGCATACGTGCTAGAGAAGGTAAAATATACAGGAAAATTACCCAGAGAACCTGCTACATTAGCATACATGTCGTGTACGCCACTGACGTCATTTTCCGTTGAAAGAACGTTTCTTTCGTACAAGAATGTGTTACGCGATAGCAGGAAAAAGTTTATGCCAAAAATGGCTATATACTACACTGCCAAGAAGAAACTGTAAAATCAGCTCTATACGTTTTTTGTCTGTCTCTTGCGGTCTACAAGTTATGCAAAAGTCAACTAAAATGAAGAGGTCTTCAGAGACTATCCCCAGAAAATTCAAAATATGCATTTTCTTTGTTTTTTTTTTTTGTTTTTTTTTTTTGGTAGTGTTTAACGCCTGCTTTAACTACTTATGGCACCGCGCGGTGACACTGATGATACATGAATGAAGATGGAGCACCGGTGGAATGCGATGGCGGGGAAACCCGGAGAAAACCCGCCCCAGCGCCGCTTTGTCCACCACAAATCTCACATGCGGTCGCTTGGGATCGAACCCGGGCCATCTAGGTGAGAGGCGAGTGGTCTAACCACTCGGCCACGGCGCGGTATTTTTCTTTGTCATGTAAATAAATGTAATATGCGGTGTTTTAATCAAAATCGTTAATGCTGTTTTTGAGGAAATCAAACTTTTCGAAAAAATTTACATGTAAAGGGTAGTTTGGGGTGGGGGATTTTCCTCAAAATTTGTTTCGCATCCTTGGATATACTAAACTTAAATATCAAGTTTTATATTTTTCCGACTTTTTGTTTTTCAGTTATCATGTTCATACACCCACGCAAATACACACATACACACACACATATACACACACTCACCAATGTCATCGCCTGCGGTTAAACACTATAAAAATCCGATGTACTCCATTTCTCTACATCTCTATAACAGATTATTGTTAATAAGCTTGTTCTTCTATTTAATTTAGTTCCCTTATAAGTAGAACGGAAATAAGGGAATATACTGGACTAAGCCGACAAACAAATGTTTTAAAATATGGTTGCTATGGGATTGAAATCCGTTTCTTTGGGTAACCAGGAGTTAACATGTTCCCGTGTGAGAAAAGTATTTTAAAGCTGAAATCAATAATAAGGAATATCTATAAAACGACAAACTCCACGAAAAAAATATATGACATAAATTGCGTGTTTTTTCGTGATCTACATTTTGTGAAGTAAGTTTTGTCCATCTTTTACGGTTTACCAGTTGCGCAAAAATCAGCAAAATTCATTCAGAATAAAGAGATCTCTAGAGGCTATTCCCATAAAATTCAAGATATACATTTTAATATGCCATATTTTAATCAAAATCGTGAGAACTAGTTTTGAGCAAATCAAAAATTTCGAAATTTTTTCTATGTAAAGGGTAGTTTGGGGTGGGGGATATATTCTTTTGAAATCTTCGTATCGCATCCCTGAAATATACCTAACTTAAATACAAATACTTTTCGTTTTTGAGTTATCGTGTTCACAGACACACACGCACACAATGACACATGGTCACACACACTCGCACGGATCTTTTTTTGAAAATACTTTTGAAGGATACAGTGGACCGACCCTAAAACAAGTATTTCCGGTGAAATCTCGGTACCGAATTTCGGGTGGAATGCAATAACTTCTCTATACCCTAGGTACAACGTACATGTAGAGAAAGTAAAAATGATATTTTTAGAAAAGTGTTTCCAAAACGTCCACCAAATATCTTATGGACACGTGACAAAATGTTACGATTGCATCTGAATTTTAGCGGTATGAGTGCATTTGCGATCTAAGGCTACATAATCAGTGGTTGGACGCATATCGGTGGTCCGAATCCAGGACCAATAATGATTTGCCTTTATATCTATCGGAAACGTGAAAACATAGATGTTGAAGTACCCTTGAATTTGCTATTTCAACTCGTAGATTTTAGCAACTTTCAGTGGATAAGAAGACAACCAATCAAAATACGATACTCCACGTATAGCGCGGTTACAGGAGTTACTGGAACTACAATTCCGTATAACTAGTGCGAGGATATACAGGATGTTAATGAACTACTCCGAAATAATTTGAGAGATTGTGCACGTGACTGATATAAGTAATTTGAGATCGGCGATGCATGGTCCTCGGATAAACATAACGCAGCTACATAGCGTTAAACGTGTGGGTATCAGCTGCTGATAAGTCGGTGTTAAAGCAAAGCAGGGTGAAAAAATGGCTTAGAATGTCTTTAAAACATTTGCCCGAGTATAGAAATATCGATTTTTAGCAGCTCCTTACTAGCGTTTACAAGATTTAATGTCGCAAACATCTGTAAAATCTCGAACTAATCACTTGACAGTACGACACTGAGCATTCATTAACTACGTTCTTGAGTTATGTAGCCTACTCTGGAGGCGTTTTTTCAACTGCTCTGGTGGCTTAATACGTAACGCGGGAAGCTGATGTCCCAAACGTCATGCATTCGATTCCTGTCGTACAGAAAAATTTTTTTATTATTATTTTTACTTTCTCCATACGCACTATGTACATAGTGTATAGAGAAAGTATTGCACTCCACCAAAAATTCGATACCGAGATTTCACCGGAAATATATGTTTTAGGGTCCCCAATATCCAAAAAAAGCATTTTCACAAAAAGGTCCGTGTGTGTGTGTGTGTGTGTGTCCGTGTGTCTGTGAACACGATAACTCAAAAACGAAAAGTCGGTAAAATACCAAACTTGGTATTTAAGTTTAGTATCTTCCAGGGATGCGACACGAAGATTTAGAGAAAAATACCCCCACCCCCAACTACCCTTTACATGAAACTTTTTTCGAAAATTTTTATTTTCTCAAAAATGGCTCTAAAGATTTTGATTAAAATTTCGGATATTAAACATATTTACCTGACAAATGAAATGTAAATTTTTTAATTTTCTGGGAATAGCCTCTGAAGAGTAGTTTATTCCGGATGAATTTTACTAAATTTTGAATAACTGCTAAACTGTAAGAGATGGACAAAAACTTACTACACAAAAAGTGTAGAGCACATTAAAACACACAATTTATGTTATATAAATTTGTTTCGTGGAGTTCGTCGTTTTTGTGACATTCCTTATTTTTGGTTTCTGCTATGAAAAACGTATACTTTTCTCATACTGGAACTTGTCAACTCCTATCCATATAAACAAAGGAACTTCATTGACATAGCAACCAGCTTTTGACTATCACTTTAACCTACGGTTGTCCCTTATTTCGCTTCTACTTACAAGGATGCGAGTAATAAGACTATTTCTGCTAATTTTGTCTGATTAGCATAAAGTAAATAGAAGTATAAGCTTTTTAAGGATTATTTGTTGCAGGGATATGGAGAAAGTCATGTGAATGGTACACATCAGATTTTTTTCATTCCAGACGAAGTGCCGCGATACATGGCGTACTGGCACTTCAGAAATTTATAGCCGTTACTTCGAAATTTCAATAAACAGGCTATAAGACTCTTATCTCAAATTACTTATGTAATTAGTCTACATATTCTGTGAAAATATTTCGGTATAATTCATTAACATTCTGTATATCCGCTGGCTGCTAATGTGAGCGCGGCTCGGAGTATAGATTCCCCGGTGGTTGGTGACGTAACTGAGGTACCTGAAATGGTAAACAGGAGAGACAAGGAAGGGTATGTAAAATACAAGTGGCAATTGCCGATTTAAACAACTTTATGTGAAATGTGTTTCTAAGGGTTTCAATAAAACACTAAATGGGTATAAATGTGTTGCTATTTATATATCGGTGCAACACTGTAGTATTAAACATCAGTTTATAGTGTCCTCTTCTGTTTGTTCCTCAAACACATTGCAATGAAGAACAGTGTATTAAAAAATACAGTTCAAAAGTGAAACCTCTCCTGCCATCCAAATAGTACTTATACAGCGAAAAACTTCTCTTAACGTCAGGTGATGTGACGGGAGCATACATAAAATATTGCATATCATTTTCGTCATAATTAGAGGGCTGTAACAAACTATTTTTATTTTCTCTACACGTTCTATGTACATAGTGTATAGAGGAAGTATTGTATTCCACCCAAAAGTTCGATACCGAAATTTCGCCGGAAATACATGTTCTAGAAACCCCTGAATATAACAAAAAAAGCATTTTTTAGAGAAAGGTCCCTGTGTATGTGTGTCCGTCTGTGTGTATGTGTGTGTCGACAACAGAGCTCAAAAACGAAAAGACCGTTAAATACCAAATTTGGTTTTTAGTTATAGTATTTTCCAAGGATGCGACATGAAGATTTTCAAGAAAATCCCCCCTCTACAAACTACCCTTTACATGGGAAAAAGTTTTGAAAATTTTGATTTTCTTAAAAATGGCTCTAACGATTTTGATTAAAATCACGCTATATTAAAGATTTTTGCACCCCGAATAAAATGTATATCTTGAATGTTCTGGGAATAGATTCTGAAGACCTCTTTATTCTTGATGAATTTTGCCGAATTTTGCATAACTGCTAAACCGTAAGAGATGGACAAAAACTTAACAAACAAAAAATGTAGAGCACATTAAAACACACAATGTATGTTATATACACTTTTTTCGTGGAGCTTATTGTTTTTGAGATATTCCTTGTTTTTTGTTTCAGCTTTATAAAACTTATACTTTTCTCATACAGGAATTTGTCAACTCCTGTCCATACAAACAAAGGAACTTCAGTCACATAGCAACCAGCTTTTGACTATTACTTTAATCTATGGTACTATTTTATTTCACTTCTACTTACAAGGAAGCTAGTAATAAGACTATTTCTTCTAATTTTTTCTCGATTATCATGAAGTAAATAGAAGCATTAGCTTTTTATCAATAATTTGTTACAGAGATGTAGAGAAAGTCATGTGAATGGATCACATCACATTTTTTTTATTTTCACCATTGTAGCATAGTCAGGATATTTTTTAAACACGGCTTTCATTTTATGTCACACTGCTTTGGTGATTGTTGCAAGAGCTGCATTTTCAATTTTAATGGATAGTTCTTCCACAAATTGTAGAGCCTTTGTCAATTTGATATTTGTTGATTCTAATTTCACAATAGTTTTGGCCACATCTGCAATTTTTTTTAATAAATAGCGAATTTTCACATAAACTGCTTTAAACCAGTGATTGTGCATATTTTATTGCAAAGCTGTCTTCATTATAAAAAGGTTGATGGTTTCTACTCTTTTGTCGTAATAATCTGTATAATATTTCGCAGCATTTAACCAGCTCCCTCATCGAGTTACAATGGGCAGGGAAGGTCATGGAACATCAGGAGCCAGTTCATTGTCGTGCTTGGGGCTTTCACAAATATTTGTTGACATTTGAAATGAATCGGTCCACGTCACTATAGAAGGAGCGTATCGTTTCCTCAACTTGATGAAGGCCGTGAGCCAAGCAAATTAAAGTATCATATTGGGATAATATGTAATTTTAACTTCTTTAGCTGCACCATCTGTCAAAAAGTAGCACTCCCCCAGATTTGATCCCCTCTGGCCATAATAGACTGAAAAATATCAATCTTAATGTTGTGTTAACTTTTTCAATGACGTCAGATGTTAATAAAAAGATTATTTAGGTGTGTCTGGCGAAAGTACTTCCACAACTTTATTTGCAACAAACCTCCCGACAGCATCCTGGGTTTCATCTATGGAAATCCTGATTTTATTTCACCCATAGATTTACGTATTTCCGAGATAACATTGTAACATTTAGATGTATAGTATTTTTGTAAAGCTGCTGCACTCGAAGAATCCCGCTGGGTGTATTTTGTAATGAAGCTTTTAAATTCTTTATGTTCTACCTTGGGGAATGGTATATTGACGCGTACTATCATTTTACGTATCTTCAAAGAACTCTAAAGTGGTAAATTTTCTTCTTCTTTTTCATTTAATGTTGCAACAAGTGCTTTATGTTTTTTTTTTTTTTTTAGTTCTGCAGCGTTGTTTCAACAACTTCCGTGAATAACATAACTTACATCATATGTTTTCACCATTCAACATAAAATGATCTCTAGCAAATTCTTCCGACTCATTTCATTTACCTTCACTTGTGTTTGAAGACATCGTTGAACTGCTATGCAAAGCACAAAACGAACACAAGCTTATCCGTACAGCTGCTATCGTACTGAATAGTGATGGGACAAAAATAACACAACTATTTTGAAACAGTTTCTCTAACACAACAACTATTTGAAACTGTTTCACCACTGAAACTATTTCATAAAACACTTCTGGAAATTGCGCGTATTGTGTTGATCCTTTATATATCGCTTCCCCGCAACAGATCCATGCAACAATAACAGCAACGCCTGAGTAGTTGTTTCATTTATTGCAACATTTACTATGTGCGGTTGTTGTGTTCCACTAGCGTAAATATTTTGTCATTGCTTACCGCAAGGAGCGCCTTTTTGCCTTGTAGTGCGCAGGCTGATATAATCCGCGAAATTCCAATGTACTTATCAAACTCATTCTCTCTCGTTAACGCGCAACAATGCCTTTGCTTCTGTAATTTGATAAGTTCCTCTTCAGTGTACCTCGTGAGTGGTTGCATTTGGCACACTGTGATTTTATCGGTGGACTGTATTTATCCCAATAGTATTTAGTGGTACACAACATGTCTGCAACAGTTTAGGGAATTTCTGTTGCAGGAAACTGTTATTTCGAAACTGTTTCGTGGTTGCAACAGAAACACATTATACTGTTTCGCAAAAAGAACAACTTTTCCCACCACTAGTACTGAACCAGTGGCACAGTGTAACCAGTTCACCCCTGACACAGAATAAAGTATACTCTCTATTCTGTGCCCCTCTGGTAATGACGTCAAGCAGACTAGGCGCATCGCCTGTAACGTGAGTCCACCTTCAGCGGATATACAATGTCCTTGCCCTGCGTATAACATAGAAAGGATAGGGAATGAACCCCTCTGCAGCATTGCCAATTTAGCCACTTTATAGCTAATTCTAGCTATTTTGAAAAGTGATTTTCTACAAAATTTTGAGTTTAGCTATTAGCTATATTTTTAGCCATAAATTTCTTTTTTACACGGTATTTTGGTTTTCATTCATTTGAATACAATTTTTAGTGATTCGTGTTTTTCTATCCCATGCGAATGACACACGAGTCATTGTCACGACCATTACGCGGGATTCGGGAATTCCCCTAATTCAAACGGTTAGCTGCTCATCTGAAACTGCAACTCAGTATTCATGCTGTGTTTCAAGAAGCAGGTTGTATAATGTGGAATAAATTGTGACGCAAAGTAAATCAGTGAAACATACGACTGAAGCTGAAAATGTAACATAAATAGTAATATAGTGCTAAGAGAGCTGTTGGAAACCAAGAGGAGGATGAGGAGAATATATTTTTCATTGATTAGGTGAGTTAATGTAGCCGTTTCATCAGCTATTCTTATTTGTAATTTTAGCCACTTTTAGCTATGTTTTTGAAGAAGTTTAGCTACTTTGTATGTTGAGTTGGCAACACTGCCCCTCTGCCGTTCTAGTCTGCTTGTGTGCAAAGTCCTCCACAGTTCAACGGAAGATTTGAGTCCGGCCGTCATTCTCTTGGAAGCAGGTCTACATTGCTCGAATTAATGACGTCACAGATCAGACAACCTGCTGGTTTACTCAGTAAAGCATTCACAAACCATTGTACCTATATTAACTTTATCCAAAGTCAAAGCTAGCATCATAGATTCAAGTCTTACTCTGCTAAAACGCCCCTCCCCCAGTTTGAAAGTTGCGGCACTACTCTGCTGTTATTTGCAACATGTTACCACAACAGGCAAGCTTCCAATATGCGATAACCAGATGTTCGTTATATTTAACGTGGACAGAAGCGAAACTAGGTCAATGGTGATGATAAATTGAATGTAAACTTCTTTAAAGAAGCGTTATGCCTTTAGAGAAGACAGTGTTTTTAATACATCTGCCGTTTCATCGTTCTAGAGTTAATTATGAGCAGCAGGAACTGTGATTCTACTCAACGGATTAAACATGCAATTCGTTCCACCTAGGTAGAAGTTGGTACGTCGCTGCTTTTTTTTTTTTTTTTTTTTTTTTTTTTTGTGTTTAACGCCCGCTTTAACTACTTATGGCACCGCAGGCTGCACCGCTGCTATTGTCGCTGTTATAACAGCTAATGGGAAAATATAATACTGATGTATTTTAATCATACGACTTTCTCTGTGTTTTGCAAACAAACTATTCTTAAAATATCCGATGTGTTCCATTCACACGACTCTCTGTCTGTTACAGAAGCAACTTTTCTTATTACAGATTATTCTTTTATCTACGACATGCTAATAAAGATAAACATTAGCAGAAATTGCCTTATTACTTGCTTCTTTGTAAGCGGAAGGAACATAAGGGAATAACACCAGCCTAAATCGATAGTTAAATCTTTTAAAATTTGGTCCTTTTTACTTTCTCTATACGTACTATATACATAGTGTATAGAGAAGGTATTGGTATTGCACCCAAAAACTCGATATCGAGATTTTACCAAAATATATGTTTTGAGACCTCCTGAATAAAAAAAAAAAAAAAAAAAAGCATTTTTAGAAAAATATCTGTATGTGTATGTGTGTGTATGTGTCTGTGCGCAGCATAGCTCAAAAACAAAAGTCCGTTAAATACCAAACTTAGTATTTAATCTGAGTATCTTCCAAGGGTACGATACGAAGATTTTCATGAAAATCCCCCTACCCCCAACTACATGGAAAAATTCTCGAAAATTTTGATTTTCTCAAAAATGACTTTAACGATTTTAATTAAAATGGCGTATATTAAAGATATTTACAGGACAAATAAAATGTATATATTGAATTATTTGGGAATAGTTTCTGAATGCCTCTTTACTCTGAATGAATTTTGCGGAACTTTGTGTAACCGTGAGAGGTAGGTAAAACGTGCCTAATAAAAATGTAGAGCTCGTTAAAACACACAATTTATATTATATACATGTTTTTTTTTTTCCTGGAGTTGATCGTTTTTGAGATATTCCTTGTATTGGTTTCAGCTATAAAATACTAACACTTTTCTCATACGGGAATTTGTCAACTCCTGTCCATTCAAACAAAGGAACTTCAATCACATAGCAAGCAGCTTTTGACAATCACTTTAGCCTTTGGTACTCCCTTATTTTCCTTCTACTTTCTACATGGAGACAAGTAATAAGACGATTTCTGCTAATTTTTGTTAAGTGACTTTTTATCTTTCTCTTACGGTTTGCCGGTTATGCAAAATTTCGCAAAATGTATCCATATTAAAGAGATCTTCAGAGGCTATTATCAGAAAATTCATGATATACATTTTATTTTTCCTCTAAATATCTTTGATATACGACATTTTAATCAAAATCGTTAGAGCCATTTTTGAGAAAATTTTCGATTTTTTTCCATGTAAACGGTAGTTAGTGTGGGGGGATTTTCTTGAAAATCTTCGTGTCGCAACCTTGGAAGATACGGAACTTAAATACCAAGTTTGGTATTTAATGGACTTTTCATTTTTGAGCTATGCTGCCCACAGCCGCAAACACACACACACACACTGACAGACAGACTGACGATGGACACTCAAACGGACATTTTTCTAAATTTTTTTTTTTTTTTTTTGATTGATGAGGTCTCAAAATCACATATTCCCGGTGAAATCTCGATATGAATTTTTGGGTACAATACAATACCTTCTCTATACACTATATAATAGAATGTGTCGAGAGAGTAATAAAATAAAATGTGTGTTTTAACGAGATCTATTTCTGAATGCATTTAACGCATCTGAAGCATTGGCAGAACCAGTGTTGTGCAAGGTGCCGAGGCATAACATTGTTGTAAACATTCCTGACATTCCGCTTCCATAATTGCAAAGCGTATGAGCACGTTTTTAGACACACTGGAATCTAATTCTTTAATCTCATTTTGTGGCTAAACGACTCATTTTAGCAACAAATAACTCGTATTTTGCAGCTCTACCTCGTTTTTCTAATTGCAGAAGGAAACGATAAAGGAGAGGTGACGTAATCGCAATCAAACATTTGACCAATTTTACTTTTTATTTATGCAGTCATGCAGTTTAGAGAAACATGGTACAGGAGCATATATTTCGGTTTAACGTCAAAAGTTGCCATTGAAGTCTGCGCACTAATATTCCTAATACATTGTATACATTGTACACTACGTGATAGAGAAAGTAAACATTTGGCCTGGTAGATGTGAATTAACATCGAACCAAACCTTAACATGACCATAACTGGCGATCTTATCTTACTTTTAATTTGGCGTATATGGCAATGGGAAGAGTTCTACGCTGCAGCGAATGAGATGCGTTATCGTGCTCTGCGTTGCCAGGTCGCTACCCTATTTCCCTCTCACTCGCACACTGAGCATGCAAATCTGCCTGGCGACATAATGTTTATTCATGTGTATCGTGAGAACTATTTGAGCTAAAAATCTGCGGTTTTTAGGGTTCTGCTACGAACATTACTCCTTATCTTCCTCGAGAATTATTTTAAGCAGCATTTGAATATTTTGTCTTAGCGCAAGTAGTATTTATGAGAGACGGAATCACTTAATTGTGTTACTCCCCAGTTAAGCGGGAATACATGTCAACACAGCAGCACTCCGATTGGCTACCGGCCTGGTGGCGCTTATTTGAAAGTCACTGTAGTTCTTCATTTGATGTAAGAACGAAAGTGAGGGATTCAGAGAGGAAGTTTGTGACACCAAAACTATTACGTCATTCTCTTATACGTTCTTCAAACATCTCTGTTATAGTTTATTCCAGATTTGAATTAAATGGTAGCGCTTAGAACTGGCTTTAACAGCCTTGGCTTATAAAGTGGAACGTTTTACAGCGCCTATCACAGGAAGTAGCCAGACACGCTAGGCTACCTTAATCGTGTCTTGTCGCACTCCGTCTTTCACTTCCCCTACCTCTTATCGTCCTATCTCAACGTAAACAGAAGCTTCCATACGCTTTAAATAGGCCATCCTGTCACTCAAGCCTCGTCTTATCGAGCGAGATGGCTCAGTAGTAAGTACGAGGCTCGCTTTCTGGAGGCCCTGAGGCCAACCCTCAGTACATGAGCTTATTGTGATCTTACCTGGTTGGCAAGGCGAATGCTGAGAATTTATTTTAAATAGTGTTTAACGCCCGCTTTTACTACAAATGGCACCGCAGGTGATGACACTGATGATACATCCTTAGCATGGCTTCCTTCGGAAGAGAAGTAAAGCCATTGGTCCGGTGTCGTGGATTTACGGCATGTAAAAGAACCTCAAGCCAGAAAAAGAGACCTCTGAGCAAAGTCAAGCGGTCTTTCACGCCCAGTGTAAAATGTGACGCTGAGAACAGTGATTAAAGAGCGTCCATAATTAAAACTCCATTTCATTTTTCATTGATGATACATGGAATGCGATGGGGGAGAAAACGGAGAACCTGGAGAAACCCACCCCTGCGTCGCTTTGACCACCACAAACTCCACATGCGGTCACTTGGGATCGAACTCGAGCCGTCTAGGTGAGAGGCGAGTGGTCTAACCTGGTGCGGCCGAATGAATGAATGAATGCTCAAGTGGGTTCACTTTTACCACGGATTTCCTTTGCCTTTTTAAGTTGGTATCGGACAGATGGTGACCTTCTCTGAGCCGCCTCCGATGGATCGAGATCTTCCCGGTTCCGCCTTAGAAGCCCGCTGGTGCGACAGCCTTCAAGCTTGTAATCCTTAAGAGACCTCTGTGGGAGTCTGTCGGCCGGCCTGCCTGCGGCCTATACCCTCCTGCGGTTCGTTTACCTCATCCGTGCCTCTTAGAGTTGAGCTGATAAGCATAAAATGTCCGCGTTGGGTTGAGATGCGAGACGTTTCTTGGTCTTAAGTTAAGCCTCGTCTTTATTTGTACTTTGATTCCTCTACATCGTACAGAGTACATAGGAAGAGAAGGTATTGCACTCCACACAGAAATTAGATGTCGAGATTTCACTGTAAATGCACGTTTCAGGCTCCTCTGCATGATTTCAACCACAAACCTCCCGTTCAGAAGTGCGTATCTTAACGGCCACCTTTGCCGGTAGCATGTGTAAGATGTAACACATTCGCCGAAAAACTAAAAGGCAGCAGACTTGGCTTGATTTCTCTCTCTAGCACGCATGCACAATGTAAATAGTAGATAGAGAAGATATTGTATCACACCCAAAACTCGATACCGAGATTCCACTGGAAATACATGTTTTAGGGTTCCATGTATCCAAAAAGAAAAGCATTTTTAGCAAAAGATCTGCGTGTGTGTGTGTGTGTGTGTGTGTGTGTGTGTGTGTGTGTGTGTCTGTGAACACGATAACTCAAAACCGAAAGGTCAGCTAAACACCAAACATCATCCAAGATTGCGAAGAAGAATTTCAAGAACATCTCTTGCTTCATCGAAAAAGTTTTGAAAATTTTGATTTCTCAAAAATTGCTCCAATTTCGATTATAATACTATATATTAAAGATACTTAAATGACAATGTATATCTTGACCTTTCTGTGAATAGCCTCTGAAGTCCTTTTGATTCTGGACGAGTTTTGCATAACTGATTAACAGACAAAAATATACTACACAAAAAAAAAAAAAAAAAACTGTCAGTATACAAATTATGTCAAATACATTTTTTTCCTTAGTGAATTTTTTGTAGAAAATCTTCATCTCGCATTTTTGGAAGATGTTGAACTTAAATATCAAGTTTGATATTTAACTGCATTTTCGCAGTTCACACACACACACACACACACACATACACACACACAATGGTTAAAATAGACAGAAAAGTAGCCTTAATTACACTACTTATTAAAGATAGTAAGAAGGTAAGCGTGCAATTGACCAAAGCAAAAAAGAAATAGTTTTGATCCGGAAAAAGGGATGCAAATGAAACATAGCTATTGATCATGACTATCTTGAACATTTGTGCATTTTTATTTATTTAGCTATTTTTCTATTATATTTACTATTATTAGGAATAGTGTGATTATTCTTCTTATTATTAGTATTTAAATAAAATGGTTAAGATATTAAGGAAATCTGGGTAGAATATGGCAAGATAACAACCTGGGCTGATGTATAGCCGTATTCTTGTACTGTAACTTGGTGCAAATACATAAATAACATATTGTAACGAACCGCCTGACTTATTGGATGCTCCAGATTTTATTAGAAGTAGGAAGCCTTAGTTAAGGTTTAACCTTTTAGGCAAAGTGTCGAAATGTGACACTAAGCAACATTTTTCAGGTCATGTCTCCTCAGAAGTGTTGACAAATCTATGGATACTTTGAAAGCTGTGGGTCGACCTAGTCTCGCGCTCTCGATGTCTGCAACCGCACCACTGGTCATCAAGAAGCCGTACTGTATTTCACCAGGAGTAAGAGAGTAATTCTACGACGGCATTAACAGTCTTACTTAAATAGTGTATCAGTACGTCAAGCCGGTATATGCCCAGGTAAACCAAAAGTTAAGATCCTGTTCTAAAGTAACCCAGTCAAGCCGAACATTTCCAAAACTGACAACACTAAAGTTAACTGTATCGTGCCTCTGTTATTCTTAATCCTTTGATCACCTTCCCACCCTCTTAGGTGAAGTTTATCCTATTTCGCCCTTTCCGGAGGTAACCATCAGAGTTTCCAACACCCCAGGATTACCGGCTGGGATGAAAGAGTAAGCCTCAAACCCTTGGCATCCTACAAAATATTTAGCTTACAGGCCACTGAAAGCATTTGTTCTATTCTGTGATTGAATGCGTTATACACTAGCAATTATATTATGCATTTGATAAATATACTACTTTATTGCATATTCCTCCCCCCCCCCAAGGTATAACAAATAGGCGCCTATGGACACTGCATTTGAGTTTATTGGAGTAGTCGTTGTTCATCCTACACGGATAGCAGTGACCACGTCCTGTCTTCCTAAATGTTATTTTCCAGGAGTAGTGAATTGCGTCTTTAATCGGAATTCTATGAAAGTTCACATTTCCATTTGAGACAAATAATTGCAGCGAGTGGGTGAGGCATAATCACCGAGCATCTGGCATGGGAACAGCCAGGCGATCGATACCCTTGTTCCTCTCGAGTGCAGAAGCAATACTGTGACGGCAAACTGGCAGATGGTAGGTATATCTCAAAAAGTTTTAATTAGGGATTGCCATTGAAGTGACAATATTGATACTACTAGCGATAAAGTCATCGGATCTGGTTTAGCTCCGGTAAAGCAGATAATACGTTGCTTACAAAGCACACACGTTCCATACACCGATACTCGTATAAAAGAAAGTGCAACGTCCAGACCAGAGCTATCGCAGTGTTAGTTTTCTTCATAACACTAGAGGTCCGCCTCTTTGGAGGCAACAGACTGTGTACCGTATTCACTCTATGCCCCGGGAGTTCAAAATCAGGATTCTCCTTTGAAAATGTCCTGAATGCAGTATTCGAATGCTGCGCTCGGATAGGTGCAGGTGATATCTACGCCTAAATGGTGCTCATACTTAAGGACTATTCATACGCTTGGGCACTTGCCAGAAAGAGCGTAGGAGTGTGTTGACATAATTCATTTTGTAAAAGAATTTTCGGATATTCAGGTCCTATAGTTTATAATGCTCTACTTTTTTCATTGACAAACTATAGAACATGTAAACACACAAAGAATGTATAACATTAAAATTAATTACGTTCGGACTTAAATATGTATAAAAATATCTGAAAATTTCTGTGTTCAAATACAATGTTTTCCTGCCAAAAATTAGCTTTAGAATCACTGCAGCACAGCGTCCACACGTACACAGCAAACCATTAAGCTCTTGCACTGCAATGAGTTGTTTAGGAGTCAACGATCCAATATTACAATTAGCACAGCAGTACTATAATATACTGTATATATCAGTTGTATATCTTTGTCATTCAATATTTCCTGCGTATGCAGAAAATAGTAAAACCTAGCACCTAATTGTCAACATCTAACTGTTGTCGTATTTTTGTCCATCATTTGAACTGGATACTAATGATGAGAACTGAAGAACACCACTCGAGTGACGATAATGTAGCATCCGAGAACTTGGACACGAAAACAGGGTGATCTCGATTAGTAAAAGCATTAATAAGTGATTATAGTATTCGAGAACAACTTTGGTGAGAACGAAGAACATCACTCGAGTGACAATAAAGTGCATCCGAGAATTTGTATACAGGGTGATTTCGATTAGCAAAAGCATTAATGAGTGACTGTAGTATTCGAGAACAACCATGGTGAGAACTGAAGAATACCACTCGAGTGAGGATAACGCAGCATCACAGAACTTGGATACGAATACAGGCTGATTTCGATAAGTAAAACCATTAATGAACAACCTGATGAAAACTGAAGAGCATCGCTCGAGGGACGATAACGTAGCATCCGAGAACTTGGATACGAATACAGGCGGAGTTCGATTAGCAAAAACATGATGAGAACTAAAGAACATCACTCGAGTGACGATAATATAGCATCCCAGAACTTGGATAAGAATATAGGCTGAGTTTGATTAGCAAAAACATGATGAGAACTAAAGAACATCACTCGAGTGACGATAAAGTAGTATCCGAGAGCTTGCATGCGAATACAGGCTGATTTTTACTAGCGAAAACCTTAATGAGTGAGAGCTGTACTCGAGAACTTGTACTCAAATGAAAGTTTCGATTCTTAAAAGTATTCGAATACAGAGTATTCTGTTCTTGAAAACATTCGATTCTACCCATCACTAATGAGAGCTAGGAAGGAGTTGTATCTGTTGCTACCACCAGTCAATTGCATGCATGCTGGAGGAGTGCGTGTCAAGTCAATGTCAAATTTCTGTCACCGTTTATGCATTGATAAACTTATATAGGTACATATCTACAAATACCATTGTACAAATGGCCTAACATAAAAACATAGTCAATCATCTCCCTCCATTCTTCCACACCTGATAGTCCTTCGCCTTCACTCACTGTACGAGAATATTGAATAAAGAAGAGCGTATAATGTGTATACGTTTATGAATCAATTTTCTCCATCACAAAATTTTGTCGCCCGCCTGGGTAGTGTGTATGCAAGTTTGAATCTCGCTTAGGGTAAGTTACCCGGATAAGGTTTTTTCGGGGGTTTCCCTTATCCCGAGAAGACGAATGTCGATTAACTTTAAGCTCCATGGACCCCGAGATCATTTGAGCATCATTTCACCAATTTCATTCATTGTCCGATATGACCAACCAGGTTTAAAGGACGTTAAGCTACAAAACAAACAAACAAAAACACAAAACTTTGTCAGGGTTTGTCTTTTTTTACAAAACATTACATGCTATCTGTTACAAACTTCACCACAACGTTGGCACACACATTCTGGTCCTGGTATGCAGTATTCTTCTTTTCTCTTTTTATTTATTTTCTATGTCCTTTAACCTGGTTGATCATATCGGACGATGAATGAAATTGTTGAAATGATCTCGGGATCCATGGAGCTTAAAGTTACATTTTTCATCTCAGCATAAGAGGGGGAAAAAAAATTGTCCGAGTAATTCACCTTAAGCGAGATTCGAACTCGTGACCTCTTGAATGTGGTATTCTGTTTTGTGGCTAACAAATGGTAGAAACCGTGAACAGCGAACATCACTTGCAATGCTAAGTGTCTGTTAATCTCTGAGGATCAGGCTTTTGGAGAACTCGGGTGAAAAATGTTTCCTTCCTCCTTCTCTGTCTCTAGATTCCTGAAGACGAGGACATCTGCAATTACTTCTCTGCTCTATACAATACCTTGCCACTTAGCTTTGAAAACGTAGGAGTCATTATTATTAATGTCACAAAAATAAAAAAACACTATTTGTGCCCCTTTGAGAATACAAACATATGCGGAACACCTTTGATGCAGACTGTACAATGTTTTGCTCACTATGACTGTGAGTAAGCAATCGAAAAAGTATCGTAAACCCCGAGTAAGCTAAGCTCGGCGCCTGGGTTGACGGTCAGTGTCTGTTTATTTCCGAGAACTCAGGTGAGCCTACGAGGGGAGCTCAATAAGTCCTTAGAAAATCAAAAAATTACACCCATAGTATAAAAAAAATGTTGTATTTAGTAACTGTCATCTCTTACTAGATGACAGTTAAATTTTCAGTTCTATCCATCACGTGGTTGAATCAACAACCTTGTGCATCTTTAGAAAGTTGGGGGGGGGGGGAAACCAGTTTCATGAGGAGATTAAACACTATTTAAAAGGCTTAAATCCGAAAGAGATAAAAGCAGAGTTGGATGAAATTAATGGCACATCTGCTCCTGCGTTTGCAAAAATTTATAATTGGATGAATTAATTAAAACGTGGCCGTATATCCACAAATGATGAACATCGTTCCAGACGTCCAGTAGAAGTGACTTCCTCCGAAACTATTGACAAAATGATTTTGAGTGATTGATGAACCAAAGTTCGCGAAATAGTAGAGGTCACAGGTACATCACAAGGTGATCTCAATTTACATAAAAATTAAGGTCTGACAAAGGTTTTGGAAGATGGGCGCCGCGTTTGCTCTCGTGTGATCGATTCCAAAGCTGGTTTGACACTTTTTCGTCGCAATCCTGATGAGTTTCTGTGATGCATAACTGTGGATAAAACATGGATACTCTACTACACTCCAGAGACAAAAGTGCAGTCGAAATGGTGGGTTTATAAAAGGGAACCGGCTCCGAAGAAGGCAAAGGTGGTGAAATCTGCAAGACAAAGTGATGTCCTCGTTTTTTTTTTTTTTTTGTTTTTTTTTGTTTTTTTTTATGCACGTGGAATCATCTACATTGATTACTTGCAGAAAGGAAACATGCTAAATTTAGAGTATTATGCAACGCTATTGCACCGGTTGAACAGAGAAATTAAGAAAAAAACGCCCTCATCCGGCAAAGAAAAAGATTCTCTTCCATCAAGACAATGCAAGGGTGCACACCTGCGCAGTTTCGATGGCGAAAATTGTAGAATTAAGGTTCGCTTTACTACAACATTCACCATATTCATCAGGTTTTGCCCCCAGTGACTTTTTTATTTCCAAACTTAAAAAAGTGACTCGGCGGAAAACGATTCATGTCTAACGAAGAGGTCATCTCTCAAACAGATGCCTATTTTGAGAACCTTCCGAAATTCTGCTCTTTGGAAGGTTTAAAACATTGTAGGAATGCTGGGAAAAGTGTATCGAGCTAAAAGGAGATTTGTGTTGGAAAAAAAATCCTCAAAAAATAATTTTTTTTCTATATTTTTCTAAAGACTTATTGAACGTCCCTCGTACATTTTTCTTCCTCCATCTCATGAAGTCGATGACATTTGCAAATATTTCTCTGCTCTATGTAATACCTTGCCACTTAACTTTCTAAACTTAGGAACCATGGTTATTAATGCCATAAAACATCTTTGAAATACAAAATACAAACAAATGAACAACACTTTAGATGTAGACTGAACAATGTTTTGCTAATTGTGATTGTGAGTAAACAGTCGCAAAGGCAACATATCGCAAAGGTAACATACCGCAAACTCTGAGTAAGCTAGGCATGGTAGCTGGGTTGTGGTCTGAGTCACGATTCCAGAAGTTTTGCGCCCGCTGTAGGCGCAGACGCAGCATAAGCTCAAGACTTTGCACCCATTATTCAATGTAAACATTTAAATGCCAATACGCAGCACACAACGCAATGCAATGTAACGAAATAGTTTGCAATCTCCCAACTATATACTTCCGTTGCATACAACACCAAAGGATCGCAAAGGGAGATTTTACAGCGTCTACTATACATACATATACTATGTACATGCTCTTCTTTTTGGTCTTGGAGCACCAATTCTTTTTTCCCTCAAGAAGTTATCATAATCTCTTTGTGAATCCTCCTTTGATGTAATGGATGTATTCACTATTTGTGTCTAAATTTCTTGGCTCTCACAAATTGTAAGGCGCAAGGAGGTAAATCATATTTCCTTAAATGTGCACTTTTATATTTGCTTGCATTATTTTCAATATTTTGGTAAAGCAATTATTGTCGTGAGCGTCATATTACATACACAAAAATTTACTGAATTTTCTCATATGGTAACTTTTACACTTACGACTGCATTGTGAATGATCTTCCCTCACGCTTGCCCTTGTGCTGCGTTACGTCTGCTCTTGCATCTCATTGTTAGGGGTGGTGATTTTTCGTCATAGCGCGAAATGTTCATAAAGTCTTACATTCTTGTATTTTCATTTTCGCGACCTATAAATCATATTTTAATGTGTTTTGAAAACGCGATAAAATGCGAAATTGACTCAAAATGCGAAGATTAGACTAAAATACGATATAAATGCGAAATCGCCGATTTTTTTAAAATGTACTTTATTTATTTATTTATTTATTTATTTTCTCCCCGAAACTGCACCTAATGAATTTATGAACCTTTGGAATGTTTATGATTCTGACACACTTGTCCACTATACTGATCTGGAATATTCCCTCATCCCTCATCTGTTTGTAAACTACATATTATAAATCTGTACTTGGCATACAGAACTAAATCAACTTCATACTTATCAAATTTAAATAAGAAAAATATTTTAAGCACGCCTGGGTGGTGCGGTGGTAACGTGTCTGCCTCACATGCAAAACGTCGTGAGTTCGAATCTCGCTTAGGGTGAGTTATCCGGATAAGGTTTTTTCTCGGGGTTTTCCCTTATCCTGAGAAGACGAATGTCGAGTAACTTTAAGCTCTATGGACCCCAAGATTATTTGAGCATAATTCCACCAATTTCATTCATCGTCATCGTTAATGCCCAAACAGGACGTTAAAAAAAAGAAAGAAAGAAAAAAAAATCTTGTTAAATAAAGAGACTCCACTTTATTTACAAGAATTTGTGCATAAATTTGAACACACAAAATGAGAATGAAAAAATCATGCCCTCAAATGAGAATACTGGCCTTATGTATACATTATTGACACATGCTTTTTATCTCATATGCTTACTGCTTATGTCAACAATATTTTTCTTTCTCTATACGCACTATGTACATTGTGTATAGAGAAGGTATTACACTCCATCCAAAAATTCAATACCGAGATTTCACCGGAAATATATGTTTTAGGGTCCCCAATATCCAAAAAAAGCATTTTCACAAAAAGGTCCGTGTATGTGTGTGTGTGTGTGTGTGTGTGAGTGTGTGTGTGTGTGTGTCCGTGGGTCAGTGTGTCCGTGTGTCTGTGGACACGATAACTCAAAAACGAAAAGTCGGTAAAATACCAAACTTGGTATTTAAGTTTAGTATTTTCCAGGGATGCGACACGAAGATTTTTAGAAAAATCTCCCCACCCCAAACTACCCTTTACATGGAACTTTTTTCGAAAATTTTGATTTTCTCAAAAATGGCTCTAACGATTTTGATTAAAATTTCGTACACTAGAGATATTTACCTGACAAATAAAATGTATATTTTGAATTTTCTGGGAATAGCCCCTGAAGAGCAGTTTATTCTGGATGAATTTTACTGAATTTTGAATAACTGCTAAACCGTAAGAGATGGGCAAAAACTTACTACACAAAAAATGTAGAACACGTTAAAACACACACTTTATGTTATATATATATATATATATATATATATATATATATATATATATATATATTTTTTTTTTTCGTGAGTCCGTCGTTTTTGAGACATTCCTTATTTTTGGTTTCTGCTATGAAAAACTTATACTTTTCTCATACAGGAACTTGTCAACTCCTATCCCTATAAACAAAGGAACATCATTGACATAGCAACCAGTTTTTGACTATCATTTTAACGTATGGTAGTCCCTTATTTCGCTTCTACTTACAAGGAAGCAAGTAATAAGACTATTTCTGCTCATTTTTTCTGATTAGTATAAATTAAATAGAAGTATAAGCTTTTTAAGAATAATTTGTGGTAGGGAAATAGAGAAAGTCATGTGAATGGTACACATCAGATTTTTATTTTTATCATTGTTGTGAGTATCAGTGTCATTGTTATTGTTGAGAGTTTAGTTCCCGTTTACTAATGTTGTGTTATTAATGTTACATTAAAGCTTTTTCATGAGTCAATATCCTTTTATCAGAATCAATTCAAGACGTATGTTTTTCTTCAAAATACTATAAAATGCTAAATTGAAAATGTATTAATGCTATAAAATACTAAACGCACATATCAAAATGCTTAACATCACCGCCGCTATTCATTGTGAATGCGGCATTATGCTGGTCCGCGCCACAAGGACCACGAGACCGGTGCACCGTGGCACAACACAGCAGCAATGCGTGCAGGAAGGTAATCTCCTTCTATTCCAATGCCAAGGAGTTTAATTAACGCTGAGTTATGCCGCTAAACATTGCTATAAGTCCTAACATGCGATTCGTATGAGTCACCTGTATCCGCAATATTCTCTCCAACCTGCGGCTCGTGTTCCTCGTGTGAATCGAGTACAGCTGAGTCTAAAATATTGTCATGGGGAGGTTAGTATGCGTTTACATGTGCTGAGTGAAGTTTTACTTTCTCTACCACCTACAACAAACCTAGTAGGTAGAGAAGGTATATTATTCCATCCAAAATTTAGATAAGTTTATCTGGAAATATCTTTTGAGCGCTTCCGAAAACAAAATCAGATGTTCCAATCATATGACTTTCTCTACACGTATGCAACAAATTATTGTTAAAAAGCTTATGCTTCTATTTACTTCATGCTAAGCGAGAAAAAATTAGCAGAAATAGTCTTATTACTTGCTTCCTTATAAGTAGAAACGAAATAAGGGAGTACCATAGGCTAAAGTGATAGTCAAAAGCTGGTTGCTATGTGACTGAACTTCCTTTGTTTGTATGAATAGGAGTTGACAAATTCCTGTATGAGAAAAGTAAGTTTTTCAAAGCTGAAGGAATATCTCAAAAACGATCAACTTCACGAACAAAATGTATATAACATAAATTGTGTGTTTCAACGTGCTCTACATTTTTTGGGTGGTAAGTTTTGGTCTATCTCTTACGGTTTAGCAGTTATGCAAAATTCCGTCAAATTCGTCCAGAATAAAGTAGTCTTCAGAGGCTATTTTAGAAAATGGATGTTTTACATTTTATTTGTCAGGTAAATATCTTTAATATACATTTTAATCAAAATCGTTAGAGATTTTTGAGAAAATAAACATTTTCGAAAAAAGCTCCATGTAAAGGGTAGTTGGGGGTGGAGGGATTTTCTTGAAAATCGTCGTGTCGCATTCTTGGAAGATACCAAACTTAAGTATCAAGTTTGGTATTCAACGGTATTTTCGTTTTTGAGCTATGCTGTCCACAGACACACTCACACAGACAGACACACAAACGGACTTTTTTCCAAAAATGTGTTTTTTTTATTCAGGGGTACCCAAAACATGTATTTCCGGTGAAATCTCGGTTGAATGAATTACTATACCTTCTCTATACATATGTCACAGTACATGTACATCTGTATAGAGCAAAAAGTTAGAAAAAGGCCCGTGTGTATGGACGTAACTCAAAAACACGAAGTCCGTTAAATAACTGAATTGATATTTATAATATCAATGATATATAAACCGATAATTAGGTAAAGTTTATAATAAGTGTTTAAATATATATATATATATATATATATATATATATACCTTATTAGAATTAATAAAGAATATTGGAATACACATCTTATGTATTTATTATTCTGACCCTTTTCTATTTCTCGTGTAAGTTATTGTACTTTGTATAAATAAAAGTGTTAATTTATACGAAGAATGTTAAATAAATCTTACTTGATAAGATCTCAATATAAATAAAATAAAGATATATTATTAAGTTATTATATTATGACTGTAATTTTTACCTAAAGGTACCAAATTAAAAAAAAAAATCATAAAAACTATGATTCATTCCAATGAATAAAAAATTTCCTAAAAAGAAAGTTTTGAAAATAAATAAACAGTAAAATGCCTGATTTAAAATGATTATCGTGATAGGATAAACAATGTGAGTTGAAAGTTCCAAGAACATTCCCCAAACTACCCTTTAAATGAAACAGTTTTCGATACTTTTATATTCTAAAGACGGTTAAAATGATTCATATAATCAATATATAAATACATTTCCAAGAAATTCGCGATTGTACGTTTCTCAAATGGGAAGTCGCCATATGTTTTCTTTTAATATACTCCTGTGCATGCAAAAGTAATGGAATAATCAAGTCATTACATAGAACCAGCTTTTTCAAGTTTGGACCGTTGATTTAACCTATTGTATTTCCTTATATCCTTCGTAACTACAAAGAAATAAGTAAAAAGGCCAATTCTATTCACGTTTATCTCCATTAGCATGAAGAAGATAGAAGAACAAGCTTTTATACGAATTGTTTGTTGCAGAATTGGTAGAAAAAGTCATATGAACGAAACACAAAGGCTTTTTATAATGATCCTTTAATTTCAAATCTAAAATCAAAACACTTCATAGTGAAACTCCGATGCGATTGCAAATGTTTATCAATACATGAAGGAACAGGCCAGCATAAGGTTCGATGGTCTCCTCGTAATTTTTAAAGAAATCCAAAAACTGCAAGAACTGCACCCCATGGCGTCTGGCACAGTGTAGTTCATAGAATTTTCCATGAAAACCATAAACATAAAGAAGGATTAATATTTTGAGACTCAGATAAGAAAATCATAATGTCCTAATAAGAATAACAAAAATTGACGAAAACAGGGAGAAAGATATTGTAGTGGAAATAAGATTTAAAGGAATTGTAATCGAAGAAAATGTAATGGTAAGGCAGTGATGCAGATATAGACATTGATAGTGATTCCACAAAAGAGAATATCTGATGTGCCCCATTCGCACGATTTTCTCAACATTTCTGTAACACTTTTTTATTAAAAAGGTTATTCTTCTATATACTTCATACTAGTCAAGCAAAATTAGCAGAAACGGTCTAACTACATGCCTCTTTGTAAGTAGAAGGGAAATAAGGGAGTACCATAGGCTAAAGCGATAGTCAAATCTTTTAAAAGATGGTTGCTATGCTATTGAAATTCCTTTGTGTGTGTGTGGCCAGGAGTTGACAAATTCCCGTATAAGAAAAGTACAAGTATTTTAAAGCTAAAACCAAATAACAAGGAATAACTTAAAAAAAAACAAACAAACAAACAAAAAACAAACAAACAGACCGGTCAGCTCTACATGAAAAAAAAAAAAAAAAAAAAAAAAAAAAAAAAAAAAAAAAAAACCTGGATAACATAAATTATGTCGAACTTTTTTTGTGTAGTAAAATTTTGTCCATCTCTTACGGCTTACCAGTTGTGCAAAATTCTGCAAAATTCATTCAGAATAAACAGGTCTTCAGATACTATTCCCAGAAAATTAAAGATATACATTTTATTTGTGATGTAAAAATCTTTAATATACGATATTTTAATTAAAATCGTTACAGCAATTTTTGTGAAAATCAATTTTTTTCCATCTAAGGGTAGTTTGGGGTGGGGGATTTTCATGAAAATCTTCGTGTCGCAACCTTGGAAGATACTGAACTTAAGCCATCAAGTTTGGTATTTAACGGACTTTCCGTTTTTGAGCTTTCCTGTTCACACACACACACACACACACACACACACACACACACACACACACACACACACACACTGACCTTTTTAATTCAGGCGCTCAAAACATGTATATGCGGTGAAAACTCGGTATAGAATTTTGGGTACTTCCTTGAGCCCACCTGGGTTATGTGGTGGTAGCGTGTCTGCGTCACATTCTAAAGATCGTGAGTTCGAATCTCGCATAGGGTAAGTTACCCGGATAAGGTTTATTTTTCGGGGGTTTCCTTGTCTTGAGAAGACGAATATCGAGTAACTTTAAGCTTCATGGACCCCGAGATCATTTGAGCATCATTTCACCAATTTCATCCATCGTCCGATATGACCTAGTAGGTTAAAGGACATTAAGCCACAAAAGAAAGAAAGAAAAAAAAATCCTCTATACTCTATGTGCATAGTACATGCAGAGAAAGTAAAAATGATTAGACTATGTCCTTCAGTGGGAATTATGTTGAACTGAAATAGTCAATGAAATTATGATATTTAATTTGGTAGTGTCTGTACGATTTCTCTGTAGAGACGTGTGAAATACACATTCCATTGACACCTGCGCGGATGACTTCATCATAATGAGATAACGTTGTTCCTGAAGACAGATAAAGTAACTCGCTCCAAAGCTTTAATACATTCAAACCTTTCAGTGTTCAAGAACGGCTGCGTGACTTTATGTATACAGATAATTGTATCACAAATAAAATGTATATTGAATATTCTGGGAATAGCCTCTGAAGACATCTTCATTCTGAATGGCTTATAACTGGTAAACCGTAAGAGGTAGACAAAACTTACTACACCAAAAATGTAGATTTCGTTAAAACACACAATTTATGTCATATACTATACTTTTTGGTAGACTTAACGATCTCTGAGATATTCCCTGTTATTGGTTTCAGTTTTAAAACACTTGAACTTTTCACACACAGTGCACACAGTCCTCAACCGTTTTATATATCTTTTGTTTTACTCTTGGCCAAGAAATCAAACTGAATTTCCAAGACAAGCGTATAGCGATCAGCTTTTAAAATATTTAACTATCGCTTTAGCCTAGTGTATTCTCTTCTTTCCCTTCTACTTATAAGGAAGCAAGTAATAAGATCATTTCTGCTGAGTTTTGCCTCCATTAGCATAATATATATAAAATAATATTTTGTATGAAGTTTGTTTGAAGAACAGATAGAGAAAATCAGGTGAATGGAACACATCATATTTTTTATTTCAGAAACAACTGGTGTTTTCTCGCTGAACTGTAGGTTTCTTAACGTTGGGTGTTTCAGTTTTATACTCTTAAACAAACAAACACACACACTCACATTCACTGTCTCATTTATACTTCCAGACTCGTGCGGATAAGGAACTTTTCTAATTAAAAAGACAAATTCCCCGCCCCAGTCGGCAATCGAACCCGGGACCTCAGAATAAGAAGCCAGAACACTGACCAATGTATCGCAGAAGCAGTC
The DNA here is from genome assembly GCA_030762935.1 of Hymenopus coronatus. Taxonomy (NCBI): domain Eukaryota; kingdom Metazoa; phylum Arthropoda; class Insecta; order Mantodea; family Hymenopodidae; genus Hymenopus; species Hymenopus coronatus. Next base: position 31,371,463 of record CM060899.1, on the reverse strand, counting down.
TAAATGTATTTGTTCTAAGCATAACGTCCTTTAACCTGGTAGGTCATATCGGATGATGAATGAAATTGGGGAAATGACGCTAAATAAGTTTGGGATGTATAGAGTTACCCGTCAACTCAGGAAAAGGAAAACCACGTAAAAAAGCTGACGTGTTCCGTTTACTTGACTTTCCCTAACTGTTCTGCAAACTATTCTTACAAAATATTCTTTTATCGTCATAATGCTAACCAAGGTAATCATTACCAGAGATTGTCATAGTTTCTTATAATCAAAAGGGAGTACACTATGCTAAAGCAACAATTCAATATTTTGAAAGCTGTCGCTATACGGTTGTCACTGAAGTTCTGTTCTTTCCATTGCCTGGAATAAAACAAAAGAGATATGAAACGGATGAGGGCTTCCTGCTTGAGATAGGTATTTTAAAATTGAAACCAATAACAGCGAATATATCAGAAATGTTTAGCTCTACAACAAAGAAAAGAAAAGGAAAATTATACAACATTGTTGTGTGCTATAACAAATCCACATTTTTGTTGTAAGTTTTTGTCTATCTCTTACGGTTTACGAGTAATACAAAAGTCACTCAGAATGAAGAGGACTTCAGGGGTTATTCCCAAGGAGTTTATGATATAAATTTTATTTGCCATGTAAATGTTTTTAATATAAGACATTTAATCAAATCGTTGTGGCTAGAAAATTGAAACTTAACGAAAATGTTCCATGTAAAGGTTAGTTTGGGATGGGTGATAACCAATGCGCGCGGAGCAGTGATTAGAATACCATTTACAGTGATGTGCTTCTTAGAGGCGGTTATTGTAGGATAACAAATAAAAAATATCCATGATCTTCTCTCCGTTAAACAGTGGCCTAAAATGTTCCATGTCACTGCTTCTATCTTTCTCTTTCTCCTCTTCCATATGTTGGCATCAGGACTATTCTTGTATAAGATAGATTATAGAGAAAAAGTCCATCTCTAAGCACATTCGAACCCTATACCGCTCACACAGTAAGCAGGTGCTCTACTGACTGAGCTACGGGGCCAGCCGGAAGAAAGCTTATTCCCATAGTATCCTGTAGAACACCCAATGGTCATGTTGGGCAACATAACCTCATGAAGCAAGAGGTCGTAAATGATGATACAACCGTGGCCTCCTAAGCAACGCTGGCATAAACACGATTTTCTTATACAGACTTCGAGAAGTAGTCAATATGAGCCCTTACATCTGGACTATAGACGCAACAAGAAACACTCTTGATTGATGTCGAGAAAAAGACTAAAGTTATATTTAAAGTGTTTAACTTCCAACAGAACAGAACGTATAAGGTGAGTTATGTGAAATTAGGGTATTCCACTGGGTTTACTTCATATCCCTTCAACCATATATTCTTGTTCATCCCTATGAGTGGTAGTAAATACACTGTCAGTCATCGCATACCTAGATGTACTTATTTATAGTTCCCTGATCTCTCCCCAAATTCATCCCCCTCTTGCACCTTAAATCGAGTGGGATGGCTCAGGCGATTTCCCCTGGGATCCGCATTTGGGAGGTCCAGGTTTGCTTCCCGTGGCCGGCGTACGTGATTATTTTTTTCGGGTGTTTCCCCGGGTCGCATGCAAATTCTGGGTACAAGGGTCCAGAAGTCCCAGAAGTACCGACCTGACGTATAGATAGCGGTTGTTGTAAAAAGTACCAACCTTAGAAAGCTTAAGTTTGAAGTTTGGCGATTTTACACTGTTTGGCATTTGTTTGGCAGCCATCATTAGTGAATGCTCTCAGCGAATTTGTAAATATGGATAAAACTGGTTTCATTACAAAGGTCTTAGTCCAACTAAGATAAAAGCTGAGCTAGATTCTACTTTGGGGGAGTCTGCTCCTACAACAGTGAAATACTGGGTGGCAGAGTTTAAGTTCTGCCTTACGAGCTGCCCTGACGAACATCGCAGTGGTCGACCAAATGAGGTCACCGGTACAGAAATTGTAAAGAAAACCCACAAAATGATATTGGATAATCGTCGACTGAAATTGAGCGAGCCTGTAGACATTGCAGCATTTCAAAAAGTTCTATACATCGCATACTGACTGAAAAATTGGACATGAGAAAGTTGTTTGCAAGATGGGTGAATACAACAGAACAATAACAACGTCGTCAGGTTATTTCGATCGAGTGTTTGGCAATGTTTCGCTGCATTAAAGCTGAGTTTTTGCGTCGATTCATAACAATGGATGAAACCTGGGTTCATCACTTCACACCTGAGACGAAGGAACAATAAAAAACAATGGATTGGAAGGGGAGAATCGGCTCCAAAGAAGGTGAAGACAGATCCATCTGCAGGTAAGGACATGGTGTCAGTTTTCTGAGACGCACGTGGGATTATTTTCATTAGTTATCTCAGAAAAGGAAAATTAATCAACGGCGAATATTATGCGAACTTGTTACAGCATTTGAGTGGTGAAATCGAGCAAAAACGGCCGCATTTAGCGAAAAAGAAAGTTTTGTTTCATCAAGACAATGCACCAGTTCACACGTCCATTATCGCCAAGGCCAAAATCAATGAGTTAAAGTTCGAATTGCTTCCTCGTGCACCCTATTCGCCAGATTTAGCCCCCTCGGTTTCCAAACTTGAAGAAATGGCTTGGTGGTAGAGGATTTGACAACAATGAAGCGGTAGAGTCTGCAGTTGATGGCTATTATGCAGACCTCGACAGTTCTCGCTAAAACAGCTATCGAGGCTATTGAACATCGCTGGGAAAAGCGTATCGAGCTGAAAGGAGACTATGTAGAGATATAAAGATATTTATCTCCAAAATTATTGTGATTTCTTTGTTAGGTCGTGTATTTCTGGGACAGCCCTCGTAGGCGTCTTTCATTCTCCGAATTTCCTGTACCTTCATGTCATTTCCATTGTAATTTCATTTATCCCTCATCCCAATGGACCCTCTCAGGGTTGGAATTATCGGCGATGATGCTCGCTGAGGGTGGCAGGGAAAAAGGATGCTCTGGGTAAATATCACCGTTCCCAGATTTCGGATGTTTGTCGGAATGTTGCCCCTGGCGGAGGACGATGGATTTTTCGGGTGTAAAAATTCTCAGCATGGCTTCCTTCGGAAGGGAAGTAAAGCCGTTGGTCCCGTGTCGTAGATTTACGGTACGTAAAAGAACCTCAAACCTGATAGAGAGGCCTCTGAGGAAAATTAAGCGGTCTTTCACACCCAATTTAGAATGGGACGCTGAGAACCACAGCAGTTAAAGAGCGTCTATAAATAACACGCCATTTTTTGGCGGAGGGCAAGGGCCTTATATGGGACGTGAGGCCTCCACCTGTCTGACTATCGGGGTGATTCAATCTGGAAACTATGCTACCTGTCATTGCTGTGCCGTCGCTCCTGGTTCTGCCCACCCGGTGTATTCTCTTCCCTCATTGCTCCCTCCTGGGCGTGGCTCCTCGTACGGCATAGGTACAATAACCTCAGGTTCGGTGCCGAGTCCTCTCTGACAAGTGTCCTGTCATGCACTTTAAACCTGAGGTCCTCTATTTCCCTTCAGCGTAGCGCCCCTATGAGGGGCGTCCAATAAATCCTTAGAAAATCCAAGAAATTACACTTCTAGCATTGAAAAAAGTGTATATTTACCAATCGCCATCTCTTACTAGATGACAGTTAAAGCCTCAGCTGCATATATACATCAGGTGGTTTCGTAGCCATAGGCGATTGAATCGACAATCTTTACTTGTTTAGAAAGGTGAAGAAAAAAACGAGTTTCGTGCGGTGATTAAACACTTCTATTTAAAAAGACACCAAAAGAGATAAAAGCCGAGTTGGATGAAGTTCATGGCAAATCTGCTCCTGCGTTTGCAATCATTCACAATTGGATAAATGAATTTAAACGTTGCCGTACATCCACAAATGATGAACATCGTTCCGGAAGTCCAGTAGAAGTGACTTCCTCCTAAATAATTGGCAAAATCCAGGGTTTGAGTGATCGACGAATCAAAGTTTGCGAAATAGTAGAGGCCACAGGTGTATCACAAGGTACAGTGCTCTCAATTTTGCACCAAAAATTAGCTCTGACAAAGGTCTCGGCAAGATGGGCGCCGCGTTTGCTCTCAATGGAGAATAAACACAATCGTGTGACCAATTCGGAAGCTGATTTGGCAGTTTTTCCGTCGCAACCTTGATGAGTTTCTGCGTCGATACATAGCTGTTGAGGATACATGGATACACTACTACACTCCAGAGACAAAAGTACAGTCGAAACAGCGGGTTTTTAAAAGCGAATCGGCTCCGAAGAAGACAAAGGTGGTGAAATCTGCAGGCAATGTGATAGCCTCCGTTTTTTAGGATGGACGCGGAATCATCTAGAATGATTACTTGCAGAAAGGAAGAACATAAATGGAGAGTATTTTGCATCATTATTGCACCGGTTGAACAGAGAAATCAAGAAAAAGGCTCCATCTGGCGAATAAAAAATTTTCTTCCATCATGGTAATACAATGGTGCACACCTATGCAGTTTCGATGGCGAAAATTGTAGAATTAAGGTTAAAATTACAACATCCATCGTATTGACCAGTTGGTCCCCAGTGTCCTTTCTTTATTTCCAAACTTGAAAAAAGTGGTTCGGCGGATAACGATTTACGTATAACAAAGAAGTCTTCCCCTAAACAGATACCTATTTTGAGGATATTCCGAAATCCTATTTTTTGGACGGCTTAAAACAATTGGAGAAACTTTGGGAAAAGTGTATCGAGCTAAAAGGATATTATGTTGAAACATTTTTAAAATATGTACCAAAAAGTTTTCTATCTTTTTCTGAAGACTTATTGAATGCCCCTCGTACTACCTCTAACGACGCGCAGTGGCAGGGGTAAATCTTATCCCACACGGCATAGTTACAATACTCAATACAACCTATACCTGCTGGTGCTAAAAGTCATCCTCTTTAATCTTTAAGACGTCAGTGCAACGAGCAAAACTTTCAATGTGGAATCTTATTTTCGCATTGCTCGCGACGAGCTGTTATTGTGGCGATATCAGCCATCTGTTTGCTCTTTACATCGACATTCCTGGAACAATAAACACCTCAAGATATAAACACTTGCAGCTATAAAGTCGCAATCACGACATATTAACTTTGATGTCAACAGGTTTCATAACCAAGGTTATAGCGGAACTGTCGGTAGCGCTGTTTCATTATTTACTTTCAAGAAAACATACTAACACAGTAGGAATTCTTTGAGTAATTTTCGTATCTATCCAGAATCAGTAGCGTAGCCATAAAAAAGGTTAAGGGGGGGGCATTAATAGGGATACACTTGTATTTTACTTAGTACAGTAGAACTTAAGCAGAAAAGGTATTGCATTCCACACAAAAAATTCGATCCCGAGATTTCACTGAATGTGTGTGTGTGTGTGTGTGTGTGTGTGTGTGTGTTTGTGTGTGTCCGTGAACAAGATAACTCAAAAACGAAAAGTCGGTTAAATACCAAACTTCAAGATGATGCTGAACTTGAATAGTTCAGCATCATCCATACAATACGAAGATGTCCAAGAGATTATCCATATCCCTAACTACCCTTTACATGTTTTTACAAAATTTGGATTTTTTTTTCAAAAAAAAGCTCTAAAAATGTTCATTAAATTAACACATATTAGAGATGCCTATATGAGAATCTATATCTTTGAAGTTCTTTCCCTTCTGAATTACTTTTGCATAAATGGTAAACTGTAAGAAATAGGCAAAATGTTAATTTGCAAAAATGTAGACCTCGTTAAAATAAGCAATTTGTCGTATATAATTTGTTGTAGAGTTAACCATTTTCAAGATATTCTTTTTTATTAGTAGTTTTCTCCTACAGGAATGTATCATTTATCCTGGTCATTCAAAGAGTACGGGTTACAACCACAGAGTAACCAGCTATTAAAAGATTTGAGTATCACTTTAGCCTTGTGTAATTCCTTATTTCCATTCTACTTACACTGAAGCAAGTAACACAACCATTTCGGCTAATGTTTTTCTCGATTAGCCTGAGGTAGAAGAACAAGGTTTTTAAGAATAATTTGTTACAGAGATGTAGAAAAAGTCATGTGAATGGAACACATCATATTTTACTTTCTCTACGTGTACTATGTACATAGTGTATAGAGAAGGTACTGCACTCCATCCAAAAATTCGATACCGAGATTTCACTGGAAATATATGTTTTAGGGTCCCCTGTATCAAAATAAAAAACATTTTCAGAAAAAGGTAGATGTGTGTGTCTGTGTGTGTGAGTGTGTCCGTGTGCCTGTGAACATGATAGCTCAAAAACAAACAGTTGCTAAAATACCAAACTTTGTATTTAAGTTTAGTATCTTCCAGGGATGCGACACGAAGATTTTGAGAAAAATCACCCCACCCCAAACTACCCTTTACACGGACATTTTTTCGAAAATTTAGATTTGTTTTTGATTAAAATATTGTATATTAAAGATATTTATCTGACAAATAAAATGTATATATTGCATTTTCTGGGAATAGCCTCTGAAGACTACTTTATTTTGGATGAAGTTTATGGAATTTTGCATAACTGCTTAACCGTAAGAGATAGACAAAAACTGTAGAGCACGTTAAAATACACAATTTATTCGTGAAGTTGATCGTTTTTTAGATATTCCTTATTTTTAGTTTCAGCTTTGAAAAACTTATATTTTTCTCACACAGGAATTTGCGAACTCCTGTCCATACAAACAAAGATACGTCAGTCAGATAGCAACCAGCTTTTGACTATCAGTTTAACCAATGATACTTCCTTGTTTACCTTCTACTTACAAGGAAGCAAGTAATAAGAATGTGATGTGGATAAAAGTATCATCTTTTGTAAGTATAGTTTGTATATGGAACAAGTAGGAAAAGTTATGTAAATGGAACACATTAGATTTTTTTTTATATTCTAAATGTTAATATTGATCCACATAAAATGTAGGATAAGATTAAATCAGGGCAGCTCATTTTAGTCCTTAAGTGACGCCTGGGAGAGAGAAATGAGAGGAGACATCCGAAGGGTAACCAGATCCGGATGACGATGGGCTCAAACATGGTACTTAACGTTTCCAGATCGAGCGTATCCGACGCGGACCGAGACTTCGGGGATCCCTCAAAAGGTCGTCCGCCCGAAAATTTCATAGGCGGGTGCTGAGAGAGTAGTCCCGCAATAACGCTAAAGAGCGCATAACCACCGCCCAGCCGCAACCCGCTGAACGTCTTCTTTCTATTTTTTTTTTAATTTTATGTTTAGCGCCCTTTCAGATTGTGCTTTATTACTTTTTCCTTTCGGTTTTCATACATTTCTGTTTGTTTTCCTACTAGGTTTTTATTTTTTCACCTATATAAACATATTAATAAAACACAAAAACCCATACCAAGGCGAGACTCAAACCTGCGATCCCTTCTCCACGGAGCTCTAAAGCTAGACAGTTCAGCGAGTGCGGGCATGGAAACCGGCTCTTCAGGTCCTTCAACCATGAAACAGATGACAAGGAAGTGATGGGTTCAGAAAATGATGGACATGCAAGTCGTGGTGCATTCGCATACCGATCCGGGGAAACCACGAAAAACTGGGTATTGAACCCGGGTCTTCCTGATTGTGGGACGGAGACGTTAACGCCTAGGCCATTCCGTTCATTGAGAGACAGAGAATGAGATTCCCAGGCAGATCAAATTGAATATCTGTTCTCGGTTGATGGGTATGCATGATGGATAGCCATGCATGACAGGAGGCAACCATGAATAATGACATTCCCGGAAAATTGCAAGGTAATCCGGGGACCGTTTAAGAGGAGCGGCAAGCATTTGAACCATGTGTCGATTTCGTAAATTAGTATGACCGAACATTTCAGCTAACTGCTGAGACCCTGTAGCGTTGAAGGGTCTGAAGAGCGGAACTTATTTCTTTAAGAGTACACAAAAAGTAATCTTTTTAGAGGTTTTAGTAAAAAAGTACATTTTTAAATTTCTGGTGTAAAATACGAAATACGAACTTTAAAATAGATATCTGATATGTTTCATTCTCCTTCGGGGTTAGTTTTAATCCGTAAGGCAGGTTCAAAGAAACCTCTACATAAAAATTTTAAGCTATTACTTCACGTTCAATTGTTATTTTTCTAGCACATGTGTACAATGTACATAGTAAATAGGGAAGGCATTTTATTCCACCGAAAATTTCGATACCGAGATTTCACTAAAAACATACATTTTGAGACCCCCTAAACCAAAAAAGTGTTTTTATTTTCTCTAGCACGTATGTACAATGGTAAATGGCGTATTATTTATGAACGCTCTTTAGCTACTGTGGTTCTCAACGTCCCATTCTATACTGGGCGTGAAAGACCGCTAAATTTTGCTCAGAGACCTCTCTATCAGGCTTGAGGTTCTTTTACGTGCCGTAAAACTACGACACGGGACCAACGGCTTTACTTTCCTTCCGAAGGAAGCCATGCTAAGGATTTTTACGGCCGAAAAAATCCATCGTCCTCCGCCGGGTTTGAACTCGCGACCTTGTGTATATGAAGTTAGCATGGTAATCAGTACGCCACGGAGGCTACAGCACGTATATACAATAAACATAGCGGGCAGGGAAAGTATTGTATTCCACCAAAAAATACCATACCGAGATGTCATTGGAAATACATGTTTTGAGATCCCCTATTTTAAAAAAATTAGAAACATGTACGTGTGTGTCAGTAAGCAGCATAACTCAAAAACGAAAAGTCGATTATGTACCAAACTTGATGTTTCAGTTTAGCATCTTCCAAAGTACGACACGAAGATTTTCAAGAAAATCCCCCCCCCCACAAACTACCTTTTACATGGAAGGAATTTTGAAAACGTTTCTCTCAAATATCGTTCTATTGCTGATTAAATTACCACATATTAAAATATATCCACATAGCAAATAAAAGTTGAATAGATTCTTAAGTCCTTTTCATTCTGGACGATTTTACATATTTTGTAAACCAAAAGAGATAAACAAAAACTTACTACAAAATATGTATATATCTTCAAAATGCACAATTCATATCATATCCATTTTTTTTATGGATTTAATTATGTTCGAGATATTCCTTTTCATTGGTTTCAGTTTTAAAAAAAAAACTTCTCTCAAACGGGAGTTTGTCATTTGTCATTTTTTTTTCTTTTTCTTTTTTTACTCCTGGCCATGCAAAGAGAACCAACTTTCAGTCGCATAGTAACCAGCTTTTAAAGGATTTGACTATCAGTTTAAAATAGTGAATTCCCTTATCTCCCTTCTATTTATAAGGAAGAAATAAATTAATTTCTGGTAATCTTTATCTCAATTAGCACGAAGTAGACAGAAGATTAAGCTATTGTAAGAATGGTCTGTATCAAACAGGTAGTGAAAGTTATGTGAATGGAACGCATTAGATTTTTAAAGCGTTGCACTGCTTAAATATGTATCTATGCCAAATATGAAAGCCACTTTAATTTTTTTATTTGTATTTTGCCACATTCAAAGTCTATCTTCTCCCACAAAACTACAGCTGAAGGTTTGATAATTTTCCACATAGAGTGCAAAATGTCTGGTTGGAATTTAGACATTGCTCATTGATGAGTTTCAAAATGCTAATAGTATATGTTCTGTTTTTGGCAATTTTTCCCACTATGATATGAAATGATTAAGAAAATTAAGAGATTTTAATCAAAATCGTTAGAGCCATTTTTGAGAAAATCAAAATTTTCGAAAAATGTTCCATGTAAAGATTAGTTGGGGATAGGGGGATTTTTTTTGACAATCTTCGTGTCGCATCCTTGGGAGATACCAAACTTAAATACCAAGTTTGGGATTTAACACACACACACACACACACACACACACACAGAGGGATAGGCAGACAGACCACACACACACACACACACACGTACATTTTTCTAAAAATGCTTTTTTTTATTCAGAGGCCTCAAAATATGTATTTCCGGTGAAATCTCGTTATCGAATTTTTGGGTGCATTACAATGTCTTCTCTAGGTATATAGTATGCACATAGTACGTGTAGAGAAAGTAAAACATTATTCACAATAGGAACATTTCAGCCAGACAGTTTGTTAAACAGTATTAAGAAATGTAATTTTAAAAGTCTGATGTGGTACATTCACATAGTTTTCTCTACCTAGACTGCAACTTACAAAAGCGTAGACATTTTTCTATCTACTCCATGCTCATCGAGAAAAACATTAGCAGAAAATATATAATTATATTATTTCTTTTTACAAGGACATAAGGAAATACAATGAGCTAAAGCATATCTTTTAAGAGCCGGTCTCTATGTGATGGTATTGAAATGTCGTTATATGAATAAGGACTCCTAATTGAGAAAAGTTTTCAGTAACGCCCTCGCAAGAAACAGAATAACAAGCATTCAGTCGAGGACGTGGGCCATCCTGAACACGAATGATGGAGCTGTCCCACGCTCGCCAATGTCCATTTCTGACTCAATTTTCGCAGAAGTCCTTCAAAGGTAAGGATATTATTTCATCATTATGCTGAACAGGAAATTAAAATATGAAAATGTTGCGTGCTGCTCTTGACCATACGCATGAGTTGCTTCAGATTTGGAGAAAGGTCGAGTATGGAGCCAGGCACTGGCTTGCTTCAATGAACTAGTCCTTGCAAAATGTGAGACATCGCAGTCTGGCAAACAAGGTCGGCTCCCACGGAGTCTGCCTAGTTTTACTCTCTCTAGCACGTATGTACAATGTTTATAGTAGATAGAGAAGGTATTGTGTTCCACCCAAAAATTTGATACCAAAATTTCACCGGAAACACATGTTTAGAGGATATTTGAAAAAAACAATTTTTTTTTAGAAAATGGTCCGTGTGTGTGACTGTCTACCTCTCTTTCTCTCTCTCTGCTGACCCCCTCGCTCACTCTTTCTGTGTCTGTGGACAGAGTAACTCAAAACGAACAGTCGGTAAAATACCAAACTTGGTATTTAAGTTGAGTGTCTTCCAGAGATGTGACACGGAGATATTAAGGGGAAAAAATAAAACACTCCTAACTACCCTTTACATAGAAAAAATTTCGAAAATTTTTATTTTCTCAAAAATGACTAAAACGATTCTGATTAAAATGCCGTACATTAAAGATATTTGCATGACATATAATATGTATATATCTTGAATTTTTTGGGAATAGCCTCTAAACATCTTTATTCTAGATGAACTTTGCGGAATTTTATATAACTGGTAAGCCGTAAGGGATAGACAAAAGCTTACTTAACAAATAATGTAGAGTTCGTTCAAACACACAATTTATGATATATACATTTTTTTCGTGGAGTTCGTCGTTTTTGAGATATTCTTTGCTTTTGCCTTCAGTTTTAAAATACACACTTATCTATATTTTTCTCATACAGTAATTTTTCAACTCCTGGCCATACAAACAAAGAAACCTCAATCACATAGCAACCAGCTTTTAAAACATTTGACCATCGCTTTAGCTTAGTGTATTCCCTTATTTCCAGCTTTTAAAACATTTGACCATCGCTTTAGTTTAGTGTATTCCCTTATTTCCCACCTATTTACAAGGAAGCAAGTAATAAGACCATTTCTGTTAATTTTGTCTCGATTAGCATGAAGTAAATAGAATAGAAGAATAAGTTTTTTTGCAGAGATGTAAGGAAAATCATGTGAATGGAACTTTTTTACTTTTTCTATTACGCATCTACAATGCACATAGTACATAGAGAAGGTATTTTATTCCACCCAAAAATTCGATACCAAAATTTCACCGGAAATAGATGTTTTGAGGATTCTCTCTGTCTGTGGACAGCTAACTCAAAAACGAAAAGTCGGTTAAATATAAAACTTGGTATTTATTTAGTATTTTCCAAGGAAGCGACAAAAATATTTTCAGAAAAAATTTACATCAAAAATGGAAAAATTTTCGAAAACTTTGAGTTTCTCTAAAAATGGGTCTAGCGATATTGACTAAAATACCGTATACTAAGCATAAGGTGGCACCGTGGATGAGTGGTTAGACCACTCGCCTCCCATCTAGGCGGCCCGAGTTCGATCCTAAGCGCCTGCATGTGGGATATGTGGTGGACATTGTACATTCGTGATACAGAAAGTAAAAAGCCAATTGATCCATTTGCTAGGGCCTGTTACGCCGAACTGCTAAAAAGTAAAACAGAAATTCAGTAATCATACAGTAATCAAAGTAAACAAATTAGGTAAATTAAAAGTATGGTATACAGCGCCGGAGTCCCGATCAGACTCCGGAACTGTATTTAAAAAAAAAAAAAAAAAAAAAAAAAACTGTGTCATATTCTGTATATTCGTCGAGCAACTACTTTTCTGCATGGTTGACGTTGAATTGCTTTCTCTTGTGTTGGATAATCTCAAATTAGAAATCCCTAACATTTGGTTGGATCAGTCCTCGCTCGCCGAGATAAGAAGGTCTCAAGCATAACTCCATTAGGTTCTACTGCTGATAAAGCTCGTATTTTATAATTCAAGGTTTTCTCAGCAATCTTAGAACGCCGTACTTCCTTTGGATTTAAGAAATGGTCTTGACAGTGTCCTTAAGATTAACTTCCAAGTTATGTCAGCTATCAGTCGCTTGTGAAATTATCAGCAAATTTTCCTTTATATTTGCCTTGAACGATATCCGTTATTGCATCGTTTCTCCTGATTGTGCAGATAGCATTTGAAATAGCCAGAATCTTAAGAGTTCCAATGATATCACGTTTCAATAAGTCTTTAGAAAATCCAAAAAATCACACTCTTAGCAATTAAAAAAGTTTGTATTTTGTAACCGTCGTCTCTTACTGTTAAAGTTTCAGCTATATGCACCAAGTGGTTCGTTGCCATAGGCGATTGAATCAACAATCTTGTGCTTATTTAGAAAGATGGAAAAAAAAAGAAAGAAAAATAAACAGTTTCGTGCGGTGATTAAACACTTCTATTTAAAAGACTTAACCGCAAATGAGGTAAAAGCCGAGACGGATGAAGTTCATGGCACATCTGCTTCTGCGTTTGCAACAATTAACATTTGGATAAATGAATTTAAACGTGATCATACATCTACAAATGATGAACATCGACCCGGATGTCTAGTAGAAGTGACTTCCTTCGAAATGATTGAACAAAATCCAGGATATGGTTTTGAGTGATCGACGAATCAAAGTTCGCGAAATAATAGAGGTCAGTATTCTCAATGTTGCACCAAAAATTAGGTCTGACAAAGGTCTCGGCAAGATGGGTGCCGCGGTTCACTCTCAATGGAGAATAAACGCAATCGTGTGATCGATTAGAAAGCTGGTTTGGCACTTTTCCGCCGCAATCCTGACCAGTTTCTATGTCAATACATAACTGTGGATGAAATATGGATACTACACTCCAGAGGCAAAAGTACAGTCGAAACAGTGGGATTTTAAAGGCGAACCGGCTCCGAAGAAGGCAAACAAAGGTGATGAAATCTGCAAATAAGGTGATGGCCTCGGTTTTTTGAGATACACGCGGAATCATCTACATTGATTACTTGCAGAAAGGAAGAACGATAAAGAGTATTATGCATCGTTATTGCGGCGGTTGAACGGAGAAATCAAGATAAAACGTGCTCACTTGGCAAAGAAAAAGCATCATTTCCATCAAGATAATGCAAGGATGAATACTTGCACAGCTTCAATGGTGAAAATTGTAAAATTAAGGTTAAAATTACAACATCCATCGTATTCACCAGTTTTGGCCCCCAGTGACGTTTTTATTTCCAAACTTTAAAAATTGGCTCTGCGGAAAACGGTCGATGTATAACGAACAGGCCATCTCCCAAACATGTGCCTATTTTGAGGACTTTCCAAAATGCTATTTTTGGAAGGCTTAAAACAGTTGGAGAAACGTTAGGAAAACTGTATCGAACTAAAAGGAGATCATGTTTAAAAAAATACTACCAAAAAGAATTTGTGTTTCTATGTTTTTCTAAACACTTATTGAAAGCCCCTTGTACCCATAATTAAAGGAAGCATTGCATTTCACCCAGAAATACAAGATTTGAGAGCCCAATTCGGAGGTCGCGAATTAGGATGAGTTACCCGGATACGGATTTTTTCGGGTCTTTCCCTTATCCCGAAAAGACTGATACTGAGTAAATTTAAACTCCAAGGTATTCGAGGTCATTTGAACATCATTTCACCGAATTCATTTATCGTTCGTTATGAACAACCAGGTTAAAGAACGTTAAGCTACAGAAACAAAACAAAGATTTGAGATTGCTTGTATTTATTTAAAATATCTTATGTGATCCACTTCCATGAATTCTCTACTTATTCTATAACAAACTAATCTTAAAAAAGCTTATTCTTCCATATACTTAATGTAATCAAGATAAATATTAACAGAATTGATCTTATAACTTGCTCCCTTGTAAGTAGAAGGCAAACAAGGGAATACACTAGGCTAAAGCGATAATAAATTTTTTTAAAAGCTGGTTGCTATGTGAAACAATTTAAATTCGGGCCTCTTTAGTTGCCAGAAGTAAGAAAATATGAATATGAAACTAAAGACAATTTCCCGTTTGAGAAAAATTTAAATAGTTTAAAAGCGAAGAAGTGAAAGCAATAATAAGGAATATCTCAGAAACGGTTAACTAAAAAAGTGTATTTGAATCCAGAATAAAGACCTCTTCAGAGGCTATTTCCAGGAAATTCAAGCTATATCTACATATGGTATGTCATAAAAATATCTTAAACATGTAATATTTTAACAAATAACGTAAGAGTCATTTTCGAGAAAATCAAAGTTTTTGAAAAATGTTCTATATGTAGGGTACTTCCGGTGGAGGGTATTTAAGTTCAGCATCTTCCGAGTTTAGTATTTAACATACATTTCATTTCTTAACTATACTAGCCACAGACACACACTCACGCTCGCACACAGACAGACGGACCTTTTCTGTATTTTTTTGGATATAGAGGACCTCAAAACATAAAAGTCCGGTGAAATCTCGACATTGAATTTTTGGGTGGAATACAATAGCTTCTTTACCTACTATATGGATAGAACGTGTAGAGAAATTAAAAAAAAGTCTGAATATGTGTCTATGAACAGCACAACTTAAAAAAAATCTGATGCGTTCCATTCACATGACTTTCTCTACTTCTGTGTAATAAATTATTGTTAATAAGCTTATTCTTCTATTGACTTCATTTTAATCGAGAAACAATTAGCAGAAATGGTCTTATTATTTGCTTCCTTATAAGTAGAAGAAAAATATGGGAGTATCATAGGCTAAAGTGAAGTCAAAAGTTGGATACTAGGTGACTGAAGTTTGTTTGTATGGACACGAGTTGACAAATTCCTGTATGAGAAAAGTACAAGTTTTTCAAAGCTGAAACCTAAAACAAGGAATATCTAAAAAACGATCAACTCCTCGAAAAAAGTGTATATAGCATAAATTGTGTGTTTTAATGTGCTCTACATTTTTTGTGTGGTAAGTTTTGGTCCATTTCTTACGGTTTAGCAGTTATGCAAAATTCATCCAGAGTAAAGTAGTTTTCCGATGTTATTCCCAGAAAATTCAAGGTATACATATTATTTGTCAGGTAAATATCTTTAATACACGATATTTTAATCAAAATCGTTAGAGCTATTTTTGAGCAAAACATAAATTTCGAAAAAAGTTCCATGTAAAGGGTGGTTGGGGGTGGGGGATTTTCTTGAAAATCTTCGTGTCGCATCTTTGGAAGACACCAAACTTTAATCCAAAGTTTGGTATTTAACGATCTTTTCGTTTTTGAGCTATGCTGTCCACAGACATACACACAGACACACACACGGATCTTTTCCCAAAAATGCTTTTTTTGGATTCAGGAGGATCCAAAACATATATTTCCGGTGAAATCTTGGTATTGAATTTTTGGGTGCAATACAATACCTTCTCTATGCACTATCTACATAGTACGTGTAGAGAAAGTAATAAAGTTTCTTAAATACTAAACATAGTACTTAAGTTCTACGTATTCCTACAAGAAGATTTTGAAGAAAATCCCCCACCCCGACTACCATACTGCCTTTATGTCTAAAACAATTTTGATTTTCTCAATAATGCCTATAACGATTATGATTAAAATTCCATATGTTTAAGATACATATTCTTATTACAAATAAAATATTTATCTTGAATTTACTCCTAAGTAAATGTTTAACATTTTGAAATTATAGCCCTTCGTAATACCATTTCTAATTTCTCTAGTTCGTATATACATAGTAGCTAGGGAAAGTATTGTAATTCCATCCAAAAGTTCCATACCGAGACTTCAACGGAAATACATCTTAGGGTTCTGTGAATCCAAAACACATAAATCATTTTTAGAAACAGGCACGTTTGTTTGTATGTGTGTCTGTGTGCTTATGTATCTGTGGACAGCATTAACTCAACAACAGCAAAACCTAAAGATAAGTCGCTTAAAATACCAGACTTGGTATTTAAGTTTAATATCTTCCAAGAATACAACACGAAGATTTTTGGGGAACTTTCCCACCCCCATTTACCCTTTACATCGAGCATTTTTCGAAAATTTTTATTTTCTCAAAAGTTACTAACGATTTTTATTAAAGTACCATATGTTTAAGATATTTTCATTATATACGAAATGTATACCTATCCCGAATTTTCTGGGAATAGCCTCTGAAGACCTCTTGATTCTGAATTACTGTTGTCTAACTGGGAAACCGTAAGAGATAGACAAAAATGTAGATCTCGCTAAAATACACAACTTGTATCTTATATAACCCTAGATGCAAAAAATCCTCGGTATCGTTTATGTTCTCTTTAGTGTATACGAAAGTAAAGGATATTCTATTTGTAGGTGTCGATAACGTCCATGGCGACATTTCATTTCAATTTTAATGCTAATAATGACTGTTGTCTTTGTTTGGCAATTTTTTGATGTGTATGCATGTTCGCTTATCACAGTTCATGTCGGCAACGGATCACATTCGAACATAAAGTTTTGTGTTTTGTTAAACAAATCTCCCTCAGAGACATTGAGAATGATGAAAGAAGCGTATGGTGAAGCAGCGATGAAGAAACCTCGCATAAACGTTTCAGTCAAGAACGCTGAAGAAATTACTGTGCATGCGACAAGGGACTACGACATGTATCTGAAAATGGTTTCCATCCCTTTACACTTGGTGGCAGAAGTGTGTCCCTGCGGAAGGGAACTATTTTGAAGGAAATGTGTAAATTGCCTTATGGTAACTTGTTCTGTGTTATTTACATATTCCAGAAATTTTATATATCGGGTTCCAACTCGGCGGACGACTATGGACTTTTTCGGGCGTAAACATTCTTATCATGGCTTCCTTCGGAAGGGAAGTAAAGCCGTTGGTCCCGTGTGGTAGATTTAAGGCAGGCAAAGAATTTCAAGCCTGATAAAGAGGCCTCAAAATTAAGCGCTCTTTCACCCCCAGTAGAGAATGGGATGCTGAGAACCACAGCAGTTAAAGAGCGTCCATAAACAAAACTCCACTTCATTTTCATTTCATATATGTTTAGTAGTGTTAACCGTTTTCGAGATATTCTTTGTCATTGGTTTCAATTTTAAACTATTTAAATGTTTTTCAAACGGGTATTTAGCTTTGCTTTCATCTCTCATTTGTTTTACTGTTGCCCCTTGCTAAGACAACCGAATTTTAATTGCTTCACATGGGAACCAGATTTCAAAAGATTTGACAATCGGTTAGGCCTTGTTTAGTCCCTCATTACTCTTCTACTTATAAGGAACTAAGTGATAATTTGAATTTTTGCTAATATTTACCTCGATTAGCATGATGTAGGCAAAAGAATTATGTTTTGTTGAGAATAGTTTGTTTATGTAAGAGACAGAGCAACTCTTGCGAATGGAACACAGATGTTTCCTGCCTGACATGCACATAAGCATTTCGCTAAGAGTATATGAGCTGTGTACTCTCCCAATTGCATGATAAGATGGCCGAAATCACGTGCCTGACGGTGCGTGAAGTTTCCGCACTGCCTCTCCACTGAGGCGTGAGTTCGCCGCTCCCGTATTGTCCGCCAGATACCAAAAACTACTCGTTCCACAGGTTAACTCGAATTTTAAAATTCTGTATTTATCCTTAAGGAACACTGAGACTGATGAGTCTAATTTTGTAGTTTCTCTAGCATATAAATACATGTATATAGTAGGTATATAGTAGAGAACGTATTGTATTCCACCCAAAAATTCGATACCGAGATTTAGTGGAAATACTAGTTTTGAGGGCCCCTGAATAAAAGTGGGAGGGGACAGCATTACACCTAAACGGAAAGTTTTTTAAATACCAAACTTGGTATTTAAGATCGGCATCTTCCAAGGATGCGACACGAAGATTTTCAAGAAAATTCCCCCACCCTCAAATACTTTTTACATGGAAAAAATTTCGAAATTTTTTAATGCTTTAATGCTTTTGATTAAAATCTCTTAAATTTAAGATATTTATATGACAAATAAAATGTATATCTTGTATTTTCTGTGAATTACTTCTGAAGACCACTTTATTCTGGATTAATTTTTCTGAATTTTGAATAACTAGTAAACCGTAAGAGATAGACAAAAACTTACTACACAGATATTTTTTGTTATTGGTTTCAGTTTTAAAATACTTAAAACGTTTCTCATACGGGAACTTGTCAACTTCTGGCCACGCAAAAGAAACGGTTTTCAATTCCATAGCAACCACATTTTAAAACCTTTGACTGTCGGCTTAACCTAGTGTATTCCCTTACTTCCTTTCTAATTATAAGGAACTAAGTAATAAGACCGTTTCTGCTAGTGTTTATCTCGATTAGCATGAAGTAGATACAACAATTAGCTTATTAACAATAATTTGTTACAGAGATGTAGAGAAAGCTATGTGAATGGAACACATCAGAATTCTTAGTTTCTCTAACACGTATGTACAATCTAATTAGTAGATAGAGAACGTATTGTATTCCACCCAAGAATTCGATACCAAGGTTTTATCGGAAATACTAGTTTTGAGGACCCCTGAATAAAATTGGAGGGGGCAACGTAACACATAAACGAAAAGTCCTTTAAATACCAAACTTCATACTTAAGTTCAGCATCTTTCGAGAATGCGACACAAAGATTTTCAATAAAGCCCCCTACCGAAAATTGTTCTTTATGTAGAGTTTATTTTTCGAAAAGTAGATTTTCTAAAACTTGCTCTTACCAAATTTGATTAAAATACCCTATATTAAAGATATTTACATGGCAAATAAAATGTATTTCTTGAATAGCCCTTGAAGTACTCTTCATTATAAATGTCTTTTGCAAAACTGGTTAATCGTAAGAGAGACAAAATCTTACTACACAAAGCTGTAAAGCAAACAGTTTGTTATATACCATTTTTATTTCTCTATATGTAATATGTACATAGTTTATAGAGATGGTATTGTATTCCACATAAAAATTCGATACCGAGATTTTACCGAAAATATACGTATTAGGTCCCCTGTGTCTAAAATAATTTTTTTAGAAAAAGGTCTGTGTGATAGCTAAAAACCGAAAGTAAATTTGGTATTTAAGTTTAGTATATTCCAGGGATACGACGAGGTTTATGAGAAAAATCCAGCCACCCCAAGCTACCCTTTACATGGAAAAAATTAAATGTTGATGTTCTCAAAATTCGCTCTAACGTTTTTGATTAAAATACCGTATATTAAAATATTTAAATGGCAAATAAAATGAATATATTGAATTTTCTGGAAATAGCTCTGAAGACCTCTTTATTCTAGATGAATTTTAGTGAATGTTGCGTAACTGGTACACCGTAAAATATAGACAAAAACTTACAGCACAAAAATGTAGATCTCGTTAAAACACACAATTTACGTTACATGGGTTTTTTTTCGCAAACTTGACCATTTCTGAGATATTCCTTGTTATTTGTTTCAGATTTAGAATACTTAAACTTTTTTCACACGGAAAGTTGTAAACAAGTTTTTAAGAGATTTGACTATCGTTTTAGTCTAGTGTATTCCATTATTTTTCTACTACTTACAGGAATCAAGTAATATGTTTGCTAATCGATTAGCATGAAGTTGATAGAGAAATAAGATTTTTAGCAATACTTTGTTATAAAGATGTAGAGAAAATCATATGAATGGAACGCATTAGATTTTGTTGTTGCAGCTAACCATTTCAGGTACGTTCCCTGTTAGTGGTTTCAATTTTAAAGTACTTTTAACTATTCTCAAACAAGAAGTCAGCATCCATTTTCTTTTCTTTTATTCCTGGCCTTATAAACAGCATGGAAGTGAATAGCATAAGCACAGTTTTTAAACCTTGACTATCCCTTTAGAATTCAGTATTTCCCTTCTACTTACATTGCACTAAGTAATAAGAACATGCATGAAGCAGATAGAAGAATAATCTTTTGTAGGGATCATTATTAGTTATTTGCTGAACAGGTAGAGAAAGTCGTGGGAATTAAACACATTAGAATTTTCAGGTATGACTATAGGATTGGTGGGTGATCGGTGCCGTCGGTGCCATCGACTCGCACTCGAAAGATCTCGAGTTCGATTCCCAGCGACCACCCACTCTGACCCACCATATTTTTCTTCTTCCTCAGATTGTCAGGCGAATGATGGAAAGCTTTGTTCATCCACGAATTTCCAGCTTCTCCAATACTATCCAACTATTCATTTAATTTCTTCACACTTCTGGTCTGCTTTAGGGTGTAGCGGTGGTTTTTCGATGCAGCGTGGTAGGAAAAATAATATACTCTTTGTGGAACTTTATATATCCTAATAACAAGGGATATCTCGGAAATAGTTAATCCCCTCCCCTCAAAAAAATGACATAAACTGTGTTTTAAGGATTTCTACATTTTTTGTAGTAGATAAGCCTTTGTCTGTCTCTTACAGTTTACCGGTTCTGCAAAAGTCATTCAGAGTGAAGACGTCTTCAGAGGCTCTTCGCAAGAAATTGATGATATACCTACCTGCACTTTATTTCCATGTAAATATCTTTAATATATAGTATTTAATCATAATCCTGTAGCCAATTTGGAGAAAATCGAACATTTCAAAACTTCTTTCAAGTGAAGGGTAGTTTGGGATGGAGGGATTTTCCTGAAATTCTTTGAGTTGCATCGTAGTGGATGCTGAACTTAAAGATCAAGTTTGGCATTTAACCGAATTTACGTTTTTGTGTTATGCTGTCCTCAAACACACACACACACACACACACACAATTATAAATGTTTTATTCAGGGATTCTCAAATTATGTATTTCCAGTGAATCTCGGTATCGAAGTTTTAGGTGGAATATATTTTCTCTGGCTATTATGTACGAACATAGTACTTGGTACAGAAAGTAAAACGTGTGTGTGTTGGGTGACCAGCAGTATCTATAGTAGGATAAATTCCAATTTTGGTATTTAAAGGTTGGTACGTTGTGACAACTGACGGTGCATTCACATGCCGGCCTTATCTCCCCCTTCCACTGTCTCAAAATACTGAGCAAAGTATAGACTACATTCGCCTTGACTGACCTCCCGAGTGAGCTCCAAACGTTACACACAGCCATCTTTCTCGGCACTTACTACATGTAGTAGAGAAAGTAAAACCTGAGGGAAAACAGATGAGGAAAGATAATATAAAAAACATAGAAAACCATTAGAGTGACAAGTACACACAACATGTAAAATGGAAACTCTAATGTGAATGTAAAACAAAAAGAGCTGTTGCTTGAAGCAAGCTTTAAAGCAACCACTGCCTAGGGCAATTCTGAAAGTGTTTGCTGCATGCAAGCATATACTTGGGAGTACTTTTAGCGTGTTGTTGTCCATTTGTTTGTGCACATAAAATAACTAAACAGTCGTTGAATACGCGCAGATGAAATTTTACAATAAGAATCTGAATGTTTTCAGTTTAAATTTTGTGAAACGGATGGAAATGAATAGTTCCCAGGAACTCATTCTTTTCGGTGAATGATAAGAGAATAAGGTCATATACATAATTTCCCTTCCCTCTTCTACAAACTTTTCTTACGGAATCGTATGTATTATTGTAGCTACGTTTTAATTTATATTTATTACTAAATCGTATTATTTATTACTTTTTATTTTACAAATCGTATTTTACCAGCTACTTCTTATTTTGTACATTTTAGATATTATTCCATTTTTTACTTTCTCTATACGTACTATGTACCTAGTGTATAGAGAAAGGTATTGTATTGCATCCAAAATTCAATACCAAAATTTCACAAGAAATACATGTTTTGGGCCCCCCCTGAATCCAAAATAAAACATTTTGGGAAAAAGGCCTTGTGAATGTGTGTGCGTGCGTGTGTGTGTCTATGGACAGCAAAGCTCAAAAAAGATACCAAACTTGGTATTTAAGTTTGGTATCTTCCAAGGATGCGACATGAAGATTTTCAAGAAAATCCCCCTCATCCCAAACTACCCTTTACATGGTAAAATTTTGACAATTTTGATGTTCTTAGAAATGGCTGTAACAATTTTGATTAAAATATTTTATATTAAAGTTATTTACATATCAAATAAAATGCATATCTTGAATTTTCAGGAAATAGTCTCTAAAGACCTCTTTATTCTGGATGATTTTATTGAATTTTGCATAACTGGTAAACCGGAAGAAATAGACCAAAACTTACAACACAAAAATGTAGATCACGATAAAACACACAATTTATGTCATATATATATTTTTTTCGTGGAGTTGATTGTTTTTGAGATATTTGTTGTTATAGGTTTCAGCTTCAAAAAAACATAATTTTCTCATACAGGAATTTGTCAACTCCTACCCGTACAAAGGAACTTCAGTCACATATCAACCAGTTTTTGACTATCACTTTAACCTATGGTACTTCCTTATTTCACTTCTACTTACAAGGAAGCAAGTAATAAGACTATTTCTGCTAATTTTTCTCAATAAACATTAAATACATAGAAGCTATATCTCTTTAACAATCATTTGTTGCAGAGTTGTAGAGAAAGTCATGTGAATGGAACACATCAGTTTTTTTATCTACCTTACTGGATAAAACAGGTATTGTATTTCATCCAAAAATTGGATACCAAGATTTCACCCGAAATACATGTTTTGACACCTCTGATTAAAGAACATCTGATGTGCTCCATACACATGACTTTCTCTACATCTTTGCAATAATTTTTTGTTAAAAAGCTTTTTCTTGTTTTTACTTAATGCTAATCGAGAAAAAATTGGCAGAAATGGTCTTATTATCTACTTCCTTGTAAGTAGAAGGGAAATAAGGAAGCACCACAGGTTAAATCGATAGTCAGATATTTTAAAAACTGGTTGCTATGTGACTGAAGTTCCTTTGCTTGTATGGACAGTGGTTGACAAATTCCCATATGAGAAAAGTATAAGTACTTTAAAGCTGCAACTAATAGCAAGGAATATCTCAAAAATGATAAACTCCACGAAAAACATGTATAACATACATTTTGTGCTTTAACGAGCTCTACATTTTTATGTGGTAAGTTTTTGTCTATCTCTTATGGTTTACCAGTTAAGCAAAATTCCACAAAATTCATACAGAATAAACATGTCTTCAGAGGCTGTCCCCAGAAAATTGAGCATATACATTTTGTTTGTCACGTAAATATCTTAAATATAAGAGATGTTAATCAAAATCGTTAGAGCCATTTTTGAGAAAATTAAAATTTTATAAAAATGTTCCATGTAAGGGTAGTTGGGAGTGGGGGGATTTTCTTGAAAATCTTCGTGTCGCATCCTTGTAGGTACAAACTTAAATACCAAGTTTGGTATTTAACGCTCTTTTCGTTTCGTTTTCGAGATATACATTTTCTATATAGTAAGTTTTTGTGTATCTCTAACAGTTTACGGTTATGTACCATTAAAAAAAATTCAACCTATATAAAGAGGTCTTCAGATGCAATTCTCAGAAAATTTAAGATATACATTTGATTTGTAATGTAAATATCTTAAATATAAGAGATTTTAATCAAAATCGTTGGAGCCATTTTTGAGAAATACAATATTTTTGAATTTTTTTCCATGTAAAGGGTAGTTGGGTGTGGTGTTTTTGAGCTATGCAACACACACACATACGGACATTTAGTTGTTTTATTTTGGATTCGTGGGTTCCCAAAACATATATTTCCGGTGAAATCTCGGTATCGAATGTTTGAATGCTTTACAATACTTTTTCTACACACTGTGTTCATAGTACGTGTAGAGAAAGTAAAAAATGTCATGGTCAAAGATGAATTTAGAGTAGCCATTAACACACTTAAAAGCAGCTGATGCCTACTCCAGATAATTTTTGTTTTACTATACTTTTCTGCACTTTTATATGCATTGTAGCATTTTCAGAATAATAATAATAATAATAATAATAATAATAATAATATTAATAATAACAATAAATAATAATAGTAATAATAATAATAAGCCTGTATTTAGCTATGAATGGAGCGTAACGTTCGTTATACACCGACTGTTATCAAATCGTTATATAGGAATCTTACAGCATGACAGACCTCAACCTCTGATAGTAATTCTGAGCAATATCTGCTCGTAACATAAGGAAATAACGCATGCTTCCTGTTTGAGGTTTCGTAACCTATTCCTATCTCTGTTGATATCCACAAGGGCGCAGTTCAAGGAAAAACAGCTTTAAATTATTTGATTTTTACTTTCTCTACACATACTATGTACATAGTGTATAGAGAAGGTATTGCATTCCAAGCAAAAATTCGATACCGAGATTTCACGGGAAATACATGTTTTAGGGTCCCCTAAAATAATCTCATTATGTGTTTACTTGTAAGTAGAAGCGAAATAAGGGAGTTCCATAGGTTAAGTGATAGTCAAAAGCTGGTTGCTATGTCGCTAAAGTTCCTTTGTTTGTATGGACAGGAATGGGCAAATTCCCACTTTAGTAAAGTATAAGTATTTTAAATCTGGAACAAAAAGCAAGGAATATCTCAGAAAATCAACTCCACGAAAATCATGCATATAACATAAATTGTGTGTTTTAACGAGTTCTACATTTTTTGTATGGCAAGCTCTTACGGTTTGCCAGTTACTGAAAATTCCGAAAAATTCATTTAGAATAAAGATACTTTCGGAGGCTATTCCGAAATTCAAGATATATATTTCATATGGCATGTAAATAACTCTAATACACACATTTTAATCAAAATCTTAAGAGCCATTTTTGAGAAAATAAAAATTGTCGAAAAATTTTCCATGTAAAGAGTAATTTGGAGTGGGGTGATTTTCTTTAAAATCTTCGTGTCGCATCCTTGGAAGATACTGAACTTAAATATCAAGTTTGGTATTTAACGGACTTTTCCTTTTTGAGCTATGCTGTGCATACACACTTACACACACACTGATAGACATTTTTCTAAAAATGCTTTTTTTGATTTCAGGGGATCTCAAAACATATACTTCCGGTGAAATCTCGGTATCGAATTTTTGGGTGCAATACAATACCTTCTCTATACACTATGTACGTAATATGTATAAAGTAAACAGCATTTTTGGAAAAAGGTCCGCGCCTGTGCGTGTTTGTGTGTGTGTCCATGTGCCTGTGAACATGATAACTCAAAAAAGAAAAGTCGGTAAAATACCAAACTGAAAATT
Organism: Hymenopus coronatus; assembly: GCA_030762935.1. NCBI lineage: Eukaryota > Metazoa > Arthropoda > Insecta > Mantodea > Hymenopodidae > Hymenopus > Hymenopus coronatus. The sequence goes on along the minus strand of CM060899.1, from coordinate 31,345,789 downwards.
CAAGATGTAAATTTTATTTACCATAAATATCTTTAATATACGGTATGTTAATCAAAGTCGTTAGAGCCATTTTTGAACAAATTAAAATGTTCGAATTTTTTTCCATGTAAAGGGTAGTTTGGTGTGGGGATTTTTTTTTTACAATTTGTGTCGCATCCCTGGAAGATACTAAACTTAAATACCGAATTTGGTGTTTAACTGATTTTTCATTTTTGAGTTATGCTGTCCACAGACACAAGGATCTGTTTTTACAAATGCTTTTTCTGGATTCAGGAGATCTCAAACATTTCCAGTGAAGTTTCGGTATTGAAGTTTTGGGTGGAATACAATAAGCACCTTCTCTATCCACTATGTGCATTATACATATATGCTAGAGAAAGTAAAAACAACTGACCGCTTTTAGGATTAGAGGCAACGTAGGCTGGCTTCCCCGCACTCATGACAGGATTTCTGTCTTTCAGATCCTAGTCTTTTTTCTTTCGTCCCCGTATCTAGGACTGACATCCCCCTAAGAGTTACAAACGGTTAAACGGTTGCCTAAGGGTCAGAAGTCTGTTGGGGAGCCATCGACACGAAACCAAAAAATGGTGAACCTGGAAGGAATGGTCGGCCCGTGGTCAGACTTGAGCGTGAGGAAATGGATGATATGAAATGCAAGCGAAATGGATAATAGGTAAGGTAATGATGGAGCAATTGATGGAAAGAGTGGCGGGCGAAACCGGAGGACCGGAGAAAACCAGCCCACACGCTGCTTCGTCCACATGCGGGCGCTTGAGCCCGAGCCGCCTAGGTGGGAGGCGAGCGCTTTAACCACTCGGCCACGGCCCCTTCAGATATCACGTACTCATTAACTCAGTAATCCACTTTCATTTGCAAAGATAAGAAGTTAGTTATTCTTAGAACATAATAAGTATATTTGTATGTAAATGTTATTTTAAATACGAATCGAGTCCTACTTGTCATTATATTCAAGGTATTTAGTTGGCATAAGATTCAACTTGGCGAATGGAACAGAAGCGTCAGAAATCTTCTCGCCATGATATGAGTTATCGAATTTTGGTGAGTCACAGAGTCACGCCAATGCTAGGGAAATCCCTTTGCGTGTTTCCATGTTGGCTTAAGGTCCTGTTAGAACCAGTATGGGCGACCAAACATATCTCTACGCAGAACTAGTGTGACAATGCCCACTAAAGATGACACTTCAGCTCCACTATTAGGTTCGTTTCACACTGGGACACTGGTGACAGTGGAGAACACTCCTAGATCTCTAGTGTCTGACACTGCAAGTATTACCAACTGATTAGCTAGTGAAATGGACCGAATTATTCGAACCATAACACGACAATAAGACGCACCCTTAATTTTATGAAAATGTTGATGTAAAAGTATTTTTTAAATTTTCTCTTCATTCGCCTTGTAGGGTTGAGTTCATGGTTTCCACGCTCATTCATTTTTCATTTAATTTTGTTGTTGTAGCTTAACATCCATTTAACGATCCATTTTGTCCATTCTTCTCGCTTTGAGGCTGCATACTTGCTATTGGTAACACAAAATAAAGGGGTGAGGGATGCAAATGCCCTTGAAGGTTATAACCTCCTAGCCTCGTACAGGGGTAGAAACTAAATTTCGCTAGTCTTATGGTACAAAAAATACAGTATTATGGTGAAAAAATAAGATTGTTTTTCTCCATCCATGTTCTTCTCATTGAGATCAGGCACAAACTTATTTATAATTTCTTGCCATGCATTCGTTTTGTTGCTATAATCATCGCTTTTAATGTCCCAAACATCAGGATAACTTTCTGCTTCACTTATAACATCTTCCATATTAGTTAAATCTAAACTCATGGTTACAATGTGTACAATATAATGTAACGGATTTCAACTGCAAGGCTTTTAAAAGTTTCGACTATCGTTTTCCTTATTTGCCTTCTGCTTACAAGGAAGCAGGTAATAAGACAATTTCTGCTAATGTTTACCTCGATTATCGTAAAGTAGAAGAATAAGCAATAACAACAATAATTTGTTTAATAAATCTGTTACAGCGATGTCATGTTAATGGAACACACAATTTTTTTTTTATATTTGCTCTAGTTAAACTAGGAAAATTATTACTTTTTCTACTTACAAAAACATTTGATTTATCAAAACTTAACAATTTAATTATAAAAATTACAACATTATTTCGAAAGAGTAATGTAAACACTTCTTTAATGCGCCTTTGAAAGGCAGTATAATAAGTTTGAAAAAAATTAGTGAATAATTGCACCGTGTGGAATATTTCGAGTATGAAAAAGTTTTGAAAAAAAGTTTGCGACAAAATAAGGTTTAAATTTGGAAGTGCCTATTAATAAACTGCGCCTACCCATTTACAGCTTTAGTTAATTGGTCGTTAAAGTTGGGTAAATGTGAAAAACGATATATTTTCTTAAAGTTTAGAATTTATATTGTTTTATTATGAAAATAGTTTTCTTTATATATATATCACAATTTTTGACGAAACTTCGCAGATGCATCACCTTGACACATTTTTATTTTCTCTACCGCATAGCCAGAAAGAGGAGATAGATATAACATTATACCAAAAATTAAATGTTGAGATTTCATCGGAAATAAATGTTTTATGCCCCCTTGAATAAAGAGTCGTTTTAGAAAAAGGTTCACATGTATATGTCTGTGCAGTATAACTATAAAAAACCCTGATGTGTTGCATTCATATGACTTTCTCTATCTATTCTGTAACCAACTATTCTTATATAAGCTTATTCTTTTACTTCATGCTAGTCAAGATAAGCATCACCAGAAATGGTATTTTCTTAGTTCTTGTAACCAGAAACGAAACACGCTAGATCAAACAACAGTCAAACATTTTAAAAGCTGTTATTATATGATTGAAATACGAAACTCTTTGCAAGGCCAGAAATAAATCAAAAGAAACAAGAATTACAAAGTCCCGTTAGAGAAAAATCTTAGTATTTTAAAATTGATATCGACAAGAACGAAAATCTCGGAAATCATATAAAAAAGATTTAAATGACATAAATTGTGTGTTTTAATCACATCTATATTTTTGTGTAATAAGTTATTTTCTTCCTTTCACTGTTTACCAATTATGTAAAAGTCATTCAGAATGAAGAAGCCTTCAGAAGCTATTCCCAGAAAAGTCAAGATGTACCTACATCTTATTTGCCATGTAAGTATACTTAATATAAGATATTTCAATAAAATCGTTACAGCCATTTTTTACACAGTCGAAACAGGTGAAAAATCTTCAAATTAAAAGGTTTATGCGGTGAGGTATTTTACTGAAAACCTTTGTGTCATATCCTTAAATGCGTATTTAAATATACATTTTGATATTTAACCGATACGCACACATCACACATAGACCGTTCTCTAAAAATCTGATGTGTTCCATTCACATGACTTTCTCTACATCGCTGTAACAAATAAATTATTGTTAAAAAGCATATTCTTCTATCTACTTCATGCTAATCGAGATAAACATTAGCAGAAATTGGTTTAATTACTTGCTCTCCGGTAAGTAGAGGGAAAAAAAGTGGTTATATTAGACTAAAACGATAGTCAAATCTTTTAAAACCTAGCTGCATGTGGAAGAAATCTGTTTCGACACAGGACCAGGAGTTTACAACTTTCCGTGTGAGAAAAGTTGTATTTTAAATCTGAAACAAATAACAAGTAATATCTCGGAAATGGTCAACCCCACAAAAAAAACCATATGACATAATGTGTGTGTTTTAATGAGATATACATTTTTTATGCAGTAAGTTTGTGTCTATCTCTTACGGTTTACCAGTTATGCCAATTCAGCAAAATTCATCCAGAATAAAGATGTCTTCAGAGGCTATTCCCAGAATATATATATATATTATTTGTCATGTAAACATCTTTAATATGCGGCATTTTAATCAAACTCGTTAGAGCCATTTTTGAGAAAATCAAAATTTTCGAAAATTTTTCCATGTAAAGGGTAGTTTAGCGCGGGGAGATTTTTTTTTTTTTCAAAATCTTCGTGTCGCATCCCAGGATACAAAGTTTTATATTTTACTGACTTTTCGTTTTTGAGTTCTCGTGTTCACAGATACACTGACACATGGACACACACGAAATTTTTTCTAAAAATGCTTCTTTTTTATGCATGGGACCTTAAAACATGTATTTCCGGTGAAATCTCGGTATTGAATTTTTGAGTGGAATACGAAACCTTCTCTACCTACTATGTACGTACATAGAATTTGGTTAAGAAGGCAAAAGTGCTTATTTAGTGAACTTTATGCCGAATAATTAAATAAATAAATGTGTCAGTTCCATATAAACCACTCTAGGTTCTTAACGTGTAAGACAAATAGAGGCAGTAAACATTGGAACTTGGATATTGGTAGCCCGCGATGGCTTCTTGCCAGTGACGTCAGCAACCCTGATGTTTCGTAATTTCCGTAACTTAGCGTTTACGTTGCCCATTTCCTTCGTAAAATGAGTTGCCGAAATTCGCTTCCATCTTTATTAGCTTCCTCACTTTCTATTTTCAACGGGTCATCATCATTCGGTAGCTTCCGTGGATTAAGTGTTCGGGAAACGAAGCGAGAAGCCCACCTACACACGCATCTCGTCCATTAAACTGCAGCGTCCGACAATTGCCTGCTTTACTTTCTCTACACGTAATATGTACATAGTGTACAGAGAAGGTGTTCACTCCATCCAAAAATTCGATACCGAGATTTCACAGGAAATACACCTTTTAGGGTCCCCTGAATCCAAAAAAAGTATTTCTGGAAAATGTTCCGCGTGCGCGCATTTGTGAACACGATAACTCAAAAATAAAAAATCGGTAAAATACCAAACTTAGTATATAAGTTTAGTATCATGCGACACGAAGACATTTTTTCCAAGTAAAGGGTAATTTGGAATGGGGGATTTTTATCACAATCTGTATGTTGCATCCTTGGAAAATACTAAACTTAAAGACCAAGTTTGGTATTTAACCGACTTTTCATTTTTGGTTATCGTTTTCACACACGGATATTTTTCTAAAAATACCTGTTATGGATACAGTGGACCCTAAAACGTGTATTTCTGGTGAAATCTCGGTATCAATTTTTGGGTGGGGTGCAATACCTTCTATATCCATGTACCATGTAGGTACTATGTAGAGAAAGTAAAAACCTTAGGCCTAGGCAATTAACGAGTGTGGCAGTTACTTTAGAGTAAGCTCTGGGTAGTACTCCGTGATTCTCGTGTTTAAAATCTCACGGTGTTTGGGTATCAACAATACCAGGCTGTTTTACTAGGCGTAGCCTGGGAATCCAATCGAACTTCCGTTGTATACTTATATACCTACTTTGGGTAGTGCATTTCGGGCTTCCGTTTGCAATTTGCTCGTTCTAAACGTTTTGGCTGTCATCGTCTGTAACGCTGAATAGCAACCGTTTCCGTAATATCAATGACAGCACGCCCATCTATGCATCTGTCAGTGCAATAATTAGTAGTATCTAAATCAGGTACCGGGTTTGGTTCCCGGTGGCTGCCACCAAGCAGGCGATTTCGTCCTTGGTCTATATTCGGGAAGAATTCAGTTCGATCCTCTTGGCCGGCCTACCAGACTCATGGTTTTTTTTTTAGGTTTCCCCGGGTCGCTAGGTAACTCTGAATGCTTTGAGAATGAATCTAGTCTTCCGTGGTCTAGGGATAATATGCTAGCCTCTGGTTTCCGAGGCTGCGGGTTTAAACCCGGCGGAGGGTGATGGCTTTTACAGGCGTAAAAATCCTTAGCATGACTTCCTTCGGAATGCAAGTAAAGCCGTTGGTCGTAGATTGGGCACGTAAAAGAACTTCAAACCTGATAAAGGGGCCTGTTAGCAAAATAAGGCAGTCTTTCACGCCCAATATAGAATGGGACGCTGAAAACCGCAGTAGTTAAATATGCACTCCCCAAGTGGGATGGATCAAGGGGTTTTGTCTATGGATTCGAGAAGTCGTGGTTTCTATTCCCGTGGCCAGCTTTCCTGACTGATGAGTTCAAGTCGCAAGGTGAATTTCGGGATCATTACCTCCCCAAACTTTCCTGTCCATCATTTTCTTATCATCTGTTTCAGGGTTGCTGAACCAGGCGACGGTGTTCGGCTGGATGGCTTCTTGCTGGTGTAGGCGTCGCTGGTGCCGCTTGATTGGGACTCCTCCTCGGGGCTTTTAGGCATAGGCCCCCTCGTAGAGGGACACCGGAGGCACAGGGCTCGTGAGCAGAGACCGGGAGACGTCGGAGGCGTTCCATCTATAAGTAACTATTTGGGATCCCATCCATGATTGTGCCCGTCGTCATCTGGGTCTGGTCGCCCATCAGGCCTCCATAATCTAATCTGTCCCAGCGTCTGGAGATACCTTCTGCGTATAATTCCAATCCTGTATACACACCCTGTATACACACCCTTGTGTAGTTTCAGGTGAGTTGAGGAAGTAAATGGCATTCTTAATTAGTACAAATGAGTGTGTAATGTAGAGAAGACCCGGTGATGCTAATTTATTTGTTTGCAGTCATATTTGCTGTGTAGTACCAATATGTACAGAATGCGGTCATTGCCAGCAGGTTTACTGAATCTATGTTTACTTTCGGCCCTATTTTAATTACCCAGAGTGCCACTGTAATGTTTACTAAAAGTGTTGGATGTTTGGCATATTTCTCCATACAGAAAGCATACCTCATCCTCATGGAGTGCAAATAGACGATGGGGTGCAAAGAAGTTTACTATTCACTAGTGACTTAGCCAATGTTACCAATTGAAGTAGTACTTATCCTCAAATTTAACTTAAAATAGCTGATTTTTAGCCAATTTAAAATTGATTTGTTGCCCATATAAAGAACAGTATGCGCCTTAAAGGATGTGTATCCATTGATGGTGGATAGTATATTGAAGTAGTAGGTAGTTGCCCACCTGGGAAGTGTGGGGGGTGGCGTGTCTGCCTGACATTCAACAGGCACGAGTTCGAATCTCGCTAGGGTGAGTTACCCGGATAAGGATTTAACCGGGGAGTTTCCTTTATCCTGAGAAGACGAATATCGGGTAGTAGTAATAGTAGTAGTAGTAGTAGTAGTAGTAGTAGTAGTAGTAGTAGTAGTAGTAGTAGTAGTAGTAGTAGTAGTACTAGTAGAGGTGGTTGTGGTGCAGGTGGTAATAGTAGTAGAGGTAGTAGTGGTAATGGTGGAGGCAGTAGTTGGTAATTGGTGGTTATGGTAATAATAGAAGGAGTAGAAGTAATAGTGGCGGCGGCAGCAGTAGTAGTGGTAGTAGTAGTAGTAGTAGTAGTAGTAGTAGTAGTAGTAGTAGTAGTAGTAGTACTAGTAGTAATAGTAGTAGTAGTAGTAGTAGTAGTAGTAGTAGTAGTAGTAGTACTAGTAGAGGTGGTTGTGGTGCAGGTGGTAATAGTAGTAGAGGTAGTAGTGGTAATGGTGGTGGTGGAGGCAGTAGTTGGTAATTGGTGGTTATGGTAATAATAGAAGGAGTAGAAGTAATAGTGGCGGCGGCAGCAGTAGTAGTGGTAGTAGTAGTAGTAGTAGTAGTAGTAGTAGTAGTAGTAGTAGTAGTACTAGTAGTGGTAGTAGTAGTAGTAGTAGTAGTAGTACTAGTAGTAGTAGTAGTAGTAGTAGTAGTAGTAGTAGTAGTAGTAGTAGTAGTAGTAGTAGTAGTACTAGTAGAGGTGGTTGTGGTGCAGGTGGTAATAGTAGTAGAGGTAGTAGTGGTAATGGTGGTGGTGGAGGCAGTAGTTGGTAATTGGTGGTTATGGTAATAATAGAAGGAGTAGAAGTAATAGTGGCGGCGGCAGCAGTAGTAGTGGTAGTAGTAGTAGTAGTAGTAGTAGTAGTAGTAGTAGTAGTAGTAGTAGTAGTAGTAGTAGTACTAGTAGTAGTAGTAGTAGTAGTAGTAGTAGTAGTAGTAGTAGTAGTAGAAGTAGTAGTAGTATTTATTAAGATCATTGAATCTATTACATTAATTGCGTCCACCAATCGTATGGGTCAGGAGACCATGCATGCTCTCTAAAAATACTTAAAATGACAATATTACCTACCCTTATTTTATATTCACATTGTAAACATACACACTCGTGCGTGCGTTAAAACAACAAAACAACAAACCAACAAAAGAAAGAACACTATATCACACATTCACACACTCGCACTCACACCTACACCCACATATTCGCAAATAGGTATACTAAATATGCTTATCGGTATACTAAATATACTAAATAAACATGCCTATACATTATTTACGCAAACATCATGTGTTAGGCGTACGTACTTCTATTAAATATGGTATAAGCTTGTCCAGTAGTGTTTAGAATCAAGTCCCAGCATGCTGTCCTCCGTCTGTTAGAAGCTAACAATACCGCAGGCAATAACTTTTTCCTAACATCCTTAATCTGCACGCAATCTACCAAAATATGCGTCCTGTTCCCCGATAATGGGCAAATCCTACTACCAGCATCAACTACCTTACTAACTTTCCACCATCCCAACAACGTTATTCCCGATGGGCATTTTGAATGAAAACTATGGAATTATTCAATAGTCGCCTAACTATCAGTTATTCCATTGTTACACACGTTTTCCATTTTCATTCGGTATTAAAATGTTACTATACTCTTGGTTACTTGCCAGTCTACAATCACTTTTCAAATCACTTTCATCTAGGAGCCACTTTAGATATGATGACAACCGCATTCCAGAGAGAATAAAGTGTCTATGTTTTAGTTTCTTTATTTAATACTTGTGGCAATTAGTCATAGTCATTACACTAAACAATGGTACATACCAACATTTAACAAGCAATATAAATATGTGGTTGATCTACTATGGCTTATAGTTTCTTCTAAACACGTGCATTAATACAGACAATCTGCCAGAGATGTCGCCATCTTGTGGTGGATGCATCAGTCACCCAGTGTTGAGAGGTGGCGAATGTTGTACGTGTAAATAAAAACCAAATGCTAGTGAAAAACCTTTCTTTTTAAAACCTTTCTTGTAACGCGCAGAGTTAACTGAATTGTGAAAAGCTGACGCAGTGATTCACGTTTCTGCTAAGGCACTTTGGTGACGCACTTTCAGCCATTACAGTGACCAACATCTGTGAATCCAGCAGAAGCAAATTAGAATTTAAATGTATGACACAATACAGTACATGAAAGGGGTATATAACCTGTGGCATTATCGAGATAAAAACTACTACCAATTGAGGAGTGTCAAGCAAGAACAATTTCTAAATTATGGTGGAATTTAAATTACTTTAGGATACCAACATTTACTTCAAACGCTAAGGGAGAAGCAACGGCGATGAACACCCTTCACCACAAAACTACAACCAATTACAAGATAAGAGATAAAGGTCATCGCCGTTCCCATATCAACCACCTTTCCCTTAATCTTCAAAAACAGATGTCAGGATCCAAAAATAATTTAAATTCGGCTGTAGCATACAATATTAGTTACATCCGTTTATACACAGAAAACTCTAATAAAATAATAATTCAGCCTAATACCATTTTCAGTTTTTCTATTAACCGACTGTCGAATGTCGGTGCTAAAAATCAGTATTGGTATCGAGTATCGATAAAAAGTAAATTCTTCCCATCAGTATTTACGCCCAAGATTGTGTAAAACACTTTTTCCATGACCGGAGCTATATGTCGCTTTGTAGGTTACCAAAAGAGGAGAGAAATATCACCTTTTACTTTCGGGAGCTACTGAAATACTTATCTCCATAAAAGAGAGAAATATTTACTCACAATGAAACATAGATTACCATTGCATTACAACCTACAAAAGTGTTAAATCATTATTAGGACAATTTTAACAACTACTTGAAAATGTTTTACAACGATCTAACCTATAAATAATATACTGATATTGCCTTAATCTACAAATACACGTCAGCATTTTGCGACGAGAAAATAAATAAAATCCCTCGACAGTGCTTTAGATTTTTTGGATGATTTGCAACTGAATTCCTCTTTAACAATGCAACAAGCAATTCTAGTGTACTTCCAAAACTACCACTTAAAACTTAAGCTGCTACTACTATATACATTTATCTGTTATTTCTTCACTTTTCCTCGCCGTAATATCCTATTACAAAGATTCGAGAATTTCAAAAATCCAAAGGTGGTGCAGCAGCGGCTTATTAGGCAATTGCAGATAAACTTTCGTCGTTATAACAATTACGGTATAAATCCAAGCATAATTTGGTAAGTGACGTTGTAAGTGAGAGAGACCTTCATTCTTCTCCTCTTGCATAGCAGCGCAAACGGTGAAGGAATCGCGCTCATTTAGAAGCAGTTCATAGGATTGTACTACAGTCCGTGATGATACACAGAACAGTGTAAACAAGTTAACATGTGTGGTGGTACTTTCATCATATAATTATTGAGACTTTATAATCGATTAATTTTAAATCAAAGTCTTACATTAAAGAACGACAGGCAGGCAATATGTCCCAAACGTAAGTTCACAGCCAAAATTTTGTGAACAGTGCAAAATCCAGTTTCACAGCTCCCTTTTCATAACAAAGTGCCCACATTCCAAGAGTACGTCTTCAAAGAAGTAATAAAACTATATTCATGTCTCGAAGTGTTGTACATGGTTCCGAGAACCTTTTCCCATAAAATAAAAAAAAAATCTGACAAGTTCCATTCACATGACTTTCTATACACCTCTGCAGCAAATTATTGCTACAAAGCTTACTCTTCCATTTCTTTCATGCAAATCGAAAAAAAATTAGCAGAAATGGTATTTATAATTGCTTATTTGTAATTAGAAGGGAAATAAGGCTAAAGTGATAGTAAAATTGAAGTACCTTTGTTTGTATCGCCAGGAGTTGACAAAGTTCCGTATGAGAAAAGTGTAAGTATTTTAAAGCTCAAATCATTAACAAGAGATATCTCAAAAAACGGTCAACTCCACGAAAAAAATGTTTGTAACTAAATTGTTTGTTTTGATGAGCTCTATGTGTTTTGTATAATAATCTTACGGTTTACCAGTTATGTAAACTTCATCAAATCTTCAGAAGCTTTCCTAGAAAACTCAAGATATACATTTTGTTTGTAATGTGAATATCTTTAGTACAGAGCAATTTTTGAGAAAATCAAACTTTTCGAAAAATTAGCCATGTAAAGCGTAGTTGGGGCTGGGGATATTTTCTTGAAAATCTTCGTGTCGCATCCTTGAAAGATACCAAACTTAAATACTAAGTTTGGTATTTAACACACTTTTCGTTTTTGAGCTACCTGTTCACAGACACATATGCACACACACACACGGACCTTTTTCGAAAAATGCTTTTTTTTTTTTGGATTCAGGGGTACCCTAAAAGTGTATTTTAGGTGAAATCTCGGTATCGAATTTTTGGGTGCAATACAATACCTTCTCTATACACTATGTACATAGTACGAGTAGAGAAAGTAAAAACATATTTACCAGATGCTGAACTTATTTTAGCATTAATTAAATATACTTTGAGAATCGCCTACTAGTAGACCTTTTCACGGACAGGACACAGAAAATGCTGTTTTAGTCAAAATATATGAGAGGTGAACCAATCCAAATAACGCTAAATGTCACATGATATCTTGAAAACAAAATTAAGCAGTACTGGGGGAGGAGTGCAATATGCTGACATGATTTTGATACCGCGGACACTCCGAAAATGCAGCTAGTGGCGTCAAGGCGCGGATTTCCTATCGGTGCTTCAGATTTTTACTTTCTCTACACGTACTATGTATGTACATAGTGTATAGCAAAAGTATTGTAATGCACTCAAAAATTCGATACCAAGATTTCACCGGAAATGCATGTTTTGGGTCCCCCTGAATTCAAATAAAACATTTTTGGAAAAAGGTCCGTGTGTGTGAGTCAGTCTGTCTGTCTGCCTATCTCTGTCTGTATGTGTCTGTGGACAGGATAGCTCAAAAACGAAAACGCCGTTGAATACCAAACTTGGTATTTCAGTTCAGTGTCTTCCAAGATTTTCAAGAAAATCCTCGACGCCTAACTACCTTTACATGGAATTTTTTTCGAACATTTTAATTTTCCCAAAAATGGCTCTAACGATTTTGATTAAAATATCGTATATTAAAGATTTTACCTGGCAAATAAAATGTATATCTTGAATTTCCTGGGAATAGCCTCTGAAGACTATTAAAGTTCGAAGGCTTTCACGGCCGGTGTTAGAATCACTTATAGAAAACAAAACCGGGCTTGTAGGCCGTGGTCCACTGGGCTTCTCCCTTCGTTCCCCAGTAGTCACTACTGAGAGACCACGGAGATGTACACGCCACTGATGATGCCTGCCGCAGACGCAGGCGAAACGTCTGGGGAACGAAGGGAGAAGCCCAGTGGACCACGGCCTACAAGCCCGGATTTGTTTTCTATAAGTGACTCTGAAGACTAGTTTATTCTGGATGAATTTTACGGAATTTTGCATAACTGCTAGACCGTAAGAGATGGACAGAAACTTACCACACCAAAAATGTAGAGCACGTTAAAACACACTATTTAGGTTATATACATTTTTTTTTCGTAGAGTTTATCATTTTTTAGATATTCCTTGATACTGGCTTCAGCTTTAACGTCCACATTTCTCATATATGAATTTGTCAACTCCTGTCCATTAAACAAAGAAACTTCAGTCACATAGCAACCAGCTTTTGACTATCACTTTAACCTATGGTACACCCTTATTTCGCTTCTACTTATAAGCAAGCAAGTAATAAGACTACTTCTGCTATTTTTGTCTTGATTGGCATGAAGTAAAAAGAAGCATAAGGAATGTCTCCGTGGTCGAGTGGTCAGCGAGCTAACTTCCCACCCGGAGATCCCGGGTTCGATTCCCGGCTGCGGCGGGTAATTTTTTTTTAACCGGAATTATTCCCTATCTCCCATAGAGTCTGGAAGTATGAATGTGAGAGTGAATGTGCGTGTGTTTAGTAATATAAAGTTTAACCTAAAGTTCTGAACCTACAGTTTCACAAGTGAAAGCCTCCGATATGACTATTGATGTTAAAGGGGGCTATACAAATGAAGTAAAAAAAAAAAAAAATAGAAGCATAAGCAGAGATGTTGCAGAGATGTAGAGAAAGTCATGTGAATGGAACACATCAGGTTTTTTTTATTTTAAATTCCTATTTGGCGCTTTGGAGGCTGCAATTTATCGTCAGTTGATCATCCTTTATTTTGCAATGATGAACCACTCACGCAGATATTCTCTATATTTACCTGAAATTGGAATGTCCATCTACATAACATGAGATCTAGTTGTTAGGTAAATGCTGCCGTAATGTGGACTGCGTCGAGGGAACTAATCTAAAATTCATGAGGGATTGTTAAATAAACATTACATGACATGTCGATACGTGGGAACGAAACATGGATTTCTATGCACAATTAATTTGAATAGGTAGAGTCAGACTGAAAAATTCAATGTCATAGCCGGGATTTGAACCACGGATCTCCCGGTCTCCAGCTCCTATCCTACACATGGCTTGTGTGAAATTGACCATAATAGTTGGCTATACTATGAATCCTGGAACTTCAGTAATTATAACATTGTAAGTCGCCTTTGGGGTTGTCATCTCAAAATAATTTGAGAACACCTTGTGGTTTACCGGGAAACATACGCGTCAGTTGAGAAATTCAATGCTCTGCAGGGACGTTGCCATTGTAGCTCAGTGGTAGAGCAACCGGCAAAAACCAGGAGATTTGTGGTTCAAATCCCGGCTACGGCATTGAATTTTTCATTCTGATTCTACCTATTCAAATTAATAGTCAATTATGTGTACTATTTCATATTCCCCCAATCACAATATAAAGCCTGTTTACATGCCAATCGGAGACAATTCACATTTTAGACGTTACGTGTGTATGTTGTTGTACATTGTAATCTATATATCTTGAGAGAACATGAAACGGATAATGATGCTGATGACTTGTTGCACAACAGCAATTGAATGTATGTATATGTTATAATTGTTAGTATTTTTGTTTACCACCCGCCAAACCTCAATCGCCTTCCACTGCTAGTGAAAATATCACAGCACCACGCAACGACTGCATCATTTCCTTCTATAAGTACCACTAAGGTACATATTGCATTGTCAACACATATACCATGCTGCACTAACTTCGATTCTGTCCCGCTATCGGTCCCCAAGGTACTATCCCTAGAAATCACATTCCGAAATTTCTAATCCAGCGCAGATGTTTCTCCTATAGAAAACCTCCCTATTTTATCCGGGATATAACCTGGGTACTTTGTATGCTAGCAACGAGCGCTGACCACTGCGCCACGGACAAAAATAAGTATTTCAACTGTCGTATAAAGAGAAACTTTGCTGAAGTTTCTTCTTTAATAGTAAACTTTAAATTGAATGGGATAACAACTTACTGGTTTATATACTATACTTGCACGGACTGATAGATGCAGGTCGTAAAAATTCTCATTTGAAATAATGTCACATGTCTTTTTAGTTTCTCCACACGTACTGTGTATATAGCATATAGAGAAAGAATTGTATACACCCAAAAATTCGATACTGAGATTTCACCGGAATTCCATATTTTTAGAGCCCTTGAAACAAAACAAAAAAAAAATTATAAACATATCAGTGTGTGTGTGTGTGTGTGTGTGTGTGTGTGTGTGTGTGTGTGTGTGTGTGGACAGCATAACTTAAAAACGAAAATAACTTTTAAAAACTTGGTATTTAACTTTAGTATCTCCCAAGGATGCGATACAAAGTTTTCAGGAAAATCACCCCACTTCAAACTACCCTTTACATGGAACATTTTTTGAAAATTATGATTTTCTGAAAAATGACTAACAAATTTGTTTAAAATACCGTATATTAAATATGTATATGTTTACCGTATATGTTGAATTTCCTGGGTATAGCTTCTGAATGACTTAAACTAGCTAAAGTGATAGTTTTAAAATCTGTCGCTAAGCGACTGCCATTGAGATTTGCTTCTTTGCATGGCCAGGAGTAAAACAAAAGAAACATAGGGGACTTCGTGTTTCAGTAAAGTATAAGTATTTTAAAATTGAAACCAATATTAAGGAATGTCTCGGAAACGTTTAGCTCCACAAGAAAGAAAAAAAGGACAAAATGTGTGTGATAACAACATCTACATGTTCTGTGTCTAAATCTTACGGTTTAACAGTTATTGCAAAAGTTATTCAGAATGAAGATGACTACAAAGACTCTTCCCACGAAATTCAAGACATATATTTTATTTGCCGTACAAAGATCTTTACTCTAAATCGCATGAGCCATTTTTGAGAAAATCTTCGAATATTTTTCCATGTAAAGGGTAGTTGTGAGTGGGGGGATTTTCTTGAAAATCTTCGTCTCGCATCATTGTGAGATACTAAACTTAAATGCCAAGTTTTGTATTTAATGGAATTTTTGTTTTTGAGCTATGCTCTCAAAAGACACACGTACACACACAGATCTTTTTATAAAAATGCATTTTTTGGATAAAGGGGATTTGGGTTTAATACAACTCCTTCTCTATCAACTATATACATTGTACATATGTGCTAGAGAAAGTAATCATGTTGGAATATAGGTACAAAACATTAGCACAAATAAGACATTTCCAAAGTTTATAACAATGAAACTAATGGATAAAAGTAATGTATTTCTCTAATTTAGTTTCAACTATTTTTGTTTTTAGTTCCTTTAATTTCTCTAAACAATAAATATTCTTTATTTCTTCTGGTTATTCAATATATATTTTAATTAAGAAATGTTTAGGCCTTTTTTTTTTTTTATTAAGTTACACTTTCGGAATGACTAAAATAAATGTTTAATTTACGGGACGAGTTGTGTTGATGTATTTGTTTGTTATATCCTTACTATAACGTTTCTATGAGTTTTCTTATGTGAGGCTTTAAATATTTAAACAGCAACATTATATTGAATAATTCCAAAGGTAATATCTTAGATTTTTCATAAAGAATTTTAGCGGGAGTGTTAAATATTGATTTATGAACTGTTATTACATGTTAATATCCCTTTTTTGAAGTAGGTACTTTTAAAACGTCAATGCGCTCAATGGCTTTTATACGCCATGCTGAATTTCATTTTTTCACGGTGCCGAAAATGTATAAAGTCTTGCGTAGCTATCAAGTCGATGTTACGTTATATATTTCATTTTGTTAGCAATTTTGTGCGTGCCAGAAACATTTAATTTTCTCACGACAGTGTTTGTGATTGCATATCTCTATGTTTCTATCTTAAGTAGGTACTTCCAAATTTCTCATAGCTGATAAGTGGTGACTGACGTGAATTTTACTTTCTCTAGTCTCGTATATACAATGTACATAGGGATAGAGATGGTATTGTATTCCACCCAAAAATTCGATGTCAAATTTCACCGGAAATATATGTTTTGGGGTCCCCTGAATCCGAAAACAGTATTTTTAGAAAAAGGCCCGTGTATGTGTCTGTGGACAGCATAGCTCAGAAACGAAAATACCGTTAAATACCAAACTTGTTATTTAGGTTTGGTATTTTCGAAGGATGCGACATAAAACTTTTCATGAAAATTCCCCACCATAAACTACCCTTTACATGGAAACATTTTCGAAAATTTTGATTTTCTAAAAAATGGCTCTAACGATTTTGATTAAAATGCCATATATTAAAGAATTTACATCCCAAATAAAATGTAAATCTTGAATTTTCTGGGAATAGCCTCCGAAGCCCTCTTTATTCTGGATGAATTTTGCCGAGTTTTGCTTAACTGCTAAACCATAACACTACACAAAAAATGTATGCAGCTCTAGTCAATTTATGTCCTCTACGTTTTTGTTGTGGAGGTAACCGTTTCCGAGATATTCCTTGTTGTTGGTTTCAATTGTAAAGTACTTATATTATCAGACAGGAAGCGTCCGTTTTTCTTTTGTTCTACTCCTGATCAAGCAAAGAAGCGATTTGCATTGACAATCGTATAACGATAGCTTAAAACATTTAACTACTACTTAAGCATAGCGCATTCTTTTAGTTCCCCTCTACTTAATAAGAAACAAAGTAATAAGAACATTCTGCTAATGTTTATCTCGGTTAGCATTGTATGGAAAGAAGAACAATATTTTGTAAGAAGTTTGCAGAGCAGCTAGAGAAAGTCATGTGAGTGTAACACGTCACATTTTTTCTTTTGCTGTGGTTTCAGATATTGTTTGCATTACCTCAACAATCCCTCCAATGCCTTATTTTCTACTTCGCCGGTAATATATGAGAGTACCGAATAATAATGTTAACATGAGCGCATTTTGTGCTAGCTAGCTCCAAAACCCAGTAAATTTGTGAGGAAAACGTTTATATTACATTTATAAATAACAAAGGATGTGTTCCTAAGCTAGGGTCATTAAATTATAAGGTTGCCCCTCTCGCGATTTCTCTCCACTGCCTGGAGTCCTTGTCTTAAACAAATGCTGAAAATATTGACCATCTGCTCCCAAACAGGCAATATAACAAGCTAGATATCTTCTCACTCATTCACCGAAGCTTAGCAGCAGAAATCCCCGTATAACTTGGTGATAACAACATGCAAGAAATCGCAGGAATTGCTGCTGCTAAGCTTAGACGAGTGAGCTAGAACATGTTTTGCAAATTGTGCGGCCGTATTTAAGTAGAAGGCGAACATTTCCGTAATTTATCTTAAGATGGTACGTATTTTTGTGCTTCTTTGCCGGCACCACTTTCCCGGTAACTCTCGGATCTCTTGCGCAGTGTAGAGAGGCCGCGACAGTAGTTAACTTATAATTTAACGACGCTATATTTGCTGTTTGCATTCGAGTGTATTATTAGGGCTTAAAATGTTCCCCTTGCAAAAAAAAAAAAAAAAACTAAACTAGATTCTGTGCGTATTGTATTGTAGCCTGCTTTCTCTGGCGAAGTGGCTTGACTGAAGGAAGTGGTATAATTGGCATATTCGCGGGACGAGACGTGAAGGGGCAAGTCACTACAACAAAGTGGTCTTCTGCCCTCGTTAGGTCTCTTGGAGATTACAATCCCAGAATCCGCCGCTTCAGCCGATAGCGGCTTCCCCGCATGGCTTGCGGGCATCTTCGGTAACCAAGCAGCATCCCCAACAGCTGTTACAGCTAAGTTCCTATACAATCCTTCTAAGAGTTGTTTGGACGTCTACATTTCAAACCCCAAAATTAAACGATTTTGCAACTCATTCACACCAGCGGTGCGCAAGGGCCGTTGCACCATGACAGGAAATCGTGGAGGAGCAAACCTGCTGCTTCCTTTCACTCCCCAATCTCTTATACACCTGCCACCCTGCAAACCTCAAATGCCCGTTAGAACGTGGTTAAGTTCTGGTAAGAACGAGTACACGTGTAACACACCATCGGGCGGTCCTCGGGACCCGCCAACTGCTCGCGTCATCTCAGGTCTTCCCTCTTGCATTGCGAAGCACAGCCGATGAGTCTCGAGGACAGCCGAAGCAATTCTCGATACGTGTTGAATTTAACCAGTTTAGTGGTTTTTATTACTGAAGATAGGGTTCTTAAATTTCGTAATGCACACAAAATCCTTGTTTTCTTTTAAATTTAAAGGTTTAGTTAATTAGTTATTTCGATAGTTCTTATTTATTATTAACTGCATGTATTACATTTCTTTAAACTTATTTACATTGTTGTAAATAAGTTTCATTAAATCCAGAACACAATTTAAATATAAGTTGCCTCCGTGATCGAGCTGACTTCTCACTCGGAGGTCCCGAATTCATTGCCAGCTGGGGCGGGGAATTTTTCTTTAACCAGAATTATTCCCTATCCCCCACAGAGTCTGGAAGTATGTATGTGAGTGAATGAGTTTGTGTTTAAAGAAAATCAACCGATTTAAACCCAACCTAAAGAACCTACCGACGAGTAATTTCTAATGCAAAGACCCGATATGACCTTAGATGTTAAAGGAGGTTATATAAATGAAAAAAAAAGTTAAACATCATTTGTCAAATGAAAAAATCAGATTATTCCATTTACATGACTTCTCTAGATGTTCCGCAATCAAACTTTTCTTATAAAAGATTATTCTTTAATCTACATTATGATAAACATTAGCAGAATTGTCTTATTGCTTACTTTTTGTAAGTAGTAGGGAAATAATAAAGTGCACAGACTAAAGCGATAGTCAGATCTTTTAAAAGCGGGTCGGTATTTGAAACAGTTCAAATTCAGTTCTCTTTGCTTGCTAAGAGTAAACAAACGAGAGACGAAAGAAAGATGATTCCCGTTTGAGAAAAGTTTAAGTGGCTTAAAAGTGAATATCTCGAAAACGGTTAACTCTACAAAAAATATATATGACATAAATTGCATGTTTTAACGAACTCTATATTTTTTGCGTAGTAAGATTTTGTCTATTCTTTATGGTTTACCAGTTAAAAAAAGTTATACATGACTGCCTCCATAGTTGAGTGGTCAGCAAGCTGACTTCTCACCCGGAGGTCCCGCGTTCGATTCCCGGATGAGACGGGAAAGTTTTCTTTAACCAGAATTATTCCCCCCACAGTCTGGAAGTATGTATGCGAGAGTGAATGTGTGTGTGTGTGTGTGTGTTTAAGGAAAATAAAAGGATTTAAACTCAACGTAAAGAACCTACAGACAACGAGTTGTTTCTAATGCACAGCCCCCGATATGACCTTAGATGTTAAAGGAGGCTATAGAAACAGTTTTAATAATAAAAACAAGGTTATTCAGAAGTCGTTCAGAATAAAGAGGTTTTAACATGCTATTCCCAAAAACTTCAAGATTTATGTTTCGATTGTCATGAAAATAATTAAACACATAATATTTTAATCAAAATCGTTAGGCATTTTTGACAAAATACAAAATGTTCCATGTAAAGCGTAGTTGCGGGTGGGGCAATTTTATTGAAAATCTTCGTGTCGCATCCCTGGAGGACATGAACTTAAACACAAAGTTTTTGAGTTATGCTGTCCACAGACACATGCATACGGATGGTTCTAATTTTTTTTTTTGATTCGGAGATTCTCAAAATATGTATTTCCGGCGAAATCTCGACATCGATTTCTTATGTAAATACAGTGTACATGCGTGATAGAGAAAGTAAAATATCTGATGTGTTCCATTCACATGATTTTCTCTATATCTCTGCAACAAATTGGAATTGTTAAATTCCTGCATGAGAAGAGTATGTTTTTTAAACCTGAAACAAAAAAAAAAAAACAAAAAAAAAAAAAAACAAAAAAAAAAGAGGAGTATGTATCTAAAAAACGATCAACTCCATGAAAAAAAAAAAAAGTATATGAGATAAACTGTGTGTTTTAACGTGCTCTACACTTTTTGTCGAGTAAGTTTTTGTCCATCTCTTACGGTTTAGCAGTTATGCAAAATTCCGTAAATTCATCCAGAATAAAGTAATCTTCAGAGGCTATTCCCATAAAATTCAAGAGATACATTTTATTTGTCAGGTAAATATCTTTAATATAGGAAATTTTAATCAAAATCGTTAGTAATTTTTGAGAAAATCAAAATTTTCGAAAAAGTTACATGTAAAAGGTAGCTTAGGGTGGGGGGATTTTTCTCAAAATCTTCGTGTCACATCCCTGGAAGATACTAAACTTAAATACTACTTTGGTATTTTACCGAATTTTCGTTTTTGAGCTATCGTATTCACAGACACGGACACACACGGACCTTTTTCTGAAAATGCTTTTTTTGAATAAAGCGGACCCTAAAACTTATATTTCCGGTGAAATCTTTGTATCGAATTCTTGGATGGAGTGCAATACCTTCTCTATACACTTTGTACATAGTACATACAAAGTAAAAAGAGCTAGCCCAGTAGCATACGCCTCTGAATGTAAATCTAATAGTCAGGTTTTAAACTTTAAAGTATTATACAGACAAATTTTAACTGGATAGATTTGCAGGCGGGACGAGTTCTCTAAATTGCAAATTAATTATTTTTAAGCATATCATACCCCCAGTTATATCCACTCTTAAGAAGAAATAATTAGTATATCACTTAAACTAAATTTAAGTGAAATGTAATTCAGAAAGCATCAAGGGCATCAAGTAGTGACACGCAGATGACGCATTTACCTTACATAAACAAACAGATGGCAAGTTCGAACTCTGTGAATGACATACCGTAGGTTAGATTGAGCTGTGTGACGTCAATTGTTTTCTGCCGCAGCGTATAACTGTGTTTCAGATCTGCACTAACAATAGAGGGACACGCCAAGTAACAGTGGGCCTGTTTCACAATGTTTACAATTCTTGTAAATTGTAAGCTTTGTTTACAAGTTGTAAAAGTCTGTTTCACAATGTAACTTTGTAAAGTTGAAATTTATACAACTTAAATTTTTTTTTTCGTAGTCGACTTACCCTCCCCATATTGAGATCTGACAACCCCTAGGAATTACAAGCTGATGCCTAGGAGTCAGAAGCCTGTCGGGGAGCCAACGGCATGAAATCACAGAATGGAGAACCCGTAGCCAGGTATTACATGAGGAAGTAGATGATATGAAATGCAAGCGAAATGGATGAAAGGAAAAGTAATGATGGAACAATTAGAGAAATGAAAGGAGGGGGAAACCGGAGGACCCAGAGAAAACCCGCCCAGAAGCCGCTTCGTCCACCACAAATCCCACACGCGGGCACTCGGGATCGAACCCGGGCCGCCTAGGTGGGAGAGGAGCGGTCTAACCACTCCGCCACGGCGCCGCCACCTTAAATATTTACAAATTAAATTTTAAACATTTTATAAGTATTTTGTTTCACAAATAAATAAGAATTTCAAACATTTGTAAACTGTGTTTGAAAACTAAGCAGTTAAAAGAAACAATATTTAATAATTTTAGCCAGAAGAAGAAGAGATAAAAAGTATACAATGCTGGATTAAGTATACAGTAAAATGTATATGAAACACTTTAACAGCAATTTCATTAATTCAAATATAGCATGCGTGTAATAGAAGGCAGAAGACGTAGTCATTTTGTTTTCAGCATTAAAATGGCCGCAACTTTTTATGAAAACAACGAGAAATTTCGAGTCAATCCTTTAGCAACGGAACTGCTATTACAAGATATTAGACCTCATCATAGGTAGCAGTTATTATTTTTAAAGATAAATAAGAAGTTTGAATTAAAATAGAAATGCTTTACATGCGTTTGCCATAATTTTAAAATTGATGTATAGACATATTTTTCACAATTTTTTTTTTCATATTTTCAAGAATAATATGCTTTTGAGCGATAAATAAGAAACATCTATTGAATTTATTTCAAGTTACAAAATAAAACTTTAATTTAGCCATGGAGCTAGAAGTTGTGAAACTGCTTAGGATTTCAACGAAAAGAAGTTAACAAATACAATGCTTACACGATACTAAAATAAGGAACAAAGCAAGAAAAGGTCTTGGTTCTACATTTGCATATAGTGACAGATTCAATATTAGAGTATGAATCTAAAGAAAACCTGTATCTCACCTTGTTTTATCCCGAATTAACTCGCTGACAGCCAAATGCGAAGTACGGTCACTTTGAAAGCAGAGTAAGTACGCTTGCTGAAAGCATGGACAGCAGTGTTAAAAGAGGTACAGTAGAAAACAAATAAAAAAATCTGATGTGTACCATTCACATGACTTTCTCTACATCTCTGCAACAAATTATTCTTAAAAAGCCTATACTTCTATTTAATTCATGCTAATCAGAAAAAATTAGCATAAATGGTATTATTAATTGCTTCCTTGTAAGTAGAAGCGAAATAAGGGAGTACCATAGGTAAAGGGATAGTCAAAAGCTGGTTGCTATGCCACTGAAGCTCCTTTGTTTGTATGGACAACAGTTGACAAATTCCTGTATGAGAAAAGTTTTAAGTTTTTCATAGCAGAAACCAAAAACAAGGAATGTCTAAAAAACAATGAACTCCACGAAAAAAATGTATATAGCATAAATTGCGTGTTTTAACGTGCTCTACATTTTTTTGTGTAGTAAGTTTTTGTCTATCTCTTAAGGTTTAGCAGTTATTCAAAATTCCGTAAAATTCATCCAGAATAAACTACTCTTCAGAAGCTATTCCCAGAAAATTCAAGATATACGAGTACATTTTATTTGACAGGTAAATGTCTTTAATATACGATATTTTAATCAAAATCGTTACAGCCATTTTTGAGAAATTCTAAATTTTCGAAAAAAGTTCCATATAAAAGGTAGTTTGGGGTGGGGGGATTTTTCTAAAAACCTTCGTGTCGCATCCCTGGAAGATACTAAACTTAAATACCAAATTTGGTATTTTACCGACTTTTCGTTTTTGAGTTATCGTGTTCACAGACACACACACACACACCCACACACGGACCTTCTTGTGAAAATGCCTTTTTTTATATATATATATATATATATATATATATATATATATATATATATATTGGGGACCCTAAAACATATATTTCCGGTGAAATCTCGGTATCGAATTTTTGGGTGGAATACAATACCTTCTCTATATACTAAATACATAGTGCGTGTAGAGAAAGTAAAAATCTGATGTGTTCCATTCACATGTCTTTCTTTACATCTCTGCAACAAATTATTGTTAAAAAGTTTATGCTTCTACTTTCCTCATGCTAATCGAGAAAAAAATTAACAGAAATAGTCTTATTACTTGCTCCCTTGTAAGAAGAAGGGAAATAAGGGAGTACCATAGCTTAAAGCGATAGTCAAAAGCTGGTTGCTATGTGACTGAAGTTCCTTTGTTTGTATGAACATGAGTTCAGAAATTGCTGTATGTGAAAAAAGTTTTCTAAAGCTGAAACCAATAACAAGGAATATCTCAAAAACGATCAACTCCACGAAAAAAATGTGTGTAACATAAATCGTGTGTTTTAGCAAGCTCTATATTTTCTGTTAAGTAAGTTTTTGTCTATCTCTTAAGGTTTACAAGTTATGAAAAATTCCATAATATTCATCCAGAATAAAGTAGTCTTCACAGGCTATTCCCTGAAAATTCAAGAGACAAATTTTATTTGTCAGGTAAACATCTCTAATACCATATAGAATATTTTAATCAAATTCTTTAGACCCATTTGTGAGAAACTCAAAATTTTCCAAAAAAGTTCCATGTAAAAGGTAGTTGGGAGGATTTTTTGAAAATTTTCGTGTCGCATCCTTGGAAGACAAAAGAAATCGTTTGTATAATAACAATTAAAGCCTTAAATCATTTCGTGAGCCTTCAAGTCTAGTTATTAAATCAAATATCGGTGATTTAAATAATGTAATGGCTGCGTTTAACCACTAAATTCATTTAAACTAACTGAATTAATTCTGATTTACTTCTATTTTTACAAAGAACTTTGTGCTATTGTTGAACAGCTAAGTCGTGGTGATAGCGTAACAAAGTAAATACTGTAACAAAACTCTTGCTATTGAAAGCAAAAAGCGATTCTTGCCACTTTTCTGTGAGAAGTTCCTTCAATGGCTAGCGATATCAAACTCTGGCAGCGAGAGATTAATGACTTCTGGTTGAAAAAGTAATACGTATTGGAACATTTAAACCGATAACAAAGAATTTCTCGGATATGGCAAAAAAAAAAAAAAAAAAAAAAAAAAAAAAAACACAAAAAAAACGGTCTAACATAAATTGTGTGCTTTAACGAGCTAAATTCACTATGAAAAAATTGACTGAAGTTACTATAACATGGGAAAGTTAAAGGCGAGGATATACTTATTCCAAGAACACCACTAATGTCAACCGAATTTCGTTTTCATTTTAAGCGCGCCTTGCATTCGCAATGACAATAAATCCCAAGATCAATCGTTAAGTGTGTGTAATATACCTTTAATTGTGTTTTTCGCATGTTGTACATTGCGTGCTCGAGAGTCGGCAAAGTATCGGCGCTATTTTTTTTTTTTTTTTTTTTTTTCCTCTCCGGAAGGAAAATTGTACATTACAAGGCATTACAATAAAGTGCTGTTAAGTTATTTAATTTTACTTTTATTTAACTGTAAATAAATGGTCGTACTGTAAGCGGAAGATTTTGTCTGAGTTTTTTCGTTAGGTACACCACCCGTGCGAAGCCAGGGCGGGCAGCTAGTTTAAAATAAAGAAGACTTCAGAGGCTATTCCCAGAAAATTCGAGATATACATTTTATTTGACATGTAAATAGGTATCTTTAATGTTTGACATTTTAATCAAAATTTTAGAGCAAGCTTTTGAGAAAATCGACAGTTTCGAAACATCTTCTAAGCAAAGGGTAGTGTGGGTTGGGAAAATTTCCTGAAAATCTTTGTCACGTCCTTGGAACTTATATTCCAAGTCTGGTATTTTGCAGACTTTTCATTTTTTAGTTATGCTGTTCACAGGCACGTGATGTGCATAAAATTCAATTTACTTTCTCTACTTAATATATAGTGCATAGATAGAAAAGATATTGCAATCCACCTAAAAACTCAATACCGAGATTTCACCGGGAATACACGTTTTAGGGCCCCCTGTATCCGAAAGTACATTTTCAGAAAAAGGTTGGAGCGTGGGAATGTGTGAATCCTTGTGTCTGTCTACACAATAACTCAAAAACTAAAAGTCGGTAAAATACAAACTTTTGTATTTAAGTTTAGTATCTTACAAGGTTGCGACACGAAGGGTTTGAAGAAAATTCCCCTACCCAAACTACACTTTACATGAGAAAAAAAAATCAAATTGTTTTATTTTCTCAAAAATATCTAACAATTTTTATTAAAATACCGCATAATAAAGATATATACGAGGTACGTCCAGAAAGTAAGTTCCGTTTGGTAATAAAATTAAATTGTGTACAGATACAGAATAATTATTTATTGCACAAAATTCTACAACTCTTAAACTACTTTTCCACATAACTGCCGAAATTTTGCAGGCATTTGTCATGGCATGGCACAAGTTTTTTTATACCTTCTTCATAGAAGTTTGCCGCCTGTATCTTCAAAAAGTTGGAAACATTTTCTTTCAGCTCTTCGTCATTGTTGAAGTGTTGACCGCCAAGGAAAGACTTGAGATGTAAGAACAGATGAAAGTCGCTAGGAGCAAGGTCAGGGCTGTACGGAGGATGGTCAAACACGTCCCAGCCAAATCCCTGTAGGAGGTTTTTCGTCAAATTTGCAGTGTGTGGTCGTGCGTTGTCGTGCACTTCACTACGTCCTTCATTGAACTGTCGGACCCATCTTCTCACCATTGAATCACTCATCGCATTTTGTCCGTAAACTTCGCAAATTTTCCGATACATTTCAATTGGTTTCACTTTCCTAGCATTCAGAAAACGAATCACAGATCTGATTTCACAAGCGTCAGGATTTTCAATCAACACCGACATTGTAAACAAGCACAACAAAGCGAATGTGGCTGACAGCGATCTCAAAATGGCGCACGTTTCTTCTCCTTGATACAGAGCGTCTACCGCGCATGTGCGGAACTGCGATCGCAGCGCTGCAGCGGATAAATTGAAACGGAACTTACTTTCTGGATGTACCTCGTACATAACAGATAATATATATCTTGAACTTTATGGGAATAACCTCTAAAGACCTCTTCATTCTGGAAGAATTTTGCATAACAGGTAAATCGTTACAGATAGACAAAAACACACCACACAAAAAATGTAATCTCGTTAAAACACAATTTACGTCATATTCGTTTTTTTCGTAGAGCTGACCATTTCCTTGTTAATGGTTTACTTTTAAAATCCTTAAACTTATCTCATACGGGAGTTTGTCAACTCCTGGACATACAAACAAAACAAATTTCAATCACACAGTATACCAGCTTTTAAAAGATTTGACTATCGCTTTAGCGTAGTGCACTTGTTTTTGCTGATGTTTATCTGGATTTGCATGAAGTACATAGATAAGAGAATAAGTTTTTAACAATACCTAATGTATTACAGAGATGTAGAGCAAACAATGCGATAAGAGCACATCCGATTTTTAGAAGAAGGTCCGTGTGCATGTGTGTGTGTTTGTGGCGCGCGAGCGAGCATGTATCTGAGCAAGATAATGCAAAAACGAAAAGTCGGAGAAATATCAAACTTTGTGTTTAAGTTTAGTATATTCCAAGGATGCGACATGAGGATTTTCAAGAAAATTCCTCTATCCCAAACCACCCTTTACCTACGTTAAAAAATTATCCAGAACTTTAATTTTCCCAAAAATGGCTCTAATGATTTTGATTAAAATACTTACCATACATTAAAGATATTTACATGAGAAATAAAATGCATATATTGAATTTCATGGTTATAGCCTCTGAATGACTTTTGCATAGCTGGTAAACCGTGAGTTATTTAAAAAAAAAAAAAAAAAAAAAAAAAAAAAAAAAAAAAAAAAAAAAAAAAAAAAAAAAAAAAAAAAAAAAAACTTGCCCCAGCGCCGATATGCATTGTTGTAGAGTTAACCGATTCCGAGATATTCCTTATTATTTGTTTCAGTTTTAAAGTGCGCAACTTTTCTCAAAAGGGGTTTACTTTCGTTTCATATGTATTTTGTTTTACTAACATTTCAGAAGGGATCGAACTTCAGTTGTTCACATATCGACCAGCCTTTCAAAGATTTGACTATTGGTTTAACTTCCCTTATTTCTCTTGTACTTACAAGGGAGCAAGTAATAAGATCAATTATGCTAATGTATATCTTGATTGGGATCATGTAGATAAAATAACATTTTTTGTAAAAATAATTGTTTGTAAAATAGATAGAGAAGATTATGCGAATAGAACATATAAGATGTTTTTAGAAGTATGGCATATTAAAAATGTAGTGTCGCCGTCATATCTATATGGTTAAGTTACAGAGAAAGTAAAATGATTGTCTTTATTTTTACTTTCTCTACACATACTGTGTACATAGCTTATAGAGAAGGTATTGTATTGCACCCAAAAATTCGGTACCGAGATTTCACCTGAAATATATGTTTTGGGTCCCCTGAATAAAAACAAATTAGCAAAAAGGTCCGTGTGCGTGAGTGTGTGTGTGTGTGCGTGTGTGTGTGTGTGTGTGAGTGTGTGTGTGTGTGTGTGAGTGTGTGTGTGTGCGTGTGTGTGTGAGTGTGTGTGTGCGTGTGTGCGTGAGTGTGTGTGTGCGTGTGTGAGTGTGTGTGTGTGCGTGTGTGAGTGTGTGTGTGCGTGTGTGCGTGTGTGTGTGTGCGTGTGTGAGTGTGTGTGTGCGTGTGTGAGTGTGTGTGTGCGTGTGTGAGTGTGTGTGTGCGTGTGTGCGTGAGTGTGTGTGCGTGTGTGAGTGTGTGTGTGTGTGCGTGTGTGAGTGTGTGTGTGCGTGTGTGCGTGAGTGTGTGTGTGCGTGTGTGTGTGTGTGAGTGTGTGTGTGTGTGCGTGTGTGCGTGTGTGCGTGAGTGTGTGTGCGTGAGTGTGTGTGTGTGTGTGTGGACAACATGGCTCAAAAACGAAAAGTCCGTCAAATACCAACATTTTGATTTTCTCAAAAATGGCTCTAACGATTTTGATTAAAATACCGTGTATTAAAATATTTATATAGCAAATAAAATGTATGTTTTGAATTTTCCGGGAATAGCCTCTGAAGATCTGTTCATTCTGGATGAATTTCTTGATTGTGCATAGCTAGCAAACTTTAATAGATAGACAAAAACTTACTATACAAAAACTGTAGATCTCGTTAAAACATAGAATTGTCATATATATTTTTTGCGTAGAGTTAACCATTTTTCAGATATTCTTTGTTATTGGTTTCTGTTTTAAAATACTTAAAACTTATCACGTGCTGGAATTTATCAACTCCTAGCAATGCAAAGGAACGATTTCATCTACATGGCAACCAGCTTTTATAAAATTTGACTATCCTTAGCCTAGTATTCCATTAATTACTTTCTGCTTACATAAAGCATTCCTTTTAATGTTAATCTATATTAGCATTAAAGAGGCATTCAACCGAAAGTCCAACATTTCCGACCAAATTTGTGGTTTTTATAATTAAAAATCATTGTTTACTTCTGCATTTAAAGCGGTATAAATATTTACTCTGCGTCCTTAAATGTATAAGTAGTCGCCTAAACCTTAGAGAGTATTTCTAATGATAAGCACATTTATTTTCTTCGTTTCTCAAAGCTACATTTTCTTGGCATATAAAGTCCCTTGCGGAGCAATATTGGCCAGAATGTTATGAGATTTGAAACATAAGCTATTTAGGACCTTTTTTTTATAATGTGCTTTGGGTTTTGATGAAAATCAGTTAGTTGAGTATTTATATGCCAATAAATATTAAAAATATATATTTAAAATAAAAATTACGGATACAAAATATCCAGTAGCTTTTACTTTCATTGTACAGCAAATTCTAGACGAAATTTTGTTTGTACATGCATTAACAAAATTCCTATCGAGTATATACATGACACATGAAAGCTATTCCACAAGTATTATTTCATATCAAACAATTAAATTTTTAATTAAAAATAAATAAAGCAGAAACTATTTGGAATAGATGAATGAAATCGAGACTATAATCAAGAAATGCAATAACTATACACAATTCGAAAGCTTTAGTTTTAAAAATATGGAATTTGGGATTTTCACTTGACTGGCCCCTTAAGTAGATATAAGCATAAGCTATTAAATTTATACAGAGATATAGAGAAAGTCATGTGAATGGAGCACATCAAAATGTTTTTAAATTATTATTTGTTTTCTGAGGCCTATCAAACTTGCTTGCAATGAAAATAATGTTTCATTAGTACCAATGCGTTGCTCGCAATGCGCTACAGGGAAAGGCGGTTTCTTTCTGCGTGGCCTTCTACCTCTGGCGACATTCAGTGTTACATAAATGCATGAGGAACACTTCAAGACACATGAAACGCTTGTCAAGTAAAGTTTGATACACTGACCATCGCCAGATCTATTTTGAGGAAGTCTGGCAGGCAATCCTCGCTCCGGTCATAAGAGACACAGTGTGAGGATTTGGTTCACCTGCGCGGCGTCCAAGATACACCATTTTAACTGTCAAACGTTGCATAAAAATCTAATGTATTCCATTTACATGACTTTCTCTACATCTCTGCAACAAATTACTGATAAAAAGTTTATGCTTCTATTTACTTCATGCTAACCGAGAAAAAATTAGCAGAAATAGTCGTATTACTTGCTTCATTGTAAATAGAAGCCAAATAAGGGAGTGCCATAGGTTAAAATGATAGTCAAAAGCTGGTTGCTATTTGACTGAAGTTCCTTTGTTTGCATGGACAGGAGTTGACAAATTCCTTAACGAGAAAAGTATGTTTTTAAAGGTGAAATCAAAAACAAGGAATAGCTAAAAAGTGATCAACTCCACGAAAAATATGTATATAACATAAATTGTGTGTTTTATCGTGCTCTACATTTTTTATATAGTAAGTTTTCTTCTATCTCTTACAGTTAGTCAGTTATGGAAAATTCCGCTAAATTCATCCAGAATAAAGTAGTCTTCAGAGGCTATTCCCAGAAAATTCAAGATATACATTTTATTTGTCAAGTAAATATCTTTAATATACGATATTTTAATCAAAATCGTTAGAGCCATCTTTGAAAAAATCTAATGTGTTCCAATCACATGACTTTCTCTACATCAAATAATTCTTAAAAAGCTTAAGCTTCTATTTACTTCATGCTAATTCAAGAAAAATTAGCAGAAATTTTCTTATTACTTGCTTCCTTGTAAGTACACGCGAAATAAGGGAGTACCATAGGTTAAAGTGATAGTCAAAAGCTGGTTGCCATGTGACTGAAGTTCCTTTGTTTGCATGGACAGGAGTTGACAAATTCCTGTATGAGAAAAGTATGTTTTTAAAGGTGAACTCAAAAACAAGGAATAACTCAAAAACGATCAGCTCCACGAAAAAAATGTATGTAACATAAATTGTGTGTTTCATCGTGCTCTACATTTTTGTGCGGTAAGTTTTTGTTTATCTCTTACAGTTAGGCAGTTATGGAAAATTCCGTAAAATTACCCAGAATAAATTAGTCTTCAGAAGCTATTACCAGAAAATTCAAGATGTGCATTTTTTTGTCAGGTAAATATCTTTAATATACAATACTTTAATCGAAATCGTTACAGCCATTTTTGAAAAAATGAACATTTTCGAAAAAAGTTCCATGTAAACGAAGTTTGGGGTGGGGAGATTTTTCTCAAAATCTTCGTGTCGCATCTCTGGAAGACACTAAACTAAATACCAAGTTTGGTATTTTACTGACTTTTTTGTTTTTGAGTTATCGCGTTCATAGATACACGCGCACACACACGGACATTTTTCTGAAAATGCTTTTTTTTTTTTTTTTTTTTTTTTTATAGGGGACCCTAAAACATATATTTCCGGTGAAATCTTGGTATCGAATTTGTTGGTGGAGTGCAATACCTTCTCTATACACTGCACATAGTCATTGTAGAGAAATTAAAAATGCTTATTAGAAAAGTGCTGCGGGGAATCATTACATTACATTTATTGAAATCTATGGATCCTGTTTTCAAATTAGACACAAAGTCCAACTCTAGAATGTAAATCAAATCAGAAATTACATCATTTATTGATTACTCTTGATATCATTAATACATTATTTAGAAATATTAACTCTGATATTGAATTTTTAGAGGTGTAAATTATGCATATCCAATTCGTATCGTATGCACAAAAAAAAAAAAAAAAAAAAAAAAAACGGCGTGTTATTTATGGACGCTGTTTAACTGCTGTGGTTCTCAGCGTCCCATTCTATACTGGGCGTGAAAGACCGCTTAATTTTGCTCAGAGTCCTCTCTATCAGGCTTGTGGCTCTTTTACGTGCCGAAAATCTACGACACGGGACCAACGGCTTTACTTCCCTTCCGAAGGAAGCCATGCTAAGGATTGTTACACCCGAAAAAGTCTATCGTCCTTCGCCGTGTTTGAACTCGCGATCTTGGGTATATGAAGTCAGCATGGTAACCATTATACCACGGAGGGCGATGTGTACAGTATGCATTCTTAAGATATTCATATATTGCATTAATAATTATTACTAATATTTGTACTTTCTCTAGCACATATGTACATACAATGTACATAATAGCTAGAAAGAAATTGATTCCACCCAAAAGTTGGACGTCGAAGTTTCTCCGGTAATATATATTTTTAAATCCCCTGAAAAAGGTCCGCACGTGTGTGTCTGTCTGTGGACAGCTTAGCTCAAAAACGAAAATACCTTTTAATACGAAACTTTTGAAATTTGTGTTTTTCTCAAAAATGGTTCTAACGAGTTCGAATAAAATGCCGCATATTAAAAGTATATGTAAATAAAATGTATATTTTGAATTTCCAGTGAATAGCCTCTAAAGACCTCTTTATTCGGGATGCGTTTTGCTGAATTTTGCGAAGGAGATAGACAGAAACTTAAAGTACAAAAAAGTTAGATCTCGTTAAAACACACAATTTATGTCATTCACATTTTACTTGTAGAGTTGAGCGTTTTTGAGATACTCTTTGTTATTGGTTTCAGTTTTAAAATACTTAAACGATTCCCATACGAAAACTTGTCAACTCTTAGCTACGCAAAGAAACGGATTTCAATCCTATAGTAACTACATTTTAAAACATTTGACTATCGCGTTAGCCTAGTGTATTCCCTTATTTCCCTTCTACTTACAAGGAACTAAATAAGAGGACCGTTTCTGCTAATGTTTTAGTATGAAATAGAGGAATAGGCTTACTAACAATCATTTGTTACAGAGATGTAGAAAAAATCATGTGAATGGAACACATAAGGTTGTTTTCCTACTTCCTAAGCCTCAAAACCAAATCCTCAATTTCCTATGTTGTCTTTATACTTTCAAACATTAGAACTTTTGTAGTTGCTAATGCGGTCCAGGAAGATTTATGCTTACATATTTACTCTCTCTACCATGTACATAGTAGGTAGAGAAATTTTATATTCCAATCAAAAACTCGATACCGACATTTCGACGGAATAAGTTTTGAGGTCCTTCAAATACAAAGATATGTAGGTCTGCGTCCGTATCAATAACCAAATAATTCAAGCATTTCAGTTTAGTACGTATCTTTCAAGGTTGCGACACGAAGGTTTTCAGGAAAATCCGTCACCCCAAACTACGCTTTACGAAGAAAAAAATCGAAAATTTTGATTTTCTCAAAAATAACTCCTACGATTTTGATTAAAATATCCTTTATTAAAGATATTTACACTAAAAATAAAAGTGTTATCTTGAATTTTCTGAAGACCACTTCATTCTGGATAACTTTTGCATAACTGGTAAACCGTAAGAGATGGACAGAAACTTACTACACAAAATATGTGGATCTCGTTGAAATATACAATTTACGTCATATCGTTTATTATAGTAGTAATACTTATTGGTGGTAGAAGTAGTAATGGTAATAGTGGTAGTAGTAGTCCTTTCTGTAGCTTCTAAGAGGAGCAAAGGGCATTGTTTCCGTGATCGGATTTGAATGTTTTAATCATGAGCTCGCCACTAAATGCTATGGTGACGAGGGATCAGGTCGTCGCCGAATGATGGCACTATAACGGAAATCGAACGCGAAATGGCGGAAAATTTTGCCCAGGAACCTTCTTCTTTTAAGATATAGGGTTCTTTTGCGTGCAAATAAAGATTATACGGGACCACCGGCTTTCTTCCTTTCCAAAGGAAGCCATGCTAAGAATTTTTGCGGACTAAAAATCCGTTACCTGCCGCCAGGTTTGAGCCTGCAAACTTGGGTTTTAGAAGTAACTACTATACCACGAAGGTCCCCACGAACATTTTGCGGGTAACTGGCCAATTTAAAATCTTACAAAAAATAAATAAATAAAACAAAACAAAAGCTATCGCTATGCGATTGGCATTGAAATTCCGTTACTTTTGCGTGGTAAAACAAAAGAAATACTGATAATTTCTGTCTAGGAAAATTAATAAGAAAACAAGGGCGAACTTCTACTTATCAGGAAGTAAGTAAATAATAAGACAATTTCTGCTAAGGTTTATCTGGATTATTATGAAATAGAAATGCAATCTTTTGTAAGAATAGTTTGTTTGCAGAACAGGTAGACAAAGGCATGTGAGTACAACGTTTCAGATGTACTCATGTAGATTCATTTACTGTTACACAAAATTCTTATTCCGCAGTAGGACATAATGTGAGTTCATTTATTATTTGACGAAAATAAACCGCATATCTGGCGCACTTATCTTCAAATTTGTTAACAAGCGCTGTTCGCAGTCGATTACGCTTTCATCGCAGTCCACATCTGGATGAAAGTTAGACCTTGAAAAAGGCCCAACGTAAAAACAAATAAATTTTTCCAGATTCTAACTAGCAACAATTTACGTTAATTTTCCTTCGCGAAATAGCGCCTGGCAGCGCGCCGAGTTTTAGAAAGAGGGTATATATCCACAAATGCAAGAAGCCTGCTCTGTTTACAGACCAGCTTCTCCACAGAAGCTGTTATACACCAGCATTCCATAAATATAGCCAGTTAAATGAATAAGAAAATAATTTTTATACTACCGAACGGCATGCCTCAGGTAATAGCATATGAGGCCCCAGGTTCCATCCTCGTTAACCGCCCACTATGAGTAACGGTTTTTTCGTGGTTTCCCCGGGTCGATAGTCAAATACTGAAGTCAAAGTGATCACGACTTTCCTCCCATCATTTCCTGTACCCGTCACTTCCTTGTCATGTGCTTCAGGATCAGCCGATGGTGTTTGGCAGTTGCAGTTGTGCGAAGTCTCAGCTCGTCACATAGCCACCAACACATAAAAGATAGCTAATTGAGGCTGAGGTTGCCTCAAGTAC
Organism: Hymenopus coronatus; assembly: GCA_030762935.1. Classification (NCBI taxonomy): domain Eukaryota; kingdom Metazoa; phylum Arthropoda; class Insecta; order Mantodea; family Hymenopodidae; genus Hymenopus; species Hymenopus coronatus. The sequence goes on along the minus strand of CM060899.1, from coordinate 31,310,938 downwards.
AAAGAAACTTGGATTTTACAGAAATATCACAACATCAATGGGGAAATCATTAATAAGTGTTTAATGATCACAAATAAATAGAAGCAACTAATTAAATACCTTTTATACTCACCCATTGTAATGTACACAATTAAAGCATTATGAAACACACAGTGCGTACTATACTGTAAACACATTAAAATTAACGTGACACAGTTGGGCTCACTACAGTACAGTATGTACGGTTACCAGCTACAACAACGGGCAGTCTGTTACTGCTGTAAAATTGTTTACTTTTACTTAAGTATATTTTAATGACCACTGAGTAGGGTTTGCTGTACAAATACCGTAGTTTTCCCCCTGAAAGAATGGTATGCACTGTACAATTGATAGAGCGTGGCCAAAATTAGTGAAGAGTCGACAAAAAGAGCAAGCTCACTCATCCAAACATAATGGTACCTGTCAATCTGTAACATAAATGCATTGTAACGAAAACCCTAAATGGGACAGTTTCTGTGTTGTGCATTAAAAATTGAAATAAAGTTCAAAATATGTAACACATTCAGAAGTACATGAAACGTACGTATAGAAACGGGATATCACTCTAGTTTCATTCGAAGTACACGGAAACTGAAATACCGGGGTTCTCTGTATTCCCTGATTTCACATGTACTTATAAAGATTTCTGCTTATACTTATCTTCATTAGCACGAAGTAGATAGAAACATAAGCTTTTGTATGGAAGAATACATTTTTGCAGAATAGGTATAAAAGGTCACGTTCATGTAATACTTCAGACTTTTTTTAATTCATAGTGAAGTTTTCTGATTCGTGAAGCCTCTATTTACTTTCAGCAGTAGAGAACTAAAAATGCTTGCTTTCTGGGTTTAGCAACCTCAAAACATGTGTTTCAAATGAAGACTATACCCAATTGTTGGGTAAAATACAATATGAAAGCTGTACAGAAAATAAAATAAAAAAAATGTTATGTGTTCCATTCACAAGATTATCTCTACCTATTATGCAAAAAAAACTATTCTAATAAAAAGATTATTCTTCTATTTACTTCATGCTAATCAAGATAAATATTTACAAAAACTGTCTTATTACTTGCTTCCTTGTAAGTAGAAGCGGAACCAGCGAATATACTATGCTAAACCGATAGTCAAATCGTATACGTTACAAATTAAGTGTTTTAACGAGACTTATAATTTTTGTGTAGTAAATTTTTGTCTACCCTTTACGGTTTACAAGTTATACAAAATTCAGCAAAATTCATTCAGGATAAAGAGGTCTTCAGAGGCTATTCACAGAAAATTCAACATATACAGTTTATTTGTCATGTAAATATGTTTAATATGCAATATTTTATTCAAAATTGTTAGAGCCATTTTTGAGAATATCAAAACACTCGAAAACTTTTCCATGTAAAGGGTAGTTTGGGGTGGGGGATTTTCCTCAAAACCTTCTTGTCGCATCCTTGGGAGATACTAAACTTAAAATACCAAGTTTGGTATTGAACAGAATTTTCGTTTTTTTTTTTTTTTTTTTTTATGTTTGCGGAGAGCATTCAAAACAAACGAAGAGGAATGCTGACTTCAGGGCTTGTGTTGATCCATGACAATGCTCATCCACACACTGCTGGCACAACCCGTCGGCTCCTTGAACAATTTCAATGTGCATTTTCGATCATCCGCCTGACCTGGCACCCAGCGACTTTCATCTTCCCTGAACTGAAGACGTGGCTAGGAGGGCAGCACTTTCGAACCAAAGAAGATCTTCAAAACAACTCCAATGCTCATTTGAAACATTGGCGGTATTGCAAAGCTTGTGCACAGGTACGATAAATGCCTCAATCTTTTCGGTGATTATGTTGAAAAGTAACCTTTAAGTGCTCAAAACTATTATTAATAAAATAATTGTCATAATTTGTTTTTTATTTATAGCCTATCGGGTGTTGAAAAAAATGGCCCTCGTACTAAGAAGAGAAAGCAAAAAGATGAATATTTATAACATTTATTGGAGACAAATTAATTCTATCAAATAAATTGACTATTTTAGAATAATAATTATACAAAAGTGTATTTGCTGTAACGTAAGCTAATGGTATTCCAACCTAGCGACCAGTATTTTATTGTTTCTGTGCGCTTGCATAGAGTAAAGGTACTTGACCTAGATCTGATTATTGTTGCATTGTCGGGGATCGCTATTTTTTATACAGTGTATTATTGATTTAACTAGTTGCAAATTAATGACGTAGTTCGGCTTAATGAAAGAGAAAGCGCATCCAGTAAGTATTGAGAAGCCTTTTGTTTCTTAACCTTCTATTGCACCTTACAATATACAACCCTCTACTGAACGAGAACTGACGTAACTATTGTTAATAAATCCAGTGTTAACCTTCAACAATAATATTAACCTATTTGTAGCTGCTTTATATTGTACAGATGTTAATATCTTTGCAATAAAAAGGTAGCTTTTTACTTTCTCTACACGTACTATGTACATATGTATAGAGAAGGTATTGCTCCACCAAAAAATTCGATACCGAGATTTCACCGGAAATATATGTTTTAGGGTCCCCTGTATAAAAAAAAAGAATTTTCAGAAAAAAGGTCCGTGTGTCTGTGGACACGATAACTCAAACGAAGAAACGGTAAAATACCAAACTTGGTATTTAAGTTTAGTATCTTCCAGGGAGGCGACACGAAAATTTTGAGAAATATCCCCCCACCCCAAACTAACATGGAACTTTTTCGAAAATTTTGATTTTCTCAAAAATGACTTGATCGAGTTTTTGGGTCGAATGCAATACCTTATCTATACACGATGTACTTAGTACGCATAGAGAAAGTAAAAATGCATACAATATAGACTTTCTTGAAAATCGTGTTGCATCCCTGAAGGATGCTAATATTAAACACCGCCGGCACCGATAGCATAGTCGTTGGCGAGAAGTATTCGCTCTTCTCTGATGGCCAATTAGTTACGATCACAGTAATTCAAGTTGTGGTGCCGGTGAAAGGGATATAAAACCCGGTTTGCAGGAAGAATGGCATATGTAACAAAATAATTCATGGTGTTAGGACAAAATAAAAAAAAAAATCTATGTGTTCCATTCATATGATTTTCTCTACATCTCTGTAACAAATTCTTGTTAAAAAGCTTATGCTTCTGCTTACTTCATGCTAATCGAGAAAAAAATAGCAGAAATCGTCTTATTACTTGCTTCCTTGTAAGTAGAAGCGAAATAAGGGAGTACCATAGGTTAAAGTGATAGTCAAAAGCTGGTTGCTATGTGATTGAAGTTCCTTTGTTTGTATGGATAGGAGTTGACAAATTCCTGTATGAGAAAAACGTTTTTTAAAGCTGAAACCAAAAACAAGGAATATCTCAAGAATGATCAGCTCCACGAAAAAAAATGTATATAACATAAATTGTGTGATTTAACGTACTCTACATTTTTGTATAGTTAGTTTTTGTCCATCTCTTACGGTTTAGAAGTTATGCAAAATTCTATAAAGTTCATACAGAATAAAGTAATCTTTAGAGGCTATTCCCAGAAAATTCAAGATATACATTTTATTTGTCAGGTAAGAACCTTTAATATGCGATATTTTAACCAAAACGTTAGTCATTTTTGACAAAATCAATATTTTCGAAAAAAGGTCCAAATAAGTTTTCGTGGTTGGGGGCGGGGGATTTTCTTGAAAATCTTCATGTCGCAACCTTGAAAGACACCAAACTTAAATATTAAGTTTGATATTTAACGGTATTTTCGTTTTTGAGCAGACACACAAACACACACGGACCTTTTTACAGAAATGCTTTTTTTTTATTCAGAGGGAACCAAAACATGTATCTGTGAAATCTCGGTATCGAATTTTTGGATGGAATACAATATCTTCTCTATACACTATGTACATAGTACGTATAGAGAAAGTAAAAATTACGTACATATATATATGATAAGTTACATTCACATGACTACTTCGTACATAATACACAGGTTCAGAAGGTGTTGCATCCGACTCAAAATTTCGATACCGAGTTTCCAATGGAAATATATGTTTTAGGATCTCCTGTATCCAAAAATTGCTGTTTTAGAAAAATGTCATGAGGTCCATACACACGACTTTCTTTATTCTGCAACAGGTTATTCTTGCAAAAGCTGATGTTTCTCTTTACTATGTACTAATCAAGATAAACATTAGCAGAAATTGTCTTAATTACTCGCTTCCTTATAAGTAGAAGGGAAATATGGGAATACAGTAGGCTAAAGAGATAGTAAAATATTTTATAAGCTGGTTGTCATGTGGTTGAAATTCGCTTCTTTGCATTGCCAGGTGATAAATTCCCGTATGAAAAAAGATTACGTATTTTAAAACTGAAACCAATAACAAGGAATGTCTTGAAAACGGATGACTATACAATGTGTTCCATTCACATTACTTTCTCTACATCTCTGCTACAAATTATTGTTAAAAAGCACACGCTTCTATTTATTTCATGCTAATCGACAAAAAATTAACAGAATTACTTGCCTCCTTGTAAATAGAAGAGAAATAAGGAAGTACCATAGGTTAAAGTGATAGTCAAAGGTGGTTTCTACGTTACTGATGTTCCTTTGTCTGAATGAACAGGAGTTGACAAATTCCTGTATGAGAAAATTTGAAACCAAAAAAACAAGGAATATCTCAAAAACAATCAACTCCACGAAAAAAATGTATACAACATAAATTGTGTGTTTTAATGTACTCTACATTTGTGTGTGGTAAGTTTTTGTCCATTTAGTACAGTTTAGCAGTTACGCAAAATTCCGTAAAATTTACTCAGAATAAAGTAGGCTTCAGAGGCTATTCCCAGAAAATTCAAAATATACATTTTATTTGTCAGGTAAATATCTTTAATATACGATATTTTAATCAAAATGTTAGAGCAATTTTTTAAAAAATCAAAATTTTCGAAAAAAGTTCCATGTAAAGGGTAGTTTGGGGTGGAAGATTTTTCTCAAAATCTTCGTGCCGCATCCCTGGAAGATACTAAACTTAGATATCGAATTTGGTATTTTACCGACTTTTTGTTTTTGAGTTATCGTGTTCACAGGCACACGGACACACGCACACACACGGACCTTTTTCTAAAAATACTTTTTTTGGATACAGAGGACCCTAAAACATATATTTCCGGTGAAATATCGGTATTGAATTTTTTGGTGGAGTACATTCTCTACACATTATGTACATGTAGAGAAAGTAAAAATCGGATGTGTTCCATTCACATGACTTTTTCTACATCTCTGTAAGAAATCGTTGTTAAAAAACTTATGCTTCAATCTATTTTATACAAATCGAGATAATCAAGAGCAGATATGCTTTCTTGTAAGTAAAAGGATAATAAAGGAATACACTAGGCTAAAGCGATAGTCTAATCTTCTAAAAGCTGGTTTCCTCGTGGATGAAATACTTTCCTTTGCATTGCCAGGAAATGACAAATTCCCGTAAGGAAATTGAGAAAGTATTTTAAAACGGGAACCAATAACAAAGGGTATCTAAAAAGATGGTCAACTCCACGAAAACCTGAATGAGATATAAATTGTGCGTTTCAACGAGATCTACATGTTTTGTGTAATAAGTTTTCTCTATCTCTTAAGATTTACTAGTTATGCAAAATCCAGCAAAATTCATCTCGAATAAAGTGTCCTTCAGGGGCTATTCCCAGAAAATTCAAGATATACATTCTATTTGTCGAAAACGTTTTTCATGTAAAGATAGTTGGAGTGGCGGAGGGGGAATTTTCCTCAAAACCTTCGTGTCGCATCCTTGGAAGATACTAAACTTATATACCAAGTTTGGTATTTTACCAACTTTTCGTTTTCGAGTTATCGTGTTCACATACACACCGACACGGATACACACACTCGCGCGCGGAGCTTTATCTAAAAATGTTTTTCTTTTTTGGATACTGGGGACTCTAAAACGTCTATTTCCGGTGAAATCTCGGTTTCAAATTTTTGGGTGGAATGCAGTAGATACCTTCTCTATACACTTCTCTAACACTGTGTTTTATCGAGATCTATATTTTTTGTGCAGCAAGTTTTTGTTTATCTCTTACGGTTGACCAGTCACATAAAAGCTATACAAAAATCAGCCAGAATGAAGAGGTCTTGAGGGGCTATTCCCGGAAAATTCAGGATATACATTTTGTTTATCATAAAAATGTCTTAAGCCTAAGGTATTTTAATCAAAATCGTATGAGAATTTTGAGAAAATAAACATTTTCGAGAAATGTTTCATGTAAAGGGTCGTTAGGGTTGGGGGTATTTTCCTCAAAATCTTCGTGTTGCATCTTTGGAAGATAATGAACTTAAACAGCAAGTTTTATATTTAAGCGACTTATTTTAAGCTAGCTGCCCACAGAAAGACAGACACACAGAGACCACACGGATATGTATATAAAAATGTTTTTATTCAAGGGGTCTCAAAACATGTATTTCCGGTGAAATCTCGATATCGAGTGCTTGGATGGAATACAATATCTTCTCTATCCACTATGTATATTGTACATACGGGCTAGAGAAAGTAAAATGTATTTTTAGGGAAAAGAGGTGTAAATGTGCATTTCTGTCTGTGTGTCTGGGAACAGTATATCATTCGGTAGGTGAATGTTGAGGCAGTGTTTCTTCTAGCCCGCTTTCATTTCCTTCTCATGTTTCAGGTGTTTTTCCAGATTTCGTAGTATGTGACAATGGCGAACAGATATCCCTGTGGACAATAGAGGGCACCTTGGTTGGACGGGTTGTTCATCGCCTTCACTTCGGCTTCAGAAATACTGAGACGGCTTCGAACTAGGAGCTGTTAAGGACTTCTGAGCGCCTCTCTGTCTGCTGCCTGTAGCCTCCTGGGTTCATTCACTACACCCCTCCACCCTGAGCCAGGTGGCTCAGACGTTTCGTCTGGGACTGGCATTCGGGAGGTCCGGGTTCGCTCCCCGTTCGACCACACTGGTCCTGGGATTTTCCATGGTTTTGCGAATTCTGGAGTGCTGTATATTTACCACGGTTCCTTTCTCTTTTATTCCCTCATTCCATTTCCCTTTTCATCCTTTAGGTCGGCGGCAGGAGCAGCTTGAGACTTTCCAGACAGAAGACACGGTTGCTTGCTGTGATTAAAACTCTCTTCCCCCCTGCTTGCCCTAGTTGAGACTAGGTGCCGTTCCGGCCTCCCGGCGCCTGTATGGCCCCCGTGATGCGCCAGGGCAGCCATCTACTGAATGTTAGGGATTTCCGTGCGTCTTTGCGCTTAGCTCCGTCGTTTCCTGTGTGCTGGCGTGTGGTTTCACCTCCTCTCATCCCTTCCCCCCGAGTTGGGTGGAGGATCAGTGCTTGGTCATTGGTTCTGAAGTGTCCCCCGCCTTTACCATGATCTACCCTCTACACCTCTAATACAGGTCGCTGTGCACAAAATGTTACCTTCCGTTGCATTCCCTATATCTGTGATATCTAATCTAACACATTTACACATTGCTTCTAAAACAGGGAAGTACTGTTTTTTGTGCATATTATAAGTATCATATCCCCATGTTGACAATAAGCTATCACTCCATATGCAGTTCCCCGTTTGTTGTTTCTTCAGCACTATGGTTAGAACACGCCATTTCTATCTGTCCTGATAGTGGGAAGTCAAGGTGCTAACTTGATACGAGGGAGACGCTGAAAATCTCACAAGGTTTATGTGCATCATGCTATTCTACATAAACATTAGCAGAAAGTCTTATTATTTGCTTCCTTGTAATAGGAGGAAATTAAGAGAATACATTAGATTAAAGAGACAGTCAAATCTCTTAAAAACGGTGGTCGCTATGTGAACAATTGAACTTAGTCTCTTTTTGCGTGACCAAAAGTAAAACAAAAGAGATATGAAACTAATGGCAAATTCCAGCACGAGGAAAGGTTAAGCATTTTAACATTGAAACAAATAACAAAGAATATTTTGGGAAGGGATAACTCTACAAAAAATTAACATGACATAAATTATGTATTTAACGAGATCTATGTTTTTTGTATAGCATTTTTTTTAGCTCTTATGGACTGGTCTACAAGTAACACAAAGGTCATCCAGAATGAAGTAGTCTTCAGAGGCTATTCCCAGAAAATTCAATATATACATTTCGTTTCTCATGAAATTATCTTATACATGTGGTATTGTAATTAAAATCGTTAGAGCCATTTTTGAGAAAATTAAAATGTTCCAAATTTTTTCCATATAAAGGGAAATCCGGCAATTTCGTGAACTCGTTATCTACTAATAAGGCCATTTCTTCTAATGTTTATCTCTATTAGCACGAAGTAGATAGTCGCCCTCCACCCGGCGGAGGACGATGGCTTTTTTGGGTGTAAAAATCTTAGCATGGCTTCCTTCGGAAGGAAAATAAAGCCGTTGGTCTCGTGTCGTAGATCTACGGCACGTAAAAGAACCTCAAGCCTGATATAAAGGTATCTGAGAAAAATTAAGCGGTCTTTCACAATAGTTAAAGAGCGTCCATAAATAATACGTCATTTACATTTATGAAGTAGATAGAAGAATAAGCTTTTGTAAAATCATTTGTTACAGAATAGAAAGAGAAAGCCATGTGAATGTAACATATCAGAACTTTTATTCACTTGACAAATTATATACGCATTTGTTCAGGATTTAATGAAAGTTATCCATAAAAATGTAATAATATCAATGGAAGTAAATACATGTTTCTAATAATAATAATAATAATAATAATTAGCCCGCCTGGGTAGTGTGGTGGTAGCGTGTCTGCCTCATATTCAACAGGTCGTGGGTTCGAATCTCGCTTAGGGTGGGTTACCCGGATAAGGTTTTTTGGGGTTTTCCCTTATCCTGAGAAGACGAATGTCGAGTAACTTTGAGCTCCACGGACCCCGAGATCAATTGAGCATCATTTCACCAATTTCATTCATCGTCCGATATGACCAACCAGGTTAAAATACATTAAGCTACAAAAAATAAATAAATAAAAATAATAATAATAATAATAATAATAATAATAATAGGGCGAATAATATATAACATAATTTTAATTATGTACCTACTCGTTAACTGGGTGGCTAAGTTAAAAAAAACGTGAAAATTAGCCACCTCTATCTATTTTCGAAATTGATAACTTGTGATTATATGTTCATCTCTATCTTCAGTAATAAAAATCACCAGACTGGCTTACACATTTCGGGTTGCTTCGGCTGTCCTCGAAACTTGTTGACTGCTTTTCATGGGAAGAGACAGGACCTAAGGGGTTTCTTGTAGCAACTTTTCCCTTCACGTCTCGTTCCATTAATATGCCCATTATACCATGTTGGTCAGTCATGCTACTCCCGCCTGAGAAGACAAGCTTTAATACATTGCGAACAGAATGGATGTTTATCGTAATGAACCCATTTGATGACGTAAGAGTAGGCTAGAATGCAACCAGATAATAGATTAGGAATACATTCCTTGTTATTTATAAATTTAACATTAATTCTTTCTTAACAAATTTGCTGGAGTACGCAGCTAGCCTACAGAACACATTTCTGATAGCGACCTTTCTACCTAGGAGAAGCGAGCCGACCTTCCTATTTCATGGCTCAAACAAAAGCTATTTTGGTACCAAACACCGCCAGACTTCAGCAAGTGCTTTTGTCAGATTCAGTAATTTTACATTTCTGAATTCCTACTTGTATACTTTTATGTAAAAGATACTACATTTTATAATGAATTTCATTTCAAAATATGCCGCGACATGCTATATGTTGACATCTGCCAAGCCATTGAGCCTAAAATTCAATACGCCTATACTTGGGAGCATAATATCGAAGAAGATCGAAGAAACTTTCAACCTCGCTCGCTATGCATTGACAGATCAGGTGATTCAGAACAAAATTCTACTATTAGGTTTATTGCGGATGGGACCTCCAGTCTCTGGGGCAGATCACACTATATAGACCATTATGGCCGTTTGCGAATTAAGTGATCCCTGGAAGTAAGGCTGAAGATACCCGAAGGAAGACAAATTTCGTGCGCAAGCATGAAGAGTCCCTAACGTTTCCAGATCGAACGCATACAACGGTCGGACCCTATCCACAATCCCCAATCCTCCCCGAAAGTTCCCGAAGACGAATCCTCACAGAGTGGTTCCGCAACGATGCCAGGGAAGAAAACTGTACACCGCCCAGCAGCAACCCGCCGAACACACCGCCTGCCTTTCAACCGTGAAACAGATATCAAGGAAGAGGTGGTGAAGGAAACTCGTGATAGAATATGAACCACCCCAGCGTTCACCTACCCACCGGGGAAGCCACGAAAAATCCATGGATCAGATAGGCGGTCGCCCGGAATCGAACCCGGGACCTCCTAAATGTGGGCCACAGACGTTGCCGCCTGAATCGTGCTACTCGGTAACACTACTGTGTAATCTGCCTTCACCCGCCTTCATGCGTACTCCTTATGAGTATTTCCGCAGAGGCGTATGACATGTGTCGGAGAAGTTGCATAGAAAGCAAGGCGTACAATTTGAACGTGCTAATATACAACTTCGTTATAATAACTGGTGGCGGTCTGTGCAGCATGAGTGCTACCAAAACCTCTTTTCCACTGAATACTTAAAATCCTTTCTGACATAATGTAATGTGAATTTTCCGACAAAGAATTCCGGCTCCTTTTGCGAATGTAAATAAAACATCTGTGTGGAATGAACTTGTAGGATTTTGAAGGAAAATGTTAACTCGTATTTTATTTTACGCTTTTACGTGTGACACTGCGGGTAAGCAGTTTGGCACAGAATACTTTCTTCTTCTTACTCTTCTTCTTGTGATTGCCATGTTACTACACATCATACTGAACGCGTCCTTGCTACACAACTTCCGCGCTACTATGTTACGTAATTTCCTTTAGGACTGACAAAACACTGCGCATAACAATGACGTCATGACACTCTTTGAAAATAACACTCAGTATTTTCATCGCGTTTAAGTAACGGAACATCTCCCAAGCATGATATCAAGGACCAAAACCCATGATCCCTCATCGTAAAGGACGACGATTTATGGTATAGGATATTGGAAAGAAGGGATACACCTCGCTCACTGCAACACAATGTTGAATCTCCAGGAGACAGAGATGAAACGAAGGACCCGGAGGAAGTCCCAGGCACGAGCACAAGTCCCTAACATTTCCAGTTCGAACCCTCGCGCACCTTTAGAGAGCGGTCCTCAGAGGGCGGAGCTGCGAACTTAGCAGGGAGACGGTTCACTCTGGTATTTATGGGCAGAAATTCAAGCGATACACTGCCTGTATAGAGTACTGCGTGGCCAAGGTGCGGTTCATTTTCATTGGTTCTATAGTATTCATGTTTATACTTTCTCTAGCTCGTATGTACAATGCACATAGTAGACAGAGAAGATATTGTATTACACCCAAAAATTCGATGTCCAGATTTCACTGGAAATATACATTTCACCGAAAAAAAAGTTTTTAGAAAAAGGTCCGTGTATGTGTTTGTGGAAAGTTAATCACAAAAACGAAAATTACGTTAAATACCAGGGTATTTAAGTTTAGTATATCATAAGGATATGACTCGAAGATTTTCAAGAATATCCCCCACCCATGGATTTTTTTTCTAAAATATTGATTTTCTCAAAAATGACTTAGAATTTTCATTAAAATCTTGAATAAGATGTTTACATCACAAATAATATGAATATCTTGAACTTTCTGGGAATAGATTCTAAAAACCTGTTTATTCTGGATGAATTTTGCTGAATTTTGCATAACTGGTTAACCGTAAGAGGTGGAGAAAAACTACCACACAAAAATGTAGATCTCATTAAAACACATTAGGCTATAAATAAAAGACAAGTTCAGAGAAAACAATTATTTCGCTACTAAAAGTTTTTTAGATTTATGGTTACTTTTAAACACAATCACCGAAAAAATTGAGACATTTAATGTACCTGTGCACAAGCTTTACAATACCAGCTTCAAAAAATGTTCCCGCCTATGATTTCAAATGAACATTGACGTTGTTTTGAAGGTCTTCGTTGGTCTGAAAGTGCTGCCCTCCTAGCCACGTCTTCAATTCAGAGAAAAGGTGAAAGTCGCTAGGTGCCAGGTCAGGACTGCACGGCGAATGATTGAAAATGTCCCATTGAAGTTGTTCAAGGAGCCAATGGGTTGTGCCAGCAGTGTATGGACGAGAGTTGTCGTGGATCAACACAATTCCTGAAGTCAGCATTCCTCTTCGTTTGTTTTCAATGGCTCTCCGCAAATGTAAATTACGAAGATCTCTTTATTGAAACACTGAGCACACTTTATGACAGGTGATTGAGAATATGGCAAAAACAAAAACATATAGTGTTGCAGAAAATGTAGTCATATAATCTACTCATCATCAGTAATGTTTGCCGGGAGTCTCAAAACGTCCGCTTGCGGTAAAATCTTATCAAACTTTTGTGTGGAATGCAATATGTCTGATTATAGATTGGTTGGTACATTCATGAAGGGGTTCCACACTGCAGCTACCATGGGTTTATTGTACGTCAGACTCCGGCAGAATAGGATGATATGAGAGTATTCAACGGGAGCCAAAACTGACTGCAGAGAAATAACCACCATGCTGGGTCCCTAACCTGATCCAGACAGTTCTTCATATCAATAAGGGGAGACCTAGGAGCCCGCAAACTGGGTCTGACTGAAATCTCAAGTTCTACACCGACTCCTGCATCACCCTGTCACCGAGACCTGTATTTCCAAAGCGCAAAGAGCGACATTCTAATTATATCTGAAGATGTAATTCATTCATGAAGAATTCTAGTATTGGAGTAAAAGCTAGGATGATTTAATCCTCCTGAAATATTCTATGGACAATGTTCAGAAATCTGTGGTGCCAACCGTAGTCTCACCGACACTTACAACCCTAATAGAAAACGGTTGGAATGAAATGGAAATGAAATGAAGGGATAGGAAGTTCGGGGGAATGAACAGCCCTAAAATTCGTCTGGTGACTCGGGAAAAACCCCGGATCAGAGAGGTCGCCGTGGGATTCGAACCCACGACCTCCCAAATTTCAGTCCTAGACGAAATGCCTGAACCGCCTATCACGGTCTTATTACAGGCAAGTTGTAAGGAAATTAAAATTATTCGTGCAAGCAAAATAAAATTCTCATAGTTTTCTTGTTTCTTCCATGGAGTCGAAGAGTCTTGTACTAGTTTTCGCTTCTCCGAGTGCGTTTACAGCTCAACTAATTCTGATTTCCCTGAGGGCCTTAGTCTTTTTACAGCCTCTCTCTCCGTTCGCAAAATTGTAGGCGTTATCACGGCAGTCAGTGAACGTAACCATTGCTCTCTGACACTTTAGTCGTAAAGAAAATCATCTGATGTGTTATATCCATATTGTTTGCTCTATTCGCTCTTCTCCAACTATTCTTACAAACGTTTATCTTCTATTTGTTGTTAGGAGACCAATCGGTGAAAATTAGTCGAAAGTTGTGAAGAAGTTAATATTTAGATGTTTAGCCTATAGATAAGCCTGATTTTTTATTTTCTTTACATGTACATACAGTATAGGAAACGTATTGCATTCCACCCAAAATTTGATACCGAGATTTCACCGGAAATATACGCTTTAGATTCCCCTGTAATAAAAATAGCATTTTTAGAAAAAAGTTCCGCGTGTGCGTGTCCGCGACTCAAAAACGAAAAGTCGGTAAAATACTAAACTTGGCATTTAAGTTTAGTATCTTCCAGGAAGATATTGAGAAAAACCCCTCCACCCCAAATGACACTTTATATAGAACATTTTTTGAACATTTTGATTTTCACACAAATGACTAACGATTTTAATTAAAATAACGTATACTAAAGATATTTATATTGCAAATAAAATGTAAATCTTGAATTTTCTGTGAATAGCCTCTAAAGACCTCTTTATTCTGAATGAATTTTGCTGAAGTTTGCGTAACTGGTGAACCATAAGAGATAGACAAAAACTTACTACACAAAAATATAAATCACGTTAAAACACACAATTTATGTCATATGCTTTTTTTTTTCGTTGAATTGACCATTTCAGAGATATTCTTTATTTGTTTCAGATTTAAAATACTTAAACTTTCTTCACACTGCACAGAAACGTATTTCATCCACATGGCAACCGGCTTTTAAAACATTTGATAATCATTTTAGCCTAGCGTATTCCGTTATTTCGCTTCTACTTACAAGGAGGCGAATAATTAAATCTATTTCTGCTAAATATTTATCTCGATTATCATAAAGCAGATAGAACAATAAGCTTTTTAATAATAATTTCTTACAACGATGTAGAGAAAGTTGTGTGAATGGAACGCAGCAGATTTTTTAGCATAACGTTTACTTTCCCTAGTGCGTGTACAATGTACATAGTAGGTAGAGAAGATATTATATTCCACCTAAAAATTCGATTCCGAGATCATGTTTTGAGCACTCCTGAATACAAAAAATAATTATAAAAAGGTCAGTTTATATCTGTAGGCAGCATAACCCAAAAACGAAAAGTTCAATAAATACTTCATTTGATATTTAAGTTTAACTTCTTCCAAGAATGCGACACGAAGATTTTCAGAAAACCCCACCGTTTATATTACACATTCTTCGAAATTTCGATTTTCTAAAAAGGGTCCAACGATTTTGAAGGGACGCATATCAAAGATGTGGATATGACAAATATATATCCTGAACTTTTTTGGAAAAGCTCTGAAGACCAATTCATACTGGATGACTTTTGTATAACTGGTAAAGCGTAAGAGATAGACAAAAAGTTAATACACAAAACATATACGTAGATCTCGTTAAAACATAATTTGTGTCCTATACTTTTTCAGATTTATGAGATATTTGCTGTAATTAGTTTCAATTTTAAACTATTTAAACGTTTCTCAAACGGGAAATCATTTTTCGTTTAATACCTCTTTAGTTTTACTCCTGGGCACGCAAATAGAGAGAAGTTTAATTGTTTTATATAGCAACCAGCTTTGTTTAATGCAATACTTAGTTTTAGTGTTCATAGAGTCTAGAATATTCAGTGTAATTTTCAGCCTCTTTGCACCAAAATTGTAGGAGGAGATAGCTTTGAATTGCAGCAAAATGTAAATAAAAATAGGAATGAGACAAAGTTTAAAGGATTCAGGCATTTAAAAGTGATATATGCCTATTATTAGGCTACAAAGGTGGTATGACCACAACATTTTGGAAATGCATAAAACAAGATTGTTAGACTTTATTTCTGAAAAAAAAATTAATACTTTTATAAAAATTGACAATATTTTCCCCTTGACTTAAGTTATACAACCACTTAAATCTAAGCTGAGGAATTATATTTATACAGTAGTGACATTAATTCTGGACACTTTTTTGTTAAATTAACTTTCCAATTTGATATTGCATTCTTCAACTCTGATTCAGGATCATTCTTATCTGTTTACTAGATGTTTTACTTTCTCTGCACGTAATATATATATATATATATATATATTTTGTGCCTAAAAATTCGATGTCGAGATTTCAACGGAGTCCAAAAAAAGCATTTATACAAAATGGTCCATGTGTGTATGTGTATGTCTGTGGACAGCATAGCTCAAAAACTAAAAGACCGTTAAATACCGAACTTGGTATTTATGTAAATTTGGTGTCTTCCAAGGATGCGACACGAAGATTTTCAATCCCCCCCCACTCCAAACTACCCTTTACGTGGAAAAATGTTTGAAATTTTTTATTTTCTCCAAAATTACTCTAACAATTTTGATTAAAATACCTTATATTAAAACTAATAACATCACAAATAAAATGTATATTTTGAATTTTCTGGGAATAGCTTCTGAAGACCTGTTCATTCTGGATGAATTTTGATGAATTTTGCACAACTGGTGAACCAAAAGAAATAGACAGAAACGTACCATACAAAAATGTTAATCTCGTTTAAATACACAAATTAAGTCATATACATTTATTTTTGTACAGTTGAACGTTTCCGAGATATTGCTTCATATTGTTTTCAATTTTATACCAGGTATCTTCTCAGACGGGGTCACATTTCTTTTCATCTCTTGTGTGTTTCTAGAAATGCAAAGCGAATCGAATTTCAATTGTTCACATACGACCGTATTTAAAAGATTTGACTATCGCTTTAACTAGTGTATTCCCTTAGTTCGCTTCTACTTTCAAAGAAGCAAGTACTAAGAGCATTTCTGCTAATGTTTATCTCGTAGCATGGTGCACATAAAGGAATAATCTTTTGTAAGAATAGCTTGTTTGCAGAACAAGTAGAGAAAGTCACATGAATGGAACACATCAGATTTTGGTTTTGGAATATTGAGCTTCCTCTATGTAGGAGAGCAGTAAAATCAGCTTTCACGTTGATTACAACATAAACAATCTAATATGTCCCATTTACTTGGTTTTCTCTGCATCTCTGCAATAAAGTATTGTTAAAAAACTTATTCTTCTATTTACTTCATGCTAAACGAGAAAAATTGGCAGAAAGGGTCTTACTAGCTGCTTCCTTGTAGGTAGAAGGGAAATAAGGGAGTACAATAGGCTAAATCGATAGTCAAATCTTTTAAAAGCTTGTTGCTAGTGAAGTACCTTTATTTGTATCACAGGAGTTGACAAATTCTCTTGTGAGAAGCGCATAGGTATTTTAAAGATGAAACCAATAACATGGAATATCTCAAAAACGGCCAACTCCACGAAAAAAATGTATATCACATAAATTGTGTTTTTTAACGAGTTCTACATTTTTATGTGGTAAGATTTATCTATCTCTCATGGTTTATCAGTTATTCAAAATTCCGCAAAATGCATCCAGAATAAACATGTCTTCAGAGGCTAATTGAAGAAAACTGAAAACATACATTTTATTTGTCACATAAATATCTTAAATATAAGAGAGTTTAATCAAAATCCTTGGAGCCATTTTTGAGAAAATCACAATTTTCGAATTTTTTCCCATAAAAAGGGTAGTTTGGGGTGTTTTTTTTTCTTGAAAATCATTGTGTCGCATTATTGGAAGATACTGAACTTGAATATCAAGTTTTTTGAGTTATGCTGCACACTCACACGGACATTTTTCTGAAAATCCTTTTTTTTTTTTTCAGGGCGCCTAAAAACATGAAATCTCGGTATCAAATTTTTGGGTGTAATACAATACCTTCTCTAAATACTATGTACATAGTACGTGTAAAGAAAGTAAACATATATGTGGTATATGTTCGTACATATAAAAAGTATATATTTTCCAAAGTTGGGTCAAAGTAACCCATTTAATTAGCGCTGTTATGGTAACAGGTTCAACATTGTATTATATCAACACTTTCTGGCTATAATTTATGAAAGAAGAATGATCCTGAACGAGAGTCGAATGCAATATTGAAATCCTTCCAGTCTTCAACTAAGGTGCCTAGTCACAATCGATATTGGATTAGCATTCCTGATGTTTATCTTCATTATGTTATCCCTTATTACGGCTGTTTGTGTACCCGGCTCTGGTATCAGCTAATTAATCGGCAGGCGTGAAGCTGGGCCCATTAATTTTCCTTGATAAATTCGATGTAACACAAGTAATGATAATATTAGAGTTTATGTCACACCTGTTTACTCGACATGGGCATAAGATGAAGACAAAATCTCATCTTTTTAATTCACATCATTTTCTCTATCTGTTCTGTAAACAAAATATTCTTATATGTGACCATTCTTTTATAATGCTAATGAAGATAAACATAAGCAAAAACGGTCTTATTACTTAGTTCCTTGCAAGTAGAAGGGGAATAAGAGAATGCAATAGTCTAAAGTGATAGTCAAATCTTTTAAAAACTGGTTGCTCTGGGATTGAAATTAGTTTCTTTTCATGGTCAGGAGTTAACAAGTTTCTATATGAGAAAAGTTTAAGTATTTTAAAACTGAAACCAATGACAGGGAATATCTCGAAAATGGACAACTCCACGAAAAAAATGTACATGGCATAAATTGTGTGCTTTAACGATATCTACATTTTTGTGTAGTAAGTTTTTGTCTATCTTTTACGATTACCTGTTATTTAAATTCAACCAGATTAAAGAGGTCTTCAGAGGCTATTCCCACAATATTCAAGATATACACTTTATTTATCATGTAAATTTGCGGTATTTTAATCAAAATCATTAGTAATTTTTGAGAAAATCAAAATTTTCGAAATGTTTTCTGTAAAGTGTAGTTTGGAGGGATATTTTCTCAAAATATTTGTGTCACATTCTTGGAAGAATACCAATACCGACTTATCGTTTTTAAGTTACGGAATACAATACCTTCGCTATAGACTAAGTACGTGTAGAGAAAATAAAAAGCAAGGAAATAAGACCAATTTTGATAATGTTTATCTCGATTAAAATGGCATAGATAAAAAAAATCTTAGTGTTCCATTCACATGACTTTCTCTATAGCTCTGCAACAAATTTTTGTTAAAAAGATTATGCTTCTATTTACTTCATGCTAAGTGAGAACAAATTAGCAGATATAGACTTAGTATTTGCTTCCTTGTAAGTAGAAGCGAAAAAAAAAAAAGGTGTACCATAGGTTAAAGTGACAGTCAAAAGCTGGTTGCTATTTATCTGAAGTTCCTTTGTTTGTATGCACAGGAGTGGACAAATTCCTGTATGAGAAAAGTATAAGTTTTTCAAGGCTGAAACCAAAAACATGGAATAACTAAAAAGACGATCAACTCCACGAAAAAAATGTAAATAACATAAATAGTGTGTTTTAATGTGCTCTACATTTCTTGTTTGGTAATTTTTTGTCTATCTCTTACGGTTTACCAGTTACACAAAATTCCGTAACATTCATCCAGAATAAAGTAGTCTTCAGAGGCTATTCCCAGAAAATTCAAGATATACATATTATTTGTCAGGTATATATCTTTAATATACGATATTTTAATTAAAATCGTTAGAGCCGCTTTTTAGAAAATCAAAATTTTCGAAAATTTTTCCATGTGAAGGGTAGTTGGGGGAGGGGGAATTTTCTTGAAAATCTTCGTGTCGCATCCTTGGAAGATACTGAACTTAAATACCAAGTTTGGTATTTAGCGGTCTTTTCGTTTTTCAGCTATGCTGCACACACACACACACACACACACACACACACACACGGACATTTTTCTAAAAAATCCTTTTTTGGATTTAGGTGGTCTCAAAACATGTATTCCCGGTGAAATCTCGGATTCAAATTTTTGGATGCAATGCCTTCTCTATACACTATGTACATAGTACGTATAGAGAAAGTAAAAATAATCTTTTGTAAAAATAGTTTGTATTCGGAACAGCTAGAGAAGGTTATGTGAATGGAATACATCAGATTTGTTTTTTATTAAGCTTACAGTTTCTTGCGTGTTCTGACGAATAGAATGTTTTGTTTTTAACGTAAGCATGGTGGTTAACTTTAAGGGGCACCAGCACCTCAGATACAGGCACTTCAGCCCGCGGTGTTCCACTTCTACAAGCTGCATACATACGTAAATACGAAAAAGGGGAGACACGTTCATCATTATCGTCGACCGCCGTTTCCATAGTAACCAACCCCTCGCTGCCTTGATCCAAAAACTGTTTCCGTTGGCAGCACTGAGCCGCTCGATGGAACCAGCAACTGACGTGCTCAAGGGATTTTTCTTATCTTCCGAGAGCGCCGGTCGAAACTTACTATTGTGGTGGGTCTCCTAAAAGCTCTTCTTTGTCTGGGTTCACATTTTAAGTCTCTTCTCCATGTATGTTCCTTTCTCTACCACGTGCAATGTTACCAGCAGGTAGAGAAGGTATTGCATTCCACCCACAGTTCGATACCGAGATTTCACAGAAAATACATGTTTTGAGGACCCTTGAATAAACATAATACATTGCGTACTAAGAACTGTAATGCATATTTTTCAAGCCTAGAATGCATATTGGGAGTACGAGGCCCGCAGCTGAAAAAAACTAAAAAAATCAATAATAAATCAAAATTGTTTTTCGATACTTTATTGAATATTAAGAAAAAAAACGGCTACATCTAAATTATATGGACAAAGCCTTCTTATACATTTTTTTATTGTTTCTTTATACCTATAGCCCCCTTTAACATCTAAAGTCATATCGGGGACTGTGCATTAGAAACAACTCGTCTGTAGGTTCTTTATGTTGGGTTTAAATTGTTTTTATTTTCCTCAAAAATGCACACATTCACTCTCACATACATACTTCCAGACTCTATGGGGAATAGGGAATATTTCTGGTTAAAGAAAGATTCCCACCCCCACCGGGAATTGAACCCAGGACTTCCGGCGAAAAGTCAGCCCGCTGACCGCTCGACCACAGACACACTCTTTGGTAATGCATTTTTCAATAGACTCTTGCATATGTCTATGTTACGTCGTTTCCAAATTGTACTGTAAGTATTAATGACATCTCAAACTCTTACTGTAAGTACTTACAGTGCATGGCAATTAATAAATGAATTGTAAATTGTGTTCAGAATGAGTAACTTGCATATTAAGTATTTCAAAAAATAATAAAAAGGTGTGCCCTTTTATCAGTCTGTCTACGTGTCTGTCTATAAACGTCATAACTGAAGCTGTATATAAACTTAGTCATTTAATTTAAAGCAATTATCTAAATATGTTCAGTTTATCATTTTATCGATTTGTTTCCCAGAAAATATTAATAAAAGAGATAAATATAATTATATATTTATTATTCAAATGAGGGATGAAAGATAAAATATAAAAATCTCTTAAGCTCCATTCACATGCCTTTCTCTACAAACTACTGCTACAAAGGATTATTCATTTATATTCATCGTGGTAATACAGATAAATATTAGCAAAAATGAATGAATTAATTCCTATTAAGTACAGAAGAGATAAGGAAATACACCAGGCTAAAGCGATAGTCAATTCTTAAAAAGCTGGTCGCTATGTGAAACAATTAAATTAGCTTTTTGCTTTGCACGGCAGGGGTAAAACAAAAGAAAGATGACCTCCCGTTTGAGAAAAACTTAAATAGCTTAAAACTGAAACCAATAACAAGGAATATCTGCTAAAAACTTGTATATATCATAAATTGTGTGTTTTAAGGTCTACATATTTCTATAGTAGATTTTTGTATATCTATTATGGTTTACCAGTTATGCAAAAGTCATTCAAAATGAAGAGGTCTTCATTGGCTATTCCCAGGAAATTCAATATATACATTTTATTTGTCCTATAAATATCTTTAATATACGGTATTTTAATCAAAATCGTTATAGCCGTTTTCTGTGAAACTCAAAAATTTCATAAATTTGTCCGTATAAAGGTTAATTTTGGGGGGACGGATTTTCTTGAAAATGTTCCTGACACATACTTGGGAGATAGGAACTAAGCGTAAATAACAAGTTAGTATTTAACGGATATTTATTTTTGAGTTATGATGTCTACAAACACACACACACACACACACTATACACACACGCATACCACATTTTTGGAAAACGTTGATTTTCTTAAAACTGGCTCTAGCGATTTTGATTAAAATGATATGTGTTTAAGATATTTTCATGACAAACTAAATATATATCATTAAAGTTCGAAGGCTTTCACGGCCGGTGTTAGAATCACTTATAGAAAACAAAACCGGGCTTGTCGCTACTGAGAGACCACGGAGATGTACACGCCACTGATGATGCCTGCCGCAGACGCAGGCGAAACGTCTGGGGAACGAAGGGAGAAGCACAGTGGACCACGGCCTACAAGCCCGGTTTTGTTTTCTATAAGTAAATATATATCCTAAAGTTTCTGAAGACCTCCACTGTGATAACTTTTACAACTGGTAAATCGTGAGAGATAGACAAAACCTTACTACTCAAAAAATCTGATGTGTACCATTCACATGACTTTCTCCATACCCCTGCAACAAATAATTTTTAAAAAGCTTATACTTCTATTTACTTTATGCTAATCAGAAAAATTAGCAGAAATAGTCTTATTACTCGCATCCTTCTAAGTAGAAGCGAAATAAGGGACAACCGTAGGTTAAAGTGATAGTCAAAAGCTGGTTGCTATGTCAATGAAGTTCCTTTGTTTATATGGATAGGAGTTGACAAGTTCCAGTATGAGAAAAGTATACGTTTTCATAGCAGAAACCAAAAATAAGGAATGTCACAAAAACGACGAACTCCACGAAAAAAAAAAAAAAAATATATATATATAACATAAATTGTGTGTTTTAATGTGCTCTACATTTTTTGTGCAGTAAGTTTTTGTCCATCTCTTACGGTTTAGCAGTTATTCAAAATTTAGTAAAATTCATCCAGAATAAACTATTCTTCAGAGGCTATTCCCAGAAAATTCAAGATATACATTTCATTTGTCAGGTAAATATGTTTAATATCCGAAATTTTAATCAAAATCGTTAGAGCCATTTTTGAGAAAATCAAAATTTTCGAAAAAAGTTCCATGTAAAGGGTAGTTGGGGGTGGGGGGATTATTCTCAAAATCTTCGTGTCGCATCGCTGGAAGATACTGAACTTAAATATCAAGTTTGGTATTTTACCGACTTTTCGTTTTTGAGTTATCGTGTTCACAGACACACGGACACACACACACACACACACACACACGGACGTTTTTGTGAATATGCTTTTTTTGGATATTGGGGACCCTAAAACATATATTTCCGGTGAAATCTCGGTATCGAATTTTTGGTGGAGTGCAATACTTTCTCTATACACTATGTACATAGTGCGTATGGAGAAAGTAAAAATGAGATCTCAAAATATAGATTTATATATATTTTAAGTTTAACGTCCTTTAACCTGGTTGGCCATATCGGATGATGAATGAAATTAGTGAAATGATGCTCAAATGATCCCGGGGTCCATGGAGCTTAAAGTTACTCGTCATTCATCTTCTCAGGATAAGGGAAAACCCCGAAAAAACCTAATCCGGGTAACTCACCCTAAGCGAGATTCGAACTCACGACCTTTCGAATGTGAGGCAGACACGCTACCACCACACTACCTAGGCGGATTATACATATATTATTATTATTATTATTATTATTATTATTTTTTTTTTTTTTTTTTTTTTTTTTTTTTTTTTTGTAGAGTTAACCTATATATTCCTTGTAATTGGTTTCAATTTTAAACTACTTGAACTTTTCTCAAGCGTTTCCTCCCTTTTGTTTTACTCCAGGGAATGCAAAAGAGAACCGAATTTCAACTGTTTCACATAGCTATAGTTTTTAAAAAAATTGACTATCACTTTAGCCTAGTGTACTCCCTTATTTCCTTCTACTTACAAGGAAGCAAGTAGTAAGACCATTTCTGAAAATATTTATATCAATTAGTATGATAAAAGATTAATCTTTTGCGGGGAGTTTGTTTGTGGAACAGCTTGAGAAAGTGAATGGAACACAAAAGATTTTTTTGAACTTGTAATGTATATTTGCCTGCATATTTTAAGTTTTTAGAGACTATTTACGCCGAGGTATGCTCATAATTATATGGTGAATCACAAAAGAATTTTATCAAGAAGCCTCAAGTGAACCCTCTTTGGTTCGTTTTGGCAGTGGAGAAACAGAAAGGCCAACAAATGACACAAGAAAATTATTATACTTTTTTAAAGTCAGATATAGCACATTCCGTTTTGGCACAAGAAGAAATGTCACCCTTAGCACTGATTCACTTGTATGACCATAAATCTTTAATTTTGGCACTTATTCCACTTTGGCAGTTGACCATCTTAATGTAATTCTGGTTCTCTGGTTTTAACTTCCAGGTTCAATAAAGAAAGAGGTACCGGAAACCATTTATTATTAAAATCTTCGTGTCGCACTTTGTGAAGATTCTGAGCTTTATACCATGATTGGTATTTATCCGGCGTTATACTGTTCAGGTGTGCGTTTTAAGACATACAAACAAATACACATGCGCACGCGCAAACACACGCTCGTATCTTTCTCCAATAAGGTTTTTCTTGGTTTCGGGAGTCTACAAACATGCATTTCTAGAAAAATCTCTACATGGAACGTTTTGGTGCAATACCATATTTCCCCCATTTATTTTAAGTACGTATGCAGAAAATAAACTCAGAGGAAATGTTTAGCCAAATAGCTTTTTATCAAAGCATCCACTTAATAATACTTAAAACATATATTTTCTTTCTCTACGCTTACTACGCATGTAGCAGTTAGAGAAGGTATTGTATTCCACCCAAAACGTCGATACCGAGATTTCACTGGAAATACAGGTTTTGAGACGCCCTAAATAAGAAAAAAACATTTTTAGAAAAAAAAAAAGTCCATGTTTGTGGGCAGTATATCTCAAAAACGAAAAGGCCTTTAAATACCAAGTTTGGTATTTAAATTTAGTAGTTATCTTCCAAGGACACGACACGAAGATTTTCATAGAATATCCCCCCACCCCAAACTATCCTTTACGTGGAAAACTTATGAAATTATTTTTCTCAAAAATGGTAAAGATTTTGTTTAAAATAACGTATATTAAAGATATTTACATGACAAATAGAATATATATCTTAAATTTTCTGGGAATAGCCTTTGAAGACCTCTCCATTTTGGATTTATTTTGCATAACTAGTAAACCATCGTTTTGTAAAGTGCTACGCAGCTATAAACTGTGTTTATAAAAACCTGATGTGTTCCATTCACATGACTTGCTCTAGATCTCTGTAACAAATTATTGCTAATAAGCTTATTCTTCTATCTACGTCATGCAAATCAGATAAACACTAGCAGAAACGGTCTTATTAGTTACTTCCGTATGAGAAAAGTGTAAGAATTTAAAAACTGAAACCAATAACAAAGAATATCGAAAACGGTCCATGAAAAAGAGTATATGACATAATTTGTGTTTTAAGGCGATCTACGTTTTTTTGTGTTGTAAGTTTTTGTCTTTACAATACTACTTATTCAAGATTCAGAAAAATGCATCCAGAATAAAGAAATCTTCACAGGAATTTCCAAGAAAATTCAATATATACATTTTATTTGTAGTGTAAATATCTTACACATAGATTTTAATTAAAATCTTAGAGCCATTTTTGAGAAAACCAACATTTTGGATTTTTTTTCCATTTAAAGGGTAGCTGGGTATCGGATCCTTGGTAGACATTTAACTTAAATATCAAGTTTGGCATTTAATTGACTTTTTTATAAAAATATGCAAATGTCAAGGTCATATAAGATTTGTTAAGGGCAAGGAATCCTAACCTAGGTCACAATGTTACTCCATTATATGAACTTGCTCTGCGCACGCATATTAAAATCATTAATCTGGTAGAGATAAAATCAGGGTCGCGACCCTCCAGTCACGCATCCAAACACTCATGTAACACGTTCACGCACTTTGGCTTACATATGGCCTTCCGTAAATATATCTAAAAGGGACTTACTTCCGCAAACACATTAATGTCGATATGAATTTCAGAAATACGGTGCTGGCCTACCTATTGCAACCAAAAAGACAGGCTATGCATACAGAAAAAATCTGATGTGTTTAATTCACATGACTTTCTCCACATCTCTGTAACAAATTATTGATAATACGTTACTCTTATATCTACTTCATGCCAATCAGATAAACATTAGCAGAAATGATATTCCTAGCTCCTTATAAGTATAATGGAAATAAGGAATACATTAGGCCAAACCGACAGTCAAATGTTTTCAAATACGGATGCTATGGGATTGAAACCCGTTTCTTTGCTAAGCTAGGAGTTGACAAGTTCCCTATGAGAAAAGTTTAAGTATTTTAAAACTGAAACCAGAACAAGGAATATCTCGAAAACATGAAAAAAATGTATATGACATAAATTGTAAGTTTTAAGGAGATCTATATTTTTGTCTATTTACAGTTTACTAGTTGTTCAAAATTCAGAAAAATTCATCCAGAATAAAGAGATCTTCAGAGGACATTCCCTGAAAATTCGAGATTTACATTTTATTTGTCACGAAAATATCTTGAATACAAAAGACTATAATCAAACTCGTTAGAGCCATTTTTGAGAAAACCAAAATTTTTAATTTTTTTCCTTGTAAAGAGTAGTTTGGGTGGGAGATTTTCTTGAAATTCTTTGACTCTCATCCTTGGGAGATACTGACATTAAAATTGAAGTTTGGCATTTAACGGACTTTTCGTTTTTGAACTATGCTGCCCCCCACACACGGACCTTTGTCTAAAATTATTTTTGGACTCAGGGGACGTTTAAAAAAAAAAAAAAATATATATATATATATATATATATATATATATATATATATATATATTTCCGGTGATATTTCTACCTCAAATTTTTTGGTGGAATACAATACCGTCTCTAGCTACTATGTACATTGTATATACATACGTACTAGAGAAAGTAAAAATAATATATATGTGAACTCTAATTTCGCAACAAAAATATTTTAAATGTAACAAATGAGACATGCTAATAAGAAAAATATTGATTTTAGCAACAAGTACCTACAATTTGAAAAAATGTCCATAACTGATTAATGTTATTGTTTCTTTCAGACTTTATTAAAGACAAAAATCTGATGTGTTTCATTCACATGAATTTCTCTATTTTGCAATATTCTTCTTACAAACTATTCTATCCGGGAGGTCCGAGATTAATATCCTAGCTATCGCATTGAAGTTTTCAGTCTGACTATCCAACTATTTTTACAAAGGCTTATTGTTTTATCTACTAGTCGAGATAAACATTAGCAGAAATTGTCTTGTTGCTTACTTCCTTATAGGTACCTACAACGGAAATAAAGGAATGAAATAATTTATAAGAATTGCTTGATACAGAATAGCTAGAGAAAATCATATTAATGTAACTTATCAGATTTTTTTGTACATAAAACTGAAATTTGGTGACACAATTTCACCTCTAGGCATCCTTACAGAAGAGCTTATGGAATATGAATATATTTTATTGCCCATAATTAATTCATTAATATTTCTTAAAGTACAATTTCAAAAGTAAAATAAAGTAAAAAGTAAAATCTGACGTGTTCCATTCACATGACTTTCTCTACATCTCTGCAACAAACTATTGTTAAAAAGTTTATGCTTCTTTTTACTTTATGTTAATCTAAAGAAAAGAAAAAAAAAAAAGAAAAGAAAAGAAAAGAAAAGCTTATTACTTGCTTCCATGCAAGTAGAAGGGAAATAAGGCAGTACTATAGGCTAAAGTGATAGTCAAAAACTGGTTGCTATGTACTGAAGTTCCTTTGTTTGCATGGCCACGAGTTGACAAATTCCTGTATGAGACAGTATAAGTTTTTCAAAGCTGAAACCAAAAACGAGGAATATCTCAAAAACCATCAACTCCACGAAAAAAATGTAAATAGCATAAATTGTGTGTTTTAACGTGCTCTACGGTTTTGTGTGGTAAGTTTGGTATTTAACCGTCTTTTCGTTTCTGAGCTATGCTGTCCATAGTCACACACGGACCTTTTTCTGAAAATTATTTTTTTTTTTTGTTCAGGGGATCCTAAAACATGTATTTCCGGTGAAATCTTGATATCGAATTTTTGTGTGGAATACAATAGTTCCTTTTTACACTATGCACATAGTACGTGTAGAGAAAGTAGTAAAAATATTATAGGAATTAATTAAAAGGAATGTTTTAGTTGCTAGGAACGAAGAAACAAACGACAGTAGATATATACAACTAGCAGAAACACATAATTAACGAGGGCAAAGAATGCAGTGACATTTCCCTTTCACAACGGAAGATGAGATCTCTTGCACACATTGCATGCGGCGACAGAAATAACAAACACCACTTACCGATCTTAGCAAGGCTGGCGCTTAGAATCCAAACGCCGATAATGAATGGAGTCTCGACCCGGCCGAATTCCACAGATGCCACCGGATAGCGCTTCGTGGACCCCTCTTTAGTCTCCAGATCCACGGCGCCCTCGCCCTGGTGACTCGCGACGTCATTGCCGACGTTGCCGTCGGACATGATGATGGATTCCGCCCCTCTTTCGTCCACCGCAGTGCGCCCTAAGGATGAAGGATATGCATCTTCAACACCACCACCTTCAGTAGCACCAACCTCGGCGCCATAAGCATCATCACTATCATCCATGCGCTTAACTGACCAAGCAAAATGTCTACTGTAAGCATTACCGGGTGAAAGCGTCGCTCTGGAAGTGGTCGAGGTAGAAGAGGCCAGTCCTTCCGGCCTTGCGGCACATTGTCCTAGAAGTAGCAACAGGAACACCACCGTCCTCGACATCGTCGTTGACTGCCACCGCACTCAACAGCTTCTACACCACACCAAGCACGTCCTTGACCGTGCCTACAACACCTTGTGAACCTACCGGCTGCGAAGCGGAGGTTATGTCTCTGTTGATATTTGCGTTACGAGCCATTTCGCAGCGGAGTGGGGGACACACACACACTCACACTATTGTTATCAATTGCCTGATCTCACAAGGTGTCGACAGATAAGAGCGGCCAATGGAAACGCTTGTGGGAGTGGTGCAGGTATGGGAGACTTCGCGGACCCGCCTTCCTCATCCCGCTAACTCCAGCCAGGCGACTGACTGGGGTGCAAACAAACAGCTGATCGCCGCGCCGAGCCGCTCCGCGCCGTTACCACCGACGCATGCGTCACGGGCGCCGAGGCTATACTTTTCGTGTCAATATTCTGTCACGCGTGCACGTGTGCGCTATAATTTTACCAATCCTGATTCTCTCGTTACTGATGCATTGCTCCTTCGAGCAGTACCTAAGCATCTTAATTCTTACCTTCCTTAGAAGAGGGTTTAAGGGTATATTATTAAGAAACACTGGAGTGTAATTTTGATTAAAATCGGTCAAAAAATCAAAACTGCACTTTTATAGCAAATAATAATTGAAACCTATGGATATGAGAATCAACATTTAACTGCCCTGCCCTTGCTTCGGGTTCTACAGCCATTTAAAGATCCTACTCTACACCTGTTTCCTAAAATATTACGCTTTTGTTGTAGCTTAACGTCCTTTAACCTGGTTGGTCAAATCGGACGATGAATGAAATTGGTGAAATGGTGTTCATGGTGAAATGGTGTTCAAATGATCTTCTGGGTCCATGGAGCTCAAAGTTACTTATCCGGGCAACTCACCCTAAGCGAGATTAGAACACACGACCTGTTGAATATGAGGCAGATACGCTACCACCACTACCCAGGTGGGCAGATACTATTTTATAAAAAAGCTTTTTTCTCAAAACTATATTTTCACACTTTCAAAATGTACCACACGTCTCAGATTTTGTTCAAATACATTTAAACTTTCCCAGAATATGCTCAAGTATCTATAGTACTATTAAAAATGACGAAATTACCCTTATTTTTAAAATAAATCTTATTTTTAAAATAAATCTATTTGTATAAAATGAGTTATTTTAGAGACTAAAATTTTTAACTTTTTAAAAACATATATATTAATTCAGTAATCAAAGTTAATGAAAAATCTCTCTTTAAAAGTTTTGTGTATGGTTCAAAGCTCCAGTGCAGAAAATGTCAACCGATTTGTTCAAATTCTGAGACGCGTGGAAAATCAAGCCTATACAATATATTCACATAATAACATAAGTAATTTATATTTTCAAAGCATTCATCCAATTTGAGTAAAAATTGATGTTCATATTAACATAATAACAATGAAATTCAGTAAATCTTTTATAAAAATCTATATAGAAATATTAGAAGATCAAAATTTTATTACCAAAGTCCCTTAAATACAACTAAAATTTCCCAGAAGTATCTATTGTGATATTATAAAGGACAAAATTATTATCCTAAGTAATTTTTTAAAAGTAACATTTTTATGACAAAATAATTAATTTTAGAGATTAAAATGTCTAACATTTTAAAAAGTAATAATTCAGTAATAAAGGTTATTGAAATATCACCGTTTATTTTTGTGGTCCAAAACTCCAATTCAGAATCTGCCAACCAATTTACTATACTTTTGAGGTGCGTGGAACTTTTTGAATATGCAATATATTTACAAAATAGAATTTATGAAATAATTTATTTCTTGCAACGCAAAGTAACATTTCAGAAAAATCTATACAGAAGCTTCAAAATTCACTCCCAGAGTTCTTTAAATGAATATTTGAGTAATCAACAAGTTTTTAAGGTAATGCATCTGTGAATTTTGACCAAAAGTTGAGAAAATTTAAATTGATTTCATAACAAAATAGCATTAATTCGAACATTTAAGATACAAATTGCATTTTTTTTAACTTTACACGTACTATGTACATAGTGTATAGAGAAGGTGTTGTGTCCCACCTAAAAATTAGATGCCAAAATTTCACCGAAAATATAGGTTTTGAGGTCCCCTGAGTTTTAAAAATGCATTTTTAGAAAAATGTGTGTGCATGTGTGTGTCTGTGGACAAATTAGCTGAAAGACCGTTAAATACCAAATTAGATATTTTAGTATCTTACTAGGATGTGACACCAAGAGTTTCAAGAAAATCCATCCACCTCAAAGTATTCTTCCTTACATGTACATTTTTGTTGTTGAAAATTTTGTTTTTCTAAAAAATGGCTCTGACGATTTTTATTAAAATGTGGTATTTTATAGACATTTATATCACAAATAAAATGTATATCTTGAGTTTTCTAGGAATAGCTTCTGAAGACTGTTCATTCTGCATTAATTTTTCTGAATTTTGTAAACCTAGTAAACTGTATGAAATAGACAAAAACTTACTACACAAAAAATATAGAGCTCTTTAAAACACACAATTTATTTCATAGGAAGCTTTGTTGTAGAGTTGACTATTTCCAAGATATTCCCTTTTATTGATTTAAACTTTAAACTAAGCAACATTTTCATGTCACTTTTGTTTACTGTTGGCCTAGCAAAGCGAACTGAATTTCAATTGTTCACATAGTGACCAGCGTATAAAAAATATGACTTTCGCTTAGGCCACATTTTGCTTCTGCTTACAAGGAATAAAGTAATAGGACCACTTCTACTAACGCTTATCTCGATTAGCATGATGTAGAAAAAAGAATCTCCTTTGTAAGAATAGTTTGTTTGCAGAACAGGTAAAGAAATTCATGTGAATGGAACACATCATGTTTTTTTCTATTGCCGCATTTGATCTGCCAATTAACTTAAGGTATAAAATGGATAGGCGTATGCTGGTTACGTAATAGACACGTCAATCTTTAAATCTTATCTCGTTAACTTTTTCTCAACATTTTTTCATACTCATAATACTCCATACTGCTTCTCAAGTGTTAAATAAAATGACCATATACTACACGCGCACCTTTTCTTGAGCGCTAGTTTTACTGCTAGCGAGGACCGGGGAGAAGAGACTTTGCCCGCCTGTTTTTGTGCAGTGTTTTCAATCAAAGAAAATTTCTTTCTTTAAGGACTTCAGCCATTATGGTAAACAGGTTGTCAAATTTATCATGAAGTAGCTGAATTTATTAAACCAAACACAACACACCACATTCATGTGCGTGAACTCTGGGATCTACAGACTACTACAATAGGTGTCTGGGTGTATAGCGTACTTCATGTCTCAATATTGTTGCTCTGCTCTGCCTCCGAAATTGCTCGAAACCTACCAAAAATAGACAGCCGAGAGCCTAAGTAAACATATGCGCAAAATATTTCTTAATTTTTGGGGGGAAATAAATTGTAAAATTTTGAAAAAAAAATCAAGAGTTTTAGAAAGTATATAAAATAATAGCTCTTCTACAATCATCAGAAGATAATATAAGTGTGATATTCTGTTCGTATACTTTCTCTACCTAAGCTGCACAGACTTTTCCTACAAAAGCTTATATTCTTCTATCTACTTCACGCTGATCAAGATAAACATTAGCAGAAATGGTCTTGTGTCCTTGTACAAGCGGAATAAGGAAATACAAAAGACTATCGCTATTTGCTTGACAAGGAGCAAGAAAAACGAATAATGCAATCCCGTTTGAACATAGTAATAGGTATTTTAAAACTGAAGCCAATAGCAGGAAATATCTCCGAAATGGTTAAATAAAAAAACAAAAAACAAAACAAAAAAACACTCATGTGTTCCATTCTCATGACCTTCTCTACAGACTATTGTTACAAAAGATTATTCCTCTATTCACATCGTCGTAACCGAGATAAACAGTGGCATAAATGGTTGTATTAGTTCCTTTTAAGAAGAAGAGAAATAAGGTAAAACACCAGACTAAAGCAATAGCCAAATCTTTTATAAAGCCGGTCGCTATGAGAAACAAAAATATTAAAATTCGGTTCTCGTTTTACACGGGCAGGAGTAAAACAAAAGAGAGATGAAACGAAAGATGACCTCCCGTTTGTAGTAGCTTAAAATTGAAACCAGTAATATCGGAAATGGTTAACTTGGTGTCGCTTATGGTTTACCAGTTATGCAAAGTTCATCCAGAATGAAGAGGTCTTCAGAGATTATTTCTAGAAAATTCAAAACATACACTTGATTTGTTATTTAATATATGGTATTTTAATCAAAATCGTTAGCCGTTTTTAGAGAAAACATTTTCAAAAATGTTTCCATGTAAGTGGTAGCTTAGTCGAGAGGGGTTTTCTTGAGAATCTTCGTGTTGTATTCTTGGAAAATACTCAACTTAAATATTAAACTTGTTATTAAACGGTCTTTTCGTTTTTGGACTATGCTGTCCACAGACATATACATACAGATCTTTTTCTATTTTTTTTATTCCGTAGTTCTCAGAATATGTATTTTCGGTGAAATATCGGTATCAATTTTTGGGTGGAATGCAACACATTGATGTTCTCAAAATACGTCTCTAGCAGTTTTGATTGCAATACTTTATGTTTTAAGACATTTACATAACAAATAAAATGTACCTGTGTCATGAATTGTCGGGGAATAGTCCCATTCATTCTGATTGGCATTTGCATAAGTAACAAACCATAAGAGATGGCAATAAGTTAGCACACAAAAAGTGTGGAACCTCAAAACTCACAATTTCTGTCCGATATATTAGATAGACATGTTATCCCATATTTATAATTTTATCAAACGGGAAGTCCGTATTCCTTTTTATTTCTCCTGGTCAAGCAAAGAGAACGATAGTTCAATGTTATTGTAACGCGACCAGCTTTGAAAAAAATTGACTGTCACTTTAGCCTACGGTATTCCCTTATTTCCCTTCTAGTTATAAGGAACTAAGTAATAAGAGAATTTCTGCTAATGTTTATCTAGATTAGCATAATTTAGATAGAAACATAATCTCTTGGAATGCATTCCTGCATTCAACCCCAAGTCTTAGTGCAATGGCTTGGCGGATATGTGGAGCTCCCCGCAGAGTGCGGCATATCCACTAAAAACCCCTCCACGTGTTAATCGTTATATAGAGCAGTTTCGTGCATACATGCATTAGTCGGGTCCCGCATAGCACCCCGGTTAGTAAGTGAAAGCAACTTAGCTGACTTGCATTGCATGCGAGCGCGTTAATGCTACTTACTGGGATTGTCCATGAAACCTGAACAATACCAGTTAATTTTACAAGTGTTTTGTTCGTGCATTACTTCTGCAGGGTGTGCCTGCTTGTCATGTATTGTCTATAGGTGTTCTCAAATTATTTTGAGGTGACAACCCCAATGGCGACTTACAATGTTGTGAGTTCAAGACCCAGGATTCATAGTATAGTCAACTATTATGGTCAATTGGTATCGGATTAATTGTTTTTTCACAAAGCCGTGTATAGGACAGGAGTTGGATAGGTAGAGTCAGACTGAAAAATTCAATGCCATAGCCAGATTTGAACCACGGATCTCCTGGGCTCTAGCCGGTTGCTTTGCCACTGAGCATATTTCCTATCCAACTTCTTCCTACACACGGCTTGTGTGAAAAACAATTAATCAGGTAGAGAAAGTCAGGTTACTGGAACACATCAGATGTTTAAAATAATAATTATGGACACAAAATGTTGTCTCTGCCTGTACCCTATATTTTGGATATAGCAGCCGCCCAAATTGACTCTTTAATGACGATAGTCATTCTGCTCTCGTAAAGAGAAGGCAGGAATGCAGTGATGTTACGATAAGGTCACATTTGGGACTAATGACATCGTTTGAGAGCACAATCTTCTCGTTTCAGACCGGAGGCAATGCTCACCGAGGAACCCATCACAGTTTTCAAACCAGACCATAAACGAGAGTTGCATTTTACATGACCAAGTGCTCATCGCCCGCATGTACAATGTAAATAGTGGATAGAGAAGGTATTGTATTCCACCCAAAAACTCGATACCGAGATTTCACCGGAAATATATGCTTTTGGGGTCCCCCGAGTCCAAAATAATCTGACGTGTTCCATTCATATGACTTTCTCTACATCTCTACAAAAAAATATTATTAAAAATCTTATGCTTCTATTTACTTCATGCTAACCGGGAAAAAATTAGCAAAAATAGTGTTATTACTTGCTTCCTTGTAAGCAAAAGCGAAATAAGCGAGTACCATAGGTTAAAGTAATAGTTAAAAGCTGGTTGCTATGTGACTGAATTTCCTTTGTTTGTATGGACAGGGGTTGTCAAATTCCTGTATGAGAAAATTAACCAATTGCTGAAACCAATAACAAGGAATATCTCAAAAACAATGAACTCAACGAAATATATATATATATATATATATATATATATATATATATATATATATATATATAACATATATATAACATAAATTGTGTGTTTTAACGTGCTCTACATTTTTATGTGGTTATTTTTGTCCATCTCTCGGTTTAGCATTTATGCAAAATTCTGTAAAATTTATCCAGAATAAAGTAACCTTCAGAGGCTATTCCCAGAAAATTCAAGATATAATTTTATTTGTAAAGTAAATATCTTTAATATAAACTATTTTATTCAAAATCGTTAGAACTATTTTTTAGAAAATTAACATTTTCGAAAAAAGTTCCATGTAAAGGGTAGTTGGGCGTAGGGGGATTTTCTTGAAAATCTTCGTGTCACATCCTTGGAAGACACCAAACCTAAATACCAAGTTTGATTTTTAACAGACTTTACGTTTTTGAGCTATGCTGCTCACAGACACACACACGGACATTTTTCTAAAAATGCTTTTTTTGGATTCAGGGGGTCCCAAAACATGTATTTCAGGTGAAAACTCGGTATTGAATTTTAGGTGCATTACAATACCTTCTCTATACACTATGTACATATTACGTGTAGAGAAAGTAAAACGCATTTTTAGAAAAAGGTTCAAGTGTGTCTTTGAACTGCATAGCTCAAAAACGAAAAGACGTTAAATACCAAACTGGGTATGTAGGTTTGGTATCTTCCAAGGATGCGACACGAAGATTTTCAAGAACCCCCCCCCCCGCCACCACAAACCACTCTTTACATGGAAAAATTTTCGAAAATTTTGATTTGCTCAAAAATGGCTTTATTCATTTTGATTAAAATCCCACATATAAAACATATTTACATCATAAATAAAATGTACATCTTGAATTTTCTGGGAATAGCCTCTGAAGACCTCTTTATTCTGAATGAATTTGGCCGAATTTTGCTTAACTGCTAAACCGTAAGAGATACACAAAAACTCACTACACAAAAAAAAAAATGCAGATCTTGCCTAAACATACAATTTATATGCTTTACGTTTTTATTGTGGAGGTAACCGTTTCCGAGATATTCCTTGTTATTGGTTTCAATTGTTAAGTACTTATACTTTTCTCAGGCAGGAAGTGTCCATTTTCTTTTGTTGTACTCCTGGCCGAGCAAAGAAGCGATTTTCAATGACAATTGCATAATAACAGATTTTAAAACATTTGACTATCACTTTAGCATAGCGCATTCCTTTAGTCCTCTTCTACTTATATGGAACTAAGTAATAAGAACATTCTGCTAATGTTTATCTCGATTAGCATTGTGTAGGGAGAAGAATAATCTTTTGTAAGAAGTTTATTTGTAGAGCAGCTAGAGAAAGTCATGTGAGTGTAGCACATCAGATTTTTTTCTAATTAGCTTTTACCAGCGGCTTCGCCTGCGTCCATATTGGTTGACTACGAATTTACAATTACAAGAGAAGGTTCCAGTATAAAAACCCTCCTCTTCAACCCTATCAGTCGTTGTTTCATTCCTTGTTGGAGTTCTTTTACTTCTGGAACGCACA
Organism: Hymenopus coronatus; assembly: GCA_030762935.1. Lineage (NCBI taxonomy): Eukaryota > Metazoa > Arthropoda > Insecta > Mantodea > Hymenopodidae > Hymenopus > Hymenopus coronatus. The sequence goes on along the minus strand of CM060899.1, from coordinate 31,274,739 downwards.
GAGTCAGCTGGCTCAGGGTTTCGTCTGGGACTGGCATTCGGGAGGTCGTGGGATCGGTTCCCCGCGGCCTACCTCTCTGACCATGTGTTTTTCGGGGGTTTTGCCGGGTCACAAGGCGAATGCTGGGGAGGATTTTTCACTCCCCGAACTTCCTGTCCCTTCAGGCTATCCCAACCGGTCTCTTTCGGAGCTTTAAGCGTGGACGAGGTCTGCGGCAGAGACGCCATTTCGTGAAGATGACTGTGCCCTGGAAATACAGCACTCGGCGGCGGGATGGCGTCATTGGTTGTCTGCTAACTCAGGTGGTCTCTCCGGAACTGAGTGGCGGGCTTCTGGCGCTCCACGCGTCAAGCTGAACTAATTGTTAACTCTTAGGGACCTCTAAGGTGTCTCTGTCATTGTCCGGATGTTGGCCACCCGCAGAAATTACACTCATCTCTTCCTTGACCTCAGCTGCAATGCTGGAATACCCCTCCACACACATACACTTTTGGAACACACACTTTCCCCAATGCACAACATAGACCATTTGGCTTGGCTTCTATTTTTACTTTCTCTAACTCGTATGTACAATGTACATATTAAATATATAAGGTATTGTATTCCACTCAAAACTTCGATACGAGATGTCACCGGAAATGCATGTTTTGAGACCCCCTGAATTAAAAAAACGCATGTTTAGAAACATACCCATGTCTGTATGTATGTGGACAGCATAACTCAAAAATGAAATGTCAGTTATATACCAAAATTCATATTTAAGTTCAACATCTTCCAAGGATATAACACGAATATTTTTTCAGGAAAATTTACCCACCCCAGACTACACTTTACATGGAAAATTTTTTAAAAAGTTTGATTTTCTCAAAAATGGATCTAACGATTTTGATTAAAATTTCTTATATTTAAGATATTTATATGCCAAATAAAATGTACATCTTGAATTTTCTGGGCATAGCCTCTAAGGACCTCTTAATTCAGGATGGTTTTTATTGAATTTTGTATAACTGGTAAACCGTAAAAGATAGAGAAAAACTTACTGCACAAAAGATGTATATCACGATAAAATACACAATTTATATCATAAACATTTTTTTCGTTGAGTTGGCCGTTTTCGAGATATTCCTTGTTATTGATTTCAGTTTTAAAATACTTAAAACTTTTCTCATACGTGAACTTCAACGTTTGGCCATGCAAAGAAACGGATTTCAATCCCATAGCAATCACATTAAAACATTTGACTGTCGGTTTAGCCTAGTGTATTCCCTCATTTTCCTTTTACTTGTATATAAACTAAGTAATAAGACCGTTTCTGCTAATGTTTTAGCATTTTATATATATTTACTATCAATAATTTGTTACAGAGATTTGTTAAATTTATGTTTATAATTAGTGTTTTAACTTTATTGTATGCAATACACTACATTTGTGAGCAATTAGAAACAAACAAATAACATGAAACAAGTGTCCATGGTTCTGTCCAGCGCAGGCCCGATTATATAATTAAGATTTGATTAACTCTGTCCAAGACTTAAATCCGAGTGTCTTTTTCGTTCTAATTTCCTGTTTTGTGCATCTGGTGATTAGATTGTAGGAATTTGTTGAACCAGCGGGTTGCTGTGATGGTCAAACGAGTTATAAAGTCTTCTGTAAGCTCTGCTGAGGACTACTGTTACTTCTGGAACTTCAAGATCTGGGTGAATATTGGAGTTTCTGTCATACCATGTTGCATTGATGATTAAACGGAGACTCTTCAACCCCCCCCCGCCCCGACAGTCATCAAGTTCTGAAAACGCTGAATAGCCATAGGAAGAAAATTTGAAATCGCAGTTGGTTCAGATGTGAAGATGTATCTGTTGCATTCTTGCTGTTGTGTGCACTTCTTAAATTATAGATGTCCGTCGTTAATTCGTCGTGGTATTCGTGTTTCTTGCCGGGGGTAGTAGGTGCAGCAGGTGTGGCCGGTAAAAATGAAATGGCGTGTTATTTATGGACGCTCTTTAACTGCTTTGGTTCTCAGCGTCCCATTCTATATTGGGCGTGAAAGATCGCTTAATTTTGCTCAGAGGCCTCTCTTATCAGGCTTGAGGTTCGTTTACGTGCCGTAAATCTACGACACGGGACCCACGGCTTTACTTCCCTTCTGAAGGAAGCCATGCTAAGGATTTTTACGCCCGAAAAAATCCATCGGCCTCCGCCGGGTTTGAACCCGCGACCTTGGGTATATGAAGTTAGCATGGTAACCATTACACCACGGAGGGCGATGGTCTGGCCGGTGTAGTGATAGTGTCGGTTGCAGGTGGGATAGTATCGGCGACGTCTGGTGAGATCGTGCTGTCTGCAAACTTATATTAGATTTGGGGCTCCACCAACAGTTTTCTCCACAAATACAATGGTGTAGCGAAGGAGTTTTCAGCGGCATGCCCGCACTGGCAGTGTCTTCTGTACGGTGGTATTAGGTTGTGTGACTCTCTTCTATTCGTACTTCTTATTGTTGTAGATTCGAACGGCTCTCACAAGGGCAGGCCGGGTATACTAAACCTGTCCTAGGAAGAACCGTACTGCCAGTTGAGGATTCATGCCTACGGCAACTGCACTAAACTGCCTGAAGCCACCAGGAAAACCTGGCGCTGTCATAGTGTGTGTGGAGATCGTTGTGAAGTTGTGGTGTGGTCTTCGCTGGGTGTCGGTGTTCCGGTGGTTGGAGTATAGGTATGTTTTTGCGTAGTTAGTTCGTATGCCACTCTTGGTGTGGTGATCTCTGGTGACGATGTGCTTCCATGCCTGGAGTGTTGTGTTTCGTGAATAAGTTTCTCATTGTCACTGCAGTGTTGTTTTTCTTCTTTCCCAATGTAGTGTTGCGATGTGCTCTCCTCGGTGTCTCCTCAAGCCGGCACTGCGATCCTTGGTGACGTTTTCTCTACCAGCCGCAAACTTCCGTGCCATTCTGCGATATGTTGGCGAGACATTACAGGCTCTCCATAAACCTGTACCAGCTGTTGGTAAATGTCAGCCGGTTACATGTTTCGCCGACAAAAATCGATAACTAAGGGATTTCTTCGCGAGACCAGTTTCCAAAGTCGCCATTTGTGTTTACCTTGCAGTAGCGCTGTAGGTGGCAGTTGGCTGAAACTCTTCACAGTGCCAACCGCATATATTAGAATTACCACACTCTACTAAGTTCAGTGTAAAAGACGACAGATCAAAATATGGGCCTTGTAACTTTAGTTTCTGATCATCCCTAATAAAATATATTTCTATATAATGCAATTTATAGGGATTTATGCAATGCGAATGTCAGAAAACAGTACCAAGATTATTGACAGTTAAAATAATAATTGTGTTATTATTTTCTATATCAGATCACATGCTTATCAAGGGAGGTACACCAAATCCCTCATGACGTAACCCATCCTGAAATTTCTGTCACTGAACTAATGCAATACAATAACATCATAACAAAAATATCAGCTGCCAATTTGAAATTCTGTCAGCTGCCAAAATCGAAGCTGAAATCTTCAACGTCAACTTAGCATGCAGATACCCCTGTTTCAGAGGCGTGTTTCAATGCAGTGGAGTTTAAATAACTGGACGGAACATATTGTCCTCACTATTGACGCAACACATAGTCCTGACGCTCAAAATTAGTGCTTGTTAGCTATTGTGGCTATATTGTGGTTGCGACGTTGCCAGGGTTTCTAAAATACAACGGCTGATTATGTGATTTTCTGAAGCCGCTTACAAAGTGCACTAACATTAGTGAATGTCGATGAATAATAACAATTATTAATATTATTATTAGTAGTATTATTAACACACTACTTAAATAACACACGCATAACACATTGTAACGTATATAGAATAAATTAGGTACTTTCACAATACAGAAACAAATTAATGAGATTTTGCCTGTTAAAAGAGAGAAATGAAACATATAAGCATTATAAGTAGTGCTTTTCATTCACCGATTTAAAATTAATTGTAATTGTTAAATTTCATTTAAATTTTCTCATCATCGCCGTCCGAAGGCAAATTATCAATAGTTCACTGATAACTTTGTTTCTTGTGTCTTTTGTATTAACTTATGAACACTATTTGCTTTCTTCTTCTATGAAGCCGCAAGGCAAAGGATTTTCACTTCGCAAATCATTGCTCGAGGAAACATTGTCGAGCTTAAAATAATGTATAAATAATATGAAAGTAATTATGTCATTAAATATATAAATTTGTATAAATAAATATTAAAACCACTAACAACCTAATCACAAATATAAATAACAGCTTACCACATGTAATAGAAACCACAAACTGAAGCATATGGCTGGAAATATCAAGATCCGGCAACAAAGCCACTTCCAGTTCCGCTTCCGCTTTGTGACCAACCACCCGGAATGCTGCCATGTGATTGGTCCAGGAAATCTAATGGGTATGGTTTTTATGTTTTTGGGCGAGTGAAACCAACTTAACTCTACACGTCAAGTGCAATGTTTCAGCGGTGGGGGTATAAAAATTGGTAATCAATGTCCTTCCCCCACAAGCCAGTGGGAAAACCCAGTAGACAGCCAGAGCAGTCCAACCATCTACCAGTACATGGCACACATGAAGGTGAGAAGGGAAAAGTCACTACGCAGAAAGAGAGAGATAGATAGTAGTCTTTTTCTTTCATTTTCGCTAGATATATTATGCTAAGAGGTTACTGGACTCTGGAGTTCTATGAGCAACCTGCACTAACCCGTCTTCATGTCTGCTACTAACTATAATTATGTATAGAAGTATTATTTCCATTTGGTATATCTGGAAGATTTGAGATTCGTTTCCGAGGGTTTGCAGTTTAAATTGACAGCTAATGTTTTGGGCGGGTCCTAGTTATATTACATCGCTTCTATCGCAGGAGTTTCAGGGCGGATTTCGGCATGAGGGGGTGCGAGTGACTTATTTGCGCCCCCTGCAATTCGACCATGCCCCATATGGGAGATCCCAAGTTTGAAAACTACTGGCTTAGAGCTTTTAACAAGTTGTTATTAAATATTTGCTTAGAGCCTTGAGGAATATTTAGTCTGACAACAAATCCGACTTTCTTTATTGGCAATCAGTTTTAGTTCGCCTGCGGTGCCATAAGTAGTAAAAACTGTGTTAAGCACTAAAAAATCAGTTTTAGTCACCTAAAAACCTCCTTAAAATATCGAATGGTTCACTAAAATATTCGACACCAATGAGCAGTGGTTTACCTAATATAGACATCGCAGCCAGAATTTTGACATGGAATTAAAAAAAAAATCTGATTTGTTCCATTCACATGTCTTTCTCTACATCTTTGTGACAAATTATTGTTAAAAAGGTTGTTCTTCTACCTACTTCAAGCTAATCGAGATAAACAGCAAAACTTGTTTATTACTTGCTTCATTGTAAATAGGAGGGAAATAATGGAATACACTAGGCTAAAGCGATAGTCAACTCTTTTAAAAGCTGATTGCCATATGATTGAAATCCGTTTCTTTGCATTGCCAGGATTTGGCAAATTCCCGTATGAGAACAGTTTTAATTTTTGTCTCTCTCTCTCTCTCTCTCTCTCTCTCTCTCTCTCTCTCTCTCTTACTGTTTACTAGTTATGCAAAATCTAGCAAAACTCATGCAGGACAAAGAGCTCTTCAGCGGTTCTTTCCAGAAAATTCAATATATACATTTTATTCGTCATGTAAATATATTTAATACAAGGTATTTTAATCAAAATTGTTAGAGCCATTTTTGATAACATTAAAATTTTCGAAAACTTTTCTATGTAAAGGGTAGTCTGGGGTACGGGGATTTTCCTGAAAATCTTTGTGTCACATCCTTGGAAGATATTGAACTTAAACACCCAGCTTGGTATTTTACCGACTTTTCGTTTTTGAGTTATCGTGTTCACGGACCTATTTTTTTAAAAAAAAAAAAATTGGATACAGGGGACCCTAAAAGGCGTATTTTCGATGAAATCTCGGTATCGAATTTTTGGGTGGAGTGCACTACCTGTTCTACCTATGTGCATATACTACGCAGAGAAAGTAAAACGTGTTGGAGATATAACAGAGCCTTCGGGGACTCCGCCTTGTAGAGGCTTTCTATTTTCTCAGCAATTATTTACTGTGAATAGGTATTAGTGTAGAAAACTATTAAGTTGATTTGCATAAAAATGGTCAAGTTGGATAAGCTTGTAAAGGAGTCCCTCATACCAAGTAGTTGAGAATGTCTTCTCGTCGCCCAGAAACACCGCTGGCGTAAAAGCTCTGTCCTGGAACCCAAGGCATTAGCTCCCATCACCCTCGGTAGCTGTTCTGTGGTCGAATACCCAGGACGGAAACTAACTCCCTCTGCTCTAGCATCTCCTCTTATGGAGTCTTCACAACAAAGACGGTACGTTCTTAAAAAAAACTTTTCAGAGTTACGGGAAGGCGTTCACTGGGTCATTATGTGCAATATTGCAGTGTTCCTTGAGCTAAGGGTTGCAGGCATCTGCAACAATTTAGGGGGCTATCTAAAGAGGCAGACGTGCTATTCTTCATTGACGCTAATACACGTATTTACGTTTCTAATAATCCTGACGACTACGTGAAGGCACTGCGTCGCTCCACACCTGCAAAACTCCAAGCGGCCAAGCAAAGAACACGATACGCTGATCATTTGGGTATGTAATCACAATACTGTCTGTGGTATTCAACTAAAAATTAATGCAATTATTGTGAAAGTGGAATTGCAGACTGTATTTAAAACTCTAGATATTTTATTTTACGTCGCTTTAACTTCTTGAACATATCGCGAAATATCTATTCAGCAAGACATCTTGTTGATGGTATATGGTGGACAGTAGCCCTCGAGAACTCATCCCCATACCCTACCATTTTCGCTTCGTGCCAAGCAGAAAGCGAGAAGGTACCACAGTCCCGCTGCCTCCACTATCCATTGTTAGATGGTGGAGTTCAGTCAGCCCTTGGGGCCACATCCTATATATCATACTACTTTGTTCCATGCCAATATCGTCCTCCGCAGTCTAGGGATAACATGCTAACCTCTGTATCACAAGGAGACGGGTTCAAACCCGGCGGAGCGCGATTCATTTTTTCGGGGGCAAAATTCCTTAGCATAGCTTCCTTCGGAAGAAAGATTTACGGCACATAAAATAACCTAAAGCCTGATATACTTAGAGCCTTCTGAGCAAAATTAGCGGTATTTCGCGTTCAACATAGAATACTAAGAACCGCAGCAGTTAAAAAGCGTCCATATATAAACATTATTTTAATTTAATTCCACAAGCAGATGACGTTAGGTTGCCATTCAATCTATGCCATGGATAGATAGCATTCACTATTATCTATGCATTTTCAGTTTTAGACTGAAGATGGAACTTTGGGTCTGGAATTTCCCTTAGCAAACGAGAAAAATAAAAATTAAGTAATAAATAAAAAGATCCAGATTGGTCGGTCCAAGAGATTTGAACCAGGGACCTCTGAATTCAGTTCACAGACGTTACCGCCTGAGTCATTCTGTATTGTTTCGTAGTTATAAAATATATTACTAATTCGAGATGCGTGAAAATGGTAACCCATATCCTCACATGAAGAAAGAAAATGCCGAGGGCTGTGTTCCGATCCATGAGGAAAATGAGTGATTTCAAAGAGCTCAAGAATTATCTTTTTACAGAAGTTTTGCAGAAGCATCAACATTTAGCCTATCTATAAGAAAAATGACAAATAGTGAAAGGTCCAGAAGGTCAGAAACACGAAAAAGGCACAAAAAAGATCTGTTGTGTTATATTTGCAAGGTCGAGACCGCGCCGTGGCCGAGTGGTTAGACCACTCGCCTATCACCTAGATCCCAAGTGGCCACATGCGAGATTTGTGGTGGACAAAGTGGCGCAGAGGCGGGTTTTTCTCCGGGTTCTCCGGTTTCCCCCAACATTGCATTCCACCGGTGCTCTATCTTCATTCCATTTATCACCAGTGTCATCGCCACAAGTAGTAAGAGCGGGCGTTAAACACTATCCAAAAAATGGTCTTCTTCAGTTATTCTACAACAAACTATTCTTATTACAAAAGCTCATTATTCTAAAATGAAATGGAATTTATGGACGCTCTTTGTTCGTTGTGGTTCTCATCGTCCCATTCTATACTGGGCGTGAAAGACCACTTACTTTTTCTCAGAGATCTCTTTGTCAGGCTTGAGGTTCTTTTACGTGCCGTAAATCTACGACACGGGACCAACGACTTTATTCCCTTCCGAAGGAAGCCGTGCTAAGGTTTTTTACGCCCGAAAACTCATTATTCTATTTCAAGTATATGCGGAAACACTTTTATTGCATATTCTCTTGTAGACACGCGGGAATGAGGGAATACACTAGGCTAAAGCGATAGTTAAATCGTTTAAAAACTAGTTGCTATGTGAGTGCATTGATATTCTGTTCTCTTTTCTTCAGCAGAAGAAAGCGAAACGAACAACTTTCCTTTATGGAAATTTATAAGTATTTTAAAATTCAAACCAATTACAACACCTCGGAAATGGTTAACTCCACAAAGGAGTGTATCTGCATAGACTGTGTGTTCTGACGAGACCTACATTTTTTGTATAGTAAGCGTTTCTCTAACTCTTTCGGTTTACAGCTATGGAAAATCACCCAGAAAGAGAAAAATTCAGAGTCTATTCCTAAATATTTCAAGACTTTGGCATGAACATACCTTAAGCATATAATAGTTTAATCAAAATCGTTAGAATAACTTTCAAAACATCAACATATTGTGAAAATCTTCCATATAAAGGACAGCTGAGGGGCTTACTTTGTTTCAAAGAAACGTATTGGATTTAGGGGACCTCAAAGCATATGTTTCAGGTAAAATTTACATATCGTTTTGGGGGTGGGGATGAAATACAGTACTCCCGTACTTATTATACGTAGTAGAGAATGTGAAGATAAAGGTAAAGGATCAACAATGGTGGGAGAAACCTCACCCAAGGCGACATATGAAGATCTACTGCGCGCTAACACCACCCACATAGATGGTTTTTAAGTGCGCTTAAAAGCGACAGCTCCATGTCAGTAGATTTACTGGTATGTTAAAGAACTCCTGCAGAATGAAATTCCGGACAGCGGCGACACTGAAATGATCCTGGTAATTGACAGCGTCGTTGGCAAACAAAATATTTATTTTAACACCACTTAGGAGGAAGGAATGGACTAAGGGAACCACAGGTACTCACAAGCCGACGCCAGATAGGCCACAGAGACACACGGAAATGGCTGGAAGTTCCCGCCTCTGCGAGGACAGCGACCATAATGCCGCCTCAACGCCGAGTTTATGCATTTATAGATTACATGCATCCGCACGCCATCACCAGAGGCTTGGTAATTATTTACTTTAACACCTGGTGACCCATTTATTTTAAACCAGCCATGTGAACTAAATAACACCCAATTGATATTTTGGGGTGACATTTTTGGAGTAAAAGCTTTTGTTGTTAAAATGTTATAAATCATCTAATTACAAGTTCATGTACATTTCTTTCTATTTATTACCTCCTTCTTCTTAACCACATTCTTATCTTGATGTTTACAGCTTACCTTTGTCTTCTTAAAGTCATTTTGGCACCTTCTGGAGGGGTAAGAAGACCATCGTTGTTCGATTCTCTTAGCGATCTCGAATCTTCGCGTTGTGATCCTACGCTTGCACTTATTGAGTTATAATATTCTTTCTTCGTGGTTTGAATTCGATCAAGAAACCATTTGTTTTTTGTGCAGCTTTTTAAAAGGAGATCATAAAAAATGTGTAATTTTATTGTGCTTATTCTGTGACAAAAATATTAATTTCAACGTATATAACAATTTGCGAAACAAACGAAGGTGCAACACGCATTTGAAACACGAAATAATATCGTCAGTAGTGCTATTGATTTCATGCTGGTCAGTTCAAGTAAAAGTAACCGAATTTGATTCGTGTTAAATACATTTCACTGACATTTCACGTAACGAAGGTAGGATTTTAGTTTTTTTTAATAAAGTATAACATTCTGAAAGAACCGGTTACTTGTTAGCTACGTGAGTAATAGTACCAATTATCTATCGATCAGAAAAACCTTAACCAAGAAAGGTAATTGGATAGTAGTTGGAACAAATCTGCAGAAAAAGTGGCATGTAAACGCTCTTGGCTCAGTCATTGTAATATATTCTTCCATGGATCACTGAAGAAACAGAACTTGACCTAATATAGGCAACATTAGGGAACCTATGTTATGTTAAATGACAAATATATTGAATCTCAGAGTTTAAGTTACTGCTTATACTTGCATATTCACAAGCCTGATCGGATCTCCGAATTGTTTTGTCGCTAGGATCACGCCATTAAATGGTGTACATTACCATTCATATATTATATTGCGTAACTGTCAAAGTTAGTCATTAATTAGGAATTGTAGCTACATGTTAGAAAGAGATCATGAGTAAGTATATTTGTGTTGCTAATCTACACAAAATACCTTTGTATGTATGATGGACCTAACAAACATGATATATTTTGAGGTTAAGGTACATACCTAGCTTGCAAACATTCCAGGATTAATAATGAATTATTTGACGAACATGAAGACTATATGAGAGTTATTTTAGCATTATTGTGTAATAAGAACTCCCGATGGTAGTGATATATAATGGGCTCAATATTAAGTTACATTTCGTTGTTAAAACGTGTATACTTATCCCATGCTAATAACTCCTAATTCTAACAATAATAATCAGCAACTAAAATATGTATGCATCGAAAGTCGTGCATTGAACTGACCAAGAAATGAATTGATAATCCTTTCTGATTGGAGGAAAAGTAATATCTCTAATCACAGTTAAAAATTTACTGTGTATTATTTCTGTTTTCTTTTGGAAATGGATAAAATGGCAAGCCACATCCTTTCTCCTGCTTTGGGTTGAAATTATACAGCAATAAAGCAGTTGTTATTGAAAAATCTAACAACAGATTTATTTCCGTAAATTAAATTATAATGGCTACGGGCCGACCACTCGTTCCAGGCTCTCCATTCTGTGGTTTCTTGCCGTTGGCTCCCCGACAGGCTTCTGATCCCTATGCACCAGCTTGTAAGTCTTAGGGGGTTGTCAGTCCTAAATACGAGGAGGATAAGCTGACTATGAAAAAATTACATTATATGTATAGGAATAGTATAGCAGAGGGATAAAAAGTGTTACTTGGAATTTATTCCCATATGCATATCACAAAACCATTATTTGATATTTATGCAGTACCTATTTTATAACAACATAAGTGCCTCACATTTATTTTTCTATACGTATTTCGAATCTGGAATTAATAAAAGCCCATAAAATTGCTATACAGTATCAAGAACATGAAATATATTAACATTTTAAAGAAATTATCAAGAATTCATTGTCATAATAGTTGTCTGCCAGAAGTTTGTTGAATAGTTTAGCGCCTCTATCGACGAGAATTAGCGTTGCGTAGGAACCTGTTCTTACAGCGATGGTGCTTGTAAAATTCACAGATTACTTTATAAAGTCGACTGTGTAGATGTTTTAAAGCATAGCCGTCAATAGTTTACAAGCCGGAATCTGGAAAGTTTGGCAACATCTAGCGGAGGCTGTTTTGCCAGGCAACCTTTCTGCTAGAGACAAAACTAATATTGGTTATTTATGGTGATAAAGTGGAAACAATTTAAAATGTATGTACTTTAAAGCATTTATCTTTATACATGTGATGAGTAACATTTCAGTTAAAAGCGTTTTATCATGCTAAGTCTGGATTTACCACGTGCTTCTCCATACAGCAGTGTGAGTACAAGTAACACATTCGATTTGTAATGTAATCATTTGTGTGGCAGGTTGTGTAATGAATGCCATTCTTTTTCAGCCAGCAGATGTCCAGGAAATACTGTGTTCCTATGTGTAGGAGCAATTACGACAGCTCTAAAGAAGAGGGTTATGTAACTACTTTTCGTTTGTCAAGTGATTCTGAGATGAAAGAAAGTGATTACGAATCATTTACCGGGATCAATGGGAGCCAAATAAAAACTTAGTAGAGTGAATTAAGCATTTCTCCAAAGAGAGCTTTGCAACAGGTGAAACATTTACTGATAGTCGCAGTAATTTAATTACACTACCAACAAAACAAAACGAACTGCTGCCAGATGACTATTCAACTGTATTTTTAGGGCTACCGATATATTTCACAAAACGTAAAAGTATCAAAAGAAAAGACTCTGAGCAAAGGATGGCAGAAATTGTAAACAGGGAAATAAGAGAGATTCTACATGAGGCTCTTAAGCATTTCCATATATTAAGTTGCATATTAGTAATTATTGGGATACTTCTGTGAGGCAGATAAGTGATAATGGTGAATGTTTTTGAGTATTTAAATTAAATTTTGATAACTTGACCTAACTTGCTTTGAAATATCAAGTGGACATTCTAATCATCTGCAGTGATACCAGGTAACCCAATACTATGTTATTTGTTTTTGTATATGTGTGTTTCTCTATTTATAGCTTTACAGTAAAATTAACAAAATTGTGTGAAAAAAAAAAAGAATAAAACACTTAAGGGTTGGGATCCTTTATGAGTTCACTACTTAAAAACAATAAGTCATTTGCTTCAGAGTAAACAAAATGCAGGTTACGTCCTTTTGGCACAAGAGTTTCAGGAAAGGTGCTTCAAGATTCATGTAATTTTTGTCATATACATTTTTTTTCATGAAGTTGATCGTTTTTGAGATATTCCTTGTTATTGTTTTCAACTTTAAAAATGTATACTTTTCTCATACAGGAATATGTCAACTCCTGTCCATACAAAGAAACTTCAGTCACATAGCAACCAGATTTTGACTATCACTTTAACCTTGGTACTCCCTTATTTTACTTCCATTTACAAGGAAGCAAGACTATTTCTGCTAAGTTTTCTCAATTAACACGAAGTAAATAGAAGCATAAGCTTTTTAACAATAATTTGTTGTAGAGATGTAGAGAAAGTTATGTAAAAGTAATTTTTTTTTTTTAATGTATAATTTACGAAGAGCGCCCAAAAAGTTCCAACTGGAGCAACAGCAGAAAAGTGCAAAATTATTTCACAGAAAATTGCTAAATAAGTTGAGAGGAAGTATTGTATTCCACTCAAAAATTCGATACCGAGATTTCACTTTTCATTTTTAGAAAAAGGTCCGTCTGTTTGGTGTCTATGGACATTATAGCTCAAAAATGAAGAGACCGTTAAATACTAAACTTGATATTTAAGCTCAGTATCACCCAAGGATGCGTCACGAAGATTTTCAAGAAAATCCCCACCCCAAATTACCCTTTCGAAAATTTTGATTTTCTCAAAAATGACTCTAAGGATTTTGATTAAAATCTATTGTATTTAAGGTAATTTACATGACAAGTAAAATGTATATCTTGAATTTTCTGGGAATAGACTCTAAAGACCTTTTATTCTGGATGATTTTTTTTTTAAATTTTGCATAATTAGTAAACCGTAAGAGAGAGACAAAAACTTGCTACACAAAAAGTGTAGAGCTTCTTAAAACACACAATTTATGTCATATACATTTTTTTCTGGAGTTGATCGTTTTCAAGGTAGTCAGTGGTTTCAGTTTCAAAACACTTATACATTTCTCTACAGGAACTTGTCGACTTATAACCACGCAAAGAACGGATTTCAATCCTATAGCTACCACATTTTAAATCATATGACTGTCGGTTTAGCTTAGTGTATTCCCTTATTTCCCTTAAAATTTCATAAGGAACTAAATAATAAGACCATTTCTGCTAGTGTTTATCTCAATTACCATGGTGTGGATAGAAGAATGAGCTTATTCATAATAATTTATTACAGAGATGTAGAGAAAGTCATGTGAATGAAACACATAAGATTTTTAAACTTTTAAATTAAGCTTTTTGTCGCCCTCCGTGGTGTAGTGGTTACCATGCTAGCATCTAAAACCCAAGAATTCAAGTTCAAACCTAACGGAGAGTGGTGGAGTTTTCTGGATGCAAAAAATCCTTAGCATGGCTTCCTCCGGAAGAGAAGTAAAGCCGGTAGTTCCGTGTAATGTCATTTCCATGTAAAAGAAACCCCATACCCTGGAAAGTTTCTGGGTAAAATGCCGCCATTTTGAGTCCGCACGTCATGATTTCGTCCTACAGTGCCATCTGTGGACGACGAGCCGATCCCTCGTCAGCATGGCGCATAGCGGCGAATTCGTGAACTAAAATTTCAAATCCAATCAAGGAAATATTGTAACGATGCCCTATGTTCCGCTTAGGAACTACATGAAGTTAAATAATTAACTAAAACTGAGCTTTTGCCTCAAACCTATTTAGGGTATTATTTGGCACATACTAAACGATGCTCGGAATAAGTCGGTCACCTGGTGCTAATATAAAAAATTACCAAACGGATTTACACTGTATTCTGGTAACATTTAATGTTCGAACCAACTATTCATGGTTTAAAATTATCGTACATACGAAACTGGTGGCAATACTAAGAAAATGTGAGATTTATACATATTCTTTAATAACGGAAATTTCCATGACTCAACTTCTCAGATACAAGCAGTTTTTTACTTTCTCTACACGTACTACGTACATAGAGTATAGAGAAAGTATTGTAATGCGCCAAAAAATTCGATACCGAGATGTCATCGGAAATATATGTTTTGAGACCCCTGAATAAGCATGTTTAGAAAAAGGTCCCATGTGTGTATGTGTGTGTGTACGCGGACAGCACAGCTCAAAAACGAAAAGACCGCTACATACCAAACTTGGTATTTATGTTTGGTAACTTCCAAGGATGTGATACGAAGATTTTTCAAGAAAATCCCCCCATAAACTGCCCTTTACATGGAACATTTTTCGAAAAATGTTATTTTCTCAAAAATGGTTCTAACAATTTTGATTAACATACCTTATGTTTAAGATATTTTTCATGACAAACGAAATGTATATCTTGAATTTTCTAGGAATAGCCTCTGAAGACCTCTTCATTCTGGATGCCTTTTATATGACTCGCAAACCGTAAAAGATATACAGAAACTTACTATACAAAAATGTAGATGTCATTAAAGCATGCAATTTAAGTAATGCACTTTTTTTTTTTTTTTTTTTTTTTTTTTTTGCAGAGTTAACCGTTTTCGAGATATTCCGGATTGTTGATTTCAATTTTAAGCCACTTAAACTTTTCTTAAACGGTATGCCATCTTTATTTTTTATTTTTTTTTTTTTATCATTTCTCATTTGTTTACACCTGGCAGGCAAAGAGATCGGAATTTCAATTGTTTCACATAGAGACCGGCTTTTAAACGACGAGACTCGCTTTAGTCTGTGCATTTTCTTATTTCCCTTCTATTTAGTAATAAGACTGTTAATTCTGCTTGTGTTTGTCTTGATTAGGATGATGTACCACAAATTAATGTTTTGAATAAAGGCTTTGTTTATCGATCAGCTAGAGGACACCATGTGAATGTAAACATTAGATTTTTGCCCTTCTACTTACAAAGAACCAAGTAATGAGGGAAATTTCTGCTAATGTTTATCTCGATTATCATGAATTAGATAAAAGAATAAGCTTTTTAACAATAATTTGTTGCAGAGATATAGAGAAAGTCGTGTGAATGAAACACATCAGATTTTTTTCACTTCAAATATGACTTATCATCTTTACAACGCTAAACTAATAGGTAAGGAAAATAATAAGTGTAATCTCTCTTCTTTTTCCATATTTGTGTCTCCTGAAACATGTATTTTGAAGGACATCTGGGGTTTCTTAATTTCGTTAATTATAAAGAATAACAAGAAGAAAATATCAAATAAACCAGCAAGGTTTTATGTTGTTGCATAAAGATGGTGATTATATTAGGAATAAATTGTACTTTTGAAATATTAAAATGGCATTAGTACTGGGATAGTAAAATCATTGTGGAATGACAACAAACCTTCTAGTTACTACTGATCATGCGCGGAAGAAACTGCCAAGTTATCAACCCAATCGTAACGTGAAATCCGCGAGAGCCATTATTTGAATCCCACGCTCGCGCACAAACACACTAAACTAAACGTCGTAAACCTAATCTCGGGCAAAATTTCGTTTTATTGCGGCTTGCCTCGTACTCGCTTTTAATTTCAATCTGGCAGCATTTCTCACTGTTTCGTTTCGTTTTTGTAGTGTTTAACGCCCACTTTTACTACTTTTGACACCGCAGGCGATGACACTGGTGATACATGAAATTAAGATGGAGCACCGGTGAAGGCGATGGCGGGGAAAACCGGTGAAAACCCGTCCCTGCGCCGCTTTGTTCACCACACATATCACATGTGGTCGCTTGGGATCGAACCCTAGAACCTCTAGGTAGAGGCGAGTGGTCTAACCTCTCGGCCACGGCGCGGCCCTATAGTACAAGCCCCATGAACTACGGGGGTGCTTCCTTTTGGAGGAATCACAAACTAATCTGGTATTAGTAATTTGTTCTGTGCTGGTAGGGAAGTAAATCACTAATATTGGATGATAGTGATGAAAACTATACCCGTTAATTCCTTGGCATAGAATGGATTATTTTGTTTTTTACTCTGTAGTTAATTTGGCACGAGAAAAGATAGGTTATATTTGGGTAGTACTGTACGTATATATTCATTGCTATAATTTATTAAATACGCATCAAAGTTGCCTGAAACGATAATTGCATTTATTAAAGAGGTTAGCGGAAAATGTGTGGTTTTAACGACTTGACATTAAAAGAGAAAATCATGTATAAAAACATAGAAGGGGTTAGCAATGAAGTTGTGTAGCGAATGCTATAAGTTTAACATACCTTAAATCGATCCTCACAGCAGTAAATTGCAGATGTTTCCTATGTTACATTGACATTTCTTCCATGACAAAATCCTGATTTCAGTTTATTTTGGCAAGTGAATAAGCAATTTGCTGGAGGTGTGTGATGTATTGATGCACAGAAGAACAATATGTAGCGTTTCTACTTTGAATGTTAAACAAAAAGCGCACTTAACTACATACACGAATATTAAATGGAAATAAATAACGTACGACTACGTTCCACGTAACACAGATCCTTCATCTTTCTGATAGTCGCGCCAAAATACATGGTGACGTCAGACCAATAAGGATGTGTTATTGAATCAGATCTCTCAACTGGGTAAACAATAGTTCATTATCTTTACTTACTGTAATTAATTTCAGATTCTACATAACATATTGGATCAGAATAGCTCACATGTGTGCACATTTGTGTTTTCGTGCCTATTCTGGAAAGGGAAGCGGTAAAGTTGCCGATAAAGGAAAAGCTAGCTGGTGCAAGGGTACAAACATAATTATTTCCTGAAACACGAAGTCAACCAACCTTCCCTTTGACCGCTTGTTCATATCATACAAGCTATCATACACTTTGTCAGACGACGCACGATTTCAAGACGAAAATGTTTCGAATAATATAATAACACGTTTTATTAACAAGTAGTTGATATCTGAGTAATGCTGAGCTGAATTTTTTATTAGTTTATCATGGTCAGTTAAAGTAACGGAAATGTTGATATAGATAGTTCACCGCCAATACATGCCTCCAGGGTCTAAGAACCCAATTGTTTCATTTCTAGCACTGTGTACAATGTACATAGTAGGTAGAGAATGTATTGTATTCCGCCCAAAAATTTAAAACCCAGATTTCACCGAAACGCATGTTTTCAGGGCCCCTGAAGTAAAAAAAGAAAAATAATGGAAAATGCTCAGTGTGTGTGTGTGTGTGTTGTGAACAGCATAGCTCATAAATTAAAATACCAAATTTGGCATACAAGGATGTGATACAAAGATTTTCAAGAAAATCCCTTCAACCCAAATTACCTTTTACATGGGATGTTTTTTAAATGTTGGTTTTCTCAAAATTGGCTCTAATGATTTTGATTAAAATACTATATATTAAAGATGTTTACATGAAAATAAAATGTATATCTTCAAATTTCTGCAAATAGCTTCTGAGGTCCTATTCATTCTGAATGACTTTTGCATAAATGGTATAGATAAAACTTTACTGCACAAAAAATGTAGATCTTGTTAAAACACATAATTTATGTCATATACACTTATTCTGTAAAATTAAACATTTCTGAATTATTTCTTGTTATTGGTTTGAAAATTAAACTACCTAAACTTTTCTCAAATGGAGGTCATTTTTCATTACACCTCTCTCTTGTTTTACTCCTGGCTGTGCAAAGTGAACCAGATTTCAATGGCTTCACATAGCGATCAGCTTTTTAGAAAATTTTACTCTACTTTCGCCTAGTGTATTACCTTATTCCCCTTCTACTTTAGAAGAAACTAATACAACCATTTCTGCTAATGATTATTATATTACCACATTGTAGATAAAGGAATGATCTTTTGTAATAAAAGTTTGTAGAGAAAGTCATGTGAATGGGACACATCAGATTAAAGAAAAAGCTCCATATGTGCATGTGTGTGAACATCATAACTAAAAAATGACTAGTTGGTTAAATATTAAAGTTAAATTTAGTTCAGGATCTTCCAAGGATGCAACACAATTTTGAAGAAAATACTATGACCCCAAATTATTCTTAATGGACACTTTTTATTTTCTCATACTTATTCTGTGTTTAACGATTTTAATTAAAATGCCATATGTTAAAGTTATTTTCATTATAAATAACATATGTAGAAGTTATAATAGGTATAAAGTAATGATATTTATGTATACAAAGTTACAATACTTTATGACAATTAAGTGGTCTTAAATATCAAAATTACTTTTCTTGATAACCTCTGAGGTCCTCTTTATTTGAGCCACTTTTGTATTGTTGATTAACCATAAGAGAAAAACATTTTATAATATGAAAATGTAGATCTTGTTGAAGCACAAATAAATATTTGTTGTGAGATATTCTTTGTTATTAGTTTAAATGTTCAGATACTTTATAGTTTCTCAACTTCAAATCAATATTCTTCTTTTACTTTCTCTATCGTGTCATCAGGCTGCTCCAACTCTACTCCTCTGAGTAGCAGTAGTTGTGCTTACCCAACAACCTCTGAGCTGGGCTGGAGGATGAGCATGAAAGACAATACCTCTTTGGATGAAAGTGATAGGCTCTTAGCACAAGGTTTGTGCTTGCTCTAACTTCTTTCAATCCAAACAACTGCTTCCCCTTAATACTGAAACTTATTGCAGCCATACCCCTATGAGTAAGTGAGTAACTCACTTTCTTTGGCATGTAGTCATCCTGGTACATATTAAGTAGAGATGGTATTGAATTGACACAAAAATTTGATACAAGATTTCACTAGAAATACACGTTTTGTGGCCACCTGAAGCAAAAAACAGCCTGGTGTGTCTGTGAACAGTATAACTTAAAAATGAAAAGTCTATTAACTGTCAAGTTCAGCACCTTTCGAGGATGCAACATAAAATTTTCAAGAAAATTCCACATTCCAAACCACCTTTATATGGAACATTTTTTTTTTAAAATCTTGATTTTTGTGTTTAAGATGTTGCCAAACAAATGAAATGAATATCTTGAATTTTCTGGGAATAGCCCCTGAAGTCCTCTACATTCTGGATAACTTTTGTAAACTGGTAAATGTAAGAGATAGACAAAACTACAAAAAAAATCAAACTTAGATCTTGCTAAAGTACACAATTTACGTCAAATGCAACTCTTTTTTGAGTTAACCATTTGAGTTCAAATCTTCCAATACTTTACTCTTCTTGAATGGAAAATCATCATTCATTTTTTACTTTGTTCTTTTGCTCCTGGCTATGCAGAGGAGCAGAATTTTATGTAAAGAACTGTTCTTTAAGATTTGACAATTGCTTTAACCTGGTGTATTCTCTTATTTCTCTTCTACTTATAAGGAACTAAGTAATAAAACTATTTCTGCAAATGTTTATCTTGATCAGCACAAAGTAGATAGAACTTACATAAGAGCAATTTGTTAGCAAAAAGTTAGAGAAAGTGTTTCTTATTTTGCACTGAGCCAGTAGTCTACATTTATTCATAAAATTGTGAATTTAAGTTCTAAAAGGTGGCATCTGTGTAGGAAAATTCAGAACGAATTCTTCACAAAGGCTATGCTGGCCTTCTTACACCAAGGTTGTGGTTTCAAACTTAGCCCAGACCAAATGTTTTTAGTGTGCTTAAAAGCGACAGCCCCATGTCAGTAGATTTACAGGCATGTTAAAGAATTCCTGTGGGATGAAATTCCGACACACCAGCAGTACTCATATGATCCTGGCAATTGACAGAGTTGTTAAACAAACAAAATAATTTTTAATTTTATAAAGGCTACAAGCTAATTTGTATTTAAAATCAATGTAAATACAAATATACATTGTTTTGTAAGATAACAGTCTTCCTATCTTAGCAAATGAAAGGGACTATTTATGCTAATGACTGTGTGGTAAGTGAGGACAGAAAGCCTGTTGTGAGTGCTGGTAGTGGGAAAACGAGCTGGCAGTGGCTCTGAATCAACACTGTGCAAGTGGCCAATGCATACTAAAGACCTTCATAATAGAGAACTGGTAATTGGGTGGACTCGCTCTTCTCTTGTTGGAGGGCCTAATGAAGCATTGATTTTGCAGATAACCTCTCAATCTTGGAACCAATCGAAATTGCTATGTCCATCACACATATGCAGTAATAAAACTATGCAAATACATTAATATACATATATTCTGAAAGAACATAAAAAATGCTACAAAATAAACATACTGTTATTCGAAATGATCGCAACACAGCTGCAAAGACATCGAGGCCACTCATCAATAGCTGCAAATCGTGTCCAGTGGAATTTTCATGACAGCTGATATGATTGATTTTTTTAGCATTTCAATATTGCAGTGCCTTGAGCTTCTGCCACAGAGAATAATCCCATGGATTGAGGTCCAGTCAGCAGCAGCGATGAACCTGGGACATTGGTTACCAACCACTGCTGCAAAGTTTTTGCTCCCTCCATATGTCGTTAGCAAAGTTGGGATTGAACCCAGCATATCTCCTTTAATTTTTCATTCAGCATATGTCTTGTGTATCTTTTATGTCCTTAAAAAAAAATGTGACATTGTTCATAAAAGAGATATTCATTTCACAAGACAAAATAGTTTGTTTGTTTATGCAAAGGATTGCATCAAATCCTTACAAGAACTACGTTCACAATTTCTTTTGTGTGTAAACACCTAGAACGGCCAGATCTGATGTGATTAATAGTTGTCCCCATTTCTTTAAAGTGTGCTATTGTCTGAAATATAAATTGTTCATTGACACCAAGAGGTTTCAGTGTCGAAAAAAGTTCCTTAGCTCGCTTTCCACAGTAAAGTAATGCCAATACAGTGATATGATTTTCTTACGATCCCCACTTCTTCTTTTTCTCTTGCCTACTGGCACACTGTAAGCTGGTTACTCGTGGAGTAGTAAAGGCGACCTTGCAGATGACAATATACAATGTTGCCACATTTCCTTATTCACACTTTCCATACTATAGTGTGTTTAAATTTTACTTAGTGGTAGTACTGTTTATAGCTTTTCACTTTTGTCACTTCTGTGTCACTCTGTTTCTGAAATACAATAGACATAATATTGTAACAAGAACTCTCTGTAATACCAAAACAAACAGCTCTTTATTTCAAACATTGGTGGCTGCTTCTGGTATTGGCCACACAGTCACCAGTATATATTAGACAACAGCCGTGGAAGCTTACACATTTAACCCTCTATTTCTTTCACTATTTACAAAATTAAAAAAAAATCAGTTTTCTAACAAATGTCTCTTAGATGCTTTTGCAACAAATTTGCCTTAGAGTTTCCTTTCGGCGCTGGCTATAATGACAGCTACTATGGCACGCTCTAAATTTTCCATCAAAAGTGACTCAACTGCTGCATGCTATGCATGCCCAGTTGAAACTGAACTCTCTGCTGGGCTCTTCTCTCCTTTAAATGCTGTCAATGATGTAGCAAGAAACTTGCAGACGTAGTTGCGCAGGTGTCTCAAGCTCATGCAGGCATTACAATGCACAGCTTCAATGTCAAAGAACTTGCTGACGGCACGTGTCCATTCATGCAGGTACAACAATGCATGGCAACAATCAGCTATAACTTCCGAACCTAGCCGCCCAAACATGTGCAGCAATTACGGCCACAAGGTTCAATCACAATATGAAAAGGATTATGTTCCACTAGAGGCATTATGTGAACATTGCTTCTCTTGTCCTTATCTCTTTGTATGTTACCAATATTCACAATCTGAACATAGTGGAATAAGATGCATAGCATAACCAAGAGAACCCTGAGCCACAAAGTATAGCCCAGGGATTGAGTGCCCTAAGCCACAAAGCATAGCCAAGGAATTTGAGAGCCTTAAGCCATAAAGCATAGCCAAGAGGTCTATGAAGCTAAACCTGAATGAACCATTGCATAACCTAGGGATCCATGAGGCCTAATCCAATTCAAATTATCACAAATAACAGATTTTCATTTTAGCAACATTTTCATTGGTACCTTGCTATCTTTCCTCTTTACATACATACATACATACATACATTGTAGCTTTAAAGGCATTACTTTGCTGTATATAAATCACAAAGAAGGACATGTGGATGGGTTATAGACTTGCCGGAGCAGCATCTTCTGCTTTGTATATTCCTTAGTTTCCAGATAATGCTGAATATAATAATTACCAAAATTTGCAAGTATTTTGCAAGTAAAACATACATTCCTGGGAATGGGAGTTAAACTGATTTTCCTTGTGCAGCAACATCCAAAATGGAGCATTTACCACTCACTAATTCACACTATCTTATTATTTGATGAGCAGAAAACACTTCTTGCTGTAAAATTATCCATATATCCCCTGTTACAAAGTTAACTATGTTTTTGGATCTTCCCCATCAAATTTTTCTATAATTTCTTGGCTCCATTGCACACATGCCTGTTTCTGCTCATTTATAAGGTGGTGGGGATCCAACAACTACAGATCTTCCTGATGTGAAGACTTTCTTTAAGGATTGTCCTCAGTGCTGTCGATCCAATTTTCAGGACTTCTGGAATCTGATAATATGTGCAATTATCATCTTCTCTCAACATGCGCTCTACTTTCACCACATTTTAATTTGCTGTTGAAGCTGGCCATCTTGCACAATTTCCTTTCTCTTCTAAACTCTATAAATAGTGAATTGTAAAGGGCAAAGATCCTCAAATGCATGATGCATTCTTTTAAAGCATTCCTCTTTCCCCTAAACTAACTCTAAGGTTGTAGAAAATCATAGTGCAGAAATCCTCTTACTGGAGATCCATCCTAGTGTCTGGCATAGCAACACCTGTACATACATACACTGCAGTGCTGATGCTGCACATTGTTGGAGAATGCCCAGAGTTGCACACGTTACTATCTGAACTTCAATCTCAAACTTGTTCCTTGTTCCCAATTTTCAAAACTTTCTGAGTGATCCTTGGAAGAAAGATTTGAGAAGGAAAACTGTTGTGAAACTAAATGCTGATTATGGTATTGGAATGCAGACTGTTTGGGACATTAAAAAGAATAAGCAGAAAACACAAGATTTTATCAGGAACTGTAATTCTAATTCTGGAACATCTGCATGGAAAAGCATGAAGAGATCAACATTTGATGAATTAGATGCTTCTCTTTTGAATGGTTTAGCCTACAATGAGTAGGCATCATTGTTTCTGCGCAATAAGTGCCAAAAAAGGCTAAATGTTTTCAGGAAACTCTGAGGTTAAAAACAAATTTCCCTATTTACATATGAAGTTATATCTTAAAAGCATTAAATTATAGGTTTCTCAAACTATTAATGCATCTTCTCCACAACATTACCTCAAATAATCAGATAGTTAAAATTAACTGTATCACCACAAATACATAAATTCCCATTTCTCACTTATTTCACCAGTGTGGAGGGATAAGGTCACAGTGTACTTCTATAGAAATAAGTACATAATTTACTCTGTACTGTATATATTGAATTGTTTCACTTTTGCTTCAGCTATGAAGGCATTACAAAACACTCGGGAAAGAGTCAGGAAAGACACATAAGGTTGCATCAGATACTGAACAGGCTCAGCATAGAGATAGGACAAGACAAAACTGCTTCCTTGACATCTTACACAGACACAGATCAAGTACACAAACGCAGAATGTGCCACTGCTCCATTATCCTTTCAATACACCTTTCATGTTCATGATTACTTGTTCTTTTACAAAAGTTGGGTTTACGACAAGGTCAGAATAAGACTGAAATATTCAATGCCATAGCGATGATTTGAACCACAGATCTTCTGGTTTATGTCTGATTTCTCTAATCAGACATAAATTAAGATATTCCTTGTTATTGGCTTAAATTTTGCAGTTTCTTTAAAACATATGAACATACAATGTGCATAGTAGCTAGTGTATGCAGGCATATGTGCATGCATGTGTGTGCACGGACGCCTGTCTGTGGACAGCATAGCTCAATATCAAAAAGACTCTTAAATATCAAACTTGGTATTTATATTTGGTATGTGCCAAGGATGCGAGATGAAGATTTTCAACTACCCTTTACATAGACATTTTTTTAAAAATTTTGTTTTTTTCAAAAATGGCTCTATTTTGATTAAAATATGCTTTATTAAAGATATTTACATCATAAATAAAATACATATTTAGAATTTTCTAGGAATAACCTCTGAAGAGCTCTTTATTCTGGATGAGTTTTGCAGAATTTTACATAGTGGCTAGACCATTAGAGATAGACAAAAAAAACCTACTTCACAAAAAGTGTAGATCTCATTAAAACACATAAATTATGCGATATACATTTTCCTTGTAGAGTTTACCATTTTTGAGATATTCCTTGTTTTTCATTTCAATTTTAAACTACCTAACTTTTCTCTAGTGGGACCCTGCAAAGCAAACAAACCTCAATGGTTTCACAGAGTGACCAGTTTTTAAAAGATTTGAA
Source organism: Hymenopus coronatus (assembly GCA_030762935.1). Lineage (NCBI taxonomy): Eukaryota > Metazoa > Arthropoda > Insecta > Mantodea > Hymenopodidae > Hymenopus > Hymenopus coronatus. The sequence continues at coordinate 31,249,738 of CM060899.1, read as the reverse complement.
TATCGCTTTAGCCTAATGTATTCCCTTATTACCTTCTACTTAACAAGGAAGCAAGTAATAAGCCCAATTCTGCTAACATTTCTCTTGATTAGTATGACACAGATAAAAGAATAATCTTTTGTAAGCATAATTTGTATATGGAACAGCTAGAAAAAGCATGTTTCAAATGGAACAATGGATTTTTTTTAACCTTTGACTAGGAGAATGGAATTCCAAGCTCATCACTTAGCAACCAGCTTTAAAAGATTTTACTACCAATTTAGCCTGATGTATTCGCTTATTTCTCTTGTACCTGCAAGGAAATAAGTAATAAGACTATTTCTGCTAATGTTTATATTGATTAAAATGGAGTAGGTACAAGTATAAGCATAATTTGTTTCAGAATAGGTAATCATGTGAATGGACACATCAGATTTTTTAGACGCTTCTGAGAGCTAGTCTCATTCAGCTGGCTTTTAAATCTAGAAATCCCAGGTTTGATTCCTGGGTAGTAGAAGGAGCTTTAAGCCCTTATCTGGTTAGAAACAGTGTAATGCAAGGCAAGTCGAAATGGAGGCTCTGTATTATTGATTATTGATACTACCAATTGTTTCAAAAGTTAGAATCATTAATATGAGCACTCCACTTATGGAGCACAAGAATGAAAATATAAAATAGAAGCATTTACAGTGGGAAATAAGTAAACCATAAAAACTCAATCTGTGGAAAAAAGGTAGAAGCATAAAAAATATCATAGGAAACAATAAATTACGAGGGCGGTCCAGAAAGTAACCTCCGTTTGTGCGTAGCGCAGGAAGTGGTGGGGGTAGCGCCATTTTCTACACATCAGTGTGCACAGTGGTCAGTATGCTTCTAGCTGTCTAAGGAAGAGCATTGCACTGTCGCGCGTTTGAGAGATATAACCTCAAAACATGAGCGCCGCAATAGAAAATCCCGCCAAGTGTGAGGTGCGCGGTATTATAAGGTTTCTTTTGGCAAAACATCACTCAGCAGCCGAAATTCATCGTGAATTGTGTGCAGTATATGGTCCTAACATTATGAGTGAAGGTGTTGTCCGTCAATTGGTACGGTTTTTTAAAAATGGAAGAACTAACATTCATGAAGAATACAGGAGTGGTAGGCCTACTCTTGTCAATGATGACCTGGTGGTCAAAGTGGATGGAAAAGTTCGTGAGAACCGTTGGTTCACGATAACGGAACTTTCCGATCATTTTCCCGAAATTTCTCGGAGTCTTTTGCACGAGATAGTGACCAAACACCTAGGCTATCGCAAGTTTTGTGCTCGTTGGGTGCCAAAAACGCTGACTGACGACCACAAAACCAAAAGAATGAGTTCTGCCATCGACTTTCTTTCTCGGTATGCCACTGAAGGAGAAGCATTTTTGAACAAAATTGTTACTGGCGATGAAACTTGGGTGGCCTCCGTGAATGTTGAGACAAAACGGCAGTCAATGCAATGGGGACATACCGCTTCTCCAAGCAAGCCAAAGAAAGCCCTTCAAACTTTGTCTGCGAGGAAAGTCATGGCTACGGTTTTTTGGGATACTAAGGGCATCTTACTCGTTGAATTTATGGTACGTGGCACGACTGTCAATTCTGAAGCCTACTGTGAAACGTTGAAAGGACTAAGAAGGGCAATCCAAAACAAGCCTCGTGGTCTTCTGTCATCTGGTGTTGTGTTTCTGCATGACAACGCTCGCCCGCACACAGCTCGAAGAACAAATGAACTTTTAGCCAGTTTCAAATGGGACGTTTTAGACCATCCCCCCTACAACCTGGACTTAGATCCCAGTGATTTTCATCTGTTCCCATACATGAAACAGTGGCTTGCATCTCAGCGTTTCGGTAATGACAAAGAGCTTCATCACGCCGTGACGGGTTGGCTACGTTCACAGGCGGCAGAGTTTTATGCAGAGGGTATTTCAAGGACTGTTAAAAGGTGTGACAAGTGCTTGAATTTCTTCGGAGAATATGTAGAAAAATAAAAAAAATGTTGTATTTTTCATATATAATAATAAAATTGTTATATCTCAACTTGTTTAATTTTTATTTCCAAACGGAGGTTACTTTCTGAACTGCCCTCGTACAAGTCAGCTGAATAGAACTCCAAAAGTTTCAGTTCATCAGAAAGGAATTAGGAAGAGAAATGTGTGCAAAGATACAATTTAGGATGGTTATATTTATGAACAAAATTAATAGACCAACCTTATCTGAATATAAGACAATGATTTTTTCCAAAATATTAATTTTGAAAACTGGGGGTCATCTTGCATTTGTGATATATGTTTTCCAAATAGCTTGCAGGAAAAGTAAGTTTCAAATTTTGTGGGTATGGCAGTGGCAAACCCTGGGGGAAATAGTAAAGTTTACCACCAAGGTCGTGATGTATGCAGCACATTCAGTGCATTCCATTTCACTCTTAATACGTGTGAAGTGCATTAGAGAAAAAGATTTCTCACCAAGCTTAATATATAAAATAAAAGACTTTTTTTCATATTGGTGGTGCACATAATGTATTGGGGGCTAATGGCCTAGCGGAAAGAGAAGAGCTTCTTTAGCTGCACATTTCCCTCCTCCCACCACAAATGTGCCATTTATTTTGGTTCACTCCTCTGCTGCCAGTAACATGAATTTAAGCACAAGTTCTAATTAGGAAAAACTTTTTGTAACAATATATTACACTGAGCTGTCTTAATAGAAAATTGTATCGTTATAGCTGAGCTGCCATCGTCACTGATGAGCACAGACATAACGTGCATTTCCATTCTCCCTTCTCCATGTCTCTCTCACTCACAATGTGAATTTTTGCGCAAATTCGAAATTTGAACAATGTGTTATATTTAGTATGTTCTCTAAATAGAAAATGGTATCCATCACTGTTGTTACAGCTATGCCGCTGCCACTGACACCTCTATCGTCACGTTCTCCCACCATATACATATTGGTTCTCCCCACTCTGTTTCTTTCCTGCTCAAAATAGGTATTTCTTTGCAAATTCAAATTATTAAATATTACAATGGAGTACTATATAAGATATGAGGCTATCAGTATCAAAACAAGAAATCTCCACCTATCTAAATTTTTCAGTAGAACCCAATTTATGTTAGAGTTTTTTGTTTCAACTTTATCTGCTTGATTTTTGTCTTGAACATTCATCAAGTGACTCTAATGTAAATATCTAGAGGAACTCAACATTGGATTAATAATTTATTAGATATTTAAGCCTAAATTTTGGAGATTGTCCATTTTGATTCACATCTTAAGAGTTCTTGTGGAGTTTGCTCCATTGGATACCAACATGCATGGAGATTGCTCTTTCTGTTGATAAACGAAGGGATTATTGTACCTTGGCATTTATTTTAGTAAAACTATAATATTCATTTAATTATATTATAATAATTGGTCAATAATGATAATATAAGGTAGATTACTTAGTACTCTTAGAAAACTGAAACCAATTATTATCAAAACTGCAAGGGGTAAAAAGAGGAAAAGAAAACATCCATGAAGCTGTTCTTCATTGAGAGTTGGGTAACTTTTGGTGATAAAATATTTTAAACAATTGTAGTTTGGTCATCTATCTTGAAAATGTTAGCTTTAGAGCATTAGCTAGAACAATGAAATGTGGAAATTATATTGCTTAGACCTATTGCACAACTTTTAAAATAAGGTTTTTTTCATAACAGACTTTATCATAAAGGTGTGGATAAATTAGTTTTCAGAAATTAATAAACTACAAAGTACATTAATAAAAACCATTTCCACTTAATGTAAAATTAATTCCTGACAGAATACACCAATGTCCTCTGCCTTTTAGTAACAACTGATTTGCATTTCCTTGCCTACCGGACCTGTTTCCTAGCTTTTGTGGAAGTGATGGGTGTCGCATTTTGAGGCACCGTATCAATCACAGAGCACTTAGATGAAAACCAGCACTTCTTTTTATAATATCTGGCGATAGTATACACAGTTCAAAAAAACTGAAAATATCTCTAATATAATTAACAATTTTATAATATAGCGCACTTGAGCACAACACACACTATTATTTCCACCACTGCAGCCATATTGCTGCCAGTCACATGACCAGACTAGAAGCAGCCCATAAGAAGTTGTGGAGATTGCCCTTTTTGATTCCAACAGAAGGTACAGATTGCGCTGTTGAAATCAACATTTCATTTTAATGCACTGAAAAGTTGAGATTTTGTACATTTAGAAACAAACAAGCACTACATTTCAGTAAAGGGCTAGTAGCACAATTCAGTGGTACCAATAACTTAATTTCAAAAAAAAAAGTGGAGATTGTTCTTTTTTATACTAATGGCCTCATATGTTTCTGCCATAGCACACATATCAAAACATAATTTCCGTTCTACCCTTTCCCTCACTCCTACCCACTACGTGAATTATGCATTTAAAAAAAAAAAACCTTAATCAGCTTAAATGTCCCTTTTTTTTTTGTTTAAATTATACAACAAAACTTTATATTTCATTTAAAACTTATGTCTTCTGTTTATATAGCTGATATCTAAATTCCAAAATTACGCTCTGAAAAATGGGAGTCATCTTGCATTTGAGGTCGTCTTGTATTCAGATAAATACGATAATTCATAATTTATGCATCACATATATTACCTCCTGTTAGAGCAGGTAATAATTAGAAGCACCGTAACATAGATGAAAAGAATTTTTTGTAAAATTAAATACACACTTAAATATTTACAAGAGCAGTATTTTACAGAGATAGTAAAAGCACACGTTCAGCATGGCAGCACCCATTGTGTACTTGTATTACATTATTGATTCCTTCACCAAGTATCTTCCAACTGTCAGCGACTTCTGTAGTGGCAGTGTGAATATCAACAATAACAAGAGCGACCGGTGTACAGCGGCACACGCAGCGTAGCAGCACCCATTCCATATCTCTTCACTTGCATTGCATGCACACAATGCCATTTATTAGTCCCTGCATTAAACTTCTCCACCGTGTTCAGAAAGTGGATGCCATCATAGCCCCCCATGCAATATATGCGACTGCTGGCTACCGTTGTACCAAAATGACTCCTAGGAACACTCATAGGAGTCAGGAAGCACCATTCATTTGTTAGTATGTTGTATCTGTAGAAAGAGAAACCAAATTACTCATAGATAACATACATTTTGATTACTCAATTGCTTAAAAACAATTCCCTGCATTATAATTTATGCATCAAAATGTTTAAAATTCCATGCTTATTGCAATTTTTGTTAATTGCACATGGGCTAAGACAGCAGTTCTCACTTTTATTTCTCATCTCTTCTCTTGCTTAGTTTTTCTACTATATACTTACAATAGATAGAGGAAAGTATTGCATTCCACACAAAAAAATTCAACATTTATATTTCACATGTTTAAAGATTACCTACAAAAGCATCACAAACAGAATGACATTTTTACTTTCTGTACAATGTAGGTAGTAGGTAAAGAGGTATTGCATTCCACCCAAAATTTGACACTGAGATTTCACTGGAAATACATGTTTTGAAGACCTCTAAATCCAGAAAAAAAAACTTTTTGGAAAAACAATTACACAACATGTGTGTCTGTTAGTGTATCACTGTGTGGGTGCATGCATGTGTGTATAAACAGCATAACACAAAAACAAAAAATTGGTGTTAAATACCAAACTTGCTATTTAAGTTTAGTATGTTCCAAAAATGGGACATGAACATTTTGAAACAAAATCCCCCACTGCAAACTAACCTTTACATGGAAGATTTTTCAATTTTTTCAAAAATGGCTGTAATGATTTTGATTAAAATAACATAATTTAAATGTGTTTACATCACAAATAAAACATATATCTTAAATTTTCTGGCAATAGCCTCTGAAGCACTATTTATTCTGTACAAGTTTTCCATAACTGGTAAGCTATGAGAGACAGAAAAAAATGTTACTACTGAAAAAATGTAGATCTCATTAAAACACACAATTTATATCCATTACAGTTTCTTTTTTATTTTTGTCAAGCTAGCCATTTTTGAGATGTTCTTTGTTATTAGCTTAAATTTTCCAATATGTATACTTTTCTTAAATGGAAAGTCTTCATTTAATCATGTAAAGAGAGCAGAATTTCAATGTCATCACTGTTAGCGATTAAAAGTTTTGACCATTGCTTTAGCCTAGTGTATTCCTTATTTCTGTTGTACCCACAAGGAAATAAGAAAACGACTATTTTGTTAATGTTTATATGGATTAGCATGCAGCAGACAGATTAATAAGCTTCTGTAAGGATAATTTGCTACAGAATAAGTCACATAGTCTCAAACAGGGTGTCAATTTTGAAAATATTTACTTTAGTAAGAAACTTGTTAACAAGTATTTTTGTGCAGGTGTCTCTGGAGTTAGTACTCTATCATTATCAACTCGCCTTCTTCTGCATCTGTCATTTCGTTGATTGAAAATCATGTTAAATCTTTTAATGTGTTTATGACATCATCATAGCAAGGAGATAAATTCCTTTTGCATAGGGTTGACTCATATTGGAACATTTCTGCTAGAACATTTTTGCAGAAATAATATGAAAGTAGCATACTGTAACATGTGGAAGGGCATATTGCAGCATATTATCAATTTCACACATGTCTTTACTAAGTGCATGAATCTGAACTTCTTTGTACGAGTTATATGGTGCTTAGAGTTGCAGCGGTAAGGGTGAAACTATTTCTCTGTCCTTTAACCTCTAGTGTCCATAGGTAATGCATGATACCTCAGATTTCAGATTTCTTTTTTCACATTCGCTGAATGAGTCAAAGTAGTGATGGTAGTGGTATGTATTTGATACATTTTGCACTATATGCTAATATTATTTTTCTATCTCTGCTTGATGCTTATCCATGGTTGAATTTAAAAAAAAAAAAAACTAGATATAGCCATGAAACCCCTAAAATCCCTACATAAATAAAATCATTCTTGAAGATCCATGTTTTTTTGGTCATTAAAAACACAGAATAAAATATATAATTGTATAAATTTCATTGGATTCCCTAAATTTTGTTATATTTTGATTTAAACAAACTCATTAGGCACAAAATTATATTAAAACAATAATTTTATCTTAGGACTCTTAGAAATTAAACTGTACAAAATATATGTTGCAAAAAAAAAATTTTTTTTTTTTCCTTTTATTCAGAAATACTCATGTCCAAATCCATCCATATATTCAAGCAACTTATGTGTGTCCCTTCTAAAACTCTACTTCTTAAAAAGAATGACATTGCTGTACACGTTGACAATGAGCACCTGTCCCACTGACATATAGCTAGACTGGAGGAATGGATGTGACGTCTAATGCAGGGCATAGACCTTGCACAAACTAGGTACTAGTCCTGAGGTCTAATGATGCAAATACATTTTTCATTTCAACTTCTGGATATGCTTAAATATTTACCTTTCAACAGATTTTATGCAGTTTGTTCCGTCATATCCACCCATTACATAGATGAATTCATCCAGTACAGCACATCCAAAATGAGCTCTTTCATCATGCATTGAAGCTACAAAGTACCATTGATTTCTTTCTGCATCATATTTTTCCACACTTTTCAGTACTCCACCTTTTGAATTTTCTTCACCACCTGAAAGACACGAAGTACACGAGTTGCATAACATTTCATTACTTATAATTAAAGAGGTTACCCAAATAATGGTTCATGTGGTTATGTGCTCTTTTTACTTTCTCTAGTATGTATAGTAATTACTATCTTTATCAGAATACAAAACCACCTTAAATGCAAGAAGACCCTGTTTTCTCAGTAGTTAATTTTGGAATTCAGCATATTATCAATATAAAAAGAAGACATGATTAATTCTTCTTTTAACTTTCTCCAGCCATATATACAGTTACAATATAAGGTGAGGTGTTGTAATCCTTCAAAAAACTTGATACTGAGATTTCACTGTAAATACATGTTTTGAGGTCTTCTAAATAAATGTAAAAAATTATATTTAGAAAAAGGTCTGTATGTGGGTGTCTGTAGGCAGCATAACTCAAAAACAAAAAGTCCTTTAAATACCAAAGTTGGTATTTAGGTTCACTATCTTGCAAGAATGAAACGAAGATTTTAAAAAAGATATCACTCTTTACATAGAAACATTTTCCAAAATTGTGATTTTCTCAAAAATGGCTCTCACAATTTTGATAAAAATACTGTGCATTAAAGATATTTATATGAAAAATGAAATGCATATCTTGAGTATCCTTGGAATAGTTTCTGAAATCCCCTTCATTCTGAATGACATTTGTATAACTGGTAAACCATAAGAGATAGACTAAAACTTACATCACAAAAAATGCAGTTCTCATTAAAAAATACAATTTATGTCTCATATAATATATATAGTTCCTATGAAGTTAATCATTTAGAAACTATTCCTTGTTATTGGTTTCAATTTTAAAATAGTTTCAGTTTTCTCAAATGTCCATGTTTCTTTTGTTTTACTCTTAGGCATGCAAAAAACAGCAAAGAACATCGCATACTGGCATCTTTTAAAAAGATTTTACTTACACTTTAGCCCAGTGTATTCCCTTTTTCCTTCTATTTATAAGGAACTAACTAATAAGACCATTCTACTAATGTTTATCTTGATTATCATGAAGTAGAAAGAAGAAGGATCTGTTTTAAGAAGTTTGTCTAACAATTTTTATTAAAATACCATATGTTTAAGATATTTTCATGATAAATATGATGTATATCTTAAATCTTTTGTGCCAACAACCATTTTCAAGGTATTATCTGTAATTGATTTGAATTCCCAAATACTCATACTTCTTTTCAAGTGTTAAGTCTTTATCAATTTTTTCTTGAGGTCATGCATAGAGCATGGATTTTCAAACCCATTGTCTGGTGATTAGGTCTTTAAAAATCTATTGCACAACATACTGCAGGGCCTCTCAAATGTCGTAAAATTTCACTTACCTATTCCACCTATTACATAAATTGCTCCTCCAGCAGTAACTGCACAGTGATGTCCTCTACTCGTTAGCAATGCACATCCTTCATGCCACGTGTTTAAATTTTCTTCATAGATCTGCAAATCAAATGTTATAAATGAAAGAGAGATGGCGTATAGATTTAGGGAAACAGGATCTATTCTTGATAAGAAACTGAAATTAAAGTACTGTATTCTTAGATAGGAAAATTTTATGACATTACAGGAAGAAGAACAAAGTCCAAAGAAATCTTTGAGAATTTCTTTTTTCTTTTGTTTTATTATTAAAACCAGTTGAAAAACAGTCAGGAGTTGAACAGGAATCTCCTGCTTTTCATGTGGTTGTTCTACCATTGAGCTATTATGACAATATGCCAGTAGGACATTAAATTCTCCAACTGCTTTGGGATTTTACACAGTTAACCAACTGGAATGTCTCACTTTTTTTATTATTGAAAATAGGATTCCCTGAGCCATAGACTTAATATGCAAACATTACAATGCAGATGTATTACAATTATAATTATTGACATTGCACAAGTTCATATAAAGTGTTATATTAATTACCTATTATAATTAACATAAGATTTTAAATATCAATATGACTGAACACAAACATAAGGATAAAATAAGCAGAAATAAACAACAAGAACAAAAATATGATTTGTACCATTCACATGACTTTCTCTATATCACTGCAACAAGTTATTCTTACTTCTATTTACTTCACACTTATCAGAAAAATTTAGCAGAAATAGTGTTATTACTTGCTTCCTTGTAAGTAGAAGCGAAATAAGGGACTACCATAGGTTAAAGTGATAGTCACGAGCTGGTTGCTATGTGGCTGAAGTTCCTTTGTTTGTTTGTTCACAAAGTCCTGTATGAGAAAAGTATGTTTTTTATAATGGATGGGGCCTTCTCCGGAAGCTAAGAAGACACACATGTTTTTTATAGCTGAAAAAAAAAACAAGGAATATCTCAAAAACAATCAACTCCATGAAAAAATGTATATAACATAAATTGTGTGTTTTAAAGTGCTCTACATTTGTTGTGAGGTAAGTTTTTGACAATCTCTTACGGTTTAGCAGTTATGCAAAATTCCGTAAAATTGACACAGAATAAAGTAGCCTTCAGAGGCTATTCCCAAAAAATTCAAAATATACATTTTATTTGTCAGGTAAATATCTTTAATATACGATATTGTAGTCAAAATCGTCAGATCCATTTTTTAGAAAATCAAAATTTTCGAAAAAAGTTCCATGTAAAGGGTAGTTTGGGGTGGGGGGGGATTTTTCTCAAAATCTTCTTGTCGCATCCCTGGAAGATACTAAACTAAAATAATACCAAGTTTGGTATTTTACCGACTTTTCATTTTTGAGTTATCGTGTTCACAGACATATGGACACACTGACACATGGACACACGGACACACACGCACACACGGACCTTTTTCTGAAAATACTTTTTTTAATACAAGGGACCCTAAAACATATATTTCTGGTGAAATCTCGGTATCAAATTTTTTGGTGGAGTGCAATACCTTCTCTATACACTATGTTCATAGTGCGTATAGAGAAAGTAAAAAGTGGTTAAGAATTCATAATAAAGATATTAAATGTGAGAATTAAGAATGTATATACACAAGTTAATCATTGCACATTACAACACAAGCTTCAGTGTAAACTTAACTTTCTATAACTACCAATTATTACAGATAAATAATAATAATAATAATAATAATAATAATAATAATAATAATAATAAAAATAAATATAGGAATAAATCAGTAAGGACAGGCATATTACATATTTTATAGATGTTCTTCTATTGTTGTCCAAAGAATTTTTTTCGTCTGCTTTTTAAAACCTTCATATGTTTTCCGTTCTTTTAAGTAGTCTGGTAGCAAATTAAAGGCCTGTATAGCACTGCATACAATGTTAGAGGTACCATATTTTGTAGAATTTACTCTTGGAACATGATACTGAAGACTTTTTCTTGTTGCATGGTGATGTATTTGAGTATTAGATTAAGAGTTATTATATATATTAGATTTAATAAGCCCATTTTTTATTTTGTATGCAAAGCATAACTTAAGAGATAAGACCTTGATAATGACTTATTATTTTTAGTATTTACTATTGGGTAATACTAACATGATATTACATTCTCCTATTCATTCAGGTTTTTGCCAGTTAATCAGTGGTAAGTCTCACTTCAGAAATAATCTTACTGGTATATACATAAGTATTTAGTATCCAGGTGCATTAAATTCTCCAATTGATTCAGATTTTTACCCAATTAAACAATTGGTGTGTCTCCTTGTCTTTCTTTCATTTTCCTCAGCAGGAGTATAACTGCTTCCATCTAGTGGTAAGCCTTAGGACATTGCGACTTCATTTTAAAAAATTCTAAGAAATTCTCCTTCCTTTAAAAAAAATTCTTAGATTTTGTTCTTTATATTAAAAAAATTCAATAGCTTCTGCTTCATTTAAAAAAAATAAAAATAAAAAAAAAATAAAAAAAAATAAAAAAAAACCATGCTCCATTCGCATGACTTTCTCAACCTGTTCCATAAACAAATTATTCTTACCAAAGATAATTCTTTTATCTTCTACATCATGCTAATCAACATATGCTTTATATGCAACATATTTAAAAAAATTGGCATAACAATTTGTATTAAAATATATCTTGAATTTTCTGGGAATAGGCTCTTCTTCTTCTTCTTCTTCTTCTTTTTTTTTTTTTTTTTTTTTTTTTTTTTTTAGTTATTGGTTTCAGTTTTAAGGTACTCTTTTCTCAAATGGGAAGTCACTCTTTCTTTTCGCCTCTTTTTTGTTTATTCCCAGCAAGTAAAGCGAACCAAATGTTTCATATAGCGACCAGCTTTTAAAAGATTTGACCATCACTTTAGCTGTGCAGTTTCTTATTACTTGCAAAGAAGCAAGTAATAAGACCTATTCTGATGCTGTTTATTTTGATTAGTATGATGTAGAGAAAAAAGTAATATTTTTTAAGAAAAGTTGTTTGGGGAACAGCTGGAGAATTTCATATGAATGTAACACATCAGTTTTTTTTTATTTTATATTGTGTTTAATTAAAATTGAATTACTGCTCTCATATTACATAAAGGATATACAGGATATTCTTTTAATCTGTTTAATGTACAGTAGCCTGCATGGTCCTTTCCCATGCCCATGCACTTTCATTTGGCACCATCTGCACTATGATAGTATGCAGCCTGCCTTTTAGAACTCATGCCTTATACACTTTACTCCGTGACAAGCAGATGGCACTGGGGTACTGTCTGGTCTAGGCTTTTCATTACATGTGGATAGATGACACTAATCACAATTACTATCTATTTTTCAATTTTATTGTTGTTTTAGACTGAAGGTGGAATTTTGGGTCTTGGTATTGCTAAATATCCAATCTGGTATTTACCTTGGTGACTGAGGGAAACCATTAAGAAACCTCAGTCAGATTGGTTGGCCCTCGGGATTTGAACAAGGACCTCCCAAATGTGGGCAACAGACTTTACTGCCTGAGACATTCCACTTGGTAATATTAATATTGAGAACTGTAGGTTTTCTTGCATTCTCGATATATGTTTTCTGAATAGAATGTGGGAAAAAATAAATTTCAAACTTTGCAGGTACAGCTGGTGAAGCATGGAAAACAGTAAAGTTTACTGCTAAGATCTTGAATAAGCAGTAGATTTTGTATATTCCATTTTGTGCTGTAAGGTTAGCTGTTAATAGACCTAGAGGGATTTCTTTCCGAGGCTAAACTAAAAATAGAGGATTTCTTTTAGCATTGAATGGTTGTGCATAATGTTGTTCAAAGGTACTATAAATATTTTGAGCCTAATCATAAAAAATAGTAACTTGTCATTGAAAATTGCTTTATTGTTTCTCAAAATATTCCCTTTTATGATCAATACACTTTTGCATGCATTGGAACCATTTGTCATAGCACATTTTCTGTTCCACTTGAGACACCTCCAAAACATGGTTTTTTAATACATTAACAGCTTCTTATGCTGACGAAAATTGTTGTCCACGTATTTTATTATTGATGTCGGTAACAAAAGAAGTCATTGGGTGTTAAATCAGGACTGTATGGCAGATGAGTCATCAGTTTGATTTTATGAATGTTCAAATAGTCAATTGTTAGACAAGACATGTGAGTGCTTGCATGTCTTGATGAAGGACAATCTGACGGCACTTATTTGTTGCCTTATTTCAGCAAAGACTTCCGGCAAACAAATGATTATGTACCATTCAGAACTGACCATTTTATGTTCTTCTAAAGGAACTGTTGCCACATGACCAGTTTTTCTGAAAAAATAGGCAACCATTTGTTTAAAAATGCTTTAAGTGCAAACAATTTTTGTTGAATTTTGAAACACCCATACAGTTGACTGCTGTTTACGTTCCGACTCATATGCATAGGTCCATAATTCGTCACCTGTTACAATCTTTTGAAGCCCCACTATTATATTTCTTGAGCATTTGTGTGCACCAATCGGCATGAGAATCCTTTTAAGATTGTGTCAAATTATGTGGATCCAACAAAAGCAAACTTTTTTCATATTAAATGACCATGCAACATTTTGTATATATTGGTGTAACTAATGCATAGGGTTGCCTCTATCTCACAGTATGTAGCATGATATCTTACAGTATCAGCTTTACACACCACCAATGTTTTCTGGCACAACAACTGATTTTGGATGACCTTCACAAATTAATTATCAGTGAGCAAATGGTGGCCATGATTAAACTCATTATACTAGTGTTTTGTGGAGGCAAAGGATGGAGCTTCATTGCCAAAAGTAGTAGTAAGTTGTTCAATGCAGTCTTGTCTTGATAATATATGTCAATTATCATAGTATATTATCTTACAAAAATTTTCACGAGCTGATTCCCTCTTTTCACTGAGACACAATTTTAAAGTGCCTGTAAACAACACAAATAACGCTCTATTGACAAAATATCTGAAGTATGTTAAGGTCAACAATGTCAAACTTTCCAGAGGAAACACCAGATGGCACCTACAATAATCAGTGTTGCGAGGCTCAAAATATAAATAGTGACCTTTTTCTAAAAATGCTTTTTTTTGAATACAGGGGACACTAAACTGTCTATTTCTGGTGAAATCTTGGTATCAAAATTTTGGTGGGGTGCAATATCTTCTCTATCTAGGTACTAAGTAGAGAAAGTAAAAAGCTTCCTATATTTGATAAAACAATGTTGAATTTCATTCCCAAAGTTTTCCCCATGATTTTTTAAGATTAAGAAGCTGGTGTGAGATAATTTAAATGAATGAGTTGGAATATTGTAACACTATGTCACAGATAAGCACTTATTGAAACACATTTCAGGATCACTGACTCGGTCCTGAAACGGATTCAAGTAAATGCTTATCTGTGATGCAATGTTCCCAAATCAAGTATTTAAATTTTCCATGATGTTTGTTTTGCTTCCTTAATAGCCATTCCTACTGTCATTTGGTTTTTGTGTATAAGATGGAGGCAGCACCGTGGCTGAGTGGTTCGACTGCTCGCCTGCCACCTAGGTGGCCCAGGTTCGATCCCAAGTGCCCACATGTGGGATTTGTGGTGGACAAAGCAGCATCTGGGCAGGTTTTCTCTGGGTCCTTCAGTTTCCCCTGCCACTCATTCCAACAATTGCTCCATCATCATCTTTCCTATCATCCATTTTGCTTGCATTTCATATCATCCACTTCCTCATGCTCATTTATGGCTACTAGCCGACCACTCATACCAAGTTCTCCATTCTGTGGTTTCGTGCTGTTAGCTCCCCAACAGGCTTGTAAGTCCTAGGGGGTGTCAGTACTAAAAACACATGGGGAGGGTAAGCGGACTAAGAGAAATATAGGATGTAAGCTAACAACTGGGATATTACCAGATTTTAGTAACTTATTTCATGATGTAGAAAAATATCATAGTTGCACTTTAGTAACCTCTTATATGCTGCATCCCCTAAAGTAAAGTGTACTGACATACCCACACTCTCTTCTCAAATCCATTATTCCCTTGGCCACCCAAGACATACAGCTGCTGCTCCAAGATTACTGCTGCAGTACCTTCAACTGCCAAAGGAAGAGGAGCAAGGTCACTCCATTCATTGGACTGGATGCTGTAATACTCAACAGTCGTCAGGATTGTTGAACAATTATATCCACCTAATAAAGAATAAAAAATTATAGAACATCAATTCCTCACTAATAATAACTACATGAAAACTAAAGGCTACTTGCAAAAATATATTTAGCAGTATACCCCCGTCGCTGAATACTTGCACTTGACAGTTCGAGTGGTTTCGCGTAAAGTTGGCTATACTGCCTTTGCAGCATTGCCAGTGCAATGAGTAAACAACAACAGCTGATCACAAATATCTCTATCATGTGTAAAGGTGAATATAAACGGTGTACATAGTAAATAAATGCTGATGAATAATGAGACTAATTTGTTAGTATTGTTTAATTGAAAGTAACAATGATACTATAACGCATGTAACATAGATACGTATTTATGACAATATTGAACAAAAATGCAAAATAGCTTGTTACATGAGAGAAATATATAACAAAGTGATTTTCACCGGTTTACAACTTTAATGGCTCAATTCCATTCAAGTCTCCATCATCATTCTGGGAAGTATCATTGTCATTGTCATCATCATCATCGTCATCATCAACAAGACCTATCATTAGTGGTTCACATTCTCTGATGATTCCGTCTAATTCTTGTGCATTTTGTATTATTTTGCGCACATGATTCACTTTCTTCTTTCATGAAGCCGCATCCTCACCACACCTTCCGCAAAAGTCTATTTAACTTTATTATGGTTGAAGTCTTAACACGTACAAACTAACACCAAGAACACTGTCAACAATTACTATGAATGTAAATAACAAAGAATAATACGTAGCATATATAGAACAGCTCAGCACATGTGTTAGGAGTTCACAAACTGAGTATGTGGTTGGAAATAGCCAGATATTGCAACAGTGTAGCGTCTATATCCGTTTCTGCTGTCTGACCGACTGACCGGAATGCTGCTTTATGATTGGTTCAGAAAGTCAAACGGGTAAAGATTTTCATCTGTTTTCTGTGGGTGTACCAACTTAACTCTTAACTGTCAAGTGCAAGTATTCAGCGGTGGGGGTATGGATGTTAAACTCATTGCAAAAATGTTTATAGCTAAACAGTCTCTAAATTTTATATATTTACTTTCTCTACACATACTATGTACATAGTGTATACAGAAGGTATTGCATTTCACTCAAAAATTCAATACCAAGATTTCACCAGAAATACATGTTTTAGGGTCCCCCATATCCAGAAAAAGACTTTCAGAAAAAGGTGGTATTTAAGTTTAGTATCTTCCAAGGATACGACACAAAGATTTTGAGAAAAATCCCCCCTCCCAAACTATCCTTTGGAAGACTTTTATTTTCTCAAAAAATGGCTAAAACGATTTTGATTAAAAACCCATATATTAAAGATATTTACATCCCAAAGAAAGTGTATATCTTGAATTTTATGGGAATAGCCCCTGAAGATCTCTACTCTGGATGAATTTTGCCGAATTTTGCTTAACTGCTATGCCGTAAGATAGACAAAAACTTACTGCACCAAAAATGTAAAACTTGTCAAAACACACAATTTATGTCCTTTATATTTTTGTTGTGGAGGTAACCGTTTCCTAGACATTCCTTGTTATTGGTTTCAATTGCATAGTACTTATACAAGATACGTCCAGAAAGTAAGTTCCGTTTCAATTTATCTCCGCTGCAGCGCTGCGATCGCAGTTCCGCACATGCACGGTAGACACTCTGTATCAAGGAGAAGAAACGTGTGCCATTTTAGGATCCCTGTCAGCCACATGCGCTTTGTTGTGCTTGTTTACAATGTCGGTGTTGATTGAAAATCCCACCGCTTATGAAATCAGATCTGTGATTCGTTTTCTGAATGCTAGGAAAGTGAAATCAATTGAAATTTATCGGCAAATTTGCAAAGTTTACGGACAAAATGCGATGAGTGATTCAATGGTGAGAAGATGGCTCCAATAGTTCCATGAAGGACGTAGTGAAGTGCACAATGAAGAACGAAGTGGGCATCCATCTTTGGTTACAGACCACACACTGCAAATGTGACGAAAAACCTCCTACAGTGATTTGGCTGGGACGTCTTTGAACATCCTCCGTACAGCCCTGACCTCGCTCCTAGAGACTTTCATCTGTTCTTACATCTCAAGTCTTTCCTTGGCGGTCAACACTTCAACAATGACAAAGAGCTGAAAGAAAATGTTTCCTATTTTTTGAAGACACAGGCGGCAAACTTCTATGAAGAAGGTATACAAAAACTTGTGCCACGCTATGACAAATGCCTGCAAAATTTCGGCAGTTAAGTGGAGAAGTAGTTTAAGAGTTGTAGAATTTTGTGCAATAAATAATTATTCTGTATCTGTACACAATTTAATTTTATTACCAAACGGAACTTACTTTCTGGACGTACTTCGTACTTTTCTCAGACAGGAACTGTCCATTTTTCTTTTGTTCTACTTCTGGCCAAGCAAAGAAGCGATTTTCAATGCCATTGCATAACAACAGCTTTCAAAACATTTGACCATCATATTAGCCTAGTGTATTCCCTTAGTTCTCTTCTACTTTTAAGGAACTAAGTAATAAGAACATTCTGCTAATGTTTATCTTGATAAGCATTGTGTAGAAAGAAAAATAATCTTTTGTAAGAAGTTTGTTTGTAGAGCAGCTAGAGAAAGTCATGTGATTGTAACACATAAGATTTTTTTTTACTTTCTCCATGTACATACAAGGGGCATTCAATAAGTGCTTAGAAAATCCAAGAAATGGCACTTCTGGCATTGAAGAAAGTTTGTATTTAGTAAGCATCATCTCTTACTAGATGGCAGTTAGGGCTGTTTCACAATACACTGGTAACAGTTACCAGAACAAGACCAAGAATGGGAAGCCAGGCAGCATTTAACACTTTGATTCACAATAACCTGGTAACGAAAACCAGAATGCATTCATTTATTATTAACCAATGACATTTTTTTGCCTGCTCTCCAATTTAGCCAATGTAATCTATGAATTTAGCCAAAATAATACAGATTAGCCAACTTAAAATTCTGGAAACCACTGTTATTTCTGACTCCTTAGAACTTCTTAAGCAGCTAAACTGTACATTTTCAATAAACAACCAGTGCTCAAACAATTTGAAATATAAATAAAACTCTTTTGCTTGGATTCCTTCTGGTTTAATTTTCCCAGCATGTGACTAGATGTGAACTCTTTTGCTTGGATTCCTTCTGGTTTGATTTTCCCAGCATGTGATTGTGACTAGAAAGAACATGGAGTAATTGCTACAATGAACAGTCCTTAAAGTGAAGAAGAAAAGTCTGATATGCACAATATGGATCATATATGCATGCCCAGGAACAAGAATGTGAAACTTGAGCTTGGTCAATTGCTTCTCATTCCTGGAGAGGCTTCCCATCAATTGTGAATACTTCCATTGAAATACATGTATTTCAACATTCTCGTTCTGGTTACCATTACTGTTTGTTGTGAACCAGCCTTTAAAGTTTCAGCTATATACATCACATGGTTTTGTTGTCATAGGCAACTGGATGAACAAACTTGTGTTCATTTAGAAAGATGGAAAAAAGTGACTTTTTTTGCGGTGATTATGCACTTCTATTTAATAGCTCAACTCCAAAAGAGATTATAGCCAAATTTGATGAAGTTCATGGCATATCTGCTCCTGTGTTTGCAACAGCTAAAAATTGCATAGAGTTTAAATGTGGGCATAAATCCACACATGATGAACATCTTTCAGGACATCCAGTGGAAGTGACTTTTGAAATGACTCACAAAATCCACAACATGGTGTTGAGTGGTTGACGAATCAAAGTTCACGAAATAGTTGAGGCCACAGGCATATCATAAGGCACAGTTTTTATAAATTTTTCCCAAAATTTAAGTCTAACAAAGATCTTTTGCAAGGTGGATGGTGTGTTTCCTCTCAATGGAGAATAAACGCAGTCATGTGATCGATTTGGAAGCTGGTATTGCAATTTTCCATTGCAATTCTGATGAGTTTCTGCGTCAATACATAGCTGTGAATGAAACATGGATACACTGCTACACTCCAGAGAGAAAAATGCAGTTGAAACAGTGAGATTTTAAAGAAGAATTGGCTCCAGAGAAGGCAAAGCTGGTGAAACCGGCTGACAAGCTGATGGCCTTACATGCAGAATCATCTACAATGATTACTTGCAGACAGGAAGAACAATATATACATCATTATTGCATCAGTTGAGTGAAGAAGTCAAGAAAAAACTCCATCTAACAGAGAAAAAAATTCTCTTCCACCAAGTCAATGCACAGATGAACACCTGCATAGCTTCAATTGCAAACATTATGGAATTAAGGTTTGAATTACAACATTCACCAATTCATCAGATTTGGCCCCCGGTGACCTTTTTTTAATCTCTAACAAGGAAGTCATCTACCAAACAAATGCCTATTTTGAGGAGCTTCCGAAATTTTACTTTTTGGATGGATTAAAACAGCTGGAGAAATGCTGGCAAAAGTATTTTAACGAGAGAGTGAGACAGGGAGGGGGAGACTGATGGTTAATGATAAAGATGTAACCAAGAAAAGTTTTGAAAGCTCATAATAATAGTCATATTATAGTGTTTAATTCAAAATGCATTAAAATGCAAAAACTGTTTATCTATCAATCTTCTCTAAAGAAAACTGCTTACATTTTATAAAATCTTCAATTAAAATAATTTTATGCAATCCCAGCATTAAAATGGCTTATTATGGCAGCATATATGCACAAAATTACCCTATTTCTGGCACCTGTGCTGTAATTACCATGGCAACAGACAACAATGACTCATCGCTGCCATAACACAATTTTCTTCAATGTACCTGTAAGAAAACCTGAATTCTTCACTCGCAAGAGTAGTAACATTCACAGGAATCACTTCATTAAATTTATTTTAAAACCAAAATCAACAACAATATACATTGATTTTTCTGGAATGAATAAACACTCTTCATTCTTGGCTTTGTTCTTTATGTCAAGTTGAATAAAATTCATATTTTCAACAGTTTTATCATTACCTTCCATTTTCCTTTATAAGTGTTGAAACAAATGAAACATTTGCTTAGCAACCATGATACATCATACATCTGTACCTCAGATACATTATAATTATTTATTTAGCAAATGTATTAAATATTTTTATGTATTTTTAAAACTGCATAAAATGTTGCATGTAACATGTGTAAAATCTCACTGTAACATGTTTTGCTCACACACTAAACATGTACTCGTGTCATAATCAGTCATATTATAGATTAGTTACATAAATAACTTTGAAAAATATAAACACTCGTAAAAATGCATATTTTGCTTATGTACATTCACAATTAAACTATGGTATTCTCTTATGGGGAAACTCCCAATTGTAAGTACAATTAAATCATGGTATTCTCTTATGGGGAAACTCCCAATTTTAAGACATTATTTTTACTTCAAAAGAAAATAATAAGAACAACAGCTGCAGTAAATCAAAGAACCACCTGTAAGTCATATTTCAACAAACTGCAAATCCTGACATTACCATGTATGTACATTTATAAAAGAGAAATGGATCTAAAAAAAGATCAGATGTGTTACATTCACATGACTTTGTCTAACTGTTCTACAAACAAACTTCTTACGAAAGATTATTCTTCTTTCTACACCATGCTAATTGAGATAAACATCAGCAAAATGTTCTTATTACTTTGTTCCTTATAAATAGAAGGGAACTAAAGGAATGCGCTATGCTAGAGTGATAGTCAAATGTTTGAAAAGCTCTTGTGCGATTGTCATCACAAATTGCTTCTTTGCTTGGCAAGAAGTAAACAAAAGAAAAATGGACACTTCCTGTCTGGGAAAAGTATAAGTACTTTACAATTGAAAGCAATAACAAGGAATGTCTTGGAAACGGTCAACTTCACAACAAAAATGCTTAGAACATAAACTGTGTATTTTAACAGCATCTACATTTTTTGTGTGGTAAGCTTTTGTCTATTTCTTATGGTTTACTAGTTATGCAAAATTCAGAAAAAATTATCCAGAACAAGCTATTCCTGGAAAATTCAAGATGTAAACTTTATTTGAGATGTAAATATGTATAATATAAAATATTTTAATTAAAGTTGTTGGTGCAGTTTTTGAGAAAAACAAAATTTTCAAAAACTTTTTCATGTAAAGGTTAGTCTGGGGTGGGTGGATTTTCTTGAAAATCTTTGTGTTGCATCCTTGGAAGATAATAAACTTAAGTACCAAGTTTACTATTTAACAAATTTTTAGTTTTTGAGCCACACCCACCCACCCACCCCCACCCCCACCCCCACACCCACACCCACACCCACACCCACACCCACACACACACACACACACACACACACAGTGAGACTTTTACTAGAAATGGTTTTTTTAACTCAGGGACCTCAAAACATATATTTCCGTAAAAATCTTGGTATCAAATTTTTTGGGTATCTTCTCTATGCATTATGTACATAGTACATGTAGAGAAAGTAATAGCTGCAACAACAAAAATGAACTCATTACCAACAATAATATACTAGGGGCGTTCAAAAATGATTGGCACTATAATTTTGTTTTTGTTCACAGAAACCATTTATTGAACAAACTCATTCCGGTTACATTAGAGGTATTCCCCACCATGTCTATGCTCTTTTTCCATTATTCTGGCAGCTTCTGTAGTTGTATAGTAAACCATTTTTTGGGGGTATCCCAACATCACTGTTGGACAACTGCATGAAGTTTGTCATTAGTGGTGAACTTGTTACCCTGCATGCCCTCTTTCATCGAATCAAATAGGATATAGTCACTAGCAGCCAGATCTGGCAAATATGGAGAAAGTGGCAGCACAGTAAACCCTAGTTCACGAATGGTGGTAATGGTCCGGTGACTGGCATATGGTCATGCATTGTCTCATAGGAGAACATCACGAATCTGCATCTTGGTGTTGCCTACCCACATATGGTCACTAACCTCTGGTGGATGTCTGAAGCAGTCACTCCTTCCCACCAAAGAAACCACACAGTCCACCTTTGTGAGTGCTTGTCTGCTTCCATGTTGTTTTATGATGTCCACAAGTGTACTTGCAAACAGGTACAATTTCCGCTCCAGTGAGCTACCTATGGGAAGTAGCAACATCATCTGGTGGCAGCAGGCAGTATTATAGTCAATCTTCATGCATACATCGACAAATATTTCAAACCGCTATTTTGCAGGAGTTATAAGGGGAGTGGCAATCATTATTGAACAACCTAAATACACAATTACAAAACAAGATAAAAAACACACATATACAAAGAACAAACACAAAAACACATCAAAACACTTTTAACTACATGGCAGTTAAATTTTTCAATAAATTACCTGAAAATATTTAAAAAACACAGACAAAACTGAAAGCATTTAAATAAAAAGTAATGTCATACCTGTTAGATCACCAGTTCTGCACAATAGATGAATTTATGATGATTTAAGTAGTTTTATTTTATTTTTATTTCAGTTTAGTTTGCACTTTAGTTTAAGATCTTTGATGCATCACCTGTTTATGAGCATTGCTCAGTACTGTAAATATATATGATGAATAAATAATAAAAAAAATATATTAAGTAATTTATGCCTCTATATAAAAACTAATTTAAAAATAGCACATCTGCCCTAAGAGTTTTTATTCATTACAAAGTATCATCCCATTCAAGAATGATCATGCCACCTTCAATAGCATTATTGCATTTTAACTGGATCTTTCTTGTATATACTTTAGCAGCAAGAAATATATCTTTGGCAAGATAAGGTGCTCTCTTCCAGTGATACTGAGGCCATCTATCAGAAGAATACATAGAATAAGAATTAGTATACATGTTTACATATTTGCCTTACCTACAACAAATAACTCATAATCCTTAGAAGTAACTGCTGCACGGTAGCGTGCATGATGCATGGTAGGAATAACCCTTGTTTCTTCCAAAGGTTCACCCTCATTTACTGCAATGGGAACCATACACTTCCATCCATCATATCCCAAAGTAAAACATTCCACACTTCCCAGTGGCACACCAGACCATTCTCCACCAATTGCTAATATCACCTAGGGAAAAGAAAAGGGCAAAAATAGGCCAACATTTAATTCTTTTATTCCATTTACCATTAAGAAACTGATCAGTGTGAGAATGTTGTATACAGAAGAGTTAATATTAAAAGCACATAGGCAAGTAATGCCATAAGCTGGCTAAGAGAGTATGGATTACAAGAGACCTTGAATAAAAATCTGATGTGTACCATTCACATGACTTTCTCTACAAACTATTGTTACAAAAGATTATTCCTTTATCTATACTGTGGTATTTGAGATAAGCATTAGCAGAATTGGTTGCATTAGTTCCTTCTAATAAGAGGGGAAATAAGGTGATACACTAGACTAAAACAATAATCAAATCTTATAAAAATATGGCCACTATATGTAGCAAATGTGTAGACTGAAAAGTTCTACATAGATCAAACCAAAAATACTAAAAAACACCTGATAATAATAACAACAACAATAATAACAACAATAATAATAAATTAATTCATCATTATATGAAAAAAATGTTAATTAATGTTAAATTTATGTGTATTACCTCCTGTTCATGACTATGTCTTGTTTTATATTGGGATTTTCTGAGACGCAATGCCCAAAGAGTTTTTATGTCTCCAGTATCATATCTTTGCTCAAGGACAAAATTTATTGTATGATTGATTAGATCCAGAAGTTTTGTGTCTGCTACAGCTTCATCTCGTTTTAAGCTAAGAAGTTGTTCCATTGGCACATCTTCTAGGTTAAGCTTGCAGGCCAAATTTTCTAAATGCTGCAAGCGACCCTCGGGGTCCTCTCTCCACCATCTTAGTATTCCCTGGAATATACATAATATTTTAATAATTTTGCAAACTGATGTTTTAACACAAAATTCAGCTCACAAGTCAGAAAAAAGGAGCAATTGCATATTACTTTTTGTTCTACCTTGATATAATAAATACAGGAAGTGTTGTGTTCTACCCTAAAAAGTTGATACAGAAATTTCATTAGAAATACAGGTATTGAAACTCGACGAATCCATAGATAATATTTTAGAACAGATCCAAGTGTGTGTGTGCGCACACCTGTTTACTTGTGTGTGAACAGAACAACTCAAAAATAAACAGCTAAACAATTATTTAATAAAAAAGACCTCCTTATTTTATTCAAAATACTATATATTAAAGACATTTGCATGGCAAATAAAATGTATGTCTTGAATTTTCTATGAATAGCCTATGAAGTCATCTTCATTGTGAATGTGTTTTGCACAGTTGGGAACTGTAAGAGAGAGATAAAACCTTAATTAATATAAACATTTTTGTGGCATTAACTATTTTCAAGATATTCTTTGTTATTGCTTTTAATTTTCCAATACCTATATTTTTGCAGACACCCCCCATGGCGTAGCAGTTATCATGATAGCCTCTAATACCCAAATTTGTGGCATCAATCTTGGCAGATTGCCTGCAGTGCCATAGAAGTAAAAGTGAGCATTACACACTACCCAAAAACAATCCTAGCAGAGGGCTTCCTTGGAAGCTGTTGGTCCAGTGTAATGCTTATTTGCATGTAAAATAAACCCATACCTTGAAAAGTTCTGGGTAAAATTTCATGATTTTTCACATCTGCAAAGTTGTGATTTCATCTTATGGTGCCAGGTATGGGTGACAAACTAATCTCTTGTTAACATGTGTGCACAACGGCAAGATCACAAATTAGAAATCCTACGCAATCTAGTTGTCTCAAAATATGGCAACATGCTATGATAGCACTTGAATTATACTTTTCTGAAGTAGGAAGTCATTATTTGTTTTTTCTCGTAACCAAGCAAAAAGCATGACATATCAAGGCCATCATGCACAATTCTTCTTAAAATTTATAACAAAATATGTAAATGTGTAATGAATGTTTATTTCAATTAGCAAGTAGGTAGAAGCACAAGCTTTTGCAAGAACAGTTTATAGGAAAAAAAATAAAAAAATAAATAAATAAATAAATAAAAATCTGTAATACCATACCACGGTACCTAATTTCTAAAACCTGGAATGCATTCCAAATCCTTATTCTTTTATTTCTAAACTTAATTTATACATCCATGTGTAACTTATTTTACAGATATTAATTAAACTAAATTACATTACAAAAAAACAACACATTTCAGTTTCAACACTCCCCCCCCCACCCCGTTTTGTTTCAGTTTTTAAAAATAAGAATTATTATTAATTATTATTAAATATTATCAATACTTATTTGAATTATTTATTATTATTATTGTTTAATATCAATGTTTATTTTAATATTAATTTTAATTTTACTTATTTTAATGGTAAATAATTACTTTTATTTTATATTATGAAACTTTATTTATTTACTTTATTTAATACCTTTTATATTCCTTAAACACATATTTTTATATTAAATTTTAATTCAATCAACCAATCTCAAACCAACAACAAAATAACAAATACTGGTATCAGTATTAAGACTGCTATCCAGCCATTAATCCTATTTTTTTTTATTCTATCCTATAAAACAGAAATGGGAGTTTTATTTATAGACATTCAACTGCTGTGATTTTTGGTGTTCAATTCTATGCTGGGCATGAAAGACCATTTAATTTTGCCCAGAGGCCTCTTTATCATGCTTGAGGTTCTTTTATGTGCCCTAAATTTACGACATAGGACCAACAGCTTTACTTCCCTTCCAAAGGAAGCCATCCTAAGGATTTTTATGCCCAAAAAAATCCATCGTTCATGCGCCAGGTTTGAACCAGTGACCTTGGGTACAACTATACCATGGAGAGCAACATTTATCTTTTGTCATCTAAAGCTGTACTGGTATCCAGCATATTTATTACTATCTATTTTATTTCCTTTAGTATGTAAGATTATCACCATTCTGCTAATTATATGTCTAATTAATAGAACACTCTAAAAAGCTCAAAATTCTAAAAAACTTTATGGTATAACTAAAAGATAAAATATCTTTTACCTATTAATTATTCATAAATCTCATTAAATTATTCATAAAATTCACTAATAAATTCACTTCACTCCAGGGCAGCTATAAAGATGATGTAGGAGAACAAATTTTCACATAACTATTCCAGGATTCATTTTTTATAACATTGGTAATGTTACTGGCATTCTAAAGTTTTAATAACAAATTTAAGCTGCGAGAGTCTGCAGTACAGTCAATGCCCACACCAAATTTTCTTTGGAACTTACAGCCAAGCAGGGAAAGATTAGTGGGAGTTGGCAAAAACAAGACTTTCAAAACAAGGGCAGCAGTGAGGATTTTTTAAAAAACTACTTCTCTAAACAGTTTTGTTACTATGGAAACATAATGTCACAAACAAAGCAGTCAGGTGGCCAACCAGCTGGTCATCATCCCTCTTGCATATGTTTCTGGCAAACAGGAAATATTTTCACTTGTAAGAGGGGTAGCAGCAAAGGCCTTGGCTTTTAGGGTAGAAGAGATGTTTCCTGTTTTCGCTTGCTAATACAGACTACCTCCGTGGTCTAGTGGTCAGCAAGCTGACTTCTCACCCGGAGGTCCTGGGTTCGATTCCCGGCTGGGGTAGGGAATTTTTCTTTACCCAGAATTATTCCCTATCCTCCACAGTCTGGAAGTATGTATGTGAGAGTGAATGTGTGTGTGTGCTTGAGGAAAATAACATGATTTAGACCAAAACGTAAAAGAACCTACAGACAACGAGTTGTTTCAAGTGCAAAGCTCCCAATATGACCTTAGATGTTAAAGGGGGCTATATATATAAAAAAAAAAAAAATCACAGTCATCATAGTTGCTCTCGCTGTTTCAATTCAAGGAGGTGTTTGTGCATAAAGTGTAAAAATAATTTTTTATAAAACTTTGATCAATATAGTTTATGATTTTACTAGACTCTAATAATTAGCAACAAGTGTGATGTGAGTGTTTTCTAATGAATCCTGTGAATGATAGTTCATAGTTTGTTAGAAACTCATATTCTAGGTGGAAAGATGAAGACAAGAAAGATGTTCTAAACTTTGGGTGACCCTCTGATATTGACATACCCATTAAAAGAGACAATAAGAAAATAAGGAAGTCGTGCAATATTAAATTCAAAGGCTATTGGTTTGCTAACTTTTCTTGGTTGTGCAGTAGCCATAATTTGCAGTCGCTGTTCTGTTGGCCTTGTTTGCTGTTTAGCATAAAAAAAAATAATGTGATAACTTTATTGACAGACTCTAAAAATAGGAGGATCGACTTAATTTACCAGAAATAGATGAGTCACACATGCATATTTTATGGTAGTCATATGTTGTATTTCAGCATGCCTAAGTAAACTTCTTCACCTACTCTGCAAGGCACAAGCTGCCACTATTTCATTCCATTAATTTACAAGTATTTAAATAAATTTCATTATGTATTACAATGTTCTTTTTCATTTGCAATTGCTCAGTTTCATAAAAAAAAATCTGATGTAATATATATTAATTTTTTTTTCTAATAAATGAAAAAAAAAAAAAAAAAATGAATGTATATTATAGAATGCTCAGTTTCATATACAAAAATCTGATATATAGTATTCATGTAATATATATTAATTTTTTCTTTCTAATAAACAAAACAAAAAAAAAATGAATGCATATTATATGAGTAGTATATATCAGATTTTTCTACATGAAACTGAGCAACTGCTTAACACATCAGATATTTCAATAAGTTTTGAGCCATTGCTTGCTTTTATTTATTCCACTCAAAATCATTTTTCTGTTTTTTGCTAGAATTTACATACCTGTAATACTTGTCCCTCGTCTGTAATTTGCAGAAATCGAGAGTCAAGAACCTTATGAAGTGCTGCTATAGGTGCATGCAGAAATTCTTCCTCTAACATTACAGATTCAAAATGTTGCAGAGTATACCGAAAAGCTTTGTGCGCCAGGTCATGATAATTCCGAAGATTAGCATGTACATAAACAGAGAGACAGTTGCTTGGATTAAGTGTAGAGGAGAGGTAATGAGAGCATGCTGATTTTAAAGCAGCTACTTGGAGTAGATCTGCAACCTCCATAAGGCAATATGCATTCTCCTCTGTTACCTGCAATTACAAATATATCAGCAATACAAAATATAGCAAAATTTACATAATATACCATTGGATTAAAATATTGGACTTTAACCCTAAAAGTACAAACAAAGGGCAAAATTTATCAATGTTACAATAGGCTGTAAATCTTGAAATACGTATTTATTACTTTCTCTAGTCCCATATGTACAATGGTATTGTAATGCATCCATAAATTCGATACCCAGATTTCACCGGAAATACATGTTTTGGGTCCCCCTGAATCCAAAAAAAGCATTTTTAGGAAAAATGTGCATGTCTGTGTAGCATAACTCAAAAATGAACAGACCACTAAATACCAAACTTGGTATTTAAGTTTGGTGGATGCGACACAAAAATTTTCAAGAAAATCCCCCCACCCCTAACTACCCTTTACATGGAAAAATGTTCAAAAATCTTGTTTTTCTTAAAAATAGCTCTAACGATTTTGATTAAAATACCACATATTAAATCTATATCTATAACAAATAAAATGTATATCTTAAATTTTCTGGGAATAGCTTCTAAAGACCTGTTTATTCTGGATGAATTTTGCTTAATTTGGCATAACCAGTAAACTGTAAGAGATAGACAAAAACTTACTATACAAGAAATATAGATCTGATTACAATACACAAGATATGTCATATACATTTTTTTTCGTGGAGCTTACCATTTTCAATTGTGAAGTACTTATACTTTTCTCAGATGGAAGTGTTAGTTTTTCTTTTGTTCTACTGCTGGCCAAGCACAGAAGCGATTTGCAATGACAATTGCATGACAACAGCTTTTAAAATATTTGACTATCACTTTAGCCTAGTGCATTCCCTTAGTTCCATTCTACTTATAAGGAACTAAGTAATAAAATTCTGCTAATGTATATCTCAATTAGCATGGCGTTGAAAGAAGTAAGAACTTCTTTTATAAGAAGTTTGTAGAATAGCTAGAGAAAGTCATGTGAGTGTAACACATCAGATTTTTTTTTATTGAATGTGTTAAAAATATCAGTTACATTATAAGTAAAAACATAACGCTTGGAACATATGAAACCGATGTTTGGATCATATGAAATTTAGACACAATTACAATTATAGTCACAGTTAGCATCAACCCACGTCAAAATATGGCATTCAACATAAAAGTGGTATTTTTATTTCCAATTTTTAAAATTTCAACTAGCTAAAGATACAATGTAGTATTTTATAAAGTGTGAGACTAATAGAAAAAGGCCTATATAGAAGGGAAATCTGTACATTTTTTAATAAAAAAAAAATGTACAGGCAATTTTTACCTGTGCTTAGCAGTTCTAGGGTTATGTTTATTTCATGAATGTTATTGCTCCTCTTAATTTCTAATAGAGCCCCAGCTGAGACTATCTCGAATTACAAAAAAACTCAGATTATATAGAAACATCACTAAATCAATGGGAAATTGCAAAGAAATATTTAATGAGCACCATAATGGATAAAAAAAATAAAAAAAAGCTGATACGTTCCATTCACATGACTTTCTCTATATCTGTGACAAAGCTTATTCTTCTATCTACTTCATGCTAATTGAGATAAACGTTACCAGAAACGGTCTTATTACTTGCTTCCTTGTAAGTAGTAGTGAAATAAAGGAATGCACTACGCTAAACCAACAGTCAAATATTTTAAAATGTGTTATGGGATTGAAATCCACTTCCTTGTATGGACAAGAATTAACAAGTTCCTGTATGAGAAAAGTTTAAGTATTTTAAAACGGAAACAAATAACAAGGAATATCTCAAAAATGGTCAACTGCACAAAAAAAATGTATATTGCATAAATTGTGTGTTTAAAAGAGAGCTACATGTTTTGTGCAGTAAGTGTTTGACTATCTCTTTTGGTTTACCAGTTATGCAAAATTCAGCAAAATTCATGCACAATAAAGAGGTCTTCAGAGACTATACCCAGAAAATTCAGGTTAAGCATTTTATTTATAATGTAAATATCTTAAATATAAGACTTTTAATCAAGATCGTTAGAGCCATTTTTGAGAAAACCAAAATTTTCGAATTTTTTTCCATGTAAAGGGTGGTTGGGGGTGGGGGGGATTTTCTTGAAAATCTTTGAGTCGCATCCTTGGAAGTTACTGAACTTAAATATCCAATTTGGTATTTAACAGTCTCCTCGTTTTTGAGCTATGCTGCCCACAAACACACACAGACATTTTTCTAAAAATGCATTTTTTGTATTTAGGGGTCCCAAAACATGTATTTCTGGTGAAATCTCGGTATCAAAGTTTTAGGTGCAATATGATACCTTTTCTATACACTCTATGCATAGTACATGTAGAGAAAGTAAAACAAATATAGTACATACCTATGCTATACATATAAATATGGGAAAACATTTCCAAGTTGCAAAAACATTGGACAATTTCTTTAAAATGTAACTAAATTCTTTTGTACTTAACCTAGAAATGGAACCCTACAGAAAAGGACAAACATCTGCAATTAATTATCAACAACTCTTTAAAGAAGTGTCTAGTTCACACTCTGATTATGAAAAAATATTTACAGATGGTTCAAAATCAGCTCATGGGGTAGGATGTGCAATAATCCTACCAAATCAAGTTCAGGCGGTAAAACTTCCTGACTGTTTCTCTACATTTTCCAGTGAACTATACGCTATAAGAGAAGCCTTCTCGTATATAACAGAGTCTAAGAATCAGTCATTCATAATCTTTTCAGATTCCAAATCGGCCCTAATGGCAACTCAAAATATTTATACAGACAACCAACTTACCCAAAATGTTCAAATTTCCTATAATCAAGCCTTAGAACAAGGAAAACAAGTGATCCTTTGTTGGGTTTCTTCTCATCAACAAATTGCCGGCAACGAGAAAGCAGACGAGGCAGCCAAAACTGCTCTTCGGAAACCTGTGTGTAACACTGACATTCCAGTGCACCATTCACACTTCTCCATTTACA
This sequence comes from Hymenopus coronatus, assembly GCA_030762935.1. Classification (NCBI taxonomy): domain Eukaryota; kingdom Metazoa; phylum Arthropoda; class Insecta; order Mantodea; family Hymenopodidae; genus Hymenopus; species Hymenopus coronatus. The sequence continues at coordinate 31,218,503 of CM060899.1, read as the reverse complement.
TCCGTACTAAAATCAACAATGCCTGGAAAACTCAATGGTCTCAACATCAAGGAACTAAACTACACTCAGTTAGAGGATCCTCCACTGCTGTTTGCTGTTTTAAAAACCTAAATAGGAAACATCAAACCATCATCACTCATCTGAGAATTGGCCACACAGCAATGACTCATGCCTACTTGATCACCAAAGATGCCCAACCTCAGTGTACAACTTGCAATACTCCACTGACTGTGTCTCACATACTTTCAGAATGCCGCCGTTATAACCCCAGAGGAAAAAGTACAAAATCACTGGTGATATAAAAGTACTAAATAATGAAACCATGTATAAAAATGTTGTTATGTTCCTAAAAGCTATCAATATCTACAGTTTAATCTAAAATTGCAATAAACATTAATACAGCTTTTATTTACTTTCGTTCACAAAAATGTTAGTAATATATTATACATCATTAAAATTAAATATATCTGTATAGTTTAATATTATTCTATATTAACTTCATAAGAAGTAATTTTGTATTCATTGTTACCTGTTAATTAGCACAATTTGTATTATATTCCAATGTATCTTTATAACCATCCTGTAATAATTATTGTTATCACAATGTATCAGTGTTTCAGTTGCGATAAGACTCTTACAAGTCAAAGCGACTATAAATAAATATTAATAAAAAATAAAAAAAAAATTGTCCAAAGTCTTTTGTTTTAAAATAGAAACCCATATTCAGCAGCAAGTTTTTTTAACGTTTCTCCTTTGTCTAGTCTGTTCAAACCTCCAGTTTTACATTCAACAGTATAAATTTTCTCTTATAATGTACACAATTAAAACATTAAGAAACACAAGGTATATACTATACTGTAAAACACTTTAAGTTTAACAGGTAGGCTCACTAATTTGGTATTTAAATTTAGTATCTTACAAGAATGTGGCACAAACATTTTGAGAAAAATCCCCAAAGTAACCTTTGCATGGAAAAAATGTGTAATATTTTGATTTTCTCAAAAATGGCCTCTAAAAATTTTTATTAAAATAGATATTTATATGAGAAATAAAATGTGTATCTTGAATTTATATGAATAGCCTCTGAATACCTCTTCTGGATGACCTTTGAATAATGACAAACCGTAGGAGACAGACAAAAACTTATTACTCAAAAAATGTAGATTGTATTAAAACACACAATTTAAGTCCTATACATTTTGTTGTTATTGGTTTCAATTTTAAAATAATTAAACTTTTTTTCATATAGGAATTTGCCAACTCCTGGCCATGTAAATAAAAAAGAAAAAAAATTAATCGCATAACAACGAGCCGTTAAAAGATTTCATTATCGCTTTAGTCTAGTATATTCCTTTATTTCCTTTCTACTTACAAGGAAGCAAGTAATAAGACAATTTCTGCTAACGTTTATCTCAATTGGTATGAAGTAGATAGAAGATTTAAAGTTTTTGACAATAATTTGTTACTGAGTTGTAGAGAAAGTCATGTGAATGGAAAATATCAAAATTTTCTCTTTTCCTTTCTTTAGAAAATTGTTTGTAAATATTCAGTTATTCCAAGAGACTCCCACTTGTAACATGTGATGCTCCTGATCCCTACAGATTTCAGTTTTGGAAAATCAAGTAATGAGTAGTGAATAGGCTGAAGAATTGCACTTGACATGTAAACAATTAAATATATTCATTATAAATCTATTTCTAAATTATAAGTCAGTGAATGGTTAAAAAGATAAAGTTGCTCACCATTATTTCTGCTGTATAAAAGAAATTCACTATATCTTTCATTATGGAATATTCTACTTCATGCATCTCTATGCGATTCTGCCTGGCTTCTTTTAGTCCAGAATTGAACATTATCCTGTGAAAAAGAAGAGAAATGTACCAGTTATGTATAGGATCTTTCAAAAGTCACTTCAAAACTTAAACCTCTGTAAATGCTATAATATTTGAGATAGGAGAAAATAAAAAGAAATCACATACTGTACAAACAAGATAAACATTGGCAGAAATAGTTCCTATAAAAGAGATTAAGATAGAAAAGGATGGACAGCAGTTAGAACAAGTTGAAAGTTACGAGTACTTAGGAACAGTGGTGCACCAAACCGGTAAATTGCACAAAGAAATAAAAAAGCGTGTAGAGAAAGCTACCAAGGTGCATTATGCATTAAGCAGATGAGTTCTTGGAAAAGAAGAAGTAGATAAAAGGATGAAAACTACGGTATACAAGGTAGTGATAGAACCAGTACTTGTTCATGGAAGTGAAAGCTGGGTAGTAACAAAAAATGAGTTGAGCATGGTAAATGCAATGCAAATGAAAAGCCTAAGAAGCATAGCAAGAAAGACACGGCAAGATAGAGTTAGGAATGAAAGGATGAGAGAGGAACTAAAAGTACCATCTATAAGCAAGAGGGTTGAAGATAGATGATTTACATGGCTTGGGCATGTAAAAAGGATGAGTATAGACTGGAAGATAATCAGATTATGAGAGCCTGACCACTGGGAAGAAATCCAATAAGAAGACCAAGGATAACTTGGGAAGAAGGAATCAAAAGAGTGATAGCAAATAAAGGAAAGACTTGGGGTCAGTTTAATAGATTGGTAGAGGATAGAACTGAGTTCAGGAAATGGATCCAAGGCATTCCCCTAACACCATGATAGTGGTAGACTAGGGAAGTTGAAGAAGAAGAAGCAAAAATAGCTCCTTCTAAGTAAAAGGGAAATAAGGCAATACATTAGCCTAAAACAGTAGTCAAGTCATTTAAAAATCAGGTCACTGTGTGAAAAAATTGAAATTAGGTTTGCTTTGCATGGCTAAGAGAGCTGAAACCACAAGAGAGATGAAACAAATGTTGGCCTCTAATTTGAGAAAAGTAGTGTAAAATTGAAACCAATAATGAGGAATATCTCAGAATGGTTAGGTCTACAAAAAAATATTTATGATATAAATAGTGTGTTTTAATGAAAGCTACATTTCTTGTTTGGTAAGCTTTAGTCTATCTCTTACGGTTTATTAATTATGTAAAATTCATCCAGAATAAAGAGGGCTTCAGAAGTTTTTCCCAGAGAATTCAAAATATATGTTCTGTTTGTCACATAAATGGCCTTAATATATGGTATTTTAATCAAAACCATTAGAGTCATTTTTGAGAAAAACATTTTCCGACTTGTTCCATGTAGTTTTGGGTGGGGGATTTTCTTTAAAATCTTTGTGTCGCATCCCTGGAAGATACTAAACTTAAATACCAAATTTGGAATTCAATGATCTTTTTTATCTTGAGCTACTCTATCCACACACACACACACACGGACATTTCTCTAAAAGTGCCCATTCCCAATGAGATGTAAGCGCAATACATGTTATTTAATGTAAACATTTACAGAGACTCATGCAACACACTACGCAATACAAGAGTTTGCATACTCCAAAATTTATGCTTGCATTGTACACATAGAGAAAGAATTCTGAATTCTTTCTTCTATGCATTGCTGCTGCTATCAGCAGAAGGTTGCAAAGTGAGATTTTACAGCAAGTTTTTTCATCTGTGCAAGGAAAAGTTGCAAGTATAATACTCCAGAGAATATACAAATGACTAGTTGTGCATTACAGGTAATTTTCTGTTATCAAAATAAATAAATGCAGTTTAAAACGATTGTTTTCAATGAATATCTTTCAGCCTGTCACCTTGTGCTTTTTGTTGAAATTTTAACCCAGCACAAAAAAATAAGTAAATAAAACCATTTGTTTGACATACAAAGGTAATTAATTTCTCTAGCATGTATGCACAATGTACAGGCTAGAGAATATTTGATACCGAGATTTCATCAAAAATACATGTTTTGAGGTCCCCTGAATCTGACTAAAGCATTCTTATAAAAACTTCCAAGGATGCAACACAAAGTTTTCAAGAAAATCCTCTCATCCCCAACTACCCTTCACATGGAATATTTTTAAAAAATGTTTATTGTCCAAAAATGGCTCTAACAATTTTAATTAAAACATGTATGTTAAAGACATTCATATCACAAATAAAACGTATATTATGAATTTTCTGGGAATAGCCTCTGAAGAGCTCTTTATTCGGACTAGTTTTGCACAATTTTGCATAGCTGTTAAACCATAAAAGGTAGGCAAAAACATAGTACACAAAAAATTATCATATACATTTTTCTTTTAGCATAAATCATTTTTGAGATATTCCATGTCATTGGTTTCAGTTTTAAACTACCTAACTATTCTCAAATGGGGCCATGCAAAATGAACAGAATCTTGATTGTTTCACATAGTGACCAGGTTTTAAATGATTTGACTATCGCTTTAGCCTAATATATTCCCTTATTCCTCTTGTACTTACAATGAAGCAAGTAGTAAGACCAATTCTGCTTATGTTTATCTTGATTAGCATGATGTACATAAAAGAATAATCTTATGTAAGAATAGTTTGTATTTGGAACAGCTAAAGAAAGTTATGTGAATGGAACACATCAGATATTTCTTCAAGTAGATATTTAAAGTAGTGCCTTGACAAAATCAGGCATTCTAAAAATCTGGCAAGTCTAGGGGGAAATTTTTCTCTAGCTAAGATTATTTCCTACTCTCCCCAGAGTCTGGAAGCATGAATGAAGTGTGAATAGCATGTGTGTAATCAATAAAACCAAAGAACACTACAAACCCAAAGAAACTGTATAGAAGTTAACACTATTCCCAATAGACAATGTGTTCCAAAGCAAAGACCACCAATATGACCATTGCAAATAAATGGAATCATAAAAAAAAACTAATTATTCATTTCTACTGCTCACAAGAATCTTAAAAAAACTATTCTATAATAACAATAGTCTATTAATTACCTGAAATATGGCGAGGCAGATGCTAAAATCACTTTATGAGTTTTAATTTCTTTGTTATTGACAACTAAAGTCATATCACATAAAGATTCTGTACTCTGTAGTTCAAACAAATTCTGCAGCAAGAATGACGAGTGCAAGCCATCGTGGAATTTAAATTCTGGAGACATATCTGAAAAAGTAGAATTGTAAATATTTCACTATGCAGCTTATATAAATAAAGAATTTTTGTTAAAAAGAGTGGACAAAATGAAATTACAGTTCTTGGTAACAAATACAGCAAAGATAAATGAGTAACCAGCAAAATGTTATAAATTGCTAAAAACCAGTGACATAAGAAAATGAACTTTCTATTTTTGTTAAAGGCTGTAAGATGGTTTGATCAAATATAACTCATTTGACTATTGAAAATAGGGAAGTACAAAAACAGTGGTTAAAATACATACTTTAGGCATGCATATTTGTGATTTTTAATGTTCTTACTACAAGCAAAAATAAGAAAATTAAAGCTGCATTTCTTTCATGGGCAAACCATCTGTTCCTTAAAATAATTAAAAATATATTCCTTTCACATGCACATTTTTCTATCCTTTAAAAGAAATTAAAATGCATTCCTTTCATGGGCAAACTGTCTTTCCTTTGCCCCAATTTTTTAAAATAAACAGATTAAAATATATTGGAACACTGAGGGGAAAAATGCAAATCAATTTTATTCAATTAAAATCTTACAAATATGCAAAAAGATTGTGACAGTGATGTGATTAAATTAAAAACAAAAGAATTTGAGTCGGTTGTTGTAACACAAACATCTCTTAGTAATTGCTTACTTTTACTGGTTTTCTGACAGAGTCAGAATGAAGGGTTGAAAATGGGAACAAGTGTTCCTGAAGTTGGTCCCAGGAAGTAATTACTAATTGATATTTGCGTTACAAAAACCGACTCAAAATCTTTTATTTTTAAATCTTTTCAGTTCATCAATAATAATTAATGAGAACATTCTAACAGTGAAACCTTAGACAAATCATGTCGCCCTCCATGGTGTAATGGTTACCATGCTGACTTCATATACCCAAGGTGGCGGGTTCAAACCCAGCGGAGGTCAATGGATTTTTTTCGGGTGTAAAAATCCTTAGCATGGCTTCCTTCGGAAGGGAAGTAAAGCCATTGGTCCCGTGTCATAGATTTACGGTACGTAAAAGAACCTCAAGCCTGATAAAGAGGGCTCTGAGCAAAATTAAGCAGTCTTTCACGCCCAATTTAGAATGAGATGCTGAGAACCACAGCAGTTAAAGAGCGTCCATAAATAACACACCATTTACATTTTTTTTTAGACAAATCATTATCCAATTACTTCCAATTTGGCACATCCAGCCCTATCAGACTTCCTATACCAATGTGGGGGGAGAAGTATGGGAGCATAGTGCAAGCCATAAGTGTACGACTGGTGCAAGGACCCCAACAGATCATTACCTAAATAAATCTGGCATTACTTCCATGTGATCTGGATTTAGTACATTTGTTATTCTGCCATTTGAGCTGTTTTGTAGTTATTTACTGGTAAAACCTAAGCTGCAAAGTTTAGCCAAAGGTGTAGAGTCCTAAGCTGCAAAGTATAACTGAGGGATATTTTTTATAAGTAGATTCTGCGACTGCGGAGTGACAACAGGGCATAGTTGAGAGATCTGTGAACCTAAAACCCCAATGATCCCAAGACAAAGTCAAAACTTTGGCAGATTTCAAATCTGAATATATTAATGTTTTCATCACGTTCAAATTTTGATTACCTATGGAAGTTTCACCATTGCTCTTTATAAAAGCTTCAACCATTTATCAAAATAATATACTTGTAAATTTAATAGATTGTGCACCAAATAATTTCACACAGAAAACACAGTGGTTGGTTGATGCTGCAGTAACTTCTCTAATATAGGTAACCTTACAATATGCCATCTCAATAAACAAACAAACACAATTTAATAATTTCATTCTGGCTTATAGATTTTTGATTTCATAAAATTTGGACTCCACAGAACATTCTGATGCATTTCAGAAGCAAAGATAAGAGATTAACTTCCACTGCTATTATTATTAAGCTCTTATTTTGATTGGTGAGGAGGTATTTTTGATTCAAGATACACTGAGGCAGAGTGGTTACACCATTTGGCTCCCACCTAGGTGGCCCAGGTTCGATCCCAAGTGCTCACATATGGGATTTATGGTGTCTGAGAGAATTTCCTCCAGTTTCCCCAGCCACTCTTTACACCAATTGCTTCATCATCACCTATCCTATAATCCAATTCGCTTGAATTTCATATTATCCACTTTCTCACACCCATGCCTATGGACTGACCACTTATTCCAGGTTCTTCATTCTGTGATTTCATGCCATTGGCTTCCTGATAGGCTTTTGACCTCTATGGATGTATCAGTCCTACATATGGGGAGGGTAAGCCAACTAAGAAAAAAAAAAATTGATTCCTTGAACATAAATGGCCTAACAACTCTTAACTACTTATTGCATGTAGTGCTACATTCGCTGGCCTAAATAAAATATAGTTATCATGTTTGTAATTAGTTCAGGAGATTGGCACAGTCACAGAGATTAGAGCTTTCGGTAAGACTTCCATAGACGATCCATAATTGACAGTGTTTAAAACATTAGCATGTTAAGTAAGATTTGAAATTCGCTAGATTGCCGAAGTAGTATGCCCTGTCATTGCTCTGCAACTATCCATTCGCTAGCCCAAACAAAATAGTTATCACGTTTGTAGTTAATTTAGGCGTTTGGCACAGTCACACAAGTTAGAGCTTTCGATTAAACTTCCACAGACGATCCCAATTTGACAATGTTGAAAACATTAACATGTTCAGATTTGAAATACGCTAGATTGCCGAAGTTTTTACTTCTTCTTGAGACATTGGGGTTTTAGATTCCCAGATCCCTCAGTACGCCCTGTCCTCGCTTCGCAGTCACGACCTTTATCCGCAACTGCTCCACTCCTCTACTTATAAAAAGCATCTCTTAGCTGCGCTTTGCGGCTTAAGATCTTATAAATTTATAATAGACCAATAATTACAAAGTGGCTATAATGACAGAATAACAAAAGTACCAAATCCGGATCACGAATAGAAGTAATATCGAACTTTCCCTAAAAAGATTAGAAAATATTATCGTCTTATTTACTTCTCACTGTAGATTCATTGCAATCTGTCTTGCCGCTCAACTGTGCAACTGTTCCCAAGACAAATGTATACATAGTAATTTACAAAGGTTCACAATCTTTATTTCTCACCTAATGACACAATAAGAAGGGACAAAGAGGGGAAGCACTTATTTTCTTAAATGTGTTCTCAACGAAAATAGTGGAGATTGTTTAATTAAGGTTATGTATCACATTAAAAACTTCAAAACCGAATTGCAAGTAATGAATACATTACAAAGACATATCCCAAAGTGCATATGAGAGCAGCACCTCATAATATTAAAACCGATTTAGTTAGCGCCTGTACTTTTTTATGATTTCAATTATTGTACGCTGCCTAATGTTTCAACCATTCGTTTATTGTTATCACTTGTCATTTATTTTGTCAGACGACATTATTGGAGATCCATCGCACTAAGATGCGTGCGCTCTTTCGGTTAAAATTTAACCTATTCTTCTCCAGCCTCGTGAGGTCCCGAGAGCTGTATCGGTAAACTAGCTCGCTACAATTACCATATTTCCATGGGAAAATGAAATCGATTAGAGGCCAATTCCATCTATTCATAACAATCTCGTACTAATTTCAACACGAGAAACAGAGTCATATTCAAGCTTTTGTGGTGGTCGAGTTGGATTTATGTTGGCGAATATGTTAAGCATAGTTCTTTTTATATTATAAACAAATTTTGAGGTCGGTAAATATTTTTGAGAAGAATACATTAGGATAAAATTTGCATCCGTTGTGTGATTTATTACAGAAGTTCCTGCTAAGTTTACTGAAGAAAACAAAATGGTATTGTGCAAAAGAATGCATCATCTTTGGCCGGGAAATTGCCGCCGAGATGGATCTCTAACACAGTCGAAGTAGTTCATCTCAACGTGGAGAGCGCAAGGAGCCCGTTCCCTAGAACCCCTTAGGTCCTCGGACAACTCCAACGCCACTCAACCGCCGAGAGCTTTATTTCCAAAGTACATTCACCACACGGAAAGGCGCCACCACCGTAGTCTTCGTCGACACTTAACAACCCTAAAAGAATGGGTTGGAATGAAATGAAATGCAGAAAGTTCGGAGGACTGGAGAAACCAGGAGCCAGGAGCAGGAACTAGTCGCCCGAGTGTACTCGGGCGGGGGCAAATCACCACGGTACCTATCCGCTTTTCTCGCGGATTTACCCGTGTGATATAAAAGATGTAGTCTTGTGCAAGCGTTTATGTCTGTGTCGAAGTAATGTGGGCAGGGTGTTTCCCTCTGTGCAGCCGGCGCGGGCTGGCTTACCTAACGGAGTGTGCACCCACCCAGAGATGGACCAGGCCCGATGCTGCTTAACTTGGCCAGCCGCTTGCAGGCTGTCAAGGAAAGCAGTGCCGGCTAGCGGGGAGAACTGAAAGGATATAGGTACGGGGTGGGGGAAGCCAGTGTTGCAGATCTGGTCGGAGTACAACTGGACGGTCACCCGTCCACAGAGTCCAGAGTCCAAGAACAGGTCGTCCAGGTTTACCTGGACGGAGTGTAAGATCGCCACAGTACCTAACCGCTAAAAGCGGTTTTACCTGTGCGATATTATAGGGAAAAAGATTTTGTTCACAAGCTTTTGTGTCTGCGTCCGCCGGGCGGTGTTAAAATTCCTCCGCAGCCTTAGGGCTGAGTGTAGTCGGTCACTTGGGCGGTCACCCACCCAAGTGGTGACCATGCTCGATGCTGCTTAACTCGACGTGCCGCTTGTGTGGCCACCAGGTTAAGCAGGCCAGGTGGGAGGAAAGTTGGTAGGATTTGGATTTGGGTGGGTGATAGGTTCCAGGTTAATCAGGGGGGGCAGGGTTTCAGCCGGACGGTCTCCCAACCGGCTGCCACCCCTTCCGGTGCTGTATAACCTGGGGGCTTGTTTGGATTAAGAGATGGCAGTCTCTCAGGCCAGTGGCCCGAGAGCGTCCCTTGGCAGGGGGTAGGATTTTCTCCTTCTTGGCGCCCTATGGTCGTAGTCGCCCAAAGTGCGCACCAGAGGGTTAGGGTGAAAGGGTAGTTTATCATACAACGTGCGGGCTCGTTCCCTCACGACGTCGATGATATACGGGATTCCGGAGTAGGTATGTAGGATGTGAGATGGGAATCTGTGCTCAGTATCGCAGATCATCCTTAACGCCCTGTTCTGGACGACCTGAAGTCTGCGGATTGTGGACGGCGCCGCTGATCCCCAGACCTCGCAGCCGTACAGGATCAGGGGGGGAATGATCGCCTGATACAGGCGCAGTTTGAGGTGTTAAGGCATGGCGGATTTCAAAACCGGGTACAACTCGGCGTGGCCTAGCGCCACCTTGCCCCTTACATGTGGCGCGAAAGTGAGCCCGCGGTCGAGGAGGACCCCAAGGTATTTGGCGGTGGTGACCCATGGGATCTGCCGCCGCCTCAATCTCAGGGGCCGCATCGGCCGCCAGCATCGGACCTTCGCCAGGAGAAGAGCTGAACTCTTCCCCGGACTGATGGCCATCCTCCACTTTTCGCTCCACTGGCCAATGGCCCGGAGCAGTCGCTGTAGTGGGGGGAAACAGTAACGGGCGTTCTTGTTCTGTGCCATTATGATCACCCGTTCACCTCCCAAGCTTTCGCCTATATAGTGAACGGCGGGGGGGGGGGGGGGATCGGATGAGTTACACTCCTATGACTCCTCTCTAGCTGCTCTACAAACAAACTTACTACAAAAGATTGTTCTTATATCTACGCTATGTTAACCGAGCTGCATTAGCAGAGTGTTCCTGTTACTTAGTTCCTTGTAAGTGGAAGGGAACTAAGGAATGCTTTATGCTAAAGTGGTAGTCAAATGTTTTAATAGCAAACGTTTTATGCGATTATCATTGCAAATCGCTTCTTTGCTTGGTCAAGAGTAGAACAAAAGAAAAACCGACACTTCATGCCTGAGAAAAGTATAAGTACTTTGCAATTGAAACCAATAACAAGTAATATCTTGGAAACGGTTACCTCCACAACAAAACCCTCAAGAACATAAATTGTGTGTTTTGACGAGATCTACATATTTTGTGCAGTGAGTTTTTGTCTATTTCTTACGGTTTAGCAGTTAAGTAAAATTTGGCAAATTCATCCAGAATAAAGAGGTTTTCAGAGGCTATTTCCAGAAGATCAAGATATACATTTTATTTGGGATGTAAATACCTTTAATATACGGGATTTTAATCAAAATCGTCAGAGCCATTTTTAAGAAAATCCAAACTTTTGAAAACGTTTCCAAGTAAAGGGTAGTTTTGATCAGGGTATTTTCTTGAAAATCATAGTGTCGCATCCTTGGAAGATACCAAATCTAAATTCCAAGTTTGGTATTTAACGTCTTTTCGTTTTTGAGCTATGCTGTCCACAGACACACAGTACCTTTTTCTGAAACTGCTTTTTTCGGACTCAGGGGGCTCAAAAACATATTTCCGGTGAATCTCGACATCTAATTTTGGGTGGAATACAATACCTTCTCTATCCACTATGTGCATTGTACATGCGAGCTAGAGAAAGTAAAAAAATTACGGACCAGAGAGGTCGGCCGCGGGAATTGAACCCACGACCTCCCGAATGCCAGTCCCAGACCACACGCCTGAAGCGCCTAGCTCAGTATTACTGGTATCGCTTTGGTTGTGAGAAGCTTCATTGCCGTTTGCAGAGATAAATTAGACAAATGTTGCATATCATTAATTACTGCGACTATCCTGTCTTTTGGAGGGTACAGGTGTACCGAGATACTTCATTATATTCACTCTCATTAGCGGTACGCCTTCACGGGTGATTGTCTCTGTGTCTGTTTCTCATCTTTCTTAAATGTCCTAGTTACGGTATTTTGTTTGTTTGGTTCCAGATCATTCTCGTGGGGCTCACTTTAATTTTGCAGTTACATCCCTGGAAGATGATGCCTTGATCAAGACGTCGGCATAAACGTTTTCATTTATTCTGTTCTTGTTATAACATCATGTTTGGCTATATTAAGCTATATTGAGCGTAAAGGGCCCCCCTGATACGCATTGTATCGTCTATCGGCATTCTTTTTCTGTCAAGATGCGCCGTACCAGTTATGTGGTGGCTGTCATTCCTATACTTTTCCATTTTGTGTTGATTGTATCGAACGCTTTGGAACAATCAATGAACCCTCTTAGTTGCCTGAGAGCTTCACTTTTTTTTTTTTTTTTTTTTTAATACAGTTCCGGAGTCTGATCGGGACTCCGGCGCTGTATATCCTACTTTTTGTTTACCTAATTTGTTTACATATAACACCCATGCCCAAGGCGGGACTCGAACCTACGATCCCCTGCGCTGCGAAACACCAAAGCGAGACGCTTTGGCGAGCGCGGCCATGGGGACCGACCTTTTGGTGGTATGAAGTGTCGACCGGTGTGCTTGGAAACCAAATTGTTCTTCTGATACATTTCTATCTATTAGAGTGGTTAATTTCACAGTTAGTAGCTTGGTTAAAATCTTGAGGAGTATGCATTCAAGTGCGGTTCCTCAGTAGGAGTTAAGGTCACTGGCGCCATTTTCCCCTTTATATAAGGTCTTGATTCCTGAAGTCGTCCATCTGTCGGGGATCCTCCCAAATTAAACCGCATACCAAGCTCCGGGGGTCAGTAAGAGTAGGCTGAGTAGTCCTTATACAAGGGTCACTACAAAACTTTTGAGAATGCACAATAATGAGTCGTGATAAGCCAAAGCATGTATACCTAACTTCAGATTGAAATACAGATAGCAACAAGTGCAAGTCTGGCTGTACTCCAAAAATGTGGTTGGTCAGCATCGCATGTTTATGAAGCAAGTGTTGCTACGCCATGTGCTAGGATGATCTCAAGTGGGAGCATTTCTGTGCTATGTATGGTTTTCTATAACTTTAAAGTCGGTTTAAGGGAGAGAAAATACCTCGGGATCTTTGCCTTTCACAATCCACCATTTATTGATGGTATGCAAGATGAAGACCCAGTAAGATGGTCGGCTACAGCAACAATTGATGAAAATGTGAAAGACAGCGTATGTTGTGGGAAGATAATCGTTGCACAAATGGTCAGATTCAAAAAGTCCCTAAATATTGGATCGGCAGCAGTGAAAGCAATCCTGAAAGAAAAACTTGACCTTAGGAAGGTCTACAGTCTCTGAATCCCCATCTCCTCAGAAATGAGCAGAAACAAACACGTGTCCAATGATGCCAGGAAATATTAGAAAATCCAATGAAAGTAGATTCAGAAAAACTAATTTAACATTGTAACAGGTGACTAAAGCTGGACTTAGCAGCATGATTCCGAAACTTAATAATTGTCATCGGTCCGAGTGTTCCCAGGAGAAGATTCCTCAACAAAAATGAAGCAAACGAGAAGTATTGGCAAGAAGATGATCTACTCCTTTTTCTCCGCAAGTGGTCATATTGAGACGATTCTGCTCGATGCAAAATGAGACTGTCACTGCCACAAAATGCCTGCCACAAATATTCAACGAGCTCAGGAAAAAAAAAACCGATATGTTCCATTAACATGACTTTCTCTACATCTCTGTAACAAATTATTGCTGAAAAGCTTATTCTTCTATCCGGTCCATGCTGGAATAAACATTAGCAGAAATGGTCTTATTATCTAGTTCCTTATAAGTAGAGGGGAAGCAAGGGAGTACACTAGGCTAAAGCGTTAGTCAAATATTTTAAAAGCCGGCCGGTATGTGATTGAAATCCATATGAGAAAAGTTCAATTATTTTAAAACTGAAACGAATCTTGTTATCTCGGAAATGGCCAGTTTTATGAGTAAATGTATATATGACATAAATTGTGTGTTTGGACGAAATCTACATTTTTTTGTGCAGTAAGTTTTTTGTCCATCTGATACGGTTTACCCATTATGCAAAGTTCGTCCAGAATGAAGCTGTGTTCAGACACTATTCCCAGAAAATTCAAAATATACATTTTATTGTCATGTAAATATCTTTAATATATCTACGGTATTTTAATCAACAGCTTTAAAGCCATTTTTGAGAAAATCAGAACTTTCGAAATTGTTTCCATATAAAGGGTAATTTGGTAGATAATTTCTCAAAATCTTGTGTCGCATCTCTGGAAGAGACTTAAATACCAAGTTTGGTATTTTACCGACTTTTTGTTATTGAGTTAGTTCGTAGACAAACTGGCTCATGGTAACACGCACACACGGACCTTTTTCTAATTTTTTTTTATATAGGAGACCCTAAAATGTGTGTTTCCTATGAAATCTCGGTATCCAATTTTTGGGTGGAGTGCAATACCTTCTCTACCTATGTACCATGTACTATACAGAGAAAGTAAAAAGCGTCCTAAGACTGGAATGCGTGAAATGTTGTTGCATTATGGCACTGCACAAGAATCAACCTAATGTCCGACTCATAACTTTTAGTAGGTAACTAGTACTTTGCCCTTCAGCAGATTTGCTGATAACGCACAAGGAGATTGAGCTAAAATTGAGTTTATACTTTCTCTTGCACGCATGTGCAATGTACACAATAGATAGAGAAAATATTGTATGACACACAAAAGTTCAATCCCGAGATTTCACCGGAAACACAGGTTTTGAGGTTCCCTGAAAAAAAAAATTTAGAAAACAGTCAATGTGTGTGCGCGTGTGTGTGTGAGTGTGTGTGTTTGTGTGTGTGTGTGTGGAATTTCAAAAGCGCAAAATTCGATAAATTCCAAACTTTTAATTAGGTTCAATATCTTCCAAGGATATGACAAGAAAATCTGCAGGAAACCCCCCCACCAACTACCCTTTACATGAAACCGTTTTAGAGTATTTTGATTTTCTCAAAAATGTTTTTCAAAAGTAGTATATTTTTAAGATATTTTCATGTCAAATAAAATCTTGAATTTTCTGGGAATCGCCTCTGAATACTTCTTCATTCTGGATGATTTCTGTATAACTCGTAAGCGGTAGGAGTTCGAATAAGAGCTTACTACATAAAAACATTATACATATATTTTTGTAGTGTTTAAAGTCCGCTTTTACTATTTGTGGCACCGCAGATGACACTGGTGATACATTGAATAAAAATGGAGCACCGGTGGAATGCGAGGGCGGGTGAAACCGGAGAACCGGGAGAAAACCCGCTCCTGCGCCGCTTTGTCCACCACAAATCTCACATGCGGTCGGTTGGAATTGACCCCGGGCCATCTAGGTGAGAGGCCAGTGGCCTAATCACTCGCCCTCGGAGCGGCCCCACAAAAATATAGATCACATTAAAACTTACAATATACGTTATATACGGCCGCGCCGTGGCCGAGTGGTCAGACCACTCGCCTCTCACCTAAACGGCCTGGGCTCGATCCCAAGCGACCGCATGTGAGATTTGTGGTGGACAAAACGGCACAGGGGCGGGTTTTTTCCGGGTTCTCCGGTTTCCCCCGCCATCACATTCCCCCGGGGCTCCATCTTCATGTGTAATCAGTGTCATCGCCTGCGGTGCCAGAACAGTAAAAGCGTATCGTTAAAGGATACAAAAAAAAAGTCATATATTTTCTAGAGTTAACCGTTTCCGAGATATTCGTTGTTATAGATTTTAGATTCACTTACGTATTTAAACTTTTCTCAAGCGGCAAGACAGCTTTCGTTTATCATGTCTTTTGTTTTACCCAAGGTCGCGGGTTCAAACCCGGCGGAGGACGATGGATTTTTTCGGGTGTAAAAATCCTTAGCATGGCTTCCTTCGGAAGGGAAGTAAAGCCGTTGGTCCCGTGTCGTAGATTTACGGCACGTAAAAGAACCTCAAGCCTGATAGAGGGGCCTCTGAGCAAAATTAAGCGGTCTTTCACGCCCAGTATAGAATGGGACGCTGAGAACCACAGCAGTTAAAGAGCGTCCATAAATAACACGCCATTTACATTTCCATTTTTTTTCCTGGAAATACAAAAGAGATCCGAATTTCAATTGTTTCATATAGCTTTTAAAAGATTTGAATATTGCATTAGTCTAATGTATTCCCTCATTTCCCTTACTTATAAGAATCTAACTAATAAGGCCATTTCTGCAAATATTTATTGTGATTAGCATGAACTAGATTGAAGAATAAACTTTTGTTACAATAATTTCTTACAGAATAGGTGTAGAAAGTCATGTGAAAGCAACACAAGAATTTTTGCTCTTTAACTGCTGAGGTTCTAAGCGTCCCAGTCTATGCTGGGCGTGAAAGACCGGCTAATTTTGCTATGAGACCATTTTTATCACGCTTCAGGTTCTTTTAAGCGCCGTACGTCTACAACGTAGCGGCGCCGTGGTTGAGTGATCTAGGTGGCACGGGTTCGATCCCAAGCGCCTGCATGTGGAATTTGTGGTGGACGAAACGGCGTCTGGGCGGAATTTTTCCAAGTCCGCCGTTTCCCCCGCCACTCATTCCACCAATTGCTCCATCACCATCTTTCGCTTGCATTTCATATCATCCACTTCCTCATGTTCATGCCTGTCGACGGGCCAACCCCTCGTAACAGGTTCTCCATTCTGTGGTTTCATGCCTTTGGCTCCCCGAACGGCTTCTGACCCCTAGCCCTTGGCTAGTAAGTCTTAGGGGGGTGTTAGTCCTACAAACACGGGTCAACGGCTTTACATCCTTTCCGAAAGAAACCATGTTAAGGATTTTTACGTTTGAAAAAAATACATTGTCCTCCATGGGGTTTGAAACCGCGACTTAGAGAACCAGAGTCTAGCGTGTTACCCCTAGACCATGGAGGACGATGCGCACAAGAAGAAAACTTTGCTTGACAACAAATCCCTCTGAGGAGCGAGTATGTGGTAATAACAGTGCTCCGTGGGCTGCCTAATCTGAGAGCTGTATAATTTTCAGTGCCACATAAAGCACACCTAGAAGAGTTTCGAAGTTGCGACACAAAATTTCGGACTAATTCAAGCATCAGCAGTAAAACTGCTCTTTATTATTTCGGTGTCGTTTCGAAACAACCAGTGTGTGTGTGTGTGTGTGTGTGTGTGTGTGTGTGTGTGTGATGTCGGAGGGTATTCCACATTGCAGCCATTGGCTTATTGTACGTAGACCCCAGGAGGAGGATAGGATAGGATGAGAGTAATATCCAACGGGTGGCCGAAAACGGATGACGGGGCAAGTGCCACCGTGGAGGGTTCCTAACACATTTCAAGCAGTTATTCATCTCGATACGGGGAGCACTAGGAATTCACTCCCAGGTCTGACCGAACTCCCCGGATCTACAGATGACTTCCAACGCCATCCCGCCACCGAGAGCTGTATTTCCAGAGAGCAGTCACCACCACAGAAGGGCGCCACCACGGAAGGGCGCCACCACGGCACTCCTCGGACACTTACAACTCTGAAAGAGACCTGTTATACGAAATGGAGATAAAAGGAAGGGACAGGAAGTTCAGGGTAACGAAGAAACCTCCCCAGCATTCGCCTAGTGACCAACGAAACTCTCCGAAAAAGACATGTGCCAGAGAGGTCGACCGCGGGAAGTGAACCCGTGACCTCCCGAATGCCATCCTCAGACGAAACACCCATGGCACTTGGCTCGGTGTGTGTGTGTGTGTGTGCGTGTGTGTGTGTACATTTTTGTAAGAATAGTTTGTTATAAGATAGATAGAAAAAGTAATTTGAATGTATAACCTCAAATTTTTACTTTTTCTACCACGTTCAATGTACATAGACGTAGATAATGAATGTTATTCGAAACAAAAATTCAAATCCGAGGTTTCACTGGAAATACGCTTTATGAGGTCTTCTATATGCAAAACAAGCATTTTTACTTTCTTTACACGTTCTATGTACAACATATAAAGAAATTCGATACCGAAATTTCACCGAAAATATATGTGTTAGGTTCCTCCAGTCAAAAAAAAATAAATAAATAAATAAAAATAAAACTCTAATTGTTCCACCAACACAACTTTCCTTACATCTTGGTAACACATTCCTATTATAAACCTTATTCTTCTATCTACTTCATCTAATCGAGATAAATTATTGGCAAAAATTGTCTTATTAATTGCTTCCTTATAAGTAGAAGGGAAAAAGGTAATACACTAGGCTAAAGAGACAGTCAAATCTTTTAACAGCTGGTTGCCATGTGGACGAAATCCGTTTCTTTGCTATGCCAGGAGTTGACATATTCCCATATGTAAAACTATTTTAAAACTAAAACCGATAACAATGAATATCTCATAAATGGTCCACTCTCCTAAAAAATAGATATGACATAAATTGCGTGTTTTAACGAGATCTACATTTTTTGTGTAGTAAAGTTTTCTCTATCTCTTACGGTTTACCAGTTATGCAAGTTTAAGCAAAATTCCACCAGAATGAAGAATTCTTCAGAGACTATTTCCAGAAAATTCAAACTATACATTTTGTCGCATAAATATCTTTGATATACTTTTTAATCAAAATCGAACAGCCATTTTTGAGAAAATCAAAATTTTAATTTTTTTTTCCATGTAAAGAGTAGTTTGGGGTAGGGAAATTTTGCTCAAAATTTCGTGTGGCATCCTTGGAATATTTTAAACTCAAATACCAAATTTGGTATTTTACCGAATTTTCGTTTTTGGGTTGTATTCAGAGACACATGAACACATAAGACCTTTTTCTAATGTTTTAATTTTTCTACACGCATTATGTACATAGTGTATAGAGAAGATATTCTAGTGTACCCGAACATTTGATACTGAGATTCCACCGGAAATACATGTTTTGGGTCCCTCTGAATTTAAAAAAAAAAACATTTTTAGAAAAATGTACGTGAGCGCATGTGTCTGTATGTGTGTATATGTGTCTGTGGACAGCATAACTCCAAAACGAAAAAACCCGTTAAATACCAAACTTGGTATTTAAGTTTGGTATCTTCCAACAATGCGACACGAAGCTTTTCAAGAAAATCCTCCCACCCCAAACTACCCTTTACATGAAACATTTTTCGAACATTTTGATTTTCTAAAAAATGGCTTTAACGATTTTGATTAAAATATCTTATGTTTAAGATATTTAATGACAAACGAAATGTATATCTTGAATTTTCTGGAAATAGCCTCTGATGACATATTCATTCGAGATAACTTTTATATGACTGGCAAACCGTGAAAGATATACAAAAACTTACTACACAAAAAATGTAGATCTCATAAAAACACACATTTATGTCATATACATTTTCTTTTGTTTTCCAGATATTTCGGATTATTGATTTCAATTTTAGCCACGTAAACTTTTCTCAAAGGGAAGACATCTTTCTTCTCGTTTCTCGTTTGTTTATTCCTGGCAAGCAAAGAGATTGGAATTTCAATTGTTTCATATAGCGACCGGCTTTTATTGGATTAGACTATCACTTTAGCCCGTGCATTTTCTTATTTCCCTTCTGCTTACAAGGAAGCTAGTAATAAGACTAATTCTGCTTATGTTTATCTTGATTAGTATGATCTATATAACAGATTAATGTTTTGAATTGAAGGTTTGTTTACCGAACAGCTAGAGGGCATCATGTGAATGCAGCACATTATATTTTTACTTTCTCTACACGTACTATGTACATAGTGTATAGAGAAAGTATTGTATTGTACCCAAAAATGCGATATCGGAAATACATTTTTGTGTCCCTTGAATAAAAAAAATAAATAAAAAAAATTATAAAAATGTCCGTGTGTATGCCTGTGGGTAAGAACGAAAAGACAGTTAAATACCAAACTTGGTATTTAAGTTTGGTATCTTCCAACTATACGACAGGAAGCTTTTCAAGAAAATCTCCCCACCCCCTAATTACCCATAGAAAAAATTTCGAAATTTTTTATTTTCTCAAAAATGGCTCTAACGATTTTGATTAAAATCTCTTATATTTACATGACAATTAAAATGTATATCTTCAACTTTATGGGAATAGCCTCTGAAGACGTATTTATTCTGGATCATTTTTCTGAATTTTGCGTAACTGGTAAACTATAAGAAATAGACAAGAACTTACTTCATAAAAAATCTAGATCTCGTTAAAACACACAATTTATGTTCTATACATTTTTTCGTGGAGTTGACGCTTTTAAGATATTCCGTGTTGTTAGTTTCAGCTTCAAAATACTTCTACTTTTCTTATACAGTAATTTGTCAACTCCTGTCCATACAAACAAAGGTACTTCAGTCACATAGCAACCAGCTTTTAAAATATTTGACTAATACTTTAAACTATGGCACTACCTTATTCCTTTTCTACTACAAGGAAGAAAGTAATAAGACCCTTTCTGCAATTTTTTTTCTCGATTAGCATGCAGTAAATAGAAGAATAAGCTTTTTAGCAATAATTTATTGTAGAGATGTAGGGAAAATCATGTGAATGGAACACATAAGATTTTTTGCCTTCTACTCACAAGGAACCAAGTAATAAGGGCAATTTATCTCGATTATCATGAAGTAGATAGGAGAATAAGGTTTTTAACCATAATTTGCTACAGAGATGTAGAGAAAGTCATGTGAATGGAACACATAAGATATTTATTAGCGGCCCCTAAAACGTGTATTTCCGTTGAAATCTCAGTATCGAATTTTTGGGTAGAATGCAATTTCTCCTCTCTATACTAGTATCTACATATTACGAGTAGAGAAAGTAAAAATGTAATTTTATTTATGGAAGCTCTTTAGCTGCTGTGATTTTCAGCGTCCCATTTTAAGTTGGGCGTGAAAGATCGCTTAATTTTCCTCATAAAATTCCTTATTAGGCTTAAGGTACTTTTACGTGTCGTAAATCTACGACACGGGACCAAGGGCTTTACTTCCCTTCTGAAGGAAGCCATGCTAAGGATCTTTACGCCCCGAAAAAATTCATCGCCCTCTGCCGGGTACCCTCTCCTGTGTACAAGATACTCAAGGTAACCACTACACCACGGAGGGTGACGTTTAGAAAAAGGCCCGTATGTGCGCGTGTAAATGACCATTTCTAAGATATTCCTTGTTATAGGTTTCAGTTTTAAAATACTTATTTTTTTCGCATACGTAAGCAACCAGCTTTGACTATCGCTTTAGCCTAGTGTATTCCCTTATGTCCCTCCTACTTTTACAAGGAAGCTAATAATAAGACCATTTCTGTTAATGTTTCTATGGATTAGCATGAGGTAGATAAAGAATGTGCTTTTTACTTTCGCTAGCCCCGTATGTACAATGTACAAAGGGATAGAGAAGTACCTATTGTATTCCACCCAAAAATTCGATACCGAGATATACATGTTTTAGGACCCCCTGTATCCATAAAAAGCATTTTCAGAAAAAGGTCCATGTGTGTGTGTACGTGTGTCTGTGAACACGATAACTCAAAAACGAATAGTAGCTAAAATACCAAACTTGGTATTTAAGTTTAGTATCTTCCAGGGATGCGACACGAAGATTTTGAGAAAAATCCCCCCACCCCAAACTACCCTTTACATGGAACTTTTTTCGAAAATTTTGATTTTCTTAAAAATGGCTCTAACGATTTTGATTAAAATATCGTATATTAAAGATATTTACCAGGCAAATAAAATGTATATCTTTAATTTTCTGGGAATAGCTTCTAAAGACCTGTTTATTCTGGATGAATTTTGCTTAATTTGGCATATCTAGTAAACCGTAAGAGATAGACAAAAACTTACTATACAAAAATGTAGGATTTTTTAAAATACACAAGTTACGTCATATACATTTTTCTCGTGGAGCTTACCGTTTTCGAGGTGCTCATTGTTATTAGTTTCAGTTGTGAAGTACTTATACTTTTCTCAGACGGGAGTGTCCGTTTTTCTTTTGTTCTACTTCTGACCAAGAAAAGAAGCGATTTGTAATGACAATCGCGTAACGACAGCTTTTAAAACATTTGACTGTTGGTTTAGCCTAGTGTATTCCCTTATTTTCTTACTACTTATACGAAACTAAGTAATAAGAACATTGTGCTAATGAGTACCTCGATTAGCAAGGTGAGGAAAGAAGAATTATCTTATGTAAGAAGTTTGTAGAACAGCTAGAGAAAGTCATGTGAGTGTAACACATCAGATTTTTAACAATAAATTGTTACAGAGATGTAAAAACAGTCCTGTGAATGGAAGACCGGTTTTATTTTAAATTATGTATCTAAAGAAAAAATGGTCATTTTATACGTAATTTTTCAAACATTTTTACGGCTTTAAATTCCGGGCTTTAAGTTCTTTTATCTCTTTCAGGAAGCATTTTATTTTAATTTTTTAATTTACCTGAAATTTTTATTTCTAAGCTTGTTATAAACTTCATCGTGGTCATAGTAATTTCTTTTAACCTCTATACTTTTCAGAAAATCTACATATGTTAATGGTGTCATATGGCCCATATCAATGTTATTTACTAGTTATTTTCTATGAAATTATTATAAATAACCTGTATAGCTTTCAGCTGGTCGGTCAAAATAAATAATTAAAAAGAAAGTATGTTATTACTTCATCACAAACAGTTGAATATAGCCTGCTGCTCTCTGCCGGGTTTCCGTATCCATGTATGTGCTCCGCGAGAAAATGACCTAAAAGTTCAAGAGGCATCATAAACTGACCGTTATGTAATTAATGGAATTTTTCAACATGCCCACATAGAGGAAGTCCCCGACTTGCTATCCTTTTCACTACTGCAAATATTCTTTTTCTTTCTCTACACGTAGTACGTACATAGTGTATAAAGTAATACTGTATTCCTACCAAAAATTCGATTACCTAGATTTCACATATGTTAACCATATATGTTTTGAGGTCCCCTGAGTCCGAAAAAAAAATTTAGAAGAAGGTCCTGTGTGTGTCTATGGACATCACAGCTCAGAAACGAAAATACCGTTAAATACCAAAGTGGTATTATCTAAGGATGCGACACGCAGAATACAAAATAAACAAACAAAAAAAAAGACCCCTCAATCTATTCTTTACATGGAAATAGTTTTGAAAATTTTGTTTTTCTCAAAACTGACTATAACGATTCTGTATAAAATACTACATATACAAAATATGTATTTACATCACAAATAAAATTATATTTTGAATTTTCTGGGAATAGCCTCTAGACCTCTTTATTCTGAATGAGTTTTTCAGAGTTTTGAATAACGGTTAAACGCAAGGTATAGACAAAAAGTTACTGAAAATGTAGATCTTGTTAAAACATATAATTTATGTCATATACGTTTTTCTTGTAGAGTAGATCATTTTTGAGATATTGCTTATTATTGGTTTCAATTTTAAACTACCTAATATTAAGTAAAAGGCACCATGCAAAGTGAACCGAACCTCAATTGTTTCACATAGCGACCAGCTTTTAAAACATTTGACTATCGCTTTAGTCTCTAATGCATTCCCTTATTTCCCTCATACTTACAAGGAAGCAAGTAACAAGACCAATTCTGTTAATGTTTATCCAGATTAGCATGATGATCTTTAATAAGAATGGTTGTATATGGAACAGCTAGAGAAAATTATGTGAATGAAGCATATCAGATTTTTAGGAAAAGATGCGTGTATGATTATGTGTGTTAATATGTCTGTAGACAGCGCAGCTAAAAAGTTAAAAGACCGTAAAATACCTAACTTGGTATTTCAGTTTGGTATATTCCAAGGATGCGACACGAAGATTTTCAAGAAAATCCCCCCAACACAAATTACCCTTTGTATGGAAACATTTTTGATTTTTTGTCTCAAAAACAGTTGTAACGATTTTGAATAAAATACCATATATTATAGCTATTTAAAAATGAACTATATTTTCTGAATTTTCTAACAATAGTTTATGAAGAGCTGTTTATTCTGGATGAAATTTGCTGAATGTTGCATAACTGATAAACCGAAAGATATAGACAAAACTTACTCCACAAACAATGTAGTTCTTAAATATTAATATAAAAATAATAGTTGCAACCAATCTTCACTTATCTTTTAGAATCCTTGCCTGGACTAGTTTCGCAACGATTTCATTGCATTATCAACATATCCTTTTGGTCTCTTTTTTGATGTTGTTTATTTACACTGTTATGGTTACTGCTACTAGGTGGATTGTGTACTAATGCATTGCTAACTACTGGAATCAAAACAAATTTGGTAAGAGTGTCAATTGGAGGTATATCAAAATTCATTGCATGATTTCTATACTTTAATATAAATATTTTCTCCCAAACCATTAAATCTATGGGCCCATTCAAGTGTTTTAATAATTTAACATCTGGATTTATTTCATGATTAAATTTCCAAAAATGTTCTGCTACAGCTGATTTATCAATTTGTTTGTATTTAATATTCCTAAAGTGTTCTTTTACTCCGGTTTCCAAATGACGTTTAGTCTTACCAATATAAACAAGGTCACAATTTAAACAGTTTAATTGATAAATGCCAGATTTTTTCTTTTTTGAAATTTCATCCTTTTTAGAAAAGCCTAACACATTTTTTATACTATATTTATTTTGAGGAACCAATATTATGCCATGCTCTTTGAAAATATTTGTGAATTTTTTATTTGCCCAAGGGTGATAAGTAAATTTTTTAAAAATGTAATTATCTTTTATTTTCTTAAGCGTAGAAATATCTTTAATAGCTTTTTGATATTTAAACTTCTCAATTTTTTTATTTATAAAATCAGTATTAAAACCATTAAATAAAGCAGTGTTAATAATGTGTTTATATTCTTTATAGAATTCATCTTTATTAAGGGGTAAAGTAATTAACCTATAAATTAAACTATTAAAAACAGCAAATTTATGTGAAAAAGGGTTAAAGCCATCATTTTTTATATAATTATCAGTGTGGGTTGCTTTCTGTATATTCCAAAATTCAATTTATTGTCTTTTTTTATTATTTTTAAATCCAGGAAAGGGAGACAGCCATCACTTTCAGTTTCTAATGTGAATTTTATAGCCTTATCTTGTAAATTTAAAAGTTTTAAAGCATCATTTGCATGTTTATCAGGAACAATAGCAAATATATCATCTACATATCTATACCAAGTTTTAAAAATTAGAGGGAATGCTTTAGTTACCTGTATTTCAAAATAGCTCATGAAAAGATCAGCAAGAAAAGGTGAAAGTGGACTACCCATTGCTAAACCAGAAGTTTGTTGATAGAATTTGTCATTAAAGCTGAAAAAATTTTGATCCAAACAAAGATTAGTAAGGATAACAAAATCATTTATTAAATTTTCATTCAGTTCTATAGAACTTAACCATTTTTTTAAAAATGTCAAAAGTTTTTCTCTAGGAATGCTTGGAAACAAAGCAGTTACATCAAAAGAAACAAGTTTATCATTAGTAGACAATGTAATATTGCTGATCCTTTCAACTAGCTCAAAAGAATTTTTAATACTTAAAATCTCAAATTTTTCAAAATTAGTGAATTTTTTATTTAACCATTTAGCTAGGCTGTAAGTAGGTGAATTTATGCAATTTACAATAGGTCTCATTTTATTTCCAGGTTTATGAATTTTGGGAAGAGCATATATTCTGGGTAAAATTGGTTTACTGATTTTTATAATTTGCTTTTCTTTATTTGTAATACTTTTAATTTCATTAAGGGTCTTATTATAAATTGAAATGCAGGATTTTAAAGGGTTAATATCAATGCTTTTGTAATCTTCACCTTGAAGTAAGAGTTCCATTCTGTTAATGTAATCAATTTTATTTAAAATTACAATGCTGTTACCTTTATCAGCTTTAGTATAGATTACACCTTTTTCTTTTAATGATTTAATAATTTGTTTATTGTGATTTACTTTAGAGTGATTTTTATTCAAATTCTGTAATATTTTACTACATTTTTCTTTAACCAATAATTTATTATTTTTATTTAAATCCTGACTAGCAATTTCTATATCTGCTACATAATCATCTATATTTTTTGAAAAATTTACACAGGTTTTTAAACCTTTATTCAAAAAATTAATTTCCTTCTCATTGAAATTATAATTTGAAAGGTTAATTACATTATCTTTAGGGTTATTCCCTTTAGTTGGTTTCAATTTATTTTGTTTTAAGCATAATTTATTTAACTTATTTTTCAGTTTATTTGTTTTATTTTTCATGCTAAAGTTCAAATTTTCAAACAATTTATATTCCAAATAAAGCCAAATTGAATTACCTAAAACATTTATAAGTTTAAGATGCAAATTATATAATTTCAGTTCAATGTTATTTAAGTTTTTAAAATGCAAAGTTCTTTCAACTTCAATTACTTTCTTCTCTGCTGCTTTTTGATGAATACTATTATTGTCAAATTTAACAGTTTTTCTAACAAAAATAGGAGTTACTTTACGTTTTAAACACAGGTTTAAGAAACGTATATCTGCAAGAATATGTCTTCTTTTTTCTTGTAATTTCAAATATAGCTTAATTTCATGTTTAGTATTATTAAAATTCAGATTAAACCTATAATTATTATATTCCATCACATCCATCATAAGCAATAACCTAAAATGTACTGTAACAAAGGAATGCTTCAAAACAAATTTATAAATGTAAAAAGAAGCTAGTAACAGTGAAGAATAACATAAATATTAATATAAAAATAATAGTTGCAACCAATCTTCACTTATCTTTTGAAATCCTTGCCTGGACTAGTTTCGCAACGATTTCATTGCATTATCAACATATCCTTTTGGTCTCTTTTTTGATGTTGTTTATTTACACTGTTATGGTTACTGCTACTAGGTGGATTGTGTACTAATGCATTGCTAACTACTGGAATCAAAACAAATTTGGTAAGAGTGTCAATTGGAGGTATATCAAAATTCATTGCACGATTTCTATACTTTAATATAAATATTTTCTCCCAAACCATTAAATCTATGGGCCCATTTAAGTGTTTTAATAATTTAACATCTGGATTTATTTCATGATTAAATTTCCAAAAATGTTCTGCTACAGCTGATTTATCAATTTGTTTGTATTTAATATTCCTAAAGTGTTCTTTTACTCTGGTTTCCAAATGACGTTTAGTCTTACCAATATAAACAAGGTCACAATTTAAACAGTTTAATTGATAAATGCCAGATTTTTTTATTTTTTGAAATTTCATCCTTTTTAGAAAAGCCATAACAGTGTAAATAAACAACATCAAAAAAGAGACCAAAAGGATATGTTGATAATGCAATGAAATCGTTGCGAAACTAGTCCAGGCAAGGATTCCAAAAGATAAATGAAGATTGGTTGCAACTATTATTTTTATATTAATATTTGTGTTATTCTTCACTGTTACTAGCTTATTTTTACATTTATAATGTAGTTCTTGTTAAAACACACAATTTATGGCATATACATATTTGTCCGTTTCCGAGATATTTCTTATTATTAATCTCAATTTTAATCGACGCATCTTCTCAAATGAGCCAACTTTCGTTTTATCTCTCTTTTTTTTTTTCTGGAAATGCAAAGAGAGCCGAATTCCAATTGTTCACAGTCGACAGGCTTTTAAAAGATTTGACTATAGCTTTAGCCTGGTGTATTCCCTTTTCTCTTTTCTGCTTATAAGGTGCGAAGTTTCGTTTCGTAATCGGCTTACCGTCCCCGTATCTGTAGGACTGACAAGCCAATGTCTAGGGGTCAGAGGCCTGTCGGGGAGCCAAAGGCACGAAACCACAGAATGAAGAACCTGTCGATCCGTGGCCAGGCATGAACATGAGGAAGTTGATGATATGAAATGGAAGCAAAATTACTGATCGGAAAGGTGATGACAGAGCGATTAATGGAATGAATGGCGGGGGAAACTGGAGGACCCGGAGAAAACCCGTCCAGACGCCGCTTCGTCCACCACGAATTCCAGGGCACTTGGAATGCCTAGTTGGGAGTCGAGCGGTCTAACCACTCACCCGCCAGAAGCTAAGTACTAAGACCAAATACTATTGATGATTATCTCGTTTAGCATGATGTAAGTAGAAGAATTATCTTCTGTAAGATTTTTTTTCAGAACAGATAGAGAAAATCATGTGAATGCACATTTACTACGTAGAGTAAGTAGGGGAAGTAATAGATTCCGCCAAAAATTGATACCAAGATTTCACCAGAAATGCATGTTTTGAGTCCCTTGAGAAAAAGCATATAAAAAAAATCTGATGTGTTCCATCACATGACTTTCGCTACATCACTGTAACAAATTAGTGTTAAAAAGATTATTCTTCTACTTCCTTCTTGCTAATCGAAAAAAAAATAGAAATCGACTTATTACTTTTTTTTTTCTTTTTTTTTTTTAAGCTTAGCTTCCTTTAACCTGGTTGGTCATATCGGACGATGAATGAAATTGGTGAAATGATGCTCAAATGATCTCGGAGTCCATGGAGCTTAAAGTTACTCAACATTCGTCTTCTCAGGGAAAACCCCGAAAAATAACCTTATCCAGGTAACTCACCCTAAGCGAGATTCAAACTTGCGTCCTTTTGAATTTGAGGCAGACACGCTACCATCACACTACCTAGGCGTCTTATTACTTTTTTACAGATAAACAAGGGAGTACTATAGGTTAAAGTGATAGTCAAAAGCTAATTGCTATGTGACTGAGGTTCCTTTGTTTCCTGTAGGAGGTTTTTAAAGCTGAAACCAAAACACGGAATATCTTAAAAACGACCAACTCAACGAAAAAAATGTATATGACATGGATTGTGTGTTTTAACGTGCTCTACATTTTTTTGTATTATAATTTTTTGTCCATCTCTTACGGTTTAGCTGTTAAGCAAAATTTCATAAAATTCATCCAGAATAAAATAGTCTTCAGAGGCTATTCAAGATATACATTTTATTTGTCGTGTAAAAATCTTTAATATATGGTATTTTATTCAGAATCGTTAGAGCCATTTTTGATAAAATCAAAATTTTCGAAAAATATTCCATGTAAAGGGTAGTTAAAGGTGGGGTATTTTCTTGAAAATCTTTGTGTCGCATCCTTGGAAGATACCAAACCTAAATACCAAGTTTGGTTTTTAATGGACTTTTCGTTTTTGAACTATGCTGCCCACAGACGCACAGACAGACAGACACACGGACATTTTTCTAAAACTGCTTTAATCAGGGGAACTCAAAACACGTATTTCCGGTGATATCTTGGTATCGAATTTTTGGGTGCATTACAATACCTTCTCTATACACTATGTACATATTACGTGTAGAGAAAGTAGAAATGTATATGACAAATTGTGTTTTAACGAGATCTACGTACTCTTACGGTTTGCCTGTTATACAGAAGTCATCCAGAATGAAGAGGTCTTCAGAGGATATTCGCAGAACATTTATGATGTACATTTCCTTTGTCATAAAAATGTGTTAAACATAAGATATAATTAAAACGTTAGAGCCATTTTTGAGAAAATCAAAATGTTCTAATAATGTTCAATGTAAAGGGTAGTTGGGGTGGTGGGATTTTGTTGATCTTTGTAACGCATCCTTGGAAGATGCCAAACTTAAATACCAAGTTTGGTATTTAACGGTCTTTTGATTTTTGAGCTATGCTGCCCACAGTGACATACCCGCACACATACACACGTACCTTTTTCTAAAACTGTTTTTGGGGGGATTCAGGAGGTCTCAAAACATATATTTCCGGTGAAATGTCGGTATCAAATTTTTGGGTACAATACAATACCTTCTCTACACACTCTTTACATAGTTCGTGTAGAGAAAGTAAAAAATAATCTTTTGCAGGGAAAGTTGCTTGTGTAACAGCTAGAGAAAGTCATGTAAATGGAACAGATCAGTTTTTTTTATATAAATAGGCAAATAATTCTCAGCTAAAGGTAGTACAATTAACAATTCGCGCAGAGTTTCCTCATTTCCCTATCGGTAGAAATAGGGTTTGAGGACCTTGTTTCAAATGAAAAGAAGCCTTTAAATGGGGAAATGACCTTCAGTCGTTATAAACAGTGCCTTTGTGTTATTCTTTTGACCACCTATATACACAACGTAAACTGTCAAACCTGTCACTACGAATGTAAACGAGTCGAATTTGCCAAACACGTGACGGTGCTGCCGCGCACGGTCGAGTGCAGTCCAGTGTGGGTTTATAACTGGCAGAGAGACGCATTGCTTTAGTTCAGTGCTGTGACAGACGCGAAAATGGCCGGGTTGTTGCTTGTAGTCTGCGTGCCCACCAGTTACCATGAGACACAGTCCAACGAGTCTACACGCAAACTCAACAACCTGCTGGATCAGGTTGAGACGCCCCAGAACCTCAGGAAGGACCACAAATCAACCCCACAAAACGATCACAGAGTCAACGTCGAGCACCAGAGTATACCTGATTCGAAAGCAATTACTTTTAAACTGAACGATCGCGAGGTGGTGAATGGCACCCCAACGCTGGCAAGGTCTGTTTCATGTGACACACCCTCTGCGACGAGAAAACCACAGACTGAGGAGGATCGGGACCGTCCAAAGCCAATGGAGGAGGTCAGTCAGTTAATAATATTACTGATTTATATAATTACCTATTAGGTTATCATGTTTCTTAGTTATTGTCGGCACAAAGCTTGGTTTTCAAGAGCGTGAGGAACAGTTGACACTGTTACAACAGTTAATATAACGCATTTTAGGAACACGGGGAGCAACATTTTGACCACAATTGGTCAAAAAATAAAAAAATTCAACCTTTGGACATCTATAGAATATCAACATTTAACTATTCTCTCCTTGCTTTGGCCATTTCAGGATCGTACACTACACCTGTTTCCTAGCATACTATTTCATTAAACAACGTTTTTCTCAAAACTACATTCTCAAATTTCAAAATGTTCCACGCGCCTCAGTTTTTGTTTAAATACAACTAAAATGTCCCAGAATGTGCAGAAGTATCTATTTTAATATTAAAAAGGAGCAAACGATTCTAACATTTATATTGACTTTGTATTTCTGATGACGGTTTCAAAGATTTTATTTGTCGGATAAGCTTGTTTTTATTATTATAGACAAATTGGTGTGCTAGCTGTAACGGTTGGTATTTTGCGTATATGACGGATATTTACCAAATAAATAATATATATATATATATATATAACGTGTATTACTTAATAATAAATGGTTTTATAATGTTTTGAAACATATTTCTCCGCCAAGTACTACTGCAATAGAAAATTAGAAACATAAATTTATATACACACTCTAACCTTAATGGATTCGAACCTAACCTCAAGCTAACTTTGAAAACCACCGAACCCAGTGGTTTCGCCTATAAAAACGGATAAAAAAAACAACAAAAAACTCTCCTACTCCTTCACCATCTACTGTAGACACACTAACCGGTGAATTATTCCTAAGGGTTCTCACGACGCGGTAAACCTGCCAAGAGCGACATATGAGGTTCTTGCATACCAATAGATACAGTGTCTTCCGCTAGCAACTAAACCTCGCTTTTCCATTATAAATCCAGCATTTCACCATATACCATTATATATAACATCATTTATTATTCATATAATACTCGTTTATGTATAATTATTTGGCAAATATTCGTCATATACTTACACAAAACACCAACCGTTCCAGCGTGCAAACGAATTTGTCTAAAATAAGAAAACAAGATTCTCCGACAAATAAAACCTTTGAAATCGCCATCAGAAATACAAGTCAATCATCATAGTTTCATTCGATTTTTAGAGCGGCCGAAGTTCTGCTTAATAACCCTGATTTATATAATTACCTATTAGGTTATGTTTCTTAGTTATTGTCATGGCACAAAACTTGATATTCCAGGATCTGAGAAACAGATGACACTGTTACAACAGTTAATATAATGCATTTAAGGGACACGGGGAGCAAAATGTCGACTGCAATTGGTCAAAAAATCTAATAGAATATCAACATTTAACTATTCTCTCCTTGCTTTGGCCATTTAAAGATCGTACACTACACCTGTTTCCTAACATACTATTTCATTAAACAATATTTTTCTCAAAACTACATTTTCACACTTCAAAATGTTCCACACGGTCCAATTTTTACTTTCTCTACACGTACTATATACATAGTATATAGAGAAGGTATTGCACTCCACCCAAAAATTCGATACAGAGATTTCACCAGAAGTATATGTTTTAGGGTCCCTTGTATCCAAAAAAGTCTGATGCGTTACATTCACGACTTTTTCGAGCTGCCATGTATACATTCACATGACTTTCTCTACATCTCTTGTTAAAAAGCTTATGCTTCTATTTACTTCATGCTAATTGAAAAAAATTAGTAGAAATAGTCTTATTACACTCTTCCTTGTAAGTAGAAACGAAAAAAGGGAGTACCATAGTTTAAAGTGATAGTCGTATTACTTAGTTCCTTACAAGCAGAAGGGAACTAAAGTGATACACTAGGTTAAAGCGATAGTCAAATGTTTTAAAAGCTGTCGCTATGCGATTGTAATTGATATACGCTTCTTTATATGTTCTGGAGTATAACAAAAACACAGAAAAAAGGTGTAACAGGGAATATCTCGGAAATGATTAGACATAAAAAAAAATAACAAGTTGTGTTTTTAACATTTTTGTGATGTAAGATTTCGTCTATCACTTAAGATTCACCAGTTATGTAAACGTCATTCACAATGAAGAGGACTTCAGATTCTATTCCAAATAAATTCAGGAAGCCCATTTAAATTGGCGGCCTATACATGTCTTTAATATACATTACTTTAATCACAATCGTTAGTCATTTTTGAGAAAATAAAATTTTTTGAAAATTTGCCTATGTAAGGGATAGTTTAGGGTGGGAAATTTTTCTTGAAAAACTTCATGTCGCACTCTTGAGAGATACTAAATATGACATTTAACGATTTTGTCATTTTAGAGTTATGCTGCCCTCCCCCACACACATTCACCCTCAAAACACACGCGGATTTTTTTTTATACAAATGCTTTTTATGTATTCAGGTACCTCAAATAATTTATTTGCGGTGAAATCTCGGTATCAAATTTTTTGATGGAATGTAATACCTTCTATACCGACTATGTACATTGTACATAGGTGCTAGAGAAAGTAGAGAGTTTGGATATCGTTTTACATCGGTTACACCAGCTAATGTAATGTATTTAAGGGAGTGGAATTTAAAAGTTCTATATTTCTATGTGAACTTTCCTGAAAATGTTAATGCGATTGCGTTGATGATTTATTAATATTAATACCAAATTTCATTTAAATAGGAAAAATACCCTGTAATAGTTACAT
The DNA here is from genome assembly GCA_030762935.1 of Hymenopus coronatus. Classification (NCBI taxonomy): domain Eukaryota; kingdom Metazoa; phylum Arthropoda; class Insecta; order Mantodea; family Hymenopodidae; genus Hymenopus; species Hymenopus coronatus. The sequence goes on along the minus strand of CM060899.1, from coordinate 31,185,331 downwards.
TATTTAATACTTTTTATTATGCAAGTATAATCAAATGTTCATGTGGCTCAAAACTTGAGAAAATGAAATATTTCTTCCTGAATTTGAGTTTTGAAGTACACACAACAATTTTAAACAGTTATATTTCAATAAATTTGATCACTGAATTACAATTTTTATTTTCTCTAGCCCCACATGTACATAGGGATAGAGAAGTATTGTATTCCACCAAAAAATTCGATACCGAGAACCGAGATTTCACCGGAAATACATGTTTTAGGACCCCCTGTATCCAAAAAAAGCATTTTCAGAAAAAGGTCCGTGTGTGTGTCAGTGTGTCTGGAACACGATAACTCGAAAACGAAAAACAGATAAAACACCAAACTTGGTATTTAAGTTTAGTATCTTCCAGAGATGCGACATGAAGCTTTTGAGAAAAATCCCCTTACCCCAAACTACCCTTTACATGGAAATGTTTTCGAAAATTTTTATTTTCTTAAAAATGGCTGTAACGATTTTGATTAAAATACCTTATATTAAAGATATTTACCAGGCAAATAAAATGTATATCTTGAATTTTCTGGTAATAGCTTGTAAAGACCTGTTTATTCTGGTTGAACTTTGCTTAATTTGGCATAACTAGTAAACTGCAAGACATAGACAAAACCTTACTATACAAAAAATGTAGGTCTTGTTAAGATACACAAGTTATGTCATACACATTTTTCTCGTGGAGCTTACAGTTTTCGTGGTATTCATTGTTATTAGTTTCAGTTGTGAATTACTTACACTTTTCTCAGACGGGAGTGTCCGTTTTTCTTTTGTTCTACTCCTGGCCAAGAAAAGAAACGATTTGTAATGACAGCTATTAAAACATTTGACTATCGGTTTAGCCTAGTGTATTCCCTTTTCTTCCTACTTATAAGGAACTGAGTAATAAGAGCATTGTGCTAATAAGTACCTTGATTAACAAGGTCAGAAAGAAGAACAATCTTATGTAAGAAGTTAGTAGAATAGCTAGAGAAAGTCATGTGAGTGTAATACATCAGTTTTTTTTTGTTTTTTTTTTTTTAAATTTACATTTTATTTATAGAGTTAATCATTTGTTCGTAATTGTTTTTTTTAAAATTGCTATTGGTGATTGGGTAATTTTCTCCTTTATAATGTAGCAATATAACTTCTGCACGTTCTGGAAGATTTTAATTATATTTAAAAAAAATTGAGACCCATGGAACATTTTGAAAGTGTGGAAAAGTATTTTTAAGAAAAACTCTGTTTAATGACATATGAAACAGGTGTAATGCAGGATCTTTAAATGCCTGTAGAATCCGAATTTAAGTGTTGATTCTCCAAGGATGTCCAAGGTTTTGACAACTATTTGCTCTAAAAAAGAAATGTTCGATTTTTGACCGATTTTAGTCGAAATTTTATTCATTTCCATTATGAACTGACATTCCATTTCGCAGAGAATAGACACTATGATACGACATTCTACTATATTTGTCATTGCTTACGCCCTGAATGATTGGGGGTTTAGATGCTCAGATCCCTTGGCTGTGCCCTGTCGTCGCCCCGCAGTTACTCCTACACTTCTCTCCTTATATAATAGCATCCGTCGGCTACGTATTGGTGCTTAAGGGCCAGCAAGTAGACAACATTTAAAGTGCGAGCAGAAATGGGTAATAAGTATGGGAGTTGTCTACGAATCGGGTGTTTTTATTGAACTTGCGTGACCAAAAATGTGATTTTATTCTCCCATGCCTTTCTCTATTTAGTTTGCAAACGCTATTCCTACCAAAACTTAATCTTCTAGTTCATGCAATTCTAGACAAACATTAGCATAGGCTGGATATTATTATTTTCTTTGCTTAACGTCCTTTAACCTGTTTGGTCATATCGGATGATGAATGAATTTGGTGAAATGCAGCTCAAATGATCTCGTGGTCCATGGAGCTTAAAGTTACTCGACACTCGTCTTCTCAGTATAAGGGAAATTCCGGAAAAAAACCTTTATCCGAGTAACTCGCCCTGAGCGAGATTCGAACTCGCGACCTGTTGAATGTGAAGCAGACACGATACCCCCACACTACCCGGGCGGGCTCTTAGTTTCTTGTCGGTATGTACAAGGGGAATAAGGAAATGCATTTGGCCAATGCGATAGTCAAATCTCTTAAAAGCTGGTCGCTATATAATGTTGAAACTTGGTTCTCTTTGCATATGATCGAAATTCTTAGGCTTTCATGGCCGGTGTCAATACTAGCTGGAGTATAATCCGGGCTTTGGGCCGTGGTCTACTGGGCTCCTATTTCTTCTTCCCAGACGTTTCGTCTGCGACTACGGCAGATATCTTCGATGGCAGCGGCGAGGTCGAAGTGCTCTAGTGGACGTTTCAACTGCGACTGTTTGCATAGCCAGAAAAATAAAGGAATGACTGAGTTCCTAGTTAAGAAAGGTACAATAATGGAAACATTTAAACCAATAAAAATATATCTGAAATGTTTAATTCCACAAAAAATGTATATTAAATAAGTTGTATGCTTTAACACATCTACATATTTATGTGGTATTTTTCTCTATAATTCTTGCAGTTTACCAGTTATGCAAAAGTCATCCAGACTTCAGAGGCTATTCCCTGAAAATTCGAGATATACATTTTATTGTCACTAAAATATCTTAAACACTTAGCAGTTTAATCAAAATCGTTAGAACTATTTTTGAGGAAGTCAGCATTTTGGAAACATTTTCTATGTAAAGGATAGTAGGGGCGGGGAGATTATCTTCAAAATCATGTCGCATCCTGGAAGATATTTAACTAAAGTACCAAGTTTATTTAACGGACTCCTCGTTTGTTTTTTGTTATTCTATTCGCCAAAACTAACACTCGCACACGGACCTTTTTCTTAAGGCGTTTTTTTTTTAATTCGGGGGGGGGGGGTCCTCTGATAAAATCTTGGTATCAAATTTAGGATGGAATACAGCTATGTACGTGTATAGTGCTCGATAGAGAAGAAAAAACCGAAGAGTAAAAAATTGCTAATTTTTGTAAATTCTCTCGTTTAATACTTTTTAAACACCAATATATGCTAGGGATTGAATATTAATGATTCATTCTAATTTGAAGATATTAATTTTCCAATGCAAGGTGCGTAGTACGTAGAGAAGATGTTACATTCTACCCCAAAATTCAATACCGAAATTTCACCATAAATATGTTTTGAGACACTCTGAGTCAAAAATATATTTTTAGAGAAATATCAATGTGTCTGAGTGTGGGACAGCATAACTCGACACAGAAACGACCGTTAAATACCAAACTTGATATTTAAGTTTAGTATCTCCAAAGAACACAAATGTTTCAAGAAAATCCCCCCATCCCAATTACCTTTATATGGAGCATGTACCTATATTCTAAATTTTCTGGGAACAGCTTCTGAAATCTTCATTCTGATTAGCTTTGGCATAACCGTAAACTATAAATTATACAAATATTTACTAGACAAAAAAAGTGGATGTCGTAAAAAGACGCTATTTATGTTCTTTACATTTATGCTGTAGAGCTAACTTTTCCGAGATATCCTTGTTATTTAGTTTCGGGTTTCTTTTGTTTTACTCTGATCCATGCAAAAAGCAAAGTTCAATGACAATCATATAGTGACGGTATTTAAAAGGTTTGGATATCGCTTTAGCCTTGTATATTGCTTATTTATCTTCTGTTTACAAGTAAGCAAGTAATAAGACCATTCAACTAATGTTTATCTTGATTAGCATGTAGAATGACGAAGACTCTTTTGTAAGACGTAACACATTTTAAATATCAAACTTGGGCCTATGAGAAGGCCCATTCATGGGCTTTTTATTTTCGATCTACTTTCACTAAAATATTCAACCAGAATCTGTAATACCAATGTGACAATGGACCCTTACTACGAGTAACGGTTATGAAATTGAAAGTTTTCTGTAGGAATTTCAATTAAGTGTCGTCACTTTACCTGGGAAATAATCTAAGAGCGTCGTATTATTTGCCGATGATGCTGCGATAAACTCAAGTGTTTACTTCTGTAAAGCGACGGTCCTTCTTGGTTACTCTGTTATTAGTTGATGGAACACAGTGCACACGTGTTGCAGTTTAGTACTGTCATTTGTTTAAAAACCTGATGTGTTGCATTCACATGACTTTCTCTACATCTCTGCAACAAATTATTGTTAAAAAGCTTATGCTTCTATTTACTTCATGCTAATCGAGAAAAAATTAGCACAAATAGTCTTATTACTTGCTTCTTTGTAAGTTGAAGCGAAATAAGGGAGTAGCATAGGTTAAAGTGATTGTCAAAGGGTGGTTGCTATTTGACTGAAGTTCCTTTGTTTGTATGGGCAGAAGTTGACAAATCCCTGTATGAGAGAAGTGTAAATTTCTTAAAGGTGAAGCCAAAAACAAGGAATATCTAGAAAACTATCAAATCCATAAATGTATATAACATAAATTGTGTGTTTTAATGTGCTCTACATTTTTTGTGTGGTACGTTTTTGTCCATCTCTTACGGTTTAGCAGTTACGCAAAATTTTGTAAAATTCATCCAGAATAAAGTAGTTTTCAGAGGCTGTTTCCAAAAAATTCAAGATATACGTTTTATTTGCCATGTAAGTATCTTTAACATATACTATGTTAACCAAAATCGTTAGTCATTATTGATAAAATCTAAACTTCTAAATGTTTTCCTTGTAAAGGGTAGTTAAGGGGGGATTTTCTTCAACATCTTTGTGTCGTATCCTTGGAAGATACCAAACTTATATGCCAATTTGGTATTTTGCCGACTTTTCGTTTTCGAGTTACGTTAACGGACACACACACACACACACGCACACACACACACAGAGCTTCTTGTAAAAATGTTTTTTTATACAGGAACCTTAAAATGTGTATTTCTGTTGAAATCTCAGTATCAAATTTTTGGGTGGAATGCAATACCTTCTCTACACCGATAAGACTGTTGAGAAGACGAGTATCAAGGAACTTGAAGCATCATGGACCTCGAAGTCATTTGAACATCATTTCACCGATTTCATTTATCGTCCGATATGACCAACCAGGTTAATGGACGTTAAGCAATAAATAATAATAATAAAAAAATCTTCACATGACTTTCGCTACATCTCTATAACAAATTATTATTAAAACGCTTATTCTTCTATATATATATAATGCTAATCAAGATAAACGTTAGCAGAAATTATTTTATTACTTGGTTCCTTGTAAGTCGAAGGGAAAAAATCTAAAGTGTTCCATTCACGTGAAGTTCTTTAGCTGTTCGGCAAACGAACTTTTTATTCAAAAGATTAATCTATTCTCTACATCATGCTAATCAAGATATGCATAAGCAGAATTAGTCTTATTACTAGCTTCCATGTAAGTAGAAGGAAAATAAGAAAATGCACCGGTTAAAGTGATAGTCTCGCTCTTTAAAAGCCGGTCGCTATGTGAATTAATTTAAATTCCAATCTCTGCTTGCCGGAGGTAAACAAACGAGAGACGAGAAGAAAGATGTCTTCCCGTTTGAAAAAAAAAAAAAAAAAAAAAAAAAAAAAAAAAAAAAAAAAAGCGTAGTTTGGTGAGGCAGATTTGTTCTGAAAATCTTAGTGTCGCATCCCTGGAAGATACTGAACTTTGATTCCAAGTTTGGTATTTTACCGCCTTTTCTGTTTACCCTCTCTAGCACACATGTACAGCGTAATATAGTAGGGAGAGAAGATATAGTATTCCATTCAAAAACTCGACACCGAGGTCACAGGAAATACATGTTTTAGTGCCCCCTATATCCCCCTCTAAAACTAGGAAAAGATCAGTGTGTGTGCGTGTGTGTGTGTAGCATAATTCAAAAATGGCAAGGCCATTAAATATCAAATTGGTAAGTATTTAAGTAGGTATCTTCAAAGAAGGCGAGAAGCATTTTCAGAGAAATCTCCTCGAGCTACTCTTTATGTTTCGAAATATCACAATTTTTTATTTTCTAAAAAATGACTAACAATTTATATTAAAGATTTTTACATTGCAAATAAAATGTATATCTTGATGTTCATGGGACTAGCTCTTCATTCTGAATACCTTTTGTATAACTGGTAAACTGCAAGAGATACATGTAGATCTGCTTGAAACACACACTTTGTCATCAGTTTTTTTTTTTTGTAGAGATAAGTATTTCCGAAATCTTGCCTGTTATTGGTTTCAATTTTAAAATACATAACACTTTTCTCAAACGGGTAGCCCGCATCCATCTCATCTCCTTTGTTTTACTCCTGGCCATGCAAAAAGAACCGCATTTCAATGGCATTCGCATAGCGACAGCTTTTAAAAGATTTGGCTATGACTTTGGTCCAGCATATTCCCCGTATTTCCCTTCTACTTATAAGGAAGTATGTAATCAGACAATTTCTGGTAATGCTTATCTTGATTAGCATGATGTAGATAAAAGAATAATCTTTTTATTTTCTGTACACGTCCTATGTACATAGTGTATTGAGAAGGTATTGCATGCCGCCCAAAAATTCCATACAAAGATTTCAACGTAAATAACCTGTATAAAAAAGCAAATATTTTTAGAAAAATATCAGTGTGTCCGTTTTTTTGTTGTTTTTTTTTTTTATCTATTTATGGACGCTCTTTAACTACTGTGGTTTTCAGCGTCCCATTCTATACTGGGAGTGAAAGACCGCCTAATTTTGCTCAGAGGCCTTTCTATCAGGCTTGAGGTTCTTTTACGTGCCGTAAATCTATGACGCGGGACCGTGTGTCCGTGAACACGATAACTCAAAAAAAAAAAAAAAAATCGGCAAAATAGCTAACTTGGTATTTAAGTTGCGTATCTTCCAAACATGCGACACGAAGAATTTGAGGGAAATCCCCCTATCCCAAACTACCCTTTACATAGAAAAAAAATTTGATTTCCTCAAAAATGGCTCTAACGATGTTGATTAAAATACCGAATATTAAGGATATTTACATGTCAAATACAACAGGTATCTTGAATTTTCTGGGAATAGCCTCTGAGGACCTCTTTGTTCTGGATGAATTTGACTGGATTTTGCATAAGTATTAAACCGTAAGAAATAAGGCAAAAACTTATTACACAAAAAATGTACATCTCGTTAAAACACACAATTTGGGTCACATAGTTTTTTTGAGATATTCCTTATTTTTTCAGTTTTAAAGTACAGGAACTATAAACTTCTGACCACTCAGAGAAACGCATTTCAGTCCCATAGCAACTAGCTTTTAAAACATTTTACCGTCGGTTTAGTCTAGTGTAATGCAGTATTTCCCTTCTGCTTATAAGCAACTAAGTAACAAGATCCTTTCTGCTGGTGTTTATGTCGATTAACATGAAGTAAATAGAAGCATAAGCTTACTAACAATAATTGCAGAAAAGATGTGTGAATTGAACACATTACTTTTTTCATTTCATTTAATTTCATCTATTCCCTAGTTCATTGCAAATACATTCGAATCTGATCTCTAATTTTATTTCCTATTTTATCATATATACATATCTTAAGTTTCATTACACTGAAGCCAATACACTTTCTTTCTGCTTTCTCTATTACCAGAGAAAGTATAGCCATCCACCCAGAAATTCGATACAGATTTAACCGGAAACACGTTTCAGCTCTCTGAATAAATACATTTTAAATGATGCAGTTTTAATCAAAGGCCCTATGTACCCGTAAGCAGCATAACTCAAAAACGAAAATCCAGTTATTTAAATTCGTCTTCCAAGTATGAGATACGAAGATTTTCAGGCAAATCTCCCACCCTTAACTACATATCCTCTAAATGGAAATGCTATTTATTATGTTTTGTTTTCTAAAAATGGGTCTCATAATTTTGAGTAAAAAATCACATGTTTCAGAAGGTGCATAAAAAATAAAAATATGTCTTCCATTTACACGCATTTCTCTAACTGTTCCACAAACTTTCCTTACGAAATATAATTCGTGTATCTACGTCATGCAAATCTAGACAAACGTTAGAAAAATTGATCTTAGTACTCAGTTCCTTATAAGTAGGAGAGAAGTAAGGGGCACACGCTTGGCTAAAGCGATAATCAAATATTTTAAAAGCCACCGCTAATTGAAATAATTGAAATTTCATTTCTATTTTCAATTCCTGGAAGTAAGTTGACTTCCGCTTCAGAAAAGTCTGAGTAGTTTAAAATTAAAATCAATAACAAGGAATATCTCGGAAACGGCTAATTCTAAAAAAAATTATATGACATAAATTGTGTGTTTTAACGAGATCTGTATTTCTGTGTAGAAAGTTTTGTCCTTATCCCACGGTTTACGAGTTATACAAAAATAATTCAGAGTGAAGACGTCTTTAGAGGCTATTCCCAGAAAATTTCGCTTGTAATAAAAATATTTTACATGTCGCATTTTAATCAAATCACTAGAGCTATTTTTTTTTTAGAAAATAAAGATTTTCGAAAAATGCTCTGTGTAAAGGGCAGTTGCGGAATGGTGGATTTTTTTTGGAAATTTTCGCGTATTCATGGAAAGTACTGAGCTTAAATGCCAAGTTTGGCACACCGACATGCATACATATACACAACTAACAACTTTCGTTTCATCTTTCCTTTGTTTTACTGCTGGCCAGACAAAGAGTTCCAAACTTCAATTGTTCACATAGTGACCATCTTTTAGGATATTTGACTAAGGTTTTAGCCTAGTGTATTTCCTTATTTCCCTTACACTTACAAGGAAGGAAGTAATAAGACCATTTCTGACCATTTATCTCGATTAGCATGAAGTAAAGGAAAAATCTTTTGTAAGAATTTGCGGAAGAGATAAAGAAAGGCATGTGAATGGAACGCAGCAGATTTTACTAACTTGTTTAAAATTTTGTGTACTGTATACGAAAAGTACCTACATTAAAGAAAACTACCACATTTTTTCGATATAATACTCCAAGTTTAAGAAATAAGTTGTATGCTTTAGGGAAAAAATCAGAAAAAAATAAGCTTTAAGAAAAATGCCACCGAAAATACAAGTTTTGAGAAGCCTGAAAGAACATTTTTAGAAAACAGTCCGTTTATAGGGGGCCAGCATAACCAAATACGTGTATTTCCAATGACATTTCCGTATCGAATTTTTCAGTGGAATGCAATACCTTCTCTGTGGAATGCAATACCTTCTCTATCTATTAGGTAGATAAGTAAAAATGCACCAGTGGAGCGTTTTATTAGAGCAATGTATTCAGACAGAAAAAACGTTGTATTTAAATAACCATGTAAGCTAGAATTTTGTAACATGGCAAAACTATCACTTAGAGTGTATAATAACTGGTATAAATTTCAACAAGATATCTTGCATGCTTGGACTTTTCAAATTTTAAAGATGCATTTCTTTAAATATAACTCTTTCCTCGCAAACAGCCATGACACCTTCAGTAGTTGAGTGCCTTGATCGATGCTATCAGTTGCAAACAATCGATTACCAGTTTTGCTTGTATTCGAGATAGTCGCGTGACCTTGATTTGCTTTTGAACAGCAGACAGAAATTCATATTATCTTCACGTAAGTGTTTCTATTGTCCACCATCTTCGAAAAAATGGCATGGAATGTAAATGTGCTAAGCCCTTTGCAGAAATTGGAAGTGTTCCACTTTGTTCGTATTTTCGGTTTGTGCCTCGTTTTGTAAAGTTGCACTTATGCTCCTGTGTCGCAATATTAGGAGGAAGGGAAGCTATACTTTAATTGAAATTATGTTACAGATCCTTTATTTGGAACATGTTTTGTATCTTTCATTTTTATGGAGATATTTTAGGGTTTTCGATGACATAGAACGCTCATGCTGGCAACGTTGCAGCTTCAAACGACCGGCAATTAGAAGCTGATGTCCTTTTCAGAATCGGTGCGTAAACTTTCCCTTGTGTTTGGATTAAGGGTTGTGTGGAAAAAAAAACCTTCAGTTTCCCCCCCTCCCAGTTCAGGTCTTCTGTTTTGTTTATGTTCCGAGAGGCGGTTCTCACACTAACCTAGCAACATTGCCTATCTTTCAAACACATCACGTCTGCAAAACGGTATTTACAAAATTATTATTTATTTCAAAACCTTGTATGGTGTACTATATACGTAACATAACGAAATTAACTTAGAAATACGTAACTTTGCTCATCTTACAAGCAACAATCTATTATAATCGTAGATTCTCGTGGAATAAACTGTATAATTTGGTAACACAAAAAAGTATAATAACATTTTGTTCTATGATCAGCCCTTTTCAAATATATATATATATATATATATATATATATATATATATATATATATTTGAAAAGGGCTGATCATAGAACAAAATGTTATTATACTTTTTTGTGTTTGTAATAACGCTATGAAGTAGACATTAAAAAGAATGTATTCTGCGGCAAAGGAAATATTATCAGGTAAGCATTTCCTCTACCGACGCAGTTAATTATAGAGTGCGGAAGGCGCACCAACAATTGTAAAAATTCGTATTTGAACCAGCAGCGAAGCTACCAATCCTCGGATGCTTCGATTTCTCGAACATTCACTTTTACTTTCTTTACCGCGTACAATGTACAGTAGTGGCATTAATTTCGGTTACTTTTTGGTTGAATTGACTCTCAGATCACAATATTGCATTAAAATCTTAGGTTTATTCTTAAGTGATAAATTATATCCAGAAAGTGTTCGTATACTACATTATTAAACTTTTTACCACACATTGGAGCTAATGGGATAATTTGACTCAACTTTTGAAAATATATTACTTCTTAAATATATACACATATTTTATTGTATAACTAATGTGAAAATTGGAATTATCGCTGCATGTTATAATAGAGGAATTAAAAATTTGGATAAATCTAATAATTTTTGGGATTATGGCACTTAAACACCACGAACACCATAATCTTAAATATACAAAATTTCCCCAATTACGAGCCTCCTATTATAAGAGTAATAATTCATTACATTTCATATTGATGCAGTATAAAAATGAAAAGTGTAATTTTAAAGTATACTTTTTATTATATTTGAAATATAAAAAGTTAATACCTATTATCATATAATAAATGGCTCAAAATTGCAGAAATTTAAGATTATAGTGTTCTTAGTGGTATTGATGATGTTGAAATGTCATAATCCTAAAACGTTTAATTGAGCTCCTTTATATAATATGAGAGCAATAATTTCAATTTCTACATTAGATGTAATATAAAATAAAATATATGTAAATATATTATTTTATAAATATAATATTTCAAAAGTTAGGCCAATAAGGCCAAATTAGCTCCATTTTACGGAAAGGTTCAATAGTGTATTATCGTGACACTTCCCGGTTATACTTTACCGTTTGGTAATTTGCTTACCCTCCCCATATTTGTAAGGACTGACACCCCCTTAGGACTTACAAGCCAATGCCTAGGGGTCTGAAGCCTGTCGGGGAGCCAACGGCACGAAACCACAGAATGGGGTAACTGTTACGAGAGGTCGGCCCGTAGCCAGGCATGAACATGAAGAAGTGGGTGTTACGGAATGTAAGCAAAATTGATAAAAGAAAGGTGATGATGGAGCAATTGGTGGAATGATGACGGGGGAAACTGGAGGACCCGAAGAAAACCCGCCCAAACGCCGCTTCGTCCACCACAAAACCCACATGCAGGCACTTGGGATCGAACTCGGGCCGCCTAGATGGGAGGCGAGCAGTCTGACTACTCAACCACGGCGCCGCCCTATACTTTATCAAATAAGAATAATCCTAAATACGAGTTTAGTGCAATATTGTAATTCGAAAGGTGTTGCATTCTACTTAAAAATTCAGTACCGAGATTTCACCAGAATTACATATTTTGAAGGCCCCTGAAACAAAGAGTAACACTTTTAGAAAAACGTCTGTATGTGCATGTGCGCCCGCAGCATAACTCAGTCCGTTCAACACAAAACTCTGCATTTAAGTATCTTCCAAGGCTGCGACACAAGATTTTCATAAAAATCCCCTCCCCCATTATCCTTTACAGTTAAGATTTAGAAATTTATATTTTCTTAAAATTGGCTAACAGTTTTGATTAAAATACCATATATTATAGATACACCTACATGCTCCGGATACAATCCCAGAGGACCACATGTGGGATTTTTGTTGTACCAAGTGGCGTCTGGGCCGTTTGTATCGAGTTCTCCAGTTCCCCTCGCAAATCATGCCATCGTTTTCTCCATAATCATGCTTCCTGACGTTCATTTCATATCATCCTCGTCCTCACTTTCATACTAGGCATCGGGCTGATCACCCATCCTGATCCAGAGCCTCTGCTCCTCAACAGGCGTTCCAAACCCAAATGCTGGCTTCTGGGTCCTACATACGAAGATAACAAACGAAAAGTATATTTAACATTTTCTGGGAACAATCTCTGAAGGCCTCTTCATTCTGGATTACTTTTGTTTAAACGGGAAACTGTAAGAGATAAACAAAAACTTAATACACAAATAGATGTGGATCTCGTTAAACCCCATAATTTATGTGATATAAGCACTTTTTAGTGGGGATTAACCATTTCCGAGACAATCCTTATTTGTTTCGATTCTAAAATACCAATGTCGTTCCTGAACTCCCTGGGCGTCTCCTTCCGATATGAGGTACTATATTGTAGCTATGTATGCCCACTTGGTTATCTGAAGCTTCACCACGTGTCCTCCCCATTTCCATTTCAGGTTGGAGGCTCGTTTATTTTTGTTTTGTTTTTTTTTGTAGTGTTTAACGCCCGCTTTAACTACTTATGGCACGACAGGCGGTGACACTAATGATACATGAATGAAGATGGAGCACCGGTGGAATGCGATGGCGGGGGTAACCGGAGAACCCGGAGAAAACCTGCCCCAGCGCCGCTTTGTCCACCACAAATCTTACATGCGGTCGCTTGGGATCTAGATGAGAGGCGAGTGGTCTAACCATTCGGCTAAGGCGCGGCCGGAGGCTCGTTTAGAAGTATGTTTAAGTTAATTCCCATATACTAGTGTTCCATTTTGTCACTAAGGGATACTCATAATACTTGTCTCTTCTTCATCCTTTGGCATCCTGAATAGTTTTCTTACGTGTTACTATGAGTATTCATTTTTACATCTATATAACAATGATGGGGAAAATACACGAGTGTAGAGTTTTGATTCTGATTTTCGGTTTGACTTTTATCTTTTTATAAAGGAGTCGGGTTATTTGCCCTTAACACTGAATCCTATAGATTTATTGTATTATCTACTTTACTTATATATTTAAATAGTTCTGTATCTCTAATGAGAGACGCCAGGTTATTAACTAAATTTTCATTAGGAAGATCATCTTCTACTTTTCCTACCCAGAGCTTCGCATTTGAAGATTATATGAGAGGCTGTGTCTTCCTTTGTATTGCACAACCTACATACTGGTTGTTGGGATCTGTTGAGTTTAAATACGTCTTCAGTTAACAATGGTGTTCTACTCACTCTCGCACTATGCTTGCACCCATTCTGTTTCCACCCATTTTGTTGTTGGTGGTAATACTTAATCAACCCATCAACGATTTTTTTCTAACAGAACTTGCAGGGGTACCAAAATGATTCAGCACCAGTGAATAATTCTGTGGCATTTGGCCAGAGCATGATTAACCTGAAAAATGTTTGTTAATGTGCTAGGATTGTATATGAAGATATCAAGGCTTCACAAAATGATAGGATTGTTTCTTTTATATCACTAGCACAAAGAGGCTAATTTTGGAATTATCATGTTCTGACCAAACGCCACAGAATTGTGCAGAGTCTGTTCTTGTCAAGACACCTGCATTTTCATTGCCTAAAATTCCCTGATGCCCTGGCACCCACCCACCTAAGAGTAATCTTGTAATTTTACAGCTGTACAAGGTTTAGGTTATCTGATAACTTTCAATTGTTGTTAAGGCTGCCTGACTTTCAGAGAAAATCCAGTTTGTTGCCGATTTTACGGTTTACTTTCTTGTCTAGTAAAATGACTTTTAGGGACCAATAAATGTTGCATGTTATTGCTAGTCTTCGGTTCATTTCCTTATCTAACTGATTTCATTAATTTCGCTAATAAATAAACATTCGGACGCATATTTTAGTTCATTGAAGTCTATTTTGATGGTATTGTATTAGTGTTTCGTTGTGTTTTTGTTTATGTTCATTTGCTACTGCTGTTTAGTACCCGCACCGCACCATTAATTGTAGCGCGTTGGCATTTATGAAGAGTAGGACCACGTCCTTATCAAATCTTGTGTTTGAACAAACCACGAAGTTCCCCAGTGCCTCATTTCGCAACAAATGTCTCGAAGAAATATTTTCTAATAAATAATCCTCGGAATGTTTTCATACAGTAATTCTACAGTAGTATCTCTCAAGTGGCTATTACCGAAATCTCTGAAGTCTCTTATCTTCTAATATCTGATGAATGTGGTGTTGAGTGTTTGCTGATAATCTAAGCCATTAATTTCAGCTTATAAACATATTTCTTTTTCGCGACACTAGTTTGCTAGGCCAGTGAATGGAAATTGTAGCAATTCCCCCATTTGGCTATTAAGAAATCTTATTAAAAATCTGATGTTTTCATTCAACTGTTACACAATCTATTCTTCCAAAGGTTACTGTTTTATCTACGTAATGTTATTTGAGATAAACATTAGCAGAAATTGCATTATTACTTGCTTCCTTGTAAATAGAAGGGAAATAAGGGCACACACTAAGCTAAAGCGAGAGTCAAATATTTTAAAAACTATTGCTATGCGAAGCAATTGAAATTCGGTTCCCTTTGCATGGCCAGGAGCAAAATAAAAGATATATGAAACGAAACTATACCGTTTGAGAAAGTTTAATTAGTTTAATATTGAAACCAATTATAAAGAATATATCGCAAACAGTTAACTCTACAAACTCATTGTGTGTTTTAGTGAGATCTACATTTTCTGTGTAGTAAGTTTCTGTCTATCTCAACTATACAGAAGTCATTCAGAATGAAGAAGTCTTCAGAGGCAATTCTCAGCAAACTCAAAATATATTTTCTTTTGTCATAAATGTATCTTAAGCATATGGTATTTTAATCCAAATCGTAAAGCCCTGTTTGAGAAATTCAAAACTTTCGAAAAATGTCCTAAATTATTCGTGTCACATACTTGGGAGATACTAAACTGAAATACCAACCTTGTTATTTAACGGACGTTTCATTTTATGAATTACGCTGCACACATATACACACATGGACATTTTTCTAAAATTGTTTTTTATTTGGATTACGGGGTCTCCAAGAATTTTTTGTTGGAATACAATAGATATTTGGTCTATCTACTACGTACAGTTATATACCTTTTTGCCTTTTTTACTCCTAGTCGTGCAGAGAGAACCGAATTTCAAAGTGAATCGCGTAACGACAGCTTTTAAAAGATTTGATGGCTTTAGCCTAGCGTATTCCCTTATTTCACTCCTACTTACAAAAAACAAGGAATAAGACAATTTCTGTTGATGTTTATCTCGATTAACATGGTTAGATAAAACAATCCTTATAATAATAGTTTTAGAATAGGTAGAGGAAGTTATATGAATGGAACACATCAGATTTTTACTTCTTCTAGCTCTTATCTACAATATATATAGTAGGATGAGAAGGTATTGTATTTCGCCCAAAATTGGATACCAAGACTTGACCGGAAAGATATGTTTTGAGATCCCTTGAAATAAAATCATTTTCAAAAAAAGTTCAGTGTGAGTCGTATGTACGCGCGCATGTGTCTGTGCGCGCGCGCGCGCGCCATGCCTGTGGACAGCATAACTCAAAAACGAAAAGTCTGTTAAATATCTACCAAGGAGGCGACACAAAGATTTTCAAGAAAATCCCCCACCCTAAACTACACTTTACACGAAATATTCTTTTTGATAGTGTTTAACACTAGCTTTTATTACTTGTGGCATTGCAGGTGATTACATGGAATATTTTTCGAACATTCTTATTTTCTCAAAAATGGCTTTAACGATTTTGATTAAAATACGGAATGTTAATATGCATATATAATAAAATGTATATATAATAAGAAATATATATATATAATAAAAATATATATCTTGAATTTCATGGGAATGGCCTCTCAAATCCTCATTTTTCTGAGTGATCTTAACTGATAAGCCGTAAGCGACAGACAAAAACTTAGTGCATAAAAATGTAGATCTAGTCAAAACACACCTATTATGTCCTTTACCTTTTTGTTTATGAGCTAATGTTTCTGAGATATTCGTAATTATTGGTTTAAATTTTAAATTACATAACTTTTCTCAAGCTGGGTAACCTTTCGTTTCATCTCTATTTTGTTTTACTAGAAACGCAAAGCGAATCGAACTTCAGTTGTTACATATCGACCAGCTTTTAAAAGATGTGACTATTGCTTTAGCCTGGCGTATTCCCTTATTTCTCTTATGCTTAAAGGACGCAAGTAATAAGACAATTTCTAATGTTTGTCTCAATTAGCATGATGTAGACAAATTACACTTTGTATGAATATTTTGTTTACAGAGCAGGTAGAGAAAGTCTTGTGAATGGAACACAGTTTTTTAACACATTTTTTTTTTACGTGACAGTTTGACATTGCATTTAATTATCTCCTTTTAAGGCTGTTCAGTCTCAAATCTGTGTTAAGTGTGAGGGAACAATTTTTCTTTGTATGAATTTCCATGTCAGTATTCCTAAAAACACACCTTAATAAGAATTCACAGCCCTCGAAAAGGAAAAGATGTTTATAGCTTAAAATTTGCTTCCTTGTTTTGTGTCCATCCTTCTACATAAAGGTCCACAGAATAAGTATTTTGTAACTATCAGAGAGTAAAATTAATTATGCCAATTAATTAAGTTAAATTTATTTATTGAGTTAGGGAATGTTTTCTGGTTTGATTGAAAGATAGTTTACTACAGTCATAGAACCTATTATGAAAAGTGTTCTAAACTGGATTAATGATGCTAAATGCCTTTTAATGTTAGAGTAATGAGACGAAAAATTGTCGCGTTCATTAGCGCAAATTGGCACTTTGCAAGCCTTCGTTCCTTGTTGACTTGACACACATTCTGTGTATGTTTACCAAACATGACATTGATTCAATTTGTCCACCCTCTCCTTTCAGCGTTTAAAATACCTTGTCCTAGTTCTAATGCTGACAACTAGTGTAACAACAGTGGCTTTATTACTTAAATCTGTTTACAAACAAGGGTCTTTATTCCGAGTTCTTCCAATTTCGCGTCCATCTTCATCTCCTTCTTAGCGTTAAATCCCACCTCTGACACCATTGTATCCAAAAGCTCTAAACTTTCTTTAAAAATCTGATGTGTTCTATTCACATGACTTTCTATACCTATATGATGACGAGAAACTATTGTTATAAAAGCTTATTCTTCCATGTACTTCATTCTAATCGAAATGATGGTCCTATTATTTAGTTTCTTGTAAGTAGAAGGGAAATAAGGGAATACACTAGGCTAAAATTTTAAAAGCTAGTTGCTGTGCGGTTATCTTTGCATGGAAAGAGAGTAAACACAAAAGAGAAATGAAACGAATGATGCCTTCCTGATTGAGAACGGTATAAGTATTTTAAATTTTAAACCAATAATCAGCAATATTTCGGAAATGGTTAACTCAAATTGCATATATCTTATGGTTTACCAGCAATGAAAACTCCACATGAATGGACAGGGCTATGCATAGAAAATTCAAGCTATATGTTTATTTTTCTTGTAAAGATCTTAAGATACTGCATTTTAATCAAATCTTTAGTCAGTTTAGAGAAAATATTTCTTGGTAAAGGGCAACTTGGGAGAATTTTTTCCTGAAAAGGTTCGTGTCGTATCCGGAAGATACTGAATTTAAATACCAAATTTGGTATTTAACGCACTCGTTTTTGAGTTGTGTTGTTCAACAACGCACAGACACACACATGACTCTTAATCTAAAACGCTTTGTTAGATTCAGGAACCCTAGAACGTGTATTTCCAGTAAAATCTTGGTATCGAATTTTGGGTGCAATGCGATACCTACTCCACCTATGTGCGTGCTAGAGAAAATAAAACTAATTGCAAATAATCCTTATTCCTATGTTTTTAAATCATTAATAGCCCGCCTGAGTAGTGTGGTGGTAGCGTGTCTGCTTCACATTCAACAGGTCGTGAGTTCGAATCTCGCATAGGGTGAGTTACCCGGAAAGGGTTTTTTCGGGGTTTTCCCTTATCTTGAGAAGACGAATGTCGAGTAACTTTAAGCTCCCTGGACCCCTAGGTCATTTGAGCATCATTTCACCAATTTCATTCATCGTCCGATATGACCATCCAGGTTAAAGGACGTTAAACTTAAAAAAAAATCGTTAATTCTGCAGTACAATGTTTCTCGGGTCACTTCGACACTTGACTGCTCTCTCACGTAACTGCGCGCTCAGAATTCTCAGTGGTAGCTCAACTACCTGACGGCGACATGATGAACGATAACGGGCCATGGCAGCCCGAAGGTATGATAAACGGTTACCTACTCTTGTTTGAGTTTAACCACGTATTGGCTGTACTATTGGGTTTGCGGATGACTGGTGAAAACGAGGATGTGAAGTAGATGGTGTAAGGTTTTTTCTAATTGCAGTCCAAACAACTCTTGGATTGTACAGGAAGCTCAGCCTTAGCTGCTGGTGGAATTGCTCCGTTGTTACCGAATATGCCCAAGGTCATGTTGGGAAGGCAGTCTATCCTCAAGCGACCTATTTTGTGGTTATAATCCCAAAGAGACCTAATAAGAGCGCTCAGATGGAAAGGTAAACTTGGTAGCATTTTAGAGCCCGGCGCCTAATCTCGTCCTCCATATGTAAGTCCCGAGGCTTAGTGCAGAGCCTCTTGGGGAAAGAGCGAGGAATAGAATAAATGAACCGAAGACACCTATTCTGCACCCGTCTACTACTATAGGAGTCTGCGGTTATGCCCCATATCTCGCAGGCGTAAAGTAGAATGGGGACCATGAGAGCCCTCAAAAGGCGCAACTTCAGGGGAACCGGCATCATGCACCCCAGCATGGGTACAAGGAGCCAGCAGACGCAGCGCCTCCACCCTCAAATCCCTGACGTGCTTCCGAAAAGTTAGGTCCTTATCAGCTTCACACCTAAATAGGTGATGATGTTCGTCCACTCGTACCTTCTCCTGAGGTACGTGAATGTGGGAAATTTGCGAGAAAGCAGCGCTTAATGAAGAGTTCTTCTCCGGAATAATGGACAACCGCCAACCCTCGCACCACTCTTGGAGGAGGCGGAAGTTGAAGCCTCTGCGTTTGTGCAATACAGCATGTCGTCAGCAAATTGCGCTAGGTTGACATGCTATTCAGTTGGTAGGTCCGCAACATAGACGCTAAATAGCATGGGGGTTAGCACAGAGCCTTCGGGATTCCGTCTCTTATTGGTCCTTGTAAAGATTTGTGAGCCACAGCTGAAACAACAAAATACCTGCTTTAAATATGTGAGGTGGGTGTATTTTGTGTGTAAGAAGCTCCAAATTAATGAGCTTGAGCTGGAGACTCACATACCAGGACGTACAGAAGGCCTTCTTTACGTCCAGCGATACCACAGCAGTTTAAAATGTGTCCTGACATCCCAGGACAGCACCCTCCTCCACCTGCAGTAACTGCCTGGTTTAGTGCCCAGAACGGAAACCAAACGGGTCAAATTGCGTCATTTTATAGCTGCCGATAACGTGGCAAGAAACGTCCAGAAAGAGAGATCAAACCACACGGTCACAAAATCGCATTAACTAATGATGAATTGGTTGTTCCGCCCGGGAACAATCAATTAAGACGTTCGAAATCAAGCCGCTCACACATGTGCGGCGATTATGGGCCGGCAAGGCACGAGCACTCGGCGTGCAGTCACACTAGATACACCGAGGTAGCATCACGATAACTCGTGCAACTAGCAATCCTGAGATCCGGGTTCGATTTCCGGCGACGCCTACTAAACTAATGAGTTTTCAGGGAAAGATGGGAAGGTTAGTAAATTCTCATATCTAAAAACTACTATATCAAACAACGGTGGATCAGATGAAGATGTCAAAATTAGAATTATAAAAGCAGATTTCAGCTTTACACAACTATCCTCCCCATAGAGATCCAAACAATTGTCTCTAAAATTAAAATTTGGAATATTAAAAAAATAAAAAACCTGATGTGTTCCATTCACATACGTAGCTCAATCTACCTGTTCTGCAAACTATTCTTACAAAAGATTAGTCTTTTATCTAAATGATGCTAATCGAGATAAATATTATCAGGAAAGGTCTTATTACTTGCTTCCTTATAAGTAGACAGGTAGTAGTTTGTATATTCGTATCCACTACCGGATTATCTCTTGATCCCAATTGATTAAAATCCAAAAATTTAACAATATTTGTAGGAATTAATTTAACATTGTATCTTCAAAATTTCGTAGAATTAACAGGAATATCTCTACGGTATTCAGATTACCCAAGGGAAACAAGGGAACGCACTAGGCTAAAGCGATAGTCAAATGTTTTAAAACCTGATAGCTATGTGACACAGTTGAAATTTGGATATCTTTGCTTTGCGATAAGTAAAACAAAAGAGATGAAATGAGTGTCAACTTCTCATTTGGCAAAAGTTTAGGTGTTTTAACATTTAAACCAGTAACAAGGAATATCTAGGGGAAAATGTATATGACACAAGTTCTGTGTTTTAACGAGAGCTACATTTTTTGTTTATTAAGTTTTTGCCTTATTTCTTAGGATACAAGTTGTACAAAAGTCATCCAGACAAAGAGGTCTTCAGAGGCTATTTCTAGAAAATTCAAGATGTACATTTCATTTGTGATGAAACTATCTTAAGCATATGACATTTTAATCAAAGTATTTTGAGCAAGTTTTGAAAAACTCAAAATTTTAGAAAAATTATCCCTGCAAAAGGAAGTTGGGTGGATGAATTTTTTTGAAAATCATGTTGCGCATCCTTGGAAGACTTTTCGTTTTTGAGTTAAAGCTGTTCACACACATACACACCTTTTTACTTTCTGTACACATACTATGAGAAATTATTGCATTCCACCCAAAAATTCGATACCGATATTTCACCAAAAATACACGTTTTAGGGTCCCCTGTATAAAAAAAAGTATTTTCAGAAAAAGTTCCGTGTGTCTCCGTGTGTACGTGGGTCTGTGAACACGATAACTCATAAACGAAAAGTCAGTAAAATACCTAACTTGGTATTTAAGTTAATTTTCTTTCAGGGATGCGTCACCAAGATTTTGAGAAAAGTCCTCCTACCCCAAACTACCCTTTACGTGGAAAAAATTTCGAAAAGTTTAGTTTTCTAAAACATGGCCCTAATGATTTTCATTAAAAACCCCGTATATTAAATATATTTATATGGTAAATAAAATGTATGTGTTGAATTTTCTGGAAATAGCCTCTAAAGACCTCTATAGTCTGAATGAATTTTGCTGAATGTTGCGTAACTTGGTAAACCGTAAGGGATAGATAAAAACTTACTACTAAAAAAAAAAAAAAAAAAAAAAAAATATAGATCACGTTAAAACACACAATTTATGTCATATATAATTTCTGAGATACTCCTTGTTATTTGTTTCAGATGTAAAATACATAAACTTTTACACATGGAAAGTTGTAAACTCCTAGCTCTGCATAGAAACGGATTTCATCCACATGGAAACCGGCTTTTAAAAGATTTGACTGTCATTTTAGCCTAGTGAACTCCCTTATTTTCCTTCTACTTACAAGGAAGCAAGTAATTAAGACAATTTCTGCTAATGTTTATCTCGATTATAATAAAGTAGAAAGAAGAAAATGCCTTTTAACAATAATTTGTAACAGCGATGTAGAGAAAGTCATGTGAATTGAACATATCAGATTTTTCTATTTTTTTCAGAGGATCTAAAAACATATATTTCTGGTGAAATGTCGGTATTGAAATCTTGGGTGATATAAGATACCTTCCCTACCTACCATATGATCAAGAAAGTGAACACGTGAAATCTGTTTTACTTTATGGGTGTGAAACATTGAAAGAAACAATCTCAATTGTAAATAAACTGCAAGTACAGAATCATTATGGGAATATAGGAAGCAAGGTCCATTTAAATCTAGGATTTTTGGAACACAACTATCCAATAAGATAAGGAGAAAGAGGTTAAATATAGGAAATTTTAACGTATCGGACACATGATGAAAGGAGATAGAAGCGTAGGTACGACCAAAAGAATAGGTAGACCAAGAATCACACGGCATAGCGCAGTCAGAAAGCAGACAGAAGCTTCAACACTTGGAAGGAAATTAAGGCATCAATAAACAAAAAAAACGCTGACAAACATTCATCAAGACCCAATGCTTTCCAGAGAAATGAGAAGACGACACCACCACCACCACCACCACCACCACCACTACTACTACTACTACTACTGCTGCTGCTGCTGCTGCTGCTGCTGCTGCTGCTGCTGCTGCTGCTGCTGCTTTCCCCCCTGTCTGTTCTGTTTTCGGTTTGGAAGCATCGGGGATGGTGTTTTAGTGCAGCGTGGCAGTGGAAAAATTCAAGATATACATTTTATTTGTGACGGAAATTACTTTAAAGTGTGGTATTTTAATCAAAATCGTTCGAGCAATTTTTAAGAAAAACAAAATTTTCGAAAAATGTTCCATTTAAAGGGTAGTTAAGGGTGGGGGCACTTTCCTAAAAATCTTCGGGTCCCATCCTTGGAAGATACCAAACTTAAATACCAAGTTTGGATTTGAACTGTCTTTTCACTTCGTTTTTTAGCTATGCTGTCCGCACACACACACACGCATGCACACGCACGCGCGCGCACACACACACACACACACACACACACACACACACACGTGGCCTTTTACAAAAAATGATTTTTTTTTATTCAGCGGGTCCGGTGAAATCTTGGTATCGAATTTTTGGGTGGAATACAAAGCCTTCTCTTCCACTATGTACATTGTACATACGGGACTAGAGAAAGCAAAAACTAACAAGGACAGTTCACCTATGTGAAACGTTACGAGTTGTACGTCTTATCTGAAAGAGGATGTCCTGCCGCATCAGGAAACAGAAATAAACGCTTCATTGCCAATGACCTTATTATTCATTATTTATGCTACTTTGTTCTCGAGTATTTTCTTAATTTTCATCAATATATGATGTGTTACTTCCAAAGACATTCTCTACCTATTATTGAACAAATCTTCCAAAGCTATTTTTATGAAACCTTATTTATGAGGGGGGTGTTTTGTGGCTAGCTGCGAAGTTCGATAAATTTGTGAAAAAATAATTTATATTAAATTTATAAATAACGAAGAATTTATTCCTTATCTATTGACTGTATTCAGTCTATTCTTATGGCATAAAATAGGATCCTTGCGATAAAAATCAATTCTGTTCGTTGTGTATTATAGGCTGTATTCGCAGGCGGGAGTAGCATGACTGATCAAGGTGGTGTAATGGACATATTCGCGGGACGAGTCGTGAGAGGGAACTCGCTACAACATACTCCTCAGGTCTTCTCTCTTCTCTTGTCAATTCGCTACCCCCCACTCTTTTCATATTTCCCTTTCACTGGCACACTGGGCACGAAAATCTGCCTGGCGACATAATTTTTATTCATGTGTATTATGAGAACTATTTGAGCTAAGAATCTGTGGTTTTTACGGTTCTGCTATGAATATTACTCCCTATCTTCCTCGTGAATTATTTTTTGCAAAACTTGAATATTTTTTCTTAGCGTAAGTTTATTTAATAGAGACGGAATCACTTAGCGTTTTACTCCCCAGTTAAGCGGGAATGCAATACGGCAACTCAGCAGCACTCCGATTGGCTGCCGGCCTGGTAGCGCTCAAGGACAAACCTCATTCCATTTGAAAGTCACTGTAGTCAGGAACTCTTGATCTGATGTGGTTCTCAGCGTTCCATTCTATATTGGGCGTAAAAGACCGCTTAATTTTGCTCAGAGGCCTCTTTTATTAGACTCCAGGTTCTTTTACGTGCAGTAAATCTAGACACGGGACCAACGGATTTACTTCCCTTCCGAAGAAAGCCATGCTAAGGATTTTTATGACAGAAAATATCCATCGTCCTCCGTCGGGTTCTCTCTTGTCATGCGAAGCTTAGCCGACAAGTCTCGAGGACAACCGAAGCAGTTTCCAATACGTGTTAAGTATAGCAGTGTAGGAATGTTTATTACTGAAGATAAGGATTCTTAATTTGCCCAATGAACAAAATCAGAAGTTATCCGTTAAAAACAAAATCTGGTGTGTTCCATGCATATGACTTTCTCTAAGTATTCCACAATCAAACTTTTCCTACAAAGCATTCTTTTATCTACAGCATAGTAATCAAGATTAGTCTTAGCCTCTTTGTAAGTACAATAGGCTAAAGCGATAGTCAGATCTTTTAAAACTATCGCTATGTGAAGCAATTGAAATTCGGTTCTCTTTGTTTGCTAGGAATAAAACGGTTTGCTTTCCTTTAGATAAAAGTAGCTTAAAATGAAACCAATAACTCGGAATAGCGCGAAAAAGGTCAACTCTACAGAAAAATCTATATGGCATAAATTGTGTGTTTTAACGAGATCTATAGTTTTTTCTGTAGACAATTTGTTGTAAATATTTTTTGTAGCTTTAATTGTTTCTAAGATATTCCTTATTAGATTAAATTTTAAGCTACTTAAAACTTTTACAAATGGGAAGTCATCTTTCGTTTTAAACCTCTTTTGATTTACTCCTAGCCACACAAAGAGAACCGAATTTCAGTTATTTCACATAGTGACGACTTTTTAAAGGATTAGGCTATGGCTTTAGTGTATTCCATTATTCCTCTTCTACTTATAAGGAACTAATTAGTAAGACGGATTCTGCTAATGTTTACCTTGATTAGCATTAAGTAGACAGAAGAATAAGATGCAAGAGAGGTTAGTTGCAGAATAGGCAGAGAAAGGCTCCTATATGTTCTATTCAGAAGTGCAAGGTAGTTCGGATGAAACAAGAGTCCATTTAGTAACTTATGCTTCAGTGGCCTATATGTGGGCTATCAAACCTGTCACCGAAGCCCATGTCTAAAGTGAATTAGAAACTTATAGGTAATATAATATTAATTGCAATACTAGTCAGTTTCCTTCATGGAATATTAGCTTGTTGCGGGTGGAATATGCCTCGTTCGTGGAGAACAGAGCTTTGGATGCTTGAAACTGCAGCCCTACACTGATACCGTCAGAGAGGAGTTCGATAGGAGGAATCAGCAAGCAAAGGCTTCGGAAAATGAAATAGTCACACCACAGGCGAGCGTCCTCAAATAATATTGTACGAAGGCGACTGCTTGTTTCCTTGTTTGGAATTTTGCATAGCATGTGAGTTAAAAGCTGAAAGAGCGTGTTGTTTTAAATTTTAGTTATTGTATGATGACTATTGTTACGATCCTTAATAGTTAAAGAGTATTAGTGTTAGTATATATTAGTATTATTCAATTCATAGTGTATAGTGTGCCAAGGTAATTGCCAGCGATAACTCTTCGAAATCGTTGAACAATGTGTAATTAAGCAATAAATTAACGGACCGTTCTCACTGTTAAATAAGTTGGCGATCGTCAAACTGGAGGTCTAGTCTTCCGCAGTATGAGCTGAAGGAAAAATATCTGATGTGTTCCATTTACGTGGCTTTCTCTAAATCTCTGTAACAAATTGTTGTTAAAACACTTATTCTTCTATCTGCTTCATGCTAATTGAGATAAACGTTAGCAGAAATGGTTTCTTGTAAGTAGAAGGGAAATAATGGAATACACTAGTCCAAAGCGATAGTCAGATCTTTTAAAAGTTGGTTGTTATGTGGATGGAATCCATTTCTTTGCAGGAGTTGACAAAATCCTGTATGACAAAGGCTTTTTTAAGTTAAAGATCCTTTAACCTGGTTGAATGAAATTGGTGAAAATATCTCAGGGTCCAAAGGGGTTAAAGTTACTTGACATTCGTATTCTCAGGATAAGGAAAAACCCCGAAGAAGAAGAAGAAGAAGAAGAAGAAGAAGAAGAAGAAAAAACTACTTATCCGGTTAACTCGCCCTAAGCGAGATTCGAACTCGCGAACTGTTGAATGTGAGGCAGACACGCTACTGTGTGGACCAATAAGAAAGTGTTAGCTGAAACTAATAACAAGAAATACCTCAAAATTGTCAACTCCACGAAAAAATATGTATAACATAAATTATTATGTGTTTTAACGAGATCGCTTTTTTGTGTATTAAGTTTGTCTATCTCATATGGTTTACCAGCCATTCATGAACTCTTCAGAGGCTCTTTTCAGAAAACTTAAAATATTAATTTTATTTGCCATGAAATTATGTTTAATCAAAATCGTTAGAGCAATTTAGATAAAATCAAAATTTTGATTAAAATCTAGTATATTTAACACATTTTAATGACAAATAAAATGTGTATCTTAAATTTTTTGGGAATAGCCTATGAAGAGATGTTTATTCTCGATGAATTTTGCGGAATTTCTTATAACTCATAAATTTACTTAAGAAAAATTTGTTTCGCGGAGTTGATCGTTTTTCAGATATTCCTTGTTATTGGTTTCAACTCCTGTCAACCCCTGTCCAGCAAACAAAGGAACTTCAGTCACATAGCAACCAGCTTTTAAAATATTTGACTATCGATTTAGCCTATGGTATTCTCTTATTTCCCTTCTATTTACAAGGAAGCAAATAATATCATTTCTGCTATTTTTTTTTTTTCTTGATTAGTATCAAGTAAATAGAAGAATAAACTTTTTAACAATAAATCACTGTAGAGATGTAGAGAAAGTCATGTGAATGGAACACATCAGATTTTTCTTAATATTCAATAAGATATTGAAAAGCAATTTTGATGTGTTATCGTTTTTTTTTTTTTTTTTTTTTTTTTTTTTTTAAACATTTTTTTCAAGTATTTCAAAACTGCGGGCCTTCAATTCCCAATGTGCACTCTCGATCCGATAAGCACAGCTTGTGGTTCTTAGTTCGCAATATACTATTAGTGAAGAATCCCTTATATTGCCCGGCTTTTGTAGGTCCAGTGATAGTCCAAATTATTATATCAGCATATACACCTATTCATTGGACAGCAAAAACTACTAGTCAGTTGAGATGACCGAAGTAGACTTCAGAAGCGTTATACTCCGAAGATGGTCGAGTAAGTGTCATAATGCTATTGGGAACGTAATTGTGTGGAGCCTCTAAACTCCTGTCTCATCCGGTATGTGTGGCACATCATTGGTGACGACATGACGCTACATTCGGCGACTTGGAGATCAATAAGAAAACGGTATCGTCCACAAGGTCTGTCTCTCCTACTGCATTTATAGACATGCAAACTACCGTTTATTACTTTCTCTAGCACGAATGTACAGTTTTCATAGTAGATGGAGAAGCTACTGTGTTCTACCCAAAGATTCTATACCGAGAAATATATGTATTGAGAACTCCTGAACACAAAAACAGCATTTTAAAAAACAGGTGTGATCTGTCTGTCGTCTGTGTGTCTGTGTGTGTGTGTGTGTGTGTGTGGGGGGGGGCGGTGGAGCCAGGTAGCTCAAAAAACAAACAGTCCGTCAAATGCCAAACTTAATACTAAAGTTTAACATCTTCCAAGGATGCAACACGAAGATTTTAAAGAAAATCTCCCACCCTAAATTACTCTTTCCCTGGATTTTTTTTTGAAAATTGTGTTTCTCATAAACAGCTTAAATTTACGAGATTTTAATCAAAACCTTTAAGATATTTACATGCCAAATGAAATGTATAACTTGAATTTTCTGGGAATAGCCTTCGAAGACCTCTTTGGATGATTTTTTTCTGAATTTTGCATAAATGGTAAGCCATAAGAGATGGACAAAACTTACCACACAAAAAATGTCGACCTCGCTAAAACACATAATTTATGTCATATTCGCTTTTTTCTGTAGAAGTGACGACCGTTTTTGAGATATTACTTGTTATTCGCTTCAGATTTAAAATACTTATACTTTTCTCAAACGGGAGCATATAAACAAACGAATCTCAATTGTTTTACATGGCGACGAGCTTTTAAAGGATTTGACTACCGCTTCAGCGTAAAGTATTCCCTTATTTCGCTACTACTTAAAAGGAAGCAAATAATAAGACCAGTTATGCTAGTATTTATCTCTATTAACATGATGTAGATAAAACAATAATATTTTGTAGGAAAGTTTTGTGAATGGAACACATCCGATTTTTTAGAAAAAGGTGTGGTATGTCTCTCCGCCCGTCCGTCTGTGTGTGTGTGTGGGTGGGCATCTTCCGAGGATGCGACACGAGTATTTTAAGAAAATCTCCCTCATCTTAAAGGCATCAAAAGTGTTTCATAAGTAAGAGTTTTAAAGCTACGAATTTATTTATTTTTTTTACACATATGGTATATGATTTATGTCTAAAGCCATTAAAACTTCAACTCTGCAGTTTTAATTCTGTAATTATTAATGTTTTTCTGTTTAAAATTGTGTTTTTAAAACTTATCTCTTCCTGCAATTTTAATAGCATTAAGCCGAAAATATTGCTAAACGTTTTAGAAACTGTGGTGGAAAACTGTGCTTAGTAAAAGTAAATATCAGTTTTTATATATACTTCCTGTGCAGAATAAAAGAAACTGATGTGTTCCATTCACATGACTTTCTCTATATCTCTGCAACAAATTGTTGTTAGAAAGTTTATGCTTCTATTTACCTACTTCATGCTAATCGAGGAAAAAATTGGCAGAAATAGTCTTATTACTTGATTCCTTGTAAGTAGAAGCGAAACAAGGGAGTGCCATAGGTTAAAGTGATGGTCAAAAGCTGTTTTCTGTGTGACTGAAGTTCCTTTGTTTGTATGGACAGAAGTTATACTGTAACAAATTATTGTCAAAAAGCTTATATCGACTTCATGATAATCGAGATAAATATTAGCAGAAATTGCTTTAATCACTTGCTGTCCTTGTAAGTAGAGGGGTAATAAGAGAATACACTAGGCTAAAGTGATAGTCAAATCTTTTAAAACCCGGTTGTTATGTGGTTGAAAATCCATTTCTATGCAGTGCCAGGAGTTTACAACTTTCCGCGTGAGAAAAGTTGAAGCATTTTGAATCTGAAACAAATAACAAGGACTATCTCAGAAATGGTCAGTTCCACGAAAAAAGCATATAGGACACACATTGCGTGTTTTAACGTGGTCTAAACGTTTTGTGTAGCAGGTTTTTGTCTCTTTTGGTTTACCAGTTACACAAAATTCAGCAAAATGCATTCAGGATAAAGAGGCCTTTAGAAGCTATTCCCTGAAAATTCAAGATATACATTTATTTGCGAAGTAAGTACCTTTAATATACGTCATTTTAATCAAAATCATTAAAAGGTATTTTTGAGAAAATAAAAATTTTCGGAATTTTTTCCATGTAAAGGATAGTTTGGGGTGGGGGGATTTTCTTCAAAATCTTCGTGTGACATCCTTGGAAAATTACTAAACTTGTATAACAAGTATGGTGTTTAATAAACTTTTCGTTTTTGAGTTATGCTGCATACACACACACACAGGGACGTTTCTAAAAATGCTTTTTTGCTTTCTCTATACGCACTATGTAATAAGTGTATAGAGAAGGTATTGTAATCCACCCAAAAATTCGATACCGAATTTCACCGGAAATGCATATTTTGGGTCCCCCGAAACCAAAAAAAAATTGGAAAAAGGTCCGTGTACGTGTGAACAGCATAGCTCAAAAACGAAATGACCGTTAAATACCAAACTTGGTATTTAAGTTTGGTATCTTCCAAGAATTCGACATGAAGATTTTCAAGAAAATCCCCCAACTTCCAACTACCCTTTACATGGAACCTTTTCCAAAATGTTGCTTTTCTCAAAAATGGCTAACGATTTTAATTAAAATATCGTATATCAAAGATATTTTCCTGACAAATAAAATTTATATCTTGAGTTTTGTGGGAATGTCCTTTGAAGACTACTATATTCTGGATGAACTTTACAAATTCTGCATAACTGCTAAACCGTAAGACATGGAGAAAAACTTACCATACAAAAAATGTAGAGCACATTAAAACATACAATTTATGTTATATTAATTTTTTTCGTGGAGTTGATCGTTTTTAAGATATCCCTTATACTTTTCTCATACAGGGATTTGTCAACTGCCGTCCATACATACAAACAAAGGAACTACAGTCACATAGCAAAGCTTTTGACTATCACTTTGACCTATGGTACTCCCTTATTTCGCTTCTGCTTACAACTAAGCAAGTAATAAGACTATTTCTGCTAATTTTTTCTTGATAAGCATGAAGTAAATAGAAGCATAAACTTTTTAACAATAATGTGTTGCATAGATGTAGAGAAAGTTATGTGAATAGAACACATCAGATTTTTTTAAGGAGTTCTCAAAACATATATTTCCGGCGAATTTCCGTATCAAATTTTTGGGTGCAATACAATACCTACTCTATACTATATGTACTTAGTAGTATAGTTACAGCAAAAATGAAAAGAAAAGAATGGAGCACATCAGATTTTTCAGTCTCACTCTACCTTTCCAATAGCTCCTCTGCCTAATATATGTATTTTGGAAGGTAGTGTTATTAACTTTGTTTGCAAACTTTTGGATGCTCTACAAAATCGGTTATACAGAAATAACTATGAGCACGACTTTGATTCCAAGAGGCGGTGCGCCGTGTAGCATATGTAGGAAGTTCAAGGCCATAATAAGCGCGAGGTTCGGCCGGTAGAGTCGTGCACGATCTTCAAACAAGCAGCCTTGGTGATTTCTTTTTGCTTGGCCGTGAATGTTCTGTTTTCATTTGATCGGCCAGAGACGGACAATTTGTTGCTCTGACCTTCAGCATCACACATGTTCACCGCATGCAACTGTTCCAGTAAAAGTATCCCTCCGTAAAATTGCTATAGCGGCTCAGCGAATTGAAACGCTACTAATTTTAAATCTTTGAAGAGGTAATTTGCGGTCCAGGCGGAGTCTTCAGGGTCATCCACATAGGTGTCGACTTTGACAATGCGCTTCCCTCCCCCCTTACTTACAAAGCTATGGGTATCCCTTCTCCAACAATTTTACTGAGGGATGATGCCCGAATTATTGTCCTATTAAATTATTATCAGGCGTGTTCGCAAAGTACGAGGGCTGTCTCCCAGAAGTACCCAACAAAGAGAGCACAGAAATTTTGGGGAAAAACATATTTATTTCTCTACATAGTCTCGTTCAGCTCGATATACTTTTCCCAGTTCAATTGCTTCGATACCCTGTTTATAGTGAGAACTACCGAGGTCTCCAAAATAGCCATCAACTGCAGACTCCACCCCCTCATTGTTGGCAAATCTTCTACCACCAAGCCATTTCTTCAAGTTTGGAAACAGAAAATAATCAGAGAGGACTAAATCTGGCGGAAAGGGTGCACGAGGAAACAATTCGAACTTTAACTCATTGATTTTGGCCATAGCGATAATGGACGTGTGAATTGGTGCATTGTCTTGATGAAACAAGACTTTATTTTTCGCTAAATGTGGCCGTTTTTACTCGATTTCATCACTCAAACGCTGTAACAAGTTTGCATAATATTTGTCAGTTAACTTTTCCTTTTTTGAGGTAATCAATGAAAATTATCCCGCGTGCGTTCCACAAATTGACGCCATGATATTTGCCTTCTTTGGATTCGGTTCTCCCCTTCCAATCCACTGTTTTGATTATTCCTTCGTCTCAAGTGAGAACTGATAGACTCAGGTTTCATCCATTGCTCTGAATCGACATAAAAACTTAGCTTTATTGCAGCGAAATATTGCCAAACACTCGACTGAAACATCCTCACGACGCTGTTTTTGTTCTATTGTAAGCGACCTTTACCAGCTTGGGTCTACTAACTTTCCAGGCTAGTGCCGGAGGACATAAAGGCGTCTTACAACCCCGTCTAGGGCCAAAGAAGTGCCAAATCTCCCACGTGTATCGGGCCACTGCCGTGTCGAGTCCAACCCAATCCGAACACTCCCTTCCAGGAGGGGCATGGTAGTTGGCCTGACTACTTCAAGTAACGTCATGGCGCAACCGCCCAGAAGTGTCAAATATCCCACGTGTATCGGGCCACTGCTACATCGTCCAACCCAATCCGAGCACCCCTTTCGGGAGCAAGGGTTGGTTTTCAGCCGCAAACCCCCTTCCCACTTTTTAAGAAGAATGGGACAAAGTCATCATGTTCTGAAAAGTACTGTATTTCTAGAAGTACCACGGGTGCTTGGGATACGCAGCGCTCCCACCGGAGAAGCCGAGGAGGTCGGAACCTCCCCCTACGGGGGGTTTGGTTGAACAAGTAAATGAAGCAGTTCTTGAAAACAGACGGTTCACATAAGAATGCTTTATGGTGTTTTCCACAAAACGCTATGTTCGGCAGTGGCTTTCTTCTCTGTCTGTAGGTTTCTTTGAAGAAGGCGTACACTATTGATTCCCCGCTATGACAAATGCCTGACTTATGATAGTGAAAAAATACTTAAATAATGCTTTTTCTTGTACAAATAAATGTATAGTGAAAACAAATATTTTAAGTATCTTTCTTTTTTTTTTTTTTTTTCTAAACCGGTATTTGCTTTCCTTTATAAAATACGAGGTGTATTTTATAAAAGAATAGTTGGGAAATAAAGAAATAAAGACGATAAATAACTTCACATATTTAAATCAACGCATAAGGTATAATCCTGTTGTAGATAAGTCGTTAGTAGAGAGAATAGACGGGGTGTCGTTTAAGCTAGCAGCGCTAAGGAGATTGACGACGTCAAAGACGGGCTGAGTCAGTACACTCACTATCTGCTCACGCGACTAGTGATGCGACGCGATGTATCTTACTGTGGTCGTAAGGCATGTGTTGTCATCGACAATTCTAGAGTTATCTGAGAAAGAGTACGGTTCTACTTTCAAGATATCAACAATGCTTACTAGACTCTTAGGGAACATGCTCTTGTGCTAGCAATGCTGAATACATGCTGGGTTACTAATGCTGTATTTGATGCAGATAGTAGATCTTCACAAAGCAGAACAATCCGCAGACGTTTTCTCATCAAAATTAAATTAAATTAAGTTTTATTTATGTACGCTCTTTAACTGCTGTGGTTTTCAGCAACCCATTCTATATTGACCGTGAGAGATTGCTTAATTTTACTTAGAGGTCTCTTTATCAGTTTTGTTCTTTTTAATGCCGTAAATCTACGACACGGGACCAAGGGGTTTTTTCCCCTTCCAAGAAGCTAAAAGAAGCCCCATCACCTTCGGCCGGGTTTGAATCCACGACCTGGGAAACCAAAGGCTAGCATGTTACCATTAGACCACGGAGGACGACGTTTTTTCACCAGAGGCCTACCGTAGCTGCTCTTTCTGTTTTTGCTGATTACTATCTCTACTTCGTAATAGTAGAGAAAGTATTACGTTTCACCCAAAAGTTCCATACAGAGATTTCACTGGAAATACACGTTTTGGGGTCCCCTGAATATAGAAAGTATGATTTGGAAAAGGTCCGCGCGCGCGTTCCCATGTGTCTAGAAACAGCATAACTCAAAAAGGAAAAGTCGATTAAACACTAAATTTGATACAAGTTCGTCTTCCAAGTATGGGACACGACAATTTTCAAGAAAATCTCTCATTCTAAACTACTCTTTACATTGAACAAATTTAAAAATGTTTTATTTTCTCAAATGTTTCTAACTATTTTTATTAAAATGCCGTATGTTAAAGATATGTGACAAATATAAATTTTTTGGGAATAGTCTCTGAAGTTCTCTTCACACTGCATGACTTTTGCATAACTGGCAAGTCATAAGAGATAGTAAAAATATCATTATACAATAGATCTTAATGTAGATCTAGTCAAAACACACGTTTATATCATTCATTTTATTGTGAAGCTAACAATTTCCGAGATATTTCTGATTATTGATTTAAATTTTTGCTTTCTCTAATTCCAAATCTTTTAAAGACTCACTATGCGTTTGTCAGGGCCCAGGAGAAAAACAAAAGAAGTGTGAAACAGAGAGAAATTGCCGCTTGAGAAAACGTTTAAGTATTTTAAAACTGAAACCAACAACAGAGGCTATCTCTGAAATGGATAACTCCATGGCACAACACGGGGAACCTTGGCCTACCGCTCGGACGCTGCGTCCCCCATCTCGGTCCACTAAGACGTCATGGATGGGGTGCAGTATTGGAGGGTGAGACGTGGTCAGCGCCTCGAGTCCCCCCGGCCGGTTAATGCGGTCCTGGAGCCGCTACTTCTCCATCAAGTAGCTCCTCAATTGGCCCCCCAGGGACCTTACGAGGCTGAGTGCACCCCGGGCCAGGGGGAAAAATCCCCACGCCGGTACTGGGGATCGAACCCAGGTCTCCCGCTTGGTAAGCAGCAACGCTACCACCGCGCTAAGGAGACGACCCTCTGAAATGGATAGCTCTAGAAAAGTATGTAGGGCATAAATTGTGTGTTTTAACAACATCTACATTTTTATGTAATAAGATTAGGTCTGTCTCTTATGGTTTACCATATAGGCACGTGTCGTTCAAAATGAAGAGGACTTCAGGGTCTATTCCAAAAATTCAGAATATGCATTTTATTTGTCATGTAAACCTCTTTAATATATGACAGTTTAACCAACATCTTCGTGTCCATCCTTGAAAGATACTAAACTTAAATACCAGACGCACTGACCTCCTTCTAAAAATACTTTTTGGACCCATAGGTCCTACATACAAAGTAAAAAAAAAGTCAATTGATTTACAGTCTAGCTTTTAAAGGGTCTAACTATCACTTCAGCCTAGTGTATCCCCTTATTTCCCTTCTCTTATAAAGAAGAAAATAATAAGACAATTTCTGCTAATGTCTATCTGGATTAGCATTTCGTAGATAAATGCATTATCTTTTGTAAGGAAAGTTGCTTAACAGCTAGGGAAAATCATATGAATAGACAGCATCAGATTTATAAACTCATTTTCTGCAAAGCTTGAATTTTTAATGTGAATGTTTTTAAAGATGAATAACGTGGCTCATTTTTATTGGCGCAATAAATTTAGATAACTATTATTTAAATAAGCAGTAAGCTAGAATTTTGAGAAATGTCAAAGGTGTTATTTTTGTTTTGTATAAATGCTAGTATAGACAAACAAAATGAAGCTTACCTAATACAAACCTATTCTAAATCCAGTAAACAGGCTCTAAAAGATCTCTTCTCTACAAATACATTAGTTCAAGACATTAAAAAAATATCTACATTTCTAATGAAACAAGGATGGAAAATAGCTCTAATGTGGATAACCTCACTTCAGAGCATTTTAGGTAATGAGCAGGCAGACTCTGCAGCAAAGGAAGCCACAAGACTCCCAATACACGAAGAGACACCTTTACCTCACAAAGATGTTGCAAAATATGCATCCAGAAGATTTGACAACCTCTGGCAAACATGGGCACAATCACCTCCTAGCAAACTACACAAAATTAAACAGAAATCTAGAACATTATATCCACTGCAGAAACAGACGGAAAGACCAGGTTGTCATCACCAGGCTACCTATTTTTTTTTTTTTTTTTTTTTTACATCACATTGACATTGTTTATTCAACTGTAGTTTTCCACAAAATAAATACATTATGTATTATACTACCGGTTTACATTTTATAATTACAAATACCTAAGGTCACTAAAAATATACCACGAATACGTACTATCACATATAAATGAATTTTCTTCTGGAACACCATAGAAATCAACAAGACATGCAAAGAAAATACACAAAACGAGATAGAAAATAGCATAACTCCATGGCACGACAGCTCACGGGGAACCTTGGCCTACCGCCCGGCCGCTGCGTCCCCCATCTCGGTCCACTACAGACGTCATACTATAAACAAAAGACAGACATCGGAATGCTAATACATTGGTTTACGTAGAGTGGGAGGGGCAGTGGAAAGAAACATGCGCCGTAATTCTGCCAAGCGATCTGCTGTTCTAGTGGCTTCTTTCTTTGGTGGGGTGAATTCCGAATGGGTCGTGGACTTCCAGGGCACGTCGCCACCCGACATTCTCGTCAGCCAAGGCCTGCTGACGTTCCTCTCAGATTGTCTTCCATCCGAGCGCTTTTCGTTAGTACCACCCACAATCAAGACTTGGAGGTTTTTGGTGCGAGATGAAGTACAAGGCGAACCCCTATTGGACACACCAAGTTAACCCATTCCCATGTACTGAACAGAACAGCCCAACCTAAATGCAACATTTGTCACACTACCATCACTGTACGCCACTTACTCTCAGAGTGTCCTCAGTATCAACAGCAGCGAGCAGAATGCAATCTACCAGACATCCAAGAAGCTCTCAACAATTCATCACACAGCAAAATACTACTTAAATACTTAAAACTAATAAATATATATAATGAAATATAGCATTATTTATAAAATTGTATTTACCAATGTCAATTGTTTGTAAATGGTACCGTTAAAACATGTTTTCACGATATAGCTACCTTGTAAGCTAAAGCGACATAAAATAAATTAATTAAAAAAAAATAAAAAATATAAATTTCCATGATATCTTGGATATTCTGGATTTTCCAAATTTCCCAGGTTACCTTAAAAAATGCAGTAAGGGGATTTTCTTGAAAATCATCTTGTTGAATCTTTGGAAGATGCTGAATTTCAAATACCAATCAAACCTGGCGGAGGACGATGGATTTTTTTCGGGCGTAAAAATCCTTAGCATGGCTTCCTTCGGAAGGGAAGCAAAGCTGTCGGTCCCGTGTCGTAGATTTACGGCACGTAAAAGAACCTCTACTCTTATATAGGGGCCTCTGAGCAAAATTAAGCGGTCTTTCACGTCCAGTATAGAATGAGACGCTGAGAACCAGAGCAGTTAAAGAACGTCCATAAATAAAACTCCATTTACATTTTTTTCAAATACCAAGATGTTTTATTTAATTTGGAATCGGAAGCAGGTACAATTATTATTTACTCAACCGCTGTTAATATCTCTTATTATCAATCGTTAAAAGTATGTCACCACTTGACCCAGATGTCGATTCATGAGTGATTACATAGTACTACTCGTAGATTTGTTCAAATGTTACAACACAACAAATTGATAAGCTATTGCTACTGATTATGTTTCGTAAAGTACCGTAACATCTTTTAATGAACTAGTTAGCAAATCCGAAGTTGCACAATTAGCTTTTTATTACTTTCTCTACACGTACTATGTACATAGTGTATAGAGAAGGTATTGTATTGAACCCAAAAACTCAATACCTAGAATTCACCGGAAATAAGTTTTGAGACCCCCTGAATCAAAATAAAAACATTTTTAGAAAAATGTCCGTGTGTGTGTGTGTGTGTGTGTGTGTGGACAGCATAGCTCAAAAATGAAAAGTCCGTTGAATATCAAGCTTTTTATTTAAGTTTAGTAACTTTCATGGATGTAACACGGTCTTTCAAGAAAATCCTCCACCCCAACTACCCTTTATAGGGGCATTTTTCGAAAATTTTGATTTTCTCAAATATGGCTCTAACGATTTTGATTAAAATACCTTTTGTATATGATATTTTTATGTCAAACGAAATGTGTATCTTGAATTTTCTGGGAATAGCCTCTGAAGACTTCTTCATTCTGAATGACTTTTGAATAACTTTGTATATTTGGTAAACCGTAAGAGATAGACAAATTGTTACTGCGCAAAAAGTAGATCTCGTTAAAACACACAATTTATGCCATGTGCATTTTGTTTGTGGAGTCAACCGTTTCGGAGATATTTCATATTATTAGTTTCAATTTTATGCTATTTAAACTTTCGTTTCTCTTTTGTTTACCCTTGGAAAGGAAAAAGAATTTCAATTTTTACTTTCTCTACACCTACTATGTACATAGTGTATAGAGAAGGTATTGTAATGCACCCAAAAATTCGATACCGAGTTTTCACCAGAAAATATGTTTTGGGAACCCTTGAATACAAAAAAAAAAAATTAGAAAAGTGTCTGTCTGTCTGTGCCTGAGGGCAGCATAGCTGAAAAACAAAAATTCTGTTAAAAACTAAACTTGGTATTTAGGTTTGGTATCTTCCAAGCATGCGACACGTAGATTTTTCACGAAAATCCCTCCACCCCGAACTACCCTTTGCATGGAACGTTTTTCGAAAGCTTTGATTTTATAAAAAATGGCTCTAACGATTTTGATTAAAATGTCGAGTATTAAATATATTTACCTGGCAAATAAAATGCATTTCTTGAATTTTCTGGGAATAGCCTCTGAAGTCTACTTTATTCTGGATGAATTTTACGGAATGTTGCATAACTGCTAAACTGTAAGAGATGGACAAAAACTTACTATACAGAAAATGTAGAGCACATTAAAACACACAATTTATGTTATATAGTTACATTTTTTCGTGGAGTTGATCGTTTTAAGGTATTTCTTGTTATTAGTTTCAGCTTTGAAAAACATACTTTTCTCATACAGGAATTTTTCCACTCCTGTTCATACAAGCAAAAGCACTTGTCACATAGCAACCAGCTTTTGACTATCACTTTAACCTATGGTACTCCCTTATTTCGCTTCTACTTACAAGGAAGCAAGTAATAAAACTATTTCTGCTATTTTTTCTCGATTAGCATGAAGTAAATAGATGCATAATCTTTTTAACAGTAATTTGTTGCAGCGATGTAGAGAAAGTCATGTGAATGGAACACATCAGATTTTTCAAATTACGACCGGTTTTTAAAGGATTAGGCTATTGCTTTAGCCTAGTATATATTCCCTTATTTCCCTTCTACTTACAAGGAAGTAAGTATAATAACCATTTATGCCAATGTTTATCTGATTAGCATGATGTAGATAAAATAATAATGTTTTGTAAGAAACGTGTGCGGAACAGCTAGAGAAAGTCATGCGAATGTAACACATATTTTTATAGCATTATCAAACGCAAATTTACTCACACTTCCTGATTGTAGGGGATAGGGTTCTGGTTAAAGAAATCTCCCCGCCCCAGCCTAGAATCGAAAACGGCACCTCCGGGTGAGAAGTCAACGGGCTGACCTCTCAACCACAGAGGTAGTCAATAAAGAGCTGGTTATGATGGATATGAGCAGGGCAAAGGCATTTAATGATTTTGCATCTTTTTCATATAATTTCTTGCATATATGAAAATGTATACCATTGAATAACAGGTAAATAAGGACAATTTGTTAGGGATTTTTTTTGCAGAAACAGTCTTTATTACTTGTTTCCCTGTAAATAGAAGCGAAATAAGGGAGTACCATAGGTTGAAGTGATAGTCAAAAGCTGGCTGCTATGTGTCTGAAGTTCCTTTGTTTGTATGGACTAGAGTTGACAAATTCCTGTATGAGAAAAGTATAAGTATTTTAAAGCTGACACTAATAACAAGAAATACCTAAAAAAAAAAAAAAAAAAAAAAAAAAAAAAAAAAAAAAAAAAAAAAAAAACCAACAAAAAAAAAAAAACTATCAACTCCGCGAAAAAAAATATGTGACATAAATTGTGTGTTTTATCGTGAATTACATTTTTGTGTGGTAAGTTTTTGTCTATCTCTTACGGTTTACCAGTTATGCAAAGTTCAATAAAAATCATACAGAATAAAGAGGTCTTTAGAGGCTATTCCCTGAAAATTCAAGATATACATTTTATTTGGCATGTAAATATCTTAAATATAAGAGATTTTAGTCCAAATCGTTAGTCATTGTTGGGAAAATCAAAATTTTCGAAAAAAGTTCCATGTAAGGGGTAGTTGAGGGCGGGGGGATTTTCTTGAAATTCTTGTGTCGCATCCTTGGAAGAAACCAACTTAAACACCAAGCTTGGTATTAAACGGTCTTTTCGTTTATGAGCTATGCTGTACACACACACACACACACACACACGCACACGCACACGCACACACTCGGAACTTTTTGTAAAAATGCTTTTTCTGATTCAGGGGGACCCAAAACATGTACTTCCGGTGAAATATCGGTATCGAACTTTTGGGTGGAATGCAATATCTTCTCTATACATAGTACGTGTAGAGAAAGTAAAATGGTGTAGTGAATTATTTGAGCCGTGGATATGGCAAAATGGGTGATGCAGTGTAAATGAAAATAAAGAAGGTACTAGAAAAGAACATTGCGGAACTTTGTCCTGCTGATTCTGAGTTAAACCCAAGAGACATTGTTTGCTTTCATTATGCTGCAATTGTTTCCGTTGAAGTAGAGAGGACCTCTTCAGTACTAGCAGACAATAGACGGTCAGTTTTGTTTGACAATATCCACCAAGTTTTGATTGTTAACTGCAATTCAAAATTGTAAAAGTGTGGTAAAATCAATCTTATATAATAAAAGGTACTGCAACTTGTTACTTTCTCTACACGTACTATGTGCATACTGTATAGGGAAGGTATTGTAATGCACCCAAAAATTCGATACTGAAATTTCACCGCAAATACATGCTTTGAGACCCCGTGAATCAAAAAAAAAAAAAAAAAAAAAAAAAAAACATTTTTATAAAAATGTCCGCGTGTGTGTGTCTATCTGTCTACGTTTGTGTGTGTCTGTGGGCAGCATAGCTCAAAAACGAAAATTAGGTTTGGTATCATCGAAGATTTTAGAGAAAATGCCCCCAATCCCAACTAACCTTTACATGAAACTTTTTTTGAAAATTTTGCTTTTCTCAAAAATGGCTCTTACGATTTTGATTAAAATATCTCATATTAAAGATATTTATCTGACAAATAAAATATATATCTTGAATTTTCTTGGGATGGCCTCTGAAGATTACTTTATTCTGAATGAATTTTACGGAGTTTTGCATAACTGCTAAACCGTAAGAGAAGAACAAAATCTTACCATAGAAAAAAGTAGAGCATATTAAAATACACAATTTATACTATACATACATATTTTTCGCAGAGTTGATCGTTTTTGAGATATTCCTGGTTTTTGGTTTCAGCTTTAAAAAACTTATACTTTTCTCATACAGGAATTTGTCAACTCCTGTTCATACATACAAACAAAGGAACTTCAGTCACATAGCTACCAACTTTTGTCTAGCACTTTAACCTATGGTACTCCCTTATTTCCTTCTACTTACAAGGAGGCAAGTAATAAGACTATTTCTGCTACTTTTTTCTCGATTAGCATGAAGTAAATAGAAGCCCAAGCTTTTTAAGAATAATTTGTTGCAGAGATGTGTAGAGAAAGTCATGTGAATGGACCACATCAGATTTTTATTGGTCATTATTTAAAATGTGGTGATTTTTGGTAAATTTTAGGTCATAAATGCATTTTTTACTCTCTCTATACATGCTATATACATGGTGTATACAGAAGGTATTGTAATGCATCCAAAAATGCGATATTGAGATTTCACCGGAAATACATGTTTTGAAACCCCCTGAAACAATTTTTTTTAGAAAAATGTCTATCTGTGTGTATGTGTGTGCCTATGGGCAGCATAGCTCAAAAACGAAAAGACTGTTAAATACCGAACTTGGTATTTAAGTTTCGTATCTTCCAAGGATACGACCTGAAGATTTTCAAGAAAATCCCCCCACCCCAAACTATGTGGATCTTTTTTCGAAATTTTTGATGTTCTAAAATGGCTCTAACGTTTTTGTTTAAAATATCGTATATTTAAGATATTTACCTGACAAATAAAATGTATATCTTGGATTTTCTGGGAATAGCCTCTGAGGACTACTTTATTCTGGATCAATTTTACGGAATTTTGCATAACTGTAAACTGTAAGAGTTGGACAAAAACTTACCACACAAAAACGTAGAGCACATTAAAACACACAATTTATGTTAAATACTTTTTTTTTTCGGGAGTTGATAGTTTTTTAGGTATTCCTTGTTTTTGGTTTCAGTTTTGAAAAACTTACATTTTTCTCATACAGGAATTTGTCAACTCCTGTCCTCACAAACAAAGGAACTTCAGTCACATAGCAACCAGCTTTTGACTATTACTTTAACCTATGGTACTCCCTAATTTCGATTCTACTTGCAAGGAAGCAAATAATAAGACTATTTCTGCTGTTTTTTCCTCGATTAGCATGAAGTAAATAGTAGCATTAGCTTCTTAACAATAATTTGTTGCAAGGAGGTAGAGAAAGTCATGTGAATGGAACACAGATTTTTACCAAATTATAGGTCAATAAATGCCTTGCTCTAGATATGAGTATTGAAACAGTAGGAACATACTCTGCTGTGCTTGAAGTCTGT
Source organism: Hymenopus coronatus (assembly GCA_030762935.1). Classification (NCBI taxonomy): domain Eukaryota; kingdom Metazoa; phylum Arthropoda; class Insecta; order Mantodea; family Hymenopodidae; genus Hymenopus; species Hymenopus coronatus. Next base: position 31,143,014 of record CM060899.1, on the reverse strand, counting down.
AGAATGTGTGTCTTAGGCTGAACTGTCCATGTTATTTAACAGAATATCTTGCGGTGGTTTCGGTTTAATCTAGTTGGCTGGCGGTTGCGGGAGCCAAGGTTCCACAACCCTTGGAAATGTTGAAGATTCGTGAAGAACTACTTGGAGATAGGGGCATGTATTGTTACAGCGTCTGCATATTTGTAGCAAACTATACTAACAACAATCTGATGTGTTCCATCCACGAATTTCTTTAGCTATACTACAACAAGGTGTTCTTATAAAAAGTTATTTTATCTACATCATGCTAACCAAGATAAACATTAGCAGAAATGGTCTTGTTACTTAATTGCTTGTAAGTAGGAGGGAAATAAGGAAATATATTAACGATAGCCAAACATTTTAAAATCTTATTGTTATCTGAAACAAATCAAATTCGTTTCTCTTTGCATGGTCAGGAGTAAAAAAAAAAAAAAAAAAAAGTCTTTCATTTTAGAAAAAGTTAAGTAGTTTAAAGTAAAAATCAATAATAACGAAGAATATCTTAGAAACGGTTAACTCTACAAAAAATGAATGACATAAATTATGTGTTTTAATGAGATCTACATTTTTTGTGTGTAAGTTTTTATGTATCTTATACGGTCTACCAGTTACACAAAAATCGTCCAGAATGAAAGGGTCTTCAAAGCATATTACCAGAAAGTTCAAGATATACATTTTATTAGTCATGTAAATATCTATTATATAGGGTATTTTAATCAAATTCATTAGATATTTCAGAGAAAAACTAAGGTTTCAGAATTGTTTGCATGAAAAAATATTTTGGGGTGGGGAATTTTTTGAAAATCTTCGTGTCACATCCTTGGAAGATACTAAACTTAAATGCAAAGTTTGATATTCAGTGGTATTTTCGTTTTAGAGTTATGCTGTTCACACACATAGGCAGACAGACATACACATATACGAACTCTTTTAAAAATAGTCTGTTTGCATACTCTTAAATGTGTATTTCCAGAGAAATCTCGGTATTGAATTTTTGAGTAAAATGCAATACTTTCTCGATCTAGTACTATGTATGAAGTAGAGAAATTATAACTTAGATTTGATAATCTTTTTCAAAGTATTCTTCATTGCATTCTATATATATATATATCGCCTCGCCTTATCAAACCACTCTTCAAATGCAGAACGCCATCCTTCTTCGGAGGGAGCTCAAATACATTCTTCGTAAGCAGCTACTGACGATTCTGGATATTCAAATAGTGACCTCTACTTTTGCTTTGGTTTTGAGGGATAAAAAAACGTTTCACGGTGTCAATTCTTGGTTGCAGGGAAAATGGGACAAATATTCGACGTTGCAGAAATTAGCTTGTTTCTAGTGCAGTTTGTACAGTTTTGGTGCAACAAATTCTGAGCAGACCAGTCTTAGGGAACTTTGTTCTAAATTCATTGAAGACTTGTGGAAGCAATTTTATAGTGTTCATCTGACAGCGACAGTCTTTTGTCCCTCAAGCGGAATTGTTATAATATGGTCAGTACCTGCGAACATGTCTCACTTTTGTTGGAGTTTCGTCTCTTGGGAAGACCCCAACCGATGACTGGATCATACTGGTATATCCTCACCTATTACTATTTTCCTTGAAGACGAACAACCGATCCTCCGGAAACGGACATGAGCACTTAAAGCAAACCACTGAGGAACTGTCTATCTGGACGACGCTATTAAGTTGCTAGTGCTAGGTCAAATGCCGAGGACATGAAAACCACTAAAATGAAGCAAGGGAAAACGGAACGCAGACGACCCGAACTCCTATAAAAGAATAGCGTTGGGATCAGCTGTCCTGATACTACTGACAAGCATATCGATAGCAGCGACAATAGTTCCACTACTGCTTCCAAATGCACAGACACAACCATAGTAATCTAGAATCTGATAAAACAAATATGACACTGAATATACCCAAAAGGAAGCTACACGTAGTCTTTGTGGACTATTCAAATTATTTTGAGCTACCTGTAAGAAAACTAGAACAATTGATAGGCACAAATAGTACAACCTGAAAACTTTGTACAAGTTCACGACAGAGTCGGGAGGCGCAAACGAATGTAATGCTCCATGGAGATCCCCTCAGTCCCATACCATTTAATGTCTTAACAGGATGTTGGTGACAATCAAGGAAACTGCGGGGTTCAAACTATACACCTACGCCGACGACATGACTATTGCTACAGAGCAAATAATCAAATTTCAGAAGGCTGTAAACGTATTGAATGTCAGAGATATGAAATAACGATAAACGAGGACGAAACGGCAAGATAATCTCTCGAATTTGAGGCAGAACAACACATCCGGAACAAGTAAAGTGTAATAGCAAGAAGCTGAAATTTTGTAAATAAATTACATTTTTCCAGGCCTAACCCTGCAAGCAATGGGAAGAAGTGTCAGATTGCATATCAAGTCAAGAATTGCGGCCCCTGTGAAAGTCATAAACGACATACGACACGTCCACCTAATTTCGCTAGAAACAGTAATAACATTGTTCCAGACGAAAGTGCGACCTGTCGCAATACGAGGGCTGATCAACAAACACTAAGATCCTTTTTTTGCACAGATGCTTATCATTCCATTTCAATGTTTACGGATATTTTTCAAAGCAATCCCCTTCTACATCACTACACTATTTAAGCGTCTCTGCTAATCCTCTAATACATGATGTAGGCCATTCTTAGCTGAGTCCATGAGAATCAACTCGTTTTTCTTGATCACTGCTTCAGAGTTGTCAAATCGAATACCCCGACGTTTTGACTTTAGTGATGGAAGTAAAACAAATCATAAGCTACAAGACGGGGCTAAAAGACTGATGTGGTACACAGGTAATGCTGAACCGAACCAAAACTATATGACTTCATGGCCGCGCATTGTCATGATGAATTTTCCATCCCATCTGAGAAAGTTCTGGCCGTTTGTTTGCAATATGCTTCCTCAGCCAATACTGATATGTAGTATGTGTTGTAACAGTAGTGTGAGTGGAAACTGCATGCTGATATATGATTCCACGAGTCAAAAATGTGATCATCACCTCTCCCCCTGCAAATGGAATAACTTTCACCTTCTTCCATTTTTGTGTGTGTTGGAGAGTCTGCAATTTATACACAGTACTGGCTCGTTTTCCTTCAGGATTATAATGATACAGCTATAGCTCATTACCGATGATAATTGATTCCAGAAACGCAGCCCCACCGTCAGCAAAGAGATGTAGTAAATCATGACCTGTCTCCATTCGCACAACCTTTTGTTCGGGAGTCAACGGACGTGACATCCATGGCCACAAACGCGGGTCATGTGGGGATGATCAAGCATAATAGTAAAGACACTGAAATATGAAGTTCTCAACATTTTACAGAGATTACGTAATGTTACCGCGGACAATCACGGTAGCTGTGTTGATGTGGACTTCAGTCACAGCAGAAGCCGATACACCAGACCCACCTGATTTAAAACAGTCTAATCGGCCTTCTTTGAAATCCATGAATCACTTAACATTTTGTACGAGGTAATGCAACTTCACCGTAAGCTTGCTGCAGCTTTTCGTAACTTTCAGTGGCTGTATGGTTTAAACGATATTGCGTTGTACTGGTCCTCTCGCTTCACCTCCATTTTGCGGTATACGGAATGAAGTAAAGTAAAGTAAAATAAAATAATAAAATAATAATAATAATAATAATAATAATACCCTACCGACACGAGAGTACTGCCGCCTATGTATATTATACATAAAACCCGCTCTTTTCAAATATTCATGGTAAAGATGGGAAACTATCGCGGAAGCTACAGAAAAAAATCAGCCTGTTTTTGTTGATCAGCCCTCGTAAACGATTGGAATTGATCTGAGAGTATGTCGACTACACAAGACTAGAGGAGATAGGAAAGGTGAAGGCTGGATTCCTAAAGAGAGCTCTCGGAGGATCCAAAACGGCCAAATCCCAACTATTGTATGAGCTCACTGGAGAGACCTTCCTGGTGGAAGACTTGCAGACACTACTGCTGCTGCCGTCTACTACAGGTTACGAGAAATGCTGGAGGACTTAAAAAATAAGAGGAAAGCTATACCAACTGATTTATTTACACATTATACGCAATGATGAACAGAGAATGAACAACCTCTCTATGCAATGCAGCATGTCATAACAAGACTAGTTTTACACGGATTCCATCATCGGATCTGCTCCAGCAAAGTGTTCCACGACCCGGATGAAAGCTGTGTATGTGAACTATACAAGAAGACATGTGAAGCATACCATATTATAACTTGCCTGAACTGATGTCGAGTGCATCATACACAAATGTGAGGAATTATTTCATTTTTAAATACCACATTTTAGTATTTTTCCCCTTTCAAAATGTTCCATCATTTAGTGGTACCAATGCACAGAGACCTGTTGCTGCTCATTATGTGTGGTGGTAGGTTCCAGTGACTGTATAATTTCCTGATCTGAAGTTTTTATTTAGGGGTGTTCACTGCAACCGATTAAGTGTTCAAGACTTCTTGAATATGATAATATGTGAAAGGATTATGTTCCCACAACATACAAGCTGCTCTCATCACATTTTCAACCATTGTTGCTACAGCCGGCCGACTTGATCGGGATCAACTAGCAGGGATCTTTGCTCTTCTGGACACTGTAAACTATCTATAAATTATGGATTGCGAGAGAAAAGTGAAGCAAATACCCAAAGCGGTATTTCAAGACATTCTCTCCCCTTACTCACTTTAAAGCTAGACCATTCCTTTGGATGGTTTTCGTTATCTTCAGGTCCACCCCCATATTGTATAGTTACCACCTGAATTTCAATATGAAGCTAGGAAGATCTACTGTCTGACCATGATAAGAAAGTGAGCAAGATAAGTGTGCTGCATAAATCTCTTCTGCCCTGGCGATAAAGTTTTTGTACACTCGCACCGCTAAGCATCGTTAGCAGTGAGAATCTGGCAATGCGCAATTATACCTGTCGAGCAATTCAGATGTGGTAGCATGGATGTCTCACAAACACACATGTCGTAGCGAACAAACCGACTGCTTAAGCAATGAGCTCCTCTTATACGTCCAGACCCCGAACTCCTTCTCTTGGTCTTACATTACTTTGGCTTAGCACCACGCATTGTTGCTCATTCTCAAAACTTGTGGTGTGTCTCTAGCTAATTGCTACAGTTCTCTGTGTCTCATTCTATACCAACTGATCATGAAAGACCGGACATTTTTCTCAGAGGCCTCTATCAGGCTCGAGTTTCTCTAGCATGTCTAAGGTTACCACACTGGACTACCTAATTTACTTTCCTTCCAAAGGAAGCCACGTTAAGGCGTTTTATGCCCAAAACACGTTTTCTAAGCAGTAAATAACGTATGGTATGTATTTATAAAGGGGAAGGGCGGGGCAAGTAGTATATTTTATTTTTGTTTTTTCTAATGTATATTATCGTTGCTTTTCAGAATCCCTATTCTAAATATTTTGTTATTTTGTTTACAAGTTCTTAAAATATAAAAAAATACATCAGGAAATGAGGGCGCAAGCGAGTCTCCAAACATTTTGAACAGTTAGCAAAAAATTGCAACGACTTTAATTGAAAACCAATAATTTTCTAAAGTTATAATATATCGTATACTTAATTCAATAAAATACAAAAAGTATTGATAAAATTTATAAATAAAATATCACTAAAGTATATAGTTGAACGTTATCACATTTCATCTGGATTCACATAGCAAGGCTACCGGGGTTGTTAGGACGACCTTGATTAAAAAAAGGCATGTTGTATTTCAGGGCAGTTCTTTTACAATCTTAAACCAGATCTAACCAGTTTAAACATAATATTTTTACCACTCTTTCTATCAGTTTTCTTTTTATATTTCGGACCATATGTGTCATAGGATTTCAAAATACACTGGTATGTAGAACTTAAGGACGAGATGCTACTTGTTGGAAAGGAATGAAAGTGCGGGAGCATGTTGCCAGAGGTCTCTCACATGTACACAGAAAGCTGACGTCCAATGGCATAAGTGCAGCGAAATTATGGCGCCAAATAAGTATAGTACTGCATCACGGGGAAGCAGAAGAAACAGGACGAGGCAGTGTAAGGAAATGCACTGTAGTGGTGTTCTTTACATTGCCCTTACAGAGCTTTGAGTGACTTCACACGAAAAAGAACCAACGAAAAATTGTAAGTAGGGCGAAGTGTGAGGAGTGTCGCCCAGAAGTTTGGTATTGCTCACGTACTTGGGAGGTCTTCCAAACCACAGGCACTGCTTCCCAAGGAGAGGAGGTGGTCAACCACGGTCTACAGCAGCAGATACTGCTACATTGTGCAACAGACAAGAAGGGACCTAGTCCAACAGCGGGTGCAATTACAATCACTTTAACAGTACTGTTAGACACGCAATCTCACGCTACACGCTGTCACGGAGACTGTCTTCTTTGCCTGTACCGTTTGCAATGGCCCCAAGAGAATCAGATTTGTACCAAGAATGAATGGGGCTGCATATTCTACTCGGATGAAAATAGATTCAGTATTGAGCAGTAATTTTCGGCGTACCCTCATCTGGCGAGAGGTAAAAGCACGTAATGCACCCAGGAACATCCTTGAACATGAACGTTTTGAGTTCGGGTGCTATAGTGTGGGGATACATAATGTTGCATGGAGTACCGACCTCCAAATCTTTGAACATGATACCTACTATTGTAAAAGATAATGTGATGCTGTACTTCTTCCCCATGGGCTTCTTTTCAAGGTGCAGTCGGCCCTGATCTCATTTTTAAGAATGACAATACGCGACCGCATTGAACAGCGCAGGTGAAGGATCTCTTGGAACGGGAGGATATTCGGCGAATGGACTGGTCTGCCCGTTTCCCCCGATTTAAATTCCATTGAACACATGTGGGATGCTTTGGGAGACTCATTGAGGCACGTCCAGATGCACTAACGACCATCCAACAGTTTTCAACAGCACTGGTGGTGGAATGAAACGCCCTATCACAAGAACTCTTTCCAATATTGTGGCCAGCATCGAGTCACGGTGCAGAGGACATATTGCACTCCATGGTGATCAAACACCCTTTAAGCACCAAGACTCTATTTTTGTAAATCTAGAGGACCATCACATGGCGTAGTGATTTCAGCTTAGCTTATCTTTTATGAACAAAAGTGACTTTCTGTTTGTTTCATTCCATATTTCGTTTAGTCACCTTCTGCAGCATGCTGTAACAGTTCACTCTTTGAATGATTACAGTTTCATCGAGCTATGTTACTTGGCACTGGCACAGCATACCTACATATGTTATTTTTGCCCTTAACTTTTGCACACTAATGTGTGCGTTCGTGTGTGAACAATTAGCATGATTCTGTATTCGTAATATTAAAACAAATTTACAACTGTGTGCAATCTCCCACCCACCCCGGCCCAGTTTACTCCTTACAGAACAAATTAACTGGAAGTTGTATAGAATGTATTAAAACATAACAAATTAAGAGAAAAATAAAATATATTTTTATAGATAAATGCTTCTGAATATACTCTTGCCATTGAAGCATCATTTACACAAAGTGCCATTAGAAGTCAACCATAATTTACATCTCTTGGGCTACTCTAGAAAGAGCTAAACCAATATGGGCTGAGTAATCTCCTACTAAGAATATTACTGTTATAATTTGAAATCTTAAACATACACCTAATAAAGAAACATGTAATTTTACTTAGATTGTGTTTGGAAAAGATTGTTGTATTCAGCGTCAAGTTTCAATTATCTTAAATAGTTTTTGAGAAACTAAAATTAAAGTTAGCACTCAAACAGCAACTAGAAACTTGATTCACAGCGACCCACAATACTCTGAAAATGGTTCATCAAATGCCAAGGAATAATACCTTAAAACCTAAGAATCCGGGCACTAGTCTCAAGCAAGTAGTTCTAGAAATGTGAATTCAGTCCCATCGGGAGTAAATATAGCTACTCGATCTTTATCCTGTATCACGCGATGGAAAGCTATTACTAAACCGTGGGTTATCGATTCAGCAACCTAGGAGTTAGAGGTCACTCTACGTTTTCCTCTACAGCAATGATATTAGATATATTCCTTAAAGACATTTTCGTACCTGGTAGATGCGAAATTTTTATCCTTATGGAGGAATTTATAGGTTATGTGGTACTCTCTGTGTTTATTGCCAGAGTTTAGGACTTTGCCTATTTTACTGTGTATAAAAATGTGATGTACCATTCACATCGCTTTCTCTATATATTGTGTAACAAATTGTTTTTACAAAAGCTTATTCTTCTATTTCATGCTAATCGAGATAAACATTGGCAGAAAGGAACTTATTCCTTAGTCCTTATTAGTAGAAGGGAAACTTTTTTATTAACTAATGCTATGATATTGAAATTCGGTTCTCTTTGCATGGCCAGGAGCAAAGCAAACAAATGACAAATTCCCGTCTGAGAGAAGTTTTAAGTGTGTTAAAACTAAAATCAATAACAAGGAGTATCTCAGAAATGGTTATAAATATATGATATAAATTGTGTGGTTTAGCGAGATTTACATTTTATACAGTCTTTTTGTAGTTTAACGTCCTTTACCTTAATATCGGATTAAATATATTTACATGAAAAATAAAGCACACCTTTGAATTTTCTGGGAATAGCCTCTGAAGATATCTTCATTCTGGCTGTCTTTTGGATGTTTTAAAACCGTAAGAGATAGACAGACAAAAACCTACCCTTGCGGTTTACCAATAATGATTATGAAAAAGTTATCCAGAATAAAGAGGTCTTCAAAGGCTAACCCCAGAAAATTCAAGATATACATTTTATCATGTAAATATCTTTATTTTAAAATAAAATATTTTAATCTAAATCGTTACAGCCAATTTTGAGAGAATCGATTATTTCCATTTAAAGGGTAATTTAGGATGGTGGGGATTTTCCTGAAAATCTTCATGTCGCATCCTTTGAAAATACTAGCAGAGTATTTAACAGAGTTTTTGTTTTTGAGTTATGAGGTCCATACACATGCGCTCGCTCGCTCACTCACACACAATCATGCGCCTTTTTCTAAAAATGTTTATCCAGGATCCTCAAAACATGTATTTACGGTAAAATCTATATATAATTTTTCTGTGGAATACAATACCTTCTCTGCCTGCTATGTACCTACATAGTACTCGGTAGAGAAAGTAAAAAGTAGCTAACTTAACCAAAAATCCATATTGAGACTTTTATAAGCCTGCGTGTGAATTTTATAGTGATATCTAGGATTGGAACCTATAAGTGTCTCTTTCCTAATTAAATTACATTTCCTTTCTACATTGTTTATTTTAATAAATAATAAATAAAACTCTGTGTTCCATTCACATGACTTTCTCTGTCTTTATAACAAATTATTGTTTAAAAGCTTATTCTTCCTGCTACTTCATGCCAATCGAGATAAACACTAACATATATGGTTTTATTATTTGCTTCCTTGTAACTAGAAAAAAATAAGGGAATACACAGGCTAAAGCGATAGTCAAATCTTTTAAAAACGGGTTGCTATGTGATTGAAGTTCGTTCTCTTTGCACGATCAGAAGTGACAAATTCCCGCATGAGAAAAGTTTTAAATATTTTAAGTTTAAAACCAATGACAAGGAATATCTCGGAAATTTAAAAATGTATATGACATAAATTGCCTGTTTTGATAAGCTCTACATTTTGATGTATCTTTTGCGGTTTATATTAATGCAAAAGTCATTCATGAATGAAGAGGACTGTAGAGGCTATTCCTAGAAAATTCGAAATATAAATTTTATTTGTCATATTAGTATCTTTAATATACGATATTTTAATCAAAATCAATAACACTATTTTTTAAAATATCTACATTTTCGAAATTTCTTCCATGTAAAGGATAGTTTGTGGTGGAAGAGTTTTCTTGAAAAGCTTCGTGTCGCATCCTTGGAAGATGCTGATCTTTAATTTGGTAGTTAATCTACTTCTTGTTTTCGAGTTATCTGTTCAGATCACAGATATAGAGAGAATAGATAGGAAATGCCCTATCCTTTTGCGCTGTGGTTGGTGAAATACATTTTTGCTAAGCCGCCATTTTTATATATTACACTTTTGAAACGAGTACGCCTTGTGTGGGTTAAATGTACACCCAAAAATAGATTTGGTGTTATTAAATGTTCAATTAAGCAGTAAATTTAGACTGTAAGTTTTAAACCATTATAATGATCAATGCGTGTGTGGTGTCTGGTTGTAGTTTCTCGAATAGTAGAAGCAAAAACAAGGAAAGGGAAATGTGTTTCAATACATAGGTTAGTATACTTATTTAAGTGATTTTTCATTGGTATACTTAGTGCAATATTTCAATACACAGGTTAGTGTACTTATTTAAGTGACTTTTCGGAAGTATACTTAGTGAAATATGTTATACATTATTAACAGAACGATTCTGTATTGTTGATGTTAGACGTTATATTTCCAACTCGGAAAGACCACTGAGAAGCAGTCAAAATTTTCAACCTACTCCGGTTGATAAGAGACCTACAGCTAATTCGCCCATTTAGCAGCTTATGTGCTTATATGTCAGAACCGTGAGAAAAGGGGGCGTGTTCCTCGGACTCGCAGTACAATACATGCCGTCTACAGTGAAAACCATTATAAGCTTTGGGATAATCTGGTCTTGTCACCCTTTTTTACTTTCTCCACACGTACTATGTACATAGTGTATAGAAAAGGTATTGCACTCCAACCAAAAATTCGATACTGAGATTTCACTGGAAATATGTTTTAGAGTGTGCTGTATCCAAAAAGCATTTGTAGAAAAAAGCATTTGTGTGTGTGTGTGTGTGTGTGTGTGTGTGTGTGTGTGTGTGTCCGTGAACACGATAACTTAAAAACGATAAGTCGGTAAAATACCAAACTTGGTATTTAAGTTTAGTACCCCCCAGGGATGCGACACGAAGATTTTGAGAAAAATGCCTCCACTCCAAACTACCTTTTATGGAAAAAATTTCGAAAAATTTGATTTTCTCAAAAATGGCTATAAATATTTTAATTAAAATACCGTATATGAAAAATGTCTCTACGGCAAATTAAATGTATATCTTGAATTTTCTAGGAATAGCCTCTGAAGACCTCTTTATTCTGAATGAATTTTGCCGAATTTTGTGCCACTGGTAAACCGTGAGAGATAGACAAAAACTTGATACACACAAAATGTAGAGCATGTTAAAATACACAGTTTGTCATATACCATTTTTTCGTGGAATTGACCATTTCTGAGATATTCCTTATTTGTTTCAGATTCAAAATACTTAAAAAACATTTTACACGAAAAGTTTAAACTCCTGCCCCTACATAGAAGCAGATATCAACCATATGGTAACCAGTTTTTAAAGTATTTGGCTATCGTTTTAGCCTAGTGTATTCCCTTATTTTCCTTCTACTTACAAGAAAACAAATAAGTATTACAATTTCTGCTAATGCTTATCTCGATTGTCATAAAGTAGACAGAAAAATATGTTTTTAATGATTATTTGTTACAGCGATGTAGAGAAAGTCATGTGAATGGAACACATAAGATTTTTTGGTGTGCACTTATAAATAAGTTCATGTAGTGGAATTAATGGCTGTAGGCATGAGAGACAAACAATAAGGTTTGGTCAAAATCTGATGTTTTGCCCTCCTTCAGTTTTAGACCAAGAAATTGGAACAAAATTAAGTTATAACCTTGCCACAATATTTACTGTAATAATACCAATTTATCAACAATAACTTCTTACAGGGCGAAAAATGGGATTGTATTAAATATTCCTTCAACTAGAGATCTCTCCCCTTCCATTGTTCTTAGCTTTTTACTTCATTAACTTGGAAAAACAATTAATTTGACAGATGTTGTATATGGTAGTGTGTAATACTACAAGATGGCGGCTGGATACAAAACAAAATGCTAGCATTTCCGACCTGTAGTTCAGACACGCGGACGTCTCGAACGCGCACCTGTTTGAGCGAGTGAAGTTCCTATGTACCTTTTGTATTCCTTTAAGTTAAGAGTTCACGCTTGAAAATTATCAAGTTATTCGTATTTGCATGGTCTTTTCAATTATCAAACACAAGCCGACAATGACTAAAAGGTTGTTTCACAAACTTGTCAGGTTAAGTGTCTGCGTTTTTAAAGACCATGCACATTGGATTTTGTAAGAAGATTACTAGAAACGGTCTTATTACCCTCTTCCATGTAAACTAAGGGAATACACTAGCTAAAGTGAAAGCCAACTGTTTTAAAAGATGTCGCTGTGCGGTTGTAATGAAAAGTCGCTCCTCTTTCTGTGACCAGGAGTAAAACAAAAGAGATACAAAACGAAAGAGGATTCTATGCGTAAAAGGTTTTAAGTATTTTTAATTTGAAATCAATAATAGGGAACATCTCGGAAATCATTAACACTACAAAAAATGTATGTGACCTAACTTACGTATTTTAACGAAATCTATTTATTTATTTATTTATTTTTGTTGTGTGTACCTTTCTATCCATCTCTTACGGGTTACCAGTTATGCAAAAGCCATCCAGAATGTCGAGGACTTCGGAGACTTTTCCCAAGAAAATCAGAATATATATTTTATTTGTCATGTTAATATCTTTCATATGTGACGTTTTAATCAAAATCGCTAGTTATTACTTTCTCTACTCGTACTATGTACATAGTGTATAGAGAAACATATCTGTGTGTGTGTGTGTGTGTGTGTGTGTGTGTGTGTGTGTCTGTGGGCATCATAGCTCAAAACCGAAAGGTCCGGTAAAAACCAAACTTAGCATTTAGGTTTGGTGTCTTCCAAGGATGCGAAACGAAGATGTTTAAGAAAATCCACCCACCCCCAACTACCGTTTATATGAAACTTTTTCCGAAAATTTTTATTTCCTCAAAAATGACTCTTAACGATTTTGATTAAAATATCGTATATTAAAGATATTTACCTGACAAATAAAATGTATATCTTGAATTTTATGGGGTACAACCTCTGAAGTCTACTTTATTCTGAATAAATTTTACGGAATTTTGCATGACTCTAAACCGTAAGAGATGGAAAAAACTTACCACACAAAAAATGTAGAGCACGTTAAAAACACAATTTATGTAATATACATTTTTTTTATCGTGGAGTTGATTGTTTTTAGATATTTCTTGTTATTGGTTTTAGCTTTGAAAAACTTATACTTTTCCATACAGGAATTTCTCAACACCTGTCTATACAAACTTAAGGAACTTCAGTCACATAGCAACCAGCTTTTGACTATCACTTTAATCTATGGTATTCCCTTATTCCGCTTCTATGTACAAGGAATCAAGTAATATGACTATTTCTGCTAATTTTTCTCAATTAGCATGAAGTAAATAAAAGAAAAAGCTTTTTAACAATAATTTGTTGCAGAGATTTAGAGAAAGTCATGTGAATGGAACACATCAGTTTTTTTTTATAGAAAATGGAACATTTTGAAAAAAATGTTCCATGTTAAGAGTAGTTTGAGATGGGGATTTCCTGATTTATTCCCTTCTACTTATGAGGAACTAAATAATGGACCATTCTGCTAATGCGTATCTCAAAAGGATGGAGCAGAAATGATAATAATCTTTTGTAAGAAGTGTGTTTACAACAGGTAGAGAGAAAGAGTCGTGTGAATGGAATACATAAGATTTGTTTACTGCTTGTTATAGGTCTTCTGTGTATTCCCTAGAAGCTTCTCATGAGTTTACATGCACTCCATATTGTCCTTGTACGTGCACCGTTATGCTTTTCGCGCTTCATCGAGCATCGTCTGTTGTCGGAGATCAAATCTCTTCTAGCAACGCGAAACAAGTTGTAAAGGCATGCTCGCACTTCATCAGGAAAACATTTCAGATCTGTCCGTCATAATGATGTGTTCCATTCACATGACTTTCTCCAAATCTCTGCAACAAATTATTGTTAAAAAGCTTATGCTTCTACTTACTTCATGCTAATTGAGACAAATTAGCAGAAATAGTCTTATTACTTGCTTCCTTGTAAGTAGAAGCGAATTAAGGGAGTACCATAGGTTAAAGTGATAGTCAAAAGCTGGTTGCTATGTGGCTGAAGTTCCGTTGTTTATATGGACAGGAGTTGACAAATTCCTGTATGAGAAAAGTATAAGCTTTTTAAAGCTGAAACCAATAACAAGGAATATCTCATATACGACAAAGTCCGCGAAAGAAAGTATATGACATAATGTTTTATCCTGACCTACATTTTTTGTGTGGTATGTTTTTGTCTATCTCTTACGGTTTACCAGTTATGCAAAATTCAACAAAAATCACACAGAATAAAGAGATCTTTAGAGGCTATTCTCAGGAAATTCAAGATGTACATTTTATTTGGCAAGTTAATATCTTAAATATAAGAGATTTTAATCAAAATCGTTAGAGCCATTTTTGAGAAAATCAAAATGTTCGAACTTTTTCCATGTAAAGGATAGTTTGGTAGGGCTCGAGTTTCTTGAAAATCTTCTTGTCGCATCCTTGGAAGATACCAATCGTAAATACCAAGTTTGATATTTAACAGTGTTTTCGTTTTTGAGCCTTGCTGTCCACAGGCACACACGGAGCTTTTTTTAAAAAATTTTTTTTTTGGATTTAGGGGGACTCAAAACATGTATTTCCGGTGAAATCTCGGTATCGAATTGTTGGATGCAATACAATACCTTCTCTATACACTATGTACATAGTACGTAGAGAAAGGAACACATCTGATGTGTTCCATTCATATGTCTTTTTCTACCTATCCTATTCTGTAACAAACTATTCTTACAAAATCTTATTCTTTTATCTACTTCGCGCTAATCTAGATAAACATTAGCAGAAATAGTCTCATTACTTAGTTCCTTATAGGAGAAGGTAGGGAAAAGAATACTCTAGGCTAAAGCGATAGTCGAAGCTTTTAAGAGCTGGTCGCTATGTGAAACATTTGAAATTATATTCTTTACATGGTCATGAGTAAAACAAAATATATATGAATCGAAAGATAACTTCCCGTTTGAGAAAAGTTTAAGTAGTTAAAAATTTAAAAGTTGAATAGCTAGGATACTGTTAACTCTACAACAGATGTATTTGATATAAATTGTGCGTTTTAACGATATGTAAATATTTACTTTCTTTACAGATACTATACACATAGTGTATAGAGAATGTATTGTAATGCACCCAAAAATTCGATACCGAGATTTCACCGTAAATACATGTTTTGGGTCCCCCTGAATCCAAAAAAAGCATTTCTGGAAAAAGCATTTCTGTGTGTGTCTGTGAACAGCATAGCTCAAAAACGAAAAGACCGTTAAATACCAAACTTAGTATTTAAGTTTGGTATCTTGCAAGGAAGCGATACGAACATTTTCAAGAAAATCCCCCAGCCCCAACTACCCAACTATCTGGAAGTTTTATCGAACATTTTGTTTTTCTCAAAAATGGCTCTAACGATTTTGATTAAAATATCGTATATTAAAGATATTTACCTGACAAATAAATGTATATGTTGAATTTTTGGGAATAGCCTCTGAAGATTATTCTGGATGAATTTTACCGAATTTTGCATAACTGCTGAACCGTAAGAGATGGACGAAAACTTACCACACTAAAAATGTAGAGCACTTTAAAACACACAATTTATGCTATGTACATTTTTTCGTGGAGTTGGTCGTTTTTGAGACATTCCTTGTTATTGGCTTCAACTTTAAAAAACTTACTTTTCTCATATAGGAATTTGCCAACTCCTGTCCATACAAACAAAGGAACACATAGCAACCAGCTTTTGACTATCGCTTTAATCTATTGTACTCCCTTATTTCGCTTCTATGTACAAGGAATCAAGTAATAAGATTATTTTGCAAATTTTTCTCAATTATCGTGAAGTAAATAGAAGCATAAGCTTTTTAACAATAATTTGTTGCAGAGACGTAGAGAAAGGCATGTGAATGGAACACGCAATTTTTTTTCTTTTGGGCGTTTTTCAGGAACTTTTTGAAAAATATGTATTAAACAGATATTTGTGTAGCAATTGGTAGTAGCTGCGCATATATCTTCTAATGATATGATAGCAATATGACCCGTTTTAGAAAAAAAAAAAAACTATTTTCTTACCTGTTTTGTGAATTCGTCGAGTTTTGTAGGGTCAGCTTCTGCTTGATAGGCTGATTCCGCTGATTGACTTTTGATTCTGGATCGTAGCAATAAATCCTAGATTCAGCACCAGTAACTATGTTCCAAAATTTGAAGAGTCGCCTTAGAATTTTTTCATACTTCTCCTGCCTTGAATAATGCATTTTTAAGCTTAACGTCATTTCACCTAGTCATATCGGACAAAGAATGAATTCGGTGAAATGATGCTCAAATAAGCTCGGGGTCTTTGGAGTTTAGATTACTCCATTAGTTTTTTTCAGGATAGGAGAAAACCCCGAAAGAATGTCTTATTGGGTAACTGACCCGAACCGAGATTCGAACTCGAGATCTCTTGCATGTGATGCAGATACGCTTCCACACTACAAAGATGGGTTGGAAGAGCGGTATATACGAGGTATGTTACATCTTTACAACCGCTCCCATCGTTTCTTCCATTTTTAAAATGTCACCTGGGACATTTTCTGGGATGACGTGTAGATCATCGCCCTGCTAACTTCATATATCCAAGGTCTCGGGTTCAAACCCGGCTGAGGACGATGTATTTTTTCGGGCGTAAAAATCCTTAACATGTCTTCCTTCGGAAGGGAAATACGTTGGTGCCGTAAATTTACACATGCTGAATTAGCAGATGTGTGTTTAATTTACGCCGCAATGAGGAATCTGCCAATGATGCATTCATTGGTGGTTTCTAAATCATTTTCCTCAAAAAAAAAAAAAAAAAAAAAAAAAAAAAAAAAAAAAATCATTCATTGTAGTGTATGCAGATATGTGACACAGATTAACTTAATTCTCGATTTGACGGCTTTTAATTGCTGAGGTTTAATTTTAATTTTACACCTATATATGAGCAACGAGGGAGATTTTACAGTTTAAAGAATGGAAGTGCAAATGTTACTTTGAGCTATGTATTTGTTCAATAAAGCCAAATTTAAAGAAGGCATAATGATGTCCCTGTGTTCAATATTTTTAAGTTGAACCCTGAATACATTGTGAATCCTAATAAAATAATGTATGAAAACAAATACGTTTGGTTACGTATGTTGAAGTTTCAGAGTGATCGATATTCTTTTCTCACATCACACCACTATAGTCGGGCAGGGCAAAGGAGGGTCAATCGTGTGATCTGTTATGTAAACAAATCTTAAAGTCTGAGATAGGGAATAATTACGATCTAAAAACAATATAACATTTATCTCATGAACATAACTTTAGAAAATAGTGGGGGAGAGGATCCTGCAAATCCTGGATCATCGCTTCTTCTTCAAACGCGGATACAAATATTTTCACGCACTCACCTCTCACTTGTATATAAGAATGGCCACTTTTAGCAGTACTAGCGCTATGAATTTCCACAGTAAAGGAAGTTATTCTGTTTCATCAAATGCACCGGCAATCTAACCTATTTTCTGTAACGTTTTTAATAAATATAGTTTACTGTTGTTGATTAGAGCTTTGCTACACGCAAAACACGTGAAAGAAACGAAAATCGGCAACGTTTGCAGGGCTGGGTTGACGCGTACAGCAAATGGTGGTATCTGTCTGCTAGAACCAATTACCCACATACTTCCTCCATATGTATATGCACTGCATTTTCGACTATGTTGTTAGTTCGGTTCTAAGTGGAACACGTGACCTCAAAATCTATTTGCTTTAGTTCAAGTGATATTTTATTTATATTAATTTTATTGCGTATTACTACGTTGTTCTTGTTATAGATGTTCTTATAGATATCGTTAGTTGTACTTATTGCTATAGTTAACCTTACAACTTTCATTGTTGCATTCTACGAAAAGGCAAGGATGTCCTGTTTCGGTCGCGCTAAACGCCAGAGCCGGAGATACAGCGGCGATACCAGAACTGTTACAGCGAAACGCGACAAGTAAGACTAAACCGGCCGGTCCCCATGGCCGCGCTCGCCAAAGCGTCTCGCTTTGGTGTTTCGCAGCGCAGGGGCTCGTGGGTTCGAGTCCCGCCTTGGGCATGGGTGTTGTATGTTTGTGTGGGTGTAAAAAGTAAAACAGAAATTCAGTAATCGTACAGTAATCAGCCCCGATCAGACTCCGGAACTGTATTTAAAAAAAAAAAAAACCTACTGCTACGTGCGCTCAATAGCCTTAGCGAGCTCCCTCTGCTGGATGGCGTGATATTTCAAAAGTTCGGTTTCTTGCTTTCTCTAACAATATGTACACTGTACACAGTAGGTAGAGGCGGTATTGTATTCCACCCAAAAATTCTGTATCAAGATTTCACCGGAAAAGCACGTTTTTTACCCTTGAATAAAAAAAACATTTTTGAAAAAGGTCCGGAATTACGTGCGTGCCCCAGGACAACAAAATTCAAAAACGGCTAAATACCAAATGTATTTTCCAAGAATGCAACATGAAGATTTGCAGGAAAATTTTACCACCCAAATTACCCTTTACATGGAACATTTTTGGAGCTATTTTCTAAACAATTGTTAAGAATTTAGATTAAAATTGCATATTAAAGATGTTTACATGGCAAATAAAATGATTATGTTGAATTTCTCTGGAATTGCCCTTGAAGTCTTCTTCATTCTGAATGACTTTTGTAAAACCGGTAAACAATAAGAGATAGAACAAATTTACCTCATAAAAACGAGATCGCGTTAAAAAACACACTTTGTCATGTAGTTTTTTTTAGAACTAGCCATTTCAGATATATTCCCCAATTATTGGCTTACATTATAAACACTTGGATTTTTCCCAAACGGGAAGCCATCATCCGTTTCACATTTTTAGCCATACCAATGCATAGTGACCAGCTTTTAAAAGATGTGACTATCACTTTAGCCTAATGTATTCCCTTATTTCCCTTCTACTTATATAAGAAAATGAGTAATAATACTATTTCTGGTAATGTTTTTCTTGATTAGCACTATGTAGATAAAATAAATATATTTTGTGCGAATAATTTGCTTGCAGAAAAGATAAGAGAAAATCGTGTTAATGGAACACGTCAATTAGGCGCTGAAAAGTCTCGTATTGTTGATGAACTGCAGGCAATATATCATTCTTGATCTATGTACGCAACGCAAGCGTACGTTTTAGAGTTTGCATTGCGTTAGTCTAGGCGAATCTTCCACTAAATAACACGCGTTAACGCTGTTATCAATAAGACGCCAGAATTTCTGGGTGTGGTGGATTTACATAGTGATGGAGTTTCTTTGTGATCTGCTAGACCATCCATGACTCCGTTGGCAGGTATTGATCCCTTTCTTACCGCCTCCGCTTTGCACGGAATCCTCCAAGTGGGATTCCCACATGTTCACAATAACTAATAAGCAAGCCATGGCATTTTTAGGTTGCAAATAGTTAACATGAGGTTCTATCCATCAGTACATTAGGATTTTATAGGATCTTATATATTCAATTTAGGAATTTATAGATGTTTAGAATATAGATCTGTATAAATCACTGAGCATGCCATTGTGTTTAAAACACTATTTTTAGAAATCTGATGCTTTCCATTCACATGAGTATCTCTAGCTGTTCCACAAATAACCTTTTCTTACAAAATATTACTTTCTCTACACGTACTATGCACATAGTGTATGCACCCAAAAATTTGATACCGAGATTTCACCGGAAATGCCTACATGTTTTAAGACCCCCTGAAAAAAAAACCATTTTTAGAAAAATGTCTGTGTGTGTATGTGTGTGTCTTTGGGCAACATAGCTGAAAAACGAAAAGGCCGTTAAATATCAAACTTGGTATTCAAGTTTCGTATCTTCCAAGGATGTGCTACGAAAATTTTCAAGAAAATCCCTCCACCCTAAACTACTGATTTTCTCAAAAATTATATCTAACGATTTTGATTAAAATACCGTATGTTTAAAATATTTTTATGACAAACGAAATTTATATCTTGAATTTTCTGGGAATAGCCTCTGAAGACCTCTTCATTCGGGATGATTTTTGTATAACTGGCAAACCGTAAGAGATATACAAAAACTTGTAAAACAAAAATGTAGATCTCATTAAAACATACAATTTATGTTATATAATTGTTTTTTTGATTTAACCATTTTCAAGATATTCCGGATTATTAGTTTCAATTTTAGCCACCTTTCTCAAGCGGGAAGAAGTCTTCCTTCTCGTTTCTCGTTTGTTTGCTTCTGGAAAGCAAAGAGACTGGAATTTCAAATGTTTCCACATAGCGACCAGCTTTTAAAGGACGACACTGTCGCTTTAGACTGTACATTTTCTTATTTTCCTACTTACAAGGACCTTCTGCTTATATTTATCTTGATTAGCATGATGTAGATAACAGATGAATATTTTGAACGAAAGGTTTGTTTGCCGAATAGCTAGAGGACATCATGAGAATAGAACACATTAGATTTTTTCCCTTCTAGTTACAAGGAGCAAGCAATACGGACAACTTCTGCTAATATTTCTCGATTAGCACGATGAGGATAGAAGAATAGTTTCTTACAGAGAAGTAGAGAAAGTCATGTGGTTGTAGAACCTCAGATTTTTTTTTATCTACGTTTGACTAATCTAGTAAACATTACCAGAAATGGTCTTATTACTTGCTTCTTTGTAAGTAGAAGGGAAAGGAGGGAATACACTAGGCTAAAGCGATAGCCAAATATTTTAAATACTATCTTTATGTGAAACAATTGAAATTCAATATTCTTTTGCATTCCCGGGAGTAACGCAAAAGAGCTGAAACGAAGGTTGAACTCCCGGTTGGGAAAAGTTTAAGTAGTTTAAAATAAAACCCAGGAATATCTCGGGAACGGTTTACTCTGCATAAAAACAATTATATGACTTAAATTGCGTGTTTCAATTGAGATGTACAATTTTTATGCAGTAAGTTTTTGACTATCTCTTACGGAATACAGGTTATGCAAAAGTTATCGAGAATGGACAGGAATTCAAAAGACTATTTCCTGAAAGGTCCATATGCATTTTATTTGTCAAGTAACCATCTTAATATCTGATGATAACGTGTTTGAAATTAGTTTCTGTTTTTGTACTAATCGTAGGTTATTGATACTAAGTTGCATACTAAAGATGAGTTAATTTTACCTTTTTAAAGTTACAGCGTTTTAAACACAGCAGAATGCCCAGTGATTTATACAAGTGTATATTCCAAAATGCTATAAATTCTTAAACTGCACTTATTTATAACTGAAATGCGCACAGTATGCAAATATGTAAACTGAATTATTTTAATTTAAAACTTAAATTTGTCTTTTTACTTTCTCTACATGTACCTACTGTTCACAGTGCATAGAGAAGGTATTGCATTCCACCCAAAAGTTTGATACCGAGATTTCACCGGAAAAAACGTTTCAGAGTGTCCCATATTAAAAAAAAATTATTTTAGAAAAAGGTCCCAGTGTGTGTGTGTGTGTGTGTGTGTGTGTGTGTGTGTGAACACGATAACTCAAAAACGAAAAGTCTGTAAAATGCCAAACTTGGTATTTAAGTTTGGTATCTTCCAGGGATGCGATACGAAGATTTTGAGAAAACTCCCCCCACCCCAAATTACCCTTTACATGGAAAAAATTTCAAACATTTTGATTTTCTCAAAAATGGCTCTAACAATTTTGATTAAAATACCGTATATTAAAGATATTTATATGACAAATAAAATGATTCCTTGAATTTTCTAGGAATAGCCTCTAAAAACCTCTTTATTCTAAATGATAAACCGTAGGAGATAGAGAGAGAAAAAAAAAACGTATACACAAAAAGTGTAGATCACTTTAAAACACACAATTCAGGTCATTTTTGTTGTTGTTGTGGAATTGACCATTTTTAGATATGCCTTGTTATGTGTTTCATATTTAAAACGCTTAAAATTTTCTCACACAGAAAGTTGTAAACTCCTGGTCCTAAATAGAAACGGATTTCAACCACCTGACAACCGGCTTTTAAAAGATTTGAGTATCATTTTAACCTAGTGTATTCCCTTTTTTTCCTTCTCTTACAAGGAAGCAAGTAATTAAGACAATTTCTGCTAATTTGTATCTTGATTATCACAAAGTAGACAGAAGAATATGAGTTTTAACAATGTGTTACAGCAATGTAGAGAAAATCATATGAATAGAACACATAAGATTTGTTTGTACAGTTTCCTGCGCGATCTCTTCCAGAGTGTTTGTTTACTGCACAGTTCAGATACAGTCTTCATCCGGTTGGTGAAATCTGTTGTTTTGGCAGAACTTGTGGAAGTTGTGTGTTGCATATCGCGTTTTTATAATGCCCTATAAAACCCTAATATTCTGATAGAACTTAATTTTAACTTTTTAGAAGCTAAAAATTCGGAGATTGCTTATTGCTAATCAGTTGTTATGAACATGCTTTTTATTAAGCCGAAATTTTGTTTTATAGTTATGTTGTTCATACGCAGATCTTTTCCCTAAAAATACTTTTTCAAAAAAATGACCAACGATTTCGATTAAAGAATTAAGTTTCGATATTCTTTTCATGTAATGGGTAGTTTGAGTTGGCGACATTTTCTTGAAAGTATTCGTGTCCCATCTTTGGAAAATGCTTAGCTTAAAATATAGAGTTTCGTATTTAACCGACTTTTTGTTTTTGAGTTATACTGTTCATATACAGACCTTTTCCTAAAAATATTTTTTTTTATTCTTAGGACTGTAAAACGAGTATGAAATCTGTGTCTAATTTTTAGATGGAATGCAATATCTTCTCTACCTTGTGTATTATATAGATAGTATAGAAAATGAAAAGGCATAATGGGCCCTTAATTCTACGAAATAGTCAATTATAGGCATGTAAACCAGTACGTTTTACTTCAGTAATCATGAAATGTATTTATGCATACAAAAACTGCGATTCTAAATTAAGGATTAAAAGTACGCCTTAACTATTAATGGAGTTGGGAATTCAATTTTGACTAAATCGGTCAAAACTTCGAAAATGGATTTTTATAGCAAATAGATGTTGGAACCTTTAGGCATCTATATAAAATAAACATTTAGTTGTCCCCCTGCCCTTGCTTTGGGCTGATAATATCCTAGGATAATATTTTATAAGACAGCGTTTTTCTCAGTACTACACTTTCACACTTCAAAATGTTCGAGACTCAGTTTTTGTTTAAATACAGCTAAAATTTCCCAGAAATATCTATTGTAATATTAAAAAGCACAAAATTATCCTAACATCATTAGTAATTTTTCAAAAATTTATTTTATGACAAATTATTAGTTAATTTTAAAGATTAAAATTTGTACTCCTTTAAAACCTACAATTTATTGAAATATCACAGTTATAAAATTTTGTGTATAGTTAAAAGCTCTAATTTATAAAAGGCCAAACAATTTTCTGAAATTTTGATCTCTGTGGGACATTTCGATTGTGCAATGTATTCACATTACATTTATGAAATACTTTATATATTGTAAAGTATTTATTCAATTTGAATCAAATGTTATATTCATATTAAAATAACAATCACAGTACACTTTTCAGAAAACATCATATGTGTTACCACATGACTTTCTCTACCTATTTTGTAACAATCTATTCTAAAAAAAGCTTATTCTTCGATCTACTTTATGCTAATCGAGATAAACATTAGAGATATGGCCTTACTAGTTACTTCCTTATATGTTAGGACAATAACTGAATACGCTACGTCAACCGATAATAAAATCTGTGAAAAGTTCGTCGATATCTGATACAATTTAAATTCGGTTAAATTTTGCATTCCCGGGAGTAAAATGAGAGAGAGAGAGAATGAAAATTAACTTCCCGCTTGATAAAACTTTAAACGGTTAAAACTAAACCAATAACAAGGAATATCTTGGAAACGGTTAATGAACAAAAACCTGAGGTGTTACATTTACATGACTTTCTCAAGCTGTTCCACAAACTTTCCTTATAAAAGATTATTTTATCTGCGTCTTGCTAATCAAGAGAAATATTGTCAGAATTGCTCTTATTACTGCTTCTTTGTGAGTAGAAACGGAATAAGGGAATACACTAGGCTAAGGCGATAATCTTAGCTTTTAAAAGCTGGTCGCTAAGTGAAACAATAGACATTTTATTCTCTTTGCTTGCTAGAAGTAAACAAAAGAGAGACAAAAAGAATGATTTCTCCCGATTGAAGAAAGTTCAAGTACCTTAAAACTGAAACAAATTACTCGGAATATCTCAAAAGCGATTAACTCCTCAAAAAATTGACATAAATTGTGTTTTTTAATGAGATCTACATTATCTGTGTGGCAAGTTTTTATATATCTCTTAACGGTCTTCCAGTTATACAAAAGTCATCCAAAATGAAGTCTTCAGAGGCTAGTCCCAGAAAATTCGAGATATACATTTCTTTTGTCATGAAAATATCTTAAACGTAAGACGATTTTTTATCAAAATCGTTGTAGCCGATTTTGAAAAAAATCAATATTGTCGAAACATTTTCCATGTAAAGGGTAGTTAGGGATGGGGGATTTTTTTTTACAATCTTCTTGTTGCATCTTTGAAAGATACTGAACTTAAATATCAAGTTTGGTATTCAACCGAATTTTCGTTTTTGAGCTATGCTGCACACACACACACACACACACACACACACACACACACACACACATGTACATGCTTCTGAAAAAAGGCTATTTTTAAATTCAGGGGTCTCCAAACATGTATTTCCGCAAAATCTCTAATTAAAAATTTAGGTACACCATATGCATTGTACATACGTGCTAGCGAAAGTAAAAATGTGTAGGTATGTCATAAATTCTGTGTTTTAATGAGATATATATTTTTTGCACAGCAAGTTTTTGTCTATCTCTTAGTAATTCAAAGGTAGTCCAGAATGAATAGCTCTTCAGAAGCTAAACCCATAAAATTCATTATAAACATTTGTGTATCTCTGAACGGCATAGCTCAAAAACGAAAAAACCGTTGAATACCAAACTTGGTATTTAAATTTTTTTTCTTCCAAGGATGCGACACGAAGATTTTCAAGAAAATCCTCCCAACCCCAACTACCCTTTACCTGGAAATTTTTTCGAAATTTTTGATTTTCTCAAAAATGGCTCAAACGATTTTGTTTAAAATATCGTATATTAAAGATATTCACCTGACAAATAAAATGTATATCTTGAATTTTCTTGGAATAGCCTCTGAAGACTACTTTATTCTGGATGAATTTTACGGAGTTTTGCATAACTGCTAAACTGTAAAATGAAATGGACAAAAACTTACCATAAAAAATATGTAGATCACGATAAAGCACACACTTTACATTATATACATTTTTTTCGTGGAGTTGATCGTTTTTTAGATATTCCTTGTTTTTGGTTTCAGCTTTAAAAAATTTATACTTTTCTCATATAGGAATTTGTCAACTCGTGTAGATACAAACATAGAAACATTAGTCACATAGCAACCAGTTTTTGACTATCACTTTAATCTATGCTACTCCATTATTTCGCTTCTACTTACAAGGAAGCAAGTAATAAGACTGTTTCTGCTAATTTTTTCTCGATTAGCATGAAGAAAATGGAAGCATTAGCTTTTTTACAATAATCTGTTGCAGTGATATAGAGAAAGTCATGTGAATGAAACACATCAGTTTTTCTTATCTACTATGAACATTGTGCATACATGCTGGAGAAAGTACATTTTAAGTTTCCCAAGAGAACTGCAGCGAATGCGGTAAATTCAGCTTTGATTACGAGCAGATATGAGACTGGAATTTTCAGATTCTGTTAAATTTTTGATTAGGAAATACATAGCTTATGAATATCTACAGCAAACAAATTTCTCATAATGCCCCATTGCCCATATTGTCACGCTGATAACTGAAAGGTCGACAGGGTCGATCTTTCTCAACCTTACTTCGACTGTGGCAGTAGAAAATTGTCTGACTACCGTCTGAGAAGAAATGCACGCGGAAATAGCTTGGCACATACCAAACATCTGCGTTCGGCACGACGACCTTAGCCGAACTTGGACGATGTGCTCGTGTGAGCAACAGAATTAAGGTACTAAATGGTCAAAGAAACAGTGCGCACTAGATTCTAAGATCATCTGGAGCCAACTATGAGAAAATGAACCGTCTTGAGCGGCATGGAACGAGTGTATTGTTCTGACTCGTGAATTGATGAACTGGGGGTTCCGCAAGGGAGTTGGTTACATTAAATTTTGATGCAAAATGACAATTAAAAAGTTCGGCACAAAAATCGTCCATATATAAGTGCATACTTAAAACATGGTTACTTCACTTGATAATCTATACATAGTTCGTTAAGAAACATTGCGGTTGAATTTTCTTTGTTAATTTTAAAACTATTAGTTTGAAAATTGTTACACTAATACGAGCAAATAAAAAAACACTGTACAGAAGGTTAAGTTATAGCAAAAACAGTCTTTCAGAGCATGAAAGTAAATATTTTTTTAGCGAAAAGAAAAAAACTAATTTTCTAAAATTGAGGGGGTCAGCGCAACAGTGGTCTAACCCAGAAAAAGATTTCCACCACACTAATAAAAGTTGTTAGGTATATCTCAACATTATGTTAACAGTACTCAATGTGTTGTTGTGTAATAATCTGGAAAAGTGTCAGTGAACAATCAGTTCGATTAAAATTAGGTTTTCGTTATTCTTAAAGAAACCAGGTGTGTTTAACTGAGTTATTCTTCATTTTTTTTAAAAAAAGATGGGTTAGACCACTGTTGCGCTGACCCTCTCAATTGTTTTGCGCATTCACATTTATCAGAGAAGTACCAAAGCGGCCGTTTCTGATATTTCAGTAAAGTGAAAATAAACGTAATGATTTTTATTTAGATTGGTGATATAAGCTATACAGAAATGATTTTTTTTACGAGTTTATTGTTTCTAGTTTAACGTCCTTTAACCTGGTCATATCAGAAGATGCAGGAATCGGTGGAATGATGTACAAATGATCTAGGAGCCAATGGAGCTTAAAATTACTCGACATTCCTCTTCTCAGGATAAGGGAATCCGGATAACTTGCCCAAAACGAGATTCTTTACGTCTTAGATGTGAGTCAGAAACGCTACCCCCACATTACCGAGGTGACGTGCTATAAGTATTTTCAGCATATATTTTTTACTTTCTCTAGCGCATATGTAAACTCAAAGACAATAAAAATACGCGCTGTGATTTTGCTGAAAATACGAACATTTGTTGCGGACTCGGATCTTACCACGATTTTTATTGGTGCCATTCTGATACAGCACCACGCGAAAAAGAAAAGGCAAACCGATTGGGCAGTCCAGCCATTCATCCCTTAACCCCGCTCGACGCTCCCACAGAATAGGTTGAATTGTATAAGCAGTGTCTTAATTTGGTCCGGCACATGCGCGAATTAACTTGGCATTAGAACTTCAGTATGTAGCGCAGAGAAAAGATTTACCTACTCGTTATTTTGTATCACTCGGTAGCGGTCGAGTGTTGTCCAACCAGAGAGTATGGGGATCACCAGTTCGCAATTCAGAACTTCATTTGTTGCAACTAACGTTTCATGTCTATCCGCTTCTCTTCGGTAATGTGGCCTGTCCAATACGGTTTAAGATCATAGCATACAGGTGAAAATCATGGGCGGAGTCGGCGTAAAGACACCGTCTTATAATAAAATATTTTCAGGTGTATTTTTAATGTCTTTTAGGTACTATGAACGGAACAGATGAAGTACTATTGTATTCCATCCAAAAATTCGATGCCTATATTTACCCAGAAATACATGTTTTGAGACCCCCTGAATTAAAAAAGAGCATTCTTAGAAAAAGGTTAGTGTGCGTATATCTATGAGCAAAATAATTCAAAAACGAAAAGTCGTTTTAAATTCTAAACTAGGTATTTAAGTTCAGCATCTTCAATGAAATCCCCCACACCAAACTACACTTTGCGTGGAAAATGTTCAACAAAACTGGCTAACAGTTTTAATTGAAATACCGTATAATAAATATATTTACATGGCTTATAAAATGTATATCTTGAATTTCCTGAGAATAGCCGCTGATTCCGCTTCATTCTGGATGACTTGTATAACAGGTAGATCATGAGAGCTAGTCAAACAAGTACTACACAAAAATGGAGAGCTTGTTAAAGCACACAATTTATGTCACATACGTTTTTTCTGTTAACCACAATGTTAATCAAACTTTTCGAAAATGTTCCATATAAAGGGTAGTTGGGAATATCGCTTCCTTGTGTAGCTAATACTAAACTTAAATACCAAGTTTGGTATTTAACGGACTTTTCGTTCTAGAGGTATACTGTTTATAGACACACACACACACACACACACCTACCTACTGACCTTTTTCTATAAATGCTTTTCTTTTGGTTCAGGCGGTCTCAAAACATATTTCCGGTGAGATATCGGTATCGAATTTTTGGGTGAAATACAATACCTTCTCTGCGTGCACGTTCGTGTTAGAGAAAGTAAATCTGACTTTTTCCCTCACATGACTTTCTCAAGCTATTCAAACAAAAGCTTATTTTTCTATCTGCTTCATGCTAATTGAGATAAAAATGAACAGAAATAATTGTATTACTTAATTCGTATTAGTAAGAGAGAAATAAGGATATACACTAGGCTAAAGCCTAACCTACTTTTCAATTTTGAGTGATGTGCAAAAAAAAAAAAAAAAAAAAAAAAAAAAAATTTCACTGGAAATACATGTTTTGAGATCGCTTGAATAAATAATACACATGTGTTCAATTCACCTGACTTTCTCTTCCTGTTTGGTAACAAAGTATTCTTACATAAGCTCATTTTTTTATCCACTTCATGTTAAACAAGTTAAACACTAACAAAAATAGTATTAGTGCTTAGTATTAGTAGTGGCAATCATTCTAGACATTTGCTTTATTAAATTAACTTTCAAATTTAATATTGCATTCAACTCTTATTCAGTATCATCACCTGGGATGGAACCCGGGCCGTCTAGGTGAAAGGCGAGTGATTTAACCACTCGGCCACGGCGTGGCCGTGTAACATAAAGTTGCAAATGGCAGGTCACTCGGTTTTAAAAACAGCTCAATCGGTGGTTTCCGCCTTCTGATTTGAGTAAGGTGCTGAGTTCGGGCCCTGAGATTTATAATTTTTTCCTCATTGAGTAGGTTCCTTGTCCTTTATAGTGTCTGGTGCACGAGTGTAAGCACGCATGTTCTGTCCGTATATCGGTTATTTACATAACAATTCCTCTCAATTTCACGACTGACCTAGACAGATCCTTAAAATGATCCGCTTACTGCAGAAAGGCTACTATTTAACGGCTACAAATTTTAACTTTTTGTTTCTCTCTCATGATTGTGGTTTTTAAGTGGGTAAATGGATCAGATGCCGCTTAACCCTTTCGGTGCTACGATCGAGATAACTCGGATGTAGATTTGTAAGTTTTAGAATTTCATATTCTCCTGCAGCAATTTTTAAATCAATAATATTTGTCAACTCTCACGGACTGTTTACACTAATTCCGAGCAATACATAAAGCAAAGAAAAACTGCAAGTGATTTGGTCCGAGAGAAGCTGCACTCTGCCGCCAAAACAGAGTCTATTTCATGGCCGGAAAAAATGCTGTTGGTGGGGTGTGGGGAGGCCCACTGGGTGCTCTATTTTGCCTGTGGTTTAGGATGGGGAGGACCCATGTTTAATGATCGGTGGTACAGCATGTCTGGATAATGACGAGGCAGGTAGAAGCATCCGGTGGAGACCTGTTTTGTAAATTTACCCCCTCTTTTAATTATTAGTGCATATTATTGCATTTTCAATTTGAAATACATACATTTAAGGCCAAATGTTATTGACCAAAACCAAATTTTGGATTTTTATCAATTTTTCACCATAGTGTCGTCTTAACTAGCAAGGAGGTGTTTCTCGCCTAAAAATATATTAGCAGTGAAAAAAATAACGGTTAATGGACATATTTGGATGAAGACAGATGTGGCAACGACTTCGATTTTCTGCTTACTACATATAAGGCAGGTTTCATTCAGTTCTTATCCTTCACTGTTAATTTAGAAATCTCGATTCGTGCACCTAAATAGTGCATTTTCGGTGAATTTTTAGAAAACCTCAATACGTGTATTTTCGGTGGAATTTTGAAGTTTCAGGAAACCCCGATTCGTGTATTTTCGGTTAAATTTCGAGGTCTATGAACTTCAATGTGTATATTTCAGTGAAAGTTTGAGGTTTCAAGAAGTCTCAATAGTGTATTTTTGGTAAAATTTCGAGGTTTAAGCAAATCTTAATATCTGTATTTTCGATGCTATTTCGAGGTTTCAGCAAACCTCAATATATGCATATTCTAGATGTTCTCGGGTTTCAAGCCAGGTGTAGTGATGAGTCATCTGAGTGATGGGAGAGATGATGGGAGAGATGCACCCTCCCGAAACGTCGATGACTCATCACTACACCTGGTTTGAAGCCCGAGAACGTCTAGAATATGTTTGTCGCCAGGAAAGCTTCAGATCCTATCTTATTATATGCATTTTCTGTGAAATCTCACTTTTTCAGTGAACCTCAATACATGTATCTTCTGTGAAATCTCAAGTTTCCAAGGAACCTTAATACATGTATTTTTGATGAAATCTCGAATTTCCAGGTAACCTCAATACAGGTATTTCCGCAGAAATTTCGAGATTTCACAGAACTTTAGTACGTGTAATTGCAGTGGAATCTGCATATCGACTTCTTTTTTGCGGCATATATCTACAGTACTTCACGTACCTAACATAGACAGTCAGCAAAGAAAATAAGACTCAGCGATGGAAAATAGATGAATTCCATCAGTTTTTACTTTCTGTACACATATAATGCACATAATAGGTAGAGAGGGTGTGTTGCATTCCATCTAAAAATTCAATGTACAGATTTTACCCGAAACATATGTTTTGAAGTTCCCTGAATAAAAAAAGGCGCGCGCCGTGTGTGTTTGTGTGCGTGTGTGTATGTGTGTGTCTAAAAATGAAAATTTGATTATATACTAAGCTTGATATTTAATTTCAGCATCTTGCGACAAGAAAATCTCCTCACCCTAAACTACCGTTTACATGGAACATTTTTCTAAAATTTTAATTTTCTCAAAAGTGGATCTAAAGATTTTCATTAAAATATCATATGTTTAAGATATTTTCATGATAAATCAAATGCATATCATGAATTTTCTGGGAATTGCCTCGGAAGACTTCATTATGGAATGCCTTTGTATGACTGGTAAATCGTAAGATATAGAAAAAAAAAAAAAATAAAATAAAACAACTTGTTTCTCAAAATATTTAATCTCATTAAAACACATAGTTTTTTGTTTTATACAGTTATGTTTTGTAGAGTTAATCATTTCCGAGATATTCCTTGTTATTTGTTTCCATTTTAAAATACTTCAACTTTTCTCAAATGGCAAGCCCCTGATCGTTTCATCTCTTATTTCCCTTTACTTACAAGGAAGTAAGTAAAGATTGGTAATTTTTATCTCGATTAGTATGATGTAAACAAAAGGATTAATTTTTTGAGAGAAAAGTTTGTTTGCAGAACAGCTAGAGAGAGCCACGTGAACATCAGATGCTTTATGGATTTAGGCCCAATGGCATTGGCGGATCCTTGCGCTATACAGGAGTGCCAACTAGTTTGCTAAGAACACAAAAAGCAATTCTTTTTCTTTTCAAGATCTGTTTTGCTGCAGTTAGCGACTTTATAATGAGATAAAACAGGAAGAGACCGGGTTGTCCAAGGATTCACTTGCAAAAGTCATTAGCAAAGAAAAACAGCAAGCGTTTTTGCTCTGAGCTTTCATATTGTTAGTCCAAACCTTTAGCAAAATGTGTTTGCGTCAGTCTGCCAAGCAAAAGAGCTACATTGCAATGCAAATATTGTGCCATTTTATTATTTAAAGTACTACTGAACACACGTTGAATTGAATTTACAAACAGTGTTTTGTTCCTTTGGGCGTGCGTATTCTTTTTAAGGTGCTCAAAGACATTTGAAAGTCAAATAAAATAAATCTGATATGTTCTTTACATGACTTCTAGCTGTTCTTAAATTATCATGGAATGATCATAATAATGAAATGTGTAAGACTTTCATTGTTATCTACCTATTGAGAAGTTTAAAATATTGTGTACCGAAGGATTTTCTCAAAACATCTTATTACGTTTTTTCAATAGCATTATTAGTTATGGTATTCATCTATGGGGAAATCTTTCTAATGTGAATAAGGTACTAATTTTACAACAACAAAAATTGTGTGTTCCACTCATGTGACTTTCTCTACATCTCTGCAACTAATTATTGTTAAAACGCTCCTGCTTCTATTTACTTCATACTAATCCAGAAAAAAATAACAGAAATAGTCTTATTACTTGCTTCCTTGTAAGTAGAAGCGAAATAATGGAGTACCATACTGATAGTCAAAAGCTGGTTGCTGTGTGATTGAAGTTCCTTTGTTTGTATGGATAGGAGTTGACAAATTCCTGTTTGAGAAAAGTATAAGTTTTTCAAAGATGAAACCAAAAACAAGGAATACCTCAAAACGATCAACTCCACGAAAAAATGTATATAACATAAATGGTGTGTTTTAACGTGCTCTACATTTTCTATGTGGTAAGTTTTTGTCCATCTCTTACGGTTTAGCAGTTATGTAAAATTCCATAAAATTTATCCAGAATAAAGTAGTCTTCAGAGGCTATTCCCAGAAAATTCAAGTTGTATATTTTATTTGTCTTGTAAATATCTTTAATATATGATATTTTAATCAAAATTTTCGAAAACCTTTCCATGTAAAGGGTAGTTGGGGTGGGGGGATTTTCTTGAAAATCTTCGTGTCGTATCCAAGTTTGGTATTCAACGGTCTTTTCGTTTCTGAGTTATGCTGTCCACAGACACACACACACACACAGGGAACTTTTTCCAAAAATGCTTTTTTTTTTTGGATTCAGGGAGACCCAAAACATGTATTTCCCGTGAAATCTGGATATTGAATTGCATTACAATACGTTCTCTGTAGACTATGTACATGGTACGTGTAGAGATAATAAAAAGGCTATACGCATACTACCAGAAACAAATTATGATTCTCACTGCCGTCCTCTGTTTATTTCTGAGAAAAATCTTGACTGTATAAATTTAAATGCTTATTGGATGCCAAATGTAACTATAATAGTTAAATTAACAACAGTTATATCCATCATTATTGTACAAGACACAATTAGCCACTTGTCACGCAGGCGGTGACACTGATGATACACGAATAAATATGGAGCACAGGTGGAATGCGATGGCGGGGGAAACCGGAGAACCCGGAGAAAACTCGCCCCAGCGCCGCTTTGTCCACCACAAATCTCACATGCGATCGCTTGGGATCGAAACCGGGCCGTCTAGATGAGAGGCGAGTGGTCTAACCACTCGGCCACGGTGCGGCCCCAAGGGTTATGTTGATCTAATCCCAGCGCTGCTATAAATCTGTATTTGTTTCTTTGTTTAACAAATTACCACATGAGATGCATGTTTTAAATATTGATGTTTTTAATATAAGGATCAAGGATTGGTTAACCAATAACCCTTTTTATAACCCAAGATACTTTTATACTCCCCTTTAAATGTATGATATTAATTAAGTTTTGACTATGTCTATGCGTCAACTTGCCACCAATAAATGAATTCAAAATAAATTCAATTCTAAACTACTCGTACAAAAGATATCATTTTATCTACATAATACTAATCAAGATAAACATTACCAGAAATATTTTTATTATTTGCTTCCTTATAAGCAGAAGGGGAATGCACTAGGTTAAAGCGCTACTGATTTTTATTTTCTCTACAGATACTATATACATAATCTAAAGAGAAGGTATGTAATGCACCCAAAAATTCGATTCCGAGACTTCACCGAAAATACGTGTTTTGAGACCCCCCTGAATCCTACAAAACAATTTTTAGAAACATATCCGTGTGTGTTTCTGCCTGTGTGTGTGTCTGTGTATATATATGTATATATATGTGTGTGTGTGTGTGTGTGTGTGTGTGTGTCTTTGGGCAGCATAGTTCAAAAACGAAAATACCGTTAAAAACCAAACTTGGTATTTAGGTTTGGTATCTTCCAAGGATGCGACATGAAATTTTTCAAGAAAATCCATCCCTCCCCAACTACCTTTTACATGGGATTTTATTAAAACATTTTGATTTTCTCAAAAATGGTTCTATAAATTTTGATTAAAACATCATATATTAAGATATTTACACGACAAATAAAATGTACAATTTGAATTTTCTGGGAATAGCTTCTGAAGATTATTCTGGATGAATTTTACGGAATTTAGCATAACAGCTAAACTGTAAGGGATCGACAAAAACTTATCAAACAAAAAATGTAGAGCACGTTAACATACACAATTTATGCCGTACACATTTTTTTTCGTGGAGTTGATTGTTTTTGAGATATTTCTTGTTTTTTGTTTCAGCTTTAAAAAACTTTTACTTTTCTCATACTGATTTGTCATCTCCTGTCCATACAAACAAAGGAACTTCAGTCACATAGCAACCAGCTTTTGACTATCACTTTAACCTATGGTACTCCCTTATTTCGCTTCTACTTACAAGGAAGCATGTAATAAGACTATTTCTGCTAATTTTTCTCGATTAGCATGAAAGAAATAGAAGCATAAGCTTTTTAACAATTATTTGTTTCAGAGATGTAGAGAAAGTCATGTGAATGGAACATATCAGATTTTTTTTAAAAACCTGTCGCTATGCAATTGTTATTGGAATCCTGTTCTCTTTGCATTGCCGGGAGTAAAACGATGAGCCCTTCCCGTTTGAGAAAAGTTTTAAGTAACCTAGAAACTAAAAACATGGAATATCTCGTAAACGGTTAAGATTACCAAAAATATATATGACATAAATTGTGTAACTTAATGAGATCTACAGTTTTGTGTAGAAATCTTTTGTTTTATCTCTTACGGCTTACCAGTTATGTAAACGTCATTGATATTGAGGATTTCGGGGGCTATTCCCAAGAAATTCAGGATATGCATTTTATTTGGCATGTAAACATCTTTAATATACGATGCTTTAGTCAACATATTGAGAGCTATTTTTTAAGAAAAATAAAATTTCGAAAAATGATCTGTGTAAAGATTAGATAGTTTGGGGTCGGGGATGTTCCTGGAAATCTTCGTGTCGCATCCTTGTAAGATACCGAACTTAAATACCAAGTTTGGTATGCAAGCCAATTTTCATGTTTTAATTATGTCCCCTCCCCACCACACCTAATCACACACGCACACATAGAGACGCTTTTTTAAAAATCTGATGTGTTCCATTCCCTTGGCATTCTCTAATTGTTCTAAAAGCAAGCTATTCTTACAAAAGATTGTTCTTTTATCAACATAATGCTAATCGAGATAAACATTAGAACAGAAATTGTCTTTGCTTGTTTCCTTGTAAGTATAGGGAAGTGAAGAAATACATTAGGTGAAAGCGACAGCCAATTGGTTTAAAAACTGGTCGCTATGTGAAACAATTGAAATTCGGTCTTATTTGCATGCCAGGTTTGAAACAAGAGAGATGAAACGAAAGATGACTTCCCGTTTGAAAAAAGTTTAAGTAGTTAAAAATTGAAACCAGTAACAAAATATATTTCGGAGACGATTAACTCAACAAAAAGTGTATACGACACAAATTGTGTTTTAACGAAATGCACATTTTTTGTGTAGTAACTTTTTTTCTATCTCTTAAGGTTTACCAGTCATGTAAAAGTCATTTAGAATAAGGTGGCCTTCAGAGGCTATTCCCGAAAAATTAGGGATATATTTACCTTTCGTTTTTCATAAAAATATCTTGAACATATTTTATTTTAATCAAAATCGTTAGACATTTTTGAGAAAATGAAAATGTTGGAAAATGTTTGTATGTAGAGGATTGTTTGGGATGGAGGATTTTCTTGTACATTTTCGTGACGCGTCCTTGGTAGATGCTGAACTTAAATATCAAGTTTGGTATTTAACCAATTTTTCGTTTTTGAGTTATCGTGTTCACAAACACATGGAGACGCACATACACGCATGGACCATTTTCTAAAATTGCTGTTTTTCAATTCAGGGGACATAAAACGTATACTATGCACATTGCACATGCATACGGCTAGAGAAAGTAAAAATCGATGTAGGTATCGTACACGCGATAGGGTTTGTTCCATCAGAAGCTAATGGATATTTTAAAATCAGCAAATCTTTGGTTTTTCTGGAGTAGATACTGTAGGACAAGTGCCAAACACATAATGCGATGTGACAGTAAAGTACAAACACGAACATTTGTGCTAATATAAAAAACACCTACTTTGTTTCACACGTAGGTTTTGAAAGGGCACTTGTTATCGGTATCAGCTGTTTTTCACTCCCGATTGCTTGTACACCGATTATCAATATTACATCAAAGTAAACATTAATGCAACGCTCACTTGTTTTCAGAATGAGGTTATTGCTGTAGGCTCTTTATCGCTTCTCTTCAGTTGGAACAGAAACCTTCACATAACGAAAACTTCAACTATGATCACTATTCTTTGATTCCGGACTAATCGCTTGTTGATAAGTAAGATTTTATGAGTTAAATCAGCTTTTCAAATGAGGTTTTAAATAGAGAGAAAGCATGTTTGAGGATTGGAAGTTAACAGCGTTACGAGGATTCATGACGTAAGAGACAAGGGCCGGAATGTACACTCACTGTCCGCTCAAATATTGTGGCGATGTAACTTACCAACTCTCCCTGTTTTTTTATTTTTACTTCCTCTACACGTACTGTAGGTAGAGATGGTATTGTATTTCACCCATAAATTCGATACCGAATTTTTCAGCGGAAATACTTGTTTTAAGACCCTGAATAAAAATGATCTTAGAAAAAGATCCTTTGTGGACATCATAACTAAAAACGAAAAGTGGCTTAGTACCAAACTTGATATTTAAGTTAAGATTTTTAGAAAAAATCTCCTAACGACAGAATCTCCAAACCACAAACTAAACTTTACGTGGAACCTTTTTCGATATTTTCAAAAAATGGTTATAACGATTTTGATTAAAATGCTGTATACTAAAGATATTTACATTGCAACTAAAATGTATATCCTGTATATCTTGGGATAGGCTCTGAAGGCCTCTTCATTCTGGATGACTTGCATAACTAGTAAACCATAAGAGATAGACAAACTTGCTGCACAAAAAATTCAGATCTCGCTAAAACACACAATTCATGTCGTATACTGTTATTTTTCCATAAACTGTTTAAACATCCTTAAACTGGTTGGCATATCAGACGTTGAAATGATGCTCAATTGATTACGGGATCCATGAAGCTTAAAGTTGCTTGACATTCGTC
The DNA here is from genome assembly GCA_030762935.1 of Hymenopus coronatus. Taxonomy (NCBI): domain Eukaryota; kingdom Metazoa; phylum Arthropoda; class Insecta; order Mantodea; family Hymenopodidae; genus Hymenopus; species Hymenopus coronatus. The sequence goes on along the minus strand of CM060899.1, from coordinate 31,105,484 downwards.
TTTTCAGAATAAAGGAAAACTCTGAAAAATACCCTATCCGATAAATTCACCCTAAGTTAGAATCGAACTCATGACCTCGCTAATATGAGGTACACACGCTACCCCCACAGTATCGAGGTGGACTTTTTTGTAGAGCTAAATTAAGAATTAAAACAAAATAAGAATTAAATTTTAACATCCTTAAAACAATAACAAATTCTAAATTCATATAATCCTAAACATAATAAATTCTATTATAATTTAATTTTTAAAAAGCTATTCCCCCTTAAAATTAGAAATACTTTGTATTTTAATAACTAAATAAAAAATCATTCCTGAGATATTCTCTATTTTTTGTTTCAATTTTAAGATGCTTAAGCTTTTCTCATACGAGAGTTTGTCAACTCCTGGATATGTAAAGGAAACCGAATTTCAATCACATAGCAACCAGCTTTAGTATCGCTTTAGCTTAGTGTACTCCCTTTATTCCTTTATAACGGGTGTCTCAAATGTTTCTCCGCAGTCTGGTGAATGCGCTAGCACGCTCAGTCATCACAGTTCGGTTGGTAACGGATCGCGCTAGTTATTGGAAATGAACTGAAACTGATTATTTACTTACCACTGTCACAAAAGGTGTCGCAAATGCCGTCCTCTTTCCTGTAAGCAGAGATCAACTGTTTTGCCCTTACTTCGGACACTTTATGAAGGGATTCTCGCATAAACTTGTGATTTACTTTAGTTCGTCATTTTTATTTCGGGACAACTGTACATTTATAGGGCTACAGTTTCATTTCCTTACTAACGGCTCTATGTTCCCTATATTAATTTCTGCTTTATTTGGTGGGGTTCCTTAACATTACATCTGAAATTTCGTCCAGTTTAGACCTACCGCTTTTCGGAGCATCCAGGGAATTTGGAACTAGTAATTAAATCTTGCAAGAATCACGATGAAGATATGCCGAGCGTGCAATTTGCGTTTTATATTTTCTGAAATGTTACCACATTAAGGAATACGTCCTCAACTAAAACACACTCTTTTCAATGGTTAACTTCACAAGCGCAATCAGGACAGTGTTTACTTTAAAGCGAACAGTTTTGACAACATTATTTAAACATAAATAATGCTCCTCCTCCATAGCTCTGTTCGCAATTTAACCACAGCCACAAGCATCCGAGTATACTGCGGAGATTCTTTTGAGACACCCGATACTTTTAAGGAATTAAGTAATAAGACTATTTCTTCTAATGTTTATCTTGATTAGCATGAAGTGGATGAGAGCATAAGACTTTTTAAGAATATTTTGTTACAGAATATGTAGAGAAATTCATCTGATTGGAACACATTTTTTTAACTATGAGCCAAACTACTAGTAAGATATTTTGCCCACAGCATCTAAGGTGCGTCATTCGCAAATGCAATTGTTTACTGGAGTAAAAAAATCTGATGTGTTCCATTCGCATGACTTTCTCTACATCGCTGCAAAAAGTATTGTTAAAAAGCTAAGGCTTCTATTTACTTCATGCTAATTGAGAAAGCATTAGCAAAAATAGTCTTATTACTTGCTTCCTTGTAAGTAGAAGCGAAATAAGGGAGTACCATAGGTTAAAGTGATAGTTAAAAGATGGTTGCTATGTGATTGAAGTTCATTTGTTTCTATGGACAGGTAAGTACCAACCTTAGAAAGCTTTAGTTTGAAGATAGTTAAAAGATGGTTGCTATGTGATTGAAGTTCATTTGTTTCTATGGACAGGTAAGTACCAACCTTAGAAAGCTTTAGTTTGAAATTTGACGATTTTATACTGTTTAGCATTTGGTTAGCAGCCATCATTAGTAAATGCTCTCAACGAATTTTTAAACATGGATAAAACTAGCCATCGTTGTATGACACAATACTTTAATTTGAAAGGTCTTATTCCAACTAATATTAAAATTGAGCTAGATTCTACTTTGGGGGAGTCTGCTACTTCGTTTACAACAGTGAAATATTGGGTGGCAGAGTTTAAGCGCGGCCGTACGAGCTGCCAAAACGAACATCGCAGTGGTCGACCAAATGAAGTTACTAGTCCAGAAATTGAAAGAAAATCCACAAAATGGTATTGGATGACCGTCGACTGAAACTTCGCGAGCTATTAGATGCTGCAGGTATTTTAAACAGTTCAGTACATCGTGTACTGACTGAAAATTTGAATATGTGAAAGTTGTGTGCAAGTTGGGTGCCGCGTTTGCTCACAATAAAACAGCATCGTGAGGATGTTTCAGTAGAGTGTTCATAACAAAGGATGAAACCTAGGTCCTCACTTCACACCTGCGACGAAGGAAGAATCAAAACAGTGGATTGGAAGGGGAGAATCGGCTCCAAAGAAGGCGAAGACAGTTCCATCTGTAGGCAAGGTCACGGCGTCAGTTTTCCGGGACGCACGCGGGATAATTTTCATTATCTCAAAAAAAGGAAAAGTATTCAATGGCAAATATTACGCAAACTTGTTACAGCGTTTGAGTGATGAAATCGAGCAAAAACGGTCGCATTTAGCGAAAAAAAGAAGGTTTTGTTTCATCAAGACAATGCACCAGTTTACACGTCCATTATCGCCATGACCAAACTCAATGAGTTAAAGTTCGAAATGCTTCCTCGTGCACCCTATTCACCAGATTTAGCCACCTCTGGTTATTTTCTGTTTCCAAACAGAAATGTCTTGGTGGAATATTTGCCAGCAATGAAATGGTGGAGTCTGCAGTTGATGGCTATTTTGCAGACCTCAATAGTTCTTAGCATAAACAGAGCATCGAAGCTACTGAACATCGCTGGGAAAAGAGTATAGAGCTGAAAGGAGACTATATATGTATATAAGTCGTGTTTATAAACACTAATGCATTGTAATAAAGTCGCCCTCCTTAGTGTAATGGTTACCTGCTAACTTCATATACCCAAGGTCCCGGAAGATGATGGATTTTTTCGGGTGTAGAAATCCTTAGCATGGCTTCCTTCGGAAGGGAAGTAAAGCCGTTGGTCCCATGTCGTAGATTTACGGCACGTAACCTCAAGCCTGATAGAGAAGCCTCTGAGCAAAATTAAACGGTCTTTCTCGCCAATTTAGAATGGGACACTGAGATCCATGATAGAGAGCGTCCATAAATAACACGCCATTTACATTTATAACTATAACTCCATGGCACGACAGCTCACAAGGAACCTTGGCCTACCGCCCGGCCGCTGCGTCCCCCATCTCGGTCTATGACAAACGTCATGAATGGGGTGCAGTATTGGAGGGTGAGACGTGGTCAGCGCCTCGAATCCCTCCCGGCCGGTTAATGCGGTCCTCATGACCTGGAGCCGCTACTCTCCATCAAGTAGCTCCTCAGTTGACTCCCCAGGGACCTCACGAGGCTAAGTGCACCCCGGTCCAGGTCTCCCAGCGGGGGAAAAATCCCCACACGGTACTGGGAAGCGAACTCAGGTCTCCCGCTTGGTAAGCAGCTGCGCTACCTCCGCACTAAGGAGACGACCCCGTTTACATTTACATTGTATTAATGATGGCAACTTATAAAAATATAGATAGCTAGGAACCGGAGTGAGGTGAGATATTCGAGACAGAAAGAAAGAGAGAGAGAGAGAGAGAGAGAGAGAGAGGGGGGGGGTTTGAAACTGGATTTGAGTGAATTTGTTTACGTCCAAGAGTAATTGACGTCCGATGCACGTTTGTTTTCGCGCCTGAGAACAAAAGTTTGGTTACGTCTGTGTTGTTTCCGACAGTCAGGCAAAGTGCCAGAATTCCATCTGTGACCGTGTCTTGTATAGATATGGGGTCATTATTATTGGGTAAGGTCATTCCCATGTCTTTGGACACGGCCACTAGGAACTGTCTAGTGTATTTCGCTGACCCTAATTACCTCAAATGAACTATCCGGCTTTTGCCGGTAATATCTCAGAATGTATACGTAGGTGCTTAATGCAATTAGCTGTCCATATGCACAGCATCGCGTAAGAAACGTCAAGACTACTTTCCTGCGTTCCGAAAGCAGAATTCATCACTTCCTAGAAATCGCATGATGCTGCTAGTTAAATTCACATGACCCTCCCTACCCCCAGTCACTTATTTTATATATTCTTAAGAAAACTTACTACTTTCTTAAAACGTATATTCGTTTGGGAAAGTATTGTATTCTACCCAAGCATTCAATACCGAAATACATGCTTTTAGAACCGTTGAATACAAAGAAAGAACCATTTTTACTTGATATGCAGTACAAAGGTAGAGAAGGTGTTGCATTCCACCCAAATTCCATACCGAGATTTCACTAAGTTTGGTATCTTCCAAGCATACAATAAAAAGATTGAGGAAAATCCCCCCATCGCATATTGCCTTTCATAAGGAAAATTTTTGAAAATCGTGATTTTCTCAAAAATGGTTCTAACGACTTTGATTAAAATACCGTATATTAGAGATATTTATATGGCAAAATGTATATCATGAGTTCTTGGGGAATACACTCTGAAGACATTTGTATAACTGGTAAACCGTAAGACAGACAAGCACTTACTACACAAAAAATGTAGATCTCGTTAAAACACACACCTTATGTCGCATACACTTTTTTTGTAGAGTTAACCGTTTTCGAGATATTCCTAGTTATTGGATTCAGTTTTAAGCTACTTAAACTTTTCTCAAATAGGAGACATCTTTCTTCTCGTCTGTGTTTTGTTTACTTTTAGCAAGCAAAGATAATCGTACTGCAATTGTTTCACTTAGCGACCGGCATTTAAGGGTTGACTCTCGCTTCAGCCTAGTGTATTCCCTTATTTCCCTTTTACTTGCAAAGAAGCAAGTAATAAGATCAATTCTAATAATATTTTTCTCCATTAGCATGATGCAGATAAAAGAATAATCATTTGTAAGAAAAATTTGTTTTAGAATGGCTAGAGAAAGTCATGTGAATGGACACATCAGATTTTTACTTTTGCTTAATGGGTACATAGTACACAGATAGAGAAGGAATTGCTTCAATCCAAAAATTCGATAACGAGATTTCACTGGAAATGCTACATGTTTTAGGGTTCCCTGAATCCAAAATTCATCTTTAGGATTGAGCACGTGGTAATTTGGCATCAGCAACTCTGGCAATAAAGCAGCTACTACCACAGCAACGGGCCTGCCGCGGTCACTTGTTTTTCCAATTGCAGCGCTTCTGTCAGACCCCAAGCTACAAAAATAGCACTGCAGTATCGTCGTCCTACGTGCTCTAACAAGGGTAACATGCTAGTCTCTGGTTCCCAAAGACGCAGGAGGCACTGAAGCAACGTCGGTGGGTCATGTCGCGCTCTCTGTAGTCGTTGGTTGGCCAGGTGGTCCCTGAGTAATGCCAGCGAGGAATGGGGGCGAGGTAGCCATACTAGCATAATCGGCGGCAAGACGCCGGGCGAGCACCGAGGCTAGCCTTTGAGCAACAGGGTTTGCCCTAAAAAGGGCAGTCCTGCATCCAGGGCAGCCTCCCTTACTGGACAAGTTATGTGCCTTTTTTTATACTCGCTAGGCTTCGCCACCACCCTCCAACGCCGCCTCCACCAACTTAGAGCACACCGGTACAACCTTCAGCGCCAATACAGCACAGCTCCATCAAACATACTCGCATTAACACTCCTCCAAGACACAACAACCAGCCATACTAGCATGCTGGAGTCCTGAACTTGTCAACACGACTCGCAATACTCGAATTCTAGACTCACCGATACAAGCCCCACTGTATAACAGGGCCATTTTTCCGAGTGGAGGGGAAAACACATTTACACAAAGAAAAAAAGTCTACCAAATTTGGAAGTCGCCAAACCGTGACAGTACCCACTAAAAGCCCCTCCACCGGTGAGAATTAAGCCTTGAAAGTGCAGCAGTACCACTTTTGCACCTGCGGTTTAAAGCAGAAGAGTTTAATAGGCCAACAGAGCATCATCACCTTTATTAAGAACACCACCAGCAATTCTCAAAGAAGCAGAGGACAATCAACGACAGAGCACGCGTCCTCCATGAAAAACTGGACCCAACATGGAATACCAAGCCTACTCCTGCAACAAACAGCTAATACATGCCGCTTCCCAAAACCGAAAAACTGGCAGCATTACCACATGTTGGGCTACGTCTGTCATTTGTCAAGGCAGAAGGATTTTCCGAAGTAACTTGAGCAGTCACTCACAAACACTGGCTACGGCGGAACCGGGCATTGCACCTCCACCACAGAATACAATCCTTCCCCACCCCTTTCCTTCTTCCCTCCGATACCTATTATACACCTGTAATCTTTGAAACCTTTATTCCTGTCCCTCTCCAAAAAAGGATGAGGTGAGAGGAGTCACCGGGCGTCACAATAATGACAGGATCCCTATAGTTTCCAGATTGAGACGCCCCGACATTCGCACAGGCAGATTGAGCACCCCCACCCAACCTCGAGGGTTCAGCGCTCCTCCTAAGGAGGATGAGCCGTATACTCCAGCCGGTGTCGTCCTCCGTGATCTAGGGATAACACTTTCTGGTTCCCAAGGTTGCGGGTTGAAACCCCGTGGATAATGGCGATTCAAGCCTGTTAAAGAGGCAAAATTAAGTGGTCTTTCACACCCAATATAGAATGGGACGCTGAGCACTACAGCAGTTAAGCGCCACAATTAAGACTCAATTTAATTTGTATACTCGGGTAAACAGCCGAAGGCCAAGATACGAAGAAAGTGTCAGAGACGCATTCCTTTTCTGTCATACTGCACCGAAACAGTATCATCGACACTCCCAACCCTGAAACAGACCGAATAGGGCGAAGGATTAGTGAAAGGGGCAGGGAATTCAGAGGATAAGAGAAAACACTTCGGCATTCTGCTGAAGCCCCGATGAAGCCCTAAAAATATTTATGAATCAGAGTGGACGGTCGTCAGGAATCGAACCCGGGACCTTCCAATTGTAGGTCGTGCGCGTTACTACGCCTTCGATATACTTCGTAGATAAACATGTAAAATCCTAGAAATAAATATGCAGCTGACGTACGTAGTAGCTTGGCATCACCTTCCAGAAGCAAAATGCCATATGAAAGAACAAAGGGCAGTTCCAAAGGAATTTCCAGAAGTGATTTATTTATTCTCAGCACTGACGTATACCTCGACTTGCTACGTGACAAGAAGCAGAAACCCTTACCTCAATAAGATGAACGTACGTCTTCAGCAAAAGGATTTACTGATCATAAAGAGAGTAGAACACGTGACAATGCGGTCGGAAGGTCGAGTTGCACATGATTGTTGAATTGCACGAGTTTAAGGGTTATTAAATTTCACAAAATGCCCCAAAACCATTCCTCGTCTTTCTTTTCTGCTTGATGCAATTGCGTTTGTCTGCAATTTTGCCTCACTTTTATTCAGGCTAACAATGTCTCGTCGATATTGAGATAAAATTACGATGGAAACATCAGGGGAAATCAATTCTGTACGTAACTATTCTGTTAAACACGAATGTAAACAATATCCGCATTGGATAAATGTTACAGTTGCGCAGAGAGCAACTTGGATCTTCCATATTCCAGATAAAAATGTGCATATTGTCGTTTATATTTGTATTTAACAGATTTCTACACCAAGAACAACAAACATGCTTAATAATAGATACGTACGGCTAAATGGAATAGAATACTCATTGTGTTCAACCTGTGTTTGCTGTCCTATTCATTATTAGACCACTATCTGTAAGACTCACCAACATGTATAATTACCGCTATGGACAGCTAAAATTGGTGCTCTCAAGTGCAAGGGACGTTCAATAAGTCCTTAGAAAATCCAACAAATTACACTTGTAGCATCTGGAAGGTTTGTATTTAGTAACAGTCGTCTCTTACTAGATGGCAGTTAAAGTTTCAGCTATATCCATCACGTGGTTTCGTTGCCATAGGCGATTGAACCAACAATCTTGTGCTTGTTTAGAAAGATGGGGGGAAAACGAGTTTCGTGAGGTGATGAAACACTACTATTTAAAAGGCCGAAACAGATAAAAGCCGAGTTGAAGTTCGAGGCGCATCTCCTCCTGCGTTTGCAGCAATTTATAATTGGATAAATGAATTTAAACGTGGCCGTACATCCACAAATGATTAATATCATTTCGAGCGTCCAGTAGAAATGACATCTTTCGAAATTATTGACAAAATCCAGGACATGGTTTTGAGTGATCGACTAATCAAAGTTCGCGAAATAGTAGAGGCCACAGGCACATCGCAAGGTACAGTGTTCTCAATTTTGTAACAAAAATTAGGTCTCAGGAAGATAGGTGCCACATTTGCTCTCAATTGAGAATAAACGCAGTCGTGTGATCGACTCAGAAACTGGTTTGGCACTTATCCGTCGCAATCCTGACGAGTCATTGGTTTCTGTTGTGATATCTGAGTTAGTAAGTATGCGTTTTCTGGTAGTTGCACAGTTGGTGATAGAGAAGTGGATTTTGTGGTAGGTTATACCGTAGGATATGTCCATAAGGGTGCTGAAGTTGGTAACAGCTCTGTTTTGAGGAGTTGAAGTGGTGTAGAATAATAGTAATTGATATGGAATGAAAAAGGATTTGTCCTCGTCAGGAAAGTCTAAGGTGTGCCAGGAACAGCGGGTGAGAGAACCGTGAGCGAAGTTGGAGGTGTATGCAGTGATTTGTGTGGAGGTTGGATGGATGTGTCGTCCGTATCTTTGGAATGGTTTGGAGTTGCTGGTGTAGTTGTCTGTGGAGTGTGAGTTAACGTCATTTTCTGCGTCGTCAGGTTTGTTGCGTTTGAGTGCTGGTTGTGCCATTGCTCACTGAAAATGTCAGAAGCGTTTAGGTTAATGTTGGAATGCAGAGTCCACCTGTTATCGGAGATAGCATCTGTTAAAGGAGTGGCATTGGTAGAGTCATAACCGTTTTGGATATATTCTATCACTTTAGCCTGCGCCTTTTCTTATTTCCTTTCTATTTACAAGAATCTAGTAATAAGACTAATTCTGTTTGTTTTAGCATGATGTACATAACATTAATGTTTCGAGTAAAAGGTTCGTTTGCCGAACAGCTAGAGGATATCATGTGAAAGGAACACGTTAGATTTTTTGCCCTTCTACTTACAAGGAACCAAGAAATAAGCACACTTTCTGCTAAAGTTTGTCTGGATTATCATGATGTAGATAGATGAATAAGCTTTTTAACAATAATTTGTTATAGAGATATAAGGAAAATCATGTGAATGGAACACATCAGAATTTGTTTACCTTGGAACGTTTGTTTTTATTGCGAGATAAGAGAAATTTCAAAATCGTATACACTCGCGAAACAAAAATCCAACTCTAAATTGACTTAACCACAAGCACTTACTTGCAATTAAGGTAGCTCTTCCTCATTTTGCCGCGCAATAGAATGAAAATGAGGGGTGTATATTATAAATTATTAAACACTCCTCCTCTTCGTGGAGGAACGGTTTTCCCAAAGAGTTTAAAATCTCCAATTATGTATGTATTACTTTCTCTACGCGTACTATGTAACTACGTAGTGTATAGAGAAGGTAATATATTCCACCCAAAAATTCGATACGGAGATTTCACCCAAAATAAGGGTTTTGACAACCTCTGAAACAATTGTTTGTTTCTCCACACGTTTCGTTTCGTAATCGACTTACCCTCCCCGTATTTGTAGGACTGACACCCCCCTAGGACTTACAAACCACTGTCTAGGGGTCAAAAGCCTGTTGGGGAGCCAACGGCACGAAACCACAGAATAGAGAACCTGTTACGAGGGATCAGCCGGTAGCCAGGCATGGACACGAGGAAGTGCATGATTTAAAATGTAAGCGAAATTGCTGATAGGAAAGGTTATTATGGAGAAATTGGTGGAATGAGTGGCGGGGGAAACCGGAATACCCGGAGAAAACCCACCAGACGCCGCTTCGTCCACCACGAATCCGGGTGCTCGGGAATAAACCCGGACCGCCTAGGTGGGAGGCGAGCGGTCTCGACCACGTTTTCCACACACGTACTATGCACATAGTGTATAGAGAAGGTATTGCATTCGATCAAAAAATGATATGTCGAGATTTCGCCGGAAATACATGCTTTAAGATCTCCTGAGTGCAAAAGAATAGCTTTTAGAAAAAGGTCTGTGTGTGTCTGTCTATGGCCAGCATAGCTAAAAAACTGAGAAACCGTTAAATACCAAACTTTGTACTTAAGTTTAGTAGTTTCTAAGGATGTGACACGACAATTTTCAAGAATATCTCCAACCCCAACTATCCTTTAAGTTGAAAACTTTTTTTTTTTTTTTTTTTTTTTCAGGAATGGCTGTAACGATTTTGATTAAAATACCGTATATTAAAATATTTAATCATAAATAAAATGTATACCCTGAATTTTCTGGGAATAGCTTCTGAAGATCTGTTCAATATGAATGTTGTTAAATGTTGCACAACTGGTAAACCTTAAGAACTAGATAAAAACTAACTTCACAATTAATATAGATTCATTACAGAACACAATTATACATTACATTACTGGTAAACCCTAAGAGATAAACAAAAGCCTATTGCACAAATAATGTAGATCTCGTACATGTTCTTCGTGGAGGTACACATTACGGGATATTGCTTGTTATTTCTTACAGTTTTAAAATACTTGAAACAATTTTCATATGGAAATAGAAATGGCGTGTTATTTATGGACACTCTTTAACTACTGTGGTTCTCAGCGTCCCATTCTAAAATGGGCATGAAAGACAGCTTAATTTTGCTCAGAAGCCTCTCTATCAGGCTTGAAGTTCTTTTGTGTGCCGTTAATCTACGACACGGAACCAACAGCTGTACTTCCCTTCCAAAGGAAGCCATGCTAAGGACCTCCGGATGAGAAAAATGCTACTCGTATATTACTTTCATTGCATAATCAAAATAATTCGAGACTGCCTCCGTGGTCAAGTGGTCAGCGAGCTGACTTATCACCCGTAGGTTTCGGGTGCGATTCCCGGTTGGGGCGGGGAGTTTTTCTTTAACCAGACTTATTCCCTATCACCCACAGAGTCTGGAAGTAAGAATTTGAGAGTGAATGTGCTTGTGTTTAGTGATATAGAAATGATTAATCTAATGTTCCAAAACCTACAGTAATAAGAGTAGGATAGGTAGAGTCAGACTGAAAAATTCAATGCCATAGCCGGGATTTGAACCACAGATCTCCCGTTTGCTCTACCATTGTATCACTTGCTCGTCAAAGTTAACCTGTTGCTGGTTTTAAGTTAAATAAATTGAAATCTAGATGGCCTCTCGCTTAAATTTTCAATGGCCTTACTTTTAAGCTTATTTCTTGCCTTTTACTTTCTCTACTTCGTATATAGTACCTACATAGGTAGTAAAGGTATTGCATTCCACCCAAAATTTTGATACTGAGATTTCACCCGAAATACACGTTGTAGGGTCACTTGTTAAAAACGCAATTATAGTAAAAGGTCCATGTGTGAGCATAATTCAAAAACACAAAGTCAATAGAGCACCAAACTGGGCATTTAAGTTTCGTATCTTCCAAGGATGCGACACGAAGATTTTGAGGAAAATCTCGCACGCTTAACTACCCTTTATTTGAAAGAAAATCTAAACTTTTGATTTTCTCCAAAATTGCTCTTTAACGTTTTTGATTTAACCATGCATTAAAGATGTTTACATGACAGATACAATTTATACATTGAATTTTCATGGAATAGCCTCTGAAGACCTCTTCATTTTAAATGCATTTTGCATAACTGGTAAACCGCAGGAGACAGACGAAAATTTACTGTAGATATCGTTAAAACATACAATTAATGTCATATGCAAGTTTATTGGAGTTAACTATTTCCGATATATTCCTTGTTGTTGGTTTTTAAAATATGTAAATGTTTCTCATACAGGAATCTGTAATCTCCTGCCCATGCAAAGAAATGAATTTAAATCAATTAGCAAACAGCTTTTAGAAATGTTGACTATCATTTTAGCCTGTGTATTCCGTTATTTCCATTCTAATTAAAAGGAAGTAACTAATAGGACCATTTCTGCTAATGTTGCTCTAGATCATCATGAAGTAGACAGAAGAATAAACCTTTTTTAACTATAGTTTGTTGCAGAGAAAGTCATGTGAATTGAACACATCAGATTTGTGTATCTTTATGAACACTGGTTTATTGTGGTTATGTTCTTGATTCTATTCAACGATTACATTTTTACTTTCTCTACACGTAGTAGATAGAGAAGGCATTGTATTCAATCGAAAAATTTTATATCGGGATTTCACCTGAAATGTGTCTTTAGGTCCCCTGACTCCAAAAAGAAAAGTATTTTTAGAGAAAAGTCCGTGTGTGTCTGTGGATTCGATAACTCAAAAATGAAAATTCAGAACTGTCCAGAGACACAAGACCAAGATTTCCAGGAAAATCCCCTCACCTCAAACTATCCTTTACATGAAACATTTTCCAGATCGTATCCTGATGTACCTATCTAAATTCTAAACTAACAAAAGACGGAAATACTAAAAGAGCAAACTAAACGTTTTCTGCTAATTTTAAGTATATGAATTCACTACAATGAAGTTTTCACATACTGTTGTTGACAATCCACAGCACTTGGGCGTTGTCAGCAGCTTAGGAAATAAGTGATAATTTCTAACTCAGTCGAGCATGCAAGGTAATGTAGTCTTTTTATATACATGCACTGCCCATCCAATAACTAAATTTAAAGTTGACAACATGATATGGTGGGCAATCTGCCAACAAGCACAGTTTTGACAACATTCGTACGGGAGCACCTGTAGTTTAGGCTCCTCCGCCATGCAGTGCTGCATGATAATTTGCCTAACTGCTGCAATTGCAGACAAAGATGTCGCCCATGTTCGTTAGGAATTCAATGGAAATATCTTTAGCTGCTTAACTGCCACAAATAGCGCATAGAAACTTAGGCACTATCACCACATAGTACATAGGTAGAAAGGTATTGCACTCCACACAAAAATTCTATACCGCAATTTCACTGGAAATATACGTTTTAGGATCCCCTGTAAAAAAAAAATATATATTTTTAGAAAAAGGACCATATGTGTGACTGAGTAAACACGATAAATAAAACAAACGAAAAGTCTGTAAAGGATGTCATGTGTCACGAAGATTTTGAGGAAAGTTCTCCCATCCCAAACTACCCTTTATATGGAAAAAAATTCGAAAATTCTTTTCTCAAAAATGGCTCTAACGATTTTGATTAAAATACCGTATACTAAAGATATTTACATGACAAATAGTATTTATATCATGAATTTTCAGGGAATGGCCTCTGAAGACTCTTTTTCTGGATACATTTTGCATAACTGGTCCACGGTAAGAGAGAAACAAAAACTTACAACACAGATAATGTAGATCTTGTTAAAACATACAGTTTATGGCATATACATTTTTCGTGAATTGGACCATTTTAAGATATCCCTTGTTATTGGTTTCAATTTTAAAAACTTGAACATTTTTGCATACGGGAATTTGTAAACTCCTGACCATACAAAGAAACTGATTTCAACCACATGGCAACCAGCTTATAAAAAATTTGACTGTCGCTTTAGACTAATGTACTCCCTTAGTTCTCTTCTATTACAAGGAAGCAAGTAATAAGGACAATTACTGCTAATGTTTATCTCGATTAGCATGGAGTAAATAGAAGAATAAGCTTTTTAACAATAATTTGTTACAAAGATGTAGAGAAAGTCATGTGAATAGAACACATCAAACGTTTTTATTTTCTCCATTTAGCTGTAGTAAAGAGGAAGTGTAACACTCAACCCAAAAATGATATGTGCCGAGTTTACCGGAAATACAAGCTTTGAAACTCCTGAAAAGAAATAATAAAGAAAAAAAACTGTGACATTCACAAAAATCCAATGATTCCATTCACATGACTTTCTCTAGCTGTTCCAAAAACAAACTTTTCCTACAAAAATTATTCTTTTCATTACATCCTGCTAATCAAGATAAATATTAGCAGTGTAATCTTATTAGATGCGTCTTTGTAAGCAGAAGGAAAATAAAGAAATAACACTAGACTAAAGCGATAATCAAATCTTTTAAAAACAAAAGAAACAAAAGAGATGAAACGAAAGGTGCGTTCCTGTTTGAGAAAGTGTTAAGTAGTTTAAAACTGAAGTCAACAACAAGGAATGTCTTGGAAACGGTTAACTGTAAAAAAATGCATATGACATAAATGGTCTGTTTTAACAAGATCTGTTATTTTTGTGTATTAAGTTTTTGTCTGCCACTTATGGTTTACCAGTTTTACAAAAGTCATCCAAGATAAAAAGCTCTTCAGAGGATATTTCCAGAAAATTCAAGATGTAAATTTCGTTTGTCATTGAAATATGAAAATATTTTAATCAAAATCGTCAGAGCCAGTTTTATCAAAATTGTCAAAATAATTCAATGTAAAGTGTAGTTCAGGGTGGGGGGACTTTCTTTAAAATCTTGGTATCGCGTCCTTGGAAGATACTGAACTTAAATACTAAGTTTGGTATTTATCCGACTTTTTGCCTTTTGAGCTATACTTTGCGCGCGCGCACACGCACACACGCGCGCACGCGCACTCACGCACTCGCACACTCACGCACACTCGCACACTCACACACTCACACCTACGCGCGTGCCTGTTTGTGATTCATGGGACCTCTGAACATATTTCCGGTAAAATATCGACATCAAATTTTAGGTGAATTACAACACTATGTACGAGAAAAGAAAGTAAAAAAAAAAAAAAGAGAGTGAGAGAATGAGTGAGAGAGAGAGAGAATGAGAGTGAGAGAGAGAGAGTGAGAGTGAGAGAGAGTGAGAGAATGAGAGTGAGTGAGAGTGAGAGAATGAGAGTGTGAGTGAGAGTGAGAGAATGAGAGAGTGAGTGAGAGAGAGTGAGAGAGTGAGTGAGAGTGAGAGAGAGTGTGTGTGAGAGAGTGTGTGAGAGTGTGAGTGTGAGAGAAGTTTAATTCAAATATTAAAACTTTGTATTTAAGTTCAATACCTTCCAAGGATAACTAAGAGTCAAAGATTTTTAAGAAAATTCCCAAATTACCATTACATGGAAAATGTTTAAATTTTCCCAAAAATGTTTCTAATAATTTTGATTAAAATGCCTATGTCTTATGATACTTTAATGGAAGATGCAATGTATATTATTTTAAATTTTCTGGACAAGCCTCTTAATTTCTCTTCATTCTGAATGATTTTGGCATAGCTGGTAGAAATGTACTAGAATTTACATGAGTTAAGATTTTTTTTCCACGATGTGCACAATTCACTGCATAAAATGACAGATGCAGATAATTTTAAAAATCTGATGTGTTTCATTTCCATGATTTTCTCTATTCTCTATCGATTATTAGTGGATAGACAAATTATTCTTAACAAGGCTTATTTTCCAACTAATTTTATTTAATCAATATAAACCTTTCCGGATATAGCCGCTCATTTTATTACAGATACAAAATGAAGAGCAATGTTTCAGAACTGAACACCATATGCTCGCCTTAATTGATTCAAATAGCATATGTTTAAGATATCTTAATCACAAATAAAATGCATATTTTGCTTTTTCTGGTAATAGCCTCTGAATACCTCTTTATTTTGGATAAACTTTGTAGAATTTTGTGTAACTGTTAAACCATAGACAAAAATTGACTACACAAAAAATGTAGATCTTGTTAAAGTACATCATTTGTCAATATATGTTTTTCTCGTAGGGTTAACTGTTTTCGAGATATTCCTTGTTATTGGTTTCATAAGTGACATAGCTTTTCTCATTTCATCTCTTTTAGAGCATGCAAAATGAACCGAACCATGAAAGTTTCAAATCTTTAAAAGGATCTACCGTTTTAACCTAATGTATTCTGTTATTTCTCTTCTACTTACAAAGAAGCAAGTAATATGACCAGTTCTGCTAATGTTTATATCGATTAACATGATGTAGATAAAAGAATAATCTTTTATAAGAATAGTTTGTATATTGGACAGCTAGAGAAAGTTATGTGAATGGAACATGTCAGATTTTTAACAGTTAATTTCCCCACAAGTTTCTTAAAATTGAAAATGGGCCATTTATCACTTCAATTAATTAAGCTGAAAGGGTTTAAAATGCTGAGCAATTTATTGGAAACCTGCAACATTTTAATAAAAATGTATTTTTATTTTCAGGTTTTAGATGAAGTGCTCAAGAGGTTAAAAGTAACAAATGCTGCCTGGTGTGCATCACTAAATGGACAGTTTTATCAGGTAATATTCTCTCTGATCAAAATATGAGGAAATATAGCATGTATCATTTGATAAAAATTAAGAAAGAATGAAGTACCTCATTCATATGTTAGTTAATATTATAAGAAATATAATTTGTAAAATAAGTGACTTGGTTTAAACAAAGAGAGCATTGAAAGGATTCAGAAACAGAACAATTTTACCCGAGGGACTGGAAGATGCTCTCTTGACACTGCTCTATCTTTAAAACTTTTATTTGGTTGGCCTCAATTGAATCATAAGAAATAAAATCTAACTAATACTCAATGAAATAAGAAGGAAAGCAACATATTTGCTGCAAGCAATTTAAGCTTATGTGAATATAACTTGTACTATGTACTGAAAATTTGGAGCATTTTCCAAGGATGATTCCTGCTAGTGTTAAACTATCATGAAGTTGCTACTGGTGATAGTGAATCTGCAGATACTTTATTGTGATTTATTCATGGAATATCAAAATTCAGTACTCTTTAATGGTTTTTGTCTATGATTTGTGCCATGTAGATGGTTTGCTGAATTTGAAGGTGCTTTAGCAATAAGAAGTCCAGTTTAAATTAAAGTAATCATAGGTACCATAAATATTAACTAAATGCATATTTTGCTTTGTTTTAATTTTAGGTTATTGTTCTTTTATGCTTTAAATCACTGTTGTTGCTATCAATTAATAAATTTATTTATTTCTGAGGAGATAAATATAAATTCATTAGCAGACAACTTTGTCATTCCTAATCCATGGTTCCTGTCATTGGAAGAATGAAGGAATGATTGTAATTAATATTCACCATAACATCCCTGAGGGGCATATACCTCTTTCCTTGCTTTGCTTGGTGATCCTGGGTAGCCATTCTAGGAGGGGTCCTTCTTATTCTAAAAATTGTCTATTACTTATGGTCCAATATATGCCTTTTGTCACCATTCACTGATCTTTAGTCCCTCATTTTTTGTTCATGCACTATTTCTATAGTCCTTACTTTCTTTTCTGCTGTTATCTCTTGCTAGTTTGGCTAATGCATTCTTGTATTGGTATTTTATTGGTCTGTTAATGCTCTGGAGGGTCGTCTCCTTAGTGCGGTGGTAGCGCAGCTGCTTACCAAGCGGGAGACCTGGGTTCGATCCCCAGTACCGGCGTGGGGATTTTTCCCCCGCTGGGAGACCTGGCCCGGGGTGCACTCAGCCTCGTAAGGTCCCTGGGGGGGCCAATTGAGGAGCTACTTGATGGAGAAGTAGTGGTTCCAGGTCATGAGGACCGCATTAACCTGCCGGGAGGGACTTGAGGCGCTGACCACGTCTCACCCTCCAATACTGCACCCCATCCATGACGTCTGTAGTGGACCGAGATGGGGGACGCAGCGGCCGGGCGGTAGGCCAAGGTTCCCCGTGAGCTGTCATGCCATGGAGTTATTAATGCTCTGGAGAAGCATGCAAGCAAAATCTTACATTTGTGGAGAATTTGCAAAAAGTGGTTCAGTTTAACTCAATGTTTCAGTAACTTTCACAAACTTTCCTGTTTAATCTCCGAGTTATTAAAGGTAACTTGGGGATAGGAAGGGATACAGCAAACATTGGCATGTACAACAAAAAAATTGAGTGTAAGGATAAATATGGATTAAAACCGTGGGAGGGGGGTCATTCATTTATTAGAACACTATGCTATAACGAACAGATTAGAAGGACAGGGGACAAGTCATGGGCAGCGAAAATCAAGAAAGTTCTAGAGAAAATAGGGATGGGACATATTTGGTTGGAAGGCAAGCAAATAGAGCGAATGTGTGGAGAAAAGTATGGAATTGCCTGAAAAATGTAGATTGACAGCTGACACTGTTACAATGTAATGATAAAGTTTCATTAAGCTCATAGTTGAGACTAAAAGCAGAATGGAGTATGAACAATATACTTTGTCAGGAAACAAGAGTTAGCAAACAAGGGTTTGTTTGGCTTAAAATGGATCATGATGAGCTATCACAGTTTTTTAATGAAAAAGACATACAAATCTGTCCCTAGTGTAGAGAGAAAGAAACCTAGATTCATATACTTGCATACTGTAAAGAAACGGAAGTGCTAAGGACAAAATATCTGCCAGATTCCTTTGTTAACTCGAGGATAGGGTTAGAAGCCTGTTAGATTTTGCTGGTTGGGAGGGGGAGTGAGAAGCTCTTGATAGATTTTTTTTTTTACAAAAAAACGACACAGCTCAGATCAGAGAGTAAGAAAGAGGGATAAGATGGCAAGGGAGGGGTAGGGTCTTGGGGTCAGGCATTAAGTTTAATATTTAAACAGTAGCATCTATTCTTTTTATTAAATGTTTTTGTGCTTTTTGTTGCTTGTGTTTCTGTTTTTTAATTTTCTTTTTTTCAGTTATAAAATATCATTAATTTATTGATACTAAAGTTCAATGTGACAAATACAAGGTGAAAATGACTTAAGTGTATTATATAAGCCTACGACCCATGTGATGTATGATTCTCAAGATGTAAAATGTTGGACTAATAAATACACCACTCTACTCCACTACAGGTGTTTTTACAGGCATTCTACTTGAGCAACTTTATATTTTTTCAGGTATTCTTTTCTGTTGGATCTGCTGAGCGTTGCGAAGAAATTATTACAGAACTGAACGAAGTAGGAATTGGTATAAAGCACAACTCGGTTGTCAGGTGCGATGCTTTAATAATTATTAGCATTAATTGCTAGAGTTACAATTGTATAACATTAAAATGTATCTACTTGTAGTTTTCTGAAGTTTAAGTACAATAAGTTAAACATTTTTGACTAATTTTGCATAAATTAGCTTATGAGTTATTGAAGTCTCTAACAATAAAGTATGCCAAACAAAATATTCATATTTATGTAGATAAATTTAAGCATTGGATTTAAACAGTGCATGTTCTTAGTTACAATGGTATATGTATGTAAAATCTAGTAGATTCATGATGAGCCTAGGTGTTGTTGCTGTGTACCTACCCTGGTAAGGGCTTAACCACAGGAATGATGGATGATTGAGGTTTGGTGATTTTGGTAGAGTTTCAGGTGTTGGTTTGAGGTATCACTATTAATAGGCTCCTCAATAGTTGTCATTTTGGGAGCAGCATCCTTTTACTCTACTTCGCTGGTGTTTTTGCTTGTTTAAATATTTGTTTGTTAGAACTATTATTTGCATAAATGTCCCTCAACACTAGGACCTACCAGTTTTAACAGTTTATAATACATGTCAAATACTATTGAGCTCACCTGAAGTGAAACTTTGTGCATTCTCATGAATTTAGTAATATTTGAAATATAATTATGTGATAAAAATGGTTTAACCCTCAAATGGTAGCACTCTTGTTTAGTGCTGCCATTTCTTGTTTAGGACAAATACTTATCATTTATGGATGGTCTAAAACCAAAAAACTTGATTGTAAGTAAATATAATTACTTTTATTTCTTGCAATCATGTGTCCTTGAAAATCCAAGGCCCATAACTCTGCTAAATTTCAAAGAGGTACTTGAACTGCTCAGTTATGCACCTCCAATTTTACTGAATATTACAGAAATCTTTCTCCTGTGTCTGGTGAAGGTAATGTCATTCCTGAAGAAGAGTCATTGTTGATTTACCTGATTTTGATTGTCTGAAATAAGCAATTAGTCCCATAAGTTTTCAAGCATAGCTTTTATAATCAATTTCTAATAACCTCTAATGTAATAAAGTTAAATTTAATATGCAAGAGTGTTTTTCTTTAACAATAATTAAAAGAAATGTAGCCTAAATTACATTTCATTCAGAACAAAGAATTTGTGTTTTTTTTTTTAATTGTTTAATTTGTAATGCCCCCCCCCCTCCCTTAACTTTTATGGTCATATCAGGGATTGACTTAGAAATAACTGCTGATGCTACTACTTTTGAGCTGTAGGGTTTCTTAACATTGACTTTATCACTTTTTCCAACATAAAACACATGGACATTCACTCCCACATTCATACTTCCAGGCTGTGTGGTGGTTAGGGAATTGGTTCTGGTTAAAGAAAAATTCCCCACCTCAGCCAGGAATCGAACCCGGAACCTCTGGGTTGAGAAGCCAGAATACTGACTATTTGGCTGCAGATGCAATCCTTAATGTTATTGCTGTTGTTGCCTTTTCTTTCATAAATACAATAAAAATAAGTTTTACTTTGGACTCTGCATAAAAAATATTTGAAGTGGGTGTTTAGCCCTAACTCGAATAAAATATACTACAGAATTGATTAATATTTAATCCCACCTTAGTATAGTGTGTGCCTCACATTCAAGTGGTTGCGAGTTTGAATCTTACTTAGGGTGACTTTTTGGGCTCTCCCTTATCCTGAAAAGACAAAGTTGAGTAACTTTAAGCTCCATGGACTCCGATATCATGTGAGCATATTTTCATGATTTCATTAATTGCCTGACATGACCAACCAGGTTAAAGGCTGTTAGGCTAATAAAGAAGTGAGGGATAGTCCATTTTTATGCACATGCCTTCAATTATGAATTCTTTAATTTTGCAAACAAAAATTAATGATTTATAGTTTTTTCCAGCAAACTTGTAAATCATGTAATATTATTTGCCAATGAATCAGGTTTCAGCAGTGCTGTAAACTCTTACTGTATTAGTGTTTATGTAATATTTTCTATACTAATATGATGCTGAAAGATGACAAAATACTGTCATACTTTTAATCATTATCTGATATTAAATTAGAAGAGGAAGATGTTTTCAAATAATACAACCAGAAACAAACTTCTTAGGATTAATAATAGATAACAGGCTAAACTGAAAAAAAAACATATTGAAAGAATAGCAAAAATAATAAATACGGGACTATATATCTTAAAACAATAGCGCAACAAATGCGTAGAGATAGTTTAATACAAATATACTATGCCTTCATACATTCTCATTTGGGCTATGGGGTTGTATTATGGGGTAATGCACAGAAAAAAGCAATGCAAAGAATATTAAGATTACAGAAACATGCCATTTGAATAATATATAAACTAAAGAAGACGGATACTTATAAAAATTCCTATAAAAACTAAATATATTAACATTTCCGGCACTGTATATATATATATGAATGCATTAAATACTCAGTAAAAAATCATAGCAATCAAAGTAAAAACATGCTCATACACAAACATGACACAAGAACAAAACAAAATTATTTCATAAACAGATAGAGGAACGTTAAGTAACAAAAGTATAGAAAGTACAACCAAACATTTGAACAATCATTTGCCTAAACAAATAAAACTGAAGAGAGCTGTAAACTTAAATCAATTAAAAAGTATCTCTCAGAAAATGTATTTTACTCTATAGAAGAGTATAAAGTATTAAATTAAACAAGTTATGCTGTATAAAGGTAACCCCTGTATTTTTTTCTAAAGTGTATATACTCATGTTATTATTTGTACTATATGTTCAGTTTTATAATCAAACTGACGATCCTTGTATATTATGTATTACAAATGGAGATAATAAAGAAATAGAAATAGAAATTGCTTTAAACTGCTATGCATTATGATGAATTATCCGAGTTTATCTGAATTAAAGTGAAGCAAATAGAAAAGTATACTTTTATGAGAATGTTTTGTATACCCAGCAATAAACCATAGACAGTAGAAAAAGGCATGTGAATGTAACACATCAGATTTTTTTAAAACTATTCCCTTTGTCTTGTGTATATCAGTAGTTTCCTCACTTATTTTCTTTCTTATTTTCCAGTGTCATCCCTTGTACGCTGTATTATCAAGGAGACCAGCAGTTATTAGACAAAGAACCTTTAAATACTGAATTATCAAGTGAGAGTGAAAAGTATGTATCCTAGAAAGTATTACAGTATTGTAGTAATAGCAGTAATTTACTGAAATTTGCATATAACATTTTTATACAAACAAAATTAGTAATATAAACATAGTTACTATTGCAAGTTTTACATAATAGTTGTGCATTAATATTTCCTGTCATTATATTGAGTTGCTGTGAAATCTATGGACCCAAGAGACTCAAACCCTGTGGT
This sequence comes from Hymenopus coronatus, assembly GCA_030762935.1. NCBI lineage: Eukaryota > Metazoa > Arthropoda > Insecta > Mantodea > Hymenopodidae > Hymenopus > Hymenopus coronatus. Next base: position 31,083,206 of record CM060899.1, on the reverse strand, counting down.
TGTTGAGCTCTTTTTCATCTCAAAGTAATTTGAGATCTCCTTGTGGATTACCAGGAAAATTGAGTCAGTTGGAGAATTTTGTGCCATGGTAGCTGTGGTCAGAACAACTGGACGAAAACCAGGAGATTTATGGTTCAAATCCTGACAATGGCATTGAATTTTTCTGTCTGACTCTAACTCTCCAACTTCTGTCCTATATACAACTGGTATGGAATTAACAATTAATTCACACATTTTGATCCTAACTTATTGCTTACATATATTTTCTCTTAGTATTAAATTTTGTTCTTCATCCTGCTTACTAATTTTTACTTTCTCTTCTTAGTACATAGCTTATCAGTAGAGAAGGTATTACATTGCACCCAAAAAGTTGATACCATGATTTCACATGTTTTAAGACCCACTGTATCCAAAAAGCTTTTTTAGAAAAAGGCCAGTGTGTCTTTATGCATGAATCAAAAAGAAAAATCTGTTATATTCCAAACTTGATAATTAACTTTACCATTTTCAAAGGATTAGTATGACCTAAGAATTTTAAGAACATTCCTCCATCCCAAATTATCCTTTAAATGGAAAAATTTTGTTTTTCTCAGGAATGGTTATAACAATTTTGATTAAAATACTGGACATATAATATGTGTATATTAAATCTTCTGTGATTAGCCTCTGAAGACCTCTTCATTCTTGATGGCTTTTGTATAACTGGTAAACTGTAATAGATAAATGAGAACTTACTGCACAGAAAATGTAAATGTAAATCAAAACTAAGAATTTTATCAAACATACACATCTTTTTTTTTATAAAGTTGAACATTTCCAAGATATTCCTTCTTATTGGTTTCAGTTTTAAAATACTTAAACTTTTCTCAAATGGGAATTTGTTTTGTATTTCGTTTTACTTCTGGCCATGCAAAGAGAACCAAAATTCAATCACTAGCAATCACCTTTTAAAAGATTTAACTATTGCTTTAACCTAATACCTATAAGCAACTAAGTAATAAGACCATTTCTGCTAATGTTTATCTTGATTAGCATGAAGTAGAAAGAAGAATAAGCTGTTGTAAGAGTAGCTTGTTACAGAATAGGTAGAAAGTCATATGAATGGAACAAGTAGATTTTTTTTTTTTTTAATTTACTTGTATTAGCCATTATCTTTTTGTCAGTATACTTTTCCTAAGATTTTTTTTTTTTTTTTTCACTTTTGACTGTTCATATTCCCACTGATTGTTCACTTTCCTTGCACCTATATGTTCGAACTTCCACAATTTTTAATCCTGCTCCAAATTTTCTTTGTCCTGCGAGTATTTTCCAGGTTTATTAACCTAGTTTGGTCCTGAAGTATATTCTTTGATCATGTTTGTGCATATCAAGGTGTGAAACATTACGAAGCTATACATGACAGCTTATTATATAATAAGCAATTTTAAACAGTCAGCATAAAGACTGGATATGTCCATTCACTACTTTCTTATGGCATTCTTCTTCTAGAAGTCTGCAGCTGCTCAAACTGCAAAAAAGGATTATAAAAATAATAAAACAAGCACAATATGTACAGATAGTAAGACAATTTTTAAAGAGCTGTCAATAGCACCTCACCATGTATGCACATACTTCTTGTATACGTTTAAACATTGATGTTTTCAAAAGGAACTTAGCCTTGCAAGATTGTAATACAAGAGCATTTAGCAACATGCACCTCAAGGCTTACAAGGTGTCTTAAATTAATATCACATCAAGTATCAACTTATACAATCACTTTCCAAATAATGTTAAAGAATTCAATAATAAAAAATTTACAACAGCTGTGAAAAACAGTCTCTTAACACATTAAAGCCCAAGTATAGCTTGGGCTGTGTGAAGTGTTCACACAGCCCACACCTGAGCATAGCTTGGGCAGGTATTTCTAACACTTTTAATGCAATTTCACGACCGCAATTTGCTCTTGGACTATGCAGCAAAGATCATGCATCAGTTATCGTTTAGTTGTCTGATTTGTGCTGCCATCTGTCCTCTTTTTAGTCAACTGTTTGGAAATTTAGGAGGCTTAGTAATATTGGCTGCCCTTAGGCCAGTTGTGCCATTTTCCTTGAAGGTGGTAATATGTTTGTTGTTTGATGTCTTAAATGTTTAAATACAGCATTTTCTTCGCTTTTTGTAAACCGAAGCTGAAATTCAGGATGCAATGAATGAAGTTCTGGAAAATTCCGATTCTGAGAGAGAGTTTTGAGCTGTCAATAAATGGAGTGGAAACATATTTACGCAGATTTTTTTTCAATCTCATATTTCATATTTGTTGTAAATTTAAAATAAAATATTAATATGAAGTTATGACTATTTTGTTATTTGTTGAGAAATCCTTGAAAACCATACCAAGGCATTTTAGCAAATTTCATTGATGTACAGTAAATAATAATTCAAAATAGGCGTAAAATAGGTTTCTTGACTATTCAACTTAAGAAATGCCTGGGCTTCAATGTGTCAAGTAATTTACTGTTTTCTGTCAATGATTACATGAATATAAAATTTTAATCTCAAGATGTAAACATTTTATTTTAATTGTTTTTATAATTTATATGTATATAAAATACAATTAATTTGTAGAAGTGCTTAATACATGAGCCTTAGTTTTATCAGCAATGAATCATAGTTACTTTTTTGAAGATATTGCCCTTGTGAACTTGTTTGTTTCATGGTTCCTGTTCATCTGTGGGTTGCACTTCAGCTTAAGAGGAAATTAAAACTACCTTTAAGGCCAAGATTGCACTTAATGTCAATTAGATTTACTTATTTTGATTGATATTTTAAATTATAATGTATAAAAAGGTAGTAATTTTGTTAAAGTATGTATTATTTCTTTTGATGAAACCATGAAGTTATTGTATTTCTTAAGGTGAATAAATTCTATTCTACATTTAAAATGCAAACTGCAGTCGGAGAATGCTTGTCGGAATGACTATTAGATGGTAAGGAATATAGCTCAATTCACTGGCATGCTATTTGGAAGCATTGTCATGGCAATGAGATGGCATGGAAAATCATGCATACAAGGAGCTATTCTCTATATAGCACCATCTTTTGTACAAGAAATGTCTTGAGGGATTCAATTCAATCTAAGTTTTATTCACTGCAAATGTACAATTTGTTCATATGGCTTTGTCATCATTTACAAATAACATAGTACAAGTTTAATAAAATACAGTTGTCCTAATACAATAGGTGCTAAATAAGAGAGTTAAGAAAAATTGTACTTTAGATTTAAAAATATTTCCTGGCACAGCATTTCATGATCTGGGTATCTTACATAAAATAGTATTCCTTTATGGGATACACTATTGAGGATTTTATTAAGTTGGTGACACTGTAGGTGTATTGCTTCATTTGTTTGAGTATTATAGGCATGATAATCCTTATTTCTTTTAAAATATCTCATATTGCTATGAATAAAGAAGACTGTTTCTAGAATATGTATACATGGTAGTAGGAGTATATTAAACTCGTCAAAAATAGGTTTACTTGGAGTATGAAGTAATACATCATACATCTTCCCTACATTTTCTATATCTGACATTCTATGTATATTGAGTTTTGTTGCTTGCAGGAATGGACAAAAGGCACCCAAGGAAACGGCCTGGGAGAAATTCCTGACATCAGTGAGAGCGAGACTTACTGTGATGCAGGTTGTGGAGGGTGTAAAAGTCAATGCCACTCTCACATTTGATTTTCTTCTCTTGTTGCTTATGGCTGGGTAAGCGGGTATGAAATAGTTTATACAAAAATACGTATTTAAAAAGCTTTTAATATTAACAGTACTCGGAGAATAAGTATTTGCTTTCTGTTTCTCTTCCCCTCAAAGGTAGGGGAAGCATTGAATTTGATTCAAAATTACAGTAGAACCTCAATTATCCATTAATCAGTTAATATTTGGCTCGTTAACTGATGTTTTTACTTTCTATACTACATACAGTAAGTAGGGGAAGTATTGTATTCCACCCAAACATTTGATACTAAAATTCACTGAAAAGGCACATTTTGAGACTGCCAGGAATTAAAAAAAAAATTAAAAACTGTCTCTGGTGTGTATCAAGCATTTTTAGAAAAAGGTATATGATGTGCATCTGTGCATAGCATAACTCAAAGAAGTAAAATTGGTTAAATACAATGCTTGGATTTGTGTTCAGTATCTTCCAAGGATGTGACACCCAAAAGTATAGGTACAAATTACAAGGAACATTTTCTCAAAAATAGCTTGTGATGCCAAATTATATTTCCTCAAAAATATCATATATTAAAGAATTTTTCAGGACAAATGAAATGTATATTTTGAAGTTTTGGTGAATAGTTTTTGAAGTCCTCTCCATTCTGGATGATTTTAGTGTAACTGGTAACTGTATTAAAAGACATTTTATGTCAGATTAATTTTGATTTGTTGAGTCAACCATTTCTGAGATATTCCTTCTTATTGGTTTAACTATTGCAATACTTATACTTTTTTTTTTTTGTTTCATCCTGGTCATGCAAGGAGTACGACATTTCAGACCATCTCGCAGTAACTCAATCTTAAAAGTGCTGACTTGCTTTAGCCTGTTGTATTCCCTTATTCCTTTGTATCTGCAATTATGTAAACTTTTATCTGAATTAACATGAAGTAGTTAGAAGAATAAGCTTTTATAAACAATAGGTGTTGAATGAGTAAAGAGGACACATGAATACATCAGACCTTTTTTTCACTTCTAAATTGCATTTTGCGAAGTTGAGTTACTTGTGAAACAAGACATCTATGATGTGTTTTGAATATGTTTTTCAGGTAGTTTGAACATATTGTATATTGTAACAAAAATGATGATTCCAATTACTTCCAAACAACTTATTTTGTTGCTTAGGTTTTCAGCTGCATTCAATTTCTCTCAGCTGTTGACTGCACTTGGCTGTCTCTCCAACTCCACTGAACCTCCAGATGGCTCTATCATAACTGACTTCCCTTGAAGTATGTAGTCTCCTTAACAAAGGTGGAGTACTTTCAGAAGAGGCGGCTTCTCTCAACTTTGCTGCCAAAAAGCTTCTAGAATGTAGAAAAGTGCACACAAAGCATTTGTTTATAGGGCCCTTAGCTCTCATTCTAGCACCATTCATTCACATGCCTAGCAATCCTGATGGCTATGTAAAGACACTACTTCAAGCATGATGTCCACAGTTAATGACCCAGGCGGCATTTGCATTATGAAGATTCTTCATGGTTCATAGTCAGTCATAAAATGTCCAGTGGCAACACTATAAATAGGAACTCATTCATTTATTTTTTTCCTATTGGTTAAGCAAAGGGAACAGAATTTCAATGTCATCAGCTCTTCACAAAGCAAAGCTTTTAAAAGATTTGACTATTGCTTCAACATTGTGTATTTTGTAATTCCTTTTGCAGTTAAAGGAATTATATAATAAAACTATTTATAGTATGCATATTTAGGAAAGGTGTATGAGAAATGATACAGAATTGTGAGGCAGTGCAAGGAGAATGAAATGAATAGGATTATCCTAGAATTAGTTAAACAGAATTCTTATACACCAATAACCATGGTGTTCGTACATATAAAGTCCAAAAGAACAAGCAACTCTCAAAGATAGAAATTTAGATGAATATGTTTAAGGAAAAACAAAGAAAGATATATTATTGTATGAAATGTAACAAATGTTTGTATTATGATTTATGATAAATTCTTTGAGTCATTCAATTCACTTATGCTATCATTTGTTCATTTGCAGACTTGTGGCAGCAATGGGACTTGTTGAAAACAGCTCAGTGGCTCTGGTAGCCAGTATGCTTATTTCTCCACTAATGGTAATTTTCATTTGATTATGTATTCATTAGATGAGCATTTATAATAGCAATTACTGTTAATCTGTAATAAAGAATATAGTTTGATATGTCTCTTAATGAAGCAAGTTCTCTGTTTAGTTTTTGAATAAATATACTATATAATTGTTTTACAGGGACCAATCATGGCTGGGACATTTGGGTTTGTGATTGCAGATAGGAGTCTCCAAAAACTTGGCATCTTGAATGAAATGTTTGGTTTGCTAATGTGTTTGCTTATTGGCTTTTGTTTTGGAATCATTGTGGCTCTTTTAACTGATCACTGGGGCAGTGCTTGGTGGCCCACAGAGGAAATGGTTGCCAGGTATGACACTAATATATAAGTAAAAATTTGGCTTTTAATAACTTTGAATTTATATGTACAAGGCATGCTTTTTACTTTCTTTAGCATGTATGTATAATGTACATAGTATATTGGCATTTCATAGGTATTGTATTCCACCCAAAAATTCAATACCAAGATTTCACTGGAAATATATGTTTTGAGACCCCCTGAATTAAAAAAAAGCCATCTTTTTAGAAAAAAAATCAGTGTGTGTGCCACTGTGGACAGTATAACTCAAAAACAAAAAGTCGGTTAAGCATCAAACTTGATGTTTAAGTTTAGTATCCCCCTATGGATGTGACATGACGATTTTTAAGATAATCTCCCACCTACCCTTTGCATTGAAATATTTTAAAAAAATTGTTTTTTTCTCAAAATGGCTTTAACAATTTTGATTAAAATACTGTATATTAAAGATATTTACATGACAAATGAAATGTATATCTTGAATTTCTGGGAATAGCCTCTGAAGCCCTCTTCATTCTGAATGACTTTTGCATAACTGGTAAAGTGTAAGAGAAAGACAAAAACTTTCCACACAAAAAATATAGATCTCATAAAAACACACAATTTATGTCTGTCATATATTTGTTGTGGAGCTAACCATTTCCGAGATAATCCTTATTATTGGATTCAATTTTGAAATACTTATACTTTACTCCAACAGGAAGCTGTCCGTGTTTCTTTTGTTTTACTCCAGGCCAGGCAAAGAAGCAAATTTCAATGGCAATCATATATCTTCTATTGCTATGTGATCATCACTTTAGCACAGTGTATTCCCTTATTGCCCTTCTTTAATAAGGAAGCAAGTAATAAGACAATTTCTGCTAATGTTTATCTCGATTAGTATGAAGTGGAAAGAAGAAGAATCTTTTATAAGAAGTTTGTTTGTAGATGAGGTAGAGAAAGTCATGTGAATCGAACACATCAGATTTCTCCCCCCCCCCCCCACTATGACCTATTTTGTATGACTATGATTTTGAAATTGTTTATTTGTGCTTTGACACTAATGAACAAATATTAATACATCAATGATCTTGCAATCAACTGCAACATGAAAGTTGTACTGGAGTCTTAATGATGTGGATGAACTTTTAGATGAGTACGTTATGTGCAGTTCATTACATCTAAAGTATCAACTTTGTTAAAATTTCTTGATGTGATTGACCTATTGTGATACAACAAACATCGCCCCTAATGTTCTTTTCCATGTTATGAATTGCATATAAAATAATACAGGTTTTCCATTTTAAAAAACATAATTTATGTTGAAAATCTTATTTGATTGCCTTTTTAAATGACTGGTATCATCTAGTTTAATGAGCCCCTCCCCTGCTTTCATAAAAAATTGTGTACCAATTCCTAATTTGTTTCAGAGTTTGTTTGCAGAGATAGTTTTGACTATTCTGTAACAAAAACAGAACTTTCAGAAAGAGTGGACAGAAATGCATTAAGAATATCTAATGTGTTATATTCACTGACTTTCTCTATCTACTCTTAACAAATTATTGTTATAAAAGCATATTCTTCTATGACTTCTTGATAATCAAGATAAACATTAGCAGAAATGGCCTTACTAGTTAGTTCCTTATAAGAGAGAGAAATAAGAAAATACACTAGGTTAAAGCATAGTCAAATCCTTTAAAAGCTGTTGTTATATGAAACAATTGAAACTTGGTTTGCTTTGCAAAGGTCTGCTATAAAAGCAAAAGAGAGCCGAAACAAGATGACTTTCTGTTTGAGAAAAATTCAAATAGTTTAAAATTGAAACAAATAACAAAGAATATCTCAGAAATGGTTAACTCTACAAAAAAAGTATTACAAATTGTGTGTTTTAATGAGATCTACATTTTTTGTGCAGTAAAGTTTCGTCTATCCCTTGTGGTTTACTAGTGCTATAAAATTTGTCCAGAATGAAAAAGTCTTCAGAGGCTATCCTTGAAAATTCAAGATATACATTTTATTTGTCATGTAAATATCTTTAATACACATTATTTTAATCAAAATCATTAGCCTTTTTTGAGAAACTTGAAAATTTAAAAAAATCTTCCAATTTTAAGTGTAGTTTGGGGTGGGGTACTTAAACAAATTTTTGTTTTTGAGTTATGCTGTCCATAAACACATACCCCTTTTAACATAAATGCTTTTTTTATTTATTCAGGAGGCCTCAAAATATGTATTTCTCGTGAAATTTTGGATAACATTTTTGGGTGGAATACAATACTTTCTCTATCTACTGTGTACATTATACTTTCTCTAGCGCATATTTACAAAGACTCTTAATACAGAGTTCAGGAATGGGGATTATTCTGTTTGTTACCAATAATCCTAGTTGATATAAAATTTAATTTTTTCCCTTCTGATTAATATACAATTTGAATTTCTGTTGCAGAGGGCAAGTGAGATCGTTATGGGTTGGAGTCCTAATTGCATTACCCTCTGGAGCTGCAGTTGCTTTAGCAATCTTGGGTGATAACACAGCTTCTCTTGTGGGAGTAGCTATATCAGCATCTCTTTTACCTCCTGCTGTGAATGCAGTATGTACACTAAAGCTATTTTCTCTTAGTATAAAAGGGACATCGTAAAACCATAAATTCTACCTATAGTTTATTTCTAGAGTAACAGTAAAGAAGAAGAATAAGAAAGGTTACTAGATAAAATGGTGTTTATTTGTTAACATTTCGTAACACTAGTTCAGAACTTAGCAGTTACCTTGGCATTAAATTGCTGCCTTTCATAAATGTACGATTGTGCAAAAAAGGTAATAAGAATAATGGCAAGGTCAAGATGATCGACTCACTACAAACCACTTTTCAAAATGTTGGAATTTTACCATTAGTCTGTGAATATATTCTAGCTATACTGTCATTTTTAATAAATAACCCAGAGAAGTTTACAAAAAATGCAGATATTCATAACAAAGAGACCAGACATAGACAGGACTTGCATAGACCAACAAATAAATACTTCAGTCATTTCAAAAAGGGGTTTACTACAAAGGAATAGTTTTGTTTAATTCATTTCCCTCTCCTATAAAAGAATTGTACATGAATAAAAACAAGTTTAGATCAGAATTAAAAAGAAATCTTATTTTTTTTTATAAATGTAAAAAGAAATCTTATTACTCACACCTTCTATGCAGAGGAGGATTTCAATAAATAAAATAATGGTAATAATGTGCTGTTGTAAATACAATAAACATGAATATTATAAGAATGCATGTAATGGAGAGTTTTTGGAAACAGATGTGTAATTATAAATTATGCTAAACTGACACTTCTGAAAATTCAATGTCAGAGTTATTATTTGTAAATGTATTAATAATTATCAATAAATTTAATTATTGCCATACTCTACTTCCTAGAGTTTGGCACAGAGTCTAATTTCAAAATAGGATCTACAGATTACAATGGAGAGAGACAGAGACAGGGAGGCAGTCTCTGTGGTCAACATTCTTGCCTCCCAACCAGAGGTCAAAGGTTCAATTCCCAGGTGGAACAGTGAATTTTTCTACAACCAAAATCATTCCCTATCCCCCATATCTGGAAGTATGAATATGGTAATGAATGTGTATGTGTTTAATAGTATAAAACTGAAAAACCAAAGTTAAGAAATATTTCAGTTCACTGAGCAAAACAACAGCAGTTATTTCTCATGTCAAAGCTCACCGATATGACCATAGAAGTTAAAGGGAGATGTAAAAAAAAAAAAAGAAAAAAAATAATAGTGAAATATTATTAGAACCAGATGAAAAATTCAATGTCACAGCTGAAATTTGAACACTTTCTCCTGCTCTCTGTGCGGTTGCTCTAAGCATTGAGCTACCTCCAATCTTCCAACTGATTCATGTGTTTTTACCTGGTCAACCAACCAGATAAAAACAACCAACCAACCAGGTGTTCTTTCAGAGAACACCTTAATGGCAACTTGCATTTTTAAGTACTTAGTATCCAGGTAACATTAACATAGTTATTGCCAACTATCAAGCTAATCTGGACTAGGTGAGACTGAAGATAATCCAGATTAACAAAGCTCCAGATAATTTGGAATCAACTATTAAATGAATATGAACTACCAATCTGTACAAATATTTGTTAATGTGGAGGGGGTTCAGTTGGTTAGGTACTGGTCTTCTGATTCCAAGGTTGCCAGTTCAAACTCTAGGCCAATGGCTTTTAAGTGTATTTAAAATGGCAGCTTCATGTCAGTAGATGACTAGCATGTTAAAGAACATGGAGCACATTTCCAGCATACTAGTAGTGCTGATAGTTGACAGCGTTGTTAACAAATAATTGTTTTTTTTTTTTACTTCTCTGCTACATATACTATGTAGGAGAAGTATTCCAGAAATATGATTTGAATAAATTTTTAGAGAAAGGTGCATGTGACTGTGTATCTTTGAGCATCCTACTTAAATATCAAGTTTGATATTTGCCCTACTTTTATTTTTTAAGTTCAGTATTTTATAAAGATTCAACATGAAAATCTTTAAAGAAAATCCTACCACGTCCCAGCTATCCTTTACATGGAGTACTTTTCAAAATCTTTTTTTTTTAATATATACATATATATAATGGTTTTAATGATTTAGATTATAATATATTAAAGTATTTTTATCACAAATCTCTGGGTATAGCCTTTGATATCCTCTTCATCCTGGAAGACTTTTGCATAACTAGCAAACTGTAACATATAAAATCTTATTACACAAAAAATATAGATTTCATTAAAGCACACCTTTGTCAGATAAAACTATTTGTGGCATTAAAATTTTGAAAAATACTTGCATTTTTTTTCAAGCAATAAGTTGCTATTCATTTTTTGTTATATTTTGCAAAGAGCATGTGATTTCAAAGCCATCATATAGAGATTCACCTTTTAAATAATCTGATGTGTTACATTTGCTGACTTACTCTACCTCTGTACAACAAATTATTTTTATAAAGGCTTATTCTTCTATTTGCTGCATGCTAGTTAAGATGGACATTAACAGATATTATTTTAAAAGACATTTTCTTCTAGGTTCAAGGGAAATAAAGGAATATACTAGGCTAAAGATATAGTCTAATCATTTAAGAACTGGTTGCTGTGTGATGGCCTTGAAACTCTGATTTGATGACCAGGATGAAAAACAATCTGAAGTTACATTCACGTGATTCTCTGTACTTATTCTGCCACAAACAGTTTTTTCAAAAATTTGATGTTCTATCTGCCTCATGCTAATCAAGACGAACATTAACAGAAATAGTCTTATTACTTACTTTCTTGTAGGTAGAATGGAAACAAGGGAATACACTACTTAAAAAAAAATAGTCAAATATTTTAAGAGTTGGTTGCTGTGTGAAGACTTCAAATTCAATTCTCAATCCATGACCAGGAGTAAAAGAAAATAAAAATAAAAATGAATGAAGACTTTCTATTTCAGAAAAGTATAAGTTTTGTAAAATTTAAATCAATAATAAGATATATCTCAGAAATGGTTAACTCCACAAAAGGATATGGCTCTTCTTTCTAATATGTGATACAGGATTTTTTTAAGTGCAAAATGAGCAGAAAATTTTTTCAAAGTAAGGCTTTACATTTTATTATCTAATATGAATTTAAAATCACTTTTTACAATGATTTCATGCAAAAAAAGTTCTCTTAACATAATTTATGATTTATAATTCTTTATTTATTTACTTACAGAGCATTTAGCCATTCTGAAGAAAGCAATGCAGCCAAATTATTCATTTTGAATCACATAATGTAAGGCAGCCAACAGTCTTTACACTAACTACAGTTCATCATCAAATTATCATGACTCGTTATTGCACTAAGTAACCATGTACTCTGTTTGATGCTTAATTACTAGCTATGTACATGAAACACTTAACTCACACGTTAACTAAGCCTATTCTAAACCTAATCCCTGCACCACCTAATCTCTCACTCATGCTCACTCTCACTCAACATGCTCACTCTGACTCACATACTCATTCTTGCTCTCATGCTTGCTCTCCCTCTCATGCCCACTCACTCTCGCACTCTTTGACACACTGTCACTTGCACAATACTCATGCTCACTCTCACATTCACAGTTGCCCTCCATGGTGTAATGGTTACCATGCTAGCTTCATATACCCAAGGTCGTGGTTTCAAACGATGGATTTTTTCGGGCATAAAAATCCTTAGCATGTCTTCCTTCGGAAGGGAAGTAAAGCCGTTGGTCCCGTGTCTTAGATTTATGGCACGTAAAAGAACCTCAAACCTAATATACTGGCCTCTGAGCAAAATTAAGCAGTCTTTCATGCCCAATATAGAATGGGATGCTGAGAACTGCAGCCGTTACTAGCATCCATTAATAAAACGCAATTTCATTTTCTCACATTCACACTGTCACTCTAGCTCTCACACCCTCACTCTCACTAACACTCACTCTCTCTCACATTCACACTCACACTCACTCTCACTCTCTCTTACATTCACACTCACTCTCACTCTCACTCTCTCTTACATTCACACTCACTCTCACTCTCTCTTACATTCACACTCACTCACTCTCTCTCTCTCTCTCTCTCTCATTCACACTCACTCTCTTTCTCTCTCTTTCACATTCACACTCACTCTCTCTCACTTACACTCTCATACACTTACTCTCACTCTCACCACAACCTCACACTCTCTCCCTTACTCCCTCACACACTCACCTGCTAACTCATTCACATTCTCATTCATTCACTCACTCATTCTCTTGCACCCGTAATCCTATTCTCACATACACTCACACGCTCACATTCACTCGCCACTCTCACCCTCACCTTCTCACCCACTCTCTTGCACTCATATTCTTGCACTCACTCTAACCTTCACATTCTCACCCTCACATCCTTGCACTCTCTCATACTCACACTGATACTCTCAATTTTCTCCCTCCCCCTCACACTCTCTCAATCACACACTCACCCTTGTACCCGCACTCACATTCCCACTCTCACACTCTCACTTATAAAACTCACAATCTCTCACTCATGCTCACTAACCCTCAACCTCTCATCCGCCCTCTGACACCCACCCACCCACCCACTCACTCTTACTCTTGCTCTCCCTCTCCCTCTTGCACCCACACTCTCACCCTCATCCTCACCCACACCCTCACACTCTCTCTCACACTCACCTCCTCATACACTCACACAGTGATGCTTATGCTCTCACTCACCATCACAACGACACTCTCTCCCTCTCCCTCACACTCACATCCACACTCTCTCTCAGTCATCCTCCGTGGTGAAATGGTTACCATGCTAACTTCATATGCCCAAGGTCGCGGTTTCAAACCCGGTGGAGTACGATGGATTTTTTTGGGTGTAAAAATCCTTAGCATGGCTTCCTTCGGAAGGGAAGTAAAGCCGTTGGTCCCATGTATAGATTTACGGCATGTAAAAGAACCTCAAGCCTGATAGAGAGGCCTCTGAGCAAAATTAAGCGGTCTTTCACGCCCAATTTAGAATGGGATACTGAGAACCACAGTAGTTAAAGAGCATCCTTAAATAAAACATCATTTATTTTTACTCTCTCTCTCAGCTGCTGTCACACTCACTCTCTCAACACACTCACTGACTTTCGCACCCACCCTCACATTCTCACTCCCTCACTCTCGTGTTCACTCTCTCACACTCATGCACTCACACAGTCACATACTTGCTCACTCACTCATGCTCACTCTCACTCTCTCACCCCTCTCTGACACTCACACTCTTGCTCTTGAACCCGCTCATGCTCACTCTCACCCTCACACTTACACTCTCTCTCATTCGCTCATGCTGTCTCTCACTCTCGTGCTCATCCTCACTCTTTCAATCTCTCGCTCATGCTCTCACACTCTCATTTACACTCTCATTCTTGCTAACTGAAGAATGTTTATTTTGCAAATGCTATTGATGTATGAAAATACAATTGAAATATTGTATAAAACAATTGTTTAACTATATAATTACTAACATTTGAAGGTCTAGATATCTTATTAAGATCAGTAGCACAGAAAAGCAAACCAAATTATATATTGCAGTATATAATGGAGCATGTGAATCAGTAAAGGGATTTAAAAAAAAATATGCATGCAAGTCCTTTCTCTAAAAATGCTTTTTCTTTGGACTCAGGGGACCTCAAAACATACTTCCAATGAAATGTTGACATGGATTTTTGGGTAGAATACAATACTCCCAGTTTTTTAATTGTTTTTTCCATGCAATGTGTGTGTATGTGTAGAACAGGAGTTGGATAGGTAGAGTCAGGCTGAGGGCGCTAATAACCTAGCCCTTAAACCCCAATAATAATCATCATCATCATCATCATCATCATCAGAGTAGGACTGAAAAATTCAATGCAATAGCCGGGATTTGTACCGTGGATCTCTGGTCTCTAGCCAGCTCTTCTAACCACTGAGCTACCATGACACAGCATTAAATTCCTAATAGTTGGTCAAACTATGAAGCTCAGAACTTAAAGAACTTACAATATTGTAAGTTACTACTGGGATATTATTGTCATCTCAAAATAATTTGAGATCACCTTGTGGTTTACCAGGAAACATTCAAATCAGTTGACATTTTTTGCTGTGTTGCTATGTTGCCATGGTAGCTCAGTTGTCAACACAACTGGCTAGAGACTTTGAGATCTGTGGTTCAAATCCCAGCTATGGCATTGAATTTTTTAGTCTGACTCTGCCTATCCAAATACTCTAGCTACTTATTTTGTGCAGCAGAGAAAGTAAATCTGACACTACTAGTTTAGCCTGTTATGCTTAAATCTGAAATATATGACTGTTTTTCAGGGATTACTATGGGCACTTGCTTGTATCAACATGCTTTGGGCAGAGCATGTACAAATGGACAATGACAACAATGCTACTACCTACACATATACTCCAATCTACTCTGCTACTCCTGCAATCGAGTTGGCCATACTGGGTGCTGTAAGCCTTTGTCTTACATTGCTGAACATTGCCTGTATATTTGTAACAGGCATTGTTGTTTTAAGGGTGAGTTATCCAATTGTTATCTACTGCTTTCAATTATTATGATTTAACTGTTTGTTTACTGGCAATAAAATCAGAATAAATAAGGAAGAAGAAATAGTGGTTATGTTGCATTGTTTGCTAGAGCTGCATTACTCAGGCAGGCAACCTATGAAAACCAAGTCTAGTGGAAATTCAAACTGATATTGTTTATGAGTATGAAGTTAGTACTATATCTTAGCTTCCTAACAGGTGAATAAGGCAGACTTCAATGATTTATATGCATATGGATAGCTGACATGTATTCCATTACACAATAAATGAAAGCCCCTCATATTTTGATGTAATATGGTTAATTTATTTGTCACATTACTTGAATTACCATTAAACCATAATCTTACACAATTCTGTAATATTAAATTAACCTTAAAATCTGAAAGATCCGTAATAAATTTATTTAATACAAGACATGTCCAGAATGTAAGTACCTGCCACTTTGAAAAAAAAAAAGTATAAAACATAAAATTGTTCTTACAGAAGATTATTATTTTACCTACTAATTGAGATAGAAATTAGCAGATTTGGTCTTATTGCTTGCTTCCTTGTAATCAGAAGGGAAATAATTGAATACATTAGACAAAGTATAGTCAAATCTTTGATTGCTGTGTGAAACAATTGAGGTGCAGTTTGCTTTGTATGGTCCCGTTCCAGAAAAATTAGGTAGTTTAAAATTGAAACCAATAACAAAGAATGTCTCAATCAGTCAACTCTACAAGAAAATGCATATGACATAAATTATGTATTTAAACAAGATCTGCATATATGTAGTAAACTTTTGTCTATCTCTTATGGCTTAACTGTTATGCAAAACTCATTCAGAATAAAGAGGTCTTTAAAGACTATTCCTAGAAAATTAAAAATATGCATATTATTTATGATGTAAATATCTTACATATAAAGTATTTTAATAAAAATCATTAGAGCCAATTTTGAGAAAAACAAAATTTAAAAAATGTTTCTATGTAAAGGGTAGTTTGTGGTAGGGGAGATTTTCTTGAAAATCTTTGTGGTTCATTCTTGAAAGATATTAAACATAAGTTTGGTATTTAATGGTCTTTTCTTTCTTGATCTCACTCACTCACTCACTCACTCACTCACTCACTCACTCACTCACTCACTCACTCACTCACTCACTCACTCACTCACTCACTCACTCACTCACTCACTCACTCACTCACTCACTCACTCACTCACTCACTCACTCACTCACTCACTCACTCACTCACTCACTCCTTTTTGCAACTCAGGGGGTCTCAAAACATATATTTCTGGTGAAATATAGACACAACATTTTGGGCGGAATACAATACTTTCTCTAGCTACTATGTACATTCGTACTAGGAAAAGTAATTACTATGCATTACTTTCTGATCAACTTTTGTAAAACTGTGTAGCATTTACTTGTGAACCATACAAACTTATGTAGGCAAATAAGATATTTCTACATTTATTTTGTTGCAGGTTGTTAACCCTCTGTATAATAGAACATGCAGGTCTGTAAATTTATGTTGCTTCTTAAAAGAAAATGCATTTTTATGCAGGTAAAAGAAGTGGCACCTCGTACATCGAAGGATGAACAGCAGTTCTGGAAACATGATGTTAAACTTGCTAGAGATTACAATAGAACATTCCATGCAGGAGATGCAGAAGAACTGCAAAGGAAGTAAGTTGTACTATCATTGGATTTTATACTTCTCCCTCCCCTCCATATCTGCAATTTGGAATTGTGATAGAAGTTAGATTCTCTAACCTATAATCCTTTTATTCCACTTTTTGCTTAAAATCGTGTATGATTGGACACCTGCCATTGAAACTTTGTAATTTAGCACTCCCAAAAAAGGTCATAAAGTTTTACCCATTAGATTTTGTGAACCAATCACAAGGCAGCATTACAGGGTGGTCAGTCATAAAGCAGAAGTGGAAGTGGAAGCGGCTCTGTTGCCAGATCTATTTATTTACAACCACATACTTCAATTTGTGATCTTTATCATATGTATTGTGTTGTTCTTTGCAAGCTGCTTATTATTTGGTGGTTATTTACATTTGAAGTTATTGCTGATAGCATTATTGGTATTTGTTTATATACGTGTATTTACATTTAAATATTTATATAGTCAAATATTATAACAAATTTCTGAGAACTTTGAAATTCATTTTGTTGTATTGAAATTTTGTTAAATCAGTTATTTAATATTCTTACAAGGGAGATAAACGTGTGAGGTATTTTGATATGAATATGGTGATATAGACTCCTTATGAGTATTCTTTCCTTTGCTATATCTCTGTGACATTTTTCATATGTATCCTTTGATTTTACAACACATTGAGCCTTTAGTTTATTGTAATTCTTGCTTACTGATTCTCCCAGAACTTGATTACCTTCACTAATGACTGAGCTAATTGCTTCCTCCCAACATAAATCCTTTGCTAATAGCTTCTACATAGCTACAAAGTTCTAACCTGTGCCCTTTTAACATTATGCTTCACTAATGACCCACCTAAAACAGAATTATAACCCATGCATTTTTACATTATTTGTTGATTTTTTTATGTATGAAAATATTTATTGCACTTATTTCTCTGTTTTTCCATTAATTTGTATTAATAATTATTAATTTAATATGGCCATAATTCTGGTATCATACTTTTGCAGATAAGTTATTCAAACTTCATATTCAAGTATACCAGTATTTGTTACTTATACAATATAAATTTAGTGTATCTGATGATATACAGTATATTTAATGACTCAGCTGTGTTTATCTGAGGTTATATGACTTTTTATTAGAACATAATGTTCCTTTTCTGTTGAAACTACCAATAATGTATGTAGCTTTGAAATTCGATACAGAGGCTCTGAGTAATATTTTCTTTATTGTGACCTTGAATTAACCCAATGATATAGATACAGCTTTCACAAAAAATTATAACTCATGTAAAAAATATGCTCAAAGAAAATACACACTTTTTTTAATAATAATATTCACTGATATCCATGTTCTTAAAAATATACAGATGTCTAAAGGTCAGATAAAGCAGTTATTATGTTTGCATGCTCTTTGCACAGTTTTACTATGAATGGTTGATTACTTTCAGAAAAAAATATGTATAAAACAAAGAAAGTATAAAATAAGAACTGAAGCTTTCCTGGCGACGTATTAATTCAAAATCTTCTCGGGCTTCTAGCCAGGTAAAAACTTGGCTTGACACCAACGTTTCGAAGAAGTGCATCTTCCTCGTCTTCAGGGTGAACTGATGGTTTGAGGGTGAACGTTGGTGTCAAGCCAAGTTTTTACCTGGCTAGAAGCCTGAGAAGATTTTGAAAGAAAGTATAGTTTTGAGAAAAACCAATTTGAAGTGGTGGTGGTGAAGCAGGCATTGAAAGTCTGCACTAACCTACTAAACAACCATGCATAGGTGTAAATAATATCGAAACCATGTAAACACACATTTCATTCTCTTCAGCAAGGATTGCACCATTGAAAAAAATCTGATCTGTTCCATTAACATAACTTTCTCTAGCTGCTCCACAATCAAATTTTTCTTACAAAAGATTATTCTTTTATCTATGTCATACTAATCTAGATAAACAATTAGCAGAATTGATCTTATTACTTGCTTCCTTTTGAGGATAAGGAAAATAAAGGGAATACATTAGGCTAAAGTGATAGTAAAATGTTTTAAAAGCTGGTTGCTACATGAAACAGCTGAAGTTTGGTTCGCTTTGCATGTTCCTGTTTGAGATAAGTTAAATAGTTTATAATTAAAAACAATAAAAATGAATATCTGAAACAATTAACTCTACAAGAAAATGTGTGTTTTAACAAGATCTACGAGATTGTGTTGTAAGTTTTTGTCTGCCTCTTACAGTTTAACTGTTATACAAAATTCAATCTGAATAATAGCTCTTCAGAGGCTGTCCCCAGAAAATTCAAAATATACATTTTATTTTTCAGTACAGTATTTTAATCAAAACTGTTAGAACATTTTTGAGAAAACCAATACTTTTGAGGAATGTTCCATGTAAAGTGTAGTTGGGGGTGGGGGATTTGCTTGAAAATCTTTGTGAACTTAAGTATCAAGTTAGGTATTTAACTGACTTCGAGCTATGCTGTCCACAGACACACCACAGACCTTTTTCTAAAAAAATTCTGTTTTTGGACACAGGAGACCTCAAAACATATATTTCCGATGAAATCTTTGTATCAAATTTTTGGATGGAATACAGTACCTTCTTTATCCACTATGCACATTGTACATACAGGCTAGAGAAAGTAAAAATAGATTTTTTGAAACTTTAGATATCTACCTCCCCTTTAGCAATGAAGAGGCAATTTCTGACCACAGTTTTATTTATAGATTTGCAGCAAAGTACGGTCAAGATTTACATCCAACAATCACAGCTTTGTCACCAGACGTTTTGCAAGCTTACCGCAAAATGAGCTGCATCAGTGGCCTTAGTGGACAACACACCTACCACAGATCTTATGAAGTGAGTATTATAAAACCTCTTACAAAACTTATTCTGAGTTTGAAAATGCACTACTGTATCAACAACTATCATAGTTGCTATGGTAGCTCTGAGGCTAGATGCACCAACAAAAACTGGAGGATAAGTGGTTCAAATCCTAGCTTTGGTATGCATTTTTCAGATTAACTCTTACCTTTCCGAATGCTGTTTTATTTATTTCTTTTTTATAGTATGCTTGATTATTGTTCATTATCTTTAATTTGATTCATGATCTCTTTGTTTTATTGGTGAAAGCGTAGCAAGAGTTCTTCAAATTTTACATGCATTCTGCAAGAACTTATGCTTGAGAATAAATATTAAAAATCTGATGTGTTCCATTCACATGACTTTCCCTACATCTCTGTAACAAATTATTGTTAATAAGCTTATCCTCCTATCCCCTTCATGCTAATCGACATAAATACTAGCATAAAGAGTCTTATTTCCATTAATGTCATTAATGTGGCTGCATTTATTGTATCCTTTTATATATATATATATTTTTTTTTATTCTGATAACATGTATATGTTTCAAAGGATGAGATATATATGAATAAAATCCAAGAGAAAGCATGTCAGGACTCTTAAAAAATGACAGTTGTTAATCACTTCCAGGTGCTGCTACTCAGTTTGTTATGCAGATGTTTGGGGATTATTTACGGAGGTTGACTACGTTTGTTAGAAATGATGTACAGGTTAGCTACTATGTGAGACACATATAGCTTGCAGCCTTTGATTGGTTTTATCTGCTTGCGTATATGCATTGATGAATCTTTGGACTTTGCCTCACATGTTATAAAGTATCCCCCAAAAAATTGTAAAACTTTATGTACAGATAACTGAAATAAACTATTCTTGTTTTATTTCTTTTAACTTAATATCACAGTGGGATAGTCATAATGATAAGGATAGTCAATTTCTTTTTATCTGTTAAGTGAAATTTAATAAGGCTTTTGTGAATGCTAGAATTTCCTGCTGAAGGTCTGTATTGAAGCTAAATTTCAATTTCATGTTAAAGGCACCCAACAGAGGGTCGCAGTTCACCTGGTCACCAAATACCAAAGGATTCTTGGCAGAATCTAAACCCACGTACCAAGAGCTTGATAATATTTACAATATATTCAAGAGAAACCAAGTAGCAGAACCAATTCAGACTAAAATGAGAAGAACAAGCTTTCCTGGGACAAGTTGGTTTGCAGGTAGGTATATTCTTGAAAAAGATGAGTAGAAGGACAAATAACTTAATTTGAAAATATTTGGGCATTTGTAACATCACTGTGGCATATCATTGAAAACTAGAAATTCCTTGTAGTTGTACCCTAGTTTTAAAAGTTTAACTCCAAACAGCTGTATTGTGTACAAGAGCATAATATTGTCAAGCTACTACAGTGAAGGCATAATCAAATTAACTAATGTAGTTAATTTCTGCACACTTCACTAATTTGTAGGATTTTTATAGTATATTAAAGAACTCTGCACAATTTCCAAATTTATATTTAGGCAACAAACCATTTCTCTATGACCAAATACTAAATTCCTAGGAATATGATTAGACAAACATGTAAAATGGGAAAAACAAATTCAACAGCCAGCATTGAAACTGTAGAATATATTATATTGGCAATTTTCCTCCTATATTTAAATTAACCTGGGTAATTACTTTTTATTATTAGAACTAGTTGAAAAATTCAATGCCAGGATTTGAACGTGGTTCTCCCACTCTCCATGCAGTTGCTCTGACCATTGAGTTACTGTGACAACATGCTGGTATGACATTCAATCCTCCAACTGATTGTGTTTTTTAGCCACCCAATCAACCGGTATGTCTCCCTTCAGAAAACCTTAACGGTAAGTCACCCTTGATGGTGACTTACCTTCATAAGTAGAGGGCATTCCGAAATGAATTCTATTTCTTTCCAGCATTCTTAATCTGCTATTTGGCTCATCATGACAGTTGCGGCCGCGCCGTGGCTGAGTGTTTAGACCACTCACCTCTCACCTAGACGGCCCGGGTTCAATCCCAAGCGACCGCATATGAGATTTGTGGTGGACAAAGCGGTGCTGGGGTGGGTTTCCCCCGCCATCACATTCCACCAGTGCTCCATCTTCATTCATGTATCATCAGTGTCACCGCCTGTGGTGCCATAAGTAGTTAAAGCGGGCGTTAAACACTACCAAAAAAAAATGACAGTTGCAAGTTAATAGTAGGTACTTTGGTCTGCCCACAAGTGGCAGAATGTTCCAGAGAAGTGACACAACTGCACACTGCAGTGCATTTCTTCAACTGCTGTCATTACGTGAGTAGACAGCATGGAGTATGATCATTACAGGCAGGGCTAGATGACATGGTTTCTGTGCAAAGAGGGTGTAGCCACTGCAGAGATTCACAGCCAATTTCTGGCAGTGTGTGGGGAGTCTGCACGTCTCAAAAAACTGGGTGGATGGGTGGAAAAGTGGCTGGACATCAATGGGGAAAGGAACCAGTTCTGGAAGGCCTACGACTCTTGACAACCCAGTCAACATGTCAAGAGTGGAGCAGCTTATTCAGGAGAACACTCTGCACAGCATAGTGCACGAATACCTGAAGTTGGGGAAGGTCTCTGCCAGGTGGGTACCTAGATCTCTGAATGCAGCACAAGGATATGTGTAGTGATCTCCAACCCCACAACCAGGATCCAGAAGGCTACAATTGCAAACTCATGACTGGTAGCGAGACCTGGCTCCACTACCATGAGCCAGAAAGCAAATCTCAATCAATGCAATAGAAGCATAAAGGCAGACCCCTGCCAAAAGAAGTTCTTTACAGCGCCCT
This sequence comes from Hymenopus coronatus, assembly GCA_030762935.1. Classification (NCBI taxonomy): domain Eukaryota; kingdom Metazoa; phylum Arthropoda; class Insecta; order Mantodea; family Hymenopodidae; genus Hymenopus; species Hymenopus coronatus. The sequence goes on along the minus strand of CM060899.1, from coordinate 31,060,635 downwards.
CATTAGGCAAAAGCATGGTCACAGTGTTTTGGGACATAGATGGAATCATCCTCATTAATTGAATGGAACCAAACACTACCATTAACAGCACGACTTATATGGAATTTGTGCCATGCAGTTCTAAAGAAACAGCCAGGAAAATGGGCGCAAGGTATGTTCCTTCAACACGATAATACTCTTCCTCACACAAGTTGGGAAACCACGGCTGCCATCGCTGACATGCTGCCACACCTACTGTATTTACCTGATTTGTCTCATTCTAATTACCACCTATTTGGTACCATGAAGAGACCTTTGCACAGACATCAATTTGCTGACTTAGAGGAATTGCAAGCAGCTGTCCTGCAGTGGGTGCAACATACTCCAACTGCAGAAGGTCGAATAATATTTCTAATTGTTTCAATACATACTATAAAAGGTATTAAGGCACCTGGGGTTCCTTGAGGAACTAAGTGAGCAAATATATGTTTGATATTATTGATTCAGCCAAAAAGTATAAAACACTGGTGGCACAAGTGTATACAGCTTATCTGCCTGTGGTGCCATAAGTAGTTAAAGCAGGCGTTAAACACTACCAAAGAAAACAAAATACAGCTCAATAGAGACTATTAAAAAAGCAGCTATACCTGATGAGGCATAGAGGTTCTTATTGTTGGGTACTAATGACCTTAGCAGTTGAGCGCCCTTAACCACCAATCATCATCATCATCGTCATCGTCATCGTCATCGTCATCGTCTTTTTCTTTTTCTTCTTCTTCTTCTTCTTCTTCTTGCTTGTAAAAAAAATTCAATTCAATTTATTATGGAATGCCTCTCATACTTAGTATCCGGGTAATATTATTATAGTTATTGTCAACTATCAAGCTATTCTATTATATTGGCAATGCTGCTCCTATATTTAAATTACATTGGGAAATAAAAAACAAAATCAGATGGAGTATTGAATGTCATATGGGTATGCTGTCACAACAGCTCAATGGTTAGAGAAACCATGCAGAGGGCAGGAGAACCGTGTTCAAATCCTGGTTGTGATACTGAATTTTTCAACTTGCTATAATAATAGAATACATTTTTTATTAAATACATGAAGAAATCTGTAAATACAATTGTGGTGAGAATTAAATACCTACTTCCATTCTTAATGTGTTATGGAATACTAAGTTGGGGTTATGCAAAAGATGTAGAGAAAATATTTAGATTGCAGAAAAGAGTAGCATGTTATATTGTAAATATGTCCTCTTCTTCCAGCTGTAAACCATATTATAAAATATTGACTCTTTTTTTTAATCACACACTTACTTTTTTTTATATAATATGTATTTAAAATCACATTTTACTATGATTTCATGCTGGAGAACATTTTATTGACATAACTTAAGGTTTGTAATTATTTATTTACTTTCTGCTCATGTAGTCATAGTGAAGAATATAGTGCAGCCAAATTATCCATATCACATCACTTTTTGCAATGCTGCCAACAGTCTTTTTTGTCAATAAATTACACAATAAATAATATACACTGTCTGCTACTAAATTAAGTTGACTCAATATACTAAATAATTAACTCTCTCATTAATTTAGCCTAGAATAAACCTAATCACTACAAAATAGATATACTTATTACTACATAATTATTCATATGAAAAGTAAGAGTAGGGCTCTTTTTTAGCATTCTCTGCAAAACTCGCTACCGTCTCTTAATTGTGCATTCCATTAAAAGACGGTAGCAAGTTTTGTAGAGAATGCATTACACTTAGAACATAACATGCTTGTTCTCAGCAGACCCTCGTCAAATAACAGCTGAAGAACAGCCTCTGTATTATTGAGGTAAACCAACAGATCTGTTTTATTAATTGGATGATCGATTTCTACAACTGATATAATCTGTATGACGTGATTGGATGTGACGTGACCTTTTGTTTAGTCAGTGTAGCCAGATTTTGTGATATATTTATGAAATAGTGCAGATAAATATCATTCAAAGTCTTGCCTTTCCAGATAAATTCTCTCTGTTTGCTCAAAAAGTATCACTTGGGTCGGACGTTTTATATTACTTGTGATAATTTTGCCATTTACACTCTATCTCATAGTGCTGTTTTGAGTAAACAAGGATGTTGATTAGTATTTTAGAATATTTTAATAGAGTTTTATATTAATTTCATATTATACTAGCTTTTAAAAATAAATACTTTTAATTTTGCAGTTATTTTTTATCATAAGTATATTACTTATTTCACTATTATAATGTTTTTGTTATTTTGACAAAATCCTTGCAGCTGCAGTCAATATAACCCTATCATCATCCTTGCATATCACCACACTGGTTATTTTATGTGGATGCTCCCCATTCTTTATCATAGGCATATTTGGCTGCAGTCACTGGATTTTGAACTCCCAACATTTAGCTTTGAATGGATGGCCCATTCATTATGTATCACCTTAATAATCATGGCTTTACATTAAGGTGCCTATGAAAGAAATGTAAAAATGTCATGTGTTGCATTTATATGACTTTCTCTACCTACTCTGCAACTAACTATTCAAACAGAATCTTATTAATTGAGACATAAAACTACCTGAAATAGTTTTATTTTATATTTCCTTGCAGATACAAGGGGAATAAATTAATACACTAGATCAACGGTTCCCAACCGGTGTGTCCCGGCACCCTAGGGATGCTGCGAGATATTGAGATAAACAAAAAAAAAATACCTTCTACTGAAGCCTTAAGTCTTGTAAGGTCTTCAAATAAAATAAGTCAAATCAATTACTCTCATGCACGGCAGATGGTGATAGTGGTCAATTCATTTCAGTAATTCAGTTATACTAGTATCCCACAGGTTGCATTACAGCTATACCCTGTCGAACATTCCCGAGACTGCTCGCTTCCTCACGAACATTCCCGAGACTTCGACAGATGAATATCTAAAAGTGTATGCCGCTTGGCGCTTTCAGTTGTCTTCCTCGCGTTGATTCACAGTGTTTAGCTATGGATAAATTCATTGTTAAACGTAAACGCCAGGACAGTGAAAGTGAACAGTCGGCTCCTACTGCTTGCTTTAAGAAGCCAAATCTTACAGTTTCTCCCGGACCGTCGAATTCACCACATAAAGAAGACAAATGAAAGAAAAGAACATACCAGGACAGTTACTTAGCGTATGGATTTAAGTGGAATAACAACGAGAAAAACCCAATCCCTGTGTGTTTAGTTTGTGGCGAAACATTTAGCAACGAGGCCATGGTACCTAGCAAACTGAAGCGGCATCTTACAACAAAGCATCCTAGTGTGTCACAGAAAAGTGTAATGTATTTTTCACATATATTAGAAGGGGAGAAGAAAACAGAGAATGACCATAGGTGATACTGCTCTTGAAGCCTCATTTAAAGTAGCAGAACTGATAGCTAAAAAAAAGAAACCTCATACTCTTGGAGAGGAAATCATTGGCCCTGCATGTCAAGTTATAGTTTCAACAATACTTGGCGAAGGAGCAGCTAATCAAATTTTGAAAGTTCCTCTGTCCAACAACACAATCAGCAGCAGGATAACTGAAATGTCATGCAATATCAACGAACAAGTCACAGAGAAAATAAAAACTTATAGAACATTTGCTTTGCAAGTAGATGAGAGTCTCGATATTGGTGACAAACCGCAACTCCTTGGTTTTATCAGATATATTGATGAAAAAGATATTAGTGAACAGTTTCTGTTCTGTAGACCACTGGAGACTACAACCACAGGCCATGATATTTTCGTTTCTATTAATTCCTATCTCAATGACCATGATCTTTCATGGAAAGACTGTTGTGGTATATGTACAGATGGTGCACCATCTATGTCTGGGAAAATTAAAGGTTTTACTGCCAGAGCTCTCAATGAAAATCCATCCATTATTATAACTCACTGTTTCTGCATAGAGAGGCGTTAGTCGTGAAAGCGTGTAATGAAGATTTTGCTGAAGTGTTTAACCAAGTTGTGAAAATGGTGAACTATATGAAGTCTCGACCTTTAAAGTGCAGAATTTTTTAGCAGTTATGTCGCGCAACGGATGCAGCTCATACCTCTTTGTTACTTCACACAGAAGTAAGGTGGTTGTTGCGGGGTCATGTATTGAACCGGTTTCTCGAACTTAAAGAACAGCTAAAACCTTTTTTAAGGATGAAAATCAAGACACATTTCATGAGCTCTTACTAAGTGATTCTTGGTGTTTTGAACTGTCGTATCTGGCAGATGTTTTCCATAAGCTGAATGAACTGAATGTTTCGATGCAGGGTCGACATGAAAAATAATCTCCTCAACCATTAAAATGAAAGGTTTTAAAAGAAAACATAGTTCTTGGAAGTCTGCAGTTCAAAAAGGAGATTTGGGTAACTTTCCATCTCTTCTTAATGTGGCAGGAGATAAAGATCTGGGTAAGGTGAAAGACCGCATTTGTGATCACTTATCAAGATTGCAAGATGCAATAGATGCCTACTTTCCAACTATTTCCACTACGAATCTCGACTGGGTTGTCTCACCATTTGATTTCGTAGATAGTGCAGAGGAAATAGATTTCACTGCTTGTGAACGAGATGAATTTATTGATCTTTGCGCTGATTCCACACTCAAAGGTAAGTTCACCAAGAGTGAGGCGTCGGTGGCTAGTTTTTGGCTTCAACAGAGAGAGGAGTACCCTAACCTAATGAAGAAAGCAATTAACGCACTTTTGCCCTTTTCAACATCCTATCTATGCGAGCAAGCCTTCTCTGCTATGGTGACAATAAAATGCAAAGCAAGAAATAGACTGAATAACCTTGAGGATGATTTGCGTGTTTCACTGTCAACTGTAAGACCCGACATCACATATCTGTGCTCTAAGCATCAATCACAAGTTTCACATTAATCATTAATCGAACAAAATTTATTGATATATTTTACTCAGTGATTGTAGTAAAGTTTACTGTATTATGTTATGGTGTACGTTATTATTATGTAATATTTCAATAAATTAACATATTAAGCTTAATTTTCTTTTAATTCAAGGAAGGGTGCCCCTGGTGTTTAATGTTATTCCCAAGGGTGCCGTGAACTTCAAAAGGTTGGGAAACACTGCACTAGATAATAGTCAAATTAGTAGTTGGTTGCTATGGAATGGATTTAAAATGTGGTTCTTCTTGTATGACCAGGATAAAAATAAATAAAATAATAACTTACCTTTTGGTAAAAGTGAAAGTATTATACAACTTAAACCAAAAACAAGAAATACTTCGGATATTTTTATTTAAAAAAATAATGTATTCGACAAATTATCTACTTTTTATGTGTAGTAAGATTTTGTCTAACTATTACAATTCTCTAGTTATGTAAAGGTCATCCAGAATGAAGGAGACTTTAAAGACTGTTTCCAGAAAATTCAAGATATACATTTAATTTATCATGAAAATATCTTAACATGTGCTAATTGCATTAAAATTTTTAGAGCAATTTTTGAGAAATTTAATTCTTTTTATATAAAGGGTAGTTTGCAGTGGAGAAATTTTCTTGAATATTTTCATTTCACATCCTTGGAAGATGCTACTTAAAATGCTAACCCATTTTTTGTCTTTTACTGATGCTATGCAAACACATATACTTCACATATATCTGTCTTCTATCCCATTTCTTTTTGGCAAAGATAAATATAAAATTTCAAATTTACCATCTTTGCTTTAATTTGTTTTATCTTCGAAACCCAAACATTTTTCAATTCCATTCTTTACCCCAGACAATATAAGAAAACCAGGACTGTCCAGTCTAATCCCAGATGGATGGTGAGCCTACCTAGAACTGTCTGTTGTAAGCTAAGCAGAAATGTTATTGTTGAAATACCAAGTGTATCTTGCCAAACAAGTTGCTATTAAACTCACTTAAAATCTGAGAAGATAGCTTCTGGGAAACAATTGTTAAATACTGTACGAGGTGTGGCAATAACAAAATCTGACTCGTGCTCTTACGCTTTATTGAAAAAACTTACACAACTGAAACATTGTCTCCTCCAATGTAGTCCCCTCCCTGATCCCTGCACTGCTCCATGTGAATTTTCCACTGTTGGAAGCAGTGCTGCAAGTCTTTTCTGTTATGCAATTGAGGAGTCTTATCGCTTTTTCCTTCACTGCATCCATGGACTCGAACCTGGTTGTTTTGAATGCAGATTTCACTTTTGGGAAGAGCATGATGCTAGGTCAGGTGAATATGGTGAATGTTGTTTTTTGCCAAAAACCTCTTCATAGACATTGAATTATGGGCCGGCATCTTCCTGATGAAGAATCCAAGAGTAGGTCTTCCACAGATCTGTTGCACATGTTCATGGAGGGTCTTCAGCATAATAAACTTGATTGGCAGTCTGACCTTCAGGCACCCATCAACATAGATAACCTCTCTGGTATCGAAAAAACAATCATTTCTATGAATTTTGATTTGCTCATCCACACTTTCTTCTTTCTAGAGAATTGAGGAATCTTCCAATGCATGGATTGTCACTTAGTCTCTGGATCAAATGGAATATCCATATTTCATCTCACATATTTACTTTTCAGAGGTAATCAGGGTATTTTCAATGTTTTCAAGAGTGTCAGCACAGCAGTCCATTTATGTTGCTTTTGCTGATTTGTGAGGATTCTTGGCACCACCTTAACACAAACCTTTGTCATGCAAAATCTGTGAAAACATTTTCCCTATTGATGCAGGCAACTTCTGAAATTGCTTGAATACTCAGATGGTGGTCTTATTGAATAATTCTACTGACCTTCTCCACATTCTCTTCAGTTTTCAAAATGGAAGGACATTTTTCTACCATCCTTGAACCTCTTAACCTACTCAAAAACTTGCATACAAGATAGACACTGATCACCATAAACTTGTTTCAACAAGTCATAAGTTTCTGTGGCAGGTTTTCCAAGTTTTCTGAGGAATTTAATGTTAACATGTTCTACTTTAGAGCATAATTCCGCCAGAGCTTAGATGCATGAACCGTTTCTAAGAAGGCTCACAGCCAGAATAACCACCACAGCAGCATGAAATTTTGTACATGTGTTGGGGAGCATTCCAAGCCAAATGCTCCATTCTTTTCTTTGTCATTGGCAAAGCCGAAAATGTGCACAACAATCAGTCTGATTTCTTTATTGTCACACCTTGTATTAATGTGAAAACATTCTCTCTGGTTTCACAGATTACCTGCATATACTTATGCAATTATGATCAAATACCTGGTGCATTCAATAAGTCCTTAGAAAATTCAAGAAATTACACTTTTATAAAAAAATGAAGTTTCAGTTATATCTATCATGTGATTTTGTTGCCATTAGGCAATTGAAACAACAAGCTTGAGCTTATTTAGAAAGATGGAGGGCAACAAGTTTTGTGCGGTGATTAAACACTTCTATTTGAAAGGTTTAACACTGAAAGAGATAAAAGCCGAATTGGATGAAGTTCATGGCACATTTGTTCCTGCGATTGGAACAATTTACAATTGGATAAATGAATTTTAATATGGCCGTACATCCACAAATGAACATTGTTCTGGACGTCCAGTAGAAGTGACTCCCTCCGAAATTATTGACAAATCCCAGGATGTGGTTTTGAGTGATCAACGAATCTGGGTTTGTGAAACACTACAGGCCACAGTGATATCAAGTGTTCTCAAATTTGTGCCAAAAATTAGGTCTGACAAAGGTCTTGGCAAGATGGGTTCCACATTTGCTCTCAAAGGAGAATAAATACAATCGTGTGATTGATTTGGAAGATGGTTTTCCACTTTTCCGAAATTCTGCATTGATACATAACTGTGGATGAAACATGGATACACTACTACACTCCAGAGACAAAAGTATAGTCAAAATAGTGGGTTTTTAAAGGCAAACTGGCTCCGAAGAAGGCAAAGGTGGTGAAATCTGTATACAAAGTGATGGCCTCAGGTTTTTTGGGATGCATGTGGAGTCATTTACACTGGTTGAATGGAGAAATCAAAAAACTCTACTAAAGAAAAAGATTCTCTTCCATCCTGCTCAGTTTAGATGGTAAAAATTATAGAATTAAGGTTCAAATGACTACAACATCCCCTGCACTTGCCAGATTTGGCTCCCAGTGACTTTCTTTTTTTTTTTTATTTCCAAACATGAAAAAGTGGCTTCTTGGAAAATGATTCACATCTAACATAGAGATAATCTTCCAAAATCCTACTTTTTGGAAGGCTTAAAACAGTAGGAGAAATGCTGGGAAAACTGTTTCAAACTAAAAGGAAGTTATGTTGAAAAATAAAAGAAATCTACCAAAAATAATTTGTTTTTCTCTCTCTTTCTAAGGACTTATTGAGTGCCCTAAGTAATAATGAAATGTTATGCATTATGAAAGTTAAACTGATTCTTCTTCTGTTTTGTTAAACAGGTTCCAACTTAAGCCCAAGTACCTCACCATTTGTACTCTCACCACAGTCTCTACAGTCTCCTAATAGTGGTGGATTATCTACCATTGCAGAAAGTCATACAACTTTAAATTTATCTGATGCAGAGTCAGGAGCACCAAGCAGTGATGGGCGCAGGAGATTTGTAGTCACTCCTGCCAAGGACGTTTAAATATAGTTCTCTAACATTAAAGTATTATCAGAATACTTGCAAGTATTTCTTAGGTACAAAGAGCATTTATAGTTGTATTACTTGTAAATAAAGCAAGGTCTTATTAATGCAGGTGCCTTACAAATAATTATTTATTAGCATAATAAAAGTACTCAGTTTTAAAGACAGTATTTTTGTGTTCTGTGCTGTGATATGATGCATAAGAAACTGTTTATAATATAGTGTTTCTAAGTGGACAAAAGAGATACAAAAAATACTGAGTGACAGAATGTTTAACCTTGAATGAATGTTTATTATATGTATGCAAAATAAAATTTATAATATCTAAAATATTGTGAAATTAAATTGATAAATGTAAAACAAAAGTGTGAAAATAAATGAATAGGTGTTTGAATTTTTAAGTTTTGAGTTTAAGTTGTGATTTCTGATGCATTGATTTAAACATTTTGACATTAAAGATTAGACTGTCACTGGTAGCTGAGGTCATTCAGACAAGGATTCATGAATAAAAACCCTAGAGTTCAAATCCTGCCAGTCCATTCTCCGAGATTTTTTCCATGTTTCTCTCAGTCTTCATAAATCAGCAAATTCCAGGTAGGTACCCCAAACTTAAGCTTCTTAAACTTTTCTCAAAAGAGAACATCTTTCAGCCTATCTCTCTTTTGCTAACTCTTAACCAGCAGAGAGAACCAAGTTTCAAATTTTAACTTGGCAACTAGGTTTTAAAAATGGTACTATTGCTTTAGCCTAGCATATTCCCTGCTTCCATTCCACTTACAAGGAAGTGTGTAATAAGACCTATTTTGGCAATGGTTATCTTATTAGCATGAGGTAAATAAAAGAATAATCTTGAAAAGGAAAGGATATTTGTGAAATAGCTAGAGAAAGCCATGAATGGACCACACCAGGCTTTTTCCCTCTGGTACACTAATTCTGTAGAGACTGTTCAATAATGCACTGTAGTTACTCTCTTTCTCCCCATATAGTTTAAACACTTTCTTCTCGCTGGTTCTTAGTCCTTTCTGGTACCACTCTTGTTGTCATCCAAATTGTTCCTCCTCTTTCTCTGTTACTACATTGATCTATTTACTTTCTCTTCCCCATTCCGTTTTTATTTGTCTGTAAAAGTTTATCGAGTTCTTGTTTTCTATACTTCCCCATATACCTTGTCTTTCTATTTTTCACTTCTTTCCAAAAATTCTGGTCCTGTTTTCTTCTAACCTCTGTATATCAGCCATTCCTATCCTGTCTATTGTTTTCTAAACCAGCCCAGCAACTATTTTGGCTTCTTATATTCATTTGTTGGTTTAAAGCTTCCTCTTCTTCTATTCTCAAACATTTGTATCAGAGCTTTGATGAAGTAAATGGAAAATAAGGTTTGGTAAGAACAGATTATGGAAGAATGAATAGAGAAACACATGTGATCACAATACTTCAGATTAATTTCTCTATCTTAGTACACAGGTAGAGAAAGAATTGCATTCCACCCAAAAATTTGATACCAAGTTTTAATTGGAAATCATGTTTTAGGGTCCCCTGTACAACAAAAAAAAAATTAAAAATAGAGAGAGAGAGAGAGAGAGAGAGAGAGAGAGAGAGAGAGAGAGAGAGAGAGAGAGAGAGAGAGAGAGAGAGAGAGAGAGAGACTCAGAATGAGAGTGTGAAAGTGAGAGTGTACAAAAGTGAGAGTGTGAAAGTGAGAGTGTACAAAAGTGAGAGTGTGAAAGTGAGAGTGTACAAAAGTGAGTGTGCGAAGGTGAGAGAGAAAGTGTGCAAGAGCTTGACAGGGAGTATGCGAGAGCATGAGCTAGGGAGTGGGATAGAAACTATGAGCGAGATTGTGTGTGACTGATAGACAGCGTGTGACAGAGTGAAGGGTGAGGGATGAGTGGCAGTTCATGACTGTGTGTGAGTGAGAAGGAATGTGGGATAGTGAGAAAGATTAACTCACAATGTCTTTACTTGGAAAGCCTTAACTCAGAACACCTTTAATCTAAAAGCCTTAACTCAAAACTCATTAACTCGACGTTAATGTGCAGAGCCTTTACTCATTACCTACTTCTTAACTCACAACCCCTTAACTCACAACCTCTTAACTCACAATCCCTTAACTCTCAATAATGGGTCATAATGGGTATCAGGACGTTGGGGCGTCATGACGTCAAGAATCGGGTCGTCGTGTCACCGGGTTGTCAAGGCGTCCGGAGCGACGCCTGTCATGTGCACGAAAGTATGTAGCTTGTCGGTCAGGAATTCCGGCCGTTGGAACGTCTAAGCGTCGCGACGACTGGCGACTGAACGTAGGTGAGTCGCTCGTCGTTTGGGCGTCGAGGTGGCGGGGCGTACAGACTTCAGGGCGTCGGGAGGACGGGCTTCTGGGTGTATAGATGTCGGTAGTCGGGTTGTGAGACGCTGATTCGATATGTCGGATGCCAAGTTCCAGGGGGTAGGAGTCATTCAGACAAGACATTTAGTGAGAGTGATTTAGAGGGACTTAGATTGAGAGTTATAAATCGTGTATCAGAGGCTAGTGGTCGAATTCAGATGCCTTGAATCATGCGTAAGGAATAAGGGTAGGTGAGTGAGTGTATTAGATTGTAAGCCAGTGTGATGAGGTAGCATGGTAAATGTAAATGGCGTGTTATTTAACTACTGTGGTTCTCAGTGTCCCATTCTAAATTGGGCGTGAAAGGCTATTAGGCTTGAGGTTCTTTTACGTGCCGTAAATCTACGACACGAGACCCACAGCTTTACTTCCCTTCCGAAGGAAGCCATGCTAAGGATTTTTACACCCGAAAAAATCCATCGTCCTCCGCCGGGTTTGAACCCGCGACCTTGGGTATATGAAGTCAACATGGTAACCATTACACCACGGAGGGCGATTAGAGAGTCAAAGTGGGAAACAGAGTTAGAATCTATTGTCCTGAGTCAATAATCATGAGGAGTCAGGGGTCAGCAGTCAAGTCATGTGTCATTATCTTGAGTCAATGGTCATGGACCTAGGAGTCATGAGTCCTAGGAGGAGGTCAGGGGCAGCAGTCAAGTTCATTACAGACCATTGTCTTGAGTAAATGGTCATGGGCCTAGGAGTCATGAGTCTTAGATTTTTATTAAATAGCGGAAATTCGGGTGTTGAGTTTGTCAGTCGATCAAGACATCAGGTCGTCGTGTTATCGGGATGTCAAGGTGTCGGGACGTTGCGAGGCCTGGCGTCTGGGTGAAGGTTAGGACGTCATATTCGTCGGGGCGGCCGGACGTCCGGGCGTCGCCACGATGTATTTTCGGGACGAAGGAGCGTCGAGGTGATGAAGCGTCGGGTTGGTGAGTGTATCAGAGGCTAATGGCCGAATTCAGATACCTTGAGTCATGCGTCAGCAGTAGGAGTCGTGAATCGAGAGTCGTGACTCATAAGTGGTTCGCCGAGAATCGGGTTGGGATTCGGGGTGGAGAATCGAGAGTGTAGTGAGACGAAAGAAAGGGATCAGGACTCATGATTCAGACTGTGAGTGAGAGTGACGAAGAGGGAGTGTTATTGAGAGTAATGAGGCATACGTCAGTGGATAGGGGCCAGAAGACAGACGTCATGAGTCATACGTCAAGAATAAGGGTTGTGTGAGTATATGTGTTAGATTGTAAGCCATTGTGATTGAGAGAGTCAGAGTTACAGTCGATTGTCATTCATTCATTATGAATAAGCGGTCAGAAGTCAGGTGTTGCAGTCATGTTATTTGTCATTATCTTGAGTCATGAGCCAGGAGTCCTAAGTCTTGCGTCTTGATTAGCTAGCGGAAATTCGGGAGTCGAGAGGCGTGATTCTTTTAGTTGTCGAGACTCTGGGGTCGTCGTGTCGTCGGGTATTCGTTTAGTCGGGGCGTCGGGACATCGAAGCGTTAGAGCGTCTGGGCTTCTGAACGTCTGGTCTTCTGGACGTCTAGGCGTCCATCGTGTGTTCGTAATGGGCGTCGGAACGTCGAAGTATTGGATCATTCCGGCGTAATGATGTGAAGACGTTCGGTCGTTTTGTCATCGGAGATCCTGACGTTGGGTCATTACGATGTTATGGCGTCAGGACGCCTGGCGTGTTCACGAATGTGCGTTTCTTGTCGGTCGTTAGAACGTCAAGGTATCCGGTCGTTGGAATGTCGAAGAGTCGCGACGACTGGCGACTGAGCGAAGGTGCGTCGCTCGACATTTGGGTTTCGAGGTGTCGTGGCGTCCGGAATTCGGAACGTCGTGAGCATGGGGCAGGCATCGGAGTATGGGGCGTAGGGGATTGGATTGTTGAGGAGTCGGGTGTAGAGGCGTCGGTGTGTGGACTCTCGACTCGAAACCCTCAACTCAGTCTTCTGTCTCCTAACCCCTGACGCATGACTCATAACTCTCAATCAGACTCCCTCTCAACCACTTTCATATATTGACGTACTCTCTCTCACATTCTGAATGATGACCCCTAGCCACTGGACTAGGACCCGTCGTACCGATGACCCGGCACTCTTAACACCCTAATTAACAGCCCGACGACAATACGATTTAAAGTATCTTGACTTCCGAATCTCCGTTACCTAATCCAGATGCAAGACACAGGAGTCCATGCTCATGACTCCCAGGACCATGACACAAGATGCATGAATCATGTCTAATGACACATGACTATTGACCCCTGATTTCTAACTCCTTACTTATGATAACTGACTATATTTCTCACTCTGATTAACTCCTCCTCCCTCTCTCTTAATCAAACTGGCTTAAAATCTAGCACACACTCATAAATTCTTATACCTAATGCATGACTAATGGCTTCTATTTTCCGGCCCCTATCTTCTGATGTATGACTAATAACTTACCACCTGGCTCCCACTCAACCGTTCTCACTCACAGCCAAACCTTGGAATTATGACTTTCGACATTCGACCCATAACTCTCAACTGTATGTCTCACACTGTCATTGAATAATGAATCCTAACTCCTGAACTTTGGCACCCGACTCATTGACCCACCGTCTCACCATTCAACACATGACACCTTCACTTCCCGACGCCTCCACGCCCCGACGACTACATCCTCATGCATTGTAGTTAGTAAAGCACGTTTTTATCAAACCACCATATTTACATACTACCATTTTAAGGAGTACGGCTTTTGTAAGTTAACGTGCAACAAAAAATAATATTTTGTGGTGTTTAAAAGTCAATTAGTAGGATACTTATTTAAATGATTTAGTCGTGTTAAATGTTCAATTAAACAGTAAATTTAGAGTGTAAGTTTTAAACCAGTATAATGGTCAATAGGTGTAGTGTTTGGTCGTAGTTTCTCGAATAACAGAACAAAAAAGCAAGGAAACAGAAGTGTTTCAATACATGGGTTAGGGTACTTATTTAAGTGATTTTGTGGTGTTAAATGCTCAATTAAGCGTAAATTTAGAGTTTAAGTTTAAAACCAGTATGATGGTCAATACGTGTGTGGTGTTTGGTTGTAGTTTCTCGAATAGCAGAAGCAAAAACAAGGAAACGGTATCTCTCAGACAAAATTGGCAACCTACTTCGATTTATAAGAAACCTTTTGCTAATAAGTCCATTTAGCAGCTATCACGAGAAATGCTTAGTAAAAAATTATGAGCTTATGATACCAGAACCGTGAGAATAGGGGGCGTGTTCCTCGGAATTGGAATGCAATACATGCAGTCCGCAGTGAAAGTCATTATATTGTTTGGGATAATCTCTGATACTGTTTACACTTTTTCTTTTGGGTGCACTTAAAACTTTTCTAAGCCTTTCCCAGACATATGTGTATATGTTTAAATACATACATCCTATATATGACTGCCTCATACATATATTTAGTGTAGACCAAGAAATTAGAACAAAATTAAGTAACGACTTTGCCACGACGTTTATTGCAAAAATACCAATTTATCAATAACAACTTCTGACAGGCCAAAATATGTGATTGTATTAATTATTCCTTCAACTAGAAATCTCTCTCCTTCCGTTCTTTGTTCTTTACTTCAAAACTTGAGAAAACAATTAATTTGACATATGTTGCGTAAGGTGTATGGTAGTGTGTAGAACCACAAGACGGCGGCTGGACATACAACGTTCTTCATTTTCGCCCCATGCAAAAAACTTGGCAACACTGATCGTATTTGACATTAGTCACTGACGAAGGCATTGCCGGTACATTACGAAGGCATTGCATAAGTTTGTTGTCAACATGTCAGCTGTATTGCCCGATTCGGATAGTGAAGATGAATTACCGCCTGGCTGGGAAGAAAGAGCAACTGTGGATGGAAGCGTTTACTATGTCAAGTACGCATATTAATATGTCATTCTTTTATTCTGCATTTTTAATTTCTGACCTCTTACACACTTGTCTTCACTAATTAGTTTGAGGTTTGGCAGATTTACCGGGCGCTTTATGGCCATCGCAATTCATGGAGGCCGCTAAATGCTAAAACTATTCTGCGAGATATGACAAAATCGACGAATTATAGAGTATATGTGCGGTGAGCGAGCTAGCCGCAGTGAAGTCTAAAAGGGCTATAAGCCTGCGATTTATATTTACCCGAGATTAGGTTAGGTATATACTTCATGCCGTAATTTTCGTGACGGCTATCAATTCTGGCGAACAGTAAATGAAGTACCAACTTCAAATACATTTATTTGCTGCATATTTACGTGTTTATACACATTTCACTTTCATTTCCTCATATAGACAACACGTTTTTGTTTCCAAAAATGAGTACACTATGAATGCGCCAGAATATTCAGTGCCCTTCCAAATGGCAAATGGAAACGTACAAGTTTACTCTTAAAAACTATCTGTGTAACACGGCATATTACTCAAAAGATTATTATTTTTGGACGGTCTTTAAAATGTCATCTGCCACAAGGGAAATGTAATGCATAATTGCACTGGTTATAATGTATTGCACACATTGTTAGTTGGAATTTCTTAAATTATCTTTATTTTTGTGGTGTTTTGACCAATAGGATTGCATGCTTTTTCATCCTACTAATTTTGATCTTGCATGAGATTAAAACCACTCATTACTGTTTTTCTGGAATATTGATAATGGGCAATTGTATAATATGGTGATTGTAGTAAACAAATTGCATGAATTCATAGTAATTATATATTTTGTGGTGGTGGTCAAAATGGTTGTGTGACATGAATTGATACAGTTGGTTTTCTGTTGGTTTTGCTCGATAAGGACACAAAACGACAAAGCAAACAATGCCCATTTTAACGACTACACTCTCTTGAAATTGGTACTTTATTTAGCACTTGCCAGAATTAAAAGAGTTGTTACACAGATTTACCGTGACATATTGTCTTATTAATAGGAATTGACAATTTCAGTGTTTCATTGATACCTATAGTTCCATAGAACATGTATGAAAACTAAGGATATATTCTGAGTTTAACTATACAGAGAGGGAGGGAGGGGGAGAGAGAGAGAGAGCGAGAGAGAATTATGCAGCATAGATAAAACTGCAGTTATCATGTGTCTGAATGGCTGTATGTGAAAGTTAACCATAGTTGTTATAGTAGGCGGATCGAGCTCTAGATCACAATTTTTTTTTAATACCATAACTTCTTGAATGGATTAATGCATGTTTTTTACTGTCCCTATATGTATCATGTATACAAAATTTAATACCAAGATTTCACCGGAAATAGACGTTTTAGGGTCCCCTGTATCTATAAAAAGCATTTTTAGAAAAAGGTCTATATGTGTGTCCATGTGACAGTGTGTCTCTGTGTCTGGTAAAATACCAAACTTGGTGTATAAGTTTAGTATTTTCCAAAGATGGGACATGAAGATTTTGAGGAAAACCCCTCCACCATAAATTATCCTTTACATGGAAAAAATTTTGAACATTTTGATTTTCTCAAAAATGGCTAACGATTTTGATTAAAATACTGCATATTCAAGATGTTCACATGACAAATATAATGTATATCTTGAATTTTCTGGGAATAGCCTCTGAAGACCTCTATTCTGGATACATTTTTTTGAATTTTGCATAGCTCGTAAACTGTAAAATATAGACAAAAGCTTACTAAAAAAAAAATCTAGAGCTCCTTAAAACACACATTTAGGTCATATACACTTTTTTCCTGTAGTTGACCGTTTTTGAGGTATTTCTTGTTATTGGTTTCAGTTTTAAAATACTTGTACCTCTCTCATGTAGGAATTTGTCAAATCCTGGCCATACAAACAAAGGAACTTCAATCACATAGCAACCATATTTTAAAACATTGGACTTTCGCTTTATCCTAGTGTATTCCCTTTTTCCCTTCTATTTATATGGAAGCAAGTAATAAGACAATTTCTACTAATGCTTATCTCAATTAGTATGAAGCAGATAGAAGAATAAGCATTTTAGCAATAATTTGTTACTGAAATGTTGAGAAAGTCATGTGAATGGAACGCATCAGAGTTTTTTCTACTCTTTGTTCCATATTTACAATTATATTTATCTTTTCCCTTACACTTGCCACCACACTACAGAGCTCTGAAGATTATTTCTAGCTTTCAGTTCATTAATCCATGTTGCTATAACTGTTTATACAAAATTTCCATTTGGGATATAATTTCATGAATGAAAGCCAAAAATTAAATTCTTTGTCTTGCAGATTTAATCTTATTCCTTTTGCCTCTTGAATGGTGTCTTTAAAGAAAGAGATCTCTCTAATTCTGAGATGCATTCAATTAAGAAATATTTATGCTCATACATGGTGTAGATTGTTCTTCATTTAGAATTCTATCAGGTTGAAGCACATGTCTAGAAAGAATTTCTTCTAGTGTGGCTTCTCGTTGCAGAGATTTGTTGAAAAACATAGGAACACCTCACAAAGTGCCAAAAATAATACTCCTGCACTAGAATTTTGTAATGCTGCACTTCCATTACCAGATTTAACAGGTGTGAATTAACAGTGTATGAAATTGTAATTGGATATTGCTATTTTAACTTAGCTTTGACTCCACCGGCATCAACACTCATAACAGATACACCATCATAAGTTTGTGTAATTAATTTATTAGGAATTCCTTTTATAACATACAGAGTCCTAAGAATACCTGCAGATAATGCATTACAATTTTTCCCCCTTGGATTAAAACAACAGAGCAAAAAGGGACTCTCTTACATGGCAAACTATCCCTGTACCTGAAAACTGTTGCCCTCCATGGTATAATGGTTACCATTCTAACTTCATATATCCAAGGTTGCAGGTTCAAACCCGGTGGAGGATGATGGATTTCTTCGGGCATAAAATCCTTAGCATGGCTTCCTTCAGAAGGGAAGTAAAGCTGTTGGTCCCGTGTTGTAGATTTAGGACACATAGAAGAAACTCAAGCCTGATAAAGAGGCCTCTGAGCAAAATCAATGCCTAGTATAGAATGGGACGCTGAGAACCATAGTAGTTAAAGAGTGTCCATGAATAAAACTCCATTTTCATTTCCATACCTGAAAAAACTGTGTTTCAAAATATCTGTTGTGTCTGCCACTACTGCAAGATATTCTGCTTTATTAATCTCATATCAAACTTTCACAGCTAACTTCCAACATAGCTCCAGCAGTTTATTACTTTCACTAGCATGTCTGGGGGCTGTCCCAGAAGTATCTGACCTAACAGAAAGCATAAAAATTTGGGGGTAAAATATCTCAATTTCTCTATATAGTCAGTCTCTTTTCAGCTTGATACACTTTTACCAGCGATGTTCAATAGCTTCAATACCCTGTTTATAGTGAGAACTATCGAGATCTGCAAAATAGCCATCAACTGCAGACTCCACCTCTTCATTGTTGGCAAATCTTCTACCACCATTTCTTCAAGTTTGGAAACAGAAAATAATCAGGAGGGGGGGCTAAATCTGGCAAGAAGGGTGCATGAGGAAGCAATTTCAACTTTAACTCATTGATTTTGGCCATGGCGATAATGGAGGTATGAACTGGTGCATTGTTTCGATGAAACAAACTTTCTTTTTTTGCTAAACGCGGCCGTTTTTGCTTGATTTCATCACTCAAACGCTGTAACAAGTTCACATAATTCTCGTCATTGATTTCTTTTCCTTTTTACTTTCTCTACCCGTACTATGTACATAGTGTATAGAGAAGGTATTGTAATGCACCCAAAAATTCGATACCGAGATTTCACCGGAAATACACGTTTTGGGTCCCCTTGAATCCAAAAAAGAACATCTCTGGATAAAGGTGTGTGGGGGTGGGGGTGGGGTGTGGGTGTGCATGCTCACAGCATAGCTCAAAAACGAAAAGACCGTTAGATACCAAACTTGGTATTTAAGTTTGGTATCTTGCAAGGATGCGACACAAAGATTATCAAGAAAATCCTCTCCACCCCTAATTACCCTTTACATGGAACTTTTTTCGAAAATTTTTATTTTCTAAAAAATGGCTCTAACAATTTTGATTAAAATATTGTATATTAAAGATATTTACCTGACAAATAATATGTATATCTTGAATTTTCTGCAATAGCCTGTAAACACTACTTTATTCAGAATGAATTTTATGGAATTTTGCATACCTGCTAAACCATAAGAAATAGACAAACATGTAGAGCACCTTAAAACACACAATTTATGTTATACAACTTTTCTTTGTGGAGTTGATCGTTTTTGAGATATTCTCTCGTTTTTGGTTTCAGCTTTAAAAAACATTTTTCTTATACGGGTATTTGTCATCTCCTGTCCATACAAACAAAGAAACTTCAGTCACATAGCAACCAGCTCTTTGACTATCACTTTAACCAATGGTACTCCCTTATTTTGCTTATACTTACAAGGAAGCAAGTAATATGACTATTTGTGCAAATTTTTTCTCGATTAGCATGAAATAAATAGAAGCATTAGCTTTTTAACAATAATTTGTTGCAGAGATGTAGAGAAAGTCATGTGAATGGATCACATCAGATTGTTTGAGATCAATGAAAATTATCCTGCGTGCAGCCCAGAAAACTGATGCTATGACCTTGCCTGCAAATATAACTGTCTTTGCCTTCTTTGGAGCCGATTCTCCCCTTCCAATCAGCTGTTTTGATTGTTCCTTTGTCTCAGGTATGAAGTGATGGACCCAGGTTTCATCTATTGTTATGAATCTATGCAAAAACTCAGCTTTATTGCAGTGAAGTATTGCCAAGCACTCGAGTGAAACATCCTGACGATGCTGTTTTTGTTCTATTCTGAGCAAACACGGCACCCACCTTGCACACAACTTTCTCATATCCAAATTTTCAGTTAGTATGCGATATACAAAACTGTTTGAAATGCCTGCAATGTCTGCTAGCTCGTGCACTTTAGTTGGTCATCCAATACCATTTTGTGGATTTTCGTTACAATTTCTGGACTGATAACTTCATTTATTCGACCACTGCGATTTTGTCTTGGCGGCTCGTATGGCCGTGCTTAAAATCTGCTACCCAATATTTCACTGTTGTAAACAAAGGAGCAGACACCCCCAAAGTAGAATCTAGTGCAGCTTTAATATTAGTTGGACTAATACCTATAATGAAAGTATTGTATAACATAAAGATGGCCATTTTTATCCATGTTTACAAATTCGCTGAGAGCTTTCACTAATGATGGCTGCCAAACAAATACTAAACAATGTAAAATCGTCAAACTTCAAACTTAAGCTTTCTAAGGTTGGTACTTTTTACCATTGTTGTTGTTTGAAACAACTGCTATCTATACGTCAGATTGGGTAGCCCTCTATGCACAATGTGTTACATGGCACTATTCAACTCACTCCTGTCCAAATCAATTTAGTCCACAAAAATGCCCAGAGTTTCTGATTCCTCAAGTTTCATTCTGTCTGTACAGAGCCAATTCAAAGGCACCACAAAACGTAATTGAGCCTGTTATTCTTGATAGGATAGTTAATTGTTCTTTTCAACTTGCTTACAATGCTTTTCCATATTATCATGATAAGCCCAACTTAATGCAGTGAGATGTTTCTTCTCCCTAATCACATTATCAATATGTCCTGGATCGCTCTCATGCTTTCTTAAGTATTCACTTAAATGGCCAATCTTTTACCATCAAACCATTTCTTCAAGTTTGGAAACCGAGAATAATAAGAGGGGGCTAAATCTGCCAAATAGGGTGTATGGGGAGGAATTTGGGCTTTGGCAGTGATGAAAGTGTGAACTGGTTTCTTGATGAAACAAAACTTTGTATCTTGCTAATTGCTACAGCTTTGGCTTGATATCATAGTTCAAATACTGCAGTAAGTTTGCATAATATATGCCATTGATTACTTTCCCTTAATAAAAACAATAAATCAAAATATTTGGCACACATCCAAAAAACTGACACTATGACCTGTTTGGACTGCTCTTTCTTCTCAGGTATGAAGTGATGAACCATCCATGCTTATACATTTTCTGGGAGTAGCCTCTGAAGTTGTCTTCATTCTAAATGATTTTTGCTTAACTAGTAAACCATAAGAGATAGACAAAATTATACTGTACAAAAAATATGGATCTTATTGAAGCATACAAATTTATTTAAAATTTAAAGGGAATTGTAGAGGTGGTTTGCTGCAATGAAGTAAAGCTTTTGCATCAATTCATAAAACTTATAAGACCTGCAAGATACACAGCAGAATTAGATATTTGGGAGAAAAATCCACATCCATTTGTTGCTATACAACACCACTTAGAAGTACATAACAGGAACACAAATCATGTAAATGCCAACCAACCATTTCATAAACCACGGAGAAAAATACTGTGTTAGAGAAAGGTGAAGATGAGCTGCAAAAGCTCCAAAACATGTTTGGGCAAAAGTTCCTTTTAGTGGTGTTAGTGTTACTGATTAAAATTCAGAACAATTTTAAAATCTGTTATGTATGTATTTATCTAGGTTCATAATGCATTACGGTGTTGTGTATAACTTTTTGCAGCCATGCAACAAAGGGAACGCAATGGACACATCCAAGAACTGGGAAGAAGAAGGTTGTCACTGGTGGTATGTATCATTTTATGGAACGTTTCTGATTGCAATGATTTAAATATAAAAGTAATTTTGTTTTAATGTATCCCAATATTCTAAAGTGAAATTGAAATTGTTATTTAAGCTGCTCCTTAACTGCTGAGGTTCTGTGTCCCATTCTATACTGAACGTGAAAGACCACTTAATTTTGCTCAGAAATCTTTGTATAGGTCTTGAGGTTCTTTAATGTACTGTAAATCTACGAGACAAGACGAATGGTCAAAGGAAGCTATACTAAGGATTTTTATGCCTGAAAAAAAATCCATTGCTCTCCACCTGGTTTGAACATGTGACATTGGGAATCACAGGTCAGGCACGTTACGCCTAAACCACATAGAACATTCTAAAGAGAGAAAATATGTGTTTGTGTGTATAAGAGAGGGAAGGGAAGGGATAGAGAACGAGAAATAGAGGCTGGAGGGAGAGAGAGAAATAGAGAGGAGGGGAGGAAAGGGAGATGGTGGCAGGTGGCAGTGAGTGCTGAGGATGTGTACAGGCAAAACACTGCACAGTTAATTGTTTCTTTTTTGATTCACTTGTTATTAAGCTTAAGTGGACACTTGAACAAAATTTTCTAACTTTTTACTTTCTTTATACGTACTATGTACATAGTGTATAGAGAAGGTATTGCATTTCACCCAAAAATTCAATACCAAGATTTCACCGGAAATATATGTTTTAGGGTCCCCTGTATCCAAAAATAGCATTTTCAGAAAAAGGTCCATGTGTGTGTGTGCGCGCGCGCGCGTGTTTGTGTGTGCGCGTGCGCGCGCGCGCGTGAGAGAGAGAGAGAGAGAGAGAGAGAGAGAGAGAGAGAGAGAGAGAGAGGAGAGAGAGAGAGAGAGAGAGAGAGAGAGAGAGAGAGAGAGAGAGAGGAGAGAGAGAGAGAGAGGAGAGAGAGAGAGGAGAGAGAGAGAGAGAGAGAGAGAGAGAGAGAGAGAGGAGAGAGAGAGGAGAGAGAGAGGAGAGAGAGAGAGAGAGAGAGAGAGAGAGAGAGAGAGAGAGAGAGAGAGAGAGAGAGAGAGAGAGGAGAGAGAACACAATAGCTCAAAAACAAAAAGTCTGTAAAATACCAAAGTTGGTATTTCTAGTATCTTCCAGGGATGCGACACAAAGATTTTGAGAAAAATCCTCCCGCCCCAAACTACCCTTTTACATGGGACTTTTTTCGAAAATGTTGATTTTCTCTAAAATGGCTCTAACGATTTTGATTAAAATTTTGTATATTAAAGATATTTACCTGACAAATAAAGTGTATATCTTGAATTTTCTGGGAATAACCTCTGAAGACTATTTTATTCTGGATGAATTTTACAGAATTTTGCATAACTGCTAAATTGTACGAGGTGGATGGGAACTTACAACACAAAAAATGTAGAGCACCTTAAAACACTCAATTTATCTTAAATACATTTTTTCTTGGACTTGATCGTTTTTGAGATACTCCTTGTTTTTGGTTTCAACTTTAAAAACATACTTTTCTCATACAGAAATTTAACAATTCCTGTCCATACAAACAAAGGAACTTCTGACCCATAGCAACCAACTTTTAACTATCACTTTAACCAATTCCCTTATTTCGCTTCTACTTACAAGGAAGCAAGGTATAGGACTATTTCTGCTGATTTTTTTCTTGATTAGTATGAAGTAAATAGATGCATAAGCTTTTTAACAATAATTTGTTGCAGAGATATAGAGAAAGTCATGTGAATGGATCACATCAGATTTTTTAATTTTAAAGCTATTCCCTTGAAAATTGAAACAGTACAAGGAAACAATGAGTTCAAAAGTTGAAAGCTGCACTTCATAGAGTACCTCAGATAATACATTTAAATATTTTTAATAAATGAAAAATTGTAATTTTCAAAAACTGCCTAGTGCAATATCATTTGTCAGGAAAGTAGGATGGTGAAATTTTCTGATTCTTCAGTGAAGTTAAAATAAATATAAGAATTTTATTTAAGTTGAAGTTATTAGTTGTAGAGAAATGATGTTTCATTATTATGAAGTTGTTATTAAAATTTCCCTGTTTTTCAGTATAATTTATTATTTTTTGAGCCAGTAAATAAAGCAATCAATACATCTATACTTAAATTTTATATATCACCCTTGAGATTACTGTGCAAATTTGCATAGAAATCAGAGCAAGACTGAAATGCAAGGTATGAATTCCATGCCCAAAAATGTAAAACTGACGTACAGTAAGGAAAAGTAGGGCTAAAATGTAGCACATGGTTTTTTAAAATGGTGAATTATGAAAAATGATTAGCCAAAATAATTCATATGTTTCTATAGAATATTTATATAATATAATTAAAAAATCTAAAATGTTGTAATTTTCACCTAATCCCAATGTCTTTTAAGTAATAGTCAAATCTGTAAGAGCTGGTTGCTGTGTGATGGATTTGAAACTTTATTAACTTAGCTTGACAAGCAGAAAGAAAATGAATAAGAACTTCCTATTTGAGAATGGTATATGTATTTTAAATTTGAAGCCAACAAAGAAATATCTTGGTTTAACTCCAAAATTAAAAAAGTGAAATGTTAAGTATTTAACATGAATTATGTGGTTTAATGAATTTATCCATCTGTCCCTCCATCCCATCCATCTGTCCATCACTTTTTTACTTTCTCCATACGCACTATGTACATAGTGTATAGATAAAGTATTGCACTCCACCAAAAATTTGATACCGAGATTTCACCGGAAATATATGTTTTAGGGTCCCCAATATCCAAAAAAAGCATTTTTACAAAAAGGTTCGTGTGTGTGTGTGTGTGTGTGTCCATGTGTCTGTGAACACGATAACTCAAAAACGAAAAGTCGGTAAAATACCAAACTTGGTATTTAAGTTTAGTATCTTCCAGGGATGCGACACAAAGATTTTGAGAAAAATCCCCCCACCCCCAACTACCCTTTACATGGAACTCTTTTCGAAAATTTTGATTTTCTCAAAAATGGGTGTAACGATTTTGATTAAAATTTTGGATATTAAACATATTTATCTAACAAATGAAATGTATATCTTGAACTTTCTGGGAATAGCCTCTGAAGAGTAGTTTATTCTGGATGAATTTTACTAAATTTTGAATAACTGCTAAACTGTAAGAGATGGACAAAAACTTACTACACAAAAAATGTAGAGCACATTAAAACACACAATTTATGTTATATACATTTTTTTGGTGGAGTTCGTCGTTTTTGTAACATTCCTTATTTTTGGTTTCTGTTATGAAAAACGTATACTTTTCTCATACAGGAACTTGTCAGCTCCTATCCATATAAACAAAGGAACTTCATTGACATAGCAACCAGCTTTTGACTATCACTTTAACCTACAGTTGTCCCTTATTTTGCTTCTACTTACAAGAAAGCGAGTAATAAGACTATTTCTGCTATTTTTTTCTGATTAGCATAAAGTAAATAAAAGTATAAACTTTTTAAGAATTATTTGTTGCAGGGATATGGAGAAAGTCATGTGAATGGTACACATCAGATTTTTAATACCTTCAGTGATATGGACGTGATATGACTTCCTGTGTAGGGTTGTTAGGGTTAAATTACACTCACATTTCTGTAGCAATAGATTACAATGCTAGCCATATGGTAGTAAATCAAAATTTGTAGTATGATTCTTTCTCTTCATTATGTAGATCTTCTCACAGACATCCAATTCTGCATGTTTATATGCTGGTTTTAACAATTTTATATTAGGTGTGATTTCATGCCTGAAGACCAGAAATGATGGGCAACTACTGATTTTTCTGTTTGTATTTTAGATTTTTCATATGTCAGATTACCATATTACCTTTTTAAAAATACTATAATTTTTGTTTTGCATACATTAATTCTTATACTCCATTCCTTACAAAATTTATCTATTGCTTCAATTGTTCTAATTATTTCAACATTGGATATATAAATTATAGTAAAAATAAATTAAATATGCCTTTGTGTGCGAGTCTGATGAATAAAACACATAAAATGGATAGAAATATTATTTTTATATGATTAATGTAGTAAGCTAACACTTCATAACTTGCAAGAATATGAGTTATTTTTATATGATTCACATTTTAAGCCTCTGAATTTATATAAGGGCTAGAGAAAGTCATGTTACTATAAAGTATAAAATTTCTTTTAAAATGTTTGCTTTGTGTAAATCATTTTGAAGAGAAGAACAGTAATATTATGGCAGTGCCAAAACTGATGAAGATCACTGCAAGCCATTTTAATAATAAACTCTTATTATGTTTTCAGATCTGCCCTTTGGTTGGGAAAAATGTGTTTCGGAGGATGGAAAAATTTTTTATGTAGATCATGCAAATCGAAGAACTACATATAGTGACCCACGTCTAGCATTTGCTACAGAAGAGAAGGAACATGCTCAAGACTTCCGTCAACGTTTTGATGGCTCCACAATGGCACTTCAAGTATTACATGGTAGAGATTTGGCAGGAAAAGTGGCCATTGTCACTGGAGCAAATACTGGCATAGGTAATAAGTTTTTCTTATACATAAGTAATACTAAAGTACAAAGCCACCAATTAGAGGTCATTCTATATCAAATCAACCAAACAATTGTGAAGAAAATTTAATTAATAATGCAACACTTGGTGCAGAATTTAAGCTTGAAGCAACTAAAAATTATAAAATATTATTGTTTGGCATTTGAAAGCAAAGGAAATATATGTGAAGACATTAAAATGTGATGCAATTACTTCACGATATGCACAAAAACACCTTAAAATGGCATTTTAATGAAAGTAACATAGCCAAAGATGTGTAATAAATATAACTTGTCATTATTGTATATAAACTAACTAAAAATTGGTGTTTATGAAAATTTATTAAACAAATAAAACTTAAATAAACATGTAATATGGGAGGAAGAGGAGAAGAAAAGAGATTACAATATGTTGGATGCTGTAAGGAGGAGCACTAAAATTAACAATTACCTAATTTAGAAAAGATAATGATAGTATGAACATTATTATGTAAATTATTTAACTCATTAATTGTAATTACCATGAACTTATAAAAACATATATTGTATGGGGTCTGTTCAAAAAGTATTTATTTATTCATGAATATCTATTTTATCCCCTTTAAGTAATCACCACCAGATATACACTTGTACCAACGTTTTTTCCAATCCTCAAAGCACTTTAAAAAATCGTTTTTTGAGATCAGCTCCTTTGATGCCGTCTTTATCTCAATTGTGGCGCAGCATCATCATCCTTACGTCGGCCTCTTCAGTTTTGGGAATAAAAAAAAGTTTCAGGGGGCCAGGTCTGGCGAGTTTCGGTGACTGTGGCATCATAAGTGTGTTGTTTTTGGCCAAAAATTTGTGCACAAGCAATGTTGTGTGAGCAGGGGCGTTGTCATGGTGCAAAAGCCAGTTTTTATTCTTCCACAAATCCGACCATTTCTGGCGGATTGTTTCGCATATAACTTGCAGGTAACATTTCTTATTGACCGTTCTATCCTGTGGCCAGAACTCATGATGCACCACACCCTTGCAATTGAAGAAAACTCTAAGCAAAACTTTCATATTCGACCTAACTTGGTGTGCTTTTTTTGGTCTTGGCTCGTGTGGCAGCATCCATTGGGATGATTGAGCTTTAGTTTCCATGTCATAACAATAAACCCATGATTTGTCACCAGTTATGACCCTCTGGAGCAAATTTGGATTGTCACGGACAGAGATCTACACCTCATTAGCAACATTAATGCAATGGTGTTTTTGGTCGAAATTGAGCAACTTTGGTACAAATTTTATGGTGACCTGTCTCATGCCCAAATCAATGGTAAAAATGGAATGACACGAGCCAATCGATATGTTTAGGTCCTCAGCAACTTCTCTAATGGTGATTCAATATACTGATCAAATACTATTTTCTTCACTTCAATGTTTTCGTCTGTTATTGATGAGCTCAGGTGTGCGGGATGCTCTTTGTCGTTCACATCTTCTCGACCCTCTGAGAACTTTTTTGTATCATCGATAAACGTTTCTTTTGTCCAAGGTAGCTTCCCTATATGCCACAGTCAACATTCAAAATGCATCCGTGCAGTTAATTTTGTTTTTCACACAAAATTTGATACAGATTCTTTGTTCCATGTTTTGGAATAGGCAAAAATCAAAGACGAGCCAAAACACGTTCAAGCAGAATAACTATCAACAATTAACAGAACATTCAAAATGTCCGAGCTTGTCAGCATAAGTGAGGGACATGAGTACCAACATAACGCCACAAAACAATTGAATATACCTAGCCCGCGGAAATTCAAAATTCGTGATACTTTTTGAACAGACCTCGTATATGTATTTCACAAAAAGTGAGAATAAGAAAATCTACCATCCCCATGATGACTGGACATTATTTCTAATGTTAAATTTGTTGCATAATTTATATCGCTTTATAGTAACACAATGGGTGTGTTGAGAAGTTGCATTGCAAATGTCATGCATCAGACTTCTCTACTTTAGTTATTGCAGTGTGCACTTTAATATCTTATTTATAAAACAAAATAATTCCAGAAAATATTTTATTGCAGTAAGATTTGATAATTTTTCAAGAGCTACAGGTTATGCAACTATACATATTAAAGTCAATTAGTTGTAAATAAAAAGAAATAATTGTGAGAATATTTGTGATTCCAGTCACTATATAATTTCTCAGCTTAGTTTATCTGAAGAAAACATTTTTGTAGGTTATGAAACAGCACGATCGTTAGCTCTACATGGATGCATTGTGGTATTTGCATGCCGCAATTTGGAAAAAGCAGAGGCAAGCTTAGAACGAATAAAATCAGAGCGTGCAAATGCAAATTGTGAAGCCCTTGAGTTGGACCTGACACAGCTACAAAAAGTGAAGAGCTTTGCTGCCAACTGCAAGCTAAGATACAAGTGAGACTTCTTTTTCCTTATATTTGAACTTGCTTCACTTCAGAATTATTTTTATCCATGCTAATGATAGTGGTTAGACTGCTCTCTCCATCTATGCAGTCCAGATTTGATTCCAAGTGCCTGCATGTGGGATTTATGGTGGACGAAGTGATATCTGGGAGGGTTTTCTCCGGGTGTCAGGTTTTCCCTGCCCTCATTCCACCAATTGCTCCACCATCATGTTCCCTACCATCCATTTTGTTGCATTTCATATCATCCACTTCCTCATGCTCATGCCTGACTATGGGCCAACCACTCGTTCCAGGTTCTCCATTCTGTGATTTGTGCCGTTGGTTCCCTGATAGGCATCTGCTTGTAAGTCCTAGGCAGGGTTGTTGGTCCTAACTAGGGGGAGGGTAAGCTAATGATGTAGAGACAGAGAATTGAAATGTATATGTGTGTGTCAGGAGTAATCAAATTATTTCTATGTACTGATGGAAATGTTGCAACAATTAACCAGATTCTAGGTTATTTTCGTGAGAAATCAGAGCATGGCATAGATCATTTGCCTCGCCAAGTATATTGTGGAAATTGGTCATAGCAAACTTATTCTTATATGCTAACTACTATTGTAAGATTGTATACCATAGGCTTTTCTGAAATCCATGATTTCGTGAAGATCGTAGGCAGGTCAAAGATGACATACAGTGACACCAACTAACAAGGCCTCTAAAAGCAAGGAGATAGTTAAAGTTTAGAGTTATGCAGTGTGGCTAACAAGCTCTTGTCATTTTATGAACAATGACAGATGTGTACTTTTGCACGTGAAAACATACAAGAGTACACTAGCTTTTCATGATCTATATAGGATCTTCATGCGCTTACAGATTTTTAACAAATGGCTGCAGCACATACTGGGAGTTCAATTTGTATCCGTGATTTCTTGTGCGATGATGAAGCAAGAACAATGTCATAGTTGACTGGTAATGAGCCTGCATTGAAACCATAGCTCTCTTTGCTGTGGAGCGGTGATTTTTTTATGGAAGAAGAAGCAAACATAGCAACCTCTACTTAGAAAGAATGGTGATGATCACAATAATGAATTACATTTTAAGGTGGTTCTGTTCTTTGTTGGCAAGCTGAATATGAAGACAACATGCTTTTTGACTGTGCTTGTGTTATTGTAATTCATATAAATATGATTTATTTCACTGCATCGATACAATATCTACTCTGAACCATAAAGTGTGAACACTTGTTGCTAGAGCGACTGTATTCAAGGTGTCTCCAAGGTCGCTAGACAGTAGGATTGACGCTTCTGTAAAAAAGCATAAAAATGCTGCCTTCTAGCGATGTTGGTTGCTTCATCAGGATGCATCATATTAAGTGGGATCTCTTCTCTATTTGTAATTTCTCTATTTGTAATATAAAAACAATGCCATTGTGTGTCAAAAAATAACTGGAATTATTTTTTTCTGTTTAAACATGTGTGCATAAAAATCATCAATTATGGTAACAGAGGTGGAATGATGCTTGGATATGCACGACATTGCCTATTGCTGTTCAGTTTGTCTGAGGAAGCCATTGTGTAAGCATATGTTTAGTGACCCAACATGGATTTCAAGTTAGTATGAGTGTCAATTCAGTTTGGTGCTCTTATGAAAAAAATCAAGAACAGATACTCTGCAAGTGATATAGGAAGCATATGGAGACCAAGCTTTGTTAAAAACTCATGTTTTTGAATGGGTATAAAAAATGTAAACATGGTGAAAAAAAGTCTTGAAGATGCTTCATGTCAGGATGGGCTATTACGTCAAAAACTGAGGTAAACCACAACACCATTGATGCCATGTTACAGGAAGATCAACAATTAACAATATCAAAGATTGCAGACATTATGCACATTTCATGATGGGTCAGTTGCAGACTTAATTTGTAATCATTTAGGCTACAGAAAAGTGGCAACAAAATGGATTCCACGGGTACTTCATGAGGAATGGATATCTCATTGGGTCATGACCTGCCAGCAATGGATTACAAGACTTTGGAGGGAACCCAACTTTCTGGACAAGACTGTCACATATGAGATCTGGTTTCATCACTATGATCCAGAAACCAAACAACAAAGTGCACAATGGAAACAAACATTCTTCCAGCCCAAGGCCAAAAGAAAGCAAAGATGCAATCAGGCACAGGGAAAGTCATGCACCTTGTATTTTTTTTGACAAAATTGGGGTAATTTATGACCATGTGCATCCTAAATACAGCACAGTAACTGCTCAATACTACAGTAACATACTTAAAGGCCACTCAAGAGACCAGAACTTGCTGCCAATGAATGGGTCCTCCACCTGGACAATACTCCTGCTAATCCTGCAACACAAAGATTTACAGAGGCCACAAAAATTTTCATTAATTTTGAATAAAAATCACGATGTGAATATTGGATTTCGCATTTTATCGCAAAATAGTTGTAAAATGATCGCAATAATTTCGTGTAACTTTTAAAGGGAATTTAGGTAAAATGAATAATACTATACACCGAATATATGGTATTAGGTGTGCAAATTATGACAAAAAGTTTTTATGCAGCAGTTTATTCAAAATATTAAAATTATACACACTTTTACAATACTAAGAGGAAACAATAATTCAAATGTGCTTTTTTATTTATCGAATGAAAGCATAGCAGGTCATTATATTATTTTCATTTTGCTTCTATGGTCACTAACAATTAAATTATACTTAGAGAAAAAATTTTTTGAATCTACAGATGCACAAGAAACCCACATAGATTTCAGCATAGCTGATGTAAATTCAGGTTTATTCAACATGAGAGCTCTTAATGCCTCAATCACATGAAATTTAACATTGGAATTGTTTGATGATTGTTTCAAAAGCATTTCTTTTAAAGTAAGAAATGCTATACAGCAATCAGTACTTTTTATGCCCTTGAAGTAACTTATTGTTTTAGCCTTTTCTGTAGATGCATTAATTGTCAACATTTATCTGCTGGGTTCAATATCTTCCTTTTCACCATATATTGGGCATTGAGTCTTTTGGAGTCCTTTTCTCATACCCTTTAGTCTCCACACACTCACTTGTACCCAAGCAATACTCTCCCTTTGTTCTTTTATTTAATTTATCCACATACATTTCTCTTTCCCATGCGTTTTTTATTTGTATATATGTTTCTAATGATTTTTTTCCCCATATATTGCTGAACAATTTTTGTTTTTCTATACCTTCAAATTTCCTCCTAGCTCCTTTCCAGAAATCATTTGCATTATTTCCCCTCATTCTCCAAATTTCCCCCAATCCTCTTATTTTCTAAGTTTGTATTCAATAACTCCACTCACTTTTCCTCTAAGATGAAGATTGATACCAACCTAGCTTGACAAGCAGGGGTTTACAATGAGTTCTTGGAGGAAGGAAGTGAGATCCAGGAGGGAAGACATGGATAGAGAAATTTTATTTTCTCAATTGAGAGAGAAAGATTCATTGGCATTTTACAGGGAGCTAAAAGATGACCCAAATAGAAGCACATTTTGATTTGTAAAAGGATTAAAGAAAAGGGATAGCCTGGTTTAGATTACGCATTTGGAAATTAAGGGGAATGAGAGGAGAGGTTATCCTGGGAGTGTGTCCAATTTGTGGGGAGAAGGAAGATGAAGTTCCCATTATGTTTCAGTGCAGGGCCACAAATAACTGGAGGGAAATTTTACTAAGTAGGAAATAGCTACTGAGGAACAACCAAATTGCATTTAGAAACATTTTTGTGGATCATAATCAGATACCTAAATTAAGGGAGTTTTTATGGAAAGTAAGGATGGAATGGAAATGGTCAGTTGAGGATAAAGAATATTTAGTAATAATTTGAAACATCGTATATTTAATGTTTATGGCCTGGCTAACTAACTGGAGTTAAGATCAGACCATAATCATGTATACACTTAGCACTACAAATAAATAAAAATATCAACATAGATAACCTTCTCTCTTCCAATTTCTGTACACTACTAAGAGAGCAATATTTATTGTAAGATACAAATGTTTTATTTTTACAGGAAAATTGATATGCTGATACTGAATGCAGGTGTGTTTGGATTACCTTTCTCAGTAACTCCAGATGGGTATGAAACAACATTCCAAGTTAATCACCTTGGCCATTTTTACCTAACTTTGTTGTTGGAGCCTCTGCTTACCAATGGGTCTAGGGTAGTAGTCGTATCCTCTGAATCACATAGGCAAGTCTTTTATTTTAATGTGTTTGTTTACTTTACTATCGCTACTAATACTGAATTGCAAATAATTGGTGTTTAAAAGTTAGCAACTGTGATGTGTATTTGAATTAGAAATTACACAGAGGTAATTCTATCTGGGCATTTGTAAAGCTTATTCAGGTAAAATTACCTTTCAGTGATGTTCCTGTGTTACTCTTCCAACTCAGTAATTGTTTTTCTTATGTTTCATGTTAGGGCATTGTGGCTAGTAAGTAAAAGAACTCTGATGTGTTCCATTCTCATGATTTTCTCTATGCCGCAAATAAATATCTTACAAAAGATTATTCTTCTATCTACTCCATACTAATCAAGATAAGCATCATCTAAATGGTCTTATTATTATTTAGTTCCTCATAAATAGAGGGAACTAAGGGAATACACTAGGCTGAAGTAACTGTGAAATATCCTAAAAGTTAATGCTATGTGATTGTCATTGAAATTTGTTTCTCTTTGATGCACAAGAGTAAAACAAGAAGTGCTCTCTTTGAAGATCTGGTAGACTCATGGAGAGCCTAGATATAGTTGCTTTGTACCTACCCATGTAAGGGCTTAACCACAGGAAAATCGGGACGGGTTAAGGTTTAGTCTGGTACAGTTTAGATTGACAGTGTTAAAGGAGGTAGCATTACAGGTAGGCTTCTCGTCGATTGCGGAAAATGCTTTAATTAAAGATGCTAGTTTACTGTGGGGAATCAGAATATACAAAAATATTACCATGGTTACATTTAAAATTCTGAGTTTAGGCCTGTGAGCCCCATAAGGGGTCCCATGAAAATATTTTCCATATTCAGAATTTGGAAGGCCCATTGCTCCTATAAGATTTGGAATTCTTGGCATTTTGTTTGTTCATCTGTAACACTTTATATGGGCCACTCTGTATGTTTGGTTAAAATAAAATGATCTCAGAATTTGTGAGATGTAAATATTTATTGCATTGTGTTTCAGATTTTCCAACCTGAGCACAGGAACTGTAAGCCAGACAATATTATCTCCATCATCGTCCGCTCATTTCTGGTCTATGATGGCTTACAATAACTCTAAGCTTTGCAATGTATTATTTGGACTTGAATTGGCAAGACGCTGGGAGACAAAGGGCATTACAGTTAATGTTCTTCATCCTGGGAACATGGTGAGCTCAGATCTTAGCCGACATTGGTGGTTCTACCGTCTGCTGTTTGCCCTAGTGCGACCTTTCACAAAGTCATTGGTAAGTTTATAGGCTTGAAGCAAACTTATGAAACTTCTGAAATTATATTTGTCATATGCCTAAAATTCAAGCATGTTTTAAAACTAGTCTTTAAGTAGAAAGTATATGATAAATAATTAGGACTATTTGTATATAGTGAAGCACCATTATAATGGAATCGTTTAACAATGAGTCAAAATTTTAAACACTTTAAAATTCTCCACTTACATGTAAGATATTTTTACATTCTCTACACGTACTATATACATAGTGTATAGAGCAGGTATTGTATTGCACCCAAAAATTTTGATACTGAGATTTCACTGGAAATACAGTTTTTAGAAATAATTTGAAATTTAGTTGAGTCGATTTTGTAACACTACATCACTTACTTTTTTATTTCGGAAAACATGTTTCAGAAGGCATGTGCTTCCATTGTCAATTCCTTTGATCACTGTCTCAAAGTCCACCATATATCAGGGTAATTTATAAATAATATCCGTGTTTTTGTGTATGTGTGCATACGTGCATGCGCAGCTTGGCTCAAAAATGAAAGATCATTGGTATTTAAGTTCGGCATCTTCCAAGGGTGCGACACAAAGATTTTCAAGAATATCCTTCCACCCCCAACTACCCTTTACATGGAAAAAATTAAAAAAGTTTGATTTTCTCAAAAATGGCTCCGATTTTGACTAAAATCTCTTATATTTTGAGATGACAAATAAAATGTAAATCTTCAATTTTTTGGTAATAGCCTCTGAAGACATGTTTATTCTGGATGAGTTTTGCAGAATTTTGCACAACTTTAAACTGTAAGAGATTGGCAAAGCTTATTTAACAAAAAAATGTAGGTCTTGTTAAAACACACAATTTATGTTATATACATTTTTTTCATGGAGTTGACCATTTTTGAGATATTCTTGTTATTAGTTTCAGCTTTAAAATATGTATACTTTTCTCATATAGGAATTTGTCAACTTCAGTCACACAGCAACCAGCTTTTAAAATATTTAACAATCGATTTAGCCTATGGTACTCTCTTATTTCCCTTCTACTTACAAGGAAGCAAGTAATAAGTCCCTTTCTGCTAATTTTTTCTCCAGAATAAGCTTTTTAACAATAATTTAGTGTAGAGATGTAGAGAAAGTCATGTGAATGGAACACATTAGATTTTTTAAGACTAGTTTCAGGGAGCATCTTCAGTTAATGTATTGACTGCTGCTCCAATGTTATGACTAGTTTCACTAAGAGTTGTGCTGCCATCACTTACCTTTGTTAACTGGATAATATCATCTATGGCAGGAATCTCTAAATTTATGAGATTTCCTTCATGCTTATGAATAAAGATGTTTTCCCATGTGTTTAGTTCCCAAGATTGTTTTAAGTGTATGATCAATTTTCTTTCTGGTTCTATATTGTGATTCTTATGATGAGCATTGGTGGACTTGTCAAAGTATTTGATTCTAATGTTTCCATTAAAAAAGGAACACCCTTCTAACCTGGCTCTCATTCCAGAGAATCATGTAGCCTATGTTTGTGTATACTTAAGTTGTATGTCCAAACCTTTCAGTTAACTTTGGGGTAGATAATGTTTATTGGATATCCATTGCAATAACATAAATTTTGTCATCTTTCTTAGCAATTTCGATAACTCTTTTATTGATATTTGCCTATATTTAGCCTTTACCTGAGAGTTACAACATAGGTGTTAGAATTAAACTCTGTTTTATTACTGTAAAGAAAGATGATAAAAAAAAAAAGCTGGTAGTTGATCTGAAAATGGTGCATGGCACAGTTGCACTGCCAAGATTTTTAAATTAAGTTAGAGTTGGAAAAAAGAAACTACCTAGGCAACATGCTCTATATTGTATTTGAGAAATAAAAATTCAGAAAACTGTTTCAGGTATCGTTAAGATGGTTGCAGATGCCAAAATGGATTAGAAAGTTATTTTTTATGACACAGGGTAATTCTAAATGGTGGTTAGGAGTAGTTTTTTAAAATTAAACTTTAATGATCATGTAAATGAAAAGTAAAAGTACTTTTAAAACTTCAAAGGAAAGAGATTCTTATCACTAATTCCCAAAAAGTACAACGTTAGCAGTTCAGAATTACTTTCAATTAATTTCGTAACTATCGTGATAAAATTTTTAACATGTGTAACAGGACATGATGAAATTAGCTGTGCATCAGATTTATGATACTTAAATTCATTTATTAAAATTTACTTTTATATTAAAATTTTTGAAAAATTAATTTCATTTTCCTTATAATGTTGAAAAATTATAATTCCACAAATATACAAAACCAATTGATTTTATTACCAGTTATCTCTACAATAAATATGCAGATTCTTAATGATCTAATTCAAATTTTAATTTTAAAAAGTATACCAAAAATTTATTCCAAATATGAAAAATTGCAAATTAATATTTGGTAAGATAGTGGATAAGAGACTAAAATTTTTCATGTAATGCCTAGTATAATATGTTTATTTTCTAAATGAATTCATCAGGTTTGGCTTCATATAATAAAATTTTCATTTATTACCAGAATGCTCCCTTAATTCTAATTAAAACAAATATATTCTAATGAGTAGAAACATGTTTAGAACTGATAAAAGTTATGTAATGTAGGTTCTTTAATTCATAATAAAACTGCTTTGTTTTCAGCAACAAGCTGCAAGCACTACAGTGTATTGTGCAACAGCTCCAGATTTAGAAGGCACTACAGGTCTGTACTTCAACAACTGCTGTCGATGTGAGCCCAGTGTCGCTGCACAAGATTGTGAGCTTGCACGCATCATATGGGAGATAAGTGATAACATGGTGCAAGCTGTAATGGATTCAGATCATGCTGCTAAAACCACTTGAACTCATTATGGTTTCTGGTGCAAGATATGAGGGCAGTCCAGAAAGTCCTAGACATTTTGGCCTATCGCGGCGATGAGTAGGGCTAAAGCCGCCATCTTGGTATCATAACATTCGTACATTCAGTATGTATCCAGCTGATGACTGTGCCTTCCTTACTTTGCCCTTTGCGAGTTGTCGAAGTGTGTGCAGCAATAGAAGTGTGAGCATGAAGTGCGTGTGATCTGTGATTAGCTTTTGTTGGCTAAAAACAATAAACCAATTGAAATTTATCGTCAACTTTGTGATGTTTATGGGCAGGGGATAGTGAGTGAAAGCCGAGTCAGGCAATGGTGCATTGATTTTAAAAATGACCGCACCAATGTTCATGACGAGGGCCGCAGTGGTCTTGTGACTGATCAATTGGCAATGAAAATCAATGACAAGATTTGTGAAAATGGTCATTTCACGATTACAGAATTTTCGGAACATTTTCCCCCAAATTTCACGGATTTTGGTGCTTTTCACAAGTGGCAAGATTTTCTATTGCAGCACACATTTTATCAACTAGCAGAGGGCAAAATAAGAAAGGCACAGTCATCATGCTACCACAGTTGGATTGGTACTGAATGTAGGAACATTATGACACCTACTCATCTCCATGATAGGCCAAAATGTCTGGGACTTTCTGGACTGCCCTCATATATTGTCATGCTCATGATTTTTATAGTAAGTGGTTTATCTATGTGGTTCATATCAATTATTTTGGTACAGTTGTTGCCATTCATTGTTCAAGTGTACTGCTATACAGAATATTTTGTAATGCTTGTTACACCTTAACAAATTGTAAAGATGATAAACAATTTGGATAAGTAGCATCAGACTAAAAGCTTCAATGCCGTAACCAAGATCTTCTGGTCTCTAGCCAGTCTCTGGCTATTATGGCAACATACTGACACAGCATTAACCCTTTCCAGACCGCAATATCAAAGGCAAGAGCAAAAAAATTATTTATACGTATATTGTCCTTTGGATAAAATATTTTGGATACAATTATTGATTTTTTACATTTAAGTCAAAAGAATTGTGTGATGCCATATGACATCATTGGACAATAAAGAAAGGGAAGCATTGTGCTAAATATCTGTTTTGCTAGGAAACCATTCAACATTTTAACTTCTGAATTACTACAAAAAATTACAACTTGTCATATTGTGCTTAGTATAATTAATTATATGAACATATTTTCTTTTTAAAAATAGTTTCAATAATACCTTTAACTTAAAGTTAATTGAAAGAGTATGAGGGAGTACTTAAAGAGTATGGTCAATAAAGTAGAAATTCCTTCCGTTATTCAGACATAATGCTATGTTAGATTTGATACATTTCACCTTTGAATAATGTGGTATGCAATGCTTGCATCTTTGCTTTTGTGAGATTCAGTCTCCATCATATATCATTTCTGCCAGAAGTCTTGAAGCTCTAGGAGCATACTTTTTACCTATTTTGTGTTCCCCAATGGTCGACCTCTCTTTTTTGGTTTGTTAGCTAACAACAATGCCTGTACTATGACACTCTTGAATTCAAGCAATCACTTGAATTTACTTTCACCCTTCTGTTTGCAATGACGCCTATAGAGCAACCATGCATTCACTACACAGGAATCAAGAAGGTAAAACACAATTCTTAAGTAATATCTTTTTGCCCTTATGTCTGTCCTGTACAACTCAACCAGCATATCATGCAAATGTACCCCTTCCATTGATTCATTATTCTTCGTTACGAGAGCAGGACAAGGAACCTGTAAATGATTTTTCTCTGCCACGGACCAACGTTTTACTTGATTGGGTTGAACCCCCTTGTGTGAAGAAATTAAATGAACTGATTTATTATCAAACCATTTTACTACTGTAATGTCTTATTAGTGCATATTTTATGATCATAACCCCTACCTTGTTTTTTCAACCTGGCATCACTTTTTAGTTTACAACCGTGCGATCTGATGGATCTTACAGTCCCTGCTGCCATCATTTCATTTTGCTTATGGGATACAATAATTTATAAAATGAAAACAGTTATTTTAGAATATTTTGTAATTTTTATTTTTTGGCAAATACTTGGCTAGTTTCATGGCCACTTTACCACTTATTCCCAAACCATAATCTGTAACTTTGGTGTCTTTACCAACATAAATTATAAAATCATAGACTATTCCAGAAGAGCTTGCTACTGCAAACTTCTTTACAAGAGCAGGACAAGGAACCTTAAATGATTTTTCTCTGCCGCAGAGCAACATTTTACTTGATGAATGAGTTGAACCCCCTTGTATGAAGAAATTAAATGAACTGATTTGTTATCAAACCATTTTACTACTGTAATGTCTCGATCTGTGTAAACCTTATGAGGTTTATTTTTTATATATTATGTATAGCCAGACCTTCATTTGAAAGGAATTATAATTTCATCAACTGAATTACATTCATGAGGTTGGGTTTTCAAGAAACTTTTCTTTACAGCGTAAATACAGGGCCTAACTTTAAAAAATTTATCATATGCAGGTCATCTCTACCTCACATATTGTAGTTGTCATTGATATGAAAATATATTATCAGTTTATCAAAATGGTTCCTTGCCACATTATCACTAAAACTGGAAAACATGTACACCCATTGCCCAAAACATTTTATAGCTAGGCATTTTAACTATGGCAGTGTAAAAGTGTATGCCAATAAACTGCTCAATTTCATTTGGGGTTGTATTAATATGATTACAATTTTTTAGAACTGAGTATAGATTTATCTGTTCAACTTTCTAAGCATAGTATCATCACAAATCTGCTTGAAGTACATTAGAGGAGTCACATCATTGTATGGCAGAGGAGAAAGTTGCTGCATATCACAAACCAGGTCCATAGTTCAATATTGCGAGATCTCCATCTTGGTGTGATGTATAATCCATCTGTATCATTACCACTCCTACCTGGCAAACTGGCAGCTGTAACTGACCTTTCTAAGTGATCAACTAGAGATATGTCATCTATATCAACTTCATCTTCGGGATTCCTAATCTCAACAGTAAGATTTTGAAGTCTCTCTCTTATATGGCAACTAAATTCTTCTTCAAGCTCAAGTACTTCTGAAGGAATGCCCTCATCAGAAACATCTCCTTCAAGAAGTAAAAGGAGTTCCTGGATCGCTTCAGTTTCTGTTAATTTGTGTCATCTGAAAAGAGTATAAAGAAATACATCGTGACTGAGTAGTAAAATTACTAAGTATTCAAATTCTAATGTATATTTGCACATGCTTTACAGTTTTATTCCTAAAATACAATTAAATTACAGCATAACAAACGTGAAGAATTAATAAAATGCACAATGTAACCAAATGGCATCACCTTATTTAACACTAATTCAATAGCACTGATGGCGTATCTATGGTTAATCTAATAGAAAGTAACATAACTTAATCCTTTAATAACTAGAAAATTGCTGATTCATTAAGAAATAAGATATAACTTACCCTCTTAATTGCAAAATGCTCAGCATTAACAAACAGCACCTGCAAAAAAAATGGCTGTATCAACAGTGAGCAATAGATACTGAAACCAGAGCTGTCATACATCTGTAGAAGCCTTCTGTAATTAACTGAAGTTGACAAATGGCATCTCTGGTCAAAGTAGAAGCTGTTGTTATATTTAAACATATTTAATGATACCATATAGAATCATTTGACTGGAAAGGGTTAAATTCCTCAACTGATTTGTATGTTTCCTGGTACACTAAAAGGGGATCTCAAATTCTTTTGAATGACATACCCCAATGCCGACTTGCAATGTCATAAGTTAACCAACTATTAGGTCAATTAGTGTTGTTTTTTCGAGATTCCTTACAACATGTGGCACAAGATGGCAAGATATTTTTCTAAGTCCTACGTTCTGGCAATACTCATGTGCAAGCAGATTGAGCCAACTAGACTGCGAGCCATATTGCATCTTGCATAGCAGCCAACCTGCAAAACATTTCTAACAATTGTAGCCACCCTCTGCAAATAATTCCCAGACGTCTGTCTACATAGTGTGTAATACTTCTGGAAGTGTTACTGGTAATTGGTGTCTCAATAGCTGGAAGTGATTAACAATGGTCATTTTTTAAAAGTCCTGACCATATGTTCTCTTGGATTTTATTGCTTTACAAACCCAGATGTGCGATTGAGCAGAATTTGTTGTAGTGCGAGAAAGGAAGGTTACGTGTTATTGTCGATATTCCTACAAATTCTAATAGTTTTAGAAATGGTTCATCAATTAATAACGCAGTTAACTCGATGAACTGGAGAGGCCTGTATTACATTATTATTTGAGAGGGTCTGTCAAGAACAAGAATGTTGTGCTTTGAATGCAGCATGGTCTTGCACATCATTAAGATGATGACTACATATCTCGAGTTTTGCTGCAGGTAGGAGAATGTTAAAATAGAGCCATATGCTTGTGACTTTTGTTATTAATAATATCAAGAAAGTAACTTTATTATTATTATTATTGTTGTTGTAAGAAGTGGGCATGAAAAACTCAGTCTGTTTGCAAAGGAATATGGTCGAGCGGGCAAAGCTATTGTCTAGGCAAAGTTTTTCCTCATACTGCTTTGCAGTCATACAAATGTCAGTTGGAGCCATATATGTGAGTTCACGACAGTATCTGATTGTTTTGGTTCCTAGGGTGAAGCGTGTATGGTCTCTAACAATACCAAACACTCTTTGATAGGGAAAATTGGAGGTCCCGGCCACATCCAAATTAACTAATGTAAAATAAAACAACGGAAATTCCATTGGGGATGCACCGTAGAGGGCAACTGGATCCTTGGGATAATAGATGTGCACACAAATTAGGTGCGAATGACAATATATCCAAATAATAAGAGATGCAAACATGCTCTACAATTTAATTGCAGAGCACGTAGAGTTCACCAGCACAACACATACAATGTGTGGAGGGACTACTATGGTTTGATGGCTGGAGGATTTGCTGCCTACATAGCGGTAAATCACGAATAATATTGAATCTCGCTTGGCAAGCTCTACGGCATCACCTATCCAGGGGCAGCATTTGATGCAAACATTTAGATGTTCACATATGTACATGTGGTATACTGACACCAAAAATTGTTTTGCAGGCCCTTTTCAGGGACTTCTGAAAGACATTAGGGTACCCTGTGCTGTAGAGATTAGGTTTAGGTTAGGCCTAGTTAACAAGTGAGTTAAGTGTTTAGAGCACATAGCTACTAGTTTAGGGAAAAACAGTGTACATGGTTATATAGGTTGTGCAATAGCAAGTGATGAACTGTATAGCTAGTATAATTTAATGATGATAAAAGACTGTTTGCTGCCTTGCATTATGTGATTCAAAATGGATAATAATTTGGCTGCACTGCATTCTTCAGAATGGCTACATATCTGTAAGTAAATAAATGAGGAATTATAAACTAAGTTATCTTAACAAAATATTTTTCAGCATGAAATCACAGTAAAAAGTAATTTTAAATTCATATTAGATAATAGAATGTAAAGCTGTATTTCAAAAAAAATTTTCAAAAATATTCTGCTCATATTGGACTTAGAAAAAACCCTGTGTCATTTTGGAAAGAAGAGCAGTTTTTCCACACAAGCCATATTTAGGACAGGAGTTGGATAAGTGGAGTTAGACTGTAAAATTAAATACCAAAGCTGGGAATTGACCTAATAGTTGGTTAAACTATGAAGCCTGGGACATTCAGTATTTTTCAGAACATGATGACCCACTCTTCTTCCAAAGTTGGCCTTTGGGAGTTTGCAGCTAGTGGGTTTGCAGTTAAAAACAAACCTCACTGTTGCCAAGTCTTCCAAGTGTTTCAGTTAACTGAGGTGCGACTCTCGACTTGCAAGCAGTGTCTCCAGTAAACAGATTTTACTACAATGCCTCTTGCCCCTAGAGCAGGTTTGTCTTTTGTTTGTTAATGGTTATAATATTGGGGGGAGTTGTCCCGTTTGAGGACCATCATGCTTTGGAGAAAACTATAAAGTACTTATCTCATTGTAAGTCACAATTAGAGTATGATATCTCAAAATAATTTGAGATCACCTTGTGGTTTATTGTGAAACATGCGTCAGTTGAGGAATTTAATGCTATGTTGGCAGGTTTCCATGGTAGCTCAGTGGTTAGAGACAGTGAGATATGTGGTTCAAATCCCAACTATGGCATTAAATTTTTCTGTCCGATACTACCTATCCAACTCTTGTTCTACACATGGTTTGTATGGAGAAAGCAAGTAATTAATATTAACTGCTAAACAATTTTTACACACTACACAATATTCTTTAACTTCCTAACAAAACTTTTTTTAAGAATAAAGATGTTTGTTGAATGTAACAAATGCCAAGGCCCTGTTGTTAATGCATTTCTTATGGATCAGTTATTGTAGACATAACTTGAATGCTATTGCAAGAGGTAAAGCATGATAATACATTAAACATTTTGACAATTAAATGTTTAAAAACAAAAGAATTTTGAGTCTGTTTTTGTAACATAAACATTACTTATTTTTATAATGTAAAAAGAAGCTAGTAACAGTGAAGAATAACACGAATATTAATATAAAGATAATAGTTGCAACAAATCTTCACTTATCTTTTGGAATCCTTGCCTGGACTAGTTTCGCAATGATTTCATTGCATTATCAACATATCCTTTTGGTCTCTTTTTTGATGTTGTTTATTTACACTGTTATGGTTACTGCTACTAGGTGGATTGTGTACTAATGCATTGCTAACTACTGGAATCAAAACAAATTTGGTAAGAGTGTCAATTGGAGGTATATCAAAATTCATTGCATGATTTCTATACTTTAATATAAATATTTTCTCCCAAACCATTAAATCTATGGGCCCATTTAAGTGTTTTAATAATTTAACATCTGGATTTATTTCATGATTAAATTTCCAAAAATGTTCTGCTACAGCTGATTTATCAATTTGTTTGTATTTAATATTCCTAAAGTGTTCTTTTACTCTGGTTTCCAAATGACGTTTAGTCTTACCAATATAAACAAGGTCACAATTTAAACAGTTTAATTGATAA
Organism: Hymenopus coronatus; assembly: GCA_030762935.1. Lineage (NCBI taxonomy): Eukaryota > Metazoa > Arthropoda > Insecta > Mantodea > Hymenopodidae > Hymenopus > Hymenopus coronatus. The sequence goes on along the minus strand of CM060899.1, from coordinate 31,016,718 downwards.
ATCCCAGATTTTTTATTTTTTGAAATTTCATCCTTTTTAGAAAAGCCTAACAATTTTTTTATACTGTATTTATTTTGAGGAACCAATATTATGGCATGCTCTTTGAAAATATTTGTGAATTTTTTATTTGCCTAAGGGTGATAAGTGAATTTTTTAAAAATGTAATTATCTTTTATTTTCTTAAGCGTAGAAATATCTTTAATAGCTTTTCGATATTTAAACTTCTCAATTTTTTTATTTATAAAATCAGTATTAAAACCATTAATTAAAGCAGTGTTAATAATGTGTTTATATTCTTTATAGAATTCATCTTTATTAAGGGGTAAATTAATTAACCTATAAATGAAACTATTAAAAACAGCAAATTTATGTGAAAAAGGGTTAAAGCCATCATTTTTTATATAATTATCAGTGTGGGTTTGCTTTCTGTATATTCCAAAATTCAATTTATTGTCTTTTTTTATTATTTTTAAATCCAGGAAAGGGAGATAGGCATCACTTTCAGTTTCTAATGTGAATTTTATAGCATCATTTACATGTTTATCAGGAACAATAGCAAATATATCATCTACATATCTATATCAAGTTTTAAAAATTAGAGGGAATGCTTTAGTGACCTGTATTTCAAAATAGCTCATGGAAAAGATCAGCAAGAAAAGGTGAAAGTGGACTACCCATTGCTAAACCAGAAGTTTGTTGATAGAATTTGTCATTAAAGCTGAAAAAATTTTGATCCAAACAAAGATTAGTAAGGATAACAAAATCATTTATTAAATCTTCATTCAGTTCTATAGAACTTAACCATTTTTTTAAAAATGTCAAAAGTTTTTCTCTAGGAATGCTTGGAAACAAAGCAGTTACATCAAAAGAAACAAGTTTATCATTAGTAGATAATGTAATATTGCTGATCCTTTCGACTAGCTCAAAAGAATTTTTAATACTTAAACTCTCAAATGTTTCAAAATTAGTGAATTTGTTATTTAACCATTTAGCTAGGCTGTAAGTAGGTCTCATTTTATTTCCAGGTTTATGAATTTTGGGAAGAGCATACATTCTGGGTAAAATTGGATTACTGATTTTTATAATTTGCTTTTCTTTATTTGTAATACTTTTAATTTCATTAAGGGTCTTGTTATAAATTGAAATGCAGGATTTTAAAGGGTTAATATCAATGCTTTTGTAATCTTCACCTTGAAGTAAGAGTTCCATTCTGTTAATGTAATCAATTTTATTTAAAATTACAATGCTGTTACCTTTATCAGCTTTAGTATAGATTACATCTTTTTCTTTTAATGATTTAATGATTTGTTTATTGTGATTTACTTTAGGGTGATTTTTATTCAAATTCTGTAATATTTTACTACATTTTTCTTTAACCAATAATTTATTATTTTCATTTAAATCCTGACTAGCAATTTCTATATCCGCTACATAATCATCTATATTTTTTGAAAAATCTAGCACCGTCTTGTTGGAAGTAAACATTCTGGGATCCATTCCAAGCCTTCTGAGTTCAGGAATCACAAACATCTGCAACATTGTTACATACTGGTCTGAATTTACTGTCGCAGTTTCTCCTTCGTCATTTTCAAAGAAAAACGGTCCCACGATTCCAAACTCACCGACACCACACCATACAGTTACCTTCGGGGAATGCAACGGTTTTTCAATGATTTCCTTGGGACTATTAACTGCCCAATACCTCATGTTCTGTTTATTAACGGAACTGTCTAAGTGAAAGTGGGCTTCGTCACTCATGAGCAATGAACCCCGAAGATCTGGATTTTCCCGTAGCATGTTGAGAAAGATGTTGCTAAAGTTAGCTCTTGCAGGCTGATCTGCAGGGAGAAGTTTTTGGGTCACTTGCATTTAGTATGGATGAAACTTGAGTTCCCTTAATATGCGTCCCAACGATATTCGAGAAAAACCCAATACTCTTGCTTGTTTACGAGCTGAACGACGCGGACTACGTTCAAAAGCTTGTCTCACTCGAGCAACATTCTCCGGTGTTGTCACTGTTTTAGGTGGACCATGTTGAATATCCAAGACACTACCACACCTTTCAAACTTTTTCACCCATTCCATAATTGTTTTTCGTGAAGGAATTGCACCGTGCCTTGGCACATTGAAATGAAGGCGAAACATTCTCTGCATTGTCACAACAGACTTACTCTCGTGAAAGAAATGCACAGCTGCTACACGATGTGCCACTGACCAACGCTCCATAGCTACTGATAGCAAACAAACAAAATGGCATCGTTCCCGTCGTTCATTGATATGGTATTGCCAACAAAACGACTTCATATTTTCCCAAGACGTATAATTGAAACTAGGGAACTTGCTATGCGCCACCCAGTATATGTAATTTTTGGGACCACTTTCTGTTCTAAGCAATGGATGCTATGTACAAATTCACATAATTATATTTTTTGCATAAATACACATATCACACTTTTTTCGATCTCAACAAGGAAAAGTAGCAAAAATATTTGGTAGTTGGTATTTCAGCTATTTAGACATTGAGAAAAGAAAGTGCTATCGCAGAGCGCAAACATTTTCCATTAATCACTCCAGTTGTTTAACAAACTGTGAGGAAACGAACACTGTGGTGTGAATGAGCTACAGAGTGTAGCACTTTTGTTAAGAGTAGTTCCTTAACAACAAAGTAACAGAATACCTCAGATTATCTTGGAACCCATTTGTAACAATATCAGCTCTATAACATTTGTTTTATGCAGTCCTCCTATTAAAAACAGATTGTTATTATATTCAATAATGTACATAATTGGCTCATTGTAGTACAAATGGAAGTAATAACAATGATGTAATACCAGTAATGCAAGTTGCTATGGCTTATAGAGAGAAGACAAAATTATTTTGTGATAATCTTTTCCCTGAGCAGCAAAGATGCAGAACAATTTCTGTACACTACCAAATACTTATCATGCTGTGCTGACAATGGATTATATATCTGTAATAGCTCCTAACTTTTCTCCCAGGAAGGGAATATCTAGCTTATTGGTTCAGCACACCAGGTAATGACAAATTAAATGCAGGGAAAGCAGCTAACATCTCATGTATCAACACATAAGGTTGCTCTCATTTATATCAGTTATGAAAACCAACTTATTTTACTTCCCACTATTGATATTGATAAGATTATTACTTAAAATGCTGGATACTCTCAACATAATATGTTAAAATTTTTGCATTCACTGTTGTTCATGCAACAAACATTCACTTCTACCATAATCAGCAAGATTGTATTGTTGCATAAATTACTATTACAATACATGTTTCATATCATATACTTTATTAACCATTTAGATCTTGTACAAAGATATGGGTTTTTCAAAGCTTATGAAATTAAAAATACTTACAACTAAATTACATACATAAAAGGCATTACATTAATTATTTACATAAGACATTTTTAGGAAGCATAGTCAAGAGAAATTATAATTTAAAGCTCTTCCACTGAATAAAAGCAGCCTTCCATTAAAAATGTTTTTAGAGCCAATTTGTACCTCTTTTCCAAAGTTATACTTTCCATATTATCTGGCAATTTTTTGTACAATAATACTGCATTTTGTTCAAAACTATGTGTAAATAAGGTTGTATTAAGGTTTGTAATATGTAGAACTACTTTTTTTATTTATTTATTTTTTTTTTTATTTTTATTTACATAGAATGTCCCGATGAGCATATTGCTCTAGGTAGGGACTGCCCTTTAGTGAGGCGGTAAGAAAAATACAAAGAATAAATCACATTAACACATAAAAAAGAGTATATAAGTATACATTTTATATATATATATATATATATATATATATATATATATATATATATATATATATATACACAAACAATTTTTTTTTATTGTAATTTGTGTGGGTGTGTGATTAAACTTAATGCAATATTTCAAGAAACACCATAGGGATTTTCTGTTGTCAAATTTTTAGGAATTACAGTACTGCTCAAGTAGGTATTTGAAGAGTTTGTTTTTAAATGGGGATAAGTTAGATGATTGTTTAATGTTAAGTGGGAGACTGTTGTATGTTTTGGTGGCACTATGTAATGTACTTTTTATTCCATATTTGGTAGAGTTAACTGATTCTATACATATGTGATTGGCTGATCTAGTTTTGAATATCTCTTTTGTGTTTGATTACAGAGTTGGTACATAGGAGGTTATTTTCAGCTTTGTACATGAATGAAGGTTCAATATATTTACAGAGAAAGGAAAATGGCAGTATATTTGTTTCCTTAAATACTTCTACGGAAGGTTTTAAAATGTTAAATCCATAAAGTATTTTAAATAGCTCTCTTTTGTAGGATTTCTAAACAGTTTAGGTGTTTTTTATTGTTATTGGGCCATACTGCATTTAAATACAGAAAATTGGGGTGCATGAGTGCAAAATAAAGATTTCTTTTACAACTGTTATCTAAGTCTAGATCTTTTAGTCTGTACAATATGCGAATAATGGAGTTTGTTTTGCTGATAATGTGTTCAATATGGTATGTCCATGTCAAAGATGAGTCTAGTGTTAGCCCTAGGTATGTAAATTTGTTTACTCTTTCTATAACATTATCTTAGATCTTAATTGACATATTACTTGTAATTGGTCTAGAGGGTTTATGAAAAAGCATATATTTAGTTTTTTTTGGCATTAAGGATTAAGTTATTTGTGAACCATGTCTGCAGTGTTGTAAGGTCAGTTTGCATATCTTTCATTACCTGCAATTCAGATTTATTTTCATAAAATAGAAAAATATCATCTGCAGATAGAAATATTTTACCTATTAGTTCTACATTTCCTATATCATTAATGAAGATAAGAAATAAAATTGGACCTAACACTGTACCTTGTGGAACTCCATGCTTTACTGTTAATATTGGGCTGGAATAATTGTTTAGGCTGACATATTGTGCTCTAAGGAGAGAGCTTCTAAACCAGTTCAAGGCAACTCCTCTTAGTCCTGACTGTGCTAATTTTTTTAGGAGGAGTTCATGATTGACAGTTGTATTGTATGTAGTTGTGAATTTATTTTGAATTGAGAGATCCAAGATCTTGTCAGCACTAAGACTTCATAGATATAAACACAGGGGAATAGAAATATTTTTTAAATTTTATAATAAGGTTTACAACTGGTGGAAGGAGAGTTACTTACAATGTAGCCTATTGCTCTTTTCTGCAATCTAAATATTTTTATTACATCTGCATTAGCCCAGCTTAGTATTCCATAGATCATTTCAGAATGGAAGTAAGGAAAATATACTATCAACACATTTGTATTTGCAGATTTTCTCAAATATTTAATAAAGAATGTAATTTTATACAGTTTCAATGCTAGCTGTTCAATTTGTTTTTCCCATTTTACAAGCTCGTCTAACCATATTCCTAGAAATTTAGTATTTAGTGCATAGAGAGTGATATGTTGCTTAAATATACATTTGGAAACTGTGCAGAGTTCTTTAATTTATGGTAAAATCCCATAGCAACTGATTTGTTTTCATTAATGTTTAGTTTGTTCATTTGAAACCAAATTGACAATCTTGTCATGAAAGTCAATAATGTGGTTTGATAGTTCATTTGAGTTTTTATCCAACATTAATATGCTAATGTTATCAGTGAAAACAGTTAATCTTAAGTTACTGTCTGTTGTTGGTAGAGTTTGACCTAAATCATTAATGAATAAAATAAGAAGTAGTGGACCTAATATTGAACCCTGTGGTATGCACTGAACTACTATTTTCCCTGGGGATATTTTACTCTTAATTTCTTCCATCTTTTAATATAATATTTAAACCATTGATAAAATAGGCATTATTTGCAGTGATATGAATGGAAGAATAGCTGAATCATTTTACAAAATTTAGAAACAGTAATAATAATACTTAACAACCCATCATGTGTAGGGGTAGCATATATGCCTTACATTCAAGTAGTTCTAAGTTTGAATCTCAGCTAGGGTGAGTTACCTGGATAAAATTTGAGCAATCAATTGTCATTTCATTTACTTGGTGTTTGTTACCAAATCAAACAATGTTATATTGCTGTAACAATATCCTTCTTCTGAAGTTTTAAGTATTTTGAAACTGAAACCAATCACAAGGAATATTTCCGAAATGGTTAACTAACAAAAAATGTATATGACAGGATTGTTCAGAATAAAAAGGGCTTAGAGCTACTCCCACTAAATTCAAGATATATATATTTATTTTATTTGTAATGTAAATATGTGTACTATACAATATTTTAATAAAAATCTTTAGAGGTATTTTTGAGGAAATAAAATTTTTTGAAAATTTTTCCAAGTAGTTTGGGGTGAGGAGCTTTTCTTGAAAATTTCCGTGTCCCATCAGTGGAAGATAAACTTAAATACTAATTTGATATTAAGTATTTTCGTTTTTGGTCTATTCGGTTCATGTGCATGCACACATATTTTTCTAATGATCTGATGTGTTCCATTCACATGACTTTCTCTACCTTTTGTAAATAATAATTCTTAAAAATATTCTTCTTCTATCTACATACATACATACTGCTAATCAAGATAAATGTTAGCAGAGGTGGTCTTTTTACTTAGTTCCTAATAAGTAGGAGGGTAATAAGGGAATACACCAGGCTAAAACAATAGACAAACCTTTTAAAATCTGGTTGCTGTCTGATTGAAATTAAGTTCCCTGCGCATGGCAAGACGTTAACAAATTTCTATATGAGAAAAGTTTTAAGTTAATGAGATCTATATTTTTGTGGAGTAAGTTTTTGTCTATCATTTATAGTTTTCCAGTTATGCAAAGGTTGTTCACAATGAAGAGGAATTCACAGGCTATTTCCAGAAAATTCAAGATATGCATTTTATTCTGCCCATAGTTGTCCCAATATACAGTATTTTAATGAAAAATATTAAGATCCATTTTTGAAAAAATCAAAATTTGCTAAACCTTTTTCCATGTAAAGGGTAATTTGAGGTGGAGGAATTTTCTGGAAAATATCCTTGAAAGATGCTGAATTTAAATATTAAGCTTGGTATTTAACTTCTTGTTTTTGAGTTATGACATTCACAGACACACAGCCCATCTTCTAAAAATGCTTTTTTTTTTTTTTTTGATACACGAGATCCTAAAGAGTGTGTTTACAGTGAAATCTCATCAAATTTTTGGATGGTATGCAATATCTTCATCTATGTATTATGTATGAAAGAAAAAAAAACAACAACAATGTATAAATAACTAAATTAAACCCTCTGTCAGTTAAAGTTACACTTAAGTCCAGGCAAATTTATTTTTGTTGGTGATGGTAATAATGAATGACACACGTGTTGCTCCTTGTATTCTTCTATGCAGTCCAAACACTTCATTCAACACAGCTGGTTCGCTCAGTGATCACTATTGTGGGGGTTATGCATAACCCTTGTTACCTTACGACTTGTAACCATTTTACATCATATCTTCCAAAAGGATGTCTACGAAGGTAAACAACCAAATTTGATTTTGTGCTTCATACCTTGGAGGAATGTGATGCAAACTCTTAACTTTGGGAATGAATTTTCATCTAGTAAAGAAGACAGCATCAATTTACCATTTGAAGGAAGTTCTGAAGAGGAAGAGGTGAGCAGTTAATAAATCAAATCTTCAAATAGCATATTAGGACAGGATTTGAAGATCTGTGGGCAGGTGCCACACCGAACACTAAAAATTCAAGAGTTTGTAAAATGAGCTGCCAAGACTGCAATAAGATTTATATTAGAAAAACAAAATGAAATTTGGTAACTAGGATGAAAGAACCTTGAGAAGCACATAGACAAGTCTGCAGTAGTACAAAAATTTTTGGTCTGAAAATCATAACATAAAGGAAGAAATAGAGTTGATTAAATGTGTAAAGAAACCTTCAGAACTGCAAATTTGGGAAAACATCTTTATCACCAAAGATGATTTCCTTATGAATTTTTGAGGTCCCTGCCATTGATGACATCATCCTTTTGACAAGAGTACAGGGCAACCCAATACCAGGCTGCACACAACCACCTGTTGTATGTAGCGTCAGTCATACTCTGAACTGAAGAAAGGATTAAAGTCTGGTCTCCTCCCAAAGTTGGAGAAAATATGTAAAAAGGTGACTCAATTTATTTAAGTTACTTAAATATTTAATTTGTCTATGTAGTTAACCTAGTACCTTTCATTGGTATCCTAGCTAAGCATTATACATTGGTTTTAATTTGTTTACCACAAATTTTGTTTCTGGATCATGTGAGTTATTGCTCAATTGTTAATTGATCATGCTGACCTATCAAATGCTTTATTTAGAGAATATACCCTGTTCAGTGACCCAGAGCTGGTATCCCCTTAATATACATGGATAAACTTCTAAAAGTGATCAGGAATGAACCATAGACTGTGTTTCAGGTATTCCTTTTTCCAAAAATACTTTCTGATATGTTCCGGATCTGAAATATTTTATTTTATTAAGAAGTGAACATTTTTATAGCCCAACTGCATGCATTCCTCTTCATTTTGGTCACAAGCCACTTGAGAAAGAGCAGGAGAGAGCCACAAGAAGAAACTTAACATTTCCATGTATAATGCATAACTGTGTGCTCTCATAATGGAGGTACACATTAACAGGTGTATGAACTAAATTAATTTAATTCAAAATATTAATGGAAATGCACAGTGAAGTAACCAATCAATTAAAAGTAAAAACACAGCATCGCACTCAAACTTCACTAGTTGAAATAAGTAACTCTGGATATATTTCAGCGGCTATGCCACTGATTTTAAAACCAGTGTAGAATCCAATTGGATTAACAGTTTGGGAAAATCTTTTAATTCTAAAAGAACAAAAACAAAGTCATAAATTTTGATGTACCACAAACAAACAGTCATCTCCCTAGAAGAGAGACCTCTAAATTAATAAATCTCCACTGAAGATGGTGGCACTGAAACATGTTCGAAGTAAGTTACTTATTTCAATTAGTGAAGTTTGAGTGTGATGCTGTGTTTTTACTCTTAATTGAATTTAATTTAGTACTAATTATACAGAGTTCATTTTCTCAGACCTTGTGAAAAACTCCCTTTGAGTCGCATTGAATCAGCTGTTTTCTATCATTTAGCGACAGAGCCATGGCTAGTAACTTATACTTTTATAGCAATATGAATAAAATTACCAATGCTTTATTCAACAAAACTGTACCCATGGCAAGGGTGAATGGAAATAAAGAAAAATAAAGCCCATTGTTTATCCAATATGCGACTTGTTTTTATCCTATTTCAAATTTAAATTTATAGCAGTTTAAAGTTTGAAGTGACTTTTGAAAAACCATGAACATATACTTAACTCACATAATTAAATGCATACCAGTGATAGAATTTCAGTAATCTTGGAGCCTGAGGTTTCCATTCCCCTGAAACAAACTCATATTGACACATATTTCAGCCTTCACTATAATTCTAAAGCATAGGCATACAATATACAGATGTCACTGTAATTTAGTGCCATATCACAAATTTGAAAATCAGTGTGACAGTATACTAATAGTAGGAGTAAAGAAATGATTATGATGAAAAGATTGCTAAGAACTTGCCCCCCCAAAGAGTTCTTACCTCTGCGATATATCCACATGAGGGCGAAAAATACATCTCTACTTTGCTTTATAAAACTTGTACACTACAACACATTCATTCTGACAGACACATGTTCTGGTGGTGTGGTTTTGTGGTACAGATTTGTTCAAAATGAGGTATTTTAAACAAGTGCAGTAAAACTGTGGGTTCTAAATGTATAGTTTGTTCCTATTTATCATAATCCAACCTGAAATTATAAGTTTATAGAATATTTACAAATTTATCTCATATTATTAAAGGATCAAATTTGAAATTTGTGATCACTTAAATACGTTGAATACAACATCTGAAATGCACAATATTCTTAAAATATTATCGTCACATAGTGTACACCACTTAATTCACTTGTCAATTAATGTCTTAATAACAGTTTTATAAATACTGTGAATACTGCATAATATTAATCCCCTGTCAAAAGATCACTTAGGTGAGAATCAGGGTATAAATATATTTACATAAAAAATCACAAACTGAATGAGTTCACTGATAACTGGAAAAGTATATTTAGGAATAAGCTGAATATAATTATTCACATTAAAGGCTCTTTGCACTTGAGCAAGAAAAATTGAAGTAAATACAACAGAAATATAGGAAAAAGTTATATAAGACTGAAAAACTCATAGATGTCTCTTATATGCACAAATTTCCATATTTATGATTCAATTTAAGTACCTACAAACTATCTAAAAGAATAAAACTTTCCTGAACTACATCATACTTGTTTAGTTTTATGTCTCTCATGGACCAATTCATGACATTTCAAATATGACAACACAGTAAATCTCATTTCACAAATTTCACACTTGTGTGATTTTATACCCTCATGAATCAATTTATGCTCATTTAAACGTGATAACCTAGTAAATATTTTCTCACAAATATCACATGTGGATGGCTTTTTACCTAGATGAACCAATTTATGTTTTTTTAAACCCAACAATAAAGTAAATCTCTTCTCACAAATTTCACGCTCATGTGGTTTTCACCTTCATGAATCAGTTTATGACTTTTTAAAGTTGATGACCGAATAAATCTCTTTTCACAAAGCTCAAACTCATAGAGCTTTTTACCTTCATGAACCAGTTTGTGGCTTATTGAACTTGACAACTGGGTAAACCACCTTTCACATTTGTGTGGCTGCTTACATTCATGAATTAAATTATGTCATTTCAAATGTGACACTGAATAAATCTCTTTGTACCTTCATGAGTCAGTTTATGACTTTTTAAATCTGATGACCAAGTGAATCTCTTATTACAAATTTAACACTCATGTGGCTTTTTGCCCTCATGAATCAATTTATACTCATTTAAACATGATAACCTAGTAAATCTCTTCTCACAAATTTCACACTTAAGTGGCTTTTTACTCTCATGACTCGTATTGTGACGTTTCAAATTTGTAAGTGAGTAAAACTCCTCTCACAAATTTCACACTTATGTAAGTTTTTACCTACATGAGACAATTTATAAGTTTTTAAGTCAGATAACTGACAATCTGTCACAAATTTCATGCTCGTGTGGTTTCTTACCTTCATGAACCAGTTTATGAATTTTTAAATCTGATGGCCGAGTAAATCTCTTTTCACAGATTACACACTTAGGTGGCTCTTTACACTCATTAATTGAATTATGTTTCAAGTTTGACACGTATTTAAATGTCTTCTCACAAATCACTTATGTGGATTTTTACATCTATGACTCAAATTATGCCAGTTCAATTCTGACCACTGAGTAAAGCTCTTGTCCCATACTTGTGGTTTTCTGCCCTCGTGAAGCAAATTATGTTGTTTTAAATTTGAAAAATGAATCTTTTCCCATAAATTTCATACTGGTGTGGCTTTTCATCCTCATGAAATAAATTTTGCCGCTTTAAAAGTGACCACTGAGTAAAGCGATTGTTACATATTTTAAACTTCTCTGGCTTTTTACCATCATGAATCAAAATGTGCACTTTCAAATGTGACAACTGAACAAAACTCTGTTTGCAAATTTTACACTTGTGTGGTCTTTGAACATTATGAATCAAATACTTTTGCTTCAAGTTTGAAGCTGTACTGTAAATTTCCCCACCGTTATTACATTTAGTAGCTTGCTCTGAGTGAACATGCTTTTGTATAGGTTGCATATTTGTGATACTGCTTTCACATTTAACAAAATCTTTTCTATTATAGCAGCCTGTCCTCTTTCCTCAAGTCTTCTGCAGAGAGCAAAGGTGACTTATCACTGCTATCACCAGAAACTGCTGTTGACCACCATATGAAATGTTGGAGGTTTCTGCACCATTAAGACAATCAATGAAGGTAAATAAAATCTGAAAACAGTATCTCTGTTTACTAATAATATATACATCCAAAAATAAGTGACATCTTGACAACTATGGTTACAAATTCATGCAGAATAGGTAACACTTTTTATTACAGTTTAAATAACTTTGCTAAGCCACAGTATCAATAGATAATTAATCAAAATGTTGAAATAACAAACATCAAAATTCTAAAACCAGTCTAATGTTATGGCAGTAGATTAAATCATCTCGACCACTTTACTTAAATAGTAACTATTCAAAGCAAATGACTAAACTTGAGAAGAACATATTTTAACAAACTGGTTATTAACAATCCATTTAACAGCCAGCCAGCTCTTTCTCAAATATGAGTGAAAAATTACATCACATAACCAGCATGGATATTCATGAACAGCTAATGCTTTTCAAAAGAATTTTGTGTGTTAAATTCATACTATTTTCTCTGCTCAATTGAATACCAAACATTTTTACAAAAGTCTATTTTTCTTTCTAGCTTCTCTTTGAGATACATGTTCACAGATATAATCTCATTACACATTCCATCGTGAATAGAAGGTTTTCAGTAGGTTGAAGCAAGAGACAGTAGAAAACATGTCAATATATTTTGGATTTAAAATTTCATAATCTTTCCATGACACCAGCAGAAATATAGGAATTGGAAATGTCCAACTTCAACAAGTCATAAGTTATTCCAATAGTGATAAATACCCAACAACTAATTACACAAAAAATCTTATTATACTTGTATAAATTTCTCTACCTGTTCTGGAAAAACTATTCTTAGAAAATTATACTGCCATCTATTTTATGCTATCAAGCAAACAATAGCAGCATTGATTTTGGTACTCATTTTCTTACAGATTCTGGGGTAATAAGACATTACACCAGCTTAAAGCAGTAGCAAAATGTTTTAAAAGCAGGTCACTATGTGATGGGCTTGAAATTCCTTTTTATACACATAACCAGGACAAAAAAATGAATGACAACTTCATTGAGAAATGTATGAGTATTAGCAAATTTTAACCAAAAGGAAGAAATATCTTGCAAATGATTAACTCCACAAAACAAGTATGTATGTAACATTAATTATGTACCTTATTGAGATCTACATTTGTTGAGCACTAAGATTTTGTCTATCTCTTATAGTAGCTATACAAAATTCAAACAGAATGAAAACAAATTTAGAGGCTACTCCCAGAAAATATATGTTATTTGTCATGTAAAATCTTTAATATACAACATTTTCATCCAAATTGTTACAGCCATTTTTAAGGAAATGTAGAAGTTTGAAAAATATTTCACTAAAAGAATAGTTTGGGGTGGGGGAATTTTTTTAAGGACTTTTATATTTCATCCTTGGAAGATACTGGGATTTAAATACCAAGTTTTGTTTTGAAACCAACATTTCCCTTTAGTTACATAACATATGGCAAGAGCCTTCTATGGGAAAATCCCTATTTATCATGTTTTGTTGGTTACATATTTTACAGCTGAACCCTTCAGCTATTAATGTTGAGATTAGCTTTATCTTGCCTGTTTTCATCTAATTTAGAGAATCACTAATGTTAAATTCAAAGTACTGAGAGAGAGATTCTAATTTGGTTAACAAGCTGGGTAATGGAAGTTCTTCCTCTTGTGTTGCATTACAAATCACTAATTTTAATAGTTTTCTTATGTAACTTGTAGTAGAAATCCTGTCTATAAGTCAACTTCAATAGGAGTAACATGCTAGCCTCTGGTTTCCAAGATTGCAGGTTCAAATCCAGCAGAGGGCAATGCATTTTTTTGGGCATAAAAGTACTTAGCATGGCTTTGTTGAAGGGAAGTAAAGATGCTGGTTTTGTATCATAGATTTACAGCCCATAAAAGAACCTCAAGCCTGTTAAAAAGATTCTCTGAGCAAAATGAAGTGGTCTTTAATGGCCAATCTAGAATTGGACACTAACCAAATTTAATTTTTCTATTCCAAAATTTCCTTCTAAAATAACTTAAATGTGATTTTGTGAGGTTAAGTTCTGATAATCATCACTTCCATTTCATACTGAAACTTGTTACTACCATATAAACTATCATGCCTATAAATCCTTCAGAATTGTAGCAAAAAACTTGATAATTCTCTCGGATCCCCTTTAGATTTTTTAATTTCTAATTTGGGAAGTTTATAACACTTTGTTTTATTATCTTGAGTGTATAATGTTCCTTCACATTACATGCCTAAGGATTGTCTGACCTGCACAGCTTCACTGCTTAATTTCAAAATCATTGTTGTACTTCTCGGTGTTTTCTTTCTCTGATACAAATACTGCCACAGCTGTTATCTCTAAATACATCATTATTTTACTATTTAAATTCACTAAGTTCAGTTATCAATGCTTCCAACTGACTGAAATTTGATGTGAGTAATGAACCTCAAAAGGCATATCTGTTGCAAGAATTCCTTTTCAAGTCATTTATCTTCATGAAACCTCATAGGTATTCTAGTTTTCTTCACTTAATCCATTTTTTTCTTCTAGTCTGAAATTGATAATAAATTATGCATGGTATTATTGTTAGAACCAGCTGAAATATTCAATGCCCATCCAATTAAATTTTTCGGTTATTTTAACAGTAAAATACCTACCCTTAGTAGGGCATTAATATGACAGTACCAATATAAAATATGCACAGTATGTAACATTCTTCAATCATGTATATACGTTCTCTTCTAGGACAGGAATGGCTCTGGTTACATCATGTCGGTCACTAAAATAAATGACTCATATATATACAACGGTGGATTGGAAAGTAACGCAATAATTTTTATACCAAAAGTTTAATAGGTGCCATTACAAACAATGCACAACTAAAGGAATATTTTTTTCTATTTTTCTATGTAGTCGCCAATTTCTTTCAACACATTTCTCTCACCTTGATACCCATTTCAAAATATCCTGTTCATAGAAGTCTGTTCAGCAGATTGCTGTTTTCACTTCTGCATCTGCCAGAAAGCATTTACCAGCCAGGAATTTCTTTATGAGACAAACAGATGATCAGATGGTGCCGGGACTGGACTGTATGGAGGTTGCTAGAGCCAACAAATTTATTGATTTTTGATTGAACAGTAGCAGCAAACGTAGGTCCAGCTGTATCCTGAAGTTTGACACCATCAGCAAGCATGTAATAGCATTCATTACGAAGGGTACAATGCAACTTTACCAATGTTTTACAACATAACATGATCCAGGTTTCTCATTAGTTGCTGGCCCTTGTGGTCGTCTGTCAGGTTTTTAGGCATGCAGCAGGGACTAATTTTACAAAACTGCAAAGAGTCATGCACAATATCTTACACCATACCATATGAAATGTGAATCTGCTGAGGCTGAGATAAGATTTGCAGTTGGATCCATCAGTCATTCAAAATTGTTGCCTCAATGGCTCTGGTTGCAGTTGCTATTGGTTGTCCAAAATGTGAGGCATCACAAAGGTTATCATAGCCGGCTTCAAAGAAAGTATACCATCTGGAGTCATTGCTATGCTCCACGCATGTCCCTGTGATTTCACTTGGTTTATGTCCTTCAACCAGTAAAAATCGCATTACTCCTCACTGCTCTTCACAAGTGGACGAAAGTAAAATGCATGGCATCTTTGTTGCATATAGTACACACTTCTCTCCCAAGAGTTACACACAAGCAATAAATAGCATCCATAGCAGTGAAATTTCAACATCTCAGCTGGAATAGCAATGCAGGCTACTTTCTGATCCACCCTTGTATACATATTTTTTTAAAGAATAAAACCTCTTTAATCAATTCAGTTGTTATGATAGAATGAACTATAGTCACATTTATTGTTTACATGGAGTAATTAATAACAAGGAATCATAATTAAAACCAAAACAAACAACTGCTAAATTGATAAACAAATGAATGGCCCCAAATAAATTGCAACAAAGTGCTGCCCACTGCAGCCTTGAGGTTGAGGTAAAAGTTACTATTGCTCAGAAATGAGCAACCCAGTTGAAATAATACAACACAACATTAGGCAACATACAACTATGTTAATATGTTAAAAAATGGAAGAGATTCACTGAAACATTCACTTTACAATCCAGACTATCATTTGTTTGAACCACTTAAGGCACTGTTCAGTGGGACAGATTGCAAATCCAATAGGATAAAATAATTTTTCACACTTCATAAAAATACAATTCTTACTTTTATTGCTATTGAAGGGTAGTTATTCTTCTCACTCCTGAGTTTTACATCAGCTATGTAACGTGCAATCAAAGTGCTAAGAGAGAGAGGGGGGGGAGTAGGTAAATCATGTACAATTAAAAACATTCTTCAAAATGTGTCATTCCAGTATCTGTACAAATATTTCAATGCTATTAAATATTAATTTATATGTAAGCATGAACATCCAAAGCTTTTAGTGACAAAACAATGATTAAAAACAAGAAAGAAAGAAACATGAATAGGGAAAAAGTAGAGGTCATCATCACTGAAGGGTGTTTTACATGGCTCCTATTTGAGACTTGGGCATTATAGTGTTAAATTTGTTGAATTTTAAGTGAAAAGAAAAATAATTTTACTATATACAAATTGTAGCTACAATACAAAAGATCTTTTAGATTCTGCATGCACTTTGGGCTCAAATGTTGCTTTCATTTCAAGAAGCAAATACTGGCTGATATTCTTACTGTGTAAAAAGAACAATTTCAAGTAAAGCGGACTAAAACATTAAGAAATCCCTTTAGTGTTATCCAACTACTTCCAGGTCTATTAACAATGTTTGTGTATAGGTATGCCAAAATGTTAATGCCACAGATACATATTACATTGGAGTTTACATTTGTCATATTTTAATACAATGAGAGTAGAATTTGTATTAAGAGATATCCTTGAGATACTACAATGATAATGTTCCATATCCACACATGCACACACAACTATATACACACTGGTTAGGTAAGGTATTGGCTCAGCTACTGATGTCATCCGCTCATGTAAGTTTGCCAACACAGACTGACAAATACAGACAGTCAGTGGCGCTGGCAAAATGCCTCGTTCTAAGTTGTAAAGCATAGCCAAGGGAGCTGAGAAGAGCAAACCCCATTGAACTACAGCCTAGCTGAAGCATCTGTGAACTTAAAACCCATAACAGACAATGGTTAAAGGAAAACACAACAAAATTAGTATGGCAACTAATTATACATCTTTATTGCAACTAAAAGGACCTAACAAAGGGATTAATTAGAAATTTACTCAACAGTATTCTAACAGATTTAAATCCTCATTTAAGTTGGTAACAAATCAAAGGAACATGGTAGCATAGCTTGTTTTCCATTGCCAGTTTTGTATAAAAGAAAATGCACATGGGGGCTGGGTGGGTTAAATGCTTAAAAGCTCTCTGTATCTTATACTGGAACTCCACTAAAATTCTACTGCACAGGAAATAAACATCTTGATGTTGCTTTTTGGAAAAGTCAAAAGGGCTCCCCATGCAAAAATTTGCCAAAGAACCTGCTTAAGTAAAAATATATGCTTAACCTATTCTGATTCAAGTTAAGATCTTATTATAGTGCACCAAAATGATTATGCTTACACTCATGATGGAAACTTGCATTTTATTCTCATCACAAAGCCATCACTTTCAATAGTATAATACATTGTGGCAACACTGCAAACAGCAGCTGTTCCTGGCTATCTGTGAGTTTGAGCATATGATTTGAGGGGAAACCTTGTGTTTGACTTAGTTTCAAGTGTTATTACTGCAGATACTTAATAAAAAATAATGCTTTCAACATTAGAGTGCTCTCTGTATTTTGTAAACTCTTTAAAATGTATTTGGAACGACTTCTCAAAGTTCCTGTACTTATGTTTGAGGAGTATTTTGAAAACTTATATCAATAATACTTGAAACATTTAAAAAGTATATTTCATGGGTTACATCCATACAACTGTCTCTACCCATTTTTTTACTAAACTGTCATTCAAAAACTTATTCTTTTAGTTACATTTTGTTGATTGAGACACACATTGCAGTAGATTTTAAATGAGTCAAATCCTTTAAGAGCAGTTCACTATGTGATGGCTTTTAAACTTAATATCCTTTGTGGTCAAAAGAAAGAAAGAAATAAAATATTGATAGCGAATTTACTCTTGAGAAAAGTATCATTTGGCAAGCATGTAACTATTATACAAAATTATTAAGTATTTTGTTTTACCTGTGAGTGGTTCCAGCAATATACAGAGTAACTGTGTCTGCCTTGCTCATTTCACTTCTATGTAAATTTAATTTTGCCTATTACAAACTAACATAACTACATTTGTGCACCTTATGCTGTGTATTTCCTGTATCCTACTTATAGTGTATCTCAGATTAAGGCTGACACACACATTAATTCTTTTGAAATACCTACTTCCTGTAGCAGAAGACATAGAACATTCTAATCTGTCTCAATTTCAGCAGTCCAGCATTTAACATAATCAATTGCACCAAATATGAGAAAACAATGTAACTGACTCTGAAATATCAGTGCAAACTGCCCACAGATTTCTTGACAGAAAATCTTTACATATGTATACAAAAATCCTATGTAAATATGAACTGTTTCGACAGTATTTAACATTTCAGACCAATAAAAAAAGGGGTATCCCAAATATGCCACAAAAACTTTTGACAGTAATCAAGTGCTTTTTTATTTAATACACTTTGCCTATCTCTTGGATTTTACAATTATACACAAATAGAGGACTTCAAGGGCTATTACCAGAAAATTCAAGGTGTAAGTTTTATTTGTTCTGAAAATATCTTAAATGTGTGAGTGGTACTTTAATCAGACCATTTGAGGGTTGGGGGGGGGGGGAATAATTTGGTTAATTTGATAAAAGAGAGATTTTCTTAAAAATCTTTGCATTCACCCCTTGGAAAATGGTGAACTTAAATATCCTTTTAATGTAAGTAAAGTTTAATTTTTAGTTAAGCTCTTCCCAGAAACATACACATGTGCTCTATAAAAACTAATATATACATTACTTTCTTTACCCTCTATTGCTTATAAGTTTGTATACAATTGCTCTTACAAACTTTTTTTCCTACTTCATTTTAATTAAGATTAACCTTTGAGAAATAGCAGCATTACAGATTTCATGATAGCTACAAAGAGAATAGCAAAAGTCAAATATTTCACAGTTAGATGCTCGCTATACCTTGGCCTTAAAATTCCATATTTCTTTTCCATCACATTTCAAGAAACAAGTGAAAATTGAGAGAACTTAAAAATAGTGATAAGTATTGAACAAATTGATCAATTAATAATGGATAGTGCCACACAAAGGTTATTTGAAATAATTGTGTTTCAAAGAGATTCTTTTGTGTATTATGTTTTATTCAATCACTTGATGTTTGCCAATTATATTAGAGAAATTTTCTTTCAAATGAAAAGGACCAACTACTATTCTCAGAAAATGTCAGATATGTAAATGTATTTATATGTAAATATTTTTATTATATATATAATTTTAATTGAAATCATTAGAACCAGTTTTAGAGAATCAAACTTTTGAAAAACTGTTCATGCAAAGGGTAGTTTGTAATGGGAGGATTGTTTTGAAAGACTTCCTGTCGTATATTTAGAGGGAACTAAACTTAAATAGAAGGTTCAGTTTTTTTAAATATGCACTGTTCACAGACACATGGCATTTTCCTAAAAACATCCAGTGAAATATTGAATCACATTTTTGGGTGATCTGCAGTACTCTACCTATTATGTATTAACCTGCTCTTTTTGCTTTAAAGAGATCTTTATGGTGAAATCATGGTACACATTTTTGGTGGAATGCAATACTTTCTCTACTTAATGTAAGAGTGTAGCATAGAAAATAACAACTTTTTTAACTACCAGCTTCCGCATTTTTTCTTCTTCTTTTTTCAAGGTTTTGGATGTCATCATTACAACTTTATTCTATTTGTATTTTTAACATTGTATATATTATGGGAAGTTTATACTTAAATTATATTTAAAACATCACAGTAACTTTAGTTTTCATGTACCATTGTTAGTTGAAATGATATAATCAATATTTTTCAAGTCAATACAAGATGAAAACATTCTAAAAATTATTGTTTTAACTTCTAGATTCCATAAACTATATTTTAAATTATAATACATTGCAGCCCTGTATGATCCTTTTTGCTTATTTTTCCATACTAAAAAAAAAAAAAAAATGGGAAATAACATTTTGCTCTTTATGCAGCAAAACATGATTAATTCTTTCTGCTCTGAACTGCTAATTAGAGGGGACATTAAAATAATGAGAATGAATTATTTCTCACAGTATCTCTTTGCAGGTTAAACTATTCTAAGTTAATAATATTTGGATTTGGTATTTTTTGCTTTATTATATTATTTTCAGATTCTATTTTAATTTTTTATAAAAGTACTATGTAAGAATAATTACACTATCATGCCTGTTCACAATTACATTCTAAAATATGAAAATTACACTGACTTTAATAAAATTCCCTAATGACTTCATTGTTGGATTTATGTTTGCAAAAATACTGTTTGAGTACTCAGAATATTAACATAAGATGACTTGCTATAATAAACAAAAAAGATGGTAGCAGGGAGTAACTTCTACAAATGTATAACTTACTAAGCAGTGATGAGGTGTTTCAGCAATTTATTATTATTATTATTATTATTATTATTAATCATTATCCCAATGAAATGCTGTCCAAACAGTTCATATTTACATAGGATTTTTATACAGATATGTGAAGATTTTCTGTCGAGAGATCTGTGGGCAGTTTACACTGATATTTCAGAGTCAGCTACATTTTTTCTTATATTTGGTGGAATTGCTATATTAAATGCTGGATTGTTAAAACTGAATGAAATTGAGACAGATTAGAATGTTCTATTTCTTCTGCTAAGGAAGTAGGTGTTTCAAAAAAAATTAATGTGTGTGTCAGCTTAAATCTGAGATGTGCTATAAGTATTATACAGGAAATGCAGAACATAAGGTGCACAAATGTAATTATATTAGTTTGTAATAGGTAAAATTAAATTTACATAGAAGTGAAATGAGCAAGGCAGATATAGTTACTCTATAAACTGCTGGAGCCTCTCGCAGATAAAACAAAATAATAATATTGTATATTAGTTACATGCCAGCCAAATGATATTCTTTTCCTTCCAGCAGATGGAACATACACTGCAAACAATCCATTACTCATTAGTATTAACCATAATTGCATAAATCAAGTGAAAAATCAGCGAAGAGATGAAGATGTGATGGATAAATACTCTAAAACCTGGTCAGCTTAATTATAAAAGATAGAGGAAACTTGGGAGTCATCTATTCATGTATATTATGTAGTTGGAGCATAAACTTTCAGAAGTTGCAAGGGAATTATTTAGGTTACCTTGGTGGTGGTACTAATATAGTTATTTGATAGTTCTCTACATACAACCTCTTTTAATTTTCTGATATTAAGTGATATTATATCAACTGTATTATTTGATTTATAGCTCTATATAACTTGTTCCCAGGGAAAGGGTTAGAAATTTACAATTTTTGCTGTCAAAAAAAAAAAGAAAAAAAAAAATCATATATTCTAAATCTCAATGAAGCCCTTCTTGCACATGCCATGCTTGTATACCCATGTCTTCTTACTAATGATTACATCTTCAAACTAAAACAATCACTGTGCTTTTTATGTCATACCTGTATGAGTTTCTTACCTGATGATTAAAATTATGCATTTATTCACAAACAGTACCATGTATGGCTTTTAAGATGTTATGAGTCAAATTTGTCTTATCACATGATTAAATCTCTTCTTACAAATTTCACACTTGGGACATGACTTTTATCCTTCATTATGACATGGCTTTTCATCCCCATGAATAAATTTGTGTCATTTTAAATGTGAGAGCTTGTAAGGCTCTTCTCACAAATATCACACTTGCAAGGCTTTTTACCCTTATATATCAAATTGCATTCTTTAAAAGATGATATATGAGTAAGCTTCTCTCTCAATTTGCACATTTGTGAGGTTTGTTACCCTCGTGTATCAAAATATGTCTTTTTAATTCTGCCAACCGAGTAAAAACGTTTTCACAAATTTTACATTTATGAGGCTTTTTACCCTCATGAATCAAAATGTGGCTTTTCAGATTGAACAACTGAGTAAAGGTCTTCTCACAAAGGTCACACTTGTGAGGCCTTTTACCCTCATGTATTAATTTATGGATTTTCAAATTTGACAACTGAGTAAAGCTTTTCTCACAAATTTCACACTTGTGATGCTTTATACCCTCATGTAACAAATTATGTCTTTTTAAATGTGACAGATTAGTAAAGCTCCTATTACAAACTTCACACCTGTGAGGCTTATTACCCTCATGTATCAAACTATGTCTTTTTAATTCTGCCAACCGAGTAAAAACGTTTTCACAAATTTTACATTTATGAGGCTTTTTACCCTCATGTATCAAAATATGGCTTTTCAGATTAGACAACTGAGTAAAGGTCTTCTCACAAAGTTCACACTTGTGAGGCTTTTTACCCTCATGTATCAATTTATGGATTTTCAAATTTGACAACTGAGTAAAGCTTTTCTCACAAATTTCACACTTGTGAGGTTTTATACCCTCATGTAACAAATTATGTCTTTTTAAATGTGATAAATGAGTAAAGCTGCTATTACAAACTTCACACCTGTGAGGTTTATTAACCTCATATATCAAGTTGTGTCTTTTCAAATATGACAGTTCAATAAAACCTTGATTACAAATTTGACATCTGTGAGGCCTTTCATCCTTATGTACCAAATTATGCCTTTTCAGATTCGATAAAAGAGTAAATCCCTCATCACAATTTTCACATCTGTAAGGTTTTTTACCCTCATGTATCAAATTATGCCTACTCAAATCTGCTAACTGAGTAAATGTCTTTTCACAAATTTCACATTTGTGAGGCTTTTTACCCTCGTGTTTGAAATTATGGCTTCTTAACGTGGATACATGAGTGAAGCTCTTTTCACAAATTTCACACTTGTATGGTCTTTTTCCCTCATGTATCAAAATATGGGTTTTCAAATTGGATAACTGAGTAAAGCTCTTCTGACAAATTTCACATTTGTGAGGTTTTTTGCCCTCATGTATCAAATTATGCAATTTCAAATGTGCCAAATGAGTAAAACTCTTATCACAAATTTTACACTTCTGATGCTTATTACCTTCATGTATCAACTTATGCTTTTTCAACTGTGACAAACGAGTAAAACCCTTCTCACAAATCTCACATTTGTAAGGCTGTTTACCCTCATGTATCAAATTATGCATTTTTAAATAGGACAAGTATGTAAAGCTCTTCTCACAACTTTCACATTTGTGAGGCTTTTTACCCTCATGTAACAAATTATGTCTTTTCAAATATGATAAATGAGTAAAACTCTTCTGACAAAATTCACACTTGTGAGGCCTTTTACCTTCATGTATCAAATTATGTGATTTCAATTCTGACAACCAATTAAACCTCTTCTTACAAATTTCACACTTATGAGGCTTTTTACCCTCATGTTTCAAATTATGCAATTTCAGAGCTGACAACTGTTTAAAACTCTTATCACAATTGTTATGTTTGTATGATCTATCACACTTAGAAATCAATACATGCTCATCACTACGTTTACCAGAGTCTTCCGAGTGATCTTGTTTTACTACTGGTGGTAATTTTGTGACATTACTTTCTTGCTCTTCATATCCAGCATAACTCTCTGCAAAACTAAAGGTTGTATTTTTCCCTGAGGCTTCAGTAAAGGACAGTGGTGAATAATTATCGATATCACCGAAAACTGCTTCTGTGCATAATCTGAAATGTTGGAATTCTGTATTAAGTAGAATAATCACAAAATGAAAGGAAATTAGATGTGAAAGTAGAATCTGTTTATTAAGAATCAACAATTGCAGTTACAAACTGTCCATGTAGGGAACCTCAATGTAAATTAAAGTTTAAATAATTATGATTTATCTGCAATATTTTTAAGTACTTAATAAAATTTTTCCTATGACAAACATAGCAGTGTAATTATCAAGATTATTTGCCCAAGGTGGCCTTTGAAAATTGATGTTCCATCGTACTTTGATGGTTTGACGCGTGCGGAAGTTCTGTCACATCTGGGCACCTCGATCTTCAAGTTTTTCAGCATTCTGTAGAGTATCTTCCATCATGTTGTTTAGTTCCTTGGCACCTCTGTCAACCCTTCCCTCCAGGGCATTAAAGTGTTCCCTGAGGTCTTTCAGGGCACCAACGCCTTCCTCAACTCACTCCAGGATGTTAACAGTTGGTCCAGTTCTTCCATCCTTTTGCCAAACTCTTCCATCTTTCCTCCAAGCTCCTTCACGTCCTTCTTTCTCCTGGACAGTTTCCATTCTGGTTTTCATTTCTTCTTTTAACCCTTCTTCAGTTTTGGTCTTCATTTCCATCTACACATTCTCTAATAAGGAATTCACTCTCGTTATTTCATTTCTCATCTTCTCCATTCCTGTTTTCATTTCTTTCATTTTGGCCAGTAAACTTTTCATCATCTCCTCCACCAGTGCAACAAATGGTTTTATTGACTCAATAATTATTTACAAATAAAGCTTCAAATTCACGGCTCTAAATAGTTCACTCAACATTAGGCAGTTAATGATTTATGGCAGCATGCTGACCATGGCTCGCTTCCTACTGTGTGGTAACTCTGTAGTCACTCATGACTCAGTACAAATCACGCAATGTATTTCTTCCTCCTTTTCATAAGCGGAAAATTATGTCACAGAATTCCCTAGAAGTTTTTAGGAGCAGACCATTCAAGCAGCATTCCAGAAGGTTCTGTTACATCTGTGATCCACTTCCTGCTTTTGTTTATGCTTTTGCTGCAATATGAACATGAGAAAAGGTTGCAAGCGTGGACAGCATTGTCACAATATACATAAATTAGTTTTAGAGAAAAATTTTTAAGGTATAGTGATGTGGTAGTATATACACTGAAGCAACCCATGATCAATTCATTTTGCAGGCAAAGAAAGTGAAGGATACAGAGTAGTTTAAGGGACAGAAGTAATACCTTTTCATTACTGAGCGTCTGCTTCAAATATTTGTTCTGAGTTTCAAAAGATGCAACTTCAGATCTTTTTTGCACAATTAGAACCATTTATGCAGTATCCTGTGTGCACTAATGGCATTGTCATTGTGGGAAAGATAAGTAGATTTTGTCATTAATGAAGCAAACTTTGAAAACATCAAGTCATTTAAATACACAACATTATTACCATTTTTGCCAATATTAGCTGCTGCTGAAAGGCAGCATTTATTAACTTCTTCAACCTTAATTCTCATTAAATGCCAGTATTCAGCGAGTGCATTCATGCAATATCCATGTGAATTCTTTGACGGGCATTTTTTTTTTTTATCTATGGACACTCTTTAACTGCTGTGGTTCTCAGCTTACCATTCTATACTGGGCATGAAAGACTGCTTAATTTTGCTCAGAGGCCTCTCTATCAGGCTTGAGGTTCTTTTATGTGCTGTAAATCTATGACACGGGACCAATGGCTTTACTTCCCTTCTGAAGGAAGCCATGCTAAGGATTTTTACGCCTGAAAAAATCCATCGTCCTCTGCCGGGTTGAATTCTTTGACCTTATTGATTGTATCACCACTGCACTTTTATGGTCAAGGTAGCTATTATCTTTCTGTTGGTCAAAACTATTCTGAGTTAATCATTCATAAGCAAGTTACAAATGCATTGAACAGGCATTTCATCTAGTGATACATTAAGTTCCCTATTAATGATGAGCATAAAAGTAAGATCAAACAAGAGGCCTCTGAGCAAAATTAAGTGGTCTTTCATACCCAACATAGAGTAGAATGCTGAGAACAACAGGTTTGAGGTTCTTTTACATGCTACAAATCTATGACACGGGAACAACAACTTTTGTTTTCCTTCTAAAGGGAGCCATGCTAGGGACTTTTATGCCCAAAATTATCCTCGCCCTCTGCCAGGTTTGAACCCACAACCTTGAGTTCACAAGGTTAGTATGATAACCACTACACCATAGTGGATGACCCCATTGCTATTGACTCTGATCTTGAAAATAGAGCCAGGTTCACTGGAGGATCATTTTAACCTCCTATGCAAAGCACAAGAAACTCAAAGAGAGGTGCACTGCACTGAAAGACAGGAGTGCTGCACTACCCTCCTCCTATGGCAGGATGCATAATAAATGCATGTGCTATGCTGCACAATTTCTTGACAGAAATATTCTTTGGGACAAACCATTAGAAGTATGAAGAAAATAAAAAAAGTGCAGATAAGTCATAGTCTCAAAGTAAATGCTGGTATAAAAATGTTATTTTCATTTAGGAGCTGTAATTGTCACTATATTTCATAAATGGAAGTAGTGGTTGAATTCCTATCATATGCCTAATCAAAAACAATACAGTGCATGGTTTTCTCTTCCAGGATATACTAATAAACTTTTTACAGCAGTTTCAATATGTTTCAAAGTAATTTAATATTTCTTAGGACTGCAGAACATCAAAACTAGATAGTATTTCAATAAAACTTACTCTCAGATTTTCTACAGCAGGAATTGTCATTCTCAGAGAAAAGTTGCAAAAGCAGCAATCTTTCCTCCCAGTTCATTTCCTTGTCTTACTTTATTCTACCTGGGTAGTGCCACGTAATGATATTTTATATCTGAGGTTTCTCCAATATTTTTTGCCTTATGGGAAGTTTTCCACAAAAGCCCAAGTTGTGAGTTTAAAGAATTACTGCACTGAGGTATAGCATTCAGATAAAAGTATATCTATATGTAGAAACATTTTTCTGAAATATTCATTTTAATTGTGTGCTAAATTATGTAAATACATAACTTATACTCCTATGAAATATGCAAAGCTGCACTCATACTAGATGAGTAACTTAACAATAATAGAGAAAATACAGATCAGGTTCATTCAGTCACTGGCATTTTGAAGGATTGTCCTTATTACACACAGCAAATGTAGAAGCTAAGGCTAAAAGCAGTCATTAATAAATGAGTGTAGCAACTAGTTGAAAAAGTTATCTAGAATTTGCTAGCAATTTTATAAGGCTAAGTAGAAAATAGCACTGTTGTTCGGGGCACAAATTCCAGTTATGTCATTCATTGTATAGTGATGGTTGAATTAGAAGGTTGCTTTTGCTGTGTGAAAGATTTGAGCAATATACGTATCATTTAAAATTGCATGCAAATGCTTCAGTTTTTTTTTTAGCAAAGGAAAGTTGTTGCTTTCAATGAAAACATGGCAAATAAAGTGCTGTATTTGTAAAGGCAGTTAGTTTTTCCTAAAATTAATAGTTTTCCTTTTTTTTTCTAGCTACAAATGGGCAAGATCATGGTGCTGTTATAGAAGTGAGACACGCGAGAGCAAGAGTAATCACAGACAATACTTCTCATAAAGGATCAGCAAATGGGGTGGTTTAACCCTTTTAATGCTAATCACAATCTAATTTTGATCCGAAAATTCTGCAAAAATTGCCAATCACGAGCTAATTGTGATGCCATTTTCATACATTATAACTCTTTCCAGAAGTCTGTGTATTTTCTATGTCATAGCCATAGAGAAGCATTTCTGAGCCTTATCTTCCCTCCAAAGCATTAAATTAGCTCCAAATTCAATTTCTCTTGGCAATGTTTGTTTATCCTGGTTGAAATATGGCGTCTTCTAGCCAAAGGCTACAAATGGAAGAGAAAATAAGAGCTTCAGTTTGCAATGGATTAGAAGAAAACAAGTGATTTTGAATCTTCAGACCTGTTCAAAGAGTTTCTGACATTGACATAAGAGAAGAAGACTATATTCTAGCTTCAGCAATGAAAATGCATCGAATAACATCGGCCTTCATATGCATGCAAATAATCGGTGTACTTATCAAAATAGATTTACGGAGGTGTAACCAGATAATGAATACAATGTGAATCAACTATTCAAGGCAACAATGTTAGGTAAGCAAAACAAATGTGAATCAACTATTCAACAACATAAGTGCTAAATTGTACAGTAAGATTACTGTACAGTTGTATCCTATTGCTTTATGTCATTTTCATTAATAGTGGCATGCTTATGTGTCAATTTCAGGTTAGGTGAATTCATTATTTTTATTTTAACAATAAAACATCAGACCAAAGCTGGATGCGGCTTTAATAAAGAAATATACATACTTTCATCTAATTAGCTTGAAATTTCTGTGTAGTGAGGTTTTATATGCCTAATTATCGGTTATTTTGGGATTTTTAATTTTATTTTTAAAATTTTCTTTTGCTTTAAACTTTTTAAAAATATTAAAGAGACTTCCCATACATATAATGCATATTATACAGTAGACAAAACAGTTTACTAAGACTAAAAACAAGATTCATCTCTCTATGTCATTTGATACTCAGTTTATTACTAATAATTTAAAACCCTGCATTCTCCTCTAAAATTGCTTGATTTGTTCTAAAATTTCTTCATTTATATGAATGAATGAATTTATTTGTTCCTACACTGCACTTTGATTTATATAGTCTGCTTCTCCTTCCTTGAGCAAAATCTGGACTGCTAACTTATGGAACAATCTTAAGGAGTTATGCCATAATATTTACTATTAATGCATAGAAAGTTCTTTTATGGCTTTAACTGATTCACTAGTTATTATTTGGAATCTTGACTGATTCCTTCAAGTATTTTTATTGTGCTAAAATACTAACGTAAAGTTATACTCAGTTAAATCAAGGCTGTTACATCCTTGAAGCCAAGAATGACCACCACACCAATTAATGAAAGCAGCTCACTTTCTAAGTCTGTGAGCTGATTACATTTGATGGTCCGCCACCAGTGTTTTGGCACTCTGTGAACAACAGTCTCACCTTTCTCTTTACAGAGCTCTTCCGCTGTGTAAATACCTAAAACAAAAAATTTTTATAGATATTTGTTTAATGCCACCTTGTACTGGCAAATGGGAGATGCTTTACAACTAAAAAGTAGCAATGCTCTAAAAAGTAGATCTTAAGCGTTAAGGATATGTAACCAATGCAGCTTCTTTAGTTAAACAGTGATGTACAGAAGTGAATAAGATACTTTTGAAATTGGCATTAAATTATGCAATGAAAGCATACGATTCACAAACAGTGAATGAACCACTTATCCAGAATTTTAACTGCATTTGCTTAGCATTTACGTAATATGGCCAGGTTGCTTTATGATGTGTTCTTTGGGTACCATGTGGTATAACATTTTTACTTCTGTATCATAGAAATATGCTCTATTAATTAGTAATGATATATGCAGCATTGCTTGTTGTTTGAACAATATTTTGATACACTATTTGTTTATGCAACATATGATGCAACTGCGCTGCTTTTGGGTATCGTGTGATATAAAATTTGTTGCATCTATTACTATACAAGTGTCAAAAACTCTTTCCAAATTGAAGTATTACATGAGTTTGGAAGCTATTGTTTTTCTTATTTCCTTATTCGGGTCGGTTAACAATCTTGGTACTTACCATGAATTAACTTTTGAGTATCCCATTTATTGGATAATTGTCACCACACTGCTTTATTGGAGGATGTAATATAACAGAATTCATCTGTTGTTATCTGATGGTTACAATGAATGATCTCATTCACTTCCTCAAATGTTACATGGTGTCACTGCAGTCACCAATCTGCTGCTCCACATTTCATCAGCCAAGAGTGTAGGCTGCGCTGTGGCTGAGTGGTTAGACCACTTGCCTCTCACCTAGATGGCTCAGGTTTGATCCCAAGCGACCACATGTGATATTTGTGGTGGACTAAGTGGCACAAGGACTAGTTTTCACCAGTTTTCCCCATCATCGCATTCCACCGGTGCTCCATCTTCATTCCATGTATCATCAGTGTCATCGCCTGCAGTGCCACAAACAGTAAAAGCGGGTGTTAAACACTACCAAAAAAAAAAAAAAAACCAAGTGTGTTTGCTCTTCAATTTTGTTAAGCAATGAACCCGTCTATCATTGTACCACCATATACATTTTTCAGTCTTTCATAAATATTAATGGGCAATTCACCTTCTGCATGCAAAAATTCAATGGCAAAACATTGTCTAATATGAAAATCGGTGTCAGCCATTATGTAAAAGGCAGCAGTGCTGACAACATTTGACTTAGGAAGTTGCTACTGCAGTGGATTGGAGAAGTTTTTAGCAACTGTACCAAATTCAAATTATTCACTTATCTTACTTAACCCTTTTAGTGCCAATCATGATTTAATCGTGATCTGAAAATTCTGCAAGAATTGCCAATCACAATCTAATCGTGATGCCGTTTTCATGTTTTAACTCTTTCTATTGGGAGAATCTGTGTACTTTCTACGTCATACCATAGAGAAAGGTTTTCTGGAGCATTTCTGTACTTTTATCTTTACACTCTAAAGCGCTAAATTAGCTCAAAATTTTATTTCTCTTGCCAGTGCTCATTTATGTTGGTTGAAACATGGCAGCGTCTAGCCAAAGGCTATGAATCAAAGAGGAAATGAGAGCTGCAGTTCAAGAATTATTAGAAGAAAGTGAGTGATTTTGAATTTTCAGACTTTGATAAAGAGATTCTGACATAGATGTAAGAGAGGAAGATACATATTCTAACTTCAGCGATGAAATGCATCCAATAACAATGCCCCTTGTATGCATGCAAATACTCAGTGTACTTATCAGAATCAATTTACTGTTTTATGGTAGTGCAACCAGACAAACAATTACAATGTGAATTAACCATTCAGCTACTCAATAACACAAGTGCTAAATTGTACAGTAATTCACATTACATTTGTATCCTATTGCTTTATACCATTTTCAATAATAGTGGTAATATACTTATGTGTGTGTTTTTGGTAATTTTTTTCAGTTTTCAGCCTTCAGGTTGCATGAATTAATTTTTTGTATTTTAATAATGAAACACCAGACCAAAAAGGGATACTGTTTAATACAGAAATATCTGTACTTTCCCTTAATTAGCCTGAACTTTCTGAATAGTATGATTTTGTATGCCTAATTATTAATTATATTGGGACTTTTAATTTTATTTTTAATTTTTAAAAATATTAAAGAGACTTCTCATCTATATAATGAAAATTATACAATAGATAAAAGGGTTTACTAAAAATGAAAAAAGATTCAGCTCTCTATGTCATTTGGTACTAACTTTATTACTAATAATTTAAAACTGTGCATTCTCCTCTACAATTGATTGGCACTTTTCAGACAGCTATTCAGGCTGGCACTAAAAGGGTTAAGGAGAAAAAAATAGAAGACATTTGTTATTGACTGACTGTCGTAGCAATATGCTCTACTAATTAATGATATATGCAGCACTGCTTATTGTTTGAGCAACATTTTTATATACTAGCTTTTGATTTATGTGGAGAATAATATAACCATGCGGCTTTTGCGATTTACTAGTTGGGTACCATGCAGTCAGCATTCTGGCAACAATTACTTTAGAAAAGCATTGACTAAATATGTGTTAAACTTACATTTTCCATCCTTTTACTCATTCTGCAACCCACTGCCATAACTATTTAACAACTGCACTAGTTAAATTAATTTTTTATCTACTTCTTTGGGCTCACTTGATGAAGTAAGTCTTCCCATTTTCATAAGAGGATTGTTCCTTCAAAACTCAATGTAAATCTTTTATTTGTACCAATTGGTTTTAATTGATATTTGTGCTCAATTCTCAACCACATAGCTCACAAAATAGCAACAGAGTAATCACAACTGATCTGTTTCATACTGGAATGCTCAGAGCTCGGAAAAACAAAACATTCATGCAAAGCGAACAAATTTGAGATTAGTCACTTCAAGTGCTTAACAACATGGCTCAGGTGACCACATGTGGGATTTGTGGTGAAAAAAGCGATTCAGGGTTAGGTTTTCTCCAGGTTCCCCTGCCATTGCATTCCATCGGTGCTCCATCTTCATTTCATATATCATCAGTGACATTACCTGTGGTGCCTATGTAGTAAAAGCGGGTGTTAAACATTATAAAAAAAATTAAAGTATCTTAACTTCCTTTTCTTTCTGAATCTCAGTGTGTGATTATCATTTATTTTTATTTATAATAAATTATATGTCAGGATTCCTATGTATATTATGCAATTAAGGTTTTCTATTATTATTGTAAATGAATGTTATTCCTAATTTGAGTAGAATGCTCAAGTACAGTGAGTGCTGCTTGAGTAGAAGTAGTGGATTTACTTATAATGCAAACCACATGTATGTTATTGTTTTGGCCAAAATTGTGCAAGAAAAGCAAAAACATGAAGAGGAAGGAGCATCTTTTGGGACTCTTAGAAACAAATCTAATGTCCTGACAAGAGTAACGGAAATTGACGAAAGATGGTCTAATGGAAGAAAGAATGAAAGAATTATAATTGAAAACAATCTGAAGAGATAATGAGGATAAGAAGATTGATAATGATTTCTCAGATGTCAAAGAATTACAAGAATTAAAATGCGATAAAAGACTAAACCATTGTTTCATTCAGTGCACTTCCACACCAAATTTATTGATTTTCTCATGAACAGCTGCAGCAACAAGGGGGTGAGC
Organism: Hymenopus coronatus; assembly: GCA_030762935.1. Lineage (NCBI taxonomy): Eukaryota > Metazoa > Arthropoda > Insecta > Mantodea > Hymenopodidae > Hymenopus > Hymenopus coronatus. Next base: position 30,984,141 of record CM060899.1, on the reverse strand, counting down.
ATTGTTATGAATTTTGACACCATCAGCATGAATGCTACAACATTTGTCACAAAGGCATGATGCAACTTTAACAATCTTTTAATGTGGGCTGAAGCATTCACAGTGATCCAGTGTTCAAGCTCTTCTGTAATGTAATGCAATGCAATAACTGATCCAAGCATGTCAGCATTTGCTGACCTTTGTGGTCGCCTGTCAGGTTCTTGGCCTACAGTGACCACTAACTACGAAACTGCAATGTGTCATGCACAATATCGTAAACTGCAGAATATTAAATGTTGAACTTCTGAGATAAGGATCGCAGTTGGTTCCACTGGTTATTCAAAATTGGCACTTCAATGGCTGTGATTGCTGGCTGCCTGGAAAATGGTGCATTGTAAAGGTTATCACAAGCATTTTCAAAAAAGGCATAGCACCTGGAGAATATTGCTATAATCCATATAATCGCCATGCATGTCCCTGACAACTTCACTTGAGCTATGCCCTTTAGCCCATAAAATCACACACCTCGCAGCTGAAAGTACACGATAGTAACCTGTACACCATCTATGTTGCATACTTAACACATCTCTTGCTAGAGCTACACATGAGAAATAGCATCCATAGCAGTAGCTTCAAACTATATGTTGGTGAAATTTCAACATCCATTCAACATCAATACAAATGCAGACAAAAATTCTTGTGCTTTACAATGATCCACCCTTGTATATTATAGTACATAATGTGCCCTACCAATCTACATACATACATTCCCTCTATATTGGAGATAATTACACATAAAATGCAGAAAAGCCTACTTGCACAGGAATATTTGAAATTCAGTGCACACAACTATAAAATTAGACTAAAACATGCATTTGCCATACTGGATAGTGGCACTTAGTGAAATAAATATAATTTATATACATCTTTATAAACAGGACTGATTTTTGTTTTTTAAAAGTATTACTTCATAGCCAGCTATGTATATTGCTTGGAATATACCTGGCTTAGTTTCTATATGCATTCTCTATGGCGTTAACTGTTTTCTACTTCATGGTATTCTCAGTGAAGGCTCTAAAAACTCTTTAGTAGCTTTTTAGTAATTTATTAACTGAAATAAGAAGCATTTTACAGCTGAATTCCACCAGAAAAGCTACAGTTTTTCAATGATGGTAATCAAACTTGGATGAATGGTTTTTAAGAGTGCTCTATTTACACACAAACTATGCATATAAAGATGTTCTCTCTCTTTATTATGTTAGTATAAATAAAGAAGCACCAGTAAAATATAACGTAACACAAGAATTAGGTTTCTTACTGAAAACGTTAGTCATGACTTATGTCTTACCTTGGTGATTTTACTGGTGTGAAGTTCCCATCCTGTAACAAAAAAACAAACTTTTGCAGAATCATCTAAACAGTATTTGTTAAAAATGCTGGATCACACAGTTATCTTTAAGATTTGGTTTAAAATAAGAGCTGAAGCTTTACTGTCAACATTTTTCTAAATTTCCTTGGATTTACAGCCAGGTATATGGTTTGATATGAGTTTCAAAGATGTCCATATTCACCTTCAGGATGAACATGACAGACTCTTTGAAACATCAGAATCAAACCATCTAAAGAGAAAGCCTTGCAATATGTATGATCATCTTGGGCTTTTAGCATATCTGTCAAACCAGTACCATACACTATAGTTAATGATTTTATTATATTATTGGCATTTTTGAAGCAATTGTTTCAGTTTCTATTGCTAAAACCAGAAGTGGTCTGTGCATAACTTTAAATTCCCAGTGCAATGCTGCTGTTAAATAAGGGTTGTTAAAGGAAGCTGTGAACATACTAAGTAGAGCTCAGTAAATGCAGAATTTATTTTGTTACTATTCTACAACAATATGTTTATCATTTAAGCATTCTGCTGTAGTATTCCTTGTACCTCCATACTTTTGTTTCTGGTCAACTACACTCTATTTTAAGATTGTTAGAATGTAAATAAGCAGTAATACTCTGGATTTATGTGCAGTTCACAAACCTATAACATATTCCATGAATGACTACATAAAAAGATTATATTACAGCACTTTCCATTCATTTATTTAATGCTTTATATTTAGGAAAAAATAGTAAAAAGGGTTAAAACTGATGTTAAATTTCTTGGAGTTATCTGTAGGAACAAAATTCTTTCTATGAATAACCATAATACTTTTGGAGTTCAGATCTTCATCCTCATGAAAGACAAACAAACACACCATTACAATTTGCTATACTACACTTCTGGGGTATTATGCCTTAAACAATAGGATATAATTCAAAACCTAATGTGGAAATATTTCTGCAAATTACATAAATCAACATGTGCTTACTCTATCATAACGCCCAAAGAGTGTGGTGTCATACCATGTTTGATGCAAAGCTTAGGTGGTGTATTTTTTTTTTGGATAGTCTTTAATACCTGCTTTTACTACTGGTGGCACTGCAGATGATGACACTTGGCATGATGGTGCCTGGTGGAATTCTATGGTAGGGGAAACTGGAGAACTCAGAGAAAATCTGCCCCTGCGCTGCTTTGTTCACCACAAATCTCACATTCGGTCGCTTGGGATCGAAACCCAGGCCATCTAAGTGAGAGGTGAGTGGTCTAACCACTTGGCCACAGCACGGCCATAATGGTGTTGATCTGGCTGGAAGCCCAAAAATATTTAGAGATAGAAACAAAGAGTTGACATATTGTAACAAAGCTCTTTATTGCGTTAAGAATAATCAAAAGTCTTAATTCGTTGCTTTCACAACAACACTGCTGTACAATTTTTATCTCAACGCTTCAATGCAAAGACTGTAGACTGCTATTTGTCAAACAACTAAATGCTTAGAGCTCCCAGTCAAAACTCACTTACCTAGCTTGCAGCCCTCCCTTTTTACAGTTGATGATGTGGCCAGAAATAGTGAACATTCTAGGATCCATTGTACCAAAAATAGCATTTCAAGTCTTTGAAATACTGCTGGCGCTGTTCATGTGTTAAATTTATGATGAATGTGACTATACATATGGAGCTGACTTCACATGTGCTACAATTAGCTTTCCAAAATAAACTGCTAACATACATGCAGAAGTTATGGGCCAGTAAGGTAACACAATATCATGTAACAGGGAGAAAGAAAATTAAGTAATGGAGAAAGCATTTCAACTTGTAGTTTGTATTAGAGAACAGGGTTTTTTGTTGCAGTTTCATTCTCCTTCTTTACATCAGCTTAAAAGGCTTATTGTGGCACTGTATGACTTAAATGTCGACCTTGTGGAGAGGATGGCTTAATTGTTTCCGAAAATCTGTTCCTTGAACAAGTTGCAATATTTTATTCCTACATCTGCATCCTTTCCTAGATCTTTTTTGTTTATAGAATGAATGATTCTTTTTCTTGCAGTTTTCCCATCCTCTTTAAACATTCTACTGATAGGTCCATCCTTGCAAATTTCTTTTTTACATAGGCATTCCAAGTGACAATGCTTGGCAATTAATATATATAACTACTATACTAGCTTGCTTTTGTCATGCCTAGGTTTGCCACTTGAGTTGGTGTTTTTCTGTAATCCTTATTTTATCAAGGTTTTGGCAATACTGTACAATTGTAACCATGGGTTAGGGACAAACTTAGGGTATCTCAATATTCTTTTCAGCTAACTGATCAACTTATCATTTCCATAAACCATTGGTGTCCTGCCTCCCATTATATTCCTCTTACAGCATCGTACAGGAAATATTTGTGCATGAAAAGCTGCACAAATTGAGTTTATTAGGCCAACTGCATATCAATTACATAATATTGAGGAAATTCATGATAATGATGTGACTTATTGAACAGCTACCTCTCCAGTTCTCTGTTTGCACTAAGCTGCAAGCAGCAATTCTACCCTCAGTTTGTATATAAATGTCTATGGCAGAGATTCCTAATCTCCAGTACAATGGTTGAAGTACTTCTGAAGGTCCTCTTAATATAAAGACATGGTTAATGTCTGTAATTTGGTCAATTTACCTGCTAGAGTAGTTTGTAGTATCTTATGCTGGGGCCTAACTATTGCAAAATATAGATACTGGCTGATGAATGTCTTCATCACCAGTACTCTTAGGTGCTATGTTCTCCCAGCTCAGCCTAATCCCTGCCTCCACTTCTCTCAGGTGCGCCCCAAGATGGTGTCTGCCAGCTGCTCCCTCCTCAACTGTGTGTTATACCATCCAGCTGCAGGCAGTATTGAAATAACACAGACAACTGTGGCATGCTCCTTCTCTTCAACCTTAAGTGCAATGACTGCACTCCTCTGGATAGGATCATCTGGACATGGCATCCACATTGGTTTGACTCCTTCCATTCTGATGTTCTGTTGTACTCTTGCGACCTCTGACCCTCCATATTCTTGAAACTTAACAGACAGGTGAGGGCAAGTGGTCATCCTCAGGTGGAATGGCTGACCATATAGGTACTTGTGGAAGAGCTCCAGTGCCAGGAGCTCTTGCCAGTTAATACAGTAATTCTTTTTTGTTTTGGAGAGCATCTTGCTGTAGTAAGAAATTATCCGCTCCTGGCCATCCTGGATCTGTGATAGAACGCTGCCAATGCCGGTGTTGCTGGCATCAGTGTCCATAATAAAGTCGCAACCAGGTTGTGGAAATCCCAAAATTGGAGCACTGCAGAATGCTGACTTTAATGCCTGGAATGTAGTCTCTGCCTCTTCTGACCATGTAGGCCGGTGCTCTTGTGTCAGTTGGGTGATAGATTTTGCAATGTTGGAGAAACCTCTGAAAAACCAGCTGTAGTAACTGCATAGGCCTAGGAAACTTCACAGCTCTAATTTGTCTTTAGGTGGAGCCCTCTCTGCATCCTTGGCCACTTCAGATGGTGAAACCATGTGGCTCAAGTAGTACACTTCCTTGCAGAAGAGTTGACTCTTCATGTTTAACTTCAAGTTAGCTTGCCTACAGTTATTGCAGTGTCTTGGTCAGGTTTCCAAGATGTTCTTTAAAGTTACTACCCATGTCGACGATATCATCCAAATAGAGCAGGCAGGCACTATAGGTCAACCATCTCATCACTGATTCCATGAGGTGCTTGAAGGTGGCTGGCACGTTGCAGAAGCCAAAGGGCAATACTGTGAACTGTCAAAGCCCTTGGCCAGTCAAAAATTTGTTCTTCTCCTTGTCTCTAGTGTCTAACGCCACTTGCCAATATCTCAATTTCAAATCCAAAGTCAAGAACCACTACATGTCGGCAAGTGGGTTCAGTGTGTGGTCAATTAATTTTAAGGGGAAACAGTCCTTTTTGGTGATGGCATTCAGCTTCCTGTAGTCCAAGCAGAGGTGTAGCTCTCCATTCTTCTTCACCAAGGCTACAAGGGAGCACCAAGGGCTATCAGAATCTTCAATGATTCCCCTAGATTTCATGTCCTCCAACATGTTCCATAGTTCTGCTTGATTTGCCAGTGGAACATGTCTTGGTGATTGTCCGGTAGGTTGTATGTCTCTGGTGTCAATGTGAAATATTCGGTTAGTGTAATTGTAATCACCATTTGCTTCACTGAAGACTGACTGGTGCCAGCTGAGTAGATGCCCGGTCTTCTTCAGAATGTTGTGAAGCAGACAGATGGTGCAAGCCTTTCAGCTGGGGCCCCAGGCCCTATGACAGTGCTGGCTTTTCAGATTCATTGCACGGTGATCCCCTGACAGCTGGCTTACACTTTCCTAACTTCATCCTGGCTTGGATGCCCTGACCTGTGTATTGGGTTCATCAGCCTCATGGGTACTTCCTCTCAGCAGGGCAACAATGCTTGCACAACACATACTTTGTGTAGAGATGACTTCCAGTCCAATACCATGTTCCTTGATCTTTGGCCCTCTAGGTGAACCTTCACCACCACCTTGCTTCTTAAGGGCACAGCTACATCAACCTTCAGGATCACCCAGCAGATCCCTGGATGTTCTTGTGGGCTCCAGAGCAATACCTCATTTTGGCTAAGTTGCAAAACCCTCTGACGAATGTTGACCATCACCTCATGGCTTCTGAGAGCATCTAAACCTTATATCACATCCTCAGTCAGCGTCGCAATGAACACCCACAATCTCACAGTGTTCTGTCTCGCTGTGAACTCCAGCATGGCCTCCTCCACAGAAGGATGATGCCCGATGCCCTCACTAGTTGGTAGAGCCAATTGGGGTTTTGCATCACCAAGTCAGGTCAGATTACAGCAATGGCTACACCTTTGTCTACGAGTATCTGGCACAGCCTCCCTTGTATCCAGCCATTTATGATGAGGCTATTGTCCACTCTTTGGCCTAAGGCATGTAATGTCACTCGAAGGGATGGTGAAAATGGCATATCCCTTGTCACACTGGTCCTTACTCATTTTCCATCTGCTTGTCATCTTGGTATGGACATTCTCTCACTATGTGATCTGGCTCGCCAGGTCCCCAGCACACACTACCTGAAAGTTCTCATCTTCTTTGTGTTTTTTTTGGTAGTGTTTAACGCCTGCTTTTACTACTTGTGGCAGGTGATGACACTGATGACATAAGGCATGAAGATGGAGCACTTGTGAAATGCGATGATGGAGGAAACCTGAGAACTTGGAAAAACCTGCACCTGTGCTACTTAATCCACCTGTGCTACTTAATCCACACAAATCTCACATATGTTTGCTTGGGATCGAACCTGGGCTATCTAGGTAAGAGGCGAGTGATTAACCATTTGGCCATGGTGTGGCCCACTCTTCTCTGATCCAATTCACCTCTCTTTTACTGATCCAATTCACCTCTCTCTTACTGATCCAATTCACCTCTCTCTTACTGATCCAATTCACCTTGACCCTCACTCCCTGCCATAATAAACAATCCTCCTCCTTGAGGTAGGCACATTCGTGGTCTTGTTTGCCTCTAATCTAAGTGCTGTCGTTATACCTCAAGGATCGTTTTATAGTTGCCTCCCAGATCTCTCCAGACTGATCTATTCAGTACTTCTGCCACCCATCCTTGAAGGCTTGCTATCAGCTGTATGTCTTCTTCATTGGTTGTGGGTAGGCATGGTGGCTAATTGTCTGCAGAACACTTCGAAGGTTCACATCCCGTCATACTTGGGTGGCTTATCATGTGCAGATGTTATTTCAGGTCCTGTAGGCTCGCTCTTCAAATTCTTAAGCCTGCTTTGCACCATTGCATTTAGTTCCTTGGTGTTGCTTTTGGCTCTTCCTCTCAGGGCATTATGATGTTGGTTGTGGTCTTTCATCATTTCACCATTTTCCTGGGATCTTCCATTTTTTCTCCAAGTTCTTCCATGTCGTTCTTAACACTGACTAGCTGTTCCTCAATTTTGGTAGAAAGTTCAGTTTTCATAGTAGACATTTCTGTTTCCATTTCCGTCTGCACCTTTTCGATCTTCTGTATTCCGAATTTCATTTCTTCCAATCTGGTTTTCATTTTCTCATCCATCTTTTCCACTGCAGTTTCCGTTCTAATCTTTATTTCCGTCTTCACTTTCTGTTAAAGAGGAATTCACTGTCATTAGAGCATACAATCTTGGGAGTGTTGGGTAGGACTCTTATTTCCAATACGTGACTTAGATGATGCTGGATTTTCTTGTGTTTTCAATATGATGCAGGATTTTCTTGTTTTTTTTTAAAACGAAATATGAGGTGAGTGGAGGTTATAATGAGCTCCTTCGAATGACAGGTTACTGTTGTTTTGATATTTTGTTGAGGCTAGGTGTATGTAAATGAACTGTATTAAAATAAAGGGTAAAAATGGAATTTCAAAATCGGCGCTTGTTTCCAATGCAAAGTTTTCCATTTATTCTTCTGCATGCATGCACATTGCCAAACCTTTGGAAATAGAACATTTTCTCATTACCTCATGCTACATGTTTGAAAGAATCCCCATTTATCGTTTTCATTTATTTTGTGTTTTTGGTTGTCTGATAGCATAGCAATTTCTTTGAGTGCTATATTAAAGGATTATGTGTGATTTGAGAGGATATTTGTCCATTGGTGAATAGTCTGTGCCTTTAACAAATCTTCAACTCTCTGTATATAGTCATTTTTGACCAATAAGGCTATGGTATTACCTCTATCTACATTGGTTTATATGATGGGTTTTGAGTCAACAAATAAAAGCTGTCTTCCCATATATAATGGCAGTGTGTTAATATTCTAGTACATATACTTTGTAAATCAGTTGCAATCTTTTATTAACATGAATTGAAATTAGGCAATCTAATCCCATATCCATAAGAAACATTAGGGCTTTTCAGAGCTAAAAGAAAGTTTAGAAATAATTAAATATCAGTTTAAGAGTTTTTTAAATTACCCTACAGTATACATACACAAAGTTTCTATTTTTGAAACATTATTAAAGATAAAATTAAAAAATAATAATAAATACAAATTGGTTTTCAGAAGTATAGTGTTATTTATAAATCTGGATGTTTTATAGAACATTCTGTTCCATTCATAACCACAAGAGTTATTACTATCACACTGTAACAGAGACAATGTTCATTCTTCTCCCACAAATTCAGATACAAAATATATACTAGTATTATTAATACAGAAAGTAGATTTTGATAATTGCTTCACAAACAAATAATGTTTTTCCTGCAGGATACAATATATTTCTAAGAACTTTAAAAATGAGAAGTTAGGGGTGCCTACATTTTCAGTTTCACTCGTTTTCTTAGATACTAATATTAGTAAATGTTTTTTACTTTTATTACAAATAAGGCTAAATTTGTTTTAATTGTGTAGGCCTTACTGCCTAAAGAGCAACATTTCATTTTATAAAGGGTTTGTGTTCCTCCAATAACACTATTTCTTTCTGATTTCATTTAGAATTCCCTTATTTCTTTTATAAGTGGCACAAATGTGCAGCTTATAGACAGATGCTATAACATCAGAATACTTTTGATGTGATTTCAACAAAACCTTCCGGAAGTATTTTATAATTTTCATGAAACATCATTACCACTACTTTCAACATTTTAAACACAGCATCTGACAAGCATTATGCACATTCATAAAATACTTGTGAGTATAAAAATATACTAAAAGTATTGTTTATAGAACCAGTGTTTTATTTTCTTTTTGAAGGAAAGAATCTTAATAAATAAACTCCTGCTTGTAAATTTTAATTAGATTAATAAAATAATTTATCAAGTAATATAACTAAGCAAAAAGTCTTAAGTGTAGTAGATTTCAACAAAACTTACAATAATGCCATCACAAATAGATGAAATTTCTGTTTCCAGGCACCACCAAGGCTCTTCTTTAATAACTACTTTGCTATCTATATCAATTTCACTGTTGTATTTCTTAACCTTTATTACACAATCCTCTGATAGAAGATCTCTCTCATTTTGTGAACCAATTCCTGTTTTGGAATCTTTTTCATAGTTGTTGCTGCTTGTAACAGTTCCAAAGTTAATCTGCTTACTAAGATGTTTGGTACAACATTCTCTCTCTTTCTGTGAACAAAAGGCTGAAAAGCTCTCTGATTTAATTTCTGTTTTTATTGTAACATTCTTGGTAAAGAACCCAGTCTCATTCTGTGAGATTATGTCATCTGAGAGGGGATTCTCTTCTTTGATTTCTATTTTAGTATCCATTTCACAATTGTTGCCGCAGCTGATGGTGTTAAATCTGGGGAGAAACAAACATAACATGCAGAACAATGACAAACAGAGTACAGAATAACTATGATCATGTTGTAAGGCAATTGTATATAGTTGTGATATGTGACTGTCCCAGCCCCATTCCACTCTCCAGTCATTAGCTCATCTCACCACACACTCAATAATTACATGGTCATGAGACAGGACTGTGTTGTGTGTGTGTGTGTGTGTGTGTGTGTGTGTGTGTGTGTGTATAGCCCTGCCGCTGAATCCTTACACTTGACAGCTCGGGTGGTTTCGCATAAGGTTGGCTATGCTAACTTTGCATCGTTGCCAGAGTAACTAGTAAACAACAACAGCAGATTACAAATGTTTCAATCATGTGTAAACAGGAATATAACATAGTAAATGAATGCCAATGTATAACGAAACTAATTCGCTATTATTGATGTTAATTGAAAATAAGAATGATACTATAACATATGTAACATGAATTACGTATTTAGGACAATACTAAACAAATTAATGCAAAATAGCATGTTACAATGCGAGAAAGATATAACAAAGTGATTTTCACCGGTTTAGAATTTTAATGGCTCAATTCAATCCAAGTCTCCATCATCATCACCAAGACGTATCATTAGTGTCACTAATGATTCCGTTCTAATTCCTGTGCTTTTCATATTACTTTGTGCACATGATTCACATTCTTCTTCTATGAAGCTGCGCCCACCCTCATCACACCTTCCCTAAAGTCTATCCACCTCTATAATTGTGAAAGTCTTGTTATGTTCCCTCACGTACAAACACCAACACTATCAACAATAACAACAAATATAAATAACAATGAATAATATGTAGCTTGAAATGAACAACTCTATGCACGTGTTAGGAGTTCACAAACTGAGCACGCAGTTGGAAATAGTGAGATATTGCAACGGTGTGGCATCTAGATCTGTTTCCATTGTCTGACCGACCAACTGGAATATATATATCTTTTCTTACACCACCTCAATAAGTATAAGCTCATGAAGCAGCACTACTATATATGCCTAACACCACACACTCAGTAACTATGGTCATGACACAGGACAGTGTGTATGTGCATGTGTTTTTATATACATCTTCTAACACCACACACTCTGTTACTATATGGTCACGAGACAGGACTATGTAAGTGTGTGTATACATATTGTTAACACTGCACACTCAATAACTATATGGTCATGGGACAATCTGTTAGTGTGTGTGTGTATAAACAAATAATGAACACTTATGACATAGAAGGAATTTTTTTGTGATAGTATTTAACACCCCTTTTACTAATTGTGGCGTCGCAGGCGATGATATTGATGATTCTTGGAATGAAGATGAAGCACCAGTGGAATGTGATGGTGCAGGAAACTGGAGAACCTGGAGAAAACCTGCCCCTGTGCCACAAATCTCACATATGGTCGCTTGGGATCAAATTTTATTTCTTTTTGGCATTTTATATACTACTGGTCATCTTTTAGTCAATTTTAATTCTTTTGTTGGATTTTTTCCCCATCTCACAATTAAATAAGCTTTTCCAACATTTCAGGCAAAGCAATCTCCAATTCCAACTATGAGGAGACATGATTTAGCAAATGGTGTAAGTGCATCATTCTAACTTTGGTCCTGCTACATAATTCTGACAATTTTTATGTAGTAAAACCAACGAATGACATTTTATGATTTAAAAATATGGAGTGACCAACATGAATTTAATAATTAGCCTCAGAATGAGTCTTGCATCGGTCCCAAACCTTGTACTGAAAGAAGCAGAAAAAGATGCTCTGAAAAGTACTGTGCTGTAGCAATAGTTTTCTGTTCTGACAATACTGATCACTTAATTAGAAAAAACAGATGACAGATGCACTCAATTTCCGAGAAGATATAAAGCGTTGAATAGAACTGGGACAATGTACAGAAAAAAGCGGTAAGACAAGAAAATAATAATTAAAAATATACTGAAAAAGAATGTTGGTTATCTAACAAAGTGTAAAATTGATAAAGCTCTACTAGGTGAAAATTTTGACACTGATGTACTTGTGAAAATCTTTTCTTCGGAGACAATTCCTATTTCAGCTATGCACCCAGGACATCAGTTGAAATGGAAAGAAGTTTTTCAATGTGCAGAAATATTCTTCAGGATAATGAGCAATTCTTTAATTTTGAGGCACTACAAATGTCAATGGTTCTTCCCTGCAATGCTAAATAAAGTACATATACAGTATTCAAAGTCCTTTTTATGCCATACTTTCATGCATTGTTTTTAAAAAATTAATGTCATATTTTCTTAGTTTAAGGTAATTTTTCAGTAATTTAAAGGTCATCAACTTTCAAACCCTACTCATACTACCAGCAGAAGACCAAAATGCTTGTAATGCCTCCTTTGAACATAAGTTGCCCAGAATTTCCATGAATCTTAATAACTCAAATTAGAATGCTGACTGGCCTAACTTCTGGCATCAAACATTCTTATTGGTTAGTAACTTCTCCTGTGCTATACCTCAATAACAGCCCACTTTTTAATCATTTGAGGATTGTTTCAGCCCCCTGCATCTTTACATGCACAAATGTGTAATGAAACCTCTTCTGTATTCTCAATTAGTATTGTTTAATTTCAAGCCAATATGACAATTTCAACACAAGCAAATTGTAGCTATGAGACAGAGTATGCACCATGAGCTCAATGCCAGGCTATGACAGGTTTTAATTACATGAATGCAATTATTGTTTTACAAACCTTTTCCACATGGGAAGTTGGCATCCATGGTGTAGTAGTTACCATTATAGCCTCATATACCCAAGGTTGCAGGTTCAAACGTGGCAGAGGACAATGGATATTTTGGGCATAAAAATCCTTAGTATGGCTTCCTTCGGAAGGGACATAAAACCATTGGTCCCATGTCACAAATTTAAATACCTCAAGCCTAATAAAAAGGCCTCTGAGAAAAATTAAACAGTGTTTCATGCCCAACATAGAATGGGACACTGAGAACCACAGTAGTCAAAGAGAATCCATAAATAAAATCCATTTCCATTTTTACAGCATGGGGGCCCATTTCAATGTGCAAAAATATTCTCAGCAGATAGGTAATGCTGGGCTCCACTGTTGACATTATCTACTCATACAGTACTACCAAAGTATGCCTAACATATAATGCCAAGCTGTGGCTTTGCCAACAAGTCAGGCCTTAAGCAGCAAGGTGTAACCTAATGTTGAGGAATCTAAGTCACTAGGTAAGCCAAGGGATGGTGTTTAGGAGAGGAGTGGAGCAGATGAAGGCCGCAGTTGTGGAGCAACAACTGGATGTAGGCAAGGGATCTGTGAACTTAAAACCTCCAAAGAACAAGGATTGGGGGGAGAACACTACAAAACCAATTTGACAACTATTCCACTTCTTTATCATTTACACACATAACCGTTTATTCAGTACACTATTACAAACATCAGCAGATTTGAATCCCTCATTTTAGTTTGGCAACGAATAGGCACATTTGTAACACGGGCAGAATGATAACATTTTCCTTGCAAGGCACTGTCATTTTAGCTCTAAAAATATGCTTTTGGAGCAGGTGTTAAAGGTTTTCGAATTGTCAACATCTAATTCTAGAATACTAAATCATTTACAGAGTAAGCGAACACCATATTATGACTCCCTATTCGGAACATTAGCCAAACGCATCTTGTCGGTAAGTGTAGCATTCCAGTACCCGGCCCATAGCCGATGTGCTGTAGCCTGTGAATCCGATTCTTTATTTGGAAGTCAACCCGGAATATTCTCAAGAAGATTAGAAAATTCGTGCTGTGCCAAAAACTCTAGGTATTCTTACCCAAATTCTTTCTACAGTTACTACATTATCACCATAAGGCAATTCTTTGATTTGAGGAAAACCATTAGTCTCGGAATAATATAAACTACCCACCTTATTGAATTTATCTTTGAAAGCCATGTTCCTTCTTACAGTTAAGTGGAGATATGATAATACGCAAAAACAACGAACTGCAAGCATTTTGATAATACTGCAGAGGTAGACTTATCACGGGGACATGGCGCCGGATGCTGTTTTTGCGCGATAACAGGTTGCAACTGTTGAGCAGCAAATTCACTGCTGCTATAGAAGTGCAGTTGCGAAATGTAGTACCTATATTGCGGTAATAGAAAAGGCGTGAAATAGGAAATAATTACAAAGAAAATGCGATAAAACCAAAGGCAACAGAATACAAGGGAATAACCACCAGCAGTAAACTAATAACAGAAATGGTGTGCACCACGACTAAAATTAATCACCGCGAATTGTTATATCAATTTCACATCACAATATTCCAGGTATCTTTACTGCATTGTCCATGTACATTCCTATATGTTTAATGTAGATTATAGTGATTAAGTTAATGCTGTTAAATCATATACTTTTAAATTTTTGTTTATAACCAAAATGTTCTTTAAAACAGGTGTTAAAAAGCATTCTATTTCCCTGCATTAAGATATTCTGTCATTGTTTAGGTACATCTACAACACACAATCACGCAATACCATATAATATATATCTAATAAGTGCTGTTGCTTATAACCCTGCTCTAACTTCAGTTGGCAATGTTTACAATTCATTTTACTGCGTCTTTCAGTATATACTATTCTTTTTAAGAATTGATCATCCTCGTTATCTCAAATTTGGAAGAACTCGGCAATATTTGATTTTATGGGAATCCTTTTTTGTTTTCGCTAACTAGACAGATAGTTACATCACAATGCATGGTAATTTACGTAAGCATCAGCGTATACACTTGGCCGCCCTCGTTTGGCAGCAAAAGAACTTCACTTGACTACTTATTTCGATCGACAAGATACAAAAGAACTCTCTCTGTGATCGAGTGGTCAGTAAGTTGGCTTTTCACCTAGACGTTCCGGGCTCGATTCCCGGCTGGGGCGGGTGATTTATTTAAACCAGAATTGAACAGGTCATTTCCAAATTTCAGCATATCCACCATGAACAAAAATTGAGCCAATGGCCGTTTCGCAAACCTTTTTACAGTCGCTATAACATGTCGAAATTAGGAGTTACAAATCTGAACATATGTAATATGGCATTATTATTTGTAATAAGGCATAGAAAAAGACAATCCGTTCCGAAATTTAAAATCTCCTCTGACCTATTCATTCCACTCTACATATCCCTGATTACTTATACAACTATTGCAGGGGTTCGTTACTGTTAAATATTGACAATAGTGTTTAAAGGAAATACAGAAGGTACTTGAACTCTCATTATTGCCATACCTGCCAACAAACAGATGTCCATTATTGACAAACTGTCAGTCTGAGAGTAATTTTTGTCAAAAATGGATGCAGAAATAAGAGAATGCAGCAGAGAAATAATATAACTGAAGCTACTGAAGGACAAGGAAGAAAACAAACGAGATAAAAGGTTCTGGAATAAAACTGGAGAAGTTGTAAAGGTCAGTATTCTTTGCTTTAATCATATTACTGAACCTATTTCATTAATGCCATTAGTGAATCGAATGCAAACTCAAGATGAATTAAGGAAGTAAGTCTAAAAAGTGTGTTATTTTTAATTTCAGGCATTCTTTAAAATCTCTTCTGGATAAACTCACCCATATGCATGCACCGAGATGGCCATATTCCTGTGGAAATCTTAGTCTTAAAGACTTATACACTGATTTTATCAGGGATTTTATACCTCACGCAACAAAATATGTCAGGATGCTTTCATTTTGCAGCATGTGACAGTTCAGACACCCCAGAAGAGTAGACCAGGAATAGGTGACAAGAGGAAATGTAAAGCTGTAAGACTGAGGTATGACATTCCATTGTTAATCCAATACAAGAGGCATGTACTGCAAGTTTGACAATCTGCCTTCGTATCAGTTTTGGGTGTGTCTACAGCTAGAATCCAGAGGTTGGAAAAGAGTAACTAAATACTGGAATGCCACCTCAAGAAAGAAGGGGAGGTAACACATGCCCAACAAACCACTTAGAAAAACATAGTGTGCAGAACTACATTGAAACACTTACCCTCTCGAATCACATTACAGTTGGAGTAAAACCAAAAGATTTTACCTGCTGTCAGAATTAAATTGTGAAATTCTATGGAGAGAATATAACAGCTCTGTTGATGTGCAACTAAGAGTAAAATATAAGTACTTTCTCAATATCTTCAACCTAAAATACAACATAAGTTTCACTTCTGCTTCAGATAAATGTTTTAAATGTACATGGTTGGGAGAAAGAATAAAACAAGCCCTTAAGACAGGAAATGTTGAGTTGAAAGATAACCTTTTGCTTCAGATGGGATTTCATAAGGCTACTGAAGAACAGAAATGAAATCAGTTCTTTCAATTGTGAAAAAAAGATCTTGTCCTCCCCAAAGTAGAAGATGAAGCTGCATATTATAGTAGAGAGTTTTATTTATACAGTTGCCAGGATACATCAATGGATTCACAAACTAAACAACTTATGTATACTTGGTCAGAGCTGGATGGAAAGAGGGGTTCAGATCAGATTGCCTCTTGCATTTATCCTGGCTAAATAGTACCGTTTTCTATGAACATATTTCTAAAGTCCGTCTGTTTGTCGATGGATGCCGGGGGGGGGGGGTACAAAACAACAGTTCCATAATGATTGGGCATTCATATAATGTGCCCTCAGATAGGGAATTTGGAAAAATAAAAAAATTAGTGAAGAAACAGAAGGTAATGGTTGAGCCAAAAGAATATTTTAATATCTTCAGTGCTTTTTATACTGTCATTAGCCCAAGGATATTTATGATTGAAAAAATTAACAGCAGAGGTCTTCAAGGCTCCGGCTCAATGGCATTTTAAATTCTCCAAAGCCAAAAGATTCATACTATGAAATACCCAGGCAACAGTCACTCTATAAGGTAAGGTGGCCTACTTCACAGTTGTTGGGGCTGCTAAATTGTTTTCCAAGAGAGGTAGAGGTCTTACTGGTCAACCAGAATCAATAGAACTTGGAGTTTGGCCTAAACCAGAATATTAGACTAACCAATCTTCTGGATAAACATTATGGCAAAGAATGGCATTCTCTGTCAAAACTTGTAGCAGAGCAAGAAACAATGGAAAGTCATGATGTGGTCGGTGATGAAAACATCACAATTGCAATGATCTAAATAAGTAACATCTTGTACTGAGACGTCCTTTAACGGTGATGCGAGAGTGCTAAAGCTATGTTTACATTTGGGGTTATCGGATATTTGTCATATTTATCTTCCCTTCTGTTTCTCTGTAAGTAAATTTCATTTACAACAAGGTCTATAAAGTATAGATTTAATACATTTTTCCATTGTGTTTATGTTAAATTTAAGTTCAAGTGCCTTATTATATAATGTAGACTTTGTTTTCAAACCCAAATTATATTATAAGAAATAGTGTAATCCTTATTTGTTTAATAAATGTTGACACAGAAATAAGTAAATTTAAATAATTTGAGTTCTAATGACTCATCTCATGCTAGTCCGTTTTAATATTAATAGTATTAATATTTTTAATATTTAAAAATTGCTTAAATACACTATCCTGTATATTGAAATATTTCACCAAGTATACCACTGAAAAATCACTAAAATAAGTACACTAACCTATTTATTGAAACACATTTCCCTTTCTTTGTTTGTGCTTTAGCTATTTGAGAAAGTGCACATACCCCCACACACACACACACACGCACACATGCACACACGCGCACACACAGATATATTCATTGACCATTATACTGGTTTAAAACTTACAGTCCAAATTTACTGCTTAATTAAACAGAGAACTCCATAAAATCTTTTTTGTGTGCACATTTAACTCAAACAAGATGTACCCATCTCAAAAGCATAGTATTAAAAATGGCAGCTTGTCAAAAAGTGCTTCACCAACCATAATGCAACTATTTGGGAAAATCAAACTGGAAGGAATTTCAACAAAAAAACTTTATTTATATTTCAAGTTCTTTGAGCATTGCCCCGCCCCCTTTTTTTTCTATCAAAAGTGTACAGTTTGGTTGCTTAAGTAATTCTCAGGAATCAGATTTAGCAATGGCTTTCATTTAGAAAAATTCCTATTGAAGTTTAAGTTGGCTAATCTGTATTGTTTTGACTGAATTGTTCATAGATTGTAACAAATGTCTTTATTACCAAATGTAAAAGAACCTATAGACGAGTTGTTTCAAGTGCAAAACCCCCCGATATGACCTTAGATGTTAAAGGGGACTCTATAAATGAAACAATTAAAAAAAAAAAAAAAAAAAAAAAAAAAAAAAAAAAAAAAAAAAAAAAATCTTTGACTCAAAATGCAGTTACAAATAAAGGTTTAAATTCACTGCTGCAAATAATTCACTCAATGCATAGACAATTTATGACTATGTGCCATTCATGACTTGCGCTCCACTATGAGCAAACACTCCAGTCACTCATGGCTCAGCACAATTCACAACTCACTGCAAGTCTTCCTCCTTTTTGTAGCGAGAAAATAATATCACAGGCTCTCTGGAAACTTTTTGTAGGTACTAGAATCCGAAGCTTGGTGAAATATCTTGAATATCTGGAAAAATCATGTCATGAGAAGAGTCTCGGGTTCTGAAGGATCCTATGGTGGTGCGCTTTAGTTTGCACATCCAACTGCAATGTCTCACATTTCAGCTTCACTGCCAGAGTGAACACGAGAGCAATCACATTATGAATGACATTGTCAAATTATGTTGGCTAAGCTGGAGGACAAATGAAAATGTTTTCATTGGCAATAAGAAACAAATGAATGCCTTCTCGTTTCCAGGTTATGTGACTCACATGCTAAATGCTGTCTGGCTTCCCATTCTTGGTGTCACTGTGGTTACCTTTACCGGTGGATTGTGAACCAGCCTTTATTCACAGAACATGGAAATAATTGAATGTTTACGAATGACCCTGATCATTACAGGATTTTGTACCTGGCAAGGGTTACATAAAGTATGGATTCATGACATCACAGATAAACTAAAGCTCTTTGTTGTTTTAGTCTTCTTAGCTCCACTCCTTAAAAGATCTGCTAGTAGTAAGTGAGTACTGTGAGATTGACTCTATGTTAGGCTTATAATTTTTGAAGACCAAATCCAGGACAAATGTTTGTTTTCTTTCCTTAAACGCAGGGCACTTGCCGCAAGATGTTAAATTTTTGCTGGTTAGCAATTTTGATATTCCCAAAATTAACTGGTTTATAATGTTTAAACTTATTGTTCAGTTTTATATGGTCAAAAAAATAAAGTTTCTAGTAACAGGTGTTTTCTATGGCGGTGTCACAAGACAAGTGGATTTGAAGCAATATATGACTACAATATTCTTCCTTTCAAATAAACTGTAAGACTGTAGAACTCTCTGCTTCACATCTACTGAGTGTTGGTCATGCTCTGACACAAGTACCAGATATGATTACTGGAATACGAAAGCCATAAGTTATCAAAACAAAGCAACTTGCAATATTAATGAAGTCAACTGAGTAACATTTATCACCAGTTATTTCTATCCCATTTCTTTTTGCCAAAGAGAAATACGATTTTTCAAAGTTATCGTAATTGCAATAATCTCTTTTAAATTTGAAATCCAGACATTTTTAAATCACGAAATTTATTAAGAATACCAGAACTTTCCTATCAAATCCTGGATATTAAACTGCAGTCGGAAGACCATAGCTCTAGTTGTGCTGATGGTAGTATGGCATGCTATTTGTATGGAGGTAAAAAAAAAAATACAGCAAGTGATGTAAACATTGATTATTGTAAGTAGATTCATTATGTTTATATACTTCCAAGTCAGTCCAGATTTGGTAATTGGTTATTTGCTCACTTGAGCTATTTTGTAGTTAACAAGATAATGATGTGCATATGGGAAATCGGCTAGTCGTCTGCTGGGAATATCAAGCAGACTGGCTAGCAGCTTTTCTGTACCATTGTCATAAACAAATTTGGTTTTTGTTGTTATCACTAATTATGGCAGTTATTGCCAAGAATGCCAGCAGATGACAAGCTGCCGAATATCCTGACATCTTGTTCTTTGGAAACTATGGCCAATTTCACCAATGTTCCAATGGGTAGCATATTGGGATGCAGAAACATGCTCACACTACATACATATATGGATAACACTGACTACAATATTGATGTTATCCACTTACAAAAATCTTCTTTCTTCCTCTAGCCTCTCTCTATAATATTTAAAAATATTTCTCTCCAATCTCCTTAGGAATATATACATATCATCTTTCAGACCATATTTATTTTCTCATTGGAATTGCAAATGTCTCGTAAGTATTATTAAGTATCTCTGTGGTTTATATATTGTGTTCATCTTAATAATTAAATTTATTTTCTAATATATCCTGTAAAGGTTGGTTTAAATTATCTTTGTTCGGTCTTCTGCATTCCTCTGTATTTGCCATACAAGTTTTTCCCATGCTGTTTACTCACATGTTTAGTCAAAATTTGTAGGTATTTAATTGGGTTTGTATTTCTCAGAATTTCATTTAGTAATATGCTCCTAATTTATATCTTTCAGCATATAAATTTTGATTGTCTATTACATTAAAAACAGTGTGTTCTTGTGTATCTTGCACTTTACAATAATTACAAATATCACTGTGTGGATATGCAGTCCTACCCTGATCAAGTATAGGTTCCATGGGATGCATGACAAAGTCAGATAGCTCAGGGGAGTTGTACCATTGTGTGGGTATGCAGTTCTAACTTAATCAAGTATAGGTTCCATGGAATGCATGATGATGAAGTCAGATAGCTCATGGGGAGTTGTACCATTGTGTGGATATGAAGTCCTACCCTGATCAAGTAGAAGTTCCATGAAATGCAAGAAAATGAAGTCAGATAGATAAGGGAAGTTGTACCAGTTGTCTAGATACATAGTCCTACCCTGATCAAGTAGAGGTTCCATGGAATGCAAGACAATGAAGTCAGATATCTTAGGAGAGCTGTATTAGTTGTCCAGACACACAGTCCTACCCTGATCAAGTAGAGGTACCATGGGATGCAAGATAATGAAGTCAGATAGCTTAGGAGAGTTGTACTAGTTGTCTAGATACACAGTCCTACCCTGATCAGTCAGATAATTTGCAGGAGGTATGTCAGTTTCCTAGATACAGAATTTGTACCATATCAAGTACAGGTTCCATCAGCCTTTGGAGTCATATAACTAGAGCAAATATATACAGCAGTTCAGTGTCTTGGTACTAAAGTTATTGCATGATGTTTTTAGAAGACATGAAATAGCCTAATGATTACAAAGTGACAGCAGGTTATGGCAGTATCAAGGCATATATATTAATCCTGTCTCTTATATGGCCCTCCATGGTCTTATGGTTACCATGCTAACTTCATATACCCAAGGTTGCGGGTTCAAACCTGGCAGAGGACGATGGATTCTTTTGGGTGTAAAAATCCTTAAGAATGGCTTCCTTTGGAAAGAAAGTAAAGCCATTGGTCCCGTGCCATAGATTTATGGCCTGTAAAAAAACCTCAAGCCTGATGGAGAGATCTCTGAGCAAAATTAAGGGATCTTTCACACACAATTTAGAATGGGACTCTGAGAACCACAGCAGTTAAAGAGCATCCATAAATAACATGCCATTTATTTTCCTGTCTCATAGATACAGTTACTAACTGTAGAGTGTTAGAAGACATGCGAGAACAGGGGAGTGGGCTTAGGGTAGTATCAGATATAGCTAGCTATATTCAGTAGTTCTTGTTCACAGTAGCACAGTTATTGTGTTACGGCATTAGAACACTTGTGAGATAAACTAATAACTGCTGAGAGGGGAGTGGGCTTAGGGTAGTATCAGATATAGTATATTCAGTGACCTGATTCACAGTAACAGTTATTGCATTATGGCATTAGAAGACATGTAAGATGAGTTAACTGCTGAGAACTGCTTAGGGTAGTACCAAATGCAGCTATATTCAGTAGTCCTGGTTCATGTAATGCAGTTATTGTGTTATGCAATTAGAAGATATATGAGATGAGATAATGATGTGTTGGAGGGCAGCATCAGACACAATAGTTCTGTTTCATTACTATTTTGTTAGTCATTGTTTTGCTATTCATGATAGTATGTTTCTCTACAGGTTTAGCACCAGTAAATGCAAAATAAAATAGACATTAAAAGTGAAATCAAAGAAGAGAATCCTCTTTCAGATGACATTGCCTCACAGAATAAGAGAGAGTGCTTAACCAAGCCTGTTAAAGTGGAATCAAACAGCAAAACTGTGCTTCAAGATGAAGATTGTGTTGTGGCAATAAAAACAGAAATTAAATCAGAGACTCACTTTCGAGTGAGAGAGCATTCAGGGAAAGAGAGAGAATGTTTTATCAATGAGAGAATGTTTCTGTGGCTGGAGACAGAAACTTCATCTGTGTGTGATATTATTGTTATTTTTAAAATATGTATTAATATTGCAGACCTATTTCTCTTATTTCTTTTAGTGATTCACCTGTTGCGTATGCTTTCATGAAATGTAGGAAATGAGTAGTTAAGGAATGGTCTTAATTTAGTTTCTGATTAATTGTCTCAATTTAGAATGGCCAACAATATAGCACACTCAAATTTTCAGGTCTTAGGAGCTATTTTATTCAACTTTTCTGAAACTCAATATTTATTTGAAGTGTTCAAAGTTCATTTAGGTGAAATAACCAAGATTCATTGGAGAAAAACAAAAGCTCTGTGGGTGAAACCACTCTCTATAGATTAGCTGAAGGAATCATTTTGTTTCTGATGTGTAGTGAGAGAATTTTAGTTTAATATATAGCATCTCTTGGAGAAAATGAAGATTTGTAAGGTTTTTTCATAGTGTTAGCAATTCCAAATTATTCTATGTGTAAGATTAATGACAAATGTTATCTTCAAAGTTTGCAATTCTTATTTTTGCCACTTTTGTTTCAATCACAACAGCTTGTTACCATTTCCAGGAGTACAGATTTTAACTGCAGCAGTTGTTTTCTTGATTTGAAATTTTGATGGAAAAAAAATATTGTAATATACAACCCGACAAAGTGACAAGATTATTGAAAACAGTAAAGCAGCCACATTGTTTCCATCATTCTCATGTCAAAGGACAGGGTGTCAATTGCAATACAGTCACTGCTGATGCAATAATGTAATATAGTAAGCTTTTGCCACTTGAATAAATTATCTCGTTAGAAATTATTTGAAATGTACAGATTGATCAAACTCTAGACAGTTGTTTGCTACAACATTAAAGAAGAGGTTACTTAATAAGAAAAAATCAGGAAATAATTTAGTTATTTTTCTCTGTTTTTACTTTCTCTGACAAGTATGTACATGGTAGGCAGAGATGGCATTGTATTCCTCTCAAAAGTTATATACAAAGATTTCACCAGAAATACATGTTTTAAGGCACTGAATAAAAATAAAAGCACGTGTAATAAAATATTCCTGTGCTTTTGTGTCTTTTATGAACAGTATAACACAAAAAGGAAATTTGAATAAATACCAAATTTTGTATTTAAATTCAGTGTCTTCTGAATATGTGACACAAAGCTTTTCAAAAGTATCTTCTCATCCCCAACTTCTCTTTACATTGAACTTTTTGAATTCATTTCTGGCAATAGCTTATGAAGTCATCTTTCTGAAGGAAATTTACATAATCTTTTATAACCGGTAAATTTTAAGTGACAGACGAAAAGTTACTGCACAAAAAGTGACTCTATTCAAAATATAAGTTTATTTGATATGATTTTTACGGCATGAGCTACTTTTGCGATACCTATTATTAATGGTTTGAATGTTCAATACTTACTCATTCCTGAAACTTCATGTAGATTTTCAGTAGTTTCTCACAGTGCTATGGAAAGATAATGTAATTTTAAATTCAACTCAATTTATTTTTGTCCAGTTTGAATCATGTACATTATATTTGGATATGTCAGTTTACATTTAGAAGTAAAAATATTTACAAACGGTACAAATTCTGTAAGCAGCAAACATGGTCTATTTACAATAAAAGTTTACAGATAGGATCAGATAGCTACAAGTGAGATGGTTATAATAGATTAATACAGATCATTAGGCATGAAATGCAAGCAACCTGAGCCAGGATCACAGATATACCTAGTTATAACTATTTTAGACGAGAGGAGATTCTGTCAAATAAGCCTCAACATTATAGAAGCAGTTTTTTTTTTGTAAAAAGGATACAACACCAGATTTGAATTTTTTTAAACACGTAACTTCCCTCAGTGACGAGATAAACTATTGTACAAACTAATACAATTAAATAGTTTACTATGTTCTTTTTTTTTTTTTATGATTTCAAGAATTTAGATGCAAGGTACAGGTAGAATGTTCAGGTATTTAAATAATAGTTTACAGGATGTGTTGTTCTGTTTGCCTACAATTATTCTAATTACCTTTTTTTGAATTTTAAACATGGCATCTGACTTTTTACCCCAGAATATAATTCTGTATGCAATAAGGCTATGGAAGTATGCAAAGTACAGGCTTCTCAACATCATGTGGCTTACCTTGTCCCTTATTACCCTGAGGGCAAAGCATGTTTGACTGAGCCTTGAGGCCAGCTTCTATATATGGATACATCATTGCAGGTTTTTATCTTTCCATATTCCTAAGAATTTAATACTATTTACATATGTGATAAGTTTATTTTTAAGTTGTATGTGAGGCTGAAAAACGTTTGGTTCCTGAGATGTCTGAGGGATATAGCTTGAGTTTTTCTTTATTAATTACCAGTTTATTTTTAAGGAACCATTGCTGTAACTGGCTCTCCGAGTCCCTTATATGGTCAGCAATAAGCTTTTTGTTTCCGCTAAAAGAAAGGTTAGTGTCATCCACAAATAGTGTTACCTGACATTTTTTGAGTTGTTGTGCTAAATCATTGATATAAATTAGAAATAGTAAAGGTCCTAGTACTGAACCCTGGGGGACACTCATGCTGAGGCACCTTACAGTGAAATTATAGGATTCATATGTGTTTGTATGGTCATTTCTACGTGTTATTTCAACAAGTTGAGTATGAGTACTGAGGTAGGAGGAAATCCATTTGCTTGCGGTTTCCTTTATTCCATAGCATTCCAGTTTTCCAGAGAGTATTTTATGGTCTAAAAGGTCAAAAGCCTTTGATAAGTCTAAGATATAGCATTCAGTTCTGTAATATTTGAAAATTGTGATGTCATTTTTGCTTTTTCTACTTAGGACATAGTACATAAGTAGAGAAAGTATTGGTATTCCACTCAAAAAATCAATACTGGCGTTTCACTAGAAGTATGCATTTTATGATCTGCTGTATAAAAAATAATTTTTATAAAACAGGTACTTGTGTGTGTGTGTGTGTGTGTGTGTGTGTGTGTGTGTGTGCGCGCGAGCGCGTGTGTGTTCATACTTGTGCACAAGCGTGTGCCTCATATTCAAAAGATCCTGAGTTTGAATCTTAGTTAGAGTGAGTTATTCGGATAAGGTACTTTTTTGGGGTTTTCTCTTATTGTGAGAAGAAAAATGTCAAGATGTTTAAGCTCTATGGGCTCTATAATTTAAATTTTACCAATTTCATTCAATTGTCCGATAAGACCTACCAGGTCTCTTGCTGCTATGCGTTAATCAGATTGATGGTGCTTTCCTGGCATTTAAATGGCATATTTAAATATGGCAGTAGGTGTGACAAATGTGGGATTCTAACCTTGAAATGAAACATATCATAAATAATGTAATTTTAAAGGTAGAATGATTATTCAAACCTTGATTTTTTCAAATTCATTTCTGTTTAATAATCTATGGTTTAGAAGCATTTTTTGGTAGTAAATTAAAACCCATGCATATTCAGGCACAGCAACAAAAAATAATAATTGTATTGAAATTTGAGATGGAATATCATACAGTTGTATCAAAATAACAGGAACAAAATTTAGCATAAAACTATATTCAAGAACAAACATACTTTTAAAACTATGTTTTGTTTAATAAAAACACGCAAAATATAACTCACTAGTATTGATGATGTCGGCACAATTTGTATTAAGTATAAAAGCACTTCAGTTATGATAATGGTTTTCCCACACTAGTTTCAACACTATACCATGTATTTTGCTATTCTCAATTTATACAGGTGCATAAAAGTAGTTAGACACTCATAGTCATCAGAAAACTAAAAATAAATCAGTAATTAAAATACAAATCTCATTAAGTGAAAAATAAAAGGAGTACACAAAAATTATAAAAAGACAGTTTATCATAACAGTAATTGGTTGCAAATTAAAATTTTTCTGTTTATTTAGAGCATGTATGCAAATGAATGCACTCATGGTGTAATCCCTTTTCAAATTTTACGCACACTGTGTGCAATGTTTTTCTTTATCACAGTGTATAACACAATACATTGACATTCCTGTTTCTTTGGCAGTAATTTCACAGAGTATACGAAGAAGCCAAGTTATTAATTATATCAGTAGTATTCTCTCCTCTCTTCAGAAACCTCTGGGAGCTTACTTATTCAATTATGATAATATTATATATAAATCTAGTTATTTTATTACCAGCAATATAATAAATATACATTTAATGACCTCCTCTTTGCATTTGGAGGTGTATTAAGTGCTATCCCTGATACATGCCACATTATTTGCATTGATATAACACATGTCATATATCAAATTATCATCAACCCTCCCTGGCAGAAAAACATTCTGGAAGTATTTTCCATATTTGCTTTTACACAGTAAACAGAGAACTGTATTGGACAAGGTTAAACAAAATTGCAGAGGATTGGAAATCTGACCTTCAATAACAAAAGACACTTCTAAATGCCCTTGAAACATACCGTTTGAAAGAAGGTTTCCTGTTTCCAGTGGTACAAAGAACTTCCCTGTAAGGTGTTTCAAAAATAGGTTCACAGTCTCTCAAACACTGCGTCGATTAGATTGGTGTTGGCAGTCTTGGCATAGCTTAGCAGAGTCAACTATACCAATGGGTGGCATTTTAGGGTGGAAACCATTTAAAGGCCTTGGCATAAAGAAGGTTTAACTAAAGGAAAAACAAGTCCATGTATACATCTTTACCAAAATTGATAACCCCAACTACCCTTTACATGGAAAAAGTTTTGAAAATTGTGATGTTCTGAAAAGTGACAACTATTTTGATTAGAATATCATATGAGAGATTAACATGAAAAATAAAATGTATATCTTGACTTTTCTGCCAGTTGCTTCTGAAGAGCCTTTCATTCAGGACGACTTTTCCATAACAGGTACACCATAAGAGATAGAAAAAACTGACAACATTAAACATGAGGATCTCGGTAAAACACAATTTATCCCATTTACATTTATTATTTTTTGTGGAGTTAAATAATTTTGAAATTGCTTGTTATAGGTTTCAATTTTAAAATACTGACCCAAATGGGGATTTGTCATTCCTATGTATTTATTTTGTTTTACTCCTGGCCATACAAAGAGAGCTGAATTTCAATCACATAGCAATCAGATTTTAAAAAAATTGACTATTGCTTTGGCCTAGTGTATTTCCTTATGTCTCTTCTACTCATATAGAACTAAAAAATAAGGCAATTTCTACAATTTTGATTCATAAAGTAGCTAGAAGAATAAACTTTTGTAAAAATAGTTTCTTACAGAATATGTAGAAAAAGTCATGTTTGTAACACATCAGTTTTTTAAAATTTCTTTTAAGTGGATGATGAATGAATGAAAGAAGCTCAAGTTTGCCCAGGGTTCATAGAGCATAAGAGTTATCTGACAGTCAGAGAAAGAAACAAACACTTATCCAGGTAACTCATACTAACAGAACTGACCTATCGCAGAATCTCTTGAATTTGAGGCAGACCTGCTACCTCCAGACTACAGAGAGTGGCACCTTTCCTTTGTATCTGTATCGGGGTCATCTGATAAGTCCCAGACTCTCAATGAAAACAGCATTTAAGAAAATATTTTTTGTTGTCAACATAACCTCCAGAAAGGCTAATGCATTAGTCATATCAGTGTTCTAATTTAATTAAACCATCTCTGTAGTGCGATTTATCAAGGTCCTCAAAACAGCTGTTTACCACATGAATGACCTTGTTGCTGTGTAATATTCGTCCTCCAAGAAACTTTTTGAGGGGGTAGTCTCTGGGTACTAGATCAGGTGAATAGGGTGGATGTTCAAGCAATTCAAACTTTAATTGCACATTTTTCCCATTGCAATGACTGAACAGTGGTCCGGAGCACTGTCGTGATTAAACTAAGATTTTTTACTTTCTCTATATGAGGTGTAAGGGATAGTGATGCGCCTCCTACAGCCTCTCCTATCCAAATCCCAACCTCTACCTGCTTGCTGTACACCCTGCTTTAACAAATGAGGATATGGGGACCGAGTAACAGCGGTATAACTGTACCATCCAAATGGAGGAAATGCCATTCAAAGAACACATGCTAACCTACCACAGCATGTAAAAGTGACTCTCACTGGTGATGAGAAAAAAGGCCGGTGGAAAATCTTCCTTCCTCCCGGCTAGGTCAAAGTGACCTACGGACCAACGGTAGGTGCGGCCCTCCAACCATGTTGGGGGTTGTGAATGAGTGGTGTAGCTACCAAAAGGTAAAAACTGGTGCTCATATCAAAACAGCTACAAGTAAGCTCAATGAAATGCTTCCCAGAGTAAAACGTTACGGAGATAAAATAGTCCCCCAATTGGATCTCCGAGTGGGGACTACTTTGGGCTCTCAAGTTAAAATCAAAGGTACTAACTATTCATCAAATGTTAGTGAATTAGTAGTTGCACAGTGGAATGCAGCAGGCTTATCATCATCTAAGAAAGCCGAACTTCAAAAAAATTATGCATGAAGACACAATAGATGTGTTAGCTGTCTTAGAAGCAAATGTAACAGAAGACAGTGAAATACTACCAATTTAAGAACTATCATACTTACATACTCCCTAAATCTCGGCAAATAGCAAATGGTATTTTAATAGCAACTCATAAAGATTTAACACATAAATTTAAAATTGTAAAGTCTATGAATCTTAATGATACATATGAAATTGTCAAAATTGAAATATGGAAAGAAAATCAACACTTTAAAATATACCACCTAATAATGTTTTAGACACTAGTAAAATAGAAATTGGAAGGAAGACAATAATTATTGGAGATTTTAATGCACATGCAAAAGAATGGGGCTATCGTAACCTCAATCCATCCAGCTGGTAAGAGCTTGCTTGAATTTTTATCTTCAAATACTACTGAATTAGTGTATAATAAAGAAGATACTCCAACTTTCTTACATTATAATGGTTCAACAGCAAACCCAGATTTAACCATAGTTTCATCTGATATTGCTCTTGTAGCATCTAGGAAAATTAAAGAAGACCCAGGATGTGGCCACAGAATAATCATTACTACTATTAATATTAGACAAAAAAAAAATTGTCTCTACACTAAAAATACTAAATGTTCTTGGAACTACAAAAAAGCTGATTGGGATATGTTCCAACAAATGACTGAAGAGTCCTTTTCTAACTTTACAGTAGATAAGAATTTATCAAGTGACACTCTTGTACAAAAGTGCAATAACATTCTTCTTACATGTGCAAAGAAATGCATCCCTAGAGGAAAAATAAAAAAGTATAAACCCTTTTGAACTCCGAAACTTTCAAAACTAAAGAAAGCTAGGGATGAAGCCAGAAGACAAGCTGAAAGAACTCACAGTAATCAAGATGTACAACATTGGAGAAAACTATCAGCTGAGTTCAAAAAAGAAATTATTTTATCCAAAAAAAAACAATCATTTCAAAATTTTTTAGACAAGTTAGATTTCAGAAAAGACAGTAAAAAAATGCACAATTTTATAAATACCTTAAACAATAAAAATAATCCTATACAAAAACAACCAATTAAAATTAATAATAAAATAATCACATCTGATAAACAATTAGCTAATTCCTTTACAAAATTATATACTAAATTCTTCCCACTTTCGAAAGAGAAACGAAATAAAGAAAAAGAAATGCAAAAGGAAGTTAAAATAAATTTCATTGTTCAGACACACACGATGCATTTGTATTAGATTTCGACCTACAAGAGCTTAAGAATGCAATTCACCAAACGAAAATTAATAAAAGTCCTGGTCCAGATCACATATCAGGTGAAATGATTAAACATCTGAGTACTAAAGGGCTTGACATTTGTTTACAAGTCTTCAATGTAATCTGGCATTCATCAGTTCCACATATGTGGAGGAAATCTATAATAATACCCATTCTTAAACCAAAACAATCAGCTGCAAATATCCAAAATTATAGACCAATTTCCCTAACAAGTACACTTGCCAAACTCATGGAAAAAATGGTTTGTACTAGACTCAATTAGTTTCTAGAAAACCAAAATCTACTTACCCCAGCTCAGGCAGGATTTTGACAATACCAATCCACAATCCAACAAACCATTAAACTTAGTCAAGAAATCAAAGACAATTTAGATAAACAGAAAACAGCACTGGCTGTCTTTGTAGATTTCAAAAGTGCCTATGATTCAATATGGTGAATGAAGTTATTAGATAAAATGCAAAAAATGGGCATAAAAAATAACATGCTGAAATGGTTCTATCATTTCCTAATTCAACGTTTTTCAGCTACCAAATATGGGATACATTATCCAAATATAAACAGTCAAAACGAGGAATACCTCAAGGATCTGTTTCAAGCACTACCCTATTTAATCTGATGATAAATGACTTGCCAAAAAAATTACAAGAAATACAAAATATCAATTGTGCCCTTTATGCAGATGATCTGGTAATCTGGACATCAACAAAAAGAACAAAGCACCATCAACTTTCCTCACAAATGAATGAAGCACTTTGTAAATTAGCTGACCGGTGCAAAGAAAATGATATGTATGTTAATATAAACAAAACAAATTACCAAATATTTTCCTTGACTCACCAATTGCCAACAGTCTCGCTAGTATTGAATAATGAACCTGTCACTCAAACATATGCATATAAATACTTAGGTGTTACTTTTGATAACAAACTAACCTGGAAACATATTGATACAGTAACTGAGAAAGCCAGAAGAAGATTTTCCATCTTGAAAAGATTGGCTGGAAGTAAATGGGGATGTTCTAGACAAGTTTTGAATACAACATATAAAACACATATTAAACCAATTCTCCAATATGGTTGTGAAACCATTATTACAGCAAAAAAGTCAAATTTAGACAAAATTGAAAAAGTTCAAAACCAAGCATTGCATATTATTACAGGTGCTGTGATATCTACACCTATAACAGTTTTACAAAATTTTACAAACAACATATCATGACAATCAGACAGAAATCAATGCAGCCTAATCCCATATGAAAGATTGAAAAGAATACCTAATGTATAGACTACTGGAGAAACTACTCAGATACTCCTAGAATTTTAGAAACACAAGGTTTCATACAGAAAGTTAAAGACCTCCAAAACCATTACAATATACCATTAGAAACACACAATATGGAAAAATTAATTCATTCACCTTACCTTATCAATAGATTAAAGATCCACTATAATATAAATTTAATAGAACCAGTCAAGAAACAGGAAGAAAACCTCATTTGCCTGAAGCAGCTCACACTTGAAACTATTAATATACGATTCCCAGAACCTGAGTGGGTACATATCTATACTGATGGCTCTAAAATTGGAAGTGATTTTAATAATAAGACTGGTGCTGGAATATACAGTAAATTATTTTGTTCTTATATAACCCTCGGCCAAAATTCAACTCACTTTGATGGAGAACTTGAGGCAATTAATACTGCACTAAAAAAACCTTTTCTACCACATTAACTTATTTAATAAAACAGTTATATTTAACAATTCTAAATCAGCTATACAAGCCATTACATCAGACGCATACACAACAAAAAGAATTATTGAAATTCATCAAAGTATTAAACATTTACAATCCCTACAAAAAACAATAGTTTTGCAATGGATTCCTTCACATTGTGGAATTTTTGGTAATGAAATGGCAGATTTATTAGCAAAAAAAGGTACAGTGATACAACAGATTCCAAAATCATGTTTATCATATCAGTCTTCAAAATTGGTAATTAAGAAAATAATCCAACAAGAATTGCATGAAAAATTAATTCAAGACAGTGAAAATAAACAATGGAATATTCTATTAAGACAACAAAATTTAATTCCAGACCACCCACGATTGAAAGCTGTTGCACTTTTTCGCTTGTATACAAGACATGACTGTTTAGCTGCACATTTACATAAAATAATCATTTTCAATACACCTAGATGTTTATTGTGTCAAGAAGACGATACTATAATGGATATACATCATCTTCAGAACTGCAGAAACCTGAAAGAGACTGATCTAGCATTATGATACTGGGAAGCAAGAAGGCGCATGGAGGAACTCCAAAACGCTCAGCATTAGCAACCAACCAACTTTCTCTATATGTACTATGTAATAGTGTATTGCATTCCACCAAAAAGTTTGATACCGAGATTTCACCGGAAATATATGCCTTAGGGTCCCCTGTATCCAAAAAAGTATTTTCAGAAAAGGGTCTGTGTGTGTGTATGTGTCCGTGTGTCTGTGAACACGATAACTCAAAAATGAAAGGTCAGTAAAATACCAATTGGTATTTAATTTTAGTATCTTCCAGGGATGTGACACGAAGATTTTGAAAAAAATCCCCCCCCCCCGCCCCAACTACCCTTTACATGAAACTTTTTTTCGAAAATGTTGATTTTCTCAAAAATGGCTATAATGATTTTGATTAAAACATTGTATATTAAAGCTATTTGCCTGACAAATAAAATGTATATCTTGAATTTTCTGAGAATAGTCTCTGAAGAGTACTTTATTCTGGACAAATTTTATGGAATTTTGAATAACTGCTAAACTGTAAGAGATGGGCAAAAACTTATTACACAAAAAATGTAGAACACGTTAAAATACACAATTTATGTTATATACATTTTTTTCATGGAGTTCATCGTTTTTGAGACATTCCTTGTTTTTGGTTTCTGCTATGAAAATCTTACACTATTCTCATACAGGAATTTGTCAACTGCTGTCCATATAAACAAAGGAACTTCAGTGACATAGCCACCAGCTTTTGACTATGACTTTAACCTATGGTACTCCCTTATTTCAGTTCTACTTACAAGGAAGCAAGTAATAAGACTATTTGTGCTAATTTTTTTTTTTTTATTAGCAGGAAGTAAATAGTAGTATAAGCTTTTTAAGAATAATTTGTTGCAGCAATATAGAGAAAGTCATTTTGCCAAATGAGATCTTTTTCTTTTCACCTCATCACTCAAATGTTGCAGCAAGCTTGTGTAGTAGTCACCAGTGGTGCTTTTACCCTTTTCCAGGTAATCAATAAAAATAATTCCCTGTGCATCTCAGAAAACACTTGCCATAACCTGTTAGCTGACAAAATTAACTTTGCCTTTTTTGGAGTTGGTTCACCTGGTGCAATCCACTGTTTTGACTGATTTACTTTCTGGAGTGTGGTGATGTATCCAAGTTTCATCCATGGTAATAAGCCGTCTCAAAAATTCACTGGGATTTTTATTGTAGATCTCCACATTCTTAAGAGAGAGTTTTTTTGATCAGGTGTCAACAAATGCAGCACCCTCTTGCACAGACTTTGTGAAAGCCCAAAACATTACTTAAAATGTATACATTTAAGCTTTCATGGTCAGCATTAATCCAATAGGAAGTAGGTTCGGGCTTGTACGCCATGGTCAAGTCGATGGGGTTCCATCTAATGGGACAACTTTACCAATAAAAGTATTAACCTGAATTCTAATTACATCTGAAGATGTAATCCATTCATGAAAAATTCCAGCATTTTCCAGAGTAGCTCACATTTGCTGAGATGTAAATTATGGTTGACTTCTACATACCATCCAATAAAAAGTAGATTCCCCGCTTTGTAGGCTGTGGTCGAGTTGATGCGGGACTGCATCGATATTGATTACTTAAAATATTATGTGCATTTTCTTTTGATATGTTTATAGCCTCTGCTATCTCAAACAACTTTAATCTGTGGTCTTCCAGTAGTAAACAAATTTTATCAACGTTGGAGTTGTCACTTCTACAGGGCGCCCAGAGCTAGGCTCATCACTAGTGCTTGTAAGTCCCTTTTAAACTCTGCAACCCATCTTTTAATCATTGAATATGAAGGGGCAAAGTTTTTCAATGTACTGTCCATTTCCTCCTTGATTTCTTTAGGCATTAAGCCTTTCAAATGGAAGTATTTAATCACTGCTCATTTTTCCTAATCTATTTTCGTGAAAACTCTTGCTTAAAATGCTGTCAGTTGAAAACTAAACAAGCTATTGACCTGTAACTATGGATACAAGCTAGTTTAGAGTTAAATTATACGATGCTACCATCTAACTGGCCTAATGGTGCCATATCTGTGTGAGGCTTGGGACTTAACATCCGATCCTTGTAATGAAATGTGAAATGTAGCTATTGAGGTCTATCCCAATTAAAATTAACCAAAGAGGAAAATTAATATAAGAATAATTCATCTATAAGATATACAGAATGGAAGGTAGGGAAAGTCATGTGAATGTAACACATCTAATTTTTTTTTCTTTTTCTTCTTTTTTGTCTTTTATATGATGGAAATTGCAGAAGATAATTTTTGGTTAGTTACAATAAATATTTCAGTAGATATGTAATGCACATGGCATAATTAGGCTATTTTTTTCTATTATGTATGTTGGTCTAGGTAGTTCAATTGCTTAGGTGCTGGCCTTCTAAACTTAAGGTTGTGGGCTCAAACCGGGTCAGATCAATGATCTTTAACTGCACTTAAAAATGACAGCCCCATGACAGTAGATTTATTGGCATGTTAACCCTTTTAGTGCCAAAATCCGTAAATTATATGGGAAAATCCTATGAGTGTACTTCAAGTTTTAAATTGAATAATAACCAATATGGAAATTCATACATTCTTATAAAAAATTAGGGCCACCCATGACCAAGTGATCAGACTCGCCTCTCACCTAGACGGCCCAGGTTCAATCCTAAGTGACCGCATGTGAAATTTGTGGTGGACAAAGCAGTGCAGGGGCAGGTTTTCTCTGGGTTCTCCGATTTCCCCCTCCATCATATTCCACTGGGACTCCATCTTCATGTATCATCAGTGTCATCGCCTGTGGTTCCAGAGCAGTAAAAGCGGGCATTAAACACTATCAAAAAAAAAAAAAAAAATTATAAAATATTACTGTATCAAGCAATTAAAAGTTTCAGTGTCTATGTGGTAAGTCAAATAGAAGAACACCATGATTTTACAGTAGATAGTGCACAATTGCTCATCATTCATAAATTGGCAATGCTTGGAGAAACAAATAGAGAACTTTTCCTCTAGGCACACAATGGAAACAGTTTGTAGTATAGGGTTTCTTGCATTATATATTCACCTTATCTGTTTCTAGAAAGAAATTGCAGAAGAATTCTTCCTCTATGCTTACAATGCAGACATAAGGTTTGGAGTTTGCAATCTCTTACAGAACACCTTACATCTCTCTATATATACAATAGCTCCATGGCACGACAGCTCACGGGGAACCTTGGCCTACCGCCCGGCTGCTGTGTCCCCCATCTCGGTCCACTACAGACGTCATGGATGGGGTGCAGTATTGGAGGGTGAGACGTGGTCAGCGCCTCGAGCCCCTCCCGGCCGGTTAATGCGGTCCTCACGACCTGGAGCTGCTACTTCTCCATCAAGTAGCTCCTCAATTGGCCCCCCAGGGACCTCACGAGGCTGAGTGCACCCCGATCCAGGTCTCCCAGCAGGGGAAAAATCCCCACGCCGGTACTGGGGATCGAACCCAGGTCTCCCGCTTGGTAGGCAGCTGCGCTACCACCGCGCTAAGGAGACGACCCTATATATACAATACAAAAATAAAATATGGAGTTTCAATCTCTTACATTACATAATACTTTATGTGCCTTCAGGAAGAAATGCACAATTGCTTTCTCCATATATAAAATGCAAATTTAATGTATGTAGAAGGGATTTCATGGCCAGAGTCCACTTGAAGTAACATTTCTTCTGGGCTTATAGGCTGAAATTGAAAAGTAGCATTTGCTCCTGACATTTTACTCAAAACTGTGTTGAACACAACTGGGAGGACTTGACAAAGAATGAAAGGCATCTTTTTTTTGGGGGGGGGGTAAGGAAAGGATAAGAATATAACAGAAGAGGAGATAACAAGGGAATAGTGGTATGGGTTGTCAGAGTACCACAGACATACTTCCATTTGTGTTGGTTGACTCTTTGTTCAGGCTGCAGCTTAACGATTGGCTTTGCTAGGCCTGACTATAGCTCTAGAGAATGAAAGGGATGCAGTAAGAAAATTAGGTAAGGATAGGAAGGATTGGAGGAAGAAGAATGCTTTAATCATCAATTTGAAATTAAATGTGAGTAAACAATGAGTGTTGTGGCGCTAGCACCTGGCATTGTGCTGTCTGCCATGTATCGTTCGTTGGTTGGCCATTATAGATATTCTTTTCAAAGAGTTGAGCATTGAAGTTTGATGTGTTCCAGTTTGTCCATATGCTCATGTAGTGTATTGACAGATACATGGAAATTGGAGATCTTCCATCAGAATCAGTGGGAGGCTTTCCTGGAATAGTGAGCAGTTTGGTCCTGGGCTGCTGGGACTGCCTGTACTATGGTCTCAATGGTGCTGGGTAATGGAAGTGTGTCATTACTGTGGTTGCTGGGAGTCATAGGAATTGATGTGCTGCTTGTAGGTTTTGTGTTGTGTCCTAGGTTTTGGCATCCCCGAAGTAGTTCTCCAATCTGTACAGCTTACACTGTATGGACAGAAGAGTCATCTATGAGTCAGGTTCTGTCATGTTGTGTTGAAGCGTGATCTGAAGTCTGGATAGTCTAGAGGCTGTGGCAAGGTGTTGTGTTTTGAGCACTATTTTGCTTTGATGGCTGCGAGGTGTTTAGCTGCAGAGAGCCACAGCACCTCAACCTTGTTGGTGATAGTAGAGATTTGATCCTGAATGGCAGTTGTTGTCCTGAGTTCTTCTGTGGTAGCTTTAAGAGTTGCGATCAGTGGCGGTAAGGTCTGGGCAGGGCATAGTGGCATGGCAGAGCTGGCTGTGGTTGTTGCTAGTGGTGTAGTTGGTAACTTGTGGTAGCGCACACAGGAAGCCTGGCCCGTGAAGAGATCTCTGCCCCCCCCATAGGTGGATCAATACCATCATAATATTAGTATTATGGCCAAATCAATATGATACAGAGGGGCAAACCATCAGAGAGAGGCAGGAATATGTCCCAGGGGAGAGTAATGTAAAACAAACACCATTGTTCAGCCTGATAAGATTCTTCTTCCTCCCTTACATATAAAACTCGGGCAGTGAACAATGCAGTTAAGGGATTTGCATATTTGCAAGGCAAGTTTCCACAGTTAACTTAGCAAAATTAAACGAAGGAATTTTTGTTGAACCTCAAATCCAAAAACTCTTGGAGGGTGAAATATTTGAATGAGTGTTACAAATGGTGGAATTAGCAGCTTGGCATCAATTTATGAAATTCTTAATACAATTGAGGATATAGTAGTTAAGATTTGGATTATTTATTCTAATTGTTATAGACTTTTTGATTGGAAATCAAAAGTAAGGACTGTGCATAGTTTTCTTGGAAACACAAAGGAAAAAAAATATATATATATATATATATATATATATATATATATATATATATATATAAAAGTATGGTCTTAAATTTGTTGAAATGCTACACAGACATGGGTTGTAGAAGGTCTTTGAAAATCCATTTCCTCCATTCATATCTAGACTTTTTTCCAGAAAATCTGGATGATGTTAGTGATGAACAAGGAGACTAATTTGATAAGGACATTTCCATCATGAAGAAGAGGTACAAAGGTCATAAGATCCAGTAATGATGGCAGATAATTGTTGGTTTCTTGTGAGGGAAAGCAGATAGTACAAGAGGCAATCAAATGCTACCAAGCAAATTTAAAGAGAGTTATAGAATTATCCCTGAAATATATAGTTTGAATATTACTGCATGGATGGAAAACAATATTTTGAATTAATCTTAATTCGCCATGATATATAGTACTATACCATATATCATATCACAATAATAAATATAACATAATATCCGATTTGAAACCTCATATGTGAGAGCCTAAATGTCTTCATTTATTTTTAACCTGACAAGAAAGATTTCTGTGGTAATTTTCAAAATCAGCATATCTTTTTCCTTAAGAATCGCCTACTTTTATCGTAGAATTATGAACAATTTTTTTTTCTTGGGTAATGATTACTAATGTTGCAGAATAGCAAATTTACATAAACTGTAATGAAAGCTCATGTTGCTTTACATGAACTTGTAACTATATTTCACAGATTGTTAACAAATTGAAATTTTGTGTTCAGATTTGTTTATTTTCAGTCTTTGATTATTGCAGCTAATTCTAATTCATCATTTCAGATTATGCACAGCAGTTTAAGGTGACAACAATGAAGATTCATCATTGTTCTATGTTGAAACCTTGGAGAAAAATGCAGGCCTCATTTCTGAATGTGAAAGTCAAAAAGGTTATGCGACAAAACCATCATCTGTAGAAAATCATGCTAATTCAGAAAAACAAGGTAAATGTAGTGATAATGAAAACATTTACAACAGGACTTTATTGGTTAATAAGGGTAAAAAGCTATACAAATGTGAAATTTCTGAGAAAAGCTTCACTCATTTGTTATATTTAAAAAAGCACAATTTGATTCATGAAGGTAAACAGACACATAAATGTGAAATTTGTGATAGGAGCTTTATTTGGTTATCAAATTTGAAACAACATAATTTGATTCATGAAGGTAGAAAACCTCTCAAGTGTGAAATTTGTGAGCAAAGGTTCACTTTTGTTATCAAATTTGAAAAGGCATCATTTGAAACATGAAGGTAAAAAGCCTCACAAGTGTGAAATTTGTGAGCAAAGGTTCACTTGGTTTTCAGATTTGAAAAGGCATAATTTGATACATGAGGGCAAGAAGCCTCACAAATGCGAAATTTGTGACAAGAGGTTTACTCGGTTGTCAGACTTAAAACTGCATACTTTGAAACGTGATGCTAAAAGGCCTCACAAATGTGGAATTTGTGAAAAGAGGTTTACAACATTGTCAAATTTGAAAACTCAATTTGATTCAATGTGATAAAAGGCCTCACAGGTGTGAAATTTGTGATAACAGCTTTACTCGATTGTCTCACTTAAAGTTACATAATTTGATACATGAAGGTGTAAAGCCTCACAGGTGTGAAATTTGTAAGAAGAGGTTCACTTCCTTATCAAATTTGAAAAAACATAATTTTATACATGAGGGTAAAAAGCCTTATAAGTGTCAAATATGTTACAAGCAGTTCACTTTGTTGTCAAATTTGAAAAGGCATAATTTAATATATGTGGGTAAATAGCTGTACAATGTGAAATATGTGCAAAGATCTTTATTCAGTTCACAGTGGTTACCAATCACCTCAACATGAGGCCAATAGTTAATGTAATATATTGTTTAAACAGTTTTGATTGTAGATTGCAAAAATAAAAATTGCACCTTCTTGTGCCTTTTGATGATATACCAAGAAAATATTCTACTGAGGGAATAGGCTACAATGTAAAATGTAATAGCAAATTACAAGAAGCTTATTTTCATGATAAAAAGGAATCCTCAATTATCAATTAAATACAAATAAACATACACACATATGACATGCATAACATGTGTTAATGGAATAATAGTATATATTATAATAGAAATTATATACCTACATGCTAAATTGAATCATTATAAATAATTCCAACATTTTTTAGATCATTACAAATAGAATTATCGCGGATAATTTGTATTTATGTCAAAATATTTTGGCTTTCATATATGAAACTCCATTACAAATGCTGTCGCTTACTTACAGTTTGTGTTTATAGTTGAAATGCAAATAAATAAAAATGGAAGGATAGCAATTTCTCCCTGCTAAAAATGTATACTAAAGCCTTCAAATATAATTTATATCTTTTGTTTGTGATGTCATGCATTTAGCTATTTGTTGGTCATGTTTCATTCATCTGGTCTCCATTGATTTCATTTTAACCTACCTGATTCTTATGGCACAGTAGTTCAAAATATTTATATGGAGATATATCTCTTAAAATGAAAGTTTGATTGAATTATTATTTAACATTTAATTTATAACTTTATCTGTTTTATGGTATTGTCAATAGCCAGGATCTTATCAGCATGCTGGTATATTACAATTTCATCCTGTGGGATATCTTTTACATGCTAATAAATCTATTGACATGGGGATGTCACTTTTAAGCACACTGAGACACAATCAGTCTGGGCAGTTTTGAACCCGTGACGTTGGAATATTCTTAATATGGAGATAGCGGTGTATTTATAATGTTTTCCTGGTGTTCTTGCAGATACCTCTTATGTTTTGTTTGAATCTCTAATAAGATATCCCTTTATTCAACTGTAGACTTATATCCTTCATTTACTTAGACCTGAAAGTTTCCTCAATGTAAATGATCTTAAATATTATGAATGTATTATTGAATTTTGTATGGGACACCTTCATTTGTGCAAGAAACGTAGAATATCTGTCACTTGTAAGATGGTTATGTTGAAAGTGTTTAGCGGCTCTTAAACCAGAAGTTCAGCAACAATGGGATTCTTTTAGTTTGAAAGAGCAATGGTTTTTTGACTTTGGACGTTGTGCGCAGTTCTCCACCACAAGAATCATATAACACTGCATATAGTTAGTGAGGATGCATGAATTCTTGAGTCAGACACAGAGCAAGATGGAGCTTTCTCGACACGATTTTTGTAAAATGATATATTATGACTATAAAAAGCAGTTAAATGCAGAGGAATGCTACTCTTCTCTAGTGCATGTTTTTGGCAAGTTGGAAATGGGTTCCATGAATTCTCAAGGGGTCAGGAGTGTCTTGAAGATGAGTGTCTTCTGGTCATCCAGCAACAGTATTGACCCAAAAAAACATTGATGCTGTGAAGAAAATGATTGCAGATGATCCTCATCTCATATTTAGTGACATTGAAGGGACCCTAAAGTTGGTTTGTCTGCAGCCCAGTATACCATTTATTATGATTTAGCCCTCACCAAGAGATGTGCCCTTTGGGTGCCACATTCCCTG
Source organism: Hymenopus coronatus (assembly GCA_030762935.1). Classification (NCBI taxonomy): domain Eukaryota; kingdom Metazoa; phylum Arthropoda; class Insecta; order Mantodea; family Hymenopodidae; genus Hymenopus; species Hymenopus coronatus. The sequence goes on along the minus strand of CM060899.1, from coordinate 30,943,233 downwards.
ATAGTGGCTCAAAAGGATGCAAGAGTGGATTGGTGTCATTTTATGCTTGAGAAATTTGACAAATGTTGGTCCAAAGAGAGTTATAGTGATGAAACATGCGTTTAACATTATACCCTGAAACAAAGAGGCAGTCCTCAGTATGGTACTTTACAGGTTCGAAGAATTAGGAGCTCTGGAAAAAAGATGATGGGAGCTTTCTGCACCAAGATGGGCCCTCTCACCTCTGTGACATTGATCATGCATCGCACAGTTAATGCTGAGTGGTTTGTGACTGAATGTCAGACGAAAGTTATCGCCACATGGAGGTACAGTGTCCAAAGTGAAAGACCATTATGCATCATAATAATTCTCCAGCACACATGGCTGCCAGTACAATAAGATTTGACTTCTTGGAACAGGAAAAGGTGCAAACTTGGCCCCTTCTTCCAGTTTCCAAAAACAAAAGAAAAAATTGATGAGCAGCATTTTCCATCCAATGAAGAGGCCATTGCTACATACAACAATGCTCTAAGCAACATCCTTAAAGAAGCTTGGACTGATACAGTTTTACAGCCTGGCAATAACCAAATCCTTGAATGTGTGTAGTAATAGTTATGGACATAAACTCATGTAATAAAGCACTGAGCACAATGCGATAGTTTCCACAGTCCTGCAATAATCAAAACCTTGAATATGTGCAGTTAATCGCCTTGCTGTATCAACCAATACAGTGAGACATTTAGTTTTCTACATTAGCCAGAGCAGGGCAAAGGTTATGGCGATTTCCTAGGTTGATTTGTTATTTGTCATTACTTTCATCTTGTATCTGTGCTATATGTTATTATTGGAATGTACAAGTAAATCTGTAAGACAACACAGCTCTTGAAACATTGCCTACAAATAATGTTGCTTTGTTTACAAGTATGAATATTATGATGGTAGTGATGCTGATTTAATTTCTACATCCTTTACTCATTTTAGTGAGAAATAGTATTGTATTAATCTAAAAAATTCAGTGTTAGGTTTCAACAGAAGTATGCATTGACATCTTCTGAAGCCAAAAAGGCAAACCGTGTTATATGTGCCAAACAACTGATTCAAAAAGAAAAGTTCAGCAAATGTCAGTTTCCTTATATAGTCCAACATCTTTCAGTTGCAATACAAGTTCCACAAAATTCCCCCTTCCAGCTATAACTGTTATTTGCATGTACATTAGAGTTTGAATTATCCTATCTAAACTTATCCTGATATATGGTGGACTTTGAGACAGTGATGTGTTTTAACAATTAAAATTTAGTTGAGTCGATTTTGTAACACTACATCACTTACTTTTTTATTTCGGAAAACATGTTTCAGAAGCCATGTGCTTCCATTGTCAATTCCTTTGGTCGACATGGCTTCTGAAACATGTTTTCCGAAATAAAAAAGTAAGTGATGTAGTGTTACAAAATCGACTCAACTAAATTTTAATTGTTAAAACTAAATTTTAAACTAAATTTTAACTATCTAAACTTGATAAGGAAGCATCAGATAACGTGAATAATTATGAAATGCGTAGGCCTGTGCTATAGTAAAACACATTTTATATGCTGAATAGGAAGGACAGAAGAGAATGTTAATGAAAAATGAGAACACAATATGCATATGCATATAAATTTATAATGTTTAAGGAAAAAATATGCATTTAATGTCTGCTTGCCTGTAGTAGTGGCATGTGAATTGTAAGTTTGGGAGTGCAGAAGATGACGTTTTGCTTTACACCAGTTACATCTATATGCAAGCAATAGAAAGGCAATATAAATAAAACCATATAAGTCAAAATACTGCTTCATATACTTTCCATCTGTTCCATTGACGGCATGTATCATTTATCTTATGTATTACTGAAATTTATAATAAAGCTTTCAAGTAAACATCTATCAAAGCTATTGTAAATTAAACTATATTAATAATTATTATATTATACTTTTACCTTTCAGTACCAGGAAAATTGAGCCACATATAATTATTGCATCCGTCCATTAAAATTTAATCGGAAAACTACGTTAATGAGAAATATTTTTTTTTGGTAGTGTTTAACGCCTGCTTTTACTATTTGTGGCATCACAGGCAAAATGAGAAATAGTTTTTATATTTTTTCTTATTACAAAGCAAATGATTTACCAATCTTAAAGGCACATACTTAATATACACAGAAGTCTGTGTTTCAGAATATATTTATTTTAACTTTTAGATGTATAATATTTATTCAAAATTCCTTTGAAAGTTAGGATTTACTTTTACTGGTGGTGAGTGATGTATCTATCACTTTGCTATTATTCTTAACAGCAATGTTTACACGGACAGACACAGAACTCTCTTCACTTAATTCCTTTTTATTATTAGATTTTTGTACTTATATGACTCCAAATCATATGGCATTTCAGATTGTGCTCTGCAGCAGTTTCTGGTGATAGCAGCATTAAGTCAGTTGCCCTCTGCTGAAAACTCAAGGAATGATTGGGAACTTTCTGGAATATGAAAGTCAAAAACAAGATATTGCAGAAATACTAACTGTGGAACATGTTCTCTTGGAGCCATCTGGCAAATTTAGTGATGGGGAGAGATTTATAGCACAGCTTTATACCTTAAATAAAAGAGTTTGATTCCCTGGGAAAGATCCCAAGTGCAACCATTGTGAGAAGAGCTTTTCTGTCTTAAAATATTTGAAAAAGCATCACTTGTTTCAGAAATGTAAAAAGGTATACAAGTGTGAAACTTGTAGCAAGAGCTTTACTCAGATGACAAATTTGAAAACCCACAATTTTATTCATGAGGATAAACACTTACACAAGTGTGAAATATGTGGTTAAGGGCTTTACCCATTTGTCAAAGCTCATAATAACCCATAATTTGATTCATGATGGTAAAAATATCACACAAGTGTGAAAGATGTGATAAAAGATTTGATCTGTTGTCATATTTGAAACTGCATATTTGATTCATGAAGGTAAAAAGCCTCATAAGCATGAAATATATGATAACAGGTATACTCAGTATCACATTTGAAATGTCATAACTTAAATATTAATATAAAAATAATAGTTGAAAATGCAGTCTTCTCATGGTCTCTAGGAACAAAGGCCACTTGCCAAGATCCCAATTTAAAATTTGGCATCAGCAAGTGTGTCCACAAAATGTAATTAATCTGGTGTAAGGAGAAGCACATCTTCTAGTGATGACATTCAACCTCCTGTAGTCCATGAAGAAGCATAGCTCACAGTTTTTTTTGTTTTTTTGTTTTTTGTTTGCTTCATCAAGACTAGAGGGGAGCACCAATTGGATTCTTTAATGATTCCCCTTGAATTCATGTTCTCTAATATGTCCATGACCTTGGCTTGCTTCACCAGAGGAATACATCTAGGTGTTTGCTGGATAGGTTGCACGTCTCCCCTGTCAATGTTGTGGAATACTCGGTTAGCGCAATCGTAACTGTCGTTCCCTTCGCTGAAGACAGATTGTTGTTGGCTGAGTAGATGCTGGAACGTTTCCAGATGTGAAGCAGTCAAATGGTCTGCCACCCTCTTCAGCAAGTCTTTCAGTCGGGGCCCCAGTCACTTCGACAGTGCTAGCTGTTCACAATCGTTGCATGTCGTTACACTTGCAACTGGTTCGCAAGGTCAAATGCATGGAGGACATTACCACACTGTCCCAAACATCACCATCATAGCGGGCTTGACGATCCAAGTGTACTCCCAGTTTCTTCCAAGTAGCCTCTGGATCATTTATCCTTTTTGGCCCTTGCCATGATTGTTGAAGCTTGAGGCAGCTTTCCTTGCTCCCAGTAGGTGATACAGCCACACCAGTTCACCTTGCTGTAAACCTCGGCTGTTGGCCTGCTGGTGATACTGGGTCTTCATCTGATTGCTTGCTCCTTGGATATTTTGTGGGCCTTCTCATGCATATCATGAAGTCAGTCAATGAGATGCTCCACAAAGTTGACTGCTAACTGTTCTGCCCCAGAAACTTCCCCCCCCACATCAGATCACATGGTAGTTGCAGTTCTCTGCCAAAGAGCAAACTGGCTGGTGTCAACTGAGTAGTGTCATGGATTGAAAAGTGATAGGCCAGCAAGAAAAGTGGTGTGTGCTAGGCTCTTTGATGATTGGCCACAGCCTTCTTCACATGTTCTTCTGGGGTCTTAATGTACCACTCAACCATGACGTCTGACTGTGTGTTAAGAGGTGTTATGTGTGTCTTGTGCACTTCGAGTTGCTCCAGTATTTCCCTCATGAGGTTGGGCTCAAAATTGTTGCCCTGATTGCTGTGTAATTGGAACCCCATCAAAAAAATAGTTCCTCCATGAGGCAGTTCGTGATGATCTTGGCCTCTTGGTTAGGGATGGCGTACACCTCTGGCCACTTGGTGAAGTAATCCATGGTTACCAGCAGACACTTGTTGCCTCATCAGACAGCAGGAATGGCCCAGCTAGGTCGATGGCTATGTGTTTCAAAGGGCACTCCTGCGTTATACTGCTACATGCGACCTTGGCTTCTGGTCTGTGAGTCTCAACTTGCTGCACACACATGACATTGGTGCCACCATCTCTAAGGATCTCCCTCTCGTCTTAGCCAGAAGTACTTTGTCGAAGCTTTTTGATGGTTTGGTTGGGTCCCAAATGTTCTCTCAAAGCCCCAGCATTTACTTCTTCTAGAATCTTCACAACTTTACTCCAAGGGAAGACCAGCTGTTCTCTCAGAGTCTTTCCATCAGGTGACTCCCATACTCTGAATAGCACCCTATCCTTGATCTTCAATGCGTTCCAATAGGACTTTTACATAGTACTCTGTGATGTGATCCTTGGCCTAGACCTTGCCTCCACTTTTCTCAGAAGTGTCCCTAAGTCTGCATCCAATAACGGCTCCCTTTTTTATTTTTTGATAGTGTTTAATGCCCACTTTTACTACAATGGCACTGCAGGTAATGACACTAATGATGCATGAATAAAGATGAAGCACCGGTGGAATGTGTTGGTGGGGGAAATCAAGAGAATTCAGAGAAAATCTGCCCCTGTGCCACTTTGTCTACCACAACTCTCACATTTGGTCTCTTAGGATTGAACCCAGGCCATCTAGGTGAGAGGTAAGTGGACTAACCACTTGGCCACAGTGCAGCCCAACTGCCCCCTCCTCAGCCATGCATTGTCCCATCCAGCTGCAGGCACCATGAAATAATATGGAAAGCTGTGGCTCACCCCTTCTCTTCAACCTTAGTGCAGTGGCAGCACTTCTCTGGACAGAGTTGACTGGACATGGCATCTGCTTTGGTGTGGCGCCTTTCTTTCCAATGTTCTGATACAAAGTTATATTCTTGCAGTCACTGGACCCAATGGGCAGCCTGTCACCAATTTCTTGAAACTTAACTGTGAGATATGGGTAGAGTGGTCAGTCCTCAAGTTGAATGGCTGACCATACAGGTACTTGTGGAACTACTTCAGTGACTTTACTACTGCCAGGGTAAAATGAACACGAACACCCAGTCAGCCTTACCAGCTAGTGACTGTTAGGTGACGTCTTAACTGTGGAGAAGGAGGCACTGTTGGAGTGGACACTGGGTTAGAGTTCAGGAGGCTCTGTCTTTTCGTTGTGAGGGCGACTGAGGAGTGATACTGGGATTAGATGCCCTCAGGGGTCACAAGGCAATGGTTGATGTTGGCTGGAGGATTTTATGACTCAGCCAAAATGAGGTGTTGTAGTGCAGAGCCCACATGAACATCCGTAGACCTGAGGGTGATCCTGAAGGACAATGAAATTCTAACCACATGAAGTGAGGCAGTGAAGACACACTTGGAGGCAAAAGGTCAAGAAAGTTGGTATTGGACTGGAAGACATTGTTACACAGGCTATGTGTGAGGCTGCTGAACCAGATGAACACTGACCAGGACATCCAGGTTGGGATGGAGTTACGGTAGTGTGAACTAGCTGTCAATGTAATGCTGTGCAATGAACTCCAGCAGCCAGCACTGTCTAAAGCCTGGGGCTCCAGCTGAAAGACTTGCGGAAGAGAGCAGCTGATCATCTAACCACTTCACAACTAGAGAAGGTCAAAACTCTCCTTAGCCAATACCAGTCCATCTTTGTGAAGGGAAGAGTCATTATGTTCACACTGAGTACTCCACATTAACACCGGAAATGCATGACCTATTCAGCTACAACCAAGATGTGCTCCATTGGCGAAGCAAGCAGATGTATGGGACATGTTGGAGGACATGTTGTGCTCCCCATTAGCCTTGGTGAAGAAGAAGAATGGTGCATTACGCTTCTGTGGATGGCAATATCACTCCCTCCTCAGGGGTCATCTCAACCAGCACTATCATAGTGAGCTAGACAATCCAAGTGTACTACCACTAGCCTCTGGATGTGGTATACGTCATTTATCTTCCTCACCACAAGATACAACCCTTGCAATAGTTGTTGAAGCTTGAGGCAGCATCCCTTGGTCCCAGTAGGGTGATACAGCCACGCCAGAACACCTTGCCAGAAACGTCAGCTATTGGCCTGCTAGTCTTCATATCCATCTGCACATTCTCTAATGAGAAATTCACTGTCATTATTTTATTTCTCATCTTCTCAGCCAAGAAAGTTTTCATTTCCTCCATCTTGACAAAACTATACCACTCCTGACAACAGTGTAAAAATGGTTCTATTCACTAAGCAATTATTTGCAAATAAAGCTTAAAATGCCTTGCTCTAAATAGTTCACTCAAATTTAAACAGTTTACAGTTTATGACAGCATGCTGCCCATGACTTGCAACAGATTGTGTGATGACAATGTAGTCGCTCATGACTCAGTTCAAATCACAACACATTATACTTCTTCCTCCTTTTTATAAAGAGAAGATGATGTCACAGAATTTCCTGGAAGTTTCCAGAAGCAGACCATTTGAGAAGCACTGGGATTTACATTACAGAAGGTTCTGGTTATATCTGTGGCACACTTCCTGATCTTGTTTATGCATGGTCTCTAAATGTGATGTCTTACATTCCAGCTCTTGCTACTGCATATCTCAAGCAAACATGAGAAAAGAGCTTATGCATAGACAGCATTGTCACAGTATTCTAGAAATATGTAAATTAATCCATCTGACACTGTAGTTTAAATGACATACAGAAAATCCACATACTGCAACACCATTGGTGGACCATTACAAAACAACTTGAGCACTTGGTAGGCTTTCTGGAAGAGCAGGAAATAACAATAAAATAAAAACTGATGCTCTATTTATGAATGGAACTGCTACCTCTTATATAAATTGTCTTCCTTTATTGCTCAACATAATCTCCAGAAAGGCTTATACATTTGTCATATTGGTGTTCTAATTTAATTAAATCATCTCTGTAGTGCAATTTATCAAGGTCCTCAAAATAGGTGTTGCTGTTTCAATGTCCTCGCTGCTGTGAAATCTTCGTCCTCCAAGAAATTTTTTGAGGTTTGGGAACAGGTGGTAGTCACTGGGTGCTAGATCTGGCAAATAGGGCAGATGTTCAAGCAATTCAAACTTTAATTCACACATTTTCCCCATTGCAATGACTAAACAATGGCCTGGAGCATTGTCATGATGAAACAAGATTTTTTTTTTTTTTGTCAAATGAGGTCTTTTTCTTTTCACCTCTTCACTCAAATATTGCAGTAAGCTTGCATAGTAATAATTCCCTGTGCATCCCAGAAAACACTTGCCATAACCTTGTTAGCTGACAAAATTGACTTGGCCTTTTTAGGAGGTGGCTCACCTGGTGCAATCCACTATTTTGACTGTGATTTACTTTCTTCAGTGAAGTGATGTATCCCAGTTTCATCCATGGTAATAAGCCATCTCAAAAATTCACTGGGATTTTTATGGTAGAGCTCCACATTCTTAAGAGAAACAGTTTTTCTTTGCAACTTTTGATTGGGTGTCAACAAATGCAGCACCCATCTTGCACTGACCTTCTGAAAGCATTTCTTAAAACATTACCTGCACATTCTTTTGATATGTTTACAGCCTCTGCTATCTCAAACAACTTTAATCTACAATCTTCCAGTACTAAAGGATACATTTTTTCAATGATCTCTGGAGTTGTCACCTCTACAGGGCATGCAGAGTGAGGCTTCACCTTTTAATCATTAAATGTGAAGGGGCAGAGTCTTTCAATGTACTGTCCATTTCCTCCTTGATTTCTTTAGGCGTTAAGCCTTTCAAATGGAAGTATTTAATTACAGCTCATTTTTTCAAATCCTCCATTTATATGAAAACTCTAAAGTTGTCTTGTTTAAAATGCTGTCATTTGAAAACGAAACAAGCTATTGACCTGTAATTATTTTCAGCTAATCCTCATAATTATTTACAATTATTGGCTTTAATTTGATTATATATAATATATATTAATTTTGGTATCTTTTATTTTTTTAATTAGAAGATATTCTTTATTGGATTTTTTTTTATTTTTTTGGGAGGAAGGGCCTTTGTTTAATTTTACTTAATTCACCCCTTATCAATCAATGCAATTCACCTCTCATGTTTTCCAGGAGCATGTGTTCTCCCAGCTTGCAGCATCAGTGTAACCATTATTTCATTTTGTTAAATAAGCCATAGGTGGAGCATATACTCTGAAGACACATCTTGGACCATCTAGTCATAAATGCACATCATGATGTTTATATTGCAAAACCAGCTATATTTGTCATGTGCCTTTGTTAATTAATATAAGGCTCTCTTGTAAGGCCAGTAAGACTGTGAAGCTATAAAAATGCAAGTGTTACTTCCTGTTGTTATTTCTTTTAACTAATAGCTGAGAGTTGAACATGAGACTAAAGGTAAAGGGAAGATATTTATAAACATGTAGCATAAAAATAATTGGTATCTGTTTACTTTGCGATTCATTAGGTCCTTTCAAGTACAAGTGTGTATCAAAGTTTAAGAATATGCAAATGCCAGGGATCTAATTGGATTGCCTCTGCAACTTCTAACACCACATCAGGGAAAATATTATAATAATAAATTTAGGTGTATTTATAAAACAATACACATTTACACCTCTTCCTCTGACGTTTTCCTTCAAAAACATTAATTCCATATCAACAATAAAAAAATTAATCTACAGGTTTTATTTTTCAATGTAAACCTACAACTAAAACAAAATAAATAAGCTAGAAACTACCATTTAATTATAACAACATTAGATGCATATCCTACTTAATGCAAAACAAAAGGAATCTGACAGCCAATAATATTTACAAACAAAACATTATTGCAACTTTTAAGGCTCGTTCACAACTGGTAATGATAACCAGAATGAGAAAGACAAGTTGAAATATGTGTATTTCAATGACAGCACTGACAGCTAATGGGCAGCAAGAATTGGCCAAGTTTTAAGTTTCTCAATTTATTCCTGGTCTGAGCATATTATGCATATTGTATGCTTCACTGTTGGGTTATCCTACACAGCAGTGAAATGAAATAGCTGCTAGAGCTCACTTTATTCAAAATTCTTTCAAATTATATGGTTGGCTAACTGGCATGTAAAAGACATTATAAAAAATTCATTGGTCAGTTAAAAACAAATGAAGTCTAAATGCTCAAAGTTGACCAGGAAAAAAAGAAGGAATGCACTCCTGTCTTTATTTCCAGGGTGCTGTGTACGAAAACCTTGTGGCCTATATATGGCTTCCTGTTCTCAGGTTATTGTGAACCAACCTTTCTCTTCATAAACACTATTATATCATTAATATTATAAATATCATATTACAGAATACTGAGAAAAATAAATAGATGAAATTGACAAATAGCTCACTTGGAGATAACGAGTTGAAAAAGATAGCCTTTTGTCGCTTTATCACTCACTACCACCAAAAAAAAAAAAAAAAAAAAAAAAAAAAAAAAAAAAAAAAAAAAATTATCAACCATTTTCCACGCCACTTTCTTTTTCTTTATTTTTTTTTTCTTTTCATTTTGTCAAATATACCTAAACCACAAAATATGCAAAAAGTGGGAAACTAAGCAATTATACAAAAATAATATATATGCCTTCTTGCATTCATATATTCTAAACATAAACATTTAATACAACTTTTACACTCCTGGACATTTTTTGTATTCCTAAATCAAACTAAGCATTTCAAAAGTTGCAGAGTAAAAAAAAAAAAAAAAGTGAAATGCTTTTCAATATCAACATTCCACTGCTGATGTTTCAACCATGAATCAATTAAAGTGTTCCAAGTTTAACAAGAGAACATTACATTACTGACTTTTTGAACTTGTGAATCAATTTATGTTTTTTCAAATTTGACAACCGAGAAAAAGTCTTGTTACAAACATCACAATTATGTTGCTTTTTGCCCTCGTGACTTAGTTTGTGTCTTTTCATACTTGATAAATCAGTAAAACGTTTGTTACAAATGTTACACTTGTGTGGCTTTGTGTCCTCATGAATCACTTTGTGTCTTTTGAAACCTGATAAATACATAAATATCTTATAACAAACATTGCACTTATATGGCTTTTTGTCTTCATGATTCAATTTGTGTCTTTTCAAATTTGATGAATCAGTAAAAGCCTTATTACAAATGTTGCACTTATGTCGCTTTTTACCTTCATGATTCAATTTATGTCTTTTCAAATTTGATGCATCAGTAAAAGCCTTGTTACAAATGCTACACTTATGTGACTTTATGCCCTCATGAATCATTTCATGAGTTTTTAAATTTGATAATTTAGTAAAAGCTTTGTTACAAATATTACACTTGTGTGACTTAATGCCCTCATGAATGAGTTTGTGTTTTTTTAAACTTGAAAAATCAGCAAAAATCTTATTACAAATGTTACACTCGGGTGGTTTTACACCCTCATGAATCAGTTTATGTATTTTCAAATGTTGTAAATGAGTAAAAATTTTCTCACAAATATTACACTGGTGTAGGTTTTTAGGCTCATGTATCAATCTGTGCCTTTTCAAATTTGCTGAAGTTGTAAAAGCTTTGTTACAAATGTTACACCCATGTGGCTTTATGCTCTCATGAATCAATTTGTGCCTTTTCAAATTTGATGCAGCTCTAAAAGCCTTGTTACAAATGTTACACTTATGTGGTTTTATACCATCATGTATCAATTTGTGCCTTTTTAAATGCTGCAAATGAACGAAACCCTTCTCACAAATATCACATATGTATACCTTTCTGTACTCAGGATTCAAGACTGATTTTAAGCTTTCCTTATTTGCATTGCTCTGCTGAAACAAATTATTTTGTTTCAAGCAGGAAGCCACTCTAACAGCTTTACCACCATCGGGTGTTTCTATTGAAGATATATCTGTGACATCTTTTTCCTGACTTTGAAATATTGAGCCACTTTCACATTCAGGACTATTCGTGTTCTTATTGAAACTTATATAATTTCTTAAATCTTCATTAGAGAATAAATGTGATGTATAACTGGTGACACAGTCTTGGATTAAACTGAAATTTAAGAATAGAACCATGAATAATTATTAGAGCACAGAAATAAGAAAGTAACTTAAGTGGAAAGGGCTGTTAATGTCTATATTTTATATGCATTTTCTGAAGATAAAAACCACTCAATTCAACACAATTATAAGCATTTCGATGAACTACTATTATGTATCTAATTACAAATAAAAAGATTTCACTAGTTTGAAATAATGTAGTAAAATAAAATAATGTAGTAAAATTGACTCAACAACCAACACTATATGCTTATATATACAACTTCAAAAACATGTAATGCAAAATATACGAGGTGTGTTAGGAAAGTAAGAACCATTTTGTTCTACCGCTACAGCAATACTAGTGTCACAGCTCCACACACCTGCATTCATCTCTCTGGTTCATTGTCTGTCCACTGATACTATTACAGCTGGATTCTGTTGCATTTGCAGTTAGTGATCATTAAAAATATTAAAGACAAATTCTGATCCTGCTGACCATGAAGTGTATTCTCTAATACAGTTTTTGAACACAAGGAATGCTAAGCCAGCTGAAATTCATTGTCAACTTGTAGAGATTTACACTGAAAATGTACTTACAGTTGGAATGGTAAGAAAATGGGTTAGACAATTCAATTTTTGGATGATCGAATGCTCATGAGGAAGTATGGAGTGAGTGACCTTCCATTGTCAAAATAGTTAGGTTGAACAAGTCGATTTCAAAAACTGTTTTGTCAAAAAGTGCTTCAATTTTCACAACTGCTTTCTCATTTGGTTCTGAATATGCTTATGGATATCCACAAAATAAAGTGACTGGACAGTGCTTGGACATTTCTTCCTGATACAATAATGAGAGAGATGAATTCTTAAGCAGGAAGTGGCAGATGATGAAACTTGTTTATGTCAGGTCACTCCAGAATCAAAACGCTTGATGGAGTAGAGGCAGCAGGATCCCCCAAACAACATAAATTCAAAACATCAGCACAAATAGCCATGTGCAATGTGTTCTGGAACAGAGAGGGCATTGTGATTGTTGAGTTTCTACCCAGACATGCAACCAACCATCAATGCGATGTGATACTGTGAAATATTGAGAAATCTTTGGGGCGCAATTTAAAACCAAAGGCTGGAATTTCAGTAAAGATATTGTGTTACTTCATCTACCAATAAATTTATTCCCCAATGTTCCCCACCCACCATGGAGCCCAACACAGTACCACTCATCCTGGAGTTTGGCATAATAACTAGTGGTTAGACCACTTGCCTCTCACCTAAATGGCCAGGTTCGATCCCAAGCGATTTGTGGTGGACAAAGCAGTGTAGGGGCAGATTTTCTTTGGATTCCCCCACCATCACATTCCGCCACTGCTCCATCCTCATTTCATCTATCATCAGTGTCATCATCTGCAGTACCAAAGTAGTAAAAGCGGGCATTAAACGCTATAAAAAATCCACCTAGTCATGGCTGGTTGACTATGGGTGGGTTAGTTCCAAGCCTCCCATTTAGGTGAAGCAGAAACCAAAGTGATTACTGAAAATTCAGAGGGCCCAGACTCAGATATGCAACCCTCAATCAACCAGGATATTCTTTTCTGTTGACATGCATAAAACTCATTGCCTGCATTGGGTGGGCATTGCTGTTGACTTCCTCACCACTTAGAGGAAAACACACAGAGGAAGTCAGGGTTGGTTCAGGGCTTTGGGTGCACCTAACCCGTACCTACCAGAGTAGGTTATTCAGAGAATATTTCATATTTAATGCTAACAGGAAATGTGACAAAACTGTCTAGAGATAGTCACATAACTTGATCAAACAAATAAGTTATGCTTTTTATATTCGAAGAATATTTCCATATCTAACATTAACAGAAAAAAACGACAATTTGTATTGAGATATCATTGACACAACTTGATTAAAGAGATGTGATACTGTTTATATTCAGAAACTATTTCCTTATCTAACACTAAGGAATATGAAAATGTGCCTAAGGATCATCAATTACATAGCTTAAAGTGTGTTATGCTCCTTTTATTCAGAGAGTATTTGCAAGTCATACACATTGTATTTGAAAATAGTCACTCATACAATTTGATCCAAAACTTTATCTGCTTGTATTCAGAAAACAATTCCATATCTAAGACTCAATGTGTCGGGGGATTGCCATTAACACAATTGATCAGCATTTCTACTTTGCATTTTAAGTATGGAAAATAACTGCATACCTAATGTTAAGAAGGAATATGAGGAGAGTTTAAAACAAATAGGAAGTCAGACAAAAAATAACCTGAATACTTACCTTGGTGATTTTATGGAATGAAAGTCATCTGCTCTATTCTGTAACAAAATAATTCACAATTAAATCAAATGATCTGGATTTTCCTTCACACTGTTATCTTCAGAAAAAACTTATATAAACGGAGACATTTTTGTATAAACTACAGATAAGGAATTACTTCATAATAATTGCATAAATTCAAGATAATTAAACTTTCTCCAGGAAGACAAATTAAGAAGTATTAAGCTTGTGTAATTTCAAAGCTCTTGTTTGTTAAATAGTTACATGGAAACTTTGTATCACTTCATTTTAATATGAATGCAGTATTTAAGCACCTGATTTAAAATTAACATTTTAAAACCCTGTAGGGGGTGTTGAACTAAAATGTTATTTTTTTTATGTTAGTGATGAGATTGTGTTAACATTCTGCAACATTTAACTTTAACATTAACTGTGTATTTCAAAAAGTGAGAGTAATAAACAGATGATTAGAGATAAAAATGAGGCACACTGATACTTAGTCTATTTCACTAACTTATACCTTGTTAGGACATGCTGCACAAACCCTCTTGGATTTCTGACTCAGGATTTATGAAATATGCACTAACATTGCTTAAACCAGCAGCTTAGATTGAGTGATAGTAGGACCAGTTTTAACAGCTTCACTGTGTATATTAAATAACTGATAAAATGTAGTTTATTGAAAACATTGTACAAAAACCATAAGAATATTTATAGCCTTGAAATATATCACTTAGAAACATGGGCTGATTGTTTAGCATTTTAGCAAATTATTATATAAAGATTTCATGAGCAATAGCATTTGCAAAATTTTAATAAAACTAACTTGGAAGTTCTTTCATTAAAACAAGCAAAGCTTTCAGGAAAACGGAAACATGAAACAATAAAAGACACACAAAAATGTTTTCTTTGTAAGATAAAGCTTCTTCCATTGCATTATTTGTTTACTTTTTATGCATTTTATTTAATTGCTTTGCTGCCCATCTTAACCCTGCCCTCCTGTGTTGGGAATTATTTTTGCTATCTACCATACCAAATTTAAAATAAGTCTTTTCCATTGACTGCCTACCTAACGTAACTACAAATATAGTATTTAGAGAATTGCAGACTTCTATATTTTCATAAAAGTGAAGTCTTTATTTCATCCTGCTTCCAACAGACTGCTTGGCTAAAATAGCAGAAAATCTTCAATTATACACAAGAATTATTACATAGTTTTACCTTCTGATTGAACACTTACATAAGTACAACTGAGAAACCACGTGTTTATAACACTTGGCTCTTTGATTAATGTCATCCACCATGGTCTGGGGGTAACATACTAGGCTCTGGTTCCCAAGGTTGCAGTTTCAAACCTGGCAGAGGGAGACAGATTATTTTTTGCATGTAAAAACCTTAGTATGGCTTCCTTCAGAAGAGAATTAAAGCTATTGGTGCCACGTTCTAGATTTACAGCACATAAAAGAACCTCAAGCATGATAGAGAGGTGTTTAAGCAGAATTAAGTAGTCTCTCATGCCCAACATAGAATGGGACACAGAACCATAGCAGTTAGAATGTGTCCACAAATAAACACTTCGCTCTTTGATTAATGTCATCCACCATGGTCTGGGGGTAACATACTAGGCTCTGGTTCCCAAGGTTGCAGTTTCAAACCTGGCAGAGGGAGACAGATTGTTTTTTGCATGTAAAAACCTTAGTATGGCTTCCTTCAGAAGAGAATTAAAGCTATTGGTGCCACGTTCTAGATTTACAGCACATAAAAGAACCTCAAGCATGATAGAGAGGTGTTTAAGCAGAATTAAGTAGTCTCTCATGCCCAACATAGAATGGGACACAGAACCATAGTAGTTAGAATGTGTCCAAAAATAAAAACATAATTTACCTTTCCTAACATTATTTTAAAATAATTTGACATCCTCTCTCTTTTTTCCTTCTTTTTATTTCTCTCCAAGGTGAACCAGCTATTGATAGCTTCCTACTAACCATTATTCAGTGTTGCATGTAACAGACCATTAAAGCCACTAAAAACTGATGCACCTTTTCTGCTTAACTTACCTTAAAATCATCATAAGTATACAGAATTTCTGTCGAAGTTTCTTTTGAATACCATTGTTCTCCTTCAACTTGTATTTTGGTTTCAATTTCATTGTCATTGCTGGTCTTATTTAGCTTCATTACAGGATATCCTAAAGATAATTCTCTCTGACCCAGTGAACAAAAATTGGAAACCACAGCCTCTTCTTTAATTTCTGTTTTGATATCTGCAACATAGTCTTTGTTAGTTGTAATTGTTTCACTGCCAATTTTGTTTAAAAAATCTTTGGAATAAAACTCTTGCTCATTCTGTGATCTATCCTGGAACCAAGGCTCTTCCTTGATTTCTATTTTGATATCCATTTTGTCATATTTGAACAGTTCTGTTCTTAAACTTCAGTAGCAGGTCTGTTGAAAAAGAGATATATTATCAGTAGCATGAAAATATTTCCATGAGATCTATCTTTACATAGTTGAAACTACATTACATTTAAACTAATGGGACAGACAGCATAAACAAGTACAGTGCCACTCAGTGAACATTGATGGGAGAAGTTTCTGCTGGTCTGTGGTCTGGTGCCACAATGCTGGTCTCATGCACCATGAGTGCTCAGTAAAAATTCAACACAATAGGTTAAATAACAGTATGCATTACGTACCCTTATCATAGAAAATATTGGACATGCTACATTTTTTATTAACCTATTACTTTATAATGCGCTGGCTCTTTTCTTCATAATTTTATTGCTAAAATTAAATATTTCATTAAGTACTATAATGATAATAACAAGGAAACAATTTTTAAGAGTTTAACAATGGACTTCTTAATATCTGAATATCCCTAGATTAAAATCAAGAGTATACTTTTGATATGCTTAAGCTGCTTTTTTTTTTCTTGCTGAAATTACATTTACGAACTGAATCCTGGACATGGCAGTGCTAAGAAATGAACCCCAACAATTCTAAATGCTAGAACTATTGTTTAGATGTTGTGGCTGTGAGAAATACCCTGAAGCAAGGTTCAATACATAAAGCTACAACACAATTTTTGCACATGTATCTTAATTCCCTCTGTGTTGTCTTCTCTCTCACACACACACACACACTCACACAGCTGCTCATACTTGTTGGATTATGCTTTTTTTTTATGGTAGGAGGAATCCAAGTTGATGACTTCCAACAATAAATACAATTGTTTTTGCTGATGGAGAGCCCACTGCTTTCTGTGAAAATCCCTCCATCTAATATGTGGCAATGAGTTGCTTAGCCACAGCCCTTGAAGGTAAAGGGCATTATGCTTTCCTTCATGTTTTTTGAACAGAACAAAGGCATTCATAGTACTTTTTGTCCCTCTTGTGCTGATTTACTTTGTTTACATCTTCCTCTGTATTATTACAAGAAAATATAGCCACTGGTTTTACAATATCTTTGTTTCTTACTTTTTATGTCTGCATTGTGGATAGTGGACCACATCCAGACATCTCTCCTGTCTTTCCTTTTCAGTGCATCAACCTACCTTACTGGAATGCATTAGCCTCCTTTTTCTATAGTTTTTTTAGTCTAGTAGTAGTATAGCATTTCTTTTCTTGTTGGATGCACTGCCATATATTTCTGTTCCTTTAGTTAGCATATCTGCAAACTAAGGAGAACTGCAATACTTATCTAAGTAAGCAGTATTCCAAGAATTTCATTAGTGTGATAACAATTGGATGACATTGACAAATCTTTATATTGTTCTTCAAATTTGGTACCTTATCTATGTAAATAATTAGGGACCAAACAAATCCAGTAACTGAGTCACACATCATGAAATGATGCCAAATCTAGCTCTCTTGAGTGGCAGATATTGGATCTAATCAGATTCAGTCCCAATTGCCCAATAATAAAACATTCTTCTTCTTTTTCAGCACTTTGATTAGAAGACTGAAGATAATTAAAAATGTCATTTTGGAGTTTTTTTTTTTTTTTTTGTAGCTTAGTATTCTTTAACCTAGTTGCTCACATTGGACTATGAATGAAATTGGTGAAATGATGCTCAAGGTCCATAGAGTTTAAAGATACCAACATTCGTCTACTCAGGATAAGGAAAACCCTGAAAAAAGTATCTGGATAACTCACCCTAAGCAAGATTCAAACTCATGACCTGTTGAATGTGAGGCAGAGATGCTACCACCACACCACCCAGGCAGGCTATTCATTTGGGATTTTTATACATCAATAGTCAGACATTTTTCCACCTTTCTAAGGGGAAAAAAAAAAAAAAAAAAAAAAATTTGTCATCTACCCAAATGTACAATGCACAATTGATCCCACATATAGCAACTCCATCACCTTTGAGATACCCTCCATAATAATTTTAAACTGGTTCATAGCTCTACATGTTAAATCTGCTTTCTTCCAGCTTGTCTTTAGTTTGCACCAAAATATCAAATTTACATCCATGTAGTATAAATTTAAATTCCCAGTAGTTTATTATACATATTGAACATATTTATGCCTTACTAGCTCATTTTGTACCGACTCTTTTATCTTATTATAATCCATGTCATTGTCTTTTAGTTTATCCTTTATTAGGGAAGATGCATACTACACACACATCTAGCTTCCAAATATTGAGGATTCCATTTGATTTGTGAACACCATCTCTACCATAACAATGTGAGTATGATAAGGATAACGATATAAACCTCAATGATGGATGGGATGGCTTTATAGTTATAACCATCATGTTACTAATTCATACTGGTAGGTGTGCATAAAAAGCTGGAAAGTTGAACTAGATGAAGCAGCCTAAAATCAGTATTTTGTCTTCCTTTTGACAATGCTCTACAGTAAAATGAGCTACTTGACACACATAAAACCTTTTTTTATTAAAAAATTCCATTAAAGCTTCATACCCTACAGGCAATTTGGGATGCTGGAATTATCTACTGTATACTTAAATTGATGTTGGAATCAATTAATGGATATTTTTGAATGTTATGTTCCTGATATGAGCAGTCATTAGGTTAAAGGGCATCCTAAACAAGGATCATCTTTACCTTCCATCTGGCCATCTTTTAACCATAAGCACCATTCTTAACACCAAGTACAGCTTAAGCACTCATCACTGTAGGCTTCCTGCATCTTTTGGTGTTTCTCTGAAAAGGTTTTCTTGAATTTCACGCAAAATTTAATGTACACACTTTGCTGCTCTAACTCTTCCATCTTGAAATTTGCAAACTGTGCGACATAATGTCCTAATCATTACAACACTGAAAATCTCTAACCGACACAGAATAATGAAACTCCCGGCAGTTACACATTAAACACAAGCGTGTTTAGGATGCCGACCACATTTTGCTCATTGGCGCAAAATTACAAATCTTACAGAATTTTTTGAATAGGCCTCGTAGTACTGCTTCTAATGTTTGTCTCTGTGGATTTCTGGTCAACCAGTAGGCTATAAGTATACACATTGTTTCAGCACTTCATTCTCTGCATCATTATACAAAAGGAATAATGTAGAGCTTTTGCTAAATAGAAGGTTTTCAAATGAATGATTTGTTAGTGTTTGTTCGTACATTTAGTGTTCATGTAGTCAATTCAATATTCTTTATTTTATATTGTTCCTTGTTTTCATATACATGTTTATCAATTAACTTTAAGTAACAAGACAAGGAAATGATAGATTACATGAAAGGAATACTTTTCTGTTTGTTTTAAAGAAATTGTATACAGAGAGCATAATTTTGCACATGAATATATTTATTTTAAAAGGCTGCAAAGGCTGAAAATAAAATGTGGGGACCTGGGAGCACACTATCCCATTTTGAAATTTAAGGCTAACTTTTGCTGTTGGTTTACTTTACATATAATGGTTACCTATAAGGTATGTTAGATGGTTTTATAAATTCTGGTTAATTTTGGTTGCATTATATATAACTGCCATGCACATTTGGAAGAAAAAAAAAAAAAGAAAAAAAAGAAAAGAAAAAAAAAGGAAAGAGAAGAGAATAACCAAACTAGGTATGCTGATGAATAATGCTGGATATATTGTGCAGTATAAGCTTATTATTTAAAGCAACTACACGTGCAGCTTTCAACAATCTCATAAAATTTACGAAATCTCTCTTTGTGTTAACCTCAATTAGTTGCTTTCATCAAGGAATCGAAATGAGTTGTCATTTATAGCCAAAGGTACACCGTTTTTGTACGGTTACCTTCAGGTTAGTATCCTAATCACTGCCCGAGGTAGAGGTTAGTTTACCACTAAGCTTAGCTCCTGGTTAGCTGTTAAGTGAAGGGTGTATTACAAAAATTTGCTCTAACTTCCAATTAATGCCTAACCTTAACTAGAGATCATAATATTGTCCTGAATAACACATTTCTAGTGCACAATGAACAAAATAAGCATTAGAGTAACAGAACAGAAGTGCTTTTATTAATAATGTATTCAAATACAGCTGTTTGCGACAAAATAGAAATTACATATTCTGCATGACATCTCCATAAAGCTTCATTTCTTCAAAATACGATTCTTGTAAGTTTGCACACACAATTTGGAATATAGTACCTAACCCATCTACATCCCGCAGAATGTATCATGCAAGCAACTGTCATTTACGGCACTGACCTTGACATGCAAGCTCTAATTGGTTCCTGAAATAAAATGATAAATTATTAATTTATTTTTTCCTTGACATTTTTGTTTAGCATGTTTTAACAGAATGGAGTAATATAAGAGTGCATTTCTCACAACTGTTACATTGTAGACTGAATGATAGTAGTGCCAACTTGAAGATATGTAACTATTACAGAAGTGTTGACAAAACTCAAATGTATTAAGATTGTTCCACATAGCTTTACCCAATATCTGTTAAAGAACACCTCTCATTTGGCTGCTGTGGTAGAATACGGATTGTGTGGTATAAAATATTTGCTTATTTAACATGTTTACTTAATTGTATCTGAAGAGAAGTCTCAAATTTATATTTTCATTGCCTCATGAATCAAAATGTGATATATGTTTAATATAATGTAACAAGAGTTAATATATCTAAAATATGATACATTTTTATCAACAAATACATGGGAGGATCCCCTAAACCTGGCTCTCAGATAATGAAACCACATACATGTCACGATGGAATCTTTATATTGCTTTTATCACCCAAGTTGCACTGCATAGGGTTTGTTTATCACTATTCAATATCGGTGGGGCAAACTTATGAGAAACAAGGATTATAAAGCATGCTTTTAATAGAAATATCAGTTGTGAATGTGTTGTTAATTGTATATTCTTACTGTGGGTTAGGTTATTCTTATTTAAACAAGAATGTGCTGCAATTGGGTTTAAAAGATAAATAAGATTACTTGTGCATATCAGTTGTAAACACATTTAATTTTATACCATAGACTAATAAAAGTAAAAATAGTAATTTACAGGATTATTTAAGTTTATTTTCAGGCAAATATTTACAGTCACAACAGTGGCGACTAGATAGAATCACGACGGTGCTACAAGTTCCATGACAGCAATAAAAATTATCAAAACCATTATTATTATTCGTAACCTATGTGCTTTCCTGTACATAAATTTAAGCTATTACTATTTCCATTTGTATTACTTTTATCAGAGTATAAAAAAGTTTAGAAACTTATTTGCACAGGTGGAGCTTTCTTTATTTATATTGTAATTTTAAGTGTTTCCAATTTTAAAAACAACACTGTTTAGAAAGCAGATAATAATGGAATTCATGTTTATAACTTCAGTAGCATGTTATATGAAGCACAGTCTTCTGGCTCTAATAGTTTATTGAAAATCCATTTATTTCATATTTGACATCCTTACAAGAATTTATACTAAATTGGATACTTAATTATTACTATGTAAATGCAAACATTTATTATTCGCTTTCATGTCCGTCTGCATACAAAACAGCCTAGCTTGCCTATTTATTACTTGTTCTGTTGTTCATTTGGATTTAAAATATCCTTATCAATTCCGTAAGATTGGTTATGCCTAAATTACTGCAAAATACATCTATGCATTAATGGACTACAGCTATATGCAGAACAAGGACACAAATAGCCTATGATGATTTACCTGATCGAGATGATCAAAGCACAACTTAATTTTAATAAAACTAAGCATTAATTAAGTTACTGTGTAACTGTTTTAGCTGTGTTGTGGCACTTTATGTCTGAAGTAATAAATATTCAAGTTTGAAGGTTTAATAGTTTTCGAATCAGGAAAAACAATCTGGGTAACTCCGGAACCCAAACTGATACTTCCACCAAATTACATACTATTTCAATACCAAAATGATAACACATTGATAAACTTTTTCATACTTATTCACTTGAAACGTGTTTATGATCTTAACTCATGTACCAGAATTTTTATAATATGCAATACACCTAAGCATCTGTATTATTTTATTGAACGAATGTGGGGAATATACACAATTAACACTAATTTTTTATAACTCTACATAGCATGCCACAAAATATTTTCGCATAACTGAATGTTTTGTCAAGTAAGCAAATATAGTTTCACGCGCCGTCACATCCAGAGCTAGATTCAGGAAACAATGTGAATTGTGAATAAAGAAGAGGCAACGTCATCGCCTTTCCTAGCAGACGAGGGCACCTTTCGTACAACCTTACCGTTTATTCGTATTATCTTTGATTAAAATAAAATATATTATTACGATACATTATGGCCGATTCTTAACATTATGAAGTTGTGACTCACCGAAAGTTCTCCTATAAGTCCATTAAATTAAAAAAAGAGTTGTATTATACCTGTGAAAATAACGATCTTTTCGATATTTTGCGATACTTATCGCGTACTTTAGTGTAGATGAGTAGTGGAGCATTTCTCAATTTCTAATATCTAGTAGGCAATGGTTTTACACCCAAGTTCATATCCTTTGTCTACAACTGAGTACACCGGTCAATAGCTTAGGTAATTAACTTCAATTGAAAAATAGGATTAAGCATTACTTAGAAGTTAAATATGGAATTAAAAAATCTGGGTTCCAAGAAATAGCAATGGTTACTTTAAAGTTTTCCCAAGTATGATATAATAGTACTTTTTATTTAATACTCCTGTAAATTCCCCTATGTTTCAGTCATTGCCGATATATAAAATTCAAATTTCGCATGACTTATAAATGTAGTCTATATAATAGTATCTATAAATATGTAGTCTATATAATATTTCTTTCATAACAAGTTTTAAAACAATTCAAAGAGTGGATTTAGGAGGATCCTTTCGAACATGTGGGCGAGACGGCGAGAAAATGCTTCCAAGATTGAAGGTCTTTGCGCAAGTAAACAGAGCGAACGGAAGACTGTGCGGTTCATATTGGAAAGAAGAACCGATTTTCAGAAACTCCATTTTTATCCTTTATTTCGATCCAGTTCATTTAAGCACCCTTAACCTAACGTAATCTCGACGAAATCTTGAAGCCAATGGAACCTGTCGTTTACAGCGCCTGGCTACAAGCTCCACTCGCCTAATATTCGTTAAAAAAAAGAAAAAAGAAAAATTGAAAGAATAGCCGAATTTAGGTTAGGATTAACCCTCAGTTTATTGCAGTGGAATGCAGTGACCAATCAAGTTCTTGAAGCAAAGAATATACTAGTTTTAAGTAAATAAAAGTAAATCATGAAACAAGCTGGGGTAAAACTTCCACAAGCGATCTGGAAATGAAAGTGTTCAAAATATTAACATGTCCGGATCTGAAATCTGCTAGCTTGCCAAGGTTTTGAGATCTTCTGCAATTGCTCCATTCATAAAAAGAAACCATCTGGTATGCTTTGCAGCCTATGACCCATCACTTTGGACTATGCTTTGTGGCTTAGAGTTCTAAAAGTTATAATAGACAAATAGTTACAAAGGGGCTCTAATGGTAGAATAACATAGATACCAAACTTTTTTTTTATTTTTGCATTCTTCCATTTAGTTCATCATATACGTTTTTCAGAATATTAGCATTTTTTTTATCTTTGTTGATCAAAATTTGCTCTCAAAGTCTTGATATTTGTATTTAAGCATCTCGTAAATCCGTGTTCAGCATTTTGATTATTACATGAGGTGATGCAGCCATTTCTTTTTCTCGTGCATTTTCATTCACTGGTTCCAACACTGCAAATTCTTGATTGTTTCTCTGGTTCACTTGTGTTCATCGCTCTCCCTTCATTTCTGTAGTTTGCTGCACTAATATACTTTATTTTAACACTTTTCCAGACACTATATCACATAACTTACCACTTATTGCTTAATTTGAGTCTGTCAGTCTTTAGTCCACTGTCCAGGTAATTCAGGTATCTAATGTTGGTGAAGTCCATGTTTAAGCCATGTTCCTTGCAATCCATTTTTTGTAATAATAGAGGTACTATAAAGTATGAAACTCTTTACTTCTTGAATGAATCACAAGGCAGCATTCCAGTGAGTCGATCACCATAGAAATGGATTTGGAAGCAGTATTTTGCCAGATCTTAGTATTTCCAACCATATAGTTTAGTTTGTGGTCTCCAGTTCATGCAGTAGGTGTTCTTTGCAAGCTGCATACTATTCATATTTGTTGTTATTGTTGATAGTGTTGTTGGTGTTCCTTTATGAATATCTAATCTAAATATATCAATAAATATATAGTTAAATTGTATTGTATTACATACATTCACATGCATACATACAAGACAATGTCTCAAAAATGCCACTAATCTCTAAGAGATGGTTCACGAAGTGAAAATCTTTTGTGCAATGGTGTGCCACTTAAAAGCCAGCCATTGGAGTTATGAAGAAGGATGCAGGCATTCTTTGAATTAGAGAGGAAATACATGAAGAAGTACAGCCCTCCATTCCTGCTGATAAAACCATGCAGTGAACTGTAGCAGCTCTTGAACTAAGCACAAGAACTGTTATTAATAGTGGAGAGATCTAAGCACAAGAACTGTTATTAATAGTGGCAATGATGATTATGCTTCTGAGATGATAACTAAGGTATAAATGGTATTGAGCATTTACAATTTTAAATCTGTGAATGAAAATTACTTTGTTATACTATTCTTATACGAGGGCGATCCAGAAAGAAACTGCCGTTTGTGCATAGCACAGGAAGTGGTGGGGATAGCGCCGTTTTCTACACATCAGTGTGCACAGTGGTCAGTATGCTTCTAGCTGTCTAAGGAAGAGCATTGCACTGTCGCATGTTTGAGAGATATAACCTCAAAACATGAGCGCCACAATAGAAAATCCTGCCAAGTGTGAGGTGCGCAGTGTTATAAGATTTCTTTTGGCAAAACATCACTCAGCAGCCAAAATTCATCGTAAATCGTGTGCAGTATATGGTCCTAACATTATGAGTGAAGGTGTTGTTCGTTAATGGGTACGATTTTTTACAAATGGAAGAGCTAACATTCATGAAGAATACAGGAGTGGTAGGCCTACTCTTGTCAATGATGACCTGGTTGTCAAAGTGGATGGAAAAGTTCGTGAGAACCGTTGGTTCACGATAACGGAACTTTCCGATCATTTTCCCGAAATTTCTCGAAGTCTTTTGCACAAGATAGTGACCAAACACCTAGGCTATCCCAAGTTTTGTGCTCGTTGGGTGCCAAAACTGCTGACTGGCGACCACAAAACGAAAAGAATGAGTTCTGCCATCGACTTTCTTTCTCGGTATGCCACTGAAGGAGAAGCATTTTCGAACAAAATTGTTACTGGTGATGCAACTTGGGTGGCCTACGTGAATGTTGAAACAAAATGGCAGTCAATGCAATGGGGACATACCGCTTCTCCAAGCAAGCCAAAGAAAGCCCGTCAAACTTTTGCAAGGAAAGTCATGGCTACGGTTTTTTGGGATGCTAAGGGCATCTTACTCGTTGAATTTATGGTACGTGGCACGACTGTCAATTCTGAAGCCTACTGTGAAACGTTGAAAAGACTAAGAAGGGCAATCTAAAACAAGCATCATGGTCTTCTGTCATCTGGTGTTGTGTTTCTGCATGACAACGCTCGCCCGCACACAGCTCGAAGAACAAATGATTTTTTTGGCCAGTTTCAACCATCCCCCCTACAGCCTGGACTTAGCTTCCAGTGCTTTTCATCTGTTCCCATACATGAAACAGTGGCTTGCATCTCAGCATTTCGGCAATGACGAAGAGCTTCATCACGCTGTGACGGGTTGGCTACGTTCACAGGCGGCAGAGTTTTATGCAGAGGGTATTTCAAAGACTGCTAAAAGGTATGACAAGTGCTTGAATTTCTTCAGAGAATATGTAGAAAAATAGAAAAAATGTTGTATTTTGCATATATTTTAATAAAATTGTTATATCTCAACTCGTTTAATTTTTATTTCCAAACGGAGGTTACTTTCTGGACCACCCTCGTATCTTTAATTTTTCTAATTGTAAGAAGCAAATTTGCATTAATTTTTTCTATATTAAAATAAGAACTGAAGCTTTCCTGGTGACGCATTAATTCAAAATCTTCTCGGTCTTCTAACCAGGTAAAAACTTGGCTCGATACCAACGTTTCGAAGGAGTGCATCTTCCTCGTCTTCAGGGTGAACTGAATAGCTGTGTGAGTGGTACAGGAAGATTGAAGTGGTAGAGTTCATGTTAGCTCAATGAAAACATGTTTGTCTCATAAGTAAGAAACACTGAATATCATGAGATCAAAACTGCATAAGCCAAAATCAGAAGAACCTTAAAAAGAAAAAAGAAACTACAATTAATGCTATGAACTTGGTGATTAATAGGGATATGTGAGAGTATGGAGGTGGACAAATTTTAAGTGAAGGTGATAGAATGAGGAGACAGGCGTAGGGGAGTGAATAAAGGAGATGATTTACTTCTGCCTCACATCATCCAGATATTTGGTATTTTGTTATTAAACTTTAGATTATTTTTTTGTGTATACTTTGTGACATTATGTGGAACTAGAAATTTGGATATGCACTTCCATGGGTATCCCTTAAATTTTGTGACTAAAATGTTTTTTCTGCACTGGGGTTTATCTGCAGAAGTGGGCCCAAAATCTCAACTGTTAATAGCGTAAATTAAGAATCTTTTGAATATGTGACATGAGAAATTTTTCTAGATCAGAATTTCATCACTATGCCTGCAGAAGCAAACTGAAATAAGAAATGTCGACTAGCTCTGTTGTACTGCAGCTAACATTTATAGCAATTGGAGCCAACTTCTCCTTAGGCATGTTCACAACAATAAAGTTTTATAGTAAAAAATATGTGTAAAATGAATTAGCAGTCAGTGATTTTTGAAAAGTCCTGATCATGCTGCTTGTGTGAAGATGAGTATAGTTAGATTAGAAAAAAATTATCACTAACAAATCTTACAAACATAACAGTAATGAATCAGTAGATCATTGTGTGAGCTTGCCAAGAGTATTTGACTGGTTTAGTTACTGCTCAAAGTGTGCATCATCTCCAATAATACTACATATATATCACAAGAGAGGTAATTGGTGGTCCTGTCAATGCCCTTGAATTTGACGCATTTGAGATTAGACGGTGATGAATCCCTGAGATGCAGATGAACTATAAACAGCAGGTAACTAATAGCACTAAGGATGAAAACATGCTCTATAATTTAATTTCACAGAAACTAGATATTGACATGAAAAGCTGAATACATATATTTGTGGCATGACGACTGCAAAAACCTTTCTGCAGATGCTTTCCAAGAACTTATGCAAGATATTAGGCAGGTCTAGATTGTCATGTAGTGATAAGGTTTAGTTAAGAAGTGGTTTGTCCCTCTGCTCACCAGAAAATCTATATAAAGTTATCTATCAGTCGAGCTTCTGAGGCCTGTATTGTATAATCAACATTGACATTATTTTGACTACTTATGACATGAATCATTTTTAGATAGAAATGCTTAATAATAATTTAATTGCATATATATACATGTTTAAAAACTATGATTTTTAAACTTCCACTAGTTGCTTTTAATATTTTTTCAAGTATTGTATTCTTATTTTCTGCCAAGTGTTTTTATGATAAACTTCATATTGCAACTTTGCACAGACAATAGCAGAGTGTTCCAAGCATACAGGTTTGGTATATGTCATTTAACTTTTTCTGGCTTTCTTCTCTATGCAATATGCAAATCTTCTCCTATTCTTAGCCAGAGGTTCCACTTCCTTTCCTGGAACAGGTGCTACTAATGTTATCATTGAGTTTTTTACTCTTGCTAGTTGCTTCTCCAAATTGATGATGAAAGTCCGACGTCTCGGTTTTGTATTGGTGGACAGTATCATCCAAATGATGTATGCATTCATTACACTTATATCAATCATGTTGAAGAAAACCACCAATGGCCAGCATCTTGTAGTCAAAGGTATCACTGGCACCTTTTGTGGCAATATTTGTTGTTATAACCAAGCGTGTTTGCTTCTGATGGTAATACTGTTGATTGGTCATGAAGAGAGCTAAGAACCATAACAATATTATTCTTATTAGGAACATAAGAGGCTAGCTTAATGTCTGGTTGAAAACCAAAAAGTGTAGAATGAAGTTCAGGTCCTCTAGATGTGATGTCGCCCTCCGTGGTGTAATGGTTACCATGCTAACTTCATATACCCAAGGTCGCAGGTTCAAACCCGGCGGAGGACGATGGATTTTTTCGGGCGTAAAAATCCTTGGCATGGCTTCCTTAGGAAGGGAAGTAAAGCCGTGGGTCCCGTGTCATAGATTTACGGCATGTAAAAGAACCTCAAGCCTGAAAAGAGAGGCCTCTGAGCAAAATTAAGCAATCTTTCACGCCCAATATAGAATGGGACGCTGAGAACCAAAGCAGTTAAAGAGCGTCCATAAATAACATGCTATTTCATTTTTTTTCTAGATGTGATAAATTCGGCAGGTAGTTCACCTTTGTTTTTTCAAATAGTAATGACCAGTATCAGATCTTTTGACAGCAAATAAAGAGCTAAATTAAAAGATTTAAAAAAATTATCACAGGTGATATTATGTCCAGATTTTTCAACCTGAATCACATTTTTTCCATTTTGCACAGCTCTTCCCCAAATATACCTTCATCTTCCAGCAGTAGCTTGTTGCGCTGTCACAAATTGCCCAGAATTTTATTCTGATGAGGGCTCAACTCATTGCCCATAGATGGCACTATAAGGCAGATGTGAAAAATTGTGAATTTATACCAGAGACCTTTTATTTCAAGGTATGAGATTCTTTTACATTCAAATTAATATTTAAATGGGACTAACAGCTTTACTAAGGATTTTTAAATTCAGAAACATCCATCAGCTGTTGCTGGGTTTGACGCTGCAACCTTGAATATTAGAGTCTAGCATGATAACCACTAAATCATGGAGAGTGACCAAGGCTAGAATAATGGCTTGGGCTCTTATGTATCAGTATAAGAGTAGTAAGTGTGGGTTTCGGGTGGGGTGAGTTTTGTACATAATGACATGCTTCATGAATACCATAAAGTAGGCAGAATACAGAGTCTTCTGCATGGCTAGTTGGTTCGAGCCAGTGCCACTGCAAAAGATATAGTGCAAATTTTTTTTTTTTTTAAATGTGCTTTAACCTGATTGGTCATATCGGACGATGAATGCAATTGGTGTAACGATGCTCAAAAGATCTCGGGGTCTATAGAGCTTAAAGTTACTTGACATTTGTCTTCTTAGGGTAAGGGAAAACCCTGAAAAAGAACCTTATCCAAGTAACACCCTAAGAGAGATTTGAACTCGTGACCTGTTGAATGTGAAGCATACATGCTACCACCTCACTACCCAGGCGGCACCATTCATCCACTTAATGAGATTGGAGTGACATGTTTTGCAGCACACATGAGAAGCCCATTCTTTGTCTGTCTACAACATGACAACTAAATTAACTGAAATGTGCTCATTTCAAAGTTACTGTTCAAGACTTGACTTTTTATGGTCAACTGCCTCCACATGTAACAGAAATTGTTCTTCAAATTTATGCAAGCATGATAATGAAATTACAGATGACAAAAAGCCACTTTTCACAAGTGAGACAAAAATTTTAATTGAGCCTAAAACATGCTGCTCCATGAAGTGACTGTCTTTGTCATTTCCTGATGGTCTGGTGCAGAGAGCAATAAATCACTCATCCCTCTCGCTTTGCAAATCAACCATAAGTAAACTAGTTTATTATTCTTAAGTATGAACCCCAACCATTGGAAACATTTGGAAAGCTGGTTTAGAGAATTTCTGGGGTATTTATAGGTCCATTGTTTACTTACTTGAATGTTGGTAAATTTTTAGTGTTTTTAAATATATTTCAATGACTTACAAGAAAACTGTACGTGATAGAACATTTTTAGGCTCATATTCATAAGTTGCACATAAATCTTGATCCAACATGGCTATTTTTTCATCTATGTTATCTAATGTTATCCTCTCTCTCACATTATGTTTCCATTTATTACTTTATTTATTTTTTAAAACAGAAGTATCTACTTTATCAGTATAGTTCATCTTCAAAAATAATAGTCTATTAAACAAGTTTTGATTATTGCCTTTAAAACAAAAAACAAGAAGTATATAACTTAGTCAATTTTCAATGTATACAAGGAAGATATTGGGATACACTAGGGAAAACCATTAGTCAAATCTTTTATTAGCTGCTTGCCATGTGATGACATGGCAATTCTTTTCTATTTGTACGACGAAGATAAAAAAAAAAAAAAAAAAAAAAAAAGGAATGGGTAATGAACAGTAAAGTGTTGCTAAATTTAAACCAAATCTTGGAAATTGATAAACTGTACAAAAAAAAATTGTGTATGAAAGTATATATTTGTATGTATAATTATATTATTTGACATAATTGTGTTTTAACGAGATCTAAATTTTTGTGAAGGTAGATTATGTCATTTCTTTTGGTTTATCAGTTATGCAATACTCACCCAGGAGGAAAAGCACTTCAGAGGCTATTTCCCAAAATATTCAAGACACATACATGCATGCACACACCCAGATAAATCTTTTTCTAAAATTTTATTTTTTTCTTAGATTCAGGAGTTCGCAAAACATCTTGGGAAATCTCTATATCAAAATTTTAAGGAATGCAATTACCCTCTCCACATATATACACTACTTGATAGAGAAAGCAAAAAGAAGAGAAATGGCACCTGGGTGATCTAAAACTAGACATTTAAGAATTTGATTATTTAGGGCTAAGGATGAAGATTGGGAAAGTGGCAATGACAGGAATAAGGATGCATGTATGCATTATTCCTCTGCAAGTAAATAATACCCAGTGGCAAAGTTAAATATATGTACAAAATATTTATGTATAAACAAAAAATAAATATGTATATAAACAAAATCTTTTCAATAACACTTTAATTAGACTATGTTTATAAACAATTATGAATAAGATTATTATAGCTATAAGTTTATGGCTTTGTAAAACTAGATATAATAGTTGATTATACACACATAAGTCATTTATTTTTTTTTATTATTTCCATGCATTACATTTACAATTTATTATCAAGTATTGATTTGATTAAGAATTAGTGAATTAGGTTTTGCTGCAACGACTTATTATTGCTCATGCTGGTGGAGAGTTCGGCTTCCTTCCAAATGCCCTTCTTATAAGCCACAACAAAAAAAAAAAGAAAGAAAAAAAAATAGGGCATTTTCATCAAGAAATGAATACAGAAAAATATATGAATTGGGTCAACACCATGTTGATACCTAATATGCCTGCTAGGTCCATTCTGGTTGTTTATAATACTTATCATAACACTCAAACACCTTAAAAGGAGAGATGAAAGCTTCGCTGCTTACACATAATTTATTTGATGAAATCATGATTAAAACAAAGCTATATGACTTTAAAAATCCTACATAGTTAACCAGATACTAGAACAATATGGCTACTGTACTTGGACTGCCACCAGATCTAAACCCAAACAAATTTATCTGGGCTGATGTCAAAAAATGAGTGACATTCAGAAACATCACTTTTAAATTAAAAAAAGTGGTATAGTTGTGCTGTCAATGATTTGCAGAAATTGGTAGGGGAGAATGTATGTCAATATGTTGAGAACATTGAGCATCATTATTTCGAAAAAGATGGAATTGAAAATCAAATAGAGAAAAATTCTTATGGATAATGATGCAGAAAATAGTGAAGACAAAGGGTTCAAAATGGTGTCAGATATTTCACACTGAATATGACAGGTACTCTTCCAGCAAGCATGCAACCTACTGATGAACTGCTTATCTGGTAAGTACAGCTTACTTCCTAGCTCTCATTAAGAGCTTCACTTGGTCAGATCTGTTGCTCTAGTTATAAATTGACTAAAAATCTCTGAATATAGAGAATAATTATTTTAACAAGGAAACTAGTTTCACCGACAGTAAGTAGTTATCAGCTCAGCAGCTAATAAAGGAGGACAATAAGCTCACCAAGCTGATGACGTGTGGTGAAGAAGAAAAAACAGACCTTAGTTGGACATTTACCGAAAGTTTTCTTTCTACGGACAGAAGAATAGAAATTTTAAAAAAAATATTCAAATATTTAGTGCCTTTCAAACTTTTGCATGATAAATTTCAATACACCCCTTATTGTATCTTGTCTTTTTAACCTTTATAAATGTCTTACATAGTACTTGTAAGAGCTTTTTTCCTCATGAATGAAATTGTGTTTTAAAAGAAAACAAAACCTTAGGCCTCTGTTCACAAAATACTGTCGCATTTGTATTGTCTCTTGACACAGTGGTTAAAACTTTTCACCTTTGACAAATAATGAATTCTCTTACAAATTTAACACTTATGATATGCCTGTCTCTTGAATTCATATATATATAATTATGAGATTTCAAGTATCAACAAAATAATAACCTATTATCACAGGTTTTGTGGGAATAAGCTTTTTATTTCTTTGAATGTCTTTTCATATGTCTTGTCAAATTTGACACATCGGTATAACTCTTCTCACAAATTTTACATTTCTGAAGCTTTTTACCCTCATGTATCAAATTATGCCTTTTCAAATATGACACATGAGTAAAGTTCTTGTCACAAATTACACACTTATGAGACTTTTCACCATGTATAAATTCATGCCTTCTCAAAGATGACATATGAGTAAAACGCTTTTCACACACTACACATGAGTAAGGCTTTTTAGCCTCGTGTATAAAATTATGCTTTCTCAAATCTGACAACTGAGTAAATTCTTTCTCACAAGTTACACATTTATGAGGCTTTTTACCCTCATGTACCAAATTGTGCAATTTCAAGGATGCCAGATGAGTAAAGCTCTTCTCACAAACTACACATCTGTGAGGCTTTATATCCTCATGTATCAATTTATGCAATTTCAAACTTGACAACCGGGTGAAGCTCTTCTCACAAATTTCACACTTGTGAGGCTTTCTACCCTCATGTATCAAATTATGTGATTTCAAATGTGACAACCGCATAAATCTCTTCTCACAAATTTGACACTTGTGAGGCCTTTCACTCTCCTCTATCGATGTCTGCCTATTCAAAGGTGATGAAGTTATAATGCTCTTATCAACAATATTACACTTTTCTCCCTCATAAATCAATAAATAGGTACTGTAAATTTCTCCATCACTACATTTACCAGATTGTTCTAGGTGAGCACACTTTTCTAGAGGTATTTTTGTGATATCACTTTCTTGATTTTCCCTTTCATGACAATCCTTTCCATAAGAGAAGTTTGAGTTTTCTATTGAGGCTTCAGCAGAGGGCAATGATGAATCTCCACTGCTATCACCAGAAACTGCTTCTGTGCATAATCTGAAATATAAGAAAGAAAATTAAATTTCAAAAGAGAATTTCTGATGCTATCAATCATTAACTATGGTAAGGAGTGCAACCACAATATTCATTACATTTGAAGTAGGCAAATAAATCTGTGTTATTATTAATTAACATACCATTTTGAATTAGACAAACACTTCATTATACACAATTTTTTTTTGATAATGTTTAATGCCTGCTTTAACTATTTATGGCACCGCAGGTGGTGACACTGATGATACATGAATGAAGATGGAACACCAGTGGAATGCGATGGTGGGGGAAACCTGCCCCAGCACCGCTTTGCCCACTACAAATCTCACATTTGGTGGCTTGGGATCGAACCCGGGCCATCTAGGTGAGAGGTGAATGGTCTAACCATTCAGCCACGGCACAGCCCATACACAATTTAACATAACACTAAGAGGGGGAGAGGGAGAGAGATTGATTTTCTGCACCAATTGGCTTATTTTATGTGAGACCCCAGAAGGATAGGATGAGATGAGAGTTATATCAACATGTGGCGAGAACTGGATGGCAGAGGAAGAGCCACCATGGAGGGTTCCTAACATATTGCTAGCAGTTCATCTTGATGTAGAGAGCACACCCCAGGTCTGACTGAACTCCCTGGGTCTACAGACAACTTCCAACACATCCTCCAGCCAAAAACTGTAGTTTTAGAGTGCAGTCACCATCTGCCACAGAAGAGCACCATCATTGCAGTCCTCCTTGACACCTGCAACCCTGAAAGAGACCAGTTGGATGAAATGGAGATGAAATGAAGGAACAAGAAATTTGGGGAAATGATCATACATCCTTCGGAATGCCAGGCTCTGATGAAATGCCTGAGCCACCTGACTTGGTATATCCTATCAGAACTTTTTGATGATCTATTAAATAAAACCGGAAATGGTAAAGGAGTTTAGATAATCGCAGCATGTGAGAGCTTAAGCTGTTCTATCTCCTCATGATTATTTAATAACATAAAAATGTTTTTCATATAATACAGAAATCATTAACATACATAATTAAACACATGTTAAGCTGATGAATATGAAGATACCTTTACCTGTTACCAAATTAAGTCTTTCAGTAATATATAAACACATACATTTTCTCCCCTTTTATCATATTAGTAATGTGGCCAAGCATTGAAAGAGACTTGTGATTGGTTACAAGAAAGTGTGCTATCTATATTCTGATAAATCTGTGTGTCTATAGCAACAAGACAGACCAAAAGTGCCAGAAAATGTAAATTATGAGTTAGCTGCAAATGAATTACAAGTGATGGTCGCGCCATTAGACCACTCGCCTCTCACCTAGATGGCCCAGGTTCGATCCCAAGTGACTGCATGTGAGATTTGTGGTGGACAAAGCGGCACTGAGGCAGGTTTTCTCCAGGTTCTCCAGTTTCCCCCACATGCCACCGCCTGTGGTGCCATAAGTAATTAAAGCGGGCATTAAACACTACCAAAAAAAAAAAAAAGAATTACAAGTCAGAGCTGCGAACAAAGGCTTAAAGTATATTTCCCAAAATAAATGAAGTTTTTTTTTTTTAAGTTTAGTAGCCAATTGGCAATTTTATGGAAGGCATTCAATAATCCCTTGGAAAATTCTAAAAGTTACACTCATGGCATCAAAAAAAGTTTATACTTAGTAACTGTCATGTCTTACTAGATGGTGGTTGAAGTTTCAGCTATATTCATTACATGGTTTTGTTGCCATACGTGACTGAATCAATAATCTTGTGCTTATTTAGAAAGATGGAAAAAAATGAGTTTAATATGGTGATTAAATGCTTTTATTTAAAAGGCTTAACACCGAAAAAATAGAAGTCAAATTAGATGAAGTTCATAGCCCATGTACTTCTGCATTTGCAACAATTTACCATTAGGAAATTAATTTAAACATGGCCATACATCCATAAATGATGAACATCATTCCTGACCTCCAGTCAAAGTAAATTCCTCTGAAAATTATTCTAGGATATAGTTTTGAGTGATCGATGAATCAGTTTGCGAAGTAGTATAAGCCACAGGCATATGGCAAGATAAATGTTCTCAATTTTGCACTAATAATTAGGTCTGACAAAGGCCTTTTCAAGATGGAGATCGCATTTGCTAGCAATGGAGAATAAACACAATTGTGTGATTGATTTGGAAGCTGGTTTAGCACTTTTCCATTGCAATATTGACGAGTTTCTACATCGATACATAACTGTGGATGAAATATGGATACACTACCACACTCCAGAGACAAAATTACAGTAGAAATAGTGGGTTTTTAAGGCAAAGCTGGTGAAATCTGAAGACAAAGTGATGGCCTTGGTTTTTTGGGATGAATGCAGAATCATCTACATAGATTATTTTCAGAAACGAAGAATGATAAATGGAGAGTATTATACATCATTATTGCAATAGTTGAATGGAGAAATCGAGAAAAAAATACCTTCATCTGGTAAAGAAAAGGATTTTCTTTCATCAAGACGATGCAAGGGTTCACACCTGTGCAGTTTTGATGGCAAAAATTGTAGAAATAAGGTTCAAGTTACTACAACATCCACCATATTCACCAGGTTTGGCTGCCAGTGACTTTCGTTTATTTTCAAATTTGAAAAAGTGGATCAGTAGAAAAAGATTTTTATCTAATGAAGAAGTCATCACCCAAACAGATGACTATTTTGAGGACCTTTCAAAATCTTACCTTTTGGAAGGCTTAAAACAGTTATAGAAGTGACGGGAAAAGTTTATCAAGCTAAAAGGAGAATATGTTGAAAAAAATAAAAACGTCTACCAAAAATAATTTTTTAATGCATTAGACATAGGTTTGCAACATACATGCAGCAATACTTAATATAGGATTATTAAACTTTGACATCCAGCAGATTTCTGTGCCTATATATATAGGATTAGGATAGAGCTTATTCAGAGGTTCTGTAAATAGTTCATTATGCGAATTGCAGTACTTGAGAAGTATGACATGCATTTTTTGCAGGATTGTTAATACAATAATTAGTGGCTCGCAAAACACTATATGGTATGCAGGATCATACATCATCAGATGTAAAATGTTAGTAGAATATATTACTAAAAATGATGATGATCATAATAATAATGTAACCATTGTAATAACCACAAAAAACACTTGCCTCTTATCTAGATGGCCAGGGTTCGATCCCAAGAGACTGCATGTGAGATTTGTGATGGACAAAGTGGCAAATTTCCAAGGTGCACCATCTTCATTCCAGATATGATCAGTATAATTGCCTGTGGTGCCATAGAAGTAAAAGCGGGCATTTACAGTATAAAAATCCAAAATAATAATCATAATAATAATAATATCATGTTGATAATAATAGGATATTATCCTGTCTTATAAGTAATTTTGAATTTGATTCATTTCAGTGGTAGTAATTAATGGCATCAGCATATGAAATTCCCATTCACTTCCATTAACTTCTGAGGCATAACTGCTGGAATGTGTTATTTAATATTAGGTTTATACTCTCATTTTTTATTGTATACATGTTATTCTTTACATTTTCCTATAAATGAAAATCACAAAGCATCAAATCACTCTACAAGTGGCCCACAATTCATTACTGATAATAATAATTCTATCCCAAAAATCATGGTATTGAAATCGACTGTTAGTGGTGTGTGCAGTAGCTGAGTCCTGCTGAAAGAAAGACTGCTGGCATTTAGTGCCTGTCAGGTATTTTATACTATCAATAGTGTTTTGGAGAAGAAGAAAGAATATGGAACCCATTACTCCAGGTACCTTAATAGCACAACACACCCTCATTTTAAAAGGATGGAGGAGGATTTCATGCACCAGGTCCCAATATCGGTTGTTCTGGGATATCACACTATCACTTTAAATCTTGCTAATTCAGAAAATATTAATTCAGGATTCAAGCTGCTTTCAGGTACAACAACCCAGTTACAAATTCTGATTCTAACCTCATGATAACAAGGTTTCAATTCAGGAATCATGGGATATTTATATGGTTTGAATTTAAAAAAAAAAATTGCTGGCATTTCTAGCAGAGAATATAAACTGCTGTTTCCTAAAT
Source organism: Hymenopus coronatus (assembly GCA_030762935.1). NCBI lineage: Eukaryota > Metazoa > Arthropoda > Insecta > Mantodea > Hymenopodidae > Hymenopus > Hymenopus coronatus. The sequence continues at coordinate 30,905,598 of CM060899.1, read as the reverse complement.
TGAAATTTGAGTTTTATTTGTGGGTGCTCTCTAACTGCTGCGGCTCTTATGTCCCATTCTATATTGGACTTGAAAAGCCATTTAATTTTGCTCAGAAGCTTCTTTACCAGACTTAAGGTCCTTTAACATGCCATAGCTCTATGACATGGGAAAGCGGTTTTACTTCCTGAAGGAAGCAATGCTAATGATTTTTACGCCTGAGAAAATCTATTGCCCTCCATTGGGTTTGAACCCACAATGTTGGCTAGCATGTTACCCCTAGACCAAGGAGCATGACTCTTTGTTTCTTAAGCAATATGGAAGAATGGCTTTTTAGTAATGTTTCACTATTCTGTCTAACTTCTCTTAAGTAAGAACAAGATGCATAATAGCCAGCTTCCTATCACTCACAGATTTTGCCTCTCGAAACTTTTGAGTTTCTCTCTTTGCAGCAATGCAATTACCTGGATATTTTTTTTTTTCAAGGGTCTTATTACTTCTCTGTAAATATCAGTTTTCACATAATTATTGTACATAAACCTTCTTTGTCCAACAATGGGTGGTGGTATAATTAACAAAGAACAATAACACTAGGTAACACAATAATACACAAGTATGTAATAACATAGTTTTTGAGAATCATTTCTTCAAACTAATCCGAACTGACTAGATGGAAGCTGATCAGTAGTACTATCCGGCAAGACATGATTTTATGGGGAAGTAGCTGAACTCTTACCAGTCACTAGATGTATCAACAACCTTGTACCATTCTAGCAGTACTAATTGTCACTTCCTAAAGTAAGTCATCTATTTGCTTAATGACCATTTATTTTGCTCAGAGGCCTGTTCATCAGGATTATCTTTTAGACACGATACAATGGTTTTAAGGAGGGCAACAGGTAAAATTTCATGAATTTTCAGTAAAAATATGCTTTTTGAATTTTTGACATGGAAAAATACTACACCATTAAACTATGTGTGTACAAAGTAGCAAAATTGTCATGTCTGCAAGTTTCCTAAATTACATCATGTTTAAAAGTCTGCATTGTTAAATGTCCCATGGTGGATGTGGCAAGTGCATTGTATAAAATTGCTGTAATTTTGCATAGAGGCCATCATGGTCTATATGCTATAATAATTGAAAATCATCAGTAGATGGCAGTATAAGAAGCAATAATATTTGTTTGTTTTGTTTCCATAATGAAACAAGGAAAATATTCTCTTTGGTTTGAATGCTATTTGCTTTCTCTATTCAAAAACACTTAGTTTACCATCACAATTTGCAGTTAAATCCTGGAAGCTGTAAGGCAAAGGGAAAGAACCACTATAAAGTTGGGCTTCTCTAAAGAAGCCTGGAGTCGTCCTCCGTGGTGTAATGGTTACCATGCTGACTTCATATACCCAAGGTCACGGGTTCAAACCCGGCAGAGGACGATGGATTTTTTCGGGTATAAAAATCCTTAGCATGGCTTCCTTCGGAAGGGAAGTAAAGCTGTGGGTCCTGTGTCGTAGATTTATGGCACGTAAAAGAACCTCAAGCCTGATAGAGAGGCCTCTGAGCAAAATTAAGCGGTCTTTCATGTCCAATTTAGAATGGGACACTGAGAACCACAGCAGTTAAAGAGCGTCCATAAATAACACGCCATTTCCATTTTTTTTAAAGAAGCCTGGAAGTCAAATCTCCTGTAAAAACTACATGCATACTTTAAAATTGTTTTTCTAGGCTTAAATTTTATAATATTTTACTTGTTCAAAAATTAGCAAATCACAAAATGCATGCCAACTAACTAGAAATTTTACTGCATCTTTCCAAAACTAATGTTAACAAAACTAATTTGTCTTATTAGAAATTTTTTATTGCAGCATTACTTTTGAAATAAAAAATAAACGTGTGCAGAAACAGTAAACATTTAAGAAGTTTTGATTTTATAAAATGGATATTTTTTTTTCTCCCTTTGTAGTAAAGATAAGATAAATCTGGTACCTGAAAATTTTGTACATACTTCTATGATATTGCCAAAATATTGTATTCATTTTATTGGACAACTGTAAGAGAAAATAGATTTTGAAAAATGCATATATTTTACACCATAATTTTTAATAAATCTAAAACTACTAGGAGTTAGAGAAATGCAACTTAGCAGAACATTGCTATTTATATCCTTGATGTCTGTAGTAAAAAAAGAAGTTTCTATTGTTAAAAGCATGAAAACTTAAATTTCACCCATCAACCCTTAAGCATTACACCACTGCCATCTATGTGTATCTTTATGGACTAAAATGAACTTGCTTTTTATTTTCATGTACATTCCCTGCACAGCACCAGCAACTAACTGGTTTCTGTTTCTATACAACTTCGCTGTAGAGCTGTTTTGTACCTCATGACATTCTCAACAAAGGCTTTGGAATTCGTAAATTATGAATTGAAATAACTAGGTGCTGTGTAGCCTAAGGCCATCTGGAAGAACACTATTATCAATAGTAAAGTAGTATCAAAATTGGCTCCATGCACGCACGCACACACACACACACACAAAAACAAACTTTCCTCTCTTTTTAAGAGTAGTGTAGATAGAGAAGCACCAATAAAGGAAACTGTAACACAGGAATCAGATGTTTTCTTACTGAAACATTAGCCAAGAATCAAGTCTTACCTTGGTGATTTTACTGGAGGGAAGTCCCCACCCTATAACAGAATAATAACTATGTAAAATGCATAAAATCATATTTACAGCATTATTAAAGCTGCTGCATCACACAGTCACTAAAGTACCAGGTTATTTATTTTTAAATTCATATATTGTGTTAAGAGGTAATAAATTAAAGATTTTATGTTATATCATGAAATGGGGTAAAAGAAATGAGAGTAATAGCTGAAGTATTTAGATCTTGCATAAGTACTTTGGCGTAAAGAATGGAGGACTGAAAAAAGGAAGCTTTAATAAATGTAAATCATATTCTTTATTCAGTTAGCCAAGAATTAAGTAATGTCAGTCACATAACTTTCTCCACCTACGAAAAATACATGGATGTTAATGTTCATATAAACTGTTAATTCAGAATGAAAAGTTACTTCAGAAGCAGAAAATATAGCACTTGCATTTAATAGAAGCATTCTCATAGTCATGTGATATTACATAATACAAGAAATTACAAATTCCAAACTTGATTCTTGTGTTGCTTGCATTGAGAATGAAGTTTGAATTTGTTTCTCAGAGCATTGGCAGCTTAGGAAGGATGCAAAATGTTATGCCATCTACTGTATAAACATGGTTTACATCCATTTGGATGTGCCACACTAATGCTGAACTGCTGCATGCTTGATACAATTCTATGTCCTTTTTGTACATCAAGAATAGACAGCTCTCCATATTGGATATTACTGGTTACATGATTCAATTTGTAACTTGAGGTAACTTCAAAAGATTTTTGACATCTAATTTACACATCTAGAGACGTTTACCAATTTTGAGTTATACCTATAAGGACACTATATTTTGAGCGATGGCAACACTGACTGTATTTAGTGTTTCCGCTGGAAAGTTTGCTGCCATTGTTGACCTTAGTCTATTTCAGATATTTTGCCAATAGCGCATTATTTGTATTCTTTGCAGTGGCTTTAAAATTGTGTTTCAGTGAAAAGATGGAATTAACTAAAGAATGTGTTTGCACTATGACTTATTATGATTTTCGATGTGGATTATCATGACAAGAGTGCACTAATCAACTTACTACTTTATTTGGCGATGAAGCTCCATTCTTTGCCTCTGGTAAAATGAGTTCAATTTTTTTTGGTAGTGTTTAATGCCCGCTTTTACTACTTGAGGCATTATCAGTTTAATTGTGGCCACCATTTGCTCACTGACAATATTTGTGAAGGTCTTACAAAATCCTTGTGCCAGAAAACATTGATGCTGTGCAAAAACTGATGGTCCAAGATCATCATGTCACACACTATAGATAGAAGTAACCCTATGCATTAGTTCCACTAGCATATATAAAATATTACATGATAATTAGCTATAAAAAAGCTTTGCTCTCATCAGGTCCCACATAACTTGATGCTCATGGATTGGTGCACAGAAATGCTCAAGAAATTCAATGTGGGGGCTTTAAAAGTACATAAGATTGTAACATGTAATGAATAATGGGTCTATGCATAACAGCCACAGCATAAACAACAGTAGACTGTTGGGAATTTTAAAATGAACCAAATCCTAAAAGTTGTTTGCACCCAAAGCACTTCGAAACAAATGGTCGCCTGTTTTTTCTGAAAACTTGTCATATGTCAACATGGAACCTAAAACAGTCAGTTCTGAGTGGTACACAATCAATTGTTTACCGAAAATCTTTGATGAAATAAGAAAACAAACAACCGGCTATTTGAACGCTCAAAAAATTGAATTGATTACTCATCTGCTGTGCAGTCTTGATTGGGCACACAATGACTGCTTTCTGTTCCCTAACATCAAGAATTAAATGCGTGGACAGTGATTTTCATTAGCAGAAGAAGCCGTTGATATATTCAAAAACCATGATTTGGAGGTGTCTCAAGCAGATTGGAAAAAATGCTATGACAAATTGTTTGAATGCAAACAAAAATGTATTGATCATAAAGGAGAATATTTCAAGAAACAGCAAAGAAATTTTCAATGAAAAATTAGTATCCTTATTTTTAGGCTCAAAATATATATAGTGCCCCCCCCCCCCCCCCCCATATGGCTGCATTGTGAATGGGGCATATTCTACTATTCATGCTGTGCTACATAATGATTTTCCCCAAATATAATTTTAAATTAAGCAAGAGGCTTTGGCTACATGTGGAAACAGAATTCAAATTCTTATTCATGTTGATAAACTCTTGCAGTGTAAACAAATGGAGAGAAGAAACAAAATTTGTAAACCATGGTATGACATTTGGTAAAGGTTAAACTTGAGCAAGAAATATTTTGAAAATAGCTTACATTAGGAACAAAATTTAACAAATTATAATTTACTTAACCTTTAGATTTTTTCTGTAATAAACTTGTTCTTGTTTATTTCAACCCCCCTTTTTTTAAGATGTAGTTATGTATAACTCAATTAAACAAAGCAGCTTTATAGACTAGGTACTCGCAGATAATCTATTGCCTTTCATATTGTCAGGTAAATATTCTCAGCATGTTGGAAAGATAGAATTAGACTGATTAATTTGACATAGAAAGAAGAGAGAGCAGTGATAGTTTTGAGAAAATAAAAAATAACATGCAATTTTTCTATGAAAAGTGTGGAGGATTTTCCTAAAAATCCTGTTACAACATATGCGAAAGTAAAAATGTTTGCAAGATGTAGGAATACAGATACACGGAATAAACTGAGGAATTCTATCATCTGGAACCCAAAGCTAGAACCTCTCTATTACAATTATACAACAAAATCTGGATTTCTGTTGTCTTTGTTTGAGAAAATTAGGAATAAAGCTTTTGATGTACAGTTACTTATTCAGGAAAGATTCTAATGATTTTAAACATCTGAATTTTAGTAGAATGTTAAATTATTAATTTGTTAGGTAAAACAGTCACAAATTACAATATTTTATCATGTGACTTTTAATAACTAATAAAATTATGGGACTCTTTCTTGCTCTGAATGTTAGTCTTATTGTATTTTGATGTTATTGCATTTTAAGTATGGAAAACACTTTTTTAAATTAAAACAATCAACTTTATTTGCACATTCAGTGGTCATAGAAAGAACACTACATAGCCTATCAGTAAGAAAGTATTATGTATCATTATAGAACACATTTTTCATTGCCTTCATTTTCATCTGATTCTTGTGATGCTGTTGAAAAACTAACAGGAGTTTTGGAAGTTAGGGTTCAGAATCAATTTAATTTGAACAAACCCCTGGATTTCAGTGTGACAGGTTCATATGTATCATTATGGAAGAATATATCTTTGGTGTCTTCTTTCGTGTCTAATGATGAAGTTTAACATCTGATAAGAGTTTCACAAGGAAAAGTTTTGAAAAATGAGTATTGCATAGATGAAACAAATGGTAAAAGGTCCTCTATGCCCTCCTTTTTTGCTCGTTACCTCAGACGTTGTTTATAAAGTAGGCTCTACTGGATGTAACACAAGTTTGTTACAGAATGGCCAGAGGATATCTTCTTAAGTTAACACAGTGAAACTGAGTTTCAAAGTTCAGAGTCTCCTTAAACATTAGTTTGAATGGAGAATTTCTTTCATAATGTAACCATCTGATCCTCAGACAACTAAATCACAGCCATCATTAGTTTTCTTTCTATTTGTAACTGAACCTTCCAAGTTTATGGTTGAATATAAGTGTGATTTTTTCATTTCAATAACTTCAAATTTAGGAAGTGTTTCTTTGTCCAACTATAGGCATCTAATCTTCAGGTGTGTAAATGTGCGATGTTTTCCCACAAGCTTTCTCAATTACTACAAAATGAGCATCATTGGGCAAATAGGAATGACTTGAGACTAAAAATTTGTCATAAATGGGTAAGACTTTCATATTGGTGTTTTGGGATAATTTCATGAGGTCCACTGACATTTTAATGCTTTGGCCTGTGCATGAATCTGAATATAAAGTTATTTTGCTATGCATAGAAGTATGCAATTTAAAACGATGCACTAAACATGAAACTAATTCTTAAGACCCCCTCCCTCCTTCACTCATTCCACATGTACATATAGAATTTTCCCAAGTTGACCAAAGATATTCCAAAATTGTAAACATAGAGATTTCTCTTGTAAAATGCAATTAATTATTACTAGTTTTGGAAAGCGTTGCAAGTCATATGTCAAACCATAATGCTCAGTAGATGCAAGACTTTAATTATCCATGAAACATTGTCTTGCTTGGTCTACATTCATTAGAAGCGTACTTTTTTTAGTTTCTAAAGACTTCTTTTCAATATCTTGTTCATGTTTAATTTGAAACTGCAGCTCATTACGTTTGGATGTATCCTTTAAGGGTGGTTTAAGGTATAGATTGAAATTAATGCTGAATACATGATATTATTATTTTTCTTTAACTTAATTTCATGCTCATTTACACATATTTGAACACAGAGATCATACAATTTATGTACAGTTAAATTAGGATGGAGATACCTTCTTTGTGTTTTCTTCTTTCAAGCATAATGGCTCTGGAAGAATGGGAAATATTATATATGCTCAACTACTTTGGCACTAATAACTTTATTGGCAGGAGTCTTCCTGCCCTGAACATCTAACACACTAAAACCTGATCTTTAGAGATGAATAAATAGTTTTTTATCATTAATTTGAAAGGTATTCAAAAAGTATTTCTTGCATAACTTAACTGATTTTATTCCCACTCTTAAAAATTACTTGAGATGGTAGATTTTCCATTGCCCGATCTATCCCTTCTGCAAGGTCTCGCAATTTGCCTGTCTGAACAAGACCTCAAAGGTATACATTTTGTCTGCTATAATTTCCAGAAAGAATTGAAATGTTCTGTCCTACGTACTTCTTCTATTTTATATTGCTCCTTACAACAAGCAGTATTAACTGGAAGACTTTTAGCTGGGACTGTTACACCTTTTCTACTAGGGTACTCCTTACCGCAGTTTCTTTGTCATTGTCTGATGGTCCTGTTCCATTTCTCAGGATTTTAATAGTTTTCTTTCTCTACAATTAGCTGTAATTTCATTGCAATCAGTAGAAAGTTTCTCTAAGGACACCACCTACCTCAGTAGAATCTTCTCCTAAAATATAGAATTTAATAAACAATATGTTACTTTTGTTAAATCACTTTAGCATTTCAGGTAAAAGCATTTCCCATAATTATTGTTAAATTAAGAGATAAAATACAAAAATCTATTAGCTTACCTTAGCTAGAAGAGGAGGAGGGTTGATATTCAGACAGATTATCATCAACTTCATCTAGTAATTCACTCATAATAAACCAATATAAATTGAAGCTCAAATAGAATAACTGAAAATATACATAATAAGGACATGTTTCTTCTGCGCTCTGAAACAAAATACTATTTCCTTCCTTGCACAGCAGCACTGCTAACATTAAAACATTGTTATAATTGTTTGGACATGTATTTTTCTAGCTCCTGAAAAGATCTTCATTTGAAGTACGTATAGGCAAACTATCTCCAAATTAACCAAAAATGGACTTCATTTCCTTGTACTTTGAGCGACCCATTTATACCATTTATCACAAGAGAGTTGGGATAACAAGAATGTAAATATGACTGTATATGTTTACTCTTTCTCTAAGCATTCAGAAAGTCATATCTAATAAAAAATAATATATATATAGAATAACCCTGGCATATTTCAATGCTTACCTTAGGAGCAACTCTCACAGCTGATGGGCATGGCTTAGGCGTAAGGTGATTGGGGAAGCTCTTCGATGCCATCTAGCATGTTGTCTTCGAAAACATCCATATTTATTTCTGATCTTCTGCCGCACTCATATTGACGTTGCTGAAAAATCACTGCTGCAACTACTGCTACTACTGCCACCATTGAATATCAGGTTTTCCACTTCTGTTTCTAGGAGGCCTTCAGTTTTTGTATACTGCTCTTTCACTTGGTGAACATGCCAGCATACTGGGCCCCATTTTGCTTCTCCTATTTCATCAAATCACTGTTCGCACAAACACCACACTCTTCCATCTTGAAACTCGCATTTAGAAGTGCAACCCATTCTTTTAAATTTGCCCAAATTTTTTCTATGGCACTGAGGTCTGGAAAGTATGGTGGTAAGCAGAGAACTATGTGCCCATCTTCTTCTAAAATTTCATCAAGAATATACTTCTTATGCTTTGGCTTATGCAGCTTTATAAGGTCATAAAGTTCTGTTTTTAGCATGTCACTTCTAAATGGAATTCTGTTTTTAAGCAACCAGTGTTGCATTTCCTGCTATCTTGTGTTCATTGTTGGACACTTGTCTCTGGCCACATTGTGACGGGAAGCATTATCAAAGGACAGTTTTTCTAGAAGATTGGGCTTTAAATTTTCTTTAACCCAATTCATGTAATTTTTGTCATTCATTTCACTATGATAGCCACCACTTTTGGTGTTTGATTTAAAAATCAGTTGTGCACTGGAATGAAACCTTTTACTGTTCCTGCATTCACAATAATTAACCTTTGTCCCCTGGAGTTAGGGTGCCATATAACCCTGTGTGCTATCGTCAGACCAATCTTTCTTTTTCAAGTGCGAACTGTGAATATATGTCTAGTTGCTGTAGACAATAGGACAACCTTCCTGTTCGTATTTTGTAATAGCACGTAAAAATGAAACACATGCACTTCTTATGGCATGCTTTTCAATAAGAATGCACCTGTTCTGACTCATGTTTTGCCAATGAAACCCCAGAAGCTTGAACACTTTCAGCAAACTTGATTCTTGGCCTTTATAATCAATTGTTTCTCTTAACTTATGCAACACAGCTTTTACTGTAGGAACTCTCTTTTCATGAATGTAGAATTCAATTATATTTCTACGAACTACACACAAAAAATCATCCAGATCAGTACAAGGTATAGGCCTGTTTTTGTTTCATTTTGGTATATTGAATTAAGAAACTAAGCCACTCTGTACATCTATCATCTCCTTCTTTATGTTTTTAACTGCAGATAATGAAATGCCCATTGCGGCTGCAATGTCAGCTTGCTGTGGCATACATTTCAGCACATTTACTACTATTTCTCTAGCTTGGCGATAAACTTTAGAGCATTTGAATACCATTATACTCCTGCTTTAATGCACTGCAAAACTCATACGCAACAGCAATAATAAGTAATAGCTATAACAATAATTAGTATTCCCACATAAAGCATGTGCTAACCAAGTTCACTCATCTAGATCAGGAAACACACTGACAGTCAGATGATTGAAATGAGACTCACCCACTGTAGAAAGCTAGGTTTACTAGGGTTTTTATGGAAATATGGAATATTCTACTATAAAGAAAGTGATTTTGATAATTACTTCATCACTGTATCACATTTTTCCAGATGCAAGACATTTGCAAACACTAAAAATAAGCAATCAGTGATATCGAAATATCAATATTCAGTTTCACCCTAGTTTTCTCAGATATTAATATCATTTTTGACCCTTTACTATAAATTCAGATAATTTCTTTTTCCCTTTTTGTTTAAGACCTCAGACTCACAGGTTAAATTGAGATACATTAAAATTTATGTTCTCCTAAAGTCCGATTGTTTCCCTTGATTTCATTAGGTAATTATTCCATTCCCTTTTTCTTATACTGAACATCATATACTATATCATCACAGAGTACCTTTTGTATGACTCCAATAAAACCTCAAGTATCTTATTATTTCCAAGAGCTATCAGCAGAATTATTTTGAAGCCTTTAAATATACCATCTGACAAACATTTGTTCATATTCACAAACTATTTATAATCCTTATTAATTTTGCATTGATTAATGTACACTCTATCACTAATAAAAATGCTAAACAAGTAGCTTTCTTTATAGCATACCTTAATGTCATCACAAACAGATGAAGTTACTGTTTCCAGCCACAAAGGTTCTGCTTTAATTTCTATTTTTTTATCCATTTCATAATCACTATTGCAAATGTTAACCTTCATTACAGATTCTTCTGGAGGGAATTCTACCTCTTTCTGTGTAGAAATGTCTGGAAAAGGAGTAGTCTCTGATTTAATTTCTGTTTTAATTGCCATATCACAATTTGTATCCATAAATACAAAATCACTCTTTGTCTTCATCGTAACATTCTCGGTAAAGATCTTTCTTTCATTCTGAGAGGCTGTGTCAACTATGAGAGGATCCTCTTCTTTGATTTCTATTTTAGTATCCATTTCACAAATGTTACTGCATTTGATGGTGCTATGCCTGTAAAGAAACAAATGCATCATGAATGGAAGGACAATAGTAAGCAAAGTGTGTGATAATGAGAAAAAACTACCTTATAATAGTATGGACACATGCTTTCTTGGATGCTTGGCTGCCTTGTCTTAATTCAGTAGATTTTGCACAATTCCAGAAGAAGAGCAAACTGATCACATTAACACATAAAGTACACTATACACCATGATACAGGAGCATTCAATGCTACAGTTTCATTCAGTCTATAGATTCCAGTGTTAATGCTCATGCACATGTTCTGTATTTCATTTAATAATTTTGCTAGCTTGCAGTAAATTAGATATCCTATTCACCATAATGGCTTACAGCTCAAAGAATGACACTTTCTCTGATTGATTGACAGCTCTATAGAAAGACAGACAGAATTGATTCAGAAATCTGAATACAACTCTGACAGTTGTACTTTTGATGATCGCAGTACTGAAGTTGAGGTTCTGTCGCCAGAGACAAAATTGATGACAAATAGACTGCATAGAAAATTTCCCACGTAGCGCAAAGAAAAAAGTAATCAAATTATTATAAGGGTCTGAAAGAAAATCACAGCCCATCAACTGCTTTCGACAACATTATCAGTGTTGAAATGAATTTAAATTGTGCACTTCACCAACATGTATGTAGAACTAAGACTCAAAGTGAACTTCTCCACAAAAACAGACACAATTCTGATAAAAAGAAGTAAATTTATACTGTATTAGACATTCTTTGAGAAAATCATACCACTGCAATTGAATCACTGTCTAAAGATGCTAATGCTATACCAATTTTGAGTGTCTGCATGATGTATAAACCATTCTTGTTCCTGTTTAGGTGCATAAGGTTTGGTGATGAACGATCCAGGGAACAGACATGAAATTTGATGAACCGAAGCAATCAGAATATTTCTGCATTGCTTTGCAATGAACTGTAGAGAATGGGGAATTTGTCACTCTTGAGTGGCATTTAAAAGTAGGTGTGCCTTATTCCAGTATGTACCAAATAAGGTGACAACATTCAGCACTTTGCTTCTTCTCATTTCAGAAATTCTGCTCTCTTTCCTTTGTGATCTTCTGTTGCCATATACTTCTGAAATTCTACTCTAATCTATGATGAAGTTGCAGAACTTACAGATACATATTTTATTTTTGCAATTATAAACATAAAACTCTACCTATCTAAACTCATTTATGTGATTCTGGACAGTCACAACTTTAAAGTTTAGGGAAAGAAATCACACTTAAGTGAAAGTGATTGTGATGACAGATTATAGGTGCTACTTTATCCGAAATAGCACAATGGTTGCACTTGATGATCATTGTGCATTAGTGCCATTAGGGAAACAATGATAAGCAGATGATACATAGTGAAAAATACATTATTTATGAACCTTTTTGTTATTACATCGTAAATTACTATTTTCATGAAAAATTCATGAATACAAGTTAATTTATAAAATGTTGCAAGTTTAAAGCATTTGAAAATTATAATAATCATAAATATATCTTAATTTTAAATGTATGATTTGTTTTTAAAAACATTTGTAAAAATCAACAGTTCCCATCTATACTCATTATTATTTATTTTTATGTAGCCGCTATAAACAATTCTTAGGAAGACTTATTACGTTCTCTTATCTACCCAAACGCTTGAGCAATGGCCATTTAAATGCTGCACGGCAGGTAATGCATACCCTATACACAATTCAATACCTTTAAATTTTTAAATGTAGTTAAATATGGTTCGTACATAAACATTCATATCTTTGGCATTTGGTATTTATTAAGATATTTTAATGAAACATAAACTGGCTTAAAGCTCAATAAAGGCACTATACATCTATCACAGAAACAAAGAGAGACTGTATTAACAAAAGTTTAAATATTACTAATTTTTTCTCTGTAGCAGAAGTCATTCTGTACGTTGAACACACCTAATTTGTGAGCCAGGCTTGTATTATGTGCATACAAAGCTAGCTAAGCACAATGTTCTTGGCTCACTCTGTTTATTGCTATGACACAATTATGTGCATGTGTTTGTGAGGAACCCAAGCTGCAAAGAAATCAAACCTCTCTATCAGCTTTCCTATTTATGCCTTAGAATAAATACACAGTGGCGATTTATACTAGAGCTGTATAGATACAGGGTTCACAGTTTTTTTGTTTTAGCTATCAGAAAAGCAAATTTGAAAATGTTAAATCTCAGTTCTAACCATGGGTTCGACTAGCAATGTAGCTTACAAGTTAGCTTGTCTAGGCAGTATACAGGTTTCAGAAATTACTTCACATAATGTGGAGGACTTTTTGCTATATGACAGTGACTTTGATATTGATGGCACTTTTTCAGATTTTGAGGGGGGGGGGCGTTGAGGATATAGGTAGCAGTGAAGAAGAAAGTGACACTCTTCCTTCAGGTGGTCGTGAAAAAGCAACATTGTGGGGTAGTCAAAACAACTAGACATATCTTCACGAACACAGCCTCTGATGTACAACCCAAAGCTTAGCTGACTTCTGACAGCCAACCAATTGATATTTTCATAACATTTTTTACTGCTGACTTAGTGTCTCTCATTGTTACAGAAACAAATGCATATGTGAGTAAGGTGAAAGAAGACCTGACTTCTAAAGGCAATTTAGGGCCTAAGAGTAGAATTCAGAAGTGGACATAAGTAACACTGATTGAGATTTACCGGCTAATTGGCCTAATTACACTCATGGGTGTTATTCGTAAACTAACTTTAGACATGTACAGGTCTACAGATGACATGCTAGCTACTCCATTTTTTGGGAAATACATGTCAAATAACAGGTTTACTGCCATTTTGTGGTTCCTTCATTTCACTGGCACAGAAAATGTATATGATAAACTATTTCATGCATACATGTTGCCATTAGCTTCATCCTTTTCTACTATTGCACTGACAACAAGTTTCTAACAATATGGTGTAAACATTCATTTGATATACTTTTCAGCTTTGAACTTATTCTCCAATGCAGAATTTTTTTCTCTAGCAGATTACATCACTTTTAGAGGCTTTTATATTTACATGGGCTTAAATTTCTAAAGAAAACATGTTTTTCAGTAAAAGTCTGATATTTGCTTATCACACAGTAACTATTTGAGTTTACAATGGAAACCAAGCAAGAGAAAATGTTGACAAAGGTTGAAGAAAAATTCTTTAACTTCTAGCATTCTACAACAATGAACACTCATCTGTATATTCGGCTCATACTGTGGACAGCAAGAAGGTAACAGGCTATGGTAAAACTTTACATTAGTTTATAAGGAAGTGTTTATAGGTGTGAAACAGTGTGAATTTAGGCCATTTCATATTTTATAAAAAGGTATAAAAGGAGAAAGGGGAAGCTTGGGATAGACAAAATATTTGTAAACCAAGAAGAAACACATTAATAAAAATAACATTAGTGATGAAGGTGATAAGAAGAATGATGACGTTTTTTGTAGTGCTTAATGCCCACTTTTACCTCTAGTGGCAATGCAGACAATTTTTTAGCAGCATTTAAAGCCCACTTTTACTACTTGAGGCACTGCAGGCAATAATGATAAGCAAAAATGATGAAGTAAGCAAAACATGCTAGGTTAAGACAATATAATAGCCTAGCACAAAACAAAATGAGGTGTGTCATTCACTCTTTTCTATTAAAACATTCCACCTATCTGAATGCAATTTTATCTAAAGTAAACAATGGTGATACCATACCAAATTAAAGTTTTTAATATGTTATATTTCTATATGTGATATTTTTTAGGCCTGTACGACTGTATTATTAAAAATATAAAGAGGAGATATTTCATGCAGGTGAAAAATGAATGTCTTATAATAGGCTTAAATGGCAGTGCTTATATTTCATTTGATGATGTACAATTCAGAAGATGACATTGATATTGTAAACAGACCACAACTCCGTGACAAAGTTGGAGGCGACATACATGGCAACAGTGCATCCCATTTAACCTGTACTGTCCTTCAAAGTTGGGACATGCTTCACATTTGCAATGAAGTTGCAGAACTAACATAATGCAGTATAAGCACAGACAAGAGTGAAGACAATTCACAACATAGACATGATGTAACACAATAAGTTAACCTATTTTCTACATATATTTGTAAAATATCAAGCATAAATCTTCCAAGTACATTGCACATTTCAAATTGGATAATATAACCAGCAATATTATATAAGAAAATTCGGCTTAGTCTTAAAAGACCTGCCTACAATTCGAGGGGTCCCAGGTTCGATTCCCGGCTACATTAGGACATTTCTCTAGCCCCATTACCTATCCCTCAAGAGTCTGAAAGTTTGAAGGTGAGTATGATATGATGATTAACGTTTAAAATAAATAGAAACCCAACGACATCAGTTCACAAGTTAACACCACTGACGATGGGCAACATGTTCCAAAGGGAAATGCCCCGAGATGACCATGCAGTTTAAGAATTACAAAAAAAAAAAAAAAATTCTAAGTGACGCCACAATAACTGTTTAGTGAAAATATTGCACTCAACAGAAAAATCTACCCAATTAATGCAGTACATTGTCTCTTGGAAACTTACGATTTGTGAGAGCCAAAAACTCTAGGCACAGGTGGTTGGTACATCCGTTAAATCAAAGTAGCATCCTGCAAAGAAACTACCATAACCTCCTTAAGGAAAGAGATTGTGACCCACAACACTTTTAATGTTGCCAGGCATTAGACGCCAGCGCAGTAGGACAAATTTAGGATATGGTCTCTCCAAATTTGTGAAAGAGAAGTACTAAAACGTGGGCGGCACGGCCATATGTATGTACAGCATATTCACACAACGTCGATCTTTCCGAGGATCCAGTTATCGGTTAGAATGCATAATACATCAAACTTTTAAATCCGAATGTAAACTGATTACTTTAGTGGTAATTAATTTATACTACTACTTCACGGATTTTGCGGGGAAAACAGCTTTTGGTAATTATTTACAAGTTGGGCCGCTAACTCTCTCCGCTGCGACGTGTGCTAGTTTTGCACTCTAACGGGACCGGTGTGGTTAGAGAGGGATTATGGGTGGGGAGATGATTTAAAAAACTAATGTTGTATCCATTGCGCTGTTAGGAGTTGTTGGAAATATCGATAATGAGGTACTACCACGATATAAAATTAGAAACATAAATTTACATACACACACTAACCTAAACGGATTGGAACCTAACCTCGCGCTAAATTTGAAATCCACAGGCTTTGAAATTGTCATCATAAATACAAAGTCAATCAATCGCACTTAGTTTCATTCGATTTTAGAGTTGCCGAAGTTCTGCATAATAAAATTCACTGAACAGCTGTATGTGCGTGAAACATACTTGTCATACATCAGCACAGCGTCTAGCGACATATGCCGGTGTTGCATTCCACAACACTATTCGCCTGCCGCCGACAATGAAACTCAGGTTTTAGGCACTTTAATGTGTAGTATTATATATTTACATTGCAAAAGTACTACAAGACTTCTTTATTTATATACGATTCCTTCTAGGCAGCATACTTCATAAATATTCACAAAAAAGGATCGCTACGCGCACGTAATAAATTAGCGTTTAACTTAATTACGGAGCTTTTCCGATAAAAAAAATTGGTGAAAACGTAACAAGCATAAACCAAACTTACAGTCAAACCACGATTTGTTTAATTTCTAGAGGGGCCCAAGTTCTCTATAATTACCCAGCTTTTAAATTCAAATGAAACTCTGAATAATTCAAAGTTGTTTATGATTATGGTACTACATTCGATTGTCGATAGCATGATACTGCTCATTACTAGTACTAAGATGTGCTTTTAACTAATTTTTACTACATTTAACCTAATCCTTCTATTCCAACATCAACAGACTGCTATTGTGAACTCGTTCTATTCATTTTATTGGTTTTAAACAGATAAAAATATTTCTGAATACACTGGTGTGAAATTGTCAGATATCTTTGAGTAGTGAAGTTCTTTGGAAGTTTGGAAGAATAACCTAAGCTGAATGAAATAATTTTATTGTTTGCGTCACATGCTCCAAACAGATTAAACAAAATATTAAAATTTGCAAGACAATGCCGTTTATGAATAAATTTCGAATTAGACTCCCTCAGTTGAAAATATGGTAAATGTGTAGTTTCTAAATAAACTAACCTCATTAACCACTGCTGAGCGTCTAGGAGCTAAGACTGAGCTTTGCATAACCTACTATGTCTGCCCTGTAAAAACACTTTTCTTGAAAAATTATAAAATTATATTCATTGTAAGTACAAACAAACAAATATAACTAAATAGATTTAAAGGTATTTTAAGTTTTGGGTCCTCAAGTGGGGATTCATTATTACACCATTGAGAATATTAAAAATAAGCTGAGAATAGTTTAAGTTTATAAAGCTTTCAGTAGAGTTGTTATAGCACTTGTATCTAAGTATAGCAGAAAATGGGCAAGTGTAGGGCTCCTGTACCTGGCCAGCAGTGCAAACAATTTGCTGCCTCATGCAAATCCAATACTTTGTATTGGTTGTTACCAACATTGACTTGTTATCTACGTGGGATAACAGTCGCTACATAAAAAGCAAGTAGCACCAATGGTGTATGTAACTATTTGAGGCATGTTGACAAAGCTCTAGTAAGACTGAGCAGGCATTGTTTGCAAACAATGTTTTCTTTCACTGTCACTTTCATTGAATAGGGAATTTGCTTCAATTAGATACAGATTAATGCAATTGACACTTGAAAACACAATTATAGAGTAAATGAAAAGTAATTTTGTATCTCCTGCCTGCAGTGCCATGAGTAGTTAAAGCTGGTGTTAAACACTACCAAAAAAAAAAAAAAACAATGTTGCATCTCATCACATCTGTAATGTTGCAAGAAAAAGGTATTTGCCAGTTGTTAAATTTTCTGCAAAATAAATAAAAATGTTGTTGTAATTATCAAATGGTGATTAAGTCATCAACATCCTAGTTATTCACAATCTAAATACTAGCCTGAAAATAAATTTAGTCATGTAAATTACTATTCTGACTTTTGTTAGTCTATCAGATAATGTAAAAAGGTTTATAACTCATTTGCATATGAGAGGTTTTATTTGTTTATGTTAATAGACTTTTAATTCTGTTCTGCTTAAAAATAATATGATTCAAAAACAGATAATTATTAAAAACATTTCATAGCTTTGTTATATTATTGAGCCTTTCACCTCTAATGACTTTGTTAAAAATCCATTTGTTTCAAATTTTGCATCATTAAGGAAATGTTGACAAAATGCATTGGAAATTGGATATTTAATTAATACGTAAATACTAGTATTTATAACTGGTTTGTAAAACATTTGTGTGTACAACAGCATACGTTGGTCACTTATTAAGTTGTTGGTTAGCTCCACTTTGCTTTGCAACATCCTTATTCGTTCTTTAAGATTGGTAGTATCTCAATCACAGCCTCATTTATTTTGGGCAGAGCTGTGCAGGGCTGTGCAGGGATGGGTCTTCTCTGGGTTGTCCATTCTCCCTGCCATCGCATTCCACCAGTGCTCCATCTTCACTTTATGTATCATCAGTGTCATCGCCTGTGGTGCCATAGGAAGTAGAAGTGGGCGTTAAACACTATAAAAAAATGTTAAGTGCAGTCAACATGACTGTTCTGTTTTGATTTATTCATATGGTTTACATTGAGTAATTAGTGTGTTATCATTGCTCAGTTGTGCAATTACTGAGGCTCCCTTCCACACATAAACATGAAAAAAACAGTCTTCCAAGGTAGGCACTTATGCAAGAAAGGTTCTATAGCAAAATTTGTGTTCATTTTCTTGTGTGTACTTGAGCATAATTGTACATTGCATATGGTATAACTTAATTTGTGTGATCATTTTATTTGCTGCTCTAAGATTAGAAAAATTCAGATATAAAACAATAATATGTTGTTCTGTGTTAAATGATACGTTTGACAATGAATATGTCACAACATGCTCAGCAAAGTAGTAATACTGTACAGGTTTTTCATGTTTTAACTGGTTGGCTGCTGTTTTATAAGTAGAGTAACTTGTGCCAGTTTTCAGAAAAGCTGAAACTTAATTCCACTGTTAAAGGTGTCATGTTAGCCCTTCTCTACTTCCAGTTGCACTGACACCCTTCCGTAAGGCACTGATTGTTTTATTCCCTTATTTTGACTAATGTAGATTACCATCTCTTACCATTCTATCCTCTTCACTTTATCATGGAACTGTGATGTAATCTCCTTAAAATTCTTTCTATAATTCCTATGTGGATTCTTCTAATCACATAGCCACATGTTTTATGATAAAAAAATTGTGTGAAAAATTTCATAAGCTTCTTCACAATATAACCACTTGTACACTCATGCACGTGCAGAGCAATGATTCACTGCAGCTTGTGGATATCTGTTTCCAATACTCATCTCCTGCAATGGAGATAGTTTATAGGATAATATTTAGTAATATGGTTTCATTTACACATATAAAATCCTAAGGCTAACCTCGAGTTAACCACAGGATCCAGTAACTGATAATCTGACAATCTAAACTCATCTCCTACTCAATTTAAACTGCATTAACAATATGCTTCATATCTGGTTGGTTTATTTTCGTAAGGTACCAGGTTATATGTTATATATTATAATTAAACCATACTATTTCTATGGCTTTTGCTTTCTATGGCCTGATGGCATACGCCTACCTTCATTTTTTAGACTAAACTAGTAATATTAATATCAGCTAATTGTTTTGTGCTTTCAGTGTAAGGAGAATGTTCTGCAAATGTATTAAATTTGAACATTAGACATCACACATCATGATAAAGCTGATGTAAGCATCCACACTTCATTTTGTGATGCCTATTGGATAACGAGGAAGATAATTTTAATTAGTAGTTTATTAATAATCATTTTTTATGTTTTTGTGGAATTCAATAATTAAAATTATTGCAACTTAATTTTATATGCTAGATCCAAAAAAGTCTCTCAATGTCCAATATAAAAAGTGAGATGTTCAGCATTATACAAGGTAATCTGGTCATCAAGCTGCATAAAATTATTCCTTTAGTATTTGTTTCTGTTCAATAAATTTCTGTCTTAAAGTTTTAAAATTGCTTGCCCAAAATCACTGAAATGTGAAAAGCTGAAACACATCACAATCACACCAGAAAAATTGAATGCATTGGCTGGAAGTCAAGCCACAGATCTGGGCTCTCTGTGTCTAGAATTCTAAGTTTCTAAATTTAGTCTAAAAGTTCAGTTACCATGTTAACATACCAAAATATGCACTAAACCTTTTCATTTGTTTTAAACATCAAATTAAAGATATAGCAGTTCACTATAATACCTGAAAATTTGGAGTATTCAAGCTGGTTTTCAAGATTAAATCATATTTTTTAATCAGATGAGAAGGTTAGGTGTGTGTCATATATCATTTCATGATCATTTAGTTGTAGAGCTTTAGTCAAGGCCAAATCTGATTCAGGCATTGAAATTTTCAAGTTCAGTTCTATTTTCCATCTTTGATTATGCACAGTCAGTATAAATGAACAATTGAATTAGGTTGCAAATTTATACTTTGTGGTTGTTGCCTAAATTAAAGAACTTAATCACCTGTGGTGTCATTTGTAGTAAAAGCAAGCATTAATCACTATAACACAAATAAAATAAAGAATTTAATTCTTAGGACAAACTTTCAAATGATTCTGAAATGACCTAGTCTTTCTTAGTCCAGTGATCAACTCATTGCTTGCTATACCACCAGCAAAGAGAGCATGGAAGCATATAAAACAAGATTATTGACCCAACAACACAGTAAAAGATTAAAAAATTTGCCAGTTGTGTTAGGTATAGTTTTCAGTTACAGTAACAACACTTTCAAATTTCATATGCTTCTTTGGGAATTCATTCAATAGGAAACAGACACTGAATCAAAAATAATTACATTATAAGAGAGGACCTCTTTTAAGTTTTGCTTGTAAGCATAAATGAAAATTCTCCATTCACATGGATAGCATTTTGGAATTCCAAGACTTATAAAGTTCATTCATATTACCGAATGTATAAGAGGTTATTAGAGAAAAAGAGTTTCAAAGTTATTTTCTGCTCTTGGTATCAATAAAATGATGATTCGGTACACAAATGACTTTTTCTTGTAGTCTGGAACCTAATATTCATTCATATTACCCAAATGTATAAGAGGTCATTAGAGAAAAAGAGTTTCAAAGTTATTTTCCACTCTTGGTATCAATAAAATGATGTTTCAGTGCATAATTGACTTTTTCTTGTAGTCTAGAACCTAATAGTTCAGCTAACTCTTTAGGGAGGCCAAAATTCATTTATATGTCATTTAAATCACTCTGTTTAAACCTTTCTCCAATACGAATGTTAATTGATGTTCAGTTTAAATTGCTGAAGATGCAATACAAATGTATTGCATCTTCTGTGTCTAGAATTCTAAGTTATTTGTATACATGCATGTAATGTTTTATTTTTTAATACATTTAAATAAATGCTGTAAGGGATTTACCTTTAAAAGTTTCTTCTTCTACTCGAAATATGGGTAAACCACAAGGGCACAGCTCCACATTCAAGGCAACCTATGTTAATTTCATTGCAAAAACTCACTGTCTGTTTCCAAATCACTCTCAGACAGCAAAAACACCTTTATATTTTCTGAAGTGATTTCAGAACCCTGAACACTTCCTACTTATTTGCTACATTTCTATATGAAACCATTGGCTAGCACTGAGGTATAAACATTTCAAATGTCGTTTTCAGTTAACCAAAAGAAATCTGTTTAAACCCAGAAGACAGCTCTGTGATGATAACAGTATTTGTAAATAACTCAAAAGGTAGTTAAAATATGCTACAGCTAATATGCAAACTTCACCTGAAAAAATATTCTGATATGTGCATTTAGTAATGTTTAATTTACTTGCAGCCTAGAGTGCTCCACAGGGTTGGATAAAAGCATATTATCATATAGTAGCATAAACTGGATCATAAGACCTGGAACCAAAGATATGCTTTGCTGAGGCTGTATTGTTTTTATGCACATTAAACTGGATGAATCACAAATGAGGTACAATGACATCACAAAATGATTTAGCTTGCTATGGAAAGCAACATAGGGACTTTTTAAGCTTTTTAAACAGAGTCTCTAATTTGTGCTCACTACCTTTCCTGAGCATTAAACCAGTTCTGTTTCAAACTTATTAAATATGGAAGATACAAATATGTATTTAGCAATGTTAGTTCATTTAAACATTTAAAATTCCTTCACTGTTTATTGGGTGTGCACAGCTTCTGCAGGATTTAAAGTGCCAAAAGGAAAAGCCTATGTTCTGCAGCACATGATTCTGGTAGATAGTCTCTTTCAGTCACCACAATTTCCTCGGGGCCATGTTGTGGTCGAGTGATTAGACTACTTGTAGACAGCCCAGGTTCGCTCCCAGGTGACTACATGTGCCAAAGCGGTGCATGGGTGGGTTTTCCCTGTGTTCTCCAGTTTCCCCCACCATTGCATTCCACCGGTGCTCCATCATCATTCCATGTATCACCACCTGCAATAAAAGTGGGTGTTAAACACTACAAAAAAAAAAAAAAAAAAAAAATTCCCTGACTTCTACTTTGGACATGATTGAAAACTCTTTAAATCTTCTAGTTCTTAGGGATCAGTACATATGACCCAGTAATATATCTGACTGAACAAACCATTTAGAGTTTATTTCTCAAATTATACACTTTCACATCATATGAGCAAAAGTAGCTGTTATTATTATGGTTTAACTGCTCTCTCCAAAATAAAGATATTTCAAAAGAACAATGCTCTACCATTGACCCAATGATGTTCTTCATTGTATATTCCTTATATTTTTTTGTGAAGTATCCAACCTTTGTTTTGGTCACTGAACTTGATTATAAAATAGGCATGATGTGACTTCATAAAATATGTAATATTAGCCTCTGGCTAGCCAATGTGTATTTCCAACATATATAACAAAAATTGTCTAGAGGGTTTATACATCCCCTGTAAAGTTATGTGACATGGTAATTACTTTTGTACTGAACTAAATATAGTATTCTACTCCAATATAATAATTCCAACTCATTTCCAAATGAAGTACAGTTAATGAAATGTGAGAGGAACCAGATTAAATGTGCACATATTCACAAAATATCAAAATATATCTGCAAATAAACATAATGACAAAGTTAGGTGTAATCTCACTCTTAATTTCCTTATGTACTTGCATCCCTTAAGAGATAAACATCTGGCATTCTGAGTTTGTACTTTTTTTTGCTAACAACCTGTCACTGCAATCACAGATCTGTTTCTCTCCATTGTGGGTATAATAGCAAATTAATGTGGTGGTTTCTCATTACTTTCCATATCATAGTTTTATTGCCATTCAAATTGTCCTGACTATGTCAGTTAATGCTGAATGACAGATATATTTTGAATGAATTTTATTTACATATCCTGACATAGTAAACCTTTTCTTTCTCTTTTTAACTTCAGCATATGCAGGACTTACTAGCCAGCACTTGGAGACAGACCCCTGTGGAGAGAGACTTGGATCAGAAAAAATGATGATCAGCCTGATGAAAATGAAGAAGTGAGTCACATGAAACGATGGTGAAATGAATGACAGGAAAGTGCCACAATTGGTGAAATGAATGGATAGTGGAACAGGATGACCCAGAGAAAACCCTCTAGATGCTGCTTCATCCACCACAAATTCCATGTAGTCACCTGGTGAGAGGTGAGTGGTCTAACCACTTAGCTATGGTGTCACTCACATACTAAACGTACATAATGTTAAACATCTGTAGTTTAAATAATTCTATAGTTGTCAAAAATATATATTAAGAAAATTAAAATAAATAAATCAAACATGGTACACTCTAGCTTTGAAATTAATAATAATAATAATAATAATAATAATAATAACAATATTAATACTTTGGAGGTAGTAATTTCATTACATCATGATAACAGACTATAAAGTTAATAAATCATATGAAGGCATGAATATTGACATGACTAAAGCTGCAGGCAAAGAGTAGAATTTATTGAAGGCAACTCCTTGTATTCTTACCCAAATTATTGTAACATCTGTTATATGTGAAACACTAGAAAATGATGTGATGTTAAATTTTGTACGAAAATTGAAATTAGCAAACAAACAGAATATCTAGATAGATAGATTTATTATCAGCTTGAAGAAATACAGATTCTATAGCATCGTCAAAATACAATGACATTTTTTTACATTTGAGTTTGAATATATACAGAATTTGTGAAAAGGAAAAATCGAAAATAGTTTTCTGCCAGCACCAGGCTCCTTCCTACTTCTGCAGAATGGGACCTGTTATGACAAACAAAAAGCGGCAGTGTCTGTTAAAGAGAATTATGGTTGAAAAGATAATAATGATGATGATGATAATTTATAGTTATTTAATTTGTATTCTGTGGAACAAGTTAGAGTTTCTGATTGAAGTATTCATTAAATGGTAAATGACTTTTGAGATGGTTCTTAATGGCCATTCTAAATTTTTTGTAATTAAGCTCTAAAATGTTGTATGTAAACCACATTTTGTTATTTCTGTGCAGTTTGAGAATATTTACATGCCAGTCTTAAGTTTCCCCTTAGACTTGATATTGAATGATTAGTTGATGAAGGAAAACTCTTCTCTTTGATTTAGATAAAAAATATTTTAACTTACAGCACCAGCTTTCCCAAGAATTACCAGCATATTGAAGCTCTTCTAATAATGCAGAACTCACCATTTTAATTTGAATGTTTATTACCACTCGAAAGCTTAAGTAAGACATAGAAATCGCTCACAGTTGAATTATTTAAAAGTTTCAGCTATCTAGAAACAAAACAGGTGAAAATATTTTATGTAACTAGTAATATGTTTCTTTCTCCACAGACTTGCTATTCAAGTTTAAGCAACAACTGTTCAAATGCAGCAACTATAGTAAAATGGATATCAAGGTAGAAATCAAAGAAGAACCTTGTTTTCTGAACTTATGTTCACAGAATGAAAGAGAGCTTTCTTCTAAAGACTTTTTAAAGATACCTAAAATTGAAATTGTGAATAGTGGCAGTGACTGTGATATTGATATCAAAACAGAAATTGAAAAAGAGTTTGTGGTTTCCAACTTTTGTTTAGAGAATCAGAGAGAATTTGTTTTAAAAGATTCAGTAACGGAATATATTAATGTCAACAAAGACTGTGTATTTGAACCCAAAATGGAATTTAAGGAACAGCAGTACTGTGTAGAAAGGACTTCAACAGAATATCCCTCTATTTATGACGATGTTAAGGTAAGTTTTGAGAAAAAGCGCATAAGAAGCTTTTATTCATTATAATTGTCACTACTAAAACTCTGAATTATGTTTTATGAAGAAATGTCATTAGTAATATAATGACTAGCAAAGAAAGAGAAAAATAAATTGTAAATATTGTATTTTGAAATGATGTCAGTGAAAGGGCCCTTGTTATCACATGTGGGTTTCCTATTGAAGTAGAGGTTGAATCAATGAGAAAAGCTTTTAAATAATTATTATATATAATTGGGATTTTTGTGCAATTGCTATCAATCAGGGGCAAGACAAAAGAGAGACTTTGCATTTGTGAGAATTAAAATATGAATGAATAAGAGCATGATACTGTGATTGGTAGTTTAGATTAGATAGGCGTATGATGTACAAACAAAGGTAAAAAGTAAGAATAATAAAAAGTAATAATTTCCTTTCTTAATTGACTTACCGACCCCCTAGTTAAGACTGACACCCACCTTAGGACTTACAAGCAAATGCCTAGGGGTCAGAATCCTATCAGGAATCCAACAGCACAAAATCAGAGAATGGAGAACCTAGAACGAGTGGTTAGCTTGCAGCCAGGCATGAGTGTGAGGAAGTGACGATATGAAATGGATGGCAGGAAAGATGATGATGGAGCAATTGGTGGAATGAGTGGCGGGGGAAACCAGAGGACCAAGAGAAAACCTACCCAGATGCCACTTTGTCCACCACAGATCCCACATGCAGGTGGTTGGGATCAAACTCAGGCTGCCTAAATAAGAGGCGAGAAGTCTAACCACTTGGCGATATCGCCACCTTTAATAAATAAATAGTAATAATGATAATAGTAATAACAATAATAATATGAAGCAGAGAAAGGAATAGTAAACATTTAAACCATTTGAAAAGAATTCATCTTGAATGCGGAGGAGACAAGGCCCGCAGACCAATGAAATTTAGTATGTGGCAAGTGAAGGTAAACAATAAAGCAGGTACTACAGATATCAAACTGTGTAAAATGCAAAATACAACTATTGTCACTACATTTAAATTTACCAATAGCAGAAATTGTATATGCATATTATATTAATATGTGTAAGTAATGGCATGCCAGAGAGGTGTCATTACCTTGTAAGTAGAATAATTTATTAGAAAACTTTATATTTACAGCAACAAAGAGAATTAACTCCATTTTATTTATATGAAATATGAATCTTCTCCTGATAATCTTATCAGTTTTAGTCATAGATTACATGTTTTGATAATTTAGCTGCATATAAACAAACTGCCATATTACAACTTGTATACCTTGAAACAGCTCAGTGGCAGGGACTTCACTGCAGCTATGTGTATTGATAGCCAATCCCTGCAATACCGCTCATCTCCGCCATCTACAAATTCCAGCATAACATAACATTTCCACTATTTATGGATTTATTATAGTTCTGCCAGAGCTGTCTTAAGGGATAGGTTATAACATAGTAGTTTTATGTTTCTACTATAACAGCTTGCATTTACACTATACATAAACAACAGACCTGAATGTTACACATCAAATAAATGTATGAAATTGTTAAGTATGAAAAAATGCTTGAAAATATGAACCTCTTAATTAGTCGCTTAGGTTTCCTGAAAACTGCCATGATGTATGGAAAACATTGTTGATCTTAATTAAACCTAATGAGATATACAGCTTATATGACTGATAACTATATTATACAATGAAAGAACTGTTGGCACACTTTCTGTTATACAGAGTTTCCATTTTCCAAAACATTTGGGCTGCTGTAAAGAATAGACTTCTCAGCTAGTTTTAGTAAAATTTATGAAATTTCACATTTTTTATTAAATGCTTAGATTACAATAATGTTAAAACACTAAATATGTGTATAAGTTCCAGTTTTCTGAGTAATGTGGTACAAGGCACTAAACATCTTTAACAAACTACCATTTGTCATTTAATTTTTGGAAGATTTACAGCCAAGCTGAATTATATTTCACTACTTCATAATTTATACCTTATTAGTACATGTTTCAGAAAATCTGAGCCTCAATGGAATTGAGAATATTAATGAAGATTAGAGACACATCTCCTAATGAGATAAAAACTAAAGAAGTATATTATGTAACAGATTTCAAAATGTTAACCAATTTTTGTTAACTTCATTCACATTTTAAAGTATTGTAGTAGAGTATTGACACATTTTAATCATAAAGTATAACAGGGATGCAGTTTTATCTATAAAGATTGTATTTTGTTTCTCTGATACAAATTGTCAGCAGATTCTGTTTATTGTTAATGAATTGTAATAGAGTAAGCTGTAATAGTTTTTCAGTTAAGCTATTTATGAAACATTATACTTCTTTTCATCTTCTAAAAACTTATGTGCTTTCATGGTAGAGTAACATTTATCGTTGTGTAAAGCTTTTAGTATTCAGTAAATTATTTATTTATTTATTATACAAGTAATGATTTAAATATTTCAAGTCCATTTTCTTAAGATAGCAATATCAAAGCTGAAATGAAGTTGTGATTTACATATGAACTATTCTGTTACAGTGTCAAACAGATGAAGACTTTCATTCCACAGAATCTCCAAGGTAAGCCCCTGGTTTATGCTTCAATTTTGCATTAAATATTCTCTATATTCTTTCTTAGTGTTATGCATAGAACTATTTTTCATACTTAATGAACTGAGTGGAATTGATTGACCAAAATGCATAAATGACTATCCCCAAATTCATTGCCAAATTTTGTTAGTGTTAGATATGGAACTGCTATCTTAAGATAGCATAGTTCCATCATCAAGCTTTTAGGTAACTATCCCTAGACATATCAAGAGATGCTGTCGTGTTCCCTTTTATAGAACTGTTCTTTGATTAATTATATATCACACACTCATTATCACATGTGCTGTTAGTGTTAGATAGAGAACTGATCTTTAATCAAGTTTTATCTCAGTGACAATCTCCAAATACATCTTTGATAGTGTTAGATATTCACTATTCTCTGATAGTTCGCTATTCTTTAGTATAACACGTTTTTTTTTTTTTTTTTTTTTTTTTTTTCCATTAAATTGTGTAAGTGACTATTCTCAGATGTATTGTCATATTCCTTGTTAGTATTATATATGGAATTATTCTCTAAATATGACGAGTATAACATATTACTTCGATGAGGTTGTTTGATGATTCTTGAAGTCTAATTTATTGCTAGTGTTACATATTGAACTATTCTTGACATTAGGAGCATAACATAGATCTGATCAAGATGTATCAGAGATTATACACAAAAGCAGTCATTTTCCCTGTGTTAGATGAAATGAATGAATTTTTTAATTTAATGATGCTCTTTCAATATCATTGTTCTTTATATCCCATTTTATTTTGGTGCAAATTTTGCTCAGAATCCTCTGTCAGGAAAGACCTTCTTTAACATCATGCCACTGTTACATTCTTTTACATCATGCCATAAATATATGAGGGTAATCCCAAAAATAGCCTCTCCAAAGCCCTTGAGATACAAAGAAATTGTTTGTGTGGTTGTTGACTACATTATTATTTTCCTTCCTGCCTCCACTCTCTACAGAAACCATTGCACATATGCATTCATTCTTGGCTTGGCAGTAATGGAGCTCCTATTGGCCACTACTGCCAGGTGCAAAGTTCAGTGCAGTTATTCGTTCTATTAGTGTAAAAAGCATTAAACTAATTGAAAATCATTGACTTGTTGAACAGAAGTGTATGGTGAGTCCTGTATGGATGTCAAAAATGTCTACAAGTTGTGCAGAGAGTTTGGAGATGGTCATACTGAAATTCATGGTGAGGAAAGAAGTGGGAGACTGCCAATTGCTGAGGTTAAAGAAATCATGTTTCAGGATTGGTGGATCACTCTTATTGCTGTTAATGAGATTTCTCAAAACACAATTCGCCAGACTTTGATCAAAGTATTGAAATTTTGGAAAATATGTGCAAGATGGGTCTCAAGAATACTGATAGAAGATTACAAAAGGCAAGTTGTTGAAACTTCTTTTCCCGCCAATTTCTTCAACACTAGGCAGATAAAAAGGACAACCTTTTGGATTCAATAGTCATGGGTGATAAAACCTGGACTTTCCACTTCACCCCTGAGACCAAACAACAATCAAGTGAGTGGTGGCATTCCAATTCACCCAAGCTGCAAAAATTAAAAAGAACAGTCAGCCAGAGAAGTCATGACAACCGGGGATATTGTTAGTCAACTTCATGAATCCTGGGACAAAAATAAATGCTGACAGGTATTGTCTGACATTAAAAATGATGGGTAATCAGAATTGAAGCCTTCTCCAAGACAATACTTGCCCCCATACTGCTCACAAAAGTTAGAGTGGGACATCATCCATCCATCCTGTACACTGGACTTAGTACCCAGTAATTCCTGTTGTTTCCCAGTTAAAAAGCATCCTTAACCCTTTTGCTGCCAATAGCTTTAAATGTTTTCAACCTTAAAACTGCCACCCGTTGATGTTGTCGACTGCTAAGCTATGCCAAGTCTGCTAGCATCAATATGATTAACGCAGTGTATGAGAGACTAAACCTATTTTTGAAACACCTTATGGGAAAGTTCTTTATACCACTGGAAACATGTTTCAAGGGCATTTAGAAGTGTGTTTTATTATTTGAAGGTCAGTATTTCCAATACTTGGCAATTTAACGTCCAATTCAGTTTTTTGCTTACTGTGTAAATGTGAACATCGCAATTTCTTCCAGGAAGGGTTGATAATAATTTGATATATTGTGATATCAATGCAAATAATGTGACAGTAACAGGGATAATTATGTACCTAATACACATTGGTGGTCACTATATACTAAAGAGAAGGTGGTTAAAAGTGTATTTAAAAATTGTAAACATATTACCAGTAAGAAAATAGATTTTAAATTAATTTTATAGTAAATGAGTAAACTCTCAGTGGTTTCTGAAGGGAGGAAAGATGACTGAAGATATAATTAATAAGGCTGCTTCATCATATACTGTGTGAAATTTCTGACAAAGAAGCATGAATGCCAGTGCACTGTTATATACCGTAACAAAGAATCAAGTGCTTATTTCTAGTATACTTAATTTTTTCCCAAGTATAGTATGATTTCTACCATGTACATACTTAATATTTGATATGCTTGAAGTGTCTTATTCTATATTATACTCACAGCAGATACTAAAGAGATTTTATTTTATTTTTCGATATAAATATTGCTTTTGGACATGTTTTTCTAAATAATACTTTGTAATGGTTCATTAGCATTCTGCGTTATACCTATGGTGTAGCTTTTCATTGAACGCCAATCTCTGTACACTGGTATTACAGCTCCCATCACATCAGGTGACAGAAATGTTTTTCTATTACCTTCATATGTTGGAAGCCTGTGGAAATAGCGTGATTGTAAAAATACTATGAAGCTTTCTTCAAGAACATTTAATATACTTTGGGTGATCATCTGTAGATATGTCATGGTAAATGGCAGCATAAACTGCTGATTTCATTTGCTCAGTATTTGTAATATTTATTTTTTTGCACTTCTGACAACTTTGAAGTTTGACTATGAGATTTTCTGTAAGGTTACTTAGAGACATATCACCAAGAATTCTATCTTTTGCTTTATATTTCTGCACTTTATTCTCAAATAAATGATTAAACATTCATCATTATTATAATAATGTTTGATTGCCACCTTTACTACAAATGTCATTGCAGGCAAGTCTTCATTATTTATCTAGATTTCTGAACCATTCACAATTCATTTTTGTAGTGCCAAATGGGTCTTTGAAATTATACAGTTATTACATGAAACAGCTCAATAGATCTCTTCAACATTTTGCAACAGTAGATGCTTTCATTGCATTGAAGGATACAATATATATAGCTTCATATTTGTCAGAAACTGTATTGCAGTCTATTGACAATAAAGGTATTATTATTATTATTATTTTGTTTGACAAGTAGAATGTGAACTTATGCTTGGACTAGGGCACTTAGCAACTATCCATAGACCAGCAGTTAACAGTTATCCCATCAATATTCACTGAGAAGTACTGTACAATGCTTCAATTTAGTGAAACCATTTCTCTTGTGATTGAACACTAGCATTCAGATTCTCATAGCTAGCACATTCATTAAGTAATTTTATCTCTGCTAAGGTGCATAAGGAAAATAAGTATTTCACATTCCTTTTCTATTCAGTATCTCTGCTTTTATAATTACAGATATTATTCTTAAATTTCAGATTATACAAACAGGATGCTTCCAGTATTACATCAGATTTATTCTGCAATGAAGACATAGTAGAAGACATTAGTTCAAATATAAAAAATGATAGTCCTGAATGTAAAAGAATCAGAAAATGTCAAAGTCAGGAAACCAATGTTACAGATATATCTTCCCTAGAAACAAGTGTTTGCTCCAAAATATTTGATGGTGAGAAAAATGCCAATCTGGTATCGTATTTGAAACAAAATAATTCATGTCAGCAGAGCATTTAGATAAACTTGAAATCAGTAATAAAAACTGGAAGTCACTCTTGAGTTGTGAGAACACAGAAGCATACAATTGTGACATTTGTAAGAAGGTTTTTACTGATTTGTCAAAGTTGAGAAAACACAAATTGATTCATGAGCTCATAAAACCATTCAATTGTAAAATTTGTACCAAGGCTTATACCCGATTGCAACATTTGAAAACACATAAATTGATTCATGAGAACATAAAGCCACACAGATGTGACATATGTGATAAGACTTTTACTGATTTTTCAAGTTTCAGAAGGCATGAGTTCATTCATAGGGGAATAAACCCATACAAATGTAACATTTGTGACAAAGCCTTTACTCAGATGCAACATTTGAAGAGACACAAATTGACTCATAAGGTCATAAAGCCATACAATTGTGAGATTTGTGACAAAGGTTTTACTGAAATGTCAGGTTTAAAAAGGCACAAGTTGATCCATGAGGGCATAAAGCCATACAAATGTAACACTTGTAACAAGGCTTTTACTCGGCTGCAACATTTGGAAAGACACAATTTTATTCATGAGGGCATAAAGCCAAACAAGTGTGATGTTTGTGTTAAGGCTTTTACACATTCGTCAAATTTGAAAAGCCACAAATTGATTCATGAAGGCATAAAACCTTACAAATGTGTCATTTGTGGTAAGGCTTTTACTCAATCACAACATTTGAGGAAACACAAATTCATTCATGAAACATAAAGCCATGCAAGTGTGACATTTGCATTAAGGCTTTTAAAGGACTCAGTAAGTCATAAGGACATAAATTCATAGAAGTGTAACAGTTGCAACTAGATTTATACTTAATATCTGAAAGTACATAAATAAATGCAACATGTGACAAGGCTTATAGTGATTTATGAAATTTCAGAAATTACAAATGCACCGTTTGTGACAAGGGTTTTACTAATTTATTTAATTGGAAAAGATTCATGAGGGCAAAAAAGCATGCATTTGCAGAAAGTCTATACTAATTAATGAAATTTAAAAAAAAAAAAAAAAATAAAAAATGCAAATTGATTAACGACAGCAAAAAACCAAATAAATGAGGCAAGACAAATTGGTTCATAAGTGCAAAATTCCAAACAAGTCTGACAAAAGTCAAACATTTGTAAACATACAGATTGATCCAAGAGGGTGTAAAATCACATGATAGTAACATTTTTTACTTAAGTTTTACTAAGTACACAATATACATAAGTATTGATTAGTTGAAGTTAGCATTATTTGCATAGTGGAATACTGTAGTGTTAGTTTCTTTGCATTTTATGATATATGTGTTGCAGAATCTTCTCCATGTGGAGCACTTGCATCCATTGGTGGACTGCAGTATGCCTTGGTTAGGCATATTCATTGCAGTAGTGCATGGGCTGCTACTCTCTTATATATAGGGTGCTGCTGGTACAGGTTGCACGCTATCCTATATGAACAGAATTTTTAAATGAGAGCTTAGATATGGGCCTCTTACTCATCTTCGCTGGAGCACTGGCACACATGAGCAGAAACAGCAGTCATATTTTGTGTTTCTTGCTCTCCATGTTTCTGCATTGCAGTAGTACAGTCACTACAAAGCAAATTATTGTATTTCCAGTGACTTCAATGACGTGTCTGCACTCTCAACCTTGGTTACTGCTTACACTACACCTAACACTTAATTTTCTTATATTTCTTCTATTCCTGACATTTCTCTCTCATTTTCTTCTTGATTGCTATCAGTTTCATTATCCTCATTGCTGCTCTCCATTTCATTGTCTTGAATAATAATCCACTCAGACTTTTCTTGCACAATGGCATCTTTTTCTCAATAATCTTGTTCAATTTTTTCGACTAGATGGCTTACCTTTTGCTATTCTGTTTATCCAGGTTCCCGAAATCTTTGCCTACACAAGGTCTTTTTAATTTAATCGCTGTTTCTAGCAGGTACCCTTTGCTTTACATCTTCTCATATTGACTCAATAGTGTTCAGGTATGGATGGTATGATGGGAGTTTTAAAGCTCTATGATGATGTTCAGCTAATGGGTTTCAGTAAAGCTGTGTAATGATGTTCAGCCAATATTTGGTCAATCAAATACTTTTTTTTTTGTTGGCTTATTGGCTAAGACTAAATTATACAATTCTTTCTTCTTTGTACTGTGCTCATCAAGGCAATGTTGCTGTTTGTAGCCAGGACTGCATATCATATTTTAAAGAATTTGATATTGGAGGTCTGTGCATTATAAAATGAGGTATTTTCGATTACTAAAATAGAGTTAGGATTAACGTGGCACACAGCCACTTGACATAACTTTCTGTGTTCATTTCTTTATAATTTTCTCCAGTTTTCTGCTGGGATCTATCTGTTATGAAGTCTAACCTTCCACCTGTATGGACTAGATCAGTTGTTCCCCTCCAGATACAACTGCCATGAAACCTGAAGTGATGTCATCAGACAAACTTTTTGGAACAGTATAACTACTATGAATGCAGGTATTGTCTTTTTACACTGTTTAGTATCAACTCTGTATTTATGGAGTGAAGTAAGATAACACTTGCGCAGAGAACAAATATTATAGCTTTCAATAAGAACTTGCTGTTTATTTCTTGGTTTTCTGTATTTGACGCTCAATTTTTTAATTATAATTTGAAGACTTGCAAGTTTAGCATAAAAATTGGTCATCTCTTGCAATTTTTGTTATAGTCTTCTTGTGGTAGGCACACTCTTCTCCTCAGCATAGAAATTGTGTACACTGTATCTACTGAGATTTCTGTTACGGTTTTGGGGAATATTACTTCTTTCCTGGAGTAGCAAAAGAAGTTACTTCCTCTTCATGCTTTTATTTCTCTCCTGCAATTCTGAAAACTGAGACGTGCAATGTCTATGTGGCTGCAGCAATTCTTTCTTGCCATTCTAAATTTCTTTAAAATGTGTTGGAGAAAATCAGTTGTTATATTTTGCCTCTTCCTTCACGTACTCTTAATTAGCACCTTTAACTAGTAGAGCTTTTCCTTTTAATTTTGACACTGTAAAAGGTATTGTCACGTTAATAACTAAGCAGCTTTTGTTAAAACACTGGCAATGGCATAAATCTGAAATGCACAACACTTTGCAGTCAACTGTATGCTGTGTATTCTCAAAACATAATAATGAGGAAGCAGAGGTTTTTTGTTATTGTAGCACAAACTATTTGCTGACTTCTTATCAAAGTTAGGCTACCTCACTGCAGCTTCACTAAAGGTTATTCTAGAAGGAATGAGCTCCCTGTAAATTGGCTTCCTTCCATTCGCTTCCGTCATCACTGGGATATTAAGGATTCCTTGGTATATATATTTTGCTTTTTCTTGCCTATTATCCAGAATCTGGTGCTTTGTGGAAGTGTAATCAGACTTTGAATTGCCATCATGACTTTTATGAAGTATGCTGTGCTTGTTATAACATTTGTGACATGATTTTACATACTTATAAATTTCAAATGACACAAACTGTTTAATGAAGACCAACATTATTGATTTGTTTATAAGTAGCGTTCTCTCAGTCACCAAATTTTGGTGCAGTTTAACTGATTGATTGGAAAACCTACAGGAGACTAATGGTTGTGAGAAGCATTTCACTCAATTTTTAAGCTATTGGACAGTTAGTATTATTTAATAATCAGAACTATGTATATTATGTTGTATATACTTTCTTATTTTATCAGCTTTTGCAGTTTCTGTAACTTATAATTGATGGGATGAGAAAAAGGTGTAACAAATAACTTATTAGTTTATTCATGTATTTTACATAAGTGATTTAAGTTAGAAGCAAAAGTAGTAAATGATTATCTTGTGTCCTTACAACAGAATGAACAAAATTACACTTTTATCTCTTCATGTCTAATTTAACACTATGTATAATTTATATATCAAAGAAGTATAAACTGGCTCTATTTACAACAGCACTTCTATAAAATTTTGTTAGTAATTCTTGACTACTATTAGTGACTTATTTCTGCAAAAAGCCAGAATAACAACCAATTTTAAAGCATATGAAAATGACAGTGTGAAATATGTTTAATAATTTATTTCATTTATATGTATGCATTGGAGAAAATGTCTTATAGCATTTTCTTTTTCCTTTTTTTGAGTGCATTTAATTTTGCTACCAGAAAAAAATATAGATATGTTGAGTTATACCCAAATCCCATATTTTTAACTCGGCAGTACATTAAAAGAAAAATAATGTTTATAAAATCATCGATATATCACGCCATAAACAAGGATCATAATAAACTGTAGCGTACTTTACTAAATAGTTTAATGGTTACACTGATAATAATAGTTCTATTATTGATAAAGTAAAGCAACATAGTTTTATTTATGTTTCTGCTGATAAAGACTATACATTTACATTTCTTCCTGTTTATTTTGTAGTCTTTAAGGAATTGTTAGCAACTGGTCAAGTTCTTTTTGACTGTTTGCCCACCTGAAGTATTGCAATGTGCCTATTTTTAATAAACATTTGTGTTTTCTCCCATATGTATTAATTGATGCCATTTGTATAAATATTTCTGTGTTACCCATATTTTTATGTGAGAAGCACCCACATAAGATGGGAATACCCTATTGCTAAAGTCGATAAAATGACTACATTGTGAAGATGCTCTACAATTGCCTGAGCATGCTTTAGGTCTCTTAATGATTTTTCGATGAGTGCAGAGTTCAGCTGCCCTGACTTAAAGAGTTCTGATGATAGTCTTATCTGACAGTTTTCTTGGGATTCTGACAAGTTGGCTCACCCCACTTTCCTCACCTCACTTGACTATTCCCTCCCCGCTGTATTTATCCTTTTCTCCTAGAGCAATAGCCATCCCTTCTTCAGTTAGCGTGAATACAATATAAACATGTGGGTGTATGTGTTTTTGTTTAAATTATGCATAATGCCATTGACTGAGTGACATGTGTGTAAAGCATATAATTTTTTCAAAGCTCTGTAAAAAAACGTTTGTGGTTTATTTAGAGATACCCAATTAACAACCATTGAAGTAGGCCAGGTATCTGTTAGAAAACACTGCAATGCATTTGTATGGAAGCCAATGAATGTAATTGAAAATGAAGAAGCCCTAGCTTTTCCTCTCCAAGAAACCACATTACACTTCTAAACCTATCACAGAGATCATTTTCAAAAAGACGTAATCCATCACTCAGCGAATATGGTGAATACCCCCACACTTAAAAACTTAAAGCAGTTTTAAGAGATAAAATAGACTATGCAGGAGAAAATACTTCTTTGCAACAAATTTTGAGAAAACTGGGTTTGAATATTGAAAAGGAAACAATGATTGGAGATTTTTGATGGGGAGAAAAGATATTATAGCAACAAGAGCCTGAATTTTAAGATGAAATGAATGACAATAGGAATGACAAAAGTTGTATGAATCAAAACCACTCCAAAAGCTTTATTTGCAAGATTGTAAAAGAAATGATGGTTTAAAGATCCCATTAGGTAAAGAATCACATCTATTATCTGCCATGCTGGATCTGTCAAATATACTGATAAGAGGCAAAATTGGAGTTTCAATCAAAAAGTGTTATTAACATAATATAGTGTTTAGTGAATGGTTTATCTATCTCCAGCAAAGTCTGGAAGAAGGATGTATGATGTAATGCACAATGCAAGCTGTCCATGCTTAAAGATAACAATCCCCAACAAAAATTTCTGGCCAAAATTTTTAAACGAAAGAAAAGCATACTTCATTATACTTCAAGATCCTACACACAAAATAACCAAAGGCTTTGCATTGTTAGTCAACACAGAAGCAATTATAAATGATATTAATGCAGAAATGTGATACTTTCTCCATATCGTTGTTAATATAACTCCATTGAGCTGACATGGACTCAAATAAAACAAGCAGCAAAGAAGAATTCTAAATTAAAGACATATGAAAATAACTGGAGAAAGCCATTAAATATGTAATAAAATAATTCTGAGAAGTGCATTGTCCATGCAGGGTGACTGCAAGGAGGTGCCTTTGTGAAAGAAGGACTAAGAGATGATCACATATAGCACATAGTGATAAATCTAGGTGAAGATAGTGGAGACAGTTCCAGTGACGAAGACATATCTATTTGGTGAGGTAATTTTCATTTTTCCCTTTTTCTTCCATTTATAAATATAATTATTTTAGTTTAACAATCTCTGGGATTATGTATGGACATATTCCAGCATGTGAAACAAAGTTATTTAGAGTTTTATAAACTAATTATAAAACCAATAATGCTCATTATTGTTACCTCATTTATAATAGCACACTTTCATTTATCAACTCTTGTGACTGTTGTTAATTTTGTGTGCTTGCCAGGAACAAGGGAGCACCTGATGGAAGAGAAAATACTATACTATGTCTGTCCACATCATCAACAGCTATAATAGGAGACAACTTAACCTAGAAGAGTCTTTCGATTGGGTGTTCTGAGTGTGGATTCATGCTTAAATAACATAAAGCATGAACTTAAAGCATGTAAAGTCTGTAAAAGGGACATCAAATTTGTTACACCATTCGCCTCTCACCAAGGCGGCCCCAAGTGACCGCATATTGGATTTTTGGTGGACAAAGGGATGCAGGGGTGCGTTTTCTCCAAGTTCTCCAGTTTCCTCTGCAATCTCATTCCATCTTCATTCTATGTATCATCAATGTCATCCCCTGTGGTTCTTATGTAGTAAAATCAGCGTTTAAACATAATGAAAAAATTAGAGGCCATGCACCTTATGACACTTACTGGTATAATATACTCATAAACCAAATTAACAATGATCAATGTATGAATTCCAATACACAGGACACACTAGCGCATCTACCTTTTGATTTACGGGTTTATCCTTTGCCATCTAAAATACGCCAGCCACCTTTCAGCGCCTCACAGAATCTGTGTGGACAGTGGGGCTTTCTATGCCTGCCATCTATGTTTAGATGACATCATTGTCATGGGCAACAACTTCGAAGGCCAACCATAACGACAACCTGACCAAGGTACTGCAAAGAATGCAGACAGCTAACCTAAACTGTCAGCGAAGAAATGCCTAACTATTCTTCTGCAAGGTGGTGAACTACTTGGGCCACTTACGCCCCACACACATGTTCCAGAATACCGCTGAGGCTTACTTGTACAGGTAAACAAATTCAATTCTTAATTCCTGCGAGTTTGGTTTATTGTAAAATAGGCAAATTTATATTACAGTGTTTAACAAGTGTGTGTGTTTATAGAAGTGTGAAGGTGAAGAACATTGATATAGCAA
Source organism: Hymenopus coronatus (assembly GCA_030762935.1). Classification (NCBI taxonomy): domain Eukaryota; kingdom Metazoa; phylum Arthropoda; class Insecta; order Mantodea; family Hymenopodidae; genus Hymenopus; species Hymenopus coronatus. The sequence continues at coordinate 30,866,606 of CM060899.1, read as the reverse complement.
TGAAAGCATCGTGGTTGCCTAGCACTCACACTGTTTGAAAACTGCTTAATGATCCTGTATAACATTAGTTTGCCAATAATTGTGTTTTTGCCTTAATTGCATATTTAAAGATCCACAACCTCTGAGAGGATATTATTATTTTCAAATCTAGCACAATAGCTTGGCTCATAATTTTCTCATCCTGGCATATGTATTTTAGAATGATGTAGATCTGAAGAACATCATAAGGAAAGCAAAAAGTAACCAAGATGACGGATGAAGTTAACATTTCTGTTTTCGTGTGCTGGAAAAGGAGAATCTCAATGATTCTAAAGCTAAAGAAATGTGAGGAAGTGGCAAAAGAAAGTCAAGATGTTAAGACGTGACACAACACGAGCCCCTATCAATCTGCATAAAACACGACAAAACATCTGCCTTCAAATTCTTCCACATGACGCCGAGATACGACAGCACCTGATGCTTGGCGACTCTTCACAAGGCATGGATGGAGGTGACCAAGATAAAATTGCACCCACCTCGATAACAGGAGTATTTGTTACAACCGGGAGGGAGAAATAACTCAGGATGACAGTGAGGACCTTCAAGCTTGTATGCTGGTTATGTGGCCAGCCAGAACCTCTAGCGAAAGACTGTCCACAACAATTCCGACAAGTAGGCAGCAGACAATGGTGCAGCACATCGTGGCAGCCATCGTCAACACCTTGAATGTCGTGACGTGCGTTGAGCAGAACATTGGACAACAACCTTGTCGCGGAGAGCTGAGTAGGAAGGAAGCTGGAAAACTGTGCCTTATACTAGTGGACACCAATGCAACCGTGACTGTAATGAGTCCTTGTGGCGAACGGATTATCGACATGAACACCCAGTCGCCTTATCAACAAATGATAGCATCAGGTGACACCTTGCCTCTGGAGAAGAAGGCTCTGCTGGAGTAGACAATGGGACGAGCACTATGAGAGTGCCTGAGGACGTGAAACTGGGACTGTAAGTCCTCAAAGGCCATGAGACCATTGTGGACGTTGGTCGCAGGATCTTACGATTCAGCCGAGACAAGTTGTGGACATTGCGAACCAGGGATATCCCTGTGAGTGGCATCTTAGGAGACCGCACTGGTACAGGATCGGTGAAGTCTGGCGTGGTGAAGACTTGAGTGATAGACTTGCTTAAGAGGAAGGCCAACTGCTGCACTGCTAGAGAACATCCGGCGTTTACTGAAATCATGCAAGTCTTCTTCAGCGATTAAAGCCACACTGACTGAGTGCTCCATCACATCGACACCCGACTTATCCCGCATCCATTCGTCCGTCCAGCCAACTAGCCAGTTAGTCAAATGTTTCGTTGATATGGCGTAAAATGAATAAAATAATATTTTTTAATATATTGTGGTTACCGGTAATATGCGCAGTTATCAATACTTGCTAGCATCTTAAACTGTTTAATCTCAGCCTAAGGTGCCCAGAAAATTCAAGATCATTTCATTTCCCAAGAAAATATTTTATGTATGTGATATTTTTTAATTCAAAGGGTTAGAGGCATTTGGAGAAAATAAATAGTTTAAAAGATATTTCATGTAAAGGATAGTTTGGGGTGGGAATTTTCTTGACAATCTTTGGATCGCATTCTTGGAAGATGCAGAATTTAAATATCAAGTTTGGTATCTTACAGAATTTCCGTTTTTGAGTCATATTGAAATGGCCTTTTATATATGGACGCTCTTTAACTGCTTTGGTTCTAAGCGTCCCATTCTATATTGGGCATGAAAGATCGCTTAATTTTGCTCAGAGGCCTCTCTTATTAGGCTTGAGGTTCTTTTACGTGCCGTAAATCTACGTCACGGGACCCACAGCTTTACTTCCCTTCCGAAGGAAGCCATGCTAAGGATTTTTACACCCGAAAAAATCCATCGTCCTCCGCCGGGTTTGAACCCGCGACCTTTGGCTGTATGAAGCTAGCATGGTAACCATTACATCACGGAGGGTGACCTTTTGAGTCATGTTGTGTATAAACGTACACACAGGAACATTTTTGTATTTTTTTTTTTAATTCAGTGGGCCTTAAAACGTCACATCTTTTTACGGGATACAATATTTTCCATACTGGAAATGCAGACAAGTGTATTAAAACAACGGTTACTAATTTTGGACATTTAAGGTTTCTTTTTATAGTGTTTAATTCCCGTTTTTACTATATGGGGCACCACAGGCAATGCCATTGATGTTACATGGCATGATGATATACCACGATGGATTGCGATGGCGGAGAGAATCGTAAAATACAGCAAGAAGAAAAATCGGCCCTTGCGCTGCTTTGTCCACCACAAATCCCACATGTGGCTACCTGAGATCGAACCCGGGGCACCTTGGGGAGAGGCGAGTAGTCTAATCACTCAGCCATGATGTGGCTGTCCGTTTAAGTAAGTACATAATAGAACACGACAGCAAAACAAGACATCATGAATCACAATATATTTGGGAGTAGGAACGTACAAAATATGTTGTCAGGCATTCCAGAGAATACGAAAAAGTATAAAAAATAAGTTCAAAGGAAAAGAGACATCCTAGTGCCTGCTTTTACTACAAATGGCATCGCAGGCGAATGGTGCCTTTGATATGGCTTTATGCAGATGAAATTGATGAGACTGCCTCCATGGTTATTTGTATGGTCCCCTTTAAGTGCTAGGGTCATATCAGGGGCTTTTAACTTTTGATACAACCCTATATTAACCGAAAGTTATTCATATAATTTATATAATTAAACACTCACATTCACATTTCCAAACACTGGGAGATAGGAGGTAACTATGGTTAAAGAAAACTTCCCTGCCCCAGCCGGGAGTCGAGGCAGGAACCACTTGACCACAAAGACATTCAACAGTAATTCAATTTTTTACTTTCATTCTTTATGGAATTATGTACCATATGAACGTCTTGTACAAATAGTCACATTAATTGTTGCATTAAATGCTGGAAAGAAAATATTTGTAGTGTGGTGGTAAGACTAAGGGAGAAGGTGGATACAAAGTAAATGGGGTACAAAGATGCGGAAATAAATTTACGATAAACACCCATAGAGTAATCGAGGTTAAGAAAGTTTGAGACCGTATCACCCAGGAGGACCACAGTCGATTTTAGAAATTTAGTCACCATTCTATAGAACATTTCTGAACCAAGTACTTGATGTAGGGGTTCAATATTATAGTATTTATAAAACCGGCTGTCTTATAGAAAAATATTATGTACAATAGACAGAATTTTCTTTTATATAATGCATTTTATCAGAAAATTTCGGTGAAGCCTATTGGCAAGTGATAAAGTTTCTCAGAATTCTGGTAGCTACACCTCCGAGAACTTTAACACCAGAAACATGTTTTTCTGTTCTTTGTTGGTTTAAACCTGCGTAAGAAATACCTACATGATAGAAGAACGTCCTTCTGCATGGAATAATTGTTTTTTTACACATAGCCGTGTGAAGGACAAGAGTTGGATAGGTAGAGTTAGTCTGAAAAGTTCAATGCCATAGCCGGGATTTGAACCATGGATCTCCCGATCTCTACCACTGAGCTACCATGGCAGCATGCTGGCATAGAATTGAATTTCTCAGCTGACTCGCATAGCCATGTGAAGGACAGGAGTTGGATAGGTTGAGTCAGACTGAAAAATTAAATGCCATAGGCAGGATTTGAACCACAGATCTCCATGATAGCTCAGCAACATAAAAAAAAAAAACAGTTATTCCATACAAATTTACCATAATAGTTTGCCATACTATGAATCCTAGGTCTAAAGTACTTACACCATTGTAAGTCGCCATTGGGGTTGTCAGCTCAAAATAATTTGAGATCACCTTGTGGTTTTCCGGGAAATATGCGAGTCAGCTGAGAAATTCAATACTATGCCGGCATATTGCCATGGTAGCTCAGTGGCAGAGCAACCGGCTAGAGATCGGGAGATCCATGGTTCAAATCCCGGCTATGGCATTGAATTTTTCAGTCTGGCTATCCAACTCCTGTCCTTCACACGGCTATATGTAAAAAAACAATTATTCTATACAAATTGACCATAATAATTGGCCATACTATGAGCCCTGGGTCTAAAGTAGGTACTTACAGAATTGTAAGTCGCCATTGGGGTTATCATCTCAAAATAATTTGAAATCGCCTTGTGGTTTACCGGGAAAGATGCGAGTCAGCTGAAAAATTCAATGCTATGCCTATATGTTGCCATGGTAACTCAGTGGCAGAGCAACCGGCTAGAGATCGGAAGATCTGTGGTTCAAATTCCGGCTATGGCATTGAATTTTTCAGTCCGACTATCCAACGTCTTTGCATTTGCTATGTTGTGTTTTGAAGAGAAATGCATTCGAGAAAGATTTTAAAATGTTTTACTTATTAACAACGTTGCTAAATGCCAGAATCATAATATCAGTGCTGCTGGTGTGCCGGATTTTAGTCTTGCAGCAATTCTTTTCGATGACAGTAAGTCTGCTGACATGGAGCTGCTGCTTTTAAGCATACTTAAAATCGGTCGGTCTGGGCAGAGTTTAAACCCGCGACCTTGGGACTGATCAGCAGTCCAGATTATTATAACCAATTGAGCCACCCAGACCGACGATGCTTTAAGGCACAGACAATCAACAGCGACAGTTTCCAAGCTCGGTGGAATTTAATTTTTGGTCCGTAATTAGATGAGTTGGTAATTATTTACAAGTTGGGCCGCTAACTCTCTCGGCTGCGATTTATGCCAGTTTTGCACTCTAACGGGACCGGTGTGGTTAGAGAGGGATTATGGGTGGGGAGATGGTTTAAAAAACTAATGTTGTATCCATTGCGCTGTTAGGAGTTGTTGGAAATATCGATAATGAGGTACTACCACGATATAAAATTAGAAACATAAATTTATATACACACTAACCTAAACGGATTGGAACCTAACCTCGCGCTAAATTTGAAATCCACAGGCTTTGAAATTGTCATCATAAAGATATAGTCAATCAATCGCACTTAGTTTCATTCAATTTTAGAGTGGCCGAAGTTCTGCATAATAAAATTCACTGAACAGCTGTATCTGCGTGAAACATACTTGTCATACATCAGCATAGCGTCTAGCGACATATGCCGGTGTTGCATTCCACAACACTATTCGCCTGCCGCCGACAATGAAACTCAGGTTTTAGGCACTTTAGTGTGTAGTATTATATATATTTACATTGCAAAAGTACCACAAGACTTCTTTATTTATATTCTACTCCTTCTAGGCAGCATAATTCATAAATATTCACAAAAAAGGATCGATACGCGCACGTAATAAATTAGCGTTTAACTTAATTACGGAGCTTTTCCGTCAAAAAAAAAATTGGTGAAAACGTAACAAGTATAAACCAAACTTACAGTCAAACCACAATTTGTTTAATTTCTAGAGGGGCCCAAGTTCTCTATAATTACCGATGAGTTTTAATTACTTCATAAAGTCGTTTTTCGTGTCGTACGTTTTAACACACTTTTAATTTTAGTCAACAGTCACCACCGACATTGCAATAACAACAGGGATAAAATAAACCTTGGCTATGTTGCTGAATTAGGGTCTGCTGCGTAACGCCAGGCAGTTACCTAGACATTTGAAGAGAGCTAATCGTATTTTCTGCAGTTCGTTATTAAATTAGATTCACTATCACTGACTAAATCACTTTAGAAATGATGCAATAGAACATATATCTCGACATGAGTGAATGTTTAATTTATAATACGTAATATATAAATCATGGCATTAAAGTATCTGCAAGACTGTGAACGTAGTATAATATTCTGTAAAATAGGTAGCATAGGTTATGGAATTTCTGAACGATGTTGGCTACGCTGCTCTCTACCAAGCCGATCTTCGTTTGTTTACCATTGGTTGACAGAGTGACAGATGACTTGAGTGCATCGATCGGTATTCAGCTTTAGTTGCTGTAATAGCTACAATGAGAATACAATTAGTTATTAATGATTAAATAAATGAAATTATAAAAGTAGCAGTGCCAGAAATAACGGAGACTGCAGTTGTGTTCTCAGGTAATTACATAACATTACTTATACAATGTTATTGTGAATTAAGTTCCTTAAATTTGGATTTTTGCAGAAAAAGAAAGCCACAATCTATATTTTCTTTTATTTAACAGTTCCCTCTAAATAGACGTTGTAAAGCGATATGAAGAGTGAACTAAGGTCGTTAATCACCCTCACCGTTGAAATGCTTGTGATAGTAGTGATCATCACATTACATGTACAAATTTAATCCGTCGTTGGTCGACGTGTGAGCGCTGCGCTCACTTTGATTAAAAAATTAAGCTATCTTGTCTACTTTTGAATCAAAATGTTTCATGCTACGTGTACGTTTAATAGCATGGTTGTAGAACAAGTTAATATATGCTACAGAGCACTTCAGTATTTTAATTCCCTACAAAATAAAAACGGATTAACTCATGTACCAAAATGAGCATACCGCCCACATGTCATCCATTGGCGGATCAAGTGTTGGCTTATCGTGATATTCTTTCTGAGGTTCCGAGGCAAGAATTGTAAGTATTACTGGTTAACATTACACCGTGTCAGTCTGCATTAGTAAACTATCAATGATGGAAGGACAAGAACAAAAATATTGAAATGGCTTGAGGAGATCGAAAATGAATCTCTATCATCATTTGAATTGTTTATGATGATAACTTATCTGGTCAGGTGGAAAACACTAAATTTGCTTGCAAGGAAAATTCGATATTCAGTGATCATGACACAGCATTGGAAGTATCTGCAGATGAATCAAATTCTGAACATGCTAAAAATACCTCACAACAATATGTAGGTAGAGATAATATGACCATATGTATGTCCGTCCACCACCACATAACACACTTATCAGGAAGAGGAATATTGTTATTCATCCCTTAGGTGTAAAACAAGGAGCTCAATATGTAACAACAGAAATGGAATGATGGCAGCTGTTTTTACTACATAGTATTTTAGAAAAAATAGTGACAGCTGTTTTTACCACATACTGTTTTAGAAAAAATAGTGGAGTACACCAACGTGAGGCTTACTGTACTAGAAAATAATTTTGTAAAGGAATGTAGAAAATCGGTCATAATAAATTTATAACAGTATATCAACAAAGTATTTTGCTGCTACTAAAGAAAGCAAGTTAAATATTAATAAAATAGTGACTGTACTAAAATGAAAAGTTAGCTGGGTAATTATTTACAAGTTGGGCCGCTAACTCTCTCCGCTGCGACTTATACCAGTTTTGCACTCTAACGGGACCGGTGTGGTTAGAGGGGGATTAGGGGTGGGGAGATGGTTTAAAAAGCTAATGTTGCTACCTGTTTATATACACACTAACCTAAATGGATTGGGACCTAACCTCACGCTAAATTTGAAATCCCAGGCTTTGAAATTGTCATCATAAATATAAAGTCAATCAATCGCACTTAGTTTCATTCAATTTTAGAGTGGCCGAAGTTCTGCATAATAAAATTCACTGAACAGCTGTATCTGCGTGAAACATACTTGTCATACATCAGCACAGCGTCTAGCAACATATGCCGGTGTTGCATTCCACAACACTGTTCGCCTGCCGCCGACAATGAAACTCAGGTTTTAGGCACTTTAGTGTGTGGTATTATTATATATTTACATGGCAAAAGTACTACAAGACTTCTTTATTTATATTCTACTTCTTCTAGGCAGCATACTTCATAAATATTGACAAAAAAGGATCACTATGTGCACGTAATTAATTAGCATTTAACTTAATTACGGAGCTTTTCCGATAAAAAAAAAATTGGTGAAAATCTAACAAGTATAAACTAAACTTACAGTCACACCACAATTTGTTTAATTTCTAGAGGGGCCGAAGTTCTCTATAATAACCGTTAGCTGTAGTCTCTAGTTGTGTACTATTATACAATTTATTTAATAAACGAAATCCTAAAAAAAACATGTTCATATTTACTTAATATTAAAAATAGAATGGTGTGGTAAAACCTGGGTAATCAGTTTGCAGCCTGCTCTCACACGTCGACCATCAGCATTAGCGTAATGACCTCGACTGATGTCGGGTTAATAGATGCAATTGGAAATAGGTGTTTAAATGAATAATTATGCACAGCGCCTCTAAATATTTTTTCATCTGCTAGGCAGAGTGCCAACATCAGAATACTGTATGTACTGGGTGCCAGCTGCTACAACGCTATCTTTTAATAACACAAGGAATATCCCCTAATGTGTAATTTGAAAGGAAATATAGAAACCTAGATTTGTTTCGTTGTATTTCACACGGAGGTTCCTGGTTCGATTCCTGATTACAGTGTGTAGTTTTTCTTTAAACATAATACTCCTTTTCCTCACCAGTCTGGAAGTGTGCATGCAAGTGAATCTGTGAATTTTATTAAAAGTATCACTCCAGATTAACCATTTATTTTGAAATCTGTATAAAACAATGATGATAGCAATAAAAATAACAGTAATAATAGTAGTAGTAATAATAATGATGATAATCGATCACCATCAACATGAATGTGCGTGCATTTGAAAATATATATATATATATATATATCTGTCTGTTCATTTTTATTTGGCTTTTGAAAACTAACCCTATGAAAAATTATTTTTCTATCTACTTCATGTTAATTAAAATAAACCTTTACAGAAATAACTTAATTACCCTTTTCGTTGTGTCAGTAGGCTCATGGTATAACTGGCTAACAGTGATGATGATCTATAAGTTTATTGTTATTATCATGATCATCACCATTAATATTATGATCACCACTATTGTTATTGTTATTATCATCATCATCATCGTGATAATCAGCATCGTCATTATCGTTATCATCAGGTTCATCATCGTCATTATCATTATCATCATGTTCATCAGCATCATTATTATTATCATGTGCATTAGCATCATCAGTTTAAAATATTTTTCAAAATAAATGGTTAATTTGAAGTGATAGTTTTAATAATATTCTAAATGGAAGTTTACAATAAAAATGTTGTAAGACTACTTGTGGTTACTCAGTGCTAAGTCTCCATGATATGATCAAGGAAAATAATATCCAGAAACAGGATAATATAAAGTTGTCAAACTTGTAAAATGGCAATATTTCATTGCTCCCTTTTGTTGTGGGTACATGTTTACAGAAAGTGAACCAGGCATAGGGTTGTAAGCCTCTTCTGCTTGAATTCCAAACCCTTCAAGGCCTATCCCCGAGAAAGACCACGTCGCTCGGAACTAAACTCATAATTTATATAAGCCTTTGAACTTTACCATACCATAATTTTTGAAACATGTACTACAGGCATGCTTATCTTTACTTACTGCTATAACAATAAAAGAAGAGATACTGAGGAGGTGTTTTTCGTCCCCTTGTGTAGCTTAACATCCTTTAACCTGGTTAGTCATAGCAGTCAGTGGATGACATTGATATAATGGTGCTCAACTGATATTGGGTCCATGGAGATTAAAGTTACTTGACAGGCTCATGGATAAGGGAAACCCTGGGAAAAGAATTTTATTCACATAACTCACCCTAAGCGAGATTTGAACTTGCAACCTGTTGAGTGTGAGGCAGACATGCTACCTTCACACTACCCAGGTGGGTGAGCTGTAAATTGTTTTGCATCTTTTTCAAGCCAAAATACCAACTTTCGTATTTACAGTACTTTTACTTTTCTTTACACATACTATGCACATGGTGTGTAGAGGTGGTATTGCATTCCACCAAAAAAAATCAATACCACCAGAAATACACGTTTTGAAAACCCCTGAATAAAAATTAGAAAGGTGTGTGCAGCATAGCTCGATGCGACAAAAGCATTTTCAAGAACATTTCCCCACTCCAATTACCTTTTACATGGAAAAATTGTCAAAAATGTTGATTTTCTTAAAAACTGCTGTAATGGTTTTGATTAAAATGTTATAGGTGCATTAAAGATATTTTATGACAAATTAAATGTATATCTTGAAATTTTTGGCAACAGCCTCTGAAGGCCTATTTATTGTGGAAGAATTTTTCTGAATTTTGCATAACTGGTAAACTATAAGAGATAGACAAAAACTTATTGTACAAATAATGTAGATCGTTAAAACACACAATTTATCTCATGTATATTTTTTTCTTTCTTCCTTTCTTTCCTTGTAGAGCTAACTGTTACTAAGAGTTTCCTTGTTAGTATTGGTATCAGCTTTAAAATACTTATACTTTTACGAGAATTGGTTAACTTCTGGCCATATAAACAAAGGAATTTCATTCACATAGAAACCAGATTTTAAAAGATTTGACTATCGCTTTAGTGTATTCCCTTATACTTACAAGGGAGCAAGAAATAAGATCATTTCTGCTCAAGCCTGTGAGAGGCCTCTGAACAAAATTAATTAGTCTTTCATAACTAATATAGAATGTGATGCTAAGAACCACAGCAGATAAAGGGCGTCCATAAATAAAACTCCATTTCATTTAAAGGACAGTAAATCATTAGTTATGTTCTCCAGCATGAAATCATAGTTAAAAGTGATTTTAAATAAATATTACATAAAATAAATCTAAAGCTGTAATATGAAAAAAACTATTTTGCTCACGTTAAACTTAGAAAAAATCACATATCACTGAGATTTTTCAAGATAAGGTTAGGTTTACTGTATGTGTAAATAAACTGGGACAAAATGAGGGGCTATAATATAAGTTTCCAAAACCAATTTTTAAGGGGTTTTGAGAAAGCAATAATTACAGGTTTTTTAAGGAAAAAAAAAAGTCTGAAATATGTTTAGAAGTGAAAAATAAAATTGTAGCATTAATATATTATAATGTATTTATAAATTTACAGGAATGGATATTTTGCATGTGACAGTATTAAATTTTATTTAAATATTAATTCAAAAGAATAAATATTATACATGGAAAGTAATATGCTCAATTCCTTTCTTAATTTTAAAGGAAGGGTTTCACTCATCATAGCATATTCACTAGCCACCTTTTCAATACACAAATGCTTTTATTTCATATGACCGACCATATAAGACTGCGAGAGCATTGCTGTCATTATATTCATTATTAGTAAAAGAGTGAAATTCACACATTATTTCTATTTAATATAGTTCCTAAAATACAAATAAGAGTAATGTTGTATGATAGTGGATAGTCAATGTATAAAATCATATTTGATGGAAAGAGATAAAAATATAAAGTTCCTATTTTTCTACATATTATTTTTAGTCCTATGCTTGTAATAAAACTATATTTCTTCTTTGTATGAGAATGTACGAGGGTTGAATGAAAAGTAATGTCTCCGCCTTCGTTAATTGGGTTTGGATGTGAATATTTTAATAAATCAAACCCAGAAATAATCCTTAGAGTGTGATCTTTAACTATCAATATTCACTTTTCCACATAATCACCAGCCAATTGAACACATTTCTGCCAACGATGAACAAGTTATCTGAAGCCGTCACAGAAGAAGTTGATACTCTGTTTCTGCAACCACAGTATCACAGTTCTCTCAACATCTTCATCAGAAGCATAATGTCCCTGCAGATCGACTGTCGCCCTCCGTGGTGTAATGGTTACCATGCTGACTTCATATACCCAAGGTCGCGGGTTCAAACCCGGCGGAGGACGATGGATTTTTTCGGGAAGTAAAGCTATGGGTCCCGTGTTGTAGATTTATGGCACATAAAAGAACCTCAAGCCTGATAAGAGAGGCCTCTGAGCAAAATTAAGCGGTCTTCCACACCCAGTTTAGAATGGGACGCTGAGAACCACAGTAGTTAAAGAGCGTCCATAAATAACACGCCATTTTCATTTGCAGATTGACTTTCATTATCGGGAACAGATGGAAGTCAGATGGTGCTAAATCTGGGCTGTATGGAGGATGCCATACCGTGCTGAGATTCAGTCTCTGAAGTTCTGCTGTGGTGGCACGTGAAGTGTGTGATTTGGCATTGTCATGCTGCAGGAAAACATTTCCCTTTTGGATCCTCGTAGATCGTTGTTTCATAGTTCGCAGTATTGTGATGTAAAGTTCTGAATCCATTGTTGTTCCATGATCAAGGAAATCAACATGGATAACACCATCTGTGTCCCAGAACACTGTGGCCATGCTTTTTCTAGCTGAGGGTTATGTCTTGAATTTCTTTTTCTGGGGCGAGTCTTTCTGTCGATATTCCATAGACTGACATTTTGTGTTCGGGTCACAATGGTGTACCCATGTTTTGTCTCCTGTCACAATTGAATGGAGAGAGGCGTTACCTTCATTCTCATAATGTGATAGGAGTTCCTGTCAAATTTCAAGTTTGTATGCTTTCCTTTCAGGTGTCAGCATCCGGGGTAACCCATCGTGCTATCTTCCGATAGCCAAGCAAAGCAATAATGTGACTCATACATTCTTGTGAAATGCCGATGGTGCTTGCAATTTCTCTCTCTGTGATATGATTGTCCTGAGTCATTGTCAATATTTTACTTGTGAAACTCGGTGGTTGCTGTCACAGGATGTCCAACTCTTTGTTTGTCATGCAAGTCAGATGCTCCCACCTCTTTAAACTTATTCGCCCAATGACGCACAGTACTCAACTCACCATAAACTGCTTTCATTCTCTGATGAATCTCCTTTGGTGGCACCTTCTGATGTCAAGAATTCAATGACTGCATGTTGCTTAAATTGCATTGACCGACCGTCTCACAGGGTTCCATATTTTACATTCTAAGAACACAACCATTCAATATTAAGGCTTCCTGCCAACTGAAGCTGTAGAGAATTGGCTACAGAACAAGCCAGTGCCTGCCAAATACCAATGCTGCCATCTGTTGAAGAGTTACTAAAGTGGAGGCATTACTTTTCATTTAACCCTCGTATATATAACAGAGAGAAAGTAAGCGGCAGCGTGTGTGTGTCTGTAATGGGTAGAGAGCAAAAGAGAACGACAGTGGGAGAGAATGACAGAGAGAAGGCGAGAACAATGAGGGAGGGAGACTGTGAGAGAGTGAGGGATAGAGAGCCAGGGAGGGAGAGAACGAGAGAAATGAAATGACATTTTATTTATGGATGCCCTTTAACTGCTGTGGTTCTCAGCATTCCATTGTATACTGAGGATGAAATATGCCTAATTTTCCACAGAGGCCTCTCTATCAGGCTTGAGGTGATGACATGGGACCCACAGCTTTATTTCCATTCCGAAGGAAGCCATGCTAAAGATTTTTACGCCTGAAAAAGTTCATTGTCCTCCACTGGGTTTGAATCTACGACCTTTGGTATATGCAATTTGCATGGTAACCATTACACCACAGAGGGTGACAAGAGCGAAAGGGAGAGAGAGAGTGAACGTAAGATGTATATCAGGGCTAGGATAGAGAGGGAGAATAAGAATGATGTATATTCGGGGTAGCTTGCTAGCCTATCCCAGCAGCAGGACTATGTACTTTTAGTGGCATAAAAATCATTAACATAAAGCTGTATGCCCTGTGTCATTAATTTATCACATGTAAAAGAACTCAAGCCTGAATTTTTACCCAAGCATCTGAGCAAAATTAAGCCCAATATATGTCACCTAGAAAATGATGCACCTCATTTTATTTCTCAGCCAACAACAACGGTGTGGACGTAAAACTTTAGGTATCTTTTTATCAATTTATAATAGTAATATAAATTAATCCATAAACCTATATGAAAATTTAGAAAATACAAGAACTTTAAATCTTTTACCCAATAACATGTTATTAAAGGAAATATAATCAACCTATGAATATAATTTTATTTGCATAACTATTCTTAATCATGTTGAAATAGTTAAAATAGTTGTTAATAAATGATTAATTATTAATAATAATTATTATGACAAATGATTTGAAGAGCAATATTTGTAGTGTCTGGAGTGAACAAGCAAATTTCGCATTTCCTCCGACATCATTGCTGCAGCAGTAATTCAAAATGGCATTTGCAAGTGATGTATGTCACAAGCAGCAGGTTGTCATGGAATTTCTCACTGCAGAAAAATAAACTGTGTTAGAAACATTCAAAAATGTTTATGTGCAGTTTATGGAGCATGTACAGTCAATAGCAGTAAAGTTAGTTTTTGGGCACAGAGGGATAAGCCCAATTCTAGGTGTATAAACATAATTATTTTCATGGATTGCACTAATACAGTTGAATTGGTAATTTCCTATGTGCATCCAAAGTGGAGTTCTTTGTTTGCATATTGTGATGAATGTACTGCTTAAGAAAGTGTCTTAAATATGAAGGGTGGATAATTTACAGACTATCTAAAGTGTCCACATCACCTGTTAAAGCCACTATTTTTATTCCATAAATTAGTATTCTTTATTAACAAAAATGTTCTTCCATGTTCTTAGAGCTCATTGATTCTAATGAAATTATACTCCTACCACTGAATCTTTGCTTATTTAGTCTGGGTGGCTTCTTGTAATGTTGACTAAATTATGTTTGCGCTTGCCATAGCAACTGATGATGACATCTGGGGTTTACTTGCTAGTCTCTGGTTCCCAAGGTTGCAGGTTCAAACCTGGTGGAGGGTGATGGATTTTTTTGGTTATTTAAATCCTTAGCATGGCTTCCTTTGAAAAGGATTGTTGTAGAATTTGTGGCACATAAAAGTACCTTATCTGATAAAGGGGTCTCTTGTGCCCAATATAGAATGGGACACTGAGAACCTGGAGTTAATGAGCACTCATAAATAAAACTCAATTTTAATTTCAGAGTTGCTGATAAACAACTGCTAATTATGAACCTTTCTGTTGTGTCTAAAGTTGTATATAAACAGTATACATAGTGGTGGCTTCCAATGAATAAAACTAATTTCTTGTTATTTTTAATTGAAAATAACACATGCATAACATATTGCAATGCATGTAGAATAGATTACTGCCTTCCGACAAATAGAACAAATTATTGTAAACTTGTTACAAGAAGAGAAATGAACAGATGTAAGCATGGTATAACAAAATGCTTTAAAATTGTATAGGCTCATTTCCATTTAAATGTCTTATCCTTGGAAGCATCATCATCCAGCTATCTTGTTAATTACAGTTTTGTGTATAGTCCAAGAGCTGCTACACTTCTCTGTAAGATTTTAACCTTCACATATTCTTTTTCCCATTCAAGGAAGTCCCAGGTCCTCAATATTTCCCATGCCTGGTTATTACGTGGCAGACTAAAGCGATGATTTTTGCTTCACAAACCACTTGGTGATCATGATAATTTTTGAGACACTCTCACATTTCAAATCTAGTATAAATAATATTAATGAAATATGTAAGTAAATAGCTAACTAAATACATATATACATATAATCACTACAAACAAATATAAATAACAATGAATTATACATAACTTTCAAAGAATAATTAAAATGTGTTAAGAGTTCACAAACTGAAGCAAGCGATTAGGAACGGCAACACAGCCATTTTCATTTATGACTGATAGACTGGATTGTTCCTTGTAATTGCTCCAGAAAGTTTAATATGTAAAACTTTTTATCTGTGTTTTTACATGTGCACCAACTTAACTGGTAGCTGTTAAGTGCAAATATACCACAATGGGGATTTAGTTGTATTTTGCAAAAGAAAACAAAAGATTCCTCTAATGACAAATAGTCTTAAAAAATATTAATATAAAAATAATAGTTGCAACAAATCTTCACTTATCTTTTGGAATCCTTGCCTTTGCTAGTTTCGCAACGATTTCATTGCACTATCAACATATCCTTTTGGTCTCTTTTTTGATGTTGTTTATTTACACTGTTTGGTTACTGCTACTAGGTGGATTGTGTACTAATGCATATTATATTCCATCACATCCATCATAAGCAATAACCTAAAATGCACTGAAACTAAGGAATGCTTCAAAACAAATAAACTTATAAATGTAAAAAGAAGCTAGTAGCAGTGAAGAATAACACAAATATTAATATAAAAATAATAGTTGCAACAAATCTTCACTTATCTTTTGAATCCTTGCCTGGACTAGTTTCGCAACGATTTCATTGTTAGGTTATTGCTTATGATGGCTGTGATGGAATATAATATGCATTAGTACACAATCCACCTAGTAGCAGTAACCATAACAGTGTAAATAAACAACATCAAAAAAGAGACCAAAAGGATATGTTGATAATGCAATGAAATCGTTGCGAAACTAGTCCAGGCAAGGATTCCAAAAGATAAATGAAGATTTGTTGCAACTATTATTTTTATATTAATATTTGTGTTATTCTTCACTGTTACTAGCTTCTTTTTACATTTATAAACTCTTAAAAAATGTTCACATTATCTATTGCCATATGACATCCAGGACAAACAGGGGAAATTCAGACTCAGAGATCCAGCCAGTCAAAAGCAAACATAGAGGAAATAAATAAAGAAGTTAACTAGTCCACATGGAAAATGCTGAAATGTTTTTGGTGAAACTAAAAAATGTAATATTCAACTCTGGGCTGATACCTGATATATGTAGAGAAGAAAGGTCAATATTGGTTTTAAAAATGGTAAAAAACACCTGCCCGTTATGGTTTTCTACAAAAACCATGCTTCAGAGGACTCCCTAGTACCGGTACATAAAGCCCTTGATGAGATTGAAATTGTGAATTGTCCCTTTTTTGGTCTCAAGTAGGCAATCATGATCTTCTGTTCAAATTTAATAGAACTGCAATACTTTGAACAGTGTTATAATGTTATATAATAATTGTTAATAAAATACCAATTTTTATGATTAAATTTCATTTATCTTTGTACAAAGTTCAAATTAGCAGGATAATTACATCATCAGATTTTGCCATCTTGTTGTCATTTACATTATTATGGTTGCTGCGGCTAGGTGTGGTTACAATATTGCCATCTACTGGAAGTAAAACAAATTCGGTGACAGAATAAATGACAGTATATTTAAAAAATCATACTATAATCTTTCTATTTCTTAAAACATTTTCTTACACTAAATTAAATATATAGGCCCATTTTAATGTCTTGCTTTGCTTCATATTAAATGACCAAAATAGATCTGCCACACTTTATTTATGAATCTATTGGTAATTATTTCTTAAAATATGCTGCTTGACTTTGGTTTCCAAATGATGTTTTGTGTTAACAAACTGATGTAAACATGCCCACAGCCCAAACTAATCAGTTGATAAATTCTTGATTTTTATGTTTTAGTTATTTCAAGTAACTAATATTATATTATGTTCTTTAAACATTTGAGGGAATTGTTTTAATTTTCTTAGGAATGGAAACATTCTAAACAGCTTTCTGGTATTTAAATTAATTAATCTTTCTCTTTAATAAAATAACTGCTAAAACCATTAATTAAGACAGTGTTGATATTGTGTTCTTATTCTATAATAAATTTATCTTTATTGAGGAGTGTATTTATCAGTCTAAAAATTAAATTATTAAAACTGATCACTAACACTAACTTTTAAGTTTTGTAGCACAGGTTATAATCTAAGTTGTCAAATTCCTTAGTTAAGTCTCAAAGTATTCATAATGATGGTTCTTTTTTATCAAATACTGTTACTATTTCAGAAGTTAGCATTTTCTGTTACAGCTTTTCCTAAATTCAATGGCTGAACAATGTTTGATAGGTTCAAAAGAAGCTGACGGTTAAAATTATAGATACTTTATGAAATATATGTTTGTTTCTCCACAGACTGTTTATGATTCCAAGAAGAGCACCAACTGTTGTAAAATGGACACCAAAATAGAAATCAAAGAAGAGGATCCTCTCTCAAATGAGATAGCCTCACAAAATGAGAGACAGGTCTTTACAAAGGTTGTTACAATGAAAACTAACAGTGATACTGTGCCTATGGGCAATTATTCTGAACTGGCAATCAAAGCAGAAGTGAAATCAGAGAATCCTTTTCCATACTTTTGTTTGCAGAAGGAGAGAGAATGTTTTACCAAATATCCCATAAAGCAGATTAAGTGTGAAACTGTTACATCAAGCAAAAACTGTGAGAACAATATGAAAACAGAAGTTGTGGAAAAAACTCTGGTTTCACACTTTAGTTCACAGCATGAGAGAGAAGTTCTTCCAAAGGATCCTTTAATGAAGGATAGGGAATACAATAGCAAACATGAAATGTATCACATAGAAATTAAAGAAGAACCCTGGTGGATGGAAACAGAAACTTCATCTATTTATGATGATATTAAGGTAAGGTTTATTGAAATTACTGAGGTTAGAATTTTTGTGCACTTTCACATATTAAAATATTCAAACTTTTGAGATACAAAATTAATAATGATAAGTAGCAGTAGTGAATGTATAGAGTTTTTATCTAATGTTATATTAAAAGGCTTCAAAGTAATGGTAGCAGCAGTTCTTAAAAATTATAAAATACTGAAGAAAAGTTTACTTGAAATCATCAAAATATCCCATGGTATTGTAGCAGTTGATGATTCATCTGCATCTGAAATAAAAAGTGAAATGGGTACTAAATGAAGTCAGAAGAAAATTCAATGACCCAAAGACATCAGATAACCCAGTCACACAGTTTTAGCCGGTTGTCAGATGCCCATATCAAATAATCTATAATATAAATTACTTTTTGCAAAAGTAATCTTTATATTTTGGCTTCCTTTTATGATATTTTAATGAAACTAAAACTGAATGAAAGTATATTAAATGTAGTATGCATTAAATAAAGCAAATATTACTGTATTTACAAAATGCCAAGAAAGCATGTTGTTAAATCCCTATTTGTGAAGCTAAAGAAGATCACAGTGTTTCTTCTCATATTCTACTATGATTCAATAGATGCTTTGCAATGATTATTAGTAGTTCTTCTTTTCAAGCTGCCTTTTTGTAGCTGATTTAACATGTAGCAAATCATGTGAGTGCTTGACGCTGCTAGAAAACCAGCAACACACATGCTCATCATAATTCCTGTGCCAAGTAATTCTTATGTATAAGTTAAAGACACATATTCACACAGGTACATGTGCATCTTTTTGTTTTAAAAAGCTAATTTGAAACTAAATATTGCATCTGCATGTCAGAATTACATATGCAAGGTAAGATGGCTCTATGGTAATGTATAGCATTTATATTCCAGAAGTCTGCAATTTGAAACCTGGATCATTTTCCCTATCCGAGATTTTTCTAATATTTCCTCACACCTCATAACTGTAATTTAGTCCTGGTTCTGGTTAAACTCCACATGGGCAAGTATGTGAAAATTTTATAAACTTGACATTATCACTTTTACGTCTTTGGCTTCTTCCAAGACTCTTGAATGGAATACATATGCAAGATATGTTAATTCAAATCTGAACAATACGGAACAGACCATATTTCTGAAAATCCATTTTAAGTAACCATCATCATCATCATTATCATTCTGCTTACAGTTTATAGAATAAAATCTATCACCTGTAAAATTTATTATTGATGTAATGATGTAAATTAAAACTGTTCTCTTACACCTCGTTACATACTTAAAAAGAAAATGTCAAATGTTTGTTTCAATACATCTGCAATACCATATACCATTCATAAACAAATCAAATGTAGACTGCCTCTATGGTCTGTGAACTGACTTCTCACCTGGAGGTTCTGGGTTCAATTCCCAGCTGGGGCAGGCAATTTTCCTTTAACCAGAATTATGCCCTATACCCTCACAGTCTGGAAGTATGAATGTGAGAGTGAATATATCTGTGCGTGTGTGTGTTTAAGAAAAATAAACCAATTCCAATGTAGAGCCCTACAGTCAACGAGTTGCTTCTAATGCAAAGCCCCTGGTATGACCTTAGATGTTAAAGTGCAATAATTGAAAAAAAATCAAACCTAGCACTCTTAACAGATAATCATGTTATGTGACATATAGATGGTTATGTGAAATATTCTGTTACAGGATGGGGACTCAGCTCCAGTAAAATCTTCGAGGTAAGACTTGACATTTTGCTAATGTTTGATTGTCCCTTGTGTTAAGTTTTCCTTTAATTCTTTTATAATACTCACATTTATGCTATAGGAGATGTTCTTGAAATACAATAAATAATTCATCATATTACACATGGAAATTTGTTTGAGAGAGTTATATTTTTAGTTACTTATAAAAAATAAAGAGAAATAAAAACTGAACAGAAATGTAGATGTCCTGAAAAACAAAATTTATGTAAATTATTTCTTTGGTATTAACATTTTCGGATGTATGTTTTAATTTATTTTGTTGTAATTCGTGAAGAGTACTGAATTTCAAATACAGCATATAGTGATGCGCTTTTAAACATTGACCCATTTTAGCTTCCTGTAGTACCCTTATACTTAAAAAAAAAAAAGGAAAATTTTTGCAAATCTCAAATAAAGAATTTCTGGAATATTTTTAACAATTTAAATATGCAGTAATAGTCAATAAGTAACTAAGTAAATGTTGGTTATAGTTGCTTTTATACATTGATTGTTTGAACTGCACTCTGGAGAATTATATTAGTGGATGTACTCCTTCAATATGCTAATGTTACAGCTGATCAGGTTTCAGGCCTGCGAAATAGCCATGAAAATAGTAGTTTTATTTACACAGTAATTGAGTAAACATTATGATTACAATAAAATGCAATGAAACCTTTTGTCTAACATGTTTGTGGGTTAGTGTAAAGTCATTAAAAGGACTAGGTTATAGAAGAGAGTTAAATATAAACAATAGTTGCAAGAAAAATGAGTGAAAATCTTAAAAGGTTTTTAAGTTAAGCCAATTAAGAGGTATAATAAAATTAATAAATGAATTAATTATAAATCACAATAGAACCATTGGTTTGTTACATTTCACAAAAAATACACATTTTTCCCTTTCTTTTTCCTCAAACACATTCATCTAAAATTCTAACCTTGAGAGTTATTTGTTCCTTTGGACCTTATACATGCTATTGGTGAATAAGAACCATTTTAATACTGGATAATCCCATTCTCTCCTCTGCTTATTTTATCTTCCTTGCATTGCCTCACAATTCCATACCATTTCTCATATATCTTTCCTAAACATTTTCTAAACAATGTAATAGGTTTATAAATGTAAAAAGAAGCTAGTAACAGTGAAGAATAATACCCTTTCTCATGCCCATAATTCCATTCCTATATCTTCTAAAATTGTTCACATCTTTGCATACCAATTGAACTTGCAACCTCCTTTGTTGAACTAATAATCACTCCTTGTCAACGTTTCTACCCTCGCACATTTTTGCTCTTTATAAAGTTTTAATCCTCTTTTAATCATTGTCCCCATACTTCCTGTTCTACCCAGCTGAAGTAGTACTTACTACTGCACTTGGCAAATTCAAATTTAATTTGCACAATTCCCTGTGAATCTTTTCAATATTCCTCCATCCCTCCTTCATGCATCATTCTTGCTTTCAGCAGTGCATTACCCTTTTGAACCACATCACTTTCATATTTGTATTTTGCTGTAACATGCTCTAATACCTACCATAACCAGTCTTCCTTTAGCAATACATTTTTCATTTGGTCTCTACAACATCCATTGCGCACTGAACCTCAATTAACCACAATTAAACAAATTTATTGACTATCTAAATTTTGCTATCATCTTATGTACCATATCCCTTTCTTTCTTAGCTTGTTTCCTTTTTGAAAACCATAAGTTTAGATTTTTTTCTCATTAGTTTTAAACCCCATTTTTTACAATATTGCTTTGATGACTCATGAGAATTCTCCGATTGATATTGCACCTGCCACTAAATCATCTTCAAAGAGAGGACCTAGAATACTGTGTGTTATTCCTATTTATTACAGGACAGTATAAGTTCTTTTCCAATTTCTTTTAGAATATCATCAATAAATAAATTTAATAGAATTGGACTGATTGGCCCTGTGTCATGGATTTACGGCACGTGAAAGAACCTCAAGGCTGATAGAAAGACCTCTAAGCAAAATTAAGCGATCTTTCACCCCCAGTATAGAATGGGATGCTGAGAACCACAGCAGTTTCAAGTATCCATAAATAAAACACCATTTCATCTCATTTAATTTTCACTTGTGTGAACTTTGTTACAACTTATTGTTAGGTTAATATTTGTGTTACTTCACTGTTACTAGCTTCATTTTTACATTAGAATAGCACTTAGTTTACTCCCTTGTCTTAGGCCTTTTGCATTATGTACCCATTCTGTGACTCATTTTTGCTCTATTTGATGCAAAACTCATTTTCTTCATACATTTCTGAATAAGTCTCACTAATTTTTTACTCATTTCTTTTTCAATAAATTTGCTCCCTGTTGATTGTATGTAAAGATTTTTCCAGGATTTTTCCTATAATCTACCCCTTTTGTTGCTCAAATATTTATCTGTTAGTTTTCTTATTAGAAAGAGATTATCAGCAGCCTTTCCTAAATCCTGCTGGAAATTCTGATAACCTATTTTTCCTCTCTTCCCATTTATGTTAGCTATCTTCCAACACTCCTGTAAAAACTTACCCCAACACTGATATTAGTGTAATCCCCCTCTAATGCACTGGATTTTTAATGTTTCACTGTCTTTTGAATATGGGTACAATCATTCCTTTTCTCTAGCCATGAATTGTTCATTGTTCCATGAATTATTTCATGAATTGTTCTCATCTGTAACACCATATTGATTAGCCTAACTAATATTTACTTTCAGTTATCTTGATTTCACACTTTCTAAACTTAACTTGGAATTACATCAATTCCCCATGCTTTGTTTTCAGCTTCTGAATTTGTTCCACCACCTCTTGATTCTGTATCTTTAGTTTGTTCTATGTGTGCCCTTTCCCTCCCAGCAAATATATTGTTTCACAATTAAACTATTTCTAACAATTCTGTAAAGTACTCTTTTCTTGGGTTGGTGTGTTTTATTCAGACTCGCCTCTTTCTTATGAGTTCTGATAAAGTATTCTGCTATTCCCTGCATTTGCTGCTATATGTACATTATAATATTTTTTTCACCCTATTCTTTCTGTATTCCTATAAAGACCTCTATCCACCTGCTGTCTTTCTACTGCACTTCCAGTTTGTCTTCATCTCTTTATCTCTCTTCTTACCGTATCATTCTACACTCATCATGCCATCATTCCCTATTGTATATAATAGTTTCCTTTGTGACTGTTTTTCCAGCTCATTTCACAATCACATGATCTGTTCTACTGCTACCTCACTTTCTGTTCATTCAATAAGCACTCTATATCAATTTCTACTCTTCTTCTTTGGCTAGAGACTAATGCCTTACTAAAGAACTCGCTTTCATTCCATTAAAAGCTTTGAATAAAATTACCATACTCATTTGATCTTGGTTTGTATGTATGTATTTATTTCTCTGCAAGTGGGTATCACCCGGTGGCAGAGTTATATATGTATACAACATATATAAACAATAAATCACAGCTGCCAGTTTATGGATTTGTAAGCTAGATATAATAGTTATTTACACAAATATGAAAACATTAATTTTTCTCTCAATTCAGATTAATTAATTTCATAATTAGAATCACCAACCAATTTAACATTTGTATTTACAACAATATGAAATCACAAGCATTTCATTTAAGGAATATTTACAAAAATTATCCAACATTAAAATCAAGATTTTTCCTAAATTTCTTCAGAGACAGGGGACAACCCCGAAAGGCTGCTCCAGGCAATTCATTCCAGTCTTTTATGGTTCTATTTACAAAGGAGAACTTTCCCACGTCAGTTCTGTATCTTCTACCCTTAATTTTGAACGGATGATCGTTTCGTGCATAGTAAGTTGGGTTTTCCAGTTTGTCAGTAACGTCCTCCCATGCATTTAAGCCAGCGTAAGCTTTAAATAAAGCGCACAACCTCTGTTTCTCACGCCTAACTTTCAACGGCTCGTATTTTATCTCCTCAGCGTTTGGAGGGCCAAAATATTTACCCCTTTTTATGAATTTTATAGCCCTTTTCTGGATCTTTTCTAACGAATCAATTTGATTTACTCTATACGGGTCCCAACAAGTTACTCCAAATTCCATGACCGGCCGCACTAAGGACTTGTATGTGATTTCCCTGGACTTTGCACTCCCCTTTTTTAAAATCCTCATTAAGAAGTGCAGTGTTTTCCACGCTTTCTTAGATACCGAATTTACCTGCTCGCCCCATCCAGCGTTACTCGCCAAGTAAACTCCCAAGTATTTGCAGCTGTCCACCTGTGGAATTTTTTCCCCACCCATGTGATAGTTTTGCAGAATTTTTTCCCTAGATCTATTAAATGAAATACTTTTGCCAGCGTTAATTTTCATTTTATTTGCAGCAGCCCAATCACTAATTTCATTTAAATCAGCCTGAAGAGCAGTCTCATCTTCAACATTTCTAATTTTATTGTAAATAATACAATCGCCTGCAAACAACCTTATTTGGCATTTTATATTAACATTTATGTCATTTACAAAAATAAGAAAAAGTAACGGCCCCAGTACTGAGCCTTGGGGTATGCCCGAGCTTACCATACCCCTTTCAGATAGCTTCTTGCCTACTTTTACCCTTTGCGATCTTCCTTCCAAACATTTTTTAACCCATAGAACTACGCGTTTATCAATTCCTGTAGCAGTTAGCTTCTGGATAAGTAAATTATATGATACAACATCAAAAGCTTTGGAAAAATCTATCACCACTGCATCTGTTCTTCCCCCTGCATCCACCTCCTCTGCTAAATCTTGAAATAATGACGTTATCTGGCTTTCACACAAGTATCCAGGTCTAAACCCATGTTGCGCTTTATTGAACCACTTTTTGTTTTCTAATTCCTCCTGTATATATTCCACAATTAAATGTACCATCAATTTGCACACAACTGAAGTTAGGCTGACTGGTCGATAATTATTTAATTCTGTTTTATTTCCTCTGTTCGACCTTTAAAATCTTACATGATCTGAGTTTAAACCGGCGTGAGCCAGGTTGGTTTCTATCTTTAATAATGTCACGGGTATGAATTTTTTCGGGTGTAAAAATCCTTAGCATGGCTTCATTCGGAAGGGAAATAAAGCCGTTGGTCCCGTTTCGTAGATTTATGGCACTTAAAAAAACCTGGATCTACAATCGCGGTTTTCCAGTCTTCCGGTAAGGCACAGCTATTTATTGACATATTAAATAAAAGCATTAGGTACAGAATCGTGGATTCCCCTCCAATTTTTAGTATTTTGGTCAGTATATTATCAGGCCCCCTTGACTTTCGATTTTACAACATTCTGATCCTTCTGCGCAATTTGGATGCCATTATTTGAAAACGGAATTTCCACTATCCTGAATTTCCAATTTATAATTATAATCCATTTTGTTAAAAACAGACACAAAATGTGAATTTAATGCGTTCGCTTTTTCCTTATCGTTCAATATGGCAATTCCATTTTCCTTGAGTTCTGGAATGCCAAGTTTATTTCCCCTGCATCTACTTACATAATTGTGAAAAGATTTCCAACTATTATTGGTCCCGCTAAGAATTTGTTCTAAGAACCGCTCCTGGGCTTGCAACGTTTCGTCTTTCAATTGTTTAGCTAATTCTTTATATCTGTTAAAATGCCAATCTGACTTCTTCCGTTTATGAAACGTGCGCCTGGACTTTCGTTTAAGTATTCTGATGGATCTTGTATAATATTCTGGATCATTATTTTGTTTGATAACTTTGTATGGAACATATTTCTTTATTGATTCCGAAATAAGTATTTTGAAACTATCCCATGCTGCATCTACATTTGTTGCAGATTTTACAAACAGGCAAAATTGCTTTTTGAGAAAAGTCTGAATTCCATCTACGTCTGCTCTGCAGAAGTTAAAACTAATAATTTCCTCTCCTTTTAAACCGGTTTCGCACCTTCCAGTTTATGTTTAATTGTACACAGCTATGGTCACTTATACCTGGCAAAGTTTATGTCTAATTGTACACAGCTATGGTCACTTATACCTGGCAAAACCTCACATGCGCTAAACAATGACTCAGGTCTGCATAGAAACACGTCCAATACAGCCGATTTCCGGGTATCTGTTTTGACTGCCTGCGAAAACCCATGATCCCAAACCAGAAGGTTAACAACACATTGAGCTTCGCCTCCTAATAACTGCCCATTCCAGTTTACATTTGGCAAATTTAGATCTCCTGCTAAAATAACATTTTTTCCCGTTTCTGAAGAAATTTTTTCCACTAATTTATGAAAAGTTTTAAAGTTAGTTTCGCCTGGTGGTCTGTAACACGCTATTAATGTAATGCTATTTGCTTCGTTTTCGTGATCGATAATTTCAATGGCCATCATTTATACGTCTTCTTCCACCCACAATATCTTACTGCTTAACTCTAACTTGGTACAAATAAAAATTCCCCCTCCCCTTCCTTCCCTGTCCCTCCTAAACACCCTGTAATCTGATCTAAATATCTCCGCGTCATTAATATCAACACTGAGCCATGACTCCGTACCTATAATCACATTAAATTCCAAAATTCTAATGTTTTGTTTATGATGCTTCGGCAATTTACCTACAACAGCCTTAAGGAATGTGCTCCTACCTGAGAATCGTCGCTTCCCCGAAGCCGTTGTCAGTGCTGCCCGGTGACACCGCTCCACTCGGATACCCTCGCGAACAATGCTGCCAACTTTGAAGTTCCTCTTCTGTTTAGGTGAACACCATCCCGTCCATATCCCAGTCGTCAATCCACGAATTTGAGTCCACAAACTGCACATCCAGTCGTTCAGCCACCCACGAAAACGCGTCGTTTACCTGCATTACCTTCCTCCAGTTGATATCGCGTCGCCTCAAAACTCCACTGATGACAATGTTTGCTGAGGGAAACAATACCTTTGTCTTCTTAACTAAATCATACATGTCTCCCATCACATAGTCAGAACTCCTTCGTAGGTCATTACTTCCAACGTGTAATACGATGGTCCGGTAGTTGCTTTTTTCCTCCTCTCGCTTCTTCTCAATTTCCCTCAGAAGGCCGTCAGTCTTTATGCCAGGATAACAAGCTACCTTTGCATTTGTAGTTCTCGTGTGTCTAACGATAGAGTCGCTGATGATCAAACATGGTTTCTCGTCTTTCTTTAGGTCATCTTCCCGTGTCTCCCTCAGTAAGCGGTTTTCTTCTTTAAGCTTCCGAATAATATCTTCCGATGTTTTCAGCTTGTCACGTAAGCCTTGTAGTTCCTCCTGCAGCTGCTCCAATTTTTTGTCATTTGCGGTGACGGTCACATCTCTCCTGCAGTCCTTACACGACCAATTTTCTTCTATGTTCTGTTCTCTCTTAATTTTTTGACAGCCAAAATGGTACCATCTCGTGCATGAAATACAAAGAAGTCCGGTCCTCAGTGATTTGTTGCAGCTTCCACATCTTTCATCTCCTACAGGTCCTGGATTTATTTCAACTCCTCCTAGCACAAGCAGGGCTAGTAATACAAAAGCCATAAAATAATAATTCTTTGTAGTTTCCGTAGCTCCAGTCGCCCCTCTACCTGCTTTCCGCGGTCGCCTGCCCGACCACATTCCTACCCTCGCCCGGTAAACAACCAGATCCACACCCATTGTTCTGCTGCTACCTGCCTCCCACTGGTATGTCCGCACTGCTCGAGATCCCAAACCAGACTGTGTCTACTATTAATACTTGCTTTCATGATTAGAGGAAAACTGTTGCTACCTAAAATTTCATGTATCATCTTGAGATCTAGCAGGAGCCTGTCAATTCCATGATCAATGACACTGGCTATTTTCATTTATAAATATAAGTTCATCATGTTTATCCCTTTCCCTTTGACCTTTGCACATTAGTTTTTATTATTCTTAAAAGTTTATTAATTTCCTTTATTATAGCATATATCATTTCCTTCTTTGTTCAATGCATTTTGTTTATCCATTTCTCTTCCCAATTGGCCAACTGAATCTGTTCTTCTCTTACTCTAGCATTAAAATGTCTTACAATCATCAGTTCAACATTATTTTTCCTTATAATTTCAAATTTGTTAGGATAATAAAAATTTGATGACCCTGGCAGATTGTGATTTGCACAAAAATTTCGCATTACAGTTTCAATTTAAACATCAAAATATCCTTAATGGCTTATAATAACATTTATGTTTGCATTTCCTGTGAATATTCTCCTAAATCCTACTCATTCTTAATGAATTTCATCTTTTATTACTGGTAAATTGTATGATGAAAATCTTATCAAAGCATATGCTTTATGAAGTGCGTTTTGGCAACTATTTCTAGGTTTTCTTTGCTGTTGGTTTGAAAAATCATATACTTTATAACTTGTAATTGCTACCTAATCATTTCTTATAGTCATAGATATAGCACCGAATTGGGTAATGTTGCATCCAGGCACCACCTATTCCTGCTGTATCATACTAACTTTAGAAACAAAGAAATTGCTATGATCATGAGTAGGTTGGCAAGTGGCGAAGCAGTCCAGAGCTATTAAGGGAATGAAAGTGACATATAGGCAGAAGTTAAATTGAACCAGTTATATCTGGGAAGGGGAAGTCTTGATTAATGAGCAAATGAAAATGGAGCATAGCATATTCATGCACAATGATGAATTGTTTTCTAAAATAATTCCTCTTTACTCATTCAGTTTTAGGTATTGATTACAATTCATCCATATTTTAAATTTAGTTTCTTATCCCTATATGTTGGAAACATTTAATTGTAGTAATACTGAATTGTGAAAACATACCATTTGTCAGACATACTGCCACTTATAACTCTATGTTGAAACTTAAATTATTTACTAAAAACATATTACAAAACATATCCAGATTTTATGATCAATATTGCTGATTTAACTGGGGTTATGCTATAATAAATATTTCAGTCATGTGGCAAACTGCCACATATAACAGAACTTTGTATTTGTTAAATATATTAAAAACATGTTGATTTTAAGGTTCATTTAATATTACATGGGTCTGTGCTATAATAAATAATTCGGTCATGTGGAAAACTGTCACCTATAACAGAACTTTGTATTTGTTAAATATATTAAAAGCATGTTGATTATAAGGTTCATTTAATATTACAAAATTACATGGTTCTGTGCTTTAATAAATGTTTTGCGTTATGTGGCACAATGTCCCTTGTAACAGAACTGTATATTTGTTACATAAGCATATTATTAGGAAACATCCAGATTTTATGATTACTTTATTTAGCACTGCAGAAAATGTGGGATTATGCTTTAATATTTATTTTGGATTATGTGGCTTACTACTACCAGCAACTCGAGATAGAAAAAACAAAAAACACCCATATATATTTGCACACACAGAAGTCAAAATTAGACTGACAAACTTTGGGAGCTGATAGATAACTTTATTTTAAACACTTTTTGTTACGATGCTTCGTATAAGCACCAGATGAGTTAATGTCATTCTGCCTCCCACTCAGTTTTAAGTATTTAGGGCAAAATCAACAATGCAAATTAGTATTGCATTTATCTTAGTAAGGCACATAATTTTAATCCAATAAACAAACACAGAAAACAAACATCTCATTGTTTACGGTTAATCACAGCTTTACTATCCAAAGCAAATGTTGGAGCACACACCCATTGCAATTAATACAAAGAGTGCATCAGTGTGCCATATTCTTGCAAAGATACCAGCCATTTCTCCAATTTTGCCAGCTGTGCAGGTTATTCATGCCACATAGTCCTTTTCAGATTCAACAGGCATTTATATACTAGTCTTCATGTGTCCCCACAAAAAGAAGTCAAGTGGAGTAAGGTGAGGAGAGCATTCCAGCCAGCAATGGGTCCGCCTCTGCCTATCCAGTGATTGCCGTATATAGCTGTAAGATGGCAAAGTACTTCAGCATCAAAGTGCGTTGGTGCCCCATCAAGTTGAAACCACATGTCCTGTCTGATATGAAGGGGAACTGTTTCCATTAGATCAGGCAAAACTTGTTGCAGAAATAATAAGTAATTGTAAGTATTCAATCAGAGGTCGACAAAATGTATGGTCCTATTGAGAAGCTATCCACAATGCCGGCACACACATTAACACCAAATCTCAATTGATGTGACCTTGGAAGATTTGGCTTGGGGATTTTTGAAGGCCCAAATATGTGAATTCCGACAATTAAGTAACTGCTCATGTGTGCAAATTGCTTCATCTGTGAACATGAAATGGGATGCAAACAGTACATTGTTTTCAATTTTGTCCAGGTACCACTGACAAAATTGCTGTTGCAGAGGATAGTCTTCAGGAGTCATTTCAAAGTGAAAAAAGTGCAACAACCTTTTTTGCAGAGTTCTTCTCACGGTACTATGGTTTAGGTGCAATTGTCGAGCGATGACACAAGCACTAAGTGAAGGATTGTTCTCAATGCACTGCAATGCATCTTCCTCATTCTCAGGGGTCTGCACGGAACGTGGCCATCCTTCACCTTCTGTTTGTCTAACCAAGGAGCCTCTTTCACGTAGTCTATGTTCAATGCTGGCAAATGTAGTGTGACGAGCAACTCTGTTTTGAAACTGTTCTTGGTAAAGCCTTACAGCTGCAAGACCCAAACTAGCTTTTCCATATACCAACAGCATGTCTGTCATCTCATTCCACGTGTACCATGTTATAAATAAACTAGTATGCAGCATGCATTCTAGCAAACTAATGCATAATGTCAAGGAAACATATGCTAAATGAGTTGAAATGTCTTTGTTTTGTTTCTCTGTGTGTTTCCTTTAAAAGATACATATACAAATGTAGTTTACATACCTAAACCAACTAGGTGGGAGGCAGTAATGACATTAATTCATCTAGCACTTACAGGAAGCACTGCAGCAAAAAACTTTCTTTAACAAAAAGTATTTAAAATAATGTTATCTATCAGATCCCATAGTTCGTTGGTCTGATTTTGGGACACCTGTTCATATATATGAAAAAGTTTTCAGGTTTTAAGGTTAATGTAACATTACAGTTTGTGGGTCTGGTCTAGGGTAACATGCTAGCCTTAGGTTCCCAAGGTGGCAGGTTAAAACCTGGCAGAGGGTGATGGATTAAAACGCCATAAAGTCCTTAGCATAGCTTCCTTTGGAAGGAAAGTTAAGCCGTTGGATCCCTGTTATAGATCTATGGTATATAAAAGAATCTTGAGCATGCTAAAGAGGTCTCTGAACAAAATCAAGCAGTTTTTCCTGTCCAATACAGAATGGGCTGCTAAGAACTGCAGCAGTTAAAGAGCAACTATAAATATCACTTAGTTTAATTTAAAATTCATGAGCTTATGCTCCAGTAATTATTTCGGGTTATGTGGCTACTATCACCTACAACTCTGTAGTAGAACTTTATATTTGTTAAATGTTATAAATCATATTTAGATTTTAAGGTTAATTTAATATTCCAGAATTGAACAAGGTTATAGTTAAAATATTTATTTCAGGTTATATGGCAAAAGAACAAACCATTTTTTAATTACTGTATGAAGAAATTCTCATTTTTCTGTAATGGAGTAAGTGGCCAGCTATCCATGTGTATAAAAAATTGTTGATTTCCTGCCTTTTACATATCTCAATATGAACTTCATATCATATAAATGACATCAACTTGAAATTCTACTAGATTGGTTTCATTGTTAGCATGCTGAGGTTATGCAGCCCTGGATTGCAACAATGCAATGTTATCCAGAATTGTATTAACTGATTCCATCCATGTGTTGGTTTTTTGAATGACCACTTCATAAAGAGTATATTTTCTTGTATAAATAATCAATAGGATATTTGCTTGCAAAACTACTTTGAATTTCTGTTAAAGCAAACCTGGAACTTCATGTAATCCTGATTGTATGTAACAGACATTGCTTGTATAGCCAGAAACATCAGAAATTTTTACTGCTAAAATTTTGTTCATTTGAAAGTTACAATAATATTGTTGATTAACCAAGCTGATTCAGATGTAATGAAGAACAACATTGCTTTAAATGAAACAGTTTTAACCACAGTTGACCAAATGTTTCTTCTTGCTGAGCAAGTTACTGGAAAACAGAAATTCCATTTTCAGATTTAGTGCTCTGATTATTGATACTAAATCAAACATTTTGGATTATGTACAAAAGTTGTTTTTGTTGATAACAGTGGTAAATCGACATTGCCCTCTGATAAAGTCTCAGGAAGAGATACAATCTTATATAATGGAGAGGATCTTCTTGAATATGAGGGTATGGCAAGTAATATTACAGACACACCAAGTGTTGAACATTATCACCCAGAACAATCTGGTAAATGCAGTGATGGAGGAAGAATGTACAGTGGGACTATATGCTCAAAAAAAAAGAATTTGATGCATAAGGGTGAAAGGCCACACAAGTGCACCATTTGTGAGAAGAAATTTACCCGATTGTCACATTTGAAAATGCACAATCTGGTTCACGAGGGCAAGAAGCCACACCAATGCAAAACTTGTGATAGGAGCTTTACTTGGTTGTCAAGTTTTAAAATACATAGTTTGATTCATGAGGGTAAGAAGCCACACAACTGTAAAATTTGTGATAAGAGCTTTACTCAGTTGTCCGATTTGAAAAGACATAATTTGATTCATGAGGGTAAAAAGCCTCATCAATGCAAAATTTGTGGTAAGAAATTCACTCATTTGTCAAGTTTGAAAACACATAATTTGATTCATGAGGGTAAGAGGCCACACCTGTGTAAAATCTGTGATAAAAGCTTTACTCGGTTGTCCCATTTGAAAATGCACAATTTGATTCATGAGGGTAAAAAGCCATACCAGTGTAAAACTTGTAATAAGTGCTTTACTCAATTGTCACACTTGAAAATGCACAATTTAATTCATGAGGGTAAAAAGCCACATCGCTGTAAAACTTGTGATAAGAGCTTTACTTGGTTGTCAAATTTGAAAGAGCATAGTTTGATTCACGAGGTTAAGAAGCCACATCATTGTAAAATTTGTGACAAGGACTTTACTCGGTTGTCACATTTAAAAAGGCATAATATGATTCATCAGCCACACAAAGGCACATGAATATGTAATTGTTAACAGAGGGTTACATTTTAAACAGCTTGAAAATGCTCAATCTGAAAGAAATAAAACTGAAGACTTCAGTGATTTGTCACATACATATGGCTTACTAATCAGGCCTTCATATAATTTAATGTACATGGCAAAATTGTAAAATTATCATGTTTCAGTATATTTCTCTTATGATTCTGCCTGTTGGTCTTTGAACCTTCAGTATTCAAACTAGAAGATGTGTTTCATGATGTTCAACCAAGCTTAAAGAAGCAGCAATTAAAGATGTATAAGTGAAATTTATATTCTGCACTGGTGATATAATTATAACATTAAAATAAATAAATTCTCTTAATTTTTAAACTTTTTTTTTTTTTTTTTTTTTTCCTTTTTTAAATACTCTACCAAATAACCATAACTACTTAAAACAGCTACCATTAAGATTCACTTAGCTTTTTTAATATACAGTAGAACCTGTATTATCTATTGCAATGATAGGTTAATTAATTAGAAAAAAATTTGATAACCCTTACCATAAAGATTTTTTTGAATAAGTAATCATTACTTACAGTTTCGTAAGCTCTCATATGCTGCTATGAATATTACCTGCATCATTCGCATGCATTACACAACATTTTACTGGTTACAATGCAAACAACAGAGTTTCTTCTAAAATTTTGAATGTAGATTCTATCATCTTTTATGATTCTTTAACCCCCTAATAGTGTTAGACAAAATTCAAATTGTAGCATTTTATCTTTGTTCTATTATCAAATCATGCACAGTTGTTAACGTCAATCTCATATTGAGATGCAAAATTAGATAATTCTCCCTTTTTATACCTTTGTTTCTATATTTAGCATAACATGCTTTCTTTTCACACCCAGACTTTTCTACAGAAAACAAGGATGCTCAAACATTAAAACTAGAACTGTCTGATGCATACATGAGTTTGCGGTTGTATGGAAGTCTGCATTTCTATCTACTTTCTAAGAAATTCAAACATACTGTTGAGAAAAATTTAAATAGCTTTTGTGCCTCATTTCTTCAAGGAAAAAGAGCGAGAAGTAAGAGCCATAGTGTTTAATGCCTGCTTTTACTACTATGACACTGCAGGCAATGACACTGATACATGGGATGAACATGGAGCATGGTGGAATGCGATGGCAGGGGAAACCAGAAAACTTGTCCCTGTGCTGCTTTGTCCATATATTTCACATTCAGTCTCTTGGGATTGAATCCAAGCTGTCTAGGTGAGAGGCAATTGGTCTAACCACTTGGGCATGGTGCTGTCCAGGTGATGACTGATGATGCAGGGAATGAAGATGAAGCATTGGTGGAAAAACCAGAGAAAATTCATCTTGTGCTGCTTTGTTCAGCACAAATACCACATGCTGTCACCTGGGATTAAACCTGGCTGCTTTGGTATGAGGTGAGTAGTCTAACCACTTAGCCACAGCACAGCCCTGCTGATTGGTTAATGGGGTGACAGAAAATCAGGGTTGCACTGTAGTTGAAATTTGAGTATTTTTGGTGATTCATTAACCAGATTCTCAGCTCTTTGCTTTATATCTTTGTTTTCATTCATATGGTTTTAGTTAGCACTGTAATGTTGTGAATTGCTTGCATGTAGAGAGATATAAAATTGTTTCACCTGGAGCATACCTGACTGTATCATCATGTATGTTCATTATTATATAACCTATTGCAACCGGATCCTATCACAAAAATGCAAAGGAATTACTTTATCACATGTGTTCCAGTACCTCACTCACGGTACAGCTTCTAAGTTTAAGATGAAGCATAGGTTAACTTTTGAAATTCAGACATAGCTTCATGTAGCAGATGACTTGGAACATTCTAAAGCTAGCCTCAAGTGCTTTAAGAATTGAACATTTGACAAGGTAATTTCTTTACTCTATGGACATGATAGGATGTTAGGTGTTTAAGGGAGCTAAACTACTAAGGCCATATTGCCCTTCTATGGACAAGTACCATAACTCTCTCTGGAAATTCGTGCTTATTTCACATAGTACTTTTGATGTAGGCGGTTTATCAATGAAAATCTGTTGTTCTAATATGAAGTTTTCAATGGGATGATAATATGTTTACACAGAAGTTATTAAATACAGCACTTGCAGTGATGTCTACTCATAATAATGCAAGTGATGGGAATGATCCAATTAAACTTTTATGAGGAGACAGTTCATTTGATTTGACTTTCCAATCTATTATACATTGCCTAATTGTTTTGTGACCCATTTTATTGCTTTCAATATTACCACATATGAGTTAATATGATGCTTCCTATATATAGCTTGAAAAAATTATGAAAATCCCTACAATTGTTCTTCTGTGTTATGGATTAAGCCAAATTGGTTCATCAGGTATTGTGCACCTCCTACCTAGTGCTTGTCAATTGAAATGTTCTATACCAGCTGAATTGGAGGATCTTGTGCTTGTCATGCTGAGCTTGTTCTACACATGGTGTTCTGGTTCAGCTGTATTAGACTATGTTAAGCTTGTCATCCTGAATTGTGACACTCAAATAATTGCTTATACATAATTTTTATTTATTCATTAGCATAGAATGTCCCAATGAGCATATTGCTCTAGGTAGGGACTGCCCTTTAGTGAAGCTGTAAGCAAAATACAAAGAATAAAACATTAACACACATAAAAAGGAGTATATAAGTATACATTTGATATATATATATATTTTTTTTTTTTAGTGTAATTTTTGTGGGTGTGTGATTAGACTTGATCCAATATTTCAAGAAACACCATAGGGATTTTCTGTTGTCAAATTTTTAGGAATTACAGTACTGCTCAAGTAGGTATTTCAAGAGTTTGTTTTTAAGTTGGGATAAGTTAGATGATTGTTTAATGTTAAGTGGGAGCTGTTGTATGTTTTGGTGGCACTAAGTAATATATTATTTATTCTAAATTTGGTAGAGTTAACTGATTCTATACATATGTGATTGGCTGATCTAGTTTTGTAGGAGTGAATATCTCTTTTGTGTTTGATTACAGAGTTGGTACATAGGAGGTTATTTCCAGCTTTGTACATGAATGAAGATTCACTATATTTACAGAGATAGGAAAATGGCAGTATATTTGTTTCCTTAAATACTTCTACAGAAGGTTTTAAAATATTAAATCCATAAAGTATTTTAATAGTTCTCTTTTGTAGGATTTCTAAACAGTTTAGCTGTTCTTTATTGATATTGGACCATACTACATTTAAATACAGAAAATTGGGGTGCAAGAGTGCAAAATAAAGACTTCTTTTATAACTGTTATCTAAGTCTAGATCTTTTAGTCTGTACAATATGCGAATAATGGAGTTTGTTTTGCTGATAATGTGTTCAATATGGTATGTCCATGTCAAAGATGAGTCTAGTGTTAGCCCTAGGTATGTAAATCTGTTTACTCTTTCTATAACATTATCTTTGATCTTAATTGACATATTACTTGTAATTGGTCTAGAAGGTCTATGAAAAAGCATATATTTAGTTTTTTTGGCATTAAGAATTAAGTTGTTATATTTTAACCATGTCTGCAGTGTTGTAAGGTCAGTTTGCATATCTTTCATTATCTGCGATTGAGATTTATTTTCATAAAATAGAAAAATATCATCTGCAAATAGAAATATTTTACCTGTTAGTTCTACATTTCCTATATCATTAATGTAGATAAGAAATAAAATTGGACCTAACACTGTATTTTGTGGAACTCCAAGCTTTACTGTTAATATTGGGCTGGAATAATTGTTTAGGCTGATATATTGTGCTTCTAAAGCAGTTCAAGGCAATTCCTCTTAATTCAATTCAATTCAATGTTTTATTCACCGAGGATATACAATTTGTACATATGGCTTGACTGTGCTAATTTTTTTTAGGAGGAGTTCATGATTGACAATATCAAATGCTTTATTTAGGTCAATGAAAAGTCCACCTGCAATTTGTTTGTTATCTAAAGTTTTCTGTAATAAGTTTACTACATCAAGTGCTACTACTTCTGTGCTGTTTGGGTAAGATTCATATTGGAATTTAAAGAAAACATTTATTTGTTCTAGAAAGTTTACAAGTCTGTCTTTTACTACGGATTCCAGAATTTTTGAAACAGTGGATGCAATACTTATGGGTCTATAATTGTTCGGAGAAGATTTATCATCTTTTTTGTGTATTGGTACTATTTTAGCAAGCTTACACATGTCAGGTACTGTGCCACTATTTAGAGAAAGATTAATTAGATCAGAAAGTATGGGTGCTAGATGATAGTGACAATTCATCAAAATTGTACTATTAATTGGATTATTTGTGTTTTTGTTTTTAGGTTTTTGTATTATTTTACTCACTTCTTTTGTATCTGTTGGTTTAAAGAATTATAATTGTATTGGACTTGTATGGCTATTACATATGGGGGGAGGGAGATCCTTTACCATATGATCCACTACACGCACAAAATATTTATTGAGTTCATCACAGATCTCATCATTTTTGGTGTACTTTTTTCCTTCTTATTCAATTTCTACTATAGGAGGAAGTGTTGTTTTAGAATTAGTGAAAATTTCCTTTACACAGTCCACATATTACTGTCTTTTCCTTTTTCTATTTGTTATCAATAATATTCTCTCCTTAATAATTATTTTAAATTATTTACTTCTTTGCTGCATGCTTTGTACTCGTGTATTATTTCATGGGATAGATTAGAAACTTTAGTTTTTTTGTATAAGTTGTTCTTTTGGTTAATTAATTCCAGAAGTTGATTTGAGATCCATGGATTTAACTTAGTATTTGGTTTCGAAACTTTCCTATGTGTTTTGCTGGCAGTTTTTAATGCTGAGTTAACAAAGTTGTTAATTGATTGGTATGCATCATTTATATTTGTTGTTAAAGTAGGTTTATCGGTTGTGTGGAAAAAATTATTTAGTTGTGCAAAATCTGTTTTTGTTTGATAATTATACTTCACTGCCCTTTGTTTTACAAGTTTTTTTCATGTTTTGGAGTATGATATAATTGGATATGTTTAAGTAGGCATGGTCTTTAAGTGTGGCAGAATTTTCTGTTAATCTAGTTGGTAGCCTTTTGTTGCATATCTCATAGTTATAGCTCTGTAGTGTTGTAGTATATAACAGTTTATTTTTGCTAATTTCAAAAATATTAATATTTGAGTCACCAATGAGGATGATATTTTTGTGTTTTGTGTCTAGCATGGGTTCTAGGGTTTTTAAAAATGGGTTAGTATTACTTTCTTTGTGATTATAGAAGCCAATAATATGAAAAAGTTTTGTTATCCTTTGATATTCCTAATTTAATAATACTATGGGAATTCCAGACACTGTCAATAAGCTTTGAATGCCATCTAGTTGACACATAGATTGATAATCCACCTGCATGGCCATCTCGGATAGCATGGTG
Source organism: Hymenopus coronatus (assembly GCA_030762935.1). NCBI lineage: Eukaryota > Metazoa > Arthropoda > Insecta > Mantodea > Hymenopodidae > Hymenopus > Hymenopus coronatus. The sequence goes on along the minus strand of CM060899.1, from coordinate 30,828,214 downwards.
AGCTATATAATCTGGTATATTGAAATATAGCACATCACTCTCATTTAGCCATGTTTCGGCTATTACAATTACATCTACAAAGTTTATTTTTTCTATAATTAGTTTCAAGCTATCAAATTTATTCCTAACGCTATGTGCATTAACATAAAAAATTCTTAGAGCAGGAAGTGTATCACATTTTAATGATTTACATTTGTACTCTAGCAGGTTATCACAGCTAAATTCCGAAAATTGAGTCATGATGTTGTTTTTCTGGACTTGTTTGTCTATTTGGAACTACTGCAGCAGTTTCTTTTCCAATTCTTGTAGATCTGTTTGAGATCTTACTGCAATACTTGAACTCTCTCTCTGCTCTTGCACAAATATCTTGCAGTCCCTTGTATATTTGTTCACTTAGCATGGTCCATTAATAGCGAGGAGGTATTATATTTCAAACTTATGATGTATATTATTTCACTATTAATACTATCCTTCCTTATAAAAGAAGTACTCATGTCAGGACCACATCATCCTGAGATGTAAAAAAAATAATCCAGTATACATAATATCTACTCACAAGCATTATACGTGAATTCTTGTCAGATCAAACGGCTAACAGCATAAAAGTTTTAAAATTAAGCTTTTGATTGTTAAATCTCTTCATAGCCGTCACCTTATAATTATGTTTACAGTAGATGAATATAAGAACCTGATCCTTTTGTAATTGGCAAGTTTTCCGTTTCTGTGTTAGCTGTTTTTGTTTCAATATTATGCAGATATGTTATCAGTAACTTTAAAGTCAACTTGTGTTAAAATAGAATGAGCCTAAAATAACAATAGGTTGGCTTGCTTAAGTTGCTGCACTGAGCTCAGAATGACTCATGAGAAACAGCTGCTTTTATGTTCCCACAAAGTCATTGTCAGTATCAGTTAAATGAGAATCAAGTTATGTCCTTTATATTTTTGTGTATCAGACATTTGCTAATGTGGATTGTTTGATTGAGTCATTTATACTCAACTAGGTTTGCTGTGATGATGATGAATTGCAAGAAGAACAATAGATTTGTGTTAGTCATTCTTGATGAGCTCCTGATTATTACTTTGATTGCTGCAGCTATTTTTCCCTAGAGTGTAATGAATTGACTGGCATAGGTGATGCATATCAGTTGGCTGCTTATGCAAGAATAGGTTTTGATAATTTTAAAATAAAAACAGAAGCTCTTAAAGATTATATCACTCAGGGTAGGACATATGTTTAGCAGTGAAGAATCTTATATATTCTGAAAATATTCCTGTAAAGAAGTTGGCGAGTGTAGCAGCAGGTGTTGGAGATTCTGTGTTGATAGATGATGAAAATGATTCATAGCCTTGTGTCATAAAGGTGAAAAGGTTTCCAAAATAGTGCAATATATCAGTAGTCATTCAGCGCTATTCTTAGAACCTTTGTTAGAGCTAACAAATTGCTATGCCATGATTTGTTATTTACTAATGTTGTAGGAATAAAAAAAATGTTGAGAGGAACGAATAATTTATTAACGATACCATGTCAGCATATGGTGTTGGGTGAAAATATGAAGGTGACTCTTGTAAGGGAAAGGAATGAATGCAGCAGAGGGTTATATAATAAATGTCTTACTTCATAATTTGAATGATGAAATGTATATACAGGAGGCATATATTCTGTAAGAAATAATCTAGTCACCTAATTTAACTTTTGACAAGTGGATTTATTTTTTTCATGGTAAACTGTTTTTTTTTTTTTTTTTTTTTTTTTGGCACTAATAAAGAACTGCCCTTATCTGCTCTTACTTATATATCACCCATATTGTGGAACTTGGCTACATGTTTCTCTAACCTCTCATCCTTTAAAAATGTTTGCACTCTTCTATTCTATTTACCAGGTATAAGTAACTTATAACCAAGCTATCTTTTTTAACTTTCTGTTATCTTCCAAATATGTTATCTCTGAAAAATCTAAATAAACTGTAACATTTTGTAACCTATTAACTTCTGATGTTAATATAAACATTGCTGAAATGAAGAAAAAGACATTAAGCAATTTCTTTCCAGTCTAAAGACAGAAATGTTGATTAGGAAGTGCCTCATTAAGCTACAGTAGAACTATTGTTTATGTGCATTAAATATAAAAAAGGTCATAAGAAACAAGACATATGGTTTTAATGCTACTCTGCAGCGCGCTAAAAACAAACCATTGCTTTCATTGGCATCTGTGTATGTACATCAGTCTTTGTAACAACAAAATACTGTGTACCTGTTTTTAATAAATTTAAACCAAATATCGAAAGAAAAAAGAAATTAATAGAAACAATTTTGGGAATTTAGTTATTTGTACAGATTGGTTGAAGTCTTGTTATTGGGGTATAGTGGTAGTGATATATAAAAATACTTAAGCTTTTATTAATTCTAAGAACCCTTGATCAATTCTTTTTGCACGTTAAGAAAGCAAGCCATTCAGTGGAGTTTCAGGAATTGGTGTAATCTGAAGCACAGACTTAAAAACAACGAAACTAATAGGATGCGGCAGGACATCCTATGAGCTCTACTGGTATTCCAGTTGTGCTGAAGTGATATCAGATTTATTTGTTGTGTTTAAGAGCCATGGGACAGAATGTTCCTAAGTAATTTGAAAAAAATACTTTACTAATACTCAGTAGCATTATTTATTATTTTCCTCTTCTATATCATAGGTACATGAGAATGTAATTGAATTTATTTGCACTTAATACAGTTTCTTCTATAATAGTAGGTATACATATAAAAATATTGCATGCATGTTTAAAAAATGATTATATTTAAATGCCAAAATGACTTTCAAAACTAATAAATAATTTTATAATTAAATGGTAGTTAAATAAGAACTATAGCTTTCCTGGCGACGTGTTAATTCAAAATCTTCTCGGGCTTCTAGCCAGGTAATAACTTGGCTTGACACCAACGTTTCGAAGAAGTGCATCTTCCTCGTCTTCAGGGTGAACTGATGGTTTGAGCTTGCGGAGACTGGTATTTATAAGAGCTGGGATGAAGCTAACATCTGATTGGTTCGCGAGATATTATGGCCTGGTATTTAAGATGACTGAGACATGGGCACGGACTTCGTAGAAAACTATTTATAGCAGTTATTCGGCTAATGTTTTGTGTTTGAGCACGCACCTGCTAGAAAATAAGTCTTGGAAGACTGCAGGTACAGGATTAGGTGTTAAGGCTCTTTATCATCGGTGTCCATGCTGAACTTAATTGTAGGCCAGAATCGCGATTTAGATTATTTGTTTCAGATGAGATGGCTAAAGCTTCTTTTACTCTCCTTTCCCAGTAATTCGAACACTTTGCCACTATCTTGGTGTTAGTAAAGTTAGCTCTGTGGCTCTGTTCTATACAGTGTTCAGCCAGTCCAGATTTTTCGGGTTGCATAAGCCTTATTGATCTTTGGTGTTCAGAAACGCGTGTGGCAATAGTGCGTCCTGTTTGGCCAATGTACGCTGCGCTGCATTCGCAAGGAATGTGGTAGACACCAGGTACTCTGAGAGCTAAATTATCTTTAACTGGCCTGACCAAATTTTTGATTTTAGGTGGTGGCTTATGGATGGTTTTGACATTATATTTGTAGAGTAGTCTACTAATCTTTCCCGAAAAATTGCCGGTAAACGGTATATAGGCTATGGCGGCTGGCTTGTCTTTTTGTTGAGTGTTCTTGCTGGGGTTTCTTTTTCGTCCGGCTCTTTTCAGCGCTGATGTGATGTCCTTGGCTGAATATCCATTTTGTTGGAGTGTGAATTTTAGGTGTTGAAATTCCATTTGCAGATTATCTGGGTCTGATACAGAAACTGCTCTATGTGCCAATGTGTTTAGAATGCCCATTCGTTGTGACTTATGGTGGAAGCTGTTTCTGAACACCAAAGATCAATAAGGCTTATGCAACCCGAAAAATCTGGACTGGCTGAACACTGTATAGAACAGAGCCACAGAGCTAACTTTACTAACACCAAGATAGTGGCAAAGTGTTCGAATTACTGGGAAAGGAGAGTAAAAGAAGCTTTAGCCATCTCATCTGAAACAAATAATCTAAATCGCGATTCTGGCCTACAATTAAGTTCAGCATGGACACCGATGATAAAGAGCCTTAACACCTAATCCTGTACCTGCAGTCTTCCAAGACTTATTTTCTAGCAGGTGCGTGCTCAAACACAAAACATTAGCCGAATAACTGCTATAAATAGTTTTCTACGAAGTCCGTGCCCATGTCTCAGTCATCTTAAATACCAGGCCATAATATCTCGCGAACCAATCAGATGTTAGCTTCATCCCAGCTCTTATAAATACCAGTCTCCGCAAGCTCAAACCATCAGTTCACCCTGAAGACGAGGAAGATGCACTTCTTCGAAACACTGGTGTCAAGCCAAGTTATTACCTGGCTAGAAGCCCGAGAAGATTTTGAATTAAATGGTAGTTGTATAATTTTTATACCTCACAAAGGTTTTTGATGATGATATTCTAATAACTAAACTAAGAAACATTTGGACAATGTTAATTTTTATATTTTATCTAAATTGAGATATAGCCAGTTTTATTACAAGAACCCAATGGTAAAAGAAGACTTAAACATTGTATTTTACTGATAAAAACAAGAGCTGTCATTTATTTATTTTGTTTGTTTTGCTATATGACTATTATGCTCAAGGAACACAAATGGTTGTTTTATATTGATAGCTTTTATGAATCCTGTTAGCCGAAATATGTATGTTAAGCAACATTAAAGATTCAAGGATGCTTTAGCAATATTTGCCATTCAGTTTACTTCAGGAAGATAAGAAATTGCCCTAATACCTTGTTTATTCATTTTGAGGAATAGTTTTAGTTCAGCTTTTTTCCTCTCTTAATATATAAATAATTAATTATTACTTTCATTATTTATACATTCTGCATTGTCTGTTGTTATCTCAATTACATGTTAGCTCTATGCTACCCTTCTTTCAAACTGATTCCAAACTAATGGAAACATTAATAAAAATGCAACAATTACGAATGGCAATGAGTTAAAACATTGTAAACTGATAGACATCAACAGTGTCGAATTATAAAGAAAATCATTGCATTAATAACAAGTATCATGAATTTGGCTAAAGATGCATTAGTGCTAATTTGGGATACTGGGAACTTACAGGGTCATATCGATGTCCTATCACACATCTCTGATAATAAATATTAATAAATATTTGCTAGTTCTGAGAAAATCTTATTTTAAGTTTCAAAACTTTAATTCATAACAATAACTTTAGAAAGTAAATATCAAAATGCTATCTGAAGTTAATTTTTATTAATTTTCTTTCAAGACAAAAATGTCTAGCATATAATAATGTCTTAAAAGCTATTTCTGTGTATTATGAAAGTCGAATGTAAATCTGCAATTAAAATTACTGCACAACTCTTTTTTCACACACATTAGCTTACATTTCTTCATCTTCTTCTTTTGAAACCTCATTAATTATTTAGCAGATGGAATTTCTCAATGAAATCTCTGTATTCTTCAGAAATCTCCTGCTTTGTAAGAAGGATAGGAGATCCTTCTTCATTTTGCTTTTAGGCAACCTTTTGCTGAATGCAGATTTCAAAGAAACCGCCTCCTAATCCTGTAGTTGTTTTTTCCTGCAGTCTTGTCTTTTATCTTAGCATACACATATCTAGGTCATAAAATGTATCTTCTGTGAGGATATAATAAGAATAAGTTTACTTTTCTGCAACCTGATCCACTTAATTTTCACCAAATTTACTTATACACTATAAGTTGTCCCACCAAGAGCATAGAAATCTTCATAATGAATTACTGTAACTTGATATGAAGAAGGATTAATTCTGGTGGCTGAGATCAAGGTGCCCATTTGTAAGTAGTGAACACATTCATGTGTTTCATTTTCTGTGCGATAAAACATGCATAGAATCAGCTTCCAAATAAGAATGTCCTAGTTCCATAAATTTTATATCAATTGTCTCCAAATTGTTCTTTTTATTGACAGTGTACAGCATTCCAGTAGTGATGAATTGATTCCAGTTCTGTCCACTGCAAATATCACTGAATGTGGTTAAGTGGGTAGCAGAGTCAGGTAAGCTAAAGACATAGTTTAGGAGGAAATTTCTGTGCTACCTTTTCTTCCATTGCACCATCCCAATGTAGTAGAAACCATCTGGGCTCTCATCCATTATATTGAAATTGTAAATATTGAGTCTACATTTGTAATAAATATAATAGTCTCCTGTAGAACCCTTAAAATAGCTTGAAGATCGAAAGTGATGGATCTGGAGCTTATGCCTCCATTATCTACAGCTATTTTCTTTTCCTGTGTTTTCATTTACATTAACTAGTTTCTCTTTTCTTTTTGCTATCCCTTGTCTTCTTGTAAGGGAACTTTATTCTTATCTGCTTGGCAAGAATTACGTCTAGTGCATTTGTCCTTTTTTGGGATATAAAAGGACAATGTTGGATCATAGAAGTGAAAATAATTTGATAAATGAATAGCGAGATAGGCATGATATACTTTTCCTTACAGTGTTGCTTCTTGTACAGGTGATATATTAGGGTTAAATTTAAATCAGGTAGCAAGTACCTTCTGAGTCTTTAAAGCAATAATGGGACTCTAAACAGGGAAATGAAGCAAGATGGTTTTTATGTGATCCTGCTGTTCTTGGGAATTGCATTGTGCAATGACTGTCTCCATGATCTGCCATCACATTCAGTATAAAGTGTAGTATCACTTGTTTTCTTCATATAAAATTCATTTACCTTTATGGACAAAGTGGAACATAGAAATTCCAAGCACATGCATTTGCTTTCACAGTTTGTTACACAAATAAAATTTCTGGGAAATTATCCTTTCTTTTTGTGCAAAACTTTTTCTGCGACAAACAGGTTTATTTAAAATTAATGAGCCGAGGTAAATTTTTGTTGTTGTACATTCCACCAGTTTTCAGTACTCTGCACACTTGAAGCGTGATGCTTCGTTGAAGTTTTCAATGCACAGATATCTAGAAAAAGAATAAATTATAACCTTAGTTGTCACACCACACATTTTTAAAATTTCATTGCATTAAAATAGAGAGAGAAAGAAAGAAAGGAAAGACATACCTGCAATTCAGTTAGACAACTGTTTTTTTTTTGTTGTTTTTTTGCTGCAATATATTTTCCACGTTGCATTTGAAAATGTAATAAGAAAAGTTTAAATTATTTTAAGTATTTAAAATAAAGGAAGTTTAAACCTTAAAGTAGAATGATAGATATTTTTATAGCTATCATTACTTATCATATGAATGTAGCTTTTCCATAAAAGAAAAAATATACAAAAACGGATTGGAAAAGAATAAAAAATAAGTGGATCGTTAAAGGAATAATTATCTCTTGTAGAGGGCTTATTATTATCAATGTCTTTGTTGTCTTCATCTTTATTATTATTATTATTATTATTATTATTATTTATTGTTGTTGGCCCCAAAGTTGCTACATTCTATAAGAATTAAATTCCAATTTTAAAACAAATAATACCATAATAGTAAATATATTCTAGATTCTTAAAATACAAGTAAAGCGATCTGAATAGTAAAAACAGAGAGAAAGGCTGCACTAAGCTCACTGAAAATATTGAGTTACAACACAACAAGAAACACTTCGTAAATCCTTTAGAAATAGCCCAAGGATTTAATATTTATTTTATAACTGTAATAAACAAACTAACAGAAATATCCTCCTCTGCAAAACTAAAGGGTCTGTTAGAATTCATACCCTCCAGTAGTAAATATTTCTAACTCCAGCAACCTCAGTAGAAATATCTAATGTAATTATTAGAAATTAAAAAAAAGAAGGAAAAAAAAAATCCTTTGGTGGTGACAGAATTCCTGGTTTTATTATTAGGAAATATGTGAACTGTATAATTATACCCCTTATAAACATTTATCTTTCCATTTCATCAGCACCTTCTCAGGTAAGTATCAACTGGGAAGGGTAATGCCGGTTAAATAACGCTGGACTTACTTCCTCTGTAGACATTTAGCTACCATATTGTTAGGCGGTTTTATACAGAACTCATTCTCCTGATAAATTTAACCTACTGTTGCTATGAAAATATGATTTACCCCTTTACTTTTTAATTTTACCCACAAAGTTTTGCTATTTATAGTATCAAATGCTTTTTCCAAATAAAAAAATACCATGTATATCCTTACCCTTATGTTGCTCAAATATTTGTCCACAATTGTCGCAATTACAAAAATATTATCTGCTTCTCTTGTACCTATTCTAAACCTGCTTGAAACTCAGATAATTTCTTCTCTTCTCAACCCAGTTCTATAACCTCTTATAGATCTAAACATCTTACCTAAAATGGGAAAAAAGGCTAATAATCCCTCTATAGTTGTTTCTATCACCCGTGGTCTTATATAATGGCACTATCATGCTTATTCTGCAGCTCTTGGGAATCTTTCTTGACTCAAATATTTTATTCAACAGCTTTATGAATATTTTTTGCCTAGTTCCATCTAAGGACCAAGCATTCTAACATTCACCTGGAATATGAATACTATCTATATACCTGCTGCTTTGTTGGCTTTTAGCCTCTCAGTCTGCTCACAAAATTCAGTTGTAATTATTCTATTTAATTAATCTATTACTTGCTGTCCCCATGCAGTAGCTCTTCAACTATTATTAACGTTTTTCAAATGGGAAGATTTCTACTCTGCAATGAATGACATGTGTTATTGTGCTCTGCATTGCCAAGTCGCTACCTACCCCCCACTCTTTCCATATTTCCCTCTCACTCGTACTTCTTGAGCATGCAAGTCTGCCTGGGGACATAATGGTCAATGTAAGGAAACCCTTTAGAAGTGAATTTTCTAAACTTCTGTAGGTTTGCAGTTTTTAAATTTAAAACTTGAACATGCATATTGCATATTATGTACATTTTTTTTAAATGCTATACTATTCTAGTTTATGAATTACATGCTCTTTTAATGCAATAGAACTGCCAATACACCACTAAAAGCCAATACACTTGCTCTATTCCTGACTAAACAGCAATGAAAACTGACTTGAACTCTGCAAGGACTGTGGGTTAAATAAAAATTAGCCCTGATTTTGAGAGAAAACATAAACATGCGATAGCTGAAGCAGCATTCTACAACTAACAATAATATGCTCGCACTCTGTCTCTTAACTTTTAACAGCTTGGTAAGCGTAGTAAATGTAATGATTCTTCTAGTACTGCCATGTCAATAGTTTACATATGTATTACGGCATATATACATACATATATACAAATAATAATAGTCATTACAGTGCTTATGTGATTATGATATGATACATGGGTATGTTTATTCACGTGTATTATGAAAACTATTTGAGCTAAAAATCCATGGTTTTTATAGTTCTGCTAAAAACAATACTCCTTATCTTCCCCATAAATTATGTTTTGCAAAATTTTAATGTTTTGTCTTAGTGCAAGTAATATTTATGAGAAATGGAATCACTTAGCATGTTACTCCCCAATTAAGCGGGAATGCAAAACAGCAGCACTTTTGTTGCTGCTGGACTGGCGGCACTTAAGGAAAAATCTCATCCCATTTGAAAGTCGCTGTAGTAATGTTTTAAAATATTTGTACCATTATCTGGGTTAATATCATCTTCTCTCGTCTCACTTCTGGATATACTTCTTACTATTGACCATATTTTCTTTGTGTCATGAATTTTTGCTTTGTTTAATGTTATTCTATTCTCCTTTCCTGCTTATTGTCTTCAATGAGAGACAAGGCCCATCTAAGGGTCAACAAATTTTCCTTTTCTGCTGCCAGTTTCTCAATTCTTGCATAGCTTTTTTTTTGCCATTTGGCAATCTTTATCAAAGCATTTCCTTTCACTACCTTTATAAGCCTCAGCTTTCTTTCCTCCTCCTGCTCTTTTTATACCGTGTTCTAATTATTCTACAGCTTCCTCAATTTTATCAGAATTTAACAATCTTTCTACTCTAGCTTGTAATATTTTTCCATTTTCTAAACTTAATTTGTTATAAAATATTTCTTGCTTTTCTTTCCTCATTTATATATTTCCAAAACTCTACACAGCTCTCTTTGCACTACCTTTTCATCTCTGCTTGCTTCCTCTAATTTTAGTCTCATTGGAAAATGGCAGCTTGATGTTTACCATATTCATATCCTCAAAGTCCAACTCTCAATATCTACTGAGCCCATTATATAAGCCACCACACTTTGACCATTCTTATTTGCAAATGTATATTCCCCTTTGACCCACTATATATCATGAAATTATGTTCTTCAGAAAAATCTATACATTTCTCCATTCATTGTTGACAAACCTGTCTTTATAGTACCTGTTTTCTATTTTAAACACCTAATGATACATAATGTTCAGTTGAGTTGCTCATCTTAACCTGCTATTCCCCTATTCTTGCATTTAGGTCACCTGTAATTATTATTTCCACTGTACCATATTTACTTTACAACTCTTCAATACCCCAACTGCCTGTTCTAAATATATATGTGTTATAATACTTTGATGTGGGTGGGAGAATTATACACAATAGCAATACCAACATGGACTTCTATTTAGTAAATTCTACTTAATGAAAGCCACAACACTGATTTATTCCACAGCTCTTTTTCTTCATCACAAAACACCCTAGACCACCTGAAACTCTACCTCTGATCTGTTTTTTTTTTTTTTTTTTTAACACTAACACTATAGAAATCAAACCCTGCTATTTCTATCTTTATTTGGCATTATAACCATGCTCCACTACCATTACCACATCATCACATCTTACCACCTATTTCTCCACTATGCACTTTCTATAATAGTCTTCCATATTCCAGCTCATTACATTAACTTGAATCCCTATATTGTACATTTGCTCTCTTACTTCTTTAAATTTGCCTGCCTTCTGTAAGCATACAATCTATCACTTCCAAAATACTTCCCATTGGCATTGAAACTACACTTAAATCCTCCTTAATCTTTAGCTCCCAAGGCCTCCTTCTGTGTATCTTCAATCAGCTGTGTCTCAAGCTGCAGCCATCTGTGATACCACTGATGACATACTTTTCTCCTCCCTCCACAGCTGAGCTGATGGTGATATTAACTTTGACCTTGGTGATGTATTTGCCGTTTCTCTCTGAAAATCTGATGCATGCTTATTTCTTCTAAAATCAACCACATGGTCCTCCTGCATTCGTGCATAATACTGACAAAGTTCCTGCTTCACTCCCTCCATGTAAAAATCAATTCCTTTTATGAAGGCTGTTTTTTCTTCATCTCTTGCTTTCTACATTTCCATTATTGCTACCAATTTCAATTCCTGCTGCCTTTTGCCTAAATCCTATTCAATAAATTTTTAGTGTCTTTCAGGCCCGCTGTTTTTCATCACGTCTCATTTAAATTTTTTGTAGCTGATTTTACATTGGTCTTGGGCTCAGCTTTCTTCCAATTCTGAAACAATCAGTTATCTGCCATCCAACCATATTTAACTTCAGGTTCTTTTGAAATAGATTCTCTATATCTGGTCAGGCTGATCTATTCCTCCTCTCTTCAACCTCAAAATCATAAACTTAAACCTTCTATTTCCCTCCTCCATATTTTCCAAACATCAGTCTTCCTTTGCATTCCACTATCTCCTCACTCACCTCACCTTCAAATTTTCTTAACTTCATTTTAATTTCTTCAAACTTATCGCCAATTTTCTTGTCAATTCTGTTTTCCATGCTTTTTATTTATTTTATGTCTCTGATGACGGCCTGCATCATCTTGCCTATTTATTCAAATGTTGGTCATGGATTCATTCCCAAACCTCCAATTACAAGGCAAATGGCACATTACAAGAATATGGCATTATTCTTCCCTCTTAATCCTTGCTTTGCTCTCTGTTTATGTATTTTGTTTACATTAAAAGTGCTGCTTCTAATTCTGTATGATTTTGCAACAATACCCATCTTCTTCTGCTGTGCCCACATTTGCCTCCCTATGCATCTATAAAGTCAACCCAGGTAAGAACATCTGTTATACCTATCTTGCAATGTACTCTGTAAGCTCAATACTTGTTAAATGAAATCAGGTGGCCTAGTGACATGGATAATGTAAAGGTAGTTGTTATACAATAATTACTGATCAGAGGTAGCCATAATGTAAGACCTTTTTAAACTTCCCAATAAAAGTGTATACAAATGCTTAATGAGAAATATTACATTATTATTGTTGACAAAAACATTCATTATGGGAAGCCCACTGATAAATGGATTAGGTTTTAACAGCAAATTTAGAAAATTTTCAAGATTGGTCATTGCTTTAAGTTGAGTCTGTTTGGAATCTAGGTGATTCTACACCGTAATGCCCAGAAGCATTTATCCTGAGTGTTTCAGCTTCTATAATTTTAATATATTATGAAAATGATATTACAGATTAATATGCTTAACAGAAATGCGACTATGTATTAAATTCCATCAAAGTAGACCTATTAACTCTGATGTCAATAGTACTTTAACTTTAACTATCAATCAAATAAAATGTCCATTATGGTACAGTTTTATCTGATTTGTTGGAAAATGTGCAACAATGTTTCTGAGATGTAATGAAATAGCTCTGGATGTTAAAAATTTCTGAATAAGTAATAATTTAAAAACTTAAAACAAAAAAAACTTCTCTAGGAACATTGATATATGTAAATTATAAGTTTGTAACTTTACCAACAATTTTAATGAAGGTGTGTTTTGGAACACTGATGTGTATGACTAGAAATTCCTAAGTTGTGATGATACTTAAGTGTTACAAACCCAACTCAGTAATATTCTATTGTAACTTTACATTTTGGAACAAGCATCTACTTATTTATTTACTTTTACGTATGCCTTATAATTCTGAGCAAAAGTGCCAAACATAAATCTGAGTTAGATATTTTTATTTGCTGCGGCTCTGAATTTGGTGCAGGTCTGTTGAACTTCATACAAAACATTCCTTATAATAGAGCACAACTTAAAGCACAACTACATACATTTAAAGAGATGTATATGAAAAAGTTAGATCTTTACAACTTTTTATTTTCTGTGCATATACTACACATACAGTAGATAGAAAAGGTATTGCATTACATGTACATAATTTCATACACAAATGTATGTCTTCAAATACTTTGAATAAAAAAAAATGTTTTTTAGAAAAATTGCCAGCATGTGTCTGTGGAAGCATTGCTTAAAAACAAAGTTTAGTATATTCCAAGAATACAGAACGAAGACTTTCAAGAAAATCCCTCACTACATACCAACCTTCACATGGAAATTTTTTTTAAAATTTGTGTTGTTCTCAAAAATGGCTATTTTTTAAACTAAAATACCATATATTAAGCATATCTCAGTGACAAACAAAATATATATCTTGAATTTTCTGGGGAATAACCCTTGAAGACCGATTCATTCTGGATGAATTTTTCATGAGTGGTAAACCATCAGAGATAGACAAGACCTTACTACACAAAAAATGAAAAAAAATATAGATCCTGCTAAAACACATTAACTGTTTTTGAGATATTCACTATCATTGGTTTCAATTTTAAGGCATTAACATTTTATTTCATCTGTTTTGGTTTACTTCTGGCCATATGAATTGCCAACATAGCAACCAGCTTTTAAGCTATTTAACAATTGCTTTAGTCTAGTGTATTCCCCTTATTTTACTTCTGATAGAAGGAAGTAAGCAATAAGACAATTTTTTGCTAACACATGCATCAATTAAGTAAGATGGAGATAAAAGCATAACTTTTTGTAAGAATTGTTTGCAGAATAGGTAGAGAAAGTCATGTAAATGGAACATCTGATTTTTACCCTCATGAAACCAATTATGAATTTAAATCTTAGTGATACCCTTGCATGTCACATCTATATACCCACTTCTCAGTAATTACATCATGTATAAATGTGACACATTATTAAAGTCCTCATTGAAATTATGCATTTTCAAAATACAAAAAAGCTTAATTCTCCTTTCACAAAATTAAGTCACATTTATACAGTTTTTTGGTGCTTATGTATTTTAACACTTGGAAAATGATTAACTCTTTTCTCTGAAATGTCATACTCATTACATGTGTGGATCAGAAATCAAATTAAGAGATTTTAGATTTGACAGCTACTAATGCTTTATTCCAGCGTTTTAAAATATATAGATTTTAACATCCATAAATATATTTATGTTCTTTCAAACTTAATGAAAAAAGAATCTTACACAGATTTCATACTTGTGAGGTGCTTTACTCTATTATAAATTCTGGGATTTTTAATGAGACAAATGAGTAATGCTCTACCTAAAAAATTCACACTTGTAAGACTTCTAAATGTACCAAGTAAAGACCTTTTAATTATTTTGCAACTATGAGGCTTCTTACCCACATGTATCAAATTTGACAAGAATGAAACTTTTCTCAGAAATGTCATAACAGTGAGTCTTTTAACCATGTGTATCAAACTATGGGATTTTAAATCTGACAACCGAGTAAAATTCTTCTCACAAATTTCACACTTATGAGACTTTTTACCCTAATGTATCAAATTATGAGATTTTAAAGTTGATAAATGAGTGAAGCTTTTTGCACAAATGCCACACTTATGAGGCTTTTTACCCTCATGTATTAAATTATGACTTTTCAAATCTTTCAACCGAGTAAACTTCTTTGTACAAATGTTACACTTGTGAGGCTTTTTACCCAAATGTATTAAATTGTGCTTTTTCAAATCTGACGAAAAAGTAAAGCATCCTTCACAAATTTCACACTTGTGAGACTTTTTACCTTCATGTATCAAATTATGCGATTTCAAATCTGATAATCGAGTAAACCCCTTCTCACAAATTTTACACTTGTGTGGCTTTTTACCCTCATGTATCAAAATATGTGATTTCAAATGTGAAAGCTGACTAAATCTCCTCTCACAAAATTCACACTTGTGTGGCTGTTTACCCTCATGTATTAAGTTATGTGACTTCAAAGCTGAAAACCGAGTAAACGTCTTCATACAAATTTCACATTTGTGAGGTTTTTTACCTTCATGTGTCAAATGATGTCTTTTCATAGATGACAACTGAGTAAAGCTTTTCTCACAAATATCACACTTGTGAGGCCTTTTGCCCTCATGTATCAAATTATGTAATTTTAAAGATGGCAACTGAGTGAAGCTCTTATCACAGATTTCACACTTATGAGGCTTTTTGCCCACATGTATCAAATTATGCCTTTTTAAATGCGAAAACTGAGTGAACCTCTTCCCACAAATTTCACAGCTGTGAGGCCTATATCCTTCATGTATTAAATTATGAGATTTCAAATGTGACAAAAAAGCAAAGCTCTTCTCACAAATTTGACACTTGTGAGGCTTTTTACCCTCATCTATCAAACTATGCCTTTTCAAAAATGATGAACAAGTAAAAGTATCCCCATATTCATTACAATTCTGTGACTTGTAATCCTTATGCATCAGTAAGGCACAACTGTAAATTTTACCATCACAAGTTTGAGATTGTTCTGAGGAAACATACTTTTCCTCCGGTAGTATATTTGTGACATTGCTTTCTGGACTGTCCCATTCATGTCTATGCTTTTCATAACTAAAGCTTGAATTTTTTCCTGAAACTTCAGCAGAGTGCATTGTTGAATCACCATAAACTGCTTCTGTACATAGTCTGAAAAGTTGAAGGATTTACCAATAAGTAGAATAATCAAAGAATGAAAGGTATTTGAATCTGAAAAGAGAATGTGTTTGCTAACATCTGTCAACTGTATTACCAATTCTTCATGTAGAGCAACCTCATTGTTCATTACAGTCAATATCACTTTTTAGTCTATAATATAGGTAATTAATAAAATCCTTAAAATGAAAAACATGCTGATCATAAAATTAGTGTGATGTTTATTACAGACAAGAAGAATTACACCAACATTCATATTTCTCTAACAATATATCGGAGTAATTTCTCTGTAATTAAAGTTTGTAGGACAGTATTTTTATAACAAAATGATTTAATCAAAACAGTACACATTCAGTAGTAAAGTACAATCAATGGAAAGTTTCTCACAGATACTACACCCACTCTACTTACAAAATCTCATTTTTATATTATTTGAGATAAATATTTGCATCAATGACTTCTACACACATTTTGATGTATGTGCAAGATACAGCAGTCTGAAATGATAGACAAATCTTTAATAAAAGATATATGTTAGCTCTAAAGTTCTATACACTCTCCATGACACCACAAAAAACAAATAAGTCACGATTAAATTGAACTTTATCTATGGATGCTCCTTAACTGCTGTGATTTTTAGTGTACCATTTTATATTGGGGGTGAAAGACAGCTTAAATATGCTCAGATAGCCCTTTACAACACTTAAGGTTTGTTTTTGTTTTTCTACGTGTGATAAATCAACAACATGGGACTAAAGTTTTACTTCCCTTCTGAAGGAAGCCACGCTAAGGATTTTTATGTCTGAAAATATTCCTTACCATCTGCCCGGTTTGAACCCATTACCTTGGGAACCAGAAGCTAGCACATTACCCCAGCACCATGGAAGACGACTCAATAAAATGTGTTGTGGTCAGCATAGATTAGGTAGTTACTCATGAACAAATGCACACCTAATCCATGCTATCAGAAGTAATATAGGTAGCTTGGGAAGCTCCAAGGCATATGCTTTCATAAACATATTGGCATGCCGCACAATAATTAGCTCAATGTCATACAAAACCACACTTAAAAACCTGTATCTTTAATTATTTGTTTATTCTTTCAACATACAACATTATCATTACAGATAATGACCAGAAAAATAAGTTGTGATACATATGCAACCAATACTTTCTTTTAGTCGTAATTTAAGATTAGTGAACTTGAGGATGGACACAAGCAACTGATACAAATGACAGAGGCCAGAGTACCACCAAGGATTGTAGATAAGGTTAAATAATATTAAGTTGTTCTACTATCTTTAAGTCATAACACTATATGATTGGTATCTAATGTTGTGGAGTTGGCAGAAAAGCCATTTGCTCTCTTGCATTCAAGTATTTTGGTGTTATGTTATCATGTTAACTTAAGGTGGTGCAGTGAAGTAGGTGCTTTCCATCCATATCTTCTTTAAGTGTACCGAAAGGACACAAAGGAGATCTCACTATACCAATCTTTAATAAATGTTTATTGACACAGTCATGGCCTGTTAGGAGTACAAAAGTTGCTACAGATGATTTTCTTGTAGTGTAGCAATTTTGGTCATATTATATAAAATTTCCCATGGTTTTCCTTTTGTTTGTAATGCATTATCTTCTTTAATGTTTTATTATATGCTGATATAATTGTTATTTTAATAGAGTGATAACTTATTGGACCAGATTAATTTGATGTAATTTTACTGCCTTTCTTGGCTAGAAAGTCAGCTGTTTCATTACCCTGTGTTCTGCAGTGTGTTGGTATCCAGTGAAGTATTAATCTTATATTTAAATTAATTAGTTGTTTTATGATTTTACAGCATTCTACAATATTTATGTTATTAGATGTTACATCAGATGTTATGGATATTATAGCTGCTTTAAAGTCAGATAATAATACAACTTTTTCAAGTTTATTTATATGATATAGTAGGTTTTATAAGCTCTGAAGTATTGCCAAAATCACTCCATCAAAATTTGTGGTATTTTAAACTTAATCTTTTGTAGAAAGAGAAGAGAGGGCATATTGCACCTGTGGCAGTTCCACATTATTTTGTAAGCTGGAGCCATCAGTATAAACATGTAGCTATTGGTGGGTATTCTAAATTTTGTATTTCTAGTGTCATTTGTTTCAGAACAGACAAAGAGGTTTCAGATTTTGTAAATTCTTCAGCTAAATGAAATAGTGTTCAATTTCAAATAGTTTTAATGGGTTAGTATTTGTTTGTATGTTTTCTTTATAGTAAGGAAGTTTTAGTATGGAAACTTGTTGAGTTTGTAGGTTTACTTGTGCTTTCCTTTTCTCAATTTTTCATATTCTAATATGGCTATTTGTTCAATTCCTGGATTATTTGTTAAAATTTGTAGAGCAAATACTGGGGTAGTTTTAACAGGTCCATTTACTAGGTGAAGAAAATACTATATGAATCCTGTTGATATGTTGTTGAGAGTTTCCTATTAAGATAATTATTATAAAATGATTAGGGTAATAAGTAAGAGGGTAAGTGGTTGGTGCAAAACAAATATCCTTCACATTCAAGCCCAACTTCAGAACTGTTTGAGTCATAAGTTGTCTATTCAGTAAGCAACTGCCCTTTACCCCTTTACATGAAAGATAGGACAGGTTTGCTGATACTGATAACAAAGAGAAACACCCTCTGAGGAATATTATGAGCATCACGCATTAGGGCTTCATGTGCTATATAATCTCAAAATTGTCTACTATTAACTGCTACATAAAAATATATTAAAAAGTTTCCAACATTACATTTTGCATTGTTCAAGTTTAAACTATAAGACCAATATACTCCTTCAGAGTTGTTTTGAAACAGCTTAACATCTTGTGGATATGTCTATATAAATATACTATAGAACCGCATTAGTCTGGACTTCTCTTAATGCCATCTAATGTAACTTCACTCGCACTGCCTCCCATCGGTTGGTTGCCTGCTTGTGCCAGGTTGTTGATCTTCCCAAGGTGAGATAACAATGATGAAAACATAGCTGCATATTATGAACATTTGAGGCACACACGAGAGTTAGTTTTAAATTAATGTCAAAGGAAAAGGAAATTAATGTCAAAAGAAGACAAGAATCAGCAGTTTCTTCAAACCACTAAGGGTTTAGTGATTAATAACAGTATGTTTTGATTGCCATGTTCTAATTCTGTACTGTGCAACAATATCTTTTATACTAATTTACCCTTGTATTTATTAAATTTAAATACACATTCTTTTTACTGAACAGCGTGTTTCTTGGCTCATTTCATATGATATTCTGTTTAATCTGAACTTTCATTAATTCAAGCAAACTAGAGCCCCAGCTAGAACAGGTTCTACTGTATATACACACACACACCAGCCAGTCAGTATTGTCTTCTATTCAACAACCCACTTTTCACTTATTATCAGGGAAACTGTAGATAAGCTCTTTGGGTAGAAGTATTTTTTGGTACCAGATGATCTACATACTGCTTATTAGTTGGCAGTGGCTAATGGTTAATTAAATTGAGTTTTATTTATGGACGCTCGTTAACTGCTACAGTTCAAGAGTTCTATTATGTTTTCAGCATGATGGCTGCTTAATTTTACTCAAAGACCTCTTGATCAGATTTGAGGTGCCCTTATGTGCTTTAAATCTATGACACATGATCAATGATTTTACATCCCTTCTGAAGGAAACCATGTTAAGGATTTTTATACCTGAAAGCCAAGGAATTGTTTGATTTTGGCAGGGGGTTTGAAGACTGGTCTGATGCTACCCTTGGGCAGTATTCTTGCAATTTTGTAAGATACAAGGCCAACATAGAGGATAAAGGTGGCAGCAGTAATATCTTTTATTATCCTGACCAGAATGTGTTCCCTGCAAAGTAGCAACTATTTTATACTCCATGACAATCCCAGCAGAGCCATTGTAAGTCATATTTAATGAATTATGAATTGATAATCAGTGTTTTGCTGCTCATATTAGTCAGAAAGAATAGGGCTTTTCAATGATGAAAGTGCTATTGAAAGTGGTTTTTGAGATACAAATTACATATATACAAGTTGTCTCTCTTTGCAATGTTAGTACAACGGAAAATGGAAATATAAGACAAGAATAGCCAAGAGTCAAAACTTACCTAGGTGACTTTACTGGAGTGAAGTCACTGTCCTGTAACAGAATAATGCAAATGTACACCGTATATTATATACCATCCTGTAGTACATAGCAATCTTTAAAGTACCAGGTCCAATTTATTTTTAGACTGTTATATGGTGTTAGGAGTTATGTAGATACAAACAATTAATATAACATCAATGGAGAACTATTTAGTCTTGAATCATTTTGATTTAAAAAACAGAGAAAACTGGCAAAGAGGATTTTAATAGAGATTAACCAGCATCTATAAGGAGAATTAGGAAAGTAACCTCCATTTGGCTGTAAATACAAAACTTGCATTAAAAACATATTTTATTTTTATAGATAGGTAGAGTCAGATTGAAAAATTCAATGCCATAGTGAGAATTTGAACTATGGATGTCCCAGTGGTTGCTCTAACCACTAAGCTATCACTGACAACATTATGGCACAGTGTCAAATTCTTCAACTCCCGGTAAACCACAAGGTGAACTCAAATTATTTGAAATAACATGCCCTAGTGGCGATTTACAATGTCATAAGTCATTTTCAGTCTGACTATACCTATCCAACCTCTGTCCTGTACACAACTTGGTTGAAAAAAACAATTAACAAGTTTTATTATGTTATATTTCAAACCTATTGCTATTTAGTTTCTCAACATAATCACTGTTTAACTTTAAATATTTGTCATAGTATTTGACTAATTTATAATTCCTCTGGGTAACATTCAGCCACCTAGCCATGGCATATTGAAGTTTGTCATCACCATCATCCGAGTGCCGCAATGCAAACACGAGTGCCGCAATGCAAACACATGATTGTAGAGATGGCAATCAAATTGCAGCTGGCTGGGGTTATTAGGGGGCAATTAAAAAGATGCAATTTACATTGCTCCAAAACCACTTAGGTTTTCAAAGACTAATGATGAGTGTTGTCATGCTCATCACACAATCTCAGTGTGCTGTTACATTTGTTTTGAATGGCTAGCCTAAGTTTCTTCAAAGTATAATAGTAGACATTTGAAGTGCTCATCATACCATGTTCAATAAATTCAATTTGGCATCCCAAAAAACTGTAACCATAACCTTCTTCCATGACAGAGTTTGGCAGGTTTTCTTCCGCTTGCATGGACTGTTGATTCATTTCAGTGTTTATATATGCCCCCCAAGTTTTGTCACAAGTCACAATTCTCTGCAACATCGTAGTATAAAAGGGAGTCTAATGCAGTGCCCATGATTTGGTTTTTGGACCACTGTAAGCAATTTTGGTGCCCACCAGGCACAGAACCTTTATTACTCTAGTTGATCAGTGATGACCACATAAAAAAGCATACAAGAAATTTGCAGGAATTTTTCAGAAAGTACAGAGATGGTGAAATTAATATTTTCACAAAACTTTTCATCAATTTTCTTAACATTTCTTTCATCATAAATATTTGTTCCGCCATTTTTAAAAAAAATTGATCAATTATTGCACAGTACCTTCACTGATTGATGATGAATGTCTGCTTTTGTAACATTTTGCAATGAAAGGAATCTTATTACTGCACAGACAGGAATGGATATTGGAGCACCAGTTTTTGAGGTTATAACCAGTGAATGTGCCAAAGAACGAGGTTTACATTATTACTACTGCACACTTATTGAATCAGAGAATATGCAGAGGTGACAATGTCAGTGCTCCATATATTACTAGTAGTTCCATGTTAAAATGGAAGTTACTTTTCGAACCACCCATGCATTATACAGTTATCTCAGTAAATCTGATGAAGTACCTATATTTGCAAGATTTTCACCATCAACTAAAAATTCACATATATTTGTATTTATCACAGAATTAAGCTCCAGTTTATAAACAATGCAAGATTTTACACCATGTACTGTGCACTCATTGCAATCCTTCATTTGCATATGCCTGCTGTTTGCTTGATACAACACTATTTGTTTTTAAAGAAGGATGAATTTACATATTGGATGTTATGGTTATGTTATTAAATTTAAAACTTAAGATGCACTCACAAGCTATTCATATGCATTTACTGATCTAGGATGCTATTTTGTGTTATGACTGTATTCTGAATTGAGCCTTATTCGTTTATACAGTCTACATGATAGTATGTTATTTTTTTTTTTTTTTGCCATGAATGATTTGAAATTAAGCAAGAAATGTTTTAGTTAAATATGAAAGGAGCATTCAAATATCTTTCTCCCTCCCCCTTACCTCTCCTTGGGATATGCCAATTGGCAAATAGGTGTTTAATTTATTTTCATTCAAAAAGTATAAACATTACTCACATACATTAAGCAAGAGATTGTTATTACTATGACTTGCACATTTTTCGTTTCCATTTGTTTTCTAAAATGAAATTGATTTCATTTATGGATACTCTTTAACTATTGCAGATTTTAGCATCCCATTCTATATTGGGCATGAAAAACAACTTTTGTTTAGAAGCTTCTTTATCAGAGAGGTGTGAGGGAGGGATAGGGGGAGAGGGAGGGAATAAGAAGATATGAACAGGTATAAGATTCAAGTGGTTACTTAATCACATATCCATTTTTACATGGAAAACTAATGCATAATGTCTCCCAATGAGAACAAAACTCACTCAAGATTTTCAGAAGAATAGTTCTATTAAGAAACCAGTTGTATCTGAATATATTGTTAAATGTTTATAGCAAAAGGAGTTAAGATAACCAACAATGTCCATTCTTTTCCTAAGTAATCAGATACTCACACATAATGTCCAGAGCATTACAGAGCAAGAAAGTACTTTTAGAATTCCTTCATCACTGAATAATGCCATTCTTGAGGACACTAATAAAAGGCATTTGCATACTGTGACAAAAACTCTCTTTTTACTTGAACACACAAGTCTATATTTCTTCCACAAATTAATTAATCACAATCTGCTCTCAGATAACTGTCTTTCTTCAATACTTTTGTAACAATTCTGCCATATGGCTCCTTTCAACATTAACAGTGGCTTCCACAACACATTACTAATTCCCTGCCAAAACTCATCCAAGTGCTTGCTGTGCACTTCCATTTGAAGCTGAACTGTGTGCAGAGCTTACCTCTCTTTTTATATTCATTGATCACATGATGTTACCTGAGTGGCCTCTCTCATGGCCTTCCACATAGGGTCTTGGAGGTATTGGTCCCTCTTAAGCTGAACTTCAATCAAATTGAATACGTCAGATCATATCCCTGACCCTCTTATATCCCCTGGCTCCAAAAAAAGAGCCTAGGTTTACACACCTGTGGAAAGCAAATGCCTTGCATTCACATAAAATATGCTGAGAGGTACCAAGTCCATCCCGCATTTCCTGCATAGCGGGTCGTCAGTGAGCCGCTTTATGCATTAGTGTTGCCTCAGAGTGTTGTGTTTAGTGAAATAGCCCACAACACTTCTGAGCCTATCTCTAGTTAGGTTCAAAAGAACCTTACTTAAAGTACTGCCTAACCCTGAAATAAAGTTACGTTGATCAAGTGCTATGAAACTTTGAGAAACAGTAGCATGAAGAAAACCTTCCAACACCACAACACCATTATTTGATACCTTTGCTGCCAGCACTGGTATCAAATAATGTATGCAAACAATGGATTATAAACCAGCTATGACTTATGAAGTAAGCCATACACACACAGTTGCAATCACAGCCACAAGATGTAGTCACAATTGCTCCCTCCTCAGGGCTGGTTGTTCTGACTAGCACGATTGTAACAGGCTAGATGGTCCTGGTTTACTATTAGCCCCTACCATTCTGAGTTGCATTTTTTTTTCTGCTCCAGATTTAATATAAATTTTCATTTTATCCATTTCAAGTTGTATTTTTGTGTCTAACTTCTTAATTTTGGCAAGTCAACCTTTCATTATGTTCTCTATTCTGACTTTAAATCCCACTCCTTATACCAGTGTTCAGAAACTCTGTTTACTTCAACAAACAACTCTCTATTTCTTCCAAAAGCTGATAACAATCAAAATCAGCTCACAAATAATTGTTATTCTTTAATGTATAGTTCCTTTTGAGGTTCATGGCAGTGGCGCCACTACAATATGCTACGAATTTCCCATTGAAACTCACTCAACTAACTGCTCAATATGCATTCCCAGAAGAAACTGAACTCTGGCCAGGAGCCAGGTGTAAGATCATGTTGCCCAAGTTTTCTCCACGGTACCTATCTACTTTTTTTGAGAATTTAACCATGCAATATGATAGACCATCAATTGGCAAGCATTTTGTCAGTAGCTGCTGAGAATGTTTCCCATAGGGCTATTAGCATGAGTTGATTGTTCTGCCACGATGGTCACCCATCCCAGCAGTGACCATGCTTAACTTGGCCAGCTGCTTGCAGAATGCAAGTAAAGCAGTGCCATCAAACAGGGAAAACAAAAAGAATTTGGGATTGTTGGTAGGGGGGCAGGAAGCAAACTCTGGGCAGGGCTGCATTCACTTTTTATACCTGTTAATCAAGTGACAGGAAATTTAAAATAAAAACTGTTGTATGCAAGACTTACGAAGCAAGCTGTATACACATTTGGCAATTACAGCCACACTTTTAGATTTCACTCACTTATGTCATCTTAATATCTGCAAAATATTTTATATTTGACTGAAAATAAGACTAATCTTTGTTTTATTTTTAGCACTAGCAGTCCTAAAGAATGAAGACAGATATAATAGACCTGATAATGGGGCTGTATGTGTTCTTCCAATGACTCATTTGTTCTTTGATTTTATTTCAATTCTTTCTGCCCTCCCCCCCAATTTGGGGGGAAACTGTAATTATTTAGATACTAAAATATCAATGATGTTGCTAACAGTTTCAACAACATATCCTCAAGTGTGTTATATATTTGAAATTATAAGCACCATTGCATTCATAAACAGTATCTTATACCTCTTAGTATGTATTACATAACCAAAATATTACAACAGTAGTTATATTAATAATGATAAACCTTCTAACCACAGCATATTTCTATACGCTTACCTTAATGACATCACAAACAGATGATGTTTCTGTTTCCAGCCACAAAGATTCTTCTTTAATTTCTATTTTTTTATCCATTTCATGATCACTGTTGCATTTCTTGACCTTCATTATGAGATTCTCTGGTAGAAATTCTTGCTGTTTCTGTAAACCAAATAGAGTTTTGGTATCTATCTCACAGTTGTTGCTGCTTGTAACAGTTTCAGACTTATTCTCCTTTCCATGAAGTCTGGTAAAATATGCTCTCTTTTTCTGTGAACTGAAGTCTCGAAAAGGAGTCTCTGATTTAATTTCTGTTTTGACCCTCGTGCCACAATCACTGTCCAAAAACACAGCATCACTGTTAGTCTTCATTGTGAGATTCTCAGCAAAGAACTCTCCCTCATTCTGTGAGGCCATGTCTTCTGAAAAAGGATCTTCTTCTTTGACTTCTATTTTTATATCCATTTTACAACTGTTGCTGTATCTGATGGTGCCAAATCTGTGGAGAAATAAATATATTATGAATAGTAGAACAATGACCATATGATCATGAAACAGGACTAATGTGAGGTATATAGTTGTATGTGATACTGCTTCACTGCTGCTCTCCTCTCATACGTTTTCTATCACCATAAACTCAATATAACTGTATGATCACAAGAGAGGATTACTGTATATATATATATATATATATATATATATATATATATATATATATATATATATATATATATATATATATATATATATATGAGGGTTGGCTGATAAGTCCAGGGTCACTCAATAAAAACAGCATTTATAAACAATTTTTTTTTTGCTTTATTTCACAACATAATCTTTAGAAAGGTTAATACATTTGTCATATCCGTGTTCTAATTTAATTAAACCATCTCTGTAGTACAATTTACCAAGGTCCTAAAAATAGCTGTTTACCGCATCAATGGCCTCCTCATCGCTGTGAAATCTTCGTCCTCCAAGAATTTTTTTTTAGGTTTGGGAACAGGTGTTGGTAATCACTTGGTGCTAGATCTGGCAAATAGGGTGGATGTTCATGTTCAATTCGCACATTTTTCCCATTGCAATGATTGAACAATCGGCCAGAGCATTGTCCTGATGAAACAAGATCTTTAGGTTTTTTGTTTATTTATTTATTTTTTGCCAAATGAGGTCTTTTTCTTTTCACCTCATCACTCAAACATTGCAGTAAGCTTGTGTAGTAGTCACCAGTGATAATTTTACCCTTTTCCAAGTAATCAATAAAAATAATTCCCTGTGCATCCTAGAAAGCACTCACCATAACCTTGTTAGCTGACAAAATTGACTTTGCTTTTCTGGAGTTGGTTCACCTAGCACAATCTACTGCTTTGACTGTGATTTACTTTATGGAGTGTAGTGATGTATCCAAGTTTCATCCATGATAATAAGCCATCTCAAAAATTCACTGGGATTTTTATGGTAGAGCTCCACATTATTAACACAAACAGTTTTTATTTGCAACTTTTGATCAGATGTCAACAAACTCGGCACCCATCTTACGAAAGCCCAAACCTTTACTTTAAATATTACCTGCACGTTCTTTTGATAACAATGAATTTTTTCAATGATCTCTGGAGTGTCCCTTCTACAGGGCGTCCAGAGCTTATCACTAATGCTCGTATGTCCCATTCTAAACTCAGCAACCTATCTTAAATCACTGAATATGAAGGGGCAGGGTGTTTTAATGTATTGTCCATTTCCTGCTTGATTTCTTTAGGCATTAAGCCTTTCAAATGAAAGTATTTAATCACTGTTTGTATCTCCAAATCCTCCATTTTCATGAATACTCTAAAGCTGTTTTGTTTAAAATGCTGTCATTTGAAAACTAAACAAGCTTTTGACTTGTAACTATGGATACAAACTAGTCTAGAGTTAAACTATATGATGCTACCGTCTAAGTAGCCTAGTGGTGAAATATCTGTATGAGGCCTGGGACTTATCAGCTGACCCTTGAAGTTATGCCTGATACTGTCTTACCCCCACTCTCCACTTATCTCATCTTACATGTCTAACACCATCAACTCAATAAATGCATGGTCATGAGACTGAACTAGTGTATGTAGTTGTGTCTGATAGTGCCACACCTCTATGCTCCTCTCTACATTCATTGGCTCATCTCACATGTCTTCTAATACCACATACTCAATAACTGTATGAGCAATAGAAAGTACTCATCTCACATATCTTCTAACACAATGCATTCAATAGCTGTATGATCATTACTAAGGAGTCATCTTACATGTCTTATAACACCATATATTCAGTAGCTGTATATCACCCTCCGTGTTGTAATGGTTACCATTCTAGCTTCATATATCCAAGGTTATGGGTTCAAACCCGGCAGAGGATGATGGTTTTTTTCAGGCATAGAAATGCTTAGCATGGCTTCCTTTGGAAGGGAAGCAAAGCCATTGGTCCCATGTCATAGATTTACAGCAGATACAAGAACCTCAAGCCTGAAAAAGAGGCCTCTGAGCAAAATTAAGTGGTCTTTCACACCCAATATTGAATGGGGCACTAAGAACCATAGCAATTAAAGAGCATCCATAAATAAAACTCCATTTCATTTCAATAACTGTATGATAATGAGAGAGGTCTCATCTTGCATGTCTTCTCGCACCATACACTCTAAAGAAATAATTCATCTCACATGTCTTCTAACTCTATACATTCAACAAACATGTGATCATGAGACAGGACTACTGTATATAGTTATTTACATCTGTTGCTGTTCCACTTCATATTATTACGCATGTGTGATGGCGAGTGGCAACCAAATAGGCAGAGTGAAATCTGCTAACCTGTCAAGATTTTAACTTCTTAGGATCATTAGGTTTTAGTTTCACAGGTATGCTTGCTTTGTGGCTTATGGCCTCACTGTGGTTTTAGTTCAGATGTTGGCTGCTCTTGCATATGAACAGCATAGCCAAAGCAAGAAGTAAGTTTGCAGAAAAAGTGTGGAACAGTTGATATATTTAATGTTCATACAAAGTTAATACTTCCAGTTATAAAATATGACATCAATATATACATTGTTATGTACCCCCTACTATGTAACTTTTCTTTTCTCGCTGCTGTATCAATCCAAGGATATCACAAATATCTAAACTGGGGGATATAGAAACATTGTTTTAAATTTTCCACTGAGCATACGACTCATTACATGTACAAATCTTTCAGTTAAGAACCTTACAGCTTTTGCAGTGAGTATTAAGCTCTCTAAACTAAATTGTATAAGTGAAAATTGAATAAAAATGGTTCATTGCTATGAACCTTACTTTATGTATAAGCTTAATTCACTTTCTGCACAAAGGAGATTACAATACCTAAATGGTACAAATAAAACAATATTTATTGAATCAGTATTAGAATTTATTCACCATAAAATGTTATAGCTATTGGCTTCAACACTTACTATTTTCAATATTTATCTTATTCTCATAGTCTATTTACAATATTAATTATATAGTATATTTAAATATCCATCATTGAACAATAAATGTAAAGTTTACCAAAATTATAAATTATTCATTTATTTTTATAGTTTGGCTTACCCTCCCTCTAGTTAGGACTGCTGCCCCCCACCCCCTTGGACTTACAAGCAAATGCCTAAGGATTAGAAGCCTGTTGGGGAGATAGCGATACAAAACCAGAGAATGGATATCCTGGAATGAGTGGTTGGCTTGTAGCTAATTATACAATTATTAATTACCTAATTCCTACTATCACAGATACAATATGTCAACCATACAACACACAAAATATTCATCTGTATTATAAAAAGATTTTAGCTTTAACCATTTGGTAATTATATATTTAAACCATTTAGTACTACTTGTAGGAGCCTATTATTAAGTTTAATATCTATAGACATAGGAAATCTTGTCAGTAGGAATGTCCATACATTTTTTCCCCCTGTTGTAGATGTTATAAAGTACCTCACAAAGAAATACTCTTTAAAAACTTTATCAACTTCTGAAAAAGGATTTTCTTTAAGAGCTAAAGTGGAAGTGCTAAATGAGCAGTGTTAGAAGAAGGACCTATTACAGTGAGCTCCTACGTAATAAGAGCAACACTGAACCAAGTGACAATGCGGAGTAGAACTTAGAAGGAAGAAATTTAGCTGTAATAGCAAGAAAACAGGAGATAACATAGTAATGACCACCTTATTTATTGAAAGCGTAATCTTAACTCTGGAGATAAAGGGGTCAATAGACACATAGAATTTCTGTTACAGTATTTGGCATAAAATAGCTTGTAAGATATTGATAACTAATGTTCAAAATGGGGCTTAAAGGTAACCAAAACAAAACACAAATATTAATATGTAAGAAAGGAAGAAAGCTGAGTAAATATGAAAATTGGAAGAAAGGAAATATGGAATATGAGGCAGACGTGCTACCACCACACAACCCAGGTGGGCATTTTCTAGTCTTGTTTAGTTCTCACCCTTCCACAAATCTTATACAAAAAGTATTTTCTTTATATGGAATATCAGGCGGTACTACACAGCTGCATTTGTTACAGGATAAAAAGAGGGAGGGAGAAAATAGGAAAAGCAAAAAATATGTAGTAGCAAAAGGGAAAGTAGCTGTTAATCATAAATGGATATTTTTAAAATATAATTGGAAGTTAAATGGCTGAAAAGAATATATAAATTAATGATAGAAGTATAAAACTTTATGGTATTTAAATCTGGGGAGTGGAAAATTTTTGGGAACTAGGGATAAAGTGCACTGATCATTTAGCAAAGAAATTCTGAGTTGGCAACTGTGACTGTAATATGTGATGCTCAAATAGAGATGGTAAAGGTAACAAGAAAAGTTTTGATAATGGAGAGAGTTTTAAAACATTGGCATAAGATTTTAAGCATACAGGAAGATTGCCTAGTAAAACAAGGTTTACTATACCAAGAATCATACTGAATTAAGTTTAACTAAGAGGTGTCTGAGTTATTGTTGATAGTGTTTAATGCCTGCTTTCACTACAAACAGCACTGCAGGTAATGACACTGATGATACATGGAGCACCAGTGGAATGAGATGGTGGGGGGGAAACTGGAGAGCTCAGAAAAAACCTGCCCCTTTGCAACTTTGTCCACCATAAATCCCACGTGGTCACTTAGGATCCAACCTAGGCTGTCTAGGTGAAATGTAAGTGGTCAAACCACTAAGCCATGGCGCGGCCACCTTAGTAGTTGAAAATCTATTTTAGAAAGTATTGTATTATGGTACATATGGAAGAAAAGAATTACATGTGTTAGAGAACTTTGGAAAGAGGCAAGAAGACATTACAAATATATAGATATTAATAGTAATTTAAATGTGAACACATCACTGGCATTTTATGTCAAAATGAAATGGGAATGGAAAGGAAAAATTATATAGAAAATATTTGATGTGTTACATTCAAATCACTTTCTTTATCTGTTCTATGAACTATTCTTACATATGATTATTCATTTGTCTACATCAAACCAATTCAGATAAACATCAGAATTGATTTTATTATTTCAGTGTAAATAGAAGTGAGAAGAAGGAATACACTAAGCTAAAGCTAGCTCCAATCTTTTAAAAGCTGGTTGCTCTCTGAAACAACTGAAATTTGGTTCTCTTTGCATGGCCAGGGGTAAAACAAAACAGAGATTACTTCTAATTTGAGAAAAAGTTTATGTAGTTTAAAATTTAAACCAATAATAATGAATATCTCAGAAATGGTTAGCTGTACCATAATATTATACACATAAATTGTGTGTTTTAACGTCTACACTTTTTATGTACTTAAGCTTTAGTCAATTTCTTACCGTTTATCAGTTACAGAAGTCATCCAGAATGAAGAGATTTTCAGAGGCTATTCTCAGAAAATTCGAGATACAGAAAAATATCTTAAACATACACTATATTAAAAAAAAAAATTGTTGGAACCATTTTTGAGAAAATATAAAATTGTTGAAAAATAATCCGTCCTAAAAATCTTCATATCCTATCCTTGGAACAAACTAAACTTAAATACTGACTTTTGGTTTAAAAGTTTGTAAGTATGCAAAGAAGCTTGAGACTGTAATGTAATTAATATTAAATGAAAAGAAAATTGAGTCAGTTTTTGTAACACAAAAACACCACTTAGTAATTACTTACTGAGACTAGTTTCAGGAACACTTACTCACATTTTCAACCTCTAATTCCAGCTGAATTGCACTTCATTCATATCAATGATGAGGGTACACGTGCATCACTTGTGGAGGCATTTGGTGCTGGATCTATGAACCTCCAAAGGTTGCTGTATGGCGGTAATATGACTCTTTTTCTTCATAATGTAGATCTTTTCCCAAACATCTAATTCTGTGTGTTTATAAGCTGGTTTTAACAGTTTTATATTAGGTGTGATTTGATGTCATGATGACCAGAAATAAAGGGGAATTTGCTGATTTTTTTTGTTTGTTTGCATTTTAGGTTTCTCATATGTTATTTTAATCTCCCATTTGTCAGCCAGGATTTTACATAGGGCAGTGAATCAAATTCAATTAGAGCAGGTCCAGTTAAATTGATGTACAACAAATCACACACATGGTCCAACAAAGGGGCATTTCTTGAAGGGGTTACAATCTCATTCTCTGAGCTAAATGAGCAGTCACTCAGTGTTTGATATGGTAGTAGTGTCTGAAGCATAAAGCAATGGTTTTAGATCACAAGGCTTCTTTTCAATGTTTCCATATTCTTCTTACTCCCTGGAAACTCTTAAAATTTTCCTGTTGTTTCAGACTTTAAATTGTTTACAGAGATGAACTATACTTTCTTCTGTATGCACTATATCTGGCTTCTGGGGTCATTCAGATGTACTAGAGATGTTACATTTTTTTTTGTTTTGTTTTTTGGTAGTGTTTAACACCCGCTCTAACTACTTATAGCACCACAGGTTGTGACACTGAGATACATGAATTCACTTGGTATTTCCTTAGAGGCATAGCTTTTGTTTATTCGGTAATTGCATGACGTCAGTGAAGATAACCATATCTGGCATGCTATTTGTGGAAGGGGATAGACAAACAGTTCAGATTAAATCTTTTCTGCACACTTGAAAGTTTGTAAAAACTGCTTTTTTCAAATACGTGTATATGCAAAAAGTTCAGAAAAAGTGCCTATTTCCTTATATGCATGTGGTGATAAAATATTGTAATTTTATGACCTGCCTTAGAGCAGTTCTTAACTCTTGACCCCTACACAATGAAGTTAACTGTGCATGTTGCATACTACCTTAATTTTCTGACACCAACAATTTCAAGATTATCACAAGCACCAAGTGAATGGCAGTATTATTTTAATATCCCAGTAAATATACAGTTTCTAAGTCCCATTAATTTCTTAACATTATTCTCAAAAATTTGCTCATTTAATTTTTCTTAATTTGAACAGAATGCAAATAAGGTCATTTTTGCATGCTGTGCAAAAAAAAAAGACAAATAGAAGAAATAATAATAACAACAGAAATTCCCTCTATGCATTTCAAATATACATTGTATTTGGATTGAGAACAACTACTTACTGCAGGTTTTAGAATTGCATGGTTGGCAAAATCCATTGAAGTTGCATCCTCACCACGCCTAGCACAAGCCTAGTTGCAGCATTACCCAATATCACTGCAAAGGGAAAATTCAAGACATTAATTTTCTTACACAAATACCTTGAAATGATTGTATTTTAAGCAAGGTTGAAGGAATTTTTGAGAACATAAAAATATCACAAAGCTATTTTGCATTAATAGAGTAGTTTGAAGTGTGGTATATTCTTCAAAATGTTCATCTCCCACCCTTGGAAGACAAAATTACAATACCAACTTTGCTATTTAACAGACATTTCATTTTTCAACACTTAATGTTCAAACAGGCAACATAATCACACATAGATTGTTCTCTAAATCTGCTTTGGATGCACAAAATTTCAAAATATGTGAATCTTGTATCTATTTTTTTGAATGAAATATATATCTTGCTTTACTTACTACATTATAACAAAAAGTAAAAATGCCTTGAAATATGACACACCTAAGCATACATTTTTTTTCTCTAAATGTGCTTTGGATTATGAAATCTGAAAAGTTTGAAATCTTGTATCTATTTTCTGAATAAAACACATCTCTTGCTTACTAAAGTAAAAAAGAAAGTAAAAATACCTTGAAAATATACAAACACCTAAACATAAACTGTTAAATTTTTCTGCATATTAAAATGATATCTTTTCTATTCATTTGTTATTAGCATTAAGAAGGTCCAGATGAATACTTTCCAAAGTTATTGTATAATTCAGAATTATGTTAACAGAGTTAGCATTGGTTACAGCAGTTAATATAATGCTTTTAAGAAATGAAACTGGTCTTTTCCATAGGGAGCTCTGTTAGCCACAATTGGAGATCTCCAATACTTGACATCTCTCTGATCTGGACATTTTTTTTTTTGTGGTGTTTAATGCCCGCTTTTACTACATGTGGCACAGCAAGTGATGACACTGTTTATATATATATATCTCTTACCTCACTTATAATCTACTTACAAAATGCATTACCTACTAATTTACCTATTCCTTACTGCTGTATTGAACAACAACCTGAAAAAGCAAGGATTCATTAAAGATAACTCATGAATTACTAACTATTTTTGTTTGGCTATATCCCGATACTTGCACCTTATGGCGTACACTTAAGTTTTACGAATAGAAATTTGGTTAAATCTGCCAGATTAAATCCTCTTAACTTTATTAAAATATAATACAAATTTTGAGCACCCCAAAAATTCCCTTCAACGATACATTTCTTCAAATCATTTTCAAAATTAGCTCTTAGCCCAACCTTGAGTACTCTAAACCAAGGGCTGTATTTTAAAGGGAGAAGAATGGACCATTTCCAGCTAAGGAATGACAACAAACCATAGCTCAGGCATCAGCACATCTAAAACCCTAATCATCTGCATAAGAAATATATGAAAAACTCCCATTTTTTATTTGTGCATTTGGTCCCACCACAAGCAATGCTTAGAGATATAACATACAATTATGAGATGTACAGCATAACTAATAACATACCCAACACCAAGTTCTGCCGCCCCTGCTCCAGCATGCAATAAATAACATAGACTGAATATTTCTAAACTACCACCTTTCAAAAGTGAATTATTAAACATGCATTAATAAAAACATGAAGTGTATAGTGTATCCAGTATATTAATAAAGTGTATATCATATAAATGCAAACAGGAAGCTAGTAACAGTGAAGCAACCAAATATTAATATAACAGTTATTAATTATAACATTTCTCCACTTATCTTTTTGAAATCCCAGAACTAGTTTCACAATAAAACTATCTATTGCATTGTCAGCTCATTTTCTTTTTGATCTTGTTTATTTACATTTTTAAGGTTACTGCTACTTGGTGGATTGTATACTAAGGCATTGCTAACTACTGGAATCAAAACAAAT
This sequence comes from Hymenopus coronatus, assembly GCA_030762935.1. Lineage (NCBI taxonomy): Eukaryota > Metazoa > Arthropoda > Insecta > Mantodea > Hymenopodidae > Hymenopus > Hymenopus coronatus. Next base: position 30,793,878 of record CM060899.1, on the reverse strand, counting down.
CTGGTGAGAGAATCAATTGATGGTATATCAAAATTCGTTGCATGCTTTTTATTCTTTAATATAAATATTTTCTCCCAAACCATTAAATCTATGGGTCCATTTAGGTGTTTTAATAATTTAACATGTGGATTTATATTTCATTATTAAATTTCCAAAAATGTTTTGCCCAGCTGATTTATCAATTGATTTGTATTTAATATTCCTGAAGGGCCTCTTTTACTCTGGTTACCAAATGACGTTTAGTTTAACAATATAAACAAGGTAACAATTTAATTGACAAATGCCAGATTTTTTAGTTTTTGAAATTTCATCTTTTTTAGAAAAGTCTAACAAATACCATATTTATTTTGAGAAACCAATATTATACCATGCTCTTTGAAAATATTTGTGACTTTTTTATTTTACCAAGGGTGATAAGTTAACCTTTTAAAAATGTAATTATCTTTTAATTTTTTAAGAGTACAAACCTTTATAATAGCTTTTTGATATTTAAACTTCGCAATTTTTTTATTTATTAGTCAGTATTAAAACTATTGATTAAAGCAGGGTTGAAAATGTGTTTGTTGTTTATAGAATTCACCCTTATTAAGAGATAAATTAATTAACCAGAAATTAAACTTTTGAAAACAGCAAATTTATGTGAAAAAGGGTTAAGCTACTATTTTGTATGTAATTATCAGAGTGAGCTTATTTCCTGTATATTCCAAAATTCAATTTATTGTTATCTTTTATTATTTTTAAATCCAGGAAATCAATTTCTAATGTAAATTTTATAGCCTATCTTGTAAATTTAAAAGTTTTAAAGCATCATTTACACGTTTATCAGGAACAATAGCAAATATATCATTTACATATCTATACCAAGTTTTAAAAATTAGAGGGAATGCTTTAATGACCTGTATTTCAAAATAGCTCATGAAAATATCAGCAAGAAAATGTGAAATTGCTAAACCAGAAGTTTGTTGATAGAATTTGACATTAAAGCTGAAAATATTTTGATTCAAACAAAGATTAGTAACATTAACAAAATCATTTATTAAATCTTTATTCAATTCTATAGAACTTAACCATTTTTTAAAACTGTCAAAAGTTTTTCTCTTGGAATACTTAGAAACAAAGCAGTTACATTGAAAGAAACAAGTTTTTCGTTAGCAGACAATGTACTAGGGCTGTACCTTTTTACTAGCTCAAAAGAATTTTTAATACTTCAACTCTCAAATTTTTCAATATTACAGAATTTTGTATTCAACCATTTAGCTAGGTCATCAGTAGGTGAATTTATGCAATTTACAATAGCTCTCATTTTATTTCCAGGTTTATGAATTTTAGGAAGAGCATAAAATGGATAACTTAATTTTTATAATTTTCTTTTCTTTATTTGGGATAATTTTCACTTCATTAGGGTTTTATTAAAAATTGAAATGCATGATCTTAAAGGGCTATTATCAATTGTTTTGTAATCTTCACCTTGAAGTAAGAGATCTATTCTGTTAAGTAATCAATTTTATCTAAAATTACAATGCTGTTACCTTTATCAGCTTTAATATAGATTACATCCTTTTTTTTTTTTTTTCTAATGATTTAATAATTTGTTAATTGTGATTTACCTTAGGGTGATTTTTATTCAAATTCTATAATACTTTACTGCATTTATTTTTATTGTTTACTTTTAATTATTTTAAGAAATAATTTATTATTTTCATTTAAATTCTGAATAGCAATTTCTATATCTGCTACATAATCATCTATACTTTTTGAAAAATCTACACAGGTTTTTAAACCTTTATTAAAAAAATTAATTCCTTCTGATTGAAATTACAATTTGAAAGGTTTATTACATTATCTTTAGTGTTATTCTGTTTAGTTGGTTTCAATTTATTTTATTTTGAGCATAAATTATTTAACAATTAAAATTTAGTTGAGTCGATTTTGTAACACTACATCACTTACTTTTTTATTTCGGAAAACATGTTTCAGAAGCCATGTGCTTCCATTGTCAATTCCTTTGGTCGACTACCGACATTGCTTGCTGTGGTGGTTGTCTCTGTCCCTGGTGGTGGTTTGATGAACTTCTGGATGAGTAGATCGCCTGGCAGGATTTCAAAATTGAAAACCCGGTTCTTGTTTTTCCAAATATATATATATATATATATATATATCCAGAAGTTCATCAAACCACCACCAGGGACAGAGACAACCACCACAGCAAGCAATGCCGGTAGTCGACCAAAGGAATTGACAATGGAAGCACATGGCTTCTGAAACATGTTTTCCGAAATAAAAAAGTAAGTGATGTAGTGTTACAAAATCGACTCAACTAAATTTTAATTGTTAAAACACATCACTGTCTCAAAGTCCACCATATCTCAGGATAAATTATTTAATTTACTTTTTAGCTTATTTGTTTTATTTTTCATAGTAAAGTTCAAATTTTCAAACAATTTAGATTCCAAATTGAATTACCTAAAACATTTATAAGTTTGAGATGCAAATTATATGATATTATATATATTTAAATTTACACAGTATTTTACACATGGGCGCTCTTTTTAATGTCTGTGGGTCCCATTCCATATTGGGGATGAAAGACAGTTTCATTTAGCTCAGCAGCATCTTTATCAGACTTCAGGTTCTTTTATATCCATAAATCTACAACACAGGACAAATGGTTTTATTTCCATTCCAAAGGAAGCAATGCTAAGGATTTTATTATTTCTATTTGTTAGTTACACAACTTAGCATTACTTCAAGATGTGACCTAGATTTGGTACTTTTGTTATTTTGTCATTAGAGCCACTTTAAAGTTACTTCCTGGATTGTTATTAACATTTAAGGCCCTAAGCTGCAGGCATAGCCCAAAGTGGAAGGTCCTATATTGCAAAGTGTAGCCAAGGGATGCTTTTTATAAGTAGAGGAGTGGAACAGTTGCAGTCGAAGGTATAGCCAAGGGATTTGAGAAGCTCAAACCCCAATGATCCCAAGAAGTAGTCAAAACCTTGGCAATATGATGCATTTTACATCCGAACAAACTTAATGTTTTCAACACCTTCATATATGGATTGCAAGTGGAAGTTTCAGGTGTTTTCAACACTTTCAAATATGGATCACAAGTGGATCGCACTTAAGCTTTCCTTAAGAGTGTTTTGTGTGAGTGTGTCCATATATGTATGTGTGATGTAACCATCATATATATTTATCAGGATTTTCATGCCCACAAAAAATCCATCGCCCTCTGCTGGGTTTTAACCTGTGACTTTGGGAACGAGGCTAGCTTGTTAACCCTTGACCATGAAAAATAACGTAAATCACCCATACATGCAGTCTACCTGACATGTGGAATGTTGCATAACATATTAAACAATTCCTCTATGGTATAAGGGAGTGACATTATAGCAATTATTTAAAGTATGTTTTTTTTTATTTTTATGATTAGATTGCGTAATAGTTTTAGGGACATGAAAGTTTACTATACTTTATAATTTGCTCTTCAATATAGCAACATCCTTTTTGGTAGAATTTTAAGTTCTCAGATGGCCTATACAAATCACCTACATACTTTGTATTGTACTCACTTTCAGGAAGGATTGTTGTGAAGTTACTATATTATCTGGAAGATAGCTCAGGAAATAATATATGTATTCACCAGCAAGGGTAAGAATATTCTGGGTTTTAATTAAGGGCCTATATAAATGACAGGCCTAACGTCAGTATTAATGCATATGGCCTTTTTTTGTAGTACACATATTTTATTGCTGTGTGTTAAATTACCCGAGAAGGTAATTCATAAAAGAGAATGAAAGTAAGGTTTTTAATGCATTTAGGTTAAGGAGGCCTTTTTCTTAAGCCAAAGCTAATTTTTCGTTGCATAACTGTTTCTTTTTCTCGTTTATTATATTTAAATATTACATATTATGTATATTTAAATGTCATTAATGCATCCGAATTAAATATTATACAATCGTTGAAAACTTTATATGTCGAATCTACATTTTTGGAATTACGTCGTTGTTACTTTATCACATCTATAAAGCTATTTAAGATCACATTATCACGTGTAAAAATGCATAAATAAGGCATAGATTTAAAGGAAATTTTAGTGGTTGCCAAAGTTACGAAGTGACAAGTCTTGATTCGAGGAATAGCACCATGGTTTACAATGTCATAAAATAACCTGTCACTGCACTTTATCGCCAAAGAGCATGCCGCTTCATAGACTTAGCACAAACACAATAGTTCAACTCATTTCTTTATTTCTGATTTTAAGTTGTCCTCAGCCAATGCATCTTGATGAAAGCAAGAGCAATCCAGTTTAGACCATGCTATTACCGAGAGAATTAACAATTAAATAGGAGGGTCTTAGGCATCAATAATTTTCACCGATAGAGGCGCTCTTACTCCATAAAATTCCAGCAGAAAGTTAAAATGACAATGAAGTCATTACGACTTATTTCAAATATTGTTTAGTTCCAGAAATACGGATCCCTACAAACTGTAGATCATGTAAAATACCTCATTTTGATATTACAGATCACAACTATAAACTCTTTAATTGATGAGTACCGGTGCTATGGTTTTCTATACAACTCATAGTTTATTCTGTATATTCGAGTATTGCTTTGCGAGATTATTTTGAAAAGTTTAGATTAATTATTTATCTCTTAGATAAGTAAAATGATTAGGAAGGATAGAAAGCTATGCTTATGATATGTAGGATCTTAGACAGTGATTCTGCTCCGCAGTTCATTATCAATGTGGAAGTTTTTTATACTGCCTATTTTTGGTTGTTTTGACCACAATGTCTTAGCACAACCAATCTTTTACATACATTACATATTAATTTACCATTGCACAGTCTTAGAGCTAGGTTAACACATAAATAATAAATCAGAAAGTTCTGTACCCTTTAGAGACTAGCGTCTTCTTGGGCATGTTGGGTGTGCTAACCGCATTTGGGAAAACTGGAAATGGCCGCTTTCTTTTCTACTTCTACAGTGTAGTGGGTAGTAAATGGAAATAGAAAATGGTGTGTAAACATAATACAATCGAAATAAGAGGTAAAAATTGAGTTTCCGAGCACTATTTCTAAGGGTCTTTGAAACTGCAATGCAAATTAGGGGTTGATTTTCGTAGAAAAAGAAGGAAAAGAACACCTAAAATCCGTTTTGTAGTTAAGTAGACTTTTACCAATTTTTTTTTTTCTCCATTGTTTCATTTTTATAGTCCCCTTTAACATGCCTAGCCCTATCGGAGACTTTGCAATAGGAGCAACTCGCTAACTAGAGGTTCTTTACCGTTGGGTGTTAATCATTTTCTTTTCTTCATTCATACGCACATTCACTCTCATATCCAGACTCTGCAGGGAATAGGAAATTACTCTGGTTAAAGGAAAATTCCCGGCCCAAGGGACCGAAACTGGGACCTCTGGACGAGAAGACAAAACCCTGACCATTCGAACGCAGAGGCATTGTTATGGAGATTTGTTAACTAATAATCAGTGTAACAACATATTAGCTCTCTTTCAGTTCATATTTAGACATTTTTAACTTATTTTGTAACGATCTAGCTTATTTCTCTAAGCATGGGTTAGCAACACTGCTGTCGTATGAAGGCGGCATAACAAGCAGTTAACAGAAAATAATTATATTGTTATTCGGTTCTTTCGAGGATTTCAGATATCGATCAGCTTATCAAATGTTAAAAATATATTCATCAGGTTTGTTACTTTCATGGTGTGTAAATGTTAGCATTGTTTTTCTGAATAGAAATTACGACACAACTCAGTACACTGAAATACAGCTGTAAGTTTTTGAATAATCTGGTACGTGTGCTGCACGGCAGGCATAATCCTTGACTAAAGTGTGAGTTATGGACTGCGCAAATATATCCTTGGCTTTTGTTTACAAAATTACAATAATATATTAATTTTTTGTATTTATGTAGAATACAGGCCGCTCGAAAAATCGAATGAATCTATGTGCGATCGATGGATGTATTTGTGATGACGATTTCAGAGATTTTATTTGTCGGACAAGCTTGGCTTTTCTTATAGATAAATTCGTGCGCATGCTGAAACGGTTGGTATTTTGCGTATATAACGGATGTTTACTAAATAATTATATCAATGAGTATTATATTAATTTTCTCAGGGCAAAGGAAAACCCCGAAAAAAATCTTATCCGGGTAACTCACCCTAGGCGAGATTCGAATTCACGACCTATTGGAATGTGAGGTATTTATGCTTCCTGTATACTACTGAGGTGGTGATGCAGAGGTTGGAGGTTTGGAGATGGGTCGAACCCTCCACCACGTGTTGTCGTCATTCCGCATCTACGGCCTTCGGCAGTTTATTTTCTTGCTAGCAAATACCTTAGTACTGAATGATTTCTATTGTATAGCAGCAGTTTATTGTATTCATTCAAAACTAAAGAAAAATGACTATGTGTCATAGTGATTCTGTTGTGTCGGTTATCTTGATGATATACCTACGACATTATTATAGGTTTGTTTATAGTACCAAAGTGAATTTTAATTGGTGTCCAGACCTGGTAATTATTGCTCTTGTGTAGGTCACGTTGGTAATTTTCCACCAGTTTGTTTAGGAAGAGTAAAAAACAATATTGTACTGGATAAAACAACATGAAAATGTATGCAAACCTTATTTCATAAAGAAGACATTGTAGAAATAATCAATAGTGTAAGCATTTTGTATTATGTGTATTAGAAGATTTGAAGTTCACATTTGGGTAAACAACATCTCATACATACTATTTTATTGGGTTCTAAAATATGGAAAATACACACTAATAACACTTTTGTCAACTTCTGTGTCTCAAACATAATGGACTTCCCACCATATAGTAAGAATAGAAAGCTAACAGGGTGTGCAATACATTGCTAAGTTGGGACAACATTGAAGCGGTCCAAAACCATATGACTTGTGGAGTAGAGCAAGCCATATTTCAAAGGTTTTTAAAGGGAGTTCATTTAAAGTGTTGTACCAATCAGTATGTACGTAGAGTCACAGATTAAACATAGTACATGATTTGAAGAAAGAAAGAAAGAAACCATAAAGTATGGCATTTATTTCCAAGTGATTATTTGTGTCTCTTTTAATTACGATTGGAATTGTTTACCCATTTGTCCAGTGAAACTGTTCATTGACTTTGTTCTCAATAACACTGTTTATCATCTTCTGCTCTGGTTCATGTGTGTAGTCCTCACAATATTAATGACCCATTCCATATAAAGAAGGTAATGACATAAGTTTAAGAACATTCAGGGACAGTTTTAATGATTAAAATTGGATCCAAATTTAAGATAACTTGCATCCTTTTCCTACAAAATCAAAGTGATATGATAGAAATATTTAATAAATGACTGTAGTGGTTGCAGCTCTCCTTGAAATATTTCTTAAGTTCAATTAATTAAAGAAAGATCTTCCACAGATGATCCAGGTTTAAAATAATTGAAATATTAACATGTCCACATTTTAAATCTGCTAGATTGCTGAGTTTTTGTCTTCCTATTAAGATCATTGGCATTTTAGGTTCATGCCCTATAATTGCTCTAAAGTCATGATCTCTGCTTATAAAAACATCCTCTGCTTATAAAACCATCCTTTGCCTGCGCTTTAAGGCTTTCTGCCCTAGCGGTTTATAACAGACCTTAAGTAACAACAAGGTGGTGGTAATAGCAGAACTATCTGGATCACATGGAAATCAGTTTGCTATGGCTCATTGACCGTGGCTCATCTTTTACTCTTGCTAAAAAGAAAATGAAAGGCACAGTGTATATTGGTGGCAACAGGTTCCAAAAACTATAAAGCTACCCAAAGAATTGTAAAGCTGGCCACACCACAAAGCAAAAATTAAAATAACTGCTATAGTTAAGTTAATCTAGTTTTCATTTTTAATCTCTGACAGGAATTCATAACCAAGTACATGCTACTTGCTTCATTGAACAGCTGGTATCTAGCTGTAATATAATTATGGTACAACAGCACAGTATTTAGCAACATATGCCATTGTTGCTTTGCATAACATTGATAATCTTCTGCTGACAATGAAACCCAAGTTTTAGGCATTTAACATGTAATATTATATATATATATATATATATACATTGAAAGTACCACAAGACTTCTATATGCATATCCTACTCTTTTTGGGCAGCACACTTAATAAGTTTCCCCAAATGTGGTTGCTGTGCACATGTAATAAAGTAGCAAAAACTTCATTACAGTGTTTTTCCAGCAAACAAAATTGATGGAAATTTAATCGGTATTAAACAACAAGTCAATTAAACTGCAGTTGTTTTAATTTCTAGAGCAGCCCAAGTTAACCCATTCAGAACCTGAACATATCAGAAGAAGCCATTTAACATAGACGAAGGTAAAGGGGCTTTAAGCCAGAAAGTGTAGGCAAGGGATTGAGGGCCTTACGCTGAAAAGCGTATTCAAAGAATCTGTGAGACTAAATCCAAATGAATCATAGCATAGCCATATGGTCTGACACACCTAAACCCACTCAAATTACCAAAATTAGCAGAATTTCACTTTAGGAACATTTTCGGAAGTTGGCAACATTGAGATATCATTATTTTTGGTGCTCTTACCAGACAGCATACTTGACAATGGCATTGCTTCGCCGTACATACATAGGGTAGCAAAGGAGAGCAATGTGACTTTGCTGGAGCAATATCAACTACTTTATATTTTCTTTAGTGTTTCAGAATTAACTGCATATAATAATTAAAATTATTAGAATTTGTAAGTATTTTCGAGTAAAACAACTATTATGGGATTGAAATGTTGAACCCAAATTTGATTAGATACAGTATATTATTTTTGGTTTGGGCACTTTTTTCTTTTTGGACCATCCATTTGATTTTTTATACATGGCCATTTTCAGGATGACCATATTCACCACAGTTATAACAGGTAACTTATCTTTCAGGGGTATCACTTCCACTAGTTGTAAAGGTAACTTTCACATCATCCTTATCTGATAATTTTAGTCTTTTTCTTTGATTGATAGTCTTACTTTCAGATATTCATTTGCCCACCGATTACATTGTGTTGGATCCTATGCTCTTATGAAATATTTGAATTTTTCAGGCAAAATGTTTATTATTTTGGTTATCAACCCATTTTCTTATATTTTAATCATCAAGCTGATTCAATCAGTGACACAAGGTCTGTAATACAATCATGTTGCTTAGATCACTTTTGTTGTCATATTATAGCTGTATAATTAGCTTAAAAAGTTCACTGATTACTGACATCCTTGTTGACAACTTACCTTATGTTAGGGGCTTATTGAGTAAAAGCAGACAAAATTTGATTTTAATCATTTTTCAAAGCAATGTTTTTTTTTAGTCATGTTTTATATTAAACTACAACTATATAGTATTTTACAGCTCTACAATTATTTGAATCTATTGAAGCACCATTTGTTATTGCAGATTCCGTTCCACAAACAAAGTAGCTGAGCTGGTAGATTTGAGTGCAGTTTTTTTCTTCATTTCTTTGTCAATGAGGCAATAGGCTTGGGAATTGCCATCGCTGATTGTGATATTTTTTTGTCACTACTGGCCAATAGTATTTCCGAAACCTTAAATGATTTCCATCATCATCTGCAAATATAAAATGATGTATTTCAAACTTCCATGTTAGGTAGGTTGCAGCATTTTCAGTATTTCAACGTTTTAGTCCCTTGCTTTTGGGTACCATGGTTTTCTTCTCAGTCTTTTGCACTGTACTCTTAACTGACACTTGACATTGTGGTGAAATATTTTAACAAGTCCTTTCAGGATAGTATAGATTTATGATGCACTTAACTGGGCCTATGGTTATTTCTTTGGATGTTTTGAATAGTTGCAGAGTACATTAATTCAATATTAGTTTGCACAAACAGAATTTATTTGCGTACATTTATAGTGAAGGTGAACAAATATTAGATAGAAATTCTTTGTTGTGCAGCAGTCCAAACATTATATAAGATATTTAGAAATTAAATTTACAGATTTGCCAACTTTGGAACATTGTTTCCAGATTTTACAAAGACACCAACAAGTTAAAGTTTAAATCATTTCAGCTATGAAAACATCTAGATGTTGGGAAACAGTCATCTGTAATGCCATTTGTAGTAAAAGTGGTTATGTTCAAGTTTAAATAGTATAGATCACAGTCATTTTGAACCTAGCACTACACAAGACTGTAGTGTACACACCAAGTGTAAGGTGTTAGAAGACATATGAGATGAGCCAATGACTCCAAAGAGGGGAGTGGGTTGGTGAGTAGTAGACAAAATACAACTTGCTTGCCATATTCTGTCATTTATGATGTGCTTATTTCTCTACAGACTTAGCAACAGTTGTAAGATGGACACCAAAGTGAAAATCAAAGAAGAGAGTCTACCCTTAGATGACAAAGTCTCACAGAATGAAGGATAGTTCTTTACAAGGATGCTGCAGTGAAGACAAAGAGAGAAGCTGTTCTTTTGGATGATAACTGCATCTTGGAATTTCAAACAGGAATTAAATCAGAGACTCTTTTTACAGACTTTTTAACACAGAAAACGAGAGAAACTTTTTCAGAATTTCCTGTAATGAAGGTCAAGAAATACAATAGTGATCATGAAATGGATAGCAAAATAGAAATTAAAGAAGAACCTTGGTGGCTAGAAACAGAAACTTTGTCTGTTTGTGATTATGTTAAGGTAGGTTATATAGAAATTAATTAGTATTCCTTGATAAAGCTTCAGTAATATAACAAAAATTAATAGTTTGTGATAATATACAGGTTTGGTAAATAGGATACTGAAAGTAAGGGTGATAATAGTTCTTGAAAGTTATAAGATACTTGAGGAAAATTTAGTTACAAAGATGAATATAACCTTACACTCTGTGCTCCAATAGAGTAAAGAATGCCACTGCCAAATATTTCATAATGACGATCTTGGGCTCTCTTTTAGAATTAGGTTTAAAATGATACAAAATACTGTGTAATATCATTATAGCATCTCAGTACATTTTGCTTCAAATTTAAAAAAAAAGAAAAAGTTTTTGAAATTAATGCTAAATGGAATCAAAGATAAATTCAATCATTAAAAAACACAGAAAACTTAATTAAAATTTAATGTATTACATTTTGACCTTTATTTCCAGTAAAGGATCAGAACTGCCTGAGAATACTAGGCTAAAAGTGGTATGAGTATTTAGATCCTGTTAACCCTTTTAGTGTCAACCTGAAGACAACATTTTCTGAAAAATGCTAAGCATTTAGAGCAGATTGCAGGGCTTTAAATTATTAGTAATAAAATGAGCACCAAATAACATAGAGAGAAGAAGCTTTTTTCATTTTTGGTAAACCCGTCTGTCTACTGTATAATATGCAATATTTTTAAAAATTTGAAAACAAAATTAAAAATTCCAAAGTAATCAATAATTAGGTATACAAATCCTTACCACACAGAAAGTTCAGGTTAATTAAATGAAAGTACAGATGTTTCTCTACTGTCTGTTTTGGTCTTGTATTTTATTTGTTTAAATACAAAAATTCACTTCACATAACCTGAAAACTGAAAAAAAAAACAACAACAAAAATCACCAAAAACTTACACACATAAGCACCATACTACTATTAATGTAAATGACATAAAGCAGTAGGAAACAAATGTGACATATTACTGTACAATTAAGCACTTTTGTTGTTGCTTAGCTTAATGGTTGATTCACATCATCTGGTTACACCTCCATGTATCCATTCTAGTTTTGTAATCAAATGCAATTTCATCACTGAAGCTAGAATATTTATCTTCCTCTCTTACATCATTGTCAGGAACACTTTGATCAAGGTTTGAAAATTCAAAATCACTCACTTTCTCCTAATACATTGCAAACTGTGACTCTTATTTATTTACTCTTCCTTTGGCTAGATGATGCCATATTTAAACCAACATAAAAAAACACTGGCTAGAGAAATTAAATTTGGAGCTAATTTGGTGTTTTGAAATGTGAAGATAAGCTCTTGAAATGCCAGGACATACATAGTAGCAAGACTTCCTTGCCGGAAAGAGTTGAAACATATGAAAATGGCATCATGATTAGATCATGATTGGCAATTAATGTAGAATTTTTAAATCACAATTAGATCATGATTGCCACTAAAGTGGTTCATCAGTTTTTTAAATTCTTTTTGCAAGTGCTTTATATTGTGATTCAGTGATGAAGTAATTACCAAAAGCACATTTTCTTTATATCAGTGTATATTAAGCTATCTGAATATTCAGAAAAATAGTTTTATCACATTTAGAACCTGATTATTCCAACTTTCTTTGCTGTAAATGAATAATATTTTAAATAATAAAGTGAATAATATTTTATAGAACACATTCAGGAATAATTAGTTTGGAAAAAAACTATGCCCTTAAAAATATATTTGAATTTACTATTTTTGTGATCTAGATAATCATTATTGTGTTTAGATTTGCAGCATACAAAATATCAACCTTTAAGATACTTGTTTAAAAGACCAATAAACATCAAAAACAGCTTACCAGCACAAAAAATCCAGTTATGTCTCTGTATATATTTTTTTTCTTTTTCTATAATGTAAAAATGTGTTAGCAGAGGAAGTAACATATTCAGTTTGGAGATTCCATCAAGGACATATGTTTAAATCTAAAAGAAGTACTTTAGAAAAGAGAGTCCAAAAATTCTGTATGTGCCCGCATTTATGTATGTCTGTCTCTCTCAGAGAGAATAAGTGAGAGAGAGTCAGGAGCAGTGATAATGAGTGAGAGAGAGTCAAGGAGAGTGATAATGAGTGAGTGAGAGTCAGGGTGAATGAGGATGAGCAAGAGAGTTAGAATGAGAGAGAGTGAGAGTGAGGGAAAAAAATAGTATGAGTAAATGAGATGAATGCGAATGAGAGAGAATGAGATTAAGAATAAGAGTGAGATACAATGAGTGAGTATGTCAGAAAGTGAGTGACAGAGAGACTGAGAGATTGAGCATGAGTGACTGCTTGAGAGGGACATCATCACCTGAGATGGGGAGAAATAGGGAAAGGGAAAAGAGGAGAGTAAGGGAGGGGGGATAGGGAGAGTGGAGAGAGCAAGAGAGGGAGGGAAAGAGAAGACATAGAGGGAGAAGAGAGAGGGGCAGATGGAAAGAGAAAGAGAGACTTGTATGTGTTTTTATCTTTATCCTCTGAAAACACCTCTGGTACTTTGTTTTTATGGCTTGGTTTGAGTCTAGTTCTCCAATGTGTTTTATATATTATCCTGGCACATCAAAAGTTTATGATGCATTTTTTGTAAATAGGTTTATGATTTTATTTGATGGAGTTTTGCATAATTATGTTTAAGAGTGACAGAAAGTCATTTCATGAAATTTCAGGGGTCACCCAAATACAAATCTGTCAAATTTGATCCATAATGATAGTTGTTTCCAAAATATTCCAAGTACGAGTTTAAAATTTCCTACATGGCATCTAATTAACATGCTTGAAAGCTTACAAATGTAGTTTTTTCATTTGTAGAGTTTGTTTTCTTTGTATTGTAGAGTTAAACATTATCCAATGTTTTAATGCTGATTCCATGTGTGAATAAAGTGTGGGTAGAAATGTAAGTTCCCTTTCACAATGCAGCTGTAGCCATAGACCAAATTGCTACAGCTTTCTGGATGTATAAGCTGTAATCTGTTGAAAAACTTGTAAGTGTACCTCGAGCTTAAAATTGAACAATATAAATAGTATCTGGAATGGAAAGTATCAGCTCTTTATTAATAAGTAAGACATAAAAGGATTTGCATCACACCGACAACAGGGCAGTGTTTAGCATGAGATGGGCAAAAGAATCAAAACTACAGTTGTACAGTATATGGTATAAATTTGTGCTTCCTTCAGAATCTGCCAATACTTAAAAAAAAAATTAAAATCTTTTCTTCTATGCAAGCAGCACAAACATAAAATTTTGAGTTTTCAAAGAAATGTGCTATATAACATTGTGTGGCTCTGTGAGAACGCTTCCATTAGATAACATGCATGCAAAGTCTTACATTTGTTCTGTGTTTGTGTTTATTTTTAATTTTCAATTAAATGTTTGTATGAATTCTAATATATTAACTGCAATTTGTAGAGAATGTCATATGGAGGTATTGGATATTCCTAAATTACTGTGCTAAGTGAGTCTTAGATTCTGGTTTACATTTACTAAACATATATTTTCGGTTCTCTTCTTCTTAAACCAAACTATTTATTTAGATCAAAATGCTGTCTTTATTGCTCTGATTACTTCACTCCATTGCATGATATGACATTAAATCTTTGTTTATGCAAAAGTTCTAATAACAAATAGGTATTTCAAAATAAACATTTTGGTACTTCAATGATAACTGTGTGGTGCAGAACATTTAACTAATACTGCAAAGATGATTGTGCTAAGCTGAACATTTTTTTATTCTGTTACAGGATGAGGACTTCATTCAAGTAAAATCACGAAGGTAAGACCTGACTACTGACTAACAATTCGATAAGACACCCTCTAATCCTGTGCTACTTTATCTTTTACTGGTGCTTGTTTATCTACACTAATTTTAAAGAAAGAGAAAATGTGTTTGTATGTGTGTGGGTGTGGGTGTGTGCTAGTGAGCACAGAAACCACCTAAACCTTTATTTCATGAATTATTTTGTTACATATGCCGTTCTTCTTCTATTTTACAAACTGGTATTTATATCACTTTTACCAGCACCATAACTCAAGTGACTTGAATAGCCATGATTGTCAGGACGTCATCCATTCAAGGCTGAATGCTGTGAGATCGAGTCCCAGTGAATGCAATTGAATGTGGTAAAGGAAGGGGAGAGCCCAAATAAAATAACTAGAGTAATGGCACACTTGAATGCTGATGGAGTTGCTGGAATTTCTCTTTTTTGTATTAAAAAAAAACTACAGTAATATTGCAAGAACATTACTATTTTGTACAATACAAAACAGTTACAACTAGCTTAGTTTTATTGTTGAAGGTTAGTGTAATACAAGATTAGAAGAAAAAGTCCACTAAAAATATTAAAAGCTTTGGTTAATTATCTTTGTTGCATAATTGCAACACCATGCATTAAAGGGTTAACCAGTAAAATAGTATTTCAATATTGAGAAGATGTTTTTTTTTTCAGTTGAACTCAAGGTCTTAAAACTTTTAATTCATGAATTACTTGAAGACTAAAAGCATTTAGAAAGCCTATGTTGAGAATATCATGGAGTAGAAAATAGTTAACTTCTCAGAGAAGGAATGTGAAAGAAAATAAGCCAGGAAAAGCTGCTACTATACAGAGAATGCTTAAAAAAACAAATGTCAAATACATTTTATTCAAACTAGTAGCATAAATGGTAATGATATAACACTTAAGCAAACAGAAGACAAAGCTTGAAAAGTGACAGTCAATCCATTTTATATACAATATGTACTACTGTGTGTAATATTTTTTTGCTTAGTTACCATTAACCAAATTTTGCAGATATGTGCGCAGTGAAACTTGTGAATAAGCATTGTGCTCATGCTGAAACATTGGCAAAACCTATGAATAAGCTTTCTGTTCATGTTATGATCCAGAGGTGCAGAAGTACATGGAAAGCTCCCATGTGACCTTACTGCATATAGCATGCTGTTACTTTCTACTTCTTCAACATGCATTTCAAATATAAATATTCAGGAAGTTCCTTCACATTTTCAAATAAACCTACTTTGTACATATTGTTGTACAAGACAGCTAATCTCCTTTAAATAAGGAACTATTTCAGGATCAATCTGTTCAGCAGCCATAATAACAGAGCTTTTAAGAGAACTCCTTCTGTAAATGGATGACATTTCAGTATAGGTTAGATATGAGCTCTGTTAAAAAATTCTAGAACATTCATAGTTTCATGCCAATGGAGTGTCGGCATTCCTGTACACATCTATGTTTAATGTGTAACTGCCAGAAATATCATTATTCTATGTTAGCTATTGTGCTGTATTGGGTAGAATGTTGTGTCGCACAGTTTGCGACCCAAGATTAGAGGAGCAATACATTTGTATTTAACTTCGTGTGAAACTCAAGAAAACCTTTTGAGACACCACAAATGATGCAGGAAGCCTATGATAATGAGTGCTTAAGCATAATCAGTGTTACAAATGTTTCACATGGTTTAAAAATGGCCAGACGGGAGTTAAAAATTACCCTCATTCAGGACACCCTTCAACGTCTACCAACAATGCTCATGTCAGGAACATCAGTGACATTGTGTGTGCCAATCAAAGACTGACTATCCAAGAGATTGCAGAAGAATGTAAGATTTCAGTTGGATCATATCCTTAAATCCTGACACAGCAGCTTGGACTGCATCATGTTGCTGCCAAGTTTGTTCCATGGCTCATGAGTCAGACCATCACCTCGCAATGTGTGAAGAGCTTTTGGATTGCACAAATGAGAACAAGATGTTTCTTAAGAGAATCATAACTGATGAGACATGGGTCTATGGTTATGATGTTGAGACCAAGGTTCAATCTTCACAATGGGTCGGCAAAAGTTCTTCAAGACCAAAAAATGCTAGTCAGGTCAGGTCATATGTCAAACTATTCTAATAGTTTTTTTTTATTTTTAAGGATTAGTTCATATGAATTCATGGTGGGACAAACAGTAAATCAGTGGTGCTATCAAGACCTGTTGAGACAGCTGCAAGAAAATGTGATAAGGAAAGGGCCTGAAATGTGGCAAGACCATTCATAGCTCTTACATCATGATAATGCACCCGCACATTCATCCCTGTTGGTGCATAACAATTGCACATAAAATGATATCATTGTGCTGCCTCGCTCTTTGTACTCTATTTTTTTTATTTCAAAAGTTGAAAACTCTGTTGAAAGGATGAAGGCTTGCAATGATACACGAGATATAAAATTTGCAGACGGCACTTCGTGTAATCCAAAAAGAGGTGTGTACCCAGACTGCTTCCAATAGTGAAAATGGCATAGAGAGCTGATTTACACTCCCTACCAATCTTGATGCATTATTCATTGCTGACAACCATTTTAAAGACCATCTCAATGACCTACCAAAATATTGTAGCAGCTGCAGGCTAACCAGAAATTGAATGTGATGAAGTGCGAACTTTTCTCCAGGGAGGTGAAGCATTTTGACAGATAATCTCTGCAGACCCAGCATGGACCCAGAAAAGTATTGCATAGTAAAATATTGGCCTCATCCTAAAGATAAACAACAGTTATAAAACTTCAGGGGTTTAAGCTTCTACTATCATTGGTTTATCAGAGGATTCTCCAAAATTGCAAAACAGCTCATTGGTCTTGTTGGAAGGTCAAAATCATATGGCATAGCAAAGCAGGCCCAGAAAACCTCATGAGGTGAGAAGAAATAGTTTCCCAGCACTCTTAGCAGAGAGTCAGTAAGACTCCATTTCCACTTGCATTTTTATAGGTCTGAAAAGTGATGATAGCGGTGTTGACTTTCTTAAAGGTTACTACTTGAAGGTCACATGCCAGCCTCCCTACAAGGCCATTGTGCCACAAAAAGGCTAATTCTTGATTCATAACATAGGTCCTCTTATTGATTCTTAGCACTGGAGGGATCCTTCAAAGAGGCCAGCCTGGTCCCGTCTCTGGAGTACAACAATTTCTTCAATCGAGCAACTCTTGGTTGTTTCTCAATATCCGAAAACAAACTGTTCCGTGATCCATTGAAAGCCATCTTTCATTTTTGGTATTGCATGTTGCCTGACATTCGTTACCTCTATATGCATAATAAATCCTATCTGTCTTCAGCTTAATGGTGGCCAAAAGTGTTTTCACTGTTCCTCCTGCTGTAATTAAAGACCAAGGTGTCCACAAAAATACTTGCCATGGGCAAACAGTTGCATAGCAATCCAGGTTCTCTGCATTCATCATCTTAATTTGGGCCATTCTAAAGCCCAAACTCCAAATTTCCCAGGAAGTAGTGCTAATTAATCCTCCTAAGGTTGCTATAAAGGCTGTCCTCTAATTTTCCCTCAATGTCAAAGGGAATATGTCTGAGGGAGATAAAGAAGGTTCCAAACTAAATCCCCATTCATTCACAACCTTTTAGATCCCAATATAGTATCAAATCTAGGACATCATACCTCTCATAATTAGCAAAGGTCAGGTGTTCCCTGATTAACTATCTCCAGATCCGTAGCACTTAGAAAACCAAGTAATGACTCCCCGTCCTATTGATGACCTTATTAATGCAAAAGCTCTGGTGAATATTATGGTCACAGACAATAAAGTTTTTACTTTTGCAGTAATCCATAAAATTACTGAACTCTTGAAAATTAAATTGAGAGCTATTTATGGATGCTCTTTAATGACTATGGTTCTTAGCATCCCATTCTATATTGGGCATGAAAGATTGGTTCATTTTTCTCAGAAGCCTCTTAATCAAGCTGGAGGCACTTAAATCTATGACACCGAACAAACAGTTTTACTTCTCTTCTGAAGGAAGCTATGGTAAGAATTCTCATATCCCAAAAAATCAATTGCTTTCTGTCAGGCTTGAACCTGCAACCTTGGGAGCCAGAGACTAGCAAAATACCCCCAGGCCATGGAGGAGACTGTGAACTCCAAAGGAGGTGGAAGGAAGTTCCTCAAAGTCTTAATTGAAATAGGCTGAGCAGACTACCACTTGCTGCAGTAGTGTTTACCCAGTTTCTACCTCAACATGACTGCCATCAGGTTCTCTTGTTAGAATATCTCGCAGAGAGCTGGGTTCTCATTGCCTTATGCACTGAAAATAGGAAACTCCGCAATAAGGCCTTCTTGTGTTGTGGTGACTTTGTGATGCTTCTACCTCTACCTAAAACTCTCAAAGCAGTAATATTGTTTTCAAGGTTTGCCAAATGAAAGAGATAATTTTGGCCCTCCTTACCACCCATGTAATCACTTTTTTTGTGAAGCCTGTTCCAGATACTGGAATTAGGCTTTGCTTTAGCAGATATTTCAGGGAATTTATCTCCTTTACTGTGTTGCAAGTTAACCTGAATGAAAGAGATCGCTTTGGCGTACCTTGCATCACCTGTATACCTTACCTAGAAGACTTGTTCCATTTCAGGATCCAGGGTCTATTCTAGGTGCATGGAGGAGGTGAATAGGGCAGGCACAGGCCTAGCTGTAGAATTTGGAGACATTCTCAAAAGAACCTCTCCTTATCCCATCTGCAGAACTGGTAGCTTAGCCTAGACCTTTTTCACCTTTCCATTTGTGGTTGCAGCTCCAGTCATCAATTTTGCTTTAACCCTTTGAGTGCCAACCATAATCTACTCATGATCCAAAAATTCTGCAAAAATTGCCAATCACGATCTGATTGGGATGCTGTTTTCATACGTTTGAACTCTTTATGGCGGTAAAGTCTGTGTATTTTCTAGGTCATAGCCATAGAGAAAGGTTTTCTGGCGCATTTCTGGATCTTATCTTCACTCCCAAGCACTGAATTAGCTCCAAATTTAATTTCTCTAGCTGGTATTTGTTTATCCTGATTCAAACCTGGCACCATCTAGCGGAAGGTTACAAACCAAAGAGAAAATAAGAGCTTCAGTTTGCCATGTATTATAAGAAAGCAGGTTATTTTGAATTTTCAGACCTTTTTGAAATAGCTTTTGACATTGACGTAAGTTGGGAATATATATATTCTAGCTTCAGCAATGAAAATGCTTCCGATAACAGACCTCGTATGCATGCAAATAATTGGTGCATTTATCAAAATGGATTTACGGAGGTGTAACCAGACAATGAATGCAGTATGAATCAACCATTCAGCTACGCAACAACAAAGTGCTAAATAATTTGTACAGTAATCTACATTACATTTGTATTATATTGCTATATGCCATTTTCATTAATAGTAGTATCACACTTATGTGTACATGTTTTTGGTGATTTTTTTTTTTGTCTCAGTTTCCGGTTACGTGAATTCATTTTTTATTTTTTTTATAAATAAAACACCAGACCAAGGCAGGACACTGTTCTAGTAAAGAAACATCCATGCATTCCTTTAATTAGCCTTAACTTTCTGTGTAGTGAGGTTCTGTATGACTAATTATTGATTATTTTGGTATTTTTAATTTTACTGTCAAAATTATTTTTTTGTTTTCAATTGTTTTAAAATATTGAAGATATTTCTCATACATATAATGCATACTTTACAGTAGACAAAAGGGTTTAATAAAAGTGAAAAAAAGATTCAGCTCTCAATATCATTTGATACTCATTTTATTACTAACAATTTAAAACCCTAGATTCTCCTCTGAAATTGCTTAGCACTTTTCAGACAGCATTTTGCTATTTGGGCTGGCACTTTAATTTTAGAATACTGACCACCTAGATAAATTTCGTCAATGTTGTCTTAAGGACGAGGAGGATTAGTCTGCACATCCACATCTCTGGGAGTATCAGGTACCACTTATGCAGGAAAGGAGCACCCTCTTTTGAGGGATCAACTTGATACTGTTTTTGTAGTATTTCTTTAGGTGTCCACAGTAGAGATGTGTAGTTTTATGGCAATACAGCTGCTACATTGTTCCCATTTTAGTCTGCCCAAATAGAGCCTTGGATATCTGGTTGTCATAAAGTAACCCAGGAGATTCATTTGTATCACATCTCCCAAGTGTCATATAGTTTAAGTCACCTAAAACTTTAGGGTGGTTTGTGGTTTCCTATTTTTTGTTTAGAGACAGGTCTGGCTGGCCTGTTGTTAGTCAGCTGACTCCACTGGTCAGATCCCGGCTATCCACCATCTGTTAATGTTCCAGGTACCTATTGAATTCCAACATTAGTGGTCTGTGAACCATTAAGCCCCTCTAGAGGCCCCCTACTGCATAATCCATATGATTTAAGTTCATACTGAACTGTTCCATCCCCTGGATATGTATCAGCTATTTTTTTTTTGCATCTATGATTGTTATCTAAAATTTTTCTTGGTGTTATACTGGTTCCACCCATTGAAAATGTTGTTTCCCGTTATGTTTGTTTTCTACAATTTCAAATCTTAACTTGAAAATATTCCACTATTCCCTAACTTTTTAAATTCTCTTTTTGACAATATGTGTATAACCCCAATAACTCTAAATATTTCCATTTACACTGTATCTGTCACATTTGTCTTATTTTTGTCATATAGAAAGCTCAGAACCATATAGAAGCATTTGTATTTTTATAAAATTTAATTTGTCCTATCTTTTTATTTAATATTTTTCACACTTGTTTCTGTCTTAATTTTATCTCTAAATCTTCTTACTGCTCAGTGTACTGTTATATCTGAAGTAATCAAATGTGTTTGGTGCAAAATTTTTTATTTATTACTTTTTTAGAGTGTTTAATATCCACTTTTGCTACACCACAAGCAATGACACTGATAATACATAGAATTAAGATGGAGCACTGATAGAATGCAATGGCAAGATAAACCAGAGAATCCAGAGAAAACTCACCCCAGTGCCACCTTGTTCTCCACAAATCCCACATTGGTTGCTTGAGATCGAAACTGGGCCACTGCATGGCCATATTTATTATTTAATAATATTTCATGTTAAATAGTTTATTTTGAATGTAATGAAAAATGAAGTTTTTCTACATGAAGAGTTTGTATCTGTTAATAATGTTAGCAAATAGAAATTCTCTTTTGAGATTTAATCCATTTCATACTTTCATTCTATTCTAATGCTGTATCCTTTAATATTTCAGATTATGCTCAGAAGTAGTTTCTGTTGTTAGAAATAGTGATTCATGGTTGCACTCTGCTGAAGTCTCAATGGAAAATTTTGGCTTAAATGATAGAAAGGATTGTTGTGAAAGTGAAAAGAGTGATGTCAAAGAAATACTACCTCCACAGCAACATGAGCACCCAAAGCAATCTGGTAAATATAATGATGAAATTTGCAGTGGTGCCTTTTTGATTCAGAAGAGTGAAAAGTCAAATGAGTGTAGTAAGAGCTTTACACTTTCATCTTTGAAAAAGCATACTTTGTTACATGATGGTAAAAAGCCTCACAAATGTGTAATCTGTGCAAAGAGCTTTACTCGGGTGTCAGGTTTAAAATTGCATAATCTTATGCATGAAGGTAAACAGCCTCACAAGTGTTCAGTTTGTGAGAAGAGATTTAGTCGGTTGTCATATTTGAAAAGCCATAATTTGATACATGAAGGTAAAAAGCCTCACAAGTGTGTAATTTGTATGAAGAGCTTCATTCGCTTGTCACATTTAAAATTGCATAATTTGATTCATGAAGGTAAAAGAACTCACAAGTGCGTAATTTGTGAAAGGAGCTTTACTCATGTGTCAACTTTGAAATCACATAATTTGAGGCATGAAGGTAGAAAGCCTCAGAAGTGTGAAATTTGTGATAAGAGGTTTACTCGGTTTTCAGACTTGAAAGCACATAATTTGATTCATGAAGATAAAAACCCTCACAAGTGTGACATTTGTGATAAGAAGTTTACTCGGTTTTCAGATTTGAAAAGACATAAATTGACACATGAGGGTAAAAAGCCTCACAAGTGTATAGTTTGTGAGAAGAGCTTTACTTGTGTTTCATCTTTGAAATTGCATAATCATTTTGTACATGAGGGTAGAAAGCCTCATAGGTGCGCAATTTGTCAGAAAAGCTTCACTCATGTGTCATCTTTGAACGTTCATAATTTGCTACATGAGGGTATAAAGCCTCATAGGTGTGCAATTTGTGAGAAAAGCTTTACTCAGTTGTCAAATTTGAAAAGACATAATTTGGTGCATAGGGGTGGAAAGCCTCATACATGTGCAGTTTGTGAGAAAAGCTTTACACATATGTCATCGCTGAAATCACATTATTTGACACATGAGGGTAAAAAGCCTTATAGATGTGTAGTTTGTGAGAAAAGCTTTACTCATGCATCATCTTTGAAACTGCATAACATGATTCATGAGGGTAAAAGGCCTCACAAGTGTGTAATGTGGGAGAAGAGTTTTACTTATGTGTCATCATTGAAATTGCATAATTTGATACATGATTGTAAGAAGCCCCACATGTGTGACATTTGTGAGAAAAGTTTTACTCAGTTGTCAAATTTGAAAAGACATAAATTAATTTATGGAGGTGAAAAGCTACAAAAGCGCTAATAGTTTATTGGCTTTAAAATCACATTGAATTCATCAAGACAAAAAGTGAGACATAATATGAGGGTGAAAGGGTATAACTATTTAAACCATGAATGAAGAAACTCATACAAGTGAGAAAGCTTCATTGTGATTTAGCAGGCAAATGTAAATCTTTGTTGTTCTGCCCTAAAACTCACTCTTCAACAAATATTTTGTGTAAAAGCCTAACTTGTTAGCCTGCATCATGCTCAAAACAGCAGTAAGTAATTAATTACATTTAATGTTGTTAATTAGATGATTGTTTGCAATGTACAGTCCACATGGTGGAAGTAAACACATTGCTTGCAAATTGTTTGGTAAGCATGTCAATTACTACTATACAGATTGATCCATTATGTTCTATCCATGAGTGTTTGTGCCTCTGTTGCTTATGTTTACTACTATGTAAGCAATGTAATGTATTGAAAGTGGTACAACTTTAGCAATTCTTACAACTTATGCTGCCCATTGGGTGTATTTCCTGTACTAGACTCGTTTTACAGGTTTATAGTTAAGGACATGTGCTTATGCTGTCAGAATATCATCAGTTTAACAATATAGCATTTAACAAAGGAATTTCTGTAAATGTGAACACAACTAGTATAACTGATTCTCTAGAAATTCAGTCCAAACTATATATAGGTCTCTTAACATTTGACAGTTTTCACATATGTACAGGGAAATACTGTGTTGTATTTAGTATAACAGATTTCATTGGGATGATACTTTCTGCTAAAACAAAATCTTACTGCTCAGTAGATTATATATCTATAGTATTTTAATTACTTTTACTGGCATTTTTGATATTTAGTGTTGAATGCCACCACAATCATATAATGAAATCAACTCTAAAAATTAAATATTAAGACTCCATTAGAAACAGTGTAAAATGTTGTTTGGTTCTTCAAACTAATTATTATTAATCAAGGACTTGAGGGTAATCCATATTTTGTCATGATGGTAAACTATTTGCTCGAATACTATCTTGTGAGATACACAATTTCATTAAGTTTCCTTACTATTCTGCATTCCATAATCATAGCTGCCGAGTTTTTTAATACCCAGAGATAAACTAACATAGTGATTTCCAAATACACCTGAAGCACTTTTGATATCTTTCATTGGGATATTCCTAGCTGAGTAAGCTGTTTGGTCCATCAGATAAAATAAGCTTGTCATCTTGAGATGTAAGTGAGAGGAAATAAGCAGATATACATCACAGTAACTGTTCACAAGCACTGTAAATCAACTCCTCGTAACAATCAATACTTCTCTTTTTGGCAGAAAGGCCTGTGATGGCTTTAATATTGAGCTAGTGATTGTTAGGATTAGTGTTATCAGCTCATAGTTCTTTGCTTTGTATATTTTGTTTGTGAAACATAAGAGTAAGACTTGTTAACTAACTGTAACCTTTTGGTGTAACACAGAAGTACCAATAATTGTATATGATAAAGCGGAATTAGTATTTTAAAGTTCTAAAACTCTGCAAATTTATTCTATATTTATTTGTTTGCTATCATTTATTATGTATGTTATAAATAAGACTTTATTATAGCACTCTCTCTGAATATGAAATTTCATGCTGTGTTCTTTGTTAAATTTGTTGATACTAAACTTAATACTTCCCTTGTGGAATAATTTTGGACCAGATGTAACAAAAATAAAGCTTCATCTAAAACATAACTAATATTCTGTAAATATAAGTGATCCTACCTGAATTAATGCTGCTTTCTAAAAGTTTAACTCAAAAGTTAGATGCAAAAATTACCTATGTGTTTAAGGTTATTGATTACATATACTTACAAGATCACTCTAATTAAGTTTTTGTTATGAGATAAATTTATAATTTATAAAAGTTTTATCAGAATGAAAATGGGCATGCTAATTAAAATACCATTATTCCCCATACCTATCCAAACATTCATCACTTGAACCATTAATACACCTGTCTTACCATTGAGTTGTTTCTAGTATTTTCTTTTTTTGAAGAAAAATAACTTGTAAGAAAAGTTGTCACACTATTTATAAAATGCTGACAAATTTTCCTGATCTCCAAGTATTTGTTTTGATACCATCTTAATATATCACATAAAAAAAGGTGTAAAAGGTAGAACTACTAACTTGCATACAAACCCTTTCAGCAATATGGACATATTATGCTCTGTGCATAATATTAACCCCTTTTACCAATTTTAACATTGGATGACTCCATGAAATAATACAAAATCTTGACGATTTATGGCCAAGTGGTCCAAGGCGTAATAAAAGTGGCTAACCTGTTAAACTAAGTGTTGCAGAATCAAATCCACTCAAAA
This sequence comes from Hymenopus coronatus, assembly GCA_030762935.1. Classification (NCBI taxonomy): domain Eukaryota; kingdom Metazoa; phylum Arthropoda; class Insecta; order Mantodea; family Hymenopodidae; genus Hymenopus; species Hymenopus coronatus. Next base: position 30,768,384 of record CM060899.1, on the reverse strand, counting down.
TATATATTCTGCATTTAAGAGAAATTGAGGCACCTAAATGCAAAACCTGCCAAGTCCAATTTTTTTACTTTTTGAGTTGTATACATCATTGTGTATGCAGTGAAAAGATCTATGTTTATGGCTTAACAGAACCAAGCAAAATCCTTCATTTTATAGTTAAATTCTAAGATAAAATTTGTCACTTAAAGCAACACCTGCCAAGTCCACCGCCACATGGCATGCAGAAACCATAAACTGTATAGGAAGCAACGATAGCTCATTATTGCTTTCATGTGACTTTTTGCACTACATTCCTCATGGCTTTCACGTTTGTGAATATTAGTGCCATGTGTTATCTAATGTTAGAGATTTTACTGTAAAAATAAGTGAGTAATCATAACATGGAAAGTTTTCATTTAATTTAAGTCCATGCTATCCAGGGCAAAGTAGTCAGTGAATGAGAAATCCAAGTAGGCACAAATGGAGAGTTTATGCCAGAGTGAACTAAGTGATATTTAGGATATTTTTCACAAGACACTGAAGTTTGCGAAGACACAGTAGCGTTGTTATGCCGCATAGCTGTATGAAACTCGAGAGGAGTATTCATTTGCATTTGACAAATAACTGCAATTTCATCTGTCCGATCCTTTTTGCTTTATTATATATTAAATTCTGTTTTATCATTTACAATGCAAGCACATAGTTCAGTCTGGCAGAACGGTTTTCAGTATATTGGGTATTTAGTTCACTCTTGCTGAATACATTATGATTGTTTAGTGTCTATAACAGGAACACCATGTTAAAACGTTCACTTTATTAATATAATTTAGTTATGTTATATTTGTTTCTCATGTGTCAGTTTATTATCTTGTAATACATATTTCAGCAGATTACAGTTAATTTTCCCTATCAGTTGAATATCTGAAGATAAATGCATTATAGTGTTTTTAAACTTGTTATAATTATATTTATTCGCATGCTTTAAGCTGCCTTTTTAAAGTTAATTTTGTATATTAGAGCTTTCGGCAAATAATACAGCATCACCACGACTAAGTACATCTTCAACCGTAGTTATTGAATTTTTAGTTCTGGTGGATACAACATGACTATGCTTAAAACTTTTTTTTTTCAAAGTAATTGCAATATGTTAGTTTACATTGTCGGAATCACTGTACTCGAAAGGTACTATGCCATCAGTTTCTTCATTTTCAATCAGTTGAAGAAAGGTTTTGGAAGAAATTGTGATGAACAGGTGATACATATTTCAATAAATGGAGTATATCACTCTTCTTGTCTTTAGAAATTGTGTGTCCTAAGGGGTACAGGAACTGCAAAGACCTTCATTGAACCTAGGTATGATCCAGTAAGTTTTTTCTTTAAATTTAACTGATAATAAGGAACATCTTCCTGTAAAGAATACTTATACTTCATGATACCAGGGTTTGCTTTTTCAATCCTGATTTCTCTTATTTTCAACCAATGCACTTTGTGTTTGTCTACATCCAGCTTTCGATTAGTGATTCTCACTTAAAGTTCTTTTGTGGAGAAAAAGTCATTTGTTGACATTTCAGTAACTTTAAATTGTACCTTGTTTTGACGAAAAGATCTCACAATTTGTATAAACTCATCAATGGAATAAATGTTTTCCTTCCTCCGAATTTTGTTTTCGATTTGACTGAAGTCTCTGTCATTAGGAAGATAGCTGTGACCACTGACGCAAAACTTGTGAATAATAACATCAACTGGACAGTCATCTTTAGCTACCAGATGCATCCACATCAACACAATTTTTATGTTTCTGTTCTGGCCACCACATGCATCAGACCAAGCAACCATTTGGGACGAATTCACATTTCCTTGCACATATTTCTGGACACAGCTCCCTATCTCTTGAGGTCGTCTGGAAGCTATTCCCTCATGCCAAATATACATGTAAGCTTGTTGAGTAGCTAAATTGTGTACACCAAGATTAAAAACAGAAAGCTGGCGTTGGTAGTAAGCTTCATTAGTTGACAATTTTGGGAGCGGAAAAAACTTTTTCAAGGTCAAAAGAAATCACATGGATCTTTTCTTCTATTCCGCTTATGATATTTTCATGAGCTTTCTTAGCACTTTCTACCTGTCAATGGTGCAATTCCTGCATAGCCTTCAGTCTTCTGCACTCTTTTTTATTTTGCTCAGAATCTATTCGCACTTTAAACTCATCACATGTCTTGCATGTTTCCTTTTTGGGAGATTTGAACTTAAGGTTAAAATCTCGATAGAATATGCGTTTATATGTAGTTTCACTTGCACAGTTTCTGTTCCATTCAGCCCAAGTGTCATTTTCTTTCCTCATCATTTCCTTGTAGAGGCAATACATTTTTTGCAGATTAAGCTCGCATGGTAAATACTTCAAGTTTGGAACCTTGTTGCGTTCATAATAGCTTGTGTAGCAAAGGAAAGACTGAATATGGTTGTGAATTCTGGTAAACATTTCATTAGAAGTAGCATTTGCAGGTACATGTTTACCTCGTTTGTCCTCGTAAGTACCTGAATTGGCTTTCTTCAAGGCGCGGTGAACTCTTACACTGTCAAGTTGCAAAGTATTCATAAACATAGCTTTACACATGCGAACAGTTTCATTGCTTGCATTCAAGTAATATTCTCTCAACTGTCCTTTTCGGATGTCTTCTCCTTTTCTAAGACATTTAACAGGAACTATTTTTACCGAATTTGCTAGCATAGCTGTTTGTGTTTCCCAAGAACCATTGCTGTAAAACATATCAAAGTTAATTTTCTGCTGTTCAGAAGTTATTCTCTCTTTACATTTCCAGCGGCAATTACAGTCATAACTCTCGCAGAATTTCTTTGCAGGATCTTTCAATCCATTAATATTTTTGTATGGTTTTCCACAATTTTGATTTCTTTTTCTAATGCTCCTCTTCCATATTTCAGGGTTTGCTTTCCTGCATATTTTTGGTGGAGGACAGTTAGAGTAGCTATCTGATGACAAATCTGAAAATAATACGCAATTTTATAATATAAATAATTATATTTCATAATAATGTTAATAATAATAATAATAATAATAACAACTGTTATTTAATGTTATTAATTTACAAAAGGAGTTAAGCAAGTCTCGTTTCTTAATCTTTTGTGAAAATAATTTTCATTAACTCTCCGTAAAACGCACCAATAACATACCACGCTGTCTTAGTGGCATCATATTCAGCCATAGAGAACTATACATTGTGGCGGGTACAAACTGTTCGGTCAAAGAGACATTCAATCAAGATAATACATAATTGAAATCGTACCCAAGAGATGTCACTATCACATGAAGAAATAAACAAAATTCGTGTCGCATAGTTCACTTCGCCTGACCACGTATTTACGAATTTCCATAACCTAATAGTCTAAACATTTTGGAAATTTTACTCATAGTATTTAAAAAATAACAGTTTTATTTAAGTCAGATTCAGGTGAATAATCTTCATCGGAAAACACTGAGAAGTCCGAAGGTGTGCTGCTATTTTGATCCATGTCCATAATTACACTTGACAATGCACTCATAAAGTGACCTTCCCAGCTACTTAGTTCACTTTCCGTGACTACCAGTGTTACCAAAATCTAGTCAGCAAAAATGAAATTTACCTACAGTAGTTTAATGGGCTGAATGCGGTCTTAACCTTCCCCTCAGTGACAAGCCACCTGAAATGCCTATTGGTTGGCGTGTAAATTCTACATTTTTAAAAAATGTCGGTTGGTTCACTCTGGCATAACACTCTCTAAATATGAGGTAGAAAAGAGAATAAGGTTAGTTGAGTTTATTTTTTCTATTTCTTTCAAACTTAATTTTCTAAGCTATAAAGTAATAAAGCACTATTTAATTACTAATTTGTATTCTATTAAAAATATTCTGTCAGGTCCCTACCAGTGTATACAAGTTGTAGCTATGCCAGGAAATCATATCAGTCATTTCAGTGTAAGCATCTGACTATGAGAGACATAAGAATTTCATAAGGTATTTTACTTTGTACCAAAAAAAATGGTGCAAGATGACTTTATACTGAAGCATATTGAGCTTAAGGCACTCAAATGCTGTTGAGATGGTTCATGATAAAGGCTAGAACAGTGAAATACAAAGTGTGAACCAAGGTTGGACTCTTAATACCTGTGTGTAGATCTGCCTACTTGGACATTCTTGGCATTGGTAAGGATTGTGTATAGCCATTGGTGGGTTATTACAAGATGAGAGGTGGAGACTATGTGTCAAAGAAAAATGAATCACAAAAGAGCCATTGTTAAGAAAGTCATTGAGTATCTAACAGTGACCAAGAGTGATTACTGTCAAAACTAGCAAGTGAACTCAACATTAAAAAAACTGGAGAATGTATATCAAGAAAGCACTTCCAGATTTGCTAGTTACTGAGTAATTTTTGAGAAGATATTTCAACGAAAACTGCAATGTTGATTTTGAATCACCCATGACCGATGCTTATTCTACTTGTTTCTGTTTTAAGGAAAGAATTGGACATGACAAAGGCTCGAATGCGAAGACAAAGATTGTGGCAGAACTGAGAGTGCATCGCCTAAGGGCTTTTTCATTTTATGACACACTGAAAGAAAATGATTCTGATTTAAAATTGTTGTAATTTGATTGCAAAAAAAAAAAAAGTCTTGCTATGACACCAAAGAACTCTGTGTGTATAATTTCACAGTAGTGGAGGGGTTTTTCAAATTGAAGAGCTTAACAAAGAAATTATGTTTATCTACACATGGTCAGAATTTGGCACTGAAATTGCGTCTGCAATTCAACATAGACCATTCCATACTGATTTTACAGACATCAGACGAATTTGACTGCTAGCTGATGGCTGTGGAGGGCAGAGCAAGAATGCAGTGATAGTGTCAATGTGCTGAATATGGTTGTTTAAACATGTACCTGATGGTATTGAGAAGCTTGAAATTTTTTTTCCATTGACTGGACACTCATTTGTGCCTTTAGATCACATGTTTGGTCAAATTGAAAAAGTTGTCAAGAAATGTTTATTTCATCAATCATGATTTTCAAATCTATGACTTAAAGAATTTGAGCCATGAATTTCAGAACTTACCATCTTCCTGGCGCTTCAGGTTAAGAGAATAATATTGCACAAAAGAGATTCTGGAATAACTGTTCAGGGTGAAGCACATTATGGCAGTGATCTGTTTATCCACTAAAGAGTTCTAAAGAAAGGAAATAGATTAGGTACTACACATCTACATCTGCTTCCAATTGGTGTGAAGGTTAAAACAGAGAAACTAATCATGTTGACAATTTTTTGATAGAACCTTTTGGAACTGAATGGTAGAAAATGGAGAATCTACAATTCTACAAGCAGCTCATTTATACCCCTGATCTAGCTAAAACTGTAATGGAAGAGAGTGTGTGCCTGACTTAAGGATATAAACATATGAATGAGCCTGGAAAAGAGCTTTATCTGATTCATAAATATTCTTATGAAATTTCAAAAGGTAGTGAAGCTAATACAAGAATATATTATTAACATAGTAGATGAAGAAACATATAAAAAAATTGTAACCTGTAGTTCTGATTTGTTGAAAATCCTCATGTTAGAAACACAACCAGCAAAGTCCAATATTAAATCCTTATGTACTACAAAAGTAATTGTGACATTAACCCATTACCTGCCAAAATTGTTTGCTATTGGAGTTTTTGAAGACAACACCATTTTATTAATGACTGGAGTCAAAATATACAAAAAAAAAAAAAAAATGTATTATTGACTTTTTTAATATAAGGGATAATTGTAAAAGGGTGTCCCATTTTTGGGTCATTGGCATAATGAGTTGGCAACACATACATTCAAAGGTAAATGTTGAACTGTGCTTTTCACATGTGTTTTAAAACAAATCTATGTTTTAATGCACTGTAACATAAACATACAGTGTAAAAGTTGCACATATTAGCGAGTGTGAAATGAGGCAAAACACTTATCGTGTAGTGGAACATCACATCGTTTGCAGATTCTGGTGGTTTTCTTCTTGCACAATGCACATCTTCTTTATGTAGTAATGGGTTGAATCAGATGGTTTACAGGATCAAATCGCACTTCAGTACTTACTCTTCCAACCAGGAGTGTGCTTTTTTGAGGACCTCTGTGCCTTGGAGTGGATTCAGTGTTCTTGCTCAAATATGCCAATACAATCCTTCTTCGAACATCCATTAGAGACACAATTTCTTCATTATTTGCTCTTTGGTAAGCCCTCCACGTGTTGACTGTTGCAATGTCTATCATTTGGGTAAACAATGGCCACCACCACTTCTTAGAGCAGATTCTTATGCGGTACAGGGAAATTTGCTTATCTAGAATATCAACTCCTCCCATATGGCAATTGTACTCCTGAACAATGTTTGACATTGAAATGTATATCTGTTTCTTTTCTTCTGTGAATATCTTCGAGCATTTGACAGGGGCTCAATTGTACTGAAATTTGTACCCAAGGCTACTACTTTATTGTCCTTACATTTCACTATAAGTATCTGATTTGCTTTGTCAAATCGATATTCAAAAAATCCTCTCTCTGTATTTTTTTTTCTATTTCTTTGCTAGCCATGAGAGGACAATTTTTTATGTGGCTTTCTCTCACTGTGCCTGTTGCTTTGATTGTTCTGTCTCTTAGTAGTGTCAGTGCTTCCATATTTGTAAAGAAATTGTCAAAAAAAGTTTATAGTTTTTTTCTTGTGAAGTAGGAATCATGTTGGTGAGAGAGGATATTACCCTCAAACCTAATGGTCCTTCATTGTCATTACTTTTGCCACAGTATGGCGAAAATTTATACAAATGGCCATTAGAGCTACAGAGACATCTTATACCCAAATTTTATGGGCTTGCTTCTCATGTACATCTTTGCAGAATGTCTCCCATTATAGCAGACCATCATTTCGTCCAAGGAAAGTTCTGGGTGAAAAACACTATATTTCATAAATTCTTTTCCTAGTGTATCAAAAAATAGCCTGAGTTTATACATTTTATCGAATTTGTCTATTTTAGAGTTATCATTCAGTTGCAGAAATTTCTTTATTTCCCTGAAGTGATTTTTTGACATTGATTTATACACCAATGGCACTCCTATATCTGGGGCTTGCTCCCAATACATATCTTCTTGGGGTAGAATGTGGTAACCAGAGAGCAACAATATTCCTATAAACACTTTCAACTCCTCTTTTGTAATAGAAAAGGAAGGGTGATTTTTTTTTTATTTGCGTATATTACGCTTTGGGTCAAAATAAAAACCAGAACATCATCGGAAATAAATTCCTCAAAAACCTCAACAATAGTTTTCCCATTTAGAACCTCAGATAAGTTGCTTAAGCTTTCCTATTACATTGATCTTCTTTGTTTATTTTATGGATCACCGCACACTTCACCCAATTTGGTTCTACTTCAGGTTTCCATTTCTTTCTGGTAGCCTGTTCTGAGACATTTTTTCTCTTCCTGGACTGTGTGTTAGCGGCTGAGCAAGAGGGAGAATTATGATCAACAGATTCTAGTCTTGCCTGTATATATTCTTCGTCATCTGGAGCACTATGAATCACCTCCAAAGTTCCACTCACATCATTCACCTTTTGGTCGTCAAGTTCATTTTTTTGGATGTCTTTCTCATCAGTTATCTCGTCAGCATCAGGAGGTATAATTACAATTGCAGCATCATCAACTTCCTGTTCTTGTTGTTCCAACTCTTCAAGTTAATGCAGTGCTTCTGCAATAGTAAGGCCCTTTTTGTTCCAGTAAGCCATAATCCTGCTGTAATTCAAAGATAAATTATGTTGTAAAAGAAATGGGGTGATTATAATAATAGTAGTAATAATACTAATAATAATAATAATGAAAACAAGAACAATACTCGCATTAGAGCTTCAATATTTGAAACGCTACCACAATACGTTGACTCATAACCTCAATAAAGTAGAATTTTATAAGCTATTAGATTATGCCAATTTCCCAAAAATGGGACAACATTAATATTAGCTAACATTGCCTACCTTAGTAACTGAAGATGGATACTGTGACAAGCCTTCACTTCTTAGAATTACAAACAATGCTGTTAGTATGATTATTGTAGTAACAATGTGGTTTTACATTACATTAAAACGCTTCAAACATTTACAAAGCAAAATGCAGGATACACATGTTATTAATGTAACCCTGGTGGCAGAGAATGACACCAAAAAATACTCAGCACACTCAACTGTTTCTAGTTATTAGTGGTACCAACATCTGCATAAGCAGTAAACCTAGGTGCTTTAATGAGCTGTAAATAATATAAAATGTATGTGTCCCAAAAAAGGGATATTGGCAGGTAATGGGTTCAAAAAATAATTAATGTCTTCATTCAATTCTATAAAACTTAACCATTTTCTTAAAAATGTCCAAATTTTTCTCCAGGAATACTTGGAATCAAAGCAGTTGCATCGAAAGAAACAAGTTTATCATTAGCAGTCAATGCAGTATTGCTGATCCTTTCTGCTAGCTCAAAAGAATTTTTAGTACTTAAACTCTCAAATTTTTCAAAATTACTGACTTTTTTTAATAAACTATTTAGCTAGGATGTAAGTAGGTGAATAGATGCCATTTAAAATACGTTTCATGTTAGTTCTAGAGTTATGAAATTTGGGAAGAACATAAATTCTGGGTAAAATTCATAAACCAGTACATTTATGTGTTAGACAAATCCACATCAGTTTGCTTCAAGATGCAGATACACCTCATTTTGCTTTTCTTATCATGTAACAAGGGCTAATTACTGTATTAGATGCTGTCAGGAACAAACAACATTTATTTAATATATTGGCAGCAGTGTCCATGTTAATAAGTAACCAAGGAAGAAATTAATATTTGTGTTAATATGCAGATCTAGGTTATTAAGTAGTAATACGTTTAAATTTCATTATGTGTTTATTTAACCATTTAATTACAGGTGTGGGATTTATCACCTCAAACTATACTTGCATTATAATAATTTTCACTACATTTTAAGATATAATTTTCAATTTATATTAAATTTTAAGGCAATCCATAATTACTCAAAGCACACACAGTTCCCTCCTGGGGCATGTAATCATCATATTGTCAATGCTTTCATCCTATGATGAGGAATGCCAAGATAAATGGTGAACTTCTGCTTTTGAGATTGAGCATGACTGCAAAATGAATAGCGTGTTATTTATTGTCGCTGTTTAATTGCTGTGGTTCTCAGCGTCCCATTCTAAATTGGGCGTCAATGACTGCTTAATTTTGCTCAGAAGCCTGTCTATCAGGCTTGAGGTTCTTTTCGTGCCATAAATCTATGATATGGGACCCACAGCTTTCCTTCCCTTCCGAAGGAAGCCATGCTAAGGATTTTTACACCCAAAAAAATCCATCTTCCGCCGGGTTTGAACCGGCGACCTTGGGTACATGAAGTCAGCATGGTAACTATTACACCATGGAGGGCGACTATCCGACATAGAGTCTGGATGTATAAATGTGCGTGTGTTTAGTAATATAAAGTTTAACCTAAGGTTCTGAAACTACAGTTTCACAAGTCACAGCCCCCAATATGACCATTGATGTTATAGGGGGCTATACAAATGAAACAATAAAAATACATAAAAATCAAATCAAGCTAGACTTCAACTTAAAGTAGACCTATATATATATATATATATATACCCCTATGTTGGTAAAGCTTTTTTTTTTTTTTTGGTAGTGTTTAATGCCTGCTTTTACTACTTGTGGCACTGCAAGCAAAAAGTGAACTTGAAATGGTAATGAGAAAACAGCCCTGCAGTATCCAGCTTGGTATTGTGTTATTCTAAGCATAAGTAATGGATTGGGTTTACTGCCTAATGTGGTCATAAGAACTCTTCCCAGCTCCAGTTTCATCATGGTCATGAGGGGAAAGCCCAAGCAGGTCTGACGCTAGAATTCATACTTGCACCAGCAACACCACCGTTTAATGGTGATCCCATTTATAATTGATATTCCTAGTGAAATATGGTAATGTTTGGTTGAATATTGGCTATATATCTTCTTTCCCAAGTGAAATCCATCACATACTTAACCAAAATCATGGCTAGTGGTATAAATAGTGTGCTGAGGTTTGGTGACACATCCACCAGCAAATTTATGTTAACTGTTTGGAGTATAGTGGCCAGGGTTTGTGGCTTGGTGCCCTTAAAGCAAGTCTGAGATTACTGTAAAAAAAAAAAAAAAACAGATATTCCATATAAATTGACCATAATAGTTGGCCATACTATGAATCCTGGGTCCAAAGTACTTACAGCATTGTAAGTTGCCATTGGGGTTGTCATCTCAAAATAATTTGAGCTCACCCTCTGGTTTACTGGGAAACATTCAATTCAGTTGAGAAATTCAATGCTATGCCAGCATGTTGCCATGGTAGCTCAGTGGCAGAGCAACCTGCTAGAGACCAGGAGATCCGTGGTTCAAATCCTGGCTATGACATTGACTTTTTCAGTCTATCCGTTATATGCTAATTTAGTAACTTATTTGAATTGATTAAATTTATATTACTTTTCATATGTCATAGAGGACCTTTTACATTGATGTGGTGCAACCTTATTTTCAAAGGCAGTTTTCAGGATTCACAATGTCTGCAATTTTGCATAACTTATTCTCAATTTGCCCAAATACTCTGTGTGCAGGCAAATATTAATGCCCATGAACTGGAATACAGGAGGAGATATTTTTCACATATTGTGCTGATAAGGTGCATAGTAATTGTTGATGAAGCAAAATTTAACATGCTGTTCCTCGTTTTGATCACAGCCGTCACAAAAGTCTTTTCATGATTTGTTACAGGTATGAGCACAATTCATGAGGTTATTGCTAACAGTGACAGTGGATTCATTAATGTACATCTTGTGTAAGAAATCATGAGTCAAAGAACCTTCTTGTAATGCTCTACCAATCTGGGGTTCATTCTCCACATAGAATGTTGGTTCTGTAGCTTCTATGGATTTTATAGAGAACATATAAAGCTATATTTGGGAGGTAGTATAAGTCTCAGTAATATTTTCATTTTGTAAAATGCTGTACTTGCTGTATCAGTTGGCCTTCTGATTCCAAGGTCCTAAGTGGCATGTAAAACAGATGGAAATTCTGGCAGCCAGGCAGCTTCTTCAATCAAAGTGCACTTATATTGTTACACTGATGATTCATTTACACTGATGATTTGATGTGTTTGCTCATTTTCAAAGCACTATTTCAAACAGTAAACGTTTTGAAGTATTTTGAGTGCATTATCATATAGGGCATGCAGAATACTATACGGGATCATGAATTTGTTACAGTGATTTTGGTTAGTTGCTCCTCAAATGGCATTATCTATGAAAGGTTATTTCATGTAAATGAAACTGAGCTAATTAAAAATGAGCAATAATTTAGAAATTTCTTGAATCTGGAAAACTTTGTCTCATATTAGGCTACTTGTTTTTAAATGTCCATATTCTGAACAAATATAGGCCATTCAGTTTTAGGAAAGCAAAGAGCACATTTGCTGCAGGATTAGCCATTAAGGGCAGTGCTACTAGAGCCTGCAGCCAACTGGGCCATTTCAAACTGTACCTTAGGGTGATCCTTATCATTAAATGACGAAAACAATTTCACACTTTAAGTATCTCTAATTTTGTTTCAGTTTATAAAAAAAATAATTTATAACAAGTTTTAAGAATTTATCATAAGGATAACTCGTGCATCAATAGCATTTTTTCATTTAATAACTATATTAACTTTATATGTAAACTAAATGTGCAAATTATTTAATACAACATTCTATATAAAACATTATAAAAAGGGTAAAATATATTAACAGCATATATTTTCAGTTAATGCACATTTTGTTTCAAAACTTACCTCTCAGTCTAGATTTTACATTTGGGGAATATCTCACAGTAATAATTAACAACTTACAATGAGGCATTATCTGGATATTTCATCGTTTGTCATAAATTGCTGTAACCTCTAATTCACTATTTTGATAAACTTCATTATATAAAAGTGACATCACTTTTATACTCAGAGTTTATGTCCCACTGCCAAGGTTCTGCAGTCCGGGTAGCTTAGATAGGTGTTGGCCTTCTGGAACTCAAGGTCAAACCTAGCCCAGACCAATGGTTTTATAGCATGCATAAAGTGACAACCCATGTCAGCGAGTTACAGGCATGTTAAAGAAATTGTGCAGGAAATAATTCCAGCACACAAGTGGCCCTGATATGATCCTGCAAACTGGCAGTAGTGTTAAGAAACAAAATAAAATAATTAAGAAGGTTCAACATAGAGGAATGTATTACACATGTTATATCTTTCACATATGTTATACAGGACATTTCTGGATCTTTTTATATATATCACACCACAGGTGATGATGATACATGGAAATAAGATAGAGCACTGCTGGAAAGTGATGGCAGGGGAAACTGGAGAACCAGGAAAAAACTCACCTCTGTGCCACTTTGTTCACCACAAATCCAATGTGCAATCACCTGGGCTCTCCAGGCGAGAAACAAGTAATTTAACCACTTGACTATGAAATGGATCTTCTTGATGTGCAAAAACTTAAAGTTAATGCTGCCGGTCCCCATGGCCACGCTCGAAAAAAAAAAAAAAAAAAAATGCTAATGCTTTTGTCAGGTTTGCTAGTTGGTTACAGATTTAGAGAAATTGTTTTATTAAATGTTACACAGTTAAAACTGCTGAAATTGGGACAGTTTGAGAATACCTATATTATCTGTTAAAGAAGTGCTTCGAAAGGTTATGCATCAACTTGTGTGTACAGGAAATATACCTGCCTGGTAGCATAAGTTGTAGGAATTTCTGTGTGTGTGTGTGTTTCAGTACGGAATAAATTACAATGATTATGCAGCAATAAACGCAAGGAACACAGGTAGAACTAACCAGTGTAGAATATAATCAATGAATTTGTATAATAATTAGTGACATGCTTGCCAAAAATTATTGGCAAATTTTCTTCCATTAGATAGAGCACACACTGCTAACAATCCCTATTTAGCAGCATAACAGAAATCACATTCATCAATACAGAGTGAACAAGAAGCAAAAAACTGAGATATGACTGATCAATAGACTAACATGTTCTTCTTTAATTTATCTTAAAAAGGAAAAGTAAAGCTTATTAGTCATTGATTTACATAGAAAATAAATTGTTATGTAGAGCCCCTAATTCATAGCAGCAATTTTGGCAATAAACCTGAATTAAACATTAATTTCTGCTGTTCTTAATTTGGTATTTTGAGTAATGAATTTTAAGGGATGACCTAAATGTTTCACAGAAACACATGAAAAGGTTAGAAGTTTACAACATTTTGCTTTCCAAGTATGAATTAAGTTTTTATTGCACATACCCTTTTCACCTCATTAATGTCTTAAAAATGTTACAAATCACTTTACTCCTTATCAATCGATGTCTTGTATGAATTTCCTCAATCATGAATCAAATTACAGATTTTCAAAATACACAAAATGGCAATGCTTTGCTCATAAGAATGTCACATTTGCTTGGTTTACTTTAAATGTGTTCAGCCTTTTGCTGTCAACAGTTGCTTAAGTAATTTTAATACCAACAAATAAATAAAGCTCTTTCACTATTCCATTAATAAATTTATGTCTTTTCCAAGTATGTAAAGTATTCCTATAGAATTTCAAGAGCTTTTAACTCATTGATGTACCATTTTTACTGAACTATTTGTGGCAGAAAATACCACTATTTTTTTTAGCAAAAATTTCTGTCAAGTATTTACTAATAATATGCTTAGCTTTCAAAGGATTTGTTTCACCTTCAGATGTGCACAGTGCTTGAAATGGAACATTTGTGTCACATCTCTCGCAAATTTGAAAGTTGTTATGATAGCAGACTAATGTCTGGTAAAGCCAACATATAGACAGTGTCATTTTCCTCTTTCTCAGCATCATCAGCTTCTGATGATTTACCAGTAAATGGTATCATGTGAACGTACATTACTTACCTTAAAATGTAACTGTTTAAGCCTAGCATTTTCTAATTTACACGGATCAGCCATTGTTACTACTCTGCCACATACTAAATGGTGAAAGTTGGGCAGCTTCTACAATTCACTCAAATAACAATGATTGATTTTTCAGTCAGAGAAATTTCTTGCACACTTGTAGGTCCAAATCAGATAGTATAATCAGTCCGATTGGTAATGCAGCATGCATTAAATTGTTGCAAACACACTGATGACAGATATACCTGTCATTGCATACCACGAATAAGTTAAGCAATGACAGGCAAACTCATCGAATAGGTTAACTCTTATGCATCAAATTATTGAAACTTAAAAGGTGGCAGATGAATAAAGTATTCTTACACTTTACACAGCTGTAAGGCTTTCTTAGCCTCGTGTATCAAGTTATGCAATTTCAAAGATGACAACTGAGTAAAGCTCTTTTCACAAATTACACACTTATGAGGCTTTTTACCCTCATGTATTAAATTATGCCTTTTCAAATCAGATGAAAGCGTAAATTTCTTCTCACAAATTTCACACTTGTGAGGCTTTTTACCTTCATGTATCAAATTATGTCTTTTCAAACATGACCAACGAGTAAATTCTTTCTTACAAATTTCACACTTGGGTAGCTTTACCAGAGGCTTTTTACCCTCATGTACCAAATTATGCCTCCTCAAATCTGACAAAAAAATAAACTGACTGTCACAAATGTCACACTTGTAAGGTGTTTTATGTTCATGTATCAAATTATGCAATTTTAAGTCTGACAACCGAATAAAGCTCTTCTCACAAATTTCACATTTGTGAGGTCTTTTACCCTCATGTATTAAATTATGATATTTTAGTGATGACAAATGAGTGAAGCTCTTCTCACAAACAGCACACTTGTGAGGCTTGTTACCCTCATGTATCAAATTATGTGATTTCAAATCTGCAAACCGAATAAAGCTCTTCTCACATATTTGACACTTATGAGGCTTTTTACCCTCATGTTTTAAATTATGCAATTTCAAATGTGACATATTAGTAAAGCTCTTCTCACAAATTTCACACTTGTGAGGCTTTTTACCCTCATGTATAAAACTGTGCATTTTCAAACCTGACAACCGAGTAAATCTCTTGTCACAAATTTGACACTTATGAGGCTTTTTACTTTCATGTATAAGGTTATGTGATTTCAAATGTGACAAACGAGTAAAGCTCTTGTCACAAATTTTACACTTGTGAGGCTTTATACCCCGGTGTATCAAAATATGCACTTTTAAAGATGATGAGTGAATAAAGCTTTTATTACAAATACTACATTTTTGTGTTTTTTTCATAATGTCACTTTCTTCACAATTCTTTGCATAACTGAAGTTCGAGTTTTCCATTGAGGCTTCATTAGAGGGCAGTATTGAATCATCATTGTTATCAGCAAAGACTACTTCTGTACATAATCTAAAACATTGGAGAATTTAAAACTACATGTTATAATTACAGTATGAAAGGAACTTGAGTTTGAAAATTGAATTGCTTTTTACAGTTACAAATTCTACATGAACATCTTCATTACTGATTACATTGTAGGAACCTTGTTAATTGCAACATGATTAAGTAATAACGTTTTTAAATGAAATTTATGTTAAACAAAACAAATTTGATGCACATAGCCATATAAGCAAGGAATTATATGCAGAATCATTTCTGTATTGATTAAACTTGGCAAGAATACATTTTAAAAATAAAGTGGTATCAACCAGCCAGTACAATGGATAAAATATTTCTCATAGATTCTTAAGTATTAATGGAAGGTGATCAATACATTACATATTCAACCCACAGGCTCTTTTTTTTTTTAGTGTTTAATGCCAACTTTTACTACAAATGGCACCCCAGGCGATGACACCGATGAGGCACTGGTAGAATGCGATTGGGAGAACCTGGAGAAAACCCAGCCCAACACTGCTTTGTCTACCATAATTCCACATGTGGTTGCTTGAGATTGAACCCAGACCGTCTAGGCGGGAGGTGAATGGTCTATCTACTCAGCTACGCATGGTCTTTATAGGTTTCAAAAACTGTTAATACATTTTTAAAAATCCATGGTTTTACACAATTTTTTCTGGCTATTCTACTTACAGAACTTCACTTTTCTATCTACTTTGTACTTGAGATAAATAATAAAAGAAATGGTGTCATTACACATTTTTGTATGCCTAAAATTGGACACAGAAAAAGAAGTCATCCTTAAAAAATGGATTGTACATGTTGACTTTGAAATTTCATATTCTTTGCAAAACATTTCAAGAAGCAAACAAATTGCAACTTTAGGTCTCTAAATAGTAGAAAGTATTAGAATATTCAAAATAATATTAATGAAATCACTTAATAGTTAATGTTATAAATATATATAAGGAATTGTGTTTTATATGCGATCTATGTTTTTGATTTACTACATTAATTCAGGAAGGAAGTAAAGCAATATCCAGCAGTGAATATTCAATATGACAGAAGCCAATAGCAATATGCATGCAGCACATTATTATTTTGGACAGTGTATTTTTATGGACGGTACAAGTGCAGTATGACAGAAGCATCTACCATGAGTTGTATATTACAAGGAATATATATGGGTACTATATTGCTATATAATTTCTATAATGTTCTCACATACTTCAATCCTTTTCTCCAGTCATTGGCACAAATATTGAATAAAGCATGATCACAAAGTTTAATACCAAGGATGATGTAAAAGCTTTTCAGATTTTCAGAAGATTTCAAACAAAAATTGGGAAACAAACTCTTTTAAGTGAACATGGTATTTGACCAAAAATACTTTTGCTTTACTTGTTATTTAAATTTTCCTGAACTTAATAGTTTTAGAAAAAGCATACATTTATGTTTTTATGGACAGAATTAAGAAATATAAATTGCGCTTTGAGCATGTAGTGCATATCCAGTATCCTTTTAAACTGAACAGTCACACACCTGCTCCTACTCTCGTTCAAAGCTCAGTGATAATATTGACTTTAAGGGGACAACAAAGTGCTAGAAGTCATTTTCTAAATTTTTAGAGCTAGAGCTCCGATTTTCCGCAAAGGCATTCCTAACTAAAAAAGAAGCATGTTTCCCAAGTTTCAGAACAATATGTAATGTCATTCCATATCTATTAATTTATATTCCATTTTATTAGCAAAATTCAAAATCTATCTTCTCCAACAGATATCATTCCCAAACAGTCATCCTTTAAAACTAGATTCCTTAATATCTTTATAAAAAATGTTTGACTGGAATTTTGCTTATTAGAGTTTTCTTTTAACAAAAAGTGAAAAAATCAACTTAGAAACAGCAGAGTATGATAATGTTAATTGTTTTTAAAACAAAAAATCCAAAACATCATTTTATTCTACGCTTTCTGAAATATGTTGCAGAAAACGTTTAGACCTGTAATAGCTTTTGTGGGAGAAGATGGATTCAGAATAAGGGAAAATAATGAATATACTGAACTTAGAAAATTAGCTTTAAAGTTTGATATTGAGAGTCATTTAATAAACTCATTGCTTTAAAATGGTGTCAAAAAGGTAAGTTACATCAGTCCTAGGAGAATCAAACATAGGAAATATGCACCTTAATATATGGTGAATTTCTGCATAAAGCTCCAGAATTTCTACACTGTTCACCAAAATCATCTGCGACCCCTTAAATCCACACCTAATAGAACTATGAGAGACAGTGCGTAGTTTCACCCCAAGTTCAGAATGAAGAACAGATGATAATGGTCTTGGAATATATTGAGGTTGGCCTCAGAAGGTTTAAATGTAGAAGTGAATTTTCAGACTCTCTTTTCTTGGATGTACAGTTTTATAAACTTTGATATCTATTTCTGAGAAACTATGCAAGCTAAAACACTGAAATTTGACACATATTAAATGTATTTATAGATATTTTGCATTACTTTCATAAACTTATAATAAAAATCATTTTAGAGACAAAGAATTTAAAAAAAAAAAATATATATGTTTAATAAATTAAGCTTATTAAAATTTGAAATGAAAATACATATGTTTACCAGTAAAAGAGTAAATTACAATCTGTTTTTATTATTACATATAGCAAAGTGGGGTTAAAATGTGCATGGAAAACTATGAATACTGTGGTGAAGATAAAATATCCAGTTTGGCATGATAGGAAATCCTCAAATATCTCAAGTCTAAAACTATTGAATATTGAAAAAAATTCCTTTGTGCACATTAATCATCCAGCTACAGTTCCTGCTATGAATAGATGGTCCACTTACACAATGGTGAATTTGTTACCACTATATTATTATGGCTGAGGAAAAAATCCATCCTAAAGTTGTAAGGAAAGTAGCTTATCTTCTATGACAAGAAATGTAATGTTGCTTTAGATGAAAATCTCAAGGAACTCCATTAATACAAAATATGTGTACAATAAGTGGCAGTTTCAATGCACTTGGAAATGCCTCCAGACAATTTCATTCAACTATCAACCAGATGTCTGGATGGCTCCACAGCCAGAATATCTAATTTTTCTCTCAATACATCATTGCTGAAGATGAAGGTCTTGGAAACATGTCTATAGGTTTAAAAACTGTATAAGTAGAACTAATATAGTTTTATGTGAGTATAAATTCCATGAATATTTACATCATCTGAACAAACAGGGAGTGATACATGCAAAGAAGGTTGTAAACTTTTGCACCCT
Source organism: Hymenopus coronatus (assembly GCA_030762935.1). Taxonomy (NCBI): domain Eukaryota; kingdom Metazoa; phylum Arthropoda; class Insecta; order Mantodea; family Hymenopodidae; genus Hymenopus; species Hymenopus coronatus. Next base: position 30,749,657 of record CM060899.1, on the reverse strand, counting down.
TCTTCTATGGCATAGAATACAGCTTCTTCTGAGATTTTGCCAATGTATCTTACACATACACCTGTAGTATTTGATAAATGCTAACTAAGAAATAAATCTTTTGTATTGAAGGCACTCAGGGTACACTATGTCCAAAATAAAATCAGCTGGGATGAGCTTAAAGGTGCAGGTCCCCCTACTGTACTTAACTCTGTGCAGTACCTGCAACACCGCCTGGGACATATAAATGTTAAGAAGCCAAGAACCTTTATAATGCTTGTCAAATAATAAAATAGCAAAAGGCACAATATAGTATGACTCAACAAGTAAAAGGAACAGTGCATGTCCTTTAAAAAGTTGAGGTGAAACAGTCTGAAGGTGGAACAGGCTGAAAGGTACCCTTGAAGATGATTATGACAAACAGTTCTGATTGCTGCTTTTTAAGCTCTTTCTTCCATTTGTTTAAGTGTTGCCATCTACACATATTGCTTGGTCGCCCTCCTTAGTGTAGTGGTTACCACATACACCCAAGGCCGTGGGTTCCAACCTGACCGAGGACGATGGATTTTTTTGGGCATAAAAATCCTTAGCTTCGCTTCCTTAGGAAGGGAAGCAAAGCCATTGGTGCCATGTCATAGATTTACAGCACGTAAAAGAACTTCAAGCCTGATAAAGAGGCTCCTGAGCAAAATTAAATGTTCTTTCATGCCCAATATAGAATGGGATGCTGAGAAACACAGCAGTTAAAGAGCATCCTTAAATGAAACACCATTTCCATATACACGTATTGCTTGGAATAAATTGCAATGGCCTTTATTTTTACAATTATTCTCTGCAAAGTAACAGTAATAACTAGCTTAGTTTTTACCCAACTTCCCTTTGGAGTTAACCATTTTCTATACAAGACATTTTCAATGAAGATTTTGTGAATTTTTTTAGCAATTTAGTAATTATGAATTGAAATTACAGGAAGCTACAGTATCTAAATGGTGAAGCACTATCAAAATCAGTTATGGTCCCCCCACACCAACATATTCTTTCTCTCTTTTTAAGATAAGTATACATAAAGAAGCACCAGTAAAGGAAAATATAGCATCAACCAGAGTTTTTTTTTTTTTTTATTTTCTTATGAAACATTAGCCAACAGTTAAGACAAGTCTTACCTTTGTGATTTTGCTGGAGTGAAGTTGCCAACCTGTAACAGAATAATACAAATTTACACGTCAATAGATTTATCTATACAGTATTAGTTAAATCTCCTTCATCATACAGTTATGACTGAAGTACCTGGATTTTTTATTTTTAAATTATTTCATGGTATTAGAAGTTCTGCACAGTGAAGTTTAGTTGTTACTTCATGCAATTGAATGAAAGAAATCAGAACAATGCAAGAAGTATTTAGTTCTAAATAAATAGTTTAAAGAACAGATAGCTGGGAAAAGGGATGCTTAATAGGTATAGAACAGAATCTTTATTCAGCTAGCCTACTCACATGACTCTCTCTACCAATGAAACAGTCACATACATTACTGTTCATTCCAACATTTAATTCAAAATCAAAAGTAGGTACTGATGTAGCAAAAATGTAAGACTTTGCATGCATGTTACTTAGTGGAAGCATTCTTATAAACTTATGTAATGTTACGGAATGAAAGAGACTGGAAACTCCAAATTTTATGCTAGAGTTGCTTGCAAACAAGAAGAGTTATGTATTTCTATTTCCAACATTGGTGGATTACAAAGAATGTAACATTATATGCCATGTATTGTAGAATCCTAGTTCTTATTCATAAATATTGGATGATTTTCCTAGAAACTTGTGCATATGGTTGCATTGCAAATGGGACCTTAATATTCTATTCACTTATGATACAATATATTTTACCCAAGAATGATTTTATATAAAGTAAAAAGGGCTCTAGATACACCTGAAAACAGCACTAAAATATTTACTGTGATAGAAACAAGCAATAGAAATCATATGGGGAATCCTAAGCTTGCATATGGAATATTTTGGAAACCACTAACATGAACAAAATTGACAGTTTGTATTTAGATGACTCTTATATTTTACCTGTAATTACTTTCTCTTTCATAGATGTAATTGTGCAACATTCATTTAAATAAACACCTTTGAAATTTATTCACAGAAAACTTAATATATCTAAAGTATTTGTCAGGAAAGTATGTTAAACATACTGGAAAGGTGGAATCAGACTTGCAAATTTACCATAGAAACAAAATGGAAGAGAAATTTTTAAGAAACTAACATATACAACACATTTTTATGTTAAGTGTTGTATTGTGTGAAAAGATTTTCTTGAAAATTCTAAACTTAGCATTTTACAAGGTTGCATTAAGCACAAGGTTTAGCATGTATGTGCAATTTTTTTCTTTTTTTGACTTGGCATTATGATTGATGTAAAAACAGTACTCATTATTTATAATGAAATACTGTCCAAATGCTGTGGGATGTGTTCAATAAGAAAAGCAACTGGTGATGGTGATTTTGAAAACTAGCTAGATGTTCATAAACAGAATGGAATGTGGCTCATCTGGTACCATAGAAGCTGCTATACCAGAGATACTCTGGAAGTGCTCTCTAGAACATGGAGATAATTTCAAATGGTGACTCAAAAACACAAACACTACGTACATGTTTGATGTTCCCATTCTGAAAGATGAAGGCCTGAATCGTGTCACCGAAAGATTAGGTATTTGTTTCCCAAATTCTGTAAAAGAATGAAATCAAAAGGTGTGACACTTGGAAAGAAACAAGGTAACATGAATGCATAAACCATTCAAAATTTCAGCAATATTATAAAAAAGCAATCAAGGATAATATTCCGAATATGTATGATCTGTAATTTAGGCAATTATCACTTAGCTTCTTCTGGTGCTAAACTACAATATTGCAAATTCCCCAATGCAGAAAGTACATGTTGCTATTACAACAAAACATTGACAAAATGCTCCACTAAGTCATGCCAAGAATATGAAAACCTATTTATCAAACATTAGCAGATAAAGAACACCTTGAGAGATGCATGAGTGGCAATTTTTTTTTTTTTTTTTGTAATGTTTAGCACCTACTTTTCTTGCATATAGCACACTGGTGAAACATGGAATGAAGATAGAACACCGGTGGAATGTGATGGTAAGGGAAATTGGAGAATCCGGAGAAAACCCACCTTTGTTCTCCCTAAATCCCACATGTGGTTACTTGGAATCGAACCCAGGTCACCTAGGTGAGATGCAAGTAGATCAACCACTCAGCCACAGCACGGCTGCACCAGTAGTAAAACACAAAATGCAAACCAATGTCCTCATATTATGATTTCGGGAAAATGTCCTAAGGATATACTTACTACAAAGAGGAGACTAGAAATTTTAGTGCTCTCAGTAGTGAGTAAATTTAATATTGGATGTGAAAGTGAAAATAAAACAAAAGAATCCATCTTAGGAATCAAATTAAGCTCATTTGCAATAGAACTGTCAAAGAAGAGAGACAAGCATAGAATAAAATGAAGAGTTGTTTCTGGTTCTGCCCACTTCAAACAAGCAAATAAGAGACTCAAACAAATCAGCTGTAGAAGAAGAGGAGGAGGAGGTGGAGGCCCATCTTATGCAACTGGCAAAATTTAGTATTTTTGAAGGTCAGAGGCTGTTTTAATACTTGGTAAACTTCAAAGCCATGTTTTGCGGTTTCAATTCTGCTTGCATATTTATATACTTGATTGTTCCACACATTACATTTTTGTTTGACTGTAAGGAAAATTTTCAGGAAATATGCAAAGTTCATATATTAAAGACTTTGGGGGTTCCCATTTTTTATAGCATTTATACATTTTTTCCTTTGCATTTTTAAAAATAATTGAGTTTCATTTTTACTTATTTCTAACACATTCATATGCAGTTGGTAGAGAAGGTATTGTGTTCCACCCAAAAAATGGATACTGAGATTTCACTGTAAATGTTTTGAGGTCACCAGAATATGTACAAAAGAGCATGCTTAGATAAAGATCTGTATGTGTACAACATAACTGAAAAACAAAAAACTCTGTTTAAAATGAAGATTAAAGATATTTACATGGCAAGTAAAATGCATATTTTGAATTTCTTGAGAAAAGTCCTCTTCATTCTGAATGACTTTTTCATAACTGGTAAATCATAACAAATAGACAAAAACTTAATACACAGAAAAATGAAGATTTCATTAAAACACCTAATGTATGTCATACACAGTTTTTCTGTGGAGCTAATCATTTCTATTAAATATTTCCTGTTACTGATTTCAATGTTTAAGTACCTACTTTAAGCTTCTCTGAAAGAGGAAATCATCTGTTTCATACCCGTTTTGTGTTACTCCTGACTATGGAGGAGAAACAAATTTCAATGACACTTTGCAAAGACTTGACTCACTTTAGCATAGTGCATTTCCTTCGAATTATAAGGGACTAATAAGATCACTTTGGGTGATATTCAACTTGATTAGCATGATACAGAGAAAAGAATGGTCTTTTGTAAGAACAGTTTATTTGCAGAACAGTTAGTCATACGATGGAACACGTCAGATATTTTAATTATAACAAAAGCAAAACTGAAGAATAATAGTTTGTTCATAAATCTTGGATTCCTGAAGTTCTATGCAATATCAAAATCCAACATGTTGGGAGTTTTTGGGCACTCAAAATTTGTACATCATTTAAGCTAGAGCATCTGAAACTTTACATGGACTATAGCTTTAGTATATGTGACCCACAATAAAAAAAAAACTGATGTGTACCATTTACATGACTTTCTTTACATCTCTGCAAAAAATTATTTTAAAAAGCTTATACTTCTATATACTTCATGCTAATCAGAAAAAAATAGCAGAAATAGTCTTATTACTTGCTTCCTTGTAAGTAGAAGCGAAATAAGGGAGTACCATAGCCTAAAGTGATAGTCAAAATTTGGTTGCTATGCCACTGAAGTTCCTTTGTTTGTATGGACAGCAGTAGACAAATTCCTGTATGATACAAGTATAAGTTTTTCATAGTAAAAACAAAAATTGTATCCAAAATGCTGAACTCTACAAAAAAAATGTATATAACATAAATTGTGTGTTTTAACGTGCTCTACATTTTTTGTGTGCTAAGTTTTTCTCCATCTCTTATGGTTTAGCAGTTATGCAAAATTCCGTAAAATTCATCCAGGATAAAGTAGTCTTCAGAGGCTACTCCCAGAAAATTCAAGATATACATTTTATTTGTCAGGTAAATGTCTTTAATATATGATATTTTAATCAAAATCGTTAGAGCCATTTTTGAGAAAATGGAAATTTTAATTAAAGTTCCATGTAAAGGGTAGTTTGGGGTGGGGGGATTTTTCTCAAGATCTTCGTGTCGCATCCCTGGAAGATACTAAACTTAAATACCAAGTTTGGTATTTTACTGACTTTTTGTTTTGAGCTATCGTGTTCACGGACACACACACACAAACCTTTTTGTGAAAATGCTTTTTTTGGATTTTGGGGCCCCTGAAACGTATATTTCCAGTGAAATCTCGGTATCAAATTTTTGGGTGGAGTGCAATACCTTCTCTATACACTATGTACATAGAAAGTGTAGAGAAAGTAAAAATCAGGAAGACTGAACAAGAGTTACAGATTTTGGAAATCTCACAATTACCTTAAAAAACAGTGTAGCTAAATGTCAGGTGGTATAATATTGCAAAATGTGATGTATATGACTTTAACAAATCTTTCCCTCAAGTATCTTACAATATCCAATAATTATCATTAATGTATTTTTCTACCCCTTAAATACTCCTTCTGTTGAACAGTACATATTGACAAAATATCTATGATCCTTATTGATTTTATATTATAATACTGAAATATTTATCAATAACAATAAAAATGCTAACTGAAGCAGGAACCTACCTTATCATCATAAACAGATGAAGTTTCTGTTTGCAACCACCAAGGTTCTTCTTTAATGTTAATTTTATTATCCATTTCATGATCACTATTGTATTTCATAACATTTATTTTAGATTCTTCTGGAATAATTTTTTTGTGATACTGAGAACAAAAGTCTGGTAAAGGAGTCTCCGATTTAGTTTCTGTTTTAAATGTTATGTCATAATTAGCATTCAGGAGCACAGTACTGCTGTTTGTATTCATTGTAATATTCTTGGTAAAGAACTCCCCTTCATTTTTTGATACTATATCATCTGAGAGAGGATCTTCTTCTTTGATTTCTATTTTGGTATCCATTTCACTGTTGCTGCAGAGTCTGTGGAGAAACAAACCCTCAAAAATGACAATAGTGACAAGGTATACGATTATGACACAGTACTACTGTATATAGTTATTTTGTGCATCTATTACTTCCCCAACCTACTCCCCTCTCTGCAGTCATTTCCACATCTTGCATGTTTTCTAATATTAATGGTGTGGATATCAAATAAGGACTGCTGTATATAGTTGTATTGTGTCTGTTATTCCCCTTGCTGTAGTTATTGGCTCAACTGATATGTTTTAAAACACCAAAGATTCAATAACAGTCTTAACAATCAAATAAATTTAAAATTACTAAGTTCTATGGTGTTTTAAATTTTAACACTTTATTAAATACTAAGAAAAGAGCCTGGGAAAACCATTAATTAAAAATTGTAACTTTAATTAATATTCAACTGGAAGTAAAGAAAAAATACAAGTGATCTATTATCCACATTTTTAAATTATAAAAATGAGACAGGTGAGGAAAACCATGGATGAGGAAGCACTTAAACAACTAAATTGTGCTTTTATACAGGAGGTTAAATAACTTCAATGAAACAAGATGTATATGTTATTGCTCAGGCCCTATGTGATACAAAAATATAGTTTTCAAATCAGCATGGATTAGACAGCTATGGAATATTAAAGCTGCAAGTCTGGGCTCGCACCCGAAAGTAACTAAGGTAGCTTGGGTATTTCTTCATCGCTTGCTTTCGCAGTGTATTTGTAAACATACCAACAGGCTAAGAATGGTTAGCTCACATTAAATGGCTTATCTTAGGAAACCCTGCTAAAGAATCATCCCCTCAATTATTTGTTTATTCTTCCAACAAATTTATCATAACAAGCAATGAATGAAAGAAAATTACTGAAGAAATAAGCTGGGATATTCAATGCCACAAATACAATGATTTACAGGGTGTTTAAGGGACTTACATGGGAATCACTTCCCCGAAGATCCACATTTTGTATCAATTTTTTTGAAAACTTCACTCTGAATGCATTGCTCTTTAATTAATGTTACTGACCTTGGGGAGGGAGCAAAGGAACTAATAAAGACAACAGAGGCAATGGATTGTAAATAAATTTAAACAAAAATACATCCCTTTAGCAGTAAGACAAGGAGTTTAATTTACTATCCTTAACTCAAAATATTAAATGACACATTTATACATTTAAAAACAAGTTCTTCTTGCTATTGCCATAAGTTGTTGGGAGTTTATTACTAGGATAATGGCAAAATGATTTGGATAGTAAGTAAATGAAATTAGTGGATATGGCAAAATATGTATGCTTCACATTTTACAGGTTCAGAACACTCTGACACAATTTTTGCCCTTTAGCCTGTAGGCTAGGACAGGTTTTGCCGATTTCACATGTTTTTGTTTTCATGACAAGTGTTTGACAACAAATATCCTCTGAAGTGTGTATATGAAAATTATAACAAGTGCGTCTGTTGGCTAATCTCAAAATACTGTAATTTTCAATGCAACATTAAAACATACCTAAAAGAGCTTTGAGATTCCAACATTAAATTTTGGAGTAAATCAAGTACCAGTTATACAACTGCTGTGTTTGTTCTGTGTCGCTCTGAAAAACTCGTATACTGATATAAACTTTGGGATAATATTTAGAGGAAATATTACAGGTGACTTTTAAATTAGAAGAAAGAAAGAAAAAAAACGGCTACATGTATATTTGTAACATTTCTTATTTTGAGTTCGCCTTTCTCCTTGGGTGTTAAGTAACTTGTTCCTCTCAGTGATGTTTGATCATCTGTTCTGTGCTGGTGCATGCTCTTGATTGGTGCTATGCTGATGATATCGTAACTCAATTTTTGACACCTGGTGGCTGGGTTTCTTTCCTTGAGAGAGATAGCTGTGTACCTCCCTGAGAGAAGGTTGTGGCACTGAGACTTTTTTTGATTACCTGTATGATGGGGCTGTACTGTACTTATTTAATTGGTGATTCTTTATGATTTGAGAACAGTAATTCTGCTGAGTAAGTTATGGCTATGGAATAATTTTCCTTTTCACACAGTAGTCTTTGTGTGGTTATCACTTCTCTGGCTGGCCTTCTGACCAGTTCTGCTTCTCTGCCAGGTTTATTGAGCTCACAAGTTTTATGCACTTGATTGGATCATGTAAATTTTGATCTCTGTTCTTGTGGTTGTTTTCTTTATTTGCTAAAATTGGGGCAGATTTTCTTTCTACTTCTTGCTGGTCCATCACACATATCATGTTGGGGGTTGGAAGCAGTTAGGGCTCCTATATTATAATTTTTTGGTGACCTAGGATGCGTGTTTCACTTTTCCCTTTGGTTAAGGCTTTTTGGCTTGTATCTTTTTTGTGCTGAGTATTTTTTTGTGCTGCATATGTTCTTTGATGGGGCAGGTTGCCGTTTTATCTTCCCTTTCAGCTCCTTCCCTTTCCAACTGTAGAGCAATATTCTACCATATTGCAGCTGGTGATGTATAAAATTAATCATAAGTTTACTGGGCATATTTCTTTTATGTACCTTTTCCTGCCATTTGTACTTTTTTTTGTTTTTAATTTATAATCTAGATTAAGATTTTGTCACACCTAACCAGAACTTTGTTTAGTTTACAGCCATTTATATTTACAGTCCAGCTTGTTACATGATGTGATTTTAATAATTTTTTTTTAAAGGTTCAAACTTAATTTTTTTTAATAGTGTATAACAACCCTTTTACTACTCATGGCACTGTAGGCATTGTCACTGATAATATATGGAATGAAGATGGAGCACTAGTGAAACGCAATGGAGGGGCAAACTGGAGAAAACCTGCCCCTGTGCCACTTTCTCCGCCACAAATCCTACATGCAATCACCTGGGATAGAACTCACTTAACTTAATGTACGCCAAATTTAATGTGGGAATCTGATTAACTTCCAGACATTTGTATTCTGATCCAAATTTGTCATTAATATAATTTTGTGTAAGTTAAAATTGAATGTAACTATTCCAGCATTCTGTGTGTATGCTGATGGTAAAGAAGAATTTTCCAGCATAATTTAAACTTTGTTTAATTTGAGGTCTTTTATTTTTAATTTTATTTTCAAAATACTTTACTTTTATTTAATTTCACTGCAGCATTTTGTGTGACAGCTCTTATACAAGAACTGTGTAATATACTTATAAATTAGGTCAACTTCCAGTCATTAGTATTCTCAAATTGGCTATTCAATTTGACCTTCCTAAATTCAAAATTTAATATGATTATTTTAACACTCTTTGAGAATACTGTTAGAATATATGAATTTTCCAACATAATTTAAAACGCTTTTTTAATTTGAGTTTTTTATATCTTCCAGCAAAACTAACTTTCTTCTAAAAGCTTTATTTTAACTACACTTCAACATTTTGTATGAAAGATGTACAAGAACTGAGTAATATATTATAAATTAGGTAAACTTCTAGTGTTTAGTATTCTTTTATTTTTACTTTCTCTATACAAACTATGTACATAGTGTATAGAGAAGGTATTGCATTGCACCCAAAAATTCGATACCGAGATTTCACTGGAAATACATGTTTTGAGACTCCCTGAATCCAAAAGAGCATTTTTAGAATAATGTGTGTGTGTGTGTGTGTGTGTGCATGTGCATGCACACGTGTGTGTTTGCATGTGCGTGTGTGTGTGCAAACAAAAATGGTGTGTTATTTATGGACGCTCTTTAACTGCTGTGGTTCTCGGCATCCCATTCTATGCTGGGCGTGAAAGACCGCTTAATTTTGCTCAGAGGCCTCTCTATCAGGCTTGAGGTTCTTTTACGTGCCGTAATTCTATGACACGGGATCAACGGCTTTACTTCCCTTCTGAAGGAAGCCATGCTAAGGATTTTTACACCCAAAAAAATCCATCGTCCTCCGCCGGGTTTGAACTCGCGACCTTGGGTATATGAAGTCAGCATGGTAACCATTACACCACGGAGGGCGATGTGTGTGTGCAGCATAGATCAAAAATGAAAAGACAGTTAAAGCCCAAACTTGGTATTTAAGTTTGGTATCTTCCAAGGATACCACACAAAGATTTTCAAGAAAATCCCCAACCCCAAACTACCCTTTACAGGTAAAAAATTTTGATTTTCTTAAAAATGACTAACGATTTTGATTAAAATATCGTATATTAAAGATATTTACCTGACAAATAAAATGTATATCTTGAATTTTCTGGGAATAGCCCCTGAAGACTACTTTAATCTGGATGAATTTTACGGAATTGTGCATAACTGCTAAACCATAAGAGATGGGGAAAAACCTACTTCACAAGAAATGTAGCCCACGATAAAACACAATTTATATCATATACATTTTTTTCGTGGATTGATCATTTTTAAGATATTCCTGGTTTTTCATTTTAGCTTTGAAAAACTTATACTTTTGTCACACAGATTTCTTAACTCCTGGCATCCAAACAAAGGAACTTCAGTTACATAGCAACTAGCTTTTGGATATCATTTTAACCTATGTAACTCCCTCAGTTTGCTTCTACTTACAAGGAAGTAAGTAATAAGACTATTTCTGATAATTAGCATAAAGTAAATAGAAGCATAAGCTTTTTAACTGCAATTTGTTACAGAGATGAGAAAGTTATGTGAATGGAACACTATCACTTTATAGATATAATGACCACTTTTACTACATATGGCACCATAGGCAAAGGTACTGGTGATACATGAATGAAGATGGAATGCAATGGTGGGGGAAACCCAACATATGATACTTTGTCCACCATAAATCCCATATATGCTCACCTGCCCATTAGTATTCACAGTCAAACTGGCCATTCAACCTGACCTTCCTAAATTAAAAATTGAATGTGATTATTTCACCACTCTGTGAGACTACTCTTAGCAAAGAAAAATTTTCTAGTCTAATTTAAATTCTGTTTGATTTGAGGGTTTTTTTATTTTCAGCAGTAGCTTTTCTATTTTATTTTCTAAAAGCTTTATTTTAATGTTTTTATCTTCAATTGTGAAAGTTGTACAAGAACTGTGTAACAAAATTATAAATCAGGTTAACTTCCAGTCTTAGTTTTCACTGCCAATCTGGTCATTCAACTTCGTTTTCCCAAAAATTCAATATAATTTAAAAGACTTCAACATTGTATGTGAATGCTGTTATTTTAAAAGTATTTTGTAGCATTATAATGGACTTGCTTATTTTGTTGATACTTTTTATTTTCAGCCAAACTTCCTTTTCAATTTCCTTTTTTTAATTCTGTTTTAGTAGTCGGTATATATGCTTTTCATATAAAGGAACTTAATTTCTGAATGGTAATTTTGTTTATAATGAGCTCATTTTCATTCTGAAAATACCTTCTTAATTTGGACTCTTCTACATGTTAAATAGCTGCTCTTTTTGGATGAGAATACTTTGGGGTTACCGAAGAGCTTTCTTGCCTATTCTCACTGAATGTTTCCATCAACAAAAGTTAATATTTACACTATGGCTGGTTTAATGGGAAAACATTTTGATCAAACCAGGTATTTAGTTAACTCAAAGTGGAACTCGATCATTGAAGATTACATTTCTAGGAATATATTTCATATTTTAGGGTACACAGTGTGTCCCATTGAATCATTACTACTAAGAAATGTAAATATCTCCTCACATAGTCCAGTTATAAAAATGGTTTCCAGCTTATTTTGTTTAGAAACTCTCCAAGTTTTGTGACAGTGAAAAGTATGATGCTACTGCAACAAAGTATGACAACACACAGAGTTACAATGGCGGAATTCATGGTACAGCAGAAGGTGAAATGTTTTTATTGGTTAGCCAAATTGAACTTTCCAATTGCAATACAAAGAAGATTTGGGCAGGAATGTGGTGCAAATGTTCCAGATCCTCATACCATTGTGAAATGGCATAATCAGCATATCACAGGATATGTGCTGAGCAAGAAGGGAAGTGGCAAAAGGCTAGTGTCTGCAGCCACAATTGAAGCTAGGTATTCCGAAGATGACCGTTTAAATTGTTGTCCATAAAAGACTGTGACTTAAAGCAAACAAAATTTAAAAGCTGCAGCGGAGGGAAACGCTCAAATAGGCCAAGTTCAACATTACACTGCTATCATTCATGATAATGACAATTAACTCCTCAACCACATTGCATTCTCAGACAAAGCAACATTCCACCATTACGACACATGGGCATTTTCTTTGCTGAAAGTAAAGAAACAGGGACAACCTACCTAGATATGCTGGAGAACGGTGCAGTCCCACAAATACAGAACTCCAGTACAGGACCTGGCTGATCGAATGCAAATAAAATATGCTTGATCCTCTGTCACACCAATAATGCTGCAGAACACATGCAGGGAGATAGAGGTCCATCTTGATATTCTTCGGGCCACCAAAGGCGCACATGTGGAGATTTATTGAAACTGGGTGAGTTTGTCTAACTTACAATATTCCAGCTATTCTATGCCTATTAGTTTAGGAGATATTAAGGTTTCTTTGTGGTAACGATTCAAGGAAGGAAATTTAAATGCAATTATTTATAGTTTTGTTCAACTGGGAAATGTTTACTTCTATTTAATTTTTAAAACACCCAATTTTAAATAGAACTAATGTCCTTCAGGCCAGCAAGTTCATCTAACTGCTGGTCTAAAAAAGGAATTTGTATATCATGCAGAAGTTTTTAGAAGGATTTTCTCCAATAGTAAGTCAAATATGATTTAACAGCAAGTTTGCGGGTACAAAAGGAAATACAGTTTGTGAAATTTCAAGCACTTAACGTTATTGATAAGATGTGTGCGCATGAGTTTTTGTAACAGATATCAAAATATTTAAAAAATGAAGGATGCCTAATGAATATCAGTCTTGGACTACCATTATTTACTTAGTAGCTTTACAAACAAAAGTGACCATAACCTCAAACAGTACCATTTACAAGTATGAAAAAACATTGGAATTAATTTAAAATGTCTATACTTGTCTCCAGGATCTAAATTTGAAATAAGAGTTTAGAGGAAGTGTTCCTTATGTCCACCATTTACTTGTAGACAGGCTTCACACTTTCTTAACGAGGTCTGATGTGCCTTGGCAAAGTCCCCTGGGTTGTTTTGAATTTCCTTAGCTGCTAACAAAATGTGCTGATGCAGCCCATCTGCAGTTACTATTTCACCCTGCATACTTTAGTTTCATGTCCATGCAGATATAAAAATCTAGGGGATTCAAGTCTGGCAATTTGGCAGGCCAAGCCAGGTCCAACTCGAACCAATCCAATAGTTTGGGAATGTTTTGTCAAAAGATAATAGACTGTGAGTGATGTGGGGTGGGTCATGAAGAAATCATACCTACCACCACATCTCCAATGGAATGTCGTGCCACAGGCCAGGCAATTGCTACTTCAAAAACCGCCAATACCAGTCAAATGCAGTGAAAGGATGAATAGTAAAATAAGGTGATCTGCAATTATGTTGAATATTCCACTGTTGTTTAATTCCTGGGTTCTCCACTGCTGACATATATATGTTGTAAAATACCATAATGCCACTTTGTATGAAACAGGCTTCATCTGTCACCAATACATTTGCTAAAAAATCAGGATTTTGTGCAAACTGACGAAGCATCCATGTGGATGAAGGTAATTTTGTGATAGAGCTTGAACTCTCCAGATATGGACAAAATAACTGTTCTTTATAAGTTCTAAGTACAGTCAAGGCGAAACTCCTACTGTGCAAGTGATATCACGGCTGTTCCTATCAGGATTCTCATCAATGAAATTTAACTCTTGCTTTTACAGGTTGATTATTTTGTCAGGTTGTTATTACTCTCAATTATGGCAACTTAGAATTACACTACCTTATTACAGACTCACTGGCAAATGGCAACATTGTCTGCACCTGCACGTAGCTCCTGTGAAATAAACCTGTGTATCTACATCTATTCCTACTGTAAATATGTGGTGAGCTCAAACTACAGAACTTAAGAATCCAATTTCCTGATAGGAAATCTTTAAGCAAATTGAGAATTACACTTTTTTTCTTCCTAAATTAAGATCATGTCCAGACACTGTTGTTTGTTTACTTGTTGTTTTTTTTATCTGTGCCTCCTTTAACTGTTCTAATTTTATCTTGTGACATTACATAAAACAGCAATTAATTAAACATTCCCAGTGCTCTAAACCAATATTGAAAGAAAGTAAATACAGTTAATGTGATGTTGCCAGTACTAAAAGAACTAATAAGGAAACAAGTTAGTTTTCAAATAGGTAGTAAACCTGGGCTCTTCCTTATTATACTCCACAATTTTTTTTTTACAAATTTCCATCTCTTTCTGCTATATTGCACCTTGCAGGAAGTCAAAACTCTGATCAATATGGCGGGAAAAAAAAAATCAATAATAATAGTAATAGTAATAATAACAATAACTACAACGATCATGAGCACGTTCATCATCATAATGATGATAATAATAATAATTCAAAAGGTAGTGTCAGACTGAAAAATTCAATGACATAGCTGAGATTTGAATCACTGATTTCCAGTCTCTACTCTGGTTGCTCTAATCACTGAGCTACCATGGCAACATGCCATTAAATTCTCCAACTGACTTACATATTTTCTGGTAAGCCACAAGGAAATCTCAACTTATTCTGAGATGCTCATACCCCAATGACGAATTACTATACCCTAAGTTCAATGAGTCTGGACTTCACTGTTACCCAACTATTAGGTCAATAATTGTCAATGAATTGTTTCTTCCACATTAGCTGCATGAAGGACAAGAACTTGAAAGGTAGGGTCAGAATGAAAAATTCAGTACCATAGTGGGGATTTAAGCCTAGTCTAAACCATGAATTTTGTTACTTACATGCTCTAAGTGTTGAGCAAGTTATCTGATTTTTTTTTGGGTAGTGTTTAATGCCCGCTTATACTACTTATGGCCCTGCAAGCAGTGACACTGATGATACATGAATGAAGATGGAGAACCAGTGGAATGCGATGGCGGGGTAAACAGGAGAACCTGGATAAAACCCACCCCAGTGCTGCTTTGTCCACCACAAATCTCACATGCGGTTGCATGGGATCGAACCCGGGCTGTCTAGGTGAGAATCGAGTGGTCTAACCACTCGGCCACAAGTTATCTGAGCAGTTACTAGTTTAAGATATGTTAAAATATGGATACTGTTTCAAATAAATTTAAAAAAAGGATAAGAGGTACAAGCATTAACTTAATTTGTATTAAATAGTATTAGCTGTAAGACAACTTTGTTAATGAACTAGAGATCTAAATTAATTACCTAAATTTTAATTGTAATAACCTTTAGGTATAGTACTCCAAGGAATTATCACAATCTCTGAGCACTCTTCACTGTATATTCTTATTCTCTTTTTGAGTGCAGAATTCCTTTATTGTGTAATAGTTTCAAAGAATCACATCATATTCACCTTATTTCCCTACTCGGGTTCTGCCTGTAGTAAAATAATAGTGTCATTTAAAACTAAACACTGTCTAAAACAGGGTTGAATTAGCCACTGTTTGCCTCTAAACAGCTTAATTGCAATGAGTTAAAATGTCTACTACTAAACATAGGCTTAAATATAATTTTTAAATGGTCTAAATTTCCTATGTAGATAAAGAAAATAATTCTCAATCTTATTCTATTAAACAAGCACAAGAGTGTGAATAGATAGCTTTCATAATATACCATTACTTTACAACAGGGGTTTGGATAATTCTGCACGACAACTCCATTCTATTAATTCTGGTAAGCACTAAATGTAATGCCAGTTTCAGAAGAGTGTAGACATTAAACAAGGATACCTTCTTATAAGGGAAAATTAAACTCAAATTGTATAAACATAATATGTAAATTGTGCAATGTAGGCAAAAATGCAGAACTAAAAGGTACTAATACTGGGAAACAAAATGCCAATTGAAAGAAAATACAAGTGATGTTTAAAACAAAGTATACAGAAATTAAAAATTGAATATCATGGAATAATTGGAAAAGCATTAAAAATATGTGAAATATCATAAGGAATATTGCAGCTTACTCCATATAAGGGTAGTTCAGGGTAGAAGTATACTTGACTGCTCTTTCCAACATGTGACGTGAGTGACCCGGCATTTTCTGGTGTTTCTGATATGTGACACAGCATTTTCCTGTGTCATCTTAGTGACTTTTGAAAAACGAATTTGAGACGAGCGGAGGCTGTAGCGAGCTGCTGTGAACGACAGGTTCCTCTAGTTTCAAGATTTCATCGAGGTTAGGTATGTGTAATGTACTGGATCGAAATAAGGGCTAAAAATGGGAGCTTCTGAAAATCGGCTCCTCTTTCCGATGCGATTGGAAACACCAGAAAATCCCGGGTCACCCTCGTCACCTGTTGGAAAGAAGAGCTCACATAACACAGCGATTGGCATTCAGCGAATACACTGTTCTGGAGTTGGTGCTTCATTCTGCGCTGGCTAGAATAGTCATCATGCAGAATTACAGAAATGGGGTCCAAATCAAAGGAGAAAAATAATCAACCAAAACTATGCGTTTTGTAACAGTACTGATATTATTATCACAATTATTCTTACACTGATGGAATACTTGCACAGTATGTTGCTTTCATCTGAAGGTAACGTAGGCACTACAAAATAACGTGTATGCCATTTTCATTTCGGCTTAACAAACGGTGGATAATTATGAAAGTGTACAAGTAGAATGAATAACAGTTCTGGACACAAATTAATAATATTTCGGAACCGGCATTTTGGTGCTGATTTTGGGTACTCTAAGGACATAATCATCATGCTTTGGAATTTCATAAGCCAAGTTTTTACATTCGGAGTGGTGTGCATAGTTGTTAGTCAAGTATATCTTAAGCATAGGAGAAGAAAAGACGATAGATTTTATTTCGTATGCAGAGACGATTATTAAGGATTCTTTGGCCTCGAGCATTTCTTGAACGAGACTTTCGGAAGTACTCGGAAATTGCTCAAGATATTATTTTTGCGCTCGTAGTTCTTATTTAGCCAATAGAATACATTCATAAACATAAACTTTAGTCATATCAAGCGAAATGGCAGAAGAATTGCGGCAGAAGGTATTTGCTGTCGAGGAAAAGGAAATTTTAATTAAGTTGTATAAAAAAACCATAAAGTACAGAAATTGAACGGCAGTTTAACACCAATGATATCGTGTCCAGGGTAAGAAAATGAACAGTTGACCAAGTTTGTGTCAAAACGGCTGCAAATATTAAACCTTTGCTGGCATAATTTGTTCAGATGTAATTACTATAGTTTCATGGAGTGTTCTCGTTATTTAAAAATACGCATTATATTGAGACGTCTAAATAAAAAAAAAAAAGCGGCTCAATACGGTTTGTCTCGTCCGTGCAGGTGATAGATATCACATGTGAATTGGTTTTACGAAAATGTATGACGCAAAAACGAATTCGATAGGCCAGTAATTACGTTCCTGTTCTGTCAACAATAATCTATTTTAGTTATTCTCAGTATCAGTGGTGATTCGCGGTCAGTAATTTAGGTACATCGCTCCCTTTGTCATCATTTTTCTTATTCTATAAAATCATCCCTAGATATACGCGATCTCACTTTACGCGTTTTCGCTTAAAGCGATTTTTAAAAAATGCTGGTTTTAACACTGTACAAATGACATAAATAGATGCATGTGTTTAAAACTATTTTATTTTCATGTCTACCTTGATATAGCTCACATCATTATTACATTCACTTAACGCGATTTTTGTTATGTAGATAATTCATGAGATTGCGTAACGCCAGGGATGTCTGTATACGTAAATTATTGTTTATTTTAGTAATAGTACTTGCAAGTTTACTGGAATGTTAGCTCCAACCGACGAAATTTTTTCAGAAATAGTTCCCTAACAGCTTGCGTGAAATTCTCATCAACATCCTTCCAAAGCACCCTTCCTTACCTGTTATTCATTCTACTTGTACACTTTGATAATTATCCACCAGTTTGTTAAGTCGAAATGAAAATGGCGTACACGTTATTTTGTAGTGCCTAGGTTACCTTCAGATGAAAGCAACATATAGTGCAAGTATTACATCAGTGTAAGAATAATTTACGTGTATTGTGATAATAATATCAGCTACTGCTACAAAACACGCATAGTTATGGTTGATTATTTTTCTCCTTTAATTTGGACCCCATTTCTGTAATTCTGCATGACGACTATTCTAGCCAGCGCAAAATGAAGCACCAACTCCAGAACAGTGTATTCGCTGGATGCCAACCGCTGTGTTGTGTGAGCTCTTCTTTCCAACAGGTGACGAGGGTGACCCGGGATTTTCTGGTGTTTCCAATCGCATCGGAAAGAGGAGCCGATTTTCAGAAGCTCCCATTTTTAGCCCTTATTTCGATCCAGTTCATTACACATACCTAACTGATGAAATCTTGAAACTAGAGGAACCTGTCGTTCACAGCGGCTCGCTACAGCCTCCGCTCGTCTCAAATCTCAAATTCGTTTTTCAAAAGTCACTAAGATGACACAGGAAAACACTGCGTCACATATCAGAAACGCCGGAAAATGCCGGGTCATTCACGTCACATATTTGAAAGAACAGCCGAGTATACTTCTACCCTGAACTACCCTTATATGGAGTAAGCTGCGATATTCCTTATGATGTTTCACATATTTTTTAATGCTTTTCCAATTATTTCATGATATTCAATTTTTAATTTCTGTATACTTTGTTTTAAACATCACTTATATTTTCTTTCAATGGGCATTTTGTTTCCCAGTATTAGTACTTTTTAGTTCTGTATTTTTGCCTGCACTGCACAATTTACATATTATGTTTATACAATTTCAGTTTAATAAACAAACCCGTATGCTGTATCCTGTCTTAGGGCAAGAAGTGACACTTTGGTGGACCCAGGTTATTGCTGGCACCTTAATCAAGACAGGAGAGGCAGTTTCTAGTTCCGCTAATTATAATTCAGCATTTGTTCCTCTGAAGTTATCATTCCTTTCCGACCACCACGAGGACTACACTCACCCTATTAGTTTGCGCGAGCTAGAATATGCTATCTCTTTTTCTAGGCATTCAGCTCCTGGGGCAACAGCATACACATGATTCTCCTTCAGTATTTGCATAGGCAAATAATAATAATAATAATAATAATTAATAACAATAACCACAACCACAACATTAGCAATAATTCACAGAGTAAAATATTCACTTTATTCAAAGAATCACTGTAAATTATAGCTTCTGCTCTGATTCTACATTGTGGCCCCAATAGCACTACCAGCTGTAGTTCTGGTGTTATTAATGTTGCAGGAGGTGGTTGAACATCACCAGTATTCACATTCAGCCTGATCTTGTTGGCCATGTCCCTTTTTCTTTTAGTTTTAATATTGGCCCAGAACTTTTTAAGCTGGAATAAAGAAAAGAAATTTTGTAATTGTTACCGTAAATATATTGTTGTTTGATGTGAATGAATACAACAATGTATAATTCATTTGCATTGTTTCAAGAAGTGAAATTGTTTTTACCATGTTTTCTTGGAAGATTCAAAATACAAATGAGCATATTTTCCATATTTATTATTCTACCTTCTTATTGTGTTTTCATGCTGTTTCCAATTTTGTGTATTTATTTATTTTAGGTCACTTATTTCTGGTTTGTATAAGTAATGTATGGAATCATCATAATGCACAAATGAGAGATGCGAACTTGAGCTCTCTGCATTACACACTATTAATGTTTAGAAAGATGAGATCGATACTTACTGGTGGCAAATTCTCCAATATACCGCATACACCGCCAGTGTACTAAACTTGAGAGTGTTCAAAATAACTTAATAAACATGCAAAATAAACACAATGTTTTGTATGTTATTTCAACTAAATACAAAATGATTACAAATTTGTGTGGTTAAATTTTCCATTGATGTGCACGTATACATCTACCTCACTGCAAGTTAAAAAGATATCCATGCTCTTAGCATTCTCCGCTAAGTAGGCAAGGCCAGCACTGGTGTGCGCATGCATCTAGTCCATCACAAGTAGAAGCGATAGCTACTCACTTCCACTTCTCCACTAGAGAGGCGTGGGGGAAGGAAGCTTAGATGCTAGCTGTTAGCTGTAGAAATGCACTGCTAAATTTTGTGATTGACAATTGTTTTTACTCTGTACCAGTGTTGTTTTACTTGTAAGTTTGTGTGAAAATGACCAATGTAAGTGCTACTGAAGCTAGTAGACCCTGTGACTGTGTAGTAGAACATGTATTAAAGACTGGATTGCAGAATCTTGAATTTTCTGAAAAACTTAAAATAAAAAAAAAGGCAGGCCCACTCCTGAACTACCAGGTCTGATTGTAAAATGTCAAAACAGAAAACGAGAGTATAACAGACATTTCTGCATTAGCAATTATTCTAGGTACAAATGGTTAACTGGTTGCCCCAAATTATACAAACTCTATTGTTGGCCGTCTTCTTTCTAGTAACGACAAGAGCAGTACCACATGGTCACAAGGAGGATTCAGTAATATAGTTCCTCTAACAGGTTCATTAAGTAAGCATGAAAAAACAAAAAAATCACATATTTTATGCATTCTTTGTATTTTTGTCAATACACTATTAGACGTGCAACTAAATGCTGAGAAATCGGTACAAATTTCAAAGCCTAATGAAACAGAAACAAAGAACTGAGCACTATTGCATATACTCATTGATGTTCGTCACTTGGGGAACCAGGAATTAGCTTTTAGAGGACACGAGGAATCAGAAAGTTTCATTAGTAGAGGCAATTACGCAGAAACACTGGATTTACTCAGAACGTATGGTCAACTTTTAAATGATTGTTAAATTCTACAGTTTTCTGGGGAACTTCGTCATCCATTCATTATATTTAATTAAAGCCAATAGGCTTGTTTTGATTAACTGTATAACAAAAGAACTTGCATCCGCTAATCTTTTGGCTACTCTTCTAGATGTTGTCTCAGACATAGTGAACAAATCCCAACTCTCTACCATTTTACGCTATGTGGACAAGTAAAAGAAAGGTTCATGGGCTTTAAAGACGTCAGTGCAGACAGATCTGCTGAGGCACTCTACAGCCATGTACTTACAACAGTTAATAATTTAATATTTGGAAGAAACTTGTCGCTTAGATATATGGTGGTGCGGCCATAATGTCTGGACAATTAGGTAATCTGCAATCTAAAGTAAAAGTGGCATTTTCACAGGGGCATTATTTATTCAAGGTTACTGTCATATCCTGAATCAGAATCAGAGCAGAAGCTATAATCTACAGTGATCCTTTGAATAAAGTGAATATTTTACTGCGTGAATTATTGTTATTATTATTATTATTATTATTATTTGCCTACGTAAATGCTGAAGGATAAACACGTGTATGCCGTTGCCCCAGGAGCTGAATGCCTAGAAAAAGAGATGGCATATTCTAGCTCGCGCGAGCTAATAGGGTGATTGTAGTCCTCGTAGTGGTCAGAAAGGAATGATAACTTCAGAGGAACAAATGCTGAATTATAATTAGCAGAACTAGAAACTGCCTCTCGTGTCTTGATTAAGGTGCCAGCAATAACCTGGGTCCACCAAAGTGTCACTTCCTGCCCTAAGACAGGATACAGCATATGGTTTCGCCTTACTGGCTTTGCGCATAAGACTGTCCCATACAATGAATGTGGGTGTTAAACTATTAAGGCTCTCCACATAACGCTTCCAAGAAACCTTCATATTTTCTTGGATAATGCGGTGTGCTCTAGTTCTTAGTCGTTTATAAACTATTAAATTATGTTTGGTGGGTCACGTCTGAAAACACGAAGAGCACTTTTCCGCGCACGGACTGCTGTCACATTCCTCGTTCCACCAAGGAACCGAGGTGTACCTGGGATGGGAAGACGTACTTGAAATGGCCATGATAATAGAAGTCAGGCGCTCAACCATGCTTTCAACGGATAGATATTCACTATCGGAGAAAAGGGTTCAATGAGAATAAAATGACCTTGCCAAACTGGAATTTTAGGATGGCAGTGGTTGGAGTTGTACAATGAAGAGGTTAATGAAAAATGGAAAATGATCAGTGGAGTGAGCGTCAGGGACAATATGCACCCTCATCAAAGGGTTATGAAAATTAAAATCCCCCACCAGAGAAACCAAACGCACAAGTTTGGCAGTAGCAAGGGGAGACGAAAGAGGAGACTACAGACTGAAAAACGAAAATCAGGAATAGAAAGTTGTGTAGCAGCGGCCTGCAAGGGAGTGGTGAATGACACAGGTAGAAAACACATCTTTCAACCAGGACTATAGAACCATTGTGGGCAGGAAAGCCCTCAACCGGTTCTAGATCAAAGGAAATGGGTATGCAGTGTTGGAAATCAAAGGTATCTCAAGAGCGAAACTTGGTCTCCTGCAAGCAAACAATGACACTGCATTAAAATATTCAATTCAGGCTGACATGTGCATAGATCAGTATATTTCAATGCAGGAGGGCCATAAAGAGCACAATAAGAAGGATGACATTCATTATGGGCACGACGGCAGCGACATTGCATATTCTAGTTCAGTTTTAGATTTGACTCTGCCATTGGTCGATTGACCAACATGGCCATCCATGCACAAGCATACAAAACGAACGGAAGACTGTGCATTTCGCATTGGAAAGAAGAACCGATCTTCAGAAAGTCCATTTATACCCTTTATTTCGATTCAGTTCATTTACATACACCTAACCGAACATTACGTAATCTTGAAACCTGTCGTTCACCAGTCACGTAGCCATATTGTCTCCATAACCAATAGGAAAGGCTCAGGAAAGAGCTTTAGTCTAAAACTGGACCAGAATCTGCAATCTCAGGCACGAGTATGGGATCGAATCAATGGTTAGACGGGATGTGTTGGTACAGTTTTATCTTTTTCTTTTTGGTTAGACTGTAGCTCGGTCGAGCGTGGCTGCCAACCAGAAAAAATCCGGTTTCGTTGGTGTCAGTGTCCGAAGAAGTGCGGTTTTACCAGGAATCTATAGTTTTTTGTGTTGGCAATTATATACGATAATTTAAAAAGGAAATTAGATTCATGGCATCTCACTTTTGTAACCACATCTACATTTAACGTTTTACTGTCCTTCATTTGTTCAACAATATACCAATTTCAAACCATTCCTTTAAAACAAGCATCAGATAACTGTCTCTGTGTTTCACACAAATTAATAAAATCCACTGTAAAAAAAGTTTGCAACAGCTGTCAAACACGCCAGCTATCATGCTATACAGTGGAAGAAAATAACAAATAAAATAAATATAACATAGATGCATGGAAGATTGTAAGGAAATTCCTCAATGTTAACATAAACCCTGACTTAATGCAACCTCAGAAATAGAGACATGTTTGCAAATGCTTGACCTACTGATCATTGAAGAAAACCAACTACGAGTCAAAATTCTACGAAAACAACTGGAATATAACTAGCGTGTTTTACCATACAAAACAAAATTAATTCATTTATTTAAAGAACATACTCCTGGAAATAAATGGGCAAAACAGCCCAATAAGCTTAACTGCAGTGACTGGAGTACTGCAATGTAAATGACTGCCGAAGTATGTCCACTATGTACAATTCTTCGCAGAAATCGAGACGGAAACCAATGTCGACGCTACAACAGTAAGATTGAAAGTCTTGGACACATCTTGGACGCCTACCCGTTTAGTGAGATATTAACAAATTACCGTCACTATTAAAGAAGATCGCTGATTGCCGAAACACTGAGGTAACAACAGCATATATCCACGAAGAAGTTCATGGGATAGCAACAAATGGATTCTGCTGCGGAGTAGATATACTTACCATTCCACTAGGTTCAATTCATGGGTTCATTATCGATCCAACAGTTGCAACAGTGTCCGATGAACGGCAACCAGCAGAAGTACATGTGAAAAAATATAGATATATGCGTCTACAATTCCATGCTACCAGGAAAAGTACCATTTGGAATCCAACCAGTTTATTGAACTCATTGTTGGAGCTAGAGGCACCATACTCTGCTGGTCAACTTTTGTAAACATCTGGGCATTAAAAAAATCTTCTGGAAGAAATAGCGGTAGCTGCAGTCAAGGGATCACATTCAATCTTAAGAAATCATTTTTATGGTAGATAACTCTTTCTATTCATATATCTACACTTAAACCAACAAAGCAGATCAGGTTCGATTCCTGGCGACCGCATGTAGGATTTGTGTTGGACAAAGCGGTGTAGGGGCGGTTTTTTTCCCAGGTTCTGCGGTTTACCCCACTATCGCATTTCACCGGTGCCCCATTCTCATTCCATGTATTATCAGTGTCATCGATTGCAGTGTCATATGTAGTAAAAGCAGGGTTAAATACTATAAGAAACGCTAAAGTTAATTTAGAGGTTCCTTCTTTTGTTACATTTCACATTTTCATATACATTTTTAAATATTTTGCATGCGTAATTATTTCAAAGATATGTCAGTACGCTTTTGTCTACAATGGCAACCCCAAATAGGGGAAGCTGAAACTAAAATAATAATACTTATTACTATTATTATTATCATCATCACCATCATCATCATCCCATCCATAGACGGCCATTTGTAGCATCAAAATGGCAAATCCAGAGGTACTTTTGCTGTCAAGACCTGGTGCTACTGTTTTGTTGCCATCCAATTTTTAGATATTCCACCAGATGGCAGATTGTTTAACAAAAGAAAATGACTTAAAGGTTATGTGGTAATTCTGTGCTCCCATCGTATTCCGACAGTATTCCGATGTTGGTACTCCGCCTTGCAGAAGGAATAATGTTTAGAGCCGAAGCGCAGAATTACTGGTTAGGTATGTACAGTGTAAAGCTAATGGAAGGAATTCAGTTGTGCTGAAAGTATCGTGCAAGATTTCCATTCTTAGTGTGAGAAGAATAATTAATGTGTAATGCTAAGGTCAGAATAGGCACAGCCTGGCATATTTTTGGATTCGGGCCTTTTCTTTCTAAGAACAATTCCTAACACAAAATAATGCAAAATTATGCCAATGCTTCATACAAATTCTGATGTCATAGTGTTGTTATTTAAAATTGCCAGCTGTAAACATTAGTGTAATATTTGGCACTTAATCTTCGTAAGTAGCTTGTCAAAATACATATCTTTTGTTTATTCTTCAAAGTGAAATGATTAATTTTCCTACGAAAATACGTATTTTTCGTTCAAGTGTGGCGATTGTAGAGGTAGATTATATTTTAGAAGCGATTGGCTTACGATAATTTTATTTTACAGTATGTAACGATTTCATGGACTTGAAAAAATATATGTATGGGATGGAAAGGTCGCCTACAGGTGCTCAATATTTTGTGGTTTCATTGGTTAATAATTCTGTCCAATAGTGTAAAACAGTGCCTAGGCCAATCATATTAGAGTTTATTATATTGTGATATGATTATCATCCGTTACTTGGTTTCTTTAGTTGGTTAACAGTTGTGAAAGAAACAATGCTAGTGGCATGGGTTCTGGATTAGATTGTTGTAAGTCAAGTTATTTTTGTTATGATGAGCTTTCAGGTACATGCAAAATATCTTATATAGAGCCCATTTTCAAGTGTAGATGTCACCCATTGACAATGATGTGA
This sequence comes from Hymenopus coronatus, assembly GCA_030762935.1. Taxonomy (NCBI): domain Eukaryota; kingdom Metazoa; phylum Arthropoda; class Insecta; order Mantodea; family Hymenopodidae; genus Hymenopus; species Hymenopus coronatus. The sequence continues at coordinate 30,723,796 of CM060899.1, read as the reverse complement.
TCATTTTTATAGTAACTGCAACTTTGTATTCACCCAATTATTTAAGATAGTTTAGCAAAATTATTCCAAGTCTAATTCTGAAGTTGGGTCCTAAGTTATAAAGCATAACTGTTTGTTTTTTAATCTAAAGCCAGATGATCATTGTTTTTGAAAAAACTAAAAATGTGGAAAAAATTCCTCATTTTGAAAAAAAATGAAATTGAGTGCTCTTAAAAAAAAACTTATCTAATATTTTCCCTCATTATTTACTTCTGGTCATATAATTCTAATAATTACATTCTTGTACTTAAAACATGTCTCATAGAAAGTTTTTTCTTCCAATGAATTGTAATAATTATAACATGTTTGCCTTGTGGCCACAATTTGCAAATGGAGAAATTATTTTCATTTGAAATTCAACATATTAATGGAGTTTGCAGAAATAGTTTTAGTACACATTTCCTTGTGTATTATATTTGATTTAGAAGGTTGAAATGATGGTCAAATGTTGTAGAGTGTGTGCTATTGTTTTGAAATTCCACCTTTGAATAACATCGGCAAAAAACAATGCTATTTAATGCTTGAGAACTGTATAATAAAACCCATTGGAAAATTAAAACTAATAGTTAAGAATATTGTGGAAATTAATAATGCTACAATGAAATTTAATATAAACTGTAGTTTTCACACATATCTACTTATTATGTAGTAAGCTTTTAAAAATAAGCAATATTAACATTGGGTTTGGAATTGTTTTTGCAAAATTAACAATCTTGAATTATTTAAAATGTTATCAACACCAACAACCATAATAATGATGATAGTGGTAATTTCCTCTCCATTGACTTCATGGATGCCAGTTTCAGATCTGTTAGTATACAAATGCTATTATTTTCAACATCAAACCATTTTAAATTTTACAATTACACATATAGTTATTTAACTGCTATTTATGTATATGTCACAGTTCATATAATTTGTGTACAATGGAAGCAGTATTATGTATCACAAAGATTGAAGACAAGCTGATCTGTTAACCCCCCCCCCCCCAAAAAAAAAAATCTTAGTATGAAAATGCTAAAAAATTACCTATAGACTATTGAGGCAGGCTTGAAGCTACTGTTGTGCTGCTATGAATATTTGTCTGCATACTGCATACATACTACAAGGTATTATAGTGACTACAAAAGACATGGCACTATACACACATTGAGACTTTATTTTCACTTCTTTACACACAGTGATATGTAAATTGTAGCACTTTGTTTTTGTTCTTTATTAAATTGTGCATGGTTGTCATTAAAATCTTATTTTCAGGTGCAAGATAAAATACCTTTTTTTCCTTCTTAAACTGCTCAATTATTATACTTTTATTTCTATATTCAGTACAACAGATTTTTGTTTCACACTAACAACAGACATGTTCCACAGAAAGTATGGACCCTCAAATGGTAAAACAGGAAACAAGTAATGTACAGAATAACCTTGCAGTAGTGTGGAATTCAGAATTTCCTAGAATGCAGGTGGAGATGGCCTTGCAATCACAACCTTGTAAACACCTCCCTCCACCTTGTTTCCAGGATCAGCATTGCTGGTAATGGTGCCTGCAGTACAATAATGGAATAATTTTATTATGTAATGAAATTATTTAATAGTTGGATAATGTGCCAATAGATTAATGAGGTAATGGAGGGTTAGGGTTTTACTGTAAACATTTTTGACTTAAGTATGCTTTAAGTTTGTTTTCAAATATCATTCCTTCATTGCTAATTTACTGTATGATATCAATTGATTACTAGATTCTAACAAGTTGACCTTAGATTAATGTGTATTCTGTAGTAATTGTCTTTACGTTTGATAATTTATCCTAGAATATAGTTTTTTAATTAATGGATTCGTACAGGTTCATTTAAGTCTTATACACATGGTAGTTGCCCTTATCTCTGTATAATAATTATAAAGCATACTATTATTGGATCTTTCCGTGATTTTCTTCTCTGTTGCATAACCATTACCTTAGAAACATATAATCCTACACTATAGAGATTTATTGTCCATAATTATATTTCTATATGCGTTTGCCAGCCTATTATTCACATTTTTTTTGTAACACCAATACTTTATTTATGAATACTGCTACTTCTCCATAATTTTGTGTTATAGATTTTACCCAGTGGTGGCTTGTGGTTAATTAGATTGTATACTACAATATGCAACATAAAAATGAGTTAATAAAATAATTATAATGCACTTAATTACTGGCTAAAGCTTAAATGCAACTGCTAATCATTAATCTTGGAAACTTTGTCCATCATTCTGCTATTGAAATTGCCTATTCCTTGACTCAATTTCTTCTCAATGGACAACATAGGAAGTTCAGAAGAATCTTCTTTCGATCCCTCAAAGAGTTGAAAAAAACATTTTGGTTTTGCAGTTGTCGCAGATGTAATTGCGAGAATTTTTAGGACCTTTAAACTTTCCAAAAATCTTCACCCAAATTTCATGATAAAATTGTATTTTAATAAAGCAAGGTTCTGCCTGTTCTTTTGAAACAGTGACTTCAGTTTTTTCTTTTCTTTTCTAAAATACTACTATAATGTTAAACCACACCATTAAGCACTTAATCAGGAAATGGTCTGGAATATGCAGTAAGGTGTCACTCTGTATGAGCTTTTCCAGAATGGTGGTCAAAATTCTGGAATGGTTTGTGAATCTCCTGGGTGATATGCTCACAAACTTTCTTAGCCGCTATTATCCTATGGGTGGTTTAATGCATCTTTATTTCCGTACTTTTGTTCTTTATTCTTTGCATCCACCTTCTCCCTTACACTTGCCTCTACACTGCAAAGCTCTGAACACTATCTCTAGCTTTCAGTGGATCAGTCTGTGAAGCCTGTAACCATTTATAAAACTTTCCTTATGGAGGCTTATTTCGTGAATGAATGAAAGCCAAACATTTGAATTCCTAATCTTGCAGATTTAATGTAACCCTTGTAACCTCTTGAATACTGCTATTTAAAGAAAGAGATTTACTTCTGAGAAACATTCACTTAATGAGATCTTAAGATGCATACACTGTGTTGATTGTTCATTTGTCTGGAGCACCAGTAAGAACCCCTCTACCAACAATTCTTCAAGCGCTGCTACTAATTGCACAGATTCGTTGAAAAATACCTGAAAATGTGCCAAAACATTCTCCTTACTATTCAATTCAATTCAATTTATTAGTCCTGTAAATCATATACATGATATAGGATAAGTCAGTGTTTACAATAAGTAGAATCATATTTACAATTTACATAAATAGGTAGTTACCAATGAATATTTCATACAGCGATTAACTTTTTTGCTTTGAAAAAATACAAATTATATAAAAATTAGACCACACAATAATTCACAATTATTAAACTTAATTTTGAGACAGTATTACAAGAATCTTTTATATACAACAGCTGAAGTAAACATCACAATTAAGCATACAAATATTTACAACTATCAATGTTTACACAATAGTATTAGTGTAATGAATACAATTAATCACAATTTGCCACTGTTACATGTTTACTAAAAGAATACTCAAAAATACAGACTCTCAGGTCTTATCACTGTATCTCATATATTTTTCCACCGAATAGAATTGATTGAGATTTAGGAATTTGTGAATTTCCTTTTTAAACTTGGTAACAGACTTAGTACCTTTTAACGGATCAGGAAGTTGATTGAATAATTTTATGCCACTATATTTGAATGATTTCTGAAAAAGTTTAGTTCTATGGGTCTTTAAGTGCAGCTTGTTTTTGTTCCTAGTATTGTGCGTATGTATATCCGAGTTTGTTGTTAATTTACTCAAACCACTTTTAACATGAATTAACATTTCTTTTATGTACAGACTTGGAAATGTGAGTATATTTAGTTTCTTAAAATGCTCTTTACAGCTTTCTCTAGGGGGAATGCCCAACATGATTCTCAACACACTCTTTTGCAATTTAAATATTGCATTACTGTAACTAGAATTTCCGCATAGCTTTATTCCATATAACAACAGTGAGTGAAAATAAGCATAATAGCAAGTTTTTAATACCTCACTAGAAACACGAGACTTTAATTGGTAGAAGATAAAGCACACTCTACTTAACTTATTTGTCAATGTCTCCACATGTTTGTCCCACCTGAGATATTGGTCAACCCACAGACCCAAAAATTTAGCTTTCGAGTTTAGTTGAATTATTTTTGATCCAAATTTAATGCTCAACAGTCCTTGTTTCTTTAAGGTTCTATTATGAAATTGGACAGCTATAGTTTTATCCTCATTGATTATTAGTTTATTTACTTTGAACCAGTTTGCAACTTTGCTTATGGTGCTTGATATGTTTGAATCAAGCTTCATACTGTCCTTCCCACTTATGAATATACTTGTATCATTAGCAAATAAAGTAATTTTTACATCAGATTCACTTTTTATATAATGAGGCAGATCGTTAATGTAGATCAAAAATAAAAGGGGCCCCAGAACTGATCCTTGGGGTACTCCAGTTGAAACCTTTCTTTTACTTGAAAATTCCTTTTTGAGTGTTGAATTTGTGTCAAGATAATCGATTTGCACTATTTGTTCTCTCTTTTCTAGGTAAGTATTAAACCAATTATAAGCAATACCTCTTATTCCATAGTTATGGAGTTTATTTAGCAAAATTTTGTGATCTACCATATCAAATGCCTTAGTCAAGTCGAGAAATAAACACATCCCTCGCTCACCTTTATCCAATGTATCATAAATACTATCAACAAAATTCATAATTGCAGAACTAGTTGTTTTCAATTTCTGGAAACCAAACTGACAAGAATTTATTATATTGAATTTAGTAAAAAATTGAATCATCCTTCTATACATGACCTTTTCAATGATGTTTGAAAAAACTGATAGTAACGTTATTGGTCTGTAATTATTGGTTTCAGATTCATCTCCTTTTTTAAAAAGAGGTTTTACTATAGCTTTCTTCAAAGCTCTTGGGAATTGACCATTATCCAGCGATTTATTAATTAAAAAGCAAAGTGGTTTTATTACATAAATACTACATTTTTTAATAATTTCGTTTGAGCTCCCATCCCATGTCTCTGTTTTTTTATTTTTTAATTCACTAATGATAGCCAATACTTCATTTTCAGTGGCTGGTTCCAAAAAAATTGAATTGTCATATGTAGGCACAATTGTTATATGCAGAGCTTTGTGATGCTACACTTCCATAACAAGAATTAAGGACTGTATTAATATCATATGTAAAGTGCAATTGGATATTGTCATTTTCTCTTTACTTGGACTCAACCTGTTTCACACTCATAATGATGCACCTGCACACCTTCATAAGTTTGTAAGATTAATTTATTAGCAGTATTTTTTTTTTTATAACATACTGCAGTCCTTAAGAATTAACACAGATATTCCATCACAATTTGGATCCTTTGTATTTAAAGAAAACAGAAATGAACACCACTCTTCATAAGACACACCATCAATTTATTATCTGAAAACAATAACTGAATGTATTCTGAAACATGTGTTGTATCATCGGTCATTGCTGCAAAATGTTCTAATTTATTATTCTTATCTTGAATTGTATCATGGCTAACTTCCAATATAAACTCCAGTTGTTAATTTGGTATATATAGTCTTTACACACCTTTAAACATGTTATTGAAATTACTGTGTTCTTTCACACCACTATCCAGCTTATTGATAAAAGTTAATGAGTCCACCAAAATTACCAGGATTTTCTTCAGTTTCATGCTGTCCGTCTAGAGCCAGTACTGAGGCATCATAAAATCTAATACAACCTAATATTCTTGATAGGACACATTTACTCTTGTCAACTTGTTTGTTATACTTTTCAGTATTCTCATAGTAAACCTCACAACATGGTTGAGATGTTTCTTCTCCCTAATGTCTTATATTGCCCACATATTTCTTAAGTATTCATATCAATGGCCCATGATGTATAGAACCGCAATTTTAGCCCACATGTTTGCATTTCCAATATTTATAGTAAGTAGTGGAAATACTGATTTCCATTAAAAAATGCAATGCTGAGATTTCAGCAGAAATATATGTTTTGCGGTCCTCCAAATCCCAAAAAAAAGGGACACTCTAAAAAGTGGTCTGTGAGTGTGTGTGTGCATGTCTAGGTGTATATTAATGACAGATTGGTTAAATAACAAACTTGATACAAACGTGCTGCATGTTCCAAGGATATGGACACAAAGAATATTAAGAACAATCTGCTGCCCTGAATTAGCTTTCACATGGAACATTTCATATTTCAATTTTCCTGCAGGATACCTTCAATTTATTGCACATTACGTCAATAATCTTCTGCGAAGAAGTTATTCGTTCATTTTTCTGCATCATATAGTGTACACTACATGTTGTAAGGTCATTCTTTTTTAATAATTCACTATCCATTACAGTTCTTTACGTATTGGGATTGATTCAAATATTCAGTTTCACTTAAATTACCTTTGTCTCTTATTTTGCATTACTTTCATAAGTTATACTTGATTTTAAGGGTATTTATTTTCAGAGTCATTGCACATTAAAACTTTGCTGGTCATCATTTTGTTAACAACCATGCTTAACTGAAACACCAAGTTTTATATACATAATGAACTTTTTATATTAGAGTGTAATGTTCACAGACACAAGTAGAATCAGAATGCATTCTTTTTTTCTTTAAATTCAATATGCATTTCCAGTAGAACCTGTGTATCAAATTATTGGGCAGAATGCAGTATTTCCTTGGGTAAGTAGCAGAGCAAATAATCAGCTTTTCTAGGAATGTTTGTTGAAGCTGTATAACCTTAAATAATATTTAGCAGAGAAGATCATGCAAATTTAACACATAAGATTTTTGACAGTTTGATTATCACTTCAATCTCCTGTATCCCTCTTGCACCAATAACTAATATGTAATGAAACTGTTTCTGTAAATATTAATCTCGGTTAGTTTTAAGTTCAATTTATCTTGTCCATGAAAATATCTGCATGTTATAGGTTCATCAAAAATTATTATGAATCTTAATTAAAGTTCCCATATTTTAATTTCTCCAGACTATAAAATGTACTTACCACTAAGTATAAATTTATTATTTTTGTAGTTAGATCCTATTTTGCCTAACTTTATATTCTTCAAGTAATTTATGACAAATTCTTTTCCCATGTTTTCTTATATAGCATCTGGTTAATGTGGTTCTAATAACAGATCTTAAATAATAGTAATTATTTCTTAAGTTTTATGTGTGTATGCCATAGTTGCTTTTTATTTTATTTCTTTGTTTGTAGAATTTGTTTTATGGACTTTTAAGTGTACAGGCAGGAACAATCAAAATGAAAATTTTTTAAAATATTAATGCACATGAATGACTGCAGTTTACTTTGCCTATTATTCTAATTGCTTTGTTTTTCCAATTTTAAATCTATTTAACTTCTGTGATATTTCTCCAGATTATTGTGACAATACCGTCCATATATGTGGCCACTCTCAGATTCACTCTGGTGAAGATGGAACTTGAGACATCACAGTTTGATGATAAACAACGGCATAATGAAGCAGCACTCTTCACAGTGCAAAAAATTACCATAACTTCTTCTAATATTTAAGATGTTTCTCTAAGATTGGTTTCTACTATCTTCAAACATTTCTCAGAAAAGCTGTGACATAATTTTCTCACTATAAAAGGAAGAAGAAGTGTCTTGCAGGTTGTGTTGTGAATTGTAATGAGTCATGAGTGACTGGAGTGTTAGCACATAGTGGTACATGAGCCATAGATGGTGTATGCAGCTGTAAACTGTCTAACACTAAGTGAACTATTTGGAGCAGTGATTTAAAGATTTTATTTGTAACTACATTCTGAGGCAATAAAGACATTTGTTACACTGGTGTAATGCCTAAATGGAGGAGATGATGAAAAGTTGGTTAGCAGAAATAAAAAAAATGAATAGGATGGAAAGATGATAAAAGAAATGAGAGTGAATTCCTCATTAGAGAAGGTGCAGATGGAACTGAAGACTATAATGAAAATTGTAATGGAGAAGATGGAAGAGAAAATGGAGTCAGCAATGGAGAACCTGAAAACGGAACTTTCTACCTGAATCGACGATCAACTGGCTGACATGAAGAAGAATGTGAAAGTTTGTGGAAAAGGTGGAAAAGTTTAGTGTAACAGTGAAAAACCTTGATCAATGCCTGGAAAGCATTGGAGATTGACTTCACGCCATGGAGGGAAGGGTTGACAATGGCGCCAAGGAACTAAATGGCATGGAGGAAAAGATGCTCGATGGAAAGTTGAAAAACTCGAGATGCTAGCATGTGACACAATATCTTACACGTCAAGCTACCCAAGTAAGATAGAGCATCAACACTGAAAGTCTTCCATTGACAGTTTGACACCGTCACCAGCCACAATTGATGGTCAGTAGAGGAAGTAGTCACACAGCTGATAGCAAGCCTCCAGGTATGGGCGACAGAAGTACTAAATATGATCCCAACTTTGGTGAAGCCCGGAGAGATCTGGGAGAATTACTTGGCTGGGCTTACTGCAGTGAGTGAAAAGCAAGATGAGATGATGCAGGAAATTGCCCCAGCCATCGAACAGCTTGCAAACAAAGTCCTGGTGAATCTGCCACCTAGCTACATGCCCCAAAAAGCTGCCTACTCCTTGTTGACAGGGTTTGTGATGCTAGGATACAACAGCACCTGATACTCAGTGACTATAAAATGATCTATAAGGCGTTAATGGCTCAGAATAGAGGCAATCTAAACAATAGCTGTGCCCACCTAGAGTATTAGGAGAATTTGTCATGACCAGTAGAGAGATACAATGCAGAGAAAATGCCCTTCAGGTGGTTTGTTGGGGGTGAGATAAATCAAGTCACCTAGTGAAGTACTGTCCACACCAAGACAATGAGCAGGCATAAAACGAATAAGGATTGGTTTGATGAGGGGTAGGTCAAGCTACGTCTTCACAAACTGCTATGTGCCTTGGGTAGAAGAGTGGATGATAGCCTCAGTGCAAATGGTTGGATACAAGGGAAGCTGAGCCAGATACTCATTGATACCGGTGCAGCTGTGACTGTTTTAAGACCTGATGTGGCAATGTTTTAAGACCTGATGTGGCAAAAGGCTTGTCAACCCAAACATCCATTTGGCCATATCAACTAACGCTACCATCAGGCAACATCTTGCCTGTGAAGGAGACCTTATTTGAGTTGACACTGGGATGGAGCACTGTGAGACTGTGGGTATTCTTTGCAAGGGTGACTGAAGTTGTGATACTTGGATTGCGTCTACTCAGGAGTCATGAGACTACAATGGACATAGGCCAGAGGGTTTTGCAACTTGGTCGAGATGGGTTTTGCTTTGAAGCCCAAAATGATCTGCAAGGTGATCCTAAAGTATGATGTTGTTGTGCCAGCAAGAAGCGAGGTGCACCTGGACGGCCAAAGGTCAAGGAACTTGCTACTGAACCTGAAAACATCACTACACAGATTATGTGTTGCCTGAGCATTGTTGTCCTGCTAGGAGGGAATTAGCAATGAGGCTCCTGAGCCTGATGGATACCAACGAGGACATTCAGCCCAGGACGGAGTAAGGGAAATGTGAGCTGGCTGTCATTGGATTGCAACCGACAAATCCCAACAGCTAACACCATCTAAGGGCCTGGTGCTCAGCTAAAAGTCTTGTCAAAAAGCGTGGCCAGCCCTCTAAAAATGTAAATGGCGTGAATTTATGGACGCTCTTAACTACTGTGGTTCTCAGCATCCCATTCTAAATTTGGCGTGAAAGACCGCTTAATTTTGCTCAGAGACCTGTCTATCAGGCTTGAGCTTCTTTTATGTGCCGTAAATCTACGAAAAAGGACCAACGGCGTTACTTCCCTTCCAAAGGAAGCCATGCTAAGGACTTTTACGCCCAAAAAAATCCATCGTCCTCCGCCGGGTTTGAACCTGCGACCTTGGGTATATGAAGACAGCATGGTAACCATTACACCACAGATGGCAACTAGGCCAGCCCTCTGATAGCTTCACAACTAGAGAAGGTACAGCATTACTCAGCAGATACCAGTCTGTCTTCAGCGAAGATCTAACAATTACAGTCACACTGGCCGAATACTTCACAATATCAACGCCAAAGATGCGCAGCTTTTCTGGCAAAAACCAAGTTGTGTTTTCCTGGCGAAGCAAGGGGAATCATTGAAGATTCTGAGAGCCCTTGGTTCTCTCTTGTAATCTTAATGAAGAACAGTGAGCTACGCTTCTCCATGGACTACAAGATGCTGAATGCTGTAACCAGGAAGAACTATTTCCATATATCCGAGATTGATGACATTCTGGACACTTTTACCGGTACCCAGTGGTTCTAGACTTTGGACTTGAAATCAGGCCAATGGCAGATGGCCTTAGATTCTAGAGATAAGGAGAAGACTGCATTTTTGACTGGCCAAAGGCTTTGGCAACTTTGGCCTTTGCAGTCTACCAGCCACTTTCCAGAGATTCATGGACTCAGTAATGAGAGGGTTGACGTATGGCTCCTTGGATGAAATCATCATCATATGTAGTAACTGAAGAACATCTCGGAAACCTGACCAAGATAGTACAAAGGCTGCAGGCAGCTAACTTGAAGTTGAACATGAAGTGTCAACAACTCTTCTGCAATGAAGTGAACTACATGGGCCACATAGTCTCATCTAGAGTGGCCATAGACCATGTCAAGGCTCGAGTGTTGAAAAATCACCCTACCCAAATGACAAATAAATGCTGCAAAATTTCCTGGGCCTATGAAGCTACTACTACCGATTCATTGGAGATTTCTTCAGCATCATTTAACCTCTCACCTGTCTGATGGGACAGCACCAAAATTACATGGGGTCAGAAGAAGCACAGGATGCATTCCAGGCACTAAAGTCGGCACTCTGAAGTGCTGCTATTCTGGGAATTCCATAGCCTGATAGTGACTTTATATTGCGTACCAATGCCAGCGACACTACATTCTATCACAGAAGATAGAATTGGTTCCAGAGGCTGCAAGAATACAACTTTTCATCAGAATATCAGGGGAAAAAAAAGGAATTATACCAATACGGATGCCAGGTGCACATGATTCTGTCCAGAAGAATGTGGCTACTGCACTAAGGTTGAAGAGAAGAAGCATCCCTCAGCTGTCCTTGTTATTTCAGTGGTGGCTGCAGTGTTTTGGAATAGTACAGGGCTATTTCTGGGAAAAGTGGATTCTGGGACTAGGCTGAACTGGGAGGCTATTGCACCAGGGGTACAGTGTGCAAATTCTACTGGACCCAATGGGACTCATTGAAAACCAAAGACAGGGGTTCTGTTCAGAGTATGGGAATTACCTGACAAGAAGAGCCATACAGAGCAGCTGATCCTTGGAGTAAACTTGCAGAAGTACTGGAGGAAGTAAATGCAGGGACCACAGAAGGATGTTTGGGACCCAACTGAACCATCAAGAAGCCCTAACAAAAGTACTACTGATAGAGACTAAGTGCAGATGTTGAGAGGTAGTGTTGCTAATGTCATGTATGTGTGGCAAGTCATGGTCCACAGACCAGAAGCAGATGTCACATGCAGGAATATAACGTGGAAGCACCCTTTGAATGGTTAGCCATAACTGGGCCATTCCCGGTGCCTGACAGGGGCAGCAGGTACCTGTTGGTTGCTGTGGATTATTTCACCAAGTGGTTGGAGGGGTGTGCCATCCCTAAACAAAAGGAAACTGCCTCATGGAAGAACTGTTTTGTTGTTATGGGGTACCAATGAAGTAACACAGTGATCAGGGGATGAACTTTGAGTCCAACCTCATAAGGGAAACACTGAAGCGACTCATAGTGCACAAGATGTGCGCGACTCCTCTTCACCCACTGTCACATTGCATTGTTGTTGATACATCGGACTCTAGAAGCACACTTGAAAGAATGAGATATGAATGTGCCATTTTTCTTACTGACCTACTGCTCTTCAACCTAGGATACCACTTGGTTGACAACATCTAGTTTAGTCTTTGGTAGAGAACTATAACTACCATGCAACCTGATATTTGGGAGTCCTCCTGGAACAGAATAACCAGCAGTTGACTATGTGGAGCATCTCGTAGACTGACTTCATGACATGCATTAGATGGCTCGTTAAAACATCCACGTAGTGAACAATCGGCTGTAGATCAGTTACAACCGGCCGGATAACAGCTGAGGTATCCATCAAAATGATCTGGTGTGCCTATATTGCCTTCAAAAATATAGGAACAGCCATGCTTTGTGGTAAAGAGCATAAATGATGTGGGCACTGCATCCAGAGTCTACCCTGAGGGAAGAAACTGGTAGTTCAATTGGATCATTACAATGGCACAGTAACCAGCCTTGAGCAGGGTGCAATACTGCCATATATGCTCTCAGGTTCCCTCTGGTATGCGGTAGTGAAACATGAGACATCACCGTTCAGGCGCAAACAACAGCTCAATGCAAGAGAATACTCCCAAACATGAAAACTTCTTGTATCATCATGATTCTTCTGATATTTGAGATGATTCTCTAAGCTTTGGTTTTTACCACTCTCAAAAGTTTTCCGAAAGGTGTGACATCATTTTCTTGTTATAAAAGCAGGAAGTAGTGTACATTGCAGGTTGTGTTGTGAATTGTGCTGAATTGTGTTGTGACTGGAGTGTTAGCGCTCAGTGATGCACCAGCCATGGACAACATGCAGCTGTAAACTGTCAACCATCTAACATGAACGATTTGGAGCAATGATTTAAGGACTTTATTTATAGCTACATTCTGAGGCAATAATTTGTTACAATATTATTCCATATCTTCTATTTGGGATATAGAAGTATAGTACACCTGTTAAGTGTTTCATAATCTCTAACTTTCCTCACCTGTCTCATTATATAGAACTACAATTATGTATTTTTTTCATATGACATATATGGCTGCCAATGTAACTGTATATTGGATTTTTTATAATATTTTTTCATGTATTTCCAGTAGTACACTATTTAACCTCAACTTTTTAATTTGAGTCTATTCATACTGTTTTTTAGTATTTAATATCATGTCTAACTGAAAATGATATAAGAGTATAGTCATTTTAAATTTTTTACTACATAAGCTAGTTACTGGGTGCATGCAGTTAGAAATCATACAAGATGAGTGGCTGCGCCATGGCCAAATAGTTAGACCATTCGCCTCTCATGTAGATGGCCCGGGTTCAATCCCAAGTGACCGCATGTGAGATTTGTGGTGGATGAAGCGGTGTAGTGGCAGGATCTCCGGTTTCCACCCATTTCCACTGGTGCTCCATCTTCATTCCATGTATCACCAGTGTCATTGCCTGCAGTGCCTTGGTAATAAAAGCGGGCATTGAAGTCCGCGCTGTGGACGAGTGGTTAGACCACTCGCCTCTCACCTAGACGGCGGGGGTTCGATCCCAAGCGACCACATGTGAGGTTTGTGGTGGACAAAGCATCGCTAGGGCAGGTTTTCACCGGGCACTCTGGTTTCCCCCGGCATCGCCTTCCACCGGTGCTCCATCAACATTTACATATCATCAGGGTCACCGCCTGCGGTGCCATAAGTAGTTAAAGCGGACGTTAAACACTACCGGGCATTGAACACTAGCAAAAAAAAAACAAAAAACAAAAAACAATGCAAGATGAGATAATGACTGCAGAGAGGGGTAAGGGTTGGAGAGTAACAGATACAGTACAACTATATGCTGTAGTCCTGCCTCGTGATTGCACACTTTGCCATGCATGATTTGTTTGTTTCTTTGCAGATTCAGCACCATCAGATAGATGCAGCAACAGTTGTGAAATGGATACTAAAATAGAAATCAAAGAAGAAGATCCTCTGTCAAATGATGTAGCCTCACAAAATGAAAGAGAGTTATTGACCAAGAATGTTAAAATGAAAACAAACAACACTGTGTTGCTACAAGTCAATTGTGACATGGCAATTAAAACAGAAATTAAATCAGAGGCTCTTGTACCAGACTTTTGTTCCCAGAAAGACAAAGATACTCTTCCAGGGGAATCTGTAATTAATGTTGAGAAATACAGTGGTGATTATGATATAGTTAATAAAATAAAAATTGAAGAAAAACCTTGTTTGTTGGAAACAGAAACTTCAACTGTTTGTGATGATATTAAGGTAAGTTCAATAGAAATCTGCTTCAGTTAGGTTTTCTACTATTGATAAACTTTTGAGTAATATAAGTATACTCTGTAATATAGTATCTGTTCAGTTACATTTTGTTTCAACTTGAGAGAAATAAAATAAAAATACTAGGAATGGTCAAGAGAAATTCAGCCACACAATGGATACAGAAACCTCATTATAAGGTTTAGTGTATCTCCATTTAACCTTTAGGACTAAAGGACCTTTAAAATAAGTAAAAACTTTTTGCAGTAAAGGATCAAAACACCCCTGATATTAATATATGAGAATACTGGACTAAAATGGATTTTGAGAGTGTAGAATCACTAAATTTTCCATTTTTAAATAGTTTGAAAATGTCTTATGTCCTGTGAATTCTACAGGCAAAGAATGTGGATCAATGATGAAGTATTATGCAAATTACTTTCTTTTTATAGAATACATGATGTATATTATTATATTTATTTTCATATTTAGCTTAAGTATGAACATAAGACATTTACAGCTTAGTTATTTCCACTCTCTTGGCAGTACATAGAATAGAAAGTTCAGGCATGACTGGAATTTGGAACATATTTGAATTTATTACTTTTGTTGATATTGTTGTAAGGCTTGAAGCTTTCAAAGCAAGCATTATGGTCATCAGCCATGCCTTCAGTTAACTGAAGACTATATAGTTTAGAAAAATAGAAAGCTTTGCTGTTATAAATTTGACATAGCTGATTACTTGTGATGCCATATCCTTAATTTGAAACTCACTGAAATCTGCAGAATACAGAACATCAAATATTAAGCTACTTGTTTACAAGTACTTGTTTATTGGTAGAGAAAAAAAGATTCTATTACTTGGAGGTATCTTCCTATATATTTCGGACATTTTTACTTTCCCTGCAATGTAGAAGTGCATCAGTAAAGAAAGTAATTCTCTATTTTGATATTTCACCAGAAAAAAAAAAATATTAAAATGCGAGAGGGGGAAGGGACAGGTATGGATAGATAGAGTGAAGGGGAATGGGGAGAGAGGGGGAGCGATAGAAAGTAAGAGGGCAAGGAGGGAGCAACATGCTGAGGGAGACAGGGAGCAAGAGGGTGAGGGAAGGAGAAAGAGCAAGAGGGAGTCTGGGAGGGGGAGAGATGGAAAAGAAGGGGGAGAGAGAGAATTTGTCAGGGTTGGATCAAAACCCTGCTACCCTATGGTACACTCTACATACAAAAAATATTTGTCCTTTTATGTTCTCCAAAATACCTAGGCTATATTTTGCTTCTATGCCGTTGAATTTATCAGTGCTATTCTACCTTATCAATATATTTAGCTTAATTACAAAACAACTAATATGCAAGTTGATTTTCTGTGATTAGCTTTTAGAGCCTTTATTTTATTAAATTTTGTTTAATTACATCTAAGAAACCTAGGAAGTAGATAGAAAGTAACACGCCATACACTGACATTACTGTTTCTTTGACATTAGCATATTATATGATGAAGGAGAATTATTCTATCTTCAGTCATTTCTCTTCTCTTCAGAAGCCACTAAGAGCTTACATATTCAATTGTTGAAAAATTATATTAAAATCTGTTCATTTTCTTTCCAGTATACATTCACAATTTAATACACATTTAAAATCACCATACCTCTTGACATATGATGATCACGGATGTGTTTTAGGTATACAATACTCACTGTTATTGAGTGTATGCTATTTGCATTGATATTACACTGATCATTATGTCAAAATGTTATCATTCTTACCTAACACAAAAACATCCTCAGTGGAACTTTTGATTTTCACTTTTACACGTTAAAACAGAACTGTATTGGATATGATTATACAAAATTGCAGAAGGTTGGAAATGCTGTTCTTTAAATAGCAAAAGACACTTCTGAATGCTCTTGGAGCATACTATTAGAAAGAAGGTTTTAATTTTACATTGGTAAAAAGTGATTCTGTTTACAGTCTTTCAAACACAGAATTAATGCTGGCTGTCTTTTCTCGGTGTGGTAAAGTTGATTGTATTGATAGGTGTCATTTTACAGTTGAAACTATTTAAATGGTTTGACAGCAAGAGGGTTAATATGAATAAATATTTTTATGTTGTTTTCACATGTAACTAAAGCTCCTTTTTACTTAATTTAAAACAATTCGGAGTAAAAAACATTCTGTACCATAACTTGAGTAATGGAATGGGCCCCATTCACAGTGCTATAGTAGGTATAATACAAAATTCCTGTGGTGCACAAGTAGTAAAAGTGGGCATTAAACACTATCCTAACACAAAATTGGTATAGATTTCTAGATGTGTAAATTGTATGTGGAAATCTTGTGAGTGTTCCTGAAGTTTGACATTGAATAGCATAAGCAATAATATCCAATATGGAAAGTCATTCATTGTTTATGAGTAAGTAGGACATAGGGGTGTTGTTCCAAGCTAGCAACAGTGGAGAGTGCGGCATAGCATGGCCAAGTGAATGAAATTTGTAAGTAGATTGTGAAAAGGCATGCATCTCTCATTAAGTGCCAATGCATGGAGAAAAAAAAAAATGTTTCATTCACATGGCTTCACAATGTATTCATCATCAAACTGTTCATACTAAACATTATTTTATTCTCCTTCAAGCTAATTCGCATAAAACAATTTTATTGCCTAGTTACTTGTAAGCAGAAGTGAATACTCCAGGCTATAGTGATAGCCAAACGTTTTAAATGCCAGTTGTTATGTGATGCAATTGAAATTTCCTTCTATTTGCATGATCAGGATGAAATGTGAAAAGGACTTCCTACTGAGAAAAGTATTAGAAATTTGAAAACTAACAAAAAAGAATATTTCTGAAATAGTTACCTCTACATTTAAAAAAATAAGTATGTATGGCCAATTGTGCACTAATGAGATCTTCATTTTTTGTGTTGTAAGATTTAGACTGGCTTATGGTTTATAAGTTATACCAGCATCATTTAGAATGGAGTATCTTCCCAGAAAATTCAAGATATACATTTTATTTGTAATGAAAATTCTTAAACATAAGGCATTTAAAACTAAATCATTAGATCCATTTTTGAGAAAATAAAACTCTTTGAAAAGGTTTCCATGTAAACAAGAGTTTTGGGTGGAGGGTTTTTTTGAAAATCTTCATATCCTTGAAACTTTTTATGCTTGAAAAATGCTGAAACTTAAATATCAAGTAGTATGTTTATGGCTTTTCATTTTTGAGCTATGCTTTTTACCAACACACATGGAGCTTTTTCTAAAAATGTTTTAATTTTTTTTTTGTTTTTGTTTTATTTATTCAGTGGGACTTCCAGTCAAATTTTCACATGCAATTTTTAGGTAAAATGTAATACCTTCTCTGCTTACTATTTACATAATATGTGATAGAGAACACAAAGAAAAACCAGAATTTTTCCTCTATGCAAGCAACACAAGCATAAAGTTTAGTTCTTATATTATGTAATATTAGGTGACTATGAAAATACATATATTAAATAATATGAGTGTAAAATCTTATGTTTTTGCTAAATCTGTGCTTGCTTTTCGTTTTGAATTAAATATTTGTGTGAATTCTAACATAAGTGTTTTTGTCATTGTTAAAGAAAGTCATGTGAATATATCATATGAGATATTCCATAATATAGAAATAACAGAATCATGGATTCTGATTTGCTTTTTCAATAAACATTTCTTTTTCAAGTTCCCAGTTCTTTAAACAAAGCCATTTAGATCCAAATACTTTCTCCATTACTCTGATTCTTTCATTCCATTGCATGTGTAACATCAAATCTTTGCTTGTGCGAAATTTGTAATAACATAGAGCAATTTTAAAGTGAATAGCCTGGTATGACAGCGAAAACTATGTGATGCAGAATCTCTAACTAGTGCTATAAAATGACTCTAAAAAAGCAGTTTATTTATATTATCCTGTTACAGGATGAGGATTTCACTCCAGAAAAATTACCCAGGTAAGACTTGACTAATGTTTCAGTAAGAAACCTTCTCATTTGTGCTGCATTTCCCTTTAGTGGTGCTTTTTTATTTAATCTTAAAAAAATGGAAAAAACATTTTTGTCTGCACATGTGTGGATGCATGTATTTGCATGTGCTGTGGGAGGATAATCTTGGAGACCATTCAACTAATTTTGTTACTACTTTACCATTGAGAAGCTATTTGCTTCCAGATGAGCTAAAACATAAATGAGAATTTTAAGTCATTAACTACTAAAAGACTAAAAAGGATTTAGAAAGCTTCATTGAATGTGTATAGAAATAAAAATCAATGAATTAAAATTTAGTTGAGTCGATTTTGTAACACTACATCACTTACTTTTTAATTTCGGAAAACATGTTTCAGAAGCCATGTGCTTCCATTGTCAATTCCTTTGGTCGACCAAAGGAATTGACAATGGAAGCACATGGCTTCTGAAACATGTTTTCCGAAATTAAAAAGTAAGTGATGTAGTGTTACAAAATCGACTCAACTAAATTTTAATTTGTTAAAACACATCACTGTCTCAAAGTCCACCATATATCAGGAAAAATCAATGAGTTGTTATCTTGCAGAGAATGCTTATAAAAACAAAGGCTGATAGCATTTTATTCCAAGCTATATGCATAGATGGCAATAAGGTAAACGAATCAACCCTAATTACAATATCACAAGGGCTGATACTAATTTTTTTGGATGTATTTATTACTTCATTTCAATGTTTATGTGATCTTTTTCAAAGTAATCCCCTCCTACTTATATGCACTTTTTATAGCATCTCTGCCAGTCCTTCAACACATGGTGATACTATTTTTTGTCAGATCCTTGAGAGTTGCCTTATTTTTCTTGAGCACTGCTTCAGAGTTCTCAAATTGAATGCCCCAAAGTTATGCCTTTAGTGATAGAAATTAAAATAATCATGTGTGCAAGATCTGGGCTGTAAGGCAGATGAGGAAAAAGGTAATGTTGAATTGAGTGCATAACTGCATAACTTTATTAGCGACATGAGGCTACACATTGTCATGAATTTGCCACACAGTATAAGAAAGTTCTGGTTATTTCTTTGCATTGTGTTTTCTCAGTTTAGGTAGTACTGACATGTAGTGTGCTGCCCTAATAGTAATGTAATAGCGAATTGCAAGCTGGTAAGTCATCCATGATGGTCAAAACAAAGGTGTGAACTTTATTACTTTTCCTACAGATGAAACAAATTTCATCTTTTTTGGTCCTAGAAAAACAGCTGATTTCCACACTGTGCTGGTGCATTTTCTTACAGGATCTTAATGATATAGCCATGACTCATCAGGGATGACAATTCAGAAATGCATTATCTCCATCAGCAAAGATACGGAGTACCTCATGGTTTATCTCCATTTGCACAGCCTTTTGTTTCAAAGTCAATAGACATGACATCCAAAGAATTGGCATTTCATTTATGGATGGTCTTTAACTGCTGTGGTTCTCTGCATTCCATTCTATACTGGGCGTGAAAGACTGCTTAATTTTGCTCAAAGGCTCCTCTATCAGACTTGAGGTTCTTTTATGTGCTGTAAATCTATGACATGATACTCACAGCTTTTCTTCCTTTGCAAAAGAAGCCATGATAAGGATTTTAATGCCCGAAAAAATAGTTCTCCACCAGGTTTGAACCCACAACCTTGGGTTAGTACGGTAACCATTACACCATGGAGACACCCAATGTACACAAACACAGCTCATCAGGAGATGATCATACCTAATTTTAAAGATCCTGTGATATAAAATTCTCAACTGAGGTTACATTATATTATCAGACAATTACAGCAGCTATGTTTATGTTGACTTTAGTCACAGCAGAAGCCAAAACACAAGGCCCACCTTTCTTAACACTGATAAGTCAACCTTCTTTGAAGTCTTTGAATAACTGTTGCATGAGATAGTGCATCGTCACTGTATGCTTGCTGCAGTTTATTGAGAGTTTCAATGGCCATATGGTTTAAACAAAAACAGAATTTTATTGCACAGTATTGTTTCTCTCATGTCACCTCCACTTTATGGCATATGAAATGCAAGTAGGGTTTACAAAATAGGGCATTACTGCCAATCTACTGATATAAGAATACTACTGCCTATGGACATTATTCATAAAAGCTCAACCTTTTCAAATATTCATTATACGGATAGGAAACTATCATAGAAGCTAGAGGAAAAAATTAGTCTCAGTCTCAGTCTTTATTGATCAACTTTTATGCATATTGTATATTATATATTTGCTTAATTGGTATTCCTCTAAGTCTGCTGATATGTGAGTGCGTAATTAGACTGCGGCAAAATCTCTAAATAACTTTTACTCTAATGCATTAGGGGTGCCAAGTATGCAAAAATCGCTGCTTGTGGTACACTCTCATGCTCCTTTTTCAGATTATGTGCTCTGAGCATAAACATTCATGGTGTTCCTTCATATTTTCATGTAAATCTACAATACACTTAAAGTTGTATAAGATACCTGAATTGCCTAGAAATAGCAAACTGTTATAGTATAAATTCCTTTGCAGCCATACTAATCAGTTTTTAACTAATCCCTCTTCTGTAAATACCTTTGACATTTCAGTATATGGTTGGATATTCTATACCAAGTGTAATTTTTTTTCCTCTCAATATTCTTCATTGCTTTAGATTTGAGTTGTTTGAAGGCTTTTCTTGTGCCATTCCTGATATTTTCTGTTTACAATTGCCTGCATGATGCACAATGGACAATTTTGGATTATTTTATGCATTCAGCACATTGAACACTACAATTTGGACAAGGTAAGTTAGAATAATGAAAAGCACAGGACAAGTGGAGAACTAGATAAGAAACAAGAATGTGCTGAGAAAGGTAATTGCATAATTAAACCTCTAACATAACCTTAACCTCCTTCTGTGTTTATATTTATTTTAAGTGTGCATTTTCATTAGTTGTTAATTACAGAATAAGATTAGAAGATAATTATTTGTTATTTAAATTGCTGCATGTATTCATCAGCCACAGTTCTAACTTGTAAGCAAGTTTTAAAATATTTTGATGTACAACATTACAAATGATTGAAGAAATGTGATTCCATGAAGTATTTTATCACTCTAAAGACAAAATACAACAGGGTATCTTGATTCTACAATGTAAACATATTGTAATAAAGTCTCCTCATGTAAAAAATTAAAAGAGAGCATTAATATACAAGCACAACATTCATTGTTCATCAACAAAATATCCTAATTCTGTTCTTGGTGCATTAGAAAAAAAGACAACATTTCAGGGTGTTTTATAATAATGTCATGAAAGTAGAGATAATGAGATAATGTAGCATCTGAAACAAATGATGTAAGGAGTGCAAAATCAGTCCATATCACAGCCAAATTGTAAATTCACTAATGTCAAACCAAGACTCTATACATGTTACTTAGCTTCTGGTTTAAATACCATAAAATTATGGGAGATCCTCTAGCTGGTGAGTTGAGCAAGAGCTAAATGTAAAGAAGTGCTTTCCACTGGTACAATATGGAAGACAAAATTTCTTTTTTTTGCCCAATAAGGAAGCTCATTCTCTCAAATCAAAGCAGTTTACAAATTATTACAAGAGGAAATCAGTAGATTGCTAAAAATGTAATGCTTGTCAGAAAAATTGATGTTATATAAGTTGCTGACCAACCATATTTAAGTGGAGAATATAGTTTCAACAATTTTACAATACTTACAGTCAATATTTAAAAAGAACAGTGCACACAACTACGGCTGGAATGATGTGGTTTATCGGAAAGGCTCCAATGAAATAAACAGTGCTCTGTACCACAGACTTGCCTCATCCATCTAATGGGGTGAAAACTTAAATTGAATATCTTTTAACTATGATGGACAAGAGAAAAAAAAACAGCCATTGATATCATTAGCAGCTGAGCTAACTCTAAACTCTGTCATAAAAAGGAGATTTATTTATTTTTTTTATTTATTTATTTATTTATTTTTTTTTTTGTGGTTACTCCTTCATGCTAGCTGCGTGTGTCTTTGCAGAATTTGAAACAGCAGTATGCAAAAAAAAAAAATTATCCCGAAGTGCATTGCCATTTAATAAGAGATCATGGAAGTATCTATAAATGGGCTGCGCCTGGCTGAGTAGATACACCACTTGCCTCTCACCTAGAGGGCCCAGGTTTGATCCCAAGCGACTGCATGTGAGATTTGAGGTGGTCAAAGTGGCAGTTTTCGCCAGGTTCTTCTGTTTCTCCCACCAGCGCATTTCATTGGTGCTCCATCTTCATTTCATGTATCGCCTGAGGTGCCACAAGTAGTAAAAGCGGGCATTAAACACTACTAAAAAAATCTATAAATGTAATTTTTGATGATGTAGCTGAATTGGAAATTGACTTTATTTATGGGCCCTCTTTAACTGCTATGGTTCTTAGTATCACATTCTATATTAGGCTTGAAAGACCATTTAATTTTTCTCAAAGATCTCAGATTCTTTTATGTGCTGTAACTCTATGGGACTACTGGTTTTATTTCCCTTCAATTTTAAGCATTTTGCACCCAAAAAAAAAAATTCATTGCCCATACCAGGTTTGAACACTTGGACTCAGGTGCCAGAGACATCACTCCTAGCTTAATGAGGGTAGTTGCATTGGATTGGGAGAGTGCAATTCAAAAATGGGAATGAGGAGCAGTATAATGTATAGCATGCTACAATGCAGAATTGATGTCTATTGAACTCATGTTAGTGGTTTAATTAAACCTATATGTAAGCTTATGCAATTAAGGTTGTTAAATGTTCAATCTATGTGATTACACATGCAAGGCCAACATAAAGAACAAAGCTAAAAATAGGGCATAGCTGCTTCATCTGGTAATTCTACTGAACCCTTGTACAGTCTGCCTTAGATGTGTAAAGTGAGTTTGATGGACACATCCCATACCAAGAGGAAAGTAGGGCTCAATATTAAAAATATTGTTTCATCAGTTATTCTTCCTAAAAGAGTGTAAATCAATCCCAAGAAAGTGACTAATATTAGCGGTATTCTAATGAAGCATTATGGGCCAAACTATAAGGCTTGGTGTCAAATATTATGTTAATATCATACACACCTTTATTTTTTTTAGGTAGCTATAAATATTGCTCTTCAACATTATTTGAGAATTATAGAGGGTTTTGAGTCTAGACAATTCATATTAGAGTAAATGAAGTACAAGGTGCAACCAGAAAGTAAGTTCTGATCGCGTCCAGAGATGGCACCACCAGTCGGATAGCAATGCGCATACACAGGAGAAGAGAGGAAGTATATGGTGACATTGTAGTAAAGTTTGTTTTGTGACGGCTGTGGTTACCACTCTGCTAGGAGAAAGTGGCTGCTCCAATATTATGTCCCGCCACAGGCGAGGTTTGTGCAGTCATCCAACTTTGCATACTCAAAAACAATCTCCAGCAGAGATCCATCATCAATTGTGACATGTATGTGTGACAGTATGGTAAGACGATGGTGCAGGCATTTCACAGAAGGAAGAACCAATATTCATGACAAAGACCATAATGGCCGACCTTCCCTGGTGTCGCCAGAAGTGTTGGAAATTGTGCGGCAAGCAATTGCACAGAACTGGCACTTCACAATATCAGAACTTTCTTGTCAGTTTCCCCAGATGTCTCGCTTGCTAGGTTAGGATTGTGAACTGTTTCCTGAAAATTATACAATTATGTAAATATGTGTCTTTCCCAGTTATCCAAAGCGTGATTTGCAGGATAGACTATGTTTCTTGTACTATGGTGCTTGTAAGCAAATAAAGATTGTTTTTTCATTTCTAATTCCTTTCACACTTTTTGTTATCATATCTAACTTTAAATTCTCCAATTTCAGAGTATGCATTGAAGCAGTTTCTAGCGATACTAATTGTGATGCATCATTGCCATCTGCTGAAGCCTCAGTGGTAAACACAAGCTTCAGTTATGGAACGGATTGCTCTGAATGTGAAAGTCAAGAAAGTGATGTCACAAAAATGCCACCTCAAGAAATTCATTTTCAACAAGAACAATCTGGCAAATGCAGTAATGGTGAAATTTACAATAGGTCATTATTGAGTCATAAGGATCAAGAGTCACAAAAATGTTATTTATGTGATAAGACTTTTACTCAGTTATCATCTTTGAAAAGGCATTCATTGATACATAAGGGTATAAAGCCTCATAAGTGTGAAATTTGTGACAAGAGCTTTACTCGATCATCAGATTTGAAAACACATTATTTTATACATGAAGGTAAAAGACCTCACAAGTGTCAAATTTGTGAGAAGAGGTTTACTCGGTTATCACATTTGAAAATGCATAATTTAATACATATGGGTAAAAAGCCTCATATGTGTGAAATTTGTAAGATGAGGTTTACTCGGTTGTCAAATTTGAAAAGGCATAATTTTATACATGAGGGTGAAAAGCCTCATAAGTGTGAAATTTGTAAGAGCAGGTTTACTCGTTTGTCACATTTGGAAAATCATAATTTGCAACATGAAGGTAAAAGCCCTCACAAATGTGAGATTTGTAAGAAGAGTTTTATTCTGTTGTCAAATTTAAAACTACATAGTGTGTTACATGACCATAAAAAGCTTTACAGATGTGAAATTTGTAAGAAGCAATTTACCTGGTTGTCAGAATTTAAGAGGCATAATTTAGTAAATGCATGTAAAAATCCCATTGAAAAATCACATAAATGTGAAATTTGTGAGAAAGGATTTACTCGGTTGTCAGATTTGAAAAGGCATAATTTGATACATGAGGGTAAAAAGCCACACAAGTGTAAAATTTGTGGGAAAGGATTTACACTTCGGTCAGATTTGAAGAGACATAATTTGATACATGAGGGTAAAAGGGCTCAGCAGAAGCTGTACAAATGTGAAATTTGTGAGAAAGCATTTGCTCGGTGGTCAGGTTTGAAAAGGCATCATTTGATACACGAGCGTATAAAAGCCTCATAAATGTTTAGTTTGTGAGAAGAGCTTTACTCACCTGCATTTTTTAAAATTGCATAACTTGATATATTTCCGAATTGTGATTCCTGAAATTTCATAAAAAGGAGTGAGAAGAGCTGTACTCATTTGTCAGATTTAAAAGACATACATTTATTATGGGGTGAAAAGTTATTGATATGCAAAACGTATATGAGAGTTTTGTTTCCTGGGATTGAAATTATATAAAGTGATTAATGAAGTTGAAAGCCAGACTGTAATAATTGTGGCACTTGTAAGACATTTCTCCATTTATGAAGCGTGAAAATTCAGAATTTCTCCATTTAT
This sequence comes from Hymenopus coronatus, assembly GCA_030762935.1. Lineage (NCBI taxonomy): Eukaryota > Metazoa > Arthropoda > Insecta > Mantodea > Hymenopodidae > Hymenopus > Hymenopus coronatus. The sequence goes on along the minus strand of CM060899.1, from coordinate 30,698,341 downwards.
GAAGCGTGAAAATTCAGATTATTTGATTCAGTAATACCAAAAATCCATACAAATATGACAGTAGTTTGTGAACAAAGGGTTTTATTTTGTATAGTTTGAAAATATATTATTTCATTCATGAGTGAAGAAACACATACAAGTATTATATTTATATGGAGTAAAGTGACTCATCACATTTTAAAGACATGCAATTAGTAAGGAGAAAAGCATACACCATTGCAAATTGTACAGCAAGGGTTTCATTGCAATTTGGACACTAAAAGGTTGTAAACTTCTAAAGTTTTCATGTATTTCTCTGTTATTCTGTCATAAAATTCAAACTCAGTTTGAAAAGTTTCCTGGAATGCTCTAATAGTTGTAATCTGCACTAAAATAAGAATTGCAGTAAATAAGGATAGTTATCTCAAACTTTTGTATGAATTATAGAATATTGTGACTACACCTTGCAGCTGCAATTACTAAATATGTCTGAATGGCTGGTTTTGTAAATCAAAGGTGATTGCTGGTATCCACTGTTACAGGTGCATTAGTGGATACCTGTGCCAGCAGCAAGTTTGACATCGCGGATGTGATTATTATTCCTCTGTTAGTGAATACATGTGACCTCAGGAGGTTCTTTAACATTGAACTTGCATTGCTACACATGAGTGAGTTTGCAATAGTTGGTACGAGTGACTGTTTCTAAAACTTCCAGCCATGTGATTTGCAGGTATAAAAAGCAGATTGAAGGGTGCCCAGAGTTCAGTTTCCACTGTGAAAACCTTGTGTGCAACAGTTGAGTAAGTTTGAATGGGAATTTTGTAGCATGCTGTAGTCATCACAGTGAATGTCAAAAAGAAACTGTATGGCAGAATTGTTACAAAAGATGGAGAAAAAATATAGAGTTATTGGCAAAAAAGAGAATTTTTGTACACTGGTGTCAGGCCTGAGATATAAAAGCTGTGATGGGGGAGATGAAATCAATAGAAAAACAAAATTGTAATGGGAGAAGATGAGAACTGAGTGATGCCTGTAACTGTGTGATAGAGAAGATTGAGAAGAAAATGTAATCGAGCATGGAAAACGTGAAAATGGAGATATTGCATAAACCTTTGAACCCAGAGAACGCAACCTTTGAGTGGTATGTGCTGAGGTGTATCCAATGAAGACACCCAGCAAAACACTGTCCATAACAGCCAACCAGCAGGTGTATGACACTGGAGTGGCACATTGGGGCCCTCCATACTAACCCCTTGGAGTGATGCTACGTGCCTGGCAGAAGTTGGGTACTGGTAGACACAGGTGAAACCATGTCTGTAATCAGGCTTGATATGGTGAAGGGCCTTCTGAAATGTACACCCAGTCAGCCCTACCAACTAGTGATGGCATAGATCTTATCTGTGGAGAAGGAGGTCCTGCTGTAGTTGACATTGGGATGAAGCACTGTGAGCCTGTGGGAATTTGTCACCAGGTAAGCTGAGAATGTGATGATGGAAGAGGATGCTCTCAGGAGCCATGAGGTGACAGTTGACATCAGCTGGAAGATTTTACAATTTGGCCAAGACAACTTGTTTCTCCAAAGCCCCAAAGCCCCCAAGGACATCCTGGGATCTCCAGAGTGATCCTGAGAGACAACATAGTTGTAACCTTAAGAAGCTAGGTAATGGTGAAGGTGCACCTGGAAGATCAATGGTCAAAGAACCTTGTACAGAATGAAATGGGAAAAGCATTGCCTGCAGTGCCACAAGTAGTAAAAGTGGGCTTTAAACACTACAAAACAATGGAAAATACCATTGAATGGATATGTTTCCTGGGCATTTTGCCTTGTTGGGAGGAAGTACTCATGAGGCTAATGCACCGAGTAGACACTGATCAGGACATCCAGACCAGGATTAAATTAGGGAAGTCCAAGCCAGCAGTGTATATATTGCTGTATGACAGATCCAACCAGCCAGTACTGTTGCAGTATCTGGGGCCCTGGCTGAAAGACTTGCTGAAGAGGATGGTCGATTTTCTGACCACTTCACAACTGGAGAAGGTCCAGCATCTACTTACTGAATACCAGTCTGTCTTCACTGAAGCGGACAACGATTATGGCTGCACTGATCAAGTATGCCAAAGCATTGACAGGAGAGATGTCTGACATATCCAGCAATCACCAACGTGTGTTCCTCTGGCAGAAAGACAGATATGGGACATGCTGGAGGATATGAGATCTAGGTGAATCAAAGAAGAGCCCGACAGCCCTTATTACTCTCCTCCCGGGGAAGCGCTTAGACAGTATACGGTTAATATGCTTTAGCCTCTACAGTGGTCATACACCTTCCAGCACCTCATGGAATTAGTGATGAGAGGTTTGACTGGATGATATCATCAATTTTGCAGTGATTGAAGGCTGAAATTGAACTCAAAGAAGGAACAACTCTTCTGCAAGAAGGTGAGCTACTTGGGCTACATAATTTCTGGGGTGGCTATGGACAGAGAAGGCTCAAGCAATGAGAGATTGCCCTCACCTCAAAGAAAAATGAGAGTTGCAATGTTTGCTGGACTTATCGGTTATGAATAATGAAGCTTGCATTGTTATACCTGATTATAGTTTTCACTAGGAAATGCATCACATGCAACAGTTGAGCGAGTTTCGATGGGAATTTCCTAGTAAGCCTTAATCATTGCTGCATTGAAGGTCAAAGATAAATGGCAGAACTGCTACAAAAAGTTCAAGAAAATTATTTGTGAGCAGATGCTGTTTGTAATCAGTTGTAGAAAAACAAGAATTTTTGGAAAAAAAGAGTTGTTATAGTATGCACATGGCTAAAAGCTTAGTGTATATAAATAATTGACTATTAGACTTCCTTTTTTCATGCTGAGATACATAAAAGCAGAACAAATGAGATAATTATTCAATTCTGTGCTTCTTGTTCATTTTCATTAGTTTAGTTAATGCAGCTATATAATTGAATATTTGCAATGTATGTTCCTTCTGCTGGATGTGTAAAGATTCCTATAAACTAATTAGTATAGATATTAATCAATTATATTCTAGCTGTGCCTAAATTGTGCCTGTTTACTTCTGTGTAAATGTAACTTATAGCCTAATGCATACTAATACAATTATAGAAATTGTAGTTCATTTTATTCCAAGACCTATGTGTAAGGCTTCGTTTGAGGCTACACAGGTCCTGCCATCATCAACAAACAAGGGATAAAAATATTGAAAAGTAAGAATAGTTTTAGGACAATTAAAAATGTATGAAGGGGCTTAAGAAAGAGGCAAGAGATGGAGAATATGTTGGATATGGAAGAATTAGTATAATACCTTTGTGTCACACATACCACAAGCGAATAGAAGTATGGGAGAGTGGTTTCTTGATATCTTAGATCTACAATTGTCATATTTATATATATGTTCTTGTACATAGTAAATGTTTGAAACAAACATTAATTCAACTATCAATATTGCAAAAAGCAATTGCCAGCAGGTGTTAGAAAGAAATGAAATTGCACATGCTTTCTAAAATCTACAAATTTATGCTTGTATGCAGTAAGCTTGTAAACAACTCATCTAAATGCAAATGATGCCAAGAGAGTAGCATCAGAAGAAAACAAAAGTCCATAGAACATACAAATTTCACCATATAGAACATTATTATGAATGACTGATTCAAATTTCAACATAAAAATAAAGATTTTCAAGTTGATTCCTTTTAGGTTAAAAGTGTTAAGATGTACTTTAACCCTGCTGTTGTGCTTGAATTTACTATACAGATGTATTGTTCGGGTCAATATGACCCAAAGTATTATAATTCAGTATAATCAGATAAAATTGGTCATAGGTCATAAGTAATAAATAAGACTAATATTATATATTATTTCTTATTACTGTCACTTATTAAAAACAACTTGAACCATTCTGAACCATGGATTACTTTATATTATATAGAGCTATTGAAAAAACATTAAATATAATATTACAATAATTACTGAATACGAATTTGACAGATATTATTCCTCAAGAAGAACAAACTGGACCTAAATAAGTAGCATGTATTTACTACACTTTCAACATAGCATGTTTGTTATGTTGTCATTTTTCGATGGACAAAACCTACAACCATGCACATTTTATGCACATTTTACAGTTTTTCTTTCTGACGCAGAGTCTGCTACCTTCACCACATTTTCAGGGGCCTGAATTCTTTTCACCATTATTAACGATTCTTCGGTATGTGGAAAATATTTTCTGGATGCGATATATTCCTTTATCAGAGATTTTCCAAGTTCTTCCAGAAATAATCGTCTTCTTGTTAATTTGTTCATATTCCATTTAGGGTCTATGGCAGTCCATTAGATATAGATATTAAAAGCAGAAACATCGAGAATCTATAGAAAACAATCATTGGCCACCAATTTGTTTTCCTTTTGCAGGTGTATGTACTTACTGATTGATCTAGTGTATCTACAGCTCCTTTACTAGCATTAATAATCCAAAATCATTTGTGGCTTCTTGTCGTCCCTGTTGCTTATTGAATATCATGGTGTAGTGTACTCATGAGTACTACATTATTCTTCTTTTTTGCAATGTAATTGACTACTGTAGTGTCATGTGTGAAGTAAAACGTAGAACTATGTACTTCCCCTCCATTCATTTGTTGTGGAAGTTCCGGCTTGTTTTTACATACATTTTCCAACATTGTCAATTTTCATTTCAGGAGCAACTGTCTCAAGTTGTATGAAGTAAAAGAATTGTCACAAGCTACATATGTAAGATCACACTCTCTCATACCTTGATTTTATTCTTGTTCTGCTCCTTGTTCTTTTCCTGTGTATACTTGTGCTTTTAGAAGATACATTGTTTTGCTGTCAGAAAGAGATCATATCTTTATCCCATATTTTGTGGGTTTAGAAGGGATGTATTGCTTGGAGGGCCAGCGTCCTCTAAATCCCACTAATTGTTCAAAACTATTATATTTTCTACAGGATTATATCATTTAGGAAGTAGTAATACCCATTTTTGTGTTGTGAATAGGAGCAAATTTATCACTAAGTTGCCTTTCTTCTATAGTAGACCTCTTATCAAACTGCAAAACACGCGTTGTATTACAGAAAGTTTCAAGTGACATTGTTGCCCGAAATATGTTCTGGCCAGTTTCCTTTGCCTACAGGCTTTTTGTTGACTCCCCATGAGATCGATATACCCCAGCACAAAACGGAAGACCTAAATAGGCTTGAAAAATATTTCAAAAATGTTTTCCCACTGCTGACCATAAACTCTGTGTCCCACTATATTTGTCATTTCTATTATTTCCTTTTCAAGTACCTCATGAAATATAGCTTCAAAGGAACTTTTTATGTTCTACTGATTGCACACCTTGTAATTCTGGTGCCTTCTTGATGATACTGTAGAGGCAGTCGTATCTTCCATTCAATAGTTTTATTTTTAGAAATAATAGTTTGCTCATCACTGCCCATTTGAAGACTGTTCAAATTGTCGGCAGAACTATCCTTTCAGATGCATAACTTGTGTGATTCAAATTCAGAAATGGACTCACTATTAGAGGCATTAGCAACAGCTTCTAACTCTGCTTTACTCAATATTTTTCTTGCCATGGTGTCTAAACTCAAACTGACAAGCAACCTTCGAAATAAAACAAAATATAGCTGTATAACAAGAACAAGTACATTGTTGTAACAGCAATAATACAGTGGAAATTATATCATGCTATTTCAACAATGCATTATAACACATGCAACAATGTATAACAATAGTCAGGTGTTACAGAAATGTTGTATGACCCAAACAGTACAAATGTAACAAATACTATTTAAAAAGAAACTACTCAAAATTTTGTAACACATTTTTAACCAGAAAATGATGAAATATTGCTGGACAAAGTCACTGAATTTCATAAAAATTCCTGATTAAATGAGAAATATATAATGAGAACAGTTGTGATATCAGGTCATATAGACCTGAACAGAACAGCAGGGTTAAATGTCATCAGTATACAATAAAACCTCACTTCTAGAATGTTTAAGGATTTGGTACCTTATGAATTTATTTTTGTGCAATATTACAATGGTTTTTATAGGAATTATGGAGTATATTAATTTTGGGGATTGGAAATGGGTAAAGCTGAATATGAATATTATAATGTGTTTTAAATATTCTTTGAAGACTGCCACTGACTTATGTGTTTCAGACTATTGTTTCTTAGAAACCCCATGTTCTGACAGTAATGTTTGCATAAACTGTAACCCAGGCAGTGATGTATGTATAGAAATATTTTAACAAAACCTTCCCATTTCTCAAATTATTAAAATAAAATTGCATAACACCAGTACTTCATTACCCTAATTTATGACTTTCAAATTAGCACTGATTTTTTAAGTATATTATTTGTAAAATATAATAAAGTAGCTAATACTATGCAGGATTATAAGATTTATTTATAATACATAAATAAAGTTTTATCATTTATTTTTGATGGCTTAGTGTCAAACAAACATATTTATAAAACACCCACTTTTCAGAATCACGAAAAGAAAACTTTATTCTGCTTTGATGCTTCAATTTGATGATTGAAATAGGCAACCTTCAATAATTTCATGTTTTGAAATACTAAACTTCAACATTTTCATATTTGTTTTATATGCATTAGGTTTTAAATAAACTGTTTCATATTAAAGCTTTTAAACAGTAAAATAAATATTAGTGACTTACATTTATTTCACTCTAGCTATACACTCTCAAGAATGAGATAGAACATTCTTTATCAATAATTAAAGATTTTTTAAGTATTATTTTATTGGTAAATTTATAAGTAGCGGTGCACAAACTTCAGGAATGTTAATACAACAATTCAGTCTACCATATTATGATTTCAATATGAGCTTAAACATGCAACTTAACAAAATATGAACAGACATTTTATTAATGTATTTTTTTTTTTTTTTTTTTTTTTGTAGCTTAACCATCCTTTAACCTGGTGGGTCATATCGGACAATCAATGAAATTGGTGAAATGATGCTCAAATGATCTCGGGGTCCATGGAGCTTAAAGTTACTTGACATTCGTCTTCTCAGGATAAGGGAAAACCCCGATAATAACCTTGTCTGGGTAACTCACCCTAAGCAAGATTCGAACTCACGACCTTTTGAATGTGAGGCAGACATGCTACCACCACACTACCCAGGCGGGCTATTAATGTACTGTAAGTCCAAACTTTGGTCATATGGACGATGTTTTATAATTAATGTTCATCATGAATTTAGAATATTCAGGTAATAACTTTCAATATTATCCAATTAATGTTGTTTTTCCTATCTGGTTACTTATTTATAATGTTATTGTTTAACATTTTATCTGAGTAAATGTGCCAGAATTATTTTCTATGCTTCCGTTAAACTTTCTTCTGTTTCTTTGGTGGAAACCAAAGATTATAGAAATAAGGATACTATTATTTGAATATGCCATTTTGTACATATCCAAGAAATTGTTCAATTTATGCCTGGCTATTTCCAATGGCTGGTGTATGCATGTTTAAGGACAATCCTGCCAATAAGAAAAGTGGCTTCTCTCTTTTCTACTAATTTGGAATGAATGAAAACTGTCCTCAGGTTGATTATATTTAAAATGAACATGATTAAATTCGCTTTTCCTAAATAATTTATGCAGCCAGCAAATGCTATTGCCTTCAGTATCAACTGCTTGGTCTTCTTAGAACTTCCACTTGTATAGATTTAAAGTCTTATAAGTCTGATTTATTTTTTTGATTTTATATTAACCTTTTCGTGGATATGGATGTCATATGACATCCTGTGCATGCATGCATGCATGCATTTTATGCTTATTTAACCCTAATAATTTTAATTTCTATCTTTTATAATATAAATAAATTCTATAATAAATAAAGTCTTACCTTTAAAGGTTCCTTTTTGAAAGGTACATCTCAAAACATTGATAGACACATTTGGGCACATCTCCACATTCAGTGCATATCATGTTAGTCTCTTTATGCACTCCATTTTTATGGCACACCAAACACCTTTGAAATTGCCGCGATCCTTTTAGGAAAGTGTTTTCCTTCAATTCTGAGAGGTGCAGGGGTTGTAGATTTCTTACCCCCTGTATGAAGAGGCCTCTGAATGTTATAGTGCTCAATTAGGCTATGAGCTATTGATATGCGGAAGTCCAGGTAAGTCATCGTCTTGCGTGGGTTTAGAGTTCTCCAACATGGTGATATCCAACTGGTGCAAAAATACCTTTTTATACCATTTAACTGTTTTTCGTAAAGAAGGATATGATTGCAACACCTGATCTACTAGATCCACACCACCCATATGCGTTTTGTATTCCTGGATAACATCAGGCCTGAAAATTTACATTTTGGTGTGGGCATCTATTTTTCCAGTGTCAATCATCAAAATCTTAGGGCTGCAATTGTACAATGCCATAACCACCCTCCTATCTTGCCAAGTAATGTAGGTCAAGGGTGGGAGCTGATGCACCTGCATTTCGCCTCTCCTTAGGGTCTTTGTATTCACATTCTTCGGCAAACCAATACGATTTGAACGTACTGTTCCAATTGTATTTGTGTTCCTTTTGTATAAGGCCATGTATAATTTAGTGGAGCTGTACCAATTATCTAAAAATACAGTCCTATCCTGGTCAAGTATAGGTTCCATAAGGTGCATTACTATGGAGCCAGATAACAAATCTTTATCTCCAGTATTATCAGTTCCTTGACCAGTGTAAATGCAGCTGTTGTAATGATATCCTGTTTTACTTTCATAAAGATCAAAACTCTTTATGCCAAATTTGGCCCTCTTTGTTTTGGTGTATTGCTTACAGCCTAAGTGGCCCTTCCAAAGCATCAAGCTTTCATCTACAGTGACCTTATCACCAGGCACGTAATTTTCTTTGAATTTTGAAATAATATATTCCAAAAGTGTCCTAATTTTGTCTAGTTTATTGTTTACATTCCTGTGCCGGTGAAATGAAGGAACCGCAAAATGGAAGTGAACCTGTTATTTATTTCCCAAAACATGGAGTAGCTAGCATGTCATCTGTAGACCAGTACATGTCTAAAGTTGGTATACGAATAACACCCATGAGCATAATTAGACCAATTAGCCTGTAAATCTCATTCAGTGTTACTTCTGTTCACTTTTGAATTCTACTCTTAGGCCCTAAATTGCCTTTAGAAATCAGGTCTTCCTTCACCTTACTCACATATGAATTTGTTTCTGTAACAATGAGAGGCACTAAGTCAGCAGTAAAAAATTTTGTGAAAATGTCAATTGGTTGGCTGTCAGAAGTCAGCTGAGCTTGGGATTGTACACCAGAAGCAATGCTCGTGAAGATGAGTCATTTTGACTACCCCACAAGGTTGCTTCTTCACGAACACCTCAAGAAAGAGAATCACTTTCCTCCTCACTGCTACCTATATCCTCGACGCCCCCCTCAAAATCTGAAAATTTGCTGTCAATTTCAAAGTCACTGTCATATAGCAAAAAGTCTTGCACATTATCTGAAGTTATTTCTGAAGCCTACACAAGCTAATTTGCTAGCTACACTGCTAGTTGAAGCCATGGTTAGAACTGAGATATAACGTTTTCAAATGTGCTTTTCTGATAGCTAAAACAAAAAACTGCGAACCCCGTTTCTACATGGCTCTATCATAAATCCCCGCTGTGTATTTATTCTAAGGCGTAAATAGAAATGTTGACAAGTTTGATTTCTTGGAGCTTGGGTGTTCCTCACAAACATTGCATCATAGCAATAAACAGAATGATAAAACCTTAAAGCCAAGAACATTGTGCTTAGCTAGCTCTATGTATATGCATTTTGTAGCACATTGCACAAGCCTGACTTACAAATTAGGTGTATGTAAGACATGCAGAATGACTTTTATTACACGGAAAAAATTAGTGATATTTAAACTTTTGTTAATATAGTCTCTCTTTTGTTTCTACAATAGATGTATAGTGCCTTTAATGAGCTTTAAGCCAGGTTTTGTTTCATTAAAATATCTTAATAAATACCAAAGATACGAATGTTTATGTACGAAGCATATTTATCTACATTTAACAATTTAAATGCCTTGAGTTGTTTTTTGGATATGCGTTACCGGCCGTACAGTGTTTAAATGGCCATCGCTCAAGAGGTTAATGGATGCTCGAGATACCAACCAGATAAGTCAAATATTTACATATTTTTATTTGCATTTTGAATGCAGGCATGCACTGAATCTCATTCTAGTACAGAATGTCCTGGTTCGAAGAATACATGATAAAAGACTGCAATAGCCCATGATTGTCTTCCATATAGGCATGTGGTACTGACAATTGAACTTCTATTTTGTCCCTCACAGGAGCCTGATATCCCTGGTTACTAGTAGCAGAAGGGACCTTCATTTGCTCCTCTACCTGAAATTCCTTTGTACCACAGATAGTTTTCAGCTGTCTTTTTGAACATCATAAACAGTAAGATTATACACAGATTATCTTTGTTTGTAGAATATAGCTTTGGCATTAACTGCAGGACAATGCCTATCAGCCTCCATGTCAAATTCAATAAATGTACTTTACCATTTTCAATGTCATCTTTATTTACAAATAGGGCTCTCATATTTCTAATGCTTTCCTTTATTAATATATACCTTTTGTGAGCTTCTTTAACCCTAATTTCTTCATAATTGAGTTGATCATAAGTATAACATTTGTTACTTTTGTCTTTCCTTGGTACATGGAATGATATATTAAAATTGGTATAGAAACCATTACCATTGAACCATTTCACCAGGTAAAAATTTCTACTTTTATCTATCCTTGAAATATCTGCATACATCCTGGTTAGAACTTTTGTTTCTCAATAACAGGCACATTCAGATATTGTGGTTGCTCATTGACATCAGCCACGCTCCAAAAGACATCAGTGATTGCTCTGCAATCATCCTTGTAAAAGTTAAAACTGTATTTGTGAGGACATTGAGAACAATGTTGCAGCTTAATAATTTTCTGTGCCTTCACTGCTTTTTGTTCAAACTTCCTGACGTGATTGTACTTTCCTACTTTGCACACTTTTTCTCCAGTTGTCCTGAATATTTATTTTTATTCTTCATAAAAATGGAATATATGAGTATAAAAAACTAAAAGTATTGTTAATAGGAACCAAGTTTTCATTTGTTCTTAAAAGTTTGAATTTTAGTAACAAAATTATTTTTTTTTTTGGGAGGAAGGACCTTTGTTTAATTTTACTTAATTCACCCCTCAGCTATTATATTTCATGATTTTTATACTTTTCTTCTTCAGTATTTGAATCTGAATTTTCATATTTAATGCCTGCAGCTAATATCTCATTGTTTTGAACAATCTGAATTTCTCTCAAGTAATCATTTTCTACATCTGTATTAATAGCGTAAAACAAGTTGCTGGCCATTTTAAAATCAGGTATTATTATTATAACTTCCTGATTTTATCTCAGGCCACCCTTTCTTTTTATTGCTCGCAGTTCCATCTTTGTATCTTGTAGGACAGAGATTTTGTAAAGGTACTAGCAACTGATAGTAGCTTGAGAGTATGATAAACTTTTATGCATTTTGTTTGGAAATATGCAGTAATCTTTCTTTTTCTACATACATAACTCAGATGAACTAGCTTCATTGGAATCTGCATGTGCAGTTTCATTGGTAGATATTTCGATTCTGTTGACTTCACCATATTAACCCGTATCAATGTGATTTACATTCACTCTCTTGTCATTGTAAAAATTCACTAGGAGCCTCACATATGTAATGCTTTTGCTACAGTTTCTAATCCATATTTAAACATATTTTTTGTTGTTAGAATAAAATCTTTGAATGAAATTAGATAACTTATTTATTACAATTTCGATTGCACTGTATTTCAAAGGGAAGCAATGCAGATTTTGTAAGCTTGCTTAGGTACTGTAAAAACTGCTCCTATTAATTATTATTATTATTTATTAATTATTTATCATTTATTACTCTTTATTACTGTTGGTGGTGGCTGCGGTGGTGGATTTCATGACATGCATGAAATTAAGTAGTTGGATGGTTGATTCTTGCTTTTAAATAATACCAATTGTACTATATAACAGCCTTGTCTGGAAGCCATTGCAATATTAATGCAGACCACTCTCTAGTTAACATCATTTAACAACAGAGCCTCATAAATGCCTTAAAATGTATTCCTGCTAACCATGGTAAACAAGCTTATCTTATTTTCTATGAATTAAAGTGCGCAGTAAAGAAACATATGTTTCTTTTACTCTAACATGAAGATCACTATAGCTAGTTTAGATAGGGCTATTTGATACTAAACAAAATTACTAGTTAAGTAGACTCCCTATGGTATCTTTGAAATTATAAAAGATGGACATGCAGTTATTTGACACTCAGCAAGATCCATCCTGAGTGGTTTAAGAAATAACTATTTCAAAAAACAGATTTTAGTATATATCATTTGACACTAAGCCGTTGATTTATTCTACAGAAATATACTTTTATTAGTGAAAGAAATAACTAAAACCTAATTCAAAATTCACAAAATATTACATTATTTTTCCAGCATTGCTATATGATTTTGAAAAAAAACATTTAATATCCTTTTTCACATGCTGAGGGTTCTGCACTTATGTTTGTCCTGCTGGGTGGCTTTTTTTACCAGACACATACATCTGGAGAATAATCCGTTTTTCACATGCTTCTTTCCTATGGAGATAGGAAGAGCCTTTAGGCATATTTTTCACAATCCTGAAAAATGTTCTGCATCTGATCACTCAGCTTTCCTTATAAAAACGTTTTTGCACTCAGATTCAATGATATCTGCATTCTATAACCCCCAAATATTCCTTCTTGTAGCAGGGGCATTTAATTTTCATCAGATTGGCTTTCTCTCCTTTTTCATGAACTCTTTTGTGCTATAGGAACCCTTTTTTGTTTTATAGCTTACAGAAAAACATTAACCCATTCTAGAACAGTAAAAAGTTTAACTTTGTCTTTTCCCTCTAGTGACTATGCAGGGAAATTCTTGTGTAAAAATGTCCATTTTCTAGGGCTTAGTTCAGTGCACTAAATTAGAAGCTTCTGGGTCAGATACTTGGGTTAGAAATAAAGTATTAGCAACATACATAGGTTGTATGAACATTAATGGAAAATAGATGTACATCCCTTCAATATATTTACCAATGTGTTCTTTTGCTAGATTTGTGGCAACCATTGAATGCTGTTAGCAAAGGTATTTCTTTTTATTTCTCTAATGGTTTCCTAAAGAACTGATATGATATCTGGAAACCACTTATTTCGAAGTGGCTGTTTCAATTGTGGAGAAAGGTCGACTTGTCAAGGAATACATCTCTATCCTACCTCTGAAGAAATCAGCCAACAGTCTTTTAATAGAATGAAGATTATCAAGCAATATGATAGCTGGGTTGTCTGTTCGGAAATGTGGATCTTTGCACCATAGGTAGGAAGCAGATTGTTTGAAATTATGGTCAATTTGGTCTTGATAAATACCTTCTCTGTCAAATAACACTAACATATTGACTTTTATTCTAAGAATTTCATATCACCTATTTTTTTTTTTTTTTGATATAATTTATAGTGTCATTTATGAGCATCAACTTTAGTTCTGGCTTGTATGTCATTACCACAAATTTACATTATTAAGCATTAAAGTCAGGAGAAGTAATAGTTTGAACTATCACTGGCAGGGAGAAGATAGATAAAACTATTTCTCCACTCCTTGTACAGCACTTGGACCTTTGACCCTTGCCCTTTTGTGTACACTCAAACCTTATGATTTTAGCATTCTTTGTGATATAATACTAACTTTTTATTAAATAAAATGTTAAAACAAAATTTATTTCGAATGCTAAGTATCTATATGTTGTAGCATTATATGTAATAATTTCAAACTTTTTGTATTACCTTCTGAATGAGATGTCCTCACATCAGTGGTGCAATTACCAGAAAATTAATTTCATGGGCATCTAGATTAATATGGCTTTTTCTTCAAAAGTTTGATTCTTCTTATGAATTTCATAACTCAAGAGCCAAGTATATAAATATATAGCAGATATCAAAATGACTCGGGTAAAAAGTTGTACTAAATTTTGTTATTTAGTGAGCTACTGCTCAGCTTCAACTACATAAAACACATTTATATACTGTATAGCCGTCAACACTCTTTTTTCACTGATAAATAAAAATAACTGCATATATCCACAGTGGCAATAGAGAAAAACCTGGGTCATCAATTTCATAAAAGATATTTAATACTTACCTAAAGGCTAAAAGCCTGCATTATTGTCTACTTCAGAAATATAACTATACATGATTAACATTATTTTATGAAATTGAATTGCTAAATGAAAAATTCTCAACAATTTGCTTATCTTGAACTATCTGTCCTTTTTGTCGCTTTTCATGTAAACCTGTAGGTACAAGAGATTAAATAATGTTAAGTAATGTCCTTTCCCTCCATACAGTTGCTTTAATTCATTTTTAGAATAGTAAGATACAGCCGACTAGCTCAGGAAAGAGTATATTGCAGAGAGCAGAAATGCACTAAGTCACTATATCACACTTTTGTTTAAAATAGGTATCTTATGGCAAACCATTGACAGGTAAAACACCACAAGTTTTGCCAGTAATGTAACAGAATATTTTTTACTTAATGTAATAAAAATAAAGTATCTTAAAATCTAAAGAGTATAGTATGTATAGTTGTTTGTACTCATTTGCAGTGGTGGAAAGTAATTGTATTATTTGTAATGAATACTTTTTACTTGTAATAGTTACATTTTAAAGCATGTAATTTTTACTCATAATTTACTTTTGAATTAAAATTATAATTGTTACATTGCAGTAATCATTACATTCTAAGTAATTGTCAATACATGTAATCAATATATGCCTCATTGAGTTTGGCAATGCTGGAGTGTTTGCTGCACTATAAATTATACCAGACATTCTTTGTGTTCACTATCTCACAGTTTCTGCAGGCGATCATACGGAATAAGAGCTGTATACTATAAACAGCTTGCATATTGGCTTAGAAGTGGAAGAAGCACAAGGTAAAGATGTTAGGGAATTTTCATTCATTCTATTATTTGAGCAATTTATTTGACATAGTTGACCCTCAAACTACAGACAACATGAGTATAAGAAGCAAACTTTCTTTGAGACTGAATAAAATTGAGAAATCAGCATAAAGCACTACTTAAGTAAAATAGGTACATTATAGTGGCTAGTAGCACACATGCTTGATAACAAGTGATGAATTTCATAATTCAAACTCATTTTCTTGTGAGATTTACATTTCATATCTAAAAAATAACATGATTGTAATATCAGGAAAGAGTATTGAATTGAATTGAAATTTATTTGTAACATGCCAATAATACATGGACTTACACATCAGTATAATCGGCAAACCACAGTAAAATACATAACTGATAACATTTTAAAACTTATAATTTAAAAACTCTTTCACTGAATAGAAACATTGATTCATTAAAAATTATTTTACATTTTGCTTAAAGCTGTTGTAAGGCAAGTTTGTATATTTAATGGTAACTTATCAAAAAGCATAACGTCAGTATATGTAGGTGATTTTTTATATTTTGTGAGTGTATGATTTTTAATGGATAAAAAATATGCATTTTGTGTGTTGTAATTATGAAAATCTGAATTTTTGTAAAATAATTTCTCATTTGATTTTAAAAAGAGTAAGTTCTTGAAAATATAAATGGCAGGAAATCTTAAAATTTTATATTAAATAAAATAAGGTTTACAGGAGCCAATACTAATCAGTTCAGTTCCATATTCAGTTTCTAATGCACAGGCTAGCATTACTAGAGAGAACTCTCCCCAATATATAGGCATAAAGTTATATGTTATCCCAATCATTAAGAGAAATTAAAGATCCATACATTTTTAGAAAAAAAGTCAAAATCTACTTTATTTAGTGAAAGAATATTTAGAATTTAACACAGGTAATGCTTTATGAACTGTAGGACTAAATTAAATGCAACCTAAAAAATATGCAAATTTTGTGTAATTTTAATAAAATAATAAGAGTATTATAATTTACAAATATAAAATTTATTGCATGAATTTAAAAAAAAAAAAAATGTTATGAATGTATTTTTTTAATATTATTAATTCCATTGATATTATTGTTTTATTAAATTTTACCTAAACTAGCTTACCTAAGAAGTAAGTTTTACCTAAGAGTCACAAGCTTATGAGCCTAGCTCAATCTTTGTAAGCATTATATGACATTAAAAAAGTTGAATTGAATTAATCTTTCATTTTGCAAACCATCAGTAACCACGTTAAACTCCTTCTCTAATTGATATAGGCTTATATTAAAATCTGCAAAGGTTTTTTAACATTAGCCATGTGTAGGCAAGGGTTAGGGATAAAATCAAAAAGTAAAAGATTTGGAACAACTGCCAGGAGGGGTAGGAAATTTACGGGCAATGATTCACTGTTATCGTTGATGAAGAATTCATCCATCTTCTGCCTTCCTATTGAACATGCCAGTTCCGTCATCATGCCAGGGTTTAATCTGAGACAACACCTGTATGATCTTGGCAATTGAAACTGTCATCAACTAAATAGTTTTTACAATATATGCAGGATTAGGCTTAGTGTATACATTAATTCAATTCAATGCCAGGTTTAGCATATGTGAGACAGTTAAACCTGACGAGTTGGCAATGAGACAAGGTTGAGTCAGATTTTTTGTGTGTAAGTTCACGATTCATTGATGTGTTGTATACACCTGAAATGGAAATCATCCTCCTGCCATTTAGTTCTTGAGTTATTTTTACTTTTATTCCATTGCTTTTTTATATGACATTTGAAAGTATTTTTGCTATATTATATGTATGTGGATCAGTTATGATGAAATTAGAACCCCACATTGGAAGATTGTGTTCACCATTGTTACAGCTTGAGGGTGAGTAGTACTATATAGTACAATGCAGCCATAATGATACCCTACCTCAGTGATGTGGTCACTTTTTATGGAATAGTTCTGCACAATGGTGCAACATTTCTACAGAGCAAAGAAATCATTTTGCTAGCCAGATAGCCAGAAAATACAATTTTTAGAAGTTTGTTTCATAGGAACCCCACTAAAATATTGGAAATGGAGAAGCTGCTTCAGGGAAAAAAAAGAAATCTAGAAGAAAAGTGGAAGATTCACAATGAAAAGGATAATGGAGAAAGAAAAAAGTAATCCACATTATCATTTGCTTCTAACTTGGTCAGAATACTGTTGACAAATGTGTTGTGAATTTTGTGTGCAATTTCATACAAACATTTCCTATTATGGAAGATTCTTTTATCAAATTTATACAGGGTTTAGCTCCAAACAGGGCGGTCATATACAGAAAGACTGTATGAATAAATGAAAAGTATGAAATGTTGCAAAAAAAGCTGACAATGAGGAAGACAGGTGCAGTTTCTACAACTATGCATGGCTGGACACATTTTAGCAAGGCATTCTTGGGAGTAACTGAACATTGCATATATGGTAAACCCTTGAGAGAAGTCAGCCATGGATGCTGTAGAGAGGCTTCTGATGTGTTGGCTGCTGCCATTGAAAGAATCCAACATGATTTTAAATTACAAAATAATGTGTCACAGATAATGGAAGCAACTTTGCTAAAACTTTCATTTAAGTAGTTTCCATATATTCCTACTGGTGCAATATTTTAATTTATGCAGCTTACCATTATAATTATAGTTTATGGGCTATTTGTTTCACAATGCTTTGAATAAGAGCTGATGAGAATGCAGTAGCTGAAGACCAACCTGTGCAGTTCATTGAGGTGGCTTCTATCTTAGAAGAGGTAACAATGAATTGGAGTACAAATTGTCCCCACACCAGATG
Source organism: Hymenopus coronatus (assembly GCA_030762935.1). Lineage (NCBI taxonomy): Eukaryota > Metazoa > Arthropoda > Insecta > Mantodea > Hymenopodidae > Hymenopus > Hymenopus coronatus. Next base: position 30,680,431 of record CM060899.1, on the reverse strand, counting down.
CGTGCTACACATACACTTAATAGCAATTAAGGTAAATGAGAGTACATATTTATAAAGATAATTTATCTTACATAAGTAATTACTTTCCATAACACATTGAGTCAACTCATTTGTGTCTGCTTCGCTTAACACATTTTATTTTCTCTACAATAGATCTTGCACCCATCTGATATAAAAAATTCACAAAAATACACATTTTTAGTCAAAAGTTCAAGTACTAATCTGGTTAGGAAATAAGGTACAATTATGCTTAAGCTTTGGAGCTGTTATAACTGATTTTATTTTTGTATAGTACAGTGAAAAGGCAGAGAAAGTTGTCACTTTTAAAAAAATTGCCAGACATTGTGGAACAAACAGAGAAGCTTGGTTGTAACAGATTGTATTTAGTCAGTATAACACAAGCTCCTAATAACACAATGTAAACAAGTGTAATAATATGCACAGCCGTGTTAAGTGCCTGGTGACTGGGATAGAAAGAAGTGAGGTGCCGTAACTGGATGAACTTATGAATAAAATTTGGTTGTTCCGGTTTCAACAAGTAGAATTTTAATTTCTGAAGGAATATACTATGGTAAACTGTGTAGCCAAGTTGATCTGAAAAACAAGGTTTAAAGTAACATTTCATACTTAATTTTTGGCTAAACTACTACACTCATGAGAAAAAGACATAGATGGAATTTGTTTTCACATGATATGCTTTCATTTCTGTAATAACAACCTCTTCATTCTTAATCATTGACATATTAGACCATTCTAATCTAGTAGTAGATTTTTTTTTTTTTTTTCATAAACCATGTCTTAGCAAGAAAAATTGCAATAGAATTACTTGTTACACTGATCATGTAGAATATTGTCTTAACATATGGAGCATCAAGTGCCTTCCACCCTATACAGATATCTTGACTATGGTCTGTATATACATAGATATTTATCCTGATTTTTACTGAAATTATTTCATTTCAGATCATGCATGAAGCCTATAGCAGTGGCACCTAATATGCTGCAGCCAGAAAAAAAAAATGTACATAGGCTATTTATTGCCCACAATCAAGTGCCTGCTGAAGGAGCTGGAGAAAAATGCAAATGACAGCTCCTTGGCCTACTACAAATCTTTGGCAAAGGTTTGAATGGAAGATGTATAAAAGAGGTTTTCTTCTTCCATGACAGCAAAATAATAGTTGTATTCGGATTGATTCCTGCCTTAAAATATATAGGTTGGAAGGAGAGGAAAAGGAGGATGCCATTTCCATTTTTATGCATGAAATGCTATGGAAGTCAAAGCAGAGAATTCTGTTAATGAATGATGAAGTTTAAATTCAGAGCCAGTTTTCTCACCAGTGCTGGATGGGGTAAATTTGTACCTAGCTGGTATGTCTAAAGCCATTAAACACATCCTGCAGTATCCCTTACTTTTGGCGATGTTCAAATTCGTCACTGGCATTCCATCTAGCAGAGCGTCCTTTTAGCAAATGCAAAGATGTTGTCAGCAAAAGTAGCTAGGATTAGTGATTATGTTAAAAATCAGCTTTTGTATAAATACATTCTTGAATCCAGCCTAAAGAGTTTGATAATCTGTTTATGAGGCGTAATTACAATTTTACAGTTTACTTTTTGAAGAGTGATTTGTTATTTAATCAATTATAACATTTCTCATGTAATTGTAATTCTGCCTGGTTACTTTTTCAGATATTCTTTCCATTACTGCTCATAAGGTATGTTAAAATGTGACAAAACACTGAAATTTCTATAGATGTCTTCATATCTCCACTCATGATTCAAACTATAAAACATGTAATAATCCTCTGTTGGATAGGTAGAATCAGACCAAACACTCATTGCCATAGCCAGGAACTGAACCATGGATCTCCTCCAACTCCTGTCCTACTCAAGGCTTGTGTAAAAGAAAGAAAAACAATACTAATGTTCACAAATACAACTTTATAGCATTAATTAATCAAATTAATTTTCAAAGTTGAAAACTCAGTAAAGCTGAAATCACAAGTTTTAAGCTAGTGTGACTTCTTACTCTCATGAATTAAATTATGCCTTTTTAAATCTGAAAACTGAATAAAGTTCTTATTACAAGTTTTACATTGGTGCGGCTTCTTACCCTCATGAATAAAATTATGCCTTTTCAAATGTGACAGCAGAGTAAAACTCTTTTCACAAGTTTTACACTGATGTGGCTTCCTACCTTCATGAATCAAATTATGCCTTTTCAAATCTGATAACTTACTAAAGTTCTTATCACAAATTTTACATGGATGTGGCTTCTTACCCTCATGAATCATACTGTGTTGCTTCCAATTTGACAAATCAGTAAAGCTCTTATCACATGTTTTACATTGGTGTGGCTTCCTACCTTCGTGAATCAAACTATGTCTTTTCAAATCTGACAACTGAGTAAAACTCTTATCACAAGTTTTACACTGGTGTGGCTTCCTACCTTCATGAATGAAATTATGCATTTTCAAATGTGTTAAGCGAGTAAAGCTCTTCTCACAAGTTTTACACTGGTATGGCTTCTTACCCTCATGAATCAAACGATGCATTTTTAAACTTGACAATTGAGTAAAGTTCTTCTCACAAATGTTACATTTGTGTGGACTTTCATTCTTATGAATAAAATTGAATTTTGTCAGGTTTTTACTGCATATTTCTCCCCCAACACTACATTTATCAGATTCGTCTGAATGAAGATGTTCTTCTAAAGTTGGCATTTCTGTGACATCACTTTCCTGAATTTCAAGTTCAAGTTGATCTTTTCCATTATAGAAGCTTCCTTCTCTTTCCGAAGCTTCAATACAGGACAGTTTCCCATTCCCATCACCAGAAGCAGCTTCCAAGCATAATCTGAAATTTGGCGCCAATAAGTGCAATAATAAAAGAATTAAATCGGTAATACATATGATAGTAATAGGCAAATGCTCAGCAAAGATTAACAGTTAATCAACTGTAGCTATAAATTACTGATATAATGAATAACTGAAGCAACTTTGTTAATCCATATTTCTGAATAATTAATTGTCTTTCAAATGGACATTTTAATGCCAAAACCAGTATGATATTCATGGCATGGCCTGAAAATTAAATATTGTTAATGCGAACCTAGAACCTTAATGTAATGAACCTTTGCATAACAAAATGGACATTAAACACTTCCAGCACCGTTGAATGAAATATCTTTCAGGACAAAATTCTGTACTGTTTCTATGACTGCAAGAAGCAAATAGTAAGTAAATATTTTACACATTTCAAAGAATGTAAAATTCCAAATCAACAGCAAAACAATCGGAAAAAGTAACTGAAAGGGCATTTCACTAAAATTTGTATGCTTTATCAACATTTATATTTAATTAATATATCTATTTTCTTTAATTTATGTTTTAAGAGTAATAAACAATTAAATTATTCAGAATGAAGCAGAATTCAAAGTAACTGCAAATATAATTGTTATTCTTAACTAAAATTATATTTAATTTAAAACCGTCAAAGACGTTTCCGAGAAAGTTAAAAATAAATGCAGATTTTATGTACAAGGGATCAGGGGATTTTTTTTCAACACTTTTTAGTCAATCTTTCAAATATCATGAAATACTGAGTTTGGAATTTAACTCAAGTTCATATATGCAAAGATACATAGACACACTTTGTTGAAAGATATATTTTTTCTTTCAGGTAACCTTAAAACATGCATTTCAGATGGAGAAACTCTGTTTTAATTTTGGGTGAAATAAAATCCACCCTCTAGTTGCACTGGAAGTAAAAACATACTTAAGCATTTGATTCTCAGCAAGCCGAACAGTTTTGCTATACTCAATTTTATCAGTCATTTTTGAGAATTGGACAAAAAACAAATATGTACGGATAAAGATGGTGGTTTTTTTTGCAGCAGCAGCAGCAAAGATAACATGTGAATATCAGTTGCACGTGAAAATCTCTAATCAAGAAGAACTAGACCTAAGATACTGGGAAGCCAGAAGAAAACTTGATTTTATTACTATATTCAGGACAGTAGATATACACCTAACACAGAGTAGATAATCATTAAACTTTTAATGTAAGTTAATTCATTATAGCTCACTAAAATACAGATGTAATTCTATAAGTGCTACATTTCAGGAGGTCTCAAATCAAGTATTTTTCATGAAATTTGACTAATGAACTTTGAGTATAATACAATGACACACAGGTTAAGAGGTTATATGACCACAAAATTCATAATTCTTTACACATCAATACTTCTATTTGTAGCCATTGTTACAAAAGGTACAAAACTTCATAGAATTATTGATGCTTAGCAATAACAACAATAAAACAGAGATGAATGATGAGACAACCTAGGATTATGCTTTGCTTTTATATATATCGGCAAACATCCAGCCCAACACTAGACATTTATCCTGCTCTAGGTATAAATATGGCAAAGAGTAAACAAACACCATACTGTATCATTTAATGCCCACAAGATAAGGTAATATATCCTATATAATATAATCTTTGATTTGCCATAATTTACAGTGAAGATAGAGTAAGTAAATACCTTACTGTATCAGTAATGACCACAAAATATAGATAAGTGGCTGATTATACACATATGAGGACTTGATTATTATATCATAACAGTAATACTTCAGATGTCATGTACTGTAAACAAAACTCTGTATTTCTTTTATTTCCCTGCCACTTGTTTCCAGTGCAGGATGAAATTCTGTATTCAACATGCATTAGCAACTATGATACTTATGCTCCCCTGATCTCAGAAAATTCATTTCCCATAAGAGAGATATATAACTGAAAATTTGCAACTCTTCCATTTTCATTAAGAAGATGATGGTATATTGGCAAAAGTAAAGAGTACACCATGAAACTGATGTTATTTCAATATTTTTTCATTGGTTACAAAAAAGTGTTTCATTTATATTATATTTTGTTTTTTTTATAGTGTCTAATGCCCACTTTTACTACCAAGGGACCGCAGGTGATATATATACCTATATATTAATATCTCTAGCCCTATATTTCCTCTACTGACTTAACAGAAAAGATTCCATTACATTTTGTTGTAGAGTAATATTAATTCAAATAAGTGATTACAAAATTATGATCATCATGGCTTGGTTTCAGCCCCAGCTCTCTCCCAGGCCATGTAATGAGATAAAAATACAATACATGCATTAATATCATTCACCTAATTGCAACTTTAATTCAAATAATAAGTGATTACAAAATTATGATCATCATGGCTTGGTTTCAGCCCCAGCTCTCTCCCAGGCCATGTAATGAGATAAAAATACAATACATGCATTAATATCATTCACCTAATTGCAACTTTTGAAACAATGCATATATAAAGGAAATATAACCTATGTTCACTTAGTTATTATTCATCCACATCTACTTATTCTCAACTTGAAAAGCGTATACCTTAAATTCCTAATCTTATATTAATCTCCAAAGCCTTACTGCTTATTTCAAGTGTTAACCAAACCCATTTATCTTTGATCAACTGACTCCTGTACTCTTATCCACTGACATGAGGGCATAACATTTTGTAAATATAAGAAGGAAGCTGAAGGAAGTAAAATCTTTAAAAAGTGAATCACTTTAGACTGGCTTTGAAATTCAATGTTCTTCAAATATTATTAAGAAGAAAAAAATCCTACCGTTACTTGGTCACAAGAACATCTGCCTACTTGTGGGGTCTCAGGAACAATTTTTGGTTGAGTGGGGTAGAGGCAATTTTTCTTTAATCACCATTATTCCCTATTAGCCCTAAAGACTAAGTTGGTGACTAGATATATGTGAAAACTAAGCTTGATCAATTTAAATGGATAGCATTGGATAGCTACATTCTTTGCAAGTCCAAATGTCTGTCATTTGGCTTCCCTCTCTTCCCTTGTAGTCTACAATGCAAGATTTTAACCAGTAGTCTGGTTATAGGCACTTTCTAGGATTGAGATGAAAAACAGGAATTTTGTGGAATGAGTTTATATGATTTTAAATGAGACCCAAAGTCTTGAGCACTGTCCTCAAAAGTCTGTGGTTTTTTGAGGGCAGTGCCCTTTTTGGTGATTTCAAGAACTTAAAAGCTCCCACTTCATTAAAGAAAGAGGTAAGAAAGGTCATCTGTCTACAACAGTGACTAAAGGAAATGTAGATACAGTGCAAATAATGGTCCACAAAAACAACTGTATGGCATTTAAGGAAATTGAGGCACCTAAGGAGCTCAGATCACTAGCAGTTGCCAAGCTATTGATGTCAGAGAGGTGTCCTGCCAATGGGTGCTCCACGAGCAAAATCACGTCCATGTTGAATGGTATGCAGAAAAGTTGGAAAACCAAGAAATGGAGGCAATTCTCTGTGGTTTTCTGACATTGCCTATTGCGATGGAACTTGGATTTACCAGTTCATGTGGAAACTAGGTGTCAATCGGCTGTGTGCATCTTTCTGGACAATCTTTCAATGAAAGTGAAATCTCTGTGCAGGAGCAGGAAGAAAATGCTGGCTATGTTCTTCTCTAAATCTTGTCTTGAAGAACAAAGGACAGTTACTGCACACTGTTACGCAACAGTTTGCTCACCAGAAGTTTTTGAGAAGCTTAGTGAATTGCGGCAAAGGACACCTCCATGAGGAATTCTGTTCCAGCATGACAGTGTCTCTGCACACAGAGCCATTGCAATGATCCAATTTCTGGAGCCCTCATATCCTGCAGTCCTGATTTAACTCCAAGTGACTTCTTTTTGTTCCCCACAATGCAAAATTGTATTGCGAAAAGAAGTTTTTTGAGCCCTAAAGGAATTGTTACAACATATGAAAGTGAACTTTTACACCTGAAAGTATGTAGCAGGAAAGCTTTGAAAATCAATATGATGGTGAATATTATGAAAAGCTCCAATAGTCAGACTGATTCAAAATGTCATAGTGACCTAAGGTAGAAGTGAGAATGAAACTGTGAATGTGCCCACAGGTGTGTGTGTGTGCGTGCGTGTGTGTGTGTGTGTGTGCGTGCGTGCGTGCGTGTGTGTGTGTGTGTGTGTGTGTGTGTGAATCAATGAAACTGTAAATCAGTTAACATCCCAGCCGGTACGAAAATGTTCCAAAGATAAAAGCCCTTCAATATGGCCTTTGCAGTTATAGGCAGTGTATAAATGGAACAAAACAAAAATCAACTAAAATATATTAGAAAATTTAACTCCATAAAAATAAGTTATATTGTTATAAGATCTGCATTTTGGTATGGTAAATCTTTGTCTACCTTCTAAGCCTTACCAGTAACAAAAATTAATGTTGATATTGATATTATTCAGAATAGAGAGCACTTAACAAACTATTTTTAGAAAATTCCAGGTATATTTCCTGGGCTACAAATAACTTCACAAAATGGTATTTTAATGTAAATCATCATAGACAATTTTAAGAACATAAAGGATAACCAAAAATTTCAACACAATTTGACATAGGAGAAATATCTTGGGAAAACTGTGTTATATATTTGCATGTGAAGCTTTGATACAATCTTTGTTATTGCAGGGAACTTTAAAACATAGATTTCCATCAATATATTGATATTGAATATTTGGGTGGAATATAATATTTATTCTACTTGTAGGTATGTGGTAGAGAAAGTAAAACTCCAGTTTGTATTTGATTTGGTCTCATGTGAGCATATAACACCCTTCACTGCATCTGTGGCCTCAATCATTCAACCAGAATGCAGCATAAAGCTAGTGTCAACATTAATGTGATTGATTTATTATTATATTCCTGTATTTATCAGTTCAGGACATCTCTACAACATAAATCTGAAGGTTATATTAGAATTAACAGAAAACCTAACTTAAGAAGCATAAGGCTTCTAAATGAAACATTCAGTAAAGTCTTACCTTGAAGAGTTTGCTGGAGGGACGTACCCATCCTGTAACAAAATCATTTAAATGTACAGTTTCACACACTCATCTATACAGCTATATTTGAAGGTGCTGCATTACATGGCTGACTTTTGGCACTAGGTTTAATTTGTTTATAGACTGGAATATGAAATTAGGAGATTTGTGGAAACAAACACTATTTAATTAAGAATTGAATATAACAAACCCTAGCACTTAATAAAGTATTAAGGTCCAATAACTTGACTGGTTTCAAGAACAGGAATCTGGTATCAGGAAAGTTTAGCAATTCACAGGTTACAATTCAGTTTAGTATTTACAAAATTGTGCTTGGGAGATAGCAGCAGGGAAGAAGAGAGGAACAAACTATGTTCTTCTACACCAGGGACACGGTGTTAACAGTTTAAAATAATGGACTTATAAGAATCCTTAAATTTTAATTTTCCATCAATAGTTTGAGGCGATGAACTCATCTTACAAACTGTAAGCAGTTTATTAATAATGATTATATTAATAACATAAACAGTAATTTAATAAGCTTTCAGAAATACAAGAATTAGTGTACTATAATCAGATCTAAATGTATTCTACATATTCTGCACTTATATACTATTTAAAGTAAAGGAATTTTACAGAACTCAAAAATGTAAAAGCAATTATTTCTTTGAAAAAATATATACATACTATATAAAAACTATTATAGTCAGCAAAAGTATGTATGTTCAATAAATCCTTTGAGGACATTTACATAATTCCTTCACTGGTGTATCATGTTGTTCCAGATGACACACTATATATATTTATAAATATTTTAAAAATGTCCAGTTAGGTTATTTGCACAGCCAAATCATCCCATTTCAGCAAATATTAGTTCTTGCAAATATTAATAACAGAGAGATTTTAAACTGCTTACTCCAAATAAGGCCAAATTTATTTGTTTTTTAAAACTCTTATGATTCTAAGGAACGTATGGAGAAATAATGCCCACTTTTCTGGTATGTACATATATGGAGATCTGGTACGAAATATGACTAAAATATTAGTTATTTGATGTGCATGTTATATCTAGATGAACATATGTAATATAAGTTTTTTTAATAACACCCTTAAGAATAATAATGCAAGCAGCCTATAAATCTTATTCTGTGTTATATCTAATGACCTCTCAACTTTACTTACAGATCCCAATTTGCCTTTTTAAGTCAGATCTTTTTGCACTTTATGCTTATATCATTTGTTTTAGTAAGTAAAACAAATTTGTTGTTGTTGTTGTTGTATCCATATGCTAAATTTTTCAAGAGCTCTCATGGGTATGTTCATGAGCCTTAATTCTTTGACGTTGGCTTCTGAGGTCACCTGTTGTTTGGGTTAGCTTCTTATTGGTCCTGGATCATTCCTCTCAGTTGTAGGTTGTCCCGCATGTACCAATAGACAAAGGCTAGGAGTGACAGTTTTGTCTTGGAATGAGACAGGACACTTTCTGGACCCCAAGACTGAGTGGGCTGCATAACATTTTTAAGAAGGTATGTGAAATCACTTTGTAACCTAGTAATGATCAAAATTTAAAGTAAATTAATGTGAGCTTTTGGCAGACGGCTTCCCTTATTTTTATTTATGCATACAACTCGACGGGTATAAATTAGAAACAGAATGCAGAGATTTTTATTTTGGTGATCTTTTCGGGTGATTGGGAAGTCTGGCAAATTTCTATTGTTCTTGGGCAGCAGCATTTCTTTGGGAAAATTTCAGCACAATTTATCTTTGATAACCATGTTTATGAGGGATGTAATGGTAAAGGTTCTTTGAGCTGTTTGAGCTAGATGGCCAATGGTGTTCTGATTTAAGATATTTATGAATACATTTATGTGGGACATTTATATTGTAGAGGGTATGTTTTAGTAGTTGCGTTTCAATGGTTCTGTTTTGAGAATTAAAATACTGGAATATTTTTAGAATTTTATGAATTGCAAGGGTTAATAGGTGGAATTCTTTTGTTATATGATATGGGTTTTTTATTTGTTGAATAATATGAGGTTATTATACCGAATTGTGGCAATGCCGATTAAGGGCCAGCATTCTGTTCTAAGAAAATATATACATATATTACTGATGATTCACTTTTTATGAGATATTCTTGTAATTTATTTTTAGTTAAATGTCCCTAAAGTAATAGGAAAGACTTTCGTACTATATTCACATTTGCAGTGCCTGTTTGTGGGAGTCAATAGTTATTTAAAGCAAAGTCAAGATTGAAAACATTTCTAGATTATAAGGTGAAATCCTACATTTTGGCTAAAATTTATGCACATAGCTTATTTTTGGTTTTTTTTTTTTTGTGTTACTTCCATATTATACATTGCACTTTGAACTCTCAGCAGCCTTTCTGCATTTGCTTTCCATTCTAATAAATAAAAAAAACATTTTTTTTTGAAAATGCTTTTCTATTCATAAACTTCTCCAGCTTGAAGAAATAAATTGTTCTTCATTGATAGATTTTTCACTTATATCTTGTATAGTTTAAACATGTGATGGATGGTTCTTTTTCTAAGTTAAAGAAAGGGGAATTAACTTGAGAATTTCTTTTTGCTTTTTTTTACATTTCCAATTTTTTATTGTGTGAAATGTAAGGGGTTTAGCTTTCATCGTTTTTGAGAACTTACATAGTAAGGGGCATTTTTAGATTACTGGGTGGACTTTCTTTTCTTTTTCATCGAGAATGTATTCTGGTTATAATTATAAACTTTTTTTTTGGTGGTTTATTCTCTCTTTTGATGGAACACCTCCTTGATGGCTGTTTTTTGAAATGTTGTTTTCATATTGGTATGGGATTTAGTGTTCTTACTGGTAAAGGTTTACTAAATTATATTTAGTTCTCCACTTATTTAATTATTTTTGTTGCTTGGCAAAGGGGCTATTTCCCTATCATTGATATCTTTGCACATAAAGCTTTGCATATAAAATTAAGCAAATGTATTTCCTACTCAAACTTATGATTATTTTGCCACTCATTACTGGTGCTTAACAATAAGCGGACTATACTTAGAGCAATAATGAATGTCAGGGTTTTTATTTACCTAAGTAAATTTTGTATGGAGTATTTACGCTTTCATTAGGGTTGCATTTCCATTATTATTGCAAGGAATTTTTCTGAAACAAATGTAAAACATATACATATACACACATGGAAGTGTAGTATATTTATGAGAGTTAAAATTAGTTTGCTCATGTAAGGCTTCACAGTATTTTGCTTGATTTTTGGTGGTTAATATTGAGACAGTTTTCAGCCTAAGGTGGAAAATTCTATTTTAAAAATGGATTAGTTCCTGCCTTAATAATGCAGTTGTAGATTGTTGGCATTACTTTTTTTTAAAGAGAAATTACTATTGTTGGCCATTTCTTCATATACACTTCAGTCAAATTGTTACTATTTTTTCTAAACAAAATAAATGTAGTTTGGTGCAAACAAGTGGTGCCTTATTTAAATTGTACCTTTTCGTTTAGTTGTGTTTCTTGTTCCTCAAATACATTCATTGGTTTTCACACCTTACTTACTGGCCTTGTGGAACTATGAAATAGTTTTTCATATACTTTCACCTTGCTGTGCAGTGTGCGAAGTGGCTATATGGCAGCACAATAGGAAACTTTATAACAGATATCAAATGATTGGTTATCACTTGTGAACTGGGTATGACCACATATTGTACCCCAGTATGTATCTGTCTCGAAACCAATGTCTGCATTACAGATAGAACCAGCTGAAAAATTGAACGACAAGTCAGGATTTAACACAGCTGTGGCATTGAATTTTTGAGTAAAAGACATATCCTTGGTAAGGTGTTAATCTAATATCATCATAATGATGATGGTGACGATCATAATAATAATAATAATTTTATAATGTTTAACACCTGCTTTTACTGCATAGGTGATACAAGAAATGAAGATGGAACACCAGAGGAATTTGATCATAGGGGAAACTGTAGATCTAATAGAAAACCCACCCGTGTCTCTTTGTCCACCACATATCACACAGGTGGTTGCCTGGGTCGCACTATGCCTTGGTGAGAGTTGAGTGGTCTAACCACTTGAACATGATGATGAGGATTGCATCTTCCCTGCTACCATATCCTCAAAATTAAACAAAACCGAAAAACTCCAGATGAATAACTAAAGCCCTGTCACACACAAAAAATTCTTCAGAGTTCTTAAAGTTATTTCAGAAGCTCCAGCATTCCCTGGGTTAATTTATAAGCTATATACTTAGTTAAACCATAGTTGAAATGGGTGTAACAACTTTTTAATTCACACCCTAGGAATGTTGGCTAATTAGTGTTTAACTGAAATGTTGAAATGTAAATATCCTGAAGTATACAAAAAGCATGTGGTGCTGAGGACAGATTCTAGTATCAAGTTGCATATCTATGTCAACAGAGAGAAATCTTGGAGAAACCTCTTTCAGAAAGGGTGGTCCTGGTGAAATTTAAACCTCAGACTTCCTAAATTGTATCTTAAACATTATTACAGAGCCTTGTCAAGCTGAAGAACTGTAAACATGAAGATCCAATCATGTTTCAACCTCATATAAAACCATAAAGACTGCCTCCAAGGTCAAGTGGTCAGCGAGCTGACTTGTCACCCAGAGGTCCCAGGTTCGATTCCCGGCTGGAGCGGGGAATTTTTCTTTAACCAGAATTATTCCATATCTTCACAGAGCCTCGAAGTATGTATGCAAGAATGAATGTGAGAGTTTAAGGAAAATAACACAATTTAAACCCAACGTAAAGAACCTACAGACAAGTATGACCCCTGGTATGACCTTAGATGTTAAAAGAGGGATGGGGAAAGAAAAAAAAAAAAAAAAAAACATAAATAGGCATTTGCAAATGAAACTACTCTGTTAGCACAAGAAGGACAATAACTAGGCATGTTACACAAATGCCATCAGATTTTCTCGCTTGCAGTGCTCTAGTAGCATAAGCTTTAACAAAAAAATCAGACTTTCTTTCCCTCATAAAGATTTTCACACACTGTATATTAGTTCAGCTAGTTAGTTCAGTTGCTAAAAACAGGTGTTTACAAAACAATTGTTGAATCACTGTTAACATTTGAGGAGGAGTACTAAGAACTCCTTTTGGGAATTAAAGACATGCTTTTTTGACATTTTGTAAATAAATGCAGTATTACTTGTTATAGTTGAAATATATTATATTTAATGTCCTATAAGAATCTGCTTTAGTTTTTTTTTTAAATATTGCAATATAAGGCATGATCTCCAAAACAGAAATTTATATTGTTGGGTAGTTTAAATACTGGATCTGTTCAACGAATATCTGAGAACAGCTAGCTGGGTTTGAATTGCCACTGCACAATGGGTTAGTAGTGTTTTAATGCCTGCTTTAACTACTAATGGCACCGCAGGCGGTGACACTGATGATACATGAAAGATAATGGAGCACTGGTGGAATGCGATGGCGGGAGAAACCGGAGTACCCGGAGAAAACCCGCCCCAGCGCCGTTTTGTCCACCACAGATCTCACATGCGATCGAACCCCGGCCGTCTAGGTGAGAGTCGAGTGGTCTAACCACTCGGCCACGGCGCGGCCGCACAATGGGTTAGAGATATATAACTGAGTTGTATGTAGATTTCAGCAGATCTAATGGATAAAATTTTAACTATTGAATGTTCACTTACCTTAAAGTCATCGCAAAGGGATGAACCTTCATTTTTCAGCCACAAAGGTTCTTCTTTAATTTCTATTTTGTTATCCATTTCATCATCACTGTTGTATTTCTTATCCTTCACTAGAGGATCCTCTAGAAAAAAGACTCTTGTTTCTGAAACCAGAGTCTGCTCTTCAACTTCTGTTTTCACATCTAGGTCACAGTTTTTGCTGAAAATAATAACAGATTCAGATGCAATCTGCTTTACAGCATGTTTGGCACAGTATTTTCTAACTTTTTGTGAGCAAAAGTATGGAAAAGCAGTCTTTGATTTAACTTCTGATTTGACTGCATTGTCACAATCATTGTTTATCATCATTGTAACATTATTGGTAAGTAGTTTTCTTTGATTTTGTGGGGCTACATTGTCTGAGAGAGGATCTTCTTCTTGCATTTCAATTTTGATATCCATTTCACAATTTTGCTGAATCTGATAGTACTGCTATTAATTTCATTAGCAAATCTGTGGAGAAAGAAACATATTGTGTATACTCTAACATATCTATATTTTTAGCCACCAGCTTTTTTTTAATCAATCAGCCATTGGATTTATAAAAAAGCTGCATAATACTCCATTCTGAAATAGTAATAGCAATTACTGCAAAGTATCATTAGGATAATTTTGTGACTTAACAAAAGTATTTGAAAACATATTTTGCAATCCATTGCTACAAAAATTAAAATTTATGGCGTCTTTAAGAGTTCTATAAATTACTTCTGATCTTGATTAATAAAAGCAATTCATCCAGAAAACCAGAATCAAACATTGCAATTGAACAAAAAGCTCTATTCTTGGTCATCTGTCATCTTTAATACTTATAAATGACTTGCCATACAAGCTTAATAAAGCAATGAGCTCTCTGTTGATGAAACTCTTGTATCTATAACTGAAAAGTCATATCATTAACTTTGAGATAGATTCAACAGTGTGAAAAACTTAACACTTCTTTGAAGCTAGTAATAAAAAATGAAGCTATAATAAAACAAACTTTATTCAAATCAGAATGAAGCATGAACAAATAAATTAATTAACAATGACATGCAATAATTCAAATATAAAATATGTCTTCAAATTGATGAAAATCTCAGCTGGAGGGGGGAAAAAAAAAAAAAAAAAAAAAAAATCATGCTACCGAAACTTTGCTAGCTTTGTCTTAAGAAACTGAGAAATTGTTTAGAACAGCACATTTATGATACTTTCACACCCTGCTGTGATATGCAATAATTTTCTGGGGAAATCCAGCACATAGCTAGCACTTCTTTAAAGTATATAAAAAGACCATTGGCATTATCTGTGGTGTTGAGCACTTATTCTTATTTAAGCCTTCTTATTCTTATTGGTGAATACATATATTCTCTCGAGTTATCTTACGGATAATTAGGGTAATTTCACAAAAGATATTGGAATATTTTGTTAATGCCCGCTTTTATTACATAGGTACCACAAGCCATGAGATTCGTGATACACAGAATGAAAATAAAGCAATGGCAGGGAAAATCAGAGAACCCTATTTTTTTGCACCATTTTTTCTACCACAAATCCCATATGTGGTTACCTGGAAATGGAATATGGGGCATAGATAGCTAACAGTTTATAAAAGTATTCTAAGAAAGATAGTACTATTCTACAATACAAATTTATAAGCACCTTCCTGGTTACCTAAAACTAATTAACAATTTTAAAATATTCAAGAATGATTAAATCTCTCATATATGAACTACCCATATACTGTAGAGGAATGTTTTAACATATTGTGCGACCTATACACATTCAAGCAGATTGTATGTGTTGATGATTTACATTTATTCTTTCACCTTCTTATAGGTGTATGTTGAGAGCTTTACTGTTCAAATGTTGGTGGTTTTAATTTATCTGTAACTGCCATCTACTGTTACATAAGTGTTCCAAATAAAGGGTTTTCTGCAAATAGAAAATCAGCCTCATATTTATCATTTTCAATGTCCCTGAGCATTAATCATATGGGACCACACAAAGCTACACAACTCCACTGTTCTTTCATTAATACAGGCCGAATTCATAGTCATGGCTTATTTTAAGCCTAGTCTTAAGGATTATCTTATACAGATTTTCATTCCAAAGTTAAGTCTTAAGCCTTTGCTTAAGACTACGTATGCGTGGGCTTAAGCATTGGCTTATAGCTCGTCAGATCAACATGGCAGACGATTTTGCAGAATATGTGGACTTTCATGGTGCAAATATTATGCGAATACCCAAAAGGTATATCAGGGATGTTTCTAATCCATTGGAAATGAGGAGTGATTAGCAGTTCAAACGACGATTTCGCTTCAGAAAATGCACGGTACTGAATTTGCTTGTTCCGTTGCTGGAGGACAACATAACCAATAGAGGCTTGCCGATTTCTCCACTGATGAAAATACTTATAGCACTACGATTTTATGCCAGCTCTTCATTTCAGGTAAGTACCTACCTATTTTACGGAGTTGACAATGTTTTAGGTTTATAATACATATATCACAGCAACATAGCCTAAGAGTTCCGCTGCCGTTTCCGACTGTCTTGGCTAGCATCTATTTCTGTTGTTAATATTATTGTGTGTCTAATAAATCATTGCAAACGTTTTAAATTGTGAAAGAACTGACTTCGAGATGCAACCGAGCATAGACTGATAAGCAATGCAATAATAGGAGGGGCATACTGAAAGACACGAGCATCCCATTGTAAAAATTTAAATTTCAACAATGTAACGAAACGAATTGCAGGATCGTAATCTACAGACTTTAAGCCACATGTTGACATATTGTGACGTCATTAGCTTCTATTACGTGACCACAGACGGTGTTTGAAAAATGGCTGACATTGATGTTTCGACAGCGTGCTGTCATTGAATTCCTTGTGAAAGAAGGAAAATCTGCTCCTGAAATTCATCTCAGACTTCAACGTGCGTATGGAGGAGTCTGCATGGGTGCCATCAGTGTTAGAAGATGGGTGAAACATTTCAAAGATGGAAACACGAGTCTGCAAAATGCGCCTCCTAGCGGGCGTCCTCGAACTGCCTCTACAGAACGCAACAAGGAAAGAGTTAATGAGCTCATTACAGGAGATAGGCGTTTCACTGTGAATGAAATTGCTGCGCAACTTGGAATAGGACATAGTGCAGTACAAGAAATGATCCACAGCTTGGGTTATCGAAAGGTCTGTGCCCGTTGGGTCCCCCGTTTATTGACTGAAGACCACAAACTTCAGAGAAGAACCATTGCACAAAACCTTCTTCAGAGATTTCATAATGAAGGTGATGAATTTTTGACGTGTATTGTGACTGGAGATGAGAGCTGGTTCCATCACTATGAGCCAGAAACGAAACATCAGAGTATGGAATGACACCACTTGAACTCACCATCGAAGAAGAAAGCGAAGACTGTGCAGTCTGTAGGAAAAGTTATGGGAAGTGTCTTTTGGGATACACAAGGTTGCATTCTGGTTGACTTTCTTGAACCTGGACAAACCATAAATTCTGCCCGCTACATCAAGACACTTCTGAAGCTCCGTCGGGGTTTGCGTGATAAACGCCCTGGAAAGAGGATCATCCTTCAACAGGATAATGTGTGTCCGCATACTGCCCGTGCCACTATGGAGAAGATCAGGGCATTAGGGTGGGAAACTCTTCCACATCTTCCCTACAGTCCCGACTTGGCACCCTCCGACTACCATCTTTTCGGTTCTGTGAAGGGGCAGATGCGTGGCCAACGCTACGAGACGCTGGAGGATATTCGGAAATCAGTGCGTCAGAGTCTGCGGGCAGCTGGAACGGAATTCTATCACAAGGGCATTTTCAAACTTGTAGAACGATGGGAAAAATGTGTGCAAAACAATGGAGACTAGGACGAAAAGTGAAAGAAAGTTTGAAGATTATGATGATGTATTTGGTTTGGCTTAAAAATAAATATTAAGATTGTAAAACAGTGTTGCTCATGACTTTCAGTATGCCCCTCGTATTATCAATTCTTATCTTGTACATTAGCGTCGTTAAAATTTTCATATTTGCCCTAATTTAAGGAAAAAAGTTTGTGGGTATACTAACTAGTAGTTTCTCATAAAGACATTTGAAACAGCTTAAACATAATTTTGTATAAAAAATCCTTTACTCTGTATTATGTACCTTAAGCATATCCTTTATAATCCCATTGCAATGCATCTAACAATTAAATAAACATTGCAATCATAATACTGGTATCAAACTGTTTGCATAATCTGAAGACACACACAGTCAAATCCATGCCAAATTAAATTCAGAATCAATACAATTTTATTTCAATGTATACAATTCCTCATATGGCTTGTTGTCACACGTTTAATAGCCACATGTATTAGAAAATAAAAACTTCTTGCACATTAGCAGTAAAGTAAATATATTACATAATAATTTGCCAGCCTCTTGTCCAGACAAATGTGAAAGTTAACCAGGCATAGCATTTAATACCAGCTTTATTGATTCACATTTATATCTGTTCCTTTTGTATTATTTTGCATGCACTTTTGATTTGTCTTAAAAATTCTACGGAAAACTAAAAATAGCAACTTTCTATTGTCTAACTTGACATTAATATCACACATTCAACCATAAAACAGCAGACAGAATTTGTTAAGATTTGTTAATTGGTTTTTGGCAGACCTATTTACTTCATTCCTAAACTAATAATAATTAGTACATTAATTCTTTTTAATTTTGGAGATCAATTTAATTAATTTCCAACGTAAAAATAGAAAGATAATTGAAATGCGCAAGATAAGCATGTTTATTTAGTTGGATTCAACCAAAATATAATAATAATAATAGGTTTAATCTGAATTTTAATAATACTAAACATGAAATTAAGCTATATTTGAAATTACAAGAAAAAAGAAGACATATTCTTGCAGATATACATTTCTTAAACCTGTGTTTAAAACGTAAAGTAACTCCCATTTTTGTTAGAAAAACTGTTAAATTTGACAATAATAGTATTCATCAAAAAGCAGCAGAGAAGAAAGTAATTGAAGTTGAAAGAAGTTTGCATTTTAAAAACTTAGATAACATTGAATTGAAATTATATAATTTGCATCTTAAACTTATAAATGTTTTAGGTAATTCAATTTGGCTAAATTTGGAATATAATTTGTTTGAAAATTTGAGCTTTAGCATGAAAAATAAAACAAATAAACTGAAAAATAAGTTAAATAAATTATGCTTAAAACAAAATAAATTGAAACCAACTAAAGGGAATAACCCTAAAGATAATGTAATTAACCTTTCAAATTGTAATTTCAATGAGAAGGAAATTAATTTTTTGAATAAAGGTTTAAAAACCTGTGTAGATTTTTCCAAAAATATAGATGATTATGTAGCAGATATAGAAATTGCTAGTCAGGATTTAAATGAAAATAATAAATTATTGGTTAAAGGAAAATGTAGTAAAATATTACAGAATTAGAATAAAAATCACCCTAAAGTAAATCACAATAAACAAATTATTACATCATTAAAAGAAAAAGATGTAATCTATACTAAAGCTGATAAAGGTAACATCATTGTAATTTTAAATAAAATTGATTACATTAACAGAATGGAACTCTTACTTCAAGGTGAAGATTACAAAAGCATTGATATTAACCCTTTAAAATCCTGCATTTCAATTTATAATAAGACCCTTAATGAAATTAAAAGTATTACAAATAAAGAAAAGCAAATTATAAAAATCAGTAATTCAATTTTACCCAGAATATATGCTCTTCCCAAAATTCATAAACCTGGAAATGAAATGAGCCCTATTGTAAATTGCATAAATTCACCTACTTACAGCCTAGCTAAATGGTTAAATAAAACATTCACTATTTTGAAAAATTTGAGAGTTTAAGTATTACAAATTCTTTTGAGCTAGTTGAAAGGATCAGTAATATTACATTATCTTCTAATGATAAACTTGTTTCTTTTGATGTAACTGCTTTGTTTCCAAGCATTCCTAGAGAAAAACTTTTGACATTTTTAAAAAAATGGTTAAGTTCTATAGAACTGAATGAAAATGTAATAAATGATTTTGTTATCCTTACTAATCTTTGTTTGGATCAAAATTTTTTCAGCTTTAATGACAAACTCTATCAACAAACTTCTGGTTTAGCAATGGGTAGTCACTTTCACCTTTTCTTGCTGATCTTTTCATGAGCTATTTTGAAATACAGGTCACTAAAGCATTCCCTCTAAATTTTAAAACTTGGTATAGATATGTAGATGCTATATTTGCTATTGTTCCTGATAAACATGTAAATGATGCTTTAAAACTTTTAAATTTACAAGATAAGGCTATAAAATTCACATTAGAAACTGAAAGTGATGGCTATCTCCCTTTCCTGGATTTAAAAATAATAAAAAAAAAACAATAAATGGAATTTTGGAATATACAGAAAGCAAACCCACACTGATAATTATATAAAAAATAATGGCTTTAACCCTTTTTCACATAAATTTGCTGTTTTTAATAGTTTAATTTATAGGTTAATTAATTTACCCCTTAATAAAAATGAATTCTATAAAGAATATAAACACATTATTATCACTGCTTTAATTAATGGTTTATACAGATTTTATAAATAAAAAAATTGAGAATTTTAAATATCAAAAAGCTATTAAAGATATTTCTACGCTTAAGAAAATAAAAGATAATTACGTTTTTAAAAAATTTACTTATCACCATTGGGCAAATAAAAAATTCACAAATATTTTCAAAGAGCATGGCATAATATTGGTTCCTCAAAATAAATACAGTATAAAAAATTTGTTAGGCTTTTCTAAAAAGGATGAAATTTCAAAAAATAAAAAATCTGGCATTTATCAATTAAACTGTTTAAATTGTGACCTTGTTTATATTGGTAAGACTAAATGTCATTTGGAAACCAGAGTAAAAGAACACTTTAGGAATATTAAATACAAACAAATTGATAAATCAGCTGTAGCAGAACATTTTTGGAAATTTAATCATGAAATAAATCCAGATGCTAAATTATTAAAACACTTAAATGGGCCCATAGATTTAATGGTTTGGGAGAAAATATTTATATTGAAGTATAGAAATCATGCAATGAATTTTGATATACCTCCAATTGACACTCTTACCAAATTTGTTTTGATTCCAGTAGTTAGCAATGCATTAGTATACAATCCACCTAGTAGCAGTAACCATAACAGAGTAAATAAACAACATCAAAAAAGAGACCAAAAGGATATGTTGATAATGCAATGAAATCGTTGCGAAACTAGTCCAGGCAAGGATTCCAAAAGATAAGTGAAGATTGGTTGCAACTATTATTTTTATATTAAGACAAGAATTTATTGAAAGGCATTTTCAGTAGTTTTATTCATTTTTTTTTTTTTTTTTAAACAATTCTAACTCCAATATTTGTTTTTGCTTTTGGAACACTGCTTCCCTACGAGCATTCTGGAGTTTCACCCTCAGAATTTCACAGTTAAATTCCAGTTCAGTCTTCCTTTCCTCACCAATTTCTTTTTCTAAATCTAAAAGGTATTGGGCCTTTTTTATTCTTAAGTTTGCGTCCTTGTTGAAGGCAGAAACTTTTGTGTATTTGCGGAAACCTGAAAATAAACATAATTTAAACTACGGGCAGAATTCTTTAATAGCTGTTACATAAGAGTTACTTTAGTTCAGTATTACTTTGTTTATACAGTATAAAACTTACAATTCTCCATTATTATGAACTATCTAAGGAAGATATAGATAGAGAATTAATTTATGAATTTCTTTTAGAATTTAGTAAAAAGAATATTTCTTTGTTTACTTTTTTGATTTTGAACTTACCTAGATTTAAATAAAAATTGGCAGTGACAGTCAAATCCTTTTTTGTTCACCTGAAAAAGGCATGTTTATCATCAAATATTTATAAAAATTCCCACATAGTTGTTTCTTACTGGTTACGATTGGATTGCATTTACTGATATATTTTACCTTTTACTTTAATTAAATAATGAAGCAGCCAAATTTAACTTTTTTTTTTTGGGTATCTTAACTCTCTACGAAGTTATGGTGTCCAAATTAATAAACTGATATGTTCATAATGGAATGCTACATGTAAATCAAAGAAAAAACAACTGTAATTTGAATTTTGATTTGCTATTTACATTCAAAGTTGTATTATTCTACCTCATAGTCACACACATTCATATATACTTTATTATACAGAATGTAAACTGCACTTTAATGACATATTTTACAACCATTTACCATAATTAAATAATAAAGCAGCCAAATTTAACTTTTTTTTGGGGTATCTTAACTCTCTATGAGGTTATGGTGTCCAAATTAACAAACTGATATGTTCATAATGGAATGTACATGTAATCAAGGAAAAAACTATTGTAATTTGAATTTTGCTTTGCTATTTACATTCAAAGTTGTATTATTCTACTTCATAATCACACACATTCATATATACTTTATTATACAGAATGTAATCTGCATTTTATAAAGCTTTACACAAATAGCGCTCTTTCAGATTTTACATTTTGCGTGTGCATGTGTGCGCAGTCATGGATATCAGGGTAGTGAATTAAATATTATGCTCCTGCCATAAAGTTGTGTTTGCTATTAACAGAACATGTGCTGGAATGTTAATCATTTTTATAACGATCAACATTGGAGATTATAAAGTTAATGTAAGAGGTAAAGAATATACATAGTGATGGATGCAGTAATTTATCTTTTTTGATAGATTCTGCAACATTTTCATGAATACTCGGTCAATTTTAAAACATACCTTCTGTAGTACTTTTTGGGGTTTTCCAGCCTATTTTTGAAGATTGGCTCTCTGTAATTGCACCTCCTGTAATATGTAATAAGATAGAAACCATTTTTACTAAAGTAAAAATACATTTGATGTGAATAAAATCATGTTGTAATAGTTTAATAATTTATGTAATTTAACATACCCTCAGCAGCATTTTGTGGGGTGGAGTCAACTTTTGTGACCTGGTCCTCAACCACAGCACCTTCTGAAAGAAAGATAAGAACAGTGATTAAAAATAAAATATATTTTCAAATGTTTATGCTTAATTATTTGATAATAACAATCACCTCCACTTCCTTCAGCTTCTTTCTGTCCTCCTCCTATACTGTTTGACAGCAGTTGCTCTGGAAAGGGAGAAAACAGAAATATTGAGCATTAGCCATACTTTGTGTATAACCACCATAAAATAATAATGGATTTAGACAAGAGTTAAGTAGCAAGACAATAGAGTTGATTAGTATAACAGCCATTTATAGTTACTCCAGGCTGAAACCCTATTTATCAAAGCTCTAGTCATTATGGTTTGTTATGTGCCCTTACTACCTAAACATTATCAAATTATGCTGAATAATTATGTTTTTCTGATTACATTTCTGCTAGGTAGAACTCAGGGCACTGATTCATTATCCAAGGATAGCATGTATACAGTGATCTTAGCAAAATCACCATCTAATTATTTATAGTAAAATAGTATATAATATAATATTTCTGCATGTCATATTTCAAAATGTGTTATAATTAATTTTATTTAAATTTGGGAGGAAAATGCAAAGTCATTTACCATACTATGATCATTGCAGTTGCTACTTTGTATGGTAACAATATTCCACTATTAATAAGAGTGATCTAAGAGTTGTGAAATCAGTTTACTTTTAAGGATCTTCTTGTACATACTCTTGAAACAAAATCTGTCATTGATAAAAGAAATTCTGTTAAACGCTTCTCTTTGTTGTATTAGCCATTACCGTTTCACCATTGCTCATGAGTAGCAAAAAAAAATTAACCCATGGTTGTGTGCAAATGACTATCAGAATCAATTACATATTTTGCTACAACAAACGTTTATATGCTATATTTAACAATTGCAAGCATACTTGACTGACAAGTTTACTTCAATAATCAAAAGGAGTTCAATTTTGTGACAAAGTGCACATGTTTAATAATTGCTTCCAAGGTAGGTGTTTTGAAATTAGCACATAGGAATTGGAAGCACAGTTCAGAGTTGCTGGAATGTTTAAGGCAATTCAAGAAACATATACCTACATAATATACTTTATTTACATACCAAAATTTTGCTGTGAAACATCCTTATCCACAACCATATAGGCCTGTGGTTGAAGCAGCAGCATGTCGCTATCAATTGTGTCCTGCAGCTCTATATTAACATTGCTGCAGGCATCCAACTCAGGATTAACTGTGGTTATGGTTGCAGGAGGGGGACCACCACCAGTCTTTAGCAAGCTTCTTTTCTCTGCTGCCAGTTCAGCCTTCTTTTTAAATTTCAAATTTTGCCATAACTTTTTCAGTTGTTCTGCATCCCCCTAAAAACAATACAAAAGAGCCATACTGTATCCAAATATGTAGTAATCAAAGTACATGTTTCCATTACAAAAGGTGCCTTCAGAAAAAAACAAAACAAAACAGTGCTTATCATTACAGAAATAATTGGAAATTGCCACATGATAACTTCAGTAAGGGAATGTATATAGAAATTTTGAGGTTGAATTTGTACCATCATATACACTTTATTAGCAATAACCAAAAATGGCTACATTAATTGTTATTTTGATAACTTAAATCTGTACTTGATTATATTGCACTTGAGATAAGTTTATGGATCAATTCTTCACCTATACAATTTTACAACTTCTTAGGGAACCATTAAATACAACTCATGACGTGATAATGCAAATCTTTGTTTGTAAGTATTTATTATGTTATGTTTGTACTATGTTTTCATTGTTTATATCTTAAACTTTATAAATAAAGTCATTTAGATACTTCAAATTCAGCTTCATAAATTAAATGCAAGAAATCTTGGGAATTTTGTCGCACAGATGATCCCATGGCGTCATTCCGCATTTGTAGCCTTCAGCCGCAAATTCTACACTCCTCTTCTTCCAAAAGAACATCCCCGGCTATGCCTTGTGGCTTAGGGCTCTCAACATTGCGTTACGTTTAAATCGCGACAAATCCAGCACTTTACCGGAAATCTTATTTATATTTCAGGTTATGTGGTTAGGTTAGCTAGTGTACCCAATCTAAAAGCTAAGAAGACCACGCAAATTACAAATGATACTTATTTATTTTTATTTGGGGGGGGAGGGGGTTCTCAACTATAAACCCAGTCTGCTCTCTTGCTTAAAAGTCGCATATGCACCGGAAGAACTAATCAGCTCCGTTACCGTGTTAAATGTGTTGCAAAAAAGTTAAACAAAATAGATTTAGTATAACATAAATTTCCTAGAAGTTAGTAACACATGTTTGCTTCTCTTCAGTTTTCAGCTACGTATTACATATTACTTGAATTTGGAAATAAAGCTACTTCAAATTTCCTTATGAATCAGTAATTGGTTTCATAAAACAATTGAATTGTGGAATGGAAATAAAATCCAAAGAAATCTTACCTGGTTGGTTTCTCCATGTGCGTTGAATTCTGCAGCAATCTTGTCCCATGCCTCTTTTTTCTTCGGCAGAGAAACACAGTCGGACTGCTTACTTTCCACCACTTTATGAAGGAGCACAAGATTTTGCAAGTGCTCCCTTTCAAAATCGCTAAAGCTTTTACCTTTGGGCATTTCGTTGCTTTTTAATCAAGACACACTCACGGGAATCAGAAATCCAAGTTAATAATTCTAAAGACGTTAACCAAAGTGCGCTCTCATTGCCGGCATCGCAGTAACCAATAGGACGTTAGAGAGATGGTGACGTCATGGATCTCTGCATGTTGCCATATGTACTCGTTTATAAGTAACAACTCCCTGAACCACGTATAAGACCGGTTTATGAAACACAAATGTCTATAAGCATATGCTTTCCGTATAAGTCACGACTATGAATTCGGCCCTACATCAACTTCCTGGAATTTGGATCAGACTTAAAACATTCAATGCCATGTCTTGGTCTCCAAACTTAGATATTTACCTGTTCTTACCAGTGCTATTACCCCTCCAGGTATGAGTATTACACCTTCAATCTCATCATGTGTAAGCTTCATGCTACTTAGGTTTAGCTGAAAACCAACATTCAATGCTGACAATAAATAGGGTTAATTAATATTCTTCCACTGAAGCAAATAAGCTGAAAAATTAACCCAAATAGAGATTAACTACAAAGCACCTGCAATACTGTAAGTCTTCTTTTGAGGCATGATATCCCTGTATTTGATATCAACTTTATGTTCTAGTGCTATACTTAAATCAAATGAAGGTTTTAATGCTCATGTGGGCATCTTAGCAAGGCAGATCAAGCAACAGAATGCTCAAGCTCTATGATTTGGGTCTCTGCTCAGAAATGAAGTTTTTAAACCTCCTTTCTAATTTAGTACCTACAAATGGCTAGTCATAAAAACAGTTTGAAAAACACAGAACCCTTAATCTCTAGATTTTATTGGAATATGCATGTTTCATCAAATGTAATTAATTACTTTGCAGAGGAAATCAGTGTCATTTTAATTGTTTTCAAGAGTGTCAGCACAGCAGTCCACTCGATGTTGTTTTTGCTTCTCTGTGAGGGTTCTTGTCATCACTTTGGCACAAACCTTTTTCATGCCCAGATTGTCATGGAAAGTCTGTCAAACAGTTTTCTTATTAATGCAGACAAGTTCTGAAATTAATCAACTACTCAAATGGTGGCCTTCTTGAACGCTTCTACCAACCTTCTCTACATTCTGTTTAGTTTTTAAAGTGAAAGAAAGGCCCAATTTTGGATCATCTTTGATATTTTCCCTATCATTCTTGAACCTTTTGAAATTCGAAAACTTGCATATGAGATAGACATTGGTCACCATAAACTTTTTTCAACAAATTTAGTGGCAGATTTCCAAGTGTCATGAGAAATTTGTTATTGGCATGTTCTACCTTAGAGCATAGCATATTTCCAATGGAGCTCATACACAGCACCAGTTTCTAAGAAGGCTCATAGACAGGCTAACCACCTGTTTGTGAATATGTGTGTCCGGAGAGTCCCAAACCAAATCCCCCACTCATCTCTTTATGATTGACAAAGCCAGAAAGGCCCACAACAATCAGTTTGGTTTCTTTATTGCCAAATCTTATAAACCCATTCAACTTAAATTTGAAATTTACAATAAGCTTGCTAATTAACAAATTCAATAAAGTTATAAAAATTATGCTGCAGGTGAAGTACCACTTAAAGCACACTTCCACTTTTTGAATTTCCAATCATTGGTTGCAATCCTAATGATTACTAATTATTCTTGGTTAATATATTCTTTTATTTTAGATTGATACTAAATTCAGCTTGCAACCAAACAATTTAGTTAGGATTCTTCAAGGAGTTTCAGAAACTCCATAGCATGTTTCAATAATTTAGTAATGCACAGCTACAAATGAAATTCCAATTTTAGAGGAAACTTTTCCCTACAAGAAAGATCATGTTCTATTATAGAATTAAGGAGATTGTAAATTCTAACCTTTTATACAGGAATAACTTTATGTAGAAATAAATTTGACCACATAAGAAATGTTGCACAAATTTTCTATACATAACAGACTAGCATGAATATACTTCCACACTTACAAGATTAGTTTTACAAACCATGTAGTATGCAGATATGCAAGTTCTCGTCGTTTTTTTATTATTATTTACAGCATGTAAAAATTAATCAAAGCAGTTTGCTGCTGGTAACATTAAAGTAATAAAGTGTGCATAATAACATATATTTTAATAGTTATGTTTATCAATTTTGCTATATAGTTTCACAAAAACCTTTGGTTAATGTGCTACATCAAATGTAACCTCTCAGTATTAAAAAAGCAAGTAAATAATTAATGATTAATTACTTTATATTACTTTATTTATTACTTTCCCCAGTACATATACTTAGTTTGACAGTATTGCATTACATGTACATTGAAAAGTACATTTTTATTTTAAGAATAACCTGTGAAGGCTTATTCATTTGGAATGATTTTTGCTGTACCATAAGAGTAATCAAGACCTTCTTAAATAATGTCATTAAAGCACACAGTTTGTATAAAAGAAAACGTTCTATGTAGAGTGGTTGGCTCAGTTAAAGGCTTTCCAGGTGTCAAGGAATAGCTCTGAATAGTATACTAAAGTAATATTTGCATTTTTAATATACGGCTTAGTAGTTTCTAGGCTATGATAGATATGGAAGGAACCTTTGACAAATATTATGCTTCACTATCTTTTAACCAAATTACAGTATTGGCCATTTAGAGTCAAACTAATTAGCAGAGCTCAAATTTATTTTTATCTTCTGGCATTTAAATATATGTATTTTATATCTATTAGATATTGTACTCAATACAATGATCGATATTATCAGTTATACACAAAACCTAAATTCACTCTTCGTATTCTTTTAAAACTTCTGTTTTAAGGGGACGAAGTAAAATAAACGAAAACTGATTAAATAGCACTTTTATAACTCACCAAAACCCTGTAAGGTTTTGTGATTCTGGAAGAATTAAGAACAGGAACTTCATTTATTAGAATATATTTAAATAACTCTTATGCCATACCTGAGAAAGTACCAGCGGCAGTTTCCGTTAGTTCCTCATTGCGGCTTTTGTAATTTCATATATATTTTCTGAACAATGTTTAATCTCATTTTTAAATTAAGCCACACCATTTAATCTTACAATCGATGTCCTCAGGTGTGAACAAAAGGAGTTTTAAGTGGATGTGAAGCAAATGGAACCATTGCTTACATAATGATTATAGATCTATATTTGTTTAACTCTTGTAGGTTATATCGAGCAAGAATGAAAAGTTTTAAATGATGCTCAAATGAGCCCGGTATTGGTCTGGTCTACCCTGACGTAAGTTTTTAATTTCGCCATCGAGATCATATTGCCTGTTAATACTCGTACCTCCGTGCATCGGGTACTGAATCTATAAATAATATGACATTATCTGAAATAGTGGCAATCGAACTAAGTTAACAAAGATACAAATCAGATAAGTGTGAAACTACGTGAAGAAAACAACTTCAAGAACTCCAGGATCATATATGTTGTTATAATGGTATTGTTTACTTATCCATGCTAACGTAAATAAGGGAGCAAAATAAAAATACAATAATTTATGTTTATTAGTATAATACCGTCTGAAGTTATAATGGAATAGGCGTAGTATAAGTAATTATGTTTATATTATATTTCTTGGAAGTTTCTAAATGACTAAGATACGAAACTTATGCTTTTTCGTGTTCGTTCCTGTTCGAAGAGGAATGTTAAATAATTTTCTCATTCCCTCTTGCTGCCAAGGCCGTTAAATGGTTTCAACCTTAAAATTGCCCCCCGTCAGTGAAATGCCAAGACAACGGCGTCGATCTAATCGACACCGTGAGAGATGTAAGCCTATTTTTGAAACAGCTTATGGAGAAGTATTTTATACCATTGAAACTAGAGGTAAACTTGCAAACCAGGTTACCCTTTCATGGCGGACGTTCATCATGCGCAATTCCGAATGCCAAAATATGCATTTAAAATCCACTGCGTTTATGCAACATTACGAAATAGTCGGTACTTCTGCTCAATGAAATGCGCAGATCAAAACAAAGGCTTTGGTAGACACAGAAGTACTTATAAAACAAGTGCAATATGAGTTAAAACAAAAGTGCGTGAAATAATAACCTCGAAACAAAAGGAACCTCTACCTATATATGTTATCTGTCCAGTCGTAGTTCAACGGTAATGTGAACAAAAGCAACAGGTCGTAACAGTTCTGATTTATTAATGAACGTATAAAAAAAAAATGGTTCCTCTTAATTTTCTGAAAGAAGTACGCAAATTTCACATTAAACTATGCAATGTTGTCGAAATAACATAGTAAGAATTACTATTCAACAGAAGTTGGTTAAATTTTAACCATTATTCCCTTACACAACAAAGCACGTGTGCTGTGCCTTTCATTGCAACAGATGATTTTCAGTTCCCACGTGGAGAACGTAGTGTATGTTTGTAAGAGATGGCAGAGGTGTGCAATACTGGTATAGTGAAACATGCGTCAGAAGAAAGACCTTTAAAAATGGTGAGAAAACAATTTTTATTAACCTATACAACAAATTTTGTAAAAAATATCCTACTCTTGCATTAGGCAATATCCTCAATTTAACGGCTGAATTTACTTGTGTTTTGGTAGGCAGCATAAAGTGAGCAAGTGGTCAGCTATGGGAAAGTTTTCAACACCCGGGAAAAAGAGGAAGTGCTGAACTTGTTTTGGACGTACAGTGTGTCAAGTTTGTTCTTGGAGAAAAGAACATATTATAAAGGGGCTTCAGGACAAACATATAAATTTAGGAGAGGTACAGTTAAAACTGAGCTGCTAGAATTAGTACAGTCGTGTAAACCTCAGCACAAGTTTGTTGTAGACTATTTGGCCGAGAAAGCAGGTCATATAATATTGAGATTACCTCCTTATCAGTGTTATCTCAATCCAATTGAACTTGTTTGGAGTCAAATAAAGCGGTATATAGCTAGAAACAACAAAACTTTTAAATTAGCGAAGGTGCAACATCTGGTGAAAACAACATTTCAGCACATGACAGCTGAAAAATGAAGCGAATGTGTATCACACATTGTTCAAGAAGAGCAAACATTGTGGGATCTGGAGGGAATGGTGGACATTATCATTGACCCATAAATAATTATTAATCCCGGTGACAATTCAGACAGTTTCATGGCGTCTGCAGCAGATGACTCGGATCTTGGAGAGGACCCACTTCCATCTTCAGATTAACCATTCTGCGCGAGTCACCAAAATACTGTAGAATATTCTCAAAAATGCTGAAAATGTACTATTTGACAAAAATAATTTTTTTTGCTGCTTTAGCCTTTTTCAAAATACTTTCAGGTTGTGTGATTATCCCTGCTCCTTCTTAGTCCTTAATTGTATTTGTACTCTTTTCAGAACCAGGAAGCTAAAAAAGATGCTCTAAAATTCTTGAAAAGCACAACTTAGAATAAATAACTCCTTTCATTGTGCTAGCAATTTCCAAAATACTTCCAAGTTGTCTAATAGTTCCTTTCCATTTCTTAATCCTAAATTATTTTGTACTCTTCAGTCAACCAGGAAAATGTAGACATACTCAAAAGCCTAATTTGAGTTAAATAATTATTTTCGTTGCATTTGCAATTTCCAAAACATTATCACGTTTTCTGATTTACCGTTTCTGCTTTAAAGGGCATCCCAGATGCCTAAAATTTGGTCTAACTATGCCTCACTAATCTCACATTGTTAGAATAAATGACGTTATTTATGGACACTCTTTAACTGCTATGGTTCTCAACGGCCCATTCTATATTGGGTGTGAAAGACCGCGTAATTTTGCTCAGAGGCCTCTCTATCAGGCTTGAGGTTCTTTTATGTGCCGTAAATCTACGACATGGGACCAATGGCTTTACTTCCCTTCCGAAGGAAGCCATGCTAAGGATTTTTACGCCCGAAAAAATCCATCGTCCTCCACCGGGTTTGAACCCACGACCGTGGGTATATGAAGTCAGCATGGTAACCATTACACCATGGAGGGCGACTCACATAGTTAGATATACATATAAGACACAAGTTCAGAAACAATCACTCTTTTACTTTTATACCCGGTGATAAAATAGTTTAAGTTTGTCTATAAAGAACTGTAAGTGATTTCTAAAATATTGACCTGTAGACAATGAAATTCCCTGAATGTGTTGCACACCTACTTAATGAATTACTAATATTACATGTAAATAACAAAAATCATAATGGTAACAATGATGATGAGATGATAATACACAGGGTTACATCATTTTGTGCTACACACTGCATTTGTATTCGTAACAACTATGCAAAATACGGTTGTAGGACATTATGGTTGGCACCATCCATCCTGGGTTACGTCACACTGATGTCATCGCCTTCCTAGCAGATGACGGCATCTTTCCTACACCCTTATTAACCTTTCTTCTTCTTTAAGAGTGCTTCATTATGTTGAGCATTTAGAACTGTTTTTTGTATTTCCTATTCTGGGCAATTTGTTTAATCTTTCCCAATACATTTCCGAGTTTACTATGTATGATGAGCATACAGTTATTGAGTGCATGGTGTTATCAGGTGTGAAATGAGCCATTGACTACAGAAAGAGAAATGGGAATGGGTCAGTAACATATACATAGCACAACTAAAAACTAGTCCTGTCTCATAAACATATAATTTATGTGTTACATTTTGATTGCCCTATTTATGATGTGTTTGTTTCTCCACAGGCTTAGCACCATCTAATACAGTAGTAGCTACAAAATGGATGCCAAAATGGAATTTAAAGAAGACCATCCTGTCTTTGATGATGTAGCCTCACAAAATGGGTTCTTTACCAGGGATGTTAAAATAAAATCAAGCAATGAAGATATGCTTCTGGATGATAATTATAATATGGCAAGCAAAACTGAAATTAAATCAGACTCCTTTTTTGGACTTTGGTTTACAGAAGGAGAGAGAATGTGTTATCCAACATCTTGTGAAGACAGTTAAGTCTGAAGCTGTAATTCGTGCAACAGCAATTGTGAGATGGATACCAAAACCAAAATTGGTTCATGGAAAGAGAGAAAATTTCTTCCAGAGGAACTTGAAAAGTTTCAGAAATATAATGGTGATTTTGAAATAGACAACAAAATAGAAATTAAAGAAGAATTTTGGTGACTAGAACGTAAAAGCCCATATGTTTTTGATGATATTAAGGTAAGTTGTATAGAAATCTATAGCCACTCTAATTTTAGTTATTGTTATTACTAGAAAAAGTATTTGAATTATGCAAAGTATCATTTGGAATAAGAGATATTCTCTGAATGTGTACAACCTTTGACAATGGTCTGTTTAAATGCTTGAACATAATGGTGTTAGTAGTTCTTGAAAATAAATGGTTAAGCAAAGCTTTGAGGAAATAATAATTAAAATCTGACAATTGCCTATACTCTCCTCAAACTTGGAAAAAAGGAAGTAAAAGAAATCTATGCTTTGTGAAATCAAAGAAGGCTGCACGCAACCCCAATATAAAGCTTGATGTCTTTTCTTTTACCCCTTAGACTGCACCCTAAAATATAGAAAGGTGCCAGCCTATTTTGGAATAATAAAAAATGATCCACACATATTAATATCCGAGAAATTTAGAGTAAAACTACACAAATATGCAAATATCCTTAAGTATTTTTAAAATGGTTAAAAAGTATGTAATTAATAGCCTGCTGGGAAAATATGATTTAAGGATGAGGTCACTCTAAAAATCAGTATCTTTTTCTCATATATATCACTATCTAAACAATCAGGAAAATATGAATACAGCTCAGTTATCCCAATTCCCTTTGTTCTAAGTAGACCAAAATGTTCTAAGAGAATGTGAGACTGCTACTCTTCTGAAAACACATTTGAATTTATTAATCTTTTGATTCTATCAATACTAAAAATATAAAGAGTAGTCGCTTGTATGTGGGATGATTTGAAGAGCTTCTCAACCAATTTTGATAATTCTTTCGTGATTGAAAATCTCCAATTTTCGGACAGACATGGGGATAAAAAGCATTTTGTAGTTTCAATTTTTAAATTACTGTAAGACTAAAATAGATTTACAAGTCTTATGTACTGGAATATTAACACATTGGAGATAAAACAAAACATACTTGTGAGGAAAACTTTGGTTGTACATTATAATTGCCTTCAGAGATAGTAGTTTTCATTACTCTCCATAAAAATACCATATCAAATAACTGAGGCATTATATATAGTTGGTCATGATTTAAAACTAAGACACATCTAAGCATCAGAGAGTAGAATCTGCTTATTATGGTATGATAAATGAGGCCTGAGGAGCTGGCAGTTGCTGACTGGGGATCGCACTTGAGAGAAGTGGAGGCAAGGGACTAACCAAGCAGGGAAGACACTGCACCCAGGAGTAATGTGTACAAATCCCAATGAGACTCATTGAAGACCAAGGAAGAAGTACTTTTCCAGAGTGGAAGGAAATCTGATGGGAAGACCCACAGAGAGCAATTAATCCACCAATGAAGTAAGTTCATAGAAGTCCTGAAGGAAGTACATCCAGGGACTTAGGACATTTTGGGCTGAACCAAAACCATTGACAAGCTTCGTCAACATTACTACCGGTTGAAACAGAGCAGATGCTGAGAGGTAGTGCCGTTATTTCATGTGTGTACAGCAAGTTGCAGCCCACAGATTAGGAGCCTGATGAGTTATGTGCAGCAGTATAACTTAGGAGCACCTTTCAAATGCATAGTCAATGATATAAACTGGACTATTCCCTGTGTTAGGGGAAACAGGTATATGTTGACCATGGATTACTTCAAAGTGGCTGGAAGTGTACACCATCCCTAACCAAGAGGCCAAGACCATCACAGACTGCTCTTTGTCATTTTGGGGCACCATTAGAGCCGCACAGTGATCAGGACACCAACTTAAAGTCTAACCTCATGAGACACTCAGTTGACCTGGAGTACACTTTTCTTGCTAGCCAACTGCTCTTCAACCCACAACACCACTAGGTTGACATCAGCCAGCCAGGTATTTGGCAAGGAGCTACATTTATGTGTGACCTGATGTTTGAAAGTCCTCCTGGGTCAGAAAGGCCAGCAGTTAACTACTTGGAGAATCTCGTAGAACAGCTTCATGACATACAAGGTGTGATCAAAAAGCAATGGGAATTTTTAAATTTCGCGGGCTGTATACATCTGATTTTCAAACTTTATTTTATCTTGTTGGTACACATATTCCTGATGTATGTTTGCATTTTCAGCTATTTTGAATATTTAGTTTATTATTGACAATCAAAAAAGGGTATATGTGAATGTTCTGTGAATTTTTGCTTTTAAAAAAGATGGATCAAAGAATTTGCATTAAATTTTGCTTTAAAAATGGAATAAAGTGCAGCACTGCAATCAAAAGGGCTGAGACTTTTGGGGAATCTACTATGAGTAAGACAAAAGTTTATGAGTGATATAGATGCCTCAAAGAGGGTTCAGAAGATGTTGAAGACAATGACCACCTTGTATGCCCTAAACACATCAATTACTGATGAGAATGTGGAATAAGCAAAGAAAATGGTTCTGCAAAAATTGCCTAATCACCATCAGAGAGTTTGTTCCAAAATTGTTGAATTTCGACAAAAACAATGTCACCAGGACATTTCTCAGGAATTGCTGAATGAAGCTGACAATGACCCAAAACTTCTAAAGGAGGCTATAACAGGTTACAAAACATGTGTATATGCATATGGCTTCAAAACCAAGGCCTAATGGTCCCAATGGAAACTGTCTGAAGAGCCAAGACCGAAAAAAGTTTGACAAGTTAAAGCACATGTGAAGATTCTTCTAACTGTTTTCTTCAATTACAGTTGGGTAGTACATTGTGAGTTCTGCCTTATGATTGTAGGTCAATAGGTAACACTTACTGGAAGTTATACACGATTTGCATCAAGCATTCCAAAAATAACAACCAGAATTGTGGTAAAACCACTCATGGAAATTGCATCACGATAATGCTCCCGCTCACACTTCAATACTTGTTTGTGATTTTCTGGCAAAAAACAAGATGGTTAGGTTACCTCAGCATGGCCATATTCCTGAGGCTGAAGAGAACCATGAGATATTTGTTTCTGTTTAAATTTTTAATACCACAGGCTGGTCTATAAATAAATAAAACCTTGCACTTTAAAGATAACTGATGTTATGAAGGACATATAACTTAGATTGTGTCAATGATTGTATTAAACAGTACATTTTCATTATTTATTACAGGATGGATACTTCATTCTTGCAACATCACCAAGGTAAGACTTCACTTTTGAACTCATATTTCAATAAAAAGCCTTCTGATTCTTGTGATATATTTTCCTTTACTGGTAGTTCTATATATCATACAGAGTGAAGGGCCGTAAGTGTATGAAGGATAATATCAAAAACCATCCAACCCACTTTCGTAGTATTTTGATTCCTAAAAATCCCTATTCTTTTTAATGGAATTGAGCTATAAACTACCTGCTAATTTTGATGTACACATTTATAGAAGACTGAAAAAGGTTTATAAATCTTTTGTTGAGCATAATCTGGAGTAAGTTGATATCTTGACGTAAATTGCATCTAGGAAAAAAATAATGATAGTTGCTGTTACTATACAATGTATGTGGGAATAAAAAGTCTGTTATATCTTATTCCAAGCATTATACATAGCTAGTCATAATAATCCTCTCTTTAACAAAACCAATTGTGTGTTACATTTTGTTTGTTTAGTTACCATTTATCTAATACTCTAAATTTCTATGTTGAAGCGGAATCAGAACCTCTGAATAGGGATAGTTGTAGACACCTAATTGGTCTATCTAAGTAAATTTTGCTGCATTTCTTTTTATGTAGCAGTAAACTTCATGCACAAGATTACTATATACTTTGAGTGATAATGTGTGTAGCGTAACAAAATTACCAATCAAAATTTATACTTGATAAATAAATACACATTCAGATTGCCATTTGGTAGGTTAATTAATTAAATTGCAGAGTATCAAAGCTATTTTGAATGTAAAGGAAAATGACATTACTCTACATGAAGACTTTGCATTATTAGTAAATTGCTAGGAAACAGTGATTCTCTTTTAGATTCATATTTCCTTTCATTATTTGTATGTTGTACCATGTTAAATTATCTGATTTCAGATTATACACAAATGCAGTTTCTAGTGATTCAACATTGCCCATTGCTGAAGCACCAATGAAAAAACACAGGCTTCAGTTCTAGAAAGGATTGCCCTGACTGAAAGTCGTGACTCAGAAATGCCAGCTGTAGAAAAATATGTTCACTCAGAACAATCTGATAAATATAGCAATAGGGGAGAAATTTACAGCAAGACTTTATTGATTGATAGGAATGAAATTTCATGCAAGCATAAAATTTGTGACAAAAAGTTTACTTGTTTGAATTAACATAGTGTAACACGTGAGGGTAAAGAGCTACACAAGTATAAAGTTTGTGAGAAGCATTTCACACGTTTGTCAAATTTGGAAGGGCATAACTTGATACATGAAGATGTAAAGCCTGTGAAATTTTTTTAAAAAAGGTTTGATGGTTTTTCACATTTTGAAAGATATTATGTGATACATGAGGTTAAAAAGCCTTACAAGTATAAAATTTGTGAGAAGAGATTTAATCGGTTTGACAAATTTGAAAAATCATCATTCGATACATGAAGGTAAAAAGCCTCACAAATGTGCATTTGAGAACAGATTTACCCATTTATCATCTTTAAAATTGCATAATGTTATACAGCCTTACAAATGTAAAACTTGATATAAGAGCTTTACTCATTTGCAGAATTTAAAAACATATAGTTTGATACATGAGGGTAAATAGCCTCACAAGCATGGTATTTGTGAGAAGAGGTTTTCTCAGTATCTTTTAAATTACATAGTTTGAGACATAAGAGTAAGATGCCTTACAAATGTGAAATTTGTGAGAAGAACTTTGTTCATTTATCTTTCTTGAAATTGCATTCTTTGACACACAAGGGTAAACAGCCTCACAAATGTGCAGTTGTGAAAGAAGGTTTATTCGGTTGTCAGAATTGAAAAGACATAATTTCATACATGAGGGTGAAATGCCTGACAAGAGTAGTATTTGTGAAAAGCTTTACTCAGAGGGGTAATTTGAGATTGCATAATTTTATCCATGAGAGTAAACATACACTTAAGTGTGAAATTTGTAAAAGTAGCTTGTCTTGGTTGTCTTTTCTGAAAAATAAAATAAAATGAGAATAAAAAGTGATGTAATTATATTTCACCTCGTGTGTGCTGCAGGATATACAGAATGGTTTTGTCTGATGCTCAGTTTACATCTGTTAAACAGTGCAATTTGATAACTAATGAAAATATAGAAAATGACATCACTTATGCTGTAAAATTGATATAATGCTTGTATAGGAATCATACAGTTTCACAGTTAAGTTGCTACATGAGCATGTATGTACTTTTGAAATAACACATGATGTAGATCATTTTAAAAGCTGCACCAATTTCATCCAATCTTTTTGTCTAAATCAGAATACAACTAATATAATTCTTTGGACTTTTGGTGGAATTTGTATATAGATCTCTGTATATGAGCCAATTTCACATATGTATAAAACGTTTTTATACTATTTTGTCAATTTATTGACTAGAATTTCAATGGAATATTATTATTTTCTGCTAAATACAATCTTGCTGTTGCTAAGTATATTTTTATTTGTGAAATTTTATTTATTTATTTTTTTTTTTTTTTTTTTTTTTTTTTTTTACTGTCAGTAATGAGCATTATGATCTTTTTTCTAATTTAATTTCATAAAAATAAAATTATATTCAAAGCAGTGTAATTATGCTTTTATTCACACCCTTTTCAAGTTTTGGAATAAAATATGTTAAACAAGAACATGAAAATAATTAATTCAATCATATTCATAGTTGTAAAACGTTTAATTTAATTTTTTGAAAAGCAATTTCTCTGCTATTCCTTAATCATAGATTTCAAGTTTCTTAATGCTACATCTTCAATATCCTGCTTGTATCAAACACGTCAAGGCCTAATAGGTAAAAACTTTTCACACTATCTATCTGCTGCCATCTGCTTAAGCTCTGTTATGCTTTTGGATATCTTTTTTCCAATTTTGGCTCAGCTATCTACATATCTGTACTTGGGTCATCCCTAAGTCCTTATGCTTTATGGTGGAGCATTTATTGGCAATGACACCTATTTTCTTGTATGCAGGTTATTTGGCCAAAGCATCCCAAATGTCTGTGCTAGTAGTTTTTTTTTTTTATTGATTAATTGATTTTTCTTTTATCCCCCTAAGGTTTCCCAATACCCAAATACAAGTTAGGATAGTGCTTCCCAATAGCTATTGAAAGAATTTTGAAATAGTTCATTGAGATTTTTTTTGCTGGTTAGCCTGTATTGTCCAT
Source organism: Hymenopus coronatus (assembly GCA_030762935.1). Lineage (NCBI taxonomy): Eukaryota > Metazoa > Arthropoda > Insecta > Mantodea > Hymenopodidae > Hymenopus > Hymenopus coronatus. The sequence goes on along the minus strand of CM060899.1, from coordinate 30,641,831 downwards.
CTGCTGATCCGCAGGGAGATACTTTGGTGTACATAATATCTGCCATACGTCAGTTATTTTAACATTTGCATATTTGTTTCTCTGGCAGAAAGGCTAACAGCTGAGAGTTTTGTTATTCAGCTGTTGATTGGAGTAATATTACCTGCTTTATATATTTTGCCTGTGTAATATTTGGCTCTGTTAACCATTTGCAACTTCCTAGTTGTATATATTGAAATACTAATAACTTAAGCCAGTTTGTAATAAAACAAAATAAGCTTGCACTAATATTTATATTTTCTATAGCTTTTATTCTTTCTTTAATTTATTCATATAAGAAAAACTTCTGTCTTTCAATATTACACTTTTGACAGATTTAAATGTTATAAGAGATTTAAAATTCAAAATAGTATTTTTATTTATTCTGGTACATTATAACTGATATTGGTAAATGTAAATGAATGAAACTTACCTAATGCGAAGTTTCAAGAGATTTATCAAGATGCCAGGTGCAAAAGAGATCTATTTGCTGAGTGTGTGTGTGTGTGTGTTTTTGTTTTGTTTTTTTTTCCACTTTAACTATGTTTTTCTTGTGTGATAAGATTTGAAACAATTATCTGGATGGAAATAGTTTCAACTATATCACTGTTCTCCCAAGCCAATTATAGAAGTAAAAGTAGTATTAATGGAATTCATGGATGATGTGTAGGTTTTCATTTGATGCCATCTTCACTTATTATGCCCACAAAATTTTAAAATTCTGACTTGCATGTACAAACCACATAAATTTGTATTTGGCATTGGCATTCATCTCAAGATTGCATGTTCAAACTGCCCAGGCTGTGGTTTTTAAGTATGCCTGAAAGTTGCAGCCCCAGGACAGTAGATTTGTCAGCATGTAAAAGAAATCCAGTATTGGTAGTACTGATATTGTGGCAACTGACAGTATCATTAACAAATAATTTCTTTTTTCATAAAATTTTGATTAGGAATTACTAAAACATGTTTTACAGGCTGTGATGGTATCCTTGCATATTGCTAATATCAGAATGATTGTGGAAAGCATAGTTACATCCCCTCACAAATGGTCAGTTGATAACTAGCATTACTTATTGGTTATGCCCTCATTCTGACCAAAAAGGTTTAAACAAAAGAGGCTAAAAATTGTCATAATTTTTATTTCTCTAGTAGCTTCTTACAGCAGTTAAAGGAAGTATTATATACCTGAAAATTTGACTTTACGATGTTAATAAACATACCTGTTTTGATATCCTAGATATTGCTCTGCAAAATAGTATAATCCAAAAGTTAAAAGTCAAATGAAATCTGAAATTTGCATTTATCATGAAACCACAAACAATTTCAAAAATATGTTCAAGTTCACTCATTGATCATGTTTTAATACCATGTACATATATACTCTGCAGGAGCATGCTTTTATTGAATGTTCAATATTATCAGCAATATATAAATGTGTTACATTTAAAGGTATTCTGTTGAACCTTTTAGAAAGGACCTATTTAACCTAGTACAGTATGAAACATTTTGAAAGTCTTTGATTCACTTTTTTTTTTTTTTTAAATATAAATATTTCATTCTTCAAATTTGTTAAATTTGGGGTATATCTCCTAGGCCTAAAGGCAAGGAAAGTGTAGACAAACCGAATAGGTACAAAAATATAGCTCTATCAAAAGGAAAATCTGCAAAGGAATCCTAACAAATAGGCTACAAAATTGGGTAGAGGAATATAACATTCTCTCAAATTTTCAAATAGGTTTTCCACAGGTGAAGAAGTACTGTTTACAATTTATTTATAATTAAAACATAAGTGGACAAGTATTTAAAAAAAAATGGGGAAATTAGGCATGGTATTTATATACTTGGAGAAAGCCATATTAATCTAGATTTGTTATGGTGTAAAATTTTGAGTAAGGAAATTAGCTAGCATATGGTAAATATAATTACAGATAAATATACAACAAGAACACATTTTGTGAGAGTAAAAGTAGGAATGCCAAGAAAAAAAATATATCAAAGGAAAGGGTTAAGACAAGGGTTTAAATTAGTCCTGTTATTTAACATTTACTGTTTTATTAGGAATTTACTTTACTGCTCTACAATTATTTGAATATATTGAAGCACCTTTCACTATTGCAGATTCAGTATGTGATTCATCCATTATTGTAGCAACTGGATTCCATGGACTTCATATTCATAGACGATATACTTAAAGTGATAGAAAGATGCTGTAAATGTTCGTCAGAAATTAATAATGTAATAATCCGAGGGCTATTATTTGCAGACAATTTAGTTTTAGGATCCATCTTTATAATTGAGGAGCTTGCTTTCAAAAGGAAACAAGTCCACCATTAAAAAAAAAATGAATGCCATCAATATCTATGATGATTTTCAACAAAACTCAGACAAGTCCAATTGAAAATTGTGCTTAAAATAAGCTTTTCAGTCAAAATGAAAGAAGTTCAGAGAAAATTTAAGATAAAATTATCTCATTCCTTTTACAGTCAATACGAAACAAGTCCCATAGGTATAGTATTCATTGCAAAGTGTTCCAATCGAATCAAAACAAGTACCTTACACATTTTATTTCCAAAACTAAATACTCATACCCTGTAAATAATGGTGTGACACCTGGAAGGGGCTGTAGGAATGCATTGCCTACCAGGTCCATTTGTACCGGCCTTCTCACCCTATAATCTGGCACAGTATGACCCTTTCCATCCCTTTTGTGTGAATATTGAGTAGGACAACATTTTTGCAAGATCAGCAGACAAGCTCTTTATCCCACATGAGATTTCCTTCTATCCACTGTTTTTGTATATTATGTCCTACCCTCTATCCATCGCATATAAGCTGTTCCTGTCGCCAATGTTTTGATAGTAATTTCCTTGTAGCACAAAACACAGAACATGGAAGAAACTATTGTAATTGCCATTTACTGCAGGTCAAGAAAGACAGTGTACAAGTCAAAAGACAGAAGTGGAAAAAAATAAAAGGTATGTGTAAAATGAATACTATTGGATTATTTCAAGATATCTGTAGTTTATGAAATTATATTACTTATTAATACACAAATGTTATAATTATTCTAAAAGCCACATTTTTCAATTTATATTAATACAATTTATTATTAATAATAATAATACATAAATAAATTATATTAATATAATAATAATAACAAATAAGAGTTTGAGGTATGAAAATCCAGACCCATTTTTAGAAAGATTTAAAGGCCATGTAACCATAATAATAAAGCAGACAGCTGTAGTAAGGTCACCAATATTGATATAATGGATCAAAATTGACTTATTTTGATATGGGTCTAAAACTGAACAAGACATGTATCTAACCAGATGCATATCATCATCAGCCCCTTCAAGAAATCCACCATTGTTATTAACAACAGAAAATACAGCTCGTGTTACTACGTGAGTATATTAAATATTAAAATGATTTTTATTGATCTTACATAAAAGATGTTTGTAGGCTAAATTTATTCATATATATATAAAACACATTTTATTTCATTTTGCTTTTAATACTATATTGTTTTTACAATTACTGATAAATCAGTAAGGTGTGGTATGTAAAGGGTTTGTCTAAATTTCTTTCTTCAGGCCATGGATATTTCTAAGTTCCATGTAATTAAAATAGGAAAGGCTAACCATAAAGGCCTCATCCCAAAAGAGGAGGAGACAGAAAATCAAATAAATCTTTGGATAAACGGTGAAACATTGCAAAGTTTCTGGAAGTTTTTCCAGCCAAATAAAGCCACAACAGAATGAAATCGCGATGTGTGTACCTTGACTCCAGTCTCAATATTAATGTACTGTGCAAACTCTAAAATAATTCTGTGGACTCAAATCTGAAAATAAGATATTCTATGTTCTCTAGTGTAGTTTTAAACAAATTCATTATAGGATTCTCATCTGCATCAGATGCATATGGGTTAAACGTACTGTTAAAGAACAAATCATTCACTGAAAAAAATGACAATGTGTTAATATAATAAAACATGTGCATGACATAAGTGAAGTTACTGCAGCATTATATTTTGATATGCAGCAAGTCCAAACCATTCCCTTAACTCCAATCCAACATGCTTTTTATTTGAGGCAGATTGGCTTCTATTCTTTGCTGTGTTCATTTAAATTACAAAAAACCAAGTTTTTGTTGTTGGACACAAAATCAGGCAAGGGGGGGGGGACAAATGAAGTTGGATCTGCGCTTCTATGTCATGTTAAGTCAATGTGTTTTAATGGCATGACTTCTTTGATGTTGTTTTGTGATGACTGTGGAGCCAAAAGAAAAATTCCCATATTATTCATGTCTTTGCCCATTGGCTTGTAAATATGTCTCCAAAACAACTCCAAGATGTAACTTTCATATTTGCAGTGAGAGGTCATTGCTTTCGGCCTGCAGATAGGACATTTGGTAGGGTTGAAAAACGTCCTGTTTTAACCAAAAACAGAGGAATATATTCACAAATATTACAAAGTAGGAGAGAGGGGGGGAAACAATTGATAAAGTTTTTCCTTGGGCAACGAATATAAAAGAGTACAAGGATTCAAGATTTGAAGCAAATTACATTAAAAAGGTAACAAAGAAAGGCAACACCATGTGGTTAGTAAAACGAATGATGTTCTATAGAAGGGAATCTGAAACAGAAGCATTTTCTTCAATATTAAAAAGAGGAAAAAATGCTAACATAAATTTGGAACCTTCTCCATTAGGGTGTGCTATAAGTGCAGAAAAAAGACTGATGTTTTAAAGATTCTAGAAAAACAGTTTGGCATGGAATGGTTGCAGGATAATTCCTTGACTTAGTCAGGAATCTATCTTTTTAATGTAGATTGTGGTAGTGTTGCAGAAACACCATGCGACTGTGGCAAGTTTGATCACTCTTTACATGTATAGATTACACAACTGATTTGCTGGTAAACTCTCTGTGATTTTTTTGTTTAGTAAGATTCCTACCTTTATGATTGACTGCTGCTAAGAAAATTCCTACACTTTGTATTTCTATTAACTTTTTCTTATTTTATTATTCTTGATACTTTTTTATTATTGTGCATTATTGTACTGTTATTGTGGTGACTTAAAATGGATGACTCAATAAATGAAAATTTAAAATTTTAATTATGGCTATCACTTTTATGTCCATACCAGTTTCAAGCAATATCAAACAAGTCTATATGCCAATCAAAATGGCATAACTAAAAGTTTTTTGCAATAACTTGCAGCAATATTATTTAAACAAAATGCAACTAGCAATAATCCAAATATACTTGAATCTCAATATAACCACATAATATGAAAAATATAGTATTAATATGAGGTTAATTTTAGATTTTTTTTTTCTTTTTAATGAAAAAAATAGTATTTATATGAAGTTAATTTTTAGTTTTTTTTTTTTTTTTAATTCCTGTAAAATTAGAACTGAAGAATTTGGCTTGTTTTGAACCCAAGCTCCACAATTGGGCTGAAGCAATCCTTACAGTAAATGGACAATCAGAGTATAGAATGGAACGAATGTTCTTAAAAATAAGAGAATTAAACATAAAGCATATACTGCCCATCCTAAAAAATGCACTCCCACAATCATTCTATAACACTATGGAGAATTGTATAGATGCTATTAATTTACTGTTTTGAAATGTTACATGACATACGTCATGGATGTGGTGCAGTAATGGAGGATGAGAGTGGTCAGTGCCATGAACCCCCCCAGCCGGTTAATGCGGTCCTCAACACTTGGAGCTGCTACTTCTCCATAAAGTAGCTCCTCAATTGAAACCCCTCAGGGACCTCATGAGCCTGAGTTAACCCCAGGCCAGTTCTCCCAGCAGGGGAAAAATTCCCATGCCGGTACAGGGAATCAAACCCAGGCCTTCCATTTGGTAAGCAGCTGCACTACTACAACACTAACGAGACAACCGGTAAATTTAGATCCACAATTGAAATTGAAGAAATTGCTCATGTTTTAATCAGCGTTATTTTCATTATTTCCCTACTTACATATGTTTGAGTTTCATATATTGCTGTATAATCAATAATACTCAATATTTTGTGCTGACATGAATAGAATCTAATCTATTATATATAGCAGGTTCTATCAAGTCATGCTCAGTTTCAGATTCATATCCCTCACTCTCCAATAAGACTGAAGACTGTCATATGTATGAGAAAGTCCCAATGTTGCTGGTCACATTATAAAAGCAAAAGTCAGAACTTTGCTTGACAGCAGTTGCTGTTGTCCAACAAGTTGTACTATTAACTGATCTGACATTGTAAAGAAAGCTTCCTTTATTTAGATTGCTTTTATTTTATTAAATAGTATCTGTATTGTGTAAAGCAAAGTCATTTCTACATTAAATTTTGTGAATCATATTGCCGTAAATATTGTTTATCCACTTCTTTCAAAATAAAGGATTTCAGAAAATGACATTTAATCAAAAGTTGTAATTTAATTTCAAACTAATATTTCATATATATATATAAAACAGAAAATCATAAGATTGCAAATGCACCTGTGGTCCTATAATTAAAGTGCAGTCCCAACATTTTGTTTTGTATTCTGAAAATAAATAAATAAATGGTGTGTCATTTATGGACACTCTTTTAATTTGGTGAAATTTTTAGAAACATTGTTACAGATCAATATTTCTAGGATATTATCCATCTAAATTTCTTTTATTTTTCACAAATTTTAAAGTTATAAACAAGTACGTGAAACTTGTGTATAAGATTTAATCTCCATACTATTAGTTTGCCAGAAGGCCCCTCTAAATGCAAATTCTCTCCAAATTTCTAATTTAAAACTTTGAACTTTGGTTGGTGTCCTGTGTCACACATTCAGACGTGTGGACAAACAGTTGCAAGCACACTTAATTTTGTCAAGGTAAAACTTTAAAAGTTTATAATTATGTAAAAATGATTTCATTTTTGAATAGATGATGTTATTTCATGACATCTATTCATGTGAGTTGTTTATTGGAGAAGTAAGAGAACAGGCAGAAGTTGGAATACGTAAATAAATAATTAAACATGATAATAACTGCAAAGGTATGGTTCGGTTACACAGAATAAGACCATTTATTAAAAGAGCATGGAAAAAATCAACTTTTATGAATGAACCAGATCAATATGGGATTTCTATGCTTAGCACTAACTGTGAGTGTTCCATTAACTACAGATTCATGATGTCACAAATTACAGTTTTTCAAAAAAGTGAAGCCCTCTGTGGATTTTGAAGTCTGGCTCAAGCCACCCCAGTTATCTATATGCAATGTAACAACAAAATAATAATTTAACACAAGCCAAGTACCTATCACATTCAAAATGTATCAAACTAAAGCTCATTACAGCAACTGATTTAGAATGTTAATGCTGGCCTTTCTTGAATGAATTAGAAAAATACAGCTCATAATTTAAAACTTAATAATGAATGATGATTATAACAGTGATGAAGATGATAATGATGGACAAGTAACAATCAAAAGATATGTGTATAAACATATAAATAATATGATGATATTGTATTATTATCTCATTTAAATTCTACCTCAGAAGTTCACGTTACAAGACAGGATTTTTGTGATCACTTTTTTTTCACCAGAAATGCACTCAACTCTTCTATGGTCAGAAACTTTCACAGAACAATCTATAATGTACTGGAGAGGCTAAATATTCAGAAGTTTCTGATTATCTTGTGACAGTGCTTCTGGTCTTTACTCTGAACAAGAACGTTAGACATTTCTATTAATCCCTCCAACTAGCTGAAGCCGATCTGCATAAGTTTTGCCTCAGTTGCTATATCACAATATGGAGGCATTAATTGTGGTAATCCAAGAATGGGTTGAGAACTAACTTTCCATAAATCTACTCTTTTAAGTTCATGTCCTTAGTTGCCTTGAACTAATCAAGGAGTACATACATGAACTGTTTTCTGAATTTGTATCAATATGACTGCCAAATTCACCCTTATTTTGCCAGCACTTATTGAATGCTTGCATTCTTGTACTAATCCTTGTTTGTTTTATTCTGCCACACAGATGTTAGTATTATTGCATGGTGTTCCAGTCCCCTTAATGGGTAATGCGCACATTTGAAGGGTGACAAACAAGCAATGTGTCATACAGTGAAAAGCAGATAAAGGTGATACAAACACTCTGTTATGAAAATTGCACATGCTGTTGCCATCTGAGAGGTAGTTTTGAAGCAAAAAATCCTCTTATATACTTCACATTAAGAGTTTACATGCATTCCAGATGCATTAATCTCTTAACTAATATTTTTTATTATACAATTATGAGGTGTAAACTTGACTTCACTTTGAATACATTAAGATAAATGATTATGTTAAATTAAGAGACTAATTTTTAACTCTCTCTACCTTATTCAACAAGGTATTCAGTGTCCATTAAGAGATATGGAGCAAAGCTATACGGAACAGACCTTAATAAGGACCTTATTTGAAATGGAGAGATATTAGTTATTTGTTTAGTTATAGCATAAAGAACATTAGAGTAGTTGTCAACATTTTATCGCACCACTGTAAGTTATCAAGTAATCTTAGAAACTATCAAACAATAAAATATTATGCAGTGCCTCACCTCTTGTTTTTATTTCCCTATGGATATTAAGCTGGTGGACAAGGAGTTATATGGTTCAGCATACAGGAATGTGTTTAAGTAACACAATATGCATAAAAGTAGGCACAAAATCAGATGCAGTTGATAAAGAATTTTATACCTAGAACAGCACAAGGAGTTAGGTCACAAAAGCTGGGTTATGTGTTTTAATGGTCTAGTTCAAAGTCTAACAAATGATGACCAGCAAGTGTTCCACCATGGCACTGTTAATGAACTCAACATTGTCATGGCATTACCTCACTATGACAACCATTATGATTTCAAACCCATGAACTATTACTACACCCTTGAGAGATATCTATCACATTGTAAGGCTTTATTCAGTTTCTAAAACTCTAGACATCAAAAACTCTTCACCAAGTTTGATGATGCCATGAGATAATAACAAGTTTACAATTGGTGAATAAAGTATACCTACATAAATATATTCATACATACATTTAAATTTACCATCTACTTAATTAATGACTTTCCAAGATTAACTGCACTTGAACTAAGTTTATGCGACTATGAAGAAACAGGATATTATTTTAAAAACATTTGTATCAGTAAAGGAACTCCCAAATGTTTCACATTTTTATATGGCTCTATCACTATGAGATATGTAATCTTTAAAACTTTTTCTAACTCTACAAAGCTTCCTGCACATTTTACATGTACATGGCTCAGTCAATATGAGATAGGATATGAGTATTAAAGTATTGTCTATTTTTAAAGCACTTCCCACATGTGTCACATTTGTATGGCATTATACCACTATGAATTAGCATGTGAACTTTAAATGAGTTTCTGGTCTTATAGCTCTTCCCACATGTTTCACATTTATATGGTTTTATGCCACCATGTGACAGAATGTGGTGTTTAAAAAAACGTCTATCACTATAGCACTTTCCACAACTTTCACATTTGTATGGTTTTATACCACTATGAGACCGGATGTGCTTTTTAAAATAACGCTTATCACTATAACAATTCCCACATGTTTCACACTTATATGGTTTTATGCCACTATGAGTCAGGATATGATCTTTGAATACCTGTTTAGCACTATAGCACTTACCACAAGTTTCACAACTATATGGTTTTAAACCATTGTGAGAGCGAACATGGACTGTAAGACTAAATTCACGAGAAAAACATTTGCCACAAGTTCCACACTTATACGCTTTTATACCACTATGAGTGCGAACATGGCTTGTAAGATCTGTACACACACTAAAACATTTGCCACAGGTTTCACACTGATACGGTTTTTCACCAGTGTGGGAAGACAGGTGTCTTTTAAGACCTGTACATTCAATAAAACATTTGTCACAAGTATCACACTTATATGGTTTTATACCAGTATGAGAGTGAATATGCCTTTTAAGGCTTGAAATACGCGTAAAACATTTTCCACAAGTTCCACACTTATACGCTTTTATACCACTATGAGTGCGAACATGGCTTGTAAGATCTTTACAGACACTAAAACATTTGCCACAGGTTTCACACTGATACGGTTTTTCACCAGTGTGGGAAGACAGGTGTCTTTTAAGACCTGTACATTCAATAAAACATTTGTCACAAGTATCACACTTATATGGTTTTATACCAGTATGAGAATGAATATGCCTTTTAAGGCTTGAAATACGCGTAAAACATTTTCCACAAGTTTCACACTTGTATGGTTTAATGCCAGTGTGAGAAGGAGCATGCCTTTTAAGAGCTATGGAGCCAAAAAAACATTTTCCACAAGTTTCACACTGGTATGGTTTTATGCCAGTATGGATGTGAGCATGCCTTTTTAGGTTTGAAATACGGGTAAAACATTTGCCACAAATTTCACATTTGTGTTTTGTTTCCCTGCTGTGATGCAGAGCATGTGCTTGGAATTTACAACGTTTAACAAAATTCTTACCAGATACTACTACACAATTGTATTTCTTTGTCTCACCATGTACAACAATATTATGCCTTGTCAATATTAATTCATAAGAAAAAATCTTCCCACATGTTTCACATTTATAACCTTTTCTACTACTGACACCATATTTTGAATGATAACCAGCAGAAAATGACTTTCCATATTTGCATGACGGTGATCTATTATGCAGCTTTGATAATGAAATACTAGTAAAGTTCTTATCACATGATCCATATTTCTTTGGCTTTCTGCATTCATTATCCGCAATATGACTGTTTTTCCTGAGCTCATCAATGAAACCTTTCCCACAAGTTCCACATTTGGGAAATTTACCACTGTTGTGTGTTAACATATGAGTTTTGTAGTTTGCCTTATTAATAAACCATCTTCCACATTTTGTACATTTATGTCTATCCACATAGTTATATGTTTGTATCTTTATTAACTCACTGGAATTCTTTTTGCTTATCTTCATTCTATTTAAAACCCTCACTTTTGAATGTTCTTTTTGACTAACAATTGTGATGTAGTTTACAGAATCAGGTTTAAGATCTTCTATTTCATATGTTCTTCTATCAGCACCAAACTCTTGCTTTATTAAAGTTGGATACTGCATAACTACGCCAGAAAAATTTGCATCAAGACTTGACAGCATACCTGCATGTGACCTGGAAGATCAAACATTAATAGTCAAGCTAAACTCAAAATTGGAATGCAAGGATACTGAAGGATTTCAACACAAAATACCACTTATAATGCAAAAATTACATTATGTTATTCACATTTTCAGTTATGAGAGTTTTGTAAATCCTATCATGTTATTTCCCATGTAGCCCATTGGCTAAATTTACAATCTCAGCTAGCGCTTTGGGTGGCATAATTCTACTGTTTTTCATCTTCAAAAGATCAGTATGAATTTCAAAATTCTTTAAGACAGTAAGAATAAGATCTATTCTTGAGCAACCAGAACATCACAAAATTATATACAGAGTAAACAAATTATATAAGTGGCTATAGTTAGTTTTACTGGCTACCTGCTTAGATTTAATTGTTGAATGCTGATTTCAAATTAGAAATTAACTTTTTGTTTATTTTTTCTTTAAGACAATGTTAACAATAAGATCTATTCTTGACAACCAGAATATTACAGAATTATTAATTAAGTGGATACAGTTAGTTTAACTGGCTACCAGCTTAGATTATTAAGTGCTCATTCCAAATTAGAAATTAACTTTTTGTTTCTTTTTTCTTAGTCTATTTGTTATAGCTGTAGGTAATTATTATTGTACAGTACATATCTCACTTTAGGTATCAAGGGATCAGATGGCATATCACAGAGTTTATGTGCTTGCTGTGAAAGATACAGAGGTTTTCACCTTTATGTGTTAGTTAATGTTAAGGTACCTCCAATTTTTTTTTTTTTTCTGGAGTGTTTAATGCACGCTTTTACTACTTGTGGCACTGCTGGCGAAGACATTGGTGATACATGAAATAAAGATGGAGCACCGGTGGAATGCAATGGTGGTGGAAACTGGAGAACCTGGAGAAAATCCACCCCTGCACACCACAAATCTCACATACAGTCTCAGACTGTCTAGGTATGAGGTGACTGGTCTAACCACTTGGCCACGGCATGGCCCAACCTCCAAATGTGCAAGAGAGCAGAAATTGTGAGAGTGGCAGGAGAGCAATGGACTAGAGGTGATATCAGAACTCAGAGGGAGTCACATACATACACAATGCATTGCAAACAATTGCATAAGCTTAATTTGCAACAAAAGAACTTGCACTAACAGTAATAGGTATTGCTCTGGAAGTAGTTATCACACCCACAGTAGGTGAACACTGACCCCAACTTTAAACAGGACCTGATTGGTTGTCTCTATGTGGCCAGCTGGTTCAATTATGGATCAGCCAAATATGTTGGAGGGATTCAGATGTAGATGTAGCCAAAGTTGGATTTAATGGGACAGTGAGACCAACTACATTTGTTGATAAGGTTATGATCAATCACCTCAAAGCACCAGAGGGAAGGTCAATGTTTCAGACACACTGTAACCACTTCAGAACTGCTCTGTCTACTTAGGAAATAATAATGAACTTACAACAGCACCCAATGTCATCATGCACCATTGGTTGGAGACTAAAAGCAACAATGTGAAATTACCATCCTGCATGTAAGCTGCCATTAACCTATCATAGAAACCGCTATACTTGAAGTGGTACCCTGTTAGCAATGCATAAACTCCTGAAAATGGTATTATATAGTGCATGGTGATGAATTACTGTCACTGTATAAGAATGGCGGCAACCTTGGAGAAGTCCAATTTTGCCACGCTTTTGGAGATTCACAGTTACTACTAGTGTCATGCTGTGGAGAGCCATTAGGTATGTTTTATGCCATGCTGGTAGTGATCCTCTTAATTCTGATAGTACAACCATCATGGAGATCCTGCGTCTTTTGGCACAACCTCTCATGCAATGGGGGTAGGTTCAAACCTCTTCAGCTGCTCCAGTGCAAGCATTTCAGACCCCAAACACCCGTGGTACTTCTGAAATTACTAAAAGTAGTCAGGCCCCTCCCAAGAGGGAGCTGTTCAGCCTGGGTTGGATTCAGCATGGCAGTCGTCCCAAAATTAATGGGAGATTGGGTATGCCTTGAAGTATTCCAGTGCTAAGCTGAAGAGTTTGTACACAGCAAGCTAGGTTACTGTCACCCGCATGACAGTAGTCATCCTCTCTAGGAGTTGACATATAAGTGACATATCGACTGCCTTCCTTATGCAAGCTAGGAGGCCATTTTATAAAATAGATACTGGCCTAAAAATCACAGATATGATTCCTGGGGTCCACAGCACACCTGAGTAGTCAAGTCACTGCTGCATGGCTTATGTACAAGCTTTCATACGACAGCATTGTAGCAACATGACAATAGTCATCCATACATCACACATGTATGAATGAATTGTTGAGGTATTTCTTTGGCCAACTAGATCCCAGCAGAGATTGAAATCTATCTGCAGCTCCAAGAATTTGGTTTCTGGTTTGTAATTTGTAGTCTTAGTTCCAAGTTTCACACAGGCTTGATTGATATGCTACTTTTGTGTTGAAATTTGATTGCCACAGTTTTATCCTCATTGAGGATGAGTTTATTACCTATAATCCAAGAAAATATGGAATTGGTTATGATCTTCAAGTTTTCTATAAACTCAACAAAATCTTATCCATTTATAAGCAGGCTTGTGTCATCTGCAAAAAAAGGCTAAGCTTAACACCAGTTATATCTTTTAAACATATTTGCAGATCATTTATATATAACCAAAATAGGAGAGGTCCTAAGATGGACCCTTGTGGGACCCCCAGTGATATAGTTCCTCTATCTGAGGTTGCCTTTATTATTGCAATTTTTGTTTTCTTCTTTAAACTCAAGTTCAACTAATTGTTCCCTTTCTTCCAAATAACTTGCAAACCCATTTAATGCAATGCCCCTTACTGCACAGCTTGAAAATGTGTCTAATAGTATCTTGTGATCAACCATGTCAAAAGCTTTAGAAAGATCTGAAAATATGTCCATTCCTAATTTACTATTGCCTAGAATAATACAACATATAAGGAACCAGCTTGGGCCCAGTTCTCAAATCCAGGATATCTTGGAGCATTTACAACAGTTGTGGATCCACTAGACTCAGTAGAGTATATGGCAGTTGTGTGACACCCTTCCAAAATGAATTCTTGTATGCATCCAGCACAGAACAGCAACACCTTACTGATATGTGCACCTTACTGCCAACCAAGTCGTAGGTTAATACTATTTGAAATTGCTGAACTAGTCATATAACCCCATAAAACATGTGACATTTCCTTTCCTTTGCTCCTTCTAGGAGCTTAACTTTTTTTATTAGGCAGAGTATTTATTGCATTTATGTTAAGATAAGGAATTACCTTATTTTTATCCACTATAACCCAAAATTGTTATTATTCACAGCCATTGTGATGCTGTTCTATGTAGAGAAAGGTATTATCTGTATTGAAGGCTGAAGGTGATTACTTATTTCAAGACTTTGTGAAGTTGTAATACTGAAGAATTTGGTTTTAGCTGTGACTTATACATAATGGTATTGAAAAAGAGTATTTCTTCAGGAAAAGAATGTAAAACATTCCGTTTCTTTTTTTTAAAAAAAAAAAGTATAGGGTTGACACCTACTTTCACTACATATGGCACAACAGGCAATGACATTGAGGATACATGGAATGAAGATGGTGGGGGAAATCAGAGAACATGCAGAACACCCATCCCTGCACCACTTTATCCACCACAAATCTCATGTGTGGTTGCTTGGGATCAAACCCAGGCAGCCTAGGTGAGACAAGAGTGGTCTAATCATTTGGCCACAGCATGATCTTTTAAAAAATTGGGGAATACACAAGCTGCAAGCAAATTTGAAAATAAGTTCTGTCTCATAAACTAAGTTTTATCCACTTGTCATATGTTAAGGTGTATAATTAACTCTATAAATACCTCTAGCTTATATAGAGGGTTGTTAAGTTAAGTCTGACAAACTTCAGAATGAAAGGATAGCATTGTTTGAATCATCTTTGGCCTGCAATGCTTTGTTTCAGAGACTTAATGATGTTTTCCTGAATCCTATCTTCTAAGTTCATGTGATTCATTCAGTCACAATAGTATAACAATTAGTTGTCCTGGACAGAGACAGTGGTTGCTATACCTAACACCTATTCAAGGCTCAAAGTTTAACATAAAATGACTATATACAGAAAAATGAATGTTATGGATTATATATAAATACCTAATAAAGATACAAGGCTCAGCTAACATGTTTACCTCTCACGAAAATATGAGACTGACAAGTAAAGGTTTTGCCTCTTAAAAATTATACATTTAATCCTCTTGCCATCAAGGTCTTTAAAGGTTTCAACCCTAAAATGCTACCTGTCTATATAGTCAACTCTTCTGTACCATGCAAAGGCCAGCATCAATCTTGACTAGTATTGAGAAACAGTAAACCTATTTTTGAAACACCTTATGTGGAAGCCTACTGGAAAGAGGAAGACTTCTACTTTCTAAAGGTATGTTTTAAGGGTACAGAGGTTTCTTATGGTATTTCAAGGTCGGTTCTTTTAATTCTCAGCAATTTTGTTTAACCTTGTCCAGTATACTTTTGTGTTTACTGTATAAAAGTGAACATGCCAAGTTCTTCTGTGAATATATTTTTGCCGAGGGGGTTGATGGTAATTTAACGTTAAGACAAATGTGATATCAATGCAAATAATTTGATAGTTACAGGGATGATTGAGTACTTAATATACCTCTGTGATTATTTCATGCAAAGAGGAGGTTGTTTAGTGTGTACTCATTTAATTGTGAATATATTACTGTGAAGAAAATGACTGGATTTCAATTTAATTTTTCAATGATTGAATATGTAAATTATCAGTGGTTTTAGAAGAGAGAGCAAGTTGAAGATATAATTAATAATTCTACTTTCTTCATATATGTTGTGAACTTATTGCCAAAGAAGCATGAATTCTAGTTAACAGTCAGTTATTTGCTGCAAAAAAAAAAAAAAAAAAAAAAAAATTGCATTTGGTGTGTGCTTAAAATGTAAAAAAAGATTTACACCTTAAGTGCATTAATTTGGACTTCCACTTTAAATAAAAAGAAAAAAACTAGTGATTTGCAACCAAGTAGTGCAATAATTAACCTTTTTTTAGATGACTTTTGTGTACAGCATTTTTGCTGCTTTAAACAATTGATTCATAATGAAATTTATTTTTTGATTACAGATTCATTTTTAATCTTTTGATATCCATAAATGACTAATTAAAATTAGCTTTTTTATTCATGTATAAATTGAGAGTAATCATATCCATGGTACAGTTGAAACCAGTGCAAGAAAACCATTATAATAATTGAATCTATGAGTTTACACAAGGCTTCATCAAGATGTTACTTACACAACAGATCCATCGGCTGCAAGCCAAGACAGATCTTATAATACCAATTCTGTTGTGTAAATAACAATTTTGATGAAGCATTTGGTAAAACAACTCATAGTGCATTAATATTAACTGAGCTTCACAGTGTTTCACTTTGAATTTATTACTATCTTTATAATTGAAGCTATTATATTTTTAATGCAATACAGTGAAATCATCAGTTACTATGAGCTATATTTTAATAAGCATAACTTAGTTTTAAAGCTATGTTTGTATTTTTTTTTTTTTTTTTTTTTTTCAATCTGAATATACCTTTATAGTGTCATATGTTTTTCCTGTTATTTTGATAGAAGTGTCACCTAAAACTGCAATAAAAAAATTATTATTCTTTATTGTCATTTTGTGCTGGATATTAACTTACTATCCTATAATTCTTCTAAGCATTAGATTATTAAACAGAAATTACTGTATTCATCTGAAATACGTTCAGAACTCGGTTCAACTTGCATCTAAGATGTTTGTTTTTCGAATACTATGCAGGAAAAAATGTCAAATTTTGTAAGTATGGCAGTGACGAAACCTGAGTAGAAATAGTATAGAGTACTGCCAAGGTTGCAATGTGTGCGGTAGATTCTGTGTGTTTCATTCCATGCCAAAAAAATAGCTGTTAACAGGCTTATGAGCATTTTTACTGGAAAAATTATTTCTCTCAAAGAATAAAATTAAGAGGACTTGCCTTCACATCAATGACTGCATATAATGTTTTGGAGGCCAACAGTTAAGAAAAAATGTGAAGCTAGCTGCAAGTTTTCCCTCCTCCCACTTCACATATACAGTACATTTCTGCTTTTCCATCTGCCTCTCTATGCTGCACAAACATGAATTTACATGCAAATTCTAATTAGCTAAACTGTTTACAATATATAGTATTAAATATGTTGTCCTAGTAGAAAATCACATCCATAATCATTATTATAGCTACACTGCCATCATCAATTTTTACCATCCCACACATATTGTGAGCTTAAAATGTGAATTTATGCCTAAATTTGAATTAGGTTAAGAATTTTACAATATATTACTTATGCTATCTAAGTAGAAAATCATAGCCATAATGGTCATTACAGCTACACTGCACCAAGCTCAGACACAACTGATATATTTCTGTCCTCCCTTCTCCACTTCTCTCCCGTTCACAATTTGAATTTTTGTGTATATTCAAATTAGGTAAACATTTTTTGCTGTGCTATATCACATATGTTGTCTAAATAGAAAATTACATCCATCATTGTCATTACAGCCACACTGCTGCTACTGTTACATCCACCATTTTGATCTACCACCACGCCCATACCTTACATTTCCTTACTGCCCTCTTCTTCTCTCTCGCATTCAAAATGTGAATTTAAGTGCAAATTAGAGTTACTTCTTTCTTTGAGTGAAACTTTTTGTGATTTGTTATATTAAGTATGTTGCCTAAGTACAGAACATTTGTTACATAACTTGGCTGCCCGTGTGACCTTCACTGCATTTTCCAGTGTGCACATCCTACATCCTCATCACATGTGTGCCAATCTTACTTCTGTTCTAGTACAGGTCACACGTGAATAACATTAGGAACATTTAGTTTGGCTTGAAGTGATGTCTAAATGTAGTATACAATACCACAAAGAGTGCTTATGTACAATATATATGTGCTTACAACATCTTATAGGGAAGCTGTAAGGCAATTTGAAACTAAATTTCCAGGCATGCATGTTCTAAGTAGAGAGAGACCATTCATTTGCTTGTAAATAAATTCAAGGAGACAAGGCCAATTTGTAATAAGAAAAGAAAAGTAAACAAGCATGTGCTGATGGAGCAAAGATTAGTTGAAATCGGAGAAATGTTAGAAGTCACCACGAAAATTTCTTAGGCACCTTGCACGAGAAACTAACATTTCAAAAGCTTTAGCATCGAAGGCAACAAAACTTTTAAAACTCAAACCACATAAGGTTAAAGTTGTTAAGGAATTGTTACCATGTGATCACCAGAGTTGGGTAATTTCTGTAACTGGATTTTGAGGAAATCTAATGGTGGAACAATCGATACACCATTAATACTTTTCGGTGACAAAGCATGGTTTCATCTTACATGGTGATGTGTCATCACAACACAACCGATATTATGCTACAGACAAACCCAATGTCATTCATGAAATTCCCTTGATCAAAAAATCGAGTCAGTGTGCGCAATAAATGGATACGGAATAACAGAGCCTATTTTTATGAGTTTTCCCTAAATGCAGAGAGATACAGAAATAATATACAGGCACCATGTTTCACACAGCTGACAGACGTTGAATGTGGGTCTAGATATTTCCAGCAGGATTCTACCACTGCACATATAGATGATAAATCATTACATTTTACTGCAGAAATTTTTGAGGAAAGAAGCATTAGTAAGGATGTATGGCCCACCCAGTTCCCTGATCTTATGACGTGATTTTCGTTTATGGGGCAACTTGAAAAAGAAAGTATAAAAAACTAATGATTACACATTATAAGAATTAAAACAAAATATCAGGACCAAAATTAATGCTATTTTGGATGCTGAGTTAATGCATGTGAATGCAGAAGATGCTGTAGATGTATTGATACAGATGGAAAGCATTTACATCTCCTATGATAAGGTATGTTTTGTGTTTATTCTGATAATTGAGATTTTATTTCCCATCTACGCATGCCTGATGGCCAAGTTTTATAGCATATTTACAGCAGAAAATCTGTCAATTACGATTGCCACTATCACCTTTGATCACAAATATACTGATGCTTCATTTCCCCATCCCTCTCTCCTAACCCAGCACGTGAATTTCTCTGCATGTTCAAATTAAGTAAAAAAAAAGTGGGACTTCATCAAATTAAATGTCATTAGTTTATTCAAAATATATGACAAAACTTTAAATTTCTTTTAAAAATTAAGTTATAATGTCTTCCTTTTATATAGATGATAGCTAAATTCCAAAATTAAGTTCTGAAAAATGGAGGCCCGCTGCTCACATTTGAGGTTGTCTTGAATTCAGGTAAACATGGTAATATGGCAAAATTCAGTTTTTAAATAATCATTCTAGCTTTAAAATTACATTTCTTGTGATTTGTTTTCTAATGGCTAGTATTTCAAAGCATGTAGAAGCTCTGCACTGTTCAGCCCCATTTAGTATTTAAATGCTGGGCAAGCACTGTCAATTTGGTCAATGCGCAACAGAAGAAGCTTTAATTTCAGTAGCAAAACTATATCAGAGAGGTTTATAGATTCCCAGATAATGCTAAAAAAAAATAAAGTGCTTTGTCTCTCCTTCAAACTCCCTGGAGAAATTAAGCTGGTGCACAGAGGGTAATATGGTTCAGCATGTTTCTAAATATTAGTATTAGATGTGGGCACAATTATTATTGAGCATATTGCTGATAAAAGGCAAGCCACAAATGCTTATGCCACAGTCTACACTGTATAAATAATGTCACAGTTCAAAATCTAATAAACGATAGACTGCAAGGTGTTCTATCAGTGACTTTATTACTTACCTCATTGTTTCTGTGACTTTACCTCACTAAGATTTCATTATGTTTCTATTGCTGAAACCCTTCAAACATAACTCAGGTTTGTAAGCTTTTATCTCTCCATGAGAGGAGACATTTCTAGTATAACTCCTGCCATCATTAAAAGTATTACAAGCTTCACATAAGTATGACCTTAACTAACTATAGGATTGGACATGCCAAATAAAGGGATTTTTAAAACTGTAATTTGTACTGTGTTGTATTCCTATGAAACAGGATGTGATTTTTATAGGTATTTTTCACTAAAGCACTTCCCACATGTTTCACAAATGTTGTACCATCATCAGATAGGTTATGATTTTTAAAGGTATTTCTATCAATAAAGCTTTTAACACAAGTTTCACATTTCCAAGATCTTATGCTGTGTGAGACAGGATATGAGTATTAAAAGATGTATTCCTAAAATGTTTACCACATGTTTCACATTTGTATAGTTTAGTGCCGCTATGAGACAGGCTGTGAATTTTAAGTGATTTTCAAAGTCTGAAACTTTTGTAAGTTTTGCTTTTGTATGGTTTTAAGCCACTACAAGCTAGATATCTTTAAAGCAGTTGCCATAGCTTTATATTTGCAGCTTTATGCCACTATTTGAAAGATTAACTCCTTAAATAAGTGTATTGCTATAGACCATACCACAAATTTCACATTGATGTAGTTTTAGAACTCTTTGAACATAGCATGACTCCATAAATCAGAACTGTGAGCATATCTTTTACAATAAGCTTCACACTTGTAAGTTTTCATACCTCTGTGAACACTGATATGCCTCTATAAATTAGAACTGTGGGCCAATCTTTTGTCACAATTTTCAGACTTCTTTAAGACGATACGAAACTGAGTTTTATTTAGGGATGCTTTTTAACAGCTTTACTTCTCAGTGCCCTAATCTTAATTGAGCATGAAAGACTTCTTAATTTTGCTCAGAAGCCTCTTTATCATGCTTGAGGTTCTTTACATACCACAAATCTGTGACACTGGACCAATGGCTTTACTTCCCTTCTGAAGAAAGATACGTTTGAACCTGTGACCTGGGGAACTAGAGGCTAGCATATTACCCCTAGACCAAAGAAGATGACATGACAGGATTTTAAAGAACTGTCTACCACTGTATTACTTATCATAAGTTTAACACTTGTGCAGTTTTATGCCTTTGTGAATATTGGTATGCCTTCATAAACTAGAACTATGAGTAACTACAAAATGTGTAGTTTTATGTAATTCTGAACACTGACGTGCCCCTGTAAATCAGAACTGCAGACAAAAGTTTTGTTACAAGTGTTAAAATAATATGGTTTTATGCCTAAGTGAACATGACATTCCTCCATAAGTTAGACCTTTGGACAATTCATTTGTCACAGTTTTAACATTTGCATGGTTTTAGGCCACTATGGTACAGAAACTATGGTTAAAGAACTTTCATCACTATAACACTTTTTAGGCACTTTATGAGTGTACAACCCAAAAGCCTATTACAAATTTCAAAAAGTGTTCAAAAAGCACAACATAGAATTGGTTCCTTACAATAGATTCTCAATGAAAAGCCTTTTAAAATCAAATAAACCGCATAACAAAAGGGATTTACCACATTAAAAGTTTAAATTTAGACAAAATTTACTTAACTAAAACAAAGAGAAGCATCACTATCACATTCAAAGAACATCAGAGAAATCCAATGTATTAACAAACAGAAAAATCAGCTGTGTGGGCACATTTCTTGGAACACTAACCATAAAATAGAGCAAAGAATTAGGCTAATAAAACCATTCCAGATATTGTACTTGACAAACTGTGAACTATAATTTGAAGGGATTAAAACATTGCTCATGCAATGAAATAATTTATTGAATGTGAATTGTGTATCTGAACAAGCTGTGGATCTTTTGTATACTATGCGTAGGTATATCTTTTCTTGGGCCTTTCAGTCCCCAGTTTTTGTTCTATAGGTTTTATTCAATTTTGGAAGCAGAACAACATTGAGATATGAAATATGCTTTACACTCTGATATCTAGTAGCTTCAATGCTACAGTTTCATTATGTCTGTAGATTCCAGAATTTATGCACATGCATGTCTGCTGTGTTTCGTTTAATAATTCAGCTATTTTTTGGTAAATTAGATAAGATATTTACTGCAATGACCGAGGGCCTCAAAGACAGAAACTCTTTTAGTTGACAACACTGAGGAAAGACAGAGGGATGAACTTTCTCTTCTTTCACACAACCTTTGCTTCCCCATAAAACACATCAAAGAAAAAGAGTTTGGAAGTATTCCTATGGTGTATGCATCTCTTACGGTATACAATATTATAAAATTCATTTGGAATCAAATTCCAGAGATTTCATGATACATTTTGTAATGCAAGTATCCAATAATCATGCATTCTTGCCTAAAAATAAATCTCTAAAGCCTTCTCTTGTTTTATAGAGCACAAGAATTTTGCAATGACATACATTTAGAAGGTAAATGTTCAGTACAATAGATTTACAAACATTTCATATAGAATAAATGGGAATATCATTTTATGAGAATCCTTGAAGACTTGATAATGCTTGGTTTTCTTCTTGGTATCACAACAAAGATATATTAAGGGAATGAACAACACTTCCTAGGCTATATACAGATATCTAGTCCATATTTTACATTTCAAAATATCAAGTTTAAATAATAAAAGTAACAAATGGGAAATATAAATGCTGTGCAATAGAAAAAGAATAAGATAAACAATTTATAGGAGGGAATTACTTTACAATTCATGTTATCCATTACTGAATGTTTGTACCCTGGTTAATAGGGAACACTGATGGAAATCTAAATTTATGAAGAGTCAGTGCATAACAGTCAGTGAAAGGGGACTATGATCATGATGCAGGCAGGATAAATATATAGATAAGCTCTTGTCTATCATAGTACTACATAGTAAGTTTCCTATTAGTGCCAGGAACAACACAGCTGTAGGCTGCCACCGGGAGAATCTCCATCATGCAATGTCACCCTCCATGGTATAATGGTTACTATACTAACTTCATATACCCAAGGTCACAGGTTCAAACCTGGTGGAAGACGATGGATTTTTTTGGGCATAAAAATCCTAAGCAGGGCTTTCTTTGGAAGGGAAGTAAAGCTGATAGTCCCAAGTCATAGATTTATGGCACGCAAAAGAACCTCAAGCCTGAAAAAGAGGCTTCTGAGAAAAATTAAGCTGTCACAGCAGTTAAAGGGCATCCATAAATAAAAGAAAAAACAAAAAAAACTCTAAACTCCATCATGCCACATACCCAACATAAGTTTTCTGCCTCTCTAAACATAAGATTGCTATATTTCTAAAGTCATCTTTCATTAAAACATTTTACTTCCAAATCTGTAACTGAACATGCAGAGAAATACATTTCCTCAAATAAAATGTTCCATCTGTCACCTTACCTTGAAGCTTCTTCTGAAGAACAGGCAGTATTGTCCACAATGATCTCATCCTTTAATAAATGAACATCAACTTTTTCTTCATTCTGTAAAGATCCATATTTCACTGTTATTTTCTATACATGGGCCAATATGTACACTTACATAACTTCTAAAGGGGCTGCTATAAGAGTATATAATGATGTAAGGAAAATATATTATAACATGTGTAATAATGGCCCAGAGCAAACACTATGTGTGTGCCTTCCTCCAGATCTTGAAACTTCCTTGCCAGAGGTTTGAGAGATACTGCCTCTTTTGAGAATACACTGCCCTTGTTGTGGAGTTATATAAGAGGAACCACTCAGGTTGAGAGGAAGTCAATTGCAATGGAAACTTCAAAGAGTACAGATGGGTAAAAGGGACAGCTGTAGCTGATACCTAAGAAGCTGAGCATAGCAAAGCATCATGATACAACCTGAGCAATTTAAAATTGGCAGACTTTCTGAATGACAATAATAAATAGTATTTATTTTAATAAATACTACCCTCCCCTCTTTGAAAAACGTTTTCATTAGAAAATCCATTACCTTAATTTCCTCCTTTAGTATATCATCCGTATGGCCCAAATCTCCCACTGTCAATGCTTCCACAAACAAAGGTTCTTCTTTTATCTCTACCTTGATGTCCACTTGTCCACTGCTCCCTGACGCTTCAGCCATTGTCATGTAGTCTGAGCATAAACAAACATATCAAAAAGTTGCTTTAATATTCTCACCATTATATTAAAATCAATCCTAACATTTTTTTATGGTGTTTAATGCCAGCTTTTACTACATATGACATTGTAAGCAATCAAGCACCCATGGAAAGTAATGGCAGGGGAAATGGGAGAAACCAGAGAAAACCCACCCCTGTGCCACTTTGTCCACCAAAATTCCCACATACAATTGCCTGGGATCAAACCTGGGTTGCCTTGGTGATAGGGAGTGGTCAAACTACTTGGCTATACCATGGCCTAACATTCACATGATTTTACGTACTCACCCTTCTATAAATTACCAAAAAACCTTATTCTTCTATTTCAACTTGATTTTGCAAAGTGTTTGAAGAAATTGTTTCATTATACATTTTGTTGTATATACAAAAGGGACAAAATAACTAAAGTCATAGTCAAATCTTTAAAAACCAAGTCTCTGGCTGCAGGCATTGAAATTTCACAATCTGTATAAGATATCATGAGAAGCTTACCCTATGTCCCAATTAACACATGAAAAACTAAGCGTTTTGTGCCAGAAAACATAATTACATCATAGTTACAATTACATCAGAAAAAACTGTAACTTCTACACAGCTTTAGAGTGGCCAAACTTTTGTGCAACTACTTAGCTCTCCATGTGACCAATGGGTTCACTGCATTTCTAGTTTTCTACAATATGATTATTATACATTAAACTAATATTTCCATGCATAACATAAAATAAATTGAAAACATACAGTTTTAATGTACTTTGTGAAATAATTTCTATTTATTTTTAAAAATAAGAAAATTAAAAAAAAATGTCTGCATATGAATGGATCTCTGAGTGGTCTATGAATAGCATAACTGAAAAATGTAAAGATGGTTACACACCAAACTTGGTATTCCTGATCAGCATCTTCAAAGAATATGATAAAATTTTGAACATAAATCTCTCCAAACCAACTTACCTTATAAGGAAAAGTTTTGGTTATTTTTTTTCAAAAATGGTTGTGACAATTTTGATTAACTTTGCAGCAAGTGCATGATGGCATACAATGTTGTCAATAGTTTTCTTTGAATAGTTAAATACACAAGAATGATGCTAGCTATGCTTTTGTCAGACACCAAAGTTCAGTATTATCACATATTATGCCCATCATTACTGTTGAGACTGATTTGTAGACAATTATACTGAGCTATACATATCCGGTCAAGTAAACGTAGCCCAATCAATATTGAATGTTTTGGATATCAAGTGCTATATTTTCTAAACATACTTTGGATGACTGATTATTACTTTAATATTACAATTTTTATACAGTCTTCTAGATTTGTACAGGGAAAGAGATTTTATTAATATATTAACCTTTCAATGTGTTAAGGTTTTAAGTTGAAACTCCTGTCACCAATATTCAACAAAATAAGGACAAAAATATTGAATATGAAAATCCCCCACTCACAATCACGAAATTAGATGTCAGTCAGTGACCATGTGAGAGAAATAATCTGTTATTACTTAATATTAAGAATATTAGTTCTGTTGTTTCTGCTGTTGAGTAATTTATAATGTTATATTGGACATATTCATGTCTATACTAATTTTTACTACTATTATAAACAGTAGGCAATTGTGTGTATTTGATGATGACAATTACTCAATCTGAAGGTCAGTTAATAGCCAGGATGGAATTGTGGGAGAGATGACAAACAGTCCTATATAGGTAAGGATGAAATCATCCAAGGAAGAAAATCTGGGAATTGAACCTGGGCCCCCTGTGCCAAAGTCAGGTATACTCCTTTAGTTTAGAATGCCATGGAGTAGAAAAGGGGTGTTGTATTCCACAGAATATATAAACAAACTTTTATTAGATTTTATTGTAAAGAATACACATACATGACCTTGGTGTAACGGTTCAGCAAATTAAACAAAGAGTTTAAAAAGTAATGATTGATCCTGTGTTATATTTATTTTTTTAGTTGTCAATTATCAAGTACTGCAGATGTGTATTTAACAAAGGAGTGCCAAAACCTCTTACTAAGCTTTAACCTAACTGTGTAGATCTATGTCCTGAAGATTCTAGATGTCTAAATATTCTAATAACTCTCATATAAAAAGTATTGCTTTATTTAGTTCTTATTTATGTTATAATGAAGTTCATTAGCAATGTCATGCTAAATAATTGTATAAAGAAAGAATACTGCTAACACTAAAAATCCAAATCCAAATTTTATATTACCTTTTATTTACCTTTTTTATATTTTACGTCAGCTAAGATTATTTTTCATGACAGTCAAAGACTTGTCTTATGAACAGAGTAACTTGGTGGCCTGAGAATGAAAACCTTATTTTACTATATATGTTGAGTGTTTCTTCATTATATTCAATTATATAGCTTTTATGCTTTAAATAGCTATGGGGCCAAAATGAATATTCTGATAATGCTGTCCATGTATGTGACTATTCTCAGGTTTGCGGCATGCAGTTGGAATGCAGACATTGCAATTGGAATGTGTTAACTACATGGAAGAACAACAAGTTGTAACAGGAGCTTTCAAGAACACTACTCTTGATGTTTCTCCAAGCCTTGGCTTCCAGTATCTTCTGCTGCTTTCCAGAAAGTCTGTGATGTCATGGAAAAATTACAGTGAGTTGTTGTTGTGAGTGACTGCAATGTTAGCATGCAAGTGGTGCAAGAGTGGTCTTACATCAAGTGAATCTTTTGTAGCACTGGCTTTAATTTTATTTGTAACTACATTTTGGGCCAAAAATAAGCATTTGAAGTTAAACCTACTATAATTACTAAAAACTGACTCCAGCATTCAATAGCCAAAAGGTATGTTATGTAGCATTTCCAGAGCATGGGGGAAGAGGTTAACGAAGTAAGCATTCTGCCAATATTTCATGTACCTGAGCATAAGTATTCAAGAGTTTTTCTAACAGTTTTATGTAATAATCAGGACTGCACAAAATGTTTGTCTTTCATAGTTTAGGACTACCATGCTAATTTATGATATCTCGCAGTAGCTGAAACATGGTTAAAAGAGGACCAGGTTTACGTAAAGGATTTTGATTTTGTAGGGATAAAAGGAGATAAGGTAGCAAGAAAGGGGAGGGCATCCGGAGGCATAGGCTTTTTCTCCTCTTCCTTAGCGCTTTCATAATCCGGACCTCCTTAAACACCTAGAGATAGAAATAGAACATTTAAAGGAGAGATATGGTAATTCTGAGATTATATTAATGGGAGATTTTAACATTAGGATTGGTGAAAATGATGTTACTGGAGGGAATAGGTGGATGAGTAATGATACATTAGAGAAACCTGAGAAAATTAGATACAGCAAAGATAAGATAGTTGACAAAGGCTATATGAAATTTATAGAATTCTGTGAATTGAATGCCTTTGATATTTTGAATGGGAAATATGGAGAAGATGTGAATGGAGAATATACGTATGTTAGTAATAATGGTCAAAGTGTGATTGATTATGTACTATGGTCAATTAATATGGGGTATATTTTAAGTAATTTTAAGGTACTAAATTTAAGTTCCAACAGTGGGCATTTTCCATTGATAGTAGACATAAAAACATTCACAAAGCAAATAGTCTATAATTTAAGGGAGGAAAAGTGGAACATAGAAGAATACAGTAGATACAAATGGAAGGAAGAGTATTGCAATAAATTTAGGCAGACACTAAACTCTAATTATGACCAGATATGTCAGTGTGGAATAAGTTTTATGATAAAGGAACAAGAAATTGAAAGTGCTATGGATATCTTAAATACCATTATGCTAAGGGCTGGGAGGAAATGAAAATGAGAAAGAAGATTTACAAAAGAGATGAGGGCTGGTTTGATGAAGAATGTAGAGTAACTAAAAGACAAGTCAAACAGCTGCTCATAAAGTGGAGGGAATTAGGATACATAGAATTAAAGAAAGAGTATATGCAAGGGAGGGATTTATATAATTCATTACTGGAACAAAAGAAAACAAGCTGAATGAAAAAATATGAAAGTAATTTGATACGAATCCTAAATGAAAATAATGCAAATGAGATATGGAAGGTTATGAAATCAATGTATAATAAATATGTAACAAAACCAAGTATAAAACCAGGAGAATGGATGGAATATTTTAAAAATTTGTATGGGGAGAAAAAGAGTAAAAATGAGATAGGAAATTGGGAAATAGGTAATAATTATGTAGATATACTCGATGATATAATAAGAAGTGAAGAAATAATTCAACAGGTGAAAATAATGAAGAGAAATAAAGAACGGGAATAGATGGAATCCCAGCAGAGTTCCTTAAGGAATGGTGCACTGAAATAAACAGAGTTAAGGTTTTAGTAGACTTATTTAACACAATTAAGGTGAAGGGTTATATACCAGATAAGTGGAGGAAAGCAATCATACATCCAATATACAAAGGCAAGGGTAGTGTTGACAAACCAAACAACTATAGAGGCATTGCATTATTATCAAATGTAGGAAAAATTTTTACTGGTATTATGGCAAGCAGGATACAAATATGGGTTGAAGAATATAATATCCTCTCGGAACTTCAGATGGGCTTTAGAAAAGGGAGGAGGACAGTTGATAACTTATTTATTATAAAAACACTGGTAGATAAATACTTGAAAGACAAAAGAGGAAAGTTATATATGGCTTTTGTGGATTTAGAGAAAGCATACGATAGGATAGAGCTTCAATTGCTGTGGCATAAGTTGTTGACTAAAGGAGTGAGCAAACAAATGGTGGACACCCTTAGAGCATTATATAAGGAAAATACTTTTTGTATAAGAGTGGAGGAAGGGGTTGTAACAAGAGAAATCCAACAAGAGGAAGGCCTTAGACAGGGATGTAAGTTAAGTCCAGTCCTATTCAATTTATATATATAGATGATGTATTAACAGAAATTGGGAGAAATAATAACTCAATGCCAGTAATTAATAATATTCAGATTCCAGGATTACTGTTTGCAGATGATCTAGTTATAGGTGCAATTACAGTGAATGGCTTGAAACAATCCTTGCAAACATTAAATAATTACTGTAAAGAGTGGAGTTTAAAAGTGAACCAGGACAAGACGCAGATTGTAGTGTTCAAAAAAGGGGGAAAATTGAGCAAGTATGAAAAATGAAAGACTGAGAATGAAAAGGAGTACAGGGTAGTGAGAGAATGTATTTATCTAGGAGTTAAAATTGATAGTGGTGGCAATTGGGAAAAGCAAAAGAAATTTGCATTGGCAAAAGGAAAAGGAGCTTTATCAGCTATTAGAAGTTACAAATACAAAGCACCTAATATAAATATTAGATGGTTAGAAAAAGTGTACAATTTGGAGGTTGAGGCAAAAATGCTATATGGGATAGAAGTATGGGGATTAGAAGGAGTATGGGAAGGCATAGATGAGGTGCATAGGAAATTTTGCAAAGAAATACTGGGGTTACCAAATGCAACTGTTAGGCAGGTAGCACAAATAGAGCTGGGTAGAGTGGCAAGTAAGGGAAAGATTATGGAAAGGGCATTGAAATTTTGGCATAGAATATTGAAATTGGAAGAAAGGAATTTGTTAAAACAGTGTTTAGTATATCAAGAGAAAAGTTTAAAAGAACAAGGGATGGGTAGACTGTCTTCGAAATAACCTGGAAAGTAGTGGGTTAGGGGAAATGTGGAGAAGAAGAGAAAATAATGTGAATAACTTCTGGAAGTTGGCAAGGAAAAGATTTGAGGATATAGAAATACAAAAAATATTTAGTGAAATAACTGAAAAGAGATCTTTAGTTTTCTATATACCAATGAAAGTCTCATGGGGAAGGGAAAAGTACATTGATGTGACAAATAAAGAGGAGCGAGAAGGTATTGCATGGCTGAAAGCAGGAGTATGGAGATTAAAAGGTTTAAGGAAAGGTATTCCACAAAATCAATGTCCTATATGTGGCGAAAATGAAGATATGGAACACATTTTATTTAAATGTAAAGGGACTGAAATTTGGAGAAAAGAGTATATTAATAAGAAATGGTTTAAAATAGATAGAAATGTAGTAGTAGTTGAAATGTTTAAAAAAGATAGTAAGAAGATTGGACAATTCTTATGCAAAGTGAAAAATAAATGGATATGGACAGTAAATAGACAAAATGGTGTAATAAACTAGAATTAATAAACTATTGTAAAATATGAGTATGACTGGTAAAGAGCCAGGACTGAACACTGGTCGTATTCACCTGTATAAAGCTTAGCATAAATAAATAAATAATTTATGATTCCTGAGGTTCAGATTCAAACCACACAGTTTGTAATGGAGTTTTGTGTCATACATAATTTGCTATTGGAGTTTGCTAACCATTCAATTGGGTAAGCAGATAGTAACTATTAAAATACATCAGTATTAAAGCAGAGAACACAGATTCTTAGAATATACACAAATTTGTTGTCCATGTTTTATGTTTCAAAATCACTGTAAATAAAAAGTCTCACAGAAAATGGAAACTTAAATTCCCTCAGCCATAGAATATGAATAAGATAAACAATTTAGGAAAGCCCTTTACACTCTACGTTGTACATTGTGAATATTCATCACCACTGACAGCTGCTTACCAGTTAATGGGACAGGAGCAACTTGTGATATACTGATGAATGTTTTTGATAAGGTCATTACTTTGCCATATATAAGTGAGGTTCCAAAGAAGGCCAGAAGGGATGAGTTGATTTTTTTACATATGCTAAGAATGGTAAAAAAAATAAATAGTAAATCAATGTTGTCAAACTATGAAAATGTTGCTAAAATCTGTTATTTAAGACAATGTGGGTGGGTTTAGGCCTGACAGGTCCCTTGGCTACACCACAGTTCATTGATTCCGCAGCTATATTTGGGAGCTTAAGGCTATGTGACTTCTCTCACTATTTCTGATTGACAATGTTGGCAACACATGAAGAGACAAGGACAGAATAAGCAATCTTCCAATGAAACCTCATGTGGGAACAAGCCCCTGTTCTGTTGGAAGTTGAATAAAATCCTTCATTGACTAGACGGAATTTTATCCCAAAACAGAAGTAAATATTATCATTGAACTTGAATATCGCATACTGCATTTAAATTATTTTACAGGATGTAAGCATCACAGAGAGCTTAATTCAGCTTTAATTTCCTTTTCTCAGTTTCTTTTCAGAGATTCCAGGAATACTTTCTCCTTTTTATTTTAGTGCACAAAGTCCTCAACAAGAATTATAAAGAGGGTTAGATAAGAGTGTCTCTGCAGTAAAGAGGTCAAAATGGTGAATTAAAAATGAAAAATATGCTGGGTTCGAATCTAGGCTGATGAAGCTATTCTTATTCCCCACCCTCAAGAGCCTGGAAATATGAATGAGATACTGAATGTGTTAAGTTAATCGAGAAGTACAGTTTTAATGTACACCTCAAATTTAAGCAGTCATTATAGAAGGTTAAAGTGATAATACCATGATATTACCTAAGACGGCATATAAATAAATACAAACAAACAAATAAAATAATTTAGCAGAAAAAAAAATATGCGATACTGGATTTTCAGGGATGGAATGTAAAGTATAAAAATAAAACAAACCTGAAATTAGGTACCTCTATTCCTCTTCAGTATGGTATATTGAAGAAGTTAAGTAAACACTGTCTATCAGTATTTGTGGTATATTTGAGTTAGATAGATAAGATAGATATATTAATATGTGCACAACAGGAGAGTATGTTCTGTGCTTCCTGAAATAAGTTATAAACAAATTTAAAATTAGTATTGATTATTGCTTGAAATTCTTTATGTTCTAACACTTTTGCAAAAATCCTTTTTGTACCCTGTGGTGTCGTGTTTCAGTCTGGCATTAAAGATTTGAAAAATGAACTTAATCGAGATTTCGGATATTTTTTTATTATTTAGGACAAATTATAATATTGAATCCACTATTTTAACACTGCCTTCTAATGCTAATAAAACATATACATAATAGTTATAAGAATGAAATTAGTGTTCTCGTTACCTTTGTCAGATAAGAAGGGAAAGTAAATACTGAAGGAACTATATCATGGTTTAGCATCATCTTGCTTTATTATCATAGAAACAATTTTTCGCAAAATGCACAGAGTATAGCCTGTGATATTTCAGTGGCACAATTTGTTACCTCTCGGAGCAGGTGATGACTTGTTCAATAATCCTAGTTTATGTATTGGGAACCTAAAATATCACTTGCTTAGTTACTAAGGAAGCCCATGAGAATAAATTGGAATAAATTTGGAACACAAATGTTACAATTTATTCTTACCGATGGAAAGTGATATCCGAATCATTTTTCTGGTGGTTGGTACAGTTATGCAGCATAGAAGTGCACCGTGTTAATTATTAAACCCTAATACCCTTATCTTACTTTTAAAGTTTTTTAAGCATATTGGACATACGGCAAAAAGCATATTTGCCCTTCACCTACTTATGCGCGAGAGGTTTCATTTAGTGACTGCACACCAGCGCCAGCAGTGAGTCTAGGTAATATTATTCCAAGGTCTTTGGGTGGGACATGCATAATTTTCGTGCCATGTCTGTTGTGTTTGAAAAACAGCTACACAGACATGACCAAAGTGAACATTTGTGGTTATAAACTCATTAAAATGTGAAATATATCATTGAATAACTGTTATTAGTGTGTATTTCTCACATTTTAAAAATAAGATATCATGTATGTGTGTAGTATATAGTAATTTTATTGAATTACTGTTATTAGTGTGTGTTCCTCACATTTTAAAAACAAGATATTATGTATGTGTGTGGTATATAGTAATTTTGAGAAGTTCCAGGATCAGAAGTTTATCTCTCACATCGAGAATCCCTGAGATTGTTACATAGTAAAATATGAGTGTAAGTTTATAAGATAATGCATATGACAACAAGGAATGAGAGGATAGAAGTTAATTTTTTTTTTTTAAAAAATATTTCCTTTCATCATTAGCACCAAATTCCAAAGCTGCACCTGCTGGAGTGTAAATCAGACCTAAACCGTGATAGGATGCCAGATGTCCAACTTTTGCATAATTACGTTATTTTCTTTTGCTGACACTAACCACAGACATCGAGGAAGAATACCACCTCACAGTTGCCAAAATGTGGAATGGTGTAGGATAGATGCCGTCGTCTGCTAGCTAAGCGAGGCCCTTTGACCACGTCATATATGCGTAGCCAACATAAGAATCCATGAGAATATAACATATGCTGAATATAACGTAGCCAACCTAAACATTAAAAGCGTTACCGTTATTATTAAAACGACCTTAAATAAAGCTTAATAAAAATGAAAAAGGTCAGATACAGTAAGAAAAATATCAAAAAAGTTTTATTTTGGTCACTAAGTGCTATATCCTGGCGTCCTATTGTAAAGGTGTCAGAGCATCATTTATCAGTCGGGTATCTTTAACATAGCATAAGTATGTAGCAAGGAACCAAGGATTTACTTCTCTTTCAAACGAAGTTTTGTTAAACATTTTTACGATCAAAAAATCCATCGCTCTTCGTCGGATTTAAACCCGTGAGCTTGGGAATCAGATGCTAAAGAATGTCATTAAAGAATGTTCCAGATTACTACTCTTTTCTGGCCTATTCGTTTATAAAGTCATATTATATGCTGTTCTAAAAAATAAATGGATAAAAAAAAAACACTAATGATTTAGTATTTTATGTATACAGTCACTCTTTTAGTTTTATACGCAGTGATAAAATGCTCTAACTTCACCTGTAAACAACTGTAGGAGATTTCTAAAATTCGACCGGTGGACACTGTAGTTACCTGAATGTGTTGCACACCTACTTAATGAATTAATTAAAAATAACAATAACACTAATAACAATAATGATAATAGCACCAATAAAATGTATTAACAACAATTTACAGTTCTACATTATTTCGCGCTACACACTGCGTTTGTGTTGGTTACAACTATGAGTAATGCTATTTTTACGGCATTACGGTTGGCACCATCCATCCGGCGTGACGTCAGTATTCTTAGCAGACGACGGCACCGTTCCTACACCCTTACCCCAACATGTATTAGCAAGCACTCGTTTTCATGTATATCATATTTAAAGAAACTTTTAAGAGGACACCAAGATAACTTGTAATCAGCTCACCTTATCTTTATAACACGCGTACTATATAGTTAATTTACAGCGACGTAAACAATGACAACTGCAGTCCATTTTATTAAATACTTCGCATGCACAGAAGCTACCAACTAACCCCACTAAATTAGCGTAATTAGAACAATAGGATTTTTACTTAACTCGTGGGCTATCAACTCAACTTATGCACTATAAGCTTAAGATAAAACCGAGATTGTACACCTCGCTCTCGCCTCCTTAATTTGGCAAATTCTGGTACCATATTCGTCTTCTGAAATCAAACCATTTATTATTATTATTATTGGTTTAATAGACGATGCTCTATCCGGGGCACAACAAGCCCTTTGGATCCTATGAGAAGAGGAGTAGAGCGACCCATTGGTCACTAAATAATACGTATTTACTATTTACCAAAATGAGGGTTTCAGCTTTCAAAGAAAAAGAAGTAGATTGGTCAATGACCTGACTGCTCACCCGGAAGTTGCGGGTTTGATGCCTTCGTTCCCTATGCCCCACAGATTCTGAAAGAGTGATAGAGAAAAAAAATTATTAAAAAAATAAACAACGTTGAACAGCTTACGGTCAACGAGCCCCTCCCCCAAACCCGATATAACCTTAGATTTTTACAGGAGTCTATTTTTTTTTTAGTGTTTAACGCTAGTTTTTACTACTTGTGGCATCGCAGGCGATACATGGAATGAAGATGGAGCACCGGTGAAACATGATGGCGGGGGAAACCGAAGAACCCGGAAAAAACCCGCCGCTGCGCCGCTTTATCCTCCACAAATCTCACAAGCTGCCGCTTGGGATCGAACCCGGGCCGGGCCGTCTAGGTGAGAGGCGAGTGGTATAACCACTCGGCTTATTGGGGTCTAAAAAGCTTATTTAGTTCATGCTAATCGAGAAAAAAAAATAGCAGAAATAGTCTTATTACTTGCTTCCTTGTAACTAGAAACGAAATAAGGGAGTAGCATAGGTTAAAGGAATAGTCAAAAGCTGGTTGCTATATGACTGAAGTTCCTTTGTTTGTAGGGCCAGGACTTGACAAATTTTCAGTACTCAATCCTGGTGTTACGCTTGGGTTCAGCTTGCGGTTTCTGTTTCTTCTTCTTTTCTTATTTTATATCTGCGGTATTTCTTACTTATCCGTTTCATTGTTTGTACGGATGTGATAATTATTTTTCTAAGCGGTCAAAAGAGATGATAGTGACAGCTTTCGACTTCACTTAAGAAAATAATATGGTAGTGTGTAGCAGAAGTGTGTGTCTAATCGATTTGGCTTCTATAACCACAAACTTCTTTACTTTATTATTATTAATTTGTGGTAAAGATGAAAATCCAAAGGTAATGTGTAATTACAATTGCCTATGACCTTTTTTCTCTCGTGCCTTAATATGAACTCTTCGTGATATTTCAGAGAGAGAGAGAGAGAGAGAGAGAGAGAGAGAGAGAGAGAGAGTGTGAGTGAGTAAGAGTGAACGAGAGAAAAAGAGAGAAGGGGAGTAATGTTTTAGGACGCCCAGCCTATGAGATTATTAGTGTCCTAGAAAATTAAAGAGAGAGAAAAAAAAAAACAGAATTAAATCCGGCTACAAAGTCATGCTAAAATAACACATTAAAACGAATATTAAAACGTATGAGATTGCTCTTTGTAAAATAAAATAAGAAAACCCCCAAGTTAGCTTAAAAGAATAAATAAAACTATGCAGTACCAATGCTGTAGAACACAACTAGAACTATATACGGCCAATCTTAGGGCACTGTCGAATGAAATAGAACACACGTTCTACAGCAACCAGGCTATCCGCCAAGATAGCATGCATATTATGCAGCAAACACAAGACAGACGCAATGGAGCTCAAAACTGGCACTCGATTAAACTGTGTTTCATTGTTAAGGTAGCGCCGCAACGACAAACTGGAGCTGGCGCTCCATACAGTAAATGATAGTGGCTAAAATAACAGTGCCCGAAACGCAGGCGACATAAAATGATCTCTTCTCGGCAAGAGGCGCGAAAGAGGTTTACCAGGATTCGGGGAGTGGTTAATTACCCGAAATTTGTTACCACTAATTCTGGGCCATTCAGTCGCCCAGTGAGAAAGAATGATCTCTCGTAACACCGCCATAAGATTATCCTTGGGAGCGACGGAATATAATATCCTGGAGAATACAATGGCATTCCTGGAAGCAGAATCAGCTTCCTCGTTCCCCGCTTCTTTCGAGTGACAAGACACACCCGCTGAAACGTCACCCGCTGCCGAAGCAAAAGAAGACAATCTTGGATCCGCTGTACGAGAGGGTGGTAGGTATACAGAGCACGAAGACTTTGGAGAGCATCAGAGAACCGGAGCATATTGCAGAGAGCGTATCGCATGTTACCGCACATAAAAAATAGCCTGGAAGATACCAAATAGCTCAGCTGTAAAAATCGAACACTGTTGTGAAAAACAAAAATTAGGCATTGGTTATCAACCACAAATGTGCATACAACACCTTGATTATTCTTCGGCCTGTCAGTATATATAAAAAGGTGGTCATGATGTTGATCTTTAAGAGTTAAGAATTTGGACCAAAAGATGAAATCTGGGGTGGTCGACTTAGATGGATAGAGGTGCCCGGGTGAAACCAAGGCCCCGGCGAATCCAAAGAGGGAAATGGGTTTCTCAGTTTGGAGAAACCGAGGCATGGTTGGCTGGCATGGCCATGCCCATAAGCCTAGAAGTTTGCATAATCTTACCCCTCGTGGCAAGACAGTGAGGTAGCGAGAGTCGTACAAAACATCCAATGAACCGTCAAAAAGTATGCAAGAGCCGGGTGTTGATGCATGCTGGACAGACGGCAGCATAACTTTCTATCAGAGATAAAGCCCAAGACTTTTGCTTCATTCACAAATGGTAGTATTTCTGTGCCGAGGTGGAGACAGAGGACATTCCTTCCCGCGCCGTGTTCTCGACGGAAAAGTGAAAGCCTTTTGCCATACTCCAGGAGGAAATTGAGTCTAGACACCGCTAAAGACGACGCTCATGGAGACAGATAAGCCGAGCTGTGAGGTAAACAGCAAAATCGTCAACAAAGAGCGACGATGCAATCTGTGGAGGCAGACAGTCAACGATAGGGTTGATAGCTATAAGGAACAACGTTACACCAAGTATCGAGACCCCGAGGTATTCATCTTTCCTGAATAAAATAATGATATATAACCGAACTCACATGCACACGAAATGCCTGGTTTTCCATGAACTCTCGAATGAGGTGACCACTGAAACCCCACTGATGAACCTTACGATGAATGCCAGACCTCCAGCATGTGTCGCAAACTTTCTCTAAATTAAAAAATGCAGTTACAGTCTTGCTTTTTACTAAGGAACCCGTTCATAACATGAGTCGAAATATACACCAGATAATTGATAGTGGAACGGTGTCGACGAAACCCACGCTAAGCATTCGATAGGCGGCACCGAGTTACCAGCCACCACACAAACCGTCCATTTAGCAGGTGTTTAATAATCTTGCAAAAGCAAGAAGTTAGATAATTTGGGTGATAGCTGGTAGGTAGTTGGCGACCCTTGCCACGTTTCAAAATTGGAACCACGGCGGCCTCCGGCTAAACAGCACCTTCGTGCCAGACACGATTAAAGAGTTGGAGGAGAATGAGCTTACCATCCGTAGACAAATGCTGAATAGCGCTGGGCCCACCAGCGGAATGCCTAGAAAAAGAGAGGGCATGTTACAGCTTGCGAAGTTTAAAAGGGTGGTTGTAGTTCTCATGCTTGTCGGAGCGGATCATGACCCACAATGGGTCGGAGAATTTACATGCCTCACAAGATTGACAGCAAATGAATTCTTTTATTTATGCTTTCACTCTTGTTACTAAACTTATCATTTAATTTAACAAATTGGTCTCGTACTTCTGATTGCACCTTCTCTTTTATCTCTTCACTAAAAGAATGTAAGTTCTCCTTCAATTTCTTAACTCTGTTGTCTATGATTTCGTCAAATTTCATATTTAACAGAGATACATCACCTGCAATACTGACATATATTAATTACAGTCCATCTGGGGTATTACTTCCCTGTTCTTTTAGTTTACTGCTTTGTTTCTTTGGGTTGGATTTAGTTTATTATGCAATTGATTATTCTGCTTAATTAAAGTCATATCTTCTTGTTGCAAAATTTACTGTCCTTTAGCTTTGATTTCCACCTTTACACCGAGATCCAAAAAAATTTAGTTTCTCATGTAAATCTCCTTGAAACGTTTGTAATTCCTCTTTTTGTTTTTTAGTTAATTCATGGTGATTTAGCAAAATCTGTCCTCTAACTTAGTGACCAAATTGTTACTCTCTCATTTATCTGACTGCCAATGTGTCAGCGCACATTTATTGCTGCATTGGGGGGGGGGGGCCGTTTACTGCATATCTTTGGCATCTCAGCTTGCTCCTCAACACACATAAAGACTACTTGCAAACTTTCACATGTTCTACAAAGAACTACACACTCCAAATTAGGGAAGTGTCACATACACCCATTTCTGTTGATAGAATTTACCCTATATACACAAAATATTGCAAACACGCAGAAAAGAATACAAAATATTAATAATTATACATAATCTAACAATCGTACATCATAATAATAAAAAACAATTAATAATACCCGACACATAAGAAATGTTGGTGCAAAATGTATAGCTACTAAAGCACTAAGATTGTTTGCAGAATGGATTCAATTTTCATCCCTAATAATAAATTTACGACTGTTATGTTTAACAAATTTCACAATAAAATCACTCCTATATTCCAAATTACAGCCTTCGTATAAGTATGAAATTGTAGGTAAATAATGAAAATTGCTTAAAAATCTGATGTGTTCCATTCATACAACTTTCCTTAGCTATTCTGTATGAATGCGTCCATGGTAGTTTCACATTGCTTCTGTAGTCTGTCTATTGTGTTGTTGGTAAGAGGAACTCCAGAAAATATATCAATTTCAATGGCTTGTAAATGATAAAGATAGTGAATTATCCTGAAAAATAATATCGTAGAAAAAGTTTGAGTTCTTCTATCAGTGCACCAATAATCCTTTAGTTCTAGAAGTGAAAACCCCCCATGTCCAGTATTATGCCCAAAAAACCTTATATTACTTCCAGAGACACACCAGCCCAAGTTTTCCAAATAGATATTGTTGAACTTTATAATTTTCTCTGGTATACCTATTTGTTTCTTTTGCAATTTGTGATAGTAGCTATTACTGAGATACAAACTAAAATAATAGATTGATTTAGCTTTGGGGAGAAAATTAAATTTTGTAACTGAATTCTTAGAAAATGTATTTTCCATGGGTTTCTGGGCAGGTTTTCCTAGGAATGTTGTTTCTTACCATACAACAATCGCAGAGCCTGTGTTGCTTTCACACTTACATGGAGACTCCTTACCATCAGACAGCTCCATATTGTTTTCCTCTTTAAATTCAATATCCATGTCATCATAGCTTATGTGTCTTACTTTGATTGATTCTTCCACATCTTTATTGCACAAAACATCAAATCTGCATTTTTAAAAGTCCAGAAGAATCTGGTTCTGTGTGTTAGAATTCATTGTGAAAAATACTTAAAAGAGTTTTACTGACAGTCATGTGCTCACATAGGACCCTACAGGCATCATTGTGTTCGCCACACATTGACATACAATGGCAAAAAGTTAAATCAATTTGTGACCTTTGAAATATGATAAATGAGTAAACTCTGTCAAAAACATTACACTTTGTCACTATAGCCCTCATAAACCAATTTTTCAAGAGAGCAAATGTGTGTTACAAATGTAATAACTTCACACATTTGTGAATTAATTTCTGAACCCTAAAATTGGATGAAACTATAAAAGTCTTGTCAGAAATGTTACACTTCTTAAGCTTTTTGTCCTCATGCACCAATTTGTGTTATCAGCTATAGCTGAGTATTTATTGTCACAAATGTTAAATGTTTTTGGTTTTACTCCTTAAAAATCCATTTGTACTTTTTAAAATGCTCTAATCGAGTAGAAGTCCCTCTAAAATGTCACACTTCTATGGCTTTATGTTCTCATGAATGAGCTTGTGCCTTTTGAAACTTGACAAATCACTGAAACCCTTGTCACAAATATCACATTTGTATGGCTTTATGTGCTCATGAATCAATTTATGTCTCTTAAAATGGTGTAACCGAGTAAAAGCCTTGCCACAAATGTCACACTTATGTGGCTTTATACCCTCATGCACTAATTTATGACTTTTGAATTCTGATACATTAGTAAAGCCCTTGTCACAAATGTCACATTTATACGGCTTTATCTCTTCGTGAATTAATTTATGGCTTTTCAAACTTGACAAAACAGTAAAAGTCTTGTCACAAATGTTGCACCTATGTGGTTTTATTTCCTCATGAACCAATTTGTGTCTCTTCAAATGTTGCAAGTCACTAAAACCCCTGTCACATATGTCACACCTATATGGCTTTATATCTTCATGATTCAATTTGTGCCCTTTCAAATGTTTTAAGTCAGTAAAAGCCTTATTACAAATATCGCACTTATACGGCTTTATGTCTACATGAATCAATTTGTGTCTCTTCATATGCTGCAACTGAGTAAATGCCTTGTTACAGACATTACATTTGTATGGCTTTATGCCCTTATGAATCAATTTGTGGCTTTTGAAGTGTGACAAATTAGTAAAAGTCTTGTCACAAATGTCACATTTATATGGCTTTATGTCCTTGTGAATCAATTTATGATTTTTCAAACTTGATAAAAGAGTAAAACTCTTGTCACAACTGTCACACTTATGCGGCTTTATACCATCGTGAATCAATTTGTGATTTTTCAAACTTGATAAAAGAGTAAAACCCTTATCACAAATCTCACACTTGTGTG
Source organism: Hymenopus coronatus (assembly GCA_030762935.1). NCBI lineage: Eukaryota > Metazoa > Arthropoda > Insecta > Mantodea > Hymenopodidae > Hymenopus > Hymenopus coronatus. The sequence goes on along the minus strand of CM060899.1, from coordinate 30,600,544 downwards.
GCTTTATGCCCTCATGAATCAATTTATGGTTTTTCAAACTTGACAGCAGAGTAAAACTCTTTTCACAAATGTCACACTTATGTGGCTTGATATCCTCATGAATCAATTTATGCTTTTTCAAACTTGACAAAACAGTAAAACCCTTGTCACAAATGCCACACTTGTGAGGCTTTATTTCCTCATGAACCAATTTGTGTCTCTTCAAATGTTGCAGGTCAGCAAAAGCCTTGTCACATATGTTACACATGTGTGGCTTTATGCCCTCATGAATTAATTTGTGACTTTTCATACCTGACAAATTTGTAAAAGACTTGTCACAAATGTTACACTTGTATACATTTCTATACTCATAACCAAATAATGACTTGCAATTTTCCTTATTGACTTCTTGTTTATTTTTGTTGCTCTGCTGAGGTGTATTATTTTGTTTCAAACAGGATGCCATGCTGAAAGATTTCCCACCATCAGGAGTTTCTGAGCAAGTACTCGTTTCTAGTGAAGATATATCTGTAACATTAGTTGCTTGTCTTTGACATATTCTGGCACTTTCACATTCAGCACTATTCTTTCCCATACTGAAACTGATGTTGTTTTCCAAATTTTTATTGGAGAATAAATCTGATGTAACTTTTGTAACACTCTCCTTGTACAATCTGAAATTTAAGGATAATATCATCAGTAATTACTAGAATACAGGGATGAAAAAATGAGTGAAACAATGGGAAATGTTTATTTTCCATATTATATGGGGTATAGAATGACTTTCTGGAACATAGCTATAACAATCTGGATATAGTGTTATATATTCAATTACTACTGAAATGGTTCCATTAAACTGAAATGTAGTAAATGTCTATGATAGCATAGTTAGTTTGTTTTGAAATACTATGTTACTAAAGCTGTAAAGACAAAAGTTCTATATATCTACATGCTTCCATAGCCATAGTCCACTGGGTTTATGGTTTCTGGTGTAGGCCACAGAAATGAGCACATTAGGCATATAAAACATTTGCAAGCAGAACATGTGGGAAAAACCAGACATCTTGACAATATAAATATTCTGGCAGTAAGCATTAATTACAAACCTAGAATAGTAATGATCAATAGGACGACCACAAAAAAGATGACTTCAACAAATATGAGAGCAGAACAGTCAAATGCCTAAACCATGAAGAAAGAAGAAGAATAGAGAGCATTGAAATCTTTAAACAAAACAGCAAACTCCATAAAGATGGAGGGAAACCACTGAATTCAATTTGGAAAGCATTATTGACAGAGTGAGATAGAATTGGTATGTCAACAGTCAATAGGAGAAGAAAGGAGGGGTCTGTCAGCGCATGAGTATATCAGCTCGCTAGGGCCTGCAGATACCAGGGTGGAAACATCATCACAGACCTGCTGCCCCCTCTTTTGCTGCCAGTTCTCCTCCAGCATCTGTTGATAAGGAAGCCTCCATGCTGGCGCCTCAGTACAGTGCTGTGGTTCGGGAACTCTCAGCCTGGCATCTCCTCGCCGCTGTGCAGTCCCAGTGGCTTCCTTGTTTGAGTGCCACTAGGATTATCTGCATCTGGGACCAAACGCCTCTGGTGCAGGACTGAACAAATCTAGATGCTGCACTTATTAGGGTGACTTCTGCAAGCTGCAGGACTGAACAAATCTAGATGCTGCACTTATTAGGGTGACTTCTGCATGCTGAGGTCAGCAGACCTGAGCGACACCAGCCCTGTCATCACTTCTGTGCCTACAAGCACAGCCATGAAGCCTGCTTTTCATCACCAAGATGCCACTATAGTGACACCAATGCCTACACTTCAGAGTGCACTAGGCATGATATCCGCTGCTGTCGCAAGTTCTGTGCCACCAGGAAATCCAAAGCCTAAGGGAGGCCTTTCAGGACCTCCACTCAAGAGTTACTGAATCTGGTGGCAATAGCTCATTTCTCCAGAATCTCTAAAGAATCACTGAACAACTCCCAGACTGAAATTACATCAACTCCAGCTTACTAGCCAACAATGGAATCATCAGGCTTATCGTCATCGAGGAGGTGAGATCCCTCCAGGAGACACTGGGTGGACCAAGAACTTCACTGGGGAGGCCATTCAGTCACAGTGGCCACCGACATCACTACCGCTAATTCTTATATCCATACCTTTAATTCCTTATTCCTCTCTTTGAATCCGCTGTGAGGGCAGTCCAGGCTTTGGTCAAGTCTGTCTCTCAGCCCCCATTTTCTACTCCCCTGGCGACTATTCCCAGTCCAGTAATTTTCTTTGAATCCTCGGGTGGAATCATGCGGTACCACCTATCCTTTCTCCTTCCAATACCAGTGGAGGGTTTTTTTAGTGGGTATGCCACTCTGGAGCAGAGAGCCCCACATATCTTCCCAGTCAATCCTAGCTGGAGGCTGAATGCATTAAGGCGCTTTTCCCCTTCACTTGAAAAAAAATTACAGTGCCAGTGGCTCAAGGAAGAAGCTGAACATAGTTTGCAGCAAAACATAGGCAGAGAGAAGTGCAAGATATAAGTAATCAGGGATGAATACGTAAATAATCTCATTTACTTTATTTTATTGTGTTTATAAACTTAATAATTTAATAAACTGCAGTAATAGGTTAACATGGAATATTAAATGGAGCAACCTGCTTACATATATACAAGACATTAGTTTTGATTATGTTCATAAATATATAACTTGGGTAATCTGTTATCTTCAACAGGAGTCTAATAATATAAAACTAAATAAACTAGTAAAATATCCCACAAATATGTTACACAAATACAAGTAATGTAGAAATGTTGTAAACAATTGAACTTTAAAAGTATTTTCTTGAATATGCTACACAAATTCTAGGCTGGTTCACCACTGAGAATGGTCCTCGGAGTGAGAACATATATTTTACATGAATTTTAATGGGAGTTTCACAATCGACAGGGAACTTTCCCAAGCGCAAGGAATGATAAAGCGGACTTGACCAAGTTTTAGCTGTTATTTGCATTCATGGGCACAGACTTCTTACTGTGCAGATTATTCTAGATGGCTGTAAGATGAAACAGCTGCCAGAGTTCACTCATTAAATAAAATATAAAACTGAAAGAAACTGTAACATATGTGCATCTTAACTTCAGATCTTGACACAATATGAAGTTGCACTGAACATTGAGTCTTATTGTAAAAGTATCATTTATAGCTTGTTTATAAGCTACTCAAACCTATGTACTGAATGAAAACCAACAAGAAAGATATGTAATGAACAGCAAAACTTAGTAGCAATAAACAAATAACTTCAATATATGCTGTTAATAAGGGAGTAAAAGCTTGGTATAACTGGAGGAGTAGGATATAATAATACATCTGGCTTTAGATGGTATATCCTTTTTCAAATGTTGTTATTTGGATAACACATTTATCTAGGCAGAATTGTAAACAAATGAGAAATCATTATTGGTCAGTTAATAACAAATAAATCCAAATGAATAATTTTAACTTTCCACTCTGTGATAAATATGAACACTGATGTGCATTAATAAGTTTGTTAACTGGCTATTGTGTGCCAAAATTTGCCATACATTATTGCTTCCTACTCTTGTTTGTTATTGGGTCATCTGAAATAACAGTTAGAGTTATAATCAACAACAATCTTTGCTAATAATAACAAATATACTACCAAAGCATACATAAACAAACATAAATATTTATAAAATGAAAAGCCAAGAAGGATAATGGGTGATGAAGCAATTAAACTAGTATCTTGTACTCCCACCTATATCCTCAGATAAAGCACTGAATGATAGTACAGAGGAATGTAAATTCAAAGGAAGTGATTATTCTTTGGATGAAAAAGATACATATTTATAGACAAATTTAAGATCTTTAATACACACAAATATATTACCTAATGTGAGCTGAGTAGAATGCTTTGCTAAAGAAATGTATAACCAGAAGAGATAAACCCTAAAACTTGTGTTAATGCAAATACTTATAACAATAAAAGGTGTTTAATAAAGTATGATTTTATACTATATAGGAATATGAACTAAAAGAACCTAGGAGTTATAAGTGTATTATGAAGTAGGTAGTGAATATAATAGTGTTATACTTTGAAGCAATATCCAGCATTGACAAGCAATGGTCATGTTTATCCGTTTTATTTATGTTATTGATAGCCTTCTTTGGAAGAACATGTCTTTTTCCTTCATTTTGTATTCTTATTTTATTACTCTGTGATTATTTTTTGAGAAGATAGAATTTTGATTGGTATTTGTTTTCTTGTCAGTCAATTTTATATAAGCTGTTTAATTTTGTGTAAATAACCTCTTTAAGCAAACACAATTTTTTCAGTATTCAAGTAAAATTTTAAACCTTCACTTCTCCTTTTGACCTCACCAGTGTAGGAGGTCATTGTACTGAGATCACCCTTCTAACCTTGTTGGGGAAGGAGGTCAATTATATAAATGAATTTGTGCTTTGATTTTATTTTGCATCGAAGAATAAAATATTTGCAATCTTAAATGAAAAAGTTAGCATGATCCAGGGAAACATTAAAATTATCATTTGTAATATTTCGTCCAAGTAAGAAAGAAAGTATACTATGTGAAAGGAAAATATACTAAACAAGTTGAGCATTTTCGACAATACTAGATAAATTTTGTCGGAAGTACAATTGTTAATAATTATAAATGATATATTTTGCTCCAAGGGAAAAGAAATCTATTGTTTACATTGATACTATTTCAATGTTGGAAAGATATCAATAAAAACAAAATTGTTTGAAACAGAAAATGAATGTTATCCTTTCTGTAAGTAAGTTCCTACATCGTTAATGTCCCCTGAGTGCATGAGTTCTCAAGGAAAGCTCTATCAAGAGCAGTGTTTCCCCACTCCTGCGGAAGCAGCATACTTCACTCCTGCTGAAACTTTTTACTTATAAATCTTATGTAATTTTTCTATGGAAATATAATCTCTCTGTGTATCAAAATATTTGTACCAATATGATACAGTATTATTAGCAAAAAAAATAAATAAATAAAAAGAAAAATGAAATAAATTTGTTATTTTCAATTATATGTTACGTTACCGGTAAATTTAACTCATTCCAGTTATGCTTTTGGTGTACTTTTTCCATCAATTTATAAAACACATTTGTTCATTAACGACACTATATCCTGGAATATACCTCACCAGTGTACAGAATTGTCCTGCAGGGGCTTCTTTATCTACCAGCAAATGCGCTGATATGCAGCACTCAATTTTAAACATGCCATCAGCCTAGGCCAGCTTTCAAACACCTGATCTTGGGATCAGAAGGCCACAGTATTTAACCAAGTCATTTGACCAAATCTTCCATCAATATATGCAATATATTTACTTCTGAAAATGTGTGGTGAAACTGAAGTGACAAATGACAACTCTAGTAGAGGATGCCTTTGTAAAATATAATCAGAACTGACTTGCACACAGCAAGCTGTTATACAGGAGTATCAGAAGATACTCAGCAACTATGAAGTATTATATACTTGTATGATCATTATCAGTATCACCAAATATTTCAAACTGGAAAAAATGTCATTGTCAGAAAAATATGGCATATGGAGACAATGCCTGCATCACTTGGAAAAAGATCACTTTTAAGCTTCAGATGTTTAGAAGACAGTTCCATAACTACACTGAAAAAAAATGTTTGCGAATAGTCACTAATACAAATTCATCAAATAACAGTGTTACATTCTTTATGTTCAGAATATATGCCGTTATCTAAAGCTAACAGAAATTTGATACTGTGTCAGGGCGAGTCATTTATATGACTTCACAACAAACAACAGCGTTACTTTCCTTATGTTCAGAGAATAGTTCCAAATCTAACACTGATAGGCAATATGACAATATGCCTGCGAAAAGTTACTGATATAACTTGCCTCACACTCCTTGTGTTCTGGGAATAGTTGCATAACACCAACAGGAAATATGAGAATGGAGAATAAGAATGTTTCTGGAGAATATCAGTGATACAATTTGAACAAAGAACTGTTCTATATTTAACACTAATAGGCAAAATGTGATAAGTATGTGATAGTCACACTTCTTATGATAAGACTCTTCTATATCTAACACTAACATGACAATGTGTCTGGAGTATCTCACTGATAGAACTTGATCATAAAACACTTCTGTATCTAAACTATCGGGGAATATGAGATTGATTATGAAGAAAGTCAGAACTGGGTCAGATAACTATGTTACACTCCTTTTATACAACTAATAGTTTCACATCTAATACCATCAGAGAATATGACAAATTTCTGGGAATAGCCAGAGATAGAACTTGATCAAAATACTATGTTACACTACTTTGTTAAAAGAATAGTTCTATATCGAACATTAACAGGTAATATATGTATACATATATGGAAATAATCACTTTTAGAACTTCATTAAATAACTGTCTTATACTCCTTATGCTCGGAGAAAATTTCTATATCTAACACTAACAGAAAATATAACAAATCATCTACAAATAGCCACTTTTAAAAACTTTATCAAAGTTTAATGATTTCCTTTGTTAATGGTGTCAATTGCTGGGGGTTGGTATGCCAGAATTTTCTCCCACAAGAGTTCTTTTACATGCCAGTAAATCTACGACATAGGACTGTCACTTTAAAACTCATTTAAATACAATTTCTGGGCCAGATTTAGACCCAGGACCTTGGAATCAGAGGGTCAGTATCCAAAGAACTGAGCCACCCAGACCAATAGGACTTGACCAAGAAACTGTGTTATAGCAATTATGTTCACAGAAAAATTCTGTGTCTAACAATCTAGAAGAAAAATGACAATATTGACAGTCACTAATACAGCATTGTCAAGGAATTCCACTTCATTCAGTAAGCATGAAAAATATTTCCATTCATAACACTAAGAAGGAGTGTACAAAAAACTTAGAAGAAATCATAAGTATAAACCAGGATACTTACCTTGGTGATTTTATGGAACATATGTCTTCATCTGTGCTATGCTGTAACAGAATAATTCACATGTAAATCACATTGTGTATTTTAATTTTGGTATCATCCACAGAAAATGGGCCAGAAACATATACATATGTGTAATCAACAATTAAAATTATTTCATATATTAAGCATTATAAAGTGATAGATCACATTCTACCATGAAAACACTTAAAGACCTCATAAATGAAAAAAAAGTATAAAGAACTGTATCCACAAAGATTTTTCATATATATGGTTAAACTGAGACATTATTTGAAGTTATTTTACTACCAGTTCATTCAAGATTCAATTTGATCCAATACAATTTAAGCACACAGATTGCGAAGTATCAATCTGATCTGATGACGTTGGTTTTTATGTTAAAATAACTCAAGTAACTGATGCTGCTAGTACCTAACTCTATGTAATGTATAATATTGTTGGTAGCTTTCTCTGTTAATATCTGCATTTCTTTTTTTTTTTTTTTTTTTTCTGAGGTTGTTATGCACCAGCCATTGTAATGCAGCCAGTGGTAAAAATGCAGAATTCTTTGTTCTATACAAGGCTCATATTTTTAGTACATTTAAACTGATTTCTTAACCCTTTTAATGCCAATCATGATCTGAAAATTCTGCAAAAAGCCAATCACAGTCTAATTGTGATGCTGTTTTCATACATTTTAACTCTTTCCAGCATGAAAGTTGGCAAACTCTCTGTGTCATAGCCATAAAGGTTTTCTGGAGCGTTTCAGGACCTTATCTTCACTCCAAAGTGCTAAATTAGCTCCAAATTTAATCTCTCTAGCCGGTGTTTGTGTATATTAGATGAAGCATGGCATTGTCTAGCTGAAGGTTAGAAACCAAAGAGAAAATAGGAATGCAGTTCACAATGTATTAGAAGTGAGTGATTTTGAATTTTCAGACCTTGTTGAAAGAGTATTTGACGACATAAGAGGGGAAGATAAATATTCTAGCTTCAGCAATGAAAATGTATCCGATAACAATGGCCCTCATAAGCATGTAAATAATTGGCATATTTATCAAAATAGATTTACGGAGGTATAACCAGATGACAAATGCAATGTGAATCAACCATTTAGCTATACAATAATACAAAGCCTAAATTGTACAGTAATCTACGTTACATTTGTATCCTATTGCCTTATGTCGTTTTCATTAATAGCGGTATCATGCTTATGTTTTAGCTTTTGGTGAGTTTTTTTTTTTTTTTTTCAGTTTCAGGTTAAGTGAATTCATTTTTTGTATTTTAAAAATTAAAATACCAAACCAAAATAAGATGCTGTTTTAGTAAACAAAATATCTATACTTTCATTTAATTAGACTGAACATTCTGTGTAGTAAGCTTATGTATGCCTAATTATTGATTATTTGGGACTTTTAAGTTTATTTTCAAATTTTTCTTTTATTTTTAATTTTCTAAAAATAATGATATGAAATCTCATCCATATAAAGCATATTATACAGTAGATAAAAGGGTTTACTAGAAATGTAAAATAAATACAGCTTCCTATGTCATTTGCTTTTCATTTTATTACCATAATTGAATCGGTCGGTGGAGAAAGGAACTAAGTGATTTTTTTCACTTTTTCATTTTTTGGTACATCCGCTATAATTCGGCCTAAATACATCCTGTGTTGAAAGGACTTACGTCTAATGGCGCCTTAGTGAAGAAAATTGACTTCCTATGACTTTATCAGGAGGAGAAAGGAATTATGTCAGTGACTTAGTTCTTTTCTTCTTAGTATGCTCGATATGAACCGTATCGGAAATGCTCCTGTTGCACCAAGAATGTGCTTCAACAATGAGTGGCACATTACACCTGCGTCATCATTCTTGATTTTCCGTAATTGTTGAGACTGCAGTTGTATAGTTGGAAGCTTGTTGTAAGTAAACAATCATATCATCTAAAAGAAAGCGAAACGAGTATGAGCACAAAAGGAAGAAAATAAAATATGCAAGAGTTCATGGTTTACCATACTTGAACTACCAGGGCAATCCTGTACCTGGAAAAAAGAATAGGAGCGGATTGCAGGTAAGTGAATAACCATTGCAATAGCTAATTCATAATGCGTTTAATTTTATAGTTTATGGAAAGTGCTGACATTGCTAATGTGATTCAACTCTTTTTAGATGTCGAGTGGAATGCTTATGCCGTATTAGTGATGCATAACATCTGAAGATTGTGTCAGATTTACTTGACATAGAAGATAAAAATACTCAAGATATACATTTACAAGGACTCATTGTTGCTAAAGACGTGAAGCAAAGGCGAACAAGGAAACAACAGAATGGATGTGCAGATTTTCTTAACCTTCATGCTGTATCACAGAAACGAGTATTTTGAATGTCAAAGATCCTGGTTTGAGGACAAATTCCAAAGGATAAACGAGGAGAAAATGAGTGCACCACCAAAATTACAGAAAATTATTTGAAATGATCATATCCATTCATTCCCCCTTCGGACAACACAGTATGCTGGCAAAGAAATATAATACTTGGACGCATGCTTAAATATTAAAATAATGCATGATTTTTTTCAGCAGAAATATTTGAGTTTGATGTTAAGTATGATTTTAATAGAAAGCATTTCTCTGAAAATGCTAATTATGCTTCTGGCCACACACAAATTCATATTTGCAGCATATGTGAGGAACTACAAGCCAAACTATAAAGCCCTCATATCACTGTCGGCAGCAGAAGGGCAGCACAAATCGATCTTAATGTGCAAAAGTATAGGAGCAAGAGATTTTATACTGCACTACAGCAAGTGGAACAAAATAAGGATAGCCATGCTGCTGGTTTGGCATTTGACTTTTATGCAGAATTTGTCTTTACCAAATATTCCTGGGTAAGAAACATTTTACCTTACACAGCTATGGATGAACAGTTTCTATATTTATATCATCAAATCCAGACATTGCGTCGTGTATCTGTATCATAAAGGTGAGGGAAAGAAGGGGTCAAATGAGGTATGTTCCTTCTCATACGGTTACCTCCATACTTCTCTGTCAGAAAATATTAAAGAACTCTACTTCTTCTCAGATGGAGTACCAGGACAAAACAAAAATCACTCGCTAATCCAAATGTGCTTTGGATTAACACAGTTGGGCAAGATTAACAAGATCGTTTACCGATTTCCAGAGAGAAGCCATTCATACCTTCCATGTGATCGAGTGTTTGGAGTAATGAGGAGAAAAATCTCAAAATATGACAGAGTTTACACTCCTAAAGAATTTGTGGAGCTGATAGCTAATAGTGTATCAGGAATAACTGTGACTATGTTTCAGACAGAAAACATTAGAATTTTGACAAGGCCTCAGTTTTTCAAGAAAATTGTTGCTTCTGTAGAAATAAAAAGTAGGGATTTTCCAAGGAGCAAGAAAGAATCACTTGCAATTTCCCAGTATAAGGAATTCATTTACAAAACTGCTATGCCTGGAATAGCAAGGACACGTCTGTTCATCAACAGATGTCTAACATATATGTTCTATTTGCTGAAAACCCGATCAAAGCTTTGTATGGATCTGGAGTTAGTGTATTCAAAACTCAAGAGTGCCCATTCAGCAGAAGAAAATGGAGGACATACACAAGCTAGTGAAATTTGTACGCAGATAAGATGCACTGAAATTTTATGAAGATATGTTACAGTGGCCAGTGATTTCGTAAATCATTTATTTAGGATAAAAGAATTATAACAGTTATTTGTGTATTATCCACTCATGTTTCTACAAAACTCTTAATTTCTTACAAATTTTGGTCCCTTATTTTTGTCACTTTTATGAAGTATGGCTTTATAACTGTATTATACAAGGTGCCAAACCTCAAATTGAATAAAACCCACATTTTGAAATTAATATAGCCACTTAGCCTTGAAAAAGAGCCCATCAAGTACATAAAGGAACTGTCATTTTCTTTCAAACTCAATTTTTTGCAATATTAGCAGCAATAGAGTGAGTATATCTATACAGTACTACCAAGATGACAATAATGAATACAATAAAATGTCAAACATAAAATTTCTGAAAATAGGTCATCATTTGGCTAAACAGTTTTTGTCTCCCCTGAAAAACATCGAAAAGTGACTTAGTTCCTTCTCCACCGACCGATTTCATTTAAAACCCTGCATTCTCCTCTAAAATTGCTTGGCACTTTTCAGACAGTATTTTGCTATTCAGGCTGGCAATAAAAGGGTTAAAGTTTTTGGTCAATGTATATCACAAAATGGCACTTTGGAACAAAAAGTCGCTGATGGAAGATGAAATTTAGGCAGCATTGCTGAACTCAATAGTTATAGTGACACTTCTCTTAGCTGATGACGGTGATAATAATGGAACCAGCAGTGATACAGACACTGGAACTCATTGGAACTGACAAAAGAGAAAGTGAACCCACCATTAAGTGTCTTCTAGTGGGGATGGGAAGAGAAAAAGATCTAGAACACTGTGTAAAAATTGTGACAAAGGACTACATTCTGATTGGTTTTTAGAACATAGATGCTCAATGGTTTTTCCCTAGGATAAAAACTCTCAAGTTATTATAAAAACAGACAACCCTCTCTATTTCAACAAATTTAAACATACAAACTTAAAAATTTAGAAATTAGCATTATATAAAATAAAAAATTGAACAGTAACGTTAAAGTCAGGATTTTGATAGTATTGTAAGTAATAATCAAAATGTTTGTAATACATGAGGACTCGAGAAACATTCTTAAATTGATGGAAATATGAACCAATATCAAGAGCAATTGCTAAAAAAAATCTCAATTGAACTGGTGATAACTAAAGATGTTAACTTTGTGTAAAACCTTACATTGTACATACTTAGAAATGGTAGTTTTAGCAGTAGGATACCATTTTAACTTGGCAGCAAACATTCATCTCTGTTATAACAGTAACGAAAGTATTCAACTGTTCAAATTAACTGTATTTTAAAGACTCAATTAAATAAATAATAGGTGGTTTAAAATTAGCATGCACTACAAAGCAATGAGTTTTTACCTTTTAGATCATGTGTCCTACATCTTTGTTTATATCCAAAATTCCATTGAGACTCAGAATTGGTGAAACATTTATTAACAGGGTATAAATTATGAAGCAGATTGAGTGATAGTATCACTCATTTTAAACTCTAGAATTCAGCTTTGCATTGGATCTTTCAAAAACTAAATAATTTATAACAGTTGGTATCTTAAAGACATTTAATGTCATGCATTACAAAGCTTAGAAAATTCAGACTTTTATTTTTTATAATGTTTTACTGCTCGCTTTTATGACAAATGGCACTGCAGGCAATGACACTGAAGATACAAGGAATGAAGATGGAGCATTGGCAGAATGTGATGGTGGCAAAAACTGGAGAACCTGGAGAAAATCTGCCTTTGCACCACTTTGTTCACCACAAGTCCCACATGCAGTTCACTTGGGATTGAAGTCAGGCCATCTAGATGAACGACAAATGGTCTAACTGCTCGGTCATGGCATGGCCCTCAGACATTAAATTTCCCAACTGGCACTCATTTTCCTCAGTAAACCACAAGATCTCAAATTCCTGTATAGTGTAAAAGATGGAAAAGTAGAGTCAGATTGAAAAAATGCAAGACCATAGCCGAGATTTGCTCCATGGATCTACTAGTTTCTGTCCAGTTACTCTAACTGCAGATACCATAGCAACATGCTGACATGATATTAAATTCCCAAACTGGCTGGCATTTTTCTCATTAAACCACAAGATCTTAAATTCAATTTGAAATGACCTACCTTAATGGTGACTTACAGTGTCAAAGTATGCCAAGACCATGGCTCATTATTTTATCCAGATATTAGGTCAAGCCATGTGAAATAAATGTTTCTTCTGCACTAAGCATGTGCAGGACAGCAGTTGGGAAGTTAGACCAAAAAATTCAATGTCACAGCCAGGATTTGAACCTCAGACCACCTGGTTTTTCTCCAGTTGCAATTAGTTCAAAATGATTCACCTAATATTTTGTTAAACTCTGAAGCCTGGGACTTAAGAACTTACAGCATCGTAAGTCATCATTAGGATACATAATCTCAAAATGAATTTGATATGTACTTGTGGTTTACCAGGAAAAACCTGAGTCAGTGGAGAATTTAATGCCTTATCAGCATGTTGCCATGGTAGCTGAGTGATTAGAGAATCTGCACAAAATCAGCGAATCTGTGTTTCATATCCTGGCTACAGCATTCTGACTCTAGCTTTCCAAAACAAGTGCTTTACATGTTAGTGTCAGTCTAAATAATGTTTATTTTATAGTGTTCAGTTGTTCTTTTCATAAGAATATGTATAGTGATAAGTTTCAAGAATAAAAGAAGGTATAGAAAAACCTTAGGCAGCCACACAGAGATGAATCATTTAGTTAAGAGAAGAAGTCTCATAGACTAGCAATAAAACCTAAATTTCTGATGTTCATTCTGCAAATGTTAAAATAATCTCATTTTGCTGATGTTAAGTGAATCAGTTCTGAAGTTTTGCAAGTGTAAAATTTCTATTGTTTTAAGACATCATGAGAGAATAACATCGCACAGAGAAGAAATATCACTTTCCCTCTGTGATAAAAAACAATAAATACATTACTAGTCATAGCTCATGTCGTTAAATATAAGAGTGCAGACTTTATGAATTAAAAAAGAACAGTACAACATTTAAGAGATCAGTCATCTTAAGCAAGAATGGTGAAATTAAGTGCAGCCAACAGAGAGTGTTTCCAAAACTTAAAGCACGAATCACAGTTTAAATTAGAGCACATTTCAGACAGAAAGCAAAAAGAGATATGAAAGAGAGAAATAAGTGGAATAAAGGGACAGAATTTGCTTAATTTAAGGAAAATTATGTGATACTTGGGATAAGTAAAAAATAGTGGTGAGATCAGAAGTAGATTTAGCAGCAAACAGTAAGTAGAATCAGTAAAAACTGAATCTTTGGCACATTGCCCTAAACAAGAAAGGCAACCCATATGAGTTAGAACAGTACTTCTTAACTTCAACATGAGAAAACTTCCCCCCAGTACCTTATATTGCTACTGCAGAATAAAATACCAACTCCTGCTCTATTTGCAGGATAGGTGAATGAGAACATGTATAATAAGGAAATGACTGAGCAAAACATTTTTTCTCCTCAAAGATAAATCAACTCAAATGGAGGAAGCAGGGGAATACAAAAAAAAAAAAAAAAAAGGAAAAACAAACATAAAAATCACATTGTATTACAAAGATACCTAATTTCATTTAGGTATCTTTGTGTTGTAAATTTAATGTTCCATTTGGACAGGTAGTGTCAGATGAAAAATTCAATGTCATAGCAGGAATATGAACCACAAATTTTCCAGTCTCTAGATTGTTGCTCTAACCACTGAGCTGTCATGGTAACATGCCCATGGCATTGAATTCCTCCACTGAGTCACAAGTTTCCTGGTAAACCACAACATGATCTTAAATTATTTTGAGATGACACATCCCATGGTGACTTATAGTGTCGTAAGTACTTCAAGTACCAGGGTTTATTGTTTATTAGGCCAATGACTCTACCTATCCAACTCTTGCCCTACACAGGGCTTGTATGGAAAAAATAATTAAGATTAATCTTCTATTACTCAACATTCTTTCATTGGCGCAAATAGAGTTTTCTTTGTTCTCACATTTTCTTTTCTATTTTGTTTTTATCCTGCACCTTATTTTTTTTTAATGGGGCACACTGTTTCGACCACCAAGGGTACCCAATAGTCATTTTGTGTAAATTTAATGTTCCATTGACCAATAGTTAAGAGTGCTGACATAACTTAGTGCAATTGGGAATATGCTTAAGTAAGATAATAATAATTATAAAAACCTCATAAAGTAGGTCAGAAAAGGCTCTTGGATGTAAACTGTCAAGAGTACTACATGAACCTAAGGCCACCATTGAGCCAAAAGGCATCAGTCTTTTTATAACTTACATTAAGGAAATATCGGCCATTCCAAGTGACATGGAAGGGTTTATAGCTTTTTAGTTTGGGAATCACCTCCTAGTAACCATGTATCAGCTTTCCCTAAGCTGTGAATAAAGACTTTGTATTTCCTCGCAACAATTTGTGTTGTCATTTGAATTTCACATTCCAAACCCCAATTACCTCCCTTGACCATCCTAACCTTCAGAGGTCCTTCTATATAGCCCAAGTTATTTCTCTACTCTGCCTATTGTGTCCCTAATGTGTGTAGTGGTAGGAGTGAAACCTACCCCTCCATTGGGTATGCTACACTATACTAATGACAAATGCTTACAAACCATAAATCAATTACAACTAATAAAACATTTTTGTGCACTACTTCACCGAACTTACCTCAATATCATCATAAATACAGAGAGTTTCTGTTGATGTTGTTTCTACCCACCTCTGTTCTTCTTTAATTTCTATTTTGGGCTTAAATTCACTGTCTTTACTGATATTATTATATCCCACTACAGGATCATCTGAAACAAATTCTCTCTGATTCTCTGAAATATAGTTAGAAACCGCAGCTTCTTTTTTAATTTCTGTTTTGATATCTATATCACAGTCACTACCACTTGTCACAGTTTCTCCTTTACCTTTCTTTAAAAATTCTTTGGAACAAATCTCTCGCTCTTTCTGTGTACAAAAGTCCAGGAAACAAGACTCCTCCTTGATTTCTTCTTTGATATTCATTTTATTATTGCTTCAGTGTTTCAATAGTTTTGTTATTGCACTTCAGTAGCAAATCTGCGGGAAGGATAGAATAAAAAAAGAAAACAAAAAAAAAGCATACTATTAATAACCTGAAGTATTTCCATGACATTGGCTTATACATACTGGAAACTATTTTACATTTCAACTAATAGGATGGGCTTAATAAACAAGTATAAAATGATGATAATAATTTGAGGTAATATGTTGTGCAGCACACTTTTAATGTTTATAGATAAATAGCTATGGTTTAGTTAATCTAGATCTAATGTTTTTATCGAAAATGTTCCAAATCCCATTATTTAAATCACCGGTTTTACAACCTTGGATGTAGCAGAGATTTCCATGCAAAGTAAAACAATGAGCATTAATTTAGTCAGAAGAATTTAAATCTGCCAGTATCCAACTACTGGTGAAGCCTGTTCCGTAAAGTTCATATATTTTCTATCAGAAACAAAGACAGGGATTTCGCTTTATCAACTTAACATTCAGTACCATTAGACTATGGGGAACCTTAACATTAACATGTAAATATTCCCAAACTACATAAAAAACAAAATAAAATGTACAAACAAAATTTTGTAAAACAAATTATTAGGTTTACCAAACATGATCACAATACACGTATCAGAGTTCTGCTTCTTTCCCAGCAATGATCTTTCAGATATCTATGTCTTGTTTTCTATTTTCCTTGTTCTGTAATTTTGCAGTAATTGGTACAAAATTCAAATTCACATCATGTTCTAGTGTTTCAAACATAAACAGATGTTGCAATAATGTGGATAAGAATATGCCAAGCTTTCTTGAATATTCATCTAGTTTTATCTGCAGCTTTGTCTATCTCATTCTCATGTGACACAATTTTATACATAGCATAGACTAATTCTTTAGCAAAAACCTTAGAGAGAATATTAGTCAGTATCCAAAATAAAAAAGCAATTCAAAAACTCTTGCTTATTTTTGTGATTTCATTATTAATCAAATTATATATCTATCCTTGAGTTTTAAAAATAGGCAAGAAACTGAAATCAGAATTTCATCTGAGATTATATGTTATATTTTTCACTAACATTTATTGCCAGTTTATCAATGACTACTAAAAGTTTATCGCACTCCATGGTGTAATGGTTACCATGCTAGCCTCATACACCCAAGGTCACGGGTTCAAACCCGGTGGAGGACGATGGATTTATTCGGGCGTAAAAATCCTTAGCATGGCTTCCTTCAGAAGGGAAGTAAAGCTGTTGGTCCCGAGTCATAGATTTATGCCACGTAAAGGAACCTCAAGCCTGATAGAGAGGCCTCTCAGCAAAATTAAGCGGTCTTTCATGCCCAACATAGAATGGGATGCTGAGAACCACAGTAGCTAAAGAGCACCCATAAATAAAACTCCATTTTTATTTTACTAAAAGTTAATGTTCTATCTATGTTCGGCCCTTATAAATTTTGATAGTTATATTATGGATTACCAATTTGGGAGGTTAATTATGGTCGTGTAGCCAAAAATTATCACATTTAGAAGGTTAATACACAGATTTGATTCACTGAAATAGATTTATAACATTTGTGTTTTCATCAAGTGCCCCTGTGTCTCTGTTACTGACAATAATTGTTGTATCATCCACATTCTGTATGATATTGGCATTATCTTTTATGTTATGCATGTATAGAATGAATAATAAAAGACCCAATATTGAACCTTGAGGAATGCCAAGACAGATTTTGAAGTTTGGATTGATAATCTCCACTATTGGTTTTTAATTGTGCCAGTTCTTACCAGTTTGTCATATACAAGTTTGTCAATTTATATCCCAACCCTATAAAATTCGCTTTGAGATTTTTAAATAATTATACCCCACGATCAGCAGCCAAAATAATATAAATTTGCTCTTATCCACTCAACCTTATCTTATGATATAGAAATTTGGGGCAGGCAATACCTCCAAAACAAATTTTAATAAAATATTCATACTCCAAAAACAAGCAATCACATACATAGGGAATTTAAATCATAGAGATTCTTGCAGAAATATGCTTAAGCTAACAAAAATACTTACATTTTGAAGCTTTATTTAATCTATAGAACTATTCTCCATTTAGTTAATCACAAATTTCCTATGCAAATGAATTCAGATATTCACATCATGCCACCAGAGGTAAAAACGATCTTGCTATCTCAGAACGTAGAATGCACATGTATGAAAAGATGCCTAGTTATATATGGATAAAACTTTAGACCTATCAATTAGTATGTTTAGATGGGGATCTGAAATAGATTTTAATCCAATTCCATCTCAATACAAAATGTATGTCACATGTTAAATTTAATATGAATTGAAATTTTTGAATGTGTAAGCTCCAAGAATAATTTTATTTGTCCATTCATGTTGGTCAGCTTTTAAGTACATTGGCAAACCTGTGTTACCTGAGTATTGTATATGTTATTTCTGTATCGCTTATAGCTTTTTATCTTAAATAATTATATTTGAGAATACGTTGCAAATTATAGAAACCTTAAAAGTGGATCTGTTATAATCCAACACAGAGCGTTTTAAAAAAATGTATTAACAAATGACTACTGTGAGCAATGCGTACAGCAGAAGAAGAGTTTCTTTACCGTATTCAAAACAATTTGAATACAGAAGTGTTACCATGCAACATATTTTGATCTAATCTCATTCTGAGCCACTTTTAAGAGGATTAGATCCAAAATTCAAAATGATTTGAATGCGCAGATCCATGCAGTATTCAATTTGATAAGTTTCTCCAATCAATTTCAGTTTCCCATGGAATATGGCAATTATTAAGATATATTTTGTCTTTTACATTCCTACTATGTGTATACTATCTTATATATTATATTGATGTTCACGCCACTGTATACTTGGCAATACTATCTTATTGTCAATTGTACTCACTTTGACATAGCTTAACTGTGTAAAAACACATTATTAATAATGAAGTGACCCAGATGCTAAATGGAATATCAACAAAAGTTTCAGCTGATGGACACCAACTTGAAATAAACTTTGTGCATCAGGCTAATATTATAGCTGACGGCTTTGCTGACTCGTTGACATTTTTTTTTATGTGCCATCCAAAGTTAATGAAATTGTCAGAGGATATAATGTGCCAGTAAATCTAAGAGAAAACAACATTTCACTTTACTTACAAAATGAAGAATTGCGCTCGTAAACAAACAATATCACAGTAAAGTTCAGAATTGTAAAACAGGACGAAAATAAAAGAAACAGCAACAGCCGGAAAAAAATTCACCTAACAATAGATTTCTTCCTTTACGGGTTAGCACAGTTTTCTAAACTTCTTAAGAACTTCAATATCCGAAGATAGCTTACAATATTATCGAATTATTCGATAGTCGCCTATCTGTCATTCCGTTCTTTTAACAACTGGTCTAAAGCATCCACTAAATAAAGTTAAATACCAACTACCAAACAAGAAAAATAAATATGCATTTAGTCGAACAGGCACAACAACATATACTTTGGTCTTAACATGTGCTCAATATTGATAATTCTATCTGAGCGATCGCCATTTTTGACGAATGTAACAATTGCCAAGAGATTGAAAGAGGTTATTGCTATACTTGTAAATAAAATCCTAAACGTTAAGTCCAAAACTAAACCCAACTTCTTTTTTTCTGGAATGGCATTTAAACATTGAAATTCTGTAATATATGTCCCCTACTGCTAGAAATAAAACTGGGAAATGGATACTAGTGCAGTTTATGGAACAGTACATCTATAAATTAAATTTAAGTATAAATAATTGAAAAATAAGTATATTAAAATAACGGTTATTTATATAAAGCAAGAACACTCCTCTAAACACTAGTATACACCAAGTATTTCAACACATTTCAGAGATTTTCTAAAAAGAACGGTAAAATGAGGTGAAAATAAGAGAAACAGCAATAGTCCAAAACTAATCACATCTAAATATAGAGTTTGTTTCATTACATGTAGCTCATCCAGTCTCTCTAGTACTAGTTGTTACTCTCCAATGTAATAGTTCAGTCTCGTCACACACCGAGTCTGTCATTCACAACCAATACTTAATCAATTTTGCGGCGATATGTTTGTTAATCTGCATATATATTTAAAGGCTCAAGCTAGTCTTAATTAAAATAGTCGGTGTGCTGTTTTATTAGTTTGATAATTGTGGTTCTAGGAAATTCTTTGTGTTCCATGTTTTAGTTTCTTTGCCCCCTCTCCCTCCCAATCGCCAATGCTATAAAATGGTTGGGGAAAATCTTCAAATAGAAAGTAATTTAAAACTCTTAGCAGTCGATGATTTCGTAGGTCGGAGCTTTATCCTGACTTTTGAGCGTCACTGAAAGTTATATTTCCATTACTTGGAGACTTTTTCAGTGAAAATTGCCTGATTTAATTTTATTCTTCACAACAGCTGTTATGAATAGTTATTACAAGTAGCAATAGAATTTTGGTACTCCAGTGAAGTCCCTTTCAGTGTTGATGCAGACTATAAAATATACTCTCGTATAACTAACACATTTTGAGTAATCAAATTTAAGTGTTCCAAATAATTGAGCCTGTTACTGCATTTTTATTTACTTGGTGGCTATATAAAATTAATTTTGTTTGCAAAAGTTTGTGATATTTTGAATTATACGTCCAAGAATCTATTTAATGCCCTCTGTTTAATGTGCTACACACTTGTTCATACCTTTTATTCTTTACATTTGCTTTGTTTTTTGTTAATAAAATTACTTACATTTGGTATTCTTTTTTGTGCATCACTCTATACCTTTTCTGTCAAAATGAAGCAAACGTAGCAGTATATTTAGTTATTTAAAAAAAAAAACTGTTAGCCAGAATAACCTGTAATACCATGAAGATTGAAACCAATGTTTTTGTTAACCTCATTAACAATTAATTTGTATTAGATCGTTTTGCTTTCAACCCACTCCTTCATACATATAATCTGATGGAGTCGTTGGCCCAAGATATTTAGCAAATCTGATGTTTCAGCTAAGTATGTTATTCCTAGATTGAAGTTGCATAAAATACATTTTGTGTAGTGTTTAACTTTTCTTATAGCGTTTAACGCCCGCTTTTACTACATCTGGCACCACAGGCGATGAAACTAGTGGTACATGGAATGAAGTTGGAGCACCGGTGGCATACGATGGCGGGGGAAACCAGAGAACTTGGCCGCTTGGCTTGTGCCGCTTTGTACACCACATATAATAAATACTACATTAAAAATCTGAAATGTATGGCGAAAATATTAGTAACATTACAGATGGTATGGTAAACCATCCATCGTAATTAAATAAATAGCACTCAGTTTGAATTGATGTGCCATAATTTTATTCACTAGGAAACTGATTTACAATACCACTAGTAGTCAGAAATATGCCAAGACTGAATGATAGCATATAAATAAAAGGTATGCCAGAGGTTTCCCGATGTGATAGGTGAGCAGTGAGGCCCAACCAGCTTCACGAGAAATGTGGGGTCACTATTATAGCTATATTCAAAGCCGATAGTGTCTCAGCGTAAATGGTGTTTCCCAGTGCTATGGATAGACTAGCACATATTGTGTTTGCTTGTTTAGGTTATTGTAGTTGGCCAGCATTGCAGACTACGAAAACATCACAACCAAGTATACTGATTTGCAATCAGCTATAGAAAGTAATTGTCCTACGTTAAATCTATTAAGAAATAAAGGCCCTATAAAACAATTAAATACACAAATACAAAGGTTAGCGTACAAGGTCCCCTAAAGCGATGGCCCTGATTTTTATATTATAAAAAGATAAAATTGCAGTACATTTCCTATCTAGTTAACAGCCACCAAAACTATTATAATTCCCCATCTGTTTGTGTATTAAAATCAAGAAGCACATGACCACATGGAGCTTGGAATGTTAGCCATCCCTTATCTCCAACTCAATTCAAAACATGAGTTAGACAACTTTAGGATCAAGTACGGCATATTCAGAAACAAGACCAACTACTGAATCAGTTTCGCCCCATATTGCGAGGGATTTATCTTTGGCACATTTAAAAACTATCTTTTTTGTACTGTTGTGCCGTGGTCGTAGGTTCAAATATAAACCAGACGTTTCGCCGACGGCTAGCATCTGCAGTGGCAGTCTCTGTAAGAGTTAAACGCAAAGATGGAGCGGAAAGCAGGCTATTTATTCTGTCCATTTAGGAGTGCAGGTAGGGGGGAGGTTAGCAGATAACGTACAGGTGTGTCTAGCAGGCTAATAAATCTAGTAGGTCAATCAGCTGTTTGTTTTCTAAAACCGGTCTCTAGGTCTTCCAGGTCTTTATTCCGTAACTTCCGTCCTTGTTCTAGTTGTTACGTTGTGGCTCAATTTCAGTAACATCCCTCCTGAGACGATTGAAATATCCTTTTATTCGCCAGCACTTCAGTACCTTGAAACTTCATTCTATGACCCTCTGTAAACACTGCTCCGCAATTGTGGAATGTTCTGACTGTATTAGGCAGGCATGTGCTTTGAAGCGGACCTGCGGTCATTTCGATATATACTTTGTCACACTCACTTAGATTTTAACCTACGACACGGCACGACAGCCCGGAAAATATAGTTTTTAAATATAACGACACCGGTCCTGAAAACAGATCGATACTCCATAATCTTTGGCATTTTCATTTTAATTTCAAATCAGATGTTTGCGAAATATTAAATATTTAAAACATAACCTCTAATTACTGAACCCTAAACATACATAATTCTCAAACAGGGAAATACATTTCCTTAGGTATCTATATTTAAAAATACAGAGTTCCAGTTCCTGCCTGCATACCCTCCCACCTACCTACCCAACCTCCAGCCCACCCGCCTACCTACCTGTCTACCTATACATAACATTACGATCTATAGATCCTGTTATAAGAGCGGACTCCCCAAACTCTAGGATGTATATCATGTCGAGTGTTAATCTGATTGATAAACATCATGCTTTCATAATCCGATATTCTGAAATTCACGGTCGGTTTAAATATTAAAGAGTAGCTACAAGCAGTTATAAGCGTTTAATATTGATGTCTATCCATAGGATGGATCGTTGAGAGCAACAGTAGTTCCAGATATATATATAAAATATTCAGCAAATGCCCTATCTTATGCATTTTGGTTGGTGAAGCGCGTATTTACCAATCCGCCATATTTAGACACTACACTTTTGAAATAAGTACGCCTTGTAGGTTAATGTACACACAAATATAAAGTTGTGCGGTGCTAAACGTTCAACTAAGCTGTAAATTTAGACAATAAGTTTTAAACCAGATTAATGGTCAAAACGTGTGTGGTGTTTGGTTGTAGTTTCTCGAATAGCAAGTACAAAATCAAGGAAAAGGAAATGTGTTTCAATATATGGATTAGGGTATATATTTAAATTATTTTGTAGTTAAATGTTCAATTAAGCAATAAATATAGAGTGTACGTTTTAAATCAAAATACTGGTCAATACATGTGTGGTGCTTGCTTGCAGTTTTCCAAATTGCAAAAGCATAAACAAGGAAACGGAAATTGGTTTGAATGCATGGGTTAATGTGCTTATTTAAGTGATTTGTCGGTGGTATACTTAGTAAAATATGCAACGAAACGATTCTGCTTTGTTTGTTAGATTTCCAACTCGGGCAGATCGATGAGAAGTAAGTAAAGTAAGTAAGTAAAGTAAGTAAGTTAAGTAAGTAAAGTAAGTAAGTAAAGTAAGTAAAGTAAAGTAAAGTAAAGTAAGTAAGTAAAGTAAGTAAGTAAAGTTAAGTTTTAGGGCGCACAACTTCAAAGATCATTAGCGCTCTAGGGTAAATAAAAGAGCTAAATATTAAAAGGCATAAAAAAACACTAAAACAAGACTACCACACAAGGGTTAAAACCAGGGAAAGCATAAAAAGCTACCAAAGCCAAACTAAAAACGAGGCACTAAAAACATAAGTCGGTAAAAGCTATAACCCAGAGATAAAATTAAACGCTTATGTACATTCCGCAGCGGCGGAGAAAATTAAAAAGTCCGTCACAAGATACAGGGTTGTCACCCAGAAGGCTGGGGATGTCAGTAGGCAGACACAGGGACGCACGCAGCACAGTATAAAGCTGGCATTCCAATAAAAGATGAAGCACATTGAGGTGCGGGTTCCCCAAGTAAAAGATGCTGGTGGCTAAAACGGCAATGCCCGATACACAGTCGCGCTAAAACCACCTCATCGCGGCGACATGCACGCGAGGAAGTAGGCCAGGGGACAGGAAGGGACTTGACCGCCCTCAGTTTGTTGTCACGCACCCCGAAACATTCCGCGAACCAGCGCGAAAGAATGGCCCGGCGCAGGTGAACACGAACATCACCTGGTGGTGCTAATAACATTAGGCAATAAAACTGCAGACTTGGCAGCTGTGTCCGCTTGTTCGTTTCTGCTACCTGACCAGGAACCCAAACAAACGACACGCTGACGCCAGCGTCAACGAGCCAATGCAGGGGATCCTGTATACGCTGTATCAACGGATGGCATGGATATCGATGAGAAGCAGACAAAGTTGGCAACCTACCCCGCTTTGTAAGAAGTCTTGCTAATTCGCCTATTTAGCAGCAATTGTGATAAATAATTACTATCAATGGCGATTCGTGGTCAGTAATTTAGGTACACCGCTCCCTTTGTTATCGTTTTTCATAGTCTATAAAGTTTAGTCATCCCTCGTTATACCGATCTCACTTTAGGCGTTTTCGCTTAAAGCAATTTAAAAAAAAAATGCTGATTTTAACACTATAAATGACATAAATAGATGCATCTGTTTAAAACTCATTTTTTTATGTTTACCTTGAAGTGACCCATATCACTATCACATTCTCTTTACGCGTTTTTTTTTTTTTTTTGTTTTAAGCGATTATTTATGAGAACCAATTACTTGCGTAATACGAGGGACACCTGTATACGTAACTTATTGTTAATTTTAGTAGTAGTACTAACCGGTTTACTGGAATGTAAGTTCTAATCGACGAGATTTCTTCGGAAATAGTTCATAACACCTTACTTGAAATTTCCATGAATATCTTTCCGAAGCGTACAAAATATGGACATTTTTGAGAGGGTAATCTTTCTTGAACCATTGTAGACCTACAGTGTGATTTTACTCGAATTAAAGTAGAAAATGACCAGCAGTAATTGCTGACACAGTTAGAATTAGGCAAACTAATTTGTAAACTTCAGGCATAGCCCACACCAGATCACTTTCATTCATGATTTTTACTATTTCACCAACTGGCTTTTCTTCAAAATCTTTATATTCAGAAGAGTAGGTACACACTACTAAGTTCACTTTTCCGACGTACCGAATCAAAAGCTGACCTATAGGTGTCGAACAATTTTGAGCAATAGTGATCAGGAAAAGACGTCCTGTGATTCTTGAATTTTGAGGAATCAAGGAGAGCAAAGAAATAAAAAACCTTCGTAGTCGGAAAACCTTTTTTGTATTTGATAGAGCACATTATCTAAAATTTCATAGGATATCCTTCTGAATATAACTTCAGTAATTTCACTTTGTTCATTGTTCTTCCTTTTCTTCTGTGGGTGTTCATTTATCATTTCAGTAGAAATGCTTCGCCAGATATTTTGGAACCTTCTCTAAGCTCTTCTAAAGTATTTTTAGCCTGGATTACATTTGAATGGCAATATCCATAGACTTGTCAATGTCTATTGAAGAGAATGTTGGAGTGAGCAAATTGGCCGGAAACATTTTGAGGAGGAAGAGAGTATCTAACCGTCAAAAAAATAAAGAAAACCTGGTGCTTTAACCAATGTATCAGATTCCCAATCATCATTATTTTCTGGTTCTGCCATGAATTCAAGGAATAAAATCAGGTTATCTCATTGCTCTTGTATAGTGTTCACAAGGCGTGAATTGAAGTTCCAGCGTGTTGGAGCTGCTTTTGATAGCTTTTTATTCTTAAAAACACGCAAAGTTTTCGTTCTTTTAGTAGAACGAGAAAAGAAATTAGTCTTGATAGAGTTTGAAAAAAAAGTCTGCACTTATAAATACACAAAGCTGCCTGTTGCAGAACCAAATTCAGGATACGACAGTAATAGTGAACAAATAATGCCCCTGTGGAATTGCCGCTTTTATTTTAGATTGCAGACCACCTAATTGACCAGACAATACGGCCACACCATCATATGTCTGAGCGACACGTTTCTTACAGATATTAAATTCTTTAGCTGATGTAAGTATATGGTTGTAAAGTGTTATAAAGTAGGTCAGCAGATCTGCAGCCCATCGACTTCCTCTGATTTGTCCACATAGCGTATAATGGTTGAGAGTTGAGATTTGTTCACTATGTCTGAGCACACATCTAGAAGAATAGCGGATGCAAGCTCTTTTGTTAACCAAAACACTCCTAACAGCTTCAATTAAATCGTTCTGAACTGCTGACAAGTGCCCCGGAAAACTCTTGCAGTTTTTAAATGCTCATTTAAAAGTTGATCATACGTACTGAGTAAATCCAATGTTTGAACATAATTACCTCTATTAAGGCACTTTCTGACTCGTCGTGTCCTCCAAAAGCTAAATCCTGATTCCCTAAGTGACAAGCAAGATCATTGAGTCCATTCAACATTTCTCTGTTCTTTTTACAATTTCATTTTCCTTTGAAATTTGTAATGATTTCTGTGCATTTAGCTTCAGGTCTACTCACATATTACCAACATTACAAAGAGTGAATATACAAAATATGTGGGTTTTTGATTTTTCAATCTTACTTAAGGAACCAGTTAGAGAAGCTATATTATCGAATTCTTCTTGAGACCATGTGGTACTGTTTTTTGTCATTACTAAAAGGAAGACTTGGCCAACAATAGAGTTTAATTTGGGGCAACCAGTTAACCATTTGTACCTAGAATAATTGCTAATGCAGAAATGTCTGTTATACTCTCGTTTTCTGTCTTGACATTTTACAATCAGACCTGGTAGTTCGGGAGTGGGCCTGCCGTTGTTTTTTATTTTAAGTTTTTCAGACATTTAAAAATTCCGAAATCCGGTCTTTAAAACATGTTTACGGCACCTCCCACTAGCTTCAGTGACGCTTAAATCGGTCATTTTCACAAATACTTATAAGCAAAACAACATTAATGCCGACTAAAACCGATTGTCAATCGCAAAATTTAGCGGTGCAGTTCGACAGCTAACGGCTGACATCTAAGCTTCCTTTCCCCTCGCCTCTCTAACGGCGAAGTAGGAGTGCGTCCCTATCGCCTCAACTTGCAATGGAGTACATGCAAGTGCACACTATTGCTGGCCTTGTCTAGCTAGCGGTGAATACTGGGAGTCTGGGAGTATGATTGTCGTTTTAACTTGCAGAGATGTAGATGTACGCGCACACGAATGCAAAAAAAAAAAAAAAAAAAAAAAAAAATGTAACTACGCAACCTTGCGATAATTTCGTATTTAGTTGAAGTGACATATACATCATTCTGATTATTTTGCATGTTTATTAAGCGTCGTTTTCAACCCTCTCGAGTTTTAGAACACCGGCGGTGTATGCGGGTAAGCGGAGTATAGGAGAATTCGCCACTGGGGTTAGACTAGACGTTGTGTTCCTCGGAATACAATACATGCAGTTCACAGTGAAAGTCATAATCCTTGGGATAATCTCTATTACTTATCACTTTTTTTTTTTTTTTTTTTGGTATGCATTTAAAATTATTCCAAGCATTTCCCTTGCGCGCGCGTCTGTATGTGTGTGTGTGTGTGTGTGTGTGTGTGTACGTATGCATTTTAAATGACTGTCTCAGACGTATAATCAGGAACGTTTATTCCTTTATAGTCTACTGTAATCCCGTAATGGTTCATGTAGTGGATTAAATGACTATAGGCATGAGAGACAGACCAAGAAACTAGAATACAATTAAGTAATGACCTTGCCGCGATGTTTCACTGCAATAATACCATTCTGTCAATAATAACCTCTGACAGGCCGAAAAAAAAAAAAACAGAGATCTCTTCCTTTTCATTATTGTTGTTGTTGATGATGATGATGATGATGATGATGAATGGGATTTAAGGACGTTCAACTGCTAGGTTATCAGCGCCCTTAACATAAAACTTGGGAATTAAAACACTTTAGCTAAAAGTATGCTGACGGGTATCTTAATCGAAAGAGCTAAAATATGGATACATTCTGTATAAATAACTAAAACTAAGATAAAATAGCTATCCAGCCCTGAATCCAGAGCTGGTGTTAAAACTATGACACTACAACTCCTAAAACAAAAGGGAACATGAAACAATAGTGACTAAACTTTCAAGGGTGATAAAAATTGCAAATACCTAACGTATCCCTCCAGTATCTCCACTAAATCGATAAAATCAAAGTAAAACTAGATACGTACGGCGTATGTCACTTTAGATAAAAATTTAAAAACCTCCAACGCTCCAAGATCATCGGCCAGGACCTGCAGTCGTAGAGTGGCTCGTAGTGGTGCTAGGCGAGCATACTCTAAAGCACGTGTCGGACTGAAAGGGCCGCGCCACAGAGAGGGCAGACAGGTGGAGGTTCCCTCTGAAATAAGTGGCTACGACTAAAAATACAGTGACCTATACGCAACCTTGCTAAAATAACTTCCTCGCGACGAGAGATACGTGAGGAAGTCACCCATTGTATAGGGAGCTCCTTCACTTCCCGAAGTTTGTTTCCGCGAAGAGCGGAACACTCTCCATGCCAGCTCGAAATTATGGCTCTGCGGACAAGTCTAAAATCTTCGGCCGTGACAAAGTTAGTGCAAGCCCTGGGCACAGAGGATGCCTTCTTTGCCGACAATTACACCAGTTCATTCCCCGGCACGCCAACGTGTGCAGGAACCCAGGCGAACTAGGACATTTACACCCGAAGTGTGCAAAATTGGAGGATGTCCTAAATGCCCTGTACTGGAGGATGGTAAGTGTACAGCTCACGAAGGCTCTGAAGTGCACTAAGGGAATCACTCACAATAAGCCAGTCACCCAAGTTTCGACGGCGAATATATAAAACAGCTCGGTAAATAGCATACAGCTCTGATGAATAAATGGATGTGCTACTCGGCAACCGGAAAGTAAAAGATTCGTTTCCAGTGACAAAGGCACAGCCAACTCCATTGGCGCACTTACTGCCATCGGTATATATGACACCGGCCACTGTATTTTAATAAAAATTCTAAAAAACAAGATTGGATTCTAAACATAGGCGTAGAAGATTTCCTCTAAGATGTCATCCCAAGATCTACGTGGGAGGAAGCACGTAACCAAGGTGGATGCACACTCTCCCACTTGGGAAACATGTCAAGCATTTCAAGACCGTACGTTCGAAGCAGCTCCCGGAAGCGAAATCCTGCAGGTGTTGGACTACGTAAGTGGTTTCTATAACGATCGTCCAATCCAGAATCAAAAAAGGGAGTAAACGATGGATGCGCAGGTATGTACCTCAAGCTACAACCATAGTGAGAGAGAAGACATCCCGCCGACAACGCAGAGGGGGCTCGGCAGATTCGGCATAGAGGCTCACAACTAGGCTAGTCGGAAACGCTCCAACAGCCACCCGGACGCCCCAATTGTGGACCGTATCCAACTTTCTCAGCACAGATGGGCGTGCTGAGGCATAAACAATACATGCATAGTCTGACTTTGATCGGATCAGTGCACGATAAAGCCGCAGCAGTACTGTCTGATCTGCTCCCCAAGATTTGCCGCTTAGTATCCGTAAAATATTCAGGGAACGGTTACACCGCGCTTTAAGCTGTGCTACATGCGGTGACCAGCATAGTTTTCAATCGAATATCAACCCCAGGAATCTCACATCATCTGTGAAGGTAAGTATATCCGGCCCGAGATGAAGAGAAGGTGACATTCGCCACCTTCGGCGCCAGAAATTAACGCAGGCTGTCTTCTCAGGTGAGAAACGGAAGCCGTTTCTGGAGCTCCAATCATAAAGATTGTCCAAACACCGCTGGAGACGGCGTTCCAAAAACGGCGTACGCTGAGAAGTGCATACGATGGCAAAGTCGTCAACGAATAAACAAGAAGAGACACCTGGGGGAACACAGAGCGAGATGGAATTTATCGCTATAGCAAACAGCATCACGCTGAGTACCGAGTCCTGCGGCACTCCGTTCTCCTGAATAAAATAATTAGAAAAAACCGAGCCGACCCTTACTCGGAAAGCCCGGTCCCGCATAAACTCCTGAATGAACAACGGTAGGCGTCCACGTATATTCCAGCTGTGGAGGGAGCGCAAAATCCCTGCCCACCAGTACGTATCATAAGCCTTCTCGAGGTCAAAAAATATCCCAACTGTTGGGTGTACTTCATAAACCCGTCCAAGATCTGAGTTGACAGTGAGACAAGGTGGTCAGTTGCCGAAAGAGGTCCTCTAAAACCACACTGGATATTAGTCAGAAGGATGTGGGATTCCAGCCACCACACCAGCATTGAGCATGCGTCCCATCACCTTTTTGTTTTAAAGCGGAAAACTCATTTTTTCCATCTGCACATATCATTTGCTGTTTTCTTGGCACGATGTTCGCAAAAGAGCTGCACTTTAATTACTGTGCCTCCTAACACACATTCTATATTAGACTTAAGGTCCTGTTTCTACGCCTACGTAACAGAACCAACGACTTTACATCACATTGATTTTACATTTAATTGGCGTAAAAAGTCGATCGTCTTCTGCCGGAATTGAGCCTACAAACTCGGGAGGTAGAGAATAATAGAGTACCCATATACCATGGATAAAGGCGATGACGATGCCGGTGTAGCTCTTTTTACACTGGCCCTCATCAGCTTGCCTTAAGTGTCCAAGCTTTCTACGATACTCATTCATGTCTTCCGTCCCCACTTATATGTCGGTTAAGCTGCCTTTGGTCCCAGACTTCATAGTTTTGGGTCGCATCGTAAGATCTTAAGTAGTTATCCTCACCCCTTCTTTGAGGAAGCCAACTTCGAAGTTATACTCTTCCCCTAGGAATAACTGCTGTTGGAAGCTCCATTCTCTGCAGTGTGAGCTGTGGTGGTAAATCTCGCATGATCCCAGTAATGCAATCCTGCTACATTCAGTTTGATTTCTTCTAAGACATTGCCAGCTGTCCCATTTATATTATTTTGGAGTAGGGATGTATTGGGCAGAGGTTGTGAACCATATCACCCCTCCAACAGTCTTCAAGTTGTAACTTGTGCCGCTGACAGTGAAACTGCAAAGAGTTTCAGCTGTGCGCCTACAGCAACAAATTGTTTTTTCTTCTCCACCATCCATTGTGTGTGGGTCGCATGGGCATCAAATTGCAGCTTATACAACACTCACCATGAAATTCTTTGCTGTGTTTAATGCTGATGTCTCTGATGCCTCATAATCTTGAGTATCTCTTAATTTCATTAGGGATCTTAGCTTTCTGGTTGTGGTGCATCTCCACCATTGTAGCAAATATCATTGTCTTGCACTCCCTTGCCTGCTGGGGCAGATATATTTGCCACAAATCTAATTTTTCCTACGATGCCAAAATACTTTCTTTTAACTCCTTGGTGATGACGTTTTTCAGGTCTTTCAGAGCAGTATTTTTCTCTGGTTATAATTAATGAGTAATGGCCAAAACCTAGTTTGGGCTTCCTGTATTCATTATTCCAAATTTATTTCAGTCTTCGTTTTGCATTTTACAGTATTTATTGGGCCTAGTAACTGTTAAAGTATTGAGTTTATTGTAGCATTTGAATTCCAATCTTAACACCTGTGTGACTTTGTTCATTTTCCTGTCAATCTCAATTTTTCCGTAAGTATAACCTGCTGTTAATGATGTGCAAACCACTCATTAAAAGCCAAGCACTCCACCAGTCTCATAGTCGAGCCGTATCTTTACCAGGACATCATGCTTACTTTTATACTAGCACAACATTGTCTGCAAAGCTCCGTACAGGAAGATGTGAAGTGAGGTTTCTAAAACTTGTGTAAGTATCCCAATATGGTACAGTAGCTGAGAGTTCTCATAGAAGAATCGGTTAAGGGGCTGTGTCACAATATGTATAAGCTCAATCTAGTGATAGTTTGGAATATATAACATTTAGGCTTCAAAGACCTTGTTACCCCATATTACTGAAGTACAACAATTTTGAAATCAACACTTTCAGATCATGATGGAAAAGAATGGTTATTTGGGTAACTAACTGACATTATACATGTCCAGAATAATATAATAGGCTTCATTTTTAGATTGTGAGCAATAGTTTGTTTGTAAGCCCCCAGTTTTATTGCAACATTCAGTTGTGCACATACAAGTGTATTGTCAGGCAAAGGTGCAAGGTTCTCCAGCATTGCTATGAAAAATAGTTTAAATGACTAGGTCATCAGTGAGCTGTTTAATAATAAGCAAAAGTAATCATTCATAGACCAAATTTTATTCAATTTTATATACTTATATCTCTATGACTATTGTATCCATATTTTTTTTACTTGGACAAACAACAAAATTTAATGAAATCAAAAAACCAAGGAGGAAGCTCAGCTGTTCTAAAGGAATGAAACAACAGGAATAACAGACAATATTCTGTATTGCAAATTCCTATTCCATTCATCCTTTGAACAGGGCAGTGTAGCCAGACAAATATTGTAGCAGAAGGGATTATATATAAAGCTTCTCTTCTTTTGTACATATATTATTCATAGTTTATTATCAAAGCATATTTCATTAATTTTGGGGAATTATTGTCTCTAAACTTATTCCTTTAGGCCCTAGTTAAAAAAGACTGAGCTAGGTGCATTAGACTTATGATTTGCTAATAAGATTAAATAAATATAGCAGCTGGCGATCCCTTGGCCTTGCTTTGGTGACAGGTCCCAGCAAACACTGCAGGGTATAGTATTACAGCAACACAATTTCTTATAAAAAACAACAATGAGCAGCTCTTGCTGTATAACGAACTTTTCCCAACCATGTAAATGCAGTCATTTGGGGGTCATATTATTGCATAACACTATAAACAGTCTAATTTGATTGTTTCTATTTCATGCATTGTTATGCGTAAACATAAATGTCAATAATATTTATTTCTATACAACATCTGTGGAATCAGATTATCTTCCAGTTGAAACGTTGGCTCAAAGGTTGACATTAGAGCAGAGAATTTTTATTTTATGATACATATCTGAAAACATGAGAATTGTAAATGAATAAGCACTGGTCTTACATTTAAAGAAATCTATAAAACATTTGTTGCCAACATATAAAACATATATTGCAAACAAATGTTATGTAGCAGTATTAGCCATAACCATATAAATCAACAAGAAGGAAAGGGATAAAGATGTGGCCATTGAATAACCAAAACCATTAATATTTTTACTAACTTCAAAACGTTGGCTGAAGCTTGTCACTGATTTATGTAGATTATGTACATGTGGTTAGCATTAAATGAGAAAATTTTCACATAAGGTATAGAAGGTTTATTAATACAATGCATTTCTTATGATTCCAGCATGAAGATTGATAATATAGGTGTCAAATGTTTACATTTGCTGCTGCTTTGAGGTTAGTACTTATCATAATATTCACATACATTAGAACACAAATGTTTTACAGTATACAGCAAAAGTGGAGAGATATTGAAAACATATAGTTACAGTTTCTGCCTTTTAATGAAAGTCCTGAATGTATAATTGTTTGTCATATGATACCTTTTAAAAGGTATCATAAATCTTTCAAATTACATAAATTAGTGACTCCTCACTCTCACCTAGGCAGCTGGGTTTGATCCTAAGTGAGCATATGTGAGATTTGTGGTGGACAATATGGCGCAGGGGCAGGTTTTCTCTGGGTTCCCCCTCTATCATATTCCATTAGTGCTCCATCTTCATTCCATGTTTTATCTGTGTGGTGCCATAGCAATAAAAGCAGGCATTAAACGCAATCAAAACAAAACAAAAAAGTGACTCCTCAAAATATGTCTTTATTTGCCTGAATTTCTTGTATAATTATCGTATTATACATTTTTCGAGGAATACAAAATGAAACCTCTCTTCCCATATGTCACTTATATGACTTTATGGGACTGATGAATCAAACTATGTCTTTTCAAACTAGACAACTGAGTAAAGCTCTTATCACAAGTTTTACATTGATATGGCTTTTTACCATCATGAATCAAATTATGTCTTTTCAAATTTGACAACCGAGTAAAGCTCTTATCACAAATTTTACATTGGTATGGCCTCTGGCCTTCATGAATCAGATTATGTGCTTTTAAAGTTGACAACTGAGTAAAGCTTTTATCACAAAATTTACATGCGTGTGGCTTCTTACCCTCATGAATCAAATTATGCATTTTCAAACCTGAGAAACGAGCAAAATTCTTGTCACATGTTTTACACTTGAATGGTTTCTTACCCTCATGGATGAAACTATGCATTTTCAAATTCGACAACTGAGTAAAGCTCTTGCCACAAGATGTACACTGGTGTGGTTTCTTACCCTCATGAATCAAATTATGAGTTTTCAAATCTGACAATCGAGAAAAGCTCTTATCACAAGTTTTACATTGGTATGGCTTCTTACCTTCATGAATCAAATTATGTCTTTTCAAACTTGAAAACTGAGTAAAGTTCTTAACACAAATATTACACTTGTGTTGCTTTTCACCTTTATGTGCAAAATTCTTTTGTTTCAAGTATAAATTCTGTGCTGAGCATTTCTCCATCATATTACCAGGTTGTTTTGAGTGAAAATGTTCTTTTACAATGGATGTTTCTGAGACATCATGTTCCTTATATCCAATTTCATATCCAGGATGAACGTTTTCATTATACAGGTCTGTATCTCTTCCTGGAACTTCATCAGAAAGCAATGGTGATTTGCTAGTATTATCACCAGCAAGAGCATTTGTGCATAATCTGAAATAATGAAGAATTTAGCATCAGCAAGTATGTTGTGACTGCTGCCTTCTTCAGCAGTGTGTCTCAAGTATGCCTTAGTATTTCACTAATCATATTGGATGTGTAAACCAGAGCACAAAGAGTGGCACAATGTAACAGGAACCTTCAGAATGCAGATTGTCATGATTCTTCTCAATTTTCAAGATGTTTCTCTGTTTGTTCTTCATAAGCTTCTGGCTATATAAGGAGAAAGGATTACAGTTCAGTGTTGTTCTGTTGTGAACTGTGTTGCGGTGTGAGTGCAGGACTGGGTGTTTAACACTGAGATGAAAATTATGAAAAGTTTGTTGGCGGAAATGAAGGAAATGAAAATTGGAGTGGAGGAGATACTGGAGAAATGAAATCCAGTATGGAAAAGATGAGAAATGAAATGATAGTGAATTCCTTATTAAAGAAGGCACAGATAAAAATAAAGAAAGGTGTAAAAAAATTAAAATGAAAACCAGAATGGAAACTGAAATGGAAAACATAAAAACAGAAATTTTTATAATGAAATTAGAACTTTCTTCCAAATTCAACGAACAACTAGCAGCATTAAGGACATAAAGGAGCTGGGAGAAAAAATAGAAGAGCTTGGAGGAACAATGAAGAATGTTGACATCACATTGACACCCTGGAAGACCTCAGGAAGTTAATGCCCTAGAGGGAATAGTCAACATTGGTATGAAGGAACTGAACACCATGGAGGAAAAGATGCTGGACAGAAATTTGAAAGACTTAAGAATGAGAAGGTGAGAAGATCCAACATCTGCATGTGTTAAGCCATTAAAGTATGGTGGAGTGTCAAACTTCAAAGTCTTCTGCTGTTAGTTTTCTGCCATTGCCACCCACAATTGACAGCTATCAGAAGAGCAAGCTGCACAGTTGAGAGCAAGCCTCCAGTGATGGGTATAATAAGTAATGAATGCTATCCCAACGTTAGCGAACTATGGAGAGATCTGGGAGGCCCTCCAGATCTATTGCTTGCCTGCAGCCTATACCAGTCAGCTTCAGACAAGACTGCAACATCCAGGTGAGATGATGCAGCAGTTCACCCCAGCCATCCAACAGTTTGTGAACAAAGGCCTAGTGAATCTCCCATCTAGCTCATGTCCCAGGAATCTGCCTATTCCTTCACTGATAGGGTTCATGACACCAAGATATGATGCCTGAAGCTCAGTGACTATACAATGATCAATTTGGTGTCAACAGCAGCACTCGGAATTGAGGTGGTCAAGATAGCAACTGCATTCAGTTCAAGGACCAGGAGTCTTCAGTATGACAGGGAGGCAGAATTAATCCACAGATGATGATGACCTTTAAGTGGTGTACTGGGGGAGTAGCGAACCAGGTTAGCTAGTAAAGCACTGTCCACCCCAAACGACAAACAGGCAAAAAATGAGAAAGGACAGGCATGAGGAGGGGTAGACTATGGATTGACACTTGCTGGTGCCCAGTAAAACTAAATGGCATATTATTTATGGATGCTCTGTAACTGCTGTGGTTCTCAGCGTCCCTTCTATATTGGGCATGAAAGACTGCTTAATTTTGCTCAGAGGTCTCTCTATCACGCTTGAGGTTCTTTTATGTGCCATAAATCTATGACATGGGACCAACGTCTTTACTTCCCTTCCGAAGGAAGCCATGCTAAGGATTTTTATGCCCGAAAAAATCCATCGTCCTGCGCTGGGTTTGAACCCACGACCTTGGGTATATGAAGTCAGCATGGTTCTCGACTTTGGACTGGAAATCTGGATACTGGTAAGTGGGCTTAGATCTCAGGGACAAGGAGAAGAGCGAAATCTAAACTGCCGAAGGGCTTTGGCAATTAACAGTTATGCTCTTTAGCCTCTGTAATGCACCAGCCTTCTTCCAGCACATCATGGAATCAGAGAAGAGAGTCGATCTACAATGCTTACTTGCCCTATTTGGATGACATCAAAGAGGATCTTGAGAATCTGCAAAGTTCATCAGAGGTTTCTCTAATATTGTGACACCTCTCACCCATCTGATGGAGACATCACCATTACATGTGGTCAGAAGAGGCCAGGAGCATGTTCCAAGTGCTAAAGCCAGCACTCTGTAGTGAGCTTCTTTTAAGATTTCCACAACTTGGAGGTAGCTTTATTGTCAACACTGGTGCCAGGAATGGTAGTGTTCCATACCAGATAAAGAATGTCCATGAAGGGTAATTGCCTACTACAATATGACAGTCCCAAAGCAGAAAAGAACTGCTGTATTTTTTGGCGAGAGCTCCTGGCAGTAGTGAAGATGCTAGAAGACTTCCACAAATGCCTGTCTGGTCAGCCCTTTCACCTGAGGACTGACCATTCTGTTCTCATCTGGCTCTTAAGTTTTGAGGACCTGGAGGGCCAGGCAGACCTTGGGTCCTGCAAGATACAACTTTACATCAAAACATTGAAAAGGAAAGAGTCACACTAATGTAGGTGCAATGTTCAGACAAGTGTGGCTACTGGGATAGCACAGGGCTGAGAAGGGAGCAGCTGACAGATGCTGACTTGGTGCCACTCCTGGGAGAAGTGGAGGCAGGGACTAGGCCGAGCAGGAAGCATATCCACCAAGGAGTACTGTTCACTACTGGCCTAATGGCCAAATGGAACTCATTGAACATCAAGGATGAGGTGCTGTTCAGAGTACAGGAGAAACTTGATGGGAAGGACCAAAGAAAGCAGCTGATCCTCCCTCGAAGTGAGGTCACAGAAATTCTGGCAGGAGTACTTGTGGGGACTTCTGGACATTTAGGACACACCCGAACCATCAATAAGCTCAGACTATGGTACTAATGGCAGACATTGAGAGCTGGTGCCACCTACATGAATGTGTAGCAAGTTGTGTCCTACAGAGCAGGAAAGGGGAGTGGAGGGGTCGCATACATCAGTATAACATGGGAGCACCCTTTGAACGACATCGACATAGCTGGGCCATTCCCTGTCAGTTGCCTTTGGGTTATGTTTCTAAGAGGCTGGAGGTGTACATCATCCCTAACCAAGAGGTAAGACAAATGTGTACTGCCTCATGGAAGAACTGTTTTGTCACTATAGGGTACTAATGGACCTATACAGTGATCAGGGCACAAATTTTGAATCCATACTCAAGAGGGAACCACTGGAGCAACTTGGGCTGCAGAAGATATTTTCACTCACAATCAAAGTGGCACATCAAAATTGAGGAAGGTTGTGGTCAATTACCAGAGAGACTGAGATGTGAGGGTACCACTTTTCTTGCTGGCCTACTGCTCTTCAACCCACAGCACAAGTGAGTTGACACCAGACAGCTTTGTTATTGGCAGAGAACTGTAACCTGCTGTTTGGGAGCCTTTCTGGGGCAGAACAGAGAGTGGTTGACAATGTGGAGCATCTCATAGTGACTTCTTAAGATAGCCTGTCATAACACCCAGGTAGTGAGTGATTGAATGAAGACCCATATGCCTGGTAAACCAACAGCAGAAGTTTCCAGCAAAGTGATCAGATGTGGCTGTATTGTCCCACCTGCACCAAGGGATGCTGCCCCAAGCTTCGACAACCATGGTGATGATGAATGATGTCTACTGCATACAGAGGCTATCCCAAGAGAAGAAACTAATAGTGCATATGGATTGTCTAGGCCACTATAATGGGTGTTTCGAACGACCATGAGGCTGAGAGTAATGCGACAGTGCCTTCTTTTTCAGCAGTGGTTCTTGTGTTCGCTTTAATATGTGAGTCTTCATCATATCAGATGCGTAAACAAGGACAGGAACAGCAGTGCATTGTAACAGAAACCTTTAGAACATGAATTATCATGATTCTTCTCAATTTTTGAGATGTTTCTTTAAGCTTCAGCTTCAAGGTGGTTCAGTGACATTATTTTCTAGCTGTAAAAGGAGGAAAGACTGCAGTGTAATGGATTGTACTGAATCATAAATGACTATAGTATGTTAGAATGCAGTGATGTGTGAGCTATGGATGTCGCACTGCCATATACTGTGCTAGGAAATTTAAAAGAAAAACGGGGATATCCCAGAAATTACTTAATTCAGAAAAAAAAAAGTAATCAACGTAAACTGTTGAATTAATTAAAGTGGTGCTGTTAACACACACTTTACTTACTTTTATTGAGTAGGACAATTGTTTCGCGGACCGTTGCCCGCATCCTCAGCTATTGAATAACTTCTCACGTAAACGTAAACTGTATATTTTAACAGCATCTACATTTTTTGTATATGATTCTGCATATTTCTTATCATTTCTTGAGATGTCTTTCAGAATGAAGAGAGATTTAGGGTCTATTCTCAGAAAAATTAATGTATTTCTCATAGTTTTAATATATGGCATTTTAATCTAAATTATTAAGAGCCACTTTTGAGGAAATCAAATATCTACAAAACTCTTCTATATAAAGGGCAGTTTAAAGTGAATGAATTCTCCTGCAAAGTCTCCATTTTGCATCCTTTGACTCACTCACTTACACACTTATGGAGTTTTTTTTATATGGAATGTTTTTTTCTTTTAATTTAGGGGACCAAAACATATATTACTGATGAAATCTTAGGATCAAATTTTTGTGTGGAATGCAATATCTTCTCTACCAATTATGAACTTTTTATGTCTAAGAGAAAGTAAAAATAAGATATAATTATCAAAAATGTATTTCAGAATTACATGCTTCAAAAACATTTGCTATTTAAGTTTAGTAATTCTTTGCCTTATGATTTACCAGTAACACAAGATTAAGTTGAATGAGAATGAAGAGGAATCCAGAAACTGTTCACAAAAAGTGCAAATATAAACTACATTATTGATCAAAAAATATACTAATGCAAATGTTAAGAGGAATTTTTAAGAAAATAATAATAATGATCATCATAATAATAATAATAAAAAAAAACTGCAAATTTTTTTCATGCATGTTTTGGATGGATGAATGTTTTCAAAATCTTTCTGTTCACTTTTCAAGTATCCTTAACTTACAAATAAAGTCTATAATTTATCTAAATTTCTTTTGAGTTATACTGGCTATAGAGATACACACACCACTTTTCCCAAACCTGGTTTGGTTTAGGAAACTTCAAAACATGCATTTCCAGTGAAATACAGAGTTACAATTTTTGAGTGAAATAAAAACTTCCTTATTTGCCATAAATCTATGTAGAGAAACTAAAATTATACATAAATGTATAATCATCCTGTACTATCTCAAGTTTGAGGTAAACCCATTTCTCTTTGATCAAACAACTCCTCCAGTTTCGTGTTCTTGGAAATTCAAACAGAATATTTCTTATAAGCATTAAAAAGTTACAGGACACTATAATGAATCAATGTTGAAAAATGGATCACTATATATTGCATTCTAAATACAGTGCTTTTCACGTAAAAATAAACTAAACCGAAACGCAAAATATATTCAAAATGATTTATCAAATATATATTTTTTTACCTGTTTCCATTGAAATGTTGAAAATGCATTTTTGGATGGACTGTAATACTTCCATATAAAATGAGGTATAGGACACATTTGAAGCATGTATTATTACATTCTCATTTGAATCACAAGAACAGAATGATAAATGGGCAACATCATAAGCCTGAGAATGTGAGGATTAAAGGTAAAGTTCACACAATAACAGAAGACTTCTAATTTAAATATTAGTCAAAAGTCAACTCTTACCTTGATTTTACTGGAGGGAAGTTCTCATCCTGTAACAAATAATCCACACAATCATTATACAGTGTTAGTTGCATAACATTATTATCTGTTAAAATACCAGGTGAATTGTTTATTAATTGGTATTTGGTATTAAAAGATGTGTGGAAACAAAATTGTAACATTTCATTATATAAGAAATCAGTGTTAAAAGCTTATTTTAATTTTACATCAATAATTTAAGATCTGATGGACTCCATTCTACTAACTGTGAGCAGGTTAATGACGATGATGATAAGAGCTTAAACAGTAAATTAAAATGGGTGTTCAAATATACAAGATCTGTCCACTTTGATCTGAATGTCAAATCACATTTTAAGATGTCAGCAAGAAATGTTTTACTTTGAAGCATGGTGCATAAAATATACATTAATAATGGGAGGCATAATATAGTATATACTATAGAAATGCATAATTGAAACCAGTGGTAAATTATTAGTATATGAACTACGAAACAGTAGAAAAGAATATAGTGCAATGGCATACAAGGAAAAATTAATGTAAATGAAACTGCATCCCAGATGAATATGTTCAGGGATGGAGTTTTAAGTTATTGTGGAATGCTGAATAAAAACTTGAAATGGACAGGAGAAAAATTGATTGGGTTAAAGACGAGAATAGAGATGCATCTAAAGTACAACAAAATTTAGGAAAAGAGCAATAGGTAGAGATAACACAGAAGAAAGCATGCAAAAATTCCGGCCTAGCTTTTGCGCATGGTAACCAATAAATTTAAGAAACAAATTAAATATTCTGTGAAAAATAATAATAAACTGATGGTGACTTGAGCATGAGAGAAAACAAAAATAAAACCCATTGGAAAAGAGTGATGCTGTTTGCAGATTCACTCTAAAATTTCCTGGGAATGAGTGCAAGAAAGAAGTCAATGCTGTTTACTTTTACCCTGGAAGTTGTATAATTGAACTTCAAGGAAAGCTGTGTTGATGGAAAAAGTATACTGAGTGAAATAAAACTGGAAATTGTGGCTATATATGTCAAAAAATGATATAAGGAAGGCTGAAAATACTATGGATAATATGATGGATTTAGTGAATGTGATATGAAGTAAGATCACAAACACTAAAAATGCAATTAGTGGAGTTTTATATAGGAGAAATATAACTAATCATTGAGCAAGAAGAATAAATGAAGCAGTTCATTGGTTAAGTTTAACTCAGAAAGGTACGATTGATGGATGGATGAAATTTGGTGAAAGGAGATCAGGACGTAGTTCTTTTAGTGCCAGCTCGAATAACAAATTCTGAAAAATGCCAAGCAAGTTTAGAGCAGAATGCTCTTGATAATAAAATGAGTACCAAATGGCATAGGGCGATAAACACTTTTGTCTACTGTGTAATGAACCTTACTATATAGTATTTTTCAGACTAATTAAATGAAAATACAGATATGTCTTTACTAAAGCCCCAAACTGATTTGGTTTGATGTTTATTTTTTTAAAATGCAAAAAATGAATGCATGTAACCTGAAATAAAAAAAAAAACAACAAAAAAAATTTCACAAAAATACACACATAAGCATAATGCAACAACAAAAGCAATAGGATACAGATATAATGTAGGTTACTGTACAATTTGGAACTTGTGTTGTTGCATAGCTGAATGGATAATACACATTGTATGCATTATCTCATAAATCCATTTAGATAAGTATACTAATTATTTGCATGCACACAAGCGTATACATTTTCATCACTGGAGCTAGAATATATATCCTCCTCTCTTATGCGTGGTCGAGAGCTTTCATCAAGGTCTGAAAATTCATAATGACTCTTGTGTTCTTCTAATAATTGCAAACTGGAGCTCTTATTTCCTCTTTGGTTCATAACCTGCTAGATGACATTTTCTGCCAACATAAACACAAACTAAAGAGTTAAATTTAGGGCTATTTAGCACTTTGGAATGTAAAGTTAAGGCCCTGAAATATTCCAGAATACCTTTTTTGTGGTTATGATGTAGAAATTACAGATTTTTCTGTCCATTGCACTATTTCCAGAATTCCTAAAACTGGAAACATTTTACCCAATGTTTAACAATGGACTAATCTAATTCTTGGAGACATGCAATTTAAAAAATACCACTCTGGTTTTTAAAAGGATAAAACATAATGCTATATATTCATTCAAAGAATCAATGTATAGAGCACTGGTGGTCAAAATAAAAGCTGTAGGGTTTTTTCTTGAACTTAACAAAACTTTTGCAATCATTAATCTTAAAGCACTGATTCAACATGTGAGACTCATACACACACACAATTTGAGTAAAAAACAAAACAGACTGTGCCAAGCCTTCCAAATCCTTACAAGAATGAACATACCTTAAATATGTCAGTTTGCTTTATTAGGCATTATAGCATGGGGATATACAACCTCATATACTCCTATACAATTCTAAATATGGATTTCTTCAAAAGGAACTCAAGTCTTAATTGAACAAGAACATGGTAGGAACATACATCTCATGACTCATAGATTTACTTGTGTCTTAAATCATTATAACATCAAGATATTAATGTATAAAATAATTTTCCAAACAATCTTAAAGAATTTAATCACAAAAAGATTAAGAAAAACACTCTCCTATGTAATTTACCATTCTCTGTCAAGAACTGTATGAATATAACATTTTAATTTAAGATCTATAAGTTAATCTCAATAT
The DNA here is from genome assembly GCA_030762935.1 of Hymenopus coronatus. Lineage (NCBI taxonomy): Eukaryota > Metazoa > Arthropoda > Insecta > Mantodea > Hymenopodidae > Hymenopus > Hymenopus coronatus. The sequence goes on along the minus strand of CM060899.1, from coordinate 30,557,526 downwards.
TTTTGTAGTTTATTGTGAATATTTTATAACTTATGGGCATCTAAAATACCAATATTGTAAAGAACTAGTGCCATAGAAGTGCTGTACTTTGCCAGGCTAAGAATAAATCTTATCTAAACTAAAGATCCTGCATCTGTATTCAATTTAAAATATAGGGAACTAGAAGAACCCAAAGATGTAAAAGTGGCAATGTCCATTCTTTTTTAATTATTCAGAGACTCGTATGGGTACAGTTGAGCAAAGTTGAAGCCTGCAATTTACTTGCAGCATGAGGAATAAGGAAATCTTAGAAAAACCTTTGTCACGGAGGATAGCCGTGGATTTGAAGTTTAGATTTGAGTACAATCTATGTATGTTAATGTAGAGCCATCTTAACTTGTAGTCCTAATTGTGATATGCAGAGGGAATCACATTTAGTTTCAGCCCAGTCTAAAGCCATAAAGATGCGTACGTATGAGTGAGCAGTCTCCTAATAGCATCTAACACTTCCTTTCCCTCATAAGAATTGTTACATGATACATATTGTGAAGGTTACAGAGAGCTTGAAAGGAACTGACTTGCTACCAATGGCTGTTTGCAAAACAACAGTTGAATCATTGTAGCATTTGAAATGAAAACCTAACACGCTTTTAGCTCTACAAATAACAATTAAATACACATGCTTTCTTGGCATTTGGTAGATAAAAACAGAATTAATTGTTTTAGTTGTTGTATACTACATTTAATATCCTTTATTTAAGCTCTTATTTCATTAAAATATAAAATAGATGAAAATTTAAAGGTTATTTTCAAAACAGTAAATTAAAGTGTGGATTGAGTAATAACACCATGTAATATTGGATTACAGCTGTGTAACTGGGTTGTTTGTCTTTGTATAATACAATTTCCCTTTGACTTCATTTAGCATGTATTTCAAGTGAAGTACATCATCAAATGCTAATATATCACAGATATTTTGGTTGTAATGCAACTAAACTTTCCTCAATTGTTACAATTTTGAAGAACTGTAGCTCTTTGTTTAGCCCTTTTAATATATCTGACAAAACCTGTTCACATTCACAAACTATGCATATTAATTCTGCTTTACAAAATTTGAATACTCTATCAAGAGAGCGAGTAAAATAAATAAAAGTTTAAACTTCAGCAGATTTCAACAAAACTTACCTTAATGTCATTAGAAATAGCTGAAGTTTCTATTTTAAGCCAACAAGGTTCTTCTTTAATTTCTATTGTGTTACCCATTTCATAATCACTGTTGTACTTCTTAACCTTCACTACAAGAGCCTCTGGAAGTAATTCTCTCTTATTCCGGGAAGCAAAGTCTGAAACCAGAATCTGCTCCTGAATTTCTGTTTTCATATCTATTTCATAGTTGTTGCTGGAAGTAATATTTTCAGACTTAATCTGTTTTTCATGTTTGGCATAACATTCTCTCTCTGTTTGTGAACAAATGTGTTGAAAAAGTGTTTCTGATTTAACTTTTCTTTTGTTTACCATGTCACAATCATCATCCAGAAGCATAGCATCATTGTTTGTCTTCATTGCAACAAACTTGGAGAAGAACTCCATCTCATTGTGTGAGGCTATGTTTTCTGGGAGAGTATCTTCTTCGTTGATTTCTATTTTGGTATCCATTTCACAACTGTTGCTGAATTTGATGGAATTGTTCTTTATTTCATTAACAAATCTGTGGAGAAAGAAACATATTATGTAAACCATAAAATTTCTATAATTTTAGCCATAAGCTGCTGGATTTAGGAAAAAAAAAAAACTGTCTAAAGTAAAAGCTGCACACATTCTCACTTCTGAAATAGAAGAGCATTGGATAAAAAGGAACTATCATTATGAATACTTTACAGTGTAGCTAAGGAATTTGACAGCATTGATCATGATCTTAATTACAGAAGTTAAATTTTATGGCTCCAATGAGATCGCTTTATATTTGTTTTAATCATATTAATAATTAAACATAAAAAATAGGATCAATGGTTACGATTCTGAATCAGATGTTATTTCTATAGGCCTATCTGGATGAATTGAAGTGTATCCAGGTCCAACAATGGAACACTAGGCAAGCAATTAGAAACTACCACCCAGCAAATAAACGAATTAAGGAATAAGTAAAATTGAGTAGACAAGAAAATCAAGAGTAAATTTAAGAGATTAAATCATAGATAGTTAATTTTGAAGGAGAGCTAAAGAATGAATAACAGAATGCAAGAGAGAACTTGACAAGATAGGAAAATAAGGAGGAAGAGAACAGAAAGTTACATTATATTATTTTTGGTGTACAAAAAAGAAGAAAAAGATGAGCTTGGTAAGACATTGGTAAGACATTAAAAAACTTATACAACAGAAACTTAATTAAAAATGGAGAGATGGAAGATTGCTAATTGTTACAGAATAAGAAGCAGAGGGTACAAACCTCTAGTTTCCATTATAGAACTTGAAGACCATGGCTGTACAAGAGAAAATGTGCAAGTGCATACATGAAGCCAAGCAGACATATAAATGTTTGTTTGATCAGAAGAATTTAGTTAGGGATTCCAGTTATCAATAGTAAGCTGGAACGTGGAAGATCTACCAGAACAGGCATACAATGACAGATCCCAGAAGTGCTAGAAAAAGATAATCTGGTAATGGTGTTAGAAACATGGTTATTGGAGAAGATAAAGTTGAATAAAAGTAAAAACAGAACAGAAACAGCTAAGGTGCAATTTAATAATGTGTTGTTTCTTTTTCTTTTTTTTTTTTTGTTTGTTTGTTTGTTTTTTTGTTTTGTGATTTCTACAAGTTAATGTTGGAATTGTTTACAACCTACCAAGCTCAGGTTTGTTTAGGAAGTTAGGAATACAAGAATGGTCACATGGAAATAATGATTACAAGGAGTTTAATGCTGCGGTAGAAGTAGTTGAATAATCTATTAGAAGAGTATGATAAGAAGTCTGAAATAGGGAGAAGGTGTAGGGAGAATAAGTTTTTAAATAGTGAAGAAAGAAGCTTATCTGAAGAAAATAAACTTATTATTTACAATGAAATGAAGGTGTCTGATATGGATGGGGACTTTACTTTTATAAATAAAAATGATCAGATTGTGTAAATTTTGGGGTGGAGTGGAGTGTGGTGTGTATGTGTATGTGAGGGGTAGTAACATGCAGTTGTTTATCACTAAAATTAAAAGTGGGGAATGCAGGAGGTGACAAAATGAGGTAGGTGGAGGTACTCTTAGAACAATTTGAGATACGTAAATAGAAGGATGAGAACATGATGGTTTTTATAGAGAATTAAATTCTGAAACAGTGTTACAATATTAAAAGTGGGTTTAGCGAATCTTCCTATGCTGATATGAGAGATATTTTGAGAACAAAAAGAAAATATTCTTTTTGCTTATGATTCTGGCAATTGCCAGAATCATATAAGCCCCACCATGTCCAAAATATCATCCCCATACTGACATGGGGATGTCACTTTTAAGCACACTTAAAAACTATCAGTCTGAGCTGTATTTGAGCTTGCAACCTTGAGAACAGAAGGCCATTGACTAAATCAATGGAGCTATGCAGACTGATAACATAAAAAAGCATGAAGTATAAGATACAGAAAAATATGGTCAGTAGTGAAGAGTTTGCATAGGAAAAGGACAAGAGAAGGTAATATAACCTGGCAAAAATGATACACTTATTTCAATGTATTATTAGGGAAGAGTGATATATAAAATAAAAGAGAGAAGAAAAACAAAACCAACCACCCACACACACACTCACACTCACACACATTGATATTAGAAGAACGTCTCCCAGTTTTTTAATACAATTTTGGCAGTGAGGGAATTTTTCAATGTGTAGAGTGTATTATAGTACCTATAGGCAAGAGAAAGGAGGATGTAAATAGTTAACTATAGGAGTATAAGTGTTCTTTTCATTTTAAGAAAGTTTCTTACTCAAATTCTAGCCAATAGATGGCACAAATGGGCACAGAATGAGAGAAAATTGAGTTTCAAACTTGATCACAGCAAATAGGACTGCAGATTATTAAATTTTTAATAATGTTAATCATAGACAAATACTTAGGTAATAAAAGGGGAAGGGTTCACATGGCTTTTATTGACTTTGAGAACATGATAAAAAAGCACTACAAAAGGAGAAAACAAAAAAGGTAGTAAACTGGTCAGGCCAAGTGAGAGAAAAATAGACAAGAATGGCAAGATGACACTATGAATAAAGGGAATTTTAGATAAGGGATGGAAATGCATTATAATGGTGATAGCTCCAACACACAACATGGAGTATGAGTATTGGAAGCAAATACATTTAAGCAAATAACTTTTGCCAATATTAAGAGTAGATAAATGAGACCTTAATTACTATTCTATTTTCCTATTTGATATCCAAGGTGGTACATTATATAATAGTGGTGGTGTGATTATATTTAATTGGAAAATAAATTCAAATTCAGATGTCTTCCATGAGATTTAGAATCAGCTCTTTCCTACTTTTAATCTCCATAATTGACCTGCTATTAATTTTAGCAAAGACTTAAAAGTACTGTGTGTGCCCTGTGCAGATGATATCAGTGTATTTACATCTGAAAGTCACAATAGCAGCTGGAAAATTCAGTCAATAAGTTAGACTACATTGAAAATGCTGTTTTATTTGTTTAAGTCTGAAGAATTCTAGGACTCTTGCAGAGGGACGGTCTCACACACACACACAAAAAAAGTTGAAGTCAGTTTTAGAAATTGTCACACAAAAGTTGCAGAAAGGTTAGAAGTTCCTGTAAATCGTAGAAAATATCTAAATTCATAAAGCTGTTTAGATCTATGAATTAAAAAATATTAATATCCTTAAATACAAGAATTAAAATTGTTTGCTACCACTGAAATACAAAAATCATTAATATGTGTTTTGCAAAGAACTGGCATATTTTATATGATAAAGGGAATTTATAATATAACTTTATTTTAGATAAAAATCCTTTTTGATCATATTTTATGGATTTCACATTACTTAAGTGTGAAAGTATGCTGTGTTCTTATAGCACACCAGGGATATTTATTTGATTTTGGAATTTATATATTCAAATGATGAAGATTATGAAGTAATTTGGTACAAGTCTAGAATAGTATAGTTTTAACTTCTGCTGTTCTTTCTTTACGTTGAGAAAATGGAGTTATGTGTATGAGATTTTTATAGATAGTGTCATGGATCAATGCCAAAAGAAAATGACTGTAATAAATAATCGCACTCCTTCAACCACACAGTACAGGTATAAATGAAATAGCCACCTTTATGTATAATAAATAGTGCAATAACAATGGGACAGACCATATTTTCAGCACTTTAGACGTTACTAACTATAACAACATTCGACTACCAAATTATGTAGTAACAAATGTACAAGAACATGAACATTTATAACAGAGGTAAGCAAACTATCAAATTAAAACCAGAATATCATTGACATCTAACCTCAAAAATTTAATTGAAGCTTATTTGCAATGCACATAAAAAATGTTTGTTGAGCATTTACTAAATGACACTTAATCTCATGCCACTTTCCTGCAGTATGAGTTATTGTACTTCCAGAAGGTTTCTTTTGGCAGTGTCGAGTAACTTTCATGTCAAGAACCTTCAGCCTTATATATGGAAATATATATAAAGGATTGATTAGGGGTCCTTTGACGGTCACTAAAGACAATCAAGGAGTGAAATTAACAAGTTATCAAGATAGCAAGTGAGGACCAGTAGTGGCTAGTATGAGTAATTATATTTCCAGAAGGTTCCTTTTGGCAGTGTTGAGTAACTTTCATGTCAAGAACCTTCAACTTTGTACATGGAACATATATAAAGCATTGACTAGTGTCCCTTAAAACAATTAAGGAGTGAAATTAACAAGTTATAAAGATGGCGAGTGAGGACCAACAGTGGCCAGCACCATATGCAGTTCAGTTATGTTGTGGTCTGATTATGTGACAACAATGATTCCTGTAATATGTTGCATTAGCTTGAGTGTTGAATAAAATATGTTCAAAAGTTTTGTGTGTTATCATGTCTTACAATGTACTATAAATAATTTGGTTTATCCTCCCCATATGGAGGACTTACACATGGAAGGCTGCACTCAGAAGCCTGTTGAGGGTTTTTTTATAGTGTTTAACACCCGCATTTACAACATGGGCACTGTAGGTGATGACACTGATGATACATAGAATGAAGATGGAGAAACAGTGAAATGCGACAGCAGGAGAAGCCGGAGAAATCTTGCTCCTGCACTGCTTTGTCCACCACAAATCCCATATGCTGTTACCTGAGAGCGAACCTGGCTGCCTTAATAAGTGAGTGGTTTAACCACTTCACCGCTAAGTGGCCATGCCTGTTGAAGAGCCCACAAACATTTAATCATATAATGAAGAACCCAGAGCAAGGGATTGGCCCATAGTCAGGTATGAGAGTGAGGGAAGTAGATGATATGACGGAGGAACTGGTTAAATGAATGGCAGAGAGGAAAGCAGAAGATTCAGAAAAAACATCCCCAGATGTTGCTTATATCCCCATAAAACTCCCTGTAGTCACCTAAGATTGAATCCAGGCTAGGCTACCTTGGTGGAAGGCAAGGAGTCTAAATTACGAGGGCTGTTCAATAAAGAATGATCACAATTTTTTTTTGGACAACGTAACTTTACTCATCCTCATAATTTTTATAGTCCTTCTCAAAATAGTCTCCCATGAATACAATGCACTTGTACCAGCATTTCTGTCAGTCTTCAAAGACATGCTGGAAACCATTTTTTGAAAGATCCTTCAAAATCGCCTCCGCAGCCTTCACCACTGCTTCTAATGATGGATAATGCCTCCCATGAAGGCGTTTCTTCAAGTTAGGGAATAGAAAAAAGTCACATGGGGCTAAATCTGGGCTATAGGGATGATGATGGTGTTTAAGGGCGCTCAACTGCCGAGGTCATAAGCGCCCTTATGATTAAAACTTGGCAATAGCCAGTAAGAAAATACCAAACAAAAAAGTAAACACAAATAAAAGAGCTAACACAGTTGAAACGGAAGTAACAGAAACGTCCAGCCCTCTAACCAGAGCTGGATATAAAACTCCATCTAAAATCAACACATTAAAACCAAAAGAGTTTAAAAAACCGCTATCACACTAAAACGTCAAGGTAAAAGAAAGTTTTGCTAAAAATTTAAAAACCCTGTCCACTGCTCTTGGGTCATCTGCCAGGACCTCAGCAAGAGAGGCCGGCATGCCCATAGATGACCGAATGTGTGCCAGGTGACCACACTCCAGCAACACATGACGAACTGTCTGTGCCTCCCCACAGAGCGCACAGACAGGAGCAGGTTCACGTTTAAAAAGGTAACTGTGAGTAAAAATACAGTGGCCAATTCTTAGCCGAGCTAGTACTACCTCCTCCCGGCGGAATAAACGAGAGGAGGTTACCCAGTTGACAGGGAGGTCCTTCACCTCTCGCAGCTTATTACCACGGAGAGCCGACCACTCCGCATGCCAAGTCGAAAAAACGGCTCTCCGTACAGCCACTCTAAAATCTTCTGCTGTTGAATGGGTAATCGTAACACTGGGCGCTGTGACTGCCGATTTCGCTGCCAAATCCGCCGTGTCATTCCCTGGCAAGCCAACGTGTCCAGGAATCCATGCGCACTCCACATTAAAACCAGAAGCGTGCAAAATGTGGAGAACGTCCTGGATGCGCTGCACCAAAGGATGGTAATTGTACAGCTCACGAATGCTCTGAAGGGCACTAAGGGAATCACTAAGAATAAGGCAGTCACCTAATTTTCGACGTCGAATATACAGAAGGGCTTGATAAATAGCATATAGCTCGGCAGAATATATAGATGTGCAACTAGGCAAACCGTAAGTAGAAGTTGCGGTGCTAGTTACAAAGGCACATCCAACACCGTCGGGGCTCTTACTACCATCGGTGTAAATACAAATACGGCCACTGTATTTGGATAAAAATTCTAAAAAGCAACGACGAATACTATCAAGAGGCGTAACAGATTTCCCGTAGAGCGTCATCCCGAGATCGACATGGGAGGTAGCGCGTAACCAAGGGGGGTGTATACTCTCTCCCTTGGATAACAGCCGAGGAATGTCAACATGGTGCTGGCGTAGAAGCTCACGGAAACGAAAACCTGCTGGCCTGGGGCTCAGAGAGCGGAGGCAGTATCGCTCGTGCAGCTCAGGGGAGAAAAACGCGTGATAAGTTGGATGCCCAGGCATACACTTCAGCCCACAGCCATAATTAGCAAGCAGGACATCACGCCGACAACGCAGAGGAGGTTCTCCCGATTCGGCGTAGAGGCTAACAACTGGGCTCGTTGGAAAAGCTCCAACGGCCACACGGATGCCCTGGGTATGGACTGTGTCTAACCTTCTGAGCACTGAAGGTCGAGCTGAAGAATACACAATGCTGCCATAGTCCAACTTCGAACGAATCACAGCACGATAAAGACGGAGCAATGTCGTCCGATCCGCACCCCAAGACTTGCCACTTAGTATCCGTAAAAGATTTAGAGAACGGTCACATCGTGCTCTAAGCTGTGCTATTTGTGGTGCCCAACAAAGTTTCCGATCGAAGATCAAACCAAGGAATCTCGCCTCGTCTGCGAAAGGAAGTAAATCTGGCCCGAGTCGAAGAGACGGCGGCATATGCCACTTACGGCGCCAGAAGTTAACGCAGACTGTCTTCTCAGCGGAGAAACGAAAACCGTGTTTCGAGCTCCATGCATAGAGATTGTCCAAACACCGCTGGAGACGGCGTTCCAAAAACGGTGTACGCTGAGAAGTACAGAAGATGGCAAAGTCGTCCACGAATAAACAGGAAGAGACACCTTGAGGCACACATAGTGATATGGAATTTATCGCAATAGCAAATAGAGTCACGCTGAGTACCGAGCCCTGCGGCACTCCGTTCTCTTGAATAAAATGGTTAGAAAAAACCGAACCCACCCTCACTCGAAAAACGCGGTCCCGCATAAACTCCTGAATGACCAACGGTAGGCGTCCACGTATGTTCCAGTTGTGCAGAGAACGCAATATTCCCGCCCGCCAACACGTGTCGTAGGCCTTCTCGAGGTCAAAAAATATCCCAACTGTGGGGCTGTTCTTAAGAAACCCGTCCATAATCTGAGTTGACAGAGCGACAAGGTGGTCAGCAGTTGAACGTCGTCGTCGAAAGCCACACTGGATGTTCGTCAGAAGATTGTGGGATTCCAGCCACCACACCAACCGTCCATTGATCATGCGTTCCATCACCTTGCAAACGCAACTGGTGAGGGAAATAGGACGGTAACTGGAAGGAAGATGGCGGTCCTTTCCAGGTTTAAGAATGGGTATGATGGTGGCCTCCCGCCACTTGTCTGGAAAAATGCCATCCACCCAGACACGATTATAGACCTCGAGTAGGAAATCTTTGCCATCAGGAGAGAGATGTTGCAACATTTGGACGTGGATACCATCTGGACCTGGTGCTGAGTGTCGTGAAGAGGAGAGTGCATTGTCTAGCTCTGCCAGGGTGAAAAGGCGATTATAATCCTCAAGGTTGCCAGAAAGAAACGAGAATTCTTGAGATTCCACCTGGTTCTTAACTGTAAGAAACTCAGGGGAATAGTTGCCTGAGCTAGACACCTCAGCGAAAGCACTGCCTAAAGTATTCGCCACGTCAAATGTATCAACAACAGCTCCGGTAGGTGTTTTGAGACCGGCGATGGGCATATGGTTCGGTTTCCCAGCCACACGTCTTAACTTATCCCATACGACAGAGGAAGGTGTATGTCGATTAAAGGAACCCACGAATTTATTCCATGACATCTTTTTGCTATCCTTAATAACCCGCCTAGAATGTGCACGCATCCGTTTATAGTGTATCAGGTTATCCAGTGTAGGAAAACGCTGGAAAACCCGTAGAGCTCGTCTGCGAGCGCGAATAGCATCCCGACAGTCAGCGGTCCACCAAGGTACCGGAAATCGACGGCTGTAGCCAGTCGAACGCGGAATGGATTGCTCAGCAGCAGAAATAATGGTCCCTGTAAGATGTTCGACCAAGTGGTTCACAGAGTCGTGCTCTTCGTAGCTAAATTTAGCCAAGTGGGAGTACAGTTCCCAGCTGGCGTGGTCTAGGCGCCAACTAGGTAAACGGGTGGAACATACAACGGGTGTCAAGACACTAATACGACAAGGAAAGTGGTCACTAGAATGCAAATCCGAGATGATATTCCAGCATAAGGTGACTGCCAGCTGAGGGGAACAAATTGCAATGTCAATGTGTGAAAAACTATGAAATGCGTCAGATAGAAAGGTGGGCTCTCCGGTGTTCAAGAGAGCAAGATTCTGACTATCCAAGAAGTCTTTAAGTAGCGTACCTCTCGCACAAGCCCGAGGAGAGCCCCAAAGAGGGTGATGGGCATTCACGTCGCCTACCAATAAAAAGGGTGGTGGCAACTGTGAAATGAGGTGTTCTAAGTCGCTGTGCGAGAGGTCCGCAGATGGAGGCAAATAGATACTGCAAATGGTGAATGAAGCGGAGGGTAGCTTAATGCTGACAGCAACGGACTGGATTGCAGATTGTATGGGTACGGAGTTGGCAAAAATATCATCCCGAATAAGCATCATAGTGCCCCCATGTGCCGGGACACCGTCCTCCGGGGATAAATCACATCGTACGGAGGAGTACTGCCTGATGGTAACGGTGTCCTGTGGACGGAGCTTCGTCTCTTGTAAACATACAGCCAAGGGTTCATGCTGGCGCAGCAACAAGTCAAGCTCTGGTCGATGTGGTCGAATTCCGCGTATGTTCCAATGGAGGATAGCCATTGAGTATATTATGGGATAAGTTTCAAATCGAAAGACGCTTCTGCAGATTGGGATTAGCTGGTCGGTTCAATTTGTTCTTTTTAGGCATTGGGCTAGTACTATTTTCAGGAGCACGATCCTGCCGTTTCCGCACTGTCCCTCTGGCAGTGGCGGCAGAATCCTCCTGGTCCATCTCCTCCACAAGGGAGGTCCCTTTTTCAAGAGCAGTTTTAGGTCCAAGTAGTTCGAACCGATTGGATGTGCTGATCGGCGAAGACGGCCGTCGCCGATTCACGCCCTCCTCCCCAGATGACCCTTCAGAGGAGGATACACGTGTGGAGTTGCGTGAACTTTTCTTACCTTTAGATGACTTGGTAATAGATTGCACATTCTCTTTCAAAAAGTCTTGTCGTACATACTTGGTCTTAAACTGTTTTTCTGGGGCAGAAGACGTCGTGAATTTAATAGCTTTAGTTCCGGAGGTCGAGGCTTTAGGTGACAAGTGTGCAGGACTATTCTGTAAGTTGGCGGATTTGGCAGATGTTGATACCAACTTCGGTGTAGGTGCCGAAGGCTTTGGCAGCGCTTGGGCTAAAATAACCTTTTCCGCAATTGTAGCCCCGTTCATATCGCCGGTCTGTGTTGCGATTTCCCGACGCGGTACCGGTTTAGCTGCAACTGAGCTATAGGTACCGGACCTCGGGGCAGAGGGTTGGCGGAGTCGCAGGAGCTTCCGGGCTTCCAAGAAGGACACCTTCTCTTTCACCCGTATCTCCTGGATCGCTCGTTCCTCTGCAAAACGGGGGCAGTCTCGGGAACTAGATGGGTGTTCCCCGTTACAGTTCACACACGATGGAGCTGAAGCACAGGCCCCATCGTGGGAGATGTCACCGCAGTGGACGCAGGTGGACTTGCCGGTACACAACTCACTTGTGTGACCAAAACGTTGGCATTTAAAGCACCTCAGCGGATTGGGTATATAAGGCCTAACTTCGATGGCTTCATACCCTGCTCTAATCTTTTGAGGCAGATCAACCCGATCAAAAGTAAGAAACAGGGTACGAGTAGGCAGGAATTCACCGTTGATCTTACGTTGTACCCGATAAACAGCTGAGACACCCTGAGTCGCAAGATTTTCTTTGATCTCCTCAATGGACAAACCGTCCAACGCGCGGGTTGTTATTACACCGCGGGAGGAGTTCAGCGACTTGTGCACCTCGACCTTCACTGGATAGCTGGCTAACATGGTGGCTTTAAGTATTCTTGCAGCTTGCGAGGCGGAGTTGGCTTCGACAAGAAGTGTACCATTGCGAGCTCGAACGCAGGATTTAACAGGACCAGCAATGGCATCGAGACCCTTTTGGATAGTAAAAGGGCTCACCGTAAGAAACTTCTTACCTTCCTCTGTCCTATGAATGACCAAGTAGCGAGGACCACATGACTCGACTACTTCCTTTCCAACGTCTTTATTAAGGGGTTTTTGTTTTGGTGCCATAGAAAAAATGGTATAAATTCATCCCCCAGTGCTCCCCACCCGCCACGGAGCCCAACGAGGGGTCACCCCACTGGGATGACAGGGCTACACAGGGGATATAGCGGGCTCGCCGTCCCACTCACCCTGGAGTTCGGTGTAATACCTAGTCCTGGCCGATTGACTAGGGGTGGGTTAGTCCCTAGCCTCCCGTTTAGGCAAATCAGAAACCAAAGCGGTGTATTAGGCTGCGCACCCTCCCCAGTTACTGAAAGACAGAAGCCCAGGCTCAGGTACGCAACCCTCAACCAACCAGGATATTCCTCTTCACCGACACGGGTCTCCACGCACGGCCTACACGTGGGTGGGCATTTTGACCTTCTGGCTCCCTCACCACTCTGAGGTTGCCCACAGAGGGAGTCAAGGTGGCTCGGGACCCCGGGTGCGCCTAACCCGTACCTACCGTAGTAGGCCCCTGGGGGGGGGGGCTATAGGGAGGGTGAGGAATGCACTTCACGTTGATTTTTGCAAGATATTCAGCAACAACATTGGCAATATGCGGCCGCGCATTATCGTGGTGCAGTATCCAGCCTGCTTCACGGAAATGTGGTCTTTTGTGCCTGATATAGACTTGCAATCTTTTCAGGACATCCCTGTAGTATCGTCCAGTTACTGATGTGTGTGCAGGTACAACATGCTGATAAATCATTCCATGAATATTAAAGAATGAGATGGTCATAACTTTCCCAGCAAAGCAACCACTTTCGCTTTTTTAGGGGTTGGTGATGAAGGAGATTTCCACACTGAGCTTTGCTATTTGCTCTCAGGATCAAAATTATGTAGCCAAGTTTCATCAGCAGTGATTACGTTTGAAAGAAACTCCGGATCTTCCTCTAACATCAACTTTAACTGCATGCAGACCTGCATGCGAATGTCCTTTTGTTCGGGAATCAACAGTCTTGGAACCCATCGCGCACAAACATGTCTCATGTTTAATGTTTCTGTCACCAATGTGTGGGTGGCAGCCAATGAAATGTTCAGTATTTCAGAAAGTGATCTTAAGGTAATTTGTCGATCCTCTCTCACAATGGCAGCAGCAGTATTGATGTTTTCTTCCGTAAGAGCAGTAACTGAGCACTGGGTCCACCTTGCTTTGAAATTGATTGTCTCCCCTCTTTAAACATTTTAAACCACCTTCGAGCTGTGTTGTAGGGAAGAACAGACTCTCCATAGCCCTCCTGTAACATTGTTTAGGCTTCAACTGAAGATTTGCTGAGACGAAAGCAGAATTTCAAAGATGCATATTGTTTCTCGCGTGCTACCTTCATTGTAGCGGTAGGCGATACGGAACATATCTGAACTTGCCTGGTTCTCTCAGGCGGGAATCAGGAGTACCAACAATGAAACAACTACGGTGTGTTTGTTTCACATTAAGCTAACAGAATATAATGAATTTTAGTGCGCAAAATTATGACCGTAATAAAATTATGATCATTCTTTATTGAACAGCCCTCGTACTATACCATAATATACATTATAAATTGATTTTCTTTTACTCAATTGAATATATCTTAAGTTATATTACGGACTTACAGTTATGAAGTATCTGCAAAAATTGCCACTTTCCCAGAACTAGTATTATGACAAATATATCACAAATTCATACCCCTAACAAACTCTAGCAGTTTTGGTTGCTACCACAATAACAGACACATACACTTGAAGTGTAGTGCAAAAATAACAAAACTATGCCATGGTATTTTAGATTTAAGTGCTATTTGCATAAAAATGTGATAGTAAATAGCTGCAGGTTAATTGAGAGCAGCAGAATATTTTATGCTCATAAACATCCTTTGTTGGTGTAAAATAATCTTAAATTATAAATTGTATTGATGTCTCTATTCTATAGAATTTCTAGTAGATTAGTTGAGATTTAGTGCAGGACTGACATTGTATATAAAAAATGTGTATGTATAGAATATGTATTTGTAACAAATATCTAGATAATCCAACATTCCTTAGGTTGAAAGCATTGCCCATAACTAAATTTAATTTTTCTTAATTTTTTCAATAAGACCTTTCCAAATGATGGTTGAATATGACTGTAGACCACAAACTGAGATATATTTTAATTACTTAACTACTATTAAGTCAGATGAACAAACCCGGAAAATGGTCCTCCTAAAGAAAATTGAGTTAATAAGCTACTGTCTCTCATTAGGCATACAAGTAAGGGAGGCTGGGGTTCAGTGAGCACAGGGGTACAGTGAGCAATTTCTTGTAAAAAATCTATATTTTCAACCAGGGAAATATAATTTTACTGAGAAAGTATTCACACGTTGGTAATATCAGCTGACTTTTCAAGATGGTTTCTGCAGTGTTTCCCACTTAAGAGTAAATGCTTGTTTTTGGTGCTATTCCTTGTACTTTTCACTAAAAGTGTTCCATTTGAAAGTTAAAATTGGTAAGTGTGATTGCAATAGCATTATAATTCATATTTATGGAGTGAATTTGACAGGCTAGTGATTTTTATAATGTATTAAGTTTTACATGTTATACTGTGGGGCGTAGTGAGAAATTGATGCTTGTGGCAGAGTGAGCATACTGCCCCATGTGTCCCACGACAACTAAAAGCATTACTCTGTATTCTTATTCAGTTTTCTCTGTTTTATTTTAACAGATATGGCTCAAAACAGAAAACGAAAAACACCTGAAGAGAAGATGAAAGAAGCTGTCATAAAAAATGGTTATCTTGTGCTTACAGCATCTAAGAAATATGCAATTCCTAGGCAGACACTTGTCAGGTAAGTTAACATAATTTAGCATTAGCTAGATTTCAAAATGCAACTTGAGACATTTACATAACCTAAAATGCTATAGTGCTAATTCACACAATTATATTTCCAGTTATGTGAACAAAGCAAAGGATGCCTCAGCTCTAGAAGATGTTTGATTTTGTCCTAAATATAACTCTAGGCCAGTTTTTACATTGGAGCAAGAACAACTTTTAAGTGATTATGCTCAGGTGTCTGCCAGGATAGATTGTGGTATCACCCTTAAGCAGCTTGCTAAGTTGGCAATGAGATAGCAGCTCGCAATAAGATCAAAATGCCAGAAAATTGGGAGAGAAATAAACATGCTGGCTCAGATGGTGCCCGGAATTTTTTAAAACACATTCTTCATTGAGTTTGAGGATGCCACAGCCTACCTCATTAACAAGAGCAACAAGCTTCAACCAATACAATGTGGGCATGTTCTTTCGAAAATTGGTTGAAATCTTGAAGTGTCATCATATGGACCTGATTTCATATACAATTTAGAAGAGACTGGAGTTGCAACTGTATAAAATAATTGCTCCAAAAGGACAAAAACAAGTAGGACATTGTACATCTGCTGAACGTGGGCAACTTATTACATTGGTTGCTTGTGTAAATGCATTGGAAAATTCTATTCCACCTGCCTTAAAATTCCCAAGAGTTCCTAGCACAGAACACTTGCTGCATGGGGCACCAGCATAAACACTAGGTTTAGCTCACAAGCCTGGATGGATGACAGAGGAAAATTTTGTTCACTACATGATTCATTTTGTTAAACATTCACGTGCATGCCTTGAGAAACCAGTGTTATTACTTTACGATAATCATGGAAGTCATCACAGCATAGAGGATATTGATATAGTGAAGCATAATGGCTTGACTATTCTAACACTTCCGCCTCATTGTAGCCACAAACTTCAACCCTTAGATAGGGCTGTTTTTGGTCCTTTCAAGAAGTTTTATTACAATGCTTTTGACAACTTCATGACCATCAATCCTGGAAAGACCATCAGAATAAAAACTGTTGTAGCTCTTGTTGGAAGAGCATATCCAAAAGCATTCACGGTATCTAACATCATATCAGGATTTCAATGTATTGGCACTTATCCTCTGAACACAGATATTTTTACAGAGCAGGATTCCCTGTCTGCATTAGTGACATACAGTGAAGAAGCTGAAGATACAACCAATGTGGGTGACTCTAGACAACCTCAGGAAAATCCTATGCCAGGGACTTCAAGGGAACATAAGATTTCAACAGCATGTTTATTGGTCACACTCCAGGACATAAGCCCATTTCCAAAGGCACCTGAAAAGAAGAGTTCATCTGCTGGAAGCAAAAGAGGCAAAACACGAATATTGATAGACACTCCAGAAAAGCAGGAGCTTATGGAGCAAAGTAGGAAGAAAGAAAAGGAACTACAAAAAAGTTACCTCTCCAGAAAACAGTGAGAGCAAAAAAAGCAGCTTGTTTTGGAAAGTGATGAGTCTGAAAAAGAGATGGATGATGACGACATGAATTTTTATGACAGCGATGATGAGCCAGATATCGAAATGTTTGCTGAAAATGTCAAAAAAGATGACTATCTAATAGTAAAAGTAAAGACTTTACAAAAGGAAATTTCATTTTGTCACTTTGTCACCATAACCAACTCTGCCAATAGTGAGAAAAAACTGCAGTAGTGTCTTACATGAAGAAGACACACAAAAGTGAGTAGCATTTATGCCAAATAACACTGAGAAAGGTTGTATTGAATTTAGTGACATTGTGTATAAATTACCCAAGCCACAACCTATTGGAGCCACCAAGTGCTGTAATAATATTCTAGCCTTTCCTGTCTCTCTGTGTCATTACAATGTGCAGTAAAAATGTAAAAGTGCTTGTGTAACAATGAAATTGATGTGTTGCTTAAGTTCAATAAATGCTAAATATTACTAATTTAACTTTATACATTTGTGCTCATAGTACCCCCAGTCATTACTCACTCTGCCCCTGCATGGGGCACAGTGACCACAAGGCGCATATTGTTAATTTGTTTGTTTATCAAAAAACAGATAAACCTAAAAAGAAAACATTACATTAGATTCTAATTTAATTACTTATCTAGTGTAAGTTATTTGAAATTTCTGTTGCAGTTATTACATCTGATGTGAAATGATCTATGTGCCCACAGTGCCCCACCTTCTCTTACTATTTAACTAACGTTATAAAGAACAGAGACAATACAATAAACCTATAGTTTTCAATAATAAGGCCGAATAACCCCACTTCTTCTTTATGAAAAAGTCACACAGTAAATACTATATTCCCGTCGGTTTTCTTTTAGTTATGCGGGAATTAAATATATGAAAATATAAGTGAACACAACAGACACACGATCAAATTAAAAGTACTAATACATCATACCCTGAAAACACAAGAAATATTAGTTATTTCTCACATTGCTGCTCTTATACATTCATATTTATTTTCTGACTCAAAGTTATATTTTAATTCACGCTTAACAATAACTTAAAATTAAAAATTCAATTGATTCGAGTCACTCACTTGTGAAATCTTAAGGACATCCATTTGGGTGAGATAAATTGCTTACGAGATACTACCAAATCAGTATCAATCACTGCCTCCTACATTATAAAGTTACTGTAGGAGGCCGTGATATCAACGCAACTTGGAACAAGACCATAGATACAAGACTTTAAATTTAAGTACCCGGTTACGAAGCCAAGATGAAATTGCTCAATTATTAATGGTTATTGTTATCTTTGGCTGTATGAATAATACCTAAATGCCAATAAATAAAATAAAGCGAAAATATGAAATTCATGTAGCATTAGAGCACCATTCCCAACTGAGCTTTATTGATGTTTAACAGATAAACTAGTGGATTAGATTTCGATGTACAGGAGGCAACCCACAAAATATATGTATGGAAGGGCTTACATAATATGTTAATCCGTTATAATTTTTTGCGTTTTGTTTTTCAGGTTAAATCTATAGATTTATTTTTCTTTGTGTAATTGCGTGCTTTACGTAGTGATAGCGGTTCTAGCATTTCATTTCAAATTATGAATTGATTTAAAATAACTCTGAAAATGCGGTACCACTTATTACTCTTTATATGCTTATTTTTGTATTACTAACTTGATATCTCGCTTAAAAACTGTCACTTATAAGCTGTGGGTATATATGCAACAATTATATTACTTTAATCACAAGAATAAAATATATGCATAATATGCATGCCGGTGCCCTTGGCCTCGCTTGCCAAGACGTCTCGCTTTGGTGCTTCGTAGCACAGGGGATCGTGGGTTCGAGTCCCACCTTGGGCATAGGAGTTATATGTTTGTGTGTGTGTAAAAAGAACAGCAATTCAGTAACCATACAGAGTAGGGTATACAGCGCCGGAGTCCAGACCAGACTGTATTAAAAAAAAAAAAAAATGCATAAGATGTATGACGTAGATGATATTTAGATAGATACTTGAATGTTCCTGTTTCATGTCTGTACTTGCATTGAGCACGTGTCTGCTATTTAATCTTTTTCGGATTATAAAAATAAGAAATATTATGCAAACAAACCTGTTTCTATTTCTTGGCATGCGTTAAGGCAGTGCATCTTTAAACCTGCCTTTTTAACAAGCGTATTAAAAGGCACATCAAAATGGGCACGTGCAGGTATTGTTCATATTTTTAACCGGTTTTATTCATTGTCCAAGATTAAGTTTCAAAGTCAGTTCATAAACATACCCATATAATGGCTTATCGTTATACTAAATAGTTATGGTTAAACTGAAAATTGGTCACTGTAAAGATAATGGATGAAATTATTGAAAATTATACCTAGTATAGGGTGACTATATTTACTGATTTTCGCAGGACACTGACGCGTGGAAAAATCAAACATGTCCTTTGTTACGTTCTCTACACATACTATGTATATAGTGTATAGAAAATGTGTAGCCTGATACCGAGATTTCACCGGAAATACACGTTTTTGGGTCCCCTGAATTAAAAAACAGCATTTTTGGAAAAATATCCGGGCATGTGTATGTGTGTGTGTGTGTGTGTGTGTGATCACAATAACCCAAAAACCAAAAGTCGGTAAAATACCAAACTTGGTATTTAAGTTTAGTAGCTTTCAGGGATGCGACACAAAGATTTTGAGAACAATCGCGCCATCCTAAACTACGCTTAATATAGAAAAATTTTTGATATTTTTGATTTTCGCAAAATGGCTCTAAAGATTTTGATTAAAATACTGTATATTAAAGATATTTATATGGCAAATAAAATTTATATCTTGTTTTTTCTGGGAATAGCCTCTAAAAACTTTATTGTGAATGAATTTAGCATAATTGGTAAACCGTAAGAGATACACAGCTAACTGTACAAAAAATGTAGATCACGCTAAAGGACAATTTATGTCATATATATTGTTTTGTTTTTTTTCCATGGTATTAACCATTTATTGTTATTTGTTCCTGATTTAAAATACTTAGAACTTTTCTCACATATTAAGTCATAAACTTCTGGCCCTGCATAGAAACGGATTTCAACCAGCTTTTAAGAGATTTGACATTCGTTTTAGCCTAGTGTATTCCCTTTTTCTCTTCTACTTACTAGGAAGCAAGTAATAAGGAAATTTCTGCTAATATTTATCTCGATTATCATAAAGTAGATAGAATACAATAATTTGTTACAGCAATGCAAAGAAAGTCATGTGAACAGAACACATCTAAGTTTTTTAGAAATGTCCTGCAAAATGTTCTATTTTAATTTTAAGCTGTGAGTTTAAGCTTTAAATAGCTTCAACAATATATACTTTTATGCTCAGTGTCTCTGCAGTTTTTTCATTATTGCTTATTTATTCGCTTTGGCCATGTAGATTGGCTGTGTTGCCTGTCGTGTTGTTACAGTTCTCTGCTACAGTTTCTTTTTCAGGATGACGTTGAGAAACAAATGTGTTTTAAATTCCAAACTTCAGCCTCTGTATCCTTTCATCAAAAGGGGTAACACAGACAATGATTATATTGTCAAAAATGTTCATGACATTTTTCAATAGCAAACAGTGGGAAGTCTGAAATAATATGCAATTTACAAATGGCGAAACATAAATTGTCAAGTAATGCAAATGCATCCATTTTCACATTTTTCAGAAATAAGGATTTCGGACACAAAGAACAGATGCTTGCAGCAGCAGAAGCATGTTTTGCTTTTCACACAGTAATTCATTACCAGTCATTTCGATCAACAGACTGTACTTCGAATTTGATTAAAAAGTGTTTTAAACCTCAATATTCATGTGTAAGAACGAAGTCTGAAGCAATTATGATGAATGTGATCAGCCCTTATGCATTTTCAGAGCTACAGGAAGACTTGGATCAAGTGAATTACATCATAATATACACATATTCATCAAATCATAAATCTACAAACCTATTTCCGCTACTGGTATACTATTTTCTTCCTGTTAATTGAGTACAAATAAAAATGTTGGACTTTCGAGATCAGTGTGGTAAGACAGCTGATATTGTGTCCTCATACATTTTAAAGACTTTGAGTAACCACAAAACTGAAGCTAAATTTGTAGGTTTATGTGCTGACAATATAATTTTGGAGGGGCAGCAAGAAAAGGTAAAAACAACGTTTACACTATTTTTAAGAATTCTTTAAACAAACCAATTGTAGGTGCATATTGCTTTGCTCATCTAGTGAATAACTATATACAAACTGCAATTGACTGTTTACCAGTTTGCATAGAAAGCATTGTGCAGAAAATATATTCCTGCTTCTACATATATATAGTACGCCAAACATCTTTGGGTGATTTTTGTGACTTTGTTGAAAAAGAGTATTGAAAACTGCTTTCATACAGTAAAACTAGATGACTTTCTTTGTTGCCAGCTGTAGAATGTATACTTCAACTTTGTCCAGCTTTAAAATCTTACTTTGAACCACAGGAAAAGTGTCCCACAATCTTTAGAATTTTTTCTGATGCTCCTCTCTCTGAAATATGGCTCTTATTTTGTGTATAGTCAGGCAGCTGTATTTAATAATTTTGTTCATTTACTTGAATGTCAACATATTTCTATAGTAGAAGTTTCAGCGTTAATTAAAGTGCTGAAACAAACATTGAATGAGTGAAAGACATGTTCCTTTTTGCCTTCTGTATTTCAGTCAAAACTAAAAAATCTTGAGGAGAGTGGATTGGTAGGTTCAGGTGTTTCCAATTTTAAGAAACATTTCATTCAACTTCATTTTCTTCAACTTGCATTGAATATACTGAGCAGTGGTCTTCTCCCATGATTGAAAGTAGTGACTTGGACTGGAGCAAACTTAATTCAGCAATTGAGTGGAATCAAGCTCAGAATAGCTTAAAAACTATCAGCAAACTGATGGGAAAGCAAATAGATGATTCCTATATCTATGACTACACACAAACAATTTCAAAATAATAAATAATTGGTATAGAGAGTCTAGTAGATATAAACAATCCTGCTAGGATACTTAGTGGATTATTTTGTTGTAAAATTTCTAATTCACGTGTTATTTTGTGCAACCTCTTTATACAGTAGAGCAGTATTATTATAGTTGTAATGTCAACAGAGCATTGTGGTCTATATGTTTTTAGTATATTATCATTATAAATTGTGGTATTAGAAGATAGTTTTGTAGAGGAATGTAAAAACTCGGTAATAATAATTTTATAACAGTATGTCATTAGAGTATTTTGATGCTACTAAAGAAAGTGAGTTAAATATTAATAAAATAGTGTGAAACATAATAATAAAATGAAAAGTAAGCTGTAGCCTTCAGTTGTGTACTGTTATATGAGTTATTTAATAAAGGAAATTCTAAAAAATACATGTTCATATTTACTAAATGTTCCATAGAATAGTGTGTTAAAACCTGGGTTAACACTTTGTGGTCCTGTATTTACTGTCAACTCTGGGCGTTAGCATAACGAACTTGACCATTGTTGAGTTAAATTAATTTCACAAATTGTATCTTTCTGGCTGATTGTCAGTATGATGATATATAGATGATTAGTGAAATGTTTTCATTTGTGCTGGTAGGAAGGATATGCACAAAAGGGGCTAGATGACATAATATTCCACTTTTATTCAATGCATTATGCTTGGGCTGATCGCTATCTTGGTACTTTCTCTGATCAAGAAGCATCTGCTCTTCAACAGGTGTATGACCCATGGTGCTAGCTAACCATTTCTGAAGGTCCTCCATAAGAGGAGAGTAAATAATAAAAGAAAAAGAAGTATTGACATTTGAAACACCAGTGAAACAGGATGTAGCATACCCCAATTTTCAAAGATTGCTTGACTACTCCATACCTTAAACTACACTTACAACTATTATGTATGTAAAGGTGGTACTTTTTATTTGAATATCATATTTTTTCACACATACCCCTATTTTTTTTAAGAGGAATTCGATTACCTATTTTGTTGGGATTCAAGAAGAGGAACCTGTGTTGCTGTGGCTAAGAAATTGCATCATGTCTTTGTTTAAGTGTTAGCTTATTTGTGCTCAACTGCTGCCATACTGCTC
The DNA here is from genome assembly GCA_030762935.1 of Hymenopus coronatus. NCBI lineage: Eukaryota > Metazoa > Arthropoda > Insecta > Mantodea > Hymenopodidae > Hymenopus > Hymenopus coronatus. The sequence goes on along the minus strand of CM060899.1, from coordinate 30,534,846 downwards.
ACCTTCAGTTGAGCTTGGCTTCCATTCTGTAAGATTATGACTGTTTATTTACTACACGGTGAGTAGTTTAAGAAATACTGACATAGTTATTTATGTAGTCACTGAAGTTACACATCAGATCATTGGACATATATTATCATTTAATTGACAGGCTATATCAGTCTTATTTTATAACATATGCAAAGTGAAATTAACTATCAATGAAAGTGCTAATTTAGTTGTGCCTGAATGTGTAATATTTTTGGAAAAGGCTAGGATCCCAAGACCTTTCTTTACCTCACTGCACAAAGAAACTTATAGATTTGTATTCAGAGTGATACAATCTGCATAAAAATTCTTATAGACAGACAAACACTTGCAAAGAATGAGAGTTTATGCAAATCTAAAGAATTTGTTTGATGTTGCCATGCTAATGCTTTAAACATGATGAAAATAGAAGAGGATAAAATCTTTCTACTAAATCAGTGAGAGCCTGGCTATTAGGTCATCTTGGAAGAGTTGACTGGAAGTTAGTGGCAAAAGAGGAAGTACAATGTTTAGAGTTATGAAATTGAAGGTAAGAAAGATCAGGTTAGTTCTCAGTTTTTGTAAATTACTAATGATTCATCTGAAAAAACGACTGGAGTGAGCTATTCTGATGGTAATACAATTCTTGCACAATTATCCACAAGCTCAGTATTACTTTCTGGTAAATAAAGCAAATTCAGAAAAGGAAAACCAGTGTGTAAGAAGGTGCTATATCACATCAAAACTAGCTGCCATTTTAGACAAATGTTACGTAAGTCAGGAAGAGGTTATGTTCATTCTTGAGGCTACAGCTTTGGCCTTGAAACAGTGTTAGCAGAATATTACATAATCATAGTTTGATCCTAAGATATTGAGAACAATTCAGAAAGAAACATGCAGAAAATATTAATTTAAAGAGGAGAATCCAACTTTCGTGACTGTTCATTGAGATGGTAAGCTAGTACCAGCATTAAATGACTGGTAGTGGGAAAGAACAACCACTGGCATTTGGAATGCAGGTTTGAAGACTAGAAGAGAAAGTTAAACTATTTGCTGTGACACCACTGCATCCAACATGCTTGTTTCAGTGAAGTTAATACTTTTTGGAACAATTAACACAAACTTTTCCCTGCATCATCACATGTATGAATTAGTGTTATGAAGTGTGCTCAAAAATGAGTTGCTCCAAGTCAAAGTTAGCACTGATGAATATTTTTCTAAAAACTTACAAGTAGGTGGAATAGCATGGAAAAAGCAAATTCTGGAGATGTACTTGACCTTTGGGATGAAGCTTTTAGTGATGTTGAAATTTATGAAGCATTTAACTTCTTCCGAAAGCTATTAAAAGAAATACACCTATAAAATGATCATCATGAACTCATTGAATTGTGCACCACGTTTTGGGGGACAGCTGTGAACTTGAATCTTAAAGTAACAAGGCCAGGAGTTTTGCATCATGCAAACTGGATGGCCAAGCAAACTTATTTGTTGATGTTTCTTTTTCATTATTAGCTGTCCCTCAGTATTAGTAAATTGGATGGTCTGAGGAACATCTTTTTGTAGTGAAAGTAATTGCAAAATGGTGGTTTCTGAGTTCATTAGCAATCTGCACACCTTACAATGACAGCGCTTTTTAAAAGAATTAATACTGTATGAAAAAGTAAATACAATGGTTTCTTTGTGTGCTCAAAAGAAGTTTTTTTCAGCATTTATAATATTTAAATAATGGGATTTGTATGCTATCGCTGTTTGATGACAACATTAACAATGAAACAAAAACATTTGTGATAAAATTTGCAGCAGGAGTCCTTGGGGACCAAAAACATGTATACAGCTCTACTGTAGTTACAACATTTTTGGATAAGTTTTCTTTTTGACCTAATATAATTCTGTGTATTTATATTTAGCTTGTGTTCATAGGCTATTCAGAATGTATAAAAATATCTACTAATTGAACATACTTTGAATCTCCCTTATATTTCAGATAAGCTAATTGTGTTCTTTTCATTCAAGAGTTTGGACATGTTGAAGAAGTTAATCATAGATTTATATTTCTTTAAAATAAGGATCCAATTTCTCCAGATTCCAACACTTCCTGAATTAGTGTCAATTACTACACAAAAAATGTAGTTATAGTTAAAACACACAATTTATGTCATATATTCTGTATTATGTTTCAATTTTAAGCTACTTAACTTTTCTCAAATGGGAGACCATCATTCTTTTCAGCTCTCCTCTTTTTACTTCTGGCAAGTAAAGAGTATGGAATGTCAATTGTTTCACATAGTGATAACCTTTAGAATATTTGGGTATCACTTTATCCTACTGTATGCTCTTATTTCCCTTCTACTTATAAAGAACTAAGTAATAAAATTATTTCTGCTAATGTTTATCTCAATTAGTATGGTATAAATAAAAGAATAATCTTTTGTAAGAAATGTTTGTTTGAGGAACATGAAAACCTAAGTGGAATACATCAGATTTATAATCTTTTAGTTCATGAATCACATAAAAATTTCAATGTGTGTGTTTTAAGAGAGAGAGAGTGAAGAGGAGGTGGGAGGGAGGGAGGGAAAGGGAGAAAATTTAATGGTTGATGCAGAATAAATGCAATTAACTTTGCAATATGTCCAAGATCACCAATGTTCTTACTGTGAAAAAGTAACACCACAAAAATTGTGTTAAAGCTAATATTGAGTTAAGATGCATTCCCACATTTCTATGTTACATGACTTAAATTTTTTTTTCAATTTAAATATGTTTAAGTATATTTGCAAAACATGTATAGGTTGGTTTCAATTGTTTATGCAAAGTAGAAAAATACCATGCCTCAAACTGTGCAGGCACGCATTTGGACACATGACTGCTGCTATATTATCTAATCTTATAATCTTGTAATGTGTAATGGTATGAATGTATTTCTTTTACATAATAAAATTGTAAAATGTGTGCATATGCATTTAAACAGAACCCTTCACACCATCACACCAATTGTGTAACTGGGCCCTCTCTGTCCATTGCCACAGTTTCTTTTGAATGCAGCACATATATTTTGACTAGATTTAATCCATGGTCCTTGGTTTGATAGGTTAGGCACTATTATCATGTCTAAAGTTTCTTGTACATAATGATATTTTTTTCAAATTCATTACTTTACAAGACTTCTCAACAGTTGTTGCAACTTCAGAACTTTACTTATCATAGAGTTTCAATACTTTTAAAGGCCTTTGAAAGGTTTTGGTAACCTTTCCAATGAAATTTGTGTATTTACTATGCATCACAAAATGTACATGGCAAAAAGTGAATACAAAAAGAAGAAGAAACTACCCAGACAAAGCATGCTGTTTGTGAATAGATTATCACAATAAGATGAAGATGTCAGCATAGGAAGAAATTGCTAGGCAGGTTTCCGAAGTAGGTATACATTGATGTATTAATGCAATTTTTATATTGTGTAGTTAACCTAGCAATTAATTAATTCTGTAATTACATAAAGAGCAATATTTCATTTCAAATGTTTATACATTGATAATAATAGTCATATACTTTGCACATTATGAATTATTAGAGTGTTCTGAAGTAATTCAGTTTGGCAAAAAGGTAATTATACACCACAAATTGTCTAGGGGACTCCATTTTATAATGTTTGGTAACTACAATAGTTGCAGCAGGCAATAACAGAACAGATTTAATAAAACTGACCTATTATCCACTGCACGGAATGTTCTAATATGCTTTGTTGTGCATTCATTTTAGATATGTAAGGAAGGATAGTTTTGCACATTAAAAAAAAATATGTTCTAAGTAATTATTTTATTGATTTAGTGCACGCAAAGGATAGTTTTGCACATAAAAATACATTTTAATGTATTTATTTTAAAGGAATGGTGCAAGGAAAGAGTAGTAGCCAATATAATGCATTTAGGAAGTGACACATAATTAACCACTGCAGGGCATCCGTGAGCCACAATATATGCAATATGTTTTTGTAATGCATCAACTTTAAAGTCAAAGTTAAGGACATTTTTGCCTCTGAAGGAAAAATCACCCACCTTATTGAACATTAAGGACTAAAAATGGTTCTGAGACATTATTAAAATGTATAAATAATACTTAGATTTAAAAGTAGTTGCCTATTTAAATTACAAATATTTTTAATGCATTAATTAGTACCACTTTATAATGAGTAAAAGTGTTATTCTAAAATTCAATTGCATCTTCTCATGTTGAAGTCTTTGCTGTGTGAAAGTTACTCATTTAAGAGAAATCTGTGCTGCTCCATATTTCTCTATCAGTTCTAGGATGTAATACAAGCCAAGAAGAATAATTTATTTTTTGATTTTATGCAGTTGGCCATTTTGAAGAAGTTTAGTTTGTAATTTATATCTTTTTTCATTTGTGTATTCATAGAAATGTCCAGAGTAGGCATATCTTTTACTACAATGTCCTGCTTTTCCTGAAAACTTAAAAAGCTGTAAATGCAGTACCAGTACTGAATAAACAATCCAACACACAACAATGTGACTAGATAGTGATTGAATTAGGTTGGTGTGAGAGGCGGAAATCTTGTTTCTTTAACTGAATACTTAACAATGTTAGTATAAAATATTGCTTTAATCTGTGTAAGACTTTACAGGTACATGCTAAATACTGAACTCATCATATAAAAATTAACAAAAATGGATATACAGAAGTTGCTTAACAGGCAAAGCCCAACTGTGTGCTATTTTTAATTGGGCATGAGGAACATACACATTCCAGCTAGTTCTAAGCAAGTTGATTATTACTGGCAGCAAGGTAAACATTTTGCTGAATGAATCTAATGCAAGTAAATAAAACAAAAGATTCATAATACTATGCCTTGTTCTATTGTTTTATAAATGAAATTTAATAAAGTTTATACATAAGCTGATGATAATTAGGTGACAGCATTATTTTTCGAGCTCCTTGATGGTATGCCCCTGGTTTTATGAAATTAGGTTTATGTAACATATAACACATTTTTTTCAATATGTATTTTTAACTCTGGGATGCATTGTAACTCTCAAATATTACTGCATCTTTGTGTATATCATTGCAGCTATATTCATACTGAAATTAGAAAGAAACTTGAGGTCAACAAAGATGCAATCCTAAGCTTATGGCCACAGTGAATTTTCCCATTGGTCCCTGAAGAGTATAAAATATATTTCAACTTTTCTTAGTGTTACTACTTTTAAAATGCACTAATGGATATTTTTTTATGACTGCATTTTCAGTGTTGTTTGGAAATTGTAACAAGTTTACTGAAATGTAACTGTTAGTATATAACAAATGCATATACTGAACATTTGTTGGGTGGAAAATACAAAAGTTTGTTTGTTTTTTGAAGTAGATCCACAATAAACTGCCATCACCTAAAAGTCATACATTTAATTGAAGGTTTGTAAAAGGTTTCAACCTATTCTTCATTGTGATACTAAATAGTAGTGTAGAAAGTTTCGCAAATTTTTATCTGCCCCTCTCACATTTAACCCTAGAAAAGTGGCCATGCAGGGTAACCTATAATACCAGGAGTAAAAATGATTGTTGTAAGCAAGCTAAATAAATGTTTTTGTAAAATTACTGTTTATATTTTCTTTAAAACATAATACATCAAAATAACTGGTGATATAAATATTAGTTTAAAAAGCTAAACTATTACAATAGATAAAATTCCAGAAACTTCGAACTGAGGTACAGCATAATACACAGACTTCAGAGTTCACTTCACTTGTACAATGATAATAAATCAAGTTAATAATTTGTTTCTCTCAAAATAAAAACACATGTTTTTAGTCCTTTTATAATTTAAACACAGCGCTTACACATGATTACACTGACCTCTGCATATCTGCTGCTTGCATTTTGCGCATGTCTTTCTCTGTGCAGTTCTCGTACATATTACACTTGTTCTTTTCTTCACTGAAAGCTCTTGATCTTGATGTTCTGGTTCTGCTGCATTTATAACCTGTTGTATTTTCTCAATCAGTAATTTTAGAATTGTGATACTTATTCTATGCTACATATGTTTGTGCACCAGACTGAGTGCAAGTTTTTCCAAGTACCACCGCCTTGTCTCACACAGTCCAGTATTGCTTAGGCAACAATTTGAGAATTAATGCTGCTGATGTTTAGCATAAAGTAAAACTTTGTATGAGACCAGCGATTACTTTTCCTAGATGCAGAGTATGATCCACACATTTGGTCCACCATATCTACACCTCCTTTGGTTTCATTATAAAGTGTAATAATTTCAGTTTTTTTCTCTCTCCGGAATTATTGTAAATTGCATTTTTGTGATAGGAATGTACGATACCAAGTTTCTTTCTCTGAAAGCAAATGTGCTGGCATATTCTTCCTTATGTTCTCATTTGAGGAATTCTGTTGGGATTTCTTTATTATTCTTTCTCAGTGTACCAACAACTGTAATTCTGTGAGCTCTTATCAACTCTTCATCCAATATGATGCTAGTAAACCAATTGTCCATTGTGATGTTATGCCCAGTCTTGGCAATGGGTTCAATCAGTCTTTTTATACCACAAAAAGAATTGCTGACATGATATGAACCCTCTGGTTGTTTACCTGCATATATTTACATCTTTAGTGTATAGTACATGAGGACATCAACCAAACAAAATACCTTAATGCCATACTTTGCAGGTTTATTGCGCATAAACTGATGGAAAGAATATCTTCCTCTAAGACTTACTAAACTTTCATGGAGTGTGCAATATTCACCAACTGAGTATTTACTCGTGCAGTTGTGCACAAACGCTTCAAATAATTCCCTAATTGGTGCCACTTTGTTTAGGTTTTTCCTCTCTTCCCTGTTACATTTTTCATCAAATCTGAGACACCTGAGCAGGAACTTGAATCTCTGTTGGGACATAACACAAAGAAGTAATTCAACTTCAGTTTCATCTCTAGTCCATAGGTCTTTTATGTTCAAGTGAGATGACTGTAGAATTCCAGCAAGGAAGTGTAAGCCGAATAAAGCTTTTGCTTTCACTTCCACTATGTTTATAGGATTTGCATTCCTCTCTCTACTGTAGTTTTCCTTCAGTCTCTGAATTTCCACATTGGTGAATGTGACACTTCTTTGGAGCATGTCAGTAAAAAACACATTCCGGGCTTCTAAAGAACATTTTGCAATTTTTACTGGTGGGAGGGAGAGTGCAAATTTTGATGAGGCAGAACAATTTTCCATGCGTAATTCAATCCTTTACGTAAGTGTTGCACATTGTTAGTGATAGTGGACTATCTTCAACACTCATATGTTTTTTCTCTTCTGCACTTTGTGCACTTTCATTACTTGAACTCACTATTTCAAGTTCATCTTCAATGTTACTGTTTTCACCTGCAAATACTTCCCCTTCCTTCACATCCCTTATTAGGGCTAACAGCCTTGCCTGTTGTTCCTCATAGCTCATAATGGGATATAAAACAGCACTATACTGCAAAATACATATGCATTAAAACCACAACTTCTCGGAGGATGACCTGAAAAAACACTATAGCTACAAAGACTACAAGACCATCAAGGACACATTAACAACAGCATTAAGGATAGAGGTGGCCAAGAAAACAGCAATTCTGACCTCAAGACAACAGAGACACAGTAACATGGAATAGTGTGTGTGCTCTGTGTATAGCCAACCAGGACACATAACCAGAGACTGTACATGATAAAACTGGCCAAGAGGTGAAAGGCAATGGAGGGGCATGTCGAAGCCATCATTTCTAACACCTCCAGTGATGTTGTGTGCCCTAGACAGATGAGTACACAAAGTCTCATTGCAAATGGCTGGGTACAAGGAAGGCTGTGCTGGGTACTAGTACACACAGGTGCAACCCCAACCATGATCAGATCTGATGTAATGAAGTTCCTCAAACATAACACCTAGTTGGCCTTACCAGTGAATGATGGCATCGGGTGGCATCTTACACGTAGAGGAGGCCATGCTAGAGTTCACACTGAAATGTAGCAAGGATGACCGAGGATGTGACATTGGGACTCAATGCACTCAGAAGCCACAAGATAACAGTTGACATCAGCCAGGAGATGATGATGATGATGATAATGGTGTTTAAGGGCGCTCAACTGCCGAGGTCATAAGCGCCCTTACGATTAAAACTTGGCAAGAAAAATACCAAAAAAAAGGAAAAAACACAAGTAAAAGAGCTAACACAGTTGAAACGGAAGTAACAGAACGGCCCAGCCCTCTAAACAGAGCTGGATATAAAACACCATCTAAAATCAACACATTAAAATTAAAAGAGTTTAAAAAAAAAAAAAAAAACTGCTATCACACTAAAACGTCAAGGTAAAAGAAAGTTTTGCTAAAAATTTAAAAACCCTGTCCACTGCTCTTGGGTCATCTGCCAGGACCTCAGCAAGAGAGGCCGGCATGCCCATAGATGACCGAATGTGTGCCAGGTGACCACACTCCAGCAACACATGAACTGTCTGTGCCTCCCCACAGAGCGCACAGACAGGAGCAGGTTCACGTTTAAAAAGGTAACTGCGTAAAAATACAGTGGCCAATTCTTAGCCGAGCTAGTACTACCTCCTCCCGGCGGAATAAACGAGAGGAGGTTACCCAGTTGACAGGGAGGTCCTTCACCTCTCGCAGCTTATTACCACGGAGAGCCGACCACTCCGCATGCCAAGTCGAAAAAACGGCTCTCCGTACAGCCACTCTAAAATCGTCTGCTGTTGAATGGGTAATCGTAACACTGGGCACTGTGACTGCCGATTTCGCTGCCAAATCCGCCGTGTCATTTCCTGGCAAGCCAACGTGTCCAGGAATCCATGCGCACTCCACATTAAAACCAGAAGCGTGCAAAATGTGGAGAACGTCCTGGATGCGCTGCACCAAAGGATGGTAATTGTACAGCTCACGAATGCTCTGAAGGGCACTAAGGGAATCACTAAGAATAAGGCAGTCACCTAATTTTCGACGTCGAATATACAGAAGGGCTTGATAAATAGCATATAGCTCGGCAGAATATATAGATGTGCAACTAGGCAAACCGTAAGTAGAAGTTACGGTGCCAGTTACAAAGGCACATCCAACACCGTCGGGGCTCTTACTACCATCGGGGTAAATACAAATACGGCCACTGTATTTGGATAAAAACTCTAAAAAGCTACGACGAATACTATCAAGAGGCGTAACAGATTTCCCGTAGAGCGTCATCCCGAGATCGACATGGGAGGTAGCGCGTAACCAAGGGGGGTGTATACTCTCTCCCTTGGATAACAGCCGAGGAATGTCAACATGGTGCTGGCGTAGAAGCTCACGGAAACGAAAACCTGCTGGCCTGGGGCTCAGAGAGCGGAGGCAGTATCGCTCGTGCAGCTCAGGGGAGAAAAACGCGTGATAAGTTGGATGCCCAGGCATACACTTCAGCCCACAGCCATAAGTAGCAAGCAGGACCTCACGCCGACAACGCAGAGGAGGTTCTCCCGATTCGGCGTAGAGGCTAACAACTGGGCTCGTTGGAAAAGCTCCAACGGCCACACGGATGCCCTGGTTATGGACTGTGTCTAACCTTCTGAGCACTGAAGGTCGAGCTGAAGAATACACAATGCTGCCATAGTCCAACTTCGAACGAATCACAGCACGATAAAGACGGAGCAATGCCGTCCGATCCGCACCCCAAGATTTGCCACTTAGTATCCGTAAAAGATTTAGAGAACGGTCACATCGTGCTCTAAGCTGTGCTATTTGTGGTGCCCAACATAGTTTCCGATCGAAGATCAAACCGAGGAATCTCGCCTCATCTGCGAAAGGAAGTAAATCTGGCCCAAGTCGAAGAGACGGCGGCATTTGCCACTTACGGCGCCAGAAGTTAACGCAGACTGTCTTCTCAGCGGAGAAACGAAAACCGTGTTTCGAGCTCCAAGCATAGAGATTGTCCAAACACCGCTGGAGACGGCGTTCCAAAAACGGTGTACGCTGAGAAGTACAGAAGATGGCAAAGTCGTCCACGAATAAACAGGAAGAGACACCTTGAGGCACACATAGTGATATGGAATTTATCGCAATAGCAAATAGAGTCACGCTGAGTACCGAGCCCTGCGGCACTCCGTTCTCTTGAATAAAATGGTTAGAAAAAACCGAACCCACCCTCACTCGAAAAACGCGGTCCCGCATAAACTCCTGAATGACCAACGGTAGGCGTCCACGTATGTTCCAGTTGTGCAGAGAACGCAATATTCCCGCCCACCAACACGTGTCGTAGGCCTTCTCGAGGTCAAAAAATATCCCAACTGTGGGGCTGTTCTTAAGAAACCCGTCCATAATCTGAGTTGACAGAGAGACAAGGTGGTCAGCAGTTGAACGTCGTCGTCGAAAGCCACACTGGATGTTCGTCAGAAGATTGTGGGATTCTAACCACCACACCAACCGTCCATTGATCATGCGTTCCATCACCTTGCATACGCAATTGGTGAGGGAAATAGGACGGTAACTGGAAGGAAGATGGCGGTCCTTTCCAGGTTTAAGAATGGGTATGATGGTGGCCTCCCGCCACTTGTCTGGAAAAATGCCATCAACCCAGACACGATTATAGACCTCGAGTAGGAAATCTTTGCCATCAGGAGAGAGATGTTGCAACATTTGGACGTGGATACCATCTGGACCTGGTGCTGAGTGTCGTGAAGAGGAGAGTGCATTGTCTAGCTCTGCCAGGGTGAAAAGGCGATTATAATCCTCAAGGTTGCCAGAAAGAAACGAGAATTCTTGAGATTCCACCTGGTTCTTAACTGTAAGAAACTCAGGGGAATAGTTGCCTGAGCTAGACACCTGAGCGAAAGCACTGCCTAAAGTATTCGCCACGTCAAATGTATCAACAACAGCTCCGGTAGGTGTTTTGAGACCGGCGATGGGCATATGGTTCGGTTTCCCAGCCACACGTCTTAACTTATCCCATACGACAGAGGAAGGTGTATGTCGATTAAAGGAACCCACGAATTTATTCCATGACATCTTTTTGCTATCCTTAATAACCCGCCTAGAATGTGCACGCATCCGTTTATAGTGTATCAGGTTATCCAGTGTAGGAACACGCTGGAAAACCCGTAGAGCTCGTCTGCGAGCGCGAATAGCATCCCGACAGTCAGCGGTCCACCAAGGTACCGGAAATCGACGGCTGTAGCCAGTCGAACGCGGAATGGATTGCTCAGCAGCAGAAAGAATGGTCCCTGTAAGATGTTCGACCAAGTGGTTCACAGAGTCGTGCTCTTCGTAGCTAAATTCAGCCAAGTGGGAGTACAGTTCCCAGCTGGCGTGGTCTAGGCGCCAACTAGGTAAACGGGTGGAACATACAACGGGTGTCAAGACACTAATACGACAAGGAAAGTGGTCACTAGAATACAAATCCGAGATGATATTCCAGCATAAGATGACTGCCAGCTGAGGGGAACAAATTGCAATGTCAATGTGTGAAAAACTATGAAATGCGTCAGATAGAAAGGTGGGCTCTCCGGTGTTCAAGAGAGCAAGATTCTGACTATCCAAGAAGTCTTTAAGTAGCGTACCTCTCGCACAAGCCCGAGGAGAGCCCCAAAGAGGGTGATGGGCATTCACGTCGCCTACCAATAAAAAGGGTGGTGGCAACTGCGAAATGAGGTGTTCTAAGTCGCTGTGCGAGAGGTCCGCAGATGGAGGCAAATAGATACTGCAAATGGTGAATGAAGCGGAGGGTAGCTTAATGCTGACAGCAACGGACTGGATTGCAGATTGTATGGGTACGGAGTTGGCAAAAATATCATCTCGAATAAGCATCATAGTGCCCCCATGTGCCGGGACACCGTCCTCCGGGGATAAATCACATCGTACGGAGGAGTACTGCCTGATGGTAACGGTGTCCTGTGGACGGAGCTTCGTCTCTTGTAAACATACAGCCAAGGGTTCATGCTGGCGCAGCAACAAGTCAAGCTCTGGTCGATGTGGTCGAATTCCGCGTATGTTCCAATGGAGGATAGCCATTGAGTATATTATGGGATAAGTTTCAAATCGAAAGACGCTTCTGCAGATTGGGATTAGCTGGTCGGTTCAATTTGTTCTTCTTAGGCGTTGGGCTAGTACTATTTTCAGGAGCACGATCCTGCCGTTTCCGCACTGTCCCTCTGGCAGTGGCGGCAGAATCCTCCTGGTCCATCTCCTCCACAAGGGAGGTCCCTTTTTCAAGAGCAGTTTTCGGTCCAAGTAGTTCGAACCGATTGGATGTGCTGATCGGCGAAGACGGCCGTCGCCGATTCACGCCCTCCTCCCCAGATGACCCTTCAGAGGAGGATACACGTGTGGAGTTGCGTGAACTTTTCTTACCTTTAGATGACTTGGTAATAGATTGCACATTCTCTTTCAAAAAGTCTTGTCGTACATACTTGGTCTTAAACTGTTTTTCTGGGGCAGAAGACGTCGTGAATTTAATAGCTTTAGTTCCGGAGGTCGAGGCTTTAGGTGACAAGTGTGCAGGACTATTCTGTAAGCTGGCGGATTTGGCAGATGTTGATACCAACTTGGGTGTAGGTGCCGAAGGCTTTGGCAGCACTTGGGCTAAAATAACCTTTTCCGCAATTGTAGCCCCGTTCATATCGCCGGTCTGTGTTGCGATTTCCCGACGCGGTACCGGTTTAGCTGCAACTGAGCTATAGGTACCGGACCTCGGGGCAGAGGGTTGGCGGAGTCGCAGGAGCTTCCGGGCTTCCAAGAAGGACACCTTCTCTTTCACCCGTATCTCCTGGATCGCTCGTTCCTCTGCAAAACGGGGGCAGTCTCGGGAACTAGATGGGTGTTCCCCGTTACAGTTCACACACGATGGAGCTGAAGCACAAGCCCCATCGTGGGAGGTGTCACCGCAGTGGACGCAGGTGGACTTGCCGGTACACAACTCACTAGTGTGACCAAAACGTTGGCATTTAAAGCACCTCAGCGGATTGGGTATATAAGGCCTAACTTCGATGGCTTCATACCCTGCTCTAATCTTTTGAGGCAGATCAACCCGATCAAAAGTAAGAAACAGGGTACGAGTAGGCAGGAATTCACCGTTGATCTTACGTTGTACCCGATAAACAGCTGAGACACCCTGAGTCGCAAGATTTTCTTGGATCTCCTCAATGGACAAACCGTCCAACGCGCGGGTTGTTACTACACCGCGGGAGGAGTTCAGCGACTTGTGCACCTCGACCTTCACTGGATAGCTGGCTAACATGGTGGCTTTGAGTATCCTTGCAGCTTGCGAGGCGGAGTTGGCTTCGACAAGAAGTGTACCATTGCGAGCTCGAACGCAGGATTTAACAGGACCAGCAATGGCATCGAGACCCTTTTGGATAGTAAAAGGGCTCACTGTAAGGAACTTCTTACCTTCCTCTGTCCTATGAATAACCAAGTAGCGAGGACCACATGACTTGACTACTTCCTTTCCAACGTCTTTATTTGAAATCAGGGGTTTAAGTTTTGGTGCCATAAAAAAAAATTGTATAAATTCATCCCCCAGTGCTCCCCACCCACCACGGAGCCCAACGAGGGGTCACCCCACTGGGGTGACAGGGCTACACAGGGGATATAGCGGGCTCGCCGTCCCACTCACCCTGGAGTTCGGTGTAATACCTAGTCCTGGCCGATTGACTAGGGGTGGGTTAGTCCCTAGCCACCCGTTTAGGCAAATCAGAAACCAAAGCGGTGTATTAGGCTGCGCACCCTCCCCAGTTACTGAAAGACAGAAGCCCAGGCTCAGGTACGCAACCCTCAACCAACCAGGATATTCCTTTTCACCGACAGGGGTCTCCACGCACGGCCTACACGTGGGTGGGCATTTGGACCTACTGACTCCCTCACCACTCTGAGGTTGCCCACAGAGGGAGTCAAGGTGGCTCGGGACCCCGGGTGCGCCAAACCCGTACCTACCATAGTAGGCCCCTGGGGGGTCAGCCAGGAGACCTTATGATTCAACCAATATGAGGTTTTGCTCTGGAATGCCCATAAACATCCAAGAGATCTTCTAGATGATCCTGTGGGATGCAATAAGCAAGGTAGTGGTGAAGGTGCACATGTATGACCAGTAGATAGATAGATAAGTGAGGTATAAGGGCACTAAACTGCGGAGTCATTAGCGGAGGTTTAAAACAGTGGTAAACCGAAAAGATAAAAATAAGTCCATGGAATGGATAGTTAAAATTGAAAATAAAATCCATCAGAAGCCTATGGAGGGGCTTAAAACTTCTTGTTTAAATATTCGGAACTGAACGGCAGACATTAAAAGAAAATTGTCAGTCCTTAAAAGCACAGGTGTTAAAGTTTCAAAATCACAGCTACCACAGTAGGATTGTATGTCAAGAACTAAAAAGGCTAGATCCTGATATTAAAAGACAACTGAGATAAAAATGTAAAAATCTTATTCACAGCACCGGCATCATTCGCCAGGAGCTCATCAAGATTGTCTGACAATTGCAAAGTGCCTCGAACATGTGCTAAAAGGGCACACTCTACCAACAAATGGTGGACCGTCAAATGCTGCCTGCACAGCAGAACAGATAGGGACAGGGTCCTTTCTCAATAGATAGCTGAGGTTAAAAATACAATGCCTGATACATAAGTGAGCCAATATCACCTCCTCCCGGCAAGACAAGCAAGAGGAGGTTACTCATTATACAGGCAGGTCGTTCACATCTCTGAGCTTGTTGCCACAGAGAGCGGACCATTTGGCAGTATGGCCAGTATTCAAGGAATCTTGTATTGGAGTGAAAAACACCAGGACACCAACAGGAGTTAGGAAAGTATGAGCCAGCAGCAATTGTACCATCCTAGGACACATTTCACCAGCCAAAACGTCTATGGTCCTGGGGATCCAGTTGAAAGATTTCGTGAAGAGGGCGGCCAACCATTTGACTGCTTCACAACTGGAGAGAGTCTGGGTCTACTTAGCTGGTATTAGTCTGCCTTCAGGGAAGAGAGCAATGATTATGGCTGTGCTGAGTGCATCATAGCATTGACATCAGAGCCATAAAACGAGTTGGAAGACAGATCTAGGGGAATGCATGAAGAGTCCGACGACCCTTGGTGTTCCCCTATAATCTTGGTGATGAAGCAGGATGAGCTATCGTCTGCATGGACTACAGGAAGTTGAATGCCATTACTAGAAAGAAATGTTTCCCTTTACCACAGATAGATGGCACCCTGGACACACTTGCTGCTGCCCAGTGGTACTGAACTTTGGGCTTGAAATTGGAAGTGGCCTTAAATTCCAGAGACAAATAGAAGACAACATTCTCAATTGGCCAAGGGCTTTGACAGTTATATTTATGCCCTTGGCCTCTGAAATGCACCAGGTGTCCACTAAGGTGATTTGGTATCCCTATATTATGGTGCTTGGATCAAGGGACAAAGTTATGATAAAGGCTGTACGTTGTAGTGAGGAGGATAAATAATGTTTTCTAGTACATCCAGAGGCTGCTTTGAATGAAGAGGCTAGTGATACACCAAATCATCTAGCCCATTAGGATGGTGTTGGTTGGTTTGGCCAGCCAGCTGAGGAGGCAGCAGCATGACTATATCCTGCAGCTATAATCACCGACTTGCTTCATAAGTCATAACTGATTGTATCCTTTATTATACTGCGTTAGTTTGTTTTTTTTTAAAAAAATTGTATTTAATGCCTGCTTTTACTTTATAGACCCTGCAGATGATGACACTGATGATACATGGAATGAAGATGGAGCACCAATGGAATGTGATGATGGGGTTGCCTGGGATCGATTCCAGGCTGCCATGATGGGAGGTTTAACCACTTGGTCACAGTGCAGCAGCAAATTCTTTTGATGAAGCTGTGAATGTTACACCTGTGAGAGAAGACACATGTATTGTCTTTGACATCGAAGCCCGGATTGTGACATGTACAGCGGTTGGCATGCATGACTGCTTCTAGAAGTTTACAGCCATGTTACCAAGAGATAACATTCTAGTTTCACTGGTAGTGTGTAGCAAGCAGCAGTTGCACGAATTTTGATGTAGAATTTGCAGTGAACTGTAATGGTTAGCACCGCAGCAATCATGGAATTGGAATTGTATGGTAGAATTATTACAAAAGCATTGAAGATAGCAGATTGTGAGCATGTTCCTTGTAACTTTTACCTAAGTTCTTCCATGGCTTTGTTAATGCTGGCCATTTGTGCATCAATTTTGCTTGATATCTCCATTTTCAGGTTTTGATTCCATTTTCCTGATTTCCTTTCAGTCTGTAAGTGACAAACAAATTTAATATGTTTAGTTTCATAGTTTGAATTACTAATGCCAGGAATTCTAACTGGGACAAGTGCATTAGGTGCTATTAGTTAATTGTTACAACAGTCATTACTTAGTATACATAAAAAGTAATTGTCATTCCATTTGGCTTCAGAGAATATTTATTTGTCTTATTAAAACTAATCATAATATTAATATTCCTTTATTGAATGAAATTGTTATAATTTATGTAATATACATATCTTTAAAGTTGACAAATAGCACTTAGTCCATATAATGAACAGTAATCACAAATGGTTTAAACTGTGGCAGTGATTTATTCTGATCAACTTACCCTGTTTTCATTGACTTTCCCTCAAATGATGTTTCACTGTTCTCATTATGCATTATTGGTTTTTTGTATCTTCTTTAGAAGATCTCCAGTAAAACATTTGTCCTGGTTCTGAAAATCAACATTCAAACCAAAAGTCCAGTCTCTTGATTCTGATTTATTTTGCAATTCAACATGACTATACATGACAGTCTAAACCTATTTCCAAACTGAATTGAAAGGCACACACCATTATTTCCTAAAACAGTATCCTTTATGTCAACTTCTTCTTTGATATTTATTTTGGTGTCCATTTCAAAATCAGTCCTTGTTGCTGTACTATTATTTTGGAAATTTTCTTAATGATTTATTAGGAACAGTTGTCTTTCATTTGTTAAGTCTGTGTGTGAAATATTAATTCCTTTTTTGATATTTATTCTGTTACCCATTTCAAATCCTTCTTTTTTGTTATAGTATCATTTCTATTATTTTTCTTTCATGATCCATTAAGAAAAGTAGTCTCCAATTTGTTAAGTCTGTTTCTGAAATGTCATCTTCTTTAGCATCTAGTTTGTTTTTCATTTCAAAGTAATGCTGACTTGCGTTATTAATCATTCAGGATGAGGATATATTTACTAATGTTGGTTTCTTCTATCACAGATTATTAATATCAGTTCAAACAATGTAGACTATGAGAGGAAAAATTGTTATACATATCCCATTATATAAACACACATTTTTTATTTTAACACCTCACCTCTATTATTGGATATTCTTGAATGGGTTAATGCCAATGACTTCTAATGGAGATTATTATTGATATCAGTTCAAACAATGTAGACTTTTAGAGGACAAAGTTTTACATTTTTGGACATTTAAAACAAAAAGTTTTGCTTTTGAAATTTTTCAGTTATTCATCTTTCTTGACTATGTGAGCGTAATTGTGTTTGTTTATTCATAGAGCAGTAGTTTTAGGTATACTTGTATTATAATATTTTTCAAAATAACCTAATTTTCAATATTTTTCTATAATCTGTGAAATGTAAACAAAACAAATGTAAAAGAAGGAATCATAGTTTCAAAAGAAGGTACTTCAAATGATAAAGAGCTTTTATATTCTCAGATCCTGATAGATTTTATATATATATAAAATTTATCAGTATCTATATATATATATTTTTTTTTTTTGTACTTTGGGGCATGATCCTTTAACCATACCAGTATGGTTAACTCCCATATGGCATGTCTTAGACTGCATGGCTATCCAGACACATAATAGCCTCAGATTATTTGATCTTACAATGCTACATAATGGTGCTGAATTAAAAAAAAATAGATTGGTACTTTGGGACATGAAACTACTACCATACCAGCATGGTCAAGAGGCACACACCATGTTTTTATCCATACACCCATTTGGTATATGTTAGCTGCAGTTAAGAAAGTAAAATGCCTGCATCTCCATTCAATTAAAACTTATCAGCATCCAATCATGGCATCACACTGTTTGCTTTAGTTAGGCTCTCCCCATCCTTTTCCGCAGTTTCTCTTCAACGCAGAACACATATTTTGAATGGATTTGATCCTATGATCCTTGGTTTGATAGGTTAGCCTCTCCTTCTATCATGCTTTAGACTACATGCGCATAAATCCAGATGCCAAAATAATCCAGATTATTTTGAACTAAGAATCAATACTCGCAATTCACTCTTCCAATATTGCATATGGCATTATAATTTCTCCTAAACAATTATGTTATATGAACATACTGAGGTCTGTGAAAAACCTTCTCCTACTAAAAATTTAGTTAGTTTAGGTATGGTGTTCGAATACCAAGATTATGGGTTCAAATATGGGTCAGAATAATGGCTTTAAATGTGCTTAAAAACAACAGCCCCATGTAAATTAATGACTATACTTACATGAATGATGAACATGGGGTCCCTAAGTAAAAGTGATGCGTGTTGTGTTAACAGGACAAACCATTCGGGCAGATCCCAGAGAAATTGAACTGGAGTTTCATTTATAGATGCCCTTTAACTACAGTGGTTTTTCGCATCCCATGGGTATAAAAGACTGATTCATTTTGCTTAGGGCTTCCTTATCAAGTTTGAGTTTTTTTTTTACGTGCTGTAAATTACGACACTGGAGAAATGGCTTTACTTCCCTTCCGAAGGAAGCTATGCTAAGGATCTTTATACCCAAAATAATCCATCTTCCTCTACCAGGTTAGAATCTTGGGTATATGAAGCTAGCATTACACCACAGAGGGTGACTAGATCGCGGGAAACATCATAAATTACCATACTTAGGTAACTACATTTACATATGGGCATGTTGACGGCTGAGAAGTTTCTGCTGGGGTGCAAAAATGTTTGCAGCATGTAAGTTAAGAGACAGTTCCCAGCAGATGCTGGGTGGTGGCCTTTTCAGAAGCTTGTATCTTGAAGAAGAGTTTTGTTTTTTGTTATAGTTTAACATCCTTTAAACTGGTAAAATCAGATGGTGAATGAAATCTATGAAATTATGCTTAAATGAGCTGAGTCCATGGACCATAGAATTATACTACATTCATCTTCTCAGGATAAGGGAAAACCTCAGAAAAACTTATCCAAGTAACATGCTCTGAGATTCGAACCCAATATCTGTGTGCTATCACACTGGCAACACTTTTCATGGCACCAGGGTTGAATGCTGCTTCTTTCTCGAGACTCCAATCTGCCCTATTAATCATTTCCCTCCCATGACTCAGTGACTATGCATGGTTTCACTTATCTCACAACATAATCTCTAATGGGTAACTCAAAATCTAATGCTTGTACATCGAAAGCCACTACATGATCCTAAGGTAATTTTTTAGGTTTATGTGAGTGCAGCTAGAATATTTGGCCTATTTTCTTGGCTGGATGATACCAAACCTTAACTTTGGAACATTATTTTTCCCTCAATTGATAGCTGAAGAACAAATGTACAGGAAACACATCAGCTATAGCTTGGATTTCTTTCAATGCAATTAGTGATGACTTTGGTGTCAGAATGATCGGCATAGGGACATTCAATATTGTAATTTACGAAATAGCAGTGCTAATAGTATACCTTGTGTTGTCTGTTGCTTTTATTTCTTTCAATATATAAGATGGTCCATACGGGGATGAAGTGTCAGCAGGCGAGTGGCATGTTTATAATTCAGGTGCTGTTTATATCACATAAACAGCACCTGAATTATAAACATGCCACATGATCACCACCATATAAGTAAGTGTATATGGGACAGTTTATACTTTCATGTGCTATTTTCACACTGTAATCAAAACATTGAAGCTAGTGCTGACACTTTAGGAAATAGAGCTATATGTAATTTTCACATTTTGGTACGGTTTTCATATGTTGCGAGAGTAATCTTAGTAATTTCAGACTTTTATCAAGTATGGACTAGGTACATTTTATTTAAGTAATCCATATTAGTTCAGTTTGGTATGAAATTTTCAGAAATTACAGGAATCATGACAAAAATAAGCAATTTCCTACAGGTTACTGTTCAATGAATCTTGTCTTGTTTGTAGCAATAGTGCAAAAAAAAAAAAAAAAAAAAAAAAAAAAAAAAAAAAAAAAAAAAAGATCCATAATAGCCCAGAACCAAATGTTGAAATGAACTCATATAACTAATATCATGATCAGTACACAGCTTGTCTGATGTTTGATTGGTACAATAATTTTTATGTTCAATTTATTTATAAAGGCTGGATGAATTTTCATTTCACTGGATACTATTGATTATACTGATAAATTTGAGGCATGCAGTTCGCTCTGAAGAGTTCTGCATGCAATTCCAGACCCATAACCCAGTGACAACTTCTTCTGTTGTGTAGCTCCATGGCACGACAGCTCACGGGGAACCTTGGCCTACCGCCCGGCCGCTGCGTCCCCCATCTCGGTCCACTACAGACGTCATGGATGGGGTGCAGTATTGGAGGGTGAGACGTGGTCAGCGCCTCGAGCCCCTCCCGGCCGGTTAATGCGGTCCTCACGACCTGGAGCCGCTACTTCTCCATCAAGTAGCTCCTCAATTGGCCCCCCAGGGACCTCACGAGGCTGAGTGCACCCCGGTCCAGGTCTCCCAGCGGGGGGAAAATCCCCACGCCGGTACTGGGGATCGAACCCAGGTCTCCCGCTTGGTAGGCAGCTGCGCTACCACCGCGCTAAGGAGACGACCTCTTCTGTTGTGTCCAAGGGTATAATCTGATACTTTGCTGCTTTATGTTAGTGCAACTTCATTTGAAAGCGCCCTTGTAATACAATCATAACAGGCATGGTGGCAACCCAACTGCAAATAAAACCAGAAAAATCTATTGATCAAAGCTATCTTGGCATTCCATCCTTTGAAATGAAGTGGCATTTTATTTATGGATGTTCTTTAACTGCTGTGGTTCTCAGTGTCCCATTCTATACTGGGCTGAAAGAGCACTTAATTTTGCTCAGAGGCCTCTCTATCAGGCTTGAGGTTCTTTTATGTGCTGTAAATCTATGACAGGACCCATGGCTTTACTTCCCTTCCGAAGAAAGCCATGCTAAGGATTTTTACATCCGAAAAAATCCATTGTCCTCCTTCGGGTTTGAACCTGTATGGTAACCATTACACCATCATTTGAGATATTCAGGATAACATGATGATGATGATGATTGGGGTTTAAAAGCGTTCAACTACCAGGGTTATCAGCGCCCTTAGAGAACTAAATGGGGCATGAAATGGGATCGAAAGAGGCTTCAAAATGGTAAAAAGCGTGATAAAAATAGACCTAAAAGAAACTGTAAAACCAAACAGCATCTAAGTCCTAAAACACATAAAACCAATTAAAACAATGGGGTGTAAAAAGGAGTAAGATTAAATGTTTTAAAATCTTATAAATGGAACTATATCCTGAACGTAAAAATTATTCTACATAAAAACTAAAAAACTCTGTCAACAGCAGCGCGGTCATTACCAAGAACCTCCGCTAGGGAGGCTGGCAGCTGGAGAGTGGTGCAAAAAGATACCAGAGCAACACACTCTACCAGAAGTGTGCTACCATCAGTGCTGCGCCACACAGGTTCAGATCTCTATGAAAAAGGAAACAATGGGTAAAAAAACAGTGGCCAATTCGCAGCCGAGCCAATTGCACCTCCTCCCAGCGAGATTCAGGATAACAGAGAGGGAAATTTTCATTATAATTATGGCCAGTAGACCTAAATAAATAATAGCATACTGGGATGACATGAACACAATTAGTCATATTAGGTACTTCTACCAAAGAGAAAACTTTGTTACTTTTTTTGTTATAATTATTATTTTAATTTATTTAAATATTATGGACTAATTAATTTTTCAGGTTCTATAAGATTTATACCTTTACCTTTGTTGCCGATAGATTCTGTAGAGATTATTATACGGCTGTGGCATGAAACAGTTATTAGAGTCCACGCGTGCACATCTTTCAAATGTTGATGTTGGCTAATTTGCATTATGTTGACTGAAGCTGCAATAGCTGAACTGTGCCACTACTACTACAATGAAGAAGGGCATAGCCAAGGCAACATCCTGCATATCTAGCAACTTTCAATATCTGCTTTAGATGTACAAAAAATTTCCGCAATGTGAATAAGGGCAATGTGATCTGTTTTCTTAGCTTACCGCCAAGAATTTTTGTATAAAACAAAACATTCTCTTTGAGAAAGGTAAGTAGGTAATTTAAGAGGTTTCAAGTGAATCACATAGAAAGGTAAGAATACAAACATTTTTATTACACTACTTGCAGTGCCTCATTCACGAGCTGTAAGCACAGATGCAGCATAAGCTCAAGACTTTGCACCCATGTTATTCAATGTAAGCATTCACATAGACACAGGCAACATGCTACGTAATGCAATGCGAGAGTTTACAAAAATTCCAAACTGTATCCTTGTGCTGCATACATAGGGAAAGGATTCTGCATTCCTCCCTTTATACATTACCTGCAGTTTAATGTGAGATGACCTCATTGCAAGATTTTTCAGTGACTAGGTACTTCATATACATGCTCCTTTATTTGGCCAAGCCAATGCATCTCTCATTTCTCTCAAGAGGCTATGGTAGTTTCCTTGTGAATTCTTTTTTGATTTAATGATTGTAGCCACATGTCTAAATTTCTTCCCTCTCACAAATCATATGGTGCAAGGAGATAATTCATATTTCATTAAATCTACTGGTTTATCACTTTCTGCTGTCTCTATGCTTACATTATTTGCAATTTTTGATCAAACAATTAATTTCATGTCACTGTTGGGAGCATCAGTTGTGTATATGTAACTTTCATAACAATTTGTTTATTTATAAAATATTGAGTGAATTTTCTTATGATATTGGTACTTATGTAACTTGCAGTGCTTTGAAACTCTGTGCATGTAATTTACAGATTTAGAAACCAATACCAACTTCTTGTGTTATGTTTGCAACTGCACTATGAATGGTCTTCCCTCTTGCTTGCACTTAGGCTGCATTACGTCTAAGCTTGGATGCAATAAATATGGAACTTTCGAAATTTTTTTTTTAGGTTATAAACTAATCTATTTTCTTTCTGTTATGGAAAAATATATTTTAACACTAACACAACAAAAACAGTTTGGAAAAACAAAATGCACTGCTGCATCGTCTATTATAACCTCAATATAGAATTGCTTTCACTGTTTTATTTCTTATGTTACTGCTAACATTTTGCTGGCCTTCTTAACAGCAAGGCGATCTTGCATTCATGTTATACTATTATATATTTATTTTACAATTCTCCTCAATTCTGCTGGCCATAAACAAAATTATATTAATAATAGCATTACATCTAAGGAAAAATCATAATAAAAAAAAAAAAAAAAAAAAAAAAAAAAAAACATATGCAGTTATATAGGAAATAAGCATTTAAGGTAAAATAACAAAAATAGAACAAATATAGAAATGTTATCCTTGAAAAAAGGATATAAAAAGTGTAACAAAATGTCGGCAAATGATTTCTTAAAATTCTTAACGATCCCTTATTACTGTTATAAAATATTAGTGACCAGTTAAATTTTTGTTCATGGATGAAAAGTTCATCTAAATTGTATTGGAGAACACATTTATTGCAATTTGCCAATAGGTACCTCTAACCTGCATGTTGTGTTTTGGTTAATTGAACTCAGAAACTCACAATACACAAGAATTGGTAGATTCAGCTGATATTTTTGTCAAATGTAACTTATATGCTTACATTTATTCATATGGCTTCTTCACTTATATCAATTAAATAACGGGCGCCGAATCTGCAGTGAATCGATCTAAATGGTCCCTAAATGCCATATACTATGATGCTAAAGGAACATCAAACAAATTAGGAAAATTGGCCAAGAAGATTAAAATATTTTAATTACAAACGTAAAATAGCATTTTTGTCCGTTTCCACTTTATTATCGTTATAATAATTGCTCTGTGATAATGGTAATGTATATTTTACATAGTGATAAAAGTATTCGAACTATGATTCGTACATAAAAAGTCAGCTTCCGTTTGAAAATTTGCGTAAACATGTTATCTATCAGTTTCCTACTATAAGAAAGTGATTAACAACTGGGAAGAGAAGAAAACGTTGCAGTTAATGAATTCTGCTATCGAAATTAATAAAATGGAGTCAAAAAATGTATGGTATGGTAAACAGAAAAAACATCAGATTTCATAAAAATACACGATTAATTGCAGCAAGAAGAAAACTAAAAAGGCCTAAGGTTATGTGTTTATTTAAATCCAATAGTAATTATTAACAAAAATGAATGTGATAAGTAATATTTAAAAGCGAATAATTTATCGGAGTTTAAAATAAAGTTTTTATTAAGCGGGAGTAATCTATAGATATGACACAATTAACCTGATTTGAGTCAAACGAAATATCATAGCAATAACAAAGGAATGAGAATATCTTTATACAAATAATAACATTTAGCCATAAGTAGATTAATAAATGAAGAAAATAATATTGTTTTATTGGAATTTATGACAATGCAAGTAATTAACGTGTTGTAAAATTGTTCGATACAGAGCAATGCTAAATGTCAGGAGTCTAGCAGACGGACGGCTAAATCAGAAAACTATTCGTTGGGTGCCAGCCGATGCTACTAATGTTATGTTTAACAACAATGTGGTATAGGGGGAAATTGAAGTGAAATGTACGGATTTGGCGAAAACACAGAAACCGGGAAATAAAAAACCTACTATTAACATAAACTTAAGTAAAGTTTAAATCAAAGTATATGTAAACTGCACAAAGAATATCCCTAAATTATGTTTGTGAAATGTCGAAGGAAATTTAGAATTACTTGGATATTTTTCACTTTAACAAAATAGTTCCAGGTTCGGTCGCTGTTCGACAGGATATATTTTCTTTAACCAGAATCTTTCCTCATCCCCCACCGAGTGTGGTGGTATGTTCGTGAAAATGAATGTGAATGTTTTTAAAACTGGAAGTCATTAAAGAGCTTTAAAGAACCTACAGACAATATATACAAAAATTTTGGCACAACCACATAACTCTCTCAAAACCCACTTCTTATTTTTATTTAGCTCTTGGAAAATATTCTCACAAGAGATTTGATTTACTATGTAGTTCATGTTAATTAAAATACATCTTTACAGAAATATCTACATTATGGTATTTGTTGTAGGCAGCAGCAGCTCGGCTAGAATGATTAATGGTGCTATTTTAATTGTTTTGTTGTTCTTTGTTTTTTGACAGTGTTTAACACCCACTTATACTGCTATGGCACCACAGGCGATGACACTGATGGAATGAAGATGGAGCACCGGTGGAATGTAATGTCAGGGGAAACCAGAGAACCTGGAGAAAACCCACCCCTGTACCACTTAGTCCACCACAAATCCCATGTGGTCACTTGGGATTGAACCCAGGCCACCTTAGTGAGAGGCAAGTGGTCTATCACTCAGCCATGATGTGGCCCTTTCAAAGGAGGCAAAATCAAAATGACATGACTGGGAGTGTCTCATTAGCTGGTGGGTGAACTACAACTCCACTAAGATGTCGTCTCTTCCTCCACATAAAATTATATCTTTTTGTGGTTATTCTTGTGCAGATAAATTTTAAAAGTCATTGTAACAGTTCCATTTATAAAATAAAATACATTTGTTCAGATTCACCTAAAGTAACTGAACCATTACAGCAGAGTGCAAATGATGCTATATGCAGGCTCTATAGTTCATTTCCAATTTCCGTTTAAACAGTCAGTTTACTTCTTGCCACTATCACCACCACAGTGCAGCCTTCAGGTACTTGCAGAAGCACTACAGTGGCTTCACTACTGCCAAGGGCTCTTGCCATGTAACACAGCAGCTCTTTTCTACCTTGGAGAGCATCTTGCTGTGGTAGGCTACAATCCACTCCTGGCTATCCTGGACCTCTTGCTGTAGTAGGCTATAACCCACAGATATGCTGTATCACAAATTATTTTACCTGAACCCTCCCCATCCTAAACCATATGGGAGCTAGAGTATCCAGCTGCATATTGTGCTGCATTTTTTTCAGCAAATATGATGTGCTGTGTGCCCCATTTGCATGAATAATTTAAGTATTTAAATGTATTTTATAATATAGTTTTGTAAACAAATACCTCGGCTATAATCCCTTCAAATTTCAGATAATTGTAATGATTAGTTACCTGTAATTTGTTTTTTTTTTAAATTGGAATAATTTGGCCTCATTAGGGTAAAACAATCTCCCAGTGCCTTTAAAGGTAGTACACAATAAAACAGTCCTGTTTCATTGCCCTTGAACACATATTTAGGGTCTTAAAAATTAAATGGTGGAATGGTATCTTTCATTCTGTCAATGCAGTTTCCTGTATAACCTTAGCTTTCCTATATGATGTTGACTTAGCTTTGAAGCTGTCCATTCTTTATGTCTTAAAGGCATTCTTCCTAATTCTTTTGTGACTTTCATTCTGTGACTTCACTTTCCTACACATCCTTAGTATTTACTGTTAGATGAATATCTTCTAGCCTCAAAACTGTAAAGCTGTATGGGGCAAGTATTCTACTTTGGTCACATGTTTCCCTCAAGTTTGAAATGCCATGACACACTAGAGAATTACAAGGATTATATAAACATTTAACATTTCACTTCATGCTCGACATACAAAGGTGATTCAATAATTATCCAAGTTAGGAATGAAGATGAACTTTTTCGAATGCAAACACTTTTTGTCAATGTAATAACCTTATTTTAGGGCTGTACATTTCTGTCATTGTTTTAAACTCCTTCAAACATATGGATAGTGAAGTTCTGCAAAATATGTCTGTGCTTGACATACAAATTTGGTTCATTAATTATCCAAGTTAGGAATGAAGATGAACTTTTTTGAATGCAATCACTTTTTGTCAATGTAATAACCTTAATTTATGGCTGTAGATTTCTCCCAACATTTCTATCATTTTTTAAACTCCTTCAAACATAGGGTTAGTGAGGTTCTGCAAAATAAGTCTGTGTCTTGATGATGACCTCATTTAATCTAAATGTAGTTCTTTTGATTCATTTCTTAACATTTGGGAACAAGAGTCACATGGAGTCAAGTCAGCAGCAATTCATAACACAAATCATGCAGTTAAACAGCAGTTACTCTGAATGAATGTGTGGTACATTGTCATGGTAAACACCACTTTTTTCTTTGCTCCAACTCACTGTGGTATTGTTCAATAATATTTCTTTTCCCAAAAAGCACTTGAGTGTGATACTCTTTGTATACCAAAAACTCATCGTCATCATTTTTCTGGCTGATGGAATCATATGTGCCTTATTCAGAGCAACTCATTGGAAGCAACCCATTATTTTGATTGTTATTTGGTTTCCAGAGTATAATGATAAATCCAAATTGCATCAACAGTAACAACTTAATACAAAAGTTCCTTTGGATTTCACTTAAATAGCACAAATCACTGCTTGGGAAGTTGTGAGCAATTACAGCACTATTCCTGTTGACACGACTAAGGTATTGGCCACTTTATATACTTTTGTTTCAAATCAGCAAGAACTACAATGAAATATACAATGGTTTTCTCTGTAACTACATCTACTAGCTATCTTGGGCATTCGTCATCAAAAATGGACATTCAACCACATTTAGTCATTGACCAATATTTTAACTGTTGTCATAGATAGTGAAAAGTATAAGCAGCATCTAATTTCATGCTTATCTTCTAACAAGTTTTCCCATTTAAAGGTAAAAAGCAAATCACTAAAGAATATTCCAGTTTAGCAAAAACAGATTGAACAACTAACTGAAATGCCTCCAAATCCAAACTAACCTATAAATCACCATCACATTTGTATTAGAGATGTGTAACAAATGGCAATATGCAGTGGTACCACCAACTTGCCTTAGTATACCATCTATTTTGAAATGTTAGTACTTACTGAACTGCCCTTTTAATCCCTGAAACTGTAATTCATGAATAAAAGTTAACTCTCTTCGTATTTTAACACTAACATAGAAGTAAATCATTAGCCCTCTCTCACACTATAGTATTAGAGCAATTAAGAAATAAAGCTGCAAACTCTCTTTGTAAAATAGCCACTTAGTTCGAATTAAGATTCCTAAAATGCTGGAAATGCTTGCAGTAGTATAAGATGGGAATGCACATAATGAATGTGCTCTATGCCCTCTGTTTCCAACTTCTGTAACCATTATGTAGATTAGACTGATGTTCTATCTCTTTGTGACAGATTTAGCAACTGTATAAGCATATTTACTATGGCTTACATTAATATCATGTATTACTATTTTTATGCTGATATTACTTTATATGCTTATTATTATAACTATTTCAGTATGTTATCTTTTATATAAGTATAAAAATGTTATTTATCAACAACATTATTATTTTTACCATTATACCCATTTCTATTTTAAGTTGCACCTTATCACCATCATCATTATCAGAAGCAGCCACTTTGTTACTGTCACCAGTATCACAGACTGCACATAGGTGCTCCATTGGAACCTGAAGCTATATTAAAAGATACCTCACACCTCCATGACATGGTACGAGAAGTGGCTTCATATTGTCTTGTTGAGGATCACATTCTCAAAACATTATGTCCCATCATATTTAAATTGGGTGGTTATGCCAGCTATGTAAGCATTAAAATCTCAGGATGATCATTTAGTCACTCCTTAGGAATGTTTAAGATTTGTACATTAGTGTCCATATATATTTGAGGATTTCCTTAGCAGAACACTCCTCAGCAGTGGTAAGCAGTCTTCGAGTGCATAGTGTACTCTTTGGAATCCATTCTGATAGATATTCGCACCAGTAGCTGACATCTATTCCCAGAATGCTATACTGTTTTTCTCACTCCTCTTGGAAGTATTAAACGCTCGGGGCTATGTCAGGATTTGATACCAAGTATCAACTGCTGTTAATATTGAAACGGAACATTTTCTTGTCTATTTGCTTTGCTAGAAATTAAGTGACATTGAAATGTATAGAAGGGCAAATCTCATTCTATCTTCTCAATGATCTGATATTAAGACTTTTATTTGTGACTTCAAACTCCATTTCTTCCACTACCATGCAGATATTTTGTTACAGATATGTCACAAATGCAAGTCCCAATTCTGACTAATTGCAGCTGCTTTCAAAGGATTTCTTTCATTACTTTGCTTTATGGCTAAACTCTGCTCCTCAGTTGTCTTGATTGGCCTCATTTTGGATGATGTATTTGCTAATCGTTGTCTTCTATTTTAAAATATTTAGCTCAATATCTGACACAAAACTGGAAGGGATGATGATGATGATAATAATAATAATAATAATAATTGTGGTAATATCAACCAATCAAACAAATAAAGGTACTTGGGCTTGGGTTATGTAAATTTGTTTTACATTGAATATTGTAGTGATAAAATTTACTGCTCCTATAATTCTATAACTTATTTTCTGTCATTGTGTTAACAAATTTATAAATGGGTTGGCCTGCTTTGCATATCCCTACAATTCTCCTTCTTATCATCTCTGGCATTTTGGCAATATTTTTTTCGCTAACACAAATTTGTCTGCCTTTTGTTCCTTTATAAAGCCCTATAATTTTTAAATGCTTTGTCTTTTTAGTAAAGTATTGTTGTCATATGAAAGATTTAGTTATTACATAGGAAAATAATGTGTGATGTAAACAGTCCCTGCTTGTGCCAAGAACTGTTCTGTTTGTTCACTGTGTTGGTCATTTCATGAATAGGAAAAAATGTTTCTCAGAACAAGTGATACTAGTAAATTTATTTTACAACTGTAAGAGAGTTTTCTATGAATCAAATTAATTGACTTTATTTGAAAAGTATTTAGCCAATTAATTAGAGTATTTTATAACTTTTTAATTTGAAGTCAAGAGTATTCGTTATTTTTCTTTTATTTATGTGTAATAGGTAATTATTAATAGATGCACATAATGGGTTCTCTCAAATGATCAGTTCTGTTTATTATAACTAAGCCAAATCTTTACTCAGGCCATTGGTATAATTATTTAAATACCTTCTGATTACAGTCTTGTTCATTTGGTGACTTTGTAGCTCTATGCATGTACAGTGGCATCTACTGTCATCTGTTATCAAAGATTTTAAAACTATAGGTAAATAGGTAGGTAATATACAATTATTGTTGTTCACTTCTGTAGGAAGAATTAATTATAGCTAAAATAACTGTTTGTTACTGTTTTCGATGACATATGAGCTTTTAATGTATTGTAGGTAAAATTAATTAGTATATCCAGCTAGCATGGTTTTCAATCATATGGGATCCGTCAATAAAGTAATCTCATTTGTAATCCCATCTAATTTTAGATATAATATTGTAAGTTAGACCAAGTGAATACCTAATATGGTGATGATGTTGATAATAATAAGAAGAGCCACAACAACAATAGAGTATACCTTCAAAATATGTATTGACATGTATAGATCTATAATTTTGTGTTATGTATACACAAAATCTCAAAAGTAAAGTTCATAATCAACATTTTTGGTTGTGTGGTATGGCATATTAATTGAATAAACAGTCAAAGGAAATCTGGAGCGGCATGGTAATTATAATTATTGTAACATTGAGGGGATAACAAATGGGGAAAAAATAGATACTTTTATACCCAGGATTCAATCAGATTTCTCAATACAAGTGTCAAGCATGTTATCCCCAATTTGTACCTAGTTTCCTTACATCAACATTATGCCGTTACTCAAACACTTAGCTCTACACTTATGTTCTACATATAGTAGTAAAATGGGAATGATACAGTTTTCCTTGTGACACATGATCAGACCAATAATGAATATTAATAGAACAACATTTTGTTGACAAGAAATACGTCCTTAGCTATTATGTGTATTGATTTGCCATAATATCTGTAGGTAATATTTATCCAAACATTTATCAAAGACAAAGTTTTGAGATACATAAAAACTAAACTTAATAAAATCAGTCTGAGACTGGTGGAGTTTCTCAGAGTATTCAACACAACATTTTATGAATTTTCTCATTCTCTCAAACCACTTTTGAAAGCACTCTTGCCATTCATTTTCAGGTAGGTATAAAATCTAACTTTCACTACTGCAACAGCCTCTTCAGAGCTCGAAACCCTATATCCACACATATAATTTTGCACTGTGGGAAACAAAAGAACTCTTTTGGAGCCAAATCAGCACTGCAGGTATTGATCTTTCATCAGCTTCACCTCTGTGGACTTCAAAAACTGGATCATTGCATTGGCCCTATGTGCATAGACATTGTAATGCTGGAACAAAATTCTTAACAGTCCTATCTTTAATCTCAATTCATGAAGCTTCTTGGCGGCAGTTGAGAGATGTGAAACAGAAGTGTCCAGGAGTTTGGGGGCAAATAAGGGAGAGTTTGCATTAAATGGAGAAAATAAAATGAGTTGTGGCCAAATCAAAGGTGGATGGAATAGTGAAAATGGAAGTTCGAGTGGAGCGGGTCGGAAAAATGAGAGATCTGTGAATATGTGTTGTGACTGGAGATCAGGTGACGCGCATGAGAGTGTAGCATCACTTCGGTTAGTGATCGAGATCCTCAGGAAAGACCTCGTGGCGGCAAATAAAGAAATAAACAAACTAAGAAGTGAAAAAAAAAGAATAAGGAATGAAAATGAGAAAACAACGAGGTGCAAGGAGGGAGATGAACAGAAATGGCCTAGCAGAAGTGAAACAGCTCAGTGGGTAAACGTGAATGCAAAGCGTCGGTCCCGGGGAAACAATTTAGCGAGTGCACGGAAAGATGAAGTTCTGCTGTCCAATAGTTTTCAAGTGCTGGAAACGAACCCAGCAGCACAAAACCAAGCTGACACAGAAGAAACGGTGCATTCTGAATATGGAAGCCAGCAGGAAAGCACGCCGAGCAAAACTAAAAATATGGGTGAACAAGTGTTCGAGAAAAGATCAGCCATAATTATAGGGGACTCATTAGTACGTCATACTAGTGAATATGTGGACGAAGACATCATAGTGTATTGTTTCCCAGGAGCCAGGCTACAGCATATTGAAAAGAAACTACGGGAAAACAGAGATGACCCGGACAACATAGTTATACACGCGGGCACCAACAACGTACGCAGCGCAGACATGCCTGATAATATCATGCGAGAAACGTTACAGCTGGTGAAAACCACAAAGGAACTCTTTCCACAAGCCAGGATTTGTGTTAGTGCTATTTTACGCCGCAGAGATGAAGATGATCGCTTCATAGATGCTATAAACCCAGTGCTTGAATGGTTATGCAGTGAACATGACTGTATGTATGTGGATGGAAATGCATGGATTAGAGACTATGACTTGGGTCGTGATGGATTACATTTGAACAGAAGGGGGGTGAGTAAATTTGGCAGGTTGTTAGGTAGGGTTGTAAGCCATCTCAGGCAAAAAAAACCAAATTGTGTAGTGAGCGGTGCTGAAAAAAATGGAGTCTATGGTTATCTGGCAAACATGGAAGGTAAGGAAATCACTACAGAGCCCCAAAAGGCTTATACTCAACTTGATACCATTAGTAGGAAAAGGGGAGGGGAAGAAAAAAAGCAGACAATAGCATGCAAAACATTTCAGACAGGTAAGAAAAATTGTTTAAAAATCTGCCATTTAAATGTTCAAAGCTTAAGTAACAAAGTAACTGAATTAGAGGTACTAATGGCATCAGAGAAAATAAATGTACAGGTACTATGTCTCACTGAACACTGGCTCAGTGGGCAGAATGTAAATTGTGTAAATATAGCCAATTTTAAACTATCATCACTATTTATTAGGGACAAATATATGCATGGAGGATCAGGGATATTTGTTAATGTAGAAATAGAAGTGAAGGATGTAAAATAATTGCAGTATTTAAGTGTAGAAAAACATTTCGAGCTCTCAGTCACTGAGATAACAAAAACTCAAACAGTAATAGCATGCATTTACAGGACACCTGATAGTGACTTCAATACATTCATAAAAAAATTAGATGAGCTACTGCAGAAGTTAACAAAAAAGTATAAAAATATTGTGGTGTGTGGGGATTGGAACATTAACTTACTGCAGCAAAGCCAAAAAAGCATGGAAATAGAAAATTTATTCAGGGTTATCAACATAATTAATACAGTACAGGTTCCCACTAGAATATCAAAAAACTCGGTGTCACTTATTGATGTGTTAGCTACAAATATGAACTATGATCAGCCGGCACAGGTAATGGAAACGGGTATCTCGGATCACAAAGCGCAAATCCTAAAAGTATCAAGTCAGTCATTGAACAAAAGTAGAATAACAAGCAGTAAAAGGCATTTTAATGAAGAAAATCAAAAGCAATTTAAATACCTATTAAGCAAAGAAAGTTGGCATGACATTTATGAAGAAAAGGATGTACATGCAAAATTTGATAAGCTAATAGAAACAGTTCATCACAATTTTAATATAGCATTTCCACTGAAACAGGTTAGTATAAAGAACAAAAACCAAAAAGGGTGGGTGACCAAAGGTATAAAAGTATCCTCACAGAGAGTCAAATTCCTATCAATGTTGGAAAAAAGGGGAAAGGTGTCAAGGGAAAACTTAAGTTATATAAATAAATATAAAAAAGTATACAGGAAAGTTATTAGGGATGCAAAAAAACTGGAAAATGATAAATATATTCAAAGAGCAACAAACCAAAGTAAGGCAATCTGGGAAGTAATCAATAAGGAAACCGGGAAAAGAAATTTGTGCATAAACCAATTTGAATTGATGCATGAAGGGCAAAAAATCAAAGATCCAGTTAAAAGTTAAAATAGCTGAATTGTTTAATACATATTTTGTTGAGGGTCCAAATAAACTAGTAAGAGATAAATATGACATAGGGGTTAAAAAAGCAAGAGAAAACAGTAAGGTTAAAAGATGCATGAATTCAGTATTTATTAAACCTATAAATGAGCAGGAACTGATAAGGGCTGAAAAGCAAGATCTCAGCAGGTCTAGACGAGATTCCTGATCTAGTAATAAAGGTTTGTGTAGAGGAAATAGCAAAACCATTACTGAATATCTATAATACCTCCTTTGAGACAGGAGTTTTCCCAGATAAATTAAAAACAGCTAAAGTTAGGCCCCTCCATAAAAAGGGACCCCAAGATGTGTTACAAAATTACAGACCAATTTCTATGCTATCAGCATCCTCCAAGATTTTGGAGAAGCTAATGTTCAATAGAATTAGTAATTTTTTAGAGAAAAATAAAATTCTCACAGATACACAACATGGTTTTAGGCGAGAAAAATCTACTGAATCGGCAGTTTGCGCCCTAGTTGAAAAAATTATTGCTGCTATTGAAAAGAAAGGGAAATCAATAGGTTTGTTCCTTGATCTAACGAAGGCATATGATGTGATTGATCATGATATACTGAGAAAGTTAGAGGTGTATGGTATTAGAGGAATAGCAAATGCAGGGTTTAAATCTTACCTATCGAATCGATCTCAAGTAGTAGAAATTAGCAACCTGAATAAAGAACATCTCAGTATAGAAAGATGTCAATCTACGCAGAGGAAGGTAGGACAGGGGGTACCACAGGGATCTATATTGGGGCCTCTTCTTTTCTTGATTTATGTAAATGATCTCCCATTATGTGTCCAGGAGTCTGAAGTAGTGTTATTTGCTGATGATACAAACCTGCTGCTAAAAGCAAACAATGACAGAGATCCTCAGAAAAAAGTAAATGGGGATATAAGGAAATTGATATACTGGTTTGAGGTAAATAGACTGCTATTAAATACACAAAAAACTGTTGCTATGAGTTTTCATTCGAGTCATCATAGAAATGCGGCAAAACCGCAAATAAAAATAGACAATGAAATCATAAAATATGAAGATCAAACTAAATTCCTGGGGATAATTATTACAGAAGATCTTAAATGGGGGACACACATAAATATGCTAACCAAGAAACTAAGTGTGGGATGTTTCATATTGAGTACATTGAAAAGAGTGACGAGTGTGCAAGTTTTTAGAAGTGCTTATTTTGCATACATCCATAGTCATATAAGGTATGGAATAATGTTCTGGGGGGCATCAACAGAATCTGAAAAAGTTTTTCGGTTGCAAAAGCGGGCCATAAGAATAATGACTGGCGAATCAAGTAGATCTCCTTGCAGGGAACTGTTCAAAAGGTTAAGGATTATGACTGCACCAAGTATGTATATATTAGGAGTTATCCATCATATCAGATGAATAGGGCATCAGTTACCAGATAACCAAGAGATTCATTATCATAGTACAAGGCAGAAAGGAAATCTACATGTGCAATATTGCAGAATGAATCTAGCCAAAAACAGTGTAAATCATAATGGAATAAAACTGTATAATAGGCTACCCCTTAATATAAAAAATATTAAAAATGTAAATCTGTTTAAGAAAAAACTCAAATTGTACCTATTAGAGAATGCATTTTATTCAGTTATGGAATATGTAAATAAGTCTTACTAATTAAGGCAGTATGGATATGTGTGGTGACCCTGAATGCTGTATGCATATGTGTATGTGGGTGTGTGTGTCCTTTTAACTTATTGTTATATTCCCATGTAACTTATTGACGAGTCCATATCATGTATACATGATCTGAAGGATGAAATAAATGAATATGAAAAAGTCATGGTGAGTGGGCTGTTGCGTACCAGTGTGCAGTAACTGTCCTTTGTTCTATAAGATGAATGGTAACAAGATTTAGAGAGGAACATGGTCACTATTTTTCTTCCCAATGCTTTGCGGATGTTTCACTTTTGTTGGAAGGTTGTCATCCAGAAAGAAGGACACAGCCAAATGACTCCTAGTCTCAGTTCAAACAGGATCCAAGTTTTATCACCAATGGCTATGTCAAAAACCTACCATGAATTTCAAATATGGCTGACCTTTCTATACACCATTCAACACAGGCACTTTTGCTCATGAAGCACCCAACGAGATGGCACCTCCCTCTCTTGGAGATTTTGGCAACTGCTGGCAATACAGTCTCCATAGTTGCTTTAATTTCCTTAAACATCATACAAATATTTTTTGCAGACCATTATTTCCCCAGCAGAAATGTTTTCTTCAGTCACTGCTGTAGACAGACCAACACTCCTAAACTCATTCTTTAATAAAGGTCAGCCTCTTTTAAACTCTTGAAACCACCAGGGAGCTGCGGCATGGGAATGAGCACTGCCCTCAAAAGCCTGTTGTGAGCATCCAAGACTTTCAATCTCATTTAAACCAATTTTAAAATTGTATAAAATCATTGCACAAAAGTGCTCTCTTTTTACCTCAATTCTGGAAACTGGCTGTCAGCATACTGGAGGTTGAAAACTTTGCATAGTAGACTGTTAGGGGGTTAGAGGTAAGCCATTTTTATACTTATGAAGAGAGTGACTATCCAACGGTGTAATCAGTTTAAATTGTTCAACCTTAGTTTACGCATATCTCAAAACTTTAGTAGTCACCAATGGAGAACCATGTGTGATGAGCTAATGACTAGAGAGTTCAATGGTGGGTGAACCAAAAACAGACATCCATAACTATATAGTAGTATGTCTTTGACCATTGAGTGTATGCTTTTAGACACATAAGATCATTCAGTGTTTGCAGAAAGAAGAGTAGGGGTGGCACAGTATCAGACAGAACTACATTCAGTAGTCCTGTCATTGATCATTGAGAGCATGGTTTTAAGTGCATGACATTATTGAATGTTTGCAGAAAGAGGAGTACAGCTGATGAAGTGTCAGAAAGAAATACATACACTAGTCCTTGCTTTGACCATTGGGCATATGCTTTTAAAAGGCACATGAGATCATTCAGTGTCTGCAGATAAAGGAATAGGGGTGATGCAGCATCACATACAACTATATATAATAGTGGTGTCTCAAGGATTACATGGTTTTAGAAGACATATAGCATGAACTAATGTCTGCAAAGTGGGGCATATGTCTTTTTCTTTTCTACTTTAAATGATTTTGGGGTCCATGGAGCTTAAAGTTGCTTGACTTTTGATTCTCAGTATAAGAGAAAACCCAGAAAAAAAAGAAAAAAAAACTTATCCAGGTAACTCACACTAAACAAGATTCAAACTGTTCAGCTCTTGAATCAAAGACAGACATGTTACCTTACTAAAGCTAAAGTAGAAATAAGGCAATATCAGGTTCAACCATACCATTGTGTTATGAGATGACTATTTATTACAACTGTTAATTAGAGTTATTGGCTTAAACAGAATGGTGAGATATGCCAGTGATTTGGCAGAGAATATTAGGGGCATAATAGATAATAATATAAAAATAGAGATAGAAAACTTGTCTTTTGATTGTATGCTTTGCTTCTCAATGTCCTGCTGTTCAAAATATGTTTATTTCTCTACAGACTTACCATAATTGAATGCATTCATGAGCTTTGAAATGGACATCAAACTAGAAATCAAAGAAGAGGATGTCCTCTTAGACAATATAATCTCAGAGATTGAAAGAAAGTTCTGTACCAAGAATGTTACAGTGAAGACAGGCAGTGATGCTGTGCTTTTGGATGACTA
Organism: Hymenopus coronatus; assembly: GCA_030762935.1. Classification (NCBI taxonomy): domain Eukaryota; kingdom Metazoa; phylum Arthropoda; class Insecta; order Mantodea; family Hymenopodidae; genus Hymenopus; species Hymenopus coronatus. The sequence continues at coordinate 30,497,169 of CM060899.1, read as the reverse complement.
TTTGGGCATGAGAATCAAACCAGAGGCTAAATCTGAAACTCCTGTGCCACGTTCTCAGGAAGACAGAACTTGTTTTACCAAACATCTCATAAAGGAGTCTAGGTCTGAAACTGTGGCATGTAGTAGGAACTGTGAGATATCTACCAAATCAGAAATTTGTTCACAGAAAGAGAAAGAATTGCTTCCATTGGATACTTTAATGAAGGTTAATAAATACAACAGCGATGATGATATGGATCATAAAATAGAAGTTAAAGAAGAACCTTTTCTGCTAGAAACAGAAACTTCCTTTGTTTCTGAACATATTAAGGTAAGTTGTGTAGAAATCTACTGTAGTTGAATTTTTGTTTAGTATTATTATTACTACTTAATAAGAAATTACAATTACGTAAAATATTATTTATATAATTTAGAATTTGTTATTAATTTAAGGAAAAAAATCTAATAAACACTTCACTGCATCATTCATATTTATTTTTAAATTGGTAAACTACATGTTGTAGGGCATCTAACTGTATACCAGTGTAAAAACAAATCAAAAGTTGGTACTTCATATATAATTCCCCTGATGAATGATGATTTATGTTTAAGTGGCTCATCTACTAGGTTCTATTGGTGATGGACATATGTATAATGTATTATACCAATTTAGAAATTAATAAGACATGTTGGCCATGCCATGGTTGAGTAGAAAGCCTAGATAGTTCAATCCCAAGTGACATTTTAGATTTGTGGTGGACAAAGCGGTACAGGGGTAGGTTTTCTCTTGGTTCTACCACCATAACATTCCACTAGAGCTCCATCATCATTGCATGTATCATTAATATCATTGCCTGCTGAGCCATAGCAGTAAAAGCGGGTGTTAAGCACTATAAAACTAAAATAAAACAAGGTACTTAAAAGGTAGAATATCTAACTAATGCAATAAAGCATTCAAATCTTTTACTTTAAAAATAAATTGCAGTGCAGAACATCTAATGCAATATAACAGTTTATAAATAAATCAAACCTGGTCATTTAAGAAAAAGTACTTTATGTATCACAGCTAATACAATGCACCAATTTAAAATTAAATCAAACCTGATACTTTAAAGGTATGATAAAGATATGGTGCAGAACATATAACTAATTCTGTACACCAGTGTAAAAATAAATAAAAACTAGGTATTAGGATTATTATGTGATGTAGGGTATTTAACTAATCCTTTGTACCTTATAAAAATAAGTCAAACCTGGTAATGTAAATATAACCACAGAAAGCATATAGCCATATAACCAATGCTTTACAGATGATTAGGTGAAACTGTACAGTTGGATTATTCTGTTTCAGGATGAAAACTTTATTACAAGAAAATCATCAAGGTAAGTACTGAATCTTGGCTAAAAAATTACGCTTTCTTTGCTGGTGCTTCATTTTTACTAATAGAATAACTTGTAAGTGTGAGTGAGCATTTTTATAAGCATTTATTTACAGCAACTTTCCATTAGAAAATAATACTACAGGTATTCTTGGATGTACACATTCCATTGATGAGAGAAAGCTCATAGAGTGTGTGGCAAACAAAGACATTCTAGAGCTGTAATTTCCCAAGTATTCAGCTCATAAACTCGTTAATCTATGACATGCACATGGTCATCATATTGCATTAATCTGTACAACAGTTGCTCAAAACAGTGTCATTTAGTATTCACACATTCTGAGCCATAATTCTTGGACTATAGTAATTCTGTAAGTTTTCAATTTTAAAAGTTCAGAGTTGAAGCTGAAGCTTGCGAAACACCTACTTCTTGAGCTACAGAATGTAAGCACTTTTTTGGGAGGACATTAAACAACATCCCAGTTTCATCAAGCTTTTATTTTCTATACATAGGTCTGCAAATTTTAGAGTTGAGGATCCCATTTCTTTAAACCTGGTGACAAGATTTGTAACTTACCTCTGTTTGAAGATTGAATGCCAGAGAATCTGTTTACAAATTGTGTATACCCACTGGTATGAATTTGTCTTGACTTAAGTATTGTATATAAATAATCACTGCTGTAGAGTGAGCTTGCCAATAATCTACATAACTGTGTAACTTAATGCACTTCGAACACTTTTCAAGGATTACACAAGCAAACAATTCTAACACTTACCACTGTATAAAACAATAGCACAGAACTTGTACAAACATGTGTTTTTATGCCTAAATACATGTACTATATATTGACCAGATATGCATCAACTTACACAGAACTTAAAAATAAAAAAATTCTAAGTGGCATGTTATTTATGGATGCTCTTTAACTGCTGTGGTTCTCAGCGTCCCATTCTATACTGGGTGTGAAAGACCATTTAATTTTGCTCAGAGGCCTCTCTATCAGGCTTGAGGTTCTTTTGAGTGCCGTAAATCTACAGCACGGGATCCATGGCTTTACTTCCCTTCTAAGGGAGCCATGCTAAGGATTTTTAAACCCAAAAAAATCCATTGTCCTCCGCCGGGTTTGAATCCACAATCTTGGGTGTATGTACACAGAACTTAAGCTAGTGGTACTCAACAGTTGAGATTATTCCCACTGTCTGCAGCAAGGGTGACTTGAACTTCAAAGCTATTTACAGTAAAGTGTTTCCAGAATTAACTTGTTTTCATTCATATTCTTTGGCTTATTGTATCCATTGACCTATTTGTTTACTTATGTGACATAAAATAATATTAAATTTTCCACTGGATTAGCTCTCTTTATTCTAAAATCTATGTAAACCTCTTGATGCTATTAGAGATTAATTCTCATCTATAGTTCTGAACTAGTTTTATTTTACTTGTTTGTTATTAACATTGTTTTTAAAAAAATCTGTCTCTTATTAGTTCTTCTCATTCTTATAAGAGATGATCTATTGTTTGATCCATTGAGTTTCTGCATGTGTACAAATAACTAACCTTATTTTGAAAGGCGAGTAATTGTAATTGTCCATGCCCTGTTAAGAAAATGTTTTTTTTTCCTATTATAAGTAACTATAATTTCAGTCTGTTCTTCTGAGATTTGTGGTGGGCAAAGCAGCACAGGATGGATTTTCTCTGGATTCTTCAATTTTCCCCAGCATTACATTCCACCAGTGTTCTATTTTCATTCCATGTATCACCAGTGTCAATGCCTGCAGGGCCACAAGTAATAAAAGCAGGCATTAAACACTATAAAAGAAGTGTATCTGTTTTCCACACTGCATTGAAACATTTGTCTTTGGACATTTTATGATAATTTCCCTTTCATTTACACTTATTAATTGCAGTTCATTTAAAGCAACAGTGGGTGGTTTAAAGTCACCACACACTGGAATTTCTGTTTCCTGCTGCTGGTTTTGCCAATCTGTATACTCTCTTGTTGCTGTCATTCCCATTGTATATGTGTGCAAAAAGTATTTATTTATTAAGCCTTTGTTGAGAATGCCAATAAATATAAAATAATAATTAACTCTAGATGAATGAATGTAAAAACAAAAGCTAGCTCCACTTTATTTCAAGAAATGCACATATTTAGTGAGTATATGGCAGTTAAACAGACAAATAATTGATCCTATTTACAACAATACCATGTTATATTGATTTAATTATTGGTCATTTGTGAAGTTCTGCAGATGTGTGTGAAATGAAACAGTTATAACCTCTGAATAAGCCTTATCTATTATGTGCATACCTTTCTTTGGTGCCTGGCTCCCTAATCTTTATTTGGTAGGTTTCTCATAATTTTCAAGTTAAATGGATTGCACCAGTTTCTGGATCTTACTGGTGTACCACAGTTTGTTATACAATGTGATGTTGTTTTCGATTTCCCCCATCATATTGTTGGTTAGGCGCTGGCCTCGTGATCTCAAGACCATGGATTCAAATCTAGCTCAATGGTTTCTAAGTGTGCTTAAAAGCCCTATGTAAGCAGATTTATTGGCATGTTAAAGAACTTTTGTGGGACCAAATTCCAACATTCCAGCAGTGCTGATATGATTGTGACTATTGACAACAGTGTTAAGAAACAATTTAACTCCAAAAAATTTTTCATTCATTTCTTGGCACCATTGCATTTATGCCTGTTTCCGCTCATTAGTGAGAAGGTAGAGGACCCAACAATTAGATAGGTTCTTGTAAGGTGTTTCTTTAAGCAGGATATTCACTGCTGTTGTTACAATATTCAGGGCTCTTGAATCTCATCAAATTGCAATGATAGCTACTGTACTCTGCTTATCTCACACTTTCATATCACATTTAATCACCATTGTTGCTGTAAACAATTTGCAGTTCAGTCTTTGTCTTTGAGGGAACTTTTTCTCTTCTAAACTCTGCAAAGGACAAAGAGCTCCAAATGTAAATAATGTTTTCCAAGGTATTCTCTCTTCACCAACCAACCTTTAAGTCACAGAAATGGAAATGCTCTTCTTGAAACCCATGATACCTATATTCATACAGAAGTGCTGATGCTGTACATTTTAGCAGCACACTCGGGCTTGCACTTGCTAATCTTAATCTAGCACAGTTTATTTTTGCCTATTCTCAAAGCATTCAAGAGTAATGTTTATATTACATGTTCATGATATACTGAATAAGATGCAGCAAAAAGGTTAAGTATTGTGGGAAAACTGTTTAGCTTTCACTTCAATAGATCCATGAAGGATCAAAGAGAAGACATACAGTTTTAATATTTTACCCATTTCAGTTATGTAAACAAATACTCAACCATTGCAACTGATTGTTTCACTGCCAAAGAATTCTTACAGATTATGCAGTATTTCCAGAACTTGGAAACCTTTCAGGGGGAACATGCTGTTATTTTACAATCCTTTGCAGGAATATTATTCTGTTTTAAGGAATAATTAGGAATATAAAAAAATCTTAACTATAAGAGGAGGATAAAACCATATAAGTCAATGTAGGATAATTTTATAAAGAATGCAAAGTGATTAATTAAAGGAAATTAAGTCAGCATTTGTGTTTAAAAACCTCCCTGTAAGGCATTGGACTAAGCTTTTAATATAACTCTCACATCTAACCTGTTTTTGAACTGGTATATATGGGTCAAATTAATTAACTGCTTCCGAGTTTAAAATTGGGTTTAACTCCCATATTTATGTTATAGCACATCTGTGTTGTTCTATTCTCAGATGAGACAATATTCCTTGGGTTGATATTCATTAGAAAACTGTGATGATCACCACATATAGCACAGCTCAAAGCGCAGCATGACCATTTTATGCAAGCTAAGTGGCAAATCTTGGAGAGCAGATCAGACAAACTTTCTGCAATTTTATTGCACACTGATCCATTCCAAGCTATATTACAAATGCATCACATATTTTTCAGCACAGCCATACGTCCTGAGAAGATAACACACTGTGCCTAATTGGATCATCTGTGTCGCTATTAGAGCTGTTCCAACAAGCTCAGTTGCTGGGCTTTATGCAGAGTCAGCAGAACCATCTCTGCAATACAGGAAATGTGCTCATAGCAAATTATGGCTGTGGGCTTCAGTGCATGCCTTTGCAACCAATGTTTACTCCATTTTTCTACACTGGGCTGGATTAACATAGAAACATCTCAGTTCAAGGTCTGCAAGTGATTGTTTCCAAGAACTTCTTCAGAAGCACAGTATTGAAATGCCTAGCATGTTTTAAGAGGGAGAGGGTGTACCCACCTTGGTTACATATTACATCCCACCTAACTCTTGAGATGCTGGCATATCGAAAGTTTACAATGCCTGTATCTAGTATCCATAAATTTTTTTTAGAATTTTTGTCAAATTTCAATGGCCAGATTTGTTTGTACACTGTGCCTTTGTTTATGGAACTGAACAATATATACTCAGTTTTCATAGTAGCACATCCATTTAAGGTGCAGAGCTGTATGCAATATACCAAGCCATTCTGCATGTTCATTGTCAAAATTTGGTGACTGCCTTATTATGAGTAATTCCCTTAGTGCACTGTACACAACTACCATTCTATTGTACAGTGCATCCAGGATCGCCTCCATGATATACATACTTTTGATGTTAATATGGAGGTTGCATGGATTCCTTCTGTAGGCTTGCTGAGGAATGAACTGGAAGATTTGGCAGCAAAAACTGCAACCACAGAGCCCAGTACTAAAATTTCTTGTATAACATTGAAAGATTTTAGGGTTGTCGTGCAGAGAGCGGTACTTTTGTGCTGACATGAAGAGTGGTCAGCTCTCTGTGGAAACAAACTTAGAATAGTGAAGGACCTTCCAATAAACTTGGTAACTTTCCCTCAGCTATCGCAAAGTGAGGAAGTGATATTTACTTGATTGCATATTGGTCACTGCAATTTTACATAATAGTTACCTTCTTTTAAGAGGGTACCTACTGTTATCTGTCTGATATGTAGAGAAGATTTGTTGGTCGGTCTTGTGTTGCTACAGTGTGTTTATTTTGCACATATTCAGTAATTTCTGCAACTATCTTGCAGGGGTCCTAGTGGATGATAACTAAGCAGTAAATAATATTTTAAATGTTTATCTAAGGTAACCTTTCAACTGTGGATTCAGTTGTTTCTTTTTTTGTATCATTTTTCAAAATGGTATTGCCAATTCACCTAGCTATGGCTTTTGCCTTTGTATACTGAATTGTATATTGAACTTTTGCCATTATTTAAATTTACAATTATTTTCTTTTATTGGCCTTTGTCTTTGGCTTTTGCCATGATTTATTTCATAAGGGCACTGATGACTTAGTAGTTGAGTGCCCTTAAACACCAACCATCATTATCCCTCATAGTGCTTATGACTGGAGAAGAAACTTACTTTATATGAGATTTAGGTAGGTAGTTAATTTAATATATTGTAATAATTGCCAGAAATCTGTTACAAAAGTTTTGTGCTGCATCTTATTTAAGATTTGGGTAATTAACTTAATTTATAAGAGCAACATCACCACATTAAACATTATGTAATATTTTCGCTTAATGAAACCTTTTAATATTTTTTGTCCAAGAAACACTCAAACATTCTATATTTATATTCAGATTGAATCTATTTGGGAGTATAAAGAATAAGCATCAGCAACATTAGAGGAATCCACCCAGGCATCCTCACCATTGCCCATTCCAGGCCAGAAACCAGTTCTCTCACTAGTGTTTGATCCATTGTAATCATGCCATACAGCAAGTCTAGTACAAGTGATGAGTGATTTGGAGATCTTATACTTTCATTACTAATAAACTGAATTTTCTGTGAAAAAGGTGTGAAGTCTTTTTTCTGAATTAATATTATAAAATTTAGTATTATTTTGAAATATTAAGGATTGAAGAAAAACTAAATAATAAAATATAAATCTTACTAAATCATGCATTATATCTATTATATTTTTGTAACATTAAGCATTTTTAAGGTAGGTATTTGTTATTGGTTTATATATTGGTTTTCTTTGATGCTATGGAAACAGTATGGAATTTCAAAGTGAGTCTCTTATAAATCACTTTTGGCTCCTGTGCTTTAAGCCAAATATAGAATGAAACTATATATGTGCAGTTTTTTATGTTGATTAACATGAAGTGCATTTTAAAATGAGCTAGTGTGTGCAGAGAAGCTCATGTGATACATCAGAGTTTTTAAAAGACATTAAATGGTATTGAAGTGCGCCATGCAACTGTATGATAACGTTTCTTTCATACTTGATAATATATGAGAATCATTCCATTCAATATAAGAGCTTGTTTGTAATAGATTTGTTATGGAATTTTAATGTTCTCTAATCAACACTGGAATCTTTCAATAGTTGTTGAAGCAAATTTGAATGCTGATTACTATTTCTCCTTATATCTGCTACCACAAAGATTTTATATAATGGCTTGTATTTACTGTTCAATAATATTGCTGATCAAAGTTGTTTCAAGTATACGAAATAATGAGGTTACTTTAAGTGAAGAATGTATGGCTACAAATGTCAGTTGTTAGTAAATAGAGATTTTGTTTTAAGATTAAGTTAACTTTATTTTTTTTTATTACTATAAATAATGCTAAATCCTCAACATTACAGGATATTTACAGAAGCACTTACTGGTGATAGCAGTGGTGATTCAGCATTACCCTCTGCTAAAGTCTCTGGGAAATATACAAGTTTCAGCTATAGAAAGGACTGTCACGAATGTCAAATTCAAGAAAGTGATGTTACAAAACAAACTACTGAAAAAGAGCATGATCACTCAAAAGAACCTTATACCTATAGTGATGGGGGAGAAATTTATAATAGGGCTTTACTGAAATATAAGTGTAATATTTGTGGTAACAACTTTATTTCTTCATCCCTTCTGAAAAGGCATAAATTGATACATGAGGGTAAAAGGCCTCATAAGTGCAAAATTTGTAAGAAGAGCTTTACTGAACTGTCAAATTTGAAATTGCATACTCTCATACATGAGGGCAAAAAGCCACACATATGTAAAATTTGTGAGAAGAGCTTTACTCGGGTTTCAGATTTAAAAAGGCATTACTTAATACATGAGGGTAAAAAGCCTCACAAATGTGAAATTTGTGAGAAGAGCTATACACAATTGTCATCTTTGAAGCACCATATTTTTATTCATAAGGGCATAAAGCCTCACAAATGTGAAATTTGTGAAAGAAAATTTACACAGCTGTCACATTTGAAAAGGCACAATGTGGTACACGAGGGCAAAAAACCTCATAAGTGTGAAATTTGTGAGAAGAGGTTCAGTCGGTCATCAAGCTTGAAGTTGCATACTCTGATACATGAGGGTAAAAAGTCTCACAAGTGTAAAATCTGTGAGAGAAGGTTTACTTATTCATCACATTTAAAAAGACATAATTTGATACATGAAGGTAAAAGGCCTCATAAGTGCAATACTTGTGAGAAGAGCTTTATTCAGTTATCAAGTTTGAAATATCATAACTTGATACATGAAGGTAAAAAGCCTTACAAGTGTGACATTTGTGAGAAGAGGTTTACTCAGTTGTCAACTTTGAATACACATAAGTGGATACATGTGGGAAAAAGTTCTGATAGGTATAAAAATTTTAAGAAGAACTTCATTCAGTCTTTGTCTTTGGAACATCGTACTATGATTCCTGAGGGTAAACAGCCTTATAAGTGTGAAATTTGTGCAAAGATATTTATACAGTTGTCTCATTTGAAAAGACATACTCTGACACATGAGGGTAAAAAGCCTTATAGGTGTGAAATTTGTCAGAAGAACTTCACTCTTTTGCCAAATTTGAAATTGCATATTTTGACACATGAGAATAAAAAGTCTCACATGTGTGAAATTTGTGGGATGATGTTTCTACAGTTGTCTTCCTTGAAAAGACACTATTTGATACATAAAGGCAAAAAACCTCACAAATGTGAAATTTGTGAGAAGAGCTTCACTCGGTTGTTGACTTTAAAATCCCATAGTTTGATACATGAGCAAAAAAAGACCTCACAGGTGTCAAAATTTTGAGGAGTACTTTTTTAATAAATGAGGATATTTATTTTTATTGTTTATTCAAACACATATGCTCATATGTATAGACTGCCATGAAAGCATACTTAACAATAGCAACCAAAACCTGAAATGGTGTACAGAATCACATTAACTGATGATAAATAAGCCTTAATTACAAGGTGCAGATTTAATTTACCAAAAATAGGAGTATACAGAAAAGATGTTTACAAACTTAATAGAAATAATAATAATAGTAGTAGTAGTAGTAGTAGTAGTAGTAGTAGTAGTAATAATAATAATAATAATAATAATAATAGATGCAGTAATAATAAAAATGATAGATATGTTATTTTTTGAATCAAGTTAAATTAATTTGCGTTCAAATGGTTACACAGTAATAGATGAACCTCTAAGGCTGGATAAGAACTTGGTGGTCAGTTTACAGATACCCACCATCAAGCTACTACCAGTTTTTGTAATTCATATTTATCCAAGAATGTGACACTGGGATCATAAATTCTTTTCTTCTCAAATTGAAATTTGTGAGAATTGTAATACTCCTTTCATGTTTGTAAATGTGTTATTTGATATTTGAAGGCAAAAGACCTCACAAATGTGAAATATTGTGAAAAAGCTTCACTAATTTTTTATTTTTGAATTGCATAATTTGGAACATAACTCTAAAATTTATGATAAGAGCTTTGCTGTATTGCTGCAAAAGCCACACTAGGTAAGTGTGAAATTTGCAACAAGAGGTATGATAATTTGCCAATTGTTAAAAGGCATAATAATTTGGGCCACCCCGAAAGTAGTACACCATATTGTTTTTCTTAGGCAAAACAATGGTAGAAATGCAAAATCTTGAGTATGCAATATTTGAAGTTTCTGAAGTATGCATGCAAATTTTCCATCTCCTTTGACAAATAGCATAGCTATAGAAATGTTAATTATAAGCAGCAGTTGGTGATTGAATTTCTTACTGCAGCATAGGAAGAAAATAATTTATTAACTGTCTGTAGTTGGCAGAAATTCGGTGTAAATACTGGGCACAGAGGATAAGGCTATTAGAGTGGGTACGACAGAGCTCCCAAGATGATGCATTTGGGAAGATCATCCACAGCTGTTATACCTGACTCATCTAGATGGTCCAGATTCAATCCTAAGTGGCCACATGTGAGATTTATTATGGACAAAGCAGTTAATCTTCATTCCATAAATCACCTGTATCATTGCCTGTGGTGCCACAAGTAAAAGTGGGCATTATACACTACCAAATAAAAAAAAATAGTCACACCTGATGACATGCAGTTTGCTGATGTGCTCACTTGCAAGGACCATGCATAATGACTCAGCAGTTGGCACTGAAGCTGTCAATTGCAAAGGAAGAGTGGATGCAAACATCCGTGATCATGATTGTTCAAAAGTGTGTACATGATTGGTTCTGTGCTGTCTTATAGTAGAGCACACATTTCTCAGAGAAAACATTCCTTCTGAGTTTCTACAATGTTTTGAAGCTGAGGAGGAAGCATTCTTGTTGCACATTATGCCACTTGATAAAGGCTGGATTTACCATTTTGAGCCGGAAACAAAAAGACAGTTGATTGAGTGGCATTGTTATCACTCTGCACAGACGAAAAATTTCAAAACAACTGCTTCTGCCAGTAAGGTCATAATCACTGTGTTTTGGAATTGTGTGGCAGCACCAGTAATTCTGAAGCTTATGTGAACCCATTAACAAAACTCAAGAAGTGCTCCCAGTGTCTTCTGCGCCATAAATGCCCAGGTGATTGGTTGATAATACTCAGCCTTATACAAGCCTTATACATGTTTAAGGACTTAGAAGCATATTACTAAACAGGGTTGCACAGTATTACACATGCCCTATAGCCTTGGACTTCCTTTTATTTGGGCCATTAAACAATGCTATTTATGGAATATATTTTGTGGATGAGGAAGAGGTGATTCACACAGTGAAGAATGCTTCTTGACCAGAACAAGGAGTGACACTAAAGGGATATACTCCCTCTTGTTTCTTGCTGGAGGAAGGCCATAGAATGGGAGAGAGGCTATATGCAAAAATGGGCAGTGGAGAAGAAACATTATTCTTTCTTGTATGTTTTGTTTTTGTTTTTTGCGCTTTCAATAAATATAGCTGAAGAAAGAAAATATGTGTTACTTTCTAGGCAATCCTTCAATTAGGTTCATCTATATCATAAACCACACAAATGTGTCATGTGTGTGAACAAGGATTGCTTTTGTGTAGTTTGAAAGTGTATACTTTGCTTATTGAAGGAACGCATATTGATTTATCTCTTTAAAATCAAACTGTAATTAGTGTGAAAACACGAGCATTAAATGTGATATACACTTAAGAAAGGGTTTATTGTGATTTATAATTGATTATTTCCTTGAACAATTCTAACCTTTTCCTGCACTTCTCATAAAACTTCTGTAATTGAGCTAGTCATATAACAATAAGGAATGTTTTTAAGAATGTCCAACAGGTAAGTCTGCAGCAAACTCAGAGAAGCAGCTAATAGAGATAATTACTCACATTTAATATTGACACTGTTGCAAGGGATTACAAGGTATACACAGTGTAAATAAATTCTGGTAAATGTTTGTACTTTTGTTCCCAAATGTAAAGCTATGTAAATAAGTTCTGCTAAACATTATATACTTCTGTTCCCAAATATAAAGCCATGTCAATAAATAATACTAAATGAAAAGCTGCATGACCCATAGAGCTTTACTCTTCTTTTTCAAAATAATTCTAGGACTAGAATGTCTGAAGGCGTTCATTCAACTGACTGCTTTTGATTTTCGAATGCTCTTATTGTTGCAGATTTTGAAAACAGTTTCCTCACTTTTTGTGATTTTTATTTCCTTTCAATGATGTTTATCCCATCAATATTTAGTTTTCATTGTGGACATTATTTTCTTAAAATAATATAAATTTACGATTGACCGCTCTTACAGCATTGGTATAGCTTAGTTGGAAACAACAATAATCATTACTGTACAGCAAACATGTTTTCAGCACAGGTAGTGTAGTGTATGAGTCATTGTGCCCTCTTGTACCCTGTCTAAAGTTATGCTTAGCTTTTCATTGTCATGTAGATTTCACAATATAATAGAGCTCATTCCTGACATTTGCAGCACACAGAATCTTTACTGAGCACATAATGCACCTATTTCGTAGCCATAACCTTTCTGAAACTGAAATTCTGGATCTCCAATGCAATCTAAAGTGGAATTTGATCGACAGTTCATTTGTGAAAGTGAAAGTTCTGATAATGAGTGTGTTCTTCCTTCAGAAAAGGAGATTGATAATGAAATACTACAGACAACCTTAGATCAAACAGCTGATGAAGCTGGTAAGTTAAATGCTCATATATTTTATTTTGCTAAATTATGTATATAACCCAGTGCTCCACTAGAGGGAAGTCATAACAAGCCACCCCTACAGAGTAGCCGACCCTTGCACCATAGGGATTAAATGGGCTTATTTCATTCATTCATGTATATAACAAAGACTGTGTAGACATGTTTTAGTTTCGTGCTCATACTGAACAAATAATTTTCTTATTCACATGAAGCAACTGTACTAAGTGTGAGAGACGATTTGAATACCTGACATGCACTGGTTGCTCTCCTTGGAGGAGAGAGGGGAAGATGAAGGAGAGGTAAGAAAAATATTGTAATGATTAATTGTTAGATATTATTTTTCATATGATATCTATACATTATATATGCCACACATATGTGTAGTAGAATACACACCTATGAAAGCAGACCCAACATCAGTGACAAAGAATTTGGTGCTGATGGTATACTAAGGACATTCATTGCACCTGCAAACTGTGCAGGTAGGAAATTCCAGCAAAATGTTATTCATGAAGCTCCTGGCCCTATGGGGCATGCAAAACGCTATGTTCTGGAAGAATCTCCAGCCAGTGAACTTCTGTTGTTCATTACTGAATCTTAGTCAAATGACTAAGAAATGCATTGAAATGGAGGCACAAAGAGCGCTCACCCTGGATTTTGGACTTGGAAGAGTTAGAAGCATTCATAACTGTACTGTACACTTGAGGAGTATATGAAGAGATCTCTCATTGAGGGATTTAGGAATCATGAATGGGGGCCATCTTTTCTTTCAGCCAAACAATGACAAGAAACAGATTTCTAGAAATCATGTGCTTTCTTCGATTTGATATCAAAGCTATGCATCAGCATAAGAACACTGACAAGATTTGCTTGGCCTCTGATATCTGGACCAAATTCATTGACAATTGCATTGCTTACTTCAGGCCATCTGAATTCTGGACTGTAGACAACCAGCTGTTTGTCAAAATGTTGCACTTTCATTCTGTATATAAGCAGCAAGCCGAATAAATATGGCATGAAATACTTCTTGCTGATGCTAAAGTGAAATATGTCATTTTTATCTGTAGACTGATTTTTTGATTTAGAGTTTCAAAAGACCTATTCGTCTGAACATTAAGATTATCTTTTTAGTTTTTTATTTATTATTATTGGCAGGAAAGATCATTAATACGAACCTGAAGAGAGTGGTACTACGGATATTTTGATAGTCATATTTTCTGGAATAAAGTGTAAGAAAATTAATTCATGCATTCATTGAAGAATTCTACTTTTAATTTCTAAGCTTTTATGTATATGTTTTTTTTTTTTTTTTTTTTGTTGAATACTTTATATCTTCACAAGGAGTTTTATACTGCTTGAAAATCAATAAATATTGCTCATGTTTTTGTTCAGTGTGTCAGCTCATTTGATCCACATACCAACCTCTCACCAAAGTACTGGAATGTAAGAGAACCAACAGCCCAACACGAGTTTCAATATTTATCCTTTGCTTGGTAGGATAGTTTATTCTGCTCTTAGTCCTTCATAGATTTTGTTTTTTGTAAAGTTGGTCTGTGTTAAACATTTTTAGCCTCTAATTGGTATGCAGAGGTACATAATAAGACTACAATAATCGTTTAAATTTCTATAGTTCTTAATTTTTACTGTTCCATATTTTGTTCATTTATTAAATTTATTGATATTAGCAAATGTTAACCCCTCCCATGCAGAATTATTTGGGGCTAGATTTAGTAAACTTTAAATTGTTATAAAATTGATGATATTAATATTTACAACTATTCATGCATATTGTGTAAATATAGCTGATGTTACGTGACTTTATGCTGCAGTGGTCCCTCAGGAATATGTATTAGTATTTATCTTCTGGTTGGTTGCTGCAGTAGTGAGAATTCTTATTACTGCTTTTAGTTTTTTATCAGCTTATGGTACATGCAAAGAATATTTTTTTTTAAATTATTTTGTCTATTTGTGAAAATAAACTGCAAACAGTTACTTTGAAGTGTTCTTTTTTTTAATTACAATGCATTGTACACTATAATTTTACATTTTATCTATTTTGTTTTCAAATGCTTTCTGATTATAATAATCTTCCCTTAACCAACAACACATACAGAATTAGATATGGTGCTTTTAATGTAAGCAAAATAAATAGAGAGTAGAGCAAGAATGTGGAGGGAAGGAACTTTGGACTATCTTTGTGATATGCACTTTGTTAGTAATTGGAGGAGTAGAAGTGAATCCCGGACCAAATAGGCGAGATGATGAAGGCCATCAATAGATATATGAAAGCAATAAAAACATGGAAAACAGAACTGACAAGAAAATTCGGGATAAGTTTGAGGAAGTGAAAATGGGGTTAAGAAAATTTAAAGGCGAGATGAAGGAGGAGTTAGAGGAATGCAAAGGATGACTGTTGTGCTTGGAAAATATGGAGGAGAGAAATAGAAGAATAAATTTTGTGCTCTTTGGGGTTGAAAAGAGAAGGAATGGTGAGTCTGGTAGAACATATGGAACCTATTTTAACAGAAATTTAAATTAAATATATTTGGATGGGAGATAAAAGATTATGTCAGAATTGGAAGATAGGGACTGACACCAAGACGAATAGTCATGAGAATGGCTGCAATGAAATTTAAATGGGAAGTGTTGAGATGCAGCAAGCAGCTGAAAGGCTCAGAAACATTTATTGAACAGGATTTGGGTAAAATGCAGCAGAATAATGGAAATGAAGAAAGCATGAGATGCAGGGGGAAAAATTTTTGTAAAAGAAGTTGATTTATGTATTTAGGGAAAGCAGCAATTTCATCAGCATTATGCATAAACACAGGATAATCATGTTACACATGAGGCTGACCATTGAAGAAATGGGCTTGCAACAAAATTTTAGGGAAAGTTGGTACATTTGTCACCAAGGTAAAAGCGAATGTCACCAGCAGTTCAGCTGTAGAGGGAGAGGGAAGTATGTCCTCAGCTGTGTAACAGTTGAGTAAAGATACACTCAGAATTACAGCTGGTTTGGATGTATGGAACCAAGAGGGTTTAAGTGTAGTTTCAATGCCAGTGGGAAGTATTTTGGAAATAAAGGATTGCATGCACTCCAGAAAGCATACAAAATTAAAGAAGTTTGTGCTTGAGAGGAATGGTTTGGTATAAAGATTTGAGTTAATGGTAGTGAACTGAAATGTGAAGGGACCAATACAGAAAGTGCATAGTGAACTGCTGCTGTGCACTACAGAATCATATGATTTGCAGCTCTACCCACCTTTTTTGTATAGTGGTGGGAGAAGAGCACATTATCTATGTGAAGCTTTTTCTTGCATTTAAAATGTAAAAATTTCCATTGCAGCCACTGTATAATCTCTGAAGAAGGTAGAAATAATGGTTTTATTAGAAGGAAGACTTTTGGATAACAATATTTTAATTCTAAATGATAGCATAACCGTAATGCTGGCAAAAGCATGATGAAATGGCTCATTTACTGATCTATCTTTTGCAATAATTCTGTTTTCAATCGTACAAAATACAGAGCCTTAAAACATAAGTGTTGTTATTGATCATTTCCCTATCAACATTCAGAGACATTTTCATACCTGTGGAAGCATCTGTTATATGAGAAAATTTTATAGCAGTTCAGTAGATTGAGAAAATAAAAATCTAGATAAGGAAATTTGTAAAATGACCTTTATCAATAATACACATATATTTAATTCTTTATACAGAATTATATACAGATATCTCAAGTTCTTGCATTTTTATGTGGAGAAAATTAATCATAAAGATAAAACATCTGTTTGATGGGAAAAAAATACATTGTTATTTTGAGAAAAACTGTTTTCAAATTTTTCCAGAAGAAAAAAATTTACAAAACTATGCAATGTCAAAAAGCAAACAGTCTCCAGTATATTAATATTTAATTTTGCCCAAAAAATTAGTAAGTATAATTTTATAACAAGTTATCCTTGAACTTAAAAAAAAAAAAATCTCTCAAATTGGAAAATAAATAAGATTATTCTCCAGCAATAAAGATAAAACATCTGTTTGATGGGAAAAAAATACATTGTTATTTTGAGAAAAACTGTTTTCAAATTTTTCCAGAAGAAAAAAATTTACAAAACTATGCAATGTCAAAAAGCAAACAGTCTCCAGTATATTAATATTTAATTTTGCCCAAAAAATTAGTAAGTATAATTTTATAACAAGTTATCCTTGAACTTAAAAAAAAAAAAATCTCTCAAATTGGAAAATAAATAAGATTATTCTCCAGCAATAAACTCAATATCTGTCATTCTACAGAGAACAATGTAGATCTTTAAAATAAAATGTACAACATATTGCTCTATTACTTATTAAAACTTTAAAATATTTGACAAGTATTAATCAACCCATAAACATTAAATTAGTTCTACAAATAACATCAGTCAGCATTAATTCTGTGATATGTAAATTTAATGGAACTGAGTGCCCTGATTTCCAAAACAGAGATTAACACATCCTTTTTCTAAGACGTCAATTAGTATGGCACCCTTTGCATACCCAAAAAATGTCACTATAACCTTTCTGACCATCTTTGCTTCCATTGGGGCACAGTTACTCAAATAAACTCATTGTTTTGAACATTACTTGGTTTCCAGAGTGAATATTGAGTTATTATTAACAATGACAACTCAATGCAAACCTTCAAAGTTGTAAACTGCACCCGCTTATTTCTCTATGAGCAACCCATTGAGCTGTCAAGTTTTTCATCTCTAAATTGGCATGATATATAAGAATTGCTAGTACTATGGCCTTTTGCTCAGTGAGAATCATATCCTGCACTTATTGAATGATTTATTTAATAGCATTTGGGTGCTTCTCATAAAAAAAATATGGTCACTTAGGATCGAATTCGGGCCATCCAGGTGAGAGGCAAGTGGCCTGCCACTTGGCCACGGTGCAGCCAACTTGCCTTAACAAATTGTTTTGGAACATGAGTACTTACTGAACTGCCCTCATAGCAAAGTATTCTTGGAAACCTCACTTCCAGGGTTTTTCTACCCTAATGAATTAAAATATGCACTTTGAGGTGAGACAACCTTGAAAAGTTCCTATTACAAATGTGACAACTGTATGGTTTCTTACCCTCATGAATCAAAATATGTCGTTTTAGGTTTGACAAGGAAGTAAAGTTCTTATTGCAAATATCACAATTATAACTCTTTTTGCCAACATGAATCAAGATGTGACGTTTAAGATTTGACAATGAAGTGAAGTTCTTATTGCAAACATCACAACTATAAGTCTTTTTGCCCTCATGAATCAAATTATGCTGTTTGAGATCTGAAATATCTGCGAAGCTCTTCTTGCAAATGTCACAGTTATATGGCCTTTTGCTCTCATGAATTAAAATATGCTGTTTGAGGTTAGTTAAAAAAGTGAAGTTCTTGTTGCATATGACACAATTGTAAGGCTGTTTGCCTTCGTGAATCAACATGTGCTGTTTGAGGCTTGACAAATGAGTGAAGCTTTTTTCACAACTGACACAACTATAAGGCTTTTTGCCTTCATGAATCAACATGTGCTGTTTGAGGTTTGACATATAAGTGAAGCTCTTCTCACAAATGTCACACTTGTGTGGTCTTTTTCCTTCGTGTGACAAATTATGCCGCTTGAGAAGGTACATTCGAATAAAGGGCTTCATGCAAATGTTACACTTAAACAACTTCTTACATTTATCTTTAGATTTACTATCTTCTTCTGAAGGAACAGTTTTATCAACAGTAATTGCTTCTGTAGCATCACTTCCATGAATTTTGAAATTTCTGCTTTTACTGCATTCAAAACTGCACTTTCTCACACTGAGTTTTAACTCTTCACTAGAGAATATCCTTATTTTATCACTGTTGTCACCAGAAACTTCTTTTGCATAAAACCTGAAATTTTAAAGAAATTACTATCAGTAATATTTTAGATCATATGTGAGATTGGTATGAAGCAAATGGTTTACAAATAAATAAACATCTGATGTGCTACACACGTTGTGCATCAAACTATGCTTGCAAAACTTTATTCTCTATCTACTACATTGTAATTAAGATACACATTAGCAGAAATGGATTTACTGATTTGGTTTTTGTTTATCATTGATATTTCTTTTAGGGACAATGGAAATAAGGGAATGTACTAAGCTAAAGTAATGATGAAATATTCATCATCTTCTAATGACTTTGAAAAAAAAAAAAAAAGTGTGTGTTTTAAAAATTATATACATTTTTTGTGTTTTAATATTCTCTCATTCACTTATGGTTTAGGAATTATGCAAGTTATCCAGGATGAAGACCATCATCAGAAAATTTAAGACATAAATTTTAATTGCCATGAAAATATTTTCAATATATGGTATTTGAACTAAAATTGTTTGTCATTTTTGTGTCATTTTTGAGAATATCAAAACATTTTAATGTTTCTCCATGTAAAGGATAGTTTGGAGTGCAACATTTTTTTGAAAATCTTAGTAATACATCCTTAGATGTGCCATTTATTTTTAGGGTTGGAATACAACGCTTCCCATACTTAGTACACACACTAGAAAAAGTTAAAATAAAAAAGTATTTTATTTACTTTAAAAGATAAACAATGTGTAGCGCAAAAGGTAAAAACTTCTTGGGGTATGGCTGGATAACAAGCTTTCCTGAAAGCAGCATACAAAGGCATTATAAAAACGTTTTATTTCATTTAAAGGTCTAAAATATGTATTTCTGTTGCCACTTTATTAAATGTTTATTATAGCTTATTTCATTTCTATACAAACTACATTAGTATGTTCTGAGGAAACTGTAGGGAAGCTAATCTGGTTTTCTTGTTCCAAAAAAAGGCATTAGAGTAATAAAGAATTGTAATTCTCTTCAACATTGTAGATTTATTGGTAATGAATTTGGATTTTTAACTCTCGTACATACCTCTGAATATATTTGCATAAATACATTTTGTTCATATGCAAATGATGAACTGACAAATCAAGTTGATAACTTGTTAAAGCGGGCGTTAAATACTACCAAAATAAAATGTTGCTACACAAAACATGTATATGCTGTTAAAAGACACAATAATGTCAAATATATTTTTAGGGAGTTAACCATTTGCATGATATTTCTTATGTTTGGTTTAAATTTTGCAATATTTATCCCTTTCTCAACTGAGAGGCTGTCATTCATTTCACTTCTCTGTAAAACATACCCACAGCACAAAGGGAAGAAATAACATGGAGATGGAGTATCCTACATTTTCTTTATCTTAATTTATAATTATCTTGGAGTGAAGTTAGACAACTATAAATGTAAATACATTTAAACATGATTAAGCAACATAAATTTCACTTGAACAGGCATGTTTTTACTTCCACTAATGTGTACAATGCACATTGCAGGTGGTAGACAATCCTACCCAAAAATGTTATACCAACATTTCATCAGAAACACCTGTTTTGAGGAACCCCGAATCAAGAGAAGCCTTTTTTAAAAAAGCTTTCTATGTGTGTGTCTGTCTGTCAGTGTGTGTTTCACTTGAATTCATTAAATGGTAAACGGGATTTTAAGTTGAGTATCTTCCAAAAATACAATATGAAGATTTACAGGAAAATCTTCCCACTCCAAATAACCCTTTAGTTGGATGGTTTTTTAGAATTTTTGGATTTTCTCAAAAATAGCGCTTAATGATTTTTATTAAAATATCGTAAATTGAAGATATTTACCTCACATATAAAATGCACATCTTAAATTTTTTGTGAAAATCCCTTGAGTCCTCTTCATTCTGGACAACTTCTTTCTAATTGGTAACTCACAACAGATATAGAAAATCTAAATGCTGTTAAAAGACACAACAATGTCACACATTTTTAGGGAGTTAACCATTTCCATATTTCTTATGTGTGGTTTAAATTTTGCAATATTTATTCATTTCTCAAATGAGAAGCTGTCATTCATTTCTCTTTTCATCCTGGTCATGCAAGAAGAACAGAGATTCCATGCCACTGCATGGCAACCAGCATTTAAAAAAATTTGACTATTAGTTTAGCCTAGTGTATGTCCTTGCACCTACAAGAAATTAAGTAATAAAACTATTGCACAAACATTTATTTCAATTAACAAGAAGTACATTAAAGATTGGTTAATTTAATATTGCAAAATTAGAATTTTCATGTAATTTTAATAAAAGTAGAATTCCCTTGAAATTTATATTTAAAATAAGGTTAAAATTTGCATTTAATTCAAATTTTGGACAATTCAAAGTCGCAATTTATTTTATTCACAATGAAAAACATATTCTCAATTCTAGAAAGCTCAAAATGTGGTTTGTGTGCTTCTCAATGTATTGAGCTTCAAGAAATCATCTTCCATTTTCCATATTCCACATCATGGTCAGCGAACACCTACATTAGACTGCACTGTCCAGCACTCTGTTTTCAGTCATATTAAAAAAAAAGAAAAAGAAAAAAAAAAAAATTAAGTGCTCTGGTAAACAGAAAAGGGAATAAAGAAGGACAGCATTATTGCCACAGAATATGGTCCAACACTTTATCTTACATACATAAAGAAAAACTAATTAAGATTTAGAAACCATAAGATGGTGAAGTAGGAAATGTATCTGAGGGGGTGAATTCTGTTGATTTGATGAGTAATCCAGGTGTTCAAACGGTTCAAGCAATCACATAATTGCAACATATTATTTAGTTGCCCATTGTTGCTGGCAAGTCATAAGAATTCACAGAAAAATATTTCAACATAACAGAGTTTGGAAGAAGCCATTGTCACATTACAATTTTACTGAATTAGCTTTGTAAATGTATTTTACTGTAATGTTAACATTTCATGATGAGCTTTGTGCTTTCATAATTAAGAATTGACAGGAAATTCAATATTAAAATTTGATTTGTCTAAAGATGACGTTCTACTTTACTTTTCTTGGGAACAGAAGCATTATTGTTATATAAACAATAAAGTTTTCTTCTGAATTCCAGAAAAGAATACTACTCCACTGCTAAAACTGTAAGTTCTTCGCCTCTTAGTCATATTATATTAAGAACATCCTTCCCAAACAAGACATGTAACTGAACCTACATTCCAAATCTCTCAAGTTATATTAGTTATGTGCTTAACAACTAACCCCTTCACTTGCTATTGCTATAAACAACAATGCTTAAAGAAGTGAACTTGCTCTATGTGATAAAATTTTGTTGGGATACAAGTGACTCTTTCTCCAACTCCCAACAATTGAGGTGTACTATTTGTTGAGGTAAATGATTACAGCTTTCAGTGTACAAAAGCAAGTTTCATTGTCTTGGAACACTGTAATTTTGTCCTGAAATTTGATTCAAAATTATAAATTTTCAGAATAAAAATTTAGCTCATTAAGGGTATCAGAAAATCACATTTTGGGTGCAGCACTGAACAGATTGATCCCAGATATTTTCTAGTCATCCCTGCCAGTCATGCTGACACGAGTATAAAATTCTGTATTTAACTAATTTGGGTTTTACTTATGATATTCAAATAGATGAGCAGTTACTCTAAAAATTTTCCAAATCGCTTTTTTACAGAAAACATGACATTTTGTATCTTATGTGAAATTTTTATATTGAAGTTATGAATGGAATGCAGTACTTTAACCAAAACTATATTCCAGACAATCACAAGTACCTCTCTCAATAAATATTGCTCTCACAATCAAACACTGAAAACACTTACTATGAAATTTACATCTGAAACATAAAGGAACTTCTTATGGTTTTTTACAGTTTTTTTATATGTGTATTACAGGATAATACTATTATTTCAGGGAGCCACTGAATTTGAAGAGAGGTGTGCTACAATTATTGCAGCATTATTGCCACAGAATATTGGATGAAATATACCAAATATCAGAAGTAAATGTACTCTACTGTCCGCTTTTATGCAAAATAGCTAATAATGTTATTATCAATTTCATCATCATTATTACTATTTAGAGAAAATCTAAGAGTTGATACATTATTTCAGATATGTATTTTCAAAATCTAATTTAAATACAGGTTGTTTTAAAAATACAGGGCATAATTTCAGGTATGTATTTCCCACATGAAGACAATCAAAATAGTTCATTATAACATGTGTCCGGAAATGCTTCATTTCCGAGTTATGGCCTTCACAACATTGGAATTCACTGGAACGTTTTTCTTTCCGTAGGTCTTTGCCGTCAAAGGAGACATTAGGAGGGCGCTCTGATAGTTCATTCTGAGGAAGGTTATATTCAGTGCTCTTTAGGCGTTAAGACTGTGCGATATGTATTCAAATCAAGAGCTGGCAGAGATACACTTCATGTATGGTAAGGCAGACGGCAATGCTGCACTGGCTCGTCGTTTGTACCAGGAGAGGTACCCACAGCGACAATGTCCAGATCGGAAGACATTTGTACGTCTCCATTCCCGTCTGTGCGAGTATGGAACATTCACCTCTCCTGATTTGGGAAGGGGACGACCAAGATCTACAACTCCAGAAGTGCAGGAGGAGATTCTGGAGGCTGTGGACAGGACTCCTTCTATCAGCACACGACGGTTAGCGTTGCAAGTCAATGTTCCTCATACGACTGTCTGGAGACTGTTGAACAAGTATCAATTGTATCCTTATCATTTGCAACGTGTACAGGCCCTGTCACCAGCAGATTACCCTGCACGAGTTAGGCTCTGTCAGTGGTTCTTGCAGCAGTGTGGTGTAAATCCGAACTTTTCTGCCGTCGTATTATTTACAGATGAAACACAGTTCACAAGAGATTGCATAACAAATTTCCATAATCAGCATGTATGGTCGCATGAAAACCCACATGCAACTGTTGTATCTCATCACCAGGTGCGGTTCTCCCTCAACATGTGGGCCGGTATCATTGGTGATTGATTAGTTGGACCCCATGTACTTGTAAACAGACTTACGGGGCAGGCGTACACAAACTTCCTGGAAAACACCATGCCTGACGTTTTCGAAGACACTCCACTGATCAATCATCAACACATTCACTTCTTGCATGATGGCGCTCCTGCACACTTCAGTCTTACGACTCGCCGGTACTTGGATCGAAGGTTTCCTGATCGATGGATAGGTAGAGGTGGCCCAATTGCTTGGCCTCCACGCTCGCCTGATCTGAACCCTCTCGATTTCTACTTGTGGAGCCATTTAAAATCATTGGTGTATTCGTCTCTGGTGCCAGATTTGGAATCCCTTCGGAATCGAATTGTGGCAAGTTGTAAGGACATATGCAATACTCCTGGAGTTTGGGATCGTGTTCGCAGGTCAATGAGACAGCTATGTGAGGTCTGTATTCAAGCAGGAAGTGGACATTTTGAACATCTTCTGTAATGACAACAACCTGCGGAAAGAAAAACGTTCCAGTGAATTTCAATGTTGTAAAGGCCATAACTCGGAAATGAAGCATTTCCGGACACATGTTATAATGAACTAATTTGATTGTCTACATGTGGGAAATACATACCTGAAATTATGCTCCGTATTTTTTAAATATCCTGTATAGCGGCCTAATTGGAAAACAGTTCTAGTATTATGCATGAAATATTGTCTCACTTGTGTCAGCAGACAATATAAAGGTATATTCATTACAATAAGTAACTCTTATGCACAATAGCCCATAATGCTACAATTATCACATGTTTAGCAGTGGTGACAGTAATAGTACGCAATATGTTATACATATTATCTTTTTAAATAATTGTTTATCAATGTTCCTTAAACATCTTTAGCACTACCAGAAAATGTTTAGTATTAACTATTTAAATATGTAACTGAAAGTGTTAATTTCTTTCATTAAAATGTAATTAGTATTGAATAAAATATATATCTCTTCTTCCCTCAACTGAATTGCCACTGCTCATGCAGGATAAAATTACTACATAGGTACAAAAATAAACCTTGAAATTACATTGAGCTGGATATGACTGATAAGAAATTTTTATTCCCTTTCCCCAAATCTCCTATTGTCTATTGGAGAATTTTTTTGTTTCTTCTGTACTTTTAAACCTTTGTATTTTCACTTTGGTCCTGTAATTATTCAAAAATACAAAAGTTACATTTGTTTCCGCATAATGCAGTAAAATAGAGGTAATTGTAATTTGTAATTGTAATTTATTAGCAGCCTATAGACTCTTTTCGAGTATCGGGCATTGTCAGTTTACATTAAACAAAATTAGCATTAAATAAACTTAGTCTACATAAATTATAAAAATACATTAATATATACAGGATGTTTGGTTTAACAAAGTATTATAATAGTCTACATAAATTATTTTAAAAATTCATTGATATCATACATAGGATTGTTCAGTAAATATGACATTGTTTAAATTTAACAGCATTTTCATTTTTTACATATGCAGGGAGTCGATTATACATGTGTAATCCTATTATATAGGGATCTTTATTTACAGAAACTGGTAAACTCAAGATTCTACAATCCAGATTTCCAAATTAACCTCTTTGAAAAACACACAATTATCCTGTAAATGAAAGATTTTTCAACATAACTGACAATCAATGACATTTTGATTTCAGCTGGTTAGCTACTGAATTCTAGGCTTAGGGTTTCTAGTTTGATGCTTAAAGCTTCATTTTTTTTGACATAGAAATCATTCACATGGCTTCCTTTGTAAGGGAAGTAAAGCCAGTGGCCCTATGTCATAGATTTATAGCACAAAAGAATCTCAAACCTGATAAAGGTGTTAAGCCTGAACAAAAGTATGCAGCCTTTAACACCTGATATAGAATGGGAAGTTAAGAACAACAGCATCCAATAAAATATAATTTAATTTTCAAAGCTTCTCCATACTATATATTTCAGCTCTGTGGGTTTATTTCCTGTTGATGTACACATAAAACTTTCTTTCTCAAGCAACATCTTATCTTTTTAGCTGTTAACTGTTATTATGTAGCTGGTTGTTGAAATAATCCACATTAACAGCAATAGTACTAGCCAGCAAAGCTATTAGGTCACTAGAAATTTCACGGTCAGAGAGAGAGGGAGAACAACTGAACTCTATTACTTCTAATGATACAGCCTGTTTTGAAACTACAGAGAACAAATATAGCTTATATTTGAAGTAGTCCAAAGTTTGATGTCGCAGCTTTGAAACACTTTTAAGTATGTTTGTACATAAATCATTTTGTGAAGAGACAGTGCATGAAGCACTAGTATGAGATGCGCACAGAAAATAACTTGACAAGCACATGTCATGAAAACAAAGGAGCTTCTCTGTATTTAGTCATCAAAAAACCTATCATTCAGGTAAAGGACACAGAGTAGTTGCTCAAATGTCAGACAGCCTTGAGGTTGCTCTAATGCAAAACATATATTTTGCCATAACCTCAAGTATATTGTACTTATTATCCTATAGCTTTGTAAATATTCTAATAGTTAACTCTAAATACATTACTGTAAACAATAAGAACTTGGTGTTAAATGTATAAATATTTCATTTAGAGTTATGAATTAAACACAGTCTTGCATCACTGTAAAAGGAATTTAAATTTAACCTTATCTTAATCTTTTGGACGTATTCAGCTAGTATTCTTGCCTCTGCCCTCACTACTGTTAAATTGCATCTAAAGAAGAGGTATATGAAGCCCAGCTTACATTTCCAGTCACTTCTTTTCAATCATCGTCTGTTATAAGAAAATTGTGTGTTTGAAGAATCAACAGTAACTGAAAATATAGGATCTTTAGTAGGGTTTCATAAGAGAAGAAAGTCCTTAATATTAGCTAAGAACTGTGCAGCATGTTGACAATTTGGAGGTGTTTTGTTGATGTAAGTTTATTGGTATTTTTTTTGGTAGTGTATAATGCCCGCTGTAACTACTTATGGCACAGCAGGCGGTGACACTGATGATACATGAATGATGATGGAGCACCGGTGGAATGCAATGCCGGGGGAAACTGGAGGATGTGGAGAAAACCTGCCCCAGCGCCGCTTTGTCCACCACAAATCTCACATGCTGTCGCTTGGGAACCCCGGCCGTCTAGGTGAGAGGTCTAACTTCTCGGCCACGGCACAGCCGCCAACTTTATTGGTATTGAAAAATATATCACATAGAATCTAAGCAACAGCATCCACATCTTGGTTCAGTATAATTTAAAACACCATGCATAACTGTGTTTAGCATTGGGTTTAGTTCACATAAAAATGTGATTTGTGTTATTTAAAAATATAGAAAAATGATGGCCAACTACAACCAGTGCTAAAAGGGCAATGTGATACACATTGTGTCTTACCTTGGTGATTTTGGTGGAGAGAAGTCCTCATTCTGTAACAAAATAGTTACAATGTATGTGCTGTCATATACATTAAGTTAACAGTATTGTTTGTCTCTGTAAGTATGAGCTTGAATTACTATAATACGAGGGTCTACTGAAATGATATACAGTTACATTGTTTTAAAAATACTGCTCAATTTATGGAGACATCCTCTTGTATGACAAACTGAAATTAGTGCACTATGCAGATGCTATACAGCAGTTTGAAGAAAGTATAAAGTAAAAAACAGTGTTTGTTTCCTGTTGAGTACAGATAGCCACGAAAAAGATGGAAAGCAACTATCATGACACATGGTTTTTGTAGAAGGAAGTTATGTGAACAGCAAATATGTATAAACATCTTAACTGTGGTAATTCCTGCACAAAAACGGTTTACAACTAGGTTTGCCAGTGGAAGGGAATCTATATGCAAGAATGTGAGTACTGGTTGATGTCAACATAGCAATTTTCAAGGCACAGTGAGGTTGTGTCCAAATTATGGCTGATAGCACATAACCATGAGTAAACTGAAATGGTACACAGATCTTGATGACAGTACAATTTGTGTAATGGGATCATCTTTGGAGTCCCAAGCCCAAGAAATTTCATGCTGTTGCATCTGCAGATAAGGAGATGAGATGCATCTTTTGGGTCATTTGTGGTATACTGTGATTGATTGGGTCCCACAAAAAGCAACTGTCAAAGCAGGGTGTTCTGTGACATGTAAGATTCAGGAACATGATGCCTGGGAAGTTGATGTAAATGGGGCTCACTATTGTGCCATGCCATCATCAGATCTATCTTAATATAACCTAAAGGATACATTGTGAGGCAAAAGGTTTGGCAGCAAGAAATTGTAGGCAGCTGTCAATGAGTATGTGCTTAGTACCCACAAATAATGGTTACATGATGCAGAAATGAGGTTGCTGGAAAGCTGGCAGTGTAGGTGGGGAGTATTTGAGATAGTTTGTGTAAATCAAATTATGTTTATTAATACATAGGGTACAAAAGTTTCTATTGTAATTCATTTCTGAATACCCTCATATCAGATAACACCTGTTACTGAACTCTAGGAAGTGAAAAGGAAAGGTAGTTGGTAAAAATAATGGCCTGCCATAAAATTTTAACTTTAGTATCTTGGGACCTTGAAAGAATAAAGGCCAATATTCATCATGAAATTGCCAAAGTTCCACTATACATGTTGCATCACTTTATGCACAGCTTGTAACTGAGGTTTATAATGATTCCTTTATTTGAAAGATGTTATTTTCAAGAAATGAATGGCATATTCTGTTGGTTAAGAACCACATATTTATGCTTATGAAAATAAGTTTTCTTATATAATAATTTTAACTCTCCTATGATAGCAGGGGTGATGCATCATCCCAACAACAATTTGTTTTGACTGTAAATTTGGCTACAATGGTTTTACTTTCCTGTCATGCCTATGTGTTCCTTCGTCATTGTTGCGTATATCAGTTACTGGTCAGTCATGCTGATTGACAGTCAGTTTCAGCCACTACTTGAGACTGAAAAATCCTTGGGGTTATAAGTCACCCCTGTTATCATGCGTGTAGCTGTTATTTATAGCCTACATTTTCAAATATAGAATCTATGAATGTCAGTGTCACAGGGAGCCAAGATTTGATGACTTTATGCGAAGAGTATGAGGCTGACAGCGAAAATGAATTATTTTAAACATCAGATGAGGAGGAGGTGAAGGAGGCTCATCACCAAACACAGTAAAAGGTAAGAATTAATTTTTATGGCCTGTAGCACTGCCTAAGAAAAGTAAAACTCCTACTTGGAAAATTGTGAAAATTCCCAAAGCTGCTAACTTTGCTCAAAATCATTAATTCAGAGCTTGATGCCCTCAAAATCCTCTTAAATGAAACTATTGTTCAGATGTTTTAGATCATACAAATGAGGAAATTCAAAGGAAGACATGTGCATATTCTGGCCAGAGATTTGTTGACGAAGCAGACAGAGCAGAAATATGTGCAATAATAGGATTACTTTACCTGTCAGGTAGCAGAAAAGATGGTCATCTCAATACTGAAGAAATGTGATCTGACTCATCAGTGTACAAATGTATAATGAGTCAAATGAGATTCAAATTTCTGCTAAATTGGTTGCGATTTGATGACAAGACAAAAAGAAACATGGAAGACAAATTTTCACCTATCCATGAGCTTTGGACAGTTTTCATAAGCAATTGGTGCTCAAGTTACTCTCCGCATTTGTATGTGACCATTGACGAGCAGCTTTTAGGGTTTCTTGGCAAATGTCCTTTCCGTGTTTACATTGCTTCAAAACCAGATTAAATATGATATAAAAAATAATGACAATATGTGATGCCAGAACATATTACATGATTGATGCTATGGGGAAGGAGAATAGAAACATGAATGAAAGTTTGCCAACTTACTATGTGAAAGCTTTGACTGAAACAATTCATGGTACAGGTAGAAGCATCACTTCTGACAAGTGATTCACATCTGTACCTTTGGCAAAAATGATGTTGAAAGATATTTTGACAATTGTTGGTACAATGCAGAAAAACCACACCAAGTTTCCTACCTAATAGAAAGAAGAAAGTACCATCTTCTCAATTAACTTTTCATTAGAAAAAGACACTTTTCTCCTTCACGCCTAAAAGTGGGAAATCAGTGGTACTTTTGTCTAATATGCATAGTGCTCCTGATGTTGATGAGCTACCAAAAAGCCAGAGATAATAGATTGTTATAATAGTACAAAAGTAGGTGTGGATGTGTTTGACAAGATGGTACATGCATACTCTGTTTCAAGGTGTACACGGCAATGGCCACTTCAAATGTTTTATGGAATTTTGGACCAGGCAGCAATAAATGCTTACATTCTTTTCTTAGTAAAATTACAGCAGGAGATGAAAAGAAAAGATTTTTTAAAGAATGTTAGAGTTTAACTTGCTTCACCACACATGTAACACCATCTACAAATGAATTTGCTGCAGGAGTTGTCTGAAAATATAACTTCACTTTTGGGATTCAAGAGAACCCCCAAGATCAAGAACACAGACCTTCAAACCTGCAGAAGCAAGCAAGATGCCAATTGTGCGCAAATGAATAAGATAGAAAAGTGAAAACAGCTTGTGTAAAATGCAGAAAGCCTCCATGTAATGATCACAGAAAAGAAATTTGCATATCTTGTTTCTTCTAAACCATAATGCACTATAAATGAGTCATCCCTGTTACCATTGAATGTTGTACTATTCATGTTACCAACGGAGGGTTAAAACTGCCTCTACCCTTGCCAGTTATATTAACCATTCCTGGGCATATTCATTTTCCCAATTTGCTCATATTTTAAAAGTAAATATTTTCAAAATGTAAGCACATTTTAATGCACTACATTACTGAATTCCCATGAGCAAGCATAAAACTATAAACAAAATTATTGAATTTCCTTTTCTTCACAGCTGTAATTATTACAATGAAAATGGCATATGTACCAAAATGACCAAAGCTTTACTGTATCTGCAGAACACATTAAGTACTCAGTTCATGGATATGTTATAATGTAATACTCAAATTGTTTTGCATATGGCAAGCTCCAAAGCAGTTATTTGTGTAGGTAAGGCTTTAGGTAACATGTTCACCTGTAGCAAGTCACACAGCTCATTTTCTTTTAAAATCTGTTTCTTTTCTGCTCCTTGAATGGAAAAGTTCACCCAGTCTTTGCTCTGGAGGTCCAAATAATGGTCTTCCTCACTCTAGAAAGCCTGTTTGTCCTTTTGATAGCATCCTCTCAGAAACCAGGGCTTTTCCTAATCCCCCTTCTGAACTTCATGCGTTGCACAGGCTTTTTCCATTTTCTATCTGGGCCATGTATAAACTGTAAGAATTTACAATGGATACTTCAAGCAAGCAGCCAGAAAAGCATTTTTCTATACCACTTCACAGTTCTGCTCATAAAATGATAAGAGTAATTAAAATGATCACTTCTGTCAACTCCTCCCATGATTCAAAATCTTCTTGGGCTTCTAACCAGGTGAAAACTTGGCTTGACACCAACATTTCGAAGAAGTGCATCTTCCTCGTCTTCAGGGTGAACTGATGGATTAAGCTTGCGGAGACTGGTATTTATAAGAGCTGGAATAAGGCTAACATCTGATTGGTTTGCATGATATTATGGCCTGGTATTTAAGATGACTGAGACATGAGCATGGACTTCGTAGAAAACTATTTATAGCAGTTATATGGCTAATGTTTTGTGTTTGAGCACGCACCTGTTGAAAATAAGCCTTGGAAGACTGCAGGTGATTAGGTATTAAGGCGCTTTAACATCGGTGTCCATGCTGAACTTAGTTGTAGGCCAGAATCGCGATTTAGATTATTTGTTTTAGATGAGATGGCTAAAGTTTCTTCCCATGATTTTTGTGTGATCTACTACAAATACCCATTGGTTTCATGGTAATTTATTTAGAAATGTTGACTGAACAGGTATAATATATCAGCTTTGGTTCCTTTGTGAAAATTGGACAGCATAACTACTGTTATTTTATCTTTCCAAGCAATCACCAATTTTTCTTGCTGACAGAAATACATTATATAGCTTTTCTTCATTTTTGATGACTGTGGCTTTGTAAAATGCATTAGAGATACCAGTTCTTGTTGGCTCAACTTTTCCTATAGTAGCCATTTCCATCTAGCTCTTCAGCCAAGTGGGCAATATGTAGTATCTATCAGTATAAATATGAGAGGTCTTGTATTTTATTAGAGTAGCACAAAGGTTCAGCAGGGCTCCTTCTTGTAATTTTTCTCCTTATCCAAATAAGGCTTGAGTGAGTACATATAATCATTTGTACTGTCTGATAATAGAAATACTTTAAATCTAAACTTCATCAGATTGTAAACTTTGAAAGATACCTTACCCTTGAAGGAAATGGTATTTTCATCCACCATTATATGCTTACCTGGTTAATAGTACAAATGATATTTAGAATTTATTTTGTCAAGCACAAGTTTAATTGAATATGCCTTTTCCCTTTTTCTTGCTTGGGGATCTTGAACAGTGAAATACATATTCCAGAATAACAAGAAGACATCACCCCTGAAAAGCATGTTACCAAAGAACTTCATTTTTTCCATCCAAGGCTTAGAAAAGTAGTTTTCTTCATATTTGGTTTGGATAGAGCCCTATATTAATAATTATCCCCAAAATGCTTTTATGTCTGCTACTGTAGGATGAGATCAAGCATAAAAATGAGTGGTATACCCATGCACTTTGAGTCATCACTTCTGCTGGTTCATAGGTCACTTGTTGCATGCACTTACAGGACTTTGGTGGTCATCACTTTCCCATGTACTAAAGTTAATTTTATTGGTTTCATGTAGCACAGATTCAATACAAGTACTTATTTCATCTTCCACATTAAACCTCTTATGCTCCATACTAAAAATTAAACCACAATGAGGAAAATGACTACATAGAATAGAAAAAATTACCCCCATATGAAGTAATATTTTCTACAACTCACAAAATGTCAACTGAAGAAAAATTGCACCTTTGTATTTGTCTAGTGACATCTGCTGGTCTTTTACGTAAATACCATACTGGCTTCGGTAGCTTAGGCAAGTGCACAGTAACACAGTAGGGATCTGTGTGAAGCTGACGCATAGCCATGGTAGCAAATATCTATTCATTTTGCCTGGGAAGGGCTAAACTTGCTTTGTAAATATTTCTGTCTGTTTATGTTCATTTTTATATCAGAAACGGATGTAAGCATATGGTTGTGTTAGATGTGATTCAGACTTTTGTTTGCTTTAGTCATTTATTAATTTTGTATGAGATAAGCTCAAGTTAACTATACTGTGTAAAATAAACAAGAAGTTTAATTTCTAGTAGGTTTGCTGTAAGCTTACCTTAGCTTCATCATAGAAAGATGGAACTTCTTTAGATATATGTTGCCACCAACACTCTTCCTTAATTTCTATCTCACAGGCATCACTGTATGTAAAAGTCTCAGTCTTTATCTGTAATCCATTGATTCAATTGTTAGCGATTTTAAACAATGCTATCTTATACATAATATGAAAAAAACATACTTTATTTTATTTCTCACAGATTAACATAAACATACCACTTATTTCTCTGTACCTTTAAATAATTCAATAATAATGATGTAAGCCAAAATAAATTTTTAAAAACAGTTCCTGATAGAACATTAACATGGCTAGACATAAAAATCATGAGTCATTTTACACCAAATCTGACAAACTTCTGACTTTATTTTTCAAAATGTTTGCATGCCTTTTATAAGATACCCCTATATTTTTGTTTGGCCAAATTTCATTATTTTGGGTTTTTTGTGACATAATTCTGAAAAAGAACACACACTAATATTTACAAGTATTTATTCTTTATTATATATTTAGCATATTAAGCTGAGACAAATTTTATTTTAAATCTTAAAAATTGTACTCTCAGGCTATATATTCACATTTTTGCATTATTCACCACCACATTTAGTCACATTACAATAAATAAAGCTTATCACATAATTTCTATTGCTTTAGTTATAACTTAAAAATATCAGCATGCTATCCTTGTTATCGCCTTTTAGTTGAAGAATTTCAGATTGGTACAGTAGTAAATGAGAAAGCAAACAATTTATAGCTAAATATGGGCATGGCTATCCAGCCATCAGTGTAAACCTGGTGCTGGACAATGTACATTGGTTTATATATATATTACTCAAAATCATCTGAAAAATCACTTCCATGACACTGATATCTTCCTAAAAATTTATCATGTGACATTCTCTCATTATATTTCTAAAAGTTTGTTATGCTTCTTTATTTAAGCTGTCCATTGTTCTCAGATTGCTATAATTTAACCAGGCATTCAGATGATAGCAGTAGGCTATGTGAATAACAAAATTACAGAATGAGCTAGAAAGAATATCAATGCAATTAAGTTTTTCTTTGTAACAAATGGGGGATTATAAAAGTGAATGTAACCGAAGACAATTTTGATATGAAATAATAAAACTGATAAGCACCACCAGAATATATTGATTTCATGTCACTATCAAAATTGGAAGAACTTGTTAAAAACTACGCCCTTTCAAATGAAGGTAATTTTAAATTCCCTTATAGCTCTCCTGAATCAAAACTATATTTGAAATGAATGCTCACAGTAATTATCTCTCTTGTACCTAATGCATAAACTAATACAATAGCACCTGCGCATTCTTACAGCATGAGAAGTGTTGCCGTGATGCTCCAAGGCTAGCTGCTAGCCACAAGCCACATGCACCCTAACACAAAATCTAGTTTGCTGGGTAAACTACTTTAATTGTACATTTATGTTTGTCCCATGCAGAAATTTGGCACACATATAAAATAAGAAATATTACATTTTTTAACATTTAAACAATGAGTTTTAAAATATTTAAATATCACTTTTTAAAATCTTGATTTAGTGTTTGTGTTATCTCAAAAAGAGCATTACAGAAAACATGAATTATTAGCTTGTATTAAGCTGAAGCTTAATTAGGTTTGACATTTAGCAGTGGAGCGAAATTTGTGTATAAGAATGTGCCCACAAATACATAAAATTTTATATTGAATATTACAAAATAAATCAGTTTTAAAAATAAAAATATATAGCTGTAATGTCTTCAAATATTTTATGAAATAAAAACATTTAATAAACATCAGACACTAGATGCTAAAATGTTCTTTCAATCTGTCTGGTTTAACTTGGAAGAATAAAATTAGTAAATGTAGTATATCTGTTATATGACTTTAAAAATATCTAGATAAAAAAGGCAACAAAATGTTTTATTATGGAGTTATACATCCACACTTAATGTGCAGGATAGCAGTTTGGGGGTATTTAGATATCAAAAAAGGGTAGCAACCACATTGATATTCAGTATGAGTTCTCATAAATTATGCAAATAGATGTTCAAAGATAGATATTAACACTACATACTCTTTGTATATTTAAATAGTGGTATCGTATGCTGTACAAACACAAAACATATAAAATCACAACATTCATAATCATTATACCAAGACAAAATTATTATTTTAGGCAGGGCTTCCAGAAGAATATTTAAAACTAAGATCCAAATTTCATGGGTTTATTGCTTCATACAAAACTGCCTGCCCATTTTAAACTCTTTAGGCATAATCAAATTGAGAGTGCTCTGAAAAGTAATTCATAATGAAAACACTGTATGGTGTCAATGACTATAATATTATTGAGTTGAAATTACAGCATCTATAGACATAAAAAACAATGCGTGTAGGTTATCATTTAGCATCTTTGTAATGTTGTTGCTTAATATTTTTTATTTTATAGCTGTGTTATAACTGCATATGTATGTAATTAACACATTGGAGCCCAAGCTCGAATATAGCTCTGGCCATTCAAAATGTTTATTAGGCACATGCCTGAGAATAGCTCGGGCAGTTATTTCTAATGCTTTTAATGTAATTCCACGACCTTTAGCTCGGTCTTGGGCTATGTGGCAAAGAATGCACACCAATTATCGTTTGTCTGATTTGTGCTGCCAACTGTCCTTGCTTTAGTCAGCTATAAGGAATTTAAGGAGATTTAGTAATATTGGCTGCTCTCGGGTAGTCACACCAATTTCTTTGAAGGTGTTTGTTGCATTTGTGCTCTTAAATGTTAAAATGCTGCATTTTCCTCAATTACTGTGAACTGAAGCTGAAATTCAGGATACAAATGCAGCTGTGAAAAATTCTGATTCTGCGGGAGAGTTTTTCGAACTTTGAATAAAAGGAGTGTAAGTAGATTTACACAGTTTTTTTTCACTCATATTTCATACCTGTAAATTGAAAATAAAATATTAATATAGAAGTCATGACTATTTTCTTACTTGTCAAGAAATCTTTGAGTGCCATACTTTTAGATTGTCCCAATACTTTTTGGCTGATTTAATTGCTGTATTGTATGTAATAACTCAAAACAGGCGTAAAAACCCTGAGTTTCTTGGCACTTCAACTACTGAATGTGTCAACAATCTTAGAAATGGAAAAGTGTATTAACAATAAAGAATATTATCACCGTCATCATTATTATTACCTCCATAATGGGAATTTCAGGAAAACATTCTGTCTCACTCTGTAAGCCAGAACTTGAAAGTGAACTCCCTCCTGTAATTCCTAGCTCACAGCAGTCACTATCTGTAACAGTTTCATTCTTATATTGCTTTTCTTGTTTTCTGGCAAAGCATTCTCTCTGGTTTTCTGAACAAAACTCTGAAGGGGCTTCTTGTTTAACTTCAGTTTTGACCCAATCGACAGAGTTCATCTTCACTGAAACAACTTTAGAAAGGAGTTTGGTTTCTTTCTGTAAAACTGTAACAGAACCAAGATCCTCATCTTTCATTTCTGTTTTGGTGTCCATTTCACATCTGATGGCATTTCATTAAAAGTCCTGTGGAAGGAAAACCACATAATTAATAGCATAAAATGATTATAATTTGAATTAAGAGGAAAGTATGACTTCTTACTCCAAGGCCTCATACTACTAATTCTGTTACAGTTCCTTGCAAAAAAAAAAAAAAAAAAAAAAAAAAAAAAAAAAAAAAAAAAAAAAAAAAAAATCGGTTCAACAAGACCAAGGCAGTGAAAACTTTAGAGTTCACAGTTGACCTTGAAGACATTTGAAACAATAGGCCCCTGCATGTCCTTCAAGAATAATGACAAAAAAGGCAGGGAAAGTGAATTATATTGAAGAAGAGGATGCATTTAGAAGGGAACAAGAGTCTGTGTCTAATATTTATCAATAAATTGTTGTATAGACATAGTGCTAGTCTTTATTAAACACCCTTAGATGCTGTAAAATAATAATAACTACTTGTACTTCATAAAGGATCTT
This sequence comes from Hymenopus coronatus, assembly GCA_030762935.1. Lineage (NCBI taxonomy): Eukaryota > Metazoa > Arthropoda > Insecta > Mantodea > Hymenopodidae > Hymenopus > Hymenopus coronatus. Next base: position 30,460,159 of record CM060899.1, on the reverse strand, counting down.
ATGTCTTACTTTCACATGAATTGCTCAACTGATTGTTTAATGAATTTACTCATTCATTTTAATTGAGATAAACATTTATAGAAATTGTTCTATTGCATACTTTCTTGTAGATACAATGATAATAGTAACCAATGGTCAAATCTTTTAAGAGCTAGTCATTATGTAAATTCTTTGAAATTCATTTCTGTTTACTTGATCAGGAGAAAGAAAGACTAATCACTTCCCATTTAAGAGAAGTGTGCATAAAATTTAACCCATTGAATACAATTTTTTTGAACAATTTATGCCTGAACATACAGTATTTTTTGGAAAAAATTACTCTGTCAAGTATTTGCTAATAATATAAGCTTCTTTAGAATTTTCACCAACATGCCTAGCTGTTGAAGAATTTATTTTATCTACAGATGACCATTGTGCTTGAAATAGTACATTATAGGTCACATCCCTTGCAAATTTGTAAGTTATTATGATGCAGATACTAACACAAATGGCTCGTAAAGCTGCTATATAGGCACCCTCATTTTCCTCTTTCTCATTATACCCAGATTTCGATGATTCAATAGAAAATGTAGCATCTGAAGGCTCATCAATATTCTTAAAAAGTAATTACAAAATCCTTGCATTTTCTAATTCATATGGATCTGCTGTTTTTACTGTTCCATGAATGGCAGAAGTTTGGTGACTTTTAGGAGAAATGATTCTCTTGAACCTTTCTTTTGCTGATTCAATACAAATAGCCATGACAGCTTTTTCAGTCAGACATCTCTTGGAAAACTGTAAGACCACAGCAGATGATATAATCAGTCTGATCAGTAATGCAGCATGTATAAAATTGTTGCAAGCGCTGATGAAAAATATCCATCATTTTACAGAAAGTGTAAGTTCAGCAATGATGGATACAGATGGATTAAAGCAGTAACAAGAAATATCTCAGATAGTGTAACTCCAGAAATTAAAAATTTGAACAACTTTGTGCCTTAATGAGGTTTATGTTATGCAGCAGTAAGAATTTTTCTATTACAGTTTACCAGCTATGCGAAAGTTGGAATGTAGAAGCCTTCAGAGACTATTTCCAAAAAATTCAAGATTCTATCTTATTTCTCATGAAATGATGTTAAACATGAGGTTTTAATCAAAATCTTTAGAGCCATTTTAGACGAAACCAAATTTTCTGAAAAGATTCCATGTGAAGTTTGTTTTAGAGTGGGTAGCTTTCTATGTTGCATTATGGGGAGTTGTGTTAACCAACTTTTTTTTTTATTATTATTGTTGTTATTACTATTATTAATAATAATTGAATATTGTATCATTGTTGTTATGGCTACTATTGTTTATTAAATACCTATATATTCAAAAAGTTTATTTTGAAACTGAAAAACATTATTTTTGGAATTCATCAATTCATTTATATCTGAACTCCAGCTACCACTGTTTTCACAAATTTCTTGATAACAGCATCGTACAATGCTGAATGCAAACTTCTCATTGATTTTAATAGTTCTTGCTGAACAGAGATCACAGCCAGTCCACACCAATGGCTTTCACACATCAAACTTCAAACATGTGTTTTAATATGTTTGGTTGGAAAACAAGCATTTGGTACTGGCTGTAAGATGGATATACCAAAGTTTATGCAATTCTTGGATATAACATAGGTGAGAAGCTTTTCTATGTCATTTGCGTTCAGAAAAGTGTGTTTCACATAGATTTGTATTGAAAAGATGGCTGAATACTTTATTATTGCTGCTTTACAATAATTGAAACACTGGTCTATCCTGAAAAATATTCAGCAGTAATCCAACAATAAGAAAGTTTTTATTATAAGTTTTGCTATGTCACAATGACACATCTTAATTGACTCTTCCATTACAAAACAAATTAACTTATAACTTCACTGGCACATACAATTTAATCTAGCACTTTGGTGAAAGCAAAGACTAAAGTAAGTTACCAAGGCAACTAGAATACAGGAACTTTTGGAGGAAAATGGTGAAAGAATTAAGCATTTGAATGACTGCATCAATAGGACTAACAGTACTAAAAGAGGGCGGGGCTGCCAAAATAATGTGTGTCGGATTGACCACAGCAAAAATCTGTAAAAAAAATATGTTTACAGTCCATAATCAGCTTTCTTTAGAGCTTTTCTGCAAGGTGAAATTTCCAGTTTCTCCCAATACAACCTCAATCTCTTTGTAGGCTATCCAACAGTTTCTTTCCACCACAGAATGCCTCCAGGCTATACAGAGCATCTCTGCAGGCACTTGCAAGCCATGTGTATATAGCATTGCAATCTGAAATGCCCATTAGTGACTCCAATTTAAGCCAGGAAAATAAAAAATATTACTGAGTACTTATGTGAATTATTAAATAAAAATTGTTAAAATAGTTTAATAATGGCAGATTGTTAGGGCATGCAGTGGGTCCATAGCATGTTCTGAATATTCACCGCAGGTGACAACCATATGTTATATAATAATGCTTCAAAATATTTCTCACAAAACTGGAGAAAATTTGTGACACGAAAGGAATCACAAACCTTTCACCAGTATCATCCGAATACAGAACTCAACTGGTTTATTAAATGTTATGTAATTTAATTGCCTGAGCCAAAATCTTATAGCTAATAATTAACTTCACCATTTAGCATGCAAAGCAACAGATTTCATCAGCTAGACATTAAAATGTAGTCTTAAGTATTTACATCATAGTCATAACAATGTAAATAAACAAGAACAAAAAAATTGTGCTGATGCAATAAATATTTTCATTATGAATCTAGTCCTGTGGATTTCAAAAAGATAAGTGGAGAATTGTTACAAATTATTGTTATATTAATATTTCTTACTTTGCTGTTACTAGCTTCTTTTTTACATATTATAGCTTATCATCCTTTAAATATTATAGCACAGGTAAAGAAAAATAAAATATATTTTTTCTCTTTTAAAAAATTAATACATTTTTTCACCAATCCTAAAATATTTGCTTTGCAAGATATGTGGGATTGTGAATTTTGTGATGTAAAAAGGGCAGAGTGGCAGGTAAGGGTAACATCATGGAACGAGCACTGAAATATTGGTTCAAAATTCTTAACTTAACAGAGATTTATTAAAATACTCTCTAGAATGCCATTAGAAAATCTTAAAGACTTTCTGAGTTTGAATCTTAAATAAGGTGAGTTAAGTGAGTGAGTTTTCTGCAATTTTTACCATATCCTGAAATGAGAATTGGCGACTTCAGTCTAAGCTTTGCTGATCACACTCATTTATGCACTATTATACTTAATCACCAAGAATGTTGGAAAGAGTGATGGAGAAGAAAAAATAATTAGAATAAGTTCTGGAAAATGACAAGAAAAGAGTCTTAGGAAATAAAAATATATACAATATTTAGTAAGGTAGCTGAAAATAGGTCCTTGGTTTTCTATACACATCTTTGGTTTTAAATGAAAACTAGTTGTGAAAGGGAAAAACATATAGGCATTACAAAGAGTAGAGACAGTGTAATGCAATAAATATCTTTATTTCAATTTGCTGATGACAATGATCAATTTGCACACTCAGTTGTTAACTGATTTGGCTCTCTCTAATCCAACTGACCTCTCTCCAACCCTGGCTGCCCTTTTTTTTTTGCAGTTTTTAACTCTACAGCAATAGACTTGAGAGCTGCAACTGTTTTTGCCAAGTTTCATTCATGCAGATACAGCAAAGCAATGAACTATGCAAAGCAGATGACCATGCACCTGCACAAATCAGGGTGGCAAGGTAGATGTGCGCATACAGGTGCATAGTTACAGTATTATAAAGATTAAGAACCAGTGTTTAGAAGTTAAAATCTTCAAGGAAAGTTATTCCATAAACTCAATGTCATATATGTGGTAGAAGTTAATATGATGCACATATAATATTTAAATGTAAAGGAACAGAAATTTGGAGAGAACAATTTACTAACCAGAAATGCTTGAAGGAGACTAGGTATTCCCTCTTTTAATAATTTTAAATTTGTGATTTTCTGAAGTGCTCATCTCCTGAACTACTGAACAGAGGGTAATCAAATGTTACTGTTGCTAGAAATTACATTTGTTATGCTATTGAAGCAACTAGAAAGAACATGACTGGTACATTTTTAATATGAAACTTTTCATATATATGAAAAAAAGTGTAAGATTATTTGGTTGCTGAAGTTAAAACTAAATTTCACAGGTTTATTTATGTATTTATTTTCTTTTACAGTGCGCTCATCTCAGAATCTACTTATGCTTTCAAAATCAAATTTTAATCATTTAAACTAAACATATTTATGCATTTATTAAAGAGAAGGCAGGTATCACTTTAACAAATACATAAACATGTTTATTTTAAATGGTTAAATTTTGAATTTGATACCATAAGTAGATTCTGAGATGAGCACAGTGGAAATTAAATAAAATAAACCTGTAAAACCAAGTTTACACTTTAACAATTAAATAACATTACATGTAGTTGAGCAAGAAGTTTTTAGCTCCATAATCAACATCATCCTTTTTTAGGAATGGCAGAATAAGTGTAGCACCAATAGAAGAACAAAATTTCCTCTTATCACTGTCGTGTGTTCCTGAATTCTATGCTTGGAATCTCAGAGGCTATAGCTGGAAAACTAAACACTAATGACATAAAAGGGAGTAGAGCCGTCTTTTAAAGGGTGCTGACTTGTGAATAATATATATTATTATACCTTTGCAGTTCAATTTCAGCCATAAAACTTAATTAATATCATTCTCAATATTAAAATTAATAATAAAAAAAAAAGCAATGAAAAATAATTATGAAAAATTGAATAATTTTTACTACCCAGTCCCCATAAGAGAGACAGAAATATTGTTACAACTGAAATGTTTCACAAAGATAGTTGGAAGGTAGGGTAATGCTAGCAAGGAAGTCATCACTTTCTGCTCTAAAGCACCGTGAAACTTCATCATCATCTTCAATAAATGCAAACATAAACAGCCATCACAAGAGGGTATTAAACAAGTGGACTAATGTGCCGCTCTGCAAAGTGACCACAGACAGAAAAGGTCATGTACATATCAAAATGAATCAGCTAGCCGGTTAGAGACTTCACTAAAAATCACAATTTGTTCTGAAATTTTCATAGAATCAGTGATTTCTGGTCCTTGATCTTACACAGAAATAGAATTAGGGAATCAACAAATAAATAGCTACTGCAAATGTGAGATGCCACAATAAATCACGATTGCATTCTGATTGACTAGTTTCTTAAGTTTGATGTAGACAGACTTGAAAGCATGATCTTGCAAGCTTATATTCAGTTTATGTTTAATTCAATGATTATCTTTATATTTACATATTTCATAGTGAATGTTACCATACTTAGTTTTAGTTTTACGTTATGTTTAAATTTCATTTTAAATTGGGGCCTAAATGTTCTCCAAGACTTTGAAAATGGCTTTTTCCTAATATTAGAACACTCCTTGAACTCTGTTATAAACATCACGTGGAACTCGCCTGTCCTGTATTTACATGCTACCACATTCATCTCATCTTTCCTGACTGCACACATTATCATATTCCTGTGTTTTCTTCATCAGTATACCTAAATAATCATTAATATCTTTATCAACATCATAATTGTAATCTAATTAGTCACAATCATGTCAAAATATGTTTCAACAAATATGATTTGGTATTATAGTTAAATTGACAATAGTTAAATTAAGAAAAGTAAAATGTAGCCTATACTTGCATTCTGTTGTTTTCAATAGTAAGATACCACAAGATAGCGAGTGCTCTTTGATATTTATTTCTGCCATCATTTATTCTGGGAGTGTCTGAAAGGAGTAAAATTCCTTGGAAAAAACCTACTCTCATATGAAAGTTGCAATGTGTTGATTTAAATGCTTGCAGCAGTTAGCATAATGCATTTAAGCACTGAAACTGACCTTATTGTCTAATGTGGAGCATCTGTGTTAATTTTAAAGATAGCTTTTCAAGTATAAGGAATAAATTTTAAAATATTTATTTTAGCCCTAGAATGCATACTGGGGTTATGCATAACCCCATCATAACGTTCCACTGCTAACAACTCTTTCATTGTTGTGTTAGTAAACTTGAGACTCTCGGTATTTGCCAACAATGAGAAACACTTCCTATTTATGTTTGCATCAGTCCATATTTGCAGTTGTGCATTGCAAGAAGTGTGGGTTGACCAGTAACCCCTGTATACTATCTAAGGCACATTGTTTCTTCGACTGGCCACGGAAAGATCCCAGCTGTGACGAGAAGTTGATTCATTGGTTCAGCGTGAGTGACAGTGACAATTCAAGCTCTAATTTTACTGACTGTGAGGATAATCTGATCATAGAAAGTGAGCACAAATAAGTTATTTTAGAAAGTGAGCTCTCAAATAATAATGCAGAGATTTCTACATCTATGGGCATTATAAAAGGAAGAATTGGTTTCACTTGGAGTTCCAATGAACCTCAATCATCTAGAACACCACAGAGAAACATCGTCCTTAGGATTCCTGGAGGCAAAGGAGCTGCAAAAAATGTATCTTCAATGATTTGAGATCATCTTGAACGTTCTTTCTAGACCTTTGAATTAAGAAATTCAAAAATCAATTTTGGAGATTCTGAGTCAGTTAGAAGAAATAGAGGGTTCATTATCACCACCACCAAAGACAACTAAGCAGAAAAGATGCACCTTCTGTGAAAGAAGTAGAGACCGCAAAACAAAGACGTGTGCTAAGTGCAAAATTCCAGTGTGTGCTGATCATTGCAAAGATGTCTATCTTAATTGTGCAAACTGAAAATAAAGTGAAAGTAAGCAAAAGTGTTGTTAAGCAGGTATTTCTTAAGTTAATGATGATTTTTTTATAGAAATAACTATTTTGCGGAAAAAATTTGGTGCAGCTACCAGTAGCTCCATGTATGCTCCAACGTGTGCATTTATCATTTTCCATTCTAGGGTTAAAGGAATGGGGCAAGAATAGAATTACTAATATAGCACATTGGTTTCACCCCCAATTGTGTGTATCGATGTTTACCATCTAATTACTTATGGAATATCCAATGAATGAATTAGGAAGTCATTCAGTAGAAGATGTTGCTTAAAAAAAGTCATATTAACCCTTTGCACACTTACTTTTGGGGGCCTCAATTATAAGGGCAAACTTTATTTTATAGTGAAGCAGTAAAAACATTGCTAGAGAAAATATCTCTAAATGTCATGCTTCATTGAGGTTTGAAATTTACAGACCCCTTACCTACTGTTTGAGGCTTAGGGCACCCAAATTCTTGGCTAAACTTTGCTTTCAACTACATACCTCCAAATTTCTCCCTATCAAAGCAATCTTCAGAAAAGTGGTTTGATCATACCTTTGAGTGAATTCAAGGTACAAAATTCTTTTTTTTTTTTTTTTTTTATATCTTTATCCAACTTTTCTTCTTAATTCTTTCTTTTGGGAAACTGCAAAACTATTTAATTTAAGGTCAGAAACCAACATTGACTAAATGATGCTTATTAGCACTTTTAATGCATAATTGCAAGTTGCTCTTGAAAACCTTAAATTCCTTTCTTCCACTCACAGTTAAAGTATTACATGAATGCCTTTTCTTCAGTGTTAGTTTTACACGGAAGCAAGGGCCAGGGGGGAAGAAGAGAAAGTCTGATTACCTGTCTTTCCAAAGTTTTTTTCCTTTCAGGTTATGGTGAATAAGTATCTATTTATGGAACTATGTGAATTATTGAAACACAGCACATATGCATGTCTGTGAACTCTGGATCTACAGGTTGAATGAAATTTTAGTGCTGAGGCTACTTTACATCAGGATGTATAGTATAATTCATGTCTCAACATGATCATCTTGCCCTTTTTCCAAAATTGTGTGAAATCTAAAGAACAAAGACTAGGGAGCTGAGCATCCAAGAAAACATGCACTCATAGGACTCTATTTTCAAATATGTACATAACTAATCAATGACCACTTGCAAATGTCAAATAGGCATTCTTGCAATACTTACAAATGGAAAGTTATTCCTCCTCCTTTTACAAATTCCTCATCAGAGCCAAAGCAGTAGCAATAATGTACCATTTCACATCTTAGCATATTAAAGACATCATATACAGCATTTTTAATATTGATGTGTACAAAATTGCATGCATTTCAATGCAGACAGTATACATACCCCACAAGGTATATGACTTTCAGATTCAATGTTGACCCCACACAAGTGAACCATTTCAGTGTCTTACTACAATAGCAAAGATGCAAAACCTTGTCCCTGAACTTTTAATGATTTATAGATTTTAATGAAATGAGTATTCTTCTGTCCAGATTTATGTCTTTACAAAATTTTGAATAAATGAAATAATTTTAAAATGCACAAAACTTAACTTTGAAAAATCTTGTTTTTCAAATTTTGGTGCAAAACTTTGTGTTTGACGACAATAAACACTTACATGGTTTTGATCAATAATCATGCCTGTGCAAAACCTGTATTAGATGTTGAGAAATACTTATGTGAGCCAAATCTTGTTACTTGTATTATCAAGCATTGACAAGGATTCAAAGAACTATACATTTTATTTGTAGATTTGATGTTTTGCATATACACCAGGGGTAGTTCACCCTTATGTTCTGAAGTGCTGCAGCATGTTATTTTTTTTTTTATAAATCCCATTAAAGATATATGGAAAGATCATGTAACAAGCATAAAGCATTATGGAGGTAATTAGAACAGAAGCACACCTAATACTGAATGCTAGAAGTATTGTAAACACTTAAGCTTTACAAATGGAATGCATTAGCAAATCTCTAATGTTAGAAGCTTGCAAGCTCACTAGGTCAGTGCTGCACTTGGGTAGAACCTTCCTCTCTTATCTCCTTGATGGTCACAGATCCTGTGGTTTTCGATTTGATGCATGCTGCGTTTTGGTATCACTCAGAATTCAACATACTCATTAGGAATATTATTTCTTTTCCTTATAAAATGCTTTGGCAGCAGAAGAAACAATGCCAGCACACAACTCCAGAATTTAACTACTTTTTAAATTAATTTAACATGTATTTCTGTGTTACATTTTAATGTCATAACTAATTAATGTTTATTATAATTATAAAGTGATGCATGCAACAGACTGTTATTCTCATTCTTTTGTTTCTTTAAAGAAAAAGATGATTGACTATGATTCGCATTACAACAGGTGCACGAGGTTCACATTGTGAAAAAATATTATTTGTATAGAACTTATTCAGTGTATGTTTTTTGGTGTGATGCGTAATTTATTATAGTTCATTTTCATTCATATAAATGTGTTAATTTCAAAGGTAAGAATGCCTAAGCAATACATAATGAATTTCCTTAATAATCTGTTTAAAACTCTGTTTTAAAGACAAACTTTAGACAAAAATTCTGTTTGCACAAGCAAATTTAACACAAATATTTATGATTGGATTTGCAGGTGTGAAATTAGAAATGCACTCTTATGCTTTTACTTTCACTTTCCTCAGAAGTACTGATTCATCGTCAACAGAAGTGTTAAAAGATTTTGGTGAGTTGATTTTTTTTCTTTTACCCATGAGCCACCACAGAATAAATGTTGACTTGGTATTGAAACAGTCTTGTGAATAAATTGCTTTAGGGAGTTTTTCAAAGTAGTGTTTGAATGTTAAAAAAAAGTCTTCCGTAAATTTATTCGCAAAATGCAAATCATTATTATGGTCAAGTAACCAGCCTTGCATGCGCATTGATGAACTTTTGGACTTAGAAAACTTGATTGCCTCACGTCACATGTTCGAAAGCATTTCTCTTACTTCTTTATGATGTACATTGGATATAAATAGTCACCGGAATCGGTAAGCCTCTGACAAATTAAACATTGGCTGCTAAGTTCGAGAGTGAAAACCTTCTCTTATGTTGGAAGCTATGAATAAAGGAAACCGTAGATGATGAAATAAAATGTTATATCTGACGTTTGTATGGCTTTGTGTTTCTATTAGATTTGAAAAATAAAAACTTATCTTACAAGTAGATTAAATTAAACGCACTGTTATATTATACCTCTGCAAACAAAAGAAGCAATTTCAATTATTTCTCGCACGACTGCTTTTGTAATTACATGTACACATTTATCTGTGAACCCAATGTTCAACGTTATTCACCTTATAGCGATATCTAGCAGGCTCTGATTTACGTGCGCACCTAAGAGAATGAACTTTCGGCATCGTCATAAACTCAATGCATCAATAGCTGCCATTACACCTATACCCCGCCGCTGAATTCTTGCACTTGATAGTTCGGGTGGTTACGCTTAAGGTTGGCTATGCTGCCTTTGCGGCATTGCCAGAGTAACTAATAAACAACAGCAGCTGAATATATATCTCTATATCGTGTGTAAAGACGAATGTAAACAATGTACATAATAAATGAATACTCGTGAATAATGAAACTTTTTCATTGTTTTTTATGACAATTGAAAATAAGAGCGATACTATAACGTATGTAGCATAAATTACGTATTTACGACAAAATAGAAGAAATTAATGCAAAATAGTTTTGAGAGAAAGGTATAACAAAGCGAATTCCACTCACCGGTTTAGAATTTTAATGGCTCAATTTCATCCAAGTCTCCGTAGTCATCATTCTCGGAAGCATTAACGTCATCCTCACCAAGATATACCATTAGTGGTTCACATTCACTGACGATTCCGTCTAATTCCTGTGCTTCTCGTATTATTTTGTGCACATGATTCACTTTCTTCTTCCATGAAACCGCGTCCACCCTCGCCACACCTTCCCGCAAAAGTCTATCCACCTCTGTAATTGTGAAAGTCTTGTTATTTTCTCTCACGTAAGTCTTAATGTTGCTCCATACTAGTTCAATGCGATTAAAATGACAGTGATACGGTGGTAATCTAATCATTTCATGGTCAAGTTCCCTGGCTACTTCATCTGCAACATATGTTGGTGTGATCGGCTTATTTTCTTTCACCAGGGAATATAAAAGCAGCTTGGTCATGTTCTTATTTGCAGCTACACCTCTTTCTTTCAGCCACTCTACCATAATCTCTTTGGTATGGTCGGATACCCCTTTCTACTACATTATATGTGCCTACGTATGGCATCTAATTGGAAAGCATCAATATTTGTGACCGGACGAGGCTGCTTTATTTTCTTGCCTAGCGTTGACAGAAATCCCTGCTGCATCCCAAATATTTCAGGGATTTTATCTTCCTGCTCTTGAAGTTTCAGCATCTTGCTTATTACTGTTCTCGTACTTACACAAAGAGCTGCTGCAGTTCGCTCCACGGGTTTATCCGCAGGAATAGAGGGATACCCATTAACTTTCACACTTTCAAAGAATTTCCGCACCTTTCTTAATAGCTCCAATGCAAGTCTATTAGGTGGCACACCTTGTCGCAGAGGATTTTCACTTCGCGAATCACTTGATGTATGGCATCGTTTTGGAGGCATTATCGCAGCTCATATCTTGTATAAATAATATAATATATAGGTAATGAAATATACAGGGTTACTACAAAAGAAATAGACAACTTCAACTGCCTGTAAAACAAAAACTATTAGATATAGCAACCTAATTATTTTGGAGGTATGTTGAGAAACTCTCAAAGTTTCGTTTGTTACTATTGGTAACGCTGTAGTGTTTTGTTTGTTGTTGCAGAAGCTGAAATGGCGGAAAATCCTGTGGAAAAGGCATATTGCGTGCTGGAATTTGCTAGAACGCAATTAGCAACTGTTGTCCAACGACATTTTAGAACACGTTACCACAAAAACGAAATGATGCGCTCACAAAAACCGGCATCGTCTTCATCATGTCGCAACATGTCGATGCAAAAGTCACGCCGTATGACCTTATCTTCTTCACTCAGAAACTGCAACCTCTGTAATCTGTAAGGCATCATGTGCAGTCGCTTCCGCAAGATTTTCCATACAGTTTGCTGTGGAATTTGTAATTGCATGCTTGCCCTAGATGTCGATTTCTGTGGGCTTCTTATGTAGGCAGAACGAACACGTTCAACGTTTTCTTCCGAAACTCTTTGTCTTCCCGAGCTCTTCCCTTTGCACAAACATCCCGTTGTCTCGAATTTTCTATACCAGTCGTAAATTGACTGTCTAGTCGGTGGCGTTTTGTGGTAACGTGTTCTAAAATGTCGTTGGACAACAGTTGCTGATTGCGTTCTAGCAAATTCCAACACGCAATATGCCTTTTCCACAGAATTTTCCGCCATTTCAGCTTCTGCAACAACAAAAAAAGCACTACAGCGTTACCAATAGTAACAAACGAAACTTTGAAAGTTTCTCAACATACCTCCAAAATAATTAGGTTGCTATCCCTAATAGTTTTTGTTTTACAGGCAGTTGAAGTTGTCTATTTCTTTTGTAGTAACCCTGTATATAAAAATAAATAATCCAAAGAAACACCAATAACACGATCAACAATAACAACAAATATAAATAACTACGAATAATACTTAGCTTACACAGAACAACTCAAAGCACGTGTTAGGTTTTCGCAAACTGACCACGTGTTTGGAACGGTGCGGCATTTAGATTCGTTTCCACCGTCTGGCTTGCGGACCGGAATGCTGCTTTATGACTGGTTCAGAAAGTCACACGGGTAAAGCGTTTCAACTGTTTTATGTGGGTGTACCAACTTAACTCCCAATTGTCAAGTGCAAAGATTCAGCGGTTCTCGCGCCATAAAGACTGCACGTGTACTGGAAGAGCTTTGGGAAGGAAAGGGGAGTGGCCAGTCACGCAAGCACTTTACTTCGCTAGCTGTAGCTTTACATGCACATTCCATACGCCTAGAAAAAAAATGAATGTCCGCTTATAGTCGAAGGAACTGATCACTGAATTTATAAGTCTGCATAAATCGTTGCCAAGTTTGTGGAAAATGAAGAGCCAGGAATACAAAAGCAGGAACTTATTCGATGTAGCGTACAATGAAATGACTGAATTCTATCAGCAACATGGAACTTATTCGAAGTAGAGTACAATAAAATAATAAAATTCTGTCAGCAACATGGTTTTCGCGACGCAACTAGGGACTTTGTCGTTAAAAAAAATGCAGTGTTTGCGAGGATCTTTCAAAAAGAAATGAAAAAGGTACACGAAAATAAACGTAGTGAATGATAAAGTAAACACACCAACACTATGGCAGTACGAGCCTTTGGTGTTCACCAAAGATCAAGGACTGCCTACGGAGAGTGTGTCTAAACTGGACGATCTGGAAAAGGAAACAAGCCAACACGACAATGACGTAGCAGATGAAGAGCACGGGTTACTGGAGAAGGAGGGAACACAAATACCACAGATGATAATTTTTCAATTTGCAAAATTATTCCCTTTCCCCATGGAGTCTGGACTGGAAGTATGCGTGTTAAGAGAGAATATGCTTGTGTTGAATTTGAAAGTAAATAAAACAACCTCCTTAACGAATCTATAGATAATATTTGTATATATATAATAAATGTGCTTTAATCAAATAGCTTTCTTAAAACCACTATCGTTTGCTTTTATTTAGCTTTTGGAAGTTCTTCCTCAAAATGTTGTATTTCTCTCTACTTCATGTTAATCAAAATAAACCTTAACAGAAGTAACTTTATTACACTTTTTGTTTTACACAGCAGTGGGTAATGGTTGAAACGAGTAATGGTGCTAGTGGCCAATGAATAATAATAATTATTATTATAATTATTATTATTATTATTATTATTATTATTATTGAATAGTAATGACAAACAAATGAAAAAGCGCACAAACAGACCACAGTATAATATCATTGAAAATGTTTACCATGACATATTATTTATGCATTTCTCTCCTCTGATGTTTTGCAAATTATGTGGGTGTTTATAACAAATTGGGGTGTCCTCTTACCACTATATGGTAAATATTGGGATCCAAGAAAACGTTGGCATACACATTCCCATATTTTTGCTGCATAAATGTTGTCTCTATACAGGCTGTTTCAAAAATACGGGGCATAATTTCAGGTATTTATTTCCCACATGAAGACAATCAAAATAGTTCATTATAATAACATGTGTCCGGAAATGCTTCATTTCCGAGTTATGGCCTTCACAACATTGGAATTCACTGGAACGTTTTTCTTTCCGCAGGTCTTTGCCGTCAAAGGAGACATTAGGAGGGTGCTGTGATAGTTCATTCTGAGGAAGGTTACATTCAGTGTTCTTTAGGCGTTAAGACTGTGCGACATATATTCAAATCAAGAGCTGGCAGAGATACACTTCATGTACGGTAAGGCGGACGGCAATGCTGCGCTGGCTCGTCGTTTGTACCAGGAGAGGTACCCACAGCGACAATGTCTAGATCGGAAGACATTTGTACGTCTCCATTCCCGTCTGTGCGATTATGGAACATTCACCTCTCCTGGTTTGGGAAGGAGACGACCAGGATCTACAACTCCAGAAGTGCAGGAGGAGATTCTGGAGGCTGTGGACAGGACTCCTTCTATCAGCACAGGACGGTTAGCGTTGCAAGTCAATGTTCCTCATACGACAGGCTGGAGACTGTTGAACGAGTATCAATTGTATCCTTATCATTTGCAACGTGTACAGGCCCTGTCACCAGCAGATTACCCTACACGAGTTAGTGGTTTTTGCAGCAGTGTGGTGTAAATCCGAACTTTTCTGCCGTCGTATTATTTACAGATGAAGTACAGTTCACCAGAGATGGCATAACAAATTTCCACACTCAGCATGTATGGTCGCATGAAAACCCACGTGCAACTGTTGTATCTCATCACCAGGTGCAGTTCTCCCTCAAAATGTGGGCCGGTATCATTGGTGATCGATTAGTTGGACCCCATGTACTTGTAAACAGACTTACGGGGCAGGCGTACACAAACTTCTTGGAAAACACCATACCTGACGTTTCCGAAGACACTCCACTGATCAGTCATCAACATATTCACTTCTTGCATGATGGCGCTCCTGCACACTTCAGTCTTACGGCTCGCCGGTACTTGGATCGAAGGTTTCCTGATCGATGGATAGGTAGAGGTGGCCCAATTGCTTGGCCTCCACACTCACCTGATCTGAACCCTCTCGATTTCTACTTGTGGGGCCATTTAAAATCATTGGTTTATTCGTCTCCGGTGCCGGATTTGGAATCCCTTCGGAATCGAATTGTGGCAAGTTGTGAGGACATACGCAATACTCCTGGAGTTTGGGATCGTGTTCGCAGGTCAATGAGACATCGATGTGAGGTCTGTATTCAAGCAGGAGGAGGACATTTTGAACATCTTCTGTAATGACAACAACCTGCGGAAAGAAAAACGTTCCAGTGAATTTCAATGTTGTGAAGGCCATAACTCGGAAATGAAGCATTTCCGGACACATGTTATAATGAACTAATTTGATTGTCTACATGTGGGAAATACATACCTGAAATTATGCCCCGTATTTTTGAAACATCCTGTATAAATTGGTAAGTGCAATGTGGTAAATAATGGAGCCAAGGACAATATTAGTAGACACACACATATCTGCGCTCCATAAATATTGACTATATAAATTGGTCAATGCAATGTGGTAAAAAATGGGGCCCAGGAAAAGATTAGCAGACCCATACCTGTATTTTTGTTCCATAAATATTGTTTCTATATAAATTGGTAAATGCAATTATAAGTAAAAGAGTCAAATACCTATGCCTCAATGCTTTTTATAGCATGTACTGCCCATTTTTGCTACTTATGGTGATCGCAGGTGATCCTCAATTATTCAGCAGTTGAGCATTGAGATAATAACAATGAGACCAAAATCCTTGGCTAGTGAAGCAGTGGTTTGACATTATTGTAATGTTTTCTTTTCAATTATAATGGTGTTAGGAAGCTATGTGCAACATATCTGTCACCAATAATAAGTTTTGTAATGTTAAAAACTGTAGGGTCATATCAGCTTTATTGTTGTGCCAGAATTTGTTCCACAGGAGTCCATTAGTATATTGATATCATTTGCTTCTGTGATGGCATCAAACCTTCACTCTTGGCATAAATGAAATGTGCAGTAACCTCACTTTGAGAATATAATTGTTCTTTCAGTTGCTTACATGGCACACTGCAGCCTGAGAGATTTACACAAAGTAAAGAGCAGTAATGAAAATTAGCTGAAGCAGAATATTGTGCTTTACTTAAATTCTTACCAAAATAAATTAAGTTATCTACTCAAAACGATGTTGCACTTGATATACAGAATGCCTATACATATAAAAATTTGTCATTCTGAAAGAATCTCTGGTGTTTTAAATGTTGTTTCTAAAGCCATTTTTGTTTGTTAGCTTTGATTAAGCACACACCCACGTGTAGTCCATGAATGGAGACCCATGTCTGAGGTATCCTGGATCCTTGAGAGTTGTACAATTGAGCCTGGGATTCTGTCTATCAGTGACTGAGGAGATTGTACAACGTAATTCACCACTTTGCCTAAACAGGAGGCTAGGGACTATCAATCGGCCAGGACTCCAAGGTCAGTGGGATGGCTAAGTCCCCTGTGTAGCCCTGTCACCCCAGTGGGTTGAACCCTCATTGGACTCCATGGTGGGTGTGGAGCACAGGGGGATGAATTTCAATGTTTTTTCTATGGCAAAAAACAAAAAAAAAATCTAATATGTTTGGAAAATAAGTCCTCATTACTTATTTATATCTAGGGCAGAAAAAGGAAGAAAATTTACATCTGAGAGCCCTTTTGCCATCCAAAAGGGATTAGGCACATTGTTGGTCTGGTTATATCTTGTGCTTATATAGCACAAAATGGACACTCCTGATTGAGGCACTTTCAGCATTGTATTACCCCATTTGTAGTATATTTTATTTGCCTCCCTCTAATGACCTGGATTCCCAGCAACAACACCTTTTCTAGAGGTCGGTGAGGTGAATGCCCACTACCCACTTTGGGGTTCTCCTCAGGCTTGTGTGAGAGGTAATATAAGTGCCAATTTTTTGGACCTCTCTTCTGACCACCGAAGAGCCTATCTTTCTTTCCATCAGATGTCTTCAATAGTTTTTCACACTTGGATATAGTGGTTTGTTTTCTATAGTTGGCAGTTTCCTTACAACGGAATGTTATATATGATCTTTATTCTAATGACCACTTTCCAAATTTTATTAGTCTCTTAGCACAAGATGTATGTTCTGCAAGTTTACCTAGATGGCACTTTGATCTAGCCAACTGGAACCTTTATTCCTACATGGCCATTAGCTACAATGAGCACAACTCTGTGAATTATTTACTCCTACAGCTCAAAGAGACCATTCTTTCTGCTGCCTAGCTTTCTATTGCACAGTTAACTGGGTAACCCCATCAATTTTCTGTGCCCTAGTAGACAGATGACTGCTATTCATGCTCGTAGACATGCTTCGAGACTCTTCCAACACCGCCCTACACTGGATAATCTAATACAATAAAAAAGCTGCATGCCAAATATATAAAAATTATTAATGATAGCAAAAACAAATAATGGAGCAAGTTTGTGGCATCTTTTAACTGCTATACACCTCCCTGTGTGGTGTGGAAAAAGTTAAGTTGTGAGGTGGGAAAATCAACCTATATCCCCATCACCAGTCTAAGAAGAGCAGCAGGTACTGTAGTTGATCTGTTTGACTCTTAGCAGTGCTTTCACTCAAGTGTAACTCGGATAATTATTCCCCAGAGTTTCTGCCTGTCAACGCTCAGGTGGAATCTCAAGGGTTCCTCTTTCTTTCTTGAAACCTTGAAGACACCATTCAGCTATTCACCATGACAGAGGTAGACCATGCCCTTTCATATTTGTCCAACTCTGTACCTGGTCAAGAAGGAATCCACGTTGAATTGTTACAACGTCTCTCGCCTTAGGTATTCATCTTTCCAGGTCTATAAGCATGTCTGGGTTGATGCCACTTTTCCAAAGAAGTTGTGGGAGGCCACCATCTTTCCAGTTTTGAAACATGGAAATCTGCTATCCTATTACACTCACCAGTTATATGTTCAAGGTGATCAAATGCATGATAAATGGGTGGTTGGTATGGTGGCTTGAAACTCTCACATTTTTCATCAACATCCAGTGAGGTTTTTGTTGACATCAGTCAGCTGCTGACCATCTTTTATCTCAGTCGACGTAGATCATGAACAGATGTTTTAAGAACTGTAAATTAATTGGAATATTCTTTGACCTGGAAATGGCTTATAATATCTGTGGACGAGCAGAATTCTTATGTTTTCTCCTCATCTGGAATTTACGTGGTCGCCTACTATTGCTTATGAGGAACCACGTTTTCCGAGTAGGCGTTGGTTTCTTTAAGGTTTTTATTCAACAGAATGGCGTGCCACAGGGATTGCTTCTGAACCTGATTCTGTTGCAATTAATTTTATATGACAGCATCAACGCTTATACTGCTGAAAATTATTTGCAGTACAAACACATTGAAAATTTACAGCATTATATTGGAACAGTAAGCTAAAAGAAGAGATGAGACATGGCTGCCTTGATGACAACATGATAGTTTATTGGGCGAGCCATAATATTGCTATAATAAACTGGTGTGCAACACATTTGTTTCTACAATAATTATATTTAAGGTGGACAGCTCCTCTAAATATTTTTGGAAATGAGTTACAGGTATTTCATTTTACAAAGCTAATAATGCAGGAAGTTGATCTTCTGTATGGTTTTGTGCATTATAGATTATTGTACAATTGTTTTACTTTAAGACTAAGGTTTAATGGATAGTGAATTAAATACAGGAGTAAAAGGGTAGTTGACTACTTATAATACCCAGGAATGTGGTGAATACACCGAGATAGTTCTGAACTAAAACGTATGTATTAAACATTAACATTTTCGTGGGTTTTCAGTCCCTAGTCCTCACTTGGTAGGTTTTGCATAATTTCAGAAGAAGAGCAAGGTGACTACAGTAAGACATGAAGTATGTTAATGCTAAGGTATTCTGTAAGTATATCCAAGAGTTTATGAACCACACATCTGCTCTGTTTTGTGTAATTATTAATTTATTTTGCAATAAATTGGATAGCCTATTCACCACAATGGCTGAAGGCTTTCAAGAATGAAACTTTATTTGCTTGACACTGTGGAAAGATAGGCAGGCATGCTGTCTCATCTTTCCCCCTCGGCCCTTACCCAAATAAACCAGCACCTAAGCAAACGTGAGCTCACACATATTTGTTAATTTGGTAACTCCTCAGCATCTATGTAGTAGCTAAAAATTGATATGTTCATCATATAATACCATTTTATTATTCAACTGTGGAGAATATACATTTAATAACACGTTTTTCACTAATATAACATTTACAAGCATAAATTTGTCACTTCTGCATCAGTTTGTTTCCTGTCTTACACACGTCATCTTGACAACATTGTCGCCCTCCGTGGTGTAATGGTTACCATGCTAACTTCATATACCCAAGGTCGCGGGTTCAAACCCGGCGGAGGACGATGGATTTTTTCAGGCGTAAAAATCCTTAGCATGGCTTCCTTCGGAAGGGAAGTAAAGCTGTGGGTCCCATGTTGTAGATTTACGGCATGTAAAAGAACCTCAAGCCTGATAAGAGAGGCCTCTGAGCAAAATTAAGCGATCTTTCACGCCCAATATAGAATGGGACGCTGAGAACCAAAGCAGTTAAAGAGCGTCCATAAATAACAGGCCATTTCCATTTCATTGACAACATTGCTTCTTTTCTTCTGATCTTTCTGTATATTGTCAACATTTACAATCTGAACATAGCAGAAGAAACCACATAGTATAGCCAAGTAGAGAGGGCCCTAAGCCACCAAATGTATCCCAGGAGTGGATGGTTCTAAGCTATGAAATACTTCCATTTTTACTTTCTCTAATGAGGAATTCATTGTCATTTCTTCCAGTCCAGTGTTTACTGTTGCCCCCATTTTCTCTAATAACTTCTGTAGCATTTCCTCCAATTTGTGTTCTTTTATCCCACTTCTAACACCAATGTAACAAATGAGAGCAACAATTTTTTATAAATTGATTTTGTCACTCAGGCTATGTAACACGACACTTTACACTTTTGGTACAAAAATCACTCACTGACTAATTTAGCATCTCACAATTCCTGTCTGTCTTTTTACATAGTCTTGTAGCAAGGCTTCAAAAGTTCCAGTCTTAGATATAATGGGAAACTTATGTTTTATCCATTTAGAAACAAATTATTACCTGAATTCAAACCTGGCTTCTTTCACTTATGACTATGATACTGCCCAAGTATATATTAACTTATTGTGGAAGTTAAATGTTAACTGCATTTGACCGTGGATTGTAGTTTAAAAGTAAAATTGTTTCATTTATTTCATCATAGTTGCTTTAAAAAGAGAAACAAGATATTTCCCAGGTTTCAATGATAACAATGTATAGGAAAATAACATATTTATCCAAATATAAGAGGATCTCAAATGCAAGATGACCTCCATTTTCAGAATTTGGTATTTAGCATTTCATTTTTAAAATTAAAACAACTTAACATTCAAATGACACTTTAAGTTTTGCCGTATACTCTGAACAAACCAATGGGCCCTTACACTGAATAGATATTTTTTTCCCTAGCTTTTTGACTTAATTTGAATTTGTGCGGAAATTCACATACTGGATAGAAGCGATGGAGAGATATGTTTGCAATCAGAGGTGATGACAATGTCAACAATGAAAATGGATAAGATTTTCTATTTAGACAACATACCTAATATAACAAACCATTGTAAAATGTTTCACCTAAATTAATAATGGATATCCATGTGTTCAGAAGGAGCAAGACATAAAGTGGAGTACATAAATGTACTAGCATATGGGCAGTTCAGAGAATGTGAAAGCAGCATTTCTGCAACTATGTATATGATTTTCTACTTGGGCAACATACTGAAGAAAACATATCTATGTAAATTATACCTAATATGAATCTGTGTAGCAATTCACATCATGAGTGGGAGAGAGATGGAGATAGATGACTGAAAATGTATTGCTACATCAAAGCATGGCATTAAGTTAGCTGTACTTTTAATAAATACAAAACTTTATTTTTACAGTATTCTGAATATAACACATCACTCTAAGATTAATTTAATTTGAATTTATATGTAAATTCATATTATGGACAGCAGAAAGAAGCTGAAGGGAAAATGGAAAGGTAAAGTTTTATGCCACAGAAAAGATAACAGGTATGTTCAGTGGGAGGAGGAAAACATGCAGACAAACCTCTCTTTGTGTTTGACATTAGCTTCTAATACAATATTATGAACAACCATCTATATGGAAGGAAGACCTCAATGTTTGTTTTAGTCTTGGAGAGACACTTTTTTTCTGATCAGAATGCTTACAGGCTGATTAACTGTGAACCCTTCAGTGCCAAACTTATGAAATAAAAAGAAAAATCTGCTGCAAATAACCTTGGTAGTAATTTATATACGATTTACGCCAGGACTTGTCTTTGGCATATCTGCAAAGCTTGAAACTTACTTTTTCTGGCACATTATTGGAAATCTTGCATGAAATATGCAAGAAGACTCCCAGTTCTAAAAATTATTATTCTGGAAAATAATGTCTTGGGTTCAGATAAATATGGTAGTAGTGGTCATTGACCACTAATGGGTATTTGAGGATACAACACTTAACAGTGATTGAGTCAATTTACTTCTTTTTAAACATCAACATAGTAGCAATAAGTATCTCAGTTGTGAGGTCTTTTCCACAATTATATCACACTTTGGTGGCTTAATGCCTAAATAATGTATTTATATATTTACCAATTTTTTAATTCAGTACAATACTCACACAGTAATCATACTTGTGTCACTTTATGCCTTCATGAGCCAATTTATGTCTTTTCATATTTTTCAATTGAGTAAAACACTTGCCACAAGTATCGCACTTGAATGGTTTTATCCCTTCATGAATAAATTTATGTATTTTCATATTTTGCAATTGAGTAAAACTCTTGCCACAAATGTCACACTTGTATGGCTTTGTCCCTTCATGAGTAAATTTATGCATTTTCAAATTCTGTAATCGAGTGAAACACTTCCCACAAATATCACACTTTTGTGGCTTTGTGCCTAAATGAGTCAGTTTATGTCCTTGCAAATCTGTTAATCTAGTAAAACACTTTCCACAAGTCTCACACTTATGGGGCTTTATGCCTTCATGAGCCAATTTGTGGCTTTTCAGATCTGTCAATTTAATAAAATACTTACCACAAGTATGACATTTGTGTGGCTTTATGGCTTCATGAGTCAATTTGTGACGTTTCAGAACTGTTAACAAAGAAAAACACTTGCCACAGGTATCACAACTGTGTGGCTTTATCCCTTCATGAACCAATTTATGTATTTTCAAATCATGGAATTGAGTGAAACATTTCCCACAATTATCACACTTATGTGGCTTTATGCCTAAATGAGTCAATTTATGTCTATGTAAATCTGTTAACCTAGCAAAATACTTACCACATGTATCACACTTGTGTGGCTTAATGACCTCATGAGCCCATTTATGGTTTTTCAGGTCAGTCAACCTAGTAAAGCATTTGCTACATGTATCACACTTATATGGCTTTATACCTAGATGAGTAAGTTTATGGCTTTTCAAATTCTGTAATTGGGTAAAACACTTCCCACAATTATCACACTGATGTGGTGTTTTTCTCTTATGAATGCATTTATGTATTTTCAAATCTGAAATTGAGGTAAACCTCTTGACACAGATTTTACATATGTAATTTCCACTCATGTTATCTCTAAGTAAAATTGACTGAGAACAGCTTTTGTTATTATAGGCTTGCCTCTGTATACAGTTCGGCTGAATGAAACTGTTATATTTCAAACTTGAAGTTTTTCTGACCATTTGCCCTCTATTATGTTGTTCACAGTAAACACCTTTTTGTACTGAAAAGGTTTCAGCTGCATCAAATTCTTTATTTGTATATTTTCTGGCACTATCCTTTGTCGTATTGAAGCCTGCATTGCTTCTAGAGCTTTCAATACAGAATAAACCTGATTTTCCTCTGGATGCTTCTATGTATAACCTGAAATGAGAATATAATTTATCATTACAGAATACAATACTAAATTGTATCATACACGTAAGTAGTTCATTAAGATCATAATACCAATAATTTTAATCTGAAGATTGTCAGAATATCTAGGTATTGAATATCTATAGACCAAAATGAGGACCATTCCACACATCACTACAAATAATAGTAATGATTCAACATAACTGCGTAACCAGTTAATGAAAAGGAATGAAAGCAATACACAAACCTCATATTCTGAGGAATGGGGATATCAATTCTTGATGAAAATCCGAGGAATTAATGAGCAGAATATTAATGTACTTTCTGAGCAATTATTTTTTTATATACATGCAGAAAAGTTGATCTTTTTTACATCACAGTGCAATTTTATTAGATGAGAAAAAATGTTAAATATACATGCATTTTAACTGCGATAATTAAAGTACCATAGCAAAAGTGACCTGGGTGTAAATTAATTGCACTGACATAATAATGAATTTGCATAGGCACTGGGCACAGCAACATAGCATCCAAGGAACAGATGAGAATGTAATATCCATTTTGTTTTATATTTTGTTAGTGTTTAACGTCCCATTTTACTACTTGTGGCACCGCAGGCGATGACTCTGGTGATACATGGAATGAAGATGGAGCACCAGTGGAATGCGATGGCAGGGGAAACTGGAGAATTCACCCCTACACTGCTTTGTCCGCTACAAATCTCACACGTCACTTGAGATCGATCACAGGCCATAGATGGGAGGTTATTGATCTAACCACTAGACCACAGTGTAGCCCATAATGTCTGTGATGATGTGTGGTTTGGGGTGCACAACAGCTAAATCATTAGCGCCCATAAAAAAATAAGGTGTGGCTCCGTTCGCAATTAAAATGTGACGGAAAATTAACGCATGGATTAAAAAGAGCCATTCACCAATAAAGCCCCGTGGAAATAAAAACATCACAAGGCTGAACATAGAGAAACTAAAAACATAATAAAAGGGAACTAAAAGGACGGAACTGAAAGCCAGTTCCTCCGTGCTAAAATTGAAACAGCAAAAGTTTTAAAACGTATAAAACCTAAGCTACCAAAACGCTACAAGACAGAGGACGACAAAAATAAAAAAATAAATAGCAATCTAAAAGGCACATCAGATAAAAGATTAAAAACCCTTGCTACCGCTCGGGTATCATCTGCTAGGATCTCTCTCCGAGAGTCGCCGGCATCTGCAGAACGTTCGTAGATGTGCTAGACGAGCACGCTCTAGGAGTACGTGAGAGACTGACGCTGTCTGTCCACAGAGCACACGCATTGAAGCAGGTAGCTGTGTGTAAAAACGCAGCGGCCAATACGCATTCCATATGACCTCCTCACGTAGACAGATACGTAAGGAAGTTACCAGTTCACTGGAAGGTCCTTCACTACTCGGAGCTTGTTGTCGCGGAGTGAAGACCACTCCTTATGCCAGTACGAAATCAACTTCCGCACAACAAGCCGGAAGTCCTTCGATGTCATACGAGATTTTTATACTGGGTTCTGTAGTTGCCGCCTTTGCTGTTCTCGTCCGGTAAATCGTTCCCGGGCAAACCAGCGTGATGGCAATCCATGCACAATTCACATTTACGCCCGAGGTGTGCAAAACGTGCAGAAGATCCTGAATTCGCTGCACGAGAGGTTGGTGGTTGTACATTTCACGCTCACTCTGAAGGGCACTAAGGGAATCGCTTAAAATAAGGCAGTTACCCAAATTGCTGCAGCAAACATACAGAATGGATCGGAAGATGGTATACAGCTCTGCAGTATAAATGGACGTGTTAATATGCAAACCGAAAGTATGTGGTGCTGTTTCAGTAAGAAAAGCACATCCAACACCATCGCTGCACTTAATGCCATCGGTGTAAATAAAAGAATGGCCACTGTATTGGGATAAAAATTCTAAAAAACAAGTACGGATACTAGACAGAGGCAGTGCAGATTTCCCGTAAGCTGTCATCCCGAGATCTACGTGGGAGGTAGCACGTAACCAAGGTGGGTACACCCTTTCTCCCTTCGGAAACATGCAGGGCACTACAATATTGTGTTTCCGAAGAAGCTCCCGGAACCAGAAACCTGAAGGCCGTGGACTAAGTAAAGCGGCTGCGATATCGTGCGTCCAATTCAGCAGAGAAGAAAGGGATAAACGTCGGAAGCAGAAGCATGCACTTAAGGGCACAGCCTAACAGGACATCACGCCAAAACCGCAGAGGGGGTTCTGCCGATTCGGCGTAGAGGCTCACAACTGGGCTGGTCGGAAATGCCCCAACTGCCACACGGATGCCCTGATGATGGACAGGGTCCAAACGTCTCAGCACAGATGGTCATGCAGAAGAATAAACGATGCATCCATAGTCTAACTTGGACCGGGTCAGAGCTCGATAAAGACGCAACAGTACTGTCCGATCTCCACCCCAAAACTTGCCACTGAATATGCGTAAAATATTTAGAGAACGGTCACACCGCGCTTTAAGCTGTGCTATATGTGATGACCAGTATAGTGTTCGATCAAATACAAACCCCAGAAATCTCACCTCATCTGCGAAGGGAAGTAAGTCTGGTCCAAGTGGGGAGCCATTCGCCACCTACGACGCCAGAAATTAACGCAGACTGTATTCTCAGGTGAGAAACGAAAGCCGTTTCTCAAGCTCCAGTCATAAAGATTGTCCAAACACCGCTGGAGACGGCGTCCCAAAAACGGTGTGCGCTGAGAGGTCCAGAAGATGGCAAAGTTGTCCACGAATAAACAGGAAGAGACACCTCGGGGAACACAATCCGATATGGAATTTATCGCTATAGAAAACAGCGTCACGCTTAGTACCGAGCCCTGCTGCACTCCATTCTCTTGAATAAAATAGAAAAAACCGACCCGACCTTTACTCGGAAAAAGCGGTCCCATATAAACTCCCGAATGAACCACGGTAAGCTTCCACGTATATTCCTGCTGTGGAGGGAGTGTAAAGTCTCTGCCCACCAGCACGTATTATATGGCTTCTCGAGATAAAAAAATATCCCAACCGTCTGACAATTCTGAAGGAAGTCGTTCTTGATCTGCGTCGATAACGACAGAAGGTGGTCAACCGCTGGTCGACATCTTCGAAAACCACATTGGTTGTTGGTCAGAAGATTGTGGGATTCCAACCACCGCACCAACCGTCCATTTTCTATTTTGGTAGTGTTTAACGCCCGCTTTAACTACAAATGGCACCGCAGGCGGCAACCGTCCAATGATCATGCGTTCCATCACCTTGCAAGCACAGCTGTTGAGGGAAATTGGGCGATAGCTGGAAGGGAGATGACGGTCCTTTCCATGCTTCATGCCACTGAGTTGGAAAAGTGGCATCTACCCAGATACAATTAAAGACCTCGAGGAGGAAAGCTTTACCTTCAGAAGTCAGATGTTGCAACTTTTGCACGTGGATACCATCTGGACCAGGCACAGAGTTTCGAGAAGGTGAGAGGGCATGTGGTCTAGCTCCGCCATGGTAAAAAGGTGGTTGTAGTCATCAAGGTTTCCAGAGCGGAAGCAAATCCTTGAGATTCAACCTCAGCCTTAACTAGAAGAAACTCAGGGGAATGGTTATTTGAGCTAGACACTTGAGCAAAAGCACTGCCAAAAGTGTTAGCCACGTCAAGCGTATCAACCACGGGGTCTGCGTTAGTCTTCAAACCAAGTATCGGCAGATGGGTCGGTTTTATCGCTACACGCCTTACGACCGAGGAAGGTGCATGTTGATTTAAAGAGCCTACAAACTGTCTCTACGATTGATTTTTGCTATTCTTAATAACATGTCTACATTTAGCGTGCATCTTCTTGTATTGTATTAGATTATTAGGTCGACGCTAGAAGATCCGAAGAGCACGTCTGCGAGCACGAATGGCATTCCGGCATTCTTCCGTCCACCAAGGGACAGGAAAGCGACGGGGCGTCCAGTCGACCGCGGAACAGAAAGCTCAGCAGGAGAAATAATTTTCTCGGTGAGGTGGCCAACTAAAATATCCACCGAATCGTGGTAGTGAAAAACGGCCCAACCAGAATAAAGCCTCCAGTTGGCTCGTTCTAAGCCTCATCTAGGTGTACGGGTGGAACATACATCCTGAGCTAAGAGACAAAGAAGAATAGGAAAGTGGTCGCTATAATGTAAGTCGAGATGATATTCCATTGTAAGGAAACCGCCAACTGTGGAAAACAAGCTGAAATATCCAGGTGAGAAAAACTATTGAAGGCGTCAGAAAGAAATGTAGGCTCTCCCGTGTTTAGGATAGAGAGATTAAATGAATCCTGGAAATCGGCGATCAGTTGACCTCTCGCAAAAGCCCTAGGGGAGCCCCAAAATGGGTGGTGGGCATTCACGTCCCTACCAGCAGAAAAGGTGTTGGCAGCTCGGAGACTAGGTCTGCTACATCAGTGCGCGAGAGGCCGTCAGATGGAGGAACATATATACTGCAAATGGTGAAGCAGCGGGAAGTTAGCTTAATTCTTACAGCAATGGACTGTATGTAAATTGAATGGGTACAGAGTCGGCGAAGACATCACCTCTGATAAAAACCATGGTGCCCCCATGTGCAGGGATTCATGTATGTTCCACTGTAGAATAACCATGGGATTGGTATACGTTAAGTTTTAAATAGAAAGGCGTTTCTGCAGATTTGGCTGCGCTGGTCGATCTAGTTTGTTTTTCTTGGCCGTTGGAATATCACTTTTTTAAGGAGCACGAAACTGCCGCTTACGCACTGGCCGCCTGGCAGTGAGGGCAGAATCCTCCTGGTCCATCTACTCCACGGGGGAGGCTCCCTTTCCAAGTGAGAATTTCGGTTTGAGAACCTCAAACCGATTGGAGGTGCTGATCGACGAAGATGGTGGTCGCCGGTCTGGGCTCTTCCCAGACGATCCTCAGAAGAGGATCTTCGCGGAGAGTGACGTGGACTTTGCCGTCCCTTAGGTGTTTTGGGAGGCGACTTTGCATGCTCTTTCACGAAGTCGGTGCGGACATATTTGGTCTTAAAAGTTTTTGCAGTTGCAGTATCCTCAACGGTTATGGCTGGCTTAGTTCCCGAGGTCGAGGGCTTGGGTGACAGTTTTCCTGCAGTATGTCTTGCAGAGGTGGCGTTGGCCGATAGTGAAGCCAAAGAAGCAGTGGAAACAGAGGGCCTTGTAAGTGGTCTGGCTACGAGAGTCTTTTCTGCAATTGTGACCCCAGTGAAATCGCAGGTCTGCGTTGCGATTTCCCGCTTCGGTACTGGTTTAGCTAGAACCGAGCTTAGGAACCAGACAGCGGGACGGAGGGTTGGTGGATTCGCAGGAGCTTCCAAGAAGGACACCTCTTCTTTCAATCGGATCTCCTGGATCGGTCTCTCCTCTCCAAAACGGGGACAGTCGCGGGAACTAGATGGATGCTCACCGCCGCAGTTAACACAGCACGGAGTCGATGTACAACCTCCGTCGTGGGTGACATCTTCACAGTTGGCACATGTTGCCTGACCACTACAGAACTTGCTAATGTGCCCAAAGCGTTACATTTGAAGCATCGCAGCGGGTTCGATGGCTTCGTACCCTGCCTTAATTCCTTGAGGGAGATCTCTACCCGATCAAAGGTAAGGAACAGGATACCGGTAGGCACAAATTCACCACTAACTCTCCGCTGAACCCTATACACAGACGTGACGCCTCGAGCTGACAGCTCCTCCTGAATCTCATTAGACAAACCGTCCAATGCACGAGTAGTGATAACGCCGCGCGAGGAGTTTAAGGTCTTGTGCATTGCGATCTTCACAGGATAACTGCCTAACATATTTGCTCGAATAGTTTTGATGGCTGGGATGCTGAGACTGCTTCAATCAGGAGCATGCCATTACGAGAACGAGTGCATGACTTCAACTGAACAGCTATTTTGTCCAGACCTTTCTGGATAACAAATGGGTTCACGGTTGTAAATTTTTTTCCTTCCTCTTCTTCTGTAAAACCAAGTAGCGAGGATCACTGGACTCGACTACTTCCTTTCCGAAAGTCAAACAGGATTTGGGTTTTGTTTTGGAAGCCATAAAAAGTATAGTATAAATTCATCCCCCAGTTTTCTCCACCCATCACGGAGCACAACATGGAGTCACCCCACTGGGGAGACAGGGCTACACAGGGGATATAGCAGGCACGCCGTCCCACTCACCCTGGAGTTCGGTATAATACCTAGTCCTGGCCGATTGATTAGGGGTGGGTTGGTCCCTAGCCTCCCGTTTAGGCGAAGCAGAAACCAAAGCGGTGTAATAGGCTGTGCACCCTCCCCAGTTACTGAAAAAAACAGAAGCCCAGGCTCAGATGCGCAACCCTCAATCAACCAGGATAGTCCTTTCCACGGACACGGTTCTCCACGCACGGCCTACATGTGGGTGGACATTTTAACCTACTGACTCCCTCACCATTCTGAGGTTGCTCATAGAGGGAGTCAAGGTTGGCTCAGGACCCCGGTGCACCTAACCAGTACATACCAGAGTAGGCCCCTGGGGGGAGGGGATAATGTCTGTGCACGCACCTCCAAATGTATATATGGATGCTTTACTGATTACCATAACTCTCGAGCTGTAAGAAGTTTTTAACGTACTACAGAGTAGTTTATTAATATTTATTATAAGAATCATACAATATTTAATAAACAAAGATACTGTGCTGCCAACCCCACTTTTATTAAGCATAAAAAACCTGGCCAAAATATTTTTGCATTACAATGTGCAATTCCTGTACATATTGAATCTCTATGGTATGCTTAATCCTCATTTTAGAGATATCCAATAAGTCCTTAGAAAATCCAATAAATTAAACTAGTAGCATTGAAAAACTTTGTATTTAGTAACCATTTCCTCTTCCTGGATATCAGTTTATGTTTCAGCTATATCCATGATGTGGTGGCTTGGCCATAAAGAATTAAATAAACTATCTTGTGCTTCTTTCAAAAGATTGAAAACCAAAAAAAGGTTTTGCAATGATTAAACACTTCTATTTAAAAGGCTTAACACCAAAAAAGATAAAAGTCAAGTTAGATAAACTGTATGACACATCTTTCTCTGCATTTGCAACAATATACAAATGGATAAATGAATTTAAGTAGTGTATCTACAAACGATGAAATTCATTCCAGTAGAAATTATTGACAAAATCCAGGATATGGTTTTGAATGATTGACGAATTAAAGTTCATGAAATATTAGAGGCCACAAGCATATAAAAGGTACAGTATTATCAATTTTGCATGAAAAATTAGGTCTGAGAAAGTTCTCGGCAAGATGGGTGCTGCGTTTGCTCTCACTGGAGAATAAACGCAATCTTGTGATCGATTTAAAATCTAGTTTGGCACTTTTCAATCCTGATGAGTTTCTGCATTGATATTTAACTAGATGAAACATGGATAACTATAGAGACAAAAGTACAGTGGAAACAGTGGGTGTTTAAAGGCAAACTGGCTCCAAAGAAGTCAAAGGTGGTGAAACCTGCAGACGTGATTGCTTCGGTTTTTTTGGGATATAGGCAGAATCAGCTATATTGATTACTTGCAGAAATGAATGATAAATTGAGAGTATTATGCGTGGTTATTTCACCAAATGAATGGATATATCAGGCAAAAAATGCCCTCATCTGTTCCATTAATGCAAAGCAAGGATGCACACCTGCGCAGTTTTGATGGCAAAAATTGAAGAATCAAGGTTCGAATTACTAAAACATTACTGTTTTTACCAGATTTCACAGCTAGTGACCACTTTTATTTCCAAACTTGAAAAATTGGCTTTTTCGAAAAATAATACATGTATAACATACAAGTAATTTCCCAAACAGAGGCCTACTTTAAGTACCTTCTGAAATTCTACATTTTGGAAGGCTTAAAACAGTAGAACATACACTTCAGAAAAATGTATCAAGCTAAAAGGAAACTATGCTGAAAAATATAATCCACTAAAAATAATATGTTTTCTATCTTTTTCTAAAGACTTACTGCATGGTCCTCATACCTAAGAAATAGTTTATTCCTACGATTTTTATTTTGAATATTTCTGCAGTTATCAGGATTTTGTTTGTGAATAAAACCTGGCATTTTACATCAATACTTGTAACCATTGTCTTTCCTGGTAATGTTTTTGTCCTCATGAGATTTCAGTTTCTTGATTAACATATAAGTATAATTCAAATTTGCAATGGCATCAGGGAATGTGTTGCACTGTTGCCAATCACTAGTTATTTGAAGTGCAGCAGCACCTGACAGAAATTTGATCCAAACAAATGAACGTAGGCTTCTGAAATTACAGCACACGAACTTTCCAAAATGGTTTGGATACTGACCTCTTCATGGGCCTCCTATCTTCTACAATGTGACTTTGAAACCCTGTTTTGATGTGCTTCTTTGCCTTTATTTCCACCTCTCATTCATGTGTTTTGGGAAGAAAATTTTGTGCAAACACTGCACATTTTATTTTAAACCATAAAGATTGCTACCCTTTATTTTTGTAGATTGGTGCTCATTTGTACAAAAACAAATCAAGTTTGCATAGGCTTCAATTTATTAGTAGGAATTATTAAGAACGCATATTTTTGAAACAGCCTATAACAGAGGGTTTATTTATGACTAGCAGATAGAGTTCAATCTTCAGGTTTTCATTCCTTTAGCAACTAAATGCAAAGCTTATTTTGAGTGTGTAAAAGCACGTTTCAGTTCCTTCAAAATGATACTTTAATAAAGACAAAGTGCCTATATAAGTGTGTTAATAACCCAAATAAATTGTGTTATATATGTGGGGAAGCTACTTTTAAATTGCAAAAAGGTATGGTTAAATTCTATGGCTAAAATGAGCATACAATTTTTATTTTTATTTCAAAGTAGGTGATCAGGATAAACCCCATATTTGTTGTCACGACTGTTTCACAAATCTATGTGAGTGGTTGAATGGAAATGAGCAATCTTAGGAATTTCATTATATTAATGAAGAAGCAATACCATGAACATTTCAAAATACAGACTTTGCATCTGATACGAATGCTGTCCCAGAAGTACTAAACCTGATGTATAGATAGCATTATTGTAAATTGTAAAAAATACCAACCTTAGAAAGCTTAAGTTTGAAGTTTAACAATTATATGTTGCTTGGCAGCCATCATTAGTGAATGCTCTTAGCAAATTTATAAACATGAATAAAACTGGTTATCATTATGTGATACAACGCTTTAGTCTCATATTAAAGCTGAGTAGATTCTGCCTTAGGGGAGTCTGCTCCTTCATTTACTACAGTGAAATATTGGGTGGCAGAGTTTAAGCATGGCCATATGAGCTACCAAGACAAACATCATGGTGGTAGACCAAATGAGGTTACCAGTAGAGAAATTGTAAAGAAAATCCACAAAAGGCTATTGGATGACATTTGACTGAAAGTGCGCAGGCTAGCAGATATTGTAGATATTTCAAAAAGTTCTGTATATCGCACTGACTGAAAATTTGGATATTAAAAAGTTGTGTGTGAGATGGGGGCCTCGTTTACTCACAATGAAACAAAAACGGCATTGTGAGAAAGTTTCTGTCAATTATTTGGGTGCAATAAAGCATTGATTCATACCAATGGATGAAACCTGGGTCCATCACTTCACACCTTGAGATGAAGGAACAACCAAAACAGTGGATTGGAAGGGGGAAATGGCTCCAAAGAAGGCCAAGACAGTTCCATCTGCAGGCAAGGTCATGGCATCAATTTTCTGGGATCCACATAGGATAAATTTCATTGATTTTCTCAACAAAGAAAACATAATCCATAACAAATATTATGTGAACTTGTTACAGCATTTGAGCAAAAATGGCTACATTTAATGAAAAAGAAAGTTTTGTTTCATAAAGACAATATACCCATTACCACCATGGCCAAAGTCAGTGAATTAAAGTTTGAATTGCTTCCTCATGCACCACATTCACCTGATTTAGCCCCCTCTGATTATTTTCTGTTTCCAAACTTGAAGAAATAGCTTGGTGATAGATTTGCCAACAATGGAAGTTGATGGCTATTTTGCAGACCTCGATAGTTCTCACTATAAACAGGGTATCAAAGCTATTGAAGATCGCTGGGAAAAGTGTATCGAAAAGGAGACTATTTAAAGAAATAAATACGTTTTTCCCAAAATGTTTGCAATTTGTTTGTTAGGTGGGATACTTGTGGAACAATACATTATACTCTGAAATGCAAAATGTGACTCAAACTCAACCAAATGACCTTTCAAAAACTTAGGTCTGGCTAACTCTTAGGTCAAGTTGCTCACATTACCTCTTCAGGAGTGGAAAGTTCTTTAAGAAAATGTAAAACAGCTTTTGAGTTTGTCAACATTCACTAAAACTTTTTTTTTTCTAAGCAAGAAAGTATTGTGTTTTATAATGACGTGGATGGATTGATGATCACCATTAGCATGCATAATCCAGTTGAGTGGTGTCTCTTCATAGACTCCTCTAAACTCAGCCTTAAAGTTATTTTACTTTGCAATAGCAGAAATTACTAAGTACTTACTCGGGTATGCTGTTCATATAAAAGAGTGATATAATATTACTCATCAAACATATAAATTATGATTGATACAAATGGAGAATATGGCAGATTTGAAAAGATGGCAATCATATTTGGTCTTGAGCAGGGTTATACAGAATTTTGCTAATTTTTATGTGAGTGGGATAGCCGTGTTAAGATGAACACCAGGCAACAAAGCAATGATCTAATAGACAAAACTTAGAACTAGGTTCCAAAACTGCTTGTAGATCACACTGGCTGACAAGAGAAAAATAATATCTGTATTATACTGGGACTAATGAACAACTTTGTAAAAGGTATGAATCAAAATGCAGAAGGCTTTAGGTACCTCTGATATATTTTTTTTTTTTTTTTTCCCTCCCTTTTGGCAATGTTTAACACTTGCTTTTACTACTTATGACACTACAGGCAATGAATGACAGTGGTGATAAATGGAATGAAGATGAAGCACCTGTGGAATACCATGGTGGGACAAGCCAGAGAACCTGCCCCTGCACCGTTTTGTACACCACAAACCTGATATGTGGTCACTTAGGATCAAACCTGGGCAGTCTAGGCGAGAGGCAAGTGATCTTACCACTTGGCCAAGCACAGCCTTTCCATGATTGAGTTATTCTAACATCAAAAAAAGAATATTCATAAGTCCCCAAAAAGAAAACAAATGGCCAATGGACACTTTCATGGATTTCTAATTGACAAAGAGAAAATTGCATTAGAAGCATTCTTACAATTGTGCTTAACTTCTTGGGCAACAAAAGAGCATCTGATTATATAATTTTAGTGCATTTTAATAGAATGGGATGCAACATGTCTCTAAAGAAGCATTTCCTTCACTTACACCTACGCTTGTTCCCTGAAATTTTTGGTGCAATAAGTGATGAGCTTAGGGAATGTTTTCATCAGGATATCACTACCTTAAACAACAGGGAAAACTGAGTATAGTTATGCTTGTTGATTATTGCTGATTTATAATAAAAGATTTTCTAGAGTTAAAATACACCCTAATATCATACCATATAACTTATAAATGTGGTATTAGCTTGTCAGGTACATATTAAGGCTATGCCTTGCAGCAGTTATTGCTGCACATATGAGAATGCTTCAGAAATTATAGATGTTTGTCGCCATGCATTACTACACTAATGTTATTAGATGTATGTGTCATTGACCAGTTCTTTTGACATAAAAACTGGGATGGCTACATCTGTGTGAGTTGATATGTGAGCTGTCAGCAAGTTCTTTGACATTGAAATTGTGCACTATTACTCCTAGGTGAGTTTGTTAAACCTGGAGTTGTATGTGATACTGCTTCATGATTGACAGGTAAAGAAGGCAGAGAAACTAGCTTAAACTGTAAAAGTTAAGCATGCAGCAGTTAGTGAATTTCAAAAGGAAATTTGT
This sequence comes from Hymenopus coronatus, assembly GCA_030762935.1. NCBI lineage: Eukaryota > Metazoa > Arthropoda > Insecta > Mantodea > Hymenopodidae > Hymenopus > Hymenopus coronatus. The sequence continues at coordinate 30,425,127 of CM060899.1, read as the reverse complement.
AGTGCGCAGTAGTAGCCATCACATTGAACATTGAAAGAAAACTATGTGGCTGAACTGTTGCAAAAGCATTGTATAAAGACAGTTGTTTGTGAATAGACTTTCATTTGAAATCAGTGAAAAAAATTGTTGTTTGTACCAGTAATAAAGAAGAGTTTCTATTATGATGGTGTCAGGAGTGGGGTTAAATGTCTTGATGAGAGAGACTATGAAAGCTTTACTTATAGAACTAAATGACATGTAAACCAAAATGGATGAAATCATAAAAGCTACAGAAATAATGGAATAGATGGACACGAAAATGGAATCCCAAATGGAGAACAAGAGAACCAAGATAGCTGTGAAATGCGAAATAGGGAAAATGGAGAAAAAAATGGACTCTGTAATGGACAAGATGGTAGTAAAAGGAAATTAACAATAGGGAACCTGAAAGACATATTGAAGGAAATCACTGAACAACTGGCTGATATGATAAAGGAAGCTGAAGATTTTGGGGAACAATGAATGACTAGAACCAATGACTTAATGCCGTGGAGGGAAAATTCAACGAAAACATCAGAAATGAACAAATGATGAGAAAGAAGCTAGACAGAAAGCTGAATTATTTTAAGGTAAAGATTACAGGATGTGAAACAACTTTTGCATGCATAAAAGCCACCAAAGATCAATGGAACATACACTTCCAGTCTTCAACTTACAGTTTACCACCTCCACCATCCACAACCACTGGTCAGAAGAGGAGACCTCACAACTGACAGCTAACTTCCATGGATGGGTGGTAGAAGTGCTGAATGCGATTCTGACATCAACAATGCCTGGAAAGATTAGGGAGACCATCGAGAGGTGCTTTGGTAACCCTCCAATATCTGCAGCCTAACACAGCTTACCTTTTAACTGCTGACATATTTTTAGCCCAGAAACACCTTCTTACTGACGCAACTTTAGAACTCTTAGAGAACCATGCAAAACTATTCTAAAGGAAATATTAACTCATTATGTAAGCTGTTTTAGATTCCCTAAATATTCCAAATTTTTGTTTTGAAAATACTTCTATGAAAGTATATGCAACACACAGAACACTGGATTGTCTAGAATGGACCATTACTGTCATTAATAATTGCTATTTATGATTAATTAACTTAAGAATACTTTTTATGGTATCAGAAGAAATATTAATTTCTATGTTTAAATTTAGATTTTTGTTTCTAAATTAGGATTGCACAAATAAAAAATGGAGTATGTTTGGACCAGCTTTCTGTTATTGACAATGATTATATAACTTCAGAGCACTATTTTTATGGTATGAGAAGAAATATTTATGTGCATATTTAAATTTAGGTTTTTGTTTCCAAATTAGGGGAAAAAGAATTGGATTTTTGGATGAGCTTTATGCATAACTTTTTTATTCTGCCATTAATCAATGTTATTCAAGAAACTATGTATAATTCTTCCTGGGTGACATTTTCCATTTTTGTACAGGAAATTTGGGAGTTGGTGGAAATATCCCACTTAGAAATGTAAACACTTATTGGTTTCATTTCTGAATATGCTAAGTAAGGAGGGAAAAACAGTTGGAAAAAAAGTTATTACACTTTAATCATCCCAAATATCTGACTGGTCCCTGTTGAAACTGTGAAGTTTATGAGTAAAATTCTCACTGCTTCACTGGAACAAACGATGCATGTTTTCTTATGGTTGATTCTGCCTGCTGCTCATTTTCAGCATCATGAGATTCTTTGTTATTATCGGGAACATAGATATCACTGTCACTATACCAGAACCACAATAATTCCAAGACTCGGAAACATCTTATAAGGTATCTGTGGTAAGGAAACACCATGGATCACTTGAAAAAGCCATAGTTTACTATCTTTGGAATACCCTGATTATGTCATGCAGATCATGAGGCTAGAACAAAATTCTCAACTTATTTTATTTTCCCTCAGATGGCAACACTATGCAGGGAAGTGATTGAGAAATAGTTCTTCACAATCCCAAAAGATATATCAATATTCCCTTACAGTTGAAATACTTTTATGTTCACAATTCTAAAACTCATAGCTACTCAAAGTTCTGACTAAGATGACTTGGCCATAGCACTGTAGAAATGTTTTTTCACAGTCAATTTATCTAGATCATAGCACTGGAAAGGTTAATGAGAGGCTGTAACAGTGAAGGGAGATGATGTCAGAGTTGCCCCTGGTGATTGAAGAGTTGATGAATAAAGCCATGATGAACCAACCATCTAGTAACTAGAAAGCTGCCTACTCCTTCATTGACAGGGTGCATAATGCCAAGATATGGCAGTGTCTTATGCTTGGTGACCACAAGACCATCCATGAGGTGTTACTAACAGTACATAGTATGTATGCAGCCAATATAACAGATGTGCCAATCTTGAAGTCAAGGAAGTTTTGCTATGAAAAGGATAGAGAAAGAACCAAATATTACCTTTGAGTGATGTGTGCTGGAAATATGGAATATCAAAACATATAGCGAGAGACTGATCACAACAAAGCCAACCAGCATGCAAAGACATTGGAGGGGTATGCCAGCGTTATTATTGTCTACACCAAAAGCAGCCCTATAGGCCTTGGGCATAATAGTGGTCAACAGCATCATCACAATCGGCTGCATATAGGGAAGCTGTGCTGGATACTAGTAGACACGGGTGCAGCCATGACTGTAATCAGACCTACAAACTGGTGATGGCATCGGGCGACAACTAACCTGTGCAAAAGAAGGCCCTGCAGGAGTCTTTGGAATGGAGCGCTGTGAGCCTTGGGTGTTAGTGGCAAAGGTACAGGGTGGAAATGCCTAGTATTTTGCTGAAGCACATTTTGAACCCAGCCACCATCTTGAGATTCTACATAGTACCATAAACGCCATATGCAACATGCGAAACTGTTTTTTCAAGTTTTTGAAGTAAAGAACAAAGGACAATGGAAGGGTAGTGATCTCCAGTTTAAGGAATATTTAATACAATTGCATTTTTTGACCTGTCAGAAGCTATTATTGCAGTAAATATCACAGCAAGATCATAACTTAAGGTTGTTCAATTACTTAGTCTAAAACTGAAGGAGAGCAAAATATTAGATTTTGATCAAATGTTATTGTTCATCTCTCATGCCTATTGCCATTAATTTCACTACATCAACTTATAAAGTTACTCTTCTCTTAGTTCCTCTAAATAAACAATCCTGAATATATGTATGATGCAGTCATATATAGGATGCATGTACGTAAACTCACACACATATATTTGGAAATGGCCTGGAATCATTGCACACCAAAAAGGGGTGCAAGGTATGAGAGATTATCAGAAATATCCTAATGACCTTTCACTGTGGACTGCATGCATTGCATATTGAGTTTGAGGAATATGCCCTCTATTCTCACAGATCTGGTATAATAATCACATAATTTGATAGTAATTATTTCTCACAATAGTTGCTAAATGGGCAAATTAGCAAGAACTTTCTTATAAACTGGAGTAGGCTGCCAACAGTCTTTCCGAGTTGGAAATCTAAAATCTAATACACTATACCTAATTGTTCTGTTGATAATGTATAACATATTTCACTAAGTAAACCACCAAAACATCATTTAAATAAGCAAACTAACCTATTGAAAAACATTTCCCTTTCCATGCTTATGCATTTGAGAATAAAACCAAACACCACACAGGCATTAACCATTATACAGGCCTAAAATTTACACTCTAAATTTTCCGCTCAATTGAACATCTAATACCAAACAATTACCTAAGTACTCTAACCTATGTATTTAAACACATCTCTCTTTCCTTGTTTATGGTTCTGCTATTCAAGAAACTACAACCAATCACCAAACATGTATTGACCATTACAGATTTAAAACTTAGGTCTAAATTTACTGCTTAATTGAACACTTAACACCACAAAATCTTACTTTTGGTTGCACATGTAATCCACACAAGGCTTACTGATCTCAAAAGTGTAGAATCTAAATATGGCGGCTTGGCAAAAACATGCTTTACCACAACCACAATGCATAAAGATTAAGTATTTCCTATCTACTCTCTCTGTATTTATAGGCAAGGGTGGCTGAGAATGATCCTGATCCTGGGTGCCAATAAGAGCCATGAGGTGAGGGTTAAAATTGGCCAAAAGATTCTTGCAATTTGGCCTAGATGAGATATTGCTACAGAGCCCCCATTAATATCTAGGATCCTCAGGGTGATCCTGAATGTTAGAAGTGATATGGTTTGAAAACACATCTGCAGGGCAAACGGTCAAGGAACCGGCATTGGACCCAGAAAAAAAAAAAACAAAAAAAAACACTGAATAGATTATGCTTTGCCTGGGTTCAGTTGCTTTGCCAAGAGAAAGTACCCATGAGGCTACTTAACCCATTGGACACTGGCCAGGATGGACTTAGGGAACTGTGAGCCAGCAGCAAGAATATTGCTGTGCGATGGATCCAACCAGCTAACACTATCACCAGATCTGGTGCCCCAACTGAGACTTGCTCAAGAGGGTGATCAACCATTTGAGTGCTTCACACCTGGAGAAGGTTCAGTGCCTACTTCGATACCAGCCTATCTTTAGTGAAGGGAATAATGATTAAGCTGCAATGACCAAATATTTCATAACATCAATATTGAAGACACCCAACCTATCTGTCAGCCAACAAGATGTGTTCCTTTGGCAAACAGATGGAGGTACTGGACATGTTGGAAGACATGAGATCTAGGGGAATCACTGAAAAGTTCAACAGCACTTGCTGCTTCCCATAGACTTGGTAGAGGAAAAAAATTCTGCACAAACTACATAAAGCTGAATGCTGTCACCAGAAAGGACTGTTTCCCCTTTTGCCACACTGATGACACCCTGGATCCTGGAAATATTTAGGTGCCCAGTGGTTCTCAGATTTGGACTTGAAGTCGGGATACTGCCAAGTGGACCTAGATTCTTCAGATAAGAAGGTTGCATTCTGGACTGATCAATGAAAATTTACACTTATACCTTTTGGTCTCTATAACATGATAGCCATCTTCTAGCACCTCATGGAATCAATGACAAGAGGGTTCACTTAAGAATCCTGCCTGTTACACCTACATGACATCATTGTGGTGGGCTACAACTTCGAAGATCATCTGGAGCACCTGACCAAGATAATGCAACGGCTGCAGCCAGGTAACCTGAAGATGAACTGCAGGGAGTAACTACTTGGGCCACACAGTCTCACTATGGACTCGGAGAGGCCTTGAGCAGTGAGAGATTGACCTTGCCCAAAAGACAAACTAGAGCTACAAAGTTTCCTGGGTCTATGTAGCTACTACTTTCGATTCATCAAAGGTTTCTTTCAATTATGAAACCCCTCATTCATCGGAAAGAAGAGCACTAGCTGTACTTATGATCAGAAGAGGCAGAAAGCATATTTCCTGTGCTTAAGTCAATACTCTAAATTACTCCTATTTCTACAACCTGGTAATGACTTTATTGTGGCCACCAATGCCAGTGACAGTGGTATTGGAGACATTTAATCTTAGATCCAGGATACCGAGAGCAGATAATAGGCTACTACAGCAAGATGCCTCGGAGGTAGGAAAGAACTACTGTTACCCAGCAAGAGCTCCCAGCAGTGGTAAAGGCACTGAAGCAATTCCACAAGTATCTGAAGAACCTTCCAGGAAAAGACAGACCACTCCGCCCTTCACCTGGCTGTTGATTTCCAAGAACCTGAGGGACCAGAGAGCTCATTGCCTTTAGAGGCCCCAAAAGTATACCCTTACATCAGAAATGAAGCAACTACATCAATGTCATGTCCAGACAACCCTGTTCAGATGAGTGACGCCAGGTTGACGCCAGGTAGTTTGGTCTTAGGCAGGGAGCTCCGTCTACCTGTGACCTGATTTTGGAAGTCCTCCTGGAGGAGATTAGCCAGCTGTCAACTACATGGGGAATCTCATACACCGCTTCATAACGTTCATGATATGGCATATCAACACATCTAGGTTACTTGATAAAGATCCATTACGTCTGGCAGGCCAAACAGAAAAGGGATTCAGTAAGATGATGTGGTGTGGCTATACTGCCCTACCTGTACAAAAGGATGCTGCCCCAAGCTTAAACAGCCATGGGAAGGAGGGAACAGAGTGTAAATGGTTCACTTGTTTAGTCATAGCTAATTGTTGCCATGCACTGTTATACCTTTATGAGTGGGTAGGTATACAATAGGGGAGTCCTTTTGACATGGAAGCTGCAATTGTTATACCTATTCGAGTGGACATGTATATTGTTGCACCTCAGTTTGTGCCACTTGTGGGGGTTTGCTCATGCAGCTGCCTCTGGTTGTTTTCTGCCACATTATCAATAGGTACAAAAAGGAGAGAAGAAGCCCCTCGGAAAATTCAGTTTCAAAATTGGGAGTGCAAAGGCACAGAAGATGAGTGAGTTTCACCAGCAGTGCCAGAGCAGTAAAAGTGGGCACTAAAAAAAAAAAAAAGATGAGTGACTTCCGATGCCAAATGTAAGTTGTAGTAAACACTGTGACAAATGTCGAAAAGAAACTACATTAAGAATTGTTGCAAAAGCATCGAATTCAGACAGTTATTTGTGAAAAGGTTTTTTATTTATAATCAGTGGAAGAGTAGAAAGTTGTTGGAGTAATAAAGAAGAGTTCTTGTTACAATACTAATAGCAATAATAATATAAAATACAAAGTCAAGACAAAAAGAGTGACAAATGATGAACCTGACTAAGACTATTCTTACCTTGAAGATTTTACTGGAGGGAGGTCCCCATCCTGTAACAAAATTAACATAATCATCTTTACAGTGTTAGTTGCATAACATGGGGTTTCTGTTAAAGTAGAAGTTTTGATTTATTCACAAATTGGTATTTGGTATTCATATATATGTTAAGATAAACATTTTGCATTCTATCATATACTGCAATGGAAGATAACAATTTTGATTTTACATCAATTATGTAAGAAATAATGGATTATATCCAACTAACTGTAAGGAGGTTATTAATAATGATAACTAAAACAAAAAAATTAAATGTGTTTTCAGAAACACAAGCTCTGTCACTATTCAGTTAGATCTCAATATATTCCACATATCTTGCCTCTATATTCCATTTGAAGTAAAGGGAATTGTTAGAGCCCAAAGCTGTAAAAGTGGTAATGTCCATTCTCTTTAAAGTATTCTGAAACCTACACAGGAGGAGTTTAGCCAGGTCCAGTTAGAAGAACTGAGGAAATCTTTGTCAAAGTGAAGTTCTGGAATTTGAAATGCAGATATCCTAATTATGAACCTTATATACATTACCACATAGCTGTCTTAACCTGTACTGTTACAAATACAGTAACACTTAGTTTCAGACTAGTCTAAATCTATGGAGATGGTTATGTATATATGCATAAGTATTCCTTGGTACAGAAAGAAGACAAGTATGCGGGTGTGATTGGTTTCCCAACACTTCTCTCCGCTTACAAAATGTCTTACATGCTACAAACAGGCACCTTGAAGAGGAGAACTGATTTACTGCTAACAGCTGTTTGCAAAACAACTGCCAAATCAAAGTAGTTTTGTAAAGAAAACCTAACACCTATTTTATTTTCATACATAGAAATTATGGACATATTTTCCTGACATTTTGTAAATAAATGCAGTATTACTTTTAACAGAAGAGCTGAGTTGGAATAGAATCATTTGCATCCTTATATATTTTGTCTAGCAGCTTTTGAGAACCATTTTCTCCTATCTTCATAAACTTGTTTTAGTTGATGCATAATACATTGAATATGGTTTAATTCAGCCTTTGTTTCATTAAAATATAACAAAAAGGATACAGGTAAACAAAGGTAAACTTAAAACATCAACTACACAATACCAACTTAAATGGTCATCTAGTAATAGGATAAAGCTGTGTTAACTAGGTTGTATAATAGTGATTGGACAGTTAATTAGTGAAGGGAGAAAGTAAAATAACTGATGACTTCATGATTGTCTGTAACTACTATATCGAGCTATACAATACCATTAACTGGGAGATATAGTAACTTTTATCATAACTGTTAGGTCATATAAGTTTTATTATTTATAAAGTTAATGTAATTACATTCATAGTGGGACTATTTTATCATTATACTTATTTATTGTTCATTGTATTTATCTTATTTTGTACACATATTTGGCTCTGCAAATGGGTTATACCCACTTAGAGGTTAAATACTTACACACATTAAGGGTTTTATTAAACCTGGAAATGTAAGATTTGAATGGACTATTGCCCATTTTTGTGTAATCTTGACCTTGAAGTAAAAGTTTTACTCTGCTAATGTAATCAGCTTTATCTCAAATTACAAACCTATTTACCTTCAGTATTAATTACATTTTTTTTTCAATTATTTAATAATGTTTATTGTGGTTTATTTTAATAATAGTTTTTATTCAAATTTTGTAAGATTTATTATCTTTTGCTTGAACTAATAATTTATTATTTTCATTTACATCCTGACTCACAATCTCTATACCTGCCACATAACCATCCTCATTTCTTTGAAAAATCTACTCAGGTATTTAAACCTCTATTCAGCATGTTTAGTTCCTTATATTAATATAAAAATAATAGTTGCAACAAATCTTCACTTATCTTTTGGAATCCTTGCCTGGACTACTTTCGCAACAATTTCATTGCATTATCAACATATCCTTTTGGTCTCTTTTTTGATGTTGTTTATTTACACTGTTATGGTTACTGCTAAACAGTGTAAATAACAGCTATGATTTCAACCCTCAACTAACTTTTAATTTTCGAGAATTATCACTACCATTATGCTCAACTGTTTTAATACAGCTAAAAATACTGTACATAATCATAAGCTCTCTCTTATCCTTATTAATTTTAGTACATTATCAAGTGTAAAATAAACAGCAATTATAAGTTTGTAACTTTAGTATATTTCAACAAACCTTACCATAATGTTGTCAGAAACAGAAGTTACTGTTTTCATCCACCAAGGATCTTCTTTAATTTCTATTTGGTTATCCATTTCATGATCACTGTCATATTTCTTGACCTTCATTACAGGATTTTCAGGAAAAAATTCTCCCTTGTTCTCTAATTGAAAGTCTGACACCAGACTCTGTTCCTTAATTTCAGTTTTCAAATCTATGTTACAGTTGATGCTGGATGTAACAGTTTCAGACTTACTCTCCTTTACAAGATATCTGGTGGAATATTCTCTCTGTTTCTGTGAACAAAAGTCTGCAACAGGAGTCTCTGATTTAATTTCTGTTTTGATTTCCGCATCCATATGTGAAGCATCATTTTTTTTCTTCATAGTAACAATATTGGTAAAGAACTCTCTCTTATTCTGTGAGGCTGTGCTGTCTGTGAGAGTTTCCTCTTCTTTGGTATTCATTTCACATCTGATGCTGAATCTGAAGATGCCTTTCTTAATTTCTTTAACACACCTGTGGAGAAAGGAACAAATTATGTTTAACATTAAACATATAAGGCACTTAAAAACTATTGCTGCAAAAGTTATATTTTATGGCTTCAAGAAAACCTCTATAATAAAAAAACATCAAAAATTGCAATTCTGAAGCAGGTGTTGTTACTAAATGTGGGTTGGTTGCTTGTAAATCACGGTGAGAGAACAATGTGGCTTATGCACACTACTGTTTAAAATTAATGGGTTATAAATGTACTGACCTGGAATCAATATTTTAATGTAAAAACAATTAATTGGCATGGAAACTAAGAACAAATATGGGTCATTGTCTAATGCTACTACTGTTGATGATTGGTGGAACTGAAAAGAATTCAGGTCTAATATTGGAACAGGGAGGAAGATATTCGAAACTATCTCCAATCCAATAAAGGAAACAAGCAATGTTTTAAGAAAACTGCTCTTTATTACTCAAACAAGTCTTTATTTCTTTCAACTAATTAAAATAACAAATAAATGTTTTTATTTATTGCTTCTGCAATAATTCTGCTTTTTATGCCCATGCTCACTCTAGTTGCAACTATGACTGAAAGCTACAAACTTCCCATCAAAAGTCACTAACTGGAGCTCAGCTCTCATTTATGTAGCTGTCAATAATGTTTCAAGAAACTGCAACGATTTGTACTCATTGTTGCATCTACAAACTGTTGTAGCTATCACAAATCCAGACACAGCTGTGACAATAGAAGTTTCAGTGCCAAGTGCTCACCAAATGCACAAATGTTTACTCAAACAGATGTAAAATGCATTACCTAATGAAAGGAGAACATGTGCAACAATTATGGTTGGCAAGATGTAGTCACATTGCACCTTCGTAAGGACTGGTCATCCTGACTAGTACCATTGACTAGGTGTGCTATCAGTCTCTGGATGTGGTAGAAAGTAACATTTATCTGCTTCACCACAAGGTATGGCCCTTGCCATGGCTGTTGAAGCTTTGTTCCATGAAGGTTGATATAGTCACATTAGATCACTTTGCTGCAAATCTTGATGGTTGTTCTGCCAGTTGTAATGGGGTCTTCATCCAGTTGCTCCCTACCTGGATGCATTGACATGCAATTTCATATTATGAAATCAGTCTGCAAGATTTTCCATGGAGTCGATTGCTGCAGATCTCCCACTTGAAAACTCGCAAGCATCAGGTTACATGGTAGGTGCAGTCCCTATCAAAGGTCAAACTGTCAGTGTCAGCCCGGTGCTGTTGTGGGTTGAAGAGAAGTAGGCCAGCAAGAAAAAACACCCCTCACATCCCAGTCTTTATAGTGTAACTTCAAGGGACGATCAAGAATATGTTTGTAATGTGCAAAGAGTGATGATATGAAGCAAACTGCTCTGTGAGATGTAATGCCTTTAGTTGTTTAGTAACTTCTGAGCCAATCTCTAGAGTACTCTTTGAAGATGTTTTGGAGTAATTCAGTTCCTGTTAAAATATAACACTTGCAGCAGGAACTCACCATCGAATGATTACCTAAAAAATCAACAATATTGAAAACTCTGATGTATTCCATTCATAAAACCTTCTCTATCTCTTCTGCAAACAAATTATTCTTACAATAGATTATACATCAACCTAATTCAGATAATATTAGCAAAAATTATCTGATTACTTGCCACCTTGTAAGTGAAAGTGAAATAATACAGTGCAACAGGCCAAAGAGATAGTCAAACCTTTCTAAAGCTAGCTGCTATGTCACACAGGTGAAATTCAGATTTGTTTGCATGGCCAGGAATAAAAGAGGAGAGGTAAGAAATGGTTGAGGATTTTCTGTGTAAGAAAAGTTTAAATATCTTATGTGAAACTTATAAAAGAAATATCTCAGATATGATTAACCTTGAAAAGAAATGTATAGGACATAAATTGTATGTTTTAATGAGATCTACATTTTCAGTGTGGTAAACTTTTGTCTCTCTCTTACAGTTTACCAGTTGTAAAAAGGTTATCCAGAAAGGAGATCTTCAGAGACTGTTCTGAGACAATGCAAGGTATATATTTCTTTAGTCATGAAAATGTCTGAAAACCATTTTTTAATCAAAAGTGTTAGACCTGCGCATCCTTGGAAAATACTGAACTTAAATATCAATCTTAGTATTCAACTGAGTCGTCATTTTTTATATATGTTGTTCTATACATACTTTTTTTTTATTCAGGAGGTCTCTAAATGTGTATTTCTGTTGATATCTCAGTACTGAATTTTTGGGTGAAATATAATACCTTTTGTATCTACTATACATGCAAAGTCAACAATGTTAAAATATACTAAAAATGTGCAAACTATATTAAAATATTGAAAATGAACAGTAAAAATATATAAAGCACCACTATAAGAAAATAAGAAGAAACTCATAAACAAATGTATATTAAAAATTCTAATAACTCAAAATCAATTGACAATAAAAATAGAATTGTAAACCCCTCGCAAAAGAGGAACAAAAAGAATATTAGGAGGATAAAAGGTATAAATAAGCATATCAAGGAAAAATAAGTAACTAACTGCTATTGTGTGAGGCTGAGGGGAAAATGCCATGGGATCTTTAATTTAAGCAGGAATACCTCATATTTTAAGGAAATAAGCTTTATGAGATATGTGTCCAGAAGGATTCATAAAATATATAAAGTCTTTGCTCTAGGCAGAATAGTTTAAATAGCCCCCTGTAAATTAATTAATAAATAGTATACAATTCAAACAAGTATATGCTTCTAAAACCTTAATTAATTTAGATAAAAATCTGCAACAAAGAAATTATAAATCATTTTGTAAATTTGTTAAACAGGAAGTAGAATTTCATTGTAGTATTAGTTCATATTAATACATATTCATATTATTTTCATAATAAGATAGTCTTTTAACCTGGTAGGTCATAATGGATGAAAGAAATGTGTGAAATGATGCTCAAATAAGTTCATATTGAGCTTAAATGTACTAAACTTACATCATCTCAGGATAATGAAAACATTAAACAGCTCCCCCCTCCAAAAAAAAAAAAAAGCTTCTCGCAGTTTCCACTCTGATATTCAAACTTGGGGACCCTTTAATGTGAATCCCACAATCATCATACTACAGAGGTCAAAACATGAAAATATACAACTATTGAAATTATTACAAAAGGAAAGAAAGTATTAGCTATTTATGGTAAAATACTCACAAAGAGTTTCAAAAGCAAAGTATGCAAACACATGGAGCATAAGTTGGAAAGAAAAATTCAATGCCATAGCCGGGATTTGAACAGCAGACCTCTTGGTCTCTAGCCGATTGCTCTACTGCTGAGCTACCATGGCAACATGCTGACATAGCATTGAATTTCTCAAGTGACTTGCATGTTTCCTGGTAAACTACAAGATGATCTCAAATTATTTTGAGCTAACAATCCCAATGTTGTATAAGTACTTTAAATCCCAGGATTCATAGTGTAGGCAACTATTATGGTCAATTGGTATTAGTTTAATTATTTTTTCACACAAGCTATGTGTAAGCCAGGAGTCGAATAGGTAGAGTCTGCCAACAATCAGCTATAACTAACAAAGCAAGCCATACACATATCAATTATGGTCACATGGCATACTCACATTAGTGACTAATGATTTCCGTTTTATAAGAGTTTTTCTAGTTTATAAGATTAACAACACTAAAATAATTTAAATCTATACATGTATTGTTTCTACACTTTTAACTTCTGCAATATATTGTTATAAGCTTTCAAAAATTTCCTTGGTTAGTTCTGGTCTTTAAGGTTCAATAAAACATGTACTACATTTATTTGGCACCTTATTTGGCCAATAGAAACCCACTGTTGTGTTTGCCAGACCTTTGTTGCTATTCTGCCTGCCAACATTCATATAAACATGTGAGGTTGCAATACTATTCTAAGTCCTAAGTTTAATTTCATGAATCGGTTATAATTTCTCTCTACAGTTTACTGTATGTTTAAAATTTTCTAATCTTTTGCAATTATTAAATAATGGTAAATACTTACAATGTACAGCAGACAAGCACAGGCCATTAGACCATAGTAGTCAGCCAGTAAACTAACTGGGTCCTCTGATATTCTGATTCAGTCCAGTTTAGGTCGTTACTCTGTGTGTATGATATAAATAAACTGATTTTTGTGTAACTAAGAGTTTAGCAATTCCTACTGTCTGCACTTTTGTAGATCTAGGTTAGTGCGAGTATCAATAATCAGCGAGCTGACTTCTCACCCGGGGGTTCCGGGATCGATTCCCGGATTGGGTGGGGAATTTTTCTCTAGCCAGAATTATTCCCTATCTCCCACTGAGTCTGAAAGTTTGTATGTGAGTTGAATGTGTGCATATTTGAGTAAAACAAAAGGATTTAAACCAATGTAAAAGATACTACAGACAACAAGTTGTTCCAAGTGGAAAGCTCCTGATATGACCTTACATGTTAAAGGGGGCTATGTAAATGAAAAAAAAAAAATAAAAATCAGATTTGACAAAAGTTTCATATACATTGATCCAGAAAGCTTTAACAAATATAACGAAACTGGATACATTACTTTTGTAAACATTTCAGCTAAAGTTGTTGATGGTCTGAAAGGGTTTAACATAACAACCAGCCTCAACTTTCATGGTTTCTTTTAAAGGAAAAATTATATTAGCTGGTGAAGAAAACATGCTATAACGCATTCAAGTTCTAGTTGGAATTTGTTGTGCATCCAGATATATTGAAAACTGCTAGATTAGCATGTTAAGTTATTCTTATTCTTCATTTGTATTTTCATTTAAGGTGTAGCAGAGCTGAGAAAATACTAAGCACAGGCTGGGGTATTACTGCCTATTGCATATTTAGAAATTATCTTGATATGGAGAAGTTACAGCAACTGCTGTATTTAGTAACAGAGCACAGGAATATTGGTGAGCTATATCTGTGCAATATATGTGACAACATAGTTCCAGCAAAACGGATGAAAGGAAGAAAAATAGTTTCCCAATAATGGCAACATTCATCCAAAGAAAAAAAACTGGGAGTTTCAGCAATGATGCATTATTTCACCGGATAAAGTGGTTTACTTCTGTATAACATGGTGAGGGGCCGCGGAGTGGCCGAGTGGTTAGACCATTCGCCTCTGACCTACACAGCCCATGTTCTATCCCAAGTGACTGCATGTGACATTTGTGGTGGACAAAGCAATGCAGGGGCAGGTTTTCTCCAGGTTCTCCAGTTTCCCCTACCATCACTTTCCACCAGTACACCATTTTCATTCCATGTATCTGCGGTGCCACAAGTAATAAAAGTGGGCATTAAACTATATAAAAAAATGTACATGATGAATACTACAAAATCCTGGACAGGCTGTCATTCTTCAAGCTCAAATGCTTCAATAAAATGGTGGTAGACTGGTTGAATCAGTACACAGGAATTTGTATCATCTGGGCCTTACAACATTGCAAGCAGTTTGAAGCTACTGAAACAGTCTTTGAAATAGATGAATTCAAATTCAGTTGGAGGAAATACAATGCATCGTGTAAGGACCAGTGGTTATTTGGAGGCTTTAGCAAGAGATGAAAATCAGTTCTTCCTCATTCTATTGGAAAGGACAAGGATACATACCTTGTTATTATCTAAGACTAAATTTTACCCAGAAAAACAATAATATCAGACTCTTAACATAAACTCCAAGATGAAAGATTCCAGGCAAACCACTCGATGGAATTTGTGAGCACTGATGTAAGTGGGGAAGTTCACCAAGGAAATGTATGAAAACTAGGAGGGGAGGTCACACTTATACATGCAAGATAGAGAACTGATGGAAAGAATGTAGAACAGGGTTACCCAAACTTAAGTCTGTAGCCCATGTCCAGCCCACCAAGATTGTTTATGTGGCCTGTCTCATCTTCCTGAATGGACAATGAGACATGCAAGTGAGCAAGAATACTCAAATATTTTTATCTCAAAAGTAAATAACAAATGACCAAAATATACTTTGAGGAATATCTGGCAATTTTGTAGACCTTGCCCAGAAGAGGTCAGTGAAAGCAGGCAGTGCATTCCTAAATTTAAAGCCACTGTTCCAGACCAACAGCCATTTGTCCTTTATGCACTGCTATTATTTTTTTGGTAGTGTTTAGCACCCGCTTTTACTACTTATGGTACCATAGGCGATGACACTGGAATGAAGATGGAGAACCAATGGAATGCAGAAAAAACCCGTCACTTTGCTGATTTGTCCACCATGTTATCCATTCATGCCTCTTTCCTTGCATGTTATGTAGCATGCCTGTACTTTCCAAAACCATCATAGTTTGTTTCATTCTCATTGAATTTACTTGCTTAGTATGTTGCAAGAAGTGAAAAATGCTTTCGAGAAAGCGAAAATTGATAGCGAGTTTAGGAAATACAATGAGTGTTGGTTCAGTAACTACTTTGTTAAGCAGCATATGACAAGGTGATGTGCATGATTTGTCAAGAAGTAATCACAATTATGAAAGAATATAATATAAAAGGACATTACCAGACAAAACATTCATCCTAGTTTGATAAGTTTAATGGTCATGATCATATTGGGAATGTGAAAACCTCTGTAACAAAATCACATACCAGAAAACAATTTCATTACCTGAGGTGGTAAAAGTAGTAAAAGCGGGCAATAAATGCTATAAAATACAGCCATTTCTAATTCAGGGCACAAATTTAGAACAAAAAAATGTTATGAAAGCCAATTATGAGCTTTCAGAACTTATTGCCGAGTATGCAAAACTGTTTACTGAAGGAGAATTTGTAAAAAAAAAAAGTGTCTCACGATTGTTGCTGAAATATTGTCCTGATAAATCAGATGTGTTGAAATCTGTTTCTCTATCAAGAAATATTATAAGCAGGCATATTGAACTTGTGGCTAGTGTTAGGCATCAATTGATTGTTCAAATGCTTTTCCAGTGTATGTGATGAGAGTACTGACATGATGGATACCGCTCAACTACTGGTATTTGTGAAGGGTGTAGACACAGACTTTACAATTACAGAAGAACTTAGAGGAGTGAGAAGTATGCATGGAACCATAAAATGTAGTGACATATTTCATGAGGTTGTAAAAACTGTGGAAAGAATGGATATTAATTGGGAAAGGTTATGAGGTATAACTTAAGATGGTGCACCCAATATGGCAGGAGTTAACCTCAGAATGGCTGAGGTGATAAAGAAAAAAGTCAAGTATCATGTGGGTCAAGTACAGAAGTTGCATTGCATTATACAACAAGAGGTGCTAGGTGCAAAGGCAGCTAATCTCCATGATGTTATACAGTTGGTTTCGAGACTTCATCGGTAGAAGGGCGCCACACCAATGCAGCTTTTAAGTCTTTCGTTGATGAAATGAACAGCAAATATGGTAATCAATTTACCAGAGAGAGACAAGGTGGCAAAGTCATGGTCAAGCATTAACTAGATTTTTTGCTCAGTGGAAGGAACTTCAGGGATTTCTGGAAGAAAAAGAAAATGCATGTGAATTGTTAGGAGACCCAGAGTGGCTGTTCTGCTCAGCATTTCTGGTTGACAAGACCAGCCATTTAAATCACTTAAACCTGACACTAGAAACCAAAGACAACAAATCAGTAAGGCCCAGATGTTTGGCCTAAAACTGTTAGAAATCTGCAAGGCTTTAACACCTAAAAAATTGTAAAAATACACCAACAATATGACACAGAAACAAAAATTTTTGACTCATTTTCAAAATCTTGGTGGTTTTTATAATTGAAATTTTATGATAACACATTAAATAAATAATAATATTCATCTTTATTAATAAATTTTTAAACTATTTAATTAAACAAGAAATAAGACACATATGACACTATCACAAAATGAAAGAAAGTTTCATTATGATGGTTACAAAAAAGTAATAGAGCATAGGCATTTTTAAGTTTTCAAATACAATCAATCTTCTACTTTCACTCAGCATTAACTTGTATCTGGAGACAGAGCGCTCAATATCACAGGATATTATTGGTACATATTTGAAACAATTCAAACCAATAGTATTCATTCAAGTAGTCACATATTTCTTCATTTCTTCAAAGTGTTGTTGCATTAGGATTTGCTGATTAGCATATTTCTGAACAAAATTGCTCAGGTTCTGATTACTAACTTTCTCCAGCGGTATATTAGCAGACATCATCATTGTATGAAAAGCTTTCTTAATATCATTTTGCTCATGGCGATGAAGACAAAATGTTGTCAAACAGGAGCAATTGGTGGTTCTCTGATGCAACATTTCAACCCAAATTGTTTTTGTGTTTTGCTGTACTGTTGCACATTAAATTACTTTTTAGATTCCACCTTAACTTTGCACCGCTTATAGAATAGAATTGTGCCATCTCTACTGAAATGCTTATCTTGAAACTCCCGTGCAAATGCTTGCAGTTTTTCACTTAACAAACCGTTAATCAAAAGTATGATAAACTGAGATTACAGTGAAACACAACAACATACAGTTAAATCTTTTCAATAACTGAAGCGGCTGTTCTTTAAAGTCACCCCTTCTCCTTGGCACCAGTGAGAAGAACTTCTACCTGCTAAAGTTATTTACAGAAGCAGTTGACCTTACCACGAAAATTGACTATAGCCATCCTAATCTCTCTGTTCACTTTTTTTGCATCTGTCCCTTTACACATCTGTCTGTTTCTCTTAATTCTCCAAAATATACAGACCCAACACATATTTTGTGAAAATATTGTTAGATACAAAATGCTGAGAAGTTACAAGCAACAATTCAGGGGTTTCCAAATGCCTGTTGGAGATGGCTATATGCAAATAAATGTATATCAAGGACAGAAGCAGAGGAAAAAAAGGAAAAATGAACAACATATGACCTTAATAAAAAAAGACTGACAATTGTCAAGAAAAACTTGACAAGCGAAAATATGACATAACATGACCAATGGAAATTGCATAATTCTAATCACATTAGAAGGAATCATGTTTAAATTACGTTTGCTATGGAAAAAACATAAAGGGAAAAATATGACATGTCATAAAACAACTGGGCTCTACTTACAGTGATGTACACAGTGCTATTAAATTGTTTTAACTAATATTGAAATTGTTTAAGACAACAAATTTTTTGAAGAACTAGACACATTTTCCTATATTTGGTATCCTTAAAGACCAATATCCAGAAGCATGCTTTGATTTTTATTCATTTGCAAAGATAATTCAGGAGAATGAATAAGTATCTGGAAATAGATTCATTAACTTTGTAAAATTGAAATCTGAAATTCATCTGCTTACATCACCCTTCATTTTTGACATGGATAAAGCACCAGAAATGCTTCAATTGCAAGCTGTTAGATTTGCAGTGTGATGCAATGAAAGAAGCCTTCAGCCCAAAGGACCTTCCCAGTTTCTACAAATCTATTGAAAGATAAATATCCAGCCCTGAAGAAACAAGCCCAACATATCCGCATGTTTGCCTCAACATATATATGTGAACATACATTTTCAAAAAGGAATGACCAGAAATCAGGAATAAGATCTAGCTTGATTGATCGGTATCCCCAAAATGTGTTGCTCCTGAGCAGATCTGAATAAAAATGATGCATCAATAATTTATGAAACTCAAATACCAGTTTCATACCTCCCATTGGGTGAGTAATTTTTACTGTAATTTTATACTTATAGAACAAAGTTCTGCAGAAATGTCTAACACACTGTATATATTTATTTGCATTATTTATAGTTTTATACGCCATTTTTCTGTTTTTACATTCCATAAAATACACTTATTTTATGAGTGACCTCATCTGCTGCAGAAGACTATCCACTGCAAGTCTACTATTTTCAAAAGTGGATCTTGTGTGCTTGTACATTAAGCACCACTGAACATGTTCCCAATAGAGAATGTTATGAACATTAATGTAGTAGTGCATTAGTATTAATACTTGTTTGCAATTCCCCTAAACTTGGTCATTATATCCTCCAGAAAAACATACTTTTGGCTTAGGGTTCGGAAGCTCCATGGCCCAATCGCACTGTGCAATTACAAGTTTGTCACCAGCTGATGATCTAATCAGTGAAGCCAACACAAGATACAGGACGAATGTGCCTATTTTGTGTGAGTGTGTCTAGACTGTAATAAATACAGAACAACTGCTACTGATTTTGTTATAATTGGTTTGGTATGGTGTGAATTCTATGGAGACAAGCAAAAAATTTGAATCCCTATTTTCACAGGACTGTGGCACCGTTGAATCTGGACCTAAACCGCATTAGTCTAGAAGGTTTCACTTCCTACATTATGTTGGTATAGAAGCAATTTAGTGGTAAATTAATGTGCTCTACTATACCTCTTTACCACGCACATTTTTGTACTTTTATGTATTTACTTATTTATGAACGTCTGTTTACAGGGCAGGCATGATGATTTATTCCTGGACCAGACGATTTACATCTAAGTTAGTAGACACTCCATAATGCATAATAAAATTAGTTTCATTTTTAAATGCATTATGGTATATGCTAAAACACCTGAGAACTGGAACTGATCAATGCTATTCTCTTACTCCAGCTATGGTTTAAAACTTCTTTTATGATGCAATCTATTAAAGAAATGAAAATATTGCATATACCTATTTACATCTCAAGCGAACTTTAACATAGCTTAGTTGCTGTAAGGATTTAAAATTAGCAACACAATGTATAAGAAGAGTAAATTGAATGTACTGTTCTATCACAACTGTGAAAACACTCACTAACACAAGATACAATCTAAATTATTTCATACACTGCTACTTTGGTACATCCATATCTTAATTAATTTCCAGCAAGAGCTAAGACAATACCTTTACTATCGAAAGATGCATTCAGCACAAAAATGTGAACAAAAGATCAACCAGAGTGTGAACATAAAATATGGCAACTATACGACTTCAAAAACATTATACAATTTGCAAGGCATTTGCTGCAACCAAATTATGACACAGCTCTTTGTTTTTTAACAGTTGGCAAATTATGTATTTATTTTTGTTCTGGATAAAAAGAAAGCTATGCTTAACAATTTCAATCTTTTCAATGCAATTATAATACATAGAGAATTATGATGATAATAATGGTAATAAAAAGCATCATAATCATCGTAATACTAATAACAGTGATGATCATAATAATAATGATGATGATAATCGTAATGATAGTGATGATGATACTACTTTGAAGAAAATAACAAATGTAATTTATTCGTGTAATACGCTTTTACACTAAACTGGAAAAAGTCTGGTTTGTTCCTTTAACACGTTTCTTTACCTATCAATTCTACAATGAACTAATCTTGTAAAATGGTATTCTTCCATCTACTTCAAGATAAGCCAAAATTAGTGTCGCCTCACCCGATATGACTAACCAGCTTCAAAGGCGTAAAACTACAATTAAAAACTAAAAACAAAATATCCAACAAGACTGCCGTTCTGTGATTCAAATGAAATTCCTTCCGTTCTGTCCGTATGACTAGGGTGAAAGAAGTGAATAACGGCATTCCACTAAAGCAAAGCGTAAATATTCGGAATTTCAAAGCCAATAAACAAGTGATATATTATTATTCTACAAATTGTGTTTAAACGAGATCTACAACTTTGTTATTGTAAGTTTTTATCCCTCTCTTACTATTTACGCACAGTCATGTAAAAGTAATCCACAATGAAGAGGTTAAATACCTACTTTGGTATCTAAGACAGTTTTCCATTTTAGGGTACGGTCGCACAAACACATGTGCACAAACTTGTCTCCAAAAAGGATTTTGTTACTGACGTGACGTGACAACATATCTTTTCGTTGAAATGTTCAATTGAATATTTCAGTGGAATGCAATACCTTCTCTAACCACTTTATACATAGCACGGAAAGTAATAAACATCACCATTTCTTTTGAAATCGACAAACACTGATTTTGTGTACATAATAAAAATCTATAACCCGACTAAAAAGTACATCTATCGGTTTACTTCGGCTGTCGTCGGGACTTTTCGGCCATGTGTAAAACAGTCTAAGAGGTTCGGTGTAAAGATTTAACTCTTCATGTTTCGCCCAGCGAATATGCCGTTATAAAAATATGATTACTCTTGATACTCCGAAAAGAATCAAGTATTATCGCAGGGAGCCCATTGTATGCTTTAACAATAGGATGTACAAACAGACAATAGTAATTACTTGGTTTTCTATAAATTTAATATCGATAGATTCTCCTAGCTAACACAGAACACATTCCTGGAACATCGCTAAACTTACCGGGCCTCACAGCTAAAATAGCTAGCACACATAACGTGTTCCTGGAATATCGCTAAACTTACCAGGCTTCACAGCTGAACGAATTGCATACAGAATACGTCCCTGGAATATCGCTAAGCATACCGGGTCTCCCATCTAAATTAGCTAGTACACAGAACAGGTCCCTGGAACATAGCTAAACTTACCCGGCCTCACCGCTAAACTAGCTAGTATACAAATACGTCCCTGGAACATCGCTAAACTTACCCGGTCTCATGGTTAACTAGCTAACAGCATACAGAGCACGTTCCTGGAATTTCGCTAAGCTTACCGAGCCTCACAGCTAAACTAGGTGTCACACAGAATACGTTCCGGGAATATCGCTAAACTTATCGGGTCTCAACCAAACTACCTAGAACACAGAATACGTTCCTGGGATAGTGCTAAACATACCGGGCTTCGCAGCTACACTAGCTAGCACACAGAACACATCCCTGGGATATTCCCAAACTTACGTACCTCGCAGCTAGCCTAACTAGCACACACACAAGACGTCCTTTGACATATTGCAAAACTTACTATTGCGCCTCAGCTAACGTAGCTAGCACTCAGAGCACGTTCGTAAGATATTCGTAAACTAGCCGAGCTTCACAGCTAGCCTGCTTGCACAGGAATGCACCATTAGGATATCACTAAACTTAAAGGTCTTCGCAGCTAGCCTAGATAACACAGAATACGTTCTTCAGGTATTGCTAAACATACCGGACTTCACAGGAAGACAAGCCAGCACATAAATTGAGATATTGACAAACTTACCGGACCTCGCATCTAGCTAGCAAAAAGAACATGTCCCTGTGGTATCACTAAACTTACCGGGCTTCACAGCTATCATAGCTATCACACAGAATACATCCCTGAGATATTGCTAAACTTACCGACATTGCAGCTACCCTAGCTAGAACACAGCATACGTTCCGGGGATATTGCTAAACCTACCCGTCCTTGAGGCTAGTTTAGCTAACTCACAGAATACGTTCCTGGGATATCACTAAACATACCCTCTTCGCAGATACCCTAGCTTACACACAAAATACGCTACGGGGATAGCGCTTAACTTATGAGGACTCGTATCTGGCCTAGCTAGCACACAGAATACGTTCCTGGGATATCGCCAAACATACCGAGCATGTCAGTTACGCTAGCACAAAGAATACCCCCTGGAATCTAGCACACAGAATATGTCCTTGGGATGTCACAAAAATTACCGGGCTTCACGGCTTGCCTAGCTGAAACACAGAATACATCATTGGGTATTGCAAAACTTATCGGATGTCGCGGCTAGCCTAGCCGGCACACAAAATGCTCGTATGCTATATCACTAAGCTTCCACTGTTTCACAGCTAGCCTAGCTAGAACCAGAATACGGTATAAGGGTATTGCTAAACTTACTGCGCTTCACAGCCAGCCTAGCTAAAACACTGAATACATTATTGGCATATCACTGCACTAGGTTAGCAAGCAGACAGATTACGTCGCTGAGATATTCTAAACTTACTAGTGTTCACAGGTAGCCTAGTTAATAGAGAGAATACGTCTATGGGATATCTCTAAACTTACCGGACTTCACAGGCAGCCTAGTTGGTACAGAATACATCCCTGGGATATCTAAACTTGAAGGACTTCACACTAGCCTAACTAGCACGCAGAATATGTCCCTGGGAAATCTCTATCCTTACCAGCCTTTACAACTAGCCCAGCGAGCACACTGTTTACTTTCCTGGCATATCAATAAAATTGGAAGGCGTCAGATCCAGCACACAGAATCCGACTCTGGGATATCATTCAGTTATTGGGATTTACAGGTAGACTATCAGGGATACAGAGTATGTCCATGGGATATCTCTAAACTTACCGGGCGTCCGAGCTAGCCTAGCTAGCACACAGTTTCCGTCATCGGGTTATTACTAAACTTGAGAGCGTCCTAGTTAGCCTAACTAGCAAACAGAATACGTCACTGGGATACCATTAAATTACTGGGCTTCACAAGTAGCTTACCTAGTACACAGATTACATTAATGGGATATAGCTACACTTAAGCAGGTTTCACAGTTAGCCCTACTAGCACAAAAAGCACGACAATAGGCTTATGCCAACTTACCGGACTTCACCGATAGACTAGCATAGGAATTTGGGCTGTCATTAGACTTTCCAGACTTCACAGATAGCCTAGCTATTACATAGAATACGAACCTGGGATATTGCTAAATTTACCGGATTTCACAACTGCCTAAGTAGCAAACAGAGTACATGATTCGACATCGTTAAAGTTACCGGGCCTCGAGGCTAGCCTAATTAGAACACAGAATACGGGCATAGGATATCACTAAGCTTGCCAGGCTTCACAGCTAACCTAGCTAGCATACAGAATACGTTAACGGGATATTGCTAGAGTTAACGAACCTCACAGCTAGCGTAGCTAGAACAGAACATGCTTATTCCATTTCACTTAACCTATTAGGCCTCAGGCTTAGCCTAGCTAGAACACAGAATACTTTATTCGGATATCAGTAAGCCTACCAGGCTTCACAGATAGCCTAGCTAGCACACAAAATATGCCCAAGGGATACCACCAAACTTACGAGGCTAACAGCCAGCCTAGCAAACCCACAGATTATGTTCTTATTAATTCGATAAACTTAAAGGTCATCGCAGTTAGCACAAATTATACCATTCTGGGATATCAGAAAATTTGCTAAGGTTACACAGCTAACCCAGCTACCACAAAGGATACATCCCTAGGATGTCACTAAACCAATGTGCTTCGCAGCTAGCCATTCTAGCACACATAATACATTCCTAGGAAATCGCTATACGTACTGGGCTCGCAGTTAGCCTAATTAGCTTAAAAAAATTCATTCGTGGAATATCACTACATTTACCGTGCTTCGCATCTAGCCTAGTTAGACCACAAAATACGACACTGGGATATTGCTAAACTAACCAAGTTTGGCAGGCAATACACAGAATACTTCGCTGAGATATCGTCAAAGTTGCCGGACTTCAGCTCCCCTAGCCAACACACAGAATATGCCCCTGGGGTATCGCTAAACTATCTCGGCTTCAAAAGTAATATATCTAGCATACATAATATGGCCCGGGGATATTGCTAAACTCAGCAGGCTTCATATGATGCCTAGCAAGCACAAAGAATGTGCTATTGGTATATTACTAAACCTGGAGAGCTTCAACCTAGGCTAGCTAGCAGACAGAATACTTCACTAAACCTACCGGGCTTCAAAGCCAGCCTAATTAGCACGTGTTCCTGGGATATCACTAACCTTAACGGGTTTCACAGCTAGCCTAGATAGCATGGAGAATACCTTTCGGATATCACTAAACTTAGCAGTCTTCACGGGTAACCTAGCTAGCACCACGAATACATGCCTGTGATATCTCTAAGCTTACCGAGACGTACAGCTGGCTTAGTTAGCACCTAAATTATGTCCTTGGACATCATTTATCATACAATTCTTCACAAATAGCCTAGAACTTAGAATTCTTTATTGGATATTGCAAAACACGGGACTTCACAGCTCGCCTAGCTAGCACAAAAATATCTTTATGAGATATTGCTAAAGTTACCGGACCTCGCAGATAGCCTAGCTAGGACACAGAATATCTTATTCGAATATCACTAATCTTACCGGGCTTCAGGGATAGCCTAGTTAGAATGCAAATACATTTTTGGGATATCACTAAAATTACCGGGCTTCTCAGATAGCCAAGCTAACACACAGTAAACATTACTGGGACATCGCCGAACTTACCGGGGTTAACAGCTAGCTTAGTAGGCCCACATATTATATTCGTGGTAGTTAGATAAACTTAAAGGCCTTCTCAGCTAGTATAACTAACACAAGGTATAAGTCTCTGGGATATCAGTAAATTGTCGCGTTACAGTTAGCCTAGCCAGCACAAAGAATATATCTCTGGGATATAATTAAACCAGCGTATTTCGTAGCTAGCCATGCTAGCACACAGACTACTTCCCTTGGAAATAGGTAACATTTTCGGGCATCACATCTAACCTAAGTAGAACACAAAGTACGACTCCGGGATACTGCTAAACTAAGTTTCGTAGGTAACACAAAGAATACGTTCCTGGGATATAGTCAAAGTTGTCGACCTTCGGCTACCTTAGCTAGCACGCAGGGGTATCGCTGAACGTACTAGGTTCAAAAGGTAACGTAAGTAGTATACAAAATACGAATCCGGGATATTGCTAAAACCACCAAGCTTCGCAGGTAGCCTTGCTAGAAAAAAATACGTCACTGTCAGATCTCTAAAACTACCATGCTTCACAGCTGGCCTAACTACCTCGTACAATGCGTCCCTGGGATACCACTAGACTTAAACTTCACAGGTAGCCTACCTAGCACACATAACGTTCTGGGATATAACTAATTTTGCTTTTCTTGACGTGTACCCTAGCTAGCACTTAGAATTCGTTTATTGGATAGCACAAAACACCGGGTTTTTCATCTAACCTAACTAGCACATAGGATATGTCCATACGATACCTCTAAACTTACTGGGCTTCACAGGTAGCATAGCTAGCACACAGAATGTTTTACTGGTATTTTTTTTTTTTTTTTTGGTAGTGTTTAACGCCCGCTTTAACTACTAATGGCATCGCAGGCGGTGACACTGATGATACATGAATGATGATGGAGCACCGGTGGAATGCGATGGCGGGGGAAACCGGAGTACCCGGAGAAAACCCGCCCCAGCGCCGCTTTGTCCACCACAAATCTCACATGCGGTGGCTTGGGATCGAACCCCGGCCGTCTAGGTAAGAGGGTTTTACTGGTAGCCCAGCTATCACACAAAATACGTCAATGAGATATTGCTCAACTCACCAGTTTTCACAGCTAGCCTAGTTAGCACACAGAACACGGTCCTGGGATATAACAAAAATTACCGAGCTTTATAGGTAGCGCAGCTATCACACAGGATACTCCCTGGAGTATTGCTAAACCTACCGCCTGCACAAATAGGCTAGCTAGCACACAGTATCCGTCATCCCTAGTGAATCGGCCAGGACTAGTTATTACACCGAACTCCAAGGTGAGTGGAATGGCGAACCTACTATATCCCCTGTGTAGTTCTGTCACCCAAGTGGGCTCCATGGTGGGTGGCGAGCAGTGGGGAATGGAATTTGATAAAATTTTTATGGCAAACCGAAAAACTGAAACTAAAATCGTGAGTGGAAAATAAGTAGTTGAGTGTAGTGGTCCTCGCTACTTAGTAATAACTAGAACAGAGTAAGATCGAATATTTATTTCCGTTAGCCCTTTTACTGTACAAAAGGGTCTTGACAATATTGCTGGTGCGGTACACCCTTGCATTAAAATGCACAACTGGTAGAAACATTTATGGCATCCCAGACAGGAAAACTACTGAAGGCCAAAATACTGGGCAACTACCCGATTAGGGCAAACAGCATAAGACCTTGAACTCCTCGCGAGGCGTTATCACACCCGTGCATTGTGTGGTTTGTCCAATGAGGAGCTTCAAAAGGATCTGGCAAACCAAGGCGTAACATCTGTTTATAGGTTTCAACGGAAGGTGAATGGTGAACTTGTTCCTACCGGTAACCTGTATCTTATCTTTGATCGGGTATGAGACAATCGCATTTAGGCGCTATATTCCCAGCCCACTCAGATGTTACAAGTGTCAAAGGTATGGGCGCACCAGTGAGTTTTGTAATGTCATCCTACATGTGCTCTATGTAGAGAAGCATAGCACAATGGAGCTTGTTCTGCCATTCCGTTTTGTTAGAATGACATCTAGTTCCTGAGATTGCCCCCGTTTTACGGAGGAGAGAGCGATCCAGGAGATACGGGTGCGAGAGGTGTGCTCAGAAACCCGTAAGCTCTTGCATCTTCGGCAACCCTCCGTCATTCGCTCCGGTACGTATAGTTCCGTTACAGCTCAACCAGTACCGCGTCGGAAATCGCAACTCAAATCTGCTATATTAAAGGGGACAACAATTTCTGACAGGGTTCTCATCACCAGACCACATCCAAAATCTTCCACTTCTAAGCCTACATCAGCATCAACATCTGCCAGCACTGCCAATGAAGAGAAGTCAAGAAAAAGTATCTCCCAAACCTTCGACCTAGGGTACTAAGACCGGCTTATCCGTTGCGAGTTCTGCTCCAGCGAAAACCTTTAAGACAATTTATATTAGGACCGATTTCCTGAAAGACAGGGTTAAGTCCCATCCCAAAAGGGAAGAAATAGTCCATACCATTCTCCACGTCAGTCCTCTTGGGAGGAATGTTCAGGAAGGACGATCGGTGACGACCATTTTCGTCGATCTGCCCCTCTAATCGGTTTGAGGTTCCCGAATCGAAATTTTCTATTGAAAAGGGTCCTCCTCCGTGGAGGAAATAGACATGGAGGATTCCGCTCCCACTGCCAGACGGACAGTGCAGAAGTGGCAGGATCGTGCTCCGGAAAACAATGTAAATCCTACACCTAAAAGGAACAAATTGAACCAACCAGCACAGCCAAATATGCAGAAACGTCTTTCAATCTTATCCTATACAATTGACCATATCTGTTCTGAAGTGCAATATACTTGGAGCTTGACCACATTGACAAGAGCTGGAACTTTTGCTGCACCAGAATCAACCTATTGTCGTTTGTCTACAAGAGACTAAACTCCCGTCACATGACGTAGTTGCTGTCAGGCACAACTCCACTGTACGGTGTGGTTTATCACCAAAAGAGGGTGCACCTGCACATGGGTGTAATATGGTGCTCGTCTTAGATGATGTGTTTGCTGAATCCTTGTCTTTACAAGCTGACATCCAGTCGGTCGCTGTACGGATCACGCTGCCATCTACCATATTCACCGTTTGTAGTATATATCTGCCTCCCTCTTTTCACCTCTCGCTCACTGATTTAGAACTCATAGTTTCTCAGCTACCAACGTCATTTTGGTCGTTTTTTGGTAGTGTATAATGCCCGCTTTCACTACTTGTAGCACCGTAAACGATGACACTGTGATTCATAGAATGAAGATGGAGCACCGGTGGAATGCGATTGCCGGAGAAACCAGAGAACACTGAGAAAACCCGCTCTTGTGCCGCTTTGTCTATCACAAATCTCATATGCGGTCGCTTGGGAACGAAGCCGGGCCCCAAGGGGGAGAGGGTGCACCCAGCTTGTTTGCGTGCTTGCTCCCACGTAGATCTCGGGATGACAGCTTACGCGAAATCTGATACGTCTTTGTCTAGTATCGTTCGTGTTTTTTTTTTTTTTTTTTTTTTTTAGAATTTTTATCAAAATACAGTAGCCGCATTCATCTACACATTGATGGTAGTGAGTGTAATGACGATGTTCGATGTGCCTTTGTATCTGGAACCGAAACCTCTCTTTTTCGTTTACCTTGTAGCACGTCCATTTACTGTGTAGAGCTCTACGCCATATACCCATCTCTGTGTTCGCTGCCGAAATTTGGGAGACTGTCTTATGCTGAGTGATTTCCTTTGTGCCCTTCAGAGCACTATAACTGTGAGCTGAACAATTAGTCTGTACAGGTAGTTATACAGTGAGCTGCACAACTACCATCCCCTTGTACAGCGCATCCAGGATACCCTCCATATTACATACACTGGCGGTATTAATGTAGTGTGCATGGATTCCTGGACACGTTGGCTTAACGGCTAAAGACCTAGCGGATTTGGTGACGAAAAACGCGACCAAACAACTCAGTGTAACAACTACTTGTGTAACATCCGACGATTTTAGACTTTTTGTCCAGAGAGCGGTGTTTTCGCCATGGAGAGATGGATGGTCAGCTCACAGCGGGAACGAACTCAGGGAGGTGAAGGAGCTTCCAGTATACTGGCATTCTCTTCACGCATAAGTCAAAGTAAGGAGGTTATGTTGGCTCGAAAGCGCATTGGCCACTGTTATTTTACACACAGGTAACTGCTTAAGAAGGAACCTCCACTTATCTGTCCCCTCTGTGGAGAGCTCTTGACAGTCTGCACGTGTTGCTTGAATATGTTCCTCTGACACACATTCAAACTTCCTTGCGACTGCCGACCAGTCTAGCAGAGGTTTCGGCAGACGATGACGGAGCGGTAGATAGGATTTTTAACCTTTTAATAAATGGAACTTTCGTACAGCGCGTTTAAATTCGGTTTATATTTTGCAGGCCGGATTACTGTTTTCCCTTTTTAGTATGTGTCGTTTAAAACTTTTATACCGAGTGTTTCGTATTAGCAGGCTTTTATGAATAGTTTTAGCCATTATATTAACTTGCTGTTATCCCTTGACTTTTGCTACAAGTTTCAGTAGGGCACTAATAGCCCTGTAGATGAGCGCCCTAAGACCCCATCTATCATCATCATCATCATCATCATCATCATAGCTAGCCTAGTTAGAACTCTGAAAACGTTATTGGGATATTGCTTAACTTGCCAGGCTTCACAGCTAGTCTAGCTAAAACACAGAAAACGTGCTTGGAATATAATATAGGTATACTGACAGGACTTCACACACAGCCTAGCTAGATCACAGAATACGTACCTGGGATAGTGCTAAACGTACCAGGCTTCACAGCTAGCCCAGCTTGAACACAGAATAGTTTAATGCGATATCGCTAAACTTACCGGAGCTTTCAGCTATGGTAGCTGGCGCACAGAATACGCAAATGCGATATCACTAAACTTTCCGGCTTCACAGAGAGCCATTTTAGCACACATAATACATCACGCAGGAAATAGTTAAACTTACCGGACATCACAGCTAGCCTAACCAGCTTAAGGAATTCGTTCCCGTGATATCGCCAAACTTACCGGCTTTGCAGATTCCTAGGTAGCACACAGAATACGTCTTTGGGAATCGCATTACTTTCGAGGTTCGCAACCAGCCTTACTAGAGCACAAAATACAACCCCATGGTATTGTTAAATTAAACAGGCTTCGCAGGCATACTAACTAGCACACAGAGTACATCCCTGGAATATACCGCCTGCGGTGCCATTAGTAGTTAAAGCGGGCGTTAAACACTACCAAAAAAAAAAAAAAAATCCCTGGAATATTACTAAAGTAGCCGGGTTTCACCTATCTAGTTAGCACACAGAATATGCCCTGTGGTTTCGATAAACCTATCGGACTTTAGAACTAGCCTATGCAATACATATAAAGCGGCCGCCGGATATTGCTAAAACCACCAAGTTTTGTAGCTAGCCTAAATGTCACAAGAATTCGTTATTGGGATATTACTAAACTTGCAGGGTTTCAAGCTAGGATAGCTAATAGACAGAATAAGGCACTGGTATATCACCTAACGTACCGGGTTTCACAGCTAATTAAACTAGCACGTAGAATGCTTCCCTGTGATATCACTAAATTTGTCTACCTTATCTAGCAGCTAGCTTATCTAGCATACAGAATATGTCCCTGGGATATCACTAAATTTACCATCTTTCCCATTTAGCCTAGTGGATACATAACTGAGATATCTCTACACTTACCAAGATTTACAGCTAGCACAAGGGTGATCTCTAAACTTACTTCATAGCTAGCTAACACGCAGAATACTTCCCTGGTGTATCACTAAAGTTACCGGACTTCACAGATATCCCAGCTATCAAACAGAATATTGCTATGGGATATTGCTAAACTTACAGGGCTCCTCAGCTAGCATAGCTAGCACACAGAATACGGTCCTGGGATATAACTAAAATAGCCGGTCTTCATAGGTAGCCCAGCTATCACACAGAATACGTGCCCGGGATATTGCTAAACTTACCGGGCTTCACAGCTAGTCTAGCTAGCAAAATCAATACGTTTCTGAGACACTGTTAAACTTATAGGGCTTCTCAGCTTACCTAGCACAAAATACGTCACTGAGATATTGCTTAACTTACCGGGCCTCGCAGATAGCCTAGTTAGCACGCAAAATACGTCTCTACGATGTCGTTAAACTTACTGGGCCCCATAACGAGCCTAGCTAGAACACGGAATACCCGCATGGGAAATCAATAAGCCTACCGGGCTGCACAACTAGCCTAGCTTGAGCACAGACTACGTTATAAGTATATCATTAAATTTACAGCAAGCGTAGCTAGCACAGAATACGTACCCGGGATATTACTAAACCTACCGGGCTTCACAGCTAGCCTAGCAGAGTACATACATGGGATTCGCCTGCGGTGCCATAGCTGTGCCCGGGTTAGACCAATCGCTTCTAAGGGTTCGATCTCAAACGACCGCATGTGAGATTTGCGGTGGACAAAGCGTAGGGGCGGGTTTTCTCCAGGATCTTAGGTTTCCCCCGCCATCGCATTCCACCGGTGCTCTATTTTCATTCCATCTATCATGAGTGTCATCACCTGCGGTGCCTTGATAGTAAAAACGGGCATTAAGCACTGAAAAAAAAAAACAAACATATATGGGATACCACCAAACTTACCGGGTCTCTCATTTAACCTAGCTAGTACACAAAATGCGCGCAAGAGATATTACTAAACTTACCGGCCTCGCAGTTTACCTGGATAGCAGACAGAATACGTCTCTGGAATATCGCTATCCGTACCGGGCTTTGCAACTAGCCTAACTAGAACACAAAATACGAATCCGGAACATTGATAAACTATTCAGACTTCGCAGATAGCCTAGCTAGCACCCAGAATATGCTCCTGGGATATCGCTAAAGCTGCCGAGCTACAGCTATCCTAGCTAGCACACCCTGGGATATGTTAAACTTACTGAGCTTCGCACTTAGCCTAGCTAGCACAGAATACGTTTGTGATATATTACGAAACTTTCCGACAGGAATGCAGCTGACAGAAATCTTGAAATTCACCTTTTTGACAGCATTCCCTCACATTGCGATTTCAGCGGTTGCTGTATTACTTGAAGATAAAAACTAATGCTTATCTTATAGGTAAATAGAAAAAGAAGCCTGATTTCCAAAGAAACAGAAGCACATTTACTCTTTTGTTTATATTATATTATGTTGGTTTAGTGTTTCATTTGCTCTATCACTCTTTACGCTACCACTACTACTACTACTACTACTACTACTAACGGTTTGGTTTGGTTTTATATATTACTGATGTTAATATTATTCTTTAAACATAAGATATTACTACGCAGTAAGTTATTATGTTTGTATACAGTTATTCAATTACATTTTGTTCGATCAATAACATTGACACATTGTGCATGTGCACTTAAATTGAGATATCTGGGATATGTTTACTTTCTTTTCTGTGCATAGTGTATAGAGAAGCTATTGTAATGCACCCAAACATTTGATACCGACATTTCACTGGAAATACATTTTTTGGGTCTCCCTGAATAAAAAAAAAAAAATTTGGAAAGAGGTCTGTGTGCGTGCGCGTGTGTCTGTGGAAAGCATAACTCAAAAATGAAAAGACTGTTAAGTAGCAAAATTGGTATTTAAGTT
This sequence comes from Hymenopus coronatus, assembly GCA_030762935.1. Classification (NCBI taxonomy): domain Eukaryota; kingdom Metazoa; phylum Arthropoda; class Insecta; order Mantodea; family Hymenopodidae; genus Hymenopus; species Hymenopus coronatus. The sequence continues at coordinate 30,391,924 of CM060899.1, read as the reverse complement.
TGGGACCTTTCAAGGATGCGACACAAATCTTTTCAAGAAAATCTCCTCACTCCCAATCACCCTTTACATGGAACGTTTTTCGAAAATTTTGATTTTCTCAAAAATGGCTGTATCGATTTTGGTCAAAATATCTTATGTTAAAGACATTTACCTGAGATGTAATATGCATATCTTGAATTTTTGGGAACAGCCTCTGAAGACTACCTTATGCTGGATAAATTTTACGAAATTTTGCATAACTGGAAAGCTGTAAGAGATGGACAAAAACTTACCACACAGAAAAGGTTGACCTCATTAAAATAAACTATTATACATACATATTTTTAGTGGAGTTGATCTTTTTTTTTTTTAGATATTCCTTATTTGTTTCAGCTTTAAAAAACTTACTTTTCTCATACAGGAATTTGTCAACTCCTGTCCATACAAACAAAGGAACATGAGTCACATAGCAACCAGCTTTTGACTATCACTTTAACCTATGGTACTCTCTTATTTCGGTTCTACTTACAAGGAAGCAAGTAATAAGACTATTTCTGCTATTTCTTTCTCGAACAGAATGAAGTACATAGAAACATGAGCTTCTTAACAATACATTTTTGCAGAGATGTAGAGAAGGTTATGTGTATGGAACACATCAGACTTTTCCAAATAGATTTCCTTATTTTAAAATCTTTTAAATTAATACATCGCCAGGAAAGCTTCAGTTCTTATTTTAGATTTCCTTATATCTCCATTTTCCTAAGTTGGCGTGTGAAAGAAGTGCTGCAATCAGAAAAATAAGTGAGGGTGGCAGGCCCATGGCTATAATAGCTTTAGCTGGCAGAGTTGTTGACGCCAGATTACCATGTGTTCACTTTTTAGTTTGAGCTCGCAGCTATTGTATTTTATTTTTGCTGTTGTTATTTCACAGCTGCATTATATGTTGTTTTGTAGCGTATGGGTGTTATGAGGTTCTGATATTTATTTGGTCTGTTTAATTCATATATTTAATTTAATCATATAGCACGAAATTGTATGTTCGTAAAAGGTCTTGAGTGATATAAGTTGTAGTTTCCCAGTAGGATATACTGGGTAGATCTTCCCGTGCACCTTAGGTTAGCTCCGGATTACCCCAGTGGATGCAGCGCATCCGGTGGCGACGCATATTCAGAAACTATCAAAGTCTTTAATTATAAAATAATTGCAGAATTACGCTAATATAATTTCCCAATTTGCACCCTGATCGGAAATTGATCAAAACTATAAGAGCAGCATTTTCCGCGTGGAGGGGGCTGTTAGAAGTTGGCCGTTGACTGGGGTAACAGGGTAAGGCTGAGTTATAGTGACAGTCGATTGAGTCTTCCCCGGCCAAGTTGCACTTTCCAGTCGATAGATCTGTAAAGGTAGGGCCAAGTCGCTTGCGGTATTTTTATATGCTCGTATATTAATAATAAATTTAGCATTTGCATTAGCATGCCAAGAGAGTAACTATTCTTTAAATTTGCCATCTAAGGATGACTTTCACCCTAAAATCCTATCGTCGCAGTATCACTTTTTTCTTGTTTGTGCGATTGTGAATGTTATTGTTCTAAGAGGGCAGCAAAGACCGAAATGTAGGCGATAGCATCTCCCGATTTTGGTAAATAAGGAAGCAATACGAGGGCATGTAGAAGTGTACGCCCAATTGATTTGGTTTCTTTGTATTCCGCTCACCCATAAAATTGTTTACGTTATTAATGTATGGCTAAGATGAAAACCAAAGGTAAGATGTAATTACAATTACCTATCACCATGTCTCTTAACTTAATGTGAGCTGTGCTCCCTAACGCAGATCATCACATATTTCTGTTTTCCCGCCTTCCAATGACTGATCTGCTTGTGCTCATTAACGCAGATAGTTAAATCTTTCTGTTTTCCCGCCTTCCTATGACTAAGCTGCTTGTGTTCACAAAGAAATGACATTACATATTTCTGTTTTCCCGCCTTCCTATGATGATGATGATGATGATGATAATTGTGTTTAAGGGCGCTCAACTGCTGAGGTCATTAGCGCCCTTATGAAAATATCATTGCAAAAAAGTAAACACAGGTAAAAGTAGAGCTAAAGGAGTAGAAAACAGAAGCAAAAGAACTGTCCAGCCCTCTAACCAGAGCTGGATATAAAATCCCATCTAAAACCAACACATTAAAATTAAGAGTTAAAAAAACTGCCATCACCCTAAAACTTCAACGTAAAAAACTTTTGCTAAAAATTTAAAAACCCTGTCCACTGCTCTTGGGTCATCTGCCAAGACCTCGGCAAGAGAGGCCGCCATGCCCATAGATGACCGAATGTGTGCCAGGTGACCACACTCCAGCAACACATGACGAGCTGTCTGTGTCTCCCCATAGAGCGCACAGACAGGAGCAGGTTCACGTTTAAAAAGATAACTGTGAGTAAAAATACAGTGGCCAATTCGTAGCCGAACTGGTACTACCTCCTTCCGGCGGGATAAACGAGAGGAGGTTACCCAGTTGACAGGGAGGTCCTTCACCTCTCGCAGCTTATTACCACGGAGAGCTGACCACTCCGCATGCCAAGTCTGCTCTCCGTACAGCCAGTCTAAAATCTTCTGCTGTTCAATTGGTAATGGTAACACTGGGGGCTGTGGCTGCCGATTTCGCTGCCAAAATCCGCCATGTCATTCCATGGCAAGCCAACCTGTCTAGGAATCCATGCGCACTCCACATTAAAATCAGAAGCGTGCAAAATGTGGAGAACGTCCTGGATGCGCTGCACCAAAGGATGGTAATTGTACAGCTCACGAATGCTCTGAAGGGCACTAAGGGAATCACTAAGAATAAGGCAGTCACCTAATTTTTGACGCCGAATATACAGATGGGGCTTGATAAATAGCATATAGTTCGGCAAAATACATAGATGTGCTACTAGGCAAACCGTAGATAGAAGTTGCGGTGCCAGTGACAAAGGCACATCCAACACCGTCGGGGCTCTTACTGCCATCGGTGTAAATACAAATACGGCCACTGTATTTGGATAAAAATTCTAAAAAAAACAACGACGAATACTATCAACAAGCATAACAGATTTCCCGTAAAGTGTCATCCCAAGATCGACATCGGAGGTAGCACGTTACCAAGGGGGGTATATACTCTCTCCCTTAGATAACAGTCTAGGCATGTCAACATGGTGCTGCCGTAGAAGCTCACGGAAACGAAAACCTGCTGGCCTGGGGCTCAGAGAGCGGAGGCAGTATCGCTCGTGTAGCTCAGGGGAGAAAAACGCGTGATAAGTTGGATGCCCAAGCATACACTTCAGCCCACAGCCATAATTAGCAAGCAGGACAACACGCTGACGTCGCAGAGAAGGTTTTACCGATTGGGCGTAGAGGCTAACAACTGGGCTCGTTGGAAAAGCTCCAACGGCCACACGGATGCCCTGATTATGGACTGTGTCTAATCTTCTGAACACTGCAGGTCGGGCTGACGAATACACAATGCTGCCATGGTCCAACTTCGAAAGAATCACAGCACGATAAAGACGGAGCAATGCCGTCCGATCTGCACCCCAAGATTTGCCACTTAGTATCCGCAAAAGATTTAGAAAACGGTCACATCGCGCTTTCAGCTGTGCTATATGTGGTGCCCAACAAAGTTGCCGATCGAGGATCAAACCAAGGAATCTCGCCTCATCTGCGAAAGGAAGTAAATCTGGCCCTAGTCGAAGAGACGGCGGCGATTGCCACCTACGGTGCCAGAAGTTAACGCAGACTGTCTTCTCAGCGGAGAAACGAAAACCGTGTTTCGAGCTCCAAGCATGGAGATTGTCCAAACACCGCTGGAGATGGCGTTCCAAAAACGTTGTACGCTGAGAAGTAAAGAAGATGGCAAAGTCGTCCACGAATAAATAGAAGAAATACCTGGGGCACACATAGTGATATGGGATTTATCGCAATAGCAAATAGCGTCACGCTGAGTACCAAGCCCGGCGGCACTCCGTTCTCTTGAATAAAATGTTTAGAAAAAACCGAGCCGACTCGAAAAACGCGGTCCCGCATAAACTCCTGAATGACCAATGGTAGGCATCCACTATGCTCCAGTTGTGAAGACAACGTAATACTCCCCCCGCCAACACGTGTCGTAGGCCTTCTCGAGGTCAAAAAATATCCCAACTGTGGGGCTGTTCTTAAGAAACCCGTCCATAATCTGAGTTGACAGCGAGACAAGGTGGTCAGTTGTTGAACGTCGTCGTCTAAAGCCACACTGGATGCTCGTCAGAAGATTGTGGGATTCCAGCCAACACACCAACCGTCCATTGATCATACGTTCCATCACCTTGCACACGGAACTGGTGAGGGAAATAGGACGGTAACTGGAAGGAAGATGGCGGTCCTCTCATGGTTTAAGAATGGGTATGATGGTGGCCTCCCGCCACTTGTCTGGAAAAATGTCATTAACCCAGACACGATTATAGACCTCGAGTAGGAAAGCTTTACCATCAGGAGAGAGATGTTGCACATGGATACCATCCGGCCCTGGTGCAGAGTGGCGCGAAGAGGAGAGTGCATTTTCTAGCTCTGCCAGGGTAAAAAGGCGCTTATAATCCTCAAGGTTGCCAGAAAGAAACGAGAATCCTTGAGATTCTACCCGAGACTTAACTGTAAGAAACTCAGGGGACTAATTGTCTGAGCTAGACACCTGAGCGGATGCACTACCTAAAGTATTCGCCATGTCAAATGTATCAACAATAGCTTCTGTAGGTGTTTTGAGACCGGCGATGGGCATTTAGGTCGATTTCCCAGCCACACGTCTTAACTTATCCCATACGACAGAGGAAGGTGTATGTCGATTAAAGAAACCCACGAATTTATTCCATGACATCTTTTTGCTATCCTTAATAGCCCGCCTAGAATGTGCACGCATCTGTTTATAAGGTATCAGGTTATCCAGTGTAAGAAAACGCTGGAAAACCCGTAGAGCTCGTCTGCGAGCGCAAATGGCATCCCGACAGTCACCAGTCCACCAAGGTACCGCAAATCGACTGCTGTGGCCAATCGAACGCGGAATGGATTTCTCAGGAGCAGAAAGAATGATCCATGTGACATTTTCGACCAAGTGGTTCAAGGAGTCGTGCTCTTCGTAGTTAAATTCAGCCAAGTGGGAGTACAGTTCCCAGTTGGCTTGGTCTAGGCGCCAGCTAGGTAAACGGGTGGAACATACAACGGGTGTTAAGAGACTAATACGAAAAGAAAGTGGTCACTAGAATGCAAATCCGAGATAATATTCCAGCATAACGTGACTGCTAGCTGAGGGGAACAAATTTCAATGTCAATGTGTGAAAAACTATGAAAGGCGCCAGAAAGAAAGGTGGGCTCTCCAGTGTTCAAGAGAGCATGATTCTACTATCCAAGAAGTCTTTAAGTAGCGTACCTCTCGCACAAGCCTGAGGAGAACCCCAAAGAGGGTGATGGACATTCACGTCGCCTACCAATAAAAAGGGTGGTTGCAACTGCGATACTAGGTGTTCTAAACCGCCGTACGAAAGGTCCGCAGATGGAGGCAAATAGATACTGCAAATAGTGAATAAGGCGGAGGGTAGCTTAATGCTGACAGCAACGGACTGGATTTCAGATTGTATGGGTACGGAGTTGGCAAAGATATCATCTCGAATAAGCATCATAGTGTCCCCATGTGCCGGGACACCGTCCTCCGGGGATAAATCCCATCATACGGAGGAATACTACCATATGGTAACGGTGTCATGTGGACGGAGCTTCGTCTCTTGTAAGCATACAGCCAAAGGTTCATGCTTGCGCAGCAACAAGTCAAGCTCTGGTCGATGTGGTCGATTCCGCGTATGTTCCAATGTAGGATAACCATTGAGTATATTATGGGACAAGTTTCAAATCGAAAGACGCTTCTGCAGATTGGGATTAGCTAGTCGGTTCAATTTGTTTTTCTTAGGCGTTGGGATAGTACTATTTTCAGGAGCATGATCCTGTCGTTTCCGCATTGTCCCTCTGGCAGTGGCGGCAGAATCCTCCTGGTCCATCTCCTCCACAAGGGAGGACCCTTTTTTAAGACCAAATTTCGGTCCGAGAACTTTGAACCGATTGGATGTTCTGATCCGCGAAGACGGCCGTCGCCGATCCACGCCCTCCTCCCCAGATGACCCATCTGAGGAGGATACACATGGGGAGTTGCATGTACTTTTCTTACTCTTAGATGACTTGGTAGAAGATTGCACATTCTCTTTCAAGAAGTCTTGTCGGACATACTTGGTCTTAAACTGCGTCTCAGGGGCAGAAGACGTCGTGAATTTACCAGCCTTAGTTCCCGAGGTCGAGGTTTTCGTTGACAAGCGTGCAGGACTGCTCTGTAAGCTGGTGGATTTGGCAGATATTAATACCGACTTGGATGTAGGTGTCGAAGGCTTTGGCAGCGCTTGGGCTAAAATAACCTTTTCCGCAATAGTTCATATCGCCAGTCTATGTTGCGATTTACCGACACGGTACCGGTTTAGCTGCAACTGAGCTATAGGTACCGGACCTCGGGACAGAGGGTTGGCGGAGTCACAGGAGCTTCCGGGCTTCCAAGAAGGACACCTTCTCTTTCAACCGTATCTCCTGGATCGCTTGTTCCTCTGCAAAACGGGGGCCGTCTCGGGAACTAGATGGGTGTTCCCCATTACAGTTCACACACGATGGAGCTGAAGCACAACCCCCATCGTGGGAGATGTCACCGCAATGGGCGCAAGTGGACTTGCACAACTCACTAGTGTGACCAAAACTGGCATTTAACGCGGATTGGTTATATAAGGCCTAACTTCGATGGCTACATACCTTGCCTTAATCTTTTGAGGGAGGTCAAACAGATCAAAAGTAAGAAACAGGGTACGAGCAGGCATGAATTCACCGTTGATCTTACGTTGTACCCGATAAACAGATGAAACACCTTGAGTCGCAAGATTTTCCTGGATCTCCTCAATGGAAAAACAGTCCAACGCGCGGGTTGTTACTACACCGAGTGAGGAGTTCAGCGACTTTTGCACCTCGACCTTCACTGGATAGCTGGCTAACATGGTGGCTTTACAGCTTGCGAGGTGAAGTTGGCTTCGACAAGAAGTGTACCATTGCGAGCTCAAACGCAGGATTTGACCGGACCAGCAATGACATCGAGACCCTTTTGGATAGTAAAAGGGCTCACCGTAAGGAACTTCTTACCTTCCTCTGTCCTATGAATAACCAAGTAGTGAGGACCACAGGACTCGACTACTTCCTTTCCAACGTCTTTATTTGGAATCAGGGGTTTGAGTTTTGGTGCCATAAAAAATGGTATAAATTCATCCCCGTGTTCCCCACCCACCACGGAGCCCAACAAGGGGTCACCCCAGTACACAGGGGATACAGCAGGCTCGCCGTCCCGCTCATCCTGGAGTGCGGTATAATACCTAGTCCTGGCCGATTGACTAGGAGTGGGTTAGTCCCTAGCCTCTCGTTTAGGCAAAGCAGAAACCAAAGTGGTGTATTAAGTTGCGCACCCTCCCCAGTTACTGAAAGACAGAAGCCCAGGCTCAGGTACGCAACTCTCAACCAACCAGGATATTCCTTTTCACCGACACGAGTCTCCACGCACGGCCTACATGTGGGTGGGCATTTGGACCTACTGACTCCCCCACCACTCTGAGGTTGCCTACAGAGGGAGCCAAGGTGGCTCGGGACCCCGGGTGCGCCTAACCCGTACCTACCGTAGTAGGCCCCTGGGGAGGGGGGCCTTCCTATGACTGAGCTGGTTGTGCTCACTAACACAGATCATTACACATTTCTGTTTTCCCGCCTTCCTACAATTGAGGTGGTTGTGCTGACTAACGCAGTTCATTACATATTTCTGTTTTCCCGCCTTGCTATGACAGAGGTGGTGGTGCTCACTAACACAGGTTATCACATATTTTTATTTTCCCACCTCCCTATGACTGAGCTGCTTGTGCTCATTAACACAGATCATTCCATTTTTTTCCTCGCCTTCATAACACTAAGATCGTTGTGCTCACTAACGCAGGTCATTACACATGTTTCCTGCCTTCCTATGACTGAGCTCCTGCGCTCCCTAATGTATGTTATTGCACATTTCTGTCTTCTCGCCTTCGTATGACTGAGCTGCTTGTGTTCACTAACGCAGATCATGATATAGCTCTGTTTTCCCTGCCTACTTATGACTGAGCTGCCTGTGCTCCCTAACGCATACCATTTTCAATGACGTAAACATTTTCCGGACATGCATGTTCTGTATGTGTAATCTCCCTCTTATTTTTAAAAAAAAAAAGCGGGCAATAATTCGAAATTGCTAACCTCTAAATACTACGTACGTTGTAGGTACTGTAATAATGCAAATTTTTTATGGTATTACAAAATAATAATACTAGCTACTTGCTGTGAAATGCGAATATTTGCCATTCAATGTTTTTCGGACTGGGGATGTTTGACAAAGACAAGACATGCTTTGCACTTGTTATTCACGAAGCGGGGAGGGCCCAATCAGTGCCTTTCTTACCCACAAAGCAGGCACAACCGTCAGGAGTGAAATGGCACATAGAGGAAAGAACACTACAGTTGAGAAAAGATAATTAGTGGCATTCTACCACGATAAAGGAATTTTTTTTTTTTTTTGGTAGTGTTTAACGCCCGCTTTAACTACTAATGGCACCGCAGGCGGTGACACTGGTGATACATGAATGGTGATGGAGCACCGGTGGAATGCAATGGCGGGGGAAACCGGAGTACCCGGAGAAAACCCGCCCCAGCGCCGTTTTGTCCACCACAAATCTCACGTGCGGTCGCTTGGGATCGAACCCCGGCCGTCTAGGTGAGAGTCGAGTGGTCTAACCACTCGGCCACGGCGCGGCCGATAAAGGAAAAACATGTCGACAAATCGCGGACTAGCTAAACATGAAGGAAGGCAACGTTAATGACATTATCTACAAATTTGAAGACAATTGAGAATTTGATCTATGCTGGTTGTCCGAGGATCCTTACTAGGACAGAAGACAGGGCAGTAATAAGAAAAGTCAACAAATATCCACGTACTACTGCAATTATTATTGTTGCTGAGGCTGAGGGCGAGTTTAGAAAGCAGATAGGTCCAAGTACAATCTGCAGTGTGTTATATAGAGACGCTTATCAGAGCGAAATATAAGAAGAAACCTTGTAACAGTGAAGTAAATAGGATCAAGAGGCAACGATTTTCCAAAGAACATATTAGGAAAGACAAGCTGGAAGAAGATAATTTTCTGCGACGAATCGAAATTCAATGTTTCTGTCTCAGATTGGCGCATCGTGGTTTGCAGACAGCTCAATAAAGAACTCGAAGAAAGACATCGCAGGCAACAGCGAAACACGGAAGAGGACATACAATGGTATGGAATTGTATGTGGGCTCAAGGAGTAGGTGAGCTCGTTTTTATAGACGGAAACATGGACAACCACAGCAGTAACTTCAGATGTAAAAAAATAGCTCGAAAAAAAAGTGTAGATATAGGAGGCTGCTTAAAATTTTATAAGCATAATGGCCCACAACACACGGCCCAAAAATTATAGCCATGGTTTTGTACAATTGTCCTAAAGTTGTGAATGCTCCCCCAAGAAGTTCGAAACTTAATCTTACATAGAATCTGAGATATACGCTGGAACGTAATGTACGGAAACACCCAGTAAATATTTAAGTTGTGAAGAAACGATTGCAACAGGAATGGCGAAAGTTGTCCCATTCTACTACAACCAAGTTGACGGAAAGCATGCCGAAACGATAAACTTAAGTACTTCGAAGGAAGAGAAGAATAACAAATTGTTAATATTCCTACAAGAACTCCATTCCTTCTATTTGTGAGGTAGTTACATTTTTGTCTGAATATTTGATTACAGGCAATTTTGTATTACTGCAATTAAATTTAGAAGTTTTATATTTTCTGTGCCATGAAATGAACTGCATATGTATGATAAGTACCGAGTAACTTTAAATTCTTGAGTAATCAAAATAAAGTAACATATATTTGTTTTTATTCCTTTTATCTTAAATATATGGCGAAACTCAAGACTCCGCCACCACTGCTGACGGTAAACGGAACTTAAAACTACTACCACCAGAGGGCAGCACAGTCCGGTAGCCAAAAAGGCGCGAACTACCCCCTTAGCGTCCTTGCAAAATAAACGGTCAGTCTGGCGGCTGAGGTCCTAGTAGGAAGTTGTTTTGCGCTCTTCCATTCTAATGGTGTCAAACTGTATGCCTCATTATCACTAATAAATAGTTAAGAAGTGACCGGTGTTTACTTTCAGTAGTGTACTACCTAACCACCGCATCCCACAATTATAAAGCAGCTATAACAGCCCAAAAAAATCTGCCAGTATATTCTGTTCTTCCCTGCCTACCTATGACGGAGCTGCTTGTGCTCACTAATCACATCATTACATATTTCTGTATCCCTGCCTTCTTATTACTGAGCCTATCATGGATCACTACAGGATTATTTGGTCAATTTCCTATATTTGTGATAAACAATACATTACAAACTCTATATGTCTCAATGCAGTCTTATTGGGATTATATACACATTTGTTTAATTCATATTATTTATACAAGATTTGAAGTGCAACATCTAAAAAAGTAATAGTAAACACCAAGTAATGATTTGCAAGTTAGAAATCCATTGTGTCGCAGCTTTATGGAACAGAAAGGTAAACCATATTCATAAACTAATAAAGAAACAGTAGAGAGAGACAAAATTCACAATAAACCATCAACGATATAGTTTTTTGAACTATGATGATGATTTTAATGGAATTTAACCATTAGAAGTTGAAATAGATGAATAATTGCTATGTTACCTCAAGCTTATATCTATCTCATTGCTCTCCTGTAACAGGCAAGTTCACATTTATTTGCTTCTGCATTGTACAAAGTACATAATTTATTACAGGTAGATATGTTGCAATATGTGGTACATGTGCGAGAAAATTCTTTGACTTATAAAACTTTATCAAAAAGCAAATAAAGAGTAATTATGGATGCCAACTAGAGGATTTTCTGTGTCATTATTTAAACAGCTCAAAGGTTTAAATCTTCCATTTCTCTACATTCTTGAATGTGATTTATATGCCAGAAAGCCTTAGGAAACACTAATGTCCCAATAAATGAATGTACTTATGCCAAAAATTAAGCATACAAATAAGAAGAGAAACTACAAAAGAGCAGGGTCATCTTACAAATCTTATTTTTTTATTTCATTGATTACAAATTCAAATCTATTCATAAATCACCCCCTTTCTTTAATACTCCCAAACTAGGCAGCTGCGGCAATTACAGCATACTCCAAATTACCCACCTAAACTGCCACAAATGTACTTCTAGGTAAAACTGTCTCGGAGCATGGATTCCTTCTCCTTTTTGTACTCTCAATTACGTGGCAGGTTTCAGGATATTACTTATAGTGGCAGGCTCCTGACTATGTGAACTCCTGACAATCTACGGAGAGTTAACATGGTTTCAGAATATTGCTCACAGTGGCAGAACCCACACTGTATGAACTCCTGACAATGTGCAGAGAAATAACATGTTTTCAGGATATTATTCATAGTAAAAGAACCCACACTGGACAAATTCCTGACAATGTGCACAGACTTAAAAACTTGGTTTCAGGATACTGCTCATACTGGCAGACCCCACACTTTATGAACTCCTGACAATGTGCAGTGTATTAAAAACATGTAGTAGTAGTAGTAGTAGTAGTAGTAGTAGTAGTAGTAGGGCTTTAGGGTGCACAACTGCTTAGGTTATTAGCACCCTAGGGTATATAAAACGGCTAAAAGTTAAAACGCATAAAACCCACTGAAAAGGAGTACCGCATAAGTGTTAAAACCATGGGTAGCATAAAAAATTTGCCATAGCCAGACTAAAAAGGAGGTACAGAAATAACAGCGAGGAGAACGCCACTGAATGGGAAAAGGCAAGGTAACATAACAGACAGGTCACTAAAAAGATAAAACCCTAAGATAAAATTAAGCCTGACTGTAAATTCCGCAGCGGTGAAGAAGAGTAAAAAGCCTCACACAAGCCTCAGGTGTGTCGACCAGAAGGATTAGGAGGTCAATTGGCAGACACAGGGATGCACGCAGCACAGTAAAAAGGCGGCACTCCAATAAAAAATGATGCACCGTCAAAGACTCATTACATGGAGCACATTGAGGAGCGGGTTCCCTAAATAAAAGATACTGATGGCTATAACGGCAATGCCCTATAGGCAATCGCGCTAAAATCACTTCATCGCGGCGACATGCATGCGAGGATTGAGTTTGTTGCCATTCACCCCGGCCCATTCTGCGAACCAGCGGGAAAGAATAGCCCGGCGCAGATGAACACAAACATCAACTGGAGGAACAGTGGAGCTAAACACATTAGGCAATAAAATTGCAAACTTGGCAGCCGTGTCCGCTCATTCATTTCCGCTCACACCTACGTGACCAGGAACCCAAACAAACTACACGCTTATGCCAGCATCAGCGAGCGAATGCAGGCGATACTGAATACACTGCATCAAAGGGTGGTATGAATACAGCTGACGCAGGCCCTGTAGTGCATTGAGGGAATCGATACAGATAACGAATTGTCTTAAATCCTGTCCCCACATAAAAAGAAGAGCCTAATAGATTCTAAAAAGTTCGGCGGTAAAAATCGAAAATTGCCCCAAAAGATGAAATGTATAACTCCGCAAATAAAAAACAAAAGCACATCCCACACCATGGTCTTCCTTGGAACCATCCGTGTAAATAAAACAATGGTTGGGAAACTCGGCCTGTAACTCTAAAAAGGCAGAGTCTTCTATTACATACTATACCTAGCTATGGTCATTGCTTATGCATGTTTCAGATGATAAATAATCCATTCATATTCCCTATAATACCTAGCTGTGATCAATCATGATAGATTGTTAACTGATACTGGCTAGATGTTCTTTCATAAAGAACATTGTATATGCCTTACATGATATCAGATCTATGTCGACTGCCAACACCAGTTATGGCTGATGATTGGGTTGAAGCAAACATCTATATAGGGCTGCTAAATGTAAGACACATCAAAAATAATTTGAAAGGAAAATGAGTTTGGTATATGATCTTACATAGTCAAAAAGAGCATAAAGCATCTCTCCAATATCTAGGTGTTTCACTGTAACAGCTTCTTTGTATTTGTGTAGTTTGTCTGCTATTTGAGCAATCTATTTCTTCATAGCATAGAGCAAGTAAAATATAGACACATATCAGGATGCATACATACCTGAAATAAAGAATTAATAACCTCTTTTAATTCTGAGTCATTTGTGTGAGCTGAACCATAAAAATGAGAAAAGAAGGAATGAACAAAAGCAGTGAATATCTCATTGAATTAGCAAAAAAAATATGAATATGTAGGAGATTATCAATTTAATTATTCCACATAGGCATCAGCAGAAAAACGCATAAAATATCTGAAACCTGAAACATGGCTTCAGCTGGATTCAAGTTTATTTCCTTGCTCAAAAGTGATAATGTTCCCTGTATGCCATTATAGTTTTTTGATGTGTAAGAAGTCTCATCAGCCTGATTGAAGCCACAATTAAGTACATGATACTGAGCTCAGACCTAGTGTATATTATAAACTTATTCTGGAAACTAAATGTAGCTGCATTTGACCCTGGAATGTAGCCAAAAGTAGAATTGTTCTGTTTATTTCATCACAGAATTTTTTATTATAAAAATGACATTCTACAGGTTTCAGTAACTAAAATGAACAGGAAACTAATAGTAATAGGTTGAACTTTAAGGATTGGCATTCTACAATGAATGAACTAGTTTCTCTCTTTTAAAATTCAACCTGGTAATTACCAGTATCTGAGGTGAGGCCTACTACGAAGCAGTATTTTCCTTGTATGACTTTTTGCCTTTGTGTGTCAATGTTGCCTTTTGAATCGGATAATAGCAGGATAATACTACTCAAAATCACACTTTTGTGTCTTAACGTATACAACTTAATTTGTTTTTTTAAATTTGGCATTTGAGTGTAACACTTCCTCCAATTATGAGAATTTATGCCTTTTCAAATTTAACATACTAGTAAACCGGTTGTGTCAAGTATTACACTTGTATGGGTTTAAGCCTTTGTGAGTCAGTTTATGTCTTTTCAAACTTTGCAATTCAGTGTAACTTTTTTCACAAGTATCACACTTGTGTGGTTTTATGCCTTCATGAGCCAATTTATGGCTTTTTAAAAGCGCGAACCTAGTCAGACACTTACCACAAGTATCACACTTGTGTGGCTTTGTGCCTTCATGAGCCACTACATGGCTTTTTAGATGTGTTAGCCTAGTAAAACACTTCCCACAGGTATCACACTTATGTGGCCTTACCCCATCATGAGTCAATTTATGTGCTTTCACACTTTGCAATAGAGTAAAACACTTCCCACAAATATCACACTTGTGTGGCTTAATTCCAGCATGAATTAATTTATGCCTTTGTAAATTTGTTAACCTGCTAAAACACTTACCACAAGCATCACAGTGGTGTGGCTTTATACCATCATGAATCAATTTATGATTTTTCAAATGTGTCAACTTAATAAAACGTTTGCCACAAGCATCGCACTTGTGTGGCTTTATACTTACATGAGTCAATCTATGCCTTTGCAAATCTGTTGACCTTGTAAAACACTTACCACAATTATCACACTTGTGTGGCTTTTTGCCTTCATGGGTCAATTTATGGCTTTTCAGGTGTGCCAATCTCCTAAAACATCTCCCACAAGTATCACACCTATATGGCATTTTGCTCTCATGAGTGAATTTATGTATTTTCAAAGCTGATTGTGAAGTATATCTGTTGTCACAAATTTTACACTTGTAATTTTTGCCAATGTTATCTTGAACTAAAACTGACTCATTGCAACTTTTCTTAGTATATTCTTCACACTGCACACTATTTGGCTGAATGAAACTTGAACATGAAGTCTTGCTGACCATTTGCCCAACATCAGAGTAAACTCCTTTTTGTACTGTAAATGTTTCAGCTACATTAGTTTCTTTATTTGTGTATTTTGTGGCTGTTTCACACTCTGGACTATCCTTCATTGTATTGAATCTTGCATTACTTCCAGAGTTTTCATCAGTGCTTAAACCTGATTTATCTCTGGATGCTTCTTCTCTGTATAATCTGAAATGGGAATATATTTTATCATTAAAGCAATGATGTTTAGCCAAATTATCCTACATGTTATCTCAATAAACCTAACAACAAACATCTAAATTATGTTATAGATGTATGCAGTTCTTTAAGATCACATTCAGGATCCTCCTGGTTTAATAAATCTTGCTTCTGCATTAAGAACTACAAAAGCTGGAACTAATCTGTATATGATTTATTACACAAACCTTCATCCCAGGTGTAAGGCACCTACAGAGATGACTTAACAGATTGGTAGATGCATCTAATAGAAGTAAGATATGTCTCATTACATAAACAAATGAGATGTTTGTCATGATGAAGGACATCTCCAGCTTGGCTTGGTGAGATTTATTCCTATGAAGGTGAGATGCAAATTGCATGTTTTAAGAATGCATCTGACTCGTATTCCTATCACCCATCTGCATGAATGATTCATCACCTTCTGTTGGAGTTTGGACTGGTTTCATGCACACCATTATGCCAACTTCCACTGACCAAAAACTCCCAGAGGCTCTGACTGCAATGGGGAATGAGCAAGTTGTTACTATGCTAATCTTTCAGGTTAGCCATGCTTCAACCTGAACTACTGTGATGACCACATGCATCTTTGATAGTGCCGTGTTGTGCGCCAACTGGAATTGAATTGAATTTCATTTAAGGATGCTATTTAACTACTATGCTTCTCAGCATCCCATTCTATAATGGGCGTGAAAGATTGCTTAATTTTGCTTAGATGCCTCATTATCAGGCTTGAGGTTCTTTATGTGTCACAAATCTATGACATAGGGCTAATGGCTTTAGTTTCCTTCTGTAGGGAGCCATGTTAAGGATTAATTGAGCAGTGGATGAACACCTAGTGTAATACTTTGGGACACCATTTGGTACAACAACCGATCTTGTATACTCCAAATTGATGGCAATGTGAACAGCAGCTGGTACATGCCACATTTCAGCAGAACAATGCCTGCCACATATAGTGAGGAATGTAGCCCCCTTCAAAGAATAATGGATAGCAATGCTTCCCTGGCATCATATTCATTTGAAATGACACCCATCCAACATGTCTGCAGTAGGGTTGGTTGGCAACTTGCTCATCACGGTCCTCCAGTAACCAGTATCAATGATTTATGTTCCTACATATAAATTGTTTGGAGGGAGATTTCTCAGGAATATATACAGAACCTTTATGATCCAATGTTATAGTATTTAGTGGTTGCAATGTTTAATAGTATTGAGGCAATATAAATTAGATAACTGTCATACATATTCTTAGAGTCTATTCTTTCTTTCTTCGCTGAATATAAGTACAGAAGAATCATGGAGGTTTCCACAAAGTAAAAGACTACCTGCTTATATTTCTCAAAACAACACAAGTAAGATTGTTACACAATGCATAAACATTTTTACACAGTGGGTAGGAAAAAGTAAAAATTGTAGAATGAATTAGTAAATTAATACAGGATTATTTCTTAAATTTGAACTTCTATGAAAACAAATGCACTAGAGTAGAAGAATTTAAATTTAAAAAATAAGAGGCACTTACATTACAAGATTTTCTGTACTTATCAAATGTTACATGTTAGTAGATATGTTTATTATAAATATTTATTCATGTAATTTGCCATGTTTTCCTTACATCATTAATAATGTATTATTAATGTATATATTTAATTTTAAGAGATTAAATAGGATAAGTATGCAAGAATTAAATGAAACAAAAGAAGGTGCACATGACCAACATAGAATTTATTAAGGAAGAGACATCCTTTGTTTGAGAAAATATTTCATCTGTTAGTTGCCCAACTGAGAGGTTGTGTGTCTGGTAGGAGATACCTCTTGTAATTAGGAAACAAATAAGAATGAAAGAAAATACAATGCCTAAAAGCATTACATTTAAAAAAAAAAAAAAAGAAAAAAAGTTTAAAAATATAATTTTCAATTTTCGGCAAATATAACAAATCGTAATGAAATGAATAGTCTTTGATATCATGACCAGAGGGAAGAAGGGGAGAAAATTAGGAAATATTATTACTCATACTACCAGTTACAAGGTAATAGCAACACAATAAATAACTACCACAGCTACAAACTGTGGCACATACTTTATAAATTAGAACTATAACCACACTTCCTAATGCTGGTAAGTCAGTTAATGGTGAAACAATTTTTGCATTTCTGGCTTATTACAAATTTTTGTTCAATAAAATGATTATATAATTTATATATTTGTAAATGAAGTCCAATAAAGTGCTGCAAAATAACTAAAAGTATAAAACTTAACAAGTAGAGGAAATTTAGCAATAAAACTTTATAAAAATGCTGGATCAACTATATCAGGATATGATTTATACAAAAGAACTTTTCAGCCCTCATATTAACAATAGGTACTCATCTATTAAACAATTCAGTATTAACATTAAGCAGCCTTACAAGAGGCACACGTCATTTGTGTCTGATACCAGACACCATGACTACATGGGACATGAGATATAAGATGGCTGTCAACCATGAGTCTGTGAAGTGTACACAATAAATTCTCACCTCTTTGTTTAGATAAAATGTTTATGTATATACATAACTATTGCAAATATCCTTGTTCTAAGTTTGCTGGTCACAATGTCTGTGAGCTTCTTACAGAATGCACTCTAATTTAATCCACTTATATGTAAACATTTGCAAATGCAACCTTATGAGCTATTTGCTGTAGCAATGTTGGATATCCTTACTTCTATTACCAGTAGCCAGTATAGCCCTTTTTAACAGCCACAATGATAACGCATCTAGACTTTGGGACATATAGAGAGATACTTGGTGGCAAAAAGCTGGGTGTGAAGAAAATATGAATCAATGTGATACATGTAATAATGAAAACAGCCACTGACAACATATCTAATGTTTGGAACATATATATAGACACTTGGTAGCAACAAGCTGGCCATGAAGACCACATGAATCAATATAATAGTGAAAACAGAGCCACATAAGGTAATGGAAATTTTGATAATCAACATATTATTACTGGTTTAATTGTACAAATTTATGAGCCACATTATCTTATATTAATATTAACCTTTGTTAGTCTGGTGTAATTTGGGGAAAGGACTGTGCTATACTAATTATACTTGGAGAAAATTTCCATTACCTACATTAACAAGAATATGAGCAAGAAGATGAAACTATGGAAAAGTGATGAGTTCACTGTGATCTAAAAGTCTTACCTTATTGATTCTGTTGAAGGAAAGCTTTCATCCACCCTGTCCTGTAATGTAATTATGTATATTAAAGTATTTAAAGATGCAATAACATGACCAAATTGTTATCCATAAAACTGGAACCCATCTGACCAACTAGGTTAAAGGACTGTAAGCTAAAATAAAATAAAAAAAAAATTATATATATATACTGGAGCACATAAATATGTGACAGGCCTGCATGGATTACTTTTTATATTTAGTTATTATATTTTAAGAGCCATTACCTGGTTGGTCATATTGGACAATGAATGAAATTGGTAAAAAGATGCTTAAAAGATCTTGGGGTCCATGGAGCTTAAATTTATTTGACATTTGTCTTCTCAGGATATAGGAAAACACCAAAAAAACCCTTATTCTGGTAATTCACCCTAAGCTAGATTTGTACTTTCGACCTCAGAAATTTGAGGTAGGCTGAAGGGGTTTTAACTGGTTATGTAACACGTTCACTGTAACTGAGACTCTCTATGTAACATATAAATTACAACACTATCATTTAATTAATTATTCTTCAGGGAAATGACCGAGAGAAATATTTTACTGAACATATTTTTGTTCAGTAACTGAGATTTCTTGTATAAATTATTTAAGGAGTCCTTATTCCTCAATGATATAGCTCAGTCCTGTTATCTGTAATTAAATTTGTGTCTGAAAAAACTGCAATTCTCAAAGTATAAGTTTCCATTATGATCACCCCTGATAGGAATAATCAGAGTATGCTTCTAAAATGCCAAATTCCATATTTGTAAGATATTTATTACTTTACAATACATCATTCAGAGGTGGGAAAACTGGAGCAAATGTAACAGCTTTATAACAATTGTAATACAATAATATCCTAAGCTATAAAAGCATTCTTAAACTGCATGAGAAATTACACTTCTGCTGAAATTTGTATGGATAATATAAAACTATAGAAGTTATATACATATATTTGTTTTTATATAATGAGTAAGTTGAGAATTTGCAATATTACATTACTGAAAAACAGTGATATAATGTTACAAATTCCCAACTCACTTATTAAATGACTACACATCACAGTTACAAGCCTGTAAATATTCAAAATTAGCTAATATTTGTTTTCATTTAATGAAAAATAAATTTCTCTTTGGGTTCCATCAACAGATTTACCTTTTGGAATTTTTAAGAGTTAAGTGAAACCTTTGTATTTTAATACATAAAGTTTTTAAAAAGTTAATAAAAGGATGACCACCTCTGCAGTGTGGTCCAGAGTTCAAATCTCATTCAGGTGAGTTACTGGGATAAGCATTTTCCTGGGGTTTTCTGTTATCCTGAGAAAATTAATGTTATGTACCTTAGCCCTTTAGACTCTGGGGTTCATTTGAACATAATTTATTTCACCCATTATGTTTATCATCCAAAATGACATACCAGTACAATGTTGCAAGGCAAAAAGTATATAATTCATAAAAATGAATGCTATTTATTTTTACACTTAAGAAGTTCTTAATGTAGAAGTATTTCCAGAAATGAATACAAATCAAGTAAAAAGAGAAATATATTTAAAACTTTGTTTAAGAAAGTTCAGGTACTGCATATGAAAACCACTGACAAGGTTACAGCACTGTATATAAGAAAACAGAGTATTGAGCTTCTCATTGGTGCTGAAATTCCATGCCTCTTTTTTTTTTTTTTTTTTTTTTTTTTTTTTTTATAAAATTGCAAAAGGATCACATTCATGACAGGGAAACCAAACATTTCTCCTTGTTGCAGCAGCAGACTGCTAATAAAATATCAAGTTTGCAGAGATGAAGAATGGAGTATATGAAACAAATTATCAAATAACCCTAGGGTTTCTTTTTTGATTAACACCCACTTTTACTACAGTAGTACCACAGGCAATAGACCCTAGGTCCTTGCAACTTAGTTTGCCATTTTTTCCTTAAAAAAATAAGGAAATATCTGGTAAAGGCCTTAATCAGAGTTTTATATCAGATATAAACCAGCTATACCAATAGCAAGCAGATCCTAATCATGCACTCTTACACAACATTGTCAAGATTTATCAGTATTGGGACCAGTTTGCTTGATCTGAGAGATAACTCTCTCCCCAGTTCCTGCCATTACACTAAGCTCAGGATTAATTTGTTTGCAATGTATCTGTCATTAGCTCCCATATCAAGATTTGTGCACAATAACTAATTCAATTATTTGTTAGCAAAACTAACCTTAATTCCATCCTCAACACATGGAGCTTCTATAGAAGTTGCCTCCAGCCACCACATTTCTTCTTTGATTTCTACCTTGGTGTCCAGTTCAAAGTCTTTGTTGCAAGGATTAACTGTAACTACAGGAACCTCGGAAAAAAACGGCCTCTTGTTTTGTGAAAAAAAGTCAGAGTCAACAGCTTCTTCTTTGATTTCTGTTTCACATACCTTGTTGCATACAATAAGTTCATTGTTCAACTTGATACTAGGATTTTGTGAGAAATCTTCTCTCTCTGTAGATGAAATAATTTCTGAGTAAGGAACCTCTTCCTTGATTTCCATTTTGGCATCCATTCCACATCTGATACCATTGGTAGTACTGTTCTGAAATATCAGTACCAAGGCTTAGGAAAAATAATATATCATTAATTACAATCAACAAGAAAGCTAGAAAACAAAATGTCAATTATCCAGCTATGTATTACAGGCACATGCTGCTATACAAGCACATGAAAAGAACTCTGTGCACATACCTTAACAGCCTTTTCAGCTGGGACAAAAGTTCAGTGTTATTAAATGGCTCATTCAGCCAACAAGGTAGTTCCAGGAACATTAAAGGATGTCCACAAGTATATCTTTACTAGCACTATTTGAGATGTAAAAACTTGAACTTTATTGCTAAAATTGTAAGATATTTTCAGGTGCAGAGCAAGATCCTTGCTGCAGAAGTAGTTTAATTTTTGTGTCTGAATTAAGTTTCAATATACTGAGAGCAGGAAAGGTTCTGCAGTGTTATGTTAGCATACAGTCAGATATTATTCTTGTAAGTATTTCCCAAGATACTCAGCAATTACTGAATAGGAGAGGCTGTCCAAGTATTACATTAGAGCACACTCAGATATTATTCTTGTAGGTTATTCCCCTAGATATCCAGTGAAAGGCCATTACTGTAAGTAGGAAAGGCTTTCCAAATGTTGTATTTGCCTATACTCAGACATTGCTCTTGTAGGTTTCTCCCAGAGATATAGAGCCATTACTGAGAGCAGAAAAGTTTCTGTAAGTGTTACATTAGGTTACACTCAGGCTCTTCAGCACATATCTTGTTTGCTGATGAGTTTCAAAGTCACATAAGACTGAAGAATGACATGCTATATTTGACATCCTTTTTGTTACTATTTCCACAATGTTTTAACCTACCTGCTTACAAACAATTTCATTCAGAACAAGGTTTAAAAGTTTTATCATCTTTGTTCTTTACTACTAAAGTATTTGAATTCATTGTTTTTATTTTTTCTCCCCAAAATATTGATATTGAGAACTGGGGATAATTTTGCATTTGTGATATATATTTCAAAATAGCATTCAGGAAAAAAAAAAAAAAAAATTCAAACTTTACGGGTACAACACTGGCAAAGTCTGAGGGAAATTATAAAGATAATCAGAAAGGTAGTGTTGTATGCATAGGTATTGTTTGTTTCATGTGCCTAATGATATTTCACTTAACAAAGATATAATTCTATATTCTGTTATTAGGTATAGCTCTTAAAGAACTGATTAATTGTTAGAATTATAGGAAGATACTTATGTCAACAATAATTTTCTCTTAATATAGACAAACATTAATAAAGAAGAAATAAAAGCAGAGTGTGGTTGGAACATATCTAAAACTAACTGAATAAGCAGTAGCCTTGACTCTATACAAAAAGGGGAAACTAAATCTATTTCAAAATTTTTGATGGCAAATGGAGTTCTGATAGATGCACTATTAGTTTTGATTTGCTCCATTGTTGCAGGACATTTAACTGTTATTTCAGTTATCAGTTTATAAAAGCCATCACTTCAAGTTGATGATGAGAAGCTGTTGGATATTTCTGACTCTATTTAATGGAGTCTATGAAGATCGTTGCACCAATATGCTCACCAAAAAATATTGTTTTGATTGTTTTTCCATATGAGCAATGTGTAAGACAAAAGATAAAATATTTGCAACTGCACATAAGATGAAAAATGCTTAAGTTGCTCCTTTATAAGTGACAGTCGTAATAATTCAAAGATGTGGATCCTAGAAAGGAAATTTATATCTCTTACTGGTTTTCATCCTGTATTTAAAAAAAATACCATTGATATCGTTGATGTCACTTTCAGTACACATACAGTGTGGTTATCTTCAAATGCAAAACATGATTATTGTCGGCAGTGAATCCTCATACTGTTTTATCGACCAATCTGTTATAGTCGGAAATTTGGAGTATGGATAGCAACTTCTGCACAATGTACTGTTGGGCACTTTATCATTTGAAGAAACCATTAACAATCAATATTATTATTATTTAATTACTAAGATTTCACTGGCCAGCTAGAGGAAGATGAAATCAGCTACTCAAGGTTTTAACCAAATGGTGATATGGAGAACACAATTGACAGCACTATGCCATTTCTGGAATTTTTTTGGGGATAATATGTCATGTCTAAATACCTTTGGATCAAACTCTGGAGATTTTTCTTTGGAGAGTACCAAAATATGTAGTGTATCGTAGTTGCCTATGCATGCTTCATGACTTAAAAACTGAAATAACTTTGTATATGAAGAATATATCAAACAGATCTACAAAAATATTTTCTAATAAAATTATGCTGAATCTTGTTTATCAACCTGAGCTCAACTCTTCCAGCTCATATTGTAACTGAACAATAACTTTTCAAACACCCTGCATCTTATGTATTGGACAAGTTGACAATTGGTGCAGTCTTTTAATCTCAAAGGATGAATTAATTTAATTTATCTCCAACTATTTTAACAGAGTGACTGTAATGATTTATAAAACTTTTAAGGTAAACATCACCTTTACCCTTTATTATTATAATAATATCATATAATCCCAGCTACTCCTGCTAATGAATGTAAAATACTCTGATATTTATGTGAAACATTGACAAAACATTTGGCTTCCTTAAGCTCCCATTTGAAAGTTCCAAGTTCTGTAAATGCTACAAAACATATAGGTACCCTTTGGTTGTGGTATAATCATAGAGTAAACTGCTAGATAACTATATTAATCAAAATGTTAAACCTTGTACCTTCTGTTTGATACAATATTTATTTAATAACATAAAATGTTCACAGTTTTTGCATAATACTGAAACACAACATAAATAATAAAATATAGGTGAAGTTCATGAATATGCGTATTTCCCACTCCGAGGCCAATAAGAAATTCTTTGGAAAAAACATAGTCTGTGAACATTAAAAGACACCCAAACCTAATTGCATCTTAAGTACAAAGGGAATAAAGCAAAATTTTCCTAATAGGGGTTTGTCAAAATATTGAGGTATTTGTAACACATGCATACCATGGAGTTATATACAGATTTTATTTTCTCCTGTGTATGAAATGATGATTTGTGAAATCTAATCATGGTAATGAAAACTGACAGAATTTGTAATGTTTTACATGTTTATTCTGTGCAGTAACAAGAACCGTTTTCTATTCCATGGCATTCTCAATTAAAGATAACAGACCTTCACATTAAGTTTTTTTGTAATTCCAATGTATTTGTATTTAAGTGTGAGAGCTTTATAACTCCTTTTTATCTTTTAGTAATTTATAAAATTAAATTAAATGATATTTTAAAGTCCCATTTTCGTCAGAAAGAGCTGAGTTTTTCAATGTTGAAAGAATTATCATGCATACAAACACTTTCTATTTAAAATTTTAATTCATATTTCAGAGAAATAAACCTCAAGCATAATCTTTCCATGAACTCAAATTAATATACTTTTACAAAATTCTTTTCTAAACATTTGTGGCATAACTCAGCTTTTCTCATACTCCAGAATGTCTTTAAGGTGTTATTTAGAACATATTAAAATATGCTGGAAAAAATTTGTCACCAGGTGCTGAAGTAAATATTTACCCCTAAATCTTACAACTCTGATGAAATATTATATTTCAATCTCATAATAAACATTAGAATCATAGTTTGTGTTTAAAAAAGGAAATATTTATAAATATTGACTGTAAATTTCCAAAATTCAAATTAATGTGGCATATATCAAATCCATTTGTTGCTGATACCAATAATTACAAAACTTGATTTTATGCTTATAAAACATAAATAAATATATATTATTTGTTATAGACACTTTAAATTGCCAGGATTATATATCAGTACTGATGGAATTTCTTTCATATGCTGTGCTGTGCTTTCTTAACATATTCAGAGAAAACTGACTGAACATAAAATTTTGGAAGTAATAGCTCCTTTTAAGTTGCAACTTTTGCTGCAAAAACAAATTTACTACACATGCTAGTCAATGACAAGTAAACCAGAATTAAAAAAAAAAAATCTGTGTTAGGTAAGCTCATATACGCTTTTTTTCCTCTTGTTTAGTGTTATAAGAGAATCAATATCTCCTTTTAAACATTCACTGAAAACTAAACAACACTTTTACCCAGACATGTCAACTTATACAACATGTTATGTCTAAGTTGCAGAAAAGCCTTGTGTGCATGCATGGAATAAGACTTATTTTTTTTTTATTTGGCAGTAGTTAATTGCTTGCTTATATTTCTATGGCACTGCTGTCAATGACACTGATGATAAATGAAATGAAGAGCCAGTGGAATATGATACTGGGGATAACCGCAGAACCTGGAGAAAACTCACCCTATGGCACTTTTTCCACCACAAATCCCACATGTGGCCATTTAGATAATCCAGGCCATTTTAGTGAGACGTTAATGGTCTAAGCCCTTGGCCACATGGGATGAGAGTCTCTCATAAAAGCTATATAAGAAGATGCAACCAACTTAAATGAAACAAAACTATAAAAAGGTTCACCGGAATACAGATATCCAAAAAAGTTGGTGATGACTGCAGTATTTATAAGAAGTGAAAAAACCCAGACAATTCATATACTTAAATAAAGATAAAAGCCTAAAGTTGTCATAAAACTAAATAACAGCTGATCATGCCAAATGCCCTTAGACAACAACCAAAAACTTCACCAGCAACATTCTCTATGATCATTGGTCACTAGATCCATGTAACTAACAGATTGAATTACTCTTAAATGAGCAGCAAATCCATTGTTCAATAAACCATAATAACATCTCCAGCAATCCCATGTATGGTGCTGGTAAATGCAACGCCTTGAAATATGAGGTGAAAAGGGTATATGGCATATCTTTTACTATTTGGGCAAATTTTCATTTGCATCTCACTCGTGCCTAACCTGATTATACTAAGGTACCAATTTACTCCCTTTACTCTACAATGATTGAATATTCTATGATCGATCTTGTATTCATCATATATGAACATATCCACGACCCCTATTCTGCCACTATGGTGTGAAGCTTGGTGCCGTTGGAGGACGCGCAAACCTCAAGGCAAAAACTGAACAAATGAACTATTGTCCTATGCCTTAGTTGATGATCTATAAAGGCATATTATATTACTCTAAGTCCATAGGATGACGTGCCTGAAACAGTGAATAATATGAAGCATTTGAGCAAACATTAATTTACACTTAGCAAACCATGTACTCAATGCCATGGATTGCATAAAATGTTGATGATCGCTCACTTTGGCAAGAGAACCAGGAGAAACAGCGGTCCCTTTCAACTATGACCTGAAAGACAGCATGACATTCATGCCAGAGCATTGTTATTCTTAGAAGAAACTCGTCAAACAGAAATTGCATACACGCCTCTTCATTGCTGCACAGTTGAGCAAGGCCAACTTTACTCATAAAACAGCTGATTTTTAACTTTGCTGCCCAAAATCTCTTTACAGAATGGAGACAGGCTATGAAAATCATTTTTGGGTAAATAAAATTCAAAACATGTATTGCATAGATGCATGTACACTGCATTATCTTGTACATATGTGTTTGGGATTTTTGTATACAGATGTATGTTTATGTTGGCAACACTGAAATGACAGGCAATGACTGCAGATATGCACTGTACTGAGATTTAACTTAGTAAATATCTAGAGCTGGTTGACATGTTGGAAACATTTCTTTATAGTTTTTAACACCTGCTTTTACTACATATGGCACCACAAATGACAGTGATAATACATGGAGAGAAGATGCAGCACTGGTAGACTGTGATGGTAATGGAAACTGGAGAACCCTGAAAAAACCTGCATCTACTCTACTTTGTTCACCACAAATCCCACATACTTTGGTCGCTTGGAATTGAACCCAGTGCGCCTAGGTGAGATGCAAGTGGTCTAACCACTTAGCCATAGTGCCGCCGACATGTTGGAAAGAAAAGATCTTTTACCCCAATAAAACCCAAAAGCTTTCTCGGTTTTTCTCTTTGTAGATATTTTACAAAATGGTTTGAGGAGTATGAACTTGAGTGCCTAAGCTAGGCATTATCCATTCCTTTCAAGCAGAGATTGATTTTCTTTTTTGTGGTATATTTAAGCTATTTCTATATTTTAAGCTATATCAACACCTTGATACATTGACATAGGCTGTTAGCCCGATATGGAACTCCTAGCTTATCTCTTTCTCTTAAGACCAAGGGAAATGTGCACTATATTTGAGCAAATTACCTCAAAAGTATCATTTCCTAAAGAAGTCTATACTACAGAAGTATTTACTATGGGAATTGCTTAATCCAGAAGTTAGTGCAAGAGCTCAACTACAATTTATTCTTTTAGTTACCACTAGTAAAGTAAGAGCTGATTAATACCAGTTAATGTTATATATGTAATATATGTAATTAACTTGAAGTGATCACAGATAGGTTATATGGTGTATTTAAAGCCAGACAAACTTGAGTGAAAAGGCAATGTTTGTTGGCAGAGATAATGAAAATCTATTTCAACAATGTAGAGTGCAAAAAACACAATATGAAAATATTGGCTTTAAGCAGTAATGTCTCAGAGGTTGTGATGGAAGTTTAATGTTTCCAGTAATGGGAAATGTAGTAAGAGTAGCTTCAAATTCTATAGAACTGATGCTCTTAATTGTGTCATAGACACTTGCATGTTAATATAATTTCAGAAAAGTTGGTCATTTTCACCATCTGGAAATAAAATTGAAATGTGCATGCAGCCAACTGCACTCAAATTATGTGGAAAACTTGTGAAATTAAACAATTGCCATTTATTTTCTAACCACACAATTGTTTGTATACATATTTATAAACCTTGCTCTTAAGCTCAAAATTGCTCTAACAATGCAATGAATACAAGCAGCAATTGTATGGTAAAGTTTATAAGATCGCCTGCAACTACCTGAAATGTTTTGATAAGAAACATTCACAGGGCACATAATTGTTGTTTGAGTGTAAGGGGCATTCACAATGAAAATTAAGCTTTAACTTAACCTGATATGCTGTCAGTGCGCGTTGCAGGTTGTTCATTTTTCATGTAAATTTTGTCATTCTCATTGACTAATGCAAACATAAACATCCATCACAAGAAGGTGCTAAAACACCTGGGCTGATGTGCAGGTATGCGATGTGACCACTGACAGAAAAATCAAAATGAGCACAAGCTAGCTAACCATTTAGAGGATGTTAAACTAACAAAAGACTTTCCCTATAATCATATATATGTTTTGCTGAGATTTTAATAGAAATCACAGTGATTCCTGGCCCATGATATTTATATAGAAATGTAACTAACAAATCAACAAATAAATGGCTATGGCAAATAAGAGATAGCACAATAAATCATGATCACTCTCTAATTAGATAGCTTCTTAGGTTTCATGAAGACAGACTTGAAAGCTTGATGTTGAAAAACTTCTAATAACTTTATATTTAACTATATGTTTATTTCTATGTTTACATAATTTATTCTGAATGGTCCCATTGCAAATAATATCCAGTCCTGTTTAAATTATGCTTATTTTTAATGTGAATTAGGCCTAAAATTTTCACTGTGACTTTCAAAGTGAATTAAAAAACTCTTTCCTGTACCAAAAGATACCTTGGACTCTGTTATAATTGCTATGTGGATCCTGCCTGTCCTGCATTTACGTATGCATCTGGCCATTCCCATATTGTACATACTGTTACTATCTCAGTAGTGTGGGGTTGCAAGTTCAAATCTCACTAATGGCGAGTTACTGTATAAGGTTTCTTTCAGGGTTTTCCACATAGCTTTAAGGGCCATGGATATTAGAAAATGTGAGCATGAATTTCACCAACCTCATTCACTGTCTGATATTACCAACAAGATTAAAGGACATTAAAACTAAAATAACACTATCATATTCCTTTTGTTTTCCTCAACAATATCAAAGGATGATTGGATTCTTTAACAAGATCATTAACGTAATCTAAACAATCCATGATCACATCAGAATATCTTTCTACATATATGATATGGTATTTTAGTTCAATTGATAAAACTCTTACCAAATAGCAGGAGTAAATTCTAACCAATATTATACTCTGTTTTCTCTGTAATACCATATCGTGTGACGTGCTCCCAGACATTCATTTCTCTAATAGTTCCTGAGAGTGTCTGAAAGGAGTAAAATACTTGAGAAGAAGTTACTCTCATATAGAATTTGCCATTTTTCACTTTCAGGTAAGAGTTTTCATAGGTCATGGCAGCTAAGATAATGCATTTAAGAATTAAAACTCATCTTATCTTTGGAACATCTAGAGGCTGCAATGTTACAAAACATTGAGCAATGCATTAATTTCAAAGATGCTAGTAACGGATAACTTTACACAGGTAAGGAATACATTTTAATGTTTCCTTTTTAAAATAATGGTGTAAGGAAAGACGAATTGCTAATAACCCATTGGTTTCACTCCTCATTGTGAGCACCCATATTTTACTTCCTAATTACTTATGGAATAAGGTAAAATGAATATTGAGCACAATCCTAAATGAATAAAGAAGACATTAAGCACAAGATATTGCTCGAGCAAAGTCATGTTAACCACCCACACACCCACCTATTTTGAATACCTCTTTTATATAGGGCATACTAATGCCCTTTTGTAAAGCATTGGACCCAATGTAGTACACAAATTGCTAATGAAAATGTCGGCAAATGTCAGGGTTCAATGGGGTTTAACTTCATGTATTTCTTGGTCACCCTTAGGGCCTCCAATCTCACAACTATGCTTTGTGGCTTAGGGCTCCCAATCCCTTGACTACATTTTGCAGCTCAGGGCCCCCAGTGCACTTTATGGCCCTCTACTTAGCTATGCTTTGCACCAATACCTTGACTATATTTTTCAACTAGGACCTTCATCATTTATAGTAGTATTTGTTAATCAGCTGTACTTCTGAATAGCAACAGCAATATCTATACAGGACAGCTGCAGGGAATATTGGCAAACTGTTTCAGGACCCAACTATAGGTATTAACAATTGTCCAAACATACTACCTAATTAAATAGACAGTTTCACCCTCAGCCCTGTAATAGTTGTTTTACTTGCAAAGTGCCTACAGATTCCTGTAATTACTTCCAGTGTAATTGTGAAGGAGTAAGGAATATTTGAGCATTTAAAGGAAAACCCACCAAGACCATTTTTTTAACTTCTTGATCTGTATACCTCATTGTGTATGCAGTGACGAGCGCTATTGGTTGAGGTTTAGCAGAAACATGCAAAGCCCTTCATTTTATATTTACATTCAAAGTTAAAATGTGTCATCAACAGCAAAACCTGTTAAGTCCAGTGTCTCATGGCATGCAAAAACTGCTAAGTTCACAGGAACCAATGATAGCTCATTATTGCTTTCACATTGACTTTTTGTGCAACATTCCTCATGGTTTTCACCTTTGTGAATATCAGTGGTGCATGTTAACTAATGTTGGAGTATTGGCTACAAAAATATGTGAATAATCAAAATATGGACGTGTTTATTTAACATAAGTCCATGCAATGCATGGAAAAGTCTTAAGCAAGAAATCCAAGTAGGCATAAACATGAAGACGAAAAGTGAATAAGGTAGGTTTTTCTATTTCTTTCATACTTAACTATCTAATGCTATAAAATAATAAAGCATTGTTCAATTACCAATATTTATTGTATTACACATATTTTGCCAAGTGTTTACCAGTGTATCCAAGTAGCAGCCACACCAGGAAGGCATATCAGCCAATTTATTGTAAGTGCCTGTCTATGAAAGATATTAAAGATTTTCAGATTATGCAATACACATCTGTGTGTTATTCCAACTGGTATGAAAGTTAAAACAGAAAAACTGACTACAAATCTTCTGAAAAAACATTTAGGAAATAAATGGCAGGAAATGGAGAATCTACAACTCTACAAGCAACTCATTTATATCGCTGATCTTGCTAAAGTCAAAGTGCAAAAGGAATCTGCCTGTGAGGAGAATGGAAGACAGTGTGCACCTGACTTAAACCTGAAAAAGAGTTTTTCTGATCCATAAATGTTTCAAGTTTTAAAAGGTACTAAAGTATTACAAGGATATATTATTAAAATAGTAGATGAATAAACATATAAAATAAAGACTTTAAACTGTATCTTATAGTTCTTGAATTGATGAAAATTCTTATGTTGCAAACAAAATCCACCAAGTCTAAAATTAAACACTTTAAAACAGAAGATGTTGGTCTGGCACAATCATATTACTCACCCACAATAATTTGCCACATATATATGGAAGAGTAACACCATTATAAACTACACTGTCCCCTAAAAGCACCAAAAATAGCAGTAAATGAATTTTATCAAAAGTTGCTAAAATGATAATCCGCAATTTTTAGTGAGTTTGGGCTTTGCAGATACCTCCATTAAGCCCTGTTGTTACTTCAATACTGTGGCCTTTGTCCACATCTTCCTGAATCATCTGGAGCTAAAAACATCCCTCATCTATGTTTTGTGGCCTAGGTCCCTCAACTATGCATTGTGACTTAGGGCCCTCTACCCTTGGCCACACTATTCAGCCTCTTACGCTATATTCAGATTGTGAATGACAATATGTGAGGAGGCAGGGACAGAAGAAACAATGTTTCCATGATGTTTTTGGTGGAATGTTCATTACGTTTCAGGAAAGAAGTGATGCAGAATTGCCAAAAATGAAAAAGTTATGATTATAAACACAATGTAAGTGAGTAAGTGTTGTAAAAGTGTTAAATTAATAAAATAGTATGCATGTGATGGATATCTCAATTTGTAGCTATTCCAAAGCTCACAGGTTTATTCAAATTAACAAATATTTAAGCTTCCACCTTTTCTTGGGCGCTGGTTTTATTGGAAGCAAGGGCTGGAGGGAAGAAGAGACAAGAGCCTACCTTTATACAGGATTGAAAGTTTGAAAGCATCAGCCATTATGTTGAATAGCTATCTAATGTACCTCAAACTAGCTGAATAATTAAATGAAACACAACGCTGAAGCCACTAGATATTAGAGTGTACAGCATATTTTATGTCTCAATATGGTCGTCTTGCTCTTCTTCCTAAATTGCGCAAAACTTACGTGCACGTATAGTACAAACTTTTACATTTTACTTAGGTATTTTCTCTAGGTATATTCAACCTATCACAACTTACCTTATAAGTTGTCAAGTGCCCTGAAGCTCCTGTACCCAATTCACGGGGATAAGTACTTGACTCACTATCCGTTCAATCTGCTAGTCTTAAAGCAAAATGCTTATACGACGTATACAACGCAGAAAAAATCCAGAAGATACAAACGTCCCACACTTTTAGCTTTGAAACATGAAATATCTTTAACTCAATACAGGAACTATAACCGTAAAACAGAAATAAATATCGTGCACGCACGTTTGTTCTTGCAGCAATAATGGCTAACTTAATAAACGCTCATGTCATCATCAAGGCAGCCATCTGTCTTATCCTTTCTTTTGGATTATTATTACAATATAATTTATTGGATTATTATTACAATATAATAATTTAATGTGTTAGTGCTGCATATCGGTTTTAACATATTAAGCTTCAACACATATCCATTTGTAAGTTTACATGTCAAGTATAATTTCCTATTAGCTCAAAATACCATACTAATTAGTCTTCTTTTCAATTTTGATTTATCCTAGTTATCTATTCACTCTTAATTTTAAATTTTACATTTATTGACATGATTGCATTAATAACGAATATAACGTGTGAAATATATTACTTATTTTGACTAAAGCAGTAAATGTATTAGTGTATAGATTCATCAACTGAAAATTTTCATTCTGGTGTAAATTGCAACGAAACAATATTAGTTCTAAGTATGCTCATCAGGACCTGTTCCTTTGGGTGTTCAGGATCATAAAACAAAATAATTTATTCGTGTTTTTCTTTTTAGGCTGATTTTCTGTTAATTGTTGTTTTGTAACTTCTTCACAGCATCTATGAGAGCAAGTGGTATATTTCCAACTATACCTAAATTTCGAGCTATTTTTGCCAACGAATAAACCTTACTATTACCAGGATTTGATTGTGCCCTGGTACCCATTCAATCTTTATTTTCATATTTTCATGTAGAGATCTGAAAAGAAATATTCTAGCCATTTTCCGGAAGTTATATCCGCCTATTCAAGTTCCAAAGCAACTTCTAATAGAGGACTTCCCTAAACAGAAATATACGAATATAATAAATTTTGATTTATGAACCTGAACATCCAAAGGAACCACATTGTCCTATTGAATAAACTTCGAACATACATGTTATTTGGCTAGCAATTACACCAAAATGAAAATTATCGGTTGGTAACAATGTTTTACTGCACTAGTCAAAATACGTAATACAATTCACACCGAATCACACAAGTTATATTCTTCATTATGCAACAATGTCATTAAAATTATAAGAATAAATAGATGACTTATATAACTCAAAATAGAATACAAAACGTATTAGTTCGCTATATTGAGCCTATTTGAAATTTTACTTTGTATGACAATTTAAGATCAACAACAATAACAACAAATACTGGTTGTAAGTGTCAAAACTTACAGTGCTATAAACGATTTGCACAACAAACACGTTAAATTATGTCATAATTACCTAAAAGAAGGCACCAGTCAGATGGTTTCCTTGATGATGACATGACATTTTATTAGGTGGGTCAATATTACTACAAGCTTGCGCGCAGGATATTTATGTGTACAATTATTGTGCATAAGGTCGGCAGTTTCTCTAAATGTTATTTAAATTGAGTAAAAGGCATTTCTCTTTACAAACTAAAAGTGTGGGAAGTTAGTATCTTCTGTATGGCTCTCTATGCCCTAGACTGTTTCACAAACATTTTGCATTATGAATAGCAGGTTAAACGATAGTGAGTAAAGTGTCCCTGTGAATTCGATACAGAAGCGACGACAGAGCAGTTGACTGCTTTAATAAGTTGTGATAGGACGAATATACTTAGAGTAAATTCTCAAGTAAAATGTGTGTACTATGTGCGCACGTTTTCTTGGGCACTCGGCTCTCAAGTGTTCATTCGGTAGGTCTTGTGCAATTTAGGAAGAGCAAGGCGACCACATTGAGGCATAAAGTACGCTATACATCCCGATATCTAGTGACTTCAATGCTGAGTTATCATTCTGTCTCTAGGTCTAAGAGTTCACGCACGCGCACGTCCGCTGTGTTTTATGTATTCTGCTAGTTCGTGGTAAATTAGATATTTAACACAATAGCTGACGGCTTCATACTCTCCTGAAGACCAGAGACCCTACATTTATTTCTCCCACCTTATAGTAGTCCGTTCATCACAATTAGCACTCTCCTTACGTTAGAATACCATGTATGATTTACATTCTGACCAATTCCCATGTCTTATTAGTCTCTTAGCAAATTATGACTGTAGACTTAAGATCTTGCCTATGCGCCCATCGTTTTATCTCTTTTAATACTGAACTGGACATTTGCTATAGCCACCTCTTGAATAGCCCAAGACCTGTAGGTTTTTGTTTCCACAAGCTACTTCGGAAGCAGTCTTGAAATGCCTCCCATGTTTATCAAGGGGGAGAAGTGCAACCATCTTGGTTATGTGCCATATCCCATGTCGATCTGGGATGTTGGTTTATGTGAAATCTCCTACTAATATGTATAGCATCCATATTTGTTTTTTAGAATTTTTATCAAAATACAGTGGCCGTATTTGTATATACTCATGGCATTAATTGCCCTTACAGTGTTGTATATGCCTTTGTCAGTAGCACTGAACTTTCTATTCTTGGTTTGCTGTGTAACACATCCATTTATTCTGCTGAGCTCTATGCTATTTACCAAGTCATTCTGTATATTCACTGTTGACAGACTGCCTTATTCTTAGTCATTCTCTTAGTGTACTTCAGAGCATCTGTGAGTGTTACAATTATAATCCTTTAGTGCATGCATTCATTATGTCCTCCACATTTTGCATGCTTCTGGTATTAATGTGGAATGCCAATGGATTCCTGGACCTATTGGCTTGCCTGGGAATGGACTGGTGGATTTGGCAGCAAAGTCGGTGATTACAGAGCCGAGTATAACAGTAACTCGTGCAACAGCCAAAGACTTTAGGGTAGTTTTGTAGAGAACAGTGTTTTCAGGCTGGTATGTTGAGTGGTTGGCTCTCTGTCGAAATAAGCTTCGGAAGTTAAGGACCTCCCTAAAAACTGGGTAACCTGCTCATGTTTGTCTCATTGTGAGGTCACTTTGGCCACTGTATTTTTATTCATAGGCACTTATTTATTTATTTAAAAAGGCACCTCCACCTATCTATCTTACCACTCAGCTGCAAGGCACTTTCTGTCTGTCATGTCTTGGTAGAGTGTGCTCTTCTACCACAACTATGGGCCACTCTGCAACTGCCTGCCAGAATATATGAGTTCCTGGCCAATGATACCTGAATGGTAGATCAAGTTTTTAAATTTTTATCTAAAGTGACATTTGCCATAAGAATCTAGTTTTATTTTGATTTCATAGGTTCTGACGACAGACAATGGAGTGACATGTAAGTCTCATAAATCTTTGAACAACTTTGACATTTACTTTGAGGCCTCAGGTTTACCATATTTATATCCTTTTCTCTCCATTGTTCACTGTGGTTTTCTAACTTTATCAATGACTTTCAGCAATTGTTTTACTCACACAGGTTTTATATATCACTTTGTTGCCATTTTATTCTCTGAGTTACTTTAATAGTGTTTTTCTTTTTTTTTTAATTTTTTTATTTCTGGATGCTATTTCAATTTAATGGATTTATTTAAAGGTGCTTTTTATAGTTTGAGCCAAGGGTGTGTGTGCACGCATGCACACGTGCGTGCATGTGTCTCTCTCTCTCTCAAAAATGAAAAGTTGGTTAAGTTTAGTTGTTCCAAAGATATGACACAAAGATTTTCAATAAAACCCCCCCATCCCCAACTACCCTTTCTTTACATGAACTTTTTTTGAAAATTATTATTTTTTCAATAACAGCACTACAATTTTTATTAAAATGTCATATGTTTAAGACATTTTAATGACAAAATGTATATCATGAATTTCCTGGGCATTACCTCTGAAGACCTCTTTATTCTGGATGTCTTTTGTTATAACTTTTAAACTGCAAGAGATAGACAAAAATGTACTACAAAGAAATGTAGATCTTATTAAATTATACAATTTATTTCATATACTCTTTTTTGAGTTATTATTTCAGTTTTAAATTACTTCAATTTTTCTTAAACATCAAATATGTTTTTTTTTTCATGTCTCGTTTGTTAATCCTAGCAAGCAAAGAGAATCAAATTATAATTTTTCACTTGGTTAGCAACTGTTAGAATGTCTCACTATTACTTAATGTAGTGTATTCCCTTATTTCCCTTCTATTTATAAAAAAAAACAAAGGACCATTTTCATCTTTATCTTATTAGCATGACGTATATAAAAATTAACTTTTATAAGGAAAGTGTTTTATAGAACAGTTATGAAAGTCACATGAGTGGAACACATGAGATTATTTTGATAGTAGTTTTATGTATTAAATTTTCCCATTTAACTCAAAATATCAGTTGACCAAATATATTAAGAGCACTGCTATTGTGGTGTGATTGTGCTGGGGGTATTATCATATTCAGATGAAATTATCTTTAGCTCATGTACCGCATTACCTCAGGTAACCAACATCTGCAGTAGGTAGGATAACCTAAAATGTCCAGGTCTGGTCACTTCTCTGCCATTTTAACTTTGAAGGAGGATTATTGGTTAATGTACATAGATTATAACTTGTTAAATTTAAAGAATCGGACAACAAAAATAGTTTATATGTGAAAAAGGTATGAATTTATTTCTTTATTTTAAATGGTAGCAGCAAAGAACGATAATTAATGCATAAAAGTATATTCAAATTTCATGTTATCTTGCAACATTGGCTCCTTAACCTGATGTGTTCCCTTAGCTTTGAATGAGGAAGAAAGTTAGAGCACTTCTATGGCCATTTAGTGACACATAATTGTTCCATTACTGCCATCTAGCGCAAATTAGCTGGTTTGCATTCCCTTGGCACTGTCTGCTCATTTCTCCAATGTTTTTTTAGTTTCTAAAGTTGGTTTGGATTAGCAATGTTGTGCAGTCATAACCATGGTTTTAAAGTTTGTTGTAAAGTTGAAATGTAATATTTTTCCACATTTGTAAGATCTAATGGTAATGATTTACTTCAGTACCAGGTGGGCAATTTTTACAACCTACTTTAATTTGAGTTAAATAGTATGTTAGACATTCTGAATTATGGCAAAAGCTTAGTTATGCCACAAATATTTGATAAAGTAATATTATAGCACCCATGTGTCACTGTTAAAATACACGGGAAGACTAAAGACAACAGCTTGTCGTGAACACACCTGAGATATTTTTCTCTGAAATGTAAATTAGAATTTTAAAGAGAGAACATTTGTATGTGGTAATCTCAAAATCACTCAGCCAACTTAGTCGTTCTTTTATCATTGAAAAGCTCATTTGGTTCTGATGAACATGGGACTTTAAAATAGTATCTTCTTTCATTTCATAAGTTAAAAAGTTTAAAAACAATTTATAAAGATCTCACACTGTAATATGAGCACATTAGAATTACAAAGGAACATATTTGCAAATAAAGCCTTTACTTTTAATTAAGAATGCCATGGAATAGAAAAATAGTTGTTGTTACTCCACAGAATATGCATGTAAAATGATACAAATGCCTTGAGTATTTCATTCCAAGAATTTATACTAGGCATTCATAATTCAATATTTACAAACAACTAAACAAAGGAAAACAACTAAACAAAAGAATCAAAATGCTAGGATGACCATATAAAACAAATGCCTAAATATTTTAATAACCCTAATTAAGAACATTTTGCTTTCTTTGCGTTGTACTTAAGATATTGTCAACACAAACTAAATAATTGTATAACGAGAGAAAACTTGTAACATTAGAAATCAGTGAACCAATATTTTCTAGTTAACTTTAGAATTGGTGTCTCTCAACGTTCACGGACTATATGTCTTCGAAAGAGGTGAACTAGGTGGCATGGGATCTTCATGTTCATGCACATCACCTATATTTAAATCTATTTGTTAAGTGTTTCACTATGAGCAAAACCTGGGCACATTTTATGTTATAACTACTGGACCAAAGTGAAGGTACAAAAGTTCAAAATTACAAGTAGTATAATTATCTAATAGGTTACTCTATACCACAGCCAAAAAGCCAGATGTTCCATCAATGTCTCACATTAATATCAGAGGGTTTTTACATTTGTTAATAGGAATAGCTAGGGTTATATGGATTTAATATAATGAGGGGTTAAGGTGATGACTCACTGCAAAATTTTTTTAAAGTAGCTCCATAAAAATGGCCAGAGGTAAAATAAATAAATTTGTCGTACAAGATTAAAAGGATACACCCAATATTAGCCCTTAAGTTAAGATACAGGTGTTTGAAAAGTCATTGTTCAGTTACAATATTTGTTGGAAATCTTGTGTCCAGGTTGATAAATAAACTTCAACACACTTTTATTGTGAAATACTTTCACAGTTGTATTTGAGATGTGGTTCTTATGCTCATAGTTATTTCAGTTTTTATCTTGAAGCTGCTTGGGGATTACAATACACTGCAGATTTTGCTACTCTGCAAAGAAAAAACTCTAGCAGAGTAAAGTCCAGAGAGTTAGAGGGCCATAGGTATTTAGAAATGACATGTTCCCCAGAAAGCTCTTCCAGAAGTGGTATAGTGCTCTCAGATGCTTGCTTAGTAGTACCATCTGGATAAAACCATGAGTAGTTGATTTCATCTTCCTCTAGCTGTACAGTGAAATCTGGAGATCAAATAACAACATTGACTGTTTCTGCAAAGGGTAAAGGGCCAATAATGTATAGTCTGGGAATTTCTACCCACACTATAATTTTCTGGTCATACAAGAGCATTTCTTAAAACAGCATGGGAATTCTTTGTCGTCCATGAATGTTTATTTTGCAGTTTAAGATACTTTATCATACAGAAAGTGACACCAACAATATCAATCATATTTCTTTAAACAAAATATATAAGTGAATAACAAATATAATGGCTTGAATTATTACACCCGTCACTTTGTATGGGAGCAGTTTCAATGTTTTCCTAACTGCCTTGTGTGCAGTTGTAAACACCATATCTTTATATTGGCAATTGGTGCAATGATTTTCATAGTCCCTGTAACATATAGTTAGAAATGTCTAATAACTTTACAACAATGGAAGAAATTATAACCAATAATGTGATAATAGAACTCTGTTTGCTAATAGCAAATTATGGAATACACAGCAAATTCTCCATTGTTGTTCAGAGTCAATACTACTGCTTCTTTATTCAGTTTTTAAATATGTTCCAGCAATATGCTGCTTGTATTTCTTCTTTATTAATGTTTTTCTACTTTTATAGAAAGCTACTATTGAAATGACTATCCTATTATAATTCTATCAATTAATTGGCTATTTCAGAGTTTAATAGCTCATAATGGAATATAAAATCTTACCTTTAGTGAGATATCATCTGTTAAAAGAAATACAAAATCTGCTGCGACTGCCTCTGGAGTCGAGTGGTCAAAAAGCTGACTTCTCACCCGGAGGTCCCGGGTTCGATTCCCGGCTGGGGCAGGGAATTTTTCTTTAACCAGAATTATTCACTATCCCCCATAGAGTCTGGAAGTATGAATGTGTGAGTAAATGT
This sequence comes from Hymenopus coronatus, assembly GCA_030762935.1. Lineage (NCBI taxonomy): Eukaryota > Metazoa > Arthropoda > Insecta > Mantodea > Hymenopodidae > Hymenopus > Hymenopus coronatus. Next base: position 30,352,149 of record CM060899.1, on the reverse strand, counting down.
GCGTGTGTTTAGTAATATAAAGTTTGTTAACCATTGAAGTTAAAGGGGCTATACATACAGAAAGAAAAAGAAAACAAATCTGCTGCATGCTTTGATGTAATCTTTACCATTTCTCACAGGCTTTACCACTGCTGTACCTACAAGATTTACTTTTTCCTGGATGCCATTTTTAAAATATGTCACAAATGCAAAATCATCTACCCTCCGTGGTGTAATGGTTACCATGCTAATTTCATATACCCAAGGTCGCAGGTTCAAACCCGGCGGAGGACAATGGATTTTTTCCGGGATAAAAATCCTTAGCATGTCTTCCTTCAGAAGCAAAGTAAAGCCGTGAGTCCCGTGTTGTAGATTTACGGCACGTAAAATAACCTCAAGGCTGACAGAGGGGCCTCTGAACAAAATTTAGCAGTCTTTGACACCCAGTATAGAATGGGATGCTGAGAACCACAGTAGTTAAAGAGCATCCGTAAATAACATGCCATTTTTTTTTATCCACCAGTTCTCAATATTAATATTTTGGAAGGAAAAAAAAAATATTGAATTGTATTGTCAAATATGGTAGTTGAAAAAAAAGAAAGATATTAAACACACAAGCCTTATTGTGAAATAAATATGTAGTTTTTCAATTATGTAAGTATACAACAGTGGACATTGTAACAAAATGATATAAATTCTAGCAATCATTCCCCCAACATTCCTATTTATGTTCCGAATATGTGTGTTTGGAACTTCTCGGCAAAGAAGATATATATAAGGGACATGACTATAAATTAATGTAACACTTGGAGAACCTTTTCTGCTCTCAGTAATGGTTTTTCACTGAGTCTCTTGGAGAAAAAACTGCTATAATAATATCTGAGTGTGAGCTAATTTAATACTTGGAGATCTTTTCTTACTCTCAGTAGTAGCCTTTCACTGGATATCATAGGGAAAACCTGAGAATAACATCTAAGAAATCTGTCATATTGAAACTTAAATCAGATACAAATATTTAATTCCTTCTGTAGGATTGAAATAGATCCCTCATTGTAACTGCAAATCTTACAATTTGAGCAACAAAACTCATTTTATATCTCAAGTTAGGATGATGAAGCTTTTCTTGTGGACATTAGTGCTTCTTGCATACATTGCAGGTCATTTGATAACCCATGGCTTACAAGCAACAAGAGTTCCGTTTATGCATTTGAATAGCAACACATGCTATGTGCACCATCTTGTATGCAGTTTTAGTATTCTGAGAGATTGCTGCACTTTGCAAACATTTCAGGAGTATCTCTTAATTAGCCAATGAAATAAACATGCTCTATAAGTATTTTATGTCTTCTACTATAATTCGTAACAATTTTCAATACTTCATTATGCTTTGCAGTAATACATAGCTGATAATTGATATGTCTTTTCCAATTAGTTCTTATTGTAGATATTAATTCATTTAACAAAACATTTCTTTTCCTCAGACTTGGTACTGATATTTAGAACACTACTGTCAATGGTGTTGTGAAATGGATATCAAAACAGAAATGAAAGAAGAGGTTCCTTTTTCAGAGGTTATTTCACAGACTGAGAGAGAAAGCTTCTCACAAGATGCTACAATGAAGTTGAACAGTGATGCTAAAGTGTGTGAAACAGAAATCAAAGATGAACCTGTTGACTCTAACTTTTTTTCACAAAACGAGAGACATTTTCCTGCTGAAGTTCCTGTAATGAAGGTTTATCCATGTAATAAAGACTCTAAATTGAACACTAAGATAGAAATTAAAGAAGAACTCTGGTGGTTGGAAGCAACTTCTACAGAAGCTCCATGTTTTGATGATGCAACTAAGGTTAGTTCTGCTAGTAAACAAATTAAACTGAATATTTAGTTATTTACCTGAATCAAAGAAATACAGTTCTGTAGAGAAAAAAAAAAACGTTTTTTAGTGTGCACATAATATTTTTAATGTTGTATTTCAAAATTAAAAACTATACATTTAAAAAACAAGACAATTCTTTAATTTATTTTCACATAACCTAGCAAACTTGCATTATCTATGAAAGCTAATGTCCAGCACATTCCATACTGTCAACTTAATTCTGGGTTAGGAGCTGGGAACACAGTTACCTGTTGCATCAAGCAAACTGATTCCAATTCTGGTAACTTATGGTAGAGTTATGCAAGAGTACATGATCTGAACTTGCTTGCTATTGCGGTTGCTAGTTTGTTATCTGATATGAGTCAGGTTTAAGTCATTTCCAGATATTTCATTATATTTGAAAAATAATGGAAACTCACAGCATTGTGGACCCTAGGATCATTTGATAATTTGTTTTAACACATCCCATTCTTCATCTCGGCAAACTTGAGTTTTTATTAGCAGTCTGCTGTTGAAACAAGGAGAGAGGTGAGATTTCTCTGTCATGTATGTAGTCCTTGTTCATGTTTATAAAAAAAAAGTCATGAATTTCAGCACCAATGAGACCCCCAGTATCTTGTTTTCTGATATATACTACTCTCTGGTTTTCCTGTGTAGAGCCTAACTTAATTAAAAGTAGTTTTAAATATATATTGCTCTGCTTATTTAGTTTTTATTTGTTTCTGGAAATACTTCTGTATAAAGAACTTCTTTAAGTGCAATAACCCAGCAGAGGATGATGGATTTTATCGTGCGTAAAAATCCTTGGCATGGCTTCCTTTACAAGAGAAGTAAAGCCATGGGTCCCTTGTTGTAGATTTACAGCACATAAAAGAACCTGAAGCCTGATAGATGCCTTTGAGCAAAATTAAGCAGTCTTTCATGCGCAGTATACAATGGGATGCAGTTAAGGAGCATCCATAAATAAAACGCTATTTCATTTTTTTAAGTGCAAAAATAATCAACCTCAGTTTTATAGATCATATATACTTTTTTCTTTCTTTGGTTTTTTGTTTAGCACCTTTTAACTTGGTAGGTCATATTGGATGATTAATAAAATGAGTGAAATGATGTTCATATGAACCAAGGGTCCATAGAGCTAAGAATTACATGAGATTCTTCTTTTCCGGATAAGAGAAAACCCCAGAAAAATCCTTATCTAGGTTTCTGACCCTAAATGTGATTCTAACTAGTGATCTCTTGAATGTAAGTCTGACACACTATCATCGCACTGTAAAGGCAGCCATACTTTTATTAATTTTTTAAAATTTTTAGATATGAAAATATAAAGGTGTTCACTTAATTCCTCTCATTAAGGCAACTGGGTTTGATCCTGGATGATGCAAGTGGGATTTATTGTGGACAAAGCAGTGCAGAGGCGGGTTTTCTCCAGTTGTTCCTGCTGTTGCATTTCACCAGTGCTCCATCTTCATCCCATGTATCATTAGTGTCATTGCCTGTGGTGTGGTAAAAGTGAGCATTTAAACACTATTGAAAAAAAACAACAAAAAACCTAACTTCTAAAATATTAAAAAAAATGCAAAAAGTAAATCTTACAGTGAAACTTATTTTGCTTGTATATACCTTCTTTAGTTCTAGTTTGTACAAAACAGATTTCAGAACAAGTGTAAATCCCTGTGAAGTTTAACAATTTTTTTCTTAACTTAGGCTGGGCGCTAATTACCCAGCTGTTCAGCACCTCTAAACCTCAGTCTTCATCATTATTTGCCTTAGGCTGTTATTGTATTCATGGTTGTTACAAAGAATTTATTGTAGCTACTGGTTTTCCCATCTTTATATAATGTATTGTGAAGAAGTAAAGTATCTTTCAAACATGGTAATTGGGGTTTAACAAACAACTGTGTCTATATTAATATAAAAATAATAGTTGCAACCAATCTTCGCTTATCTTTTGGAACTATTATTTTTATATTAATATTTGTGTTATTCTTCACTGTTACTACCTTCTTTTTACATTTAAAAGTTTATTTGTTTTGAAGCATTCCTTTGTTTCAATTCCAAAAGATAAGTGAAGATTGGTTGCAACTATTATTTTTATATTAATATTTGTGTTATTCTTCACTGTTACTAGCTTCTTTTTACATTTAAAACTGTGTCTATGCTGATTATTCCCATCATGTTATAATTAGAATGGACATTTCTAATTTGTGTATTTCAACTTTTTGATCACAAGCTAAATCAATGTAACAGAACTGAGCTGTCTTGTCTTGGAATAAGGATTTCACAAATAATTTATGCAGGACATTTCAGTATAGGGCAATTCCATATGAAATCAACATTAAAGAAGTCATCATTTTAGATATTTCTAAAATTTGATGTACCTAGTCATACTGGGTGCTGAGACCAAGGAATTTCAATATTTTTATCTCAAACCATTTCTGAAATATTGCTTTGGAAAATTTTAAAAAACTGGCCCAAAAAAAGTGGACATTGTTGATTAAAAGTGCACTAGGGTTGTCCTAATCTAGCTAAAGAGCTGGTAAAGATTTAATTTTGCAACTTTTTTTGCTCTCTCTAGTGATATTGAACATAAGGTAGGTTCAAATTAAGACATTTATTCAAAATACAAGTTTAATTTTTAATTTAATTTTTTTCTTAAAAGTATATAATCTAATATTTTCAAAATATTTCATAAATACTTAGTACCTTGTTTTGACCAAACCTTCTTTTGACAGATGGAATTTAATTAAAATATACAGAAAGGTAACTAAAAATATTAGATATATCAAATTATGCTCATTTCAAGACAAAACCAATAAGCATAAGCTATAATTGAATTAAATTGCTTACTTCAATTTATACAATTTAAACTAATAGCCTATTAATTGGTAGAACAAAACTGTTGAACATGTGACCTGTAACTATAGGTGCTAATTCTAATTTTTAATAAACTATCTATAAAATATAAATTAACTCTAAGCTGAAGAAAAATTTTTAGTTGAAAGCAGTTTCCCAAAAAAATATCTTGGACCTTTACTTTAGGAGTAAATCTGTTAACTCTATCTGGGAGAGCATACATTCTTGTTGAAACTGATGCAAGCCAAACCCAAATGGCTTTTCTAAAATGTAATCTGCTGGTCCACATGGATGAAGGAAAGTTATTTTCTGTTCATCAAGTTAATTTTTTTCTAAAATATACACAAGCCACCAGTTTTTGTCATACACAATGGTGACTTGCCTGATATATCTTGTGATGTAGTTACCTCTCTGGCACAATCTTGTACATCATCTGAAAATTGTTACACTAATGATTTTGTTGTAATATTGGGAATGAATACATGAAATTGCTGTGTTCCTTTGACTGTCAATAATTCTTCAAGCCGGTTTTTTAAGAACATTTCCACTCTTCTGGAGTGGAATAGGTAAAGACTATTTTTGCTAAGTTACCTACTGTCCACTCAAATAGATCTCTGAGTATGAATCTGGTTGTAATGACTTTGCAAACTTGCATGACTGCAGTCTCTTAACAGAACATCCTACTAAAACACAAAACCCTTTTCAATGTACTGTGGGGGAAAAGTGCCACTCAACTTTTATGTTAAGTCTTCCTCATGAAGGCAAAGGTTCAGAAAGTTTTTCTTATTTTTGTATTGAGCAGCATGACCATCTGAAAAATAGTAAATCTTCTTTAGAAGCTTTTGAATTGCATTTGATAAGTATATAATTAGCTTCTTTTTAAAGGTATAAACACAACTGTGTTATGTTCCAGCAATTAGAAACAATGACAAAGCTTAGATGATCAATTTTGTCTTCCTGTTTGTAATGAAAACAAGAGGATGTACAGTAAACTGTTGACTGGCCCAGTGGTAACTGTGAGGTTCATTCTGTAGAACTGTGTAACAATTTCCTGAAAAACCACATATTACAACAAATTCCAATTCATTAAAATTTTCTTTTTTGGAGTTAAGGAATGCTTTTGATTGCTTAGCAATGAAGACATGCTGAAACAAAAAGGACATCTTACTACGAATAGATCTATAAATTCTTCTGTATCATTTCCGGATTACAGCAGTCAACTAACACCCACTGGTGGAATTGAACTTGTTCAATTAAATTTTCACCAAGAGAGTGTTGTAAAATTTTACATATTACAGTTTCTCCTGGGAAATATTTGCAATTACCCATGTTGTAATCAACCGATGCACCTAGTAGCAAAAGCAGCTAAATCCAATTTTGGCCAAATTGAATTATTACATTTTTACCTCAAGGAATTCAATGCAATCATGATATGAGAGTAAAACCAGACATATATTAAAATGCATAATTAAAAATGAGGCTAAGTATGAATAGCTGCCAAATTCAACACCAATGTGGACATTGGTAGTTTCAAAGTGTGCCAAATTTCATGTCGGCCAATAAGCGCTTACTGTGACTTCCTAGGTTGCCTTGCGAGTGTTTACTGCTGTGCCAATTTTTAACACTGGGGAAGCCTTATATGTGGTATCAAGGTAGTTTCCTATTGTATTTTGGAAAAGGTTTATTATAAAACTAGTATTGCTTATCCAGTTTGAAAATAAGAGTGTTGTGGGTACTACTTTGGGAAGATTCCCAAGAAACATGCAGTGAAATCACATATGAAGCTGTAAGTTTTCTATTACAAAATACTTTAGGGTTACAACACTCTACAAATAAAAATTTTGTATTAATACTTGGGATTTTACTCTCAATTTGTTTTTCTGGTATTATGCTGCAAAGCCCCTTAACCCAATTTCTAAGAAAAGCACTGTTCTTATTCCAAGTATTCCCCACCTTAACTGCCTGGTTTGCTGATGTGTAACCACACAAATAAATTTGTTTACAAATGTGCTTCGCTGTCTCTTCTGGTCATTCAGAAATTTTATTCAGCATTTTATATTGTTCTGAGGATAAACCTCAACAAGACAACTTTATTATTACCCATGCCAAAGTACTGCCAATAAAAAGATAACCTGTTATCAACAATCTTTCAGGAAAAAATATATTGTACCTGTATTATTGTTATAAATGTGATGGTTCACAAGTTTGAGTATGTCGTGAAGCTTTTCTAGCCATTCTGAATTTTAAAAAGTATCTACTGAAAAAAAGGCAGAAACTGCAAATTGGAACAGTATGCTGCAAAACAGGAAAACTTTATTGAAATTGCTGGAACTTTGAGGGTAGCTGAGCCACACTGCAACAGATATAGGGTGATTTTAAGGAGGTGTCTTGCCCCTGAACCATCATAAAACTGAGTAAGATTTACAATTCTGTTGATTCTGAATTTAAAGTGAAGGAATCTTACTTTTGTGAAGTTATCAATAAAAACTTTAATTTTGGTTTTGGATCTCCTGAAAGTGACTTGCTCAACTTGTTTACATCTGGAAGAAGTTATAAAATCTGAGAAAAATGCTAATGATAAGAATGAATTGAAAATTCGGAAAAAAGTGCACCCAGCAAAGGCTCAAGCATGTTACTCTCTCCTGAAAGCAGATGTTAACAATGTGTTGTTTATATTTTTTACTCAAAAAAAACTTATTTTTCCCATGATTGCTTGATCAGTCTACTTACTTCAGTAGGTAGTATTCCTTTTATAATTTCATAATGGTGTCAGGAAGTTCATCCAGTAAACTGATAAAAGAAAATTTTGCCTGCTACACTTGTTGCAAAAGTGAACTTTCCTAAAAATGCAAGCATAACTTCTTCTTGTGTCTACCGCCACCTAATGAATACCGAGTTTGAAGACAAAACATTGGTAAAGTGTTTTGCAAATGGGAGTGGTGGGCAAAGCAAAAGCACCGTATTGATGACTAGGGTTGGCTGATAGGTCCCGGGCCTCACATAGATATGGCACCACCAGACCACTTAGATTGTAGCATGGTATAGTTTAACTCTAGACTAGCTTGTATCCATAGTTACAGGTCAATAGCTTGTTTAGTTTTCAAATGACAGCATTTTAAACAAGACACCTATAGAGTTTTCATGAAAATGCAGGATTTGGAAAAGTGAGCAGGATTAAATACTTCCATTTGAAAGGCTTCACACCTAAAGAAATCAAAGAGGAAATGGACTGTACATTGAAAAACTATGCTCTTTCACAATCAATGATTAAAAGGTAGGTAGCAGAGATTAAAATGGGATGTACGAGCACTAATAGTGAGCCTTGCTCTGAACACCCTGTAGAATTGACAGCTCCAGAAATTATTAAAAAAATTCATCATTTAGTACTGGAACACCACAAATTAAAATTGTTTGAGATAGCAGAGGCTGTAGACATATCAAAAGAATGTGCAGGTATTATTTTAAGTAATGTTTTGGGCTTTCACAAGGTCTATGCAAGATGGGTACTGTGATTTTTGACACCTGATCAAAAGTTGCTAAGAAAAAGGGCTTCTCTTAAGAATGTGGAGCTTTATCATAAAAATCCCAATGAATTTTTGAAACGGCTTATTACCATGGATGAAACTTGGATGCATCACTATACTCCAGAAAGTAAATCACAGTCTAAACAGTGGATTGCAGCAGGTGAACAAACTCCAAAAAAGGCAAAGTCAATTTTGTTAGCTAACAAGGCTATGGCAAGTGCTTTCTTGGATGCGCAGGGAATTATTTCTAATAATTACTTGGAAAAGGGTGAAAGTATCACTGGTCACTACTATGCAAGCTTACTGGAATGTTTGAGTGATGAGGTGAAAAGAAAACTACCTCATTTGGTAAAAAAAAAAAAATTTGTTTCATCACAATGCTCCGACTCATCGTTCAGACATTGCAATGGCAAAAATGTGCAAATTACAGTTGAAGTTGCTTGAACATCCACCCTTTTTGCTAGATCTAGCACTCAGTGACTACTACTTGTTCCCAAACCTCAAAACATTTCTTAGAGGACAAAGATTTCACAGCAACGAGGCCATTGATGCGGCAAACAGCTATTTTGAGGACCTTGATAAATTGCACTATAGAGATCGTTCGTTTAGTTGAATTAGAACACAGAAATGACAAATGTATTGGACTTTCTGGAGATTATGTTGAGAAATAAAGCAACAAAAAAAAAAAACAAAAACAAAAACAAAACAAAACACAATTTTAAATGCTCTTTTCATTGAGAGGCCTGGGCTTTATCAGCCGACCCTGATACCATGCTAGGAAAGTGGCCACTCTGTCCAGCTTATACACAACATTTTGGTCTGAGGCCAGCAAATTTACAGAAAGCTATTATTATGTAAGAAAACTTATCTTTAAAATGTTTGTAAGCTTCTTTTAGGTTACACAAAAGAAGTCTTTGATATTTTTGTTGCACTTTAATTTGGTTCTGCAACCATCACCTGTGTTTAATATCTGGTATTGCTCTGTTAACTTTATCATTTATATAAAATGAATATACAGTTTTAACAGTTTCTATTTGGTAACATTTCCCAGGTTTTGGAACTTCAACAAACCCTTTTTTTTTTTTTTCAAAATTGATTTCGGTTGTCGAACAAGGTAATTAGAAGCATTAAAATTCCTTATTATCTTCCTGATACTCCACTTTTCAAGTAAACTTGTAAAATACATAGTTTTTTTTTTCTCTACTTTCAGAATTTAAAAAGTTAGTTTTAGATTTTGGTGAGCAGATTTGTCACTAACAGTATCACTATCTGATGAAGTCTTAGCAACAACTAAAAGTTTAAATTTCATTGAAGAGATGTTTCCCACTTTGATTTTGCATAGTGTTTAGATGTTATTTTTATTTATATTATCAATTGGGGACTCAACTAGTGAAGTTGTAATGAAGTCTGGGTCTTTACCTCTTATCCAGAAGAAATGTTTATTGCTCATTGGCACTGTAATTTTTTAACTTAGTTACATCTTTCCTACATTAATCAGGAAATGACTCAGACATCCATGCTATGACATTTCTCGGTTTCTTCTATCTCTAAAAAATGATTTGATATCTTCAGTGAATTACAACACTGCATTCTTACAAAACTGCAGTTTTATTAGGTTCATACTGATTCAAAATCACCCCTTTAATTTATAGTTTTAGTTGTAAATGAACTATATTAAAAATACCAAGTTGCACCAAAATATACAGCTTTACACTAATACCATGGTTTGCTATAATGGCTTAGGAATTCTAATATAAAAAGTTTAATTTATCACCTTAGAAGAAAACAATACAGAACACGTCCTCTCAGCAAAGGTTCTAGTTACTGAAAGATTGTAGACAGCAAGTTGTTGGAGGTACACTGTGCTTGTTGCAACTTGTTCCAGTGTGAATGCACAGACAGGAACCAACTTGGTCAGCCTGCCTATACTCCAATATCTGTGCAAATGAAATCTACTTTTAATTATTCTGTTTGGACCCGAACTATTACATCAATACCTACACATTTTCATATCTTACTTAAAGTTGTAGGTCCCATGCTCAATATTTTTGTTTTACCAATTAATGAGCTATTTGTTTAAATTTTGTAAAATTAAAGTAAGCAATCAACATAATTTAATTATAGAATATGCTGATTGGTTTTGTTTTAAAATGATGGTATTTAGATACATTTGATATTTTTAGTTAACCATCTCTATATTTTAATTAAATTCCTATCTGTCAAAAAAAGGGTTTCGTTAAAACTGATCTATCGGTGAAAAACAAGACTCAGGAATAATGCTTTTAACTATGGACCTATTTTTATCCCATATTGCTATTTTTCTGTATGATTTATAAAAGTACTAAAATTATGGAAGTATTTTTAAAATTTTAAATTATGTACTTTTTGGAATAAAATTAAATTAACATTTTAGTTTGTATTTTGAATAAATGTCTTAATTAGAACCTATAATATGTTGTATGTCATTGGAAAAAGCATAAAAAATGCTGCAAAATGACACCTTCCCATCTCTCTACCTCAATTAGGACAGCCCCTAAAACACATTTATAAAAAGCAGTTCACACTTTTTTGGTCAGGATTTTTAAACTTTATGCAGCCATATTTCAGTAACAGTTTTAGATAAAGAATTGAAATTTAGTATTTTCCTTAGTCTCAGCACCCCACTTTGAGTATATCAAATTTTAGCATAATGTAAAATGGTGAAGCAAAGTGGATCTGTTGATTTGACATGGAATGTCCCTTTGCTCAAATAAAACATGTTCAGTAATTTTTTTCTCAGTCTGAAGAAGAATTAAGTAACATAAAATAAAAGTTTTTCTTTGGCTACACTGAAAGTGTTACATAAGCTGTTTATAATCCATGTCACATATACATGTGTTCCAGTTTTATTGACAATTTGATTACATAATTGCATCTTTAAATTCTTAAACGAACAAATATGTTACAGGACTGTGTGGAAGAGAGCTTCCCTTTAACAGAAACAATGAGGTAAGATTTTTGTATCATAGTGTATGCCTTACTTTTATATAATTTCATCTTCTCATCCATATCCCTTGTTACTGTAAGTCATGGAATTGTTTTCCAGAGAAAATCAGTGCTCCAAAGTTCTTTCTCCAAGTTAAATCAGTATCTGTACTACACTAACAGAAGTTAATATTCATTTAAAATAATATACTTCATAAAAGTGTATATGAAACCAATAACATTGTCAGTTTTCAGCATATCTCTCTCCTTGTATGTCTATATTTTTTTTATTTCATGGATTACATTGATTTATATAGTCTACATATAGAGAAACACTTACTGATACCAATTGTTTCTCTATATGTTATAAAGACTAGATGTATAATCTCTGTGGCTATGTTTTCAATAATTACATTGACTAACATTATCTACACTATCAGCTAGTTGCTACCAAGTGTTTCTCTATGTGTTCCAAAACTAGTTGTACGGTGAGTATGGCTGTGTTTTCGCTATTGCATTGATTCATATTGTCTTCATAACCAGCATTTTGCTACCAAGTGTCTCTCTATACGTTCTAAAGATTTTCTTCCTGACCAGATTGTTGCTAGCAAGTATCTCTGTAAATGTTCTAAATACTAGATGTGAGGTTTTTGTGATTGTTTTCACTATTACTTGGATTACATTGATTCATATTGTCTTTATTGCTACCAAGTGTGTGTGTGAGGGGGGGTGAGTGGGGGTGTGTGTGTGTGTGTCTCTCTAGATGAGTGCCCATTGTGGCAGTGTTTTCTCTATTATATGGATTAAATTGTCAGTTACTCTGCATTGTTGTAATGGTTTGAGCTGTTGGGTTTTTAATAGCATATGGATGAGACTAGAATTTTGATATTTGCTAGGAGCAGGTTTGCTACTCTGATGCATTTAGGTTGCTTCTAGAATTTTTTTAAGTTTTTTGCTGTGTTTGTGGTGGCTCATAATGAATTTTATTAATTTGGCACTCTTTTTATTGGCACATAAACTTAATATCCTCAAATACTTTTTGATACTAGACACATTTAGGTGGTATGTCTTTTGGAATTGGGCATTCTAAATTGAGATGTATTCCTATGTATATAATTTGACAACATGCGCATTGAGGTATATTTGTGTAACAGCTTTGTGGCTCAATTTGGTCACATAATACAGTAAGCAATCCAGATTTACGATTGTTTTGTCCTCATTGTATTCAATATCTACTGAACATAAAAGGAGAGGTTTTTCCTTCACAATACACACTGAGAACAGAAAAATTTAATTCTTGTAGTGCATGCATAGCTTATGATCATTAATAGAGCGTGGAAGGTTGCATAAAATTATGGAAAACTTTTTATCAGCAGGATTTTTATTTGTATAATATTCTTCATGAATCCAGTCAAAGTAAGTACATAATGCTCTAAAACTATCATGAATTTATGCAAAACCATAGGTAAGGGAGCCTCTCATTTTGGTATGAAAGCTAGACTTAGTTTTCTTCCTTGTGCTTTTTATAAGTAACTTAATTACGTTTGTTGTGCAAGCAGTTTGGAGATATTTTAATTTTAGATTACACAGAAGAATTTGCAGGTTGATCCTTTATATCTTGATTTGTTAAGATATACAATCTGTTCTTAGTTGAATATCATTAATAATGGAACTGGTGTTTTGTTGTTTTGCATTGCTGCCATTCACTAGTGGAAGGAAATGTCCTATCTTTGCTGGCTGGCTTCAATTCTTCTAGAGCATTTTTAATAGTGGCAAAATTTATAACAACCTTGCTGGTTATTTCAGTGCCCATGCCCAAATTTATGCCTGCATGCACTCCCACTTAAAGTCGAGTTAACACTGCATAGCTTATTAGAATTACATTCAAATATATGCAAGGTTAAATTAAAAAAATCACTTTAAGTAATCTTGTAATATTCTAAGCCTTAATTTAGGCCATTTAAAGTAGAGTGAATACATGTCTATTCTCCACTCACAAGTATGGCCTACTAGTTTCTCCATTTCTGACTTTGAAGAACGTTTTCTATGTATTTTATCAATTTTGTCAGGCATCTTATACAATGAAAAACACCATTTGTCTTTTATTTTATCAAATATGGTTTTAAGAATTATGTTGAAAAATAGTTATGAGTGGCAAATACCGTGTAAGCAACCAAAAAGTTTATATTTCCTTTTAATGTTATATGACTGAAAACACAAGAAATAAATCAATTTATGCAAGGATGTTTTATAGCTTATCAAAATATTCTATTTGTAAATAGAAAACCAGTAGAGTTAGTGAAGGAATCTAACTGGGAGTAATATTTTTCCAACATTTTCATGTCTAAATACATACAAATGAAAGGAAAATCAGTCTTAGTATATGTTATAAAAAAAAACACACATTTATTAAAGAAATACTATGTGAAACTGTAGTTGAATCAAATATGTAATGTGGAATAGAAATCTAAAAGACACTAAGGGTACCTTTATTGAGAATGTCTTATAGTGACAGGAGTTTATCAAAGAGTTTGTTAGGAAAGTTATGAATTGCAGAAATAAAGGATATACTAATGGATAGAATTTCAAATATTGGTAAACAGGTTTAAAAATATGTCATAAGAAAAGGCTCATACAGTTCCAAAAATATATGATTGGAAGAGAGTGTTGGTTTGGGAAGCTTAGAAATGCATTAAAAGTTTAATATTTAGCTATCATATGAAATCAATCATAATTATCACCTGTGGTGCCATTTGTAGTAAAAACAGGCGTTGTACACTATAACAAAATTGAGAGTATAGTTTGAGAACAGCAATATAGAGGATGTAAAATATAGAGAAAGTTAGAATATACGGGCATATTAATGAACTAAGTCCTTTAACACTAAAAAGGAATGTTGCAAGACAGAAATAAGTAGACTTTTGTGGTTAATTCAAAAATATATGTTTTGAATAAAACTATTTTAAAATAATTAGAAATAATTGCTGACAGAAAAGTATTGTATTCAATAAATTGTGTAATGGTTAAAAGATAACAGGGATGGCAAAGAAAACTCCTGATGGACTAATTCAACCAAAGATACTGTAACAATTAGAATGGTGGGGACACCTTTGGGACAGGTAAGAGATTATTATGCAAGGAGAAAAGACAGGTACAGCATGGAAAGCGGAACAGTATAACTATAGCTTTATAGGATATATAGTTACAACATAAGAGTCAAAGTATTTGAGAGCAAAGATTTAGATGTACTAGATTTCTAAGTATATGTTATGTACGGTTTATTGTTTTTGGTGAAGAAAGAAAAATAATCTCTATTCTGAAGAGGTTTTATATGAGAAAGATCTTGTAGGTCTTGCCAATTCCAAAATCCTCTGCAGCACATTTATATTTTTTGCCAGCTTAAAATACTGTTCTCAGTAAAATGTTCATGGACAAGATGTCCTAGTGTATACTTTGGACATTGTTGCTGTGCCCCATGTGTACATAAGGTCAATGCTACGACATTGCAGTTACCTGTAAGTTTGCTCTCTCTGTTTTGTTATGATGCTTAAGTCATCAAAGTTCAAATCTGTGATATTTTTCACATGACTTAGCAAAATTGCATTATTTTTAAAGGCTAGACCTGACTTTTCCTTGTTGCTCTCCATAACAAGAAGTAATATGGTAGTCTCTGGTCCTAAGGTCACTGGTTCAAATCTGGTAGTGGGCAAAGGACTTTTTTCAGACAAAAAATTCTTAGCATAGCTTTGTTTGGGAGGGAAATAAGGCCAGTGTTCACATGTCAGATTTATGGAATATAAGAAAATTAAGCCTGATAAAGAGACATTGATGCAATATTAACAGCATTCCATGCCTATATAGATTGGGATATTGAGAACCATAGAATTAGCATCCATAAAAAAAACTCAATTGAATTTAATTTTGTAAGTTTTACACATTTTTTTTTCTAACTAATGACTTAACTTTATTGAATACAATACTTTATAATTGTGAGCAATTAGAAACAAACAAATAACATGAGAAATGTGTCCAGGGTTCTGCCCAGTGGCAGTCCTGAATGCATAGTTAGATCTAATTAATGTAGTGGAAGTCTTTAATTCGAATGTCTTTTTAGTTTTAATCATCTGTTTCTGGATCTAGTAATTTGAATGAATTGTGGGGATTTTGACACACCATGATGCGTTGGTGGTTAAATGAAGCCATCTGTTCTGAATAGTTTGTGTTCTTTGGATTTAAGAAGGTGAAGTTAAACATCAGATTGAACAATTCTACATCAATAAAGGTGTGATCAGGGAAGTGTATATGTACTATTTTGAGTACATGATGTGCTTTAGTTCATGTAGTAGATGACAAATTTTCTTTATGAATGTAAGAAAACTTTTCCATGTTAAATGTTGATCCAGCGTGAGTCAAGGAATCTCACTGAATCTGGAATAGGCTCTTCTCTTAGTAAAACTGGTTGTTGCTGAATATTGTACTTACAAGTGAACTTTACAATGCTGGACTTATTGGAATTCATTACAACCCTCCACTGTTATCACCATGTATCTGTTTCATCGCAAAAGTTTTGAAGCTGGCTTGCAGCTGCCTCTACTTAGAACTGTGATGTCATTAGCAAAACATTCAATTACAATTTGGTCAGAAACTGGAAAATCTGCCGTGTAGGTGATGTATAATAGAGGTCCTAGTATACTACCCTCAGGTACTCTAGAATTAATTAGCTAGAGACTTTGATTGCACTGATTCACATTTTACAGAGTATGTGTGGTTAGGCAAGTATGATGCAAGATTTAATTTTTTAGAGAAGACCATCATGTCACAAATTATTGAGCGCCTTTTCAATACCCAGAAATAGGCCCAAACAAACTAACTTTATATCATAAATGTCTAGTATAGTATCCACAATATGGTGAAGCTGTTGTGGACATGAATTCTGGCATTTAAATCCAAATTGTGATGTAGATAGAATATGTTGCATAACTTATCTTTAAACTTTACTCAGAGGGTTTTTTAATGTCCCACTCATAGATAACCTAGATTTTTATCAAAAATATCTTTTAGTTGTATCCCTCACAGTAGAAAGAAGTTTTGTTCATAGTTTATGTCCTTTTTACTATGTGGTTATCTGGTTCTTTGATGAGTTAGGTTCATTTTGCTATATAGATGTTCAATATCTGAGTATTCTGACAATAATCTTCAAGATTTACAATTATTGATATAGTCTTAATGAAATGCACACATCTGTTTGTTGTTAGATTTATTGAGATAACACATAGGATAATTTGTTGAAAATCATTGTTTGTTAAATTTCTGTAATGATATCCCTGTTTCAGGTTGTACAGAGAAGATGCATCCAGAGATAAATCAGGTTTATTCACTGATGAAAACTCTGGAATTAATGCAACATTCAATATGGTGAAGGATAGTCTTGAATTAGAAATTACCAGAAAATACATAAGTAAAGAAATTCCTGTACAAAAAACACCTTCAGTACAGCAAAATGTTTACTCTGGAGAATGTGATGGTGAGCAAACGATCAACAAATCTACAAGCTTGAAACATGATAATTTCATTCAGCAGAATGATACACTGGTGCATGACATAAACAAGAAGAAATATTGTTTTGATACCAATTTGGTTAGAGATAACAGTTGTGACATTTGTGGGAAGTGTTTCACTAGTTTCAATGATTTGAAAAGCCATAAATTCACTCATGAAAGCTTAAATCCATTTAAGTGTGATACTTGTGGGAAGTGTTTTACTCGAATGCAACACTTGAAAACGCATAAATTGACACATTTTGGCATAAAGCCACACAAGTGTGATACATGTGGTAAATGCTTTACTCAAATGCAACACTTGAAAACACACAAATTGAGTCATGAAGGCATAAAGCCATATACGTGTGATACTTGTGGGAAGTGTCTTACTCGAATGCAACACTTGAAAGCACATAAATTGACTCATGAAGGTTTAAACCCACACAAATGTGATACTTGTGGAAAGTGTTTTACTCGAATGCAACATTTAAAAACACATATGTTGAGCCATGAAGGCATTAAGCCACACAAGTGCGATATCTGTGGTAAGTGTTATACTCGAGTACAGTACTTGAAGACACATAAATTGTCTCATGAAGGCATAAACCCACATAAGTGTGATACCTGTGGGAAATGTTTTATTCGAATGGAACATTTGAAAAGCCATAATTTGATTCATGAAGGCATAAAGGCACACAGGTGTGATACCTGTGGGAAATGTTTTACTAGGCTGGCACATTTGAAAACACATAAGATGACTCACGAAACCATAAAGGTCCACAAGTGTGTGACTTGTGGGAAGTGTTATAGTCGAGTACAAAACTTGAAAACACATAAATTGACTCATGAAGGCATAAACCCACCTAAGTGTGATACCTGTGGGAAATGTTTTACTCGAATGCAAAGTTTGAAAAGCCACAATTTGATTCATGAGGGCGTAAAACCACACAAGTGTGGTACTTGTGAGATATGTTTTACTAGGTTGGCACATTTGAAAGTACATAAACTGACTCATAAAACCATAAAGTGACAAGTGTGTGACTTGTGGGAAGCGTTTTACTCATTTCCAACAAATGAAGAGATATAAATTGGCTCATAAAGGCATGTGGTCAAACAAGTGTGACACCATGGGGAGTGCTTTGCTGATTTAAAACATTTGAAGGAACATAAATTGATTCATGAGGGCATTAAACTACTCAAGTGTCATATTTATGGGAAATGTTTTATTACATTGAAAACACCAACACTGCATCATTAAGGCATAAAGCCACAGTAGAATGATACTTGTCGAAAGTGCTTTATGCAATTGCAACACTTCAGAAGGCATAAACTCAGTAAAAAATATATAGCCATATAGGTGTGATACTTGTGAAAAGTGTTGTGGTGGACAAAGTAGCGCAGAGGTGAGTTTTCTCCAGGTTCTCTGGTTCCCCCCACCATTAAATTCCACTGTTACTCCATGTATCATCAGTGCCATTACCTGTGGTGCCCTAAGTAGTAAAGGCGGGTATTAAACAGTCTCACTCCTTCCCCCCTTCCCCAAAAGAAGCATCTCACAAAGCATAGCCATATCTGCTCCAGAACTTCCTGTGGAGACAAAAAGTACATAGAAAGCAGATGTAGCATTCCCTTATATGTGCATCCCTGCTTTCAAATTTCTGTTGAAAAACAAGTATTGAGAAGGAGTTGAGTGAAAAATAAGTTAATATGCTGGTTCAGAAACAACTGGTTTTGGGCCCTTTTTATTATTTGTATAATCTTAATTTGGAAACAGAAACCTAAGTTTAAATAAATACCTTAATATTTCTTCTTGTAGCCCAAAAATTGTGATCTCTAGTTGTATAATCAAAGCTAGTAAACATTCCTCATAGTGGTGGACCCTTGGACAATCCTGTGTGTTGCTTATGATTTCATACAAATATTTTCAAAATGAAAACATGAAACATCTAGACAATTTAAACAGCCTAAACTCTGTGATAAGCTAATGTTTCCTTTAGAGTACTTCTGCATGGTTTTCTTGTGTTTTAAAATATTTATATTTCTGAAATTAAGTCAGCATAGAACTGCCTCTCGACTAAAAATATGTTGGCAGTGAAAAGGTTAACCCTCAACGAGAAAGGCTGTTTTTTATTGCTTCCTGGAAATGCAAGTCTGTGGGACACAAATAGGCAATAAGCCACATATAGGCAATAAGCCACATATTCCTAAAATTATAATTTCCATTGAGTAAAAAGCATTACATAACTTGTCAAAATAAAGTAATATTTTATAAAATGTTCATATGCATATAGTTAAGTCTTAGAATTAAATAACTCAGAAGTTTGAGACAAGTGAAGTTTTAATCAATGTGATGTTGAAAATGAGTCGGAATAGTAACACTCACCTCACTTATATGTAATTATGTCCAAAACATATGTTTCAAGGGCAATTGCCCTCTTCTTCAGTTGAAGTCCGACTGATGGCTGGTATTTGTGCTCTGTGGTCTATTACGGTGGAGCCATCTGGTGTTCTCAGTAGAAGTTCAAAATCATGTGGCGGTATTTCAAAATTCATCAGTTGGTCTTTTTTGTTGTGTAATGAGAATATTCTCCCAAACTGTAAGTTCTGCCGGGTTGTTTACAGGTTTTAGCAATTTTATGTCATTTTGTATTTCATGATGTGATGTCCAAAAATGGTATGCTACTGCCGATTTATCTGTTTGTTTCTGTTTGATATGTCTGAAATGTTCCTTTAGCCTTGTTTCCAGTCTTCTTTTTGTTTGGCCAATGTAACAATTACATATAAGTGAGGTGAGTGTTACTATTCCGACTCATTTTCAACATCACAAGTCTTAGAATAATAAAAATTTCTGCTGTGGGTGTAAAATCCCAAAAATTCTTTGTTTTTAACCAAAACACAGAAGTCTCATTATTTTAAGCATTTTACACACAGTTTCTTTGAACACCTTAAATATACCAACTTCTCACTCATTACAAATTTGTATTCTTTATTCCTGTTTTTTTTTTTTTTTTTTGATAAGGACAAATACAGCACTTCCTCTTCCTATCAAGTTTATCATTCAGGGCATCAGGTATGTTGCTGTATGGACTCTGCTTATGACTTCTTCTAATTTCTCATTTAACCACATAGTAATCTCTTCAATTAACTCATCATCAAATAGTGTAGACCAAACATCAACTTTATTAGGATTTCCACTAAGGTACTAGCTTTTCTTGTCATCCTGGCATCCCTCTTATTAAGTTATGGTGAAGAACATGTCAATTTCTTAGTGGTTCTTTTGAACTAAAACATAACCATTTTTTCCTGAGTATGTAAGAGAGCAAAATCTGAAGAGATGATCATTCACATTCCCATTTTCAGCCTCACCTGAGCTGATCTCTTCATCTGTATCAGATTCATATAAAGTATCATTAGATGAATCTTCTTGGTTAGGATGAAACGAAGGATCAGCTTCAGAATCATCAGAAGAAAATAAGCTGAAGTCCTCGTCTACTTGCACTTCTTTCTACATTCTTGCTATCTGCTGCACTTACATGCTCCACCTATGTCTTTGTAGTCCTGATATACTATGCTTATCCATTAATTCAAATATCCTAGAAAGAGAAACCCTAATAAATACTGTTAACTGAATGTAAATATTCTCTGCAAAATCATTAACTGAACATGAGAAAAATGTATTTACCGATATAAAATAATGGTGCTGGAACTGCATGCTTGTGATATGCTTACTAACATAGCACAATAATGCGTGTATGTCAGATACTGTAGTTTTTCAGAAAAATTTTTATAAATCATCATAAGAGACCACCAACAATGTACCGCACCATCACACAGCAAACGAAATAATAATAAGCTACTGATATGTTTAGGTCATTATTGGAATCAGTATTGCCAACACAACATAATGAAATAAAATATGTATCTGACAGACATGCATTTCCTGTTAAGGGTTGATTCAGTTGATGACTACAAATTAAGTATGTAAGTGAGGGGTGAATTTAGTAAAATTAAACAAAGGCCCTTCTATGCTTTTTGTGGCTTAAAACACTATGGCATAGTTCTGAAACTATTACAGTTAGAACATTGGGCAAAATAAAATCGGTTTAAAAAATAAGGCAATATTTATTGATGGGTATATTTGCTACAAATTTTTAACATCCTATAATCCCAAAACTAACTCCTTAAGAACACTGGAATAAATTATGATGAGTTGATCATATTACAAAGCATGACTATAGAAATTTCAAACACAAAGAACCCAGTTCAATTCTTGAGTAGTGTTCCATTGAAGAGCTCTACAACTATTACAGTTAGGGTTCTAGAAAAAAGGATTATCTAATTAAAGGAAACGTTTCAATGATAGATTTTAACTATAAAGTTCAGGTTTCGATTCTTGTTTATCCTTAGCATCAGGTTATCCCTAAAATAATACATGTAGGGTACTAGAATAAATTATGAGTGGATAAAATTATAAAGAAGAAACTTATAAGGAGATTTTAACAAAGCATTTAAATAGAGTCTTGCATGAACTTAACATATAAAATTCCAAAAATATTGCACATAGAGCACTGGAATAAATTATGATGAGCAGGTCTAATAATGGAAGATGACTAAATATGAATGTTAACAACGAGAAATGTGCTTTGATTCTAATATACTGTTTAACATTGATTGATTTTGGAACTAATACAGCTAAAAAGATGAAAGAAATTGTCATGAATTGATCAAATTACAAAGCATTATTTGTAGATTATAATTATGAAGTACAGAGTTGGATGCAAAACATGCTCAACATTTATAATTCTGGAGGAAACAAGTTAGCATGTACAATGCTAGAAGCTTAAATATAATGAAACTAAAGCTTTGGATTGGTGTAAATAAATGTTGGAAGATGAGTTAAGCAAGAGAGGTTGGCACAAAGGTTCAAACATGATTGGTAGTGTTGAGAGACCTAGGCGCCCTTCACAAGTTACTGCATATGAAATAAGATGAATCATATAAATAAAACTGATTAATGGAAAGTGTGCAAGATAATTAACTACTTATATCTTACATAGAAGTACTGCCACACAATACTATTCCTTATTTCTTATAGCTTACCCCATATCTCTTAACTGGCACATGATCTGTCATTTCTCATTAGCTGGTGAGCTGAAATAAGAGAGGATCCTTTATTGTAAACTTCCTCTTGGATGACGAAAGCACTATGATGGAATGTGTATATCACTTTTACCACCTGACCTTCCTATGCATAGGGTTTGTATTGTGCATTCAGAAGTGTACTTACCCAATCAGGGGAAAAGGGTTGGGAATCATGAGAGGCAGCTTATACAAAACAAGAATTACATGGAGGTTAAGCGCTATCCAGCAAACTTAAATGAAATGATACACATGACTGAAGGAGGTTGCCAATCCAGACTTATAATTTCACTGATAGATTTGTATTTAAACCACCACAGACCATCTCCATCGACGCTACACTGCCTGCACCCTTGATAGACGCAGCGACGCGGGACGCCATTCAGGACATCCACGCGGAGATCCTGAACGTCGGTGCTCGTTTAGCTGCCCTAGAAGAGGTGTGCAGCAGCGTCTTGAACCCGAAGCTGCAAGAACTGCAAGCTTCCACCACCGCCGTCATATCCATGCAACAAATCACCGCAGCTGATCTTTCATCATGCATAGACAGCACCACATCGCAGCTGAAACAGGTTATTAGCCAGGAAGCAGCCTACTCCGCTGAGCTGTTCCGATCCAGGAACCAGTCAACCAATGCAGCAGTTCCTGCTGCAAGACCCACTACCTCTGGCGGGTAGTGGGTTCCGACGGAGAAAAATCTCGCCCAAGCGGCGAAATGGAAGCAAATCTGCGAGGACCTCGAGAGGCAGCAACGGCTGAAGCGAGCTCCCGCGAAATCTCATTACTCGAACTCAAACTCTGCTTAAACTTTCCCTCCCACCTTCACAAACATTAGATGCATCCTTTTACCCGCTCCCGCATATAGTGCAGCAGCATCCCATCTCTCTCTTACTAACGCAGTGCACAAGCGGGACCGCGCCAAGCTCCAGAGCACGATTATATTAGTATTCTACGGTTTTATCACGTGAAGTTTTTTTTTTTTTTTTTTTTTTTTTCATATCCTTTCAGCCATTGCACCTCATCTAGAGGTTGAATGCGTAATGCATTTTTCCCCTCCAAGGTAAAAAAAAAATTAAATAAATAAATAAAAAAATATAAATAAAACTAAACAGGACACTGGTGACTACGCAGCATGGACCCAACACTGAAGGCAGCCTTCAACGCAAGACTCCGCCATGGCTTCTCCCAGCACCGCAACCGCAGCCGAGCAGAGATGGAATACCTGCATGCGGAGAAAGTTTGACGGAACCGCGCCAAGCGGTGGAAGTAGTACTAAGGTCTCTCCCCGCCGCTCAGCGTGGAAGTGTTCCCGGCCCCTCCCGCACCGCCGGAACCTAAATGGGAACCGGCTTCCTCCGCCGACAGCTGCCACCGCCGCACCGGAAGCCAACCAGGACCCGGCCCAGCCTCCTCCGCCGACAACCGCTGCCGCACCGAAACCCAACCAGGAACCGGCCCGGCCTCCTCCAACAGCCGCCGCCTCACCGCAACCCGCAACCCAACCGGGAACCGGCCAGGCCTTCAACATCACACTCTGCCGCCTGATGCTCCACCGGAGCCGGGTAACTCTACGACACTAGATTGCCATCACACGGTGGTCATCTGCGGCGTGCCCCGGGACCTGCCAGCTCGCTTCATGCTGGAAGCCGCTCAACAGATCTGGTCTTCAGCTATGAAGGCCAACCGAATCACATCGACCTGGGCCCGACATTGCTGGTCCGGCTTCACCTTGGTGTCGGTACGGACCTTAGTGTCGCACCTGCCCTTACTAGGGCATCGGCTGCACGTTGAGGTCAACAGAAGCGAAAGACCGGTCCCCTAATGACGCTGCTGTGCCTACGGGCACGTAGCTCAGGATTGCTCTGCTGCAATGTGGGTTGCTTGTCAGCCGCCTGCCTACAGCATGATCTTCACCATCGACGCCGCTTCTGCACCACCATTATGAAAGAGAAACGACCCAACTGTTTGTATTTATGTTTCGATCCACAGCAAGTTCAACCTTTGCCAGAACTTACTATTGGCGAAGCATTTTATGCACGACAACTGTCATATTATGCTCTCTACATTACAGACATACAAAATAAGTCTCCAAACTTCTATTGCTGGAGTGAAAACCATGGACCAAATGAAGTAGCTTTAGCTTTGATAGATGTTCTAAGTAAGCATAGATATGATGAACACACCTCAGCCATAAGGTTATTTTGTGACAGCTGTGCTGGGTGGAACAGAAACACCCACGTAGTTCATTCTTTGTATTGGTGACCTGTAAATTCATCCCCAGACTTAATTAAAAACTAAGCATTACATTCCCAGTGCATGGCCATTCTGACTTGCTTACAATCTGCCTTTTTGGTACAATGGAGAAGAGTCTTCAGAAGCAATCTGAAATATTAACCCCTGAGCAATACCAGAAAATTTATGAGAAAATGGGAAACATTCACAAGTTAGATATAGACTGGAATTTTAAAGTTCAAGAGGCTCTGCAATGTTCTGTAGGAGCCATTAGGTATAACAGACATGAAACATGTCATTCTGAAAAAAAATTCAAAGGAAACAACACCTTCATTGTTTTTACATACTGGATGAGGCCTCAAAAAATTGTTTCCTTGATGGAAAGAGGCGCATCAGCTGATCAGATACCTGATCTAAATGCTGTCAGTTTGATACATATATAAAGTCAGAAAAAACAGAAAGACTTAATCGCTCTTCTGAAACAGCACTTTGGTGTTAAGGAGAAGAAAGTCTGAAATTTTATGTTGATGTACTCGAGAAAGATGTTGCAACAAACAACAAAGAGCAAGAAGTAATTGAGGATGAATGT
This sequence comes from Hymenopus coronatus, assembly GCA_030762935.1. NCBI lineage: Eukaryota > Metazoa > Arthropoda > Insecta > Mantodea > Hymenopodidae > Hymenopus > Hymenopus coronatus. The sequence continues at coordinate 30,327,449 of CM060899.1, read as the reverse complement.
GATTGCTTGGAGGAGGAACCTGAATATCGAAGAGCATGTGCAACTACTTTTGTTGGTGATATTCATATTATAATTTTTGTTGTTGTAATATTTGCTTAGTATTATTTTGATTTTTCAAACTTGACAAAAAACATTTTAAAAAAGATAACTTCTTACTGCTTTATTTAGTGAATATCAAAACACTTTTTGAATTATTAATATAAAGATTCCGTGGATAATGTTCCAAGGAAAAACAAATAAACAAAGAAAAGAGACAGATTGTGCAATGTTTAAAATAAAACTAACTTTGATCCTGTTATTAACATTTATAGTGTAAGCTATGAAAAGAATTTGGAGAATTATTAATGATTTAGTTTAAGTTTCATAATATAGTCAAAAAATTAAGAAAAGGACACAATTATAGAATTTAGATTGTGTATTCTAAATAATTGGAATTGCTCTCCTTGATTATAATTTTGATCATATTGCTTGAACAATGTCTGTATATTTCTCAAAAAACAGTATGTAATATTAAGACAAGTAATTTATTTTCATTGTATTATTTAAATAAATGTTTGAGAACATATTCTTGAATTTATGACTATATCAATTAAACTGATTAAAAATGAAAAGGGTATTTTCTTGCATTATTTTGTATAAATTTGTTTCAAAATATAGTATGCCTTTTAGTTGGTGCAAAACGAGATAAGTCCACAGATCTTCAAAATTCAATTAGCAACAGTTGCTAATAGTAAGATTTTCATCACTTATCCTATTTTTTTTGTATTCAGAACTCTTAAATAGACCCCAGTGTTTAAATTTTCATCATCTATAAAACTTTACTCAATATCAGTTTTTGGCCTCTCCTGTAAAATAAGTATTTGTGGACTTGTTGCATTTTGTAAAGTTACTCTTCATACATAGAATAGTCCTGGAAAGAAAAAACTGGCTTTCCTTAGCTAAACTTCCAAAGTAGGAAGTTAACACATTTGGTGACAGCCTGGATAATTAAATTCTGTCTGAAAAATGGCAAGCATTTTTAAATTAAAGTAATAAAATCAGACATGGGGAGGTGAATTTCTTTTTTTTTTATTTGTCTATTGTATAATATCTATTATGTGGATGAAAACTCTTTGATATTTTTAAAAACTTTAATACATAAGCCATTTTTGAAAATAAGATAAAATATCGTATATTAAAATATCCTATGCTTTATTAAAACAGTAATCGTTTTTGGTCTTGTGTTGTTATTTTTTTTGGTAGTGTTTAACACCTGCTTTAATTACTTATGGCACCGCAGGCAGAAATCCAAAATATGAATTCATGTAATCTGCATCTGTAAAAAAATCATAAAAAAAACACACACATCAGCGCAATACAGCTAATAATGAAAATGGTATAAAGCGATAAGATGCAAATGTAACAAAGATTACTATACAATGAAACATGTTTCTTTTTGCATAGCTAAATGGTAGATTTGCTTTGCATTTTCTGGTTACACCTCCATAAATCCATTTTGATATGTACACCGATTATTTGCATGTGTACGAGGGCCATTGCTATTGGCTGCATTTTCATCCCTGAAGCTAGACTATATGTCTTCCTCTCTTACATCAAAGTCAAATGTTTTCATCAAAATCACTCAGTTTTTTCTAATACATCATGAGCTACAGCTCTTTTTCTCCCCCCCCCTTTTTTTTTGTAGCTTTTTGCTAGTTGATGCAATTTTTTTCAACCAACATAAACACCGGCTAGAGAAATTAAAATTGGATCCAATTTAGTGTTTTGAAGTGTAAAGCTAATGCCCTGAAATTAAATTGTGTTTGGCAATTCTTGCAGAATTTTTGGATCATCATTAGATTGTGATTAGAACTAAAAAAGTTAAGAACTAGGCACATTTATACTCTCATACTTTCAGGCTACATGAAGCATTCAGTATGGTCCATGATAAAGAAAAACTCACTTCCTCTAGTCAGACTTCTGGATTTGGATGCTAAACACCACATACATTCACACTCATACTTCCATACTACAGGAAATATAGAGAATAGTCTTGACTAAATAAAAGTTTATTTCTCCAGTCAGATTTCTGGATTTGGAAGTTAAACACTAGTCACATTTATACTCTCTTACTCCCATGCAATAGCGAGTATTGAAAAAAGTCCTTGCTAAAGAAAAACTCACTTCCTCCAGAAGACTCCTGGTTTTTGAAGCTTAACACTAGAAGTATTTACACTCAGTTATGGAAGCTAAACACCAGACATATTTACACTTGTTTAATCTTCCAGGCTATAGGAAATGTAAAGAATGCCCTAGCTAAAGGAAAGCTCAGTTCTTGCTTCTGGATTTGGAAGCTAAACACCAGACACACTTACACTCTCGTGCTTCCAGGCCATAGGGAGTATCAAGAAGAGTCCTTGCTAAAGAAAATATCACATCCCCTTCTGGATTTGAAAGCTAATAGGTAGTAGACACATTTACACTCTCCCATACTTCCAGACTATACAGAATATATCTAGTAGTCCTGGCTAGAGTAAACTTTGATTTCCCTCAGCGAGATTTCTGGATATGGAAGTTAAACACTTCACACATTTACACTCTTGTACTTCCAGACTATAGGAAGTATAGAGAAGAGTCCTTGCTAAAGAAAAGCTCACTTTCTCCAGCCAGACTTCTGGATTTGGAAGCTAAACACCATATACCATTCTTCCAGACTGCAGGAAACATAGAAAATTGTCCAGGCTAAAGAAGAATTCACAAACTTATGTCAAACATTTCAAGCAGAAGTTTATAAATCCACCAAATCATAATCATGCTGCCCATTTGGAATTTGCCAGTAATGTTGGACTGTTCTTATTATTGAATGCATAAAGATTCATTGTATTTAGTGGTTTATATCATAGTTTATGTGCCATGAAATAAATGTTCACAATAATACTTAGTTATGTGGTGATTAGATTAGTTTGAGCTATTCATTTTACATTCAGTGTTCATAAATGTTCAAAACATTAAATTGTTAAATTAGCAGAGTTAAAAATTGGGCTTTTGCATTCTGAAGCTTGAAGAATAGCATTTCATTATTAATGTCCATATTTTAAATGTTAACCCTGTTGCTGCCAAAGCCTTTAAATTGATTCAACCCTAGAACTGACAGCCATTGATTTAGTCAACTCTGCTAAGACTGACAGCACCGATCTAATTGCCGCAGTGTTTGAGAGACTGAAAACCCATTTTTGAAATACTTCATGGGGAAGTCCTTAATATCACTGGTAACAGGAAACCTTTCAAATGGCATGTTTCAACGGCATTCAGAAGTGACTTTGTTTTATTTGAAGGTCAATATTTCCAACACTCAGCAATTTGTTTAACCTTGCCCAATACAGTTCAGTGTTTACTGTGTGAAAGCAAACATGGCAAGATTTTCTGGGAATGTTCTTTTGGCCAGAAAGGGTTAATGATTTGCCAAATTATGACATGTGTGATCGGTGCAAATAATGTGACAGAACATGGTAGATCATGTACCTAATACACCTCCATGGTTATATGTTAGATGTGTGTTTATTAAGTTGCAAATATATTACCAGTAAGAAAATAACTAGATTTCTATTTAATTTTACGGTAATTGAGCAAGTAGGCTTTCAGAGGTTTCTGAAGAGAAGAGAGACAGCTGAAGATATGAGTAATAATTCTGCTACCTCATATTTTGTGTTAAATTGATGTGAGAAAAAAGAAGGAATGCCAGTGTACTGTGTGCTACATGCCGCAAAAGAAAAAATTGTGTACAGTGGACATAAAATTTGCATTAATTTGTATATGTGCTCTACATGAAGAGAAAATTAGTAAATTGTAACCAAGTAATGTTACAGTTAGCTTTTTTTTCGTTTTTTTTTGTTTTTTTTTGCTATTTCAAACGCTTCACTTATGATGAAATTCTTTTTTTCACTGATCAATTTATTTTTTTAATTTCCTGATGGCCATAATTGATTAACTACTTTTGTGTTTGAGTGTAAATTGAGCATAGCAACATCCATGGTATAGTGTTGAAAGTCCATTGTCATTACAAAAGCACTTATATTCCCAATGCAAAATACTCATATTATGGATACAGGTATGTTATGTTTTACATATTTTAGTTAAACATCACGTAGCTTTAAAAGTATGTTTGTACTCATTTTGTTCACAACTTAATATAATTTTATATTGCTAAATGTTTTTCCTGTTATGTTGATAGAAGTATGGGATATTCCAAATTACAACACAATTATTTTAATTTTAATTGTTTTCTCACAGAAACCGTGTGTAGGACAGGAGTTGGATAGGTAGAGTCTGACTGAAAAATTTGATGCCATAGGCAGGTTCAAATCCCTGCTATGGCATTGAGTTTTTCAGTGTGACTCTACCTATCGAACAATTATTATTCCTTTTTGCCTATGATTGAATATGTGCTGGACATTAATTTACTATCCAATAATTCTTCTAAGCAGTAGATATTTTAACAGAAATTTATATTATTTATGGATACTCTTTAACTGCTGTGGGTCTCAAGTGTCCCATTCTACTCTGGACGTGAAAGACTGCTTAATTTTGCTGAGAGCATCTTTATCAGGCTTGAGGTTCTTTTACATTCCGTAAATCTACTACACGGAACCATCAGATTTACTTCCCTTCCAAAGGAAGCCATGCTAACGATTTTTATGACCCAAAAAATCCATAGTTGTGCTCCAGGTTTGAACCCATGACCTTGGGTGTATGAAGTTAGTATGGTAACCATTACACCATGGAGGGCAACTGGTCACCTAGAAACAAACTTGGGCTGTTATAAACTATCAAGATTATTTATTAGGTTAGGATAGGTTAAGTGAAGATGTTACACGCTTTTTTCATTAACAATAAGTGTTTGTAATGAATCATTATCCTCAAGTTGAACATTCTCCTAAGACCTGAAGAGCTTAACATAGATTAGATGATTATGGATTCTTTTGTCTTCCAGAGATGCAATGTATTCTTGTGAGTTTGCTTGTATATTTCCTTGAATGTATTATGACATCAAATGATTTGAATGGTTGATATGGATTGTCATTCAGTTAATTGTGCTATGTTTTTTGTTAAACTCTGCTGAGTTGCTTTTAAATATTACCTTACCCTCAACACATCTATTTCATACACCTTTAAGGACAAACCAGAGCTTTCCATTAACACCAGCCAAGACTCTGAGTAATATTTGCTCTGTTCCTATTTCTCTATGGCCTGATACAAACACTTCCTTAACTTCTGTTGAGGAGTTGTTTGTAACCATTATCTTACCCTAAACACTGGTATATTTACAGACAAACCAAAGCTTGCCCCAAACACCAAGCAAGGTCCTGGCAGCTTGCTTGGACTGTACCCACTTCTCCTCAGTCTCACACAAACACTTCCATAACTTCTGCAGATAATTCTTCTGTAAACATTACCTTACCCTCAACATCTGTATCTTTATAGATAGACCAAAGCTTGCCATGAATACCAAACAAGACTCTGAAAACTGCTTGCCAAGTTGTTTGTAAATGTTGTTTCCTTCAACATGGAGGGTTTAGACAAACCTGAAAACAAACATGATACATCTTCAAAATATTGGAGTCAATTCATGTATTTGTCTGGCTAGAAGCCAAAGAAAATTTAAGAGTTAAAATCTGACTGAATATAATGTGCAGTTTGCAAAAGGTGTTTGCATAACACCTTACAGCAATATGTGTGCCATTTGTGGAAGAAATGATGATAGAATGCTGTCATTAATCAACAGGTGAAATGTACATACTGCTCATACTATGCTAATTTTTTTATATTTGTTTAGGCTCTGTGAACAATATTCCTATTTGTATCAGTGACCATATATTGGGATATCAGTTACTTGTTCCCATTGGCTTCAAAGTGTAGTAAATCCCAACATGCTGAATTTGCCTCTGGTTACACAAACCAATTCATAGCTATAATCATGACTAGGGCTGGGATTTTTGGGTAAATACATATTATGTTTGCATCCTAATATGAACTTGAAACTGAAATTAATGTTCTGGATATGTACACTAGAGCAACTATTTTAAGTTCTATTGCACATAGAAATGCATATTTTCTGATTTTATGTAAATAAATAATTTTGGATATTCATATAAATTACACAAAAATTGCATAAAGGAAACCTTTTTAAAATAATTTCACAAAATCACAGCAGTATTATTTTTAAGTTAATATCTACTTCAATAATGCTCAGTTACACATGCCAGATAATGCAATTTGCTGGTAATTATTGGAACAACTAATATGTCAGCTATAGTATCCCTTCAGTTTGAAAAAAATATAAACATCCTGCCATGAGCTTGCAAGATAAGAACAGGAATTCCTCCACTGCCATATGCTTGAAATAAATAAACACCTGTTATTGCTTCCTGACCCCGCTAGTATATACACTGATACTTTACACATTGAAGCCCAGGCATTTCAGTTGTTGAAGTGCCAAGAAACCCAGGGTTTTTATGCCTACTTTGACTTATTATTTACTGTACATCAATTAAATCTACCGAAAAGTATTAAGACAATGTAAAAGTATGGCATTCAAGGATGGCTCAACATGTAAAAAATAGTCACAACTTCCATATTAATATTTGATTTTAAATTTAAAATGCGATTTTGAAAAAAAACAACTCTGTGAACCTGCTTACACTCCATTTATTCAAAGTCCGAAAAACTCTCCCTTGGAATCAGAATTTTCCACAGCTTCATTTGTATCCTGAATTTCAGCTACAATTCATAGAAATCAAAGAAAATGCCGCATTTTAACATTTAAGACCACAAACAGTAAATGGTGCAACTACCTAAGAGCAGCCAATATTACTAATTCTACTAAAATTCCAAATAGTTGACTAAAGCTAGGACAGATGGCAGCACAAATCAAACAACTAAACAATGTTCTTTGCCACATAGCTCAAGACCAAGTTAAGGTCATGGAATTGAATTAAAAAGGTTAAAAATACCTGCTTTAGCATAGCTCGGGCATGGGTCTTGTGAACATTTCGATGGCCTGAGCTATACTCAGGCTTGGGCTCCAATATGTTAAACTGTATGGTCAATTGCTCACTTATTTGTCATTTTTGAATCTGCTAAGTTTAGACAGCCTTTTAGTTGTTGTGTTGGGAAGTTACATATCAACAGTTTTGACTTCATTAAGCATGCCTAGAGTTTATTTTGTTTATTTTTGGTAGTGTTTAACGTCCACATTTACTACTTGTGGCACTATGCCTAAAGTGAAAAGTAGTGTAAGTTATCATGTGCAACAATATGCTATGAAATATAAGGATATTTTTGGTTCTGATGATAAAATCCTGTATTGTCAGCCATGTTGTAAAGCTATTGCAGCAGACCAACGTTTGCAAGTGATACAACATTTAAGTGGTAATTAATGATCCAGTGCCCAGTACTTCAGCAGGGGCTTCTAAATGTTCAGTGTATTGTGAGGATTTGTGCAGAACATTAATTGCATACCCACCTCAAAAGTTAACCAACCTCAGTGTAAAAGATTCCAGACAAAATATACAAATATTGACACACCTGATTAACCAACTTTGCAAAAATATTACCTTCCCAAGTGCTACGAAGAAACTGTGATGTACATATGCAAAATTTGTGCTAATGAAAACATATGGGCGAGCATAGGTAAAACTACAGATTCTACTGGCAGGAAAATTGGAATGTTGTTATAGGGGTATTAAAGAATGATTCTGAAGTTTCGGTCATCTTTCTTACTGACCTGCCATGAAATGCCTGCTGCAAACCATGTGACTGTTGCCAGATTATTTAATGAAGAAATGCAGATATTGTAATCAAACGGTGTACAATATGACAATATTTTGTTACATTTGACTGATGAAATATATGAAAAAGGCAGCTGCAGAACTTTCAGTTAAGCTATCCTAAAATTACATGGATTGCATTGAATATGTGAGGAAATTAGGGTCATGTAGCCTGACATTGACAAATTCATTTCTAATAGGAAAAAAGTGTTCATTAGTTACCTAAAAGGACTGAAATTTTTCATAACCAAAATCTGAAAACTCCGCTGCCTACTGCACCTATGGTGACTTGCTGAGGAACATGGTTTGCTTCAGTTCAATGCTACACAGAAAACCCGGATGGTGTAATTGCTGTCATAACTGAACTTAAATGTAAAGATTCCAGTTCAATTAAAATTCTTCAAGAACCTTTAAGTGACACTGCATTAAGAAATGACAAACATACATTTCTGCAAATCCGTGTTTCCTTGTGATTCCATAAAGAAACCTGAATCAGTGCCTTTGAGAGAAGAGGTTCAAGTAGTTGAGGGTGTGAAAAAAAAATTAAATGTTCTTTCTGGTTGTGCAGAACAAAATTTAAAAAGAAAATTAAGGAAGTGTTCAAAAATAATAGCGGGTTTAACATGATGTGAAAATTTTAACTGAAGTGATGGGTTATGAGTACCCCGTAAATGTCTATTAGATCAGTCATTTAGATCATTAAAAAATATTTGATTTGTTTTGGCACATATATTTTACTTTTGAGAACATTTTTAACATTTTTAGTGTATAAAAAGAAATATTTCCCAAGTTTTTAGCTCCTAAAATTCCTAGCCCTAATCATGATCCTTGGAGGAGAGATGGCAACTGGATATTGTTTAAAATGTTACTGTAATTATTGTTATGTTTCAGTGAGATGTTTCTGAAAGATGGAAGATGCGCATGCAACATTATACAAGCATTTAAACCTTTATATATGTATTATTCCATAATTTAGATAAGTTTCTTGAAATGAGTCATGTTTCCTTATTTTTCCCTATAGTAGCTTTTTTCTAGGAATACTGAGAGTTTATTCCACTCAACCCCTGCTGTGTGGTGAATGAATTTTCAGCTAATGTGTTTACATGAATTATTAATAAGCATGACATAAATTCTAACTCCTTAAAGTAATATTTCATATTAGAATCTGAAATAGATTGCTTTTAATAACAAACAAAATGATTGAATTCTATAATTAAGTTTAATGCACTAGAAAATATAACAACCACAACGTTGGTAGCATTTATCCTTGAATAATCAATGACAACTGAAGTACCGTGAATGTAATATGACGACCATGAGATAGCTAAGTATTCTTCATCACATACAGCTTATACCTAAATAAAGGTTTCAACCAATAAGGAAACATGGTGACATTATGAGCTGCCAATATACTACATGTGACTACTCACACAATGCTCCAGTCTCTGACAATACAAGCCAGCTTTTCCAAATGCTGCACTAGGCTAAAACACTAATTAAATCTTTTAAATGATGGTCATTACATAATGCACTTAAAATTCCCTTCTTTTTGCATAACCAGGATGAAAAATTGATATGTTTCATTCACATGCCTTTGCGTACCAATCCTGCAACTCATTATTCTTACAAAAGCACGGTCTTCTATTTCTTGCTAATCAAGATAAACATTAGCAGAATTGGTCATAATACTTTCCTTTAAGTAGAGGGAAATAATGGAAATACTAGACTACAGCAATATCAGAATCCTTTAAAAGTTGGATGCTAAGTCATGCAATTGAAATTCTGTGCTATTTGCATCAAAAAGATGAAAAAAGTGCAAAATCATTATATAAAATCATTGTATATATATCATCAAGTTACATTTGCTGGTAATAAGCAAACATTCCATAATTTTATGTGAAAAAAATGCATCAGAAAGGCAAGTGATATGTTCAGTTGACTGATACTGAGTGTTTTAGAGTTTATTGAAACTAGGGCATTTTAGTGTTAGTCAATTTATTTTAATGATGAACCAATAGCCACAAACAACTTGGTTAGATAACCTTTTCTTTGTATATATCAATTTACCTATTTATAATTTTGACATAGTAATAAAACATTCCCTACAAGTATCATACCAGTGTGGCTTCATGAGTCAATTTGTTTTTTCAACCTTCCTAATTGAGTGAAACACTGCCCATAAGATCACACTTTTAGGGCTTGATGACTTCATGAGTCAACTGATGTGTTTTCAAATCTCCCCATCGAGTGAAACACTTTCCACAAGTGTGACACTTGTGGGGCTTTATGCCTTCATGAATCAATCTGTGTATATTCAAATGTGACATCCAAGAAAAATGCTTCCCACAAGTATCACACTTGTGGGGCTTTATGCCTTCGTAAGTGAATTTATGTGCATGCAAATATGACATCTTAGTAAAACACTTTCCACAAGTATCACATTTGTGAGGCTTTATGCCGTCATGAATCAATTTATGTGATTTCAATTGTGACATCCAATTAAAACACTTGTCACAAATGTCACACTTGTGGCGTTTTATGCCTTCATGAATAGATTTATGTGTATTTAAATGTGCCATCTGAGTAAAACACTTCCCACAGGTATCACACTTGTGGGGCTTTATGCCTTCATGAGTCATTTTGTGTGTGTTCAAATTTGCGATCAGAGTAACATGCTTCCCACAACTATCACACTTGTGGGGCCTTATGCCTTCATGAGTCAATTTATGTCGTTTTAAACCAGTTAAACCACTAAGACATTTTCCCCATGTATCACACTTGTAGAGCTTTAAGCTTTCATGAGTCAATTTATGTTTATTCAGTTCTGACGACCGAATAAAACACTTCCCACAAGTATCACACTTGTGGGGCTTTATAAGGTCATGAGATAATTTATGTCTATTCAAATGTATCAACCAAGTAAAACACTTTCCCCAAGTATCACACTTGTGGGGCCTTATGCATTCATGTGTCAATTTATGTCTTATCAAAACTTTAACCCCATTAAAACCCCTCTCACAAATAACATACTGGTCAGGAGTATTACTTTTGTGACTGAATTTATGTCTGTTCAAATCTGATAGTGAACTAAATATCTTGTCACAATTTTTGCAATTGTAATTTATATGCACGTTGTTTCTAATCAAAGTTTTCTCATTAAAGTCCCCTATTTGTACATTATTGTTTTGGGAGAAATTGTTATATTTTAAGCACAAAGTTTCGCTGACCATTTGCCCACCATCATGTTGTTCAGAGAAAACACTTTCCCGTACTGAAGACATTTCTGGTGCATCTATTTCTTTACTCACGCATAACCTGAAATAGGAACATAGCTTATAATTACTGAAGTATAACAAATTATGTTTTAAGGATGCATGTATTACCTCACATATTCTAGCAGCAAAGTAATAAATTGTGTCATAGATATATGCAGTTCATAATTTTAATCTTGAATATGCATATTTACCAGATCTAGGCATGAATATCTGCAGAACAGAATGAGCACATAATTGAAACTATTATAATAGAATTTTTCTCACTTATCAAATGAACCATATAATCATATAATATAGTCTAGATAATCCTATTCGAGTGATACAGGTAAAAGATAATAATACTTACAAATGAGCTTATATATATTTTTTATCAATGACATGTAGAAAAGTTAGTCCTGTCTTCATATAGTGGAATATTGCTAGGTGATGAGAAAAATAGTAACATAATTAGATATTTTAACTATAGTAACCAAAGTACCATAGAGAGAACAGAGAAAGAGAGATATAGAGACAGAGAGAGCAAATGTGCAGGTAACTGTACTTATGCAGCATTAAGCTTATGTACACACATGGTGCAGCAACATAGTGTCCAAGAAATACAGAAGATATCAAGCCATGCACTCACAACCAAATGTAAGTCAACTATAAATGAACACTTTAGTGGTAACTGTTAAGCTGGAAGCAAATGTAAACATGTTAGAGTTAATTTGGAAATAGCAAATTCTTCTTCAATTTAGCCCTATTCAAAATAGAATATTTCTTTTTCTTTCTCTACTGAATAAAAAAACCCTACCAGACATAGAAATCTTTTGGTCCCCCAAAGTTTTTAAACCTTAGTTTGAATCTATACATTCTATGAAGTTATTGTTATACCATTGTGCTTTCCAGACTGCACCTGCCCTCTTCTCCTTGTCTAATTATCTCTTACCCTTCCTAATAATATCCCCACCATTTTAACTGTTGCAGTATCTTTGATTAAATCATTTTATTTTTCACTTCATTTATTATCCCTCAATCTTTTAACCACTAACAATTATATTAAATGCAATAATTAAGACAATTACTGATATGTGCTTTAAGAATAACAGTTTTGTTCAAAGCATATTGTTTTAAATAAATCACAGGTATTTACTTAATTTTCACTCCTTCAGTTTGTTTTAAATGTCATATATATGCTAATAGCTTTTGCACTTAAATTCACCAACATATTCTGTTTTCTCTATATTTTACAACTCTGTGTTCCTCTGTTCAAACTACACCACAGTTTGTTTAATCTGATAGCCAAATAACAAACTTCTAATGTATTTCAGAGCTTCCCAAACCAAATTTTCTCTTCCCATGATATATTTTTGGAATTGTACAAATCTTTTCTTAAGATTTATTATTTTTAAACCTGTGTACCAATATTTCAAATTCTGTCCATTATTAGACTTTTTCTCTCTACGCATATGAAGTGCAGTCTGCAACAAAACTCCTGGACAAACATTACTATACCACATCCTGTGTATTACTCTATATTTGGTGTCACTCAGATGTCTGCTCCACATAACAGCTTTGATTCAACTACTGCTTCACAAAGTATTTCAATCTGGATATTATATAAACATATGCTATGTCTAATTTTCCTTCCATTTGTATATATTTTAACATGAAGGTGTTGAAAAATATTACTTCCAGTACATTAGATTCCTTCACTATCTCTACAGATTTTCCATTCATAAACTGTATACTTTAATAATCTACAAAATACTATTACACTATATTTTGATTTATTCCTTGTGCTTTCCAGTTACAGTAAAACTTTGTTTATATTTTTTCAAGGGATCTTAGGGAAAAGAAAAACACACAAATGAATGCATACATTAAGCAAAGAAAAATATCTGGGTAGAGAAGGAACAAAATTATACAAAATTGCATTACAAAAAGTACTGTAATGTACTATATAAAATCTACACTGAACACACTACATAAGAGATCCAACAAACCGTGGATTCTGTGCTTAAACTGTTTATGATGATAGCACACAGTGAGATAAATTAGCTATCAACATCATCATGTATCTTTACTAGATGTTAACTGCTATGTATCATTACTAACAGTAAACAGGTACATATTCTCTATATTGAGGAAATAAAAGAGAAATGTTCCTAAACATGGCAATGACATGTATGAATAAGTGAGAATTATGTGCAGAAACAGAGAAATGACTTACTATATGGTCCCCTGCACATTGAGTGGCTTGTAAACTGTTGGAGTGGTTGGGCCGGGTCAGTGGTATGACTTCTGTTGTTTAAAGCTATGGTCTTTTTCAAGGTGGGTATCTGACGAGTTTCCTGTCATGAGACCACAGCAGCATGACTCATATAAGAACTATTCTCCCACATTGGGGTACCACTGGAGCCACATAGCAATCAGGACCAACTTTGCCTAGAACCTGATGTGGGAAGAATTGAGTACACAAGATGTGAACAACTACTCTCCACCCACAATAGACAATATACTCGAGCAGTATATCAAGACTCTAGATGAGCATCTGAGGCGTAATGGTGCAATTTTTCCTGCTGGGCTACAGCCTATGACCAATGTGATGATACCATCTTGGCTTGGTCAGCTTGGTTTTCAGCTACTATGGAACCTAATATTTGGGAGTATCTTGGAACAGCAAGTAACTGACCACATGGAGCACATAAAAGGTATGTCACCAAATTCATGTAGTAAGCGATTGGATGAAGACCCATTACAATACACCGGCCAATCTGATGTGGCTATTCGCCTGCAGTGCAAGTAGTATGAGCATTGAACACTACCAAAAAAAAAATGGGTATGAGGGAAGAGCTTGTGATCTATTTAGATCTTAGCCCGGTAAAGGTCCCTAGGAGGGAACAGTGTGACTATGTGTCATACCGCATGATTAAGATGATTAATGATGTCATCTCTCACATCCGGAGGTTGTGATGCACTTAGATCCTAGCCAAGTATAATGGTCTAAGAAGGAAGCTAATGATAGGCATTGCATCATGATGAAGAGGATTAATGATGTCATCTACTGCATTCAGAGACTGTCATGAGAGAAGAGACTGTGGTACATCTAGATTCTAACCCACTAACAACTGAGGAGGGAGGTGTAACTCTGTGCTTAACTTATGGTGAAGAGGATGAATAATGTTCTTCTACTGTAGCCAGAGACTGCCCCCAGGAAAAAGGCTGTGGTACACCCACATTCTAGCCCATAAATAGTCCTGAGGAGGGAGAAGTGTAACTACAACCCCCAAATACATGTGCTGAGTTGCAGTAGATGTACTAAGAGTGCTTAATAGTTGCACCACTAATGGCGAGGTGAACAGGTACATGGGCAGTTGCTTCATATAGGTGCATAGACCACAGCAAAATGAATGAGCGACATACTGATCTGCAGTTCTAGAAATTTTTTGCTTTAAAATCAAGGCTATAAAGAAGAGCAGCCAGGCAGAAAGTCAATTCCAACATAAAGCTTTAACATATTGGAACCCAAGCTCAAGTATAGCTCAGGCCATCGAAATATTCATGAGACCCACACCCGAGCATAGCTCAGGCAGGTATTTTTAATGCTTTAATGCAATTCTACGACCTGAACTGGGTCTTAGGCTATAACGCAAAGGACATACATTAGTTATTGTTAAGTTGTCTGATTTGTGCTGCCATCTGTCTTTGCTTTAGTCAACTATTTGGAATTTTAGGAGATTTAGTAATATTGACTGCTCTTGGGTAGCCACACCATTTTCTTTGAACGTGGTGAAGTGTTTGTTATGTTTATGCTCTTAAATGTTAAAATGCTGCATTTTCCTCGATTTCTGTAAACTGAAGCTGAAATTCAGGATACAAATGAAGCTGTGGAAAATTCTGATTCCAAGGGAGAGTTTTTTGAACTTTGCATAAATTAGTGTAAGCAGCGTTATGCAGTTTTTTTCAAACTCATATTTGATACTTGTTGTAAGTTTAAAATAAAATATTATTACGGAAGTTATGACTATTTTCCTACTTGTTGAGAAAACCTTGAATGCCTTACTTTTAGAGAGTCGCAATACTTTTCAGCACATTTAATTGATGTACTGTAAATAATAACTCAAGGTAGGCATAAAAACCCTGGGTTCCTTGGCACTTCAACAATTGAGACACCCAGGCTTCAATGTGTTAAAGAGTGTGGTTGGGTTAGAGAGAAATAAAGCAGTTGACAACTGACTGAATTAACATTGAAATGATGAGAGTTAAAATTTTCATCACCTTTTGAAATAAAGATACTTGTTACAATATTAACTTTTGTTAATGTGGCGAGAGTTACTCACACAACTTGGAGAAGGAACTGTGCAATTCTCTTTATGTCTGGAGAACAATTCCATGACTTCCATAACAACGAATATGGATGAGAAGATGAAATTATAAAGAAGTGAGGAGTAGTATCGATCTAGAAGTCTTACCTTATTGATTCTGTTGAAGGGAAGCTCTCATGCATCCAGTCCTGTAACATAAATACGTACATTAAAGTATTTAAAGATGCAATTAATCAACCAAAATATTGTCCATAAAACTGAGACAGATGGATATGTGATAACAATGCATGCATTATAAAAAAGTTATGTAACATTTCAGCTTAAACAGAAGCATATAATATAACATGTAAATTAAATAAAAATGTTATTTAATTATTTCTTTTTCCAGACAAGTGTCTAGTAAATAATTTAATTAACATGTTTCATTTCAGAGAGTAAATATTTCTTCCATAAATTATCTGTAACTGAAAAAGATCATATACTCAAATTGGAAGTTTCCATTGTAATCACAACATGACTGGAATAATCTGAGTTGTCAATATTTACCACTTCAGAATACATTATTCAGAGATCCGGAAACCACTAGCTATAATAACAGCTTTGTAATAATATTTATGGAGTAATGCTCTAGGTATAAAAGCATTTTAAACTGCAAGCAAGCTCTGCTGAATTCTGTTTAGTACAATATAGAACTAAAGGTATATGCAAGCATTTGTTTTCACTTAATGAAAAAATATATCCTCCTTGGGTTACATTGGCAGATTTCAATTATGCATTATGAAATCTTTTAGGACTTAAGTGAATACCTTTGTACATTAAAATGTAAGATTTAAAAAGATTAATAAAAGTATATATATCCCTGTATCATGATAGTATGTCAGCCTCAAGAGGTCCCGAATTTGAATCTTGGTTAGGGTGTGTTACCCACACAAGGCTTTTTCTGGGATTTTCAATTATTCTGACATGATGGCATCAGTTTACCAACTACATTCATCATCCAACATAACCTGCCAGATTAAAGGACATTTATTGATAAAAATTGATGTTGATAATTTTTACACTAAAACAAGTTCTTTATGTAGAAGTACTTCCAGAAGTGAAAAGTACTTTTAACTCAATTTTGACACTCTAGAAGAATACCAGTGACACTGTTAGAGCCCCATATATAAGAAAACAGCACACTAAACTTCTCAGAGGTGCTGAAATTGTATGCCTTTTTTTATATGCTTGCACAAGGACTGTGTTCATGACAAGTAAAACTAACATGTCTCCTGGTTTCAATAGCAGATTGTTTATAAAGACACAAGTCTGCAGAGATGAAGAATGGAATGTTCAAAGCAAATTATTAAATGACCAAAGGTCCATACAGATGAGAGTTTCCTACTGTGTTTTTCTCAAAAAATAAGGAAATATTTGGAAAAGGCCTGAACATAATCTCAGATTAGATAATAAATGCAACACACCAATAGAAAGCTGTTAGAGAACATATACCCTTGTATAAGTATTTATATAGCCTGATCTGACAGGTAACTCTGCTCTCAGCTTCAACTGTGAACTGTGAAATTACCTCAACATACATTGGATAATAGTGAACAAATGGAGCACTCTGAACTGGGTGCATCTTGTTACGAAAGATTACACTCGCTTGACATCAGTTCACTCTCGCTGTGAAAGGTTACACGATTACTAACATAAACAACTGTATGGTGCATAATAGGAAAAATAACCTAATGATTGTATGTGTAGTATATATCTATGTAAATATTATTCTAATTACCTAAGCATTACATTTTGCAATTTCTATGCAATATCTTATGTCTTATATTCCCATGACTTTCTCCACCCTCTGTTACTTATATGTTATCAGGGATAGATACCATTAATCTTATGAAATTCTATTTTATTACCTGCTTCATTTTAATAGAAATGCACTTAAATAGCCAGATAACACATTTGATACAGATACAAAAAGAATGGCACCAGCCCATGTAGTACAGGGGTAACATGTTTGCCTCACATTCATAAGGCCCTAATTTAAAATGTCAGGGAAAATTACCTGGATGAGGTTATTATTCCAAGTTTCTCCCTTATTTGGGGAAGACAAATGTCAGAGATTGTGTAGGCTTTATAGACCCCAGGCACTTATGAGCTTCATTTCATTCATTTCAGCTTTAAGAATATTAAACTAACAACAACATGATTGAAATTCAGTTTTCTATGGATGTCCAGGAGTTAAGCAATAGGACATGAATCTCTAATTCCCATTTGAGTAAAGTAAGTACTGAATTATTGAAACCCATTACAAAGAATGTCAAAACAATCAACTCTGCAACAAGAAAAAGTATATGACACTAAATTGTGCCAATAATTGTTTTGCTTAATAAGTTTTTGTCTATCTCTTGTGATATACTCGTTATGAAAAGTCACTAGAGTGAAAAGCATTGGCAGCAAATTCAGTATATATGTTTTATTTGCTATGGTAATATTTCTAAAATACAGTATCTTAAAACTGTTAGAGCTATTTTTTAAGAAATCAAAATTTTCTAAAACTTTTCCTTGTAAGGGATAGTTTCAGGTGGGAGATTTTTTTTGAAAATCTTTGTGCTGTACCCTTAAACGATGCTGAACTTAATCAGAGTTTAATATCTTTTACAAAGTGGACAATATCAGACAATGGACAAATCAATGAAATGATGCTTAAATAAGCTTACAGTCCATTGAACTTAAAGTTACTTGACATTCCATCTCAGGATAAGGGCAACTAACTCACCCTATCCGAGATTCGTACTTTGAACTTTTTTAATGTAAAGCAGACATGCCCACCCAAATTACAAGGTGTGCCACATATACAAAGGAACGACATTTTACAAAAAATGCTTTTTTTTTTTTTTTTTTTTTTTTTTTTTTCCATTGAGGGGATCCTAAAATGATTATGTCCTGTAAAATCCCATAGTCAAAGTTTTTGGGTGAAATGCAATACCTCATGCATTTGGCACTTAGTAGAGTAAGTAAAAATGAATGCTATAGGCTGACCTTAAAATTATATACCTTCCATCACATCACAAGAAACAACAGTAAATTGACAGTAATTTAAACAAATGAGTAATTGTTGAACAATTCATGTCATTAATAATGGCTATCTCAGAGGTAGCTTACATTACAAAAAGTTTTGAAATAAACTGTGTGTTTTCTACAGAGTTTCATTTTTTGTGCAGTACATTGCCTATCACTTAAAATTTACCAGTTATATAGGATTATATAAATTTTCTTCTGTAAGTGGCTATTGAGTTTCATAAGCTATTGCCAAACATTCAATATATGCATTTTATTTGTGATGTAAATATCTTTAACCTATGATATTTTGTCTTATCCTCAGCAAATTATTCAGATAGTAAAAACATGATAAATGTTCAATTTTGAGCATACTAAATGGATATAAGAGGATATTCTTGAAAATCTTTGTGTACTATGTATGCTTGGCAGCTTGTGAATTAAATTTCAAGTTTGGTATCTATTCAAATTCCTTTATGAGTACAAAAGGAACACAAGAACACACACCATTTTATTGATTTTTTTTTTTCAGTGTCATAAAAGATGTATTTGTGATGAAACCTCAGTATCAAATTTGTAGGAAGAATGCATTAGCTTCCCTGCCTCCACATGCCTTCTCTACATATCTGTTAGAGAGAGTAAAAAGAGATAAAAAAAAATTGAATTAATCTCTGATTTTTGTATTTAGGTAACTGCTCCTCTATGTTTTGTATCATATAATTGTCTGGAGTATGATTGATCTGCACATCTAGAATAATTTCTAACCAGGTGATTTTTTCAACTGAAAAAAGTATAACGCCAAAAAATGTTACTTTGAGATGACTTAGGATTCACTATTCATTGCTATCATTTATGACAGAAATTACCAAACTCCCAACTTCTTATTCCATCAATACATCTTTTTCCCAATAACCATAATCAGCAATTTCTTCTATTTTTCTCAGTTGCAAAAGTTATATGAACTATGACACTACTGGTGATGAATAACAGTTTTTTTTTCATTACAACATGATTGCTGGTATTACATCTGCAGTGAGACCCGCTCCTTTAATGTGTGAATTATGTGACTGCTTCACATATTTTTTTATACACCTAATTGCATTCCAACTAATACACCAGCTCTCACTGCTGTAATGGTGCTTTAATTATCAGTGTTAAAATTTGAGATTATTGAACTAATGCTCTTAAGATATAATAAAATTACATTATGATATAAAGAGATCTTCAATTTTTCTGTATGTGCAGAAAATGTCTTTATTGAAGGCATTTCTCAAAGTCCAATAATATTCTATTCATAATTTCTTGGAATTTCTCGAATTTTGATATAACCTCTTACCTCAGATTAGGAGGTTTTTTGTACTAACTTCATGTTTTCACTGTGTAGTTACTCACTTCTGTTTGTGAGTCACTGATTTTCATTACTATTGTTTAAATGAATGTGTTAAATGTGTGCTCAATTTGGTCTATAAATATTCTGATAGTAATCTTCAAGTTCACCATTATTGTACTATGATATTAATAAACTGCTTATATCTCTGATATAATTTAGTAGTTTATTGCTAGGTTTATTGAGATAATATACAGGGTTTTGCTTCTACATAAATATTGTTTAGTTATATGATTTTTTATATGGCTTTATTATATTTCTGTAATCACAAATGATTTCCCCATTTCAGATTACACATAGAAGCATCCAGAGACAAATCAACTTTATTTGATGATGAAAACTCTGGAAATAATGCAAGGTTCAATATGAAAAAAGATAGTCTGGAATGTGAAACAGCCAGAATATTTACAAATAAAGAAACTGATACAATGGAAGCATCTACACTACAGAGAGATGTTAAGTCTGAACAGCATGACAGAGGAAAAATTGTCAGCAAAACTTCATGTTTCAAATATAATGGTTTTGTTAAGCAGAATAGTGTACAGGTGCAAGACTTTGATAAGAAAATTTATTGTTATGAATCGGCTTTAGTTAGAGATAACATAAAAATAAACTACATATGTGAAAATTGTGATAAACAATTTACCTCACCATCAGAATTGAAAATACATAGATTCATTCATGGGAGCAAAGCCTAACATTATTGTGAAATTTGTGAGAAGAGTTTTACTCAGTTGCAGGATTTAAAAAGCCACAAATTAGCCCATAAAGGCATGAAGCCACATAAATGTGATACTTGTGGCAAGTGTTTTACTAGGTTGGCAAATTTAAAAGGCCATAATTTGGCTCATGAAGGCATGCAGCCACACAAGTGTGATACTTGTGGCAGGGGTTTTACGGCGTTTGGATATATTGATTCATAAAGGCGTAAAGCCACACAAATGTGACACTTGTGGCAAATGTTTTATAAGGTTAACAGATTTGCAAAGACATAAACTAATTCATTCTGGAATTAAGCCACACAAGTATGATACTTGCGACAAATCTTTTAGTCTATTGCAAAATTTGAGAGTACATTATATGACACATCACGAGATAAAGCCAAACAAGTGTAATGCCTGTGAAGAGAGTTTTACTACTTTGACACATTTGAAAAAAACATAATTTGGCTCATGAAGGCATAAAGCCTCACAAATGTGACACATGTGGCAAGAGCTTTACTAGGTTGAAACATCTAAAAAATCATAATTTGGTGCATGAAGGAATAAAGCCATACAAATGTGATACATGTGGGAAGTGTTACACTCAATTTCATAATTTGAGAAAACATAAATTGGTTCATGAAGGCCTAAAGGCACACAAATGTGAAAAATGTAGGAAATGTTTTACTTGATTACAAAATATAAAAAGCCATAAACTGTCCAATGAGTTCATAAAGCCACACAAGTGTGATACTAGTGGGAAGTGTTTTGTTCAAATGCAAAATTTGAAAAGCCATAAGTTTACCCATGACATCGTAAGGTCACACAAATAGGATACTTGAAGCACATGTTTTGCTCGTATACTATATATATAAGCACATAATTGACTCATGAAGGCGTATATCTACAAAGTGTGATAATTATGGGAAGTGTAATATTTAGTTGTAAATTTTGAAAATGTATAAATTGAGTAATATAGCTTTTAAGCAGTTTTATACTGGTGTATCAGATTTCAAAGGACAATTTTGATTCATGAAGGCTAATAGCCACCTTAAGTGTGATAGTGATGTTATCTCAAATTTTAATAATTAAAGGATTTAAAATATAGATAGTAAAGGAAATATAAAATATATTAAGATTTGTGGAGAAAGTCTACAACAGAGATATCTGTTATTACTCCATTGATATTTAAAAATAAATAAATTGACTCATTCATCTAGAATGCCCTATGTTTAAGTTTCTACTAAAATCACCATTAGCAGGCAACTGACCACTAACTTTTTCTAAGCACTATTCACTCAAATATTTGGAATGTCTTATTTATCATTTTCAAGAATACTGTGATAAAGGGAATTTGACAATATTACTTTTAAATCACCCACCAAGGTGGAATACATTTGGCATTAGCCTTTAGAATAATCTTATAATAATGTGACTGTGCCCTGAGGCTGTAATTATTTTTTATAGAATTTTAACACCCACTTTTACCACATATGGCATCAGAGGCAGTATAATGATTATATGTGGAATGAAGATGGAGCACCAGTAGAATGCGATGGCAGGAGAAACCAGAGAGCCCAGAGAAAACCCACCCCTGCGCCACTTATCCCACATGTGATTGCTTGTGTGAGTTGAATATTTTGGAAGTCTTATCTGATGGTTTTCATTGTTACACCTGCATGAGTGGACATGTGTGGTCAGCAAGTTCTTTTGTTATCTAAACTGTGATTGTTACACCTGTGTTAGTTGGCATGAGTGACTACTGTTGAAGGTTTCCTGCAAGGTGATGACTAGGTATAAAAATTAGAGTTGTACTTCAACAACGCATAGCATGCAGTAGTAACTGCCGCAGCAATCATCAAAAGGAAACTATATTGCTGAATTATCTCAAAAGCATCTAGGAAAAAATATTTATTTGTGAACAGATATTCTTTTGTAATTAAAGGGAGGAAATAAGGATAGATTTTGTTAAAATGGTATCAGTTGTGAAATTGACACGATGGAGGAGATGGTAGCAATTTAGCTTGTGAAAATAATGGACATGAAAACCAGAATGGATAAAATGAAGACAGATATCAAATCCAAAATGGAAGGAATGGAGAAGATGAGAACTAAGATGGAATACAAAATGTCTATTATTATTTGCCACGAGGGTGACAAAGGATGTTACTAGGACTGGATGCCCTCAGGAGCCACAAAGTGCTGGTTGATATTCGCTAAAGAATCTTGCAACGTGGTTTGGTTTTAAGTGTTTCTCCAGAGCCCACTGCAACATCCAGAGATCTGCAGGGTAATCCTGAGGGACAAAGTAGTTGTGCCTGCAAGAGATGAGGGCTAATCGTCAAGGAACCTTATATTGGTGTAGAAACACTATCAACAGATTATCCTTTTCTTTTGTAGTGTTTTAACACCCACTTTTACTACATGTGGCAACACAGGCGATGACACTGCTGATACTGAAGTGAAGATGGAGCACCAGTGGAATGTGATGATGGAGGAAACCAGGGAACTCCGAGAAAACCCTCTTCTGCGCCACTTTGTCCACCACAAATCTCACATGCAGTCGCTTGGAATTGAACCTGGAGGCAAGTGGTCTAATCACTCAGCCACAGCACGGCTCGATTATGCTCTGCTGGGGCTTTGTTGCTCTATTAGCAGATGCCCATCAGGGTGCTGAAAATTTTGGACACTGACCACAACACTCAGGCCAGAACAGAGCTAGAGGAGTCTAAGCAAGCAGTCAGTATATCATTGAGCAACAAATCTGACCAGCTGTTACGATTACAGGACTTGGGATCCCAACTGAAAGTCTTGCTGAAGAAGGCAACCAATTACACATTTGCAGAGGGCCCACATCTTCTTAGTTGCTACCAGTGGGCCTTCAGCGAAGGGAATGCCAATTATGGGCACTGACCAAGTATACCATAAGATTGACTTTGCCTTGCCTTGCTTTCAAATGTGTAGTAATTGTTGCACATGTGTGAGTTGCTGGATATGTGAGTGGCTTGCTTTCAAATGTGTAGGAGTTGTTACATGTGGTCACAATGAGCATTGATAGAATACCTGTACTGCATAATTGTACTGAAAATAGTTGTAAAAAGACTATTTCTTATCTGACTTTAAGAAATAGAAGAGATTTTGTTTAAATGTGCAATTTTTATGTGTGGGACTATAAAGCATGGTTGGATGGGATACAATGCTTCTTCTACAACCTAGATTACATATTTCTGCAGTGAAATATCTATCTTAGGGTTGCATAGAATTTAATGTTTCCTCTACATATTATAAATAACATGCGTTTGCAGTGAAATATCAAACTTTTTATTGCGTGGGATAAAATACTTTGTCTAACACACTATAAGATAATTGGAACAAAAGACTTAATAAAAGGAAGAAAAGAAAACAATGGATTGACTGTAATGTACAGGACTTCAAGGAATATAAAGACCAAATTGAAGAAATACCTCTTATTTGCATCTGGAAGTGTTTAGATTATAGTACATATTTTTCTAAACACTAATAATAAATTCTAATATTCCTAGGATTCACTTTATACATATCTCTGCGAATGAGAGGGTTAGTGTGTGAAACAGTGAGTAACAATGGCAGTGATTATTAGGAGTGCTGGAATGAGAATGAGAGAATGTGTATAACAATGACACTATGAGCACAGAATAGAGAGTGTACAGAAAGGAAAGTTGACCGTAATCCATGTGCCAAAATTCAGTGCACATGCACAACTTCTCCCATATTAGGACCAAGTAAACAAATAAAGTTTTACACTTAATAACATACATTTTGTTAATGTTACTTATTGTATATTTTAGCTGGTGGATTAATATTCTTCTCAACAGTTATACGCTGTAGAAGTTAGAATATTTGTTAACTCCTAAAGCTTTACTGCTCTTATAATCAGCAGTAGTAAGAGAAAGGGCAGCCAATGGTGCTCAGCACCTAATGCAAAAATAACTAAAATACAAATAAGGTTAGCATGAAGCTTCAGTTTTGTATTATTTATTTATTTTGTGTAATGACAAGATTTATCATGTGTATGCATCAAGCTTTCCATTTATTTTCATTTGTTTATTTTTGTGTATGACACGATTGATTGATTCTGTCTAATCATATTTATTACCCATTCTGATTCAATGTCTTAAGCTTTTTTATTCTTCTATTAAATAAAATTTAGCAGCCGATTGAATAACTTAGTTATTTACTCCTACCAGATATTTTTCTTAACATAATTGCATGTCACTAGAGTTTGTTTTTTAGATATGAGTAGCTAACAAAATAGTCTAAAAAATCTGATGTGTTCCGCAAACAAACTTTTCTTACAAAGATTATTCTGTTATCTACATCATGATAATCAAGATAAACATTGATCCTATTACTTGTTTCTTTTTAAGTAAAAGAGAAACAAGAGAATGCCCTGGCTAAAGCACTAATGAAATTTTGTAAAAGCCAGTCGCTATGTCAAGTAATTGAAATTCGGTCTTTTCTTTTTTCATTTATAGTGTTTTAATGCCTGCTAGTACTACAAATGGCACTACAGACACTGACAATGGTAATACATGGAACGAAGTGGAGCACCAGTGGAATGCAGTGGTGGTAGAACCCAGAGAAAGCTTGCTGCTTTACTATTTTTTCCACCACAAATCACATATGCAGTTGTTTGAAATTGAACTTGGACCATTTAGGAGACAGGCAATTGGTCTAACCACTTGGCCATGGCATGACCCACGGTTCTCTTTGCTGTCTTGGAAAGACCTCCCATTTGAGAGATGTTAATTATACTGAGACCAACAACTCATCTCTAAAACAGTCAACTCTATAAAAATATGTATATGACATAAATTGTATGTTTTAATGAGATCTACATTTTTTGCTTGTTAAGTTTTTGTCTCTTACAGTCTACCAGTTAGACAAAAATTATATAAAAGTCATCTAGAATTAAATTGTCTTCACAGGCTATACACAGATAATTCAAGATATATATTTAATTTATCATGAAATATGTTAGACATATGGCATTTTGATCAAAATTGTGAGTCAATTAATAGTTTGAGGTGGGGAAAATTACCTTGAAGATCTTTGTGTTGCATCCTTGGAAGATCATGAACTTAAATACCAAGTGTGTATGTGTATGTGTCTCTCTCTCTCTCTCACACACACACACTCTCTCTTTTTAAAATGCTTTTTTTTTTTGGACTTGGGGGACCTCAAAACATTTATTGCCAGTGAAATTCAATGCCTTCGTTATCCACTACATACATTGTACATATGGGCTACAGAAAGTAAACACAGCTTCAAAGATTTTTATTAAAATAATACATGATTAAAATCTTTACTTCAGAAATTAACTCTATATCTTGCAATTTCTGGCCATGTGGTTTGAAGTCCTCTTTAATGTGGGTGACTTTTTTTATAAGTGGTAAACTGTAAGAGGTAAATCAAATCTTACTACACAAAAAATATAGATGTTAAAGCCAAGAATTTGTCACGTACATTTTTTGTGGAGCTAACCATTTTCAAGATAGCACCCCCCTGTTATTGATTAAAATTTTCAAATACACACATTTTCTTATGTGTAAATTACCACTCAGACTTCGTTCTTTTATTTTTTCTTTCTTCAAGTTCATACAATTCGAAAGTTCATACAAATGGAATGGGATTATATAGCTGTTGATATCGAAAACATTTGACTATTGTTTATACCTATAACAAAATGCACTATTGAAATATTTATCAAGAAACAGAAGAATAAGCAGCCACATAAAAAATTTATAGGAAAGCAAGCAGAGAAAGTCATGTGTTTGTCACACATAACATTTTTATTATTTATGTTCATGCTTTATTATTTTAAATGTTTTAGTTTGCTTAAAATTGTATGTAATAAGCAGCTTTTGCTTCGTGTTTACTAGGTCTCAATATGGGTCTAGCACTTTACTTGGATTCATCAAAGGAGCTGACTTCAAGTTTCCTGTCTGCATACTCTCTATTCTGTGGTACGAGTATGAGAGAATATGTGTATCAGTGACAGTGTGAATAAGAGAATGTATGTGTTACTTTGAGAGAGTAAGTATAACAGTCATGATGTAAATATGTGAAAGTATGTAGTACAGTAAGAGTATGACTATGAAAGGGTATGTACTATATAGTGACATTGATTTTAGGTATGAGAGAGTATATATAACAGTGACATTGTGAGCATGAGAGTATATATAAAGTGACAGTGTCACTTGAGCAAATATGCATAACAGTGACAGTGTGAGTATGAGTGAACGTGTATAACTATGATGGTGTGATTATGAGATAGTATGTATAACAGTGATGGCATGAGTATGAAAGAGTATGGTAAACAATGACAGTGTATGAGAAAGTATGCATAACGGTGACCTCATAAGTAACAATGGCAGTGTGAGATTGAGAGCATAACGGCATGAAAATGAGAGTGTAATAGTGCTGGTGTGAAAGTAAGTGAATGTGTAATAACAGTGGCAGCGTGAGAATGAGAGTGCTTCTTACAGTGATGGTGCAAGTATGAGACAGGGAGAGAGGATCAATATGCAGAATCTAAATGTTGTGTTATTTATGGATGCTCTTTAACTACTGAGGTTCTTAGCATCCCATTCTATACTGGGCAAGAAGGACTGCTTAATTTGATTCAGAGGCCTCAGGTTCTTTTATGTGCTGTACTTCTTTTCTGAAACCATGCTAATGATTTTTACACCTGAAAAAATCCATTGCTCTCTGCCGGGTTAATCAATATGAGAATGTGTGTGTAACAGTGACTGTGTGGTATGTCAGACAATGTATGTAACAGTATTGGTGGGAGTATATGAGATAGTGGGTATACAAGACACTGTGTAACATATTACACAATACTATATGTAATTATTGTAATTTTTCTACTACAATATGTGGCAATTTATAGTCCTACACTTCTCTGATTATGTACAGCAAACAATTTATCTTCTGTTTGTTTCCTTTTCATTGTTTAAGTTATTGTCTTATAATTCAATTAATGATTTGGTTTTAGTTTTGTTTGTTTATTTTTTCCAGAGACTTAGTTTTGAAGCTTAGGAAGACTACTTTCAAGTGCATCAGATATGAAATGGATATCAAAAAATATAGTAAGGAAGAGGTTTCCATCCCAGGAGATACTTCACAGATAGAGAGAGAAAGTTTGTCAAAAGATGTTACAATTTAGTTCCACAATGATGCTATTGTATGCAACAAAATGTGCAAAACAGAAATCAAAGAAGAGTTTGTTGATACAAACTTAAGTTCAGAAAGTGATTGGTAGTACTTTTCTGAGAATTCCGTAATGAAAGTCAAACAATGTTGCATTGATTTGGAAATGGAAACCAAAACAGAAATGAATAAGATGTGTTTTAATTCAGACCTTAGCTCACAAAATGAGGTAAAGTTTTTTTCTGAAAAACCTGCAGGAACAATAAATCCATGCAACAAAGATTCTGAACTGGACATCAATATAGAAATCAAAGAAGAGCTTTGGTGGCTGGAAACATCTCCCATAGAAGCACCATGTCTTGGTATTAGAACTAAGGTTAGTTTTGCTAATACACAAATTAACTATAATTTGTTTATTGTGCCCACCAAAGACCTATAGTTCTGTAGTGAAGAGAGTTTTTGCTTAGTCTGCAAAGAATCTTTTGAATTTACTATTTCAAAATTATATAACTTGCACTTTGAAATACCTGATAATTCTAGGAATAATAGAAAGCTTAACGTCAGATGCATTGCATACTCTCAACTTATTCTGAGCTTTGTGTCATGGCATAAGTTGGGGACAAAGTTACCTGTCAGCTCAAGCAAATTGATATCAATAGTGTTAACTCATGGTAGGATTGTGTAGCGGTATATGATCAGAAAAGCTTACTATTGGCGTTGCTGGTTTGTTACCTAATCTGAGAGATTATATGACAACCTATTTCAGATGTTTCCTCATTATTTGAGAAAAACAAAACATGAAACTCTCAGCTATGTGGACATTAGAGTCATGTAATAACTTAATTCACACATTCCCTTCATCATCTCTGCCAACTTAAGGTTTTATTAGTAGATTATTTATGGTGCCATAATATTGTTACTGGTTTTGTTCTGCAGTGTCAAAATTGAGTTAAAAGTGCTTTTCACTTTACTTAGTGTTCACCTCTTAGAGGACTTTTTTAAGTGTAAGAATCATCACCCTTAAATTTTATTGATTAGCATCCTTTCAACCTGGTAGGTAATATTGGAAGATGGCAATGGGTGAAATGATGATCAAATTAACCCAGTGACCATAGAGCGTAAGTTGCCTGACATCAGATTAGGAATTTGGAAAACTCCAGAACAATCTTATCCTATCTGAGATTTGAACTATTACCTCTTGAATGTGAAACTGACTCACTACCACCACACTACAACAGTAGACATACTTGTATTAATCTTTTAAAACTACATTCTACAGTACAAATGTGTTCACTTAAGTCCTAAAAAATGCCATTAATGCACTGAAAATCTAACGATGGAACCACAAAGAGAATACATTTCTCATTAAATGAAAACAAATACCTGTATATCTTCTTTAGTTGTATATTGTGCTAAACAGGTATTCAGCAGAAGTGTAATTTTCCTTTCAGTCTACAAATGCTTCTTATGCCTTAGGATATTATTGCATTAGAATTGTTATAAAGCTGTTATTGTGGCTACTGGTTTTCCCATCTCTGAATAATATATTGCAAGGTGGTAAATATTTTCCACTTTTGGAGTTTTAACAAACAACTAACTCTCTGTATGACAATTTCTTGATTAATTCCAATCATTATGTAATTAGAATGGAAATGTCCAGTTTGAGTATAACATATTTTTTAGTCAGAAATAATTTATGCTAGAAATCTTAATTTTCTGAAATAAAGCATGTTTGCTAAAATGTTTTACTCAGTTGCCTGAAAAAGAAATAATTAAATAATATTGCTGTAATACATGTTACATTGTATGCATTACATAATCTGTTTTTAATCTATGCAATCCTAACATATCCATGGCTTCCAGTTTTATAGCAATAATTTGGTTCACAATTGTATGTATAACTATAAAGTATATTGCAGTGCTTGGAGGATGAGACCTTCCCTTCAACAGATCTATAAGGTAGGACTTTTAGATCACAGTGTACACCTCATATCTCCATTAATTCATCTTCTTGCCCATGTTCCTTTTTAAAAAGGAGGGATGTGGGATTTGTGATGGACAAAGCAGCAAGCTTTCCCTTTGTTCTCTGGTTTGTAATACAGTAAAACACAATCCAGAAGTATCTCACGTGTGTGATTTTAGTTCTTCATGAATCAATTTATGTCTTTGCAAATTTCTTGACCTCATAAAGCACTTGCCACAAGTATCACTTTTGTGTGGATTTATGCCTTCATGTGTCAATTTATGACTTTTCAGATGTAGCAACCGAGTAAAGCACATGCCACAATTATCACTTGTGAGACTTTATGCCCTCATGGGTCAACTTATGGTGTTTTAGGTTTGTCAACCCAGCAAAGCACCTGCCACAAGTATCGCACCTGTGAGGCTTTATTCCTTCATGAGTCAATTTATGGCTTTTCAGATTTGTCAACCTAGCAAACCACTTGCCACAAGTATCACACTTGTGTGTTTTTATACCTTCATGAACAAGTTTATGACTTTTCAGATGTGTCAGTCCAGTAAAACACTTGTCACAAGCATCACATTTGTGTGGCTTTATGCCTTCATGAGCCAATTTATGCCTTTTCAGATGTGTCAACACAGTAAAACACTTCCCACATGTATCACACTTGTGTGGCTTTATGCCTTCATGAGCCAATTTATGCCGTTTTAGATGTGGCAACACAGTAAAACACTTACCACAAGTATCACACTTGTGTGGCTTTATACCATCATGAGTCAATAGATGCATTTTCAAATTATGAAATTGAGTATAACACTTCCCACAAGTGTCACACTTGTGTGGCTTTATGCCTTCATGAGACAAATTATGGTTTTTCAGAGCAGTCAGCCCAGTAAAACACTTACCACAAGTATCACACTTATGTGGGTTTATGCCTTTATGAGCTAATTTATGGCTTTTCAAATATTGCCACTGAGTAAAACATTTTCCACAAACATCACATTGGTGTGGTGTTTTGTTCTCATGAATAAATTTATGTATTTTTAAATCGGATGGTGAGGTAAATCTACCATCACAAATTTGACATGTATACTTTTTGCTCATGTTATCTCTAACTAATACTGACTCGTGACAAATTTTCTTATTCAAGTCTTGTGCCTGTATACTATTCTGCTTAATAACACTATTATATTTGATATATGCAGCTTTGCTGACCATTTGATGATCATGTGGTTCAGAAAAGTCATCTTTCTTTACTGAAGTAATTTTGGTTGCATCTATTTCATTATTTTTGTATTTTTTGACTATTTCACATTTGGGACTATCCTTCATCGCATTGGAGATTATATTATTTTGAGAGTATTCATCAATGAATAAACCTGATTTCTCTCTGGATGCTGCTTCTCTGTATAACCTGAAAAAGGAATACCATTTATAATTACATAAGTAAAACAAAACAGTGTTTTATGAACAGGAAAATTATCATATGCATTATTTTAATAAACGTAGCATTAAATAACTAAGTTGTATTATATATGCATGCACATCTTTAGGGTCGCCTGCGGTGCCAGAGCAGTAAAAGCGGGCGTTAAACCTCCCCCACATCTTTAGGGTTATAATACCATGACCGTAATCTTTAAAAAAGAAGTAGAATTTTATTTGAACTGGTGAGAGAAATAGGCACAAGTCACTTTATGCGTGAGTTGAGAAAATTAATCGTTATAATTGTTAGAAAAAAATGAAATTACTGTCTCTATGTAATTCATTAATTGTACAAATATGAATTATCTATCTTTTCATGGACCATAAAAACACTGATAAGTAATTTAAGTCACTTTCATCCTAAACATATACAAGGTAAAGTAAATTATGTGGACTTTTCACAAGAAAACTTCATTGCATTTGTATGTTTTTTTTTTTTTCCATGTATAAGGCAAAGTAAATCATAGGGATTTAAATCAGAAAAACAAGCTTACTAAAATTTCTCATTCTACTGCACATCCAGTGGATTGAAAGATATAAAAGAAACTAAAAAGCCAATAAGGAAATTTGCAGTTATGAAAATCAACAAAATGTAAAAATGTATATTTCTTTTTTTCATTTCAGCTTCAGTCTTAGTATTCAAGTACACACACATATTGAATATTACAAAGTGCTACATTAAGCAGGGTATAAAAATCACATATTATTCATGGTTGGTTCTCTATAAGATCTTTAGTACTGACTTACGTCATGTGGTTCACCATCTGCAGTAGGTTCCCCATTTAATTTTCACTGTATGTCAAAGGTGCAATTCTTCAACAGCATCAATGGTTATTCAGTTAAAGAAAAGCATTGGAGGAATAAATGATAACAGATTGATCATGTCTAGTTTTTCTAACTGCCCACCAGGTTTCTTTGTTGGATAAAATCTAATGAATGCCACATTCTTTGAAGCTACAGGCCATCCTTTTCTACTCAATGACTTGATCTTTAAGAAATCAAACTCTACCTTATCCTGTAATGTGTTTTTGTACATTATTTCCTGCTCCGTGGCATTTTCAACCAATTAATGCTGTGTTTTTCAAAGTTTGTCTTTCTCTTGCACATATTTCTCCCCAAATTTGCAGTACAAACAAATTCTTTATCGTTCATTTTACCAATCATAGATTTTGCTTTTCTTCTACAACTTGCCATTCTTTCAAGCCAGTATATATATACTGAAAATTCAAAAGTAACGTAAAGGAGCACATACTAAACAATAACATTATTATACAGGAATTAAAGGAACAAAAAAATGTATGCATAGCTAACTATAACATCCACATTCGACTTATTATGAAAGAGTCATTCATTTTTTGTAACTAGGAAAATCAACAAGGAAAAATGGTTATTCATTAATTATCATGGAGACAACATAGTTCAGTAAAGAGAGATTGTGTGTTGAGTAAGTGATACATATTGCAGTTAGAAAACAAATAAAATGGAAGAGAATGCAGTTAGTGAATAATTGCATTATATTTAAAAAAAAGTATTTAAAAGGTTTTCAATTTCTTTGGAAATAAGAGGAATCATTGAAAACTAGACTTTACTGTATCAAGTCCTGAGGAAAGAAGAAGAGGACAAAATATGAATTTCATCAACTGGTTTTATTCCTCAAGTTTAGGAGTGATATAACTTTATATTAATATTAGCTTTTTATAATGTGGGAATAGTTACTGACACAACATTGACAAGGAAGTGTGCTACACTGATTATGTTTGGAGAACAGTTCCTGGACTTAGATTAAGAAGAGATATGAACGAGAAGATAAAATTATACAGAACTGAGTAGTACACTGTATTCTGAAAGTCTTACCTTTCTGATTCTGTTGAAGAGAAGCTCTCTTCCACCCTGTCCTGTAACACAATTATGTACATTCAAGTATTCAAAGATGCATTAAGTAATCAAATTGTTGTCCATAAAACTGGAACACATGGAAATGTGATATGGATGAGTGGATTATAAACAGATTATGTAACACTTTCAGTGTAACCATAGGCATACAATGTAGCATTTAAATAACAATGTTATCAAATAATTCTTCTTCAAATAAGTTACTGAGTACTAAACACATTTTATTTCAGCAAATTGAATTTTTTGCATAAATTATTTGTGAAGCCATTATTCCCAGACAAAACCAATCAGTTTTGTTACACCAATTTTATTTGTGACCAAAAAGAATGGAAAACTAAAACTATGTTTTCATTGTAATCACAGCATGAAAAAATGGCCTGTTATTTATGGACGCTCTTTAACTGCTTTGGTTCTCAGCGTTCCATTCTATACTGGGCGTGAAAGATCAGTTAATTTTGCCCAGAGGCCTCTCTTATCAGGCTTGAGGTTCTTTTACGGGCCGTAAATCTACGACACGGGACCCACAGCTTTACTTCCCTTCCAAAGGAAGACATGCTAAGGATTTTTACGCCCGAAAAAATCCATCGTCCTCCGCCGGCTTTGAACCCGTGACCTTGGGTATATGAAGTTAGCACGGAGGGCAACTGAGAATCACAGCATGATTGGAGTAATCAGAAGTAATCACACAGAGAGTTGTTTGTTAAAAGTCCAAATTCCATATTTGAAAGATATTTATTGCTTCATAATACATCATTCCGAGATGGGAAAACCAGAAGATAATGTAACAGCTTTAAAACAATTGTAATACAATAAATTCGTAAGATAAGAAAATCACTGCTATAAAGTAAAAAGGAAATTACACTTTTGCTGATATCTGATTTTTACAATATAGGACTAACGAGGGTTTTCAGTAATGAAAATTAAGTTCTCTTTGGGTTACATTGACAGATTTACTTTTTGCATTCTTGGAATCTTTTAGAAGTTAAGTGAAAATACTTGTTCTTTAATATGCAATGTTTTTATAAAATTAATAAAAGTATGGCTGCCTCTGAGTGTAGTGGTAATGTGTCTGTCTCACATTCTAAACATCCCAAGTTTAAATCTAATTTAGGGTGACTTATCCAAATAAGGGTTTTTCTTTATCCACAGAAGATGAATGACATATAATTCTAAGCTCCATGGACACTCAGCTCATTTAAGCATCATGAAATCCTTTTCACGAATTTGACCTACCAGGTTAAATGGGGCTAAAAAATTGTAAAAAGGGTAAATAAACTATAAAAACGAAGGTTCATTATTTTTACACTTAAAATAGTTCTTTATGTAGAAGAATAGTGAAAAGTATGATATATTTAAGGTACTTTTAATCAAATTTAAGCACTGCATAAGAAAACCAATAACAATGTTACAGCACCATATGCATGAAAACTGTGCACTGAACTTCTCATTGTGCTGAAATTCCATATCTTTCTTTTATAAACATGACTGCGTACATGACAGGCAAACCTAGCATCTCTCCTTGTTTCAGCAGCATATAGCTAATAAAACCTCAAGTCTGCAGAGATAAAGAATGAAATGTGTTAAAATGAATTAATAAAAGATTCTAGGATTCACATAGCTGACAGTATATGGATTGAGTATCTGAGAGTATAGGGAAATATCTGGAAAAGACTTTAATGAGACTCTCAAACCACTATACATTGACGGTATCTATTGTGCCAGCCATTAGTTTTCACATCATAATGTAACTTTGCTAGGTCATAAGAAAAACATTGTAGTTATCTTTTTAAATGCAGGTTATTTAATTTGAAATATATCTGAAATATTCTGTGAACTATAAACAACTTTTTTTTTTTTCTCTGTCTCTGTTCAGAACTGTAATTCTTTGATTTGCAGTTTAATGTGTTTACTAGCAGAACTAACCTTAGTTGCATCATCAACAAATGGAACTTCTGTAGAAGCTGTTTCCAGCCACCAGAGTTCTTCTTTGATTTCTATCTTGGTGTTCAGTTCAGGGTCTTTGTGGCATGGATTAACTGTCACTACAGGAACTTCAGAAACACACTGTTTCTCATTTTGCTGCGGAAAGTCAGAATATACATCCTCCTTTTTGATTTTTGTTTCACACACTTTGCTGCATATGGTAGCATTACTGTTCAATTTCACTGTACTATCTTGTGAGAAACTTTCTCTTTTAGTCTGTGAAATAAGTTCTGAGAAAGGAACTTCTTCTTTAATTTTTGTTTTGATATCCATTTTACAAATGCCACCATTGACAGTAGTGTTCCAAAATATCAGCACCAAGTCTGAGGAAAAGAAACCTATTGTTAATTAAATGAAATATCTACAATTAGAACAAATGGGAAAGGTTGAAAACAAACTGACAATTACCCAGCTATGTATTAAAGTACAGCTAAATGAGGTACTGAAAGTTATCAAAAAATATGTAGAAGAAATAAAACATTTACACAGCACATTTATTTGGCAAATTAAGAGATGTAAGTGAAATGTTTGCTTTTAACAGTTAGAAATGTGCTAAACAGACCTTTAGTTTATAAAACTCATTTTACAGTAAACATATCTCATCAGTGTGTAAATTCTCCAAATGTATTCTGTTTTGAGTGTGTTGAATTCACTACAAAATCTCACAGAGAAAATATTAATTTCTATGACTAAGAAACCATATGAATTATACTTTAACTCTAAAGTAGATATGGGCAAAAGTTTTGTTCCTAAATATTGTTGTAACAGATGTTCCCGTAATTTGACAAGCTGGTTAAATGGCTCTCGCCCATCTTTGCGGTGTGCTGTTTGTATGATGTGGACAGAACAGAAGGACTACCTTTTAGACTGTTACTTCCGTTTAACCAAAATTTCTGATTTCTCCTCAAAAAACAAACAGGATATAGTCTAACCAGATTTTCCCTCCACCCAAAGGCCTATTTAGCAGAGTGATTCATTTCATTTTCCAATGCCACCTGGAAAATTGACGCCACAAGGGGAAGGACCCAGTTCTTTCACTAAGGCTGGTCCCACTACTTCTCTCACTGCGGACTCTGATTCTATGGGATGCAAAACACCCCATCTAATTTCACAGTCAATGCTAAATGATCTTGTAAGAGATTTAAATCACAAATCCAGTCTGAATTTTTAGCATCTAGACTAAAGGAATGGGATCCCTTACAACTGGGTACCAAAGTATCAATTAATCACAAGCATCAACATAGCCTATCGACATATTTTACTAAAAAGGATGATATTGTTTATTGTGATAATCTGAGGGAACTTATGCATCAGTAACCCGAGAACATATTCCTGATGAGTGGCATTTATTTATTGACTCTTCCAAGTCAAGTCTAAAAGATGTATTGCTACGCAGTGATAATATTTACACTTCATTACCACTGGCTTATGGCATAAATATGAAAGAAATATATGAAAACACAGATATCCTCCTAAAAGCAGTAAGTTATAATGACTACGAATGGCAAATATGTGAAGATCTAAAAGTTGTTGGTCTATTAATTGGATTGCAACCGGGATATATGAAATATTGTTGTTTTTTGTGTGACAAGATATTCTTGGGATAAAGTTAAGCATTACAGAGTGAAGAAGTGGCCTTTGAGAGAAAGTTTTTTACCAAGCGAGAAGAATGTAAAGTTTCACCCACTAGTAGATTCTCAGAAAATGTTATACCACTACTCCAAATAAAGAATTTCATTAAAGCAATGGACCAAAATGGGAATGGTCTTCAGTATTAAGAGGCAAATTTCCCAGGTTAAGTAAAGGAAAATTAAAAGAGGACTTTTCTAATGGTCCTCAAATCCGGAAAATCCTTCAGGACTCTATGCTGAAGATAAACTCACAGAAACAGAAAAATTACTGTGGTGTGCATTAAAAGACATATGTTCAAAATTCCTGGGAAATCACAGAGAGAAAACCACATCGAAGTTGTGTGAAATTTGTTAGTGGCATATGGGGTAATGGGGTGCAATATGTTCCTTAAAACTTTTTCCTGCACTCCCAATCTGAACTTCTTTTCACTGAACCCAGGAATTGTGAGAGATAAGCACAAGAAAGATTTTGTCAGCATATATCCCAAATGAAAAAACAATATGCAGGAAAATTGTCTTCTATAATGCCTGCTGAGTACTGTTGGTTTCTTGTTTCTGAGTGTTTCGGGCCCAGCTACAAAAGGAAGTCTTTCAGAAAAGTATTTGAATTTTTTTTTTTAAAATATTTTAAAGTTATTTTCATCTACATTTTTTTTTTTTTTTTTTTTTTTTTTTTAAGGTTTTGAAACTATTTGACATTTTATCAATACTCACCACATCCTTTTCAATGTTGTAAAATGTTGAGTCTTTAACTACATTTATGAAAAAAATATTAAATTAACGAAGATATTAAATATGGTTCACAAAAAAATTGCTACATGGTATGGAATTTCTGATTTCAAATTTAGGAAACCCGAATTAATAAAAGTTATACTATTCATTTCATAGCATAAAAGCAGTTAAAAGTTGTTGTACAGTGTAATTGTTTGAGTGGTACATCTGATTTCTTACTGAGTTTGATTGTAAGTGGACATTCACAATAAAAATGAAACATTAACTTATGTGATATGTTTAGTGCACGTTTTGGTCTGTTATTCTTTCTAGCATATAGAGTCATTCTCATCGACAAATGCAACCATAAAGAGTCATTGCAAATGACCAGCTGGGCTGATATGCTGGTATGCGAAGTGACTACCAATAGAAACATTTATATACATATCAAAATGAATAGGAGCTAGCTACCCTTGTGAGATAAAGGGCTGATATAAGGACCTCTCCTACAATCACAATTTGTTTTTCTGAAATTTACATAAATGTCCAGTGATTCCTGGCCCAGGTTCTTATGCAGAATGAAATTAGTAATTCAACAAAAAAATGGGTGTGCCTAATGTGAGATGGCACAATAAATTACAATCACTCTCTCATTAGTAATTTCTTAAGTTTCAAGTAGACACACTAGAAAGCTTGATGTTAAAAAGCTTACAACTGGTTTACATTTAACTCTATGTTTATTTCTATGTTTACAAGAGTCATTCTGGATGGTCATATAGTAATACATATCCAGGTTTTAATTTACATTATGCTTAATTTTTGTTGTTAATTGTACCTAAATGTATTCTAAGACATTAAAAAATAATTAAAAGATTCTTTCCTATTACCAAAAGATTTCTTGAACTCCGTTATTAGTGCCATATGGATCCTGCCTGATCTGTATTTACACATACATCTGGCCTTTCCCATACTATGCATACTATCTAGGCTAAGCCTACGTCGGTAAAGTGGGGGGTATCATGTCTGCCTCACATTTAAGAGGTTTAGAGTTTAAATCTGATCTAGGTTAAGTTACCTATAAAAGGTTTCTTTTAGGGTTTTCCTACGACATAAAACCCTATTTACCCCAAGAAAATAGGAGCATCAGTTTACCAACTTCATTCACTGTCCGATTTGACCAACTAGGTTAAAGGACATTAAACTAAAATAATATTATCATATTCCCATTTTTTTGTTTATTGATATCATATAAGTGTTCATTGTTTTCTTTATCAAGATCATGAATGTAATCTATGTAATCACGATCACATCAGAATAGATTCCTTCGAATGTGATATGATATTATAGTTCATTTGACAGAACTCCAACCAAGTAGCAGTAAATTTTAACCTATGTTTGCACTCTGTTTCCCTCTATAGCAGCATAGAATGTGACATGCTCTCTGCCATTCATTTATCTGGTAGTTTGTCATCAGAGTGTTTGAAAGCAGTAACAAGCAGTTTATTCTCATGTGGAACTTGCCATGCATGGAGCTTCAGGAAACAGTTATTATTGATCACAGCAGCTAACATAATGCATTTAAGAACAGAAACCAGTCTTATTATTTATTGCAGAGCATCTATAAGCCAAAATGGTACATGTTTTGTAATGCATTAACTTTAAAGGTAGGATAGCTTTGCAAGTGAAAGGCATACATTTTAATGCATTTATTTTAAAGGAATGGTGCAAGGAAAAGATAGCTACTAATGTAACAAATTGGTTTCACTCTTCACTGTGGGTACCCATATTTTACTTGTTAATTACTTATAGAAGCAGGTAAAAATAATATTCAGCATAACCAAAAATGAATAAGGAAGACATTAAGTACAAAATGCTGCTCGGGTAAAGTCATATTAACCACCCACCATTTTAGGGAATTTCACTAATATAGGGCAAACTAATGCCATTTTGTTGCCCTCAATAGTGTAGTGGTTACCATGTTAACTTCATATACCCAAGGTTGTGGGTACAAACCCAGTGGAGGGCAAAGGATTTATTTGGGAGTAAAAATCTTTAGCATGGCTTCCTTCAGAATGGAAGTAAAACTGTTGGTAGATTTACAACACATAAAAAAATCTCAAGCCTGATAAAAAGGCCTCTGAGCAAAATTAAGCAGTCGTTAATGCCCAATATAGAATGGAATACTGAGAACCATAGTAGTCAAAGGGTGTCTATACCCATTTTTGTGGTGCAGTGCATCCAGTGTAGTATAAAATCGCTACTGAAAATGTTGGAAAATGTCACGCTTCACAGATCCATTGGCCACTCTAAGCACCTTAGGGCCTCCAATCTCAGAACTACACTTTGTAGCTTGGGGTCTCAAAACCCTTGGCTACAGTTTGCTGCTTAGGGTCCCTAATCATATAGCAGTACTTTCAGCTTAGGACCAATAACCTCTTGACTAAACTTAGGGCCCCCAACCCCAATACTTAGCTTTGCAGCTTTATGGCCCCAAACCCCTTGGTTATACTGTGCAGCTTAGGACCACCCATCCCTCAGCTATATTTTGAAGCTGGGGCCCTCAACACTTATGGTGGTATTTATTAATCAATTGTGGTTGGGAATAACAATGATAGCTACAAAGGACACTTGCTGGGAATATCAGCTAACTACTTTAGGTTGCAACTATAGGTATCAATGAATGTACAAACATGATACCTAATTAAATTAAGTTTTACTCTGACCCCCCAACATTTGATTTACTTACAAAATGCCTACAGTTTCCTGTAATTACTAAATCCAGTGTGTTGATGAAGGTATAAGAAATATGTAAAGCAGAAGATATGCTCTGGCAAAATCATATAGCCCACCCAGTAGCTCCTCTTTGCAACTTCACATACATATATATGTATAGCAGAGTAACATTATTATTAACTACATTGTCTGCTAAAAGTGCCAAAAATTATGGTAAATCTATGTTGCCAAACTATAAAGTGCTACCAAAATGAAAAATGCATGATTTTTGGGATTTCAATGAGTTTAGGTTTCACAGATTCCTCGACGATTGCTGCTCCACTGTCATGACCTTTAGCCAAGTTTTCTAAATTCATCTCCAGCTAAAAGCATCCCTCGGCTTTGCATCTTAGGGGTCTGAACTACGTTTTGCGCCCTTATGATTCTCAACCCCTTAACTACATTTTGTACCTTCTACCCTTAGCTATGCTATGTGGTCTCTTCTGACATGTTCAGATTGTGAATGTTGACATTATGCAGAGACACTAAACAGAAGAATCAATGCTTCCAGAATGCCTTTGGTGGGACATCCATTATGCTTGAGAATGAAAGAGATGCAGACGTTACAAAAAGGAAAAATGTATGATTATAAACACATTACAAGTGAAAAATATCAGTGTTAGGTGTGTTCCAAAGATAACAAAATAGTATGCATAAAATGGATGTATCAATTTGTAGCTATTCCAAAGCTCAGAAGTTTAACCAAATTAACAAATATCTTAGCCCGCACCTTTTCTTGGGCGATGATTTTATGTGGAAGCCAGGGCAGAAGGAAGAAGAGACAGGCAACCCTCCTACCTTTATACAGTGTTGAAAATTTGAAGCCATCAGTTAGCTATCTAATTTACCATGAACTAGCTGGATAATTACATGAAACCGGCAGAAGTGCACATGAGTAAACTCTGGGATCTACAAACAGAATAATAACTTAGCTTTGAAGCCACTAGATAACGGAATGTGTAGCATAGGTACTTTATGTGGTTGCCTTGCTCTTCTTCCTAAACTGCGCAAAATCTACCGAATGAACACTAGGAAGCCGAATGCCCAAGAAAACGTATGCATATAACACATATATTTTACTTGAGAATTGTCTCTAGGTATATTTGTCCTATTATAACTTACATTGGTATTATGAGTGGCCAACTGCCCTGTCACTCCTGCCCATACTTTATTCACTATCCGTTCAACCTGCTAGTCTTAAAGCAATATACTTATGCAATGTTCTATGATGCAAAAAACCATACAGAAGATATTAACTTTCCACACTTCTAGCTTTGTAATGAGGTCAGATAAGAGAACCTAGCACTTAGTGACCAAAATAAAACTTTTTTTTACATTTTTCTTAGTGTATCTGACTTAAATAGCAAGTAAGGCATTATTTCACCTAATTTATATGACTTAGTGTTTCACTATTGTGGTAAAGTGCTTCAAGAATGTGTGTCTCCTGGCTCAAAAACAACGATAACTTGCTGCCCTACCTGCTTTATTTGTTCGCAACTTATATTTCACCTAATTTACCTGAGTGCGTCAGAGTTTTCACTACAGACTTATTGTGGTTAAGTACTTCAAGAATGTATGTCTTCTGGCTCAAAAACTATTAGAAGATGTTGCTGGACCTGCTGCGTTATTTGTACGCAGCTTATATTTCACCTAGTTTACCAGAGTGCGTCAGAGTTTTCACTACAGACTTATTGTGGTTAAGTGCTTCAATAATGTGTGTCTTCTGGCTCAAAAACAACGATAACTTGCTGTCCGACCTGCTGCGTTATTTGTAGGCAGCTTATATTTCACCTAATTTACCCGAGTGCGTCAAAGTTTTCACTACAGGCTGTGGTTCAGTGCTTCAAGAATGTGTGTCTCCTGGCTCAAAAACAACGATAACTTGCTGTCCGACTTGCTGCGTTATTTGTACGCAGCTTATATTTCACCTAATTTACCCGAGTGCGTCAGAGTTTTCACTACAGACTTATTGTGGTTAAGTGCTTCAATAATGTGGGTCTTCTGCTTCAAAAACTCTGAGAACATGCTGTCCGACCTGCTGCGTTATTTGTATACAGCTACTTCTTTCACTACAAGCTTATTGCAGTAAAATGCAGGTAAACTATACAGTTTTAATAATAGCTTTATTAATGTGTAGGTTGGCAACGTTATATTCAGCATATGTTATATTCTCAGGGCTGCTTATGTTGGCTACGCGTATATGACGTATGTCCAAGGGCGTGGCTGAGCTAGCAGACGACGGCATCTGTCCTACACCATTAGTGAAATGCCTTTAACATCGAGTAACATTTAGAGGAACTGTCGGCTTATGCATAGACATTGTAGACATAAATAATAAATATCCCGCACGCGATTTTGTATTGTAGCAACGTAGGCCAATGCTCTCACACTTGCTAGCAGACGATATCATCTATCCTACAGCATTACCTAAATATTGAATGACCTTATCATGTCATCATCAAGGTAGCCATCTGTGTGATCCCTTCTTATAGGTTTCCATTACAATATCAATTAATGTGTTTGTACTGCGTATCGTTTTAGCAGTTTAGGTTCAACCCTTCTATCCATTTTTCGTTCTTGTTGATGTAGTTTAAACGCAAATCATGTATTAGCTCAAAGTACTATACTAATAAGTTTTCTTTTCAATTTTGAGCTATCCTCGTTGTCTATTCCTTCTTTTAGTTTCAATTTACATTTATTGACATGGTTACATAATAAATAACATGACTTGGGTAGAACAGTGTGAATTATAATACCTATTTTGATAGTAAATTATTTTTTGATAGTTTCATTACCAACCGTCAATTTTCATTGTGATAAAATTGGCAATCAAGCTAAATAATATGTTTTAAGTTAGTTCATCAGGAAAATATGGTTTCTTTGGATGTTCAGGTGAAGAAAGCAGTATATTTTATTTGTATATTTTTGTTCAGACGAGCTTTCTATTAGTAGTTGTTTTGTAATTTCTTTAGAAGTAAGCTAGATATTTGCAGGCATAGGTGGTTAAATTCGAGCTATTTGTGCTAACGAATAATCTCAACGTTACTAGGGATATTGTGACCTGGTGCTCAAACAATCTTTATCTCAATATTTTCATGCATTGATTTGAAAAGAACATTTTCAGCCATTTTCCGGATCACTTATACCCATTTTGTTGACTTGGTGTTGGCAACAATGCTAAAACAAATTTGCGTGCAGAAAATGTTTATAATTGTGAATAAGGTCGACAAAAATTCCTATTGAAATTGAGTTTAAATTACTTCATTTTATTGTCAATTAAAGCTTGAATACTGTATATATTTAAAAAAATAAATAAATAAACGTATTAGTTTTCTTAAAGGAAGACATTTCAGAATTAACGTTACAAAGCTAAAGAATGAAAGGATAGTATCGTCTCAATGTCTCTGTACGTTAAAGACACATTTTGCTTTAATATGAGCAGCTTGAATGGATAGCGAATTGAATACAGCAGCAACAGAGAAGTTGACTATTTATAGTACCCAGGTTTGTGGTAATACAAAGAATACCTAGAAGAAATACATAAGCTAATTTAATTTACTTAGGTACCATGTTTGGGAAATCCTCAATACCTACATTCTCAGCCATTGTGCATCCTAGCTATCCGTGTTATTTTTAACAGGTGCAGGTGACAAATATAGTCATACATGTTCAGGGTCCCAAGCTGTAAAGCGTACCCACAGTTGAGGGCCAAAAAGTTGCAAAGGGAACACTGGGATATTTTTTACAATTAGGGGAGTGAAGGAGTTTTCAGCCCATTCTGATAAATATGCTTAATAGGGCATACCTAAGGGGTTTGTATGTCTAAAACCCCAATTATTCTTTTCAGTTTTCACTATAGGTTTTGAAGAAGTGTCCCATATATTTGTGATAAAGTAAATAATTTATATTGGTAAGAATATTAAAATTACCATTAACTGTGCATTATATATACTTTTTTACTCTCATAATGTATTACTAAAAACCTGAAGCAATCATTTCTCAGGTCTATTTACAGTATTTTAAGTTTCAACAAAGCATGCAATTTACTTCTTATCATGTGTAAAAGCACCTTTCCTTGCACTTTTAAATTATTGCTTTACAAAATATATTCAAACAGTTGGTCTCTAGAAGCTCTGCAGTGTATAATAAAGTATGTTTCAGTTCCTAAAAATATAAGCTAAACTCTCAATATAGGCTACAACTCGGAATAACTATATACATAACAACATACACACCTGTGGTGGCATTTTATCATCTAGATGCGGGGGAATTCACAATAAAAACACTCAATATCTTATACATTTCATGTTGTAGTGTATTTATTATAACATGTACTCTTTATTTTTATCATATATTCCTTGTACACAACACTTAAGTTATCACATCTGTGGCATCTTTGGTAGACGTAAGCCACAAAGGATAGCCAAAGAATCTGTGAACCTAAACTCCAATGAACTACAGACAGTGTTAGCAATATTTTCATTTGAGATTATTTTACTGCAATGTTTATGCTGCACTACAAAATGACATTAGTTT
The DNA here is from genome assembly GCA_030762935.1 of Hymenopus coronatus. Taxonomy (NCBI): domain Eukaryota; kingdom Metazoa; phylum Arthropoda; class Insecta; order Mantodea; family Hymenopodidae; genus Hymenopus; species Hymenopus coronatus. The sequence continues at coordinate 30,282,758 of CM060899.1, read as the reverse complement.
GTTCTGTATATAAGAGGTCTGCAAAAAGGTTGGGCAGGTGGTTAGTATGACTTTTTCCTGAGCAATAATTTGTGCTTAATGCCTTACTTATTCATTCAGGATTACTTTGGATATACTTTTTACTGTATTCCATACCAAATCAGGATTGAATCCAGTGCATCATTATATTAGCAGCAATCCTTTCATTGCATAATTCCTTTAAAATAAATACACTAAAATGTATACCTTATACTTGCAAAGCTGTCGTTTCCTTAGACCTTTAAAATTAACCATTACAATGTTTGATATAATATTGTGACATTAAAGTGCTCTTTACTGGTTAATAAGGTCAGTTTCAGTTCTTAAATGCATTATGTTAGCTGCTGTGACCAATGAAAACTGTTACCTGAAAATCAACACATGGTGTCTTCCTCATAAGATTAAGCTTCTACCAAAATATTTCATTCCTTTCAGAGACTCCTGAAATAAATGACTACAGAAATAAAGGTTGGAAAGCACTGTCACGTATGTTATATGGAGGAAAACAGTGTGCAAACATGGTTAGAATTTACTCTTGCTACTTGGAATGGATTTCTGTTGATTGATCTTTCATTTTTATAGGAAGCAATTTAGACATGTTCATGCATTGCTTGAATTATGTTGATTTAGATAAAAAAAACAATGGTTACTTAGATGGGTAAGAGTTTACTTTGACTACAGAATGATTCCAGGCTTTTCTTCCCCCCTACAAAAAAAACCCTGATTTATGTTGCTTTTTCAAAAACCCTGAGAAATAGATTTCAAAGACTCTATTTTTACCCCTTATTTTGATCCAGTTCATTTCCGCAAACCTAACCTAAATTTCACAAAAGCTCAAAGTCTGGCGAACCTGTTGTTTCTAATAACTTGCACTGGCATAACAACCTCTGATCACCGTATACTCATTTTTACTTAGGTTCATATTTACACTTGAACAAATACTTTGCAAGTATCCATTTATGAAACCATGTTTAATAAACAACTTAACAATTTGCTCTGAGTAAAACTCAGTACACCAAAAATAACTTGGTTCACATTCACTTTCGCACATACATATCATGGCCATTACTGTTTCTTTTCCAATTCACAGTTGTTAACCAACTCAAAATGTGGAAGGAGTTATGATGTGAACAAATTAGATATCATTGGCCATAACATTGGCTTATACCATTTAACAGAACAATTAATCAATGACATCATATCTTCCGAATCAGCTGTGAGTTTATTGTTCACTGAATTAAGTGCTAGAAATTAGTAAACACTTTAAATATTAATTACTCAGCAACCAAGCACTTACAAAGCATAATCCAAAAAGAACAATGGTACAAAATGAACCCTAAGTACATCTCATGCTTAGAAAAGTTCATGTATCTGTTCTGTAGTTAATATGAAGTTTTTCACTTAGATGATATCAGCAAACAAAACACAGAAATGTGATAGTATGTACAGTATGGGAAATGCCAGATGAATGCGTAAATATGGAATAGGCAGTATACATATGACACTTTGACAGCATTAAAGGAATTTTCTGTTATTACAAAAGAATCTTTTAATTCATTTTGAAAGTCTTGTAAAACATTTAAGCCCCAATTGACAGTGAAAATTATGTATTACTCAAATTTAGAACTAGCTATGTATTGCAACGGAACCATTCAAAATGAATCACAAACAAAAATAAACACAGAGCAGAATGTAAACTTATTGAAAACTTGCAACATCAAATTTCAAATCTATCTACATAAAATATAAGAAGGTAGCCAATCAGAGAGCGATCGTGATTTATTATGCGATCTCATGTTTGCTGTGGCCATTTATTTGTTGATTTGCTAATTGCATTTCTGTATAAGATGATGGACCAGATTATTGGATATGTATGAACATCTCAGAAAAACAAATTGTGATTTTAAGTGAGGTGTTTCTTTGAGTTTGACATCCTTGAATCAGATAGCAGCTCATTCTCATTATATATGTATATAACCTTTTCTGTCAGTTCACTTTCAGACTGGCATATTAGCCCAGCTGTTTAATCCTCTCTTGCATTGGCTATTTACGTTTGCATTTGTCAATGAAAATGACAACATAGGCATGAAAGATGAACGCTGTACAACATGCACTGATGATATATCACGTTGAGGTAATACTTAATTTTCATTGTTCAAGGCCCCTTCTTACTTCATTCAGGCAGGAAGTCAATGGTATCACAAAAAATTTCTGCTCTCCGAGTTACTGATGCCTGATCATTTCAGGTAGTTTCAGGGGATGTTATAAATTTTACCATACAACTGCTGGTCATATTCATTTATCGCTTTGTTAGAGATTTTTTTGAATTTAAGAGTAACGTTTATAAATATGCCCTCAAATGATTGAGTGTTCAGAATGAATGAATGTTTTTATTAACTATAATGCTTTACATATATTCTTACATTTCTTATACCTTTCTTAGACTTGCTATTTTTATTTTTCCCTTGCTCCACCATACACCTTAACACCTTAGTATGGATATATATGCATACTGAACCTTGCCGGACATCATGCCACTTTTCTTACCTTCTTTTACTCATTTTCTAATCTCTTTCTCTTCGATCTTCTTGTTGCACATTCATATCCACTTCTCTATAACCTTGTTTCCTATACCTTTTATATTTTTTTCTCATTTTGCAGACAGAACCCTCTGGATTACCATTTCCCCATCCAATTTATACCATTTTCATTGCCAAATTTTATCTCTGCATATCTTTGTTTGATTACAGTATAGAATATAAGAATTTTTGTCAATTTCTCTTTTTTTGTTTCTTCATCATGTCATGCATTTCAAGTTTTTACCCTTCTTCTCATCCATGCATCTCTTCCTAGTTTATTGCATATCTCTATGTACTCTTCCCTCTTCCAAAGTATATTACTCCTCTATATATCATCAGGGATATTTTCTCTTTTATGCTGTCTATCAATATACTGGTTCTATGACTTTCCAAAAGCTTCATTCTTTATATGTGGCATTTAACTATGAACTTTTCAAACCTATTTTCTCCATAATTTCCTTCATTTTTACTGACCATGATCCTTCCTATTTACTTTTCTCCTGCATGAATTCTTTAATAATATCTCTATCCTCGAGATTGGAGATCTTTATAGATATTTCGTAGCTCTTGTGATAATTTTGACGTTAGTGAAATGCCTTCCCAGCTCAGCTCAATTTGGTGATGCTATTGGTAGACCTAATATGTATTTACAAAAACATCCTTGGTTATCAGCACCCTTAAAGTGTCTAAAAATGGTAAAAGTCCAGAGGTAAAATTATGATAAAAGTTATCAGAGATAAAATTAGAAATACAATGGAGATTAAAAACATCCATTGCTACAAGCTTTGTTAAAACAATAAAATCAGTAAGGCTCATAAAACAAAAGGGTTAAAATAAGCTAACACTAAAACCATAGTAAGGTAAAACAGTATTACCATCATAAAACATACTACATTTGGATTGTGATGGTGATTAATTGCGCACAACTGCATGGATAAAAAGGACTAGATAAAGCAAAGAGTGGCTGAAGTAAAAAGATAAAATCAATAACAAAAGGAAGTAAAACAGTTAAGTTAGAGATAAAGCATATAAACACCCCTCTATTGCAACAAACCGGAGTGGGACGAGTCTAAAAATCCAGCACTACAATGGAGCAAAAAAGAAGTTAAAAGAAAATTCTGCCCTGCACAAGTAACAGAAAAATACAAGAATATTCCACCCTGCACAAGTAACGGAAAGATAAAATTGCAAGTCAAAAAGCCATCCTTCCAAGACAAACTAATCATAGACGGTAAATGGTATTTGGGATAAAAAGTTAAGAAGCTTATCAATCACTCCGGTACTGTCAACCAAGACCGCTGTAAGACTGGCCGGCAGTTCCAGAGTTGCTCACAATGGTGCAACATGCCGGACTATGTCGCTGTACAGAGTCGACAGATGGGAGCAGGCTCCCTCTTAAGCAGGTAGCTGAGTGTGGAGACTCAATGGCCAATAAGTAGGCGAGCCAAGATGACCTCCTGGTAAGAGACACTGAAGGAGGTTATCCAGTTTATTGAATGCTCTTTCTTTGCTCATAATTTGTTCAGAGAGCAGACCATTCAACATGCCAGGTCAAAAGTACTGCTCTCTGCACTTCAAGCCTACAGTCTTCATGTTACACAAGTTAAAGCATCAAAGGGTTGTCTTTTCCGCCAAATCCACCAGTTCATTTCACAGCAAGCATGTGACCAGGGGAATCATGCATACTCCACATTAATACCACAAAGGTGTAATGTGGGGAGAGCATCTTGGAAGTGCTGCACCAGAGGATGGTAACTGTACAGCTCCCGAATGCTCAAAGTGCATTAAGGGAATCGCTCAGAAAAAGGGTATTACCCAGTCTGCAACAGCAAAGAATGGCTCAGTATATGGCACAGAGCTCTGTGGTATAAACTGAGGTACTGTTATGCAAACTGAATAAGAATTGCGTGGTTCCATAGACGAAGGTACAACCAACCCTGTCCTTGCACCTACTCTCATCCGTGTATATAAAAAGACTATCATTGTTATGCAATACAAATTTAAAAAGCAACTATGAATACCAGACTTCTCATAGGCAATCATCCCGAGATCTATGTGGGAAGTAGCACATTACGAAGAAGGGTACATCCTCACCCCATTGGAAAACAGCCTAGGCATGTCAATATTGTGCTGTCGAAGAAGCTCACGGAAAAAAAAAAAAAACTTGTTGGCCTTGTCCTCAGAGTGTGGTGGCAATAGGTTTGTCCAACTTGGGGGAGAAAAATGCCTGGAACATTGGATGCCCTGGAATGAACTTAAGCCCTCAGCCAATTAGCAGAACATCGTGCCGACATCGAAGAGGGGGTTCTCTTGATGTGGCATAGAGACTAACAACTGGGCTAGTTGGAAAAGCTCCAACCGCCACATAGGTGCCGTAATTGTGGACTGTGTCTAATCTTCTGAGTACAGAAATCACAGTGAAGAATAAACAATGCAGCCATAGTCCAATGTCAAGCAAATCAGTGCACGATAAAGAAAAAGCAATTCTGTCCGATCCAATACCCAATTTTTTCCACTTAGCATCCATAAAATATTCAGAGAACAGTCAATTGTGCTTTCAGCTATGCTATATATGGTGACTGACATAGTTTCCAATCGAAAATCAACTCATCTCATCTGCAAAAAGAAGTAAATCTGGCCCAAGTCCAAGAGATGGGGTATATAGCCAGCTACAACACAAGAAGTTAATGCAGACTGTCTTGTCAGCTGAGAAACGGAAGGCTCCATTCATAGAGATCATCCAAACACTGCTGGAGATTGAATTCCAAAAACAGTGTGTGCTGAGAAGTGGAGAAAGTGCTTCATCCACGACAAAACAGGACGAGACACCTGGGGAAACACATTGCGATATGGAATTAATTGCTATAGCAACACTCCTTTCTCTTGAATGAAATGGTTAGCAAAAACCGCGCCAACCCTTATTTAGAAAATGTGATCCCGCTTGAACTCTTATGAATGTATATTCTATATGTAGAGGGAACGTAATATCGCTACTCTCCTAAACATATCATAAGCTTTCTCAAGGTAAAAAAATATCTCAAATATTCGAAGTTCGGATAAAAGCTGTCCATTATCTGCATCAATAGTGATAAAAGATGGTCAACCACTGACCGACGTCTTCAAAAACCTCACTAAGCATTAGTCAATAGATTGTTAGATTCCAGCCACAACACCATGCATTCCATCACTTTGCATATGCAAATGGTAAGGGAAATAGAACAATAGCTAAAAGGAAGATGATGGTCCTTTCCAGGTTTCAAAATAGGTATAACAGTGTTCTCCTGTCATTTATCTGGAGAAGTGGTGTCAACCCATATCTGACTATAGACCTCCAGTAGGAAAGCTTTACCGTCAGGAGAGAGATGTTGCAACAATTGGATGTGGATGCCATCTAGACCAGTGCAGAGATCTGTGAAGATGTAAGTGCCTGGTCTAACTTTACTTTAAGCTGGACCCAATAGACAGATGTGACTCTTTGGTCCGACATATTCTCTTGGATCTCTTCAGTGCTTAGACCGTCAAGAGCACATATTATCACACATGTGAAGAGTTAAGCATCTTATGTGCTTCGATTTTCATGGGGTAGCTTGTTAACATTTTGGCCTTTCATATTTTTGCAGCTTGAGTTGGAGATGTTGCCTTGATCAACAGCATGCCCTAATGGGCTGTAATACATGACTTAACAAAACCAGCTGTACCACTATGGTCAGCCCTTTTGAATTGCAAAAGGGCTCACCATAGAACATTTCCTTCCTTCCTCCGTCCTATAAACAACCAAGTAGTGCAGTTCACAAGACATGACTACTTTTCCAAAATTACAACTCCACAAGGGTTTTTGTTAGGTGCCATAAAGGCACAGAAATAATTCATCCCCCAGTTCTCCCCATCACCATAGCCACTGGTGTGACAGGGCTGCACAGGGGATATAGGGGAGTTCAGTATAATCCCTAGTTGTGGCTGATTGACTAGAGCTGAGTAAGTCCCTAGCCTCTGTTTAGGCAAAGCAGAAATCAAAGTGGTGTATTAGATTGTACACCCTACCCAGTTACTGAAAAAACAGAAGCCCAGGCTCAGATATGCAACCCTCAATCAACCAAGATATCCCTTTCCACTGACATGGGTCTCCACGCCTACATGTGGGTGAGCATTTGGACCAAATTTCTCCCTCACCACTTAGAGGTTGCCCACACAAGGGAGTCATGGTTGGCTCAGGACCCCAGGTTCGCCAAACCCATACTTACTGTAGTTGGTCCCTGTGGAGCTTTTCCCGGCCTGTCTGCCTCATTCTGTTGAGAGATTTTGAGCAGCTAAGATAAAAATGAGCCATTTCCCGAGTAAAGTTGACCTTACTGCATTGTGCAGCATTGAAGAGGTATGCATACAATTTCTGTTTAATGAGACTTCTCAGAAATCTGTGCTACAAATGAAATGCTGTTTTTGAGCCCTTGGTTAAAAGTGACTGCTGCTTCCCACAGTTCTACTGCAAAAGTTGGAATGAACTGCTGGAAGTGTTGGTCATTTTGATGACATTGGATACAAGGTTTGCTAAATGACACAAGTGCTTCTCATATTTCATACATAATGTATCCTATAAACTTGCAGTGGTGGAGTGTGCAGTTGGAGATCACCAATCATTTCCTAAGATAGAGCTGATTGGTTTCACTTAATGCCATAAAGTTTGCATGATCTTGAAGTGCATCAAATTTCATACTTGGGTAGCATAGGGGGCCCTGGTGATCTCTTTCACATTCATAAATGCTAGATTGACCAAAAACAAATTCAATGGTGACAGAGTTGAAGTAGGAAATAAAAACTTTGGCTTGACTGAAGTAATCACGAACGAGAGCAAATGAAATTTTACCAAACACTGAAAGATAAGATGGAATGTTTATCTACCAATTATCTCAAGGCATTGAGTTCGACTGCACCATACATTCAAAGTGCTAGTCGCCCTCCATGCTGTAGTGGTTACCTTGCTAGCTTCATATACCTAAGGTCACGGGTTCAAACCCAACAGAGAATAATGTGTTTTTTCAGGTGTAAAAATCCTTAGCATAGCTTCCTTTGGAAGTTTGTCAAGTCATTAGTCCAATATCATAGATCATCTGAGTGTGGGCTATTTTAAAACTAACAGAACCTCTCTGACACTAAGGAGCGGCTTTTCGCTGTATACTTTTGGGAAAAACCCTCAGGAATAACAACTGAATGTGAGCTAATATAACACTTGGAGAGTCTTTGCTTTGCTTAGTAATGGCTTTTCACTGTCCATTTTGGGGAAAAACCTACAAGAATAACATCCAAGTGTTAGCTGATGTAACTTGAAAAATCTTTCCTACACTCAGTAATGACTTCTCACTCTATATGTGGGGAGGAAATCTCCAAGAATAACATCTGAATGGGAGCTAATGTAACACTTGGAGAGCCTTTCCTATTCTGGAAAAAATAAAATCTGAGTTTGAGTTAACGTATCACTTGGAGAGCCTTTTCTACTCTCAGTAATGACTTTTCACTGTATGCCTTTGGAAAAATGTACAAGAATAACAGGTAAGCAAAAGCCTTACCCACTCTTAGTAATGGCTTGTCACTGTATACATTGTTGAAAAACCTACAACAATAACTAACATCTGGGTGTGAGCTTATGTAACACTTGGAGAGCCTTTCTTACTCATAGTAATGACTGTTCACTATATCCTTACGGAAAAACCTACAAGAATAACATCTGAGTGTGAGCAAATGTAACATTTGGAGAGCCTTTTCCACTCTCAGCTCAGTAATGGCTTCACTTTGTATCTTGGGGGAAAACATACAAAAATAACATCTAAGTGTGAGCTAATGTAACACTTGAAAGGCCTTTCGTACTCTTAATAATGGCTTTTCACTGAATAGCTATGGGCAAAAACAAAACCAGAATCACATCTGAGTGTGAACTAATGTAATGCTTGGAGAGCCTTACCTACTCTCAGTAATGGCTTTCCATTTAGAATCTTGGGGAAACATGTGCCTACAAGAATAATATGTGAGTGTCTCCTAGTCCCAGTAATGGCTTTTCACTAGGTATCTTGGGGAAACACGTACAAGAACAACATGTGAGTGTTTCCTACTTTCAGCAATAGCTTTCCACTTGGTATCTTTGTGCAGCATCTTCAAGAAACATGTGAGTATCTCATACTCTCAGCAATAGCTTTCCACTGGGTATCTTTGTGCAGCATCTTCAAGAATAACATGTGAGTGTCTCCTACTCTCAGCAATAGCTTTCCACTAGGTATCTTTGTGTAACATCTTCAAGAAACAGTGAGTGTCTCCTACTCTCAGTAATAGCTTTTCTCTGGGTATCTTGGGGAAACACCTACCAGAATAACATGTGATTGTCTCTTACTCTCAGCAATAGCTTTCCACTGGGTATCTTTGTGCAGCATCTTCAAGAATAACATGTGAGTATCTCATACTCTCAGCAATAGCTTTCCACTGGGTATCTTTATGCAACATCTTCAAGAAACAGTGAGTGTCTCCTACTCTCAGTAATAGCTTTTCTCTGGGTATCCTGGAAAAAAGAAATGGCGTTTTATTTATGGACGCTCTTTAACTGCTGTGGTTCTTAGTGTCCCATTCTATATTGGGCATGAAAGGCCACATAATTTTGCTCAGAGGCCTCTCTATCAGACTTGAGGTTCTTTTACGTGCCACAAATCTATATCATGGCGGGGACCCACAGGTTTACTTCCCTTCTGAAGGAAGCCATGCTAAGGATTTTTACACCCGAAAAAAGCCATTGTCCTCTGCCAGGTTTGAACCTGCGACCTTGGTTATATGAAGTTTGCATAATAACCATTACAGCATGGAGGGCGACGGGGTATCCTGGAGAAACACCTACAAGAATAACATGTGATTATCTGCTACTCTCAGTAATAGCTTTGCACTGGGTATCCTCCGGAAATTTCCTACAAGAATAACATGTGATTGTCTCCTACTCTCAGTAACGACTTTTCACTGGGTAAAAACCTACAAGAATAATATCTGAAAACTCATTCATTTTGAAACTTGTATCAGCTGTAAAAAATTGAATTTCATTTGCAGGATTGAAGCATGTATTCTATACTGTAAATGGAATTATCTTATAACTTTAGCAACAAAACTCAAGCTAGGTTCTCCTTGTAGAAATTCCTTAACATCTCTTGTAACAACATTTCAGGCAGCATGAGCCATTTGATTAAATTTAACTTTGTTCTAGCTGAAAGGGCTGTTAAATCATGTCCAGAGTTCTGTTTTTTGAGCTTGCATGGCAGCACATGCTATCTTGTGGCAGTTTCTGCACCTTGCAAACATTTTACCTACATCTCTTAGCTAGGCAACTAAAGAAATATTGTGACTCAGCCTTGCAGCTGTAATCACCACAGGTGTGTCAGCTTGCTCCTGAAGCATTAGCTGATTGTTGTCATTCATTGTTATACCTGTGTGAGTGGACAGATATACCGCCTGCGGTGGCATAAGTAGTTAAAGTGGGCGTTAAACACTACAAAAAATAAAAAAAGTGGACAGATATGATGTCCACGAGTTCTTTAACATCAAAGCTGTTATTGTTGCTCCTAAATGAATGTATGACCCCTGTGGTGGTTTGTATGTGCAGCTGCTTCTGGAACTAATTTGCTATAGGTTTGGCAGATATTAAAGGCAGAGTCTACCAGTTTTCAACTGGAAATCAATAGCCTGAAGCAAGTGAGTCAATTTCAATGCAAAATTCGGAACATGCAGCTGTAGCTGTCACCAGCACTGCAACTGCGTTAGCATCAAAAGGAAACTATATAACAGAATTGTTGCAAAATGTCTGATAAAGACATTTATTTGAAAATTGATTTTTATATATAATCAATAGAAGAAATAAAGAGCTGTTTGTTTAACACATAGCAGTCTTTAGTATAATATTTTGTTTCTTTTTATGCAACAACTTTCAGTGTTTAATTTCTCTGAATAATACAAAACAGGGTAGTTAATATTTTGTTTGTTTGCTTTGGTTCAAATAATTGATATTTATTTCAATTAATGTGTTTTGTTTTTGTTTGCTTTTTTTACAGCCTTGGTACTGAAAATTAGGAACATTACTATCATATATAGCAGACGTGAAATGGATATCAAAACAGAAATCAAAGAAGATGTTCCATTCTCAGAAGTTACTCCTCAGACTGAGAAAGAAATTTTCACACAAGACATTACAATAAAGATAAACAGTGATGCCACTATATGCAATAAAGTATGTGAAACTGAAATCAAAGAAGAGGATGTTCATTCAGAATTTAGTTCACAAAATGATTTGCAACATTTTTGTAATGAAGAAAATCTTGTACTGAAAGTCAAACAATCCCAAAATTATTATGAAATAGAAACAAAAACAGAAATAAATGAAGCGTGTGTTGACTCACAAAATGAGAGACAGTTTTTTTCTGAAGTTCCTTTAGTGGCAGTTAATCCATGCAATAGAAACTCTGAGCTGGACAGCAAAATAGAAATCAAAGAAGAACTGTGTTGGTCAGAGAGAACTTTTACGGAAGTTCCATGCAGTGGTGATGTAACTAAGGTTAGTATTGTTTGTAAACAAATTAAACTATATTTTTTTTTTGTTATGGTGCCTGAATCAAGGAACTGCAGTTCAGTAGAGAACAAAACAATTAATAATTCCTTAGCTGCAAAAATATTCTGGATTTGAATTTCTAAATTAATAACTTGTACCTTAAAGTACCTGATAATTCTACAAGCAATAGAAAGCTAATGCCAGGTGCATTGCATACCATCAACTTAATTCAGAGTTTGGCGGGGGTTGGGGACATAGTTACCTATCAGATCAAGCAAACTTATCCCATACTGTTAACTCATGATAGACTAGAAGTGTTGGTGAAACAAATAGACGTGTTAGATTTCTTGTCATTTATTGGTGGGACACAAGATGAAGGTTGAAATGGATCTGATGTATGAGAGTTCAACATAGTCAACATTTCACTCCAAAATGCTGCCATATCTGCTTTGACAAGTATTACTATACACTTCCAGGTTTTCATTACTAGCATGCAAGCTGTCTCACAGTGTTATGTGCAAGAACTTAATCATCAGGGCAGAAAATGTTTATGTAGCAGATTCTTCTTGCTTGTCTTCTCATGGTGAGACTGTATGAAGACTTTGAACATGTTTATAAAAGAAAGGCACAGATATTCAGCACCAGTGAGCACCATGGAATGCTGTTTTTCCTGGTGCATATTATCCCTTTATTGCCAGACAAAATAACAAAATGCTGTCTAAGAAGTTCAAAGCAATTTTAGAGCAGAATGCAGTGTTTCAAATTAATAGTAATAAAATGAGTTAGCAAATATTTTTATTTGTAGTAAATCCCTTTGTCTGTTATATAATATGTATGAGAAGTCTCTTCAGTATTCTAAAAAAAATAAAATCAAAGAAAAATTTGAAAAGAAAATAAGAGTTAAAAAAAAAAGAATATTTAGGCTTATAAAGCATTACTAACAGGAAGTTCAGGGTAATGAAATGAAAGTGCATTTATTTTTTTTTCTGAAATATCAATTTGTTTTGGTCTGGCATTTTAGTTCATAAAATTAAGAAAGTGAAACTCCTGTAACCTGAAGGCTATACACAGAAAAAGATCACAAAAAAAAACACACACACACACACACACACACAAAAAAATGGCGTAAAGCACTAGGATACAGATTTAACATAGACTGTTGTATAATTTAGCTTTTGTGTTGCATAGCTGAGTGGTTGATGCGCATTGTATTTCTCGTCTGGTTACACCTCTGTAAATTCATTTTGATAAGTACACTGATTATTTGCAGGTTTAGGAAAGGCTTTTGTTATAAGAGGTATTTTCATCGCTGAAGCTGAATATCTGAGGCGTATACAACCAGATGAGCGAACTCATTGTCATTTGAATTTTCTGCTGAAACACTTTTATTTGTTTCCTTTTGCCTAGTTTTTCCAGTAAATTTATGGATGTCAATATCAACTTTGCCTGTTAACCAGCTTTCATTATGTGAGCTGTTGCTGTTCTCGCATATCATTGGTCCAGGTTATGTCTTGATTTTCAATGTTTACCTTGGTCTGTCAGTACTCTCAGAGTGGTAGTTTTCGCCTGGCGTATGACAAGGAATATATTGTGTAGTATGTGCCTGTTACTTACGACCAGGATGGGTAGCTGAACTCAGCATTTTCAAAAAGTATGTATTTTCACCTCAGAACTTAAAAGATCTTAAAATTTAAAGGCTTAAGTGTGGGATTTTTGGGTAGTGAGGTTACCTTTTTTCAATTGAGAGATATAACATAGCAACTATAAATTTTATAGGGAATGCAGAAGTTGTTGCTGGGCTATCTTTTCTTGTGAGAAATTTGTATATTGTGCATAAGGATTTCCTCGGGCAATTCATACCAAAATTGGTATTTTATACCTATATTTAAGACAGGTTTAATGGGAAATGTAAATGAGCCTGAACTAGATAGTCAATGGAGCTTAGTATTAAAAATTATGGGTGATTTTTATTGGGAAATTTTAATATTGTATTGAGGTGGATTTTAGGAATTCTGTTCTATTTTAGGAATTAAAGTAGCACTATGTTTAGAATTTCAAGAGTTCATGGGTGGGGAATTTTTTCAATTAATTTTTTTTTGTAACATCAAATGGGGTGTCTATATTTTTTGAATAATTACACATTATGGTTTAATTTTTATAATTATGTAATGCCTGTATGGAGCCAGTGAATTATGCTAGGGAGAGATATAAATTTAGATATAATGTGGCTGAGTATTTGATTCCTTATGTAATGGAATTTTACTGTAGTAATAGGAAAGCACTCTCCTATAACATACGCATTAGGGGTGCCTGTTCTTAAGAATCATTTAACACCTACCAAACAAAAGTCAAGATTAAAAGTTCTCTTAAATCACAAAGTGAAATGCGGTATTTCATGTGAAATGCATGCATTTTTTTTTTCTTTTTTTTTGGGGGGGGGGGTAGTGGTTAACGCCCGCTTTAACTACTCATGGCACTGCAGGTGGTAACACTGATGATACATAAATGAAGATGGAGCACCAGTGGAATGCGATGATGGGGGAAACCGGGGAACCCAGATAAAACCTGCCTCAGTGCCGCTTTGTCCACCACAAATCTCACATGCAATCGCTTGGGATCGAACCCAGGCATCTTGGTGAGAAGCAAGTGGTGTAACCACTCGGCCACGGCGAGGCCGGAATTCATGCATATATAGATATTGACTTCCATCTTCTTTTGATGGATTAATTAGATGTACCCCAATTTTCTAAATTATGGCTTGAGCTTATTAAATTTTTGGTACTAATGCCTGAGACAGTATGAATTAAAAAACGAGTAAGGAAAATTTAAATAGTGAATTTGTGATGAAAATGCTCTATTCATGAACATGTTTTACATTTGCTTTATTTAACTTATGTATGGGGTTGAAAGATTTATTCACTCACATGATGAAATTTCTTCAACAATTGAAATCTGTTTCAGAAAAATACTTCTTTTGCCATGCTATGGCCATTGCAGGAGATTTAACTTGAGTATTCTTTGGTCTTTACATTTATCAGTTCATTATTCAGTATGATTTAGAGTTGTATTATGGGGTTTAATGTTCTTCATTTTTGAGAGTTTATCTGCTGGGGGTGGTTCTAGAATACTGTGTGTGGTTTAATTCTTCTTGATTGGGATTAGATTTATATTTTGGTTGTAACTGTAAATGTTTTATGTTGGGCTATGTTCCTGTATTATATTGATAGTTTGTTTTTGAAACTATTTTCTGTGGTATTAGCATGGGATTTATTATTTTTCAGTGTGTAATATAAAATCAGTTTTTTACAAGGCTTCATATTATATTTGCTTGGTTCCCTGTTTTGTATTGAGATTTTAATGTGGAAAATATTTTCTTTTATTTTTAGTTATTTTTAGTTGGTTCCTGGTTTGTTAGTTGGGTTTTATATAAGGGGCATTGTTTTATTGTTGGCCTATGATGCATTGTGCACAATAATTTAGTCCAGGAAGATTGTTCAAAAAACTCCACTTGAAATAAATTCAATTTAAAGCCAGTGACTGGTGTTTATTGAAACTGAACCTATTAGTTTGGTTGCCTTCCCTTTACCTCAGACACTGTTTTTTGTGTACCAAACTTGTGGGAGTATCTCAAAGTAATTTATATTCGAGATACTTTCACTGTGCTGGGTGTGCAGCAGTAATGTGGTGGTGCACTATCAATCTATCACTATCTATCGACATATTATTCCTCCTTTGTGATATAATCCAAAAGTTTAATGATAATAAAGCACATTATATATCACATTTATTTATTAGAATCAACACATGACATGAATCGAATCATAGTATTACAAGTTTTATTACATTGGAATGTGCACATTCAAACTCATTTGTCATACTCAACTAAGGTATCTCCTTCATCAGATCCAATGTCATTTTTGAAAGTTGAGCAGTTTGATTGTGCTTGAAGTATCTGGTGAAAATATTGGTTCTGGCATGGGTATGTAAATTAGAAAATCTCTCAACTTAGCTGGGGCTGTTGAGATTGGAACATTTTACGTCCTCTTTAATTCCTCCAATTTTAAGCTCAACTTATTTGGATCAAAGCATTGTCTCTTTCTCTTTTGGAGTTGAACAATAGTTTTGATGTCAGGTTGTATGTTGGATTTATATGAAATCCTGAAAATTGTTGCCATTCTGAAATTTCCCCCAGACAATGTAGTTATTGTTATCTGCTTCTGTTACAATGTAATATTCTTAACCATATGTTGGGTAACGTCTATAACATCAAACAGCGACCATTCGCAGGCTTTCTCTGTGAACTGGATAAGAGATCTCTTGAGAAAACATCAGAGTGCTCAACAGTTTATTCTGTGTGTCCAAAGTGGCAATTGCACGACAGGTAGGAATGCCATGGAGTCATGAAGTAGTTTTTAATACTGTCAAAGCTGTTGTTCTGAATGAACATTAAATTTGTCAAAACTATGATTTAGTAACAAGTAAAACACTTATTAGTGAAAAGATATACAGTTCTGATATTGACATCAACTCCTGAGATATAAGGTATAAAAATGTGATTTTCATCCCAAACATACCTAGTGGATTCTCCTGTTTTTATTCAGGTACATGGAAGTTATAGGTCTAGAGTTTTCATTTATAGAATATGTCACTTTAGAGCCTAGGGGTTGGAAATGCCTGTTACAGGTCAAAGGCCAGAGCCATCTCTATGTCATCCTAATTCTTTGTCAACTCCTTTTTAATGTATGAGCTATTTTAGCACTGTTTACTCCTTTCTAGTTTATTTCCTCTGCAGTAATCTCTTTATTAATTTTATTTTCAAATTTTTGCTGCATATATTTATTTTATTCTAGAAATTGCTTGTGTCACCGTATATATTGTATTTTTTTTTTTTATTTTTTTGAGTGTTTAATGCCTGCTATTGCTGTTCTGACACCACAGGCAATGACACTGATGATACATAAAAATGGAGCCTCAGATGGCTGGGGAAACTGGAGAACTCAGAGAAAACCTGCCCCTGCGCTGCTTTCTCCACCAGAAATCTCACATGCGATTGCTTGGGATCAAACCTGGGTCATCTAGGTGAGAGCTGAGTGGTTTGACCACTCGGTCATGGCGCAACCTCCCAATATTGTATATATTGAAATGATTGCAGTAATAATGTTTGCAGACTGGCTCACTTCCAGGATATTTTTCTTGCAGATAGGAAAAATAGAAGTGATAAAGAAAAATGATTTTGAGACCAACGAGAAGATACCGTCTAAGAGAACTCTTAGCCCTGCTGTATTGGCTTGTAGTGTTGACAGAGACCTTATTTACTCATGAGTTCCTAATTTTTGGTCAGGAACAATTTTGCTGACATGGGAGTGATTTCTTTTTTGTCAGTCTCAACGCTGCCAGTTTCTGTAATTTTTTCCAATACATTATGAAGGACATGTTTCTCAAAATTCCATGCATTCCATAAAATACAATGTGGTAGACTTGAAAGAGATTGAAACCCATAGCAATCTTGTACTGGATTCTCCTCAAAGTTCAGCTAACTCTACCCTTTACGTTAGTTCTTCTAACATCTCACTTTCTAAGAGTGAGTGAGTAAGTAAACAGTGTTTAAGGGCTCGTCAACAACTAAGTCATTTGGACCCTAAGTTAAGAAAAAGGAAAACACATTAAAAACAAAACTACAGGATAAAAAGTTAAAAAGTGCTAAAAACCCTTACACAGGCGCACACGAAAAATTGGCCGTGTGATACAAACAGGGCTAAAAGGTTAAAAAAAGCTAAAAACACGCACACAAAAAGTGATCTCATGTGGTAAAAGTCAAAGACTAAAAAGTTAAAAGGTTTAAACTTCACAGTCGCCCTCCGTGGTGTAATGGTTACCATGTTAACTTCATATACCCAAGGTCGCAGAGGACGATGGAATTTTTCGGGCGTAAAAATCCTTAGCATGACTTCCTTCGGAAGGGAAGTAAAGCTGTGGGTCGCGTGTCGTAGATTTACGGCACGTAAAAGGACCTCAAGCCTGATAAGAGAGGCCTCTGAGCAAAATTAAGCGACCTTTCACGCCCAATATAGAATGGGACGCTGAGAACCAAAAGAGCGTCCATAAATAACAGGCCATTTCATTTCATTTTTTTTATCCTTCACACACGCATGAAACAGGTCAGATGTCTTTGCTGAGGTCTATAGAGGCAACAAACCGAAGCACCTTATATACGGAATTGGCTTCGTCGCATAAAATGGCAGGTAAAGCGGTACCCAGGCCGATAGATTGCCGTCCGCGATGAAATTTCGGACAATCAAGCCACACATGTGCCACCTTGCGGCGCCGATTTGGTTGGCAAGATGTGAGCCATGGGTGTACCGTGTCTTTGAGTGTGCGAGCTGTGTACCTGCTAAATTTTGCCAAGATTGCTGCCAGGCACAAGAAGAGACCTGCGAACGTCACGTGAAATATCCCCTGAGGGCACAGCCGCTTCCGAGTAATCCTGCAAGGAGGAGGCAGCCTTGGCAGACCTATCCGCTACCTCATTACCTGCAATACCGACATGACCTGGAACCCATGTGAAGACGAACTGGTGGCCGCAAGCGATTCAGAAATGCGAGATTGAATGCGCATAACTAGTGATGAGGAACCGGTCAAAGAATCGCTGCAAACAAGAAAACTACCAGCTGCTAAAAGCGAGATAAAATCTAGAAAGTAAAAGCTAGAGTACAGTTCGGCGGTGAATACCGAACTGGCGTCCGCAAGGCGAAAAGTATGTGTTACCCCATTGAAATATAAGGCACAACCTGTAGCTTCTGCCAGCTGGGAGCCGTCAGTGTATACCGGTGCATATGCCCGGTAATTGTTTAGAAATTCGTAAAACAGTCGTCGAAATACCTCCGGAGCGGTCGAAAGTTTCACAAGGTTGGAGAGGGTCAGGTCTAAACTGGGACGCCTCAGTTGTCAAGCAGGTTCCGGGTATACAACAACACGCTCCACAGGAGGCAATCTGAGACCCCTATCGGAGAGCAGTTCACGAAACCGAACACCACAGGGGTGTGAAGCAGTGGCGTTGGTCAGATAGCGGTGTGAATAATCCGGGTTTAACACAGGGTTAAAACAAGGATGGCGGGGGTCCGCAGACAACTTAGCAGCATAAGAACAAACTAAAAATGAGCGACGCACTGCCAGTGGAGGTTCACCAGCATCGGCATACAAGCATTCCTCACGACTAGTGTGGAAGGCTCCTGTAGCAAGACGTATACCGGTATGATGAACGGTGTTTAAAAGGCGAAGTTTAGAGGCGGTCGCTGCGACGTAAATAAAACAACCGTAGTCTAGTTTTGAGCGAACGAGTGAACGGTACAAATGCAGCATCACGAAACGATCACCGCCCCAAGACGCACCAGAAAGCAGTTTGAGGATCCGAAGCAATCTGTCACAGTAGGCACGAAGGTGTCGGATGTGGGGTACCCAAGAAAGTTCACGGTATAGGTGGAGACCTAAGAACTTCAAGGACGGAACGAAAGGCAGTGGCACACCGTTCAATTGGAGGTCAGGAGCAGGGTGTACTCCATGAAGACGGTGGAAGTGTATGCACTGCGTTTTCGTAGGGGAAAAACGAAAACCATTGCGAAGCGCCCAACCAGCGATGAAGTTTATGGAGAGCTGGAGTTGTCGTTCGAGATGATCAGTGCTGTAGTTAGCATGAGTTAGTTCCGCAAGGGTGAAGGGTGCATTGTGCGGCTCACTACAGTCACTAGTAAAATCAAGGCGAAATCTCTCAGCAGCTTCCTTAATGGGAAGGAATGCGCTGTCGTAACTGCCCGCTGCACTTGTCGCAGCGAAGGAGGCGGCTAGGGCGTCGGCAACATCCGGTTTGCTGGTGAAGGTGGAGCCGTGAACGGCAAGGCCAGGGATGTACGTCCTGAGATATTTGCCGGTCAAGCGGCGCTCCGAAGTCCACACTCTCTGTGAGGAGCTCCTGCGAGAAAGCGAGGAGACATATGATTCCCATGACTTCCGCTTGGCAATACGAACGATGTAGCGTGCCTTAGCCCGGGCGCATGTGAAAGCAACAAAGTTCTCCGCCGTCGGGTGTAGGTGGAAAAGACGAAGAGCCTTTTTCCGTGCCTTTAATGCCAAGTTGCAGTCTTCGGTCCACCACGGCACTGGAATACGCCGAGGGGTAGAAGAGCTCCGAGGATTACTGGATTGTGCGGCGAGCAAAACAGAGCAAGTAAAATACTCCACCATGTCTTCTATAGATATACAGCCATCGGGATGGAGATGGAGCAGAGAGGAAAACTTTTCCCAATCAGCCTTGGAGATAATCCAGCAGGGGTGTTGCGTGGGCAGTAGATCTTGTCCCGAAAAACGAATGTCAATGGGGTAATGATCACTGCCGTGAAGATCGGAAAATACCTACCAATCCAGGAAGGGTAGTAAAGCAGGGCTGCAGAAAGTTACATTTAATTCGGATTTTTTTTGTAGTGTTTAACGCCCGCTTTAACTACTAATGGCACCGCAGGCGGTGACACTGATGATACATGAATGATGATGGAGCACCGGTTGAATGCGATGGCGGGGGAAACCGGAGTACCCGGAGAAAACCCGCCCCAGCGCCGTTTTGTCCACCACAAATCTCACATGCGGTCGCTTGGGATCGAACCCCGGCCGTCTAGGTGAGAGGCAAGTGGTTTAAATAATTCGGATAGGATGCCATATGCGGAAGATAAGAATGTGGGTGCACCGGAGTTTAAGAGTTATAAACCAGATCTATCGCAAACGTCTGCTATTATTATACCTAGAGCATCGTCAGCAGAAGTACCCCAAAGAACATTGCTCGCATTGACATCGCCCAAAAAGATCAGCGGCGGGGGAATTTGTACTAACAATGATCACATCGTGCTGCGGCAAATAGACATTGCAAACAAAAAAGGAGATGGAAGGGAATGTTACGCGCACAGTTACCGCTTGTAGCGGGGTGTTGAGTGTAATACTGGCGGCAAGGATGGTAGGAGCCACGAGAGTAACAACACCGTTGCAAGCATGCAGGCCACCAACAAAGTCGTGTCTGAAGGATTGAAAATGACGAAATGGGTATATGGTGGGGATGTAAGTGGGTTTCCTGGAGACAGAGGATTGAGGGTGAACGCTTGTTGATTATATGATGAATGTCTGGTTGACAGGCCCTGCTCCCATTGACATTCCACTGGATTATATCCATAGTGAGATAGAAATTATGATGGTGTAATGCCTTTTTTTCTCACCTTAGCAGATTTAGCACCAATTAACCTAAAATCCGTGTCTTCCTCAGACTCCACTTGTGGTCGGGAATCCGAAGAAGACTTTCTGTTCGCAGAACGAGAGTGGGACGTTGCCGAAGTTCGGCTCATCGGTCTACTACGATGACGGGAACGGTCTCTGGCGAAGGACGAACTAGGAGCACATGGATTAGCCGACGGCTGAGATTGCTGCTGTGTATCAGACGTTGTTTACTGAGATGCAGATGATCGAACACGTTAAGGAGCGGCTTCGCACAAGTCAGTTTGTGTCGACGCATCCGCGACAGGCACAGTCTGTAAACCGACGGATTGGACAAGCTTACGGCGAACGGCTGAGGAGTATCCTGTGGTGTTGGCAGGCTTTAGCTGCTCAAAGCGCCGTCTCGCCTCAGGAAAAGTAAGATGTTCCTTCACACGTATTTCTTGTATGCTTTTCTCTGCCAAGTTCATGGAACACTGTCGAGATCTAGACGGATGTCACAGTTTACACAGCACGGTGCACGGGCACAGGCGGCTTGGGTATGCCCGAAGCGCTGGCACTTGAAGCACCTCATAGGGTTCGGCACCTACGGGCGGACGGCAGCACGCTCGTAACCACAGTAAATGAACTCCGGAGCACTAGTACCCTTGAACGTGAGAAAGATCGTACACAATGAGTACTCCTTGCCGTCACATTTACCATGTAAACGGTACGCCTGACAAACTCGCTGTCCTGAAAGATGGGTGGCAATATCTTCATTGGAGAGGTCGTCTAAGCTAGAGGTGGTCACAACTCCTCTATAGGTGTTCCTCGACTTCTGGGGGTAAACTTTGGTGCTGTACGAGCCCAACAGAGTAGTATAAGATAGCTTGTCTGACTGGTCTTTATTGTGGACCTCCACCAGTAGCACACCGTCTCTCAGCCTCGTCGTATTTTTAACCTTGCCGCATATCCTGTCAACTTCCCTTTGTACGTAGAATGGAGTTAGATCTGAAAATTTCTTCGTCTCGTTCAACATAGCTATAACTATAAACTGATCAAAATAAGAAGGTGGTGCGCGGTTTGACATTGAAAGAACCCCCTTCCGGAACCGTCTGCGTCAGCCTGCCATCCGGGGGTTAAGGAGGAAAAGACACCAAATCTCCACGGTCTACGCCGTCGCGGGAACCATCCCGTGAGCGATACCCAAGGCCTACGTCACAAGCGTGACCCTCCAAACACCACTGCTGGTCCGTATGCATATTCCGCTTAACATGCACGCCACGGTTTTAAGCCCCTACCACAGGAATAACCGCCTGTGGCTCCCCACTCTAGGTCGTGCAGCGACAGAACACATGCATGGATTCAGGGGACTTGTGATTGATTACGCCGGGGCAACGTCAGCGGTAACACGTCCGTCCCGTGAAGCTATCCCAACGATGTAACGCGGTCGTCGGGACACCAGCACAGGCCGGGCTCTCGAAGAAGCTACGTGAATGTACTGGGTGGTATGGACGGGCTCTGCACCTAAGGCTACACACAGGGGCAGTGGGGAGGGTGCACCCAAGCTTCAGGTCTGGGACCTCCGGAGAGCACACAAATTGGGAGCCACGCTGGAACCGAGGGACAGGAACCACGTGGATAGTGAAAGATCCCTGCTGGTGAGATAGGAGTTGATAAGCCTAATTGTCCTACAAACTAAGAAGTTCCATAAGCCTAGAAGAGGAAGAGGGTGATAAAGTAAACAAACGAAAGAAGAAAACACAGAACAAAGCACGTGGCAACAGTGGATGGTGATGGGCAGGGTGAATTGGCGATGAGCGGCTCGGGTGCGCCAAACCCTTACCTACCGAAGTAGGTCCCTGGGGGACTTTCTAGGAGTTTGAAGAGGTAGGCATTTTGTAAATCATAGTTTAGAATGGCCCAAAATGGTTTGGAAACAGATATTACATTATTACATCAACCTTTCCAAAGCAGCTACAAGAGCAATGAACGCCAATCTGTTGGGCAGTCACAACATGACCTTTAGGCATTCTTTCAGTGTCATTTTGTCACATTTTGTTCAAAGTATCCTCATCTGAGCTTTGTTTATGGGAATAATCACCTACCTCTTCTCCTGCACCAACATTTGCCATTGTGGTATGTGCAGCAGATTTGAAAAAAATAATCAACACATAGTTCTAACAAGTGAAACAAATATTACTGGCAGAATGAATACTAAGTATACACTATTCACGATGCAAATCAGTAAGTAGGGGTTACAAGAGAGGTAATTGAACAGAGTAAGGGAAGCAGGTTTAGAAGTGATGTAACCAGGGACTCAGTCAAGTTTGCCCTTATGGTCTGCCGCTGTCATTCAAACCGAATCCCTCCAATTTGTATCTTGCCATTTTGCATGGGGTTTTAAGGTGCTTTGAACTACATAAATGTTCATTGTTACCCATCAAGGTAAATGCCGAAATAAAAACATATTCATCTGTAGGGTTCACCCTTGTTATCGGAATGTCTCATATATCCTCCTCTCTTATGTCAAGGTCAGACACACTTTCATCGAGGTCCGAAAATTCAAAATCGTTCTCTCTCGCTTTCTTCTAATACATCTCAAACAGCATCTGGTATTTCCTTTTCGGTTCATAATATTTTGCTAAATTACACTTTTTAAATGAACGTAAACAAACATCAGCTAGAGAAGTTAAATTTGCAGCTAACTTAGCACCTTGGAGTGTAAAGATAATACCCTGAAATACTCCAGAAATTTTGTCATGACATAGAAAGTGTATGACTTTCACTGCAAAGAGCTAAAATGTGTGGAAATTATTAAATGTTGACGGACAATTCTCAGAAGCTCTTTGGATCATGATTAAGTCCTGGTTGGCACTAAGTGGATAATATTAGAATGTTTATAAAATAAAAGATTCTGCACAAAGGGGCATCATTTTACACTGTGTCCTGGTGTATAATACTGTGAATATGTTTATAAAATCATGAAAATTCGGCACAGTGTGCTGTTTCCTGGTATATATTACTGTAAACATATTTGTAAAACCAAACCATAAAAATACAGCACCAATGGGTATAATTGTGTGCTGTTTCCTGGTATATATTACTATGAACAGGTATATAAAAACATGGAAATTCAGCAAAAATTGTATCACAGTGTGTTGTTTCCTGGTATGTATTACTGTCAACACATTTGTAAAAGACTGCCTTGGCAATTCAGCAGCAATGAGCACCTCTGAACGCAGTTTTCTAGTGCATATTACTCTGAGCATATTTATACGACAAAAGTATGGAAATTAGTATTAATGAGTACCTCTGTAAGCTGTTTTCTGGTGTATAGTACCATATACATGTTTGTAAAAGGAAAGAAAGGAAAGCTTGAAAATTCAGCACCAATGAGAACACCTTGATATACCGTATCCTGGTATATACTACTGTGAAAGAAGAGTTTGAAAATTCATCCCCAATGAGTACTGTTCCTAGTATATATTACTGTGAACATATAAAAAAAGCATAGAAATTCAGCAGCACCAATGAGCACCTGATATGGTGTGTCTTGGTTTATTTTACAAAGTCATTGTCTCTGATTTGGTGACATAGGTGATGCCTAACTGTGGTTAATGGTACCTTTTAAACATATTAATCTTTTCACTTGGTTTGGAAATATCTGTACATAAAGAATTTGCTTTAGACATGAAAATTATCCACTCCCTTTTTATATACAATATATGTTTGCTAACTGGTAAAAAACATTACATACTAAAATATAAAAGTGTTTTCTAAACTCCTGGTATATTTGTGCTAAAGCGTAATATATCCATCAGGAGAGCCTAAAGGAGACTCTTTATTTTAAATGATGTCAAATATTTGTATACCTTTTTGGTTCTATGCTATTTCATATAAAAGCAATGTGCATTGTATTTGTTGCATGTAATCTATATCATTGCTTTGTAATGGGTTTTAGAAAACTAATATTGTCTTGTGATTTCAGCAAAAGAATAATTTCCTTTGCAGTTTAACAAGTTTTTCATACCATAGGATACGATAGCTTTACAATTGTCATCAAGCTGTTACATTAGCTACTGGTTTTCATATCTCTAAATGATGTATTGTGAAGTAGTAAATCTCTCTCAAAACTGGAATTTTAACGAACAGCTCTCTCTATGACTACTTCTCTTTATTCTAATCATGTGATTACAATGTGAATTAATAGTTTAAGTGCTTGTATTTCTTTCAATCACAAATTAAATCACAGTGTAAAAGAACTCATATATCTTATCTGGGAATAGGGATTTCAGAAATAATTTATGCAAAAAATGTTTAATTACTGAAGCAAAACATGACCAATAAAATGCTTCTCTGAAGAAAATTAATTAAATTACATTGTTGTAATTTACATGTTGCATAGTATGCTTATGGGTACACTGATAGTGTTATATAACCTGTGCATAATCCATGTGGTCTTGTTATTTATCTTTGTATTTCAGTTTTGTGGACAAACTTTGGTCATTTAATTGCATCTTTACATACTTTAATGTATGTATTGTGTTGCAGGACTGGGTAGATGAGAGTTTCCCTTCATCAGAATCAATAAGGTAAGGCTTTTAGATCACAATGTACTCCTTACTTCTCCATCATTTTATCTTTCCATCCAAGTCATGGGACTCTTCTCCAAACGTGATCAGTGTAGTGCAGTTGTTTCTCCAAGCTACATCAATAACTATCACCACATTAACAAAAGTAAATATTGATTTTAAATAATGCCACTCATAAACTTGTAGAATGAATACAATAAGAGTATGTAATTTTTAAACATTTCAGGTAAGAGATTTTGTGATATTGGAGACAAAAATAGCTGCACTGGCCCAGGAAACTTTGCAGTCACTGTTTTATCTTTTGGGCAAGGCCAATCTCTCTGCCGAAGCAAGCCTTTTCTGATTCCATGGTCCAAATAGTGTACTTCGTTTCAGTAGAGAGTTAGCACTTCTTCATGTTCACGTTCAAGTTAGCTCTTGAAGCCTTTGCATGCCTTGATGAAGTTCTCGAGATATTCTTCAAAGTTACTACCCATGACAATGATGTTATCCTAATAGAGCAGGCAGGCATTAATATTCATCCTTATTGTTACTGACTCGGTGAGGCACTGGAGCATTGTAGAGGCCTTGGTAAATCAAAATGCGGTCTTCTCCTTGTCTCTAGGATTTAAGTCCACTTGCCATAATCCTGTTTTCAAATCAAAAATAGAGAACCACTGGGTGCCAGCAAATGTATCCCAGGTGAGTGGAAACAGTCCTTTCTGGTGATGGCATTCTGCTTTCCTATAATCATCGCAAAAGGATAGCAGGGGAGCACTAAAGTCTGTTAAGACTCTTCAATGACTCCCCTGTACTTCATGTCCTCCAAATTTTTCTATACTTCTGTTTGCTTTGCCAGAGAACACATTTTGATGGCTGCCGCAACTCTTGTGTCAATTGTGATGTATGCTGTTCCATTCACTGACAACAGATTGGCTGAGAATACACTGGACTGTCTCCAGTTGTGAAGTAGTCAGATGGTCGAACGCCCACTTCAGCAAGTTTTTTAGTTGGGACCCAGGCCCTTTGACAATGCTGGCTGTTATCTTTACATGACATTACACAGACAGCTGCCTCACATTTCCTTAACTCCATCCAGGCGTATATCCTGGTTGATGTCAATCGAGTTCAGCAGCCTAATTGGTATTTCCGCCTGGCAATGCAATTTGGGCAATGCATCAGTCCATGTAGTGATGTAATGATGTCTTCCAGTGCAGTGCCAAGTTCATTGATCACCAATTCACTTGTTGTGGGCACAACTACAACATATTTCAAGATCACCCTGCAGATCTCCGAATGTTCTTGTGGGTTCCGTAGCAAACACCGCATCTTGGCCGAGTCCAAAAATCCTGTAACCAATTCTTGCTTTGCTCCTGAGGGCATCTAATCCCAGTATCACATCCTCAGTCAATCTCACAATAAACAAACACCCACATGCTCACAGTACTCCATCCAAATGTCAACTTCAGTAAGGCCTTCTCCACAGGCAAGATGTCGCCTGATGCTGTCCTGCACAGCTTCCCTTGTATCAGGCCATCTGTGATGAGTTTGTCATCCACTCTTCTTCTTCACTTGAGGGAGTGGTGATGGTGGACCCAATGTGCCCCTTATCATGCTGATCCTTACTCGTTTTTGACCAGCTCATCATCTTGGTGTGGACAGTCCTTCACGAAGTGACCTGGTTCACCACACCCTCAGTACACACCATGTGATCATCTCGCCGTCTCTCGTTTGTATACCTCTCCCTGTCACAGCATTACTTCTAGTCTTCGATGTGAGCATAGCACATCCATTCTAATTGCTGGCAATAACACCTCCTGAATTGCCTTATAGTTGCTGATCATCAGGCAGGGTCAAATCTTGGCATCACCCACCTCCCTGATGAAGGAGTAGGCACCTTCCTGGGACATGTAGCTTGGTGATAGAGTCACCAGGGGCTCATTTGTAAGCTGCTCCATGGATAGGAGAACTTCTGCATTATCTCATCTGGCTGTTGCAGCCTCACCTTAAGCTGATTATGGTATGCTGCAGCCAAGCAACATACCTGAAACAGTGTCCCAAAACTTCTAAAGGTTCTTTGACATCTGTTGATTGGGAAAAGAGCTGTAGTATACAGTACAAAAGCTTAGAAATAAAACCAGAAATGAAATTAAACTGCTGAACACTAATTCCATATTAAAACAACATTTTCTGTGCTTTAAAATGCTACCAAGCCCCTACACGCCTAGCTGCGCAGACCAGAAACGCTGTCATAATATGAAGAAGTCAGGTAGAGGGCAAGAGACTCCCTAGGACGCGCGCAATACATTGTTTGTAATGGGAAAACAGTGAAACTTAAAATAGCTATAATTACTCATAAGGATACCTGAGTAGGAAATAATTGCAACAATACTTTCTTTATGATTGCCAGCATCTATGCACAAGGATTAGACCTTGAATGTTCTGTTGAATGTTGAATAAAATCACTTCATCGACTAGTCAGAATTTCATCCCACAACTGGACAAAACAGAAGTAAATATTACATTGAACTTAAATATAGCATACCTGCATTTACAAACGGGATGTAAGCATCACAGAGAGCATAATTCAAGTTTAATTTTGTTTTCTCAGTTTCTTCTCAGTGATTCCATGTATACCTTTTGCTTTTTACTTTAATGCACAAAGTCATCAACAAGTGTTATAAAGAGGGTTTATTAAGAGTGTCTGCAGTAAAGTGGTCAAAATGCTGAATTAAAAATGAAAAATATGCCGGCTTCGATTCTAGGCTGATGAAACTATTCTTATTCCCCACCCTCAAGAGCCTGGAAATATGAATGCGATACTGAATGTGTGTTAAGTTAATCAAGAAATACAGTTTTAATGAACAGCTGAAATGTAAGCAGTCATTATAGAAAGTCAAAATGGTAATTCTACGATATTACACCAAAATGGTAATACACTATTAATACAGTATGTAAATAAATAAAAACTAATAAATTAAATGATTTAGCAGAAAAAAAAATATGCCATATTGTATATTCAGAGATGGTATGTACAGTATAAAATTAGGTACATTATAGTGAAATTAGGTACCTGTATTTTTCTACAGTAAACTATATTCAAGATGTCAAGTAAACATTTTCTATTAGTATTTGTGGTATATTTGAGTTAGATAAGATAAGCATATTAATATGTACATAACAGGAGAGTATGGTCTATGCTTCTTGAAATAATTTATAAACAAATCCAAAATTAGAATCGATAATTATTCTTTATGTTCTGAGGTTTTTGCAAAATTCCTTTTTGCACCCTGTGGGATTGTGATTCTGTCTGAAATTACAGATTTCAAAAATTTACTTAATCAAGATTCGGGTATTTTTTTTTTTTTCGGACAAATTATAATATTGAATCTAATATTTGGGCACTGCCTTCTAATGCTAATGAAACGTATACAAAATAGCTATAAGAATGATATTAGCGTTCTCATTAGCTTTGTAAGATAAGAAGTGAAACTAAATACTAAAGGAACCGTGTCAGGGTTTAGTACCATCTTGCCTTTATTCTCATGGAAACAATTTTTCATTTCAATGGCACAAATTTGTTACATCTCGGAGCAGCTGACGACTTACTCAATAATTCTAGTGTATGCATTAAGAACCTAAAATAAATTATCATTCTATAGTGACCGAGGAAACCCATGAGAATAAATCGGAGTGAATTTGGAATACAAATGTTACAATTTATCCTTACCAATGGAACGTGATCTCGGAGTCATTTTTCCGGTGGTTGGTACAGTTATGCAGCATAGAAGTGCACAATGTTAATTATTAAACCTTAATACCCTTAAACCACCTCACTTTTAAAGCCTTTTAAGCCTATTGAACATACGGCAGAAAGTACGCTTGCCACTCACTGATGCGCAAGAGGTTTCAATAAGCGACAGCAACACCAGCGCCAGCGGTGAGTCTATGTAAGATATTCCAAGGTCTTTTAATGCTACATGCACAAACATTTCTGATGGAAAAGTTTAAATTATATGAAAATGGTATCATTAGATGGTGATTGGCAATTCTCACAGAACTTTGGGATCACCATTAGATCTTGCTTAGTATTAAAGTTTTGAAATTACATTGTCTTTCTATGACTTTGCAACAGAAAACCAGAAAATGGACTGTAATTAAAGGGAATGGATAAGTATTGATTTATCCTTCTTCATCATCCCCTTTTGCCTTTCAGGTTGGGCTTTCTATCCATTTTCTATAGTGTTTTCGGTCCTGTGTCTTCTGCTTCAATTCAGTCATCTCCATCTCTCTGTGTCACGTATTAAGACTGGTAATGACATGCTCCTGGTAGAGGCACATTCAGCATGCCAGGTGGCAAAATTACGTAAGGCCACTATGTTAGCCAGCTATCCAGTGAAGGTTGAGGTGCGGCATTGTCACCACCCACGTTTTCGGCGGTCTCTCAAATGAGTAGCTAACGGAAAATCTCGCAAAACAGGGTGTTACATCTGTGTACCAGGTTCAACAGAGCGTGAATGGTGAATTTGTGCCCATCCGTACCCTGTTCCTTTCCTTTGATCAGCTGGAGCTCCCTCAAGGGATTAGGGCAGGTTACAAGGCCATCGAGGTTAAGCCCTACATTCCAAACTCACTAAAATGCTATAAATGTCAATGCTTTGGACACACAAGTGAGTTTTGTAGTGGTAGGTCTACTTGTGCCACATGTGGAGATGCCCAGCACGATGGCAATTGCACCTCACATCCATCTTGTCTTAACTGCAGCAGGGAACATCCATCTAGTTCCCGTGACTATCCCCATTTTGAAGAGGAGAGATCCATCCAGGAGGTTTGGGTGAAAGAGATGGTGTCTTTCTTGCAAGCTCGGAAACTCCTGCAACTTTGCCATCCCTCTGTCCCGCAGTTCGGTACCCACATTTCAGTTATAGCTAAACCAATACCCAGGCGGGAAATTACACCTCAGACCTGCAATATGACAGGGCAACAATTGCTGACAAGATCCTTATAGCCAGGCTGCTGCCAAAGCATCCATCGCTATGTCTACGCCTGCTTCAAAATCTTCCAAATCTGTCAACGTACAGAGTAGCTCAGAACATTTATGACCTAGACCTTTGTCTTCAGGAAACAAGACTGGTAAACCTGTCTTAATTCCTGCACCAGTGCTTAAGTTTAAGATCAGTTATGTCAGATCTAACTTCTTGAAATCAAGTGTAAAGACCACCCCCAAAACACCTAAGGGAAGGAGCGGTCAACGCCAGTGTCCATATAGATCTTCTACTGAGGCAGCTTCTGGGGGCAGCCCTGATCAGCAATGACTATCTTCACCAATCAGTACCTCAAATCGGTTCCAGAACCTTGAATCAAAATTTTCTATTGGGAAGGGGTCCTCCCCCATGGAGGAGATGGAAAAAGGGATTCTGCCCCGACTACTAAATGGGTAGTGCATAAGCGACAATATTGTGCTCCTGAGAAAAGCATTAGTCCAACAGCAAACAAGAATAAGTTAAAGCAACCAGTGCAGCTGAATATGCAAAACTGCCTTTCAATTTAGCACTTATCCCATAATATCATCAATAGCTATCTACAGTGGAACATACACTGAATTACACCACATCAACCATAACTTGAATTATTGCTGCAGCAGAATCAACCTTTGGTCATGCTCTTATAGGAGACGAAGCTGTTAGCATCAGGCAGTATAATATCTTCGCCAAGTCTACTCCTTTACAATCTAATATCCGTCAGTTGTAGCACGGATAGCACTTCCATCCACCAGCTTCACTATTTGTAGCATGTATCTGCTGACATATCACTAACTGCTTTGAAAGACCTGATTTCCCAGCTACCTTTTCTGTTGGTAGGGCGATGTGAATGCATATCATCCGCTTTGGGGCTTTCCTCAAACTTGCTGGAGAGGCCAACTATATGTTGTTTTCTTGGGCAATCATAACCTAGTTTTACTGAGCTTACATTTCTTTCTCACACATTTAATATTTTTTCCCACCTGTCTGGTCACCACAATTAGCAGTCCCTTTAGGCTGGAATGCCATCTCTGCTTTACATACTAGTGACCACTTCCCTGTCTTATTTGTCTCTTAACTCATGATGTGTATTCTACATGTTTACCTAGATGGTGCTTAGATCAAGCCTGCTGGAAGCTTTACCAATGTTTGATTGTTTTACTTATGAAGAACAAGTATCTGTGGATTAATTTATTGACCGCCTTACAGAGACAATTCGTTCTGTAGCCCTTGCTCTACTGGTCAACCTCGTCACTTTCCAGTGCTACTGTGGTCAGAGGAATGCGGGAATGCCATTTGTGCATGCAGATGTGCTTTCCAGGTTTTCCTGTGTCACCCTACATTGGATTAACGACTTATAAGAAAATGTGTGCCAACTCTAGATGTGTTATTAAGAATAGCAAATAAAAGTTATGGAATTATTTCATAGCTTTAATCAACATATACCTTCCTCTGTTGTATGGGATAAGTCAAGGCCTGTGGCTGGAAAGTCAAAAGTCAACCCATATGCCAATAACCAACCTAAACACAGCAGCCAGTTCTGTTGTAGATACATTTGATGTGGCTAACATTATAAGCAGTGATTTTGCTCAGGTTTCTTGCAGTGAAGACTCATGTGGAATTTCAAGTTTTCTCCTTCAGGAGATCTGGAGGAATATAATTGGCTCTTCACCATGGCATAGTTCGGCCATGCACTTTCCTCTTAGCGTAACTCTACACCAACCAGTTTTAGATGGTATCCACGTCCCAATATGTAACATCTCTTTTGTGAATGTAAGGCTTTCGTGCTTAAGGTTCATAATCAGGTTTAAGTTGTTGCTACATTTCCCAGAAAGTGGTAACAGGCCATCATCAAACCTATTTTGAAGCCTAAGAAGTACCGTCATTTTTCTTCCAGCTACCATACAATTTCCCTCACCAGGTGTATCTGCAAGCTGATGGAATCGAACAATCTATTAACAAATGTCCAGTGCGATATTCAAAGACGACATTAAGTGACTAATGACCTTGTTTTGCTATCAGTGCATATCATGAACAGCTTTTAAAGATATGTCAAACTGTTGGGATATTCTTTGATTTCGAGAAGGGTTTTGATAAATGTTGGAGTGCAGAGATTTTAAGCCCCCTACACCACTGGAATATATGCGGATGCCTACCAATATTCATTCATGAGTTTCTAGAAGACCAATTTTGCTGAGTAAGGGTCAGCTCAATTTTTTCTGATTCCTTCATGCAAGAGAACGGTATGCCCCTGGGATCAGTATTAAGTGTAACACATTTTGGTATTGGGATTAATTCTGTATCGCAATATGTCTCCTCCTGCTTATTCATAGATGACTATGCCATGTTTTTGGAACACCATCTACAGCAGTGTTTGGAGAATCTTTCTGATTGCAGCTGGGGCAACGGTTTTCGTTCTTCAACTGAGAAGACCCTCTGCTTTAACTTCTGCAGGTGGCAAATGGACTTTCTCTTCGACTCCGGCAAAATTTTCTTCCCTTCGCAGATCACGCAAGATTTCTGGGTTTGACATCAGATCTGAAACTATGTTGATCACATATAGCACAGCTGAAAACACGATATGATAATCCTTTTAATATTCTATGGGCACCCAGTGGCAAATCTTGGGATGCGGATTGATCAGTGCTCCATCTTTATCAGGCACTAATCCATTCCAAATTAGACAATGGTTGCTTTGTGTATTCTTCAGCAAGACCATCTGTGCTGAGAAGATTAATCCATAATCAAGGTATCCATGTGGCTGTTGCAGCTTGTGTCAATCTGGGGTGTGCATGGGTTCCTGGACACGTTGGTCTGCTGGGGAATGAATTGGCAGATTTGGCAGCAAAGTCAGTAATTATGGAGGCCAGTATGACAGTAACTCAAGCAACAACCAAAGATGTTAGAATTGTTGTGAGACGAGTGGTGTTTTGTGGCTGGTGTGCTGAGTGGTTGGTTCCCATTTGGAATAAGCTTCAGGAAATTGAAGACCTGTGTAAAAACTGGGCTACTTCCTCATGTTTATCTCGCAGAGAGGTCATTTTCACTCCTTTGTGCATTGGCCACTGTATTTTTACTCATTCGCATTTATTTAGGAAGCAACCTCCATTTATTTGTCCGCTCTACAGCGAGGTGCCTTCTGTTCATCATGTCCTGGTAATGTGTTTGTCTAGCATCTCTAGGAGCCACTCAGCAACTACCAGTCAGGATTTCCGAGGTCCTGGTAGATGATACCGGAATGGTGGAAGGTTTTTAAATTTTTATTCTAAGTGACATTTGCCTTAAGAATCTTGTTTTATTTTGATATTTTAGATTTTTACGGTAGTGATGTGTAAGGCTTTTAAATATTTTATTGCCTTTGCCTCTTTGAGCCCTCAATTTTAACCACACTTATATCCTTTTGTCTTCATTACTCGCAATGGTTTTCTAGATTCATGTATGATTTTTGTTGTTAATTTTTGTTTTGTGTTATATATAGATTTTATGTGTCAGTTTTATTCTCCAAGTTATTTTAATAGTGTTTTTATTTTCTGGTTCCTTTCAGGGATTTTATGAATTTCTTTTAAAAGTGCATTTATATTTCTGATTTTAGCCATGATTTTATTTTCTGAGGGTGCTAATAGTCTTTAGTTGAGCATCCTTAAACTCCATTTATTCCCAACCTGCATTTTGCACAGTACGCCTCCAATACCACTTATTTGGCTCAGTGCCCACATGACATCTCCATCCAATTAGGAAAACACTTAAACTGGTGCACTACATAGCGCTGTCTTCAGCGCAAGGAATGTACCCTCGGTGTCTTCTTTCCACAAGTAAGGCCATTGTGGTCAAGTAGTTAGACCACTCGCCTCTCACCACAGCAGTCCAGATTCAACCAGTGCAGCCATATGTGAGTTTTGTGGAGCACAAATCGGTGCACGGGCGGGTTTTCTCTGTTTTCTCCCACTATTGCATTCTACTGAGGCTCCCTCTTTATTCCTTAAATCATCAGCATCATAGCCTGCATTACCGTTGTAGTAAAATCAGGTGTTACACGCTATAAAAATAAAGATGTAAGGCCAGAGTTCTTCTGTCAGACAAGGGCGATGCTTTGAAACCCTCTAATGAATCTGTATTAGTAGCTACATGGACCCAAGAAACTGCGCAAATCCTGCTTATTCTTTGGGCGAGGCCAATCTCTCACTGCCTGAGCCTTCTCTGGGTTGTTGGCCACCTCTTTAGGTGAGACAATGGGGCCCACGTAACTGACTTCCTTACAAGGAAATTGACACTTCTTGGCATTCAATTTCAGGTTGGCTGTGTACAATCGCTATAGCATTTTGGTCAACTTTACTAGATGGTCCTCGAAGGTGTTACCTACGTCAAGGATATCATCCAGATACAGTAGGCCAACATCATATGTCAGTCCCGGCATTAATTCCGATGTTTGCACTGGAAGATGGCTGGCTCATTACAGAGACCAAATGGCAAAACTAAACTAAAACAGCCCTTGACTGGTCAAGAGGATGGTCTTTTTGTGCTTGAGGTCTAGAGCCAACTGCCAGTATCCCCAACTGCAGATCCAAGGCTGAGAATCACAGAGATTCCACTAGGGTGTCCAGAGTGTCATCTATACAGAGTAGGGAGAAACAGTATTTCCTGGTGTTAACATTCAGTTTCCTATAATTCACACAGAAACGTAACTCACTGTTCTTCTTTTCTCCACTGATACTACAAGAAAAACCATGGACTGCTGTAATCTTTTATAACTCCCTGGTTTTCATATCTTCCAGTATGTCTTGAATGGCCATAGGGGCATGACTTAATATTTGACAGATTGATAGGCGTCTCTGATGTCAATTTGATGGAGCACTCTGCATGTATGGCCACAATCACCATCTGTCTGGATGAAAGCAGACTGGTACTTCCAAAGTAGGTGCTGGATCTGTTATAGCTCTGCCACAGTCAAGTGGTCTGCTGCCTTCAGTAATTCCTCTAGTCTGGGTCCCAGATCTTGAGTCACTGTCTGCTGCCAGATCTTGGTTCCATAGAAAAATATATTTCTTGATCGCTGGCCTTCCAAACTCACTTTTAGGACTACCTCGTTTCTTTGGACACCACCATGTCCTCCGTCAGGATCACTCTGCAGACTCCTTGCTGTTCCTTCGAAGTGTCACTTTGTCTCGTCTGAACTGCAAGACTCACCTGACGATGTCAACCATCATGTCATGGCTCTCGAGGGCATCCAGACCCAGTATCCCATCCTTAACCACCCTTGCGATGAACACTCAGACTTACAATGCTCCAACCAAGAGTTAACTCAAGCAAGGCCTCCTTCTCTGGAGGCAACTTGTAGCCCAATACCATTACTAGCTGGTAGGACTGATTTGGTCCCTTCAAATTCAAATCCTTTGCGATGAGAGGTCTGATGAAGTCCATGGCAGTGCCCATGTCCACCCAAACCCCACATAGCTTCCTACGTATTCAACCATCCTTGATTAGGCTATCATCCAGACATCTGCTTGCCTCTAGTCACACTGGGACTTATTTCTTTCCCGCCTGCTGCTCAGGTTAATGTTGACAGTTCCTCATGATGTTTCAAGACTGGCCGTACTCCACTTGATCTACGTTGATGTCTCTGGGTTGTTCCTCTGCTCTCATCGTAGTGCATGCTCCTGGTTCTTGAAGTAAGGGCTTTTGTTACCCTGATTGCCTCCATCCTCCGTATGACTTTTAGCTCCTCGTGGATGGTCTTGTACTGGCTGAGTATTTGACATTGTGATATCTCAAGATTATGTATCCTGTCAACAAAAGAATAGGTGGCTTCTCATGTGATGTAACTGTATGGGAGGTTCATCAGACCTTCTATTGGTAAATGTTTAGTGGCCAATGCACACTCCGGCAGCATCTGTCCTAATTGCTTTTACCTCAACTTGAGCTGACTATATTAAGCTGCAGCCAAGCCATGTTACTCAAAGCAATTGTGAGGGGCCTCCCAGGTGTCTCCGGACGATGCAAATTTTAGAATCATATTCAAGACTTCCGCTGTCTGCCCCAGGAGTCTTGTTATCAGCTGTGGTACTTGTTCTTCTGCCATTCAATGGTTAAGGGCAGCAAATTGTTGACAAAAGGTGGCTGTGATTGCCAGTGTGCCATCATACTTTGGGGGTTTGACACATGCAGTTGTAGTTTGTGCCCAGCTGTCTCAAACTTTATGTCCTCAGGTCTTCCATTAAACATTTGGTGTAACACAGTGATCACTTCCTTGAGCTGTGGTCGGCTTTTCCTTCCAGGGCACTAATGCATTCTCTGAGTTCTTTCAGGGCATCAATGCAATGTCAAGGCTCTATCATTTCCCCTAGTTCTTCCAATTTCCCTCCCAACTTCTCCATGTCCTTCACAGCCTTCACACTGGGAAAGCTGTTTGTTGATTTTGCTAGAGAGTTCCCTTACTCATTGCCAACTCCATTTTATTCTCATTCTTTTCCATGTGGAGTCACAGTTTTTCTATTTTTGATTCCATTTTCCCTATGCCAGATTCCATCTTCTCCTTTCCAAATTTAATTTCTTTCATTTTGTTATCCATCTTCTCCACTGCAGTATCCATTCTGGTTCTTCATTTACATCTTCACTTGCTACTTTACTTCCGAACCATTCCAGAATTTACCCTTCATTTTGCCCCTCATTTCTACAATGCTGATCACAGCCTCTGAAGTATTTCCTCCATTTTTATCTCACTTCTTACATCAGTGTAGTAAATGAAGTTACAAGTTTCTTTTAATTTAATTTTCACATAACAGAGCACTTACACTTCTAGTACAGAAATAACTGAGCCACTGTGTTCACATCACTGTCTTATTAAGCATCAATACCTAGATTGAAATTTTAACTCTACTTCAGTTCATTAATCAGCCTCTTATATAGTCTGCAGCTGGCTTCAAAAGTTCCAGTTTTAGAAATTACAGGAGTATGAGTGTGCTGGGGCCACGGTTAAAAAAAGTCCAAGAAGTTTTGCAGAACAACAGCTCTGTTCTCTGGCTATTTTGTCTAATTTTATTGCTCTTATGTTAGATCAGGCAAGGCAGCAATCCTTTCAGCATTAATTCAGGCTAACATGCCACAAATGCATTATAATCCCAAAATATTTCACCAGTAATTTCCGCTGAACTACCACTAAGTTATGTTACAATTCACTACTCAGAACTATCATTTCCAACATGAATTATCTACCTCTCAACTTCTTATCCCAACAATCCATATTTTTTCCAATAATTAGCAGCAATCAATATTCTCATTTGCATATACTTTCATAGGCCATAAATTACACTTTCTATTTATTATGACATGATTGCCATTACTGCATCAGCAGTGAGTGTACTGCTACTAACATCCTCTGCTTTGACATGTGAATAATGTAAACATTATGACTGCTTCACATATTTTCCAAAATGCTTGGTTGCTTTGTTAAAAGGTACATCTACTTATACTGTTGTGATGAAGCTTTAAATATCACAGTTAATTATTTTTCTGTCATTATTTAATTATTTTCTCCTCATCTAATCACATTGTAGTATGATATAAGGATAATCATTTCGTGTAGTGTATAAAAAAATTGTCCCATTTGAAAGCATTCCTCAAGAAATCCATTAATATTCTATACATTAAATCCTTGAAATTTTATCAAAATCCATTAGCCTCACTCCTCAGTATAAGAGATTCTTGTATTACTTTCATACCTATTCATATAGTTACTCAGTTCTGCTAATTAGTCCTATTCATTACTATTATGCGTAATACATTAAATGTGTGCTCATTTTGGTCAATAGGTATTCCAAGTATAGATCATTTGTTAATCTGCAGCATTACAATAATTGTATATATTTTCTTATTGAGCTGCATTCATCTATGATATAATTTGGTGGTTTGCTGCTAGGTTTATTGAGATAATATGTATGTATTGTTCTGTAATGAAACATGATATTCCCATTTCAGGTTATACAGAGAAGGAACATCCAGAGATAAATCAGCTGTATTCTCTGAAGAAAACTGTGGAAATAATGCCAGATTCAATATGACAGAAAATGCTCCTCAATGTGATACCAACAGAAAATACACAAATAAAGAAGTTGATGTTGCTGAAACTTCTTCAGTACAAAAAGATGTTTACTCTGAACAGCATAATGTTAGGCAAATGGCCAGCAAAACTTCATGTTTGAAACATAATTTAACCGACCAGAATAGTATGGAGATACAAGAGCTCAGTAAAAAAAACTACTATTATGAGTCAACTTTATTTAGAGATAACATTGGTAGAAATTGCACGTGTGACATTTGTGACGACAGATTGAACTCACCATCAGATTTGAAAACACAGAAATTCATTCATGAGAGCAAAACTCCACACCAGTGTGGTATTTGTGGGAAATGTTTTACTCGGTTGACACATCTGAGAACCCATAAATTGAATCATGAAGGCATAAAGCCACACAAGTGTGATACATGTGACAGGTGTTTTACTGGGTTGACACATCTGAAAAGCCATAAATTGACTCATGAAGGCATAAAGCCACATAAGTGTGATACTTGTGACAAGTGTTTTACTAGGTCAACAGATTTGCAAAGACATAAATTAACTCACACAGGCATAAAGCCACACAAGTGTGATAATTGTGAAAAGTCCTTTACTCAATTACAAAATTTGAAAAGCCATAAATTAGCTCATAAAGGCATAAAGCCTCACACATGTGATACATGCAGGAAATGTTTTACTAGGTTGACAGATTTAAAAATTCACACCTTAACTCATCGAGGCTTAAAGCCACACAAGTGTGGCATTTGTGGCAAGTGTTTTACTGGGTTGACTGCTTTGAAAAGCCATAATTTGCATCATGAAGGCATAAAGCCACACAAATGTGATACCTGTGGGAAGTGTTATACTCAATTTCAAAGTTTGAAAATACACAAATTGACTCATGGAGATATAAATTCATATAAGTGTGACACTTGTGACAAGTGTTTTATTGGATTGACTCATCTAAAAAGCCATAAATTGATTCATGAAGGCATAAAACCACACAAGTGTGATACTTGTGGCAGGTGTTTTACTAGGTTGACAAATTTGAAAAGCCATAAAATATCTCATCAAGGCATAAAGCCACACATGTGTAATATTTGTGGTAGGTGTTTTACTGGAATGTCACATCTAAAAAGTCATAAATTGACTCATGAAGGCTTAAAACCACACAAATGTGATACTTGCGGCAAGTGTTTTGTAAGGTTAGCAGATTTGCAGAGACATAAATTGACTCATGTAGGAATCAAAGCACACAAGTGTGATGCTTGCGGGAAGGGTTTTAATTTATTGCAACATTTGAAAATACATAAATTGACTCATGAAGTGATAAAGCCACACAAATGTGATATTTGTGGCAAGTGCTTTTCTAGGTTAACACATCTGAAAGGCCATAAACTGACTCATCAACTGATAAAGCCACATAAATGTGATATTTGTGGCAAGTGTTTTGCCAGGTTGAGTCATCTGAAAAGCCATAAATTGGCTCATGAGGGCATAAAGCCTCACAAGTGTGATACTTGTGGGAAGTGTTATACTGAATTGCAAAATTTGAAAATACATACATTGACTCATCTAGGCATAAAGCCACACGAGTGTGATGCTTGTGGGAAGTGTTTTACTCGGTTACAAAATTTGAAAACGCATAAATTGACTCATGAAGCCATTAAGCCACACAAGTGCAAAACTTGTGGAAAGGGTTTTACTCGATCGCAAAATTTGAAAAGCCATAAATTGACCCATGAAAAGACGCAAGTGTAATACTTAAAGCAACTGTTTTACTGGTATATTAAATTTTAAAATACTTAATTCATACAGTCATACAAGTGTGATACCTGAGCAATAGTTCACTGATATATTAAATTTGAAAAATACCTTATTTGACTCAAGATGTCATAAACCCACCCAGATGTGATATTTGAGGCAACCCTTTTACTAGAATATTAAAAATTGAAAATACATTAATTGGTTCATTAATCCATCAAACCATAGTTAAATAATCATTTTAGGAAGTTGCAACATTTTAAAATATACAATTGTGTTATGTAGGATTTAAGTCATATA
This sequence comes from Hymenopus coronatus, assembly GCA_030762935.1. NCBI lineage: Eukaryota > Metazoa > Arthropoda > Insecta > Mantodea > Hymenopodidae > Hymenopus > Hymenopus coronatus. The sequence goes on along the minus strand of CM060899.1, from coordinate 30,242,661 downwards.
ATTGTGATGTTTTGAATAATAATTATAATAATAATAATAGTTTGAGATCACCTTGTGGTTTACCAGGAAACATACGAGTCAGTTGAGAAATTCAATGCTATGCTGGCATGTTGCCTTGGTAGCTCAGTGGCAGAGCAACCGGTTACAGATCGGGAGATCCATGGTTAAATCCCAGCTAAGGCATTGAACTTTTCAGTGTGACTCCACCTATCCAACTCCTGTCCTACACATGATGTTGTGTGGAAAAAACAATTTATCCAATAATTGACCATTATAGTTTGCTATACTATGAATCCTGGGTCTAAAGTACTTGCAACATTGCAAGTCACCGTTACGATTGTCATCTCTAAAAAAATAATTTGAGATCACCTTGTGGTTTCCGGGAAACATACAAGTCAGTTGAGAAATTCAATGCTATGCTGGTATGTTGCCATGGTAGTTCAGTAGCAGAGCAACCGGCTAGAGATCGGAAGATCCGTGGTTCAAATCCCAGCTATAGCATTGAATTTTTCAGTCTGACTCTACCCATCCAACTCCTGTCCTACACACGGCATGTGTGAAAAAACAATTTATCCTTTTAGTGGTATATTAGACTTCAAAGAACAAATTTACTTGTGGCTGTGATACTGTGACACCATTGGGGAGTAGGGTCCACAACTCAGGTTCACTTACTAGGTTCATGTTTCATTGACTATGTTACTCTAGAATGTCCTAATTTCAAGGACCCCCCTCCCCCTATAATACCCATTATATATCCTCCAACTAGTATTTCTGTAAGCATCCTATGGAATGTCTTGTATCAAGAGGTCTGAAGACGAGAAAGATGCTCATTTTGCATTAAACCTGAAATCTTGACATCACAAGTGCAAGCTTCCTGAAGTGCCTGCATCACAGTTTGCTGCATAATTCAAAAGATTAAAACATTTTGAACATTATATGCATTTGCATTTTATGACATCTTTCATTGCATTGACATGCAATGAATTATTATGTTAATGGATAAAATATATTTTTTTTCTTTCAACTCTATTAGTTTTGGCAAGGTTGTGCCACAAATGCTTTGATATTTTTTTCAGAGAATACCAATAAATAAGGATGACATTGGGATAGCAAATCAGAATATAATGGAATAGCCGTAAATGTTTGCTGTAAATGATTTTGTTTATTTTAGGCACTATTGTTAAATGGGTTGTGGAACAAATCAAACATCACATACATATAATCTCATATATGCTATTACAGATTTTGTATATGATGCACAGAAAAGCATACCTGTTAAGCGCAATATAATAGTCCAGGTTTTAGGTGGAGTACAATATGTTCTCTATATACATTTGTATGTGGTAGAGAAATTAGTAAACAAATGACATAGGAAATAAATTTCATTGTACAAATGTATTTATTCATTCAAAAATTGATTACAAATAGTGTCTTAAATTCACTGCTGCAAATAACTGACTTAGCATTTTGATGCCTAGACAGTTTATGGCTTTTTGCCTTCCATGGCTCGTGCAACACTGTTGACATAACACATTGACTTGCAGTTCTATATCTTTTGTAGCTATAAAATGACAGAAGTTCCTGGAAGCTTTGAGAGTTGCACTCCTGAAGGTACATTGCACTTCTTGCATAGGTACATATCCCAAGGACTCCAACTATGATCACACTCATTCCAAAGCGAACTTAAGTGTGGTCACACAAGCATGGCACCATCATTCTGCTCCCTCCTCAGGGTTAGTGTCCTGACCAACACCAGTTTTTTCCCTTGGGGGTAGTCTCTGAATTTGATACATAACATCATTTATCCTCTTCACCATAAGGAACAGCCCTTGGCACAGTTGCTGAAGCATGGAGTGGCATCCATTGGTCCAGGTAGGGCAATATAGCCATACCAGATCACTTTGCTGGAAACCTTGGCTGTTGGCTTGTAGGTCGTAACAAGTCTTTATTTAATTGCTCGCTACATGAATATTTTAATGGGCCATCTCCTACATGCCATGAAGTTGGTTTATGAAATGCTCCACATAGTTGATTTGCTGGCTCTTCTGCCCCAGCAAAAGGACTACCAAAAATCTAGTCATGAGGAAGACCAGTTCTCTGATAAAGACCAAACTGACTGGTGACAACCCAGTTGTGCCGTGGGTTGAAGAGCAGAAGGCCAGCAAGAAAAGAGGCACACTCACAGGCAGTCTCTTTGGTGATTAGCTACAAGCTTGCTCTAATTTTATTATAGGGTCTTCATGTACCATTCACCGATGCCATCTGAGTGTGGATGAAGAGGTGTTGTGTTGCACTCCGAATCATTCCAGTGTTTCCCTCATGAGGTTGGACTCAAAATTGGTGCCCTGATCACCATGTGGCTTCAGTGATATACTAAGTGACAGAATAGTTCTTTCACAAGGCAGTTTGCAATAGTCTTTGCCTCTAGTTTAGTGTACAACTCTAACCACTTGGAGAAGTAATCCATGGCAACCAACAATTGCCCCTGTTGGACACAAAATGGCCCAGCAATGTCGATGGTTATACATTCAAAGATCCTCCATGCTATACTGCTGGATGCAGCCTCAGCTCTGGTTTTTGGACAGCGTCTCTGCACATGCATGACGTTGAGCGCACCAGCAGTACTGTAGTCTGAGCTTTTTGATGGTCCAGTGTTATCCCAAATTTCCCCACAAAGTCCCTATATGTCTCCAAGACTTCTATGACCTTACTCTGAGGGAGGATCAGCTGATGATGTCTCTTTAAGTCTCCCATGCTCTGAACAGCATCCATCCTTGATCTGCAATAAATTCCATTAGGCCTAGTGAGGATGTCAGTGCTTCATGGTGCACTCTCCTCCCCGCTCAGTCTAGTCCCTGCCTCCACTTCTTCCAGGAGTAGCACCAAGTCAGCATCTGCCAGCTTCTCCTTCCTTAGCCCTGCGGTATCCCATCCAGCTGCGAGCACCATTGAAGTAGCACAGATAGCTGTGGCATGCTCTCTTTCAATTTTATTTCAATGGCTACATACCTCTGGACAGGTTCATCTGGATATAGCATTTGCATTAGTGTGCCTCTTTCCTTTCTGATGTATTTTTCAAACCTCTGGATGACACAGACTGTCTGTCCCTCCAGGTTCTTGAAGCTTAATAGACAGGTGAGGTCCTCAAATACAATGGCTAACAACGCAGGTATGTGTGGAAGTGCTCCAGCACCATTACTACTGCCAGGATCTTTCGCTGTGTAGCACTGTACTTCTTTACTTCTATGGAGATTGTCCTACTGTAATAGGCTATAAAGCACTTCTGGCCACATCTATAGTTGCCACCAGGTTGTGGAAGTCCCAAAATTGAAGCACTGCAGAGTGCTGATTTTGGCAACTGGAACGCACTTTCAGCCGCCTCTGATGTAGGGCAGGTACTCCTCGATCAGATGGGTGAGAGGTTTTACAATCTTGGAGAAACCTTTGACAAACCAGTGGTAAAAGTTGCACAGCCCCAGGAAACTTTGTAGCTCTCTTTTGTCTTTTAAGCGAGGTCAGTTCTCTCACCACCCAAGTGTTCTTGGGCTGTGGCCATTTCCGGTGAGACTATGTGGTTCAAGTAGTTTCTTACCTCCAGGAGAGTTGGCACTTCATGACATTCAATTTCAAGTAGCAGCCTGTAGCATTAGCAGCAATGATGTCATCCTAATAGGGCAGGCAGTTGTGGTAGGTCAGCCTTCTCATCATAGATTCCAGAGACAATAGAAGGTGGCTGGCACATTTCAGAGGCCATAGGGCATAACTATAAACTGCCAAATTTCTCGGACATTTGACAATGCAGTCTTCTCCTTGTCTCTAGGATCTAAGGCCAATTGTCAGCATCTCGGTTTAAGGTTGAGAATCACTGGGCGTCAGTAAGTGTGTCCAGAATGTTGTCAATCTGGTGAAGGGGAAACTGCCCATATTGATGACGGCATTCAGCTTTCTCTAATCCATACAGAAGCATAGCTCACTGTTCCTTACCAAGAAGACAGGGGAGCACCAAGTACTATCAGACTCGTCAGTGAATCTCCTAGATTCCATGTCTTTTAGCATGTCCCAACAGGTCTTGGCAGTTCCCAAATAGGTTACACCTCTTTGGTGTCAATGTTGTGGAGTACTTAGTCAATGCGGCTATGATCACCATTCCCTTTGCTGAAAATCAATTGGTATCAGATGAGAATATAGTGGACCCTCTCAAGCTGCAAAGTGGTAAAATGGTCGGTCGCCCTCTTCAGGAAATCTTTCAGCCTGTCACATGGCAGTGCACCCACAAGGGTTAACTCACACTGTTCTATCTTCATCCCAGCCTGGGTGTGCTGGTCAATATCCATCAGTATTCAGGAGCCTCACAGGTACTGTCTTTCTACAAGGCAACAATGTTTAGGCAATGCATAATCCCTGTAATAATATATTTTGGTCCAATATAAGGTTCTTTGACTGTTGGTTCCATGGTCGCACCTTCACCACAACTTGCTTCTTTAAGCAACAACTACATTCTACATCAGAATCATCCTGCAGATCCCCAAATCTTTTATTGACTTTCCAGCAACATCCTGGCTAATTTGTTTTTTTGTTTTGTTATAGTGTTTTAACGCCCACTTTTATTACAGATGGCACCACAGCGGATGATACTGGTGATATATAGAATGAAGATGGAGCACCGGTAGAATGTGTTGTCAAACCATATGGCCAGGACATGTTCATACACAGAGGGAGGATGTTGACTGATGCCATTACTAGTTGTTGTGGCTTACTGGTTATTTGTGTTGGGAAGTCCTTCGCCTTGTCAGGTCTTATTACAGCCAAGAATACATCAGTGTCTATTTGCATCTGGCACAGCTTTCCTTGTATCCAGCTGTCTCCAATGAGGCTGTCATCTAATCTTCTTCCCAAGGCACATAGTGTCACTCAAGGTGGAGGTGAAGATGGGCCTGATGTGTGCCTCATCATGCATTTTTTGCCTTATTAGTATCTTGGTATGGACCTCCACCTTGTCACAGCTCAGCAAACACTACCTATATGTCGTCTCCGCTTGGCTTCTCTCTCCCTGTCATAGTGAATTTTCCTGATCGATAAGGTTGATGCTGGCTGCCTCCATTTTAAGTGCTACCATTAATGCCTCATGGATTGTTTAATAGTCAGATAGTATTAGGCATTATCTATCTCATTATTGCACATGACACCAACAAAAGATTAGGTGGCTTTCTGAGACACATAACAAGACGTGGATTTTACAGGGCTTTTTTGCACGCGTTCAATGGCTAGGGAGAACTTCTGCAGCATCTCAATTGGCTTTCGCAGCCCTGCTTTTAAGTTGACTGTGGTAGGCTGCAACCAAGCAATGGTTCTGGAAGCCGTTATCAAGGGCCTCCCAGATCTTCCTGGACTTTGCTGATGCCAGGATTATATTCAATACTTCTGTCTCCCATCATTAGAGGGTTGCAATTAGCTGTGCAGCTTCTTCTGTTGACTGCCAGTTGTGGGAGGCAACAGTGGTAAACTGTTTGTGGAAGACTCCAAGAGTTGAAGTTCAGTCGAACAGGGGTAGCTTGACACATACAGATGTTGTGTCACATCCTGGTGACTGAACCTTCTGTCAAGTATCTTTTTCATGATGCTGTTCAGTTTCTTGACACCCCTATCGATTCTTTCCACAGAACATTAAAGCAATCCTCGAAACCTTCTAGAGCATTAACATATTGGTCAAGTTCTTTCACCCTTCCACCAAGCTGTTTCATGTATTTCTCCATACTGGTCAGTCGTTCGCTTATTTTGGTGACTAATTCCATCTTCATGCTTTTTAATGCTAACTTAAATTTATATCCATCTTCTCTATGCTGGGTTAATTTTTTTTAATTTTCTCCATTGCAGTTTTCACTCCAGTTTTTAATTTCACATCCATCTTCCTTAGTCTGTAGTCCATCTTTTCCATTCCAGTTTTCATTTGCTTCATTTTGGCCAAAAAAATTGTTAATCATCTCCATTTTGGCATAAGTACCTGACACCAGTGTTGCAAATGTCGCCTGGCTCAAAAATTGTTTAGAAATAAAGTCTTAAATTCAATGCTGCAAATAATTCACTTGACAGTTTATGGCTGCATGCTTTCAATGGCTCATGTACCTCTCACCTAGACGGCCCGGGTTCGATTGCAAGCGACCGCATGTGAGATTTATGGTGGTGAAAGCGGCGCAGAGGCGGGTTGTCTCCAGGTTCTCCTGCCATCGCATTCCACCGGTGCTCCATGTACCTTCATGTATCAGTATCACTGCCTGCGGTGCCATAAATAGTTAAAGCGGGCGTTAAGTCCTACCAAAACAATAAATAAAAGGCTGGCTGTAGTCCTCGTGGTTGTTGGATAGGAATGATAGCTTTTAAGCCTCCAACGTGACCTTGAGGAGAACGTAAGCCGGCTACGCGCCTAAGTCTGTCCCATACAACGGATGTGAGCGACGAGGTATTAAAGCACGCGGATGGCTTTGCCGTATTCCTCGTTGCTCCACGGAGCCGGGGTACGCCGGATGGGAAGATGTATTGGGAATGTAGCAGAATATAACAGTAGTCAGGTGCTCAAGTTAGGTATTTATATTTCCATAAAAAATAGCACGTTTTCAGCAGAATGACGTATGGAAAAATACGCAATGTGTGTACTGGGAGAATGAGACAACGGCAACATAACTGTAACGATGTTAATGAATAAAAGAGGAGTGGGTGAGGGGAGAGGGCGAGCGCAGAGGAGAGAGGGGAAGAGGGAATTTTGGCGTGCCAAGGTTGTAGTTGTACAATGAAGAACGGTAATAACGATGATCTATCATTGTTAAATTATCACTGGAGTAAGCATCAGAGAGAATGCACTTTAAACGCTGTGTTAGCTGTGCTGAGCAGAGACTTATATCGAGGTGAGAAAAGGTGTCAGTTGAGTCTGTAAGAAATATAAGCTCACCAGTATTTAAAATGAGATCCAGTTGGTCCAGAAGTTCACTAATCAAGTTTTTACTGGTACACGCCCTTGGAGATATCCAAAGAGGGTAATGGGCATTAAAATCCCCCACCAGAAGGTAAGTTGGTGGTAATTCCGAAACTAAACACACAAGTTCGCAGTGCAAAGGGGAGACGAAAGAGGGACATAGGGGCTTACAGACTGAAAACTAAAACCTGGAAGAGAAAGGTGTATAGCAAAAGCCTGCAATTGAGTGGTGAGTGGCACAGGTCGGAAAGACAAGTTGTCCCGCAGCAGAAACATAGAACTACAATGTTCAGGACAGAGCACATCCGGTTTCAGATCCAAGCGAACAAGCACATACTGACGTAAAGCAAAGATATTTCGAGGGCGAAGCTTTGTTTCCTGCAAGCAAGCGATGAGAGGGGTATACGGCTGCATTAAAATATCCCTTTCAGCCCGACGTGTGCGCACAACACATATATTTCTTTGGCGGAAGAGCATAAAAACGACAGTAAGAAGCTGGTGTTCCTTATGCACGGGTAGATAAAGGATCGAGTCAATGGTTGGCCTGGGTGTGTTGGTTCAGTTCTATCTTTTTCTTTGGAATTCGGCACAATTGTATGTTACTGCCAACCGGAAATAAATTAGGAATAACATCGCTGGTATCGGTGCCCAAACAAGTCGTGCGGGTGCGGTGGGAGAGCGAGAACGACTTGCAGGACGCCGAATGGGCGATTTATGAATCGGGCGGTTAGGAACAGTGGCAGAAGATATAGACTGCACAGAGGATCATTGAGATAGTGGAGATATTTTTGGAGGCGAAACGCAGTCGGAGGATTCGGTGTGAGTACCGGGTACAAGACCGAGGGAGCGTTTGAACTATACTATCCTGTTTCCGCACCGACTGGCGGACAGCAGAAGTTTTCAAGGGAGTGTTCAAGTGAAGTTCGAGATAAAGTTGCCGTGTCACTTGAAAGGTTAGATGGTTTTTGACGCTTATCTAGGCATCGTGTTCTCCTCGAGGAAACGCTCCACTTCTTAGAGTTAGATGTATGCGCCTCGACATAGGTTACCTTGACTCCATACAGATCCAACGTGTACTTTCTGTCCACTTTGAGCACAAACCGGCGAATTGATATAACGTTGTTGCCTATGTCTGAATTTCTGCAATGGCAACAGCATAACGGGTTATTTACATATGCGCACGGGCGTTCTCTCATAACCGCACATAATGTGAGCCCGTATTTCAAAAGTCAGGAAGGCTGTACGAACTGGGAACGACTTGTCATCCCGTTTGCCAATTAATCTGCACGTAGCCAATTAATATAGTTTGCTCTTTCAGTTCACTATTTCCTCATTAATCCGTCCAAACCTAATGTCACTACACTTCGACTGGTATTCAAAGTTTTGTGCCTCCTACCTTAATTGGGTAGTAACCCAAAAGAGAAGCACTCATAAGCTTGACCGGTAATTGACAAATGGCTATGTTAATTAAGAGTGTGTCATCCCTACAGCGTGTGGCATTTGTGACTTTTACGCAAATCCTGCCCAGTTCCTTTTTATTTATAATAGACTGATATCGTTCATCGTCTTAGCCCCACACATAAATTGCATTAAAAAAAGTAGTATTGTAGGGGGGGGGGTGATCGCAGAGGAGTCGTGATGTATATTCTCCCTTCCGGAAAAGTTGGCGTAAGAGTACCATCTGGGAATACAGCAAAAAAAAAAAAAAAAAAAAAAAAAAAAAAAAAAACCACTAAATCTTCCGGCGTGTGTCAACCTGGAGCACCCGCTACAGGCCTGATCTCAAGGAATACTTCTGAGAAGTTACCCTCAGACTCAACTTAAAGCCCCTATTTCTGGAATAACCGTAACCCTCTTCTATAGGCCACGCTACCTCAGCGGTGTCAGCGTGGATTCACGGGATTTATTCATTACATCGGGAACAACGGCCAGTGGCCCAACATTGTACGCAACGTTACCTCAACGATATCAGCGTGGATTCATGAAATTTGTTATTTACATCGGGCCCCAGATAGCGGTAACACGTCGGAGCACTCCGATCAACACAGCCAAGCACGGACGCCAAACTGCTCGCGGGAACCCAGCCCCTTGGGAGCTACATTGGTATACATGATATCTGAAGTGATCCGCACCTAGTGTCGCGGGAAAGGAGTAGCAAGTGTGGTCCACACAAACTTCACATTTGAGACCTTCGGGGAGCGCACATATTGAAAGCTGCACCGAAACCGTGAGACAGGAACTAAGGAAATAGGAAAGATATCTGTTGTAGAGACAGGAATTCATAATCCTAAAGACCCTACTTCTAACAATTTAATAAACCTAAAAGGGGAAGGTACTAGTATAATATTGAATGTAGCCATATTGATATAAAGTGGAGTGACTCGTGAGGATGATAAACATGGCTCGGGCACCCAGGGTGCTCAAAACACGAACTCACTTAACATGAAGCCCTGTGTGGGATGACGGATACGATTTTCTAAATAGAAAACCTACTATAAAACACGTTGCAAAGAGCACCTAATTTGAATTTGAGCAGAAATTCACATCATGAGTGGGAGAGAAATTGAGAAGGACAGAAATGTATAATTACTGATGGTGATGGAGGCAAGATACCATTTTTTAAATGGGAACAGGTCTATGCTGCAGCGAATGAGATGTATTATCGTGTTCTGTGTTGCCAGATCCCCTATTTTCATATTTCATATTTCCCTCTCACTCGCACACTCAGCATGAAAATCTGCCTGGCGAGATAATGGTCAGCATACGGAAAAAACTTGTTTTTCTACACTTCTATAATTTTGCACTTTTTACATTTAAACTTGAACATGCATATTTGCACATTATGTACACGTTTTCTTAAGTGCTATATTATTATAGTTTATGAATTACCTGATCTTTCAATTCAATGGAACTGCCAGTGGAACCTCCCTATCCTGTCATCAGTTACGCCAAGAGAGAATAATTAATTAATGCATTATTTAAAACAAAAAAAAAAACAAAAAGAAAAACGCGTAAACCTTAGAAATAATACACCAATCCTAGCTATTCAATACCTGCCTCTTAGATTTGTCACTGAAAGCCATTGCACCTGTTCTATTCCTGACTAAACAACTGAAAACTGAAGTGAACTCTGAAGGGACTAGGATTAAATAAACATGAGCCCTGATTTTGAAACATAAACATGCGATACCTAATGCAGCATTCTACAGTTAACAAGAGTGTGTTCGCCTTCTGTCTTTTGACTTTAACAGCATAATTAGTCTAATATATTGCTAAATATAATAAATGTAATAATTCTTTAGGTACCCACATGTCAATACTTAAAACATATATAGTAGAACATACTTATGTACATAAAAATTAAAATGACAGTGCTTAAGTGATTCTGATTATGGTGTAATACATGGTATGGTAATTCATGTGTGCTATGCACACTATTTGAGGTAAACATCTGTGGGTTTTAGGGTTCTACTACAAACATTACAATAATGTTTTGCACAATTTGAATACTTTGTCTTAGCTCATGTAATATTTATGAGAGACGGAATCATTTAGTGCCTTACTCCCCAGTTAAGCAGGAATGCAATGTCAACACAGCAACACTACAATTGTCTGCCGGCCGGGTGGCATTCAAGGATGACCTCATCCAATTTACGAGCCACTGTAGCTGTACCAACGATAAGATTTTCCATTTTGACAACATACTAAATATAACAGATCACTGTAATATTTTACCTAATTTGAATTTGATTGTATCCACATTCTTAGAGGCAGAGGGGCAAATGGAAACTCATTGGTGTAAGCACTATGGAACAGTTAATAGGAACGTGTGGCAGAAGGAAGAAAATGTACAGCTAAAGCTCACTTTGTGAAGGATGTTGGCTCTCACTACATCTCCCACAGCCACCAATGTGAAAGGGAAAATTATATTTTTAATTTCTGTATGTACACAATGGATAGAGGAGGTATTGTATTCCACTTAAAATTAGATGTTGAGATTTAATGGGAAATAAGCTTTGGGGCCCGCTGAGTCCAAGAAAGAACATTCTTAGAAAAGGTCCATGTGTGTATGTAGCTCAAAAATGAAAAGACCATTAAATGTCAAATGGTATTTAGCTTTAGTATTTTCCAAGGATGCTAAGATTTTCCAGATAATGCCCCAAACATAGACTAGCCTTTACATGGAACATTTTTAAAAAATGTTGATTTTCTCCAAAATAGCTCTTAAAGATTTTAATTAAAATTGTATATTAAGGTCATTTACATCTCATAAAATATAAATAAATTCAGTCTTCTACGAATAGCCTCTGAAGACCTCTTTATTCTGGATGAATTTTGCTTAGGTGCTAAACATAAAGAGATAGACCAAAACTTACTGCACAAAAAGTGTAGGTCTCATGAAAATACTCAAAATATTTCCTTTACATTTTTGTTGTGAAGATGCCCATTTCCAATGTATTCCTTGTTATTTGTTTCAATTATAAGGTACCTAAACTTTTCTCAGACTGGAACTGTTCCGTTTTTCTGTTGTTCTATTCCTGGCGAGGCAAAGAAGCGATTTGCAATGACTATCACATCTCAACAGCTTTTTAACCATTTGACTACCACTTTAGCCCAGTGGATTCCCTTAGTCCACTTCTAGTTATGAGGGACTAAGTAATATGAACATTCTGCTAACGTTTATCTCGATTAGCATTGTGTAGATAAAAGAATAATCCTTTGTAAAAAGTTTGTATAGCAGCTAGAAGTCATGTGAATGCAACACATCAGATTTTCATTTTAGTCTCAGAGAGAAATCTTTGTTCTAGTGAAAATGCTTATGAGTATTTTTTAACAGCCAGTGCAAAACATATGACATGAAAGGCAAAAAAATGTGCTACATCTGTCACGATCCATACAAATTCCCACAGGGTTCACCATTGGCTTACCTACAAAGTTTAAAGCATTACTTTTCCTGCAAACTACTTGGAAAACTTAGATCACGAATGCACAAATTAATAGTTTGAAAAAGAATTATCTGGGATTCACATAAATACGGCAGGAGTGGTCAGGTGACCAATTATCACATATTTTAACAAGTTCTTGAATGTATCTAGAGTCAATTTATTTCTATTTAAATATCAAATTAGTAACAATCTCCAGTTGAGAGATCTTTTCCCCCACTACTATTACAATTGTATGGCTTTGTACATTCAGGATTTATGTTGCCTTTTCAAATTTGACAAACCAGTAAAACGCTTCCCAAAAGATTACATTTGTGTGGCTTAATTCTACACGACGCAATTTATATATTTACAAATTTTAAAATTCAATTCCACAATAATCATGCTTGTGTCATCTTAAGAATTCATGTCTTTTCAAATTTGATATAGCATTAAAACAGCTACCACAAGTGTGACATTTGTGTGGCTTTATTCGTTCATGGGTCTGTTTATGTCTTTTCATATTTTTCAATTGAGTAAAACACTTGCCACAAAAGTTACACTTGTGTGGCTTTATCCCTTCATGAGTCAATTTATGTATTCTAAAATTTTGCAGTCGAATAAAACACTTCCCACAACTACTACACTTTAATGGTTTTGAGTCTAAATGAGTAAGTTTATGTCTTTGCAAATCTGTTAACCTAGTAAAACACCGGCTGCAAGTGTCACACTTGTGTGGTTTAATTCCTTCATGGGTCAATTTATGTGTTTTCATATTTTTCAATTGAGTAAAAAACTTGCCACAAATGTCACACTTGTTTGGCTTCTTGGCTTGGTGAGTCAATCTATGGCGTTTCAGAACTGTCAATCTAGTAAAACTCTTGCTACAAATTTCACACTTGTGTGACTTTATGCCTTCATGGACCAATTTATGGCTTTTCAGATCTTTCAGCTTAATAAAACACTTGTCACAAGTATCACACTTGTGTGGTTTTATTCGTTCATGAGTCAATTTATGATGTTTCAGAACTGTCAACACTGTAAAACATCTGCCACAATCATCACATTTGTGTGGCTTTATGCCAGCATGAGCCAATTTATGGTTTTTCAGGTATGTCAACCTAGTAAAAGATTTGCTGCCAATATCACACCTGTGTGGTTTAATGCCTTCGTGAGCCAATTTATGGCGTTTCAGATCTGTCAACCAAGTAAAACACTTGCCACAAGTATCACAATTGAGTAAGCTCAAGCCTTCATGAGCCAATTTATGGTTTTTGAGATCTTTCAACCTAGTAAAGGATTTACCACAAGTATTACACTTGTGTGGCTTTATGCCTTCATGAGGCAAATTAAGGTTTTTCGGATCTGTCAACCTAGTAAAGCATTTAGTACAAGTATCACACTTGTGTGGCTTTATGACTTGATGAGTCACTTCCTGTGTTTTTAAATTTGGTAATCTAGTAAAATAATTCCCACAAGTATATTGGTGTTGTGTTTTCTTCTTCTGAATGGATTTATGCATTTTCAAATTTAAATTTGAGGTAAATCTGTTGTCACAGATTTGACAATTGTAATTATATTTCAAACATGAAGTTTTGCTGACCATTTGACGGCTATCATGGTGTTCAGGGCAAACATCTTTCAGTTTGATCAATTTCTTTATTTCTGTATTTTCTGGCACTGCCACATTCAGGACTACCTTTCATCATATTGAAATCTGCATTATGTCCAAGATTTTCATGAGAGAATAGACCTGGTTCACCTCTGGATGCCTCTTCTCTGCATAACCTAAAATGGAAGTATAATTTTTCAATGCAAAAATATTGCAAAACAATATTTTGTATATAGGCAAATTACCTCATATTATCTCAATAATCTAGCAACAAAAAATTAAATTATATCATAGATGAATGCAGTTCATTAAGATCACAATAACAATAATTGTAATATTGAGGATTGTCAGAATCTTTAGACATAAAATATTAATAGACCAAAACGAGCACACATTTAACACATTCACTTAAACAATAGTAATGAAGATTTACCAACACATCAACAGAACTGGGTAACCACATAATTCAGTATATGGAATTAATAATGCACAAATCTCCTATTTTGAGGCATGAGGATAATAAAATTTTGAGAACACTGCAAGACTTAAAAAGTAGAATATTTATGCATTTCTAAGCAATTCTTCCAAATGACACAATTATTATTTTATATGTAACACACAGAAATGTAGATCGTCTTTGTATATCATGATGCAATTTCATTAAATCATGAGGAAAAATAGTTAAATAATCATACATTTGAAATGTGATAATTGTTACAAAAGCAGCAAAATAACACTGAAAGTGAATGTGCAGATAATTGCACTGGGCATAAGAGTGATCTCATGTGACACTGCAACACACTATTCATGACACAAATGAGAACATCAAGTCCATGCATGCACAACCAAATTCAAGAGGAGTATCAATGAATGTTTTACTGATAATAGTACCCTCCAGCTGGAAGAAATGTTAAACATGTTACAAAATTGTTTGTTAATATTTATTATACAGAACCTTAAAGTGCATGATAAACAAAGGTATCTAACCTTATTTTTTTATAGAACTATTGGAATGTTTTTTTATTTGGTAGTGTTTAATGCTTGAACTGCAATGGCACCGCAGGCAAATGACACTGGTGATACATGAAGATGGAACCCTGGTGGAATGTAATGGTGGAGGAAACCTGAGAACCCGTAGAAAACCTGCCCCTGCACTGCTTTGTGCACCACAAATCGCACAAACGGTCGCTTGGGATTGAACCCAGGCCGTCTAGGTAAACTATTGGTAAACCTTCTTTTTGGCTGGCAAAAAGATTTTTGTATTATAATATGTGATACCGATATATGTTTAAAATATATATGCTGTGACATATCAAACTTAAGAAATAATCTGTTCCTATTATTATTACTATCATCATCATCATCATCATCATTATTATTACTTCAAATATATCAATATATTTCACCCATTAGAATCATGTTCGCGAAAAAAAAAAAAAAACAGGTCATTTTGAATATTTTTAAACAATGTTTTTCCTGGTAATATTTTTGTTGTCATGAGATTTTAGTTTCTTGATTAAGATATAGGTATAATCCAAATATATGTTGCATCAGGGAATCTGTCACATTGTTGCTATATCCCTAGTTATTTGAGGTGAAACAGCACTTGTCAAACATTTGATACATTCAAATGCTTGCAGCAGACCAACTTTCCAATTATGGAATTACAGCGGACCAACTTTCCACAAAATGTTTTGGATACTGGACTCTGAGAAGCCCCTATAGCTTCCATTTCCATGTTCCATCTCTTGTTTCTGTTGTTTCAAGAAGAAAAACTTATGCAAGCCACTTTATATCTTGTTAAATTTATGAAGTTAGTTTCCTTCATTTTTGTAGGTTGTTTCTCATTTTTACAAAAACATAACTCTAGCTGTTGCTTAGCTTTCAATTTATTAGTAGAAATTACTTTTCAGACAGCCTGTAATAGAGGGCTGATTTATGACTAGCAGGTAGAGTCCATCTGATTTATGACTAGCAGGTAGAGTCCAACCCTCAAGTTGCTATACCTTTATCAACTCAGATAAGTATTTAGTGTGTGAATGTGTAAAACCATATTTCAGTGCTTTAAAAATAACATTTTGATAAACACACAAAGCGCTATATAAATAAGTAAATATCATAAATAACTTCTGACATAAATGTATGGGGAAGTTATTTTTAAATCACAAATTGTATAGTTAACCTCAATTACTAAAAAGGCATTCAATCTTTATTTTGGTTGCAAAGTAGGTAATCAGGACAAACTGTTTGCATCCCATTATTCCATATTTGTTATTGCAATTATTCCACAAATCTATGTGAATGGTTAAATGGAAACAAGCAGTATGAATTTCACTATTACTGATCTGAAGGGAGGAAAGCAACTACACAAATGATTGCTGCTTCCATTATTAGAATGAAGATAAGAAGAAAGCTTTAGCTTGCCCAAATATCCTCTCAGCTATTTGGCCTGTGCCCCACAGCCATGACTTATTGATAACTGCGCCGCCAGCCTCCTACACCCTGGATTCTGACAATGAGAGCAAAAACCATCACTCTCTTTGAATGCAGCAATAGCATCAACGTCTCAAGATACAAATTTTGTGCATGATACAATATGTTCTGAAACCTAGGCTTTGACTCAAACTCGACCAGATTACCTTGTGAGAGACTCAAATCGGCCTGAGTATAAGGCCAAGTTTTTGAAATCATATTGTCAGGAGTGAAAAAGTTTTGAATGTTAAAAAAACCAGCTTTTAATTCTTCAATCTTCACTTCAACATTTTTTTCTAAGTAAGAAAATGTATTTTGTAATCATGTGGATGAACTGATGATGATATTTAAGAATAGGGCTTAAGGGCGCTCAATGGCTGGGTCATTAGCAGCTGTATAAAAAAACTGGGGCAACAATCAGAGATAAAAACAATATAAAACTTTTGCAACAATTCTGCCATATAGTTCTCTTTCAGCAGCTGCATCTATTATTACAAGGTCCAAATTTCCCACAAATCTGTTGCATGCTATGAATTCCCAGTTGAAACTGAACTCTCTGCATGGTTCATTGTCTCCCTTTATACCTGTCAGTTATTGAGGGGAAACTTCCAGAAAGTTGTACATGCAAACCATCGCAGGTGTCATACTTATCCAGATGTAAAAATATATGGCAACAATCAGCTGAATTTTGAGGCAAGCTGCTCTACCATGAGCAGCATGTAGAGCTGCAGGGCATAGTCATAATCATAATATTTGCCTGCAAATATAAAAAAAACTACTTTGAATAATTCCTCTCAACTTTAGAAAGCGTAAGGTTTTTTTGTACCTTAATTGACCAGAGGTAATTCCATTGGACTCACGTTCAATTTTGATTTATTAATTGGCTTCTTTGAATTGCTATTGAACCTTAAAGATATCTATTATTTACTTTTTTATTTTTATGATTTGTAATTTATTTAGTTTAACAAATCATTAGCAAATAATTCATTCTCACTTTTGCTTACACTACCACTGCTCTAATATAATAACTTTTACTTACATCACCCGAGGGTTGCAATTGCTAGCTTCACTGTAAGTAAGTCTGGTATCGCCATTATGTTTCAAAAGAGAAAGAAGTTATGCTTCCTGTTCCTTCTTATTCAAGCCTTTCGTCATTGTAATAACAACAAACATCTTCTTGTAGATAAGGGTTGGCTCTAAATGAAACTCTCAACAATGAACAAGTTTGCTCCAGACACATGACACAAGAGGGACAACTATGAGAATATCAAAAGCAGAGTATGTCTAACAGTCTCACCTCTTGTGTTCCAGAATTCATTTTATATAAATAAAAAATTAATTATGTGAACAAATACATTGTAATGTTGGCATTGGGTCCATTTTATCATTGTTAAGGAATACTAACGCCTTATTTTTTCTGACAATGAGTTTAACTAGCCAAGAAAGTGCTAGTGAGTCCAATGAACACACCTTAGATTATCTAGGGAACCTTGAAAGTTGATGTAATTCTCAGTAGATGTAACATATTGCTTGTAATGCCATCACTTTAGATTTGGATTAATGCTGCTATGTTTTTAATCTGAAGGGTTTCATTAATTATGAATTGATAATATGGAAATCAAAGTTGATTCAATTATGATGTTGCTTTAAATGAAGAATTTATAACTCTAGTTGATTAGCATTTGTTTCTCAGCCAGTGCTTGCTAGTAGCAAAAAGAGATTTTCTTTTCATATTTAATTCTCTGTACTTAATGATTCTAAATCCTCCAACATTTTAGATTATGTACAAAATCTGAGTCTGGTATTAACAGTTGTAAATCAATATTGGCTTCTGTTGAAGTCTCAGGAAAAGACAAAAGATACTATAATGTAAAGGATCATCCTGAATGCAAAAGTAAGGAAACTGATGTCACAGAAATACCAACCATGGAAGATCATTGTCCCTCAGAACAACTTAGTAAAGGGAGGAATGCACACCAGGACTATGAACTTGAAAGTAAAGAATTTGATACCTAAGGGTAAAAGGCCACACAAATGTATTATTTGCGAGAAGAGCTTTATTCAGATGTCACGTTTGAAAATGGATAAATTAATTCATGAGGGTAAGGAGCCATACCAATGTAAAACTTGCAATATGAGCTTCACTCAATTGTCACATTTGAAAATGCATAACTTGATTCATGAGGGTAAGAGGCCATACCAGTGTAAAACATGTGATAAGAACTTTCCTTGGATGTCACATTTGAAAATGCAAGTTTGAAGCATGAGGGTAAGAGGCCAAATCAGTGTAAAACTTGTGGTAAGGGCTTTACTCGGAAGTCACATTTGAAAAGGCATAAATTAATTCATGAGGGTAAGAAAGCCATACCAGTGTAAAGCATGTAATAAGAGTTTTACTCAGATGTCAAATTTGAAAAACATATTTTGATTCCTAGGGTTAAGAAGCCACACAAGTGTAAAACTTGTAATTTGAGCTTCAGTCAATTATCAAATTTGCAAATGCATAATTTGATTCATAAAGGTAGGAGGCCATATTAGTGAAAAATTGTGATAAGCACATTACCTGATTGCCAGATTTGAAAATGCATAATTTGATTCTTAAGGATCAGAAGCCATACTAGTGTAAAACCTGTGATAAAAGCTTTACTTGGATGCTATATTTAAAAATGTATAATTTGATTCACAAATGCAAGAAGCCTTACTGATTTGTCAGAGGCCATGATTTACAAGGGTAAGAAACTTTTTATAAAAGTCATAATTTTATTTATGAAGTTAAGAAGCCATATTCAGTGTGAAATTTAGGGTACCCTTTACGCAATTATCGAATCTGAAAATAATCTAATTGCTGAGGGTACGAAATCACACCAGTATAAAGCTTGTGATATGAACTGTACTCGTTTGTCAAGCTGGAAAATGCAAAATTTGATCATTAGTCCTGTTAATTCATAGTGGTTGACATTTGTGAACATAAGGTTTTACTTTGTGAAGCTTGAAAAAGGCATGATTTGCATAATGGGCTTCTAATACAGTTTAATGATGTCACATTTCACAGTTATAACATTCCTTGTAAGATAAACATGTTCTAAATGTATGACCTGCAGGGATAGCTTCATTGAAATTACGGTATTAATTTTATTATGAGGCAAACGCTCTTAAATTATGACACTTTTAGTGTATTTCTTAATTTCTAATTAGTCTGCCATAAAGCTTTCAGTATTTAGCTATAACAAATATTTTGTGTTATTAACTAGTTATGTTCTGCGCCAGGCTAAAGAAATGGCAAATTGAATTGACATTTACTGTAAACACTGATCCTGTACAATTAAATAAAGAAAAAATCTACAACTTTTAAGTACTGTTTCTCAAAAGGTTATGCCAGCTACTAACAACTTACATAACACAGACATTTAAGTAACACAGCATTTTGAGAATACCCAAATACTTGTTCAGCTTCTCACTTGTTTAGATTTTGTGATTTTACTATATAGCATGATTACAGTATATGTTCCATCTTCTGGAAATAGTAAAATATGTAATTTATCAAATTTTAAAATATCTAAGAATGCAACACAAATGTATTCATAGAACTGTTTTTGACAATTTTTGCTTTTCAAAAAATGACTAATATTTTGTTTAAAATAACATGTTAAGATATTTTGATGACAAATTTTATATCCTAAATTTTATGGACATAGCCACAGAAGGCCTCTTTATTCTGGATGAATTTTGCATCATTGATAAACCTTAAGAAATAGACCAAGTCTTACTACAAAAATGAATAAATTTTGTTAAAGTACAAAATTTATGTCTGATAGAGAGACCTTTTTTTCTGGCTTTAATTTTCTGAGATACCTTCTGTTAGTTGTTTTAAGTTTTTTGATAATTATACTTATCTCAAAAGAAAATTTTCCATTCTTTTTTCTTAATTCTGGCCATGCAAATAAAACAGAGTTTAAGTCACCTACTGTCTCAACAGATTTGACTTGCCTTACTCAAGTATGTTCCTACCTACAAGAAAATAAGCAATAAGAGACCATCTCTGTTAATGTTTATTTAGATTGTGAATGTGAATGGAATACATCAGATTTTTAAATTTTAATGAAAATACTATACCCGAAAACGTTCTATTTAAAACAAAAATAGCAATTATAATAAAAATCTGATGTGCTTAACTTCCTCTGTTTTGTAACAAACTATTTTTAAGAAAGCTCACTCTCTGTTTTTACTTCTTGCTAATCAAGATAAACATTAAGACAAATGATCTTACAGCTTATTTCCTTGCAGATACAAGTGAAATAAGAAAACGTACGAGGCAAAATCATAAACCTTAATTGGTTGCCAAGGCTTTGAATTTTTTTTTTTTTTTTATTTTTTTGTATGCCAAGAGTAAAAGAAATAAAAATAATTTATGACCATATTTTATTTGACAAAAGTGTAAATATTGGGACATTTTAAACAATAACAGCAAATATTCCAGAAATTTAGAAACTCCGTAAAAACAAAAAATGATCTTGGCTATATGGTATTTTTAAATGATATTTGTATAGTAAGACTTTGTCTATCTCTTATGGTTTACTAGTTAGGCGTAAAGTCATCCAAGACAGTCTATTCCCAGAAAATTTGAGATATACATTTTGTTTGTCATAAAGACACCTTAAACATGTGTTTTTAATCAAAATCATTAGAGCCATGTTGCAGAATGTCAACATTTTTAAAAAAAAATTCCATGTAAAAGGTGGTTTCAGGTGGGCAAATCCTCAAAAAATCATTCTTAGAAGATGCCTAAATATCAAGTGTGATATTTAAAGAATTTATTGTTTTTGGTTTCGCTACTCATACACAAAAACTTATATATACACCTTTTTTTAATTTTTTTTTTACTTTCTCTACATATACTATGT
Source organism: Hymenopus coronatus (assembly GCA_030762935.1). Lineage (NCBI taxonomy): Eukaryota > Metazoa > Arthropoda > Insecta > Mantodea > Hymenopodidae > Hymenopus > Hymenopus coronatus. The sequence goes on along the minus strand of CM060899.1, from coordinate 30,221,787 downwards.
ACATAGTGTATAAAGGAGGTATTCTATTTCACCCAAAAATTTGATACTGAGATTTCAACAGAAATATATATTTTGAGACCCCCGAATCCAAAAAAAGCATATTCAGAAAAATGTACATGTGTATCTGTCTGTATATACCTATGCGTGTGTGTGTAATGTGCACATGTTTGTGGGCAGCATAATTCAAAAAAGGAAAAGTTTGTTAAATCCCAAACTTGCTTTTTTAAGTTTAGATGCAACACAAAGGTTTTCAAGAAAATCTATCCACCTCAATTACCCTTTATATGGGATACTTTTTAAAATTTTGGTTTTCTCAAAATGGCTGTAACAATTTTTATTAAAATACCTTTCACTTAACATATTTTTATGACAAAGGAAATGTATAATCTTTAATTTTCTGGGAATAGCCTCTGAAAACCTTTTGATTCTGGATGACTTTTATATAATGCCAACACATAAGAGGTACAATAAAATGTAAATTTCATCAAAACACACAACATATGTCTTTTATATATATACATTTTTTTTTTTTTTTTTTTTTTTTTTGTAGAGTTAACCTATTCTTAGATATTCTGGATTATTGGTTTCAATGAGCCACTTGATTTTCTCAAATAACAATGCATCCTTCTTTTTATTTCTCATTTATTTACTCCTGACAATAAAAAAGATTGGAATATCAATTGTTTCATATAGTGACTATCTTTTAAAACTGTCACTTTAGCCTGTACAGTTTCTTATTTCTCTTCTACTTGCAAGAAGCTAATAATTAGACTAATTCTGATTATGTTTATCTTAATTAACATTATGTGGATAACAGATTAATCATTTGAATAAAAGGTTTATTTCTGGTAGAGCTTGACATGTGAATGGAAGACATTACATTTCTGTCCTTCTAATTACCAGGGATCGAGTAATAAGGACAATTTTTGCTAATGTTTATCTTGATTTGCATGCTGCATATAGAAGAATAAGCTTTTTAACAATAATTTGTTACAGAGCTGTGCATAGATCACATCGACTTTTTTATTCCTGTGACATCAAAATATTTCTGTCCAGTGAAATCCTAATATCAAGGTTTTGTGTGGAATGCAATACTTTCTGTATGCAATATATATTATACTTAGTCTAGAAAGTAAAAATTGGATAATCAGTTCAAAAATTAAATTATAGCCATCATAGGTATTCGGTATATTCAAGTTAATCATTTCTAAAGGAAAATTTCTTGTGACTTATAATCACATGACTTTCTCTAACCATAATTAGTTGGTATTCAAATTATTCTTGTGAATGTTTATTTTTAAAATTCACTTCCATTTAACCCTTTCATTGCCAGCCCAGATAGTAAAATGCTGTCTAAAAAGGCCAAGCAATTTTGGAGTGGAACACAGGGCTTTAAATTATTAGTAATATGTATTTATTTATTTTTTTTTTTAACTACTTATGGCACTGCAGGTGGTTATTAGTAATAAAATGGGTTATAAATGACATTGACAAATGAAACTCCTTTATTTTTAGTAAACCTTCTGTCTACTGATTAATGTGTATTAAATGAATGGGAAGTCTCTTCAATGTTTAAAAGAAGTTAAAAACAAAGTAAACATTTGAAAATAAAATTAAAAATCCCAAAATAGTCAATAATTTGGCATATAAAACCTTAATATATAGATAGCTCAGGCTAAATAAATGAGAGTGCAGATATTTCTTTACTAAAATACCATCCTGTTTTGGTCTGGTATTTTATTTTTTAAAATACAAAAATGTGAATTCACATAACCTGAGGGCTGAAAACCGAAAAGAAAAAATCACCAAAAGCACGTGCTTATAATCATGATACCACTTAATGAAAATGGCATAAGGCTATATAACACAGATTACCGTACAATTTAGTACCTGTCTTGCATAGCTGAATGGTTGATTCACATTATGTTCATTGTCTGGTTACACCTCTTAAATCCATTTTGATAAGTATACCAATTATTAGCATGCATAGGACGCCTGTTGTTTTTGGATGCATTTTCATTATTGAAGTTGGAATACTTATCCCAGAAGGAGTTCATTCCACAAAAATATTGCAATCCGAAAAAATTTGTTTGCTTTAATGAGATAGTTATTAAGAATGTAAGGGACTTCTTGACTATACTCAGATAATTCAAGATATACAATTTCAATTATCATGAAAATGTCTCCAACAAACTATACTTTAATCAAAATTATTAGTCATCTTCTAGATAACAAGCATTTCGATAAATGTTTAAAGTAAAGGGTAATTTAATATCTGTTGATTCTCCAAAAGCTATTGAACTTAGGTATCAAGTTTGGTATTTAACAGATTTTTACGAGTTTCCAGCAGAAAGGAACATACACCACAAATAATCTGCTATCTATCAGTGTTAACTGCTTGAGCAATGGCCATTTAAATGCTACACAGCTGGTAATGGATACCTAATACACAATTCAAGGCTTTTAAATTGTTAAATGTATGTTTGTACATAAACATTTGTATCTTTGGTATCTATTAAGATATTTTAATGAAACAAAAATTAGCTTAAAGCTCATTAAAGGCAGTATACATCTATCATAAAAACAAAGGCAGACTGTATTAACCTAAGTCTTTCTGTATGTCGAACACATCTAATTTGTGAGTCAGTCAGGCTTATACTATGTGCGTACAAATGTATACACATATAGCTAACTAAGCACAATGTTCTCGGCTTTAAGGTTTTATCATTCAGTTTATTGCTATGATGAAATTACGTGTGTGTGTTTGTGACGAACACCCAAACTGCAAAAAAATTAAACCTCTCTGCCAGCTTTCTATTTATGCTTTAGAATAAACACACAGCAGAGATTTATTGTAGAACCGTGTAGCTACGAGGTTCACAGTTTTGGATTTAGCTATCAGAAAAGTACATTTGAAAATGTTATATCTCAGTTCTAACCATGACTTCAGCTACCAATGTAGGTATCAAAGTAGCTTGAGTATTCAGTGTATGGGCTTCAGAAATTACTTCAGATAATATGAAGGACTTTTTGCTATATGACAGTGACTTTGATATTGACAGTGAGTTTTCAGATTTTGAGTAGGGCATCAAGGATATAGGTAGCAGTGAGAAAGAAAGTGACTCTTCCTTCAGGTGTTCGTGAAGAAGCAAAGTTGTGGAGTAGTCAAAATGACTCCAACACAACTAGACATATCTTCATAAGCACAGCCTCTGGTGTACAACCCCAAGCTCAGGTGAATTGTGACAGCCAATCAATGGACATTTTCATGGCTTAGTGACTCTCATTGCTACAGAAACAAATGCATATGCATGTAAGGAGAAGGAAGACCTGACTTCCAAAGGCAATTTAGGGCCTAACAGAATTCAGAAGTGAACCGGAGTAACACTGAATGAGATTTACAGTTTAATTGGTCTATAGCTGACATGCTAGCTGCTGTATTTTTTGGTAAATGTACGTCAAATAACAAAAATATTTCCATTTTGCATTTTCTTCATTTCACTGGCACAGATAAATGATAAACTACACAAAATTAGGTTCGGTTAGGAATATATTATTTCAAAATTCAGAGAAGGTTAGGTGCCTGGTGATCAGGTCACTGTAGATGAAAGTTTGATGCTCTGGTAGGGTCGCTTAGATTGTAAGCAGTACATCAAAACAAAGAGGGTCAGATTTGGCATAAAGAGTTTTGATCTTTGTGAAAGTAAAACAGCATATCTTTACAATAGCTGCATTTACACTAGTCAAGGAACTAATAATACTGGAAATAAAGATTTGGGGATATCTGGCTCCATAGTAATGCACTTGATGGAACCTAAACTTAACTAGGGTAGGACTGTACATTTGGATACTTGGTACAGCTCCCCTAAATTATACGTGACCATATACAAAATAAAAACGAATGCAATTGGAACAGTACGTTGAAAACCTATACATTACTTGGTAAGATAGCAAAGTGGTTACAGCATTGTCCAATTGCAGCCCTAAAATTTTGATGATTGACACAGGAAAAATAGATGTCCACACCAAAATGTCAATTCTCAAGCCTGATGATATTCAGGAATATAATATGCATATTGCTAGTGTGGATCTAGTAGATCAGATATTGCAATCATATCATTCTTTACGAAAAACAGTTAAATGGTGTGAAAAGGGATTTTTGCACCCACTTGCTATCACCACATACAATAGTTCAGCAATTTGGAGAATTCTAAACCCACACAAGATGATGAACTACCTGGACTACCCCATATCAATAGCTCATAGCCTACCTAATTGAGCGCTATAACATTCAGAGGCGTCTTCATACAGGGGGTAAGAAATATACAGCCCCTGCACCCCTCGGACTTGAAGGTAAGCACTTTCCGAAAAGGATATCACTGACAGTAAAAAAGTCACATCCATTTCGAAGGTGTTTTGTGTGCTGCAAAGAGACTAACATGATATGTCATGAATGTGGTGTGCCCCTATGTGTCTATCCATGCTTTGAAATGGACCATTCAAAAAGGAACCTTTAAAGGTAAGATTTTATTAAGAATTTATTAAAATTGATTATAAAAGGCAATAATTAAAATAGTTAGGGTTAAATAAGCATTAAATGCATGGATGCTCAGGACATCATATGACCTCCATATAAGTTCTGCATTTTAAAACTGACAGCATATGACACCCATATCTGCTAAAAGGTTACCAAAGCAAATGAGGAGCTAAACTGTAGTTAGTGAATCATCATATTCTTCTTTTAGCTATACTCGAAATAATGTCACTTATCTAGGGTATGAATAACCAGAATAATGCTTTGAAAAAAAGAAATTGAAAAAGTAGAATTGTTTATTCTGTTATTTATATTTATAATTCCAGGATCACTGGTATAATGCATCTCAGTTAAATGTCTTATTTGCCACTGTTCTGAGCATGGTGCAGATTGTAACCTGTTCGGTAACAAAAACATTCCTTATAAGTGAGTACCAAAAGCTATCAAGCACAGTGAGTAGAAATTAAAGGAGAAATACTAAAATGTTTATATTTTGAAAACTTTTGCGTTATAATGAAATTATTTACTTTAAATCGCAATTCAGCCATCATTGCATTTTATATGTGTAGCAATGTTTCATGTTATAAAGTATGTAATATCTTTAAATTGTAAAAAATGTCCTTAACTCCTCATGTATGTCTTTAAGTTTCTCCCTTCAAGATTAAAATTATGAGTTTTCAAGCTAACAAAACAAAACCCCAAATTTTCTAATGTTGCACAGTATGAATAATGGGACTGGTGAAGCAAATTATGCCTTTTTAAACTTGACAAGTGAGTGAAGCTCCTATCACAAATCTTACACTGTGGCTTTTTACCCTCGTGAATCAAATTATGTGATTTCAAAATAGACAATTGATAAAAGCCTGTATTACAAGTATTACACTGGTGTGGCCTGTTACCCTTGTGAATCAAATTATGCGATTTTAAATTTGATAACTGAGTGAAGGTCTTATCACAAATTTTACACCGGTGTGGCTTCTTTCCCTCATGAATCAAATTATGTGACTGCAAATGTGCCAACTGAGTAAAGCTCTTATCACATGTATTACAGTGGTGTGGCTTCTTACCCTCGTGAATCAAATTATGAGATTTCAAATTTAATATTTGATAAAAGCTCTTAGCACAAGTTTTGCACTGGTATGGCTTCCTGCCCTCATGAATCAAATTATGCGATTTCAAATTTGACAACTGAGAAAAGCTCTTATCACAAGTTTTGCACTGGTGAGGCTTCTTGTCCTTGTGTACCAAACTATGTATTTCCAACTCAGAGAACCTAGAAAACCTCTTCTCACAAACTGTACACTTCTGTGGGCCTTCACCTTTATCTGTCAAATTCTTCTGCTTCAAGTATACAGTCCTGGTGTCTGTCTCTTTGCCATTACATGTACCAGATTGTTTTGAGTGACAATGTTCTTCAATGGCTGGCAATTCTATGACATCACTTTCCTTACTTTTATATTCATGATGAACCTTACCGGACACAGCTTTGGTGTACAATCTGAAACATCAAGGATTTAGCTTCAATAAGCACAATATTCAGATAATTAAATCCTACAGCAAAATCTCTGTTTCTTGTAAATAGGTACTATCTCAGGAAAAGTGTAATTTAATCAACTAAATTTTTTCATTTCAAGGAACTTATAACTAAATTTACTTTGATTGTCCATAATTAATAAAATGCTTTCAATTAAAACCATTTTAGCACAAAAACAAGCAGTTACATGCACTAAGAAGTGTACTGTCAAGTTTGCTTCACAGCGTTTCTTCAAAGTAGGTTTGTAAGCAATAACTGTGTTGAGTACATTGGGGAAAAAATAAATTATTAACAAGGTGGGCATTCAACAAACCAGCTGGCCTGTGGTGTCCCAAGTAGTAAACATGGGCATCAAGCACTACCAAAAAACCGAACCAACCAGCAGCCAACACATTGGATGAAATCAGTTAATGGAACTTTGTACTCTTTCTATGGCTGTACTAAAAACAAATGAACAGCACTAAATACTTTATATATTATAGGGGGTTTTACATTTTGAATGAAGAGCAAAGATATGTTACAAAATATATTTTATATATATGTATTTATATATTGTATGGATTATCAAGGGCCGCGCCGTGACCGAGTCGTTAGACCACTCGCCTCTCACCTAGACGGCCCGGGTTCGATCCCAAGCGACCGCATGTGAGATTTGTGGTGGACAAAGCGGCGCTGGGACGGGTTTTCTCCGGGGTCTCCGGTTTCCCCCGCCATTGCATTCCACTGGTGCTCCATCTTCATTCAAGTATCATCAGTGTCACCGCCTGCGGTGCCATAAGTAGTTAAAGCGGGCGTTAAACACTACAAAAAAAAAAAAATGGATTATCAAAATTACATCTTAAATATGGCAAACCTTTATCTTCTTTATGTTATGGTTTATCAATCATCGAAAATTAAACTCATTCAAAAGGAAAATGACTTCAGAGGCTATTCACACAAAATGCAAATATAAATTGTACTACTAGCCATGAAAACACATTATGCATGAAATTTAATTATAATATTTTTCAGAAAATCTATGTATATATAAAAATGAATTGCCAAAAGGTATCTCCCAGCATTGCTTTTGAACAATTCTTTTTTATTATGTTTGTTATTTTCATGAGAAGGTTTGTGTAAAAGAAAATGTTTAAAAATTTTATGCGAAGATTTTTGAAATCTCATAATATAGCGCAATCAGTTAATAGTTGCCAGATGGTAGTGGTACCATGGTTCTTTGTTGCTAAATGACAGTGGTGGTTGGCTATTTCTCCTCTGCATTCAATGTTATGGTGACGCACCAGCTTATTAAGACAATGTTTCAACACAGCAATGAAATTCAAATATATTCCTATGTATTAACTAACCTGTTCTTACTTCTATCGTTTAAAATAAAGAAGCAAAGAAGCTTTTCTGGCAATGAACACCTAAAGTACGCACTTATTTATTTGCCGCTAGATGGTCATAGTACTGCTCTATTCTTCTTACCCATTCAATGATAAGGGAATGCAGCCAGTTATGAAGTCAATGACACAAGATAACAGTGAAAATCAAATATATTTCTTATGTATTATTGTTTCCTTCAACACATTGTTTAAATTAAGAAATAACTATACTTTTGTTGTGATTCTTTAAAATGAACAAGTTATAAACTATGCACATAGCCAATAATCCTTTTTGGAATCTGAAAATGGCAGACAAATGATGGGACCCAAATAGTAAACCATTTAAAGCACACCTATTGCAAATTTTGGTTATTTGAGGTAATGTGGTACATGAGCTAGCTAAAGTTGATTTTATTAGAACATGAAGATACCCCCTTCATATTGCACTGCATTTGCAGTCTGTTAATATTTGGGGTTAAATAGAAAACTTTAATACACAAACCTATCATCAAATAAAAGCTTATCAAATGCCCAACCAGATCTACTTAATCTTTAGTTATGTCATTGTTAGCCTTCAAAATGGCAGTTTTGACATAGTAGAAAAGAAAGAAAGAGGTGAAAAACCTTAGAAGTAAAGGAAAGAAAGAGATTTGAAAGTATGAATGTTACTTGGTGACTTTCTCATTAAAGTAATTCATTACCTATTTCAGTGTTTACCCACCACACTATGGAAGTATCGCTATTATTGTTATTATGCCAATGGAATCCTTGGTTACCCATGCTGTTAACTGCATATGTCATCCTTTCCACACACTACTACTGCCCTGATTTCCTCCTTTTTGCAGATCATAGCACTTCATTATGCTTTTCAGATGCAAAGGCATCATTAGACATTGGGAATGGGAAAATTCCTGTTGGCATTTCTAATGGCTTCATTTGATTTCCAAAACATTGTTATCACATCAGAATGCCAAAGGAAGAATTAATACCGAAAGTATTCCAAATATTGATGCAAATTACAAAAACTATGCATAGTTGAGCAAACGAGCAACTTTAGCAGCAACTAATGAGAATGTAGATGATTTCAGTATAAAAATTCAGAGGAAAATTGTTGAACAAACACATTAATATAAGTCAATCGATTCTATTATCAATGCATATAATGTAATCAAGTATCTAACTTAATTCTTACATTCATTGTTTTTGCGACGATTGCCACCACATTTTGCAGCTCAAAGCTGACTCAGTGATAATTATGCTACGCAATCTCAATCAGCCAAAATTGTGCAATGGAACAGGGCTCATTAAATAAATTATGAAAAATTTGATTTAAGCTGCTATAGTCATAGGAAAGTTGAAAGGCAAGGATGTGCTTATTTGAAGAACATCACTAATGCCAACCAACTTTCCTTTTGAATTTAAGCGTATTCAGTTTTTGGTGCACTTTGCATTCGCAATGACAATAAATCCTATGGTCAATTGTTAAAAATGTGTGGAATGCTGTTTTTTGCATGGGCAGTTGCACACGTTGTGCTCGAGAGTTGGCAAACCATTGGCATTGTTTGTACCTTACAAGGCATTACAATAAAGTATTGTGAAATTATTTAATTGTAATTTTATTTCATTTCATGATCATACTGTAAATGGTAGATCTTATGTCAGTTTTTTCATTAGCTGCACCACCAGTGCAAAGCTAGGGCAGGCAGCTAGTATTAAATAAAAACTTTCATGTCAGATTTTGGGAGGAACATTTTGTTCAAAATTATTTACTTGATACTTCAAAGATGCTGAGCTAAAATATGAAAATTAGGAGTGCTCCAAATTTTATTTTTGAGCTATAATGTCCCCAGACATACAAATACCACACTTTCTTTGTCTTTAGAAAAACATGTATTTATAGTGAAATTCTAAGTTCCTATTTTTGGGTGGAAATAATTACTTACCCTGTTGCCATTGATATGTGTAAAGGAAGTGAAAATGTACACAAGCTGTGTTTTACAGATGTACAGTTTTTAGCTATAGTACATTCAAAGAGAGTCCTGCTATGCAGCAGCAAAGACAATACAATCAACATTGCTCATTGGCTGCGAGTGGAAATCGCAAGAGTTTACATGATCTAGTCCCAAATACTGGGAAACATACAGAGGGATGAACTTATTATATAATGTTGAGCAATAGATGCGTTATCATTCATTATTTTCAGAAAAAACACCAGTGTATTTACTAAATGCCTCTTTGTTAGGTTCAGGAAACCCCAAGTAATGTACTTGTGGATCAATATAAATATTGGAAAATTAAAATTTAGTTGAGTCGATTTTGTAACACTACATCACTTACTTTTTAATTTCGGAAAACATGTTTCAGAAGCCATGTGCTTCCATTGTCAATTCCTTTGGAGAGTCGACCAAAGGAATTGACAATGGAAGCACATGGCTTCTGAAACATGTTTTCCGAAATTAAAAAGTAAGTGATGTAGTGTTACAAAATCGACTCAACTAAATTTTAATTGTTAAAACACATCACTGTCTCAAAGTCCACCATATATCAGGATAAATATTGGACTTTGGGTGAAATACAGAATCACTGCTTCCTATCACATGTAAAAGATTGTACCACAATGTTCATAACTGCTCACGAATGAACATTTGTTTAAGACACAATGAGTTTAAGGTTATCCTTACCTTAAAGATTTTACTGGAGTGAAATCTCCATCCTGTAACAGAATAATTTACACAATCATTCTTATAATGTTAACTGCATAACAACGTTATCTGTTATTGTATCAGTTATCATTTGTTTATAAATTGGTATATGATATTATTCGATATGTTATTAAAACTGAAAAGGTTTTGAACTTAGCAAAACATGACCATTTATTAAATCCTCAATTATTTTTATCAGAACTTGGCTATTCTTTTAAAAAAATATAAAAACTTTTTGTCTGAGAATGCTTAGAAATAAAGGAGTTATATTGAAACGAAACTATTGTACATTATTGGACAATGCTCTTTTGTTGATCTGTTCAATTAGCTCAAAAGAATTTTAGATACCTAAATGTTCCAAATTTGTATTTAACCATTTATATGTAGGTGTATTTGTACAGTCTAAAATAGGTCTTATTTAACTGTGAAATCCAAATATTGTAGGTAAAATTGGATTACTAACTTCTGCAATTTGATTTCCTTTATTTGGTATTATTTTCACATTATTATGAAGTTTAAAGGTGGTTGTCAGAAACAAATGCTATGTGTTTATTTAAAGTTTATGTATAAATGCATGCTTGGACATTTCTGACAGATTGGAGAACCCAGCATACTATGTATGAAATAGTCATATGTTAAAAATTAAAAGTAGAAGGTACAGAACCACTGGACGAAAGTTTGCTTTTGTTAATAGAACTGTTAAAAAAGACAATGAACTGCCTGTAGCAGCCTTCCAGAGTTGTCCTTTGTCCGTATAGAAATTTAGGGAAATCCTCATTACAATAAATGTTGATTAATATATTGTAAATTATACTTAGGTATATGATTGTGATTTCATATTACAAATACTGCAGTAAACTTCCTGGTGATAAAGATTAGATGGTTAATTGAATGGAAATAGTCAAATAATTAGTGACTTCATAATTGTCTAAACTGTTATCTCTAGAAAACCGTAGCTAGTTGTTATAATAATCGTTTGGGAAATGTTATTTCATATAACGTTCATTTATTGTTTATAAACTTAATATAATTTGATATAATTTGTCCATTTAGTTATTTATTGTTTATTACATTATTCTTTGTGAGCTTATTTTGTACATATATTTATGCTGCCACTAGGTAATACCCACTTCTTTTATTAAAAACCAACGTGTATGATTTGAATGGAACATTATCAATTCTCATGCAATTTTTACCTTGAAGTAAGAGTTCCACTCTGTTAATGTAATTAATCCAATGCCATTTATTTTTATCAGATTACATCTGTTCCAATCAGTGATTTAACAACTTGTGATTAATTTTAAGGTAGCTTTTATTCAAACTCAGTAAGATTTTAATGCATTTTGGTTTGACCAATAATTTATTAATTTCATTTAAATCCTCATGAGCAATTTCTATATATGCGACAAATTTGCATTCTTTGAAAAAGCTACATTAGTTTGTAACAATGTATTAAAAAGATTAAGTTCCTTCCCACTGAAATTATATTTACAAATTTAATTACATTATCTTTTGGGAAATTCAGTTAAACTAGTTTAAATATATTTTGCTTTGAACATTAATAATTTATTTAATCTATGTTTTACCTTATTTGTTTTATTTCTCATACTGAAATTAAGATTTCAAATAGCACTACTTAAAACATTTATTAGTTTAAGATACAGTTTATACAATTTCAGTTTTAATATCAATTAAATTTTGAAACACAAATTTTTCTCATCTTGAGTATTTGATGAGCACTTTTATTATAAGTTCAATGGTTCTCCAAAAAAAATAGGAGTTATTTTACATTTTTAAGAACCTTTTAAAAAAACAATATTTGCAAAAATGTAACATTAACCACCTTGCTGCCTAGGCTTTTAAATGGTTACAATCCTAAAATGCCTCCTGTTGATGCATTCAAGTTTTTCATACAGTACAAAGTATCCCACATCAACACAGTGTTTAAGTGATTTTAAACTTATTTTTGTAAACAACTTATGGGAACATATTTTGTATAACTGAAAAGCGGAACCTTTCTGCTTTCTAACAGTATTTTTCAATGACATTCATAGGCGTGCCTGTTGTTATTTGATGTTATTTCCAACCTTCTAAAATGTCATTTAACCTTGACCAATACAGTTTTATGTTTACTGTATAAAATGGAAGATGGCAAGATCTTCAGGAATGTTTTGTGCCATGGAGGATTGATGTGAATTTGACATATTAATCAGGGTGATAGAGATGCAAATACTGTGACAGTAACAGGGATGATTGTGTAACTAATACACCAAGATGGTCATGACAGACATAGTAAAGGCTGTTAAATATGTATATATTGAACCGCAAATACGAGGTACGTCCAGGAAGTAAGTTCCGTTTGGTAATAAAATGAAATTGTGTAGAGATACAGAATAATTATTTATTGCACAAAATTCTACAACTCTTAAACTACTTTTCCACATAACTGCCGAACTTTTGCAGGCATTTGTCATAGCGTGACACAAGTTTTTGTATATCTTCTTCATAGAAGTTTGCCGCCTGTGTCTTCAAAAAGTTGGAAACATTTTCTTTCAGCTCTTCGTCATTGTTGAAGTGTTGACCACCAAGGAAATACTTGAGATGTAAGAACAGATGAAAGTCACTAGGAGCGAGGTTAGGGCTGTACAGAGGATGGTCAAAAACATGTCCCAGCCAAATCCCTGTAGGAGATTTTTCGTCACATTTGCAGTGTGTGGTCGTGCGTTGTCGTGAAGAAAAACAACACCTTTTAACAGCAATCCTCGGCGCTTATTCTGTATTGTGCAGCGCAATTTCCTAAGTGTCTTGCAATAAACATCTGTAATCGTGAGCTTTGGGAAAATTCCATAGCAAGAGCACTAATTGTAAACTTGCGGTTTTCTTGGATCTTGTCATCAATCGCGTGAACCAGTTCTTCTGTAACCAAAGATGGTCGCCCACTTCGTTCTTCATCGTGCACTTCACTATGTCTTTCATTGAACTGTCGGACCCATCTTCTGACCATTGAATCACTCATCGCATTTTGTCCATAAACTTCGCAAAGTTGCCGATAAATTTCAATTGGTTTCACTTTCCTAGCATTCAGAAAACGAATCACAGATCTGATTTCACAAGCGGCGGGATTTTCAATCAACACTGACATTGTAAACAAGCACAACAAAGTGTATGTGGCTGACAGCGATCTCAAAATGGCGCACGTTTCTTCTCCATGATACAGAGCGTCTACAGCGCATGTGCGGAACTGCAATCGTAGCGCTGCAGTGGAGATAAATTGAAACAGACTTAACTTTCTGGACGTACCTCGTATATTATGGGACTAAAATTACAAGATTTCTATGTCATTTTTTATAATTGAATAATTAAACTATCAATGGTTTCTGAAAAGAGCTGAGATAGCTGAAGATATAATTAGTTATTCAGCTTCATTATATATGGTATTATATAATTGCCAAGGAAGCAGAAATATGTTATACACTGCGAGAAAGAAAAAATTGTGTACAGTGAGCATAAAATGTGAAAAAGTATTACACCTTAAGTGCATTAATTTGGATACATGCTCTAAATAAAAAAAAAATTAATAATTTCAACGAAATGGTGTAATACACAACCCTTTTTTTTTATTATAAATTTTGTACACACCTAGTTTTAGCGTCTCATACATTAAACTTATAAGCAAAAATATGTTTTTATTAATGATTCATTTTTAATTTTCTGATGGCTATAAGTGAATAATTACAATAGCTTTTGAGTACATTCGTATATTGAAAGTAGCAAGATCCATGGTATAATGTTAAAACTAGTGTGGGGAAACGATCATAACTGAAGCGCTTATGTTCTCAATGCAAAATATACTTGACATCATTGATATTTGTACTTATTTTGGTTCCTACTGAATATAGTTTGGTAGTGCTAATTGTTGTTCCTATTATTTTTATAGAAGTAACTGATATTTCATGTAAAAATTGCAGACAAAAATGATTACACTAAATTGTTGTGTTTGAATATGCACTAGATACTAATTCTAATTCACTACCTGATAATTCTTCTAGTATTTCAAGGTATAGAAGCAGACCATCCTTCACGCCTAATGCCATCTTTAACTAATTTGTATACTTTGAAAGTGCCTATTGCCTAACATATTGGTTGTGTACAATGATGGGCATTTCTGCCATCAGCGTTTGCAATGATGTTCTGTATGCTGCATTACTGACCAGACTGATTATATAATCTGATTTGGTCCTACAAGTTTCCAAGAATGGCTCTGACTGAAAAAGCTGTCATGATTATTTGTATTGAACTCACTTCAGCCACAGAAAGATCTGAGCATCTCATTTCCCCTAGAAGCTGGCAAATGTCCACCACTCTGTGAGCAGAGCAGTAAAAAGACTTTTGCAATTCTTTTTTTCTTGTTTACGGGATAGTGATGTGTGTCAGGTGAATCATGAGAATCTGATGATGGTGAGAAAGAGGAAAATGAGAGAGGCTATGTGTACTGGCTTTACCAGACATTAGTGTTAGTGACTGCCATCATAATAACTTACAAACTTGAAAAGCATGCATGTATAATATTCATCTGTAGGTGAAATAAATCCTTTAACTGTTAGGCTTTTTGGTGAAAATCCCAAAGAAGCTTATGTTGTTACTAAATATATGACAAAGTAAGTTGTGGTAAAAAAACAAAAACAAAAAAAAAAAACAAAAACGGTATTTCCTAATATAAATGGTAAATCAATAGATTAAACTTGGCATGTAAACACCAGGCACGTAGAGTTGATCTGATATACACATGACCGCAAGAGAATTAAACATATAATTATTATACTTTAACATATCCATTATAAGCAATAACAGCAGATAATTTATAACAAAATTTCACTTATTTTGATGAATAAATTTAGTTTGACATATTTCATAAGGAAATTTGATTTGATCAAATGCATCAACTTGTTCCTGTGATTATGAAGATAATTTCAGTCCACTAAGGGCACTATAGTTTCCCTTAGTTAATTTTTTCCTCCCTGGCGCATTTCAAAGAGGTTCATCTTCATCATTTAGCAGATGTTTGACTGTTTACAGAACAGGAAGTTCCTGTTGTAATTTCATCTGTACTGCTATCTGATCACTTTGGGAGTAATCTTAAGATGTTATGTGTTGATAATATTTCAAAATTAATAATAATGTGTGCATTTTTCCTAAATTGCATAATTTCCGAAAGTGCTAGTTCTGCTGCAGTTTTCACATCTTTTATGTTTGATACTGTGATGTCCAGAAGTGATGTGATATTGCAGATGTGTCTATTTACTTGAGTTTCATGTTCTTTTAATTTTGTTTCAAGGTTTCTATTAGTCTGTCCAATGTAAATTTGGGGCAGTCTTCACAGTTTATTTGGTAAATGTCAGATTTTGATTTGTTTGGTATGAGTCTTGTAATAGGTCTCTGAGGTTGTATTTCCTTTTAGAGGTTTTTTGTTTATTACTACATTGTTACAATTACTACTGACACTAGGTGATGAATTATTTATTATGGTTATTGATAAAAATGAGTGAAGTGTTTTCACCAATAATTCATTGTAATATTCACACATTGAAGCCTTGACATTTTGATAGTTGAAGTGCCAAGAAGCCCAGGGTTTTTACGCCTACTTTGAGTTATTATTTACAGTACATCAATTAAATCTGCTGAAAAGTATTGGGACAATCTAAAAGTATTGCATTCATACAAAGATTTCTCAACAAGTAAGAAAGTAGTCATAATTTTCGCATTAATATTTTATTTTAAATCTACAACAAGTAGCAAATATGAGTTTGAAAACGAACTGCGTAAAGCTGCTTACTCCATTTATTCAAAGTTTGAAAAACTGTCCCTCGGAATCAGAATTTTCCACAGCTTCATTTGTATCCTGAATTTCAGCTTCAGTACACAGAAATCAAGGAAAATGCAGTATTTTAACATTAAAGAGCACACATATAACAAGCAGATCACCATCTGCACGACTTCAGGTGAGAGCAGCCAATATTACTAAATCTCCTAAAATTCCTAATAGTTGACTAAAGCAAGGACAGATGGCAGCACAAAACGGACAACTAAACGATAACTGATGAATGTTGTTTGCTGCATAGCAGAAGACCGAGCTATGCTCGGGCATGGGGTTCATGAACATTTCGATGGCCCAAGCTATACTCGGGCTTGGGCTCCAATGTGTTAATAGGCATTTCAATTCTAACTGATTGTCAGGTGCACAAATATTATTGAATGTTTAGCTATAACTTCAACTAAGTGTCCGTCAACCACATTTGAGTTTTCAAGCAATATCACTACCAATACTTTTAACTGCTTTAATACGTCTGAAAACACAGTTAACATTCACAAGTATTCCTTATCCATATTAATTGGAATACTTAACAAGTGTAAAATGAAAAACAATTTTAACTTCATTAGATTTTAAAAAACTTACTTTACTGTTGTCACAAATAGATGAAGTTTCTCTTTCCAGCCACCAAGGTTCTTCATTAACCTCCATTTTGTTATACATTTCATGATCACTATCGTATTTCTTAACATTCATTACATGATTTTCTGGAAGAAAGTCTGTCTTGTTCCAAGACCCCAAGTCTGAAAGCAGAGGCTGTTCCTCAATTTCTGTTTTGAAACCTATTTTACAGTTGTTCTTGGATGCAATAGTTTCAGACTTAATGTCCTTTAAGATATGTTTGCTGGAGTGTTCTGTCCCTTTCTGTGAACAAAAGTTTGGAAAAGCAGTCTCTGATTTAATTTCTCTTTTAACTGTCACATCACAGTTATCATCCTGTAATGCAGCATCATTGTTTGTCTTCATTATAACCACCTTGGTAAAGAACTCTCTCTCATTCTGTGAGGCTACATCATCTGTGAGAGGATCCTCTTCTTTGATTTCTATTTTAGTACCCATTTCACAACTGTTCCTGAATCTGAAGTCACTGCTCTCAATTTCTTTAATCAGTCTATGGAGAAAGAAACATGTTATGTGTCATAAAAGGTCTATAATTTTAATTATCATTTACTTTTGAATCTATTAGACATTGTTCAGCCATTGGATTTTTGAATCTATTAGACATTGTTCAACCATTGGATTTATGAAAAAATACTGTCACTTCTGAAATAGTAGCAGTATTGAAAAAAGAGTAACTGCCATTAAAAACATTTTGTGAGTTAGTTAAGGCGTTTGACAACATATAACCTGTTACCTTAATAGTTAAATTTTATGGCTTCCATAAGATCTCTATAAATTTGGTCTGATCTTCCTTAACAAATGCAAATTAAAACAACACAGGATCAAGGTTGACATTCTGAACTAGGTGCTGTTACTAAATGTGGTTTGGTTGCTAGCAGGTCATGGTAAAACATGTCACATGTGAAGGAAGGTGATGTGTAGTGATGTACAAGTTCTCTGAGTTAGAATCTGTTTTATTGCAAAACAATCAATTGAGATAGAAAATTGGAACAAGGATGGGAAGGAGCACGCTATTTGTTGATTTTGTTAATGCTACCTTTGTTGATAATCACTGGCATTAAAATGAATCGAGATCCAATATTGGAATAGATAGGCAATATGTTAGAAACTATCTGCAACCAAATAAAAGAAATAAAAATGGAAAGGAGCAAATTATTAGCTCAGTTTGCTAACACTACCACCTATAATGATTGGTGGTATTGAAATGAACCCAGTTCCAACATTGGTACAAATGATCTAGATGTTAGAAACTGTCTGTAACCAAATAAAGCGAATAAGGAATATTCTAGCAAAACTGCTGTTCATTACTCAAACAACTCCACATTTTTTCTAATGCAGACAGTCAAAAATCTATTTAATGATGTGTCTTCTTAGCTTCCAGAGAAGGCTATGAGAATGCATCACGACACAGGACTTGGAAGCCTAGTATTCATCTTTATTCCATGCCATCACAACAAATCTGCCACAGATTTTTCGTTAATGATTAATGTAGCTGTGACTACAACTGCACATTCTGAACTGGCTCAAAAGTGACATACCAGAGCATATACTCTCTTTTTATATCCATCGTATAATGTTGCAACAGAATTCCAGACTCTTTTTTATACCTATCATGTATAGGTATAAAGAAACTTGCAAGTGAAGTTCTTATTCTCTCCTTTTTATACCTGTCTATTATGTGACAAAAGAGTTCCAGACATCCTGCTTATTCTGTTCTTTTATACTTGTCTAATAGGTGCCACTTTGTCCACCACAAAACTCATATGTGGTCGCTTGGGATCGAACCTGAGCCAACTAGGTGAGAGGCACAGGGTCTAACCACTCGGCCATGATGCAGCCCAAAATACTTGTTGAAATCAATTAAACAGGTATTTTAGTGTTACATTTTAGTGTAAAACCTAATTTTTATTATAATGCATGCAACAGAGTGTTTCTTTAAAAAAAAAAAAAAAAAGATGATTTATTGTGAACCATTAGCTCATGTTGGCATGATGCTTCACTTTGGTATATGTGAAGCAATCCACACTTATATAACAGGTGCATGTGGTTCACATTGTCAAAAACTATTCTGTTGTGTAGAAGTTATTCAGTATATGTTTTCAGTTCATTTTCAAATATGAAGCATAGTTTATCGTTCTCTTTCATTCATGTATATATGTGATAATTTTATAGGCAAGAACGCTTTAGACAATACATTATGAATTTAGTTGAGCTGTTAAAAATGCCTTTTTAAGAGGAACTTTAGATGAAAATATTGGCACAAAAACTGCAGGGCAATCTATACCTGATCTATCAATTGAAAAGAAAGGAAATGCAATTAAAAGTTCTGTTTATACAAGGAAATTTAACAAAATCATTTAATGACAAAATGACTGGATCTGTAGGTGTGAAATCAGAAATGTGTTCCTTGGTTTTGCTTGCCTCCTCTTCGTAGGTACTGATTCATGGTCTATGGCAGGTGTTAAAGATCTAGGTGAGGTACAAGCACTGTTTTTTTGCTTTTTAGGTCATATAGCATATTATGTTTTTAGGCTTGAGCTATTACTGACAAATATAAAAAGTCTTCTGCACATTTCTTTGCAAAATGAAAATCATTATTATGGTCAAATAACCAGCTTTGCATGCACCTTGGTGAACTTTCATACTTAAAAAATTGTTTGCTTCCTCACCTCACATGTTGGAAAGCATTCCCCCTTACTCTTTTATGCTTTACATGGATATAATTACCAGAATCCATAAGTCTCTAATAAATAAAACATTGGCTGATAAGATCAATAGTGAAGCCCTTCTCTTATGATGGAAGCTATCAAACAAAGGAAAACATAGATGAAATACCAGAATTTTATAACTCATATTTGTATGGCCTTCTGTTTTTTGTTCTTGTTTTGCTTGCTTTGTTTGTTTAGTCCCATCAACATGCAAGACTTGGAACACTGAACATGTCATGCAGAATACCATGTTTATTAATTCATGTGACAAAACCATTTTGACCACCACCACCACTAAATATTTAACTACTACGAATGCATGCAGTTTTTTTTACTGGAAGCACCATATTATACAATTACTCAATATCACTATTCTAGACAAACAGTGTGTATAATATCATGCAAGATCGTAAGTAGTAGGATGAAAAATCATTCAATCCTACTGGCGAAAACAGCAGACAAGTATTAAGATAGTTTAAGACAATATAATGTATCCTTTAACCAGTACAACGACAAATCACTTGTGGCCCAAAAAGTAGTAATGATCATCCATAAACCATTTTATCGAGTATTAGATAGATTTTAACAGCAGACTTGTACATTTTATTTTTCTCCCGAAGATAATAATTTTAAGTAATTTGGTAGCGTAATTCAACTAGATTTGCAAAATAGGAACGTATCTTACAAGCACATTAAATTAAAAGTATTGTAATATAATACCTGTGCAAGACAAAGATGCGGTCTGCGTTACTTTTGGCACAACTGATTTTGTAATTGCATACACATACTTATACTCCTAACAATATTTTACGTAATTTGTAACACAAGTTACCAAAACAAAATATACTAGCAGCTAGTGATCACTGCGCCATATAGTGATATCTAGAAGGCTTTGGTTCACGTTCACACCCACGTGGATCAGCTTTAGGAATCATTTTAAAATTCAGTGCCATAATCAATAGTGTTCATAGTTGTGATAGCTTGAATTAAAAATAATAGTAAACGTCAGAAATGAGCATGAAATTAAAAAATCAGCATTGCGAGTAATAACAGAGATTGCTTCTTGTGTTTCCACAGGTATTATACAGTAGTACTTCTAATTTAATGATCTGGTAAACATCGCTAGATCGATTGTGGTATCTACCTATAGTGAAAAATGAAAGTAGACTGTGCGGATTGTGGCGAAAAGACAGGCATTAATAATATCCAGAAATAAAACACCTACTTGTAATGCAACATAAATATTGTTTAAAATCAAACATACGTAAATTATACAAAGAATATCCCTAAAATGTAAATATGAAATTTGGCAGGAAATATAGAATAACTAGTTTTTTTTTTCTCTCTCTCTCCTCAATAAAATATATTTGGCACGAAAATTCCGGATTCGATGAGAAATTTTTCATTTTGCAGAATCATTTGCTATCCCCACACAGTCTGGAAGTGTGTGTGTAATAGTGAATGTGCTTGTGTTGAAAATGGAATTAAAACAAACAACATTAATTAACCTGCAAATAATGTACAAAAACAAAATTGTGCTACAATCACACGACTTTCTCAAAAAACTATGGTTTGCTTTTATTTAGCGTTTGAAAACTACTTCTCAAAAGGTTCTTTTTCTTTCTACATTATGTTAATTAAGATAAACATTTACAGAAATACCTTAATTACACTTTTTATTGTACACATTAATGGTGCGTGGCTAAAATGTGTTATAGTGCTAGTCGTCAATTATAATCATCATTGTTGTGAGAGAGGTGCTATTTACTGTTAGCATGGTCTGTTTTTTTTTTTTTTTTTTTTTTTTTTTTGTTTGTTTGTTCTGTCTCATTATCAAGCAAGGCTCAGGGACATTCAACACATCACACAGAAAGCCAAATTTATCTATACATGTCAGATATCCATTTTGACCACCACACTAAATGCCCAGCTACTACAAGTGCATGCATGTTTTACTATAATTACCATGTTATACATTTAATCATTATCAAAATTGAAGAAAACCGTAAGCGGTGCTTTTAATGCCATGCAATATCAAAACTAATTGGATGGAAATGAAGTATGCCATCCTATTGGCCAAAACTCTAGAGAAATATAAACATAGTTTAAGAAATTCCAACTAACAATATGTGTAATGCAATAAAACCATCACAATGACATATTACATTTCTGTTATGGCACAGGCCATTTTACTGATCATCCATAAGCTCTTTTGCAAAATAATGGGTCTTGCTGCATAGATGTGTTTTTAAGAGCAGACTTCTATTTTTGTATTTTTCTTACAGATAACAATTTTTCCGACACATTCATAGTATATTCCTTTTAGGTAACAAGTAAAGCTTATCACTTGGTTTGTGTAAATGCATTATTTGTCTAATACTTATGTTATGTGGATTTTTTGCAGTGCTTTCTTAATATTTGATGAAGAAACACATGAGTATGTAAATGTATTCACAAGGAAGTGTCAAAGTGTTCAGCCTTTGATGCAGATGCTTGCATGTAACTGTATTGTTCATGCTGTACATGGTTCTACTGGCTCTCTTTTGTAGTATATACACTTGTTTACTTTCAACGGAATTGACTCAGAATGCAAGACATTTCATTACTGATCTAAAATAGGCATATACCTGCTTTAATGTATGGATTATGCAAAATGAATTCAATGACATAAGAGCAAATATCACTGATCTTAGCTTTGGTATAATGTTCTCTATATGAGCTTTCCAGTTTAGATGCATATCAACCGGGAGATCTAAATATTTATGAGGTTTGATCAAGTATAGCTTTATTAATGCCTACTTAGAGCAAGATTTTTTGAATTGTTTGTTGCAAATTTCAAGACCTTTGTTCTGTAAATGTTTAAACCAAGTTTATTGGCCTTAAACCAGTTGTATATAGTGCTCGATGCATTATTCACTTTTGGTGCAATATCTTGTAAGCCATCGCTTGTTACTATTATGCAGGACCATAAGCAAACAGGACCATGTTCCCTATGGTTCTAATTGCTAAGTAGAGGTTGTTAATATAAATAAAGAAGAGTAATGGGCCAGGAATTAATCTTTGCAGAACTCCATTCTTAATGATTACCCAAGTGAAGCTTTGTTTTTTATAAAAATGTTTTACATCAACCCTTTTTTCTGTTCC
Source organism: Hymenopus coronatus (assembly GCA_030762935.1). Lineage (NCBI taxonomy): Eukaryota > Metazoa > Arthropoda > Insecta > Mantodea > Hymenopodidae > Hymenopus > Hymenopus coronatus. The sequence continues at coordinate 30,199,311 of CM060899.1, read as the reverse complement.
CCAAATATGACTTAGACCAACTAAATTGTCCTTTATTCACTTCCATAAAGCATTATCTTTTCTATTAGAATTTCATGAATTAGCACAGTCAAGTGCTTTGTCAAGATCGCAAAATGTACTTCCAATAAGCATTGTTTATCCAGCACTGAAATTATTTCTTTAGTAAGCATATATGCTGCAGTTTTCATTAATACACTTTTCCTGAAACCAAACTGTTCTTTTACTAGAATATGATTATGTTCAAAGAAATTGTAGAGCCTATTAAAAATAACTTTTTTTCAAAAATCTTTGAGAAAGTTGATAGAAGTGATATAAATTTATAGTTTGACAGATTATGTTTATCACCTTTTTAAGCAATGGTTATGACTGGCATATTTAAGTCTTTTCCAGAAAATTTTCAGTAACTAAGGATTGATTACACAAGTAGCATAGCGAATTATTTATTATAATGGTACAGGCTACATAACTTCAGTTCTGCCAACCCAAGAAATAATAATAATGATAATAATAATAATTAAATAATCGTAATAATAATATTTATTTCATCCAGTTTATCAAATCAATTATTTTGGACACATCATTACATGCATATATACATTTATACAGTCACTATTTATAATTCATCCAAGTTATATAAGTATCTATTTAATATACCTTCAATTTTAAATTAAATTTTCATTTTGATGCCTCAGCGATTGCTTTAATTTCTGGAGGTAATTTGTTAAAAAGCCTAATTCTTGGATATTTTACATCTTTCACAGATACAGTTCTATTTACACATATAATAGTTCATCTTACCTCTTGTACTGTATTCATACATTTGTTTATTTTTTATTTGTTCATACTTGTCTACTACAAACATTATTGCTCTATAAGTATATAGAGAATAAATGGTTAGTATCCTTTTATTAAAAAGTCTCCCTGCATGATTCCATGGATTTTAAATTAAACATAGTTCTAATAATTTTCTTTTGATATAGAAGTAATTTGTCCATATGTGTTTTTGCAGCAGCTCCCCCTTATTTCAATCCCATAGATTAAATATGGGTAAATACATCCATAATAAAGGAGTTTTAAAATTTTAGAGTTTTATAACTGCTAAAATATCTTATTAAGTATACTGACTTCATGCGCTGAATGTAATGTTGCCAACCAAAACCATAGATACAACATTGGCTATTTATCAAATTGAACATAAACTGTATGTTAATAAAGAATAGATGCACTCTATCTATAAGTGAAGAAATTAACATATAATAATGCACACATATTGTAATACCTTTTCAATATGCCAAACTTATCCATGCCGACAAGGTAATGATGTGGGAAAGCAATAAGAATGTTGTGAAGAACTGCTGAACTCAGGTAAATTTGGTGAAATATAAACTGCTAAAACTATGTATAACACAGCAACAGTTATAGTGTATTTTCATGGTTTTTGAGCTATAAGACACATATGGTTGAAACATTTAACTGCATTAAATTTCTAATGAAGAAAGTGCAAAGTCGGATAAATTTGTTGAAGTATATACAGCATACAGCTAATGTAGCAACAGTTTTAGTGTGTTGTAATTGTTTTTGGGACATTGTTGAATCCCTTTACAGAAATAAGTATGCAGTGAAGAAACTGATAAGATTGGGTAATTTGGTGAAATATAAAGTGCATACAACTAGTGCAGCAACAGTTATAGCATGTGCTCATTTTTTTTTAGCATAAGACTCACATTGTTGAAGCACTTTACTATAATAAGTTTGTAGTGAAAAAAACTAATAAACTTTGAATTTGGTCAAATATAAACTGCTTGTAAATACTTCATCAACAGTTACAGCAAGCTGTCTTTATTTTTGAGACACAAAACTATGTTGAAGCACTTTACATGTAGTAATTATTGCACATGTAAGCAGCTTGCTTTCAAACTTATATTAATTCTTGCACTGTGTGAGTGGCTTGCTTTCAAATGTGTAGCACTGTGTGAGCAGCATTGAGAGAAAACATCTCCTGCAGAACTTTTTTGAAAATGGTCAAATAAAGACTATTTTTAATCTAGCTTTGAAGAAATAAAAGAAGTTTTGTTTCAATATACAGTTTTTATACATGGGACCACAAAACATTGTTAGGTGGTATACAATGCTTCCTCTACACAGTATAGATAAGATGTGTTTTCAGAGACATTTCCCTATCAAACTCAGAAGTGTTATACAGTACTTCCTCTACACACTACAGATTATGTGTGATTGCAGAGACATATCACTATAAAACTTAATGTTCGGTGGAATACATTTACTTCCTCGACATAGAACAGATAACTTGTTTGCAGAGACCCTCTACAGAAAGCATTAGTTTGCAGAGACATATTCCTATCAAACTTAGTGTTAGGTGGGATATAACATTTTTCCTCTACACAGTACTGATAACGTGTGTCTGCAGAGACATATCCCTAACAAACTTAGTGTTGGGTAGGATACAATACTTCCTCTACACAGTACAGATAATGTGTATGCAGAGATCCATATCAAACTTAGTGTTGGTAGGAGACAACACATGCACACTATAAATAACTTATGTTTGCTGTGTTATGTCAAAGTTAGGATTGGGTAGGATATAGTGTTTCCTCTACAAACTATAAATAACACATGTTTCCAGTGAAACATCAAACTTTTTATTGGGTATGTTATTATACGTCCTCTACATCCTAAAAAATGTGTTTGCAGTAAAATATTAAACCTAGGGTTAGGTGCGATAAAATAGTTCTTCTAACACACCATAAGATAATTGGAGCAGAAGATTGAAAAAAGAAAACAATGAATTAAGCATTATGTAGAAGGCTTCATGGGATATAAAGATCAATTTGAAGAAACACAATTTTTCCATAAATGGACATGATTACAGTATATTTTTCTGTACCCTTAAATGCTAATATGCCAAAGATGCACTTATTATATTATCTGTGAATAAAAGGGTCAGTGTGTGCGTAACTGACAATGTAACGTGACACTGTGAATAACAGTAAAGGTATGAGAAAGAGAATATATGTAACAGTGAAAATGTATGAGAGTATATGTGTAACAGTGAAGATGTGAGTATGAGAATATATGTATAACATTGAGGTTGTGACTGTGAGAGATTTCAGTGTATTAGCATGTATAACAATCAATGATGGTGCGAGATTGTGATTATGACTGGGTGAAAATGAAATGGTGTTTTATTTATGTACAATCTTTAACTACAGTGGTTCTCAGTGTCCCATTCTGTATTGGGCATGTAAGACCACTTAATTAGGCTTATGGTTCTTTTATGTGTCATAAATCTATGACACCAGACCAACAGCTTTACTATCATCCTCTGTCAGATTTGAATCCACGACCTTGGGTAAATGAGGCTGGCAAGGTAATCACTACACCATGCAGGGTAGCAGTATGAATATGAGAGAGTATGTATAACAGTGATGGTGTGAATGTAAGAGTGTATATATAATAGTGATGATATGAGTATGAGAGAGTATGAATAAGAATGATGTAATGAGTAATAATGACAGTGTGTGTAACACTGATATTGTGTGTACTATGAGAGAGAGAGAGAGAGAGAGAGAGAGAGAGAGATTGTGGATATGAGACAGTGTGTCAATGTGACAGTGTAGCTGTATGAGACTGTGTGTAACAGTCATAATATTTGTGAGAGTAAGGGAGAGTATAGAAATGAGATACTGTATGTGACAGTGACAGTGTGGGTATAGGAGGCAGTGTGTGCAACAATGGCTATGCCCAAGTGGTTAGACTACTTGCCTCTCACCAAGGGGCACGTGTTCAATCCAGGAGACTGCATGTGGAATTTGTGGAGGACAAAGCAGCACCGGGTCAGATATTCTCCTGGTTCCCCACTTTCCTCCACTATCACATTCCACCAGTGATCTATCTTCATTCCATGTGTCACTGACTGCAGTGCTATGTGTAGCAAGAGCGGGCATTAAACAGTGTAAAAAAAGTGATCATGTGTGTTGAGAAAGAGAGATTATGAATATAAGAAATTGTGTGTATATCAGTGACAATGTGAACATGAAAAAGTGTGTATAACAGTGAGTATGTAAGTATAGGATAGTGTGAGGCATATGTAAAATAGTGACAATCTGAGTATGAGACAGTGTTTTTAACAGGGATGGTATGAATATGAGATAGTATGTTGGTGCGTACATATGTGTATGTATGAGGGGGAAAGAGAAAGTGGCCATGTGACAATGAGACACTGTGAGAGAGAGAGTGATAGTACGAATATGAAGCAGCATACGCAGCAGTTATGATGTGAAAGAGTGCATAAAAGTGAGTGTGCATATAAGAATCATGTGTGTGGCAGTGATTGTGTGAAAATCAGATTTTTTAACAATGGTACTGTGAAAAGGAGACAGAATATGTAACAGTGATGGTATGAATATGTGACTTTTATAATAGAGAGTGATTGAGATTTTGAGATAGTATGTGTAACAGTGATGGGGTGAGAGAGTGACTGTATAAATGTCAGACACAATGTGAATATGATAGTGTGTGCATGTAGCATTGACAGTATGAATATGTGATGGTGTGTGAGAGAGAGAGAGAGAGAGAGAGAGAGAGAGAGAGAGAGAGAGAGAGAGAGAGAGAGAGAGAGAAGGTGACACTGTATGAGACAGCATATCAGTGATGGTGTGAGAGACAGTGACAGTATTAATATGAGACAGTATGTGTGTATGAGTGTTTGTGCCTGTGTAGGAGAATATATGAGATAATATGTGTTAGAGTGACAGTGTGGGGGTATATGAGACAAGTGTGGGTACCAGTGATGACATGTATATGAAGTGTAACAATGATGGTATGATAATGACACTGAATTGTGTAACAGTAACTTTGTAATTCTGAGACTGAGAATTTTATGCTATGCATGTGTGTTAGTAGACAGAATATCTGTAAATAAAAAGTTGGTAAAATAGCTTACCTGCTATTTAAGTCAGGTCTATACCAAAGATGATACTTAGGAAAACATTGAAATTTATTTTATTTATGCACTATTTATCAGTGCTATGGATCTCAGTTTTCCATTCTATTATTGGGCATGAAGGACACTTAATTTAGCTCATGTCTTTTTATCCACTTAAGGATCTTTTATGTGGCATAAATCTATTATATGGGACCAGTGCTTTACTTCCCTTCCAAAAAAATAATGCTAAGGATTTTTATGCCACAAAAAATCCACCATGCTGTTACTCTCAGCAATTCCAATAAGCCCGTGTTTTGATCATAAATCTCTGCTCCCTCTTTTCTAGACATTATGTGTTTATCTGACTGATAATTAAAACACTCAACAAATTTTGATTCTTTCTTGAAACACTTCCATTTCAACCCATTTACCATTCACATTAAACAATATTAACACTTTTCTCATTTTATTAGCTTTCAATGAAAATCGTTGCCTATTGTTGAGCCTAATTCTGTACAATTGGAATGGTGTGACTCATTGTTAATTATGTGATCTGAGCATTGACTGTCTTTAGCATCCATAACACAGTTTTGTTACATTTAGCAATACAATATATACTCACTGAATTAGCTTCACCTGAATATGAAATGCCATTTTATCTGAGCTCTTCTCATTTATCTGCATCTGGGGTCATCCTCGTGTTGTTCCTCTTCCTCTCCTGGTACCTTTAGCTGACATCATACCTCTTCTTGCATTTGGATTTGTTCTTTGACAGTTGCTGTTTCCACTGAAGTTGAGTCTACCTTTCAAATTGAGTACTTTCCCTTCACTTTTATTTGTAAGACAGTCTCTTTGATAGTGGCGAGACTGTTGGTGCCTATAACACAGATTGCTTTTGTTCTTTACTGAAGAATTGGACATCTTCTTGAATTCCAAAATTAACTGTGATTTCACAATATTCTCTGGATTTTTCCTATTGTGGTAGACCTTCTACAGTATCCACCACATGAACAACACTTTCAGTCATACATAATAAGTAGTTACATTTATCTCTTTTGAAATGTTTTCCCTGGTGCTACTTAGCTCAGTATACCTCTCTAAAATGTTTAAAAATGTTGTCGGTTTATGATTCTTTTCCAACTTTAACCTTACCATTTTTTCTATTTGCAGCTGGCTGAATAAATAGTATCAAATATTTGTAGCATATCTGTTATAGTGCTTTCTGTAACGATAATCTCCAATTGCTTATTGCTGACACTGTTAACTATATAATTCTTTGCTTTAACTTCCATTTTCCTCAATTTGTCATATTTTATATTTTCTGATTTTAGTTCTGTTTTCATCATTTTGCTTCATCCTTTCATATATGTAATTGTAGGCAAAATCTAGACTTATTGTAGCCTGTACCATCAAACATCGTAAGATTCAATTCTTTATTGTCATCTATTTTTAACATTTTGCTTTAAATCCATACCACAAGATCTGTTAGAACATCAAGTGTTCTTTCATGAATCCTGGGAACTGGTTTTATAGTAGTATTTGAAACATCTACATCCATTATTATCTTGTATATATTAGTTCACACACATCCTATTGGATTCAAACTTATTTATTGTTACAACTTATCAACATAACCTTTACAACTTTCACTTTTACACTTGTAGCTTACTAAACCTATGCCATCTTTTTTCCTCATACTTTTGTATTACAATGTAGCCACACTAGAAATACTAAATTACATTTCCAACAGAAAAAACTAATTCCTCAAGAATTAGGAGCTAGGGGCATAACCATCCATCCCAGACAATTCAGTACTGGTTACACAATTACATAAAATAAATCACTAATCAAATATGTTGAGTGCCACCATGAGCCTGCATCTTGTTTGATTAATGTGGAGTTACACTACTACATTATTGCGTTCAGGCAGATCAATTCGCACCAATTAAATTATTCTTGTTCTTGCTATCTTACCAGCCAAAAGCATATAAAATAAAGTTAACCTTATATTCTAAGTCTCATCTTCCATCCCTACTTCACTTCAAGTCATAGACTTGTATTATTTAACCTCCTGACTTTCTACCCAATAAGCAGATTTTTAGATGTCAACTACAGTGAAGTAGAATTCAGAAAAAGAAGTAGAGAAAAATATACATTCAAAACTTTTGTCCAAAACATATTGCTTCTTAAACATTTATTATTTCCGTTGAAAAGGCTACACCAAAAGGTTTAACATTCAAAGTGCCCATCAGTAGTATTTATTAGGTCATGGGTTTGATTTCCAATAGAGGCATGGGGAACTATCTTCTTTCAGGAAACTTTCTATGCTATTCATAGATTTGGGTATTGTGTCTATTCTACAGAAGTCCATTTATTCTGTTTTAAAATTTGTATATAATGCCAAAATACTATAAATCTAAGATTAAATCATGAAATTAAATCTGTTGAGTTGGATGAGAATGAATGAACGATACACAGCCAGTAATCAAATTCTTGTTTTTATCAATAAGGTTTAATATGTCATTCAAAGGTAAGTGAATATCTCAGAAATTAATATTACAAAATTGTATAAATATGGCATTTTTTACATAATTTACAGAAATGTGCCATTTTCTAAAGTATGCTTTCTTGCTGTCATACATGTTTTTAAATAAGACAAAAACCTTGAAAATGCAAAAGTTATAATCTCAGAAACGTTTAAAGCTATGAAAATATCCACATAATATAATTGTGTATTTTATACAGCTCTAGAATTTCCTTTAGTAGATTTCCCCAATTGTGTACTTTTCTATTTTATATGGGATTATAACAAGAGAAAAAATTTGATATTGTGAGAAATAATAGGGTAGGTCTTAACCTTGTAATATATCACAGTTTAATACAACGTGTGTGCCATTTTCAACAAATTATTTTTCTATTTAAAGGGTAGTTTTATTTTTGGGAGGGGATCCAGTTGAAAACATTTGCCTTCTACCCTTAAAGGATCCTTAATTTAAGTTGGAGATTTGGTAATTCTGTGGCTTTTAGTTTTTTAATTCTGTTAACACAAACTGACCTTTGGCCCAAGTTCGATCCCAAGCAATAACAATAATGAAGTGTTAATTTATAAATTAAAAAGTAATAACACTGAGAATTGTACAGGTATGTGAAGAGCACATGAAATCCAAATGCTGCTGCCCTGCAGTTTGTTTCTTTGCACAAATATCTAATTTAAGTAAAAATGTTTCATTTGTTAAAGAGTTGGACTATTTTGTCAGTACCAATGGTTGGTTTGACAAATGGCTGCAAGGTTTATCACAGTGAGAGTTGTGCCACAACTTACTCCCTCTTTCTCTACTCTTCCCTCAACATGCCTACCAATCATGCCTTGGCCAAGTGGTTAGACTACTTGCCTCTCACCTGGACAGCCTGGGTTCGATCCCAAGCGACCGCACGTGAGATTTGTGGTGGACAAAGTTATGCAGGGGCAGGTTTTCTGTTCTCCTGTTCCCCCCATCATTGCATTCCACCAGTGCCCTATATTTATTCATTTATCATCAGTGTTATCGCCTGCAGTGCCACAAGTAGTTAAAGTGGACGTTAAGCACTATAGAAAAAAAAAAACATGTCTACCACCCACCTTAATGATAGTTACAGTTGCTCAAAACAAAATGTCAGCTGCAAATAATTAGGAAACTAAATTGTAACATAATGTGAAAATACTATTGAACATTTGGAGAAATTGGGTGTACAAGCCTGTAAACCCCTTGAGGATCTACCCCTGTTGTCTGTATTATCTTTAGCATAGAGAAGCTTAGTCTGCTCTTCCATGTCCCCAGGAATTTCTGACCCAACCTTCATGCTTTTTTGCAGAAATGGAGGCCCACATTCTACTACAGCCTAAGAAGGGACCTCTGGTTGTTGAAAGCTCACATCTCAATTTTATTCCCTCAACTAGCTAGGGGTGTCTATGGTCTACCAGCAGAGCCCCACATATCTGGGTAAAACTAAATATTGAGTAGGTCATCCAACATCCTTGTGGTTGTATTAATGTCACGTGTACTATGCAACTCATTGGCACAGGTTACCTAAAACCTTAGGGTTTTGAAGTTGGTTTGTGGTCTCAACTGGTTATTTCAAGACAGGCCTACCATGTGATTCAGTGATCAACTGATTCCTCTCTATGTTGATGCGTCTGGTACTCACTCTGATTCTAGCACTAGGGGCTAGTAAGCTGCTAAACCACTCCAGAGGACCCAGCTGGGGAATTTTAATGCCTTAGGACATTGATATTTCATAATTTTTTATTTAAATCTGTTTCTGTTTGTTCTTTGGCTCCTAATACAATATTAGATACAACCACTGAAGTGAAGGAAAGCCTGATTTTTATTTTAGTCCCAGAGAGAAATATTTTTTTTCAATGAAAATACTTATAATCCCTCTCAGTCCATTAGCAGCTAACTAAACAGAGAAAATCTCCTGCATGCATCATGATCTTTGTGGTAATCTTTTTCTTTTCTGGGCACTGATACCTTAGTTGAGTGAGTGCCTTTAAACACCATACATCATCATTTATAAATTCCCCAGTGGTTCACCACTGCCATACCTGCCAGGTTTGAAACTTGCTTTTGCTGCATGATGTTTAAAAAATGAAAAAAAAAATACCAAGTAAGTCTCCTCAATCTGTGGATTGGTCACTAGGTAGCCCTGTATTTTACAGACAATGCAAAATACAGGTGCTGATACCGCATTCATGAGCCTACTGATTAGGCCTACAGTGGTGCTTGTCAGCATGCTCCAGTAGCACAATGGTTAACTTGCTAAAAAGCCATGGAGGGAGTCAGAATTTTAAATCACTCTGGCAAGTAAATAACTTTTTATATTCATTTCGGTATATTTTCAAGAATCTTATAGCAAATTATTATTTCCTTAAAAACTGGATTTGCATATAAATACAAAGTTCCAGCCATTCCTACTGACTGTGGAACAATGTTTTCCTATAGGGAGTACCTAGACATGCTGTTAGTATATGGGGAAGCACAGCAGAATGCAAAAGAGGCACATCTTCTATAATAACAGAGGTTTTCGCTGAGAAAACTTCCTTCAGATCACAAGTTTTTGTGATTTGCAAACTGCTTTCTGGAATCGGGAACAGTGCACAAGTCTCTATATCCTCAAAGAGATCACCCTGTCTGTGACCAAACACTAACAGATTGTGTGACCAATATGTTATTCAGCATTTGCATTGTGGTATAAGAGATATTTGCAGGTGCTTTAATATTAACCAATCTTCCACATAAAAAATACTGCACCATACAAAGTTTCACCCTTATTATCTTCAACTGCACAAGAAGCTAGAATATGGACAGAGATTGGCGTTTGCTAAATGGATTATATGAGACAAACAAGTTGTTATTTATGAACAATGCAGGGTTCCACAACACATGCCAGTAAATTGGCACAATGTACATTACTGGAGCTCTGTAAACTCACATTATGTGCTTCCACAACACAGGCAATGTAAATTGCCCACAACATGATTGTTAGAGCACTGTAATCCCTCATTGGAATCTTCCATAACACAGGCAATATGAATTGCCCACAACCTGCATTGCTGGAGCAGTGTAAACTCACATTGGATGTGAGAAGCAACTTACAAGTTTGATGAGATTTCAATGTTTGGCTGGTATATTTGGTGATAATCTAATAGGTCCATATTTTTATGATGGGCAATCACTGGGAATCGCTACATACGCTTCCAACAATACCAGCTGCGTATTCTTCTGGATGAAGTGCCATTGTAGAACCGACTGACTTAACTATGACATACCAACATGATAGTGTGCCAGCTCATTTGGCATATTGTGTAACAGCTTATCTCAATGCCACTTACCCTGAGTGATAGAGCAGATGGCCAGCACATTCACCAGAACTAACCCCATTAGATTTTGTCTTATGAAGTTTGCTTAAAGATATTGTATGCCACTGAGCCCTCAATAGCTCTCAGCATGTCTTCACACCAGCCATATTGCATCAGGATGGGCAGGCCATAATGAGTAGACTTGAGAGCTTCCAGCATGGTGGCCACTTCAAACACATTTTGGAAATGGGTAAAATGTAATGCTTTATGTGTCTGATGATCTGGCATGATATCACAGTTTTTGATAAATGTGCTATTTTGGAAATGAGAGAGTTTCATACTGATCATAATATTGATTTGCAAACGTTATCTAGTTTGTATGTATATACTGCATTTTGTAAATTCTCAGAATTTATTGTCTTTCTTTTTAATGAAAAATTAGCTTTAAATTGTAAGATATTATTTGATGTTGTCTTATGTTTGTAAGTTATATTTACGACATTATATGTACTTATTTATGATGTTCAATAAAACTTATTTTAACAAGTAAAAATTTGTGTTTTAATAAAATTTGCATAATTAAGTGAAATGACACTTCCATGCAACACTATCATTCTCTTTAAATTTACTGAACCTAAAAAGCTACTTTCAAGTGGCAGTATTTGAACTGGGATCTCCACCTCTGAAGACCATGGTCCACATTGCTGCACTATGAGAATAAATAACTTCACTAACAGCGGTGCAGAGTAGCCAGTTTAGCTGAAATACAAACAATGTGATGCAGTGCACAATATTTGCAGCTTAGCCTATAAAATACCAGGACTGCATGTCTTCTCAATATGCTGGATTAAAGGACTTACCTGGTATAGTGGATGAAACACAATTTCCACTTCTCAATATTAATGTTTGGGAGAAAAAAAAGAGCAATACCTTGTAATTGGATAAATTCAGTAGCTGAAATAAACAAAGGTAAACAAAAATCTATAAGTGTTATTATATTTTTTATAAGCTTCTTAGTATATACACTTAGTGGCAATTGTAACAAAAAAGATGTCAAGTCTATCTAATGCCCATCCCCTAAACATTACTATTCATGTTGTGAATATGTGACTTTGAAACTTCTCAGCAAAGAGAATATGACTGATTGTAAATTATTGTAACTCTTAGAAAGTTCTTCCTCTCAGTAATGGCTTTTTACTGGGTATCTTGGGGGGAATCTGCGAATGACATCTGAGTGTGAGCTAGTATAACCTTGGAAATTCTTTCCTACTCTCAGTTAATGGCTTTTCTTAAGGGGAACCTATACGAGTAACATCTGAGTGTTAGCTAATATAACACTTAAAAAGCCAATTTCTCTCTCAGTAATGGCTTCTCATTGAGTACCTTTAGGGCAACCTACAAGAATAACATAAGCATGAGCTAATATAACACTTTGAAAGTATCTCCTACTCTAAGTAATGACCTTTCACTGGGTATTTTGGGAGAAAGCTACAAGAATAACATCCCAGTGTGAGCAAATGTAACACGTGGAAAGCCTTTCCTACTCTCAGTAATAGCTTTTCACTAAGTATCATACGGGATACCACTAGAATAACTGGAATATCAGCTAATATAACACTTGGAAAACCTTTCCTTCTCTCAGTAATAGTTTTTCACTGAGTATCATAGGGAATACAAGAATAACATTAGAATATCAGCTAATATAACACTTGGAAAGCCTTTTCTTCTCTCAGTAATAGTTTTTCACTAAGTATCATAGGGGATACCACTAGAATAACTGGAATATCAGCTAATATAACACTTGGAAAACCTTTCCTTCTCTCAGTAATAGTTTTTCACTGAGTATCATAGGGAATACAAGAATAACATTAGAATATCAGCTAATATAACACTTGGAAAGCCTTTCCTTCTCTCAATAATAGCTTTTCTTTGGGAATCTTAGGGGAAACCTTCAAGAATAACTTCTTAGTTGTTGCTAATATGTAATGTAATCTAATTTATTGCACCCAGTTTATCAACTTTTCATTGGCTTTGGACATGTCAGCCTTATTACTAGAGAATACAAATTATTTACAATATTTTTACATTATTATACATTTAAGGATCTTGTCCTACTCTCAGTAATGGCTTTACACCGAGTATCTTGGGGGAAACCTACAAGAATAACATCTAAGTATGACCTAATACAATATTTGGAATGACTTTCTTCCCACTGAGTTTCTGGGGGAAAATCTAAAAGAATATATGAGAGTGAGCTAATGTAATTCTTGGAATGCCTTTCTTACTCTCAGTAATGACTATTGTGGGTGTCTTGGGAAAACCAAAAGGAATTACACTTGAGTGTGAGCTTATATAATACTTGGAATGCCTTTCCTATCCTGAGTAATGACTTTACACTGGGTATCTTGGGGCAAACCTACAAAAATAACATCTAAGTGTGAGTTAGTATAACACTTGTAAAGCCTTTCCTCTACTCAGTAATTGCTTTTCACTGGGCATTTTGGGAAAAACTGGAAGGACATCTGTGTTTCAGCTAATATAACACTTGGAAATCCTGTACTACTCTCTTTAAGAGCTCTTCACTGAGTATCTTGGGGGAACCCTACAAGAATAATATCTCAGTGTGAGCTAGTGTAATACTTGGAAAGCCTTTCCTACTCTAAGTAATGGCTTTTCACCGAGTATCATAGGGGAAATCTACAAGTAATACATTTTGAATGTGAACTAATATAACACTTGGAAAGCATTTTCCTTCTCTCAGTAATGGCTTTTCACTGAGTATCATATGGGAAGCCAACAAGAATAACATCTCAGCGTGAACTACTTGGAAAGCTTTTCATACTCTCAGTAATGGCTTTACACTAAGTATCTTGGGGGAACCTACAATAATAATATTTCAGTATGAGGTAATGTAATACTTGGAAAGTCTTGCCTATTCTCAGTAATGGCATTTTACTCAGTATCATAGGAGAAACCTACAAGATAAACATTTGAGTGTGAGCTAATTTAATACCTGGAATGCTTTTCGTACTCTGAGTAATGGCTTTACACTGGGTAAGTTGGGGGAAACCTACAAGAACAGAATCTGATTGTCAGCTAATATAACACTTGGAAAGCCTCTCCTACTCTAAGTAATGGCTTGTCATTGAGTATCTTTCGGAAACCTACAAAAATAACATATCAATGTGAGCTAATGTAACACTTGGAAAGCCTTTCCTACTGTCAGTAATGGCATTTTACAATTATGTAAAATATTGTGGGAAACCTACAAAAATAACATCTGAGTTAATATAAGTCTTGAAATTTCTCCCCTACTCTTAGTAATGGCTTTTCACTATCTTGGAGAAACTTAAAAGAAAGCATCTGAGTGTGAACCAATATAACACTTGAAAAGCCTTTCCTACTCTCTGTAATGGCTTTCCCATTTGTTATCTTGAGGGACACCTACAAGAATGACAATTGAATGTGAGCTAATATAACACTTGAATAGCCTTTCCTTCTCTCAGTAAAGGTTTTTCTCTAGATATTGTTGGGAAACACCCACAAGAATAGTATCTGAGTGTGAGGTAATGTAAGACTTGTAAAGCCTTTCTTACTGTGAGTAGAGGTATCACTGGCTATCTCTGGGAAATTCTTACAGGAATAACATCTGTGAACTCCGTTATATTAAAATTTGAATCAAACTAAAAAAATTACATTCTATCTTTAGGATTGAAACATGGACATTCCACATATATACAATTGTCTTACAATTTGAGCAACAAAGCTCAAATTTTCACAACTCAAGTTAGGCTGATGAAGCTATAGTTATGGACATTCTTTAATGACCTTTGTAACAACATAGTGGGCAGCCTGAGCCATTTAATATTTGAATTTTGTTCCAGCTGAAAAGGCTGTAAGGGCATGTCTGCAAGCAACATCACAAAGTGTTTTACAGAAACACATGCCATATGCACCAACTTGTTGGAAATTTCAGTATTCTTGGTAACCTTTCACCTACATCTCTTAATCAGCCAATTAAATAAATATGCTGTGTAAATATTTTATTTCTTCTACTACAATAGATGACAACTTTCAGTGCATCACTTCTCTGCTTATCACATAAGGCAGAACATTTACCTTTTGTTTGTTTCCTTGCTCATTGTTTCAAGCTATTGGTATTTAATTCAATTAATGACTTTTTTCCTTCTCCACAGACTTGGTGCTAAAATTTAAGAAGACTTGTCAAGTGTAGCTGATGTGAAATGGATCTCAAAATAGATATTAAGGAAGAGGCTTCTGGCTCAGAGGATACTTCACAGACGGAGAGAGAATGTTTCTCAAAAGATTTTACATTAAAGTTCAACAGTGATGCTGCTGTATTTAACAAAGTATGCAAAACAGATATCAAAGAAGAGTTTGTTGATTCCAACTCTAGTCCACAAAGTGATTGGCATCATTCTTCTGACAACCTTCTAAAGAAGGTCAAACAGTATAGCAATGACTTTGATATGGAAACCAAAACAGAAATGAATGAAGTGTGTTTTGACTCAGACCTTTGCATAGAAAAAAAGGGACAGCTTTCTTCTGAAGTTCCTTCAATGACAGTTAATCCATGCAACAATGACTCTGAACTGGACACCAAGATAGAAATCAAAGAAGAACTGTGGTGGCTGGAAACAACTCCCGCAGAAACTCCATGTGTTGATGTTAGAACTAAGGTTAGTTTTGCTAGTAAACAAATTAAACTACATATTTCTTTATTGTGTCAGAATCAAGGAACCACAGTTCCATAGAGAAAAGAATTAGTACTCAGTGTGCAAAGAATATTTAGAATATTCTATTTCAAAATTATATAACTTGCGCCTTGATATACCTGATAATTCTAGGAGTAATCGAAAGCTAATGTCAGATAAATTGCTTAATGTCAACTTATTCTAAGTTTAGTGTAACTACAGAAGCTGGGGATAATTTTATGCCAGATCAACGAAACCGATACCGATAGGGTTATGCAAAGGTATATGATTATGAACTGGTTGCTATTGGTGTAGCTGGTTTGTTATCTATTTTCAGAGTATGTTAAGGCCTTTTTCAGATATCTTATTATTTTTTGAGAAAAACAAAATAGGAAGCTCTCAGCTGTATGGACCTTAGAGACATTTAATAATTTGCTTCATACATTTTACTCTTCATCTCTGAATGCTTGAAGTGTTATTAGCAGTCTGCTCTGAAACAAGGATAGATATTAAGTTTGCTTGTCATGTATGCGATCCTTGTGCATATTTATAAAAGAAAGGCATGTAATTTCAGTACCAATGAAAAGTTTGGTATGCCATTTCCTTACACAGTGTGACAATGCCGTATGGTATGTGATCGCTCTCAGGTTTGCTCTGTATGCACCAGTGGAGCTGGAATGTGAGGCATCGCAGTTGGATGTGTAAACAAGGGGCCAATACAGTAGTACAGGTTTGGTGTACCCAGAGTCCCAAGCCAGCCCGGTCTCAGTGGGCAACCTCTGAGTGGTGAGGGAGTCAGTCTGCAGGCCTTGCATGGAGACCCATGTTGGTGGAAAGGAATATCCTGCTTGGTTGAAGGTTGCTCTGATCTTTAGTGGCTGGTGAATGTGTGCAACTTCATACACCTCTTTAGTTTCTGCTTTACTTAAACGGGAAGCTAGTCACAAACCCACCCCTAGTCAATCGGTCATTACTAGGGTGAGTGGGATAGCGAGCCCACTATATCACCTCTTTAGCCCTGTCACCACAATGGGGTGACTCTTGGATAGACTCTGTAGGGGTGGCATTACCATTTTTATGGCAAACAATAAAAACAAAACTAAATTTTTAATGGAAAAGGAGTAGTTAAGGGCCTTTGCTTTACAAAAGGGTCTAGACCAAATTCCTGGTCTGGTTCACTTCTGTGCAAGAACACGCAATGGTACCCTCCTGGTCAAAGCATTTACAGCATCCCGGGAAGAAAGTATACTGAAGGCCAAAATGTTAGATAGTTACCCTGTTAAGTTCAAACCCGCAAGACATTGAACTCCTCTTGCAGTGTTATCATCACCCACACCTTAGACAGTTTGTCCAATGAGAAGCTTCAAGAGGATCTGGTAAACCAAGCCATCAAATCTGTGTTTAGGTTTTAATGGAAACTCAATGGTGAACTTGTATGCACCATACCCTGTTCCTTAAAGGATTAAGACAGGGAATGAAACCATCAAGAGTGGGCTCTAAATTCCAAACCTTCTCAGATGTTACATTAGTTAATGGTTTGGGCAGTTAGTGAATTCTGTACTGATAATTTTACCTGTGCTATCTGTGGAAAGGCATGAGTTGATGGAGTTTGTACTACCACTCCATCTTGTGTGAATTTCAGTGGGAAGCACTCACGTGGTTCTCAGCATTGGCCCCGATTTTATGGAGGAGAGTGATTCTAGAGATATGGCTGAGAGAGGAGCTATCCTTCTTAAAAGCCCATAAGCTCCTGTGCCTCTGCCAACCCTTTGTCCCGCGCTCCAGTACCTATAGTTCTGTTACAGTTAAACTGGGAAATCACAACCAAGACCAGCGATATAGATGGTACCACCATTGCAGAGAGGATTCTTCTAGGCAGGCCACTACCAAAGACTTCAACATCCCTATCTTTGTCTACATCACCATTTACCAAATCTGCAACTGGAAAGAGTAACCTGGCAACTGTGTCACCCAAACCACCAACCTCAGGCAATAACACTAGTACATCAGTAGGGTTTTCTACACCAACAAAAATTTCCAGACTAATTATAACAGAACTGACTTCCTCAAGGAAAGTGTAAACACCTCTCCCAAAATATCCAAGGGAAGGAAGAGTAAATGTCACTCTCCATGAAGGTCTTCTGAGGAATCTTCTGGGGGAGTAGAGGTCTGCGACCACCATCTTCGCCGATCAGCACTTCTAAACAATTTGAGTTATTCAAACCAAAATGTTCTATTGTAAGGTATCCTTCCCCATGGAGGAAATGAAACAGGAGGATTCTTCATTACCAGACAGAGCATAAGTAGCAGGATCATGCTCTTCAAAAGTGTTAGTCCTATAGCCAAAAAGAATAAATTAAACAGACCAGCACTACACAGTATGCAGAAATATCTTTCTATTTACAACTTATTCCATATTATAGGAAATGGCTATCCTACAGTGGAACATATCGAGCTTTAGATCATATTGGGTAGAGCTTGAACTGTTGCTCAACCAGCGTAACCTTTAGATGTCTGCTGCTCTGTCCACAAGACAATGTTACATTCTGGCTCTACTCCTCTATGATTTTTCATTGTAAGAACATAATCCAGCACATGGGGGCACTATGATGCTCATCAGAGATGATATTTATGCTGATTCTGTCCCCTTACAGTCTTACATCCAGAAAGGATTACATTGCCAATTACCAAATTTACCATTTGTACATAGTATACATCTACCTCTCTCTAATGATCCCCCACGCACTAATTTAGAAGACCTCATTTCAGAGCTACCAGTGCAATTCTGTGTTACGGGACATGAATCTCACTACCCACTTTGAGGTTCACCTTGGCCTTGGTGAAAGGTACAGTACTCATTGATTCTTGTACAGTAATAACCTCTCTGTCCTGAACATTGGAGAGCCTATGTTTCTTTCTGACGCCTTCAATAGTTAGAGAGAATATATAAAGCAACATTGGAATGAAGATTGATGCATTGAATAGAGGTTTGGGAAATGGAAAAAGGGTAGGAATTTGTAGATCAAATTTATAGGTCCTTTTGCAATTTGATATTGGGATTAGCAAGAATAACTCCAAATGGAGTAACATTAGTTGAATTGGAGAGAGCTGGGAGAAAGGGAGCAGTAGTTAAACAGAGAGTGAAATACTAGAACAGGATCCAAGCATTAGAGGAAGGAAATATTCTCAAAGTCTATTATAGGACACAAGTTTCAGCAAAATGGGAAAGAAATTGGTTATGTCGATTAAAGGAAAAAAAAAACACCAAATAATGCGAGGATCCTAATAATAAAACTGATGAGGTTGTAAGTATTTAATAGATTAAGTTAATAGTGTATAGAAATGTATAATTGGAGGGAATGGCACATATACATAAATAACCAGGGTGTTAACTAAATATGATACAAAATTCAGCAAATCCAGGATAGTAATTTGGTTTGTGTGTGTGTGTGGTTGAAAAAATGAAATAAATTATCTTATCTATCTTATCTTGAATACTTTGTTGTATATAATTATGTTACAGGACTGCCTGGATGAGAGCTTCCCTTCAGCACAATCAATAAGGTAAGACTTTAAGATAAAAGGTACCATTCCTCATTTCTCCATTTCATCTTCTCATCCATATTCCTTGTTAATGTAAGTCATGGAACTGTCCTCCACATATAGTCAGTGCAGCACAGTTTTTTTTCTCCAAGCTGTGTCAGTAACTCTCGCCACATTAATAAAAGTAATATTGTAACTAAAATCTTTCTTTCAAAAGCTGATGAAATTTTTAATTTTGTTCAATTCAATGTTAATTCAGATACTTGTCAACTGCTTCATCTCTCTCTAATCCAACCACACTCTCCAACATTTCTGTTGCAATTGCCCTCATGCATGCTTGGCTGCCCTGTTTTTATAACCCTGATTATGAAGCAAACAATTTCTAGAACCATGGGCCAATATATCACACATTCATTTTACACCTGCAAAGATGTGGGGCACCTATATGAAGCAACTGCCCCCATATAGATCACCTCTTCATCAGTGAACCAACTACATAAGCACTTTCATAGTGGATCTGTCACAACTCGGAATGACCTGCACATACATTTCAGAGTTGTAGTTACACTTCTCTCTCCTCAGGCCTGTTACTCTGCTAGGATCTAACTGCACCACAGCCTCTCTCATAGGGGTATCTTCTGGATATACAAGAAAACATCACCATGAGGTAACCCTTGCTATGGTTGTTAAAACTTGGGGCAGCACCTCTTTTTCCAAGCAAACAACACAGCCACATTAGAGTACACTGCTGGAAACCTCTTCTGTTAGCCTGTGTGTTGTAAGATCGCCTGCTACCTAGATGTGTTGAATGTCATCATGAAAACAGTCTATAAGATGTTCCATCCAGTCAATTACTTTTCAAGAGTACTCCCATATATTAGGTCCCATAGTAGCTGAAGACTAAGCATCTCATTGGTTGAAGAGCTGCAGGCCAGCAAGAATGATGGCACCAGGATGCTCCAGTAACTTGGTGATTGGCCACAGCCTTCCTCAGATGTTCTTCTAGAGTCTCGATATATGCTCAAGTATACTGCCTGCTATGAGTGGAGAGTTGTTATGCACATCTTGTGTACTGCAACTTGTTCCAGTGCTTCCCTCATCATGTTCTAAGCGAAGTTGGTATCCTGATTGATGTGTAGATCTGGTGGTACTTCAAAGCAGCAGAATTACAAGCCACACTGCTATGGTCTCATGGCAGGAAACTCGTTACCCTTTGATCATGATATTGTGTTAAAGAAACTGAGGTTTTATCTTAATTTGTGAGGTCCATTCTTGACTATAAAGTAAGGGCATAGAAATTTATAAGCCAAGAACAACTTTAAACAGAAAACAAATTCTCCATGCACATAAAGCCCAGGTGCCTATCTTAGAGAACACTTTAGCTATAAACAACAGAAGTCATACCACTCACCCAGCCCAACCTCTCCAACACATGCAAGCCTCTCAATGCACAGAAGACCATACAGTAAGTGCTGCCTACCTACACTATGTAAGTGTGCACCACAGTTCACCTCACACTGATGATGCCAAGTCCAGTCATTGGCAATATATTTGTGTCTTTCATGGTGTCTATACCACAGTTTTCAAGCCCTGCATATCGAAATACATTTATCAATCTGGACTCTACCAATGAACGCTGAAGTTTGTACAGAAAATCTTATCTTACCCGGTAACCTGCATGGGTATGTTTTTTGTAGGGGGACTGTTCAAAATTACTCATATAAATGTGAGCCAGAAAATCAAATTTTGGGTTGTCCATATATAGTCCTGTTGTTAGTTTGCAATATTTTCCATTAAATGTGAAAAACGCTTGATATATCCAAATTCTGCAAATAGCCATCCTACTGAGGCATATTTTGTCAGCATTACCAAATATATTTAAATTATTGTTTAGATATTTTAATGACATTGTGGCAATAGTAATGGAAAACTAATCAAGGATGCCTTGAACTTGTTAAATCTATAAAAGCTTTCCATCTAATTCACAGTTAAAATGGAAGAAAACGGTATGCTTCTCTTTTTACATATAAAAAGTATTAAAAAGAAAGACAATATGGAATTTGGAATATTCAGGAAACTTGTATACACAGAATTATATCAAGTCAGATGGCTTCAATTTAAGATAATATAAATAATTAAATTCACAGACTAATTAAAATATCTCTTAATAAAATAGAAGAGGAAAGGAATATGAGGAAATAAAAGAACAATTTTAATGAAAGGGTGTTTTGGAACATTCAAACTGCAATATATAGTGGTTTTCAGCAAAGAATTTATGGATAGAAAAATGAAGTTTAAAACACAAACTAAATAAAATAGATCTCTACACTTTCAAAAGGAAAAATGACACCTTTATAAAGGCTTAATATAACATCCCGTAGCCACCAAACAGTTCCAGAAAATGCTAGAAGACTTAAAATACAGTTATCTCCAAGAAACAGTTGCAGTTACATCAAATAAAATAGACAAAATAGCAGATGAACAGAAATATAGGATTTAGAAAGTCCAATGCAAACAATGCGGTAAAGTATATATTGGCATGACTAGAAGGAACATTGTTAGAGCACTTTAGGCATTAAACTACAAGAAAACAGACAATCTGCATTGGCTCACTATAAACATTGTTTGCAACAACATTGAACTAAAAATCTAGGAGAAGATTAAAAAATTCCAACTCAGTCTTAACTGTTTTAGCGCATCAAAATCACACACATACATATGATACCACTATTTAACACTACAGAGAAAACAGCACAAAGCAATAGGATATAAATGAAGGTAGATTACTGTACAATTTAGCACTTATGTTGTTGCAAAGCTGAATGGTTGATTCATATTGTATTTGTCATCTGGTTACACCTCTGTAAATCCATTTTGATAAATACACTGATTATTTGCATGTACACTAGTTCTGTCATTATTCTTCTAATACATCGCGAACTACGCTCTTATTTTCTCTTTGGTTTGTGACCTTCGGCAAGAGGATGACATGTTTCAACAAGCATAAAAAAAAAAAAAAAAAAAAACGGATACAGAAATTAAATTTGCAGGTGTGAAGATAAGGTCCTGAAATGCTCCAGAAAACATTTCTCTATGGCTATGATATAAAAAGCACACTGACTTTCCTGCTGAAAACAGCTAAAACGTATGACAATAGCATCACAATTAGATCGTGTTTGCAATTTTCACAGAATTTCCAGATCACAATCAGGTCGCGGTTGGCAGTAAAAGGGTTAAGCACTTGGATGTCAGTACAGGATACAATTTTAATTGTAAGTTAATTTTGCTGCCAATAGTGCATCCAAGAATGAAACACAGTTCACCATATTCAGCTGTTAGCTGAAGCTGCTAGCAATGGTTGGCAAAAACATGTTTCTAGGTGAAAAACCTTTAAACTGAAGTTAAAGTGTGACTCATTATTCAATAATCCCCACTTTATGTGTAAACTATAAAGTAGTTCATACTTATACCAGTGAAATAAATGCGCATTTCTGGTTTTTAAAGAATTTTTACTCCATGTGTCGTGTTTGTCCGGAATCTTATGCAATACAAAACAAACAGTTTATATTAGTTGATCATTTTATCAAATATGGCCATAGGGATTATGTGTTATACACATACGTTCCAGGACTGAACATTTTCTGTGAACAGCCACTAAATTTGCATTCCCTTTTACTTTTAAGTACAGGAAAACATTGTTTATGTGTTTCACATTTATTTATTATTTTGTTGAAGTCTTGGCAGCATTCCTATAGTTACCAAAACATTTTCTTTTATTTATGCATTTTTTGCATTGATACAACCAAACTGAAGTCCTTAGAGGAGCAAGGCACTCTTTATATGTTCAGGGCCGGTATACAGTTTAATAAACCCAAACAGTTAATAAACACCAGAACTCTGTTAAAGCTAGGCTTATGCTGTGCAAGGTTCCCAATCACGTAAAATCATGTTTGTCTTCACTGATTGTGAGCCTAAAAATTGCATGGAATTAAGAATTTTCATAATGCTTGCACATGACTAGCATATAAGCTCCCACAGTTTATGATGATGCTACTCCTAAAATTCACTTTTGTAGGTTCTCCAGCAAAGTATATTTAAAATGATGGTAAAAGTCACCCAAAAGTGGGGGAAAACTTGTGATGGTGTGAGACAATTTTGATAGTTCTGCACATTTTAGATTTTCAGATACTGAAAAAATGTCTAAACAGAATTGTTTCCTATGACACCACATTGCTTCTGAAATATAAAGCATGATGTATATGAGGATATGAGTTTCACAAATTTTGAAATATATATTTCAAATGAAGTTTTGTTTAACAGTCACTTTTAACTAAATTGCACTTCAGTTCTAAGTTCACACCGAGACCTCTTTCAACAAATAGAAAAGGAACTATTTAGTTTATAAATAGAATATCCCTTGATGCAGTGTATATTAATGGGAGATTTAAATGTAGGAGTGGCAGAAATGGAGATTAAATAATTAAATATCTGGGAAGATTTGGAAAGAGATGAACTTAAAAAAAAAAAAAGTCTAGGCATAGTAATGACCAGATTATAAACATTGAAGAATTAAAATTGATTCAGTTTTATGGGAACAAACGATGTGTATTACTGAATGGTTGTTGGGAGAGGGGGGCTGGAGATGAAACTGTAACAAAGATATTTGGATCAACTTCACATTTTCCATTGATGGTGTCTGTGCAGTGAAGAATGCATTGAAAATGAAAAAGAGGATAGGTGCGGCTCTGGTGTTAAGATAAGTAGTTATAAGTGGTACCCTGAGAGAACTCATGGGTATAGAGGAATTGCATTCCTATCCAAGGGAAAATTTCACAGGAATTATGGCAGAGAGAATAAAAAAGTGGGCGGAAGAACATAAAAGA
Organism: Hymenopus coronatus; assembly: GCA_030762935.1. NCBI lineage: Eukaryota > Metazoa > Arthropoda > Insecta > Mantodea > Hymenopodidae > Hymenopus > Hymenopus coronatus. The sequence continues at coordinate 30,175,386 of CM060899.1, read as the reverse complement.
ATATCCCCATTTTCATGCCTGTTTCAAATCAGGAAAATGAACAGTGGATAATATATTTATAATAAAAATAGTCTTAGATAAATATTTAACTAAGAAATATGTGCTATATTTATTGATTTGGAAAAAGCTAATGACAGGGTTGATAGAAGTATGCTGTGGTATAAGCTAAATAAGAATAAGTGCCAATATGATTGGTGTATTATAAGAATTATATTTTCAAAATAAATTCTGTACTAAGTGCAGCATTAAGGGCCTAACTACAGTCGCCCTCCGTGGTGTAATGGTTACCATGCTGACTTCATATACCCAATGTCGCAGGTTCAAACCCGGCGGAGGACGATGGATTTTTTCGGGCGTAAAAATCCTTAGCATGGCTTCCTTCGGAAGGGAAGTAAAGCCGTTGGTCCTATGTCGTAGATTTATGGCACGTAAAAGAACCTCAAGCCTGATTGAGAGGCCTCTAAGCAAAAATTTAAGTGGTCTTTCATGCCCAATATAGAATGGGATGCTGAGAACCACAGCAGTTAAAGAGCATCCATAAATAACACAACATTTATATTTAGGGGGCTAACTAGAACTGAGTCACGAGAGATGGCTTAGAAAAGGTTGTAAATTAATTTTCATATTGTTTAAGTTATTCATTGATGATATTTTGGATTGTTTGAAGCATGTTTGTAGGCATATGCCTGTAATTTAAAATATTGATATCCCTGGATTTTTTTATATGCATTATTTGTTGGTTTCTTCCATATCTCACCTTGATGGCCTGGGTTCGATCCCAAGCAACCGCATGTGGTGCAGGATGGAGCTTTCTCTATGCTCTCCATTTCCCCCACCATTGCATTTCACTGATGCTACATCTTCAATCTATGTACCATCAGGTCAGCGCCTGTAGTGCCATTTATAGTAAAAGCGGGCATTAAATACTATAAAAAAAATTTGTTTCATTATCAGTAATTGAATTAATTAATATAGCCATAGGTGAAATCAACAGATATTGCAAGGAGTGGGGCTGAAGGTGAATCAGGATAAATCTAAAATTATGGTGCTTAAGAAAGGTAATAAATTGCAAACAGATGAAAACTGGTTTATGGCACACAAAGAAATTGAGGTTGTTAATGAATTCGCATATCTGGGATAAAATTGAGAAACAGAAAAGAACTGCACTGGCTAAGGGAAGAATGGCCACAATAGCAATACGAAATGTTTATACATGATGCCAGGAATTAGTTTTAGGTGGTTTGAAAGGTTTTACTCTGCTTTAGTTGAATCTCGATGGGTTTATAGAGGGGAAATCTGGGAAATAGATGGTTGGTATAATAGGGATTGATTAAGGAGCTTCTGCAAACTAATCCTGGAAATTCCCAAGACTATTGCAAATGCAGCTGTTTTAATAGAAGTAGAAAAGATAGATATCAGGAGGTTATGCTGGAGAAAGTATTGAAAATTTCTTTTGGATCCGAGAGCTACCTGGTACTGACTTACTGAAAATATGTCTGATATATCAAGAAGAAAATTTGGGCATTTTGCCTAATGTCTGGCTGAAGAAAATCAGTGAACAGTAAATGTCTCAGGAGATTTTTGGGCTAATATTGGATATTTTGGAAGTAAGATCCAGGATGGAAGACTGGGATACACAGATGTTATTTTCTCAAAAACTTTCTCATTAGCATTTTACAGGGAGTTAAAAGATGACCCAACAAAAAAGAAGAACATTTTGATCTGTAAAAAGAGTGAAACAGAAAAGAAAGCCTAGTTTAGATTAGGCATCTAGAAATTAAGGCAATTGAGGGAAGAGCTTATCCCAGGTGTGTGTCCAATTTGTAAACAGGTAGAAGATGAAGATCACATTATGTTTCAGTGCAGGGCCACAAATAGCTAGAGGGAACATTTAATAAGTAGGAAATGGCTACTGAGAAACCACCAAATTGCTAATAGAAACAGTTTTGAGACTCATAAACACATACCTAAATTAGGAGTTTTAATGGAAGGTATGAATAAAATGGAAAAGGTCAGCTGTAAAACTTGGAAACTAGATCAATTTCAGAGGATAATAGATATTTAGTGATTCCTTCAAATGTTCTGTATTTAATATGTTTGCCTGGCCAACTATCTAGGGTTAAGTTCAGACCTTAATCATATATACACTTAGCAGTATAAATCAACAAACTAAATTGCACCAATTACTTAATCAAAATCTTGCATAGAAGTTACGGTCATTGAACATATGAGAATGATTTAGACGCATTGAATATCATCTCTGTTTTGCTTGTTAAAATTCTTGAAACTAAAAATTTTGAAACAGACTCTTCTACTTTCTACCTGAAAACCAGTTGTGCAAGATGGTTTGCTTGTGCTTTTCAGAAGTGTTTTTTCTCATAAGGAAATACTCAATGCAGTATTCATGACAGGCCAATAAATATATTCCTTCAGCCAAAGAAAGCAAAGAAACTGTTAGTTGCAGATTGGCACTTATTTTGCATTTAGTAAACATTTCATTGTGATGTAGTCTTACAGAATAATAATAATAAAAAATAGTAATAATGATGATAATGATGATCAATAATGTGATGACAAACGGTCAAACCCTTTCTGATGCGTCAAATATATGTTGCTATTATCATGATTTCAGGATTTAAAATTAGTGCAATGCAGCCCAAAACTACCCTCTACTAAATTAGTGTAAGTGACATACTAACAGAAAAAAAGACTAACTGCTCAAATATATAAGTATATATTGTTCTTCTGCATTTTGTTTTACAGCACTCATTTCTGTGTTTAGGCACACAATCCTCAGTTATTTGTGTTTATGAACCTTTCTCTTTTATTTCCTCCATATAGAAAACATATACCTGTTTAACATTAGCAATGATGCATAGCAGCTGACATTCGGCAAAGATATCATTCTGATGTAGATGGTTCATTTAGCACTATGTGCTGTCATAAATATTTGAAAGCACAAAATCCAGAATTGGCTGGATTTGTTATATAGAGAATGAGGTACTGTTCTTATATAATGTGTTAAAATGTTTTTGCTAATAAAAGTTAACATAATTTTGTTTCTTTTCCCTAAGAACCCCTGAAAACATATAAACAAAGTTTTACTGTTAACTTGAAAATGCAAGGAATACATCAATATATAGCATAAGTATACTTATAGATTATTTAAATATACAGGTGGACGATCCTAGGGTAAAAGGGAATAAATAATTTTCATCCATTTAACAGGAGAGGGAAAAAACTAAACTGAATATCCTAAAAAGGTTACAAAAAAAAAAAAACATATGAATCTTCTGAAACAGTTAATTTCAAAATCTATATGCTGTTATCAGTTATTCCCTTTTACCCAGAAATGCACATTGCAAAATACTTTAACTTATTGAAAGCAGAAAAAAATTGATAAAAATAAATTATTCCCTTTTACCCCAAGACCATCCAGTTTATAAATGTAAAATGGTAGAGTTTGTGAAGGAATCTAATTACCTGGGAAATAATATTTTTCAAATACCTTGATGTCAACATATATGCAAATGAAAGGAAAACTAGTCATACATATGCTTATATAAAACCCCACATTGACAATGAAATATTTTGTGAAGCAGGAGAATCAAATATGTTATATCAGGTAGAAATCTGAGGGACATCATGGATTGTGTAGTACTCAGAATGTTTTGTAGTGATGTATGCATTTGTCCAAGACTTATGAAGTGTAGAGAGAAAGGGTAAAACAGTGAACAGAATTTGAAATATTGGTACATGGGACTAAAAATACATCTTAAGATAATACATATACGATTTCAAAAATATGTGATAGGAAGAGACTGTTGGTTTGGGAATCTTGGGATTTGGGAATCTTGGGAATACTTTAAAAGTTAGATGTTTAGCTATGAAGCAAAATCAATTATGAAAGTTTCAAAAGAGCAATACAGAGGATGGAAAATATAGATAATACAGGAAATGTGGATGAATTAAAGGACAGGTTCTTAGCATTATAGGAAATTTAGGACAAATTGTGGGAGGGAAAAATAAGTAAGTATTAGTAATCTATTTAAAACAATATGCTTTACTCAAAATTATTATTCATAAAACAGTTATTAATAATTGCACATATAGACTATTGTATTTTATAAATTTTCTAGTGATTAAAAAGTGGATAGATGCAATGGAAAAAGACATGATTTTACCATAGTAACTGGAACAATTAATGATGAGGACATTATTAAAAAGAATCAGAAAAAATTAGCAAGGAGAAGAGGGTGGGTGCAGTCTGTAAAGCAGAATGGTAGTAACTTTATGGAATATATAAGTAAAAACTAAGGGTTAAAAAGTTTGAGAGAGCAAAGGTTTAGATATTCTAGATTATGAAGTATATGGTAGGTAGCTTTTATTGTATTCAGTAAGAAAGAAAATGAAATATTCTATTTTGAATATAGTTTATATGAAGTAAAATATAAAATTTGGCATTTGCAAAATACTTCTAGCATGTTTATATTTTATCCAGCTTGAGAGTTTTATCACCAAAGCATTCATTTGTAGTCCCCTTACATAGTGAGCAACTTATACATATTTTTATTCAGTGATGATCTATGAAATAATATTTTGGGAATATTCAGTAGTTGCCAAAAAAGTGTTTATTATGCAGAAAAAGTAATAAGAATGGTAGGAGCAAGAAAATCAACCCATTGTGAATCACTTTCCAAAACCATTCCTAAATTTAAATCAAAGTTTACTATAAAGGAATAGTTTTCTTTAATTCACCTCCCCAATAAACAAACTGCACGCGAACAAAAACATATTAAGATCAGATTTAAAAAGATACTTTATTACTCCCACCTTCTATATTCAAGAGGATTTCATTCAATCAAAATATACTGGTAATTAATTACCATTGTAAATGTAATAAACATGAATATTCTAAGAATGCATGCATACAAGTAGATTTTTTTTAATTGTAAATTTAAAAAAATGACATCTGTGAAAATATATTGTCAGAGTTACTATTGTAAATATATAATTCTTGACATGATCTGCAGTACTCTAGAACCTAATCTCAAAATAGGACCTACAGATTGAAATATTATGCATTTCATTCCTTACATATGCCATGAAGACTATGATGAGAAAGGTTAATGTTGCAAAGTGCAGTTACTCCCCCCCTCTCAGTCCAAATACTTTGGTTACCATACTTAAAATATCTGGTTATTTTGCTATTTTCCTCATCACTTAGCAACATTCCAATAAGATATAAACAGAGGATTAATTTTTTTTCTCTGCATGTCATTGATAATATATTTATTGGTTCATTTTTAAGCATGGTAATTTTGTCAAAACTAATAGGAGGAGGAATTTCAGACTTTTTAGTATGTGATTATTAGTTTATTTGATGAGTCACTAAAATATGAAGACAATAGTTTCATTTAGTGCTCATTCTGGTCTATGAATGAGCATATATATTCAAAACCTTGATGTGCTGACTATGATATTTAAGATTGCATTTATGATCTATTTGAAGTGCACACATCTTTGATCTAGTTTATTATTTTGTTGCTAGGATTGTTGCAACAATATTTAGGGTAATATATAAGTGTATTTCTATTATATTTCACTAATTATAAATTATATTCCCATTTCAGGCTATACATGAGTAAAGAAATAAATGCACCACAAACAAAACAACATGATGGTGGGAAAATGGTCAGCAAATCTTCATGCTTGAAATATAATAATTTCTCTCAGCACGATAGTGTAAAAATGAGTGATTTTAATGGGAAATATTATAGTAAGGAGTCAGCTTTGGTTAAGGATTACGTGTATATAAATTACAAGTCTGAAAATTGTGAAAAGATATTTACCTTACCATCAGATTTGAACAAACATAAATTCATTCACAAGAGTAATATGCCTCAGCAGTGTGACATTTGTGAGAAGTATTTTACTGGGGTTACAGTTTTGAAAAGACATAAATTAATTCATGAAAGTATAAGACACCACAAGTGTGACACTTGTGGGAATTATTTTAGTCATTTAGCAGGGTTGAAACGACATAAATTGATTCATGAAGGTATAAAGCCCCACAAGTGTGATACCTGTGGGAAATGTTTTAGCCAGTTATCACATTTGAATGTGCACAAATTAACTCATGAAGACATAAAGCCATACAAGTGTGATACATGTGGGAAATGTTTCAGCCGGTTAAGAGTTTTGAAACAACATAAATTGACTCATGAAGGCATAAAGCCATACAAATGTGCAACTTGTGGGAAGTGTTTTACTCAATTATTTCCATTGAAAAGGCATAGATGGACTCATGAAGACATAAAAACACACAAATGTGACACTTGTGGGAAACATTTTAGTCATTTAACAGCCTTGAAACGACATAAATTGATTCATGAAAGCATAAAGTCTCACAAGTGTATTACCTGTGGGAAGTGTTTTACTCAACTGTGTCATTTGAGAAGCCATAAATTGACTCATAAGGTCACACAAGTGTGATAACTGTTTAAGAGGTGAGATTTAAGAGGTTTGAAACAGCATAAATTTACTCATAAAGTGACACAACTGTATTACTTGTAAGCATTTTTTTAGGAGTTTAACAGGTTTGAAAGAACATAAATTGATTCATGAAGGCATATAGCAGCACCACAAATGTGAAACAGGTGGGAAATAAATAGTCGTTGACAAATTTGAAGAAACATAAATTGATTCATGAAGGCATAAAGCTGCACAAGGGTCTTACTTGTGGGAAGTGTTTTACTCAATTGGCTCATTTGAGAAGCCATAAATTGACTCATGAAGGGATGAATCCAAACAAATGTGTTATTTGTGGGAAATGTTTCACTCAATTGGGGAGTTTGAAAAGCCATAAATTGCCTCATGAAGGCATAAAGTCACACAAGTGTAATACCTGTGGGAAATGATTTAGTCATGTAACATATTTGAAATTATATAAATTAACTCATGAAGGCATAAAACCCCACAAGTGTGTCACTTGTTGAGAAATTTTTTACTCAATTGGTACTTTTAAAAATCCATAAATTGACTCATGAAGGCATAAAGCCATTAAAGTGTGATACTTGTGTTAAGCGTTTTACTAATATGTCAAATTTTAAAAGACATAAATTAACTCATAAAGACGAAGAGGTGCCCAACAGAAAAATTTGTGGTTTAAAATAAAATAAATTGATTCATTAACTCTAAAATGCACTGGTTTCCAGAAACCTGTTTAAGGCACATATTAGCAGTCAACTGAACATTACACTTTGTTATGCATCTGTATCACCTAAAACTTTGGAATGTCTTACCTTATTAACTCTAAGTGTATTGTGATAAAATAAAGGTGATGATTATACATTTAAACCACAAGGTTGTTTTGAATTTAATAAGAATATTTATAATGTATACAAGGCTATTAGTATCAAAAAGAGCAATCTCCACCAGCATAAATTTTTCAGTAGAACCCAACTTGTGATACAGCTTTATCTTCTAACTTGGCCTGCTTGATTTTTGTCTTGCATATTCATTAAGTGATTTTAATGGCTAGAGGAATTCAACATTGGACTAATAGTTTATTAGATATTTTACCCTAAATTTTGGAGATTGTCCGTTCTGATTCTCACCTTAGGGTTCTTGTGGAGTTTGCTCCATTTGATACCAACATACATGGAGATTCCTCTTTCTGTTAAGGAAAGAAGGGATTGTTGTACCTGGGTATTTCTTTTAGTAAAACTACAATCATTTAATCATATTACTGTTTTACACTGTAATACATGATCAATAGTGGTAATATAAGGTAGGCTACTTAATACTCTTAGAAAACCGAAATAGATTATTATCTAAACTGCAAGAGGGCAGAAAAGAGGAAAAGAAAACATCCATGAAACTGTTCTCATTTGAGGTTTAGGTAACTTGGCGCAACAAAAATGTTTTAACCAATTGCAGTTTGGTTATCTGTTTTCAAAATGTTAGCTTCAGAGCATTAACTAGAACTATGGATTGCGGAAATTAAATTACATACACATATTGAGCAACTTTTAACACAAGGTTCTTTCATAAAAGTGTGAATAAATTTGTATTCAAAAATTAATAAACAACAAAGTACAGTTATCAGAAAAACATTTCTGCTTAATACAACAATTGTCTCAGTCTTTTAGTAAGAACTGACTTCCATTTCCTTGTCTCCCGTATCCATTTCCTAGCTTTTGTTGGAGTGAGGGGTATTACATTTTTGAGGCACTGCATCCACCATAGAGTACTTAGAAGAAAACTAGCACTCAAAAACCTGAAAATATATGCAATTTAATTCACAATTTTATAATATGGCACACTGTAGCAGAGCACCAGTTTTATTTCCAGCACTACGGCCATATTGCTGCCAGTCACGTAACCAGTATGGGAACAGCCTATAGGTAGTTGTGGAGATTGTCCTTCTTGATCCCAACAGATGATGGAGGTAAGAGCATTGAACATTACTAGGTTTAAAATTTTGTAGAGATTATGTTATCAGCATATACACAGCATGAGCATTAATTTTAGTTATTATAGAATTGAATAGAGATCATGTTATCAGCTTATACAGGGTATTGATACATATGTTTTGACTAAGCTCTGCAGCATCATTGCCAGCTTTATTGCAAGTCATAGATGATTGTTCACATCCATTGTTACACACGTGAATGGACACATGCTCTTTTACAAGGTTCTTTGAAGTCGAAAAAAAATGAAATGGCCTGTTATTTATGGACGCTGTTTAACTGCTTTGGTTCTCAGTGTCCCATTCTATATTGGGCGTGAAAGATCGCTTAATTTTGCTCAGAGGCCTCTCTTATCAGACTTGAGGTTCTTTTACGTGCCGTAAATCTACGACACAGGACCCACAGCTTTACTTCCCTTCCGAAGGAAGCCATGCTAAAGATTTTTATACCCGAAAAAAATCCATCGTCCTCCGCCGGGTTTGAACCCGCGACCTTGGGTATATGAAGTTAGCATGGTAACCATTACACCATGGAGAGCGACTTTTGAAGTCGAAGTTGCATATTGTTAAGCTGAGTGAATTAAGATTACCAGCAGTGCAAGCCACAGGCAAATGGTTCTCTGCTAATGAGAATGATGTAATGAACAGATATAAAATAGGGCAATGAAGCTTTCTTTGTTTATCCAGGTTTTAGTAGGAAACTGCATCCCGTGCAACAGTGAGTTCGACGGGAATTTCATATCAAATGGTATTGTTCATACACCAAATGTCCAAAAGAGACTATACAACAAAATTGTTATTTGTGATCAGAGTGTAATTAGTTCTTGTTGGAGAAAATACAGATTTTGTCACAATAATGTATCAGTTTATACAAGGTAGGAAGCATTGATCAAAGCTAGATGTAACCTCCAGGGGCCTCCTACAGTAGACATAGATTTGGTGCATGCAGTCACCGAACCACCCTGATTTGCTCAACGTGGTTTCCTGCTTCTGTTGAGGCAGTCAGTCTAAAACATTTACTCATGTGTAGGGAAAAATTTGTACTCTGATGATACTTCAATTGTAAATATAAGTTTTAGCCCACAGGTTCTGGAAAACACGACAATAAGTAATGTAACACCAGTTATATTATATTTTAGGCTTAATAACTTACACATAAATTTAAATAAGATAAATTACATGCAGTTTGAAACTCCACAGAGTAGGTCAACATCAAATACAAAGACTAAGTTATTGAAAACAGGGAGGCAAATGTATTTGACAGTGCAAATTTTCTAGGAGTAATGTTACATAAGAATCTCACATGGAATAAACACATTGACTATATGTGTAACAAATTGAGTACAGGATTATTCATAATGAAGAAAATGACAAATATGTATAGTGGTTGTTAGCACACAAACAATGTTATATTATGGATTAATCTACCCACTTCTTTCATATTGGATAACTGTGTGAACCGAGTAGTCCTTCTCCAGAAATGAGCAATAAGACTAATTTTGAGGATGAAACAAACAGATTCATGTAGGCAAACCTTCAGAGACCTAAACATTTTAACATATATTCTCTATACATATATGAAGTAATAGTGCAATTGTTCAACAGGCAAGATATAGGTAAAACAAACAAATGCATGAGCATTACACCAAACAAAATACAAATTTTCAAATACAATTAGAGAAGTATAAAACCAAACCTACTGCTGCAGCTCATAAGCTCCTTGCTTATCTGAAAAATGTTAATGAATGTACTGAAGGACGCTATTATTCAATTGACAAATATCTTAACTAATACTGACAAAATAAATAGATTTTATATAATACAGTAAGTAACTTCGAATTGTAAAATGTTATTTTAAAAGCTACTTTTACATATGTTAAATTGTATATGTTATTGCATATATTTAACCTGACAATGCTTGGAATATGGTTGTAATCAATTAAGCAGAAAATAAATGAATGAATAGCTATTTGGAGCTGAGCTACAAAGACTTCAACATGCTTGGTATCCTTCATTCTCCCACCAAGTGCAAGTTGCAAAGCATTATTCATTTTCTACCAGCATAAAGGAATAGTGAAAACAACACTTCAAGAAGCAAAGAAGACCTACTTGCATTAGCTGGCAGCAGCTTTCTATGAAAAGGGTATTTGAAAGCTCACTTATAGTTATGATAAGTACCTTAATCTTCGCTTTAATTAGGTGGAAAAATAACTGTGACTTTGGTTGACTTCAGGCGATAAAGTAATTTTATGGTTTATATTTGTCCCATTTCTAAGCAGTTGAAACACAAAAATAGCCCTTATATAATAATTTTATTTGTAGAGTATTGTGTATTCAAATTAATAGAATATCAGCTCCAAGTTCATTTGAAAGAGTCTGCACATCTGTTTATATTTGTATGGCTGCAAAGTAATAAAAAATGCTGCTACAAATTAATCTTCTTTCTCAAAGTTCTCTCTTCCGCAATATTTCTTTGGTGTCGTGTCTAAGGGCCGAATTCATAGTCATGGCTTATTTTAAGCCAAGTGTTAAACATTGTCTTATACAGATTTTCATTCCAAAGTTAAGTCTTAAGCCTTTGCTTAAGACTACGTATTCATGGGCTTAAGCATTGACTTATAGCTTGTCAGATCAACATGGCAGACGATTTTGCAGAATATGTGGAGTTTCACGGTGCAAATGTTATGCGAATACCCAAACGGTACATCAGGGATGTTTCTAATCCATTGGAAATGAGTGATTACCAGTTCAAACGACGATTTCGCTTCAGAAAATACATTGTGCTGAATTTGCTTGTTCCGCTGTTGGAGGACAACATAACCAATAGAGGCTTGCCGATTTCTCCACTAATGAAAATACTTATAGCACTACAATTTATGCCACCTCTTCATTTCAGGTAAGCACCTACCTATTTTACGGAGTTGACAATGTTTTAGGTTTATAATACATATATCACGGCAACATAACCTAAGAGTTGCGCTGCCGTTTCCCGATGGTCTTGGTTAGCATCCATTTCTGTTAATATTATTGTGTGTCTAAAAATCATTGCAAACGTTTTAAATTGTGAAAGAACTGACTTCAAGATGCAACCGAGCATAGACTGATAGCTGGTATTTACGAAATAGCAATTCAATAATATAGTCAATACTTATCTTGTACAAAAGCATCATTATAATTTTCATATTTGCCCTAATTTAAGGAAAAAAGTTTGTAGGTATACTAGTAGTTTCTCATAAATACATTTGAAACAACTTAAACATAAGTTTGTATAAAAAATTCCTTGACTCTGTATTATGAACCTTAAGCATCTATCACTTGATCTTTAAATCCTTTATAATCCCATTGCAATGCATCTAACAATTAAATAAACATTGCAATTATAATTCTGTTTGCATAATCTTATAAGTCATACACAGTCAAATCCATGCCAAATTAAATTCAGCATCAATACAATTTTATTTCAATGTATACAGTTCCTCATATGGCTTGTTGTCATACGTTTAATAGCCACATGTATTAGAAAATAAAAACTTCTTGCACATTAGCAGTAAAGTAAATACATTACATAATAATTTGCTAGCCTCTTGCTCAGACAAATGTGAGAGTTAAGCAAGCATAGCATTTAATACCAGCTTCATTGGTTCACATTTATAACTGTTCCTTTTGTATCATTTTGCATGCAATTTTGATTTGTCTTAAAAATTCTATGGAAAACTAAAAATAGCAACTTTCTATTGTCTAACTTGAAATTAATATCACACATTCAATCATAAAACAGCAGATAAAGTTTGTTAAGATTTGTTAATTGGTTTTTGGCAGACCTATTTACTTCATTCCTAAACTAATAATAATAATAATTAGTACATTAATCCTTTTTTATTTTGGAGATCAATTTAATGAATTTCAACATAGAAATAGAAAGATAATTGAAATGTACAAGATATGCATGTTTATTTAGTTGGATTCAACCAAAATTTTCAAAAGTTTTCTTTTCTCAATCTTGACCATTTTGTTTGATAAAATAATTAGTTAAAATTATGACAGAGCAATAATTACAATGCAGGTTTTTGTTCATTATTGTATTCACATGCATAATTTGAATAAGTACATGAAAGCAAATTTTAATTTTGAGTGTGAAGTAGCTATGGAAAAGATTAATAAAATTGAGCATGAATCATCCAATATTTGTATATAATAAAGTAGTTTGACTCCTAAATATCATAGCTTACCTGAACATCTCAAAGCACGATAATGAAAAAGAAACAGTTGGGGGTATTCTCTGAGGTTTACATTGTTTTATAACTATTTAAATGGCCATTTGCAGCTTGTTAATAATTGCTCATAAAAAGAAAAAAAAATAGTATTGTACGCTGAATGTTTTTCCACATACAGTATTAGAAATGCACAGACCATGTTAATTGTTTTTATTGCAATGCAGCTTAATTTCTGATGTTTCATTCTAGCATATAAGATAACTAATATAACATGTTAAGCTAATATTATATTTTTTGCAGTTGGTCTGTGCAGATTTGTACAGAGTCAGCCAGTCAACAGTATGCAGTCATTTCAGATGTGTCGCACACTCTGGCAATTCAAATTCGAAGGTACATACACTTTCCTGCAGATCTCAACCAAACGAAGTTGCAGTTTCACCAAAAAGGTGGGTTTCCAGGAGTCATCGGTATCATTGATGGAACTCATATACCAATCAAAAGTCCCAGAGGTAACAATGCAGAGGTGTTTCGAAACAGAAATACTTCTTCTTGAATGTCCAGATAGTGGCAGGACCCAGGGATGAAATTCTGGACATTGTTGTAAGATGGCCAGGCTCTGCTCATGACAGCAGAATTTTTTAAAACAGTGGTGTCAGAGTACGACTTAGTGAGGGCCAATTAAATGGCATCTTACTTGGTGATAGTGGTTATCCGGAACGCCCCTACATTTACACACCTGTACCACAACCATCTAACCAAGCTGAAACCAATTATAATACAGCGCATAAAAAAACTAGAAGTGCAGTTGAACGCACAATTGGGAGATGGAAGAGAAGGTTTCCATGTCTGTACTATGAGTTACAAACTAAGCTGCACAATATCACAAGAATTATAACTGCTTGTGCTGTTTTGCATAATATTGGAATCGAAGTTGCAGATGATTGGGAAATGGAAGAGCTGGAAGCAGGTAGGGAAATTATTGATGTACCTTTGGCACCTGCAGCAGAAAATGTGAGGGGAAGAGCAATAAGGCAAGAATTTATTGAAAGGCATTTTCAGTAGTTTTATTCATTTATTTTTTTTTTTTTTAACAATTCCAACTCCAATATTTGTTTCTGCTCTGGGAACTCTGCTTCCCTGCGAGCATTCTGGAGTTTCACCCTCAGAATTTCACAATTTAATTCCAGCTCAGTCTTCCTTTTCTCACCAATTTCTTTTTCTAAATCTATGAGGTACTGTGCCTTTTTTATTCTTAAGTTTGCCTCCTTGTTGAAGGCAGAAACCTTTGTGTATTTGCGAAAACCTGAAAATAAACATAATTTAAACTAGGGGCAGAATTCTTTAATAGCTGTTACATAAGAGTTACTTTAGTTCAGTGTTACTTTGTTTGTACAGTATAAAACTTACAATTCTCCATTATTATAAACTATCTAAGGAAGATATAGATAGAGAATTAATTTATGAATTTCTTTTAGAATTTAGTAAAACAAATATTTCTTTGTTTACTTTTTTGGTTTTAAACTTATCTAGATTTAAATAATAATTGGCAGTGACAGTCAAACCTTTTTTGTTCACCTGAAAAAGTTCTGTTTATCATCAAATATTTATAAAAATTCCCACCTGAAAAAGTTCTGTTTATCATCAAATATTTATAAAAATTCCCACATATTTGTTTCTTCCTGGTTACGATTGGATTGCATTTACTGACATATTTTACCTTTTACTTTATTTAAATAATAAAGCAGCCAAATTTAACTTTTTTTTTTTGGGGGGGTATCTTAACTCTCTACGAGGTTATGGTGCCCAAATTAACAAATTGATATGCTCATAAGGGAATGCTACATGTAAATCAAGGAAAAAACAATTGTAATTTGAATTTTGCTTTGTTATTTACATTCAAAGGTGTATTATTCTACCTCATAATCGCACACATTCATATATACTTTATTGTACAGAATGTAATCTGCATTTTATAAAGCTTTACACAAATGGCGCTCTTTCAGATTTTACATTTTGTGTGTGCATGTGTGTGTGCAGTCATGGATATCAGGGTACTGAATTAAAAATTATGTTCCTGCCATAAAGTTATGTTTGCTATTAACAAAACATGTGCTGGAATATTACTCCTTTTTATAAGGATCAACATTGTAGATTATAAATATAATGTAATAGGTAAAGAATATCCATAGTGATGGATGCAGTAATTTATCTTTTTTGATAAATTCTGCAACATTTTCATGAATACATGGTCAATTTTAAAACATACCTTCTGTAGTACTTTTTGGGGTTTTACAGCCTATTTTTGAAGACTGGCTTTCTGTAATTGCACCTCCTGTAATATGTAATAAGATAGAAACCATTTTTACTAAAGTAAAAATACATTTGATGTGAATAAAATCATGTTGTAATAGTTTAATAATTTATGTAATTTAACATACCCTCAGCAGCATTTTGTGGGGTGGAGTCAACTTTTGTGACCTGGTCTTCAACCACAGCACCTTCTGAAAGAAAGATAAGAACAGTGGTTAAAAAATAAAATATATTTTCAAATGTTTATGCTTAATTATTTGATAGTAACAATCACCTCCACTTCCTGTCCTCCTCCTGTACTGTTTGACAGCAGTTGCTCTGGAAAGGGAGAAAACAGAAATATTGAGCATTAGCCATACTTTGTGTATAACCACCATAAAATAATAATGGATTTATGCAAGAGTTAAGTAGCAAGACAATAGAGTTGATTAGTACAACAGCCATTTATAGTTACTCCAGGCTGAAACCCTATTTATCAAAGCTCTGGTCATTACGGTTTGTTATGTGCCCTTACTACCTAAACATTATCAAATTATGCAGAAGAATTATGTTTTTCTGATTACATTTCTGCTAGGTAGAACTCGGGGCACTGATTCATTATCCAAGGATAGCATGTATACAGTGATCTTAGCAAAATCACCATCTAATTATTTATAGTAAAATAGTATATAATATAATATTTCTGTATGTCATATTTGAAAATGTGTTATAATTAATTTTATTTAAATTTGGGAGAATGAAATGCAAAGTGATTGACTGTACTATGATCATTGCAGTTGCTACTTTGTATGGTGACAATATTCTACTATTAATAAGAGTGATCTAAGAATTGTGAAATCAGTTTACTTTTAAATATCTTCTTGTACATACTCTTGAAACAAAATCTGTCATTGAAAAAGAAATGCTGTTAAACACTTCACCGTTTCACCATTGCTCATGAACAGCAAAAAAAATGAACCCGTGGTTGTGTGCAAATGACTATCAGAATCAATTACATATTTTGCTACAACAAACGTTTTTATTTGTATTTAACAATTGCAAGTATACTTGACTGATAAGTTTACTTCAATAATCAAAAGGAGAACAATTGCAAGCATACTTGACTGAGAAGTTTACTTAAATAATCAAAAGGAGTTCAATTTTGTGACAAAGTGCACATGTTTAATAATTGCTTCCAAGGTAAGTGATTTGAAATTAGCACATAGGAATTGGAAGCACAGTTCAGAGTTGCTGGAATGTTTAAGGCAATTCAAGAAATATATACTTACATAATATACTTTATTTACATACCAAAATTTTGCTGCGAAACATCCTTATCCACAACCATATAGGCCTGCGGTTGAAGCAGCAGCAAGTCGCTATCAATTGTGTCCTGCAGCTCTATATTAACATTGCTGCAGGCATCCAGCTCAGGATTAACTGTGGTTATGGTTGCAGGAGGGGGACCACCACCAGTCTTCAGCAAGCTTCTTTTCTCTGCTGCCAGTTCAGCCTTCCTTTTAAATTTCAAATTTTGTCATAACTTTTTCAGTTGTTCTGCATCCCTCTAAAAACGATACAAAAGAGCCATGCTGTATCCAAATTTGTAGTAATCATAGTACATGTTTCCATTACAAAAAGGTGCCTTCAGGAAAAAAAAAAAAAAAAAAACAGTGCTTATGATTCCAGAAATAATTGGAATTTGCCACATCTGTACTTCATTATATTGCACTTAATTGAGATAAGTTTATGGATCAATCCTTCACGTATACAATTTTACAACTTCTTAGGAAACTATTAAATACAACTCATGACGTGATAATGCAAATCCTTGTTTGTAAGTATTTATTATATTATGTTTGTAGTATGTTTTCATTGTTTCTATCTTAAACTTTATAAATAAATTCACTTGGGTACTACAAATTCAGCTTCATAAATTAAATGCAAGAAATCTTGGGAGTTTTGTCACGCAGATGATCAGGGTTTTAGATGGGCCAATCCCATAGCGTCATTCCGCATTTATAGCCTTCGGCCGCAAATTCAACACTCCTCTTCTTCCAAAAGAACATCCCCGGCTATGCCTTGCAGCTTAGGGCTCTCAACATTGCGTTACGTTTAAATCGCGATAAATACAGCACCTTACCGGAAATCTTATTTATATTTCAGGTTATGGGGTTAGGTTAGCTAGTTGACCCAATCTAAAAACTAAGAAGACCACCCAAATTACAAATGATACTGGTTTATTTTTATTTGGGGGGGGGGGGGGTTCTCAACTACAAACTCAGTCTGCTCTCTTGCTTAAAAGTCGCATATGCCCCGGAAGAACTTATCAGCTCCGTTACCGTGTTAAATGTGTTGCAAAAAAGTTAAACAAAATAGCTATAGTATAACACAAATTTCCTAGGAGTTAGTCACACATATTCGCTTCTCTTCAGTTTTCAGCTACGTATTACATATTACTTGAATTTGGAAATAAAGCTACTTCAAATTTCCTTACGAATCAGTACTATTGGTTTCATAAAACAATTGAATTATGGAATGGAAATAAAATCCAAAGAAATCTTACCTGGTTGGTTTCTCCATGTGCGTTGAATTCTGCAGCAATCTTGTCCCATGCCTCTTTTTTCTTCTGCAGAGAAACGCAGTTGGACTGCTTACTTTCCACCACTTTATGAAGGAGTACAAGATTTTGCAAGTGCTCCCTTTCAAAATCGCTAAAGCTTTTACCTTTGGGCATTGCGTTGCTTTTTAATCAAGACACACTCACGGGAATCAGAAATCCAAGTTAATAATTCTAAAGACGCTAACCAAAGTGCACTCTCATTGCCGGCATCCCAGTAACCAATAGGACGTTAGAGAGATGGTGATGTCATGGATCTCTGCATGTTGCCATATGTACTCGTTTATAAGTAACAACTCCCTGAAGCACATATAAGACCGGTTTATGAAACGCAAATGTCTGTAAGCATATGCTTTTTCAAAATGTTGTCTTATAGCTTAAGACAGTGTAATAATTGCTTAAGCATCTGCTTTCCGTATAAGTCACGACTATGATTTCGGCCCTAAATGTAGAGACTCTGATGTAAGCTAATTTTTCATTTGAATAACTTTGTACAAAAGTCAGACTGCATTGTAATATGTTTGTTGTTCAGAAGTGCACTTCAATTTCAATGATTTCTTCAAAACTAACACATTTCTATTTCTGTATGTCCAAGTGTAACAGAACATGTTGCAGCAACCTATGGCTTAAACTGAAGACTTCCTATATCTGTAACATTGATATAGTTTTATATCAGAATGTAGAGGCATATGTTGCTCTCAGTAGAACTACTGTTTGAAGGACTTTTAACTTCATATGGTAATATCAATGTAACAGAATATGTCTGTTTAAGTTGCACTTCTGTTTGAAAGACTTTGCACACCTGTCACATTGGTATGGTCTTGTTTCTGAATGTAACAGAATATGCTGTTCCAAGTTGGACTTCCATTTGAAACACTTCTGACATTTCTCGCATTTGAATGATGCTGTGTCCAAATGTATCAGTACATGCTTCTCTAAATGGGACTTCCACTTGAAAGACTTTTGACATTTATCACATTTCAGTGATGTTGTATCTGAATGTATCAGAATATGCTGCTGTAAGAGGTAGTTACTTTTGAAAGAAGCCTCACATCTCTCACATTTGTATAGCCTTGTATCTGAATGTAATAGAATATGCTGCTCCAAGTTGGACTTCCATTTGAAAAACTTCTGACATTTGTCACATTTGAAGGATGTTATGTCCGAATGTTTTAGAACATGCTTCTCTAAGTAGGACTTCCATTTGAAAGACTTATGACATTTATCACATTTGAATGATGATATATCTGAATGTATCAGTATATGCTGCTGTAAGAGGTAGTTACTTTTGAAAGACTTCTCACATCTCTCACATTTGTATGCCCTTGTGTCTGAATGTAACAGAATATGCCGATCTAAGTGGGACTTCCATTTGAAAGACTTCTCACATCTGTCACATTTGAATGCTCTTGTGTCTGAATGTAACAAAATATGCCGCTCTAATTGGCCTTTCCAATTGAAAGACTTCTTACATCTGCCACATTTATATGGTCTTAAGTCTGAATGTATCAGAATGTGTTGCTTTAAGTGGGATTTCCATTTGAAAGACTTCTGACATCTGTCACATTTGTATGGTCTTAAATCTGAATGCACCAGAATGTGTTGCTCTAAGTGGGATTTCCATTTGAAAGACTTCTCACATCTCTCACATTTATATGGTCTTATGTTTGAATGTAACAAAATATGCTGATCTAAGTGGGACTTCCAATTGGAACATCTCTGACATCTCTCACGTTCAAGTGATGTAGGATTTGGAAACACACCAGCAGTTTTAAAGTCTGAAACAACTACTCCATTTTGGCAGTGTTGTGAATCTGAGTGGGTGAGTGAGGTACAGGTGGGAGTGACATGTTGACAATCTCCTCCTGAATACAACCTGAAATGTACAAGCTCAAATCAAAATCAAATGTTGAGTGTGGTAAAGAAAGGAAAAAGCTAAAATCTGCACATTTAAATTTAAAAGTTTTAAGACTAAATAAATAATACCTTGATGATTGTGATGATAATAGTGCTTTATCTAACACATTCACTTCTGAAACAGTTTCCTGCAATAAAATAATACAATTATAAGAAAATCTAAATAAGATATACAAAACAGGTTAGTGTCTTTTTCTCTCGCACACAAATGCTGGCTTCTTATGGATTCAACTGTTATTGGTAATTATTTAGATTCTGCCCTGCAAGCATGTCAGCTTCTAATACCACTGCAGAGGAACTAATGGGGAAACAGGACTTAAGGCTGGTTCAGAAGATAAGGGTAACCAGAATAAGAATGTGAAAGTTCAAATACACGTATTTCAATGAATACATTCATAATTGATGGGAAGCCTTCTTGGTCCCCAGGAACGGGAAGCACGTCTTCCCCAAATTTTAAGCCTCTTGTTCTTGTTATTTAGCATGGCATATTAGAGGCATATTGCAAATAATTAGCCTATTTGCTGTGGAGATTATTCTAAGTGACTGTGACATGAAGCAGCCACTAGAGTTCACTTTAGTTGCAATTTTGCATAATTGACCAGGTAAAAAAGAGTAAATGAATTCCCATTCTCATTACAAGGTTATTGTGAAACAAAATCTTCTGTCCTGTATGGCCTCATATTCTCAGTTTCATTCTGGTTACTGTTCTCGGGTTATTGTGAACAATGCTTTAGTGACAATTGAATTTGCATTTAAAATACTTTTTCTTAGTAAAGCATCATCTCTTCTCTTACTGCATTTTTTCATTCAGTTATGTTAATTAAGAAAGATATATGGTATTACTTTTGCTGTAAATGCATATTAACTACAAGTGGATTATATTATATTCCTTGCTTTCAGTTTTTAAAGAAGCAATAAAGATACATATTGTGGTACAACTACAGTTTAGCATAGGCCACTCTTCAGATGGGCAATCCTTTTCATTTTATAAATAATATATGGTAGATGCTGCCATCACCTTGTTACTATGTTAAACATTTTATTTACCCACACATAGTGATGCTCTATGTAAACATATACTAGGTGAACACCCAGATCAAGATAAATATGGTATGCACCTGACATCCAAAAGTGATGTTCTAGGGAAAAAAGGTAAAAAGTAAACATTGGATCACCATAAACACAGTATGCACAGAAAATACAAAGCATGATGCTTTAAGGAAACAAATACTAAGTAAACACTTGGATCACCATAAGCACAGCATGCACATGTCATGCATGAGATGTGCCCTAGGGAATAAAACTGTAACAAATACTCCTTTTATCTCAACAACTCTTCATTTGTTTCAGAAAATGAGTTAAGTCAAAATCTGCTCAGAAATATCTGTCCTGCATCAATACTTTCATAAGAATTCTGCATTATAGTTTCCTTTAGATGTTTGCTATGATGACTGCTATTGCTCGCTATGAACTTCCAGCTGAAGCTGAACTCTGGGCATGTTTCATTCCTTTTTTATATCTCCAGATCATGTGGTAGGAAATTTCCAGAAACAGTCACATGTGTTAAACCACTGCAGGTGATTCAAACATACTGAGGTGTAACAATGCTAGCTTTGACATCAAAGTACCTTTTAGCAGAACTCATATGTACTTGCACAGGCATAATAATCACAGATAAGACATCAAAAATAATTGATACCAGCACACATGTCCACTAGAGCATGTGTAACAATTTGTAGCAAAATCAGCTATGACTTACAGAGCAAGCCACACATATGTTTAGGTATTCCTGCCACAGGGTGTGTAGTCATATTGCTCCCTTATCAGGACTGATTGTCATGACCAGTGTCATCATAATGGGCTAGATGATCCAGGTGTATTACCAGCCTCTTCCCTTGGGGGAGACTCTGGTTACAGTAGACAACATTCTTTTTCTCTTCAACACAAGGCACAGCCAGTGCCATGCTTGTTGAAGCTTGGTGCAACATCCCATGGTCAAATAGGGCAATACAGCGATACCAAATCACTGCTGGAAGCCTAGGTTGTTGGCCTGCCAGTTGTAACTGGTCTTCATCTGGATGTATTGTCATGCCATCTCATGAATATCGTGAAACTGGTGTAAACAATGTAGTTGACTGCTGACTCTTCGGCCCAGGAAGACTTCCAAACATGTTGGATGGTAGACAGCTTTCAGTTTCCTGTATTCCATGCAGAAGCATGGTGCCCTATTCCTCTTCACCAACACTATAGGTGAGCACCACAGGATGTCAGACTCTTCAGTGCTTTCTTTAGATCACGTTGACTCCAGCGTGTGTGGTGTTTTCAGCACCTGGAATGTGCCCTCAGTGTCTTCTGTCCACAAGTAAGGCTGGTATTTCTCCATCAGATATGAGATAGGCTTTGTGATATAGGAGAACCCTTTTACAAACTGGCAGTAGTAACTACATAGACCCAAGAAACTGTGAAACTCCTGCTAATGGGGCGAGGCTACCAATCTCACACAGCCCAAGCCATCTCCGGGTTCATGGACACCTGCTGTATAAGTCATGTTGGCCGAAGTAATTGACTTCCTTACACAGAAGTTGAACCTCTTCCCATTCACTTTCACGTTGGCTGCTTTAGGTTAACAAAGGGGTCCTTGAAGAAACTGCCTACCTATAAACTTCCTTTTCTTATTCTCAGGGTCTAGCGCTATCTGTCAGTATCACGGCTTCATGTTCATGGTTGAGAACCACTAGGTAGAGGGAAACAATCCTTCCTAGTGGCAACATCCAGTTTTGTATAGTCCACAGAGAAACATGCTCATCATTCTTCTTTTTCACTTAAGATTATGGGGGAGCATCAAGGACTATCAGACCCTTCTATCATTCCTCCTGGTTCTCATGACTTCCTGCATGTCTTGTACCTCCATGACTTTGCTCTACGGTCATGTTTTAATGGTTGACGAATTGGTCTGCTGCTCTGACGTCAATTTGAGGGAGCATTCTGTCTGTGCAGCTGCAAATGCCATTCCCTGGAATATACTTGTATATTCAAAGTGATGCCAGTTTTAGTTATGCCACAGTCAAATAGTCTGCTGCCCTCCTCAGCAAGTCCTCCAATCGGGGTCCCAGATCTTGCATCACTGTTGGCTGCTCAGTTCCATTGAATGGCAATACACTTGCAGCTAACTCACATTCCCTCAACTCCATTCTGGCCTATGGGTTCAACTGTCTCACAGGTACTTCTTCTTGGCAAGGCAGCAGTGCCCTGGTAATGCACATTCCATTCAATAAAGTACTCTGGTCCAAAAGTATGTTACTTGATTGCTAGGCTCCCAGACGTGCCTTTCGGACCATCTTGCTCCTTGTGGGCATGACCACATCCACTGCCAGTATCACACTGCAGATTTGTGGATGTTTGAGAGAGCTTCGATGGGTCACCTCACCTCGGATGAGTTGCGAGACTCTCTTTTCAATGTCAACTGCTATGTCGTGGCTCCTGAGAGCATCCACACCCACTATCATGTTTTCAGTACCCTTGCAATGGACAATTAAAGTTCTTTGCTCCAATTAAGGGTTAACTCTAGCTAGGCCTCCTCCAAGGCAAGCTGTCGCCTGATGCCATTACTAATTGTTAATGCCGATTTGGTCTCCTTCATGGAAAATTTTCCATGACAAAGGTCTGATTACGATCACAATGCCACTAGAACCTGGCACATAGTCCCACGTATCCAGCCGTCCATGACAAGGCTGTCATCTGCTCAAGGTATGCAATGTCATTCTAGGGTATGGTGAAGATGGCCCCAATATGCGCTAGACCTGCCGGTCATTATTTGCTTCCTGTCTGCTCCTCAGATTGCTGTGGATAGTCTTTCACCAGGTGACCAGGCTGGCCACAACTCATTCCACTTGTACGTACTACGTCATCATCCCTGGGTAGCTTCTCCATTTCCATCATAGTGGATGCTCCTGGTCCTCAATGTAGAGGCTTTTGTAACCCTGACTGCCTACATCCTCAGCGTCAAATGTTTTGTATTCACTGGGCATCAGATGCTATCTTGAGATCACACATCCCATCAACAAAGGAGTAGGTGACTGATTTCTCGGGCAATGTAAGTTGATGGGAGGTCTACCAGAGCTTTATCCGCTAATTGTTTGATGGCCAATGTGAACTCCTGCAGCATCTCTATTGGTTGCTGTTGCCTCAATTTGAGTTAAGCATAATAAATTGCGTCTGAGCACTGGTTCCTGAAGTGGTTCTCCAGGACCTCCCAGTCGTCTCTGGACGATCCGGATTTTGGAATCATATTCAAGACTTCCATCACCCACCCCTGCACACTATAAACTATGCTGCTTCCTCTTCTGCTGACCAGCAGTTATGAGTAGTGATGGCAGGGAACTGTCGGCAGAAGACCTGGAATGTTGACATACTATTGTATTTAGATGGCTTGAGGCACACTGATGTTTTATCATGTGCAAGCATGAGGGAACTTCATGTCCTTAAGTATTTGGTTGAGCATTTCTTTTAGCATGTCCTTCACTTTCTTGGTGCTGCTGTTGACTCTTTCCTCAGGTCTTCTGGGGTGTCAATGCGATGATCAAGGCTCTTTATTGTTCTCCCAATACTTCCATCCTTCCTCATGGCAGACAACTGTTCATTGATTTTGCAAGAGAGTTCATTTTTACCTTTTTGACTGCTGTCTCCATTTTATCTTGAATTTTTTCTATCTTCTCTTCCATCATGTTCATTCTGGAGTTTACATTTATTTTGCCCCTCATTTCTTCTTAGCCTCTGTTGCATTTTCCTATTTTTTTGATCCCACTTCTGACACCAATATAACAAATGAGATTACCAATTTTGTTAAGTTCATTTTATTGGTCACTAGAGTGCTACACAAATATTGTACTTTCACTTTTGGTACACCACTGTCTCAGCAGTCGTCACTCACTAGATTGACTTTTAACTCACTTCACTGCAGTTTAGTTTTATTTCAGCTCACTTTGCTTCTGCAGCATTTTTTTTTTTTTTGCTAGTGTTTAATGCCCAATTTTACTATTTGTGGCACCACAGCTGATGACACTGGTGATACATAGTATGAAGATGGAGCACCAGTGGAGTGTGATGGTGAGGAAACCTACCTCTGTGCAGCTTTGTCAACCAAAAATTTCAAATGCAGTTGCTTGGGATCAAACCCAGAGTCATGGTGCGACCTAATGGCAGTTGTTGTTCTTTCAGTGGTTGCTCAGATCAGTGCATCATCAGTACAATATTTTAAAACTATGCATCTAATGAGTATTCTTCTTTGAAACAAATCTATATTTTAATACATTTATAGTTTTAGTAATAAAATTAGAATTTCATGTTTCATATTGGCATACATTAAAATGCCTTGAAACTTTTGCAGAATAATTATACCTTTGTAAATTGTTGTTGCAGTGATGTGACAGGTAGTTTTGGGCAGATTGTCTGTGGTGCCATATGTTGTAAAAGCAGGTGTTCAACAGAATAAAATAAGAAAAAAATGCTTCACCATTTGGTTTAAGAAAGAAAGCAAAATGCCAACCACTAATTTAGTTGTATGAGATTTGTTTTGTTCATTAAATCACACCTCAAAGCAATTAAAACACTTGGCAACAAGGCTTTTCATTTTGCTTATTTAAAAGCTGCCATATCATATGGCAGTCCTAATAAACAAAGTGAAAAGTAGTTTGGGGAGGGGTAATGTTTAATGCCTGGTTTACTACTTGTGGCACTGCAGGCAATGACACTTGAATGAAGATGGAGAACGAGTGGGATGCGATGGTGGGGGAAACTGGAAATCCAGAGAAAACAAAGCCCTGCACCACTTTGTCCACCACAAGTCTTACTTGTGGGCGCTTAGGATCGAACCCGGGCCATCTAGGTTTAACCACTTGACCACAGCATAGCCAAAAAGTGGTTAACAATTCTGCAATAATAGAGCTTTTTAAAAGAGCTACATTTTTTCTTATTCTTATTTCTCTATTTGCTCACCTTGTATCTAGGACTGAAAAGGCAGTGCCTGGGGTCAGATACCTGTTGAGGAGCAGAGGTTCTGGTTCAGATAGAAACAAGGTTGCATGATCAGTCCGATGCCTCTTATGAAATTGGAGAAGTGGATGATATAAAATAACAGTGAAATGATGATAGGAAAGATGATTATGGAGCAGTTGGTGGAATGAACAACAAAGAAATTACAAGCATAAAAAAAAAAAGTTGCTTTTACCACCACAAATCCTGCATGTGCTCACCTGAGACCAAACCTGGACTGCCTAGGTGAGAGACAAAGCAGTCTAATCACTCAGCTTTTTTTTTTTGTAGTGTTTAACACCCACTTTTACTAATTAAGGCACCCCAGGTGATGATACTAGTGATACATGGAGTGAAGATGGAGCACGAGTGGAATGTGATGGTGGGAGAAACCAGAGAATCTGGAGAAAACCCACCCCTGCACCATTTTGTCCACCACAAATCTCACATGTGGTTGCTTGGGATCAAACCCAGATTCCCTAGGTGAGCGGCTAGTGGTGTAATCACTCAGCCACAGTGTGGCCTCCACTCAGTTATGATATTGGTTAACTACATTTAACATTTAAATAACGCTTTTTCTTTTTGCCAATAATTACGAACCACAACTCAATGAAATTGATTTTAATTTATATGGTATTATTCACAAAGTTTTTCTTTGCCTCTAAGCAACGTAGCAGTTCCTTATGTAGTGTGGGCAACTAATGTGGAAGAGTGACCTAGTACTTTGTACTTTGAAGGCAAGTGACATGCTAACTCAAGAGGAACAGGAACTTTTTCTATGGCACAGCAACCTCCAGTCTGTACCTCAAAATTAAGTTATTCTTTGTTCTAAACACATCTACAGATATCTGCGTCGATACGCACTCCAAAAGAAGATTGCTGTGATGTACATATTCAAGATGCATAAAATAGCCAATTAAATTAGCCCTCATATAGCTTTGGAGGAAGCCAAGAAATTAAGAAACAGTAGAGTGATTATGAGCTCTGGAGAGAAACTTTGCATATAATGTAGGAAACACATTAGCATCATCTGCATCTATGCATCCTCCTGCTGATGAAGAGAACAGTGAGGCTGCCAGTTTGATACCAAAATTACCAGAAAGAATGGGAAGTTAATTACGACCTATTCCCAGACTTAGTTAATTAATTGTGCCTAAACAAAAGTTTGAAGCAGCAGCAGAACCATTTAAAACCAAAACAAGGTAATGATATGGCAACACAAAGTAAAGATGAACTTGAGCAAACAAAAGAGGATCTACAAGAGAAAGGAAGTAATTTTGATGTGCTAGTGAATAGTATTAAAGAAACATAAAACAAAGCAATGTCAATGAAAAAGTCCAATTACACATACAAGTCTAAGAAAAGAGTAAGTGAAATGTTTGAAGATTCTAAATATGTAGTATAGATGAATAGCATTAGCTAGTGACCAACAAAGACATTTTGGGAATCCTTGAATAGAGGAGAATAAGATGCGGCCAGAAGACACAAAAAGTGATTTCCCTTAACATGGATGATGAAAATTAAAGACTGATGCTTGGGAAGAAAGTTAATTTTTTAAAATACAAAGGAAAGATTTATTTTGAGCTGTGTACTTGCAGTATCCTCATGTTGTTCACATTTGCACAATCCATCAGAAAAATCAGTTGCTTTTAAAAAGTAATCATACAATTGACACATTCTATGAACTGTTTAAATTGATTACATGTGACAGAGATTGAATTCTATGTCTATGTAGATTATTGCTCAAGCAAATTTTGTCTTAAGGAGTATGTTTAGCAACAATTTGTAAGTGAAAACGATCTTGGTAATTCTGTGTACTTAGTTTGTTGCAACAAACACATTATATATGATTACTGAAGTACATAGAGCAGCTCTTCATTCAAGCATGTGACTCCATGTGTCTATTTGTTTTGTAACTGAGGAGGATAGTGATCTTAAGGAACAATTTGAAAAAATAAAAATCCTGGGAATTTATGCATCAATTTGTGCCTCTGCTAGCATCCAACAATTAAGTTTTTATCTTTATTTATGTATAATATTTGACATTTACTATATGCCTATTCCAGATTTCAAGAGAAATTGTTATGCTGCTTTATATATGATTCCTTATGGTATGTGAGGTTAATTGAGAAGGTAAATAGTGAAGGTGATGCTACATCCTAATTCATTAATTCATTTACTCATGTGGACCTTCTCTGGTTTACTGGCCTGACATTGACTGTTGTGAACTTCCAAGTTTAGACATCTTGAGCCAGGTGTATGTAAATACTGCCATAGGAGGAATCTGTGTTTGAAACCAAGATTCCCCAAAATAATTGAAGCCAAGTTATCTCAGTTGTAAAAGTCATTAAGTTTTAAGAAATGTGTTTGTGCTCCAGACATGTTTTCTGCCATCACATTGGTTATCATTCTAGAATAAAAATGTCTTGCCTATATATACAACATGTATTTTGATTATCACGTGTAAATTTGAGCTTCTTCTAAGGTGTGGCACTTCAAAAAAATAAATATCAATAATCTCTCTAAAAAGGCTTCCTGTTATTGAAAACTGGCATTTCTGCTATCTCCATTATCATTTATAATTCTACTATAAGTGTCAATTTTTTCAACTACACAATTGGAATCACTAGTTATAAAAATATTTGTTTTCTGCGCTCGATGAATTCACATATTTCATTAGCTTGTTAAAAGTCCTCTCACAATTATGTATAACAGATGTGCCAAGTGTCAGTAAAATCTTAAATGGTCAATGATATGTCATAGATGAAGTAACATGGAATGACCTTGCAGTAAATTTAAAAAAGAAACTTACCATGTCACCACAAACAACGGAAGTTTCTGTTTCCAGCCACTGAGGTTCTTCTTTAATTTCTATTTTGTTATCCATTTCATGTTCACTATTGTATTTCTTATTGCTCATTACAGGTTTTTGTGAACCAGAGTCTGGAACCAGAGCCAGTTCCTGAAATTCTGTTTTGAGATCAGTCTCACCACTGCTGCTACTGTATGTAACAGTTTCAATCTTAATCTCTTTCATAAAAATTGAGGTAAAACATTCTCTCTCACTGTGTGTAGTGAAGTCTTTAACAGGAGTCTCTGATTTAACTTCTGTTTTGTTTGCCACATGACAATCATTGTCTAGAAGTACAGCATCACTGTTTGTCCTTATAGTAATATCCTTGGTAATTAACTCTTTCTTCTGAAAGGTTACATTGTCAGCAGGAAGATGTTCATCTTTAATTTCCACTCTATCCATTTCACAACTTTTGCTGAGTCTGTTCTTGGTTTCTTTAACAAGCCTATAGAGAAAGAAACATATTATGAATACAAAAAATATCATTAACTTTAACCATCAGCTTCTTTTGAATACCACAGCCATTGTCCAGTGTTTGGATTTAGGATAAGACTGTCAACAGAAAAAGCTACATACATGTTGTTACTAAATTGGTAACAGCATTGGATAAAAGGGAAATACCATTACTAATACCTTAAGACTTAGCTACAGCATTTCACAGCATAGATCACAACCTGTGACTGCAAATATTAAATATTATTGCTTTAATGGGGTCTGAAATAAACTCATTCTGCTCTTGCTAAAAAAAAAATATATATATATAGGCAATATGTTTGAAAGGACAGGGTACAAATAAAGACCTACAATTATAAAAACAACCACAATGAAGGTTAACTGGAAAGTACTAAGGAATAGCACAAACTTTTATGGAACAAAAATTGGGTGAAAAAGGAATGAGAAATGAAAAATACAGCATAATATAAAATGAAAAAAGCAACAGAGAAAAGCAAAAAGATATTCTTGAAAGATCCAAGATGTTATGGTGGTGTAAAGCAGACATTGTCAACTGCAGTGCCATAGTAATAAAAGCGGGCATTTAACACAATGAAAAAGAAAAAGCAATTCTCAGCGTGTTGATGCACAGGAAGGGAACCAAACTTAAATGTGCGCAAGGCTTGTGGAATGATTGTTCAATACTACACAATAGCAGATGGGATTATGCAAGCAACACATCATCATGTCACTAAGGAACAAGATCAACTGGAACAAGTCACATGAAGTTCAGCATTGGCCACAGCAGCTTGTTTGGATCTAAGAAGTCAAGAAAGACTAAATTTAATACTTATGTCAGTAGGGAGCTGAACATACAAATATTAACCAAAATTACACAATGATTGGCTGGAGTGAAGAAAGACATGGAAGCTCTTGGTGGAAGTATAAAAGATTTTGAACATTGCATTAGGGCTTTGAAGGACATCAGGGGAAGATTATATCCTGAAGGGAAAGTCAATGGCAGCAACACATAACAGAATGCCATGGTGGAAAGTATCCTCAACTCCTCAATAGAAGGTTTAAGGGCTTCAGGGTCAAAATGCCAGGATGTGGCACAACACCTGCATGAGTCAAGCCATCCAAGTAGAAATAGACATCAACCGTTGAAGTCTTCTATCAACAGTTCTCTGCTATAGACAACTATAGAAGATGGTCAGCATAGCAGGAAGGCACACAGAAGACAGCCAGTGTATATGAAAGAGCAACTAAAGTACTGAATATGATTCTGACATCAATGGTGACCAAAAAGTTCTGTGAGATCATTGAGAATTGCTTCAGGAACCATAGCTTATCAGCAGCCTTTTCGTTAAGTGTTGAGTGAAGACTGCAACAGTCAAGGGAGATGATGCAGTAGTTCACTCTGGAAATGAAGCAGCTGGTGAATAAGATCCTGCTGAACCTCCTGCCTAGTTACACCTAAGGAAGCTGCTTATGCCTTCATTGATTGCATGCACAATGACTAGTTACAATAGTGTGTGATCCTCAGCAATTATAAGACAATCCATATGGTGTTAACAGCCAACCTGAGAAAAGAGGCAGCCAAGATAACAGTTGTGCCCACTTTGAAGACCAGGAGCATTTGCTTCGACAAGGAGAGGGAAATAAGCCAGAAACAGCAGCAACCTTACAGCAAGCCAGGTCATCTAGGAGGACTTCCACAACAAGCTGATGGGCACAAGTGAGGAAGCAGGCCCCACTGAAGTTAACATTGGGAGAGCATGGTACATCTGAGGGTATTGTGCGTAAAGGTGGCTAAAGATGTGATAACTTGGACTGGATGTCCTTAGGAGCTATGAGGCAGCAACAAAATTGGGACTCAGCCATGAATATTCCAGGGATCTTCAGGGTGATCTTGACAGATGATATAGCTGTGCCCAAAGAAATAAGGTGGTGATGAAGATGCACCTGGAAAGCTAACTTCCATGGAACCTGGGTTTGGAAGAGACCACAGAATTGATAATGCATTGCTGGGCACCGCTGCCATCCAGGAGGGAGTATGTGAGGCTACTGACTCTATTACACACTGATTAGGACATTGCAGAAATGTGAGCCAGCCGCAATTGTACCACCATACAATGGAAACAGCCTGTCAGCACCATCATTGGAATTGGGGCCCTCATTAAGTGACTTGCTGAAAAGCATTGATGATCATCTGCCTGCCTCATGACAAGAGAAGAGCCGGCATCTATTTAGAGAGTACCAGCCTGTCTTCAGCCAATGAAATGGGTATTGCAGCTTTAGTGATGCAGTACTCTTTCACATCAACACTGAAGATGGCAACATATTTGTTAGTCATCAAGTTGTGTTCTTCTGGAGACACAACAGAGGTATAGGATGTGCTGAAGTACAAGATCTAGAGGAAGCATTTATGAGTCCTACTGTCCTGAAGCCTTGGTAAAAACAATAGCTAACTACACTTGTGCATAGGCACCAGAAGCTGAATCCCAATACCAGAAAGAACTGCCATCCTTTACCCAAGATTAAATGCACCTTGAACACACTTGCTGGTTGCCACTGCTTCTTGTGGGTTAAAATTGGGATACTGACAATGAACCTATATACCAGAGAGAAGACGACCACATTCTGCACAAGCTAAGAGTTTTGGCAATTAACGATTATACCCTTTAGTCTGTGCAATGTGCAACTCACCTTCCAACACCTCATGAAATCAATGTCTGCTATATCTGGATGACATCACTGTTGTGGGTAACAACTTCCAAGACCATCTGGAAAAACTGACCATTATATTGTAAAGATTGTAGGTAGATAATTTGATGATGAATGCAAAGAACTGCCCATTGTTCTGCATGGAGCTGAACTATTTGCATCTCCTAGGATAACCACAGACATTTAGAAAGCTGGGGCAGTGAGCGATTGGCCTTGCCCAAAAGATAAACAAGAGCTGTGAGGTATGCCATGGCCAAGTTATCAGACCACTCGCCTTTCACCTAGAATGTCTGGGACCAATCCGAAGCAATCACATGTTCGATTTGTGATGGACAAAGTTGCAAATGGGAAGGTTTTCTCCAGATTAACCAGCTTCCCCCACCATCACTTTCCATCGGTGATCCATCATCAATGTCATCGCCTGCATGGCCACAAGTAGTAAAGGTGGGCATTAAACACTATAAAAAAAAAAAAAAGAGCTATGAAGTTTCCTGGGTTGTTGCAGCTACCACAGCTGGTTCATCTCAAATATTGTAAAAGCCCCCTTTCATCTGACACAAGAGCATTGGTCTTACATGTGGTAAGAAAAGGCAAAACCTTGGAGTGTACAGGATGTGCAAAACACCTCTCTCCACCCACAGGTGGATGGCATGTTTGATGAGTATAGCAAGTGTGTAGTATTGCACTGTTGAGAAATGTTGTCAATCCCCAGAAAGATTGAGATGTCAGAGTGCCACTTTTCTGTCTTGCATACTGCTCTTCAATCCATGACACACAGTTGACACTTGCCACCTTGGCCTTCAGCAGGGAGCTACAACCACCATGTAATCTAAGTTATAGAATCTCTTTGTGGTAGAACAGCCAACAGTTGACTACGTGGAGAACCTCATAGACTGACTTTATGAACTGCATTCTGGTAGTCAGCAACAAGATGAAGACCTCTTATGATAAACAGGTCAATAGCTAAGGTTACCAGTAGTGTGATCTGTATAGCTACGTAACTCAATGCAGACAATGGGACACTCCTCTAAGCCTCAACAACCATGACTAGAGCCATAACTCATTATGAAGAGGCTTAATGAAGTTATCTACTGCATCAAGAAGCTGCCCTGAGGGAAGAGACTGCTGGTATATTAGGATGGTCTAGCCCACTACAATGGAGCTGGTTGGGATGACTAGCCCTGAGGAAGAAACAATGACTCCTAGCCCAATGCATGTGCTTAAACCTTGAATTCCTAAATTCTTGCACATGCATGAAACATTGCCTTTCCTCTGTAATTCACTCTCATGGTCACAGGCCATAACACATAACTTTACACGAATGGGTGGTTAACATCACAGACCTGCATTGTCACACCTTGATGTAATGTTCACCTGCTTCTTGATATGCAATTGGCAGATATAAAAAGGGAGCTACTAGACCAAAGTTTAGTTTGCACAGTGACTTTGCAGAGCACACATTAATTTGAGAGGGCAGTTACCAACTGTATTAGACCATTGAAGTGCAAAAGATGAAATTGTTGTGTTGCATTGTAATAAAGACATTTATTGTAACCAACATAAATTATAATAAATTGATTTTGTTACATTACAAAGGGAAAGCTTATGTGAGGCTGAAGGAAAATGTGTTAAAAAATTACCAAAATAATCGCTAAATGAACATTACCAATATATAGAAATGTTGCCAAATGGTGTGCTCAGATATATTGGCTATGAATTGTGGCTTAGGAACCACAAATGTTGGCAACACAAAAACAGCAGAAGCAATATTTCCCTGATGCCTTTGTGGGATATATTTGTGTTAAAAAATTATTACATTTAGCAAAAGTTTATTTTGACAACAGAACTGATTTATTACATTTTAAAAGTTTAACATGTACTTATTGTTCAATTTGAGTCAATTAGAATATGTTTTGAAAGTGCTTGGTTTTTAAGTAATTTATGCTAAATTTACTGGACTTTGAAAATGTTTTTCTTAGAAGGTAAATACACAGTTTCCAATGTTCTTAAAGGTATGATTTCATTGGCTAATTCTTCTGTTCGATGGTATGAGCCAATATTGCGGTCAGTGATATTCAAGAATTTGATCATATGATAAGTTCCTATGATATTTTGAGTTTGTTAATGGTTTTTAAATGTAAAAGAAACCAATCATGTGCCCTGATGTCATGCAGAACTGATAGTCAATTTGAGCAAAGCTATCTTCAATGTACCAAGTTTTCTTTAAAGCGAATTGCTGAGCTGTTTATTTAACATGGCATCTTGATGGATATATAGGTATGGAAAGTTCCTGAGCAGAATTGCAATTAAAATAAAAAGGATTTCACATTTTATCATGGAAGAATAAATGAGAAGAAAGGTAAAATGTGGTTTCCTTAAGTCAGCCCATTGTGGAACATATATTATGACACTCATTTATGTGTTGTGGACGTTTTTGGTTGCAGCTACCATTTTGTTCTTTCACTGCACTGGGTTTGTCAAGAATTATGGTGCACTGTTGTGTTTCATTTAAAAAAGTTAAATGGTTAAAAGTGAAGGCTTTAAAGTGGTAGTGAGCTGCAGCGAACAACAGGTTCCTCTGGTTTTGAGATTTGCACAAAGTTATGTCAGCTTTGGTGTATGTATAAAAGAATTGGCTCAAAATAAATGGTAAATCTGTTTCCAAAAACTATTTGTTTTTTTCAGAATAAATATTAAACATTCTTCCAAAGTTTGATTTTCAAAAAGTGGTGTAAAGCAGAGGTTTCTGTGGAAAAAAATCTGAAATATGCTCTGTATTTTTTTTTTGCAGTGTTTATGGCCCGCTTTAACTATTTATGACACTGCAGGTGGGAAATATGCTCTGTATTCAAGGAAATCTGTTCATGCAAATACATTAAAATATGCTACATAGAAGTTAATTATGGCCCTTTATGTGCATTCCCCACATTTTCATAATAAATTACTGCCAAACATGTGTTTGAGTGTTATGTATATAGTGAATCTGAGTGACTCTCATTACAGAGTTTAGGCTTAATATCCAGTTTGATTTCTACATTTAATATTTCTCTATTTTTTCTATTAGCAGCTTTAATGTTTATTAGGCTGTTGTTCATGGATTTACAATTGTTTAATAAATACTACAATTCTCATTTCTTCAGCTATCTGAATGGTGTTTCACTCCCAATCATGGCTACCCATAGTTTACTTGCTAATTACCTACAGAATGCAATAATAATTATATCCAACATAGTCCCGAATGCATAAGCAAGATATTAAGCAAAAGATATTGCTCAATTAAATTCATAACAACCACCCACCTTTCTTGGTCATCTCTCTTATATTGGACAAACCATCGTAATATTAAAACATTATATAGGTAATATACTAAAAGAATTGCTAATAAAAATCTTTCTAAATGCCATGTTTATTGAGATGTGCTCTTTACAAATGTTTCGCCTACACCATGGTATCCCCTTTGTCTCATGGAAACCAATCCTCGGCTATACTTTGTGGCTTAGGACTCATCAAGTTTGCAATACAAGGAAAGATGTAGCAATGTTCCCAAGAAGCGCTGGGTACATTGTATTTTATGTATGAGGAAGAGAAGTGAACAATATGTTAAAAAAAAAAAAAAAAAAAAACATTAAAATATTCAATGTATAAGTGAATGGAAGATATTAATTTTATTCACAAAAATTTCATAGTAAAATACTATTGCACATGCATGTTTTCTGTACATAATGATCACATGTGGTACTCTATATTGATAGTGTATCTCTGGATATTATGGAAGCAAAATGAGGGTTGTTGCTAACCTAAATTTAAATATCAAATTTTTCTAACTTTTGTTATGAAAGAACTTATTAAATAAAATGTAAGTATGAATTAAATGATGTATTTTGTAGCCAAGCCAAGTTTTGAATGGTTTATGTTTCTGCTGTGATTGGAAAATAGTATCCTTATTTGCAAGACCATTAAATTAAAATACTTTTGCAATATTATACTTTTGAAAATAAAAGATGTAATCTGTGTTATTGCTCTTACTGTAGCTTTTATAGTTTCATACTGATGTTCTGACTAATGTTTAGTATTTCAATTCACTCCCTTTGTTCTTTTGTAAACAAAAGAACCTATTTGGAGATATTACAAGATGGCCTGTCACTGCCAGAACAGCCAATAAAATGGATCTAAAACATGCATTATTTATTGTTGTAGTTCACTTTAGGATCTTTCAGATCTCTATTGTACAAGTTAAACAAATTGCCGAGGGCTGGAGGAAGAAAAGGCACTTCTGGATGCCCTTGAAACATACTGTCTCAAAGAAGATTTCCTGGTTCCAGTGGTATAAAGGATTTCCCCATAAGGTGTTTCAAAAATAGGTTTACAGTCTCTTAAATACTGCATTGATTAGATCAATGCTGGCAGTCTTGGCACAGCTTAGCAAAGTCGACTATTTCGAAGATGGCATTTTTAGGGTTGAGATCATTTTAAGGCTTGGGTAGCAAGAGTTATGGAAGCTTAATTATAGATATGCAAGAGTAAAACACATTTAGCATATTTCATGTAGTAATAGTTTTCTTTGATTATCGAGTGGATTTATTTATTTTTAAAGTTTGGGATGTACTTACTATTTAATATGGTCATTTTAGGGCATTGGTCTTTATGTGATTGGGATATGAGAATCTAATTTTTACAGCTTTTACCAATTTTTCTGACTTTAACTTTTTCTTTAGGATGGAATGAATGTACTGCTATCTGTGTTTGATGAATGTTATTGAATACAGTTAGCAAGGGCCTACACTGACTGTCACTACTTGATAGCCTCACCAACTGTGTAATAAGTACAGCTTGCAATGAGACATGTGAAGCCACCCTTGGTGAAATATGTATACAACATTCCCAGGGTTATGCAAAGCTTCTGCTTGTAATACACACCACTCACAATGAGAGGTGTGATTTTACCCTTATTGAAATATATTTAAGCATTCCAAGGATTATGCAAAGCTTCTGCTTGTATCTTACACACTCACAATGACAGTTGTGATGCACCTTGTTGAAATATATTTACAACATTCCACAGGCTATGCTGTTCTTCTGCTTGTAACATACACCACTCACAATGAGAGGTGTGATGCCACCATTGTTGAAATATGTTTATAACATTCCATGGATTATGTCAAGTTTCTGCTTGTAACATACACCACGCACAATGAGAAGTGTGATGCTACCTTTGTTGAAATATGTTTACTAAATTCCATGCTGAGCTTCTGTTTGAAACATACACTGCTTGCAATAATAGCTGTGATCTTACCCTTTTGTAATTTGTTTACAACATTTATGGTTATGCCAAGCTTCTGCTTATAACATACACTACTAGCAATAATAGGTGTGATCTCACCCTTTTTGCAATTTGCTTACAACATTTATGGTTATGCCAAGCTTCTGCTTGTAACATATACTGCCCACAATAATAGGTGTATTCTCACCCTTATTAGAATTTGTTTACAACATTCCTCAGGTTCTGCCAAGCTTCTACTTGTAACAACACCGCCTGTAATAATAGGTGATCTCTTCTGTAATGCAATTTGTTTACAATGGTCCTCCGGTTATGCCAAGCCTCAGCTTGTAACATATACTGCCAATAACATTAGGTATGATCTCACACTTGTTGCAGTTTATTTACAACATTCCTAGGGTTAACCCAAGCTTCTGCTTTTAACAAACACTGCCTGCAATAATAGATGTGATCTCACCCTTGTTACTATTTATTTTACTATATTCCTCGAGTTATGCCAAGCTTCTGCTTGTAACACACACCAGTCAATGTGATATCACTTTATAACTGTTGGGATTGTGATTTATAAACCAAAACCATATAATAACGTGTCTAGACGGAGTACACAAATTACTTCATATAAGTTTATCACAGTACATTTTAGTGCTTTACTATGTAGATGGTCACGGATGACTGCGAGCGATGAATGCAGCAAGTATGACTTGCCTGGCCACAAGTAGTAAAACAGGGCATCAAACACTACCAAAAAAATAAATGTGACACAGTAGTACTAAGTACCTCAGATTGTTTGTCGAACAGTGTGAGACAGTGTAATGGTGATAATATTTGTGGATTTGATTATGTGATGTGCTCACACATAAAGCTTTAAGATGGTTAACAGCAACTAAAGAAACCAAACATGTGGTATGATGTTAGTATTGACATTCTAAGATATGTTCACTCCACCAAGGCTTTGCCTATTTGACAGAATACAAATTCAAGTGTAAATATGCCCATTGTCAGGCTATGCACATTTTTAAGCAGCTATAAGTTTGTAGCCACTATTTAAGGTAAGCTGGAACATATCCCCATTCAAACATTAAGGTAGGGCATTGGCTATAAAGCTTAGCCCAAAGTTGAGAGCCCTATGTTGCATAGTATAGGCAGGTATGTAATCAGAAGTAGATGAGTGATGGAAAACTGCAGGGCAATGGGGAGGCATAGGCAAATGGGATATTAAAGTTAACCCTAAATGAGCCTTGAGTGCTGTTGGTAGTGTTTAATGCCTGCTTTAACTACTTATGGCATGCAGGCGGTGACACTAATGATACATGAATGATGATGGAGCACCGGTGGATGCAATGGCAGGGGAAACTGGAGCACCCAGAGAAAACCTGCCCCAGCGCCGCTTTGTCTGCCATTAATCTCACATGCGGTTGCTAGGGATCGAACCCCAGCCATCTAGGTGAGAGGCGAGGGGTCTAACCACTCGGCCACAGTGTGGCCTTGAGCCTTGAGTGTGGAAGAAAATTAAAAACATAGCAGCATTTCTAAGTGATTCTAATACACAATGCAAATTAAGGTTTTTAGGTGAGGATGAGAGGAGCATTTCAATTACTTTTGAAGTCAAAGTACACTATTATCTCTTTAACAGTTTGATACTATGAAGCTGGATAAACACTTTAAATTCACATCATTTCTTCACAAAAACATCACATATAGTATATCACATGTCACAAACTATTTCTGTGTAACTATTGAAACTATTCCCAATGTCACAACAATCCTCATTAAATTGGAGAGTCTGTAGCTCCAACTGGACCAACACAGCAGCAAAAGTAAACTAAGATTTTGAATTAACACGTCGCCCGGAAAGCTTTAGTTCTTATTTTAAATTTTTTCTTATTCAATGAACTAATTGCAACAGTTACTGCTACATGGTGTGTTAAGTTGGTGAAGTAACTAGGGAAGTTTTTATTCAAACTTCAATTTTATAGAAGATGGCAAATGTGCAATATTCAAACGGGGATATTATAAAAATGATACTGTTGAGGATAAAAAAAAAATGCAAACAAAGTGACAGAAACAAATACTTTTGCCTACATTTTCTCTTTCTTTTGCTCGCAAAAGTTCTGAATTAAATTGATTGCTGTCAACACAATTTGGAGTCAGAGCCATTTTTACTTTCTGAGAAGGAAAATTGGATGGTTTATAGTCTGACTCCCCAACTGGTTGTCACTAAATGTTGGAATATGTTCTTAACAAAATGAGTAGACTGGTGAAAAGCATTTGCATAGACAGGGGAGATTAAAAGCAATATCAAAATCCATTTCTAATACCAACTGTCACCTTAATCTAGGAATATAGATGGATTTTAAGGATACTTTAACCGGGACTAATCCATATTTATTTTCAACAAATGAATTATTTTAAAAAGTATATCCCTATACATAACACAGCAATTAATATGTTTCTGGCTATGTTGGTGTTTCGTGTTGCCTGATTTTCTATAACCTCAAACATAGAGTTGTTACAAAAATAGAAGACAACAAACTGTAAATTTATTACGTACTTGGTGAAAGTAACAGAGGAAAGACATTGGAGTGGATGTGAATAATGAAAAAATTAATGTATCTTACATTTTTAATTCGCAATGACGGAACTAATTCTATGTTAAGTCTGTTGTTTTCGTATGTTAAGTTCTCTTCATGTTCCCCACTTATCAATTGTCCTTTTGCTTAATTTAAACTTTAACATTACTGAGCACTTCAGTATTATTCTTACACACTATTATACATAAACTATTTTAATCATCTCTTGTTCCCGAATACAAAACACTACAAGTTCCAAAAACCACATCAGCTTGTAATAATTACAGGCGATATCGCGTTCCTCGGCGTCGATTTCTTAGTTCCCATATCATCGAGAAAGCCTGAATCTGCCTTGTAAGTTTATGTGACCATTTGATCAAACCAAGGATTCAGGGCATCAATCG
This sequence comes from Hymenopus coronatus, assembly GCA_030762935.1. Taxonomy (NCBI): domain Eukaryota; kingdom Metazoa; phylum Arthropoda; class Insecta; order Mantodea; family Hymenopodidae; genus Hymenopus; species Hymenopus coronatus. The sequence goes on along the minus strand of CM060899.1, from coordinate 30,135,578 downwards.
AAGATAGTTCGTAAAAATCAGACAAAATATACAATTATCATATATTTAACTCACTTTTAGGTCTGACCAAGCGCGGCATTTGGCAAAGGCAATGCGCATTGCCTTTCCTTAACAGTTTGGAGATAAATATCTTTCAACTATTCTTGCTTGTAAGATTTTTAAACATAGTTGATCTTCTTTATACGTAAGAAAAATTCTTAACCTGTATTACATTCACGTTTAGATATGACCACTGCCCACTGCAATTAGGCAGTAAATTTGGTAATGTGGTAGGCTGAGAAATTTGCAGAAAGTAAACACGTTGAAGCTGATGTTTTAAATTTGTTTTCAAATACAGTAATATTACAATTGCATCACGAGTATTTACAACGGATGTCATTTTTTCTCATTCATAATATGTCATGTGTGATAATCAGATAGAAAACTGCTATAGTAATTATTCCTTTGTATTATATTGCACATAGTCCTGTACTTATACAAGATTTTGTAAACATTCGCAAACTTATTAGAAATTGAAATCTTTTAAAATATATTTCAGATGCCTAGAAAGTGCTGTGTCCCTGGATGTAAGTTAAATTATGACACCATAGTAAAGTCACAAGGCAGTGTTTCTACATTTTCATTCCCTAAAGAAGAAATAAAGAGGCACTTGTAAGTATATGCAAGATTGAATGTACAAACTTATATGTCTAACCATTCAAGAAACTAAACCGTGCAGGTAATAAAGTGTAGTGATATGAATTTCAGTGTAGATGCTTTATCTGGCAGTGTTTGTTATTAAAGCTTATACAGTCCATTTTAGGTGTGTTTTGTCAGAAATAAATACACATCCTATACCAAAAAGGAAACATTTGGTCCTACTGGTGGACGGATCTTTGAAAACTGCTAGTTAAAGTCACAATTAGAAGTTTCGTTATGCATATATTTTGAAATAACTACAACAATCTAGCTGGCCATTCTGTCATCTTCACTGCCAGCGACAAGAGTGAAGCCGAATGGAGTCCAGTTCTACGCAGCCCATGGAGCGATGCAAGACAATGCTACAACAGGTTAGCCATCAAGTTAGTGACTGCCTTCGTAATAAAATTGTCGCTTTAGCATTGCCTTACATCCATTTTATTTCTTTGTTCACCATCCATTGTTTGTTCATTGAGTAATGTTGCTTGCTTTTGGATGGTACAAAGATATATTGATATTGCATTTCAAATAATAACATCGAAGAACAAAATAAGAAGTGATTAATTACAACAGGAGCAGTGGTGAAAGCAAGTCTTACCTGCCTTGCTAAATTGTTCATGAATTTCAGGTCAGCTCAAATATTTATTTAATAAATATAAGAATAAAAGAGTTGCCTAAAATTAGGGATAAATTTGAAGAAGTTCAGTCTCAATTAGAATTGTTTGAAGATATTGAGGGTCATGCTGCTGACAGAGAAAGCTTTGAATTGCTTTCTTTTAACCTAGAAGCTACAATAACTAAACTATCAGAAGACAATGTTGGCAACAATTCCTGTGGCCCTCCATTGTCACAAGTAGAGCTAAGAAGGTAATAAAATTGCCAACTCTCAAATTACATTCATTTAGTGGTGATATAACCAACTTTTGGCATTTTATTGATACATTTGACAGTTTAGTTGTGAATAATGAGTACTAAATTATATTCAAAGGTTTCATTATTTGTTAGCCTCATTAACAGGGGAAGTACATATTTTAATAGCTAATATTCCAGTCTAAGGTTGCAATTTTCAGGTTACATTGAATACCATTTGCAATCGTTAAAACAATTTAAGACTTATTGCTTCCTCTCATCTTACATGTCTACTAAATTTAACTTTGGCTCACAAATCATCTGCAAAGGAATTAACAGCATTGATAAATCAAACCATGAGTAACTTAGATGCAATTAAGGCTTTAAGCTTAGGAATTTCACTGGAAGATTTGATGGTTTCTCAACTGGTGTTAGATAAGTTAGACATTACTATCGAGAAAGAATTTGAAGATATTATAGAATCAATGAATTTCCCTGCATTTGTGGATCTTATTACATTCTTGGAAAGCAAATGTATATAAATCACTAGAAATAGTGAGTTCGAAACCAAATAAAAATGAGCCAAGTATTTCAAATGCTCAGGCACAGAAAGGTGCTAATCATAATCAGAAATCCAACTTTCGTCAGGTTTATGCTGTTGCAACATTAAATTGTGCTTATTGTAATTCGTCACATGTCTTAACAAAGTGTAAAGCATTTATTCGAGCTCCAGTCTTAGAGCACAGAGCATTTGCCAAGAATGCAAACCTGTGTTTCAACTGCTTACTATCTGGTCTTATAGTTAGAAACTGTAAATCATCGTACTGTCGCACTTGTGGTAAAAGTTACCACACTTTAGTACATATTGATGCTTCAAAGAAGCAGTACAATAGTGGCAGCAATGAATGTTCATCAAGTCATGGTCACACGTTGACAGATAATGCTTCAAATAGTTACTGTGCATTCAAAATTGAACCTCGTAAATACATTTTGCTGTCTTCAGCATTGATTAAGTTTAAAAATGACAAGGATATTTGGCAGACTTGTAGAACATTACTAGATGCAGGTTCTCAGTCATGTTTAATATCAGAGGCATACACTCAAAGACTAAAACTTAGAAGGCACTGTGATCCTAAACCTGTTCAAGGAATTGGGAGTACAGTTTCAGAAACCATTCATGGAGTATGCATTAGCATTTGTTCATTTGTAACGGACTTTGTCATATCAATATTCTGTTTGGTTTTACCTAAGGTAACAGAGAGAGAATTGACTACAGCAACTGGAATTTATCTACAAATATTTCATTTGCTGATCCTAATTTTCATGAACCAGGAAAGATAGATGTTTTATTGAGAGCAGAAGTGTGCTTATATGTTCGTTGCCAAAGAAGATTGTATCGTGATAATATTAATCCTGTCTTAATGGAAATAGAGTTCGGTTGGATACTTACAGGAAAATATTCACATTCTGGAAGGTACTGTAATATTCCACAGCGGCTGGTAGTGTTGTGTTTTGCCAAGACAAGTCAGCATACGACAACTGCAAAAATTCTGGGAGATTGAGGAGCTGAACCAGACTTCAAAAACTGTAGATGAAATGCTGTATGACGCTCATTTCTTTCAGAATATTATAAGGGATTCGTCCGGGAAATTTGTGGTACGACTTCCATTTAAAAAAGATTCTAAGAGGTTGGATGATTCTAAGATGACAGCTACAACAAGGCTACATCAGTTAGAGAGAAAGTTAATTAACAACCAAGAAATGAAGGAAGATTATTTGAAGTTCTTACAAGAATATGAAGCATTTGGTCACATGGAAGTGGCAGAACCTACTACTTTATGTTGTTATTGCATGCCTCATCAGACACTTCAACCACAAAGACGAGTAGTTTTCTACTGTTCTGCAGTTTCCAAGAATGGAACTTTAGTGAATAATTTATTGCCTGTCGGTCTTACTGTCCAATTCTATTATCCTAAGATTTAGAACTCATGAAGTAGCATTTACTGCTGTTGTTGCAAAAATGTAGACAAATTTGGGTACGCCTTGATGATCAAGTGTACCAAAGAATACTATGAAGAGACAACCCTGCAAATCACGTTAGGAATAACAGTTGAAAACTGAAACTTATGGTATGCCTTGTTCTCCATTTTTAGCTATTCGTTGCTTGAAGCAATTGGCTCAAGATGAAGCGCACATTTTTTCAAAGGCTTCTGCAATTGCATTGAGTGATTTCTATGTTGATGATTGCATTTCAGGATGTGCAACTTTAGATGAGGCACTGCAGCTTCAGAAAGAATTGACTACCATGCTGCATAAAGGTGAATTTTTGTTGCATAAATGGTCCAGCCATTATTCAGGATTCTTAGCAAACATCTTACCAGGCCAAAGAAAAACTAGTTTACCATTATATTGACAAAGATGGAGTGAAAACACTAGGATTATTATGGCATCCAGCTGAGGACAGTTTCAAATTGTAAGCAACCAGAAAACTAACTGCACACAAACATTTACCAAAAGAGTAGTTTCTGTATATTTGATCCCTTGGACTTTATAAGTCCTATTTTAATAATATGCTAGGTGTTTCTGCAAAGATTATGGCAGGAGAGATTAACATGGGATCAGCCAATTTCAGCGGAGTTGGCTACTGATTGGAAGACCATCCACAACCAACTTCCTCTGATTAGTAAAATTCTCATAGATCGCAAAGTCATTGGTTATAATTCAGTAGGCACCATAGAGTTGCATGGCTTTTGCGACGCTTCAGAAAAAGCATATGGCAGGTGCAACTATATCTGTTCATCAAATAAGGAACGAGTTACATTTGTAAAATTTCTGTGTTCAAAGTCTCCAGTTGCACTACTGAAGAAGTTATTACTTCCAAGCTTAGAATTATGTGGTGCACTACCTCTTGCTCATCTATTGGAGGGGACCAAGAGGTCATTGAACTTATCATTCAAATCCATTATATTTGTGGATAGATTCCACTGTAGTATTGTCATTGTTGTCAGCACCCTCAACACAATGGAAAACTTTTGTTACCAATAGAGTATTACATGAAAAAGCTAAGCTGTGGCCTGTCTGTGGAACCATTTCAAATCCCCAGGAAGCCCCAGAAATCAGAACGAAGACAGCTTGCCATGTTGCAAGTGTTATTGATGGAATAATCACATGATTTTCCAGCCTATCTAAACTGCAATATACTGTAGCATATATGTTTAGATTTTGCAGTAATTGTGTTGAACCAAAAGCTAAAAGAGTAACTAGACCACTCTCACTTATACAGCTTTAAGAATATTTGAACAGATGTATTCAAATTTCACAACGATCAGTATATGTTATAGAAATGCAGCAACTAGCAACGAAACAGATAATTGATAACAAGTCGCCAGAGATCTCTAAATTCTAGAAGGTAGAGGATTATTTCAATTTGGTGGACGGTTAGAGCACTCTAAAACTAACTTATGATCAACAAGATCCTTTACTTCTGCCACAGCTTCATTTAACAAGGCTCCATGTAGAGCATGAACATAAACGACTGATGCATTGAGGTTGTCAACTTTTCTGGCATCACTGAGGGAAAGGTATTGGATATTAAATGGTAGAAATGCTGTTAGACATTTTATTTATAATTGTATAATTTGTATCAAACTGCAGGCAAATGCAGCAATACAGTTAATGGGACAGCTACAATGTGCACAAGTGGAAGCAGCTAGACCTTTCTTGAATTGTGGTATTGACTATATAGGACCCATTTTATACCAAGTCAGGCACTCGTAGAACAAAGATAAAAGTAAAATGTTATGTATCCATATTCGTTTGTTTTGCTACTAGAGTAGCAGACTTAGAAGTTGTAAATAGCTTGTCCACAAAAGCATTCATTGCAGCCTTAAAGAAATGTGTATCTGGGCATGGCAGAAAACAGAACATTTATGGCACAAATTTTATAGGTGCAAGGAATTGCAAGAACTTTTCAGCAGTGAACAAAAGAAGCAAGAAATACAACGCTTTGCAAATCATGAAGGTATAACCTGGCACTTCATACCACCCAGAGCACCACACATTGGCAGTCTTTGGGAAACAGGTGTAAAGTCATTTAAACAAAATCTTAGACAGGACATGGGTGCTTCATGCCCTACCTATGAAGAGTTCTATACCCTAACTTGTCAGATTGAGTCTTGTTTGAATTCCAGACCTTTAATTCCTGTCTCATCTGACCCTAAGGATCTTCAAGTTCTTACGCCTGGTCATTTCTTAATTAGCACTTCTCAAACCCATTTGGTCCAGCCAGATCTCAGTAGTGCTAACCTTAGCTTGCTAACCAGGTGGGAGAGACTGCAGAAACAATTCCAAGAATTCTGGTCCAGATGGTCATGCTAGTATTTGCATCATCTTCAGCAGCGATCCAAATAGAGCAGTCCAGATGCAAATGTCAAGCCGGGTATACTGGTCATTGGGAAGGAAGACAGCCTTTCTCCACTCTGCTGGAAGCTGGCAGTGGTTGAGCAAGTACATCCAGAGACGATGGGTGGGTGGAAGTTGCAACAATTTGCACACCAAATGGCTTATTCAAAAAACCTATTTTTAAATTTTGTCCTCTATCTCAGGAGACTAAATTGTAATTTATATTATATTTTGTTCTATTGTAAAATTGTGCCCTGTTCCTCAAGAAACTGAATTGTAATTTATATTGTATTTTGTTCTTTTAATTGTGTTTGAAGAAATAATACTTATATCTTGGCAGCTGGTATGTTCAGAGTGTTAGTATCTCTGAACAAAGCAAGGTTGGCAAGCCTGTTAGTCTGAAAAAGTGAAGATGAGATAAGGCATTATAATTTTGTTGTTCTAAATTTTAATGGGTATTGTATTATATTGTGTTAAAGACTGCACTTGTAAGTATATGCGAGATTGAATGCACAGACTTATATGTGTATTCATCCAAGAAGCTAAACTGTGCAGCTAATAAAGTGCAGTGATATGAAATTCAGTGTAGATGCTGTATCTGGCAATGTTTGCTATTAAAGCTTATACAGTCCATTCTAGGTAAGTTTTGTCAAAAATAAATACACATCATATACCAAGAAGGAAACAGAAGAATTAAACAATATACAATAAAATTCATGAGAATTTACAGTGAGGTGAATTCCTAACCAGTGATTGACTATATCTTCCCATTTGGTGCATATGCATGCTACTGACACTAGCTTACCAAACTTTACAAGTTACAAATTGCTTAAGCTCACTGATATTTTGGGGAAAAAATTAAATATTTTCACATTGTAGGGCTTTTATTTCTAGGCAGTTGTCATTGTTGTTGTCTAACCCGATGCTTAATATATGCATATTTCAATTATATTTCTATAGCAGCACTTAAAACAATAGCTGTGGTTTACCGTTATATCACTAATTGCAATAGTCAGAACTTATTTCCATTTTAATACTTACAATTGTCTAAAATGTAACAATTTGAAATTGATACTTATGTCATAATTTATGAATTTCAAAAACAGAAATTATTTCTACAGTCAGCACATGTCTGGTAGTCTTTATTCCTGTCTGGGTGTTGGTCTGGAAGACTGTTGTGTATGGAGACAGTGTGATAGTTCGATGAGCTTTGGGAGGTTCAAAGCTCATGAGTTGTTTATTTAATGCTAAGGAAATAACATGAGAATTCCATAAATATTAGTGCCGGCCATTAGTTACATCAACATCCTTAATTTCAATTCATTTTTTGAATTTTCTTGTACACTTTTTTATTACATACCGCAATAACCCATCTCTCTCCTACATTCTCAGAATTGGATGTTAACACTTTGTGTTCTAAAATTCCACGTAAATTCTTCTAACTCTGTGCTTAATATATTTGAAGGGGTTTCATAGTTCTGGTGAATATCCATGAAAGAATGGAAGATTTTTGTTGCAGCTTCATGGTTGGTAAGCTTGATTATTCAAAGAATCATATAAAAAATTTAAACAATGTACAGTTCATTGTCGATAGCCCATCAATTTGACTAATGTGTCTACTGTGATTAAAAAAGGATAAACCCGACTTCTGTGCTGTTAGTAAACATTTTGATTTCAAGGGTGAGAATGTCGCACAAATCAAAAAAGAAATCGATTAGGTTATTGAAGACCATTTACTTTGGGATCAGTGAATTTAACCAAGGGAGACAAGTACCAAAGGGGAAGTGTGCTCCAGGCATCCAATTGAGGACATCTCAACAAAACACATAATGGTAAATCAAGACCACCAAATAAACATTTTTGATATTGCTGAGACTGTAAATACACAGAGTGAGTGCATAATATCTTGCATGGAGAATTGATTAAGAAAACACTGTGTGCAAAGTGGGTGCCATTATTACTTACAGCCAAACACAAGTGCATCCAGAATATTTCAACAATGTCAATGTTTAATTGCAATCCACAAGGTCTTTTCCCTGATTTGTGACTGGTTATAAAGCCTGGATCCATCATTATATGTCAGAGTCAAGCCCGCAGTAAAATCAATGCACAAAAACACAGTGCACCAGAGAAAACAGACAATTTTGTCAACTGGTAAGGTAGTAGTATCTGTTTTTTGGGATTCTCAAGGAATAATCTCTTGGATTAAGGTAGTACCATAACTAGATCTTATTATGCTTCATTGCTGGATTATTTGATACTTGTGTTTGTTTAAGAAATACCAAGGAGGCACACAGACAATGTTCTTTTATCAGGATAATGCACTGTCCCACACTGCAGAGATAGTGTGGCAAAAATGCATGAATTGGGATCTGATCTGGTTCCTCATCTGCTTTATTCACCAGACTTTCTTATATAATTTATTAATTAGCAATGAGATACTCAATACAAAATGTACCACCCTTCATTACCTAATTGTTCTCTTCAGAGATGAGTCTGTCTCTTCTATTATACTAATTGAGGGGCTCAGCACCAGAGGGAGCTATCTCAAAAATAGCTAAAGTTGAGAAGGAGTTTTATTAGAGTTGTTGATTTGGTGAAAAATGTAATATCGAGGTACAACTTTTTTAAATCCAGTACTTGATCCACATTTGGAAATATCCTAGAAAATACAAAAAAGTGATATTTAACAGTTTTTTTTTATTTATTTAGCACTGCAAACTGTATTGTTTACTAAAAAATTACTTATGCAGAGAGAGAAACTAACATTATATTATTCATAAGACACAAACAACTCAACTACAAAATTTCTTCAACCAGTTCAGTTGATTCTACAGTGTTTAATCTCAAATTGTCATAAAAGATTGGTACACTGCTGGAATGTATTTTCTGATGGACTGTACATCCCGTAGTTTCAGCGCAGGAATATTCCTCCCCTTGGATATAGTAATGGTAGCTCCGTCATGACTCTAGACATGAAGGATGATTCTGCTACAAGTTGAGTACTATGTTTTAGTCTTCTCCCTGGTATCTTTTTGTAAAACTGAGCTATTTTCCATTCTTCCAACTCTGAAAAAGTATCTTTGAAGAACAACGCAGTAGATCGTTTTGTTATTTTCACAGTAGAAACTTTCCGAATATGAAAGTTTTTGAAATCATCACTTTTTGATTTACCTTTAGTAATGTTGTTATTCAGGAACTGGTAGTTTCTAAAGTCTTCTTTCTTCATTTCAATAACTGCACATGGTTTTGCAATCCGAGCCTTGCTGATCAACTCATACCACTGGCCTGGCGTATAAATGTGGCTTGTATGTCTTATCTTCTTATCCACAACACCAAATCCCTGTCACTGGGTAAGAACATGTGTCCTGGTATCAGAAAATAATGTTGAATCTCATCATATTATACGCCAATGGAAACAAGGGCATAATAAAGGTTAAAAATATTGTTATTCTTGTTTTGCCCTGAGCATGAATCAGAGAAAAAAATTAGTCTCCTTTTATAAAACGTGTCAGCTGGATTTTTCAATACAGTATATAAGCAAGATGCCAGTTCAGACAATCCTTTAGAAACTGTATTTTCTGGCCACATACACAAGGCATTGTCAGTGTTGCATACATGTACCCCAAGATTATACACCCACAGCTGCCTATTGTCTCTGTTGGGATTTTTGGTGTGGGTAATGCTTGTTGTAAATCATATGTCATCAAACAGTAGTCACAATCTTCATTCAGTGTACCTGCTTTAAACTTCTTAAGTAGTGAATAAGCTTTATCAGCTTTACATTGATATAATCTTACTTGCAGAGGAACACCTTCAGTTTCTGAAGCCACCCACTCATCACATGTTTTGTATGTATCAGAAAGAGGCAATTTAAATGCAGTGTTGAACTAGGTATTAAACACCTTAGAATAGATATGCTGTGAAGCAGGAGTTACTGCTTTCTGTGCACATTCTTTTTGATATAGTCAATACATTTCAGCTACAGAATGTACATTGCTTATATACACTTTATTTGGATTATCACGGTGAGAATAGTGACTTGTATATTTTGGAACTTTCTTTATATGTTCTCTAACAGATTTCAACTTTATTTCAGATGTTTTATTATGGACATTCCCATGTTTACCTCTCTGATCAAGGTGAGGCGTTCCCAACATGACATGTGCTTCAGTTTCACAATCATCTTTATCAACACTTCTTTCAGTTTGTTTTAACTTGTTATCACCCCTAGCAGTACAAAGTCTTTTTAAAATGGCACAGAAAGCTTTCAAACACACTCTCTTGGATTCACCATTAGGTACTTTAACAGTATACTCAAAAGAATATTTATGCCTGGACACTGTCATGGTCATTCTTATAAACACGGTTGCATTCTCTTCGATGAATTAATCCAAACAAAAATGAGTTTTGAATATTATAATGACCCAAACTATAAAAATTCTTACACATTTCTTCTTTTGTATCGTGGTCTAATGATGAGTAACTGCACCAGTTGAGATCAGAGGTGGTAGGACGGCTGCTACACATGTATCCAGCTCCTTGTTTGCGAGCAGAAATTTGTTTCTTCGTTGTATAGCTTTCACATTCCTCACCACTCTTTCTTTCTTGTTTAGCAACAACTTTTTTCCATGTATTTTGCTTGCATATTCATTTCTTTCCTTAACTAGCTATACTGTTTACCTCCATTTTGAAAGACAGAATAACCTACAGCATAGTATAATGCCTAAAATTTCAGCTATTTACACAATACTCTTAATGTTTAATAATAATCTTACATATTATTCTGTTTCACGTATTAAGGCCTAAAATGTTATTTGAATATAGAACTTGCAAAATCATTATTTCTTGGCCTATAGTTTAAACAATAAACAATACTATTGCAATAGTTAAAGTTCTATAAGGTTGGTGACATTGTTATTTAAATAGCAGGCAACTTCAGAGTGGGATATCCCCATCTGGCACAAACTTTTTCACTTTGGAAAATGATACAGTTTCTGTAAGTTACTGTAGTTAGCACTCTGATACAGTTAATATTACCAAGATTTCTACAGTAGATGAGAGACGGCAGAAGCTGTCTAAAAACAAAAAACAAAACTAATTTTTTCACAATGTGTGGGATAGCTCCCTCTGGCACTGAGCCCCTCAATTGATGAGATACAATAGAAAATGGACATTGTAGCCAGAGATTTTTGATACCTTAAAATTGAATACAATTGCAATTAATCCTCAAAGCACATCATATAATCACAACACTCTTTGACTATGTCTACTAATTCAAAATAACTTTTCTTGTATCCTCTCTGTATTACTCAATATCACATAAATAACATTTTTTTAAGAGTTCAATTATTTTTAAACTTTCTTCATCAACTATTTTATCTTTATAGATGTGTGAAAAATACTATCATTCACATCTTTATTTTAAAAAAAAAATATGTTTTCCCCCCAACTTCTTTATTTAAATAGCCCAATGTATGTTTTCTATATATTGGTACCCACTCCCATTGTTACTTGTTTCCTTTTGGGCTGTAAACCAGAGTGTCCCAAAACACAACCTTTGTCTTCTCCAGTTAGCTTAGCAGTTACCCATATGTTATTGCTAGGCATAGGTAGGATCTTTTCATTTGCTACATACAGTTTTTGCACTTTGTAGTCACTTTATGCAGCTAAATTTAAGGTTTTCTTTTTTTAATTTGTGTTCATGGATGCTTTCTGAATTTTCATGAGGTTGTAATTCCTCCTGTTACTTTCTTTTTTTATTTCTCTACCATAAATAATGCTTTTTTACCCTTGAATCCATGAAACAAACAAATAAAAAAAGAACAATTTATGAAAAGGTGAGTGTGTGTATGCAGACTAATTAAAAACGTATAAGTTGTGTCAATAACATTAATAATTGTTTTTTCATTGCCAAACATTAGGATTAGCAATGGGGAATCCACTCTTGCCCATATTGACAGATGTTTTCATGACCGCATTGGAAATCAGAATTAAAAAATTTTTCCCTTGGATGTTCAAAACCTGGCAGTGGTATGTAGATGACATCTTTCCATATTGCCAAAAAGGCACATTGATGATGCCCAAAATGTTTGAACATCCAAGAAAAAAGTATAAAATTCATAGTAGAAACAGAAAAAGATAATTAGCTACCATTTTGATCTGAAAATAGTCAAATATGAAAATAGAATAAACTGCCAGGAAACCTACTCAGATAGACAATTATATAAAAGCCAATAGTCATAATCCAAGGACACACAAACAGGCAATTTGCAATAGCCTAGCACATAGACTGGTTAACATGCCACTTCTAACAAATGAATACAGGTCAGAATACTACAAAATAATAAAAATTGCAAATAAAAATGGTTTCCCCAAGATCCCTAGTAGATGAAACTAACCAAAAAAATAAACAGTCACTCTCTCAGCAATAGGATAAAAGAGAACTTCAAGAAATTCTCATACTACCAATGGGCTTTTGACAAGTTTCAAAAATGTTAAAAAAAATGCAATATTCAGCTAGGACCAGTAAACCATCACACCATAAAAAATGAATTAGGTTAAAATATCAAGAATGTCATCCCAGCAAAGAAAAAATTGGATACATACAAAATGGATTGCAATACGACTGATATTGGAAAAAAAAAAAAAAAAAAAAAAAAAAATCCAAAGAACACTTCAGAAACATAAATCAAAAACAATTAGAAAAATCAGCAGTTGTCACCCACGCACTTTTGGACAAAAAACCACAATATAAATTCAGAACCAAAATTTCTAAAACATATAACAGGAAAACAAGAGCTGGCCAAATGGAAACACATCTTCATTGTAAAAAATAGAAACAGGGTTCTAAATTTTGACATTCCACAGAAGGATATGTTTAACAAGTTCATTGAACAACCACCAGAAGAGATAGCTCTTATAACAGCTTCACTGCAAGGAATTAGTCAATGTTTGCTTGAAAATTAAGAGAACAAGTCTTTCGAAACGTGTTCCAGCAAAAATCAAAAGTGTTGTTTAGTGTAATTAATCGACTCCTTGTCAAAGACAAACATCAATGATATTTATGTTTAGAATATGATAAAGGAAATTTCTCACACCAACTACCCTTTATGTTTAACATTTATCAGATTAGTTTCTATTCTCAGAAATGTCTCCCAAATGAAGGTAACTTTTTAACATTGGCAGAAAAGAAGGGACATGGTAAATTTTAATTAAAGGTTCATTACTGAGAGACAATGTTCTTTCAAATAAATTTCATAGAAGAATTTACTATTAAATAGTAATCTACATCACATATAAATTTAAAGAAATAAATCCTTACAATGCTCTCCTTAAGGATATATTTAAGAGTAGTGTAATGCATCTATATCAATCAAAGCCAAGCATAAGCTCTGTTGTTCCACTCATCTGATTGCACCCATTTTAAGAACAGTTCTAACAGTTGTACAAATATCCTATACCAGCATCTCTAAACTTTTTTCTCATATTACACTTCCACAGTGTTTGTATATCCCATACCAGTATCTTTTCACATTTTCACTTGATTGGGATGCTCTATGGTTCTTTAAGAACATTTCTAAAGTTGTACATCCTATAACACATGTCTTGCACTTCTGCCATGCCACTTCTATATTTTTACCTGATTAGGATGCTGCAATGATGTTTTAGGACATTTACAGCAGTTGTATATATCCCACACCTCTCTCTCTACACTTCTTTTTGACATTACACTTCTATATTTTCATATGATATTTCCTCTTTTTACCTCTATCTAGACCTTTCAAGATGAGTGTTGTTTCCCCTCCATCTGCCATGTTGCAAATATGTTGTTCAATGACAGCCAACTTTTGGATTTCAGTTTTCTGGGTGAAAAGAGCCTTATCATTTTAAGATCATGTAGGCAGTAACAGAAGAAATTATAAATGCTTTGTATGAAAAATGAGTGACTGATATTAAGCTGGTTACAATATTGTTTCAGCTGATGCTTCAATTATTGACCTTAGTGGCATAACAACCTAATTCTTCAAATGTTAGTGGCAGTGGTCTGTCTGCTCTAATTGCAAATCTCTGTTTGGGCGAGTTGAAGAGATAAGGTTTATTTTCAGAGATGTCAGGTAAGTTTAAGTTATATGGATCCTGGATGCATTTACATAGCATTTCATCTTATTCATTCATTCATCTGTTGTGACCTATTTAGGTAGTTAGGCATAAAGCAAATTCTAATGTTTGTTTACTTTTTTTATTTATTTTATTTATGCTTAGCTGTATACAGTGAACATGACCATTGTTCAGCCCTGGTTCTTTACCGGTCATACTTATATTTTACTATAGTTTATTAATTCTAGTTTATTACACCATTTTGTCTATTTACTGTCCATACCCAGTTATTTTTCACTTTGTTCAAAAATTGTCCAATTTTCTTATTGTCAAATTCTAATAAATAGTATGCACTTACTGATATAAATCTTGACAGAGCTACTATTGTGCGTGTACTACCCTGGAACAACACTATAAGTAATTTATATACTCAACATCAAATTACATAGCTAAAATGTAAACTATAGGGAGAAACCATTCTAAAATATAAAACAGTTTAAGTATGTTTTCCAAAAGTGATAGTTCAAGAACAATTTGTAAACTGGAAAAAATAAAAATGATGATGCAACTGTCAACAACTTGCATATCCACCAATTGGGGGAGATACTATACAAGTCATCATTTTTAGAAAAGAAAGATGCAATAGAACATTCTATAGGTAAACTGCGAATAAAATGTAGTCGGAAGCATGACTTACTGAAGCTGAGCCTTCCCCCTACTCTCCTTATAAGATGTCCCTCCTCCTCAGCTTCTTCAAGTTGACTCAGTTGTGCCACTCGCTTTCACCTTGACTGTTGCGATCAGTCTCTGCATCTCCTGCCGAATCACTGCTTTCTTCCTCTGGGTTTAAAGAAATCATAATTCTGTCCATTTCCTGATCGATGGTAAGGCCATGCCCGAGGTAATTTCTTCCCATTTACTTTACTTTGTCACAACACTTAACACATTGTCCAAGAGAATATTCTAAAAACAGTTTTCGGCACAGTTCTTCTTTATCCTGCCAATTTGTTGGTGCGCAACTTTTCCATTAATTGTCACCCCATACCCTTTCGATGGGGTTTAAGTCCAGGTGATAAGGTGGAAGACGCAATGGAATGTGGCCATAGGCATAAATAATACTCAATGTTGAACTTCTTCTCATGAGGCCTGCTGTTACTAATTTCTAAAAGTTTCACTTTTGGCATGGCTGGAACAAATTCAAAACCATGATTCTCCATCTAATGTGTTACTTCAGATTACAATATTCTAACCCTCTGCTCTGTAATTTCTAATATCATATAAACATTGTGTTCGCCAAACAACTATATCGGAACGTTCAACCAAAAGCTTTCTTTTGGACTGGCAACGATTGCATTTGAAACCCAGTTTTTTTAGTCCTTTTTGCAGGAATTCTCTTCCACAATCAAGGATTCCATCTTCTTTGAGGCTGGCTAAAAGGTTTTTGATAGTTGGAACCTCTTTGTGCACAGTGTAAAACTCATGAATATTTTGTCGAATCGCAGAATCTGTAAATGAATCCACTTCAATTCTGCATTTCTTTGGGTTTGATCTTCCATCTGGGGTAGAAAAATTCAGTTTACCTCTTGCAAGAGATACTCTTCTTTTAAAATGTTGCTCATAGTACTTGCTGAAACACCAGTTGCTTAACTCGTCATTCCAAGTACATTTACATTTTGAATTTTAAATGTTGCTTATGTTCTTAAAATGCTGGGCAACATAATACATTACTTCCCAAGCCTGTCCTCTGAGTGGCCCACCAGAAACACAAGAAGACTTTGAAGCCCAACAACTCATTTTCTGAACACTTACGAAAATATATATGTAAGATAAGCAAAATGGCACAAAATATCATGGTTCTGCTCTGCATGTGCTAGACAAGTGGACTGTAGAGCAAGAGGGGAATGAAGTGCTCAAGTGATACCTTGGTGATCTGGAAGGTGAAGGCTTTACTCGCGCATGCACACACTGAACCCAATTTGCTCACAGTCTACCTATAATAAGCCTCTATAGTGATTACATTCCTTTATCAAGCTGAACTGAAGAAAGTAATCAATGCAGATCTTGATTCACTCTATGGTTTAGAATTTCCATTGTAAACCATTTATATACTGATGTTTTACTTAGTTTTTCCACACAAATATAAAAATTCAGTTTCTGCTAAAAGTTTAATTCCAATATTTTTTTTTTTTTTTTAATAGTTTATCGCCCATTTTTACTAAATTCTAATAACTGCTTAATTACATTATACAATCTCATGTTTTTAGTTAGAATTGTCTAATCTGTTTTCATTTATAATTTATGTAAGCAAATGATAATACTGAAATTTGTTTCTATTATTCAATCAGTGAGACGAAATTAAATACAATGTAGTTCAAGAATTATGTACATAGCACACATATGTGTAATCATTTGGCCACACAAAGCCACCTCCAGATTAAAATATGTGCTTCTGTATTTTGCACTTATTTCATGTTTTTTATTATCTTGGTTTCCATCTTAAGTAATAAATTTATACATACACTCAAATTTATAATAATATTATAGATAAAAGGAGACCTTTATAATATTTTCCATATGAAACTGAGGTTTCTGCTATACAGCAGACCTTGAATTTGCAGTGCTGAGATGGCAAACAACCTAAAAGGAATTGTTTCATCTTTGTTGTTTAACCATCACATTGGGAACTAAAGTATTGAAACAAATCTTTGTAATGTTATTGAAAATGTGTACAACCTTAAAGTTGTAATGGAATATCAATATTACCTTGTTGATTGTGATGCTGATCTTCATCTACCCCATTCACCTCTGAAAATGTTTCCTGTAAAAAAATAAAACATTCTTAAAGGTTGTGCATAAATTTTTACTTTCTCTGGCCCCCGTATGTACAATATACATAGGGATAGAGAAGTATTGCATTCCACCAAAATATTTGATGTCGAGATTTCACCGGAAATACATGTTTTAGGACCCCCTGAATCCAAAATAAGCATTTCCAGAAAAAGGTCTGTGTGTGTGTGTGTGTGTGTGTGTGTGTGTGTGTGTCCGTGTGTGTGTGTGTGTGTGTCCGTGTGTCTGTGAACACGATAACTCAAAAACGAAAAGTAGCTAAAATACCAAACTTGGTATTTAAGTTCAGTATCTTCCAGGGATGCGACACGAAGCTTTTGAGAAAAATCCCCCCACCCCAAACTACCCTTTACATGGAACTTTTTTTCGAAAATTTTGATTTTCTTAAAAATGGCTCTAACGATTTTGATTAAAATATTGTATATTAAAGATATTTACTGGAAAAATAAAATGTATATCTTGAATTTTCTGGGAATAGCTTCTAAAGACCTGTTTATTCTGGATGAATTTTGCTTAATTTGGCATAACTAATAAACCTAAGAGATAGACAAAAACTTACTATACAACAAATGTAGGCCTTATTAAAAAACACAATTTACGTCACATACATTTTTTTCGTGGAGGTAGTCATTGTTATTAGTTTCAGTTGTGAAGTACTTATACTTTTCTCAGATGGGAGTGTCCGTTTTTCTTTTGTTCTACTCCTGGCCAAGAAAAGAAGCGATTTGTAATGACAAGAGCATAACGACAGCTTTTAAAACATTTGACTATCAATTTAGCCTAGTGTATTCCCTTATTTTCTTCCTACTTATAAGGAACTAAGTAATAAGAACATTGTGCTAGTGAGTACCACGGTTAGCAAGGTGCAGAAAGAAGAATAATCTTATGTAAGAAGTTGTAGAATGACTAGAGAAAGTCATGTGAGTATAACACATCAAATTTTTACATATTTGTTGGTTACCATAGAATGTTTTAGAAGCGGGTAACTATTTACAATCTCGCAACAAGGAGAAGAAGAAGAAGAAGAAGAAGAAGAAGAAGAAGAAGAAGAAGAAGAAGACGGGCCTCCCATTATGAATACACCATGACTAACATTGAATCCAATATATTCTTTTCTGACAAAATCGTACCCCTCTGTTCTGTCTTTGTGATTAGCTTTCTGTTTTTATCATACATCTCTGCTCTTTGTACAAACCTTTTATAGCCTATTTTTCAAATAAATAATACTTAGCTACTATTAAATTTGATTGAACCATGCATAAATCTCAGACCACTAACCCAAAACTCTTAACTACTCAGTCACAAGGATGTAGTACAATAAGCAATGAGTATTTATGTATTGAAACAGTGAGAAATTATGAAAATAAAAAGAAAAATATGTAGTGTACTTAATATTTGACACGCTGTTTCATTAAGAATAGTCTTCATAACCAGAAATTGATAGTGTACTATTTGGTCCCAGGCCAATTAAAAGAAAATACTTGTGAATGAATTTGTTACTGGTAGCATTTTAAGCTGATTATGGTTACACCAAATTTGTTTTTTTGGAAAAGATAAGTTACAGAAAAATATTGTTAGTTTTTTACATGTACATAACCACTCTTAGCCAATGGTTAGTCTTAGAATGAATAGTAAGTATATGTCTAGGCCACAGCAAACCCCACATAGATTTTTGTTTTCTAGATATAACACAGAGGCAAGTGTTTGCGTATATATAGAGTGGTATTTCTATAAATACATACATCACACACACGACCTTGGGTAAAATCTAGGAAGCACAATACCACTTGCTACAGCCCACATTCAGCTCCTACGAATTCTATTGGGTGTGGCACCATTCTTATTAAATTAACTGTTCATCAATGTTCACCTTACCATGTGAGGAATTTGACTGTAATCATCATACAAGGGTGTCCCAATGTTCACTGAATTTTACCTGACTGTAGTGGGCTGGCATACAATCAGCTTTGTTGACCACAAATCATTTATTGCAAATAAACTCTATTGAATCCATCCGAAGCTAAATGTGGCATGTGTTTTTCACATGTTCTATATCTATACTGAAGCACATAAATGTACTTCTTCAGTGTGCAATGGAGGAAACCAGAAGCTGTTCAAAGTTTCTCTGACCAATGGTTACACATGTTATTAAAATTAGCTTTTAGTTTCTAAGAAAAAAGTAGAAAGTAAAGACACAGAAGCAATAACCTAAAGATGGACACATGAGAAAAGTTGGCTTAATTATTAAATAGAAAAAAATATTCTTAAACATTAAGGGTTACATTTCATTTCCTTTATATTGATTACAGTTTCAATTAGCTTAGTTCACATTCACTGTCTGAAATAGAGATAGAAAACAGAATTATACCTATATGAAATTTGAAATTAAAACTCCATGAATACGCTAGGCACATGCTATATGCACATCAGAATGATCAATTCAAAATCTGGTACTTACTACTTAATTTTACCAGATTTTCATTATATTAAATATACTAAATCAATTCAATTCAGGTTTGCCTTATTTCTACACTGTTCTTAAAAAACTATGTTTGAAAAAATATAATAGTGTGATACAAAATGCTGTAATTGTATAGCATTTTATTAATATATTCTTGTCATTAAGCTTCACAAAGCAATAGATGTCAACAAAATGTATAGTTTGTATGCAATTGGATATTCCAGCTTATCCAGATATTTATCATAAACAATAATAATAAATTAATATGATACACTTCACATACAATGTGGATGTCAAGGTGTTAAGTTAAATACAATTACATAGTTGTAGATAAAAAGGATACACTTTATGTAATGTGGATGTCAACTGTGTTAAGTGGCTAAGTACAATTACAATAATTTTGTGAATAACAGTAATATAAAGTTATTATAAAGATAAAATGGCACAATTCATAGACCACATGAATGTTATCAATAACTATCATACAAATACATTAGATATAAATAAAAATGATATATACCTTATATGCAATGTGTCATTCATATGACAGCTATAACATAGAAGTTAAATACCAAAATAATTCAGATTAAAATATGTATATATATATGCATGTATTAATGTGATAATGATATTTTAGTTCACCATTTGGCATACATACAATGCAATAGGTTTCATCAGCAAGTTATTAAAATGCATCTATATTTAAATATTCTTGTATGTTATAAAAATTAAGTTCCTTGATTCTGTTTTAACACTAATTTTAAAAGAATTTGCATTTGCAATTTGTCTTATATTTAAAGGTAGTTTATTATAAAATTTCACTCCAAGATAGAGATGAGAATTAATAGATTTCTGTAACTGAAATTTAGGAGGTACCATATTCTTTCTACACCTTGTATAATGGTTACGTATATCAGAAAAAAGTAACTCAACTGTCTTTTGGAGATAAATAAAATTCAGGCATGCAAAATAGGTATGTGGGTGTATGTTTATTTGTTTGTATGTATATATATACACACATATTACATTAAAGAGGAAAGAACACAGCAATGGTACCATTTGAACTAGGTATTACCCTAACAAATAACGATGATACCTTTATATACTTTCTAAACTAGACCTAAGTACTGAAGTAATAGGAATAACATAAGCTACCTTAGTTATTTGCAAAATATTCATCTGTTGAATAGTAGGGGTTAGAAATTAAACATTCATGTAATTTACATTAGAATACTTTACCAGACAGTTCTGTTAGCTCTAATGGTAGAGCATTACAAACTTTATACCCAAGACTAAAATTTTTTGATGTTTTCGAAAGTCTATGATAGTAGTTTAGTTATGTATGTCCTGTCTATATAGAAGGTCAGGTAACTTATTTTTTACATAAACAAGTGTTGTGTAAATATATAGGTTTATTACCATCATTACTTTTAACTTCTTGAATAAAGGCTTGTCATGTGTTAATTTTTCAGAATTATTAATAATACGAATTATCTTTTTCTGTAGTAAAAGTATATTAGTAACATGACTTACCCAGAGTAAAATACCATATGAGATTAAGCTATGAAAAGAAAAAAAAAATATGCAGATTTTATGTAGGGATCGGGTATTTGGTTTTTCAGTTTTTTAAAGACATCTTTGTTGAAACATAATTGATGTGTCGAGCCCATGATAGTTTGTTGTCCACCACAGCTCCTAAAAATTTAACATCCATTGCATAGTTTCCTATAGGGATTTCTCTTAGGCTTAATAGAAGTTGTTGGGTTTTGCTAACATTTAGTAAAAAACCATTGGCTCTAAAACATGTATTAGCATGAGTTAAAGTATCTTCAGTTATTAGTTTAAGATTTTGGTAATCAGTACTTGTATTCATAAAAGTTGTGTCATCAGTGTATAGTACAGTATGCAATGTTACAAAGGCAGGTAAATCATTTATCATTAACGAAAATAATAATGGCCCAAGTATGGAACCTTGTAGCATACCAGATTTAAGCTCCACCATTTTAGATTTCTCATATCCAACACAAAAAATTTGCTTAAGACTTGTTAAATATGATTCAATGAGCTTTAATGATCTGTCGCATATACCATAGAAGTATAACTTTGATAATAGATGGTTATGCTCTACAAAATGTAATGCTTTGCTCAGATCACAAAGAAGATCAAAAACAGTTAGTATATTTTTTACAACAGAGACAATAACATCTGTTGTTGATCTTCCTTTTCAAAACCCAAATTGTTTTTTTGAGCTGATTGTACATAACCCTTTCAAGCACTTTTGCGAATACAGAAACTTGATATTGGGCAGTAACCAGATGAACAGTTATCTCCTTTTTTGTAAATTGGGACAACTCTAAAAAGTTTCAGTTCGGCTGGAAAAAGTCCCTCAACAAGACATCTGTTAATGCAAAATGTGAGTGGATAAAGATGCAATCTATTAATTTTTAAGGAGGTTGCTGAATTAAAAATAGATATCCACATTGTCGAATGCCTTACATTGTTAAGTACAATCTCCGGACTGACTTCTTGGTAAGCAAAGTTATCCTGATAGTGTCTGTTTTCATGTAGTTTTAAAGGAGATAAAATGTTTGGTTTTACTATATTTTGGCTGATTACTTCTACTAGCTTACAAAAAATTAATTTAAGTCGTTTGAGTCTAATTGGATGAAATCTCTTTTGTTAGTTTTGGTGATTGATTTTATAAAATTCCAGGCTTTCTTGCATTTATTGGTAACAGTTTCGATACAACTTAGATTGCGGACTTTTTTAGCTTAATTTATAGTTCTTTTATGCTCCCTTCTTATTTTAATGTATGACAGCATGGCCATATCTGATTTGTCCTTTTTGTATACATCTAAATGCAACATTACTTTTCGTTTCATTTTTTTTTAACTAGGGAGTTTACCAAAGATGTTTTACCCTTTTGGGAACATAATTTATTTTTAAAGAAAGGATAGTTTTACATTTTCTTTGAGGAATACATATCTCAAAAATATTATGAATATAATGTGGAAACATTAAAAAATTCCAATTGCTGTAAGTGCAATACTAAGTTGAGAATTGTAGAATAGGTCATTCAACATTTAACCTCATGTAATGTATTTCTAAAATGCAATAGTTTATTGTTTGTAACTGGCCTAGAATGTACTGTAATTGCTTTCTTTGGTAGGGAAATATTACATTTTTTATATTAAACCAGACTGCATTATGTTCAGAGAATGGAAAGGTTGCCCTATGACATGTTAGATCAATTTCATTAATGTTGGTGAAAATGTTATCCAACAAGCTTTTAACCTTGTAGGCTTATAATTTGTACATTTAAAATTATATGGTCTAAGCATATTTAGAAATTCTGTGTGTTTGTTCACAGTATTTAAGACATGTCTTACATAAAACACCTTGGGAGATTATAAACTATATCAGGCTGTATATTTATCAGGATATGTACACTGGGTTTCTTTTACTTGGGAATTTTAACTTGCATCTTTCCACCAGTTTACTATTACAACACCGGTGAAGTGGGAAACAAATGACAAAACCCAGAGGTGAATAGTTAGTCAACTTAACAACACTAAAATCCTCAAAAAGATTTTACTGTCATTGATGAACAAAAAATCACCATTCATCATTGTAAAGTCAATAACTTATAATGGTAAAACATTAACCAACAATGGAGCACATTGCTATATAAGATTAACAAGTTTAAGGTTTACATGACAAATTAGTGTTTACATCTGTGATGGAGCTTTATCAATAAACAAAATTTGTAATAATGTGATTAGCATAACACTATCTACTAATAACTACACATATTACTGTTTTTTTGTTTTTTTTTTTAATTATTTACCTTAAAGACAAAAACAATTTTAGAATACTTTTATTCACAAAAATGTTAAAATTTCAACTCTTTTTCATCAACAAAATTATTTTTTCAAAATGTTTATATTTTTTATCGTTTTTTCTTACAAACATAACAATAATTTCAGCTCAGTCTTACACAACCCTTGATCATACTCTACTGCCATTGCTCTTCTTATAAATAGCATCCCTTTGCTAAGCTTTGCAACTTAGGGTTCTACTTTTTTCTTTTGTCTTCCATCGTTATTTTTCCAGTTTCCTATCTCTATTTATATTACTGTCTTCTTTTTACTACATATACCCAAACATATTCACATTTACAAACACACATGCCCAAGTCAGGACTCGTACTCATGATCCCCTGTGCCATGAAGCTCCAAAACTAGGCACTTTAATGAGCACGGCCATGGGGGCTGGCATATTTAACATTGGTATTAACAACTTGGCGACATTCTCAGTCTAAGTATTAGAATGAGAAATTTGCCAAGTTGTTAATGCCAATGTCCAGTGAAATGCCATTTCCTCCCTCCATATTGTGGGACGTAGCATGAACCAAAAAACTATATCTTGTCCAAAGGTGTTACTAACATAATCAAGGCTATAAAACCCACACAATGCATATTATGAGCCAAATCTATTACATATCACAATGGCTGGATTTATGAAACCAAAGTACAACTGTTCGCTCCATTTTTCTTGAACATCCTGCTGCACCAAAATGGTACATCCTAATTAAACTAGTCAAAATAATGACTCAGCTTATTACATAAGCAGTTCTCGAATATGGCTGTGACATTGTCTCATAGTGTTTGACAGAACAATTAATAATGAATGCATAACATCATTAGCCACCCAAAGATGAATATCTGCTCCATGAGACAGAAAAAGCTATAGAAATCAATTACTTATAAACCAATAATTTCTGAAAAGTAATATGCACACTTGAATGGCAAAAATAAATGATTTATATACTACAGCATAATAAAGTTAGTAAAGCAATTCTGTCATTTTAATTACTTTCAAAAAGTCCAAATTCTGCATCATTAACCAAGTTTTTAGCTTAGTGGATCCAGGTTTCAAGCTTATATTTTGGCCACTAGAACTTCTGTATAATTATTTACAAGGACTTTATTGCTATCAAATGTCATTGTGATTTCTACCAACTATGATAAAAAAAAAAAAAAGACCACAAGTTGGCAAACCAGTAATTAAAATATAAACATGGAGGAAGATGCATGATTCTGTTTGTTTACATCAGTTCTGTTGGCTATAAGCTACCAGATATATTGATGCTTAATTATGTAGGAAAAATGTAGCAAAATAAAAGAGAAATTCCACAGAAATTTGAATTGAATTCCAAAAGGATTGCAAAATTAGCCTTATTTCTTTGGCAGTCTTTACATCTGCTTTTAGTGCATATGGCATTGCCACTTATGATGCATGGATTGAAGATGGAGCACCAGTGGAATGGGTTGACCATGGAAACTGGAGAACCCGGAGATAATCTGTTGTGCCGCTTTATCCACAACAAATCCCACAGGCAGTTTGCTTGCAATGAAACCTAAGAGGCGTGGCACCCCCTATTTGGATTTCATGATCATGTAACTATTATGTCATATTATCCAAAAAAGAATAAATCTGTACCTGTTCTGTCATCTATTTACCATAACAGAGCCATAGATCGAGAATTAGGTAGACCAAACAACGTGATATAGTCACCTTTTTAAACCACACAAGATTGGTGTGAATATTGTTGACCAGTTTTGTGCTAAGTATGATGTAGCTTGTAAGACAAGATGTTGGTCTCTTGTAATCTACAACTTTTAAACATAGTGTTTTTTCAGCTAAGAATGCAGCAGACATTTATTTATTGACAAAATTTCTTGTGAATTTGTGAAACCTCAAATAGCATGGAGGAGAAGTGCTTCAATCTCCTTAAGGAAACAAGCTGAAATCATACTAAAAATTCAGGAGACATTATACCAGCAATACAATCTAGCAGTTCAATAGGCAGATGCAATTTATGTGGAAAAGAACTATAAAGCAGACGCCAGCAGAAAATCTGCAGCTATCATTTGAAACATATGTGGTGATGAACAGGAAGTGGGTGAATAAAGTACTTTATTTACTATTCTATATTTGAAACTTAGTTTTATTTTATTATCATTAATATTCAATTCAAAATAATATATGTGATTTCAAATGTTATAGCTGTTGTTGTTAATCAGTTATCACCTTAATATATTCAGAATGTACATTTAAGAATAGGTATAATAAACAGTTTATATGTTGCAAAGTATTTATGTCAAAATGTGAAAACAAGTCAATGTCTCGCCTGTGGGACAGTAGTAATAAATGTGGGTGTTAAACACTATATAAAAAAACCATTGCTGGAATGCGATCATAGTTATATAATGGAACAAGCGGTGATAGAGACACTGAAATTCAGTGGAACCATGGAAGCAGAAAATGATCTAGTTTAGAGTGCAAAAATTGTAAATAGGTGCTCACTGGTTTTTGGAAAGAAAAAAGCTCATCATAATTTGATATTATTTTAAGGGTTAAGAATTAATCTAATTTTTTATACTGTTTTTACTGCTATGCACTGCAGGCGATGACACCTATGATACATGGAATGAAGGGAGCACCAGTGGAATGTGATGTTGAGGGAAACCAGAGAACTCAGAGAAAACCCTCCCTGCGCCACTTTGTCCATCACAAATCTCACATGTGGTCGCAATTAACCCAAATTTGAAGAAGAACTTTATAAATCTGAATTCAACTGAATTTTTTTAATACATGAGAACTCAAGTAATATCCTAAAAGGTGTATGGAGCTATGAAACAAAATGTCTAGAGCCATCGAAGAAAATATCAACTCTGCAGCTTCAAAATTGACTCTGAAACCTTTGTGTCGCAGCTTTTATTTCATCATACCTAGGACTGGTTGATTAAGCAGAAGCATAGTGTTATAGCTTGGCAGCATAATGATTAAGAGAACAAAAACTTATAACTAAACTGTGCTACTACTGCAGTGTTTTGAATATTTTAATAAGGTTTAATTCCTATTTATTTGATTTTATACAAATTCTTAAAAAATGGATCCCGAAATATAGCACCTCAATATGCTTCTGGCTATGTTACTGATGATATATAGTGTAACTTTGACATTGTATACCCTTAACCATAAAGTTGTTACAGATTCAGGATCCAACAAACTGTAAACTGATTTAATTCCCAATTTAGGTACCAAAGTTTTACTTGCAAAACTCATACAAATCGTGGTAATTATTATATCCACTGTATCCTGAGGGCGTAAGGAATATATAAAATAGGTGTTGCTCCAATGAAGTCATACTGTCCATCTGCTCACCCTTCTTTGTGACCCTATTTACAAACGGCAAAGCAACGCCACTATCAACTTCATTGTTTGTCAGGAATGCCAAAAATAATAGTAAGTGAATGCTGTCGATCAATGAAAATGTCACTAAAATGAAAAGCTGATATTTTTGGATATTTGTATGAATTTAGGCCTCACATTTCAATACGTGTTTGCTTTGTGACTTAGGCCTTCTATCCTCACCTATGCTAAGTTCCCATTGTGAATATTGTTGGCAACACACAGAGTCGCAAGCACAATAGAAGCAAACTTCCCACAATACGTTCATTACGTTTGAGAGAAAAAAGATAACGCAGAAGTAATAAAATTAAAAACTTTCTACTTAACTGAACAAGTGTGGTAAATGTGTCATTAGTGTCTGTTAATCATAATTTTGTAACAAAAGAAGTGCATTTGCCATATAGAGATTTAGTGGTTCCCAGATCAGGAGTTTACTACTATATAATGATCAGATGCGTGCTACAAATAACACAGAGCAAAGAAAATACAGTCGATGTGTATACTGAGAGAGTTAATCTATCTTACTTTTTTAATTCGTAATGAGGGAACTAACTCCAAAGTTAACTCTGTTTTGTGTGTTAATTCCGCTTCTATTTCGTTATCCCAGTCGTATTCTTGCTTGATTTCAACTTTCATTTTGCTGATAATTCCAGTATTATTCTTACACCACTACATATAATGAACACTGTACTTCTTCAATTGTTCCCGAGCACAAATTCTTACAAAGCGTACTAAATAACGGCGAGAAAATGCGTCACTTGACCTCATTTACATAGTCCCGTTATCATCAAGAAGACCTCAGTCACTTAACAAAATACTCTGAGCCCAGTCTTCAATATTATCTTACACGGTATTGTTGTCGTTTAAGGGACAGTTAGCCGCGCAATGCCGCAAAACCGTACCAACTTTAGAAATTGAAAACCCGCTGTAGATCTGAGCACACAATGCCAAAGGAATGCAACCGGTTAACAGCCCCAAGACGACAGTAGTATTACGGTTATATGTTGCTAAATGGCGCGTATATGACATAGCCGAAGGGCATGGCAATGCTAGCATCTATCGTACACTATTAACCCTACTTATTGCAGAGGTTGGTTATTTGAGGTTATGTGGTACATGAGCTAGCTAAAGGTGATTTCATCAAAACATAAAGATAACCCCATCTACTTCACACTGCAGTTGCTGTGCTCTTAATCCGTTTGATCAAGTAATATTTTGGGTTAAATGAAAAAATTTAATACACAAAGCTACTGTTAAATAAGAAGTTATCGACTGCTTTGTTTCTGTTTTAACGAAAACAGGAGCATTAGTAGTAAATACAAATTATTATTTATTATTAATATTATTATTGTTTTTAACATTATTGATACTATTATTATTATCATCATCATCATTATTGGTGGTAGTATGATGATCTATGATCCGCTTTCTAAGACATATACTGTTAATTGCAAATTTAATTCTTTCCACACTACTCTCATGACTGCGCTGCCTTCCCTCCTTTTCGCAATACCAACTATATATGCTCCATTACTCTGAACATTGCACCATTCAGATGCAAAGGTTGGCTGCCTGACATTACGTGGCCAACTGACTCTTAAATGGCAATATTGCCTCTTTCACAACTTTAATAACTTATGTATATCAATCACAAAGTTCACGATGTTTCTTTTCACAAACGAAGCTCGCTTTTCTCTCAGAAAATTATGGAAACTACCCTTAAAGTAATTAGATCGTGATATTGTCTTAAGCATTTTCTTTATAAGCAATTGTTCACTTTACTAATCATCTCCTACCTTTCGTAACAGTGCTTAGGAACGTCCCTCTTAATGCGAGTTTCAACACTGCTGTTTCTTTGAAGCTAACAACTGATAAGTCGACATATTACACTGCAGTTAAGTTCATCAATTTATTCTTCAGTGCATTCGGATTATGTTTCATTGTTACTTGAAATGAAATAGTTCAAGGCACTTTTTCACCACTTATTAGTTTACTCTTAAAGTGGATATTCTAACTCAACACTTATTCTGAAAACACTAGCCACTAATCACCTTTCGCAATTAAGGTTAATTTTACTGTTTGTCCACGTCTATAATTTCAACAACTATTGGTTGGCAGGCGTTTTCCTGTTTTCAAGTGAAGCTTCAAATGTATTGTGAATGTATTTCGTAGTAAACTTACGGTATTTACATAACACACTACTTGAGCGCCTTGAGTGTTGGCATGTGAGCTTACCTTGTCGTCTGTTTGCTACCAAGCACCAACATTGTAACTTTTTACCACATAGGCTTCTTTTTGTATATTTCGGGAGGTTTACAGATCAACTTTGTTTTCAAATAAGAAGACAGTCCAACTTAAGAAATAGTTCTTATTATTTACTCTTACACGTGAAGAGGTCTTTGAAAAATTATTTTTGTCAGGGATTTGACTCTAACTTTAAGGTTTGCTTATTGTCGGTTCTTATTTCCTCTCTGCGCATGTGCAGCAAACGACCACAGAGGCTTTCGTGTCCTAAGAGAACCTTCCCCTCTCGGTCCCTTGGATTCCACACCCACAATTTAACTGCATCTGAAAAATTATTGTGTGACATTTTTGAGGGAGGGCGCCCCTAATGGCCAGCCGCCACTGCTTAAATGTGTATTAAGCAGTGCATTTGGACTGTAGGTTTTAAACCAGTATAGTGGAGAATACCTGTGTGGTGTTTGGTTGTGATTCTCGTATAATAGAAGAGAAAAGGAAATGTAGCAATACATAGGTTAGGAGAGCTATTTAAGAGATTTTATAGTGTTAAATGTTCAATTCAAGTTTTTAACCATTAAAATGGTCAATGCGTGTGTGGTGTTTGGTTGTGGTTTCTCATATAGCAGAAGAAAAATAAGGAAAAGGGAATGTTTCAATATATAGATTTTGGTACTCTTTTTAAGTGACTTTGTGGTTTAAAATGTGCAATTAAGCAGTAAATTTAGAGTGTAAGTTTTGAACCAGTATAATGGTCAATACGTGTGTGGTGTTTAGTTGTAGTTTCTCAAATAGCAGAAGCAAAAACAAGGAGGGAACGTTCTCATACAAAATTGGCAACCTACCTCATTTTATAAAAAAAACTCTTGCTAATTTGCCCATTTAGCAGCTATCACAAAAATAATTACTATCAAATTATGTGCTTATGATACCAGAGCTATGAGATTAGGTGCGTGTTCTTTGGATTTGGAATACAATACATGCAGTGGAAGTCATTATAATCTTTGAAATATCTCTAATATTTATCACACTTTTTTTATTGTGCACTTAAAAATGATTGCAAGTCTTTCCTCAGCGTATGTCTGCTAATTAGGTACGTGCTTCCTGTATAGGACTGCCTCACACATATATTTTTTTTAGAGTAGTTTTAGACTAAGTAATTAGAACAAAATTAATTTATGACTTTGGCACAATGTTTATACTATAATACCAATTTATCAATAACTTCTGACAGGCCAAAAAATGTGATACTATTACATTCTCTCTACTTCCATTGTCCTTTGCTATTTACTTCAAATAGCTGGAAAAACAATTAATTTAATAGATGTTGTCTATGGTGTGTATATTGGCATTTATAACCACAAGATGGCAGCTGGACACAAAATGTACTTCAGCAAAAGCATTTCTGTCCCGTGTTCCCTATGATTTTAGATGGGATATAGTGATTGGGAGTAATTCTGGACAGCAGTTCATAACCATTGTGAAAGTAAATGGCAAGGAATGTTAACACTGAACTATAAAGTTGTATTAAATGTATTAATTCATGTTATATGAGAATATATGTTCAATATAGTTAACCAGTAGAAAGACGTTTAGGCAAACGCTACAAAGGGGAGGCTAAGACTCAATTCAGATATATATACATATATGTATTTTTTTCTTTAGCTTCATTCAACCTCTAGCAAGCAATATTTCAATTAAGGATTGATTTAAGATGACAGGCAATGTACAAGATTTCAATTCATATTAATTTCATATTTTGTTAAATATATATAATATTTTAAAGTTACTCTTTTGTGTTATTTCATGTTAAACCTATTCACATCCTGAATAAGAAAACTAACACATTTCCTCTGAAATGAGGAGCATGTTATCGCCCTGAAAGCAGTGGGCATTGGAGTGGCAACATAGGTGCACTTAGAACCAGAAGTACTAGAAAAATGCAGCACCTATCTATCTTTAGTAGGTTTATCCTTCATTTGCGTATATCCACATATAGCGGTATACTATATAAAGATACCAGAGTCAGAAAACTAATCATTCCTTAGTTCTACTAGCCTTTACCAGTCCTAAATGAATTTTTTATAGTTGAAACAAAAATTATTTTTCCTTATTCTCAAAATAGAGTAGATATCTGACAGGTATCACACATTCAATCTGTTTAATATTATACATAAATTGTTACCACATAAGAAACTTATTTTCTAACACTTGAATAAATGTTCAGCAATTACTATTAGCTTGTTTGAAATATTTTGTTAAAAATCCCTTAACGAATTCACTGCAGACTTACAATAGTGACATTATTGTATTAAATAGATATCATATTATATAATTTTTTTTTGTAGTGTTTAACACCCTCTTTAAATACTTATAGTACCACAGGCGGTATTATTATGCAATCAAAATTTAAGCTCTTTCCTATCTATAATTCACTTCATAAACGAATGTTTATTATCAGAGAATTAAGAATATTAGATCCCTTTTATCTTTGGATAAATGCTAGAGTCCATTCTCTAAACAGTTGATATGCTTGCGTGGAGTTTCTTTGTTCTTACTATTGCTTAATTTCAAACATCAATTGGCAATATCTTTAGATGTTTTCAATGCTTGTGTTATCAAGCATACTGCTTGTATCAGAAATTGGTCTGTTAGAGTTGGATACAATACTGCTGTGTTTAGAAATATTTAAATGTTGTTACTGAAGATATACTCATAGTAGTTACCTTTTTATAGTTCTGTGACTAAATGACTTATGTGGTTTGTATATCTAACCTCGATCTGAATTTTTTGCATACATTCTCTTTTAGTAGAATTCAGTGATTAAATGATAGAAAACAGTTTATATGACCTATAAGACCTTCTTTTAAGCTTTTATAAAATTGTTGTAATTACATACATTTTTGTATGTCTAAATGAACATGCAGAAAAATTCTCATGAGAAACCGATTTTTATAATTTTTTGTTGGAATGGGTTAGAATATGCTGTTTTAAGTTTGACTTCCATTTGAAGCTCTTCCCACAACAATCACTAACATATTGTTTGTTGCCTAAATGTTGTATAACATGTTGTTCTAAATTACAAAACCGTTTGAAACTCTTCCCACAATAGTCACATAAGTGGTTTTCTATGTACTTGTAACATTTGCTTACTTTTAAAACTCTTCCCACAAATATCACATAAGTGTGTTTTTGATCCAGAATGAGCCGGAACATGATGTGTTACCTGTAACTTCTAATAGAAGCTCTGCTCACAAGTCTCACATTTGTAAGGTTTTATGCCTGAATGTAATTCAATGTGCATCTTTAAACCTAACTCCATTTTGAAACTTTTCCCACAAGTATCACACTTTTATGGTTTTGAGTTTGAATAAGTCAAAATGTGTCTTTTTAAATCAAACTTATCAGAAAACCTCTTCTGACAAATGTCACATTCGAATGGTTTTATGCCAGCATGTAACTGTATATGCTTCCGTAATCCTGACATCCATTTAAATGACTTCTCACATCTGTCACATTTGTATGCTCTTGTGGCAGAATGAGAATGATTGTGTGATTTCAATTCTTCCTTCCTCTTGAAAGACTTCTCACATTTGTCACATTTATAGGCTTTAATGTCAGAATGTATTATCATATGCTGCTGTAGACGGCTTTTCATTTTGAAAGACTTCTCACATCTGTCACATTTGTATGCATTAGTGAGAGAATGACAATAATTATGTGATCTTAAATCTCTCCTATTCTTGAAAGATTTTTCACATTTGTCACATTTGTATGGCCTTATGTCAGAATGTCTAAGAGAGTGTGCATGTAATTGTTGCTTCTGCTTGAACGCTTTCTCACATTTTTCACATTTATAAGGTCTAGCATCTGAGATAGTCAAAATATGTCTTTTTAAATCAAACTTATCAGAAAACCTCTTCTGACAAATGTCACATTCGAATGGTTTTATGCCAGCATGTAACTGTATATGCTTCCGTAATCCTGACATCCATTTAAATGACTTCTCACATCTGTCACATTTGTATGCTCTTGTGGCAGAATGAGAATGATTGTGTGATTTCAATTCTTCCTTCCTCTTGAAAGACTTCTCACATCTGTCACATTTGTAGGCTTTAATGTCAGAATGTATAATCATATGCTGCTGTAGACGGCTTTTCATTTTGAAAGACTTATCACATCTATCACATTTGTATGCATTAGTGAGAGAATGACAATATTTATGTGAATTTAAATCTCCCCTATTCTTGAAAGATTTCTCACATTTGTCACATTTGTATGATCTTATGTCAGAATGTCTAAGAGAGTGTTCATGTAATTGTTGTTTCTTCTTGAAAGCTTTCTCACATTTTTCACATTTGTAAGGTCTAGCATCTGAGTGATTCACAGAATGTTGCAATAAGTTAGAGATTTGATCAAAATTCTTCCCACAAAGCTTCGATTTGTATAGACTCTTGTTCCCACCACTCATATTCTTTCTTACTAATTCTGAAGCACATTCAATATTCTTGGAATGATGGTCCATTGCATGTGATTGATTACAGTAACCTGGGTACTTGTTCTCAGCATTCTTACCAGGAGCTGCAGACACACTGGCTGTTTTAAAATCTGAAAGAACTTCTCCTATTTGACAATGTCCTCCTGAATATGAGTGGGAGAGGGAAGTACAGGTCCCATTGTCCTTTTCACAAACTTCAGAGGATAACCTGAAATGTTTCAATACACATTAGGAACAACGAAGTTTACTAAGGGGCTATTATATTTATTTCATCTCTAACACTTCCTATTTAGATATTATGACAAACTAACTTTAATGGTGAAATAAGCATTAAAAATGTAACCTGGTATAAACCATAATAGAAGATTATAGCCATAGTTCTTACTTTAATATTAGCTTTTCATAAAATGTAACTAGCAATAATGCTTATACTTCAGTTATAATTGCTAAAGATGAATATTTCAAACCAATTGCATATGACTGCTCATATTTATTTCACTTGTAAATATAATATACCTACATATATAACAAAAACTTTGAAGTTATTCCTCATTTCTTTTGAATACATGTAAACACACAAAATCATTTTCCATTGTGTTTCCTTCTCCTGAGTGCCTAACACTGTTAGTGGTGTAGAATGTAAACTGAAGATGCAAAGAACAGAAGTGTTCAGAGCATTAGTAACTCTGAATGAAACAAGCCTGATAGTCTAAAAAGTGTAGATGAGTTAAGATATTATAGTGGGCTCCTAGTCACATTGAGTTAATTTTGTTGTTCTAATAGGACAAAAGATGAACTTCAAGAAATTCTCAAACCACCAATGGGCATTTGACAAGTTTCAAAATATATTAAAAAAATGCAACATTCAGCTAGTACCAGTAAACCATCATAGCATAAAAAATGAAATGGGCCCAAATATCAAGAATGTCATCCCAGCAAAGAAAAA
This sequence comes from Hymenopus coronatus, assembly GCA_030762935.1. Lineage (NCBI taxonomy): Eukaryota > Metazoa > Arthropoda > Insecta > Mantodea > Hymenopodidae > Hymenopus > Hymenopus coronatus. The sequence continues at coordinate 30,101,303 of CM060899.1, read as the reverse complement.
ATTGGGTATATATAAAATGGAATGCAAGAAATGTAATCCGATTGATTTTGGAAAAACAAAATGAAATCTAGAAACAAGATCCAAAGAACACTTCAGAAACATGAATCAAAAACAATTGGAAAAATCAGCAGTTGCCACCCACCCACTTTTGGACAAAACACCATAATATAAATTCTTAACCAAAACTTCTAAAACACATGAGAAGGAAACAAAGCTGGCCAAACGGGAACACATCTTCATTGTAAAAAATAGAAACAGGGTTATAAATTTTGACGTTCCACAGAAGGACATGTTTAGCAAGTTCATTGAACAACCACCAAAAGAGACAGCTCTTATAACAGCTTCACTGCAAGGAATTAGTCAATGTTCGGTTGAAAATGAAGGAAAATGGTCCTTCGAAACGTGTTCCAGCAAAAATCACAAGTAAGTGTTGCTTAGTTTAATTAATCGACTCATTGTCAAATACAAACATAAATGATACTTAGGTTTAGAATACTCAGAAGAATATTCTAAAGGAAATTTCTCACTCCAACTACCCTTTATGTGAAACATTTGTCAGATTAGTTTCTATTCTCAAAAATATTTTCAATATAAATGTAACAGGTTAACATTGGCAGAAGAACAGAAACTTATACACTAGTGTCACTATGGTAAATTTTAATTAAATGTTCATTATTGAGAGAAAATGTCTTTTAAAATAAATTTCATAGAAGAATTTGCTATGAAATAGTAGTCTATATCACATATCATAAATTTAAGGAAATAAGTCCTACAATGCTGTCCTGAAGGATATATAAGAGCACTGTAATGAATGTACATCAATCAAAGCCAAGCATAAGTTATGTTGTTCCACTCATCTGATTGCACCCATTTTAATAACAGCTCTAACAGTTGTACATATATATCCCATACCAGCATCTCTAAGCTTCTTTTTCATATTACACTTCCAGTGTTTGTATATCTCATACCAGAATCTTTTCACATTTTCACCTGATTAGGATGTTCTATGATGCTTTAACTGCTTGAGCGATGGCCATTAAAATGCTGCACGGACAGTAATGGATACCAAATAAACAATTCAAGGGATTTAAATTGTTAACTATAGGTAAATATGCTTTGTTTATAAACGTTGGTATCTTTGATATTTTAAAGAAACAAAAACTGGCTTAAAGCGCATTAAAGGCACTATACATCTGTTGTATAAACAAAAGAGAGACTATATTAACAAAAGTTTAAATATCACTAATCTTTTCTGTGTAGCAAAAGTCATTCTGTATATCAAACACACCTAATTTGTGAGTCAGGCTTGTGCTATGTGCATACAAATGTATATACGTAGAGCTAGCTAAGCACAATGTTCTGGACTTCAAGGTTTTATCATTCTGTTTATTGCTAAGATGCAATTACATGTGTGTTTGTAAGGAACACCCAAGCTGTAAAGAAATCAAACCTCTCTATCAGCATTTCTATTTATGCCTTAGAATAAATACTCAGCAGGGATTTATGGTAGAGCCATGTAGCTACGGGTTCACAGTTTTTTGTTTTAGCTATCAGAAAAGCACATTTGAATATGTTATATCTCAGTTCTAAACATGGCTTTGAATAGCACTGTAGCTAACAAATTAGCTCGTGTAGGCAGTGTATGGGCTTCAGAAATAACTTCAGATAGTGTGGAGGACTTTTTGCTATATGACAGTGACTTTGATATTGACGGTGAGTTTTCAGATTTTGAGGGGGGCGTCGAGAATATAGGTAGGAGTGAGGAAGAAAGTGACTCTCTTCCTTCAGGTGTTCATGAAGAAGCAACATTGTGGAGTACTGAAAATGACTCCAAAACAACTAGACATATCGGTAATGTTGCCATTTAAGGGTCAGTTGGCCATGCAATGCTGCAAAACCATACCAAATTTAGAAATTGAAAAGCCGTTTGGAACTGAACACATAGTGCCAAAGGAATGCAATCGGTGAATAGCTGCAAGATGGCAGTAGTATCATGGTTATATGTTGCTAAATGGCAGGTATATGACATAGCTGAAAGGCCTGGCAATTCTGGAAGAAAACGGCATCTATCATACACCATTAATCCTACTTATTGCAGATGTAGATTATTTGAGGTTATGTGGTACATGAGCTAGCTAAAGGCGATTTCATCAAAACATTAAGATAACCCCATCTATGTCACACTGCAATTGCAGTGCTCTTAATACGTAATATTTTGGGTTAAATGGAGAAATTTAATACTCAAAGCTACTGTTAAATATGAAATTATCAATTATTTTGTTTCTTTTTAATGAAAACAGGAGCATTAGTAGTAAATAAAAATTATTATTGTTACTAATATTATTGTTATTTATATTATTGTTATTATTTATATTATTGTTACTAATATTATTATCTGTTGTTCTTGTTGTCATCATTGTTGCTCTTGTTAGTTGTAAGAATAAATGTCAACCCAACCAGATCTACTTGCTCTTTAGTTATGTCATTGGTAGCCTTAAAAAGGGCTGTTTTTGTCATTGAAGAAAATATGAAAGAGGTGGAAAACAGTAGGAGATATTCAGAAGAACAGTATATGCGCCCCCTGGCACATATAATTGCATATTTCAGCTTTTCCCGTACCTTCCTATGAATGCACTGCCTCATTGTATATATTTCTGGGTTTCCCCGCCTTGCTATGGTTACGCTTCCTAAGGCCTGTTAATTGCAAATTTCATGCTTTCCACACTACCGTATGACTGCACTGCCTTCCCTCTTTTAGTAATACCAACTATATATGCTCCATTACACTGAACACTGTACCTTTCAGATGCAAAGGTTGGCTGTCTGACGTTACATAGCCAACTGACCCTTAAACGGCAACATTACTGACATATCTTCACAAGCACAGCCTCTGGTGTATAACCCCAAGCTCAGCTGACTTCTGACAGCCAACCAATTGACATTTTCACAAAATGTTTTACTGCTGACTATGTGTCTCTCATTGTTACAGAAACAAATGCATATGCGAGTAAGGTGAAGGAAGATCTGAATTCTAAAGGCAATATAGGGCCTAAGAATAGAATTCACAATGGGACAGAAGTAACACTGAATGAGATTTACAGGCTAATTGGTCTAATTACGTTCATGGGTGTTATTCGTAAACCAACTTTAGTAATATACTGGTCTACAGATGACATGCTAGCACTCCATTTTGTGGGAAATGCATGTCAAATAACAGGTTTACTTCCATTTTGCGCTTCCTTCATTTCACCGGCACAGAAAATGTAAGTGATACACTACACAAAATTAGGTCAGTTTTGGAATATATTATTTCAAAATTCAAAGAAAATTATGTGCCTGGTGATGAGGTCATTATAGATAAAAGCTTGATGCTTTGGAAGGGCTGCTTAGGCTGGAAGCAATACATCAAAATAAAGAGGGCCAGATTTGGCATAAAGAGTTTTGATTTTTGTGAAAGTAAAACGGGACATCTTAACAATAGCTGCATTTACACTGGTCAAGGAATTGATAATACTGGAGACAAAGATTGGGGATTATCTGGCTTCATGGTAATGCACCTAATGGAACCTATACTTGACTAGGGTAGGACTATATATTTAGATAATTGGTGCAGCTCCCCTAAGTTATACATGCCTTTATACAAAAGGAAAACAAATGCAATTGGAACAGTACATTCAAATCGTATTGGTTTGCCGAAGAATGTGAATACAAAGACTCTAAGGAGAGGAGAAATGCAGTTGCGTCAGCTCCCACCCTTGACCTACATTACTTGGCAAGATAGGAGGGTGGTTATGATATGGTCCAATTGCAGCCCTAAGATTTTGATGATTGACACTGGAAAAATAGATGCCCACACCAAAATGTCAATGACAAAGATCTACCTGGACTTCCACATATTAATAGCTCGTAGCCAAATTGAGCACTATAGCATTCAGAGGCCTCTTCGTACAGGGGGTAAGAAATCAACTCCTGCACCCCTCAGACTTGAAGGAAAACACTTTCCTAAAAGGATACCACCGACAGCAAAAAAATTGCATCCATTTCGAAGGTGTTTGGTGTGTCGTAAAAAAGGAGTCTGTAAAGAGACTATCATGATATGCTGTGAATGTGGAGATGTGCTTTTATGTGTCTATTCAAGTTTTGAGATGTATCATTCAAAAAGTAACCTTTATAAGTAAGACTTTATTTATTCTAGAATTTATTTAAATTTATCATAAAATATATAAATTAAAATTATTAGGGTTAAATAAGCATTAAATGCATGCATGAACAGGATGTCATATGACGTACATATCGATTCTCCTGTATTTTAAAATTGAAATCATATGACAACCATATCCGTGAAAAGGTTAAGGACATTTCTAAAGTTGTATATGCCACAACACATCTCTTGTACTTCTGACATACCGCTTCTACATTTTTACATCATTAGAATGCTGCAATAACACTTTAGGACATTTCCAGCAGTTGTATATCCCACACCACTCTCTACACTTCTTTTTGATATTTCACTTCTATATTTTCATATCATATGTCCACTTTTTCCTCTATCTAGACCTTTCAAGATAATACCAATAGCGTTATTTCCCCTCATCTGCCATTTGTTGCAAAATGTTGTTCAAAGACAGCCAACTTTTGGATTTCAGTTATCTGTGTGAAAAGAGCCATACCATTTTAAGATCATATAGACAGTAAAACAAGAAAGTATATATGCCCTTTTATGAAAAAAGAGTGATTGATATTAAGCTGGTTACAATATTGTTCCAGCTAATGCTTCAATTATTGTCCTTAGTGTCATAACAACCTAATTCTTCAAATGTTGATGGCGGTGGTCTGTCTGCTCTAATTGCAAATCTCTGTTTGGGCGAGTTGAAGAGATAAGGTTTATTTTCAGAGATGTCAGGTAAGCTTAAGTTATATGGATCCTGGATGCATTTACACAACATTTCATCTATTTCATTCATTCATCTGTTGTGACCTATTTAGGTAGTTAGGTATAAAGCAAATTCTAATGTTTATTTACTTTTTTTTATTTATTTTATTTATGCTAAGCTGTATACAGTGATCATGACCAGTGTTCAGCCCTGGTCATACTTATATTTTACAATAATCTATTAATTCTAGTTTATTCCACAATTTGTCTATTTACTCTCCATACCCATCTATTTTTCACTTTGTATAAAAATTATCTAATTTTCTTATTGTCAAATTCTAAGAAATAGTACGCACATAGTGATATAATATTGTGCATGTACTACCCTGGAACACTATAAGTAATTTATATACTCAACATCAAATTACATAGCTAGGATGTGAACTATAGGGAGAAAACATACTAAAATACAAAAGAGTTTAAGTATGCATTTCAAAAGTGATAAATCAAGACCAATTTGGAAACTGGACAAAATAAAACTGATGATGCAACTGTCAACAACTTGCATATCCACCAACTGGGGGAGATACTGTACAAGACAGCATTTTTAGAAAAGAAAGATGCAATAGAACATTCTATAGGTAAACCAAGAACAAAATGTAGTTGGAGGCATGACTTATCGAAGCTGAAGCCTTCCCCCCTACTCTCCTTATAAGATGCCTCTCCTCCTCGGCTTCAAGTTGACTCAGTTGTGTCACTCGCTTTCACCTTGACTGTTGCAATCAGTCTCAGCATCTCCTTCCGAATCATTGCTTTCTTCCTCTAAGATTAAAGAAATCATAATTCTGTCCATTTCCTGATCGATGATAAGGTCATGCCCAAGGTAATTGCTTTCCGTTAACTTTACTTTGTCACAACACTTAACTCATTGTTCAACAGAGTATTTTAAAAACAGTTTTGGCACAGATCTTCTTTGTCCTTCAAAGTCCCACCAATTTCTGGTGCGCAACTTTACCATTAATGTCAACCCATATCATTTCAATGGGGTTTACGTCCTGGTGATTAGGTGGAAGACGCAATGGAATGTGGCCACGTTCATAAATAATGCTGTCCATGGCAAACTTCTTCTCATGAAGCCTGCTGTTAAGAAATTTTAACAGTTTCGCTTTTGGCATAGCTGGATCAAATTCAAAACCATGATTCTCCATCCGTGTCACTTCAGATTACAATATTCTAACCCTCTGCTCTGTAATTTCTAATATCATATAAATATTGTGTTTGCCAAACAGCTATATCGGGACGTTCAACCAAAAGCTTTCTTTTGGACTGGCAACGACTCCATTTGAAACCCAGTTTATTTAGTCGTGTTTGAAGGAATTCTCTTTTACAATCAAGGATTCCATCTTCTTTGAGACTGGCTAAAGGGTTTTTGATAGTTGGAACCTCTTTGTGCACAGTGTAAAACTTATGAATATTTTGTCGAATCGCAGAATCTGTAAATGAATCCACTTCAATTCTGCATTTCTTTGGGTTTGGTTTTCCATCTGGGGTACAAAAATTCAGTTTACCTCTTGCAAGAGACACGCTTCCTTCTTTTAAAATGTTGCTCACAGTACTTGCTAAAACACCAGTTGCTTCGCTCATTATTGCAAGTACATTTACATTTTAAATTTTAAATGTTGCTTTCATGTTCTTAAAATACAGGGCAATAAAATACACTACTTCCTGAGCCTGTCCTCTGAGTGGCCCCCAGAAACACAAGAAGACTTTGAAGCCCAACAACTCATTTTCTGAACACCTATGAAAAGAAAAATGGCACAAAATATCATGGTTCTGCTCTGCATGTGCTAGACACGTGGACTGTACAGCAAAAGGGGAAGGAAGTGCTCATGTGATACCTGGGTGGTGTGGAAGGTGAAGGCTCTACTCGCGCATGCGCACACCGAATCCAATTTCCTCACAGTCTACCTATAGGAAGACTTTATAGTGTTCACGTTCCTTTATCAAGCTGAACTGGAGAAAGTAATCAATGCAGATCTTGATTCTCTCTATGGTTTAGAATTTCCATTGTAAATCATTTATATACTGATGTTTTACTTAGTTTTTCCACATAAATATAAAAATTCAGTTTCTGCTAAAGGTTTAATTCCAATTTTTTTTTTTTTCATAGTTTATCGCCCACTTTTACTAAATTCCAATAACTGTTTCATTACATTGTACCATCTCATGCTTTTAGTTAGAATTGTCTAATCTGTTTTCATTTATAATTTATGTAAGCAAATGATAATACTGAAATTTGTTTTTATTATTCTATCAGTGAGATGAAATTAATACAATGTATTTCAAGAATTATGTACATAGCATACATATGTGTAATCCTTTGACCACACAAAGCAACCTCCAGATTAAAATATGTGCTTCTATACTTTGCACTTATTTCATGTTTCTTATTATCCTGGCTTCCATCTTAATACATTTATGCATACACCCTAATTTATAATAATATTATAGATAAAAGGAGACATTTATGGTATTTTCCATTTGAAAGTTAGGTTTCTGCTTAATAGCAGACCTTGAATTGACAGTGCTGAAATGAAAAATAAGTGAAAAAAATGTTTTATCTCGGTGGCAAAAGCATTACGTTGGCAGCTTAAAGTGTTGAAGCAAAACTGTGTAATGTTATTGAATATGAGTACAACTTTAAAGTTGTAATGGAATATCAATATTACCTTGTTGATTGCGATGCTAGATCTTCATCTACCCCATTTGCCTCCGAAAATGTTTCCTGCAACAAAATCAAAAATATTTATTGGTGGTGCATAAATTTTTACATATTTGTTGGTTGCCATAGAATGTTTTAGAGGTGGGTAACTATTTACAATCTCACATGAAGAAGAAGAAGAAGAAGAAGAAGAAGAAGAAGAAGAAGAAGAAGAAGAAGAAGAAGAAGAAGAAGAAGAAGAAGAAGGCAAATACGAGTCTCCCATTATGAATACAACATGACTAACATTGTATCTAATATATTCTTTTCTAACAAAATCATACCCCTCTATTCTCTGTCTTTTTGATTAGCTTTCTGTTCTATCATACATCTGTGCTCTGTGTACAAACTTTTTATAGTTTGTTTTCAAATAAAGAATACTTAGCTACTATTGAATTTGATTGAACCATGCATAACTCTCAAACCACTAGCCAACTCAAACTACTCGGTCACGAGCATGTAGTAGAATAAGCAATGAATATTAATGTATTGTTAACTGTGAGAAAGAGAGAAGTTATGACAATAAAATTAAAAATATCTAGTGTACTTAATATTTGACATACTGTTTCATTAGGAGTAGCCTTCATAACCAGAAATTGATAGTATACTATTTGGTCCCAGGCTAATTAAAAGAAAATACCTGTGAATGAACTTGTTGCTGGTAGCATTTAAGCTGATTATGGTCATAGTTAGTTTTTCACATGTACATAACTACTCTTAACCAATGCTTAGTCTTAGAATGAATAGTAAGTATACGTCTAGGCCATAGAAAACCCCACATAGATCTATGTTTTCTAGATTTAACCCCAAGGCAAGTCTGTGTGTGTGTGTGTATATATAGACTGAAATTTCTATAAACACATACATCACACACATGATCTTGGGTTAAATCTAGAAAGCACAATACCACTTGGTACAGTCCACATTCACCTCCTATTCATTCTAATGGGTGTGGCACCATTCTTGTTAAACTAGCTGTTCATCAATGTTCACCTTACCATGTGAAGAATTTGACTAGCAATATCATCATACAAGGGTGCCCCAATGTTAACTGAAGTTTACCTGACTGTAGTTGGCTGGCATAAACTCACTATTATTGACAACAAAGCATTTATTACAAATAAACACTACTGAATGCATCCGAAGCTAAATGCAGCATGTGTTTTTCACAAGTTCTATATCTATACTGAAGCACATCAGTGTGCAACGGAGGAAACCAGCTGTTCAAAGTTTCTCTAACCAATGAGTAGACCTGTTATTAAAATTAACTTGTAATTTCTAAGCATAAAGTAGAAAGTAAAGACACAGAAGCAATAACTTAAAGATGGACATATGAGAAAATTTGGCTTAATAACTAAGTGGAAAATAATATTCTTAACCATTAAGAGTTTTTATTTCTTTTCCTTTATATTGATTAAAATTTCAATTAGCTTAGTTCACATTCACTGTCTAAAATAGAGATAGAAAAAGGATTTATACATGGACAAAATTTGAATTAAAAGCCCCATGAATACGCTAGGCATATGCTATTTGCACATCAGAATGATCACTTCAAAATCTGGTACTTACTGCTTAATTTTACCAGATTTTCATTATACTAAATACACTAAATCAATTCAATTCATGTTTGGCTTATTTCTGCACTGTTCTTCAAAAGCTATGTTTGAAATAATATAATAATATGATACGAAATGCTGTAATTGTATAGTATTTTATTAATAATTAAATATTTTACTGTCTTTAAGTTTCACAAATTGTACAGTTTGTATGCAATGGGATATTCCAGCTTATCCAGATACTTATCACAAACAATAAAAAAAATGAATCTGATATACTTCACATATAATGTGGATGTCAAGGTGATAAGTTGAATACAATTACTTAGTTGTAGATAAAAATGATACACTTCATATAATGTGGATGCCAACTGTGATAAGTGGCTAAGTACAATTACAATAATTTTGTGAATAATAATATTTTATTATAAATACAATATATAAAGATAAAATGGTGCAGTTCACATACCACATGAATGTTATCAATAACTTTCATACAAATACATCAGATATAAATATATACATATACACACACATTCATACATACACCCACATAAATACATATTACACTAAACAGTAATGGTACCATTTGACCAAGCTATTATCCTAACAAATGATGATACATTTATATATTTTCTATCCTAGACCTACATATTGAAGTAATAGGAATAACATAAGCTACCTTAGTTATTTTCAAAATATTCATCTGTTGAATAGTAGGGATTAGAAACCAATCATTCATATAAGTTGCATTTTAATGCTTTACCAGACAGTTCTATTAGCTCTAATGGTAGAGTATTATACAATTTTATACCCAAGACTTCAAAATTTTTGATATTTTCGAAATAAAAATTGTGGTAAATTTAACTGATAGTTATTCCTAGTATTATAGTTATGTATGTCCTGTCTATATACAGGATTAGGTAAGTTACTTTTGCACAAACAGGTGTTGTGAAAATATATAGGTTTATTACTGTCATTACTTTTAATTTCTTGAATAAAGGCTTGCAGTGTGTTTATCTTTTGGAATTAGTAATAATATGAATTTTCTTTTTCTGTAGTAGAAGTATATTAGTAACATGACTGCTACTTCCCCAGAGTAAAATACCGTATGAGATTAAGCTATGAAAATAGACAAAATATGCAATCTTATGTAGGGGTCGAGCATTTGGTTCAGTTTTTTAACTAAATATATCGCTCTAGAAATCTTTGTTGAAATATAATTGATAAGTGGAGCCCATGATAGTTTGTTGTCCACCACCACTCCTAATAATTTAACATCCGCTGCATAGTTTTCTTTAGGGATTTCTCTTAGGCTAAATAGAAGTTGTTGGGTTTTACTATTATTTAGTAAACAACCATTGGCTCCAAACCACGTATTAGCATGGGATAAAGTATCTTCAGTTATTGCTTTGAGATTTTGGTAATCAGTATATGTATTCAGAAAAGTTGTGTCATCAGCATATAGTACAGTATGCAATGTTATTTAGGCAAATAAATCGTTGATCATTAACAAAAAATAATAATGGTCCAAGTATGGAACATTTTGGGACACCACGTTTAAGCTCCACCATTTTGGATTTCTTATATCCAACACAAACAATTTGCTTGCGACTTGCTAAGTATGATTCAATGAGCTTTGATGATCTGTCACATATACCATAGAAGTTTAACTTTAATAGTAAACAGCTATGCTCTACACAATTGAATGCTTTGCTCAGACCACAAAATGTCGCTTGATCCTGATTTTTAGCTTTGAAAGCACTTAGTATATTTTTACAAGAGAGCATCTGTTGCTGATCTTCTTTTTCTAAACCCAAATTGTTCTTCACTGATTTACTTACTTTTGTCTAGATAATTTTGGGGCTGATTGTAAATAACTATTTCAAGCACTCTTGAGAATACAGGAACTAATGATACTAGGCAGTAACTAGATGGACAGTTCTCATCTCCTTTTTTTATAAATTGGGATGACTCTAGAAAGTTTTAGTGCATCAGGAAGAAGTCCCTCAACAAGGCATCTGTTAATGCATAAGGTGAGTGGATATAAGATACAATCTATTACCTTTTTAAGGAGGTTGCTGAATAAATCATAGATATCCACAGTGTCAAATGTCTTAAGGCCATTTACAGTGTTAAGTACAATCTCCAGACTGACTTTTTGGTAAGCAAAGTTATCCTGATAGTTTCTGTTTACAAAATATTTATGTAGTTTAGAAAGAGATAAAATATTTAGTTTAACTATATTTTGGCTGATTACTTCTACTGAGCTTATGAAAAATGCATTTAGGTCTAACTGGATGAAATCTCTTTTGTTAGTTTTGGTGACTGATTTTATCATATTCAGGCTTTCTTGCATTTATTGGTAGCAGTTTTGATACTACTTGGACTGTATGCTTTTTTAGCTTCACTTATAGTTCTTTTATACTCACTTCTTTTTTTAATGTATGGCTGCATGGCCATATCAGATTTGCCCTTTTGTATACATCTAAATACAACATTACTTTTTGTTTCATTTTTTTCTAACTAGGGAGTATACCCTTTTGAGAACACAATTTATATTTAAAGAGAATTTAATTTTGCATTTTCTTTAAAGGAATACACATCTCAAAAATATTTATGAAATTAGTGAGGAAACATTTAAAAATTTCATTTGCTGTAAGTGCAATGCTAAGTTGAGAATTGGCAACATTCAACCTCATGTAATGTATTTCTAAAATGCAATATTTTATCATTAGTAACTGGCCTAGAATGTACTGTAATTGCTTTCTTTGGTAGAGAAATATTAAATTTAAATTTTTTTATATTTAACCAGACTGCATCAGGATCAGAGAATGGAAAAACAATGGCTTATTATTTATGAATGCTCTTTAACTTCTGTGGTTCTCAGCGTCCCATTCTAAATTGGGCATGAAAGACCACTATATTTTGCTCAGAGGCCTCCCTATCAGGCTTGAGGTTTTTTTACGTGCCATAAACCTACGACATGGGACCAACGGCTTTACTTCCCTTTTGAAGGAAGCTTCCCTTTTTACGTCCGAAAAAATCCATCGTCCTCCGCCAGGTTTGAACCCACGACCTTGAGTATATGAAATTAGCATGGTAACCATTACACCACGGAGGGCGACAGAGAGCGAATGGAAATGCTGCCATATCACATGTTAGATAAATTTCACTAATTTTTGTGAAAATGTTATCCAACAGGCTTTTAATCTTGTAGACTTATAATTTGTACATTTAAAATTATATGGTCTGAGAATATTTAGAAATTCTTTGTCACAGTATTCAAGACATCTCTTACATAAAAGACCTTGGGTGATTATAAACTATATCAGGCTGTATATTTATCAGGATATGTACACTGGGTTTCTTTTACATGAGAATCCTAGCTTACATCACTCCACCAGTTTACTATTACAACACAGGCGAAGTGGGAAAAAAGTTAAGAAAACCAGAGGTGAATAGCTGTTCAGATCTAATCCTCAAAAAGATTTTACTGTCATTACTGAACAAAACTCACCATTCTCATTGTAAAGTCCATCATTTAAAATGGTAAAATATTAGCCAATAATGGAGTACATTCCCATATAAGATTAACAAATTAAGGTTTACATTACAAATAAGGGTTTACATTTATAATGGAGCTTTATTAAGAAATAAAATTTGTAATAATGTGATCAGCATAACATAATCTTTAGAATACTTTTTTCACAAAATTACTAAAATTTCAACCCTTTTTTCATAAACAAAAATATTCTTTCGAAATGTTTATACTTTTTAATTTTGTTTGCTTACAAACATAATCATTTCAGCTAAGTCTTACACAATCCTTGATTATACCCTACTGCCATTGCTCTTCTTATAAAAAGTATCCGTTTGCTGAGCTTTGCAACTTAGGATTCTACCTTTTTCTTTTGTTTTCCTTCATTATTTTTCAGTTTCCTATATTTCTTTTATATTTCTTTTTGTAGTCTTCTTTTTACTACATATTTACAAACACACATGCCCAAGGTGGAACTCGAACCCATGATTCCCTGCACCATGAAGCACCAAAGCTAGGCACTTTAATGAGCACACCATGGGGGCTGGCATATTTAACATTGGTATTAACAACTTGGCGACATTCTCAGCCTAATACTACTTTAGTATTAGAATGAGAAATTTGCCAAGTTGTTAATTATCCAATGAAATGCTATTTCCTCCGTCCATATTGTGGGACTGTAGCATGAACCACAAAACTCTATTTTGTCCAAAGGTATTACTAATATAATCAAGGCCATTAAACTCACACAATACATATTATGAGCCCATTCTATAAACATAGCACAATGTCCAGATTCATGAAACCAAAGTACAATTGTTCTTCTCTCCATATTTCTTGAACATCCTGCTGCACAAAAATGGCAGATGGTATTTAAACTAATCAAAATAATGACTCAGCTTATTACATAACCAGTTCTCAAATATGGCTGTGACATTGTCTCATAGCATTTGACAGAACAATTAACATTGAGTGCATAACATCATTAGCCACCCAAAGATGAATATCTGCTCCATTAGACAGAAAAAACTATTTAAATCAATTACTTATAAATCAATCATTTCTGAAAAGTAATTTGCATACTTAAATAACAAAAACAAATGATTTATATAATCCAGCACAATAAAGTTAGTGAAGCGATTCTGGCATTTTAATTACTTTCAGAATGTCCAAGTTCTGCATCATCAAAGTTTTTAGCTTACTGGATTCCGGTTTCAAGGTTTTAATTTGGCCACTAGAACTGGTGTAAAATTAACCTATAAGGACTTTATTGCTCTCATATGTCATAGTGATTTTTACCAAATATGATAAAAAAAATATGAGATGGCAGATTATCAACTGTAATATAAGCATGGAGGAAGATACATGATGTTTGTTTACATCAGTTCCATTGGCATTTAAGTTACCAGATATGATGATGCTTACTTATATAGGAAAAATGCAGCAAAATAAACAAGAAATTCTACAGTTTTAATTGAATTCCAAAAGGATTGCAAAATTAGCCTTATTTTTGGCAGTGTTTACATCTCCTTTTAGTGAATATGGCATTGCAGTAGGCAATGACACTGATAATTAATGGAATGAAGATGGAGCACCAGTGGAATGGGATGACTAATGGAAACTGCAGAACCCAGAGATAATCTGCTGTGCCACTTTATCCACCACTAAACCCACATGCAGTAGTTTGCAATGAAACTTCAGAGGCGCAGCACCCCCTATTTGGATTTCATGATCATGTAACTATTATGTCATATTGTCCAAAAAAGAATAAATCTGTACCTGTTCTGTCATCTATTTACCATGATAGTGCCATAGATCGAGAATTAGGTGAACCAAACAATGTGAAATGGCCATCTTTTAAAACCACACAAAAGTTGTTGTAAATATTGTTGACCAGTTTTGTGTAAGACAAGCGGTTGGTGTCTTTTAATCTACAACTTTTAATCATAGTATTTTTTCAGCTAACAATACTTATCAGAATGTAGCAGACATTTATTTATTGACAAAATTTCTTGTGAATTTGTGAAACCACAAATAGCATAAAGGAGAAGTGTTTCAATTTCCTTAAGGAAACAGGCTGAAATCCTAACAAGAATTCAGGACATTATACCTGTAATACAATCTAGCTGTTGAATAGGCAGGTGCAATTTATGTGGAAGAGAACTATACAGTAGACGCCAGAAAAAATCTGCAGCTATCATTGGAAACATATGTGTTGATGAGCAGGAAGTGCTTGAATAAAGTACTTTAATTGCTATTCTGTATTTGAAACTAAGTTTTATTCTATTATCATTAATATTCAATTCAAAATAATAAATGTGATTTCAATTGTTACAGGTGTTTTTTCTAATTAGTAAGCACTTTAGAATACTCAGAATGAACATTCAATAGTAGGTATAATGAACAGTTTTATACGTTGCAAAGTACATATGTCAAAATATGAAAACAAGTCAATGTCTCACCTGCGGGGCAATAGTAATAAATGCGGACGTTAAACACTGTATAAATAAACCATTGCTAGAACACATCATTCCTCTTAGAGATGATGCTAACAATAATGATAATAATGGAACAAGCAATGATACAGACGCTGAAATTTAGTGGAACTACAGATGGAGAAAATAATCTAGGCTAGAGTGCAAAAATTGTAAATAGGTGCTCACTGGTTTTTTGAAAGAAAAAAACTCATTATTAACTGAACAAACAAACAACCCCCTACATTTTGACAATTTTTATCCCAAAAACCTAAAACTTGTAATTTAACACAGTAGAAAGTGAAAAACTGGACAAAAACAATAAATCACGATTTGTTAGTATTTTAACGGATAAGAATTAATCCCTTTCTTTTTATAGTGTTTAATGCCTGTTTTACTGCTATGCACCGTAGGCTATGACATCTGATGATACATGGAATGAAGATGGAGCACCAGTGAAATGTGATGGTGGGGGAAACCAGAGAACCCAGAGAAAACCTGCCCCTGCCCCACTTTGTCCTCCACAAATCTCGCATGCAGTCGCAATTAACCCAAATTTGAAAAAGAAATTTGTAAATCTGATTTCAACTGAATTTTTAGAATACATTAAAACTCAAGTAATAACTTAAAGTGTATGGAATTGTGAAACAAACTGTCTAGAGCCATCAAAGAAAATATCAACTCAACAGCTTCAAAATTGACTTATGGTCGCAGCTTTTATTTCAGCTTACCGAGGACTGGTTGATTAAGCAGAAGCATTAGATTTTAGCTTGGCAGCAAAATGGTTAAGAGGATAAAAAAAATATAACTAAAGTTAGGGCTACAAATGTTGCTCATGTGACTATTCATGTAGCAAAATCTGTGCTACTACTGCAGGGTTTTGGATATTTTTATTAGTTTTAATTCCTATTTATTTGATTTTATGCAAAATTTTAAAAAATGCATGCCTATACATAGCCCCTCAATATACTTCTGGCTATGTTACTGATGATAAATAGTGTAACTTTGAATTTGTATACTCTTTTAACCATAGAGCTGTTACAGATTTAGGATCCAACAATCTGTAAACTGGTTTAATTCCCAATTTAGGAACCAATGTTTTATTTGCAAAACCCTTTCATATACTGGTAATTATTATATCCACTGTAATCTTGAGGGCATAAGGAATATATAAAGTAGATGTTGATCCAATGAAGTCATGCTGTCCATCCGCTCAAACTTCTTTGTGACCTTACTTATAAACGGCAAAGCAATGCCACTATCAACTTCATTGTTTGCCAGGAATGCTAGAAATAGCAGTAAGCAAATGCTGCCAATTAATGAAGATGTCACTAAAATGAAAATCTGCTATTTGTGGATATTTGGATGGATTAAGGCCTCACAATTCAATAGGCTTATGCTTTGTGACTTAGGCCTTCTAACCTCACCCGGCTTCTTCCACCGAGTTCCCATTGTGAACATTGGCAACCCACAGAGACAAGGACAATAGGAGCAATATTCCTACAATACGTCCATTACGTTTGAGGGAAAAATAATAAATAAATAACGCAGAAGTGATAAAATTGAAAACTTTGTGTTTATAAGCACATCATAACTGAAAAACATAAATGAATATGCGAGGTAAATGTGTCATTAGTGTTTATTCTCCATATTTTTGTAACAAAGACGTGTATTTGCGCTATAGCGATTTAGTGGTTCCCAGATCTGGTGCTTACCACTTAAAATGATCAGATGCGTGTTGAAAATACTACAGAGCAAAGAAAATACTGTCCATGTTAATACTAAGAGAGTTAATATATCTTACTTCTTTAATTCGTAATAAGGGAACTAACTCCAAAGTAAACTCTGTTTTGTGTGTTAATTCCGCTTCTGTTTCGTCATCCCAGTACTGTTCTTGCTTAATTTCAACTTTCATTTTGCTGATAGTTCCAGTATTATTCTTATACCACTACATATAATGAACACTGAACTTCTTCAATTGTTCCCGAGCACAAATTCTTACAAAACGTACAAATAACAGCGAGAAAATGCATCACTTGACGTCGAGTTAATAGTCTGGATATCATCAAGAAGCCCTCAATCACTGTTCGGAACTATGGAATGTCTACAAATAACGGAGCATTTAACCGCGTCTCTTCCAGCATCTCTCTCGCTTACTTGCTTTCGAGTGGCCTGGTGCGTATGGTCATTGAGAGTAGAGTCACAGCCATTCGGTACTTTGACCGTTCTTTTAAGCACGCTTTTTCAGATAAAATTCTCGTTTTGATATAATTTGATCACACCCATAATTCACCTCATCTTAGATACAAGATATATAAACTTTTATTTTTACGGCTAAATATAAAACTGGTGACAATTAAGTTTTTCTCTTCAAATATTCGCTTAAACGCTGTAGATATATGGCAATTAAACCTGAGACTTAGCTTACAGCATATTACGGGCCTTATTTGGCATGCAACAGGTGTTATTTGGTATTCACAGAAAGATAGGTTACAAATATTTATCTTTAAATTTATTGTGTAGTTCTACGCTGTAAACTTTAAAATTGCGGTAATTATAGAGAACTTGGGCCCCTCTAGAAATTGAACAAATTGTGGTTTGACTGTAAGTTTGGTTTATACTTGTTACGTTTTCACCAATTTTTTTTTTATCGGAAAAGCTGCGTAATTAAGTTAAATGCTAATTTATTACGTGCGCTTAGCGATCCTTATTTGTGAATTTTTATGAAGTATCCTGCCTAGAAGGAGTAGAATATAAATAAAGAAGTCTTGTAGTACTTTTGCAATGTAAATATATAATAATACTACACATTAAAGTGCCTAAAACCTGGTTTCATTGTCGGCGGCAGGCGAACAATGTTGTGGAATGCAACACCGGCATATGTCGCTAGACGCTGTGCTGATGTATGACAAGTATGTTTCACGCAGATTCAGCTGTTCAGTGAATTTTATTATGCAGAACTTCGGCCACTCTAAAATCGAACTAAGTACGATTGATTGGCTTTGTATTTATGATGACAATTTCAACGCCTGTGGATTTCAAATTTAGCGCAAGGTTAGGTTCCGAACCGTTTAGGTTAGTGTGTGTATGTTTCTAGTTTTATATAGTGGTAGTACCTCATTATCGATATTTCCAACAACTCCTAACAGGGCAATGGATACAACATTAGTTTTTTAAACCATCTCCCCACCCATAATCCCTCTCTAACCACACAGGTCCCGTTAGAGTGCAAAACTGGCATAAGTCGCAGCGGAGAGAGTTAGCAGCCCAACTTGTAAATAATTACCAAAATTGCTTTTGTAACTTTATGTTGTTGCTCAACTTTAGTTGTACAATGTCACAAAAACAAAGGATGGTATTAGTAGACAAATTTTAACCAGGGAAATATCTTCAACGCTTTAAGCTCTCGAGTCGTGAACCTTGTTTCAAAATTATAATCGTATGCTTTATTTCTAAAATGTTGGTAAGAACAAGTTAAATAATGGAAAATGTATGTAGATCATGTTGTCATGCAAATATGATCTGAACACAGCATATTTAATAGACAGGAAAGCTGAAAAATGGATACACATTTTTTCGGCAGTTAAAATGTCCTTTATGCATATTAAACTTTACATGTATGCTAAAAACAGGTTTCTACATCACTAGTGTGCATATTTTTAATTATGTACTCTAAGTTCTTTGGAATCATGATTTAAGTAGAAAATGTGATTATATAAACCAAAATTTCAACTATTTCTGTATGCAGTTATTTCCATTGTTAAATTAATGAAGAACAAAATTAACACCCAGAAAAAGAGCTCAAATGTTATGACATCACTGATGGGAAAGTGACTGTTGTTAAAAGAAGGTACAAATATTAGTGCACTGCACAGCGATCACTGAAACCTAATTTGCATTGAGTTTTTTAAAAGGAGGTACAAGAAACTTGCCAATTGTAATTAGTTATTTGCTAATATTTATTCAAGAAAATGCAATAACAATATTAGTTCAGCTTTCGTTCTTTTGAAGTACATATGGACATACGCGTATACATGCCAAATCTGCTGAAAGCTCATCAAAAGAAATTAATATTTTGGGAGCATATATTGGGTGATGAACATAAATACAAGCAAGCAGAATACGCAAGCCCCTATTTGATGATCTAAGAACATTTATAAAAATTATTAATATGTTTTAAAAAAAATGACATGCTAATTGCAAATAAAATGTCCAAAAAGAAATAATCCTTAATGAATTAAAATAGTTGACCGTAAATTATAAATGTATGTATATATATATATATATATATATATATATATATATATATATATATAATTGATAAGTTGGTGGAGAAAAGAGTACAGCAATAGTGATATAATGTAGTAAATCAGCTCTGAATATATTTGTTCTATTATACTGGTGGCTACTTCCGGAATGTCCGTGTTATCTTGTAGCTCATGCTTTTGGCAACCGTTGTATTAGATAACGACCGCGGAATTCTGCGAGTTACATCATTTTGCTCTGTTATTTTTACTTTCTCTAGCACGTATGCTAGAGAAAGTATGTGGATTTAAGTTTTAGTATACCCAGTATCCGGAAAAAAAAATAGACAAAGGTTTGTGTGTAGGAGTATGTGTCTGTGAACACAATAACTCAAAAACGAAAACTCGGTAAAATACCAAACTTGATATTTAAGTTTAATATCTTCCAGGGATGCAACACAGAGATTTTGTCGAAAAACTCTCAGCCCCAAATTTCCCTTTACATGGAAAAAATATATTTTTTCAAAACTGCCTCTAATGGTTTTGATTAAAATCTGTGTGTCTGTGAACACAATAACTCAAAAACGAAAAGTCGGTAAAGTACCAAACTTGATATTTAAGTTTAGTATATTCTAAAGATGCAACACGGAGATTTTGTCGAAAATTCCTCCAACCCAAACCACCATTTACATGGAAAAAATATATATTCTCAAAAATGCCTCTAATGGTTTTGGTTAAAATACCATAAATTAAAGTATTTACATCAAAATAAAATGTGTATTTTGATCTTTCTGGAAATAGCCTCTGAAGATCTCCTCATTCTGGATGAATTTTGCGTATCTGGTAAACCATAAGAGATATAAAAAGAAAAGAAGAAAAAAAAACTTACTATTCAAGAACTAGATCTAGTTAAGACAGAATTTATATCATTCATTCATTTATATATATATATATATATATATATATATATATATATATATATATACTGGAATTTTTCAATTCCTTGCCGTGCAAAGAATATCAGTTTCATAGCAACAGTTTTTAAAACACTTGATTATCACTTTAGCCTAGTATTCCCTTACCTACTTCTCTTCTACGTATACGGAAGTAATTTTAATACGGCCATTTCTGCTATCTTTTGTTTATGTTGATCAGCATGAAGTAGGGAGAAGAATGAGTTTTTGTAAGAATAATCTGTCGCAGAATATCTGGAGAAAGTCATGTGAAATTAACGTATCAAAGTTTTTAAGAATCTGAAAATAAAAGCAATAAAGGTGTTTTGAAGCATGTATATAAAACAATATATATTCTTTTTTGCCTATGAATATACTTCAGAGTCTATCGCATGCATAATTTAACAACAATGGCAGCCTGATGTGTGCGCTAATTAACAAGAAATGGAAAAACTGATTCTCATTCTAATTGCTTTCTCTACACTTTCTATGTGCATAGTGTATAGAGAAGATATTTGTATTTTGTATGTAGAAATTTCACAGGAAATTTATGTTTTCAGTCCCTCATTGATTTTGGTTCCAATATTAAACTACGGAGCTTCTCGAACGCGTTTGTTTCATCTCTCTTTTTTTTTTTTTTTCTCGAAATGTAAAGTGAACCGAACTTCAATTGTTCACATATCGACCGGATTTTGAAAGGTTTGAGTAGGAAGCAAAAATGTTTGTGAAGTAAACAATATCCCTCGTTAGCTATGCAAAATATGAGAAATTATACAAATGTTTACATAGTGAATGTAAATACAAAATTATGGTCAATAAAAAATGGAAATGGCGTGTTATTTATGGACGCTCTTTAACTACTATGGTTCTCAGCGTCCCATTCTAAATTGGACATGAAAGACAGCTTAATTTTGCTCAGAGGCCTCTCTATCAGGCTTGAGGTTCTTTTACGTGCCGTAAATCTACGACACGGGACCAACGGCTTTACTTCCCTTCCGAAGGAAGCTATGCTAAGGATTTTTACACCCGAAAAGATCCATCGTCCTCCGCCGGGTTTGAACCCGCGACCTTGGGCTTATGAAGCTAGCATGGTAACCATTACACCACGGAGGGCGACATGGTCAATAAAGGGCAAGACAATGACAAAATAATTAATGCAAAATAAAACATGTGTTCCATTCACATGACTTTCTCTACATCTCTGTAACAAATTATTGTTATTATCTACATCATGCTAATCGAGATAAACATAAGCAGAAACAATCTAATTACTTGGTTCCTTATAAGAAGAAAGGAAATTAGGGAATAGACTAGTTTAAACTGAGAGTCACATGTTCTAAAATGTGATTGTGTTGAAATACGTTCCTTTGCAAGGCCAGGAGTTGACAAGTTTCAGTATGAGAAAACTGTGAGTACTTTAAAACTGAAGCCAACAACAAGGAATATCTCGAAATGGTCAACTTCACGAACAAAAAGTATGTGGCATAAATTGTGTGATTTAAGAAGATTTACATTTTTTTTATACCAAGTTTTTGATTATCTCTTACAGTTTACCATTTATGCAAAATTCAGAAAAAAAAAATACATCAAGACTATAAAGGTCTTCAAAGGCTATTGCCGGAAAATTGAAGGTATACATGTTATTTGTTATGTAAATATCTTAAATATAAGAGATTTTAATCAAAATCGTTACATCCATTTTTAAGAAAACCAAACATTTCGAAAAATTTTCCATGTAAAGTGTAGGGGAGATTTTCTTGAAAATCTTCCTGTCGCCTCCTTGGAAGATACCAAACTTATATACACCCACACACACGCATGCACACGCACATACAGACGGACCTTTTTCTAAAAATCTGGTGTGTTCCATAATGACTTTCTCTACATCGGTGTAACAAATTATTGTTAAAAAAATTATTCTTCTGTCTACTTCATAATTTTCGATAAACATTAACAGAAATTTTCCTTATTGCGTATTTCCTTGTAAGTATACGGGAAAAACCTAATGTGTTCCATTCGCATGTCCTTGGCTGTTCGGTAAATAAACGTTTTATTCAAAACATTAATCCGTTATCTACATCATGCTATCCAAGCAAAATTAGCCTTCCTTGTATGTAGCAAGAAAATAAGAAAATGCACAGTCCAAAGCGATAGTCTCATCCTTTAAATGCCGGTCGTCAAGTGAAACAATATCATTTGATTTCCAATCTCTTTGCGTGTCAGGAATAAACAAACGAGAAGAAAGATGTTTTCCCATTCGAGAAAAGTTTAAAGTGGCTGAAAATTGAAACAAATAATAAGGAATATCTCGAAAACAAAACAAAAAATGTTTACGATATAAACTGTGTGTTTTAATGAGATCTACATTTTTGTGTAATATTTTTATGTCTCTTGTGGTTTGCCAGTTATATAAGTCATCCAGTCTTCAAGGCTATTCCCAGAAAATTCAAGATATACATTTCGTCTATCATAAGGTATTTTAATCAAAATCGTTAGAGCCATTTTTGAGAAAATCAAAATTTTCGAAAAATGTTCCATTTAAAGAGTAGTTGGGAGTGGAGGGATTTTAATGAAAATCTTTGTCTCCTACTCTTGGAAGATACTCAACTTAAATACCAAGTTTGGTACTTAGCTGACACTTCGTTTTCAAGCTATGCTGCTCCCCACCCACACATACATACGCACACAGATCTTTTTCTAAAAATACTGTTTTGGAATCGGGGGTCCCAAATGTGTATTTTTGGTGAAATCGTGGTATCGAATTTTTGGGTTCAATACAATACCGTCTCTAAACACTATGTACACAGTACGTCTAAAGAAAGTGAAAATGTTTTGGGGGTTCTGGGCGTCCCAAAGCATGCATTTCAAGTGGCAACACTAGTGGCATATAAATTTTAAATGTTTACGGTAAAATATGTACCAGCATATCTGTTTAACAATTTCTTTGAGTAGCTGTAAATTATCCTTTATCGCTCTTAAAGAAATGCATACCTTAAATCTCCTGTAGCACTACAGTTTATGCTCCCATACTCCTTATTCCAGTAGATAAGACATTACAAATGTAATGCAGTTTTCACTCAGTTTGATTTTCTATATATGTTGACAATGTATGTTAAATAATGTGCTTTAATAGCTGATAATTAGTGAGGAATTAGTGTGTTCACTGCACCGTGTAGGTTAGGGTAGGGTAGGTTCAGTTCGGGTGGGGGTAGGGTCGGGTCAGGTCTAGGTGGGTAGGTAGATAGGTATTCCGTGCACTCGACTTCCCTCTCAGCAACGTCACAGGTAGAGAACCAATGGGAGCTTCTCTACTCGGAGTGGCTCATCAAGCTACTACCATCTTCCTTAGGAACTTCTGGTGTCGAGTCAAGGTTCCAAAAAGAATTGTTTTCCAAAGGTACATTTTGAGTGCTACACACCAAAATTATCTTGTACTGCTGTCAATAAATGTCGCTTTATATCAGCGTTCAGCAGAAGTATATAATGGTTGCAACACATGGCACAAATATGAATGCATGAATAAGGAACTTCAAAAATATTATTTGGTCTTTGGAACTAAAAAGGGAAGACTTATGCATGTGTTAACAAACTCACATAATAGTTAATAATATTAAATATGCATATCAGTGTTAGCAGCAGGTACAACCTAAAAGCTGAGTGTGATATCCTCCTTAATATATATATAAAAAGTTGATTCTTGTCTTTTTTAAAAACAAAAGAATTTTTAGCCATTTTCAAAATAGCCAAACAAAATGCAAAATTTGCACAAACTAGGTCAAACCTGTGCATCAATTGATATAAATATAACATAATCTGAAAAAATGCTTACAAATCTTTTGGTATATCTATTAATATGTCACAGTAAAATTAGTAATTGTCCTATGCAGAATGTCTGTGAGATTTTAGTTTGCAACACTGCACAATTTTAAGTATTTGTATATAAATATAAAACAAGGAATTATTGCTTTTATTGCACTGCTATTATATATGCAAATTAACTGGTAGTATGGAACTAAACATTTTCATAATCGAGGTGTTTTTACTCTATTTTTGCCCTGATATTATGAGCAGAAATTATTCTTTGAATAATTAATTTAACACAACTTTATATGTATTTTGAGATGAACTGCACAAATTATACAGACAGCAATTGTTGCATATGGCTTTTGAACGTGATTATAACATAATTGAAAATAAATTATTACAAAGATGTCAGCTCAGTGCTTTTATAGCCAAGGCTTTTGTGACGCATTGCTATTACCTTATTGTTTAACTACTGTATTATTGTGTGGAATGGGCATTTTTCTGTTTTACTTGCAATTGCATTTATCCAATTCATATAAAGACAATATATATAAAGGGAAGCTATGGATACTGACATTATAGTGTGGTTTGTTTGTACTCCTTTTCATTGTTTACCATTATTGAATAATAATAGTAAAAATAATAATAATAATAGTAATAATAATCTTCAGTTTGTAATGCTACAAACTATCAGGATCATATTAGCTTTATTTTATGCCAGAAAATATCCCACAGAAGTTATGTCATTGAAATGAAACTGTTGCAGTTAAAAATCGTTAAATGCAATTGCAAATCCCTCAATCTGGGCATAGATGAAATGTGCCTTATTCTCACTTTAAGAATGTAATCATTCCCTCAGTTGCTTTTATGTCACACACTCAGTTCTGCAGCTTTTGCTATGCAAAGAGCAGTAACGTCAACTTAGCTGAAGCAGAATATGGTGCATTGCTTAAACTGTTGCCAAAATAAATTAGGATATCTACTCAAATAGATGCTTCACTTAACAGACAGAGTACCAAGCATTTGGAAATTTGCCATACAGCAAGATACATTGGTGTTTTAAATTTTCTTTATAAAACTACACGTTTTCTTTGTCAGTATTGATTACCATGCAGGATAACTGTTTCAAACTGAAGAGTCTAGTATTCTTTGTGTTGTAAAGAGAAGTAGATTTTAAACAAATGGTGTATTTTACTACTTTCTTATTTTCATCATGCAGTATGTTATTCTAATTGTAATAATTTGATGTTTCTGTATTTGTGAAAGATACACATTTTAACCAAAGTTATTACAACAATGCACAAATGGTATATTGATAATATTTATGCCACTAGTTGCTGACATTGTCTCACATACAAATGTTAAAGGTGCCGCTAAACGTTAATACTATAGGAGAGAATTTCAAATTTGAGGTCCTTCTCAGAGAAACTTTTGTAATGTTATGCAAAAAGATGTATATGTGTAGTATACGTTGAAATGCAGCTGCTGCTGTTCAAAACTTTATTCATTAATACAAGCGTTAACATAACACTTTTGTTTTCTTCTTGAAAGAGGTAGTGCTGATTTTTTTATACATAGTTGTTATCATATCTTCATTTAGAATTTTTATGTGTGCAACTATGCTGTTTTTTACACTAGTTTTGTAATGGGATTTTTCAACATTATTATTTACTTGCTATGCACAAAAAAAAAAAATTATTACATTTAACTTTGTTAGCATCCCTTCCAGTTTTCCTCCACTTACAGAATGCATTAATTCAATGTAAAATTATTATTGCTATGCTCATATAGCAAACATGACTTTAATTCTACTTAATGAAAGGATAAAACATGTATCTCAATCCCAATTTCAAATAAATACTGTCCCTCTCTTCATCTGATTTAAAAAAAAAAAAAAAAAAAAAAAACTGATGTGTTCCATTCACATGTCTTTCTCTACATCTCTGCAAAAAATTATTGTTAAAAAGCTTAGGCTTCTATTAAACTCATGCTAATTGAGTAAACATGAGCAAAAATGGTCTTATTATTTGCTTCCTTGTAAGTAGAAGCGAAATAAAGGAGTAGCATAGGTTAAAGTGATACTCAAAAGCTTGTTGCTATGTGATGGAACTTCCTTTGTTCATATGGATAGGAGTTGACATATTCCTGTATGAGAAAAGTTTAAGTTTCTCAAAGCTGAAACTAAAAACAAGGAATATCTTAAAAACCAACAACTCCACGAAAAATAAGTATATGACACACATTGTATGTTTTAATGTGCTCTACATTTTCTAAATGATTAGTTTTTATCCATTTCTTATGGTTAAGCATTTAATTCTTCTGCACGTGCCCCTAAATGCCAGCTGCCACGAGTTAAATGTCAATTAAGCAGTGCATTTGCACTGTAGGTTTTAAACCAGTTAAATGGAGAATACCTGTGTGGTGTTTGGTTGTCATTCTCGTATACTAGAAGAGAAAAGGAAAAGGAAATATCTCAAAACATAGGTTAAGATAGTTATTTAAGAGACTTTATGGTGTTAAATGTTCAATTAATTAGTAAATTTTCAATGTAAGTGTTAAACCATTATACTGGTCAATACGTGTGTGGTATTTAGTTGAAGTTTCTCAAATAGCAGAAGCAAAACGAAGGAAAGGAAAATTCTCACACAAAATTGGCAACCTACATCATTTTATAAAAAAGCTCTTGCTAATTTGCCCATTTAGCAGCTACCACAAAAATAATTACTGTCAAATTATGTGCTTATGATGCCAGAGCTTTGAGAATAGAGGGTCTGTTCCTCGGATTTGGAATACAATACATGCAGTGGAAGTCATTATAATCTTTGAGATATCTCTAATGCTTGTCACTATGTGTTGCTGTGCACTTAAAAATGTTTGCCAGCCTTGCCTCAGTATAGGTGTGCTAATTACGTACATGCTTCCTGTATATGACTGCCTAACACATATATTAAGCTTTTCTTAGAGTAATTTTAGAGCAAGTAATTAGAACAAACTTGATGTTTGTCTTTGGCGCAATGTTTAGTACCATAATACCAATTTATCAATAATAACTTCTGACAGGCCAACAAATGTGATTGTATTAAGTTCTCTCCTCTTTCATTGTCCGTTGCTCTTTACTTCAAAAAATTGGAAAAACAATTAATTTAATAGATGTTATGTATGATGTGTATATTAGTGTTTATAACCACAAGATGGCGTCTGACACAAAATAAACTTCAGCAAAAGCATTTCTGCCCAGTGTTCCCAACAATTTTAGACAGTGATTTACTGATTGGGAATGATTCTGGTCAGCAGTTCATAATCATAGTGCAAGTAAATGGTAAGGAAAGTTAACATTGAATTATATAATTGAACTATCGTAGTTACTAGCTGATTAGTTTAATGCCAGTGTGCTTACATCAAATATATTAATTTCTTACTAATTAGTATATTTATCATGTATTTATGGTTATTATACATTATTGTAGGTATGTATAAAAATGAGAAATGTGCCAATTGTTATTAAAAGGGTTTCTTTGTAAAAAAAGTTGGTAATATTCGCTGAGTCTTTCTACCTCTGATTTTAAGAACTAGCGGACTTGCATGTCAATTGGGGAAAATAGTAATTATACATACAATGGCATATAATTGTAAATTTACTAAGGAATAAAACATCCATATGTCTGTAAATAAAAAAGATTTAAAACTTAAAACGTCAATAAATACCAAATTTTATATTAAATTCCTTTGCCTTCCAAAAATAACTCAAGATTTTCAATAAATTTTACCTTTCAAACTACACTTTAGATAGAGAAACGTTTGATAGTACATTCAAATCATATTGATTTGCCAAAGAATATGAATACAAAGACTCTAAGGAGAGAAGAAATGCAGGTGCGTCAGCTCCCACCCTTGACCTACATTACTTGGTAAGATAGGAGGGTGGTTACAGCATTATCCAATTGCAGCCCTAAGATTTTGGTGATTGACACTGGAAAAATAGATGCCCACACCAAAATGTCAATTTTCAAGCCTGATGTTATCCAGGAATACAACATGCATA
Organism: Hymenopus coronatus; assembly: GCA_030762935.1. Lineage (NCBI taxonomy): Eukaryota > Metazoa > Arthropoda > Insecta > Mantodea > Hymenopodidae > Hymenopus > Hymenopus coronatus. The sequence goes on along the minus strand of CM060899.1, from coordinate 30,073,055 downwards.
TGGGTGGTATGGATCTAGTAGATCAGGTATTGCAATCATATCCTTCCTTACGACAAACAATTAAATGGTATAAAAAGGTATTTTTGCACTGCTGGATATCACTATTTACTATTGTTTAGTAATTTGGAGAACTCAAAACCCAAGCCAGACGATAAACTACCTGGACTTTGGCATATCAATAGCTCATAGCCAAATTGAGCACTATAACATTCAGAGGCCTCTTCATATAGGGGGTAAGAAATCTACAACCTCTGCATCCCTTAGACTTGAAGGAAAACACATTGCTTAAAGGATACGACTGCCAGCCAGAAAGTCACATCCATTTCGAAGGTATTTGGTGTGCCGCAAAAAAGGAGTTCTTAAAGAGACTAACATGATATGCCGTGAACTTTATTTATTCTAGAATTTATTATAAAATACAAAAATAAAAATAATTAGGGTTAAATAAGCCTTAAATGCATGCATGCACAGGATGTCATATGACATCCATATTGGTTCTCCTGCATTTTAAAATTTACATTATATGATGTCCATATCTGCAAAAAGGTTATTAAGCCGTCATACCGTGTCATATATGTATGCCACGTAAAAGAAAATCGAGCTGATAAGAGGTTTCAGAACTAAATTGTGTAATATTTCAGGACCAATATAGAATGGGAAGCCGAGAACCATAGCAATTAGTGTCCATAATTTTTTTCATTTTTTCTTGCTTCATCTTTGGAACAGGACTGACTTAAATAGCAAGTAAGCTATTTGGCTGACTTTTTAATTTACAGATATTTTGACTACAGGCACACCTGCATGCATGCTCAAAGCCATACTTCCTGTCTTAGAGACACACTCTCACTCACACATTGTCTCACTAAATTTATGTATACAGTTGGGATTGTTTCAATAGTTTTGGTTGACAATGTACCATTCAGTTCATGAATGGTTCTTAGGTTGGCTATGCTGACATAGGCCAACCAACTTGCACTTACTAGCAGATGATATCACCTATTCTACACCGTTACCCTATCATCTAACAAGTATGAGAGCATGGTGTGTGGCACTTCAGCATTATCAACCAAAGAAACATTCATTTGCTGAATATAATGTTGCCAACCAAAGTTATAGAAACAGTCTCAGCTGTTTATAAAAGTGAATGTAAACTATATGTCAGTAACAAACACTTAGACTGTATTTCAGAGTGAGGAAACTAACAAATATAATGTATGCAAATTGTACTAGCTTTAAAAAGTATGAAAATTATTTATGCAGACAAGCTAATGGTGTAGTAAAGGTAAACTTACTTACATTTTACTGCAATAAGTGTGTAATGAAGAAACTTGCAAACTCGGGTAAATTAGGTGAAATACAATTTTGTACAAATAACACCAACGGAAGGGCAGCATTTCTCTTTGCTTTTCAGCCATAAAACACATATTGTTGAAGCACTTTACTGTAATATGTTTGTAGTGAAGGAAGTGATAAACTTGTAAATTAAGTGAAATAGAAGCTGTGTACAAATAGTGCAGAACAAGGGACAGCATGTTCACATTGTTGAAGCAGTTTACTGTGATAAGCATGTAGTGAAGAAACTGACCAACTCCAATAATTTATGTGAAATATAAGTGGCATACAAATAATGCAGAAGGAGGGGGCAGCATATTCTCATTGTTTTTGAGCCATACAATATACATTTTGAAGCACTTTTCTGCAATAAGTCTGTAGTGAAGAAACCGACAAACTCGAGAAATCAGATGAAATATAAACAGCATACAACTAATGCAGCAACAATTATAGCATGTTCTCATTACTTTTGGTCACTTAACAGACATTGTTGAAGCATTTTGCATGCATTAATTGTTACATATATTTGAGCACCTTACTTTCAAACATATAGTATTTGTTGCATTGTGTGAACAGCTTTCTTTCAAACATGTAATTGTTGGATTTTTGTAGGCAGCTTGCTTTGAAACATGTAGTGATTGTTGCATGTCTGTGTGAAGCTTGCTTTCAGATGTGTAGTAATTGTTGTACATTTGTGAGCAGCTCTTTTTCAAAGGTATGCTAACTGCTAGTGTGTGAACGTCTTTCTTTCAAACATGTAGTAATTGCTGAACTTGTGTGAGCAGCTTTCTTTCAAACATGTAATATTTGCACTTGTTGGGTGGATTACTTTATAATGAATACTAATTGTTGCATGTGCTTGCTTGGTTTGTTTTCATAGTTCAAATGCTATTGTCTCACATGTTCAAGAATTTAACACATGAATAGCAATGCATTACCTCAAAGTCATGTGCTATAATGATAGCTAATGTTGCTGGGGAACTTACAAAAGCAAATTTCAGGACCAACGCCATCATTAATGATGGGAATTCATGTGCAAGTATTATCAAAGTCCTCAGTTCTTTACAATCAGTCAAGAATTTGATTACCTAATTATGAAACTGGCACAGTCTAAACTGTTGTGTAAGCCTAGCTTTAGCCGCTTCAGTCTTTTTTTAAAAACTTACACTTATGCTTAAACTTTTTAAACTGGCCCTAAACATATAAACAGTGTTTTTCTTTTCAAAGGGCTTCATATTTGAAGTCTTTAGATGAGCATATATACACCCAATGCATAAACCAAAAATATATACATGATATAAAAGTATGTGGTTATTAAAGGAATTCTGCCAGAATCTCAAAAATAAATAAATAAATATATATATATTTTTCTAAAATGTGCATAAATGTAAAAAATTTAAATTTTTTTTCTGTTTTCAAGAAATATACAGAAGTAGTTCATAAGATATTGCTCCATGTGGCAACATAGGTACCATTAGAATCAGAAGTACTAGAAAAAAGGAACTTTTAAGCAGCACCTATCTTTAGTAGGTTTATCCTTCAATTGGGTATAACCACAGTTATAGCAGTATAATATATAAAGATGCCAGAGTCAGATATCTAATACATTCCTTAGTTCTACTAGAATGGTTACCAGCCATAAATGAATTTTTTATAGATTAAACAAAATATTTTCTTTTATTCTCAAAATAGGGTAGAAAACTGACAGGTATAACACATTCAATCTCTTTAATGTTATACTTAAATTGTTACCACATGGGAAACTTACTTTCTAACAGTTGAATAAATGCTCAGCAATTACTACTAGCTTGTTTTTTTTTAAATATTTTGTTGAAAATCCCTTAACGATTTCACTGCAGACTTACAACAATGACATTATATTAGACATCATATTATGTAATCAGAATTTAAGCTCATTCCTATCTATGATTCACTTCATAAATAAATGTTTGTTATCAGAGAATTAAGAATATTACATCCCTTTTATCTTTGTAGAAATGCAAGAGTTCATTTTCTAAACAGTTGATATGCTTGAGTGGAGTTTCTTTGTTCTTACTATTGCTTAACTTCAAACATCAAATGGCAATATCTTTAGATGTTTCCAATGCTTTTGTTATCAAGCATACTGCTTTTATCAGAAATTGGGCTTTTAGAGTGGGATACAATACTGCTGTGTTTAGAAATATTTAAATTATGTTATTGAAGCTATACTCATAGTTGTTACTTTTTTATCATTCTGTGACTAAATGACTTATGTGCTTTAAAAATCTAACCTTGATCTGAAGCTTTTTGCATAGAATTCAGTGATAAAATGACAGAAAACAATTTATAAATATGACCTAAATGAGGAACTGATCTTTATAATTTTTTACTGGAATGGGTTAGAATATGCTGTTTTAAGTTTGACTTCCATTTGAAGCTCTTCCCACAACAATCACAAACATATTGTTTGTTCCCTGAATGCTGGATAACATGTTGTTCTAAATTACATAACCGTTTGAAGCTCTTCCCACAATAGTCACATAAGTGTGGTTTTCTGTCTGAATGTGTTACAGTATGTTTTTGTAACACTTGGTTACTTTTAAAACTCTTTCCACAAATATCACATAAGTGTGTTTTTGATCTGGAATGATCCAGAACATGATGTGTTAACTGTAACTTCTGATAGAAACCCTGCGCACAAGTCTCACATTTATAAGGTTTTATGCCTGAATGTAATTGAATGTGCAGCTTTAAACCTAACTCCCTTTTGAAACTTTTCCCACAAGTATCACACTTGTATGGTTTTGAATTTGAATGAGTCACAATATGTTGTTTTAAACATTCCTTATAAGAGAACCTCTTCTGACAAATGTCACATTCGAATGGTTTTATGCCAGCATGTGACTGTATATGCCTCCTTAAGCCAGAACTCAGTTTGAAACACATCTCACATCTGTCACATTTGTATGCTCTTGTGGCAGAATGAGAATGATTGTGTGATTGTAGGTCTTCCTTCCTCTTGAAAGACTTCTCACATTTGTCACATTTGTAGGCTTTAATGTCAGAATGTATGATCATATGCTGCTGTAAACGTGCTTTCATTTTGAAAGACTTCTCACATCTATCACATTTGTAAGGATTAGTGAGAGAATGAGAATAATTATGTGATCCTATATCTACCCTAGTTTTGAAAGACTTCTCACATTTGTCACATTTGTATGGTCTTATGCCAGAATGTCTAAGAGAGTGTTCATGTAATTGTTGCTTCTTCTTGAAAGCTTTCTCACATTTTTCACATTTATAAGGTCTAGCATCTGAGTGACTCACACAATGTTGGAATAAGTTAGAGATTTGATCAAAATTCTTCCCAAAAAGCTTCGATTTGTATAGACTCTTGTTCCCACCACTCATATTCTTTCTTATTAATTCTGAAGCACATTCAATATTCTTGGAATGATGGTCCATTGCATGTGATTGATTACAGTAACCTGGGTACTTGTTCTCAGCATTCTTACCAGGAGCTGCAGACACACTGGCTGTTTTAAAATCTGAGAGAATGTCTCCCATTTGACAATGTCCTCCTGAATATGAGTGGGAGAGGGAAGTACAGGTCCCATTGTCCTTTTCACAAACTTCAGAGGATAACCTGAAATGTTCCAACACATATTAGGAACAATGAAATTTATTAAGGAGTTATTATATTTATTTCATCTCTAACACTTCCTATTTAGATATTATGACAAATTAACTTTAATGGTGAGATAAGCATTAAAAGTGCAAGCTGGTATAAACCTTAACAAGAGAAGATTATGGCCATAGTTATTATTTTAATATTAGCTTTTCATAAAAAGTAATTAGCAATATAGCTTATACCTGAGTTACAATTGCTATAGGAGTAATTCAAACAAATGGCATGTAATCACTGGTCATATTTATTTCACTCATAAATATCATGTACATGTACTTAACAAAAACTATGACGTTAAACCTTATGTCTTTTAAATGCATGTAAAGACACAAACTCATTTTTCAATGTGTTTCCTTCTCCTGAGTGCCTAACACTGTTAGTGGTGTAGAATGCAAGAAGTTGCATAGAACAGAACTGTTCAGAGCATTAGTATCTCTGAACGAAACAAGGTTGGCAAGCCTGATAGTCTAAAAAAGAGAAGATGAGTTTAGGCATTATTGCGGGCTGCTAGACGGATCAAGTTAATTTTGTTGTCCTAAATTTTAATGGACATTGTATTGTATTGTGCTAAAGATTGCACTTGTAAATAAATACAAGATTGAATGTACAGAACTTATATGTGTAATCATCCAAGAAGCTAAACTGTTCAGGTAATAAATGCAGTGATATGAAATTCAGTGTAGATGCTTTATCTGGCAACATTAGTTATTAAAGCTTATACAGTCCATTTTAGGTGTGCTTTGTCATAAATAAATATACATCCTATACCAAGAATGAAACTGGTGGCTAGATTTTACGAACTGCCAGTTACATACACAATTAAAAGTTTTGTTATGCATATATTTTGAAATGCCTACAATGGTCTAGCTGGCCATTTTGTCACCTTCACTGCCGGGGGCACGAGGGAAACCGAAGTGGTCCCAGTGAAGCTCTGAATGGAGTCCAGATCTACGCAGCCCATGGAGCGATGCAAGACAATACTACAACAGGTTAGTCATCAAGTTAGTAGCTATTAGCCTACCCTGACTGGCTTCCGAATAATATTGTCATCTACGCATTGCCTTACATCCATTCTAATTTTGGTCCATTTTATTTCTTTGTTCACTTTCCATTGTTTTGTTATTGAGTAACTCTGCTTGCTTTTGGGTGGTACAAAGTTATATTGATATTGCATTTCAACTAATAACTTAGAAGAACAAACTAAGAAGTGAATAATTACAACAAGAGCAGTGGCGAAAGCAAGTCTTACCCGCCTTGCTAAATTTGTTGATGAATTTCAGGTCAGTTCAGATATTTATTTAATAATTGTAAGAATAAAAGAGTGGCCTAAAATTAGGGATAAATTTGAGGAAGCTCGGTCTCAATTAGAATTGTCTGGAGATATTGAAGATCATGGTGCTAACAGAGAAAACTTTGAATCGCTTTAATATAACCTAGAAGCAACAATGACTAACCTGTCGCACAAAGTTCAGAAAGCAGTGTTGGCAACAATCCTTGTGGCCCTCCTTTGTCACATAAGAGTAGTACTAGGAAGGCAATAAAATTGCCAACTATCAAATTACCTTCATTTAGTGGTGAGAAAATCAACTTTCGGTATTTTATTGATACATTTAAAAGTTTAGATGTAAATAATGAGTATTTAGATGATATTCAGAGGTTTCATTACTTGTTATCCTCATTAACTGGAAAAGCACATACTTTGATAGCTAATATTCCAGTCTCAGGTTGCAATGAATGCCATTTGCAATTGTTATTACAATTTAAGACTTATTGCTTCCACTCATCTTACACGTTTGTTGATTTTACCTTTGGCTTACAAATCATCTGCAAAGGTATTAAGAGCATTGATAAATTAAACCATGAGTAACTTAAATGTAATTAAGGCTTTAAGCTTAGAAATTTCACTGGAAGATTTGATAGTTTCTCAACTGGTGTTAGATAAGTTAGATATAACTATCAAGAAAGAATTTGAAGATTATGTAGATTCAACGAATTTGCCTTGATTTGTGGATCTTATTACATTCTTGGGAAGAAAATGTATATAAATCACTAGATATAGTGAGTTCGAAACAGAATAAAAATGAGCCAAGCATTTCAAATACTCAGGCACAGAAAGATGTTAATCATATTCAGAAAGCCAACTTTTGACAGGTTTTTACTGTTACAACATTAAATTGTGCTCCTTGTAGTTCATCACAGGCCTTAAAGTGTAAAACATTTATTCAAGCTCCAGTCTTAAAGCGCAGAGCATTTGTCAAGAATGCAAACCTGTGTTTCAACTGCAGACTATCTGGTCATATAGTTAGAAATTGTAAATCATCGAACTGTCACACTTTTGGTAAAAGGCACCACACTTTAGTATATATTGATGCTTCAAAGAAGCAGCACAATAGTGACAACAAGTCACGATCACACGTTGACAGATAATACTTCAAATAGTTACTGTGCATTCAAAATTTAACCTTGTAAACACATGTTGCAGCCATTATTGATGACAGAATAATCACACAATTTTCTAGCCTATCTAAACTGCAATATACTGTACCATATATCTTTAAATATTGAAGTAGTTTTGTTAAACCAAAAGCAAAAAGAGTAACAGGACCACTCTCGCTTACAGAGCTTCAAGAGTCTTTGAACAGATGTATTCAAATTTCACAATGATCAGTATATAGTATAGAAATGCCGCAACTAGCAACGAAACAGATAATTGACAACAACAGGGGCCCGACATCTCTAAATCCTTTTCTAGATGAAAGAGGATTACTTCAAGTTGGTGGACAGTTAGAGCACTCTAACCTAATTTATGATCAACAACATCCTTTAATTCTGACACAGCTTCATTTAACAAGACCCATTGCAGAGCTTGGACATAAATGACTGTGAACTTTTACTGGCATCACTGAGGGAAGGGTATTGGATATTAAATGGTAGAAATGCTGTTAAGACATTTCACTTAAAATTGTATAATTTGTTACAAGCTGAAGGAAAATGCAGCAAAACAATTAAAGGGACAGCTGCCACGTGCACAAGTGGAAGCAGCCAGGTTTTTCTTGAATTGTGGCATTGACTATATAGCACCATTTTATATCAAGTCTGGCACTCATAGAACGAAGCTAAAAGTAACATCTTATATATCCATATTCGTTTGTTTTACTACAAGAGCAATTACACTTAGAAGTTGTAAATAGCTTGTCCACAAAAGCATTCATTGCAGCCTTAAAGAGATTTGTATCTCGGGGTGGCAGAAAACAGAACATTTATGGCACAAATTTTATATGCGCAAGAAATTGCAAGAACTTTTCAGCAGTGAACAGAAGAAGCAAGAAATACAATGCTTTGCAAATCATGAAGATATAACCTGGCACTTCATACCACCCAGAGCACCACACATTGGCAGTCTTTGGGAAGCAGGTGTAAAGTCATTTAAACATTATCCTAGACATGTCATGGGTGCTTCATGCCCTACCAATGAAGAGTTCTCTTTACTCTAACCGGTTAGATTGAGTCTAGTTTGAATTCCTCTCTCATTTGACCCTAAAGATCTTCAGGTTCTTACTCCTGGTCATTTGTTAATTGGCACTTTTCTAACCAGTTTGCCCCAGCCAGGTCTCGGTAGTGCTAAACTTAGCTTGCTAATCAGGTGGGAGAGACTGCAGAAACAATGCCAAGAATTCTGGTCCAGATGGTCACGCAAGTATATGCACCATCTTCAGCAACGATCCAAATGGAGCAATCCAGATGCAAATGTCAAGCCAGATACACTGGTCATTGTGAAGGAGAACAACCTTCCTCCACTCTGCTGGAAGCTGGCAGTGGTTGAGCAAGTACATCCAGGAGACAATGGGTGGGTGCAAGTTGCAATAATTCGCACAGCAAATGGGTTATTCAAAGGACCTATTTTAAAATTGTGTCCTCTACCTCAAGAAACTAAAATTGTAATTTATATTATATTTTGTGCCCTGTTCCTCAAGAGACTGAATTGTAATTTATATTATATTTTGTTCTTTTAATTGTGTTTGAAGAAGTAATACTTATATCTTGTCGGCCGGTATGTTCAGAGTGTTAGTATCTCTAAACAGAACAAAGTTGGCAAGCCTTATAGTCTGAAAAAGTGAATATGAAATAAGGCATTATAGGGAGCTGCTAGACACATTGAGTTAATTTTATTGTTCTAAATTTTAACGGAATATTGTATTGTGTTAAAAGACTGCACTTGTAAGTATATACAACATTGAATGTACAGAACTTATATGTGTAATGATCCAAGAAGCTAAACTGTGCAGGTAATTAAGAGCAGAGATATGAAATTCAGTGTAGATGCTGTATCTGGCAATGTTTATTATTACAGCTTATACAATCCACTTTAGGTGTGTTTTGTCAGCAATGAATACTTATCCTATACCAAGAAGGAAACAGAAGAATTAAACAATGTACTACTAAATTCATGAGAACTTACACTGAAGTGAATTCCTAACCAGTGATTGACCATATCTTTCCATTTGGTGCATATGCATGCTGCTGACAGTAATTTCACCAAACTTTACAAGTTATAAATTGCTTAACTCACTGATATTTTGGGTTAAAATTAAATATTTTCACATTGTAGGGCTTTTATTTCTGTCAGTTGTTCTAATCCGGTGCTGAATATATACTTATTTGAGGTATATTTCTATGGTAGCACATAAAACAATGTTACCTATGGTTTACTGCTATATCACTAAATGCAATAATAAGAATATATGTCTATTTTAATACTTACAACTGTCTAAAATGAAACACTTTGAAATTTATACTTATGTCATACTTTATGAATTTCAAAAACAAAAATTATTTCTACAGTTAGCACATGTCTGGTGGTTTTTATTCCTGTTGGTGTGGAAGAGTGTTGTGATATTTTGATGAGTTTTGGGAAGTTCAAAGCTCATGAGTTATTTATTTAATGCTAACGTAACATAAGGATTGCATAAATATTAGTGCTGGCCATTAGTTACATCAACACCCATAATTTCAATTCATTTTTAGAATTTTCTTCTACACATTTTTATTACTGCTCAGATACACAATTATATAAAAGCCAATAGTCATAATCCAAGGCTACACAAACAGGCAATTTTTAATAGCCTAGCCTGGTTAACATGCCACTTCTAACAAATGAATACGGGGCAGAATACCACAAAATAATCAAAATTGCAAATAAATATGTTTTCCCCAATATCATTAGTAGATAAAGCTAACCAAAAAGAAATAATTCAAACAACAAACAGCCCCTCTCTCAGCAATAGGACAAAAGATGAACTTCCAGAAATTCCCATACCACCAATGGGCATTTGGCAAGTTGCAAAAATGTTCAAAAAAATTCAACATTCAGCTAGCACTAGTAAACCATCACAGCATAAAATGAATAAGGCCCAAATATCAACAATGTAATCCCAGCAAAGAAAAAATTGGGTACATACAAAATGGAATTCAAGGATTGTAATGCGACTGATATTGGAAAAACAAAACAAAATCTAGAAACAAGATCCAAAGAACAAATCAAAAACAATTGGAAAAATCAGCAGTTGCCACCCACTTTTGGACAAAACACCACAAAATAAATTCAGAACGAAAATTTTTAAAACATATAATAGGAAAACAAGAGCTGGCCAAATGAGAAGACATCTTTATTGTAAAAAATAGAAACAGGGTTCTAAATGTTGACACTCAAAAGCAGGATTGTTTAGCAAATTCATTGAACAGCTCTTACAACAGCTTCACAGCAAGGAATTAGTGAAGTTCAATTGAAAATGAAGGAAACTAGTCTTTCAAAATGTGTTCCAGCAAAAATCACAAGTAACTGTTGTTTAGTGTAATTAATCAACTCATTGTCAAATACAAACAACAATGATACTTATGTTTAGAATACTCTGAAGAAACTGCTAAAGGAAATTTCTCAATCAACTACCCTTTATGTGGAACATTTTTCAGATTAGTTTCTATTCTCAAAAATGTGATCAATATGAACGTAGCTCGTTAACACTGGCAGAAAAGAACAGACAGTTATAAACTAGTGTCAGTACGGTAAATTTTAATTAAATGTTCATTATTGAGAGAAAATATCCTTTCAAATAAATTTCATAGAAGAATTTACTATGAAATAGTAATGTACATCACATATCATAAATTTAGAATGCTCTCCTTAAGAATATATAAGAGTAGTGTAATGAATGTATATCAATCAAAGCCAAGCATAAGTTATGTTGTTCCACTTATCTGACCCATTTTAAGAACAGTTCTAACAGTTGTACAAATATCCTATACCACCATTTCTAAGCTTCTTTCTCATGTTACACTTCCACTGTTTTTGTATATCCCATACCAGTATCTTTTCACATTTTCACTTGATTAGGATGCTCTATGATTCTTTAAGGACATTTCTAAAGTTGTATATCCCTTAACACATGTCTTGCACTTCTGACATGCTGATTCCACATTTTTACCTGATTAGGATGCTGCAATGATGTTTTAGGACATTTTCAGCAGTTGTATATATCCCACACCACTCTCTCTACACTTCTTTTTGATATTACACTTCTATATTTTCATATGATATTTCCACTTTTTACCTCTATCTAGACCTTTCAAGATCAGTGTTGCCATCTGCCATGTTGCAAACATGTTGTTCAATGACAGCCAACTTTTGGATTTTAGTATTCTGAGTGAAAAGAGCCTTATCATTTTAAGATCATGTAGACAGTAAAAGAAGAAATTATATATGCCTATTTATGAAAAAAGAGTGATTGATATTAAGCTGGTTACAATATTGTTCCAGCTGATGCTTCAACTATTGACCTTAGTGTCATAACAACCTTAATTCTTCACATGTTGATGGCGGTGGTCTGTTTGCCATATTTGCAAATCTCAGTTTGGGTGAGTTGAAGAGATAAGGTTTATTTTCAGAGATGTCAGGTAAGTTTAAGTTATATGGATCTGGATGCATTTACACAGCATTTCATCTATTTAATTCATTCATCTGTTGTGACCTATTTAGGTATAAAGTAAATTCTTATATTTATTTACTCTTTTTTTATTCATTTTATTTATGCTAAGCTGTACATAGTTAACATGACCAGTGTTCAGCCCTGGCTCTTTACCGATCATACTTATATTTTACAATAGTTTATTACACCATTTTGTCTATTTACTGTCCATACCCATTTATTTTTCTCTTTGTATAAAAATTCTCCAATTTTCTTATAGACAAATTCTAATAAATAGTGATATAAATCTAGACAGAGCTACTATTGTGCATGTACTACCCTGGAACAACACTATAAGTAATCTATATACTAAACATCAAATTACATAGCTAGAGTGTGAGCTACAGGGAGAGACCAATCTAAAATATAAAAGAGTTTAAGTCTGTTTTCCAAAAGTGATAGTTCAAGAACAATTCGTAACTGGAAAAAATAAAAATGATGATGCAACTGTCAACAACTTGCATATCCACCAATTGGGGGAGATACTGTACAAGTCATCATTTTTAGAAAAGAAAGATGCAATAGAACATTCTATAGATAAACTGCGAATAAAATGTAGTTGGAAGCGTGACTTTGAAGCTGAAGCCTTCCCCCGACTCTCCTTATAAGATGCCCCTCCTCCTCCGCTTCTTCAAGTCGACTCCGTTGTGTCACTCGCTTTCACCTTGACTGTTCCAATCAGTCTCTGCATCTCCATCCGAATCAGTGCTTTCTTCCTCTGGGTTTAAAGAAATCATAATTCTGTCCATTTCCTGATCGATGGTAAGGTCATCCCCGAGGTAATTGCCTTCTGTTTAATTTACTTTGTCACAACACTTAACACATTGTCTAACAGAGTATTCTAAAAACAGTTTTTGACACAGTTCTTCTTTATCCTTAAAAGTCCAGCCAATTTGTTGGTGCACAACTTTTGCATTAATGTCACCCCATACCATTACGATGGGCTTTACATCCAGGTGATAAGGTGGAAGACGCAATAGAATGTGGCAATGTTGATAAATAATGCTGTCCATGGCAAACTTCTTCTCATGAGGCCTGCTGTTAATACTTTCTAACAGTTTCGCTTTTGGCATAGCTGGATCAAATTCAAAACCATGATTCTCCATCAATCGTGTCACTTCAGATTACAATATTCCAACCCTCTGCTCTGTAATTTCTAATATTGTTTAAATATTGTGTTCGCCAAGCAGCTATATTGGGACGCTCAACCAAAAGCTTTCTTTTGGACTGGCGACAATTCCATTTGAAACCCGGTTTTTTTAGTCATTTTTGCAGGAATTCTCTTCCACAACCAAGGATTCCATCTTCTTTGAGGCTGGCTAAAAGGTTTTTGATAGTTGGAACCTTTTTTTGGACAGTGTAAAACTCAGGAAATTTTTGTTAAATCGCAGAATCTGAAAATGAATCCACTTCAATTCTGCATTTCTTTTGGTTAGATTTTCCATCTCAGGTAGAAAAATTCAGTTTACCTCTTGCAAGAGACACTCTTCCTTCTTTTAAAGTGTTGCTCACAGTACTTGCTGAAACACCAGTTGCTTCGTTCGTCATTGCAAGTACGTTTATATTTTGAACTTTAAATGTTGCTCTCATGTTCTTAAAATACTGGGCAACATAATACACTACTTCCCGAGCCTGTCCTCTGGGTGGCCTACCAGAAACACAAAAAGACTTTGAAGCCCAACAACTCATTTTCTGAACACTTACGAAAATATATATTCGAAAAGCAAAATGGCACAAAATGTCATGGTTCTGCTCTGCATGTGCTAGACACGTGGACTGTAGAGCAAGGGGAGAAGGAAGTGCTCAGGTGATACATGGGTGGTATGGAAGGTGAAGGTACTACTCGCGCATGCACACACTGAACCCAATTTGCTCACGGTCTACCTATAAGAAGACTTCATAGTGTTCCCATTCCTTTATCAAGCTGAACTGAAGAAAGTAATCAATGCAGATCCTGATCTATGGTTTAGAATTTCCATTGTAAACCATTTAAATACTGATGTTTTATTTAGCTTTTCCACACAAATATAAAAAGTTAGTTTCTGCTAAAAGTTTAATTCCAAATTTTTTTTTTTTTTTTTTTTTTAATAGTATATCGCCCACTTTTACTACATTCCAACAACTGTTTAATTACATTATACCATCTCATGTTTTTAGTTAGATTGTCTAATCTGTTTTCATTTATAATTTATGTAAGCAAATGATAATACTGAAATTTGTTTTTATTATTCTATCAGTGAGATGAAATTATTAAAATGTAGTTCAAGAATTATGTACATAACATACATATGATTAATCATTTGACCACACAAAGCAACCTGCAGATTAAAATATGTGCTTCTGTATTTTGCACTTATTTCATGTATTCTATTATCTTGGTTTCCATATTAATAAATTTGTGCATACACCCAAATTTATAATAATATTATTATAGATAAAAGGAGACATTTATAGTATTTTCCATTTGAAAGTTAGGTTTCTGCTATATAGCAGACTTTGAATTGACAGAGCTGAAATGGGGGCTAAAGTGTTGAAGCAAAACTGTGTAATATTATTGAATATGAGTACAACTTCAAAGTTGAAATGGAATATCAATGTTACCTTGTTGATTGTGATATTAGATGTTCATCTACCCCATTCGCCTCTGAAAATGTTTCCTGCAACAAAATCAAAAATTCTTAAAGGCGGTGCATAAATTTTTACATATTTGTTGGTTGCCATAGAATGTTTTAGAAGTGGTAACTATTTACAATCTTGCAGCAAGAAGAAGAAGAAGATGAAGACAAGTCTCCCATTATGAATACAACTTGACTAACATTGCATCTACTATATTCTTTTCTGACAAAATCGCACTCCTCTGTTTTTTGTCTTTGTGATTAGCTTTCTGTTTCATCATACATCTCTGCTCTTTGTACAAACTTTTTACAGTCTATTTTTCAAATAAAGAATACTTGGCTACTATTTAATTTGATTGAACCAAGCATAAATCTCAGACCAGTAGCCCAAAACTCTAACTACTCGGTCACGAGCATGTGTAGAACAAGCAATAAATATTATGTATTGAAACAGTGAAAATAAAATTAAAAATGTCTAGTGTACTTAATATTTGACACACTGTTTCATTAAGAGTAGTCTTCATAACCAGCAATTGATAGTATACTATTTGGTCCCAGGCCAATTAAAAGAAAATACTTGTGAATGAATTTGTTGCTGATAGCATATTATGTTGATTATGGTTACACCAAATTTGTGTTTTGGAAAAGATAAGTTATGGGAAAATATTGATAGTTCTTCACATGTACATAGCGACTCTTAGCCAATGCTTAGTCTTAGAATGAATAGTAAGTATATGTCTAGACCACAGCAAACCCCACATACATCTATGTTTTCTAGATTTAACCCCAAGGCAAGTCTATGTCTGTATATTATAGACTGATACTTCTACGAGGGGCATACTGAAAGTCATGAGCAACACTGTTTTACAATCTTAATATTTATTTTTAAGCCAAACCAAATACATCATCATAATCTACAGACTTTCTTTCACTTTTCGACATAGTCTCCATTGAGAGAACGTAGGCTTTCACGGCCGGAGTCATTGTAACTAAGAAATGTTTCCGGGCTGTTTTGCCGTGGTCTGCTGGTGTTAGGAGTACCAGACGTTTCGTCCACAACTACGGTGGACATCTTCAGTGGCGCGGTCGAAGTTTTCTAGGAAAGAGGATCATCCTTCAACAGGATAATGTGCGTCCGCATACTGCCCGTGCCACTATGGAGAAGATCAGGGCATTAGGGTGGGAAACTCTTCCACATCCTCCCTACAGTCCCGACTTGGCACCCTCCGACTACCATCTTTTCGGTTCTGTGAAGGAGCAGATGCGTGGCCAACGCTACGAGACGCTGGAGGATATTCGGAAAGCAGTGTGTCAGGGTCTGCGGGCAGCTGGAACGGAGTTCTATCACAAGGGCATTTTCAAACTTGTAGAACGATGGGAAAAATGTGTGCAAAACAATGTAGACTATGTAACTAAGAAATGTTTCCGGGCTGTTTTGCCGTGGTCTGCTGGTGTTAGGAGTACCAGACGTTTCGTCCACAACTACGGTGGACATCTTCAGTGGCGCGGTCGAAATTTTCTAGGAGAAGGTTTCGCTGCGTCTGAAGCGTTGACTGTCGGGATCGCTACTTTTATACTGGCAAGTGGGGGGCGGGGCTTGGGCTCTCCGGCGAACGTGGCTTCTGATTGGACCGCTTCGTTGCTTCTCGTTTGATGACGTTTCCTGCTTTCAATGACGGGATGCCAATTCCTATTGAGTTTTAGTGCCTCTTCTTTTTTATTAAAATTGTTCGGATGCTTGTAAATCTCTATAGCCTCCCGCTGTAGTCGTGCATGGTAGTGTGTTGTAGATGAGAGGATAGAGGTGTCTTGGAAATTTATAATATGCTCGCCCTCTGCCTCAATAGCGTGCAGGGCGACCGCGGACTTTTCTGTGTGGCCTAGTCGACAGTTTGCTTTGTGTTCCTTGATTCTAGTAGTAACACTGCGTTGTGTGGTTCCGATGTATACCGAGCCGCAGGAACAGGGAATGCGGTACACACCGGCTGATGACAGCGGCTCCCGGGGATCTTTGGATGAGCGTAGTAAATTATTTAATTGCCTCGTGGGCTTGAAAACCGTTTTGACATTGTGACGTCGCAATATGTGCTCGATCCGGTCGGTGATATTATTGAAGTATGGCAGAAACACCGTGCCCTTACTTTTTGGTTGGTCTGGCTTTTGAGATGTGGACTGAAACTTGGCAGGACGGAAAGCTCTATTGATTTCTTGGACGGAATAACCATTTGAATGTAATGCTTGAGTTCATCTTGTAGCTGTTCCGGTTCACAGATGCGGGTAGCCCGATGTTTAAGTGTCTGGATCATTGCTCGTTTTTGTCTGGGATGATGGTTCGAGTCCTTGTTTAGGTAACGGTCAGTTCTCACCACTACTTATTTCCAGTGGAATAACTCATTCTACGAACAAATAGACGGTGTTGCCATGGGGAGCTCTCTGAGCCCGGTGGTGGCAAACTTCTTCATGGAATCGTTTGAGTCTACAGCCTTGAACGCAGCTGCACATAAACCCACAGTCTGGTTCCGCTATGTAGATGACACGTTCGTGATATGGCCCCATGGACTAGAAGCCCTTCAAGATTTCTACCTACACCTCAACAGTATTAATCACCGCATCCAGTTCACCATGGAAAAAGTTAGCTTTCCTGGACGTCTCGGTCAAGAGAAATACCGACGGGTCTCTTGGGCATACGGTATACCGGAAGCCCACCCACACTGACCGTTACCTAAACAAGGACTCGAACCATCATCCCAGACAAAAACGAGCAATGATCCAGACACTTAAACATCGGGCTACCCGCATCTGTGAACCGGAACAGCTACAAGATGAACTCAAGCACCTAAGACAGGCATTACATTCAAATGGTTATTCCGTCCAAGAAATCAATAGGGCTTTCCGCCTGCCAAGTTTCAGTCCACATCTCAAAAACCAGACCAACCAAAAAGTAAGGGCACGGTGTTTCTGCCATACTTCAATAATATCACCGACCGGATCGAGCACATATTGCGACGTCACAATGTCAAAACGGTTTTCAAGCCCACGAGGCAATTAAATAATTTACTACGCTCATCCAAAGATCCCCGGGAGCCGCTGTCATCAGCCGGTGTGTACCGCATTCCCTGTTCCTGCGGCTCGGTATACATCGGAACCACACAACGCAGTGTTACTACTAGAATCAAGGAACACAAAGCAAACTGTCGACTAGGCCACACAGAAAAGTCCGCGGTCGCCCTGCACGCTATTGAGGCAGAGGGCGAGCATATTATAAATTTCCAAGACACCTCTATCCTCTCATCTACAACACACTACCATGCACGACTACAGCGGGAGGCTATAGAGATTTACAAGCATCCGAACAATTTTAATAAAAAAGAAGAGGCACTAAAACTCAATAGGAATTGGCATCCCGTCATTGAAAGCAGGAAACGTCATCAAACGAGAAGCAACGAAGCGGTCCAATCAGAAGCCACGTTCGCCGGAGAGCCCAAGCCCCGCCCCCCACTTGCCAGTATAAAAGTAGCGATCCCGACAGTCCACATACATCCGGACTTCGCTTCGAGATGCCGAAGAGGAAGCAACACCGCAGACCAGCAGCTCCTACAGCAGCCACCGGTAGGAAGCGCTCACAGGCATCTCCGCCACCTGCCGTTACGCCGGCAGTGAGCGCTGCACCATTGCCGCGCTCACCATCACCACTGCCGCTGACTACCGCCGCTGCTTCACCGGCAGCTAACACTTCATCGCCGCCACCGCTGAGCTCCACACCGCCGCCGCCCCGGTACAGTGCCGTGGTTAGGGGTGTCCCTCGGGATCTCTCCACCCGGCACCTCCTCGCCGCTGCTCAATCTAGATGGCCTTCATGTTCGAGGGCCACTAGAATTATCTGTGACCGGGGCCCGACACCACTAGTTAGGGTGGAGCTACAGGACCGATCAGACCTGGAGGCTGCCTTGGCGTCAGGTTTGCCCTTATTAGGGCGAATTCTGCACGTTGAGGAAAGCAGGCAGGAAAGACACCGGCCCTGCCGTCGCTGCTGTGCCTACGGGCACAGCCAAGAAAACTGCTCTTCGCCGCCGAAGTGCCACTACTGTGGCACCAACGCATACACATCGGAGTGCACTGGGCACGACCTCCGCCGCCGTCGCAGGTTCTGTGCCACCTGTGGTGGTACGGGACATTTCACCGGGCAAGCCCAGTGCCCCAGCTACCCAAAGAGCAGGCACTCATCACCTAAACCAGCCCGGACACCATCAACCACACAACCATCTCCGCAGACTAAACAACGAACACCAACCATCCTGCAGCAGGAAATCCAAGGCCTAAGTGAGGCTATTCAGGACCTCCACGCGGAGGTCCTGATCCTTACGGCTAAGCTGACGGCCTTGGAGGACAGGCTTCAGGAACAGGACGGCACCACTTCACACACAGAACTTCACCAAGCAATAGCAACAGCAGTCACCGATATCCGACTCATCTTCAGGGAGGAGGTGAGAGCTCTACTGGAGAAGTCGGCACCTCAAACCTCCAAGATCAACATCCAAAGTAGACGCCAAGGGCTTAGGCTCGAAAACGTCCCAGGATACAACGACTGGCTCAACAGAGTCAACCAGCACTAACTCCATCCATCACCCTAGAATTCCTTCATTCCTCACCCCGAATACTCCGCGGTGGCAGTCTGGGCCTCGGTCAAGTCTGTCTCCCGGTCCTCATTTCGCCTCTCTGACTGCACCCTGCAGTCAGTTACATTATCGCCTTGAATCCGCGGGTGCAATCATGCGGTACCGCCTCTCCTTTCTTCCTTCTAATACCGGTGGAGGGGTTTTTTAGTCGGTAGGCCCACATGGGAGACCCCGACACTCCGGGCTTGCCCGGGTTAGTCCATAAGGTGGATTTTTCCCCTCCACTCGAAAAAAAAAAAAAAAAAAAAAAAAAAAAAAAGTCAACGCTTCAGACGCAGCGAAACCTTCTCCTAGAAAATTTCGACCGCGCCACTGAAGATGTCCACCGTAGTTGTGGACGAAACGTCTGGTACTCCTAACACCAGCAGACCACGGCAAAACAGCCCGGAAACATTTCTTAGTTACATAGTCTACATTGTTTTGCACACATTTTTCCCATCGTTCTACAAGTTTGAAAATGCCCTTGTGATAGAACTCCGTTCCAGCTGCCCGCAGACCCTGACACACTGCTTTCCGAATATCCTCCAGCGTCTCGTAGCGTTGGCCACGCATCTGCTCCTTCACAGAACCGAAAAGATGGTAGTCGGAGGGTGCCAAGTCGGGACTGTAGGGAGGATGTGGAAGAGTTTCCCACCCTAATGCCCTGATCTTCTCCATAGTGGCACGGGCAGTATGCGGACGCACATTATCCTGTTGAAGGATGATCCTCTTTCCAGGGCGTTTATTACGCAAAGCCCGACGGAGCTTCAGAAGTGTCTTGATGTAGCGGGCAGAATTTATGGTTTGTCCAGGTTCAAGAAAGTCAACCAGAATGCAACCTTGTGCATCCCAAAAGACACTTCCCATAACTTTTCCTACAGACTGCACTGTCTTCGCTTTCTTCTTCGATGGTGAGTTCAAGTGGTGCCATTCCATACTCTTAACGTTTCGTTTCTGGCTCATAGTGATGGAACCAGCTCTCATCTCCAGTCACAATACATGTCAAAAATTCATCACCTGCATTATGAAATCTCTGAAGGAGGTTTTGTGCAATGGTTCTTCTCTGAACTTTGTGGTCTTCAGTCAATAAACGGGGGACCCAACGGGCACAGACCTTTCGATAACCCAAGCTGTGGATCATTTCTTGCACTGCACTATGTCCTATTCCAAGTTGCGCAGCAATTTCATTCACAGTGAAACGCCTATCTCCTGTAATGAGCTCATCAACTCTTTCCTTGTTGTGTTCTGTAGAGGCAGTTTCAGGACGCCCGCTACGAGGCGCATTTTGCAGACTCGTGTTTCTATCTCTGAAATGTTTCACCCAACTTCTAACACTGCTGGCACCCATGCAGACACCTCCATACGCACGTTGAAGTCTGAGATGAATTTCAGGAGCAGATTTTCCTTCTTTCACAAGGAATTCAATGACAGCACGCTGTCAAAAAGAAACATCAATGTCAGCCATTTTTCAAACACCATCTGTGGCCACGTGATAGAAGCTAATGACGTCACAATATGTCAACATGTGGCTTAAAGTCTGTAGATTTCATTTCATTACATTGTTGAAATTTAAATTTTTACAATGGGTTGCTCGTGACTTTCAGTATAAATACATACATCACACACATGATCTTGGGTTAAATCTAGAAAGCACAATACCACTTTCTACAATCCGCATCCACCTCCTATTCCTTCTATTGGGTGTGGCACCATTCTTGTTAAACTAGCTGTTCATCAATGATCACCTTACCATGTGAAGATTTTGACTAGCATAATCATCATACAAGGGTGCCCCAATGTTAACTGAAGTTTACCTGACTGTAGTTGGCTAGCATACACTCACCTTTCTTGATGACAAAGCATTTATTGCAAATAAACACTACTGAATGCATCCGAAGATAAATGCACCATATGTTTTTCACATGTTCTATATCTATACTGAAGCACATCAGTGTGCAACGGAGGAAACCAGAAGCTGTTCAAAGTTTCTCTAACTAATGAGTAGACATGTTATTAAAATTAACTTGTAATTTCGAAGCATAAAGTAGAAAGTAAAGACACAGAAGCAATAACTTAAAGATGGACATATGAGAAAAGTTGGCTTAATAACTAAGTGAAAAAAAATATTCTTATCCATCACATCCTTTTCTATCTCTGTTTCAGACAGTGAATGTGAACCAAGCTAATTGAAACTTTAATCAATATAAAGGAAAGGAAATAAAAACTCTTAATGGATAAGAATATTTTTTTTTCACTTTTTCACTTTTTTCACAAGGCCATAGACATCAACAAAATGTACAGTTTGTATCCTATGGGATATTCCAGCTTATCCACATACTTATAAACAATAATAATACATTAATCTGATACACTTCACATACAATGTGGATGTCAACTGTGATAAGTGGCCAAGTACAATTACAATAATTTTGTGAATAAAAATAATTTAAGATATTATAAATACAATTTATAAAGATAAAATGGTGCAGTTCACATACCACATGAATGTTACCAATATCTATCATACAAATACATTAGATATAAATAAAAATGGTATACTTTACATGCTATGTTTCATTCATATGTCAGCAATAACATAAAAGTTAAATGCTACAATACATATTAAAATATGCATACGTACATGCATATATTTATATAAGTGTACACACACACACACATTAATACATATTACTTTAAACAGTAAAGAACACAGCAATGGTACCATTTGACCAAGCTATTATCCTAACAAATGATGATACATTTATATATTTTCTATCCTAGACCAACATACTGAAGTAATAGGAATAACATAAGCTACCTTAGTTATTTTAAAAATATTCATCTGTTGAATAGTAGTGATTAGAAACCAATCATTCATATAATTTGTATTTGAATGCTTTACCAGACAGTTCTATTAGCTCTAATGGTAGAGTAAAATCCCATATGAGATTAAGCTATGAAAAAAAGCAAAATATGCAATCTTATGTAGGGGTAGAGTATTTCGTTTTTCAGTTTTTTAATTAAATATATAAATCTAGAAAGCTTTGTTGAAATATAATTGATGTGTGGAGCCCATGATAGTTTGTTGTCCACCACCACTCCTAAAAATTTAACATCCGTGCATAGTTTGCTATAGGGATTTCTCTTAGACTAAATAGAAGTTGTTGGGTTTTACTATCATTTAGTAAACAGCCATCGACTCCAAACGATGTATTTGCATGAGTTAAAGTATCTTTAGTTATTGCCTTAAAATTTTGGTAATCAGTACTTGTATTCAGAAAAGTTGTGTCGTCAGCATATAGTACAGTATGCCATGTTATGTAGGCAAATGAATCGTTGATCATTAATGAAAATAATAATGGCCCAAGTATGAAACCTTGTGGGACATCACGTTTAAGCTCCACCATTTTGGATTTCTCATATCCAACACAAACAATTTGCTTGCGACTTGCTAAGTATGATTCAATGAGCTTTAATGCTCTGTCACATATACCATAGAAGTTTAACTTTGATAATAAATAGTTATGCTCTACACAATCGAATGCTTTGCTCAGACCGCAAAATGTCGCCTGTGCAAGATTTTTAGTTTCGAAAGCAGTTAGTATATTTTTTACAAGAGAGGCAATAGCATCTGTTGTTGATCTTTCTTTTCTAAACCCAAATTGTTCTTTACTGATTATTTTACTTTTGTCTAGATAATTTTGCTGCAGATTGTACATAACTCTTTCAAGCACTCTCGCGAATACAGGAACTAATGATATTAGGCAGTAACTAGATGGGCAGTTCTTATCTCCTTTTTTGTAAATTGGGATTACTCTAGAAAGTTTTAGTGCGTCAGGAAAAAGTCCCTCAACAAGGCATCTGTTAATGCAAAAGGTGAGTGGATATAAGATACAATCTATTCCCTTTTTAAGGAGACTGCTGAATAAATCATAGATATCCACACTGTCAAGTACAATCTCCGGACTGACGTCTTGGTAAGCAAAGTTATCCCGATAGTGTCTGTTTTCAAAATATTCATGTAGTTTTGAAGCAGATAAAACATTAAGTTTTGCTATGTTTTGGATGATTACTTCTACTGAGCTCATAAAAAATTCATTTAAGTCATTTAGGTCTAATTGGATGAAATCCCTTTTGTAACTTTTGGTGACTGATTTTATCATATTCCAGGCTTTCTTGCATTTATTGGTAGTAGTTTTGATACTACTGAGATTGTAGCCTTTTTTTAGCTTCATTTATAGTTTTTTTATACTCCCTTCTTATTTTAATGTATGACAGCATGGCCGTATCTGTTTCGTCCCTTTTGTATACATCTAAATGCAACATTACTTCTTTATTAATTCTTTGTAACTAGGGAGCATACCCAAGATTTTTTAACCTTTTAGGAACATAATTAGGAAACGTTCAAAAATTTCATTTGCTGTAAGTGCAACTAAGTTGAGAATTGTAGAGCAAGTCATTCAACATTCAATCTTATGTAATGTATTTCTAAAATGCAATATTTTATCATTAGTAACGGCCTAAAATGTACTGTAATTGTTTTCTTTGGTAGAGAAATAATAAATTTTAAATTGTTTATATTTAACCAGACTGCATCAAGATCAGAGAATGGAAAGGCTGCCACATCACATGTTAGATAAATTTTATTAATGTTTGTGAAAATGTTACCCAACAAGCCTTTAACCTTGTAGGCTTTTAATTTGTACATTTAAATTTATATGGCCTAAGCATATTTAGAAATTCTGTGTGTTTGTTCACAGAATTTAAGACATCTCTTACATAAAATACCTTGGGAGATTATAAACTATACGTATCAGTCTGTATATTTATCAGGATATGTACACTGGGTTTCTTTTACATGGGAATCCTAACTTACATCACTCCAGCAGTTTACTATTACAACACAGGTGAAGTGGGAATTAAATGACGAAAACCAGAGGTGAATGGTTGGTCATATTTAACTGCACAAATCCTCAGCATTTACATGTGTCATGGAGCTTTATCAATAAACCAAATTTGTAATAATGTGATCAGCATAACACAATCTACTAGTAATTACACACATTTATATATATATATATATATATATATATATTTTTTTTTTTTTTTTGCTTTTTACCTTAATGCTTTAAGAATACTTTTTCCATAAAAATGTTAAAATTTCAAACCTCTTTCATATACAAAAATATATTTTTAAAATGTTTATACTTTTTATCTTTTTTTGCTTACAAACATAATAATTTCTGCTAAGTCTTACATAACCCTTGATTATACTCTACTGCCATTGCTCTTCTTTTAAAAAGCATCCCTTTGCTAAGGTTTGCAACTTAGGGTCCTACCTTTTTCTTTTGTTTTCCTTCATTATTTTTCAGTTTCCTATGTTGCTTTTAGATTTCTATTTATATTAGTGTCCTCTTTTTACCACACATACACATTTACAAATACATGTGCCCAAGGTGGGACTCGAACCCATGATTTCCTGTGCCACAAAGCACCAAAGCTGGGCACTTAAATGAGCACAGCCATGGGGGCTGGCATATTTAACATTGGTATTAACACTTGGAGACATTCTCAGCCTAATACTACTTTAGTATTAGCCTAAGAAAGGTGCCAAGTTGTTAATTCTATTGTCAAATATCCAGTGAAATGCCATTTCTCCCTCCATATTGTAGGACTGTAGCATAATCCACAAAACTCTATTTTGTCCAAAGGTATTATTATATAATCAAGGCCATTAAACCTACACAATGCTTATTATGAGCCCATTCTATAAACATAGCACAATGGATGGATTTATGAACCAAAGTACAACTGTATTCTCTCCATATTTCTTGAACATTCTGCTGCACCAAAATGGCACAGCCTAATTTAACTAATCAAAACAATGACTCAGCTTATTACATAACCAGTTCTCAAACATGGCTGTGACATTCTGTCATAGCATTTGACAGAACAATTAACAATGAGTGCATAACATCATTAGCCACCCAAAGATGAATATCTGCTCCATTAGACAGAAAAAGCTATTTAAATCAATTACTTATAAATCAATCATTTCTGAAAAGCCATTTACATATTTAAATGACAAAAATAAATGATTTATATAATCCAAAGTTAGTAAAGCAATTCTGTCATTTTAATTTCTTTCAAAATGTCCAAATTCTGCATCATCACCAAAGTTTTCAGCTTAGTGGATCCCGGTTTCAAGGTTTTATTTTGGCCACAAGAACTGCTGTATAATTAATTACAAGAACTTCATTGCTATCATATGTCATAGTGATTTCTACCAAATATGATAAAAAAAAAAAAGACCAAAAATTGGCAGACTACCAACTGTAATATAAGCATGGAGGAAGATACATGTTTCTGTTTGCTTACATCAGTTCCATTGGTATTAAAGTTACCAGATATGATGATGCCTACTTATGTAGTAAAAATGCAGCAAAATTAGCCTTATTTTTTTGGCAGTGTTTACATCTGCTTTTATGCATCAGGCAAAGACATCGATAATGCATGGAATGAAGAGAGAGCACCACTGGAATGGGATGACCATGGAAACTGCAGAACCCAGAGATAATCTGTTGTTCTGCTTTATCCACCACTAATCCCACATGCAGTTGTTTGCAATGAAACCTCAGAGGCGCCACACCCCCTATTTGGATTTCATGATCATGTAACTATTATGTCATATGGTCCAAAAAAGAATAAATCTGCAGCTGTTCTGTCATCTATTTACCATGACAATGCCATAGATCGAGAATTAGGTGAACCCAACAATGTGCAATCGTCATCTTTTAAAACCACACAAAAGTTGTTGTAAATATTGTTGACCAGTTTTGTGTAAGACAAGCGGTTGGCCTCTTTTAATCTACAACTTTTAATCATAGTATTTTTTCAGCTAACAATACTTATCAGAATGCAGCAGACATTTATTTATCGACAAAATTTCTTGTGAATTTGTGAAACCACAAATAGCATAGAGAGGAGAAGTGTTTCAATTTCCTTAAGGAAACAAGCTGAAATCCTACTAAGAATTCAGGACATTATACCTGTAATACAATCTAGCTGTTGAATAGGCAGGTGCAATTAATGTGGAAGAGAACTATACATTAGATGCCAGCAGAAAATCTGCAGATATCATTTGAAACATATGTGGTGATGAACAGGAAGTGGTTGAATAAAGTACTTTATTTGCTATTCTGTATTTGAAACTAAGTTTTATTTTATTATCATTAATATTCAATTCAAAATAATATATGTGATTTCAAATGTTACAGGTGTTGTTGCTTATTAGTAATCACTTTAGAATACTCATAATGAACATTCAATAGTAGGTATAATGAACAGTTTTATAGGTTGCAAAGTACATATGTCAAAATGTGAAAACAAGTTAATGTCTCACCTGCGGGACAATAGTAATAAATGTGGGCATTAAACGCTATATAAAAACAGCATTACTGGACGCCATCATTATAGTGACATTCCTCTTAGTGATGATGCTGACGATAATGATAATAATGGAACAAGCTGTGATACAGACACTGAAAATCAGTGGAACCACAGATGGCGAAAACAATCTAGGCTAGAGTGCATAAATTGTAAATAGGTGCTCACTGGTTTTGGAAAGAAAAAAAACTCACTGTTTACTGTACAAACCAACAACCCCCTACATTTTGGCAATTTTTATCCCAAAAACCTAAAACTTGTAATTTAACACAGTAGAAAGTGGAAAACTGACAGAAGCAATAAATCACGATTTAATATTATTTTAAGGTAGAATTACCCCCTTTTTTTTCATACTGTTTAAAGCCTGTTTTACTGCTGTACACCACAGGCTATGACACTGATGATACATGGAAAGAAGATGGAGTACCACTGGAATGTGATGGTGGGGGAAATCAGAGAACTCTGAGAAAACCTGCCCATGCGCCACTTTGGCCTCCACAAATCTCGCAATTAACACAAATTTGAAAAGGAAATTTATATATCTGAATTCAACTGAATTTTTTTAATACATGAGAACTAAACTAATACCCTAAAAAGTGTATGGAATTGCGAAACAAACTGCCTAGAGCCATCAAAGAAAATATCAACTCAACAGCTTCAAAATTGTCTCTGAAACCTTTGTGTCACAGCTTTTATTTCAGCATACCTTGGACTGGTTAATTAAGCAGAAGCATAGCTTTTTAGCTTGGCAGCAAAATGGTTAAAAAGACAAAAAAATATAACTAAAGTTAGGGCTACAAATGTTGCTCATGTGACTATTCATGTAGCAAACTACTCTGCTACTACAATTCAGGGTTTTGGATATTTTTATTTGTTTTAATTCCTATTTATTTGATTTTATACAATTTTTTAAAAAATGTATCCCTATACATAACCCCTCAATATACTTCTGGCTATGTTACTGATGATATATAGTGTAACTTTGAATTTGTATACTCTTTTAACCATAGAGCTGTTACAAATTTAGGTCCAACTGGTTTAATTCCCAATTTAGGAACCAATGTTTTATTCGCAAAACCCTTACAAATCCTGGTAATTATTATATCCACTATAATCCTGAGGGCATAAGGAATATATAAAGTAGACGTTGATCCAATGAAGTCATACTGTCCACCCTCTCACCCTTCTTTGTGACCTTATGTATAAACTGCAAAGCAACGTCACTATCAAGTTCATTGTTTTCCAAGAATGCCAGAAATAGTAGTATGCAGATGTTGCCAATCTATGAAAATCTGCTATTTGTGGATATTTGGATGGATTTAGGCCTCACAATTCAATAAGCTTATGCTTTGTGACTTAGGCCTTCTAACCTCACCCGGCTTCTTCCAATGAGTTCCCATTGTGAATATTGGCAACCCACAGAGACAAGGACAATAGGAGCAATATTCCCACAATATGTCCATTACATTTCAGAAAGAAAAAGAATAAAACAGAAGCGATAAAGTTGAAAACTTTGTGTTTATAAGCACACCATAATTGAAAGATATAAATGAATATGTGTGGTAAATGTGTCAGTGTTTATTCTCCATATTTTTGTAACAAAGAAGTGCATTTGCGATATAGCGATTTAGTGGTTACCAGGTCTGGATCTTACCACTTAAAATGGTCAAATGCTTGCTGAAAATACCACAGAGCAAAGAAAATACAGCCGATGTGAATACTAAGAGAGTTAATATATCTTACTGTTTTTATTTGTAATGAGGGAATTAACTCCAAAGTTAACTCTGGTTTAGGTGTTAATTCCGCTTCTATTTCGTTATCCCAGTCGTCTTCTTGCTTGATTTCAACTTTCATTTTGCTGATAATTCCTGTATTATTCTTACACCACTACATATAATGAACACTGTACTTCTTCAATTGTTCCCGAGCACAAATTCTTACAAGGCGTACAAATAACAGCGAGAAAATGCGTCGCTTGACGTCAAGTCAATAGTCCTGATATCATCAAGAAGCCCCCAGTAACTGTTCGGAATGTCTACTAATAACGGAGCATATAACGGAGTCTCTTCCCGCATCTCTTTCGCTTACTTACCTTCGCCTGACCTGGTGCGTGACGTCATAGCGAGTAGAGTCACAGAAATTCAGTACTTTGCCCGTTCTTTTAAGCACGCATTTATAGATAAAATTCGCGTTTTGATATAATTTGATCACACCCACAATTGAAACCAAATAGCATGTGTAATAATTGACCTCATCTTATAAACAAGTAATATAAACTTTCATTTTTACAGCTAAATAGCCTAAATATCAAACTGGCAACAATCACGTCTTTCTCTTCAAATATTCACTTAAACGCTGTAGATATATGACAATTAAACCTGAGACATAGCTTACAGTATATTACTGACTTTATTTGACATGCAATAGGTGTTGTTTGGTATTCACAGAAAGAGAATTAGGATACAAATTTTTATCCTTAAATTATTGTGAAGTTCTACGCTGTAAACTTTAAAAATGATTTTGTTAGTTTATGTTGTTGCTCAACTTTAATTGTATTATGTCAAAAAAAAAAAAAAAAAAAAAAAAAAGCAAGGAAATATCTTCAACGTTTCACGCTCTCGAGTTGTGAACCTTGTTTCAAAATTATAATCGTATGTTTTATTTCTTAAATGTTGGGAAAAACTAGTTAAATAAAGGAAAATGTATGTAGATCATGTTGTCATGCAAATACGACCTAAACACTGCATATTTAGTAGCCAGGAAATCTGAAAACTTGATATACATTATTTTCGGGAATTACAACGTCCTTTATGCATATTAAACTTTACATTCATGCTAAAAACAGGTGCTCATATTACTAGTGTGCATATTTTGAATTATGAAAACTTGATATACATTATTTTCGGGAATTACAACGTCCTTTATGCATATTAAACTTTACATTCATGCTAAAAACAGGTGCTTATATTACTAGTGTGCATATTTTGAATTATGCACTCAAAGTTATAATACTTTGGAATCATTATTTAGGTAAAAACGTGATTATATAAACCTAAATTTCAGAACAATTTCTGTATGCAATTGTTTTCATTGTTACATTAATGAAGAACAAAATTAATTCCATATATCCCCCATATATTTACTCCGTAATTGAACGAATAAGAACAGGATATTATTTTCCCAAATATTCGTTTTAGAGCAAATTTTCTCCAATATTTCAGTATACTTTTGCAATCAACACCCACAAAAAGAACTTAAATTTTATGACATCACTGATGGGAAAGAGACTGTTGATAAAAGAAGGTACAAATATTAATGCACTTCATAGCGATCACTGAAACGAAATTTGTATTGGGTTTTTTAAAAGGAGGTACAAGAAACTTGCCAATTGTAATTAGTTATTTGTTAAATGCAATAACTTAATGTTAGTTAAGCTTTCGGTCTTTTGAATTACATATGGACATACTCGTAAATCATGCCAAATCGACTGCAAAGCTCATCGAAAGAAATTAAATATGTTGGTTGCAAATATTGGGTGATGAACATAAATACCTGCAAGGAAAATACGCAAGGCCTCTATTTGATTATCTAAAAACATTTATAAAAATATTAAAGTGTTTTAAAAAAAATGACATGCAAATTGCCATAAATATTAAAAAAGAAATAATGCTTAATGAATTAAAATAGTTAATCAAAAAGTATACATGAATATATGTATATAGGCATATAATTGATAAGTTGGTGGAGAAAAGAGTACAGCAATAGTGATATAATGTATTAAATCAGTTCTGAATATATTTATTCTATTATACTGGTGGTTACTTTCGGCAGTGTCCGTGTTTTCTTGTAGCTCATGCTTTTGGCAACCAGTGTACTAGACATCGGCCGCGGAATTCTACGAGATTACATAATTTTGCTCTATGTTCCTTTTTACTTTCTCTTGAACGTATGTACAAATGACATACTGGATAGATTTTTAGGATTCCCAGTATCCGAAAATAAGTTTTTTAGAAAAAGGTTTGTGTGTGGGAGTGTGTCCGTGTGTCTGTGAACACAATAACTCCAAAACGAAAACTCGGTAAAATACCAAACTTGGGATGCAACACGGAGATTTTATCGAAAATCTCTCCACCCCAAACTACCCTTTACATGGAAAAAATTAATTTTCTCAAAAATGCCTCTAATGGTTTTGTTTATAATGCGTGTGTCTGTGAACACAATTACTCAAAAACAAATATTCGGTAAAGTACTAAACTTGGTATTTAAGTTTAGTATTTCTCAGGGATGCAACACGGAGATTTTGTTGAAAATTCCCCCAGCCCTAACTACCCTTTACATGGAAAAATATATTTTCTCAAAAATGTCTCTAATTGTTTTGATAAAAATATCGTAAATTAAAATACTTTCATGACAAATAAAATGTGTATCTCAAATTTTCTGGGAATTGCCTCTGAAGATCTCTTCATTCTGGACAATTTGAGCACAATTGGTAAACCGTAAGAGATATGGGAAAAAAATATATATACAAAAAATTGATCTGGTTAAAACAGAATTTATGTTATATACATTTATTTATTTTCGTGGAGTTTTGCGGATACTCAATACCTTGTATTGATTTCAGTTTTAAAATACTTAAACTTCTCTCATACTGGAATTAGTCAACACCTTGCCATTCAAAAAAGTTCAATCTCATAGTAACACCCTTTAAAATACTTGATTTTCACTTTAGGCTAGTATTCCCCCACCTATTTTCCTTTTCGTATAAGGAAGTAATTTAATACGACCATTTCTGCTATCTTTCTTTTATCTTGATAAGCACGAAGTAGACAGAAGAAACAGTTTTTGTAAGAATTATCTCTTGCATAATATCTGAAAGTCATTGAATGGACCGCATCAGGGTTTTTAAGAATCTGAAAATAACGCCGGTCCCCATGGCTACGCTCGCTAAAGCGTCTCGCTTTGGTGCTTCGTGGGCAGGGGATCGTAGGTTCGAGTCCCGCCTTGGGCATGGGTGTTATATGTTTGTGCAATGTGTCTATGTTTGTAAAGGAACAGTAAAATCAGCAAAACCAGTAATCAGTAAAACCTACGGCCGGAGGCCTGATCAGACTCCGGTACATTAAATAAATAAATAAATAAATAAAAGCAATAAAAGTGTTTTAAAACCTGTATATAAAACTATAGCGTTAATCGTTTAAGTTCTCATTATATATATATATATATATATATATATATATATATATATATATATATATATATATATATAACCGGTGTGCCCCGGCGCCCAAGGGTGCCGTGTGGTTGGCTAAGGGGTGCTGCGAGATATTGAGATAAACAAAAACAAATACCTTCTACTGAAGCCTTAAGTCTTGTAAGGTCTTGAAATAAAATAAGTCAAATCAATTACTCTTATGCACGGCATTTGGTGATAGTGGTCGATTCATTTCAATAATTCAGTTATACTAGTATCCCACGGATGGCTTTACAGCTATACCCTGCCGAACATTCCCGAGACCACTCGCTTCCTCACGAACATTCCCGAGACTTCAACAGATGAATATACGAAAGTGTACGCCGCTTGGCGCTTTCCGTTGTCTTCCTCGCGTTGATTCACAGTGTTTAGCTATGGATAAGTTCATTGTTAAACGTAAACGCCAGGACAGTGAAAGCGAACAGTCGGCTCCTACTGCTTG
Organism: Hymenopus coronatus; assembly: GCA_030762935.1. Classification (NCBI taxonomy): domain Eukaryota; kingdom Metazoa; phylum Arthropoda; class Insecta; order Mantodea; family Hymenopodidae; genus Hymenopus; species Hymenopus coronatus. The sequence goes on along the minus strand of CM060899.1, from coordinate 30,040,622 downwards.
CTTTAAGAAGCCAAATCTTACAGTTTCTCCCGGACCGTCGAATTCACCACATAAAGAAGACAAACGAAAGAAAAGAACATACCAGGACAGTTACTTAGCGTATGGATTTAAGTGGAATAACAACGAGGAAAACCCTATCCCCGTGTGTTTAGTTTGTGGCAAAACACGTAGCAACGAGGCCATGGTACCTAGCAAACTGAAGCGGCATCTTACAACAAAGCATCCTAGTGTGTCACAGAAAAGTGTAATGTATTTTTCACATATATTAGAAGGGGAGAAGAAAACAGCGGTGCGAATGGTAAAGAGAATGACCATAGGTGATACTGCTCTTGAAGCCTCATTTAAAGTAGTAGAACTGATAGCTAAAAAAAAAGAAACCTCATACTCTTGGAGAGGAAATCATTGGCCCTGCATGTCAAGTTATAGTTTCAACAATACTTGCCGAAGGAGCACCTAATGAAATTTCGAAAGTTTCTCTGTCCAACAACACAATCAGCCGCAGGATATCTGAAATGTCATGCAATATCAACGAACAAGTCACGGAGAAAATAAAAACTTATAGAACATTTGCTTTGCAAGTAGATGAGAGTCTCGATATTGGTGACAAACTGCAACTCCTTGGTTTTATCAGATATATTGATGAAAAAGATATTAGTGAACAGTTTCTCTTCTGTAGACTGCTGGAGACTACAACCACAGGCCATGATATTTTCGTTTCTATTAATTCCTATCTCAATGACCATGATATTTCATGGAAAGACTGTTGTGGTATATGTACAGATGGTGCACCATCTATGTCTGGGAAAATTAAAGGTTTTACTGCCAGAGCTCTCAGTGAAAATCCATCCATTATTATAGCTCACTGTCTTCTGCATAGAGAGGCATTAGTCGTGAAAGCGTGTAATGAAGATTTTGCTGAAGTGTTTAACTAAGTTGTGTAAATGGTGAACTATATGAAGTCTCGACCTTTAAAGTAGAGAATTTTTGAACAGTTATGTCGCGCAACGGATGCAGCTCATACCTCTTTGTTACTTCACACAGAAGTAAGGTGGTTCTCGCGGGGTCAGTTATTGAACTGGTTTCTCGAACTTAAAGAACAGGTAACAACTTTTTTTAAGGATGAAAATCAAGACACATTTCATGAGCTCTTACTAAGTGATTCTTGGTGTTTTGAACTGTCGTATCTGGCAGATATTTTTCATAAGCTGAATGAACTGAATGTTTCGATGCAGGTTCGACATGAAACAATAATCTCCTCAACCAATAAAATGAAAGGTTTTAAAAGAAAACTTAGTTCTTGGAAGTCTGCTGTTCAAAAAGGAGATTTGTCGAACTTTCCATCTCTTCTTAATCTGGCAGGAGATAAAGATCTGGGTAAGCTGAAAGACCGCATATGTGATCACTTATCAAGATTGCAAAATGCAATAGATGCGTACTTTCCAACTATTTCCACTACGAATCTCGACTGGGTTGTCTCACCATTTGATTTCGTAGATAGTGCAGAGGAAATAGATTTCACTGCTTGCGAACGAGATGAATTTATTGATCTTTGCGCTGATTCCACACTCAAAGGTAAGTTCACCAAGAGTGAGGCGTCGTTGGCTAGCTTTTGGCTTCAACGGAGAGAGGAGTACCCTAACTTAATGAAGAAAGCAATTAACGCACTTTTGCCCTTTTCAACATCCTATGTATGCGAGCAAGCCTTCTCTGCTATGGTGACAATAAAATGCAAAGCAAGAAATAGACTGAATAACCTTGAGGATGATTTGCGTGTTTCACTGTCAACTGTAAGACCCGACATCACATATCTGTGCTCTAAGCATCAATCACAAGTTTCACATTAATCATTAATCGAACAAAATTTATTGATGTATTTTTACTCAGTGATTGTAGTAAAGTTTACTGTATTATGTTATGGTGTACGTTATTATTATATAATATGTCAATAAATTAACATATTAAGCTTAATTTTCTTTTAATTCAAGGAAGGGTGCCCCTAGTGTTTAATGTTATTCCCAAGGGTGCCGTGAACTTCAAAAGGTTGGGAAACACTGCCCTAGAGTCTATGGCATGCGTCATTTAAGAACAATGACAACCTGATATGTGCGTTCATTAACGAGAAATGGGAAAAACTGACTTTTATTCTAATTACTTTCCCTACACTTACAATGTGCATAGTGTATAGAGAAGATATTGTATTCTTTATGTCGAGATTTCATAGGAAATATATGTTTTCAGATCCCCTGAGACCAAAAAGAATTCTTTGAAAATGCTACGTGTGTGTGTGTGTGTGTGTGTGTGTGTGTGTGTGTGTGTGTGTGTGTGTGTGTGTGTGTGTGTGTGTCATAGCTCAAAAACTAAAAGACCGTTAAATACCAAACTTGGTATTTAAGAATGATATCTTCCAAGGATGCAACATGAAGATTCAAAGAATATACCTACACCCCAAAATACCCTACATAGATTTTTTTTTTTTAAATTCAGAAATAAAATAAATATTTTAAATTTTCTAAAGACCTGTTCGTTCCTGGATGAATTTTGCTGATTTGTGCATAATTGTTAAACCGTAAAAGGTAGACAGATGCTTACCAATCAAAATACGTAGACTTCGTTAAATCTTACATTTATGTCACATAATTTTTTGTTGTCGAGTTGACTGTATCCCAGGTATTCCTTGATTTTGGTTTCAATGTTATACTTCAGATCTTCTCACAATTAATTTGTTCAATTAGCATCATAAAGAAGAAGCGAATAATTGAGCCTGCTCTCGGAAATACTTAAAGTACTTGAGTTGAAGACATTCTTTCCTGAAAACAACAAGCTTCTCCAGGTATATAATCCGATGCCTAAAATGGATGGGAAAAGGTTCTTAAACGGCACCTCTAAGAGAAACAGCATTTGTTTTGAAATAATTATGCCACTCAACATCCTAAAAACCAATAGACATGTGTATGAGCTTCTCTTCAGCAATACTTTGCGGTGTAGGGACCAAAAGGTTTATAACAGACCAGTAAGTAACTACAAAGTTATATAAGATTCTTAACGTTTATTGGAATAAGGTATTTAAATTCTAAAAATCAACATCAAGTACTAAATAAATACGCAGAAAGGAAGAATAAGCATTAGCCCATGTCATCTTCCAAAACACTATAAACCAACACTAATGGCATATACATTTTAAATTGTTACAGTAAAAATATGTAGCAGCATGTCTATTTAACGTTTTCTTTGAGTAGTTGTAAATTATCCTTTTTCACTCTTAAAGAAATGCATACATTAAATCTCCTGTAGCACTACTGTTTACGCTACCATACTCCTTATTCCAGTAGATAGACGTTACTAATATAATGCAGTTTTCACTCACTTTGTTTTTCTATATATGTCCACAACGTAGTTAAATAATATGCCTTTAAAAAAACTGAGAAAATGTGCTTTAATAGTTGATAATTAGTGAGGAATTAGTTTGTTCACTGCATTGTGAGTGTGTGTGTGTGTGTGTGTGTGTGTGTGTGTGTGTGTGTGTGTGTGTGTGTGTGTGTGTGTGTGTGTGTGTGTGTGTGTGTGTGTGTGTGTGTGTGTGTGTGTTCCATGCACTTCTCTCTCACAGACGTCACAGGCAGAGAGCCAATGTGAGCTTCTCAACTCAGAGTGGCACAACAAGCGACTGCCAACTTCCTAAGGAAATTCCAAGGAAACAAAGATGTCAAATTTGAAGCAGCATTTTTATCTTAACCAAAACCACCTATTTGGCCCCTTTTTCTTGTAGTGTTTGCTTCAAATTCGTTATATAATTTATACTAACCACATACTGCATTGCAGAATCTTATGACTAATATATTGTTTACCTCAGCCAACTTGTAATCAATGGCGGCTCGTTGCCAATTAATCTGGTAGGGCACACTTTTAAGATTGACTGAAATTAAAACTAAATTGAATGTTATTTATGGACGCTCTTTAACTGCTACGGTTTTAAGCGTCCCATTCTATTTTGGGCGCGTAAGACCGCTTAATATTGCTTAGAGGCTTATTTATCAAGATTGGGTTTTTTTTTTACATTCCGTAAACCTATGACTCGGTATTAACGACATTACTTCCCTAATGAAGGAAGGGATTTTTACGCCTGAAACAAAAATCAGCCGGGTTTGAACCCGCGACCTTGAGAACCACAAGCTAGCATGTTACCCCTAGATCACGGATAACGACAGACAAAAATTAGTGGATACTAAAAGCTATCAGTAGAAATGAAATGCTAATTTGTGTATTAGCATTAACCTTTCTGTTTGTAGATGAAGTTCATCGTTCATTGCTATGCTTGAAAAAATACTTCCATAGCTCTTTGTTTTAAGTCAGAAGCTAAACGCGACATGTTCCGAGAGTTTTGAACACGAACCTTCAACTTTACTGTTTACCATATGTCAACAACATTATCAGAGAGGCGATACTGCTGCAAATTAATGCATAGTTCATCTTAACAGCTGATGCACTTAGTCCAGTCTTTAATACTACCTTACACAAATTTAATACCTTATGTATGTCAATTACAGCGTTCACGATGTTTCTTTTCAGAAACGGAGCTCGTTTTTCTCTCAGAATATTGTGGAAACCACCCTTAGAGTAAAGTAGATCGCGATCGTGATATTAATGTCTTAAGCATCATCTTTATAAGCAATCGTATACTTTACAAATCATGCCTATCTTTCGTTACAGTGTTTAGGATTTTCCCCGTTAAGGCGAGTTTTAACACTGGCGTTTCTTTGAACGCTAGCAACTGATAAATGGGCATATTATTCTGCAGTTCATTTCACCAAATTATTCTCCAGCGCATTCGGATTATGTTTCATTAACACGTGAAATACATTCAAAGCCTTGCTTCGCCACTTCATCACTCTTAAGGTGAATATTGTAACTTAGCACTCATTTTCACAACACTAGCCACTAATCACCTCTCGCAAGTAAGGTATATTTTAATGTTTGTTCACGTCGATGATTGCAATAACTATTGATTATATTTTGCTTTTTCCTGTTTTCAAGTAAAGTTTCAAATGTATCGCGAGTCTGTTTCCTAGTAAACTTAGGGTAATTAAACAACACACTACTTGTATGTCTTGAGCGTTGGCGCGTAACTTGTCGTCTGCTTGGCAGGGAGGAGAGTATACCAAGTACCAACATTATAAATTTTTACACATAAACTTCTTTTTGCATACTTCGTTCGGGAGGTTTGTAGAACAACTTTGTTTTCAAATAAGAAGACATTCCAACTTAAGAAATGTTACTTATTATTAACTCTTACACGTGAAGAGACCTTTGGCTAAATATTTTTGTCAGGGATTTGACTCAAACTTTAACTTTTGCTTATTGTCGGTTCTTATTTTCTCATTGCACATGCGCAGCAAATGACCACAGAGGCTTTCGTGTCCTAAGTAAACCTTCCCCTCCCGGCCCTTTTGAACCCCGTACCAACAAATTAACTACATCTGAAAGCATTGATTCTTCTGTGCGTGCGCATAGGATGACCACAAAATCGCTTGTGTCCGAAAATGTGGCCGTTTACTATTTCCGACAGCTATATTCACTACAACTGTCCACGGTGCATAGTAGGTTTATATTTATACAACATGCATTATAGATTATAACATTTTCCTATTTTCTTAATAATATCACGGAGAAATTATTGGCTGAAATTGTTGTGGGGAGGGCACATGCCCCTGTGCCCCTAAAGGCCGGCCGCCACTGCTTGTAATGAAACGTGTGTGATCATTTCAGTACAGGCTTGTATAAATTTACATTCAACCCACAGTATTATTTACATTTACAAAACTTTTTTTGCATTAGGTAATCCAGATTATATTATGAAATACTGATGAATGATTGATATATATATATTTGCACTATTTTCTGTCATTTGCTTCAGGGTAGACTAAATGCATTTGACAAAAGTAATGTTGTTAAACAATTTTTGGTCAATGAAACTATCAATTGCCAGTGTTCCAGTACTACCAGTGTGCCACAATTTCATCATGAGATGTTCTTGTACATTCAGTAAATTTATAATATGGGGTTGCTTTTAAACACACTTAAAAATCATTAGTCTGGGCTGTTTTAATTTCGCTGCACACATTTTGGGCATCAATTTGTAAACCTTAGTGGCTCAGAAATTGTTATGTGCTGTTAATTGATGCATTGATAGGAAATAGTATCGCGAATAAAGGAAGACAACTTTGTGTTGTTTGCTTTGCTTCAGCATACGTTATCTACATTGGAAAAACATTAATATAGAATAAGTGAGGTGATTGTTAAGGTATGATTACTTCATTTGTTTCCTTAATTTCTTTTGTGCAAATAACATTAATGAAACCAACGTGTTCTATATTATTGGCGTATAGATAAGTTAATTGTGGTGGAAATATTGGTAAACTCACTTGAATGAATTATTTTTAATTCTTTTTTTTTTTTTTTCATTTCAATAGCATTGGTTTGTTTCTAAGTAGCATGAGTATCAGGAAATAAATAGAGTTGTATCATGTTATTGGCCCAATAATAATCTGGTTACTTAATTAATTACTTAGGGTGAGTTGCTTGGCTATGAATTTTTATACCTTTTTTCCTTTATCATGTAATGACAAATATTTCTAATAATGTGCCAAGTTAATTATTATTTATGGGTGAGTTGCTCGGATATGAACTTTTATGTTTGCAATAACATGGCAAGCTAATTAATACTTTTGGGCAACTTGCTGGTATATGCTGCTGCTGCTGCTGATGATGATGATGATGATGATGATGATGATGATGATTGTTAGTGTTTATGGGCGATCAACTACAAGATCATCAGCGCCCTTATAAAACAAATCATGGCAAAATCCAGATATAAAGCTCAATAAGAAATATTATAAATAAGAACGAAACATTAATCTAAAAATCTGATGTGTACTATTCACATGACTTTCTCTATATCCCTGCAACAAATTATTCTTAAAAAGCTTATACTTTTATTTATTTTATGCTAATCAGAAAAAAATAGCAGAAATAGTCTAATTACTCGCTTCCTTGTAAGTAGGAGCGAAATAAGGGACAACTGTAGGTTAAAGTGATAGTCAAAAGCTGGTTGCTATATCAATGAAGTTCCTTTGTTTATATGGATAGGAGTTGACAAGTTCCTGTATGAGAAAATTATACGTTTTTCATAGCAGAAACCAAAAATAAGGAATGTCACAAAAACGACGAACTCCACGAAAAAAATGTATATAACATTAATTGTGTGTTTTAATGTGCTCTACATTTTCTGTGCAGTAAGTTTTTGTCCATCTCTTACGGTTTAGCAGTTATTCAAAATTTAGTAAAATTCATTCCGAATAAACTACTCTTCAGAGGCTATCCCCAGACAATTAAAGATACACATTTTATTTGTCAGGTAAGTATGTTTAATATACGAAATTTTAATCAAAATCGTTAGAGCCATTTTTGAGAAAATCAAAATTTTCGAAAAAAATTCCATGTAAAGGGTAGTTGGGGGTGGGGGGATTTTTCTCAAAATCTTCGTGTCGCATCCCTGGAAGATACTAAACTTAAATACCAAGTTTGGTATTTTACCGACTTTTCGTATTTGAGTTATCGTGTTCACGGACACACACACACACACACACACACACACACACACACACACACACACACACACACACACACACACGGACGTTTTTGTGAAAATGCTTTTTTTGGATATTGGGGACCCTAAAACATATATTTCCGGTGAAATCTCGGTATCGAATTTTTGGTGGAGTGCAATACTTTCTCTATACACTATGTACATAGTGCGTATGGAGAAAGTAAAAATTAATGTATAAAAGTAAACATAGAAAAAGCCACAGATAGGTGATTTGAGAAAAAGAAAAAAAAATGAAAACTAATAAAGAAACCAGGATAAAAACAACTAAATCCCAAATTTGAAGGGTATTTTCGATAAAAATTTAAAAATCATAACTACCGCTCGACTATTCACCGCTCGACTATTCACACAATCTAGCAACACATGACGGACAGACAGACAAATCTTCTCCACAAAGCGGACACAATGGAGCAGATTAACTCTTAAAAAGGAAACTATGTGTAAAATTGCAGTGGCCAATACGCAAACGAGCCAAAATGACTTCCTCCCGTCGAAATTGACGAGAGGAAGTTAATCAGTTTGTTGGAAGGTCCATAACTACTCTAAGCTTGTTTCTGCGGAGAGCTGACCACTCTTCATGCCAGCACCAAAGTATTGCCCTGTGCACAACAAGCTTAAGGGCTTTCGATGTTATACAAAACATTTTTGTACTGGGCTCGGTGGTTGCCGTCTTTGCTGCAAAATCTGCCAGTTTATTCCCCGGCAAGCCAATGCGACTAGGAATCCATGCACACTCCAAATTAGCCCCGGAAGAATTTAAAGCGTGGAGCGCATCCTGGATACGCTTCACGATAGGATGATAGTTGTAGAGATCACCAAGGCTCTGAAGTGCACTCAGGGAATCACTCAATATAAGGCAATCATTTAAATTTCGACGGCCAACGTGCAGAATGACTCGATATATTGCGTATAGCTCCGCACTATAAATAGATGTGCCACTATGACAACCAAATGTATATTGTTCGGTATCATAAACAGAGGTACACCCAACACCAACGGTGCACTTACTTCCATCAGTATATATATACAAGTTCGGTCATTGTAGTTTGACAAAAAATCTAAAAATCAATTACGGACACTAGAAAAAGGCATTGTAGACTTTTGGTATGCCATCGTCCCGAGGTTTACGTGGGATGTTGTAAGTAACGAAAGTGGGTTCACCCTTTCCCCCTTGGGAAACATTCTAGGCATTACGATATCGTGCTTATGAAGAAGCATTCGGAAGCGAACACCTGGGGGCCGTGGACTAATTGAGATATTTGTACAACGTTCGTCCAGCTCGGTGTTAAAAAAAGGAGCGAACGTTGGATGTGAAGGCATGCACTTTAGCCCACAGCCATAATTTGTTAACAGGATATCAAGCCTACACTGCAGAGGGGGTTCTCCCGATTCAGCATAAAGGCTGGCTACTGGACTGGTTGGAAAAGCTCCAACAGTCACACGAATACCCTGATTATGGACAGTGTCTAATCTTCTAAGCACAGATGGTCTTGCCGGAGAATAAACCATGCATCCGTAATCTAGCTTGGCTCGGATCAGTGCGCGATAAAGTCGCAGCAAGGCTGTCCGATCCGCTCCCCAAGATTTGCCACTTAATATCCGTAGAATATTCAGAGAACGGTTACAGCGCGCTTTCAGCTGTGCTATATGTGGTGACCAACAAAGTTTTCTATCGAATATCAACCCAAGGAATCTCGTCTCATCCGCGAATAGTAGTAAAACTGTGCCAAAACGCAGCGAAGGTGGTAATTGCCTCCTGCGGCGCCAGAAGTTCCCGCAGAGTGACTTCTCAGCAGAGAAACAAAAGCCGTTTTTAGGGCTCCAATCTGAGAGGTTGTCTAAACATCGCTGCAGACGGGGTTCCAAAAAAAGTGTGCGCTGAGAAGTACAATAGAAGGCAAAGTCGTCTACGAATAAGCAGGACAATACTCCTGGGAGAATACATTTCGAGATAGAATTAATTGCTATAGCAAACAGCGTAACGCTTAGTGCCCATCCCTGAAGTACTCCGTTCTCTTGAACAAAAATATTTGATAAAAGCGAGCTGACCCTACTCGGAAAACGCGGTCCCTCATAAACTCTTGAGTGAATAACGGAAGGCGTCAACGCATGTTCCAGTCGTATATGGAACGTATTATTCCTGCTCGCCAACACGTATCATAAGCCTTTTCTAGGTCAAAGAACACCCCAACGGTTTGGCAGTTCTTCATGAATCCATTCATTATCTGCGTCGAAATCAGCTGCTGAACGAAAACTGCACTGGATGTTGATCAGTAGGTCGTGAGTTTCGAGCCACCATGTCAACCATCCATTGATCATGCGTTCCATCATCTTGCAAACGCAATGGTGAGAAAAATTGGACGGTAGCTTGATGGAAGAAAACTGTTCTTTCCAGCTTTCAAAATAGGTAGTATGGTGGCCTCTCGCCACTTTTCTGGAATCACCCAAACAGGATTATAGACCTCGAGCAGAAAGGCCTTACCTTCAGGAGAGAGATGTTGCAACATTTGGACGTGTATTCAATCAGGACCTGGTGCAGAGTTTCGCGAAGATGATAGTGCATGGTCTAGCTCCCTCGTGGTGAAGAGTTTTGAATGTCCTCACAGGTCAAACCGTCCAGTGCGCGGGTGTTTACCATACCGCTTGAGGAATTCAAGCTTTTGTGTACATCGACCTGTACTGGATAGCTGGCTAACACTTTGGCCTTTAGTATTTTTACAGCCTGGGATGCTGATTCTGCTTCTAATAGGCGCGTGCCACTACGAGCTCTTATACAAGATTTTACAGGACCAGCAATGTTATCAAGACCCTTTTGAATAAAAAGTCCTTACGCTAGAGAACTTTCATCCTTCCTCTGTTCTATTAACAATTAAGTAGCGAGGACCACAACACTCGACTACTTCTTTTCCGAACTCAGTACCATAATTAATGGATTTTTTGGTTTTTGCCGTGAAAGTAAATTTTGATTTTCACCCCCGGTGCTCCCCACCCACCACGGGATCCCACAAGGGGTCACCCCACTGGGATGATAGGACTACATAGGGGATATAGCAGGTTTGCCGTCCCACTCACCCTAGAGTTCGGTATAATACCTAGTCCTGGCCGATTGACTAGGGATGGGCTAGTCCCTAGCCTCCCTTTTAGGTGAAGCAGAAACCAAAGTGTTGTATTAGGTTGCGTACCCTCCCTAGCCACTGAAAAGACAGAAGGCCCAGGCTCAAATACGCAACCCTCAACCAACCAGGATATTCCTTTCCACCGACACGGGTCTCCACGCACGGCCTACACATGGGTGGGCATTTTGACCTAGTGACTCACTCACCACTCAGAGGTTGCCCACTGAGTGAGTGAGTCAAGGTTGGCTCGGGCCCCCGGGTGCGCCAAACCCGTATCTACCGTTATAGGCCCTTGGGGGGGGTTGCTGGTATATGAGTTTTTTGTTTGTAATAATATGACAGGCTAATTATTACTTTTGAGCGAGTTGCTTGTATATGGGTTTTTATGTTTGTAATAATGTGGCAAACTAATTATTACTTTTGGCAGAGTTGTTTGGAAATGAATTGTTGCAAGGTTTCGTTTATCAGTCAGTGACAAATGTTTGTAATAATCTGGCTAGCTAAATAGTACCTTGGGGTGAATTGCTTGGAAATGATTTGTTATAAAATTTGCTTTATCATGCAGTGACACATACTTTGTAAATTTTTTTTTATTATTTTTTTGGACCTTCATCATGTCTAAATACCTTTGTAGATATGATAAAGAATATCACAGCCTTCGGTTTATTATCATAAAAATACGTCTGTAAATACATAAATTCCATTTCTTCCTGTTTAGTGCTTTCCTCATTATGCAATACATGTCACAAAACTTCAAAAATATTATGTGGTCTTTGGAACTGAAAAGGGAAAACTTATACATGGTTTAGTAAGTTCATGTAATAGTTAATATTAGATATATTAGATTTGCATATCCTTGTATTAAATATATGATTATGTGTATTGCTACTTTCGTTTTAAGTATTACAGTGTAAGCAGTAGATGCGACCTAAAAGATGTGTGTGACATCTTCCTTCTTAACATATATGTATTCATAAACTTGATTCTTGTCTTTTTTAAAATCAAAAGTTCATGATGCATAGAACTTTTAGCAATCTTCAAAATAGCCAAACAAAATGCAAAATGTGTATAAACTAGGTCAAACCTATGCATCAATTGACATAAATATAACATAATCTGAAATAAAATTCTTAAGGAATATTTTGGCATATCTATGAATATGTCACAGTAAAATTAGTAATTGTCCTATGCAGAATGTTTTTGTGCTTTAAGTTTGTAAACACTGCACAATTTTAAGTAATGGTTTAAAAATATAAAACAAGGAATTGTTGTTTTACTTTCCTGCTGTTATAGATGCAAATTAATTTATATTATTGAACTAAACATATTCATAATCGAGGTGTTTCTACCCCATTTTGGCCCTTATATAATGAGCAGAAATTATTCGTTGAATAATTAATTTAAGACCATCTTTTATATGTATTCTGAGATGAAACTGCACAAATTATTTACACAGGTATTCTTGCATATGGCTTCCGAACATTATTATAACATAACTGAAAATAAATTATTATAATGAAGTCAGTTCAGTGCCTTTAATAGCCAAGGTTTTTGTGACTCATTCTTATTATCTTAATGTTCAAGTCCTGTATTATTGTATGGACTGCGCATTTTTCTGTTTTACCAGCGATTGTATTAATCCAATTCATACAAAGATAATATATATATATATATATATATATATATATATATATATATATATATATATATATATATATGAAGGGAAGCTATGGGTACTATTATAGTGTGGTTTGTACTCCTTTTCATTGTTTGCAATTCCTATTGAATAACAATAATAATAATAATAATAATAAGAACAACAACAATACTAATAAGTTTTGTAATGTTACAAACTGTAAGGGTCTTATCAGCTTTATTTTATGCCAGAAAATATCCCACAGGAGTTGTGTTATTGAAATGAAACTTTTTAGTGAAAAACTCTTAAATGCAATTGCAAATCCCTCACTCTTGGCATAAATGAAATGTGCAATATTCTCACTTTCAGAGTGTAATCGTTCCCTCAGTTGCTTATATGGCACACCCTCAGGCAAGTCCTGAAGCTTTTGCTATGCTATGCCAACTTAGCTGAAGCAGAATATGGTCATTGCTTAAACTGTTACCAAAATACATTAGGATATCTAGTCAAAAAATGCTTCAATTGACCGACAGAATACCAAGCACATGGAAATTTGTCATACAGCAAGATACATTGGTGTTTTAAATTTTTTTATTTATAAAGCTATCTTTTCTTTGTCAGTTTTGATTCCCATGCTGGATATTTGGTCTCAGAGGAAAATAGTTAGAAACTGAATATTCTTTGTGTTGTAAAGAGCAGTAGATATTAAACAGATGTTGAATTTTACAACTTTTTTATTTTTATTATGCAGTAAATGTTATTCTAACTGTAATAATTTGCTATTTCTGTATTTGTGAAAGATACATATTTTAACCAAAGTTATTAGAAGTATGCACAAATAGTATGATTGTTAAAATTTATGCCATTAGTTGCTAACATCGTCTATGTACAAATGTTAATGGTACTACTAAACGTTAATATTATAGGAGAGAATATCAAATTTGAGGTCCCTCTCAGAGGGACTTTTGTAATTTTATGCTACATATGTGTGTGTGTATACATTGAAATGCAGCTGCTGCTGTTCAAAACTTTATTCATTAATACAAGCATTAACATAACACTTTTGTTTTCTTCTTGAAAAAGTTAGTGTTTTTTTTTTACATGGTTGTTATCCTATCTTCATTAAGAATTTTTATGTCTGCATCTATGCTGTTCTTAAACTAGTTTTGTAATGGAATTTTTCAATATTATTATAAACTTGCTGTGTAAAAAAATTTGCATTACATTTACCGTTGTTGGCAGCCTTTTCAGTCTTCCTCCACTTACAGAATGCATTAACTCAATGTGAAATTATAATTGCTGTGCTCATAAAACAACCAGAATTTTAACTCTACTTAATGAAAGGATGAAACACGTATTTCTGCACAATCCCAATTTCATATAAATACTGTGCCTCTCTTCATCTGATTATTAAACGTTAAAAAAGAATCTAATTTGTTGTATACAGCATAAAAAAGCTAAGTTAAACGTGGATTTGTTCTTCCCGCTGATTTTTTTTTTTTTTTTTTGCAGTAATTAGCTACCGAACTTCTTTCTAAGTCACATCTCGCGGCACAATGAATAATTTACCGCATATTTAAACATCTCACACATAAGCGTTAAATCAGCTATTTGGAAATGTTCGGTAAAGTATTCATTGGTGCGCGAGATGGGACTGGGAAAGAACTTTGGCATATAATTCCTGCGTTGAATACGCTTGGGCAAGGAGGGTGCTATATCCCATGCTCGGTTGATATAAAAGTTGGTTATATTATCGACGCAAGTTATTTCTAACAACACCTGTGCGAAAGGTTTAATACTACTCTAATTATCTTCACTAATCAAACGGTTATGGGAGTCAATTATCCTAGATAACGATGAAAATAAAATATTTTTATGTGTTAACTACTGTTCCCTCCATCACAAAAAAAAAAAGCAAAAAAAAAAAACAAAAAAAAAAACAAAAAAGTTAAAAGAAATAATAAAATAAATGCGTAATTCTTCACTATAAAGACTATTTTTGCTGTCGGAATTCTTTAAAAATAACAAGCTATAAACTATGCACATTAACCAATAATCCTTCTTGGAATTATTTTTTTTTGGCAGTGTTTAACGCCCGCTTTAACTACTTGTGGCACCGCAGGCCGTGACACTGATGATACATGGAGATGGAGCACTGGTGGAATGCGATGGCAGGGGAAACCGGAGAACCCGGAGGAAACCCGCCCCAGCTCCGCCGTGTCCACCTCAAATCACAAATGCGGCCGCTTGGGACCAAACCCGGGCTGTCTAGTTGAGAAGCGAGTGGTCTAACAACGCGGCCGAGTCTGAAAATGGTGGAAAATTGACGGAGCCCGGTTTAGGTTAATCTACATGTTGCAATTAATGGTTATTTGAGGTTATGGGATCATGAGATAGCTAAAGGCAATTTCAACAGAAAGTGAAGATACCTTGCGGTGCTCTTAATACATTTTATCAAGTATTATTTTTGTTTAAAGGAGAATTGTAGTACATAAAGCTACTAACAAAGAAAAACTTGTCAGTTGCTTTGTTTCTTTTGAACGAATACATAGCTGCATTAGTAGTATATACTATTATTTGTATATTAAATCGTTTGCCGCCTCCCTGTGGTTGTGCTGCATTCGCGGCATTTTTTACCTTTCTAATTTCTTCTTAATGTATGTCATTACCTACTTAAGCGTTTACCCGCAACGCTGTGAAAGCGCTGCATATTTCAACCTTTCCACACTTCACTATGGGTGCGCTGTCTTCGCTCCTTTTTGAATACCAACTAATTATGCTCCATTACACCAAATACCCTTGAAGTGTATTTGATTACACAGAACATTGCGCATTTCAGATGCAAAGTTTGGCTGCCTGACGTTACGCGGCCAACAGACCCCTTAGTTGGCAACATTACGCATATTAATGCATAGCTCGTCTTAACAGATGATGCACTTGAGTTTAAGATTCCAGTGTGCAATTCAACTTTAATAGCTTGTGTGTATGAGTTACAACGAAGCTCGCTTTTCTCTCAGAAAAATATGGAAACTACCCTTAAAGTAAGGAGATGTGATCGTGATATTGTCTTAAGCATTTTCGTTATAAGAAATTGTATACTTTACAAACCATCGCCTATCTTGCGTAACAGTGCTTAGGATTTTCCCTCTTAATGCGAGTTTTAACGCTGCCGTTTCTTTGAACGCTAGCAACTAATAAATCTACATATTACACGGTAGTTAATTTCACCAAATTATTGTCCAGCGCATTCGGATTATGTTTCATTATAACGTGAATTGAAATATTTCAAGGCACTTTTTTACCACTTATCAGTTTACTCTTAAGGTGGATATTGTAACTCAATTCTCAAAAGCCACTGATCTTCAATCGCAAGTATGGTTCATTTTACTGTTTGTTCACGACCATAATTTCAACAACTATTGGTTATTTAACCTTTTCCTGTTTTCAAGTGAAGCTTCAAATGTATTTCGTAGTAGACTTACGGTCTTTACATAACACACGAGCGCTATGAGCGTTGGCGCGTGAGCTTACTTTCTCGTCTGCTTGCTACCAAGCACCAACATCGTAAAGTTTTACCACATTAGTTTATTTTTGTATATTTCGTTCGGGAGGTTTCTAGATCAACTTTGTTTTTAAATAAGAAGACATTCAAACTTAAGAAATAGTTCTTATTATTTACTCTTACACGTGAAGAGAACTTTGGCAAAATATTTTTGTCAGGGATTTGACTCTAACTTTAAGGTTTGCTTATTGTCGGTTCTTATTTTCTCATTGCGCATGTGCAGCAATAACCTTCCCCTCTCGGTCCCTTTGATCCTGCACCCACAAATTAACTGCATCTGAATTTTTCTGCGCGTGCACATAGAATGGCCACAAAATCGCTTGTGTCCGAAAAATGCGTCCGCTTACTATTTCCGACATCATCTTCACTACAACTTTCGAGTGTGCATAGTAGGTTTAAATTTATACAAGATACGTTATAGATTATAGCATTTTACCTAATATAATGGAGAAATAATTGTGAGACATTTTGTAGGGAGGCCACGTGCCCCAAATGGCCGGTAGCCACTGCTTAAATGTCAATTAAGCAGTGCATTTGGACTGTAGGTTTTAAACCAGTATAATAGAGAATACCTGTGTGGTGTTTGGTTGTGATTCTCGTATAGTAGAGGAGAAAAGGAAATGTCTCAATACATAGGTTAGGATAGCTATTTAAGAAATTTTATGGTGTTAAATGTTCAATTAAATAGTAAAATTTCAATGTAAGTTGTAACCCATTATAATGGTCAATATATGTGTGACGTTTAGTTGTGGTTTCTCACATACCAGAAGATAAAAACAAGGAAAAGGAAATTTTTCAATACATAGATTACCATACTTATTTAAGTGATTTTGAGATTTAAATGTGCAATTAAGCAGTAAACTTAGAGCGTAAATTTTTGAACCACTATAATGGTCAATACGTGTGTGGTGTTTTGTAGTTTCTCAAATAGTAGAAGCAAAAACAAGAAGGGAAAATTTGCATTCAAAATTGGCAACCTACCTCATTTTATAAAAAGTTCTTGCCAATTTACCCATTTAGCAGCTATCACAAAAATAATTACTATCAAACTATGTGCTTATGATACCAGAGCTGTGAGATTAGAGGGCATGTTCCTCGGATTTGGAATACAATACATGCAGTGGAAGTCATTATAATCTTTGAGATATCTCTAATACTTGTCACACTTTTTTTACTGTGCACTTAAATATACCTTTCCTGAGCATGTGTGTGCTAATTAGGTACATGCTTCCTGTATATGACTGCCTCACACATATATTAAGTTTTTCTAGAGTAGTTTTAGACTAAGCAATTATAACAAAAATAATTTATGACTTTGGCATGATGTTTACTACTATAATACCAATTTATCAATAATACCTTCTGACAGGCTAAAAAATGTGGTTGTAAAAAGTTCTCTCCTCTTCCATTGTGCTTAGCTATTTACTTCAAAAAGTTGGAAAACGATTAATTTAATAGAAGTTGATAATAGTGTGTGTATTAGTGTTTATAACAACAAGATGGCAGCTAGACACAAAATGTACTTCAGCAAAATTCTAGCATTTCTGCCCTCTGCCTCTGGTGTACAACCCCAAGCTCAGCTGACTTCTAACAGCCAACCAATTGACATTTTCAAAAAAATTTTTACTGCTGACTTGGTGACTCTTATTGTTATAGAAAAAATTGCATATGTAAGTCAGGTGAAGGAAGACCTGTCTTCTAAAGGCAATTCAGGGCATAAGAATAGAATTCAGAAGTGGAGAGAAGTAACAGAAAATGAGATTTATAGGCTATTTGGTCTAATTACGCTCATGGGTATTATTGGTAAACCAACTTTAGACATGTACTGGTCTACAGATGACATGCTAGCTACTCCATTTCTTGGGAAATTCATGTCAACTAACAGGTTTACTTCCATTTAGCGGTTCCTTCATTTCACTGGCACAGAAGATGTAAATGATATAGTACACAAAATTCAAAGAAAATTGTGTGCCTGATGATAAGGTCACTGTAGATGAAAGCTTGATGCTTTGAAAGGGCTGCTTAGGCTAGAAGCAATACGTCAAAACAAAGAGGGCCACATTTGAAATAAAGAGTTTTGATCTTTGTGAAAGCAAAACTGGACATCTTTAAAATAGCTGCATTTACACTGGTCAAGGAACTAATACTAATGGAGACAAAGATTTGGGGTTATTTGGCTCCATAGTTATGCACCTGATGGAACCTATGCTTGACCAGGGTAGAACTGTATATTTAGATAATTGGTACAGCTCTCCTAAATTATACTTGGCTTTATACAAAAGGAAAACAAATGCAATTGGAACAGTACATTCAAATTGTATTGGTTTGCCGAAGAATGTAAATACAAAGATTCTAAGGAAAGGAGAAATGCAGGTGCATCAGGTCCCACCCTCGACCTACATTACTTGGCAAGATAGGAGGGTGGTTATGGCATTATCCAATTGCAGCCCTAAGATTTTGGTGATTGACACTAGGAAAATAGCTGCCCACACCAAAATGTCAATTTTCAAGCCTGATGTTATCCAGGAATACAACATGCATATGGGTGGTGTGGATATAGTAGATCAGGTATTGCAATATCCTTCTTTATGACAAACAGTTAAAAGGTATAAAAAGATATTTTTGCACTGCTGGATATCACTGTTTACAATTGTTCAGTAATTTGGAGAACTCAAAACCCAAGCAAGACGATGACCTACCTGGACTTTGGCATATCAATAGTTCTTAGCCTTATTGAGTACTTTAACATTCAGAGGCCTCTTCATACAGGGGGTAAAAAATGTACAACCTCTGCACCTCTCAGACTTGAAGGAAAACACTTTCCTTGTAGGATACGACCGCCAGCAAGAAAGTCACATCCATTTCGAAGGTATTTGGTGTGCCGCAAAAAAGGACTTCTTAAAGAGACTAACATGATAAGCCGTGAATGTGGAGATTTGCCCTTACATGTCTACTCATGTTTTGAGATGTACCATTCAAAATGGAACCTTTAAAGGTAAGAATGTATTTATTCCAGAATTTATTTAAATTTATTATAAAAGACAAATATTAAAATAACTAGGGCTAAATGAGCTTTAAGTGCATGCATGCACAGGATGTCATATGACATCCATATCAGTTCTCCTGCATTTTAAAATTGATGTTATATGATGTCCATATCCGCAAAAAGGTTAACAAAGCCTCCATCCTGTGTCATATATGTATGCCACGTAAAAGAAACTCAAGCTCATAAGAGGTTTCAGAACTAAATTATGTAATATTTCAGGACCAATATAGTGATTGGGAAGCCGAGAACCATAGCAATTGGTGTCCATAAATAAAAATCAATTTTCATTTTTTCTTAGTGCATCATCTTTGGAACATGATTAACTTAAATAGCAAGTAAGCTATTTGACTGACTTTTTATTTAACAGATATTCTGTTTACAGGCACACCTGCATGCATGCTCACAATCATTCTTTCTGTCATAGAGACACACTCTCACTAAATTTGTGTATACAGTTGGAATTGCATTAATGGTTTTGGTTGACAATGTTCGTTTCAGTTCATGAATGGTTCCTAGGATGGCTATGCTGATGTAGGCCAACACACTCACACTTACTAGCAGATGATAGCACCTATTCTATACCATTACCCTACCATGTAACAAGTGCGAGAGCATGGTGTATGGCACTTCAGCATTATCAACCAAAGAAACATTCATTTGCTGAATATAATGTTGCCAACCAAAACTGTAGAAACAGTTCCAGCTGTTTATAAAAGTGAATGTAAACTATATGTCAGTAACAAACACTTAGGCTGTAATTGAGAATGACGAAACTAACATATACAATGTACACAAATTGTAGTAGCTTTAAAAAGTATGAAAATTATTTCTGCAGACAAGCTAATGATGTAGTAAAGGTAAACTTACCTACATTTTACTGCAATAAGTGTGTAATGAAGAAACTCGCAAGCTCAGATAAATTAGGTGAAATACAATTTTGTAAAAAATAACTCAGAAGGAAGGGCCGCATGTTCTCATTGCTTTTCAGCCATAAGACATACATTGTTGAAGCATTTTACTGCAATGTGTTTGTAGTGAAGGAAGTGATGAACCTGTAAATTAAGTGAAATAGAAGCTGTGTACAAATAATGCAGGACAAGAGGCAGCATTTTCACATTGTTGAAGCAGTTTACTGTGATTAGCATGTAGTGAAGAAACTGATGAACTCCGATAAGTTATGTGAAATATAAATGGCATATACTCATAGTTTTTAAGCCATAGGATAAGCATTTTGAAGCACTTTTCTGCAATAAGTCTGTAATGAAGAAACCGACATACTTGGGAAATTAGATGAAATATAAACAGCATACAACTAATGCAGCAACAGTTGTAGCATGTTCTGATTTCTTTTGGTCACTTAACACACATTGTTGAAGCATTTCACATGTATTAATTGTTACATATATTTGAGCACCTTACTTTCAAACATATAGTATTTGTTGCACTGAGTCAACGGCTTGCTTTCAAATGTTTAGTAATTGTTGCATGCATATAAGCGATTTACTTTAAAATGTGTACTAATTGTTGCATGAGTATGAACAGCTTCCTTTCAAACATGTAATTTTTGGATTTTTGTAGGTAGCTTGCTTTGAAACATGTAATGATTGTTGCACGTCTGTGTGAGGCTTGCTTTCAGATGTGTAGTATTGTTGTAAATGTGTGAACAACTCTGTTTCAAAGGTGTGCTAACATTGCATACCTAGTGTGAAAATATTTTTCTTTCAAACTTGTAGGATTTGTTGGACATGTGTGTGCAGTTGTCTTTCATACATGTAGTAATTGTTGCACTTGTTTGGGTGGATTACTTTATAATGAATAGTAAATACCATGTGCTTGCTTGGTTTGTTTGCATAGTTCAAATGCTATTGTCTCACATCTTGAAGAATTTAACACATGACTAGTACTACACTACCTCAAAGTCATGTGCTATAATGATTGCTAATGTTTTTTGAAAACCTGCAAAAGTGAATTTCAGGACCAGTGCCATCATTAATGATGGGAATTCATGTACAAGCGTTATTAAAGTCCCAGTTCTGTGGAACCAGTGAAGAATTGGATTACCTGATTACGAAACTCACACAATCTAAACTGTTGTGTAAGCCTAGCTTTAGCCGCACTCAAGTCTTTCATTAAAGACTTACACTTATGCTTAAATTATTTAAACTGGCCCTACACATATAAACAGTGTTTTGCTTTTCTAAGGGCTTCATATATGAAGTCTCTAAATGAGCATATACACTCAATGCATAAACCAAAAACATATACATAAAATAAAATTGTGTGGTAATTACATGAATTCTGCCAGAATTTAAAAAATATATATATATGTGTGAGTGTTTCGGTAAAATGTGCATAAATATAGAAAATTTAAAGATGTTTTCTGTATTTTACAAATACACAGAAGTAGTTCACAATATATTACATCCCCTTTATCTTTATACAAATGCAAGAGTCGATTTTCTAAACAGTTGATATGCTTGAGTGGAGTTTCTCTGTTCTTACTGTTGCTTAACTTCAAACATCAAATGGCAATATCTTGAGATGATTGTAATGCTTTTGTTATCAAGCATACTGCTTTTATCAGAAATTAGTCTTTTAGAGTTGGATACAATACTGTTGTGTTTAGAAACATTAAAATGTTACTTTTTTATCATTCTGTGACTAAATGACTTATGTGGTTTGTAAGTATAACCTGGATCTAAAGCTCTTTGCATACATAATATTTTAGTAGAATTCAGTGATTAAATGACAGAAAACAATTTACAAATATGACCTATATGACCTTATTTTGAGCTTTTATAAAATTGTTGTAATTACATACATTTTTTGTGTGTCTGAATGAACACACAGAGGAATTCTCCTGACAAACTGATTTTTATAATTTTTTGCTGGAATAAATATGCTGTTTTAAGTTTTACTTCCATTTGAAGCTCTTCCCACAACAATCACATATTGTTTGTTCCCTGAATGCTGTATAACGTGCTGTCGTAAATTACATAACTGTTTGAAGCTCTTCCCACAATCACATAAGTGTGGTTTTCTATCTGAATGTGTTACAGTATGTTTTTGTAACATTTGCTTACTTCTAAAACTGTTCCCACAAATATCACATAAGTGTGGTTTTGATCCAGAATGAGCCAAACATGAAGTGTTAACTGTAACTTCTGATAGAAACCCTGCTCACAAGTCTCACATTTGTAAGGTTTTATGCCTGAATGTGCAGCTTTAACCCTAACTCCCTTTTGAAATTTTTCCCACAATTATCACACTTGTATGGTTTTGAATTTGAATGAGTCAAAATATGTCTTTTTAAAGCATCCTTAATAGAAAACCTCTTCTGACAAATGTCACATTCGAATGGTTTTATGCCAGCATGTGACCGTATATGCCTCCTTAAGCCAGAACTCTGTTTGAAAGACATCTCACATCTGTCACATTTGTATGCTCTTGTGGCAGAATGAGAATGATTGTGTGATTGTAAGTCTTCCTTCCTCTCGAAAGACTTCTCACATTTGTAGGCTTTAATGTCGGAATGTATTATCATATGCTGCTGTAAACATGCTTTCTTTTTCAAAGATTTCTCACATCTGTCACATTTGTACGGGTTAGTGAGAGAATGACAATAATTATGTGATCCTAAATCTCCCCTATTCTTGAAAGATTTCTCACATTTGTATGATCTTATGTCAGAATGTCTAAGAGAGAGTTCATTTAATTGTTGCTTCTGCTTGAAAGCTTTCTCACATTTATAAGGTCTAGCATCTGAGTGACTCACAGAATGTTGCAATAAGTTATGATCAAAATTCTTCGATTTGTATAGACTCTTGTTCCCACCACTCATATTCCTTCTTATTAATTCTGAAGCACATTCAATATTCTTGGAATGATGGTCCATTGCATGTGATTGATTACAGTAACCTGGGTACTTGTTCTCAGCATTCTTACCAGGAGCTGCAGACACACTGGCTGTTCTAAAATCTGAAAGAACTTCTTCCATTTGACAATGCCTGCCTGAATATGAGTGGGAGAGGGAAGTACAGGTATCATTGTCCTTTTCACAAACTTCAGAGGATAACCTGAAATGTTTCAATACACATTAGGAGCAGTAAAATTTAGGAGTTATTATATTTATTTCATTCCTAATGCTTCCTATTTAGTTATTATGACAAACTAACCTTAATAGAGAGATAAGCATTAAAAGTGTAGCCTGGTATAAACCATAACAATGCAAGATTATAGCCATAGTTCTTACCTTAATATTAGCTTTTCATAAAAAGTAATTAGCAATAATGCTTATACCCGACCTATAATTACTTAAGATGAATAATTCAAACAAATTGCATGTAATCAATCACTGGTATTATTTATTTCACTTGTAAATACAATATACATATATTTAACAAAAGCTATGAAGTTAAACCTCATTAAACACATAAAACCATTTTCCGAAGTGTTTCCTTCTCCTGAGTGCCTAACACTGTTGGTGATGTAGAATGTAAACTGAAGATACAAACAACAGAAGTGTTCAGATTGCCAGCATCTCTGAACGAAACATGGTTGGAAGCCTGGTAGTCTAATACAGTGAAGATGAGTTAAGGCATTATAGCGGGCTGCTAGACATATTGAGTTAATTTTGTTGTTCTAGATTTTAATAGATATTGTAATTATTGTGCTAAAGACTGCACTTGTAAGTGTATACAAATTGAAGGAATCATCCAAGAAGCTAAACTGTACAGGTAATAAAATGCAGTGATATGAATATCAATGTAGATGCTTTATCTGACGTTTGTTTTTAAAGCTTATACAGTCCATTTTAAGTGTGTTTTGTCAGAAATAAATACACATCTTATACCAAGAAGGAAACATTTGATCCTACTGGTGGTCGGATCTGTACAAACTGCTAGTTAAAATCACAATTAGAAGTTTCACTACGCATATATTTTGAAATACCTACAACGATCTAGCTGGCCATTTTGTCATCTTCACAGCCGGCAGCACAAGGTAATGCGAAGTGGTCTGAGTGAAGCCGAATGGAGTCCAGTTCTGCACAGCCCATGGAGTGATGCAAGACAATGCTACAACAGGCTAGCCATCAAGTTAGTGGCTATTAGCCTACCCTGACTGGCTTCCTAATAATATTGTCACTTTAGCATTGCCTTACATCCATGCTAATTTTGGTCCATTTTATTTCTTTGTTCATTGAGTAATGTTGCTTGCTTTTGGGTGATACAAAGTTATGTTGATATTGCATTTCAAATAATAACATTGAAGAACAAAATAGAAGTGATTAATTATAACATGAGCAGTGATGAAAACAAGTCTTACTTGCCTTGCTAAATTTGTTGATGAATTTCAGGTCAGCTCAGATATTTATTTAATAAATGTAAGAATAAAAGAGTTGCCTAAAATTAGGGATAAATTTGAAAAAGCTCAGACTGAATTAGAATTGTTTGAAGATATTGAGGATCATGTTGTTGACACAGAAAGCTTTGAATCGCTTTATTTTAACCTAGAAGCAACAATGACTAAACTGTTAGCACAAAGTTTAGAAGACAATATTGGCAACAATCCCTGCTGCCCTCCGTTATCACAAGTAGTGCTAAGAAGGCAATAAAATTGCCAACTCTCACATTACCTTCATTTAGTGGTGATATAACCAACTTTCAGCATTTTATTGATGCATTTGACAGTTTAGTAGTGAATAATGAGTATTAAATGATATTCACATGTGTCATTACTTGTTAGCCTCATTAACGGGGGAAACACATATTTTAATAGCTAATACTCCAGTCTCAAGTTGCAATTTTCAGGTTGTATTGAATACCATTTGCAATCGTTATAACAATTTAAGACTTATTGCTTCTGCTCATCTTATGCATTTATTGAGTTTACCTTCTGCTCACAAATCATCTCCAAAGGAATTAAGAGCATTGATAAATCAAACCATGATTAACTTAAATGCAATTAAGGTTTTAAGCTTAGGAATTTCACTGGAAGATTTGATAGTTTCTCAACTGGTGTTAGATAAGTTAGACATTACTATCAAGAAAGCATTTGAAGATACTATAAAATCAACGAATTTCCCTGCATTTGTGTCTCTTATTACATTCTTGGAAAGCAAATGTATATAAATCACTAGAAATAGTGAGTTAAAAACCAAATAAACTCAGCCAAGCATTTCAAATGCTCAGGCACAGAAAGGTGTTAATCATAATCAGAAATCCAACTTTCGGCAGGTGTATGCAACATTAAATTGTGCTTATTGTAATTCGTCACATGCCTTAACAAAGTGTAAAGCATTTATTCAAGTTCCATTCTCAGAGCGCAGAGCATTTGTCAAGAATGCAAACCTGTGTTTCAAATGCTTACTATCTGGTCATATAGTTAGAAATTGCAAATCATCGAACTGTCGTGCTTGTGGTAAAAGGCGCCATACTTTAGTACAAGAAGCAGTACAGTAGTGGCAGCAATGAATTTTCAAGTCATGGTCACACGTTGAGAGATAATGCTTCATATAGTTACTGTGCATACAAAACTGAACCTTGTGTCTATAGCGTTGATTAAGGTAAAAAATGACAAGGGTATTTGGCAGACTTGTAGAGCTTTATTAGATACAGGTTCTCAGTCATGTTTCATATCAGAAGCATATGCTCAGAGACTAGAACTTAGAAGGCACCATGATCCTAAACCTGCTCAAGGAATTGGGAGTACAGTTTCAGAAACCAAACATGGAGTAGGCATTGGAATTGGTTTATTTGTAACTGACTTTGTCATGTCAGTGGTCTGTTTAGTTTTAACTAAGGTAATAGATAGAGAATTGACTACAGCAACCGGAATTTACCTACAAATATTTCATTTGCTGATCCTAATTTTCATGAACCAGGAAAGATAGATGTTTTATTGAGAGCAGAAGTGTGCTCATACATTCAGCGTCAAATAAAATTGTATCGTGATAATATTCATCCTTTTCTAATGGAAACAGAGTTCAGTTGGGTACTTACAGGAAGATATTCTCATTCTGGAAGGTATTGTAATATTCCACGTCGGCTGGTAGTGTCGTGTTTTGTCAAGTCTGAAACCAGCATACGACAACTGCAAAAATTCTAGGAGATTGAGGAGCTGAACTAGACTCCAAAAACTGTAGATGAAATGGTATGTGAGGCTCATTTCTCTCAGAATACTATAAGGGATTTGTCTGGTAAATTTGTGGTACAACTTCTGTTTAAAAAAGATCATAAGACATTGGATGATTTTAAGATGACAGCTACAACAGGGCTACAATCAGTTAGAGAGAACGTTAATCAACAACCAAGAAATGAAGGAAGATTATTTGAACTTCTTACAAGAATATGAAGTTTTAGGTCTCATGGAAGTGGCAGAACTTATTACTTTACGTTGTTATTACATGCCTCATCATGCATTATTTAAATAAAACAGCTCAACTACAATGACAAGAGAAGTTTTCGACTGTTTTGCAGTTTCCAAGAATGGAATTTCAGTGACTGAATTATTGCCTGTCGGTCCTACTATCCAACAAGATATCCATTTTTATTATCCTAAGATTTAGAACTCATGAGGTAGCATTTACTGCTGATGTTGCAAAAATGTGCAGACAATTTGGGTACGATCAAGTGTATCAAAGAATACTATGGAGAGGCAACCCTGCAGCTTACATACAGGAATAACATTTGAAGACTGTAACTTATGGTATGCCTTGTTCTCCATTTTTAGCTGTTCGTTACTGGAAGCAATTGGCTCAAGATGAAACGCACAGCTTTTCAAAGGCTTCTGCAATTGCATTGAGGATTTCTATGTTGGTGATTGCATTTCAGAAATGTGCAACTTTAGAAGGAATTGACTACCATGCTGCATAAAGGTGGATTTTTGTTGCATAAATGGTCCAGTTATTATTCAGGATTCTTAGCAAACATCTCACCAGGCCAAAAAAAAAAAAAACTAGTTTACCATTATATTGACAAAGATGGAGTAAAAGTACTAGGATTATTATGGCATCCAGCTGAAGACAGTTTCAAATTGTAAGCAGCCAGAAAACTAACTGCACACAAACATTTACCAAAAGAGTAGTTTCTGTATATTTGATCCCTTGGGCCTTATAAGTCCTATTGTAATATTATGCAAGGGGTTTCTGCAAAGATTATGGCAGGAGAAATTAACATAGGATCAGTCACTCTCAGTGGAGTTGGCTACTGATTGGAAGACCATCCACAACCAACTTCCTCTGATTAGTAAAATTCTCATAGATTGCAAAATCATTGGTTATGATTGAGTAGGCACCATAGAGGTGCATGGTTTTTGCGACGCTTCAGAAAAAGTGTACGGCAAGTGCAACTGTATCTGTTCATCAAGGAAGGAAGGAGTTATATTTGTAAAATTTCTTTTTCCAATGTCCCCAGTTGCACCACTGAAGAAGTTATCACTTCCATGCTTATAATTATGTGGTGCATTATCTCTTGCTCATCTATTGGAGGGAGCCAAGAGGTCATTGAACTTATTCAAATCCATATATTTGTGGACAGATTCCACTCTAGTATTGTCATGGTATTCAGCACCCTCAACATGATGGAAAACTTTTGTTGCCAATAGAGTGTTACATGAAAACCTAAACTGTGGCCTGTCCATGGAACCATTTCAAACCCCCAGGAAGCCCCAGAAATCAGCTTGCCATGTTGCAACTGTTATTGATGATGGAATAATCACACGATTTTCCAGCCTATCTAAACTGCAATATACTGTACCACATATGTTTAGATTTTGCAGTAATTGTGTTAAACCAAAAGCTAAAAGAGTAACTGGACCACTCTCACTTACAGAGCTTCAAGAATCTTTGAACAGATGTATTCAAATTTCACAACGATCAGTATATAGAATAGAACTGCAGCAACTAGCAACGAAACAGATAATTGACAACAACAGTTGCCCGGCATCTCTAAATCCTTTTCTAGATGGAAGAGGATTACTTTGAGTTGTTGGACGGTTAGAGCACTCTTACCTAACTTATGATCTACAATATCCTTTAATTCTGCCACAGCATCATTTAACAAGACTCATTGTAGAGCATGATCATAAATGACTGTTGTATGGAGGTTGTCAACTTTTACTGGCATCACTGAGGGAAAGGTATTGGATATTAAATGGTAGAAATGCTGTTTATAATTGTATAATTTTTGCTGTTACAAACTGAAGGCAAATGCAGCAAAACAGTTAATGGGACAGCTACCACATGCGAAAGTGGAAGCAGCTAGTCCTTTCTTGAATTGTGGCATTGACTATAGAGGACCATTTTATATCAAGTCTGGCACTCATAGAACAAAGGTAAAAGTAAAATACTATGTATCCATATTCGTTTTACCACAAGAGCAGTACACTTAGAAGCTTGTCCACAAAAGCATTCATTTCAGCCTTAAAGAAATTTATATCTCTGCATTTATAGTGACGATGGCACAAATTTTGTAGGCGCAAGGAATTGCAAGAACTTTTCAGCAGTGAGCAGACGAAGCAAGAAATACAATGATTTACAAATCATGATATAACCTGGCACTTCATACCACCCAATGCATCACAAATTGGCGGTCTTTGGGAAGCAGGTGTAAAGTCATTTAAACATCATCTTAGACGGGACATGGGTGCTTCATGCACTACCTATGAAGAGTTCTATACCCTAACTTGTCAGATTGAGTCCTGTTTGAATTCCAGACCTTTAATTCCTCTGACATCTGACCCTAAAGATCTTCAGGTTCTTACTCCTGGTCATTTCTTAATTGGCACTTCTCTAACCAATTTGCCCCAGCCAGGCCTCTGTAGTGCTAAACTTAGCTTGCTAATCAGTTGGGAGAGACTGCAGAAACAATTCCAAGAATTCTGGTCCAGATGGTCACGCGAGTATTTGCATCATCTTCAGGTCCAAAAGGAGCAGTCCAGATGCAAATGTCAAGCTGGATACACTGGTCATTGGGAAGGAAGACAACCTTCCTCCACTCTGCTGGAAGCTGGCAGTGGTTGAGCAAGTACATCCAGGAGACAATGGGTGGGTGCAAATTGCAACAATTTGCATAGCAAATGGGTTATTCAAAAGACCTATTGTAAAATTGTGCCCTGTTCCTCAAGAAACTGAATTGTAATGTATATTGTATTTTGTTCTTTTAATTGTGTTTGAAGAAATAATACTTATATCTTGGGGGCTGGTATGTTCAGAGTGTAAGTATCTTTGAACAAAAAAAGGTTGGCAAGCTTGAGAGTCTGAAAAAGTGAAGATGAGATGAGGCTGCTAGACACATTGAGTTAATTTTGTTGTTCTAAATTTTAATGGGTATTGTTTATATTGTGTTAAAGACTGCCCTTTCAAGTATAGGCAAGATTGAATGTACAGAACTTATATGTGTAATCATCCAAGGAGCTAAACCGTGCAAGCAATAAAGTGCAGTGATATGAAATTCAGTGTAGATGCTATATCTGGCAATGTTTGCTATTAAAGCTTATACAGTCCATTTTAGGTGTGTTTTGTCAGAAATAAATATACATGCTATGCCAAGAAGGAGACAGGATAATTAAACAATATATTATAAAATTAATGAGAACTTACAGTGAGGTGAATTCCTAACCAGTGATTATATCTTCCCATTTGGTGCATATGTATGCTGCTGACAGTAGCGTCATCGAACTTTACAAGTTGCAAATAGTTTAAGCTCACTGATATTTGGGGAAAAAATGTACAGTTTATTGTCGATAGCCAACAGAATTGACTAATGTGTCTACTGTGATTAAAAAAGGATAAACCTGAGTTCTGTGCTGTTAGTAAGCATTTTGATTTCAAGGGTTAGAGTGTCGCACAAATCAAAAAAGAAATTGATTAGGTTTAGGTGGACTCTGCACCATCATTGAAGACCATTTACTTTGGGATCAGTGAATTTAACCAAAGGGGAAGCATGCTCCAGGCATCCAATTGAGGTCACCTCACACAAAATGCATGATGGTAAATCAAGACCACTAAATAAAAATTTCTGATATTGCTGAGACTGTAAATACACAGAGTGAGTGCATAATGTCCTGCATGGAGAATTGCTTAAGAAAACCCTGTGTGCAAAGTGGGTGCCATTATTACTCACAGCCAAACAAAAGTAAATCCAGAACATTTCAACACAATGTCAATGTTAAGCAATGTAAAAACAATGCACAAACACTGGTGAAAGTGCACCAGAGAAGACAAAGACAATTTTGTCAACTGGTAAGGTAATAGTATCTGTTTATTGGGATTTCCAAGGAATAATCCTATAGGTTACTTGGATTAATGTAGTACCATAACTATACCCTTTGCTGGATTATTTGATACCTTTATTTGTTTAAGAAATACCAAGAGGCATAATATAGACTGTTCTTTTATCAGGATAATGCAACGTCTACACCGCAGAGATAGCAATGGCAAAAATGCATGAATTGGGATCTGAGTTGGTTCCTCATCCACTTTATTCACCAGACTTTCTTATATAAATTTATTATTAATAATGAGATACTCAATATAAAATGTACCACCCTTCACTACCTAATTGTTCTCTTCAGAGATGAGTCTGTCTCTTCAATTATACTAATTGATGAGATACAATAGAAAATGGACATTGTAGCCAGAGATTTTGATACCTTAAAATTGAATACTATTGACATTAATCCTCAAAGCACATGATATAATCACAACACTCTTGACTATGTCTACTAATTCAAAACAACTTTTCTTGTATCCTCTCTGTATTACTCAATATCACACTAATAACATTTTTTTAAGAGTTCAATTATTTTTAAACTTTCTTCATCAACTATTTTATCTTTATAGATCTGTGAAAAATACTTTTATTCACATCTCTATTTAAAAAAAAAAAATGTTTTCCCCCTAACTTCTTTATTTAAATAGCCCAATGTATGTTTTTTATATATTGGTACCCAATCCCATTGTTACTTATTTCCTTTTAGGCTATAAACCAGAGTATCCCAAAACACAACCTTTGTCTTCTCCAGTTAGCTTAGCATTTACTCTTATGTTATTGCTAGGCATAGATAGGATCTTTTAATTTGTTACATACAGTTTTTGCACTTTGTAGTCACTTTATGCAGCTAAATTTAAGGTTTTCTTTTTTTAATTTGTGTTTATGGATGCATGCTGAATTTCTATGAGGTTGTAATTCCTCCTGTTACTTCCTTTTTTATTTCTCTACCATAAATAACTAGGCAGAGCAGGTTTTGAGTTCCTCACAAAAACTTGATGCAGGGATTTAACTGGATGTGCATGTTTTAACCCCTGAATCCAAGAAACAAACAAATAAAAAAAGAACAATTTATAAAAAGGTGAGTGTGTGTAAGTGTTTGCAGACTAGTTAAAAAATTATAAGTTATATCGATAACATTAATAAACATTTTTCATTGCCAAACATTAGGATTAGCAATGGGCAA
The DNA here is from genome assembly GCA_030762935.1 of Hymenopus coronatus. Lineage (NCBI taxonomy): Eukaryota > Metazoa > Arthropoda > Insecta > Mantodea > Hymenopodidae > Hymenopus > Hymenopus coronatus. Next base: position 30,009,143 of record CM060899.1, on the reverse strand, counting down.
TCCACCTTTTCCCATATTGGCAGATGTTTTCATGAGGATATTGGAAATCAGAATCACAAAATGTTTCCCTTGGATGTTCAAAACCTGGCAGTGGTATGTAGATGACATCTTTCTATAGTGCCACAAAGGCACATTGATGATGCCCAAAATCTTTGAACATCCAAGAAAAAAGTATAAAATTCATAGCAGAAATAGAAAAAGATAATTAGCTACCATTTTGATCTGGAAATAGTCAAATATGAAAATAGAATACACTGCCAGAAAACCTACTCAGATAGACAATTACATAAAAGCCAATAGTCATAATCCAAGGACACACAAACAGGCAATTTTCAATAGCCTAGTAAATAAACTGGTTAACATGTCACATCTAACAAATAAATACAGGGCAGAATAGTACAAAATAATCAAAATTGCAAATAAAAATGGTCTCCCCAAGATCCATAGTAGATAAAACTAACAAAAAAAGAAAAAATTCAAACAATAAACAGGCACTCTCTCAGCAATAAGACAAAAGATGAACTTCAACAAATTCTCATACCACCAATGTGCATTTGACAAGCTTCAAAAAATGTTAAAAAAAATGCAACATTCAGCTACCACCAGTAAACCATCACACCATAAAAAATGAATTAGGCTCGAATATCAAGAATCATCCCAGCAATGAAAAAAATTGGATACATACAAAATGGAATGCAAGGATTGTAATACGACTGATATTGGAAAAAAAAAAAAAAGAAATCGAGACACAAAATTCAAAGAACACCTCAGAAACATAAATAAAAAACAATTGTAAAAATCAGCATTTGGACCTTTGGACAAAAAAAAAACAATATAGATTCAGAACCAAAACTTCTAAAACATATAACAGGAAAAGAGCTGGTCAAATGGGAACACATCTCCATTGTAAAAAATTTAAATAGGGTTCTAAATTTTGGCATTCCACAGAAGGATATGTTTAGCAAGTTCATTGAACAACCACCAGAAGAGACAGCTCTTACAACAACTTCACTGCAAGGAATTAGTCAATGTTTGGTTGAAAATTGAGCAAACTAGTCCTTCGAAACGTGTTCCAGCAAAAATCACAAATAAGTGTTGTTTCGTGTAATTAATCGACTCATTGTCAAATACAAACGTCAATGATACTTATGTTTAGAATACTGTGAAGAATATGATAATGGAAACTTACTCCATCTACTCTTTATGTGGAACATTTATCAGATTAGTTTCTATTCTCAAAATCGTCTTCAATATGAATGTAACTTGTTAACATTGGCAGAAAAAAAGACACACTTATAAACTAGTGTCACTATGGTAAATTTTAATCAAATGTTCATTATTGAGAGACAATGTCCTTTCAAATAAATTTCATAGAAGAATTTACTATGAAATAGTAATCTACATCACATATAAATTTAAAGAAATAAGTCCTTACAATGCTCTCCTTAAGGATATATTTAAGAGTAGTGTAATGCATCTACATCAATCAAAGTCAAGCATAAGTTCTGTTGTTCCACTCATCTGATTGCACCTATTTTAAGAACAGTTCTAACAATTCCACAAGTATCTTATACCACCATTTCTAAGCTTCTTTCTCAAGTTACACTTCCACTGTTTTTGTATATCCCATGCCAGTATCTTTTCACGTTTTCACTTGATTAGGATGCTCTGTGATTCTTTAAGGACATTTCTAAAGTTGTATATCCCATAACACATGTCTTGCACTTCTGACATGTCGTTTCCACATTTTTACCTGATTAGGATGCTGCAATGATTTTTTAGGACATTTTCAGCAGTTTTATATATCCCACAGCACTCTCTCTCTACACTACTTTTTGATATTACACTTCCATATTTTCATATGATATTTCCACTTTTTACCTCTATCTAGATCTTTCAAGATGAGTGTTGCCATTTGCCATGTTGCAAACATGTTGTTCAATGACAGCCAACTTTTGGATTTCAGTTTTCTGGGTGAAAAGAGCCTTATCATTTTAAGATCATGTAGGCAGTAACAGAAGAAATTATACATGCCTTTTTATGAAAAAAGAGTGATTGATATTAAGCTGGTTAAAATATTGTTCCAGCTGATGCTTCAATTATTGACCTTAGTGTCATAACAACCTAATTCTTCAAATGTTAGTGGCAGTGGTCTGTCTGCTCTAATTGCAGATCTCTGTTTGGGCGAGTTGAAGAGATAAGGTTTATTTTCGGAGATGTCAGATAAGTTTAAGTTATATGGATCCTGGATGCATTTACACAGCATTTCATCTGTTGTGACCTATTTAGGTAGCTAGGTATAAAGCAAATTCTAATATTTATTTACTTTTCTTTATTTATTTGATTTATGCTAAGCTGTATACAGTGAACATGACCGGTGTTCAGCCCTGGCTCTTTACTGGTCATACCTATATTTTACAACAGTTTATGAATTCTAGTTTAATACACCATTTTGTCTATTAACTGTCCATAACCATTTATTTTTCACTTTGTATAAAAATTCTCCAATTTTCTTATTGTCAAATTCTAATAAATAGTGATATAAATCTAGACAGAGTTACTATTGTGTATGTACTACCCTGGAACAGCACTATAAGTAATTTATATACTCAACATCAAATTACATTGCTAGAATGTGAACTATAGAAAGAAAGCATTCTAAAATATAAAAGAGTTTAATTATGTTTTCCAAAAGTGATAGGTCAAGAACAATTTGTAACTGGACAAAATAAAAATGATGATACAACTGCCAACAACTTGCATATCCACCAATTGGGGGAGATACTGTACAAGTCATCATTCTTAGAAAAGAAAGATGCAATAGAACATTCTATAGGTAAACTGTGAATAAAATGTAGTCGGAAGCGTGACTTACTGAAGCTGAAGCCTTTCCCCTACTCTCCTTATAAGATGCCCCTCCTCATCAGCTTCTTCAAGTTGACTCCATTGTGTCACTCGCTTTCACCTTGACTGTTGCAATCAGTCTCTTCCAAATCACTGCTTTCTTCCTCTGGGTTTAAAGAAATCATAATTCTGTCCATTTCCTGATCGATGGTATGGTCATGCCCAAGGTAATTGCTTTCCGTTTACTTTACTTTGTCACAACACATAACCCATTGTTCAACAGAGTATTCTAAAAACAGTTTTTGGCACAGTTCTTCTTTGTCCTTAAAAGTCCCGCCAATTTGTTGGTGCGCAACTTTTCCTTTAATGTCACCCCATACCATTTCGATGGGATTTATGTCCGGGTGATAAGGTGGAAGATGGAATGGAATGTGGCCATGTTCATAAATAATGCTGTCCATGGCGAACTTTTTCTCATGAGGCCTGCTGTTTAATACTTTCTAACAGTTTTGCTTTTGGCATAGCCGAATCAAATTCAAAACCATGATTCTCCATCAATCGTGTCACTTCAGATTACAATATTCCAACCCTCTGCTCTGTAATTTCTAATATCATATATAAATTGTGTTCGCCAAACAGCTATATCAGGACGTTCAACCAACAATTTTCTTTTGGAACTGGCAACGATTGTATTTGAAAGCCATCTTTTTTTAGTCCTTTTTGCAGGAATTCCCTTCCACAATCAAGGATTCCATCTTCTTTGAGGCTGGCTAAAAGGTTTTTGATAGTTGGTACTTCTTTGTGCAGTGTAAAACTCGTGAATATTTTGTTGAATCGCAGAATCTGTAAATGAATCCACTTCAATTCTGCATTTCTTTGGGTTTGATTTTCCATCTGGGGTAGAAAAATTCTGTTTACCTCTTGCAAGAGACACTCTTCCTTCTTTTAAAATGTTGCTCACAGTACTTGCTGAAACACCAGTCGCTTCGCCCATCATTACAAGTACATTTATATATTGAATTTTAAATGTTGCTCTCATGTTCTTAAAATACAGGGCAACATTATAAACTACTTCCCGAGCCTGTCCTATGAGTAGCCTACCAGAAACACAAGAAGACTTTGAAACCCAACAATTCATTTTCTGAACCCATACGAAAATATATATACAAAAAGCAAAATGGCACAAAATATCATGGTACTGCTTTACATGTGCTAGACACGTGGACTGTAGAGCAAGAGGGGAAGGAAGTGCTCATGTGATACCTGGGTGATCTGGAAGGTGAAGGCTGTACTCGTGCATGTGCACACTGAACCCAATTCGCTCACGGTCTACCTATAGTAAGACTTTATAGTGATCGCATTCCTTTATCAAGATGAACTGAAGAAAGTAATCAGTGCAGATCGTGATTCTCTCTATAGTTTAGAATTTTCATTGTGAACCATTTATATACTGATGTTTTATTTAGTTTTTCCACACAAATATAAAAAGTCAGTTTCTGCTAAAAGCTTAATTCCCATAATTTTTTTTTTTTTTATACTTTATCGCCCACTTTTACTAAATTCTAATAACTGTTTAATTACAGTATAGTATTTCATGTTTTTAGTTAGAATTGTCTAATCTGTTTTCATTTATAGTTTATGTAAGCAAATGATAATACTGAAATTGTTTTTATTATTCTATCAGTGAGATGAAATTATTACAATGTAGTTCAAGAATTATGTACAAAATGTACATATCTGTAATCATTTGAACACACAAAGCAACCTCCAGATTAAAATATGTGCTTCTGTACTTTGCACTTATTTCATGTATTCTATTATCTTGGTTTCCATCTTAATAAATTTATGCATGCACCCAAATTTATAATAATATTATAGATAAAGGGAGACATTTATAGTATTTTCCATTTGAAAGTTAGGTTTCAGCTTTATAGCAGACCTTGATGTGGCAGTGCTGAAATGAAAAATAAGTGAAAAAAATTGTTTTATCTCTGTGGTAGAAGCATTACATTGGGAGCTAAAGTGTTGAAGCAAAACTGTGTAATGTTATTATTGAATATGAGTACAAATTTAAAGTTGTAATGGAATATCATTATTATATTCTTGATTGTGATACTAGATCTTCATCTTCCTCATTCGCCTCTGAAAATGTTTCCTGCAACAAAATAAAAAATTCTTGAAGGTGGTGCATAAATTTTTGCATATTTGATGGTTGCCATAGAATGTTTTAGAAGTGGGTAACTATTTACAACCTCGCAAGAAGAAAAAGAAGACGAGTCTCTCATTATGAATGCAACATGACTAACATTACATCTAATATATTCTTTTCTGACAAAACTGTACTCCTCTTTTCTCTGTCTTTGTACAAACTTTTTATAGCCTGTTTCTCAAATAAAGATATCTTAGCTATTATTGAATTTGATTGAACCATGCATAAATCTCAGACCACTAGCCCAAAACTCTAACTAAGCAGTCACCAGCATGTAGTAGAATAAGCAATGAATATAATGTATTGAAACAGTCAGAAACTATGAAAATAAAATTAAAAATGTCTAGTGTACTTAATGTTTGTCACACTGTTTCATTAAGAGTAGTCTTCATAACCAGAAATTGATAGTATACTATTTGGTCCCAAGCCAATTAAAAGAAAATATTTGTGAATTGTTACTGGTAGCATTTTATGCTGATTATGGTTACACCAAATTTGTGTTTTGGAAAAGATAAATTATGGGAAAATATTGTTAGTTTTTTACATGTACATAACCACTCTTAGCCAATGGTTAGTCTTAGAATGAATAGTAAGTATACGTCTAGGCCACAGCAAACCCCACATAAATCTATGTTTATAAGATATAACCCCAAGGCAAGTGTATGTGTGTATACAGACTGATATTTCTATAAATACATACATCACACACACGACCTTGGGTTAAATCTAGAAAGTACAATACCACTTGCTACAGTCCACGTTCAACTCCTACTAATTCTAATGGGTGTGGCATCATTCTTATTAAACTACCTGTTCATCAATGTACACCTCATCATGTGAAGAATTTGGCTAGCATAATCATCATACAAGGGTACACCATTGTTCACTGAAATTTACCTGACTGTAGTTGGCTGGCTTACACTCAGCTCTGTTAAGCACAAAGCATTTATTGCAAATAAACACTACTGAATGCATCCAAAGCTAAATGTGGCACGTGTTTTTCACATGTTCTATATCTATACTGAAGCATATGAATGTATTTCTTCAGTGTGCAATGGAGGAAACCAGAAGCTCTTCAAAGTTTTTCTAATAATGCGTAGACATGTTATTAAAATTAACTTGTAATTTCTAAGAAAAACGAGAAAGTAAGGTCACAGAAGCAATAACTTAAAGATGGACATATGAGAAAAGTTGGCTTAATAATTGATTAGAAAAAATATCGTTAACTATAAAGGGTTTTTATTTCCTTTCCTTTATTTTGATTAAAGTTTCAATTACCTTAGTTCACATTCAATGTCTGAAACAGAGATACAAAGAAGAATTATACTCCGACAAAATTTGAATTATAAAACCCCATGAATATGCTAGGCACAGCTATTCGCACATCAGAATGGCCACTTAAAAATCTGGTACCTACTACTTAGTTTTACCAATTTTCACTATAGTAAATGCACTAAATCAATTAAATTCAGGTTTGCCTATTTTTGCACTGTTCTTGAAAAACTATATTTGAAATAATATAATAATGTGATACAAAATGCTGTAACTGTATAGCATTTCATTAATAAATAAATAAATTACTGTCATTAAGCTTCACAAAGCAATAGACGTCAACAAATTTTACAATTTGTATGCAATTGGATATTCCAGCTTATCCAGGTATTTATCATAAACAATAATAATAAATTAATATGATACACTTCACATACAATGTTGATATCAACGTGATAACCTAAATAGATTACATTGTTGTAGATAAAAATTATATACTTCATGTAACGTGAATGTCAACTGTGATTAGTGGCCAAGTACAATTTCAATAATTTTGTGAATAACAATAATATTAAGTTATTATAAATGCAATATATAAAAATAATATATATATATACACATATATACACACACACTTGCATATAAACGTACACCCACATACATACATATTACATTAAACAGGAAAGACCACAACAATGGTACAATTTGACCTAGATATTACCCTAACAAATGATGATAATACATTTATATATTTTCTATCCTAGACCTAAGTACTGAAGTAATAGAAATAACATAAGCTGCCTTAGTTACTTTCAAAATATTCATCTGTTGAACAGTATGGGTTAGAAACTAACCATTCATGTAATTTGCATTTGAATGCTTTACAGGACAGTTCTGTGAACGGTTATGGTAGAGTATTATACAATTTTATACCCATGACTTCAAAACTTTTTGATGTTTTCGAAAGTCTAAATTGTGGTAAATTTAGCTGATAGTTATTCCTATTATTTTAGTTATGTATGTCCTGTCTATATAGAAGGTCAGGTAAGTTACTTTTTACATAAACAAGTGTTGTGTAAATATATAGGTTCGTTACCATCATTACTTTCAATTTCTTGAATACAGGCTTGCCATGTGTTAATTTGTATTATTTCTAATTCTGAAAAATTATCTTTTTTTGTTGTAAAAGTACATCAGTAACATTACTGCTACTTCCCCAGAGTAAAATACTGAATGAGATTAAGCTATAAAAAAAGCAAAATATGCAGAGCTTATGTAGGGATCGGCTATTTGGTTTTTCAGTTTTTTAATTAAATATATAACTATAGAAAGCTTTGTTGAAATATAATTAATGTGTGGAGCTCATGATAGTTTGTTGTCCAACACCACTCCTAAAAATTTAACATTCGTTGCATAGTTTTCTATAGGGGTTTCTCTTAGGCTAAATAGAAGTTGTTGGGTTTTGCTATCATTTACTAAAAGACCATTGGCTCTAAACCATGTATTGGCATGAGTTAAACTATCTTCAGTTATTGCTTTAAGATTTTGCTAATCAGTGCATGTATTCAGAAAAGTTATGTTGTCAGCATATAGTACACTATGCAATGTTACAGAGTCAGATAAATCATTAATATTAACAAAAATAATAATGGACCAAATATGGTACATTTGTGGGACACCACGTTTAGGCTCTACCACTTTAGATTTCTCATATCCACCACAATAAATTTGCTTGGGACTTGCTAATTATGATTCAATGAGCTTTAGTGCTCTGTCACATATACCATAGAAGTTTAACTTTGATAAAAGAGTTACGCTCTACAAAATTGAATGCTCTGCTCAGATCACAAAATGATGCCTGAGCAAGATTTTTAATTTCAAAAGCAATTAGTATATTTTTTACAAGAGAAACAACAGCATCTGTTGTTGATCTTCCTTTTCTAAACCCAAATTGTTCTTCACAGATTATTTTAATTTTGGAGCCGATTGTACATAACCCTTTCAAGCACTAATTATATTGGACGGGAACTAGATGAATAGTTGTTAGCTCCTTTTTTATAAATTGGGATGACTCTAGAAGGTTTCAGTGCATCAGGAAAAAGTCCCTCAACAAGGCATCTGTTAATGCAAAATGTAAGTGGATATAAGATACAATCTATTACTTTTTTAAGGAGGTTGCTGAATAAAAATTACATATCCACACTGTCAAAGTCTTAAGATCATTTACAGTGTTAAGTACAATCTCTGGACTGACTCCTTTCAAAGCAAAGTTATCCTGATAGTGTCTTTTCAAAATATACATGTAGTTTTAAAGGGGATAGAATGTTTGGTTTTACTATATTTTGGCTGATTATTCATTTAAGTCATTTGGGTCTAATTGGATGAAATCTATTTTGTTAGTTTTGGTAACTGATTTTATAGAATTCCAGGCTTTCTTGCATTTAATGTTAGCAGTTTCGATACAGCTTACATTTTACACTGTTTTAGTTTCATTTATAGTTCTTTTATACTCCCTTGTTATTTTAATGTATGACAGCAAGGCCATATCTGATTTCTCCCTTTTGTATACATCTAAATGCAACACAACTTTTTCTTTCATTTTTTCTAACTAGGTAATATACCAAAATGTTTTACCCTTTCGGGAACATAATTTATTTCTAAAGATGGGATAATTTTGCATTTTCTTTGAGGAATACTTATCTCAACAAAATTATGAATATTGTGTGGAGACATTCAAAAACTTCATTTGCTGTAAGTGCAATACTAAGTAATTGTAGAGTAAGTCATTCAACATTCAACCTCATATAATGTATTTCTCTTGTTAGTAACTGACCGAGAGTATACTGTATTTGCTTTCTTTGGTAGAGAAATTTTAAATTTTTTATATTTAACCAGACTGCATCATGATCAGAGAAAGGAAAGGCTGCCGTATCACATGTTAGATAAGTTTCATTAATGTTTGTGAAAATGTTATCCAAACAAGTTGTTAACCTTGTAGGCTTATAATTTGTACATTAAAAATTATATTATCTCAGACTATTTAGAAATTCTGTGTGTTCATTCACAGAATTTAAGACATCTCTTACATAAAAGACCTTGGGAGATTATAAACTACATCAGGCTGTATATTTATCAGGATATGTTCACTGGGTTTCTTTTACTTCGGAATTTTAACTTACATCCTTCCACCAGTTTACTAACAAAACAAGGGTGAATTGGGAAACAAATGACAAAACCAAGAGGTGAATCTTTGGTCAGATTGAACCACACTAAAATCCTCAAAAAGATGTTACTGTCATTGATGAACAAAACCTCAGCATTCATCATTGTAAAGTCAACAATTTAAAATGGTAAAATATTAACCAACAATGGAGCACATTACCATATAAGATTAACAAGTTAAGGCTTACATGACAAATTAGTGTTTACATCTGTAATGCAGCTTTAGCAATAAACAAAATTTTTAATAATGAGATTAACATAACACATACTACTAGTAACTGCACACATTGCTATTTTCTTTTTTGTAGTTATTTACCTTAGAGCCAAAAATGATTAGAGAATACTATTTTTCACAAAAATGTAAACATTTCAACTTTATTGTAAACAGAAATATTTTTTCAAAATGTTTATATCTTTTATCTTTTTTTTTTTCTTACAAACATAACAATCATTTCAGCTAAGTCTTACACAACCTTTCATTATACCCTACTACTGCCATTGCTATTCTTATGAATAGCATCCCTTTGCTAAGCTTTGCAACTTAGGGTTCTACTTTTTCTTTTGTTTTCCTTTGTTATTTTTCCAGTTTCCTTAATTTCTTTTATATCTCTATTTATATTAGTTTTCTTTTTACTACATATACCCAAACATATACACATTTACAAATACACATGCCCAAGTCAGGACTCACACCCATGTTCCCCTGCGCCATGAAGTACCAAAGCTGGGCACTTTAATGAGTGCGGCCATGGTGGCTGGAATATTTAAAATTGGTATTAACAACTTGGTGACATTCTCAGCCTTATACTACTTTAGTATTAGGCGAGAAAGTTGCCAAGTTGTTAATGATATTGTCAAATATCCAGTGAAATGCCATTTACTCCCTCCATATTGTGGGTTTGTAGCATGAATTAAAAACTATATCTTGTCCAAAGGTGCTACTAATATAATCAAGGCCATAAAACACACAATACATGTTATGAGCCAAATCTATAAACATGTCAAAATGGATGGATTTTTGAAACCAAAGTACAACTGTTCTTCGCTCCATTTTTCTTGAACATCCTGATGCGTCAAAATGGTACATCCTAATTAAACTAGTCAAAATAATGACTCAGCTTTTTACATAACCAGTTCTTGAATATGGCTGTTACATTGTCTCAAAGCATTTGACAGAACAATTAGCAATGAGCGCATAACATCATTAGCCATCCAAAGAGGAATATCTGCTCCATTAGATAGAAAAAGCTTTAGAAATCAGTTACTTATAAACCAATAATTTCTGCACACTTGAATGGCAAAAATAAATAATTTATATACTACAGCATAATAAAGTTATTAAAGCGAATCTGTCATTTTAATTTCTTTCAAAATGTCCAAATTCTGCTTTAGTAGCCAAGGTTTTAGCTTAGTGGATCCAGGTTTCAAGGCTTTACTTTGACCACTAGAACTGCTGTATAATTAATTACAAGAACTTTATTGCTATCATATGTCATAGTGATTTCTACCAAATATGATAAATAAAAAAAAAAAAAGACCATGAGATGGTAGACTACCAACTATTATATAAGCAAATACATGATTTTGTTTGTTACATCAGTTCCATTTGCATTAAAGTTACCAGATATGAAGATGCTTACTTACGTAGGAAAAATGGAACAAAATAAAAGAGAAATTTCACAGAAATTTGAAAAGGATTGCACAATTAGCCTTATTTTTGGCAATATTTACATCTGCTTTTAGTGCATATGGCATTGCATCAGGCAATGACACTTATGATGCATGAAATGAAGATGGAGCACCAGTGGAATGGGATGACCATGGAAACTGGAGAACCCGAAGATAATCTATTGTGCCGTTTTATCCACCACAAATCCCACATACAGTTGCTTGCGATAAAACCTAAGAGGAGCAGCACCCTCTATTTGGATTTCATGATCATGTAACTATTATGTCATGATGTCCAAAAAAGAATAAATCTGTACTTGTTCTGTCATCTATTTACCATGATAGTGCCATAGATCGAGAATTAGGTGAACCAAACAATGTGAAATGGCCATCTTTTAAAACCACACAAAAGTTGTTGTAAATATTGTTGACCAGTTTTGTGTAAGACAAGCGGTTGGCCTCTTTTAATCTACAACTTTTAATCATAGTATTTTTTCAGCTAACAATACTTATCAGAATGCAGCAGACATTTATTTATTGACAAAATTTCTTGTGAATTTGTGAAACCACAAATAGCATAAAGGAGAAGTGTTTCAATTTCCTTAAGGAAACAGGCTGAAATCCTAACAAGAATTCAGGACATTATACCTGTAATACAATCTAGCTGTTGAATAGGCAGGTGCAATTTCTATGGAAGAGAACTATACAGTAGACGCCAGCAGAAAATCTGCAGATATCATTTAAAACATATGTGGTGATGAACAGGGAGTGGTTGAATAAAGTACTTTATTTGCTATTCTGTTTTTGAAACTAAGTTTTATTTTATTATCATTAATATTCAATTCAAAATAATAAATGTGATTTCAAATGTTAAAGGTGTTGTTGCTAATCAGTAATCACTTTAGAATACTCAGAATGAACATTCAATAGTAGGTATAATTAACAGTTTTATGTTACAAAGTACCTATGTCCAAATATGAAAACAAGTCAATGTCTCACCTGCGGGACAGTAGTAATAAATGAGGGCGGTAAACGCTATATAAAAAAAGCATTACTGGACGCCATCATTATTAGTGACATTCCTCTTAGTGATGATGCTGACGATAATGATAATAAAAGAACAAGCGATGATACAGATACTGAAATTCAGTGGAACCACAGATGGAGAAAATAATCTAGGCTAGAGTGCAAAAATTGTAAATAGGTGCTCCATGGTTTTTGGAAAGAAAAAAAACTCATCATTTACTGCACAAACAAACAACCCCCTACATTTTGCCAATTTTTGTCACAAAAACCTAAAACTTGTAATTTAACACAGTAGAAACTGCAAAACTGAACAAAAGAAATAAATCACAATTTGATATTATTTTAAGGGTTAAGAATTACGCCTTTTTTTTTTTTTATAATGTTTAAAGCCTGTTTTACTGCTATGCACTGCAGGCTATGACACTGCTGATACATGGAATGAAGATGGAGCACCAGTGGAATGTGATGGTGGGGGAACCAGAGAACTCAGAGAAAACCTGCCCCTGTGCCACTTTGTGCTCCACAAATCTCGCATGCAGTCACAATTAACCCAAATTTGAAAAAGAAATTTATAAATCTGAATTCAATTGAATTTTTTTAATACATGAGAACTCAAGTAATATCCTAAAAAGTTTATGGAATTGTGAAACAAACTGTCTAGAGCCATCAAAGAAAATATCAACTCAACAGCTTCAAAATTGACTGTGAAACCTTTGTGTCACAGCTTTTATTTCAGCATACCTAGGACTGGTTGATTAAGCAGAAGCATAGCTTGGCAGCAAAATGGTTAAGAGGATCAAAAATATAACTAAAGTTAGGGCTACAAATGTTGCTCATGTGACTATTCATGTAGCAAAATACTGTGCTACTACGGCAGGTATTTTTATTAGGTTTAATTCCTATTTATTTGATTTTATACAAAATTTTAAAAAATGTATCCCTATACATTACCCCTGAATATACTTCTGGCTATATTACTGATGATAAATAGCGTAACTTTGAATTTGTATATTCTTGACCATTGAGCTGTTTACAGGTTTACGATCCAATAAACTGTAAACTGGTTTAATTCCCAATTTAGGAACCAATGTTTTATTTGCAAAACCCTTTCAAATCTTGGTAATTGTTATATCCACTATAATCCTGAGGGCATAAGGAATATATAAAGTAGATGTTGATCTAATGTAGTCATACTGTCCACCTGCTCACCCTTCTTTGTGACGTTACTTATAAATGGTAAAGCAACGCCACTATCAAGTTCATTGTTTTATAAGAATGCCAAAAATAGTAGTATGCGGGTGCTACCAATCTATGAAAATCTGCTATTTGTGGATATTTGGACGGATTTAGGCCTCACAATTCAATAAGCTTATGCTTTGTGACTTAGGCCTTCTAACCTCACCTACGCTATGCAGCTTCTTCCGCTAAGTTTCCATTGTGAATATTGGCAACCCACAGAGACGAGGACAATAGTAGCAATATTCACACAATACGTGCATTACATTTAAAAAAAAAAAAAAAACGCAGAAGCGATAAAATTGAAAACTTTGTGTGGTAAATGTGTCATTAGGATTTATTCTTCATATTTTTGTAACAAAGACGTACACTTGCGATATAGCGATTTAATGGTTATCAGATCTGCAGTTTACCACTTAAAATGATCAGATGCTTGCTGAAAATAACACACAGCAAACAAAATACAGTTGATGTGAATACTAAGAGAGTTAATCTATCTTACTTTTTTAATTCGTAATGAGGGAACTAACTCCAAAGGTAACTCTGTTTTGTGTGTTAATTCCGCTTCTGTTTCGTTATCCCAGTCGTGTTCTTGCTTGATTTCAACTTTCATTTTGCCGATAATTCCAGTATTATTCTTACACCACTACATATAATGAACACTGTACTTCAATTGTTCCCGAGCACAAATTTTTACAAAGCGTACAAATAACAGTGAGAAAATGAGTCACTTTACGTAGAGTTAATAGTCCTGATATCATCAAGAAGCCCTCAGTAACGGAGTATATTACGGAATCTCTTCCCGCATTTCTCTCGCTTACTTGCCTTCGCCTGGCCTGGTGCGCGACGTAATGGAGAGCAGAGTCACATAGGCACTGTATACCCTACGTTTATTTACCTTTTTTCTTTTTCCTTTGTTTTGCCGTATTATTACTGTTTATTACTGTTTTCTTACTTTTACAACACACACATATACACAAACATATAACACCCATGCCCAAGGCGGGACTCGAACCCACGATCCCCAAAATATTACATTTTATGATCTGATGTTGCTTTTCCCTTGTTTAGGTGAGAGTTGGCTCTGCCTTGTTGATCATAGCGGGAGTATAAAGCCGGCGGCAAGAGAGACAGTTGTCCCGCCGATGGCTATATTGCAAGTTTTTGTTTTAGGGTTAGTGTGCAAAACTTTAGATTAATGTTCGTGTTTTCTGTTCGGGAAGAACACAAGAAAAATGTTATTTATAATTTGTAATAGAGTATGCGAATAGAACTGGGAAGGGCAGCACGATGAAAGTTGAAATTAAGAAAGAAGACGACTGGCAGGACGAAACAACAACGGATTCAGCACATAAAAGAGAGTTAACTTTGGAGTTAATTCCTTTGTTGCAAATTAAAAACGTAAGTATAAGGTTAAGTTTTCGAGTGTGATCAATTTTCTTTCATTTCAGTTATTTTTACCACCGAATAAACTTACAGTTGATTCCTACTTTGTAGCAGTTGGATATCTTATAATATAGGTAAGTGACTTATTGGGAAAATAGGGTTATGATATGTCCTGAAGCAATAATCGGCATTCCACAAGACTATTCCTGATAAATTCCTACTATACAATACCGCTCGGAAAAACTATAGATATGCTTTGTTGCAAATTAAAAACGTAAGTTTAAGGTTAAGTTCTCGAGTGTGATTAATTTTATTTCATTTCAGTTATTTTTACCACCGAATAAGCTTACAGTGAGTTGATTCTTACTTTGTAGCAGTTCGATATCTTATAATATAGTTAAGTGACTTATTGGGAAAATAGGGTTATTGTATGTACTGAAGAAGTAACCTGTATTCCACAAGACTATTCGTGATAAATTCCTACTATATAGTACCGCTTGGAATAGCTATAGAAATGCATAACACATACTCATTTGCGATGGTGTTGTAGTGTCAAAATGTGAGAAAACTCACTTATATATTTAATTCTGAATAACTTATATTTTTTACTTTTGTCACTTGTGTTCCTCATACACAATACCTCACATGAGGCATCATGGGAACATAACCTGCTATTGGAGTTGGCAACATTGCTGCCTCGGTTATTATAGAGAACTTCGGCCGCTCTAGAAATTAAACAAATTGTGGTTTGACTGATAGTTTGGTTTATACTTATTACGTTTTCATCAATTTTTTTTATCGGTAAAGCTCTGTAATTAAGTTAGATGCTAATTTATTACGTGCGCGTAGTGATCCTTATTTGTGAATATTTATGAAGTATGCTGCCTAGAAGGAGTAGAATATAAATAAAGAAGTCTTGTAGTACTTTTGCAATGTAAATATTTAATAATATTACGCGCTAAAGTGCCTAAAACCTGAGTTTCATTGTAGGCGGAAGGCGATCAGTGTTGAGGTACGCATACGCGCTAAAGTGCCTAAAACCTGAGTTTCATTGTAGGCGGAAGGCGATCAGTGTTGAGGTACGCAACACTGGCATATGTTGCTAGATGTGCTGATGTTTGACCAGTATGTTTCACGCAGATACAGCTGTTCAGTGAAGGCAGTACAATGTTAAGAATTCCTGTCAGGTATTAAAAATGAAACATTATAATACCAAGAATGGATTCTTTTTTCTTTTTCTGGTTGTTATGCAGAACTTCAGTCACTCTAAAATCGAGTGAAACTAAGTGCGATTGATTGACTTTGTATTTATGATAATTTCAAAACCTGTGGTTTTCAAATTTAGCGGAGGTTAGGTTCTAATCTGTTTAGGTTAGGGTGTGTATATAAATTTGTTTCTAATTTTCTATTGTAATACATGGCGGAGAAATATGTTTCAGAACATTACATTAAATAAATACATAGAGCAATTGTTTGCGATGAGTGGTGATAGGCTTGCATATTATGGGTAACGGAGTGCAGAATTTACGGAAATGAAGAACCTTTAGTCTTGAAAGTAGCAGGAGGCCCGCAGGCCACAGCGAAGCCAAGGAGTCCTGCATTTTCTACATTAAACGCGAGGTTAGCCTTAGGTTTAGTGTGTGTATATAAACTGATGTTACTGTGATGATGCACTACACTAAGTACGTATATAGAGTAATTCCATGGGAAAAATAGTGATTGAGCTTAATGTCGTGGGTAATAAAATGCAGAATTTGCATAAATGAAGATACAATGTCTGATAGCCTTACCTTTTATGCATGGTGAGGAGTATAAAGCTGCCCAACGGCTTTGAAGAAAGCATGAAGTCTGTGCCGGTGATCGGGATATGCTCTTTTAAACATAAACTCTGCCAAGTATCTGCTGTAATGTGCTTTCTTACGACCGAACCTTGGAACCTTGACTTTTTCTGCATCGGAATGTTTCGTACCTCCAATTTGCAGTGAGAGTAGCATCACAATTAGGACAACTACGACAGTTTGATAGAACACCGTGATTTATTAAGAACTCTCTTAATGTTTCTGTATTTGGCACAGTTTGGTTGCTGTAACTATACCGTCCAATAGATGCGGTGAGTCACCATGCTAACTACAGCGGCCCCGTTAGGGTGCAAAACTGGCATAAGTTGCAGCGGAGAGAAAAAAAGAATTACCGCTGTCTCTAAGCTGCAAACCGTAGCCGAGGAACTTTTTTTTTTTTAATTAGGAGAGGAGTTGGCCGCATCTATCAAACATTGAGAAAATGTAGCCAAGGGATCTGTGAAGAGCAAACCCCCAATGAACTGCGGCATGTAATGACATTCTTATTAGTTCCTTTTTGACTACTTCTGCTTCAAAGTGCACTAATTTCATTATAAAGTGACTGCCAAAAAGGCTGGGTAGGTGATTAATATGGCTTTGTTTGAACACCAAACTGTGTTTACTGACCTCTTTGTTTATTCAGAGTTACTTTGTATTATTTAGCAGATTCCATAATAAATGAACAAATAAAATATGGTTACTCACATTCAGGTGTAAAACCATTCTAATTGCATGAATGTGATGATTTCAAGCAATAAATGTTGAAGCGTTTTACTAATATGTTGCACTTGCAGAATTTTTGTGACAGTCAAGGTAAACAAAACACATTGCTTACAATGTTCCAAAAGGTGTAATCTCATATTGGTTAGTTTGAATAAATTATAAACATGATTAAAATTAATATAATTAAAAAAATAATTAAATAAGACTGTAAATTATTAACTTGAAACCACTGATTCAATCCTCCTATTTTTATCAAAACATAATGTAAATTTTGAGCACTAAAATGTTATGAGATGGCGATTGAACCAGTAACATTCAAGGAGCTCATTATATATTTTGCCCAATGTCATTTTGTTGACAGTAGTTAAATGAAACAATATGTGGTGTGGTGACATCTGTATATTTTAAGCTATTTTAATTGTGTACAGTTTTTGGATACTTGGCAGGGAACAGATTTGAGTGTGAATATGACCTATTGACAAGGATGTGTGCATATTTTAGACTTTGCATCTGCAAGAATTTTTAAGGTAATTTTTTAGTCAGGATATTCCCAATGAAAAATCAGGATATGGTGATTTATGTTAGGGTAATGCTTTGACATGTTTTTAAGACTATAAGTGCATGGATATATTGTTATTTATCAAATCAATGTCTGCATTATGCAGTATCAAGTACCAGTGTGTTGACAGAAAATGGAGGTAGCAATTTTTCACTGATAATGTTACATTTAGTTTTTTGCATATTAAGATGTTTCCAGTTTCAGGTACATATTTGAGTTTCATGTCAGTTTAGTATTTTAAATGGGGTTAAAGACAAATTAGTTCCAGTAAATTCATCCAAGAAAGCAATAAATCATTCATTTGAATTGTATCTTCAACTGCTGGTTCTGGTATACAATCTATGTGTTATTCTGTTTATAGCTAAAAGATAACTGTACCATCTGTGAAATTCTTCTACGTTACTTCCATCAGATTCTGTTTCTGAGGTTTATTGACTTGTAAAATTTTTCATACGTTCTGGGCAAATGTAATTGATCTAGGGCATCCCCTGCCAGTGACTTGTATTCATTGATGCTTACAAAAATGACTCTGGGATTTTTCTCGCAATATTTGAAGTGCATCCCAAGGAGTCTGTTTAATGTTGTTTTAGCAATGCTTTTCCTCCTATTTTAGTGATATATTTGCATAATTATATCAAGTAAAGAAAATCACAAAATTTCATCTATTTGACTTCATAAGGCTGCTTATCTTTATGGCTCTGTGAGTGTGAAATTTGGAAAATTGTCAACTAGATCTGCAAAGTATAAACTAGGACAAATTTCTTTGACTTTTCAATTATGCCGTGCATGGAATCTACTTCTAGGTAAGAATGAGCACTCCAAAAATAAATTTATGTTCTATGGCTAGAAGATGAGATATCTTTAGTAAGTACAGGGATTGGGCACCAACATATTGGTTGCAGTTTTGACCTCTGCAAGTAGCAGGAAATAGGATCTCTTCAGTAACTTCTTTTGGAAGGTTTGTAAGATACTGAAATAAATATAAAACAATTTCAGAAGTGTCTCTACTTCCATTTATATGTATCTAGGCATAGCAATAAGCTTTATTTGGTGAGGATGCTTCATAGGTTGTCAAATTGTATACACAAAATTTTCTACTGTGATATATCTGATAGACAGCAAATAGAATGTCACCATTATGAATTTAGCATCCTTATTTTTATGTATAGTATAAAGATGGCACTGCTTGAAAAAATGCTGGATTACAGTAATGACAAAAGATTTGTCAATGAGTTATGTGATATTGGCACATAATTTCCTGCTTCCAAGGCCTTTTGTGTAAACATTTCATACATTTTGCTGATATCAGATTAGAATCCAAATATTCTCTTTTAGGTTGACTTTCACGAGTTTTAGGTGTAGAGGTGCATATGGCCGAGTAACCATTGAAGGGATGAGTAGTTATTCTGCTTTAACAATAAACCAAATGGGTACAATAACTGGGTACACAAGGCCTTTGTTTCCCTGCAAAACTTTTCAGACATTCTTGATCTCTATCTCCAGCGTTTTCTTGTAATATCTAAACTGGAAATTTTGGAATTTGATTGTAGACTATATAAGGAGCCGACTACTGCCAGTGCTTGAAGTGACTTAAAAGTAAATGTAGTGTGTGATGAATGCTAAGAAAGCGACACGAACACAGTGACTCAATTAACAGTGTACCAAAAGTGTAAGTTATGAATACGTTACTACTCTGGTCACAATAAAGTGAATTAAAAGAAGCTGGTGTTCTCATTTGTTATATTGATGTCATAAGTGGGATACAAAAAAAAAGCCAAATAGAGGAGATGCTTCAGAGGCTGTCTGGAAGAAATGCAGAAATTATATTCTGGGATGGGAGAATGGAAAGTGAAATAATGCCAGTGAATTCCTCTTTTTTTCTGATTGTGCTTGATGCCTGTTTTTCTACTTTGGCACCACAGGTGATGAATTCCTCATTAGAAAAGGTGCAGGCAGAAATAAAGACCGAACTAAAGTGTATAAAAAAGCTATGGAAACCGTAGTGGAGAGGATGAGAAATTAAATAACAGCTGTAAATTGTATGATGAAGAACCTGAAAACAAAATTTTCTAGCAAATTCAATAAACAGCTGTCTAGTGTGAGGAAGGATGTATGCAGATCTTGAGAGAACAATAAAGAACCCTAGCCATCATGTTGTATGCTTGGAGAATGTGTTACTGCTCTTGGGGGGAAGACAGCAACAGTGAATGCCAAGATAGAAGAAATGCTTAATGGGAGACTTAAGGATATAAAGTTTGAGATGGCTGGAAGTGACACAACATCTGTGCTTGAAAGCCACCGAATTATGGCACTTGGCCATCATTTAAAATCTTCTGCCTACAATTTGGTGACATTGCTACCTGCAGCCTTTGGTTGAGAGAATAGGAAGCAGCACATTTACAGAAGCCATCAGGGGCAGACAGCAGAAGTCTTGAGTAGGATACAGATATTGGCTTCATCCGGAGACATTTGGAGGGCTCTTGATAACCATTTTAGAAACCATTGCTTTTCTGCTGCTTATTATCAGCTCATGTTGAGGCAACCAGGAGAGACACTGCAGCATTCGTGTTGGCCATAAAAAAATTAGTGGTCAAAGCTCTGGTGGACTTTCCATCCAATTTTGTCACCTGAGAAGCCGCGGATGTATGACATAAGAGATATGAGAGCACCTGATGCTTGCAAGTACAAGACCATCTATGAGGCTCCAAGAGCTGTGCTAAAGATGGTGGTCAGATTAACAATAGCCCCTAGCAGGACAATTAGCAGTTGATTTAATTGTTTTTTTCACACAAACTCTGTGTAGGACTGTAGTTGAGTAAGAAGGGAGTCAGACTGAAACAATTCATAGCCAGGATTTGAGCCATGAATCTTCTGGTCTCTAGCCAATTGCTCTACCACTGAGCTGCCATTGCAACATGCCAGCATAGCATTAAATTTCTCACATGTTTCCTGGTAAACCACAAGGTGATCACAAACTATTTTGAGATGACATACCCAAATGGCAATTTACAATATCTTAAGTACTGTAAGTCCTAGGCTTCATAGTATAGCCAACTGTTATGGTCAAATGTTAATTAAATTTTCACACAAGCTGTGGGCCATGCCATGGCCAAGAGGTTAGACCACTCGCCTCTCACCTAGATGGCCCGGGTTCGATCCCATGAGACCGCATGTGAGATTTGTGGTGTACAAAGCAGCACTGGGGCGGGTTTTCTCCAGGTTTTCCAGTTTCCCCCGCCATTGTATTCCACTGGTGCTTCATCTTCATTCATGTATCATCAGTGTCACCGCCTGCAGTGCCATAAGTAGTTTAAAAGGGCGTTAAACGCTACCAAAAAAAAACAAAAACACAATGTGTGCGTAGGACAGGTGTAGATAAGTAGAATCAAACTGAAAACTTCAATGCCATAGCTGGGATTTGAAATACAGATCTCTAGCAGATTTAATTGGTTTTTCACATAAGCCATGTGAACGACAGGAGTTGGATAGGTAGAGCCCAACTGAAAAATTCAATGCCACAACTGGGATTTGAACCACAGATCTCCCAGGTTCTAGCCAGTTGCTCTACCACTGAACTACTATGGCAACATGCCAGCAAAACATTAAATTTCTAAACTGATTCACATGTTTCCCAGTAAACCACAAGGTGATGACTTACTCTAATGGTGACTTATAATGTTGTAGGTACTTCAAGTCCCTGGCTTCATAGTATAGCCAATTATTATGGTCAATGCTATGTTGGTATGTTGCCATGGTAGCTCAGTGGTAGAGCAACTGGCTAGAACCTGGGAGATCTGTGGTTCAAATCCCAGTTATAGCATTGAATTTTTCAATCGGACTCTACCTATCCAACTCCTGTCGTACACAGCTTATGTGAAAAAACAATTAAATTATTACTAATTGACCATAAAAGTTAATAATACTATGAAGCTCGGGACTAGAGTTATGACATTGTAAGTCATCTTATAACTCTCAAGAAGATAATATAAATATTCTTAAACAATTCATGTATTGCAGCATTATGTTTTGTTTCCATTTGTTTTTCCTCTCTATATTCATATATATATATATATTTCAGGTAAAAAATGCAGACAAGCCATTTGTTGCAATAATTGTGTGTAATGTTAAAATGAAACATAATATGGCATTCAAACATCTTATTTTTATTATTTATTAACCCCATCTGTTCTTAATACATTATATGACCAGAAAAGTCAAAGATTAAGAATGGGGCACTGATTGTAGCACATGCTGAGTTCAAACAAAGAATACGCATGCCTTCTTAATGGTAATTGTTTAGGGGCATAACATCCTAATGGTGATATTGCTATGAAACATAAATACATAACATTTGTCCATCCCATTAGCAGAATGGTAGCATACCTGTCTCAGATGTGGCGCATTTGGGTTTGATTCCAGGGATTTTATATCCACTGGAATGGCTTGATATGAGTCCTTTCATCATACCATCCTGCAGAAGAGAAAATGATGACACTGGTGCAGTCTCATCTTGTCTGAATGCTGAGGTGGGATTGTGGTTTCTCCCACAATTCTGTCTTGACTATTGACTGACCTTCAGGTTGAAAACTCAACATTATCATCATCACATAATTATCCCTTGGTTGTGTCATGCAGTTTAGTGCCCTACTTCAGGGCTAGATTTGAAATATCATAGCAAACTTGACTGAAACAATTTGGCCAGTACAAAGTTGTAGCTTCTATAAAAATGCCCACATCATTGTCAATAGATCATATTTATACTTGAACATATTCTGTGCCAAGTACCCCAAAACTACTCTTACCAACACCAAATAACATATGAATCCATTCCATGATCAATTCATAGAACACTATTGACTAACGTATTCATCTCATACCATTGGGCAAAACAATTAACCAATGAGAAGAGCATAGGCGAATTGGGTGGAACAGACAAAATGGTATGTTCAATTAAACAGGAACAGTTTAAAATTCTGAAAAATGGGTTAAAATTCTATACATTTATACTCAAACATTTATACTTCCAAAATCATAATGTTCATAATAATATTGAAAAATTAAAGCCTTGAAAATTAGTGAATTCATTTTTAAAATAAGTAAGCAATTACCTGAAATCACTAAAACCAGTAGCTTTTTCTTCCAGTGATAGTACAGTGCTGAACATGAAGAGGGGATTGCATCAGATGTATCAGATGAATTAGAAGATTCCAATTCAGCTAGAAGAGTAGTTTAGAAATTGGAGGTACTTATGATTATTTTCCATGTTACTGGGATAAAAATAGTTACTGCTACTGAGACTATCAAATCAGATATTAAAAATGTAGAAAAGAATAATAAAAGGAAAAAGATCTTAAAGAATGGGAGAGAAACAGAGTAAGGGACCAATGAATGATGCATCTTTATTTAGTCTATCATCATAGCTGCACCATGGCTGAGTGGTTAGACCAATTGCCTCTCACCAAGGCAGCCTGGGTTCTATCCCAACTGACTGACTGCATGTGGAATTTGTGGTGGACAAAGCAGAGCAGGTTTTTTCCAGTTTTTTCACCGGTGCTTCATCTTCATTCCATGTATCATCAGTCATTTTCTGTGGTGATGATGGTAAAAGCGGGCATTAAACAGTATAAAAAATAGTGTATTATCAAAGCAAGGATGGCAAAGCAACTAGAGCACCTACATGCAAATCAAGACACAACTTCCTTGGAAGCAAAAGTTTGCAAGGAAGATTGTAATGCCCATTACTTTGAATTAAATTAATAAGGGCAAGTTTGTTTCAGAACACAGGAAAGCATTTTCATTTAATTGCTCCAAAAAAAGCAAAGACTTAAGAGGGCAAATTAATCTAGATATGGATTCTTTAACCCTTTTTGGTCAGAATGTGGTATAATATGTGTTTGCCTCCAGAGGCTAAGTAACTTGGCCACCAACTTTGGATCTATTAATGCTTTCCAAATTGTTAAATGTCTGCAACATTGTTTGTTAATGAAACCTTAGAACCTGGCATTAACAGATACATATATTATTCTATAAAAGCAGAAGTCATCTGTGGTTTGTTTATATTCAATTGAAAACTGGTTTTAAAAATAATACCAGAAACTATAAAGAACATCAAAAGCTGGTAGAAATCAACAAAGAAGAATGCACAGCTCTAATGTGTTATATTGACAAAGGAATGAATTTTGGTATAGCTAGCAGAATCTGATATAAAAATTCATCTGCACAGTGTATTTAAAAAACTTTAAGTCTAACATATTTTGACTATGGGAAACATATATATTGACTGGATTTGAAGGATGTCAAATAGAATTCTAGAGCTTAAGGTACAGTAATGAATTATGAAGCAAGTGGTTTATGAATATTTGGCAATTAGAGCTCCAGATTGTAGTCACACTATGCATTCCTGATCTTGTTTCTGGGCTGTTGAGAACCAAAATATGATATGTTTTGCTTTCTGTTCTAGTTTCCATTCTCAGCTATTGTAAATGAAAATATGTGATATTTTGACTTTGTTTCTGAGGTTATTTTGAAGCTCCCTTGTATATGTAATTCAAATTAATATATGTATCTTTAATTTTTGGCTAAGAAAATATATTGTAACAGAGATTAAAAACAAATGTGTACTACAAAACTGTTGTATTTTGTTAGTTTCACCTACAATTTCTTGGTAGCATTTTATGTACTCTTGTAACTGTTTAGCTCACTAAATCATTGTGGCTAAATGGTAAGAGTGCTGCTGCACTAGTGATCTAAAATATATGCATGGCGCAGGCAAATCTAATTATAGTTCAGTAGCTCAAAAAGAAATATTGAAATATAAAAAGAGTAGAGTTGAATGGAAAAACAGTAACCATGAAGGAACAGCAAAGTTAGAGATGAAATAGGAGAAATTAGCAGATATAAGAGTCTACTTGGAAGGCATATGTTATATACAATAGTAATTACAATTGCTCCCATTCTGCCCAATGAGTATAATTAGAAATTATGTGAATAATGTGTATAATTACCTAGAGCAATAATCAAAGTAACCAATATATAAATGTTAACTGCCTTTTGTCTCTATTAGAATGTTATTCTAACTTCATTATTTTATTGCAGGAAACTGTCTTAAAGGTGAATGGGATAAAGGAAGATCCATTTTCACAATCTCCAAGGTAATAAATATTGAATCCTTACAACTTTCATGTTCAATAACATAACACTGTTTTATTTCCTTAGGTTACCATGCTCAACTTCATAATGGTGAATACTATAGTTACCACCACAAAAATTAAGAATTTTGTTTTCAGTTATTTAGCACTGCTGTGCTGTCAAAGTATCATCTTCATGAATTCAAGGTCTTTACTGTAACAAAAACGTAAATATCAGTGGGTAAAATATCTTAGAAATGTGATGTCCAAACTCTTAATACTATTTGTGCATTTATTTGGTATTATTATTAGAAATTCATTCTATTTTTAAATTAGCCACTGATGGTTTGCATGATCTAATTGTAAAGGATAAAAGCATAATTCTCTACACACAGATGGTTTTGTATGTTGAGTCATACATATTAGCACTTCCTCTCTCTGCTACCATTTGCTACATTGTGCCATGTATGAGTATGGAATGACGGGGTTTGTCTGGCTTAGGGTGTCATTATAATTTAACTTAGGCTTTTCTTAGGGCTATGATTTAGCAAACTAAAATGATTTGGAAAGGAGTGTGGGTCATTTTACAATGTACTATAAATTCTTATAAGTTACTTTTACTTAAGAACTTAATGTTAAAATCAATAAAACTAAATGAATAAAGAGTTCATAAAATGCTGAGAGTGGTTTGCAGACAGTGCTCAGCTCACCTAATTACACTTGTACAAAAGGTCAATATTTATGTTTATTTGTAAAACCTGTATAAAATAATAATTAGAGAACGTCTGTAGCTTAACTGGAAGTGTAAAGCACAGAAATAATGTTAACCTATGTTGGTTGCTTTATTATGCTATTGAAAATTGTTAACTTCTGATTCTGATAAAGGAGGTGCCACTATAAAGTGTTCTATTCAATTTTTCTCTACTGAAAGTGCTGACTTGTACAGTATCTCCACATTTGGTGTATGCATGCAGTTGATATAGCTTCTGTGATGGTATCAAGAAGGTATCTTCATGATGCCATTACACATCATTAACCATTTGTCAGGTTACAGACTGCCAACACTATAACTCAACATTTTCAATCGGCTGTTTTTGTTTATTTCCCAGGCACTCAAAATTCTTTCTTTGTAATCCAGTATTCAGTATATAGAGGACTTAAAATATTGTCCAACATAGTACTACAACAATGACAGCTACACTAGTGAGTGCTTAATTTAATTACAACAATAAAAAAAAAGTAAAAAATTGGTTGGTTGAGACACTCGTCATCAATTTATGCTCTGATAATTAAAAAACTGCGCTAGTTCCATCATCAGCACATGTCTCAGTGGTTGTTTTGTTTTCTGATTGTTGTGGAACTGATTTACGTGTGATGACATTTTAATGAGTTTCCAGAATTGTTGGGCAGCAATTCAGAGTTCATGAGGAGGTTCTTGTGTTATAAGATAAGATACCTTTGTCAGGTATCCAGCTGATTGATTTTTGGAGAATTTAACAAAATGTTTGAGATATATGTATAATCTTGTCCGTTCTGGAAATCTGGATTCTAAGTTTCTCTGTCTTCTGGCAAAACACACAAGTTGCATTCAGTGCAATCCATCTATTGATTCTAGTATTCCTGTTGCTAGTTATGGATCTTTGAATTTGTTCAAAGTGGTTTTAAATGCTATATTGATTCTCAGAAGCTAATGTGATGTATTTGTTTAAGAAGCTCTTTGGAATCCATGGTATGTGAATTTTGTAACATGGAAACTCCACTTTCACCATTCTGGGAGAACTGCTAATGTCACCATAAGATTGCTTAATTTCAGAAACCTTCCCATATTTGTTTAATAGCTGTAAGTATATGTTGACAAATTTGGCATTATTTTTGTAAATGTCTCAAAATATGCTTAAAGCAGTAAGTCCATACAAGATCAATACAATTCTCAACATGCTATTCGAGTGAGTCACCTTATTTCCACAGCATTATTAAAACATTAATGGTTGTTGCTGTTTAGAATCATGGAGGAGCATCGCCATGAATTTCCGCCTGTAACTTTGTCAAGTTATATAAACTATATGGCTGATAGACTTTTGACTAATGATGAAAACACTGTTGTATGTTTGTCATAAGTTTTGTGAGAAATATCCAACACTTTCTGTAAAAGAAGTGATAAAATTAACTCATGAATTCACAGGGATTTTGACTACAAGTATAAACAGTGCTCAATGAAAGATCAGAAATGGAAAAAGTGTTACACCAGGAAAAAGAAGTTAGCATGTGAAATACATGATACTAGAATGTGATTTTGTGAAGAATGCAATTTGTGTAAAAGTGCACAATTCCTTTTTTAAAAATTATTTGCCAACAGTTGATAAAGTGCCACATGTAATGAAAGAAGAAACATTATTTTGGGTTATTGACACCATTGTTAACCAGGTTATCAACCTTGGAGTGGAAATCAGCAGCACAAACAGCTCAGGCAACTCTCTTTACCAGGAAACATGTGAATGAGTTTCGGAAATTTAATGCCATGCTGGCTCAGTGGTAGAGTAACTGGCCAGAGACCAGGAGATTAATGGTTTCAAACTCGGCTATGGCATTACATTTACCAATCTGACTCCTGTCCTCACACAGCTTGTGTGAAAAAACAAAGTAACACAGTAATGAAGATGTTTCGGGTGCCCCTTGCCACCTCAGTCCTTATTCCTTTTCTACCTGCTCATTGGGTTGGGGTGGCCAGTCCTTCACTAGATGACCTTGCCTGCCAAACTGCTAATACCTAACACTAGAAGGTCATTGTCTATTGGGTGTTTATCTGTATGATAAAGTAACCTAATTTTGTAATCCATCTGCTTTTTCACTGAATTTAATTCTGTTTAACAGCTTGTTTAAATTCAAATCAGAGGGTAAAGTTCTCTCATATATATTACAAATGTTTTACAGCAAAAGTATTACATTAAATAATTTGCTTCTAAAATAAAAAATTCAACTATCTTTAATGCTGCAAGGTAACCTAATTTGGTTATGGAGTAATATAATTTGGTGAGAAATTTCTTTGTGATTGACACTTGTGGGATGTGCCATCTGCTGGCAGCAGCTCATCTGGTTGCTGACCAAATAGGGTAAGATGCATAGCCATCAAAGTTATATCATTGGTATTGCAATACCTATTGGTTCATTTTAAATTAATGCACACGTGCTCATGCAGGCTGATCTGATTATTTGACTTCAGTCTTTGAAAAATTTGGTTGTGGTATACACAGTGATTCCTTAAGGATTTACATTTATAATCATTACCACCTTTTATGCACCACGGATATAGCGCTGGTTCTCATCCCAGCACTACCATGAGTGACACTGTGATTTGAAAATGACTTACAGCCATCCCCCCAGGAGCCTACAATAGGTGTATGGGCTTGGCGTACTGGTGTCCTGAGCCAATCTTGACTCCATCAAGTTGGCAACCTCTGAGTGATGAGGAAGTTGGTAAGTCAAACTGTCCACCTACATGTAAGCCGAGCAAGGAGAAAGAAATAGAAGTGGAAAGAAGTATCATGGTTGATTGAGGGTTGCATACTTCAGCCTGGGCTTCTGACTTTTAGTAACTGGGGAGGGTGTGCAACCTAAAACACCATTTTGGTTTCTGCTTTGCCTAAACAGGAGGCTAGGGACTAACCCACCCCTAGTAAATCAGCCAGGACTAAGTATTATACGAAACTCCAGAGGAGTGGCACAGCGAGCCTGCTGTGTCCTTCATAACCCTGTCACCCCGGTTGAGCTTCATGGTGGGTGGGGAGCAGTGGGGCATAACTAAACCCATTTTTATGCCATCCAAAAATTGGCAACAAACCAGTTTAATGTGCAGAAAAGAAGTTGTTGAGTCCAGTGCTCCTCACTACTTGGTAATACATAAGACAGAGGAAGGCAAGAAATTTACATCACTTACCCCATTTACTATTCAAAAAGGCCTTAATAACATAGATGATCCAGTGAATTCCTGTACTTGATCCCATAATGGCCTGCTCCTGGTTGAAGCAATATCAGCATCCCAGGCATCAAAATTATTGCACGCAAGTCTGTTAGGCAGTTTCCCTGTAAAGATCTAAATGCACAAGCCCTTGAACTCCTCGGTAGAGGTTGTCACCATCTGTGTGTTGGATGATTTGCCCAATGAGATTCAGGAGCAGCTTGCAGCACTTCGGTGTATAGGGTTCAGTGAAGAGTTAATGGTGAATTTGTGCCTAGCTGTACCCTGTTCCTTAACTTTGATCAGATAGATCTCCCTCAAGGTATTAAAGCAGGATACATAGCCATCCAGGTAAGGCCATACATCCAGAATCCATTGTGCTGCTACAAGTGTCAATGCTTTGGACACACTAGTGAATTTTTTAGTGGTGACATCTCAACCGTGTAGATGTCACGCACGATGGAGTTTGTGCGTCAACTTCATGCTGTGTTAACTGCAGCAGTAAGCATCCATTTAGTTCCCGTAACTGTCCCCATTTTGGAGAGGATAGAGTGATCCAGGAGGTGTCCTCGGAAGCTCCTGCAAATCCCAACCCTCTGTCCTAGAGTCTGGTATCTACACTCGGTTGTAGCTAAGCTAGTACCTAAGCAGAAAATCTCAATGCAGAACTGTGATATAAATGGAACCACAACTGCAGAAAAGACTCATAGCCAGAACACTAACCAAGCCAACAGTGTCCCCATCTGCCTCTTCTACTTTTGTAAGCATATTCTGATAAAGTGTCATCCAGCCTTTAATCTCAGGCAGTAAGTCAGGAGTAACTGTTGAGTATTCTGCACCAGTGAAAGCCTTTAAGACCAAATATGTGTGTACTGACTTCTTTAAAGAGAATGTAAAGTCCCCTCCTAAAACATCTAAGGGAAGAAAAAGTCCACCTTCACTGCATAGACTCTCTTGTGATAAATCTTCTGGGGAAGGAATTGGTCGGTGACCACCATCTTAGCCGATCAGCACCTCTAATCGTTTCGAGGCTCTCAAAGCAAAATTCTCTATTGGTAAGGACACCTCCCATATGGAGAAGATGAACCAGGAGGATTCTGCCCTCACTGCCAGGCAGCCAGTGCATAAGCTGCAGGTTTGTACTCCTGAAAAAAGTGTTAGTCCGACAGCCAAGAAAAATAAACCAAACTGACCATCACAGCCAAATATGCAGAAGTGCCTTTCCATTTAAATCTTATCCCATACAATAGAGCATGGCTATCTTACAGTGGAACTTAGGCCATGTCAACTAGAGTTTGTCTTGTTGCTCCACCAACATCAACATTTGGTTGTTTGCTTGCAAGAGACCAAGCTCCTTCCCCAAGGCCACCTTACTATCCAGCAGTACTCTTCTGTGCAATGTTATGTATCACTAGCAGATGGATTTTCTGCACATGGAGGCACCATATCAGAGATGATATCTGCGCTGAATGTGTACCCATACAATTTGACATACAGTCCATTGCTATAAGGATTAAGCTACCCTCCATTAGCTTCACCATTTGCAGTATGAAGGCATCTCACACACTGATTTAGAAGCCCAAGTCTCCCAGCTACCAACAACTCTTTTGATGGTAGGGGACATGAATGCCCACTTTGGCTTGTGCGAGAGGTAAACTGATTGCAGATTTCTTGGATCATATTAATCTATCTCTCCTGAACACGAGAGAGCCTACATTTCTTTTTGACGTCTTAATAGTTGTTATCGCCCGGATATAGCCATCTGTTCTCCACAGTTGGAAATTTCCTTACAATGGAATATCATCTCTGAGTTACATTCAAGTGACCAATTTCCTATACTTATTTGCTCTAAGTTCTGGATGTACTTTCCACCCATTTACCTAAGTGATGCTTAAAACAGGCAAATTGGACCCTGTATTCCAGCTTGGCCATTTTTCATTACGACGAGCATGACTTTGGATCTTTTAGTTCAATCCTCATCTAAATAATTATTTCTGCTGCTGAGTTTTCTATTCTGCGATCAACTGGACATCCCCATCGATTTCCTGTCCCTTGGAGGACAGATGAATGCCGGAATGCCATTTGTGCTCACAGACCTGCTCTCAGAGTTTTCCAGTATCACCCTACTCTGGATAATGTAATTCAATATAAAAAGCTGCATGCCCATTCTAGACAAATTATTAAGGATAACAAGAAGATCCCATGGAATAAGTTTGTTGCCTCTTTTAATCAACATACATCTTCCTCTGTTGTATAGGGTAAGTTAAGGCATGTAGCGGCAAAGGGACCTATATGCCAATTGCCGGTCTAAAACAGCGCAGGTGCTGTGGTTGATACATTTAGCATGGCTAACACTTTTGGCAGTGCTTTCGCTCAACTGTCTAGCTCAGATAATTATCTGAGTTTCTTCCAGTTAAGGCTGAGGTCAAATCTCAAGAGTTTGCCTTCCACTCTGGAAACTTTAAGACTACAATTTTATTTTCACCATGGCGGAGCTGGACAATGCACTCTCATCTTTGTGAAACTCTGCACCAGGTCCAGATGACATGCATGTCAAAATGTTGCAACATCTCTTTCCTGAAGGCTAGACTTTCCTACTCGAGGTGTATTATCGTGTCAGCAATTGACCACCTTGTCTTGCTATAAACTCAGATCATAGACGGGTTTCTTAAGAACAGACACATAGTTAGGATACTTCTTAACCTCAAGAAGGCCTGTGATACATGTTGGCAGATGAGGATATTATGTTCTCTCCACAACTGAAACATAGCTGGATGCCTACTGTTGTTCATTCAGTTTATGCGGGAGTGCATTTTCTGAGTAAAGGTCAGCTCGGTTTTTTCGAACAATTTTATTTAAGAGAGCAGCATGCCTCAGGGGTTGGTACTAAGCATGATGCTGTTTACTACAGTGATTAATTCCATGTTGCAGTGTAAACACCATCTCTATAATTGGAGCTCTAAAAATGGCTTTCGTTTTTCACCTAGGATAGTCTGTATTAACTTCTGGCACCATAGGTGGGATTTCTCCCTTTATCTTTGAATTTTTTAGTTTTTTACGAGTTTAAAATGTTCTTTTAAAGGCTCAGTTAAGTAATTAAAGTTACACGAGAAATAGAAAAGGATTAGAATAATAAATACATTAGATGTGTATTGTAATTAATATCGTTAATTTCAGTATGGCACGGACTCTTCAACTCAGATTTACTTCCCTTCATGGAGGATGTGATATTCATGAGCTTGGTGTTTGATCAGAAACTATGTTTTTTCACCACATGTAGCACAGCTTAAAGCACAGTGTTATCACTCTATTAATATTTTATGAATTACTGTGACAAATCTTGGGAAACAGATTGGACAGTACTGCTGCATATTTATCGTGCACTGATCCGGTTCAATCTACACTATGGATGCACTATGTATTCTTGAGTACAACCATGTGTGTGGCTGTAAGGGCTTTTCCAACCAGCCCAGTTGTTGGCCTCTACACCAAATTGGAAGAATCCCTCTACAATGTCAGCATGATGTCCTGCTAGGTAATTATGGCTGTGGACTTAAATGCATTCCTTCCTATCCATAGTTAACCCTCTTTTTCTCCACCAAGCTGGATGGACGTTATTGGAACCTCTCACTTAGTCAAAGGCCTGCCAGTTTCTGTTTCCCAGAACTGCTTCGGAAATTCGTTACTGATCTGCCTAGCATGTTGCTCAAGGGGAAGAGGAAGCATCCACCTTGGTTACATGCTACAATCCTATATCTCGGGATGACGGCATACAGGAAATCTATGATGCCAGTGGGTGACTTTCTCTCGTGTATGTCGTTGGAAGGAGGTGATTTTAGCATGCTTGTGTATTGGCCATTGCTTTTTTACCCACAACTACCCTCTTAAAGGGAATCCTGCTCCCCTGTGTCCTGCTGTGTATACAAGTATTGTCTGTCTGTCATTTATTGCTGGAGTGTGTTAGTTTAGCGCATATTTGAGCCTCCCTGCAACTGCTAGTCTCTCTTGGGGAGTTACTGGCAGATGATATAGTGGTGGAACAAGTTCTTAAGTATTTTATCAGTGATGATTTAGTTTTTACATTTAGTTTTATCCTGCATGTCACCAGCACAAAGCAGAGCTAGTGTTTTTAACTTTTTAACTCGTGTGAATTTTAGCTAAGAGAATTTAGCTTTCATTTTAATTTTTTATTTCCTTTTTTTTTTTTAACAGTCTTTAGCCTTTGGTCTACCTCGTGCTATGGGTAGTTTTATCTCGCCTAGCTTGTATGTCACATGTGGCTTATGTTTCGTTTATGTTCCACAGCTGCTGAAACTGTTTTAGCCAGTTTTTATTGTGTTTTAAAGTTTTAGTGTGCAGGATAAGTGCCTTGATTTTTAATTCCTTGTTTGGGCACTAAATAGCCTTTGTAGTTAAATGCCCTACTACCATACTACTCTTACAGTCAAGATAAATGATTTCAGGTTATTTTAGCTGAAATAAACCTTTAAGGTTTACTGAAGTACAGGACACAATTTTGAAAGAGTAGATGAGATAACTAGTGAGAAATGGGGAAAAGTAGATCAATATAGAAGTATGATAGAAAATGCATGAAAAGAAGGCATTTTAGAGGAAGTACTGGAACATGTGGCGCTGCAGATGGACAGCAAGTAAATATGCCAACAGTGTACTGAAACAGCAAGAATGTCAATCACAATGTAATTTCTCACCAATTGTTGGTGATGTGGGGAATACTATAATTTGGTGATGAACAAATGTTTAATTACATATAAATATTAAACAAAAAAAATGTTAGTGAAGTATTGCATTCCTTTTTACAGTCCTTTTGAAGTAACAGTTTGCTTTTGTATTACAAATAATACAACATTATCACTAGAGTCGCCGCCATGATTGAAGGTGGTAATTGACAAGTAACGCATAGGTTGGGGAAGTTCGGGGAAGTGCTATGTTGCAACCTTTTCTAGAGAGGGGTGAAGGGCGGTATTTGCAAGTATGTGGCAGTTGGCGCGTCCGAAAAGTAACTCATTCCTTTGTTGTTAAATGTCACATCATTATAAAGCTATATATTTTCTTACCTTATTCTTCGTTGCTGGATTCTCCTTCAGAGTGGAATTCCAAAGGCTCACTTTGAAGGGTTCCATAGCAGCATCCCTGGATATTTCTTTCCAAAAATTATCTTCTGGCAGCTTTTCTGTGTGTCAAATGCAGTCATGCCACTTTGTTGCATTAATGCCTTCCACAGCTTTGTGCGTCAGTCTCCCCACATCTGCAATTTTGAAGGTGTTATTTTTCTCTGCTATATATGCCTTCACTTGTGCCAACACCAATTCTATTGGATTGTATTGGCAAGTGGTAAAGTGGTAATCGTACTACTCTGAGTCCAAGCTTCGCAGTAATGGTGTCCAATTCAAGACATTTTTGTGGCTTATTTAATTTAACAATCTGTAGCAGTTCTTCTCGTGTTTTTGATGCAGCAAATGGAATTTTCCTATTAGATAGTCAAGCCACAATATCGGCTTTCCTTGTATTAGAACATGGTATCTTTTCCTTCTGTACAGACTGTATGCTTGCATTGTTCATTAATATGTCTGATCTCTGTGCTAAAAATGGCAAGAATTGGTTCAAGAACCAGTTTTTAAACACACCAGCATTCATTTCAGTATGATAGTCAGTTGGAGCCTTAGATTTAGAGCGAAAAATTAATTTGCTCTCCGAGATGAAACCCTGAACCAGCATGGGATAAGATTAGACGACCACCTTTGCCAATAGGAACCTTTAAACCACCACTCCCATCACTCATCAGCATGTTGATCTGGTATGGTTTTGGTTTACCCAGGTTTCATCCAGGTAATAAATTTTAGTGTGACACTGGTTTCTGATGGACTGCATTGTTCTGTGAAACACGGCTCTCGCAGCTACGATGTCACTACGTTCCATTATCAACTTTCTTCTGTCATGGTATTTCCTATAATGAAATCCTATTTTTCTTAAAATACACAGCATGGAAGATTCACTGCCCTCAAACCGTATATGTTGTTTCATTTTGATGACAAGTTTCTGTGCTGTAGGAAACTTTCCATTTTCAAATATCTAAAAAAAAATTCTGATGCAACAAACTCTTGTCAAAATCGTCAAGCTCAGTCACTGGTTTGTTCCTTTTATGCACTTTTACAGGAGAATTAAATTTAACATGCTCTCCTGCATGAACACAAGCTTTTGCTTCACTTACAGTTCCCTCCACAGTGAATATACCCACCTGACAGGCTTCAGCTGTTTTCTTGCAATAATCGGTAACACTGCTTAGTGAGCTTCCCAGTTTTCCGACTTCCCCTGGAAATATTTGTACACATTATACACCATTTCTCTTGCTTGACTGTGAAGAACACAATGTTTTGTTTCAGCCATCGTCAGAACTGTTAACAAGCTATTCACTACATTGCTAACCACAAAAGAGTAGATTTATAACTCGTAATTACTTAATTTCACTGTTAAACTTCACGGTAAGTTCCCACTAACATGAACTGAAACACACTGCACTTGATTGGCTAGAAAACACGTGACTATGATGCCGTTGGATATTTGTCTACTGCGCATCCGCCTTTATTCATGACGGGTACTCTACCTCGCTGGGTCATTAAACAAATCTGCTCTTATCTTGATATACCAACTTGATGTATGTAATCAGCTTTTGTAGTGTTTTGTATTGGTGCTGCTGATGATGAAGATGACTGGTTAATGCTTCATTTTTTTGTGTTAGGCAAGTTTTCTACTTGAGTATTAAGTTTCGCTAGTGTTGTTCTCCATTTCTGGCAAGTCATGCAGTCTGCCTTTGTGTCCAGTCTGACATTTTCATTTTATTTTGTTTATTTCAGAGAACTCAATTTACAAAAGAATTAGAATCCAATAATCTAATTACGTTTTTCAACTTATTGGTAACTAAGAAAAACAATGGAAGATTTATGTATACAAGTATACAGAAAACCAACACATATGGACTGTTACCTTAGTAAACAATCCTAAGGAAAATAAAGTGTAATTGAAGCACTAGTGGAATGAGCAAAAATAA
Source organism: Hymenopus coronatus (assembly GCA_030762935.1). Lineage (NCBI taxonomy): Eukaryota > Metazoa > Arthropoda > Insecta > Mantodea > Hymenopodidae > Hymenopus > Hymenopus coronatus. The sequence goes on along the minus strand of CM060899.1, from coordinate 29,973,012 downwards.
TTACTCCAAGAATTAAAATACATAGAAAAGATACTACAGTGTAAGGTCATGCTAAGAAGGATCCCGATCGAGCAATACAACCCATAAAGAACAAAGCTTTAACAAGGGACATATTCAGCCATAAAAACAAAATATTTTTGCCATATATAAAGAACATAGCAATGTCATATCAGGAATGTTTTAGAAAAACAAGTGAAATGCATATAGATGCCAACAACAAAAATAAATGCCTGCCAGGGTAGTGTGGTGGTAGCGTGTCTGCTTCACATTCAAAAGGTCGTGAGTTTGAATCTCGCTTAGGGTGAGTTGCCCAGATAAGGTTTTTTTCGGGGTTTTCCCTTATTCTGAGAAGACGAGTGTTGAGTAACTGTAAGCTACATGGATGGACCCTGAGATCATTTGAGCATCATTTCACCAATTTCATTCATTGTCTGATAGGACCAGCCAGGTTAAAGGACATTAAGCTATTTAAAAAAATAAAATAAAACAAGATTTTCAGATTGGCCCACTTTTAAAAGCAGGTGCAACCTGTATGCAGGCAGACATACAATTATACATTTTTGTCACAAAGTGTAGCATCAATATGCGCATTATGGAACACAAAAGAAACGTCACCCAGGACAATTAGAAAAATCGGCCTTATAGTCTTAGCCTTAGATGATCATCAAATGTAATACAGTAAAGTAGAGGTTTTAACTACAAATAAAAACCATTATCCTCGTTTATACAGAGAGGCCATAGAAATCTACAACCATACAGACAACTTTAACAAATCCATTCCAAACCTAACTTGCATTCCCATACTTTCCCAAGTCAGAAACCTCCATGCAAAATACATGCTATAACAGAACCCATATATATATAGTGGCTCTATCTTACATTTGTATAGCTCTTGAAAGAGAAGGATATGAGTGCCTCACCTCTGGAGATGTCCCTCACAAGCAGGGATGAAACGTCAGGAAGAAATAGTTTAAGCAATGAAAATTTTTTAACCTACAAGTCATGTTAAACAGCTCAGAAATTTTAAAACTATAGATACTGGCTGTGAAAGCTTCGCCATACATATATGTAATAAACCTTATGTTGTCTGGAAGATCTATGAGAATGGAAAGGCTGTTTTTTTTTATCTTACTTACCTTTTTATGATGCTGCAGGAATGAATTAGTTATATCAACATTTTTAAAAGTAAAAAGAACAAAATGCAAATGTGTTAAAATTATGCATGCCTGTGACCCAGCATTGCAGCAATGGAAAGCAAGCAGCTCGCATAATGCAATAGTTGAGGTAGGCAAGGTGTAGCCAATAATATCACAATAGTAATCTGCTCAAATACTGACTAGAGCATTTGGCAGTAACCACAGTTATCTTTATATGGTGCTACCCTAGAACAATATCTCAAGTCCTCTATATACTGCTTATATGATTACATAACAAGAATGAGAATTGCCTAGATAATACAGCTGTATAAAGTGAACATGTTAAACTGCATTGATTTTTAAAACTAACAATCAGATGAAGAGAAGTTTATAAAGCTGGGGAAAAGTTTGATGTGGAAACTGTCAATGACATGCACATGCACAAAATGGGAGATATTGCACAAGTCATTTACTCATGAATTCACTTTATTCTACTTTCCCATGAGTTATGAACATTATATTGATTAATCCTTCATATTTCCTTAATATCTTTAGTTATTTTCCAAGTAACTCCTACTTTATAGCACAAACAGTTTTAGTCAATCAGTGATAGGAAGTGAAGTATAATACAGATTATTATGTACATATGTGTACATCTATATAAATGAAGTAAGGTTTAAGTTCACAGTTTTCGTTAAATGGATAGGTATTATGCAATGATAGAAAGAATATTTGAAATCTATTTCTTTTATTCATTTTTAGTACTTATAAATCAAATTAAACTTTTTCTGGTTACTTACTTAGAAAAAAGGAAAACTTTCATTTACAAAGTAAGAAAAACATGCTATAACCCTTCATTGTTATAGATTATGCTTCCTAAAAAAAAAAATCTTTGTTTGCATTAAAGATGAGATCTCTATTATCATATTTGAATACAAAATATTAGGAAATAAATGAATTACTAGATAGTAGCTTTCACTATTGCTGACCTATATTGTAATATTTCAGATTAACTTCAAGAGGAGTTTGTCAAGATGGCAGTGGTTCCCTCACCCACACAAATTCAGAAGGACACTGTCAAATTGAAGAAGGTGTTTCAGAATTTAAAACAGCCAGTTTATCTACAGTTCTCAGTAAGAATGTAGAGAACAAGACCTTTAAGAGACAAAACATTTGTCCATTTAACTGTTATACCGCACATCCATGTAACAATCATTCCAAGAATTTTCAATCTCCTACAGGATTGGAACAAGATGAAACAGACTATGAGCACAACAGTCCATACCAATGTGAGTTTTGTGAGAAGAGCTTCATAAAATTATGTAAGTTAATAGAGCATTCTCTGATTCACTCAGATGACAGTCTTGCCAGACCTTATAAATGTAAAAAATGTGAGAAAATTTTTAACCAGAAGGAAACACTACAAGAGCACTGTTGTAGACATTCTGCCACAAAACCATATAAATGTGACAAATGTGAGAAGTCTTTCAAGGTGAAGAGAGATTTAGGAAAACACAATCTTTCTCATTCTGCCTCTAGACCATACAAATGTGACAAATGTGAGAAGTCCTTCAAGCGGAAGGAAGATTTAGTAAAACACAATTTTTCTCATTCTGCCATTAGACCATACAAATGTGACAGCTGTGAGATGTCCTTTAAGATGAAGGGAAGTTTGACAACACATAAGTATTCTCATTCTATTGCAAGACCACACAAATGTGACAGATGTGAGAAGTCTTTCAAAAGAAAGCTATACTTACAGCGGCATAATATGATACATTCCGACATTAAACCCTATAAATGTGACAAATGTGAGAAGTCCTTCAAGCAGAGTGAACAATTAAAATCACACAATCGTTTTCATTCTAGCATTAGACCATACAAATGTGACATATGTGAGATGTCTTTCAAGGTGAAGGGATGTTTAATATCACATAATTATTCTCATTCTGGCGCAAGACCATACAAGTGTGACATATGTGAGATGTCTTTCAAAAAAAAGGCACACTTACAGCAGCATATTGTAGTACATTCTGACACTAAAGTGTATAAATGTGACAAATGTGAGAAGTCCTTCAAGTGGAAGCAAGATTTAAGAAGACACAATCTTTCTCATTCTGTCACAAGACCATATAAATGTGACGGATGTGAAAAGCATTTCAAAAGTCCAACAACTTTACGGGTCCATGTTAAGACACATGCTGGAACAAAACCATATGAATGTGACCTTTGTCGGAAGAGTTTTCCTAAAAAGTATAATTTAAAACGACATATCCTGTCTCATTCAAATACAAAACCATACAAATGTGATACTTGTGAGAAAAGATTCAAAGAGAAGTTGGGTTTAAACAGGCACATTCAGTTACATTCAGGAATAAAACCATACAAATGTGAGACATGTTACCAGAGTTTCTTTCACAAGTTACAATTAACACTACATATTCTGGCTCATTCAGGAACAAAACCACACTTATGTGTCATTTGTGGGAAGAGTTTTGGAAGTAAGCAAAGATTAAAAAACCATAGTATAACACATTCAGAAAAAAAACCATACTTATGTGACCATTGTGGAAAGAGCTTCAAACGGATATCAAACTTAGAACAACATGTTATACAACATTCAGGCAACAAACAGTATGTATGTGATTGTTGTGGGAATACCTTCAAATGGAAATCAAACTTAAAACAGCATATTCTAACCCATGCAAGCCAAAAATTATAAACATAAAGATCAACAACAGAAGTTCTGCATCTGTATTTTATTTAGGCAAACAAAAGCAAGTGATTTCAATAATTGTGTAAAGATCTTAAATGGAGGCCATATTTTCAAGCCTTTTCCATAATTTAATCCCTGAATGGTAATTGTGGAAACAGCTACAGGTGGAAATCTTATTTATAAATCCAATAGCTCATTCAGTCACAAAATGCTAGAAATTGTGAGCAGAGGCCTCAGTTATAATATATAAAAATTTCCAAACACACATATATATGAACAGTATAACCATCATAACTAAGGTTTTTCCAGTTAGTATACAAGCTGCATACACTTCTCCAATCAGAAAATCAATCCAACACACATCATATATATGATTATTACCAACATTACTATGATTTTGACAGTTGGAGTAGAACTTACATAAACTGCTCAGACACCACTAGAAAAAATACATACAGTTCACACATGAACACAAAAAAAAAAATGTTCTATTTTTTATAACTCTAAAAAATATATTTTCTTATAAAAGCAGTTTGCTCCATAACAAATGCATTATAGTACACTTCTAAAGATATTATCACATGGCATTTGAAATTAAGTAACAATAGTTGCAAAGAAACTTCCCTTGAAATGAATTGACTATTAAGAACAGTACTACCCAAACCTTTTAACACATAGGGCCACCAACTCGAAACAATTGGTCATGGGTCATATGGTAAATTTATAAAAATGCAAAAATATAAAAGGGTATAAGATTAAAAATAATGCTTTTGAATATATTTGTATAGTATGTTGGATATTTCTGGATAATTTTGTTTTATAAGTAGAGAATTATCATTAAAAATACTCACATAATTAGAAATGTAGAACTGATGTTTTGAGCTTAATAAGTTGCTGATTTGTGGTTTTTGCTCAGTTGTTCTCAGGAACAACGCATCTTGGAGAGGCACATCACTCAAGTAGATCTTAATGCTGATTTCTGGAGGTTCATTTTTAAAAATGTGTTATATATGATGAGGCTAACTGAATATCAAACATTGGGCTTGTTTCTTTGGTGCTGGATATTTTTCTTTTGGTAGTAATTTGTAGAAACAGGAAAGGCTCCTTTCATTGCATCATAACACTGCAGTTTGATAGCAGTAATTATACCAACTCTGGTGCTTTATCAACATTGACACTGAAAGGTGAAGTAAACAGACAAATTTCAGATTCAAATTTTACAAAATTGATGAACCTATTTGCAAATTCTTCTGCAACATCCTGAATTATCTTTGCATAACATCATGGAGGATAGCTGCATTTGTATATAGTGCCTCCTGATATATAACGCAATGTAACTTTTGCACTTGCCCCCCATAAAACCGGATGTTTTTCCTTAATAGCTCTGCCACTATGAGGTTAAGTACACATATGTTGGGTGCAGCATATTTAGTTACACTTCACAAGCTTTCCCGTTTAAGTTCCATATTATCTATAATTTTTACTACCTCATAAATATAATACGTCACTATCTTTTGTGTTTCCATGCATACTTCTCATCCCTATAAGTTCCGTAACTGTGAAGTCCATGTCTACATTCCTAACGACAACCAGTAATTCTGCAGTATCCATTGCATCAGTACTCTCATCACATGTAATAGAAAAGTATTTTCTCCTTCACAATCAGTTGATGCCTAACTTTGTGGCTCAGGGAATCATTGGTTTGAGTTCCACCTTGTGCTTGGGTATTTGTGTGTTTGTAACTATGTATAAGTATTAAAAACAAACGTAAAAACAGTAATCAAATAGAAAAAAGGAACTGTCAGGAAAAAGAAAAGAGAAAATACTACAGTGGAAAACAAAAACTGGATGTCAGTTCTTCAACACACCTGTTTATGTGCTTCTTGATAGAGAGTCAGATTGAAGTAATTTGTGTTTTCAGGAGACAATGTTTCAATAGCAACTAGGAGATACTTTTTTTTTTTCACAAATACACCATGAGCAAACAGCTTTGCATGCTCAGTGATAAGTTTTGGAACCTCATAATTTGCTTTTGTAAAACTTTGTTTCAAATTTTCAACCTGAATTAGAAATTGTTGTTAGTAATTTTTTTAATAGGTTCTTTTGGCTTGCAATACACTCTTGAGCATTAATGAGTGTATTCAAACTGTTTTGTCTAGTAATGCCTTTTTATATTCCTTCATAACTGGAATTATATCTTGATAAATCATCCACATTACCTTGTGTGCATGTTGATTTACAAAGTAGTTACCCATCTAACACTCTCTGTCAATTTTGCACTTTTCGGAAAGCATTTTTCATTTCTTCTAACACACACTATAAGGAGAAATTCATTGAGAATGAAACAAACACTGAGGAATGGAAAAAACATTCCCCCCACCATACGGAAAGAGGCAGGAATAGATAAAAATGCATAAGGGATGAATGGCCTGCGAGTGATTTCCTTGGATGATCACTTGTGAACTTATCTATGCATTCATTGCCTAGTGTTAACACCCTCTAATGAACAGGGTAGTACAAATTTGCCAGATTTTCCGTAAAGTATTTTTTGTCCATTCATTATGGATTTATGAGATAAAAACATTTGAGTAATCTGGCTTACTTTTCTGTAAGATATTTTGAATAAGATATTTCTAAGTATAAGCTAATAGCAGTTATTGCACCTACTTTATATATCTATTAGAAGCCATGTTTCATAAGTAGCAACAATTACAATATCAGAAACAAAACCAATTGAGTGTTGGACACCTTTGATTGTAAATACACTTACAAGTTTTCTTCAAGGGTGTTATTTACAGCTGGAGATGTAAAGAGTTGACCAATGTGTGAATTAATTTTCTAACTGTAGTGTTTTTATATGGTACACTGGTGTAACTGCAGTTGTACCCAAAAGAAGGATGAATCAGACAGTGCTACTAAAGCTAGGTGCTGCTTAAGAATACCTTTTCTCTTGTGTTTTCAACTCTACTACAGGTATGTCATCACACTCAGCAGTATGTTTTAAATTTCTTCTGTGGGCATCTTAAATGAATAGTTAACATAAATGTGCAAGATGAAATGTATTCAATCAATATTGCTGTCAAAATAAATTCCTTGGGTTATAATGACTTGAGAAATCAGTTATATCAGTCTGTGGGGATTATGTTTTTATATACCTTATGTTTTTTGTAACATAACTACACTGTGCCTTTTAATTTCATTTAAGTGCTCATTTTGCATTGTCAAGCCTATCAAAAACCAACCACAATTGCAAACCTGCAATCACCTGTGTAAACTTTAAAGTGAAAGATAACGTTATGACAAATACATTTTTGGAAACTTAAAACAAATTTATTCAATATTATTACTATTATTGTTACTATACCAATGTTGTTGATGTAATGGCTCTTACTAGCACAGTAAAACACTATTTAAGGTTTATGTGTAGGTATTAATTATGAATTATTCCACATACATATGTTGGGGTTTGTAGTTGAGTACATTTCCAAAATTTGAATGTTGAGTATTAATTATCCAACAACATTGTAGAGAAGAGCCTAAATGTTTAAAGGGAAATCTTGTGAAGCAATATTGAATAGAAGTATTCTAATATAAAGGTTACAACACATTCTGTTCTTTTTGTATATGATGCAGCTTGATATGTTATGCGCTTGCTATACAGTGCAATCTAGATTTCATTAAAAGTGTCATATAGGAAAATCCTCCCAAATTAATGTATATTCTCCTCCAGTGTATTACTATACCAAGAAGATAAACTGTTGAGTATTATGTAATTAAGAAAAATATAAATATTTATACAAATATTAATTGTAATTTACTTATCTAAAGGAATAAAGTAAATTTGAGAGAATATTCCAAGAAAAACCTTCTTTATTACTCAACTTTTTATGTCTTCTACTTTTTACAAATAAAAACCTGTTTCCTAATAAACATCTTTCTTTGCAATAATTCTGCCATGATAATTCTTCATGCTGGCTGCAGTGGCAGCTACTGCTGTATGCTCAGAATTTCCAATGAAAAACTCATTTGTTGTCGACTATGCCTTCCCAGTTGAAACTGAACTCTCTACAGGGCTCATTCCCCTTGTCAATGTTGCAGGAAAATCCAGAAGCAATCACACATACAAGCTACTACAGGGATTTCAAAGAATTTGAGATGATGGCTCACATGTAATATCCACAGTCTCCATACCAAAAGAACTTATCAATTGCGCATGGGTCCAGTAATACAGTTGTAACAGTGGACAGCAACAATCTACTATGATTTCTGAAGCAAGATGTTCACACATGCATGGCAATATTTGCCATAAGATGCAGTAACACTGCTCTCTCCTCTGGTCATCCCAACTAGCGCCTTCAAAATGGGCTAGACAATCCAGATGTACTACGAGCCTCTTCCCTAGGATTAGCCTCTAGATGCAGTAGATAACCTTGTTTATTCTCTTCACCACAAAGTCATGGTTTCTGAACCTTGGGGTAGCATTTCTTGGTCGGCATAGGGCGATATGGCCACAACAAATCACGATGGTGGATACTTCAGCTTTAGTGATGCCCATCGTAAAGGATCTTCATCTGGTCACTGAATCTTTGATGCGACATCTCATGCATGTTGTAGAGGTGTTAAACAGGATTCTTCCTGCTAGCTGTTCTAGCCCAGGAAGTTTTCCAAAATCAGTTTTATGATAGATGCAGCTCCCTGCAAAATACCAAACTGGTGTTATCCTAGTAGTGGTGTTGTGGGTTGAAGAACAGTGGATCAGCAAGAAAAGTGGCACTCGGTCATCCCAGTCTCTCTGATGATTGGCCATAACTTTCTTCAAATATTCTTCTAGAGTTTGGATGTACCCACTCAGCCATGCCTTCTGACTATGGGTGGAGAAATGTTTTGTGCACCTTGTGCACTCCAACTCACTCTAGTGCTTTGACCACTGTGTAGCTCCAACAGTCCCCTGTAATTACAAAACAGATCTTCTATGAGGCAGTCTTCAATGATGTTGGTATACTAGTTAGGGATGGCATACACTTTTAACCACTTGATGAAGTAATCGGGGACATCAACAGAAACTTTCTGCCTCTGTCTGACACAGGGAATGACACAGGTATATCTATGGTTACACTGGGTCCCGAGCCAAACTTGACTCCCTTTTTGGGCAACCTCTGAGTGGTGAGGGAGTGCGTGGAGACTCGTGTCAGAAAAGAATATCCTGATTGATTGAAGGTTGTATACCTGAGCCTGGGCTGCTGTTTTACAGGGTGCACAGCCTAATACATCGGTTTGGTTTCTGCTTCGCCTAAACGGGAGGCTAGGGTCTAACCCACCCCTAGTCAATCTGCCAGGACTAGGTATTATACCAAACTCCAGGGTAAGTGGGACAGAGAGCCTGCTATATCCTCTGTCTAGCCCTGTCACCCCAGTGGGGTGACCACGCGGTGGGTTCCGTGGTGGGTGGGGAGCACCGGGGTATGAAACTTCATACCTTCTTTTATGGCACAATCAATTAAAAATAAATTAGTAATAGGAAAAGAAGTAGTCGGGTGCTCAGGTCCTCTCTACTTATGTATACTTAGGACAGAGGAAGGTCGGACATTTACGTTAGTCAGCCCTTTTGCTATTCTAAAGGGTCTAGACAAAATTGCTGGTCCCGTTACTCCTGTATGAAAACATGCACCAGTACACTTCTGGTAGAGACATTTACAGCCTCCCAGGCAGGCAAACTTATGAAGACCAAAGTGTTAGGCAGCTACCCGGTGAAGACTGAACAGCATAAGACATTGAACTCCTTGCCTGGCATTATTACCACCTGTGCATTGGACTATAGGGGTCAACGGAAAGTCTATGGTGAACTAGTGCCAACCCATATCCTGTTTCTTACCTTTGATTGGGGGGATCTTCCACAAAGGATTAAGGCAGGGTGTGAAACCATCGAGGTTAGGCCTTATATTCCAAACCTGCTCAGAAATGTGGAGAGGCATCGCACGATGGAGCTTGTACTGCCACTCCATCTTGTGTGAATTGCAGCGGGGAACACGCATCTAATTCCCGTAATTGCTCCCATTTTATGCAGGAAATAACGAGAGAAGATACAAGTGAGAGAGAAGGTTTCTTTCTCAGAAACACGTAAGCTCCTGCGCCTCCGCCAACCCTTCATCCCGCGCTCTGGTACCTACAGCTCTGTTACCGCACTGGGGAATGAACTAAGTCCATCTTTTATGGCATCCCAAAATGAACATAAAACCAGTTCAATGTGTGGGAAAAGAAGTATTCAAGTTCAGTGGCCCTCACTACTTGGTAATACATAGGACAGAGGAAGGCAAGGAATTTATATTGGTTTGCCCATTTATGATTCAAAAAGGCCTTGATAAGATAGATAGTCCAGTGAAGTCCTGTACTTGCTCTCGTAATGGCATCCTCTTGGTTGAAGCAGTATATGGCAGTGAAATTATTCAGAGCAGAAATGTTAAGCAAGTTACTCTGTGAAGGTCGATATGCATAAGAACTTGAACTCCTCAAACCAGGTTGTCACCACCCACAAATTGGATGGTTTGTCCATTGAGGAGATTCAGAAGGATCCTGTAGCACAAGGCGTTACCTCTATGTATAGGGTGCAGCAGAGATTTAATGGTGAATTTGTACCTACCCCTACTTTGTTCCTTACCTTTGATCAGGTAGATCGCCCACGAGATATTAAGGCAGAGTATGACTCCATCAAGGTCAAGCCATACATACCAGCCCGTTGTGCTGCTACAAGTGTGAACTCTTTGGACACACTAGTGAATTTTGAAGTGGTCAACCTACATGTGTCAACTGTGGAGATGACATGCACGGTGAAGGCTGTACATCAACTCCATGCTATGTTAACTGCGGCTGTGAGCATCCATCTAGTTCCCAAGACTGTCCCGATTTTGGAGAGGAGAGAGCGATCCAGGAGATACGGGTGAAAGAGAAGCCATCCTTCAGAAAAGCCTGTAAGTTTCTGCAAATCCACCCATAGTCTGGTACCTCTTCTTGGTTGTAGCTAAACCAGTACCTAAGCAGGAAATCACAACACAGACCTGCGATATAAAGACTCTCGTAGCCAGATCACTAACCAGACAACTGCACCCAATGCTGCTGTTTATGTTGGAAAAAATCATTGGAACCTGTGACCTTAGGTATGTGAAGTTAGTATAACAACTATTACTAGGTGACCAAACAAGGAATTCAACTATGTCAAAAAATAAGTTAATTGAATGCTTTTTTAAGTAAAAATAAAATGTTTGTTGTGGAAACAAATATTTTAAGACATTTTTTCTAAATTGGTACTTATTTTTCAGATATGCTGAAATAACTATGTGTGTAATTATGAGTGATATAAAACATTTAAAATTATCATGTCAACTACGATGAACAGTGAAATAGGTCACCATGTTAATAATAGTAATTAATTGGGAAAGGATACACTGTGACTAATTAATCGTGGTTTCATAAAACTATAAATCCCTTTATGTGAATAAACTAACCAATGTGCAGCATGTTACCACCTTACAAAACATTGAGAGAAGGCACAGTGCAGATCTTCCCAGCTTTCCAGGACCAAGCATGTGGCTTTGTTCCTGAGCAACACAATCAATGCTGACCATCCGTTTTTTTCTTGATATATGTCTATTGGCATTGAAAACTACATTTCCATATTCAAAGAATATAGCACAATGTCTACATCTTGGTTCAATATCATTTTGAAATACTTGTATTGTGATGTATGCAGCAGGTTAAGTTAAAAACATTTTCTAAATTTTGCCTTTCTAAAAAAAGTGCTTTCTTTGAGAGTTGAGTAGTGCATTAGAAGATTCCAAATGTGTATAACTATATTCAATTTTATTCATATGAAATGCGAGTTTACTGATCAGAGTCAGATTTTCAGCCTTAGTCATACAATTGGTGTTCTTTAGGTAAATTTCCAGCATAACTGGCATTTCACTTATACATTCCAAGACCTCTAAATCTGATACTTTGAATATTGTAAATGTTCATGAATACCTAAATAAGATAAATTATGGTTATTTAAAAATGTTGCAATAAAAAGTAAAGATTGCAATTTTAATTTGAAAAATGCAAACAAATATATAACTTATAGATTAATCACAGTGTAGTCTTCAAGGACATGTTTATTGTAGTCTTGCTAACATATATTTTAATTTAAGCTATTGCATTCCTAACTTTACTTTTCTAATTTTTTCTTCACTGCACCATTTAGAAAACAAAAATTAAATATAGAGCATTGTAAGAATATTGTAATGTATTAAAGAATTGAAAAAATTACCGAATTTGTATAAAATTAGCTCAGAAGTTCTTTCTTTAGATCAACTCTATTTATGGGAAACAAACTCAATGCAACAAAAGAATGACAATTGTGTGTGTCCAAATAAACACTCTCTATGAAATGTCACATTATTACATAGGTTAAACAATTTTTGTAACAATTTGTTCTATAGTAGTGGATAGAAGATATTGAATGTAAGACGACAGATTGGTTTCTGAAGTTATAGCTGGAACATTTGGAGAAATAACAAAAAGCAAAGATAGGAACTTCATAGAACCTTATACTTTGGATATTTGTTTATGCTATGAATGGTGCAGACATATTGCAAAATATTCATGACACCAAAAAAACCCCACAAAAGAACCTGTACTTTTAGCTATTTGTTTATTCTTTCAACATATTTCATCACATCAGACAGTGAATAAAAGGAAATGAGCTGGGATACATATATTGCTAGTATTCTATCTTACAGGCAATGTAATGTTTATAATCTTGAGCATGGAGGGAAAGAAATGAGAAATACAACAGGGGCAACAATCATGTCAGAATGCTAGCAAAGAATTGTAGATTAAAGTTACACAAATATATCCCTTCTGCTGTGAAACAAGAAGCATATTTTATGTTCTTTAACACATGATACTAAGTAAAACATTTGTGCATTTAACATGAAGTTCTTGTTGATTGTATTCAGTTTGTGTGTTTACTATTTGGACAACTGAAAAATAATAAGAACAATAAGTATAAATTATTTGTGGTATAGCAAAATACTATGTTTAACATATAAAAACCTCAAAACTTCCAAATCATAACTTTGCACAGTTATCAACCCTTTGCTCCCATACCTGAAAGCTAGGATAAGTTTGTAGATAATGAATGAGAAATCCATTTGTTTTCATGAGAGACCTTGCCAAGAACATACTCTGAGGTATATGAGGGCATCGCATACAAGTTCTTTGTAACTTCTCTCTAAATTAATGTAATTTTTAATGTTACTGTTATTTGCATTTCATTTCAATTGTTTGCAGTGCTTCTCTCCTTACCTCTAATAATTCATTCTTTCTTAGAATGGGTTCTCTTGCTGCTGTACATTTTATTTTTGTATAAACTTTTTACATCTACATGCTAATTAGTCTGTTTTAACAAATGGAAGGAAGAGTATTGCAATAAATTTAGGCAGACACTAAACTCTAATTATGGCCAGATATGTCAGTGTGGAATAAGTTTTATGATAAAGGAACAAGAAATTGAAAGTGCTATGGATATCTTAAATATCATTATGCTAAGGGCTGGGGAGGAAATGAAAATGAGAAAGAAGGTTTACAAAAGAGATGAGGGCTGGTTTGATGAAGAATGTAGAGTAACTAAAAGACAAGTCAAACAGCTGCTCATAAAGTGGAGGGAATTAGGAAACATAGAATTAAAGAAAGAGTATATGCAAGGGAGGGATTTATATAATTCATTACTGGAACAAAAGAAAACAAGCTGGATGAAAAAATATGAAAGTAATTTGATACGAATTCTAAATGAAAATAATGCAAATGAGATATGGAAGGTTATGAAATCAATGTATAATAAATATGTAACAAAACCAAGTATAAAACCAGGAGAATGGATGGAATATTTTAAAAATTTGTATGGGGAAAAAAAGAGTAAAAATGAGATAGGAAATTGGGAAATAGGTAATAACTATGTAGATATACTCGATGATATAATAAGAAGTGAAGAAATAATCCAACAGGTGAAAATAATGAAAAGAAATAAAGCAACGGGAATAGATGGAATCCCTCCAGAGTTCCTTAAGGAATGGTGCACTGAAATAAACAGAGTTAAGGTTTTAGTAGACTTATTTAACACAATTAAGGTGAAGGGGTATATACCAGATAAGTGGAGGAAAGCAATCATACATCCAATATACAAAGGCAAGGGTAGTGTTGACAAACCAAACAACTATAGAGGCATTGCATTATTATCAAATGTAGGAAAAATTTTTACTGGTATTATGGCAAGCAGGATACAAACATGGGTTGAAGAATATGATATCCTCTCGGAACTTCAGATGGGCTTTAGAAAAGGGAGGAGGACAGTTGATAACTTATTTATTATAAAAACACTGGTAGATAAATACTTGAAAGACAAAAGAGGAAAGTTATATATGGCTTTTGTGGATTTAGAGAAAGCATACGATAGGATAGAGCTTCAATTGCTGTGGCATAAGTTGTTGACTAAAGGAGTGAGTAAACAAATGGTGGACACCCTTAGAGCATTATATAAGGAAAATACTTTTTGTATAAGAGTGGAGGAAGGGGTTGTAACAAGAGAAATCCAACAAGAGAAAGGCCTTAGACAGGGATGTAAGTTAAGTCCAGTCCTATTCAATTTATATATAGATGATGTATTAACAGAAATTGGGAGAAATAATAACTCGATGCCAGTAATTAATAATATTCAGATTCCAGGATTACTGTTTGCAGATGATCTAGTTATAGGTGCAATTACAGTGAATGGCTTGAAACAATCCTTGCAAACATTAAATAATTACTGTAAAGAGTGGAGTTTAAAAGTGAACCAGGACAAGACGCAGATTGTAGTGTTCAAAAAAGGGGGAAAATTGAGCAAATATGAAAAATGGAAGAATGAGAATGAAAAGGAGTACAGGGTAGTGAGAGAATGTATTTATCTAGGAGTTAAAATTGATAGTGGTGGCAATTGGGAAAAGCAAAAGAAATTTGCATTGGCAAAAGGAAAAGGAGCTTTATCAGCTATTAGAAGTTGCAAATACAAAGCACCTAATATAAATATTAGATGGTTAGAAAAAGTGTACAATATGGTGGTTGAGGCAAAAATGCTATATGGGATAGAAGTATGGGGATTAGAAGGAGGATGGGAAGGCATAGATGAGGTGCATAGGAAATTTTGCAAAGAAATACTGGGGTTACCAAATGCAACTGTTAGGCAGGTAGCACAAATAGAGCTGGGTAGAGTGGCAAGTAAGGGAAAGATTATGGAAAGGGCATTGAAATTTTGGCATAGGATATTGAAATTGGAAGAAAGGAATTTGTTAAAACAGTGTTTAATATATCAAGAGAAAAGTTTAAAGAACAAGGGATGGGTAGACTGTCTTCGAAATAACCTGGAAAGTAGTGGGTTAGGGGAAATGTGGAGAAGAAGAGAAAATAATGTGAATAACTTCTGGAAGTTGGCAAGGAAAAGATTTGAGGATATAGAAATACAAAAAATATTTAGTGAAATAACTGAAAAGAGATCTTTAGTTTTCTATATACCAATGAAAGTCTCATGGGGAAGGGAAAAGTACATTGATGTGACAAATAAAGAGGAGCGAGAAGGTATTGCATGGCTGAAAGCAGGAGTATGGAGATTAAAAGGTCTAAGGAAAGGTATTCCACAAAATCAATGTCCTATATGTGGCGGAAATGAAGATATAGAACACATTTTATTTAAATGTAAAGGAACTGAAATTTGGAGAAAAAAGTATATTAATAAGAAATGGTTTAAAATAGATAGAAATGTAGTAGTAGTTGAAATGTTTCAAAAAGATAGTAAGAAGATTGGACAATTCTTATGCAAAGTGAAAAATAAATGGATATGGACAGTAAATAGACAAAATGGTGTAATAAACTAGAATTAATAAACTATTGTAAAATATGAGTATGACTGGTAAAGAGCCAGGGCTGAACACCGATCATATTCACCTGTATAATGCTTAGCATAAATAAATAAATAAATAAATTAGTCTGTTTTACAATGATTCTTCTGGTTAGTTTAATCCCCATAAATGCTCTCCCTTTTTGCCCTGATTGCTGTTACAAAATGGCAGAAAATCCTCAATTATGTAGAACAATTATTGTAAAACTCTTCCTTCTGAATGAAATTATACATAAATATAACAAAAAAAAATGTAATGCACTTTTTTCTTTTTTTGCAGAACTTGCCTTAATGTCATCATTAGCATTAGCATGCATTGTGCCTGTTGAAGCTATCTGCAGCATCTACTGTTCTGCAATTTCTATTTTGGTTTCAAGTTTACTATCTTTGTTATTATTACATTTCATTACCGGATCTTCAGCAATAAATTCTCTCCAATTAAGTGTACCTAATCTGAAAGCCACACCTCTTCTTCAATTTTTGTTTTGATATCTCTATCATAGTTACTCTCTCTTGTAATGGTTTCATTATTAATCTTCTTCACAGAGTTTTTGGAAGAAACCTCTCTCTCATTCAGTGAACAAACATTGGAAACCATAGCCTCTCTTTCACTGTCAATTGTAACAGTTTCCTTCTTAATTTTCTTTACAAAGTTTTTGGTAAAAACATCTCTATCATGTGAACAAATGTCCAAGAAACAAGATTCTTCATTGATATTTGCTGCTTTGATATCCATTTTACTACAGTTGTTACATTTGAACAGTTTTGTTCTTAAACTTAAGTAGAAAATCTGTGGAAAAATAAAATATTATTAGCAACATAAATATGAACATTAGTTTTGTGTCTATACAGATAAGTTTATATTACATTTCAACAATTCATACAGACAACATAAACAAGTTTAAATAATGATGGCTACTTTTAATGTGTGTGATAAGCCAGCAGTGGAGAAAGTAAGCTGATCTAATTTATAGGTAGCCAGTATATGAGGCATGAACTGAGCATTCCAGAACACACAATTCAGAGAAAGAAGTGGAAGAACAAATTAGCAGTTGCACTGAAATGTATAATTTGAATTATCATAATTTAGTGAATAGAAATGAATCCAGGACCTCAGGAATGGTGTGTACTGGAAACAAGCTGTACTCAAATGTGCAGCATGGAACAACAATTAAGCAGTAAAATGACTATAGTAAAAACAAAAATAACCAGAAATGAAGGAGAGAACAAAGAAATGGAAGAATGTACATCAGGAGTGGAGAGAGAAAAAAGAAAGGATATGAAATTTAATCCAGAGAGAGAAATTAGAAATGGAGCTGAATGGCAGGGAAAAAGTGCAGGCTTTCAGAGAGCTGGGGAGAGAAAGAAACTGTGAATTAGGTATCAGTGCAATTATATATGATATTTTAAAAATGCAAAGAAACTAAATGGGAGTGATATATTTATTAACCTTCTTGCATCACAAAGCAAGCAGATCAACAGTGCTTGCCTGGCAATTAAATTCCAAGTTTAAAAATGACCGTGGTGGTGGAAAACCTCCTGCCTAGTTGTGTGTGTTAGGAAACAGCTTACTGTATGTTCAACAGGTTATGTGATTTCACACATGATATGACAGTGCCTGATGCTTGGTGACTACAAAATAATCCACAAGGCATTAACAGCAGCACTAATGATGTAATTGGTCAAGATAACAACTGCATGAATACTTCTTGAATATGAAGAATGTTTGCTACAACAGGAAAACAGAGACAGCTCTCTCAGTAATGTGAGCTGGAGTGACGAGCCAGGTCACCTAGTGAAAGACTGTCCATCTCAAAGCCTTCAGACAGGATTGAATGTCCTCAGAAGCCATGAGGCAACAGCTAACAATGGCCACAGAATTATGCAACTCGGTTAAGAGCTTTGAAGCCCCCATGAACATCCAAGGACTTACAGGCTAATCCTCATGCAAGATGTAGTTGTGCCTACAAGAAGTGAATTGGTAGTGTAGGCACACCTGGAGAGACAATAAACAAGGTACCTGTTATTGGACCAGAAGGCATATCAAACAAATTATACATTGTCCCTGCATTGTTACCTGCAGGAATAAAGTGCCCATGAGACTGCTAAATTCATGCACACCAATCAGGATATGCAGGCTGGAATGAGTTAATGAATTGCAAGCTGGCAACAAGGGTAATGTTATGCAACAGATTCGACCAGCTAGTACTGTGGCAGGAACTGGGGCATCAATTGAGAAACTTGCTGAAGAGGTTAGCTAACCATCTGGCCACTTCACAACTGGAGAGTGTCCAGCATCTACTGAAATTATACCAGTTTGTCTTCAGCAAGAAAGTATAATTACCCAGCACACAGACACCAAAGTTGCCTAGCTTACAAGGGGAGACCCAAAAGTTAATAGAACTGAATAGTTGCTTTGTAGTTATGAATTGTACTGTGAGCTGGTGTTAGTTTGGGGTCTCCTTCATCTGTTAGTAAACTGGTGTCAGTCTGAGTTAAGTGCATTATTTATGGTGTTCTGATGTTTGAGTACCAGTTCACCCTCTTGGCAATTAATGAGATGGCCAATCACAAGGAACACAGACTCTGTGAGTGAAATATTGTTTTCTGTTAGGGAAAGTGGCAGCCAAGACCACTAAGATTCTTTGGAAAGCCTTTAATGATGATACTTTGGGAAAAACTCAGGTCAACAAGTGGTTTTCCCACTTCAAACCTGGAAACAACATAACTGAAGACATGCCAGGCCCCAGGTGTCCTTTGACAAGAAAAAAATGATAAAAACACTGACAAAACCAAATGTGGAATTGATGAAGATGGTGAAAGACCATTGAACAAGTTCCTGAGGAAATGAATGTGCTATGGAGCATAGTCCTGCAGGTCATGCTGTGGCTTGTTCAATCCCAAATGATTGCATGTGGGATTTGTGATGGACAAAGCGGCACAGTAGTGGATTTTCTCCAGGTTCTCCAGTTTCCCCCACTGTTGCTCCATCTTGGTTCCATATATTATCAGTGTTATCATCTACAGTGTCAGGGCATTAAACGGCATTAAACGCTAAAACATAATAATAAAAAAGTAGTCTTGCAAATTAAAATTTGCACATGAGAAGAGTGTCTGCAAAATGTGTTCCTCTTGCTCATAAATGACCAAAGAGGAAATGACATGCATGTTTTCCACGACTTGAAGAATGAAGAGCAGGATGATCCTAATTTGCCTCAAATAATTGTGACTAGGATTAGGGTTGTTCCAATTGGTATGATCCAAAATCAAAGCAAGGATTCAGGTAGTGGATAACTTCAAATTCACCACAACCTAGATCGAAGTATAATCCAATGTGAAAGCAATGTTGATTTGGCTTTTTAATGTGAATTGCATTGACCACAAAGAGTTTGTTCCTCCAGGACAAACTGTGAACCAACAATCTATCTGAATGTGTGAAGAAGATTATAAGAGTTTGTGGAATGAAAAAAGCCCAAAATGTGGAGAAATGAGAACTGCTTGCTTCACCACAACAATGCTCAACCCATAAAGTTCTGATGGCCTGACGATTTTTGCCAAGAAACAACATGGTACTTGTGCCTCATCCACCCTATTCTCTGAATCTGACTCTGTTGGACATTTTATTTTGTTTCTGTGGATGAAGTCTGAAAAATGATTCAGTGATGTGAATAAAGTCAAAGAAAACATGCTACTGGCTTTGAACAGTTTCCAACAGTGACAAAAGCATTGTGACAAGTTCATTTATAAGCAAGGACAATACTTTAAAGGGAAGTAAAGTACTATGAGTGTAGAATGCAATAAAAATGCAAAATGAGAATACAAAAACATGATGGTTATTTTTGAGAGCCTCCTTGTATACAGTAGCCAAAAGGGTCTTCTGGCAAAACAGGACATGCTGGAGGATGAGATATAGGCTATACACTGAAGAGTCTGACAACCCTTGGTACTCACCTGTACTCTTGGTGAAGAAAACGGGGAGCTTAGGGTCCGTGTGGACTATGAGAACGTGTATGCTGTCAACAGAAAGGACATTTTCATCTTAATCTTGATTAACATGTTTGCTGGTGCCTGATGGTTCTTGACCTTGAACTTGAAATCAAGATACTGACAAGTGGCCTTAGATACAGAGGCAAGGAGGTAGGCCGAGGGCTTTCAGAAATGTTGGTCATACCCTTTGCCTCTGTAATGAACCGACCACCTTCTAGTGCCTCATGGAATCAGTGATAGGGTTGACTTACAATGCCTGCCTGCTCTATCTGCATGAGATCAACACCATAAGCAACAACTTTGAAGACCATCTTGAGAATCTGCCCAGGATATTGCAAAGACTGCAGGCAGTTAGCCTGAAGCTGAATGCAAAAAAAAAAAAAAAAAAAAAAAAAAGGGCTTACAAGGTAAACTACATGGCATTAATGTCTCACCATCTAGGGTGGTTTGTGGGCTCAGAGAAAACTCAGGAAAACAAAAGCTGCAAAGCTCCTGTAAAGCTATTACCTCCAGTTCATCAGACTTCTCCAAGATTGCAAAATCCCTCGGTCATCTGACAGAGGAGCACCAGCCTTACATGTGGTCAGAAGGGAATGAGAGCACATTCCAGGCCCTTAAGAGTAGCACTTCGCAGTGTGCTTCTTTTAAGATTTACAGTGGCCTTATTGTGGACATTGATGCAAGTAAAACTGACATTGAACCCATTCTATTCCATATTCAGGATGGCCAGGAGTGGATAATTGCGTACTACAGCAAGATGCTCTTCAAGGCAGTAATGGACTACTACATACCTGGCAAGAACATGAGGTAGTATAAGAGATTTTGGTATTGTTGAAGGACTTCCACGAGAGTCTGTATTATCAGCCATTCTTCAAGAGAATTGATCACTTTACCAGCTGGCTGTTGAGTTTCAAGAACCTGAAGAGCCAGACAATGCTCAGATGTTCCAAGATAGAATTTTACATCAAAACATTTGGATCAAAGGAGTCACTCAAATATGGATGCCAGGATGCACCATCCCTAACCAGGAGGCCAAGATCATTGTGAGCTGTTTTGTAGAAGAACTGTTTTATGGTTATCTAGTACCATTGGAGCTACACAACAATTAGGACACCAATTTCGATGAGGGACTACTGCTCTAACAACACTGATGAGTATGATGAGAGTGAACTCAGTTTCTGAGAAGACACAAAGGATCAAACAGTATTTTTGTGACTGTGCAGGAATAATTGGTCAAAATAGATCCAGCAGAAATATTTAAAATATGTGCAATAGAATGTCGGTTATCAGTCAAAGAGTAAAATCAACCAAGTTCTGCATGTAAATATCCTGACTTAGTGGTACTTGTGAAAGTATTTTATTAGAAAATATTGACTATTGACTATGCATCCAGGCATCAGTTGAAGTGGAAATAAGTTTTTCAATGTGCAGAAATATTAATCAAGATAATCTGTATTATAATGTTCAAGGCACTGAGAATATCTAAAGTTGTTTACTGTAATGCTGAATAAACTATACAGTTTTTGATAAGGCTCTTCCTTCATATGTGTATGTCAACTTCATAAATTTAACACTATTTATAGATCAGTTTTTTAATAAGTTTAGACAATATTTTCATAAATTTAAGGTCATTATATAGGCCATTTTTCAACTGTTAAGTAATCAACTTACAAACCCTAGTGATGAAAGCAAAATTGCAGAAGGCTGGATACTACTGGATATAGAAGAAGCCTGAAGATGTTCATCATGAGGGCAATTGAGGTAATGCCCCCAGGACCAACAAGGCAAAGATTGACATTGGCATGATGTTTTTTTTGGGTAGTGTTTAACACCTGCTTTTACTGCTCTGGCACTGCAGGTGATGACACTGATGATACCTGGTGGAATTAATGGCAGGGGAAACCGGAGAACCCAGAGAAAACCCACCACTGCGCCGCTTTGTCCACCACAAATCTCGCATGCAGTCGCTTGGGATCGAACCCGGGCCATCTAGGTGAGAGGCGAGTGGTCTGACCACTCAGCCATTGGCATGATGGCCCTGCAGCTTGGCCAAATTGAGGTCTGGCTTCGGAACCAAAATAAACATCTGGGCATCTGTATGTTGATGCTCATGGAGAGTATGGAAGTGCCTGTAAGAAGGAAGGTGATTGTGGAGTGCCTGGAAAGTTGGCACTCAAAGAACCTAGCTTTGGGCTGGAAGTGACCATTGAATGCTTTATACATTGGCAGAATATTGTCTAGTCCAGAGGAAAAACCTGTGAGTCTGGTGAGCCCATAAGACACCAATCAAGACATGTAGACTGGAATGAAGTTGAAGTGCAAGCCAGCTGAGAGTGTATTGCTGTGCATCGAATCAGAGGAGCCAGCACCATGCCATATGTGGGGGCCCTGGCTGGAAAGACTTACTAATGAATGGATCTTGGCACAATTGGAGAGAGCCTAGCATCTACTTAGACAAGAAGTCCATTTTCAACCAAGGTAATGGTGATTATGGTTATAAAACCAAGTACACCATCATGTCCAAATTGTAGACATCCAACCTATTTGTCAACCACTAAGGCATGTTGCACTGGCAAAGTAAGCGGAGGTAGGGAATGCTGGAGGACAAGACATCTCAGTGACATGTTTAATTTATCATGTTTTTTCTCCCATTTTAACTATTTTTAGCTCTTTTGCTATAACATACAAGGAACAAATAAGCTAATAGTAAGTAATGATTCCATACAAGGACTAATTGTAATACATAATATGTTGTTTTGTACACTAGCCCATTTTCAATGGGTAATTCATGAGACAAAACTGTCAAATCTGTTTGGAAAATATATTGGTGTCATAATTGAATTGGTGCCTTACATATTTGATTGATTGATTGATGATGATGATGATGATGATGATGATTGGGGTTAGGGGCACTCAAAAGCTAGTTCATCAGTATCCTAATGAAATAAATTATGCTCAATCATGGATAAAATCTGTATAAAAATAAAACAAATAAAAAGAGCCTGAGTTAGAGATAAAATGAACTGGAAATGAAACTATTTAAGGTGACCACCTAAGAGGAAGCTATAAAGCTATGAGAAAATAAAGGAACTAAAAACTAAAAAGGAGTAATTAAAACTAATTCCTCATTGTTAAAAATCAAGGTGCTAAAAGTATAAAAAGAATTAAAACACCGAAGCTACTGCTCTGTGATTATGGAGGAAGGTATAAAATGCAAAGAAAAACTAAAAATGCAGTGAAACCGGTAAATTATATAAAAATTCAAACATTCAATCTACTGCTCCAGTATCATACACAACGATTTGCTTAAGAGTGGCCAGCAGCTGCAGAGAGGCTTGTAGATGTGCTAGGCAAGCACACTGCAGCAGGACATGAACAGATAACTGCAGTCCACAGTGCGCACAAATAGGAGTTGGTTCTTTCCTAAAAAGATGGTTATATGTAAAAAGACAGTGACTGATCCTTAAGCAAGCCAATATCACCTCCTCCTGATGAGATATATGAGAGGAGGTTGCCCAGTTTAAAGGGAGATCCTTTAGTTCCCTGAGCAAGTTCCTGCAGAGAGACGACCTCAGTTCATGCCAGCATGAAAAGTTTGACCATGCTTTCTCTTGGGTTTTATTGTTCTACAAACTCATGGATGTAAATAAGCAGAATTTATAGTAGTGCAAGAAGTGAAGGTTGTAATTTCTTGGTGATATATATAAATGAACAAAAGAAAAAATATGTATATATATTTTTTTAATTTTATAGCCCCCTTAACTCCTATGGCTATATTGCTTTCTGCAGTTAGGAGAATGTAAATGTAAGAGCCCAATGCTTATGACTTTTGGTATAATTAATTATTTAGTAAATGTGATAGTTGAAAATGAGTCGGAATAGTAACACTCACCTCACTTATATGTAATTATGTTCAAAACATATGTTTCAAGGGCAATTGCCCTCTTTTTCAGTTGAAGTCCGAAGTTGAAGTTGAATTATTTAGTAGTTTACCATATTTGTTATGTAGGCAATAAGGTTTAGGCTAGATTAGTTACGAAAGAAGTACATAGCTAGTCCTATGATTTAGGGGCAGACACTGCACATAGTTATACAGTTAATGTAATTTATTGACAAAAAAAGACTGTTGACAGCATTGCATTATGTGATACAAGATGGATAATTTAGCTGCACTGTATTGATGAGTGTGGTTACATGTGAAGAAAATAAAGCATAAAAAGTTATAAAGTCTAAGTAGTGTTAAGAAGAGTTCTTTGGTGTGAAATCATAAAAAAAAAAGACATTTTCAATATGAGTTAAACAAAAAAACCTAAAGCTCTGCTCATATTGGACAGAGAAAGAGGAGCACAGTAAAGGTCTCTGCACTTCACAATAACAAAAGATATAGTGTACACCATACCAATAAACTTTCAGGTGATCATCTTCTATTCTGTTTTAATACCTTTAAAAATTGCATCACATGATGATTTAAATGTTTGTGAACTATTGTATTATATTTGATGACAAAGCTTTAAAATTTATTTTCTCTGCTTTCATTTTTCTTACATTTCTACAATTTCAAAGCATCACGAACCGGTTTTTTTAATATTACTGTAAAAATTTCAGGACAGGAGTCTGGATGTTTGTTCGTTCAAGCTTTTTATGATAAATTAAGATAAGTTATGCTTCTATGCATATTTTTATTTTAGCATTCAACTGGATAAGACCAACTGTGCATTTTAAAGGCGTGATTTTATTTTTTTATAGGTATTGCTATAGTACTTGCATTTTAAGCAGACATTACTTTGGATAATCTGAAAATAATTGAAAGGTTGAAAATTATAGCTCTATTATGTCTTATTCCTAGAATCAGACATTGTCACTCACACAGGAATTGCAGCAGAGGTTTTTAAGTGGAACCAACTACCAAAATACCCATCATACCTAAAGTAAAATTGCAGGTTTAGTACTTGGAAAATGATGATAGTAACCAGACTAAATGTAGTCATGTAGCCATCTCTTTTTTGTGGTGACACTACCTCTGAGCTTGGAAGAAGGGTGGACAGGTGCTTAAAAGGCCTTCAAGTTTGTCATGACAACAGACTCATTTTCCAAACATGGGACAAATGGGAGGCAGGCTGCCATAATTTAGAAGCAACTTCAAGTATAGTGCAATCAGCAAAGTTCAATTTTACAATAAAGATTACAATAGTAACATGGGTATACAATAAATTCTGGAGTTTGTGCTATATTTGTCATGCTGATTCCTTGACTATGTTTTATTGCCATTCCTCAGTTGTAGGCCCTCTCCTTCTAAATATTATCCCTCAGGTATGTTTTACAGGTATGATTTCAACATTGGTCTATGCTTAAGTGTGCACCAAAAAGCACGACAAATATCAGTATTGTAAGCATAAGCTTGTACATTTATTGAAGACATATTCTAATGCTGTAATTATGTGTGAGAACTAATTCAGTAATATATGGCCATTTTACTTGGGATAAAATCAACCATTAGCCATAGTAGCTTAGTTTGAATGGAATTATGCTTAATCTGCTTCTATAACAATTTATGGTTTGTGCTCAGTTTACAATAAATTTAAAATTATTAAGTTAATTGCAATTTCAATTGTGCCAACAGTTTCAAAGTTGAAGAAATTCATAAAACTCTTTCTGCAAATAATGTACTTCATTAGAAATACAAGTCCTCTGTAAACGTAGAAGTCTGCAATTCTAATAATCTTTTTCTTTTTAACTTAGAGAAAGAAATTTAGGTTACACAATATTTGTGCTTAAAGTTTCTTTTATATAAGTATTTTTTAAGAACATATTGGGTACACTGCTTTACTTGTTTCACACTTAAGTATAGCCTATTGTTAAGGGCCCTAAGCCGCAAACCGTAGCGAGGTATGTTTTTAGGAGTGTGAAGTGGAGCATTAGCGTCCAAAGGTCGTGAATACAGATTTATGATAAAGTGCTCTAGAAATATCGGCCTCTCTAAAACCCAAACAACGGCGCTACAAGTACAGCAGAAACTCGGATTTTTACGCTTCATGTTCATGCGGCATTAAAACTGAATGTCAAAGGAATAAATCATAGCGAAAATTACTTTTAGATTACTTACAGTTTAGCATAAATAGGTCTCCTAGCAACTTCATCATTATTTAAATCAGCATTGAAATGTTTTTACGAAACACATCAGTGAAAAACATACATAACAATGAAATTGTTTAAAGAACAACAACAACAACAAATATTACAAAGTACGACTTCTTTTCAAACATTTAAATGTCGAGTATGATGTTATTCGAATTTTTGCAGCCAATGAGGCGAGAAGTATAGCTTTAAGGGATATTACTTGATTTTTAAACGAATGAGCTAAGTAAAAATGTCAATATTTTCGCGAATAATGACAATTCAATTGTGTTGGTATTAATCTGTGGTTGGTGACGTTTCTGTTCGCGCAGTGTTAACAAATGCTGTACTGTGAAGATTGATGTCATTTTGAATTAACCGTAAGGTAGGTATGCTTAAAAGGTACGTTGAGTGACATACAGTTTTTAGTGTTTACTTCTGTGGAGAATCTGCTTTACTTGTCGCGCGGATGCTTGAGATTTTACTATGCACGCATCTTTCTTCGGCGCTGGATTTATGGATTGTCAAAGATTGCGGGAAATGTGAGCGATCCGTCTCTCCGCAGTGTTATTAACCAAAGAAAGTGTTCTTGAGGTCCTCAGCCATTATGGTGAATAGGTATCTGATTTACCGCGAATTGGCAGAACTGTTAAACTAAACACAGCATGTGTGTGTGTGTGTGTGTGTGTGAACACAGGGATCTACAAACAATGAAACCCTAGTATTGAACCTTCTATATATCAGGGTGTTCACGTATTTCATTATTCAATGTTCTCGCCTGCTTTTCTTCCGAAATCACGCGAACCCTACAGAATGTAAATGAAAGCCGAGCTCTTAAGAAAACTGAAGGCTAGAGATAGGCTGATTCCGGAGATATGATTAGTCGTCATTCCGATTTGTGACCTGGGACGCAAAAAATCTATTGGCCGCGCCGTGAGGTACGCTTAGTACACGCCAAAAAGCACGATAAATAAAGAAGTTTACCAACATCTCTTAAAACCATTATTTTTTTAGTTTCTTTAATATGAGGTACATTCACAAAATTGAGTGAACTCATTATCAGCATCTACGTCGTCGTCGTCGTCGTCGTCATCATCTCACACAAACTGAAAGTTTGTAAGCAATCTTGAGGATGGATTTCTGCTTGATCTGTGCCATGAATGCCAATAAGGAAATAAGCAATAGGATAAAATTTTAAACTTAGTTTTTTCTGTAGGAATACTAAAATTGAGATTAGTAAAATATAGCAATGAAACCAGATGTTTTTAAAACGCTTAGTTCTTGCAAATTCAATTATTATGATTAACATTTCAAGTGTTTGGAACCAGGGCTGATGAAAAGAATTGAGCTATGACACACCATCAATTTAGTCAACTCTAAAAAATAAAATAGGCTAAATGATCTTAAAAAAAGTCAGCAAAAAGCTGAAATAAAACATGTATTATTCTGCAATTTTATTATGACAAAGCTTGTCTGCATAACAGACTAACATAGTTTATTATGACAATGCTTGTCTCCATAACAGATTAACATAGTTTATTATGACAATGCTTCTTTGCATAACAGCCTAACATAATTTATAATTATTTTCTTAATTGGAGTTTTTTGTACATTGCAGTGATACAAATAATCAATTAATTGTTTTTGTTTTTTTATGCATTTGTTCATTCATTTGATGTCAATAAGCAATATTGAGGAACATTGAATATATCAGGCAGTTGTGAGATATGCAGTATAACTAATAATATAACCAACACCAATATATTTTTTCTTCTTCTTTTCTTTCTTCCATTAGCAGGCAATATATAAGAGAAAATTAGCATTTCTAATCTATCACCATTTAAACAGTGAACATGCATTAATGTAAATAAGCAATACCAGAGAGATTGGGATGTGAGACTGCTACTTTTGTTGCTGGCCTACTGGTCTTCAACCCATTACACCAGCAGGTTGATACCAGCCAATTTAGCCTTTGGTAGGTAGCTGTAATATCATGCAACCTGATGTTTGGGAGTCCTCTTGAGGCACAACAGTAGTCAAGTACACAGAGACTCTCGTCGACTGGCATCACAATATGTATGAGATGGTGTGTGAACATATCCAGATAGCTTGGGGCCTCACCATGGCCAAGTGGTTAGACCACTTGCTTTTCACCTGGATGGCCTAGGTTCGATCCCAAGCAGTCACATGTGAGATTTGTGGTGGACAAACTGCGCAGGGGTGGGTTTTCTCTGGGTTCTCTGGTTTTCCCTGCTACTGCATTTCACATGCTCCATCTTCATTCCATGTATCACCAGTTTCATCGCCTGCAGTGCCACAAGTAGTAAAAACAGGCATTAAACTATCACAAAAGGAAACAAAAAACATCCAGATAGCGAAACACCGGAGTGAATGAAGATTCATTACAATTGGCAGGCTACAAACTAAGGTTTCCAGCCCTACTCTGTCCGAGGGAAGCTACCCCAAGCTGCAACATCCACAGCAAGGGTTTTACCTTGAGAACAGGATAAATGATGTCTAACACATCCAGAGGCTGCTCCGATTGAAGAAGCTGATAGTACACCCAGATCATCTAGCCTGTTACAACAATGCTGGTCAGGATTATCAACATGGAGCAGAAAGTGTGCACCTTTGTCCTGCAGCTGTAATTGTATGATCAGCTTGCTTTGGCAGTTATAACTGATTGATAGCATCTACAGGATATAAGAAAAATGTACGGTACAAATTGCAGACACATTTCTCACATAGACAAAGAAATTATGTTATACGAACATTCTGGAAACGCTTTGTTACTATGTTAAAACTCATTTGCTGCAACTCATTAATCATAGGAAACAAAGGAACAGAACGTTAGAATTATGGGGAACATGCATTCTTGCTTACGTCTAGTTACGTTCTCATTATTATAGGTGAACCACCAGTGCTTTGTTTTACATATTTCTGTTGCCATGTGATTTATGTCATTGCTTGTTTACTGGTGACATCAACTGTGTCAGTGGGCAGTATGACAAGCACATGAGTTAGTACGTACTAGTAGAGTTGATAACAAACTTGGCTCGTGCAATGGCAGTGCACACAAATGCAGAGAGGGCAAATGCCCATTTGTTGTATGGATTAGCAGAAAGCAATGGCTCTTGTGCTCAAAGTTTGTTCTGGGAGAGATTTCCAGGATGAAGGTGCCCCAACAGGAAAGCTTTTGAAGCCCTTCAATCATTGTCTTAGGAAGCATGGGGCATTTTCAGCCTGATATTTGTGTCAAGGATACAGCAGCACATCCATGATTCACTACAGAGGCAGGTTGTATGAATGCTCACGGAGGGCATATTGAACATCTGTGAGAAAGAGTAGTGTGTGCCATGCTAGTATGCTCTACACTTGTTTGTTTCCCATGATTAATGAATTGTAACATGGTAACAAAGTGCTTCCAGACCTATATTCTAATAACATAATTTCTTCATCTACATTCAAGGAATGTATCTGGCAATTTGTGCCATACATTTTTGTTACACTCTGTATTGTTACATATGTGTGAGTGGGTGTGTGTGCAAATGCCAGGCTCTTTGACATTGAACCTATTGATACACCTGTGTGAATTTGTGACACCTGCGGAGGTTTGCACATGCAGCTGCTTCTGGAATTTTCTTGCCATGTTATCGACTGATATAAAAAGAAAAATGAGCCCCAAGTCAGTCAGTTATAACTGGGAATGTACAAACTGTAACTGTAGCCATTGCAGCAAGCATCAAAGGGAAACTATACTGCAGCAAAATCATTGAATACAGACATTTATGTGTGAAAAAATTCTTATTACCAATGAAAGAACTGAAAGGTTTTGTTGGAGTATTAAAGAGGAGCTTGATTGCAATAAGTTAATGCCTTTGCCTCTGGAAAGACTCATACATATACATTAAAAGAGTCCAAAAGAAAAAAAAATCAAGTTTATCTTAAGATAATGCAAACCTTTATTAATACATATTGATATATTTATAACAAATATGGCTTCATTTGCTGACAATGAAGAAAATAAGAAATAACTTGATTTCTGAATAAAATGCTTGCTAACCTCCTGCTTCGACTGCAGTGAGTGTATGGCTAACAATGCAGTGTCATGCACAAAACAAAACAAAATCAAGTTTGTCGTAAAATAATGCAAACCTTTATTAACACATGTTGATATATTTATAGCAATCATGGTTTCATATACTGTTAATGAAGAAAATAAGAAACAGAACTTGATGACTGAATAAAATGCTTACTAGCCTCCTGCTTCTACTGCAGTGAGTGTATGGCTAACAATGCAGTGTCATGTGGCATCAGTGATATTTGTATAAAGTTTTAATTGCTTTGATTTTTAAATTTTGCACAAATTCATATAATGCTATTGTGCTATGTTTATGGCTGTAATATAAAAAGTGATTCTGAAGAGAGTAGAAGCATGCATTTGATATTTACAAGCATGCGTTAAGAAATTATAATAATGCACCTGAGCTGGAGTTTGATGTTGACAATACTGGAATTGTCTAATCTTGAGTGATGAAATCCCATGTGCAAAATTAGCTTAGCTATCCTCAGTTGGAGGAGCATGTTAACTCTACCTGATATGAATCTTAAGCTGCAGAACTCTGCATCAATTAGATTTGGTGTTCCTGTTTTATAAAACTTCATTACAAGCACTAGAAAGGTTGTAGCGAGCCTCCAGAGAGCATATCTTAGAATAACAAAAGTTTTCAAGTGGAAATTTTGGAAGGATAAAAATTACCTTGAGGAAGAACTTCAGCTTCGAAGACTTAATTCATTTGACATGTTGCATGAAGATTTTCATTTATCGTTACCAAAGCTTATGAAAAAGACCAAAGACCAATGAAGACATTGTACAAAATATTCTGGGCTATAGGAAGGGGGATTCATCAGGAGAATATATGGAAACTCAAGAAACATTCATGGAATTAGCATTGAGGTGAAGCCACATTCACCTTGTTCACCAGACCTAACATCGCGTGACTTCCATCTATTTCCTACAGTGAAAAAAGAGCTTCATGGTCATCATTTTCATAGAGATCATGAGTTAAATCATACACTTTTGGGAACACTTAACGGACTGTGCAAAACAGGCTTTACTAGGTTTTTCGAACACTGGGCAGAATGCCTGAAACTGTTGTTTTTTGTCTGAGGGAGAATACTTTGAGAGTCTGGAAATACATTTGAATAAAGGTTAGTGTTTTCGAGTAAAAAATAATTCTTTTTTATTTGTTTCTGTTTTTTGACACTCCTTCATATATTTTAGAGATGGTTGTTTTTTTTTTTTTTTTGTTTTGTTTTTTTTTTTTTTTTTTTGGTAGTGTTCAATGCCCGCTTTAACTACGTATGGCACTGCAGGCGGTGACACTGATGATACATGAATGATGATGGAGCACCGGTGGAATGTGATAGTGGGGGAAACCGGAGTACCCAGAGAAAACCCACCCCAGCGCCGCTTTGTCCACCACAAATCTCACATGCGGTCGCTTGGGATCGAACCCCGGCTGTCTAGGTGAAAGGCAAGTGGTCTAACCACTCAGCCACGGTGCGGCCAGAGATGGTTGATAAAACTGTGGTAAAACTCGATACTAAACAAAACATAATGAAAAATGAAAAAAACAAAAAAAACTCCAAGGGCCATGCTTTAAACCAAGAGCAATCCCTACTATTAGATCAACTGTGAAAGCTGGTGTTCTAAGTCCATCCACTTCTTAATCCATTAGTAATTCTCTGACAGCAAAATACTTGTTACTTTATGGAATATTATTTGAGCAATGTTTAGTCATTCTGTAAATTGGCACATCTGTTTATATTTTCAAGATCTGTAAATGTCAAGATTATTTGCAAAATAGCAGAATCTATTGTTAAAACATCTTACAAGCAGGAAAGAGGAAAACGTGAATCAATATGTATGACTAGCAGGGTAAAATTTATATGACTATTCTAGATTTTGAGGAAAATATTAAGTTTGTTTAATTATGGAGTAATTAACAAAGTAACTTATTTTGAATTACCACAGGTGATTTGGAGATATTTGCATGTGAGAATGTACTGAACCAATTGAGTGAAGAACAATGTACTATCAAAGTATTTCTTACTGACCAACAGAAAGACATAATATTGAACGTAAGTTTGACGTCTGACATATATCTAAAAGTCTAACGAGAGAAATTAAAATACTGGAAAAGGAATATCTAGAAATACTTGCTTGGAAAAACAGCAAAAATAATTACTTAAAGGTGTTCTGCAGAAATTTATAAAGAAGACAGTGTTTTGCTTGAAAAACATTTTATCCTAACTTCAGTATTATGTAAAGTAATGATGTATTTAATTACAGAATACATACAGGAAGAGTTAGAAAAAAAAATAGTTCAAAGAAGCATAACATGGGTTCATGTGAAAGTCAGGATTTGGCATACGAGGTAAATGCATGTGAAAAGAACTGATTCTGTGATAATAGAGCTTTCTGAAGTTTCTGATGTAGTGCCACATAGTTTACTCATCCAGAGTTAAAAAAAAGAGGAATCAATAACCGTGTAATATCATGGATAGAACATTTTTTGAAAGGGAGGGCACAGAGAGTAATGCTACATTCACAATGAAATGCAAGTGCAGACGTAACTTAGCAAGCACAAGGGAAGACCATTCACAATGCAATCATAAGCGCAACGCAAGAAGTTGTCACAGATTTCTAGATCCGCAAGTTGCATGCAAATATCTTCCAAGCTCTCCGCAAGTTACTAACTGAATAACAATACCACATAAGAAAATTCACTGAATCTTTTACAAAATAAATACATTACATACTAACAACTGACATCACAATAATTGCTCATTTAAAATTATTGAATGGAATATTATATGGTACTTCCCGTTTTGCAGACGACAGAATTAATAGAGCTGTTGTACAGAATTACCGAAAATAGTACAAGCATAGAGACTGTAGTAAGTGATAAAGCTACACATTTAATGAACTAAGAATTATCTCTCTATGTCTTAGATTTATGAGAAGTAATAAATCTATACACAGATGATAGTTACATCCATTAAATCAAAGAAGGATTCACAAGAAGACTTTATAACGTCTTGAGGCAGATTAGAGATTTCGCAGCACGGCCAAATAGAAAAGCATGAATGTACAGCAGGCCATGGAAAATCTTGTAGTGATGTCGTCTGTTGTTGATTTCATAGGTAATGCATAGAAAAAAAAAGCAGACTTCATCCTCTTTGCACGCAACACAAGGAAAAAAAATTGGGAGTTTGCAAGCTCTTGCTTGCATTGCATTGCGTTTCTAATAGAAAGCTTACATTAAATAACAGGAGTCCAAACTCTTGCGCTTACATTGCATCTGCGTTTGCATTTCATTGTGAATGCAGCATAAGAGTTGCTAAAGAACTGTCCGAAAGGGGTGTTTAAGTTCAGGCATGCCCCAAAGCTAGGTAATGGGTTCATTACTTCTCTTATCTTTTATAATGATATAGCTATAAATATTAAATGCCAGATAAGATTGTTTGCAGACAATTGTATTATTTACAAACATTTAAAATACCATGTATGAGACTACTCTTCAGGATGACCAAAATGAAATAATTAGGAGGGCTACCACAAACAAAATGACAGTTAATTCTGGAAAAAGCACGTCTGTTGCTTTTAGTAGAATTAAGGGGAAAGTTCTTCATTGTTATCATCAGATTAAAGTTGTTTGAAATAGCAGTAGCTGTAAACATATCAAAAGAATGTGCAGGTAATATTTTAAGAAATGTTCTGGGTTTTCACAAGGTCTATGCAAGATTGTTGACACCTGATCAAAAGTTGCAAAGAAAAACTGTTTCTGTTAAGAATGTGGAGCTTTACCGCAAAAATCCCAGTGAACTTTTGAGTCGGCTTATTACCATGGATGAAACTTGGATGCATCACTACACTCCAGAAAGTAAATTATAATCAAAACAATGTATTGCACCATGTGAACCAACTGCAAGAAAGGCAAAGTCAATTTTGTTAGCTAACAAGGTTATGGCGAGTGTTTTCTGGGATGTACAGAGAAATATGTTGTATTCATTACTTGGAATAGGATAAAAGCATCACTGGTGACTACCACATAAGCTTACTGCAGCATTAGAGTGATGAGGTGAAAAGAAAAAGTCAAAACAAGAAGGCCAAAAAAAAAAAAATCTTGTTTCATCATGACAATGCTCCGGCCCATTGTTCAGTCATTGCAATGGGAAAAGTGTGCGCATTAAAGTTTGAATTGCTTGAACATCCACCCTATTTGCCAAATCTAGCAACCAATGACTACCTGCCATTCCCAAACCTCAAACAATTTCTTGAGGATGAAGAGGAGGTCATTGATGCGCTAAACAGTTATTTTAAGGAGCTTGATAAACTGCACCACAGAGATGATTTAATTAAATTAGAACAATGATATGACAAATGTATAAGCCTTTGTTGAGAAACAAAGCATAAAAAAAACATTTCTTTAAATGCTGTTTTCATTGAGAGGCCTAGGAGTTAACCGCTAACTCTAGTATAACAATGAGAAACAGTGCTCTCAAAGAACAATTATTCCATAAGCAGAAGCATTTCTACAATATCGATCCCTCATATAATTCTCAGATCATCTCTTGGTATTTGAACATTGAATTGTATTTGCAGCAAAGGAATAATTTACCTCAGGATCAAAACGACTGATGAAAATTTCAATTTCAGTGTTAGTTTCTGTAGCATTGTGTTTCAGGCCAGGAAAGATCTTGATTATAATGCTACATTTTTTGCTTTTGATCCTGGCACTATTTATTGATTATTTATCCATAAAGTTTTCATCTCCCTACCAAGTATTTCATAATTTCTTTCATTTCATTCCCACCATCTCATGGTGCAGATTCACTGGAATGATCTGCAGTTTTGGATTATTTCTGCATCATCATGATAGCCAAAGAAATCTATGTAATCGGTTTTGTTGGGAATTTCAGAAGAAGGCTCCCAGTTTCTTCTGGTATCAACTCTTTTCTTTGTGCAAACCTGGAAGACTGTAGGAGAAATGTAATATTAAAGTAATCTCAATAACTAGAGTGGTTTTGTAAACTGCAACTTCTGGTGTTCAAAACATTCAATATTATTGCATCATATTTACTTATTTGACAAGAGCATGCTGCCTCAATGTTCACTCATATCAGTCACAGCGATTATAATAAGGCAAAAAAAGTGAAATTTGGCACCTCAATAAACTATTGAAGCTTATTCTGCACCATTGTTATGTGCACAGTAAGCTAACTTAATTATTGAAAGGAAAGATATATTGGCAATATTTTATGCTGTAGGGTTAATCAAAATTGTCACTGATATTTTTAAAAAAAAGAATAACATATTTTCCTAGTAAAGTAGTTTGATTTGGGACAATTTTTGTAGAAAATGTTTGTATAATGTTGCATTCTTTGTAAGCAGAGCTGTGTAACTTCAGACAACTATGAAAATCATAGTGACATTTCAGGTTGATGTTTATGAGGTATGAAGTCAGTAATGGGTATCGATATATGACTGTATATTCCATTACAAAGTAAATGAAGGCCTGTTCATATAGTGATGAAACATTGCTAATTTGTTTGACACATAACCTGAAATGACTACTGAATCATAATTTTATGCAGTTTAATAATATTTATTTAAAAAATACATATACAAAGGCATTGTACCACAAAGGCAGAACCCAAAATAACTATTAAAGTATAAGCTTATAAATTCTGCAATAGTAAATTAACTTACATTTCGCTGTGTTCATAATATTTTTATTTAACAAGTACAAAGTTATGTTACAGGTGGCAGTGCCACATAATCAGAGATGATTATTAAAGGACAAACCCACCAAATTCTGTAATATTAAGTTATTCTTAAAATCTGAATGTTGTGTAATATATTTGTTTATTAAATAATACAAAATTCTATATTAGACATTCAGGTGACAGTGTGTTTCACATACATGCTTTCACAATCTGATAGTATTGAAATTAAATTTTTTCAAGTTTTGGGAATAATTTAAAATGCAGATTATAGCAATTAACATCTAAAACTGAATGAGTAAACAGGAACTATTTGATCTATTATTGCATATGAATATGCTATGCTCCATTTTAATTCACTCAAAAATCACATAATCTCCACTTCTCAGATACAACTGGTTTGGTTTAACTTATTTTCCATTTTGGAAACTACATTTTTTTATTTCATGACCTCCATCCACTTGCTTAACCTATTCAAGGATACCCAATGGAGATTGGTCCCATGGGGCATAAATTTCCAACCATAGCATGTTTGGTCAATCCTCACATACCATGCCTTTCACCATGTGGTCATTTGGACAGATGACAGCTGCAGTATTAACTGAGTTTTAGTCTTATAATGCTGCACTATGAGATGAGTGATTTTTGTTTGTTTTGTTTTGTTTTTCATAATAAAATGATAAAATGCATGTATCTGCCTGCGTTCATTCGAAACCCTTCAGCATCCGAACATGCCATCACACTGTTTCTCTTGAATGTAGAACCAAATTTTTGACTGGTTACGATCCTATAGTCCTTGATTTGATGATTTAGCCACTCCTATAGTGCCTTTGTCCACATTGCCATAAATCCAGACATCAAGGCTTGTATTATTTAATGGAGTTATCCAATGTTTTCTGTTAGTAAAAGGGTTATTTAACAATCGTGCACAGAACATCATATCACGTCCATGTATCGGCTCACATCTGGCTGAGTCATTTTACCACTTGCCTCTCACCAAGGTGGTTGCATGTGGGATTTGTGATGGACAAACCAGTGCAAGGGTGGGTTTTTTCTGCATTTGTTATGTGGGATATATATAATATCTTACAAAGATTGTGGAATTTCAGTGCCAGCAGAGAGCACATTTATTTTGAAATGTTTGACTATGACTGCAGCCTGTTGTATTCCTTTTGTATATAGCTCAAATGTGTAATTAAAATATTTCTGCAAATGCTTTGCTGTATTAACCTGAAATAGATAAAAGAATAAGGTTCTGTTATAGTTCCTAGAAAGGTATGTGAACATTAGGCTTGATTTTAATATGATGGTGGATACATTGAAGCAACTAATTGATATGTTTGATTATGCTTAGACTGCATAACAATGACTGAAGAATTGGGGAGCAATGCCCACGAGGACATCAAGGTAGACATAAAGGAAGAGCCTGTGTTTGTGGAAGATTTGGACCACGCTGAAGTACTGAAGGAGGAAATAAAGGTAATACATTGTCTTTTTAAAATGTTTTTCAAAAAGAGGTGGACAGTATTTATTAAAATGAAAATTGCTTTTGCTTCTTATAGTCTTTCAGAAAGTATTCCAGTTTTAAATTGCTCATTCTGTTGTATCATGTTGATACTATTATAGGAGGAATGATATAAAGATATGATTATGCAAAAAACATACAATAAACAGAATAGAAAATTAGAAGATGAATGGCAAAAATTGGAAATATTTACATAAATGGAAAAGAGAAAACAATATTTTTTATAATTAGTAGATTACCAAACTTTAGGAAACAGAGTTTCTACTCCATTCTTCAAGATATGGGTTTTGAGTATGTGAGTTGAAGAGAAAATGCCTGAAATAATTTCTGTTTTATGCAGGAGAAGGGAGGGTTGTGCAGTATTTTAGCCACTAGAAAAGTGGTACAGAAATTAGTAAAAGGTTAACAATTATACATCATTTTATGGCATTACAAAATTTAACTCTGTGGCATTAAACTTAACAGTAAAAATAATGCAAGCTAAAGTTGCACAAAAATAAATAAATGGAATCAATATTATCACTTTAGATAACATTGAACATTTCCTCCAGTCACAAGTAGCAGCAGAGTATTAAATTTTTACCCATTTCTTTACATCAATATGTAATCTTAGAAAGGAAGAAGCTTTATTTATTGTTATTTAAATTCATAGAACATTTTAAAATTTTTTGTTAACAGTTTTAAGCATTTTATGTAAAAATTCAGTCTTGCTATTTGAGCTAATAACTTCTGCTGTTTGAAACAAGCTTTTTCCGAATCTTATTCATTGCATCTTAAGCAAATGTTTAATTTTCCTAGTAAAAGCAAATGCTGAACTTCATTCACCTCACTCAAGGTGAACATTCGAGTCAGTCGAGGAATTTAATGCCATTGTACCTCTGGTTAGAGCAACCAGCTGGAGACTGGTGGATCAATGTTTCAAATCTTGGGAATGATACTCAATTTTTCAGTCTGACTTAACCTAATCAGAGTCTAGACTTAATCTTGTATTTTCAGATGTTCCTGCTATTGTGTTAAATATTTATATCACAATATACTATTCCCAGCTCCCTTAGAAACAGTATGAGTATACTACTTGACCCATGAATAGAAAATAACAATGAAACATTATGTTTTTTTACAGAATGAAGAAAAAGTTGACGTTCATTTACTAAAAAATGAGATCATCACGGACAATTCTTCCTATTTTACAGAAAATGCCTCAAGGTAAGGTGATAGATTGAATCTTATATTTCAGGAAATTCACTTTTTTTCAATCTCAATTTATTTTCAGAAATTTAGCTATGTTATGTTAAGGATAGGTAGAGAACTTGTGCTTGGTATGTTATATGATGGATTATCCTTCAGCTCTGTTGTTGCTGATGTTAATAGGAAACGTTATTAGTAGTTGGTGGTATGATAGACCAGAGCTTATTCATTGTGTCTATCCTTCATCATTATCATGATTCTCCTTCACTGGATTGCATCAGAATGTATAGCATCACAAGTAAAATTGACTTCTAGTAAATGTGTTATCATAGACCAGATCATCATGGTCCTGGTTCCCCTTCACCGGCTGCTATGCACTGACTCTACATTGCATGCAGATTTGCACCATTTTTTTTTTTTATATATATATAAATACAGTTCCGGAGTCTGATTGGGACACCCACGCTGTACACCCTACTTTTTATTTACCTAATTTGTTGACTTTGATTACTATATATATACTGAATTTCTGTTTTACTCACACACAGAAACATATAACACCCATGCCCGAAGCGCGACTCGAACCCACAATCCCCTGCGCTGCGAAACACCAAAGTGAGACACTTTGGCGAGCGCAGCCATGGGGACCATCACTTAAGAGGTGGTGTTCCTCAAGGCTCGAATCTTGGCCCTTTACTTTTTTTTAGTATACATCAATGATCTGCCTGCTCACACACCATATGTCGAGACTTTACTATATGCAGATGATATTAATTTTATTCTCAGGGGCAGTAATTCGACTGAGCTACAAATTCAAGCAGATAATACAATGTTAAGACTGGAGAAATGGTTAATAGCAAATAAACTAATACTAAATGGAAAAAAATCTCAATGCATGCCTATCACGCACTCCAATAGAAGTAATAAAATAAT
This sequence comes from Hymenopus coronatus, assembly GCA_030762935.1. NCBI lineage: Eukaryota > Metazoa > Arthropoda > Insecta > Mantodea > Hymenopodidae > Hymenopus > Hymenopus coronatus. The sequence continues at coordinate 29,933,659 of CM060899.1, read as the reverse complement.
AGGACCAAAATTGTATGTAATAAAGAAACTGTACTGTATGTTGCTGAAGCAAAATTTCTTGGAATATTAATTGATCAACACTTAGACTAGAAAAGTCATATTAAGAATGTCATATCCAGAATAAATAGAGTCCATTATATACTATATGTCTTAAAAAGAATTAGTAATCAGCAAACACTAAAAACGATTTACTTCTCCTACTTGCAATCTACACCCTATTTATAATGAAAAAGAAAATACTTGGATTAATCTTAAATCTGCATAGAACAACATCATGTAAACCACACTTTCAACAAAATAATATTCTTACACTATCAAGTCTTTATATTTTTCAAACTGTCTGCTTTATAAGGAACAATACATACTTATTTAGTACAAACAGCACTGTTCATAATCATAGTACCAGAAACAGTAATAACATTAACATACAGATTGCCAAAACAACCAAAAAGGTAAATTCTATATTGCATACATATGTAGAATAAAATTAATAACAATAACTATACAAAGTTTAGGAAAGAAGTAAAAACATTAATTGAGTAGAGTTTCTGTAGTGTGTAGGGTTTTTTCGATTATTTTAAATTATCTAATTAAATAGGTGCCTTATGTTATTTGTTATGCTAATTTAGTTAATGGTTTTCATAATGCATATAGCAACTTTTAAGTATTTTTCTGTATATAATATTGTATTCCTGATAAACGATGAAATTGTAAAATTTCCAGCGGTGAATAAAGAGAGAGAGACACACACACACACACACACACGCACACATGCACCCACGCACGCACGCACGCACACACACACACACAGAGAGCAATGGATGAGAGAAGTGTAAAGCCAATTCTTTCACACAAATTAATTAGCAGATTTGCCCTCTATGGCATGGGATGTAGAGTCTTTCCCATTTTGTGATAGTTTATTTTTCAGAGTGTAAAATATTAACTAGAAATTTGTGTAAAGCCTAAAAAGTGGCATTCTTTCCTTTAACTACTTGTCCTGTATGGTTACCAGGTTTTCTTCATGGACAAAAAGAAATGTTCTCTTTTTTTAGGAGATAAAGGGCAATTTTTTTTTACTGGTATAACTAAATGCCAAAATAAAATTTTCAAGATTCATTTTGGTTATAAGTAGTTTCATTATTTTGCTTTTTTTTTTTAAAGAATTAGAATTATTTTCATGAATATGGAAAGCAATTCCTTAGTGTATCTGTTTTTTCCTCTGTCCATATCTGCTCCATCAAAAGAATATTCTCTCAACAAATGCATTGGATACACAAATAATAAATAAATACATTACAATTTTACTATTTTATGTATATTCTTTGTCTTCAAGGATTCTAATAAAACAGAATTCTCAAACATATTTACAAGGAATGTCTGTAAATTCTAAACGTATCACAGTCAAATTACTAAGCTCTACAGGATGAAGGAAAGATATATGGGTTTCAGTTTCAAGAATTGGTCAGGTATGAATGTGTATTAGATTCTTCCACCACAAAATGTATTGGTTCTGGAATGTGATTCCTAATCAATTTTACAACATTAATAAACCATAGGAAATACACAAAATCTTATTGCACAAAAGCTCTTAGCTTATTTAGTTAAAATGTATATTAAGCTTTTCATGGCATGAGCCATTCTTTAAATACTTCATGTTTAATATTTTGTGATTCCCTTTCTTCTTTGCATTCTGAGAGCTTTTCCAGCTTTGATCATGTAGGGAGCAGCATATCTGAAAAACACAAACATCCTTTCATCTGCAGAAGATTTTGGAAATATCTTTTTAATGCCCTCATTCGCAAATCTGGCGATTGTAGAATGCTTTACATTTTGCAGTTCCTTGCAGGCTACCATATAGTAGCTACCAAGAAGGTTCTTGTTTTAATAAACCAATAATTAAATTAGCAATATAAGGGTTACAATTTTCATTAGTTTCATCAGCTGAAATCCAAATGAAGCTATCCTTGTTTATTGTATATTTCTTCCACAACATGTAGATAAATTGTAGGCATGTAATTCTTACGCAATGTTGATTCATATGGTAGATGTTAAGCAATATTTGGGCAGAAAACCTTTGCGAATAAGGTTTGTAAGTTTATGAAGAGCAATATTATTTGAAATGATAGCTTCATATAAATCCATGTTAAAGCACTTTATTTTTTTTTTTCTTTCTTTTTTTTTTTTTTTCTTTGGAGGTTTTATACTGCTGTTAAAAGTTGTTGTCATTGGCCTTTTTTTTTAACATTCCTGAGATGTGAAGTCTTGTCTTGACATGTTGGTCTATTTGAAACTTTTTTGTTCATGAAACGTTTTTTCTCACAAACTCGACAGTATAACTTATTTCCATCTTGACTAAATGTTCCAGGATGGTCAGTTATTCATGCAACAGCAATTTTTTTTTTTTTTGGGTGGCATGGTGCACTGCATATTACACACTACACATTGAACTTTGTATAAATAATAGAAAACTATATGTTTTATTAATTTGTTGAGTTGGTTTTTTAACACTACGTCACTTACATTGTTATTATGAGGGACTAGTTTTGAAAGCCTATGCTTTCATTTTCAACCTCACGGGTCCAACTGCCATTGCTGGCTGCATTTGCTTGTACTGTCTTCTCTGGTGGCGAAATGATGAACTTCTTAACTAAGCTGTCTGGCGGGATTTCAAATTTTATTAGCTGATCTTTGTTTTTCCATATAAGGATGTTTTCCCAGGTTGGGAGTTCATTGTGGCCTGACATGGTTTTAAGCAATTTTGGATTTGGCTCTATATTGTGGTTTTATTTCCAAAAGTGAAATGCTACTGCCGATTTGTCTTCTTGTTTCAATTTTATGTTTCTAAAGTGCTCTTTGGATCGGATTTTTAAACTACTTTTAGTTTGACCTATGTAGAACTTTTCACATTTTGTGCATTTAATTTGATATATTTCTGACCTATTTTCTGATGGAATTCCATCTTTTATTTTTGAATTCATTAACTTTATGACAAAAAATCTGTTTATTGGAGCAAGGGTGATGTCTTGTTCTTTGAAGATTTTTTTGAATTTTCTAAGTGAATTTTTTGAATGTGTTGATATTGTTTTTTCCTGCTGTTAGGGTAGTGATATCAAATCTTCACTCTTCACCGATGAGCGCAAAGAAGGTGCATAAACTGTAAACTGTGGTACTTCATGTTGGTACTAATGACACTCTAAGGAATAACTGTGCTGTAGAAATAATGAGGGAAATGTAGAAAACTGTGAGAGCAGCAAAGAGCAACAATAGTAGGTAACTGTTTAACAATAAGAAGAGATGAGTGTTCTGCATTTATGTAAAACATTAATTCAAATATTCAAATGGTATGAGAGTCCACATTATATGATATAAACTGATACTTAGATATATCTGAAAGAATGGACTGCATTTAAATTGTAAGGGGTCATATCAACTAGGCAAAAATCAGCAAAATGGTCAGACTGTCTAGATGGTGGACAGAATCTTGGAAATAAATCAGGTTTTTGCCCCCAGGCTACTGCAACTTCAGGTATAGTAGGAAATGTGCAAACAAAATTAACTCCCTTACATATAAATGTACAATATCTAAAAAATTAAGGAAACCGGCCTCAAGTAAATATTCTGTGCCATACTGAAACCTGGATACATGAACATAACATTTCATTCTATAAAATCAAAGGGTTTGGAATTAGGAATATATAGTGTAGAAAGATATTTAAAAATGGGGGAGCTGTCATATTGATCAAGGATGGCATGTCATTTAAAACAATAATTAAAACAATTAACCTTAATGAGGAAAAATGTTTTGAACAAACATTTATTGAAGCAAACAATAAGAAAAGTAAATTAACACTTGTTTGTGCAGATGAGTGCATAAAAGTATTTCTAGAGAAATTTGACACATTACTTCCCTTACAGATGTTGAAGATATTGACACTGGTCTTTCAGTCCATAACGGTCCCTGCTGCACATACATATTAATCTAGAAACTGTGTCACCAGAACAAGTAACATATAAGAAAATCTATAGCAAAGAAAACTTAAATTATTGAATTTCCTACTGGTAAAGAAAATTAGGGTAGCATACTAAGTTCAAGACATTTCAATGAATAGTGAGATATGTTTCTTACACTATTTTAATATTGCTACTTTCCGCTAAACAGGGAAAAATTATACAATACCTGAAATTCTACAGAAGAATGAGTTGAGTATTTTAGCTATTTTCAAATTAATATCAGCAATTAAAAGTTTAATTAAAGAAATAGAGTGAAATAGTATCTAAAAGAATGTCAAATAACCTAATACCTTATAGCCTAAAAGAATATGAATGAAGTGCTATAAGGTAAATTTAGTCGTAAATGTGTGTGCATGCATGTGTGCATGTGTGCATTGATTTTGACCAGATTGCTAGATGGCAGTATTGCTAATGCTTCAGGAGGTCAGGTCACAGTTTTGTTGCTTCCCATAATGCAAGGGTTTGAATTATAAAGTCAAAATTTACCAAACCTTGTCCTCTATCTAAAAATTTGATGTGCTAAACATGTAAAGATGCCACAAAATGTAATTTTATTCAGAGACCATGTTGCACAAAGTATGTATGAGCATTTTATTGGGTGACAGGGTGTGGGGGAGGAGTGTGCAATAGTAACCTATGCCATAAATGTACAGCCTATTTAAGTTATGTTTTAGTTACCATCAGCAAATAAAGTAATATTTTTAAATGCAGTTAGTACCTCTAAAAAGTTCCTGTTTCATTCTCATTTATCTTTATAACAGAATTTATAAGTTGAAAATGTGATAAACGTGGAACAAATAAGAAGTTGAAGAAATGAATACATAAAAAGTGTGGGTCGTAAAATTAGTTCTTCTTTAATTCAATGTCATTTGAGATTAGTTTTATAGAGAGCACCATACATTTCAGATTATAGTAAACCTTTTTCTTCATTCATAGTTATATTGCATATAACAGCATTATTGTGTACTTCTTTTCTGTATGTTGATTCCCACAAATTCTAGCAGTGTACCCAGATTTTCTGTTATATTCTAGTCTTAAATGATTCCTAGAAGCGTTCACACATTCCTGCTGTTATATTGGCACATCATCATTATCTCTTTGCACACCCTTTCTGATGCACCCCCTAGTAAAATTTGACAACACATAGTTTTGCCATTGAATCATAACAAATGAAACAAGAATTAATTAGCAATCAAAAAAGAAAAATTGTATTTTAATAGAAAAGACTATCTTAAACACTACCATTTATATATGAGTTACTCATCTATGTTCCCTACCTGTCTCCAAATGTAGAATATGCTGTGATGTTGCAGGTAGGTGACTTATGAGAGAAAATCAGAATAGTCTACTGCATCTTTTTTTAAATATTTACTTATATATTATCTTGTACTGTCTATATCTACATACATAATATAAAAATAAAATGAGTATGTCTTCAATTTCCAATAACACAAATGCCAAGTGTTCACAGAAATTTCTGTAACCCATTAAAGGATATCCTATAATGGTGGTGATGTGTTAAAATAAAACAAAAAATATTTTGTTCCTTGGGATGCGAACCTCTGACCATACCAGTTTGGTCAAATCTCACATATCATGCTTTACAACTACAGCTATTCGGACACATGATAGCTGCAATATTATCGCATCTTTTAATATAAAGGTATAAGAGAACTTAAAATAAATAAATAAAAAAATTGTGAAATTTATGTATCTGCATTCAGACAAAACTAATCAACATCTGCCCATGCCATCACAACAGTTGCTTTAGATGAATCTCTCCATCCTTACTGCAGTTTCTCTTGAATGCAGCACATACATTTTGATTACGATCCTTGGTTTGAAAGGGTAGCTTCTCTTATCATGCTTTAGACTACATAGCTATAAATTCAAATGTCGAGGTTTGTATTGTCTAGTGGAGTTGTCCAATTTTATTCATGTAAAATGAGCTATTTAACAGGATGTATTTATTATGTCCATATTGCTGAAGGGTTTAATAATACATGAAATTATGTAACATTCTGTTATGTTGCTTTTAGAAGCTGTATACTTACACTACATCTCAGTTCTCAAATAAAAGGAAACATGGGTTATCATATTATCCAAATTAAAGAACATGCATACTGCAGGATGGTTGGCACATATTACTGACAGCCATGGGTAGATTGATCCTGCAGGGGTAATGGTTTTTTTCCTCCTCAATATAAAGGAAATTGTGTGTTATACATGCTTATGCATTAATCCGTTAGAATGTGGTTTCTAGTCCAGCAGATGAAGTATCACTTGACATTTTGCCCATGACTCTGATGAGCATCTATGGAGGATAATCACTCTTACTGATTTACAAACCCAGAAACCAGATTCTGCTGGAATTATCTGGGTTCTCATGCGTTTTAGAACATGTATTGGCTACACTGAAAGTTAAGCATTTATTTTAGGGTGGCTAACATATGCCAAACCACATCAAAGCCTTCGAAATTCTCTTACATTGAGGGGGAATGAATAATTTCATTAAGATTACCCCACTGGAACAACATACCATCTTTGATTAATCTCACCGCAATTATGAAACTTAGATATCCGCATTTCCATTGTATGAAATCTTTAAATACTCTTATATGCTGATGGATATTTTGCTTATTCCATATTCATTTTTGATTGGATTTTTTTCAATGAACTTTACTTCTTCAATTTTAAATCATATTGGATTGCTGCAAAAGTATGACATAACCTCAATTTTATTTCATGACAAATTTAGCTAATATATTTACTATCCCAGATATGTTTTATTTGAAACAGCTGTATGGTTTTATTAATAAATTAATATCCATTTTTTTTTTTTTTTCAGATGTGTAATTTATTCCCCAAACTACTCTTATCAAAGCTTATTCCTGTATGCATTTCATTAAGTGGGTTAACAGAGATAAAGCTTATAACTGGTAATTAACTATCAATAGTTAGTAAATCAATGCTCAAATTTCTCTTGTGGCACAATGCATGGAAGATATTGAACACTGGTGTTGTGATGAACTATTTGTAATGTTAGATAATTTTTTGTGTCTGTGTTATCCTCTAAATCTTTTGAGGATAATCGAAAACCAAAGAATTGGACCACTCAAACATAGTAGCTGAGAATTAAAATCATTTCCTGTAGTGTCAAAATACAGCATACTATTTGCAATAGATAATAGCTGTTAGGGAGATTTTGTTCGCAAGCCTTGAGTGTTCTTTGCAGTCCCAAATTGAGTACTTTTTGATTACATTTGAAATTTCAGGTCACTTGTATTATCAGCCCATGATGGAATTTTCTCCAGCATTCCTTCAGAGTACCGAGGTTTAATAAAGCAAGAGTTTGGTACTGAAGGAACAACTTACAAAATGAAAGCCCATGGTGATACAGAAACCATAAATTGTAACAAAACTTTTGGACCAGAAGAACATTTAGAAAATGTTGTTTTAAATAGTATTAGTGGATGTGATAAACGTGTGAAAAGTTCCAGTCAGATGTCCAGGATTCAATCCTTTAATGATGTAAGCAAATACAAATGTACAGAATGTGGAAAATTGTTTATCAAGAAAGAAAACTGGAAAACTCATATGCTCTTACATAAGAGTTGTAAATTCCCCAAATGTGAAACTTGTGGAAAAGGTTTTATTAATGGGTTCAAGAAAAATAATCATATTGTTGGTAAAGAATGCACCAAACCAATGAAATGTAATTCTTGTGGTAAAAGCTTTGCTGGTATATCATTATTGAAGAGGCATGTTCATAATCTAAATAAATCAAGGCTATTCATGTGTAGAAATTCATTTGCTGCTGGTTATCAGTTAAACAGTCATGTTATGGTTAAAAAATATTTCAAATGTGTAACATGTAAAAAGAGCTTTTCTTATGAGTTTTTATTGAGAAAACGTAATATCCTTCTTCATGGTGAGACAAAGCTATATAAAGGGGAATTTTGTGGTAAGAATCTTGTTAAACATCATAAATTCCATGCACATTTTCCTCATCACAACAGGGAAAGGAAATACAAATGTGAAACTTGTGGCAAATATTTTAGACAGTGTTCAAGTCTTAAAAGGCATGTTCGCACTCACACTGGCATAAAACCATACAATTGTAAAACTTGTGGCAAATGTTTCACTCAGTGCTCAAATCTTAAAACCCATGTTCGCAGCCACACTGGCATAAAACCCTACAAGTGTGAAACTTGTGGCAAATATTTTACTAGGGGTTCAAGCTTAAAAATCCATTTTCGCACTCACACTGGTGTAAAACCTTATAAATGTGAAACTTGTGGTAGATGTTTTAATGCATCTGGAGATCTTACAGTCCATGTTAGAACTCACACTGGCCTAAAACCATATCAGTGTGAAACTTGTGGCAAATGTTTTGCTCATTCTTCAGGCCTTGAATGGCATGCTGTTTCTCACACTGGCATAAAACCATATCAATGTGAAACATGTGGCAAATGTTTCACTAAGTCTTCAGGCCTTAAAAGTCATGTTCGTGCTCACACTGGTATAAAACCACATAAGTGTGAAACTTGTGGAAAATGTTTTACTAAGGTTTCAGGCCTTAATAGGCATGTTCACATACACACTGGTGAAAAACCATACAAATGTGAAATTTGTGGCAAATGTTTTATTCAGTCCACATGCCTTAAAAGTCATGTTCGCACTCACACTGGTGTAAAACCATACAGGTGTGAAGCTTGTGGCAAATGTTTCATTCAGTCTGGAGGCCTCAAAAGCCATGCTCGCACTCACACTGGCATAAAACCATATAAATGTGAAATTTGTGGCAAATGTTTTACAATGGATTCAAGTCTTAAAAGGCATATTCACTCTCACACAAGCATAAAACTTTGTAAGTGAGAACCTTATTGCACATTTTTTAATGCACCTGAAGACCTTACAGGCCATGTTAGTACTTACACTGGCTTAAAACTATACAAGTGACATTAATGGTAACGTAATTGGTTTACAAAGGATAAATGTCTTAAAGTGTTGTTTGCTCTCACACTGGCATAAAAAATAAAAATAAAAATAATTGTGGGTAGAGCTTTTATAATTGCTGGAGCTATAGAATACATGTGTGCTGCAATAGTAGGATAAAATCCTTACAAATGTGATATTGTTTGTGTCTAAAAACTGAAACTCATCGTGGGATAAAATTAAAGAAACCTTGAGGTAATTAATTTCACAGACTGAACACTTTTAGGTTATAAATTATTAGATTCTGAAAGAGGCATATACTTACATATAATGCAATCTTATTGTCAAAGTGCTTGTTCCTGTGCTCCTCCTCCTGAACCTCTCTCTGAGAGTACCATATTGTAGGACTAAATCTTCAAGTATTCAAAGCTTTATTCTCCCTTTGGTTGAGCAGTATAGAGAATAAGATGTACTCCACCCACAGCACACTAATTTTCCATGAGGGAAACTGGCTGGTGTTGCAATCATTATTAATATTACTTATTAATTTCTAATTTGCTTTAAACATGGGCTTCAGTGATAGCTTTGATAACCCACAATATATGTCACTGATATCATTTATGTAGCATTGCTTAAATGTTGGCAGCTTAGCACCGTCTGTATGCTATAATTCTATACTAGGGTCGGCTGATAAGTCCCGAGCCTCTCAACAGGAACAGCATATTAGCATAATCTCCAGAAAGGCTAATAAATTTATCATATTGGTGTTCTAATTTAATTAAAAAGTATCTAGTGCTATTTAACAAGATCCTCAAAATAGTAGTTTACCGCATCAATGACTTCGTTGCTGTGAAATCTTCGTCCTTCAAGACATTTTTTAAGGTTTGGGAACAGGGTGCTAGATGTGGCAAATAGGGTGGATGTTCTTCAATATGAAGTTTAATTTGCACATGACAGGACGATGAGCGGGAGCATTGTCGTGATGAAACAAGATATTCTTTTTTTGCCAAATGAGGTTTTCTCTTTTCACCTCATCATTCAAACATTGCAGTAAGCTTGCATAGTAGTCACCAGTAATACTTATACGCTTTTCAAGTAATTGATACAAATAATTCCCTGTGCATCCCAGAAAACACTCACCATAATCTTGTTAGCTGACAAAATTGACTTTGCCTTTTTTGGAGTCGTTTACCTGGCACAATCCATTGTTTTGACTGTGATTTACTTTCTGGAGTGTAGTGATGTATCCAAGTTTCATTCATGATAATAAAATCCACTGGAACGTTTATGCTGGAGCTCCACATTCTTAACGGAAAGAGTTTTTCTTTGCAACTTTTGATCAGGTGTCAACAAATGTAGCACCCATCTTGCATAGACCTTGTGAAAGCCCAAACCTAATTAAAATATTATCTGCACATTCTTTTTATATGTTCACAGCTTCTGCTATCTCAAACAACTTTAACCTGCAGCCTTCCAGTACTAAACGATGAATTTTCAATGATCTCTGAAGTTGTCACTTCAGAGTGAGGCTCATCACTAATACTCGTACACCCCATTTTAAACTTTGCAACCCACCTTTTAATCATTGAATATGAAGAGGCAGAGTCTTTCAATGTACTATCCATTTTCACCTAGATTTCTTTAGGCGTTAGGTCTTTCAAATGGAAGTATTTAATCACTGCTTGTTTTCCCAAATCCTCCATTTTTGTGAAAATTCAGTGTCTTATTTAAAATGCTGCCATTCAAAAATTAAACAAGCTATTGACCTGTAACTATGAATACAAGCTAGTCTAAAGTTAAGGTATACAATGCTGCTGTCTACCTGGCCTAGTGGCACCATCTTTGTGTGAGGCCCGGCACTTATCAGTTGACCCACATAAGTGATAGCTATCTTTTTCATACATGACCTCTCAGCAGTACCAGAATTCAGGTATTCAGTAGGTGTCATAAATTAACAAATTTGGCATTTAGATTAATATCAATACAGGCAACAGTTCATAGATTTACTCCTTCATTGGCTGAATGAACTGGTCAATTAAAAAAAATGGATTCAGAAAAGCTTTTTGCTAATCCCTCCCCTTCTTGTTATGGAACTAATGACCCATAACATAAGAGTAACTAGCGAAGTTAGTTCAGCTCCAATATAAAGGGCATATGTATTGCTTCTATACTGCTGATTGATGGCATTATGGCAGGAACCATGTGTTAGCAGCATACAGTAAGTGGGAAATTGTTCTGTGAGTACCATACGTACATTATATTCTATGCATATGTGGTAAATTGTTAGGCTAAGCAATCATTCACACTCCTTAAGCTTTAGCTTGGCAGTCTTCTGGGCATGTGAAATATTGGTGTAACTTGTATTGATGATACCTTCTTATTTTAAACTATAATGGTTAATATTGGCCTTTATATATCAGAAACCTCTCAGATAATATACCATATATACAGCATTGTGACATCTTCCCTGTCTTCTCTCTCATTCAGAATGTGCTCAGTCTGAAAGTGACAGCATTTGAGAAGGTGTTTAACAGATTCAACTATGTGGGAATGATGTGTGCAGCCTACCATGTGCTGAACACCTTGTAGTTGGATACACAGCATGTTAAGTTTTGCAGTAGCACCATAATACTTTTAAGGGTTCCATTCTCTGAACTTTATTATTCACTTTCATCGTTCTGTGAAACTCTCCACTTTCCATTCCAAGAATGATGTGTGATTTATAAGCTTATGTTATATAACAACACATTTCTGACAACTGAAACTCTCATTCTTGCTGCTGTTTTATTAACTTCTATTACTAGAATTGTATGTTTTGCATATCATAAATTATTGTATTTGCACATGATTTAATTCACTAGGCCCACTTCCCAACTTAAATTACTGTTACACCCTCAGATCCTTGCTTTGCTACTCAGATAAATATACAAAATAATGGGTTTGAGTGAATACAAACTTCTAATGAAAACCGTGGCAAATTTTATTTTCAAGTGATTCACAGTTTTCATTTTTTTCATTTTCAATTTCTTAGGAGACAGTGACTGATTATGAATTCAGTGAAGGTGACACAGAATATGATACCTGTGATGATATCAAGATGAAATTCTTGCTGTTTCCTTAGAGTAAAAGACTGCCTAAAGGTATGTCATAACAAACCATAATTTTTTTGTTTGTTTTGTTTTGTTTTGTTTTGTTTGTCAGCTACTTCATTATTGTCCGCATGTATTTTTCATGTTATTCAGCAAAGATAAGCTATCAATTACTTCATTAATAGCTGCTTCTTGTAACAATTGCTTAGATTCACTTTCCTTTTTTTTCACATAGTGCTGATAGAACATGCAATGCTGCTCTGCTGCCATGAACTAAGTCATAAGACAAGAATAATTGTATAATTTGATTTCCCCCATTTTGTAAACATATCTATGATAAATGGAAGAATAAAATTACAGGTATATGCTTAATTTTGTAAAATGTTAGATAATTTTTTATCTTCCACATAGATTTACATTATTATTCAAATGAATGTTGGAAGCACTAGACAATCAAATTCTTTTAGCCCACATTATTGTGTGTTTACCTGGCACACACATTGGCCCTACATGTGTTGGTCTCAGGTAGATGTCCTATACAACAATAATGATTAATATAGTAAGAAATAATTATATGTTGTACATAATTTCTAGGTAGTCTTACAAAATAAATCTGTATCATTATTTGTACAATTAGATTTTGTATAGTTTTACAACAAATTAAAACTAAACTTTTAATACACACCTTGTTTTAATATTTGTCTGAACACTGAGAACCCAAATTTTGGATATCTTGAATAGTATATTTCTGAAGCAATGCACTTCCTCACCAAGAATAAGCACATGATCTGAAACAAATCTTCTCTGACATTTGAGCCACTGATAAGATTGACAGGCTGGAGACTGGGAGACCAATGGTTTAAATCCCAGTTATGGCATTACATTTTTCAGTCTGACTACCTATAGATCAACATTACCATAAAAAGAGAAAACCTTCCAAACCCAGGCTTCTATAATATCTGTGCCATGGATTACAAAACTTCTTATTGATTGGAAAAATGTCAGAGTGAAAGGATATCTCAGAATACAGAAGAATACTATGACAGGTAGACATTGCTGGTATTATTAAGACAGGTCATTCTTAAAATACAATATTGAGTCTTGGCTCAATATCACATTAATAAAATGCACAATCTCAAGTCTTGCATGACCGTTTTTGATTGCAACTTCTGAAACTTTCCTTTTAATAAGCGCAAAGTTTCTGTTATAAGACTTCCTGCTTCATTTTACCCACTAAAGCTTACAATAACTTTAATTACATCAGTAAACACCTTAAAACTAACCAACAATGAAGTATATGATAATTTGCTAAAATTGTGCTCTGTTTTTATTTTTTCTATAATGTGGTATGTACACAGTTGGTAGAGAAACATTTTATTTCACCCCGAAATTTGATGTCAGAGGAGGAGTGAGAGAAAGAGGGAAAGGGGCAGAGAGATAGGGACTCATAAAACAAAACTCTGTTAGACTTCAAAGTTAGTACTTAAGTTCAGCATCTTTCGGGGATGCAACAAGATTTCCCCACCCCCACTCCTACCCTTTACATGGAAACTTTGTGAAGTTTTTTCAAAAATAGCTAAAATAGAGAGTATTAACATTTTTAATTAAAATATTTTCATCACAAATTAAAAGTAAAACTTGAATTTTTTTGGAATAGCCTCTGAAGCCCTCTTTATTATGGATGATCTTTGTATTATTTGTAAATCTTACTATAAATATGGACTATAAATCTTACTGCACCAGATATCCTCAAATGGATAATTATAATGTTTGCTTTTGTTTTGTGGAGTTAAGCATTCCAAGATGTTCCTTGTTTTTGATTTATAAATTTCCAATTCTTAGACTTTTCTCAAATGGGATATCATTATTCATTTTCTTTCATCCTGTTCATGCAAAGGGAATAACATTTCAGTTGCATCAGAGTGACAATTTTTAAACATCTACCGAGCAGTTAATTACTGAATGTCATTTAGTGCTACACAAAATCTGGATTGGGGAATTACTTTGCATTATGTTGTGGGTGTTATGTGACTATTCAGATTTAATTTTTCTTCTATAATTTTTTTGTTTTATATCTCTATTAAATAAATATATTTCTCTTGCTTGATTGGTTTAAGTCCTTTGGCAGTTGAAGCTTACTTCTCTAATGAATTAGGTATCACCAGAAATTAAAAATCAACTTCTTTATGTCCTTGTTCTCTCTTATGTTTATAAGACAACTAAATTTAATTAGATTTATAGACATATAGATCCATTTGCAGATTGGAACAACAGACGTTACAATATTATTTTGGGATTGGCTATTTTTGACTTTTATGTGTGTTGTTTGATAACTGCACCAGTATAATTATACATTTTTAACAATTCAATTACTCCATTAAAAATGAATTCAATTTGGAGCCAGTGATTGGTTGTCCACTGTGAGTAAACCGTTTGTCCAGTAACCTTCCCGTTTACTCAAGTAATGTTTTAGTTACCTTGTAGAAGTATCCCGAAGTTATTAGTTTTCGGGATATTTTCACTGTGCTGTGTATGCAGCAGTCGTGTGGCTCACCTCTTCTCCTCAGATGCCTAGAACAGAGCTTCTTCATGGCCATGGCCGCTAATTTTGTAGGGTGTGTTCAAGAATAGTAAAATAATGATGTTAATTGGCAGTTTGCTTTTATTTGTTTCTTGGTTCTCATCATCTATGGTAAACAGCTTTTTATTGACTGGTGTGCTATTTTATTGTACCTTTAAAAAAAAAGTGCATCTTGACTATATTCTTAATATAAACAATGGGTATGCAAACAGGAATTTAAAATATGCATTTCTACATTTTATTAAGGCAGTGCCTTGGTTTGATATCCCTACCACTAGAGCTGCCCCTGATAGGCACAGAAGGTAAGGTGCTAATACTGTGGTTAACAGTGTTATTGGTATCATGTATACACTTAGCACTATAAATAAATAAAATAAAAAAAATATATTACTATAAAAACGTGTATGACATATCCCATTATTCACTTTTAGCTGAAGCTGAATGTGAGCCACAAGGTCAAGGGCAATATTTATAAACAAGTAGCATAAACTCAATGGGTGTTGGTTCACTTTCTGAACACTTTCTCTGTGAAGTAGAAGCATACATAAAACATAAAAACATGCCATTCTGCATATAACTTAAGCACCTGCAATGGTTTCCAATTCTCTCTAAATCATTTTAACAACTTCAGTACATCTCGTCTCTTCTTTTTTTAATTTGACTTGCTAACAATAGTACTGAACTTTCCTTTGTATCCCTTTGGTATCCTAATCCACATTTGGTCAGTGTATTAAGATGCTTAGAAGGGTTATTAAAGAATTAGAATATCCATATTTTAAGTTTTACAAACAGGTAATTTTGCTGGCAATTTCGATTTTCTTCAAAATAATAATTTTCATTTTGTATATGCCATGATTTTCTTTAAAGTGTTGGTCAGTTCTTTGCAATTTTTAAGCTGTCAGTGCTTTCCTAGTATCCTTGTTTCAACTTCAACTTCTGAGTAAACTTTCTGATACTTCTCAGAGTTCTAAATTTCTGAAATGTTGTATAGCATGTTCTCAGTATGTCCAAATACTGTATCTGCACGCAAAAATGCGTTGCCAAAAATTGGAAACTAGAAGGGCACTTCTTTTACATATTGTGGTGATATTTAAGTAAACAAATTTTGACCGCATAAATTATATGACTTCCACAAAATTGTCCGATAGTTGTATTGAATTTATTGATGCACATTTTGTGTGAGAAACTGTAAGAGGCAAAGAGATCTCTTGTGCTCCTCAGCCAGCCT
This sequence comes from Hymenopus coronatus, assembly GCA_030762935.1. Taxonomy (NCBI): domain Eukaryota; kingdom Metazoa; phylum Arthropoda; class Insecta; order Mantodea; family Hymenopodidae; genus Hymenopus; species Hymenopus coronatus. The sequence continues at coordinate 29,917,812 of CM060899.1, read as the reverse complement.
GGGCTTTATTTCACAAGTAGAATGTGGATTCTTTGCTTCTATGTTTGTTATGCAAAATCTATAAAAGAAAATCTGCCTCTAATATTTAATTTTGGAAGAGAATGAAGCTTATTTCCATTGGGTGTCTCATTCATTTATGTACACCTAGCTCCAGCAGCAATCAATTTTTAACATTCATTGCGTAGCCACAAGTAGTAGGTGTACATATCACTTGCTGGCCTAACGAAGCACAAGTTTCTATTTATTTACTAAATTGCTAAGTTGACATAGTTAGGGCTGATCTTAATTCCAGCTAGTTGGCCAGGCCATAACTATTTCACTATACAGTATTTTACAATATTACATAGCTATCCTTAGTCATCTTAAATCTGAATAAAGTAACAGATTTTTCAACTTACGATTTCCATTTTTACTTTTTCTATACGTACTATGTACATAGTGTATGGAGAAGGTATTGTATTGCACCCAAAAATTGTATACCGAGATTTCACCGGAAATATGTTTTGAGACCCCCTGAACCCAAAAAAAGCATTCTTAGAAAAATGTCCATGGTGTGTATGTGTATGTGGGCAGCAGAGCTCAAAAATAAAAAGACCATTAAAAACCAAACTTGGTATTTAGGTTTGGTATCTTCCAGGGATGCGACACAAAGATTTTCAAGAAAAGCCCCCTACCCCAAAGTACCCTTTACAGGGAAAAAACTGCGGTGCCATTAGTAGTTAAAGCGGGTGTTAAACACTGCACTCCATGGAAAAAAATTCAAAAATTTTGATTTTCTAAAAAAATATCTCATAAATTTAAGGTGTTTACTTGACAAATAAAATGTATATCTTGAATATTTTGGGAATAGCCTCTGAAGACTACTTTATTCTGGATGAATTTTACGCATTTTTGCATAACTGGTAAACCGTAAAGAGATGGACAGAAGTTTACCACACAGAAAATGTAGAGTACATTAAAACACACAATTTATGTTATAACATTTTTTTCAATGAGTTGATAATTTTTAAGATATACCTTGTTTTTGTTTTTAGCTATGAAAAACTTATACTTTTCTGATACAGGAATTTGTCAACTCCTGTCCATAGAAACAAAGGAGCTTCAGTCACATAGCAACCAGCTTTTGACTATCACTTTAACCAATGGTACTCCCTTATTTCACTTTTGCTTACAAGGAAACAAGTAATAAGACTATTTCTGTTAATTTTGTCTCGGTTAGCATGAAGTAAATAGAAGCAAGAGCTTTTTAACAATGCTGCAGATCTATAGAGAAAGTCATATGAATAGAACACATCAGATTTTTACTTTCCGCAAAGACTCCTTTAATTTAGCTATTTGCTTCAGAAATCTTTCTGAGTATAATGTCTTTGTTCTTCAATAATCACTTTATTTATTAGACTTACTCTCCAATCCTTTGTTGACTTACATTGAAGTAAAATGTAAATTTCTTCTTCCTTATCCCAACAAATGGGGCATATGGGGCATATTCCTCAATTAACCTCCGCCTCATTCCTCTTAGTTTCCATACACCCAATTGAAACCAGTCTAACCCTTCTTTTTCTTGTTTTATAAATTAAAATATACTTCTCTGGGTCATCTTTTAGTTCTTTGTAAAATAACAGTGAGCCTTTCTCCCTAACCGTGGCAAAAAAGATCTGCCTATCCACTTACCTACAAAAACCTTTTCCAAAGTATTGTATTTTAACCCAAATATCTCTTAGCCCACTTTTAAATATCTGTTCCCTGAATTTTTTTTTAGTATCTATTAAATAAAGCATCCAAAATTTCCTCTAGATATATCAAACATTTTTTCTTCTTTTTTTTTGCTAATTTGGTATCGGGTAACTCTTGGACTCAGAATAAATATTCCTAACTCTAATTAAGGCTGCTGCATTTGCAACTTTAATGGAAATTCCTAGAATTAATTTACACAAACTTAATACTAAATCCATATTACATCAACCATTGTATATTCCCCAAATTTCCTTTCCATAAGTCCATCGAGATTAAACCAAGGCAGAATAAAGCTTATCAACTTACTTAATATTCATTACTGGCATTATATATAAACATTTTTGTATTGCTTTCATGGCCATTCTCCCTTTAACCATTGTATTTCTTCTCTGTTTCTTCCAGCTTCCATTACTGCTCAGCTTAATACCCAGATATGAGAACTGGTTGACAACTTGGATTTCTTTGCCTGCCATAGACCATTTTTCATCTTCACTTAGTTTATGCCCCCTCTTAGCCTTTTTAGTGCCATCTCAATTAACAAAATGCTGTCTGAAAAGTACCAAGCAATTTTAGTACAGAGTACAGTGTTTTAAATTATTGGTAATAAAATGGATACCAAATGACAGAGGGAGATGAAATTTCTTTTTATTTTTAGTAAATATTTTGTTTGCCATATAATATGTATTATATGGATAAAACATCTATTCAATATTTTTAAAAAATTAAAGGCAAAAGATAAGTTTGAAAATAAATTGAAAGTCCAAAAATAATAAATAATTATTCATACAAAACCTTACTATACAGAAAGCTATGACTAACGAAATGAAAGTACAAATGTTTTTTTACTAAAACAGCAATTTGTTTTGGCTTGATGTTTTTTTTTGTTTAAAAAAAAACAAAAAATGAATTCAGATAATCTGAAGTCTGAAAGCAGAAAAAAATCACCATAAAGACATGCACAAACATATAAGTATAACAAAACTAATAATGAAAGTGGCATAAAGCAGTAAGATACAGATGTAATGTGGATATTGTACAATTTAGCATTTTTGCGTAGCTGAATAGTTGATTCACATAGTCTATGTTGTCTGGTTATACCTCCGTAAACTCATTTTGGTAAATACACTGATTATATCCTGATATATGGTGGACTTTGAGACAGTGATGTGTTTTAACAATTAAAATTTAGTTGAGTCGATTTTGTAACACTACATCACTTACTTTTTTATTTCGGAAAACATGTTTCAGAAGCCATGTGCTTCCATTGTCAATTCCTTTGGTCGACTACCGGCTTGCTGTAGTGGTAACCACCACAGCAAGCAATGCCGGTAGTCGACCAAAGGAATTGACAATGGAAGCACATGGCTTCTGAAACATGTTTTCCGAAATAAAAAAGTAAGTGATGTAGTGTTACAAAATCGACTCAACTAAATTTTAACACTGATTATATTTTGCGTGCGTATGAGGACTGCTGTTATTGGATGCATTTTCATTGCTGAAGCTAGAGTATACAACCTCCTCTCTTATGTCAAAGTCTGTATATTCAAAATCATTCACTTTCTTCTAAAACATCACAATCTGCAGCTCTTATTTCTTCTTCAGTTCTTAGCCTTTTGCTAAATGACACAATTTTTTAACCTCTACAAAGAAATATCAGCTAGAAAAATTAAATTTAGAGCTTATAATATGTGCTTTGGAGAGTAAAGATAAGGACCTGAAACACTGCAGAAAACATTTCTCTATAGCTATGTTGTAGAAAGTAACAGACTTTCCCGCTGGAAAGAGTTAAATCATATAAAGGCACCATGGATAGATTGTGATTCTCACAGAATTTTTGGATCGTGGTTAGATTGTCATTGGCACTAATAGGGTTAAACAGGATAATTTAAATTCATTTTGCAAGTTCACCTTCAGACCCCATTTTTTTGCAATATCTGTCAATCTTTACTTTAGCTAACTTTAAGCCAATCACTGAATTTGAAAATAGCACCAAATCATCAGCATAAAAACCCTGGGATATCTATATTTTTTAAACAGGAATATGAATACAATCCTGCTGCAAACAATCCAAAATGCCATCAGTAACAGATTAAATAGTGTAGGGCTTATTTTACAACCTTTTCTCAACCCTCTCTCTTGTCCCAAAGCCCTAGTTGCTTCCCCCAAGCCTCACTTTGCCAAGCATGTTGCTTTTGGTAGCGGTATTGCAAGGATTCCTCATCAAAAATGCCATTATGTACATAATATTTGGATAAGAATGTAGCAAAGGGTCATTGTAATTTATTTTAGCATGGATCTAACCTATTGTAATGAATGGTATATTGAACATATATAGAAGACATGCCTTCAGTTCACAAAAATATTATTTCCAGATCCCTTAGTTAAAATTGTTGCATTTAAATGCTTTGTCGTTTGAGAGGCAGTTGCTAAATTCTGTGGTTTTAATGATAAGGGGTTACCTGTGTAATGTGTATGGGTGTGGTTGTCCCATGACCAAGACAAAGGCATTCGCTATTTATATATTATTGTTATTCAAAGCTTTTCGGATTATTTATTATATTGCTATTGGTGTGAATGTAAGGCCAGCAAACAAAGAAATTGTTTTATTGTATTCTAATTATAATGTATTTTATGCAGTTGCAACCAGTTTAAAATTGTACAGATTTGTCAAATATGTTGAAAAGAATGGGCAACATGCTATGAAAGTTAATGTGCTAATGGCTGATTGTAAAGTAAATGGAATCAAAGCTTTAATATTAAGTTATTGTTAACTTATTCAATTTGTCTCTTGTTTAATGTTTGATATATTTTGCCAAGCCATTATTTCTCTTGGTCACAAGATTAATGATTTACATATTCAATTATTGCAATTAAGAATTTTTTACAGAATATTTGCCAAATGTACCTGGTTATTTGATATAAAGTATTGTTAATGAAAGTTATTTCCAGACTTCTCAATCTCATTAAGGTAGTCAAACCTTCCTCTAGACCAGTGTTTCCCAACCTTTTGAAGTTCACGGCACCCTTGCGAATAACATTAAACACTAGGGGCACCCTTGCTTGAATTAAAAGAAAATTAAGCTTAATATGTTAATTTATTGAAATATTATATAATAACGTACACCATAACATAATACAGTAAACTTTACTACAATCACTGAGTAAAAATACATCAATAAATTTTGTTCGATTAATGATTAATGTGAAACTTGTGATTGATGCTTAGAGCACAGATATGTGATGTCGGGTCTTACAGTTGACAGTGAAACACGCAAATCATCCTCAAGGTTATTCGGTCTATTTCTTGCTTTGCATTTTATTGTCACCATAGCAGAGAAGGCTTGCTCGCATACCTAGGATGTTGAAAAGGGCAAAAGTGTGTTAATTGCTTTCTTCATTAAGTTAGGGTACTCCTCTCTCCATTGAAGCCAAAAGCTAGCCACCGACGCCTCACTCTTGGTGAACTTACCTTTGAGTGTGGAATCAGCGCAAAGATCAATAAATTCATCTCGTTCGCAAGCAGTGAAATCTATTTCCTCTGCACTATCTACGAAATCAAATGGTGAGACAACCCAGTCGAGATTCGTAGTGGAAATAGTTGGAAAGTACGCATCTATTGCATCTTGTAATCTTGATAAGTGATCACAAATGTGGTCTTTCAGCTTACCCAGATCTTTCTCTCCTGCCACATTAAGAAGAGATGGAAAGTTCGACATATCTCCTTTTTGAACTGCAGGCTTCCAAGAACTAAGTTTTCTTTTAAAATCTTTCATTTTATTGGTTGAGGAGATTATTGTTTCATGTCGACCCTGCATCGAAACATGCAGTTCATTCAGCTTATGAAAAATATCTGCCAGATACGAGTTCAAAACACCAAGAATCACTTAGTAAGAGCTCATGAAATGTGTCTTGATTTTCATCCTTAAAAAAAGTTGTTACCTGTTCTTTAAGTTCGAGAAACCGGTTCAATAACTGACCCCGCGACAACCACCTTACTTCTGTGTGAAGTAACAAAGAGGTATGAGCTGCATCCGTTGCGCGACATAACTGTTCAAAAATTCTCTACTTTAAAGGTCGAGAATTCATATAGTTCACCATTTACACAACTTGGTTAAACACTTTAGCAAAATCTTCATTACACGCTTTCACGACTAATGCCTCTCTATGCAGAAAACAGTGAGTTATAATAATGGATGGATTTTCATTGAGAGCTCTGGCTGTAAAACCTTTAATTTTCCCAGACATAGATGGTGCACCATCTGTACATATACCACAACAGTCTTTCCATGAAAGATCATGGTCATTGAGATAGGAATTGATAGAAACGAAAATATAATGGCCTGTGGTTGTAGTCTCCAGCGGTCTACAGAACAGAAACTATTCACTAATATCTTTTTCATCAATATATCTGATAAAACCAAGGAGTTGCGGTTTGTTACCAATATCGAGAGACTCATCTACTTGCAAAGCAAATGTTCTATAAGTTTTTATTTTCTCCGTGATTTGTTCGTTGATATTGCATGACATTTCAGATATCCTGCGGCTGATTGTGTTGTTGGACAGAGGAACTTTCGAAATTTGATTAGCTGCTCCTTCGCCAAGTATTGTTGAAGCGATAACTTGACATGCAGGGCCAATGATTTCCTCTCCAAGAGTATGAGGTTTCTTTTCTTTAGCTATCAGTTCTGCTACTTTAAATGAGGCTTCAAGAGCAGTATCACCTATGGTCATTCTCTTTACCATTCGCACAGCTGTTTTTTTCTCCCCTTCTAATATATGTTAAAAATACATTACACTTTTCTGTGACACACTAGGATGCTTTGTTGTAAGATGCCGCTTCAGTTTGCTAGGTACCATGGCCTCGTTGCTAAGGGTTTCGCCACAAACTAAACACACAGGGATAGGGTTTTTCTCGTTATTCCACTTAAATCCATACGCTAGGTAACTGTCCTGGTATGTTCTTTTCTTTCATTTGTCTTCTTTATGTGGTGAATTCGACGGTCCGGAAGAAACTGTAAGATTTGGCTTCTTAAAGCAAGCAGTAGGAGCCGACTGTTCACTTTCACTGTCCTGGCGTTTACATTTAACAATGAACTTATCCATAGCTAAACACTGTGAATCAACACGAGGAAGACAACTGAAAGCGCCAAGTGGCGTACACTTTTATATATTCCTCTGTCGAAGTCTCGGGAATGTTCGTGAGGAAGCGAGTAGTCTTGGGAATGTTCAGCAGGGTATAGCTGTAATGCCATCCGTGGGATACTAGTATAACTGAATTATTGAAATGAATCGACCACTATCACCATCTGCCGTGCATGAGAGTAATGGATTTGACTTATTTTATTTCAAGACCTTACAAGACTTAAGGCTTCAGTAGAAGGTATTTTTTTTTTGTTTATCTCAATATCTCGGGCACCCTAGGGTGCCGGGGCACACCGGTTGGGAACTGTTGCTCTAGACAATCCAGGAGTGATTAATTTAAGATAGGTAGAGTCGCATTGAAAAATTCAATACTATAGCCAGGATTTGAACCATGAATCTCTCTAGCTGGTTGTTCTTCCACTGAGCTACCATGGCAATATGCCGGCATAGCATTGAATTTCTCAACTGACTTGCATGTTTCCCTATAAACCAAAAGGTGATCTCAAATTATTTCGAAATAACAACCCCCAAAATGGTGACTTACAATGTTATAAGTACTTTAAGTCCCAGGATTCATAGTATAGCCAATTCAATGTTATGCTGGCATATTGCCATGGTACCTCAGTGGAAGAGCAACCAGCTAGAGACCGGGAGATCTGTGGTTCAATCCGATGGCATTAAATTTTTCAGTTTGACTCTACCTATCCAACTCCTGTCCTACACACGGCTTGTGTGAAAATCTAATAATCAAGTACGAACTTAAGATTTTTTTCATTAGAACTGCCCTGCTCTACCCTAGTTAGAAAAAGGAGGTTTGAAAGATGCAAAACCAGGGCAGCAACTCTTTACCCATTTTCATATTCTTCCACTGTATCAATTGAACCATTTTAGAAGAAACTATATAATTATAGTAAGTAGTCTTAGAGTTTACTTTGTCCTCATTTCCTCTAAGAGCAGAGATATCAGATTTCCCATCTATGTTAGTTTGTCCTATACTCTATTTTTATTTTCTATGTCTTTATCAGAGGCACATTTTAAGTTTCTGTGGCTGTATCATGTTTAGTACTGATTATTACAAACTCACTGTGCATATGATTTTCAATATCATTAATATCTTTATTTGACCATTCAAAAGTTTGGAATCGAAATAGGAGTAATTTAGTCTTAGACAGTATAAAGATCATGCACCATCATAAACAGTGTATTGTTAAAACAGGGACTAACGAAAAAGCCACGCAGCCAGTGAAATGACATTTCCGAGACTCCTTGAAAAGCTTGGGTTCTTTTAGCCCATTAATCGCAAAATGGAAGTTGATGCAAGTGATGGCCAAATGTTTGCTAAACTAAAATAAAATGGCATATAAACATGGTATACTCAATAGCCACTAATTCATAACATCAGCTTCAGTATTAACCCCATTAAGGGTTAATACTGATTTGTAGAACTTTTTTGTTATTAAGATCTGAATTGCTTCAGCAAGCAGATTTAGATTGGTGTATTGTATAATGGAATGACTCAACGGAGTTAAAAACTTGTGATTAGTTAATTTACACATTTTTTTGTTAATATGTATATTTAGGCAGACAAATTTGCAATGCTATTTCATAAGTTATATTATACACAGAACTCTTTCTTCAGCGTAATTATTTCTAAAGCTACTGAAGTTAAGAGAACCTGTTTTAGTTTACTACCTTTGCAGTTTAAAGCTTTAGTGTTTCAGTATTTTATGTCAAATCTGTGAAATAGCATATGCTGTCCTGGATTTTGTAATATATGCATAATGTAAACAAAAAGGCATACACTCTCAGTATGTTAAAAATATTTAATGCTCTTCCAAACACATTAAAATTCTATCAAGTGATAAAAAATGTATATATTTAATCCTATCAAGTACTTGTGCAATAAAACCTTCAGTACACAGTTAAGGGACTCAAGATTCCACGTGAGAACCACAATATTCAATTTCTTGTATTCTTTATATAATTACAAATACTTCACTGCCATTATCAAATCTTGTTGACTACGTCTTAAGATAAGAAATATTGTACAAATGACTTACGTATTTGCCTGCATACTGTTTTATTTTTCATTGAAATATCATTTTGAATACAGCACCATTTTACAAATTGATAAAATTTAGTTTTATTTATGGATGCTCTCTTATCAGCTGTGGTTCCCAGCATCACATAGGGTCTGAAAGACTGCTTATGTTTGCTCAAAGGCCTGTGGATTTTCACATGCTGTAAAACCTATGACATTGGAATCACTGGCTTTATTTCTCTTCTGAAGAAATCAATGCTAAGGTGCACTATTATTAATACCCTGATATTGTATTCTGTAGCGGTGATAGAAGTTCTTGAAACTAAACATCTGCTAATATAACCTTTCTAAATCATTAGTTTACACTTTCAAACCTTTAATAGTTAGTTTGTTTTAATACTTTTATGAGTTCTCTAGAACACAAATTTGGTACAAGAGACATTTTCTGTTACATCTATGCTTTCATCCTGGTGTTTTATTAGTCAACTGACCCCAGAAGCAATAACCATTCCTTTAAATTCCCCTTAACATTCAATTCATATGTTGAATACTTCTTCAGAATTTTATTTGTTGGTATCCAGATCTTCTATGATTTATTTGTACACTTGCATAAAGCATTTTATATGACTATTCTTATGTTTTGTTTCCTTTCCATCCTTGTGTAATTACTAAATGTTGGCTAAGGGATCTATTATCATTAAAACAAATAAGAAATGTGGTTATCCAATTTCATTTCTGGGAAAACATAGCAGAAAAACATGTTACACCTTTTTAGAGGATACCAACAACAAATTGGACATTCCTAACAATAAAGTAACATATTTGTGATTCTCTTTTCCCAAAGATCATACTTGTACATCTTTATCACGCTGATGAATCAAATTATGTCTTTTTAAATTTGACAGTGCAGTAAATCTTTTATCACAAGTTTCACATTTGTGTGGTTTTTTACCCTCATGAATCAAATTATGCATTTTCAAATGTGATAACTGAGTAAAACTCTTGTCACAAGCTTCACACTTGTATGGTTTTCTACCCTCATGAGACATATTATGTCTTTTCAAATCTGACAAGGAAGTAAAGCTCTTTTCACAAACTCCACACTTATGTGGCATATTACCCCCACAAATGATACTATGCCTTTCCAAACTTGACATCTGAGTGTATCTTTTATCACATGTATCACATTTCTTTGGCTGTTTGCCTCCATGAATCAAATTATGTTCTTTAAAATCTGATGAGCTAAAGCTCTTCTTACATATTTCACATTGGAAGACTTTTTTATCCTCATGAATGGAATTATGAAATTTCCAAGAAGACAAATGAGTAAATCTCTTATCACAAATTTCACATTTGTATGGTTTTTTACCTTCATGAATCAAAGTATGCATTTTTAAATGTGATAACTGAGAAAAGCTTTTGTCACAAGTTTCACACTTGTATGGCTTTTCACCCTCGTGAATTAAACTATGCATTTTCAAATGTGACAATTGTGTAAAGTTCCTCTCACAAATGTTACACTGATGTGTTGTTTTGCCTTCATGAATCAAACTATGCATTTTCAAATGTGACATTCGTGTGAAACTTCTTTCACAGTTATTACACTGATGTAACCTTTTTGCCTCGTGAATCAAACTATGCATTTTTAAATGTGAGATGTGAGTAAAGCTCCTCTCACAACTGTTACACTTGTGAGGCCTTTCATCCATAGCAATCCAATTTTCTTGTGATGAGTACAAAGTCCTGCTGTAAATTTCTTCACCATTGGTGTATTTACCAGATACTTCTACAGTTGGTATTTTGTTGAAATCACTATTTTGCTGTTTGCAGTCCAGATGATTCTTTGGATTACAGAAATATCTGTATTTTCCTGATATTTCAGCAGAAGGAAAAGATGATTTACAATTGCTATCACCAGGAGCTGTTTCTGTGCATAATCTGAAATGTTGGTGAATTTAGCATTAATTACAATATCAAAAACTAAACCAGAATCAATGTGAGTAAAAGCTCAGAAATAAGTGATATATTAACTATTATAAGTTGGCCATTTAAACCAAATTTGTTGCTCCTTATAACTGCATAACCTTTTAATCCACAATTATTAAAATCTATCAATTGCGAAACATATTACTTGTAAAACCAGTAAGATATTTTTAGTAATATAAAGAATTTTTACATGCACTAAGAGTACCATCTTATGCTATAAAAGTGATTATTCAAATAAGTTTGCAAGCTAAACATTTGTTGATTACAGTGGGCAAGAAGAAAATTTATTCATAAGTGGTGTTCAACAGGTCAGTACACAGTCAATACTATGGATGGAATGTTCTTCACAAGAAAATTTAGTCCTGTTTCTAAATTGAAGAAGACTTAGTGCTTCAAACATTTTTATACATATATATTATGTAAAATTTTAAATCAAAAGACAAAATCTCTCAGAAATTGTTGATCTTATAAAAAATAAATTTTATGTATAGTGTAGTTTATCAAGGTCAACAATTTAATGGTGAGTGAAGGAGGAGCTTTTATATGCACTAAACTCAATGAGAGACTCGCCCCTCTTTGTAGTCCTGTACAGATAAAAGACTGTAAAGTCGGTGTGCCCAGAATATTAACTTATGCAGCAGAAATGAAAAGAACCTTATAAAGAGCATTTCATTCTGAACCTTTTAGTCTAAAAACCAGATTCCTATGTTAACCATTTGTACAGAACTTCTTCTACCAAGGAGGTTCAAGTTCTTTATCCAGTATTGATGCTTCTTTTTTATTGTATCAAAACAAATATGATAAACAGCATGAGGTAATGAAAGACCCTTAAGTTGCTGATATTATAGCTTTAGCAGAGATGTTTTCTATGGTGTTAGTGATCAAAATTTCAGTTTCCGTGATGTAGTTCTAGTGATGCATTATTTCATTGGTGTTTAGTGAAAATGTCACTTAACCAACATAGCATGTGTAAAGGACCACCAAGAATATATAAATGGGAATTGCTGCAAAACTATGGCAGGAATATAGTTTGTGCTATTAAGGTATAAATTTGTTAACTTAGCAATGCATACAAAGATTACCTTTCCAAAGTACTAAAAGTCCATTTCATTGGTGTGTGAAACATTGCTCTACCCTTTAATATGAGACATTGTCACGCATTTCCCATAGTATTCCATTATCAGCCACAATCAACTTTGGAGCCTACCAAGCAATTCTTAGTCTCTTATCGTTTACCAATACTACAAATTATGAGTCTATTTAGACTTATAAAAATGTAAATATTAATAGTTGCTACAAAAAGAAATTAATATTGATAATGTCCAAAAGGATACTAATGTTGATAATGCAATAGATTTATTGTGAAACTAGTCCAAGGATTCCAAAAGATAAGTAAAAATTTGTTGCAACTATTATTTTTATATTAATATTTGTGTTATTACTTCACTGTTACTAGCTTCTTTTCACATTTATAAGTGTAAAATATAAATTTTATGATTGGACATATAGTGAGTTAAAAGTAACAAGAAACATTTTACATGAAAATAAAAGTTTCTCATTCTCATTGTAAAAAACATTTTTCTTCGAGACTAAATAAAAATACAGGATTTTCTTTCTCTTCAGTGATTATTGGGAATTTGTGGTCAAACAGAAAGACTGAGGTTTAGCTATGATTTTTCCCTCCTTTCACTGCACACTGGTAAATTTCCAATCTCCCTATCTCTGTCACTCCAAACATAAATTTCTGTGAAAATTCGAATTAGGTGATTCTTTTACAATACATTATATTAGATATACTAAATAATGAAAGTTATCCTTATTGTCTTTACAGCTATGGTGTCATTGCCACCATCACCTCCCACTGCATGCATACCCCAATATATGAGCCCTATCTGTCTCTCCCTCATCCACGTGAATTTCCATGTAAATTTGATTTAGGTAAAACTTTATACAATGATGCATTATGTTAGGTATGTTCCTACATAGAAAATCTTAGCCAACATTGTGCTGCAGATGTTCTGCCCCTAACATCAGTTTCTCTCTCTGCACCCTACATGTACATGTCTGTTGTCCCAGCTCTCTCTACTCATCATGTGGAGTTCTGCAAAAATTTGAATCATATAAATAAGGATTTAACTGGCTTAAGTATTCCTAATTTTCTTTAAATTATATGTGCAATACTTTAAATTAGCATGTCTTCTTTTTATATAAATATTCTAAATTAAGTTCTGAAAAAAAGGAGCTATCTTGCATTTGAGGTGGTCTGGTAATTAGAGCAATAAGGGCACAATATACAAATTTGAATCAGCTGCATTAATCAATTATAGGATTGAGTAATCCATCATTGATGATGAAAGTTTCTGCTAAGTGTATTCCTCATCTCTTTACTCAGCTTGGAAGTCCACAAATGGCTTCTTAATGGCTACTAGAAGGATGGAGAGTAATTGTTGTTGAAACTTTTGTTCACCACTTTACAAAAAGTTAAAATAAGCAGGCAGAGTGAAAGAAAGGTCAAGCTGCAACAAAGAAAACTTGTTACCTATGCTTCCAAATATCTCTGGGACCCAATGCCATTTTGATGATAAGACTTTCTTCATAAAAGAACAATAAGTATTGCCTTCTGCTGCATGCCTATGGTTGAACCAACATCTGTTTATTGAAGAATGTCAGCAATCCATTTTAAATGTCATTCTTCTCCAAGACAATGTGATACTAAATATGGCAGTACTAATGAGTGGAAAGCTGGAGGAGATACACTGGAGAACCCAAAAAAAACCCTCTTTATATTATAGATTTATCCCAGTGACTATCATTTGAGATTCAAATATTCCATAACAGCAGAGCAGTAGAGTTCTGCAGTGCTTGCTAATAATAGTTTCTCCTTCTTTTTTTTTTTTTTTTTTTAGGAAAAAATAAAAATATTTCAATCTCCCCCCCCCCCCCAACCTTCTCTCTCTCTCAGAAACATTACCCAAGAGTCAAGTCTTACCTTAGGGTATCTATTGTAGTTAGGTCTTCACCCTGTAACAGAATAATACATATGCACAGTTTCATACAACTGTTTAAATGTTATGCATCACATAGTCATGCTTAAAGTATCCAGTTTGGTTTAATTATATGTATATATAGTATTCCTAGTTATATAAAAAAAGATTTGACATTGCATCATATAATGGAGAAAGAATGAAAACCTAAATATACAACTTGACTTAAAGAGCAAAGCACTAGCAAAGGAATGTTTATTAGTAAACAGATAACCTCATTCAATTAAGATAAAGGCTGGTTCATAGCAACTACTAATAGTAAACAGAAAGAGGATGAAAAACTGAAATGCATATATTTCAATGGGAACATTCACAATTGACAGGAAGCTGGGCCCCACAACTCTTAGCCAAGTTTTAAGTATCCTGTTTTTGTTACCAGCCATAACATATTACATGCATGTTTTGCATAATATCCTCTTCAATGTAGAGATCATTCTAAGGGGACATAACATTAACTGCCTCTAGAGCTCACTTTAGCTGCAGTTCTCTCAAATTATAACATTCACTAACCCACATTACATTGACTGAATTGAAGAGAGATAAAAAATGTCACTGGTAAGTTATAAACAAGCGAACGCAATGTGCAAACTTACCAGGAAAAGAAGAAGAATAAATGCACTCCTGTTCTCGTTACTGGGTTGCTATGAACCAAAATCTTATAAGGCTTCCCATTCTTGGGTTATTGAGAACTAGCCTCCAAAGCTGATGATATAATAGCACTATTCTAGCCAGGTAAATGGATGGTTTGAAATCCTTTTCAAGAGTTTATGATATGTGTCTTCAGAATAAAATGATACAGATGGAATTTCACATTTATATTTCCAGTAGAGAACTGTAACACAGACACCTCAAAGACTTACAAGATTTTCTTCGTTATAAAGCAACTTGAAACAACTAAGTTAAGCATGGATACCGGCCTGAATAACTCATTGCAACCTATCATCTCCTAAGCATTCAGAACACTTCAAGAAATTCCTACTAGGACTATGAATTAAAAACATAATGTGTGGTGCCAAATTTGCCAAAAAAATCCCCTATTTAAACTAAACACATCAGTTAATTCAAAATCTTCTCGGGCTTCTAGCCAGGTAAAAACTTGGCTTGACACCAACGTTTCGAAGAAGTGCATCTTCCTCGTCTTCAGGGTGAACTGATGCACTTCTTCGAAACCTTGGTGTCAAGCCAAGTTTTTACCTGGCTAGAAGCCCGAGAAGATTTTGAATTAACACGTTGCCAGGAAAGCTTCAGTTCTTATTTTAAACACATCTATATTTGCACACATGTTATAGATTCCCATAAAATCAATCATAATACTTCAGTTATATTAAATCCAGGTAGTCCGATGAACAGGAAGCTCTTGCAAACCAACGAGACCTGAGTTTTGTATCACAATTCTGAGACTGTAAATATGGAGCTCTGGAGTTTCATTTCTTGAAGCTGATGAAACTTTTGAAACATTGGTTTTAAACTAATCGTTTACCTGGCTAGAAGCCCAGCAGAATTTGAAGTTACTATTAATCAGATACTTATAAAAATTGAGCTAGTAATGCCATATCTACAAGGGGAAAGAGCAGAAGGAAGGAGGAGAGAAATGACCTGGTGTTGAGATACATAAGATATTGCGACTTGTAAACAGAAATCCTACAGCCTTTATTTCACTCAATCTAGGAGCTGGAGGATTGTACTCTATGAATTTGAACCAGATAATGATAACAGTAACAAAAATGGCAAATTCAAATGGGTTTTGACAGCAGCAGGACTGATATTACCCAGGTATGTAGAAAGAAGGCACTATCATTTTAATGATAGTGCTTTTCATCACTATAAAGCTGTCTTTCATTCAACCAAGTCATTATTCATTACTCAACGTATTCAACTTATACCTTTGAACTCCAGGTACTTTTTTGTATAGAGTTTAACATCCACTACAAGTGGCACCGCAGGCATTGACAATGATGATACATGAAATGAAGATAGAGCACTGGTGGAGTGTGATGACAGGGGAAACCAGAGAACCTGGAGAAAACCCAGCCCCCTGGCATTTTACCCACCACAAATCCCACAGACGGTTGCTTGGGATTGAACCCAGGCCATCTAGGGAACTCTAAGTATAAATACATACATCACTACAGTTATTTCACATACAGAACTAAAAATATTATTTATATTGCTTTCATGCAAGCCAAGGGAATTCAAAGTATCAAAGTTACATACTATCTTTCTTAATGTTTCTGTATTCAATCAAGCCTACAATCTCTATCAATTCATTTTGTAGACATACACATGTTCACACATCACCACACTCTTAGTTTTGTTATGGCCCTTGCAATCTCCAATTTGGTATACCTTAAGTGCTTTAGTTGATTCAGCAATAGTAGACAATGGATAAACAGGACTTTCCCCTCCATAGGATGTTACAGAGTATAGTTTTTGGCAAGTTCTAAAAGAAATTCATGTTAAGTTATTTTTTATTCCACCACTTCTCTCTATAAAAACCAAGCTAGACAGAGCATATTGAAAATCACATCCAAAGGCTACAATATTTCACCTTGTAACCGCCTGCAGTGCCATTAGCAGTTAAAGCGGGCGTTAAACACTATCAAAAAAAAAAATTCACCTTGTACATTTGGCACATATGATCAATAACATCTATACCACATTTTACATACTTATGCTATTTCACTTACTCAGGTAGTTTCTTAGGTATTCCATGGTATACAATATCATGTGAATTAATTAAAGCAAACCAACAACATATTTGTTTATGCTTTCATGAGTTTACTAAAAAATTACTTTAAATTTATATTTCTTAATACTTAGTATGTTCTCCTTTCATTTTTTATAAGTTCAATTACATGATTAGGCATTAACTCCACAAGATGGGAACCACATTTGAATTAAAGCTAATATCAAAAGTTCCTTTGTGGAACAGTCAAAATTTGCAAATAGCCTGCAAATTTTCTATGCAGTTAATTTCGGGCAAATTCTCAGGTCATTCAAGCTACAAAGTTTGTTATCTTTAAAGAATTTCTAGGTTTCAGTATGTGTGCTAAGCAAATAATGAACCTGCAAATTCAACAAACTTTCAACATATTGTTAAACACCCTGAGAAGAAAATGTTTTGGGTCTGTTTCACCTATGTAGAGCTAGAAACTTAATTCCAGCTATTCCAGCTAAGGGGCATGATGAGAAGAGATCAGTACATCACAGTATTGGTGCAAGTTATTCATGAACTCCAGAAAAGGTTTGCAGAAGGTGACAGAATTTTTCATTAAGATTTAGCTCCTTGCCACACTTCTATGAAAGTGTAGAAATGCTGTAAAGATAACAATGTTCATGTAACCATGTTCAAAAAGAACAGTACTACAAGCACGAAAATGAATATAGACACATTCATCAGGTTATAAAACTGAACAATTTCAATATAAACTTTATAGATGGATTGATTTACAGACACAAAAGAAATAAAAGATTACATGAAATTACCACACCGGAAAAAACCATAAATTAAATTTTGCAAATTTACTTTTCACCCTAAAGCTTTCTGAAAATTTGATGGGATTTTTAAGGACTCTTAACATAAAACTGGCTTCACAAAATAAATATAATATCCAGAACTTATTAAATCACCCTTTGAAGGATACCACACCAAAAACTAAAAACATTAGGGATTTATAAAATGAGCTGTCAAGACTACAAGATTTATATGGGGAAAACGAAACTAAATTTCGAAATTAGGATGAAAGAAAACTCGAGAAGCACTAGGTACAAGCAAATAGACAAGTCTGCAGTAGTACATCACCTTTGGTCTTAAAATCATATTATAAAGGAAGAAATAGAGTTGATAAAATATGTAAAGAAACCTTTGGCAAATATCTTTATTACATAGGAAGTAGATTCCCTTATGAATTTAGAGATTCACACCATGAATGATGCCATTCTATTGACAAAAGTAGAGGGCAGCACACAACCACCTTTTTTATGTAGCTCAGAACTGTAGATGGGTTAAGGTACCCTGAAACCGATCTTCCCAAAAGAAGAAAGTGGAGCAAAAAGTGTAAAAAAGGTGATGCAATTCATTTAGAGAATGTTTTATTATTCTTCTGTTCTGCTTAATTTGCACGGGACTGTATGTCACCAATTTGATGCATCATGCATAGTAGGCAGAAATGATGCATCTGTATAACCACCAGATATAGAGATGCTGCTTCACTGATGGAGGAACTTTCTAAAGTTTTCTTCAGAGCTCTCATAATGGTTGAATTTTTCCTCCAGCAAACCTTCTATAAGGTTCTTTGACATAAATAAGCTGTAATATAGGATATTCATTTCTTTCAAACTGAATACTTACAAAAGGCAAGTGAAACATATACCGCCACAGGTATGTCAGTGCATCTTTCATCATTTTTACCCAGATATGAAAACTGTTCACTATATGCTTAGTTTTACCACCAGGGTCTATTCAGAACTTCAAACCAAAATTATCTGGTTGCTGTTCATGTAGGGAATGTAGTGGCAGCAAGCCTTACAGGGAAAAGCTATTGATTTACAATTATTGTATTCCTTGGCTTGTAGATGATTTTATTATTTTCTACATTGGATTAGAGATTATAGTGTTTAATGCCTGCTTTTACTACTTTTGGCACAGATTGGAGTGGCTGCTGTGTGCTGTCAAATTTTAGAAAGTGACATCATGAAATGTATCCCTTCCCATTGGTCAAGTGAAAGAAGATAGCCCCCAAACTTTTGACCACAAGACTCTCAAGGGAACAGATTTGCCCCATAAGCTCCTTATTATACAAGTGCTATAGCATTTTCAAGTTTCAGAATACAAGAGCCTTGCTCTTCTTCATGAGCTCTAATTTTGGGACATTAAATTTGTTAGTTTATTAGCATCTATCAGCACTTGCCAGGCATTAAACTGATTTCCTTTCACTGCAATATTTCTATCATGTTTTGTATGCCCCAGGGATTCCATGAAGGTGTTCTGTGGTAAAGTCTTTGAGTTCTATTCCTTGGTTCAATTCTGTCCAATAAGAGATATCTCTTCAAATCCCACAGTAGGTAGCTCAGATCTCACAAAGTATAAAGTCCCATCATTGCTTTTGACTGCAATTAGGTCTAGGGGTAGAAATCTGTGGCCTAATTTTACCTAGCTGTAGTGAATGAATGAACTAATTTGTATTTTCTTTCTGTTCTTTGCTTTCACCTACAATAAAATGCAATTCCATTACTGTAACTCTGTCCAGAAAATGACATGCATCAGTTATTTAGTTGTCTGATTTGTGATGCCATCTGTCCTCTCTTTAGTGAAGTATTGGGAAATTTAAAAAGATTGACTGCTCTCACATCACTCCTTGTAAGTGGTGATCTGTTTGTTACATTTGGTATTCTTAAATGTTAAAATTAAGCATGTTCCTTGATTTCTGTGAACTGAAGCTGAAATTCAGGATGCAAAGGAAGTTCTGGAAAATTTTGATTCCAAGGGAGAGATTTTTAATTTTCAATAAATGGAGTGTAAGCAACTCTAAACAGATATTTTTAAACTTATATTTCATACCTATGGTAAATTTAAAATTAAATATTAACACAGAAATAATGACAATTTTCTTATGTGTTGAAAAATCCTTGATAACCATAATTTTATATTGTACCAAGGCATTTTGATGATTTCATTGATGCATTGTAAATAACAACTCAAAATAGGTGTAAAAACACTGGATTTCTTGGCTCTTCAACTAAAGAAATGCCTAGGCTTCAATGTGTTAATCATTGGTAGCATGGATTTCTAATTTATGGAAGCTCTTTATCCGCTGTGGTTCTCAACATCCCATTCTATAATGGGTGAGAAGGAAAGCTTAGTTTTGCTCAGAAGCCACTGACCTCAGACTCAAGTTTCTTTTGTGCTCCAAATCTACAACATAGTATCACTGACTTTAAATTACTTCTGAAGGAAGCCATTGTTATGGTCCCTCCCCCCCCCCCCAAAAAAAAGCCACCACCCTGCTAGGGATTTGAACCTGCAACCTTGGGAACCAGAGATTATCATGTTACCCTTAGACCATGGAAGATGATGTATATTTGGGAATTGATACTTAAAAACTTTACATGTGATCAGTCCATAAACAATCTGAGATTCGAAATGGTAACTGCAAAGAACATATACAATTGTGATTGGAAAACAATATTATTTATGAATTTCTAAAACAATTTGGTAATTATGTAGACAAATAACCATTTTCTCTTCATACTGCAGCATAGCTAAGTGTGATATTTATTTTATCATGTGGGTAAGTGCCAAACAACTAGCCACTAGCCAATTCAAAGCAGAGATGTGCCTGCCTCCATAAACTCCTGAATTGATATCAAGATAGCTCAAGATTTTTCTGGCAGCTTCTTACCATGCCTTCTGCAAATTCTTCGAAACTCCAATGGTTATATATAGAGTTATGAGCGAGTGAGATAAAGATAGTGTTCTTGAAACAACAAAAAGCTGGTTTTACAGGTGAGGTTAAGACATTTGTGCTGTTACTGTAGGAGATTAGAGAGGACTTGTGTTTGATGCTCTAGTGAGTGAAGCGGAAGAAAAAAGAGGTTGTTTTACATGTATTTCATTATGCTGCTATTGTGAAGAACAGTGATACTTTAAGTAGATAACAATAATAAAATGATGGTGAGAACTGAATTCATACTGTCAAAAATGGGATCTAAGTGCCATGATATAAAAATGTTCAAAACTACTAGCTAGAATGGAAATAGATGAAATTTACAATGATGGTGAAATTGAAATAAAGAGTGTCAAGAAACAAATGAAGGAAAATATCAGCTGAATTCTTTAATAGCAGCAGATTCAAGCATATCTATATTTGAGTGGCTTTGATCCCAGAGTAATTACTGTGAATTACAAGAACCCTAGCACGATTAAAATCATCCAAATACTCCTGATCTGTAGAGTGGGCACTTGCAATTCAGTTTCAGGTTTGACGGATCGTAAGAAGCCCTCTGTAAGCAATGTCACATTAATATAGTGGAAGCCCTTCAAGTGGTGGAGCTATTACATTCTCTGTTTACAAAAAAAAGCATCTTAAAGCATTATGGGGCTCATATTCAAATGTTAACTCTGAAAGGTTTCTTTCCTCCTTTTGCAATGTTATGACAGACAGAAAATCAAGTTTGAAAGAGGTAATTGGGTTACTTTTACTATTTTTTCATTTGAAAGTTAAATAAATGAAGACCTGTGATAAAGCTCATTTTGTTGGTGTCCAACTCAGAACTATGTTTAATTTGTCTTTCTGCTTTTAATTTTTATTTGTGGTAATAAATAAATTCTGTATATTAATCTTATGCCCATTTTTATAATGTTTTAATTTTTTGTTTTTATTACTGATATTAACACATATTTATTTTGCATCAACATGAAAATTTTAAGTGGTTAATTGGCATTTTTGAGTTATGTGTAGGTTTATTAAGAGATTCACAAAAATAGTTTAATAAGGATTTCTCATCAGCTTTGTTCTATAACTCAAACTTATTATTAAAAATATAACATACCCTTTGCATATCCCTATCTTTGGGATTGCTTTCTATTTAAAATAAAGTGAATTGGAAGTGCCCAAAGTGAAAGAGTGCTGCTGTTGATTCTTTTCTTTAATATTCAGATATATTTTCAAAAAACTGTAAGACTGCATGTTCAAGGAAATTTCATAAAACAGTCAACTGATTTTGATAATTCTTTAAACTGAATCTTGTTTTTCTTCCATGAGACTCACTTAGATATTCACAAAGATTTAAACATTTACAGTTAAGGTATTAGATTCCCAACATTGTCAAATTTTATACTAGTTCTCTCAAATATTAATATAAAACTCTTTACTGTTAATTAGAAATACTTTCTTTACTTAGAATTTTTTTTTACAGTTCAAATTTTTAAGTGATAAAAGGGGATTAAGCTCGAAAACTGGGTTGTCTATTGTCTTCAACCACTGAATTTTGTGTAGCACTCATTTCATATTTTTAATTTCAGGATCATTAGAAAACAATCATTTATGATTTCAACAGAACTTCTGTCAAGAATATTATAAGTTTCAAAAGGTGTGACATAATAATGCTTTCAAGTCTTTAAATATATTATCTGATAATTACTGTTACATTTAAAAATCAACATTAACCTTATTAATTGGCATTTCATCATTCAAATATTTTTACCTTAATGTTATCACAGACAGATGAAGTCTCTGTTTCCAGCCACCAAGGTTCTTCTTTAATTTCTATTTTGTTATAAATGTTATGTTCAATGTTGTATTTGTTAACATTCATTACAGTACCCTTCAGAGGAAATTCTCTCTCATTCTGTGAACAAAATTCTGAAACCAGTGTTTGTTCTTCAGATTCTGTTTTCATATCTATCTCACAGTTGTTGCTGGATGTAATAGTTTCAGATTTAAGGTGTTTTATGGGATGTTTGGTAAAAGATCCTCTCTCTTTCAGTGTACAAAAGTCTGGAAAAGGAGTCTTTGAAAAGGAGTCATCCAGAAAAACATTATTGTTGTTTGTCTTCCTTGTAGCATCCTTGGTAAAGAACTCTCTCTCATTCTGTAAGAGTACATCATTTGAGAGAGGATCCTCTTCTTTGATTTCTATTCTGGTATCCATTTAACAACTGTTGCTGCATCTGATGTTGCTGTTCTTAATTTAATAAAATATCTGCGAACAAAGACATAGGTACACCATAAAATGTCTATATTTTAACCATTAGCTACTTTAAATCTCACATCTCTGCTGTTCTCTTAAAAATAAATCTACTTCCTGGAAACTTGAATCATGGATCTTTGTCTATTCATGGCAATGTTATTACCACTCCACCTAATAAGTTGAGATGTATGAGCAGTTAAACTTTCTCATCTTATATGTATCATTGTTAACTTTCAAGACAGTCTCAAATATTAGATATACCTCAAAGGCAACCTAGTGTTTTGGATACTTTATAGTTATGAACCCTTTCAGTTAATTTGTGTTTTGATGACTATTCTTCCAAAATTAAATTGAGTTTTATTTTTATATGCTATTTTAACTACTGAGGTTCTTAGTATTCCATTCTATGTTGGGCATAAAACACCACGTAATTTTGATCAGAGGATTTGTTATCAGGCATGAGGCTCTTTTACAGGCCATAAATCTACAACATGGGATAAACAGCCTTACTTCCCTTCCAAAGGGAAAAATCAATTGCCCTCTTCCAGGTTTGAACCGGTAACCTTGGGAATCAGAGGCTAGCAGAGAACACATAGGTTAATGATTATTATTTCACACAAAACATGTGCAGGAAATAAGTTGAAAGTTTAACCCTAATATAGGTTAACTATAAGAGACCTGCAACATTTCAAGTCAGCACTGACATATGGTACCTCCATATTTGACATCAGATTTAAGGTTTATTAACTTTCTTGAATTAAATGAGAAGGTTTTTGCTTGTATGGGCATGTTGCTATGGAAAGTCAAGTAGTAAAATCATTGGCATTAGTTTTGAATAAACCAGACTTCAAAAACATTCCACTTTTACAGATAACTGTAAAAAGAAAAAGAATTAAAAACTGCTGTTAATAGAATTTTGAATAATTGCAGTGATAAATAAAATAATTGTTAAATCAAACTCAAAATACTATATGTAATGTATCATTGGATATTCTTTGTTACACTTGACAAGATAACTGGCTCTGGAATCTGGCATTGTGATACATCATTATTGGGACATTGCCAAAAGAATTAGTACACCAACTAGGTTACCAAGTAGTCTCACTTTGTGTTTCACATAAATTCAACTTTTAGACATTAAAACTTCTTCAACCCCGGTACCACCCACCCAATTGAAAAAACAGCCAGTGAGCTTGTACATGAATTTATACATTAAGTGGCAAAATATTCTGTATATATGGCATAACAAGCATAATAATCCAATAGTTTGCAAATCCATCTGATTAGATTTAGGGGAGATAACTCATTCTTGTGACAGCCTCTTAATGCTTGCATAAAAATCAATTAAAATTTACCAAACAACATGGCTGCATAACTGAAAGCTTCATTACTAGCAATGCCACCAATACAGAGAAAATGAGGCAGCAATAGGCTAAAAAGATATAATTTTTTGCTAAAGGCCACAGAGCATTCACTACAAAAAGAATTGTAATTACATTTTCTATCTCATTGTTAATTAATAGTAAGATTATTGCAATTTTTTCATGGAAATTTGAAAGGGATTTTATAAAACAACAAAAAAAAGTGTTACATTTAGATGACCTTATCTAACTATCAATGTTTAGTTGTAGGTATGTAAACTATTCATAAAAAAACTTATTTCACCATCTCATTCATTTTAACAACAGAATAAGCTTTTGTTAAAATAGTTGCATTACACATTTATTTAGATACACAGAGAACAGGACAGTAAAAAGTTTAAGAACTTGAACTATGCTGGCCTTAAAAATCCCTAACTCTTTCCATGCAATTGTGAGAAACAACTGAAAATCTAAAAGGACTTTTGCAATTGTCCTTAATGTGCAGTATTTTAACCAAACTTATTAGGTTCATTTTTGAGAAAATTGCTAGTTTCAAAAATGTTTCAATTTTGTATCCAACGGCAGCTTGTGGAGGGGAGATTTTTGTTGAAAAATGTTGTGTTGAATTTTTGGAAGATACTGAACTTAAATACCAATTTTGGTACATAACCAACTTTTCTTTTTTGAGTTTTTTTTTTTTTTTTCCTTTCTTCTTTTTTTGGTAGTGTTTAACACCTACTTTTACTACTTGTGGCACTGCAGGTGATGACACCAGTGGAAAACAATGATGAGGGAAGCCAGAAAACCTGGAGAAAATCCACCCCTGTGCCACTTTGTCTACCATAAATCTCACATGTGGTCACTTGGGATCAAACCTGGGCTATCTAGGTGAAAGGCATTCGGCCACGGCATGGCTTTTTTGAGTTACACTGTTCACAGATACACACATGGACCTTTCTCTATTTTTTTTTTTTTTTTCTTTCTTACTCATGGAGTCTCAAAACATGCATTTCAAGTGAGATCTTGGTATCAAATTCTTGAATGAAATATAATACAGTGAATAAAAAAGTGTGTGAGACAGGGGGCATAAACAAGTATCAGGTATGCAAATTATGATAAAAGGTATACAATACTTAGTATATTAAAGCTAAACATAGCTTTATGTGACTGAGGCAAAAAATTATTATTTTATTTGTAGGACAATTTGCATTTTATTTCAGAAATTTAAGTATATCATCAGAAAGCACTATACTTTTTTATTTTTTCCTGCATCTATAATCACTATTAATTAAATTATACATTAAGAAAAACATTTTTATATCAAGAGACATAGAAGGAAACCAACAAAATTCATTTTAACATGCCAGCTCACAATATCAATGCTACCTGCATTCAGTACTTTTTATATCCTTGAAGTAACTTACTTTTTAAGAACTTTCTGTGACAGCATCAACATTGCCAAGATTTACTTATACGACGTTTGTTGCAATGAATATTTCTTTTAAATTAAAAATCAGTGAATAAGAATCATGTAGGTAATTAGCTTTTTTTCAAATTTCTGAGTCACTGGTTTACTGGCCTGTTTCAATAATTCCTATATACTTTCACTCTAAGAGTTGGTTTCACAATTTATGCTTAAGCTTTAAATCAAACTTGGCTTAAATTGTATTAAGTTGTAGTTTAACCCATTAGATAGCTGATAATTGTGGCAAGGTTTTAAAATAAATAGAGAAAAATAATAATAATAATAAAAAAAAAAATTGGTACTTTAAGGCACAACCATCTACCATACCAGTAAGGTCAACTCTCACATACCATGCCTTAGACCGTGTAGTTGTGTGAATACATGATAACTGCAGTTTATATGATCTTTAAATGAAGCATAATAATGAAAGTGAATTTTTTTACCAAAAAAATTGTAAAATGCATCCGATTATCCCATGAAACTGATTGCTTTAGTTGGACTCTCCCCATACTTTTTCACAGTTTTCCTTGAATGCAGAACATGCATTTTGACTAGATTCAATCCCGCAATTCTTGATAAGATAGCTACTCCCATCTTGCCTTTGATTGAATGGCCATAAATTAAGACATCAAGGTTTATATTATTTCAAGGATTCATCTAATGCTATCCCCTGGTGAAAAGGGTTATTTAACAGTTATGCATGAACGTCATAATATGTCCATAACACTGAAGGGTTATGCTAAGAAACTGCCCATTTATCTGAAGAATATGCTTTCAGTGATGAGGAAATGCACAGTATTTTAACCAATGGGCAAAACAGAAAAAGATCTAGAATGTTCAAAATGTGTCTAAACCATTTTCACGTTTGGAATGACTGAGAATTGTACAAGATATTCTAATAAAGTTATACAGCCAGCAATTGTGGTGCTAGAAATTATAAATTATTATTAAAAATAAGCATAAACTTAACTGATAAGAAAACCTTCCTTCTAAATTTGCACACCATGCTTTTATCATCTGTTATGTCACACTCATTTCCGTCACGTTCATAACTATTGCTTTAAGCTACATTCACAACATAAGGTGACATAAGTGCAAGTCAGAGGGAAGACCATTCACAATGCAGTCATAAGCATAATACAAAAGTTGGTATGGGTTTCTAGATCTATAAATTACATACAGATATCTTCCAATTACACTGCAAGTTTCAAATTGAATAACGTAACTACCAATGGCATACAAGAAAATTTCTTAAACCTTTTATAAAAGAATGTGATGTCACAATAATTGTTTGACAGCCATATTGAAAATAATGCAAGCATAAAGCAA
Source organism: Hymenopus coronatus (assembly GCA_030762935.1). Taxonomy (NCBI): domain Eukaryota; kingdom Metazoa; phylum Arthropoda; class Insecta; order Mantodea; family Hymenopodidae; genus Hymenopus; species Hymenopus coronatus. Next base: position 29,891,019 of record CM060899.1, on the reverse strand, counting down.
TACAGCTGCACATTCAATACAATGTACATTATTTTATTGTGCCTTATAATTTGTGAGAGCCAAAAGATCTAGATACCAATGCTGGGTAGTTCATTAAAACAAAAAAGGCTACTTATGAAGAACTCCCACAACCTCTTCAGGGAAATGAGAGATGACATGGCAATGCATAGAGGAAGAACTGTAGAATTCTTTATGTATACAATGCAAAGATAAAGTTTGGCAACTCTTGCATTGCACTGCATTGAGTAGCATGTTGTCTATGTAAATGCTTTTATTCAATAATTTGGGTACAGAGTCTTGCAGGTACACTGTGTCTGCAGTTGCATCTCATTGTGAATTGGCCATTACGCTTCAGTAACAAAGCCCTATTATCAGAAACAATTCTGCTGACATTGAGGTTATATTCTAGAGGATTCATGAACAGCTGTCAAAACCATTTCACACCACTCTAATATACTCATCAGATTAGAATTTTCTCGTTTTTTTGTTTAGTTCTTACTCCACAGTAATTTTTCAGTTTCCACTCAATTACATGCTTAAACTGATTCACAATTTCTAGAAAAACACTGACTTCTTGAGAAGTAAAGTTTGCACTATATTTTAAGTCTAATTTTTCAGATACTTTTAACTATAGAGTACTGAAAAATCTATAAAAGGCATAAACAAATAATAGATATTTATGGAGGTATCTGCATAAGCATTATACATCTATCAATTCTGTGAAATTGTTCAGCTCAGCAAAGCTGAATGTGGCCCCCCTATTGAGAAATTCGTAAAGTTTAAACCAAACCATAAGGCTTGTAACTGATATCTGTAATTTACAACTTACAATCACTGTTTATCAATTTACACGTTTCATGAACAACACCAGTCTGTGCTTTTGCAAAGATACAGGATCACATTCCTGATCATAAACCAATTTGTTATCACTGCACTTTTCATAGCCAACTGAGTAAAAATGCTTACTGAAATATATCAGTAAATTTTACAAATTTAAAAAAATTCCTCTATCTAGCTAGAACTGGTGCTACATACAACGGAGTTGATTTTTTGCCATGCTTTTTATTTAGTTATGAACAATAAAAGTGTTTAATTTTTCTGAATAAGAAAACAATTCATGCTTTTAGATACCGTTGTATAAAGCTAATCTAAATTCTCAGTATCATTAACACTCTAAATGTGTGAACCCAAGAAGTCATATTTACCAAATGATCCTCCTTACTTCCTTTCAACAATTCAGAAATTTTTTTGATATAGGGTGCTAAATCTATTGCAAATTATTTCACATGTTTATAATCAATTGAAAAGGCCTCTATCAATAAGAATATTCAGCAAACAGGTATTGCTAATTGTAGACTTAAGAATACAGTTTTATAGATTTATTTGTTGATGAAGCAATGATAGTGATAGAAAATTGAGTAGCATCAAAGAAACCCACACATATGCTGAAACTTTATGCCTCTCAAAATAGGCAAAACAGCTATTCGAATGCAATAGACCACATTTTTTATTTTTGCCCATCTTAGGTAACCTTCCATCAAAGACAACCCACTCTATAAATTCATCCGATGTTCAGTGGGCAACCTTCAAGACCCCAAAGGTATGCAGCAAATGAATCCAACAGTTGAAGGTAGTTGAGAATGCAGATAGCATCTGCGAAGGTTCAAGTCAATATTACTTTCAAAACTTTTAAAGATATGATCCCAAAAATGTTTCTGATTGTAAAGTTCCACCAATATGCATTTCTTAGCAGAATGAAATGACAGCTATTGTTTACACGTATTGCATTCATCATACACAGCAATTGTAACAATCATAGAACTTCTGCAAAAAATCCCCTACAGGTTCACCAGAATTGTGTATTAGGTAACCTAAAAAACCAATCAGCAGTTGTCATTTTTGGCAAGTTCTGAGCATGCTGCTGGTGTGCAAATAAGTGTAATTCAACCGAGAAAAAGTTAATGCTCTGAGAAATCTTACTTCACACTAGTAATTATACAAATGGCAATAATGAAGGTTCAGCAGATGAATGTGTGAATGTATGAACTTGTGGATATATCCAGCTGGTTCGTTATTGGCATGCATTATTTAATACAAAATATATTGCAAGAGGGAAAATTAGTGGTCCTGGTCATGGCCCTCAGTTTCACCAATGTAAGAGAGGACAATGAACCCTTAGAGAGTTAACCCACTACTGAATGGTGTTGCCATTTAGCAACAAAGATGATTACTCAAATTTTAATATACTTAAGTGTGTTGTCATTTTAATATTATACTGGCATTAAACAAAAAAATAAATGTACTAATAGCGCTTTTAATTTCATAAATATAATGATTTATTTGAATATTTCTATAACATTATCTTTAAGTACAAAAAGTAAAACTGATGCAACTCTAATCAAATGTAACCCTGTTATCATCCATGAATCCTACCATACCGGCTATTTTTTGATAGTGTTTAATGCCAATTTTTACTACCATGGCACCGCCTATGACACTGATGATCTATGACCTGAAGATGGAGCACCAGTGGAATGTGATGGTGGGGGAAATCTGAGAACCTGGAGAAAACCTGCCCCTGTTCCATTTTGTCCACCACAAACCTAACATGCAGTTTCTTGGAATTGAACCGGGTCATCTAAGTGAGAGGTGAATGGTCTATCCACTTGGCCATGGGGTGGACTCATACTGGTTAATTTAAGTGTGCCCTCCCCAGCTGCAGTTGACTGCAGTCACTGGAATTTGAACTCAAAAGTTTGGTTTTGAAAGGATGGTCAATCCATTGTGTATCACCTAATTGATCATGGGCATTCGAACTATATATGCTAAGATGCCTGTTAAAGGTATATCTAAAGCAGTTCAACATTTAGATGAGTGACATTGCAGCAAGATAATTCATGCAGTAGAGCATTAAGATATTAAATAAAAAAAAAATAAGGTGCAAATGAAAAAAAAATGTCTTAGTAGCAATAAGGATTACAAATTAACTGTGGAGCACATGGTTGATAACACAAAAATATAGTTATTAACATTTGCGTTTGTTGCATGCTGATTACAACACTTTTCAGCAGACCCTTAACTTATGCAAGTTACTAGGCAATTTTGCCTTATCATGTAGCAATTAGATTTAGTACAGTTTAGGCTAAGAATGGTTTAAATTAAAGTTTAGAATGCTCAGCTAGTCAGCGTAATTTGGGGACAAATAATGCATAAAATTAGGCGGTCTGTGTAATTTAGGGATAAAAAGACTGCAGAGTATTCAATGTGGCTGGATGCACCATAGGCAAATAAATTATTTTAAGCTGTTTTGTAACAAAAAATTACCTCAAAAGTAACTAAATACATGTTAAACATGAAAATGTCAAGTATTACTTGGAAAGAATACACAAATACTGTTGAACTTAGAAAAAAAATTTGTATCACATGTTACAAAGTTGAGCCAACTTTCTGTTAGTACAGGTGAGCTGATTAATCAATGTGAAAATCAGACTTATAATATCAAAGTTTCTATTTTAACACATATGCTTCAGTGATTCTTGTGACTGCTTATGAAATATGTGGCACACCCATAATAATTGCATTTTCTTAAGGCTGTAACACATTAAAATCACATATTGCTGCAATAGGGGTTAACTATACTAAGCCTTTATCAAGTATTGGTATCATTGGTGCCTTTGCTTTTGATGTCATCCTCCATGGTCCATAGCTTCAAACCAGTAGAGGATTATGGAGTTTTTCAGGCATAAAAATCCTTAGCATGGCTTCTTTCAGAAGGGAAGTAAAGCTATTTGTCCCATGTCAGATTTATGGCACATAAAAAAGCCTCAAGCTCGAAAAAAATGCAATTCAAATTTGTTTTTTATTGCATATTGGTAATATTACTAATTATGTGTGACAACTTTATTTGTTCTGGTGAGCAATAACTGAAATAACAATTTCATGCAGGAACACGCTGCTACCAACATGAGTTTAAAAAGATTGCTAGACATCAAACAAGGCATGTTCTCTATAAAGAGAAATGAAACTGAAATGTGTGAAAAATTTGCATAATTTTTTTTTAGTTACACTGAAAATATGCTAAACAGCTAAGTGGCTAAATATCACAGTTTGACAAGAGCAGTATTCGTATTTATCTTGTAATGGCTACATTACACAATTTACATAAAGGTATATATGAAAACATTAGTAACAGTAATAGAAGAAAAATAAAAAAATATATGTTATACAGGTACCATGAAAGCACAAATGGGCAGCAATAAAAGCAAAATTAATCAATATTTTTCTACAAATTCCACATGTGTTTATTTAATGCTTTCCCAATAATACTCAGATATTTATTGTGAAGGGTTTCTCTCAAATCTAGAGACAAGTGTTTTACTAACTAAACACTTACAATTTAAAATCACTTCCTGTTATTTTTATAAGCAGTGAAATCCTGAAGGAGTAAGAAACTTATTAGACAAATGATTTTGAGCAGAATTGCTAGACATTAAGCAGGCATACTCTGTATAAGTAGAAATGAAAATAAAATATACATAACATTTGCAGAAACTTAGTTTAACATATATTTAGTTGCACTGAAAATGTCCTAAAGAGCCAGTGGCAGAGGTTTAAGATTGGTAAAACAAATAACATATATTTGATGGGAGCAAAAATGAAATGAAATAGAAAACGCCCGAAAAAATCCATTGTCTTCCGCCAGGTTTGAACCGGTGATCTTGGGTATATGAAGGTAGCATGGTAACCACTACACCATGGAGGGAGACCAGCAAGGGCATATAGCCTTATAAAGGCCAGTGCACCTTATTAGGCTTATGATGATGTTCACACAAAATCATTTTACTCATTCACCTGCCCTTGTATTTTAGCCCGCTTGCATATGGCAAAGCAACTGTACAGTATAAAAAGAGCACCAAAAGTAACAGTCAATAGGTGTTGCCAACCCAGGAAATGAAAATCTGGCTACAGTAATGTTTCATTTGGCAATGAAAATTTGAACAATCAAGGGTCTGTGAAGAAGAAATCCAAATGAATTCATGTTTTTTTGTTGTTGTTGTTTTTTTTTTACAGTGTTTAATGCCTGCTTTTACTATTTGTGGCACCACAGGCGATGGCTCCCATGTAGCCAAGGAATATGTGAGATAGCTGATGTAATAGCCAAAGGTTTGAGGGCCCAAAGTTGTAAGGCATTGCCAAGGAAAGTAACAGAGGGATGTTTTACTCAGCATGATTTATGGCTTAGAGCCTTGAAACCACTAACTATTGCATCAACAATCTTACATGCCCCTTGGCAAAGTGGGATTCATAAGGGTTTCCTCTTCATAGATCCCTCGGCTATGCCTTGCTATCACTCTGCAACTCCTCTCCTTCAGATATGCTTTGCAGCTAAGGGTCTCCAATCCCTAAGCTATACTTTGCACCTTAGAACTCTGAACCCTTGGGTAACATTTTACAGGTTAGGGCTCTGGAGCCCACAATACCTTGGCTTAGAGCCCTCGAATTATTAAGTACTACACCACAATTAGCCATGTCATTTTTTTTTCTTTATGCTTTTGATTTTGATGGCGGACCTCTGCTATGCTCATATTGTGAATGTTAGTAGTGCACAGAAAAAAAGGGTATAATACAAAATTTTCCATGATGCCTCAGCTCAGAGGTACATTCAAAATAAAAAGTGATGAAAATGAAACAGTAATTAATATGATCAAATAGTGAAAAATATAAGTGAACAAGTGTTGTAAAAGTTTTAGTAGGGTATCGTCTTCATATTAATAAATGTTGTTCTAGAATATATGCAGGCTGATGGAGATATTGATTTGTATTGGCCCCTACGGTCGACAGTTTGCTAATGCTTTACTTAATTTTTTTTTTTTTTTAAATATGGTTAACACATGGTTTAACTACTTACGGCACAGTGATACATGGAATGAGATGGAGCAACGATGGAATGCGATAGAGGAGAACCCGGAGAACCCCCCCCCCCCCACTTTGCCGCTTTGTCCACCATAAACCCCTCATGCGATCGCTTGAGATCGAACCCTGGCTACCTTGGTGAGAGGCGAGTGGTCTAATCACTTTGCATGGTCTTGTATCGTCTTCCACTACTATTGTTTTTTATTTCGGAGTTTTACACCCAATACACCTACATTTATGTGATATATAGTAATGGTTATGCACATTTCACTTTCATTTCTCTTTATAGAGAAATTGGTAAAGCTATACGACGGTTCCACCACCCATATTCTGACATGCGCGCGGCACGCACACACGCGCTAAGTTGTTCAGATGTGAAAGTTGCCAGATTGCCAAAATTTTGACTTGTTCTTGGGAACATTGGGGTTTTAGCTTCACAGATTCATCGTCTACACCCTGTCGCCTTCGGCCGCAACTGCTACACTCCTCAACTTATAAAAAATATCCCTCGGCTACGCATTGCGGCTTAGGGCCCTCCACGTTGGGCTACGCTTTGCAGCTTAGGGCCCTAAATGTTTATAACATACCAGTAAGTAATTACAATGCGGCTCTAATGACGAAATAACAAAAGTACCCGCGTATAGAAGTAATGCCAAGTGGTGGAACCTTTGTATACTAATAATGAGAAATTACCTTCGTTTAACGTCTAGCGATGTTAAACATTACGTTGGTTGTGACTGGCTCTCTTCTGAAGATGGTATTCTATTTCGCTAGAATTAAGGCGAGTCGTCGCTCAGAATTACTAGTTAATATAAATTTTATATATTTATATTTACAGTGTTTCTCTAAACCCTGATTCTTAATTTACAGGTTTCATCTGACTTTATTACAGCTTACGGTTACTGGCTTACTACACATAAATGTCAGGACATCGGGGGTCAATATCGTTATAGATCTAACCTAAAATGAACCATCAAATAATATGGACGAAGTATCACACTCTATTTGTTAATAAACTTTACTCCATCGCATAAAATATGTATTTCACATTACCTTCAAGACGAGTCCACAACCAATCTAGGCTGGCAGACAGTATTTTAATTTAACATGAATGTAAATATGCTGTCCCTCCATAAGTTTTGTACGCATCGTTTATTAAAATACAATCGAATTATTCGATAGTCGCAAATCTGGTGGCTTTTCGATTGTAAAAGAAGTATTCGGTTTTCAAAATTCCCCAATCGTTTTTAAATTCCCTACACGTAACGTACATAGTGTATACAGAAAATATTCCACTCAAAACTTCGATACAGAGACAGACGTTTTAGATTCTCCTGTATCAAAAAAAAAAAAAAAATAGAAAAAGTTCCATATTTCTGTGTACACGATAACTCAAAATCCAATAGTCGGTAAAATACCAAATTTGGTATTTAAATTAGTATCTTCCATGGATTCACGGAAGATTTTGAAGAACCCCCCCAACGTCAAACTACTCTTTACATGGAAACATTTTCGAAAATTTTGATTTTCACAAAAATGCCTCAAACGATTTTGATTTAAATACCATATATTAAAGATATATAAATGACAAAGAAAATGTAAATCTTGAACTCTCTGGGAATAGCTTTTGAAGTCATCTTTATTCTGGCTGAGCTTTGCTGGATTTTTCATCACTAGTCAACCATAAAAAATAGACCAAAAATTTACTACACAAAATATGCAGATCTCATTGAAACACACAATTTATCTCATATACAGTTTTTTCGTGGAGTTGACCATTTTAAGGTATTCCTTGTTATTGGTTTCAGTTTTAAAATACTTAAAACTTTTCATATACAGGAATTTGTCAACTCGTGGCAATGCAAAGATTTCATCCACATGGCAGCCAGTTTCTAAAGATTTGAGTATCATTTTAGCCTTGTGTATCCTAATATTTCCCTTCTATTTGAAAGAAAGCATTTCTGCTAATGTTTATCTTGATCAGCTCGAAGTAGATGGAATAATAGGCTTTTTAACAATAATTTGTTTCAGAAATGCAGAGAAAGCCATGTGAATGGAACACATCAGAGTTTTCAAGTTGCTTTCATCAATGAATAATAAAAGTCGAAAACCGCGCAGAATGTGCAATTAGATATGTTTACAGCAAATACAGTAAACATGGTTCAAACATAATATGAACTTACAAAAGCAGAAGTGCAATAAATTATGCGTATACATTCTTATTCTTTTATAGGTATGAATCACTATTACTTTATAATTTCATGTTCATGAAAATTGTGTTCCACATTTGACTATGGTGTATATTATTAGAGTCAGTTTTTGTAAAAATATTGTGACAGATACATAGACAACAGCATGCCATTAAGTATACAGTAGTAATATGTCATCATTATGAAAATAAGTTGTTAATGCAATTACAGCCTATTAAAATATCAATTGTTTATGTTGGTAGAATGAGATACATTGCTAAGTGTGAATCAGTTAGACAGGAAATGAAAAGGCTGTTTGTAGAAGATATGCAAACCAAATGCAAATACAGTTTAGGTAATTAATTAGAAGCCACTGAAAGGAAAATTGACAAGGAACAGAGTAGGGCATTTCTCTTTAAAGAGGCATTCAGATGTGTGCCCTGTCAACTTCCTGAAGGTACTAACGGTTGTAAAGTAAGGTACTTTAAATGAGCCATTCAGAAGGTAGGATTTTTTTGAAAGTCAGAGTAACGATCAAAGCTTTAAGCCTGTCCGTAGATTATGAAAAATTGTCAACCAAATGGTAGGGCTAAGACACACACATTTCACTTTCATTTCTCTTTATAGAGGAAATACTTTTAAAACATTGTGTCTCACCGCAGTTGGTTCTGCAACAGGCAGATATGTATTGATAAGTACAGAATTTTTCAAACTCTATCAGGGCTCCCTAATTTCTTTTCTCGTTCCTGTAAAAGAATAACAGCGGCTCCAACACGCTGGAACTTCAATTCACGCCTTGCCAACACAAGAGCAACGAAATAACCTGATTTTATTTTCTCAATGTTGATTGGAAACCTGACATTGGTTAAAGCGTAAGGTTTTCTTTATTGTTTAGACTCAATTAAAAACTGTCTTCCTCCTTAACACATTTTTGGCAATATTTACTCATACCGACATTCTCTTCAACATGTTACAAGACAAGTCTATGGTTATTGTATATTGCCATTCAATATTGCATATTGCCATTCCAGACTAAAAACACTTTAGAAGAGCGAAAAAGAGAAGGGTTCCAAAATATTTGGCGAAGCATTTCTACTGAAGTGATAAATGAACATGCACAAAATCACAAAAGAAAAGGAAGGACAATGAACCAAGTGAAGTTATTGACATTGTGTTCAGGAAGATATTCAATGAAATTTCAGATAATGTGCTCTATTAAATACAAAATAGCTTCTCCCACTACGAAAGTTTTCATTTCTTTGCTCTCCTTGATTCTTCAAAATTAAAAAATTACAAAACGACTTTTTCCGATCACCATTGCTCAAAAGTGTTCGTCACCTATGGCTCAAATTTTGAATCGGTACGGCTGAAGAATGAACTTATTGTTCTGTACTCTTCTGGAAATAAAGATGTTGAAGGAAAGTCAGTTGGTGAAATAGTGAAAATTATGAACGAAAGAGATCTGGTGTGGGGTATTCCTGAAGTTTACAAATTAGGTTGTATAATTCTAACTGTACCAGCAACTACAGCTTCTGTTGAATGGTACTTTTCCACTTTAAACCGAGTGAAATCCCACTGTAGGTTTACAATGGGCCAAGAAAGATTATCCTCTACGTCAGTGTTTCCCAATCTTTTGAAGTTCACGGCACCCTTGGGAATAACATTAAACACTAGGGGCACCCTCCCTTGAATTAAAAGAAAATTAAGCTTAATATGTTAATTTATTGAATATTATATAATAATAGCGTACACCATAACATAATACAGTAAACTTTACTACAATCACTGAGTGAAAATACATCAATAAATTTTGTTCCATTAATGATTAATGTGAAACTTGTGATTGATGCTTGGAGCACAGATATGTGATGTCGGGTCTTACAGTTGACAGTGAAACACGCAAATCATCCTCCAGGTTTTTCAGTCTATTTCTTGCTTTGCATTTTATTGTCACCATAGCAGAGAAGGCTTGCTCGCATACATAGGATGTTGAAAAGGGCAAAAGTGCGTTAATTACTTTCTGCATTAAGTTAGGGTACTCTTCTCTCCGTTGAAGCCAAAAACTAGCCAACGACGCCTCACTCTTGGTGAACTTACCTTTGAGTGTGGAATCAGCGCTAAGATCAATAAATTCATCTCGTTCTCAAGCAGTGAAATCTATTTCCTCTGCACTATCTACGAAATCAAATGGTGAGACAACCCAGTCGAGATTCGTAGTGGAAATAGTTGGAAAGTACGCATCTATTGCATCTTGCAATCTTGATAAGTGATCACATATGCGGTCTTTCAGCTTACCCAGATCTTTATCTCCTGCCACATTAAGAAGAGATGGAAAGTTCGACAAATCTCCTTTTTGAACTGCAGACTTCCAAGAACTAAGTTTTCTTTTAAAACCTTTCATTTTATTGGTTGAGGAGATTATTGTTTCATGTCGACCCTGCATCGAAACATTCAGTTCATTCAGCTTATGAAAAATATCTGCCAGATACGACAGTTCAAAACACCAAGAATCACTTAGTAAGAGCTCATGAAATGTGTCTTGATTTTCATCCTTAAAAAAAGTTTTTAGCTGTTCTTTGAGTTCGAGAAACCGGTTCAATACAGGACCCCGCGACAACCACCTTATTTCTGTGTGAAGTAACAAAGAGATATGAGCTGCATCCGTTGCACGACATAACTGTTCAAAAATTCTGCACTTTAAAGGTCGAGACTTCATATAGTTCACCATTTTCACAACTTGGTTAAACACTTCAGCAAAATCTTCATTACACGCTTTCACGACTAATGCCTCTCTATGCAGAAAACAATGAGTTATAATAATGGTTGGATTTTCATTGAGAGCTCTGGCAGTAAAACCTTTAACTTTCCCAGCCAAAGATGGTGCGCCATCTGTACATATACCACAACAGTCTTTTCATGAAAGATCATGGTCATTGAGATAGGAATTAATAGAAACGAAAATATCATGGCCTGTGGTTGTAGTCTCCAGCAGTCTACAGAACAGAAACTGTTCACTAATATCTTTTTCATCAATATATCTGATAAAACCAAGGAGTTGCGGTTTGTCTCCAATATCGAGACTCTCATCTACTTGCAAAGCAAATGTTCTATAAGTTTTTATTTTCTCCGTGACTTGTTCGTTGATATTGCATGACATTTCAGATATCCTGCGGCTGATTGTGTTGTTGGACAGAGGAACTTTCGAAATTTGATTAGCTGCTCCTTCGCCAAGTATTGTTGAAGCGATAACTTGACATGCAGGGCCAATGATTTCCTCTCCAAGAGTATGAGGTTTCTTCTTTTTTAGCTATCGGTTCTACTACTTTAAATGAGGCTTCAAGAGCAGTATCACCTATGGTCATTCTCTTTACCGTTCGCACCGCTGTTTTCTTCTCCCCTTCTAGTATATGTGAAAAATACATTACACTTTTCTGTGACACACTAGGATGCTTTGTTGTAAGATGCCGCTTCAGTTTGCTAGGTACCATGGCCACGTTGCTAAGTGTTTCGCCACAAACTAAGCACACGGGGATAGGGTTTTCCTCGTTGTTATTCCACTTAAATCCATACGCTAAGTAACTGTCCTGGTATGTTCTTTTCTTTCGTTTGTCTTCTTTATGTGGTGAATTCGACGGTCCGGGAGTAACTGTAAGATTTGGCTTCTTAAAGCAAGCAGTAGGAGCCGACTGTTGGCTTTCACTGTCCTGGCGTTTACGTTTAACAATGAACTTATCCATAGCTAAACACTGTGAATCAACGCGAGGAAGACAACGGAAAGCGCCAAGCGGCGTACACTTTTGTATATTCATCTGTTGAAGTCTCGGGAATGTTCGTGAGGAAGCGAGTAGTCTCGGGAATGTTCGGCAGGGTATAGCTGTAAAGCCATCCGTGGGATACTAGTATAACTGAATTATTGAAATGAATCGACCACTATCACCATCTGCCGTGCATGAGAGTAATTGATTTGACTTATTTTATTTCAAGACCTTACAAGACAAGGCTTCAGTAGAAGGTAATTTTTTTGTTTATCTCAATATCTCGCGGCACTTCTTAGCCAATCACACGGCAACCTAGGGTGCCGGGGCACACCGGTTGGGAACCGTTGCTCTACGTCAATGATGTTCATAGAAAAACACTTATTTGTACGTTTCGTATGGAAATTCATGAAAATTTCATGCAAACTGTAATGGAACTATTTCTGAAGAAATCTCTTCGGTTGCAGCTAGTATTCCAGTAAACTGACAAGTACTATTACTAAAATAAACAATAACTTACAATATAGGTATCTCTCGAATTACGCAAGTAATTGGTTCTTATAAATTATGACGTAACGCAAACAACGCGTAAAGTGAATGTGAAAATGATATGAGATATTTCAAGGTAAACATGAAAAAATAGTTTTAAACAGATACAGCTATTTATGTCATTTGTACTGTGTTAAAATCAGGATTTTTTTTAAATCGCTTTAAGCGAAAACGCGTAAAATGAGATCGCGTATAACGAGGGATGACTATATCTTATAGTTTTATAAACAAAGAAAAACGATGATAAAAGGAGCGGTGTTCTGAACTACTGACCACAAATCGCCACTGTTAACTACTGTGGTTCTCAGCGTTCCATTCTAAATTGGGCATGAAAGAACGATTAATTTTGTTCAGAAGCCTCTCTATAAGGCTTGAGGTTCTTTTACGTGCCGTAAATCTACAACACGGGACCAACGTCATTACTTCCCTTCCGAACGGCTTTACCCATGCTAAGGATTTCTACACACGAAAAACCCATCGTCCTCCGAGGGTTTGAACCCGCGACCGTGGGTATATGAAGTTATCATGGTGATCATTGCACCACGGAGAGCGACTACATCATTTTTAACTGCATAACAAAAATGGGTGATCAGTATCAGAGATTATTCCAAAGATTTTTAATAATTTTCACTGTGAAGTGCATGTATTACATTCCGAAACCGAGGAACACGCTCTCTATAATTTGGTAGTAATTATTTCTCGCGATAGCTGCTAAATGGGCGAATTAGCAAGAGGTTTCTTAAAAACCGAAGTAGGTTTTCAATTTTGTCTGCGAATATCCCTTCCCTTGTTTTTGTATCTGTTATTCGAGAAACTACAACCAATCACCGCAGACGTGTTGACTATTATACTGGTTTAAAACTTACACTCTAAATTTATAGCATAAATAAATATTTAACACCACAAAATCACTGTATTAGATACCCTGTATTGAAAGGCAATGTATTGAAACATTGCTTTTCCTTTTTTTTTTTTTTTCCCTTCTACTATACGAGAAACCACAACCTAACACCTCAAACGTATTCACCAATTTACTAATTTAATACCTACGGTCTAAATGTGCTGCTTAATTGACATTTAACGCCATAAAATCGGTTTTAATCTCAATCGCGTATACTCAAAATATGGCGGGTTAACAAAAACGTGCTTCAGCAACATCGATGCATAAGGATAGTTGCATTTTCCGATCTAATTCTGCGATATGTTTGTATTTTCTTTCTTTCTTTTTTTTTTTCTTTTCCACTAAAATTATTGTGGATAATGTTGGCATGACATAGCTGCAGTGGCAGTTTCACATTCAAGAGGATTTCCACGGGTAAGTGATAGTCTGAGCAAGCATCGATCGGTAGGGTTCGCTTTAAATAAGAAATAAACGTAGATGAAATCACAAAAGACGCGGTATTGGTAATAACCTTTTTGCATTTTCACAGGTGTGATGATACTTCTAATTTAATGCTCTTGTAAATTAGGCTAATATTTTCATAACCAGAGATAAAAGCTATACTGAAGTGTGCACGGCAATTATAAGCAATATTAACGAGCAAAATGATAATAATGACAATGTAGAAGTGTTAACCACTTTAAGCTTTAGTTTGGATCGAATGTTTTACTTAAAAAATACTTACGCATTCAGGTTGTTAATTATACCTAGAGTAATCCTTAAGGAATATATAGGGTTATCAGATTAAGCGGCCACGCTTTTAACGGTACCTGGGTCGAGGTAACGCGCCGCTACCCTCCCAACTCTTTCTCCCGAAGTGTACCGTCTTATACATCGAAACTAATAGGATGAACATACGAGGACAACGAGAACCATTATTCACAAATTGCAATATTGAATATTACATTACACTGAAGAGGTTACAAATGTTCTGGAAAATAGGCGTTGCATCGTCTTAAATTGTTCAAAACCTGTTGCAATGTTTCTAGGGATGTATTGGTTATTTCTTGTTGTGTATTATTTTGCAGTTCTTATAATGTTTTGGGATTAGGTTTATACACTTTTCTTTCAAACTGCCCAAAAATAAAAATGTTTTACTTTGACTAATACTCTCTTGGTGAACATACAAACCATGGACTGATACCATCAATCTTGTCCTCTATTAAAACTTGATCAGTTTTTTTCTAGTCTAATTTTAATCCTATTCTTCTAAATTTCCTAACTATTTTTTTAATTACTATGCAATTGTCCCACGATACTATAGGTGAGATGTGCATCATTTTCATATTCTTCTGTTATGTGTGAGAGACAGTGACATATAACTGATATAACTGAAAAGTAGTTATAAATGCTTCAAAACATGACATTTATTACTTAATAAGTGTTATTAGTGTGTATAACCCATATTTGAATAATCTAAGACTGTAAATGTGTGATGTAAATATTCATTTTGAGGTTTCCTGGATCAGGAGTTATCTTTTTTGTGAAACATGAAAGAGTAGAGCTTCTGTACCTGGCAAGCAGCCAACAAGTTGTTGCCAATGTATCCAAAATGAAAATGAAATGGCCTGTTATTTATGGACGCTCTTTAACTGCTTTGGTTCTCAGCATTCCATTCTATACTGGGCGTGAAAGATCGCTTAATTTTGCTCAGAGGCATCTCGTATCAGGCTTGAGGTTCTTTTACGTACCGTAAATCTATGACACGGGACCCACAGCTTTACTTTCCTTCTGAAGGAAGCCATGCTAAGGATTTTTACGCCCAAAAAAATCCATAGTCCTCCACCGGGTTTGAACCCATGACCTTGGGTATATGAAATAAAAAAAATGTAAATGGCGTGTTATTTATGGACGCTCTTTAACTGCTTTGGTTCTCAGCGTCCCATTCTATATTGGGCATGAAAGATTGCTTAATTTTGCTCAGAGGCCTCTTTATCAGGCTTGAGGTTCTTTTATGTGCCGTAAATCTACGACACAGGACCCATGGCTTTCCTTCCCTTAAGGAAGCCATGCTAAGGATTTTTACGCCCGAAAAAATCTATCGTCCTCCACCGGGTTTGAACCTGCGACCTTGGGTATATGAAGTTAGCATGGTAACCATTACACCAATTTTCTAATTCAGTGAATGGGGGTCATTAGACAAAGTCATTGCATTGAATGGCAGTAGCACAAACATTGAAGATAGGGAACTTCTTTTGGCACATTGACAAAGCTCAAATGTACTAAGGTCTGTTCCATCCCATGTTGACCTTTGATGATGATAGTAGCCATAGAGGGCATAGTACATTGAATGAACTTTACATAGCTTCACACTAGTATTCAAATGAAAAGTGGTGAACAAAGTGTTTAAAAACTGGAACATAAACCAGCTTTATGAGGTGAGGAGAAAGGGTAAACAGTTATTAATACAATAACTAATAGTGGTAACATATCTTCACTTATCTTCTGGAATCCTTGGACTAGTTTTGCAATAACTCTATTGCATTCTGAACATTAATTTCCCTGAGTTTTGGTTAGGTTTTTGATGTTTATTTACATAGTTATGGTTACTGCTACTAGGTGGATTGTGTACAAATGCATTGCTAACTACTGGAATCAAAACAAATTTGGTGAGACAGTCAATTGGAGATATATCAAAATTCATTGCATGATTTTTATACTTTAATATAAATATTTTCTACCAAACCATTAAATCTATGGGTCCATTTAGGTGTTTTAATAATTTAACATTGAATCTATTTCATGATTAAATTTCCAAAAATGTTCAGTCACAGCTGATTTATGAATTTGTTTGTATTTAATATTCCTAAAGTGTTCTTATACTCTGGTTTCCAAATGACGTTTTGTCTTACCAATATAAACAAGGTCACAATTTATACAATTTAATTGATAAATGCCAGATTTTTTATTTTTTGAAATTTCCTCCATTTTAGAAAAGCCTAACAAATTTGTTAAACTGTATTTATTTTGAGGCAATATTATGCCATGTTCTTTGAAAATATTTGTGAATTTTTGATTTGCCCAAGGGTGATAAGTACATTTTTTTAGAGTGTAATTATCTTATTTTCTTAAGCATAGAAATATCTTTAATAGCTTTTTGATATTTAGACTTCTCAATTTCTTTATTTATAAAATCAGCATTAAAACCATTAATTAAAGCAGTATTGCTAATGTGTTTGTATTCTTTATAGAATTCATCTTTATTAATTAATTTATTAATTCATCTTTATTATCTTTAATTTACAGTTGTAATTTTAAATAAAATTGATTACATTAACAGAATGGAACTCTTACTTTAAGGTGAAGATTACAAAAGCATTGATATTAAACCTTTAAAATTGTGCATTTTAATTTATAATAAAACCCCTAATTGAAATGAAAAGTATTACAAATAAAGAAAAGCAAATCATAAAAGTCAGTAATCCAATTTTTCCCAGAATATATGCTCTTCCCAAAATTCAGAAACCTGGAAATAAAATGAGACCTATTGCAAATTGCATAAATTCACCTACTTACAACCTAGCTAAATGGTTAAATAAAAAATTCAGTAATTTTGACAAATTTGAGAGTTTAAGTATTAAACATTCTTTTTAGCTAGTAGAAAGGATGAGCAATACTACATTGTCTGCTAATGATAAACTTCTTTCTTTTGATGCAACTGCTTTGTTTCCAAGCATTTCTAAAGAAAAAATTGTTGACATTTTTAAAAAAATTGTAAAGTTTTATAGAACAGAATGAAGATTTAATAAATGATTTTGTTAGCCTTACTAATCTTTGTTTGAATCAAAATTTTTTCAGCTTTAATGACAAATTCTATCAACCAACTTCTGATTTAGCAATGGGTAGTCCACTTTCACCTTTTTTTGCTGATCTTTTCATGAAGTATTTTGAAATACAGGTCCCTAAAGCATTCCCTCTAATTTTTAAAACTAGATATAGATATGTAGATGATATATTTGCTATTGTTCCTGATAAACGTGTAAATGATGGTTTAAAACTTTTAAATTTACAAGATAAGGCTATAAAATTCACATTAGAATATTGGATTTAAAAATATTAAAAACAGACAATAAATTGAATTCTGGAATATACAGAAAACAAACCCATACTGATAATTATATAAAAAATAATGGCTTTAACCCTTTTTCACATAGTTTAATTTATAGGTTAATTAATTTACCCCTTAATAAAGATGAATTCTATAAAGAATATAAACACATTAATACTGCTTTAATTAATGATTTTAATACTGATTTTATAAACAAAAACTTGAGAAGTCTAAATGTGAAAAAGCTATTAAAGATATTTCTATGCTTAAGAAAATAAAAGATAATTACATTTTTAAAAAATTTACTTATCACCCTTGGACAAATCAAAAATTCACAAATTTTTTCAAAGAGCATGGCATAATATTGGCTCCTCAAAATAAATACAGTATAAAAAATTTGTTAGGCTTTTCTAAAAAGGATGAAATTTCAAAAAATAAAAAATCTGGAATTTATCAACTAAATTATTTAAATAGTGACCTTGTTTATATTGGTAAGACTAAACCTCATATGGAAACCAGAGTAAAAGAATACTCTAGGAACATTAAAATGCAAACAAATTGATAAATCAGCTGTGGTAGAACATTTTTGGAAATTTAATCATGAAATAAATTCAGATGTTAAATTATTAAAACACTTAAATGGACCCATAGATTTAATGGTTTGGGAGAAAATAATTATATTATTGTATAAGAATCATGCAATGAATTTTGATATACCTCCAATTGACTGTCTCACCAAATTTGTTTTGATTCCAGTAGTTAGAAATGCCGGGAAATGCAATGAGACCAATTATAAACAATATAAGTGCACCTACATATAATCTAGCAAAATGGTTAACAAACAGATTCTCTTCCTTCCCTAAATTTGAAACAGCAAGTATAAAAAACATTCTAGATATGATCGATAAAATTAAAGACATAAAATTAGAAAAAACTGATATGTTAGTTTCCTTTGATGTTACTGCTCTGTTTCCAAGCATACCTACAGAAAGCATATAATCCCACATCAAAAACTGGTTACTTGCAATAGGGAAAACAACAGAAGAAGTCAGAGAATGCATCATATTAACGGATCTGTGCATAAATCAATATTTTTTCACATTTAACGGGAAATATTACAAACAAACATCTGGTTTAGCTATGGGCAGCCCGCTGTCACTAATATTAGCAGATCTCTTCATGAGCACTATGGAAACTAGGATTGAAAAGGCATTCCCCTGGATATTCAAAATATGGTACCGCTATGTAGACAACAGCTTTGCAATAGTCCCAGAAAAACACCTAGAAGATGCACTAAAACTCCTAAATATGCAAGAAAAGTCTATAAAGTTCACAATGGAGAAGGAATGTGATGGACAACTACCATTCCTCGACCTAAAAATCATCAAAACTAATAATCACCTTACATTTGGCATCTACAGAAAACCTACCCACACCAACAGCTATATAAAACAAAAGAGTTACAATCCCATTCCCCATCAGCATGCTTTACTTAACAGCCTTACACACAGATTGGTAAATGTACCAATGGGCAAAACAGAATACCAATGTGAACTTACTAAAATATTGGACATAGGTACAGAGAATGGATTCCGGGCAGAACTAGCGTACAAAAAAGTTAATAAGGCCAAAAATAGAAAGAGAATTAAAGAAGTCAGCACACTCACTCAAAACCAGAAAGAAAACAAAATCTACAAGAAGTTTACATACCACCCTACAACTTTATACAAATTCCAGAGGATCTTCAAACGACATAACATCATTCTAGCCCCTAAAAACAATTACTATATAAAAAATATTTTAAATTCTAAATTAAAAGATGATATCCCACAAGAAAACAAACCAGGAATATATCAGTTCAGCTGTAATGACTGTGAAAAAATCTACATCGGCCAAACAAAAAGAAATATAAAAACAAGGGCAAAAGAACACCACAGAAATATTAAACTCAAACAAGAAGACAAATCTGCAGTAGCTTGGCATTTTTGGAAAGAGAAACACACCATAAATAGAAGCCCAAAAATCCTCAAAAACATCACAAGGAAGACAGAATTAAAAGTTTGGGAATACATATATATTTGGAAAAACAAGAACCGGGTCTTCAATTTTGAAATTGCGCCAGGCGATCTACTCATTCAGAGGTTCATCAAACCACCACCAGGGACAGAGGCAACCACCAAAGCAAGCGATGCTGGCAGTCTACCAAAGGAATTGACAATGGAAGCACGTGGCTTCTGAAGCATGTTTTCCGAAATAAAAAGTAAGTGATGTAGTGTTACAAAATCGACTCAACTAAATTTCAATTGTTAAAACACATCACTGTCACAAAGTCCACCATATATCAGGATAAGATTATGCTTGCTACATTTACTTACATGACTAGGGGCATGCTGCCTCAACAGTAGTTGTACACTTCACAGATAATTCAGCTGTGATGTTCAGCTTTATAAGATGACAATAGTGAAATTTTTGCATCTGACTAAACTATTGAAGGATTATTAACACCTTTGTTGGTTCTCGGCATCCTGGCTTAGTTATTGAAAGACAACTAAACTGACAGTATTGTATGCTGCCATGAGTCCTCTGCAGGGTTCACCTATATTTTCAGTGCCACTTTTTTTTTTGAATAAAAATAATGAGCATTTTTCCGATAAGGGTAGTTTGGTATTTTTTTGTCCTTCAAAATTTCTATATTACATCCTTTGAAGATGCTAAACATAAATATCAAGTTTGGTGTTTAACCAACTTTATGTTTTAAAGTTATGGTGTGTAGAGACACTCACATGCTTAGAGGCATATTCAGACGTTTTTCTTATATTTTTTAACAAACATTAGAAATGGTTTGACATAGTGCATTAAAATTAAGTATCTATTAAGTTTTTTTATATTCTCATGGAAATGTTAGGTTTAATGTGTAGTTATATTCCAGAAAACTTTAACGCACTGAACACTGATTACATAGAAAGTTAAGTAGATGCACAAAAGTTGGCAAAGTATTATTACATAATTTCTCAAGTAGTTGTGTAATGCCAATTATATTTCATGCACAAAACCTCATTGTTAATCTGTTACATGTGATTGTTTCTCATGGTGTCATACCAAGACTGGAAATTTAATGCCAGCACATAGTGACATAACGTTGAAATATTTAACTATGACTTCAAACTCTTGCATATACATTGAAATGTGTAATGAACCTATTACTGCAAACTTCTCACTAATTAACCTGAAATAGAAAAATAAGGTTCTGCAGTGAAGGGTAGATATAGAAAGTTATATGAATTTAGGCTTGATTTTCATGTAATGGTGAAAGTATTGAAGCGGCTAGTTAGTGATCATGTTTGTTTATGCTTAGACTGCATTACAATGGCTGAAGAGATGGGAAAAATTCGCCAAGTGGACATCAAGGTTGAAATAAAGGAAGAACCTTTGTTTGTGGATGCAGTGACAGCAGAAGATTTGGACCACATCAGTTATCCATTGAAGGAGGAAATAAAGGTGATGTACTTTCTTGTGAAAATGTTTTGGTCATTCAGAAAGTGTGTCAGTTTCAAATTGCTCATTTTGTTGTATCATGTTGATATCCATTAAATGTAAATGAACTAAAAATTCTCAGTATGCAAAAATATTAACAATGACTAGGAGAGGAAATTAAAATATGAATGATAAAAGTGGAAAGCATTTACATAAATAGAAAGAACAATATATATATTTTTTTTAAATTAAAGTCCCATAGCAGAAGGAATGGGATGCAGTAGTGGTGTATAACTGAGATATTTGATTCAAGAGCTAGTTTTGTTCTTTTTTGCTGTACTATTTCAAATCAAAAACCATGAAAATGATGGACGATACATTGGATAAGCAAGGCAAAATTTGTGGAAGCACATTTAGAAACTTGGGGCAAATTGCTTCTTCTTGTTAGATCTGTGTAAGGCAAGAGTACAACTTCATATAACATCAGAAAGGAAGGAGAGACAACAATGTGGATGCCATGTCATGTCCAATCTATCCAGATGAGTGTGGCTACTGCATCAAAGTTGAGGGGAAGAGTGCACTGGAGCTGTCTGTGTTATTTTTGTGGTGTCTGCAGTGGGATTGGATAGAGCAGCTGGTGGATGCTACTCTTGAGAGAAGTGGAGGTAGGGAATAGACTGAGCTCGAAAGACATTGCAGCCAGGAGTAGTGTATACAAGACACATTGAAGATCAAGGAAAGAGTATTATTCTGGGTGTAAAGACCCAGAGTAAGGTCTCTCATGGAGTAAGGTCACAGAAGTGCTGGAGGAAATACATACGGAGACTTCAGGAGAACTTTGAGGACTCAACCGATCCATCAACTATCTCCTTCAACAGTGCTACCAGCTGAGACTGAATAGGCACCTAGAGGCATTGCTGTCAATGTTATGTGTGTGCTGCAAGTTGCGGCCCACAGACCAGGAGCTGAGGTTATACAAATCATTATTCTGTGGGATCATCTTTTGAATCCATAGTCATTGATGTAGCTGGGCTATTTCCTGTGTCCGACAGGGGTAACAGGTACTTGTTCGTCACCATGATGGGTTACTTCACCAAGTGGCCAGAGGTGTACGCCTACAAAACCTCTCCATCCACAGTCAAATAACAAGATTGAGTAGTTAGTACATTAACACTCTAGAAGAACATTTGAGGAAAGTTAGGACCAATCGCCAGAGAGATTGGGATGTGAAGGTGGCACTATTCTTGCTGGTTTACCACTCATCAACCCTCAACACCACCAGGTTGATTCCAGCCAGTTAGGTATTTTGTATTTGCTACCTGATGTTTGGAACTCCTGGGGTAGAATAGCCAGCAGTCCAGTACTTGAAGTTCATAGAGAATCAATCAAATCTTGGTTGATTTGCACCAGCTTCATGACATGCATGAAATGGCATATAAACACATCCAGATAGGGAACAATTGGATAAAGACCCATGATTACTGGTGGCAAGCCAACAGCTTGGGTTTCCAACAAGGTGATTTGGTTTGGTTATAATACCCTTCCCAAGGTAAGGGCAAGTACTTCATCTTGGAATGAAATGAATGCATGATAGTTTTCTACCATATCCAGAGGCTGCCCTGAGGTAAAAAACTAGTAGTACATCTGGACTGTCTAGTCCATTATGATGATGCTGGTCGGGACGACCAGCCCTGAGGAAGAACAGTGTGACTATATCCTCTGGCCCACATGTCCTTTGCAGGTCACAGCTGATTGTTGGCATCCATTGTTACATACATGTGTTAGTGAACATCTGTTCTGTAGTCAGTTCTTTTGGCATCACAGTTGTGATCATTACACAAGCATGAGTGGACGTATGTTTTTTCTATAGGTTCTTTGACGTCAAAACCACAGATTGTTAAGTTGAGTGAGTTTATGAATACCTGCAGTGTACCGCATGTGCTGTTTTTTCTGGAAGTTTCAGTGGCATAACAAAGAGAAATAAAAAGGATAACAAGGACCTGCCCTTAGTGCAGTTTTTAGTGGAAATGCATTGAGCATGGCAGTGAGTGACCTCAAAGGGAATTTCATAGCGATCTGTATCATTACCACCATGAACATCAAAAAGAGACTATATGACAGAAAAGTTATATGTGAAAGATGTAATCAGCTTGTGGAAAAAATAAAGAGGTTTTGGAGAAAAAAGAGTTTTTGTTACAATATGCATGCTTCATAAAATTATGAATAAATATTTAATCATTTTTGCAACATTGAAAGCACTAAGAGTTATTGGAGAAAAGAGAACTTTTTATTGCAATATATTCATGCTGTTAATATAACTAAATCTGCTGTCTGCTTATAGCAGTAAAAGTTCCATCTAAATAAAATGAGTTTCTTTTATCTGATAATATCAAATGTATGTTATTGTGGTTAGTTCCACTAAGGGTGTAACAGAATCTAGAACTTATCTTGTACCTTCAAATGTTCCAGTATCCTATTAAAATCACTTAGCTGCCTTATATCATAATGTATACTATTATTAGGTCCCTTAGAGACTATGTGAATGTTCAACTTGACCAATAAATAGAAAATAACAGTGAAACGTGTTTTTCACAGAATGAAGAAAAGGTTGATGTTCGTTTATTAAAGGATGAGATTATCGTGGATGAACCTTCCTGTTCTTTAGAAGAAATTCCAAGGTAAGATTTCATAAAATGCACTTCCCCTCAATCTAATTATAAGTTTGGAAATAGAAAACTTAAAGAAGAGACTTCAGAAATTTGGCAGTCTTATGTTTTGTGTTCTTTAGTTGTTTTTTTTTTTTGTTTATTTATTTATTTATTTTTTTTTATTTTATAAATAGGATTTGATGCCCACTTTTACTGCCATGAAACTGCAGGCGAGTTTTGTTTACGAGAGGTAGAAAACTTGTGATGTAGACTCTTGCAGTATCATCCTACAGCTCTGTTGTTGCTGGCATTAGTAGGTAGCTCAATTGATGGGCAATAGCTTATGTTTTGTATCTTTTGTCACAATCATGGTTCCCTTTCATGGACTGCTGCTACGCATTAGTTCTGCATAGAATGTAGATTTGCACCACTAGTAAGTAAGGTACAAACACTCGGTACTGGATGAGGAAATTGTAAAGTCAATTCCCTCACATATTTTGTTTTATTTTTTTATTTTATATGGCATGGGATGCAAGTTTCCCATTTTGTAACAATTCTTGTTTACTGTTGATATTATGAACTATAAATTTGTGTATAGTCTAGAAAGTGGTGTTATGTTGTTTAATATATGTGATATCAAAAAAAAAAAATGTCAATTACTTACCAGGTCTTCAAGGATTATATAAAACAAAGTTTCCATTTATTTTACATGCAGTTTTTGTAAATTTACTGCAATGAGTAGTGTATACATTCTAAATTTATGTAATTGAAAAAATACTTTACTCTACACGATGAGAGAAGGTTTTTGTCTTTCAGTTACAGGAAGTTTGCAAATATACTTGTATATTTAGATACTTCCACCAATTTATGTACATCAAGAAGTATTTTTTTCTGAAGGATTTTGTAATGTTACTAAGCCAAAATCTTATTACAAAAAAAAAAGTACAGCTAATTCAGGTACACATCTTATATTAAATGACTTTTTCATTCATAAGCCAAATAAGTTACTCCGTATTGGCTGTTTACACTTGTCAAGTATAACACCTGATACCTTTTCTTCTTTGCATTGCAAGCGCTTCTTACCATGGTGAAACATTTTAATGATGTTTCTGCATATTATTTTTAAAAGAATTGTGAGGAAAAATCTATTATATAATGCAACTTGGTTAGATGATCTATCTTTTGTATGAATCCTATAATATGTAGCATATAAATAAAGTTGCCAGTAGAGAAAGCCATGTGAATTAAAGCATAAAGAGGTGATTTCACAAACTGATGATACACAAAGGTTTTGCAAATTCTTTTCATCAACTTTTGCTGTAACATTCAGACTTCAGAAGAGAGCAAATGCCCTTGAAACATATGCTTTAAAAACTTCATTTTAAGTAAGGTGGATATCACTGCCGCTACTCATGCTATTATAATTGTTTTAACAAATATTAGAGATTCAAAAGTGACTACTGCAGAACAAGCTGTTGATGTGGCATTGGCTGTTTTTAATTCAGTTCCCAACCAAAGAGAGCTGTGCTTCATTATAAATTTGAAATCCTGTAAAACTATAATCTACTTCAATACAGACTGTCTGAAGTGGCTGTGAGTGTGGGCATGGGCATGTTAAGATATGTAATATTAGTTTATTATTTTTTTTTGTAGTTTTTAATGCCTGCTTTTACTACTTGTGGCACTGCAGGCGATGCCACATATGATACATGGAATGAAGCTAGAGCACCGGTGGAAAGCAATGGCTGGAAACTGGAGAAAACCTGCCCCTACCCTGCTTTGTCCTTCACAAATCTCACATGCAGTTGCTTGGGTTTAAACCCGGCCTGTCATGTTGAGAGGCAAATGGTCTAAGCACTCAGCCACGGTGCAGCCTGTTTATATTGTGAATTACAGAGAAGTTCATAAACAAAAATATTATTGTACTTTAATACTTTAATATCTTAATATAAAACCAAAATTGGTGATTCTTTCTTCTCAAGGTTTTGTAGTTGAGCGTCTTAAAGTCCTACTACCACTTATCTAGTGATTATGATAGACCATTTTTCATGATAATCGGAGGCAGTGCCAGTAAGCATATGTGATACTTTGCTTTTTATGGTTGTATTGAAGAAGATTGAAATTCCAGAGAGAAGTTTAATAAACAAAGCTAAAGGCTATTATTATACTGTATTTAATATCTTAATATAATCTTAATATTAAACCCAAAAGAAAATATGAAGTTATAATTTGACCCACAGAAACAAGGTTCCTCCATTTGCGCAGTCTGTCACCTATTTTGCATTCTATATTTGGTGACTAGTTCTATAACTAACTACTTTATGAACTTTTGAGGCATTACTTTGTACCTAAGAGTAAAATATAGATCATGATATTGTTTAATATTACTACTTTTAAAATATATGAGTCGTTAAACCACTTGCCTCTCATCTAGGT
Organism: Hymenopus coronatus; assembly: GCA_030762935.1. Classification (NCBI taxonomy): domain Eukaryota; kingdom Metazoa; phylum Arthropoda; class Insecta; order Mantodea; family Hymenopodidae; genus Hymenopus; species Hymenopus coronatus. Next base: position 29,865,067 of record CM060899.1, on the reverse strand, counting down.
GGCCCAGATTCAATCCCAAGGACCTGCATGTGGGATTTGTGGTGCATAAAGTGGCATGTGGGCAGGTCCATCATCACCTTTTCTAATATCCATTTTGCTTGCATTTCCTCATGCCCAGGCCTGGCTATGGGCCCACCATCATTCCAGATTCTCCATTCTGATGTCCCATGCCATTGGCTCCCCAACAGGCTCGCACTCCTAGGCATGCACTTGTAAGTGCTAGGGGGGGGTGTCAGTCCTAACTACAGGAAGGGTAAGCCGACTTGAAAACTTTTAAATATGTTAATGTAGGTTTTTAATGATTTCATTGCAATATGCTACTTTTCTGTTATTTGTAATTAGGAAGTTTGTTGAAATTTACTCTTTACTGAAAAAGAGCAGTAATTGTAGATCTAATGCATATTTTTAGAGCAGATCTATTATAGCAACTGTTTCTTTTAGCTGCCGTGAAACATTTTTATGTAGAGTCTAATATTCCATTCCCAGAAAAGTCTCCCATTGTGAATGCTCACTTTATGATATATGTATTTTAATTTCTCCTCGTGGTTTTTATTCCAATTATTGTGAACTAGCCTTATGTCCTTTATTGTTGAATGAATTTTGTAGGTAGGAAACCATAACAGATGATAAATACTTAATACAGCTGAGCATTAGAGAGTACTAATCATTTTCAAAATATTCCATGTTATGTTTTCACAGTTTTTCAAGTAAAGCTTATGATATTTATGTCTTGGTAATTTGTTAGACCTTCTGTTGGAAATAAAACTCTTTAACGTGTATATCAAATTACCAAAGCCAAAAATTTAAGCTGAACTTCTATCATTGCAACATCAGCTGAATAATGATCCCACATGGGTGGCTCAGTTGGTCAGGCACTGGCCTTCTGATTCCATGGTCACAGGCAAGCAGAGAGTTAGACATTTATGGTGTACAGCTGGTTTTAATGTTGCTTCAGAAATTATCCAATATGCACCTCTCACAGCCAGGTTGAATTGAATGAGTGGCTAGTACACATCAAAATTATCAGCCATTAAGTGTATTTCATTTAAGCCCCTTCCTTTTTTTTTTATCTGTTTTTGGTACTGGGGAATCGTGCTGCCATTCATTTGATTGACTCTTCAATTTGGTTGATTGCATTGAACCTAGGTGTCATGTAAAGTTATGACAGTCAAAAGAGATGCTCATCTTCACTTCCCATTTTCTTCCACATTTTCACCCTAATATTTGGCTATATTATGAATCCTAGAACTTAAAGTACTTACAATATTGTAAGTTGCCATTGGGGTTGTCATCTCAAAAAAAAAAAAAACATTTGAGATCACCTTGTGGTTTTCTGGGAGACATGCGAGTCAGTTGAGAAATTCAATGCTATGCCAGCATGCTACCATGGTAGCTCAGAGTTGCCCTCCATGGTGTAATGGTTACCATGCTGACTTCATATTCCCAAGGTCGTGGGTTCAAACCATGGATCTTTTCAGGCGTAAAAATCCTTACCATGGCTTCCTTTGCAAGGGAAGTAAAGCCATAAATAACACCACATTTTTTTATGGTAGCTCAGTGAAAGATTAACCGGCTAGATACTGCGAGATATGTGGTTCAAATCCCTGCTATGACATTGAATTTTTTAGTTTCACTCTACCTATCCAACTTCTGTCCTTTGCACAGCTTGTGTGAAAAAAACAATTAAACCAAAATACCATTGACCATAATATTTGACTATACTATGAATCTTGGGACTCAAAAGTACTTACAACATTTTAATTTGCCATTGGGGTTGTCATCTCAAAAAAAATAATTTGAGATCACAATGTGGTTTACTGGGAAACATGCAAGTCATTTGAGAAATTCAATGCTTGCTGGTATGTTGCCATGGTACATCAGTAGAAGTGTAACTGGATAGATACCGAAAGATACCTGGCTCAAATCCCAGCTATGGCATTGAATTTTTCAGTCTGACTCTACCCATCTCATTTGCTTGCAAATCTATCATCCCAAGGATTTAGTTTCCATCATTGTATTTTACATTTGTCGATTTTAACGACATGCCTGGGATCTCCAATTTTCCCTCTTGAAGTGTAATTGGTACATTAGAAACCATGCACACTTCACAGCAGTAGCCAAACCAATCAGATACTGTCCGCGAACTCACATATTGGTCTCCAATCCAACACTTCATTATTGTCACCTTGTATGACTGCTTGTATGCAAAGTATAGCATGAGGAAAAAGAATTTGCCTGGTTAATAGCTTTGCCCTCTTTAAACCATATTTCTTGTTCATGGACTGTGTGGCTTTTTCATGTCTAGTTCTAAAATTAAATTTAAAAAGTAAATAAATAAAGTAATAATAATAAAGTTACTAGATATTATAAATACAAGGCACAAGAGTAGGGGCTCTCTTTTATCATTTGCCTACCTGCATTAAAGCTCGGGAAATGTATGGTTCCGTCTTATAATGGGGTGCAAAACCGCTTTGTTTCAGAACACAACATTCTTGTTCTCAGCAAACCTTCATCAAATAATAAATAAAGTAAACCAACAGTTGTGCCTTATTAATCAAATGAACCATTTATAAAGATATTAGTATATCTAAGAATATATGTATACAATCTTCCCTAGTCACACTGCAATAAACTCTGTTCAATAGCATCCCCACGTTTGTAAAGCAATAAAACGAGAGAAAGTAAGGTCAAGGCTTTTCAAAAAGGACTGGTTAGTAATCCCTTCTAGATGGTGCAACACAGTTTGTTGTGCAGATGTGTGGGGATTATTTTTAGAGATTAGCTACGATTGTTAGAAATGATGTGCAGGTTGGCGGCTATGTGTGACAGTCTTCAGTTTGTTCTGTCTGCTTCTGGCGAACCTTCAGACTACAAAAAATTTCTCAGCTCCTCACGGCAGATGTTGTAAATTATCCCTGTGGGCATTAAACACTATTAAGGAAGAAGGAAAGAAAAAATAAGTAGTAGATAGATAAATCAAAGAGTAATTATTTGTCTTTTGTTAAGCCAGTCTCTGAGTTAATTCTGCATATAAAACCAGTATCTCTCATGGAATGCTGGAACTTCATTTGGTACCTAAAATTGAATTGCCATCCATGTCTTCCAGGAAAGATTAAAGACCTTCTGGAATTTATTTTATTGTTTGAATTTTGGTAGACAGAATGATAATTTCCAGGGCTAAATAAATTCCCATACTTAAAAGGATCATTAAATGATAATGCTCTTGTTACCATTTCTGATTTTTAATTTGTTCCTAAGAATTATTGGCCAGCTCTTGATGTTTTAAAAGCCCAAAATCATAATCCACTACTGTTGGCTTCAATCTATCTGAAGCGAACATTTTTTCGCTTTCTCTGGCATCCATTGTTGAGGGTTGCATTGGCATTAAACTGTCACTTAAATACAACTTACAGAGAACTGCTGTTGAAATCTGAAATATAGACTTTTGCATTAGACAGTCTGGTAAGCATTGGACCCTCTATAACTTTGGCATGGATCTTGGCCTCCTGGTCACAGCATCCATCATCATCCATCATTCTCTAGTTTTCCTTCACTTGCTGCGCCAGATGCTTTTCTACATTTTTACTTTTAGATCAGTTGAATATCTTTGAACTCCTAAACAATGTTCCTTAAAGTATTTTTTAATAACATTTATATCAGATTAAAATTATTAAGTCAGTGTCAAGATCCAGTTCGAAGTTCATTTTCTCCAGTTTGTTTATAATTTTTACCCTTACAATCTTCCATTTCCATTCTTCCACTTCAGTTAACCCAACGAAGGGCAATGGAATTTTTCGAACATAAACATCCTTAGCCTATCTTCCTTTGGAAGGAAGATAAAATTGCTGGTCCTGTGTCATAGATTTATAGCACATAAAAGAACCTCAAGTCATATAAACAGGTCTCTGAGCAAAATTAAGCACTATTTCATGTCCACTATAGGATGGGATGTTAAGAACTACAAGAGTTAGAGACCATCCATAAATAAAACTCCATTTGATTTGAGTCTCCAACTTCACTATTCTTGATTTGTTTTCCACCACACTTACTCCACTTTGGATTTACTTTCTGTATTATTCTTGATTGCAGATGTAACTGTATTTATTTTGTACAATAACTGTTGAAATATTTCCTCTGGCTAAACATTTCAGTCTCAGTGTTAACACCTGTGTAACATGTTCACTTTTCTCCCAGTTACTCTACAATTTTTTTCTTAACTTTACTTTTCTTAACATTAACTGCTGTTAATGATGCACAAATGAGCTTGTTTCTATACCTTGATTGCTCATGAATTGTTGAACTCGGAAGTTCTTTCTGAATTCTTCTCTATCATTCACTCACTTATTAAACACAGGACTAGTCATATAGACAGCATTGAATCTAACCCACCAAGTGTAATTTTATATTCACATGTAAGTGTCTGAACATAATTCTGTAATTTTACATTAGCACTGGCCAGGTCTGCGTCATAATATGCATAGCCTCTATCTGGTGAAAATCTTTAGTAATCCAGCATAGATTTAAGCTCTGGTGTACTTGATGCTGACCACCTTATTGAAATTCCACATCTTCATTTTCATGTCAATTTATTAGAGAAAAAATGCTGGTAGGTAATTAACTAATATTAGTTGGGTGATGGAAGATAAAGCTGTGAAAGTTTTAACATTCAGTTGTATGGAATTATGTTTAGAATTTCATGTGTTGCATCTTCCTTTCTTATGATATGAATAGTTTAAGTTTATTGAAGCACAAAGAAATACATATGTTGTACAATACATATTTGTGCTGCCCACTAGAATTTTGCCCAGGCCTCTTTTCAGTGTGCAGTCCAGTTTGTTATACAAAAAAAGAACATATTACTGCAGCTATTTTTCTCTATTAACAGTCCATTCCATTTATTTTTGTCCTTTTCTAAATATTGTCCCAATTTCTTACAGTTTTTAATCTATAAATTTATTTATATTGGATTTCCTATTATTTTTGGCCATATATTTTTTTTTTTCTTCATTTTTCAGTTTTCTTATAATAAAAAATTATATGTTGAATATCTTCCTTTCCCCCACATAATGGACATTTACCTTGTGGGTGCATGTTTCATTGTCCTTTTAGCCTCCATATTCCTGCTCTTAATGTCTCCATGCCTGCTTCTCTCTCTGTGCTAAACCACATGCTACATCTCTCTCTTTCTTCGAAGGTGACACCCCTTTTTTTCCTGCTGTTGATGACGTTATTCTTGATGTAGTCATTGATGTCATAGCCTGCCTCTTGCCATATCTCTCTTATGTGTATAGCTGTAGGCATATCTTTTGACGTAGCCAATGCCATCATATGCTGTGTTCCGTCTTCTAGTGTCTCACGAATACTTCCTGTAATTGCATATTGATCCCGTAGATTATTAAAAGTTTGCTGACTAATTTCCTCTTGACATGACGTGCTGCTCCATATATCTGTTTCCCTCTTGATATTGTGTTTATCCCTTCAATCCAAAGCTGTAGATTTCTAACATATGCACATTTTCCTGCTGCTCACGCCTCCATTATATCTCAGATTAAATTTTGTTTTATATTTCTTTGGGCCTTTCAACAGCTTTGCTTTTCCAAGTATTTTGTATATTAATTGCATTGTTGAAAACTGTGCTGTGATTGGTCTTTTAACTGTATGTTTCCCTACGCTGTAGGCTTCGATAATCTCCCATTCTTGTATTTCATTATTTGGTATGTTTCTTGTACTGGCCAGACTCCTCTTCTCTCTTTCACACTGATGCTTCTTCTCTTCACATCTACTCTTTCAATTTTCAGTTTCACTTCATCTACTTCACTTCTAATTCCTTGAATTTCTTTCCTGTCATCATCTTTCATTTCCTTAGCTATTTTATTCTCATTGCTCCCTATTTGTTTCTCCAATTCATCCATTTTATTAATTTTTTCCAAAAAAAATTTGTCAGAATTGCCTGAATTTCTTCTAGACCAGGATTTTGTTCAACACCTCCAATCATTAATAGAGCTAGATTTATGATTCATATTGTTAAACAATTCATCATTACATTTTCCTCAATTCACTTTTTTTTTCCCCAATCTTGCCATATATACTGAAATGTCCACTCCCATTCCTGTTTATGCCACTTTTCTTATCTCTCTTCAGGAGCTCACTAATGACTCATCCTTCCTCTTACAATACCCACTTGGCAATGTGATGTGAGTAAATCACAAGATATTCAAAAGAATCAAAATACTGGAAGTGGTACACAGTGAAGCATAATTACACATTAGTTATAAAATGAGTCGAATTTATACTTGAATTGCTTCGCTAAGTATAAATTTGACTCTTATTATAACCAATGTGACCACAAGATGTGTCTTCTGACAATAGTGACTTGTAACTGATATTATGATGAATCATTTATACATGATTTTTTTTTTTTTTTAATGTTCTGATTATTTAGGTACAGATATCTATATCTTGCTACTTCTGATTTAAAGCGGTGGAAATGCATACTAATGTTCTGGCAAAAAAGACAAACAGAAGAACTAGGTTACTCAAACACTTGCTGTGAAAGTACATACTAATGTTCTGACAATAAGGACAAACTGAAGAATTAGGCTACTCAAACACTTGCTGCCTGAGAATCTAAATGAGGCCTTATAGTAAATAAGGGAGACATGTTAGCATTAACAATGTTCCATTAACTGAAATGAACCAGAAATAATTCATTAGGCTCTAGATTATATATTGTGAGCAGCATTTTGGTTAAAAACCCTTATAGTTCCTTGCAGTTCCATATGGAATGCTTTTTGATCACATTTGACTGTTAATGTTTGAACATTCAGATCACATACTGGTGAGTTGTCAGGCCATGAAGGAAATATCTCCAGTATTGCTATCGAATATAAAAATTTAATAAAGCAAGACTTTGGTACTGATAGAACAACCTATAAAATAGAAGCCCATGGAAGTACAGAAATTGTAAATGCTATCACAACTTACAGTCAAAAGGGACATTCAGAAGCAATTGTTTCTAAGAGTATAGGTGTGGTAAATGCATGAAGAGTTCCAGTCATTTGCCATGGATATACACCTATAAAAGTATAAATAAACACAAATCTACAGAAAATGAAAGGTCGTTTATTAAGAAACAACATTTGAAGTCTCTTAAGTTAATGCATAACAAGTTATAAATTCCCCAAATGTAAAATTTGTGGCAAATTTTTCATTGATGGGTTCAGAAAAAAACATATTGTAGGTAATGAAAGCAGAAAGCAAGTGAAATGTGAATCTTGTGGTAAGAGCTTTTCAGATATTTTATTCTTGAAGAAGTATATCCACAATTGTAATGGATCATCAATCATGTGTGGAAAGTCATTCCCCATTGGTTATCAGTTAAAAAGCAGTGTTAGTGATAGAAAGTGTTATAGATGTGAAACATGTGAGAAGAGTTTTTCTTATGAATTAATATTAAGAAAGCACATTACCATTTTTCATGGTGGGATAAAGAAATACAAATGTGAAATTTGTGGTAAAAGTTTTGTGAAGCATAGTAAATTCCAAGAACACACTCATTATCAAAAATACAAGTGTGAAACTTGTGGCAAATGCTTTACTAGGCGTTCAGGCCTTAAAACTCATGCTCGCATTCATACTGGCATAAAACCATACAGGTGTGAAGCTTGTGGCATATCTTTTACTGATATTTCAAACCTCATAAGCCATATGCACACTCATACTGGCATAAAACCTTATAAGTGTGAAACATGTGGCAAATGTTTTACTAGGTGTTCAGGTCTGAAAGTGCATGATGGCACCCACACTGGAGTAAAACCATATAAGTATAAAACTTGTGATAAATCTTTTACTCATATTTCAAACCTTATAAGGCATGTTTGCACACACACTGGCATAAAAACATATCAGTGTGAAACTTGTGGAAAATGTTTTCCTCAGTCCTCAGACCTTAAAATCCATGTTCTCACTCACACTGGCATAAAACGATATAAATGTGAAACTTGTGGCAAATGTTTTAATGCATCTGGAGATCTTACAGTCCATGTTCACACTCACACTAGTGATAAACCATGCAAATGTGAAACTTGTGGTGAATGTTTACTCAGCGTTCAAGCCTGAATATCCATGTTCGCACTTATGCTGATATAAAACCTTACAAGTGTAAAAATTGTGACCATGTTTTACTAAGTGTTCGACCCTTAAAAGTCACATTTGTGCCCATACTGGATAAAATCATACAAGTGTAGTAGCAAATGTTTTACAGAGTGTGCCAGTCTTCAAAAGCATATTCGCACATGCACTGGCATATAACTATGCAAGTGTGGGGGACTTTAGGCAATAGTTTGCTGAGGTCCAACCTTGAAATGCATATTTTTTCTCATACTGGCATATGACCATACTACTACCGCCTGTGGTGCCATAAGTAGTTAAAGTGGGCATTAAACACTACCAAATATATATATATATAAAACCATACAAGTGTGAAGCAAAGTAGAGAAAAGAGAAAAAAAGTGGTAAAAGTTTTACTCATTGTTCAATCCTTCTAAGGCCTCTTTGTTCTCACACTTGTATAAACCATATAAATGTGGTAAAAGCTTTACCCTGTTTTCAGTTGTTAAAAGACCCTTTTCACCCTGGAATAAAAACAATAAGTATAAATCTTTTGAGAAGAGTTTTGATGTTGGTGCAAATAGAAAAAGAAAGAAATGGCCTGTTATTTATGGACGCTCTTTAACTGCTTTGGTTCTCAGCGTCCCATTCTATATTGGGCATGAAAGATCGCTGAATTTTGCTCAGAGGCCTCTCTTATCAGGCTTGAGGTTCTTTTACATGCCTTAAATCTACGACACGGGACCCACAGCTTTACTTCCCTTCCGAAGGAAGCCATGCTAAGGATTTTTACGCCCGAAAAAATCCATCGTCCTCCGTCGGGTTTGAACCCGCGACCTTGGGTATATGAAGTTAGCATGGTAACCATTACACCACGGAGGGCGACATATTCATTCTCATATTGGAATAAAGTTTTACAAATGTGAGATATGCCACAAGGCTTACACTAGTCATATGTGTCTCGGAAACAATAACTCACATAGTGAAGTAAGATTAGTAGCGTTGAAGTAAGCAACAATGGCATTGAATGAGCAGTGCTGTCTTTCATTAATTTCATTCTCAAGTGGAGCATTATTACACATAATCCAGCTTTGTGTCCTACGACTTGGGCTTTCCTTTTTCTCAAACTGTTTATATAGCAAGAGTACCTTAAGATATAATTGTAGACACTTTTTTTGTTCATTTGCTCTTCCGCAAATCTATTAGTGTTTACTTGGACACCTTCCTGATACATTCAACTGTATATGGACTGTCTGTTCACCTACTTAATGTCTCCAGGAAATGAAGGTTAAAGGCTAAAGTTATTACACAAAGCAGGTCTCCTTTTCAGTAGATATGTGTCATAAGAGTTTTTAAATATCTCTGATATTGTTATACTGCGGCTCTTATACTAGACTGGCATAGCACTATAGTTTTGAAAGCTATAATCATATGCATAAGTGATATTTCTCAGTTTTACACATAACTTCTCATTTTTTAATAGTGTTTTAACACCCACTTCTATGCTATGGCACCACAGGTAATGATACTGATGATACATGGAATGAAGATGAAGCACCGGTGGAATGTGATGGTAAGGAAAACCAGAAGAAACCTGCCCATGTGCCACTTTGTCCACCACAAATCCCACATGTGGTTGCTTGGGATCAAACCCTGGCCACCTTGGTGAGAGACAAGTGGCTTAACCATTTTGCCTCACTGTTGACATGTAACTTCTCATGAGAACCACGGTGTAAGTATTCAGCAAATTTTGGCATGGTATACACATCAACTCTATGTCACCTTGCATGGTGTAATGGTTATCCCAGGTTGAGGGTTCAAACCTGCAGGGACAATGTATTTTTTCGGGCATAAAAATCCTTAGCATGGCTTCCTTTGGAAGGGTAGTAAAGCCATTGGTCCTGTTTCATAGATTTATGGCACATAAAAGAATCTCAAGCGTATTAAAGAGGCATCTGAGCAAAATGAATCAGTCTTTGTTGCCCAATATATAATAGGACACTGAGAACCACAGTAGTTAAAGAGGCTCCTTAAATAAAACTGCATTTCATTTCACATCAACACTGATGCAGGGATTAGTTCATATATTTATTCAATTACTAGTCCAGGCCAACTGAAGGTCACTAACATGGCTGACAAACCATGTGAACTTTAAAAAGTAGATTCACTTTTTGAACACAGTGCAATTAAGAAAAGCAGTTGCTATTTTGCTCCCTTTTTATTATTAAAGCACCTAAACTCTCTTGAAGGAGTTCCAAGAAATCTGGCATTATTGTCCACATTATTGTCACTGCCAGATTGTAGAAGTTCTAATACAGACTCATGTGTAGTGCTGAATTAAGCACCTTGATTGCACTCTCTGTCGACCAAATGTAAGGCTGATGCTCTACTGTAGGATGGTTAAAAACTTTCATAATGTTGGAAAATCCTCTGCCTAAACAGCGAAGACTAGCACTTCCAGTTCACCTTCAGCTTACAGTCAGTATCTTTACTGATATATATATCAGTTTCTGCCAGATTCTGCCAACAACAGTAATGTCATCCATTTAGCATGCAGGCATTGTAAGTCAATCCTTATCACTGCCTGCTTGGGGAGCTGGAAGGTGGCAGGCCAAAGATATAATTGTAAAATACCTAAGCCCTTGCCCTGTCAACAATACAGTCTTCTCCTTGTTTCTGGGACCTAGGGCCACTTTCCAGTATCCTGATTTCAGTACAAAGTCAGAAGCCAATGGGTGTCAGTGTGTCTAGGGTGTCATCAATCCTGGATAAGAGGAAACGGACTACCTGGTGAAGCATTCAGCTTCTGGTAGTTCTGCATAGAAACATTAACTCACCACTTTTCTCTTTCATTAATACTACAAGGGAGCACATGGGACTGTCAGACTCCAGCGATTCCCCTGGATTTCATGTCCTCTAGCATGTCCTTTACAGTGGTGTAGCATGACAAAAAAATGTGCATAGACACAATAAGCTACATATTGAGAACAAGAAGCAAACTACCACAAGCACTATCCACTTTCTTTTATTACCTAATTGTAATTACATGGCTAGTGGAGAATTTTCTTGTAGATCAGCTCTATTCAGCATGACTTCATCTCAACAAATATATCAACCACACATTCCTTGAAAGCAGGGTCTCTACTAAATAAATGACAAGAATTCCTTTTTAATTGCAAGTGTTGCAAGATTTGACAGCCGGATGTTTGTCGTCGAATTACGGAGACAAGTTTAATTCTTTTAAGAGTGCTTACAGAATATTCGGTAGAGAAACTGGAATGGTAATATTAGTTTTAATAATTTAACTGTTAGTTAATAAACTGTGTCAAGCTGATTTGCACAAATGTAGCCAAGAGTTCAGGTGCAGGCGGAATCTGAACATTACTACTATAAATATTAATTAACTGGTTTTTGAATGTAGAAATGGCAAATATATTTGAGATATGTGAAACTGAGTTTCTCGAATGTACTTCAGGAAATTGTTTTCTGTATGTGGTGAACTTTCCTTGATTAAGAAGTTCAACAAAACCGAGGTCACCAATATTCCCAAATCTCCTGTTCATCTTAAAGGTCCCAGGTTCACTTCAGAATTTATTTAGTATACTCCTCTAAACACATGTCCTGAATGCAGAGCAGTTGTTACAATTTTCTGTGTTTACTGAATTTCAGCAATGCATAAATTCACATCACATTTTGTTTTTGATTGCAGAATGTTATATAGATATTCTGTGTATATAAAAATATGATTGTACAAACAAAGCTGGAAAAGAAATAATGGTGATGTCAATATGTTCTGTAAAACAATTGCACAATTTACAGAATCTGGGTCCCAGTTTTGGACTCAATATTATAGGATATGACGTTTCTAAGTTCCAGATAATGTTCATTAATGGTGGTTACAGCACAAGTATTAAGTTCCATCTTGCAGAGTACAGCAATTTAAGTTTAAATATTAGGCCTAAGGAGGTATCGACATATAAAAATAAAGTATTCTTGCCATATATAAAAACATAATTGATCATATCGGCAAGATTTTAGAAAAACGACATGTCAAACCCATATACATGCCAACGACTAAAATTAAACAGTACCTCAAATCAGCTAAAGACCAACTCATTCCACTTTTAAAAGCTGGTATTTATAAAATCCCGTGCACATGTGGCCAAGTTTACATCGGCACTACAAAGCGCAGCATCAACACGCGCATCACAGAACATAAAAGAAACTGCCGCCCCAGTCAAATAGAAAAATCAGCCATGGCACAACGTGTTTTATCTTTGGATGACCACCAAATGCAATACAATAAAGTAGAAGTTATAGCTACAACTAAAAATTATAACCCCCATTTATACAGAGAGGCCATTTAAATTTATAGAAACACAAGCAACTCTAACAAAGATGAAGGACTTAAATTAAACTCCACCTGGTTCCCTATATTTTACCAACTCCGTAATCTCCAGGCCAAATACAAACAAAACTAGAACCCGTCCACTTGACCCCGCCCACCAGTGCCTGAGTATATATACCAGCTATAACTCATACGGTTGTAATTCTTTCCGAGTTAGCGACAAGAGCACATTGCCTCTGAAGATGTCCCTCACAGACAGAGAAGAAACATTAGGTAGAAATATTGTAACTAACCATATTTTAACCTACAGACCACCTGAAAACAGCCTGAAAATTTTAAATTTTAAAACTATGGACACCAGCCTTGAAAGCTTATGCTTATATTTAATTTAAATGCCTTTTGCCTCAAAAGCTTCGAATGCATTAATAAAGAAGGTGTGAAAGACTCAAATTGCACACAAATAGTTTAATTTCTTTAATGGATTTAGCTCCAAGAAGCAATGCTAGATTTAGCTGGTGCAAATAACAGTGCACAATTAATGCAATGGGGCAGTGTTCTCTTACAAATGCTAGTACTCCATTATTATGTCCTGCGATAATAGTGGCCCTGTCATAGGTCTGACACACTAACTTATTCTCTATTTTGTACTCCTTAAGAAAAGAAATGATATATGTTGCCAAACCTTGGGCACCTTTATCTGCAGATACATCAACAAAATATAAATATCTTTATTTAGTGCTTGACTCATTAACATACTGCAGAATAGTGCTTAACTGGGCTTTGACTGACATAACTGCAGTTTCGTTTGTATAGCAACAAACTCTTCAGCAATCTTGTCCGTGCTAACATTAGATACCAACTGCTTCAAATAATTTTGATTATCTGCTCTCCAGATGGGTCATTCATGAAGGCTTCTTCTACTACCAACAATAGAGCCTCTAAATAATTGCTCTTATTATTTTATTCATAGAAACAATAGAGCCTCTAATTAATTACCCTTATTTTTTAATTCATGGTCTTGGTGTCCTCTAAAGGCCAATTCTTGCCACCCAAGGTTTTACAACACAAAATAACCAACAATATGATTATTTCTTTGCACACTTTTATTGTGTCTCACAGCTTCTAAAAGTGAGTTTTCCACCAAACTGTGTTCAATTCTGTTTCTTCCGAACATGTGAAACATTTCTGCATTTTTAATATGTGTTTTTGTCCCAGCATTTTGCCTCAAAGCTTTTTATGACAGAAATTCCAGTATGGCTCCATGGTTCTTCACTGCCAAACATTAAACAGTAGTAACATTGTAGACTCTTTTCCTGCCCAGATCATCAGAGCCACCTATGCTTTGAGTACCAATTACTTTGAAATTTCTTAAATAAAGTCCTACCTTCTAATTGACAGTTAAGGTCGAAAATACATTCTAAGAAAATTAACTCGATCAAAGGTCACATTGTTCATGTCAACCATTACCTGAACTCTGCATATTTGAGTTGTAATAATTAAAAACTACACAGCAAGAAAAATAACCACTCACAAGTCACAGAAAGAAAGCACTGCTATTTCACTGCACTGAAAAAATAACATGGAATAGTCTTGTCTAGCTACTCCCCAAAAAGTGTGCATTGTGGCTTCTATATAGGAGGAAAAGAAAGCTTATGTATGCCATGTGTTTACAGCAAAATTTACGAGACTCTGCAGATCTCAATCTGTCTAGTACATGTCTCATCCACAGCAAATAAAAGCAAATTAAGGAGGTGCTTAAAGCATATTAAAGTATTTGTATACTTTTTAGACATATGAATATAAAATCATTAATAAATTTTACTTTATTAGATATTTAAAAAAAAAAATAATATTTCAAAAAGGTACAAAATGATGAATTATTTACAGAACATTTTTGAATAGACACTGTTCTACTCTGTCTCCCCTGTCACATGTGGCTGAGCCATTGCCAAGTGGTTAGACCATTCATCTCTCACTTTGATAGCCCAAGTTCAATTCCAAGTGACCATATGTGAGATTTGTGGTGAACAAAGCAGCACGGGCAGGTTTACTCTGATTTATCCCACCATCTTATTTCACCAGTGCTCCATCTTCATTCTATGTATCAGCAGTGTCATTGGCTGCAGTGCCTTGGTAATAAAAGCGAGCATTAAACACTATAAAAAAAATTCCTTGACGCTGTGCCCCTAGTCCTGTACCTCTTCCTGTTTCATGAGAGTAATGTTCTTGGTGTTTCTGGGTTATCTTTGGTGTCAATGTGATGGAGTACTTGATTAGTGTGTGCATAATCGCCAATCTCTATGGCTGAAGACAGTGTAGTATGTTCCAAGACATGCTCAGCTGCTCTCTTCAGCAACACTTTCAGCCAAGGCCCCTGATGGTGCAACTTTGCAGGTTCTTCAGATTCATTGCAGGGTGATACACTTGCAGCTGGCTTGCACTTCCCTGATTCTGTTCCAGCTTGGATGTGCTGATTAGTTTCATTGATTAAGCAGCCTCACATAAAGGAACCAGCATTGCCCTGGCAATGCATAATACATTCAGTGGTAAATTCCAATCCAAAATCAGGTTCCTTGAATGTTGACCCTGCAGATGCACCTTCATTACCTTGCTTCTCATGAACACATCATCATCTATCAGAATCACTCTGCCAATTCAAAGATGCTATCAGATCATTAGAAAAGAAAGCTTGTTATTTAGCTAACAACTAGCATTAATCAGGTTTTATAATACAGCAGAATAAAAATGTTGCAGTAAAAGCTTTACATTCAATCATTATAGTGTTAATTTCAGCTGTTACCATATTACTCTCTTAGGACTTGAATAAATCATCACTAGTTGTCACTTTAGCCATCAGAAACTCTCTATGGGTTTGTCATGAACTATTTATTGTATCAGCATGCTTTTTTGGACATAGATCTTACTGTAGGAATCTTGATATTTCTGTATTAAAGATTTGGAAGTGCTATTAATTTTATGATGATAAGGAAAAAAGAATGTTAAAGCATCCTAGATAAGAATCGAAATCAGGTACTGGGGAAAAAATAGGGACAATACATTAGCATTTACAATGTTCTAATAGTTTAAAGTAAGCATAATAGTATAATAAGGCTTCAGTTTTCTTAGCAGTCCCAGAATGAAAATTTGTTGATTGTATTTGACTGATGTCTGAACTTACAGGTCACAAACTGGTGTGTTGTCAGGCCATGGTATAAGTTTAATAAAGCAGGAGTTTGGTACTGATGGATCGACATATAATTTAGAAGCCCATGACAGCATACAAACAGTAAATTCTGTCCGAACTTTTGGTCAAGAAACACAGTCAGAAATACCTGTTTCAAACACTATGAAGATTAACACACATGGTAAATATGTGCAGTGTTCCAGTGAGTTCTCATCAATTAAAACACCAAAAGATTTAAACAAACACAAATGTGCTCAATGTGGAAGATTGTTTATCAAGAAAGGAAACTTGAAAACTCATAAGTTAATACATAACAGTGGTACATTCCCCAAATGTAAAACTTGCAGCAAAGGGTTCATTGATGAGTTCAGAAAAAACAATCATATTGTAGGTAATGAATGCAGAAAACTGATGAAATCTGAATCTTGTAGTAAGAACTTTGCGAGTGTTCCTTTATTGAAGAAGCATGCCCACAATCGAAACAGTCCAAGGTCACTCACATGTGGAAAGTCATTTCCTGGTGGCTATTGGTTAAAAAATGGCATTAGTGTTAGAACATGTTACAAATGTGAAACATGCGAGAAGAGTTTTTCTTATGAAATAATATTGAGAAGGCACAATACCCTTATTCATGCTGAGACAAAGAAATACAAATGTGAAGTTTGTGGTAAGAAATTTGTTGATCATCGTAAATTCCAAGCACATGTTCATCATCACAAAAGGAAAAAGAAATACCAATGTGAAACTTGTGGTAAAAGTTTTACTCATTTTTCAAACCTTATAAGGCATGCAAGCACTCATACTGGTGTAAAGCCATACAAGTGCGAAACTTGTGGTAAATGTTTCACCCGATGTACAGGCCTTAATATTCATATTCGCACTCACACTGGCATAAAACCATATAAGTGTGGCACTTGTGGCAAATGTTTTAATGTATCTGGAGATCTTACGATCCATGTTCGCACTCACACTGGCATAACACCATACAAATGTGAAACCTGTGGTAAATCTTTTACTCAGGGTTCAAGCCTTAAAGTTCATGTTCGCTCCCATGCTGGCATAAAACCATACAAGTGTGAAACTTGTGGCAAATGTTTTACTAATTGTTCAGGCCTTAAAAGCCATATTCGCACTCACACTGGTGTAAAACCATACAAGTGTGATACTTGTGGAAAATATTTTAGCCACCGTTCAAGCCTTAAAACCCATGTTCTCTCTCATATTGGTGTAAAACCATACAAATGTGAAACTTGT
The DNA here is from genome assembly GCA_030762935.1 of Hymenopus coronatus. Lineage (NCBI taxonomy): Eukaryota > Metazoa > Arthropoda > Insecta > Mantodea > Hymenopodidae > Hymenopus > Hymenopus coronatus. The sequence continues at coordinate 29,848,172 of CM060899.1, read as the reverse complement.
GGCAAATGTTTTACTGAGTCTACCAGCCTCCAAAAGCATGCTTGCACCCACACCAGCAAATAAACATGCAAGTGTGAAACTTGTGGTAAATGTTTTACTTCATGTTCAGGCCTTGAATTTCATATTTCTTCTCATACTGGCATATAGGCATTCAAATATGTGGCAAATGTTTTACTGAGTTTTCAGTTCTTAAAATGCATGCCTCCTCTCACATTGGCTTATAACCATAGAAATATGAAACTTGTGGCAAATATTTTAATCTCTCTCTCGAGATCTTGTAAAACAGGTTCAAATTTATACTTGCAAAATACTATACTTGTGTGAAAATTGTGCAAATGTTTTACAGAGCTTTCAGATCTCCAAAATTATTGCTTCTCACAATGACACAAAACCATTCAAGTGTATATTCTGGAAAGAGCTTTAATGTATTGAAGTTACAAAAGACATGTGCTCTGTCATAGTGGAATAAAACCTTACAAATGTTAGATATATTCCAAGGGCTAGTGTCTCAGAAAACATTAGTAGTATCATAATGAAGTAAAGTTAGATACATGTAGATAAGTAGTAATGCCATTCAATGAACATGTCATGTCTGTCATGAATTAAATTCTAAACTGGAGAATTATTATACATAATCCATCCTTATTTCTGCATAGTTATGCTATTCTGTGCCAAAAAACGTTTCCTATCTTAAGTAATTTTTGCGCACACTTTTTGTTCATTTGCTTTGCTGCATACCTCCTAGTTTTACATCAAACACCTTACTGGCCCACTAAACAATATAACAACCTAACCAACAGCTTAATCTCCAGGGAATAAAATAATAAAGGTTAGGTTTAAAATGCTAGGAAATAAAAGAATACAGGTTAGGTTTAAAAGGCTAAGAAGTCATTAATTTCAAATGTTACATTAATATTACATGAGATTGTTACTATGTTTGATATTGTGATGATGCTGCTGGTATTAAATATTGATAACGTGGCACTATATCCCATATAACTTCTCAGAAATACCGGAATGCATGTTTTCAGCAATTGTTAACAAAGTAGAAAATACTGATGTTGAAAATATTTCACAAGTTTAATAATTTAATTGTCCAGGGTACCTTATACCATAGCTGATAGAACCACATGAAATATAAAAGTAGATAACTTTGAGAACCAGTTGGACAAAGTGCATTCAAGAAAACTAGTCTGTAATGCCCCTACTTGTGTTATTGTACTAAGGCCCCATATTATAAGCTCCCTAGAAGATGTTCCATAAAATCTGTTATATCATGATATAAAATCAAAGAGGTCTAATCTAAGTTGTATGAGTAAATCAGAACTGAACAAGTTTATTGAAATAAAGATAAGTGAAGGTGAGGTTTTTCCATTGGGCATATTTTTACTTTCTTAAGACTAAACTTACATCCATACATTTGTTATCCAAACCCCATAAAGTCAGCTTGAGCCAAGTGAAACAATAATTTAAGCCTTAGAAATATGTCATGTGATTTATAGCAGGGATATAATGCTTGATAATGCATCACTTGTCATCAAAATGAGCTGTGATCATGTACACAAGGTAGAAGAAGAACTGAAAGAAGGATGATAAAGTGGAAAATGTTATCACTTGTGAACAACATCAAGTATTTTTCATTTCTGTCTTCTTTCACTGGTGAAAATTAGTCCATCCACAAGGAACTGGGCACATTAGTTTGCTTAAGATGCAATTAAACTGAAAAACATTTAAGCTTTTAAGCTGCACCAACAGTCAGCAATTTCTTGTTTAATATAGGCATGCAAAGTGCTCACTGCACACTTTACAAAACCACCCTAAACTGCTTCAGATATGAAGGGCGATGTTTTTATTTCTGAACTTCTGTGTGATGGCATTCCTACCAGGCACCATTTGCTCATGTGGAGACATTAAGTGGAACATGGTCCTCTGAGCACGACACATACTCTGGTATAGATCTGGATATATTTTCAAGCTTAGCAGTCGTTTACATACAGCACTTTTTAGCTTGAAAATATCCTGGGGATTTGAAATGTCAGTGTCCTTGCACCAATCATGTATTGATGGTACTGTGAACCTAGTGACTATGTTTGCTGATATCCAAAAGATTATCAGTGGATTTCATGTCAGGAATCTTACATGTCTAGAAATCTCTGATAGTATACACTATACACAGTGTGTATACTTGGAGTCATTGGTGCTTCACATTGCACCAATTAGAATGCCACTTAATGCAGTGACACAAGATGCAGAGCATAACTCAGCATCATAATGCTTTCCTTCTCTTTTCTTTCATTCAAAATATAACTCTCTCTCTGTCTGAGAAAGTGCAAAATGAATGTAGATTTACTGTGTGGAAAAAATGCATGCAGCACACCATGAAAAGCAGTTAAAATATTAATAAGGGTGTTCACTCAGAATGTGAATGTATACACGGAGTAGATGTGAATATCTTTTGTCTTTTCAGATGACTTTGAAGCACTATATGTAAACTTTTGGAGTATCTCAGTAATATTTTTATGGATTCAGCATAATCATTAGGTGTTCTAGGCTTAAGTTGTGTAATAATTACTTCCTGTCATCTTAAGCTACTTATATTGCTGCTATTTTCTTATACTATTACTTTTATTTAGAACCTCAAGCCTGATAGGAGAGACCTCTGAGCAAAATTAAGCGGTCTTTCACGCCCAATTTAGAATGGGACGCTGAGAACCACAGCAGTTAAACAGCGTCCACAAATAATACACCATTTCCATTTTTAATTATTTGCTGGATGAATTTATGATGGCTATACTCAAAAGAATTGATTTAAACCTCACTATTAAGTATTTATTTGCCAAATAACTCAGCCCTATTCAGCACAGATATAAAATTTTCTATACAAATGAAAGGAATATATGTAGCTAGCAGTAATTGTCTGTAAAACTTTATGTTTATGTAATGTGAGAAAACAAATCTGTGTAATTGATTATGTAAAACTGACAACTAAGTAAAATTGCATTGTTGCAAAGAGCATTAGGCCAGACTAAAACTACCTTTACAAGCTTTGATTTGCAGTTATTGTTCTTTGTGAGTACACATCCACATCCAGCAGATGCTTCCCAAAGGAAAAAACCTTAAGGTCAGAAGTATTTCTGCCATTACTGGTATAGTATCATGTTTAAAAATGTCACCTTCTGTAAATAATTTTTACATTATGCATTGGTATTAACATCACAACTTCAAAGAAAACTGCGTTAAAAAAAATATATAAGTGTATATTACCTTTGTATTCAGTTTATTAGCCAATGTGTTTCCACATGTAGCATTATTATACTTGCACTGGTAAGCCTGAATTATTTGTAAATTTACATAGTAATTCTGTGGATCTCTTAAAACCTTAGGCTTTCTTCTGTCAAGTAAATACATTCACTATTTCCTCATCATTTTCATCTACAGTATACACATCTGTCATTGTGACTGCAGTGCAACAGCTGTGAATTGGAAAGACATTGCAAAACTTTGGTTATTTATAGGACAAAAGCACAGGCCGAAAATGCTACCATTTTGCTGAAGCAAGTCATGCACCCAGCCGCCATCTTGGGATACTACCAATATACTTTAGGCAACATTTGTCTAATTTTTTTTCCAAGTTTTTAAAATAAAGGACAATGAATTCGCCTGCGGTGCTAATATAGTAAAAGCGGGCGTTAAACACTACCAAAAAAAAAAAAAAACAATGAAGGGAGATCTATGTTTAATACAATCACATATTTTGGTCAGTCAGAAGTTATTGTTGATAAAACTTGTATTATAGCATAAACATTGCAGCAAGCAAGATTGCTGATTCTAGTTCAATTACACATGGGCAGCCATGTTGGTCAATCGAGCAATGGTAGAGTGAAATCTAAAACTGAACTAGAATCTGCATATTGCTTGTGGCAAAGTCATATCTTAATTTTGTTCTAATTTGTTAGTCTAAAACTAATGTTAATGTAAGGCTGTACCATATATTACAGCATTGTTTAAAGCTTTAATAGAATATGTGATATTAATCAAGAATTTTGGTCCAGGAATATTGCGATAATTACCATTGCATTCCGAGTCCAAGGAACACACCCCCTATTCTAAGTTTTTTTTTTATATAGTGTTTAACGCCCGCTTTTACTGTTTTGGCACCACAGGCGATGACAGTGATGATACATGAATGAAGATAGAGCACCGGTGGAATGTGATGGCGGAGGAAACCGAAGAACCCGGAGAAAACCTGCCGTTGCGCCGCTTTGACCACCAGAAATCTCATGCGATTGCTAAGGGTTGTGGTATCATAAGCACATAATTTGATAGTAATTATTTCTTGCGATAACTACTAAATGGGCAAATTAGCAAGAGGTTTCTTAGATACTGGAGTAGGCTGCCAAATTTATCTGCAAATTAACTAGAACCAACGGTCTTTCCGAATTGGTAATCTATAATCTAAAAAAAACAGAATTGTTCTTATGGTAACGTATAACATATTTCACTAGGTAAGCCACCAAAAAATCACTCAAATAAGAACACTTTTCTTTTAATAGTGTTTAACGCCCGCTTTTATTATCTATGGCACCACAGGCGAAATAAGTACACTAACTTATATATTGAAGCACACTTCCATTTTCTTGTTTTTGCATCTGTTATTCTAGAAACTACAATCAAATGCCTCACATGTATTGACCATTTTACTGGTTTAAAACTGAGTCTAAATTTACTTATGAATTTAGCATTTAACACAGCAAAATCTAATTTTTGTGAGCGCATTTAAACCCACAAGGCATGCTCTTCTCAAAAGTGTGGTGAATAACTATGGCGGCTGTGTGAAAGCTAGTGCATAAGCATAGAGAATTTCCAATCTAATCTCTCTATACATCTGTGGACCAACAGTATAGATAGCAGCATCTAATGGAATATAAATCAGCACCTATATGTTATGGAAAGTGGTTGTAGAACACCTGCTGCAGTGGTATAGATACCTTAAGTCTGACGTCACAACTAGCGCTGGCATGGAGCTGCCCAGCCCTCTTTCTTTGTGATTCTGATGCCTAGCCGAAATTTGTGTAGGCCTTTGATAAAATTAATACTTTTTAGTGTAAGTGTGGTATAATACACCAGATTCAATTACTTTGGCTTGAGCCATCTTATTTAGAATAGTTGTGGAGGGACCTAGGGTGTTTTTTCTTGCGATGGCTGTGTGTTTCGTCTCTGAAAGCACGACAAAAATGAAGCCAAGGTGTGCAAGCCTAGTATTAGGCTGCTATAGAAACATAGTTATATGAACAGAAATATCAGGCTCAAAACCTAAAAATATAACACCATATGGCATTGCTTTTGTTACACGACTTTATTTTGTTGTCTTGCAGGAGAGTTGACGGAAACTTTCAAAACACTTGCTAATGAGCAATTGCCATATTAAAGGTGGGATTAAGGAAAATGGCCCCCTTTTTTTTTTTTTGTTGAGATCCAAGAAAATTAAACCTAAAGAAAGGTTAGCCAGTATATAACTTTAATTTTTATGCTTAGCCCTCTTACTTGACCTTTCCATAACAGGTACTGTACTCGAATTTATATAAATAAGACCAGATATTACTCCTAAATTATGCCATTCCGGAATTCTAGGTTTAAAAATATCATGTATCTCAGCTAACCTCAAATTTGGAAAGCAAATTTAACATAACCTAACTAACCACATGCCTAACGTGTGCTATTTGGACCTCATGGCATTACTTAGCCATATGATTGTAGTATTTACTCAAGCATAAATATAGCACGAGGTACAATTATCATAAGTTTGTGTTCATATTTACAGATTGCTCTGATTAGTCACAATTATTACAAAATCATCCTATTGATCCATAGTTACTGTGAGCAGTAAGGATAGTAACATTCATACTTTCTGCTTACATATTGTTACAAAGTACATTTGAGGAACTCACAACTGGTTTAATAAGCTTTTGAAATGTTCTTTCTTCATTTGAAGAAGTTACTCCTTGTGTGTAGAACAGGAATCTCCTTTAGTTGAAGTTAAACTCGAAAACATGCTTGGTTGAAGATGCATATATTATGTGTCTGATGGATATTTTATGTAAGCTTCATAGTTTATTAAGTCGGCAGGAAAGCATTTTAGATTGAAAAACCAATAATGAATTCCGATGGATTTGGCCTCCTAATTTAGTGTAATTCCATTTATGCTTATATATGGACATTGGTAATTATTTAAACACTGAAAATAGGGTAAGGAAGGGGTCCTTTACGCTCTTTTCCAACGTTGCAAACGAACACTGGCAGATAGTTAAGAACCGGAAATTAGAACTTTTTTTAAAAGTGCAGCAACAAGCAGCTTCTCATTTTCCAGATAAGTGTCATGCAAGGGTTAAAGTTTGATAACCTCCTCAGTTGTAGTATATTAGCTATCCCCCAAGTCTTAGATACAGGTCCTGGATTTCTCCATAACATCCTGTATTTTTTATTTGCAACCTCCCTGGTCTCATCTCGAATTCTCTCATTCTTCAAATCCATGAAGTAACCATCTCCCATCACACAAGCCATGAAAAAAAGCATACAAATTTCAGCCCCCAGTGCTCCCCATCCACCACGGAGTCCAAGGGTTCACCCCACTGGGATGACAGGGCTACACAGGGGATATAGCAGGCTTGCCATCCTGCTCACCCTGGAGTTCAGTATAATACCTAATCCTGGCCAATTGACTAGGGGTGGGTTAGTCCCTAGCTTCCCGTTTATGCGAAGCAGAAACCTAAGCAGTGTATTAGACTGGGCACCCTCCACAGTTACTGAAGATCAGAAGCCCAGGCTCAGATGCTCAACCCTCAACATACCAGGATATTCGTTTCCACTAACACAGGTCTCCATGCACGGCCTACACATGGGTGGGCATTTTGATAATTTGACTTCCTCACCACTCGAAGGTTACCCACACGAGGGAATCGTGGGTGGCTTGGGAATCCCAGGGTGCGGGGACTCAGAAGGGCAATTCAAAACAAAAGAAAGGGCAAAAGAGCAAAAAACGTTTTTTTCTGTTCCATGAAAATGCTTACCCACAGAGTGCTTGTAAAACTCATATCCTCTTTGTAGTTACTTTTCTATTTTTTTAGTGTTTAATGCCTGCTTTTATTACTATGGCACCACAGGCGATGACACTGATAATACATGGTGGAATGTGATGGTGAAGGAGACCAGAGAACCCAGAGAAATCCTACCCATGCGCTGCTTTGTAAACCACAAATCCCACATGAGGTAACCTGGGATTCAACCCAGGCCTCCTTGGAAAGAGGTGAGTGGTCTGACCACTTGGCCACAGGTGGAGAGTAAGCAGTTTCGATGAGATGCTTTCAGTCATCCTTCTTACTCTCCTCACCTAGCACAGAGTGATTACCATCTTTTTACACAGCTCAAGCAAATCTCAGGGGAAGGTGTTTCATTAATGAGGAATGAGTTAAAGTGGAAAGATGACTAGCCAGTTTTGTGGGAAATTGGTTTGATACTGGAGTAAATAGAACTGTTATCATGGTACAAAAAATATACTAAGATTCAAGGTATTAGTGCAAAAATAGTTGTTGACTCTAGATATTAAAGTATATCATGTTTGAAATACTTTGATGTTTTTTTTTTCTTCCTTAAATAGTGTAAATTACTTTTGAAACAACCCTTGTATAACCTGGGCTTTTATCTTAGTTCTCTGATACAAAAAAAAGACAATGTATGTATTATAAACTTATTCTAGAAGCTAAATGCTAATTGGATTCTACCTTGTTGTTTTACTCAAATATATACACACCACATATATACTATAAAAAAACCTGTGGAAGCTAAAATAAATGCATTCAGGTTTAAAAACTGCCTTGTTGTTTAAAAGATTAGTCATCCCCTTTATTTCATCACTGTACACTTGAAGGTGATAAGCAAGACATTTTATAGCTTTAGGTGATTAAAATGTATTAGGAAATAGTATGGCCAGTAGACTGCTAATGAATATTTTTCTTGAAACTAGTGTTCTAGTGTTAATGAGTCAATTTATTATTTTTTTTGTAGTGTTTAATGCCCGCTTTTACTGCTCTGGCACTATAGGTGATGACACTAATGATACATGAAGATAGAGAGCACCTGTGGAATGTGATGGCTGGAGAACCTAGAGAAAACCCGCCCCTGCACCGCTTAGTCCACCACAAATCTCACAAGCTGTTGCACCTGGGCCGTCTAGGTGAGAGGCAAGTGGTCTGACCTCGGGCATGGGATGCCCCTCAATTTCTTTTTATCTGAAGGTCAACCTAGTAGCCACAAGTGGCTCGACTGAGTAACCTTTTATCCGTATACATCCATTTACCTTTTAAAATTAGACATATCAGTAAAAACACATTCCACAAGTATCACACTTGTGTGACTTTATGTGTCATGGGTCAACTTATAGTCTTTTAAATGAGCCAACTGAGTAAAACACTTACACATATGTGGCTTTATGCCTAATGAGTCAACTTATGGGTTTTAAAACTTTACAATTGAGTAAAACACTTCTCACAAGTACCATATTTGTGGGACTTTATATCTGCATGAATCAATTTATGTCTTTTCAAAACAGTTAAATGACTGAAACATTTTCCACAAATATCACACTTGCGGGGCTTTACACCTTCGTTATTCAATTTATGGCTTTTCAAACATCCCAACTGAGTAAAACTCTTTCCACAAATATCACACTTGTGAGGTCTTATGCCTTCATCGATCAATTTATGTCTTTTCAAGCTGTTAATTCAGTAAAACATTTGCCACAAGAGTCACACTTGTAGGGCTTTATGCCCTAATGAATCCATTTATGGCTTTTCAAATTTCCTAATTGTGTGAAACACTTTTCCACAAATATCACACTTGTGAGGCTTTATGCCTTCTTGAGTCAATTTATGGCTTTTCAAAACTATTAATTGAGTAAAACATTTCCCACAAGTATCACACTTTTGAGGTTTTATACCTTCATGAGTCAATTTATGGATTTTCATATCTGCTAATTAAGTAAAACATTTCCCACAAGTATCACACTTGTGGGGCTTTATGCCTTCATGTCTCAAATTATGCTTTTTCAAATATTCCAATCCTGTAAAACATTTCCCACAAGTATCACACTTGTGAGGCTTTAAGAATTCATGTCTCAATTTATGTTTTTTTCAAACATTCCAAACATTTCCCACATATAACACATTTGTGTAGTTTTATGCTTCCATGAATGAATTTATGTATTTTCAAAACTGTTAATTGAGTAAAACATTTCCCACATGTTTCACATTTCCAAGGTTTTGTGTCTTTATGAGTAAATTTACGCCTTTTTAACACTGAAATATTACACAGGTGTGGCATTTTACTTTCATGAATAAATGTATGTCTGTTCAAATCTGCTGTTGAGGTATATTATCTTCTCACAATTTTCACACTTATAATTTCTGTGCATGTTCTCCTTAACCAGAATCGACTCATTACAATAATTTTTCTCATTGAAGTCACACATCTACTGAGAGAAATTATTGTATTTCAGGCATGAAGATTTGCTGACCATTTACCCACCATCATGCTGTTCAGAGTAAATACATTTCTGTACTGTATATGTTTTTGGTGCATCTATTTCTTTACTCGGGTATAACCTGAAATGAGAATTTAATTTATAATCACTGTAATAAAACAAAGAAATATTTTGCATATACAAAAATTACCCTATACATTGTCACAGCAAACTACATTGTTTCGTAGATGTACATGGTTCATACAGATCACAATTGTCACCTTGAATATCATTTTCAGCAAATCTAGGCATTGAATACATATGAGACAAGAATTAACATTAATTGAAATTATAGCCATTAAGATTTACTGACTAATCAAGTGAACTAGATGATGACATAATGAAAAGGTTTCAAATCCACCTCTTATTGAGAGGGATGCAGCTAAAACATACTTTCAATGAAATTGTGAGGAGTTTGTAATTAGAATATTTATGCACTTTCTGAGCAACACTTACAAATGAAATAAAAAAGCATATATTATACACAAAATAAAGTATATTATGTAATGTTGCCAGGTGATAAGGAACATATTAAAATAATCACATATTTTAACTGTAATAACCAAAGCACCATAACACGAGAGAGGAAAAATGTAAATGGTGTGTTATTTATGGACGCTCTTTAACTGCAGTGGTTCTCAGCGTCCCATTCTAAATTAGGCGTGAAAGACCGCTTAATTTTGCTCAGAGGCCTCTCTGTCAGGCTTGAGGTTCTTTTACGTGTCGTAAATCTAAGACACAGGACCAACGGCTTTATTTCCCTTCTGAAGGAAGCCATGCTAAGGATTTTTACACCCGAAAAAACCCATTGTCCTCCGCCGGGTTTGAACCCGCGACCTTGGGTATATGAAGTCAGCATGGTAACCATTACACCACGGAGGGCGACGCGAGAGAGATAGAGTAGTGCAGGTAACTACACTTATGCAACATTAAGCTTATATACACATCGAGCATAACACAGTGATATCAAGTCTCTGAATATACTACGAAATTTAAGGAGAGCATAAATTAATGCTTTCAGTATAACAGTAACACTTAAGCTGGAAGAAAATGTAAACATACTACAAAATTGAGGGGCTCAGCGCCAGAGGAAGCTATCCCAGAAATGGCTAAATTGAGAAAAAAAGAATTTTTATTAGAGTTATTGATTTGATGAAAAATGTAATATTAAGGTACAACTTTTTTAAATCCAGTATTTGATCCACATTTTGAAATATCCTAGAAAATAAAAAAAAGTGATATATAACAGTTTTTTTTTTTTTTTTTATTTATTTAGCACTGCGAACCGTATTATTTACTAAAAATTTACTTATGCAGAGAGAGAAACTAAACAGGACATTATTTATGAAACACAAACAACTGAAGTACACAATTTCTACAACCGGTTCAGTTGATTCTACATTATTTGATCTCAAATCATCATAAAAAGATTGGTACACTGCTGGGATGTATTTTCTGATAGAATGTAGATCCTGTAGTTTCAGCACAGGAATATTGCTCCCCTCTGGATACAGTAATGGTAGCTCTGCCATCACTCTAGACATGAACGATGATTCTGCAACAATTGAGTACTATTTTTAGTCTTCTCCCTGGCATCTTTTTGAAAAACTGAACTCTTTTCCATTCTTCCAACTCTGAGAAAGTATCTTTGAGGAACAACGCAGTAGATCTTTTTGTTACTTTCACAGTAGAAAGTTTCTGAATATGAAAGTTTTTGAAATGATCATTATTTTGATTTACCTTTAGTAATGTTGTTATTCAGGAACTGGTGGTTTCTAAAATCTTCTTTCTTCATTTCAATAACTGCATATGGCTTTGCAATCCGAGCCTTGCTGACCAACTCATACCACTTGCCTGATGTATAAATGTGGCTTGTATGTCCTATCTTTTCCACAACTCCAAAATCCCTGTCACTGGGTTGGTAGGACGGCTGCTGCACATGCATCCAGCTCCTTGTTTGCCAGCAGAAATTTGTTTCTTTGTTGTACAGCTTTCATGTTCCTCACCATTGTTTCTTTTTCGTTTAGCAACAACTTTTTTCCATATGTTTTGCTTGCATATTCGTTTCTTTTCTTCACTAGCTATACTATTTACCTCCATTTTGAAAAACAGAATAAACTGTAGCATAATAATGCCTAACATTTCAACTATTTACACAATATTCTTAATGTTTAATAATAATCTTACATATTATTCTGCTTCACGTATTAAAAGGTCTAAAATCATTATTTCTTGGCCTATAGTTTAAACAATTAACAATGCTATTACAATAGTTAAGTTCTGTAAGTTTGGTGGCATTGTTCTTTAAATAGCAGACAACTTCATAGTGGGATATCCCCATCTGGCACAAACTTTCTCGCTTTGGAAAATGACAGTTTCTGTAAGTTACTGTAGATGGCATTCTAGTACAGTTAATATTACCAAGATTTCTACAGTACATGAGAGACGGCAAACACTGTCTGCAAACCAAAAAATCTCATTTTTTCACAATGTGTGGGACAGCTCCCTCTGGCACTGAGCCCCTCAATTATTTTGTAAATTTCAAATTCTACTTCACATAAAACCCATTCCAAATAGAATATTTCTTTCTTTACTGAATACAATTAAATCTATCTATGATATACTTAAAAATCTACCATTTCTTAATCTTTGCTCTCCCAAACTATCTGACACTTAAGTTATACCAAGGTATTCTACAAAGCTACTGTTATACTATTTGGCTTTCCAGATGCACCTGCCCTCTTCTTCTTGTCTAATTATCTGTTACACTTCCAGTTTATTTATCCAATCCTCTTTTAACCACTATAACATTTGTGAAATGCAATATTCTGTGTATGTAATTATTCATGACTTTTTTTTTTTTTTCTTCAGAATTCCAGTTTTGTGCAAAGCATACTGTTTTAAATATATCACAAATATCTGCTTATCTCTCCCTCCTACATCTTGTTTTTAATGTAACAAAAATGTTAAGAGCCTTTGTCCTTTTAAATCCCCTATTAATCCTGTCTTCCCAATATTTAACATTCTCTACATTGCTCTATTTAAACTGCATCATAATTGATTTCGTCTGATAGCTAAATATGTATTTTTGAGCTTACCAACCCAACTCTCTATATCACATATTTTATAAACTTTACAGGTCTTTTCTTATGATTTAATTTTAAACTTGTGCACCAATATTTCAATTTCTGTTCTACTATTATGCCCTTTCTCTTTACAATTCATAACCTAGCTAACAAACAGTTGGATAAACATACACTACTACAAAGCTTTCTGAGTAGTACATCAATCTTTGGTGTCCCTCAATTTTCTCCTCCACATAAGATCTTTGATTCAACTGCTGATTTATAAAATATTTCAGTGTCAATCTGGAGTTTTATATAAACATATATTATGTCTACTTTTCCTTTTATGTATACATATTTTAAAATCTTACTACCAGTTAATTAGATTCTTTCACTACCGCTATTGGTTTTCCATTTATAAGCTATAAAAAACCTTGCATTATATATTGATTTATTACTTGTATTTTACATCTAATAAAACTCAGTTTACATGGTTTTCAGGGATCTTAGCGAAAAAAATAAAAAATTGTAAGTGTGAAAAACTTGAAAGTGAAAGCAGACATTAGGTAAGGAAAAACAGATGGATGGAGAAGAAACAACTTTTAAAACTTATATTAGAAAAAATACAACAATACACTATATAAAAGATACAACAAACTGGATTGTGTGCTTCAACTGTTTATGATGCCAGCACATAAGGCTAAATGAGCTATCAACATCAGAATGATGTCTTTGCTGGATGTCAGATGCTATGTGTCATCGCTAATTCCACGTTCTCTATATGAAGGAAATAAAAGAGAAATGCTCCTAAACATGTCAATGGCATGCATAAATAAGCAAGTATTGTGTACAGAAACACAGAACCGAATGCTGTAAAACAAAACACAAAGATCAAACACAAATAATATTTAAAACAAAACACCTGCCACTGTGTTATTACATGGTTCATGATGAGGAAGCAATTTCATAAACTTAGTCTCTACAAATCTTGTACTTGCATACTTTTGGAGTATTTTTTTTCTCTTTTTTTCTTCTGCCATTAACACTGCATCACTTATACTAGTTTATGAGAGAGTTGTTTGAACTCATTTTCAATCTTGAAATAGCAATAACCGCATCATATACTCCTTTGAGATATGACACATCAGAAAGTATTTGACTGTCTATGGCATCATTAAAGTCTATGAAAACTTTTAGTGAATGATTTACTATCTGGCGTTTGGAAGAGTAACATGGAATGAACAAATAAACCCAGTCTGTGCTATCATTATTATTTTGCTGTGAAGACTGCATCACAATGGAACATTAACTAAATGTAAACTAAATCGCAATCCAACATTAATATTTTCTTCGCATAGGCTCAGCATGAGAAAAGTGGAATATGTGTTATGTGAATAAACAGTGCAAGTCTGTTGTCTTCTGAGAATCATAGGCAAACCATCTCGCATAACCAGTTTTCAGGTAGAAAGTAGTACAGTCTGTTTCTAAGTTTCTAGTTGAGATTTTTAGCAACCAAAATAGATACAACATCAAATGCAACTAAGCCATTCTCATGTATGGAATGGCCATAAATCCTAGGCATAAATAGTCAACAATGCTGGCACAAGATATGATTGATGCAATTTAACATAAAACTAACTGATAAGCATAGCTTCTCACCTAGGCGGCCTGGGTTCGATCCCAAGTGACTGCATGTGGGATTTAAGGTGGACACATCTCCGGTTTCCTCACCATCACTCTCCGCCGGTGCTCCATCTTCATTCCATGTATCATCAGTGTCATTGCCTGCAGTATCATAATAGCCAAAGTGGCCATTAAACACTGAAAAAAAATAATGAAAAGACTAATAAGCAAAGGTTAATTTGAAATCCCTATTTAAAACTTTGTCATACTGATACTGGTATATACTTAATGTTTATATTTTTGTAACAAAACAAAATGGTTTCATCAGAAACATCTCTTTTTTGACATTTTTTCAGTATCTGAAAATCAACACTATGCAGAGCTGTCAAAATTGTCTCACAATTCTAAGCTTTTCTTTGTAATGTATTTTATCACAAATTTTGTTATATTTTTTCTGTTATTTTAAGTAAATGTTGCTAGAGAACCTATAGAACTGAGTTTCTGGAGCAGTGTTGGCATAAAAGCAGGGAACTCATATGTAATTCATATGCAGTATTATCTAAGTTCTCAGTTTGTTTAAATAGTTAAATATAAGATGCTGGAGAATCTACGAAAGTGAATTTCAGGAGCAGTGTTGTCATAAACAATAGGGATGCAAATGCAATTCATGTACAAGCATTATGAAAGATCTCAGTTCCTTGGAATTGTTCAGCTCACAGTCAGTGAACACAAACATGGCTATTTGGAATTTAACAACCAGCCTTTTTCACATCTTATGTGGAAAATATTACAGATATCAGGGCTATCTATGGACAACCTAAACTATCCCCCTTTCTGGCTGACCTTTATATGACTAATTTTGAAAGACACATCACCTCTGTATTCCCACAAATATTTAAACTATGGTTACATATGTTGATGACACTGTGGCAATAGTTAAGGGAAAAACCAATCAAGGATGCTTTGAAGTTGTTAAATCTACAACAGCCTTCCATCCAATTCACATTTAAATAGAAGAAAATGAATGCTTCCCTTATTAGATATAAAACTTATAAAAAAGAAGACAAGCTACAATTTGGAGTATTCAGGAAACCTACACATACATACAATTATTATATCAAGGCAGAGAGCTTCAATCCAAGACAGCAGCATAGAAAAGCAGTAATAATTAGTTTAATTCATAGATAAATTAGAATACCACTTAATAAAACAGAAAAAAAAAAGAGTATGAATAAATAGTAAAAACTGCAATATATAATGGTTTCACTTAAGCGTTAGCTGACAATAAAATTATGAACTTTAAAACGCAAAACCAAATAAAACAGATCACTGCACTTTAAAAGGAAAAAATGAAATCACATATGAAGGCTTTACATAGCATCCAATAGCCATTGAACAATTCAAAGAATTTAATATACAATTAGCTCCAAGGAATTATTACAGTATCAGGAGCTTAACTACATCAAATAAAATACCAGATGAAAAGAAAACTGCGATCCAGTGTAAATTATGTTATATAGTATATAATATTGGTATGACTGGATGGAGCATGAAACTAGATTGAAAGAGGATTTTAGGCATTTAAACAAGGAAACAGACAAAAATTTGCAGTTTCTCACCAGTTTTGGGGGGACAGACATGATAAGATTTTATGTAAAACCAATAATAAATATTTGAAATCTCAAGATCTTTGAGCAGCTCGATGAATGATCTGGGAAAAGATATTTATTACAAAATTTAAAAACAGACTTAGGAATTTGGATGTCAATACAGAAGGCAATCTGAATTGAAGTTCATTTTGCTGCCAATAATGAATGAAGCACAGCTCACCAAATTCAGCAGTCGTTTAGCTGGCAATGGCCAGTGAAAACACGTTTCTAAGTAAAAACCTTTAATGTTAAATTAGATTATGACTCATTATTGAATACACTTTACTGTATTAAAATCCTTGTTTGAATATATAAAGTAAGGAATTTTAGTTAAATATAAGGTTATAAAATATGCCTTATTTTTTTAGTGAAGCAGCCTTCAAACAAAATCATACAGCCAGCTTGGGTATTAGGAGTAGTAGTACCTCTGTCTCACATTCAGGCAGCCGGCAGCTGAGTGTTTACCTATTGCATGGCTATAGCTTGAAGACTGTGCCTCTTCCCCAACTCCTTGAACTGCATTAGTTGACTGCTCATGTCTATTTGCATGCACAGTAACAAGGAATATGGACGAGAAGATGAAACTATGACAAAGTGAGTAGTACACTATGATCTAAAAGCCTTACCTTATTGATTCTGTTGAAGGGAAATTCTCATTCACCAGGTCCTGTAATGTAATTATGTACTTTAAGTTTTTAAAGCTGTTTAGTACAACTTAAAACTAAAGAAGGTATAAAAGCATTTGTTTTTATTTAATGAAAAATATATTCTCCTTTGGGTTCCATTGGCTGATTTCCATTATGCATTCACAAAATGGGGCTATGCGCCATGGATGAGTGGTTAGACCACTCGCCTCTCACCTATATGGCCCTGGTTCTATCCCAAGCAACTGCATGTGGGATTTTTAATGTACAAAGGGATGCAGGAGTGGGTTTTCTCCAGGTTCAGTTCCCCCACCATTGCATTCCACTAATGCTTAATCTTCATTTCACGTGTCATCATTATCATTGCCTGTTGCGCCATTTGTAGTAAACGGAGGCATGAAACACTCAAAAAAAAAAAAAAAAAAAAAAAAAAAAAAAAAAAAAAGTCACAGAATCTTTTAGGAGCTAAGTGAATACCTTTGCATTTAACAATGCAAAGTTTTAAAACATTAATACAAGTATACCCACCTCTGTAGTGTGGTGGTAGCATGTTTGCCTCACATCAAGAGGTCCCAAATTTGAATCTTGGTTAGGGTGAATAATCAAGATAAGGCTCACTCTGGTGTTTTACCTTACTCATGAAATTGTCATGAAATTGTAAGCTCTATGATCATTGGGCTCTTTTGAGCATCATTCCATTCATTGCATTCATCATCCAATATGGCTACCTGTTAAAGGATAAAAAAGTACATGATCAATAACATTTTAACGTTTATGGGTTTCCAATTAAACAAGTTCTTTAGATAGAGTACTTTCAGAAATGAACACAAACCAACTGAAAAGAGAACTTTTAATTAAATTTAGGTGCTGCATGAGAAAATCATTGATAAATGTTACAGCTTCATTAAAATAACAGTATACCAAGTTCCTCATTGGTGCTGAAATTCCATACTTTCCTATTATACACATCTACTAGGACTGCATAAAAACAGGCAAACCTAATATCTCTCCTTATTTCAGCAGCAAACTGCTAATAAAACCTCAAGTCTGCAGAGATGAAAAATGGAATGTGTGAAGTGGATATTTAAATGCCTCTAAGGTGATGATAATGAATGGGTCAAGGGTGTCCAACTACATTAAAAATAATATAAAAAGAAATTATGAATACAATATGGCCAACATCACAAATAGAACCCCAGAGTAAATAAAAGAATATATGGCAATGGCCATAGAGGGATATAAAACCCAGATCGAACATGAAAACTAAAAAGAAAAGAGATCTAAAAGTAACAAAGAGATAAAATCACTAACAATAAAATCTTTAAAAAACTAAAACATTTTCAGGAAAGGTACTTGGCAAAACCCTATCTATCACATGGTTGTCATCCCTGAAGACCTTGGAATGGAAGACAGGAAGCTTAACAGTTGCTTGAAAAGCATATAGAGCTACACACTCCAGCAGCACATGGTAAACAAATGTGCTCTACATAGTGGGTAGATAGGTACAGGTTCCCCGTCGAGTAGGTAGCTGTGCAAAAAAAAAAAAAAAAAAAAAAAAAAAAAAAAAAAACATGGATCAATATGCACTTGAGCCAAAACACTCCCTCAAGATCCCTCAAGACAAGATGTGCAAGAGAAAGATGACCCATGTACTGGAAGATCTTTCACTGCTCTTAGCTTGTTGCTGTGGAGAGCTGATCACTCTGCATGCCAGCACAACAAGCCTAAAATCTGTGCTAGTCAAAAAAAAAACTATAGCACTGAACTCTGTGATTGTTGACTTTGCCACCTCATTCCCGACAACCCAATATATCCAGAGATCCATGCGTATATCATATTAACACCAGAGCCGTGTAAAATGTGTAGGACATCCTGAATGTGCTGTATTAAAGGATGGTAGCGGTACAGCTCAAAATGCTCTGAAGTGCACTAAGGAAATCACTCAGAATAAAGCAGCCACCCAAATTGACAAATATGCAGAATTTCTTGCTAAATACCATATAGTATTGTAGTATTGCAGTATGAATGGATGTGGAACTAGGCAAACCAAAAGTATGTGGTATAGGTCCAGTGGAAAAGGTACATCTAATACCATTAGTGCATTTATTTCCATCAGTGTAGATATAAATGCAGTCACTGTAATGGAATAAAAATTCTAAAAAAAAGTATGTATACTACACACAGGCATCGTAGACTTCCCGAATGTCACCATCCCAAGAACAACCTGGGATGTTTCATATAACCAAGGTGGTTACACTCTCTCCTCCTTGGAAAACATGCTAGGTATTGCAATACTGTAGCTCCAAAGAAGCTCTCTGAAATGAACACCTGCAGACTTTGGACATAGTGAAGGTAGCAATGTTGTTTGCCCAGCTCAGAAGAGTTAAAAGAGGCAAATGTTGGATGCATAGGCATGCACATAGGCCCACAGCCTTAATTGCAGAGGGTGTCCTGCCGATTTGACATAGAGGCTCATTATTGGGCTAGTTGGAAAGACTTTACTAGCCACAAGGATGATCTAATTATGGACAGTATCTTCTCAGTAAGATGCTTGTGCTGAGGAAGAAACAAGGCATCCATAGTCTAACTTGTTCTGGATCAGCACACAATAAAGATGTAGCAACTCTGTTCCATCCACTCCCCAGGATTTACTACTTAGTAATTGTAAAATATTTAGAGAATGCTCACATCATGGTCTTAGCAGTGCTATTGTGGTAACCAACAAAGCTTCCAATCGAATATCAAACCAAGGAATCTCGCCTCTTTGCAAAGGGAAATAAATCTGGCCAGAGTCAAAGACAAAGTGGGAATTGCCTCCTATGACACCAGAAGTTTATGCAGAGTGACCTCTCAGTTGAGATGGAATAGCCATTTTTTGAGCTACATTGATAAAACTTGTCTAAATACCATTGGAGACTGTTTTCCAAACATGGTGTATGCTGAGAAGCATATAGTAAAGTGGTCTACAAATAAGAAGGACCAGACACCAGGGGGAAACATTGCAATATAGACTTAATCGCTATAACAAACAGCATCAGGCTTACTATCGATCCTTGCAGCACACCATTTTTTTAAAGAAAAGGATTCGAAGAAACCAAGCCTACCCTCATTTGGAATATGCAGTCCCTCATAAACTCCTAAATAAAGAATGGAAGGCATCCACATATACTCCAGGAGCACAGAGAATGTAAAATCCCTACCCACCAATACATGGCATAGACCTTCTTGATGTTAAAATATATCCCAGCCATTTGACAATTCTGATTAAAGCTGTTTATGACTGTGTCAATAACGACACAAGGTGGTGAACTGCTGATTGATGTTTTCAAAAATCATACAGGATGTTTGTCAGATGATAGTGGGATTTCAGCCACCATACCAACTGTCCACAGAGAATGCATACAATCATCTTGCAAATGTAGCTGGTGAGGGAAATGGGATGGTAGCTGGACAGAAGGTGACTTCCTTTCCAGGTTTCAAAATAGATATGATGATGTCCTCCCACCATTTAATTGGAAAAGTGGCATCAACCCAGACAGTGTTATAGACTTCGAGTATGAAAGCCTTAACTTCAGGAGAGAGAGAGGTGTTGCAATATTTGGACGTGGATACCATCTGGACCTGGTGCAGAGTTTCAGAAAGATGAAAGTGCATGGTCTAACTCAACCATGGTGAAAAGGCAATTGTGGTCTTTATAAGGTTTCCAGAGCAGGAGGCAAACTCTTGAAATTTCACCTGAGCCTTAACTGAAAGGAACTCAGGTGAATAGAAATCCGAGCTAGATTCTTGAGTGAAAACATTGCCAAGAGTGTTAGCGAGGCCAAACTTATCAACCACAGCTACTGCAATTGTCCTTAGACCAGAGATCAGCATATGGGTCGCTTTTCTGGCTAAACGCATTAATTTATCCTATATGACAGAGAAAAGGGTATGTCGATTAAAACATTCTACAAATTTGCTCCATGATATCTTTTTTCTATCCTTAATAATTGGATTGCAAAGGCATTTTTTTTTTATTGTGTAGGATTATCCAGAGTAGGGTGATGCTTGAAACCCTAAGAACACATCTGTGAGCATGAATGGCATTTCAGCATTTATCTATCCTCCAAGGGACAGGAAATCGATGGGGACGTCCACTCACTGCGGAATAGAAAGTTCAGCAGCCAAATTAATTGTTTCAATGAGGTTTCAGGCTAAATAATTGACAGTCCTGCAGTGAAAAACAGCCAACCACGAATAAGGGTTTTAGTTGGCTCATACTAAGTGCCACTTAGGTAAACATATGGAACATACGTCCTTGCTAAAAGAAAAATAAGCATAGGAAACTGGTCACTTGAATGTAAGTCAGAGATGGTATTCCACTGTAAGGAAACTGCCAACTGTGGCAATTGAACTGCTATATCCAGTGAGAACTATTGAAGGCTTCATAAAGAAATGTGGGCTATCAGGTGTTCAGGAGAGATGCTTTAATATTATCCAAGAATACAGCGATCAGTAAACCTGTCGCACAAGGTCTAGGGTGCTTCAAAGTGGGTGGTGGGCATTCATGTCCCCTTCTAAGAGATGAGATGTTGGTAGCTGGGAGACTAGGTCTGCTACATCAGTGTGCAAGAGGTAATTAGATGGAGACATACATATATTGCAAATGGTTAAGCTAGGCTGATTCTGGTGGAACAACAATTCAAGCTCTATTTGACATGGTCTAAATCCATGTATGCTCCACTGCAAGATAGCCATGGACAATGGTATGGGATAGGATTTAAAAGGATAGGCATTTCTGCATATTAGGCTGTGCTAGTCAGCATAGTTTATTCTTCTTGGCTGATGGACTAACACTTTTTTCAGGAATGCGATCCGGCCTCTTGCACACTGTCCATCTAGTAGTGAGGGCAGACTCCTACTGGTCCATCTCCTTCACAGGGGAGATCCCCATTTCAGCCTCAAAGCAATTAGATGTGCTAAGCGGTGAAAGTGGTGATTGTTGACCTGCTCTCTGCCCAGAAGATTCTTCAGAAGAGGATCTCCATGGAGAACGATTGGTCTTTTCCTTCCTTTAGATGTTTCTGGAGGTTGACTTTACATTTTCTTTCAGGAAGTCAGACCTGACATAAGATGTTTTAACATTTTCACTCTGCAGCATACTCAATGTGCCTTTCTTAGTGCCTGAGGTCAAAGGTCTGGGGTACTCCTTAAGTAGATGTCAAATTCTTCAGCAGTGGTAAAACTTATTAGCAATAGTAACCCTGTTATATAGCTGGTCTGGGTTGCAATTTCCCGACTCGGTACTGAATTAGCTGTGATGAAGTTATAGGTACCAGACTTGGGTTTGTGGGTGCACAGGAGCTTCTGGACTTCAGAGAAGGACACCTTTTCTTTCACTTTATCTCCTAGAAAGCTCTCTCCTCTCAAAATCAGTGGCGTTCTTGGGCACTGGATGGATGCTCGCCGCCGCAGTTAATGCACGATGGAGTTGATATACAAGGTCCATTGTGTGTGACATCTTCACGGTAGGAGCAGATAGACAGACCACTACAGAACTCACAGGTATGTGCAAATCGCTGTAACATTGTAAAGGGGAAAATAGGGCCTAACTTTGAGGGCTTCTTACCCTGACTTAATCCTTTGGTGGAGATCCACCCGATAAAGTAAGGAACAGGATATGAGTAGAAACAAATTCACAATTTACTTTCTGTTGAAACCTATAAACAGATGTTTTCTGCCAGATCTTCTTGAAGCTTCTCATTCGACAAACTTTAAGAGGAGTGCATACCTATCCTAAATTGTGATTTCCTTAAACAATACTGATTTAGCTGCAACTGAGTTGTAGGTACCAAGGCGCGGGACAGAAGGATTTCAGAGGCACAGGAGCTTACAGGCTTCTGAGAAGACCACTTTCTACCTCTGCCATATTTCCTGGTTCACTCTCGTCTCTGTAAAATGGGAGCAATCTCGGGAACTAGATGTGTGTTCCCTGTCACAATTCACACAAGATGGACCATGGGAAAATCCCCAACGTGCAATGCATCGCCACAGACAGCACATGTAACCTGACAGGTACAAAATTTACAGGTATGCCCAAACCACTGGCATTTGAAACATCTTTGAGGGTTCAGAATGTAGGACCTAACCTCGATTGCTTCATACCCTGCCTTAATTCTTTGAAGGAGATCTACCCAATCAAAGGTAAAGAAGAGGGTATGGGTAGGAACGATCTCACCATTTACTTTCCATTGAACACTATAAATGGATGTTATGCCAGATTCTTTTGAAGCTCCTTATTGGACAAACCATCCAATGCACAGGCGGTAATAACACCATGTGAGGAATTCAAGGTCTCATGGTTTTCGACCTTAATTGGGAAGCTGCCTAAAAGTTTTGCTCTAAGTATTTTCTCTGCATGGGACAATGAAAGTACTTCAACCAGGAGATTCCCGTTTTGGAAAGAATTTCACCAGTCCAACAATTTTGTCTAAAACTCTTTTGGATAGTAAAAGGGCTAACTGAGGTAAGTTTCCTCCCTTCCACTGTTCTACTGATAATCAAGTAGCGAGGACCACTGGACTCCACTTCCTTTCCAGACATGTTACTACTGAAAGTTTTTTTTTTGTTGTTTTTGCTATGAAAAAACAGAATAAATTCATCCCCCAGAGCTTCTCACCCACCTGAGTTCAACAAGGCGTCATCCCACTGAGGTAACAGGGCTAAACAGGATATAGCAGGCTGGCCATCTCACTCACCTTGGAGTTTGGCATATTTTTTAGTCCTGGCCAATTCACTAGGAGTGGGTTAGTCCCTAGTCTCCTGTTTAGGCAGCAACCAAAGTGGTGTATTAGGTTTCACATCCTCCCCAGTAACTGAAGGTCAGAATTCCAGATGCACAATCCTCAACCACCCAGGATATCCTTTCCCCCAACACAGGTCTCCATGCACGGCCTACAAGTGGGTGAGCATTTAGATGGACCACTCACCACTTAGAAATTGCCCACACGTGAGAGTCAGAGTTGCCTTGGGGCCCTGGGTTTGCCAAACCCACACCTACCATAGCAGTCACCTGGGGGACAACCAACCATGATATCCTTTTTCACTGACATAGGTCTCCATGCAAGGCGTACATGTGGGTGGGCATTTTGACGTACTGACTACTCATCACTCAGAGGTTGGCCATATGATGTAGTCAGGCCTAGCAAGGGTCCCCAGGTGCTCCAAACCTGCACCTACCACAGTAGGCCCATAGAGGGAAATGACCCTAAGGGCCACATAACTGAGTGTTTCCCATTTTTTTTCTAAAAAACTCTGAAAATATCTTGAAAAAGCATTAAACATATTATCAAATTAGATAATAAACCAGCTATGCCAATAGCAAGCAAGTTCTTATCATAACACTATTATGAATTAACAGTACAATGAGTTAGAATTATTGGGATCAATTTGCTTGAATTGACAGGTAACTGTGCTCCAAGCTCCCACCGTTACACTAAACTCAGAATTAAATTGACAGTATGCAATGCATCTGCCATTACCTTTCTATTACCCCTAAAATAATCAGGTATTTCAAGATGCATGTTATTTAAATCAGAATAGTCAGAATACTTTTTGCACTCTAAGCAATAATTGTGTACTCCACAGAACTGCAGTCCCTTGATTTGGGCACAATAACCAAGAATGCAGTTTAATTTGTTTACTAGACAAAGTAACCTTTGTTCCTTCATCAACACAAGGAGCCTCTGTACAAGTTGTTTCCAACCACCACAGTTCTTCTTTGACTTCTATCTTGGTGTCCAGTTCAGAGTCTTTGTTGTATGGATTAACTGTTATAGAAGAAACTTTAGAAAAAGACTGTCTCTTGTTTTGTGAGCAAAGATCACGATGTGCTGCATTCATTTCTGTTTTGGTTTCCATTTCAAAGGCATCATAGCATTGATTAATCTTCATTGCAAGATTCTGAGAGAAATGCTGCCAATCATTTTGTGGACTTATGTCCATATCAACATTCCCTTCTTTGATTTCTGTTTTGCATACTTCAATGGATACGTTAGCATCTTTGTTCAGCTTCATTGTAACATTTTGTGAGTAACCTTCTCTCTCAGTTTGTGAAATAACTTCTGAGACAAGAACCTCTTCTTTAATTTCTGTTTTGATATCCATTTTACATCTGCTGAACTTGACAGTAGTGGTCCTAAATTTCAGTGCCAAGTCTGTGGGGGGGGGGGGAAATGAATGTACATATATCATTAATATCAAACAAGGAAAGAAACAAAATATAAATTATTCCACTAAGCGTGATAAGCAAAAAAGTGAAGCACTGTAAGATGTAGGATATAATAGATGAAGAAATAAAATATTTACAAACATTTATTTGATTAATTGGTTAAGAGATGCAGATAAAGTGTTTTCAAAGTGCAAGAATCCCTCAGAATACCGAAACTTCCAAAAATGTGGTGCTCATGGCATGTGTTGTCATACATGCACTTGAACAGAACTCTGTCTTGTTACTTGTGGACATGCCTTCATACACTTTTCAGCTGTAACAAAAATTGAGTGTTATGAAATGGTCCAAGCAGCCTGTAATGTTGTTACAAGGAGCATTTAAGACTTTCCATAAGTAGAATACATTGGCCTACCTTCAGACCTAAATGCCTGAGCTTTGTTGCTCAAGTTTAACCTAGTTGTAGGTATAATAGAGAATTTTCCTTTCTTTTTATAACCTTTAATGCCCGCTTTTACTACTTATGGCAATGCCAACGATGACACTGATGATACATGGAATGGAATGAAGATGAAGCATGGTGAAATGTAATGGTGGGGGAAACCGGAAAACCTACCTCTGCATTGCTTTGTCAATTACAAATACCACACCCCCCAGGGTCCTACTACGGTAGGTCCAGTTTTGGCTCACCCGGGGGTTCCCAAGCCGCTCACCGCCATATCATCATCCCCATCGCCACTAACTGTGCCACGTTTTGTGTTCGGTGTGTGTGTGTGTGTGTGTGTGAGCACTCGTCATTGTGTGCGCGTTTGTACTTGCCTCATCCTCCTCTTCTAGGCTTATTCCTTATATATTTAGCTTTAAGGCTTTAGATTTATTAACTCCTGTCTCACCAACAGGGATCTTTATTCTGTCTTCATGGTTCCTGTCCCACGGTTCCAGCACGGCTTCCAGCTTGTGTGCTCTTCGGAGGTCTCAGGCGTGAAGGTTGAGTGGACCCTTCCTACTGCCCCTGTGTGTAAGCCTTAGGTGCGGAGCCCGTCCATACCGTTATGTACACCCACGTAGCTTCCTTGGGAGCCTGGTCCATTTTAATCTCCCGACGAACGCAGTTCATTGGGTTAGAATCACGGACCGGTCGTGTTACCGCTAACGGAAACCCGGTGTAATCAACCACAAGTCCCCTGAATCCATGTCTGTTTTATTACGCAACATGGCCTAAAGTGGGGAGCCACAGGTTGTTATACCTGTGGTAGGGGCTTAAAGCCGGGTTGTACATGGTGAAGGGCCTACCCGTATGGACCAGCAATAGTAGCTGGAGGGTAACTCCTGATGTACTCTTTGAGATCGGTCTGGTAGGGGTCTACCAGGCGGCACAGACCTGAAAGTTTTTTGGTGTCTTTTTTTTCTCTACCCCTGGATGGCAGGCTGATGCCGACGGTTCCGGAAGGGGGTCCTTTCAACATGCTCTCTCCGCGCGAACCTACATACTTTGACCGCTTTTTAGTTATGATCTTGGCATGCAAAACGAAAACAATGAAAGATATCAGTCCTTTTTAGATAGAACGCGAGATTGACAGGATCTGCGGTAAAGTGGCCAATGCTACCAGAACGCGAGACGATATCTTGCTAGTTGAAACAAAGACGGAAGACCAGTCAAAGAAACTCCTGAAGGCCAGCTTGTTGGGTTCTTACCCCATAAAGGTGGCACCCCACAAGTCTTTGAACACCTGTAGAGGCATGGTGACTACCTCTTGTTTGGACGGTCTTTCCGAGGCAGATATTGTCACCAATTTATCTGACCAGGGTGTGTGCCAAGCGTACCGTCTTCTTGGCAAACGTGATGGACAGTCAGTAGCTCTGCGAACAGTATTTCTAACTTTCAAGGGTACCACAATACCCGAGACCTTGTATTGTAGGTATGAACGCGTATCTGTGCGGCCGTATGTACCGAACCCAATGCGCTGTTTTCGGTACCAGCGGTTCGGCCATACACAAACTCGGTGCACGTGTGATGCAACATGTGAACGGTGCGGCCAGCTTGCACATGCTGATGTTGTCTGTTCCCATGACCCTTGCTGCGTACACTGCCGCGGAAATCACACCTCTAGTTAACGTCAGTGTCCCCGATTTTTGGAGGAAAAGGCCATACAGGAGTTGCGAATCAAGGAACGCCTAAGTTTTCCTGAGGCCCGGCAGCGCTATCAGCAGCTTCAGCCTGCGACTACCTTAGGGTACGCCTCCGCAGTTCGTCGCACTCCTGGTCCCTCCGTGGCACTTCAAAATGTTCCTGTTGTTGACGCGTCCACACAAACGGACCTGTCCCTGAGCTCGACCACCTTGCCTCAGCGACCCAAACCGCAGCCTTTGACATATTCCGCTTCAGCTGAGCCTCCGACGACAACAGTGCGACAATCCTCACCTTGTCCACCACCTGTCGCCCCCCCCCCTCCTGAGTGGTCTCGTAAGAAGCGCAGGGCGGCGAAAACACCTGCAAAGTCCCGTTCGAGATCTAAAGGTCGTAGAGTATCTTCCGGATCCCGACCATCTGAGGATTCCGATGGGGACACAGGCCGTCTTTTTCTAGGCCAGAAATCTGTGAAACTTAACAGGCCACCTTAGTAGTGTTCGTGAACTGTCCAACACCCTTTTTAGAGAGTTTGCTTTCTTCCACCTCGCCTATCCCAGGTTTCTAACATCCTTTTACCATGTCGTTGCTGACGTGGAATACTCGCGGTGTTCGCTCCCATAGAGCTGAACTGCAGCTGTTGCTACGGTCGTATGACCCCTTGATCTTATCTTTACCGGAGAAGCTTCACCCTCATGATCCATTCGTTGTACACCATTACTTCCCGGTTCGTTTCGATCTTACCCCGTAGGAGGGCTCTCCTGCTCATGGGGGTGTTATGATACTCACGCGCGATGATGTCTATTGTAAGCCACTCTCGCTTACCACTGCCTTGCAAGCTGTTGCTGTCCATCTTGTTCTTCCTTGTTTCACCTTTTCAGTTTGTAACGTTTACGTTCCTCCTTCAGCTACCCTCAGTTCAGCCGACATTGTCAATCTTCTGTCTCAGCTCCCGGCACCTTTGCTTTTGGTGGGGGACTTCAATGCCCATCTTCCACTTTGGGGTTCCCCTAGGGCATGCGAGCGGGGGATGCTCCTTGTTGACCTGTTTGACCAATTTCGGCTTGCTGTTTTGCACACCGGTGAACCAACTTTTCTTTCTGATTCTTCCGCCACGTTCTCCCATCTGGACCTTTCTGTTTATTCAGCGCAGCTTGCGCCTCGGTTGCAATGGAACGTTGTATCTGACACCCATTCTAGCGATCATTGCCCCGTGTACTGACTGCTCTCACACAGCGCTTCTTCCTCTCGAGCAGTAACTTGGCAGCTAGCGAAAGCGAATTGGGCCCTTTTTTCACAGAAAGCTGTTTTCAGCAACAATGAGTTTGCCACTGTCCACAATATGGTAGACCACTTTAATTCTGTCGTTCTCTCTGCCGCCGAATTGTCTGTCCCTCGGTCGTCTTCCCATCCCAGACGCTTGCCGGTTCCTTGGTGGAATGCCAAGTGCCGCGAGGCTGTTCGTGCGCGCAGAAGGGCTCTTAGGGTGTTTCACCATCACCCTACATTGGATAACTTGATCCGTTTCAAACAAGCTCGCGCAAGGGCCCGCCGCATTATTCAAGATAGCAAACGGGCTTCCTGAACTTCGTTCTTTAATGGTACCTTTAATCGGTCCACGCATTCATCCGTTGTGTGGGAGAAGCTATGACGTGTTGCCGGTAAGCAGGCTAACTCTTCCATACCGGGACTTCACGTGGGATCTGCTACCGTCGTGGATCCGTTAGCTGTTGCTGACACCCTTGGTAGCACGTTCGCGTCTGTCTCAAGCTCCGGAAACTATGACCCAGCTTTTCGAACTACTAAGGCCGAGGTGGAATCTCAGGCTCTCCCCTTTCGCTCTTTTAATAATGAGTGCTATAACTCGATTTTTACTATACAGGAGCTCGAAACCTCCGTATGGTCCTCTAGACTTTCTGCTCCCGGGCCAGCTGAAATTCATATCGCCCTGCTCCAGCATCTCTGCCCTGCCGTTACACTCTTTCTCTTGGGGCTCTTCAACCGCATTTGGTGCGATGGAGCGTTTCCTACAGTCTGGTGCGCGGCCACCATCGTTCCCATTTTAAAACCGGGTACGGATCCCGATCTCCCTCACCAGTTGCGTCTGCAAGGTGATGGAGTGCATGATTAACGGGCGACTACGATGGTGGCTTGAATCCCGCGATCTGCTTTCCAGCGTCCAATGTGGCTTCCGTCGTTACCGTTCTACAGTCGACCACTTGGTGTCCCTGTCCACGTCTATCATGGATGGATTTTTACGGAACAGTCCGACGGTTGCGGTATTTTTTTGACCTGGAAAAGGCGTATGATACCTGCGGGAGATACGGTATACTTCGTACATTAGCAGATGTAGATTAAATTACAATAGGTATAAATCTGTGGTTGGCTCCACAGATTTCTGAACATCCTTCACAATTGGGGAATTCGTGGTCGTCTGCCACTTTTTATCCGGGAATTTATGATGGATAGGGTTTTTAGGGTTCGGGTTGGCTCGATTTTGTCCGGTGTTTTTACTCAGGAGAACGGGGTACCGCAGGGCTCGGTGCGTAGTGTCACATTGTTTGCTATTGCCATCAATTCTGTTGTAGAGTGCGTTCCATCTGGCGTTTCCTCTTCATTGTTTGAGCACGATTTCGCCATTTACATTAGTTCTCGGCGGACTTGCCTTACAGAACGCGGCCTCCATCTTTGTCTTGATCGCCTTTACCTTTGGAGTATAGAAAACGGCTTCAAGTTGTCCGCCGAGAAAACTGTCAATTTCTGGAGATGGAAGGGATATCCTTCGCCTTCTCTCCGTCTTGGTCCTGACGTACTTCCTTTCGCCAAAGAGACGAAATTTTTAGGTGTGAATTTTGACAGGAAACTCAGCTGGTCTTCCCATATATCGTACTTAAAAGCGAAATGTGACCGTTCTGTTAATCTTTTACGCGTTTTAAGTGGCACATCCTGGGGGGCTGATCGTACCACCCTTTTACACCTTTATCGGTCTCTGTTCAGCTCAAAAATCGACTATGGTTGCGTTGTATATTCTTCGGCCCGCCCGTCCATTTTAGCTTGTCTCAATGCTACACATCACCGTGGGATCCGTTTGAGTATTGGTGCATTCCCCACGATTCCGGTTCTCAGCTTTTGTACAGAAGCTGCAGAACCTCCGCTGTGTTATTGACGTGATGCTCTCCTTTGTAGTTATGCCTGCAGTCTGTTTAGTTTATCCAGAAATCCGTCTTTTACCTTGTTTTTTGACGACTCTTTGGACCGCCGATACTCAGGTAATTCCCTGGCCCTCCTACCTTGCGTGCGCTTTCGGCTGCTCCTTCGGCGTTTGGACGTCATTTTGCCAGCCGTATACCCCAGAGGGAAGACTTATTTTCCTCCGTGGTTCCACCCCCAGCCCCGAGTTGATCTAGGGTTGCTGTCCACGCCGAATTCGACGACGCCCGATTCTCTTATTCATTCCGCCTTTTTAGCCCTAAAAGAGCAGTTTGCTACATGCAATTTTATTTACACAGATGGCTCCAAGGATGCTAGGGGTGTAGAATGTGCTTTTATTCATGACCAAGCGAGTTTTGATTTCGACTTTTACCGCAAAACTCGATTTTTACAGCTGAGCTTTTTAGTGTTTTCCAGGTTCTTTTATATATTCAGCGGCAAGGATTTCTTGAGTGGGTTGTGTGCTCTGATTCTTTGAGTGTTCTGCAGAGCCTTAGGTCGCTGTACAGTCCCCAACCCCTCGTACAGCGTGTCCAGGATTGTCTCAACTCGTTGGCTGATTCTGACTTCCGCGTTACTTTTGTGTGCGTTCCTGGTCACGTTGGCCTGCGCGGTACCGAGGCTGCCGTGTCAGCCCCAGGTGTTTTAGCTCTTGTGTGACCTCTGCTGACTTACGCACCTTTTTATGTCGTTTAATCCCTTTGCGTTGGATTGCTGCCTGGGCCAAGCTACAGGGCAACAAACTTCGGGAGGTGAAGTCCCTCCCTGTCTGCTGGCACATCCTCTCGCGTGTGCCGTCGCGAAGAGGTCATTTTAACTTAACTACGTATCGGGCACTGTCGTTTTAGTCATAGTCATTTATTGTCTTCGGACCCTATACCGTTTTGTGCACATTGTCAGGAGCCGTTGACTGTGAGGCATGTTTTAATCGAGTGTCAGGTTTTATCTCCCTTACGTTTGTCCGTCAGATTACCAGCTGATATTTCACAGGTACTGACGGACAAACTCATTGCTGTGGAACACGTTTTAGATTTTATGCGATTAGTCGGTATGAGCCACAGTGTGTGATTTTGACGTTTTAACGCTCTGTGTCTTGCATTTTCGTACATTTTACTGTGTTTTAAGATTTTAGTGTGTGTGGACCTAGTCCTTAGCTTTTCTTTTATCTCATCACCTTTTTCGGGCGCTAATAACCGATGTAGTTGTGCGACCTAAAGCTCCACTACTACTACAAATACCACAAGCAGTCACCAGGGATGTCTTGGTGAGAGGCAAATGGTATAACCATTTTGACAGGGTTCTCGGATATTATTCTTGTAGTTTTTCTCCAAGACAGTGAAAAGCCATTACTGAGAGTAGCGCAGACTCTGCAACTGTTACATCAGTTCACATTCAGATGCTATACTATAGGTTTTCCCATAGATACTGAGTGAAAAGCCATTATTGAGAGTAGGAAAGATTCTGCAAGTGTTACATTAGCCACAATCAGATATTATTCAATCAAGGGTTTTTCCCCTCAAGATACTGAGTGAAAAGCCATTACTGAGAGTAGGCAAGATTCTACCAGTGTGACATTAATTATCACTCAGATGTTACTCTTGAAAGGTTTTTCCCCAAGATACTGAATGAAAAGCCATTACTAGGAGTAGGAAAGACTCTCCAAGTATTACATTAGCTCACACACAGATGCTATTTCTCAAAGGGTTTTCCCCCCAAGATACTGAATCCCACAGTAGACCTTAAGCCAAACACCAAGGCAGTCCCAGAGGAAAAGAGGGCTCCCCTGAGTGGCACACTAAGGTAGCTCTGCCATGATTGGGTAGACTGCTCACCTGTGTGGCCACATACACATCAGCAATGAAGAAAGCAACTGACCAAGTACTCAATCCAAGGCCATAGCTGCATAGTTTAGCATTTAAAAAAAATGTAATAATAGGAAATAACTAACCATATCTAAAATATTCATAGCACAGGAGTTTACAATTAATTGATATGAATGTATGCAAGTGTTAAAGTGTGTGTATGACTCAAAAGACTTAGAGTGGACTTCACTCTACACTTGTAACTTATTCAAAAAATTCCATTCAATTAATATTAACTATTGAAAAGTGCTATGCACAGTACCTCCCTATGTTTCAGACAGATCAGCCCCACTCCAGCTGGCAGCCAGGACAGAGCAGGTAATTGTTGATGGCACTATTTCTTCTTCACTGCATGAGACCCTCATCTTATCTCTTCTTACCATGAGCCAGCACCACTAAGCTGAAGGTCCTGGTCTGGGTTCAACACCAAGTTCAGGTCCTAGCCCACCAACTGCTCAAGACACTCTCTTTGGGTTAAGGGCATCTTTATGTAGTCAGACACAAATCTCAGGTTGCTCTGGTGGTACCTTAGTTAAGCTTCACCTGCTTCCTGACCATTCCCTAAACAGTAGTTCTGGCGATTTTTTTTTTTTGGTAGTGTTTAACGCCCGCTTTAACTACTTATGGCACCGCAGGCGGTGACACTGATGATACATGAATGGTGATGGAGCGATGGCGGGTGGAAACCGGAGAAAACCCGCCCCAGTTCCGATTTGCCCACCACAAATCTCACATGCAGTCACTTGGGGTCAAACCCCAGCCGTATAGTTGAGAGGCTAGTGGTCTAACCACTCGGCCACGGCGCGGCCCAGGGGAGGTGATACAGATCCCTTTGGATGATTGCCTTGGGGGTGGTGGTGAAGGAGGGGCAACCCCTATGTGCCCCTTTGAGGGGCATTAAAAAAAAAAAAAAGGCTAGCTCCAATTCCCCTAAGGAGGATTGTGGCAGAACTAGTCCTATTGCTAACCCAAGGAGCAGTTTGTTTGTCATAAAAATATCTTAAACATAGGTATTTTATTCAAAATCAATACAGCCATTTTTGAGAAAATCAAAATCTTCAAAAAATGTTTCATGCAATGGGTATTTAGGGGTAGGGGAATTTTATTGAAAATCTTTGTCACATCCTTGGAAGATAAAGACTTTAAATATCAAGTAGGGTAGTCAGCGGACTTATGTTTTTGAGTTATGACAAACACACACAGGGACATTTTATAAAAATGCTTTTTTTGAATATATTTCCGGTGAAATCTTGGTACCGAATTTTTGGATGCAATACAATACCTTCTGAATACACTATGTACATAGTATGTGTAGAGAAATTAAAAACATCTGATGGGTTCCATTCACATGACTTTCTCTACTTGTTCTGCAAACAAGCCTTTTATTCAAAATATTAATCTTTTAGCTACATCATGCCAATCAAGATAAACATAAGCAGAATTAGTCTTGTTACTAGATTGTAGGTAGAAGGGAAATAAGAAAATGCACAGGCTAAAGTGTTAGTCTAGTCCTTTAAAAGCTGGTCCTAAGTAAAACAATGGAAATTCCATTCTCTTTTCTTGCCAGGAGTAAACAAACAAGAAACAAGAAGAAAGATCTCTTCCCATTTAAATGCCTTAAAATTGATACCAATAATTCAGAATACCTTGAAAACAGTCAACTCTACAAAAATATTGTATATAACATTGTGTGTTTTAATGAAATCTACACTTTTTCTGTAGTAAGTTTGTGTATATCTCTTATGGTTTGTCCGTTATATGAAAGTCATCCTGAATGAAGAGGTTTTTAGAGGCTATTCCCAGAAAATTCAAAATACTCATTTCATTTGTCATAAAAATATCTTAAACATAACCATTTTAATAAAAATCCTTGAGAGCCATTTTTGAAAAAATCAAATCATTTAAAGGCTATTTGGGGGTGGGGGGGGGACTTTCTTGAAAATGTTTGTGTTGCTTCCTTGGAAGATACTCAACTTAAATACCAAGTATGGTATTTAACCGACTTTTCGTTTTAGAGCTATGCTGCCCATAGATAGACACACACACACACACACGCGCGCGCGCGGAAATGTTTCTAAAAATGCCTTTTTTTTGTTTTTGTTTTTTTGTTTGGAATCAGGGATTCTCAAGACATTATTTCCGGTGAAATCTCGATATCGAATTTTTTAGTGCATCAACAACCTCTCTATACACTATGCGCATGATACGTATAGAGAAAGTAAAAAAAAAACTTTAACATATTTATTTTGGAAATGAAAATTATTACTATGGTACAGTAACCAGCTTTGTATTTGCATTGGAAAATTTTTGGACTTAGAAACTGCTTGCAGTCTCACCTCCTTGCCCTCCTTTATCATTTACACGGATATAAATAAATATCGGAATCCATAAATGTCTAGCAAATAAAACATGGTTGCTAAGTTCAAGAGTGAAACCCCCTCTTATGATGTAAGCTATTAAATAAAGAAAATCAGAGTAAATATCAGAATTTTATAACTCACGTTTACATGGAATTGTGTTTCCTACCATATTTGAAAAATAGGAACTTACCTAGCGAGTGCATTAAATTAAAAGTACTGTTAAATCATAACTGTGATAGAAAAAATTGACTGTTCGTTACTTCTCGCACGACGGCTTTTGTAATAATTTATTCTCTGATATATATATATATAATGTAAACGACAGCGATCAAAGCGCTATGTAGTGATATATAGAGGCTTTGGTTCCCAATCACACCCAACTGGATCTCCCTTTGGCATCATTTATTAAACTATAGGGTTTGAAGTTGTGTTAATTTGAATTAGCAATAATATTAAGTCACAATTATAAAAATAATAATAATAATAATAATAATAATAATAATAATAATAATAATAATAACAATTATAATAACAATAATGATAATAATAATGGTGGTGGTGGTTGTTTATTTCTGTAATCTTGTTATGATAATCCAAAGTGTTGGATACAAAGTGGCATTGCCCAAGAAGCTTCAGAAAGTTCCCACTTACGTATTTTACAGAAAACAAGCCAACTCATTATCCAGTCCTCCTTAACACCAGAGACAAACCGGAGCATTAAAAGAAAGGAAGCACTAGCGCCCAGATTATATGGCTTGGCAAAGATACACAAGCCTGTTGTGAACGTTGCGAGTGCTAATGGGCCACACCCTTAGCCGACCTGTTAAAACCATATGTTAGAAATTCAGAAACACACCTTAAGAACTCATCTCATTTTATACAGAATTTGGAACCTTTGGTACCTGTTAAAATCGGGGATCGACTTGTAAGTTTGGACGTGGTCTCCTTATTTACCATGGTACCGGTAAATGAATATACATATTTGGTATAAAATGGTTGCATTCAAGGGCAGCAATCAACAACTACCAGGGTAGCATACTAACACGACCGAGTGACTCGTAGACAGACGATATCCCGATGTATTAATAATATGTCGTTGTAATTACATACACTTTGCATAATATCTAAATAAATCGTAACGCTTCTCCCGAACACAAAGATCTAATACGTTACATTACCGAAGCGATTGTGAGCCAGCTGAAGCAACTTCCCTCTTGCTTCAACTGAACAGCGAGAACTTGGCGCGCGTACTTCTGAAAGTCACGGTCCGTATACGTGTTTGCTGTTCCAACGAAGCAAACTTCGGAGAGGAGTTAACAGTAATAAGGTAACGTAGAGTGGCAGTCTAGATTAACGCATTTGTGAAATTTCGTGATCAGCAGCCGAACACTTACTTAATAATCTAAGATCGTCTGTAGCTATAACTGCTTTTACAGATAATAGAATAGAAATTTCGCATGATGACCAGCATAAAATGAAATATACACAATAAAAAACACGGAAAGAAAGGGGGGGGGGAAACAAGAATTGTCCTTTCGAGGACATGGTCAAGCAACAAATTCTATTTATCAAGGCAGTTGTTTGGAAATTTTGAAATTAAAACCTCTTTTAGCTCAGGACTTATTGTGTTTAAAGGATTTTATAATTGAATTCAAAATGACATAATACAAGGCGTGGTTTCACGATTTTGCCAACTATAAAACATGATAGTATTACTAGTCAAGGTTGGTAAACTAAACTCCGTGAACAGGAAAATCACTTACGTATATAACGTTAGAACACCCTCAAGAAACAAAGATATTTTAATACCAACAGAAGATTTCAAATTTGTTTTTCCCTGTGCAATTTATTTTTCCCTTAAAAATGTTTCACAAAATATTAATTTTCCTTTATATGCCGTGTAAATACTTCAAAACAACCGTCAGTAGAGCTTCTAAAACACGTCGCTCAATAGCAGCATTACATAATGAGACAACAGATTTTTCGATAAACTGTGTCTGAATTAGAGGTCTTCGAAGAGGAACATATGGGTTATAAACGTCTCTACTCTAAAGTACCTGATAGCGTTGATAACGATTAGTACGTAAGATTTTAAGATTATTCTAAATTGAGAATTTTCAAAATATTGCCACTTGAAAAGTAAGTACAAACTCTCCAGAACCAGCTTTCAAAGACGCGAGTGTATTCGATTGGGAAGAAAACTGACTGAAACGTATAGCACAAGAGTTTAGAGCAACGGTTCCCAGCCGGTGTGCTCCGGCACCCTAGGGTGCCGTGTGATTGGCTAAGGAGTACCGCGAGATATTGAGATAAACAAAACAAACAAAAAATACCTTCTACTGAAGCCTTAAGTCTTGTAAGGTCTTGAAATAAAATAAGTCAAATCATTACTCTCATGCACGGCAGATGGTGATAGTGGTCGATTCATTTCAATAATTCAGTTATACTAGTATCCCACAGATGGCATTACAGCTATACCCTGCCGAACATTCCCGAGACTACTCGCTTCCTCACGAACATTCCCGAGACTTCGACAGATGAATCTATAAAAGTGTACGCCGCTTGGCGCTTTCAGTTGTCTTCCTCGCGTTGATTCACAGTGTTTAGCTATGGATAAGTTCATTGTTAAACGTAAACGCCAGGACAGTGAAAATGAACAGTCGGCTCCTACTGCTTGCTTTAGGAAGCCAAATCTTACAGTTTCTCCCGGACCGTCGAATTCACCACATAAAGAAGAAAGTGCAGAATTTTTGAACAGTTATGTCGCGCAACGTATGCAGCTCATACCTCTTTGTTACTTCACACAGAAGTAAGGTGGTTGTCACGGGGTCGTGTATTGAACCGGTTTCTCGAACTTAAAGAACAGCTAAAAACTTTTTTTAAGGATGAAAATCAAGACACATTTCATGAGCTCTTACTAAGTGATTCTTGGTGTTTTGAACTGTCATATCTGGCATATATTTTTCATAAGCAGAATGAACTGAATGTTTCGATGCAGGGTCGACATGAAACAATAATTTCCTCAACCAAACAAAATGAAAGGTTTTAAAAGAAAACTTAGTTCTTTGAAGTCTGCAGTTCAAAAAGGTGATTTGTCGAACTTTCCATCTCTTCTTAATGTGGCAGGAGATAAAGATCTGGGTAAGCTGAAAGACCGCATTTGTGATCACTTATCAAGATTGCAAGATGCAATAGATGCGTACTTTCCAACTATTTCCACTACGAATCTCGGCTGGGTTGTCTCACCATTTGATTTCGTAGATTAGTGCAGAGGAAATAGATTTCACTGCTCGCGAACGAGATGAATTTATTGATCTTTGCGCTGATTCCATACTCAAAGGTAAGTTCACCAAGAGTGAGGCGTCGGTGGCTAGTTTTTGGCTTCAACGGAGAGAGGAGTACCCTAACCTAATGAAGAAAGCAATTAACGCACTTTTGCCCTTTTCAACATCCTATCTATGCGAGCAAGCCTTCTCTGCTTTGGTGACAATAAAATGCAAAGCAAGAAATAGACTGAATAACCTTGAGGATGATTTGCGTGTTTCACTGTCAACTGTAAGACCCGACATCACATATCTGTGCTCTAAGCATCAATCACAAGTTTCACATTAATCATTAATCGAACAAAATTTATTGATGTATTTTTACTCAGTGACTGTAGTAAAGTTTACTGTATTATGTTATGGCGTACGTTATTATATAATATTTCAATAAATCAACATATTAAGCTTAATTTTCTCTTAATTCAAGGAAGGGTGCCCTTAGTGTTTAACGTTATTCCCAAGGGTGCCGTGAACTTCAAAAGGTTGGGAAACACTGGTTTAGAGACAGCCTCAGTGGTCAGCGAGCTTTCTGACGCGTTGGTTCAATTCCCGGCTGGGGAGGGGCGGGGGATGTATGGGAGAGTGAATGTGCGTATATTTGAAGAAAAGAAAATAATTAAAAACCTAACGTTAAAGATCTTACAGTCAATGAGTTGTTTCTTAGGCAAAGCCCCCGATAAAACCACGAATGAACTTTAACTATTGATCACTATTTCAATGCCAAAACAAAACTTTTCTGCGGTTTAAAATGTTAGTGCCAGTCTTTATACATAGCAATTCCTCGGAGTATATTTGCCGTAGAAAGATCGTTTTCAGCCCTGAAGATAATCAAAAGTTTTTCTGAATTCTACTAAAGAAAAGATTAAGAGAGAGACTTTCCCATTTTGTAACAATTTCAACTGAAGTTCGCTCACTAAGAAAAGTACGAAAAAGGAACAGTTCAAAAGAAACAGAAAATTATTACATTTGCTTCCGCGGAGAGTTTCCAACTCCTTGATCTTACAGATGTGACTACCAAAGTGAATATAAATCAAGAAATGAGCTATTGTCTATTAAATTGTACCTAAGAAAGCTTTATTTATGTAGTATTTCAGTAACTATTCTTTCAATTTAAACAGTTCCAGTTGTTATTTTTACTTTTAATGTGTACACCTTTGATTTAAACTACTATCAGTGTGTTTTTATCTTTAATCCTCAAATTTATACTATTGCTAGTTCTGATTTTTATCAAAGCAATCCTATTTCCTGATTTATTGTTTACTTAAAACTATAATAACTATTTATTGCTTCTGCTATCTGAATGGTCACCGCCCATCTCTGGATATGAGTTAGGTACCTGTATGTGTGGATATGTGGGTGTATTTGTGAGTGCGAGTGTAAGTATAGGATATCAGATTTTTTTAATTCTTTTTTTTAATGTTATAGCGTGCGTGCTCGCGTACATTTCGAACTATACCATGCTTATATCTATTTCATTTCTCTTTGTGTCACAAGCAGTTCACATTGATTTGTTCTATTTTCTGAAGAAGGTAATTTATTCTACATCTGTAATATATTATGGATGTCCTCTTTTGAAATAACAATAATAAAAAATTCATTTAATTTATCGGAAGTCACTTAAATACATTTTGCCTGTTCCAGCCGCCTAAGTACATACATTTTATTATTTTTATATCATTTTTTATTAACTGGGTTTTATTTAAATCAGGGCAGTGGCGGCTGGTGACTTAAATGACAGAGGGTTCACCACTGCTTAGTGAAAATTACCTTTCCAAATAATTTGACTTTCTAAATTATTTAAAATATATCTATAATTCTAAAATTACCTTAAAATGATCCTGAAGACGTTGATGGGTTTGAATCTGCTGTAGAGGTATGTTTATAGAGAAAATCCATCCTCCTTTCCTTTTTCGTGGCGAATCTGTCTATGACTCTGTCATTGAAATGTGGAAGCTTGTGGATCATTTCCTTTTCAATGGATAACATGGCAAGAGCAGATAACCTATCTTCATCCATGGTGCTTCCGAGAAACGTTTTGATCCGCTTCAAAGTGGAGAAACACCTCTCTGCTTCACACGTTGTCATTGGGACAGTAGCTACCAATTTCATAACGTCTCCAAAGGGTTCTTGAAGGCTATTTTCAATTAAAAACTTCAGAAGTGCTACTGAAGTTTTCATTTCCTGGATATCATCTCGAGAATAAATGACCTGTAGCTCTGTTTTTAACTTAGGTTTATTTAAAAATGGATAAGACTGCACAACAGCACAAACCATTTTTTCAGGAAATTTATTCTTCAGTGAAGGGAAGAAGTGCTGGTCAAGTAGATTAGAGGCCAGTAAGTGGCTGGAGAATTCAAACCTTTGTTTGCTCTGCTGAATTATAATGTCACATACTTCTTTAGCTGCTACATTCCTTGTTATGTACACGTCCTCGCATCTTCTTTTTGCTACATTTGGTTCTTCCTTGATTATGATATTATCAACATTGTCTCTAATTTTCGAAATTTCATATTCGAATGCTGCTATTGCTTGCTTTATTGATACAGGATCAGTGGTGCGCTTTTGTAATTGGCTGTACAAGATATCCACGTGGGGCATTATTTTATAAAATACCTCTAACCAAAAGATAATGTTGGCTGTTGCAGTTTCAATCTTAGACCATAGGTTTGATTGACAGTTGTCGTTTGGTTGCTGGTGTCTTCAATTTGTTGGAGACATTCCAGAATATCCTCTTTATTTTCATGAATTGTAAGAACTGTTCTGGATTTAAAGTTCTATCTTGTGTGGCTGATCCCTGAGGGACTCTTCGCTTCACAATTGCATCTAGAACAGCCACTCTTTGAGGTGAATGAGAGAAGAATATTGGCACTTCTGCAATAGTATTGGAAAACAGTTTCACGTGTTTACGATGACTGGTAGCTTGGGCTAGAATTAAGTTCAATTGGTGAGCATAACAATGTACATAATACGCGAAATGATACTCTTCTCTTACGATTGTTTGCAACCCTGCATGTTGGCCGCGCATGACGCTAGCACCATCATAACTTTGAGATACTACTTTCGCTTTCTTTTCTTGTGCAACATCGGTGAGGACATTTTTAATGCAAGCTTCTAGGGAGGAAGCGTCATTACTAGGTGGATTTAAAAATGTCTAAAATCTTTCAACAGGCTCTCCAGTGGATAACATAACGAAATACTATAACCAATTGAAATTTAGAATATACATAAGATGTTTCATCTGCTATCAAAGACACGAAGTCTGCCTTTGTTATTTCAGCATTAATTTCCTCACGACATGTAACATACACTCTAGTAAATCATTTTGTATATCCTTGGATGTACCCTTAAAGACTAGAGCATTGCTCATGTGCTCTTTTACAACTGCATCTAAACAGTAACAGTAAGCACGGAAAACAAAATAGCTTATTTGTAGTAATACAACCACAAATCCAACTATTTCTTTTGTATATATTTACATTGAAAGACCTGCAAAATATCTTACCTCGGCTGGTTTGCGCTTGTTTTAATTCGAGCTGAGGTATTGGCTTGCCAAGCTTCTGAACTTTACACTTCTCTTCCAAGCTTAAAGCTGTGAAGTTTGTTTTTAAAAGGTATTGAACGCTGTTTATTCTTCTTTGAAAACAAACACGAACAGATGAATATGCATATGAACACCAAAGCACAAGTATATAACCGAATGCACTGTTACATATGTATATTATTCAGTAAACAACTCTATTACAATGAAAACACACGTGCTATTTGTTGCAGTCCTGTACCTCTTCATTTCGGATTAATTCGTGCGTTTCCGCCAGAGCCGACTCGCAGCAGTGCTGGTCATCAATCACTCCAGCTAAAATCCAGTATTGTTAGCGACGTTTCCCCTTACCCCTCTAAGCCGAAGAAGCACCAGCAAAATTATTCTCGGAGGTTCAGATGAGAGATTGAACCTGGGCAGCGCGTTGGAACGTATACGGCTATTGCAAAGACTTAAAGGCTTTTCATTCGATAAAATAGTTTGAAAATGTAAATAAAATGAATAATACGAGAAAGGATAAATATGTAAATTATAAATTTATGTATTTTAAAATGCAAAATTTTTTCCGGGGGTTCACTGAACCGCTGAACACATAGGACGCGCCGCCCGTGAATCACGGCCATATCGTCTGCAAAAGACGTGGATATAATTTACGCGCCACGGCCATATGGAGAACAGCTAAACACAGCAAGTATGAGAAGCCTATTCTTTTAGTGTTTTTATATGGTAGTTAAATTATGCTTATGGTAGTTAAATTATTCTAGAGAATTGAAATAAATGAAGATCGTCAGAGTCAGTTACTGAGTGTCTGCTGGAACTCAGAACAAACGGCTTAAGAAGCTTGAGGTAAAAAATTAAGAGATAAGAGTAACATCTAAGCCTTGTTAATACCGTTCACGGTAACGAATATAAAGAAGAGTACATATAAATATTAAATGTAAGATCAAGGAATTTTCCAGCAAATACTTGGACACAAAACCTGCATTAGCAACCCGAAAATAAATAATACCAGTATGCAAAGTGGTGGCAGTGTTGCCAACTAATGTTAGCCTAA
The DNA here is from genome assembly GCA_030762935.1 of Hymenopus coronatus. Classification (NCBI taxonomy): domain Eukaryota; kingdom Metazoa; phylum Arthropoda; class Insecta; order Mantodea; family Hymenopodidae; genus Hymenopus; species Hymenopus coronatus. Next base: position 29,805,936 of record CM060899.1, on the reverse strand, counting down.
AGTGAAATAAAAAATTATAAGTTATAAAGTCGCTAAATCAAATTAACTACCACAGTTAACATAAAACTATTTGTATAATATGTAACACTTTTTAATACAAAAAATTAACTTAGAAGAAAAGTTGTGTGTCTTTATCTTGCAACTTCTCTGCTACCTCCATCATGGATGTCAATAGTTGTTTAGCATCTTCACCTGTTGTGTATGTTGATGTTGAACCAATTTTATATTAGTATTGCTTTTGTGGGACCTTGTATGATAAAATGTTTTTTCTTAAAATTTTGAGCATTTCTGCAGTGCAGAATTGCTGCCAGAGTTGATTAGCTTAGCAGATCCCTTAATTGTGTTTTTATAATGCTTAACTGACTAAAAACCTTTTTTACCTTACATTGGAATGTGGAAGGCAGAATATTAAATTGCAAATCTACCAACTCGTTAAATAGAATTGATCACATCACATCACTGTAGTAATACTCTTTAACCAGCAGTGCTGGAAGTGTTTTGCCATTTTATGACATCTAAATTAGGCAACTAATTGTCTATTTCACTTATTTAAGAAGTACAACCATATTCCACAGGCAAAACCGTAATGGGACCTTTCATAACATTCACAGTTATTTAAGATAGCAAGGACATTTTTTGCAGCATGTTATTATTTGGGAGTCTGTGCTTCTGTTTGTTAAGTAATTTCTTGGTAAATTCTGCACACTGTTTTCGCACGGTTTCAACTAGATACATGTAATTCAATTAATTCAACAGACTTTTCACATTACTAATTAAGGTTTTGACTCAAGATATTTCCAGCCAAAATATCTACTTCAGCCGATGGATTAAGTATCTTTTTGTTAATGAATGTAGTGAGATTGATTAACTCATCCAATAAATGCGTAAAATGCTTCATAAACATTAGTTTTTCAACAAACTTCAGAGGGAATGGAAAGAAGATAAGTCAAGAGCAACTTTTTTCTTAAATTCAAATACATCTGAAAATGTATTTCTGCAGTATATCACTGTTCTATAGATCAGATTGACTGAAAATACAATTTTAGCTCATCCCACTGTTGCAAGATTCGACAAATGTTGGCTCCATAGATATCCATCTTATAACGCATACTTTCAGAATTTTTTGTAGTTCATCATTTTTAAGAGTTGTGTAGAACTCCTTATATATATTATGTCTCTTTCTTGAATGAGAAAACCAGTTGTATGTCTCTCGCACCAAGAAATCTACATTTCATGGTAACATTTCTTCCAAAATACATGACACTGCCAATTGCAAGGAATGATGGCACACATGTTATCATCACCATATGTGGAACTTTCAATTTTGTTTTCAGAATTTCACAAACACGATTATTAAGTCCTGTATTTACACTTGCATTGTCTCCTGCTACACCTAGCAATTTTGAAAGATTTAATTTTTAGTTAAATTTTATTGGATATGATTGCTAGTTCAATTGATTCTGCAGTGCCATCTGCAAGCACCAACAAACTGAAAAGCCTTAACAATGGTTGATCCTTTCTAAGCTAAAACTGAAACAGCATACCACAAGGGCTAACACTTTTGTGATGGAAATATCAGTAGACTCATCAATAATTATACTATAACTATGATTGCCAATGTCTGGTACCAGTCAATAAAATGAGGTGGAAAGAACTTTGTAATTATTTTGTATATTTTGTTCTATGCAGTTTTGCATTTTCTTGCTATCTTGTTATTGGGTTTTAGAACACAATTCTGACAGTCTTTAAACCATAATAAAGAATAATGTGCTGTAATGAACACTGTCAAATTGCCTTCAGTATTCTAAAATATAGGTTTTCCTTTTTAAATTATAGTTTTACTTGGTTTTAAAATGCAAAGGATGCTGATTGAGTGTGTCTCGGTGTTTTTTCTAAATCTGCAGATTTTAGATAGAGTTCACTTTTATAATAAACACAAATCATATTCGACTATCCATAAGCAACTATTCTGTTTCTCCCACATTTTCTAATTATGTCATTCATAAAATTGCTTTCCCATAATAAACTATTTTCCTATACTTTAATTCAAGTTCTGCAAACAGTAACATATAGTGTCATCACAAATAATATAGCCCTCTAAAACATATTCTCTGAAAAACTGAACATTGCTATTATACAGCTCACTGCCACACTTCACTTGAATTTTTGTATTCATGGCCCAATCTTTAGATTCAGATATCATGGAATCTCAGCTCCAAGTTAACAAGAAACTGCATTTATAAATAGTATACTGCTTTCATCACTCCTAGATAAAGCACTCAGAATATAAACAGTTAACATCTTAAATTACTTTGTGCATCAGGCTGCATGTTGTTTGGGAGTAGTATTGCAATCCCATATCCATCAGTGTTTATTTATAGAAACCGACAGAGATAAATTCTGAATTTGGGAGTATAGGTATTTACTTTATACATTGATGTACTCTTATCCTTTTGAGAGGAGCAGGAAAAGTAAACATGAGCAAGAATAGCAGGGAAAGCTACAGTTGTATTAATATGAAATGCTAACATCATCAGGTCAATAATAATTCTACAATCTACAGAAAAGTTGCTAATCACTAATGATTAAATTCCATCATCAGATGACTTCAAAAAGACTTCAGATTTAGCAACTTGTCACTAGAGTTGACAACATTGAGTAGTGTTCCATTCTGAAAAGCTAAGTGATGGGCACTGTGAATGAAGACTATTGATGCAATAATTACCTAGCTATTGGTTGATTGTTACTAAAGTACTCAGTTTTTATACAATTTTAAAATCTTGCTGTGCAATTGGTTACTTGGCAGTTGATGGCAAGAGGGCTACAATATAGTTATCAATCATTTTTCAAGTAGTTTTCATTAATGAACCAGTGCAGATATGATGTAAGCCCTGTTTCAGAGATTATAAAATATCTATCCTTTTATTTTTTTGTATTTAACAGTTTTGGCAATTATAAGGATGACATTAAAGAATGTTGCATACCAATTACCAAGCAAGAATTAAAAGTATACAGCTGGCATATTAGGGCAGTTTGTTGTAAACATGTACATTGATATTATTAATGCTGACGGGAAAGTACTCATTTTGTGGCAAATACACCACATCAGTCTCTAGTTTTGTGTTCTGCGCCAGTCACCTAGGGATGAGAGGGAGATTGTGTGCATGTAAATAACAACCATACTGCTAATTCCAAAACTTAATGGCATTTCTTTTTTGCATAATAAAAGTTCAAATTGTAGTAATGTGACTACTAGTTAGCTATTTCTTAGTTAGCAGCCACAACAATTAAATAACACAAATTATATCTGTAAAATATACCTTGAAATTATTGAACATAATTCTGAAGTGGATAGCTAACCTTAAAAAAAGAAATGTATCTTTATGTGTGTTTGTTAAAAAATTCAGAGTTCCATTTCAGAGGATATGTTAGGGTCACTTTGGAGAGGTATGCTTTCATAATCCAATTTTCATTGAATTAATTAATGAATGCTTTAATCACTAGAAAACAACTCAAGTAATTTTGTATTTTAATATGGCAAAGTAATGTGCACTAAAGTCTTTTATATTATTCAAGGGCATATTACATTACCCATATTATATTACATCATTCTTTTATATCTGAATGAAAACTGGTTATTTTGTAATTTATTTATCCTTCAAGTTCATGTATTTTGGGGGGAAGAAAAATTAAATCTGAACATAAAACTGAATTATAAGATAGTTCAAAACTTGCAAATATGCATAGAAGTTTGCGACAGTGATGTGATTAAATAGAAAATAAAAATTTGAGTCGGTTTTTGTAATGCAAACATCACTTATTTTAACTTACTGGGGACTGATTTCGGGTAACAGTTGTTCCCATTTTCAACCCTTAATTCCGACTAAATCTTTCTTCGTTGGCATCAACAATGGGAGTGGTGGTGTATTAATTGCAGAGGCATCTGTTGCTGGATCTACGAACTTCCAGAGGTTGCTGTATGGTGGCAAATCAAAATTCATGATATGGCTCTTTTTCTTCATGATGTAGATCTTCTCCCAGACATCTAATTCTGTGGATTTATAAACTGGTTTTAATAGTTTTATATTCAGTGTGATTTTTTCGTGTCCTCATGTCCAAAAATGATGGATAACTGGTGATTTTTCTATTTTTTGTATTTTAGGTTTCTCATGTGTTCCTTTAATCTGGTCTCCAAACTTCTTTTTGTCCTTCCAATATACACCAGATTACAGTTTGAGTTTTAATTTCATAATTTCCTGGTTTTTTGTCTGCAGGGATAGGATCTTTTAAATTTCTGCACAGCAGTTTCTGAATGCTGTAGTTGGTTTTTGGAGCTAAGGTGATGTTATAATTCCTGAATATTTTCTGAAGTTTGTTGTGTGCCCAAGGATGATAGGTGAATTTTCTGAATTGAGGTTGGTCACTGAGGTTCTGTTGGATGGTTGTGTGTGTTATGGGAATCAGTGTTTTGTATTTATGTATTCTCTTGGCTACTGCACTTTTTTGGAAACCGTTGTTGGTAGCTGTTTGAAGTATCTGTATTCTTTTTGGTATTCATTCTTCTCCATGGGAATGTGTACTAGTCTATATGTTAAACTATATGTTCAGGACTGCATATTTGTGTGTTGTAGGGTTGTAGCTATCAAACTTTATGTGGTTATTTGTATTGGTGGCTTTTCTATATATTCCAAAAGTCAGGCTATGTTTTCCGTTCTTATTATTCTGATGACTCTGTTCAGTCTCAATAGTGAACTGAATGGACTTGTTTTGCAAGATAAGAAGTTTGAGTGCATCGTTTATGAGTTTTTCTGGAACTATGGCGATGCAGTCATCTACATACATATACCATTTTATGTATATATGTGGGAATGCCTCAGTGATGTGTATTTCAAAATTGCTCATACACAGGTCGACTAGGAATGGTGATAAGAGGTTTCCCCATTGCTAGTCCTGTTGTTTGTTGGTAGCATTTATTCTGGAATGTGAAGTAGTTCTGTTTTACACATAAATTGATTAACTGGACAAGATCTTCTATTTCTTCTGTTGGTATATTTATGCTTTGTAGCCAGGTTTTCAGAGGTTTTTGGAGTTCGTCTATGGGTATGCTGGGGAATAGGGAGATGACATCAAAGGATACTATCAGAAAGATTTAGTCGGAATTAAGGGTTGAAAATGGGAACAACTGTTACCCAAAACCGGTCCCCAGTAAGTAAAAATAAGTGATGTTTGTGTTACAAAAACTGACTCATATTCTTTAATTTTTTATTTTATAAGATAGTTTTTCTCAATATGGTAACCCACTTGACTGTTGAAAATATTTGATAGTGTGCATCACTTGACAAACATAATTGAGTAGCAAATTGATTACTTACCACAGACTGGTTAAAGGAGTTATCATTTCAAAGGAATGCTTCCTCCTTTATATTTCTTGAAACCACTTTTAATGTAGAACAATTATTTTCAGACTGTTCACAATCTAAATGTTGCACATGTAATAAAAGAATACTTTAAAAATTATCTATAAGCTTTACATTTAGATTGTTGCGCTTAAATGGTTGTATTTGTTTGCTTTACAGCAAATGAACGGACAAATAATGCATGTAATTAATGTAACTACATAGGGTATTACATCACATGTGATATTACCAAATTATAATTTATTATGCAACAAGAATAAAAGTATAACATACTAATATAGAATTGAAAGCCAATAAATAACAAATATGTCAGAAGGCATTTATTAACATATGTGACATCCTATTGGATATCAACAATTAAACTGTTGAAATACTTTCACCAATGCTCACAAGTAGAACAGTGGAAGTATTTCTTTAGCATTTACTTAACTGGAGTGGAACTGGAATTACTACCTTTAAATGACTCCTTTTATAGATTGGAACTGGTAGAAGTAGCTGTGGTAAAGAACATGCTCAACCCATCATTACTATCTCACCTTTTGCATATAACCCTTTTCCTTTCCAAAAAGGAGTTAATCCCGACATAGAGAGATAGGTCTGTAATCCTGATCGCACTGGATGACAACAGGCCCATGCTGTTCTATGTATGTAACACCCAGAGTTGTGCACTACAAAATCACCAAGTGTCAAATTCATAGTCGCCACTTATTTCAAGGATAGCCTTAACCCTTTTGGCATTTTAAAATGTAGAATATCAATAAATGTTCTATGCATACATGTATTTAATGTTTATTCAACCCTAATTATTTTAATTTCTGTTTTTTTATAATGTAAATAAATTCTATAAGAAATCAAGGCTTACCGTTAAAAATGTCTTGAATGTTATACTTGAAAACATAAATACACAAGCGCACTTTCCATATGTTAAATCTTATTAGTTTCTTAATGAACTCCTTTTCTATGATACACCAAACACTTTTGAAATGGATGCAACTTTTTTGTTGCGGTAATTTTAGGAAAGTGTTTTTCTTCAAGTCTGAGGGATGCAGGGGTTGTGGATTTCTTATCTCCAGTATGAAGAGGCCTCTGATTGTTATGACACTCAATTAGCTATGCAGAAGTCAAAGTAGGTCATATCTTGCATGGCTTTAGAGCTCTCCAAATTACCAAACAATTGTATATAGCTATATATCCAGCCGGTGTAAATATATATTTTTATTCCATTAAACCTTTTTGTAAAGAGGTATATGCTTGGAATAGCTGATCTACTATGAATATCCATACCAGCCTTATGTATTGTATTCCTGGATAATATCAGACTTGAAAGTTGTTATTTTGGTGTGGGGATCTATTTTTCCAGTCTCAGTCATCAAAATCTTAAAGCTGGAATTGTATAATGCCATAACTACTCTCCTGTCTTGCCAAGCAAAATCAATCAAAGTTAGGAGCTGACGACGTACCTGCATTTCTCCATTCCTCAGAGCCTTTGTATTCACATCATTTAGCAAACCAATATGATTTGAGTATACTATTCCGATTGAATTTATTTTGGTTTTATATAAACCCATGTAAAATTTAGGGGAGCTGTAGCAATTACCTGAATATTGCTATTTATCAAGTATAGATTCCATCATGTGCATTACTGTAGGGTCAGATAACCCAATATCTTTATCTCCAGTATTATCAATCCCTTGATCAATGTAAATGCAGTCATTCTAAAGAAATCCAATTTTACTTTCACAAAGAATCAAAACTTTTTATGCCAAATCTGGCCCTCTTTATTTTGATGCACTGCTTCAAAACTAAGTGACCCTTCCAAAGCATCAAGCTTTTTTCAAGGGTGACCTTTTCACTAGGCACACATTTTTTTTTTTTTTTTTTTTTTTTTATTTTAAAATAATATATTTGAAAAGTAACCTATCATTTATACTTTCTGTGCAGGTGAAATGAAGGGGCTGCAAAATGAAAGTAAACTTATTATATGCTATGCATTTCACAAAAAAATGGAGTAGCTAGCATATAATCTGTGGACAGTACATGTGTAATGTAGCTTTACAAATAACACCAATGAGTGTAATTACACCAAGTAGCCTACATCTCATTTAGTATTACTTCTATCCAATTCTGAATTCTACTCTTAGGCCCTAAATTGCCTTAAGAAGTCAGGTTTTCCTTCACCACACTCACATCTCAATTTGCTCCTGTAACAATCGGAGATATTAACTTAGCATAAAAAAGTTTTTGAAAATTTCAGTTGCTTGACTGTCAGAAGTCAACTGAGCCTGGGTATGTACACTAGAGACTGTGCTCATGAAGATATGTCTATCTGTGTTGGAGTTAGTTTGACCACTCCACAGACTTGGTTCTTCACAAGCACCTGAAAGAAAGGTTCATTTTCTTCCTCACTGCTACCTCTATCAGCACCCTCCTCAAAATCTGAAAACTTGTCATCCTTATAAAAATGTCACTCAGCAAAAATTCCTCCATATTTTCTGAAGTAATTTCAGAAGCCCAAATTTCAAATGCGTTTATCAGTTGATTCTCAATAGCTAAAAGAAATCATTCAAAACCCCAAGACAGTCTAAATCAGAGAGTGAAAATAGAGCTACAAGTTTACCATACATTTCTGGTATGAAATATTCTAAGGCATGTAGCTGACAGAGAAATTCGCTTTCTTTGTATCCTGGCTAGTTCACAACTTACACAGTGTTATTGCATGGAAGCATAAACTGAATAATAAAGCCCTGAACTGGAGAACACTTTGCTACGGCAGCTATATACATTATTTGTATGCTCTAAAGCCAAGCCAAGCTGGCTGACAAATTAGTTGAATTCGATGCACAGAATGACTTTTGCTGCAGAGAAACAAAATAGTGATTTCAAGGTTTTGATAATAGAATCTCTACTTTGTTGATACTGTAGATGTATAGTGCCTTTAATTAGCTTTAAACCAGCTTTTGTTTCATTAAAATAACTTAATAAATAATGAAAATAGGAAATATTTTTATGGCATTAAACAATATAAATGCCTTGCGCTGTTTATTGGGTATACTTTACAGGCTCGTGAAAAGTTTAAATGACCATTGCTGAAGCAGTTAACTAGTGACTTTGAATTCATAGACATCACTCTTTCAGATGAATAAGACAAATGCTTATTCGTATAAGGTAGCTCCAACCTCTGCTTAAGCAATGGGAACAGTTACCATCTTGCATCAATTGCATAAAATGCAGGTTAGCAAGGATAATGATTTTGTGGAGTATGTGGAGTTTTACAGTGAAATAGCATTGCATAATTAACAAGCAGTATTTGCATGATATACATAGTCTACTGCAAATGTGCAGTGATGCTGAACTCAACAAGGGATGTCAGTTTACTGGTCACCACAGTAAATGATGTAGTTGCTCTGCTAAACATAACCTTAACGAACAGGTTTACCAATTTCACCAATGTTCAATATTTTGATAATAATGAGGTTTTATGCATCAGCATCTTTTCAGATTGCTTGTCTGAGAGCAGAGGGTTCACAATTCAATGTATATTTGCAAAGTGTGACTATAATGGATGCTCTATAACTACTGTTGGTTTTTGCATCCCATTCTATACTGAGCATGAAGAATCACTAAAGTTTGCTCAGAGGCCTCTTTATCAGGCTTAAGGTTGTGTTGTGTGTCATGTATGTACGACACAAAACCAATGGCTTTACTTCTCTTCTGAAGAAAGCCATGCTAAGGAATTTATGCCCAAAAAAATCCATCATCCTCTGCCAGGTTTGAACCCATGCACAGATTAATAGAAGCTGTTAACACTCTGAGCTAGAGAGTTAGGTCTTTACAACAGTTCATAACTGAATGCAATTTTCAGATTACTGCATGTGCTTGTTTTCATTCATGTGGGTATGCAACATGCAATACAAATCATAGGTGTTTCTAATATGCCACTGGGCCACAAGAAAACCTATAATATACACCTTTTCTTAACTTTTTATGTATCCAGATTATTAAAATATCATAGTGTGGGGATAAGATGTCTCCATCACTTTCAAGAGGCTCCAAATTTGGATCTAGGTTGTGGTGAGTTACCCATATTAAGTTTCTCACCAGATTTTATCGTATACTTAGAAGACAAATGTTAGGTGTGATTCTTTGGTTCATTCAAGCTTTATCCATTTCATTCATTTCCTACATGACTTACCAGTTTAAGGTTAAAAGAATAAGTAATTGAAAATAAATTCTCCAGGGAAAAGCATTGTAAATGGAAAGAAGTAAGAGTAGTCAGTGCATTTATAAAGGGTAAAAATGAGGATTGAATAAAAAAAAATCTTCTACATCATTAAACATTAATTTCATAAAGAACAGTGTGAGATCAATGAAATTGGTTAATCATTCAAGTTTACAAAGCTATCAGACAATGTAAAATCACCTATAGTTCAATGCAATATGTTCTGCAATGTTTTATAATGGTCGTTTGGGCTTCTTTGCAGGATGTTCCGATTTTTTGCAAACACACTCCACTTGCATTTTTTGTTTATTGAGAGTTTTTCTGTGTTATAGATAATCATTATTGAAGTGAAAATCCATGTTCTCACAGTTATTATAAGTAACTGGTTCCTTCAGAATATTTTTCTCGGTAAAAAATTGTAATAGTATACTTTTGTTAAGGTGAAAAGTCAGAAAAGAAGGAAGGACATTTTCAAGGGCAGAATTGTAAATAATAATTCAAGAGAATAATGTTTTCAAATACTAGGTGAATATAAAACCCAGTTGCAAGCTTTAAGAGATCACTATAGGGCTGTATAATGGACATTTTCATATCCCTCCAGACAATATCAAATGATGATTAGATGTATAAGCTTGAGAATGAAAATGTGGCTTGATGTAGGGCTCAGGGAGAAGTGAATGTAAGAAAATATGAAATTGCAATGAGATGCAAGAAGCTACTGGCTACAACTTTTATTTATTTTTTTATCTCTGAAACAGGTTTACCCAAAAATGATACCCCAAAATAACATTAGAATATTATTTAGAGCATATTAAGTATGGGTAAATACAAATCGGTCACTGACTGATAAAGTAAACAATTGACAATAAAATATATGCTTTAAGACTGGTTCACAACAACCAAGAATGGTAATAAAAAAAAACACAAAGTTGAATAAGTGTACTTCAAGGACAGTATTCAGAATCTTTTTCACAGCATTTAATGCCCGCTTTTATTATTATGGCACCACAGCCAATAAAACTGATTATACATGGAATGAAAATGGAGCACTGTCTGCATGTGATGCCAGAGGAAACCAGAGAAAACCACCCCTATGCCGTTTTGTCTGTCACAAATCCCATATGCAGTCACCTATAATTGAACCTGGGCGGCTTTGCTAAAATGTGAGTGGTCTAACCACTCAGCCAGAAGGCATTCAGAATTGATGCGAAGCTTTTCTTGGCACAGGGAAGGAGTAAGAAGTTTTGGCCAGGTCACTTTCTTGTTCTCATTGCCTGTCCTGAAATGTTAAATCTATATTAAGCATATTAAAGTCCTTGTTGTACAGAGGTTATTCTAGGCAGATGTAATGTGAAACAGCCACTAGAGCTCACTCCAGTCACATTTTTTTTTTAGTTTTTACATTGGCTAATTTGCATTTTGTTAGTTGAAAAAGAAGCTTGTGGGGAAATATCACTGGTCAGCTAAAAGCAAATGAAATCCCAATGAGAAAATCAACTTCCTGGTTTGAGATTGATGGAGTGATATGTGCATGTCACTGTTTTTTCCAAATTGTTTTGAATCAAACTCTTGTATGTTTCATTGTTTTTCATTCTTAGGTTATTGTAAATTGCTAATGATTAACTCAGACTTGTCACATCATTCCAAATTGTATTCAATGTGGAGAGAAGAATCTAACAGTGAATTCCAGGCATTTAAATAAGCACTCTGCAGTGTACCTCTCTTAGTAATTTTCACAACTAGGCAACGATTTTATCGTGGATACTTATGATAGCAACACCAGTATTGGAGACATACTGTCTCAGGCCCAGGATGGTAGGAGTAAGTAAGAGCATGTTACAACAGACTTTTTCCAAGACACAAAAGAAGTGCTTTACCCAGCAGAAGCTCTTGGCAAGTTCTTGTTTCTCATTCCCAGTGTCTGTGAATGCTCACACTGAAATATTCCCAATCTTGATTCAGTTACCATTTTGTGTAGTAGCACCAAAGTTTGAGCTTTGCTTGGAACATTTTGCTCCCAATAGTAGTGCAGTCACCAAATTTGAAGTATGAACTAATGCTGATACAGGTGTAGCATTTGGAAATCAAGCTGAAGGAGGAATTTGAGCACTTTTTGTGATTCTATAAGCTCTGTTGGGCCAAATGGTCCCATTTGGGTCTCACATAAGACCAATGAATGTGTATGCTATTCAGAGTTTTGGAGTCACCTTATACAGAAAGAGAAGTTGATCCTAGAAGTTCGGTGCTGTAAGTCCTAGGAGAAATAAAACCGGCATTCTGTACCCAACAAATAATTGGCAATCTCTGACAATGCACTACAGGTTGAGGCTATGGGCAGATGCTGAACAGTGGTGCTGCCAGTATCATTGTGTATGTCAACACCCACACACCACAGGCCAGGGACACATACAGCAGTATAATATAGGAGTGCCCTTCTAACCATTGCCATTTGACTACCCCGTGTCCAATAGAGGTTAGAAGTATATGCTTATAATCATGGATTACTTCAAGAAACCAGAGGTGGATGCTATTCATAACTAGAAAACCAGGATGATCACAGGCTGCTCATGGAGTAACTTGTGCTGCTTTGGGATATCATTAGAGATATACAATAAAGGCAACAAATTGAATTCTAACCTAATCAGGAAAGCCTTACATGCTTTGGTGTGCTCAAGACATGCACAATGCCTCACTATCTGTGTAGGGCATCAAGACTCTAAGAGCCCTTGAGGAGGGTCGTAGCAAATCATAAGAAAGACTGGGATGTCAGGGAGCCACATTTTTTTTGATCAGCTTCAATGTACAGCCACACTGGTTAACACCAGTTAGCTTCATTTTCAGCAAGGAATTGTGGCTACCAGTGACCCAATGTTTGGGAGTCTCTCTTATACAGAACAGCCAGCAATCAACTATGCATAGAATTTCATAGACAAAATTGATGACATTAATGAAATGAGCCATTAACACACCAGGTAGTAAGAGACCATATGAGAACTGTTTATGACTAGCAGGTTAAAAGCTGAAGTTTTCAGCAGGTTGGGCTGGTGTGGTTCTATCACCCTACCCAGATCAACAGATTGTTGCCCCTAAGCTTCAATGACCATGGCAAGTTCCCTAACCCATTCAAAGGAGGATTTAATAGTGTAGTTTACTCATTCAGACACTTCACTGAGGGAAGGAGCTGGTAGTATATATAGATCGTATAGACAATGCTGGTCAGGATCATGAGCTTGAAGGAACTAGCAATTTGACAAAATGTACATGCATCCCATGACACCTTACCCCATGGATTGTTGTGGATGTGGACCTTGTGTGAAAGTGCATACATAACCAACAGTATTGTTGGGACATTGAACACATGCACAAGTGGCTGCTTTACATAGCCTCCTGAGTTGCTGCAGGTGTCTGTCTTTTTAACAACTGAATAAGTACAATAAGGCCCACGTGGGTAGTGTGGTGGCAGCGTGTCTGCTTCACATTCAAAAGGTAGTGAGTTCGAATTTCGCTTAGGGTGAGTTGCCCAGATAAAGTTTTTTTTTTTGGGTGGGGGTTTCCCTTATCCTGAAAAGACAAATGTTGAGTAACTTTAAGCTCCATGTACACTGAGATCTTTTGAGCATCATTTCACCAATATTATTCATTGTCCAATATGACCAACCAGGTTAATGGACATTAAAACAAAAAAAAGTACAATAATGGCCCAAGAAAACAATATAGTGTATGCTTTCTCTTCAGCTCTGGAAATTTCTTGCTGCATAGGAAAGTCATCAATAGTGATAGAGACTTCAGAAGTGAAATTGGATTAGAGAGACTGCTAACCTCTCACCTAGATGGCTTGGATTTGATCCCAGGTGACCGCATGTGAGATTTAAGGTGGACAAAGCCACGAAGGGGCAAGTTATTTTCAGGTTATGGTTCTCTATCTTCGTGTATCATCAGTGTCACCACCTGTGAAGCCATAAAAGTAAAAGCGGACGTTAAACACTATAAAAAAATACAGGACTGCTGAAGCAGTCGACTTACTACAACCTGTGATAGCTTTCAGTGGTTCACTTCAGTAGACACTTTACATTTTGTTTTCTCCCTTTTCCATTGGTTGTAAGTACAGATGTTTAATACTCTAAATGATATGTTTGTTTTCCACAGATTTGGTATTGAAATATAAGAAAACTACTGTCAAGAGTAGCATTTGTGAAATGGATATCAAAATAGAAATCAAAGAAGAGGATCCATTCTCAGAAGTGCTTTCACAGACAGAAAAAGAAAGTTTTTCACAAGATGTTACAATGAGGTTGAACAGTGATGCTACAGTATGGAACAAAATCTTTGAAGTGGAAACCAAAACAGTATTGAAAGAAGAGTCTCTTGCCACAGACTTTTGCCCCAAAAATGGTTGGCAGCATTTTCCCAAGAATCCTACAGTGAAACTCGAACAATGTTATGGCAACAATGAAATGGAAACCAAATCAGAAATAAAAGAACAGGATGTTAATTCAGACTTTTGTCAACAAAATGAGAGGCAGGTATTTTGTGAAATTCCTGTACTGACCGTTAATCAAAGCAGCAAGGACTGTAAACTGGACACTAAGATAGAAATTAAAGAAGAACTTTGGTGGCAGGAAAAAGCGTGTACAGAAGATCCTTGTATTGACATAACTAAGGTTAGTGTTGCTGATAAACAAACTAAACTAAATCACCTTTAGTTATTATAATTGATTCAATGAACCACAATTTTGTGGAGAACAAAATTATTGTTTGGCCAGCAAAAAATATTTCGGATATTGTATTTAAAACTTATATAATTTGTATTTTCAAGGACTAGATAATTCTATAAATAATGATATGTTAATGGCCCATTCCATCAATTTAATTATAAGTTTAGTTGGAAGGAGGGAGCTTGGAGTCATAATTTCAGAGTTACCTGTTAATTCATCATAGTGTTGCACATATGTGTATGATAGCATATATGATCAGGACCTACCTCTTTTTTTTTGGTGTAGATATTTATAACCTTATCTGGAGAGTTTAGTTTTGTGTAGTCTGGTTAAAGTCTTTTCCAGAGAGAACCTGAATTTTGGGCAAAATTCTTTTTTTGAGAGGAAGGGCCTTTGTTTAATTTTACTCGATTCATCCCTCACTTACCAATCCCATTCATCCCTCACTGTCAACAAATTGTTTCTAATGCAGACCTTAGATGTTAAAGGGGCCTATCAAAAAAAAAGTAAGTTACGTACTTTTTTTTTTTTGGAATAAAATGCTGTATCTTTAGTGTATGGTTCCTCTAAAAGGAAACAAATGATGAGAAACTTTCAACTATATGGGTGCCCTAAATCCCCACTTATCATCATCACTCCTAGCTATATGGACTCTTTTCATTCATCTCTGCATATTGGATTTCTTTTAGCAGTCTGCTGGTGAAATAAATATAGTTCTTAGGTTTATCTTGCATATATGTGGTTACTAGAAAATGTATATAAAAGAAACCCATAAGTTTAAATTTATATGATCACTTTGGTAGCTGTTTCCTTGTTTATCATTGTAATATTGTCACCATGCTTCAGCATTTTATCACAGTGGCTATATTTGGTTAACAGTAACATTAAATATGTAAACTTTTCATTTGCTCTGTGCTCATTTCTGCAATTGCTTTCACATAAAGCTTGTTGAATATTTCAAAATTGTCAACATTCAGTTGTATTGATCATAGTTATATTTATTTTTAAAGCATTCAGATACTTAAATACAAGAAAGAATATTCACTAAATTCCTAGAAGAGTCAGCAGATGCATAAAGTAAATTGCTCAGTTAAGCACAAAGGAAAACTTTCTTTTCATTAAACATACACATACAGCTTTTTATTTCTATATTATGCCAAAAAAAAATATATATATATATGCACCCAGAAGCCCGGGGTTCTATTCTTGGCTGGCAGGGTATGTTTCTTGAATCAGAAATATTCCCTATCCCTCACAGAGTCTAGAAGTATGTATGTGAGAGTGAATATGTGTATGTTTCATGAAAATAAAACTATTTAAATCCAACATAGAGAACCTATAGTCAACAAATTGTTTCTGATGCAAAGCCCACAATATGACCTTAGATGTTAAAGGGGCCTATTTAAAAAAAAAAAAAAAAAAAAAAGTAAGAAATGTGCATTTTTTTTTTTTTTTTTGAATGAATTGCCGTATCTTTAGGTATGGTTCCTCAAAAACTGGTAATGTCAGATTTCAACAAATGGAAATCTTTTCTAAGAGTTTAACAATGATTTTATACACGAGATTATTAGTTTATTACAATTTTTATAAAATCGCACAGACAGCAGCCATAAAGTTCTTAAATGTCTTTTAGATCTCAAAATTGGTGATCAGCAAACAGCTCTGTGACCACTTCCAATTACTCCATTCATGTTGTGGATACAAGGGAAGCTTATAAATTCTGTATTGTACCTTTATGTCAAAAATTAAATCACAGTGTAACAGAACTGAGCTGTCTTCTCTGGGAATAAAGCTTTTGCAAGTATATTAGAACTGTGGAAGACATTTGTGTTCAGTGAAATAGGATTTTTTGATACAAATTAACATATTTTTTGTTACATTTATCTAAAGAGGAGTGAAGTAATTAAATAAGTTGTAATTTACATGGTATAGCATGAAAATTACTTCTGTGTATACTAACTTATTACACTTGAAAGAATTACATACCCAGTTTGTATTTTATTTATAAACAATCTAGTATTCTCACATATCCTTCTACCCCTGTATTATGGATGGCAGTTTGACCACATAAATAAGGGTTAAACAAGTTGATATATATGTAATTATTATGTTGCAGGGCTGGATGGATGACAGTTTCCCTTCAACAGAATCATTAAGGTAAGACTTTTAGGTCCTTATTAAGGAAAGAGATGCAACTGTCCTCCAAACACATTCAGTGTGGTACAGTTCTTTCTCCAAATTGTATCCATAACTATCCCACATTAACTAAAGTTAATATTGATATAAATTAGTGTCATTCATGCATTTTTACAACAAAACCAAAAATACTGCCATTTTTCAACATGCCCCACACCTTGTATGTTCCCCAGGGGCCTACTAAAGTAGGTACAGGTTTGCCTCACTAGGAGTACCAATCAAACCATGACTCCCACATTAGGGCAACCTGTGAGTGGTGAGGGAGTCAGTACGTCAAACTTCCCACCCATATGTGGCCATGCATGAAGACCCATGTTGGTGCAAAGGGATATCCTGGATGATTGAAGGTTGCATATCTGACCCTGGAATTCTGTCCTTCAGTGAATGGGGAGGGTGCGCAACCTTATATACCACTGTGGTTTCTGCTTCCTCTAAGCGGGAGGTTAGGGACTAACCCACCCCTAGTCAATCAGCCAGAACTAGGTGCTATACTGAACTCTTAGGGTGAGTGGAACATGAGCCTGCTATATCCCCTCATTGGTCTCTGTGTTGGGTAGAGCACAATGGGAATTAAATTATATATATTATGTAGCTAAAAATAAACCAAAACACACAATAATGCTTGGAAAGGAAGTAGTCCTGTCCAGTGGTCCTCGATACTTGTGGTCATAAATAACAGAGGAAAGGAAGTAATTTACATCAGTTAGACCATTTCTAATACAAAGGGCCTGGATATGAGATAAGATAGCTGGTCCAGTATAGTCCTGCGCTCGATCGCATATTGGCATGTTCCTACTCGAAGCAATATCAGCATCCCAGGCTGAAAATTTTTTGAAAGCCAATAATTTGTGCAGTTAGCCAGTGAAAGTGGAAAAGCACAAAACCTTGAACTCCTCGCATGGTATTGTCACCACCCGTCCATTGGATGGTGTGTCCAATGAGGGATTCAAGATGATCTTGCAGAACATGGCTATAGCTCTGTATACAGGGTTCAGTGGAGAGTAAATGGCAAATTTGTGCCTGCCTGTACCCTGTTCCTTACCTTTGATAGGAAAAGTGTAAGTGGAAAAGCACAAAACCTTGAACTCCTCATATGCCATTGTCACCATGATTTGTCCAATGGGGCATACATAAGAATCTTGCAGAACAAGGCATTAGCTCTGAGTATAGGGTTCAGTGGAGAGTAAATTGTGAATTTGTGCCTGCCTGTACCACATTCCTTTACCTTTGATAGGATAGATCTCCCTCAAGGGATTATGGCAGCATATGAAGCTATCGAAGTTAGGTCATACATTCAACCTATTTCAGATGCTGCACTTGCTGCCACTTTGGTCACACTAGCGCGTTCTGTAGCTGTTGGTTTATGTGTTCCAACTGTGGAGATGTCACACACAATGCAGCTTGTATGTCAACTCTTGCATTAACTGCAGTGGCTGACATCTATCCATTTCTCAAGAATGCCCCCGTTTTTCAGAGGAGAAAGCTATCCAGATATGGGTGAAGGAGAAGGTATCCTTCTCTAAAGTGCTAAAGCTCTGGCACATACGTCAAACCTCTGTTCCACAATTCGGCACCTATAGTTCCATTTCAGCTAAACCGGTACTGGCTCTGGAAATTGCCACTCAGGCCAGCAATATAAAAGGGCCCATCCTCGCCAAAAAGATCCTCATAGCCAGACCACTGTTGAAGAATTCCACATCTACATCTACACCTTTATTGCCATCTGCCATATCCACCAATGTTATATGCAGTACACTAAAGGAGACCCCCAAACCTTCAACTTCAGGCATTAAGATTGGCAAGACCCTTGAGTATGCTAAGCCAGGTAAAGCTTTAAGAGCAGTTATGTCAGGAGCAACTTCTTGAAAGCACCTGTAAAGTCTCCTCCCAAAACATCTAAGAGAAGAGCCAGTCTATGCTATTCTTCACATAAATACTGTTCTGAGGGCTCTTCTGGGGAGAGAGCAGATACACAGCCACCATCTTTTCCATCAGCACCTCTATTGAAAAGGAGATGGTACAGGAGAATTCTGCCCTCACTGCCAGATGGCCAGTGTTTAAGCAGCAGAATTGTGCTCCTGAAAAAAGTGTTAGCCCAACGGCCAAGAAGAATAAACTAAACCGACCAGCACAGCCGAATAGGCAGAAACGCCTTTCCATTTAGATCTTATCTCAAACCATTGCCTAGGGCTATCCTACATTGGAACATACGAGGAATTAGATCTCATCAACAGAGCTTTAATTGTTAGTCCACCAGAATCAGCCTTTGGTCCTAGCTTGCAATAGACCAAGCTCCTTCCCCAAGACTACCTTACCATAAAACAGTACTCTTCCATCCTGTGAGATTTATCACTGGTGGATGGTGCTTTCTGCATATAGGGGCACCATGATTCTTATCAGAGGTGATATTTTTGCTGCATCTGTACCTATACACTCTGACATACAGTCCATCACTGTATGCATTAAGCTCCAATGCATTAGCTTCACCATTTGTTATGCTCCTCCATCTGATGACCTCTTCTGCACTGAGTTAGAAGACCTTGTCTCCCAGCTACCAACTCCTCTTCTGTTGGTAGGGGAAATGAATGCCCACCATCCACTTTGGGGCTCTCCTTGGACTTGTGTGAGAGGACAAGTAATCACTAATTTCTTGGATAATAGTAATCTATCCCTCCTGGACACCAGAGAGGCAGCTAGATTTCTTTCTGAAGCCTTCAGTAGTTTTTCTCATTTGGATATAGTAGTTTGTTCTCCACAGTTGGCAGTCTCCTTACAATGGAATATCATTTCTTACTTAAATTCTAGTGATCACTTACCTATTCTTATTTGTCTGTTAGCACACAATGTATGTTCCACACGTTTATCTAGTTGGCGCTTAAAACAGGCCAGATGGAATCTTTATTCCAGCTTGGCCATTGTTTACTACAACGAGCATAACTCATTGGATTTTTCAGTCCAAAACCTCCCATCTGAGACAATTATTTCCATATCTAAGCTTTCTATTTCACAGTTGATGTGACATCTCCTAAGAGTTCCTGTCCGTTGGTGGGCAGATGAATGCTGGAATGCCATTTGTGCATGCAGACATGCTCTCAGGGTTTTCCAGTGTCACCGTACTCTGGAAAATCTTATATAATATAAAAAGCTGCATGCCCAATCTAGACAAATTATTAAGGATAGCAAGAAGACTTCATGGAGCAGGTTTGTTGCATCTTTTATTTATGTACACCTTCCTGTGTCATATGGGATGTTACGGCATGTAGCCAGAAAAGCGACTCATATGCTGAGAGCCAGTCTGAAGACATCTGCAGGCCCTGTGGTTGATAACCTTTGACGTGGCTAACACTCTTGGCAGTGCTTTCACTCAAGTGTCTAGTTCAGTTAACTATTCTCCTGAGTTTCTTCCAGTTAAGACTGAGGTGGAATCTCAAGGGTTTGCCTTCCACTCTGGGAACCTTGAAGGCTACTATTGCCTTTTTTCCATGGCAAAGCTAGACCATGCACTTTCATCTTTGTGATCGTCTGCACCAGTCCAGATAGAATCCACGTTCAAATGTTACATCATCTCTCTCCTGAAGGTAAGGCTTTCCTCCTTGAGATCTATAATTGTATCTGGGTGGATGCCACTTTTCCAACTGAGTGGTGTGAGGCCTATTTTTAAACCTGGAAAGGTCTTTCTTTTTCCTTCTAGCTACCATCCTATTTCCCTCACCAGCTGCACTTGCAAGATGATGGAACACCTGACCAATGGATGGTTGGTGTGCTGGCTGGAATCCCATTATCTTCTAACTTACATCCAATGTGGTTTTGGAAGACATTTGATCAGCAGTTGACCACCTTGTGTCACTATCAATGCAGATCATGAACAGCTTTCTTCAATTGTCAGACAGTTGGGATATTTTTTGACCTCGAGAAGGTTTATAATGTGTGTTAGATAGCAGGGATTTTATACTCACTTCACAACTGGAATATATGTGGATGCCTACTGTTGTTCATTCAGGAGTTTATGAGGAACTGCATTTTCTGAGTAAGGGTTGGCATGCTTTTTTCAAATGCCTTTCTTCAACATAATTTAGTGCCATGGTCATCGGTACTAAGCTGTTTGTTATAGCCATTAATTCATTATTACAGTGTATTCCCCCTGGTGTCTCATCCTGTTTATTCATAGACAACCTTGCCATCTTTTGTACTTCTCAGCATATGCCGGAATAAAGTCTCCAGCAGTTTACCAATGGAGCTTCAAAAATGGTTTTTGCATCTCAACTAAGCAGCAACTCTGCGTAAACTTCTGGCACTGTAGGAGGCAGTTGTCACCTTGTCTTCATCTCAGGCCAGATCTCCTTCCCTTCACAGATGAGGCGAAATTCCTTGGGTTGATATTCAATTGGAAATTTTGTTGGTCACCACATATAGCACAGCTGAAAGCAAGAATTGAGCATTTTCTAAATATTTTACAGATACTAAATGGCAAATGTTGGTGAACGAATTGGACAGTGTTGCTGAGCTTTTGTCATGAGCTCATCTAATCCAAGCTGTAAGCTAGACTACAGATGCATTGTTTATTCCTCCAAATGATCAGCTGTGCTGAAAAGGTTAGATACTGTCCATAATCATGGCATCCCTTTGGTTGTTGGAGCTTTTTCAACTGGCCCAGTTGTTATAAGGATTTAAATTGATGGTGAGCTTTTTGAAACAGCTAATAAATGTATATTATATATACATTATAAAGTATAAATGTAAACAGAACCAGACATAGACTTTGTGTATATAAAATTCCCAAATTGGCAGTGAAATTCCTGGAGAGACTAATGAATGAGTAATGAAATCAAAGATGTTATATGGAGTAGAAGCCTGAGGGATATCAAAGGGGAGGCTAAAGATTGAAGCAGTACATCAAATGTTTTGTGGCAAATTGCATGTTTATTCAAGCCTTTGGCAGCAAAATTAGGAGATGAAAATGGTAGGTAATGCTAAGAGGCTTAGGGAACTGGGAAGTGCATTAGAAGAAATTAATATAGATGATATATATTTGGCTAAAGTATAGAAGCTATTGTACAGATTTTGACAAAGATTATACAGATGCTGGAAGAAACAGAGAAACAATGGCTAGAATTTGTAGGTCTAGGTTCTTCAACATTTACAACAAACTGTGGGATGGATATGTGTGCAGACATTCGTTGTAAATTTGAAAAACAATATTTTGTATAGATACAAAAAATTTTTATGTTTAAAGTGATCAAAGCATTTTAAGTGAAATAAGTGCTATGTTTAATAGAGTATGTAATGTTTAAAAGATGTGGATGATAATATATGAAATGTAAAATGGCGATGGTTTAACCAATGACGATGTAACAGTTGAAGTGATGTGGGCATTAATTTAAGGGATTACTATACGTGTATAGGGGTAAGAGAGGGCAAAGTGCAGAGAGCAGAATGCACTAATAGTATTTTTATGCTATATTAGATACAACCAGGGTGTTAGAGTGTGGAGGAGCAAAATTTATGTCTCCCATGAGCTCTAAGTGCATTATAGGTTTTATTGTATTTAATGAAGGAAAAAAGAACTGTTCTGAAGTACATGTATCTGAAAATCCTTTCACAGCATGTTCCATTTCCAAAATAACTTTGCAGTGTGTTATATTCTCTTAGTTCTTACTGTTGTCGCTGTCAGAATGTGCGATTGTTGCTTTTTCTACATAAAATAAACAGATATTGTGTAAGAGATATCTCTAAATATGGCACATAAGAAACAAAACATTCTCCTATTTTAAAGGATTGATTAAAAGGTAAATTAAAATTTTACTCATCAATTCCTTGAAATTTCGTAATAGATATTCTTTTAGCTGCACCATTCAGAATAGAAAAAAAGTTTTGTACATAATTTAGGTATTTTTTTATGTACTGACCATTTATTAAATTAAGTTGGTGTTGATGTGCTCTTTTTGGAAAAAAAAAAAAAGTAAATACATATGTATATATACACACATACACAATACACAGTTACTCTGATAATGTTTGCTCTGATGTAGGTGTTTTGATCGTAATCAACTACATCTGCCTGTGATAAAAGGTAGTAGTTTATTGCTACATTTATTGAGGTAATTATGCTTAATAGTTTACCTATATTTCTGTAATTATTCACTTTCCACTGTTTCAGATCATACAGAAAAGAAGCTTCCACAGATAAATTAGATGTACTCTGTAATGAAAATTCACGAAAAAATACAATTTTGAATATAAGAAGGGATAGACCTGAATGTATAATAGGAAAAAATACAAGCAAAGCACTTGATATCCCAGAAACATCTTTAGTACAGAAAAAGGTTTATTCTGACCTACATGATGGTGGGCAAATGGTCAGTAAATCTTCATGCTTGAAATACAAGAATTTGGTTCAGCAGAATACTACAGAGGTGCATGACTCCCATAAGAAAAGTTCTTGTTTCATGTCAGATTGTGATAGAGATAACAAGAGTGGAAAGTACAAGTGTGAAATTTGTGACAAAAGATTTTCCTCACCATCAGATTTGAAAAGACATAAATTCATTCATGAGGTCAAAAAGCCACATCAGTGTGATATTTGTGAGAAGAGTTATGCTCAGTTGCTACATTTGAAAAGACACAAGTTGACTCATGAAGGCATAAAGCCACATAAGTGCGATAAATGTGGGAAGTGTTTTACTATGTTGACAGATTTGAATAGACATAAGTTAACTCATGAAGGCATAAAACGGCACAAGTGTGATATTTGTGGGAATTGTTTTACTCAGTTGCCACATTTGAAAAGCCACAAATTGATTCATGAAGGTCTAAAGCCACACAAGTGTGATAAATGTAAGAAGAGTTTTGCTCGATTATCACAATTGAAAATACATAAATTGATTCATGAAGCCATAAAGCCACACAAGTGTACTACTTGTGGGAAATGTTTTTCGAGATTCCCACATTTGAAAAGACATAAATTGATTCATTAATATATATAAAACTGTACATGTTTGCTAATCATGGTAAGTGTTTTTTGATAATTTTAGGAAATGTTTTACTCAATTATCTAATTTGAAAATACTAAATTCATTGACTAAGTTATAAAGATCCATATAATTTATTTCCATCTATCAATGCTACAATATTACAAATGTAACACATATTTATATAGCAGCTCTCACATATCTTAACCTCTGAATTTTATGAATAGAATAGAGCTAATTTACAGTCTTTTCACTTTCAGTCTGCAATTATGTTGCTTCTTTTTTAGGCCCTTTGGTTGTCTTATACATCTAAAAATGTCCTCACTTTGTAAATTGCCTCTGCCCTGAGCCTATTTAGTCTATTCCTTTGTTTAAATTACACTTGTTTTGTTACTCCAATTAAAAAGTCAACCCAGATATTAGGATTATAAAAGTCTGATGACTCAGGCTAATTGTGTACTACCCCTATACACAATTTGCTTTCTTTATTAATTCCACTTAGTGTTAACCATAATATCATTTCACTTTCTAGCCAATTTTCTTTTTTTATCATAAATGTCCTCTTCTTCTTTATAAGAACATTAATTCCTCCCTTATTCTATCTTTCTCTTTCTTTGTGAAACCATATTTTCCATAATATTCAAAAACTATAACATTGTGTTTTGCCAGTCATGTCTAAAAACCTGCAATAAAATCTCCCATCATTAACACTTGTGACATATCTCCCTTACTTATCTAGTCCAATAAACCTTCTACATTTCAAAGAATTACTGCCAGGAAATTTTCATATATCAATTATTTTCTCTCCTTGTCTAAACTGTTCTGATTGTGACTTTGCCTTTGTAACCCTTGTACTTACTCCCAATTTTTTGGCATCATCAATGTTTCAAGTATACTTCCTTCGGGCATTGACTCAAGTCTTTGCATCCAATCCCAACTGCAGAGCATTTATATTCCTTTATGTTTCTTCTACCAGCTATTTAGCTGTTTGTTGCCAAGGTCATTTGCCGAACAGCTGTAGCCTCCCTTTCACTGCTCACCACTCTAACCTCTGTGATTGCATGCCTTTCCTCCTCCTTTTATGCTGAAGTACCAAATGATCCCATGTGTCTTTTTCCACTAAGTATTGCTGCATTATCTGCTGAGACAGCTGTTGTCTCTTTCCATCTGACAGCTGTTGTCCAGTATCACATCCACATGTTGGTGTTCTATTCCAAAAATAATTAATTTTGCTTCAGGAATTTATTTTGTGGTGTTTCCAATCTTTGTGGTGCACCTTGCATTCCTAATGCTCTAATGCTTCTTTGTATTTCACCATCATACTTGCTTTTCTCTGCTATCTCCAGTTCCACACAAATTTACTTTCAAATAAGCCAATTCTCACTCTATAGATCACTACTTCAACACCCACTGTTTTTATATATATATATATATATGGTGCTCTCTTCAGCCTCTCCTTGAATAGTTTATTTAATGATTTAACATTTAGGAATAATTAAGCAGATCTCAAAATGATAAAACATATGTTACATACTGTAGAGTTATCTGTAGGAACCAAATTCTTTCTGTGAATAGTGTTAATCCATTTAGATTTCAGACCTTCATGTTCAGGAAGGAAAACAAATACTCTCACTTTTGAATTGTTCATGTAATTACCATTGCAATTTGGCACACTACATTTTGGGACATTGTGCCTTTAACAATAGGACATGATTAGAACCACTAATATGAAAATATTCTCAAAATAGAACACAAATCAAGAATGTTTTTACTATATAACAACATCCAAGAGTACAATGTCACATCAATGTCTAATGTAAGCGTTTCTCTTTAGGTGATCGTATCCAACTATATTTTTAGGTACGGATGCTTAAAAGAAAAGATGCTAAGCAAAGAAAAGCAGAAATTATAAACAGAGGAATAAGAAGAGAGATTCTACATGAGAAGCATTCAGATTTAATAAATTAATTTTCAGGCATACAGTTACATAGTAGTAATTATTTGGATACTTCTGTGTGGCATATAAGTGATAATAGTAAATGTGTTTGTGTATATAAATTAAATTTTGATAACCTTCATGAACATCAAACCTTATTTTCATTAAGGAGCATCTATGGCTAACTACTAGTGACAAAAACTTACATGCAAAGGCATGCACTTAGGGTACGGCCATAATTTCTAACAGGATATCACGCCCACCGCAGAGGGGGTTCTGCCAATTCATCGTAGGAGCTAACAACTGGGCTGATTGGAAAAGCCCCAACAGCCACACGGATGCCCTGATTATGAATAGTATCTAATCGTCTCAGCACAGATGGTCGTGAGAATGCATCCATAGTCTAACTTGGTTCGGATCCATGCAAGATAAAGATGCAGCAGTACTGTCCGAATCCACCCCAAGATTTGCCACTTAGTACCATAAAATATTTAGAGAAGGGTCACACCACGCATTAATCTGCACATGTGGTGACCAGCAGAGGTTACGATCAAATACCAACCCCCAGAATCTCACCTCATCTGCAAAGGGAAGAAAATCTGGTCCAAGCTAAAGAGTAAGAGCCATTTGCCAGATATAACGCCAGAAGTTAACGCAGACACTCTTCTCAGATGAGAAACAAAAGCCATTTTTTCGAGCTCCAATCT
Organism: Hymenopus coronatus; assembly: GCA_030762935.1. NCBI lineage: Eukaryota > Metazoa > Arthropoda > Insecta > Mantodea > Hymenopodidae > Hymenopus > Hymenopus coronatus. The sequence goes on along the minus strand of CM060899.1, from coordinate 29,779,778 downwards.
TACAGTTTGTCCAAACACCGCTGGAGACGGCGTTCCAAAAACAGTGTATGCTGAGAAGTACAGAAGATAGGAAAGATGCCCACAAATAAACAGGAAGAGATGCCTGGAGGCGTACATTGCGATATAGAATTTATCGCATTAGTAAACAGTGTCATGCTTAGTACTGAGCCCTGCGGCACTCCATTCTCTTAATTAAAAAAGTGAGAAAAAGCCTAGCCGATCCTTACTTGGAAAATGCAGTCCCACATAAACTTCTGAATGAACAATGGTAGGTATCCACATATATTCCAGCTGTGGAGGGAGCGCTAAATCCCTGCCCACCAACACGTATCATAAGCCTTCTCGAGTTCAAAAAATATCCCCTGAAGAAATTTATGATCTCTGTGATAGTGACACAAGGTAGTCAACAGCTGATTGACGTTTTCAAAATCCACATTGTATGTTGGGCAGAAGATTCTGGGATTCCAACCCCCACACCAACCGCCCATTTATCATGCATATCATTACCTTGCAAGCACAGCTGGTGCGGGAAATTGGACAGTAGCTGGAAGGAAGGTGATGATGGTCCTTTCCAGGTTTCAAAATAGGTATGATGGGGGCCTCCCGCTGCTGAGTTGGAAAAGTGGCATCTACCCATGCCCAATTATAGACCTTGAGGAGGAAAGTCTTACCCTCAGGAGAGAGATGTTGCAACATTTGGACGTGGATGCCATCTAGACCTGGCTCAGAGTTTTGAGAAGATGAGAGGGCATGTCTAGCTCCGCCATGGTGCAAAAGCAGTTGTAGTCTTCAAGGTTTCCAGAGCGGAAGGCAAATCCTTGAGATTTAACCTGAGCCTTAACTGGAAGAAACTCAGTTGAATACTTATCTGAGCTAGACACTTGAGCAAAAGCACTGCCCAGAGTGTTAGCCATGTCAAACCTATCAACCACAGTACCTACCGGTGTTTTTAGACCTGCGATCGGCATATGGGTCGGTTTTCCAGATACAAGCCTTAACTTATCCCATACGACAGAGGAAGCTGTTTCATTAAAGGAGTCTACAAACTGGCTCCATGATTATTTTTTTGCTATCCTTAATAATTGTCATGCATCAGATGCATCACAGAGAAATTTCTTAAGTGCTCAAATTATTGGGAACCTCTTGTACAAGCACAAAAGTATTTAGAAATGGATGAAAACATGCAGATTTAGTTGCAAAAAAACTTATGTAACCATGAAAATAGTATGATTGTTGACAAAGTACTGTGAGTATTTTCCAATGCAATGCTAAATAATTACACAAACAATATTTTGAACATAAACATAACTAGTAATAAACTGAACCGTTACTCACAGAGGAAATTTTATAAACTCAGAGGAAACTAATAATATATCTCCTCTTTAAATGTTTGTACACAAGTTATTTGTATTTTTATGTGGGAGTTTATAGATATAATAATATAATTGTATACCTAAAACATTTGATGTTAGCAGTTACTTTCTTCCTGCAAGGACATTCCATGCTGCCCACATGCATGCAGTAGGGTGTGAAGATGCTGTAAATAGTTGTACTAATGTATTTGCTGAAGGCTCTTAATTGCCAAGATTATGTTAGCATCACCTGTGTTCCAGAATTTTGTCCCTCAAAAGTCTTTACATGTCAGTATATGTAATTTGTAAGCATACAAAACTGTGAACTTGTTTGGATTTGAAACCTTGATCTTAAGCATGAAGGCGTTGCAGATTTGTGGAAAGAAGCTTATGTAATCATGAAAATAACATTGCTGAGAATTTTCTCCAATGTAATGTTAAATAAGTACACAAGGAATATTGCAAACATTAATCTAACTGGTAAATGAATTGAATAGTAATTACAAAGGAGAATTAAAAAATTCATAGCAAACTAATGATATAATCTCCTCACCAAAATATTTGCATGCACTTATTTGTATCTAATGTGAGTGTTTATAGACCAAATAATACAATTGCATACAGAGACAATTTATTTTAGCAGTTACTTCCTTTCTGCAAGGATATTCCATCCTGTTCCCATGCTGTAAATAATTGTGATATTGTATTTATTAAGGCTCTTAATTGCCAAGATTATATTAGCATCATCTGTGTGCCGGAATTTTGTCCCTCAAAAGTTTTTACATGCCAATGAATGTCATTTATAAGCACACTCAGAAACTGTTACTTGTTTGGATTTAAAAACCTGAAATTAGGCACAAAGATCTGCTCTGAACCAATTAAGCTCAGACTGCAAGGATGCTGCTAGTCTTTCCCTAAGGCAATGCAATTGCTAAGTATCAGCAAACAGTTGCTCATACTGAAGACAAATGTAACATTTTTCTTTTTATCAGCAAAGTAATTATTCCTACATAGGCTTCTGAAGAGCAAGTGAGGGTGCTTCTAAACAGGAAATATTTCTTATGAATATTCATTTCTTGATGTCTATATATCATTTACCTAACTTGATCGCCTGCAGTGCCTTGATAATAAAAGCGGGCATTAAACACTATAAAAAAAAATGACCTAACTTGCTTTGAAATATCAAGTGGAAATTGACATCTGGAGTGTTATGCCAAAAGAAGGTAACCCATAACTACGGTATTTGCTTTTGTGAATGTGTGTTACTCATATTTATAACTTTACACTAAAATTAACAAATTTGTATGATAAAATTAGCAAAATACTGCTTTATGTGCATACCACTGGAAAAAAGATAAAATTCAACTGTTTCAAAATAAACTAAATGCAGGAAATGTACCTCTTTTGGGTATAAGATGTTTCAGGAATGATACTTCAAGTTTTATAATTTTTCAAAAAATAAAATCTACGAAGAGTGCCTAAAAAGTTCCCATTGGAGCAACAGCTGAAACTGCAAAATAAATTGAGGAGATTGGGAGAAAGTGTCTAAGGAAATACGGAATCGTTGCGGGTTTACTTCGTGGGTCATTGAAGTTTGCTATTAGGTCATTCCCACACACCCCGAGCCCTTATAACTTAAATCTTCACATAGTATTTCTTTTTTTTTTTTTTTTTTTAAATTACAATAAAACAGCTCCTACAATCGTTTTCCCATTATGCTATTTAGATACCTTAGGCCTCCAGTTGACAGTATTGCACAGCGTTGCTAAGTGTACGTTCCGGCTTGAAACTGGCAGATTGCAAAAATTACAAAATAGAGCAAAATATACCCTCAAGGAGAAAAGTCAACCCAAATTACGTATAAGTTTTGCCGTATTGAAGATTTCATTTCCTTGCTGCAAACGAAACTTAACTAGTTTGTATATTTCTTTGTAGCAGACAAACTGCAATGAAAAACATCTGCGTAATTTATCCTAATGTACTGTATTCAAAAGATCAATCTCTTCTTATGTACAGATTCAATGACACACTAATATTCAATGTCACCACACATCGTTGACCCAGTAAGATCTAACAGCTCTTGGATTGCTTCACAAAAGCAGGTTAAAGGAATTGCGAGTGCTTGAGAAAACAGTAGTATTTGTTTTATATCCAGAGTTAGTTTTCTTATATGTAGTGTTATGATACCGCGTGCGTGCGTGCGTGCGTGTCTGGTAGGCTCATGGTGAGCCTGGGTGTTGTTGCTGTGTACCTACCCTGGTAAGGGTTTAACCACAGGAATGAGGTGAAGGTTGAGGTTTTATTTTGAGTTTTCGAGTGTTGGTGTTAAGGAGGTAGCGCTGGTAGGCTCCTCGAGCATGAATGCTGAACTCTTTTACCCGACCTAAATGCGTATAATCTATTTGGCCGTGGGCCAGTAAAAAAAATTGCAGCAGCAACAACAACAATAACCGATTGAGAACAAGCAATGCCAATGCTAAAGTTGTAAGAAACTAAAAATCGGTGTTTCTAATAGGAAGATAATATTAGCCTATGGTATCACCTATTCGGTATCATTTATGTGATTTTCAACGTGTTAAAGATTAACAACCTGAATGTTCAGCAAATTGATTATGGGAGTGAAAAGGAAAAATGATCATTACTTGGGTGTGTGAGAGAAGAGGAATAGCTAGAGATTCGAAGGTAATATGGTCGTACCTATATATTTTGGTGATAGGCATAAAGCGCGTCGTTAGTTAACTCAGATGAATATTTGCTAGGGGAAATATAGAGCTCATAGACTGCAGACAACGTATTCAGATATATGTCAGTTTTCTTTTGTAGTTTATGATGCTGTTTCGTTTGTCATTAATAACGAAGTACGTATTCTCAAATTATTCCGAAAGTGAGAAACGACTATCAAATAATTCCATTATTCAGTCGGATTTAAAGTTAATTTTCGCAAAATGCGCCAAATAGTAGCATATATACGTTTTTTCATTGGATTTAAAAGTACTATGTAGTGGGCGTTCTAGCCCTTGAGTAATACAAAAGAAAAGGCCAAACTATCTTAGAGCGATCCCACGAAAATGGAGTTAACTGATCATAAAACATGAATACTTTGGAATATTTCGTATAGGTAGTCTAAAAGCTCATCAATATAACATTGGAGCGACACATTTAGTATCTAGTTTTAGTTCATGTGTGTATTTGAATGGTTTTAATGATAATCCATGCTGGTTCTATCCTATGTATTGCTTCTTGAGCAAATGAATCCAGATATACAATTACAATGTTTCCCTGGAGAATTGAAATTAATTTGAGTACACATACCACATTGAAACTGCATGAAAACTCTGATTCAAATTATATTGATTCTTGAATTCGATGTTCTTAGAAGGTGGGATCGGAATCAGATTGGACTAAAATATGTTGCATACAAATGCCTCCATGTTCAAATCTTTCTGAATATATAAAAGTGCCTCTTCCATCACCAACACCGCAGTCGATCGGTTTTTGGTTTTGAAGCGCTCACAGTTAATGAACACACAAAGCAATCAAAGATATAGAGAGTTGGAAGGGGTTTGCAGTGCAAACATGCATACTTATAAGTATAATCTGTTCCAAAGTATGCTCATTACATATATTGAAATTATATGCATTGATCTAATTCATAAAGTTATACACATTAAAGCTATTCTTAAAGCTATTTTTCATTATATATTATTTTCTGTTAGTGAGCATTTATTTTGCATTTAAGCCAATGCCAGTGTGTACATTCTGTTGTTAGAGACAACAACAAACTTGGTGATTTTTCTGTTTTTGCATTAGCAAATGTAATGAAAAAGGAAGAGACATTAGAGAATTAAGACCTTGTTATATTTATTTTTTGTACTGCAACATATTATTGTCCCACAACAAAAGTAGTATATGTGCTATTATATTTAACCTATGTGTTAACTTACTCTCTGAAAGCAGTAGCAAAATTGATATTATCTATACATCTATTGGAAATATATTTTTAAAAAAATAAAATGTAAATGGCATATTATTTATGGATGCTCTTTATCTACTATGGTTCTCAACCTCACATTTTAAATTGGATGTGAAAGACCACTTAATTTTGCTCAAAGGCCTCTCTATCAGGCTTGAGGTTCTTTTACCTGTTGTAAATCTGTAATACGGGCCAGTGTCTTTACTTCCCTTTCGAAGGAAGCCATGCTAAGGATTTTTACACCGAAAAAAATACATCGTCTTCGCCAGGTTTGAACTCGCGACCTTGGGTATATGAAGTTAGCATGATAACCATTACAACATGGAGGGCGACGAAATATGTTGTTGGTTGGGAGTGTGGATGGTTGCTGACTGTTCTATCTTCTGTCTTTGTTTATTCTCAAAATATATCACTACACTCACTTTATAAGATAATGTGTATATATATATATATACACACAAATATACAAAACACATATACAGCGCTACAGAATTCAAATTGACAAACTTTTAGGGATTGCAAAGGAGCGTTAAGTGAACATTTTGATATAGGACACATATGGACTTTAGGGTCACGTCAGTTGCAATAGATTAAAATCAATAGTGAATCAGTATGCTACTGACATAACTTCTCTGAGTTCCTGCTAACTGCAGATAATCTTAATCATGCAAGGCAAGTAGTAAGATAGCCAAGTGGTAAAATCACAAAGACGACAATGTTGTTCACAAGATGGTAACTCAGAGGTTCAAGTTGCAACAGGATTATTTATTTTTATGCATATTTTGATTACTGAATCATGCGACCCAAAATACAACTATTTCATGTACTGAACAGTGCTGCTAAATTTAACAAAAAATAATTTTAAAGAGCAATGAACTCCATAATATTTCAGTTAATGTATCATTCGACACAAAATACAACTATTTCATGTACTGAACAGTCCTGCTAAATTTAACAGGAAATAATTTTAAAGAGCAATGAACACCACAGCCTGTGTATATGAGTGTAAAAGTGTGATAGTGGAGATTCTCATTCACTTCAGAGTGGAGGGAATATGAAGGAACATTACACAGAAATAAATTTGTTGCTCATTAATAAAAACAAAATGTGTATGTACATAGATGTGAGACATGAATAGGCATTCAATAAAGTGTTTCCATGTCCACACATTCCATGTTAAAATTAACAAAAAATAAGGAAATAGATTTTTGTATACACTCCTCTAATTTGGGGAGATGCAAACAATAAGGAAGAAGAAAAACAAATGGAAAAAACAAAACTTCAGAATGCTCAAAATGGAAGAAATTTCAGCTTAACAAAAGAAAACTCAAATTTAGAGGCATTACTCTTACAGCAAGTAAAGCAACCCAAACTTCTTATTCATGCCTTTAATTGGAGATCTAATAATGATGAGTACAATAATAAGAATAACCCAATAATCAGAGTCCTCAAATTAAGGAAGTTGGGAATAACTTGGACAAAAATAATGAACGTAAACTTGCAGCTTCTATTTTTAAGCAAAGATGCACTAAAAAAATTGTTCAAAGTGACGTCCTGAAAATGCTTGAAGTGTTACAAATTACATCTTATTCAACTAATATCCTGGCAGGTAAATCCTCATCAGAGTTGACAGGAGTCTCATATATGAGGCTTCTGATCTGTCCCCACAGAAAATAATCAGGAGGTGTGAGATAAGTGGAACATGGTGGCCAAGTAATATAGTGCCGCTTCCAATCCATCGTCCGGGAAATGTGTTACATAAGTGGCCTTTGACATCCCTGTTAAAGTGGGCAGGAACTCCATCATGCTGGAACCACATTCAACATCATACATTAAGAGGGACATCTTCCAAAAACCCTGGCATATCGACTAAGAACTGGTGGTACACTTTCCCATTTAACCATGGTGGAAGAAGATATGGTTCAGTTATGTATTTTGAAACGATATTAGGCCATATGTTGACTTTGGTTTAATGCCATTCTTTCCCTTGTAAAACAACACTCTTCAGTAAAGGGTACTTGGGAAAGGAAATTCAGCTGTTCACCATACTCTCAGAGACCCAGTTACAAAACTGCACTCAGAGAATGTGACCAGCTCATGTCATGGCCTCAACTTCAGAAGTAGTATCACTCATAATACACTGACATGATTTGTGTCCATAGGATGTGCAATAGCACAGGTACTGGTTCAACAATTGTTATGAATGCTTTTGAGTACCTTCCTCAAACCTTGTATGCGACAAGTTTATCTTGCATTGGCATTAGGCATTATTTACAGTCAGGGACCCAGTTAACTGCAGATATTAGTGAATAAACTGGAAGGTAGAATGATACAGTTGGTATTATTGAGGGTATCTGACTGAATAGAGCCCTGCTGATTCATGTGAGTTTCCTTGTGCCTCCCCTTAGCAGTTCAGCTAACTCCAAAAAAGAGTATGCCATGGCTGTGATGTGAATAACTTAGTTCCAGTAGCAGATAGAGCAGTAATGCAATACATGTGCTATTAGTCTAGAATGACCTTGAAAGTATGCATGTGCAGCTTTTAGGGACACATTCACATACTTACTCATTAACTCATGGTACAGTGCAAACACAAGCAATTGCAGTAATGTATTCTATGTACATGTTCAAAAGCACCATAAGCACACCTCAAAAAATTTACTTACATTTTGAGAAAAATATTATAAATAAAAATTGGGTTCACCCCAAACTGTTACCACTCACTTGAATTCCGGGAAAAAAATTGACAGCTTGAACACAGTGGATTCTACACCATCTAATTGAAAGCGTAACATGCTACTGACTGCACCACTGCAGATAAGTAATCTACTTTCAGTTACAGTATCAGAAGGAGTAAAATACATATGCTATTAATCTGAAAGTATCTACGCATTCAGATCAACAGAACTGACACTGGCAAACCATTTTACAAACTATGCATAGGAAGAACATATAGCTTTTTTTTTTTTCCTGTGCAATATGTTAAAACATAGTATGTGAGTACCTCCATGAAATCACTTAAAATTTTAAAGAAACACTAATAATGAAAATTGGGTTTACTCCAAATGTATGCCATTAATGTGCTTGAAAAAAACATTTTCAGACTTTGAGAAAAGTTTGAACCAAGGACTATCAGACTAGGAGGTGAAATTGCTTCTGACTGCTCTGTTGCCATACATAAGGAACTTCTTGCTCTAATTCATACAGTTTTTCACAATGTGAAACTGGAGGTCACTGTCACCCTCAGTGGTGTAATGGTTACCATGCTGACTTCATATACCAAAGATCGCGGGTTCAAACCCGGCGGAGGACGATGGATTTTTTCGGGCGTAAAAATCCTTAGCATGGCTTCCTTCGGAAGGGAAGTAAAGCTGTTGGTCCCGTGTTGTAGATTTATGGCACGTAAAAGAACCTCAAGCCTGATTGAGAGGCCTCTGAGCAAAATTAAGCGGTCTTAATTTAGAATGGGACGCTGAGAAGCACAGCAGTTAAACAGCGTCCATAAATAATGCAACATTTACATTTATTTGTAGGTCACTGGTGTACTGGCCCTTGCTGGTGGAACATTTTCTTCAGAATAGCAAAGCTCATGTCAAAAATACCCCACATTGGTAGCTATTTTTGTCCTTTGGGGCAGAAGATAAATAGTTTTGAATGGAAAGCAGCACTGCATGTGAGTTAGGTCGTTAGTATGAATATTCCAGTGTAAAATCAATACATAACTGCACAGTTTGTTGTCACAGACCATAGTTGTCCTATTTCATTGTGATCCTAAACTATTCCTCTATAATCCCTGAAGGTTTGTTGGTTGAATTTTGAAACCTATATATGTATAGATATATATGAGGGTCAGTCAATAACTAATGCCTCCTATTTTTTTTTTTTTTTTTTTTTTTCTTTTAATTTGCAAGAAAATTAAACTTTGATTACACAGCTTGAAAGCCTTAACATTGAGGATTAAATTGTCACTTTTCAATGTGATCCCCAGCCATTTCCACAGTTTTGGTCCACCTTTTAATAAGGGCATGCTTTCAAAGAAATTAACGCAACTTCAAAGTGAATCACACAATGAACTTCCTTTAGCGGCCCAAGCAGATGGTACTCTGATGCGGCTAGGTCAGAGATTAGGCAAGACTTCCCTTCCAATTTTCACAATCACATCAGTGGTTTGATGACTGGTGTGTGGTTTTGCATTGTCATGCAAAAGAAGAACATCTGCCTTGGTTTTTATTGGGCAATTTCACCGAAGACGTGCTTTAAGATTTTTGAGAGTGCTGACGTATTGGACAGAATGTATTGTGCATCCCTACTCCAAAAATTCAACCAGAATCACACCCAGTGCCTTCCAAAACACTGTCACCATCATGTTCCCTGCAGTGGCACAGTTTTAAATTTTTTCTTCTTCGTTGAGGTTGTTAAATGCCATTTCGTTGACTGTTTTCTTGATTCAGGTTCAAAAAAATGAACTCTTATCCAGTCATAATGTTTACCAGAAACTCCTCCAAATTGAAGCACTGCAAGAGTTCAGTGGCTAATGTTTTTCTTGTCTCCTTATTCTCGTCGGTTAACATTCTTGGTACTCACCATGAACAAACTTTTGAGTATCTCAGTTGTTGAATAATCATCATCACACTGCCTTCACTGATGGACATAATGTAACACAATTCATCCATTGTTAGCCGGCAGTAATTAAATGATCTCATCCACTTGCTCAATGTTACATGGAGTCACTGCAGTCACCAGTCTACCACTCCCATTTTCATCAGCCAATGGTGTTTGCCCTTCTGCATCATTACAGCAATGGACCCATCTTCTAATAGTGCTGAGATCCATTGTTGCATCACCATACAAATTTTTTATCCTTTTATAAATACGAATGGGCATTTCAACTTCTGCATACAAGAATTCAGTTATGGAACGCTGTCTAATATGGACATCGATGTCAGTCATTTTGCAAAAAGCAACAATGCTGGCACCAGTTGGCTTAGGAAGCTGCTACTGCTGTGGATTAGAGAAGAAGGTTTGATGAATTGCGCCAAATTCAAGTTGTTCATATCCCTAACTTAGTTAAGGAAAACAAAACAGGAGGCATGAGTTATTGACTAACCTCATATAACTTCTTTTGCTTAATTGACCTGATGCAACCATCAAGGCACTTTAAGATAAGCCTATGAGAGAGGAATTTGAATTGGGCAGCAACAGATACAGAGCACACAGTGGCCACACTTACTGTACACTGTGCTTGGCTTGTTCACTTATTCATTATATGTTTGTTTTTCCATAGACTTGCATCATCTAATGCAGCAGCAGTAGTTGTGAAATGGATATTAAATTAGAAATCAAAGAAGAGAATGCTCTCTTAGATGATGTAACCTCACAGAATAAGACAGATTCCTTTACCAACAATATTATAATGAAGGTAAACAGTGATGCTGTAATTCTGGATGATTATGATTTAAAAGTCAAAGCAGAAATTAAATCTGAGCCTGTTAGACATCATGTCAACTGTGAGATGGATGCCAAAGATGAAGTTGTTTCACTGCAACACAGAGAATACAATAGTAATTATGAAATAGACAAAAAAATAGAAATTAAAGAAGAACCCTTGTGGCTGGAAACTGAAACTTCATTTGTTGGTGATGTCATTAAGGTAAGTTCTTTAGAAATCTACTGGAGGTAGAATTTGATTAAGATTGATAAAATATAAGTATAAGCCAATTAAAATTCATAAAAATGAATTCTTGGTGATGTTTTATAGTGTTTGTCAAAGAGTGTATTTAATCCTTAAAAATAAAATAATGTTTGGAATTTCTTTGTAAATAAAAGTACTAAGAATACATGTCGCATTGTAGCATGTGCTATTTTTTTTTAACCTGAATAAGCTTTGGAAATGAAATGAATGCTATACAGAGTTTATGTCATTGGAAGAACACACATAACCCACTATGAACGATAATATGTCTTTTTCCACTTTAGGACTGGAAGTCCCAAAAATTGAATATCAACCCAGTTTATAAAGAATTAAAAAAAAAAAAAAAAAATCTGTTATAATAAAAGCTGAGAAAGCTAGGATGAAGCAATATGTGTATCATATTTCTAATTGCTCATTTTTAAAACATACTTTGTGTGTACTTTGCAGTAGGAGTGTAATTTAAGTGTGAAGGGATTATAAAAGTCAGTTCCTCTCTTCATAATACTTATTATGTGAGGCTTTCTAAATACTTTGTAAAAGAATGAATATTTTCATCTTTATTGTGATTAATGGAATAAAATGTTCAAGAGAATATATCCAAGATGCAACTGGGTTCTCAGTTTTTTTGAGTTCTTTTCCTCAAGAGAACAGAGTGCTGCGGGGATCCAGACTAGGCATGACGCTATTTGCTATAGCATTTAGTTCTACATCAATATGTTTCCCCCAGGTGTTTGTCCTGCTTATTCATAGTGGACTTTGCCATCTTTTGTTTTTCTCAGCATATGCCATTTTTGAAGAACTGTCTCTAGCGGTGTTTAAGCAACCTCTATCCTTGAAGCTTAAAAAACAGCTCTTGCTTCTCAACTGAGAAATCACTGTGTGTAAACTTCTAGTGCCATTGGAGGGGATAGCCGCCTTGACTTCCTCTCAGGCCATATTTGCTTCATTTTTACATCTAAAAAAGTCCATCATTCTCCACTGGCTTTGAACCAGCAACCTTGGGTGTAAGATTTTGACTTCAGTCTATGTAATCTAGAGCCGCTACTTTTTCCTCAGATAGCTCCTCAATTGGACCCCCAGGGACCCCATAAGGCTGAGTGCACCCCGAACCAGGTCTTCCAGTGAAAGAAAATCCCTACACCATATGGGAAATCAAACACAGATCTCCTACTTGATAAGCAGTAAAGTGCAGTTATAGTTGGGAGGATTTATCTGGAAATATTCGCACTAAATCTTGTATTTCTGCGACTTTTAATTTTGGAGTTAATACACATATGGATGTGCACATAAGAAGTTTTTTCAAAAAGGCTCTTTCTTCTTCTATATTCAGTGGGTCCCAGAACATGCATATCCATTAAAATTTGACATTGAATGTATGAATGTAACACTTCCTCTACCAACTCATTTATACCAGAGGAGAGAAAGTAAAATAGAATTTGTTGAAATGTTGAATGCCAATATTCCAGTTTTAATCAGAAGTAACCTATCTAACAATTTTGAATCAAGAGATTAACCCAGAATCAAAAAATAAAAGTCGGCGTTCTTTAGATTTGGAGATATTTCATTTGGAAAGTATTTGCCTTATAGTTTCTATTTTAATAATAAGCATCACTGTATACCCACTGATGGAAATCATAACACAGAATTTGCTTGATGCACCAGTAGAGTAAAACAATAATGCTTTCATGAACCATTTTTCTTGTTGCTGAAGTCCTATTTTAATAATATGCAGAATTAGCTTCATGCACAAATAGAATAAAACTGAATAATGCTTTCATGAACAATTCTTTATATTGCTATTTTCATGGTTTGAAATTTCTTTTAGCGGAGTTACACAGACTCTTAAAAGAGTGCATTACAAATACTAGTGCTATACTGGAGAATCACACACTCCATTGTGGCTGTTAAGCGTTAATTTATAAATTAAATAGTAACAGCACTGAGAATTGCACAACTATATGAAGAGCACACAAAATCCCTAGTCCTTTCTTCCATTTTTATTTCCTTTGTAAATGTCTGATTTATGTATGTTTCATTAGTTAACAGTCGCAGTATTATGTACCATCTGCAAGTACCTATGTAGTAAAAGCAGCTGTTAAACACTATAAAAAAAGAAAAACGGTATTATGTTGGTACCAATGGTTAGTTGGATAAATGGTGACATGGTGTATCACAAAGACAGTTTGGCACAATTTTCTTCCAACCTTTTCTCTCTCCTTTCCTCAACAAGACCATCATAAATCTTAATGTGCTGCTGTTTTTGACTCTGACTCTCCTATAAATTTAAAACAAATACTCCCAAACTGCCCTTTATATAGAAAAAAATACTTTTCTGTAACCCCACCATACATGATTTGTATTAAATTATGATACATTACAAGTGTTAAGACATGCATTTTGTTTGTGGTCTTAAGATTTCTCAGAATGTTAACTTTTTTCACTGATACTAATTCTGTACAACAGAGAAAGATGCATGATAGGGGTAATCACATTGAAGGAAATGTTTAGACCTCGGTAAAATGCACAAGTATATTTTGCAAGTTTTTTATTTTCATAAAAAATCTTTAACCATTACTAAGATAATTTTTTTATGTTTTTAACTTTTTCTCTATTTTAAAAACAGTAAATGATAGAGAAAATCATACTTAAATGGCACATCTCTGTAAACTTTATTAAAGCGCCCTATTTATGTAATTTGTAGTATTATCTTTTCCGAGACACTGACTTTCAACTCCATAAGTTAGTGATTATTTGCAGAAGGGATACCTGAAGAATCACAGTATTTCTTAGGCTTCAGTTTAGATTTACCTTAATAGCTTATGTCCTCACAACATATGTTAGAAGCAATGGTGTAACAGTCCTCGATGTTGAATGCAAGGTAACATGTATATCGGTAATTCCAACAATTAGATCAATCTATTTTGGAGTTATCTACAGGTATAAAATTTTGAGACAGAGTATATGTATTTCTTTACAAAAGACACAATACCTAGATCTGGGAAGCATGTATAAAGTTTCCTGTAGGTAGTTCATTCTCTATCCCCCTACCAGATACAAACTCAGAACCTTAAGTTAATGATAGTTATAGGCATTGTACATTGAATTAATATTTTTCTCTACTACTTCTTCTGTATGAGAAGTACTTCACTGTAGTTTACTTCTAAAGAGTTCAATTATGTAGAAAGGCAGTAGATTAAATACAACATATCTAGGATGTTTAACTGTGATTTAAGAGAAAGAAAATAGGGACAGAAAATGAGACATGTAAAATAAGTTTAACTTTATTTTATATACTCTTTGGCTGTTAAGACATCAAGAATAAGAATAATGTAATTGGACTGAATTGACCTACAAGTCTGGCTCCACATAAATTTAACCAGATGTAATCAGACTACACAACCAATTAATGATTTTTATTTAATTAAGCTATCTTATGTAAATTGTCTTGGCAGAATAATATCACAGTCCAGCCTCTTGATTGGATGGTTACTGTACTAGCTCATAGTTCTTGAAGAATCAGTTATTTGATCAAAATTTCAAAACACTAGTGGTGTTGACATAAGTGTTATTTGGTCATCATTAGTACATGCGGCCCCAAAAAATTTACTCACCTGCCATTACTGAAAACGTGTAACCATGTGTAGAAACAGTAATGGATTTTAATGCCTTTATTATACCTAGTATTCTTTGGTTTACTTTATTGGTTAACATATAAAAAAAATACATTTGGTACCTCCAGAAAGGTGTTTCATAAACAACACTTAACTTAAATGTTGGCTATGGTGTGATAGACATGAAAGAAAGGTGGCACATTGGGAATTGCACAATAATAGCGGCTCTCTCTTCTAATTTTCTCTCCTGTTGCATCCTTCACCTGGGTACAGCAAGCACTGTCTAGTTACAGCTGCCTCCTCCATTGCTAGGATGACTTCAGAAAAATGCCACTTTGTTGATTGCATTTTCTTTTGGATAGTGTTTTAACACATACTTTTACATATGGCACTGCAGATGATGACACTAATGATACATGGAATGAAGAAGAAACACCAGTGGAACCCAGAGAAAACTTGTCTGCCACTTTGTCCACACAAACCATACATGCCTATGTAATCTCAGGTTTCTCTTCTCACTCTTTTTCACCATCTTTGGATTATACATAGTGCTGAGAAGTTGTATATTCTTCCGGTCTTTCCATTTTAGGGCCATTTCTTTCCCCCCCCTGTCAGGTATCTATTGCACCTTTATTTAGCTTTTTTGTTTTCAGAAGTTGAGATATTTCCTTCCTTGACAATCATACTGTCTCATACATATTGGTTCTGTATATGAGGATAGGTAGATGTGTAGAAGTTATTGTTTGTTAGAATACTGTGTTTCCAGCAATGGTTTTATCAAAGTCATAATAACTTGTGATGATACTGTTAAGTCCCTCCATTGCTAGGCTAAAATTGTTTTTTGTTACAAAATAAATAATACCATATATTTCCACTTTTGATTCTTGTAGCATATATAACTATAAACCAAACCT
This sequence comes from Hymenopus coronatus, assembly GCA_030762935.1. Lineage (NCBI taxonomy): Eukaryota > Metazoa > Arthropoda > Insecta > Mantodea > Hymenopodidae > Hymenopus > Hymenopus coronatus. The sequence continues at coordinate 29,764,236 of CM060899.1, read as the reverse complement.
ACCCCTTTAATGGCAAATATTGCGCACATTGTCCTTTATATATCATAAAATTTGTACTGCATTGCCTCTCTCTCTTATGTGAACCAAACTGCTTGTACACATTCCGAATTTTATTCAGGTTTGAACTAAGAGACATTGCAGGATGATAAACTTCATTGCTGGAGAGGCGTAGATATTTTTTCAGTGTTGCAACTCTCTTGCAGAACATTGTTGCCAGAAAAAATGAAATTATAATCATGGGATTTTTTTATTAATATTGCTTCTCTTCTGGTTTCCAGATGATACTTTGCAAAATAGTTATTATAAGGAAAATGCAAATATTGTTATTTGCAGTGGAACTCCACAACCCCTCCCTGTCACCTATGATGGCACAAGTAGCAAAAGTGGGCATTAAACACTATAAAAAAAAAAAAAAATCCGGTTTGGTTTCTACCATTACACTGGTGCTAAATGATTTGTCTCTGTTATATGAAGTAACTCATCATCAAAAATGGGATTGAAAAACTAAGCAATATTTTTGGTAGCATCTATGTAAAGTTCAGGCTGGAAGTAGAAATAAATGGGTATCTGGAGAGATATTATTACCTACATGCAATGCATCTATTGTCTTATTACTTTTAAATCCACAGAATTACTTGAATATGAATCAGTATTACTTTCGTGTAATATTTTTTTAACTATAGCTGCCTGATTTGACAAGGAAGACATTATTAGAATCTCTGTTCCTAGACATCATGAACATTGCAATACAAGCACACTTGCAAATAGCATTTGAAGATACACAACATAATGTTATTAAAAATTGTACTTAAATTGTCTTCATTCCCATCTGATATAAAGGCAGCATATTAATTCCAGATAGCAAAATGTGTGAGGATAATCCTTCCATCTAGTAGTGTGCACTGAATTAAAGTGATCTGAATGAGAATATTCAGAATAAAACCACTGAGAATTAAGAATTAAAAGTCCATAAAATAACTCAGATAGGAAAATTTTGAACATCTCCCTTTTCTAAATATCTTGGGATATTAGGGGAAGTGGTTAAGGTTGGCTTGTTTGAAAACTAAAGGCTTCTTTTTATTAAATAATTAATTGGTCTGTTTAAAAATATAATACTTATCAACAATCTGTTTATTTATGTAAAAGAACCTAGTCTATTCCTTGCATTGTCTTTCTATATATTTTAACCATTTATTTACTTTCTCCATAATATATCACTCATCCAATTGTAAAGTTACGAATGCATAAATTTTGGGAAGTTATCTGATGACACTATTATATATCTCTCATAAAGCTTTAAAGGTTGTGATAAATGGTTTAGTTTGCATTGTTTTAAACCAAATCACTACAACAGCATACAGTAAGAAACTGTTGGATTGGATTTTTCTGGTTTCATAATTTAACCAAGCATTACTCCATCCAAAAATTTAATTTTGAAAATTCACCAGATATGTGTTTTGAGTTTTTACTAATTCTATGAATTCTGTATTGCTGGGTGTGCATGCTTGCATTTGCAGATATATCCCTAATATCCCTGAGACTGAAGTGGGAGAATAACTCAAAAACAAAAAATCTGAAAAAAAAAACAAATTGTGCATCCAAACTTGTAGTAACATGATTTTCACAGAATCGGAATTATGGATTATAATTTCTTGTTCAAACCTGAACTATTTCTTCGGATGAAATGGCATTACATTTTTCCATTTGATCCTTTCTAGTATGGTTAACATTTTTGCTTGAAAAATATATACATATCTTCGATTTTCTGTGAATAATGAATAAACTGAATTTTGTACATTTATGTCTAACCAGTATTATGATAAAAGTACAATTATAAGAAAACTGCAATTCAAATTTGTAATTTTAACATATCCCAAATTACATCTAATGGACACTCATGAAGGTTTGATTTTTTTTTTTTTAAATCACCATATAAGTTTGTTACCATGAAAAATAGATTGGAATGTCGTTACTAAATATAGCTAAAGCACCTTTTATTCAATAGAAAACTATTCTTGGAAGGAAAATGCTGTAACATAATACCAATTAAAGAACAAGATTTCATTCACTTTGCAACCATTAAATATGACAAAATTTGCATGGATTTCTAGATCTGTAAAATTCATTTGAAAATCTTGTCTGTGTTCCTCAAGTGTCAAACTGGATGACATAATCATTAATATCAGACATAGAAAGTTAGCCATTGTTTATAAATAAGACATAAAAGATCTTATATGAAGCAGTAACATGTCTGGTCTGGCAAGCCCAAATAGAAGAGCACCAGGATTGTACAAAAGTTGCCATAAAATATCACATCATTCATAAGTTGGCAATTCTTTTCTTGTTGATTTGTTGCTCTTTGCAAGCAGTGTCAGCATAAAATTTGGAGTCTGCAAACCCTTGCATTTTGTAGTACTTATGTGACTATGTGAATGTTTCCATTGCATAAACTGTACAATCTTATGCTAGATGTAATTTTGACTGGTTGTAGCACTTTTTAAGTGCACTAATGTTAGTGAATTTTGTCATGGTAAACTCATGTGAATGTGTCTCGTAGGTTTGCATAAGTACATGGTTGCCTGAATTATAATATTTAATTACCTTTGCTAAACATTTAGTTTGCCTATTCTCTGTTCTTTAAACCCAACCATTTATTTACATCTAAATACTTTGTCCATTCTTCAAACTGTACGTTGATAACAGTATTGTGTAAAAGAAATAAAAGCTAAAAACTGAGTACAAATGACACCAGAGCAGTCTGTGCCTGGATAAGCTTCAACACCAATGATTCGTTGATATCTAGTTGATAATGAAAGGAACTAGCCTCCAAACAATATCTTCGAAATTTAAAAAGTGAGTGTGTTCAGTGTCAAAAAATTATTCCGTGTTTTACTTTCAACTTTCTCAATCCCAAGAATTTCCTTCCACCCCATTAAGTTATGTAACATTCAATTTTACATAGCAATTTATAGAGGAACCAACCTGTGCTTAATTGATAAAAATGATATGTAGGATATTTAACTAACACTGTGTATATGCTACATGAAGCTATTCATTTATTTATTTGTTTGTTTACAGAATGGAGACATTGGTTCAGTAAAACTAGCAAGGTAAGATTTTACAAACAGTTTTATCACTGATGGGAAAATACTATTTTGGTAATCTTGTGCAAAATCTATTAGTGCAGATCATTGCTCCCAGTTAGTGCAACATTTGTGAGGAATTATGCATAAATACAGGTGTGCCACATACTTCTTGAAAGCAATTTTTTATGGGAGACTTGTCATGATCCTCTTCAACAAACATTCACAATTTTATTCATTTATGTGTAGAGTATTTATTTCAGAGACATTCCCTTTATAAGGTAAGAGGTCAGAAAATTTCTTACAAACTCTACAATATAAATCCTCCTGATTTGCCAACACTGGAAAAATTATCTTCCAAAATGCAATGACGAAACATTAAGTAAAACATGGTTGGCATTAAGTCAGCATTAAGAGACATTAATATAAAAGAAAAAAACTGAATCACTATTGACAAAACTATCAGTTCCAGTGGTAGAAGTGTGGGAAATTTAATCATAGGTGTAGTGAAAAATGATGAAAATTTTCTCAACAAGAGTTCCTTCTATCCAGCGAAGAAATGCCAGCTGCAAATCATGTAGCAATACCTAGGGTATTTAATGAATTTCCGAAACCTCATGGGCAAATAGTATACAATACCATATATTGCTTCTGCTTACAGCTCTGCAGCATATGTGAGAAAAGCTGCTCAAGGTCTTAAGTGCAGGCTTCCCAAATATGATTCATATCATTTGCATCCACACTCAACCTAGATAGTATGAAGCAATCCAAATCTTTTATCCCAATATGAACAAGCTAGTCTCCAATGGGAAAAATGTGTTCGTAAAAGCGCTATAACAGATTGATACTTCCAATCATATTAAACCCAAGCATCCATTAATGCCTACATAAGTAGTCACGTGTTGGGGTACTTGGCTTAATGCTGTGGTATATTATGCAGATCAGTTTGAAACATTTGCAACAGTAGCAAATGTACTCCACAAAGAAAATACTTCTGTAATGGAGGCTATCCAAAATCATGCTAACTTAAAATGTGACTTAGCATTCATATCTTCAAATTTGTATCTATGAATTCATTCAAAAATCATTAGGTTATGCTTCAGAGCTAGACACAATATAGTGAAAGCAACTAAAAATCTTTAGCAGGCCTATGGAGACTATGTTTCCTTAAGGATTCAGTGGTTTGGTAGTTTCAGGCACTTTCAGAAAGAAAAGAGTCAATTGAAAATGAACATTGTAGTGTAAGGCCTATGATTCAAGAACTGATGAAAAGTCAGAAGAACCCAGAGTCATATACATGCAGATTGATGATGACGATTGTTGGTGTTTAAGAGTGTCATAAAACAAGGCCAAATAACTACATAAAAAATTAAAAGCAGAATACAACAACTGATAGCTAAAAGACACACCTGAATCTAAAATATTTAAAACGTGGTTGACGGGTTAAAATTAATGCGTGAGAAGAAAGATAAAATCATTAAGACCCATGAACCTCCGCTCAATTGAAAGCAATCGCGAAAAGGAAAACTTAAGAAACTAAATCCTTATTGGAAACGTCAGATTACATAAAAATGTAACAACTTTAGCGGCCTCTCTGTGGTCGTCGGCAAGGACCTACGCAAGGGAGGCCGGCAGGTGAAATGTTGAACGAAGGGTTGCAAGAGCAGCTCAGAGAGGACAGATAGGAACAGAGACCCTCTTAAAAATATAACTATGCATAAAATTACAGTGACCGATCCGCAAGCGAGCTAGTTGCACCTCCTCCCGACGGGATTTACGAGAGGAGCTTACCCAGGTAACAGGATGATTCTTCCCTTCCCTGAACTTGTTCCCGCGGAGAGACTTCCAATCTTCATGCTAGCCGGAGTGCATATCCTGTAAGCCGACGTGATCAGGAATCCAGGCACATTCCAAATTAACGCTGCAAGTGTGTAAAATGTGGAGGAAGTCCTGGATGCGCTGCACGATAGCACTGTGGTTGTACAAGTCACGAACGCTCTGGAGGGTGCTAAGACAATCAGTCATGAAATAGTCACTCAAATTCCGACGGCGAACATACACAATGGCTCGATAAATGGCATACAGTTGAGCTGTATAAATGGATATGCTACTGTGTCAACCAAAAGTATATGTATTGGTCCCAACGACAAAGGCATATCCAACACCTTTGGCGCACTTGCTGCACACCGTCGGTATAGATACAAATTCTAAACAAAACAAAAACAACCTATACTAGAGACAGTCATTACAGATTTCTCGTAGCTGCCATCCCGAGATCTACCTGGGATGTAGCACGTAACCAAGGGGGGTTACACCTCTGTTTTGGAAAACATGCAAGGCGGTAAATGGATTTTTTTTCTTTTTAGTTATTTATTTATGGACGCTCTTTAACTGCTTTGATTCTCAGTTTCGCATATTAGATTGCGCGTGAAATACCGCTTAATTTTGCTCAGAGGCCTCTCTGTCAGGTTTGAGTTCTTTTACGTGGCGTAAATCTACGACACGGGACCCATCGAAGGAAGTCATGCAAAGGATTTTTACGACCGAAAAAATCCATCGTCCTCCGCCGTGTTTGAACCGCGGAAACGGAAACTTATAGGCCAGGGACTGAGTGAGAAGTTTCCGTATCGTTCGTCCAGCACGGTATTGAAAAAATGGTAGAAATGGATGCGAAGGTATGCTGCTAGGCCCACAGCCATAATAACCTAGCGATATTTCACGCCGACATCGCAGCTGGGGTTCTGCCGATTCGGCGCAGAGGCTAACAACTGAGCTAGTTGGAAAAGCCTCAACAGCTACACGAATACACTTATTATGGACTGTGACTATCTTCTCAGCACAGATGGTCGTGCTGAAGAATACACAATGCATCCACGGTCTAACTTAGATCGAATCAGCGCTCGATAAAGACGGAATGTGTCTAATCTGCTCCCCAAGATATGCCACTTAGTATCCACAAAATATTCAGAGAACGGTCACACCGCGCTTTAAGCTGTGCTGTATATATGGTAACCAGCATTTTTTCCGATCGAAGATCAACCCCTGGAATCTCGACTCATCTGTGAAGGAAAGTAAATCTGGCCGGAGTAGAAGAGAAGGAGCCAAGCACCACCTACGACGCCAGAAGTTAACGCAGAGTGTCTTCTCAGTTAAGAAACGAAAGCTGTTTTTAAGCAACAGTCATAGAGATTGTCCAAACACCGCTGGAGAAGACGTTCCAAAAACGCCGTACGCAAAAGATGGCAAAGTCTTCTACGAACAAGCATGACGAGACTCCTGGGGGAACACATTGAGGGATAGCATTAATCGCAATAGGAAATAGCGTCACGCTCAGAACCGATCCCTGTGGCATACCGTTCTCTTGAGTAAAGTATTCTAAAACGCGGCACCTCACAAATTCCTGAATAAACAGCGGTAGGCGTCCGAGTATATGCCATTTGAACAGGGTACGTAATATCCCTCCTAGCCAACACGCTTTCTCCAAGTCAAAGAATATTCAAGTTTCAAACAGTTCTTAAAAAATCCGTTATTATCTGTATCGACATCGACTTTTTTTTAGTGTTTAACGCCCGCTTTTACTGCTCTGCCACCGCAAGCGATGACACTGATGATACATGAAAATGGAGCCCTGGTGGAATGAGATGGCGGGGGAAACCGGAGAACCCGGAGAAAACCCGCCCCTGCACCGCTTTGTCCACCACAAATCTCACATGCAGTCGCTTGGGATCGAACCCGGGCCGTCTAGGTGAGAGGAGAGTGGTCTGACCACTCGGCCACGGCGCGGCCATCGACAGCGATAAAAGATGATCACCGGCTGACTGACGTCGGCGAAAACCACATTGGGTGTTGGTCATTAAATGATGACCATATGAAACGCCTATTTACCATACGATCCATCACCTTGCAGAGGCAACTTGTGAGGGATACAGGACGATAGCTGGAATGAAGGGGAAGGTCCTTTCCAGGTTTCAAAATTGGATTTATGGTGGCCTCCCAAAGAGAGCTGGTGTAACATTTAGACCTGGAATCCATCTTGACTGGGTGCAGAGTTTCGTGAAGATAAAAGTGCATGGTCTAGCTCCGCCAAAGTGATGATAATGGTGTTTAAGGGCGCTCAACTGCCAAGGCGCTTAGCGCCCTTATGATAAAATCCGGGCAATAACCATTAATAAAACAGGTAAAAGTAGAGCTAAATGGGAGTATAAAACCAAAGTAAAATAACTGCCCAACCCTGAAAAAAAAAAAAGAGCTATCGATAAAACCATGGCTCAAACTGAAAGATTAAAAACCAATTATTTAAAAGTTAGTAATCCGCTTCATTACCATGGCATACAGGTACCACATTAAAACCTCAAGGTAAAAGAAACTTGTGCTAAAAATCTAAAAACACGTCCACTGCTCTTCGCTCATCTGCTACGACCTCGGCAAGAAATTATCAAATTGTGCCAGGTGACCACACATGATGAACTAACTGTCTCTCCCCACAGAGCGCATAGACAAAAGCGGGTCCGTGCTTAAAAAGGTAGCTCTGGGAAAAATACAGTGACCAAGTCGTAGTCGAGCTAATACTACCTCCTCCCGTCGGGATAAACAAGAAGAGGTTACCCAGTTGATAGGAACGCCCTTCACCTCTCTCAGCTTATTATTACCGCGGAGGGCCGTCCATTCCGTATGCCAGCCCGAAAATACCGTTCTCCGCACAACCAACCTAAAAAATTCTATTGAACTGGTAACAGTAGCACTGGGCTCTGTGACTGTCGATTTCGCTGCCAAATCCGTCAATTCAGTCCCCGGCACCGTGTCCAGGAATTCACGCGTACTCCAAATGAATAACAGAAGAGTGAAAAATGTGGAGGACGCTCTGAATGCACCGCCCTACAGGATGGTAATTGTACAGCTCACGAATACTGTGGGGGCACTAAATGAATCACTAAGAATAAGGCAATTACCTAATTTTCGACGGTGGATACACAGAAGAGCTCGGTAAACACCATACAGCTCCGCAGATTAAATAGATGAGCTACTAGACAAACCATAAGCAAAAGTTGCGATCCTAGAGGCACATCCAACACCGTCGGGGCACTTACTGGCGTCGGTATGTATACTAATACGGCCATTGTATTTTGATAGAAATTCTAATAAAAAAAAAAAAACTGCGAATACTAGAACACTATAAACAAGCGTAGCAAATTTCCCGTACACCCTCATCCTGCAATCGACATAGGAGGTAGCACGTAACCAAAGAAGATACATACTTTTTCCTCTTGGAAAAGAGTCTAGACATGTTAATATTCTGCTGCCGAAAAAGCTCATGGAAACGAAACCATATTGGCCTTGGACTCGGAGAGTGGTAGCAATATCGTTGGGGAGAAAAAGGCGTGAAAAATTGGATGACCAGGCATGCACTTAAGCCCATAGCCATAATTAGCTAGCAGGACATCATGCTGACATCGCAGAGGGAGTTCTCCCAATTCGGCGATAGGCTAAAAACTGGGCTCGCTGGAAAAGTGCCCTGATTATGGACTGTGTCTAATCTTCTGAGTACAGATGGCACGCTTAAGAATACACAATGCAGCCATAATCCAACTTCGATCGAATTAGTTCACCATAAAGCCGAAGCAACGCACTCCGATCCGCTCCCCAAGATATCCAATTCGTATCCGTAAAATATTTAGAGAACGGCCACATTGCTTTCAGCTGTGCTGTATGTGGTGACCAACAAAGGTTCCGATCCATGATCAACCCATGGTATCTCATCTCATCTGCGAAAGGAAGTAAATCTGACCCGAGTCGAAAAGGCGGCAGCTGTCGCAACCAGCGGCGCCAGAATTTAACGCAGACTGTGCTCTCAAAACAGAAACGAAAGCCTAGTTTCAGCTCCAATCATAGAGATTGTCCAAACGTCGCATGAGAAGGCGTTCCATAAACGGTGTATTCTGAGAAGTACAGACGATGGCAAAGTCATCCACGAATAAACAGGATTAGACACCTGGGCGAACACATTGCGATATGGAATTAATCGCTATATCAATCATCGTCACGCTTAGTACCGAGCCCTCAAGATCCAGGTTGTCATTCAGTTCGAATTAAAATTCTTAAAGATATTCCTAATATTCCTACTCATGTACCAAAGATAAAATACCCCTCAGGGGCCTACTACGGTAGGAACGGGTTTGGCGCACCCGGGGTTTCCCGAGCCACCCCTGACTCCCTCGTGTGCGCAACCGCCAAGTAGTGAGGGAGTCAGCCTGTCAGAATGCCCGCCCACGTGTAGACCGTGCGTGTAGACCAGCTTTAGTGGAAAGGAATATCCTGTTGGTTGATGGTTGCTTATCTGAGCCTGGACTTCTGTTCTTTCAGTGACTGGGGAGGCTGCGCAACCTAATACACCGCTTTGGTTTCTGCTTTGCCTAAACGGGAGGTTAGGGATTAACCCACCCCTAATCAATAGATTATTATAATATAATATTTATTATACCGAACTCTAGGGTGAATGGGACGGCGAGCCTGCTATATCCCCTGTGTATCCCTGTCACGCCAGTGAGGTGAGTTGGGCTCCGTGGTGGGTGGGGAGCACTGGGGGATGAATTTAAACCATATCTTTATGAAAAACCCTAAGTCTGATTCTAACATGTGTGGAAAAGTAGTAGTCTAGTCTAATGGTCCTCGTTATTTAGTTATATCTGGGACAGAGGAAGGAAGAAAGTTTTCCTCTGTGAGCCCTTTCGCAGTCCAAAAGGGATTAGACAACATCGCTGGCCCGGTTAATTCTTGTGTTAGAGCTCGAAATGGTACCCTCCTGCTTTAGGTAATTTTAGCCTCCCAGGCAGCAAAGATTCTTCGAGCAAAAATGTTAGGCAGCTACCCAGTTAAGGTGGAAAAGCACAAGACCTTGAACTCCTTGCGTGGTGTTATCAATACCCGCGCATTGGACGGTATGTCTAATGAGGAGCTTCAAGAAGATCTGGGAGACCAGAGCATAACATCCATCGATAGTGTTCAACAGAAAGTAAATGGTGAATTCGAGCCTACCTGTACCTGTTCGTTACCTTTGACCGCGTAGATCTCCCTCAAAGGATTAAGGCCGTGTACGAAGCCATCGACGTTAGACAGTATATTCCGAACCCCTTACGCTGTTACAAGTGCCAGCGATTTGGGCATACGAGCGATGTTTGTACTGGTCGGTCTACCTGTTCTAGTTGTTGTGACATTTCTCACGATGGGGATTGCAGCACCCTTCAATCTTGTGTGAACTGCAGCGGTAAACACCCATCTAGTTCCCAAGATTGCCCTCGTTTTGCTGAGGGGATAGCGATCCAGGAGATAGGGTGTAAGAGAAGATGTCCTTTTCCGAAGCCCGTAAGCTCCTGTGTATCCCACAACCCTTTGTCCCGCGGTTCGGTTCTTATAGCTCTGTTACAGCTAAACCGGTGCCTAAGCGGGAAATCGCAACGCAGACCTGCGATATCAACGGGGCCACTATATCAGAACAGTTCATTTTTGCTAGACCCCTCCCGAAGACGTCAACAACTACGTCAACGTCGGCATCACCATCTGCCAAATCCGCCAAAGTAAAGCATAGCCCAGAAAATTTGTCACCTCAGCCGTCGACTTCAGGCAATAAGACCGGACAAATCATAAAATATTCTGCACTACAGAAACGTTTCAAGACCAGATACCTAAAGACTGACTTTTCTAAAGAGCGTGTTGCGCCTGCACCCAATACATCCAAGGGTGGTAAGAGTCCTCATCACTCTCCACGGAGATCTGCTTCTGAGGAATCTTCTAGGTGGAGCTCCGATCGGCGACGTTCATCGTCGCCGATCAGTACCTCAAATTGGTTCGAAAGTCTCTATTAATAAGGGATCCTCCCCTATGGAGAGGGAACAGGAGAATTCTGCCCCGACTTCAAAACCGACAGTGCGTAAGCGGCCGGATGGTGCTCATGAACAAAGTGTTAGTCCGACGGCTAAAAGGTATAAATTAAACCGACCAGTACCGCCCAACATGCAGAAACGTCTTTCTATTTAGAACTTATACCATAATATAGACCATGCCTATCCTACAGTGGAACATACGCGCATTCGACCACGACGAGCAGAACTTGAGCTGTTACCGCGCATCAACCTCTAGTCGTCAGCTTACAAGAGACAAGGCTTCGTCCACATGACAAAGTTACCTTCAGGCACTACTCTTCTCTACGGTTTCATTTATCTCCGGCAGAAGGTGTTCTAGCACACAGGGGCACAATGCTGCTAATCAGAAGTGTAGTTTATGTGATTCCGTCTCCTTAGAATCTAACCTCCAATTAGTCTCTGTAAGGATTACACTACCATCTGTCTGATTTACCATTTGTAGTATCTATCTACTTCCCTCTAATATCCTCTTGCGCAACGAGTTAGAAGACCTCGTTTACCAGTTACCAACACCATTCCTGTGGATGGGGTACATGAATGCCCCCACTTCCTTTGGGGCTCACCTCGGGCTTGTGCGAGAGCTAACATACTCGCCGATTTCTATGACGCTAATCGCTTCTCTCTCTTGAATACCGGAGAGCACACATTCCTTTCTGATACCTTTCAATAGTTTTTGACATCTGGATATACAATTGGCAGTTTTCTTACAATGGAATGTTATCTCTGATTTGCATTCTAGCGAGCACTTTCCAATTCTTATTAGCCTCTTAGCCCAAGATGTATGTTCCGCGCCTTTGCCTAGGTGGTGCTTCGACAAAGCCAACTGGAACCTTTATTCCAGCCTGGCCGTTTTTAATTTCAGAGAGCACGACTCTGTGACTTTTTTAGTAGAACACCTCACAGAGACCATTCTTTCTGCTTCCGAGCTCTCTATCCCGCGGTCAACTGTACAACCCCGTCGCTTTCCTTTCCCCTGGTGGATAGATGCCTGCCGCAATGCTATTCATGCTCGCAGACGTCTCAGAGTGTTCCAACGTCGTCTTCCACTAGATAATCTGATAGAATATAAAAAGCTACGTGCCAAATCTAGACAAATTATTAGGGATAGCAAAAAGACATCCTGGAGTAAATTTGTACCGTATTTTAACCAACATACACCTTCCTCTGTCGTATGGGATAAGTTAAGACATGTGGCCGGAAACTCGACCAAAATGCCAATTGCCGGTCTCAACACAGCGATAGGCGCGGTAGTAGATCCGTTTGACGTGGTTAACAATTTTGGCAGTGCTTTCGCTCAAGTGTCCAGCTCAGATAATTATTCCCCTTAGTTTCTCCTTATCAAGGCTCAGGTGGAGTATACAGCTTTCCCCTTTTCTTCTGGAAACCTTGAGAATTATAATCGCTTATTCACCATGGTGGAATTAGACCATGCACTTTCATCTCGCGAAACTCTGTACCCGGTCGAGGTGGAATCCACGTCCAAACGTTGCACCATCGTTCTCCTGCAAGTAAGGCTTTCTTACTCCTAGTCTATAATCGTCTACATCGTTGACGCCACTTTTCCAGAGAAGTGGCGGGAAGCCACCATAATTGCAATATTGAAACCTGGAAAAAACCGTCATTTTCTTTCCAGCTACCGTCCTATTTTCCTCACCAGTTGCTTCTCTAACGTAATGGAACGCATAATCAATAGACGTTTGGTGTGGTAGCTTGAAACTAACCATTTTTTCACCAAAACCTAGTCTGGTTTTCACCGAAGTCGGTCCACAACTGACCATCTTGTGTCGCTGTCGACGCAGATAATGGACTTCTTAAGAACTGCCAGACAGTTGAACAATTCTTTGACTTGGAGAAAGGCTATGGTATCTGCTGGCGATGGGGGACATTACGAACCCTCTTCAACTGGCATTTGCGTGAACGCCTTCCGCTGTTTATTCATGAATTTATGAGGGACCGCGCTTTCCGAGTAAGATTTGGCTCGGTTGTTTCGAACCTTTTTATTCAAAATAACGGTGTGCCATAGGGTTCGGTTCTGAGCGTGACGCCGTTTGCTATTGCGATTAATGCTATCTTTTAATGTGTTCCCCATGCTTGTTCGTAGTTGACTTTGCCATCTTTTACACTTCTCAACGTACGCCGTTTTTTGGAACGCCGTATCCAGCGTTGTTTGGACAACCTCTATGATTGGAGCTCCAAAGCCGGCTTTCGTTTCTCAACTGAGAAGACAATCTGCGTTAATTTCTGGCGTCGTAGCTGGCGAATGTCTCCATCTCTTCGGCTCGGCCCAGATCTCCTTCCCTTCGCAGACCAGGCGAGATTTCTGGGGTTCATATTCGATATTCGGAATCTATGCTGGTGACCACAAATAGCACAGCTCTGAGCGCGGTGTGACCGTTCTCTGAGTATTTTAAGGATACCAAGTGGCAAATCTTGGGAAGCAGATCAGACAATGTTACTCCGTCTTTATCGATAGCTAATTCCATCCAAGTTAGACTATGGCTGCATTGTGTATTCGTCAGCACGACCATCTGTGCTTCGAATATTAGACGCAGTCCATAATCAGGGCATCCGTGAGGCTGTTGGGACTTTTCCAATCAGCCCAGTTGTTAGCTTCTACGCCGAATCGGCAGAACCTCCTCTACGATGTCGGCGTGAAGTATTGCTCGGCAATTATGGTTGTGGGCTTAGCGGTATGCCTTCGCACCCAACGTTTGCCCAGTTTTTTAATAGTGTGCTGGACGAATGATACGGAAAAGTGTCATTCAGTCATAGGCCTGCAGGTTTCCGCTTCCAGGAGCTCCTTCGAAAACACGATATCGCACTGCCTCACATGTTTTCCTATGGCGAGAGGGTGCACCCCGCTTCGTTAGGTATTACATCTCACGTAGATCTCAAGATGACAGTGTACGAGAAATCTGCCATGCCTGTATCTAGTATCCGAACTTATTTTTTAGAATTTTTATCGCACTTCAGTGAACGTATCTGTATATACACCGACAGCAGTAAGGGTGCAGACGGTGGTGGATGTGCCTTTGTAACTGGGACCAGAACGTATACTTTTACTTTGCATAGTAGCTCATCCATTTATACTGCTGAACTGTATGGCATCTATCGAACTATTCTTTATGTTCGCCGTCGGAATTTGGGTGACTGTCTCATATTAAGTGATTCTCTTAATGCCCTTCAGAGCGTTCGTGCGTTGTACAACTACCATCCTATTGTACAGCGGATCCAGGACCACCTCCACATTTTACACCTTTCCAATGTCAACGTGGAGTGTGCATGGATTCCTGTCACGTTGATCAGCACGGAAATGAACTGGCAGAATTGGCAGCTAAGAGTGTAGCAACGCAACCCAGCACTGCGGTTCCTAGTGTAACCACTGCAAGCCCTGTTGTGCGGAGGTCGGTGCGCTAGTGCCGGCATGCAGAGTGGGCGTCTCTCTGCGGTAACAAGCTCAGGGAAGTGAAGGATCTCCCTGTACACTGGGTCACCTCCTCTCGTAAGTCTCACCGAAAGGAGGTGTTATTGGCTCGCTTGCGCATCGGTCACTGTATTTTTACACATAGTTATATTATAAAGCACGAACCGGCTCCTCTCTGTGAACTCTGTGGAGCAGCATTGACTGCCAGCCATGTGTTGCTGGAGTGTGCTGCTGTAGCACATATTCGCTCACTTGCGGACCTTGCCTAGCGGAGGTTACAGATGAGAACGTTACAGATAAAGTTTTTAGGTTTTTATGTAGAGAACTTTTTATATTGCATTTTTAGATCATTTTATTTCTCTTAGGCTTGATATGGAGCATTAGTTCTGTTTTTGTTTTTTTAACAGTTTAAAATTTAATGATCAGAGGTCTTTTTTCTTTTTATTGTCTTCTAACTTTTAATATTTTATTGGCTATAAGCGCCATTTTTCGGCTAGTTTTTAATAGATTCGTTTCCTGGTCCTTGATCGTGAGTGGTTTGCTCTTATCCCTTTTAGCTCTAGTTTTATCCTGATTTTATGTATAGTTGGTACGGTTTGATTTTCAGGGCGCTTATAACCACGAAGTTGAGTGCCCTTAAGCCCCACTCATCATCATCCGTTCTCTTGAATAAAATGGTTAGAAAATACCGAGCCGACCCTTACTCGAAAAAGCGGTCCCTCATAAAGTCCTGAATGAACAACGGTAGGGAAGGGATCTAAAATCCCTGCCCGCCAACACATGTCATAAGCCTTCTCGAGGTCAAAAGAGATCCCAACCGTCTGATAATTCTGAAGAAAGCCGGTCATGATCTGCGTCGATAGTAACACAAGGTGGTCAACAGCTGAACTTGCATTCGAAAACCACATTGAATGTTGTTCAGAATATTGTGAGATTCCAGCCACCACACCAACCGTCCATTGATCATGCGTTTTAGCACCTTGCAGACGCAGCTGGTGAGGGAGATAGGACGGTAGCCGGAAAGGTGACGGTCTTTTCCAGGTTTCAAAATTGGAATTATGGTGGCTTGCTGCCACTTTTCTGGAAAAGTAGCGTCAACTTAGATACTATTATAGACTTGGAGTAAGAAACCCTTACCTGCAGGAGAAAGATGGTGTAACAATTTGGATTCCATCTCGACTTGGTGCAGAGTTCCGCGAAGGTGAAAGTTCATGGTCTAGCTCTGCTATGGTGAAAAGGTGATTGTAACCTTCAAAGTTTCCAGAGCGGAAGGCAAACCCTTGCGATTCCACATGAGCCAAAACTGGAAGAAACTCGGGGCTAGACTCTTGACCGAAAGCCAACCACAGCGCTGACAAGTGTCTTCAGACCGGCTATCGGCATATGGGTCGCTTTTCCAACCACATGCCTTAACTTATCCAGAGGAAGGGGTATGTCGAGTAAAATATGCCTAAATGATATTTTTTTGCTATCATTAACACTTTTCCTGAATTGGGCACGCAGCTTTTTATATTGTATAAAATTATCGAGAGAACGTGCCGCTGGAAAATCCTGAGAGCACGTCTGCGAGCACAAGTGGCATTCCGGCATTCGTCTGTCCACCAACTTGACCGCGGAATAGAAAGCTCAGAAGCGAAATTATTTGTCTCGGTGAGGTGCTGGATTAAACAATCCACCGGGTCATGCTCATTATAGTGAAAAACGGCCAAGTTGGAATAAGAGTTCCAGTTGGCTCGTTCTAAGCGCCATCTAGATAAGCCTATGGAACATACAAACTGTTCTAAGAGACAAATAAGAATACGAAAGTGGTCGCTAGAATGTAAGACAGAGATGATATTCCATTGTACGGAAACTGCCATCTGTGGAAAACAAACTGATACATCCAGGTGAGAAAAACTATTGAAGGGTCAGAAAGAAATGTCGGCTCTCCGGTGTTCAGGAGAGAGAATAATAGAATCCAAGAAATATACGATCAGTTGACCTCTTCCACAAGCCCGAGGGGAGCCCTAAAGTGGGTGGTGGACATTCACGTCCCCTACTAGCAGAAAAGGTGTTTGTAGCTGGGACACTAGGTCCGCTATATAAGTGTGCGAGAGGCCGTCAGATGAGGGCACATATATACTGCAAATGGTGAAGCAAATGGAAGGCAGCTTAATCCTTACAGCAATGGTCTGAATGTCAGATTGAATGGGTACCGACTCAGCGAAGACATTATCCCTGATAAGAATCATGGTGTCCACATGTGCAGGAACTCCATCCACCGGTGATATATCACACTGAACAGAGGAGTACTGCTTTATTTTAAGGTGATCTTGGGGACGCAGCTTGGTCTCTTGAAAGCATACGACCAAAGGCTGATACTGGTGGAGCAACAATTCAAGCTGTTGTCGATGTGATCTAATTCCACGTATGTTCCACTGTAGGATAGCCATAGGATTGGTTTTGAATGTAAAGGCGTTTCTGCATATTTGGATGCGCTGGCTGGTTTAGTTTGTTTTTCTTGGCCGTCGCACTAACACTTTTTTTCAGGAGCACGATCCTACCTCTTACGCACTGACCGTCTTGCATTGAGGGCAGGATCCTCATGGTCCATCTCTTCCATCTGGAAGGACCCGTGTTCTAATGAGAATTTCGGTTGAATTGCAAGTACAAAAGTCACTAGTATGCCCAAACCATTGGCATTTGTAGCATCTGAGTTAGTTTGACATATAGGGTCTTACCTCGATAGCTTCGTACCCTGCCTTAATCCTTTGGGGAAGTTCTACCTGATCAAATGTAAGGTACAGGGTACGGGTAGGCATGAACTCGCTATTATCTTTCCTCTGAACCCTATAAACAGATGTTACACCTTGGTCTGCTATGTCTTCTTGAAGCTCCTCGTTAGACAAACCGTTCAAGGCGCGGGTGGTGATAATGCCATGCGAGGAATGCACGCTCTTATGCTTTTCAACCTAAATAGGGTAGCTGCATAAAAGTTTTGCTCTAAGTATCTTCTCTGTCTGGGATGCTGACAGTACTTCAACCAGGAGAGTCCTATTTCACTGGACCAGCAATTTTGTCTAAACCCTTTTGGATAGCAAAAGGGCTAAGCAAAGTAAATCTCCTCCCTTCCTCTGTTCTATTGATAACCAAGTACCAAGGGCTATTGCACTCAACTACTTCTTTTCCAGACACGTTACTATTGAAAACTTTGTTTTTGCCATATAGGAAGCAGAATAAATTCATCTCCCGTTGCTCCCCACCCTCCAAGCAGCCCAATATGTGGTCACCCCACTGGGGTTACAGGGTTACACACGGGATATAGCGGATGCATCATCCCACTCACCCTGGAGTTCGGTATAATACCTTGTCCTGGCCGATTTGCTGGGTGTGGGTTAATCTCTAGCCTCCCATTTAGGCAAAGCAGAAGGTTACTGAGGGTCAGAAGCCCAGGCTCAAATGCACAATCCTCAACCAACCAGGATATCCCTTACCATGAACACGTATCTCCACATTTGTCTTACACATGGGTGAGCATTGTTATGCACTGACTCCCTCACCACTCGGTGGTCCCCCACAAGAAGGAGTCAGGTTTGGCTCGGGATCTGGGTGCGCCACACCTGTATCTACTGTAGTAGGCAACTGGGGCCGCCATGGCGAAAAGCCGGTTATAGAACTCAAGGTTTCCAGAAAAAAAGGGAACCATTGAGATTTCATCTGAATCTTGATAGGCAGAAACTCAGGGGAATGGTTATCCGAGCTAGACACTTGAGCAAAAGCACTACCAAGAGTGTTAGCCATGTCAAACGGATCACATACAGCACCTACCGCTGTACTGAGCCTGGCATTTGGCATTGAGGTCGATTTTCCTGTCACATGTCTTAACTTACCCCATATGACAGAGGAAGGTTACAAACTGACTCCAGGATGTCTGTTTGCTATCCTTAATAATTTGTCTAGATTGGGCACACAGCTTTTTATATTACATGAGATTATCCAGCATAGAGCGACGCTGGAAGACACTTGAGAGCACGAATAGTATTTCGGCAGTCATCAGTCCACCAAGGGAGAGGAAAGAGACGGGGTTGTAATGTATAAATATATATAAGTAAGTAACACTCTTATGGAAGCAGTAATGGATAATATATATTCTTACA
Source organism: Hymenopus coronatus (assembly GCA_030762935.1). NCBI lineage: Eukaryota > Metazoa > Arthropoda > Insecta > Mantodea > Hymenopodidae > Hymenopus > Hymenopus coronatus. The sequence continues at coordinate 29,745,677 of CM060899.1, read as the reverse complement.
AATAAAGAGACAGAGTAACTTACAACATACTTTATTTACTATGGGAAATGAGCTGAGGTTTTCTTTATACTCTTACTTATGAATTGCTGGTAATTTGGTTTGAACTTACTAGTAACATAATTTTAATTTATATTCTACAATTGTTTTATGGTCCCCTGTTAGTAAATAATACCATACTCCAGAGTCTTCCAGAATATGAGTTGCAAAATTTCTGAAAGTGTAGCTAATCAAAGCCTTTTCCATTGTTTGGCCAATTATAGCATACAGGTTTGCTTTTGCAAATCTCCTTCACTTTATGCCCTTTTGCCAATATCCTAGCTGATTCCATCATGCTGGTTTGCCCTTGATGCTAATATAATAAAGAGGGAAAATTTATATATGCCTACTGGTGGCGTTTTCCTTAGGGTTTCACTTGGTGGCCTGGAAGTACGGAACCTTCATATTCTCTAGATTCACATCTTTTCCTCTATATGTTAGGGTTTCTGTATTATATGAAAGCTATCACTTTTGAGTTTATAACTGAAGAATCAAGTAGAGGTTACAAAGCCAGCATATAGAAATTTAAAAATGTTCATTTTGCTTTAACTTAGGTATCTCCTTTGTACCTACAACAAAGTGCAGTGAAATCATCTAAGTCAATTAACATGAAACAGTTAGAAAAAATAGTCTTTTTAAGAAGATTGGTTAGACAAATCATGTGAAGCATGAGGTTTTTATAAAGCCTTACTTGTTTTCAAAATGTACATGTTGAATACCTCATTAGAATTTGATCTTTCTTTCCTGCAGAAGAACTGATGAGAAATATTGCATACTGGCCTGCATATAGCACTGATACAAAAGTGTTTCTTGTCATTTTTAGTTCATATAATTATTTTAAACAGCTATTATTCAAGCAGTATTTTCAGAAACTTAAGATTAATTAAGATATTTTTCAATTGAAACATCCCACTATTATATTGCACATTAAACACATTAATTTGACTAATATACAAAGTTGCTGTATATGACAAATTTAAAACTACAGTTGGTGTCTTAGAAAATAATGATTTCCGCTTTAATATTTAATTTCCTTTTATTCATTGCTTGTTGTGCCTAATACTTAATTATCGATAATTTCAGATTATGCAGAAGTGCAGTATCAAGAGTTAGCAGTAGTGCTTCATCATTGTGCTCTGCTGGAGATTCAGAAAAAAGCATGAGCTTCGTTTTTGGAATGGACTGTCCTGAATTTGAAAGTCCAGAAAATGGTGGCAGAATAATACCACTTGTAGAAAACCCAGTTTGTTCAGATCAATCTGGTACATGTAGTAACACAGAGGAAATATACAGCATTAGTTGGCTGATTCGTAAGGGTGAAGTGTCACATAAGAGTAAAATTTATAAAAAGAGCTTTACTCATTTGAAATCCAACAATTTCATAGATGAAGATAAAATGTCTCACAATTATGTAATTTGTAACAAGAGAATTGTTGGGTTGTCACACCTAGAAAGGCATGATTTGTTAAATGAGGGTACTCTTCATAGCTGTGATATTTGGAGAAATACCTTTACTCAGATGGACAATTTGAAATTGCATGATTTGATACATAAAGGTAAAAAGTATCACAAGTGTAAAATTTGTGAGAAGAGCTTTACTCAGGCATCAATTTTGAAAATGCATAATTTGATACATGAGGATATAAAATCTCACAAGTGTAAAATTTGTGAGAAGAGCTTTACTCAAGTGTCTTCTTTGAACCTGCATAATTTAATACATGAGGGTAGTAGGCCTCACAAATGTGAGATTTGTGAGAAGAGGTTTACACGTTTGTCATATTTGAAGAGGCATGCCTTAATGCATGGGAATAAAAAGCCTCACAAGTGTGGAATTTGTGAGAAGAGCTTTACTCAGGCATCAATTTTGAAAATGCATAATTTGATACATGAGGATATAAAACCTCACAAGTGTAAAATTTGTGAGAAGAGCTTTACTCAAATGTCTTCTTTGAACCTGCATAATTTAATACATGAAGGTGGTAAGCCTCACAAATGTGAGATCTGTGAGAAGAGGTTTAATAACTTGCCATATTTGAAAAGGCATACTTTGATACATAAGAGTAAAATGCCTCACAAGTGTAAAATTTGTGAAAAGAGCTATTCTCACCTGTCATCTTTAAAATTGCATAATTTGGTACATGAGGGTAAAAACCTTCACAAGTGTGAAACTTGTGAAAAAAGTTTTACTCAGCTGTATGCTTTGAAATTGCACAATTTGATACATGAGGGTAAAAAGCCTCATAAATGTGAAATTTGTGAGAGGAGGTTTACTCTTTTGTCAAATTTGAAATCACATAGTTTGATTCATGTGGGTAAACAGCCTCATAGGTGTGAAATTTGTGATAAGAGGTTTACTCATTTGTCATATTTGAAAAGGCATAATTTGATACATGATGGTAAAAGGTCTCACAAGTGTGGAATTTGTGAGAAGAGATTTACTTCTTCCTCAAATTTGAAAAGGCATAATTTAATACATGACGGTATAAAACCTCACAACTGTGAAATTTGTGGGAAGAAGTTTAGTTCATTATCACATCTGAAAAGGCATAAATTGGTACATGATAAAAAGCTGCACAATAGTGAAATTTCTGAGGAGACTTACACAATTGCCTGAATTGAGAGGCATAATTTGAATGCATGGGGTTAAAACCCCTCAAATATGAAATGTGTGTGATGAAGTTTACTTTTTGTATCACATATGAAGTTGCATATTTGGATACCTTAGGTTAAGAAGCCTCTGTGTGTGAAATCTGTGAGATGAGGTTGGTTACCAGAATGTAGAAGCAGGATTTAAAATCACTCAGAAGTTTCAAGGATGAAAATTTGTGCAAATAGTTCTACCACTGTGAAGTATAAAAAGACAGATACTTATAAATCTTTATGGTAAGCGCTTTATTCAATTGCCATGTTAGAATTTACATTAATTTGGTTCATGAAGGAAATAGTCACAAGTATGGAATATGTGTGAACAGGTATAATTATTTGATTCATGATCACCATAGAGATGTGAACGGAAGGTTTTCTGTTGTATATTTTGAAAATACATAACAATATTCATGAAGGAAGAAGCTCATGTATTTATAAAGATTAATTGATTTGACATCTTTTAACCTTCCAGGGAGACTGCAGCCGATTTTTTGGTTGGCATTTTATTTCCGGTACTAATGCCCCTATTGAACTCCAGTCTCCACGTTTTTAGATGCAGACTGCAGTAAGTCATATTCCCAAATGAATCTTGCCCCAAGATCTTATTGTCTGGATATGCTAGTCACGACCCAGAGTTTGAAACGTCTAACTCTATATTTGTCATAAGTAAGCCTATAATTAAATGAATGGATGACCACAGGAATCACACAACTTAAAATCAAACACAGTTGTAACTTTTAAGGAGTGTATTCTAAACTGATTAACAAATACAATATATGTGTATATTTCCTCCCTGATAGGTTTTAACTCAGTGAGTTAACAGAACTATAAATAAATCAAACATATTAAAACCATCACCATAAAAAGAACCATTTAACCATTAAAAACAGAATCAATTAATTCAAAGGTTAAACATGTACTTTGACTTCTTCTCTTCAGGCTGACATTAATTCTACAGCTCTATCAATTAACACTTCATACAAATGGTAAAATACTTAGTATTCTGTTTTACCGTAACATGGGGTTACTATGCCATTTTGTGTAACTTTATCACTGACTACACTTCACTGATTTCACTATCCTGTGAAATCTGGGTAGTGAGTTACTGAACAGGAACCTTTTATGTCCTACCTTAATAACTTTGCAGTGGAATGAAATTCCACTGAAAGTACGCACCTCCTTAGCGTGTGTTCTGCTGGAGTGAAGTCTATGATAAACATGGCTTCAATCTGAAGATCTGGCCACGCCGTGGCCGACTGGTTAGAGCACTCGCCTCTCACCTAAACAGCCCTGGTTCGATCCCAAGCGACCACGTGAGATTTGTGCGGACAAAGCAGCGATGGGGTGGGTTTTTCTCCGGGTTCTCCAGTTTCCCCCACCATCACATTCCACCGGTACTCCATCTTCATTCATGCATCATCAGAGTCACCGCCTGCGGTGCCATAAGTAGTTAAAGCCAGCGTTAAACACTACCAAAAAATCTGAAGATTGTCTGATTTCCTTATATTTGCTTGTAGAATATCACACTATACTTCAGGCGTAAATCCACACAAGAATGCTTTGAATATTAATAGCATTCCACCAACAGCAAGTGATATGTCAGGAGAACCATTAACATATTGAGGCATCAACTACTTGTTAGGGCTACTTGAAGATTGCAAATCATCCATGATTTTCCAAAACATACCAATATATTCATTACAAGGCTGCAGAAATACTTCTCCATTATATGACCAAGAAATAATGCTTCTTGTGGAAATTCAAATTCAGTTAAAGAACTCACCAATAGAAATTTAGTCATAGCCTCCAGCCATAAACTATGACAATTGGTTAACTACCCATTATGATGCTCGGTAAGATTCTCTGACATAGACTCTACTGTCTCACTCGATTCACTCTCTCTCTCTAATACTAAGTCCATCTTTTGGTTGCAAAAGCAACACCTGAGTACAGTGGTGGCCTTCGAGTATACACTCACTGCCACCTATGTGATTAGTGCGCTAACTGTTGTAGGAAGCTCCACCATATAATTTGTCACATTACAAACTTTTGAAGACATTAAGTGAATATTAAGAAGATATTGGCATACAAATATAACATACATACAGGCCTGATTTACATTTAGAACACATAATGTACTTCATGTCAGAAAAAATTATAAACTTCTAATTTTTTTCGGCTATGACACCACAGGCAAATAAGGTTCTAATGTTTTAATTTATTTCTCTTAGCACTTCTTCTGTTATGCTTTAAAGTTTAATGTACAAGTTTAAGGAATGTTTTATATGAATGTATATTTGGTTATGGACAACAAATTATGATATGCAAGTCCTCTTTATTATCAATATTGGTGCTAGGAATTATAAGAATGAAATAAATAGTTTCATTACATTGAAACAGTTAAAGTTCTATGCTCTCTCTCTCTCTCTCTCTCTCTCTCTCTCTCTCTCTCTCTCTCTCTCTCTCTCTCTCTCTCTCTCTCTCTCTCTCTCTCTCTCTTTCTCTCACACACACATATTTCCGGTCCCCTTATCCACTCATTTATAAATGCCATTTTGTTATTTTATTGCTCTTGTCTTTTTTTAATTGTATTTGACATATATTCTTTTGCCTTACTAACTGCTTTTCCATTTGCTCTCACTGCCATTACTTCAGATACCTCTCTCTTCTCTGTTTCCATGTCCACTCCTTTCACCATAGTGGATGTGTCAAACTGCATTGCGCACACTTTTTCTTCACCTGTGGCCATCCATGTAACGGATATGTTACATGCTTACCACATTGACCCTTCCTACTTTGAACGTTAAACCCGTGTCAATGCTTCTTCGTGGAATTCTATGCATGTCATGTTGGTTTCCCCTCCTTGTTCATTGTTTGCTGTGCTGTAATTTCATTGTATTTTTTTTTTTTTTTTTTTTTTTTTTTTTTTTTTTTTTTTTTTTTTTTTTTAAATATTCCATCTACAGCTTATGGCCAATCTAACTTATGCTGTCTGTCCCTGTTTCTGTGATGATTTTCTGTGCTCTATTAATTCTTTTAACAATATCCTTTGTTCCTATTCTCATGTATGTTTTTGGTTTTATATTAAAAGGGGTACAGCACTCCGAGAGGTTGACCGTAAATTACTAATTTTACCTAAGACAAGCAGACATAAGGAAATGTAGCTATTCATAACTGTTCTAAATCACTTGCATCTTCCTCTGATTAGTAAATTTAGTGATGTCATTAGAATAACAAAGGATTGTAAATATATAAGCTTAAAAAATTCAAACCAAATTGAGATACTTTATTTAAATAGCTTACCTTGGTGTAAACAGGGCGAGCAGCCGACAGAGATTGCCCAGTGCAGATACTCCATTATATGATGATTGGTGTTTAAGGGCATTCAACTACTGAGTCATTAGTGCCGTTATAAAACATGGATAATAAAAACAGCAAAGGTATAACAGACAATATAAAACAAATTAACATTAAAAGCAGAAAGTAAATTAAAAAAACTAGAGTATAAAACCACTGGTGGCTAAAAGACACACCTGAATCTAAAATAGTTACAAAAAAAAGGAATAAGAAGCATACAAAAGAAATAAAGATGTGGTCAATGGGTTAAAATTAATGCACACACTAATTAATTAAAAAAAAAACATGAAACTTTGCTCCAATAAAAGCAACGATTAAAGTGAAAATAAGAGATACTAAATCCTTATTGGAACCACCAAAGAAGATAGAAAGGTACAAACTCGATTGGCTACTCTGTGGTCATAAGCTAGGACCTCTGCGAGGGAGGCCGGCAGGTGGAATTATGAACAAAGGGCTGCTAGAGCAACATACTTTAGCAGCACATGCCATACCGACAATACTGCCCCACAGAGTGGCAGTCAAATAGGCACAGGATCCATCTTAAAAATATATCTATGCATAAAATTAGTGATTGAGCCACAAGCAAGCCAATTGCAGCTCCTCCAGATAGGATTTAAAAGAGGAGTTCACCCAGGTAATAGGAAGATCCTTCGCTTCCCTAAGTTTGTTCCCATGGAGAGACGCCCACTCTTCATGCCAGCCAGAGTGCACCACTCTCAGGTCAACAAGCCTGAAGTCCAAAGCGGTTACAAAAGAAGTGCAGTACTGGGTTGCGTTGCCGCCATCTTAGCTGCCAAATCTACCAGTTCATTACCTTGCAAGCCGACGTGATCAGGAATTCATGCACACTCCACATTAAAACCACAAGTGTGTAAAATGTGGAGGAGGTTTTGGATGTGCTGCACAATAGGATTGTGGTTGTACAACTCACAAACGCTCTGGAGGGCACTTAGACAATCTCTCATTATGAGGCAGTCACCCAAATTCCGAACATACACATACAGAATGGCACGATAAATGGATGTGCTACTGTGCAAACCCAAAATATAGGTTTTGGTCCCAGCAACAAAGGCATATCCAACACCTTTGGCACACTTACTGCACACCGTCGGTGTAGATTCAAATGCAGTAACTGTGGTAGGATAAAAATTCTAAGAAAAACAAATAGGGATACTAGAGACAGGCATCACAAATTTCTCGTAGCTGCCATCCCGAGATCTACGTGTGATGTAGCTTATTACCAAAGAGCTGCACCCTCTCTCCATTGGAAAACATGTGAGGAAGGGCAATTTTGTGTTTCCCAAGCAGCTCGCAGAAACCTGCAGGCCTGGGACTGAGTGACAAGTATCGCTTGTCGAGCATGGCTGTCCATGTGTAAGCCATGTTCCCTTGCACTCCATTGCAATGGCAGAGGTACGCAAAATAGATGCTTAACAGCAATCAGTAATGACAAAGTTTTTGAAGTGAGTTTATTTTTGAAGTTATACTGAGGCCATTAAGCAGTGCTTTTGTCATTTGAGAGCCATGTGAGTGGTGCAGGAGATTTAATAGTAGAGCGTGTTATATCTAAATGGAAATATATATGGCTGATATGCTGATGAACATGGAGCGTTGTGTGATCAAATCTCTATCACTAAAAGTTGAAAGTTATACATACAAATGGAAAGGTAAAAAGAGAAAATCAAGTCTATACTACAGACTTGGTGATCAATAGAGGAATGTGCGAGTATAGCATAGTGATGGACATATGTGACAGTTGAGACAAAAAGAATAAGTAAAGGAGTGGAGAATTGGTCAGTTATGTTTTGCAGTGTTATCTAAACATTAAGCATCTTTTTGTTAAACTCTAGGGATTCTTTTAGCACTCTGAGGCATTTTTGGGTGTAAAATTGATTATGTACTTCCATGATATTCCTTATATTTTGTAACCAATATTTCTTCCATGAGCTGGGGCTGATGTACAGAAGTAGGTCATAGACTATCTACTTCAAAAGTTGGATTATGTAATAAATTTATATTATTCATTGCTAGAAAGCTTGTGCATTCTGCTGATCGGCATATATAAAGCAGTATTCAGCATATAATCATGTTCATATGCATGAGAATGCACCATAAATATTCCTCTGATGTGGAAGGGGGCCCAGGTAATTCTTCACAATTCTATTAATTAAAAGTGTTAAATGAAGTTCTAAATTCAGAACAGTATATTTGCTGGATGCCAACTACTACCAAATATTGTTACACATAGTGCTAGATATTTCTTCCATATAAGGGGAAATTAAAGTTAAATTGATTATATCATTTTTTGTTGTAGGTTTAACACCTGCTTTTACTACCACAGGTGCTGACACTGATGATACATGGAAGAAGATGGAGCACTGGTGGAATGTGATGGTGGCAGAAACTGGAGAACCCGAAGAAAACCCTACCCTGCACCACTTTGCCCACCACAAATATCACATGTGGCCACTTGGGATAGAACCCAGGTCGTCTAGGTAAAGACTATATAAATGAATATATGTATGGATTGTGTGCAGAAACATAGAAATGAAATCCATGATGCTAAAAAAAGATACTTCTAGACCAAACACAGAATAAAATATAAGGTTTAAAGTAAAGCATACTAAACTCTACAAAAATATCCATAAAAGTATATTTGCAGCAGAGGCTATGGTGGATGCTATTAATGCACAATGTGACGTACCAACTGTGCAGCAAAAGAAATGCTGCTACTTAAAGTACTAGGAAGTACTTGGTATGTTTGCAAAAGATCATATGCTGTGTTGAAAAGCATGAGATAATATCACCCTCTGAAATTCATAGGATCTGTGCTTATAATTGGTAATGCTGTTCAGTTGCAAAATGCAAGTGAGGCCCAAATAAGGGTTATAATAGAGCAAAAGAATGCTGAATAACAATTATATACAGCTATAATTTTGTTTCCAACAGAAAGAATTCTTATTTTTACTTCCTTAATACCATCCTGGCTGCTGCATTCTATTCTTGTTCATATGTTCAGCTGTTTTATTACACCATGAGTGAAATTATTTAATACAATATTCAAAGATTTTAAAACATTTAACGGTTTGCATGTACTTAACTTTTTGACTGCATATGCTTATCCTGATATATGGTGGACTTTGAGACAGTGATGTGTTTTAACAATTAAAATTTAGTTGAGTCGATTTTGTAACACTACATCACTTACTTTTTTATTTCGGAAAACATGTTTCAGAAGCCATGTGCTTCCATTGTCAATTCCTTTGGTCGACTACCGGCATCGCTTGCTGTGGTGGTTGTCTCTGTCCCTGGTGGTGGTTTGATGAACTTCTGGATGAGTAGATCGCCTGGCGGGATTTCAAAATTGAAAACCCGGTTCTTGTTTTTCCAAATATATATGTTTTCCCAAACTTATAATTCTGTCTTCCTTGTGATGTTTTTGAGGATTTTTGGGCTTCTATTTATAGAGTGTTTCTCTTTCCAAAAATGCCAAGCTACTGCAGATTTTTCTTCTTGTTTGAGTTTAATATTTCTGTGGTGTTCTTTTGCCCTGGTTTTTATATTTCTTTTTGTTTGGCCGATGTAGATTTTTTCACAGTCATTACAGCTGAACTGATATATTCCTGTGGGATATCATCTTTTAATTTGGAATTTAAAATGTTTTTTATAGAGTAATTGTTTTTAGGGGCTAGAATGATGTTATGTCTTTTGAAGATCCTCTGGAATTTGTAGAAAGTTGTAGGGTGGTATGTAAACTTCTTGTAGATCTTGTTTTCTTTCTGGTTTTGAGTGAGTGTGCTGACTTCTTTAATTCTCTTTCTATTTTTGGCTTTATTAACTTTTTTGTACACCAGTTCTGCCCGAAATCCATTCTCTGTAGCTATGTCCAAAATTTTATTAAGTTCACATTGGTATTCTGTTTTTCCCATTGGTACATTTACCAATCTGTGTGTAAGGCTGTTGAGTAAAGCATGCTGATGGGGAATGGGATTGTAACTCTTTTGTTTTATATAGCTGTTGGTGTGGGTAGGTTTTCTGTAGATGCCAAATGTAAGGTGATTATTAGTTTTTATGATTTTTAGGTCGAGGAATGGTAGTTGTCCATCACATTCCTTCTCCATTGTGAACTTTATAGACTTTTCTTGCATATTTAGGAGTTTTAGAGCATCTTCTAGGTGTCTTTCTGGGACTATTGCAAAGATGTCGTCTACATAGCGGTACCATATTTTGAACATCCAGGGGAATGCCTTTTTAATCCTAGTTTCCATAGTGCTCATGAAGAGATCTGCTAAGATGTTTGTTTGTAATATTTCCCGTTAAATGTGAAAAAATTTTGATTTATGCACAGATTCGTTAATATGATGTATTCTCGCACTTCTTTTGTTGTTTTTCCTATTGCAAGTAACCAATTTTTGATGTGGGATTGTATGCTTTCTGTAGGTATGCTTGGAAACAGAGCAGTAACATCAAAGGAAACTAACATATCGGTTTTTTCCAATTTTATGTCTTTAATTTTTTCGATCAGATCTAGAGAGTTTTTTATACTTGCTGTTTCAAATTTAGGGAAGGAAGAGAATCTGTTTGTTAACCATTTTGCTAGATTATAAGTAGGTGCACTTATATTGTTTATAATTGGTCTCATTGCATTTCCCGGCTTATGTATTTTTGGAAGGCCGGCCATCTGCAGTAGCTTGGCATTTTTGGAAAGAGAAACACACTATAAATAGAAGCCCAAAAATCCTCAAAAACATCACAAGGAAGACAGAATTAAAAGTTTGGGAAAACATATATATTTGGAAAAACAAGAACCGGGTTTTCAATTTTGAAATCCCGCCAGGCGATCTACTCATCCAGAAGTTCATCAAACCACCACCAGGGACAGAGACAACCACCACAGCAAGCGATGCCGGTAGTCGACCAAAGGAATTGACAATGGAAGCACATGGCTTCTGAAACATGTTTTCCGAAATAAAAAAGTAAGTGATGTAGTGTTACAAAATCGACTCAACTAAATTTTAATTGCATATGCTTAGTTTATTAACGTCACTATAAATAAATTGACCTCTAAATGTTGATTGTTAGAGTGATCAGCATGCACCTTTGGTTAAGGATTTAAAATAATTACAAGATAACATTGACGAATAAATAATACCTTGAAATAAGGATTCTACATGAAAATAAATGCAGGTAATTAAAGAGTAAGGCACCAAGAAACTCCAATTATAAAGGTGTCACTGATTTCGGTTCCTTTTTCTTGTCTAAACAATCCATTACCTATACAGCTCACAACTCAATGCCTTGCAATAATTAGTGTTCAATAACCGCATACATACTTTTGAGCATTCATGGTTATTCATAAGAAATCATTATTGATTTCAATATTACTTACAACAAAAAAAAGTAGAAATAGTGCCATTCAATAGATATCCCTTCTGGTAATATTAGAGGCATGCTGGAATATATGCTGGATGATGATCCATGGTCTATTTGCTATACAGTTATTCCAAGTGATGGAAAAGGGATAATGTATTTAACAAGAAATTGTATCACCCAGCTAGTGTGGATATTTCAGCGCATGGGTATGACCTCAATAATGAAATAGTGTTGTGAAAGATGCAGCCAGAAGATAGGCTAGATGCAAGTGTTTAGGGCATAGAACACCTAAACTTACAATCATTTTTCTTGTTAGAACCAGCTGAAAATTTCATGCCACAACCTTGATGTGAACACAGCTCTGCTCTCCATGTGATTGCTCTGACCACGGAGCTACTGTGGCAACATGCCGGTATAACATCAAGTTCCCTGATTCTGGTTTTTACCTGGTCAATTAATGGGTATGTGTCTCAATACTTTAATGGTGACTTTATGATAGTACCTGGTAATACCAACCTATAAATGTTATGTGGTAGCATACTGAAGTTACTTGACATTATATGCACAAACTGGGATGATTATCATTCTAGATCCATTCAATGTAACCATAACTTATGAAACCCCAGTTGAAAATAGAGAAAATGGTCTCTAAAACATGCCCCAGTAAGTTCTGGTCATATTAATTGAAATTAGAGTACCTAATAGTTATCCCTGTTTGTGCATATAATGCTAACAGTTTATATCAACCATTGGGTAGTTTTATTACACAGATGATATTATTATAGGGTTTTGTGTCCTATTTTTAGAACCAATATATAATTCAATGCCACAGGTGATATTTTTAAACTGTTCTTCTGCTCTCTTTGTAGTTGCTTTAAATATTGTGATATGTTGGTATGACATTAAAATCTCCAAATGATTCAGTTTCCAGGCATCTAAAGTAATGCTTTAGAAATAATCTTCGGAGGTAAAATTTAAATCTGACCTTGGGTTAACTTTTCGAAACATAAAATATTTACTATTAACAGCTGAATTATAACATACAACTAACAGATTTTTATTTAACATAAACAGAATTCAATTCTTCAAATGCACTCAGTGTCATTTTTGAACAGAGTGTAAGTACAACTAAACCTATCTACTACAGTTTGTAATCATGGCTTGTAATTGCTGAGGATATTGGAAAGAATAAATACTTGCTTAAGATGTGTGAAATATTAAGTATTGCAATAACTTGATTAAAAAGTAGCATAACATTATAGAAATGGATAATAATGGACATAAACATGAAACAGACAGGAAGTTAACTAACAACAGCAAAACAGTAACAAATCTAATACAAGTAATAACTTATATATACAAAATGCATACAAGTGAATAATAATACATGTGAAGTGTAAACATAATGTATATGTATTACAAGTAAATAACCATGATGAAGCAGAAAACAAATATAATACCAGTAAATAATTGATGTAAAATAGAAATAGAAATAGAAAGGAAATGTAGTGCCAGAAAATAATTATTGAAAAGCTATAATGTAACACTAAATAATCATTGCAACACAATGAATGTGTAGCACGACTAAATTGGAATCTTGAAATAATAAATATATAAGATGCAAGCAGGGATTCTTTAGGGTCGTGCAAAGGTACACACAACCATTCTATAAACAATTGGAGCACCCCTGTATCTACCAAAAGGCATTTTAAACTATAATATGGGAAATTTGTTTTAAAATTACTTTGTTTAAGTTAGTATGGAGAACAAACCATATAGCGCAACAACCCATAATTATGCTCCCAGCTATATGCTATCTTGTTAGTTATACTTTATTTGTAAAAAACCTGCATGTTCCACATTAATACTGCATGATTTTTACCCCCTTTAATGCTCCTAAATCCTGCTATTAGCACTTTTTAGGACCCAAAAAAGAATACAAATATTTTAAATAAATTGCAATATTTTCAATGTTTTAAAATTATGATGAGAAAATATGTAGTTTAGCTGTACTCGGTGGTTGAGGGCTCAACCCCTTCAGTCAGCAATAGATGGCTATAACAGTACCTTTTCTTGAAATGAATGTACACTTTCGAAAGCCTTCCTGTCAAAGTAATGAAATATGGTAAGTAGAAAAAGCCACACAGCAATTGGCAATCCTTAACTGCCGAATTTCAATCTCTGCAAAGGTTTCCCTTGTTTCCTACTTGGAAAAATATGAAAGCCAGCAAAGCAAGAACAGCAAAAGAAATCAGGTTTTCCATATTTCACTGCCAGAAAACAATACAACTGGTAACAACACAATTACAACTGATACTGAGACAGTAATTAACAGTGAAGAATGGCAGTGACAGGGTTTTCTACCACTCAGATTGTCATTAGTGTACTCCAACCTCAGACCAGGTAGCAGAAAAATAGCCATGTTTCAACATAAAACTCATGTATGACTTTCTTTGAATTCTGTACAGTGTATAATGAGTTGTCATACAGCAGTATAGAATGGCAAATCGTAAATATAATAATTAGTGCTAAACGTACACAGCAATCAAAATTCAATTTTTTTACATAAGAAATGATCACTTGCTCTTCATTTTGCAGTGTATTATCCTTGCAAATAGACAAGAGCACTCAAGTTGCACAGTACAAGGAGTGGCAGAAAGAGGTGGAAACTTGAAGCGATAGTCATGTAGTATGCACAGGAGAATTGGAATGCCACAACAAACACATCCATATTATTTGTTAGTATGCATCATTTTGTGTGCACAATATATCCAACATATGCATGCATTTATATTGTCAAAATTTGTGAAATATACTTTATAATTATTGCTCTAGTACGTATGTAGATAGAGAAGGTTGTATTCCACCCAAAAATTCAATACCAAAATTTCACCAGAAATACAAGTTATGAGACTCCCTGAAGCCAAAATTCCAAGGAAAAAGCATTTGTGGAAAACTGTCCATTGTGCGCAGGGTTTGGGGGGCGGAGGGGTAAAATAGTTCAAAAACGAAAAGTCCATTAATAATAAAGTTGATATTTAAGTTCAGTACCTTCCAAGGATATGGGTCAAAGATTTTCAAGAAAATTCCTACTTCCTAACTACTGTAACATTTTTCGAAAATTTTGACTTTCATAAAAAATGGCTCTAATAATTTTGATTAAAATACCAGATTATGTTTAAGACACTTTCATGGCAAATGAAAGGTATATCTTGAATTTTGTGGGAACAAGCTCTGAAGACCTCTTCATTGACTTTTATACAACTGTTAAACCATAAGAGACCAACAAAAAGTTACTGCACAAAAAATACAGATCTCATAATAACACATAGTGTCATATACTTCTTTTTTTTTTTTTTTTTTTGATAGAGTTAACTGTTTCCACGATATTCCTTGTTATTGGTTCTAGTTTTAAAATGTTCTCAAACAGGTCCATGCTAAGACAACCGAATTTTAATCATTTCACATAATGACAATTTTTAAAAGATTTGACTATAGCTCTAGCCTAGTGCATTTATTTATTTCCCTTATACTTTTAAGAAAGGAAGTAATAAGACAATTTCGTTGTTATTCATCTCGATGAGCATGGTGTAGATAAACGAATAATCTTTTGTTAGATGTTTTCTTTATGAAGTGTTGAGAAAGATCCACATTTGTGTAACTGAATACGTTCTAATTCAGATTTAATTCTACGAACCGAACTAAACAACACAATGGTGGCTACCGCTACATTTCTGTGCAGACTTAAATTTATTAGGGGTCCCCTTTACAGCCTCTCTCATCAGAAATTGATACACATTAGCAATCACTTCTCGTATTTGCTTGTGCAAGATTTGTCCTTGTAATTTACTGGTGGCATTTTATAATCTATTTTTATCTCCGCTATGCGTTACGAGGAACGATACTCACGTTATCATGGTGCTGGACAGATTGATGCTCCCTATGTGTTTGCAATTTACCGGCCGTCTCCATTATCAGTTCATGCTACTGTACATCATGTTGACAGTGCTCATGTCTATTTGCAAGCACAATACTGCACCTAAATATTAAGAAACAATGTTTTATTATTATGTCGTATTGCCTCTTAAATTGTGTCAAAGTTGCTTTTTCATACTTAATAAATCATATCCCATGTGTGGCGCTATCCTGATTATTGCGCGTTTAGGCCACAGTCCTTTAAAGAGCGAAACTACGGGGGTTTTGCTGTATTAAGGTTAACTGACAATGATGATGTATTCATGGAGAATATTTGAAATGTTATGCCCAACATCCCATCTGCAGCCATCATCTCAGACCACTGGATATAAGAGAACAACGCTCCAGAGAGCTTTTACATTTGAGTGTTGAAACTGCCAAACGCTATACATTTGTGTCATTTTAGCAGACTTTATTCTACCTGATGTACGGTAGGCGCCACGTCATGTCGACTTCGGAAGCAATGTTACCGTTTGACGGCATATTATTAGGAGCTGACTGTTTGCAAAAACTATCGAGATATGGAATGTTCACTTCTTATTATTTTTTTTTTTTTCTACCTACAAACAAAACATAAATATTGTGTACTTGGTTGTGGCAGACATATTGGAATAAAACCAAGATTTGCGTTATTTGTGCAATTTGCCATGTCGAATGGACTATTCAACTCTTAAACAATATATATATATATTTTTTTTTTAGGTTATCGCCCTTTTATATGGTTAGTTACATCAGACCATTAATGAAATTGGTGAAATGATGTTCCAATGATCTTGGAGCTCATTGAGCTTAAACGGTTAACTCACCCTAAGCGAGATTCGAACCCGCGTCCTGTTGAAAGTAGGACAGATCACTACCCAGGCGAGCACTTATTCGGTGTTATCACATACACAGTTGTAGACTAATTTTCAATGTTGCGACGTAACATTTAGCCAATAAGAACTATAAAGGTTTTTCGGTTATTTTACAAAAAACAATTAAAGGAATTATCGAGTGCTTGAGTAAATAGTATCTAGCATTCCTTCCATACAGAATGTTCTTTTTTGTAGTGTGTTTATTTTTTGAAGCCGCATGAAAGCCGATACGATTCTTTTACTTGACCTAAATGCGTGTAATCTATTTAGCCATGGCGAGTGAAAAACAACAATATTGAAAATCCGAATCGGAACAAGAAGCATTACGATGACAACGCGAAATTTTAAGAACCTAATCTCGGTTGTAGAAGGAAGATAGTATTAGCTGCCTAAATGCACAATGAATTACTTACGTGAGTGAAAAGAGAATTTGCCACTTAAGATTCACAGGTATGTGCTGATAAGAGGATTATCTAGAGATTTCACACATAATATGTATGGGTAATTCTGCACAACGGCTCTATTAATTTTATATCAACTAACATGTTGGTATGTATAGTAGGAAATAAAAGTGAAATGTGCGGATTGTGGTGAAAACACAAGCAATTTAAAATCGGTTAATAAATAGAAGGTGCAGAATTACCGTGATGTATGTATAATTTGGCAGGTATTGAATTCACGGTTTTTGCCGGATCTGAATTGAGAACTTTCCATTTATTAAAGTACTTCCTGCATTTTGACTACAATCGACACATTTCACACTTATTTCCTGCTATAGATACCTCGACGTAGTTTCCGTTTCGCAGACGGCAGAATGCTCGAGCTGATGCATGTTTAATTTGGCCGGAATCGAATTCACGGTCGTTGCTGAATCAGAATCGTAGACTCTCTATTTAATAACCTATTTTAAATAACTTTCATGTTTTCACCACAATCCGTACATTTCACTTTCATTCCTACTATAGATACCCCGACGTATCTCCGTTTATTAGACGGTAGAATTAAGAGTCGTTCAGAATTACCTATGTATGTACTTATTTGGTAATTCAGTTCTTATTGAGCATCATTAAGTTGCTAAGACGAATATTTCCTAGGAGCAGTTACTGCACATGCTCTTTTGCGGAGGAGGAAATATGATTCATTTCCTTTGTCATTTATAGTGTAGTGGACCCAATCGAAAATATTACAATAGTAGAATGATTATGAAATGATTCAGTTTTTAAGTCAGATTTAAAGCTGTTCATTTTTGCAAAATGAGTGCAATAATGGCATAATAAGTTTTCATTAAATTTAAAAGCAATGCACTTTCTAGCCCTCCAATAATATGAACGAGACTGGCCAAATTTAACAGACACACCATGAAAAATGGTTAACTGATCTTAAAACGCAAGTACAAGCCACATTGCCATAGTCTAAATACTTGTCAATATAACATTGGAGCAACATATTTACTATCCAGTTTTGTCTCAGGTGTGTATTTAAATAGTTATACAAGGGTCGGCTGATAAGTCTCGGGCCTCTCAATGAAAACAGCATTTAAAATTTTTGTTTGTGCTTTGTTTTTCAACATTATCTCCATAAAGTCTACATTTTTCATATCAGTATTCTTATTTAATTAGAAAATTGTGCGATTTATCAAGGTCCTCAAAATAGCTGTTTACTGCATCAATGATCTCATTGCTGTGAAATCTTCATCCTCCAATAAATTTTTTGAGGTTTGGGAACAGGTGGTAGTTACTGGGAACTAGGTCTGGCAAATAGGGGGGATGTTCAAGCAATTCAAACTTTAATTTGCATATTTTTCCCATTGCAATGACTGAACGATGGGCCAGAGCATTGTCGTGATAAAACAAGATTTTTTTCGCCAAATGAGGTGTTTTTGTTTTCACTTCATCACTCAAATGTTGCAGTAAGCTTGCATAGTGATAATTTTACCCTTTTCCAAGTAATAAAAATAATTCCCTGTGCATCCCAAAATTCACTTGCCATAACCTTGTTAGCTGACAAAATTGACTTAGCCTTTTTTGGGAGTTGGTTCACTTGGTGCAATTCACTGTTTTGACTGTGGTTCACTTTCTGGAGTGTAGTGATGTATCCAAGTTTCATCCATGGTAATAAGCCCTCTCTAAACTTTACTGGGATTTTTATGGTAGAGCTCCACATTCTTAGCAGAAACAGTTTTTCTTTGCAACCTTTGATCAGGTGTCAACAAACACAGCACCCAGCTTGCACAGACCTTATGAAAGCCCAAAACATTACCAGCACATTCTTTTGATATGTTTACAGCCTCTGCTATCTCAAGTAACTTTTAATCTGCAGGTTTCCAGTACTAAACGGTGAATTTTTTCAATGGTCTCTGGAGTTGTCACTTCTACAGGGCATCCAGAGCGAGGCTCATCACCATTTTAAACACTGCAACCAATTTTTTAACCATTAAATATGAAGGGGCAGGATCTTTCAATGTACTGTCCATTACCTCCTTGATTTCTTTAGAAGCTAAGCCTTTCAAATGCAAGTATTTAATCATTGCTTCTTTTTACAAATCCTCCATTTTCATCAAAACTCTAAAGTTATCTTTTTTAAAATGCTGTCATTCAAAAACTAAACAAGCTATTGATCTGTAACTATGATAAAAGCTAGTCTAAAGTTAAATTATATGATGCTACTATTGAACTGGCCTAGTGGTGCCATATCTGTGTGAGGCTTGGGACTCATCAGCTGACCCAGGCTGGTTTCATACTTTGTTGCAGGTTCAAACCCAGCGGAGGATGATGGATATTTTTCAGAAATAAAAATCCTTAGCATGGCTTCCTTCGGAAGAGAACTAAACCTGTTGCTCCCGTGTCATAGATTTACAGCACAAAAAAGAACCTCAAGCCTTAAAAAGAGGCCTCTTATCAAAATTAATTGGTCTTTCAAGTTCAGTATTGATTGGGATGTTGAGAACCACAGCAGTTAAAATGCATAAATAAAACTCAATTTCTTTTCATACTTTGTGTTATTTCCAGATACACAATGGCACATTTTCATTGAGAACTGTATTGAATTTGAGTAAATTTACCATATTGAAACTACATTGAATTGTGAGTTCAAATTATATTGAATCTTGGCTCTGATCCTCTTAGAAAGTGGGGTCAGAAGCAGATTGGATCAAAATATATTGCATGGAAATACGTCCGTTTCAAATCATTTTACACATGGTAGGCATATGTTAATGCTTTTTGTTCATTGTGCTTTGGTAGATTATAACAGAACCATTTTTATGATTTCTCTAGTTTGCAGTATATTCTTAAATATAATTGTTTAACTTCCTAACCTGCTTATAATAAACAGAGTAACAAATATATAACAGCTTGGCCAGTGCAATTCCAAGTTGGCCAACATGAAAGGTTCAATAAACTTATTCTTGAGATTGAATTGGATTAAAATAGAATTCATTTTCCCATGGAAACATGATAATGGAAACACCCAGTTGACAATTTGGAATTTTTTTGGTTGGTTTTCCGATTATGTTTACCATGCTTAGAGTGATACCCTTGAGATGGCGAGAGCTGAAGCTATAAGCTTGTTATTTCCATAGGCTCACTGGCAAATTTTACCCTTTGAGTTACTGGGTAGAGTTGCTGGATATCTTCCAGCAGGGCGGTATAAGCTTCAGTAACTAACATTCTCTTCAAATGCACACAGTAAAGGAGGTCCTATGAATGCTCCGCTAAAACCTTGTTCCTCTGAAGTCTCTTAGTTTCAAACAGTAAAAGACGAGAGGAAGCAATCAGGCTACAACAAATGATAGGGTCCTCTGTTTTTGAGATTACACTATGTTTAGGTTAGGTATTGATCAAAATAACAGGCATCAGCTTATGTTGTCTAAAATGAGTAAGAGGGGAGTGAGGGTTAACCATGGGTTTCCCTAGTTTCAAGATTTTGGCAAAGTTATTTTAGAGGTACTCTATGAGTGTTTTCTGTATAATGTGTGGGTGGGTGTGTAACAGGTATCAGCTTATTTGGTTTAAACAAGTAGGAGCAAGCCAAAGGTGCTGTTAAAATTAGTGGCATAACATATATGCATTATATTAATAACTGCATAGCAAGTTTCAGTTAGCATGATTGAAGAAACTATTTCTTAAGTTATAACTTATAAATTCTATCATAAAGAGCATTTTAAATGTTGAAAAATGTCCAAAGCATTACAACTGAGAAAATCATACAGAAAAATATATGTTCTTCTAAACACATAGCCTGAAATTCTCTTAATATATAGTTTACTAAACTAAGTACATTAATATTTGAAAGATATAATTTAGAACTCGTGAACATATGCATAGCAAGGTTTCAAACATACCTCTAGAAAATATGGAAATATCATTAAGATGTCTAAATATGCAAACATGTCCTGAACTCAGGATTAATTAAATTTTAATAAAGTTATCTGAATTTTACTCCATTTACAAAGATATTCACAAGAAAATATTGTTAGAGAATTGCAAAGCATAATAAACTGAAAAGTAGAAATTGTAAGTTCTAATCATTTTTGCAGAATTTTCAACATTCAGTGCCTACATTAGCATTTATGTAATTATAGAGATTTTAAAACTGCTTAACATACCATCACAGTGAGCTTTTTGTAATATTTGGTCCTTTCTGTTTGACATACTGTCAGTCTTTTAATACAGTCATGGTCAATTTAATGAGTGATGTCTGTTCAGGTGATTGAGGTATCTTATGTCCATATCTAAGTTATGTTCCTTGCACTCCATTATTTTTAACACATTGAAGCCCAGGCGTTTCTTTAGTGTAAGAGCCAGGAAACCCAGGGTTTTTACACCTAATTTGAATTATTGTTTACATTACATCAATGAAATTATGTATGGTAAAATACTGTGGTACAATCTAAAAGTATGGCCTATAAAGATTTCTCTACAAATAAGAAAATAGTCATAACTTCGGTATTAATATTTTATTTTAAATTTATGAAAAGTATCAAATATGAGTTTGAAAAAAATGTGTGTAAAGCAGCTTTATTATACATATTTAGCTTTGGTATGGTTCAATTTGAAACATTCTGGTATGCAAAGGGGAATTTTACAGTCTGGACACCACCAGCTGGTTTCCTTTCTGGAAGCTTTCCATTCAGAATATTTGGATTTGTCAGAATAAACCTTACATACCCTAGTCAGATGTACTTTTTTATCAGTGTGAGGTATTTCTGGAAGTGTCTTCCAATCAGCCTATTGTTTTTATCATTTGAGATATGATAGCATAGATCCCTTTTCAGCCAATTTTTTACCCACCTTTTGCATAAAAACTGCCAAGTGGTAATAATTTTTATTTGTTCTTGTTTCGCGATATAAAAGAAATGCATTTGCCAAAGCCATTACAAAGAAGTGAAAAAAATTTTCTCCACCACTTCAACTGCTTTCTTTTCATGGGATAATAGGATATCATTTGGTCTATCCTGTCAACCCCAGCTTTATTCAAATTGTAATCTCAAATAGCATCTGGCTTTGACTCTATTTTATCCCCATCTATGGATTGTACTTTTATTTCTGTTCTTGCCATTTTGTGCACTGTCGACAAATATAATACATCCCTTGTGTCCCTCCATTTTAGGCAAAGTAAATGATCCCTTCTCATAAATGCACATTCATCTCTTTTCTTCTTCAAGACAACATTCCTTTTGGGAAGCTCTTTTCTGTTTTGCAATGATGTACCCATAGCCTTAGTCTTTCTGCTCCACTGGAAGTCAAACACAAATGGGGGCGTGTAAAATCTATCCATAAAGATAGATCCCTTATCAAAATACTTATTCATTTCTTTTTTGAGGGTTGCTATAACTGAATTATCCTGTTCTCCTTTATTTGCATAGATTTCAGTACACAAAAAATAACCAGTGTTGGAATCACAAAGTATATACATTTTTATTCCATATTTTTCAGGTTTTTTTTATATAAACTCTGAATATCACCCTGCCTCAAAATCCACGTATTCCCTCATCACTAGTCAAATTCACATATGGACAAAATGATGCAGCAAACTGCATTTGAAGATGATCTAGGAATGGTCTAATTTTATGCATTGGATCTTGTCCAGGTTGGTTTTTGGAAATATAAGTTGAATTGACATGGGGACTTGAAAGGATTGCAGTAAAACAATTTCTTGACATAACTGATGGAGGAAATGGGATCGATATAAAATGAGCTGTTGACCGCAATCCCTCATTTTAGGCTTGTTTACCAAGCACATTTGAATAACTATAGCAGTGATCCTAAACTATTTGTCTGTAATCTATAAAGATTTTGTCAGTTGAATTCTGTAAAAACAGAAAGAAAAAGACATACTCACACATACATTCATTTTAAATTTGTTGATCTGATGCAACTATCTTAGCAGCTTTCTTTCTCACATCTCTAAACTGTGTTTGGCTTATTCGGCTATTCATATATTTGTTTCTCCATAGGCTTAGCATCATCTGATGCAGCAGCAGTTGTGAAATGGATACTAAATTAGAAATCAAAGAAGAGTATCCTCTCTTAGGTGATGTAACCTCACAGAGTGAGACAGATTTCTTTACCAATAATATTAGAATGAAGGTAAACAGTAATGCTGTAACTCTGGATGATTATGATTTAGAAGTCAAAGCAGAAATTAAATCTGAAACTGTTAGATGTAATGACAACTGTGAGCTGGATACCAAAGCCGAAACTATTACACCAAAAGGGAGAGAATACAACAGTGATTATGAGATGAATAACAAAATGGAAATTAAAGAAGAGCCCTGGTGGCTAGAAACTAAAACTTCATTTGTTAGTGATGTCATTAAGGTAAGTTCTGTAGAAATCTACTGCAGCCAGAATTTTATTTAAGATTATTTCTCAATAAAATATAAGGATTTTACAATAAGAAGTAATAAAGTTAAATGCTTTGTAATGTAAAAGTTTGTTAAAGGGTGTGTTTAATCCTTCAAAATAAGATACTGAGTTAAATTTCTTTTTAAATAAAGGTACCAAGAGTATGTGCCACATTCTAGCATCTGATATTCAACTAAATCTTTCATAAACTTTGTAAATGGAAAATTAAGTGTGAAGTTTATGTCATTGAAAGAGTACACACAACATCGGTTTGAAGCATAATATAATGTCTTTTATTACTTTATGACTGTAAGTTCTAAAAATGGAGTATCAACCTGAGTTGTTGTAGGAATGGAAAAAGAAAAGTCAGTGATAAATATCTGAGAAAACAAGAATGAAACAGTATGTATATCTGAATGCTTCAAATTGCTCATTTTTAAAACACATCAAAATATTTTATGGTGTGCATTCTGCAGGAAAAATGTGATTTAAAAGTGAAGGAATTATAAAAATCAGTTCCTCTCTTCAGAATACATATTATGTAAGGTTGTCTGAACTTTAAAAAGTGATGCACATTTTCATCTCTACTGTCCAGTTAACTTTGCTATTAATGGAATGGAATGTTCAAAGGAATATGTTCAAGATGCAACTGGACAGTGTAAAGACTCTCCAGAAGACCCATTTAAATTTATTATTTTAGTTGACTTTATAATAACAAAGAAATATTCAGTATTTGCGGTAATCTCAAAAACTAGTCAACCAATTTTAATACTACTTTAATGAATGAAAACCTCATTCTTGCTGTCAGACATGATATGCAAATTTTGTATTTTGATTTATAAATGGCTATAAGAGAACATATTTACAAAGTTTATATACTATTTTACCAATTCATTTGAGTTACAAAAGAATATATTTGTGAAGAATTTTTGAACTTTTATTGAGATTGCCACAGAGGACACAATACTTGTTGCTACCCCACAGAAAAAGTATGTAAAACCAGACAATGCTTCATTCCAAACACTTGTATACAGATAGTCATAATTTAAAACTAACATACAGCTCAGCAAAAGAAAGATGGAGTTAGTTTAAAACTTTACAATAACAGTATCAGATAATTGTAATCGTGTAAGAAATTCTGCTTTGTTTTGTTTGTTATAATCAAACTTATTAGTAGGATACACAAATAATAATTATAAAAGGACAGAAAATTGTGTTATTTGAAATCAGTAAACAATGTCACCTTAATGGTTGCAGCTGTCTTTTTTTGTAAGAGATTGATTAATTGGCAGCCTAGCATTGCACAAGCTACAGATTTACCAGTTTCATCGATATTTTTGTATACCTATATGTTAACCACTTCATGCTCTTAATTACTTTCAGAGAAATGGTGGAAAGAGTTCATATTTTTCTGTTCATTTTGCAATAATAGATTATTGCTTGAATGTTACTTATAGGAATCAGAGTGAAAGACAGGCAGGGATGACTCCTGAAGGGGGTTGCAGGTTTGTACAACCCCCAACAATTTCCCAAAGCTCCAATTATATTTTCAACATTGTATTACAATTTTATTTCCTGAGCACCTGCAGGGGTATCAGTTTGCAACTGTGATGCAAATGTTCAAGGCAGCCCATTAAGAAGGCATGCTGAAATCTCTTTGTAATAAATCTTGTCGCTATTTATCAAACTAACCATTGATACCAAAATGGCCGTGCCATGGCCAAGTGGTTAGACCACTCAACTCTCACCTGGACGGCCGGAGTTTGATCTCAAGCGACCGCATGTGAGATTTGTGAGGACAAGATGGTGCTGGGGCGGGTTTTCTCTGGGTACTCCGGTTTTCTCCCGCTATCGCATTCCACCGGTTCTCCATCATTTCATGTATCATCAGTGTCACCGCCTGCAGTGCTATTAGCAGTTAAAGCGGATGTTAAACATTACCAAAAGATATCAACATAACTAGAACCATTAACTAATGGAGCATATCATTTAAATCAGATATTTATTTTGTCCAAGGAAATAAAAATATGGAGAAAGATGTTGGGTTTAGGACGCTCTATATAGCTGTACAATTCTCAGTCCTGTTGCATTTTAACTTTTAAATTAATACTCAACAGCCACAATGGGGGTATGCAATTCTCCAGTATAGCACCGCCAAACTTCTGGCATTAGTAATGCACTCTTTTGGCAGTCTTATGTAACTCCATTGGAAGGGACTTTAAACAATGAAAAAAAATCATGGAAAATGGTTCATGAAAACAATTATGCAATTGCACTCTTATTTGTCCATCAAGCTAATTTTGTGTTGTGACTTCGGTGAGTAGGCATAATAATGCTCATTATTAAAGTAGGACTATAATGAACATATTTTCAATGTGAAATATCTCCAGATCTAATCCTCTATTTTTGATATCAGCTTTATTTCTTGATTAGAAAGTGTTAGGAAGGTCATTTCTGATAAAAATTGGAATATTGGAATTCAACTTTTCAACGAATTCTATTTTACTTTGTCTGTTCCAATCCAAACATGTAGGCAGAGGAAATGTAATATTTGTACAAAATTCAATGTAGTGCATGTACATGTTATGGGCCCTGCTGATGAAAATAAAGCAATTTTGGGAAGAAAAAAAAAAAAAAAAAAAAAAAAGGTCCATGGGTCCATGTCCACAGGGTGTTAACAGAATAACTCAAAAACTTAAAGTTACAGAAACTCAAATTAAGGGTGCTCAACTTTGTGGTTATCAGCGCCTTTCAAAAACAAATGTACCTAAAATCAAGAGATAAAATTCATAAATAAAATAATGGCTAAGAGGAGAAATAAAATTGAAGTTGAGTAAAAATACCGTAGGGAAAAACTGAGAAACTCAAACAATGCAGCCAAAATAAATAAAAAGCTAAAACTAAAGCCTTATCTCAGGCATAGGCGATAAAAGTTAAAAATTTAAAAACACATTTACTGCTCCTCCAATAGCACCATGGTAAATATAAATAAAATACAATATTCCTTGCACAAAAGATTCTCCTAAATTTCCTCATTGGACAAACCATCCAAGGCATGAGTGGTGATAATGATGCGTGAGGAGTTAAGAGTCGTGTGCATCTCGATGTTAACTGGTTAGCTACCCGTCCTATTGGATCTCAACAGTTTGGTGCCTGGGAAGCCTCAAATCAGGAGCATGCATTTACGAGAGCAAACTCAAGACTTAACAGAACCAGCTATCTTATCGAGGTCCCTTTGAATTACAAAAGGGCTAACCAACAAAAATGTCCTACCTTCCTCTGTTCTCCTAATTACTAAGAGAACCACTTGCCTTGACTACTTGTAGGTGCCATAAGATAATGGTGTAGTTTCATCCCCCAGTGTTCCTCACCCACAACGGAGCCCAACGAGGGGTCATCCCACTGGGGAAACAGGGCTACACAGGGGATATAGCAGTCCCACTCACCTTGGAGTTTGGTACATTACCTAGTCCAGGCCAATTGACTAGGGGTGAGTTAGTCCTTAGCCTCCCATTTAGGCGAAGCAGCCAAAGTAGTCTATTGGGTTGCACACTCTCCCCAGTTACTGAAGGTCAAAAGCCCAGGCTCAAGAACGCAACCCTCAACTAACGAGGGTATCCTTTTACACCAACAGGGATCTCCTCGCACAGCCTCCACGTGGGTGTGTGTTTGTATCTACTGATCCCACTCAGAGGTAGCCCACATGAGGGACTCAAGGCTGGTTCGGGACTCTAGTTGTGCCAAACCCGTACCTACCATAGTAGGTCCCGGGGAGAAGATTTCTGAGAATGTACACTTTTTTCACTGGTAATAATTCTGTGTAATATAGAAAGGTACATAGTAGGGTAATCCTACTGAAGAAAGAATGTAGAGCTTGGTAAAATACACAAGCATGTTATGCAAGTTTTTTTTTTTTTTTTTTTTCATATAAAAGTTTCGACTATTTCTGAGGTTTTAACTTTTATGTTTTAAAGTTTTTATCTATTTCATTAAACAGCAAACAATAGCAAAGCTCATATATAACAAGATGGTAGATCTCTGTAAATTTTGTAAAAGCCCTATAGTTATGCAATTTCATAACTTTCATTTGTTTAAAGGTTAATAATTATTTGCAGAAGGGATATCTGAAGCATCACTGTATTTGTTAGACTTCATGCTTGATTTACCTCAATAACTTTGCCCCCTCCAATGTTGAAAGCAAGGTTTTGAAATGTGTCTGTACATTGTTCATTCATTGTCTTCAAATTCCATGCATTTAATCTTAGATGCATCTATTTGGGGTTATCTTTAGATATACAGATTTTAAAACAGAAAATATGGATGTACAATATGCACAACATCCAAAACCTGGGAAAGCCTGCAAACACTATTAATCCCAATATTATTAGTCTCTTTAACCAGATTATAGTAATATAGTAATTACCTCTGATGAAAGAAGTTAATATAGCAGCACCTCCTTCTTTAAATTTATTAGGAGAAATTGGCCTACTAAATAGAATGGGCATCCCAAAGTTTATAATTTAATTGTTCCAAGATTTTGAATAATTTGTCATATAATTTTGCATAGAAAGTTTCCAGAGAGTAGTTCATTCTCTTTGCTCCCACTGGAAACTATACCTAGGACCTGAAGTTAATGATAGTGATAGGCACTGTGCATTGAATTTATATTTTTCTCTGCTTCTTTTTCTGTATGATACTTCACTGAGGTTGACTTCTGAAAACTCCAGCTATGAGGTAGAAAATTAAGACATATAATATAAGATTAACTTTATTTTATATACTCTTGGCAGGTAAGATATCAAGAACAAGAATAATGTAATTGAAGCAAAATGATATGCCCAAATGCAACAATGCAGTCTGGCTGCGCATCAATAGCACCAGATGCAGGCTCAGGCAGGCAGATGATTAGCAATTTGTTTTACTTAATTGTACAACCTTACATGAATTGTCTTGGCAGACTAATGTGCCAGTCCAGACTCCTAATTAGATGGTTATTGGCTAGCTCATAGATCTAGAGGAATCAATTAGTTAATCAAAATTCTGGTACATCAGTGATGTTGATATAAGCCTTAAAATCAAAAGTATTGTTAAAGATCATTAGTAAATGCAACCCCCAAGCAATTGACTCAATCGGCCATCACTGGAAACAAGTAACCATGTGTAGAAACAACAATGGATTTTAAGGCCTTCATATTATACTTAGTATTTTTTGGTATGTTAAATTGATTTTATTGTGTTAAAATATAAAATAAAAAAAACTGATGTGTTACACTCACATGACTTTCTCTAGTTCTTCTATAAACTTCTTACATAAGATTATTCTACTTTCTGCACCTTGCTAATCGAGATAATCATTAGTAGAATGTTCTTTTTACTTAGTCATAAGTAGGAAGAAAATAAGGGAATACACTAGCCTAAACCAATAGTCAATTGTTTTAAAAGCTGTCATTATTCTATTGTCACTGGAAATCGCTTCTTTGCTTAGCTAGGAGTAGAACAAAACAAAAACAGACACTTCCTGTCAGAAAAGCATAAATGCTCACAACTGAAACCAAAAACAAGGAATATCTCGAAAACGGTTACCTCCACAACAAAAATATAAATGACATAAATTGTGTGTTTTGATCAGATCAACATTTTCTGTGCAGTACGTTTTCATCTATATCTTACCCTTTAGCAGTTCAGCAAAATTTAGCAAAATTCATCCAGAATAAAGAGCTCTTCAGAGGCTATTCCCAGAAAATTCAAGATATAAATTTTATTTGCTATGTAACTATCTTTAATATATGGGATTTTAATCAAAATGTTTAGAGCTACTTTTTAGATAATGAAAATTTTCGAAAATTTTTCCATGTAAAGGGTAGTTGAAGGTGGGAGGATTTTCTTGAAAATCATTGTGTCGCATCCTTGGAAGATACCTAACCTAAATACCAAGTTTAGTGTTTAACAGTCCTTTTGTTTTTGAGCCATGCTGTCCACAGACACACACACATACACATGGACCTTTTTCTGAAAATGCTTTCTTTTGGATTCAGGGGGTCATAAAATATATATTTCCGGTGAATCTCGGTATCAGATTTTTGGGTGGAATACAATAATTCCTCTATACACTATGTATATAGTACATAAAGAGAAAGTAAAAATACATTTAGCACTTCCAGAAAGGTGTTTCATAAACAACACTCAACTTAAATGTTGGATATGGTGAGATAGCATGAAAGTACAGAGGTCACATTGGTGGCTGGACAATAATAGCTGTTTTTGCTTCCAATTTTCTTTCTGTTGCATCCTTCACATGGCTACAGAAAGCACTGTCTAGTTAGAGCTGCCTTCTCCATTGCTTGATGACTTCAGAAAAAGGCCACTGGGAAGTATTTTTTTTATATGTATAAAATTTAATGCTGGCAATAACACTGATGATGCATGGAATAAAAATGGAGCACCAGTGGAATGCAATAGCAGGGAAAACCAGAAAACTTGTTGCTGCACGGCTTTGTTGACCATAAATCGCACATGTGAGTGGTCCAATCACTTGGCCATGGTGCCACATCCAATTGTAAAGTTACAGATGTCTAATTTTTGGGAAGTTATACTATACCACTCTGTTATTTATCTCTCACAATTGGTAGCAGTAAGGAAGATCACAATAAAGGCTTGTTCACAATAATAGGTAACGATAACTAGAACAAGAAGGTTAGATGCAATGCATGTAGTGTTTTCCCTGGTCAGTCTAATTTAGGGGATATTAAATTGAGCAATTTTTTAAATGGCTTCTGGAATGATAGACCTGCTATACTGAAGAGGATGATAAATATAGGATATATATAGGATGATAAATCTTATAATGCCAGTAAGTGGAAGGAAATTTTCTTATATCTCTTTCCTCTTTTTCATGATATAAAATATTCTTAGGTGATCTACACCATCAACATCTCCCAGTATAGTCTATATAATCTTAGGTTTCTCTTCTCAGTCTTTTTCACCATCTTTGGGTTATACATAGTACTGAGAAGTTCTATATCCTTCCTGTCTTTCCATTTTAGGGTCATTTCTTTGCCCCCCCCCCCTTCCTGTCAGGCAGATATTTCACCTTTCTTTAGATTTTTAGTTTTCAGAAGCTAAAAAAGTTCCTTCTTTGAGAATCATACTGTCTTATAGATATTGGTTCTGTGTATGATGATAGGTAGATGTGTAGAAATTATTGTTTCTTAGAATACTCTGTATCCATCAATGGTTTTAGCAAGTTATAATGACTTGTGATGGTACTGGTAAGTCCCTCCATTGCTAGGCTAAACTGTTCTCATTGTGGAATAAATAATACTAGATCATACATATCCACCCTTTGATTCACACAGCATGTATATATAACTTTAAGCCAAACCTAGCAGTTTCAATGGCAAATATTGCACTCATTCTAATTGTCCTTTATAATCATATAAGTTCCTATATTGCATCATCTCTCTCTCTCCCCTCCCCCCTTCTCTCTCATGTACAAACTGCTTGTACATATTCCAAATTGTATTCAGTTTTATATTAGGAAGCATTTCAGTTCAAACTTAATTGATAGAGAATGTTGCCAGAAAAAAAAATGCAGTCACAGTCATAGGATTGTTTGATTAATACTGTTTTTCTTCTGGTTTCCAGATGATACATCCCAAAATAGTTACTGCCACAAAAATGTGTAGGTTATCTTATCTCCAGCACTATTTTTTTTTTTTTTTTTTTTTTTTTTTTTTTGGTAGTGTTTAACGCCCGCTTTAACTACTAATGGCACCGCAGGCGGTTCTCCAGCACTAGAACTCCACAACCTGGTTCAAAATTATTTGTCTCTCTTATTATATGAAGTAGCTCATCATCAAAACTGGGCCTGAAAAACTGAACATTACCATTGGTAGCAATCCTTGGTGAAGTTCAGGCTGGAAATAGAAATAAATGAAGATCTTAGTGGAGCTGGAGGACAATGTTATATAAATGCAGTTACATCTATTGTCTTCCTGCTTTTGGATCCAAGAATTGCTTGAATTTGAATCTGCAATGCTTTCATGTAATACTAAGGAACTATAGCTGCCAGATTCCACAAGGAAGACATTATCAGAATCACTGTCACTTGAAATTATGAGCGTTGCAATACAAACACATTTCCAAACACCATTTGAGGATATACAACCCAATGCTACTACTAAGTGTGCTAAATTATCTTTACTCCTTATCTGCTCTAAAGGCAGCACATTAATTCTAGATAGCACCATTTAGTAGTGCATGCTAAACTATAGCGTTGTAAATGAGAATGCTCATAATTAAACCTAAGAAAATTTAGAATGAAAAGGACACAAAATTACTCGGATTGGAAATGTTTTGACATTTCTCTATTCTAAATATTCTCGGCATAATAGGTGAAATGGTTAAGGTTTCTTGTTTTGTTTGAAAACTAATAGGTTTTATGGTTTTAAGTACAGTATACGTCAACATTAAGTTCATTTGTGTAGAAGAACCTTGTCTATTTCCTGCAGCTCTCTTTCTACACATCTTCACCATTTATTTACGTCCTCATAACGTAGATTTTATTCAATTGTAAAGGTAAAAAATTTATAATTTTTGGAAAATTAAATATTTATCTCTCATAATTGGTAAGCAGAAAGAAAGATCACCATAAAGGCTGGCTCACAATAATCGGTAATAGTAATCAGAACAAGAATGGGAATATTGAAATACATGTATTTCAATAGAAGTGTTCACAATAGATAGGAAGCCTTCTTAGGTCCTGGGAACGGGAGGGAGGTCTTTGCCAAATTTCTTATTGCCAGATACAGCATATTAATAAACTCTTCCATATATAGATTATTCTAAGTGCCCATGACATGAAACAGCTGTTAGAGCTCATTTTTGTCAGTTTTCTTTGAAATTATAATGCTGACTGAATTGGAGACACAAAAAATATTTTAGTCAAATAAAAAATCAGTGAAGTCGTAACACAAAATTAACCAGGAAAAGTAGAATAAATGCATTCCCATTACCAGGTTATTGTGAACCAAAATCTTGTGTGCTGTTTCTGGTTACCACTCTTGGGCTATTAGGTTAAAGGTTATGTTAAATGGTTTGGTTTGTTTTGCTTTCAAATAAATTACTATAATAAACTTGATTTTCACTATATATAAGTCTTTTTACCTGAAACTGTTGGATTTGATTTTACTAGTTTCAAAACTTTTCCATTTGGTGGAAGTATTTATTACACCCAAAAATGGATTTTGAAATTTCACCAAGCTGTGTTTTGTGGATTCCAAAAAGTGGGGTGTGTACATGTATGCAGAGACATATCCCAAAGAGTGATTTTTTTTTGGGTAGTGTTTAACGCCTCTTTTACTGCTTGTGGCAGTACAGGCAAACCCTAAGAGTGAAGTGAGAGAATAACAAAAAACCCTGATAAAACTTTCTCCATCCAAGATGATTTCCAAAGAATCCTGCCAATTACTGATTTTCATTTCCTTGTTCAAACCTTTTTACAATTATCATACAGCATTGAATTTTTCCATTTGATCCCACTTTTGTGTTTAACATATTTGCGTTAAAAAAAAATATATATATCTTGAATTTTCTGTGAATAATCTATAAAGCCTCTTTATTTGAATTATGTATAATTATATCTAACCCATATTATATCAAAAACATAGTTATTCAAAAATGGCAATTCAAATGTGCAATTTTTACATTTCTCCCAAATTACATCTAATGAACACACTTGAAGGATTGCTAATACTATTTTTTTCTATAACCACCATTGTAAGTTTGTTTCCATGAAAAATAGATTGGAATGTTAGTGCCAAATGTAGCTAAAGCACCTTTTATGTAATATAAAACTGTTCTTGGAAGGAAAATACTGTAACATAACGTAAATTAAAAAACCAGATCCCATTCCCTTTATAGCCATTAGCATAACAAAATTGGCATGAATTCCTAGATCCATAAAATTTATATGAAAGTCTTGTCTGTTTACCTCAATTTTCAAACTGAATAACATAATATCTGATATAGAAAGTGAGCCATTCTTTATAAATAGGACATAAAAGGTATATGAAGCAGTAACAGGTCTGGTCTGGCTAGCCCAAATGAAAGAGCACCAAGATTGTAAAGATGCTATAAAATATCACATCATACATAAGTTGGAAATGCTCACAGATTGTTCTTCTGAGCATGCAGGATAAGCATAAAATTTGGAGTCTGCAAGTTTTCAGATTTTATAGTACTTATGTAAAAGTTCCTATTACATAAATGGCACACAAAATCTTGTGCTGGACATAATTTTGAATGGGTGTAGCTCTTTTTATGTCTACTGATGTTAGTGAATTTGCCATGGTAGTCATGTGAGTGAGTCACATTAGGTTTGTGTAAGTACAGGCTAATTATAATTGTTAATTACTAAACATCTATTTTACCTGTTCAATAAACCAAGCTATTTATTCACATCTAAATACTTTCTCCATTCTTTCAAAGTTGATAACAGTATTGTGTACTGAGTGGATTAATAACACCAGAGCAGCTTCACCACCAATGATCAGTCGATATCTGGTTTATAATGAAAAGAACTAGCCTCCAAAACAGTTTCCCAGAAATTTAAAAAATGAGTGTTGTTCAGTGTCAAAACTGACTCCATTTTTCACTTTCAAATTTCTCCATTCCTTGAATTTCCTTCCTTTTAAGTGATATTACATTTTATATCCCATTTTATAGATAATTCAACCTTGTTGCTTAATGAATAACAATGAAATGAAGAACATTTACCTAATACTTTGTACATTCTACCTGAAACTATTTATTTGTTTACAGGATGAAGACAATGGTTCAGTAAAATTAGCAAGGTAAGAGCTGAATGTTGGCTAATATTTAAACAAGAAAACTTTTGATCTTGTTATATTTTCCCCCTACTGGTGGTTCTTTAGCTACACTCATATTATACGAGACAATTCTGTCTACAAGGTAATGAAATAAAGTATGACTGATAAAGTAGTGTTTTCCAGTTTGTGTGAAATCTGTTAGGGCAATATTCCCAGGTAGTGCAACATTTGTCAACAATTAAGCACAATACAGCTATGTCACGCACTTCAAGGCAATTTCTTATAACAGAATCAACACCATCCTCTTCTTCTGGCACACCAAAACATTCAGATGTATTCAGATATATGCCGAGCATTTATTTCAGACACATTCTGCTTTATAAGGTGTACATTTCCAAGGTCAGAAAGTTTTATACTATAATGATGATTAGTGTTTAAGGGCGCTCAACTGCTAAGGTCATTAGCACCCTGAGAAATGAACTATGCAAAAACCAAAAATAAAAGACACCATGACAATAAAACTGATAAAACCCTGGGCAAGAACCGGAGAGAAATAACACTCCAATAAAATCAGGGGAAGAATAAAATAGACCAAGTGACAGATAAAACCCCGGCAAAGATAACCATTAAAAGTGTAAACCAGAGTTTAAGCTATAAAGAACAATGGAGGGAAACATTAAGAGCACTAGCATGGTTGCCGGTGACAAAAATTAAAAGCGAAAAATATCCCGACTGTTTGACAGTTCTTCCATAATCTGCATGGATGGCAAAACAAGGTGGTCAACCGCAAAACGACGTCTTGGAAAAGTGCACTGGGTGTTAGTAAATTGTGGGATTCTAGCCACCACACACACCGTCCATTGATCATGCGTTCCATCACCTTGAAAACGTAACTGAAGAGGGAAATGGGAAGATACCGTTCCTTTCTAGGTATGAGACTAATAGGTATGATGGCGGCCTTCAGATACTTGCCTGGAAAAATGGCGTCAACCCAGACACGATTATAGACCTCGAGTAGGAAAGCCTTGCCATCAGGTGAGGTGTTGCAACATTTGGACGTGGATGCCAGCTGGTCCTGGTGCACAGTGTCCAGCTCCACCATGGTGAAAAGGCAATTATAGTCTTTAAGGTTTCCTTGATATTCCACCTGAGTCTTAACTGTAAGGAACTCAGGGGAGTACTTTTTTCTGAACAAAAGCACTGCCTAATGTGTTCACCATGTCAAATGTATTAACAGTTCCAGCAGGTGTTTTGAGACTGGCGATGCGCATATGGGTCGATTTTCCAGTCACACGCCTCAACTTATCCCATACAGCAGAGGAATTGCGATTAAAGGAAGCAACAAATTTGCTCCACCATTTTTTTTTTTCTATCCTTAATAACTTGCCAAAATTTAGCACACAGCTTCTTATACTGTATTAGATTCTCCAGCATAGGACGACGCAGGAAAACGAGCACAAATGGCATTCTGGCGTGAGGTTTGCGACTAAAACATTTACGGAGTCATGCTCGTCGTAGGTAAACATGGCTACACAGGAAAAAAGGTTCCAGTTGGCACGATCTAAAGGCCATCTAGGCATACATGTGGAACATAACGTGTTGTGCTAAGAGACTAATAAGAAGGGGAAATTGGTCACTACAATGTAAATCAGAGATGATATTCCAGCGGAAGCTAACTGCTACCTGGAGAGAACAACAGGCTATATCGAGGTGGGAAAAACTGTGAAACGCGTCAGATAAAAATGTAGACTCTCCGGTGCTCTGAGGGCTAGGTCAAAAGTCAACAATTAACTTACCTCTCGCACAAGCCCGAGAGGAGCCCCAGAGTGGGTGCTGGGCATTCATGTCCCCCACCAACAGAAATTATGTTAGTAACTGATAGACAAGGTCTTCTAACTCGGTGCGCGAGAGATCATTAGAAGGAAGCAGATAGATACCACAAACTGTAAACATGGCAGAGTGCAGCATAATCCTTACAGCGACTGCCTGGATGTCCGACTGTAAGGAGAAGGAATCAGCTAAAATGTCATCCCTGATGAGCATCATGGTGCCCCCATGTGCTGGAACACCCTCTTCTGGTGATAAATCACACCGTATAGAAGTAGTGGCTGAAGCACACATTGTCATGTGGACGGAGCTTTGTCTCTTGGAGGCAGACCACTGAAGGTTGGTGCGCGTTGAGCAACAAATCAAGCTCCGCTCGATGGGGTCAAATGCCACGCATGTCCATGGCCATACAATATCCATGGTATCTGTGATGGGATATGTTCTAAATAGATGTTTCTGCATACTGGTCTATGGTGGTCAGATTAATTTATTCTTTTTAGCCGTTGGACTAGCACTCTTGTCAGGAGCATGATCCTGCTGCTTACGCAGTGTCCCTCTGCCAGTAAGGACAGAATCCTCCTGTTCCATCTCCTCCATATGGGAGGACCCCTTACCAATAGAAGATTTCGGTTCGAGGACCTCGAATCGACTTTGGGTACTAATCGGTGAAGATGGACGTCGGCGATTGGAGCTCCTCCCAGAAGATTCCTCAGAAGAGGATCTAGGTAGAGAATGGCGGGGACTTGTACTATCCTTAGGTGTTTTAGGTACAGATGAATCATGCCCTTTAAGGAAGTCAGTCCTAGCGTAACTTTTCTTGAAATTTTTTGCTGGTACAGAATATGCTACGGTTTTGCCGGTCTTATTGCCAGAGGTTGACAGTTGGTGTGACAAGTGTTCTCGAATTTGCCTTACATTGGCGGATTTGGGGGATGGTGATGCCGACGTGGATGCTGAGGCCCTCGGTAGTGGTGTGGCAATAATAATCTTTTCTGCAATTACAGTCCCGTTGATACCGCAGGTCTGTTGTGATTTCCCGCTTCAGTACCGGTTTAGCTGTAACAGAACTGTAAGAACCGAACCGTGGGACAGAGGGGGTTGTAGGATACGCAGGAGCTTATGGGCTTCGGAGAAAAACACCTTCTGTTTCACCCGGATCTCCTGGATGGCGCTCTTCTCAGCAAAACGGGGGTGCCCAAACCGCTGGCACTTGTAACATCGTAAGGGGCTGGGAATACAGGGCCTAACCTTGATGGCTGCGTACCCCACCTTAATCCTTTGAGGGAGATCTACCCGATCAAAGGTAAGGAACAGGGTACGGGTAGGCACAAAATCACCGTTAACTCTCCGCTGAACCCTATAAACGGATGTTACGTCAGATCCTCTTGAAGCTTCTCATTGGACAAACCGTCCAATCACGGGTGGTGATAACGCCACGCGAGGAGTTCAAGGTCTTGTGCTTTTGGATCTTAACCGGGCAGCTGCCTAACAGTTTTGCCTTGAGTATTTTTGCTGCCTGGGAGGCTGGAATTGCTTCAACCAGAAGTGTTCCATTTCGAGTTCAAACACAGGATTTAACTGGACCAGCAATTTTGTCGAGACCCTTTTGGATTGCGAAAGGGCTGATGGACGTAAAGGTTTTTCCTTCCTCTGTTCTGAAGACAACTAAGTAGTGAGGACCATCAGACTAAGCTATTTCCTTTCCCAACACTAAAGTAATTTTAGGTTTAGTTTTTGCCATAAAAGATATAGTTTAAATGTAAGGTGAAGCAGAAACCAAAGCTGTGTTTTAGGTTGCGCACTCTCCCCAGTAACTGAAGAAACAGAAACCTAGGCTCACTACCCTCAACAAAACAGGATATCCCTTTCCACACACAGCATTTTAACCTACTGACACCCTCACCCCTCAGAGGTTGCCCACAAAGGGAGTCAAGGTTGTCTCAGGAATTCCTAGGTGTGCCAAACCAGTACCTGCCATAGTAGGTCCCTGGGGGAAAACTGTGATTGAAGACAAATGTTTACATAAGAGCTGTAACTCACCAAGTTAAAACATCCCTGATTCATAATACAAATCCTTTGCTCTTCCCTCACTTATAGTTTCCTCTTTTGGCTTTGTCCCTTCATAGCTCTTGCCTTCTTAGACATGCTTTGGATGCATTTGTCTGCTTCAACATGTGTTCTATCGTCTATCTCCTTCAGTGTCATTTTCATGTACTCTTTCACTGGTGTGCCAAGTTCATATAAATATATATATATATACTTTGGTGCAGCCATCATTTAAGTATATTACTGCAGCCAAAACGCTCAGTTTTAATGTATTGGCTCCTACATAAACAAATTTAGGGATGTGCTCCCAAATTATTTGGTAAAAACTCTCATGGGTATTTTGATTGCAGTCATGAAGACATTTTTTCAACAGTTCCTTCTTAGCAAGATCCCTGAAAACTTTATTCACTCCAAGAAGCATAGGTTCTGGTAGGGAATACTAATGCTTGTGTGCTTCTCAGTAATCTGTGCTTTTTGGAAATCAAATCATGAGTCTGGAACTTTGGGGTACAAGCCATGACAGGGAGAACTATATAGACGATTTGTGGAAATAAAGTGCCCATATAGCTGTCTTTAATTCCCTGACAGAAATTCTAACATGCCTCCTAATAGCTAGGTCACAATACCTTTGCAACAAATCAGTTTCTGCATCTGATAAACACCCTTTTCCATATAATAATTTTCTATCTGAAAGTTGTTTTCCCTTTATATCCTTCAAATTTCTTAATTTTGGTCCCATTCTCTTCGTTACGTGCTGTATACATTCTAATTTACTAATCTGAATGTCATTCCCATAAACCTCACATGAATTGACATAGTGATAGCTCTGGAATCTTCATCTCTTAGATAATGAGAGTACGTTACTTTATGAGTTGATATACAGCAACTGAAAATTTCCAGTGCACCAGCTACTTCCATTCCTCCGCTGCATCCTTTGTAATTTATATTGCATTGATGTTCTAAGTTATTATATCAATGGCACAGTGAACAGTTTTTGAAAATGTAGGTTCACTATTATATTTGAACTGTCTGTTGCAAAGAAATTGGAGTTTAGATTGCAGTTATTGTAACTAACCTATATTTTCTTGGTGCTTACACTCTGACCAGATTATATGTTAGGATTATAAATTGGTTTAATTCTTTTTTCCTGGCATTTTCATATGTTGATTACACTGGACTTTGCTTTTCCAAACTTCTTCACCCTTCCCTTTATATATTGCACATTTTTTTGTGTAAACATAGGAAATATAAGGCTCAAAACACTGAAAACCACTTGACCACCAAATTTTCACTACAAACTCACAGAAGAAGAAAGTAATGGCCTTCTGTACATGCAAAAAATACATGGAACATAAGGGCAGAGTTCAACTTAATGCAAAAGCTACCTACCACCTTTTATTAGCAAGATTTAGAAAGATTCAGGTGCAGGTGTGTGTGGTAGCTGCAGGTTTGCTGTGAAGGGACATGGTCTATGCACTGCCATATTTATACGTCCAAATTAAAGCCCCTTATGAACTCACAACCCTGACAAATATGTTTTGAAAGCTCAGAGTTTCTAGTTGTTTTTTTAAGCATGAAAACAGAAAATATATTTTTTGGACCCAAACAGATACCCAGTGTCCTTAAATCAGCAAAATTGTCAGAAAGGTAAGATGGATTAACTTATCTTTCAATTGAAAATTTCCATTAATTATATTGCAGATTATATATATATATATATATATATATATATATATATAAAATTATATATTATATATAAAATTACTGTATATGACAAATTTAAAACTAAAGTTGAAGCTGTAAGAAAATAGTGATTTTCTTTTAATATATAATTTCCTTCTATTCATTGATTATTGTACCTAATGCTGAATTTTCCATTTCAGATTATGCACAAATATAATTTGTAGAGTCAGCAGTGATGACGATTCACCATTGTGCTCTGCTAGAGATGCAGAGAAAAACACTAGCTTCATTTTCGGAATGGATTGTCCAGAATTTGAAGGTCCAGAAATACCACTTGTAGACAACCCAGTTTGTTCAGATCAATCTGATATACATAACGATGCAGAGCAAATGTATAGCATGGGTTGGTTGGTTCACAAGGATGAAATGTCAAACAGGAGTGAAATTTTTGAAAAGAGTGTTACTCATTTGAAATCAAACACCTTAACAGATGAGGGTAAAAAGTCTCATAATTATATTGTTTGCGACAAGAGTCTTATTGGGTTGTCACATTTAGAAAGGCAAAATTTGCTAAATGAGGGTAGTCCTTACAAGTGCAACATTTGTGGGAAGACCTTTACTCAGATGGGCAATTTGAAATTGCATAATTTGATACATGAGGGTAAAAAGCCTTATAAGTGTGAAATTTGTCAGAAGAGCTTTACTCATCCATCATCTTTAAAATTGCATTATTTGATACATGAGGGTAAAAAATCCCACAAATGTGAAATTTGTGAGAAGAGATTTATACATTTGTCATATTTGAAAAGGCACACTCTGGTACATGAGGGTAAAAAGCCTCACAAGTGTGGAATTTGTGAGAAGAGTTTTACTCAGGCATCATTTTTAAAAGTACATAATTTGATACATGAGGGTAAAAAGCCTCACAAGTGTGAAATTTGTGTAAAGAGCTTTACTCAGGTGTCATCTTTGAACTTGCATAAATTAATACATGAGGGTAAAAAACCTTACAGGTGTGAAATTTGCGAGAAGGGGTTTATTCACTTGTCATATTTGAAAAGGCATACACTCATACATGAGGGTAAAATGTCTCACAAGTGTGGAATTTGTGAGAAGAGCTTTACTCAAGTGTCATCTTTGAAACTGCATATTTTGATACATGAGGGTAAAAAGCCTCACAAATGTGAGATTTGTGAGAAGAGCTTTACTCAGATGTCTGCTTTGAAATTGCATAATTTGATACATGAGGGTAAAAAGCCTCACAAATGTGAAATTTGTGAGAAAAAGTTTACTCTTTTATCAAATTTGAAGTCGCATAGTTTGATACATGAGGGCAAACAGTCTCACAAGTGTGAAATTTGTGATAAGAGGTTTACTCATCTGTCATATTTGAAAAGGCATAATTTGATACATGATGGTAAAAAGTCTCATAAGTGTGGAATTTGTGAGAAGAGGTTTACTTCTTCCTCAAATTTGAAAAGGCATAATTTAGTACATGACGGTATAAAACCTCACAATTGTGAAATCTGTGGAAAGAGGTTTAGTTTATTATCACATCTGAAAAGGCATAACTTGACACATGATGGTAAAAAGCCTCACAGATATGAGATTTCTGAGGAGACTTTTACTCATTTTCCTGAATTTGAGTGGCATAATTTGATGTCTGGGAATAAAACACTGCAGGTGTGAAAAAGTTAACTCTATCATATATGAAGTCGCATAATTGAATATAATAGGTTCAATAGCCCCTATATGAGATGAGGTTAGTTGTAATCACACTCCATGGTGTAATGTTTACCATGTTAGCTTCATATACCCAAGGCTGCCAATTCAAACCGAGTGGAGGACAATGAATTTTTCAGGCGAAAAAATCCTTTGAATGGCTTTCTTTGGAAGGAAAGTAAAGTCGCTGGTGCAGTGTCACAGATGTAAAAGAACCTCAAGCCTGATAAAGAGTCTGAGCAAAATGAAACAATCTTTAACGTCCAGTATAGAATGGGACTCTGAGAACCACAGTAGTTAAAAGTGTCCATAAATAAAAACTCCATTGAGATTGGTTGAACGGGTATAATTAAAATAGGTTAAAAAACCTCAGAAACCTCAAATGTGGAAATTTGTCTGAATAGTTCTTGTGTTGTCAAGTTTGAAAAGACAAATACTTACAAATCTTTGA
Organism: Hymenopus coronatus; assembly: GCA_030762935.1. Taxonomy (NCBI): domain Eukaryota; kingdom Metazoa; phylum Arthropoda; class Insecta; order Mantodea; family Hymenopodidae; genus Hymenopus; species Hymenopus coronatus. The sequence goes on along the minus strand of CM060899.1, from coordinate 29,704,030 downwards.
TAAGAGTTTTATTCAGATGCTGGCTTTGAAATCACATTCATTTGATTCATGAACGATAAAGTCACAAGGGTGGAATATGTATGAAGAGGTATAATTATTTGATTCACAAGCACTACATGACTATAGAAATGTCAATAGAAGATTGCTCAGCTGTATATTTTGAGCATGCCTAATTGTATTTTTGAAGGAAAGAAGTTCATATTTATAAAGGATAACCTAATTTCACACCTTTTAAAGACTAAGTGAATAGTAAGAAGAGATTGGCATACAAATATGACATACAGACAGGCTTCTTTGAGATTTGGGAACACATGATTCACTTCATGCCAGGAAAATTTTTAATTTATTTTTCTTAACATTTCTTTTATTGTACCTTAAAGCTTATGTTCAAATGTAAGAAGTGTTTGTGGAATGTCTATTTGGTGATAGACTTCAGCAAAATCAGAACAGGAAAAAATAATTATATTTAAGTCCTCCTTTTTATCAACACTGGTGCTAGGAATTATAAGAATGAAATAATTACAGCTTCATTACATTAATTCAGTTTGAACAAAATGTTATATAAATATATTGCCTTCATAAATCAGTATTATTGGTTTTTACTTACATTTTTTAAGATAATGAAAATGAGACAACATTAGGGCATTGATCTAACACTATAATCTTCAAACTATAGCCCACAAAAGTAATGACTAGTGTAATCAATATAATCTGCGACAGCTAATGACTTATTGTTATTGTTGCTGAGATAAGTCGGATAAAAATACACAGAATGATAATAACTTAGTTTAATTTACTTGCTACATAAAGCTTAGTTTAATACACACAAAATTTAACTTAAGAAAAATAACAAATAATTTAAATGAATGCCACTGACATAAACTAGTTAACATCCCACAGTTTCACCCTTGGTAGTTATTTTAGGGTAAAGGTATTGTATATGTATATATGCAGTTGTTTTGAATGTATAAATCCTAAATCACACATGATTTTTATCCGTAAAATCCCTCAGCAATGCAAAATCTAAGTTAATATGAGTGACACCACAGGGTGAAAATAATACTAATAAGAGTTAAGTAATTCTGATGATAGGTAAGGGTTAAGGCCACTCAACTATGGGGCTATCAGCGTCCTGTTTTAAAACTGTGTTAAAACCAAAAGATAAACTGGATAAAACTCAATGGAATGAATGGTTAAAGCTCAAGATAAAATCAAATAATTAAAACTGCTTATGACGGAAAGCATAGGGAGAACCAAAAAATAGTTGTAAAAAGCGGAACTAAAAAGTAGGCATTAAAATGAAATCGCAATTCCTAAAAGACATGTGTATTAAAGGTTTAAAAAAACTACAGCTATCACAGCAGGATTATGTCACAATAAATAAAGAAAGCTAGATCCTAATAGTGAAAGGGAGGTGTGATGAAAAGGTAAAAATCCTATTAATACACCAGCAGTGAGACTACATATGCTAAAAGAGAATACTCTACCAACAAATGGTGGACCATCAAATGTTGCCTTCACAGTGGACAAATAGGGTAATGGTCCTTCCTTAACAGCTAACTGTGTGTAAAAATACGTCGGCGGGGTAATATCACCTCCTGGTGGTATAAACGAGAGGGGGTTACACAGTACACAGGCAGGTCCTTCACCTCTCTGATTTTGTTGCCACGGAGAGAGTACCATTCTGCACGCCAGCAGGAAATTAACGAGCTCCACTCAAGTCTAAAATCTGCAGATGTTACGCATTATATACAAGTACTAGGTTCTGCGACCGCAGTCTTAGCCGCCAAATCTGCTATTTCGTTCCCCGGGAAGCCAATTTGATCAGCGATCCAAGAGCAGTCCACATTCAGGCCGGACGAGTGCAAAATGTGGAGCGTATCCAAGCGCTGTACGAAAGGATGGTAGCTGTACAGCTCACAAAGGCTCTGAAGGGCATTGAGGGTGAAGGCAGTCGGTGAACACGGAGAAGGGCTCGATATGATACATAGGTCTACAGAAAAAATGGATGTTGCACTAGGAAACCCAACATATAGCGTTTGCTCCCAGCACATCCATCACCGCCGATACACTTCCATCGGTGTATAAACAAATGCGGCCACTGTATTTTGATAAAAAAAAAAAGAGCGCACGGATACCAGGGTAGCAATTTTCCTATTGGCGGTCATCCCGAGATCAACGAGGGATGTAACAAGCAACCAAGGTAGGTACTCCCGTCTCCCCAGTGGGAAACGTGCGAGGCAGCGCAATATTGTGTTTCCGGAGAATCTCGCGTGAAACGAAAACCTGCAGCCCTTGGACTAAGTGAGCGGTAATGAAAGTGGTCGTCCAACTTGGAACAGAAAAAAAGGAGACGTTGGATGCGAAGGCCTGCTCTGAAGCCTACAGCCATAATTAGCTAACAGGACATCCCGCCGACATTCCAGAGGAGGTTGCGCAGATTAGGCATAGAGACACAGAACTGGGCTGGTCGGAAAAGCCCCAACAACCACACGGACGCCTTGATTATGGACAGCGTCTGGTCTTCTCAACAAAGATGAACGTGCTGAAGCATAAACGGTGCATCCATAGTCTAATTTGGATCAGATCAGTACACGATAAAGACGCAGCAACACTGTCCGATCCGCTCCCCAAGATTTCTCACTTAGAATCCGTAAAATATTGAGAAAACGGTCACATCGCGCTTACAGCTGTGCTATATATGAGAACCAGGAAAGTTTTCTATCGAAGATCAACCCAAGGAATCTCACCCCATCTGCAAAAGGAAGTAGTTCTGGCCCGAGTCGAAAAGACGGCGGATTTCACCAACTAAGCCGTCAGAAGTTAACGTAAACAGTCTTCTGAGGTGAAAATCGAAGCTGTTCTCCGTGCTCTGAGTTAATCGCTATAGCAAACAGCGTCACGTTTAGAACAGGTCCCTGCGAGACTCCATTCTCTTGCATAAAAAGAATTGGAAACCTCAGAGCTGACCCGTGCTAGGAAAACACGATCTCTCTTGAACGAAGAGCGGTAGGCGTTCTCGTGTATTCTAGTTGTGAAGGGAACGTAATGTCTCTCCTCGCCAGCCGGTATAATAGGCCTTCTCGAGGTCAAATAATGTCGTTACTGTGTGGCAGTTCCTAAGAAGCCTGTACGTTATCTGTGTCTAAAGCGATACAAGGTGGTCAGCTGCTGATCGACGTCGAAAGCCACACTGGATCTTAGTCAGTAAATTGTGGGACTCCAACCGCCCATTAATCATGCGTTCCATCACCTTGCAAACGCAACTGTGAGGGAAATAGGACGGTAAATGGAAGGAAGATGACGTTCCTTCCGCGTCTCAAAATGGGTGTGAAAATGGCCAGTGTGCTGGAACAGTGGCGTCAAACCCAGACACGGTTATAGACCTCGAGCAGGAAAGCCTTTCCGTCAAAAGAGAGATGTTGAAACATTTGAACGTGGATGCCATCTGGATCAGGTGCAGAGTTCCGCGAAGATAAAAGTCCATGTTCTAGCTACGTCGTGGTCAAAAGTCAGTGAGTGAGTGGGGTTTAAGGGCCCGTCGACAACTAGGTCATTTTTGCCCGAAGTTATTAAAAAGGGAAACTTGAGACGAAAAAAAAATACTGCATCAAAATCACCCTTTGGTCGTATACCTACAAGAGACAAAGCTGCGTCCCCAGGACTCCGTTACGATCAAGCAGTACTCCGTGCGGTACGAGTTATCACTGGAAGGGGGTGTTCCAGCACATGGTGGCACTATGATGTTCATCCGAGATGATATATTCGCTGAATCCGTGCCCTTAACATCTGACATCCAGTCCGTCGCTGTACGGGTTAAGCTTCTTTCTGTTACATTTACCATTTTTAACATCTACCTGCCTCCATCTGCAGACCTCCCGCTCACTGTTTTAGAAGATGTAGTTTCACAGGTACCACCACCATTTCTCTTGGTATACGGCGTGAATCCCATCACCCACTTTGGGGCTCACCTCAGGCTTGTGCGGGAGGTAAGTTAATTGCAGATTTCCTAGCCAACAATAATTCTAGCTCTCTTGAACACCGAGAGGGTACATTTCTTTCTGATACCTTTCACAGTCGTTCACACCTTGACATAGCAGTTTGTTCACCACAAATAGCAGTCTCGCTCTCTTGGAATGTCATTTCTGATTTGAATTGTAGTGACCACTTTCCGTGTCTTATTAGTCTCTTAATACATAACGTATGTCCCACCCGTTTACCTAGTTGGCGTTTAGATCAAGTCAACTGGGAACATTGTTCCCACTTGGCAATGTGTTCACCTACGATGAGCACGACTCTGTAAAATCATTAGTCGAACAACTCACAGAGAAAATTCTTTCTGTTATTGGGCAATTCATTCCCCGTTCTACTGCCCAAACTCGTCGATTTCCGGTATCATGGTGGACCGATGAATGTCGGAATGTATACGCGCTCTGAGGGTTTTTCAGCATCGCTCTATGTTTGCTAACTTGATACTCTATAAGAGAATGCGTGCCAAATGTCGATAAGTTATTATGGATAGCAAAAAGACGTCCTGGAGCCACTTTGTGGTTTCCTTTAAACATACTCCTTCCTCTGTCGTATGGGATACGTTGAGGCGTGTGGCCGGCAAATCGATCCATATGCCCATCGCTGGTCTCAAAAAGAGCTGCCAGTGTTGTTAATACATTTGAAGTGAATAATACTTTAGGCCGTGCTTTCGCTCAGGTGTGTAGCTCAAGCCATTATTCCTCCGAGTTCCGTAGAATTAAGGATCAGGCGGAATCTCAAGGGTACTCCTTTCGTTCAGGAAACTTTGAGGAAAACAACTGCGTTTTCACCACATATAACTTCGTGGAACGCTGCACCTGGTCCAGATGGCATGCTCGTTCAAATGTTGCAACATCTCTCTCCTAATGGTAAGGCTTCCTGCTCTAGGTAAATAATCGGGTCAGACACGTGGCATGAAACACCTATTCTGAAACCTGGAAAGGGCCGTAATCTTTCTTCAAGCTATCGTCCTATTTTCCTCGGCAGTTGCATTTGCAAGGTGATGGAACGCATGATAATGGACGGTTGGTATGGTGGCTGGAATCCAACAATCTATTGACTAATGGTCAGTGCGGTTTTCAAAGACGTCGGTCAGCGGTTGGCCATCTTGTATCCCTATCGGCGCAGATTATGAACGGCTTTCTTAAGAACTGTCAAACTGTCGGAATATTTTTTACCTCGAGAAAGCTGATGTTATATGTTTGCGAGTAGGGAGGGATATTACGTTCGCTCGACAACTGGAACACACGTGAACGCCTTCCGTTGTTCATTCAGGAGTTTATGTGGGACCGCGTTTTCCGAGTGCGGCTCGGCTCGGTTTTTTCTAACCATTTTATTCCAGAGAATGGAGTGCGGCAGGGCTGGGTACTAAGCGTGCCGCTGTTTACTATAACGATTAATTTCTTATCGCAATGTGTTTCCCCAGGTGTTTCGTCCTGTCTATTCGTCGATGACTTTGCCATATTCTGTACTTCTCAGCGTACACCGCTTATGTAACACCGTCTCCAGCGGTGTTTGGACAATCTGTATGATTGGACCTCCAAACACGGCTTTCGTTTCTCCGCTGAGAAGACAGTCTGCGTTAACTACTGGCGCCGCAGATGGTCATATCCACTGTCTCTTCGCCTCGGGCCAGATTTACATCCTTTCGCAGATAAGGCGAGATTCCTTGGGTTGATCTTCGATCGGAAACTATGTTGGTCACCCCATATAGCACAGCTGAAAGCACAATGTCACCGTTCTCTCAACATTTTACGGTCACTGGCTGGAAAAACTTGCGGAGCGGATCGGACAGTGTTGTTTCGTCTTATCTTTAAGTGGCTGCCTGGGCATCCAATTTTTCACGCGTTTTTCTCCCGAGTGAGATGAACGATATGGCTATACCTCTCTGAGACCAAGGCCAGAAGGTTTTCGTTTCCGTGAGCTTCTTCGGGCGCACCACATTGACATACCTAGGCTACTTCCCAAGGGGGAGAATATGTACCCTCCTTGGTTACATGCTACCTCCCTTGTCGATCTCGGGATTACGGTTTACGGGAAATCTGCTACGCTAGCTTATCATATCCGTAGTAGTAGTTTTTTTTTTTTTTTTTTTTTTTTTTTAGAATTTTTATGCAAATACAAAGGCCGTAATAGTATATATACCGGTGGTAGTAAGTGCTCCGACGTTGTTGGATGTGCCTTTGTCACTGGGACAGAAACTTTTGCACACATATCCATTTATTCTGCCGAGCTGTATGCTATTTACCGTGCCCTTCTGTATATCGCCGTCGAAAATTAGTTGACTTCCTTATTCTTAGCGATTCCCTTAAAGCCCTTCAGAGCATTCGTGAGCTGTACAATTACCATCATTTAGTGCAGCCCGTTCAGGACGTTCTCCACATATTGCACACTTGTGGTTTTCGTGTGGAGTGCGCATGAATTTCCTGGACATGTTGGCTTGCTAGAAAATGAATTGGCGGCTTTGGCAGCAAAATCACACAGCCCAGCTTTACTGCTATCATTTCAATAGCGGAGAATTTTAAGGTGGTTTTACGGAGAGCTGTTTTATCTGGCTGGTATGCGGAGTGGTCGGCTCTCCGTGGTAACAAGCTGAGAGAGGTGAAGGACCTCCCTATCAACTGGGTAACCTCCTCTCGTTCATCCCGCCGGGAGGAGGTAGTATTAGTGCAACTACGTCTTTGTCACTGTATTTTTACCCACAGCTACCTATTTAAGCACGAATCTGCCTTGCTTCTCGCAGGAGTTCTTTTTCCTCTGGTTCTTCGGGTGTTGGTCTACCGCCTGTGTTTCCACTGGGGGAATATTCATTCCCCCCTTGGTTACGTAGCGACACCCCGTACCACCTTCGGTTGGCATCCACGCTGAAATCGACGACTCCACCTTTAGTCTTCCGCTCTACAATTTTAGAGTTGCAGGCCGAGCATCCCAATCGTTGCTTTATTTACATGGATGGTTCCAAGGATGACCGTGGTGTGGGATGTACTTTCATTTTTAATTGGCTGAGTTATACAATTCATCTTTTGGTGCAATGTTTGATTTTTGCCGCCGAACTTTTTAGTATCTATCAGGCTATTTTTTTTTTTTTTTTTTATCCAGCGACAGGACTTAAGCGTTTCTGATATCGGTAGCAAATCCCCAGTGCACAACAGGGCCTGCGTGAGCTGTATTCATACCATTTTTGATACAGCGTTTTCAGAATCGCCTGCTTTCGCTCATTGATGCTAGTGTCAGCGTGTCATTTGTTTTGGGTTCCTGGTCACGTAGTTGTGAGCGGAAATGAACGAGCGGACACATCTGCCAAGTCTGCAATTTTATTGCCTAATGGTTTTGGCTCCACTGTTCCTCCAGGTGATGTTCGTTTTCACCTGCGCCGGGCCGTTCTTTCGCACTGGTTCGCTTAATGGACCGGGGTGCATGGCAACAAACTCAGAGAGGTCAAGTCCCTTCCTGTCCCCTGGATTACTTCCTCGCGTGCATGTCGCCGCGATGAAGTGATTTTAGCGCGACTGCGCATAGGGTATTGTCGTTTTAGCCATCATCTTTTATGTAGGGAACCCGCTTCTCAATGTGCTCCGTGTAATGAGCCTTTGACGGTGCGTCATTTTTTATTGGAGTGCCGCCTTTTTACTGTGCTACGTGCATCCCTGTGTCTGCCAATTGACCTCCCAATCCTTCTAGGCGACATACCTGATGCTTGTGGGGGGCTTCTGGCTTTTCTTCGCCACTGCGGGATGTAGAGTCGGGTTTAATTTTATCTCGAGGTTTTATCCTTTTAGCGACCTGTCTTATGTTTCTTTTCCTACATCACGCCGGCATCACTGAGGAGTTTCACCCGATTCCGCATGTGACGACCACATTGGGCTGGTTGGAAAGGCTCCAGCCGCCACACGGATGCCCTGACTGTGGATATTCTCCAATCTTCTGAGCACAGATGGTCGTGCTGATGTATAACAATGCAGCCATATTCTAACTTGGACCGGATCAGTGCACGGTAGAGACGTAGCAAATGTGTCCGATCCGCTCTCCAAGAGTACCCACTTAGTATCCGTAAAATACAGAGAACTGTCACATCGCACTTTCAGCTGTGCTACATGTACTGATCAGAAAGCTTTCGGTCAAATACCAACTCAAGGAATCTCGCCTCAGCATATGAAAGGAAATCTGGCCGGAGTCGAAGAGTAGGCGGCGGTCGACTGCTACGACGCCAGAAGTGAACACACTGGACTTCTCAGCTGAGAAACGAAAACAGTTTTTGGAAATCCAAGATTGTCCAAACACTGCTGGAGTCGGCGTTCCGAAAAAAGACGTGCGCTGAGAAGTACAAAAGATGGAAAAACTAACTACAAATATGCAGGACGACACCCCCGGGGGAACACCTACGATGTAGAATTAATCACTATAGCAAACACCGTCACGCTCAGAACCGATCCATATGGCACGCCGTTTTCTTGAATAAAATGGTTGGAAAAAATCGAGCAGACCCTTACTCGGAAAACGCGGTCCCTCATAAACTCCACTTAGATTCCAGTTGCGGAGGGAGCCCGTAAAATAAGCCTTCTCCAGGTCAAAAAATATTCCAACTGTTTGACAGTATTTAAGAAACCCGCTCGTAATCCATGTCGACAGCGATACAAGATGGTCAGCTCTGATCGATTTTTTGTAGTGTTTAACGCCCGCTTTTACTGCAATGGTACGCAGGCGATGACTAATGATACATGAAGCTGGAGCCCCGGTGGAATATGATGGCGGGGGAAACCGGATAACCCGGAGAAAACCTGCCCCTGTGTCGCTTTGTCCACTACAAATCTCACATGCAGTCGCTTGGGATCGAACCCGGGCCATCTGGGTGCTCTGATCGACATCGTCGGAAACCGCACTGGAGGTTAGTTAACAGATTGTGGAATTCCAGCCACCAAACCAACCGCCCATACCATCACGTTGCAAGCGCAACTGGTAAGGGAAATAGGACGGTAGCTGGAAGGTTTTAAAATAGGGATGATGGTGGCTTCCCGCCACTTGTCGGGAAAATTGGTGTCAACCCAGACACGATTATAGACGTCGAGCAGGAAAGCCTTCCCTTCAGGAGAGACATGTTGCAGCATTTGTACGTAGATGTCATCTGGTCCTGATGCCGAGTTTCGCGAAGACGAAAGTGCGTGGTTAAACTCCGCCATAAAGAAAAGCCGATTGCATACTTCAAGGTTCATCGCTAATTTCTCTTATTAGTATGATATTTTCTTCCTGTTAATGGAGTGCAAGTAAAAGTGTTGGACTTTCTTGATCAGTGTCATGAGACAGCTAAGATTGTGTCCTCATACATTTTAAAGACTTTAAGTGACTACAAAACTGAACCTAAAGTTGTAGGTTTATGTGCTTACACTACTAACTACAATTTTGGAGGGGCAGGAAGAAAAGGTAAAAACAATGTTAACACTTTACACTATTCTTCAGAGTCCGTAAACAAACCAATTTTATGTGTAGGTTGCTTTGCACACCTAGCGAATAACTGTACACAAACTGCAATTAACTGTTTACTAGTTTACAAAGAAAGTGTTCTGCACAAAATATCTTCATACTTCAACAGTATACATACGTCTTTGCGTGAATTTTGTGACTTTGTGGAATTAGAGTATTTGAAACACTTTCATACAATAAAACCAGAAGACTCCTTTGTTTTCAGCTGTAGAACGTATACTTAAACTTTATCCAGCTTTAAAATCTTACTTTGAATCACAGGAAGTGTCCCATTAGATTGTTTTTTGATGATCCCCTCCAAGAAATATGGCTCTATTCTGTGCATAGTCAGTCAACTGTACTTAATAATTTTGTGCATTTACTTGAAGGTCGACAATTTCTATGGTAGAAGGTGCAGCGTTAATTAAAGAGCTGAAACAAAAATTGAATGAGTGAAAGGAATGTGCCTTTTTGTCTCTTTTAGTTCAGTCAAAAACTAAAAAAAAAAATTGAGGAGAGTGGATTAGTAGGTCCATGTATTTACAATGTTAAGAAAAGTGTGTGTTCATTTTATTCAACTTGCATTGAATATATTGATCGGTGGTCTTCTCCCATTATTGAAATTAGTATTTTAGACTGGATGAGATCTAATTCAGTAATTGAGTGGAATTAAGTTCAGAATAGATTAAAAACTATCAGCAAACTGATGGGAAAGCAAATAGATGATTCCTATCTCTTTGATGAGATTATACATGTAAAAGAATATGTTACAGCTTAAAAGTTGATAGAATGGAACACTGCTCATTTAAGGTTGGATTTAAGATGGGAGTTGTAATACATACGACCTAGCAAGGTCAAGTAACGATAATCCCGACACCAGGGGGGTTTAAGCGCTAGTGTCGCGTTAATCCGCCGCCTTAAGAAAATGGCGGGAAATTTGAAAATTGAAAAGGTGTATCCACTGATCCATACCTTTTCAGTAATCAAATTTCCCGCCATTTTCTCTTAAGGCGGCGGATTAAAGCGACACTAGCGCTTAAACCCTTGGTTGCAGGATTATGGATAACTCTACTTGCCATGCCGTATGCAAAACCTAATAAACAAGAAGTTCATATCGCAGATATACTTATTACATATTCTCATGCAATACAATATTGAATACATGCAAAAAAACTGATTTTTATCTTCTTTTTTTTTTAAGATACCACATGCACCATTGATTATATATATGTTTGTCTTTAGCTTCCTTTGCATATCACACGCTCACTGGTCTTTATCACAGGATAAAAATAATGTTTATGAAAGTTTAAGAGATAATCCGCTGATCCATACCTTTGTAAATGACACAATTCCCTCCATTTTCTCTTAGTGCGGTGGATTAACGCGACACTAGTGCTTAACCCCCTGGTTGCAGGATTATGGGTACTCGACCTTGCTAATCCGAATGATAAAAGGAGAATTGATGGCGATGATTGGAAAATGGAAGGGGTACATCGGCGATAGTGGACCCGGTGACGTTTCATAAATGATGTCCACTGCGCTGACGGGGAAAACGATCGAACACTGTCGCCTAAAGAGGAAACAGGTGACGCAGATGTAGAGGAAGAAGAAGAAGAATCCGTGGATTGTACACTAGTCATGCTGAATACTGAATGCCAATGCTGCAATTATATGTAGCAGAGAAAGGCAAGAAGGCGATGGGTGGGGGGAGCTGTTCACACGGGACAGAAAGCGGTGTCAGCACTCCGACCGGAGATGGTGTAAGATTGCGCAAGCAAGAAAAACTCCACCGGATGTGAACCAAACACTCACTTGATAGGTTGTGCAATAAGCTGAGCTAATGACGACCGGTTACAGCGGCGTAAATGAAGAGTGGGCCGAGAAGGTGATATGACCGTAAAAGAAGAACGGGCCGTGAAGGTGGTGTGAGAGTAAATGAAAACGGGCCGTGAAGGTAATGTGAGCGTAAAAGAAGAACGGGCCGAGAAGGCTATGTGAGCGTAAAAGAAAAACGTGCAGGGAAAGCGATGTGAATGATAAAGAAGAACGGGTCGAGAAGACGATGTGAGTGTAGAGACGAACTGTTCGAGAAGGCGATGTGAGTGTAAATGAAGAACGTGCCGAGAAGTCGATGTGAGCGTAAAAGAAGAGTGGGCCTAGAAGGTGATATGACCGTAAAAGAAGAACGTGCCGGGAAGGCTATGTGAGCGTAAAAGAAAACCGGGACGAGAAGGTGATGTGATGATAAAAGAAGAAGAATGTGCAGGGAAAGTGATGTGATGTGAAACAAGAACGGGCCAAGAAGACGATATGAACGTGCCGAGAGTATGATGTGAGTGTAAAGGAAGAACGGGGCGAGCAGGCGATGCGATTTGAGTGTAAAAGAAGAACGGGCTGAGAAAGCGTTGTGAGGGAAAGAGGAACGGGCAGAGAAAGACAGGAAGTGTCCAGACCAAGCAAAGAAGTGATTTAAAATGACAATCGCATAAAGGCAGCAATTAAAACATTTGACAATGCATAGCCCATAGCTATCGCTCCCTTCTATTTGAATAAGAAGAAGATTCTGCTGTTTATCTCTATTAGCATGGTGTTGAAAAGGCAAGAAGGCGATGTGTGGGGGTAGCTGTTCACACGGGACAGAATGCGGTGTCAGCACTCCGACCGGACCGGATACCGTGCAACGTTGCGCAAGCCAGACAATCTCTGTGAGAAAGAAATATTTGCACAGTATAAGTATGGTATTCGTTCTTTAGAGAATACATTGCTTGTACAACGAATATAATATAACATATTGAGAGAAAAACAAAATTTACAAATAAAACTTACAAGGTAGAATTTAATACACAACAAAATATCCATATTAAAATACATATTAGCTGATATAAATTTCTGCCAAATGTCTTATATACTGTGGATTTATAACGTTTAAGGGAGAGTTAATTTCTTTTTCTTGATGACAGCTTTTACTACTTTCTCTATACACACTATGTACATAGTGTATACTATTGCACTTAACCAAAAAATTCGATACCGAGATTTCACCGGAAATATATGGTTTAGGATCTCCTGTATCCAAAAAAAGAACTTTCAGAAAAAGGTCCGTGTGTGTTTGTGTCCGTGTGTCTGTGAACACGAAAAGTCGGTAAAATACCAAACTTGGTATTTAAGATTAGTATCTTCCATGGATGCGACACGACGATTTTGAGAAAAATTCCTCCACCCCAAACTACCCTTTACATGGGACATGTTTCGAAAATTTAAGTGAAAATGGCGGGAATTGTGTCATTTGCAAAGGTATGGATCAGCGGATTATCTCTTAAACTTTCATAAGCATTATTTTTTATCCTGTGCTAAAGACCAGTGAGCGTGTGATATACAAAGCAAGCTAAAGACAAACATATATATAATCAATTGTTCATGTGGTTTCTTAAAAAAAAAAAAAAAAAAACATAAAAATCAGTTTTTTTTGCATGTATTCAATATTGTATTGCATGTATTCAATATTGTATTGCATGAGAATATGTAATAAGTATATCTGCGATATGAACTTGTTGTTTATTAGGTTTTGCATACGGCATGGCAAGTAGAGTTATCCATAATCCTGCAACCAGGGGTTTAAGCGCTAGTGTCGCGTTAATCTGCCGCCTTAAGAGAAAATGGCGGGAAATTTGATTATTGAAAATGTATGGATCAGCGGATACACCTTTTCAATTTTCAAATTTCCCGCCATTTTCTTAAGGCGGCGGATTAACGCGACACTAGCGCTTAAACCCCCCTGGTGTCGGGATTATCGTTACTTGACCGTGCTAGGTCGTATGTATTACTACTGATGGGTTGAAATATTCAAAGGTGAGGAAATTTTCATCCCCTTTTCTGAAGTGTGTGATATTATCCAGTCACAAGTGCACCCACTGCGAGTGTTTTTGATACTGAATCACTTGTGGGTTGCTGAAAATCTCAGATAAAACCTGAAACTCTCAAACATTTAAAAATAAGTAAATGCAAATGCATATGTAGTGAATTCCACACTGTGATTTTGTAAAAATGTAAGTTACTGCATGCTGTGCATTCTAACTCCATTTAAAGTTTAAACTGATCAATGACTTAAACTATAGTGAAAAATATTAGAATACAGTATCTGAAAAAACAAATTAAATGGTATTTCAGTATTTTGTTATCTGTGCCATTTGCTTTAAAATTAAACACTAACAAGTATTTGTGTGTGTGTGTGTGTGTGTGTGTGTGTGTGTGTGTGCGTGCGTGCGTGAATAATGTCAAATCTTATGGAAAGCCTTGTTTGTTCATCTTAAGTTATATAATTGTTTGTTTATAAATCTTTGGGCATGAGTTAAGTTCTTCCAATATTTAGTCTTACATTTTTTGAAATGCATTAACACCATAAAGCTAATGCAAATTGTCTCCTGATATAGTTAATATGCACATTTCTAATAATTTCCTAACCAATTTTAAGACAGCTATGTTACGGTTATATCGTTACCATAGTGCCCTACCTTTTGCTTATCAGGATTTGGTCAGCCTACTTTTGACTGACACAAAATATTTTGCAAACGTCCAATATGAGCCCGATGAGTCGTCAGCATTGCAAACATAAATTTTGTCCAATAATATTCGCCGCTAGGGCTCGCTTAAAAATAGTGCTCGCGCACACTTATCGGTTGATTCTGAACTAAGAGTATTTATCTGTCAAGCGCTAAATGAAGTAGGTACCCCTAAAATGGCTGTGCTCTCTATTAACAAAATAAAAGTGGAATCTAGTGATTATATAACACATAAATATGCTTGGATTATGTGAAAACACGCACAAAAATGAAATGCCTGCCGAAAAATAAGGATAGAGTATAAAAACAGAGCACATGTAAAGAATAAATATTTACAGGGCCGCGCCGTGGCCGATTGGTTAGACTTCTCGCCTCTCACTTAGACGGCCGAGGTTCGATTCCAAGCGATCGCATGTGAGATTTGTGTTGGACAAAGCGGTGCTGGGGCGGGTTTTCTCCGGGTACTCCGGTTTCCCGCGCCATCGCATTGCAATGGTGCTCCATCATCAGTGTCACCGCCTGCGGTGCTATAAGTAGTTAAAGCGGGCGTTAAACACTGCCCAAAAAAAAATTACGAGTGATTGGGTGACCATTAAGAATATGTGAAATTTGCTAAGAAATGTCGCAAATTACTACAAGCTTCTAGATGAATATTCTTAAAAAATCTTAGAAAAAATCGCAGCTTTGGAAGGTACTGGACATCACTACCAAGTTCAGTATGTATGGGGCTATTCGTTTTCAAGGTACTTTTCTCTCTCTCTCTCTCTCTCTCTCTCTCTCTCTCTCTCTCTCTCTCTCTCTCTCTTTCAGTGGCTAGCATCCAGCGAATACTCTTTTATGATGTTGGTATTTCACTCGACGTGCAGAATAACCATTTCCTACTGCTTCTAAAATTTCAATTTATTTTCTTACTGAACTTTTCTATTTTACAAGATGACTAATTCAAGCTATCACACACATCAAAATAATGACAAACACACCAGGGCTCAGCTGTCTCCTTCTTTGGCTTATTTAAAGAAGACGCTGCTGCCAACAGTAAAGCTACAGCTACTGAATATGGTTACAAACCGACTGTCTGAGGCTATAACGGAGAGTATATTCTGGAGAAGGAGAGAGTTAATGAGGATAACTCCTCTCAATCCTTTCCTCAAATGCGTCAATTTGCAGGGATAAGCATTAAAGCAAGAGGGTGTTACGCTCTCTTTCAGAAACTTATTTTTGAGCAGTTCGATCGCACGAATAATCGCCGCGATTTTTCGTTCACAGTGATAGTATCACAGATAGAGACTTATCGATCCATCACTGCCAGTAATCTGTCTTCTGAGACCTTTCAACACTTATGCCAGTGAAGGGTTAGAATGTTAAGTTAGATATTCACGTGCCTGCCCTTCTTGTTTGTAGACTTGAACTCAAGGTAATGTAAGATAGACATTTTATGGTACGAAATAAACTTAATTTACAATGGGATAAAGTGTGGGTTTGACCTGACACCTCTTCCAAATTTATTTGTTCCTCCGTATTAGTTTTTAACTGAAGTTGTCATTCTGATAAGAGTTATTATGAGGTTGCTCCTGATGTGCGGTTATTTGTGTCAAGTAAGGCTGTAATGAGTTTAATGTCATATGAAAGATGTGTAAATAATTCCTGCTTTACTTGCAAAATACTTACGGATTACGGTAATTATCATATCTAGGATAATCCTGAAATAAATCAAATGGATTAAATACGGAATATATAAAGCAGATTATGCTCTGGCGAATTCATATTGGCTAAGATCGCCGAAACCAGCGGCAAATGAATACCGCCAATCTACGAAAATATGACTGAAATGAAAATCCGCCTCATTTGGTAATGGGTTTGGATTAACAGATTCTTTGACTATGTCCTGTCGTCGCTCACACGCTTCTTTCAGAAAACATCCCTGCTTTCCCTTATGAATTAGAGCCCTCAATCTTTCATCTAGACTTTGCGGCTTAAGACCCTCAACCCCTCAGCTAGTTTTGTGCCTTATGATCCTCTACTTTTGGCTACACAATAATGGCATCTTCGGCTATGTACAGATTATGAACATGATAACATACAAGAAAACAAGGAAAAAGAAATGTTTCCATGATGCCTGGAGTGAAACATTCATTACGTTTGTGAAGTAAAGTGATGCAGAAGTGTAAAATGTTATGATTATAAATGTACTTTAAGTGAAAAATATAAGTGAATGAGTGTTCTTAGTGTGTATTCTCCACAATTTAGTAATTTAAAAGTCTGTAATTGAGGTATATATTGATTTGTAGCTATTCTAAGGATCAGAAGTTTATCCAATGTAATTAACAGCCAGAGTTGTCCTGTATTTGTGCTGAAATGAGAGGGGGAGATGTGTGAAGTATGGTCTCTACTTATGCTAACCTCGCCATAAAAATTTCACCATTGGAATCACTCATTTAGGGCCCTAAGCAACTAATGCTTATGGTGCCACAAATAGTAAAAGCAGGCATTATACAAACAAACAAAAAATGCCACAAAGTGTAGCCGAGGAATGTCTTTTTATAAGTGGAGCATCCTGAGTGTAGCAAGAGGTCTGTGAAGTGAAAACTCACAATGATCCTTGTGCAGGATTTTGTGTTCACTTAGGTAGGCACCCATGCTGCTAAGGGGAAATGAAAGTGAACTGTGTATTTTGCAATTTGAGATATTTTGTAATTCTTCAGGGTTTATCTTTCAATTGTAGAAGCCAGTATTTTACTTGCTTATCGCAGATAAACTCCTTAGTGTTGTAACCATTCAAACTCACTATTTTCACCACACATATATGCAATATTTTATTATTAGAATGTCGGGAAATACATACTTATTAAATAATATATTTCATATTTCAACGCTTTTATAACCAGAACTTTTCACTTTTGTCACTTCTGAGTCACTTTATTTCTAGGACCTAACATGAAATAACGCACATCCCACCTACTTCACAGATGAGGCTGGTTCCATATCTGGTTATGTTAATACATGAAATACACAATTATGGTCAGCAGAGAAGCCTCACGCTGTGCAGGAACAGAATTTGCATATTTTTTTTTATCTCAATTTCTTTTCTCTTACCCAGCATGCTTACGCTAAATGAAACCTTTGTAAATGTTCCAAATTGATGATTATACTAATTATTTTCAGGTCTAGAGCCGATCTCACAGGAATAGGTTTGTATGTTTTCGATAGTTCTTTATAAATAGCCTTGTGTATAGACTAAGCTGGAAGGATCAAACATTAATTCAATTTCTAGCTGGGACTCACACTATTTAGCTTTGGTCAATATTCTTACCACTTGACCTGCCATGACAAGATGACTCATATAAGCATTAAATTTTGTGATTTATTTTAAGTAGTGCAATCAACTTTAACAGTGATATAATACATACCTTAACGGTTACTTGTAATATGGTGAGTGATTAATAATTAACCACTATTAGGGTTAACTTTTCAACTTACTTAAACGCAGCAATGGAAAGTTGCAAAATTAACATACACATCTTTAGTTTGACTAACATTAGAATATAGTGCTGCATGCTGGGATCCATATTGGGTTGAACAAAAACTGGCACTTCAGAGAGTTCAAAAAAGAACAGCTAAATTTGTAGACAGAAGGAAATGATTATAAAGTCATACTTAGCACTGTTACTTCTTGAGAAACACTGTAAAAATATAGGAAATGAGCAAGGCTATGTGCAAATTTTACAGCCTATAAGGAAATCGGCATGAAAAGATATATTCAAATGGTTATTAATGCCATTATACTGTGGGAGAAATGATCACTCGGAAAAAATAAGAAATGGGGAACAGAAAACTGACATAAGTGAATTTTCCTTCACAAATAGAACAATTAATGGCTGGAACAAAAACCTGCTGAATTACTGGAGACTTTGGTTCAAAAGATAGATAGTTTCAAAAAGAGACTAAAGAAGATTTATACTCAGGATACTAAATATAAATATTGCATTAATGCTAGTATTATACAACTTTTTATTATTATTATTATTATTATTATTATTATTATTATTTTAATTATTATTATGGTAGTATACTGTGATGTATTGCCGTTCTGACTGAATTATATTACCCATATTATTATTATTTATTTATTTTTATTGTACACTGTATTATTACATTGACAGCGCTGTCAGCGTGTCATGCTCTAAACAGTGAAATAAAGTATCTATTTATTTCCATCATAAGATTAATGTGGAAGAGGAATTCTCAGAACACATTATTCAATGGCTGTTAACTATAAAGTTCCTAATACATTACAAGTTGACTTTGAGGTATATCTGATATTTGAGATTCCCTTGAAGGTTGACTGAGTTAGTTCAATGAGGTGAGAAAATTTTATGCTAATAAAGGTATCTCAACATGGTAGCTGGAGAGGTAATAATATTGACATGAAGGTTAACCGTAATGCTTAATAAGATGAGAAGATTTTATTCTCTCACAGGTAAGTCCATTTATATAATACTTGAATAAGCTAATAACAGTGATACAGAATTTAAATTTAACAGAAAGTTAAGAGTTGGTGTTGAAAGACATACATCACTTACATTATTTGTACCTGACTGGTTTCAAGAGCTGTTGCCATTATCTTTAGAGGATGCTGGTGTTGTTTTCCATAGTGTGGTGGTTGTTTGCATTGGTGGAGTGATATACTTCCCATAGTTTACTTGGCGGCAGTTCAAAGTTCATCAAACAGTGTTTATGTCTTATAACGAAAATCTTTTCCCAAGTACCCAATTCTGCTGTGTGTTTTGTATATGTCAGTAGTGTATTGTTCAGTGTGATGTGGTTCAAACATGGTGTGAAACTGCAGATTTATCCATCTGTTTGTACTTGACGTGTCTCATGTGCTCTTTCAATCTGATTTTCAATATTGTAGCTGCATGTTAATTGCATTGACATGAAGGTTAAATGTGATACTTTAATGAGATAAGATGTTATGCTCATACAGCATCTAAACATAGTAATGGTAATAATATTGACATAAAGGTTAACAGTGATACTTTAATGTCATGAGAAGATTTTCAGCTCATAGAGGTATCTGAACATGGTCACTGGAGTAGTAGTAGCAGCATTGGCACCAAGGTTAACATGACACTTTACTTAAAGAGAAGGTGCAATGCTTGTACATATGTTGCAACATGGTAGCTGGAGTGGTAATGATATTGGCATGTAGAGGCAAAGATCCATTGTTCCAATCAGATAAGGCATTAAATATTTCAGCTTTTATTTCATTTTCAAAGAAGTAGATTTATTTGTGAGAAAACAGTTGTATCTGAGGAGTTTAAACAATGACTGATGAATTAATGAATGTGATGTTTAAAATTATAGGTATTCTATGGTATGTTTCTTTCTACACAGATTTATTGATGAAATAAAGAACACCAACATCAGGTGCAGCAATTGTGAAATGGATACCAAAATAGATATCAAAGAAGAGTATCCTCTATCAGATGACATAGCCTCAGAGGATAAGACAGAATTCTATACCAAGAATGTTACAACACCTTTTCTAGACTTCTGTTCACAGAAAGAAAAAGAATGTTTTACCAAACATCCCATAAAGGAGATAAAGTGTGAGACTTTTACAGCCAGCAACAACTGCAAGATAAATGTCAAAACAGAAGTTGAGGAACAAACTCTGATTTCAAATTTTGGTTCACGGAATGAGCGAGAATTTATTTTACAGGATGCTGTAACAAAAATTAAGAGATACAGCAATGATCACGTAATTGCTACCAAAGTGAAAATTAAAGAAGAATCTTTATGGCTGGAAATGGAGACATCTTCTGTTTGTGATGATGACATTAGGGTAAGTTTTGTGCAAATCTATTTCAGCTATTTTTGTTTACTGTAGACTATTGCTTTTGCATTACATCTCAATTCTTTAATAAACATACAGAGAATTTGTGGATGAGTACAATGTTTGACCGATGGTGCACTTAAATGACTGACAAATTTGAATTGTGTTTATTTTGTACAAATTGCATACACCTTGGGCTGCCCTTTCAAATTATGGCCCTTGCCTTTGGATAGCTTTCTACATTTTTATTTGCAATCACAATTTGTACATAACTTCTGTAATGTTTATACCTCTGCTCTATATTCATCTTAACTCTAAACATGCCTAATTTATCCTGGCTTTAACCTTGCCCTTCCCCTCTTTCTTTTCTTCTCTTCTCTATTTATTTATTTTTATTGCTTTCCTTCCCTTTCACTTTTCTAACTCATGATTTATCTTGGCTTGGCTGTACCTCCAACCAAAACTTCTATCCTATGTCATTTTGCCTGAGGTTTTGTCTATTCACATGGTGTGGTGTGCCTACTTCTGCTCTGATCTTCAGGTTCTGACACTTTAAGCAGTGGAGTCAATGTTACGATAGAAGGTGGTAATTCAAAAGAAGAGTCTGCACTGTTGTTGTTTGGTGTTAATAGCAATGCTGATCATCAGATGAGTAGAGCTGAATGCAGGATCAGAAACAGAACAAATGGAAAAGTTAAAACAAACCATAGATGTAACAAACTTAAAAAAGGAATGGAGTGGAGAATTGAAGAGTAAATCAACTGCAAATTTTAAGAAATGGAAAGAGAATTGATGGAATACAATCAGAGAATTTAAACATGAAAAATGCAGAGGACAAGACAAGAAAGAGGAGTGTGATAATCTTCAAAGTCAAAGAACATAGAGGGAGGTGAGTATGGGATCAAATCGAAGAGATCTTAGAAGAAAATTTGGTTTATAACTTGCACATGGAAATAATTGTTGTCTTAAAGTGGGTAGAAGGAGTTTGAAACCTAGACCAGTAATTGTGAGGCTCATCACAGTGAAAATAAAGATGGACAATTCTCTCAAACACCAGAATATTAAATGTGACAAGAATATTTATAGAGCAGATTATGGAAAGAAAGATAAGAGACAAGAAACATGTTACCAAGGGAAATGAAGATTACAAGTGCGAGAAAAAATAATATTTTTGTCAGTGTCTTAGATTTGTGAATTGAGGGAAGAAAGAGCAGAACATATGTCAGCTTAATATGTGACATACAAGTAGTTGTATATTGTTCAACTGGAGCAACAGACACCCGAGTTCAGTGAGATCAAATGTCAGTATAATGGGAAGGGTAGGAGAGAGGCAAACATCATTACCCAGGATGCATCACCATCAAAACAGGCTGAGCCAGAGTCAAGTGACAGAAGACATGTGTACAATGGCCTTGGGAGCAGTTGTAGGAATTGATGCATGGACAGATCTGAAGTGTAATATTGTCACCTGGAAGGAACATTATGCAAGTAGAAGACTATGCAGGTGACACAGTGGATACTAACAGGATAGGAGTAAATCAAGAGTGGACCAAGGGCTCTGCACAAGGAAAAGAACTGGATTGGGGGAAAATACAAGAATATTAAACTTAACACATATGAAACTTGTGATTGAGACTTGATGATAAGTGATGTGAATATAGTTCACTTGTGTAGCTCAAAAGTGCCTTAAATTATATTCTATACCCTTCAGATTTAGACAAAATAATTAGTGAATTTAAAGTAATGAACACAGTCATGCAGCTATAACAGTCATTTCCTAATTTGAGTGATTTTCAGTGAAGAAATAAAGAAAAAGATAAAGTTTCTGAACAAGACAGAATAATAATCCAGCAAAGCTTGCTTCCATGGAGAGTTGTTCATTCTGCAAGCTGGAGGAAAGCACCACTCTCTGCACAAGAGCCTAAAGTCTATAGATGTCACAGAGTGATAGGTAGTGCTTGGAGCCATGGCTGCCATCTTTGCTGTCAAATCCATCTAATCATTTCCTGGCAAGCAAATGTGGTATATGGTATACAGCTGTTGTATAAACGGATGTGCTATTTGGCAAACTGAGAGTATGGGGGTTGGTTCCTACACCAAAGGCACAGCCCACTCCATTGGTGTAAATACAAATTTAGTTACTGTAATGAGATAACTCTAAAAAGCATTACAGATACAACCCACTGTATTATTCCTATGCTGTTAGCCTGAGGTATATGTGGGAATTATCATGTAACCAAGGTGGTGCTCACTGTCCCACCTGGGAAGCATGCTAGGCTTTTCAGTATTGTACTTCAGAAGCAGCTCATAAAAATGAAAACCTGAAAGCCATGGATTAAGTGACAGGTTGCGATAACATTTGTCCAGCACAGTAGAGGTAAAAGGCATAAACGTTGGATGCAAAGGCATGAAGTTAAACCCACAGCTATAATCTGCCAGCAGGACATCATGCCTGCATTGCAAATAGTGCTCTGCGGATTCGGTGGTTGAAAAGGCTCCAACAACTACATGCCTGCTCTGATTATGGACAGTGTCTAACCCTCTCAGCACAGATGGTCATGCTGAAGAATACACAATGTCCAACTTGGAATGGATCAGTGTATGATAAAGATATAGCAGCTATGAATGATCAGCAATGCAAGATTTGCCATTTAGTATCCACAAAATATTCAGAGATCTGGTGCTTTCAGCTGTGCTATGTGTGGTCAGCAGCAAAGTTTCCAATCGAAAATTAACCCCCAGAAATCTTGTCTCATCAATAAATGAAAGGAACTCTTTCCCGAGACAAAGAGACAGCAGCAACTGCCTCCTATGGTGCCATAAGTTAACACAGACTGATTTCTCAGTTGAGAAATGAAATCCATTTCTCAAGCTCCAGTCAGAAAAATTGTCTAATCACTGCTGTACATGGTGTTCTAAAAACGGTGCATGCTGAGAAGTACAAAGGATGGTAAAGTCATCTATGAATAAGTAGGACAAGACCACTGGGGAAATAGATTGCATTATAGAATTAATCTCTATAGCAAAGAGCATTAAGCTTAATACTGATCCCTAGGGATCTCTTGAATAAAGGAATTTGAAAAAACCGAGCCAAGGTCCCTCAGAAAACAAGGTCCCTCATAAGTCATGTCATAGTCATCCATGTATATTCCAGCTATGGAGGGAGCGTAACATCCCTGCTCACTAACACATGTCATAGACCTTCTTGAGGTCAAAAAATATCCCAACAGTTTGACAGTTCTTAAAAAAGCTGTCCATGATTTGAGTCGATAGTGATACAAGGTGGTCATCTGCTGACCGATGTCTTCGAAAACTGTGCTGGATGTGTGTCAGGAGATTATGGGATTTCAGCCAGCAGACCAACCATCAATTAATCATGTGTTCCATCACCTTACAGATACAACTTGTAAGGGAAATAGGACAATAGCTGGAAAGAAGATGACAGTCCTTTCCAGATTTCAAAATACATATGATCGTGGTTTCCTGCTACTTTCCAGGAAAAGTGATGTCGACCCAGACATGAATGGACCTCTATAAGGAAAAGCCTTACCTTCAGGAGAAAGATGTGGATATGGATGTCATCTGGTCCTGGTGCAGAGTTTTGCAAATATGAAAATGCATGGTCTAACTCTGCCATGTTGAAAAGGCAATTTTAAGCTTCAAGGTTTCCAGAATGAAAGGAAAAATCTTGAGATTCCACATGAGCCTTAATGGTAAGAAACTCAGGAGAATAATTGCCTGAGCTAGACACCTGAGCTAAAGCACTGCCTAAAATGTTTGCTATGTCAAATGTATCGACAACAGCTCTGGCAGATGTTTTGAGACTGGCAATGGGCATATGGGTCAATTTTATGCCTACATGTCTCAACTTATCCCATACAACAGAGGAAGTTGTATCGTACTTAAAGGAGCTACAAACTTGCTTCATGAGTGCTATTTGCTATCCGTTATGACTTTCTTAGATTTGGCTCTCATCTTCTTATACTGTTTCAGGTTTTCTAGAGTAGGGTGACACTAGAAAACCCTAAGAGCATGCCTTTAAGCACAAATTACATTCTGTATTTATCAGTCTACCAGGAAACCGGAAATTGACGATGCAGGCCTTTCAAATTGCGGAATACATAAAGAATTGTCCTAGTGACCTGGTTGATTAAAATGTACACAGACTCGCACTCATTGTAGTGAAAAACAGCCAAATAGGAGTAAAGTTGCCAATTAGCCTGATCTAGGTGCCATATAGGCAACCAAGTGGAACGTATTTTGGATGCTAAGAGAATAATAAGAATGTGAAAGTGGTCACTAGAATACAAATCAGATATGATAGTCCAATACAGTGGTTTCTGCGTATTCGGCTGTGCTGGTGGGTTTAATTTCTTCTTTTTGGCTGTGGGACTAACACTTTTCTCAGGAGCATGATCCTATTAATTGGTGCCTTGCAAAGAATTCTGGAGGTTTCACGTCAAATTTCTTCTGCTTGGCTTGTAGGTAGTTCATGTATGGCTGCCTCAACGTTGGCTATGATGTCCTCCATGGGGATGTCTTGGGGAGTTATAGCAAAGTTTCCCCCCTTCGCCAATATGGTTGTTTCGGCATGGGAGAGCTGACAGTCGCTGAGGTTTACTATGGTGCGAGAGGTGTCCAGCGAAGTTGCTTGTAGGCCTCTTTCCTGGTGTCGTTGAAATTTCCGTTTTTGTCTAAAGATTGCTTGATCGAACGTCGAACTCATGGAAAGGTATGTAATATAGTCAACCTTATCCCAGTCTTCTCTTGAGAGAGTGTTGGAGATGTGTCTGTGAAGTTCCAGTAGGTTTCGGTCCATTTTGGTGGGTGCTATGAATCTGCTCCCTTAGCAGTGCATCTTCGGTACGGGTATAAATCCTATGTGCCTGTGCTGAATTGAAAGGTGTCTTCATCTAGATGAATTTGGGAATTTTCCCAATGTCTCTACATCTGAGAAGAAAAGTCAGAGACGATAGTAATTGACTTTTCTTCTTCTGTTGTTTTTCAAAGCATTTTACGGACTGTCGGATTTCCTCCCCGTAGAGGCGTCTTGTGTACAAATTGAGGCTTTTGAGGCCGGTGTCTTGAATAAAGAAAGTATTTTCCCGGCTTGAGGCTATGGTCCATTGAGTTTTGAAGTTCCCGACATTTCGCCAAGGGCTGAGCTTGGCATCTTCACAGGTGATCCAGTGGCTGGTCAGAGCTCGAATGAATTCTTGCCGTGGAGAGCCCATTTTTTATACATGGCTGGTGGGCGGAGCCTGTAGCAGAAAACACTTTATTATTTGGACAACATCAGTTATAAAGACACCGAAATTCTGTCTTCCTCCATTAACTACCATGCCCATTTACATAGGGAGGCAATAGAAATATACAAACATGGAAATAACTTTAATCGCAAGGAAGAAGCTACGTGCCTTAACAAGGCTTTGATACCTGTTTTGGAAAGCAGACATAATGACACAAGCAAAACACAACACAGCCCACAAATGCATGCGGGGAGGGTAACAGACTCCGCCCACCGGCCATGTATAAAAAATGTGCTCTCCGTGGCAAGAATTCATTCGAGCTCTGACCAGCCACCGGATCACCTGTGAAGATGCCAAGTGCAGCCCTTGGCGAAACATCAGGAACTTCAAAACCCAATGGACCATGGCCTGCAAGACCAGAAAATACTTTATTCAAGCAGTAGTATAGTTATTGTGTAAGCACACTAAATTGCAATGCTGTACAATATTTACTATCTGAAAGTACATAAATAAATGGGCTATTAATGTAAAAAGAGTTTATAATAAAATAAACTGGATCAAGCAAACATCAATTTAACGGCAGTCCAATGTGGTGCACTGAATGCCCCAGCTTGCAGAACATGCATATATGTGCCCACTTTGAGGATTAAAGACAAAAGTAAGTATATCATGAAGAAGTAAAGAGTAGGAAGGTACATTTTAATCAAGGAGAATGAACAAATTCAAGCGTGTGTGGATTTTTTCTGTAACCTGTGTTGTGAAGTTTGCTGTGAAAGTCTGCAGTGTACAACCTTACTGCTCTTGATGTACGTTCCAACAAAGTTGATTGCTTTATGTGAGATTAGTCAAATGGGAAAAGGGGCTTCTCTCTTGCATGGATCTTCCTTCAGAAGCATTGAAATGGAAAGGAAATTACATTGTTTAGTGACACATGTAGAGGTCGGAACTGAAGTGTTACTATGAGTACCATGTATCTTCATGCTGTTAGATGTTAAACATTTCTATGATTATCAGTGCTTCTTTGAACTTGGCCATTCTCAAAAGAAGTAGATTACCTTCATGCCTCAGTAGAAAGAAAAAGTAAGAATATTAATATTTTAAATCCATCTGACTGGAATACAGCCGGGTACATGACATCACCAAAGCACATAATGATAAAGAAGGATGAATCGAACTTCACCAAACTACAAAAGGAAGACACTGGAGGAAAAGTAAATTGAATAAAGCTGATGTAGATTCAGTATGGCAAATGCGAGCTGCACACCATGTTTTCTAAAAACTGATATGATGAACCAGAATTTCTTGTCCTTCCTTAAAGAGGCAGTACCAGTCTGCAATGACAAAGTAGTCCAAGAA
The DNA here is from genome assembly GCA_030762935.1 of Hymenopus coronatus. Lineage (NCBI taxonomy): Eukaryota > Metazoa > Arthropoda > Insecta > Mantodea > Hymenopodidae > Hymenopus > Hymenopus coronatus. Next base: position 29,677,544 of record CM060899.1, on the reverse strand, counting down.
AAGAGCAGCTATTAGCAGCTTATGATGGACCTCAACACATTGGCATAGAGAAGAAGAAAGATCTGGTTGACTTACATCAGAAGGGTGTAATACCAGTAAGATAGCACACAATTTATGAAGGACTTACAGCATGACATCTTGTCCAAGCTACAGAAAACAGGAAAGAAATTTTAGGGGAAGGTTTTAGAATAAAACTCATAGCTCAGGTTTCCACTGCATACTGATGTGTTGAAACTTCCCTATTTATGTCAAGTTTTAAAGTTTCTCTTACAATTGAATGATACTTTTATTGTTGATTTATTTTATGTTTATACTAAGCTTTAGATTATGTGCAGAATTTTAGTGCAGAATAGGCAAATGGCATTCTAGTCTTGAAAAAAATAGACCCTCAAACAGTTATATTTCATCAAATAAAAGAAATTAATAAAGCAAAACTTAATCATGACTTGATCTATGCTTCTTACAGCCAGTTAAATACCTACTTGCCCAACAATAGCTTAGACAGCCTTTGGCATCTAAGCGCAAAAATCTAGAGCCAAAGAGATGTATCTGCATGCAACATTTCAGTTAATCATTTTTTTTTAATTACTATGGAGTATCTTAATTAAAGAAAGATGGTGCACATTATTTTGGTCTTTAGGTCTATTAAACAATGTAACAAAGTACATTTATTTTGAGTTCAAAACAAAGATAACTGCGGATCATTAGCAGTCGATATATTGTCACGTGCAAGCATCTGATACTTTAGAAGATAATTGACATTTTCATTTTTGCACCTAGGCTTTTCTAATTCCTTGATTTTAAATGGAAAAATGTTCTATAAAATATATGCAAATCTAATTGGTTTGTGGACAGATCCTATATTTCTGAAAATACAATAAATTACTTTTTTGTTTCTTTTAATTATCATTATTATTATTAATCTGCTTATAATTTAAGAGATGGAATCTTATCAGCTATTAAATTACTGATGTACAGTTAAAATTCCATTATTGCTATACTGTTAGAACTAAATCTGGTGTAAACAGATGCTGCCATTAATAGCTCACGATGCACAGGAAGTAGTCAAAACTTTTAATTGTCATGAAATAGTAAACAATGTGAATATTAAAACTAATGAAGCTTGCATTTAATTCTGTTAAAGGTCATTTACCCCTCTTCTCATTCATATGATAAAGGATCAGTCAGTAGAATGATAGACATGGCTGCCTCTAGAAAAGCTATTAACTTGGTGTATCATAATATAGGTGAAATAATAAAGCATTCTAAGGGTAATTCATTAAAAACATTAAGAAACATATTGTGCTGAAAGTTTTTAACAAATTAATGGAGGAGAATATGACTGTAATGGCCAATAACATTGTTAAACTGCAGATTATACCAGTACTTTCTGGTTGGAGAATTGTGAACAACAAGGAAAAAAATAAACTACAAGTTACAGTAAGCAAATAACTACCAAATATTCCATTCATAGGAAACTACATAAGTGTTTCTTTAATAGTTAACTACAAATGTAGAATAAAGACTTAAATTGTGTCAGCAATAACTTACATTGCCCTCTTTTAAGTTAACTACCTTTGACATGCTATTTCTAGAAATTTGATTTACATTTGTGAAGAAAAACATATTGAACATAATTATTGGCAGAGACAATACTATGTGGTGAAGACTCATATATTGCAGCTCTCCCAATAGTGATCTGGTTACAGAAAGTTGAGTTTTATTTTAATTATCCTGCATTTAATTTCAACTTATCTTTTTATGTATGTGATTATATCACTAATATTATTATAAGTCTTGTATGAATAGTATACAGTTCTATTGCATTATAAATAATACATATGAGTCCAAATGGCTTTTGTTTCTCTCAGTTAATATGAGCAATAGGTTAACACAGAGGATTAGCAAATTGTTTAGTTGATACTTATGCTGGATTGACAGTATGGATATTGTTTACAGCCCAGTTACATGCCTCAACACTCAGTTTATTGCCACTGAAGAATTTCCTTTCCTCTTCCCTGCCACAATTTCCTCTGCCATCTCAAGCACATCCATCATAATTTTGTTGATAATCGAACCATGTCTTTTGATATATTAAACATTCTTCTTACCAGCTCTATACTCTATAAACCAAACAATGTATTTTCAGCTACTGTATTTGTCCAAATGCAAATGACCCTGGTTTTCCAGAACTTAATTATTGATTTAAGAACATTATGTATAAAAAGTTATAATTAATTTTATACAAAATATAAAGTATTCCACATATATTTTGAACAAATTAAGAAACATAAAGCTGCTGAAGTCATTTTTTCTGTTTTGTTTAATTTAAATTTTTATAGAAATTCATTTAGTAAGCTGGAGAGAGCATAGAGTGAAAATATAGTGGGAAGGATGGACAGATTTTCTATTTAGACAATTTAATTAATATAATCCATCTTGGTAAAAAGTTTTGCTGAATTTAAGCTTGTGCAGAAATTCACATTATGTGTGGGAGGGAGAGGGAAGATGGAAAAGTATGTGTATGTTTGCGATGGGAGGTAACAGCAACAGAACAGCTGCAATGATGATGGACATGATTTTCAATTTAGACATCATACATAATATAATGCAGCATTGGAAAAAGTTATACATAGTTTAAATTTGTATGAAACTCATATTGTAGCAGGAGAGAACGTGATTTGTGTATGATGGGATGAGGGAAACATGCAGCTAAAACTTTATCTTTCTGTTTGATCATAGGCTCCCAATACAACGTTAGACTCAACTGCCAATGCTTATAGGTATGTTAACAGCTAACTTTACAGTGTGAAATAAAACACACATAATTTGCTGCATATGGCATGAATTGATGCTAATGTATACAAGTTTCTCCATGCTTCACCATTGCCATACCTACAAAATTTGAAACTTACCATCTCCCACATGTTATTTGGAAAAATGTATTGGAAGTGTAACATAATCCCCAGTCTCAATAAATATTATTATCATCATCATTAATAATATTATTATTATTGTTGTTGTTGTTGTTGTTATTATTATTATTGTTATTATTATTATTATTATTATTATTATTATTATTATTATTATTATTATTTGCAAAAACATTGCATTGATTTCAGATAAATATGATATATACTTTCTCAATGCCTTAGTTTTCTTATATTCCAATAGCTGATGAAATGTCAAACTTTGTTTCTGCATAACTTCTAATACCATATACCAATTCATAAATAAATTAAACTTGTAAAGTAATCATGAGATTCAGGAAGTTGGCTGACATTGTATTAATGGTTATGTGCAACTGTAATTTTGCATTATTCTGTTACAGGATGAGGACTTTACTCCAGAAACACCACCATGGTAAGACTTGTCTCTTGGCTAAAATTTCAATAAGAAGCCTTTACATTTTTATGTTATATTTTCCTTATTTTTATATAACTTTCACATTTATGTTATATTAGATGTCTCATTGTATTCTTTAGCTAATACAAATGGAGAATATAATATAATAATCATTCCATTAGATTGCATATTGAAATTTATTTTATGCCTCACTTTTCTGTATGATTAGAATTCATATGTGGGGGGGGGGGGGCATTTCATACCCATGTATGAAGGTGAGTCAACAATTAACCTGATTTTTACCCTCTGTAGTATACCTAGATTAATACAAGTATTATATCCCATCCAAAAGTTCAGTATTGAGGTTTCAATGAAAATGTATGTTTTGAAGTCCCCTGAAGCCAAAGTGAGAATAGGTCATCTGCGTTTTCTTCACCAAATTGGAACTTATAACTCTTTAGGTTTAAATAGAAATATTGATAAAAATCTTTTTCATTCTTATTTTACATTCAAATACTTTTTAGGATTCATTATCTTATTTTTGGAAAAAAGAGAGAGAGGGAGAATATGCTTGTGTGTGTGGGTTCATGCATATGAAACCTAACTTTGGTATCAGCTGCTCAAATACCAAGTTCGGTACTTAACTGATGATGATGATTAAGGGTCTTCAATTGCTGAGGTCATTAGCACCCTTATGATAAAATTCTGGCAACAACCAATAACAAAACACTATTTAGAAATAAAACACAGAAAGTAGAGCTAAAAGGCGAATAAAACCAAAGTAAAATAACTGCAGCCCTGAAACCAGAGCTGGCTATAAAACTATGGCTAAAACCGAAAGATTAAAAACTCTGTATTTAAAAGTAAAAAATCCACTTCATTATCACAGCATACAGCTACCACAGATTATAACCTCAAGGTAAAAGAAACTTGTGCTAAAAATTTCAAAACTCTGTTCATTACTTTTGAATCATGAGCCAGGACCTAAGCAAGAGAGGCTGGTATGTCCAGAGATGATCGAATGTGTGCCAGGTGACCACACTCTAGCAACACATGATGAACCAACTATGCCTCCACAGAGCGCACAGACAGGAGCAGCTTTGCACTTGAACAAGGTAGCTGTGGGTAAAAATACAGTGATCAAGTTGTAGTGGAGCTAATACTACCTCCTCCCGGCGGGATAAACGAGAGGAGGTTACCCAGTTGATAGGGAGATCCTTCACCTTGTTTACCTTTAGAGAAGCGACCACTCTGTATGCCAGCCTGAAAATACCGCTCTCTGTACAACCACCCTAAAATCTTTTGCTGTTGAACTGGTAACAGTAACATTGGGCTTTGTGACTGCCGATTTCACTGCCAATTCATACCCCAGCAAGCCAATGTGTCCAGGAATCCATGCGCACTCCTCATTAACACCAGAAGCATGCAAAATGTGGAGGACGTCCTGAATGTGCTGCACTAAAGAATGGTAACTGTACAGCTCATGAATGCTATGAAGGGCACTAAGGGAATCATTAAGAATAAGGCAGTCATCTAATTTTCGATGGTGAATATACAGAAGCACAAGGTAAATAGCATACAGCTCTGCAGAATAAATGGATGTGCTACTAGGCAAACCGTAAGTCAGTCCCACTGACAAATACAAGACAATAATGATGAATACTGTTACTGCTAAGGTCATTAGCGCTCTAATAAAACAAAACACAGCAAACACCAGATGTTAAAAGCCATATAAAATAGTCAGTAAAATAACAATTAGGGGAGTTATAAAACAGTTTGCAAATGCTGAGGGCAAGAGCCACATGTGATTCTAAAACTTGTGTAAAATGAACAAAACTGATACTAAAATTAAGGTTAAAGCAAAGTCCTCAGGTTAAAAAAGCATTAAAAGAAATAAAACAATAACTAATGTTACAAAAACTACAGCGGGAGAAAAATAAAAATTAAATGCGTAATGGGAGCATCAGTTTTGATAAAAAAGTGAAAACTGTATTTACGGCATTGAAATCAGCAAGCACCTCCGTGAGGAAGACCAGTAGGTATAGTGATGAACAAAGTGCCGTTAGAGTGGTGCACATGCCGGACCTACAATGCAGGTCCACAGAGCAGAGGTATCGGTTCTCGCATAAAAAGGTGACTATGAGTAAAAATACAGGGCCAGATCTTTAAGCAAGCCAATATCACCGCCTCCCAACGGGCTACATGAGAAGTGGTCATCCAGGCGACAGGGTGAGCCTTCACCTCCTAAAGCTCGTTAGCGCAGAGAGATGACTACTGTGCAAGCCACTACTCCCTGCACAAAAAGCCTGAAGCTTACAGATCACAAAAGGTATAACAGTAAAGTGTGCTGTTGCTGCAGTCTTAGCTGTGAAATCCGCCAGTTCATTCCCAGTAAGCCAAAGTGACCAGGGATCCATGCACACTCCACATTAATGCCCAGAGTGAGTAACATGCAAAGGGCAACCTGAATGCGCTGCACGATAGGATGGTAATTGTAAAGCTCACAAAGGCTTGGAATGAACTAAGGGAATCATTCATCCAATTGTCAATGGAGAACATAAAGAATGGCTTGGTATATGGCATACAGTTCAGCAGTATATACAGATGTGCTAAGATCAAACTGAAGGTAAAATGGTTGCCACTGTAAATAAAGGCACACATCCAACACCATCACTACACTTACTGCCATCAGTGTAAATAAAAAAATGTGGTCACTGTACTTGGATAAAAATTCTAAAAACAAGTATGTATACTAAATTTGGGCATCATAGATATCCTGTAGGCCATCATCCTAAGATCTAAGTGCAATGTAGCACATAACCAAAGTAGGAGCACCCTCTCCCCCTTGAGAAATATGCTGTGCATGTCAATATTGTGTTTCTGAAGCAGTTCTGGTAAACTGGGAGGCTTTGAATTAAGTGAAAGGTTCCAATAATGATTGTCCAGCTCGGTGAAGAAAAAGATAATAAATTTTGGATGCAAAGGCATGCAGCTAAGCCTACAGCTGTAATTACCTAACACGGCAATACACTGACACTGCAGAGGGGATTCTGACGATTCAGCATAGAGGCTAAAAACTGGGCTGGTTGAAAAATCCACAACAGCCACTTGGATGCCCTGATTATGCACAGTGTATAATTGTCTCAGCACAGAGGGTTGTGTAGAAGAGTAAACAATACATCCATAGTCTAACTTCGATCGGATCAGTGCACGATAAAGATGCAGCAGTACTGTCCGATCTGCTCCCCAGGATTTGCTACTTAGTATCCAAAATATATTATGAGACTGCACATACCATGCTTTAAGATTTGCTGTATGTTTTGATGAGCATAGTTTCCAATCGAAAACCAACCCCAGGAATATCACCTCATCTGTGATGAGAAGTAAAGAATAGGTGCCATTCGACGACACCAGAAGTTAATGCAGACGGTGTTCTCAGGTGAAAAATGATAGCCATTTTTTGAGCACAACCATAGAGATTGTCTAAATACTGCTAGAGCGGTGTTCCAAAAGTATGCACACTGAGAAGTACAGAAAACAGCAAAGTCATCCACGAATAAACAGGTCGAGATATGTGGAGGAACAAATTATCATAGGAAATCAATTGCTATAGAAAACAGCATCACACTTAATACTGAGCCCTCTGTTCTCTTGAATAAAATGGTCAGAAAAAAACAAGCCAACCCATACTCAAAAAACACAGTCCTGCATAAACTTCTGAATGAAAAACGGAAGGTACCCACTTATGTTCCAGTTGTCGAGGGGATGTAATATCCCCATTCACCAATATGCATCATAGACCTCAAGGTAAAAAATTTCCCAACTGTTTGGCAGTTCTTCAGAAACCTGTACCTGATCTTAATTGATAGGGAGACCATTGATAATGTGTTCCATCACCTGCATATGCAACTGGCAACGGAAATAGGATGGTAACTGGAAGGGAAACATATGTAAATGGCATGTTGTTTATGGATGCTCTTTAACTACTGTGGTTCTCAGCATGCCATTCTAAATTGGGCATGAAAGACTGCTTAATTTTGCTCAGAGACCTCTCTGTCAGGCTTGAGGTTCTGTTACATGCTGTAAATCTACGACATGGGAACAATGGCTTTACTTGCTTCCAGAGGAAGCCATACTAAGGATTTTTACACACAAAAATAAAAAAAACCATCGTCCTCTGCCAGGTTTGAACCCACGACCTTGGCTATATGAAGTTATCATGGTAATCATTACACCACACAGGGCAACAATGGGAAGGCAGTTGATGGTCCTTTCCGGGTTTCAAAATAGGAATGATGATGGCCTCCTGCCATTTAATTGGAAGAGTGGCATCAATCCAGAAGGAAAGAAGACCTCGAGAAGGAAAGCCTTACGTTCTGGAGAGAGATTATGCAACATTAGAACGTGGATGCCATCTTGACCTGGTACAGAGTTTCGCGAAGACGAGAGTGCATTGTCCAGCTCCGCCATGGTGAAAAGGAAATTGTAGTTTTCCAGATTTCCAGAGCAAAAGGGAAAACCCTTGAGATTAGACCTGAGCCTTAATTAGAAGAAACTCAGGCGAATAATTATGTGAGCTATACACTTGAACAAATGCACTGCCAGGAGTGTAAGGCATGTCAAACAGATCAACAACACTGGCAGGTGTTTTGAGATCGGCGATGGGCATATGGTGCAATTTTCTGGCCACAAGTCGTAACTTATCCCATACAATAGAGGAAGATGTATTTTGATAAAAGGAGCTTACAAACTAGCTCCATAATTGTTTTTTTCTATCTCTAATAACTTATTGAGATTTTGCACGCATCTTATATTAGATTTACTTATCCAGCATAGGCCGATGCTGGAAAATCCAAAGAGCACGTCTGCGAGTATGAATGACATATACACCAAGGGATAGGAAATCTACAGGGATGTCCAGGCGACCACAGAATAGAAAGCTCAGCAGTAGAAATAATTGTCTTGGTGAGGTGTAGAGCTAAAACATCTACCAAGTCCTGCTCGTTGTAATGAAAAACGGTCAAGCTGGAATAAAAGCTCTAGTTGGCCCGTTCTAAGCACCTTCCAGATAAACAGGTGGAACATACATCCTATGCCAAGAGACATATAAGAATAGGAATGTGGTCATGAGAATGTATGTCAGAGATGATATTCCATTGTAAGGAAACTTCAAACTATGGAGAAAAAACTGCTGTATCCCGGTGAGAAAAAAATGTAGCCTCTCGGAATTCAGGAGAGATAGATTAATATTTCCAACAAATTGGCAATCAATTGACCTCTCGCACAAGCACAAGGGGGAACCCATTAGAGGGTGGTGGGCATTCATATCTCCTACCAACAGAACATACTGGTAGCTGGGTGACTAGGCCTTCTAAATCTGATGGAGGTACATATATACTTCAAATGGTGAAGCTAACGGAAACTAGCCAAATCCTTACAGCAATGGACTGCATGTCAGATGATTGAATATGTACAGATTCAGGAAGATAACATCTCTGATAAGAATCTTGGTGCCGCCATGTGCAGGTACTCCATCCATCGGTGATATATCACACCAGACAGAACAGAAGAGTACTGCCTAATGGTAAGGTTGTCTTGGGAATGGAGCTTGATCTCTTGCAAGCTTACGGCCAAAGGCTAATGCTCGTGGAGCAACAAGTCAAGCTGTGGTCTAATTCCACTTGTATTCCACTGTAGAATAGCCATGGTTTATTGTATAGGATAAGAGTTAAATGGAAAGGCGTTTCTGCAGAGTCGGCTGTAATGGTGGGTTTATTTTATTTTTCTTGTCCGTCGGACTAACACTTTTTTTCAGAACAATCCTACGCTTCAACACTGGCCATCTGGCGGTGAGGTTCTGACCGGCAGAGATGACTAAGGCACATCCAACACCATCAGGGCACTGACTGCCATTGATTTATATACATAAAACGGCTACAGTATTCAGATTAAAATTCTATAAAACAATACAGACATTATAAACAGGCTTAGCAGATTTTCCATAAACCATTATCCTGAGATCGACATAGGTGTAGCATATAAACAAGGAGGGTAGATACTATCCCCCTTGGAAAACAGCTTAGGCATGTAAATATTGTGCTGCCGAAGAAGTTCTCGGAAACAAAAACCTGCTGGACTTGGACTCAGAGAGTGGTAGTATATATTGTTTGTCCTGTTTAGGGGAGAAAAACATGTGAAAAGTTGGATACAAAGGCATAAATTTAACCCCACATTCATAATTAGCTAGCAGTACATGATGCCAACATCGAAGAGGCGGTACCGCGAATTTGGCGTGGAGGCTAAAAACTGGGCTGGTTGGAAAAGCCCCAACAGTCACATGGATGCCTTGATTATGGACTGTGTCTGATCTTCTCAGCACAGATAGTCGTGTTGAAGAACACAATGCAACCATAGTCTAACTTGGATCGAATCAGCAAATGATAAATTCAGAGCAGCATTCTCCATCTGCTCCCCAAGATTTGCCACTTAGTATCCATAAATATTCAGAGAACGGTCACACAGCACTTTAAGCTGTGTGATCTGTGGTGACCAGCATAGTAACCGATAGAATACTAACACCAGGAATGTCACCTGATCGGCGAAGGGAAGTAAATTTGGCCCGAGGTGAAGAGTGGATGCCATTGGCCATCTACAGTGCCAAAAGTTAACGCACACTGTCTGCTCAGTTGAGAAATAAAAGCTGTTTTTCAAGCTCCATCATAGAGACTGTCTAAACACCACTGGAGACAGTGATCCAATAACGGAGTATGTTGAGAAGTACAAAAGACGGCAAAGTCATCTACGAATAACCAGGACAAGACATCTGGTGAAACACATTGAAATATAGAGTTAATCTCTATAGAAAACAAAGTCATGCTCAGAACTGCCCTTGTGGCATACTGGTCTCTTGAATAAAAAGGTTAGAAAAAACCAAGCTGATTATTACATGGAATACATGGTCCCTCATAAATTTTTGAACCAACAGTGATGGGCATCCAGATAGATTCCAGCTGAGGAGGAAACATAGATCCCAGCTCACCAACACATGTCATAAGCCTTCTCCAGGTCAAAGAATATGCCAACTGTCTGACAATTCTTAAGAAATCCACCCTTTATCTGCTTCAACAGTGATACAAGATACTCTGCTGCTGGACAACGGGGAAAAATTTGTAAGTTTCAAGGCACCTTATCAACTGCCCATTTATCATGCATTCCCATTTTCTTCTCCAGATGTAACTGGAGAAGTAAATAGGATGGTAGCTTGAAGGAAGGTGACAATAGTCCTTTCCAGGTTTCAAAACTGGAATGATGGTAGCCTCCAGCCACTTCTCTGGAAAAGTGGCGCAACTCAGATACAATTATAGACTGGAGTAGGAAAGAGAGAGTTGTTGCAAAATTTTGACATGATATCATCTCGACCAGGTGCAGAGTTTTGCGAAGATGTAAGTACCTGGTCTAGCTCCACCATGTAATCTTCAAAGTTACCAGAACGAAAGGGGAACACTTGAGATTCCAACTGAATCTGACAGACAGGAACTCAGGGGAGTAGTTATCTGCAGTAGATACTTGAGAAAAAGCTCTGCCTAGAGTGTTAGCCATGTCAAAAAGGATCAACTACAGTGCCAGCCGCTGTTTTTAGACATTTGGGTCAATTTCCCAGCCTTATGCTGTAACTTTTCCCTTTTCTAAGAGAAAGATGTATGTTGGTTAAAAAATGCTACAACTTTACTCCAGAATGTATTTTTGCTATCCTTAAAAATTTGTCTAGGTTTGTCATGCAGTTTTTTATATTGTATTAGATTATCTAGTGCATGGCAACATTGGAAGACCCTGAAAGTGCGTCTGTGAGCACAAATAACATTCCAGCAGTCATCTGTCCACCAGGGGACAAGAAAGCTATGGGGTGTCCGCAGATTAGAGAGCTCAGCAGCAGAAATAATAATCTATGTGAGGTGTTCAACTAAAATGGTCACAGATTCGTGCTCGTTGTAGTTAAAAACAACCAGGCTAGAATAAAGGCTCCAGTTGGCTCTGTCGAAGTGCCATCTAGATAAATGCACAGAACATACATCTTGGGCTAAGAGAATAATAAAATTTGGAAAGTGGTAGCTAAAATGCAAATGAGAGATAACATTCTTTTGTAAGGAAACTGCCTATTGTGGATAGCAAACCACTATATTTAGTGTTAAAAACTATTGAAGGTGTCAGAAAGGCACGTAGGTTCTTTAGTATTTAAGAGAGAGAGGTTATTAGTGTCAAAGAAATAGGCTAGTATGTTACCTCTCACACAAACCTGAGGTGAGTCCTAGGTATTCGCATCTACCACCAACAGAAATGGTGTTGGTAACTGGTAACGAGGTCTTCTAACCCAGTGTACGAGAGGTCGTTAGAGGGAGGCAGATAGATACTACAATTGGTAAATCTGATATATAACAGCGTAAACCTTGCAGCAACTCACTGAGATCAGACTCTAAGGAGACAGAATCAGCATAAATGTCATCTATGATGAGCATCATAGTGGCCTCATGTGCTGGCACACCTTCTGCCGGTGATAAATGAAATGGTACAGAAGAGTAGTGCCTGAATGTAACATTGCCTAGTGGATGGAGCTTTGTCTCTGGTAGGCAGACGACTAGAGGTTGATGCACATTAAGTAACAGTACAAGCTCTGCTCAATGTGGTCAAATGCCGCATTTGTTGCACTGTAGGATAGCCATACTCTATATTATGGGATAAGTCCTAAATAGACATTTCTGCATATTGGGCAGTGCTAATCAGTTTAATTTATTCTTTTTAGCTGCTGGACTAACACTTTCCTTCAGACACTATCTATCTGGCAGTCGGGGCAGAATTCTCATCTTCCATCCTGTCCACAGGGAAGGTCCCTTTACCAATAGAGAATTTGGGTTTGAGGATCTCGAACCGATTTGAAGTTCTGATCGCTAATTGGAGCTCTTCACAGTAGATTCCTCAGAAGAGGATCTGCATGAAGCCTTACGTGGATCTTTACCCCCCTTGGATGTTTGGGGTGCAGGTGCAACACGCTCTTTAAGGAAGTCAATCATAATATAGCTGGTTTTGAAAGCTTTCTGAGGTGCAGAATACTCTACTGTCTTTTTGCCTGAGGTGACAGTTGGAGTGACAATTTTTCAGGAATATACTTTTCATTGGCATATTTGGCAGATGGTGGTGCTGATGTTCACGCAGTTGTTGGGGTCTTTGTAAGAAATCTGACTACGATAACCTTTTCTGGAATAATGGTCCCATTGATATTGCAGGTCTGTGTTGCAACTTCCCGCTTCAGCACTGGTTTAGCTGTAACAGAGCTAAAAGAACCAGACTGTGGGACAGAGGGTTGTTGGATACGCATGAGCTTACAGGCTTCCGAAAAGGATGCCTTCTCTTTTACCCAAATTTCCTGGATCGCTCTCTCAGCAAAACACGGGCAATCTCGGGAACTAGTTGGGTGTTCCCCGCCGCAGTTCACTTAAGATGGAGGGGTACCGCAATCCCAATTACGTGAAGCGTTGCTACAGATAAAACATGTAGATTGACCAGAACAAAGTCGCTGGTATGCCCAAACCACTGGCATTTGTAACAGCATAAGGGGTTCGGAAACTAGGGCCTTACCTCGATGACTTTGTACTGTGCTTTAATTTTTTGACAGAGATCTTATTGATTAAAGGTAAGGAACAGGGTATGGGTAGAAACAAATTCACTATGCACTTTCTGTTGAACCCTGTAGACAGATGTTACATCTAGTTCTGCCAGATCTTCATTGGACATACCGTCCAATGCACGGGTGGTGATGATGCCACACAAGGAGTTCTAGGTCTTTTGCTTTTTGACCTTAACCAGGTAGCTTCCTAACATTCTTGCTCAAAGGATCTTCGCTGCCTGGAATGCTGAAATTGCCTCAACCAGGAGGGTAACATTTCTGCTCTAACATAAAAATTGACCAGGCCAACTGTGATATCTAATCCCTTTTGAATGGCAAAAGGCTCACAGACATAAATTTTCTACCTTCTTCTGTCATAAACGTAACTAAGTAGCGAGGACCATTAGATTTAACTACTTCTTTTCCACTTACAAGTTTATTTTTGGGTTTGTTGTGTACTATAAAAATAGTGATAAATTTCATCCCTCAGTGCTCCCCACCCAGCATGGAGCCCAGCAAGGGGTCACCCCACTGAGGTTACAAGGCTACACAGGAGATATTGCCGTCCCTCCACTCACCCTGCAGTTTGGTATAATACCTAGTCCTGATCGATTGACTGGGGGGGGTTAATCCCTAGTCTCCTGTTTAGGCGAAGCAGAAAACAAAGCAGTGTATTAGGCTGCGCACCCTCTGAAGATCAGAAGCCCAGGATCAGATGTGCAATTCTCAATCAACCAGGATATCTCTATCCACCAACACAGGTCTCCACACAGGTGGACATTTGGACTGAATGACTCCCTCATCACTTAGAGGTTGCCCACACGAGGGAGTTAGGGTTGGCTCAGGACCCCAGGTGCACCAAACTCGTACTTACCATAGTAGGCTCCTGGGGGGGGGTGGTATTTAACTGGCTTTTCGTATTTGAGTTCTGCTGTTTACAAATATATGGACCTTTTCTTAAAAATGTTATCGTATTAAGTGATCATCAAAACTATTCATTTGTAGGGAAATCTCTGTATCAAATTTTTGGGTGGAATGTAATTCCTTCTGTACCTATTTTGTACATTGTATGTGGTAGATGAAGTAAAAATGGGTGGCAACTGCAGACATTTTTATGGTTAGGTTTTGTCCTTCTAAAGTCATCCTTGATTCTCATTTCCAGGTTCTGTGTAGTTTTCCCATATAAATCCTATATCAGTTTTAAAAAGTGAATATTGCTTTTGACAAAAATAAGTATATCATTCAAATGATTTCAGTAAGACCTCATTAACTATCAGTGTATCAGAATATGCCATATTTTTATTTCCTCCTGGAATAAAGATGAAAATGTGGACACTTAGCTATACATTTGTCCTTCACTGCTGCATATCTGATCACAGTGCCTGTTTAAATTCTTTAAACAAACGATAGTCACAGGGGAATAACTCGGGACTGTAAGGAGGATTTTCATGACTTGTGTATATCAGAATATGCCATATTTTTATTTCCTCCTGGAATAAAGATGAGGAAAATGTGGACACTTAGCTATACATTTGTCCTTCACTGCTGCATATCTGATCACAGTGCCTGTTTAAATTCTTTAAACAAACGATAGTCACAGGGGAATAACTCGGGACTGTAAGGAGGATTTTCATGACTTGTGTATATGGTCAATGAGATATTTCCTTGTGATTGAACTTGTGGAGTGCTTCATCAGTTATCAGGTGCTTGTCAGATTGCTGACCAATCATGGTGTAAGAATGCATTACCATCAGAGACTGTCATTAGCATTGCAACACCTACAGGTACAGTGAAAATTTAGGCACATGCTGTCTTGCAGGTAATCTGGTTGTTTGACTTAATTTTTTGGAAAGTTTGGTTGTGTTATACACAGTGATTCCATAAGGATTTACATTTCCAATTATTACTACCTTTTATATCTTGCAGACATTGTTCTTGCTCTCATCCTAGAATTACGAGTGGTGCTGTGATTTGAAAGGTCTTACCAGCAAGATAAACAAGTTGACTTTATGTTAGCAAAATAATAACAACTTTTATTTTTAGTGAAGTACAGAACCTAATGTTGAAAGGAATAAATGAGGAAATGGGAAAAAGCAGTTCAACATTCAAGAGCACTGCCCTCATAACTTACTAGCCATACTTGCTTTCGTGATGACATGCAAACAGTCGGATCAGTCAGGGCACCTGTCATTTGTATTGAAATAAACTTGCATATAACACTTTTTTCTATAACAATAAGGTAACTTTCCTACTTTTTAACACCGTGATAATAATTAAAGACATTTGGAGGTTATAAAAGGGAGGAACTTCAACACATTAGATATCACTGTGAAACAATTTCATGAAAATAAAGTATGACTTAAAGTACTATTGTATTTTTAAAACACATTTTATTGTGCCAAAATTTAATGAAATATATCCAGTTTTCGATATCTTTTGCAGAATTTCCTGCATAACCTTTGGACTTACCTATTTTCTTGAGACACTGACTTCTTTCAGTACATTTGTTGTTCATCATTTTTGAATAATTATTATGTAAAATATTTTTCCAATATTCATACATGCATTTACAACTTCCAAAAGAGATTTCCCACACTCACAAACTTTATCATCATATAGTGACTCAAGCATCTGTAACAAAACATGTTTAATCAGTGCTTTAAATTGACACAACACAAATATTTTATTTTCTTTTCTTTTGAAAGAAATACTTCAAATATTTTATAAACACATATTCCAATGTCAATTGAAACTGCAGATGGATATTTAAGGTCTCCTCTGTTCATTAAGTTCAGCAGGCACTTCAAATTGAACATCATGATCTGCTATCAATAACTCCTTATATTTTGAACAAATAACTTTACAACTAACCTTGAAACTTACATATTCTGCAATAAACATTATTAGGTACTTGTAATGTGTTGTTATCCACTTCAACTTCTAAGTATGATTGCTCTAAATTTTCACATTCCCATACTACCACAATGTTCACACTGTCTTCTGAGCAGGCTATAATGTCGGATATATTAAAAGACATGGAATTTCTACATCTAAGTTTCAGCAAACTTGTGACTTTAAGCTTTCTTTCTGATTCAATAATTTCCTGAACAGATACATGATAGTTGAACCACTCATATACCTATATTTGCCAAACCTTTGCTCCAGGTCATGTTTGGAAAACCCCTAACCATACATAATGCAACTGTTTGACATTAAATAAATAATCACGCAGTTTAATTAGTGATTCAGTTGTATGTAGCAATGCTGAAAATGTTTCCCTACCAAGCTTTCCAAATCTAACTGGTGAATCTATGATCAAAATAAAATCCCATTTCTTTAGCCAATCACGGAACCTTTTTAAATATATCCAAACTTCTGACAGGTTCAATATGTTTTTCTCATAAGTGAATACCTTTGTTAGAATATTTAATATTTAGTGCAAGCCACCAGTTTCTAATGATTTGTAACCACTCTGCAGTATGTTCAGCTTCCCCGTTCATCTGTGTGATCATGGCTGTAATATTTTTATCTTCCAGTAAGGGAACCACTGAACTTACATTTTGTCTTTCAATGCCATTAGAAAGACTCCTTCAAAATGTTCATAATAGAAGTTTAGAGCTTCTAACCACATATCCTATCTTGTAAGTACTGGCTCAGGAGGCAAAGGAACATATTGGAGATGATTTTTATAGCACTGAATTCTGTGCGGAGCTTTCACGAAGACCTTTTTTGTTGCCGATGTCAACTTATTCACACAGGAAAAATTACTTCTTATTTCTTCAGCAGCAAATTACAGTGCATGGGCCAAGCAGGTGAAATGAAGTACATTTGCGTAGAAAACCTTAAGAGCAGTAGCAGCTTTAATAATGTATGCTGCAGCATCTGAATACATAATTAAAACCTTTTCCTCACACACACCCTCTGGCCACAGCATCTTCATACCATCATTTACGAATATTGCAATTTTAGAATGACTTGTATGTTCCAACACCTTGCAAAAGATTGAAAATGATTTTGCTGGACTTTCGGAGTCTAGTTTTCCTACTACTAAATTAGATAAGTGCCGACCCATGTTATCTGTAGTTTCATCGACAGCAAACCAAATGATGACGGCTCGACGGCTCCCATATATGAGCAATTGCTTCTTCATAACACATATGATACTTTTCCTCAGTGTAGATTCGTCAGAAATAACCCTCTTGGAATATTTTTCTAGAAAGGAACAAAATTGAGGAATTTGAAGTTTATGCCACAGAATATTAGCTGCAACCATTGCACTCACATATCTTTAAAAAAATCATTTCCAATGGTTCTTGTGGCATTTATGTCAACAGAACTTGCTTTCTAGAAGACTATAGGTGTTTGCTGCGTATGCTCCCTTGATATGTTGTTCCAATTGAGATTTCATGGAATATTTTTCCATCAGTTGTAAAGGTGTTATCTAATTTCACCTATGAATTCAACTTGCAGGATAGTGAGGAGCAATTGGTGCCATTTTACTAAGACTTGCAAGAAACTAACTGCAGTATTATCACCTTCTATATTTTGATGGTTGTTCAGCAGCTGACTTTGTTTCCTCACAGCTATTATATTACAAGATGCTGACTACCGCAACAATGGCAACAATCAATTTCTCCAGTCCTTGTAAATGCCCAAAGTGCTATGATGTGAGACTGCAGGTCAACATTGTCGAGTGGCACCTGCTTTGATATAAACGGACAACAATCAGAATGAGGCGAGGCGGCTTAATTTAAATTGCATCCTATTTCATAGCTTGATTTTTGTTGTTTTCAGCAAAACTTGTGAAAGCAGAAATAATAAAATTGTAAACCCAGAAAATATGTATGTTTTATTTAGCATCATTAAAAGATGGTGAAAAGTGCGAAATATGTAAAAAAAATGTAAAATAAAAATTTGTAAGGGAGTTCCAAATTACGTAATTCGCCAACATATTTACTTCTCATTCAAATATTATGCAGGATTCAAAATATGTAAATACATAAAAATCCAGGCTCTAATGATATAATAATATCAGACATAAGTAGGGACTCAGTTTAAACTAAATTGTTTATACTTTTCTAACATAAAGGTTTTAATAACTTCTCAGGTCTGTCTATTTTTTGGTGTTTAAGGTTCAGTGAAATAGATAATTTATTTCCTTTCAAGAGCAAAGCTATCTTTCTTCACACTTGTAAAGTTAATGCATCACAAAACATAACACAGTGGTGTGTATAATTTCCAATCGTGACTGCATGTGAAAAAATAGCAGTAAGGAACTTTTAACTTATATCTTTCTTATAATTTTGACTTGATGAAAATTTTTCATGCACATTCCACTGTTTTTTATGATAGTTAAATTTTCTCTTGCAATTTTTTTCACACAACTCGCACCTATGTGGCTCACTGGGAAATGTAAAAACAGGAATATATTCACCACCGTAATAATTTGATTTGCAGCCAGGGACAATACAACTCTTCAGCATTTTGATTGTACCACTTTAAGACATTTAAGTTATATTCCCGTTATGTGGACACTGAAACAACAAATACACTCATATAACATACTGTGTTTAATAGGTTAGTTACACAGTTACAATTATTACATTTGTGTGGATATACCATAAATGTAATATTTAGCATGATTTAAAGATAACTTTAAATACATACGTAACCATGTAATTATATTAACTGATATACTGAAATGAATGGTCAAATACTAGCATTTATTGTAGCACACTCACAGAGAAACTACCAAGCAAGCACCAATCACAGCTGATCTCTTTCCCACCACCTCTTTAGTATGGCCAGTACATTACGAGGGCAGTGACAAGAGGTGTGATAGAAAATGCATGGAAAGTAAAAGGCATTTTAGAGGAAGAATTGGAAAAGTAACACCATCGATTCCAGTGATGAATTTATGAGTGAAGAGGAACTGGAAAAAGATGATCTGGGAGTGCAGCTGCTGCAGAAGATGAGCAGCAAGTGAATATGACAACAGTGTGCCAAGACAGCTTGTGTCAGCAGGAATGCCAATCACAAGGTAATTTATCACCAATAACAGTGAATCTCGTAAAGCTTATCACATTATTGTAGCCATATTTGGTATTGTATATTTATGGGGAAGAATATTTTGAATGCATTTCTGATAAGCAACTTTCACCCTAGAAGCTAGGTAATCTTGCCTACCAACTGAGCACCATGCTTGGATCTACCTAATTACTTTCTAAAATTGATGTTAGCTCTTTGCAGTATGCTGGGATATCATGCTGCTTAAACATGCCTAAGAAAAATGTTGTCATGCTGTGTACATGCATTTGTGAAGAGCCAAGGAATTTTAGTGCTTGATATTCAGATGAACACAAACAGATGGTGAAATAGTGTCCATTTATAAGGAATTCAGTGACAATTCTTATTTTGGGTCAACTGTCTCAGAAGAATAAGAAAGGGAAGTAGAATCAGTTTCACAGCCATTTCTCTAATGAATCAATCTAATGATGATAGCCACCTGAATTCACAGGTATATAAGTGATTTGTTAATTCAATTTGGAAAAATGTAGCTGATGAGCATACTAGACCATTAAAAATTACACCAACATGTAACATAGCTTGAGAGGCCTTTTTAACATCTATTTTATGCACCATGTTGAAAAGCATGATGGTAGGTGTTCTGTGTATTACACACAAAAATTGTGAAGGAAACAATTTACTAGAGTGAAACATGGAGTAGCAACCGTTATCTCTATCCAGAGAAGTGTTTTAAACCTTATCATAAACAGAAAACTCATTCAGAAGGAACCTCTCAGTACATATATGAATATGGTCATATGCTGCTTTTGCATCAACCAGTAAAGCAAATTCTTTTAAAAAATTGTATGAAAATCAAATATGAGTTGCACAACGTTAGCGATATGTTCATGAATAAATATTAATAAAACAGCATTTTCTCTTTCAGAGAATTTTTTTTTAAAATTTGTTAGATATACCAAAATTAAACATGCACAGGAAGGGTTGGAGTTAGAAGTACCTATCCACATAATAAGATTTTGTTGCAGCAGTTGCCACACAATTGTTATTTTAATGGGTTCTAATTGTTTTGACAGTAAAGTTTGAGTGTGTAATGCCCTCTGAGCTATATGAAATTCAGTGAGAATGGAGAGAGCTTCAAATATGGATTACAGTAATTTAATGATACAGATTTTACTTGTTACATGGCTAATGAACATGGTATTTTATTCAAAATATTAGAGGATATTTAAAAAAAAAAAAAAAAAAAAAAAAAAAGACCTGATGTGTTCCATACATATGAATTTATCTATCTGTTATGCAACTAAATATTCTTACAAAAAGCATGTGCTTCTACCACATGCTAATTGACATAAACATTAGCATAAATGATATTATTTCTAGGCAGAAAAGGAATAAGGGAATACGCTAGCCTAATATGATAATCAAAGCTTTAAAAGAGGTGGTCATTGTGTGATGACTTTGAAAGTTGGTTCTGCTTTCATGACCAGGATAGGAAAGAGAAAAGATCAACAAATACTGACTTCCTATTTGAGAAAAGTATATGTATTGGAAAATTTAAACCAACAACAAGCGATATCTTGGAAATGGTTAGCTCCACAAAAACTATACTTGAGATAAATTATGTAGATTAATGAGATCTACATATTTCGAAAAGTAAATTTTTGTCTTTTTCTCATGGTTTACCAGTTATGCAGAATGAAGAGGGTATTCCTAAAAAAATTCGAGTTAAACATATTTCTCATTAAAATAGCTTAAACATTTTTTTCCTCCATAGTCAGCTTAGCCTCCCCGTATGCAGGACTGACACCCCCCATATGACTTACAAGTGGGTGCTTAGGGGTCAGAAGCCTGTCTGGCAACCATCAGAAGGAACCATGGAATAAAGAACCTCAAACAAGTGGTCGGCCAGTAACCAGGCATGAGTGTGAGAAAGTGGAGGATGTGAAATGGATGTTGGAGCAAATGGTGAAATGAGTGGTGGAGGAAACCACAGGACCCAGAGACAACTCACCAGATGCTGTTTCGTCCACCACAAATCCCACATGCGGGCACTTGGTATCAAACCCGGGCTACCTAAGTGAGAGGCAAGCTGTCTAACCACTCTGCCATGGCAACACCATCTTATACATATGTTATTTTAATCAAATTCATTACAGCCATTTTTGAGAAAATCAAAATTTTGTTTTTGCATTCTCAAAAGATACTAAACTTAAGTATAAAGTTTAGTAATTAACAAGCTTTTTCATTTTTGAGTTAAGCTGCTCACAGACACTCACCTGGACCATTTTCTAAAAAGCCTTGTTGAATTTATGGGACTTCAAAACATATTGCTGGTAAAATTATGATGTAAAAATTGTTATGTCTGAAATATATTTCGTTATTTACTATACATAGCAGAGAAAATAAAGGGGGCATTTGGAAATGATTTACAATTGCATTGTTTTAAAACTGCTCAATCTATGAGCTTGTCCTCTCATAGGACATTAACCTGCTACTGGTACACCATGAGCTGCTAGATGACAGTTGTAAACACAGTGTATAGTGAAAGGACAGTGCATGTTTGTTGTCAAGTAAAGAAAGCCATGGACAAGATGGGAGGCAGCTATCATGGACAAAGGTGGACTGCATGGTTTTTGTGGAAGGTAGTAATCAAACTAGGGTATTCATAAATGTTTAACTGTGGTTTGTGATTAAGAAGCTGCAATGGTGTTTTGTCAGCAGTATCAAATATTTTGCTGTTGGCATTTATCTGTTGTAGAATAAGTGATGCTTCATTTTGCTCAAATTTCAGTGTTTAGATTTTTTCAATAAATAAGCAGCTGTAATTGAAACCAATACAACTAAAGAATGCAAAGTTGATTAGATATAACTTCATATCATAGTCTAATTTCTTTTAAGGATACACACAAAGTTTTCCATGAAATCCTTCCCCACCCACCTAAAAATAATCTTTACATGTACTTCATTTTGTTGTTACTTCCTCTACTGTGTACATGATAGGTAGAGAAAGCATTTTATGCTGAGATTTCACCAGAAAAATATGTTTTGAGTACCCTGGAATCAAGGGTTTTGATAATAATAGGTAGAGAGTCATGTGATTGTAACACATAAAATTTTTCTCAAAATAAATGCTTTGAGTTCTACCGAAGAGAAAAATATTTGAAAATGGTCTTTATGGAGTCTGTGAATATTATAACTAACAAAAAGATGATAGAAACAATGATTCGTTATTCAAATTTGCAAAAGAGGAGTCTAAACTAGTAAGACTAATATCACCTACTTTTGTTTACTTAACATGGTTTGAGAAATGGTTGTTAACATCTTCTAAAGGTTTCCGACTAATAGCATCCGTTGTGTTATTTGTCGATCATGGTGATTTATTAATGGTTTATGAATATCTGCTGTTTTGATTCCTTCCTTCTATAAAAACCATGCAGTCCACCTTCACCTTTGTCCATGATAATGCCTTCCATCTTGCCATGACTTTCTCTATTTGACAACAAATGGTGGTGAAACGAACTTCCATTAGGGGATTTGGTGGTAGCAAATCAAAATTTATTAACTGTGAACTGTGTTTCAAAATGAAGATTTCACAGATGTATCCGATTCCATTGCATAACTGGATGGTTTTATTTGTGTTATGTTGCAGTTGATCATCACTGCATTGTTTTCATGTGTTCCAACACATCAATTCTTATTTCAGTTAAAGAAATGGCTCCATCGGACTACCATCCCTGAAAATTAAATAGAAGACCTCTTACAACTGATCAACCCATGCATCAACAAAATTGCTTTAGTTTCAACAGTAAGTTCTACCAACAACCAACAGGCCTGACCATGGGTAACCCATTCTCACCTGTTGCCCTCCGTGGTGTAATGGTTACTATGCTGACTTCATATACCCAAGGTCGCGGGTTCAAACCTGACGAAGGACGATGGATTTTTTTCGGGCGTAAAAATCCTTAGCATGGCTTCATTCGGTAGGGAAGTAAAGCCGTTGGTCCTGTGTCGTAGATTTAGGCACGTAAAAGAACCTCAAGCCTGAAAGAGAGGCCTCTGAGCAAAATTAAGCGGTCTTTCACGCCCAATTTAGAATGGGACGCTGAGAACCACAGCAGTTAAAGAGCATCCATAAATAACAAGCCATTTCATTTTCATTTCATTTTCCCCATTCTCACCATTTTTTATAGATTTATGTATGAGGTGCTTGGAAATGCAATTTATGTCCTCCTTCACCATACATTTTCAAAGTTTAATACAAATATGTTAATGACATCTTTCTGGCAGTTCCTATCAGGTTTTATGCAAGACACTAGATATACTCAACTTACAAAACTACTCAATAAAATTTGGAAGGGAAGTGGAAAAAGAGGGCATGTTATCTTTCTTATACCTCAAAATAATCTGCAAACAGAAAAAAATTAAGCTCTGGTATATACAGAAAACCTTCACACTCAGATAACTACTACATTACACATGAACATGCAGTGCTAAACAGCTTAACACAGAGACTAGTATACATCCTGAAGAAACAAAAAAATAAGTACAGTGGAAAACAATAGGTTCAACACACCATAAATATGAGTAAGAAAAACAATGGAAGTTCAAGAAATTCACAAATCATTCCCATTTAAGAAACTCAACAGCTATCTAGCCCCATAGAACAAATTTAGAATGAAATTACATTAGGTTAAAGCATCTTACACCATAGGGAAAAATTGATGAAATAAACAAAATCAACATCTGAGTGCAATGAAGTCTATATTGACAAGACTAAAAGAAATCTAGAAGGGTTAAGTGACATAAAATTAAAATGATTAAAAAATTCTAATACTAAAAAAGAGGAGAAAAAGTAGGCTGAGGGTAGCAGGAATTAGTTTATGAGGATAAAAGGGTTTTACCAAAAAAAAAAAAGCCACAGCATCCTAGGAGATAAACTAACATTTAATAGATGCTGAAAATGGAAAATAAGATGGTGAATAAGTGTCCATTCTTTAATTGCTCATGATGTCTTGGAAACTGTACAGAATTTCCTCATCAGGAACTTTTGATTCTTGTATTGTATGCTTACTGTGTACTTGCTTGTTTTGAATAATTTTTGTTAAAGTAAATCTGGCTGGTGATGTAATAATTCTGAGTGCATGTAACATACATTGCTTATATTGCCACACATCTTGGTCTGGGTTATTCAATTGGTTAATGGAAATGGCGTGTTATTTATGGACGATCTGTAACTGCTGTGGTTCTCAGCGTCCCATTCTATAATTACTGGGCATGAAAGACTGCTTAATTTTGCTCAGAGGCCTCTCCTATCAGGCTTGAGGTTCTTTTACATGCCGTAAATCTACGACACAGGACCCACAGCTTTACTTCCCTTCTGAAGGAAGCCATGCTCAGGATTTTTACACCTGAAAAAATCCATCAACCTCTGCCGGGTTTAAACCTACAACCTGGGGTATATGAAGTTAACATGGTAACCATTACACCATGGAGGGCGACTCTCAATTGGTTAGGTACTGACCTTCTGAACCCAAGGTTGTGGGTTCAAACCTGACAGACCATGGTTTTTAAATGTATTTAAAAGAGACACCCTGTCAGTATATTAATTGGCATGTAAAAGAACTTCTAGAATATGAATGGAGCTAAAATAAATCTGGCAACTGACAGCATCATTAATAAAACAGATATTTCATTTTACCACAGATGGGATTACCATTAGCATGTGTCCTCTTTTATAAGGTTTTGTTAATAATGTAATGCTAATGTGGAATAACAGCTTTAAAGAGCATAGTAGTTTATTGAATGTTATAGCCATAGTTGACAAGATCTCAAAAAGATTCTGTTTTCAGATTTCACTCCATGCTTATTTTACTTAATTATTCTAAATTCTTCAACATTTCAGGTTAAACATGGAAGTTGCTTATGATGATAGCACAGGTAAATCATCATTGCCTTCTGCTGAAATCTCAGGAAAAGACAAAAGCTTCTATAATGGAAAGGATCATCCTGAATGTGAAATTCAAAATGAAATCAAAGAAACGCAAACTCTCTTGGAACATGAATTTAATAATAAAAACAAAAGATTGCACAAGTGTAACATTTGTGAGAGGAGTTTTTCTCATTTGTCACATCTGAAAATGCATATTTTGATTCATGAGGGTAAAAGGCCATTCAAGTGTGAAACTTGTAACAAAAGCTTTACTCAGATGTCACATTTAAGAGTGCATAAATTGATACATGAGGGTAAAAAGGAGCATAAGTGTGAAATTTGTGATAAGAGATTTACTCATTTGTCATCTTGGAAAAGACACAAATTGATTCATGAGGGCAAAAAGCCCTATAAATGTGAAATCTGTGATAAGAGTTTTACTCACTTGTCATCTTGGAAAATTCATAATTTGATTCATCAGGGTAGAAAACCACATAAGTGTGAAATTTGTGAGAAGAGGTTTACTAACTCATCAGATTTGAAGAAACATAATTTGATTCATGAGGGTAAAAGGCCACACAAGTGTGGAACTTGTGATAAGAGCTTTACTCGAATGTGCCATTTGGAAATGCATGAGTTGACTCATGAGGGTAAACGGTTACACAAATGTGGAACTTGTGGTAAGAGCTTCACTCGGTTGGCTAATTTGGAAAGGCATAATTTCATTCATGAAGGTAAAAAGCCCTATAAATGTGAAACTTGTGATAAAAGATTTATTCAGTTGTCACATTTGAAAATGCATAAATTTATTCATGGGGGTAAAAAACCATATAAATGTGAGATTTGTGAAAAGAGATTTACTACCTTGTCAAATTTGAAGAGACATAATTTGTCTCATGAGGGTAGAAAGCCATATAAGTGTGATATTTGTGATAAGTGCTTTACACAGTTGTCACATTTGGGGAAGCATAAAATGATTCATGAAGGTAAAAAACCACACAAATGTAAAACATGTGATAAGAGATTTACTACTATATATGATTTAAGAAGACATAATTTGGTTCATCAGCGTCATCAAGCCATATAAATGTTACAATTCCAAACAGGGTTTTATTCTTTTGTATAGATTTATTGTTAAGTTAGCTTAGCCCTTTCACTGTAGATATCAGAATAGTTCCATCAGCATTAATCACTGTTGTCCTTGTAAATGACATTGCATTGCCAACATGTTGAACTGTATAAAACAACTCATCTGGCACAACTCATGATATCTACTGCAGTTTTCTCTAGACAGTATTGGGATTGTATTTACTGCGGTAGAACTCTGTCTCTGCTGTGCAAATTATAGTAGGAAAACTAAAGCTGTGCACAGTAGCTTTCCTCCTGACATTTGTCTAGCACAGAAACCATTCATGTAATTTTGGGATGCATGGGTATACAAAATGATGGCTTGTTTTAGCAAGCAGATGCCACTATGCAGATGCAGATTATTGGCAGAACCTGAAGGGATCTGATCTGATTTTTCCAGATTTCAAATTTGATAATGCAGAGAAAGTTAAATTGAAGATAATGTGATAAACAATAAATATATTAGGTGTAATATAGAATCAAAACCCGTGCAACATTCTAAAAAAAGATGAAGTGATTCCTCCCTTCAGTGGCAACAGGGTACATTCAGGCCAGTATCCCACACTTTTGATAACCATAATTCATACATGTAAGAAGACTTGAATAGAAGTTTTGCAGTGGCTGATATTTTGAAATTATTCTTTCCCTCATATATTATGCAAAGAGAGCAATTAATATTTTACTTTCTTCTATGAGAAGTCCCATTCTGCTGAGCAGCTTCAAAATGTCTGTGGCCTGACAATGCTTAAGACCAGAGTAAATATATATAAATATCAATCTTAACAACCTATGAGCAGTGAGGGAGTCAGTGGTTCAAAATGCCCACCCATGTATAGGCCATAGGTGTCGGTGGAAAGGAATATCCTGGTTGGTTGAGGGTTGTGTACCTTCTGGTTTTCAGTAATTGGGGAGGGTGCGCAACCTTAAACCCTGCTTTGGCTTCTGCTTCACCTAAATGGGAGGCTAGGTATTATACCGAACTCCAGGGTGAGTGGAACGGCGAGCCTGCTATATCTCCTGGCACCCCAGTGGGGTTGCTCTGTGGTGGGTGTGGAGCCCAATATAAACCATATTTTATGGCACCTAAAAACAAAATTTTCAATAATAGTAAAGACGTAGAAAAAGAAGTATTGGAGCCATGTGATCCTCGCTATTTGGTTATTAATAGGACAGAGGAAGGAAAGCAGTTTTCAATGGTAAGTCCTTTTATTATTCAAAAGGGTCTTGACAATTGCTGGTCCAGTGAAGTCATGTGTTCAAGCTCGAAATGCTACTCTCCTGGTTGAAGCCAATTCCGCTTCCCAGGCTGCTAGAATACTGAAAGCCTCAATATTAGCCAGATATCCCGTAAAAGTCCACAATTAGTTTTACCTTCAGGATTTAGTTCTTTTTATCAAGTTACAAAACATTTAGTTTTACCCTTTTTTTATCCATTTTTACTCTCCATTGTTTTAACTGGTTTTATGGATTTTATTACTTAAGTGCTCTTTAGTTTTTGCAGTTTCTTTTACGTCTGGTTTTAGCATGCCTTTTACCATTTTAAACGCATTTTAGTTCTTATCTCATGTCCCGTTCAGTTTTCTATTGGCACTGATAACCCTAGTAGTTTAACGCCCTTAAACCCCCAATCATAATCATTTGTTGGTGGGGGACCTGAATGCCCACCACCCACTTTGGGGCTCTCCTCGGGCCTGGGCGAGAGGTCATGTAATCGCCGATTTCTTGGATAAAACTAGTCTCCCTCTCTCCCTCTCTCTCTCTCTCTCTCTCTCTCTCTCTCTCTCTCTCTCTCTCTCTCTCTCTCTCTCTCCCCCCCTCCCCCCTGAATACCGGAGAGCCTACATTTCTTTCTGACACCTTCAATAGTTCTTCTCACCTAGATATCGCAGTTTGTTCTCCACAGTTTCTTTACAATGGAATATCATCTCTGATTTACATTCTAGTGACTATTTTCCTGTTCTCATTTGTCTCCTAGCACCGGATTTATGTTCCAAACGATTATCTAGATGGCGCTTAGAACAGGCGAACTGGAACCAAGGTTCTAGCTTAATCGTTTTTCACTACAACGCGTATGATTCGGTGGATGTTTTAGTCCAACTACTCTCGTTGCCCTCTGTGGTGTAATGGCTACCATGCTAATTTCATATACCCAATGTAACGGGTTCAAACCCGGCGGAGGATGATGGAATATTTCGGGCGTAAAAATCCTTAGCATGGCTTCCTTCGGAAGGGAAATAAAGCCGTTGGTCACGTGTTGTAGATTTACGGCACGTAAAAGAACCTCAAGCCTAATAGAGAGGTCTCTGAGCAACATTAAGCGGTCTTTCGCGCCCAGTATAGAATGCGATGCTGAGAATCATAACAGTTAAAGAGCGGCCATAAATAAAACGCCATTTAATTTTCCAACACTTCACCGAGACAATTATCTCCGCTGCCGAGCTTTCTATTCCGCGCTCAACTAGACACCCCCGTCGATTTCCTGTTCCTTGGTGGACAGTAAATATCCGGAATGCCATTCGGGATCGCAGATGTGCTCTCAGGGCTTTCCAGCGTCACCCTACTTTGACTAATCTTTAAAATATAAAAGGCTGCGTGTCCAATCAAGAGAATTATAAAGGATAGCAAGAAGACATCATGGAGCAACTTTGTAACATATTTTACTCGACATACCACTTCCTCTGTTGTATGGATAAGTTACGGCGTGTAGCCGGAAACACGACCCATATACCGATAGTCGGTCTGAAGACATCTGCAGGCCCTGTGGTTGATACATTTGACGTGGCTAACACTTTTGGCAGAGCTTTTGCTCAAGTGTCTAGATCAGACAACTAATCCCCTGAGTTTCTTCCAATTAAGGCTCAGGTGGAATCTCAAGAGTTCGCCTTCCGCTCTGGAAACCTTGAAGACTACAATCGCCTTTTCACCATGGCGGAGCTAGTCCATGGACTTTCATCTTCACGAACGGCTGCACTAGACCCAGATGGACTCCCAAGTCCAAGTCCAAATGTTGCAACATCTCTCTCCTGAGGTAAGGCTTTTCTTCTCGAGCCCCCCCCCCCCCAGGGGCCTACTACGGTAAGTACGGTTTTGGCGCACTCGGGGGCTCCCTTGACTCCCTCGTGTGGGTAACCTCCGAGTGATGAGGGAGTCAATCTATCAAAATGCCCACCCACGTGTAGGCCGTGCGTGGAGAGCCATGTCAGTGCAAAGGAGTATCCTAGTTAGTTGACGGTTGCTTCTGTTTTTTCAGTAACTGGGGAGGTTGCGCAGCCTAATACGTCGCTTTGGTTTCTGCTTCGCCTAAACGGGAGGCTAGGGACTAACCCATCTCTAGTCAATCGGCCAGGACTAGATATTACACCGAACTCCAGGGTGAGTGGGGCGGCGAGCCTGTTATATCCCATGTGTAGCCCTGTCACCTCAGTGGGGTGACCCTATGTTCAGTTCCGTGGTGGGTGGGGAGCACTGGAGAATGAATATAATACACCTTTTATGGCCTCCAGAACTAAACCAAAAGATGGTTTAATGTTCGGAAACGAAGTAGTCGAGTCCAGTGGTCCTCGCTACTTTTATAATATATAGGACAGAGGAATATAAGAAATTTACAACCGTTAGCCCACTTATACAAAAAGGCCTAGACAAAATAGCTGGTCCGGTGAATTCGTGTTCCCGCTCTCACAAAGGCACGCTCCTGGTTGAAGCAGTGTCCGCATCGCAGGCGTCAAAACTATTGCGAGCAAATATGTTAGGCAGTTACCCTGTGAAGGTCGCTATGCACAAGACTTTGAACTCCTAGCGCGGGGTAGTCACCACCCGCGGCTTGGACGGTTTGTCTACCGAGGAGATTCAGGAGGAGCTGTCAGCACAAGGCGTCACCTGTGTGTATAGGGTTCAGAGGAGAGTTAATAGTGAAATTGTGTCTACCCGTACCCAGTTCCTTACCTTTGACCGGGTAGATCTCCCTCAAGATATTAAAGCAGGGCACGAAGCCATCGAGGTTAGGACATATATCCGGAACCCGCTGCGATGCTTCAAATGTCAACGCTTTGTGCACACTAGCTAGTTTTGTAGTGGTCGGTCTACTTGTGCCAACTTTGGAAATGTCACGCACGACGGAGGTTGTACATCGATTCCGTGCTGTTAACCGCGTCGGTGAGCATCCATCAAGCTCCCGCGACTGTCCCCGTTTTGGAGAGGAGAGAGCGATCCAGGAGATCCGAGTGAAGGAGGTGTCCTTCTCGGAAGCTGTTGCGAATTCACCAACCTCCGTCCCGCTGTCTGGTTCTTACAGCTCGGTCCTAGCCACATTAGTACAAAAGCGGGAAATCGCAACGCAGACCTACGATATTAATGTGGCCTCAATTGTAGAAAATATTCTGGTAGCCAGACCACTGACAAGGCCTTCAGCCTCCACTTCTTCGTTGGCTTCACGATCTACCACCGCCACCTCTGCAAAACTTACGGCAGGTAAAGTGTCATCCAAGCCTTCGACCTCAGTTACTAAGCCAGCAATAACCGTCGAGAATTCTGCACCTGCGAAAACTTTTTAAGACCACTGTCCACGTAGATCCTCTTCTGGGGAGAGCACAGATCGACGACCACCATCTTCGTCGATAAGCACTTCCAATCGGTTCGAGGTTTTCGAACCGAAATTCTCTATTGGAATGGGAATCTCCCCCGTGGAGGAGATGGACCAGGAGGATTCTGCCCTCACCGCCAGATGGCCAGTGCGTAAGCAGCATGATCGTACTCCGGAAGAAAGGCTAGTCCGACGGCCAAAAACATTAATTAAACCGAGCACAGCCCAATCTGCAGAACTGCATTTCCATTTAAAACGTATCCTATACCAATCCCACGGCTATCCAACAAGGGAACATAGTGGAATTAGATCACATCGACTTGAGCTTGAATTGTTGCTCCAACAGAATCAGCCTTTGGCCGTATGCTTGCAAGAGACCAAGCTCCGTCCCCAAGACTACCTTACAAGCAATACTCTTCTGTCCGATGTGATATATCACCGGCGGATGGAGTTCCTGCACGGCACCATGACTTATCAGAGATGATATCTTCGCCGACCCTGTACCCATTCAATCTGACATACAGTGAATTGCCTGTAAGAATTAAAGTACCTTCCATTTGTTTCACTATTTGCAGTATATATGTACCTCTGATGGCCTCTCGTGCAATGATTTAGCAGACCTAGTCTCCCAATTAACCCCTTTTCTGTTGGTAGGGGACGTGAATGCCCACTATCCGCTTTGGGGCTCCCCTCGGGCTTGTGCGAGAAGTCAACTGATAGCAAATTTTGTTTATTCTATTAATCTCTCCTGAACACCGGAGAGCCTACATTTCTTTCTTCAATAGTTTTTCTCACATGGATATACCAGTTTGTTCTGCACAGTTGTCGGTTTCCTTACAATGGAATGTAATCTCTGACTTACTTTCTAGCAACCGCTGTTCTATTCTTATTTGTCTTTTTGCACAAAATATATATTCCACCCGTTTACATAGATTGCGCTTAGACAGGGCCAACTGGAGCCTTAATTACGGCTTGGCCGTTTTTCACCACAACGAGCACGACTCGGTGGATTCCTTAGCACAGCACCTTATCGAAACACTTACTTCTGTTGCTGAGGTTTCTATTCCGCGGTCGACTGGACATCCCCGTCGCTTCCTGTCCCTTGGTGGACAGATGAATACCGGAATGCTATTTAAGCTCGCAGATGTGCTCTCCGGATTTTCCAGCGTCGGCCTACGCTGGATAATCTTATACAATATAAGATGATGCGTGCATAATGTAGAAAAAGTATTAAGGATAGATTGAGAATCCTGGAGCCAGTTTTTTTAAGTGTTTAACGCCCACTTTAACTACTTATGGGCACCGCAAGCGGTGACACTGATGATACATGAACGAAGATTGAGCACCGGTGGAATGCGATGGAGGGGGAAACCGGAGAACCCGCAGTAAACCCGCCCCAGCGCCGCTTTGTCCACCACAAATCTCACATGTGGTCGCTTGGGATCGAACCCGGGCCGTCTAGGTGAGAGGCGGGTGGCCTAAGCACTCGGCCACGGCGCGGCCTAGAGCCAGTTTGTAGGCTCCTTTAATCAACATACACCTTCCTCTGTCATACGGGATAAGTTAAGGCGTGTCTCCGGAAAACCAACCCATATGCCGATCGCCGGTTTAAAAACAAAGGCAAGAGCCGTGGTTGATATATTTGACGTGGCTAACACTCTGGGCAGTGCTTTCACTCAAGTATCTAGCTCAGAAAAATATTCTCCTGAGTTTCTTCTAATTAAGGCTCCGGTTGAATCTCAAGGATTTGCCTTCTGCTCTGGAATCCTTGAAGATTACAACTGCCTTTTCACCATGGCGGAGATAGACACCGCCCTCTCATCTTCTCGAAACACTGTGCCAGGCCCAGATGGCATCCACGTCCAAATGTTGCAACATATCTCCCCTGAGGGTAACGCTTTCCTTTCTCAAGGTCCTTAATCGCGTCTGGACAGATGCCACTTTTCCAACGCAGTGGTGGGAGGCCACCATCATACCTATTTTGAAACCTGGAAAGGACCGTTACCTTCCTTCTAGCTACCGTCCGATTTCCCTCACCATCTGCCTTTGCAAGGTGATGGAACGCATGATCAATGGGCGGTTGGTGTGGAGGTTGGAATCCCACAATTTTCTGACCAACATTCAATGTGGTTTTCGAAGGCGTCGATCAGCAGCTGACCATCTTGTGTGCCGCTATCGACGCAGATCAACAACGGCTTCCATCGGAATTGTCAGACCGTTGGCATATTTTTCAACCTCGAGAAGCTTATGATACGTGTTGGCGGGCAGGGATTTTACGCTCCCTCCACAGCTGGAATGTACGTGGACGCCTACCGTTGTTTTTTCAGGAATTTATGATTGACCGCGTTTTCCGCGTAAGGATCGGCTCGGTCTTCTCTATTTTATTCAAGAGAACGGAGTGCCGCAGGGATCGGTACTAAGCGTAACGCTATTTGCTATTGCTATAAATTTGATACCGTAATGTGTCCCCCCAGGTGTGTGATCCTGTTTATTCGTGGACGACTTTGCCATCTTCTGCACTTCTCAGCTACAACGTTTTTGGAATGTCGCCTACAACGGTGTTTGGACAATCTTTACGATTGGAGAAGACAATCTTTCTCGCCTAAGAAGACAATCTGCGTTAACTTCTGGCGTCGTACGTGGCGAACGGCTCCTACTCTTCAACTTGGGCCAGATTTACTTCCCTTCGTAGATGCGGCGAGATTCTTAGGGTTGATATTCTATAGGACACTTTGTTGGGCATCACATATAGCACATCTGAAAGCACGCTGTGAGCGTTCTCTTAATATTTTATGGACCGGACGGTGTTTTGCGCCTTTATCGTGCGCTGATCCAATCCCAGCTAGACTATGGATGCACTGTTTATTCTTCCGCATGACCATGGGTGCTGAAAAGGTTCGATGCGGTCCATAATCGGGGTATCCGTGTGGCTGTTGGAGCCTTTCCAACCAGCCCAGTTGTGAGCTTTTACTTAGAATAGGCAGAACCCCCTTTGTGGTTTTGGCGTGATGTCCTACTCGCAGATTATGGCTGTGGATTTCAGTGCCTGCCTACGCAGCCTATTACCACTAAATGTAAAAACTCTGTCAACAGCAGCGGGGTCATTGCCAAGGACCTCCGCCGGCAGTTGGAGAGTGGTGCGAAAAGATACAAGAGCAGTACACTCTGCCAGAACGTGTGCTACGTCAGTGCTACGCCACAGAGCGGACAGACAGGATCTCTATTAAAACCAGACCAACAACATAAGGAGCATAGCAAATAAAACGAATTAAAGCATGAGGGATAAAGGAACTTTAGATAAAAATGTGAAAAAAAGGTCTACCGCTCTGGGGTCATCAGCTAGAACCTCCGCAAGAGAGGCCCGCATGGCGATGATGATGATGAGTGTGGTTTCAGGGTGCTCAACTGCTAGGTTATCAGCACCCTCAACATAAAACTGGGGAGTTAAAACACCTGAGCTAAAGTATGCTAAAAAGGATCTTTATCAAAAGAGCTAAAATATAGATAAAATCGGTATAAACAACTAAAACCAAGATAAGTAACTGTCCAGTTCTGAATCCAGAGCTGGCGACAAAACTATGACACTAAAACTACTAAAATAAGAGGCAACATAAAAAAAATAGTGACAAAGTTTCAAGGGTGATAAAAGATTTCAAAAACCTTACGTATCACTGAAGTATCTGCACTAAATCTACAACAGCAAAAATAAAACTAGACACTTAAGGCGTATGCCAATTAAGATACAAATTTAAAAACGTTTTCCACCGCTCCGGGATCATCGGCCAGGACCTCCGAAAGCCTCGCCGGCAGTCGTAGAGTGGTCGTAGTGGTGCTAATGGAGCACATTCTACAAGCACGTGCCGGACTGAAAGCGCTTCGTCACAAAGCAGGCAGACAGGTGGAGGTTCCCTCTGAAATGAGTGGCTATGACTAAAAACACAGTGACCAATACGCAATCTTGCTTAAATAACTTCCTCACGACGAGAGAGACGTGGAGAAGTCACCCTGTGTATAGGGAGCTCCTTCACCTCCCGAAGTTTGTTGCCGCGAAGAGCGGACCACTCTTCATGTCAGCTCGAAATCGCCACTCTGCGGACAAGTCTAAAATCCTCGGCCGTCACAAACTTAGTGGTAACACTGGGCGCAGATGATGCCTTCTTTGCCGCCAAATCCGCCAGTTCATTCCCCGGCACGCCAACGTGTCCAGGAGCCCCAGCGCACTCCACATCTACACCCGAAGTGTGCAAAATGCGGAGGATGTCCTGAATGCGCTGTACTAGAGGATGGTAAACGTACAGCTCTCGAAGGCGCTGAAGTGCACTAAGGGAATCACTCACAAGAAGCCAGTCACCCAAGTTTCGACGGAGAATATATAAAATGGCTCGGTAAAGAGCATGTAGCGCTGCAGAATAAATTGATATGCTACTCGGCAAACGGAAAGTAAATGGTTCGTTGCGAGTGACAAAGGCAAATCCAGGTCAAAGAAGATTACAGGTGTTTGACAGTTCTTAAGAAAGCTGTTCATGATCTGCGTCGACCGCGATACAGGGTGGTCTACTACTGACCGACGTCGGTGACAATCGTATTGATTGTTGGTCAGTAAATTGTGGGATTCTGGCCACCACATCAACAGTCCATTGATCATGCATTCCATCGCCTTGGAAGTGCAATTGGTGAGGGAAAATAGGACGCTAACTGAACGGAAGCTGGCAGTCCTTTCCAGGCTTCAAAATTTACACTTATCTGTAAAGGTGGCTTAAACCCCGACACGATTATAGACGTGGAGCAGGAAAGCCTTGCCGTCAGGAGAGAGATGTTGCAGCATTTCGACGTGGATGACATCTGGACCTGGAGGTTGGCGAAGATGTAAGTGCGTGGTCTAACTCCACTATGGTGAATAGGCAATTGTAATTCTCAAGGTTTCTGGAACAGAACGAAAAACCTAGAGATTCTACCCAAGCCCTAACGGTAAGAAATTCAGGGGAATATCTGTTTGAGCTAGACATATGAGTAAAAGCACCGCCTAGAGAGTTTGCCACGTCAAACGTATCAACAATAACCCCAGCAGGTACTCTAATACCGGCGATTGGTGTGTGGGTCGATTTACCGGCCACACGCCGTAACTTATCCCATACGATACAGGAAGGTGTACGTCTATTAAAGCTTAAAATCTCGCTCGATGATTGCTTTTTGCTGTTCTTTAACTTATCTGGATTCGGCATGCAGCTTCTTGTATTGTATTTTCCAGCGTAGTTTGACGATGGAAAAGCTGAAGAGCATGTCTGCGAGCACGAATTGCATCCCAACAGTCATCCGTCCACTAAGGAATGGGAATCCGACGAGGTGCGCCAGTCGACCGCGGAATGGACTGCTCAGCAGCAGAAAGCGTTGATGCTTCGAGGTTTTCAACTAATAAATCCACCAAGTCGTGCCAGCTGCAGTTACAAACAGCCAAACGGGAATAAAGGTCCAGTTGGCTCGATCTAAGCGCCATGTAGGTAAACGTTGGGAACATACAACCTGTGCCAAGAGACTAATAAGAATTGGAAAGTGGTCACTAGAGTGTAAGTCAGAAATGATATTCCAGTGTATAGAAACTGCTAATTGTGGAGAACAAAGTGCTATGTCTAAGTGTTAGAAACTGTTGAAGGATTCAGAAAGAAATCTAGGCTCTCCGTTGTTCAAGAGAGAAGTGACAACTGTCCAAAAAAATTGGCAATTAGATCACCTCTCGCACAAGCACGAGGTGAACCCCATAATGGGTGGGGGGCATTCACGTCACCCACGAACAGAAATGGTGTTGGCAACTGGGAAATTAAGTCGTTCAAATCAATGCACGGGAGGCAGATATATACTACATATGGTAACGGTGGTCAATGGAAGTGTGACCCGTACGGCGGCCGACTGGACACATACAGCAAAAAGACCATCTCTGACGAGTATCATAGTGTCCGCAAGAGCAGGCACACCCTCTTCCGCTGACAAATCACACCGATCAGCGGAGTACTGCCTGAAGGTAAAGTTGTCATGTGGTCGGAGTTTAGCGAAGCAAACTTGTAAGCAAACAACCAGAGGTTGAGTTTGGTGCAACAACAGTTCAAGTTCTGGTCGATTTGGTCTAATGCCGCGTATGTTCCACTGCAGGACAGCCATGGTCAAGAGTATGGGATAAGATTTAAATGAAAAGACGGTTGTGCATATTCGGCAGGGCTGGTCGGTATAATTTGTTCTTTTTAGGTTGGACTTACACTGTTTTCAGGAGCCAGATCTTGTGGCTCCAGGACTGTCCGTCTACCAGTGGGGGCGGTATCCTCCTGCTCTATTTCCTCCTTTCCAATGGAAAATTTTGGCTCAAGAACGGAGAACCGATTGGAGGTGTTGATCGACGCAGATGTCATCGCCGATCTGTACTCGCTCCAGAAGATTCCCTCGTTTAGATGTTTTGGGGTGTGACTTAACATTTCCTTTTAGGAAGTAGGTCCTGACATAACTTGTCTTAAATACTTTGGCTGGTGCAGTATACGTTACGGATAAGCCGGTCTTGGTGCCCGAGGTCGAAGATTTGGACTCCTCATAACATTGGCTGTGGTAGCTGACCTTGATGCCGGTGTAGACTTAGAGATGGAGGTCTTTGGGTGTTGTCTGGCTATGAGTACCTTGTCAGAGATTGTTGCCTCGCAGGTTTGAATTACGATTTCCCGCCTCGGAACCGATTTAGCTACAACTGAGCTATAGGTACCCGAGAGCGGGACAGAGGGTTGACGGAGGCTCAAGTGCTTACTGGCTTCTGAGGACACCTTCTCTCTCTCACCCGTATCTCCTGAATCACTCGTTCCTGCGTAAAAGGGAGGCAATCTACGAATTAGATGGGTGTTCCCCGCTACAATTAACAAAGGTTGGAGTGCGATGCTGCTCCACATATTGGACAAGTAGAATAACCAGTACAAAACTCACTGGTGTGTCCAAACCACTGGCACTTGTAAATCTGTGTGAGATGGGAATACAGGGCTTAACCTCGATAGTTTCATATGCTGCCTTAATTCTTGGGGGAGATCTACCCGAAAAAAGGTAAGGAACAGGGTAGGGTAGGAACGAACTCATCATGTATCTTACGTTGAACCCTATAAACATATGTGACACCTTGGTCTGCCAGGTCCTCTTGAAGCTCCTCAGTGGACAAACCGTTCAATGCGTGGGTGGTGCCAACACCACGTGAGGAGCTCAAGGCCTTATGCTGCTCGACCTTAACGGGGTAGCTGCCTAACATTTTAGACTTTAGTAGTTTGCCTGCCTGGGATGCCGTAAATGCTTCTATCAAGAGAGTACCATTTCGTGTTTTCATACAACAATGAACCGGTCTAGCAATTTTGTCCAAACCCTTTTGAATAATAAAAAGTCCAACCGATGTAAATGTACGACATCTGTCCACCCTTTTGAATAATAAAAGGGCTGACCAATGTAAATGTACGACCTTCTGTCCGAGTGATGACCAAGTAGTGAGGACCACGTACTCAACTACTTCTTTTCTAATAATTTATTTTTGGTTTTGGTTGCCATAAAACGTAATAAATTTCATCCCCCAGTGCTCCACATGCAGCACGGAGCCCGAGGGGCCATCCCACTGGGTTGACAGGGCTACACAGGGGATGTAGTTGCTCGCCATCCCACTCACCCTGGAGTTCGGTATAATACCTAGTCCTAGCCGATTGACTAGGGGTGGGTTAGTCCCTAGCCTCCCGTAGGCGAAGCAGAAACCAAAGTGGTGTATTAGATTGCGCACCCTCCCCAATTACTGAAAATCAGAAGCCCAGGCTCAGGTACGCAACCCTCAACCAACCAGGATACTCCTTTCCATCGACACGGGTCTCCACGCACGGTCTACACTGGGTAGGCATTCTAACCTACTGACTCTCCCAGCAGTCGAAGGTTGCCCACAGTCAAGGCTGGCTCGCGACCCCGGGTTCGCTTAACCCGTAACTACCGTAGTAGACCCCTGGGGGAGTCGCACTGAAGAATAAACAATACTGCTATAGTCCAACTTCGATCGAATCAGTCCGCGATAAAGACGAAGCAGGACTGTCCGATACGCTCCCCAGGATTTACCGCTTAGTATCCGTAAAATATTGAGAGAACGGTCACATCGCGCTTTCAACTGTGCCATATGCGGTGACCAACAAAGCTTCCTATTGAAGATCAACGCAAGGAATCTCGCCTCATCTGCGAAAGGAAGTAGATCTGGCCCGAGTCGAAGACATGGCGAATGTCGCCACCTACGACTCTAGAAGCTAACGCAGACTGTCTTCTCCGGTGAGACGAAAGTTGTTTTTCGAGCGCCAAGCATAGAGATTGTCCAAACACCGCTGGAGGTGGCGTACCAAAAACCGTGTACGCTGAGAAGTATAGTAAATGTCATCTACAAATAAACAGGACGGGACACCTGAGGGAACACATTGCGATATGGAATTAATCGCTATAGCAAACAGCGTCACGCTTAGTACCGAACCCTGCGGCACACCATTCTCTTGAATAAAATGGTTAGAAAAAGCCCAGCCGATCCTTGTTCGGAAAGCGCGGTCCCGCATAAACTCCTCAATGAACAACGGTAGGCGTCCACGAAGATTCCAGTTGTGGCGGGAACGTATTATCCCTGCTCGCGAAGACGTATCATAAGCTTTCTCAAGGTCAATAATATTCCAACTTTTTCACATCTTTGAAGAAAGCCGTTCATAATATGCGTTGATAGCGATACAAGATGGTCAGCTGCTGAGCGACGCCGTGGAAAACCGCACTGGGCATTACTCAATACATTGCAGGATTATAGCCACCAGACCAACCGTCCATTGATCATGCGTTCCAGCACCTTGCAATTGGGGCTCGTGAGGGAAATAGGATGGTAGTTAGAAGGAAGATGACGGTCCTTCTCGGGTTTCAGAATAGGTAAAATGGTGGCCTCCCGTCATCTGTCTATAACCCAGACCCGGTTATAGACCTCGAGTAGGAAAGCCTTACCAACAGGAGAGATGTTGCAACATTTGGACGTGGATGCCATCTGGACCAGGCGCAGAGTTCCTGAAGATTAAAGTGCATGTTCTAACTCCGCCATGGTGAAAACGCGGTTGTAATCCTCAAGGTTTCCGGAACGAGAGGAATACACTTGAGATTCCTCCTGATCCCTAACTCTAAGGAACTCAGGGGAATAATTGTCTGAGCTACACACCTGAGCGAAGGCACGGTCTAAAATGTTAGTCACGTCAACTGTGTTAACAACACCGGTAGCGATTCTGAGACCAGCGATTGGCACATGGGTCGATTTGCCGGCCACACGTCTCAACTTATCCCACACGACAGAGGAAGGTGTTTGTCTATTAAAGGAAGCTACAAAGTTGCTCTACGATGTGTTTTTGTTATCCTAATAGTTTGTAGAGATTGGGCACGCATTTTCTGATAAAGTATTAGGTTTTCCAGTGTAGGACGACGCTGGAAAACCCCGAGAGCACGCCTGCGGGCACGAATACCAAATCGGCACTCGTCGGTCCACCAAGGTACCGGAAAGCGACGAGTGAGGCCAGATAAACGTGGAATGCATTGCTCAGCAGAGGATAGAACTATCTCTGTGAAGTGTTCGACTAAATAGGTCACTGAGGCGTGCTCATCATAGTTAAAAACAGCCAAGCGGGAATACAATTCCCAGTTGGCATGATCGAAGCGCCAGTTTGATAAACGGTGAAACATGCAGGATGCGTCAAAAGACTAATAGGACAAGGGAAGTGGTCACATGAATGCAAATCGGAGATGATATTCCAACTTAAGGCAACTGCTAACCGCGGTGAACAAATAGCTATATCAAGGTATGAAACAGTATAAACGGCGTCAGAAAGAAATTTGGGCTCTCCTGTGTTGAAGAGAGCTAAATTATTACTGTCCAAGTAGTTTGCAATGAGGTTACCTCTCGCACATGCTCGAGGTGAGCCCCAAAGTGGGTGATGGGTATTCACTTCTCCTACCAACAGAAACGGTTGAAGCAGATCCGCAACTAGATATTCTAAGGCGCGTGCAAGAGGTCAGCAGATGAAGGTAAATAGATACTACAAATGGTGAAAATGGTGGAGGGAAAGTGAATCCTGACAGCGATGGACTGGATGTTAGGTTGTAAGGGTACGGATTCGACAAATATATCATCTCAGATTAGCATCATAGTGTTTCTAAGTGCTGAGACACCCTCCCACGGTGATAAATTACAGCGTACGGAGTACTGCCTGAAGGTAACGGTGTGCTGGGGACGGAGCTTTGTCTCTTGTTAGTAAACGACCAAAGGCTGATGCCGTACAGCAGCAATTCAAGCTTTGGCCGATGTGATTTAACTCAACGTATGTTCCACTGTAGGATAGCCATAGGTTGTATTATGGGATAAGTTCTAAATTGAAAGCCGTTTCTGCATATTGGGCTGTGTTATCGGTTCAGTTTATTCTTTCTTGGTGTCGGACTAACACTTTGTTCAGCTGCACGATCCTGTCGCTTACACACTGCGTGTTTGCCACTGACGGCAGAATCCTCTTGATGCATCTCCTCTACGGGGGAAGACCTCTTTCCAATAAAAAAATTCGGTTCGAGAAGCTCGAACCGTTTATAAATGGTAGTCGCCGATCGGTACTTCCCCCAGAAGATTCCTCAGAAGAGGATCTCCGTGGAGGGAGCTTTCTCATAGATGTTTTGGGACCGGTCTTAACTCTATCTTTCAGAAAGTCTTACCTGACATAGCTGGTGTTCAATTGCTTAGCAGTGCAGAATACGTCGCAAGCTTAGAAGTTGTAGTTCCCGAGGTCAAAGGTTTAGATGTTAATGCCGACTTGGAAGGTAACGTAGGCTTGGGTACTGTTCTGGCTACAAAGACCTTTTATGCGATAGTTGTCCAGTTTATATCGCTAGTTTTTCGGTTTCCCGATATGGCACCGGTTTAGTTACAACAGAGCTAAACGTGCCGGACTTCGGTACAGAGGGTTGGCGGAGGCGCAAGAGAGTCCGGGCTTCCGAGAAAGGCACCTTCTCTTTCACCCGGATCTCCTCTGTAAAAGGGGGACAATTTCGGGAACTAGAAGAATGTTTGCCGTCACAATTCACGCACATTAGAGGTGAACTACACACACAACCGTGCGATAGGTCACCACAGTTGGCGCAGGTGGATTCGCGCTTACAAAAGTCACGCGTGTGGCCAAAACGTTAACACTTATAGCACCAGATCGGGTTTTGTGAATACATGAAAATGGAGCCCCGGTGGAATGAGATGACCCGCCCCTGCGCTTATTTGTCCATCACAAATCTCACATGCGGTCGCTTGGGATCGAACCCAGGTAGTCTGGGTGAGAGGCGAGCGATCTGACCATTTGGCCACGGCGCGGCCATGAACAATATAGGGGTAGACATGAATTTTCCATTGATTTTACGCTGAACCCGATACAGATATTACGCCTTGGTCCGTCATGTTCTCCTGAATCTCCTCAGTATTTAAATCGTTAAGAGCGCTGGTGGTGATCACACCGCGTAAGGAGTTTAACGTCTTATGACTTCAACCTTCACGGAAAAGCTGGCTAACAGTTTGGATTTCAGTATTTTGGCAGCCCGGGATGTGGAGAAGGCCTCATCCAGCAGCGTGCCGTTGCGGGCTCTAATGCAGCATTTAACAGGGCCAGCTACTACGTCGAGATCCTTTTCATTTATAAAAGGGCTCAACGTGAAAAATGTCCTTCCTCTGTACGACTTATCACCAAGTGGCGAGGACCACAAGAGTCAACTACTTGTTTTCCCATACTATTTACCACTTAGGTTTTTCTTTTATGCCATAAAGATTCATCAAAATTCATCCACCACTGCTCCCCACCCACCACGAAGCACAACATGGGGTAATCCCACTGGGGTGAAAGGGCTACACAGGAGATATAATGGGCGCGCCGTCCCACTCACCCTGAGTTCCGTATAATACCTAGTCCTGGCCGATTGACTTGGAGTGGTTTAATCCCTAGCCTTCCGTTTGCGGGAAGCAGAAACCAAATAAGGTTGCGCACCCTCCCCAGTTACTGAAAAACAAAAGCCCAGGCTGATTCTCAACCCTCAACCAACCAGGATATTCCTTTCCACCGACATGGGTCTCCACGCACGGCCTTCATGTGGATGGGCATGTTTACCTACTGACCCCCTAACTACTCAGAGGATGCCCACTGAGGGAGTCAAAGGTGGTTCGGGACCCCGGGTGCGACTAACCCGTACCTACCGAAGTAGACCTCTGGGGGGTAGGTGTCCACGTATATGCTAGTTGAGAAGGAATTGTAATATTTCTCTTCTCCAACAGGTATGATAGGCTTTCTTCAAGTCAAAGAATATTCAGCTGTCTGACAGTACTTAAGAAATGCGTCCTTTATCGGTGTAGATGGTCAGCTACTGAACGACGTCGGCGAAAACACCCTGGGTGTTGGTGAATAAGTGGTGAGTTTCAAGCCACAACACCAAACGCCTATTTATCATGCGTTCCATCACCTAGCAGATGCAACTGGTGAGGGAAATTGGACGGTAGCTGGAAGGAAGGAGACGGTCCTTTCAAGGTTTCAAAATTGGAATTAAGGTGGCCTCCCCCACTTCTCTGGAAAAAGGACGTCAACCCAAACACGATTATAGAAACCCTTATTTTCATAAGAGACGTAGTGCAACATTTGGACGTGGATGCCATCTCAACCGGGTGCAGAGTTTCGCGAAGATGAAGGCGCATGATCTACCTCCCCCATGGTGAAAATAAGATTATAGTTCTCAAGCTTTCCAGAAGAAAAGGGGAACCCTTTATATTTAACCTGAACTTTGACAGGCAGAAACTCAGGGGAATAAGTATCTATGCTAGACACGAGCGCAAGCACTGCCAAGAGTGTTAACCGCGTCAAACGGATCAATTACAGTTCTAAATTGAAAGATGTTACTGCAGATTCGATTGTGCTAGTTGGTTCAATTTCTTCTTATTGTCCGCGGGACTAACACCGTTTTCAGGAGCACGATCCTGCCACGCACTATCCGTTAGGCAGTGAGGGCAGAATCCTCCTATTCCAAATCTTCCAATTCTTCTTTCTAATAGAAAATTTCTGTTCCAGAATCTCGAACCGATTAGACGTATTAACCAACGAAGATGGTGGCCGCCAATCTGTGCTCCTCCCAGAAGATTCCTCAGATAAGGATCTATGTGGAGAAAGTGGTTGACTTTTCCTTGCCTTGGGTGTTACGGGAGAGGACTTGGCACTTGGTTTTAGGAAGTACGTGTGGATATAGCTTGTCTTGAAAGGTTTAGCTGTGGTACCGATTTTGTTGGCAGAGGTTGGGTAAAACGGTTGCCGGACTCCTCTTTACGGTGGCGGTTTTGGAGATGGTGCGACGTAGATGTTGAAGTCTTTGGTAGCGACCGGGCTACGAGAATCTTCTCTACTCTGGTAGCCCATTTATATCGCAGGTTTGAGTCGCGATTTCCCGGCTCGGTACAGTTAGCTGCAAATCAGCTATAGGTACGTACCTAAGGGTTGGCGGAGGTGCAAGAATTTAAGTGTATCTGAGAGGGATAAATTCTCCTTCACTTGTATCTCCTTGATTGCTCTTTCCTCTGTAAAACGGAGGCAATCTGGGAACTAGATTTTCGCCGCTGCAATTGACACAAGACGGAGGGATTGCATAATTCCCATTGTGCGATGCGTCACACAGATAACACACGTAGGTCGAGCTGTATGCCCAAACCGCTGGTATTTATAACACCTTAGGGGATTTGGGATATAAAGTCTAACATCGATGGCTTCGTATCCTGCCTTAATTCTTTCCCTATCAAAGGTAAGGAACAGGTTACGGGTAGGCAAGAATTCGCCTTTTACTTTCCGTTGAACCTGTAAAAGGATGTTACACCTTGGTCTGCCAGGTCCTTCTGAAACTCCTCATTGGACAATCTTCCAATGCGACAGGTTCAGAGTTTTGTGTTTCTCGATCTTGATGGGGTAACTAACATTTTTGCTCTATGTATTCTCTCTGCCTGTGATACTTAAAATGCCTCAACCAGGAGTGTACCATTGCGAACTCTAATACAGTCGCCCTCCGTGGTGTAATGGTTACCATGCTAACTTCATATACCCAAGGTCGCAGGTTCAAACCCGGCGGACGATGGACTTTTTTCAAGTGTAAAAATCCTTAGCATGGCTTCCTTCGGA
The DNA here is from genome assembly GCA_030762935.1 of Hymenopus coronatus. Taxonomy (NCBI): domain Eukaryota; kingdom Metazoa; phylum Arthropoda; class Insecta; order Mantodea; family Hymenopodidae; genus Hymenopus; species Hymenopus coronatus. Next base: position 29,632,659 of record CM060899.1, on the reverse strand, counting down.
AGTGAAGTAAAGCCGTTGGTCCCGTGTCGTACATTTACGGCACGTAAAAGAACCTCAAGCCTGATAGAGGCCTCTCAGCAAAATTAAGCGGTCCTTCACGCCCAATTTAGAATGGGACGCTGAGAACCACAGCAGTTAAAGAGCGTCCATAAATAACACGCCATTTAAATTTTTTGAACTCTAATACAGGATTTCACGGACCAGCAATGTTGTCTAGGCCCTTTTGAATAGCAAAAGAACCGACGTAAATTTCTTACCTTCCTCAGTTTTATTTACAACCAAGTAGCGAGGACCACTACAGTCGACTACTGTTTTTCCAAGTACAAATTTAGTTTCAAGATTTCATACCCCAGTGCTCCCCACCCACCGCGGTGCCCAACAAAGGGTCACCCACTGGGGTGACAGGACTACACAGGGAAGGATATCTCTGGCGCACCGTCCCACTCTGGAGTTCGGTGTTGTACCTAGCCTTGGCCGATTTACTAGGGGTGGGTTAGTTCCTAGCCTCACCTTTTAGGCGAAGCAGAGATCAAAGTGGTGCATTAGGTTGCACACCCTCCCCAGTTACTGAAAAACAGAAGCCCAGGCTCAAATACACAACCCTCAACTAGCCTGGATATCCCTTTCCACCGACACAGATCTCCACGCATGGCCTATACGCGGGTGGGTACTGATTCCATTACCACTTAGTGGTTGCGCCCTAGGATCAGTTTCCTAGTTTCTGGACTGTCCTAAATGATGATATTCTGAAGTAAATTCTACCTAGATACAGTACCTTGTGGCTTAGGCAGATGATGTTCCTCTTTTGTTCAATCCAGAACAGCAGGCCTAACTTTTAATGCAAATTCAGCCCAACATCTTATACCATTGGGGATGTGAAAACAAGTTGTACTGGACAAGGAACTTACTTTTTGACCAAATTTTTATTATCTTCATATTAAGGTTAATAAATTACTTGCAGATCTCTCCAAACCAACAAGACCAACATACAGAGTTAGCTCTGCTATTTTGAAAATCATTTACCATTGAGGAATAGAATCAAAAAATTACACTAAAAATCCAACTGTCTTGATTGATACTACTTTATTCTTGGCTGGTATAGATTGAATTAACTTAACTATTTTATCACCAATTGTGAACTAGAATATTGTGCACACTTTTTCACCTCTAATTTTGTCTAGTTTAGCAATAGTTGCATCAGCATTCACTTTATTTTAAGCTGCACTCTTGGCTCATAAGAAAGATATAGAATAGAGTGAAGTGTCAATACTTCATAGTGTCCAAATTTTAAGTGATTCTCAATCTACACTTAGAGCAATTAATGAAAATTGTAATCTTCAGCCTGTTCTATTGCATCAAGAGACATTACATAAATGCAATAAACATACATGTCTATATGGGTGTGAGGTCATGATGCAAATGAAAGAGCTGGCCAACTTGTAAAGACTGCTTCAAATAATGTAAAAAAAATGCCTAAAACTACTAAAATTATATAGTGAAGAAAACTTTAAAACAAGGTTTGTATAATAGCTGGAATGTTTTCTTTGGAAAGCAGTAAAGGTCACATCACAAAAAGCTTGTTCTTCCCATCAACTCCCAAGAGATTAACATTAAAATATTTTCAGCTTCATTTGTAAAACCAAAATTTAAGACTGGTCATGATATTCTGGGTTCATATCTGGAACATTTTAAAATAATTAGTCCTAACAATGCTACTAGTTTGTGCTTAGATATAATAAAAGATGTCAATCATCTTTTTTTTGATTATGCATTACAAGAAAGAAAACTATTAAGATTTACCTAGATTCATGTCTAACATTATGTTTATCACCATTAAATCAAATTATTCGCTAATGTTGCTACTTACAATTCCAAAACTAAGTCTTTGTAATAGTTATATGTATTACTGGTACTAAAATTGTTCTTAGTTAATGTCTATGTTAATAGTAGCTAAAATTACTTTTAATGTTGAAATGCTTCTCAGAACCATCCGACTTCCTTAGATCTTAGCATTATGAATCATAGTGTTAAAAAATGAAGCACGTGAGAGAATTCTACTGACAAACAAAACACTAATGTGGCTTTTTTCATTAATCAATTTGTGTCCTTGAAATATGTAAATACTTTCAAATCTTATACTGTATGCCTTTAAGTCCTTATGAATCAATTTGTTTGCAGTAAAACAAAACTTTGTTACAATTTTTTTTCTTTTTTTTTGCCCTCATGAACCAAGCTGAGTCAGCTTTGTCACAAATGTAGACCAGTATAGCTTTATGGGCGAGGGGAATCAATTGGTGTGTCTGTAATAGCCTTGTTTCAAACTTATATTTGTATGCTTTTGCCCTCCTGAAACAATTTTTGTCTTTTCAATTTATATAATTCAGTAAAATTTGTCCCATAAATGTCACATATGGGTGGCTTTAAACCGGATTGATCAATTTGTTTTCAAATTTGATAAAACAGTAAATCCATTGACACAAATATCACTTATATGACCTTTTGCTCTTATGAGTCAATTTGTATGTTCTCAAATTTGATAAATAAGTAAAATCTTAATTACAAATGTCAAACTTGTATCACTTTTTCCCCTCATGAATCAATTTATGGGTTCCAGCTTTTGATGATTTAATAACAGATTTTTCACAATTTACACTTCTTTACTTTTGTCCTCATTCATCAATTTGTGTGCTTTCAGATAGTCATTAAGTATAAAGCTAACCAACAGCACATATTAAACTTGTATGGCTTCATTCACACATAAATCCATTTTCAAACCCTGCAACTGAGTAAACCTCATGACATAAATATCAAACTTGCATGCTCATAAACCTTCATGTTTCAATCTGTCTCTTTTTAAATTTGAGATATCTATAAAAGCCTTATCACAAATGTTACTCTGTACCATATAAGGTTTCATCATTAAATCTGTCTTCCTTCAAATGTTGCAACTAAGTAAAGAACTCTTGCCACACGTGTGGCTTTATGTCTTGTGAATCAATTTGTGCTTCTTCAAATGTTGTAACTGAGTAAATGCCTTTTTACAAATATCACATTTGTATGGCTTTATACCCTCATGAATCAGTTTGTGACTTTTCAAATTTGACAAACGAGTAAAAGCCTTGCCACAAAAGTCACATTTGTTTGGCTTTATTGCCTCATGAATCAATTTATGGCTTTTCATATGTTGCAACCGAGTAAAAGCCTTGTTACAAATGTTACACTTGTGTGGCTTTATGCCCTCATGAATCATATTATGTCTTTGTAAACCTTGCAACCGAGTAAAAGCCTTGTTACAAATGTTACATTTGTGTGGCTTAATGCCCTCATGATTTAATTTGTGTCTTTTGGAACTTGACAAATCAGTAAAGGCCTTGTCACATATGTCACACTTGTAAGGCTTTATGTCCTTGTGAATCAATTTGTGCCTGTTCAAATGTTGTACTTGAGTAAAGGCCTTGTCACATACGTCACATTTGTATGGGTAAATGCCCTCATGAACCAATTTGTGGCTTTTCAGATTTGACAAATCAGAAAAAGCCTTGTCACAAATGTCACATTTGTGTGGCTTTATACCCCCATGAATCAATTTGTGGCATTTTAAATATTGCAACCGAGTAAAATCCTTATTACAAATATTACACTTGTATGGCCTTATGCCCTCATGAATTAAATCATGTCTTTTCAAATGTTGCAACCGAGTAAAAGCTTTGTTACAAATGTTACACTTGTGTGGCTTTATTCGCTCATGAATCAATTTATGCTTTTTTAAATTTGACAAATCCGTAAAAATATCCTCACAAAGTTTGCACTTATATGGCTTTAAATTCCACTTCTTTGCTTCCTTATTCTCATAATCGAATCCATGGCATTTTGAATGGCTTTGACATTTTCTGGCACTTTTTGATTCAGGATTACCCATTCCCATATTGATATTTTTGTCATTTCCTACATCCTGATTGGTGAATAAATCTGTCGTAAAACTGGAAACACTGTCCTTGTATAATCTGAAATTTAAGAATAATATCAGTAATTGCTAGAACACAGGGATAACCAGATAAAAGATATCTAATGAAACATAGCTACAAGCATATGAATTCAACTACAGCTGACATGGTTTTACTCATTGTAGTAAACAACATGAGGACATAGAGCCAAGTTTCTTTAGAAGTGTAAAGATTGCACTTTGGTTACTTCAATAATGTGGAATAATTATGTACTATATCCAGTTAATTTTATTGTAAAATGTGCATTTCTGGTTCTAATGTACACAATGTTGGGATCTAACAAGATAGCCAAGTTACCTGCAATTTTTGTTTTATTCTTTATACCTACAGCTGTTATTTTTTTTATTTAATATAAATTTTGACTCATTTGCTTCTTCAAATAAAACTGCAGCAAAAAAGGTTAAGTCACAATTGGTTATGCATATGATCAGCTATAATAATCAAACAAACATTTCAACTGAGATTAGCTTTATTACAAACTGCAACCTGAACTGACTTGGGTAAACCATAATCTTCAAAAAGCAGACACATTATATAAAACTGAATGTCAGTAGTAAAAGTATTCCATAAGTATAATACACAAAACTTTAAGGATAATAATCAGCAACCATCACTATTAGCAATCACAAGTACATCTCATAAAAAAAATTCATTTAGACACTTAAAAAATAAGTAGGCTGAAAGGGTAATGGAGGATAAAACAACTAAACAAGGATATTATTGTAATATAAAACACTAAATGATACAACAAAGGAATATTTATTTAAGGAAGTAATACTATTTAGGTATCACACAGAATATGAAGATAACAGCAAATGTTTTTATTTACTATTATTCCAAGAGAAATATACTTAAAGGTACATATTTCAGAACTTAAATATAAATACAGTTCCTTGAAAATATATTTAACAAGATCTTACTGAATGCTTTGATAAAGAAATTTTATACAACTTACCAAAAGAAATAAAGCCTGAATGTTACATTAATGCACATATTTAGGCAACACTAGTTATTTAGTAAAACATGCTTTTGTAGTATAGATGGATGTAAACTCAAGAGTTTTTGGTACAAAATAGGTCTTTTGGATCAAAAAGGGATTTTTATATTTTTTCACTAAAGCAGGCGTTGGAGTCTAATGAACAGGCGTAGGAAGTGCTGAAATATCTTAAGAGCAGAGGACACCATTTTTAAAGGCCTGTGCATTAAATATCCATACCAGCAACACTCCGGTTTTGCTCAACAATGAATCCTTTAGATAGATCTTTTTTGTGGTTGGTTTTATACAAAACATGAAATGGCTGGAACAGAAATGATGTTGCTTGTGTGAAATAGTTGTATGTTTGTGTACTATGAATTACTAAAACGCCTAAGTAGTTGAAAAATGAATAGCTGTGATGGTACTTTTCAGAACTACATGGAGCTTTCAAAATTGTGATGTACTAATAGAAAACAATGACTCGCTCTAATTTTCTTTGAATTTATGAACTTACTCTGTTGTTCTCAGTGCTGCCAATAGTTGTGTATATAATTTTAAGTTTTGTAGTGGAGAGAAAATTGAGTTTAATAACAAACCTGGCAATGCCAGGTTATCAGCACTGTCGGTGTGCCGTAATTTTGTCCCACAGAAATTCTTTTGCATGTCATAAATCTAACATAGGATTATCATTTTTAAGCACAGTTAAAAGCCACTGCTCTCAGCTGGGTTTAAACCTGGTTATCTGCTTTCTGGTAAAACTATAGTATCACACATTCAAAGCAATATCATCAAACCCATTTCGTAATCAAAAGGAGCTGTTTGTATGGAATATATGTATTTGTGTTTTATATGCTGTAATAGGTGTACCCTGCATGGAACATTCCAGGAGATATGTAGTTTGATAGAAAACATTTCCAAAATTGATAAGTTAGGTAAGCCCACAATACCTACAAACAAGCATATAAAAAAAAACTACTGTTTCCAAAAAAATTCTAAAACTCTCAATAACTAAAATGCATTGATCAATTAAATAGGAAGATACTTGTGTCTCTGAAGATGCAAACCGTTTATAATTAATCACATTGCCATTTCTGAAGATAAGAGGTAATTGAAGTGGAATTTTATTTAGGGAGTTCTTTAACTGCTGTGGTTTTAGCATCCCACTCTATAGTGGCCATGAAAGATTGCTTAATTTTGCTCAGAGGTCTCTTTATCAGGATCAAGGTTCTTTTACGTGCCATAAATCTGTGAGACTAGCAGCTCTACTTCCCTTCCTACTTTGCCCTCCACCAGGTTTGAACCTGTGACCTTAGGAGCTAGAGAGTAGCATGCTTTCCCTAGACCATGGAGGACAACAGGATAAGATACCGATCAGGCTTGGCTGCTGGAGAAAATGTGAGTAGGGCTGCTGAAAATATTCGTACTGAAAAAGATACATCTCTAAAACCTATTGGAAATATAAAGCTTGTTGATCAGCTGATTCAAGGTTTATCACACAACTGTGAGGCCCAAACTTCAAGATGCTGTAGATATATATTGGGAAGCTTCCTATCAGATTAGAATGATGGTATAACCAATTTGCTATACAAATTAGGTGAGTTATTCAGTGTCAAATTTTGAAACTTAATCTTCCATTAAAAGAATCAAGATACTGGAAGTGGTACACAGTGAAGCATAATTACACATTGGAAAAATGAGTCGAATTTACACTTGATTTGCTCCACTAAGTATTTAATTACCTGGACATGTTTCGAAGGCGTATGTTGCCTACATCATCAACAGATTTGTTGATATGCCTTCAAAACATGTCCAGGTAATTAATTACTTAGTGAAGCAATTCAAGTGTAAATTCGACTCATTTTTCCAATGGTTAATCTTCCATACTTTAATTTGTTTGCATTTCTGATGCTTTGAATCATATCACAACTGTGAAATTTAATACATATATTTAAATATTATTCTACAAAAGGCTGTACATAATCAACAATACTGCTACATAAAGAACAGTATATGTGACATTTTGTTTAAAAGTACTACAGTTTTAAACATAATACCTGAAAAATAATATTTTTATATCTTTATTATTCGTATTTTTAACTCTTTATGAGTGATATCAAAAAGTTAAGCCACAGCTTCAAAAAATATTTTGCTGGAGTATTTTTATACCTAAAACCTATAATAGAAATAATTCTAAGGCCATTTAAATAACTAAATGGAATGTAAATATTTATAGTCATAAATCTACCATTTTGTTGTGTAAATGTATTGTAAGCTGAGTAAATGAGTTACGATGTATGTAAATTGTTACTATTTAAATTTTGTTTCGTTGCAATCCTCAAAATCAAAGATAACATACAAGAAATTATGTGGGATCTAACATTGTAATTAATAAGGGTTATTTTCATGTACTTCTGATTATGGAAGAAGCAATAACATATATATATGGAGAAATGTTGTTGATTTGTGGTAGCTTAGAGAGACACCATTACACACTTCAGCTGTGACAAGCTACGAGCTTTGATAAAAGTAATAATAGTGTATAAAATATCACAATTATTTCAAATTTTTTATTAAAACAATAAATATAGAGGATTACTTTGTTGAAGAATTAACATTATAAATGTGAAGTAAGTCATAGTGTATAAAAAAGTATATTATGTTATTTTGAGTTACAATGTTAAAAGTTTGATAAATGCAATAAAAGTTATCTTCCACTCACTTTCAATAATGCCTATTCCAGAAGAACAGTTTCTAATCCTAAACCTGAAAAGAATCTCATGTGGAAAAATATAGGAAATAAAATACTTTGCTATGCTGAAGCACATTACACCGTTGACTCAGACATAACTGGATTAAGAAGTTGGAGAGAGAAGCTGTATTAGTGCTGAGGATGAAATGAGTTGCCACCACAGTTTGCTTAATTGTGCACAGTAAAATTTCTCTTCCACCACTTTATACTACTGCCGCAAACCTTAGCTTGAATAACATAACTGCTAGGCATGTTTCTGAAATTATTTTTCATTGCTCCATTAAATGATCAATGGTTTGGAAATTAATAACATAAGATTCATGATAATATTAGTATGCATATTTGATAAAAATATTTAAAACCTCCCTACACCTGAAAATAAGTGCATTCAGTACTACACACTCTTAGATATGAATTATAGGTGTATTGTGAGGTACTGTATTTATTGGAGAGATAGAGTCAGATTGAAAAATTCAATGCCATAGCCAGTATCAAAACCATGATTTCCATCCAGTTGCTCTTAACTTCTGAGCTGCCATTATGCCGGCATGGCACTAAACTCTTCAATTAACTCACGTTTTTCCTGGTAATCCAAAAGGAGATCTCAAACCTCAGTGGCAACTTACAAATTCTGTAAGTACTTACCTGGCTTTATAGTCAACCAAATAATAGTTCATTGTGGTTTATCAGGAAAAATGCAAGATAGTTGGAGAATTTAGTGTCATGCCGGCATGGTACCATGGTAGCGCAGTCATCAGAGTAACTGGACAAAAACCAGGAAATTCGTAGTTCAAATCCTATCTAAAGCACTGCATTTTTTAGATTGACTTGATCTCTACAACTTCTAACCTACACACAGTTGGTGTGAAAAAAAAGCACACTGTATTTATTGCTTATAACAGTTATATATCTTTTAATTTATTATGATTTAATTTTTGTAGAGAAATTTAATTTTTTGTACCTCAAAACCTTTGTGGCAATATAACATATTCTTAATAAGTATCACCAATTAACAATATTTAACATAAAACTGAAATAAAAATGTTATATACTATTTATATGATACTTCTTAAGTAAATTGAACTAATTTCAGTTGCATTTTCTGTGTACTTCTACCATCATTCTGCATAGCTACATGTAGATCTGAAAATGTGTGCTAATATGGAGTGATAAGTGAGTACTTTATCAGAGAATGTCACAATGTAGTAGTGTCAAATGTTATAGATTAACGAAGTATACAAATATTGTATGGTTTTAATTGGTGTAGAGTATTTTAAAGTAAGGAGAATTTCTGATAGCTAACAATAACATAAAATATGGAGAAAGTCACTTACATAACCTGAACAAAGAACACTTTTATACTACTAATATTTAGAAGACAGTTCAAATCTAACACAGAAAGAAAGAAAGAAGAGCAAGAAATTAAGTTTTATTTATGAACCCTCTTTAACTAATTTAGTTCTTGGCATCCCATTCTAAATGAGTGTAAGAGACTGGAAATGTTGCTCAGAGATCTGTATTAGTCTTGAGGTTCTTTTACATTCCATAAATCTAGGACACATGCCCACTAGTATTAATTCGCTTCCTAAGGAAATCATGCAGTGGAATTTTAGATGCAAAAAATTTCATCACCCACCACCTGATTTGAACCCACAACCTTGAGAATTAAAAGTAAGTATATTACCCCTACCATGGATGACCATAACAATAAAAGGCAATATGACAAAGCATCTGGGAATAGTCACTACTAATGCTTGATCAAACAAATGCGTTACATTCTTTGTGTTTAGAGAATAGTTTAATATCAAACACAAACATGGAATATAACAATATCTCTGGGACAGACACTAATATAGCTTCTTCAAAAAAATATCACACTCCTTATGTTTAGAGAACTGTTCTGCATGTAACACTTAACAGAAAATATAGCAATACATCTGAGGACGTCACTAATATCACTTAAACTCCTTAAAGTCACAAAAACTCCATATCTAACACCAACATGAATCTGAAAATACATCTGAAGAGAGTCTTTAATACATCTTTGTCAAGGAATTCCACTCCATTTATTAATGATGGGAAAGAAGGAATTTAAAAGAAAATTTAAAAGAAAAAGGAAGCATAAACCAGGAGACTTACCTTGATGATTTTGTGGAATAAAAGTCTTCATCTTCTGCATGCTGCAACAGAATAATTAAATTGTAAATCAGCATTCTCTTTTGAGTTTAACACTGATATCATAAGATGGGCCAGAAACATACAGCAGGATTTCTCGTTTAATTCCAAAAATAAATTACTTCATATCAAAAGTATCATATAATATTAATAACAATAACAGCAATAATAATAATAATAATAATAATAATAATAATAATAATAATAATAATAAGCATCATAACCACTGTCAAAATCATGATAATGATGATGATAATAACAACAACAATTATAATAATAATAATAATAATAATTTCACTTAAAGACCTTGCAGTACAAAGTACTAGATTTAAGAAGTTATTTAATGAACAGCTACACCAGAAAGTTATTTAAATCTTATTTTACTGTCAGTTCATTAATCTAGTGCTTCTTAACGAAAATAAAATCCTGTTTAACCAAATTTGTACTTCTGTTATATATTGCATGTTGGTGCGTCAGGACTTACAAAGAGTATTTTTATGTAGTTGTCTAAACATGTAGACTTTCTACAAATTTAGAATTTGAATCTTTCATGATCTCTGAAGATATAATCCATATAAGGTAAGCAACTATTTTCTTGTGTTTTAATTGTAAGTTCAACGATTGCAAAACACTTTCTATTGATTTTTGGAGAACTCTAGAACAAATATAATCCACACACCTAAACAATTAATTTAAGCATGTGAGGGAAAAAGTTATATATTTACATTTCTAAATTCCTCATATAGAGAGATTAGCTAATATAGACAAAAGCGGGTTGCCTATTGCCAAACCTTGTGCCTGTTTTTATTAAATGTAAAGATTTCTGGTGTACGTACAACAATGTCATCTGTATGATTCAGTCTCTTTCTGTGGTACTCATTGTCAACCATTTTAACCACTTCCTTGGCAGCAACTGTTTTATATATAGAAATACTCGCAAATCATGCTACACCATAATACCAATCTTTTGTATTTTAAATGTTTAAAGCCTTCCACTAGGTTTTGGGCATTTTTGATTAATACATTCTCAAATTTGGTGAATGGGTTAAACTCCTTCACCAGCCATCTGGGTATATAATAAGGTTAGTGAGCTTCACACTGAAGCCATCGCCAAGCACCTCCGGCAGCTGGAGAGTTGGGTGAACAGCTACTATAGCAGCACACTCTACCAAGACATGTTCCACCGTCAGTGCTACTCCACAGAGCAGACAGGCAGGTTCAGGATCTCTGTTTACATTTAACTATGTGTAAAACAACAGTGGTTAATTTGCAATCGAGCCAAGTGCACCTCCTCCCGATGAGAAGGACATGAGGAGGTTGCCCAGGTGATAGGGAGGTCTTTTACTTTCCTAAGCTTGTTACCGCAGACAGCCAACCATTTAACATGCCAATCCGAGAAAAACGCTCTCTGCACTTGCACTCTGCATCTTCCGCTGTTGCACTGGGAAAAGTAACACTGGGCTCTGTGACTGCCGATTTCGCTGAAACATCCGCCAGTTCATTCTCCGGCAAGCCGACGTGTCCTGGAATCCATGCACGGTCCACCTGAACTTAGGAAGCGTGCAAAATGTGGAGGACGTCCTGGAAGCATTGCACTAAAGGATGGTAACTGTACAGCTCAAGAAGGCTCTGAAGCGCACTAAGGGAATCACTCAGAACAAGGCAGTCACCCAATCGTCGACGGCAAATATACAGAATGGCTCGGTAAATAGCATATAGCTCTGCTGTATAAATAGGCAAACTGAAAGTGAAGGAATCGGTACCAGAAACAAAGGCACATCCAGCACCGTTGGGACATTTACTGCTATTGGTATACCTAGGTATATACAAATACGGCCACTGTACTTTGTTAAAAATTCTAAAAAAACAAATACGGATACTAGACATAGGGGTAACATATTTCCCATAGGCTGTCATCCCGAGATCAATGTGGGATATGTCACGCAACAAAGGTGGGTACACCCTCTCCCCCTTGGGAAACATGCGAGACAACACAAGATCATTTTTCCGAAGTAGCTCGCGAAAACGAAAACCTACAGGCCTAAGACTGATTGACAGATTTCCATAACGTAATACCATTCCGGTGTTGAAAAAGGGGGTAAATGTTTGATACGAAGGCATGCACTGAAGTACACAGCCATAATTACCTAACAGGACATCCAGGCGACGTCGCAGAGGGTTGTACCGATTCTGCGTAAAGGCTAACAACTGGACTGGTCGGAAAAGCTCCGACCGCCACACGGATGACCTGATTATGGACGTAGCCTAGTTTTGCAGCACTGATGTTCGTGCCGAAGAGTAAAAAATTCATCCATAGTCCAATATGGATCGGAGCAGTGAACGGTAAAAGCGAGCAACACTTTCCGATTCGCTCCCTAAGATTTGCCACTTAGTAGCCGTAAAATATTAAGAGAACGGCCATATCGGGCTTTCAGCTGTGCAATATGCGATAAGTTTGCGACCAAACACCAACCCAAGGAATTGCGTCCCATTTGCGTATGGAAGTAAATCTGGTCCTAGTCGAAAGGAAGGCGGAAATCGCTCTCTAATGCGCAAGAAATTAAAACATGTTGACTTCTCAGCTGAGAAGCGAAAGCCGGTCTCCGAGCTCCAAGTAGAAAAAGTGTGCAAATATTGCTGGAGACTGCGTTATAAAAACGGCGTACGCTGAGAAGTACAAAAAATGGCAAAATCATCTACAAATAAGCAGGACTAGACCCCTGAGGGAACCAATTGTGATAATTTTTATATTTAGGTTTAAAATTTTTCTTTTAAAGGTTTAGTTAAGTAAATAAGGTTAATAAGGGAATTTAACCCTTTCATTATGATTTCAAGACATAATCTTATTCATTAAGTTTATTAGAATTGCTATATCAAACAGCGCCACGCTTAATACAGACACATGTGGACTCCGTTCTCTTGAATAAACGAATGTGGAAAAACAGGTCCCTCATAAACACCTCAATGAACAACGGTAAGGGCCCAAGTATATTCCAAAGGACGAGGGAACGTAAGATACCTGCACGCCAACACGTGCCATAAGCTTTCTCCAGGTCAAAGAATATCCTGATTGTTTGAAAGTTCTTGGGAAATCCGTCCATAATCTTCGTCGAGAGCGAAACAAGGTGGTCAACCATTGAACGTCTGCGTAAACGGCACCGGGTGTTAGCCAGTAAATTGTGGGATTCTAGTCACCACAACAACCGTCCATTTATCCTGCGTTCCATCACCTTGCAAACGCAACTGGTGAGTGAAATAGGACGGTAGCTGGAAGGAAGATGTCGGTCCCTATCAGGTTTAAGAATAGGTACGACGGTGGCCTTCCGCCACTTCTCCTGAAAAGTGGAGTCAACCCAGACACGATTATAGACCTCGGTAGAAAATCCTTGCCATCAGGAGGGACATTTTGCAACATTTCAACGTGGATGCCATCTGGTCCTGGTGCACAGTGTCGCAAAGATGAAAGTGCACTGTCTAGTTCCGCCATGGTAAAATGGCGATTATAATCTTCAAGGTTTCCAGACCGAAAAGAGAATCCTCGAGATTCCACTTGAGCCTTAACTGTAAGAAACTCGGGGGAATCATTGTCTGAGCTACACACCTGAGCGAAAGCACTACCTAATGTGTTCGCCACGGCAAATTATTAACAGCAACTCCAGCAGGTGTTTTGAGACCGGCGATGGTCATATGGGGCGATTTTCCGGACACACGCCTCAACTTATCCCATACAACAGAGGACGTCTATTGTATTTAAAGGAAGCTACAAAAGTACTCCACGATTGTATTTTGCAACCCTTAATAACTTGCCTAGATGTGACACGCATCTTTTTATACTGTATCAGATTCTCCAGAGTAGAGCGACGCTGGAAAAACCTAAGAGCACGCCTACGAACACGAATGACGTTCCGGCAGTCATCGGTCCAACAAGGAACCGGCAATCGACCTGGTGGGCCAGTCAACTGCGGAAAAGACTGATCAGCAGCAGCAATAATGGTTGCTGTAAGGTGGTCAACTAAAGAGTTTACCGGGTCGTTGTAGTGTAAAACGGCCAATCGGTAAAAAAGGTTCTAGTTGCGCGATCTAAACGCCATATAGGTATACATGTAGAACATACTTTTGGGCTAAGATACTTATGAGTATGGGAAAGTTGTCACTAGAATGTAAGTCAGAGATGATATTCGAGCGGAAGCTAACTGCTAACTGGCGAGCAGAACGCTATATCGAGGTGGGAAAAACTGTGAAAGACATAACATAAAAATGTAGCCTCTCCGGTGTTCAGGAGGGCTAGGTTATTTTGGTCTAAAAATCTGCAATTAACTTACCTCTCGCACAGTCCGAGAGGAGCCCCAAAGGGGGTGGTGGGCATTCACGTCCACTACCAACAGAAAGGGTGTTGGTATCTGGTGGAGGGAGCGCAATCCTTACAGCGACTGACTGGATATCCGACTGTAAGAATACGGATGCGGCAAAAATATTGTCTCTAAACAAGCATCCTAGTGCCCCCATATGCAGACACATCCTCTTCTGGTGATAAATCTCTACGCACAGAAGAGTAGTGCCTGAAGGTAAATGATATCTTGCGTACGGAGCTTCGTTTCCTATAAGCAGACGACCAAAGGCTGGTTTTGGTTGAGCAGCAGTTCAAGCTGGTGTCGATGTGGTCGAATGCCGCGTAAGTTCCACTGTAGGATAGCCATGGTGAATAGAATGGGATAAGTTGTAGATGGAAAGGCATTTCTACATATTGGGCTGTGCAGGTCGGTTTAATTTTTTCTTCTCCGTCGGACTAACACTCTTTTCAGCAGCGCGATCCTGCCGCTTACGTACTGTCCATCGTGCAGCGGAGGCAGAATCTTCCTGTTCCATTTCTTCCACGGGGGCGGACCCCTTTCCAATGGAACAGATCTGAAGTATTGATCGGCGAAGATGGTCATCGGCGATCGGAGCTCCTCCCAGAAGACTCATCGGAAGAGGATCTACGTGAAGTGACGTGGCTTTTGTTACTCCTGGAGGATTTAAAAGTAGTTGTTGCCCGCCTGGGTAGCGTGGTGGTAGCATGTCTGCCTCACGTTCAAAAGGTCGTGAGTTCGAACCTCGCTTAGGGTGAGTTACCCGGCTAAGGTTTTTTTCGGGGTTTTCCCTTATCCTGAGAAGACGAATATCGAGTAACTTTAAGCTCCATGGACCCCGAGATCATTTGAGCATCATATCATCAATTGCATTCATCGTCCAATATGGCCAAACCAGGTTAAAGGACGTTAAACTGCTTTAAAAAAAAAAAAAGTACTTGTTAAAAGTTCTTTCATAAAGTCGGTTCTAACATACCTGATCCCGAAATGTTTCTCGAGGGCAGAAAGAACGGCGGTATTACCGGTCTTAGTGCGAGGTCGATGGTTTGGGTGCATGTGTGCTGTAATCGTCGTTTCACTGGCGGATTTGACAGATCATGATGCCGACATAGACGCAGCTGGTTTCGATAGTGTTCTGGAAACGATAATCTTTTCGGATATTGTGGCACCGTTATTATCGCAGGTCTGAGTTGCAATTTCTCGCTTTGGTACCGGTTTAGCTACGACTGAGCTATAAGAACCGGACGGCGGGACAGAGGATTGGCGTAAACGCAGGAGCTTACGGGCTTACGAGGACACCTTCTCTTTCACCCGCATCTCCGGGAGCAATCCCGGGAACTAGACGGATGTTCCCCATTGCAGTTGACGCAAGATAGGGTTGAACGACCACTACAGAACTCGCTCGTGTGCCCAAAGCGCTGACACTTGTAACACGTGAGAAAGTTCGGGATATATGTTCTCACCTCGATAGCTTCGTACCTTGCCTTAATCCCTTAGGGTAGATCTGCCCGATCAAACGTAAGAAACAGGGTACGAGTCGGCACGAATTCACCATTTATTCTGTTCTGAACCCTACACACAGCAGTAATACCTTGTCCTGCAAGATTCACCTGAATCTCCTCATTGGGCATACCGTCCAGGGCGCGGGTGGTGACAATGCCGCGCGAGGAGTTCAAGGTCTTATGGGTCTCGACTTTAGCCGGGAAGCTGCCAATCATATTGCCTTTCGCTAGCTTAGCTGTCTGGGATGCTGATAGTGCTTCTACCAGAAGCGTGCTATTTCAAGTGCGCACACAGGGCTTCACAGGACGAAATGTCTTATTTAACTCCTTATGGATTGCAAATGGACTAACGGAAGAAAACGTTTTACCTTCCTCTGTCATTTTAATCACTATGTAGCGAGGAATTGCACTCGACTATTTCCTTTCCGAAGATAATTCTGGATTTAGGTTTTGTTTGTTGTGCCATAAAAGACGGCCTATAATTCATCCCGCAGTGCTCCCCTCCCACCACGGAGCCCAACGAGAGGTCACCTTACTGGAGTGACAGGGCTATACAGGGGATATAGCAGGCACGCCGTCCCACTCACCTTGCAGTTCGGTTTAATACCTAGTTCTAGCCGATTGACTAGCGGTGGGTCAGTCCCTAGCCTTCCGTTTAGGCGAAGCAGAAACAAAAGCGGTGCATTAGGCTGCGCACCCTCTCCAGTTACTGAAAATCAGAAGCCCAGGCTCAGGTACGCAACCCTCAAGCAACAGGATATTCCTTTCCACCGACACGGGTCTCCACGCACGGCCTACACGTGGGTGGGCATTTTGACCTACGGACTCCCTCACCACTCAGAGATTGCCCACTGAGGGAGTCAAAGTTGCTCGGCATCCCGGGTACGCCAAACTCGTACCTACCGTAGTCGGCCCGTGGGGGAGCAACTGACTGGATTTGAGACTGTAAGGATGCGGAGTCGTAAAACTATCACTTCTAATGAGCATCATAGTGCTCCCATGTGGCGGTGAGCTGCCCTCCATAATATAATGGTTACCATGCAAACCTCATATACTCAAGGTTGCGGGTTCAAACCCAGCGGAGGATGAATATTCTCGGGCGTAAAAATCCTTAGCATGACTTTCTTTGGAATGGAAGTAAAGCCGATGTTCCCGTGTCATAGTTTTACGGCACGTAAAAGAAACCTCAAGCCTGATAAAAATACTTGTGAATAAAATTAAGTGGTCTTTCACTACCAGTATAGAATGGGACGTTGAGAACCCCAGCAGTTAAAGAGTGTCCATAAATAAAACTCCATTTCCATTTTGTTTTTTCTGTTGATAAATAACATCATACAGAGTAGTGCCTGAGGGTAACCTTATCTTGTAGACTGGCTAAGAAAGCAGATGTGGCCTAATTCCACTGTAGGATAGCCATCACCTACGAGTAACTTATGGGATAAGTTCTAAATAGAAAGACGTGTCTGCATATTGGGCTTCTGGTCGTTTAACTTCTTCACTAACGGACTAATGCTCGTTTCACGAGCGCCATCCTGCCGCTTTCGCATAGTCCATCTTACAGCAGGGATAGATCCTTCTGTTCCATCTCTCCCACGAGGGAGGACCTCTTTCAAAAGAACATTTTGTTTCAAGAATCTCAATGTACCTCCAGAACTTCAAAGAACCTGGAAGTATTGCTCGACGAAGATTCCTCAGAAGAGGATCTACAAGGAGAGAGATGCGGACTTAAATTATCCCTGGATGTTTTGGGAATAAATTTTACACGTTCTCTAAGGGAGTCGGTTCTAACATAGCTGGTCCTGAAATGTTTTGCAGGTGCAGAATACGCTACAATTTTGCGGAACATATTGCCAGAAGTTAATGGTTGGGTAACAATTGTGCTGAACTATACTCGGCATTAGTGGATTTGGCAGATGTTGATGCCGACACAGACGTAGATGTTGAAAGTTTCGGTAGTGGTCTGACATGGTTTACCTTTCTGAAATTGTGGTCCCTGGATTTGGCAGATGTTGATGCCGACATAGACGTAGATGTTGAAAGCTTCGATAGTGGGCCTGATATGGTTTCCATTTCTGCAATTGTGGCCCCGTTGATATCGCAGGTGTGAGTTCCCGCCTTGGACTGATTTAGCTGCGACTTAGGTATAAGTACCTGACCGCATGACAGAGGATTGGCAGAGGCGCAGGAGCTATCAGGAAGAACATCTGTATCACCCTATCTCCTGGATAGCTCTCTCCTCTGCAAAATGGGGGCATTCCTGGGAACTAATGATGATGATGAGCGGTGTTAAGGCTGCTGTACTGTATCAGTTATTACTATCTGCCGAAAACAACCGGGCTTAAAACCAAGATATAAAATCAATGAAAATTAATCCTAAACAAAAACGAAAATTAAAGATAAAATCAAGTACAAATAAAACTGCTCATAGTAAAAATACAGGAATTCTGATAACTATTAAAAATAATAAGTAAAAAGATAGAACAAAAATAAATCACCATTGCTATAAACACATTTCTTAAAAATTTAAAAAATCGAGAAAAAAAATCTGCTACCTCTCCAGGAATGTGCAAGAACTAAAACGAAAATAAAACTAGATCGCTCCGGTATTATCCGCTAATATCTCTTTAGTATTGGCAGGCAGTTGTAGAGATGCTCGGAAATGTGCTAGACGAGCACACACTACAACTACATGACGTATCGTCATATTCTCTCCACGGAGCCAACAGATAGGAGTAGGGTACCTCCTAAACAGGTAGTTGTGCATAAAAATACACTGGCCGATGCGCAGGCGAGCCGTAGTACCTCCTTACGACGGGATAGACCAGAGGAGCTAACCAATTGATTGGAAGATTCTTCACGACCTAAGCTTAGTTTCGCGCAGAACCACTCTTCATGCCACCTCGAAAGAACTCGTCTGCGCACACTAAGTCTAACATCTTCAGCCGTAAAACAGGTAATTACCACAATGAGTTCTGTGGTTGCCGTCTCTGCTGTCAAATCTGCCAGTTCATTCCTAGGAAGGCCAACATGACTGGAAATATTGCACAAAAACGCTTGAAGTATGGAAGCTGTGGATGGCATCCTGAATGCGTTGTACGATAGGATGGTAGTTGTACAGCTCACGAATGCTCTGGAGGGCACTAAGGGAATCATTTATTGTAAGGCAGTCACCTTATTACGACGGCGAACATAGAGGACTTGGCATATGACGTAAAGCTCTGCAGAATAACCGGATGTGCTACTATGCAAACCAAAAGTATGTCGTTCGGTACCATAAACAAAGGCATACCCAACATCGTCAGTGCATTTAATGCAGTCGCTATAGAGAAACATATGGTTACTGTAATGGGATAAAAATTCTAAAAAAAAAAAAAAAAAAAAAAAAAAAAAAAACAAGGGACATTAGATACACGGAACATATTTCCTGTGATCCGCCATCCCGAGATCTATGTAGCATGTAAACAAGTAGGATGCATCCTCTCCTCCTTGGGAAAACCCTAGTTATATCAATATGGTGCCTTCGAAGAAACTCACAGAAACGAAAACCTGCTGGCCGTGGATTAAGTAAGAGGTGGCGATATCATGAGATCTATGTAGCATGTAAACAAGTAGAATGCATCCTCTCCTCCTTGGGAAAACCCCTAGTTATATCAATATGGTGCCTTCGAAGAAACTCACAGAAACGAAAACCTGCTGGCCGTGGATTAAGTAAGAGGTGGTGATATCATTCGTCCTGAGCGGGTAAGAAAAAGGCGTGGAACATCGAATGCCCAAGCATCCGCTTAAGCCCACAGCCATAATTAGCTAGCAGGACATCACGCCGGCATCACTAGGGGGGGGGGGTTCTACCGATTCGGCGTAAGGGCTAATAACTAGGCTGGTTGGAAAAGCTCCAACAGCAATACGGATGTCCAGATTATGAAATGTGTCTAATCTACTCACCACAGTTGCTCATGCTGAAGAATAAACAATGCATCCATTCTCTTAGATAAAATCAATACATGATAAAGACGAAGCAAAACTGTCCGATCCGCTCTCCAAGACGTGCCACTTCGTAACTGTAAAATATTAAGAGAACGGTCACACCCCGTTTTCAGCTTTGCTATACGTGGAGATCAACCAAGTTTCCGATCGAAGATTAAGCCAAGGAATCCCGCCTTATCTGCGAATGGAAATAAATCTGGCCCGAGTCGAAGAGACGGCGGCAATTGCCACCTACAGAGCCACAAATTAGCGCAGTGACTTCGCAGTAGAGAAACGAAAGCCGTTTCTCGAACTCCATTCAGAAAGGTTGTCTAAGCACTGCTGGAGACGGGTTCCAAACACCGCGTACGCTGAGCATTACAAAAGGTGGCAGTCATCTACGAATAAGAATGACGAGACACCTTAGAGAATACATTGCGATGTAGAATTAATCGCTATAGTTAACAGCGTTACGTTTAATACGATCCCTGGGTTAAACCGCTCTCTTGAATAAAGGAATTCGAAAAAACGGAGCCAACCCTTACTCGGAAAACGGATCTTTCGTAAACTCCTCAATCAGTAATGGTAGGTGTCCACATATATTCCAGCTGCGGAGGGAGTGCAAGATCCCTAATCACCAATGTGTATCATAAGCCTTCTCAAAGTAAAAAAAAATTCCAGAGATCCTAAGAAAATCGCCCATGTTGGTAGCTCTACAGCTCAGGAACGCTCTAAAGTGCGCTAATGGAATCGCTCAGAATCACCCAATTTTCGACGGCACACATACTGAATTTGTCAGTAAATAACATACAGCTCCGCAATATAAACAAATGTGCGACTTTGTACACCGACGATGATTATGATGATTGGTCATTTTCGCCCTTAGAAGTTAAAATCTCGGCTAAAACCAGAAATAAAAACACAATGAAAATAAAACAGAAAATCCTGGGAGAAGCCAGGAGTAAATAAAGTACCACTAAAATAAATGGAAGAAAAAAGTAGCACCCAAAGTGGCACATGAAACCCAAGGAAAGATAGCTATTAAAAGCGGAAGTCTGAGAAGAATCTTAAAAACAAATGATGCTGATGAATGGTATTTAAGGGCGCTTAACTCCGAAGGTCATTAGCGCCCCAATAAAACAAAATACAGCAAACAAAGAATATAAAAAAGAGCAAAATAAGAATCAAGTGAATTAAAAAAAAAACAATGAAAAATGACGGGGATAAAAGCCATAGTTAAACTAAAACGTGTGTAAAAAGGAGCACAAAAATACCAAAATGAAAGCTAAAACAAAATCCTCGGATTAAAAACGTTAAAATATATAAAACAGGCAACCCTATAAGCAAGTTGCCAAGAACTACAGCAGAAGAAAACTAAAATTAAATGCGTAATCGGAACGCGAGTTTTGATAGGCAGGTAAAAACAGTATCTACCGTTTTGGGGTTGTCTGCAAGCATCTACGCGAGGGAAGCGGTAGTGATGAACGCAGTGCTGCTAGAGCGGTGCACTCTAGCAACACATGTCGAACCGACAATACTGCTCAACAAAGCGGACATATGGTACCGGTTCCCGCGTAAAAAGGTGACTATGATTAAAAATACAGTGACCGATTTTAAGCGAGCCAGTATTAGCTCTTCACGACGAGCTACACGAGAAGTCTACAGGGAGAGTCTTCACCTACCGAAGCTTGTTAGCGCGGAGAGACGACCACTCTGCATACCAGCACGGAAGCACCGCTCTCCGCAAAACAAGGCCTGAAGCCCTCAGGGGTCACAAACGATAAAACAGTACTGGGTGCCCTTGCTGCAGTCCTAGCTGCCACATCCAACAGTTCATTCCCCGGCAAACCAACGTGACCAAGGATCCATGCACACTCCACATTAACGCCCGAAGTGTGTAACATGTGGAGGGCATCCTGAATGCGTTGCACGAAAGAATGGTAATTGTACAGCTCAGGAAGGCTCTGATATAATAAGGCGTTCTCCCAAATGTCGACGGAGAACATAAAGAATGGCTCGATATATGGCATACAACTCAGCAGTATATACAGATGCACTAAGATGCAAACCGAAGGTAAAAGGGTCGCTATCGTGGACAAAGTTACATTCAACACCATCATTAAATTTGCTGCCAGAGGTGTAGATAAAAACGCGGTCACTGTACTGGCATAAAAATTCTACAAAATAAGAACGGATACTAAATTTAGGCATCGTAGATTTCCTGTAGGTGGCATCCCGAAATCTACTTGGGATGTAGCACGTAATCAGGGTGGAAGTACTCTCTTCCCCTTAGGAAACATGCTGGATACCTCAATATCGTGTTTCCGAAGTAGTTCTAGGAAACGGAAACCGGCAGGCGTTGAACTCTAGGGGAAAGGTTTCGATAAAAGTTCGTCCAGCTCGGAGGAGAAAAAGAGGGTAAACATTGGATGCAAAGGCATGCAATTAAGCCCACAGACATAATTACCTAGCAGGACATCAGCCGACACTGCAGAGGGTGTTCAGCCGATTCGGCGTAGAGGATAAGAACTGGGTTGTTTGGAAAAGCCCCAACAGCCTCATGGATGCCCTGGTTATGACAGTGTCTAATCCTCGTGCGGAAGAATAAACAATGTATCCATATTCTAACTTGTATCAGATCAGTCAACCATAAAAACGCAGCAATATTGTGCGATCTGCTCCCCAAGATTTTCCAGTCAGTATCCCTAAAATATTAAGAGAACAGTCACACTGCACTTTAAGCTATGCTATATGTGATGACCAGAACAGTAGCAACTTCAGGAATCTCACCTCAACTGCGAAAGGAAGTAAATTTGGCTCGAGGTGAAGAGTAGGTGCCATTCACCACCTATGGCGCCAGAAATTAACACAGATTGTCTTCTCAGGTGAGAAACAAAAGCCGCTCTTTGGGATCCAATCATAGAGATTGTCCAACTGCCAAAATGTATCATAGATCCTCTCCAGCTCAAAAAATATCCCAACTATGTGGTTATTCTTAAAAAAAAAACCTTATACTGTAAACATTATTTCAGAAACTAAGTATGAGCTGACAAAATTCTTTTTTACTGCATAGGTTGAATTATCTTTTAGCTCCCTTTTTGGTGTAACAGTGGTGAAATTTAAAATTAGAAGGGATATTTCTTAACTTGTTATTATTTAAATGTAAAACTTTGGACACCATGTTGCTTCTTTGGTTTATAAACCCAAATTATCATTTACTAAAAATAGAAGTTAATTTCATTTAATTCACTTTTAAAACATTATATGTTTTTAAACTATTATTTTAAAATAGTGACACTTAAACTTCACTTATCTAAGTTTTTATTCTGGAATGTGATCAGAGACTTTTGTCTCCATCATTATATGGTGGCGACTGACAATTATTATCAATTTATCTCTTTTTCCTCAGTAAGTGCATTTAACTGCTGCTGTAACATTGCTGGCTGGCAGGATTTGGAAATGCAATAAACTCTTGGAACATTTTAAAAGGAATATATTTTTCCCCAAGTGATGAGTTCTAGTGTCATTGTCACCAGTTTTAGTAATTTCATTTCATTACCAATGTTATGACCTTAAACTTAACGCAAGTGAAGTTTAAGTGTGAACATTGACTTGAAGTAAATTAAATATTCTCTCATGTTTCCATATTGTGAAGCTTTCAGTAAAAATTTACTTTGACCACAGAAAAGATTCCTAAGGATTTCTTTTTTTTCGAAAAACCCTAATTTGCAATGATTTATTAAATAAAGATATAAATATTTTTCGGGACCTAAATTTGTATTTCTTCCACATACAAAAATCATTCAAGATCAGCTTCACAAATCCCTCTGCTATTCCTCTGCAATTGCGGCCCCCTGCTTCACTCCTTCTCTTATAAAAATATTCCTTAGTCATGCTTTGCAGCTTAGGGCCCTACTTCAGGATTAAAATGGGAACAATGTTAAAAAGTTACCTTACTAATTTGACAGATATAAAGTTGCAGCTGCTCTTACAGCCTTGCTAATGGATCATATTAATACTTGACATACACTCTACCAAGTGCCTAGAAACTTAACACAATGAAAATAACTTAGTTTACAAAAATTTAGATGCCATGATACCATATGTATCGTTTCTTTAACTGCTGTTAACCATCTAAAGCCAGCAAAATAGTATATCACATGATGAATCCTGGTATATGATTGGCACAATACCATTAGGCAGAGCAATTAACCAATTAGATCATAACATAATAGAACATCTGATACCATATCTTTGCTTCATGAGAATGATAATTTTATACCTGCAAAAAAGTGCTACACTGTAAACTCATAAACCAAAGTATATACACTATATTATAATCTTAAATAAATGGTAAGTACATTCCAAACCCGGAAAATGAACAAATTTGTTCTGCAGTCAATGTAAAAGTTTACCAAGTTTTGTATTAGGCTACTCTACTTACAAGGAAAAACACACCTTTCCAATATGGGAATACTTATACAAAATGTGATCAAAAAGTTTCTGGAATGAGATCATAAACACTGCACAACAGTTTAATTTGTCTATTCTGCACTATCACCCTCAAAGTAGTCTCCTTGGGAATTGGTACACTTGTCCAGAACTTCTGCCATTGCTGGAATCACCTTTGGAAGTCACATTCTTTAAATATGTTCACAGCCTTCCGTAATTACTGCTAGATGAAATCAATGTCATCAAATTGGTGTCCTCAGAGCTGTATTTTAAGTCATGGGAAAAGAAAAAAGTTCACCGAGATCACATCTGGAGAACAGGCAAGATAGGGAACAATGTTCATCCTAATTTTGTCCAATAATTGGTGAAAAGAAAGGGTGCTGTGCATGGGTGCATTGTCATGATGCAGGAACCAGTCACCATTTCTCTGGCCATTTGCATTACACGTTCTCTCTTAATCTTTGCAGTACTTGTTTGCACAACACTTAATTCACTGTTTAAACATGTGGCACAAATTCCTTAATGTCAAGAGACACAATCATCATTGACTTCACGTTGGATCAACCTCATCTGGCCTTTTAGGGGCATGCAGATGAAGGACTCCTTGATTGTGGATTTGTGCTTCATTTCTGGATCATACCCATAAGTCCATATTTCTCCACCAGTAATAATTTTCTCCATAAACTGTGGGTCATTTTGAAGCAGGCAATCACATGGCTTTCCTTTTGGTAATTTGAAAGCAGGTGGGGCATGAACTTGGCAACAATGCTTTTCATGTCCAAATCGTCTTTCAAAATTCTCTGAATACTTCCAAAGGAGAGTCCTATAAATCCGAATAATGCTCTTATTGTAATGCACCTATCATTTAAAACTATTTCCCTCACTCAATTGATATTTTCATCAGTTTTGCTGGAACAGGGCCACTCTGAATGATCTGCATCTATAACTGATATCACACCACTTTTAAATTTCGAAAACCACTGAAATGCTTGAGTTTTGCCCATTACTTCCTCCCCATAAGTTGTTCCTAACCTTTTGTAGGCTTTGGTTGCAGTTTCACCAAGTTTAAAGCAACATTTAATGTTCATTCTTTGTTCTTCATAATTTGGCATTTTTGCTACATAGAAAAATTGCAGCACATGCAAAATACATGTTCACTTCAGAGCTTCTACCTCTGCACTAAAGATCATAGAAACTCACCACCTCTCATTATTGGGAGTGAATGCTGCATACACAGTCTGGGTAAAAATTAAAGACATCTATGTGGCAACATTGTTGTGAAGCCATTCCAGAAATGTTTTGATCATACCGCCTATTAATATTAATGAATACATCTAAGTTATGTTAGTGGTATATTTAAATGTAGTGGCTGTGATTTTATTTAATGTTTCACACAATTATATCTACAAAGACTGCTTTATTGTTAACCTTTACTTACTAGACATTTCATTCATTGCTTTAACCCTTTTAGTGCCAATCACGGCCTAATCATGATCCAAAAATTCTGCAAGAATTTCCTGTCAAATTTCATCATCATGCCAATTTCATATGCTTTTAGCTCTTTCCAGTGGGAAAGTCTTGGTACATTCTAAGGTTTTCTGGAGCATTTCAGGGCCTTATCTTAACATTCCAAAGCATTAAATTAGCTCCAATTTTAATTTCTCTAGGCTTGTATTATTTGAAAAGTGATGTCGTCTAGCAAAAGGTTAAGAACAGAAAATGAAATAAGAGCTGCAGTTAGCAATGTATTAGAAGAAAATGAGTGATTTTGAATTTTCAAACCTTAATGGAAGCGTTCCTGACATCGACATCAGAGAGGTTACATATTGTAGTTCCAGAAATGAAAATGCACCCAATAACACATGCAAATAATAAGTGTAATTATCTACCAGTCAAAATGGGTTTATAGAGGTGTAATCAGATGATGCACACAATGTGAAACATCTATTCAGATATGAAACAACGCAAGTGCTAAACTGTAGAGTAGCCTATGTTGTATGTATACCCTATTGCTTTATGCCATTTTCATTATTAGTTTTATGTGTTTTCCTGATTTTTTTTCCCCCAGTTTGCAGGTTACGTGAATTCATTTTGTGCGCTTTAAGAAATAATACACCAGACCAAAACAATTTGCTATTTTAATAAGAAATATCCGTACTTTCATTTCATTAGTCTGAACTGTCTGAATAGTAAGATTTTGTATGTCTAATTATTGATTATTCTGGGATTTTTATTTTATTTTCAAAATTTTCGTTTGTTTTCAATGTTTTAAAAATATGGAAGAGACTTCACATCCTTATACAGTAGGCAAAATGTAGAGTAAAGACTTACCTCCCTATCTTATTAGGTATTTATTACCAATAATTTAAAAATCTGCATTCTGCTCTAAAATTATTTGGCACTTTTCAGACTGTATTTTGTTATTTAGGCTGGCACTAAAAGGGTTTAAAAAATGCTAGCATGCTGCCTTAGAGGATCATACAAGCACCACTAGTGTGCCAGAGTTTCATCCTTCAGTTCAGTTTGTACACCAGTCTACTCTCATATGGCTGTTACCTTAAAGAACTTTAAAACCATCAGTGTGGGCTCAATTTGAACCCATGACCTTGGGATTAAAAGACCAACACCTAACCAATTGAGCCAAAAACAGACCAGTATTCATTGGTCTACTGCCCTTCTCTCTTCCCACACATAACACACTCTTTCCTAATAGGTTTTAAAGTTGGCTATTTCTTCCCCATACTATATTTTACTTATAGTTTGTACCCATATGCCTATCTAATTTATCTATCAAAGTATCATGCTCTTCTACAAGAAGGTTTTAATTCTCTCTTTTGTCTTACCTTTAATTGATCGCTATTGCAGAAAATCTTAATTATAGGTACAGAATAATGCTTAAAAGCTTTTCCTTCTGATTGAACTTCTACTTACACTGAATAGAAAAAAATAAATAATGTGGTGAAAACACTGGGAATTATCACTGACACTCATTCAAAATACAATATTTAGACTGTATTGTTTTCTTTCCTCCCAGGCACTATATACTAATGACATTTGCTTACCATCTTTAGTTAGTATTTTAGTAGAAGACATAATGAATAAAAAGAAATTCTGATAGCTTTTTTCAAAACTTACCTTAATGTCATCATAAATACAGAGACTTTCTGTTGGAGTTGTTTCCACGCAGTACTGTTCTTCTTTAATTTCTATTTTGGTTTCAAATCCTATTTCTTTGCTAACAAGATTTCCCACTACAGGATCTTCTGAAACAAATTCTCTGTAATTTTGTGAACAAAACTTGGAAACTACAGCCTCTTCAACTTCTGATTTGATATCCATTTCACAGTCACTGACATTTGCAGCAATTTCATTCTTCAATTTCTGTAAAACATCTCTAGAACAAAGCTCTCTCTCACTATGTAAAAAAACATTGGAAGCCACAGACTTTTCTTTAATTTCTATTTTGGTAACTGTATCATAGTCATTGGCACTTATAATAAATTCAGGCTTAACTGTATTTAAAAAGTCTTTGGAATAAAGCTCTGACTCATTCTGTGAACAAAAGTCCAGAAAACTAGACTCTTCTTTGATTTCTACTTTTATATCCATTTTACTGTTATTCCTGTATTTGAACAGTTCTGTTCTTATGCTTCAATGATAAATCTGTAGAAAAAGAAACATCATTATTGGTAACTTATGTAATCCCATGAATTGTGCTCCTATATTGTTAAGCAATTTACATTTCAACTAATAGGATGATCTCCAAAACCAAGTATACAGTAACAATGGTAATTTTATGTAATAGTTTGGGTAACACACTTTCAATGCTTAATCCTTTTAATGCCAGTCTGGATAACAGAATGAAAAGTGCCAAGCAAGTTTAGATCAGAATACAGGATTTTAAATTACTAGTTAATAAAACGAGTATCAAATGACATAGGGAGCCAAATCTCTCCTTTTTTTTTTTTTGTAGCTTAACGTCCTTTAACCTGGTTGGTCATATCGGACGATGAATGAATTTGGTGAAATGATGCTCAAATGATCTCGGGGTCCATGGAGCTTAAAGCTACTCGACATTCGTCTTCTCAGGATAAGTGAAAACCCTGAAAAAAAAAAACCTTATCTTGACAGCTCACCCTAAGCGAGATTCGAACTCATGACCTTTTGAATGTGATGCAGACATGCTACCATCACACTACCCAGGCGGGCTTTACTTTTATTGTCTATTCTGTATAGATGAGAACTGTTCAATATTTTTTAAAAAAATAAAAACATACGAAAAATTTTAAAATAAAATAAGTCCCAAAATAATGAATAATTAGGAATACAAAACCTTACTATACAGAAAGTTCAGGCTGATAAAATGAAAATACAGAAATCTGTTTTGGTCTAGTGTTTTATTTTTTAAAATACAAAAACTGAGTTCTTAAAACCTGGATCTGAAAAAAATCACCAAAACCACACACCCATTGGCTTAATACAGCCAATAATGAAAATGGCATAAAGCAAGAGGATGCAGATGTAAAACAAATTGTTGTACAATTTAGCACTTGTTTTGTTGCATAGCTAAACGGTTGATTGACATTGTTTGTGCCGTCTGGTTACATTTCTGTAAATCCACCTTGATAAGTACACTAATTATTTGTATGCATATGAGGACCGCTGTTATCTGATGCACTTTCATTGCTAGAAGCTATCCTCTCCTATGTCCATGTCTGATGAAATTCAGAAACACTCGCTTTCTTCTAATACATCGAAAACTGCAGCTCTTATTTCCTCTTCAGTTCGAAACCTTTTACTAGCCACCACCATTTTTAACCCACATAAACACCGGATAGAGAAATTAAATTTGGAGCTTTGGAGTGTAAAGCTTTGGAATAATACAATATATGTGTAAGTGAATGCTCACCTTTCTCAATGGCTGACATAGATAGTGCACAGAAAGTCCCACTAGAAGATAATAAAACACACGAAATTGGAATCACAATTAGATCATGATTAGATCGGGATTGGCACTAGCAGAGATGTTTTAACATCATTGTGGAAGGAAATGTTATTTTATATAGCTAAGCAAACTGTGGCAGCAATCTATTCCACTCAAGGCAACAAAATATGTCTCCCCAAACGATTTCTTATTCCAGTATGTCTGAGTTGATGGTGTAATGTGCCTCAGCTTAGCTAAGTATTCTTTTAGAATAAGAACTATTGAAGATGAGTTGAAGATAATAACTTTTATTGTATTTGCCAAACTTTTAATGTTGTAATTCACAATAAAATAACACACATTTTCAAACACTATGACTTACTTTACATTTATAATTTTATTTATCAATGAAGTATTCCTCCTCTATATTTATTGTTTTATTATAATATTTATAATTATCATTTATCTATGATCGTAGCTTTTAACAAATAAAGCCTGCCTTTTATGTAATAGGTCTCTGCAAGCTTCCTCAAACCAAATTTTCTCAATTTTTTTTCATTACTATGACAAAAACAATGAACTAGTGATTGTCTCCTTACATTTGTTTCCTACCTTTTTACATTTGTAGCCATTTTGCTATTTCAAATATTTAAATTCCATTTCAATTATTTACATTAATATTTTTACTTGCTCCATAACAAAAAGTACTTGCAAATAACCCTTATTAATTACAATTTCAGATTTTACACATACCTTCAAGTATATTTGTCTTTGATTTTGAGGATTGAAACAAAACAAAATTTAATATATCAACTTTCATACATAATTTGCAACTGATTTATTCAACATTGGGATATTTATGGCTTTAAATATTTTTACATTCCCTTTTCTTCCTTAAATTGCTTTAGACTTTCTTAGGGTTTTAGGATTATTTCTGTTACACACTAAAAGGGTTAAAGATCCACAGCTTCCTTGCGTATGGTTTAGTTAATCTGGAGCGAACATGTGTTATTATGTTTTAAATCCCATTATTCCAAACCCCAGTTTTATAACCTTTACATTGCAGAGCTTACAATGCTCCAATAAGTATTCAAAGGAAAACAGAAGGTAAATGAAATTTGGTTTTATTTATGCATGCTCTTTAATGGCTGTGGTTCTTGGCATTCCATTCTATCCTGGGCATGAAAGACTGCTTAATTTTGCTCAGAGACCTATTTATCAAGCTTGAGGCTCCTTACATGCCATAAATCTGACACAGGACCAACAGCTTTTATTCCCTCCCAAAGGAAGCCATCCTAAGAACTTTTACACCCAAAAAAATTCATTGACCTCTGCTGGGTTTTACCCATGACCTTGGGAACAGAGAACCAATATTCAGAAAAACTTTAATCAGCCAGTATCCAGTTCATTGTGAAGCCCCTTTGTAAAGTTAAGATATTTTCAATCTGAATCATGAGGAATTTTCATCAACAAAGCATTCAATCATTAGTCCAAGTTGTAAGCTTAACAATAATGTGCAAGTATTCCAAAACTATGGAGAATTAATGAAATGTAATTTACATATGTAATATTAAATATAAATTATAAAATTCAGCAGAAACTCAACTCACGATCCAAGCCCTGCTACTAACAGCAGTGATCTTTCAAATATCAATGTCTGTTTTATTTTCTTTCCTCAATAAATTTAGAGTAATTGGTAGAAATTTAACTTCCCATCATTTTCTAGTATATATCACATACACACCCACCCACCCACGCACGCATGCACACGCACACATGTGCACATACACACACATATATATAGCTAGATCCTGATGGTAGAAAGTAGAGTGGATAAAAATGTAAAACTCCTATCCACAGCACTGGTAGCATCCACCAGGAGCTCTTTAATACTGCCCAACAGTTGCAGAATGGCTCGTACATGAGCTAAATGAGCACACTCTAACAAAACATGATGGACCATCGATTCCTGCCTACACAGTGGACAGATAGGCACAACATCCCTCTTCAAGAGGCATTTGTGCGTAAAAATACAGTGGCGGATTTGTAAGTGAGCTAGTAGAACCTCCTCATCACAGGAGATACGAGAAGAGGTATCTCAATGGATAGAGAGGTGCTTCATTGCCCTAAGCTAGTTTCCACATACAGCTGACCACTCAGCGTGCCTGCATGAGAGCACTGCTATTCGCACAATGAGCCTAAAGTCTTCAGCTGCTACACATGTGGTAACAGCACTTGATTCTATGGATACAATCTTTGCTGCCAAATGCACCAGTTCATTCCCTGGCTAGCTAATGTGCTCAGGAAGCAATGCACACTCCAAATTTACGCCCAAGACGTAGAGGGTACCCTGAATGCACTGCACATAAGGATGTTAGTTTTATAGCTCATGAAGGCTCTAAAATGCATTAAGGGAATCACTCATAATAAGGCAGTCACTCAATTTTTTATGGAGAACATACAGAATAGCTCAATAAATAGCATACAATTCTGCAGTGTAAATGAATGTGCTATTAGGTAAATCGTAATTAGGTTGTTCTGTATCAGTAGCAAAGTACAGCCAACACCATCCATGCACTCACTTCTTTCAGTGTATATACAAATATGGCCATAATAATTGGATAAACATTCTAAAAAGCAAGTACAGATACTAGAAACAAGCTTGTGGACCTCCCTTAGGCCATTATCCTGAGATCTATATGGAAACTAGCACGTAACCAAGCTGATGCCCCCTGTCTCTCTTGGGACACATACTCAGCATGCCATTATTAAGCTTCCAAAGAAGTTCACAGAAACAAAATCCTGTAGACCGTGGACTAACAGAGAAGTAGTGATATCATTTGTCCGGCTCAGTAGAGAAAAAGGTGTTAAACATTGGATGCACAGGCATGCTCTTAAGCTGAGGGCATATCGTAGATCACGCTGATATCAAAGAGGAGGTGCTGCAGATTCAACATCGGCACCTACTGACAAACTTGCAAACTAAAACTTCCTTCAAAAAAACCACATTAAGATAGCAATATATTCCTATCATGACATAATGGGAAGTTGAATAAATATCTGGTGTTACATACTTAAACCCGTCCTGAAATAGCTATCGATCTTCACTCAATTTTAAGCTTTTGTTGTTTATAGAACATCACCTTTCGCAAGGTTTTCCACTGATTCTGTTGGGTTCAAACCAAAGTGATAATGTAGGAGTTTCAACACTGAATGGCCAGCATATTCCACAATAGTGTCCTAACAAACTTATCATACTTGTCATTTGTTGCTTTAACTTGAATTATCAGTTCATCTTTCACCATGTCCATTGTATATGCAAACCTTTTGCCATCCGTCTATATTGTCCGTTTTGGTGGGAACGCAGTCTAACTTTACACAGCAGTAGGATCATTATTACCATACTATTAGGAGCAAGAAGAGGTGCATTTTAGCCAGTTTACAAAAACTTCAGTTATATTTATGTTTTATGAAAACTTCAATTAGTAATAAAATCACTAAACGGATATGCCAAAAGAATTATAATTGGACGCAACTTCAACATTGATTTCCTAAGAGAAAATCCTCATATGAAAACTGAATCATTTATTAGTATCTTTCAATTTGGTAAACTTTTTTCGAAATGCCACTAGAGTTACCAGCTCCGCAAGCACATCATTGATGTAATAATACTTAACCAAACCAGAGAGTTCAATCCGATGAATGTTATACTGGCTTCTGAGAACAAATGCTATAAGCCTAACTATAAGATAATAAATATCAATGGTAAGGAAAAGGTTCTTCTCCTACGAAAGTATATCTTACTTTAATTCCCTACTGGAAAAGGAAGATTGAAAGGACTTTATGATGAAGTAACTGTAGGCCTTATACATAAAGTTCATGTTTACATTCATGCACCACATTAATACTGCATTCTCCCCTATAAAATATTAACTAAAGGCCACACCTGCAAAACTAAAAAGTGGATCAAAAGAGAACCATCAACTCCAGTTAACAGATGCAACATCTCTTCAATATAAATAAAATAAATAATTCTGATGCATTAATAAAATAATTTAAATAGTATAAGCAAATTTATATCAAAGTAATAAAAGCAGCTTAGAAACAAAACAATGACAAACAGAGACACAATTGATCAAATAAAAATAAGACCGTTTGGAGTATAGTTAGGAGTGAAACTGCTAACTTTAATGAAAAAAACATAAAAATATAACCTTAAGAGATAATGATATCACGCATTGAGCTACAAATATTTACAATAATCATTTTACTTCCGTTACAAATAGAATGTTACCATCCTTAACAGTTGGACCACTCGCCTCTCACTAAGGCATCATGGGTTTGATCCCAAAGCGACCTCATTTAGGATTAGTGGTGGACAAAGCAGCACAACGGCAGATTTTCTTCGGGTTCCCCCGCCATGGCATTCCACTGGTGTCCATCTTCATTCCGTGTATCATCAGTGACATCGCCTGCAGTGCCATAGTAGTAAAAGTGACCATTTAAAGACTATATAAAAAAAAAAAAAAAAAAAGCATTGTAAACGCCAATACCATTACCAATCCCCATCTAAAGAGAAGAAAAAGGTATACCTTGAGCCTAACACATGAGGAAATAATCAGAATAGTGAACTCCAAAAAGAATAGTTTTTCGGCAGGACCAGATGAAGTATCAAAATACCTAATATTGTGGATTAATGGGTTTCAAAGTGTCCATAACAACTACTACTAACTCATTTGCACGTTAAGAAAATGTACAACCTGGATTGGGTGTGGGAATTAATGGCTATCCATATAGTTATATACTAACACTTTACACAGATAAGAAAGTGTACTACCCGGATCGCAGAGCAATGAAAGAACGTAGCCGAGAAGTCTACGCGTCTATTCACCAGTGATCCATGGAGGGTTTTATTATGTTTTCATTCACTTTCTACAGAAATATTGGTATCGACGAAATTTTCATTACTTTTTACTACAGTTTGAAACAGGCCACCTACATCCTCCGATAGTTTCAACTTAAGGTGTCATTTGACTTACGATTAATTCGTCAAGTTTCATATATATCTGCCGGCTTTGTTTTGTAATTATGAAGAAATGCTTTCGAAAACCAATCTTAGCAAATGTACAGTTGTTTAAAAGAACCAAAAAATGAGGTGAACATGAACCACTATTTAGACATTACATCGAATCATTAGAATTATTTCTGTGCACGATACCTTGATCTTCCAAACTTCATCTTGTTTATTTATCGACGCCTTTAGATACCATTTCCATTTAGCGCTCATAAATGATACGCTTGGTTAGTTTTTTTTTTTTTTTAATTATGATTTCACCGTAACTAAGTACTCTTAATTTATTGTTTATTTATTTAGATTTCTTTTTGAGGTTAGTAAGCCTACCTAATTTTTTAGTATCTTCTTCTAACCTGTTATTTTTTGAAACTACTGCCAACCTTCCAAACTTCTAAAGAGCTTCAACATCAACATCCAAAGTTAGCTTATAAATCCAGAACAATGAGCATAGAGCAACAAACCTGAGCTACAACCACGAAACGTAATAAAACAGTGTTTATATACAAACTAATAATCACACTGACAGAGAAATAGACGAATTGAGTTATTAATTCATTCTATTTTAGTTGTAACCATTAATATCCTGATATTAGCTTCAAATATCCTAAATTACAACGAGTCTTAAAAAATAACTACTGAAGCAAAATACTAAAATGTATTACAATACCGTTATAATTTGTAATACAAATATAGCATTATTGCTTTGCTCACATGTGCGTTGCAAATTAAGGTATTCTTCAAATGAATAAAATTATTTTATAGATTATGTTTTCTACTGGATTTCGTTAAATTTTGTTTGTTGCTCTTTTATCATATGGAAATTATTTAAAACGTTTGTAACCTTAGTACACTGTTTCATCTTCATAGATTTTGAGCGTGTTACGTTTGATGGAGGCATTCATCTATTGAGAGAGTATGGTTTCCTAATGTTTTGCTTACTTTAGATAAAAACCCACTTAATAATATAAAGAGCAGAAAGGGGTTGAATTTTGGTATACTGGAAAAGTGTTCTGCTTGACACTCTTATATTAATACCAATTGTTCTTATTATTCTCTTTTGAATAATGTTTTGCAAACCCTCACAACATTATTCTACATTATAAATCGAAATGGACTTAGCCAAAATATATTACAATGACATCTGTTGTGATGCCCCCGCCGGCTGGGTGTTCTTTTATCTCCCTTCTCTATGTTTTTTTTCTTTTCTTCTTTTTCCCTCATTTCTGAACGCTGCTGCTGACGTGAAGAGCAAGCGAGTTGATTGGCCAACCGAGTGTTGCGTGATAGGAAAGTTTATAGAGGTAAGCGCGAGACCGGCTAGGGGAGCAACGTTGCTAGATCTTCCGATTTTTCGACATATCATCAAATTATTACGCTCTGCTGGAAATACTGAATTTTGTCTGAAATCTTCGGGTATTAGTTTTAATTTCTCTTTATAAATTCATTTTTAATGTTGATTAACGTAAATCAATTTTTAAATTTAGAGGAAATATCTTCTTCAAATGGAAATGTAAAAAAAATGATGTGTTATTTATGTACGCTCTTTAACTGCTGTGGTTCTCAGCGTCCCATTCTAAATTGTACGTGAAAAACCGCTTAATTTTGCTCAGAGGCCTCTCTATGAGGCTTGAGGTTCTTTTACGTGCCGTAAATCTACGACATGGGACCAACGGCTTTACTTCCCTTCCGAAGCATGCTAACTTCATATACCCAAGGTCGCGAGTTCAAACCCGGCGGAGGACGATGGGTTTTTTCGGGTGTAAAAATCCTTATCATGGCTTCCTTCGGATGGGAAGTAAAGCCATTGGTCCCGTGTCGTAGATTTACGGCACGTAAAAGAACCTCAAGCCTGATAGAGGCCTCTGAGCAAAATTAAGCGGACTTTCACGCCCAATTTAGAATGGAACGCTGAGAACCATAGTAGTTAAATACCGTCCATTAATAACACGCCATTTCATTTCCCTTCTGAAGGAAGTCATGCTAAAGATTTTACACCCTCAAAAATCCATCGTCTTTCGCCGGTTTTGAACCCGCGACCTTTGCGTATGTAAAGTTAGCATGGTAGCCATTACACCAGCGAGGGCGATTTTTCAAATGTAATTTAATACCTATTTTAGAATATATTAAATTTGTATTTTATAACACTCGTACTGTAATGCAAGTATTTTATTGAATTAACACAAGAATATCAAGAAATCAGTGAAATATACAAAAATGCACAAGAAGGGAACAATAAATAAACTCAACAGTGTGCAGAAACTTCAATGAGACAAAATTAAATTTTCAGCCTATTTTTGTATAATTCAATATGGATAGTTTTCGTCCTATTGTGTGACGTCATAAATGATGTGTTAACCCAAAGCCTCTTTTAGGAGGCGCTGGTTAAACGGTGGCTTCTGAAGAACGAGTTGAGCGTTTCAGAGATACTATGTGTAAGCTAAGTGGAGTAACTTCATATTTTTTATTTATTTATTACCAATACTGAAGCATTTTTAAGCATCTTTACATTATACGTATAAAATACGGATTGTTTCATGTAATCTTTCGAATTTTTCATATTAAGCTTCCGATTTATGATTAGCATCTGGCAACCGTGTATGGCTGGCTTACAAATGCTAGAGAGAGAGAGAGAGAGAGAGAGAGAGAGAGAGAGAGAGAGAGTGAGAGACCGGGCTATGCTGTTTGCAGGGTTGTCAGGTTTGGTGATTTTTCGTATTCTTGGCTATCGTTTTGCTTTGAAAATAGCCATCAAAAGTTTTGCGACTGGCGATTAAATTTGGGTAGTAAAAATATAATTTTGCAATTGTATGACTATTGTCATTCAAAGTAATTAAATTAATTTACTTACGATTTGTCTGGACTGCGTTGTAGCGTTGCTGTACGGGAGTAGTCAACGCTGATTATATTTATGCTGATTCCGTACAAGAACGACATTTAGGTTAATATTATTGCTGGATTGCCCATCAATAATCAACCTTAACACTTCATACTTTATGTGCTTGTCTTGGGCTCCATACTATAAAAAAAAGTGTAAAAGGTAATAGCAACATTTAATTGTAATTGCAATTGCTACACTTAGTCTATAACTTCAAAATCGATTATTTTTAATATTTAAGCTCAGGATTAATTCACATTTATCATTTGCTTTTTCACGTTCTTTAAAAATGGACTCCTACATAAACCTTCTTAAATATAAGTGACACCAATCATTGCAATTACGAAATATCGATAAGATTTGCCATATTTTGTTATATAACTGGCTAGAAAGGAAAGGGAAAACCTTAGCCAATCTGATTGCATGTGTAATCCGGAGGAGAAGTGGTAAAATGTTCTGGTAAGTGCACACACGTACGTGGGAGGAAGCGCGTAATCAAGGTGGGTTCACCCTCTCCCCCTTTGGAAACATGTGAGGCATTTTAAGCAGCTCCCCGAAGCGAAATCCTGCATGCGTCGGACTAACTTAGAGGCTTCTATAACGGACGTCAAATCCAAATTCAAAAAATGGAGCAATCAATGGATGCGCAGGTATGCACTTCAAGCTACAGCCATAAATAGAACATCCCGCCAACAGCACAGAAGGGGCTCAGGAGGTTCGGCGCAGTTGGGCTAGGAACCGTTCCAACAGCCACGCGCATGCCCCTATTGTGGACAGTATTTAACTTTCTCAGCACAGAAGGGCGTACTGAGGCATAAACAATACATCCGTAGTCTAACTTTGATCGGATCAGTGCACGATAAATACGCAGCAGTACTCCGATCTGCTCCCCAAGAGTTGCCACTTAGTATTCGTAAAATATTCAGAGAACTGTCACACCCCTAAGCTGTGCTACATGAGGTGACCAGCATAGTTTCCGATCGAATATCAACCTCAGGAATCTCAACTCATCTGTGAAGGGAGGTATATCTGGCCCGAGATGAAGAGAAGGCGACATTTGCGACCTTGGGCACCAGAAATTAACGCAGACTGTCTTCTTCGGGGAGAAATGAAAGTCACTTTTCGAGCTCCAGTCATAGAGGTTGTCCAAACACCGCTGCAGACGGCGTTCCAAAAACGGCAGAAGTGCAGAAGGCAAAGTTGTCCACGAATAATAGGGAAGAGACACCTGGGGGAACACATTGCAATATGAAATTAATCGCTATAGCAAACAGCGTCACGCTTAGTATCGAGCCCTGCGGCATTCCTTCTCTTGAACAAAATTGTTAGAAAAAAGCGAGCCGACCCCTACTCGCAAAAGTTGGTCCCTCATAAAGACCTGAATGAACAACGGTAGGCGTCCACGTATATTCCAGTTGTGAAGGTAACGTAAAATCTCTTCCCGCCATCGCGTATCATAAACCTTCTCGAGGTCAAAAAATATCCCAACCGTCTGACAATGAAGAAAGCCGTTCAGGATCTGCGTCGATGGGGACACAAGGTCGTCAACTGCTGATCGAAGTCTTCGAAAACCACATTGGATGTTGGTCAGAAGATTGTAAGATTCTAACCACCACACCAACCGCCCATTTATCATGCGTTCCATCCCTTGCAGAAACAGCTGATGAGGAAAATTAAACGGTAGCTGGAAGGAAGTTGACGGTCCTTTCTAGGTTTCAAAATAGGTTAGATCGTGGCCTCCCGCTACTGAGTTAGAAAGGTGGCATCTATCCTGACTTGACTGTAGACCTCAAGGAGAAAACACTTACCCGGAGGAGAGAGATGTTGCAACATTTGGACGTGGATGCCATCTGGGCCTATCGCAGACTTTCGAGATGAGAGGGCATGGTCTAGCTCTGCCATGGTGTAGGCGGTTGTAGTCTTCACGGTTTCCAGAGCGAAAGACAAAGCTTTGAGATTCAACTTTAGCCTTAACAGGAACAAACTGGGGCGAATAATTGTCTGAGCTAGACACTTGAGCGAAAGCACTGGCAAGAGTGTTGGCCATGTCAAACGTGTCAGCCACAGCGTCTGCTGCTGTTTTTAGACCGGCAATCGGCATATGTGTCGGTTTTCCTGTTACACGCCTAAATTATCCCATACGACAGAGGAAAGTGTATGCCGATTAAAGGAACCTATAAACCGGTTCCATGATTACTTTTTGGTATCCTTAATAACTTGCTTAGATTTGGCACGCATCTTCTTATATTTTATTGGATTATCCATCGTAGGTCGACGCTGGAAATGCCGAAGAGCACGTCTACGAGCTCGAATGGCATTCCGACATTTATCAGTTCACCAAGAAGCAGGAAATCGACGAGGGTGGCCAGTCGACCGCGGGATAGACTGCTCAATTGTGGAAAGAATTGTGGCTGTGAGGTGTTCAACCAACATGTCCACCAGGTCGTGTTCGCTACGGTCAAAAACCGCCAAACGGGAGAAAAGGTTCCAGTCGGCTTTATCTAAGCCACATCTAGATAAATATGTAGAAAATAAAGGGGATGCTAAGAGACTTATAAGAGCTGGAATGTGGTAGCTAGAATATGAATCAGAGATGACGTTCCACTGTAAGGAAACTCCTTACTGTGGGGAACAAATAGCTTTGAGATGGAAGAAACTGTGGAGGGCATGAGAAAGAAAGGTAGGTTCTCCGGTGTTCAGAAGAAGTGATTACTGTTCAAGAAATCGGCAATTAGGTGACCTCTCGCACAAGTCTGAGCTGAGCCCCATAATGGGTGATAGGCATTCACGTCACCGACTAACAGAAGTGGTAGTGCTAACTGTGAAACTAGGTCGTCTAAATCAATGTGCGAAAGATCAACAGATTGAGACGATAGACACTACATATTGTGAATCTGATAGTTGGCAGGGAAATCCTTACAGCAACTGACTGGCGGCCAGAATGTAAGGGCACGGATTCAGCATAAAGGTAATCTTTGACGAGCATCGTAGTGCGTCCATGTGCAGGAAGCCCCTCCTCCGGTGATAAATCACACCATACAGCAGAATAGTTCCTGAATGTGACCTTGTCATGGTGACGGAGCTTAATCTCTTGTAAGCAGATGACCAAAGGATACTGGCTGAACTGTGGTCGACGTGGTCCAATTCACGTATGTTCCACTGTAGGATAGCCATTTTCAGTATTATGGGATCAGTTTTAAATCAGCAGACGCTTCTGCAGATTGCGCTGTGCTGGTCGGTTCAATTTGTTCTCTTTAGGTGTTGGGCTAGTACTCCAGTACTGTTTTCAGGAGCACGTCCTGCCGTTTCCACACTGTTGGTTTGCCAGTGGCGGCAGAATTCTCCTGGTCAATCTCCTCCACGGGGGAGGACCTCTTTCAAATTGAACATTGGTTAGAGGTACCGATCGATGTAGTTGGGCGTCGCTGATCTATACCCCTCCCCCCAGATGATTCCTACGTAGAGGATCTCGTGGAGATTGACATTGACTTTTCCGTTCCATGGATGGTTTGGGAGGAGATTTTACATTGTCTTTAAGGAAATCGGTCCTGACATACATGGACTAAAATGCTTTAGCTGGTGCAGAACTTGCGACGGGTAAGCCGGTCTTGCCGACGAGGTCGACGACTTCGGTGATGCATTTTCTGGAACATTCCTTAAAATGGCGGATTTGGTAGATGTGGATGCTGATGTAGAAGATGTTGATGACTTTGGGTGCGATCTAGCTATGAGAGTCCTTTCGGATAATGTAACCCCGTTAATATCGCCGGTCTGAGTGGTGATGTCCCGGCTCGATACCGGCTAAGGTACAACAGAGCTATAGGTATCAGAGCGAGGGACAGAGGGTTGACGGATACGCAGGAGCTTCCGAGGACACCTGCCTTTTCTCCTTGATGGTTCTCTCCTCTGCGTAACAGGGACAATCGCGGGAACTAGATGGGTGTTCGCCGTCGCGGTTAACACACGATGCAGTTGATGCACAGGCTCCATCATGCATTGCGTCTCCACAGATGGCACAGCGAGACTGACCTGCACAGAATTCACAGGTGTGCCCAAAGAGCTGTCACGTGTAGCATCTGAGTGCGTTCGGAATGGAGGGCCTAACCTCGATTGCTTCGTACCCTGCCTTAATCCTTTGCTCGAGATCTGCCCGATCAAAGGTAAGGAACAGGGTAGGGTAGGCACAAATTCACCATTAATTTTACTTTGAAGCCTGTAAACAGATGTGACACCTTGTTCCTCCAAATTTTCCTGAATCTCATCAGGATGCAGCGATGTTATCTAGGCCTTTTGGATAGCGAAACGGCTAACCGTCCTGAACTTTCTTTCTTCCTCTGTTCGAGTTACAACTAAGAAGACAGGACCACTTGGCTCAACTACTTAGTTTCCTACTACAGTTGGAGTTTGTTTGTTTTTGCCCATAAATAAGGGTTCAGATTCATCCCTCAGTGCTCCCCACCCACCACGGAGCCCAACGAAGGGTCACTCCACTGGGGTGACAGAGTTATACGGGGGATATAGCAGGCTGGCCGTTCCACTCATCCTGGAGTTTGACATAATACCTAGTCCTGGCCCACTGACTAGGGGTGGGTTAGTCTCTAGCCTCCCGTTTAGGCGAAGCAGAAACCAAAGCGGTCTATTAGGTTATGTACCTTCCCCAGTTACTGAAAAAACAGAAGCCTAGGCTCAGATACGCAATCATCAACCAACCAGGATATTCCTTTCCACCGACACGGGTCTCTACGCACGGCCTACACGTGGGTGGACATTTTGACACACTGACTCCCTCACAACTCAGAGGTTGCCCACTGAGCGAGTCAAGGTTGGCTCGGGACCCCGGGTGCACCATTCCCTTACCTCCGTAGTAGGTCCCTGATGAGAGGGGTTCTTTTGAACGATTTTTTGTTTTCTAACTCACCAGTATGTATTCTGTGATTAAGTGTTCAATTACTTTACACACTACTGAAGTTAGTCTAACAGGTCGGTAATTGTTTATTTCCATTTGATTACCCCCTTTATATATGGAACTACAATAGCAGTTTTCCAGTCTTCTGGTATAGCGCAGTTGTACATTGACATATTAAACAAGAGCATTAGATAGAGAATGATGGCTTCTCCCCCTATTTTTAAAACTTCTGTGGGTATATTATCCGGTCCTCTCGATTTTCCATTCTGTCGTATCTTGATTCAGGTTTCTTCTCTAAATCTGTTTAGGTGCTCATTAATTTGCGTAATACATTGCTGAATGCTATCACTGAAAAGGAACACGTTGCGTCACAAGCAAACTCATAATAATATGGTCTAAACAAATTTTATTCGGTAAAGTGCACAATATTCATCCGAATAACCACAGAAAGCAATGTATAAAGCAGGCAATTATACAACATTAATAATATATTTTATAAAATCATATGTAGTTGTGATTTTTTTGTTTATTATAAATATGGTTGTGAAATGGAGAAATAAAAGTATGCTTATCTGTAATATACAGAATACATAAAATCAATAACACTAATAAAACCACAACAAAAACAGCTTGAAGTAAGAACATGCTCATTTCATATGCCTATTATATACCCAATGTCCCTATGTTGTGGATACTATTCCTAAAGAGAACGAATTTAAATTGTTGAAGAAGGAATAAATTTAGTTGAACGCATAAATGTATTATTTTAATATTTTAAAGGTCAACATGTGGTGCATTAAAGCTGCCTGAGAAGATTATGACTTCAGTGTCACAAAAAGCAAAACTGTCACGTTTACTCCAAATGAGCACCTGCAGTTGACATTTTTACACTTTTTCATGGTGTGCTGTATACATCTTTCCCACACTTTGTATCTATATTCACTATTCACCTTCTCAAACGCTCACAGAGGGAGTCACATCGTAAATGAGAGAGAAGACGTTGCAATGCTATGTTTTACTCCACGCTAATGTGCTATTGTTGGCATGCTCATTATCCAAGTAAATGTCTGCGACTTCCGAGAAAAGAGAGCGCATGTAGTGTATGTTAACTGAGTGACTTCTGACATACAAAGATACGTGCTATGTTTTGAGTAACACAATAAACTACAACCACCTAATTTAAGAAATTGGTTACCGGATGTTAAAGGTTTTTTCTAGATTTCCACATGCCTGCCACATGAAAATATCTGCCTGGTCAAGAAAGAGACCTAACTTACATTTCACTGAGAATCTTTGGGATATTAACAAGCATTGCTAGAATTGGGTTCACAGTATAATCAGTGCAAGTGTACTGAGATTTCACATACCCACGAGGCCTGCAGGCTAAAGACATAATGGACAAGAATGACCGCTTAGCCAGCATATAATGTACATTGCTCAATTAACAACATTTCATTTAGTGTTTGTTCACCTACGTATGCTTTTTGAAGGAAGACTGTCAATCTGCAGTTAGAAAACAAATTACACGTGCCCTTCATATCTGAAGCTGAACTACCTCCTCTAGGTATAAACACGGCAGTAGTGTCAAGGACGCAGTAAAGCATATTCCCATATTAAATAAGAAACTGATAACTTTTGGTGCTATTTAAATTTATGAAAACAAAATAATACGTGTCGTCTGCTAGTGATAAATTTTCCATCACATCATCCACTATATATTGTGTACATGATCACAGTTTGTTTCAACCAGAAGAAAAATAGCATTAAGCATTATATCAAGATAATTTACGTGTTACGTTTGTTTGCCTAAATAATCGTTTTACCTTGTATCAAGGTGGTTTTGTTGGATTAGTATATATATATATAACCATAGCATAGAAACTGTTTGTTTTGTCATAATGGTACTATAGCAGATTTTATTAAACTTCTTCAAGCTAGCATCATTAGGTATGATTGAAACACAAGGATGGATTAGGAAGTATTTTTTTTTTTTTTTAACCGATTTGTAAGATTCAAGTGGTTGATTAAGCCATTAGAGTGAAGCTTAAATGCCTGGACTAAATAATGCTCCCTACATCACGGTTGATCTGATGCCAAATCTCTTACTACTTTTTCAACGCTTACAGAATGCTTGCAGTCTTGCAATAGAAAGATGTTACGTGTGAAAATGAAAGATATGAAATATGCATAATTATAACGAGAACATTAGTACTAATTTGACGAAATTTAAGATCAGCTGTATAACGATATTACTTATATTTGTAACCTCCCATGTAATATTAAAAGTCTGCTTCGCCTCCCCCTTAATTCTATGAATAACAATTACTTAGCTCTCAATGCTGAATTATGTGTAATAATGTCCTGGTTCAAAATTGAATAAATCCA
The DNA here is from genome assembly GCA_030762935.1 of Hymenopus coronatus. Classification (NCBI taxonomy): domain Eukaryota; kingdom Metazoa; phylum Arthropoda; class Insecta; order Mantodea; family Hymenopodidae; genus Hymenopus; species Hymenopus coronatus. Next base: position 29,588,325 of record CM060899.1, on the reverse strand, counting down.
ATTTGAAGTGCCCACACTATGAAATTACTCATTATTTCGGCATTACTATGACTGTAAATCACTACGAGAGAGTTTTTGCTCTCTTGAGACAGCCTTTCTTCGGGGTTTAATTCAAATTTGTAAGTTATTTATCCCACTAAGAAGCCGGACATATTTTGTATAACTCCAATCATCATAAGAGCTGTTCCCACAAGTTTCACACCTTCATCGTGATATGCCAGCATGAGGGCCACCATGCGTTTTAAGACATTTGCCGTGGTGACTATGTCATTTAACAGAAATGTCTCACTGATATGGTTTCATGCCAGTTTGAGAACAAATATGCCTTGTAAGACTTAAACCAGTAGTACAGCATTTGCCACAGATCTCGCACTAGTGTGGTTTTACAATAGCGTGAGATCGAACATGCATTGCAAGATCTTCAGGCATAACAAAATATTTGCAGCATACTTTACATTTGTATGGCATAATGCGTCCGTGACCACGAATATGGGTTTTAAGGCCTGACTGCTTATTAAAATATTTGCCACAAGTTTCACACTTATATGGTTTTAAACCATTGTGAGTTAGTAGATGGGTTTTAAGGTTTGAGCACTGAAAGAAACGTTTGCCACATGTTTCACAGATGTATGGTTTTACACCGGTGTGGGTGCGAATATGCCTTTTAAGACTTGAACAATCGGTAAAACTTTTTTCACAAATTTCACAGTTGTATGGTTTAATGCCAGTGTGGGTGCGGACATGCCTTTTAAAACCTGAACAGACAGTAAAACGCTTGCCACAAGTTTCACATTTATATGGTTTTATGCCACTGTGAGTGCTACCATGGGTTTTAAGGGCTGAAGACTCAGTAAAACATTTTCCACAAATTTCACACTTGTATGGTTTAATGCCAGTGTGAGTCCGAACGTGACTTTTAAGGCCTGAGGACTGAGAGAAACATTTGCCACAAGTTTCACACTTGTATGGTTTTAGGCCAGCGTGAGTACGAATATGCCGATTAAGTTTTGAAATATGAGTGAAACATTTGTCACAAGCCTCACACTTGTATGGCTTTAGGCCGGTGTGAGTGTGAATATGCATACTAAGGTGTGAAATATGAGTGAAACATTTGCCACAGATTTCACACTTGCATGGTTTTAGGGCAATGTGAGTGGAAAGATGCTTTTCTAGGAATGAAATATGTGTAAAACATTCGCCACATGTTTCACACTGGTATTGTTCTATACCAGCGTTAATGCGAACATGTCTTTTATAGTATGAAATATGAATAAAACATTTCTCACAAATATTACATCTATGTTTCCTTTCCCTGTTGCGATAAACATGTGTTTGGTATTTACGACTTTCAACAAAATTTCTACAACCTATAGAATTGCATTGTTTCGTCTCACCATGAATAAGGATATTATGCCTTCTCAATATTAATTCATAGGAAGAACTCACTTCACATGTCTCACATTTATATAACTTGCTAACACTAGTATAATTTTTTAGCTGATAACCAGTAGCAAATGACTTTCCGCAATTGAATAGCCCGGCATTATTATGTTTGTGAAGATGCTTCTTCAGCAGCGAAGTATCCACAGAATTCTCACAAGATTCGCCCTTCATTGCCTTCCTGCATTCATCACCCAGAATATGATTCATTTTTCGGACATTATCAATGAAACCTTTGCCACAGTTTTCACATTTGGGGAACTTACCATTGTTATGCATTAACATATGAGTTTTCAAGTTTGCTTTCTTGATAAACCATCTTCCACATTGAGGACATTTGTGTTTGTTTACACCCTTATGGCTATGTATACATGACAACTTTTTGGAATTCTTCACATGTTTAGTACAACTATTAATGTTCATACTGTTTAAAATAATAGTTCCTGAATGTTCTTCATGACCAAAATTTATATAATTTTCAGTTTCCGAGCTTCCATGGGGTACTATTTTATACCTCGTTCCATCAGTACCAAACTCTTGGTTTATTAAATTGCTATATTTCGAAGCAATACCGAAGAATGGCCTGACACCACTCCAGCATTTGACCTGAAACTTCAAACATGAAGTCATGTACAAATAATACAAAAATGCTGCATTTGGAATTGAAAGGAAAACTGAAGGTTTACTTCTATTCAAACTCTAAAAACTGCATCATTATTACATTAATTATTCTAGTTACTTTGACATAATATACTATCTCCCTTGCATTCCATGGAACTTGGTATTCCTCTTAGCTAGTTTATGTTTAAGTGAACCTTCGTAGTTGTTCTGCTTTCCCTTATCTTCAGAAGTTTATTATACACCTTCAAATCGTTATCAAAGAAATAGTAATTACCTACTAAATAATGCACACCTAACCACACTGATTTTCAAGCTCGCCGGTTGAAATTTGGCGGAGGGCGATGAACTTTATTCCAGCGTTAACATTTCTTAGAATGGCTTGGAAAGGAAGTAAGGCTGGTAGTCATATTGCGTATATTTAGGGCACTTACAATAACTTAAAGCCTGACAAAGAGGCATCTGAGCAAAATTAAACGGTCTTTCATGCACAATATAGAATGCAATGTGAAGACCACAGATTTAAAGAGCGTTCATAAATAAAAGTCAATTTCATTTCATTTTTATACAACCAGAACAATAAAATCACAATCACATCACAGTTTATTCATAGAAACAGTGATGAGGCCGTTCCAAATATATCTTGCCAAAAGCATCTGAATGATTTATTTAACTTCTAGGAAAGGAACATACCGACATGACATAACGATTACTTTAGACGATAACCCTAAATGACTTGAGTAATACTGTGACATTGCCGTCTGCTGTGTCGGCGCTCGCACATTCGCCTTGGTACTTGAGTCGGTGCAGCTGGAGACCTTGGGATGCCCAACACACGTTAACCGGATACACTGGACTGCGACACGTTTGTTTCACTCAAAATTTGTTCAGAATCCTCCACAATTTTCCAGCAAGATCTGACGTAATTTTCTAGCTATAAAATAAAAAAATAATGGCCACCCTGTGAGTGTAGTGATTTGCAGTGAGTAGTGACTGACTGGAGTATGAGCGCGCAGTGGCCCCCGCCGTCAACTGTCTACGCTTCGAAGCATGGAGTGTTTGTTTTCATTAATGAAACACTTTATATGTAACCAATTTTTGAGTCAGTAAAGACATTTGTTACATTGGTGCTAGGAATGGGACTTTTATGCCAAATTATAGACGATGCAAAGTTTTTTTCTGGTCGAAATAAAGGAAATGATATTAGTGACTGGGAAGATGTTGCAGAAGATGGTATCCAGCATGGAGAACATGAGAAATGAAATGCCAGTGAATTCCACATTAAAGAACGTGCAGACGGAAGTGAAGATCTGAATTGAAATAGGAGAGGATAATATGGAAGAGAAAATGGAGTAGGCAATGGAGAAACTAAATACGGAACTTTGAAAAAATGAACGAAAAACTGGCTGGCGTGGAGATGTATTTGGAAGAGTTTGAGGTAAAGCTGAAAGATCTCCACTAGCGCCTGGAAGCCGACGGGGAACGACTTAATGCCCTGCAGAGAAGAGTCGACAGCGGCACCAAGGAATTGAACGCCATGGTGGATAAGATGCTCAACGGTAGATGGGAAGACCTGAAGGTCGAGTCAACAGGATGCAAAACATCTGCATGGGTCAAGCTACCCAAGTAGACGGTACGTAAAACTTCAAAGTATTCTGCTAACAGTTGTCCTCCTTCGTCACTCACAATCAATGGTCAGTAGAAGAATTCGCACAGGTCATAGTAAGCCTCCTGAGATGGGCGGCAGAAGTGCTGAATGCTATCTCGACGTCGCCGAAGTCCGGGGAGACTTGTAGGCTCCCAAGTTCTGCTTCAAAAACTATCACTTCGCTGCATTTACCATAATAAGCTTAAGTCGACGCTGCAACAAGCAGGGGAGAGAATGCAGGAGTTCGCTCTTATCATCAAACAACTTGTAAACAACGCCCTGAAGAACCTATCTGAATGTCCCAGGAAGCTTCCTATTCCTTCGTCGACGGAGTGCGTGACACCCAGATATAGCAACACCTAATACTCGGCGATTAAAAAACGATCCACGAGCGCTAACGACAGCACATAGAATCAAAGCGGCCAAAACCGCAGTTAAACCCACTTTAAGGACCAGGAGTATTCACTACTCACTATGACAGGGCCACAGAAGAAACCCAAAGTCGAGGATACCTTCAGCTTGTGTGTGTCGGGGATATGGCGAACCAGGTCACCTAGTGATGGCTGGCCACATTGAGACAACGAGTAGGCGGAAAACGAGCAAGCTCCGGCCTAACGAGAGGCTTCACCATCCCCTTGAGTGACGCCATGTGCCTTCGGCAGAAGAGTGGCCGATAGCATCATCGCAGACGGCTGGTTACAAGGGAAACTGTACCACATACGTGCAGTCGTCACGTGACGAGGCGAAGGGCTTGCTGGCACGAATACCAATCGGCCATAGCAACCCACCCGGTGACGCTATGTTTCTTGGGAAAAAAATTGGACGACAACCTTATCGCTGATGGTTGAATCCACGAGAAGCTGTGCCAAATACTCGAATAGGTGCAGCTATCATTGTACTAAAATCTGACGTGGTGAAGGGCTTGCCGGCAAGAACACTCAGTCATGCCAACTAATCACCCCAGTAGTAGTATTATGGCATTAGGGTGCACAACTGCATTGGTTATTAGCGCCCTAGGGTAAATAAAAGAACTAAAAGTTAAAATGCATAAACACCACTAAAACAGAAGTACCACACAATGGTTAAAACCAGAGAGAGAATAAAAAGGATACCAAAGCCAAACTAAAACCGAGGGTTTAAAACGCAAGTCGGTAAAATGTAAAACCCCGAGATAAAATTAAACCCTACTGTACATCCAGCAGCGGCTGAGAAAATTAAAAAGTCCCTCGCAAGAAACAGGGTTGTCGCCCAGAAGGGTGGGGATGTCGGTAGGCAGACATAGGAACGCACGCAGCACAGCAAAAAGATGGCATTCCAATAAAGAATGACGCACCGTCAAAGTCTCGTTACACGAAGCACATTGAGGTGCGGGTTCCCTACGTAAAAGATGTTGGCAGCCAGCGACTGCAGGCGATCCTGAATACGCTGTATCAAGGGATGGCATGGATACAGCTCACGCAGGCCCTGTAGTGCACTGAGGGAGTCACTACAAATAACAAACTGCCTTAAATCCTGTCCCCGGATAAAAAGAAGAGCCTGATAGATACTAAAAAGTTCGGCGGTAAAAATCGAACCTTGCCCCAAAAGATGAAATGTGTAACTCCGCAAATTAAAAAAGAAAGCACATTCCACACCACGGTCTTCTTTGGAACCATCCGTGTAAATAAAACAATGGTTGGGAAACTTGGCCTACAACTCTAAAAATGCGGGGTGGAAGACTGAAGGCGGAGTCGTTGATTTCGGCATGGATGCCAACCCAAGGTAGAAATGGGTGTCACAACGTAACCCAGTGGAAACCCAGGCGGAAGGCGAACATCCAAGATCCGAAGGAGCCGACGAAAACGAACTCCTACGGGAAGCAAGGTAAGCGTGCTCACAGCATATTGACTGTCAAGAGACTCACCAAAGAACAACCTGAAAGACGGGTGATCTGGCAAGGCAAAGTGGTGGATAGCATAGCTGCAAAGAAGCAGGTCACTCTATGAGACAGCGGAGGTTCATCAGCCTCCGCAGACAAACTAATGACCGGGCTAATCGGAAACGAACCCAGCGCCAGACGAATCCCTCGATGGTGAACTGGGTTTAAACGTCGTAAAACCGAAGGACATGCCGAAGAGTACACAATGCACCCGTAATCACGTTTAGAGTGGACAAGCGAACGGTAAAGCTGTAATAGCACAGTGCGATATGCTCCTTAGGATGTGCCACACAAAACACGTAAAATATTAAGTGCTCGATCACATCTAGCCTTCAGAGAAGAGATATGAGACGACCAGCTAAGCTTCCTGTCGAACACCAAGCCAAGAAACTTCACGGTTTCGGCGAAGGGCAATGGTTCGGTTCCGAGATGTAGAGAAGGCGGTTCGTATGGTTTCCGACGCTAGAAGTTGACGCAAACTGTCTTCTCGAAAGAAAAACGGAAGTCATTTGTAACACTCCAAGCATGTAGACGGTCAAGACATGTCTGTAGGCGACGATCCAAAGGGCACGTGCGCCGAGAACTGCAATAAATTGCAAAATCGTCCCCAAATAAGGAGGAGATACCAGCAGGAACACACTGAACAATGGGATTGATGGCAACAGCGAAGAGAGTGACGCTGAGTACCGACCTTGAGGCACTCGTCCTTACTGAAAACACGGGAACAGACAGATCCCACACGCACACGAAACAAAGGTCCTTCATGAGCTCCTGGAGGAACACTGGAAGGCGGCCACGGCAGCCCCAACTATGCAAGGTACGCAGTAAGCCAGCTCCCCAGCAAGCGTCATAAGCTTTCTCCAGATCGAAAAATATGGCTACAGTTTGACACTTCCGAAGAAAAGCATTCCGAAGGTGAGTCGAGAGGGACACAAGGTGGTCAGTCGTGCAGCGGTAGAGGCTAAAGCCGCGCAGAAGGTTCTCAAACCGTCCACCTTACAAACCGCACTGGTGAGGGAGATAGAACTATAACTGGAAGGAAGACTACGATCCTTTCCCGGTTTTAAAATAGGAACAACGGTGGCATCGCGCCAAGCTTTAGGAAACACACCCTCGTGCCAAACGCGGTTGTAGAGGTTCAGGAGAAATAGCTTACTGTCAGAAGACAAGTTCTGTAGCATGGCGAAATGCAGACCATCGGGTAATGGAGCGGAGTGTCGAGAGGATGCTAAGCAGGCATCCAGCTCCCGTATGCTATAATCAGAGTTATAACACTCGGTATCCAAGGACTGGAAAGAGAGCCTCTGAGACTGCACGTCTGCTTTAATGGCACGAAATGCCGGGTGATAATTGGCGGAGCTGGACGCAGTTGCGAACGTGGTACCAAGGGATTCTGCAACCGGATCAAAAAAGTCGTCAGTTCCCACGAGAAGCCCTGGTATGGAAGTACCAGTCTGCTTACCGGCAACACGGCGGAGTTTCTTCCACACAACAGATAAAGGGGTTGTGCGACTGAAGGCTTCAACAAAGAAGCCCAGGAAGCCCGTTTGCTATCTCGAATAATACGCCGTGCCTGGGCGAGTGTTTGTTTAAAATTGATCAAATGCTCCAAAGTAGGGTGATGGCGAAATACCCGAAGAGACGTCCTGCGAGCACGAATAGCATCGCGGCCCTCTGTAGTCCATCAAGGGACCAGTAATCGTCTAGAGTAGGCAGACGACCGCGGTATTGACTGCTCGACAGTGGAGATCACGGCAGAGTTGAAATGTTCGACCATCTGGTCAACGGAGTGGAACTGGCGGTCGCTGAAAACAGTCACAGCGGAAAAGAAAGCCCAATTCGACTTAAGACAGCTGTCAAGAAATCGCACACGAGGAGGAAATGTGGTGTGAGTAATGACACAAGGGCAATGATCACTGGAATGAGTGTCTGATACTACGTTCCACTGAAAGCGGTGAGCAAGCTGAGCAGAGCAAACAGAAAGGTCCAGGTGGGATAGCGAGGCAGAAGAATCGGAAATGAAAGTAGGTGCACCGGTGTTCAGAACGGAAAGAATATATTGAACGAAGAGGTCAGCTAGAACAGTCCCCCGCGCGCAGGCCCTAGAGGAAACCCCATAGGGGATGGTGCGCATTAAAATCACCCAGCAGAAGAAAAGGTGATGGGAGCTGTGACAAGAGTTGGAGCATGTCAGCGGCGCAGAGGATAGATGAAGGCGGAACGTAGACATTACATACAGTAAAGGAGGAACCAGGAAGTGTAAGTCGGATAGCAACATTTTGCAATGTAGTAGTAAGCGAGACTGACTGACCGTAGATGTCATAGCGCGTGAGGATCATAACACCCCTATGAGCAGGAGAGCCCTCCTCCGGTGTAACATCAAACCGCATGGGAAAGTATTTGTGCAAGGCATGGGGGCGAAGCTTTGTCTTCTGCAAACACAGAAACAGAGGGTTATAGGACCGTAGTAACAGCTGCAATTCGGCCCTATGGGTACGGACACCGCGGATATTCCACGTCAGGAAAGCCATGGAGCACAGTTACAGGTTAGAAAGGTTACCGATTAACTATAATATGAATTTGCAGCTGGGAAGCAAACAAATGGTGGAAACGAAGTAGATGAAGTTAAGGTGGGCGTTTCTTGTTCTTTGCACTCTTTGGACCCAGAAGAGTATAGCCACTTTCGTCGCCGCTATCCGCTGATGTTCGGGATGCGGAAGACCGCCTACGGCTCGTAGAATGAGAACGGGACTTGGAAGGTTCAACAGTGGCCTTGAGGGTTTTACGTCTGCGCTCATGAGAATCAGCGACATATGGTGTCGGTCTAACTAGAGGCTTACGAGCAGGTTATGGAGAAATAGGACTTGAGGCAGTGGGTGTTGTAGATGTTGAAAACTGCAAGATTGTTATGCTCGGCGACTGCTCTGTTTGCGTACACGCGTCGGCTGTGGGCACGGTTTGTAGAGCCACTGAGGAAACAGGAGTGCGGCGGGGCGCAGATGCGTAGCCTGAAATGGTCGTAGGCTGCAGTTGTTGGAAGCGATGCCGGGCTTCAGGAAAAGTTAGGCGTTCCTTAACCCGGGAGCTGGATGAATGGTTTCCTTTACAATGGACGTAGCAAGGGTCTCGGGCTCAAGCAGTTTCACCGTGAGCAGGTTGGCCGCAACGTTCACATGTAGCGTCCAAGGTGCACCGACTTTGGGTATGACCAAATTTCTGATACCGAAAACAACACATGGGATTTGGTACATATGGTCTCACAGCAGCGCGTTCGTAACCACAGAAAAGTGCCTCAGGTAAGGTGGTGCCTTTGAACGTTAGAAATGCCGTTCGCAAAGCAACTGACTGACCATCACGTTTACCTAGAAGACGGTACGCCTGACATACATCGGAGAGATGGATAACAATGTCTGCATCTGAAAGACCGTCTAAGCAGCTGGTGGTCACCACGCCTCTACAAGCATTTGGAGATTTATGTGGGGCTACCGCTATTGGGTAGAAATCGAAAAAGCCGGCTTTCAGGAGCTTCTTAGACTGGTCTTCGGTCTTGGTTTCCACTAACAGCGTACCGTCTCTAATCATGGTTGCATTGCTTACCTTACCACAGATCCTGTCAATTTTCCGTTGAATATAAAAGGGGTTAATATCTCGCATAGTTTTAGATTCGCAAGCCAAAGTCACTACCAAAAAGCGGTCAAACGGAAGAGTTTTGCGCGGAGGGATCAAGATGAAATAATCCCCTTCCGGTGCTGTCGGCGTCAGCCTGCCATCCGGGGGAAAGAGAAAAGACACCCAAAATACTTTCCAATCTGTGCCACCTGGGAGACCCTCCCAGACCGATCTCACGGAGTACTTAGGAGGAGTTACCCTCCAGCCTCCACTGCTGATCCATAAGGGTAAGCCCTCCACCATGCAAATCTCGGTATTATGCCCCTACTACAGGTATAACCACTTTAGACCATGGTGTGAAATGACACATCCATGGATTCAGGGGACTTGTGGTTGATTACACCGGGTTTCCGATAGCGGTGACACATCCGGCCCATGAGTCTAACCCGACGACCTGCGTTTGTCGGGAGATTAGCACGGGCCGGGCTCCCAGAGAAGCTACGTGGGTGTACATATCGGAGCTCCGCACCTAAGGCTTACACATAGGGGCAGTGTGAAGGGTCCACTCAACCGTCACGCCTGAGACCTCCGAAGAGCACACAAGTTGGAAGTCGCACTGGAACTGTGGGACAGGAACCTCGGAGAAAGAAGAAATATCTCGGTTGGTGAAGCAGTAGGTAATAAACCTAAACCCTTAAAACTAAGTATATAGGGAATAAGCCTAGAAGAGGAAGAAGATGAGGCGAATAAACTGGCACCCACAAGTACCCAAAGAAATGCGCAGACATTAACACAAAACGTGGTCCAGTGGATGGCGATGGGGAGGATGATATGATGGGGAGTGGCTCGGGAACCCCTAGGTGCGCCCAAGCCGTACCTATCGTAGAAGGTGGGTACGTATTTGGCGCACCAGGGATCCGGAGCCAAACTTGACTTCCTCATGTGGGTAACCTCTGAAAGGCGAGGCAGTCAGTCCGTCACAATGCCCACACACATGTATGCCGTGCGTGGACACCCGTGTCAATGGAAAGGGATATTCTGGTTGGTTGAAGCTATCTGAGATATCTGAGTCTAGTTTATGTCTTTCAGTGACTGCAGTGACTAGGGAGCGCAACCTCATACACCGCTTTGGTTTCAGCCTCGCCTAAACGGGAGGCTAGGAAGTGACCCACTCCTAGTCAGTCGGCCAGGACAAGGTACTATAACGAACTCCAGGATAAGTGGGACGGCGATCCAGCTGATTCCCCTACGTAGCCCTGTCATACCAGTGGGGGTAACTCCTCGTTGGGCGCCGTGGAGGGTGGGGAGCACTGGGGAATGAATTCACACCATCCTTTTATGAACAAAAACAAAACCTAGTACTTGCAAAGAAAGTAGTCGAGTCCAATGGTTCTATTTGTTAACATATAGAACACAGGAGGGAGGGAATTTTATATCCACTAGCCTATTTCCGAAACAAAAAGGTTTAGATAACATAGATAGTCCAGTGAAGTTGTGTACTCGATCTTGTAATGGCACGTGCTTGGTTGAAGCAGTATCCGCATCCCATGAACAGCATTATTGCGAGCATATATGTTGGGCAGTTATCCTGTTAAGCTCGATATGTACAAGACCCTGAACTCTTTGCGCGGAATTGTCACCACCCGCGCACTGGACATTGCCTCTGTGTACAGGGTTCAGAGGAGAGTTAATGGTGAATTTTTGCCTGCTTACCTTTGATCGGGTAGATCTCCCTCAAGGGATTAAAGCAGGTTACGAAACTATCGATGTTACGCCATACATACCGAATCCGCTCAGATGCTGCAAATGTGAATGCTTTGGGCACACCCGCAAAAGTAGTGTCAACGCACACACGATTACAGACTTCGAACAAGAGAATCTTACCATAAGGAGAGAGATGGTGGGACATTTGGATGTGGAATTCATCTCGACCTGCTGCAGAGTTGCGCGAAGATGAAAATGCATGGTCTAGTTCCATCATGGTGAAAAGCCAATTGTACTCTTCAAGGTTTCCAGAGCGGAAGGCGAAATCTTGAAATTCCACCTGAGCCTTAACTGGAAGAAACTCAGGCCAATAGCTTTCTGTGCTTGATTGATACTAAAAAGTTCGGCGGTAAAACTAAAAAAGGTGAAATACCTAACTCCGAGAATGAACGACAAAAGAACATCCCCAACCACGGCCATCCTTGGAACCATCCGTGTAATGAAATAGTGGTTTAGAAATTCGGCTTCCAGCTCTAAAAATACGGAGCGGATGGCCGAGGACGGAATCATTGATTTAGGCGTGAATGTCAACTCAAGGTGGAAAGGAGTGTCGTATCTTAACTGAGGGGGAAAGGAACATTCCCGCAATGGCAAAACAGGCGATAGGCCAACATCCAAGAGCCAAAGAAGCAGACGAACACGAATCTCTGGGAAGCAAGACCAGTGTGCTAACAGTATACTGACGGTCAAGAGCATCGTCAGAGCATAACTGGGAAGTCAGGTAATCTTGTATGGCATGGATGATGATGATGATGATGATGAATGGGGCTTAAGGGCGCTCAACTACGAGGTTACTAGCGCCCTAAAAATGCATACGTGCGAAAGTAAAAAGATAAAAGGGAAGCAGGAAAATATACTAAAATATGGCCAACGTCACAAATAAAATAAGAGAGTACATAACAGACATGGCAATGGCTATAGAGGGACATAAAAACTGGGTCGCACATACAAACTAAAAACAAAAGTCCTTTAAAAGTAAACCCACAGTGCTAAAAGTGAAAGAGCTAAAATTACTTAAAAGAATGAATGACCTTAAAATGATCTAAAATCTGGGTCGAACATGAAAATTAAAAAGAAAAACCCTGTAAAAGCAAACCCCTAGTGTTAAAAGTGAGAGATAAACTTTTCAAAACACTAAACGATTTTAAAAAGGCACTTGACGTAAAAAGCTAAAACCCCTTTCTATCGCGTGGTTGTCATCCCCGAGAACTTCAGAAAGGGAGACCGGAAGCCGATGTGTTGCTCGAAGGGCGGACAGAGCAACACACTCCAGCAGTACATGGTGAACAGATAACCTCCTCACGTATCTCTTCGTCGTGAGTAGGTTATATTGGCTCAGTTGCGTATTTGCCACTTTCGTGTAACACACAGCTACAATGTTCAGAGGCCACCTGCTCCTTCTGTGGACAGTTGTCGGCGAGAATTTTAGTGCTAGAGTGTGCTCGTCTAGCACAACCGCGAGTCTCTCCACACTAAAGAGATCCTTGAGGTAAACAGTTTTTAAATGTTTATGTAATGTGCCTTTTGCACTATATGTCTGGTTTTTACTTTGATTCTTATAATCTTTTTCCTTCATGATAACGCAGTGGTAGTTAGTAGTAGTTTTATATTTTTACCACATTCACTTATAGCCTTGAGAAACTGGTTTTAGTTGCATCTTTTTAGTTAAATTTTTACTATAGTTAGCTTCTTCTCTGGATTCCGCCAAGGGCGTTTTTTACTCCCAGTTGTTTTTATTTCTGATTCTAGCTCATCTATTTACGATTTATTTTTTTAGAGCGTTTTATCTGTTTAGACCCACGATTTGTTGTATATAGGCGCTAATAATACATTTGTGCCTCTAATCCTAATCCTCATCATCTTGTACATTCATTTCCTGGAGATTTAAAGAATTCTCAAATGAGGGATGTAAAAAAATGGGCATGTGGCAAGATTCAGATAGATATTAATATGCTGTGTATTAAAAGTTTGGTTTTAATTAGTTGCCAATTTCTAAATAATCAAGGTATTATAAATGACCAAGATTATGAGGTGCAAAGTTTCACAGACCAATATACTTATTGTATTAAGCATTTTGATATTATAGAACTGTTAGTTGATAGGTAAACACATAACAATGTGGTAAAAACTGTTCATTGAGAACAGCGCATATAACATTCATTCAAATAATCACTAACAATTTAGAATACAAGAACAAGGAAATTATTAATACATTTTATAAAACTATAGCAAACACCTGAAACCATTCTACCATTTATAGTAATTATGAAAAAACAAAAATATATAAATCAGTAATGAGTAAAATAAACAATATAGATAAATGCTAGTATAATGCTAGTAATAAAACTTCAAAAATAAAGCTTGAGAAGTTAGGTATAATTACACAACATAAGCCTACAAAACATCCAACGTTTGTCATGAACATCGTATGTGAAGAAGATATACCGAACAGGAAAAACTTAAATTGTAAAAGAAAAAGCGAAGCAAATTAACATGCGGAGCACCAAGGCACTATGAGAAGATAAGATATACAATGTCACTAAAGTAACATTGTAATTTTTACTCTTCGAATAAACACACACAGTTTATATTGTCGCTTTTCTTTTTAGTATGCTGCGTGCATCTTACTCATGGATCAAATCTATGTCCATGATGCATGCACTTTCTTAAACAGAGACGGTTGCAGTCGGAAAAGATAAGGAAGCTGTTGCAACCATGTGTTCAACTCCAAATCTATGCGTTCTTTTTGCCATTAGCGGCACGTACAATGGTGCTATGTGGAATGCAAGCGATTTCCGAGTGAGGGCAGTGCGTATGGTGTATACCATTAGGGATACAAAGGCACATTTACACGCCAATTTCTGATTAGACCACCCGCCTCTAATCATGTCCCGGGTTCGATTTCAGGCGACAATATGTAGGATTTTTTTATGGACAAAGCGGTGCAGGGGTGGGTTTTCTCGGGGTTCTCCTTCCCTCGCATTCCACCAGTGCTGCATCTTAATTACGTGTATCATCAGTGTCAGCGCCTGCGGTGTCACATGTAGTAAAAGTGAGAGTTAGACACCATCAATAAAAAAGGTACATTTGAGTAACACAATAGCACTGTAGCCAGTTAACAAAAGAGCTTGTTTACCGGATATTAATGATGTTATATTTATACAGAGCTCCTATATGAAAATAACATGTTTGGTCAAGATAGAGAGAGCAACTTGCAATCCATAGAGAATCTTTGGGATATGAACAACTTTACCGCTAGAACGAGTGCACAGTATCATTAGTGCACCTCTGGTGCAAGAGTAGACATTTCAAATGCTCAGGAGACTTGCAAGCTAAAGGTTCGTGTTCCGAGAAGAATATTCTACTTACTGTCTGTCAAGCAGGAATAGTGCGAAAAATAATGCAGAAATAAATACATTGCTCTTCTTATCTGAATTGAACTATCTCCTCTAGGCAAAATTACAGCACATGTAAAACACACAGTATGCATTTGGCATACATTGAACAATAAATCACTAACTGTTGGTGCAACTGAAAGTTTAAATGTTATTTAGCTTCATGCACTCATCTCAAACAACTGCTGTACCCAGTCTCTTGTGGATGAACTCATCACTGCAGATCAAACAACCAAATGAAGAATACATTTTGCTGTCTACTAATGATGTCATTTTCTGTCTCCTTCTCCCAGTTCTTTTTCTACTTTGTGCACAGAGCCATGTTTGTTTCGATCACAAGTAATATATCATGAAGCTCTTCACCGCTGCGATGGGTTACCTGTTACTTTTTTTTGTTGGTCTAAGTCGTTTCACCTTGTCTCAAGCTGACTTTATAGAATTTGGATCGCACATGTATGGATGCAAGCAAGGTGTTAAATAAAAAAATGTGCCCACTTTAAACGTCCTCTCTTCCACATTTGTTTATGTTAACCAGTTTGTACAGTTCGATTTACGCACATAACTAGCTCAATGAGCTTGTTTGTTTGACAATCAACAGATTCATATAAAATATTTTATGGAACAGCTTCAAGAAAGTTTATGATCTGTAGTTTTAGTCATAATAACACAAAAATGGGCCCGGTTTAAGTCCTAGTTTTCTTGAATGCACTTCCTCCAACGTGGATATATATTTTTTTTTAAATTTCATGTGATTCTATCAATTGACAATGGGTTAGAAAGAGAAAGAGAGAGACAAAGAGAGAGAGTCTGTGTTAATGTTACTGTTGTCATTCATAATAATTTAGGTTAATGCAGTTGTAGTAATGTAGGTGTGATGTTATAGAGTTATCAGAGATATTATCAGTACAAAACAGAGGCATTGAGCAAAATTAAGTGGTCTTTCACAGCCGGTATCCTAGAATGGAATAGAATGCTGAGAAGCACAGCAGTTAAAGATCATCCAAAATAAAACAAAATCCAATTTATTTAGCTAGTAAAACAGTAACACATAAATTTTCATGTCATTGGTCTTAATGTGAATATAAAATTCTTTACTTTGCAGGAATTGGCTCTGGTACTCGTGAGAAGTTCATGTGACACTGAGAGATATCAAATAGGTATATAATTATAAAACTTAGGATGTGGCAAATTTAAGAGCAGCAGCATAAAGATATCAAGGATTTTACAACTCTCATATGATATAAATTAGATATTTCATAAAAATGACTGCTTATCTTAATAGCTTTAGCGTATATACATCTATTTCTTGGGGGGATGATAAGTGGTAGATGGGCAGTTATATCATTCGACTTATCCGAAAGGCATTCTTAGCAAAACTATGCTAAGAAATAATATGCAGAAATGCAAATGAACAATACTAGCACTTAGGACACAAGGATGGATTAAGAGTAATATTGTTCTGCTTCAGAATCTAACTGACAGACTGTAAGAGCTCATTGAGTGGCGCATTACTTGACTCACAGTTTCTGCCTTAATTCACTATAAGGCTACTTAGGTTTTCTGAGACCTATATTGCTACTGTAACCATTATAACACATATTACATTTTTAACTGTGTCCCAAAATAGATGGCATTACTAAGACAAGTACATATATCACCGTGTACTAAAATGTGTTACACTTTGACAAAACATTTTTGGTGCTGTTTCACAAGTTAATTTGGATTTTGCAGGCATTTCAATTAAACCTTCAACATGTTTTATTTAAAAATGAAAAATAAAATGCATTGTAGTCCAGTGATTCTCATTTTTTTAATTTTGGGTGGAAAAACTCGCAAGGAGATGCAAGCAAAATTGGATGATATTTATGAGGACATTTACCCACCTATGACAACAGTTAGATATTGGTTCAACATCTTTAAATGTGATCGACCTTCCAGTTTTGAAGCAGTGCCCAGGACGCCCAATTGATGTGATTACGGAAGAAATCATTGAAACAGCCCACAATATGATTCTAGCTGATCATGAAATGAAAGCTAGTAAAACGAGACAGGTTACCAAGTAGCCTTGGGAATGCCGATGGGAATAGCAATTCATATTTTGCATGATAAGTTGAAGATGAAAAAGTTATGGATATGATGCATGCCAGGAGTGCCAACACTACACCCAGGTGGGTGCTACTTTCAATTTCCAAAATGCACTTGAAGAGATTTAAGCAAAATCCAAAGGACTTTTTGCATTGAGTTGTAACCAACGATGAGACCTGAATTCATCACTACATTCCAGAAACCAAGCATAAGGAGTTTTGAGGAATCTGTTCCAAAGAATGCCAAGACATTGCAGTTGGCCGGAAAATATTCGACGATATATTGGGATCCGAAGGGTGAGATACTCTTTGACTAAATTAGAAAAAGGAAAACCTATTAGTTGACAATATACAGTAAGTTTAGTGGCCCGGCTCGACTAAACATTGGTGATAGGGCCCTATCTATTCCATTCCTACATTGCACAGCGCATTTATCTGGAGCTGTGGCCTGCAAACTGCACAAATTGCTGTCTCACTCTCCTATATTCTTGCAAAGCGGCTCCAAGAGAGTTCTTTTTGTTCCCAAACATGAAGAAACGGATCGCGAAAAACAACATTGTGATAAAATTAGATTGTGATCAAGACAGAGGCTTATTTCGCAGATGTTGATAATTCCTATTGTTGTAGAGGTTAGAAGAAATGGCAGCAATGCTGGGATAAGTCTACATCCCTTAAAGACGACCATCTTGAGAAATATAAAATTTGTGTGAAAAAGATGACATCTTCATTCCTAACATGGTTACTTATTGAACTGCTTTTATATTGTACCATTAGAGTCGACTTGTCTTCAACAATAATACTGTTCCAAGAAAATATACAGTTAAATGGTTTTGTGTCAGTAAGTGAAGAAACACTCCTTCAATAACTGAAAATGTTGTATAATATGTTGTCACAACACTCACACATGTATGATTTTATACAAGCGTGAATGCAATCATAATCTGTAATATCTCCAGATGCTTTACAATAATTCCCACCAGTTTCATACGAATGATATATGCCGGTGTGAAAAGGAGCATAGCTTTTAAGAAGTGAAAACTCGGTAAAACATTTGCCACAAGTTTCAAATATGCTTATATGCCACTATGAGAAGAAAGGTGCATTTGAAGACTGAAACTTCGTGTAAAACATTTACTACAAATTTCACACTTATATGGTTTCATGCCAGTGTGAGTGCGAACATGGACTTCAAGGGCTGAGCGCTTAGTAAACCCTTTACCACAGGTTTCACATTTATAAGGTTTTACACCAGTATGAGTGAGATCATGTGTTTTTAGGCTAGAACGATGGGTAAAACACTTTCCACAAGTTTCACACTTGTATGGTTTCACACCAGTATGAATGCGAATGTGGCCTGTCAGATCTCCAGACGCATTAAAACACTTTCCACAAGTTTCACACTTGTATGGTTTTATGCCAGTGTGAGTGCGAATATGGCTTTTAAGTCCTGAACAGGTAGCAAAACATTTGCTACAATTTTCACATTTGTATGATTTTACGCCAGTGTGAGTCAGAACATGGATTTTAAGGCTTGAAGGGCGAGTAAAACATTTTCCACAATATTCGCATTTGTGAGGTTTTACACCAGTGTGAGTGCCAGCATGGCTTTTAAGGGTTGAACCCTTACTGAAACTTTTGCCACAATTTTCACACTTGTATGGTTTTATGCCATCATGGGTGCGAATATGGATTTTAAGGTTGGAACCCCGAGTAAAACATTGACCACAAGTTTCACATTTATATGGCTTTACACCAGTGTGAGTGCGAACATGAACTTTTAGATCTCCTGATGCTATAAAACACTTGCCACAAGTTTCACATTTGAATGGCTTTACACCAGTGTGACTGCGAATATGTCTCTTAAGGGTTGAGCAATGAGTGAAGCATTTGTCACAATTTTTGCACTTGTATGGTTTTACGCCAGTGTGAGTGCGAACATGCCTTATAAGGTTTGAAAAATGAGTAAAACTTTTGGCACAAGTTTCACATTCGTGTTTTCTTTTCCTGCTGTGATGTTTAACATGTGCTTGGAATTTACGACGTTCAACAAATCCCTTGCCACAAATTTCACATGTGTATTTGTTTTTCTCGCCATGAATAAGGCAATTATGCCTCCTAAATATGATTTCATAAGAAAAACTCTTTTCACACGTTTCACATTTGTAAGATTTTCTAACCCTATCACCACTTAGTAACTGGTAACCGGCATGGAATGGCTTTCCATACATGGATGCTCTTGGTGTATTATGATTGTGGATACGCTTCTTCAACAAAGAGATATTCGCCATGTTCTTACTGGGCGATTTACATTCCATCGGTTTTCTGCATTCATTACTTAAAATATGATGGTGTTTTGTAAACTCTTCAATGAAACTTTTGCCACAAGCTTCAGATTTGAGGAATTTAGCACTACTATCTGTTAGTTTATAAGCTTTCAGATTTTCTTTCTTGATAAAATCTATTCCACATTGTGTCCATTTGCGGTCGTTTATATCATTACGGGTTTCTATCCATGACAACTTACTGGAACTCATCATATATTTACCATATCTGATAATGTTCATACATTCTGAAACACGCGTTTCTGAGTGTTCATCTTGACAAAGACATCTGCTAGAATTTATTGCTTGTATACTTCCATGGGCTTCTATTTTATATGTTGCTCCACCAGTACCAAACTCTTGATTTGTTAAACTTATATTTTCTGAGGCAATGCTGGTGAAATTCCCACCATGGCCAGACAACACACCAGTATGTGACCTGAAAGTTCAGACATCAACAGTGAATTATATCAACAGTATTCAATGTGGCATTGCAAGGAAAACTGAAAGTTAACAAACAAATAGTTTCTTACAATGTAAAAACTGAAGCCTTTTATATTACTCTGATTAGTCAATTATTCAATTATCAGACGACTGTATATACTAATGTGTTGTTTCCCTTGTTTCCCCAAAGGGATTGATTCTGGTTCGCAATTACGACGTGTTTCAGTAGCCTTTGGTTGCTTTCCCTTATCTTAGAAAACAGCATATGGTTCTGATTTTTATCACAGAAATAGCAACTTGCATGTACCTAAAACTCCTTAAACATTTAAAAGTTATGCTTATATCATAATAATTCGTCACAGAACCAACCTGTTGGCTCTAGAGACATCTAGATATTATTTACTTAAGTCCTAAGAAGGATACGTGACTATATATAAAACTGGCATCATAATGTTAAAAGATTTACGGCCAGCAATACCATAAAATCTTACTAATGTTGGTGAATTGCCTAAAGAAAAACAGTTTTTGTCTAAGGATCTGATAGTGTCGACTTCAAGATGACGTCGCCCTCCGTGGTGTAATGGTTACCATGCTGACTTCATATACCCAAGGTCGCGGGTTCAAACCCAGCGGAGGACGATCGATTTTTTCGGGCGTAAAAATCCTTAGCATGGCTTCCTTCGGAAGGGAAGTAAAGCCGTTGGTCCCGTGTCGTAGATTTACGGCACGTAAAAGAACCTCAAGCCTGATAGAGAGGCCTCTGAGCAAAATTAAGCGGTCTTTCACGCCCAATATAGAATGGGACGCTGAGAACCACAGCAGTTAAAGAGCGTCCATAAATAACACGCCATTTACATTTTATTTCAAGATGACGCTAGATTTCAATAATATGGTAAAAACGAATGCTCAACATTATTACTAGATTGAGGGTATGCATATTATGACACAAACATTGTCGGATGCCACTAAGAGGTCTCTCAGCTAAAGTAGAATCTGGAACTGTATCGGGGCGCTTTCAGAAGTCTCTGGATCTCAGTTTGCGTCGCCCTGTACAGTGATGTCATGCGAGATTAAAAGTAAGCCTAGTGGTGCTGAGAAGGATAAGTCATTAAGCGACTTATTCTGTCAGCGATGTAGGAAACAAAAAGCTAATTTCCACTTTATTAACGGCGGCACCTAAGGGGCGGGGTGTGAAGAGCGCCTGGGAGAATAGAGAATGAAGTTCACACAGATATGAGGACCAGGATTGAAACACTATGATTGAGGGAATACTCAAACAATTATTATACCAAACAAAAATGGTGAAAACTGGATTGGAGGACACAGATAGAGAAATTAAATCTCAAACTGGAGATCTGGAGACAAGAGAACTGAGGACCAGTGAAGGCGGGGATTCCGAATTAGATTTTGATATTGACTCATTAATTTTAATCTGAAATAAATACTGTTGTGAAAACTTGAAGAACATTTGGCAAGGAATTAGAAGAAGTTCAATTCGCATGACAGGATACATCCATGAATAGGAAATGTCCAGGCAGACAGGCGAGGGAATGCAAGAGGATGATGATGGCCACAGTTGAGAGATGCGCCTTGACCAGGAAGCGACGATCCGTGCCAAAACTAAGTGAGAGATTCAAGATTGTGAGATGTGAGATACATTCAAATTGAAAGCATTTCATCGAAGGTGGTGTTTTATTGACAGTTTGACGCCACTACAACCCACACATAATCGGCAATGGAAAAGGCGAAACAATTTTTGTTGCTGTAGGAAAAGGCAACTGCTGTTGTTTGGCAGTTGGCGGCTCGGCTTACTACCATTGGGGGCGGGGGGGGGGGGGGGCGATGTGGAGAGCATTCCCTACCCGACGCATCCCTAGTTCACGTGTAAACAAACGGAACTAGCTGGCAGGATCTTAGAGGAATTCAGCCTGGACATAGAATGGCTGTCAAACTGGAATCATGATGGATTTACCACCAGATATTATTTTAGGAGATACAGCTTGCACTAAAGAGAATGTCTGATCCTAGTCAAAGAGGGTAACTTCAAAGTCCTAGATGTGGCCCTTCATATTAAAGCGGCTAAGCTTCTGACTGCCGGAAGACCACTGCAGTGCTGCTCAAAACTAAAATACAAGAAACGCGCAGATGATAGCTTAACTGACACAGATGCAGGGACAAAATACATACGAGGTGGAGACATAGAAAGCTTGGACACCTACAAGAAAACTGGGAATGATTGTGAAAACTGCTTAGGGCTGGTATGAAAGGGGTCACTTCAGCCTCGGCATTGCCTCCATCTAAGGGAGTCATCATCCGAGGTACACGGTACCAGGTAGCATCTTGTTCCTGAGGTTGCAGGTATAAACCCAGCCGTCTTTCACGGGAGACAAGTCCTTTGCACAGTTTCCTTCAAAAGCGAAGCAACCCGGTGGTCCGGTGACGTAGATTTATCGCACGTAAAAGGACCTCAAGACCAATACAGAACAAAACGCCAAGAACCACAGTAATTAAAGTATGTCAAAAATAAAAACTGAATTTGTTTTTCCACCACGGAGTAACAGACAGGAAAAGTCCAGCACAGCAAATACTGTGTATCGCACAGCAAATACTGTGTGTACAATTAAATTTGCCTTCAGATTATTTCAGTAATAATCCATTAATAAATAAGACGTATAGTAATCCATTATTCAACTTATACATGAGTTGAATTAAAGGAGTGTTGCAGCCTTGCGCCCATTTACAGCACAAATTGCGGTTGTTTGAGATTTCAACATCTTTAGGAGGCAGCATCTGGAGGAAAGAACAATTGAATCCATAATGACGCATTAAGAATCTGCGGAGCAACCTACCTAAGGTATTATCGCCCCCAGAAGAACAAATTATATGTTAAAGGCACTGTCAATGTCTAGCCTGATATAGGTAAACCGGGTGCTGAAATTTCTTCCCGCATTTCTTTTACAGATATTTATATATATTAAAATGGGCCTGTCACTTTTAAACACATCTAAAATCATTGGCCTGGTGCAAGTATGAACCGACAGGTCTAGGGATCACAAGGTCATTTCCTATCCGGGACTGACTAATCGATCACGAAGGTCCAATTTATAAAAGATAAATAGTGGTTAGTTTCATGATTAAGAACCTTGAGGTTGAATCGCTCCTGAGACAGCTCGTATAATGTTATCACTCGGGTTATCGATAAGGTGAATTACATTCAGCATCTACTTGTAGGAATCTGAAGGGCTTGCAAGTTGATCCGTATCTTTCTCCGTGATCTAGGGATAACATGCTGGCCAAGGTTTCTAAGGTATTGTGTTCAAACATGACAGAGACGTATACAGTTTTTGTAGGCGTAAAATCCTTAGTTCGGCTTCCATCGGAAAGGAAGTAAAGCCGGCGGTTCCGTGTCATAGATTTATGGCACTTACAAGAACATGCAGGCTGATAAAGAGGCTTCTGAACAAAATTAAGCGGCGTTTCACCACCAAAACAGAATGAGACGCTGAGAATCAGTGAGCAGTTACAGAGGGCCCAGAAATAAAACTGTAATTATCGGTGAGAAAGGAGCTACGTGGTCCTCTAAGCCATAAGTAGGTGGATATTTTGAGTGACCACCTCCATATGACTGCTTGTGGCGAGAGCGTGGTTTGATTGCATCTAAGACACTATCCGCAACTGGACGTATAATTCGATACTTCTAGATCCGCCTCCTTTTGGCGCAATATACAGAACCTTCCAGCTAATCTCGTGCGAATATAAAAAGTTGTATTTTTAAGGTTGTTCTGTTTATCCACGAATCCTGGGTTCGATAGTTCAGTCATCAATCGATAGAAAAAATGAGTCACTTTGGCATGTTAATTCAAAGCAAGCAGTAACTGGAAGAAAATGGGATAGTTATGTTGTTATTAAGGTGCCACAGTAGCCGATGTTAGGGGTTATAATTGCTAGTCAGTATACCACAAATAGACATTCAAAGTTATATCGATAACATTTATTAACAATGTTCCATTTTTTTTTTACAGATTTGGAAGGAAATGCTGCTACAGGAAATAAACCAAACAAAAACTAAACAAACAAAACATTAACGTCATTTTTATTACAGATAGGTGAGAAAATGGTTGCTAAAATTGTCATCCCAGAGTAGAATACGTCATTCCTTGACATCAACAATGTACGTGTTGTACTTTACAGGACTAATATGAAGAATATGAGTGATGTTTGCTTCAAAAAATGGTGCGTTGGCGTATTTTCACGGGAAACGTTTAATACTAATTAAAGAAAGAAAGTTAGTGCTTAACGTACTTGTCTGTGCTTATTTAAGCACTCAATGTGAATAAAGTAAAATAAGCACCAGTTTTATTTACAAATTTAACATATTTAACAATCTCAGCTTCTTATTTTGATTTTAAACATTCCATAAGAACCGGGATAAGTATTGTAACAATGTTTTACAGATGATCCATGTTAAGAAAGGAAACGAAATATGCAATCGTGAGAGATGTGTGTGGACAGTAATTGAGCCGCTCGCTGTCGCGAATCATCCTTCCATGTCATCTTCATATTATATGAGGATTTTTTTTTTCTGAAAGCAATATAAAAACTGTACGATCTGCTTAACAAAGAAACTCAAGACTGTAAAGGAGAAAAAAAAAAAAAAAAAAAAAAAAAAAAAAAACAACATAAAGATGATACACTACAATTTTTCTTATTTTGAGTGGCGAAAGAAATGCAGAATAGAATTGAATACATAAACAAGCTGAGCAGAGTAATTTACAATTAGTCGATCCCTTTATGTGACAAATTTATGATTTATCAAACAACTGCTTTTATCATTTGGCATACATGACACTTCGACCATAAAACACCTTCGTCAGGAGATTCTTGTATTATTCATACAGAGTGGCATGTTTAGGAGAAATGAGAACAGTTTCAAAAGTTTGTAAAGACAGGCGTAGGGTTTCTAATACTTTTTGGAACAATTGGTTGCATACACGAAGTATGTACGTTTCGCCGTAGTTGTCCCTCAAACGAGTCATTAACTGCTCATTAATTACTAGCATTCATGCCTTTGAATACAAATGAAACTTATACAGGCGAGTTGGGTGAACTAGAACTCGAACGCTTTACCTCTCTCTGTTCTGTCCGTATATCCTAAATTTACCCAAAATAGCGAGCATGAACTATAGACAAAGGCTCCAAAATATATCCAGACCCAGTAATACCAGTAATCACGGATAATTAGCAGTTTTTAATAAAAATTTGTCTTAGTTATATATGAGATATTGTGTAAAGCTATTAGTGGAACACGAGATGCCTGTCATTCTCCGTGAATTAGAAACAACATGCTAGCCTCTGGTTTCCTGGGTCGTAGGTTACAAAGCGGCATAGGGAGGGCCTAAAAATCCTTAGAATGGTTTCCTTCGGAAGGGACATAATGCCGGTGGTACGGGATGGTAGATTTGCACTAAGTAAAAGAACCTCAAACCTGTTAAAGAAGCCTCTGATCAAAATTAAGCGGTCTTTCACGCTCAACATAGAATATGACGCACGAACACTAGCAGTTACAGAACGTCCAGTAATAAAACTCCAATTAACGAGATTCATAATTGACGAAGAACATGTTTCTTAGTCACAACTCGTTGTTCAACTATACGTTATTGGCTTTATCTTTTGGGGCGGATGAAAACTTTAGAACAACAGGTATAACAAAATAAGTCAGAAGAGAAGCGTCTGAAAAATAGTTTAGAGGTAAAAGAGAACTTGGTGTGGAGGTAATATATTTGAGGCGATGAAAGCTTGATTTGAATCCCCTATTTCCTTTTTATTTTCTCATTAGTGTTTACAATGTACGTATATAGTTAGCTTCAGAGATTGTTTGCCATATCATTTAATTTTCATTTCTGTACCTCAAAAATATTATTCTATGAGCTTTATTTTTTTTGAATGTTCAGGTATAAATCACATGAGACGTTTGTTCCTATGGGCGATTTACATGATGATATGATAATATTATGACTAATAATAATAATAATAATAATAATAATAATAATAATAATAATAATAATAATAATAATAATAATAATAATAATAATAGGTTAAATGTTTGGCCTGACTTAGGGCATGCAACTATAACCCAACATTACTGGGTTTGTAAATGAGTATAACTTTACCGAGTTTTCCCATAGGGTTGCTAAATTAAAATAAAATGGGGTTTCATTTCTGGAGCTCTTTAACTGCTGTGGTACCATTCTATACTGGGCGTGAAAGATCGCTTAATTTTGCTCAAAGACTTCTTTTATCAGGCTTGAGGTTATTTTAAGTGCCGTAAATCTACGCCCGGGACCAACGGCTTTACTTCCCTTCCGAAGTAAGCCATGCTAAGGATTTTTACGCCCGAAAAAATCCATCGTCCTCCGCCGGATTTGAACCCGCGACCTTGGGTATATAGGACTGCTATCTAACCTAACTGAACTTAAATGCAATACATTTTAAAAAAAGTTCACATACCACTGACTGACAAATAAGACATTGCAGTTACAGAGATTAAAACAAATGAACAATAAATGCATTTATTTGTAGACACACATTAACACAGTTTTAAAATCTCTGATATCACAAAAGAATGAATTAGGTCTGCGAATACCTAGAATTACACAATTAAAATGACACAAGAATGCAATTAAATTGTTTAAATAATTATACTAACGAACAGAGTGAAGTTTAAAATTAACGATAAAAACAGAAGTGGTCATTTGATACAGCGCAATATGCACATGCAGTAACAATTAGCTGCTATCGTTGTCAATAATAAGTATATATGCTTGCCATCTAATTAAAGAGCTAAAATGTGTTTTAAATTAGTAACTAAACGTCGATTTATTTGCTTTCTGCAATAAAGTCTGCGGTTACAATTGTAAAACAAGAATTACTATTAACACAATTTCAGAGAAACATATTACTTTCTCTATACGAACTATGTACATAGTGTATAGAGGAAGTATTGTATTCCACCCAAAAATTCAATACTGAGATTTCAGCGGAAACACATGTTTTAGGAGCCCCTGAATAAAAAAAAAAAAAGCATTTTCAGAAAAAGGTCCGTGTGTATTGTGTGTGTCTGTGGACAGCATAGCTCAAAAACGAAAATACCGTTAAATACTAAACTTGGTATTTAGGTTTGGTATCTTCCACGGATGCGACACGAAGATTCTCAAGCAAATCCCCTCACCCCCAACTACCCTTTACTTGGAAAATTTTTTGAAAATGTTGATTTTCTGAGAAATGCCTCTAACGATTTTGATTAAAATCCGTATATTAAAGATACTTACCAAATAAAATGTATATCTTGAATTTTCTGGGAATAGCCTCTGAAGAACTCTTTAATCTGGATGAATTTTGCTAAATTTTGCTGAATTGCTAAACGGTAAGAGATAGACAAAAACTTACTACACAGAAAATGTTGATCTGATCAAAACACACAATTTATGTCCTTTAGAATTTTGTTGTGAAGGTAACCCTTTCCGAGATATTCCTTGTTTTAGGTTTCAGTTGTGAGTACTTAAACTTTTCTCAGACAGGAAATGTCCGTTTTTCTTTTGTTCTACTTCTGGCCAAGCAAAGAAGCGATTTGCAATGACAAACGAATAACCACAGCTTTTAAAACATTTGACTACTATCGGATTAATCTAGTGTATTCCCTTATTTTCTTTCTACTTGTAAGGAACTAAGTAGTCAGAACATTCTGCTATGATTATCTCGATTACCAAGGTGCAGAAAGAAGAATAATCTTATGTAAGAAGTTTGTAGAAGAGCTATAGAAAGTCATGTGAGTGTAACACATCAGCTTTTTTTTTATACTGCATCAAATGGTCATATTGCGGAGAACCAAAGAAGCATTTGCTATAATCAGTATATAAGTACAAACAATATGTAACGTATATGGGCCTAAAGTTGACATTTCCCTAGGTGGTAAAGAAACCCTTCGCACAACAGTACTTTACTTACAAGGAAAGTACTTGGGATCGAACAAAGATATCCGTATGAAAGTTTGGTTAAAGGACCACAACACGCAATGTGCTGGTGGGGTCGTTTTTCTGCAAAACTCTGCAATCATGCTCTAGATATCCCTGTAGATGTCATTGTAGACGCCATACGCAATGCAGATATCTTAACTATAAATGTAAATGAGGACTTTCAATAAAATGCTCGCAGCAATATCAATGATTTCAAAACGCACAGTGAAGAAAAGCAAGTTGATCGCATGTCATATTTGCACATTCTATAATATCAGTGTTGAACGCCACATCAATTACACTTTTGAAGTTGTCCATTGGTTCACCAATATCATAGCGTAACGAAGCATTGGTCTAAATGATCCCGGAGATAACTGACTGTAAATGATAGAATGCAAATTCATGATAAAGAATATGCCATGCAATTTTGGCTGCATATTACTGGAACGTAGTTTAATAAAGTCTTTTATTCGCTTGGCATGCATTTTATATTGCCAGAGGTTGTGCATATTTTGTACTTTTAGGCGGACTTATTTTTAAATCTACATCTTTCCCGCCAGATACTTCCAGTAGTACTTCATCCTTATGTCCAGACCAGCATCACAAAGGATTAATGCCTTTCTCGACAAATTTGGATTCAAAACTGACAGAAAAAACGTCGCCAGTTGTTTCGACATCTTCTCACTCACACTGGCATCGACGAAGACATTTGGAGGGCAC
The DNA here is from genome assembly GCA_030762935.1 of Hymenopus coronatus. NCBI lineage: Eukaryota > Metazoa > Arthropoda > Insecta > Mantodea > Hymenopodidae > Hymenopus > Hymenopus coronatus. Next base: position 29,560,352 of record CM060899.1, on the reverse strand, counting down.
CGAGTTTCTATTTCCCTTGACACATGGGATCCAGGCTTTCCACTAGGTTCTTGGAAGCAAATATATTGTTTGGATTACTTTTTTTTCACACAAGCCGTGTGTAGAACAGGATCTGGATGAATAGTCAGACTGGAGAGTTCAATGCCATAGCCGGGATTTGAACCACAGATCTCCCCGTCTATAGCCGGTTGCTCTACCACTGAGCTACCATGGCAACATGCCGACAGAGCAATCAATTTCTCAACTGACTTGCGTGTTTCCCAGTAAATCACTAGGTGATCTCAAATTATTTTGAGATGACAACACCAATGGAGACTTACAAGTTGTAAGTACTTTAAGTCACAGAATTCATAGTATAGCCAACTCTTATTGTCAGTTGGTGCTACCATGGTAACACAACGGCATAGCATTCAATTTCTCAACTGACTCGCAGGTTTCCCGGTACACCACAAGGTGATCTCAAATTATTGAGAGATGACAACCCCAATTGCCACTTACAATGTTATAAGTACTTTAAGTCCCAGGATTCATAGTATAGCCACTATTATGGTCAATTGGTAGCATTGCATTTTTCAATCTAACTCTACCTATCCAAATATAGAGTTTGTCTGCCAATCGACCTTCCATTGATATGGCAACATCGGTCGTGTAACTATATGTTGCACTGTTAACTGATTGCATCATCAAGGTAGTGTTTCTCTCCCCTTTCATGGATAGTGTCCTGTCAGAAGAAAGATCATAGTTGAACTGACTGTGATCACAGTTCCATACAGTACTAATTTCGATTTTTTCTGTCGTGATATTTTCATTGACGTCAGCAACAAACGTTTGAGCACTTTGAACCAGCTCTTCTTCGCTAACTTTATCTTTTCGTGCTTGGAGCATAATGATATGGCGTGATGTTAGCTAAAACTCCTTTTTCAAATTAGTAATAAATCCTAGCGAACCTGTAAAGTTTGTACACCCGAGATTTCTGGCTACGTCCAATGCCCAATGTTGCAAATGAACGGCGGAACCGCATTCTCGCGCTTCATCGAATTTTGCCATTACACGCTCCCTGATGAACTGCAGTGTACGATTTGCTTCTAGTTTCTTTGCCACGTGGTCCAGCATGTTTTTTTAATATTGCTTTTAGCATTTAGTTTACGGTATCATTTTAGAAACTTGTCGTATGTGTTGAAGCCTCTTAATGGTAATCATCGTTTATGTTTTCAAGTGTGTTGTCGTCAAACGACATGATGATACTTGTGACTTTAACCTTCTTTAAGGGTTTAATTCACTCTCACTGCTTCCATCGCCTCTTTTCCACTTGCCGTAGCACTTACCACTTGCAATGAATTGTTCGTCATTATCATCACTAGCATTATAATTATGTGTAGTGTTACAACCGTATCTGATTCTAACTTATGCTCATACTTCTGCACTATAATACATACCAGAAAAATGTGCGAATGAGCCATCTTCTACACCAACACCTTCTTCACGAAGAAGAGTTCTTCGTAACTTCATCTCAACCAATAGCATACATTAGCAGGATTGATTACCAATCGCCGACCCATCTGACACTACACTACACAAATAATTTCACAAAACGCAACTTCAGAGGCACACTGCACCGTTCTTACTGGTCTCAACTGGCATACCGGCAGGTCAATGTGCAATGAGGCATAGCACACGCAGAGGCTCCTAATGGACGACAGCAGGGTTTTGTAGATGAGCGAGTATCACTAGTGCAATAAGGGACCTTTCAATTATCTCTCACACGATGCCCCTGTGAGAGATACTCCCGATTTCATCCTTTGTTCCACATTTTTAGCTCTGATGAACCAACAGAACCACCTCATTATTATACTTATACTAACGGGTCGAAGAATGATCAAGGTGTTGGATGTACCACTTTGGTGATCTCCAGGCTATTTTGTTTATGCGGCGAAATGTGTAACCGCTATCTGCAACTATCCTCCGAGTCTCTGAGTGCTCTCCAAAGTCTTCATGCGCTATACACTTCCACCATGTCGTGCGGCGGCTCCAGGATTGCCTTCACTCCCTTTCAGAAACAGGTCTTCCAGGATTTTTTCTTCGTCCGTTCCTGCGGATGACCTGAAGACGGTGTCACAAGGGACAATTCTTTCTCGTTGGGCGGCAGAATGACCCCGATCAGTGATAACACATTGTGGGTAGTTAAACTACCGAAACCTGGAAAACCTCCTCTGGCGTTTCCCACCGAGAAGAGACCATTTTACATCGCCTGCGCATCGGACACTGTCATTTTAGCGCCATTAAGATTCAATGCGCTGAGAGCCAGTTCCAGTTTATCATTGGAACGCGACCTTGGCAATGAGATACATTTTAACAAGTTTTTTTGCTCCATCACTTGTGTCCTTAAGTTTGCCGTATGACATATGTGCCATCCTGGCGGGCAACTTGATTGCTATAGAACGAGTTTTCTCTTTTATTCGACAGTGCCACACGATTGGCCGTATATAGTTTTAGTGACATTCTAAAGCTTTGGCACAAAGTAGTTTGATTCATTTTAACCTACTAGCTATATTTAATGTTTTAATTTCGGGGGCTATCTAAGTACGCCTTAATACTCTTTATCATGACCTTTTAGTTTATAAGCTAACAGGTTGGGCGCCCAAAAACCATACGCACATCTCTCTCTCTCTCTCTCTTTCTCTTCACATACTCTAAGTATAGGCAATAGTTGGACACTAAGTCTCACAGAAAATTTCAATGCCATAGGCACGCCATGCCGTTCTGGCTGAGTTGGTAAGCGTAAACTGATGAATATTATGAGATCTGTGGTTCAAATCCCACATTGAATTTTTCGGTCTGACTCCGCATGTTTGACCCAAATTTCTTGAATCTACTTTCTGCACTATGTTTGAAAAGTAATTCCACTATTTAAGCTACTAATGTACTGAATTCAGTCAGGGTAGTAACCTCTACGTGCCCTAGACTAGTAAGAGAATAAGCACAACAATCTTCCCTGAACCGGGCACAATTCTGTTTGTTTCAGAATATTTACACCTGCTGCTCTGCAGTATTCCTGAGAGGTTGCATATGGAAATAAGAGGTATCGCATATGTATAGACGAATAATATATCGAACATTAGTATTAAGTTTGAGTTTAAAGAAACAGTATAATGATATCAAAGACGTTTACAAAATGTAATATAATATTGTGACATTTCACATGATAAGGAGATCTGCAAAATAAAGGCATTAGTTATGAGAAGGCCTGCTTTGCCTAATATCCTTAGCGTTTGTACTTTCATTTGCTAGTGATGTACAGAATTCTTGAATCAAGGATGTAAAATATTGGGTTTAACACAAGGTTCAGACAGAAAATAATAAATGTCTATAAAAAGTTTAGTTTTATTGGGTTGTCAAATTTTACATAATCAATGTATTATACATTACATCGATTGGTTCATTAAGATTATTTAGGTTAACAGTTTCACAGACAATTATTACTTATTATATTTATCATTTTCATTTTATAGGAAATTTAGGTAAACACACAATAACCAACAACGAGGTCAAATGTGGTCAAAAATTTCATTGGTACAGTTCTTATAACTTTCATTTAAATAATAACTGAAATTTTAAAGAACAAAGACAAATAATGTGCAACTTATTAAAACATTTTATAAAACTATTATATTCTTTCATTTATAAGAATGTTAATGCAATGAAAAAATATAAATATACTAATTAGTAATGCAGAAAATTTACAGCATGGATAGATACTAGTGATAATAATAGTAATAAAAACAGCAAAAATAAATGCTTGAGATATTCGGTATAATTACACAACATAAACCTATAAAACACCCAACATCTGTAATGGTCTGGAATGTGGAGAGTATACACCGAACAGGGCACATTTAAACTATAAAAGATAAAATGAGGGAAGCTGAATCCATAAAAGTGTAATTGTGCTACTCTAAAGGTTAACATGCAAAGCACCAAAGTCACCTAGGAAGATAAAGAAGTACAATGTCACAAAATGAATCATTGTAATTCTTAATACATGTAAACGTTCTCTCTTCGAATAAATACTACAGTTTATATTTTCGCTTTCCACTTCCTCTAACACGTATTACATACAATGTGCATAGTAGCTAGAGAAGATATTGGATTCCATCCAATAATTTGATGTCGAAATTTCACTTGAAATATGCTTTTAGGTCCCTTGAGCAGCAAAAAAACAATTTTTAGAAAAAGGTCCTTGTGCATAGCTAAAAGACTTGGTATTTATCTTTAGTCCCTTCCAAGGATGCACCACGAAGATTTTCAAGAAAATCCTGACACCAGAAACTGCCCTTTACATAGAAAAAGTTTTAAACATTTGCTTCTTCTTAAAAACGGCTACAAGATTTTGATTAAAATACCCCACATTAAAGATATTAAATTACATTAAAATGTATATTTTGAATTTTCTGAGAATACTCTCTAAAGACGTCTTTATTCCGGATAATTTTGCATGACGATTAAACCGTATGAGATAGACAAAAACTGTCTACGCAAACACTGTAAATCTCGTTAAAATACATAATTCATTTTATATACGCTGTTCTGTTAGAACTGACCGTTTTCTAGATTTTCCTTGTTGATTTCATTTTTAAATTAAGCAACTGTTCTCAAACAGAACCATGCAATGAAACCGAAGCTCTCTTGTTAACCTTACCGACCAGCTTTTAAAAGAGTTGACTATTACTTTAGTCTCATGTATTCCCTTTATTCCCCTTTTACTTACAAGGAAGCAAGTAATAAGACGAATTCTGCTAATTTTTATGTCGGGTGGCATGAAGAAGATAAAGTTAGGAAAAGTTACAAGTTGAATGGATCAGCTAGAGAAAGTAATGCGAACGGAACACATACGTGTATTGCATGCATCTTACCCATGGAGTCGAAACTATATTCGCGATACACTTTCTCAAACACAGAGAGAGAGAGCGAGAGAGAGAGAGAGAGAGAGAGAGAGAGAGAGAGAGAGAGAGAGAGAGAGAGAGATGCATGCGGAATAAGGAATAAGATAGAAGACAAGGGAGGAGTTACAACAATGTGTTTTATTCCATATCTGTGTTAATGCTTCCATTAGTGGCACGCTCATTGGTGCAATTTGGATCACCAGTGATTTCGATGTGAGAAGCTTGTGGTATACAAGGCACATTTGGGTTGTACACTTACGATAAAAGATTGTTTATCGGATAAGAACTCCCATTTAAAAGTAACATGTTTGGCCAGAAAAGATTTGTAACTTGCAGTCATTTGAGAATCTTTGGCATATTAACCACATTACCATTAGAATGGGTTAATAATATACATTTGGTGCAAGAATACTAGCATCTCACATGCCCGGGAGACTTGCAAGCTAACGGTATGTGAATGACTGGTTAGTTTAACAATTTATCCAGGTCTGTACCCTAATATAATACTTCGTGCTCTGAGAACCATATTCTACATACTGTCTGTCCATGAGCAGGAATAATACCAAAAAATTCTTATCTGAACTGAACTGCTCCAGGTAAAATTACGGCAGGAGTGTAAAATTCACAGGAAGCATTTGGCATACATTAAACAAAAAATTGTTACTTATTGAACGTTTAAACTTTTTATGCACTCTTCTCAAATAAGTAGTGTGACTAGTTCCTTATGGATGAACCCATCAGTGGAGAATAAAGAGCAAAACGATGAATATTTCCTGCTTTCTACTATAATAATATTAATAAGGTATTTCCGCCACATCATCTTTATCCCAGTTCTTTTTTTACTTATACACAATCGGAATTTGTTTTCGTCACAAGTTATACATCATTAAGCGTTATATCGCTACAATGGGTTAGCTGTTATATTTTTTTGACTGAGTAATCGTATCACCTTGGCTCAAGATGCTTTTTCTTGAATGCACTTTCTCCAACTTGTTCAAAAATTGATTTCATTTTTATAGTTGGCGTAATTCTATCACAGGCCATATGTTGCTTTAGACTAGTAAAGTCGTGCTACATGGTCTAGGAGTAATATGCCAGCCTATGGTTTCCAGGTCGTGGGCTCAAATTCAGCACAGGACGAGTGCTTTTTTCGGGCTAAAAATCCTTAACATGACTTTGGAAGGAAAATAAGGTCGCTGTTCCCGTGTCGTAGATTTATGACACGTAAAAGAACATCCATAAGCCTGATAAAGAGGCGTCTGAGCAAAATTAGGTGGTCTTTCACACCCAATGTACAATGGAATGCTGAAAACTTAAGCAGTTAGAATAAAACTCAATCCACATTTTTGAGTAGTAAAGGAGTAAACACTGTTTACTCATTAACTGTTTATAGCATACGTGTTAATTAGAATACCGATTTCTTTACTTTGAAGGTACTGGCTGGATGATTGTACTCTGGTACTCTGAGAAGTTACACGTGGAACTGAGATACCATTTGGGAATACAATTATAAAGTATAGAACGTTAGTGCTAAGCCGGCAACATTTAAAGCAACAGCGTAACGCTATTAAGGATATTTAGTACTCCCATATAATAATGTGACATTTCTCACGAATGACTCGTTAGACTAATAACGTTAGCGTTATTTCTTGGAGATATTAATCTCGTGGATGAGTAGTTACGTCATTTAATATCTCCGAAAGGTATTGTTAATAAAACTAGGAGATATGCAAACAAACAAATGCACAAATAAGTTGCGCAAATATTACCTGAGATACTCATGATAAAGGATTCTTTCAAAGTAGAATACAAGCATTTAGGACACGAGGCTATGTTAAGATTAATATTGTTCTGCTTCAGACTCTAGTTGACAGCTGAAAGTGTTCATTGACTGACATAATTTTCCTCAATGTTTCCGACTTTAATTCACTATGAGACTACTTGCATTTTAAGACCCGTTTTCTTACTGTAATCCCACACCACATTTTTAAGGTTCTATGAGAGCACTTTAATAAGTAGCAGTGCTTCAAAATAGGTGTTGTTAATGCAAGTTGATGTTACCACCGTGTACTGATATTTCTTATACGTCGACAAAAGGTTTGGTAGGATTAACAGCTTCGTTTGGATCTTGCAGGCGTTTCAGTTAGTCTTCAATGTGGCTTTGCTGAAATGAACAAAATGCAGTATAGTTCAGCGATTCTTTTTATTACTTTTGGATGGACAAATTTGCAAGAAGATAACAAGCAGCAAAATTGGAAGCCACTCCTGTTTATGAGGATCTTTCCCCACCTACGGCAACACTTAAAATATTGGTTCTCATCTTTAAACCTGCCGACATCGCCCAGCGATGTAGCTATCGAAGAAATAATTAATTCTAGCTGATCATCAAATGAAGGTTCTTGAAGTGGACAGATGCCATAGTGTTGGAAGTACCCATGGGAATGACAATTCATACTTTGCATGCTAAGTTAATGATGAAACACTTGTGAGTATGATGGATGTCATGATAAATAAGGGCAGACAAGTGGATGCAACTTCCAAGATGTGTTTGGAGAGATTTAAGCCAAATCAAAGGGCTTTTTGCATTGAGTTGTCACCATCAATGAGACCTGGATTCAGCAATGGGCTGCTTCCGGTGAATCTGCTCCAAAGAATGCAAAAACGTTCCAATTGGCCGAAAAATAGATGGTGAAAATGTTTCGGGATATGAAGGGTGAGATACTCATTGACTTCATAGAAAAAGGAAAAACTATTGCTTGACAATTCTACAGAGGGTCAATGGCCCGATAGGACAGAAAGCCGAGGACATGACCCCATTTTGTGAAGATAAAGTTTCACTACAATGCATAGCATAGTTATCTGGAGTTGTTACCAGAAAACTACTCATATTGCTGCCGCACTCTCCCATATTCATCCAATGCGGCAGCATGCGATTTTATCTTTGTTTCCCAAATCAAGAAACGGCTCATGAAAAGCAACGATAAAATGAGACTGTGGTCAAGACACAGACGTATTTTGTAAAACCTGATAATTCCTATTGTTGCAGAGGTTTAAAAACGGTAGGATCGTCGTGAGAAATTTATATCCCTTAAAGGCGACTATATTGAGAAATAAATACATTATGGAACAAGATGGCGTCATTATTCCTAGCATGGCTACTTATTGAACTGCTCTCATACTCAACTATATGAATGGACATATCTTCTATAACTGTAGCAACGTTTATATTGTTCGAAGAAGATATACCTCTGAAGGGATTTATATCAATGTGCGAAGGAACACCATATCAAGAACTGAAAGCTCAGTAAAATATTTGCCAATACATTCAGACATTTATGGTTTTATACAAGCGTGAATATTACCTTGACTTGCAAGATGTCCAAACGCATTAAAACCGGTTCCATACTTATGGTTATATGCCAGTGTGAAAAGAAACATTGGTTTTAAGAAGTGCAAACTCGGTAAAACATTTGCCACAAGTTTGAATTTTGTATGGTTATATGCCATTGTGAGATGAGAGATGTATTTGAAGACTGAAACATAGGTAACACATTTGCCAAACATTTCACACTTACGGTTTCATGCCAGAGTGAGTGCGAACATGGATTTTCAGGGATGAACGCTTGGTAAAGGAATTACAAGTTTCACATTTATATGGTTTTACATCAGTATGAGTGAGATCATGTGTTTTAAGGCTAGAACGGTGAGTAAAACACTTTCCACAAGTTTCACACCTGTATGGTTTCACGCCATTATGAATGCGAATGTGGCCCGTAAGATCTCCAGGTGCAGTAAAACATTTGCCACAAGATTCACACTTATATGTTTTTATGCCAGTGTGAGTGTGAAAATGAATTTTAAGTCCTAAACAGGTAGCAAAATATTTGCCACAATTTTCAGAACCTATATGGTTTTATGCCAGTGTGAGTCAGAACATGGTATTTTCCACAAGTTTCACACTTGTAAGGTTTTACACCAGTGTGAGTGCGAGCATGGCTTTTAGGGGTTGAACGCTTACCGAAACATTTACCACAATTTTCATACTTGTATGGTTTTATACCATCATGGGTGCGAATATGAATTTTAAGGTCTGAACCCTGAGTAAAACATTTGCCACAATTTTCACATTTATATGGCTTTACACCAGTGTGAGTACGAACATGGACTATTCGATCCCCAGACACTTTAAAACATTTCCCACATGTTTCACATTTGTATGGCTTTATACCAGTATGACTGCGACTATGACCTTTGAGGGCTGAGCACTGAGTGAAACATTTGCCACAAGTTTCACACTTGTATGGTTTTATACCAGTGTGAGTTCGGATATGATGTCTTATAAGGTTTGAAAAATGAGTAAAACTTTTGGCACAAGTTTCACATTTGTGTTTTCTTTTCCTGCTGTGATGTTTAACATGCGCTTGGAATTTACGACGCTCAACAAATCTCTTACCACAAAATTCAAAATTGTATTTATTTGTCTGACCATGAACAAGGATATTATGCCTTCTCAATATTATTTCATAAGAAAAACTCTTTTCACATGCTTCACATTTATAAGTTTTCTTAACACCATCACCACTTTGTAACTGATAACCAGTATTGAATGAGTGCCCATACGTGAATGACCTTGGTGTATTATGATTGTGAATACGCTTCTTCAAAAAAGAAAGTCGCGCAAAGCTCTCAGCAGATTATTCACATTTCATCGGTTTTCTGCATTCATTACCTACAATACAATGTTTTTTTGTAAACTCATTAATGGAACTTTTGTCACAAGATTCACATTTGACGAATTTAGAACTGCTGTCTATTAGTTTATGAGTTTTTAAGTTTTCTTTCTTGATAAAACCTCTGCCATATTGAGTCCACTTGTGGTTGTTTACATAATTGTGGGTTGCTATCCATGACAACTCACTGGAACATTTCGCAAATTTATCAAATCTATTAATATTCATACTGTTTGAAGCAAGTATTTTTGAATGCTCATCTTGATCAAGTGTTCTGCTAGAATTTGCTGTTTGTATACTTCTATGGGCTTCTATTTTACATGTTGTCCCATCAGTTCCAAGCTCTTGTTTTGTTAAACTTATATTTTCCGAAGAAATGCTGGAGAAATTTTCACCATGGCCTGATAAAACACCAGTATGTGACCTGAAAGTCACACCAATAGTCAAGTTATAATAATCAGTATTCAATATGTGACTGCAGGAAAACTGAAAGTGTGCAAACAAATTATTGCTCACACTGTAAAAACTGAAGTCTTTTATATTAATCTGATTACTTTCAATTATTAGAATATTGTACATACTAATGTGTTATCTCCTTTGTTTCCCACAGAGGTTTATTTGGTTGTTATCTAGGATATGTTTCAGTAGCCTAATATTGTTTTTGTGTATCCCAAAAGGTATTATAGGCCGTGCCATGGTCGAGTGATTAGACCAATCACCTCTCACCGAAGTGGCCCGGGTTCGATCCCAGGTGACGGCAAGTGGGATTTGTGGTGAACAAGGCGGCGCCGGGGCGAGCTTTCCGGTTTCCGCCGCATCTCATTCCATTGGTGCTCCCATTTTCATTTCATGTATCAATTGCCATTGTCTGCAGTGCCATAGTAGTAGGTATAAGCGTTAAACACTACAAAAACATTTAATTTTTATCACAGAAGTAACAAGATACCTCACAAGATGATATATTCTTAAAACCAGAACATTTAGAAATCATGTTCAGAACATAACGGTTCATCATAAAACCTGTTGGTTTAATGAGACATCTAGAGATTATTTACTTAAGTCCCAAGTGAGACACGTGTCAATATATATATGGTTTCATACCCTGCCTTAATCCTTTGAGGAAGATCTACCCGATCAAAGGTAAGGAACAGGGTCCGGGTAAGAACAAATTCACCATTAACCTTCCGCTGCACCTTATAAACAGAGATTACGCCCTGGTGTGCCACATCCTCTTGAAGCTCCTCATTGGACAAACCGTCTAATGCGCGGGTGATGATAATGCCTCGCAAGGAGTTCAAGATCTTTTGCTGTTCGACCTTAACTGGTACCTACCTAGCATTTTGGCCTTGAGTAGTTTTCCTGCCTGGGATGCCGTAATTGTTTCTATCAGAAGGGCGCTATTACATGTTTTAATACAAGAGTGTACCGCATCAGCAATTATATTGATACCCTTTTTATACAGTAAAAGGGCTAATGCAAATGAATGTCTAGCTTTCCTCTGTCCTAGTTATTACTAAGTAGCGAGGACCACTACACTCGATTACTGCTTTTCCACTGACTATTTTAGTTTTAGGTTTTCGGTTTGCCATAAAAATTGTATAAAATTTTATTCCCCAGTGCTCCCCAACCACCACGGAGCCCAACGAGGTGTCACCCCACTTGGGCTACAAAGAGGATATAGCAGGCTCGCCGTTCAACTCACTCTGGAGTTCAGTATAATACCTAGCTCTGGCCGATTGCTTAGATTCAGCCTGATAAGATTCGTCTCCGCCCCTCTACACATAGAACTTGAAGTGGTGCATTTTGTTAAGTCACTCAAAACGGATTTGCATATTTGCAAGGCAAGTTTCCACAGTTAACTTATGCAAAATTGAAAGAAGGAATTTTTATTGGACCTCAAATCTGAAAACTCTTGGAAAGCAAGATCTTTGAGAAAGTTACAAATGGAGGAATTAGCAGCTTGGCAATCATTTACAATGGATGTACGTGGTTTTCTTGGAAAGAAAAACCATAGAAATTTGGTTTCAAATATGCTGAAATACTACAAAAACTGGTTTGTAGAATGTCTTTGAAAATCCTTTTTTCCATTCACATCTAGACTTTTTTCCGGAAAATTTGGGCGATGTTAGTGATGAACAAGGGAAACAGTTTCATCACGACATTTTCGTCATGAAGAAGAGGTAACAAGGTCGTAAGGGCCCAGTAATGATGGGGGATTATTGTTGGCTTCTTGTGAGGGAAAACAGCAGGAGTACAAGAGGCAATCAAATGCTACCATGTACTTTTAAGCAGACCTCCTAAATATATATCCAAATATTATTGCACACATGTAAAACATTTTGAATTAATCTTGTTCCCTTAAACCTCGCCTGCTTTTATCGCGTAGGCATGAACAAAGTTTTTTTTTTTTTTTTTTTTTTTTTTTTTTTTTTTTTTTTTTTTTTTTTGGAATTTTACGGGGCTCAACTACTAGAATGTCAGCACCCTTATAGAACCAAAAAAGCAGGTGTCCAGAGCTAAAATCACGACAAGTTATCACAGATAATAACAACAGTTAAATCAATAATTAAATAGAAATTAAAGATATCCATTGCTAAAAACTCATTAAAACAGATAAAATCATTAAGAAAAATGCTCAGAAGAAGAAGAAGTTGAATGGAGCTAAACCTAAACCCACAGTAAACTAAAGCAGTATTAACACCTAAAACAAATTGAATCCTGAGTGCAAGACAAATTTGTGATAAACATTTAAACACTCTTTCGACCGCCTCATGATTTCCGGCAAGGACTTCTCGAAGGGAAGCCGGCAGCTGGAGATTTGTGCGATGAGCTGCTAGAGCAACGCACTCTAGCAGTACATGCTTTACCGTCAAGGACGCTCCACAGAGCGGACAGATAGGAGAGGACCTCTCTATAAAAGGAAACTATGGGTAAAAATACAGGGGCCAGTGCGCAACTGAGCCAATATCACCTCCCCCAACGAGAAGTACGTGAGGGGGTTGGCCAGGTTGTAGGGAGGTCTTTCACTTCGATAATCTTGTTACCACGGATAGCCGACCATTCCGCATACCAGCCTGAAAGCACCGCTCTCCGCACAACTACTTTAAAATCTGTCGCTTTTATACTAGTAACAGTAAAGTAACACTGAGCTCTGTGACTGCTGACATCCGCCAGTTCATTCCCGGCAAGCAAACGTGTCCAGGAATCTATGAGCACTTCACATTTTCGCAGGAAGCGTGTAAAATGTGGAGGGTGGCCTGAACGCTGCATTAAAGGATGTTGTGGTACAGATTACGTACATTCTGAAGGGCACTAAGGGAATCACTCATAATAAGTCAGTCACCCAAGTGTCGACGGCGAATATCCGGTAATGGCCCTGTAGTATAAATTGATGTGCTACTAGACAAGCCAAAAGTGGACAGATCGGTCCCAGTAATAAGGCAGATCCACCGCATCGGGCACTTACGTCCATCGGTGTATATAGAAAAATGCGGCCACTGTAGCTTGATAAAAGTTCTAAAATCCAGGAACCCATACTAGACATAGACTTAGCAGATTTCGCGCGAGCCGTCATCTCAGTATCTACGTGGGATGAAGCATGTAACTAAGGCGGATACACCCCCTTCCCGCTTGGGAAACATACTAGACATTTCAATATTATGCTGCCAAAGAGGCTCACGCAAACGAAAATCTGCAGGCATTGTACTGAGTATGAAATTGCAGTAACGTTCGTCCTGCTCGGTACATAAAAAAGGGGGAAATGCGTGAAAATGAGTTGCGCAGGTATGCACTTAAGCCAACAGACGTAATTAGCTAGCAGAACATTACGTCGGCATCGCAGAAGTTCTGCCGCGTCGGCGTAGAAGCTAACAACTGGGCTGGTCGGCAAAGCAGTAACAGGACGCCCTGATCATGGACCATCAAATCCTCTCAGCATAGTTGGGCTTCCAGTGGAATAACCAATACATACATAGTCTAACTTGGATCGTATCAGTGGACGGAAAGACGGAGCAACACTGTCCGATCCACTTTCCAAGATTTTCCGCTTAGTATCCGTAAACTATCTTTTTTAATTTTTTTTTTAAAATACAGTTCCGGAGTCTGATCAGGACTCCGACACTGTTTACCCTACTTTTTATTTACCTAATTTGATTACTGTGATTACCGTATGATTACTGAATTTCTGTTTTACTTTTTACACACACATACACAAACTTATGACACCCATGCCCAAGGCGGGACTCAAACCCACGATCCCCTGCGCTGCGAGCGCGGCCATGGAGACCAGCGTTGAGAGAACGGTCACATGGCGCTTTTAACTGTGCTATATGTGGTTTCCGATCAAATCAAGCCAAGGAATAACGTCTCATTTGCAAATGGGAGGAAATCTGGCTCGAGGCGAAGAGAAGGCGGCAATCGTCATCTACGGCGCCAGAAGTTTACGCAAAGGGACTTCTCTGTTGAGAAATGAAATCCGTTTTTAGAACCATCAGACAAATTTTCCAAACCCGTTCCAAAAACGATGCAAGCTGAGAAGATGGCAAAGTCCTCTACGAATAAGCTGGACGAGACCTCGGTGTAACACATTGCGATATAGAATTAATCGCTTAGCGAAGGGCGTCATGCTTAGTACCGATACCCGTGGCGCTGCATTCTCCTGAATAAAAGAACCGAGTTGACTCTTATCGGAAAACGTGGTCTTTCATGAACTCCTAAATGGACAACGGTAGGTCTCCACGTTTATTCCAATCGTGGAGGAAACGTAATATCCCTGCTGGCCCACACGTATTATAAGCCTTCTCCAGGTCAAAAAATGTCTAACTGTTTTACACTTTTTAAGAAAAACGTTCATTATCAGCTTCGATAGCGATATAACGTGGTCAATCGCTAACCGACATCTTCGAAAACCTCACTGTATGTTGTTCAGTAGATTCAGGGATTCCAGCCATCACATCAACCATCCATTAACCTGCGTTCCATTACTTTGCAAACGTAATTGGTGAGGGAAATAGGACGTGGAAGGAAGATGACGGTCCTTTCCAGCTTTCAAAATAGGTAAGATCCCCCATCTTACCTAAGATGGTAAGACAGCTGGATAGGTAAGATTCCACCAGTTACCTGGGAAAGTGGCGTCAACCCAGATACCATTATAGACCCCAGCAGGAAAGCATTATCTTCAGGGGGAAGATTTTGCAACGTTTGAACGTGGGTTTCATCTGGACCGGGTGCGGACTTTCGCGTCTAACTCCACCATGGTTAAAAGGCGATAGGAGAATTTCCACCTGAGCCGTAAATAGAAGAAACTCAGGCGAATATTGTGTAAGCTAGACACCTGAATGAAAGCATTAGCGAAGTCAAACGTATCAGCAACAGAACCTACAACTAAACTGATTTAGACCGCTTAAGGGGCATATGGGTCGGTTTTCCGGCCACACACCTCAACTTATCTCATATGACAAAGGGAGGTGTAGAGCAACGCTGGAAAGCCCGAAGAGCACGCCTACGAGCATGAATGACATCCCAGCATTCATCCGTCCACCAAGGAACCGGAAATCCACGATTCCTGTTCATACTTTAAAACGATTAAACGAGGAAAAAAGGTTCCAGTTGCAAACCCAGCGGAGGAAGATGGATTTTTTCGAACGTAAAAATCCTTAACATGACTTCCTTCGGAAGAGAATCAAAGCCGTTTGTGCTCTGTCGTAGATTTAGGTACGTAAAAGAACCTCAAGCCTGATAAAGAGGCCTCTGAACAAAATTAAGCGTTGTTTCACGCCTAATATAGAATGGGACGCTGAGAAGCATGGTAGTTAAAAGGAGTCCATAAATAAAACTTCATTTCCATTTCCAGGTAGCTCAAAGAAAACGCCATCTAGGTAAACATGTGGGACATACATCTTGTGCTAAGAGACTTTTAAGAATTGGAAAGTAAGTCAGATATGATATTCCAGCATAAGCTAACTGCTAACTGGGGAGAACAACCCGCTATATCAAGGTGAGAAAAGATGTGGAAGGTGTCAGATAAAAATATTGCCCAAGAAATCTGCAATTCATTTATCTTTCGCACTAGCTCGAGATGAGCCCCAAGAGAATGGTGGGCATTCACGTCGCCTACCAATAGAACAGGTGTTGGTGGTTGAGAAATGAGCCCTTACAAATCAGTGAGCGGGAGGTCGTCAGGTGGAGGTAAATATACACTACAAATGGTAAATCTGACGGAGGGCAGCGTAACCATTTCAGTGACTGACTGGATGTCGGACAGTAGGGATATGGAGTCACCAAAAGTGTAAAATCTAATCAACTGCACCCCATGCGCATGAATACCCTCTTCCGGTGATAAATAACATCGGACAGAAAAATAGTGCCTGAAGCTAATGTTATCTGTGGACGGGGCTTCGTCTTCTGTAAGCAAACGACCAAAGGCTGATTCTGCTTGAGCAGCAGTTAAAGTTCTAGTCGATGTGGTCGCATGCCGCATATATTCCACTGTAGGATAGCCATGGTCAATAGAATGGGATAAGTTCTAAATTGAAAGGCGTTTCTCTATATTGGGTGGTGCTGGTCGATATAATCTGTTCTCTGCTGTTGGACTAACACTCTTTTCAGGAGCGCCATCTTGCTGCTTACGATGCAGCGGGTGCAGAATCCTGCTATTGCATCTCTTCAATGGAGGAGAACCCCTTTCCAATGAAAATTTCGGTTCGAGAGCCTCGAGCCGATTGGAAGTATGATCAGCGAAGATTACCAGAGGTCGACGGTTGAGATGACAATAGTATTGTACTCCACTTTATATTGGCGGATTTGGCATATGTTGATGCCGACGTAAACGTAGAGGGCTTCGGTAATCGTCTGACAACGATAATCTTTCCCGTAATGGTGACCCATTGATATCGCGGGTCTGAGTTGGATTTCCCGCCTTGGTTAAGGTTTAGCTACGACTGAGGATTGACGGAAGCGCAGGAGCTTAAGGAGAAGGACCCCTCTTTCACCCGTATCTCCTGGATGGCTTTCTCCCCTGCAAAACGGGGAATCTCGGGAACTAGATGGATGTTGCCCGTTGCAGTTTACGCTAGATGGGGTTGATGTGCGACCGCCAAGGTGCATGACATTTTCGCATTTGACACATGTAGACCTACCACCACAAAACTAGCTGATGTGCCCAAAGCGCTGGCACTTGTAGCATATGAGAGGGTTAGGGATGTATGGCCTAATTTCGTACCCTGCCTGAGTCCCTTGGGGTAGTTCTACCCGATCACAGGTATGGAACAGGGTACGAGTATTCACAAATCCACCATTTACTCAACTCTGAACCCTGTGCACAGCATTAACACCTTATTCCACAATATTCTCTTGAATCTTCTCATTGAATGTACCATCCAAGGTGCGGGTGGTGACAACGCTGCACAAGGAGTTCAAGGTCCTGTGCATCTCAACCTTAACCAGGCAGCTGCCTATCATGTTGGCTCTTAATTGTTTGGCTTGCCATATATAAAGTTTGCCGTCCCACTCACCCTAGGCTTAGGTACAGTATCTAGTCCTGGCTGATTGACTAGGGTAGGGTAAGTCCATTCTGTTAGGTGAAGCAGAAACCAAAGCAGTGTATGAAGTTGTGCACCCTCGCCAGTCACTGAAAGACAGAAGCCCAGGCTCAGATACACAACCCTCAACCAACCAGGATATCCCCTTCCTGCGACACAGGTTTCCATGCACTGCTATATGCTGCTGAATGTTTTGATGGACTGACTCCCTCACCACTCAAAGGTTGCCTGCACAAAGAAGTCAGGGTTGGCTTGGGACACCAGGTGGTTTTTTTTTTTTGGTAGTGTTTCACGCCCACTTTAAACACCAGGTGTGTCAAAACTGTACCTAATATATTAGGCTCCTGGAGGGGGGAGTACCATTCATAATTGTGGCACTTTTTAAAAATATTATTACATTGAAACTCCATTTAAAAATGGAAACAAAAAATTGCATCATTGTTAGGCATTAAAACCAAATTAGTCATTGGTTAACTATATTAAGATTATGGAAAATTTATTTTGCACATTTTACTCTTCTATTACATATTTAACTGTATGTTGTATTGCATTCCACACAAACATTCTTTGCCAAGATTTTAATAGAAAAATATGACTGAGGCATGAACACAAACAAGCATAACTGAACAGCACAAATGAACAGCTTTCAGTTTAAGATAAATACCAAACTTGGACATTTAAGTCTCTGTCTTCCAACAATGTGCAAAACAGATTTGTAAGACGATCTCCTACGTGAATGATATGGGTAATGATTACTACATTTTGATTTTCTCAAGAATGGCTCAAACAATTTTGACTCATATGTTTAAGAGATTTTCTTGGCAAAATATGTACAAACCATAAGAGACTGC
Source organism: Hymenopus coronatus (assembly GCA_030762935.1). Taxonomy (NCBI): domain Eukaryota; kingdom Metazoa; phylum Arthropoda; class Insecta; order Mantodea; family Hymenopodidae; genus Hymenopus; species Hymenopus coronatus. The sequence continues at coordinate 29,542,293 of CM060899.1, read as the reverse complement.
TTTTTTGCTTAATACACATGACATAAGTAGAGGGGTATTCTATTTCACCTATATTTTTGATACCAAGATTTCACTGTATAACTCAAAACCAAAAATTTGGCCAACACCACACATAGTAATAACGTTTAGTATCTTCCAAGGATGCAACAAAAGATTGTGAGGAAAATCTCCCCACCACAAACTACTCCTTACATGGAAACATTTTTTAAATTTTTATCTTCTCAAAAATTGCTCTAACGATTTAGATTAAAATACCATATACAAAATATATTTACATGACAAATAAAATGTATATCTTGATTTTTCTGGGATTAGCCTCTGAAGACCTCTTCATTGTTGATGGCTTTTGCATAACTGGTATACCATAAGAGATAGACAAAAACTTATTATACAAAAATATTAGATCTTTCTAAAACGTTCACCTTTTTCCTGGAGTTGACCATTTCTAAGATATTCCTTGTTATTGGTTTCAGTTTTAAAATACTCAAATTTTTTTCATATGGCAAGTTTTGTACTCCTGACAGTGCAAAGAAACAAATTTCAGTCGCATAGCCACAAGCATTTAAAAGATTTCACTATTACTTTAGCTAGTATATTCCCTTATTCCCTTCTACTTATAAGTAAAGAAGTAATAAGACCATTTCTGTTGATGTTTATCTAGATTAGCATGAAGTTGATAGAACCACAAGCTCTTTAACAATAATCTTTACAAAAGAGTGGAGAAAGTCACGTGAATGGAACACAGAAGATTCTTTTGATTTTCATATTATTGGGCATTACTTAATTTTTTTTTTTTCTGATTTGGGAAGTCATTATTGCTGTTTTTCCTTATGCTTATGCAGAGATTATAATTTAAATGCCATCACATAATGATCAACTTTTAAAGTATTTGACTTTGCTGAATTCCCCTAATTGTCTTTTACCTATCAGATAATATACATTAAAACCATTTCTGCAAATGGTACATCTATGGCCCAGATTCTGATGAACTATGTTTTAATTATTGCATCACATGCATAGCTAATGAGTACATAAATCCTTAAATGGGTCCCATATAGTTAAAATGTATATTTGTTAGATAATATTTCCCATTGTGAGTTTGATTTATCTTTTATTTAGTTACTTTACTGCACTTAATTGTGTATATAAGCATTTTATATTATAGATATTTTGCATAAGTATAATTTTTCAAACAGCATAAACTTCAATATTCAACTGAGAAATAAGAATAACTTTGCAGATCCATTACTAGCATTCGTAAAACAAAATTGTATTCTTATTGAATGGTTAGTCCACAAAGAGTTCTTCTATCTATAGAGAGCAGGAAGTAATTAAAGAAAAAGAAGAATATAGGAGACTGTGTATACTATATTTGACCTGTTGATTAACAAAACCCCCAGTTTTGAGAACAACATTGGACAAACTTGTGCTACATTATACAGGTTTGCACACTAAACAAAAATATCAAATGCTTAGATGATTAGGACTCTTCTGTACTTCAAATATTCAGGAGTGCTGACAAACAAAACTGCAATGCCCATCTTGGTAGTGTGGGAGTAGCATGTCTCCCTCACATTCAGAGATTGTGAGTTCAAAGCTCCTTAGTTAGAGTTAACCAGGCAAGTTTTTTTGTTTTCTTTCTTTCTTCAGAGCTTTCCCTTATCCTGAAAAGATGAACGTCAATGAACTTTAAGCTCCATGGACCCCAAGGTCATTCAAGCATCATTTAAGCAATTTCATTCATTGTCTGATATGACCAGCCAGGTTAAAGGATGTTAAACTACAAAGAAGAAGAAATTGTAGTAAACTATTCAAAAGGAGCCACAGTTTCAATTCAAGAGTATCAGAACAGAAGAGGTATATTGTCTTTTTTGCAGACCTACAAAAGGCATTTGATACTATCAAAAGAACTATTATGGAACAACCCGAGAGAAAATTAATAGGTGTAAAACAGTGATTTGCATAAAGATGGTCACCAATAAAGTAATGGACTGGGTAGAGAATACTATTGGTACATTAAGTTTCACATTATTTAATTTATTTACAGATGACACTGAAAGAAATGGGGAGGGGGGGTTTGGCACTGGCCATCAAATATTCCTGGCTTCTTTTTTGCAGATGATTGGTAGCAATAGCAATAATAAGTGGAGGTTTAAAGAAAGCAATAGCAGTAACAGAACAATTTAGCAAAGATTGGGGTCTGAAGATAAACAAAAATAAATAAAAAACTTGCAGTATGTAAAAAAGGAAACAAGCTTAGCAGGGATGGAAATGTTGCTTAGTGGGAAATCAAAAAGAGGCTGCAAGGAGATGTTATTATTTAGGGATAGGGTTGCAAAGCACAGGAAAAATGTGCTAGGCAAAAAACTAGCTATAGACAGTACAAGGACCTGCTTGAAGAAAATACCAAATAAGTACATGGCTACACCTGAGTCAAAAATGATGCACGGGGTGGAAGTCGCATACCAGAAATAGGATGGGAACCCATAGACGAGATGCAAATTGATTCTGGGTTTATCGAGAGTAGTTCCAAGCTGAATTGGGGAGAGTTGGCAGGATAGGATTAGTATTCAAATGTGTAATGAAATACCAGCATAGAAGAATGAAACATACCTAAAATAGATCATCCATAAAACACAACACTGGTGGGCTGATTGGTCAGGAAAATTAATACATTTAAAAGCTCAACATGCCCTGAAGAGGTGATGACCACACTCCAACCATAAGTCTCTAATAAGTTCAATATTACAAAATTTCTCCAGCGCTGTAGAATAAATACAGCCTGGGAAACTTTAAAGGCTGGTTCACAACCACTGGTAACTTAAAGAGAAAGGGAATACATGTATTTAAATGGAAGTGGTCACAATTGAGAGGAAGCCTTCCCAAGCCCCAGGAATGGGAAGCAAGTCTTGGCAAGTTTTAAGTTTCTTGTTCTTGTTACTGGACACAGCATTTTAGATGCATATTGGGCTTTATTAGAATATTTGATGTAGAGATTATTCTAAGTTTAGTATGAAGAAATATTAAAATTGTTTTGAGGAATTATTATTCATCCCAATTTTCTGATGCACACTAATTGTTTGAGTGTCGTCTTCTCCAAAGAAAAGAATTTTGAGATCCTTGAACAACATATGTAATACATATAATGAAACCTTTTATTCAGAATTCTGACTGAGGGAAAGATATGAACTATATTATGTACTAGCTGGTGTGACATTTCTCTCTCGTTCAAAATAATGAAGAGAATTCAAGCCCTTGAAAATGTGGTCAAGGCATCATCAGACTCTGCAGCAGAAAGAAAAACTGTAAAACATGCATGGTGCAGGTTTTGTCCATCGAAAAATGACAATAAAACAAACATTGTACATGGAAAGTGTAGTAAACACATTTGTAAAGCACATGTTACTTATTTGTGTCCATATTCTTCTTTCTGAGGAATATCTGTCAAATTTGTATTCAGTAATTATTGTAATATTGTATTTAATATTTTTCAATAGTTCTATATAATGTAAAGTAATTCATGGTTCAAAATTGTTCAAGTTGTTTGTAATGAGTAACAATAATAATAAAAAGTATAATATTTTATCTTATGATTTATCACTCATTTTATCTGATTATACTGAATTATAATGCTTCGGGTCATACTGACCCGAACAGTACATCTGTATGGTAAATTTGAACAGAACAGCAGGGTTAAAAGAACCAGAAGTGTTGATAGGAAATCCAATCATAGAGCTTCCATCCATAACACTTATGGTTCTGAGCACCATAAAGCTCCTACTACTACATCTGAAGATGCTGAGGAAGTCAGATAGTATATACAATGATTAAAGCTGTGAAACAGTAGTCAGTTAATAATTTGTAACTTAAATAAGTGAAATACAAATCATGTTAAAGAACATGAATGTTATAAATCAATAATTAGCTTCCTTGATTTATTTGCGGACTGTTGCACATTGTAACAAATATCTTTCTTTCAATTTGCTGATTATTTTTTTTCCATTGTGTACTTTAGCATCCTTAAAATTAGTAGGTCTTGTCAAGATGAATAAAATCAATGATATGATGTTCACACAAATTTGTTGTTCATGGAGCTTAACAGTTACTTGATGTCGCCTTCTCAGAACAGGGGAAAACCATAGAAAAAACCTTATTTGAGTAACTCAACCTACTAAAATTAGAAGTCAGGAACTCTTGTCAGACAGACACTACATCCATATTACAGAATTGGGCTTAAAACAGTTTGCATCCCAAAAGTGCATTTCTAATATCATACAGTCCTCTCAGAACAACATACTTTTTGCTATGAGAGTTGATTCAGCTATTATTTTTCCGGCAGACACTTTTGACATTTAAGTCTGTATTTCCTACACTTTATCTCAAACCTCTCCAAAACTCAAAACACTTGTAATATTTATTGAAAATTGTATTATAAAAACTGCTGCTTACAGAATTTACCTCTCTCTGTCACTTAGAAATCCAAGCCAAGCTAATTCTTGCAGAAATACAAATAAGCTGTACATCTTTTCAGTATTGATTTTAATGTGGTTAAAATGCAGTAGAACAAAGAGTGCTTATGCTACTTATATTTACCTGATAGAGGGTTTACTAATTTTAGCAGCAAATGCACTTCTCCACTGACTCTTATGTTGCAACTTACATTTGGTTTGCTACATTCTTACCTTTATGCAGATGATGGGTGGAGAACTTTGCGCAGGATATCACAATGCAGCAAATATAACTACAGTTTGACATAAGGAGAATAAACTAGCACCAACAAAAGGTGCTAGTTTAATAAAAGCACTAATATACTTCCAATGTTTAAACTCTACCCTTTATTGTTACTTTCATAACAATTCCACAAATTGTTTATATTAGAGGCCTTAAACTATTATGAAATACATGTAATTTTGTGTATGCTTTGTACGAGAACAGAAAAACAAAACATTTCAATTTTAACTGCTTACACTTTGGAAAACTTCAGCTGAAAATATTTCAAAACTGAGATAAAAGTACGTGTAATGACAAATCTTTCCTGCAGTATTAAAATGTTTGCACTTATATCTTGTATAATTTAAAAATAGACAACAATGTCTGCATTTGGTGCTAATAGTGATAAATTATGCAAGCTGATAGCATTGAGATAAAGGAGCATCCGATTTGTATTATCTGCAAGATTTAATAATGATGATGCTCATAACACTAATGACAACAATGATGATGATGAAGATAATTATAACAATAATAATATCAATATTTTAAGTTACTTATTACAATTTACATTCCTATTTGTAGTACTTTAATGTGCTAGACAAATACAAAGATATTTTCTTAAAACTGATATTGGACTGTCAGACAATGGGGTATATGTATAAAACTAGAAAAATAAAAAGGAAATGGCATGTTATTTATGGATGCTCTTTAACTACTGTGGTTCTCAGCATCCCATTCTAAATTGGGTGTGAAAGACCACTTAATTTTGCTCAAAGGCCTATCAGGCTTGAGGTTCTTTTACATACCATAAATCTACGACAAGGGACCAATGGCTTTAATTCTCTTCTGAAGGGAAGCCATGCTAAGGATTTTTACACCCGAAAAAACCCATTGTCCTCCACCAGGTTTGAACACATGACCTAGGGTATATGAAGTCATCATGGTAACTATTACACCATGGAAAAATGGAAATGGCCTGTTATTTATGGACGCTCTTTAACTGCTTTGGTTCTCAGCGTCCCATTCTATAATGGGCGTGAAAGATCGCTTAATTTTGCTCAGAGGCCTCTTTTATAAGGCTTGAGGTTCTTTTACGTGCCGTAAATCTACGACATGGGACCCACAGCTTTACTTCCCTTCTGAAGGAAGCCATGCTAAGGATTTTTATGCCCGAAAAAATCCATTGTCCTCCTCCGGGTTTGAACCCACGACCTTGGGTATATGAAGTTAACATGGTAAACATTACAACATGGAGGGCGACACTAAACTAGAGAATGTGCTTCAGAGCAAAACATAGAACTAGAAGGTTTAGCATGCAAGTAAGAGTTAACCAGCAGAGGATTTAAGAAAAATCTCAAACTTACTCTTCTAATTGCAAGGTTATGCTTCTAATGTTATACTATATGTGCATTATAGTCCTATGTATTTGTACTCCAAGAAAGAGTTGATGAGGCAAAATACTGTTAGCCAATAAGTGAGTCTGTTGCTATATTTAAGCACCATGACGTTGTCTGATTCTGACACTAGTATAGGGCCAATTGAAAATACGATAATAATTTTAGTTTCAAATTCAAAACACTATCCAGAAGGATTTGAAAAGTTGCAAAAACTGCAGGCCGCAAGGAAGAAAGATGAACCAATCACAGAAATTTAAAACTGTAATTTCCACTTCAGCTGCAATAACATCTAAAATGAAGACAGGGTTGGAGAAAAAATGCAGAAAAAAGTAGATTGTAATAAAGAAATTTTTTATGTTGAGGTGTTTAACACATTGAAGCCCAAGCCCGAGTATAAATCCAGCCGAGCAAAATGGTTATGAGGCCCACGCCCGAACATAGCTTGGGAGAAAGACCTGTATGAATTTCTGCAGATTATCATAAATGCTATTGTTAACAAAATCCCAGGTAGAAACATGCGCTCTTCACTACACAATCTCCACACTCCAATTGAAAGTTAGAGAGATGAAACAAATTTTAACTTCAAAATAGGGATGCAATAAGAAACTGGCGCATGGTTTATAAGTCTGCTGCATGTCAGTCAGGAGTTAACACATTGAAGCTCAGGCATTTCTTTAGTTGAAGCACCAAGAAACCCAGGGTTTTTACACGTACTTTAAGTTATTATTTACAGTACAACAATGAAATCTGCTAAAATGTCTTGGTACAATCTAAAAGTATGGTATTTAAGGATTCCTCAACAAGTCAGAAAATAGTCATAACTTCTGCACAAATATTTTATTTTAAATTTACAACAAGTATCAAATATGAGTTTGAAAAAATCTGCTTAAAGCAGTTTACACTCCATTTATTGAAAGCTTGAAAATCTCTCCCTTGGAATCAGAATTTTTCAGGGCTTCATTTGCATCCGAATTTCAGCTTCATTTTGCAGAAATCAAGGAAAGTGCTGCATTTTAACATTTAACAACACCAAGCAGATCACCATCTTCAAGGAAAATGGCAAGACTGACCCGAGAGCAGCCAATATTACTAACTCTCCTAAATTTCCTAATAGTTGAATACAGTGAGGACAGATGGCAGCAGAAATCAGACAACTAAACGATAACTGAAGCATGACCTTTGCCGCATAGCTCTAGATTGAGTTACGGTCATGGAATTGCACTAAAACCGATAGAAATACCTTCCCAAGCTATGCTCGAGCATGGGCCTTATGATAATTTTGCTCAGCCCGAGCTATTGTCAGGCTTGGGCTTCAATGTGCTAAACACCTTTAACACAAAATTTAATACAATGTTGCAGGCAGCTTTCTCTACTGATTACAGACTTATTTATATCTGTCACATATTATATTATTCAAATAAAAGGTAGATAATTTATCCAAGTAGCACTACCCAAAAGATTTTGCCTAAACTATTTCAAATAACCAAAATATCTTAGTTCCAAAAGAGGAACAGAAACAGCATTACAATGTTTAGCCATGTAATAAGCTCTTACATTGCAAAGAAGAAAAGGAATTGGAAACACTTTCAAGCAGTTCTAGGTGCTGTATTCAACAAAGTGCAAACATACAATATGGAGTATTTAAAAATGGTTAACAGAATGAAAAGATGTGATATGCTCTATTCACTTTACTTTCTCTACTGTTGTACAAACAAGCTATTCTTATAAAAGATTATTCTTTTGTCTACTTCACTTTAATCAAGATTAAAATTAGCAGAAATGGTCTTAATGCTTACTTCTTTACAAGTAGAAGGGATTTAAGAGAATACAGTAGGCTAAAACGATACTTAAATCTAAAGCTGTCAATATGTGACTGACATTGAAAATGCTCCTTTCATGGCCAGGAGTAAACAAAAGAGATAGGAAACTGACTAGGATATCCTATTTGAGAAAAGTTGGAGTAGTAGTTCTAAATTGAAACCAGTAACAGCGAATATCTCGGAAATGGTTTGCTCTACAAAAAAACTGTATATTTCATAAATGTTATGTTGAAATGAGATAAACAGTGTTTGTATATAGAAAGTTTTTGTCTATCTCTTCAGGTTTGCCAGTTATGTAAAAGTCATTACATATTAAAAGGACTTTAGAAGCTATTCCCAGAAAACTTAAGATACACATTATATTTGTCATGCAATATATATGGTACTTTAATAAAATCTTTAGAGCCAATTTTGAAAAAAAAAAAACAATTTTCTAACATTTTTCCATGTAAAGGGTAGTTTGGAGGGAGGGCATTTTCTTGAAAATCTTTCTAAAAATGGAAATGGCATGTTATTTATGGATGCTCTTTAACTACTGTGATTCTCAGCGTCCTATTCTAAATTGGGTGTGGAAGACCGCTTAATTTTGCTCAGAGCCCTCTCTTATCAGGCTTGAGGTTCTTTTATGTGCTGTAAATCTACGACACGGGACCCACAGCTTTACTTCCCTTCCGAAGGAAGCCATGCTAAGGATTTTTACACCCGAAAAAATCCATTGTCCTCCGCCGGGTTTGAACCCGCGACCTTGGGTATATGAAGTCAGCATGGTAACCATTACACCATGGAGATAATCTTTGTGTCACATCCTTGGAATGGTTTCTGACTTATTGTCTTCAGAAGCACACATGGGCCTTTTTCTAAAAATGCTTCTTTTTGGCTTTAGGTGACCTCAAAACATATATTTCCAGTGAAATAGTAGTGACAGTAAATTTTTTGGGTGGAATGCAATACCTTCTCTATAGCTTATGTACTTAGTACATGTAGAGAAAGTAAGTATTTATTTAATATAACTGAATGAGCTGTGCAGTTTTTATGCAACAGGCTTTTGTGTACCTCTTGTAGATTACTAATATTACAAAATCCATTTGATACAAAATTCCAGGATGTACATTTTGTGGTGCAAGTATCTAATACACATACTATTTGCCGGCTAGCTGAAACCTGTAAATCTTTCCCTCAAACTGTAGATCCTAATAATTTTGCGATGATAAATTAGAACATAGAAAATTTCAATGCAATAAATTTACAAAAATTACAAGTATAAGTCCATTTTAAGAGAAACTTTGAAGACCTGATAATATTGCATATTTTACATAACATCAACTGTAAACAAAAACTGCCACAAAATGGGAAACATATTCAGTAGTAGCCTGAGTATACATTCCACATGTGAATAGTGTCTGCTCCATAACAGTTGAGATGATAGATGAATAGTGGTAAATTCCTCAAATGTGAGTCATCCTCTGTAGCCTAGGGGTAATATGCTAGCCTCTGTTCCCAAGGTCACAGGTTCAAACCCAGTGGAGGGCAATGGATCTGTTTTGCATGGCTTCCTTCAGAAGAAAAGTATGCTGTTGGTTCTGTGTCATAGATTTATGGCACATAAGCCTTATAAAGAGGTCACTGAGTAAAATGAAACAAGGTTTTCATACCCAATAAAGAATGGGAAGCTGAGAACCACAGCAGCTAAAGAGCATCTACAGATAAAACCCAATTTAATTTAATTATGAACAAGTTGATATAACTGCAGCCGTTCCCAACAAAAGTAACAATAACAACAACAAATACCATGATATTTATGCATAAGCTGTTTTACAAATGAAAGTGTAGTTTATGGATGTTTGCTGCGTACATCATTAACCACAGCCTTCTAAGGCAAAAACAAAGTAGTGTGTAAATAAAATTGCAGTTGAGAATATGGATAGACTGAAATATGTGATTCTATGCACATATACCTTAATTACTGCTGCCAAAGTCACAAGATGGCAGGATTAATATACTATTAAGAACAGTGCCCCCCCCCCAAAAAAAAAGCACTACCCTCTAGCTACCTTGACTTCTACCACAGTGATGTCATGTCTACCATGTGATGTCATTAATGTACAATTTTACTATAAGAGCATGGGAAAAGAAGTTTCCTCACTTGAGCATGCTTTGTAGTGTGCATGCTGTGTATATTTTTGGCCCATAAGGTAATTACTTCATACCAGTTGCACATACAGAGAAGTTGCTTAAAACATACACATCAAGATATGCTACTGACATTGAAGCCACATTTCATCGAGTTTAGAGGAGTAGCACGGAAGTTTTAAATGCTGTGTATTTAAAATTACCACATATGTGTTGTGTAAGCAACCACCACTGCTTATATCGCATACCATAGAAGGTAAATAAGATAAATAATTTATGTAAGGGAGTTGACTTCCATATTCCTGTACTTCATTACTGAATATGTGTACCCTGGTTACTGCACATCTACATGTTATGCAGAGCCAGTGCTTAGCAGCCAGTGATGAAGGGTAAGCACATGCAGATATGCTCTATCATTGCACTGTATACTATTTACTAATGATCGCTAGTGCTGCTATATATTTTGTTGGAGCCAAAAGAAGGGTAACCATGATTGTGATGTAAGATGGACACTCAGATAAGCTGTGGTTGATCATAACACTGAATATCAATTAAGTTTTCTATTAAAACCAGCCACAACAGATCTGTAGGATGGTATTGGAAAAATATCCATCACATAACATACCAAATATAGCTTTCTGCCTCTTCTAAACATAAGACTGCTAAATTTTTGAAGCTATCTTTTGTTACAATCTTCTACTTCCAAAACCTGTAATTGAGAATGAAGAGAAGTGCATTTTCTGATATAAAAAATTCCATAAATTCCATTTGTCACCTTACCTTGAAGCTTCTTCTGAAGAACAGGAAGGACCACCTACAATGATTTCATCCTTTAATAAATGAACATCAACTGTTTCTTCATTCTGTAAAAAAAACATATTTCACTGTTATCATTTCATGGATCTTTTCACTGTATCTAAGGGAGCTGGCAATAGTATATTGTGATATAATGGAATAAGTGGTTTAAAAAAGAAAAGAGGAAACATTTACAATAGATGATTAAATCTAGCTTGAGTTACACCCTGTGGACGCTTACCACAATAACACCATCTGACACTATGAAATAAAAGTCATCTCATTTATTTAGATACATTTTCATTGTTCATAAGTAGACTGCAGATTTATATACACAAAAACATTAATATATTCAGTAAGAAGGTTGAAAATATGGTCTAAATTGCAAAAGTATGCTCCAGAAATATTTTAATAGCATAATAAACTACACAAGTTTCTTATATAACTTTATGGGTTTACCTCAAGTGGTAAGTGTATTGATTTTTAATCTTTCATTTGTTTTAGGAAAAAACAATTGTGTCTTATATTGGGTGATGAAAAATTTCTTTTTATTTATTGAGAGAGATAAACCTCCCCTGCCCTGCTTTGTCCACTACAAAACCCACATGTGGTCACCTGGGATCAAACTTTGGTTACCTTGATGAGAGGCAAGCAGTCTAACCACTCGTCCACAGTGCAGCCTGGTGTGGCGAATGAAGTTAAGTATTTGCTTTTACAACATAATTTTAAGCAATTGCTTAAGATATTGTAAATAAAATTCTAGTAAATGTTTACTCTCACAACAGCAAAAGTTATTAATAGCTGTAATAGTAAATCTGAATAGTACATTTTCCAGAAAATTCTTAAAATTGTGGATAAAAAAAAAACAAAACAAAACAAAAAAAAAAGACAAAAAAGAACCAAAAAAAAAAAACTGTATTCCAATAACAATAATTCCAGGCTACCCTGTCTAAGATTGCATGGTATACAATTTGAGCACTTGGGTGCTTGGCTCCCTCGTCTTCATTTGGTAGGTGTTGTGCAATGTCGGAAACAGAACAAAGCAACAACATTGTGACACAAGATAATTTATTTCATCTTTTCCAGTTACAAACTTCATACATATATAGTTAGCTTCCTGGAGTTGCTGAATTTGGTATCCTGTACAGTTAACACCCTGGTTATTTATGTATATGATGTATGTTTCCCTCTATTTGTACATTTTTAAATCCACCAACTTAATCTATTTATCTCTTTTATAACTTTAAACCTCATCAGTTCTATTATTAAGATCCACTCTATCTTTGACAATTTTCCTCCTCCATTTCTCTCTTAATTTCCTTGTATAATTACCTAGTTCCTACAGAAATTCTTTCTTATTGTTTGCAAAAAGTTTTAAGTACACTATCTCTGGTGGTAACTTTTCCCAGTTTTTATTCCATATTTTTTTCTCTCCACATTTTAGTTTCTTCGTACTCAAATATACAGTGTAAATTGTTAGCGATATTGCCACATAGTGGGCATACATCTTTAACAATTTTTAATAACATTATTCCTGTTCTTGCCAGGGCCACACCCTCTCTATACAAGTTTCACATCCCTGGCAGATACCCAAGTTTGGGCACTTTCTTGTCATACTTTGTAACATGATCCACATCACCCCTCAGCACCTAAACCTTTTGTTTCCTTTCCTCAAAAATGTCTTTCCTTTCTAATAAACACTTCTTCCTATTCCCCCTGAGACCTTACTGTTCGTTTTCTTTTTCATTGACACAAAGTATACTATTTACCCTGACAACTAGTGCTTCAGTTTGTCTACAGATCCTGAGTTCATGTACATGCACGTGGGATGGTTTTGCCATAATTGCTGATGGACACAAAGAAAAAAACTGTCTTTGGTTGAAAACACTACCGAAAGACAGGCAGGCAGCTCTCTCTTTTTCCCCCCTTGGCCTTCACTACCCTGTAAACTAGTGCCCAAGAAAAGGTATGTGGGTAGTAAACAAAACAGCAAAAACGAGCACCTGTTCGACATGTGCTCATTGTCAATGTTGCCTGGAATAATAATATTTAAATGTTTACCAATGTTTGGAAAACTTTAGCTTGCAGTGGCTTTATTGTTGGGTTCAATGCAATAGAATTAACATTTTGTCATGCCACAAAGTGATATAATTGTTAATACTAAATTTCTTTCTTTAGTACTTTCCTGATAGTTTTCAAGGTTTACAACATCACTCCCCCAAATAGAAAATTATTTCAGGCACTCTGTATAAAAACTAAATTTTTTGTTTCTACTGACATACTCAAGAAGTATACAGTAGAAACTAGTTTTCCTAAAGTTTGGCAAATTGGGATTTCTGTTTACAGCCTGCAGCACTTCGCAATTTCTTTCTTTTTTCTCTTTCTTTCTTTCCTTTTTTTTTTTTTTTTTTTTAAAGAAGCTAAGTCCTTTACAATAAACAGCACTTCTACATATCCATTGCATTTACCTTCCACTATAAGTTTGATTCTCCAAGTGTTGAGAGGTGGCCAGTGCATGAAGTAAAGCTTGACACTGGTTAACTCTACTGATAAATTGTCTACATCCTCAATTGTTATAATATAGGGTCATTATATTATATGGTAATCCATTTGCGGCATTTCTCTTCTTCACTACTACAGTGACTTTGGACTGCTGATTCCCGCTTGAAAATGCATTTTTGCCATTTCTGTGTTGCTGAGTCAGCTGCACGTGTAGCCAATCATTGTCAGTTAGGTGCTTCTATCGCTGCAGTAAACATGATGTGTCACTTAACTGTGATATTTGTAAAGTTTACTTTAAGCATGAATCTGCTCGCTTAATGAGCAAGGAGTTTGCTAAAAAGTTTACATACTCTGTAAATAAATTTGAAGCTTTGGGTTTAGTGTTGGACAAGTAACATTCTAGGAGAAGTCAAGTTTTAACAGAAAATAAATTGGTGACACATTGGAATGTTTGCCTTGAAAATTGCTGAAGAAATAAGCACAGTGAACAGGTGTATCTCCCATTTTCTGCTAGAAATGCTACACATCTGTTGAAACTAAAACTTTATCATTACACACAAGTGCAAGCATTAAAAGCAAATGACCCCAGTAAACCTGTGAATTATTGCAATTGGTTGTTTCAATCTGTAGAAAGAGGTTTCACTGACCCAAACTTTTGTTTTGCTCTGATGAATCTTGGTTTCATTTAAATGGGCATGTGAATACTCACAACAGTCGATACTGGGCTTCAGGAAAACCTGTGCTATTGGATGAAATGCCTCACTATAATCATTTGGTGTGCAATAAGAGCTAGAAGAATAACAGGCTTCATTTTTTTTGATGAAACAATAAATGCAGAGCATTATCAGAGGCTAATTCTCAAACCATTTTACGATTGCCTAAGAGAAGAACAGAAATCATATGGTTCCAGCAAGATTCCGCACACATGGCAGCCAAATTGTATATACAGTAAACAGTAAGAGAGGTGTTTGTTTGATGAAATAATTATTAGTGCTGATTTGTGGCCCCCTTGTTCTCCTGACCTAATGAGTTGCACCTTTTAATGACTTCCCTCTAGGGTGTTTCACATATTGATCAGAAGTGGCCTAATGAGTTGTGATTTTTACTTATGGGGTTCTTTAAAAGACAAAGTGTATTGTTCCAATCCTTGCACACTAGAAGAACTTAGAGATAATAATCGTGCATGAAATCACAACAATTTATACTCCTGAGCTCCAGCAAGTGAGTGACACATTTTTAACAGGTGCAATGCTTGTTTGAGAGCAGAAGGTCAACATTTCCAGCATCTATTATAAGCTAAAAATTTTAGTCTGCTGCTGCCCACATAGTTTTCGTGGTAACTCCCTGCTCTCTCGCAAATTGTTAGAGAGCGCGCAAGTGGGTTATCATATAAAATAATGACACAACTTTGAAAAGCATTTCATATAATCTTTTTTCACCACCTTTTAATGACTTCCCTCTAGGGTGTTTCACATATTGATCAGAAGTGGCCCTGTTGTGTATACTGAATGTAGTACTTACTTGTTCCCTTAACTGTGCAGGCCTTCATAGATTCTTTCCCTCTCTTTATTCCTCTCATGTCTAAAGCATTTCATGCTACTAGCTGTGTAGGCAACACATAGTAATAATAACCAATGCCATGTCAGAATGAAAGGAAATTCTGATTACTTCTGATTAGACTCACTAAATCATTACTGATTAAACTACAACTATTGCTTGTTTCACACCATGATGTATGCATCAGAAACTACATGTGGCCAGGTTAATGGTCTTGGCAAGCTGGTAACACAGCTCAACAAATTTCAGAAACTGTGAAACTTTATAGAAATGTATAAACAAAAACACAGAATTATTTGACTCATAGAATGCTGCTTATTTCAAGCAACATTTTTCATTATAGGTCATAAGGTATATGTCAGTTTTACTTCCTCCATAAAATTAGATGTTGACAGACAGTGGTTTAGTTACATACTCTTGGAAAAAGTATTTCTTTCTGAGAATAATAAGAGGATTTCCTTTCATATTGGTAGCTGACCTTAATGTATTTGGAGGCAATACCTAATAGGAAGAGAGACATTTAATTCTGTATTTCATAGCACACATACCAGATATGTTTCCAATCTCCTCTCTACCTTCATTCATTATGTGAATTTTTGCACAATTTTGAATAACTTAAAACTTTTTACCACAATGTCTAAATAGCAAATCTTGTCCATCATCATCTTGTGGTGCACTGCTGTTGCCAGTCATCTCCTATCATTCTCAACAAGGTATATTTCTGTTCTCTCCTCTCCCCCCTATTATAAGAATTTTGTCACACAAATTTGAATTAGATAAAACTGTTTACAACAATGGTTTATGTTACCTATATTGTCTAAATAGAACATTTTATCCATCATTGTCATTGAAGCTTTGCTCCTGGCATGAATATTTCTGCTCTCCCCATTCCTCTCTCCCCTCCCACATCTTCTGTGACTGTGACTTCAGAAAGGAACCTATGTTCGAAGTTGTAAAGCAGATAAAGCTTCCATCCATCTAGCAAGGAGTAAGAACACACTATAAAGAGAGTAATTCCCCTGAGACTGGAACCAATAACAGCACTTCTGAGGGAAAGACTATTACACTACCTCTGCAAAGTTACAGGACTCATTATTTCTCAAGTCACTCTTTGGACTGATGCTACCGTGGCATCAGGTTGGATACAAAGTAATTCAAACAACTGGTTTTAATTTAATTGTTTATTCACACAAACCATGTGTAGGATAGGAATTGGATGGGTAGAGTCACAGTAAAAAATTCAATGCCAGAGTTGGGATTTGAATCATAGGTCTCCCAGTCTCTAGCTGGTTGTTGCAACACTGAGCTAACATGGCAGCATGAAATTTCTCAACTGACTCACATATTTATCAGTAAACCACAAGGTGACCTCAAATTATTTTGAGATGACATACCCTAATGGCAACTTACTGTGTTGTAAGTACTTTAAATCCTGGGCTTCATAGTATAGCCAACTATTATGGTTCAACTAGTTTTAATTTAATTGTTTTTATTGTGTGTAGGACAGGAGTTGAAAAAGTGAAAAATTCAATACTATAGGTGGGATTTGAACCATGGACCTTCTGGTCTCTAGCCAGTTGCTCTACCACTGAGCTACCATGGCAACTTGCTGGCAAAGCTGGGAACTGAAGCCTGGGTCTTAAAGTACTTATAACATTGTAAGTCACCATTGGGATATGCCAATTCAAAATAATTTGAGATCACGTTGTGGTTTACCAGGAAACGTGCAAGTCATTTGAGAAATTCAATGCTATGCTGGTGTCGCCCTCCGTGGTGTAATGGTTACCAGGCTGACTTCATATATCCAAGGTTGCGGGTTCAAACCCAGCGGAGGACGATGGATTTTTTCGGGTGTAAAAATCCTTAGCATGGCTTCCTTCGGAAGGGAAGTAAAGCCGTGGGTCCCGTGTCGTAGATTTATGACACGTAAAAGAACCTCAAGCCTGATAAGAGAGGCCTCTGAGCAAAATTAAGCGGTCTTCCACACCCAATTTAGAATGGGACGCTGAGAACCACAGTAGTTAAAGAGTGTCCATAAATAACACGTCATTTCCATTTTGCTATGCTGGCATGTTATTATGGTACTCAGTGGTAGAGCAACTAGCTAAAGACTAGGAGATCCGTGGTTAAAATCCCAGCTATGGAATGCAATTTTTCAGTCTGACTATATCTAATTCAAACAAATTGCAGACATTTATCCGTAATCACGTGATGGAGAATACAGCCATACAACCACCCAGCCCAATGGAGAAGCTGCCCTGGGAAGGACAACCTAGCAGACATCCTATCATGAGGCATTAGAGGAGATCAAACTCAACATCTACAAAGATCTTGGTGGAGTGGACCTACTTGTTCACCCAACCAGTGAAATTTTGCCAAAGGTTTCATTGACCCCTTTACCCACAGTAAAAAAAGAAGAATACCCAGCAAATTATAGTGTTGACTATGCCAACAAGCCCTTTGAATGTATCCAGATTCAGAAATTACTCAATACAATGCTTGGGTTGTTTTCTTCAATCAATGCAGTGGTTTGGTTTGCAAGACTATCACAAGAAATAAAGCAGCCTACATTGTCCTAAAAATATAATATACAAATGGACATGATTTTACGTGTACAACTATAGGTGATAATTCTTTTCTTGAAGGCAATAATGCATTGAATATCCATTTTGCAGATTGCACTTCAACTTAATATAAGGTTTTTTTTTAAGCTTGTGAAAAATGTACTGTATTATTAACTATTACTATTACAGCAACAATAATGATAATGACAATAATAATAATAATAATAATAATAATAATAATAATAATAATAATAATAATAATAATAATCATAGAATCTCAGCACAAAGGCAATAGATGCCACAGTAATACAATGAAATAATTACAACTAATATTACATTTAAAAATGCAGAGTGCATACACCATTGAAGATATAAAATTATACAGGCTAAAAGCTCATAACTATACTGGATACCCCAAAGTCCTTTATTTATACAAAAATATTTGAAAGATAATAAGAATGTAAGCCGTATACTATAGTTTTTCTTAGTTATTATACGTATATAAAAAGGTTTAGCAACAAGCAAGTCATACAAATAATGTTTAAAAGTTGCTGTACTATTTAGTGAAGATAGCTTATTATACATTTTAAAGTCTAGTACTTCAAAACTCTACTGAATTATTTCCATCAATGAAATGGAACTTCAATGTGTTGCCAAGATCTAAGTATTATAAGAGCGTATATTCTATTTATTTAGTAATTATGATGATAAGTTTTTATATATAATAACACAGTGGACATATATAGATTCAGTAGTCATTATTCTTACTTCTTGCCTGCGGTGCCACAAGTAGTAAAAGCGGGCATTAAATGCTACCAAAAAAAAATTATTCTTACTTTAATAAATACAGAATTATTGCAATCGATGATATGGAACATCAATGTGTTACCATGATCTAAGTATTATAAGAGCGTATATTCTATTTATTTAGTAATTCTGATGATCAGTTTTTATATATAGTAACACAGTGCACATATATAGATTAAGTAGTCATTATTCTTACTTCTTGCCTGCGGTGTCACAAGTAGTAAAAGCAGGCATTAAATACTACCCCCAAAAAATTATTCTTACTTTAATAAATCCAGGTTTGAAACAAGCTAACTTTGATTCTTAAGACTTGTTCTAATAAACTTTTTTCTGGAATAAAGTATATTGGAAACATGGGAGCACCTACTCCAAAACAAAATATCATAACAATTATGCTGTGGAAGAAAGCAAAATATACACCTCAGAGGCATGCATTTTCAAATTTCGAATTAAATGTGTTTTCTACAGAGGATTTAAATGACTGAAAATCTTTATTCATGCTGTATACTGTTTATTACACTATTTCTTATTGTTATATTCAACCATTTATATGTGTTCTTATTAAAGTTTGTATTTGTTAATGTTTTTCCCTGAAGCAACCTCACCATAAAGGAAGTTATGAAAATAAAAATGATAGTATTGTAAGCATATAGAATAGATATCAGATCACAAAGGATGGAAAGCTCACTATTAAAAATAATATGCTACTTGGCTTGCATAGAAAAAATTACATTAAAAGGATGATCAGAATGAAGATAATTTGCATGTAGCAAGTGACAGACAGTAAGACGCATCCAATTTTTTTGGCAAAGTATATTCTTTTGTAGAAAAAAATATTCTATAGTGAAACTGAAGGCAAACAACATTTTGGATTTTATTGTCAGGCAAGGAGGAGCATTGACTGGAGAATTGCAAAAAATTTTTGAACACAGTAGTTAAAAAATACAATTGTTTTTAGCTAGATTGGCATACTAGCATGTTTTGGCTGCAAATATTCTTGGTAAAATGATATCTGACATATCTCAAAATAAATCCACAGAATTTGTGATTGCAGAATAAGAGACATAAGCGACATTTCAAGAAATGTGGGGTAATTGACAAGACATTATCAAAAACACGTGAAACTAAATGAAATGATTACTATCAATTTTGACTGCCAAATGGAATGAAAGAAGTTTCTGGAAAAAATGTACATTAAAGTGAGCAACTGTGGCTCTTTGGTTGCTTCATTTTAAGAAGTATAAATATAAATTAAGTGTATTTAGAAAAAGTCAAAATGCACAGTGAGGAACTATGGAGTGTGAAATTTGGTCAAATATTACTTGGTAAAAGAATATCTGACATATCTCAAAATAAATCCACAGAATTTGTCATTACAGAAATAAGACACATAAGTGACAATTGCACAAATGTGGGGTAATTGACAAAACATAATCAAACACACTTGAAACTAAATGAAATTACTACTATCAATTTTGACTGCCAAGTGGAATTGAAAGAAGTTTCTGGAAAAAATATACATAAAAGTGGGCAACTGAGGCTCTTTGTGTTGCTTAATTTTAAGAAATATAAATATAAATCGAGTGTATTTAGAAAAAAACAATATGAGAGTGAGGAACTATGCAGTGTGAGACTATCCTGCATACGCAGAACTGCTGTATTCCAGGCCTACTAGCAATGGCACTTAGCACAGATATCCATTAATTAAAAAAAGGTTATGCTTTATCCTTTTTATTTATGTAAATCTAATTTCCCAGTTCATCTTGTAGATATTTTAAGTTTTTGCATACTGTCATATTTTTAGTTCAGTTCTTCTTTAAGGAATACCTGCATGATACAACAAAAAATGAACCATTTAAATTTGGTGCACTTTCTCAATGTTCATAAGAAAAACCACTTTGAAAAACTTTTTTTGCAAGAAAATGCATTACCTTTATTTCCTCCTTCAAAGAATAATTGGTGTAGTCCAAATGTTCTGCTGTCAATGTTTCCACAAATAAAGGTTCTTCCTTTATCTCTATCTTCATATCCACCTGGCCACTGCTCCCAGTTTCTTCAGCCATTGTTATTCAGTCTAAGCATAAACAAACAAGTCAATAAAATAGCTGATTTAATATATTTACTATTATAGTACAATCAATCTTAACATTCATTTGACTTTCTATAACCACCCTTTTATAAACTACTAAAGAACCTTATTTTTCTATCTATTTAAAGTTAAATGAGCTAACATTTGAAAAATAGTTTCATTATAATTTCGTTGTATGTTAAAGAGCATAAAATAGGCTGACATCATAGTCAAATCTTTCAAAATCAGGTCGTTATCTGCTGGCATGAAAATTCCATAATCTTTATATGCCATCATTTTTTTTTTTTTTTTTTTTTTTTTTTTTGGTAGTATTAAACACCCGCATTTACTACTTGTGGTCCTGCAGGCAATTATATGCCATCATAAGAACCTTCCCATGTCCCATTTAATAAATTAACTTATTACAAAAAACTGAGGAGTTTGTGTAAGGAACATAATGACATTAAACAAGTACATCAGAAGAGACGGCAGTCTTTTAATATCTTTGCAGTGGCCAACTTCTGTGTATGTACTTAACTCTGTATGTGACCAAAGTGTTCAGTGCATTTTATTTTCTCCAGTATGATTATTTCACATTAAACCTAATATTTCCATGCAGAATATGCAAAAAATTGAATATACCTATACAGAATTTTAATGCATATGTCATAATTTTTACTTCCTCATTAAAAAAGAATTAAAAACATGGCCTGCATATACATGGGTCTCTGAACAGCATAACTCAAAAACATATGTTTAGTTAAACACCAACTTTTGTTGAGCATCTTCAAAGGTTGCAATACAAATTTTTTCAGCAGAAATCACCTAAATGCAAACTACCTATACTAGGAAAAATGTTCATTATTTGTTTGTTTTTTACAAAAGGCTCTGAAAACTTTGATTATCCCTGGCACAGGCACAAGGTGACATACAATACCATCAATTTAGTTTTCTTAATTACCTACAGTATTTGGGTGACACTGAAATGAACTCGTCACATTTTGTTGAAAAGCATGTAGCCAAAAATCTTCTTGCGAGCTTTAATGTTGCTTATTCGTTTACTGGTGCTTATCAAAGAAGCTGCTACCTTTTACAGCAGTTATTGCCTGCAAACATCATGAAGTTATTCCTCTGGGTTTTGGAAATTACTTATTTGCCTGTGAAGATTGCTATTAGCAGAAGGAAAATGTGGCTATGGGGTGCCTGGTGAGTCCATTCATTGCAAATTACTACAAGGAATACTTTGAGACCATGACTTTGATATTTGCCAAGTAAACCACCAACATGCTGACTTTGCAATATAAATGATAACATGTTTTCTATCTGGAGACTTGGAAAACATGTTTTGACAAAATTTCCATATTATATCAGCAATATTTATCCATGTAGAAGTAGAGAGCAAAGAGGAGAGCTTGCCTTCCAGAACATACTTGTGGCCAAGAAGTTCAATAGGATGCTCAGTCACACAATGTACTGCAAACCCACACATACAGACCTATAACTCCACAAACTCTTCAATCAACACCTTGGCCAAAAGTGAGCTATCATTAGAGCCCTAGCTGATCCGGTCAACTGCATTTGTCAGCCACAATTACTTCCTGTGGATCTCTCTCATATGAACAGTACACTGCAAGCCAACACAGGAAGTTAAATGAGCCACACATCCAGAATGAAGCCTTTGTCAACAATGAACCAAACTGGCTATAGAGAAGACTGTAGCCTTTCTTCCATACATCATAGGTGTTATTGACTGCATTGGGAAACTTCTCAACTACAATATTCATACTATCTACAAATGTACACATCTATGCAGTATTTTCACATCTTGGAAATGTTGGGCATGAGGTTAAGGGGTCAGGAGTTGTACCAATGTTTCACATCCTTTTACATTAATAATGAGGGACTTTTTATCATCAATTATTTGGAACAGTCAGGACTGTACAATATGTTTGTCCTCAGTGGTTTAAGAGTATACGTTGTCTCTGGTTCCCAAGGTCGCAGGTTCAAACCTCACAGAGCAAAATAGATTTTTGGGCATAAAATCCTCAACATGGCTTCCTTTGGAAAAAAAAGCTGGTGGTACTGTGTCATACATTTATGGCATGAAAAAGGATCTGTAGCCTAATACAGGCCTCTGAGCAAAATGTCTATTATTTCATGCCCATAGTGATATAGGATGCTAAGATTCATGGTAAGTAAAGAACGTTCATAAATAAAACCAAAGTTTAATTTTGAATACACAAAATTAAAATGAAATGGGTAAAAGAAATAAGTAGATAAATAAAGTTAATGTCACTCGAATTCCAAATGTTAGTCTTGCAATCGGGTAAGCAGACTAATAATTATTATAATACATCAGTATTAAAGCAAAAACATCATTTCTTACCAAATACTTAGATTTCTAGTCCATGTTTATGCTTCAAACATCGACTATAAATAAAAATTCACTCAAAAAATGGAAACATATCTTGCAGTCATTGAATATAAATAAGATAAATGAGAGGGACCTAACTTGACAGTTGACATTATTCATTATGTGTGTTTGCGACCATTACTATTTACTAGAGGTGCATATCTGCATGCTAGACATTTTGTTGCAGCACTGTGGAGAGGACTGTGATGGTGATGAAAAATAGACACACAGAGTTGGTTCTTATACAGACTTAAAGTCAGAATTTAACTTTTTTTCCCATGCCGTTTCCAAACGTTCACGATCTTGTCGCTGGAGAAAGGACTTAGATTTTGCAGTAGACCTGACGTTGAAGGTATTGGTTCAATAGATGGATTCCTTCTTGGAGGAGGTGTTTCTGATCTTGATGACCTAGGCCCATGATGTGGAGAAGAAAGTGCAGAGCTTCTGGGATCTGAGTCAATAGAATTATTCTCAGGAGAAATGGGTGGCACGTCACTCTCTGATATGAGAAAATCCAGATCACTGATAATGTTTGGATTTGGTGGATAAATCCCAGTTTAAGAAAATCCTAATTGAGCCAGTTCCATTGTGCATACCTTACTAAATGCTGAGCCTACTAGTCCTGCAATGTCTGTCACTGATATTTTCAGGTTCATGTATTTTCTCATCCACAAGGAGCATACTTCGTTAAAATCACTCTTGAAAGGTTTCATTACTACCCTATCGAGAGGTTGGAGTTTGTGGGTAGTGTGCGGTGGTAGGCTGAGCATGTGGATGTTACGAGAACGAGCAAACCAGATTACATCTAAATCCTTATGGCTGGAATGTCCATCAATAATTAGCAAAGCCGGATTTTGTTCAGTAGGGTTTACTCTTTCACTCCTTACCCTTCCACATCGTTGATGGCTTTATTCATATTCTCACCTGCCTACAACCCCTGCTTTTCAATTACTTTCTCCCTGAAAAAAGTAAGCGTCAACAGAGTCGAGAAAAAAGTATCCCAATTACTCATTGTCCGATATCGCCCGCCAAACGGATCGGAAACAAATGGCCGGCCAAATCTAACACTACAATATGAGGAGTGAATTACATCGTTAAATTAAATACTGGTTTTCGGCAAACAAATAGATATATCATACATTATAATTATACTTACCTTGCATTCATAGTTAAGCAATGAAGTTAACTCGATACACACTGCTGAACGCGAAAACTAGCACCTACTCTCTGTGATCGACCTCACATAATGACTGCCACGCACGTCTTAAGTATCAAGCTAACAACATCACTCCGTTTACAGCTTCTTCTTGCGAGAATAGCCTAAACTTGGTTTTGTCCGATATCGGCCGCTGTCACGTACCGTAAAACGTTCCCCTAAGCGCGCATACTGACCGAATAATATACTACTAAATTTGGATCGCCAAAGGAAGAAAGTTCCATTTCGGGTGTTGATAGTGTAATTTGATGTTTCAATCACAAAGAATAACTACCAGTTTAACTATTTTTATAGTGTTTTACGCATGCTTTTACTACCATGGCACCGCAGCGGTGACACTAGTGAAACTTGGAATGAAGATGGAGCACCCGTGGAATGTGATGCTGGGGGAAACCGAAGAACCCGGAGAAAATCCGCCCCCGCGCCACTTTGTCCACCACAAATCTCGCTTTGGATCGAGAAGAGGTCTCTAGGAGAGAGGCGAGTGGTCTAACCACTAGGCCAAGGCGCGGCCACCAATTTAACGATGCTTATAAATACGAAACCCAATCGATGAAATGATTCTCGCCAGATATAAGACACAAAATACTCACGTAAATGCATTTCCTTATTTACGGTTTCACAAAATATCTCAAACACGAAAAACAAACAAACAAATAAACTAACCTAAGTTTAGAAACTACAAACCAAATCACCTTAATTCCCCGCCTTATTTGTCATTCTTCTGCCCCACTATTCGTCTTCCTCAACGTTCCTGTGTAACTCTTGCACCATTTAATTCTATAACAGATTTTATTTTATGTCCTTGGCGGAAATTGAATTCTATGATTTTAGAATAAGATTCACAGAGAACGAGGCTAATGATCATAGACGGCTTTGACTCTTGGGTTTGATCTATGGTTTTTACTTTACTTTCGAAGAGCGAAGTGACGGAGAATATCGGTTATTCGACTGTACTCAAGTATTCGGTTTAAAATGTTACTATACTATTGGTGGCTTAGCAGTAGATAGTTCACAACATGGCTTAAAAAATATTACTATGTATTATTTTATTCAAAGATCTCTTTAATAGCTTATGCCAAAGAACACATTACATTTATGAGAATATTATAAATTAGAAACGAAAATATGTTAATAATAAAGTGGAAACTTGCAACAATATATATTGAGTTTGTAACCAACATTACTAATTACTAGTATTCTGAGCTCATTTCTTTGGTAATTATAGAGAACTTGGGTCCCTCTAGAAATTAAACTAATTGTGGTTTGACTGTAAGTTTGGTTTATACTTGTTACGTTTTCAGCAATTTTTTTAATCGGAAAAGCTCCGTAATTAAGTTAAACGCTAATTTATTACGTGCGCGTAGCGATCCTTTTTTGTGAATATTTATGAAGTATGCTGCCTAGAAGGAGTAGAATATAAATAGAGAAGTCTTGTAGTACTTTTGCAATGTAAATATATAATAATTCTACACACTAAAGTGCCTAAAACCTGAGTTTCATTGTCGGCGGCAGGCGAACAGTGTTGTGGAATGCAACACCGGCATATGTCGCTAAACGCTGTGTTGATGTATGACACGTATGTTTCACGCAGATACAGCTGTTCAGTGAATTTTATTATACAGAACTTCGGCCACTGTAAAATCGAATGAAACTAAGTGCGATTGATTGACTTTGTATTTATGATGACAATTTCAAAGCCTGTGGATTTCAAATTTAGCGCAAGGTTAAGTTCCAATCCGTTTAGGTTAGTGTGTGTATATAAATGAGTGTTTCTAATTTTATATCGTGGTAGTACCTCATTATCGATATTTCCACCAACTCCTAACAGCGCAATGGATACAACATTAGTTTTTTAAACCATCTCCCCACTCATAATCCCTCTCTAACCACACCGGTCTCGTTAGAGCGCAAAATTGGCATAAGTCGCAGCGGACAGAGTTAGCGGCCCAACTTGTAAATAATTACCATTTCTTTATTGTTTAGTTTGCTTAAAGAATTAAAGTACCCTTAGCCGATGTTCGCGGTAGAGCATTGTACAATTTCTGAGCTGATTGTGTGCCTATATTTATCATTACTGAATAATAATATGCCATAAGGAGGGGTTCCCAATTACTTTTAAAGTCGTTTTAATTGATGACACACGCATAATAAAAATACTCCTTTTGAATTCAGGAGACAATAATACATGTATTTGCAGTGAAATACATCTTATAGAGATTAGATTGAGAGTAATAACTAACAATTTAGAAAGGCAGTGATAAAACTTCTATGTAAGTAAATATTTAATATTTTCAGAGTGTAGATCGTAACATTAAATTTGGATTTGGACACCTTTGTATGTGAAGATTTAAACACATTGTACAGTTAGTTGGGATGCAATACCGCTGTACTAATGTATGAAATAGAGAAAGTAACGCTGTTGTAACTTTTAGTTCTTGACAACAAACAACCTCGAAAGTTTACCAACTAAAGTTTATAATAGAGAATGTGGAATAACTGTTTGCTTAAAGTATTGGAGGAAAACTTTTGTTTATGGGTTCTTGTTTGCGGTCTTCAAGGATTGAAGTTCTTTGAAAAGGCAACTTAACCTACATTTAAACAATGTTATATCCGATGTGATTGTAACAACGGTGAAGTGATCTGAGAGATTATTTTGTATTAAAATATACATTTTCATTACTGTAAGTAAAATGAAGTGCTGTTTTAATTGTGATTAAATGTTATTGAGTTTCACTGTCCATGAAAAGTGACATCCAAAATTCCTTCAGAAGACCAAGCGATCAGGTGTGCAAGAAGCTTGAGGCATTTTAATCTTGTGTCATATTACTTTCTCTCTGTTAACTATTATATTTGACAAGTTTGTGTATTTCAAAATTATATCCAGACTAATTCAGATATATAGCACCATCACATAGAGGTAAAGAGAAACAGTTCCTGGAAATTAACTTACGAACGTACTTGTTCATTTTCGAGATTGAGATGCATTTATCGTTTAATTTTGGCCATATTACTGAGTAGATTGTGTTTCGGAAGTGAGTGATTAACGAATAATTATTCGTGTTTAAAATGGTCACCGATTTCTCGGAATTAAAAAAGGTAACTGTGCACAAATTGGGCCACCATCTATATCACGTCTTAGGGTTGTTTTGTACTATAACGGTACCGGCCTGGGTATAGCGTAATAGGAGGTTAAAATCGCAATATAGTTACGAATTGCGATAATTATTATGTTCAGTACAATTTTGAAGTAAGGAACATGTAAATGGCGTGTTATTTAATGACGCTGTTTAACTACTGTGGTTCTCAGCGTCCCATTCTAAATTGGTCATGAAAGACCACTTAATTTTGCTCAGAGGCCTCTCTATCAGTTTGAGGTTCTTTTACACACCGTAAATCTACGACAAGGGACCAACGGATTTACTTCCCTTCCAAAGGAAGCCATGCTAAAGATTTTTACACCCGAAAAAATCCACCATCCTCCGCCGGGTTTTAACCCACGACCTTGGGTATATGAAGTTAGTATGGTAACCATTACATCATGGAGGGCGACTTTGAAGTAAGGAAGATACTGCAGAAGATTGCTCTGGCTAAGTCACATATATGGCAGAGTAACACAATTATTTACATTGTCTGCTAAGAGCAGAAAAATAACGGCAAATCTGTTTCCAACCTTTGAAAATGCCGCTAAAATGAAAATTTGCTATATTCCTATTTGGGGTGAGTTTAGATCTCATAGATCCCACGGCTACACTATGGTCAGAGGTTGTAACTTCACAAATCCCTCAACTAAACCCTGTCATTGCTTCATACCGGGCCATTCTGCTACACTCCTCTCATAAAACATCCCTCGCTATAGTTTCAGACTTGGAGTCCTTAATCCCTTGGCTTAGGACACTCAGTCCCTTGACTACACTTTGTGGCCTAGGGTCCTCTACTCTCTACAGCTTCTTTCACTTTGCCCAGATATGGACAAAGACAGAAGAAGCAAATGTGTTGCTGACCTCTTCCTATTATCCTCCTATATCTCTTTTGCTTTATCTTCTGCTCATCTCCTTTTATTTCCTTGTTATTTTATATACTATCCTAATTACTATATACATTCATACTTAATTTCACAAATTAATTGTGGTTGACAGAAATTCAGTCCTGGAACCCTTGGTTTGGTAGGCTATCACACTATCCATTGTGCTTTCAGGAGTTGTTTTAAACATTAGTAATTCATATTAATCATTATGGTTAATTCAGAGCTGCTAAATGAAAATAGAGCCTTTAAATGTAAATATCATTTGCTCATATTGCATTAAGGCTGTCATTTACTTCCTATTATTTCTGTAGAATATTTTCATTTACATAAATGACAATTTTATTTTTGCCACATCATGCTTTCTGTTAGGTAGATGTAACACAGGAGTATACATCACAAAATCAAGAAGAGAGCATGTCTTTGATCCTTGATTACTTGCATTCCCATGTTTACTTTAAGGTGCAAAAGAGAATGAGTACATTGAAAGGTGCAGGGTTCAATGCTTGTGATGATTGTTTAGTTACTTAAACCATGTTTATTCAAACCATGTCATATAGCAAAAAACTAAGAATTTTGGTTAAATCATGGTGTCCTGTCAAGTATTCACATTTTTCTTAAATGTGGTGCTACTCTTGTTGCAAATGAAACTTGGAATCATTGACAGTGGAAACGATCTGCATATTTTTAACGAACTGATTAAACAGATGTCTACCAAGGCAAACATTTTGCAATGTGTACTAGACATTTCTACTAACATGTGATTGATTGGTGCTCATTCTCTTGACAAATGTGTTTGTATTGGTATCTCTGCAATAGAAAAAAAGCTAAATGGAAACAGGTAGAGATAAATGAAGCAAAGGTATAGAAAGGGAAATATAACTGTAGAAGGATAATTGAAAATCAGTGGATATTTGGAGGGCAGAGAAAAAGAGAGATTTTACAAAATTTTATTGTTCCCATTGAATGATACAACAGAGCTTCTCTAGAATATTTTTGAGTTGGGTTTGTAGCACTTAAGTATCACTTAGTATAATTTTTCCACAGTTTCTCTACTTAAAGCAGCAAGGAATCTGTCCTGCCAGGGATTAAAATTGTAAGAGATTGTGGGAAAGCTTCAGCCTCTAGCAATCCCTTCCTCTTCTAAACTCTGCTTACCATCAATAAATGGTGAATTTCAAAGGGCAAAGATCCAAAATATAAGGTGCAGCCTTTGAAGAAATTTTCCATCTCCATAACTGACTATAAAGTCTTAGAAAAGACAAGGAGGGAAATACTCTCACTTTAGATCCAAAACTATCTGAACTTCAATTTCATGTTAGGAAAAGCTCCTTTGGCTTACCACATCTCATTGTTGTTCATTCTCAAAATTTTTGGAGTAAATCTAGTGTATGTCTATTTTCTGTTGTTTCCCTTTGAATAAATTGGATTCCAAGAAGGTTTCTAAGCTGTAGAGCTCATAAATTTTTTGTTTATTTATGGAATTGAAATCCAAAGAATACATATTCTGCTTTCAGAAAACCAATTATAAGAACTTGATTTAATAAATGTTAATACATCGAATTAAGTAAAATTGAAATATTTTGTATTCTAATCATTCATTTAATGAAAGTCTGCTACGAAACTTAAAATACCATTTAAAGTGCACTCCAAAACTGAACATTTCCATATTTTTGTATCTAAAACATGTGCAAAATACTTAATTTATTTCACCCATTACTATATGGCTGCAATTTTCAGCACTTAATCCCTCTTGATTTCAGATATATGATTATATTTTAAATGTATATTTTTATCAAGATATTTGATAAAATATATTTCTTCTTTAATCATACAAGAGAAAAGTATTTTGCATTTATCTCAAAACACGTGGTGAATGTGCTAAGTTCTGGAAACCAGCTAAAATATTAGATGCAAACAATATGATAGTTCTTGGAGTTTTGCTGAGTTACACTTATTTATCTAATTTTCTTTTAGCTGCTCTAATTCTATTTAAGACTATAAAAACTTTTTTTCCTTCTCTACCCAATTCTGACTAAATATCTTGACTAAAAGAAAAAGTGAATTTATGCCCCTGTAATTAGTTGAGTAACTTTTATCACCCTTTCCCTTATATATTGAGACTATAACAGTTATTTTCCATCTTCTGGGAATCTCCCTTATCTGCATAATTTTACAGAACAGTTTTATCACTCTGTTCCATATTTTCATCTATCAACTAAGCCTTTCAAAATATCCCAGAAATAATGTCAATGTTTCTTGCTTTACTGGATTTTAACCTCTTAATTTTATCGGCACAGTTCAATATCGATAATTTTCCTATCTAAGCAATTAATTATTTGCTGACCTCCATGCAAAAATTGTTTTCTGCTCCTAATACATTATCCTGTAAAAATGTCCCCACCATTTATCTGGGTTGCTGTTCCTTATTTTTGTGTACACTTTTTACTATTGTTTATATTTTCTTTATCATATATATTTGCCACTTTATTTAACATTTTTATTTTTATACCACGTTACCAATTTTTTTCATTAATAAGGTATCTGAATCTTCAAGTTTTCCCTCTGTTTTCTCCATCCTGTCACCAGTTTTTCAACTCTTCTCATGACAAGCTTTATTGAAGCATTTTCTATTGGAGGTCATTGTTTAACAGTGATTTACAGCATCTGCATAAGATTGAGAATTTGAGAGTTTACTGGGAGCAAGACTGGCATGTTGTTCACTTACATTTAGACTCCTGTGATCTATTGATTGCAGCATTGTTAAAATTTGTTTCTGTGCTTGTTGAGACTGATGGTAATTGCTGTGAATTTGGCACTCTTTTATTTGCAAATAGAGTTGATAACCTTGATAGTTGGCATTTGATACATTTGATACATTCAGGTGTTATAAAACTAAATATTTGTTTTGTTAGTGATGCTGTTAATTGCCAGGATCAAATGAGTGCCATCAATGTGCCAGCATTTTATCCTACACAATTTTTTTTTTACATACCAATAAATCTAATGACATGGGGGTGCTGTTTTTAAGCATAGTTAAAAACCACCAGTCTGGGCTGTGTTTGAGCTGGCAAACTTGGAATCAGAAGTGCAGCATCTAACCACCTGAGACACCTAGATTGGTTTGGTGGTGTGACTTTTGGAATCAGGCATTCAGAATAATGACATGTTCCTATGCATCTTAAATAACATGGTTGAAGTTAGCAGTTTCTTTTATAGTGTTTAATGTCCGGTTTTAGTGTCATGGTACCATAGGCAATGAGCATGTGAGATTTGTGGAGGAAAAAGCAGCACAGGGGTGGGATTTCTCCAGTTTATCCTGTTTCCCCTGCCATTGCATTCCACCGGTGCTCCAGCTTCATTCCATGTATCACCAGTGTCTTCGCCTGTGGTGCCATGGTAGTAAAAGCAAGCATTAAACACTATAAAAAAAACCTGATGTGACCCATTCACATGACATTCTCTATATCTCATCAACAAACTATTGTTAAAAAGCTTATGTTTCTATATACTTTTTGCTAATTGAGGAAAAAAAAAAATAGCAGAAATAGTCTTACTTGCCTTCTTGTAAGTAGAAGTGAAATAAGGGAATCATAGGTTAGAATGATAGTGAAAAGCTGGTTATTATGTGACTGAAGTCCCTTTGTTTGTATGGACAGGCGTTGACAAATTCCTGTATGAGAAAAGTATAAGTTTTTCAAAGCTGAAACTAAAAAGAAGAAATATCTCAAAAACGATCAACTCGAAGAAAAAAATATACTTAACATAAATTGTGTATTTCAATGTGGTCTATATTTTTTGCATGGTAAATTATTGTCCATTCATACAGTTTAGCAGTTATGTAAAACTCATCCAGAATAAACTAGTCTGCAAAGGCTATTCCCAGAAAATTCAAGATATGCATTTTATTTGTCAGATAAATATCTTTAATATACAATATTTTAATAAAAATGTTAGAGCTATTTTTGAGACAGTCAAAATTTTCGACAAAAGCTCCATGTAAAGGGTATTGGGGGTTGGGGGGGATTTTCTTGAAAATCTTTGTGTCACATCTTTGGAAGATACCAAACTTAAATACCAAGTTTGGTATTTAACGGCCTTTTCGTTTTCGAGCTATGCTGTTCACAGACACACACATACATTAACAGACCTTTTTCCAAAAATAATTTTTTTTTTTGATTCAGGGGATCCAAAACAAGTATTTCCTGTGAAATCTCAGTATCAAATTTTTGGGTGGAATGCAATACCTTCTCTATATACTATGTACATAGTAGATGTTGACAAAGTAAAAAGCAGGCAATGACTATGATGATACACTGAGTGAAGATGGAGTACTAGTGAAATGCGATGGCGGTGCAAACCAGCAAATCTGGGGAAAACTCACCCTTGTATTCCTTTGTCTACCATTATTTCAGATGTAGATCGAACCCAGGCTGCCAAGTTGGCAATAATTATTGGTGTGCCAAAATTGTTACAGTGTGTGCACTGAGTTATATCTATGTAATGGTAGACTTGAGAACATAATATAGTAAGTGATTTATGTTTAACGTTGTTTGCCTGGTTTATTGTATTCAAGATCTACTGCACATAAAGGAATGCTACCTGAGAAATACATTTCTTTTAGTGAATGCCTAACTTTCTAGTCACTAATGGAGCATGGGAAATTCCATATAATTTGGAGAGCTTTTTATCAGCAGGATTTTTATATGTTAAATACTCCTCATTAACCAAAAATAAGCAGTCGGTTTTATAAAATTATGAGTTAATGCAAATACTTTTGATAGAGCCGGTCATTTCTGTATATAAACAAAACCTAGTTTTGTACTTTATACTTTGTATAAATAAATGATAATTAATTCAAAATCTTCTCGGGCTTCTTATTTTAAATGATAATTACCCACCCAAATGGGAGGTATTTTAATTTTAGTTTCCGTAAAGGAATCAACAGGTTTATCCTCCGTGTCTATATTTATAAAAAATTCCTAGTAAGAATAACAGTAATAATCGAACAGGCATTCTGTTGTTTGGTTTGCATTGCTGCCAATTCACTAGTGAAAGGATATGACATTACATATTATATTTGCTTACCTGGTTCAGAGATAGTTTTGAATGATTAGCTTCCTTAATTGAAAGCTCCCTTGTTTCCCTCATTTACACATTATTGCCTTGGCAGTTGAGAATTTATTCATAACTGTACTAACAGAAGCAATATCTGCACTTACGGCTTCCATGTGGAGTGAATTGAGTTTTTCAGGGAAGTTATTAATAGTAAAATTTTACACATTAATATTGTCAGTATTAGTGAAATGTGCAGTTACATCACCAGTTATGTGAATGACCATATCCAAGATCACTCCTGTAAGCACTCATACTTGGAGTTGAAGTTGCAATGGAAAATATACCAATATTAAACAAAATTATGTTCACATATACAGAAGAATAAACTAACAATCATTTTAAGTATGAAAACAACATTGCAAAGTTCTAAATCTTAAATTACAACCAGTTATAGCTGTATAATAAATACACTTTTATTCTTCACTTGCAAACATGGCACACTCCATCTCTACAATTTTCTGTTCAAATTATTGTTGCAAAAACATTATCACTTGTCATTTCAATACTATGCTTATAGGCTATTTGAAAACTAGTTATAAAATACAGAGGATGAATTTTTTTCATTTCTGCATTTACTTAAGTAGACGGTATAATTACCATATAATCTTATTGTTTTTTAAAATAAAACCTAACAAAAAATAAAAATAAAAGTTTTTGTTATTTAACATTTCTACAAATGCAACAATAAATGTGCACAGTAAAATTATGTATACAAAATAAGGAATTGACAGGGAAACTTTGGCTACAGTTGTGTATTGTCCAGATTAAAACAATTACAAGTTTCTGGTAATCGTAATTAGTAGTGGAAGCAAATGTAAAACACTAATTGTTCACATAAAGTCACTCAAATTGAATTTTAATTTCTCTAGCCTTACTTTACCAGGAAGTTAATGGAATATATTTCAGAGACTGTCATGTCCATCATCAAACTAGACTCACTGCTGCAGTTTATATTATTTGCAAGTGCCATTACATGTTATAGTAAGTGCTTGATAAAAAATTTATACTAGAGTGAATGTAAAATAATTATGTGTATTTAGTAAGTGTTTTTCCAAAATAAGAAATCAAGAAGGTGATGTTTTGTTAAATTCTGGGTTATTAGCACACACTCAATTTTTATGCTTATTGACACTTTCGAGATTTGACATCACTACCCTTGCACCTAAGTTTGTAATTAACTACTTTCATGTTGGTCTAGGAGGCTCAATTGCTTACATGCTGGCTTTCTGATCCTAAGATTGTGGGTTGAAACCCAGCAGGGCCCAATGGTTTTTAGGTGTGCTTAAAAATGATAGCCCCATGTCAGTAGATTTACTGGCATGTTAAAAAACTTCTGAGGGATATATATATTTTAATAATTCAGAACCGATGGTTTTTAAGTGTTCTTAAAGGGACAATCCCTTGCCAGTAGATTTACTACTAAGTAAAAGTATTCCTGCAGAATGAAATTCTGGCACACTGGCAGTACTGTTATGGTCCTAGAAATTGACAGCATCATCAACAAATAAATTTAAGCAACATGTACGACTAAAAACATAGGTGCATAACCTTTTACTATAACCCAACCCTAATTCAGCTTATTTATTTCAACTAGAATTTATCTAAAGTGGAATGGGATAATCTACATTAATTAATAGAGAGGAAATTAAGTGGCAGTTTTTTAAAATTATCTCGGAAACTACTACTTTGATTTGAACTACTTTTTGAACACTTTGTGTCTATAATTTTCTATCATTATATACAGACTGGTTATTACTCAATAAAAAGTGAATATTAATATAATATTTTACAGACATATATACTTATTTTAAATGCCTGGGTTCCACAGTTGTTTGCCGTTTCTGAGATCTTAAAATGTTTATGTTGCTTAGTGATGTAATGATGAGAAACGGAAAGCTTCATGGAATAGTCGGGAAATATGAAATGCAGAGGTTTCGTTTCTGTTAGCTTTTACTATTATATGGCAATATCGTGAACTACTCAAGAAAGGCTCCTATGATGCAGTAAGAGCTATGACCCTATGCTGTTGAACCACTTGCTGTGGAACAAAGTGTATTTTGTGATTTTCAAGAGTTTTTACAGGTAAGTTTTCCAACATATAAACTGTGACTTAAACATTGATGTTAAGCATAATGTACAATAAAAGAATTGTAGTTTCTTATACTGTGTCTGTTTTTAGCAGATGTTTTTTCCAAGATTGTCTGTTGGGTATTATGGAATACTAGATATTTCATAACACCTGACATAAAAGTATAATACTCCATATAAGCTGACAAAAATACTGAATAAAAAGTTTAAAAAATAAGTTTTGAGTATAATATTGATAGCTAATCAATAAATATTAATTATATAAATCGTATAACATGAGGATATAGAAATAAATTACAAAGTGTCTGGTATTTATCCTTTCAATCGAAACGTTATTAGTAGTGAAGATTTTATTGCTTCTACACTCTCTGTTCCTAGGCCTCAGACTATGAGACCAACAAATGACCCCCTTCCATGTTTATCGACATTCTCTGATTCACCTCAGCCCTGTTCTTCCAAGAGTCCTGATATGGTTCTCCCTGATACATCTAAGTCAACAAATTTTGTTCTGCCTATAGAGATATCACCTCCCCCTCCAAAATAGCATAAGTCAAGTAGAGGTAGGAAAGTTGGATGTTCTTCATAAATAATCTACTCCCCATATAAGAAAAAGTTGGAGGATGAAAAGAACAAAAAAAAAAAAAAAAAAAAAGGAACCAAAAGATTCAAAACAACTAAAGAAATTGAAAATTCAAAGACTTGTTAAGAATTTAAATTTAGAACCAACCTTCTAAACTTAAACCTACTAGAGATGATGTTGGCAGTAATGAGTTGTTCCATTGATTCATCTGTAATAGACTTCATGCCATGAACTAAAGAACTGGAAAACAAAAACACAGATTGTATCTTTTGTAACAGAAAATTCTCTGAAGATCAGCGAGGGAAAATTTGGATTCAATACTGTGGTCTCATCTTGACTGTACAGGTGCAAAGAAAGAAGATTATATTTGTGAATTTTATAAATGGACTTGAAGCAGCAATTACTAGCACATCATCTTAAAAATATTATCTTTGTTGTTAAAATAATCATGTTTTGTGAAGTCTATCAGTTTTTCAATGGTGTAAACTACCTATTCCATACTACCTGCATATTTTATATTAACCAACATTTGTACCTTTTTTAAAATTTAATTGTTTTATAACAAAATATAAGCAATATTTGTACAAGTGCTCATTACAATTGTTATAATATGTATTCATAATGATTTTGGGAGTTTAAAAAAAAAAAAACAAAACTAGTGAAGTTATTTTAGAAATGTAAAAGGTGTTCCATAACAACCTCCTCTCCTCTATCTCCTGTTTGAGGTATATTCATCAAATTATGCTTTTTGGGATTTTGTTATTGCATATAAAAAGTTAAGCAGCATTATCTTTAAAATAAAAAAAAAAGTTTACTAAATGACAAAATGTGCTACAAAGTAATAGAATCGCGAACATGGCTATTTACAGTACATGATAGTGGTCAACTTCACATCACATCAGTTTTCTGTTATGTTCATGACACATGTTATGCAATTTAAGGGTCTGATCAATAATATGTAATGACGAACCAAATGAGATTTGTTATGTCATGAAGCATTTGATATGTACAAGAACCCTTGCTGCAACCAACTATTTTTGCCTTATTTCCTGTCTAATGGTTGAAAATAGAACATGTTTCCTTTGATGGCGCAATTCTGATTTCAGCTGCTTTTAAAATTCAAGGCCAGATTTAACATTTAATCATTGGTTAACTCACAGAAATAATAAAATTGCCTCATTTGTTAGAAATTTATTTTGGATGTTAATCAACTTTGTCTTTGAAAGTATTGGTGCAAAAAGAATTGGTTTGTGCCATATGTACATCTTTTTCGCAGAAATGGGATATTCAGATGAACAATGCTGCAGATAAAAGCTAGAATTCATTGAAGAAAGCATAATGTAATCTTTATAGCCATATTAATGTAAAACTCCTTATGCATGAAACATTAAAAAATGATGGATATTAAAGCATGTGACAATTACATTGTAATTAGTGAAGAATTTAATAGATCACTGCTGAGAAAGAAGCAGATATCAGATTCATGTGTGTATGTACGTTTCATGAGTTTGGGAACATAATCCTGGCAGTTCATATAATTTTAACATTTTGTAGTTTGGGAGTACTTTACATAAGTTTGCTTCGATTAATGAAGAAAAATACCTCTGTGGTATTCTGATTAGAAATATTTTAATTTTACAAACAAGTTGCACCAGGAACTGAGTACTGGCAGATTGAAATATTTTTTTTATGTATACATGTAAATCTCTACCATGTCGGTGTTTATAAAGCAGTTTTCAAATCATATGATTTAAATAATATTTTGTTATAATGCATATTAGACTTATGTTAACTAAATTATAGGTAAGAAAACTATGGAGCTCTAAACATTAAAATGTTTTGCTTAACATATGATCTCTAATTATCATCATTGCTTTATATTTGTTTATACAGTCTGTTCTATTAATTGAAATTTGATGTAATTTCAACTATCTAGAAGCAAAAACAATTTAGGTGTTTCACATTACTAATAATGCACTTTTTCCTCAGACCTTCAAATGAAGTTAAGGAATAGAAGTGTTCAAATGCAGAAACTATAACAAAATGGATATCAAAGTAGAAATCAAAGAAGAGTCTTATTTGCTGGACTATAGTTGTCAGAATGAGAGTGAACTTTGTTCCAAAGACTTTTTAGAGAAAGTTATGAGTGAAACTGTTATGAGTGGCAGTGACTGTGATATAAATATCAAAACAGAAGTTGAAGAGGAAGATCCTGCAATGGTAGATAGTAAAGCAAGTGAATTATTTGAAACTAAATTAGAAATTAAAGAAGAACCATGCTGGGTAGAGGCAATTACAACAGAAACACTCTGTACTTATGATGATATTGAGGTAAGTTTCACAGAAATATTACATAAACATGTTTTTCAATTTGTTATAATTGTCTCCTACATACACCACTGAATTATGGTTTATTAATAAATGTCAGTTTTTTCTCCTTATCTTATATGGAAAATAAATATGAAAATATTTTGTAAATGTTACAATTTAAAATAATGTCTATCAGCTGCCAAGTGCCATCAGCTCACCATTTTTCTAACATTTCTAAGAAAAGGGTTCCAAAGAAGGAAAATTTAAGTAATAAATCATGTGTATTACTGAAGATCTGCTACTTTCACTACAGTAAGCAAGTATAAGTGAGGCTTAGATCTCTGAGAATTGCAATAATATATTAAGAAAGGCATGAAACTTCAGGTACAATGATTGGTAGATAGATTAGATTACATATGGTGAACAGTCTTCTTCACTTTCTTGGTGTAAGCTTGCAGCCTGTTTTATCTTCTAGGGTAACTAATGTTTTAAAAAAATAAAGAATTAAAGAATTTGAGTCGGTTTTTGTAACACAAACATCACTTATTTTTACTTACTGGGGACCAGTTTCAGTTTCATCAGTATTTCATTCATATTTCCAATAAGAGATAGTGGTAAGTTGTATTTTTGCCTCATGCGAATAACAAACTTATGAAAACTTATAACTTTAAGGTGAAGATCTTTTGGTAATTTTTGCACAATCTTTTTTCTGTTGTATTACCAGATTTGTTCTATTCATGTAATGATTGCAGCAACCTATTGTTGCTTTAAATTCTTTGCTGTGCTCTGAATTGCCTACTTGGCCTATTATTTATGGACGCTCTTTAACTGGTTTGGTTCTCAGCTTCCCATTCTATATTGGGCATGAAAGATTGCTTAATTTTGCTCAGAGGCCTCTCTTATCAGGCTTGAGGTTCTTTTACGTGCCGTAAATCTATGACATGGGACCCACAGCTTTACTTCCCTTCCGAAGAAAGCCATGCTATGGATTTTTATGCCTGAAAAAATCCATTATCCTCCGCCGGGTTTGAACCCGTGACCTTGGGTATATGAAGTTAACATGGTTAACATGGTAACCATTACACCACAGAGGGCGATGAATTGCCTACTTCAACACATACGTCCTAATCATATTTCTTGTAACAGCATAACAATTCTGCCGTTGTTCTTGTAGCCATTATGCAGCACTATTTTCTGAACCTGGCCAGCAAACTTCCTCTTCTAATAAAACACTTTTTCATTCACATTTTTAATAGTGTCTTCATTTCTTCGCCCATCTCTTACCATTTTGTCTGTTATATCAAAGCTCTTGCTGCAGCATAATTGTTCAATTCTTTAGCCTGTTTTATGACTTTTAACTTGAATGGTGCTTCGTATTTCCTTATTTTTGTAGGTTCCATTATTAGGTATACACTTCAGAAATGTTATGCCAATTACATTTACAGTACAAACTGTTTGAACACAGGACATGACCTATAACAATACTTGTTAGCTGTACATATGAGTTCATTATTCTACATGTGCTTCTACAGGCAAAACTTTAATAATGCTGAAAGAGACTTTTGCTTTATGATGCCTGCAACTGTATCAACCAATTATTTAGTAGTCAGAGTAGGTATGTCCACAAAATTAAAAAGCCAAAATGAGACTTTTGTAAATATTCACGGTCACTTCAAATCAGTGCACATATTATTAATCAGATGATCACTCTTCTAGATTTCAACTAAATTTACAAGCCATTGTTAGTTATGGGATCATCTTATAGGACGGACATTCTGTAAAACTATATATCTCTGACAAAAATGTATACCTTTTCTTATTTGAAGGTTGTCTTTTCTGCCAAATGTTCTGTATCTATTAAATTGTTTCACTCTTCTGTCTTCCCTCATCTTTTCTATGTGATGGATCTAATTCTGTTTGTTTTCTCATATTCAATCATGAATGCAGCACATCATTGGCTCAGTCTTATATTTTGTCTAATAATTGCCTTTAATTTTCGTTAGAAATTTCATTTCTGCTCCTTCTATTCTCTGTTGCTTTTTGTGTGTTTCACTGCCATAAGTTAATATAAGTGCAGGCGTTACTTTGTGGGACTTTATTTTTCTTCCTTTTCTTATTTTGTTTCATACAGTTTGATGGATAGTACCACATATTCTTTGAAATCAGAAGAGTATATTATATACATTATTTTTTTATTTGCAACTAAAATCACAAATTAAGAAGTTGAAATGAGATACCTTTTCCATTTTGCTTTCAATAACCACTGTTTTGAAATGAACTAAACATCCTCCTTAGTCTGATTTTAAGATCTTTTATAATTGGCTTAAGTGGTGTATGGCTTGTTGCAGTTCATTTTTATATTTTGGAATATGACCTGGTTTTCTGTGTACATTAAATTTTTTATGTGTACTTCACTGGGATATAATAATATTCCAGGATTCACTGTATTTCTATTCCCATCAATGTATATATTGAATAATATAGATGATATTATCCTTGTCTTACTACTGTATTAATATTAGTTTACTTTGTTTTTTCTTTCTCAGTATTAATTGTAATATTCTTGGGCCTTGCCATGGCCGAGTGGTTAGACCCCTCGCCTCTCACTAAAGAGACTCAGATTCAATCTCAGGTGACCACATGCAAGATTTGTGGTGGATGAAGCATTGGAGGGGCAGGTTTTCTTATGATTTTCCGGCTTCCTCCACCATCACATTCCGCTGGTGCTCCATATACATTCCATTTAACAGCAGTATCATCATCACCTGTGGTGTCATATGTGGTAAAAGCAGACATTAAACACTATAAAAAAAATAAATAAAATAATATTCTTGTTCTTGTGTATGCTATCAATCATGTTTATTAAGTGTATTATATATACTCTTTTTCACCATAATATCCCAATTTATCTGTTTTAACTCAGTCAAATGCTTTTTCATAATCTGTGAAGGCCATGTGTGTTCAAGGTTGTATTCTCATATTTTTTGATTGTCTTATAACAGTAATATTTTCTTGGAAAGATTTTCCTAGTTTTCTGTGAGATGTACTGCAAGGCAATAAATATCTTCAGGGTTGATTACTTCAGTATTTAGAATTGAATTTGGGATATGCTTGTTTCACTTAATCTGCTATTAAAGGACATATTTCAAAACCCTTTGTTTCAATCTTTAGCTGTTGGTTGAAGTGCTAGTACTTCTTCTTCATTCTGGTCTCCAGTAAATATATATAATTTACTTCCTGTCTTCAAGGGGTGTTACCTTGTTGATTACCTTCTTTAGCACTTATGAATTAAAATATATAAACAATTATTGTTTTTAAGTAAAATTACAACATATTGTTTTAATCACTGAATTTAATTAATGAGTCAATTTTTTTAACATTACTTCACTTCTATTCTTTAAAAGAAGTTAGTAGTAATATCTTGTTGATTAATCAGAATTCCTTGTTGTATTTTTCTTTGCTTAAGAGAGGGTTTACTAAGGCGTCTCTGTGGTTGTTGATGGTGTAACTTGGGCTAAACCTATTGTATTTGATGTAGCTTTCTGTGTATCCCAAAGGAAAGTTTTGTCTTATTTTTATATCCAAAAGAGGCAGGTAACATCATTTTCTGTCTGTATAGTGAAGCTAATGGCTTGGTCCTGTAAGCATAATAGTTTTATAGAATCTGGTACCAATGTTTAGGCATTATTTTAACAATATTGTTTCCATTTGGGAGCTATACTTTAATATGTTACGGAGCTTTGAATACATGTACTTCTAATCAGCTAATAAACAGATATTCAACATAGGAAGAGAGTGGGTTGCCCATGGCTAAAACAGATCTTTGTTGGTAAATCCTGTGCATAAAACTGAAGAAGTTCTGACTGATGGCGAGTTCAGTACCAATATTCCTCTATAGGGTGTCCCAAAATCAGGGATTCCAATATATTTGAAGTTAATGTTACAGATGGTTTCCATCTTAGTCAAAACGTAACTGAAGTTGGTCTCCAGTTCTGAAGAATTTTGGTTACTGAAGCAGCATTAAGCCTTCACAACCTAAGTTAAAAATGTAATAGCCCATTGAAAATTATGTGAATTTCACTTTTATTTTGGGAGAAAGGCAAATAATATCCACAAATAATGTAAAGTTTTGTCCTTTTAATTACATCACATATTGTTATTTAAACTCTAATGTTTAGCTACATTGGGACTGTATACTTTGAGTATACTATTATGCATTGTGCATTTACCATTTTATTGCAAATCATTAACTATCCATGTATCAAATCATAGATATGTAGTGTTTAAAGAAATATTTTGTAAAAATAGAAGCTTAGATGAAAAAGACATGTGAACACAGGTTTATGTTTACAGGAAGTCCATGAGATATCAATTAGTTGAAATTACATTTTTAAAAACAAAAGCATGGTAAAATAAGATTAAATAAATAAAGATTACAAATGGAAAATTATACCATTTATTTGCAGTATATTTTGTATCCATTAGGTATCTGTAGTACTTATCGGCTCTATTATAATGGACAAATACAAAACATTATAACAGAGATATATTATACCTATATGTAAAATATGAAATAAATAAATTTGCATCATCACCACCAGGTGCCAGCAAAATTAAAGTTGTGAATTAAACAGTTTGAATTCAATTGAAACCAAATACATTGCATACACAAATAGCTCAATTATGTTTTTAAAACATGGAAAATGGATTAAGGTTTCAAGTACTCACCAACTGATGCTAGTCAATCTCTGGATATAACTCCAGAAATACCCAGATCAAAATTAAATTACAAACATTCAGAGCAGGATTGAAATTGTTGCAAGCTGAGAGGACATGCAAAATCTCAAATTGCAGCACCAACCTATTTATACCAAGTCTGGGTTGCTGAACAGCACACAGTTGTCATGTACTCTCACAGATAGTTATTTGACCCTGATCATGACTATAAACTATACATTTTGCATACCCACAGAGTACTGTATATTAGGCTTAAATCTGGATATTGTGGAGTCTATTCCCTTTGTTCTCTATGACTGATCCCCTGGAAGAAGTTTTTATCTAGCGAATCATGGACTTGTACTGTAATGAGGGAATGCACCATCCTACATAGTCATTCAGGTTTTCCAGAATGCAGCAAATTCAAATTAGGTAACAGTTTATCTCTTAACATTGCCAAGTGGCAAGTGCAGTGAGAATACAGTATGCAAAAGGGAAGAAGGCAAGTGGAAAATGATAAGTGTTTAAGCACAGGAAAAGTGAAAGGGAGGTTACATAAAGTTTCAAGAAAATACCAAGAAAGGTGTAATTAGGTAGTATAAGACAGTAGGGTAATCAGAAACATAAGCGGAAATAGATGAAAAAAAAAAAATGGTTAAGAAAGATACAACAGAAGGAGGGCTGGGGGTAAGAGCTGAGGCAAGAGCAGCATGAATAAAGTGGAGCAAAGGGGAAAGGCAAGATGTGATCAGATACTGGAGATAAGACAACTGATCAACAAGAAAGTAAAAGAAATATTCAAGTAAGCTAGAGTAGGAAGTAAAAGAGCAAAAGTGAATAGAAAGAAGAGAAGCAGAAATGGTAAAAATGGAAATTCACAATAAGGCAGAGACACAAAGGAGAGGAGGGCACACAAAATTTGCTAATTTGTAATCGTAAAAATTAAAGGGCTGTCCAATTACTGAGTGCCAAGCTCAGAGAGCAGCGTTCTGTCAAAGAAATGGGTGTCTATGATCCAGTCTTTCCACAAACCATGATGTGACAACCCCCTTGATACTTACTACCGATAAGCCAGTATAAGTTACTCTAGGACCAATAGTCATTTCACCATTTAATAAGAATTGCTTTACTCTGAAAACATAAATTTAGATTAAAACTCTGGGTCTTTCAACTGGATCAAATACTAACTGCAGATTTCCAGATAGTGATCAGGATCATCTTCTGACATGTGTAGCAATTGTAATTTATATTGATGAAACTTGCATTTTTGCAAGAAATTCCATACTGTGGAATTCCATTTAAGGAATGTCCACCTCCAAGCTTGCTCTGCAGAGTGGCTTTATCAGACTTTGCCAAAACCCCTTTTACTATCTCTTCTAAGCTTTATCATTTGCCATACTACCTATAGCCTAGA
The DNA here is from genome assembly GCA_030762935.1 of Hymenopus coronatus. Classification (NCBI taxonomy): domain Eukaryota; kingdom Metazoa; phylum Arthropoda; class Insecta; order Mantodea; family Hymenopodidae; genus Hymenopus; species Hymenopus coronatus. The sequence goes on along the minus strand of CM060899.1, from coordinate 29,498,061 downwards.
ATTGTGCTAGCAGTCTTCCAAATGTTTTTTCCACACTGGCTCACATGCAGCATATCTCGCATTGAGTTTGCGAGAAACCTTCTCTTTCACAAAGGGAGGATAATTTCTACCCATTCCTCAGTGGTCAACGTACATCAAGAAGCACAATAAGTAAAACCCCTATGGTGCTGAACTTTTCCTACATGACCTATGGGGTAAACTCTAATTCCCAAAGTCATGGATTCAAACCTGGCAGAGGGCAATGGATTCTTTTGGGTCTAAAAATTATAGCAGGTTTCCTTGGAGGGGAAGATTAAGGGCACATAAAAGAACCTAAAGTCTGATAAACAGGCATCTGAGCAAAATTAAATGGCCTTTCATGGGCAATATAATATGGCATGTTGAGAACCTTAGCAGGTAAGGCTGGCTCACAATAAGTCGAGAATGGGAAACCATGCAGGGCACGATATTTTAGTTCACAATAACCATGTAATGAGAATGGGAGTGCATTTCTTCATTTTTGTTATCGAGCACAGCATATTAGATGTAAATTGTGCATTATTAGTCTCTTCTCATTATAGAGCACAGCGTATTAGATATAAAATGTGCACTATTAGTCTCTTCTATGTAGGGATTATTCTAAGTGAAACAAATGCTAGAGCTCACTTTCAATTAAAATATTCACTAACACACATTATGATGGCTGAATTGGAGACCGTTAAAAATATCATTGGTCAGTTAAAATTAAGTGTTGCTATGTGCAAAATTGACCAAAAAGAAGGAGAATAAATGCACTCACCATGGTTATGTGCTTCATCCCACATAGATCTGGGTATGATGGCTAACGGCAAATCTGCTATGCAATTCTATAACAATCCTAGGGGTTATGGGTGGACACTTTAAGTAATAATGCTTTACTTCAAAATTATTTATAGCATTCCTTTAGTGTTTGTTTTATGTTTTTGAAATTCAGTTTCGTGTAATTTTTTTAGTAATTTTGCCAGGTAGAAATGTTTAAAATAATTAGTTTAAACTCAAAATATTTAAATCACTGACCCATGAATAAAGGAAACTACTTCAGTATTTGATGCTTTTTATGTGATGTAATTTCTTATTTGTAGATTATTAAAAAAGTATCTCCATATATGCATATGCTTTTTTTTTTTTTTTTTTTTTTTTCTGCTGATAGTCTCAAAGTACATGCATATGATTTATAGGTGAATTATTCTGTTACAGGACAGAACAGATAAAGAAATTTATGTTCCAAAATCACCAAGGTAAGTTTCATTAATTTTTTTCTTCTTTCAATTTCTTTTAAATTTTCTCCCACTGTTGCTTAGTATTTTGGTATGGTGCCATTTCGCATACTTAATTGCAGAAGGGAATTGCCATATCAAATTTAATCATTCTTATTTTCATGTCCCCTAGTTTCTAACTTAAAAAGTGTAACACAGTTCTTTGGTCATATTGTATGGGAGTCTGATAGTAAAATGTGCAAGTCTGGACATCAACAATTTGGATCATTAGCACTGCATATATATATATAGTTGGTATTGCTAAGCCATAAGCTACAATGGATGTCAAGTGAGAAAATTTCCATGCTATGATTTTCTAGGTCTTTATATTTGGTGCAGGGGAGAGAGACAATGCCTTGCAAAACATCATCTGGGAATTTTGCTCTTTGGAATCCATGCATATGAATTCTGCAATAGCTTCAGCATGTCAGTCACTACTTTTATCATAGAATCTTTCTTTAATCTCTCCATCACATACATAATGCGAAACTATAGAAAACTGATTTTTTTGCCACAATAGGAATATTCACTTTTTCTTGTTTTATAGCTGATAAATTGGCTGAACTAACAGCCTGGATTGGGTCATTCACGATACAATTATAAATGTCTTTAAAAACATTTGAAGTTTCTAAATGCTCTGCTAAATACTTCAACAATTCAATATAATTACCCTGATTAATGGAATTTTCTGTTTCATTGTGTTTTTGAAAGTCTAACTTTTGCTTTCTTAGAAAACACAGTATATTAATAAGTCTTTTAAGGGTTTCCCTGTTTTGCTTTATCCTCTGATTGTGTGCACAGAAATTTCAATTCTTAACTAATCATCAGCATACACTGTCTATTCTACTTTTTCTAGAACCAGCTATATTTGTGAAAGGCTGTAGATATAGACAATTTGTACTTGGCTATACTCTTAACTAAATATTCCAGATGTATTGTTTTTGTGCAACTAGTAATCCTATCACTGACAAACAGGCAGTACTAGCATGCATTTAGTTCAACGCCACTGGCTAACCACTCACATTCACCATATGTATTTGACTGAACATTTTTCGTGCATCTATTTGTATGATGAAACAAATTTGGTAGTTCTGGTGTTGGTCTTCCATTTTAATTATTTGTAGTTTGTGTGAGAATGTACATACAAAATGGGTGGCATAGAAGTTCTTCTATGATTCATTTAGGCTGAAATTGTATAATAATGATACTGTTTAAACAATATTTACTTACTTATTTCCACAAACTGTACAACTTGAAACTGAGTAACATACAATTATTATAATTTCACCTTGTCACCTTAACAGAAACTAAAGGAATCATTCATTATGCAAGCCCAAATACCTTTGTTTGATCGGTTAGTATTACAACACTTTTATTATTATTATTATCCCTTCTTGGAAGCCTTCAGATGTGCATGCATCCTCTCTTGCTGGTATAGCTGAATCAGCAGATATTTTGCATAGTTCGGGTACATAATGTATACACATGAGTCTCGACAGCACAGCAAGTCCAGTACTAGTGTACACACTTGAGTCTCAGGAATGCAGTAGTACACTGCTGGTAAGAATAACATTCAATACCACTTACACCTTCACAGAAGGTATTCTCCATATTTTGGTAAGCTCAGCTCCAAATGTTTTACAACTGGAGCCAAGTCACTTTGGAAATAAGCCCTTCAATTATATATCAACTTTATCTGGAGTATTTATAATAAACACATGAACTCTGACACTTCATAACCTTTCTTCTCTAAGTAAGGTTAATAACAAACATTGCCTATTTCTTGGATTTAATCATAACAAATGTTTTGGATATTCAGGTGGAAAGCGAGATTAGTTCCATCAGTGGCATACAATCAATTGAAGCAACCAAAGTATTGCTTCAGTAAGCATTTAGTCCTAAATTATTATGTAATAACCTTAAAAAGTATATAGGCATCCACATTAACTTACAGAAACTTTACAGAGCAATTTAAGTACTAACCACATATTTAAATGAAGCATCTTAGAGAAGTGTCATAGAAAATATGGATATATATTTTGAGACCAATCCACAAACAGTGCCTTGTTTTGCAGATGGCAAAATTGGAAAGGATATGAAATGATGATATTAGTCATGAGCCTTCAAGAGATTGGCATAAAACTTCAACAGTGAAATATAAAAAGAAATCTTTATATAGGGGGTATGAAAACAGAGTGTAATGACATAAAAGAAATTGTTGCTGATGATGAAGTCAAATACATAGATGCCTTCAATAATTTCATTTTTTTTTTTTTTAACTTTGATGAGATTTTACTAATTTAACAAGACAAAATAAATATTCTGGCACCTTTACATTTGCTACCAAACCTAACAAACACTGCTAGTTAACAAATTTGTAAAAAACTTCTTGGATTTATCCATGAAAATGATCCCTATTAATAAAATAGCAAAGGAATTTTTATTGAAAGCTGACAAATTAATATACATTGCTGTAAAATATATTTGCAACTCCCTAGTGATATTCCTAACTCAGTTTTTTATACTTGTGACGCATTCAAATTTCTTTTGGTAATGCAAGCTTCTTGAGAATTTCTTTTTAATTGAATATCAGAAAAACAAAACACTTCAGCTGCTTGATGAGTCTCACAGTGTGAAATTATGGTTGGATCAAAAACAACTTCATTTCTGTGCTGGAAAAAAAAAAGAGGAATATAGCATATCATATTTCTACCCATTATGAGCAAAGGATTTTAGTTATTTTTACTTTCTCCATACGCACTATGTACATAGTGTATAGAGAAAGTATTGCACTCCACCAAAAAATTCAATACCCAGATTTCACCGGAAATATATGTTTTAGGGTCCCCAATATCCAAAAAAAGCATTTTCACAAAAAGGTCCGTGTGTGTGTCCGTGTGTCTGTGAACACGATAACTCAAAACCGAAAAGTCAGTAAAATACAAAACTTGGTACTCAAGTTTAGTATCTACCAAGGATGCGACACGAAGATTTTGAGAAAAATCCCCCCACCCCCAACTACCCTTTACATGGAACTTTTTTCGAAAATTTTGATTTTTTCAAAAATGGCTCTAACGATTTTGATTAAAATTTCGTATATTAAACATATTTACCTGACAAATAAAATGTATATCTTGAATTTTCTGGGAATAGCCTCTTAAGAGTAGTTTATTCAGGATAAATTTTACAGAATTCTGAATAACTGCTAAACCGTAAGAGATGGACAAAAGCTTACTACACAAAAAATGTAGAGCACATTAAAACACACAATTTATGTTATATACATTTTTTTTGTGGAGTTCGTCGTTTTTGAGACATTCCTTATTTTTGGTTTCTGCTATGAAAAACGTATACTTTTCTCATACAGGAACTTGTCAATTCCTATCCATATAGACAAAGGAACTTCATTGACATAGCAACCAGCTTTTGACTATCACTTTAACCTACAGTTGTCCTTTGTTTCACTTCTACTTACAAGGAAGCGAGTAATTAGACTATTTCTGCTAATTTTTTCTGTTTAGCATAAAGTAAATAGAAGTATAAGCTTTTTAAGAATTGTTTGTTGCAGGGATATGGAGAAAGTCATGTGAATGGTACACATCAGATTTTTACAACGACCACTGTTGGAGTATAAATAAAAAAGGATTGGATAAGTTCTGAATGGTTAGACATCATTAAAGATGATTGCAGCTGTTTGGTTGGATCTACTGAATGTTTAAGTATCAGACATAATGGGGTGTATGAAACCCTTTTGCGTGCGCTTGGGAGCTGTTCTTCGAAAGAACTTCATGAATTAAATGCAAAGCAGCTGGAACTATATGAAGGAGTTAACTGCTTGGAAGATGGAGGAAGTAAAAGACAGATAAATTGAAATTGAGTTATTATGGACACTCTAACTGCTGTGGTCTTTGGTGTCCCATTGGGCATGAACGACCACTTAATTTTGCTCACAGGCCTCTTTATCAGGCTTGAGGTTCTTCAATGTACTGTAAATCTGTGTCATCAGATCACAGTGGCCGAGTGGTTAGACCACACATCTCTCACCAAAGTGGTCTGAATTTGATACCAGGCAACTGCATGTGAGATTTTGTGGTAGACAAAGCACAACAGGGGCAGATTTTCTCCGGGTTCCCTGCTATCACTTTCCACCAGCGCTCCATCTTCATTTCATATATCATTGTCTGTGGTGCCATACGAGGGTCGGCTGATAAGTCCTGAACCTCACACAGATATTGCGCCACTAGGCCAGTTAGAAGGTAGCATAGTATAGTTTAACTAGACTAGCTTGTTCTATAGTTACAGGTTAAGAGGCATAGTATAGTTTAACTAGACTAGCTTGTTCTATAGTTACAGGTTAATAGCTTGTTTAGTTTTCAAATGACAGCATTTTAAACAAGACAACTTTAGAGTGTTCACAAAAATGTAGGATTTGGAAAAACGAGCAGTGATTAAATACTTCCATTTGCAAGGCTTAATGCTTAAAGAAATCAAGGAGGAAATGAGCAGTACATTGAAACACTCTGCCCCTTCATATTCAATGATTAAAAGGTGGGTTGCAGAGTTTAAAATGAGACGTAAGAGCACTAGTGATGAGCCTTACTTTGGACAGCCTGTAGAAATGAAAACTCCAGAGATCATTGAAAACATTCTTCATTTAGTACTGGAGGACCACAGATTAAAGTTGTTTGAGATAGCAGAGGCTGTAAACATATCAAAAGAACATGCAGGCAAGATTGGAAGTAATATTTTGGGCTTTCACAAGGTTTGTGCAAGATCGGTGCTATGTTTGTTGACACCTGATTAAAAGTTGCAAAGAAAAACTGTTTCTGTTAAGAATGTGGAGCTATACCATAAAAATCCTAGTGGAGATTATGTTGAGAAATAAAGCAAAGAAAAAAGACAAACAAAAAACATTAAATGTGGTTTTCATTGAGAGGCTCAGGACGTCAGTCATCAATGGAAATTAACCAAAATGAGAGAAAATTTAACCTAGCCATCAGATAGACCACGTTGGATTGACCCTAAGAAGTTAAAAAAGAAAAACAGTTTATTAACGCATAATTCAAAGATTTTTAAAATGTAAATAGCATTTATTTGACAGATGCCTCCATTTAGTCTCTTGATGCATCAACCAAGGACTTTATAAATTGGAGAGATAAATACAAACTCAGTAAAGGTACTCTAGAAATTATTGGCTGGTATATTATAAGACTCAATAGCGATTTTTATCAACAATATATGTAGTACTAACAGCATTTAATTTGGTTTCTTATTGATTTTTAACTGTCTCAATATGTAAATGCTTTTATTATTTTATATGTATTCTAGAAGTTTTGCCTAATTGTAGCACTGAGCTATTTTGTATTCATCTCATCAGGGCTATTTTTACATTGATATGTCATATATTATATTGAATGCTCTTTGTAAGCTCAAATGGAGTTAGATTTCTAATAACAATGATGATGTTATTCTTAAATTTCAGAGTGTCCAAGGAGGCTATTTCTAGTTATAGATCAGAGCTATTTTCCAATGAAGACATAGAAAATGACAAAAGTCTGAATATGAGACAAGATATTTCAGAGGGTGGAAGTCCAGAAATGGAGGGCACAGACACATCTTCAATGGACACAAGCATTTTCTCAGCAACACCTGATAGTAGTAAAGCTGTCAGCATGGTTACCTGTTTGAATCAAAATAATTTGTTTTACCAGAGCAATACAAATAAACAAGACATCATTCAGGAGAACTGCAAGTCAATCTTCAATAATGAGTACAGAAAGGTGTACAAATGTGACATTTGTGAAAAATGGTTTAAACATTCATCTCATTTAAAAAACCACAGATTGGATCATGAGAATAAAGAAGCAAATAACTACTTTGTTAGTGAGAATGGTTTTAAACATTTGTCATCTTTGAAAAGACAGTTGATTCTTGAGGGCAAAAAGCCACATACCTGCAATATTTGTAACAAGGCTTTTACTTATTTGTCAAATTTAAAAACACACCAACTGATTCATGAGGGCATAAAACCACACAAGTGTAACATTTGTAACAAGTCTTTTGCTCAGTTTCAATATATGAAAATACACAAATTGATTCATGAGGGCATAAAACCACATAAGTGTAACATTTGTGCCAAGGCATTCACTGATATATCAAGTTTCAAAAGACACAAATTCATTCATGAGGGCACAAGGCCTCACAAATGTAACACTTGTAATAAGGCCTTTATATATTTGACAGGTTTGAAAAAACACAAATTGATTCATGAGGGCATAAAGCCCCACAAATGTAACATCTGCAACAAGGCTTTTATTCATTTCTCAAGTTTGAAAGCACACATATTGAGTCATGAAGGCATAAAACTACAAATTTGTAACATTTGTAACAAAAGTTTTACTAGGTTATCAAGTTTGAAAAAACATATGTTGATCCATGAGAGGATAAAATCACATAACTGTGACATTTGCAACAAGGCTTTCACTCAGTTATCAAGTTTAAAAAGGCATAAACTGATTCACGATGGTGTAAAGTCACATATGTGCAACATTTGTAACAAGGCTTTTCTTGATTTGTCAGGTTTGAAAAAACACAAATTGATTCATGATGGCATAAAGTCATACAAGTGCAACACTTGTAACAAGGCTTTTACTCGTTCATCAAATTTGAAAAGACATAAAATGATTCACGAGGAAAATAAGCTGTAGTAATATGTTTGCAAGTGGAGTTCCCTTAATTGTTTAATATTAGAACACTTAAATTGATAGATGATGACAAAATCCACAGGAGAATGTTGGCTCCTAGAAGCACTTCACTCTTCTTTGAGCTTTAAAAATGGCTAATTCCATTTACGGATACAAAAGATATTTGTGAGTGTGATTTATATAAAGTGATTGGTGGAAATTTTTTTTTTTGCCTATTATATTTTACAAGCATAGAGTATGTATTTGCTGTTGGAGCATGTTGTATATCAACAGAAATCTTTTAAGTATTCCAAAAATTCTCAATAGAAAAGCACTTTTAAAATAATGGAACAAATTGTCCTTATAAAATTGCTTCCTGTGTGAACACAACAATATTATGAGGTCAAGAGTTTATGCTGACACCTTCAGCTGGGTCTTAATTTTTATCACAGAGATCATGCAATTAAAAAGTATTTGTGATCATAATGTACTATTCAAAAGTGGATTCAAAAGCCTCATTTAGTTACACTAGAACTAGACTGAAACAATGTCTACAAGATTCTAAACATCAACCTACAGGTCACCATCTGCTTGCAGTTATGCAGTATAATGTAACATCCTGCTGCCAGTGAGGTAAATTTATCACCAGTATTAAGTTCATTACCAATATACCAGTCCTGCATGAACTGCCTTAACAGTTTTCCATGAATTTTAGGAGCTATCAAGATCACAACTCTTATTTGTTCTAACTCCTCATTGATCTCAATTTGCATCTGGATTATCTCTAATGAAATGGTTGTGGCAAAATATATATATATATTCTGGCAAGTACATGTTGACAGATTTGTTTTACCATGTCTGAGAGTTTGGCCAAGACAAGCATACTTTCATCCTTATTTGAAAAAATCCCTTCACTCATTACTGTAATGTGGTCACTTGGACAGTAAAGCTTGATTGATTTTAGGACCTCTGTAAGGCAGAATCTATGATGATTTTTCAGACACCTATCGGGGTCATTTAAATTGGTTTATTGCATGTAAATGGACCCACCTGGACTACTGTATTTGAGAGTTTCCACAAAATGCATGGAATAAGCATGTAAAAAGGCAACCACAATTTGTTATAAAGATGTTAAGGACACACGGTAGAGAGAGAACCACAATCCATGCAACAATTTCTAATTCAGAAACCATAGCCAAATCATAACTTAGGTTAATAGTTGCTTACTTGCTGATATTTCAATAAGCAAAATTTGCCAAAATTGTCATATATTTCCTTTTTTAGGTACACTTTTCAAAAAAATAGATTTGAGCTGTGATTTTTTTGTACATAAGCAACATGTGTTGCTCTAAACAGGTAATGAAGGCATTTATCTTACCTATATAATTCCTATAAAATAAAAAAAAAAGTATAAATAACTAAAAATGTTAAAAATCAAGTGTACATAATTATATATATTTTTAAAATTGCTATTTTTGGATAAATGTCTTAATCTTTCACCAGCTATTGTCAAATAACATGTTTGTAAGGTGACTATAAAGTCTTAAGCATCTCTCTGTAATTGTTTTGGAGAAAAATGCATCTAAAGAAAGTTTGAAACATATTAAACATTTTTGTTTTATTGTCACATCAGTAAGTTAGCAAGCAGTGAGTTGACTATGGTTTCTGAATTAGATGTTTTACTTATAACTGGTAAAATTTTTATTATGCTGGCTTGTAAAGTGTTTAAGAAACCTGAATGTATATTTCACTGCATTTCAACATGGAAATTGCTATCTTGTCTCTACCAAGTGTCCTTAAGTGAATTATTGTTTTTTCTTTCTTCAAAATATTATCCTATAACATTCAATAAAACCAGTCCATAAATTAATTATGTTGCTTTGCTGAGGCATTTCAGAAACCAGGGTTTTAGAATGTTCCACTGCTTCTTCCAATAATAAATCATTCCATTCATTTTATCTTTAAATTTTTGGAAAAAAAAAAAGGGATCACGAGTGGTGCAAGGCCAGGGCTATATGATGCAGGGTTCATGGTGTGCTGACCTTAGGGAATCTAATTTTAGTTTTGCTGTATTGGACAATGTGTTGTATTAATGCAAAACTATCTTTTCTTTTGCATATTTTTCACAACTTTGTCAAAAGTGCTAAACAGACATTTGTGTACCAATTGGTAGCAATCGTATGTCTCACTTATGAAGCTACTGTAGCAATATGGTTTGCTTTTGCCAGCACTGCAAATTCATTTGAATTTTGTAGACTTAGGTTCTGTTTGAAAAATCCATTGAGCTGATAGGCTTTTGGATAGGCTAACATTCATTCATCAGTGACAGTACTGTAAACCAAACTTGAAGTGCCAGCTTATAATTTTTCCAGAGTTTTTCTGCACTAATCTGGATTATTTTTTACCAGGAGTCAAAAGTTTTCTCATTTCTAACTTTGATGAAAAGGGTTTTGGATTTTACTCCTGTAATACCCAATGTTATTTGAATAATTTTTAATATAATTTCTAAAGATATCTATTTCCTTCAAGAATTGCTCAAACAGTGGGAATGTTTTAATCAGGAGCTGCAGTTCTTGGGTTTGCCTCACAAAAGTCATTTTTAACAGTTGAATTTTCTACCCAAAGGTTCTTTGGATGACCTCCTGTATGGACAAAGGCAAAGTATGGTTTTAGGGATTCTGTTTATGCACATGTGATATAGATGATTTATCTGTTTGTATTTTATGTAATAGTCTGAGATTCAATTGCTATTATGATTGCATTTGGTATATCTTGCTATGTATCTGTTCTTTTTAAAAAGATAATATCAGTTAAAATCTACATCCCAAGTAATACTCTCATGTCATTAAGGAAATGGAGCACATTAAACTATTTTTGTTTTGGCTCTAAAACTGGAATGGTATTATTAAAAATAGAGGTACTTGCCAGTACAATTGAAAGAATTTAAGAAAAAAGCTTACTTTGACTACAGAGTACATTTAGTAACTTTTCCAGTGTTAAAGGTACTTACCCTTTAATTTGCACTATGTTACTATTTAAATTATGTTCAAGTAATTAATGCAGAACGTTTTACTAATTTCTCAGACTTAAAAAATATTTTTGTGATTACTAAGGTAAACACACAATTTCCAATACTCCAGAAGATATGATCTCATTAGTGAATTGTTCAACCCAATGATATGAGATAATATTTTTGATTAATAATTTTGAAGGATTTCATCATGTAAATACATCTGGCAATTTCATTTGGTAAACAGGTTGAAAGAATCAAGACATATGGTAAGATGGTGTGTGAATTGTCATAAGCTAAGCTATTGTTGTGTTTGCATTTTTGGTACCTAACAGAATATGACTAATTGACAAGGCTGCTTGCAGTTTTCCTTAGAGCACCTATGACTCGGTAACTAGCAAATTATTTAACTCTTTCAGAGCTGAATTTCATTGATTGGAGAAAAAAATTAATTTATCTTACATTTGGAGTCATAGGATGTGTCTATTCAATTATGAATTATTTGGAGGATTTGAAGTACAAATAATAACATTGTAGAATATACAGTATACTGTACAAATAAACTCGAGTGTTCTAAGTAGTCTGGAATGGAAGACAAGAGAGAGGCTGTGAAAGTGTTTGGCAGGGTTTAACTCATTCAGTTTCAAATATATTTAATAAACTGAAGGTTTATTAAAAGTAATAATTAAGTGCAATGTTCGCGTTTATCATAATAAGCAGTAAGCACAGTAAATAGAGCAAAACAAAACATTTCTTGAATACAATCATCATTTTGAGTATAACAGCAATTACATATGAAAGCCAACAAAACAATTTCTTTCTGTGTTAATACAGAGATAAACACATCCTGCAGTACATACAAGACCCTTGCTGGCACCTTCTTTCCATCATGTTCTGGTAAATGATATACATTCTCAGCCTGAATTTTCCTGAGTAGTCTCCTTTCTGTATTTAATTTTTTTTTTTTTTTTTTTATGGGTAATGCTGCACGGCTTGAGCTTGGTGTTCCTATTTTAGTTTATTGAGGAACTTTACTAACTTTTACTAAACCTTCTGCTGCTCTTGAGAAGAAACTCTAGTGAATCTATTATTTGATATTCATGCATTTTGAGCATTTTTTCTGTATTCTAGGCAACTGTTTACTACAGCTAAATCCATTGCATGAAAAATCATTCATAATTTCCATTTTCTCGATTGAATGAAGATTCTGCAAAAGCTGATCAAAATAATCCACCTCTCCCATTCCATAGTTGTACCTCTTAAGAATATCTGGCCTTAGCATGTCAATATATTTGGAATTCTTTTGTCCCATCCTTTACCATATCCTCTTCACTTTAATTAGAAGTTGGGACAACTCCCTTGCTATCTACTCATTTTACCACAAATACTTATTTCTTCGCTATAACCTCTCTTCTGTTTGTTTCCATCTTTCTCTGTAATCAGAGGTGGATTACTGAATCTGTTTATTTGAATAGTTCCTGCAGCATATATATTTCTAGCCTTCAGTAGTTGCAGCAATTTATATGAGGAAAAATAATTGACATAATACAACTCTAAGAGATTCTCTTACACAGCTCTAAAACAACCAAGGCTTGCCTTTAACACATTGTTTTATATATATTTGTCCTGGAAATGTTATAATTTGCTCATCTTGACAAATTTATTTATCTACTTCATGTTCTAACAGTTTGCTTCTTATGGCATTATAAATGCATCTAACTTTCCAAAATGTATGCAATTTCTCTAGTTTGCGGAGCATGTCTACCAAATGCAAATTATTTGTCAGTGGAAGAATCTACCCTTAGCAATGATTTGTTTAAACAGCATCGCAATACATTCTAAGTTGAAATTTCAGTTCCCCAGTGTCAATATGAATTCAAAATAGTTTTTATTTTATCTGGATTGGTTAATCTGTATGTTCTGCCTTCCTTTAGGACATACATATTTGTTTTCTCTGACATACTGTCATATTAATCTTGGGTTATGTAACGCATACAGTATTCATATGCAGCAAGTGCATTAGTAGTGGCAGGGTTCTCTATAGTTGGAGTTGGAAAAGGAGCATCAAATAGTACTATTGGTCGATGCAACCATTTGACATTGGAATGCTCAGTTAGAGACCAAAGTTATCCATTTTCATAATTGGCCTCACGTTTGCTTAGCTGTCTACAGATTCTTTCATCAATACTTTTTTGGATGGTGGTAACTTATCTGCACCTGAAATAATATTCAGTGTTGATTGTATTAAAATTTAATTAAAAACCAATTGACCTGTAATATTATAAACAAGCACTTTTATATCCCATTGTTCAGTCAACTTTCCAATTTGTAGAACAATGCTTGTTTGGACATGTGTATTCTTATCAGTTTCATTATCACTAGACAAAATTCTTCAAAGCCAGATATATTCTTATCAAAAGCTTTCAAAAACTTTTACTGTATTTCTTCAGGCAATCGCTCTGGAAAAGGACAAATAATTACTACATAGAGAAGTAATAACTGAATAACTGTATTCTCATCCAATTAATCTAGTGCATAATAAAATTATATCGAAATTCATAAGGTATCTATAAACAGACACTACCCATCATTACAAAACAACACTTAGTTTTTCATTAACTAACTAAATCTAAAAAGGTAGTATGGATGCAAAACAAAAAAATAAATATAAATTATTATATCCACTGATTTAACATTATTTAAAAAAGCTTTAATAAAATTCACAGCTGTTTGTTAATCCTTTGCTATAAAACCTGTTTACTGCACATGCATCTTTGTTAAGTGTTATTTGCTAAAATATAATTAACAAATCCTTTCTACATACACAAAATCATACCTTAATGTTTTATGTTATTACTGGAACCAATAACTATCACATATTTCACTTCAATTCCTTATGGTAAAAGAAATATGAATGACTTACCTTTCTTTTTATTTCAACTGTCTGCCATGTTGATTACTTATTGAAGCAACTAACACATAGTTGTCAACTATTTTCACAGAGGATAGAAGAGATGCCAAAGAGATTATAGCATGTTTATCTTAAAATCAATACACCAGATTAACAAAATCTAATCAGATACATTATGTATACTATACTGCACAAATGGACTGAAAGGATTAAGGTAAGGGTTTGGTGAGATTATTCCCAGTCTAATCCGAAATTAAAGCCCCTAAGACACAAAGCATAGCTGAGGGATTTTTTTTTAAAAAAATAAATATCCTCTGGTTCTGAGATGGGTGTATGTGAAAAAATGTAGTTTCCAAAACCTATTTCTAAGTTGTGCAAAAATCAATGCAAACTAGGGTTTTTTTTTAGGGGGGGAGGAAACAAATCTGAAATCTGCCCCATAGTCAAAGTAAACTTTTACCAAATTTAATGAACAAATGTATGAAGTTTGTTCGCATATATGTAAGCAAAAGCAGCATTATATATGGAAAATTTAAGTCATTATGAGCCAAAATTAAACTGAATGAACTGTTTAAATTAAATAATGCTTGTACTTCTCATAGGGCATTTCATTCATTTCATTGACATTTAGGTGCTTTTAACAGTTATTATATTATATATTTTAGTGTAGTTAAAATTTAGAACAGCAGCATTCATCTTGATTAAAATAACATAAGTTTTGATTACTAATCTAAGTTATGGATAGGTTGAGTAACAAAACAATACAAGTCTAGGAACATTTTTGGAATAGAAGTCACATAGCAGAACAATATCAGAAGGCAAATGAGATTCATAATAGCACAAATGTAAACAAGTATTTTTTTACTCTGCTAGTGGTACAAAATTGCTTCTAAATGACAGTTCTCATTGTGAAGAAACAAGACAACTGGAAGTTGTAATAATAAAGTATAGATCAAATATTGTAACTGCAAGCAAATCATTCTATGTATGAGGAAGCAAAACTTTTCTGATGAAAGAGAAATTAAGTTACTTCATTTAAAGAAAGCTCATGAACTGAAACACTAATCAAAGTAGCAAAAGGTATTAGTAAATATTCTGCCTTAATCCTAAAAAGTATGTTTATTTTCAAAACCTTAAAAATAAATTTGAGCAGGATCATACCGCTAATGTAGAAGAATCAGGAAGTGAGGTATGGGAATCAATATAAGAAATGGTTTAAAATAATTTTTTTTAATTTGTTTGAATAGAAGATTACTGAAAAAATATAATTTTATGGACTCCTGCATTTTTGTGTTGTTTATTTTCTTCAAAATCCTCAAAATACATACTTTTACTTTAGGAACTCAAAAATATTCGAATTTCATAACAACCCATGTTTTTCATATTTTTGGTTATTATACATAGTATATCAATAATTAAAAAAAGTATATCATCCATAATATTTCAACGATCTTGTAGAAAAGTATCAGGTTGTTAAGTGTTCAATTTGAAAAATGCCTGTATCTCAAATCTTAATCAATTGCGCTTGTATGATTATGAAACTATTGACACCATTATACTAGACTGTTCTATGAAGATGTATCTTTTATGATTCATTAGCTAGCCTACTTCTTGGGTAACAGTATCTTCATAACAGAGCCCCCCAGGGACCTACTATGGTAGGTACGGGTTAGGCCCGAGCCAACCTTAACTCACTCTGTGGGCAAACTCAGAGTGGTGAGTGAGTCAGTAGGTTAAAATGCCTACCCACGTGTAGGCCGTACGTGGAGACTCGTGTCGGTGGAAAAGAATATCCTAATTGGTTGAGGGTTGCATACCCAAGCCTTGGCTTCTGATTTTCAATAACTGTGGAAGGTGTGCAATCTAATACACCACTTTGGTTTCTGCTTCGCCTAAACGGGAGGCTAGGGACTAGCCCACCCCTAGGCAATTAGCCAGGACTAGGTATTATACCGAACTCCAGGGTGAGTGGAACGGTGAGCTTGCTATATCTCTGTGTAGCCCTGTCACCCCAATGGGGGTGACCCCTTGTTGGGCTCCCTGGTGGGTGGGGAGCACTAAGGGATGAATTTTAAACAATATCTTATGGCATCCAAACAAAAAACCTGTTACTTCAAGTAAAGACGCAAAGGAAGTAGTCGAGTTATGTGGTCCTCGGTACTTGGTTATTCATAGGACAGAGGAAGGTATGATGTTCTTAACGGTAAGCCCTTTTACTATACATTGATAACATTGCTGGTCCAGTGCAATCCTGCGTTAGAGCTCGCAACGATACACTCCTCGTGGAAGGCCATTCCGTATCCCAGGCTGCAAGGATACTTAAAGCCACAGTGTTAGCCAGCTGCCCATGAAGGTCGAGGTGCACAACATGTTGAACTCCTCCCACGGTGTGGTAAGAACCCGCTAATTGGACAGATTGTCCATTTAGGAGATCAAGGAAAATCTTGCAGCTCAGGGTGTCACATCTGTTTATCGGGTATAGCTTAAGATCATGCCTACCCGTACCCTGTTTCTTACTTTTGATCCGGTTGATCTCCCTCAAAAGCTTAAGGCAGGTCTGATAGTTACTGTAGATCAAAGCGTAATCATGGTGGTTCTGCTATTTTCATTAAAGATGAACTTTGTGGATTGAAAAGCACTCTCACCATTGACACATGTTCAGATTTTGTGTTTGAAATATGTTCTACTTTTATTGCTTCCTGCAACCTATTGTGCATAACAGTTTATAGAAAGCCTGATAGTAAAAGGGCTCAAATTGATGACTTTTTTAGTAGATTTTATGAATTTTTAAACTTAGTATTTGACAAGTATAATTCCAATGTTCATGTGGTTGTAGCTGGTGATTTTAATTTTGATTTTCTTACTGTTTCAAATGACATTATTGAATTCCAAAACTTACTTGACAGTTTTGGATTACGTTTAACTGTTGATGAAGTTACTAGACTAGGTTTAAGTGCTTCTATGGGAACTTGTTTGGATAATATTATCACATCTATCCATAGTGACAGATGCTCTTCAAAGGTATTTAATACTGTTTTATCTGACCATCATGCAATTTTATTTTCTTGTAATGCTGGCAAAATCACAAAAAGTGATTATAATTCTAAAACTAATTTAAATCTTATGAGGCCAGTTAATGATAATTGATTATAATTAAAACTTAACAACAGTGCATGCTTAGATGTTTATGGCTTGAATTCAGAAATTTTAAAATTGGCAGCGCAATTTATTTGTGAACCTTATATGGTAAAATAGACATGCTCAACACTAACATGACTGAACCGGAAATGCTAAGGCCAGATATTCTTAAGAGGTACAGGCATTTTATTGTGCTCATCTAAACTGATCTATTTAACTATTGTATTGATTCATGTGAATTTCCAGACATTTTTAAAATTGCCAAAGTGATTCCTATTTATAAAAAGGGGGCTACATCTAATTGTTCAAACTATAGGCCTATTAGTATATTGCCAATTATGTCAAAGGTTTCTGAAATTATTTTAAATAAACAAATCACACACTATTTTGATGAAAATTCGTTATTTACCGATTGTCAATTTGGCTTTAGATCTTCTCGCAGCACAATTGATGCTCTAATTGCATTTATGACATGTTTTAAATGTCTTGATAAAGGTGATTTGGTTCATAGTAGATTTTTCGACTTAACAGAAGCTTTTGACACTTTATCTCATGAAATGTTGTTTAAGAAATTAGAATTTTATGGTTTTGACAAGAGCAGCTTGAATTTTATCAAATCCTATTTTTGTAATAGATATCAGTCTGTTTGTATAAATGGTAGTTACTCTGATTTTAATTTAGTTAAGCATGGTGTCCCACAGGGCTCTGTACTCGGCCCTTTATTTTTTATTATTTATACTAATGACCTCCCTTTTAATATCCGAGATGATTGCCTAGAAACATATTTGTATGCGGACGATTTGGCAGTAAGTATCTCTGTCAATTCTGATGCCAGTCTGCACGATAAACTTGATGAACTTACTGAAAAAATTGATAAAGGGTGCAAATGCAATAGTCTTGTTCTCAATGAAAATAAAACAATTGACCTCACTTTTAATATTATTTGTCCTGTTTTTTAACTGAAACTAATATAACATTTCTAGGCATTCATTTCGAACCTGGTCTAGGTTGGCATTCACATATTAATTATATCGCCAATAAAGTAAGCGGAGGTATATTTAGGTTACGTGTTTTAAGAAATAATGTGTCTTCCAATGTTTTATTATCAGTTTATTATGGACAAATCCATAGCTATTTGAGTTATGGTATTTTATTTTGGGGGAACCATGCTTTAGCTGAAAAGATACTTTTATTACAGAAAAAAGAAATTAGAATTTTATGTGGTGTAGCCCCCAGAACTCATTGTAAACCTTTATTTGTTAAGTTGGGCGTTTTAACTTTGACTTCATTATTTGTGTTCCACTGCCTCTTATTTGCTAAGAAAAATAGTCATAAATACAATCTATGTTCCGAAATTCATTTTCATCACACCAGAACTAGTTCCAATATTTACATAAATAGATGTAAATATAGCAAGATACAAAATTCATTTGAAATAATATCATTAAATCTATTTAACAAACTCATAACATCACTAAAGCTCTCTCCATTGAATCTTTTAAGAGGTCAGTGAAGCGCACTTTGATTTTAAATCAATTTTATTGTTTGGATGAATTTTATAATACTGTCAATTGTTTTTGATCTTGTTCGTATTTGACGTTGCTACACAATGTACTTTGTTCTGGCAAATAAACTTATCTCTATATCTCTCTCTCTATCTCTCTGTCTGTCCGTCCGTATCTCTATCTAATCTATCTATTCTATCTAATCTATCTATTCTATCTAACCTATTCTATCTAATCCATTCTATTCTATCTATTCTATTCTATCTAATCTATCTAATCTATTCTATCTAATCTATTCTATCTAACTAATCTATTCTATCTATTCTAATCTACCTATTCTAATCTATCTATCTATTCTAATCTATCTAATTCTATTCTATTCTTATCTATCTAATTCTATTCTATTCTTATCTAATTCTATTCTATTCATATCTATCTAATTCTATTCTTATCTTATTCTATTCTTATCTTATCCTATCCAGTCCAATCCATCTGATCCATCCATCCATCCATCCATCCATCCATCCATCCATTAATCCATCCATCCATCCATCAAGTCATCGAAATTAGGCCTTATATACCAAACCGCTTAGTTGTTATAAATGCCAACGTTTTGGTCACAATAGCGAGTTGTGCACCGGCAAGTGCACCAGCATCCACTGTGGTGACATCTCCCACGATGGGGCTTGTGCTTCCGCTCCATCGTGTGTGAACTGTAACGGGGAACACCCATCTAGTTCCCGAGACTGCCCCCGTTTTGCAGAGGAACGAGCGATCCAGGAGATGCGGGTGAAAGAGAAGGTGTCCTTCTTGGTGGCCCGGAAGCTCTTTGTATCCGCCAACTCTCTGTCCCGAGGTCCGGTGCCTATAGCTCAGTTGGAGCTAAACCGGTACCGCGTCGGGAAATCGCAACACAACCGGCGATATGAACGGGGTTACTATTGCGGAAAAGGTTCTTTTAGCTCAAGCGCTGCCAAAGCCTTCGACGTCTACAACCAAGACTGCATTAACATCTACCAGATCCGCCAACTAACAGAGCAGTCCTACGCACTTGTCACCGAAACCCTCGACCTCGGGAACTAAGACTGATAAATCCGCGACGTATTCTACACTTGAGAAACAGTTTAAGT
Organism: Hymenopus coronatus; assembly: GCA_030762935.1. Classification (NCBI taxonomy): domain Eukaryota; kingdom Metazoa; phylum Arthropoda; class Insecta; order Mantodea; family Hymenopodidae; genus Hymenopus; species Hymenopus coronatus. The sequence continues at coordinate 29,478,410 of CM060899.1, read as the reverse complement.
CCAACTATCTCCGACAAGACTTCTTGAAAGAGAATGTCAAACCTCCTGCCAAGTCATCTAAGGGTTAGAAACGTCTACATTATTCTTCACGTATATCCTCTTCTGAGGAGTCATCTGGGGAGGAGCGCGTAGATCGGCGACGGCCATCTTCGCCGATCAGAACATGTAATCGGTTCGACATTCTCGGACCGACATTTGCTCTTGGAAAGGCATCCTACCCCGTGGAGGAGATGGACCAGGAGGATTCTACTCTCACTGCCCGAGGGACAGTGCGGAAACGGCAGGATCGTGCTGCTGAAAATAGTACTAGCCCAACGCCTAAAAGGAACAAATTGAACCGACCAGCAAGGCCCAAGCTGCAGAAGCGTCTTTCAATTTGAAACTTGTCCCATAATATACTCAATGGCTATCCTACAATAGAACATACGCGGAATTAGACCACATAGACCAGAGCTTGACTTGTTGCTGAGTCAGCATCAACCTTTGGTTGTTTGCTTACAAGAGACAAAGTTCCCATCAGGAATTACTCCTCCGTACGATGTGACTTATCCTCGAAGGAGGGTGTTCCGTCACATGGAGGCACCATGATGCTGATCCGTGATGATATATTCACCGAATTCGTGCCCTTAATATATTATATGCAGTCAATCGTGTACAGATTATGCTGCGTTCCACCAGATTTACCATTTGTAGCATCTACCAGCCTCCACCTGCTGAACTCTCGCTCCATGACTTAGAACACCTAGTTTCTCAGTTAGCATCACCCTTTTTATTCACAGCCGACGCGAATACCAATCACCCACTTTGGGGCCCACCTTGGGCTTGTGCGAGAGGCCAGCTAATTACCGACTTCTTGGATAGTAAGAATTTGCTCTCCTATCTTTCTGATGCCTTTCATAGTTTCTCACACATTGATATATCAATTTGTGCCACTCAGCTAGCGCTCATGTTATGCTGCAATATCATCTCGGATTTGCATTCTAGTGACCACTTTCCTATTCCTATTAGTCTCTTGACACACGCTGTATGTTCCACAATTTGTTCGGCTAAGCTAGCAATCACGTTATGCTGGAACATCATCTCGGATTTGCATTCTAGTGACCACTTTCCTATTCTTATTAGTCTCTTGACACACGCTGTATGTTCCACCCGTTTACCGAGCTGACGCCTAGATCAAGCCAACTGGGAGCAGTATTCCCGTTTGGCAGAATTTAACTACGATGAACACGACTCTGTGAACCAATTAGTTGAACTTATCACAGGGAACATTCATCCTGCTGCTGAGAGATCCATTACGCGTTCGACTGGCCGCACCCGCCGATTTCCGGTACGTTGTTGGACCGATAATTGTCGGTATGCTATTCAAGTTCTCAGGCTTGCTCTACGGGTTTTCCATTTCCCTACCCTGGATAACCTGATATACTATAAACAGATGCGTGCACATTATAGACGGGTTATTAAGGGTAGCAAAAATACGTCATGGAATACATTCATAGGTTCCTTTAATCGACATACACCTTCCTCTGTCGTATGGGACAAGATAAGACGTGTGGCTGGAAAATCTTCCCATATGCCCATTGCCGGTCTCAAAACACCTGCCGGAGAAGTTGATACGTTTGACGTGGCGAACGCTTTAGGCAGTGCTTTCGCTCAAGTGTCTAGCTCAGATAATTATTCTCCTGAGTTTCTTACAGTTAAGACTCAGGTGGAATCTCAAAGATTCTCATTTTGTTCTGGAAACTTTGATTATAATCGCCTTTTCACCTTGGCCAAGCTAGACAATGTACTTTCATCTTCGCGACACTCTGCACCAGGACCAGATGATATCCACGTCCAAATGTGGCAAAATGGAAATGTAGTGTTAGTTATGGACGCTTTTTAACTACTGTGGTCCTCAGCGTCCCATTCTAAATTGGGCGTGAAAGACCGCCTAATTTTGCTCAGAGGCCTCTCTATCAGGCTTGAGGTTCTTTTACGTGCCGCAAAAAACCATCGTCCTCCGCCGGGTTTGATCCCGCGACCTTGAGTTTATGAAGTTAGCAATGGTAACCGTTACACCAGGGAGGACGACATCCAAATGTTGGAACATTTCTCTCCTGATGGTAAAGCCTTCCTACTCGAGGTCTGGGCTGACGGCACTTTTTCAGACAAGTGCGGGAGGCCACCATCATACCCATTCCTAAACCTGGAAAGGACCGCCATCTTCCTTCCAATTACCGTCCTATTTCCCCTCACCAGTTGCGTATGCAAGGTGATGGTCGGTTTGTGTGGTTGCGGGAATCCCACAATCTTGTTACTAAAATCCAGTGTGGTTTTCGACGTCATTCCACAACTGACCACCTTGTCTCACTGTCAACTCAGATAATGGACGGGTTTCTTAAGAACAGCCCAAAAGTTGGGATATTTTTTGACGTCGAGAAGGCGTATGACACATGTTGGCAAGCGGGGATATTACGTTCTCTCCACAAATGGAACATACGTGAACGCCTTCCGTTGTTCATTCAGAAGTTTATGCGGGAGCGCGTTTTCCGAGTGGGGCTCGGCTCGGTTTTTTCTAACAATTTTATTCAAGGGAGCGGAGTGCCGCAGGGCTCGGTTCTCAGCGTGACGCTGTTTGCTATAGTAACTAATTCCATATCGCAATGTATTCCCTCATATATCTAGTATTGTTTATTCGTGGATGACTTTGCGATCTTCTGTACTTCTCAGCGCACACCATTTACGGAATGCCGTCACCAGCGGTGTTTGGATAGTCTCTATGAATGGAACTCGAAACACGGCTTTCATTTCTCCGCTGAGAAGACAGTTGCGTTAATTTCTGGCGCCGTTAGTGGCCAGATATAGTTCCTTTCGCAGATGAGGGGAGATTTCTTTGGGTTGATCTTTGATCCCAAACTTTGTTGGTCATAACTTATAGCACAGCTAAAAGCGCGATGTGACCGTTCTCTAAACATTTTACGGATACCAAGTGGCAAATCTTGGGGCGCGGATCGAAGAATGTTGCTTTGTCTTTATCGTGCACTGATTAGATCGTAGTTGGAATATGGCTGCATCGTTTATTCTTCAGCCCGACCATCTGTATTTAGAAGATCAGACACCGTCCATAATCAGGGCATCCGTGTGGCCGTTGGAGCTTTTCCAACGAGCCCTGTAGTTAGCCTCTGCATCTAATCGGCGTGATGTCCTGTTAGCAAATTATGGTTTTGGGCTTAAGTGCATGCCTGGACATCCAACTTTTCATGTGTTTTTCTCCCCCGAGTTGGATGAACGATATTGCCACCACTCTCCGAGTCCAAGGCCAGCAAGTTTTAGTTTCCGCGAGCTTCTTCGGCAACACATGACATGCCTAGACTATTTTGTAAAGGGGAGAGTATGTACCCTCCTTGGTTGCGTGCTATTTCCCATGTCCAGCTCGGGATGACGGTTTTCGGGAAATCTGCTATGCCTGTTTATAGTATTCGTAGTTGTTTTTTTTAGAATTTTTATCAAAATACAGCGGCCCTATTTGTATTTATACCGACAGCAGTAGGTGCCCCGGCGGTGTTGGATGTGCCTGTGTCACTGGCATCACAACTTCTACTTACGGTTTGCCTAATTGCACATCTATTTATTCTGCCAAGCTATATGCTATTTATCGAGCCCTTCTGTATATTCACCGTCGAAAATTAGGTGACTGCCTTATTCTTAGTGATTCCCTTAGTGCCCTTCAGAGCTTCGTGAGTTTTACAATAACCATCCTTTAGTGCAGCGCTTTCAGGACATTCTCCACATTTTGCATTCTTCTGGTGTTAATGTGGAATGCGCATGGATTCCTGGACACGTTGGCTTCCCAGGGAATGAATTAGCGCATTTGGCAGCGAAATCGGCAGTCACAGAAACCAGTGATACTATTACCATTTCAACAGAAGAAGACTTTAGGGTGGTTGTACGGAGAGCCGTATTTTAGGATTGGCATGCAGATTGGTCTGCTCTCCATGGTAATAAGCTGAGAAAGGTGAAGGGCCTCCCTGTCAACTGGGTAACCTCCTCTCGTTTATGCCGCCGGGAGGAGGTAGTGTTAGCTCGGCTACGACTTGGCCACTGTATTTTTACTCACAGTTACTCTTTTAAGCCCGAACGTGCTCCTGTCTGTGCGCCCGGTGGGGAGGCACAGTCAGTTCGTCATGTGTTGCTAGAGTGTGGTCACCTGGCACACATTCAATCATCTCTGGGCATGCCGGCCTCTCTTGCCGAGATCCTGGTAGATGGTCGAAGAACAGTGGACAGGGTTTTTAAATTTTTAGCACTTCTCTTTTACACTGAGGTTTAAGCGGTATCAGATTTATAATGAAGCAGATTTTTTAACTTTTAAATAGCTCGTTTTTAATCTTTTCGTTTTAATGTATCAATTTTAGACAAAGTTTTATCTCCAGCTCTGGTTACAGGGCTGCATATTCCTGTTCTAAGGTTTTATCCTCCTTTAGCTCTACTTTTACCCGTGTTCTCTTTTTAAATCATGTTTTATTATTGACTATTGCCAAGTTTTTATCATAAAGGTGCTAATGACCTCTGCAGTTGAACGTCTTTAAACATCATTATCATTCATAAGAGGGGTACAAAATAAGAAATTTTTATTTTCTTTAATTTCCTAAAGTAGACTTCCTAGATTCAGGAACTATAAAGTTGTTATTATTATAGCCTTAATAATCAGGAGTGAAACATGGCTTTTTAGGATGGATACCCTACATTAAAGTACAGTTAAAAGATCATCCATATTGTGCCTTCTTGTACTAAAAGTATTATAAAATGCAGTTGAATGTGTTAATGCAAAAAGGGACATGTATCACATTTTATGTATTGATTGTTGTATCTCTGAAGGTTAAGTGTATGCTTTACTGTAAAATAGTAGTTCAGTAAATATGACAGTATGGGCAAACACCTACTTGAAATCTCATTTTATTATGAAAAACATACTTGACTCAAGGATATTTTTACATTCTCTTTTTGTAAGTATAGATTACGCAGACATACGTAGAAGGTATTGCACTCCACCCAAAAATTTGGTAAAAAGATTTCACTAGAAATATAAGGCTCCCTGTTTCCAGAAAAAGGTCACAGAGATAGGAGGGAGAGAGAGAGAGGGAGAGAGAGAGAGAGAGAGAGAGAGATATATTATCAAAAACAAAAAGTCTGCAATACCAAACTGGGTATTTAAGTTTAGTATTTTCCAAGAATGTGATGTGAACAGTTTGAGAAAAATCCTGCCAAACCTCTTTTACATGATAAAACGTTTGAAATGTTGATCTCAAAAATGGCTTTATTTTGATTATGGTTCCATATATTAAACATTATTTACAAGGCATATAAAAGGTATGTCTTGAATTTTCTGGGAATAGCCTCTGAAGGTCTCTTCATTTTGGAGACTTTTTCATAACTGGCAAATTGTAAGAAATGAACAAAATCTTACTACTCAAAGAGTATGAATTTGATTATTGTATTCCATGTTTTTGCAGCCTTAATGGTTTGGCTTTTATGATCTACTGTGATATACTGATGTTCCAAAATTGAACAAAATCACTAATCCACATGTCATGGTATCGAATATATAGAATATATATAGAACTTCTACTGAACCTTCCTTCTAAACTACTTTATATATATATCAGGAGCCAAAAATATAAAATAGAAGAAACTAATTAAGGTGCAAGCCAAGCATACAATATGTCACTGCTGCATTTTAGCATATGTTGATGAAATGGCTAGACAATGCAATTTACATCACAAGATACTCTTCAGGATATATACATTAAATATATTTGCAAAAGAGTATATGGTAATTATAATTAAGTAAAACTAAAATGTTGGCATTTGCAATAAAAAAATTGTAATAGAAACCATTATTGTGGATTATGTTACAGAATTTAAATACTTAAAATACTATATAGTATAACAAAGAAAATCTGAACCAATAGAAAAGCTTGGTAGTATTTAATCACCTCAATGGCAGAATAAAAATATATTTGAAAAATAAAACAAGACACAATAACTCTATAACGTAATGTTGATACCAAAACTATATGGGAGCGAAGCTTGAATCATGACAGAGAAAAATAAAAGTAAATGGAAGAAAAAAAAAAAATGTTAAGAACAGTACCAGGATATAGGAAAATAGAGAAACAAAGAAGTGAACAAATAAGAAAGGAATTAAATATATAAAATCTTATGATAAAAGAATATAAAACCAAGCCATTTCACTTTAGAAATAATAAACTGGGAATATAGATGTTAGATCTCCTAAATAAATAACATGAACAAATGTAGACTCCTTCAGGCAATAAATAATGTATAATACGTGAAGGAAGAGCTTCTATTTTATAATAAATTCTTAGTTTCTTTATTTTTCTTATAAATTGCTATTAGTTTATGTTTTCTTTATTATCCTGCTCTATTTTCTCCAATTCTTTTTCCATACCCTCTTTTATGCACATCTTTCTTTTCACCCTGTTTTATTTCTATCATTAATTTAATCACATCTAATAGTGATGGTTCTGCGTTGTTTGTTGAATCACCTATTTGTAGTATCTTCAACACTACATTTTGTTCCTACTTCTATGGCTTCTCTATTCAATTTTATATATTCCAAAGTTTCTTTATTTCCCAAGTGGCAAAGAAAGAAGGGGGGGGGGAACAAACTATACTGCTATTCTGATGATCTCTTTCTTAATTCTTAGAATGATATGGAGTATGAAATTCCTTTCAAATGTTCCCAAGTGGTGAGGTCATTTAGTTATACCTCCATCATCATGTTGTTGGATGTTATCTTTTTTCTGTTCTATTTTCTTTTGCCTGTTCCTGTTTGAGTCTCAATGTTTGGGTGCTACAAGCTATGCCTTTTCTTGCTCAGATTATGATATGAGTATACATTTTGATTTTTTATTCATTTTTTTTCAATAAAAGTTGTTCTGTCACTGCTGTTTTAATCCAATTTGAGATGATTCATGCCTACAAACAAAATATAGTTTTCTTCTTTAAAAAATTCTCTGTACATGTTTGTGCATGTGTGTGCGATAATCTGTAATTTCACTTATTTAATTTTCAACTAAAAAAATAATATCCTTAGAGAATTCATCAACAACATTAAGCAAAAAAATTTAAGGAATTATAGTTAACCAAAATTCATAATAAACACAGCCAAATATAGGCTTGATCAGTACAAAAAAAATTCAATATTTCTACTGCATTTCTAAAACAGAGAGAGAGAGAGAGAGAGAGAGAGAGAGAGAGAGAGAGAGAGAGAGAGAAGAGAAGAGGGAGAGAACCTAAAGCCCATTATTTTATTCTTTCTAATCCCATTCAGACTACAGATATATGAAACTGGGGTAATAAAAAGATATACAAATAGCAATAGCAATATCCTTTTCTTTAGGAAGGTATTTATATAATTTTGAATCCTCTCAAAACACCACCTCACATCCATTTACACCACTAGCATTCAAAAACAAATTATGTTTTGAAGGCTGCATGACCATCACTCCATTGTAGAGTTTGCCTTAATGATGCAATTGAAAGCATTCTGAAAGAACACTTACATACATTACTGTGGCATTTTTTCCTGATGAATCAATCTGTGTCTTCTAAAATTTGAAAAGTCACTAAAAGCCTTATCACATATGTTACACTTGTGTGGTTTTATGCCCTCATGAATCAATTCATGTGTTTTCAATTGTTGCAATAGGGTAAAAGACTTGTCACAAACTTTACACTTGTGTGGCTTTACGCCCTCATGAGACAGTTTGTGTCTTTTTAAATGGTGCAATTGCGCAAAAGTCTTACCACAAATATTACACTTGTGTAATTTTATACCCTCATGAACTAGTTTGTGTGTTTTCAAATTTGATAAATCAGTAAAAGTCTTGCCACAAATGTAGCACTTGTGTAGCTCTATGCCCTCATGAATTAATTTGTGTGTTTTCAAACGTTGTAGTCGACTATAAGTCTTGTCACAAATGTCACACTTGTATGGCTTTATGCCCTCATGAATCAATTCATGTCTTTTTAAATTTTGAAACTGAGCAAAGGCCTTGTCACAAATGTTACACTTGTATGGCTTTAAGCCCTCATGATTCAGTTTGTGTGTTTTCAAATGTTGTAAATGAGTAAAAGTCCTATCACAAATATTACACTTATGTGGCTTTATGTCTTCATGAATCAATTTGTGTGCTTTCAAACTGGATAGAGAAGCAAATGCTTTGTTACAAATGTTACATATGTGTGACTTTATGCCTTCATGAATCAATTTATGTTTTTTCAAATTTGACAACTGAGTAAAAGCCTTATTACAGATGTTACATTCGTGTGGTTTCATGTCTTCATGAATCAGTTTGTGTGCTTTCAAACTTGATAGATGAGCAAACGTCTTGTTACAGACAATACACTTGTGTGGTTTTATTTCCTCATGAATCAATTTGTGCTTTTTCAAATTTGACAACTGAGTAAAATCCTTGTCACAAATATTACACTTGTGCGGTTTCTTGCCTTCATGAATCAATTTGTGGTCTTTAAAATTTGTGAAAGATGTAAAAGTCTTGTTACAAATGTTACACTGGTGTGGTTTTATTCCTTCATGTATCAATTTGTGCCTTTTCAGAGATGATGAATGATTAAAACCCTTCTCACAAACATCACACTTATTTGACTTTTTAGTCTTCTGAACCAATCTATGGCTTTTTAAATGGGGTGAGCCTACTGAAGATTCACCTGTAATATCTCTTTCTTGACTTTGGCATATACTGGTACTTCCACATTCAGGGCTATCATTTCTCATATTGAAACTTGTGTCATTTCCTGAGCCCTCATTGGAAAATGGATCTGACATATAACTGGAATCACCATCCTTGTACAAACTGAAATTTAAGAATACCATCAATGACTACCAGAACACGGATATGAGATAATTACTTCAATATATACATGATCAGAGATATAATCACTTAATAGTTATAAGCATATGGATGTGCTGTGAACATGTGTTCAACTACATCTGAAATTGCTTCACTAATTTGAAACATTGCAGTAAACAGTGAGTCTCTTTTTTCATATTATCCTGCCTGAAAGCATAAATCCAATATGTGCAAATATAGTATTGTAGGGTGGTTAAATAATTTCTATTTTCATAATTTTTAGCAAAATGTGCATTTTCTTCTTCTCACAGGTGTTAGGGGTATCGATACAGATATTTTGATAAATGGTATCCTCATATGTATTCGTCGCCCACCATGGTGTACTAGCTACCATGCTGACTTTATATATCCTAGGTCATGGGTAACCCAGCGAAAGACGATGGATTTTTTCAGGCCTAAAAATCCTTAGCATGGCTTCCTTCAAAAGGGAAGTAAAGCCGTGGGGCCCATGTCATAGATTTAAGGCACGTAAAAGAACCTCAAGACTGATAGAGAGGCCTCTAAGCAAAATTAAGCGGTCTTTCACGCCCAGTATAGAATGGGCCACTGAGAACCACAGCAGTTAAAGGACGTCCATAAATAAAATGCCTTTTTTTTTTTCCTTCATATATATCCACTTTAGTGTGGTGGTTGTTTTGTCTGTCTAATAGTTTTTTCCACAAACCAATCATATAATTTACTAGCTGATACTATTTCACGATTTTAACCTCACACAGAAGATAATGATTATTGGAATTTAAGGGCGTTCAACTACTAATCAGCACTTTAACCTCATAGGGAAATGAACAATAAGTCAATATAGATTATCTATTTTGCTTCTACATTTTCACATCTTAATACATGTACTGTAGACCTATGTAGCATGGCATCAAAGGTCTTTCAGAAAGCATTTAAACTCAACTCCAATATTGTTACTGTGATACAAGCCCACTGAACATTACACTTTTTGCCCCACTCTCTCAGGGAAAATAAACATGTATGGCTTGTGTTTGCCAGGCCTACTTGGAGGTACTAACCTTTACTTCTCTTAATAAGAAAAGTATTATTCTGCAAATGAAGCTAATGTTGATGTAATCTTGTTCATTATACTGTCCTCAATTACCAATACAAATATCTATGTTTATACCACTAACAGCCTGCATACAAGCACGGGAAATAATGATTTTAACTACTTTAATTTATTTATTTCCTTGTAGTAAGCATCAATGCAAAGAATATGGCTACACATCAGCCCAGAATCTTACCCTTTTAATGCCAACATTGGTCTGAAAATTCTGTAAGAATTGCCAATCAGGATCTAATTATGAACTTTAGCTGTTTCCAGTGGCAAGTTCTGTGTACTTTCTATGACATAGCCATAGAGAAAGGTTTTTATTATGCATTTTAGGGCCTTATCTTTATGCTCCAGGGTGCTAAATTAGCTCCAAGTTTAATTTCTCTAGCCAGTGTTTCTTTATGTTGGTTGATGGATTTAAGGAAATGTAACCACAAGACGCAGATGTGAATCAAGCATTCAGCTATGCAGCAACACAAGTGCTAAATTGTACAGTAATATACGCTACATCTGTACCCTATTGCTGTATTCCATTTTTATTATTAGTTGTGTTATGCTTATGTTTGTGTTTTTTGGTGATTTTTTTTTCTATTTTCAACCTTCAGGTTATATGAATTCATGAATTTGATAAACACTATACTAAATCATATTGCTGTTTTGGTAAAGAAATGTCTTAAATTTCATTAGCCTGAACTTTCTGAATAGCTAGGAAATTATCTCACTGAGAAGAGAGGAGGTACAACCAACTCATGGCCTAATGGAAGTAAGAGCCAAGGACACAAAGTGTTAGTACAGAAGGAGAAAGGAGCTGTGGCATTAATTTTGGACCTTTTTGTTTTAGATTAACTATAAAATTTCAATATTACATTCAACTATCAATCAGGATCATTATCTGATAATTTACAGCCAGGAAGTGTTACTATAACACAGCATTGAACAGTTTACCATAAACTGGAGCCTATAATAGGTTACTTTGATCCAAATTTGGTAAATATGTATTTTATGGAGTACCACAGGGTTCAGTCTTGGGACCTTTGTTGTTTATTTTACATGTTAATGATTTAGAACATCACAGTGATGCAGACTGTTTAACTATGTATGCAGACGATACTTCATTTGCATTATGGGCCCATAGCATCCATGAACTTAATTTGAAAGTTATAAATTCTGTAAATTCTTTTAAAAAATGGTGCATTGCAAATAAACTTATTTTAAACCTTGACAAAACTGCCTGTTTATATTTTAGTAACAAAAAAGATTTTAACAATCATAAATTTTAATATGGGTGGTACTATTTTAAAGTGTCTTGACAAGATGAAATTTTTAGGCATTGTTTTAAATCAAAACCTTATTTGGCATCAACAGATTGATCATAAATGCACCAAATTAAAAAAAGCATACTTTGCTATTAGATGCCTGAAAACGAGTTTGGACATTAACTGCTTGCTTACTGTATATTATGCCACTGTACAATGAATTTTATCATACAATATTTTAATATGAGGATCTGCAAATGAAGTAAATAGGGTTTTTTTAATTCAGAAGAGAGTGCTAAGAATAATTTTTAATATGAAGCCAAGAGATTCATTAAAACATGTTTTTAAACAATTTTATATTTTTACTTTTTCTGAGCTTAATATACAAAATAAATTGCTCCTGTATAAGCAGATATTAAAACCTGTATGGACGTATGGATTGCGGATCTGGGGATGCACCAAGAAAACAAATTAAAAATTATACAACATTTTCAAAATAAAGTGCTACGTGGTATAGTAAATGCACCATGGTACATTAGGAATGACAACATTCATAGAGACTTAAAAATGGACACCGTTAGAGAAGAAATAAGAACCAGGACAGTGAAGCATGAAAAACGACTTCACACACATTCAAATCCTCTTGTGCTTCAGTTGTTGGAAACCAGTGCAGTACCAAGAAGACTAAAAAGGACAAAACCTGAGGACTTAGCACAGTGATGTGTTATTGCAATGATTAGCAGAATATGTTCATTGGAATAATTACTGCCAAACAGTCATATAATCATGATAATGAAACTATTAGATAAGTTTTACACTTAGTTGTAGTATGAATTAATAATAAATAAAAAAAAAAAAATATATTTTTACTTTAACTGATTAATACATAATGCTGCACTGTTTTATAAAAACAACTCATACTTATTCACTCTCAACTGTGACGCTCATAATTATTTTACTAGAAGTATGAATGACATTCATATAGGAAAATATAAAACAACTAAATACTCAAAATCACCACAATGCCTCATAAGTAAAATTGTCAATGCTCTCCCATATGAAATTATTAAAATAGATGACATGTGTGAATTTAAAAGATCACTACGTTAAATTTGATATGACAAAACTTTTTATTGTTTAAGTGAATTGTTTAATTAATGTACATTTTATGATGAGTCTATCTGTACAGTGTATGGCAACAGATAATATATAAATCCATTCATCCTTCTGTCCATCCATCGATCTATAGTGTATCCTATGCGAAAATTGGATTTATTGCTCTCATATTACTTAGAACAGCTCAAAATTTGAAGAAATCCATTTCTTTAGGATTATGACAATTCAAATATACTTTTCATTTTATCTGTTGCCAATATGAAATAAAATACACTATTAGTCTCATCCTGCTCAAAATTGGGGAAATGTATTATTAAGATTATGGTGTTAAGAGTATTGAAATGTCATATTGCTAAAATTACTGGATTTCCCAAAATTTTAGCTCCTCTATATAACATGAGAGCAACAATTACGATTTTGACATTGAATACAACATACATGCTTATACATTTATAAAATAATGTATTTTCCAAAGGTGGGTGAAAATAACCTAAGTACCAAATTAACTACAGTTTAAGGTAAAAGATTCGATACTGTATTATGGTAACACTTTCTGAGTATAATTTATCAGATAAAACTGATCATGAATAACAGTTGAAGGCAGTACTCAAATTTGAAAGTTTATTTAAAAAAAAAAAAAGTATCCAGAATTAGGTTATTACTGTAAAAGTAAAATTTATACCTATGGCAGGGTATTAATACAACATTGCTAAAATAATGATACATATATATAACCCATATTTTTCTTTCCTCCACATATTGGGGTCCTTTTTTCATTCCTTTGTCTGCACACACCTGCTCCTTGCCAAACAATAGTCCTTCTTTGATCCTTATTTAATTTATCCAGATATAAGTCCCATTTTCTATGACTTTTTTTTTATTGGTGTATATATGGTTCTAATGATCTTTTTTCCATGTATGTTCCTAAACAATTTGTATATTTCTGTATTTACAAATCTCCTTCTAGCTCCCTTTCAAAAATCATTTACATTATTTTCCCTCCTTCTCCAAATTTCCCCCACACCATTATTCCCTGAGTCTATTTGCAGGCTGTAACCTCCACCCATTTCTCCCTAAGATTCTAAGCATTTTTTTGACAAATTCCTTTACTGTTCCATTTGACTCACTTAAAAATTCCCTACAAAGTATCCTGTGTACCACAACTTCTCATCCACTAAGTAGTTCCCATATTTCAACACCATAAGGACAATTTTGCTTCAACTACCATAATGTACATTCTAGCCATTTGATATCAACGTCTAGTATCCTACATATTTACACCGTCTAAACACTACTAATACTCCTTTTCCTTTTGCCAATGACATTCTGTTCTGTTTATCCCATTTTCTACCCTTACAAACTTTGACCCCTAAATATATGCACAATTTCTACTCTTTTATGTTCTTTCTTTCATATTTGAAATTTACTCAATTTTTTTTAAATTCGATCACTTGAGCCTTCTCCTGATTTGCCCTCAAGTTCCATCCATACTTGTCTATTTGCTGCATGGACCACTTTAGATGGATGTTGAGATGGGTCCTATAACCAACTAGTCTGCAAATAATAACCCAAGGATTGTCACATTGTTGACCACCGACAAAACAATTATTGCTGTTTCCTATCTGTTAGTATATTGTTAATGAAAAGATTGTGTAGTACAGGACTTAGCTTACATCACTGCCATAACCCCTTCTCTTGCTACCATACCTTCTGCTCACACATAATTTGATTTTATTATATAAGGCTTTGAGAACATTTGCCATATTCTGGGTAACTCCCTTGCTCCAAAGCTTGTACTTTAACAATTTTAGATAAATTCAGTCATAAATGTTTATCTATTAGTGTTTTAATTATGAATAAATAATCTGCAGTACTTCTGCCCCTTTGAAAATCCATTTAAAATTCATAGAGAATGTTACACTCCTCTACACAATTTTGTAACCTATTCGTTAGCATTCCTGTTAAGATTTTTCCAACATTAATTTCCATGTAATTATTAGGCTTGTCTACACTTTCCTTGCCTACATAATAGGATGGACTATTGCCTTCAATAGGCTGGTTCATATCCCTTTGATTTTATTGAATTTAACCGCTGTGAGTAGTGTTTTCTACTTCCAGCACTACACCATTCTTTAATGAATTCTGGAGGGATCACTCTATTCCTGTTGCTTTATTCCGTTTCATTAATTTCACTTCTTCATCTCTCGCTGCACTATTTAATATTTTTGTGTAGCTCATTCGCAAGTTAATCATTGGTTTTACCTTGATATCACAGCTCTCCTGAAATAGCATTTTACAGTACTTCAGCCATTCTATTGGATTAATATTCAATGTAATTACATACTTAATGTAGGTAGATTTTCAGGTTTTCCACACCTTGTTGATATTATTTTCACTTAGTATTCTAATCAGAATACTCTCACACTTTTTAATCCACCCCTGTTTATTTTCAAGCAATAAAATATAGAAAATCCTGCTTTGCCTACTTACACCATACCACTCTCTGTTTTATATAGGTTTCTCTGCACCTTTTTTATTACTTTATGTTCATTGAACCGCCCATCTGCTCTCCCCTATCTCATTCCCTCTCCTGCTCTTTGCATTAATGAGATGTGATGGCATTCTCTATTTCATAATCCTTTACCATAAAACTTATTCCCTATTGTCAAATTTAAACATACCTGAAATCTAATGTTAACCTAAATTTATTAATTTTTGTTATCCATTTAAATTCTATCCATTGTCTTGTATCCCAAACCCATGCAATTTCAGCTCCTTCATTTGATCATATTTTTTTTATCTACTATCAGTGGAAAGTGAGTAGAGCAACAGCAATAAAGTGGTCCCTCAAGAATTCATGATGGAAGTAGAGCAAAACTACTTACTGCTCTGTTTAATTCAATCAAATGAATGTGAACCAGAATATAAGAGGAAAGCTACAGTTTATTCCATGTCAGTAGGCACGGAAAGTGTAGACAAGGCTAATAATTACATGTAATTGAATATCAGAAAAAACTTTACAGGAATTCTAACAAATAGGTTACAAAATTGTATAGAGGAGCGGAACATTTTCCCTGAATTTCAAAGGGGCAAAAGAACTGCAGATACTTTATTTATAATTAAAACACCAGTAGATAAATATTTAAAAGAAAAAAAAAAGGGGGCGAAATTGTATACAGTATTTGTAGATTTGTAGAAAGAGTATTCAATCAACCTAAAATTGTTACACTATAAATTTTTTTAGCAAGGGAGTTAGCCACAATATGGCAAATGCTCTCAAAGCCTTATACAACAAAAACAAAATTATGTGTGACAATAGCAGCAGGTATAGTAAAAGTAGAGATTTTCGCAAGGGTATAAGCTATGTCCTGTACTATGCAATCTGTTCACTAACAATATATTAACAGAAGTAGGAAACAGCAGTGATTGTTTGCCAGTGATTGACAAACTATCATCAAGTCCGGGCTATGGTACTATTCAGGAGAGATTGATTATACACTTCACCTAAAATACAGTACTTTCCTTGATCTGTTTATGTTCTATTATAAACCACAAAATATGTTTATCTTTGACTGTCTCTTATTACTTTTCCTAAGGATTTTCTTGCAAAAATACCCATAAATTCATATAGTTTCTCCTTTCTTACCATCGTTTCTTTTTTAATTCTGACGTAAGTAAAACTTTTATCTCTATTTTTTCTTCCTTGAGCCAGGTTTCTATTATGCCCAGGTAATGAACGTTGTTTAGTAATGTTGTCCTCTGTGGTTTAGGGGTTACACTCTAGCCTCTGGCTCCTAAGGTTGCAGATTAAAACCTGGCAGAGGGTGATAGATTTTTTCTGGTTTAAAAATCCTTATCATTGTTTCCTTTACAAGTAAAGTAAATCTGTAGATTGTGTCATAGATTTACAGTGCATAAAAGAACCTCAAGCCTGATACAAAATTAAGCAGTTGTTCACATCCAATATAGAATGGCATGCTAGAATGCAGCAGTTAAAGAGCATTCATATATAAAACACACTTAAATTTAATTTGTTTAGCAACTGTTTCATCTTTCTCATAAATATTTTACTTTTCAAACCCTCACAGTTTCAGAACCCTAAGCTCCTATTTTATTTAGTTCTGTTTCTAGAGCTCTCCAATACCTTGTTGGTTTGTAATTTGATTCCTTTTCTCTCTATTAATGTTCCTGCCTTGTTCTTTAAAACCAATAATTTCCAATTGGGTATCAATATAATGCTCCTCTCTCCTTCTGTACTAACACTGAGTCCTTGGCTCTTCTTTCCACTAGGTCATATGTTGGTGGACCTCCTCTTTCCTCGGCAAGACAATTTCCTTTGCTCCTATTTCACTTATGTCGCTCATTACTAATGTACATGCTGCATAATTCTGTTGTATCAATGTCATACTACATTAATTAACCTTTCTTTACTTATACAATTGGGTCAAAGAACAGCGTTACAATCCTTATGTTCAGATACTATTTCTATATCCAACACTTAACAGGGAATATGAAAATTGAATTTGGTGTTATTTATTTATGGATACTTTTAACACATTGACATACCATTTTTATCGAAAAATTTGTGCCTGGAAATACCATTTATTTTAGCACAATGTACTGTGTCAAGTACTTGCTAACAACATAAGCTTCTTTGGAATTTTCACCAACAGGCCTGGCTGTTGAAAGATTTATTTCACCTACAGATGAGCATTGTGTTTGAAATGGGAAAATTATGTATTAAATTCCTCACAAATTTGTAAGTTATTATGATGGCAGACACTAACACTAATGTCTTGTAATGCTGGTACATAGGCACTCTCATTTTCCTCTTTCTCACTATCACCAGATTCTGATGATTCACCAGTAAATGTATAGTCTGAAGACACATCACTATCCTCAAAAAATAATTGCAAAAGTCTTGTTTTTTCTAATTCCTACAAATCAGCCATTTTTATTGCTCTGCTGCTCATGGAATGGTGGAAGTTTGGCAGCTTCTATGATTCTCTTGAAGATTTCTTTTGGTGATACAAGTTCAATACAAAATACCCATATCAACTTTTACAGTCAGAGACATCTCTTGGAGACTTGAAGGACCAAAACAGATGATATAGTCAGTTCGATTGTAATGAAAGCACTGATTATGGAAATGCCTGTCATTGCAGAGAACGCTTAACTTAAGCAATGATGGGCGAACCTGTCAAAGTAAGCTGTGGTTCTCAGCATCTCATTGTACATTGGTCATAGGAGACAGCTTAATTTTGCTCAGGGACCTCTTTATTAGGCTTTATGATGTTTTACATGTCATAAGTTTATGACACAGGCCCAACAGCTTTACTTCACTTCTGAAAGAAACCATGCTAAGGGATTTTACATTCTCTTTCTCTGCCAGATTTAAACCTGCAATTTTGAGAACCAGAATCTAACATGTTACCCTCAGAAATTGAGGATGACAGGAATATGGCAATAGATATGGACATAATCACTAATAGAACTTAATTGAATTATTACATTATGCTCCTTATATTCAAAGAGCAATTCTTATCTAACACTAACAGGATAACTAGTAGAACTTGATCAAACCACTATGTTACACAACTTATAATCAGAGAGCAGTTGAAAATGTGTCTGTAGACAGCTGCTAGTGCAGCTTGGTCTACTCTGTTCATTAAATATGGAAAATAGTTTCATATACCGCTATTAAGGAATGTACAGGAAATTTCATAGGAATTAAAAGGATCTTACCTTGCTGATTTTATGGAGTGAAGGTGGTCATCTGCTTCATGCTGTAACAGTATAATTCACATTTAACATATTCTGTTTTGAATTTGACATTGCTATTTAAAAAAAAAAAATGAGCCAATAACATATAGAGGGGCTCTTATGTAAGCAGCAAATGAATTAATTCATTTCAAGATCATCAAAGAATGATAAATGTCATTCCACCAAGAAAGCACATTAAGACTTTATAGAAGGAAAAAGAAGTATAAAGCATTGGATTTATATAATCAAAATAAAATATTCTGAAAACATTTGTAGGAAAGAAAATTAAATACTTCTTAACCAAAAATGTATTTCTGTTTTACCAGAGTTGATAGTTTATCAATACTGTGCAACTGCATTCAGATTGCTGTATACTTAATGGGAATGAAATTAAGAAAATGTGATTTAAACATTTTAAAATGAGTCGAATCATCATTCAAAGTAAATGCAAGTTCTTGCACTTTTTACCTTGTTAGAAAATGTGTTCCAAACTTTCACTCTCCTCAATTTAATTGAGAGTCAGAATTTTTGAAATATGCCTTAACATGATACAAATTGTGAAGCAGACTATGTGATAGTGGCTCATTTAAACTTTTCAGCTTCACTGGGCATTTTCTGAAATGTAGTTGTTTTCTATTCCTGGAATTACTTTTGCACCCTTAAAACTTTTGTATTCATACAGAGTTGAGAAATAACCTAGCCATTCTTCTTGATTCATGTCAGGCTGAGTGTGTATTTTTTACATAATGTTTTTACACTCTTCCATATTTTAGTTACATTATTTTCAGCAATAATGTTACTTAGCTTATTAGTATTTTTATTCACCATAGATATTTTTTATTATCTAGTTACTCATTATAATAGTATTTCCTTTTTTGATATTCTGCTTTAGATTTGATGTCCTCTATTTCTCTCCATTTTCCTAAATTTGCTTTTACCATGGTTTTGTCCATTTTAAATTCATCATCAAACCACTTTCATTCCCATTATTTCCCTTATTTTTAACTTCAATTTCCTCCCATGTCCAGCTCATAGTAAAATTCAGAATATTAATTGCATTTTCAATATTGTAATCCTTTAAGTTATTTACGTCCCATATTGGCATATTTTTCCTATCTCAGAATCAAGAAAGTATTAAAAAATTGCCTTATATTCTTCTTTCCATTTAAATTTAATATATTCTTTATTATAGCCCTGGTTATTAATGATTTGTTCTCAGGACTTCAGTCAGGTAAATGTTGGATTAATTTCCAAGTTTTCAACAATGTACTCTGTTGCCATCATCAGGGAACTGGAGAGGAGTTGCTCTGGTTGTGGTATTTATACCTGTAGGGGAAGGCTGAAGGACCGCCTCATGTATCTTGCTTCTTTTATCAGCCTGTCATAATGTCCGCTAGATTTTCCTACTATTTTAGTGGATGAAAAATTGATCTTATGGCTAGTATCATAAAGTATGTTGTGTCAACCCAGATTTTTCTGGGTAGCCTAACCTGATGTAGCGTTGGTGTTCTTTAATGTGCTCTTGGAAATTAATCCAACACTTACCTGGCTGACGTCTGACAAAAATCATTAATAACTATCATATAGCTTTCACCATCCACTGCTTCAGGCTTAACAAAGTTAAACTGAAAGTGGAACTGTGTATTAAGCTGGATATAATTCCACTGTCTCAGATATTGCCATTTAAAGTAAGGGTGTTTGGCCAATCACATGCTTCATTTTTATATGATTTTCACCATTCACCAAATTAAACTCAAAGCTGCACTTTGTTGTATTAAGCTAGAATGTTTAATTAATTTCATTTTCTCAGGATATTAACAAGTTAAATTAGGCGAGTCTGGTCAAGCACGTGTTCAACTTATATGGGCTTTTTATGGCTTTACTTACCCCCCTCTATTTTTAAGAATTTTTAAACTGTTATTCTTTAAATTGTTATTTTTAATATGCAAGCAGTTGTTGATCAGCTATGTATTTACTGTTACAATCTCAAAAACAGCTGAGACTTTAGTGTGGCCTTATTTTGGGGACATTTTCTTTTACTGTTTTTGACTTCAATAATATTGCCAACATCAGGGTACAGGTATTTCTAGTTAGCTTCACCATGCTTACCTGTCATTCCATAGCCTTGAGGGGTTGGAACGTGCACTTAGCAGGAAGTACTGCTGCATACCTTGCCACTAATTGATATCTATTAGAGAAAGTCTTTAATTATAAAGACTTTGCACTTTGCACTTCTACTTTAAGTTAAACAGAAATCCATCGGGTGATATTACTAGACTTTTCGTTGACACTATTTAAGAATATAATAATTACAGTGTATTTCTTGTCTTTTCCACAGGCAAAAACATATTATTGACATTTTCTTAAAAACCATAATTCAGTGCTTTAGTAGGAGACAAGTATAAAAGATTCTGATGCACTTTTTCAAAAACCTTACCTTAATATCATCATAAATACAGAGATTTTCTGTTGAAGTTGTTTTCACCAAACACTGTTCTTCTTTAATTTCTATTTTGGGTTCAAATGTACTATCTCTGTTAACATTATTACATCCAACTACAGGATCTGCTGAAACAAATTCTGTCTGATTCTGTGAATAAAAGTTGGAAACAGTTCCTTCAGTTTCTGTTTTAGTATCTATATCACAGTTATTATCACCTGTACCAGTTTCACTCCTAACTTTCAAAAAAATATCTTTGGAAAAAATGTCTCCATCATTCTGTGAACAAAACTCCAGCTGACATGACTCTTCTTTGATTTCTACTTTGATATCCATTTTCTACTCTTTCTGTATTTGGACAGTTCTGTTCTTAAACATTATAGCAAGTCTGTGGAAAAAGAAACCCATTATTAGTAATATAAAACATTTCCATGAGTTTTGCCTTCTACATAGTTGACATTATGTTGCATTTCAACTTTTAGAACACACTATAAATAAGTATAAAGTAATGATAATAATTTAAGGTAATATATTGGGTTGCACATGTTTAATGCTTAAAGATCCACAACATACATATGATGTGGTTAATCTGAGGACTATTGTAGTAAAACATGTTTTAAATCTCATTATTCCAAACATCAGATTTTTAACCTTGGAAATGGCAGCACTTTCGATATTGCAACAAACACTCAAAGAAAAAATAAGTCTGCAATACTCAGAAGTACCCCAACCTGTTAGAACTCAGTTCCTGGTGAACCTTATATTGTAAAGGTAGTCAGACTGAAAAATTCAAAGCCATGATTTGAACCCTAAGCTCACAGTTCCCATCCGGTTGCCTAACCACTGAACTGTCATGAAATCAAATTTTCAATTGACTCCTTGTAAAGGTGATCTCATGATACCCCCCCCCCATGGTGGCTTACAATGTCATAGGTACTTTTAACTCCCAAGCTTCATAATTTAACTATTAGATCAATCAATTGTAATTAATTGTTTCTTCCACATACAATGTGTATGTGTATTTGTATGACAAGAGTTTAAAAGGTTGAGTTAGACAGAAAAACTGAATGCCGTTGCTGGGAAGAATTCAATGCAACCAGGTGAGACCAGAAGATTTGTTGTTCATATACCATTTTTTAGTCTAGTCTGACTCTACCTTTTCAACTCTTGTTCTACACACAACTTTGGTGTGAAACTTAATTATTTACTTTTCTGTAGAGTTAAAATATTTTCAACTATTCTGAATACTTCTTCTCTATTTGGCTAATAGCTTTAGAAATGTTTTCCTTTTAAATATTATTAAGTGATATAATGTTACAAAAAATGACTCAGTAATTAATCTCATTTGTTTCGATTGTTTTAATGTGCAGAATTCTATTTTTTTACTTTATGTTTTGTGGTGTCTGCCACTTACTTGTAAGTATGATAACCAGACCTTCAAATTGTTTTAACTGTTTAATGAATAACATTAAATACCAATCACAGCTTAACCCTTAATTTCTATCCAAATTCTCTCTGCTCACTTAGTTAAGCTCTTCTGAAAAAGTTAAGAAAGCTTTGGTAGTGTTCAATGCCTGTTTTTACTGATTGTGGCACCGCAGCTGATGGCACTGGTGATATATGAAATGAAGATCTTGCACCGGTGGAATGCGATGGTGGGGAAAATCGGAGAACCTGCCACTATGCAGCTTTGTCCACCACAAATCTCATGCAACAATAATAGGAACCCAATACTGCAGAATGGTATGGGTGGGATAACATAAGGAATACTAGTTATCATTTTATTGGTTAATTTTATACTGTGGCATCATTACAGCAACAGTTAGGAGCATTATTCTGGATGAAATTATTGCTTCTTCTGGGATGAAATTATTGCCTCTATAGTATTATTGTTCTGAGTATTTTTAGCATAATAAAATTAAAAGTAAGTTCCTACTGCATGTACCATTTTTTAATTTTCTTATAATATATTTTGACAATTATATCATTATTATTTAAACTGAAATACTTTAAATGCTGATTCACAATACACCAGTAATAGAGACAAAGAATGGCAAGAATTTAACATTTCAACTCACAGTAACCCAGTAATGAAAACCAGAATGTATTTATTTTTTTCTTATTGACCAATGAAATTTTTTCACCTGTTCTTCAGCTTAGCCAACATAATCTATGAACTCAGTAAAATAATAGAGATTAGCCATTTTGAAATTTTGGAATTCACTCTATTTCCAACTCCTTTGAATCTTTTAAGCAGCCAAACTATAAAGTTTTGATAAACAACTGGCTGAAGCAATTTAAAATATAAATAAAGCTCTTCTGTTAGGATTCCATCCTGTTTGAATTTCCCAGACTGCGACTAGAGAGAGCTCTCTAGTGGCCATTTTACATCACAGCCATGTGGAATAATTGCTACAATGAAGAGTTCTTAAAGTAAAGAAGAACAAGAGTATGATATGCACAATATGGATCATGTATGCTGTGCCTGGGAACGAGAACATAAAACTTGATCTTAGGCAAGACTTGCCTCTCTTTCCCAGGGAAGGCTGTCATTGGTGAATGCTTTCACTGAAATACACGTATGTCAACATTCCTGTGCATTTTATTTTTAGTGCCTGCAGTAAAAACCAAGAATCTGGATGTTTCTTATTTGATAGTGGTTGCAGGCACATTACGAAACTAGAGTGAAATAACATGCAGCCTTGCCTTTATGTTTATTTGAGTGAGATAGGAATTTCAATTATTTTTGGTGACATCTTATCTTTGTAAGCATGAACATATACTGTCTAGTTACTCACACATTTCATTAGTCTCTTATTTGGAAATCAAGTCAGTTGGAACCTATATTCTGACCTTTTAGTTCAGTACGGAAGTATGTACCATGCCACACAGAGAAGGTATAACAAATCTTTAATAAGGCAAAAACAACTGGAAACTAGGAGAAGCATCATATAACCCTCACCAATTACAATAAAGGCATAAGCAAAAACATTTCAAAGGAAGAAGATGTAAGCCTAAAAGTTGTTTTTCATGCTGCCTGAAGAAACACTCAAAAGTTACACTTTTCTGAGCCATAATGACAAGACATGCAAATTCCTGGAACACTTACTGCTCTAGGCCAACAGCACCACAGGATTGGGAACTTGCATATCAAGTAGTCACAATATACAGTGTTAAATGGGCAATTAATAACTTTAAACCACTTTAAATTTCCAGAAATACAAGGTATTTCTCCAGCATGGCTGCAGAAGGGACTTAACTTGTTTTATATCCTCTGTAACTCTTCTGTAACAATATGTCCTTCTGCTAGATTCTTTTGGCATAGAGGGCTACCAGAAGTGTTTATTCTTATGAACAGATATAATAATTACAATAAAACATGCTTATCAACTACTCAATCTTGCATTAAGCACTTTAAAGGCTGATCAAAAAACACATTCGAAGGAACATAGATTAGATTAATGTGAAAATTATGTCCTTATGTTCTACCATTTTCACATTTGCTCTGGTATGCAATGGTGTACATTGAATGTGGTAAACAACGAAATGAGGTGGTATGGTAATTGCAAACTTCGGGATAGTGATTCTCGATTCATCGGCTCTCAGAAACATCAGGGAAGTTCTGTGGCATTATTTTATAGTTATAAAAGGAGGGAGATTGCAGTGCAGGTGTTGTGTTGTGAATTATATCTAGTTAGAGTGTTAGTGTGAGCTATGGATGGGGAGCAGCTGTAAACTGTCTATTTACAGAAATGCTGAGTGAATTCTTTGCAGCAGTGTATTTGTAACTAACTGTCGAGTCAATAAAGACATATGTTACACTGGTATCAGGAGTGGGATTATTAATTGCTTGAGCGATGGCCATTTAAATACTGCACGGCCAGTAATGGATACTCAATACACAATCAAGGCCTTTAAATTATTAAGTGAAGGTAAATATGCTTCATACATAAAGATTCATACTTTTGGTATTTATTAACATATTTTAATGAAACAAAAACTGACTTAAAGATCTTTAAAGGCACTATACATATATCATAGAAACAAAAAGAGACTGTATTAACAAAAGTTTAAATATAACTAATTTTTTCTCTGTAGCAAAAGTTATTCTGTACGTCAAAGGCACCTAATTTGTGAGTCAGGCTTGTGTTATGTGTGTACAAATGTGTATACTTATAGCTAGCTAAGCACAATGTTCTCAGCTTCAAGGTTTTATCATTGTGTTTATTGCTACGATGCAATTACGTGTGTGTGAGATTATGAGGAACACCCAAGCTGCAAAGAAATCAAACTTCTCTGTCAGCATTTCTATTTACGCCTTAGAATAAATACACAGTGGAGATTTATGGTAGAGCCGTGTAGCTATGGGGTTCACAGTTTTTGGTTTTAGCTATCAGAAAAGCACATTTGAAAATTTTATATCTCAGTTCTAACCATGGCTTCGACTAGCAATGTAGCTAACAAATTTAGGCAGTGTATGGGCTTCACAAATTACATCAGATAATATGGAGGACTTTTTGCTATATAAGTGACTTTGGTATTGACAGCAAGTTTTCAGATTTGAGGGAGCATTGAGGACATAGGTAGCAGTGAAGAAGAAAGTGACTCTCTTCCTTCAGGTGTTTATGAAGAAGCAACATTTGTGGGTTAGTCAAAATGACTCCAAAACAACTAGACATATCTTCACGAGCACAGCCTCTGGTGTACAATCCCAAGCTCAGCTATATTCTGACAGCCAACCAATTGACATTTTCACAAAATATTTTACTGCTGACTTAGTGTCTCTCATTGTTACAGATACAAATTCATATGTGAGTAAGATGAAGGAAGACCTGACTTCTAAAGGAAATTTAGGGCCTAACAGTAGAATTCAGAAGTGGATAGAAGTAACACTGAAAGAGATTTACAGGCTAATTGGTTTAATTAAGCTCATGGGTGTTATTCGCAAACCAACTTTAGACATGTACTAGTCTATAGATGACATGCTAGCTACTCCATGTTTTGGGAAATACATGTCAAATAACAGGTTTACTTCCATTTTCTGGTTCATTTCACAGAAAATGTAAATGATAAACTACACAAAATTAGGTTGGTTTTGGAATATATTAATTGAAAATTCAAAGAAAATTATGTACCTGGTGATAAGGTCATTGTAGATGAAAGATTGATGTTTTGGAAGGGCCGCTTAAGTTGGAAGCAATACATCAAAACAAAGAGGGCCAGATTTGGCATAAAAAGTTTTGATCTTTGTGAAAGTAAAACAGGATATCTTTACAATAGCTGAATTTACACTGGTCAAGGAACTGATAATACTGGAAACAAATATTTGGGGTTATCTGTCTCCACAGTAATGCATGTGATGGAACCTATACTTGTCAGGGTAGGATTGTATATTTAGATAATTGGTACAGCTCCTCTAAATTATACATGGCCTTATACAAAAGGAAAACAAATGCAATTGGAATAGCATGTTCAAATCATATTGGTTTGCAGAATGTGAATACAAAGACACTAAGGAGAGGAGAAATGCAGGTGCATCAGCTTCCACCCTTGACCTACATTATTTGGCAAGATAGAAGGGTGGTTACCACATTGTCCAATTGCAGCCCTAAGATTTTGATGCTTGACACTGGAAAACTAGATGCCCACACCCAAATGTCAATTTTCAAACCTGATGTTATCCAGGAATAAAATATGCATATGGGTGGTGTGGATCTAGTAGATTAGGTATTGGAATTATATCCTTCTTTACAAAAAACAGTTAAATGGAATAAAAAGATTTTTTAGCACCAGCTGGATGATGATAAATGGGATTTAAGGATACTCAACTGCTAGGTTATCAGCGCCCTGCACCAGCTGGATATAACATTTACAATTGTTTAGTAATTTGGAGAACTCTAAACCCATGCAAGATGATGACCTACCTGGACTTTCACATATCAATAGCTCGTAGTCTAATTGAGCATTATAATATTCAAAGGCCTCTTCATACAGCAGGTAAGAAATCTACAACCCGTGCACCCCTAAGACTTGAAGGAATACACTTTCCTGAAAGGATACCACCAACAGCAAAAAAGTCGCGTCCATTTCGAAGGTGTTTGGTGTGCCTCAAAAAAGGAGTTCGTAAAGAGGCTAACATGATATGCCGTGAATGTGGAGATTTGCCTTTTGTGTCTGTCCACGTTTTGAGATTACCATTCAAAAAGGAACCTTTAAAGGTAAGACTTTATTTATTCTAGAATTTATTTAAATTTATTATAAAAGACAAAAATTAAAATTATTAGGGATAAATAAGCATTAAATGCATGCATGCACAGGACGTCATATGACGTCCATATCGGTTATCCTGCATTTTAAAATTGACATTATATGACTTCCATATCCATGAAAAGGTTAAGCAGAGATGGAGGAGATGATGAAAAGTTTGTTGGCCAAAATGAAGGATATTAAAACTGGAATACAAAAAATAAAATTTGGAATGGAGAAGATGATGGAGAAGAGGATGGAATCTGGAAAAGGAACGATGGATGAAAAAATGAAAACTGAAATGGACACTGCAGTAGAGAAGGTGCAGCATGTTGAAAAAATGCAATTGGGCAGAGAGAAAATTGAGAAGATGCTGACAGAACTGAAAACAAAACTTTCTACCAAAATTGGCCAGCATGAAGAAGGACATGGAAGAACTTGATGGAACAATGAAAGACCATGACCAACACCTTAAAACCCGGGAGGGAAGAGTCAACAACATCAAGGAACTAAATGTCATATTGGAAAAGATGCACAATAGAAGGGTGAAAAACTTGAAGATCGAGATGCCCAGAAGTGTTACATCTGCAAGCATCAAACCACCCAAGTACAGTGGGATGTCAACCTTTGAAATCTTCTGCTGTTTGCCACTGTCACCACCCACAATCAATGATCAGCAGAAGTACTGAATGCAATCCTGATGTTAACAGAATCTGGGGAGATCTAGGAAGCCCTCCAGAACCACTTTGGGAACCATCGCTTCACTGACACTTACCACAGTTAGCTTAAGATGAGGCTAAAACAGTCAGGTGATACCTTGCAGGAGTGCGCCCTAGCCATCAAATTGAAAACAAAGCCCTAATGAATCTACCACCTAGCTATGTGTCCCAGGTATTCAGTCCAGGAATGTCTGCAAAGATCTTTCAGTAGTTTGCGTTGGGGGTGTGACCAGCTGGGACACCTAGCTTGGAACTGTCCACACCAAGATGTCGCCAGCCAGCACATGCACACACAAGAAAGCGCGGGCCTGAGGGGAGCAGATGGTGGCTGTGGTAACTGAGAAGATCAGGGGTACTCGGTGCTTTGTAGAAATGGGATCAACCCAAGGATGATGACCACTTTCAAATGGTGTAGAACTTGCATGTAACTGAGACGAGTGTCAGACAGTGTGCATTAGGGAAACTGCCACCCAGACAGCACCTAGTGCAACACTGTCTGCAATTTAGCCAATTGGCAGGTGGTTCACAAGGAAGATCTGATGTGGCGAGGGCACACCTGAGTCATCACTGTCCCCACACTTAATACTACGGATGTGGACAGCCTCATTGCTGATGGCTGGCTATGAGAGAAGCTTTCCTGAATGCTAGTGGACACTGGTACAGCTATGACCATAATCCAACCAGACTTGTCAGAGAGTTTTTCAACAGGGAAACAGATTCCACCCTAAGAGATAATGAAGGCGCCAGGCGTCCAGGGACAGAGCACCCTAAGGTTCTGGGTGTTCAGTGGTTCAGGCGTGGTTGTATTGTTGTGCCCGGACCAAGGAGTGTAGGCCCAGGTTCCAAAAACTATGGGTACGACCCTGTCTTGTGGTGGAGAGGATCAACAAAGTAGAAGAGCTCCATGTTTTGGGAAATACATGTCAAATAACAGGTTTACTTCCATTTTCTGGTTCATTTCACAGAAAATGTAAATGATAAACTACACAAAATTAGGTTGGTTTTGGAATATATTAATTGAAAATTCAAAGAAAATTATGTACCTGGTGATAAGGTCATTGTAGATGAAAGATTGATGGTGTTGGTCAGGACAACTTGTCCTGAGAAGGGAGTTATGTAACAATGCCATCAGTGTATATGACTGTTCTCATGTTTGTTCTGGTTAAGGTGGAGTTAGAATGATAAAAAGGAAATGAGGAGTAATTTTAATCAGAACTTTCAGGAATACAACTCTCAATTATTTAGCTTCCAAGAAGTTCTGTGACATTATTTTCTATTATAAAAAGAGGAAGGTTTGTAGTGTGGATTTTGTGAACTATACTGAGTCGTGAGTGACTGGAGTGTTAGCAGTGGTGCACAAGCCATGAATGGCATGTAGCTGTGAACTGTATACACACAGAAACGTTGAGTGAATCATTTGACGTAGTAATAAACAAATGAAAATGGCATATTATTTATGGACACACTTTAATTACTGTGATTCTCAACATCCCATTCTAAATTGGGTGTGAAAGACCAATTAATTTTGCTTAGAGGCCTCTCTATCAGACTTGAGGTTCTTTTACGTGCTGCAAATCTACGACATAGGACCAATGGCTTTACTTCCCTTCTGAAGGAAGCCAGGCTAAGGATTTTTACACCCGAAAAAATCCATCGTCCTAAGCCGGGTTTGAACCTGCGATCTTGGATATATGAAGTTAGAATGGTAACCATTACACCACAGAGGGCAATAAGTAATAATCAAAGACTATATTTGTAACTAATTGTAGAGTCAATAAAGACATTTGCTAAATATGCCTTCAATCAAAACCAACATGCCTACCAACCATACAAGTCGTTTGTAACAGCGCTAGTCTGTTAACTGGAGGACTCAATGGTTTGGGAGGAAATAGCCCTAAAGACCTTTCTGGACATAGTAAATACTTTGGTTAATGCTCTTATGAATCTCTTTTTGCACAGAAGTGGAGTCAATGACACTCTTCTTAGTTGGTTACAATCTCTTCTCAAGACCACGAAAAATACAGATAGATTCCTTTGGAAAACAAGGGAGATTGTTGCTATGAAATGTCACCTGCAGTGGGGAGTTATCTCTATCCTCTGCTTTAAATTTATGGTGGATGGTCTACTCAAAGATATGAGGCAGAAGGAAATTTGTGCACCACATTATGCAGATAACAAAGCATTGCTTATATGTGAGAAATTTCCCAACAATCTCAGACCAAGATAAGCTCATAGCTTGTGTGCGCTTCAGGACTTATCCATCAATCTGGGGGAAATAGTCTTTAGAATCCATTGTTTTTTCCACAGAAGCTGTGTGTAGGAAACATCTTTTGATTTTGGTTACAACTGAATGGAGACTGGAAAATCCATGACCCAAATTCTGGCTATAGCATTGAATTTATTAATCTGATTTGATTAGAAAACTATATTTTCAAATGTTGTTTACTTATGTTTATGTGTGTTCCTTACACCTCTGCACTGTTAAACCATTTGACCACTGTTTAGGATGAATAAAAATATTCTATAGAGCTTTCAGCACAAAACCTGAGGGGTACAAAAAAGTTTGAAGAGATAATTGGGAAACTTTTAAGTAGGAATAAGACTGTTTCATCAATAACTTCTCTTAAGTAACAATCGAAGATTGTCTTCTTTCTCCCTCTTAGAATTGGTGACAATAATCCTAAGAGAAGGTTGAAAATGTTCAGAAGAAGGCGATTTGAAGATTTTTCAGCATGAATGGGCATGTTTTCTAAATATTTCTGCTGAATAAAGATTTTATGTTATCTTCATTATTTAAGGAACCGAAACACTCAGAAACGCCCCAATGGAAGAGGACAGAAAAATGTTAGATTGGAGATACTTTTTCAGCATAAATGGGCCTACTTTCTGAACTGTTTAGCTAAATAACACAATGTTATATGTATAAACCATCAAACCACAGACAACGCCAGGTACTTCATCTAGTATTTTTCTATCAAAAGGATAGTTTGGGATGAGGAGATTTTCTTGAAAATCTTGTGCCATCCTTGGATGATGGAGAATAAAACACACACATACACCTATCACAGACAGGGGCCCCTTCTCTAAAAATTCTTCCTAGGGATTCAAAGGACATCAAAATATACATCTCCAATGAAATCTTGAAATAAAATTTTAGGGTGGGATACATTACTTCCCCTATTTACTATATGTATTACGGAAATAAAAATTAAAATGTATCAGATACTCTTTCCTGAATGTAACAATTTCATTCCTTTAGTCCTATGCTGCACTTGGCCTTTTGCAACTTTTTGAGACATCTAAGAATTATTAGAGTAGATACTTAAAGAAATAAAACTCTCAGGAAATACAAAATAAAAAATATCTGGAAACCTTAATGCAAAACAAAAAATACTGCAGTATATAATTGCTTCTCTTGAATGTTCCGACACCCACATTGTCGCATTCGGGCTGTCTCATTGCTACTTATAGAGAAAACAACTAGGAAATGCCACTATAAACTTGATTATTATGAGTAAGCACCCATAAAACTGCTAAGAAAAGAAACAAAAGGAATAAATAATACAGAATAAATAATCATATGAAGAAGAAATGGTATTTATATGTTGTTTACTGCTGTTATCACAGTCTTAGATCAAATGTTATTTTGACAACAGAGCAATTAATATTCCATCACCAACAAGGGAGGATATAATGAACAATACGCTAAATTACTTTTCCTTTGTATTTTGCACAACCACAAAAGTCTAAATAATTATCATTGTTATGCTGGTAATGTTCAAAGTATTATGATTAATATTGAAGACATAAGTAATCTTACAAGCTTTTGTATGTATCACATAAAATTAAATAACCAATTGTGTGAAATGGGGTAGAACTTTGAATTCTATTAATGTGTCTCTCGCCGTGGTGTAATGGTTACCAGGTCGCGGGTTCAAACCCGGCAGAAGATGATGGATTTTTCCCGGTGTAAAAATCCTTAGCATGGCTTCTTTTGGAAGGGAAGTAAAGCCGTTGGTCCCATGTCGTAGATTTGTGGTACGTAAAAAAACCTCAAGTTTCATAGAGGAGCCTCTGAGCAAAATTAAGCAGTCTTTCATGCCCAGTATAGAATGGGACAGTGAGAATCACAGCAGTTAAAGAGCGACCATAGATAAAAAAAAAATGTCATTTTTAATAATCTGTCAAGAATTTGTGTAATGGTCTAGAGGTGCATATCCACAAAGACTTTTATATATTAAGATAGCAGCTGTAAATATGTTTTACTTGCATATTAATATGCATTCACAGAAATTCATTCAAAGGTATTTTAGGTTAAGAGTTCATAGCTTATGTGATTGCTTGTTAATATACATATTGATTATACATGCGATAAAACTTCAAATATAATTATATATCAAAAATATAAGTAGTTACCTGAAAATAATTAAAATAACAAATAATTATTTCTGCTTTTATTAGTTTATTAGAAGTAATCAAAATTGTTGGAACTCATTCACACAGAAGCACCTTAGTTCATTTTTATATCTGCTTTAAATGCCTACAATCTCATTAAAAAAAAACAAAAAAACAATAACGTACTCAAAGTAATAATATGTTTAAACTTGTTAGCTTCAGTAAATATTATATTATGAATCGCAGTCCTTCAGCTCTATTGTCACCCTCCATGGTGTAATGGTTACCATGCTGATTTCATATACCCAAGGTCGCGGGTTCAAACCTAGCGTAGGAGGATGGATTCTTTCGGGCGTAAAAATCCTTAGCATGGCTTCCTTCAGAAGAGAAGTAAAGCCATTGGTCCCATGTCGTAGATTTACGGCACGTAAAAGAACCTCAAGCCTGATTGAGAGGCCTCTGAGGAAAATTAAGGGTCTTTCATGCCCAATTTAGAAAAATGGGATGCTGAGAACCACAGCAGTTAAAGAGCGTCCATAAATAACACACATTTACATTTATTTTTTCAGCTCTATTGGTTTTGTTGAAAATTCACTTATTTTTCTTTCTTCACATTTTAGCATTAGTAATGAAATTTACCAACATATGGTACCTCCAAATAAATAAAGGTGTGTTATTTATGTATACTCTTTAACTGCAGTGGTTCTTAGCATCCCATTCTATATTGGACATGAAAGACCACTTAATTTTGCTCAAAGGCCTCTCCATCAGGCTTGAGGTTCTTTTACGTGCCGTAAATCTATGACACGGGACCAACGGCTTTACTTCCCTTCCAAAGAAAGCCATGCTAAGGATTTTTACACCCAAAAAAATCCATCGTCCTCCGCCAGGTCATGGTAACCATTACACCATGGAGGCCAACATGGCACCTGCAGAGCTACCAACACATGACTAACAAATACTACAATAGCTCTTGAGGGCCCTAAGCCCAAAAGCATAAGGAACCTAAGCTGCAAAGCATATCCTAATGTTGAGGGCTCTAAACTGTGTGTAGCTGAGGAATATTCTTCCGGAGTAGAGGTGTGAAGCAGCTAGCATGATCACAAACTGAAGAATGATAACATGCATAGCCAACCAGGCTTTACCGCAATGATTTCTCGAAGTTTTTACTACCTCTAAAAATGTTGGCATTTCCCTTCATGTATGCACAATAACACAAACCTGTTACGCTTTGTTGACAATCATGCAGTACTTTCACAAAATAGCAGGTGGATGCCAAAGTGTTAAACAGATAATAACATATGCTTTCATTCACTTATACATTATATGTTTCAATACATTTATAACATAAAACTTTCAATTCTGTCACCTCTGTTCCTCATACATAACATACATTAAACATTGCTTTACTGTCCTTGTCTCTCTATATGTTCCAACATTGATAATCCAAATAGTGAAGAACAAACCCCAGTGATCCATAGCATTGGCTAAGGGATATTTAGTGAATGTGCATAAGTTAGTAATATTGATTTGCCAACATTTCTGGCACTGTTTGAATATGTTGTGCTTAAAAATTCTGTTCCTTTGTCTTATATCATTCAGGTGAAAAAGAAGGGTGAGTGAGTAAAGAGTGGGCAATGTGACTTTGCTGACCCAACATCCTAAGCTTTATATATTCTTCATATCTTCAGCATTGCTTTAGATATACTATTTATTGGATTCCAAGAGTAATTAGCAAGTAAAGCATTACTACGTATTATAATCTGGAGTGAAACAGATCACTAAAAGAACAGCATACCTTCATTTTAAATAAACTAATTTGTAGCTAATATAATTGATAATAGTTTGATATGAACTCCTATGTTGTGGACATTTATGTCTGAATTAACTTTCATTATAAACATAGATCATAAAAATGTTTCCTTTGTACTTGCTTCCTATAATCCAGATTCAGTACTTCTGTTATTCTGTCATTAAACTGCTATATAGTTACTTATTAGATCTGTTATTAACGTTCAGGGCCCTAAGCCTGAAGTGTAGCCTACGGTGGAGCAGCGATGAAGTACTTTTATAAGTAGATGATGGG
Source organism: Hymenopus coronatus (assembly GCA_030762935.1). Lineage (NCBI taxonomy): Eukaryota > Metazoa > Arthropoda > Insecta > Mantodea > Hymenopodidae > Hymenopus > Hymenopus coronatus. The sequence goes on along the minus strand of CM060899.1, from coordinate 29,444,396 downwards.
GCACTTGCGCTCGCGTGAGAGCACAAGCCGACGACACGATATAGGAAAAACTGAAATGAAATTTAGTTTTTATTTATGCACCCTCTTTAAACACTGTGGTTATCAGCACCCCATTCCATATTCACATGAAAGGCCGCTTAATTTGGCTCAGATGCCTCTTTATCAGGCTTGAGTTCCTTTTGAATGTCGTTGAACTACGACACGGGACCACCAGCTTTACCTCCTTCCGAAGGAACACTAGCTAAGGTTTTGCGCCCGAAAAAATTCAACACCTTCCGCCTCTCGACCTTAAGAACTAGAGGACGCACGAAGGATCTATGAGGCTAAACCACAATGGCCCCAAGGAGAGGTTAAAACCTCAGCAAACTAGCGGATTTCAAATCTAAAAAGTAAATATTCTTACACTTTGCAATCTGGATCGTCTGTAGAAGTAGTTTGCGCTGAAACAAATTAATACCAGATGTACATTAAATTTGCTACATACTAGATTACTTTGTCTTGTAAAAAACGTATTTTCTTCGGGTTCTCATTTTTATGAATAATTCAAAGCTAACTATGAAAGAAAATAACATGGAATTAGAGCACAGTGAGAGTAACACTTAATTTTACTTACAATAATGAAGAAAAATGCTCGAAAATTATTAGTACGCCAGCACATTACATTACTGTTTAAACAGAATGAACGAGTTTTACATATTAGAAACAAAACATTACCCACAAATAATGAATAACAACAACACAGAACTCTTATTGAAGTTACAGTCGCTCATCCAAAGAGCTTCAATATCAATAACCTAAGTTGACTATCAATTAAACCGACAGAGAGTATAGCGAATCTTTGAAAACAAATCGGGAAACTTTGTTGAAGGTTCATTAGGCAGAGTTGTCGCTAGGGAGGAAGGGTAATGTCTAGTGCACTAAAAAGGACGCTATTTAGAGTCAGTGTTTTTTAAACAGACATATTACTAATGAAATCAAACAGTAATCTGCAAAGAGGCGCCATATTGGACGCGTAGTGTCCATTTTTTTTTTTAAAAGCTTAACGCCCTTAACCTGGTTGGTTATGTCAGACCGGTCGGACGTCGAATGAAATTGGTGAAATGATGCTCAAATGAACACGGGGTCCATGGAGCTTAAAGTTACTTGACATTCGTCTTCTCAGGATAAGGGAAAACCCTGAAAAACAACCTTCCCCAATCAACTCACCCTAAGCAAGATTCGAACTCACGACCTTTTGAACGCGAAGCAGACACGCTACTTTCACATTGCCCAGGCGGGATTAGTGTACTTTATATATGAACGTAATGTATTTTTATGGAATTTGAGGTCAAACCATAGTGATATTCCGTGTTAATCTGGTATTAGAGAAGAAAGATGACTACTTAGTGATAAATTTGTTCCTATTCCCAACATTTGGGGAAAATGGATAGAAGTACTTCCTAAATTATATAATCCTGCAGAAAATGTAACAGTTGTTGAACAATTAATGGGATTTAGAGGACGCTGTCCCTTCAAGCAATACATCCCTTCTAAACCTACAAAATTTGGAATAAAGATATGGTCTCCTTGTGACAGCGATAATTCATAACTTCTGAAAGCACAAGTATACACAGGAAAAGAACAAGGGGCAGCACCAGAAAAAAATCAAGGCATGAGAGTAGTGTATTATCTTACATATGAGCTAAGTGGCCAAAATGTAACTTGTGACAATCTTTTTACTTCAAACAACTTGGGACAGTGCTTCTGAAACGAAAATTGATGGTTGGGAAATGTACGTAAAAAGAAGCCGGAACTTCCACAACAAATGAACAGATGGGAAGTACATAGTTCTACGTTTTACTTCACAAATGGCACTACAGTAGTCAATTACATTGCAAAGAAGAAGAAAATTGTAGTACTCATGAGTACACTACACCATGATGTTCAAATAAGCAACAGGGACGACAAGAAGCCACAAATGATTTTGAATTATAATGCTAGTAAAGGAGATGTATATATACTAGATCAAGCATTAAGTACATATATCTGCAAAAGGAAAACAAATCGGTGGCCAATGATAGTTTTCTATAACATTCTTGATATTTCTGCTTTCAATGCGTATATCTTATGGATTGCCATAGACCCTAAATGGAATACAAACAAATTAGACTCTGATGACTATTTCTAGGAGAACTTTGGAAATCTCTGATAAAGGAAAATATCACATCCAGAATATATTTTCCAAGGACAGAAGAATCGTTAAAAATAGTGAAGAGAATTCAAGCCCCTAAAATATGGTCAAGGTATCAGACTCTGTGCGGAGAAAGAAAAACTGTAAAACATGCACACTGTAGGTTTTGTCCATCGAAACACATGCTATGTGGAAAGTGTAGTAAACACATTTGTCAAGTACATGTTACTTATTTGTGTCCAGATTGTTCTTTCTGAGGAATAAAATCTGTCAATTTGTATTCAGTAATTATTGTAATATTATATTTAATATTTTTTTCAACAGTTCTATACAATATAAAGTAATTCATGGTTCAGAATGGTTCAAGTTATTTGTAATGAGTAACAATAATAATAACAAGTATAATATTCTGTCTTATTTATGATAACTCATTTTATCTGAGTATACTGATTTATAATACTTTCATTCATATTGACCAGAACAATACATCTGTATAGTAAATTCGACCAGAACAGCAGGGTTAAAATGAGTACATATACAATGAAACCATTGTATATCTTTAACAGCATTTCATTTTTTAAAAGGTTCATGAATATGCCTATGAATGGCAGAACTCAAAAATGAATAGCTGATTTAACACCACAATGATATTTTCAGTACCTTCCAAAAATTTAACAAAGGATTTTCTGGAAAATGCCCCCACACCCTTTAATACATTAAAGCCCAAGCCAGTGTATAGCTTGGGCCATGAGAAATGTTCATGTGGTCCACACCTGAGCATAGCTCAAGCGAATGCTTTTATTGTAATTCCATGACCTTAACCTGGACTTGGGCTAAGTGGCAAAGAACATACATCAATTATTGTTTAGTTTTCTGATTTGCGCTACCATCTGTTTTCTCTTTAGTTAACTATTAGGAAATTTAGGAGAGTTAATAGTATTGGCTGCTGTCAGGTAGTCGTGCCATTTTCCTTGAAGGTGATGATCTGTTTGTTACATTTTGTGTTCTTAAAAGTTAAAATGCTGCATTTTCCTTTATTTCTGTGAACTGAAGCTGAAATTCAGTATAAAAATTATGCTCTGGAAAATTGTAAAACCAAGGGAGAGTTTTTCGAAGTTTCAAAAATAAGCAGCTTTGCACAGATTTTTTCAAACTCGTATTTGATACTTCTTATAAAGTTAAAATAAAATATTAATACAGAAGTTATGATTACTTTCTTATTTGTTGAGAAATCCTTGAATACCATGATTTTAGATTGTACCAATACTTTTTGGCAGATTTGATTGATGTACTGTAAATAATAACTCAAAATAGGCATAAAACCCCTGGGTTTCTTGGCCCTTCAACTAAAGAAAATCCCGGGCTTCAATGTGTTAAATAAAAGTTTTTTCACTGTTTTCAATTTTCTCAAAAGTGGGTGAAATAATTTTAGTAAAATATCACATTTTAAAGATAGTTTACATCAAAAACAAAATGCAAATCCAGAATTTTCTGAGAATAACTTCTGAAGCCCCTCTACATTTGTGATGACTTTTGAATAACTTATAAACCATAAGAGATACAAAAATCTTACTACAGAAAAATGCAGACCTTATTAAAACATATAATTTATGTGTGAAGTATATTTTTTGTAATAGTCATTTTGTAATTTGTCTACAGTCTATAAAAATCATATTTAAAATGTGTGTCTGGGTACTTTTCACAGTACAGTTCAGGCATTGATTTGATATAAAGTCTAGCATCGAGATAAAGAATCATCTTCTCAGTACAATAGGAAGACTTTAGTGGAAATTACTTTATATGTTCATCTGTTGTGTTTAGAATTACTTCAGAAAGTTTGTTTCCTTTAGGACTTTTTCCTAGTTTATCTCGCGACATTTCTCCACTTAACAATGCATGAGTTACTATAAACTCTTGTTTCATGCCCACTGCAAGGACGCTATGAAAAGCTTTTTGATAAACTAAAGTGTTTTTTGTTCTAACCATTATCAAATAAGGAAAACTACCACAACACCTTTTCTGCTCATCTGTACTCTATTAGGTGGTCTGTATTGCTTGATTTCATGTACTTCAATATGACTACATAAATACAAATCTTAAGCATTTTTATTGGAAAGATTCAGAAATGATTTGAAGATAATTTTTTCACTGTCACTAATTCTCTAATAACAGCATTTACGGCACCTATAACGAAACAAAAATTATGTCTTAGAAAATGTTATTGCAGTATTTTTACATACTGTAAATAAGCATGTACATATTGAAAATACTAGTTTATACTATAACTGGTCATGGGAAATACTAAAATATCATTCCTGCAATCTTCTCTAGTTCTTTTTGCTTCAACATGATTGCCTTTGTAGGTAGTATGTGCTAAACCTTTAGTAATAAATTGTTTAACCACATGTTTCTTTTGCAAAGAATCATTTCTCTTTCGTTTAGGCAACATTATTACACTCTTCTGTATAGTAAGTCTCACAAGGACTCTCATTGCATTAAAACATTGATATCAAATGCTGCACAATTGGCAGAATTGGAACACAGCACCTGGTTGGTCTACCTCTAACCTCATGCGCTGCAACACTGTATGGCAATAAGGTAATGACTTAATGCTTTGCTCCTCTATATGCTTTACAAATTGCAACAGTTTTTTGTACAAGGGAAGGCTGACTTAATTCTTTCTTGTGCCAAACAATAGGTCTTACTTAACTAGTACATAATGCTAAATAAAATAAAATGACCCAATTTAGACTTAATGACTTTCAGCTCAGACCGATTCGATTGTGTCACTGAAATTAATTGTGAACTTTGCAACAACAAACAGTATTACAATACGTTTCATAGAGAGATACTCAGTCTTACCAGTGAAGTGTGATTGCAATCATTTGTTTGTATCAATCAGTGGCATGTTCAGGGGTACTGTGAAGTTGAAAGGATCAACTATCTGCATGTAACTTCAGAATTTCAAGAAACTGGAGAAATGAGAGCTTAACTTAAGATTAAGAAGTGGGCTAATTGACCAATAGAGAGAGATAAGGGGGAAAAAGTTGGTGAATATAAAAGGTAGGCAGGAAACAGCTTGGGGATTATCAAGGCAAGGTTAAAAAAATGAATAAAATAAAATTAGGGAACTAGACCAGGTAGAAACATAATTATTCAATATAGTTAGAGATGAGGGTAATTTCTAGTAAGCGAGTGTAAAATAGTATTATATATATACAGTAACATTCTCTACCAAGGCTATGACATTAATACATTCTGGTCTGGGCATTATTTTCACAGTTCTGTCCTCCTGACTGGGTGTTTTAATTTTCTTTATTTTTTTTTTTTTTTTTAAAAAATGGTAAATCAAGAACTGCTTGAGATAATTCACTGCTTTTTCTTACATTTATTAATGAAGTTTAAACTAAGTAATAAATATAAACATAATATTTTTAGATCTCACATAAAAGTTTGAAAAAATAGAAATTAAATAGTGATTTTATAAAAATAAAAACTTAAAAATTAGCCCCGGATTTTCATGGCTCATTACATTTTCTCCAGTAGTTTGATACTCTGCTTCTGTAAATATAAATATTGATGAACAATACTACATATTTTCATGAAGGGAAAATTATTGCATATGAAAATGCAGAAAAACATTACATATACAATTTACTAGTAATAACCTTATATTATCAATAAATAACACTGTAGAAAATTCCTTAAAATACATTTTAATTCCTTCAGGATTATTTACAGTCTCAAAAAATTCACTTAAGTCTCCTTTAGATGCTGAATCATTGAAATAAATGTCCGCATTTATGCTTTGGTAAGACTACGCCTACTTGAGCTAGCCATTTTTGAACCATGTGTGCAGTAGGATGACATGTAGGCTTTCAAACAAAACATAATATCATTTGTTTTCCTGGTCTCATCTGCCACCTAGTGAGTTCGTTTGATAACTAAAACATTTGGCTACTTGCACAACAAACAAAATGCCAGCATGGGTCATCATCAATTTTCTGTGTAGCTTTATACTTCACTGTGAGCATAGCCCGTTGCACATCATGAGCGTTATATACTGAACTGCAAGCATAGCCCGCAATTAGACCAGAGAGTGTTACAAAAAGAAAAAAAAAAAAAGAAAAAAAGAAAGGCATACATTTGCTAGCTAAACCAACAGAATTTGAGTACTGTAAACAATATAAAATAACATATGAGGACAAGTTGGTAATCATAAAGTCACAGTAGGTTATGAACATGCTCTTACAATCAAGTAATTACTCAAAAATGGCATGGACAATAAGTAACAGCATAAAAAAGGAAAATTTAAAGCAAGACTGTATAAATCTAATTATCAAAAGTAGGATGGAACAAAATCCAGATATGTAATCACTTCCACTTTTATTTCATAAGTGCTGCAAATACCCAAAATATCCCTAATACTTCCAATTGTAAAATTAAAGGACTTTTAAACTTTTGTATTTACACAATGCTATGGTAGATGAGATGCTAGGTTTAATTAATAGATTGAAGAACAAAACCCCATAGAATGGGATCCTAAGCTGTGAACTCTGTGACAATTAAGTAATGGGTGCTGAAGATGAAGTGAACTCAAGAAAAACATGAAATTTTATAGCCAACACACCAATACACAGTAAAATGAAGCCAAGGTATACTGCAATTCCTAAAAATTACTTTTCGGCAAGAAATGAAAACGAATATAGTGCAAGGTATTTGAAGCAGGAGAAAAAATATTGAATTTCATTAATGTATATGATTATATTGTGAGTTAACCAGTGTATAATAGAAGTTACTCTAAAGACAATTCTATTTAATGCAGTAGAAACTGATAGTATTTTGAGGCTTACTACTTTTTTCACTGTATCAGAGACTTCTATCATTATTGGTCTGAAGATGATGCCCTAGGACTGGATATTGTAAAGAAAGGACAGATATTAGTATTGCTATCTAATATAGTTTTTGCAAATAATAAAACTGTGATAATTTACTTATGAAAATGAATACTTGACAAAAATGGCAGGAATTAAATTTTTGTATAATCGAATACTGTATCTTCTGAGTGACCTATTTATATATCTGGCAATGTTGTACAGCTGAATACTTTGAAAATTAATAAAAGCACTTCCTTATGTTATTTGAAATCACCATACTGCATAAACCTAGTAATTTGCCTTAGGAGGTAAAGGGTTGACCAATACACAAAGCCTGGTTGATTAATGTGGTTCAGGAGAGTTTTGAAAATGTTGATACTTTTACAAATATATTTGAAGAAGATTATGGTTTATTTAATTTTTATTTTTTCTGCCATAACATGGTAAAGGAATAATAAATGGCTTGAGAGGAATGTTAAAATGCCATGTTTAGCAAAGTGTAAAGTCAGAAAAGCCTTTATAACTGTTTGTGTATCATTTCTTAAGTGTAGGCAGTCAATAAAAACAAAAGTAAATGTATGCTTCTGAAGAAGAAGTCTTAAATTATAGTACTAAATTGGAGGAATGTTATGATTCTTTACAAGGCATTTCAAATAATTATCAAGTTGATTGTGTTTGGACTGTGGATATATATGAGGGATAGTCAGAATGTTTTTAGGAGATAACTGCACTTTTATTTCATAATGACCATAGAAGATATAATTCAAATAACCTAAGCAGAAAAAACTATATCATCTCATCAGTTTTTTTTTTTCAGGCAATGGGTCATTATGCAATTTAAATGAGTGAGGAAGTATTATTATTATTAAATTATTATTTATTTTCATAGCCAGATTTTCAAATTAAAACATGGTAATTTGTCTATAAAATTTGGAAAATGATAGAAAATAAGTATGTATGGCCAAATAAAGTAAATTTAAGTTATGTATTTTAATAAATTATGGATATCTTAAAGTATACCATTGGATTAATAGTTGGATTAATGTTTCCTGATGAAGCTAATGTATAAAAGTTAACAATTTCTTTTTTCCTTAGTAATGTTGATAAACTGTTCTACTATGTTGCTAGTTTTGTTAATTGATAGTACATAATCCTATTGATTTAATGTTTACAAGTGTTACTGAAAACTAAATTCTGTAACCCAAAAATTTATAGGTACCATACTGCATAATATTGTCAGTTAGTTTTACCGATTATTTCTGTTTCATTTGGTATTTAATATCAATATTTCTGAAATGTTTAAACCTGTTGTACTTTACCAGTTCTCTTTGTTTAGTTTCCCAATAGTTTGTCAGAATGGTTATAGCCATAACAAAAACTGTTACATACTAGATTATTTTATTTAAGTAACTAAGAATACCAAATTAGTTCTTAAAACTGTGAATCTGTATTTTCAAAGAGTAACTCTTTGCCAATTTTGTTTTCATACGTTACAACCCACCAAAATATATATTCACTTGTGAAATTTTCCCGTTTTCTGCTTTTCCTTAGTTACTTCCTTAACCTTTTTGCTACTAATTATGTGCATGTCCATTACCGATGTTAACTCCTCCTGTCTAATAACATATATACACGTTATGTATGTTGCGGTAAGAAACAAAGATATAAGTTCTAGACAGCAATTTCTGAAGGCGGTTTTAACACATGGTACCCTCATGCCTTCTATTGTAGTAAGTATCAAATGCCTATAAGTCATATATCTATCCTGTGCTGCTCCCTTGAACAAAATATTTGAAGATCTGCTTGATGTATATGATCCTGCACCATGAGCGGTGCCAGCTTCGTATCATATGATGTGGAGTGGTACCGGATTTCAAGGGTGACTAAAATGGCTTCTTCAAGCAGTGTGGGACATGCTTTGAGTGACGATAATTTCTTAGCACTTTTTAAGGAAATGCCATCCAATATTTCAGATTTTGGTGATATTGAAAACGATCAGAATAATGATGAACCTATTCATAAAGTTGTAACTAATGATAATAGTGGCAATAATGAAGCAGAAAGCAATCTCGTTTGACAAAGTGTGTCACAAACAAAGAAAAGATGCACTGACCCTTTGTTCCAGTGGCACTAGGATGACTTCAGCCAACATTTGCACATTTCAGGAACCAAAATTCAGGTATTTTGGCAAACACAAATGATAATTGCAGAATATTAAATATTTTTCAACTACTTTTTCCATATTATATCATGCATCACATAACACATGAAACAGATAAATATTACATATTCTTCTTTCAGAAACTGCAACCATCTCAAAGCTCTCTTTTGTAATAATACTTCCCCAGAGGAATTGTATGTATATTTTGGACTTTGTCATGGAAAATAACAAAAATATGGATGCTATAGACAAGTCATACGTGATGATTAGCTCTGTTGAATGTGTCAGAAAAGTTGTAAAATGGTATAGAAAATTCTTTTTTCATCTCTTAGATGTAATGTGGCTAAATTCTCCAGCAATATGCACATCTTAAAGAGGTAGGAATATTATTTTAGCTGATTTTCAGCTCTCTCTTATTCAACAAATACCATACTTTCTAAGTAGGTTAACCAACATCTGGGATACAGCAACATCCATGGTGTAATGGTTACCATGCTAACTTCATACATCCAAGTTTGGGGCTTCAAACACCGTGGACGGCAATGGATTTTTTCGGGTGTAAAAATCCTTAGCATGGCTTCCCTCGAAAGGGAAGTAAAGTCATGGGTCCTGTGTCTTAGATTTGCGGCACATTAAAGAACCTCAAGCCTGATTGATTGGCAGTCTTTCATGCCCAGTATAGAAGAGGATGCTGAGAACCACAGTAGTTAAAGAGTGTCCATAAATAAAATGCAATTTAATTTAGCCCCTTAGACTATTTGAAAGACACTTCCCTTCACCTGTTGCACTAATTGCAAAAAATCCAAAGCTTGCTAAGATGTAGCATTACAATACAAATTTTGGGCCCAGAAAAAGGTAAGGTACCAGTTTATGTGTGCTAAATGTAATGTAGATTTGTATGTATACCCGTTTTAAAAAACATCTCACAGAAAAGAATACTACAATTCATTTCTGGAGGATGTTGTTCCATTTCTAAGTTATATGCAATATTTATAATGAAGTAGAAGTAAATCTAATAGAATCATACTTGGCCATCCTGTCATGTAAATATTTTAGAACATATACTTAAATTTTAGCTGATGTGATATACATTCAATGTAATTTAATTATTACAGAAATAATGCAGCATGGAGGGGTTAGCATGTTGAAAACAATATTGCAGTGGAAGGGTTAATAGGAACAGTTAATTTAGTAACTTAAATAGTATGGACACCTGCACTATATATTCTGCATTCTAAGATAAGGGTTACACCTGGACTATATATTCTGCATTCTAAGATAAGGGTTATTCTAAAAAATTCAAGTATTTGCTGTGTATCGAGCATAAAATAAATTTAATATTTAAATTTGCAAAGGTTACATTATGGTAAAATTATGGAATAGGCAATATACCAGTTTCTCCAATTATGAATGCAGTTTTACATATATTAAAATGTTCAACATACTGCTTGTAGACACCTTTTGCATTCATGAATCAAAATAAATCTTTCAAAAGCTGGAAAAAGGGGAATCCCTTCTGTCAGCCATTCCTGTAGATTTTATCTACATTTATTGTGAATCAATTAACATGCTCCATAATTTGTAAACTAAGAGAACTCTCTCACAAGCAATATACTACTGTGGCTTTTTGCTCTCATGAATCAATTTGTGTCTTTTCAAGGTTGACAACTGAATAAAAGCCTTATTACAAATGTCACACTAGTTTGGCATTATGCCCTCATGAATCAACTTGTGTGCTTTCAAATGTTGCAACTGAGTAAATGCCTTGCCACAAATGTTGCACTTATGAGGCTTTATCCCCTCATGAATCATATTATGTTTTTTTAAATGTTCTAATCGAGTAAAAGTCTTGTTACATTTATGAGGCTTTATGCCATTGTGAATCAACTTGTGTATTTTCAACTGTTGTATTCGAGTAAAAGTTTTTCCACAAATGTTGCATCTATGTGGTTTTATGCCCTCATGAATCAAACTGTGTCTTTTCAAATGTTGCAATTGAGTAAAAGTGTTGTCACAAATGTTGCACTTCTATGGCTTTACGCTTTCGTGAATCAATTTATGTCTTTTCAAATGTTGTAAAATAGTAAAATCCTTGTCACAAATGTTACATTTATGTAGCTTTATGTTCTCATGAATCAATTTGTGTCTCTTTAAATGCTGCAAATGAAAATACGCCTTCTCACAAATGTTACACTTATGTGGCTTTTTGCCCTCATGAATAAATTTGTGAGTTTCCAAATAAGGCAAATCAGTAAAATCCTTCTTACAAATGTAACGCTTGTACAATTTCTTGCCCTCATGGATCAATTTGTGTCTTTTAAGTGATGACAAATGATTAAAACCCCTGTCGCAAACATTACACTTGTGTGCATTTTTACTCCCGTGAACCACTCTGTTTTTTTTATTTGGGATCAATTTTTAAAACTCTTTCCACAAATGTCACATTTGTATTCATTTCTGTTTTCACAACTTATTACAGACTTGAAGTTCTCATTACTGATATATTGCTTATTTATGCTGCTCTGCTGGAGCAAATAATCTGGTTTCCAACAGGAAGCCAGGTTGAAAATGTTCCCACTATCAGCTGTTTCTAGTGAAGATACATCTATAGCATCACTTTTCTGATTCTGGCATTTTCTGTCACTTTCACATTCAGAACTGTGCTTTCTGGTATTGAAATTTATGTGATATCCTAAGTCTTCATTGGAAAATAAATCAGCTGCATAACTGGAGACATCCACATTGTTTAAGCTGAAATTTAAGAATAATACCATCAATAATTACTACAATACAAGGATGGAAAAGAATATGTTTATTTTCCAAATATAAATGATCAGAAATAAAATTATTTCATAAAACTCATGAGGAGTTTCATTTTATTTCAACATTGCCATTACTGGCTGTGTACGGAGTAAACCAGGCCATAAAATCAGGTATGAGGAATCTCTTATTAAGGTCTGAAGCATCGTAACTGTTAAGCTGCAATGATTTCTTTCATTTGAGCTAACTTATAGCACAGTTTTACTTCTGTAGAGAGCCATGTATTAGTGCAAAGCATGATTGGGAATTTACATACTCCTGGAACCTTGGCTTAGAAAGGTCAAATTATGAAATTAAAATTAAAGGGTAATTCTATTTTCAGCATTTAAGCTGATGATAAATCCTTATTGTTAAGACAAGACATAGTCCCTGCCATTCCCTCTTGTGAGGGATAAGAAAAGCAGATTGCCATGGCTGGTGGTGGGTACTCTGCCTGGACTATTTACCATATGAACTTGATACTGCCTGCAACTCTCCACCTCTTCAGGAGTCCAGTAATCTTGTGTCATAATACAAGAACAGAAACCTCAACTTACTCATTGACAGTGGCTCCATAGGTCACTATAACATTTGGAGTAGCACAGATATCAATATAACAAGGGAGATATAACTAGAGTTGGATCAAGAGATTGATCCAACTTTTGTGTGCTATCAGAGTGAAGCAATCCTATACCTGACCCTAATGTCCTTCAGAACTTTAGAAGTACTTAAGTATTGCAGGGTAACTATGGAGCTTTCTTATCTGATGATAGACATCCAATTGTGATTGTGATGGAGCAACTGGCTAAAGACCGGGAGATCCATGTAATTGAATTTTTCAATCTGACTCTACTTATCCAACTCCTGTCCTACTTGTGAAAGAAACAATTAAATTAACGTTTTTTGTTCTCGTTACCAGGCATGACATATTAGATCTTCATTGTGGAGCTTATCCTTAGTCTCCACGTCATGAAACATCTAATAAAACTCACTTTAATCACAATTCTTTTGAATTATAATATTGCCTAACCTGCAAAATTGTGGCTCAATTGGAGACACAAAAAATATCATGGCCAGTTAACTCTATTAGTGCTAATCATGATCTAATTGTGATCCGAAAAATGTGCGAGAATTGACATTGTTGATCTAATCGTGATGCCAGTTTTATACATTTTAAATCTTTCAAGCAGGAAAGTCTGTGCACTTTCTACATCAGAGCCATAGAGAAAGGTTTCAGAACCTTATCTTCACTCCAAAGCACTAAATTACCTCCAAATTTAATTTCTCCAGCCGGTGTTTGGGTATGTTGGTTGAAGCATTGAGTCATCTAGCCAAAGACAGCAAACCGAAGCGGAAATAAGAGCTGCAGTTCTTGATGTATTAGAAGAAAGCAAGTGATTTTGAATTTTCAGGCCCTGATGAAGAGTTTCTGACGTCTACGTATGAGAGTTATATTCTAGCTTCAGTGATGAAAATGCATCTGAAAATAACTGACCTCATATGCTTGCAAATAATTGGTGTGCTTATCAAAATGGATTTAAGGAGGTGTAACCAGACGACAAATACAATGTGAATTAACCATTCAGCTATGCAATAACACAAGTGCTAAGTTATACATTATATTTGTATCCTTAATGCTTTGTGCTGTTTTCATTAATAATATTATCATGTTTATGTATGTGTGAGTTTTTGGCAATTTCTTTTTCATTTTTTAATCTTCAGTTTACATGAATTAATTTTTTATACTATAAAAAATAAAACACCAGACCAAATCAGAATATTGCTTTAGTAAAGAAATATCTGTACTTTCATTTACTTAGCCTTCACTTTCTGTGTATACGGTTTTATGCCTAATTATCGATTATTTTAGGGTTTTAATTTTATTTTCAAATACTAAAGAGGTCTCTCATCCATATAATGCATATTATACAATAAACAAAACAGTTTATAAAAATGAAAATATTTACCTCTTTTTTTCAATTTGTACTCCTTTTATTACTAATAATTTAAAAAAACCCTGCATTCTCCTCTAAAATTGCTTGGATCTTCACAGACAGCATTTTTGTAATTTAGGCTGGCACTAAAATAATTAAAATCTAGTGCAATATGCAAAATTGACCAGGAAAAAAAAATAAATGCATTCCTGTTCTTGTCAGGATTATCAACCAAAATCATGCAACTGTATGGCTCACCATTCTCGGTTTCATTCTGGTTACCATTCTTGGGTTGTTGTGAACCAGCCTATAAGGAAACTAGGGTAGGGATATGGCAAAATCAGAACAGCCTTAGCCATGTATAACCATATTTTCTTTTATTATTGCTTTTTATAAATAAATTGTATGTATCAATGTTGTAGACAGGTTTTGTAGTGCTTTACTTCTTTGTTTTATGCACCTTAATTTGTACAAGAGTGATATATACATGTATGTAATGAACATAAAATGCTGTGTGTCTAACTGGCATTTTTTTATTTATGTGTTCGTATATTAATAATATATGTTGAAATAGGCTATTAAAGACTTGTCAAGGAATTTATTCTTTAACTCAATGATTGTTATAATTGCTGTAAAAATAACAGATTTTAGGACAAAATAAGAGATCATAGCTCCTACATACAGCACATATCTGTATCTATGGGATAGAAGAAGATGATGGTTGGAATTTAAGGGCATTCCAATACTAGGTTATCAGCACTCTATGGTCCAAAGGTATAATAAAGGATGGCTATATGTGGGTCTGCTACTATTTAGCTTTGCATATTAATTATGGGTCTACCATGTGCATCACCAAAGGGGATAGCTCTTTTGGAGCTGGATAAATGTAGAAGCCAAGGCTTAATAATTGAAATATTGCCAAAGTTTTGGTATCAGTTAGATGAATGGAAGAACAGAATATTACAAAATGGTTGATAATGGAATAATGGCATTACTGGGTATTCTAGAAGAAATCAGAATGGGCAATTTATGGAGAGAGAGATTAAATTGAGGGTTTTGAAAAGAAGTCAGAAAATGAATGGAAGATGTTGATGAACCAGGCACTTTTAACAATGTCTGAGACTAGAAATCTTTGTACTTTTCAGAAGCATTAACCAAGACTGGTGAAGGGAAACATATAATAATTTAGTGACTAGTGGGCATGGTATAGAACATCGGTAAGAGAATTAGGGGTATGCAAGATGAAATGACATGCAGAAATGTTCAATATGTAGGGGAAAAAAATGACTTCCACTTTATTCTAGATTTTGAACAGACTAAAATATGTGAAGACCAATTAGTATCAGCAAAATAGTTACGGCCAAGAGAAATAATTAAAGGAAAAAATTATGAAACATACAAACATAATGGAATTTAGCAGGATGGGTGAATTAAACAAAAAAAACTTATGCAGGATACCTATCTAAAAATCAGAAAATTAATGTTAGCCAGGTAGCAAATCTAGTGTATAATATTTCAATAACAAGATGCTGAATATATATTAGCATGATAAGGAACTCAATTATAGACAATCTATTCAGATAATAGGAAGGAGTTTACTTGTGATTTATACCCATTATGGTAAAAAGTTTGCTGTTCATAAACCATAATCATGGAAACTGATGTAAATAAATTCCAATCCATATTGTTTTTTTCCTTACAAGCTACATGTTGCATAGTAGTTGGGTAGGTAGTCAGGCTTAAAAATGCAATACCAATTCAATACACTTTGAACCACGGATCTCCTAATGTCTAGCCGATTGCTCTCATCACTGAATTATCCTGGCAACATGCTGATATGGCGCTAAATTCTTCAACTGACTGGATCTACAAGATGATCTCAAATCATTTTCAGATGCTGACTTACAATGTCATAAGTACTTTCCCGGGCTTCATAGTTATACCAACTATTAGGTTAATAACCATTAATAGTTGAAAAATGTAGTGTCATGTGAGCATGCTGCCATGGTAGCTTAGTGGTTAGAGCAAACAGCTAAAGACAAGCAGATCCAAGGTTCAAATCCTGGCTATGGTATTGAATGTTTGTTTCACTCTATCTAAATTCAAATTCATCATTCATTCATTCATTCAAGAACTGTGCTATGTTCAAAGAAAAGTTCCATATTTACACCATCAGGGTTTGACAATGTGTCTATGGGCAGTTACCAATACAACCTATTAAGACAATTCCTTCTGCTCATTACATTTAAAAATGAGAGTCTTACCTAACACGTAGAAGGAATTTAGAGAAGGTCTAAAAGAAAGTGAGGTCAGTAAACAAAGAATAAATAAAGAACTTACCTTGGTGGTTTTATGGAATAAACATCTTTATCTGTTCTGTCCTGTAACAGAAAATATCACATGAATGTCTTCCAGCTTGACATTGTTATTTCCAAAAAATATTAACATAAAATACAAAATAAATAAAATAAAAATAATAAAACAATCAAAAACAAATATGGAGGCAATTTTTTAATAATTTACAAATAAGAAAATTAGTTCATCTAAAAAAGCATCTAATTAAAATATATGGCATTCTTCCATGAAACATGTAGTCTTTGGCAAGAAAGAGGGATAAAGCTGTATTTCCAAACTTTTTATGAAAAATATTTAAAAGGAAGAATTATATTAGCTTATTTTATTATTAGCTTTATGATTTTTTGATTTACAAATAAGAAAATTAGTTCATCTAAAAAAGCATCTAATTAAAATATATGGCATTCTTCCATGAAACATGTAGTCTTTGGCAAGAAAGAGGGATAAAGCTGTATTTCCAAACTTTTTATGAAAACTATTTAAAAGGAAGAATTATATTAGCTTATTTTATTATTAGCTTTATAATTTTTTAATTTAAAGATGTGTACCTGGGAAAGAAAATTCAAATGCTTCTGAACTAGAAAATTATTTCTGCCCTATTGGTGAATGAAATTCTGTCACTATTCTGCAACAGCTTAAATGTGTACTTCAAAAAGAGAGCATACTGATCCAAGGGCTGGTTTGCAGTACACAAGTCTCACTGTCTACTTCATCTATTTATATATATCTTGTTAGGACATATTCTGTGAACTCACGTTTATATGAGGGGTTCAATAATATCTGTGTTAGGAATAAAATACCTTTCTTCAAAGATAAATTATTTATTTCCCAATATAGAGTACTTTAACATTTCCTCCAAAGTTTCTTCCAGTTCTATATTCCCTCCAAAAAGTAGAAATAATTGTCAGGCTCTGCAAAATAGGCCTGTGTTGATGGAGACCTTGTTTGATCTAAATTTTATTCCTGCAAGCCATTTCTTCACATTTGAGTACAAGAAGAGATCACAGAAAGACATATTGAGCAAATATGTGGAGAGAAGCAGCAATTTGTAACATATTTCATGCAGCTTTGGTGACAACTCCAGATGAATGTGCTTGTACATTATCGGTGAAACAGCACTTTCTTCCTCAATAAATGGAGCCATGTTTCCTTGAACATCTTGCTGAATTGGACCAATAACTCGTAATATTGTTTCTTTACCGGAGAAGTCAATGAGTATGACTTCACATCAAAATCGTCGCCATCACTTTTCCAATGGAACTGTCTTTGCCCTCTTTGGAGCAAATTCACCAGAAACAACTCAATGTTTTGAATTTTGCTCAATTTCCAGAGTAAAATGATGTATAGGTCTCATCAACAGTCACAATTTAATGCAAAGGTCCTTAAAATTTCATTTAATTAGCTCCAAACACAGCTTCAAAGTTGAATGCTTCACCTGCATCTTGTCAATTGTGAGCAGTCCTGACACCCATCAAGCTGAACATTTTTCATTGCTAACTTACCATCCAAAATATGAATTGCTATTTCCATTGACTCATCTATGGCATCTGCCACTGTACAAACTTTTTCAATGATTTCTTCAGTCCTGCAAAGCAACTTACCACCTAGACCATGGAGGATGACATTAATCTTGTATAAGATCAGCAGTTTTTCAGCACCTTGCACTAGTTTTTTAAAGTACCTATGGACAGGATCATCTTGGTACTAAAACCATGCTTTGCATATCATGGGGAAAGCTTTGGTTATATATCTTTCTAATGAGCTCATAACAATCTTGCACATAAGGTAGAGAGTAGGTTGCCCAAAACTAATACAGATCTTTGATGGTAAATTCTGGCAATAAAACTGAAAAGGTTCCAAGCGATGCAAAGTTTGGTATATTATTCTATTACTTCTGAGGGTATGTCATTGGATTGTAGCCACCACCCTACTCTTGAGAAAATAGCTTGTCAACCTTCTTTTAGGCAAAATTTTAAAAGCATAATGGTTCTCTAGTACTGACTCTATGAGACAAAATATTCATCCACATAAATTTAGTTGTGAATTCTGAAATCTCATTGCAGACATCTACACCATATTCATCACACCATCTAAAAGATCAATTGAACAAACACATGTGCTGCTACTCAACCTGCACCTCACATCTGAAGATGGAAGGGAAGACTTTTGCAACATGACCCTTACAAAAAACAAAGTGAAGCAATTCCTTATGCTCAAATATTCCATGAAAATATTTACTACCAAACTCAGATAACTAAGATTCAAATGCTAGGTATTTTAAAGATGTTGTAATATCAACAATAAAATTTGCAGATTGTTTATTAAAACCACCTAAGAAGCTCTTTATGGAAAATAAAACATGCCAAAATTTTACTTTGCACAGTACATAGTGATTAGTATGTACTTTATACTCTCTACATTTTATACCCAAAACAATTTAAGAACACTTATATTTCCTATTTATCACATTAGTTTTACAAAAAACCAAAATGACCGATATAGAAAATTTACTTTCAAATTGGGCACTTAGTTCTTGTTTATCAACTTCATACATGTTTACATTATAACAACCAATTCTTGCTGTTGTATAAAGTGTGATGCAAAGTAAAGTTTATATATTGATTAACAAAAACACAAATGTGTAATTAAAACTGGTGATTGGAAACTTGGGAGTAAACTAATACTCCTTATGAATAAAGTACTCTCAATTACATTTCAAAAAGAAGTTTTCTATTGGGCTAATCAATTTACAGAATGTTTTTTTTTTTTTTTCTTTTTTAATAATCTATCTATATACAGGTTACACTAATGGTACAATTAAAACTACTTTAAAGATGCAGGTGATGGTTAACTTTTGCATTTCACACATTTGATATTTGCAACAGCTGCTCCTTCCATTAAACTGTTAATGTTTCATTTCATTGATTTGCTGCCCTTTTCTTCTCAACCTTTTTGATGTACTCTTTCTGAATGAAATTTCTGTCTACATTTTATTTCTTTATCTTAGAAATCTTTTACATATAGATATTACCAGCCTATTTAATCTATTTACCAATCATATAATTTGGAGCACACACCATTGAAATGTATATTTAGAATTTTCACAAATGGAAGTATCTCTGTTAGCTTGCATCTAATTGACTGCTATGCAAAAACAGCAGAAAATCCCTATTTATATGCAAGATTTATTAAAAATGATCCTTAATTTACAATCATTCTGATGAAAATGGTGTTAAAGCTGATTGGAAAAACCAATGGTAATAAACACTTGGTGATTGATTGATATTATTTTAAAATACAAAACTCAATAAATATTCATTCCTTTCTTTCCAGCACTCCCCCCCCCCCTCCAAAAAAAAAAGATACCTACATACCTACAAATCACAATTTAGCTGCACTTGTTGGATACAATTATATCAAATAAAAAATGTGATGCAATATTTCTGCAAACTTACCTGAATGTCATCATAAATACACATATTTTCTGTTGAAATTGTTTCCACCCAGCACTGTTCTTCTTTAATTTCTATTTTTGTTCAAATTCACTATCTTTGCTGATTTTGTTATACCCCATTATAGGGTCCTCTGAACTAAAATTCCAATTCTGTGAACAAATATTGGAAACCACATCCTCTGCTTCAATTACAGTTTTGTAATCTCACAACCAGTGCCACTTGTAAGGGTTTCATCCTTAACATTCTTTAGAAATTCATTGGAACTAAGCTCTCTCTCATTCTGTAAACAAAAGCCCAGGATACATGACTCTTCTTTGATTTCTACTTTGATATCCATTTCACTAAACTTTCTGCATTTGAATGGTTCTATTCTTGAACTTCAATAACAAGTCTGTGGAAAAGGAAACACATTATTAGAAACAATAAATATTTCCACAAGTTTTGTTGACATTTCAGCCAATCGGATAGATGGCATGAACATGTAACAATGATAAGGTTAAGCTTACATGTTAAGTATCATGTTTAACATATGAAGATGCAAAGCTTACATTTCCATGTTTGTATTATTAAAGTAAAACATGCTTTAATTCCATTACTACAACATAAGTTTTATAACCTTGGATTTTACAAAATTGTGCATGTTGTTCAAAGAAAAATGGGGAGTGCTGTATTACTGAGATACAATTTTAATATGCCAGTTCCTAATGAAGTTTGTTTTATAGAGGAGACATTTTACTCTGTCATGTGAATATTCACTATCATTAGTCTAAAGGAGAACTTAACCCTAATGCATAAGAATTTCAAAACTATCCAGAATTAACAAAATACAGGGTGTTTCAAAAATACGGGGCATAATTTCAGGTATGTATTTCCCACATGAAGACAATCAAAATAGTTCATTATAACATGTGTCCGGAAATGCTTCATTTCCGAGTTATGGCCTTTACAACATTGAAAGTCCCACCTGTAAACAATCAAAATAGTTCATATACGGAAATGCTTCATTTCCGAGTTATGGCCTTCACAACATTGGAATTCACTGGAACGTTTTTCTTTCCACAGGTCTTTGCCGTCAAAGGAGACATTAGGAGGGCGCTCTGATAGTTCATTCTGAGGAAGGTTACATTCAGTGTTCTTTAGGTGTTAAGACTGTGCGACATGTATCCAAATCAAGAGCTGGCAGAGATACACTTCATGTATGGTAAGGCGGATGGCAATGCTGCGCTGGCTCGTCGTTTGTACCAGGAGAGGTACCCACAGCGACAATGTCTAGATCGGAAGTCATTTGTATGTCTCCATTCCCGTCTGTGCGAGTATGGAACATTCACCTTTCCTGGTTTGGGAAGGGGACGAGCAAGATCTACAACTCCAGAAGTGCAGGGGGAGATTCTGGAGGCTGTGGACAGGACTCCTATCAGCACACGTTGGTTAGTGTTGCAAGTCAATGTTCCTCATACGACTGTCTGGAGACTGTTGAACGAGTATCAATTGTATCCTTATCATTTGCAACATGTACAGGCCCTGTCACCAGCAGATTACCCTGCACGAGTTAGGTTCTGTCAGTGGTTCTTGCAGCAGTGTGGTGTAAATCCAAACTTTTCTGCCGTTGTATTATTTACAGATGTAGCACAGTTCACAAGAGATGGCATAACAAATTTCCACAATCAGTATGCATGGTCGCATGAAAACCCACGTGCAACTGATGTATCTCATCACCAGGTGCGGTTCTCCCTCAACACGTGGGCCGGTATCATTGGTGATTGATTAGTTGGACCCCATGTACTTGTAAACAGACTTATGGGGCAGGCGTACACAAACTTCCTGGAAAACACCATATCTGATGTTTTCGAAGACACTCCACTGATCAATCATCAACACATTCACTTCTTACATGATGGCGCTCCTGCACACTTCAGTCTTACGGCTCGCCGGTACTTGGATCAAAGGTTTCCTGATCGATGGATAGGTAGAGGTGGCCCAATTGCTTGGCCTCCACGCTCACCTGATCTGAACCCTCTCGATTTCTACTTGTGGGGCCATTTAAAATCATTGGTTTATTCGTCTCCGGTGACGGATTTGGAATCCCTTCGGAATCGAATTGTGGCAAGTTGTGAGGACTTACGCAATACTCCTGGAGTTTGGGATCATGTTCATAGGTCAATGAGACATCGATGTGAGGTCTGTATTCAAGCAGGAGGTGGACATTTTGAACATCTTCTGTAATGACAACAACCTGCGGAAAGAAAAACGTTTCAGTGAATTTCAATGTTGTGAAGGCCATAACTCGGAAATGAAGCATTTCCGGACACATGTTATAATGAACTAATTTGATTGTCTACATGTGGGAAATACATACCTGAAATTATGCCCCGTATTTTTGAAACACCCTGTATAGTTTATATACAAAATCATTAAACATGATTTTAAGACATGGTATGAGATCTCTGCTTCTTTCCCGGCTGTGACCTTTCACATGCCTATGTTTGCTTTGCATTTTCTTCCTTCAATAATTTTAAGTCTGCTTTCAGAGTTAGTATACACATGGTCATTCTGTAAATATAATTTTAATAGCTATCTTTGTTTTTATATAATGAGCATTTATAAATTTAGAGACTATGACTCATACAAGCCTTTTGTATGTGCTATGGTGAAGGATTTAAACAAAATTACTTTTAACAAAGCTGTAACTTAATTTTTCTTTAGTATAAATTATCCCAGCACATTTTTCTTAATTGTATTTGATATCAGAATGCTTATTGATGGCAACAATGAAATACTACACTTGGTTTTAATTATGTACTTGAGAGTCTAGAGCTAGCAGTGGAAGACTGCAGAGTATGCTGAAGCATCATCTGGAAATCAAGAAGGGAACAAGAAGCATGGCAATAAAAAATATTATGAAAACAGCAATGATAAGTTTGAAAGATTTGGAGGAGATATTAGAGCAAAGTATAGGAAAGTTAAAAGATAATACAGAGGCAGAAGTAAACAGGAAGTTGGAAGAAATCATGAAGGAGGTGTGAAATATAAGTGGAAACAATGGAGGACATGAGCAGAAGGCACAACCTGATAATATTGGGGACAGAAATAAGCAAGACAAGAGGTGTGAGAACTATTTGGCAGAAGAGCAAGGATGGATGTGACCAACTAGGAAATATGGGATGCATTTAGATTTCAAAAGAGTAAAATGTATAGGTATGCAACTGGTGAGAGATGTGATAAACCAAGCAACAAAATTGAAAGGAGCACACCTATACATGACTTTAAAAATAGGAACAACTAAAATTATTAATAGAAAAGAACACAGCAGCTCATACATCATACAACCAAGTGACATACATCAAAAGCTTCAAATCATGGTTTGGTGATAAAATGACAGAGAAATAATATATGGAACTGAAGTAACAGAAATGATGACAAAGGCTAACACAGGAAGAAACAATGACCAAGAGGTGAGTCAAAAAGCAGCACAAGCACAGCAAAAAAGGATCATGAAGACAACATGTAGCAAAGGGGAAGTCAGAAAGGAAAAATACTGAGAAATGGTAAGAGCAGTAAAACTATAGGCAGGGAAAGCAGAAGAGTGTTTTTTTTTTATAGTGTTTAACTACTAATGGCATCGCAGGTGGTGACACTGATGATACATGAATTATGATGGAGCACTGGTGGAATGCGATGGCAGGGGAAACCAGAGTACCCAGAGAAAACCTGCCCCAGCGCCGCTTTGTCCACCACAAATCTCACATGCTGTCGCTTGGGATCGAGTGGTCTGACCACAGGCAGAAGAGAGCAGTTTTGGGAGAGGTGAGATATGTAGTGATGAAGAACTAAGTCAGCAGGATAGTGGAAAAGAAAATCAAGAGGCAATTCAAAGGACAGAGGGAACAAGAGGTATAATAACCCTTTTAGTGCCAATCACAATCTATCGTCAACCAAAACTTCTGCGATAATTGCCAATCACGATCTTATTGTGATGCTCTTTTCATACATTTTAACTCTTTCGGCAGGAACATCTTGTACTTTCTAATCATAGCCATAAAGAAAGGTTTTCTTGAGTGTTGCAAGACCTTATTTACACTCTGAAGCGCTAAATTAGCTCCAAATTTAATTTTTCTAGCTGGTGTTTGCTTATGTTGGTTGAATTATAGTGTTGTCCAGCCAAAGGTTACAAACCAAATAGGAGATAAGAGCTGCAGTTCCCAATGTATTAGAAGACTATGAGTGATTTTGAATTTTCGGACCTTGATGAATGAGTTCCTGACATGACTTAAGATAGGAAGATGATATTTTAGCTTCAATGATGAAAATGCATCTGATAACATCAGCCCTAGTACACATGAAAATAATTGGTGTACTTATCCAAAAGGATTTACACAGGTATAAACAGACAACAAATACAATGTGAATCAACTATCAGTTGTGCATTAACAAAAGTTTAAATTATACAGTAATCTAAGTTACAATAACATTTATCCTATTGCTTTATGCCATTTTCATTAATAGCTATATCATGCTTAAGTGTGTGTGTATGTGTTTTTGGTGGGTTTTTTTTTCAGGCTTCAGTTACATAAATTCATTTTCGGCATTTTAAAAAATAAAACACCAGACCAAAACAGAATGCTCTTTTAGTAAAGCATTATCTGGCTTTCATTTAATTAGTCTGAACTTTCTGAGTGGTGAGGTTTTGTATGCCTACTAATTGATTTTGAATTATTTTTTTCAAATTTTTCTTTTGTTTTTAATTGTTTAAAAATACTGAAGAGACTTCTCAATTATATAATGCATATACAGCATACAAAAGGATATACTAAAAGTGAAAAAAGATTCAGCTCTCTAGGTCATTTGGTACTCATTTTATTACTAATAATTTAAAACCCTGCATTCTGCTCTAAAATTGCTTGGCAATTATCAGATAGCATTTTGCTATCCGGGCTAGCACTAAAATGGATAAGAAAGCGAGAGCCCAGGGCAGAATATGAAACTTTTAAATGAGAAGACGAAGTTACTGAAGATAAATAGATGTGTTTTGTGGATAAAAAAAAAGGCACGAGGATAGACCAGATACCAGTGGGGAAAGATGAAATAAATGATAAGTGGGTGGTAGAAGGGGAAGAGAAATTTATGATGTGCATAATCCAGAAGAGCAATGTGGCATGATGTAGCAAGTGACTATGCAGAGAAAATGGTAGGAAGATATACACAGAAGCGAAGCAAAGGAGGAGTAAAAATTAAGACAAGTGCAGTGTGAATAAGGGGAAGGATTTAAATGAAAAGTAATAAGTGATTAGAGGCAAGAAAAGTAAAAATAAAATTGAAGGCTAGAGTAGGAATTTAGAGTAAAGTTGAACAATTTGTAGGCATAAATGGGATGGAAATTATTAAGAGGCAGAAAAAGAAATAAGGGAAAAACCAAGAGGCAGTAAACACAAAAGAAAGGAGGGCACACAAAAATCAACAAAATGTGTAATTGTTTGTAAAATATCTAGGTGGCTGTCCAGTAATAGAAGGGCAATGTTACAAAATCAAAGTGCACTGCAATTCTTCATGATGAAAAATTTGTTTATGATCCACCATTAGTGGAGAAGGAGTTATAGCGTAAATTTTTTTTTGAGTCAACAGCTGACGCTTGTATACACAAATACAATTTTATCCCCCTTTTATAGAGAATTACCAGACAGGGATCATAATTTTGCCTTTTACAATAATTCTGCAACAGCTCACATGACCAATCTTTCGATGAAAACAATTGCAGGTGTGTTTCAGGACAGGATTATTAGTAGAGATTTGTGGTCCCCCAACCAAATTCCCTGTAGTTTCTATCTCTGTGGTAATTTAAAACTTAAAGTGTAAAAGACAAATACACACACACTCTAGAAGAATTAAAACAAAATATCCTCTGGGAAATGGTTAGCATTTCTCAAGGTGAACTACAAAGAGTGATGAATAGTTTCCTAAAGAAGTGGCAAAAATGTATGAACAATGACGGTGGCCAGTTTCAGCATCTCCTTTCATAAAGTTGGTAAATAAAGCCTTCAAAAGAAGTTTTTTGTATGTTTTGTTGCCTTTCTATGATAGCGTTAGATGGCAACAAGTGCCAAAGATGCAGTCAGGCAAAACAATGCACAGCCAGTTTGTACTTATTTGATGCATTCATTAAAAGATTGTTGAAAGCTGCAGTGGTTGCTTTTATTTCTATTGAGATTCTGTTTCACACTATTGTTAGCACAGTTACACATCATTTCATTTTATTTATATTCTTTTGACCTCAATGGTAATAATATATGTTTAAATATCATGCAAATAATGTAAATCTATTATTTTTAAAAGCTTGTGACA
Organism: Hymenopus coronatus; assembly: GCA_030762935.1. Lineage (NCBI taxonomy): Eukaryota > Metazoa > Arthropoda > Insecta > Mantodea > Hymenopodidae > Hymenopus > Hymenopus coronatus. The sequence continues at coordinate 29,418,309 of CM060899.1, read as the reverse complement.
TATTTTGCAGATACCTATCTTTATAAAATTACAGCAGTGAAACTTATACTCAAAATGCTCTATTTTATGCTTACATGTTTGGAAATGGCACATGTAATGTAACTTCAACAAAATGGGTGTTTTACAAGACAAAACAGTCATATACCTGGCAAGCAAAAGTTGTGTATGGCTGTTCTGTGATCCTTATCCTCAAAAACTAATCAATTATGGCTATTGTTTATCTTTTTCCTCTGTTGTGGCAGTGTAGGTATGTCTGAATTTTGTTCTGAACAAAATGTAATTTTCATTAGAAGCATAAGTCATCTAAAAGTACAAGCTTCTAAGCCTTAAATAGCTTCAACTGAGGAAAATAATTTCGGAGTATCTCTTATACTTGTCACGCGGATGATCGGGTTTTTGGATGTGTTGATCCCTCGGTTACACATTGTCATTTTCTACTCCTCCCTTTCCAAATACAAACACTGATTTCACTCTGGAAAGTAGCTCAAAAGTTTTATCAGAAAAACTTAACGAATTCTGGAGATTATATCCAGCGTAATCCTGAGGAGCAAGGAACATATTAGGTAGACCAAGTTGCTCAGACGAAATCATGAAAATGATAAACATTTGTGAACAAGTGCTGTAAGAGTTTTAGTCGGGTGTCTTCTCCACATTAGAGTGAATGTTCTAATTGAAATAATACGTAAAGTGATGAAAGTTCGACTTTTAGCTGTTCCCCTATGGTCGGGAGTTTATCCAAAACATCCCTCGGCTACTCCTGGGGGCTTAAAGCCCCCCACATTCGACACACTTATATAGCCACAAAAAAGTACGACAAATACCGGAGACTGCCGCTAAAATTAAATATAAAAAATGTGTGAGTAAAGCGGACGGAATATAGATATTTCATTTTACTTGCGATGATGAAGAAATACCTTCTAACACAAAGAAGTTAAGTTTCACCGGTGTCTATAAATAACAATAAAATAGTGAACGTAAAAGAAAAACACATTACTGTAAAACATGTCAACTTATAGAATCGCTTAATTTTAGGTTAACTTGCTCTACCAAACATCTTCAATCTCCAAAGATGCCGGACAAGTTCAGGTCCAGCTGTCCAAAGAACATAGAAAAAGAAGAGACTTTTTTGGGGGGAGTAGTTTAACATTTTTCCATGTAAAGTTTGTGGTTTTGGAAGAGGTAGGTTGTTGTCCTTTATTATCATAATATCACCAGAACAGAGGCATGGATGTTTCTTGTATATTTAAGATGCTGTTGAAGTATGTACAGTACCCCAAAGCTGCAAAAAATTCTGTGTCATTGCTTGAATATGTTGCCATAATAATCATGGTGATGGTGACGGTGACGATGGCGGTGATACGAATAATAATAATAATAATAATAATAATAATAATAATAATAATAATAATAATAATAATAATAATAATAATAATAATAATAACAGTAACAACATTAATAATAATAATAATAATAATAATAATAATAACAACAACATTAATAATAATAATAATAATAATAATAATAATAATAATAATAATAATAATAATAATAATAATAATAATAATAATAATAATAATAATAATAATAATAGGAAGAAGAAGAAGAAGAAGAAAAAATAGTAGCAGTTTAGTTTCTTTAAGGTAGATTTTTCACAGTCATTGTTGCTGAACTGGTATGTCCCTGGCTTGTTTTGCTCTTTTTATAGCGTTTACTACATATGGCAGGCAATGACACTGATACTACATGGAATGAAGTTGGAGCACTGGTGGGGAAAACCAGAGAACCTGGAAACAACCTGCCCCTCTGCCATTTGTCCACCACAAATTCCACATGCAGCCACTTGGGATCGAACTTGTGCCATCTAGTTCTTTTGGTGTGGGATGTAATACAATCCTTTGTTCGCTACATATAAGTGATTATCCGAGATGCACGATAAAAAGAACTCATATGGTTTACCGTCTTACGTAATATCTCCTCCTTTATTTTACAATGAAGGCAACATACATGAAATGAATAATGAAATATCTCTAGTATGAATAACATTTTCCTAACATAGTGCCATACCAAAAAACATTGCATTTTGATTAAGAGATATAAATAATGAAAGGTTGACAAAAAAAAAAAACAAACCAATGTAATTATAGAATATAATATATTTCTACATAGTTAATATGTGTCATATTTAGGAAGAACAAACACATTTCCTGTTAGATACCTTGATTACCCCTGAGTCAGTTCTAACACTCCTACTCTCACCAGAGAATCGAACCCAAATGAATAATTTTTGTCACTCCCTTTTGCCGCTACATAAGAGGTAGGTTGTAGTCCTTTGTTATCATATCACCAGAGCAGAGGCATGGATGTTTCTTGTCCATTTTTTGAAGTATGTTCCGTACTTCATAGTTGCCAAAAGTCCTGTGTCATTGCTTGAATATGTTGGCATAGTGACAAGTAATTCAGAGTGCCCTAAGTGATGTTATCAGGAATAGCCATGAGGAATTTACCAACAATGAAATGAAAAGGTATTAAATAAGACAAATCAGAAGGGTCATCATTGAGCCTTGAGAGATAAGGCAAGAATATAGATAAGCTTCTATTTGGGAGGTCAGTGTTTTCAATTCCTCACTGGTGAGAATTGTGTTGACCTTGGTTATTTGCAGGTGATGCTTGAAACTCTTCACTATAGCTCCCAAGGCTCCTTCCTCCAAAGTGGGTGCTGAAAGTGCCAGGTGATTCTTTGCCTTGATGCAGTTTTTATAAAATCTCTTTTAGATCATTCAGGGACATCTGAAGACACCTTTGTTCTCTTGCAGTGCTAATAAGATGGTCATATTGTTACCATAAGGTTAGCAGGGCAACCTTGGTGTGCTGTAAAATATTGAATTGCTACCATGAGTGCACTTATCAATAGGGTAGATATAACTCCAAGATGGACAGTTATGATTGTGGAGCAAATATGCTTTGCTTGTTTATTTATTCCTTTGAGTGTCAAAATTGATCAATAAAGGGCTGAATTCAAGAATGGTCTATTGAGTATTATTCTGCACTGCAGGAGAAATCACATTTTCTGTTTCCTAGGTATTCCCCTTGCTTGAGGCAAATTAGACATGAATGAATACTTTTTTCAGTCAGAAATTCCTTGCAATCCTGTATCTTTCTTTAAAGGATTGTATTAGCACTTGATGAAGTTATCTAAGATGCCCATTTAATATAGTAAGTTTAGTAAAGTAATACTGAGGGGTTAATATGAGAGGGTGTTTAGCTTTGAATGTTGTGGCTGCATTTTACAATCGTCCTCCAGCTAGAAGATAGCCATTTTCGTCTAGTATAGAGATTATACTCCTTAATTTGCTAAATCACTTGTATATCCCTTTGGGCCTTAACGTATTCTATATCTCTATGCTATTAGCTATATCACAGCATTTGTTTGTGTAAATGAAGCACTAATTTCCATATCTAATATGTTTTCAACAGTCCTGAACTGTATTTACATCATTACACCCATAATCGGGCAGGGTAAATGGTCATTGTGTGGCCTGTTACATAAACAACTGATCATCTGAGATAGGAAATAATGTCATCCTAACAGTATCGTGAAATTTTCCTCATGAATATAACTTTCAAAAATAGCAAAAAATAAATAAACCTCAAATCATCCACAAATACTGATATTATATATATTTACATGGGATCATATCGTTCTCAAATACTGATTCAAATATTTGCAATAATTATTCACTCCCCACCTGTATATATAAGCTATTTTACCCAAGCAAATCACTCATCATCCTGATAATGGGAAAAATGAATCTTACGCAGATGATGGTTCCACATCACCTAACCTGGCTTGAAGTTGAAGCTGAAACCAGGTGCATCAACGCTTGTTAATATCTACTATCAGCAAACAGCTGTAAAATACTTACATTTGATAATTCTTGTGCAACAAAGTAGTACTGTTTACTAATTATGTTTAGCTAACATGGGGTCACTACAGATGGAATCTGCTCATGAGCTGAAGGAAATACACCTTCATCTAGTTTCTATAGTCAATTCTATTTGTTTTGTTATTGTGTGAGGTTATGAACTGTGTAACTTGAAATATAGTATGGAATTAGAAAGGGAGCCTATGAAAGAAAGGCAAAGAACCCTAAATTTTATACCATTTGGGCAAGAATTGCTGATAGAACTTGTAAAATATAAAAGTATCGTGGACAAAAAAAAAAAAAAAATTTTTGGCATTTCCACCAAAAAGAAGGATTTAGCATGTTCACAACGGTCTAGAGTTTTCAATCTATATCACCCTCGCTGGTATAGTGACTACCATGCTAGCCTCTTGTATCCAAGATCGTGGGTTCAAACCTGGCGGAGGGAAATGGCAGGTATAAAAAAAATCCTTAGCATGGTTTGATTTGGAAGGTAAGTAAAGCCGTTGGTTCTGTGTCACAGATTTACAGAACCCAAACAAACCTTAAAGTGGCCTCTGAGCAAAATTAAACAATCTTTTTCTCTCAATATATCAGACACTGAGAACCGCAGCAGTTAAAAAGTGTCTATAAATGAAACTCCATTTCATTTCAAGTCCAGGTTAGTATAAATTTCTGTTTTCCTTCTCCTTAAAATAGGCAGTAATTTCATTTAAATCAAACAAAGTTTAAGTATGCTTATTTATTACACTATTTTACATAGACAATATTCCCATCAAAACACTTTCCTGATGTAGATAATGGGATGAATGTAATAATGTAATCTACAAATTTCATACATTACTATTTACATAGTATTACATATATAAATATTACAAAATATTGGAAAACAGGAAATGGGAACTTATAAACCTACAATGTAAACATAACATACAGAAAAAAAGAAGAAGTAACTTGCAATGAACAAGTTTTAATAAAAATGAACATATAGATAATTATTTAGGTAGTATTACTGAGTCAATGGGAGTGAGTTAAAGAGATGTAGTGGTGATGATGATGATGATGATGTGATGGTGGCACAGCAGCGGTATTTTTTTTTTTGGTAGTGTTTAACGCCCACTTTAACTACTAATGGCACCGCAGGCGGACAGCAGTGGTAATGGTCCAATTACCTCCATATGTGATCGGGATTTGGTAGTTCTGTTATTCTGCCATTTAAGTCACTTCTTTTGTGTTACTGTCTGTTACAAACTTTTAGGATCCTAATCCATAAAGCATATCCCAAGGGGGAGGGCCCTAAGCTGAAAAGCGTAGCCAAGGGATGTTTTTATATGTAGAAGAGTGCAGTAGTTGCAGTCAAAGGACATGCCTGCAGAGTGAAGACAGTGTATAGCCAAGGGCTAAAACCCCAATGATCATAAGAAGTGAAACCTCTGCTATCTAGTGGATTTCAAATCTGGATATCTCATTTAAACAAATTGCTGTCACTTATTGTCTAGCAGTTAATAGAATCTTTTTTTTCTATTTTGGAATAACTCTGTATTAGCACACAAGGAGATATTCTTATATGGATACAATCAATTACACCTACAACTCCAGGGAAACCACTAACTACACTGAAACCTTCTATCACTCTCCTCTGTTCAGCCACACTGTGGACGAGTTGTTAGATAACTTGGCTCTTACCTAGGCAGCCCGGTTTTAACACCAAGTGATTGCATGTGAGATTTGTGGTGGACAAAGCAACATAGGGGTGGGTTTTCTCTGGGTTCTTTGGTTTCTCCCGTTATCACATTCCACTGGTGCTTCATCTTCATTCCATATATCATCAGTGTCATTGCCTGCATTGTCATAGCAGTAAAAACGAGCATTGAAAACTATTAAAAAAAAAAAAAAACTCCCCTCTGTTCAACTTGGGTCATTGGAAATGATATATATATATATATATGTCACTCAGAGATGTATTCTAACTAAAATGCTGTAAATAATTTGTAGTGCAGTTGTACTGTACACTTTTTCAGGATCACCTTATTACATTATTAAGTGGAATCAAGAATGATGCATTGAATAGAGATTTAGGGGACTGTAAAAGGGTGGGAATGCATAGATCCTTTTGCAGAATGATGTTGAAATTCCAAGAATTACTTCTAATGAAGTAGCATTAGTTGAATTTAGAAGAGCTGGGAGGAAGAGTTTAGTCAAATGGATAGTGAAATATAGGAATAGGATTCAAGTATTAGAGGAAGGAAATATTTTCAAAGAGTATTTTAGGGCACATGAATCAGCAAAATGGAAAAGAAATTGGATGTGTCAATTAAAGGAAATTGTAACAGAAATTGGATTGGACAAGCTAGCCAAAAACTATGCAATAAAGTGAAAACTAGGGTAGATGATGTAGAGAAAGAAGAAATAATAGGTAGCTTAATATTATATAGAATGTTAAGAAAGAATAGGGAAGATAAAAATACTTAAATGTCTGTGAAAAAATGAAAGAAGGATCTGGCAGGGGTAAGAACAGGAACAATGCTATTAAAGGGTCTAAAAGTTAATAAAGATGTATGTCCACTGGGTGACAATGTTGATAACAATTACACTGTATAATTGAGTGCGAGAACATAAAATGTGGGGAGAACAAATACAGAATAAAAACTGGGAAAAGTTGCCGCCAGAGATATTGTGCATAAAACTTTTTGGAAACAATAAGAAAGAATTTCTGGAACAGCTATATAATTATACAGGGGAGGAAGATCACCACAGAAAAGAGGATGTTAATAATAAAACTAATGAAATTGTAACTTATAAAAGGGATGAACACATTAAGTTGGTAGGGTATAAAAATATACAAATACAGGGAAAAGTGCATATATATATTTTATATAACCTGAGTGTTAACTGTATTATGATACCAAATTCAGCAACTGCAGGAAAGTACCTATATATGTATAAAGTTTGCAACTTGAAAAGATGAAATAAATTACCCCCCACCCCCCCATCTATGTATCTACAATGTTAAATGCACCCGTAGCGTAAGACTGTAACATTGTAAACACCTGATTTATTGAAGAAATTGGGCGACTTATTTTGAGGAGAATACTCTGAAGTTTCATTTAATTGCTTGTTAACACGATTGGTTTGGATAACCTGTACCTTTTGTTGAATTTCCTATTGTATTCTGATTTAATGCTTGTAAAGTTTGTAATTGTCAGAATATCTCCATTTAAAGTTTACAGCCATTAGGCACTCATTTGCATCTCATTAAGGTTGATGCCACAGAGAAATGTGCTCACGGGTGTTAACTGGAAACTTTACGGCTGTAAACTACTAATGCCGATTGGTACATAGAGCATGTTCATCACCTAAATAAGCTTTAGCTCTTATTTCAAGATGGATTTGATAGTGTACTAAGTATTGATCAGAACACCAAGTTACATAAAAGTGTTACAAAGTATTCATAACTACTAATCAGTTAAATCAAAGATATACAGGGGGTTATCCTTCGACAGTTTTATCATTCAGCTGCAGGCTTCAAACTGTGCTCCAAAAGTGACAAAAGAAAAGAGAGATGTCTTAAGATGAAGGCGACAGAAGATGAAAAGCTGAGAAAAAAACAATATCCCCTCTCTGCTGCAGGGACACAAAAACATTATGAATATAGAGCATTGTACTCCACATTTGTTCATACTAGGCTTACAGAAACATGAATAATTAAAACGAAACATCTAATTAAAAGTGCTTAACTGTTGTCATTCTGAGTGGAACCAAGGGAATGAGTATGAGATTCGCGCATATTTTGGGTGTATGAAAATTAGAGTGCTAAACAAAATTAAGTTTTCATTGGTTGACTGTGTATTGTAATATAAATGGTACTATAAGAAAAACAGCAAAGGGGAGCTTGGAACACATAGAGGGTGAGCTATTTGAAAATGCCTCTTATATATACATACAGTATTTATATAATTAATACCAATAGAAAATTGTTAAATATATATAAACCATGAAAAACTGAAGCTAAACAGTAAAGTATTAATTATTTTAGGCAAAGTCAGAAATCTATAATAAGTTTTCTAGAAATAAAAAATATATCAATGCACTAGTATTCCAATCCAATTATCACAGTCCAATTAAAAATAATCAACACTTTCAATTAATCAGCATTTGTGCTTTTCTCCTCTTTGGAAAGAATCTGAATGAAACTTTTGCAGATGTTTTTCTGAAAGCTAGCTATTTTTGTGGGTATTATTTTTGTTTTCTTGACATTCCCTATTTTGCAGTTATGTGAACCCTGCATAGGTATGCTTAGCGAAATACTTTAATTAACAGAGATAGACTACATAGAATAGTAGGTAGTAAAAGATAATTCAATATTATGTCACTCCATTTCTATTATGATGTAAGATCAATAATCCCACTATTATATCATGCTCTATGCTATACCATTATGTAATTGTTACATATGTGTTGTTTGTTGCAGCTCTGACCAAAAATTAAGTAGAGATGGTGCATAGACTACACATTTCTGACTGTTCTCAGATTATAGCTAGGATGGAAGTATGGTGGTTGTCTATAATAGTGCAAAGATGGAGATACAAGTGACTCTGGATGTAAAAACAATAAAGAGACTGCATGGAAATTTGTTGTGTACAGGTTCAATTACTCCCCACAAGTGATGGATCCCCAAAGAGAGTTGTCACTGAAGAGGCAAAGCTGCTGAAATGTTTGCACAGTCCCTAGAAGTCACTGAGACAATATCATACGAATCTTAGGGGATCCTTTGTTCAAGCATTGTCACCAGAAGACTGTGATATTAGGATGAAGTTTGCTGAATCCACATTTTAATAGATGAAAGAAGAACGAGATATCCTGAGTAAAATTTTGTCGTCCGAGGAAGTCACATACCATAAGGGTGTATCCATAAATCGCCATTGATGCTATTACGGGGGTACTGGTAACATCTGTCCTGGAGTTACAATTGAAAAATTGCAGTCATGTCCTTCATTAACTGTGTGTTGTGATATGATGATATTCTTGTCAGTCCTTACATTCTTCGTGAAACAATGAATGCATAGAGATATGTAAATATGCTACAAACTCTTGTTTATCCCCTTGTTTTAACCTGGGACAGTGTGCACAATGTGCACTTTATGCACTTCTCTATTTTGCAGTGAGTTTGCGAAGATGATTTGACAATGCTTTTCGAGGCTGCTTTATTGGATGTTGCAGAAATGTTCAGTGGCCACCGAGAAGACCAGACTTGGCCCCATTGGACTTTCTCTCTGGGGGTATTTGAAAGAGAAAGTGTGTGCCAAAAAACTGACAGGAAGCCACCTCTTTCTGGCCAACTATGTAAACTCATTGAGCAGTATTTTACAGTCTCTGGGACCTTGGCCCTGTAGAGTAGGCAGCTCCTTGTATTCACCTTCCTGATAACAAGAGGGAATTGAGGAGTAATTTCAGTAGCCCATGTGGCTGTAAACCTTTGCAGATTGGAGCTTTTTTAATCCCAACTTCCACCCTTCAGCCACATCTTTAATGACCGTAATTCTCTGGCATTTTCTAAAAGGTAATTGGCACTTATTTGTTTAGAGTTTTGATATTTAATAGCATTCTAAAGAATAAGTGGCTTCCAATTATCAAAACCCATCAAATCATATTTAAACTAGAATATTCTCCATTTACTTAAGATGAATGAGCTAACAGAATATTTTTATGTAGCACACTAAGGCCAAGGCAAATGTTTCCAGATTTAATAAATATCTGTAATTATCACAATGTAACCACATGTTTCTTTGGTATAGCAAGATAATTATGTACAAGTATTAGTGTTTCTGAACCTTAGAATAAAAGATGGGCTTTATTTACAGCAAATCAGTTTCAACATGTACTATTCATTTACTGTCACTGCTGCATGTACCAAATATGTAAGTACAAAATCCTCAGAGGAAAAAAAAAAAAAAACTATGTGACTTTTGTACAAACATGGATTCTAAGCATTTTAAATATTTCTTGAAGCAAAGACTAAGAATTTGTTCCATTTTAATGTTATTACCGTGTAAACATAACCAAAGAGATATGCACTACTAAATTCATTTTGTTGTGTGTGGGTGTAGTGAGGAAGAGATTATTTTTGTGGTACTTTTAATTATTTGATATTTTAAAACTTTTTTTTTTTTGTTGAATTATTCACTGTAACACCCCGTTTATAATCTCATGAGCCAACACTACTTCACATCCATTTGGTGGCACTGACAAATGTTTACAAATTAAAGGAAACCTCAGAAATTACTAATCAAAATGTATGCTGTGATTTCTGAAAGATGCAAAAGTAAAATAATGTTAGCTTATTTCATAAATAAATTGATATAATTTTATTTATATTTTCTAACAGTATGTATTCTTAGATATCCCATTAGTGTATCTATTTATTCATTTATCAAAATAAACTGCAAGTTTTTTTTGATTTTCCTTTATTTCTTCTGTTATGGCGATTATTTACATCTTATAGGCACTAACAATATTTCTTGTAATTTAAAATCTTAAAATACAGCTTTAAATAAAAATAATACATCTGTACAATTTCTTTTTTTCTTTTTATACAATAAAATTAGCTTCACATTGAAAACAAAAAGCAAGCTTCAAGATCAATTATTGAATGAAACAGACATAAAAAGTGTTAAAAATGGCTCAAAATTACCATTTTTATACAATTAACATAAAATGTTGAAAAATAAATATTTGTTTGTTAACAATGCTGTCAAATGTCATGATCATATCAATGCTGCCAGTGTGCTAAGATTTTATCCTGCAAGAATATTTTTTATATGCCAATAAATCTATCAATGTGGGGCTGTCACTTTTAAGTACACTTAAAAATCATCAATCTGGGCCAGGTCTGAACCTGCAACATTGGCATTAGAAGGCAACACCTAACCAATTCAGTCACCCACAATTGTATGTGTCAATCCAGTGAAAAAATTATAAACAAAATGTAAGAAGTCACTCTGACAGTAAACAATCAGTCTTCTTAAATATAAGTGCAGCATTCAGTAAAAAGATACAAGTAACATTTAGCTTATTGTGAGATAGCTTGTTGGAAGGGATTTAGGCAAAATCATTACCTACAGTTTTCTTCCTAAACTAATTGTCTCAAAACAAATCAAATTCCAAGGGTTACACTTTCTTCCTCAGACTAGCAAACACAGCTGCAGAAACTGTGAGGATGAAGCTATCCAAATTGACTAGATAAGACACTCATACCATTTTCACTTATATGCATTTTTTGCATTCATGAAGGAAACTAAATCTTTAAAAGCTACAAAAGGAATGGTATGCTCTCCACAAACATTCCAAAAACCATAGTTTTGCTTCCTCTCATTAAAGTTTAAAAACCGTGTTGTTATAAGTATTTATTTGTCAAATCAATTAATTACACTAAAAAACACTTACTTGTGATATTTGCTAGAACATGTTTCGAAGGACTAGTTTCCTTCATTTTCGATGTTCGGTTGAAAATGAAGGATACTAGTCCTTTGGAACATGTTCTATCAAAACTCTCAAGTGAGGTTTTGTGCAATTAAACGACTTGTCAAATACATTATGCTTTTGTCAAGTTGTTTTTGAATGTAATAATTGGGAAAACTCTTCATATAAACTTTATGCTTCTGTGGATTTTTGCCCTCATGAACAGCATTGTGTGTATGAAAGTTTGACAACTGTGCAAATTCTTATCAGAAATGTCATACTTGTATGACAATTTGCTCTCATGAATGATTATGTATATTCAAACGAGTAAAAAGCCTAAGAAACATTTCACACCTGTGTAGTTTATATTCCCCTGAATCAGTTTTTTTCAAATGTTATAACTGAGTGCAAGTCTCATATACGCTTTGTCTTGTGAAATTAATTTGTAAACTTTTAAATTTAACAGCTGAATAAATTCCTTGTTAATCGTTGCAATTGTGGTATCTCCCTCGTGAATTAGTTTGTTTCTTTTTTGTTTAAATGAAGTATTAGGTAGAACAGGTCGTCTCCTTAGCGCGGTGGTAGCGCAGCTGCCTACCAAGCGGGAGACCTGGGTTCGATCCCCAGTACCGGCGTGGGGATTTTTCCCCCGCTGGGAGACCTGGACCGGGGTGCACTCAGCCTCGTGAGGTCCCTTGGGGGCCAATTGAGAAGCTACTTGATGGAGAAGTAGCGGCTCCAGGTCGTGAGGACCGCATTAACCGGCCGGGAGGGGCTCGAGGCGCTGACCACGTCTCACCCTCCAATACTGCACCCCATCCATGACGTCTGTAGTGGACCGAGATGGGGGACGCAGCGGCCGGGCGGTAGGCCAAGGCTCCCCGTGAGCTGTCGTGCCATGGAGTTATGTTATTAGGTAGAACAATGTTGTAAATATTACAATGAAATGGCTTCTTTTATATAGCAAACTTGTCCATCATGGAACAACATACGAGTACGTTTTCACTGTATAACACCCACTTTTACTATATGGCACAGCAGGTGGACACTGATGATATATGGACTAAAGATAGAGCACCAATGGAGGACATGGCAGGGGAAACTGGAGAACTGCCCCTCTGCTGGTTTGTCCACAACAAGTCCTACACATATGTGTTTGTAATGTGGCAGACATGGGAAGTAACATCATCTTTGTCATTTTTATAAGATCCAACTAGAGGTAAAAAGTAGAAGTCTAAGGTAGATGAGAGATGTTGGAAGGGTAGAGATTATGGTACAGAATATACAACTGCTAGAAATGTCCTTAAAGAACAATTGCAGCACCCAAATCTGGTAAGTAGAACAACGCTGTAACTTAGGGTTTGTGTCATGCTCTACTGATATAGACTCCATTACACTTTTCTTATTTATCCTTAATAAGAAAGCTATATTGTTTTTGTTAAGTAAATGACATGTGAAGTAGACTACTGTTTCACTGTTTCATAGTAAACTGCTGTGAAATATATTTGTATGATCATTTTAACTCAATAATAAATGTTTTATTAAAACTTATAATTTAAAATAAAATTGAATAGCAAATGAATTTCAGTTTACAAATTTACTGTTAATACACAAGCACCTTAATATATTATACTTTCATAATATTCCAGCTGAAAAAGAAAATAACCATTTTGTATATAAATGCTTGCATGTTATTCCATAGAACACATGTTTATATCTTTGCCATATGAGTGAAAATAATGTGCAGTCTGTAAACTGTTGAAAGTAGCAACAGCTGTATAAAGATTAGAAGATTTTGGAGGGTTTAAAAAGAATTACAGGCACAACAGTATTTTTAATACTAGTTATGTTCCAGCCAATGTTTCAACAATACATTTTACAAAAGTTACGTTAATGTGGCTTTTTGACCGCATGACTACGTTTGTGCATTTTCAAATGGTGCAAATGAGTAAAAGCCTTGTTACAAATGTTACACCAATGTGGTTTCTTATCTTTATGAATCCATTTGTGCTTTTTCAAATTTGATAAATCAGTAAAAGGCTTCTCACAAATGTCACACTTATATGGTTTTATGTCCTCATGAATCAATTTGTGCCTTTTCAAATGTGCTGACTGGGAAAAAGCCTTCTCACAAATATCACATTTATATGGCTTTTTGCCCTCATGAGTAAATTTGTGTGCTTTCAAATTTGATGAATGAGTAAATGCTTTATAACAAATGTCACAGCTGTATGACTTTGTGGGCTCATGAATTAACTTGTGTCTATTTAAATGCTGAGATTGAGTAAAAGTATTCTCACAAATATCACACTTGTATGGCTTTTTTCCCTCATGAATTAGTTTATGTCTCTTCAAATTATTCAGATCAGTAAAAGCTTTGTCACAAATGTCACATTTATGTGGCTTTTTACCCTCATGAATCAATTTGTGTCCCTTCAGACATGACAAATGATTAAAACCCTTTTTACAAATATCACACTTTATTTTTTTATCATCATGAATTATGTTGTGCTTTTTTAAGTGAGATGCATATTTAAAACTCTTATCACAAATGCTGCATTTGTGTGGCTTTCTATATTCAGAACTTGAGATTGAGTTACATTTTTTATTTTTGTTGCTCTGCTGATGCAAATTATTTTGTTTCAAACAGGTTACCATGCTTACAATTTTCCCATCATCAAGTGTTTCTGAGCAAACTCTTGTGTTTAATGTAAGTATATTTGTAACATCAGTTTCTTGACTTTTATATTTTCTGGAACTTTCAGGATCAGGACCATCCTTTCTCAAATTTAAACTTGCATCATTTCTTAAATGTTCATTGGAGAATATATCTGATGGGTAACTGGAAATGTCCAGTTTGTATAAGCTGAAATTTAAGAACAACATTACTAGTATTTATAGAATACAGGAATGAGAAAATAAAATGAGAGAAACAGAACTATAATAGGCAAGGGTGGTTTGATAAGTTTTCGGAATCACCATGAGAGGTCAGCCCTAAAGTCATGAGCTGTTGATGTGATATTCATTGGACTATTGCCTGTAAACACGTATCAAATCAGTGTTCTTGGAAGACAGCTGCAGTAATGATGCGACTCTATTGTTTGCATAGAGATTTGCGAAAGTGGAAAAAAATTGAGATTCAAGCAGTGATCAAGTATTTTGTAAAGAAAGTATGAAAGCAAAGGACATTCATTCTGATTTTCTGAATACACTGGGGGACTCGCTCCTCATATTTAACAGCTGCCATGTGGACCAACGGATTTAAAGTTGGTCGGGAGACCTTAGATGATTATCTGAGCAGTGGCCAGCCCAGAATTCATTGCAAAAGTACACAAAATGGTAATGAAGGATCGCCAATTGAAAGAGTGAGAAATTGCTCAAGCTTGCCAGATATCATCTGAAAGGATATATCACATTTTGACTAAAGAATTAGATATGGAAAAATTATCTGCACGATGGGTACCACAACTCTTTATGCTGGATCCCAAAACACATGAAAATGAAAGTATCACAACAATGCTTGGCCCATTTTAGGAGCAACAAACAAGACTTTTTGTGTTGGTTTGTGACAACATGAAATGTGCGTCCTCTACTATATTCCAAAGTCAAAACAACAAACAAAGCAGAGGAAGCCTGCTGAATCTTTGCCAATAAAGAAAGCAAAGGCAATTCCTTTGGCTGGAAAGGTCATGGCATCAGTTTTCGTGGATGTGAACGGGATTTTGTACATTATCTCCCCAGTGAGCAACCAATTACTGGAGAGTACTATGCTAGCTCCGGGACCAATTACAACAAAATATATGCCAAAAAGGCCAGGTTTAGCAAGGAAGAAAGTCATTTTCCATCAATACAAGTGTGCCTGTACACATTGTCGTTGGCATGGCAAAATTACACAAACTTAAGTTATGAATTGTTATTCACCTGATATGGCTCTGTCAGACTTCCATCTCTTCCTAAAGCTGAGAATTTTCCTTGATTGACAAAGATTCACTTCAAATAAGGAATTGATAGCCAGAGTTGACAACTATTTTGCAGATATGGAGGAATTTCACTTTTGAGATGGGATCAAGGCATTTGAACATTGTTGGACCAAGCGTATTAGTCTACAAGGAGACTAAACTGAAAAATAAAAAAAATTAGTGTTGTACTTTTTTTCTATTCCATTCCGAGCAGTTATGAAACCATCCTTGTAATATATTTTCGTTATTACCTGATCAGAGATAAAATCACTCATGAACTGCAGTTACAAGAATTTGTATATGATAACATTGAGTGTTCAATTACTAGTGAATTGGTTTCACCAATTTTCTGCATTATGTTAATATTGAGTTTGTTCACATAAAAAAGCTATCTTACTTGACATTCTTCTGTCTGTGCCAATATAAATAATTTTGGGCGATTATCCACTTTTCTATTATATATTTTTGTTGTAATATTGACTTTCTTCTCCATGGTATGTTAAGGATAAGCAGTAACTGAATATTGAACTTATTTTGGCTTTATTCTTTTATTTAATTGTTATTTTTTATGCAATATAAGTTTACTTAAAATTATCACACATTTTAAATAAATATTAGATAAAAAGAGAAATGTCACAGTGATGGAAAATGGCAGGTGATATCACTGTTTAAAAAAAGGTGACAACCTGGATTTTCAACATATTAGACTTCTTAATACAATGCACAAGCTGTGAGAGGGAGAGGGAGGGAGAGGGGGAGAAGGAGAGAGAGATCAAGGAAGGTATACTGTTTAGAGTATGGGAGCCACATGATGGGGAGATCCAAAGAGAGCAGTTAATCATTATTTAGAGTAAGGTGACTGATATCCCGGGGAAAGTAGATGCAGGGATCTCTGCATCTACTTTCCGCGGGATTTCAGGATATCTGAGACCAAACCAAATAATTGACAAGCTCTGAATGAAACAATGGACAGGAACAAATGACATCTGTGTGTGGCAAATTACAACCCACAGACCCGGAGCTGGAGTTACATGCAGCAGTATAGTATGGGAGCCCTCTTCAAACACAAAACCATTGATCTGGCTGGGCCTTTCCTATACCAGACAGGGGCAACAATGAATTACTTCACCAATTGACCAGAGTTGTAAACAATTCCAATCCAGTAGGCCTTGATGATTGCAAAACTGCCTTGCAAAAGAACTGTTCTGCCACTTTGGGGTCCTGTTGGAGCTCCAGAGCAATCAGGATACCAATTTTGAGTCCAACTTGATGAGGAAAACTGTGGAGCAGTATAGCATGGCTGAGCAGTATTCTAGAATCCAGATGAATATTTGAGGAAAGTCAGGGATATTAGGGTGGCAATTTTTTTGCTGGCTTACTGCTCTTCAAACACCACTGGGTTGACACCTACTAGTTTGGTCTTTGGCAGGGAGTTATCATGTGAACTGATGTTTGGGAGACTTCCTAGGGTGAAACTGTCAGCAGTTAACTATATGGAGAATCTTATACTGACTTCATGAGATGGCACATCAACACATCCAGGTAGCAAGCAACTGAAGACTTGTTATGATCAACTGGCCAAAAGCTGAAGTTTCCAGCAAGGTGATCTGGTACACCTAGAGATGTTGCCCCATATTTCAAAAGGCAAGTGCCATACCTTTAGCTGATGAAAATTAACAATGTTATCTACCATATCTACAGGGAAGAACAATTTACATTTTTTATTTAAATTGCTAATAGCAAAAAATCAGAGTTCTAATATTACAGTTTAAGTCTCTTTCTATTCCATTGTTTTCTCAATTACCAATGTCTGGAATGTGACAAAACTGCAGGTTAACTTCACCAACTAGTATCACAGAAGCTGACAGAAAGTGAACCAATATGGAGAAGTATCATTTGCTCTCTTTGTTGGCATCATACTACCCACATGAAACCACAAGAAATGACTTTGTTCCAGCATTCTGTATTGCACCATGTGAAGCACAAATCTGTTGATAAACTTTAGTGAACTTGGCTTCATACATTAAAATTTCTAACACTAATAAAAATGCAACAACGATCCATGGCAAAGTCAGTGATATAACTTGAACAAACAACAATGTATCATCATCATCATCATCATCATCATCATCATCATTATTTTTACTACTGCTACTTTCTGAGAACAGTACCATATCTATCACTAACAAGGAATAGGACAATGAGCTGGGTATAGTTTGATCCTACAATTTGGTCAAACAATTCTACTCCTAATTAAGATTAAAACTTATTTGGTAGCGTTTAATGCCCATTATTACTACTTGTAACACTGCAAGAAATGACACTGGTGATATGTGGCATGAAGATGGAGCACCGGCAGAATGCAATGGTAGGGTAAACTGGAGAACCTGCCTGTATGACGCTTTTGTCTACCACAAGTTTCACATGCGGTCACTTGGGATCAAACCGGGGACTTCTAGGTGAGAGGTGGATGGATCGAACCACTCGGCCAAGGTGCCGCCAGTTTGGAAAATAACTCCATACCTAACACTTAGATAGACTCTTCAGAAAATGTAAAAGAAATTGAAGTCAGTGTATCCAGCATAGACTAATGAACTTACTTTGGTGAATCTATGTAATTAGAGTCTTCTTCTGCTGTATCCTGTAACAGAATAATTTACATATAAATCACACTAGCTACTTCTACTTTGACACATTCTTCAGAAAACAGGGTCAGAAACATGTCATGAAAGACTGTTTTACTATCAACAAAACACAAATTTCTTCATATCAAGAGCATCAAAGAATGTTAAATGACTTTCTTTATTAAAGTAGATAATAGCTCGGTAGGATATAAAGAAATATAAATGTAGATTTCCAAAGCTTTTTCTTTTATAAACAGTAGAAGAAAAAAGTTGAATTTATTATCCCTACAGTTTAATTTAAAGTAGACTTTTGAAAACATATATGTAGGAAAGTTTGTTTGTATTGTATAGGTGATGAAATAGTATCACTGTTCTGCAACAATTACTTTCTAATTATCTGTGTACTTGAACAAGTGAATAATATAAATAACGAATGGTTAAAAGTTAAGTCAAATTGTTACTCAACTTCACTTCACTTTTGTGACACTGCATTTGTGAAATGTTTTCACACAGTATAAATTAGTAAAGTAGATTCAGGAACAGTGCAACTCTTTTTAAACTTTATAGTTCAGGCTCAAAGAAATTAAATAACTGATAAGAGCTGGCTTTTAATACATTTTAGAGAAACCATTAAGACATTCATTGTACTAGTACATCATTAAGAAAACAAAACATTTACAGAACTTTAACAGAATTGTAATATCATACTTGTAACAAATTTAAACATTGCAGAATTATTATTTAAACCCAGTAGGCTATTTTTGGGAATGGAAATTCCATGCCACATGATAAAACACATTTTCTACTTTGCAGTATGCATTGACTATGAGGAATAACGATTATTCTCTATTTATTTCCTGGATTTTGAGGAAACCCCGAGTAACTAAAGTCGGTGAAAAATTTCCTTGTGGGTTGTGTCGTCTGCAGGGGCTTGTCAGCTTGCTGACCCATTGTAGTGTACGAATGCATAACTGTTAGAGAGATTATGTCATCAGCATTGCAACACCTACAGGTTCAGTAGAAATTTATGCAGGTAATTCCATTCATGATGGTCTGATTGTTTGCAATCTGATTGATTTCATTCTGTGAAATGTTTGGTTGCGTTATACACAGTGATTCCATAAGGAACATTTATAATTGTTACTACCTTTTAAATATTGTGGACATTGCCCTTCTCATCCTATAACTACTATGAGAGACACTGTGATTTGAAAATATCTTACAGCCGTGATAAATGAGTTGAGGTTACGTTAGAAATAATAATAAAACTTTTAGGATTAATGAAGTACAGGACTCAGTGTTGAAAGGAATAAATGAGGTTACTACTGAGAAATGGGAAAAGTAGTTTAAAACATGAAAAGTGCAATAGAAAATGTGTGGAAAGAGAACATTTTAGAGGAAGCACTGGGACATGTGATTCTGCACATGGATAGCAAGTAAATGGGGCAAAGGCATACCAAGACAACCACATGTCAGCAATAATTTCAAGCACATGGTAATTTCTCACCAATTATAGTGTAAGAGAATATCATTTGTATTCCTTTAATATGTTTAACAATTTTCATTAAAGTGACTTATTATGACAGAAGCTTACTTATGCTAACTTCCGTATAATATTATACAGGATGTAACAAAATTTATAACAGTTATTAAACAAACAAAAAGGATGCCTATAATCACCTCATAATAAAGGCATACAATAAAACCAAAGCTTCAAGGACAGCAATAAGAAATGAAATGGGAAACAATAGGCAGTGAATAAAGAACCCAACAAATTCAAAATAGATAAAATTGTAGCAAATAATAAAAAGAGATTTTTAATGGTTGCATTTTAACTGCATCAAGTGAGATTTGTGATAAACAGCAGCAATGGATAAAATGCCAAATTTTGAACTTGAACCTGCTACTTATAACAAAGCTATGAAGTAACCCAGTTATTAGCTCTGTTATGAGCTAATTTTCTGGATGGGGCAAAATTTCAATGTTTATGATAAAACTAGTAAATGGATGTATGAGTGAAGCTCTAACCCATACTATAAACTAATAATTTCTTACATAAGAGAATGAAATATACTATTGCATAAGTACTGCATACAGAAGGATCAGAAGAATTATGAAACTAAAAACATATTTTTCTTTCACATAGTTTCTCAGTTTTTATTGAAAAATTACTTGGTATTAGACTGCTTTAAATTAGTTCAATTGAGGGTGGCAGGAATGATGAAATTACTTCGGTGTTAAAGTTTGGTGGAGCCAAAGTTCTGGTTTTCAAATTAACAAAATCAAAACATGGGTTTCATAATAATTAATCAACCACTCCAGCATTTGCACAACTAGTAATTAAGTTTCAAAATCCTTAGATAAATGGCAGTCAAACAGCAGCTCTAATTCATTATATATGTAATGCTTTAATATCTTAAGCAAAGAATATTAAATTATTTAATTATTATGGGATTATGAACAAAAGTGTGAAGTTGTTTGAATCTTATTTAGACAGGAGATAAAACATAATACTAAATACACATTAACAAAATGTGCACACATGTTGGCAGGGTATGAACCACACTACACAGCCACTTTTGGTGCCTTTGCTTTTCAGTATATACAAATGATTTACCAGGGTTAAGAAGGAACCTCCTCTTATCTTCACTTTGAGCAGCAGCATTGTTGATCTGACATGTATTCTTAGAGTGCGATCTTGCACAACCACAAGGTGCTCTACAACTGTCTACTAACCAGCCCCACGTTTTGGTGGATGATATTGCAGCAGTATTTAACCCTTTTAGTGCCAGTCTGAATAGTAAAATGTTGTCTGAAAAGTGCCAAGCAATTTTAGAGGTGAATGTAGAGTTTTAAATCAATCATTCGTAATAAAATGAGTACCAAATGATATAGAGATCTGAATATTTTTTTCATTTTAGTATGCACTTTTCTCTACTCTAAAATAGGTATTATATGGATGAGAAGTCTATCTAATATTTTTAAAAAGTTAAAAACAAAAGTAAAATTTCAAAATAAAATTAAAAATCACAAAATAATAAATAGGGCTACAAAAGCTTACTGCACAGAAAGTTCAGGCTAACTTAATGAAAATATGGATATTTCTTTACTAAAACAGCATCTTATTGTGGTCTGCTGTTTTATTTTTTAAAATACAAAAAATGAATTCATGTAACCTGGAGAAAAAAAAAAAAAAAAAAGATCACAAAAACACACACACACACACACACCACACCACACACACACAGAGATAAGCATGATGCCACTATTAATGAAAATAGCATAAAGCAATAGGATGCATATGTAATGTTGATTACTGTTCAATTTAGCACTTGTTTTATTGCATAGCTGAATGGTTGATTCACATTCTATTCATCATCTGGTTACACCTCCGTAAATTGATTTTGATACATACACCAATTATTTCCTTTGTTATCAAATGCATTTTTATCACTGAAGCTAGAATGTGTATATCTTCCTCTCTTATGTCAATGTCAGAAACTCCTTCATCAAGGTCTGAAAATTCAAAATCACTCACTTTCTTCTAATACATTGTAAACTGCAGCTCTTGTTTTCTTTGGTTTGTAACTTTTGGCTATATGGCACTATGTTTCAACCAGCATAAACAAATACTAGCTACAGAAATTAAATTTGGAGCTAATTTAGCACTTGGAGTGAAGATAAGGTCCTGAAATGCTCCAGAAATCCCAGCTATGAGGTAGAAAGCAAATAGACTTCCCTGCTGGAAAGAGTTGAAATGTATGAAAATGACATCACAATTAGATTGTGATTGGCACTAAAAGTGTTAAGGTATTTAAAGTTTTATCCCAACATCACTTTTCATTCACGACATTATTTTATTTTATGTATCCTGGAATGGTAGATAAGTTTTTTTTAAATTTTGTCACACATAACAGTAACTCATTGGATTTAGTTTTAATTCTCATTATACTAATTTTGTTCCATTGATAGTTTTAGTTTTCTTTCTATACTGGATTTTATCTCTTGCTTTAGCTGTTTTAATTATGATTATTTTTAGATTATTTTTATCTCTCGGCTTTTTGCCTCGAATGTTTTATTTTTTAGGATGCAAATGGTCTAGCATTTGAGCACTCTTAAACCCAATTACCTTCATCCAGATGAAGACTGGAAGAACCATGGTTCAAATCCAAGCTATGGCACTGAATTTTTCAATCTGACTCTAAATCTTGTCCTATATATGGCTTGTGAGGGAAAGAAATGAAATACACTAATTGATCTAATAATGGCATCTGCTTACAAACTATAATTCAGTGATTACAACAAATGGTAAAATGTGATTGCACTTTTCTGAAAACTTACCTCAATGTCATCATAAATACAAAGATTTTCTGTTGAAGTTGTTTCCATACAGCACTGTTCTTCTTTAATTTCAATTTTGGGTTCAAATATACAGTCTTTGCTCTCTTTATGATATCCCATTAAAGGATCTTCTGAAATAAATTCTCTCTGATTCTGTGAACAAAAAGTGGAAACCAGAGGCTCTTCTTCAATTTCTGTTTTGGTATCTATATCATAGTCACTTGTAACAGTTTCACTCTTAACCTTCTTTAAAAATTCTCTGGAAGAGAGATTTCCTTCATTTTGTGCACCAAAGTCCAGAGAGCAAAAAGATTTTTCTCTGATTTCTTCCTTAACATCCATTTTACTATAGTTCCATTTAATGTTCTTAAATTTTAGCAGCAAGTCTGTGGAGAAATAAACACATTGATTGTAACATGAAATGTTTTCATGAGTTTTGCTTCTAGAAAGTTGGAACTATATTTCATTTCAACTAATGGGACAGAGAGCATAAAGAAGTATAAACAAATGGGGTGATACCCACATTAAGTACATTTTTAATGTTTTAAGACCCTTAGCTTGCTTATTATGATTTCATTAATGTGGTTCTAATATTATTAAAGTAAAACATTCATTTCATTATTCCAAAAGCAGTTTTACAACCTTGACCGCAGCAGCACTTCCAATGAAGGTTACAAAGTGCACAGGCATATGTCATACAATTTAGAAGCTTGTCAACTCATTTGGAATCTTTATCAATTTAAATTGTTGACATTTATTTTAATTCAGTGTAATTCATAAAATATTTTAGTCAGAAAAAAGAACCCAGTACAGCTTATTTCCAACAAAACTAAGACTCTTCACTTATAAAGCCATTTACTTTTACCTCCTGTACTGTGGCCATATATGCCCGACTGGTTTGACAAATAATTTAATCTCATTAGAAACAATATCTAGCTGTTCATTTATATGCATAAACTGAGATTTTTTGATTACTGTGGTTTCATGTTATACACCAAAACTTACTGCGATGCGTTTCAGAGACTGTTGTTTATATCAACAGCTCAGGTGACTGATATATACAATTTTTTTGGCTGAAAATACCGTAAGATGAGATTCTTTTCAGATGCAACTTCAAAGTTTAATAGACTGTTTGTTTCTATGAATGAATACACTTTCCCAAAGAAGAGTTCTGCTTTTAAACTTTAGGTTTCTCTTTCAGCAAATGGTCTGTGAATCAAGAATGGAATGACTGCTGATTTCTCAGTTTGTTTATATATCACATTAATCATATGTTTTTTACAGTTTGTGTTTATGTTCCTCTTTGTCTTCCTTATGCATATATTTTTGCAAATTTCACAACCAATTTCAGATGTGTTCTTGTTTGAATTTTGTCCTTTGCAATGATTCAGCATTATTGTTTAAGCAATGCTTGTTAATTGGGACTGTGGTTTATAGGATGTTTTTGAATATATTTTTATGTTAAATTAAATTAAATAACTCAGAAGTTTGAGACAAGTGAAGTTTTAATCAATGTGATAGTTGAAAATGAGTCGAAATAGTAACACTCACCTCACTTATATGTAATTATGTTCAAATATATGTTTCAAGGGCAATTGCCCTCTTCTTCAGTTGAAGTCCGACTGATGGCTGAGAACACCAAATGGCTCCACCGTAATAGACCGCAGAGCACAAATTCCAGCCATCAGTCGGACTTCAACTGAAGAAGAGGGCAATTGCCCTTGAAACATATGTTTTGAACATAATTACATATAAGTGAGGTGAGTGTTACTATTCCGAATCATTTTCAACTATCACATATTTTTATGTATTTCTAATGGAAGGTGAGGTTTTTTTTAATTTTCTGGTATTTTCATGTTCCTTAATTTGATAATTTTATTTATTTCTGATATATAAAGTGAAACTCAGATACCACCCAAAGTTAAATATCACAGAAGGCATCAGATTAGGAAAAACTGAAAAATCATTTTGTTCTACAAGGAAAACCTATAATTTTGTTGTCGAGGCTTAACACAACCCATTATTAGCCCTGAAATCATATTAAAATAAAGTTCACACTATAATTAATATATTAACCCTTCTCTAATACAAGATTCAAGGTTTGGTACATTAAACCAACTGCTCCAAATGTGCTAGTTGGACAGAACATCAACAGTCCACTAAAAATATCAATTTTTTCTAAGTAATCAAAATTTAGTTGCTTTTTACCTAAGGAACTGTAACCAAGGGGATAGAGAGCTCTATACCATAAAAATAGTAAAACTATTGAGTTAGTAATAAATATGGATTAGGCTGAAACTACTAGTACAGATTTAGCTTTTTAATTTATTAATCATAAAACTTGCATATTACACAAAAGAATACACTGCAGTGAGAACATAAATATTCCTGTTGGGAAATTAAGCTTCATTGCCCTTGATAGAGAAGCTATTGTGTAAATTCCTCAATGTTGCTAAGCACAAGAGTATTATAATTCTTGGCAACATCCTTAGTTTACTAATGCTATAAATATTAATATGTAAATGTGGTCAAAAGGCATATCACACATCATTTGCATCAAGTACTTAAATGTATGACAAAATCACAAAATAAAAATAAACTTCAGTGTAAAACAAATTTCCTACTTCGCCATCATCATCAACAGCAAGATATTTCCTATTGCAATACAAATAAATTGAAAACAAGTTTTCACCAGTGGTGTCATTTGTAAAATTGGGCATTAACCACTATAAGAAAAAAAAAGAAAAAAAAAAAAAAAAAAGGAAGTTTAAGTACTGAATCTTGAGATTTTATTTAACAAGAGACTAGAGAACAAATGGGAAATGTTTCTGTTAATTATAAGACTTTATTTAAAAAAAAAATACTTATTTATTAAAACAAATACCTAGGAAAAAAAAAGAAAAAGTTACAGTCTCTCTTTTAGTAAACAATGTAATTGAATTAAAGCACTAAATAATGCAATGTATAATTGGTAGCAGTCAACCAAATTAAATAACTTAAAGGAAAATTTACACAATGTAAGCAAAATTTCAGTTAAGTAAATTAAAATTTGAAAGGATACCAAAATAATAGACGAATATTTACATCTCATTATGAAAATCATATTGGTCATTTGTTAATGTTACTAGTAACACAGATCCTACAGTAACAGTAAGCCTATCACGGAATTAAATAATGGAGAAGCAATGATTGGCAAAATCCCAATACAGTGCATACTATGTTCCACAATGTTTTTATTTTTATTTCTTCATTTGTATAGCCCCTTTAACATCAATGGTCATATCTGGGGCTTTCACTTGCGAAACTGTAAGTTCAGAACATTAGGTTAAACTTTATATTACCAAACACACGCACAATCACTCTCACATCCATACTTCCAGACTCTATGGCGGATAGGGAACAATTCTGGTTAAAGAAAAATTCCCTGCCCCAGCCGGGAATCGAACCCGGAACCTCCGGCTGAGAAGTCAGCTCGCTGACCACTCGACCACGGAGGCAGTCAATGTTTTTATTGACTGTCTAGAAAATGCTGCTTATAATAAAAGAGTGTGATCAATGAAATTTTATGTGATATTTCTTTGTTATGCAATAATGTTATACTTTTAACTGAAAATGCCTGATTGGGATGAAATTGGTTAAGAATGAAAAAATAAATGTAAACTTGAACGTGTCCATCCCTCATTTTGATAAACTGTATAGTTTTAGAAAGTACATTTCATGAAAAACTGAAATTATCTATAACAAAAATCTCTTTATAAGAAAGGTACGAAAAATGTCTAGATTTACAGACCAGTTTCCATTATTTCAGGGTTTAGTGAATTGATGAAAAAATTGTTTTCTTAAATTTAAAACTTTAAATGAACTACTTGACATCCTGGTGGATTTTCAAAATGATTTAAAAATGTTCCCAGCAATATTTCAGCTGCTATACATCCAGCATTAGATCGCAGTAAGTTACAGGTGCATTTTAAGATTTATCAAAGGCTTTCTTTATGTGACCCTGAAAGATATTCTGAACAAGTTTGTTAACATTGTGTTAATGGCAATGTAGTTATCGCAGTAAAGCTATGTTTGAAAAAAAGAGAACAATGCATTGAAATGTTACTCAGTAACAAATTTAAATAAAAAAACACACCTTACTTGTTAGAGGCATTCATTATGGGCTGCTTCAGGGTTCAATCCTAGGTAATTTTATTTATCATGTTAATGATTTTTCTGTTTCACCTGATAATAGATATTTTCTTATTATATATGTGAGCTATGTATGTATGGGTTTGCAGTGCATAAGATTATTTTGAATTAAAAGATAAAATGCAATGTTTATGAAGCAGACTAAATTATATTTTGACCAAAACAATCTAAGAATAAATCTAGAAAACAGCTCTTCAGTCCCTGGTATTAAGGAAAATTTCACTGTAAACAATAAAAAATTACCATTAAGGCAAATTCCTATTATACATTTTTGGGATTTTACAAAGATAATTAATTTTCATAGCAAAGACTTTGCTTGTAAAAAAAATGGTTCCACAGTTTGTTTTTTGTCAAGATGACCGTCCACATGTCTTGATTGAGTATGATAATTAAAATATGCATGATTTAAATGCTGCAAGATACACGGTGCGGGTTAGGTATAACAGGAGGGGATGTGTATATGGCAGTAGTGTATAGCCTACCATCGACATCAGAGTCTATAAATTGGGACAAGATATGGAAAAACTGTATAAAAACTTTATAATAATGGGAGAATTTAATATACGAGTAGGTGGGGCACACATTAAATTGGCATAAATGGAAAATAAGAGACAAAGACTAGTAGTGATAAAATTTGCAGTAAGAAACTTTTAAAGCTTTGTAAGGCATTTAATCTGGTAATGTGCAATGCTCCTAGAGGGAAAGATATGCTAGGGTATATACTATGCATGTACCTTTTCTTGGGCACTGGTTTTTAATGGAAGTGTGGGTCAGGGGGAAGGAAGAGCTAATATGCATGTCTTCCTGCAGTGTTGTCAACCAAAGCTAATGGCATTGATGCCTTCTGAAGATCTTCCTAGTATGTACCCATGACCATGAAACTTGCTTTAATACACTCTAAGTTGTACTCAACATTGCATTGTATTTCCCTCAACAATTAATTAAAGCCATTATACTGTGGGAGGAATGATCACTCGGAAAAAATAAGAAATAGGGAACAAAAAACAGACATAGGTAAATTCTCCTACACAAATAGAACAATAAACGAATGGAACAAAATACCTGCAGATTTACTGGAGACTTTGCCTCAAAGTGTAAATAGTTTTAAAAAGAGACTAAAGAAGAGGATTTATAGTCAGAATAGTAAATAAAAATATTGCATTATTATTACTGTTGTTACAATTATGTATATATTAGTATACTATGATGTCATTGGCATTTTAACAGTGTATTATTCACATTATTATTTATTTAATTCATTGTATTATTACATTGACAGCGCTGCCCCCGGGCCACGCCCTAAGCAGTGAAATAAAGTATCTATCTATCTAATTGTTGGGAATTAGAGACAGAGGCACTTAAATCCCAAAAACATTTTATTACAAACAGTAAGTTCTCCCTTAAACACTGCTGTTTATAGCGATAGCGAGTGAAGGGATTGGTTTGTTTGTAGTTATTCCTGATAGCGAATGAATGAGACAGGTTTTAAACAAACATTTAGTATAATTTGAGAGATTGTGAATGTAGGTTCAGCTATGTAACAGAAGTGTGTCTGTTACCAAGAAAACTAATGTAGAACTGATTTTTTGACGTATCACATAAACCTTAATAGTGAATTTCCTATTAATTCAGAATTATGAAAACAAATTTAGAGAATTAAAATGTAAATTAACATTACAGCACAATGCCAGTTCAGCAAAATAATAATGTGACAATGGCCTTTCATAAAATCTGTTATGTTTTGGCAAAAAGGAGACCTTTCAGTAGTTAAAGCAGCAAAGATCAGTTTCGTGTAATCTTTTTTTTTTTTTTTTTTGTAGTATTTAACATCTACTTTTACTACCTATGGCACTGCAGGTGATCACTCTGGGTGAAACAGGAGAACCCAGAGAAAACCTACCCTGTACCGCTTTGTCCACTACAAATCACACATACATCACTTGGGACTGCACCCCGGCTGTCTAGGTGAGAGGCTATGTCTTCTATAAAAGGTCTTCAATTGTCTCACCAAACTTTTGTTAGTAGTGTTGAACAGATTTCCAAAAATTTAGAATCTAAATTATATCAGGACCTGCAATTGTGTGATTCATCAGTTGAGAAAGCATTGATATTTGTGATATTAGACAGTTCTGTTTATTTACTAGAATGGTCTTTCATGACTTTACAGTTAAGAGGAATTTGTAAATGTGCTACCATTTCATGAATATATTAGGGGAGAAGACATTTAATGCATTCCTGAAATTTCCGAAAAATAGTAATATTCCATTCTCTAACCTTCTTGCTATAACAACAGATGGGGGTGCATTCAATGACCGGAAAGAATAATGGCTTATTTGCTCTTTGTGCTAAATATGATTCATTTCCAAAATTTCTTTCTTATCACCATATTAACCACCAGGAGGCTATATATGCAAAGGTTATGAAGTTTGACCATGTCATGTAAATTGTAACTCATATAGATCACACAAGGTCATCTTCTATATATTACCAATTGTTCAGAGATCTTTTAATTATAACAGATTCTGAGCATGGTGACATAATTTGTCACCCAGATATAAATTGGCCTAATAGGGAAAACTCTGAAACGATTCTGCAGTCTTCTAGATTGGAGATTTTCTGAAATCAACACCTGGGCAAAATTGTCAAGAACTAATGAGATCCCATGGTTCCTAAAATTAGGTTTCTTGGTAGATATCAGCTCAAAATTAAATGAGCTGGACCTCGAGTTGCAGCAAGGGAAAATTGCAACTTTTCAACCATGATAAGTACTGTAAATGCTTTTCAGGGGAAACTTAACTTATGGATTACACATTTAGAAAGAAATTCTCAATCACAGTTTACAATTTTGAAATCAGCTATGGAAACCATAAATATTGGCAAATGTGATGTTCTATCTTTTGTCCAGCAACTTGAAACTCTAGTTACAGAATTTAGTAACAGCTTTAGCCAGTCTTCAGCACTTGAGCTAGCAATTATGTTTATCAACAACCCATTCACTTAAGTTAACATTACTGAACTTAGAGGAAAGATATGCAAGATCTTAAAAAATTGTAATCTTGAAAATTTAGAACGGTAATTTTTAAATTTTCAAGAAATCATGCTTATCAAGTTCAAGCAATTTCTAGATTCTGGTGGATAGGAATAAATATCCCATCATTGCTAGTGTTGTTTTGAAAACTTATTCTTTTTGTGGCTACAGTATCTTTGCAAGGTCATATTTTCATCTAAGACCATCATCAAGAATAAGCACCAATCCAGTTTGGCACACTCACATCTTGATCAACACATTAAGAGCAGCTTGTTGCAGCTATACAACAGATTTTTCTGCACTTATAGTGAACATACACAGCCAAACTACACTTTAATTATGCAAATTGTAAATTTAAGCAATTTTAATTATAATTCTTTTAAATATTTTTATAATAATACAAGTGGCAGTGGTAGTATTAAAAAAAGTGGTTGTGATGGTGGTGTGCCTGCACCTTTTTATGTATGAGTTAAATGTATTCGAGACCTTCAGAAAGTTGAACAGTGCTGCAGTAAATTATAAAGGGATCACTTTATTATCCATGTTATGGA
Organism: Hymenopus coronatus; assembly: GCA_030762935.1. NCBI lineage: Eukaryota > Metazoa > Arthropoda > Insecta > Mantodea > Hymenopodidae > Hymenopus > Hymenopus coronatus. The sequence goes on along the minus strand of CM060899.1, from coordinate 29,388,234 downwards.
ATATGTACAATGGAGTGCTAGTATAAAGGCTTAAAAGCTATCAGTTTCAATGAGGATACAAAAAATAGAAGATTATTGGATAACATTATTATGTTCAAAATGATAGGAAAATAGAGAAGAAGGCTATGCATGTTATTTGTAAATTTTGAAAAAGCATTTGACACAATCGGGCGAATTATGGACCAAGTTAAGGGGAAAACAGAGTGAGTAAAAAGTCTAAAGAGACATTACATAAGATGTAACTGGTAACAAAAATTGTACTAAGATGACATAAAATATGGTTATTTCAAACACAGCACAATAGGCCTTAGACAAAGTTGTCAATTAAGCCATATACTTTTTAATCTGTTTATTGATGACATTCTGTAAGTAGTGAGTGTGACAAACAGACGTGTTAATAATTAGCAACATGAGATACCAAGCTTGTTATATGTAGATGGGCATATAGTGAAGTGCGTAATAAGTTTTGGTTTAATGAAATCTATTAAAGAACACATACGGTTTGCAAAGAATGGAGCTTAAGAATAAATACTCACATATGAAAATATGATGGTGTTTAAGAAGAGTAGCAGGTTAGGACAACATGAAAAATGGTATTAAGAAGGAACAGAAATGGAAGTGGTTATTAAATTTTATTATTTGAGCAGTGATACATTTTTTTTTTATTGTGTTTAATGCCTGCTTTAACTACTGAGGCACCACAGGCGAACAGCACTGATCGATACTAAAATGGGATGGAAGTATGGGAAACAGAGGAGGAATGAACAACTGATAGAAACTTCTGCAAACAAGTTATGGGACTACCTAAAATTTCACCTAATGAAGTGACACTGGCAGCATTAGAGAAAGCAAAGGCAAACTAATGGTAATGACTTTAAAATATCACTTTAGGTTAAAAAGTAAGTATGAATAATGTATTCTGAGTCAATCGATTGCACAGGAGTACATTAAACAATATACTTCTTTGAAATTGGAGAAGGGGCAGCATTGAGAGGTACAGAGGCTTCTAGAGACAAATTAAGAGTGAATAATGTTGAAATTCAGGAATTTTTTGGTAGTTTTAATAACAAAACAATCCTTGAATATCTAAATTGAGTTGAAATTAGAATGGGGAAAGAAGACATGTGGAAAAAAGAGACAAAGCATCTCAGGAAGGAATTGAATGGGCAAGAACAAAGGCAGTAAAATTGAAAGTTCTAAGAGGTTTAAGGAATTTAGACAAATGTCCAATATGTGACAGGAGGGATAATTATTGGCCTACTACTTTGGAATATGAAGAAAATAAAGAAATGAAAGGTAAATTAAACCTGAAGAAATGGACTTATTACCACAGATATAATAGAGAAAAAGCTAAGTTATTGACTTCAGCCAATTGTAACATATTTCCATTACTTACATGTTTTATTATTTAGGACATGTTTGAGAAGTACTCTTGCTTCCATTATCAGCTTTTGCACTTTTGATTTTCAAGTAATCACAGAAAACACTACTTAAATAAAATCAAATATGGACATTAAGGAAATTGATAATTATTTAGGAAGGATAAAATAAAAATGAACAAGAACATTATGAAAGAAAAACATATAGAAAAACTAGATATCAATGGTATATAGCGAACTCTGAAGGTAATGGTCCCAGTGGTAAGGAGTTTGCTGGGATAGATTAGGCAATAACTCACAAGTTAGGAATTTGGTTCATTCAGGACCAAGGGCTGCTTATGTGTAAAACTATGTGCAGATATAAATATATCTATATTACGTGTACATTATTCTAATAATCAGACTACTGTTTAAATACTTATTTTTAATACATTTTTGACAATATCAACCTGTATATCCTTTTATACTTTCTAATGCATAACTGCTTACCTTATCAATTCTAATTAGTGTTTTCCTCTAAATTTCCAACTTAACTTTTCTTAAAGCTGTAGACGCGTATTTATGACTAGTATCAAGAGTTGCAAGAAACATCTGCTTATATCGCTTTTCTTTTTAAGGAAGTTTGTAAACAGTGTTGTTATATTCATTTATTTATTTAACTACACTAAACAACACTTACTTGGGATTTTTGCTGGAACATATTTCGAGAACTAGTTTCCTTCATTTTCCACTGGACATTGACTAATTTCTTGCGGTTGTAAGTGCTGTCTCCTCTGAAGGTAGTTCAATAAACTTGTTTAACACATCCTCTGTGGATTGTCACAAGCTTCACATGGAATTAGTCCATATCTGGTTGAAAATGAAGGAAACTAGTCCTTCGAAGCATGTTCCAGTAAAAATCCCAAGTAAAGTGTTCTTTAGTGTAATTAATGGACTTGTCAAATAAATAAGTATGCTTATATACTTACCTTTTTGTTATGAACATCACAGCTAATGATTTACATTTATTACCATTAAATTTTGCGTACCTGTATGTAGATTCAACTATAGTGGTATGTCTGATAAATTCTCTCTGATAAGTTACATTTCCTATTTTCCAGAATGCCTCTTGCATTATTTTTCTGTTTTCTACTTTCAAGTTTTCAAAACATTTTAACTGGTACTGTTTATTGTCTGGTGGATGAAGTTTCCTTTCAAAGCATATTTTTTAAAATTAATTCACATATATCTGCCCAGAGTTCCTCCTCTTTCTGGACAAATGTTTCTTCCAGTTCCTTCATTTCTTCTATTTTAAGAATTACACCTGCAATTACAGAATACATAAAAATTTATATTAATATTTCTATATTGCCAATAATATTACTTTTTTAAAAACTTAATATTCATACAAATAATTCAAAATTACAGCACACTACCATTATGATTCAGTATTTAGGATACTGATCTGAATATATCTCAATCATTACTATAGCCACATAACTTGATTACGTTCCATCATATGAATTCAAAATTAATTCTATGAGTTATATAGTGTTTAATCTGTGTCAGGGTAGCAAGTTATGGTACTAATTGAGTCAATTTTTTGCAACACTGTCTCACTTATCATTATTTAAATGGAAAATATGCTTCTGAAGCTGTTTGCTTCCATTGTCAGTTTCCGTTCTACTGCTATCATCATCCATCCTGATGAGTGGCCTGATCCCTAATGGTGGTTGGATGAACTTCTGCATCAGTATGTTGCCTGGCAGAATTCCAAAATTGCAAATGTACTTCCTGTTCTGCAGATATTCTCCCAAACTGCAATATTTTTTTACTATTATTGGCTTCTTTGTTTGATCTTTTCAAAAATGCCAAGCTACTGCTGATTTATCTTCTTACTCTGCTTGAAGCTTTTGAAGCATTCTATTGCTCTTGTTTTCACATTCTTTGGATTTTCTAGTGCCAATTTTTGCAGTCATTGTAGCTGAAGAGGGATGTCATCTTTTAAGTTTGAGTTTAATACGTTTTTTTTTATGGAGCAACTGTTATTTGGGGCTGAAATAATGCATAATTTGAAGATCCTCTGAAATGTTAGGGGTATGTGAACTTCCTGAAACTTATGTTACATTTTTCATTTAGAAAGGTATGCTAACTTCTTTTGCTCTCCATTTTTGCTTCCATTTATTTCCTTGTGCATTGTTTCTGCTTGAAATTCATTTTCTGTAGCTTTGTCCATAATATTGCTTAGTTCAGGTCATGCTCTTCCTTGCACAAGGGGATACTAACCAATGTTAGGTACTACATACTGTGGGGTACAGCATTGTAACTATTTCATTTTTTGTAACTATTGGTGTGAATAGATTTCCCACAGATGTCAAATGTTAGGTGGTTTTTCTTTTTTGATGATTTTGAGATCAAGGAATAAAAGCTGTCAATTACATTCTTTCTGCATTGTGAATTTTATATATTTTTCTTGCAGATATAGTACTTTTGATGTATCTTTCAAGTGTTTTTCTGGGATTATTGCAAAAATGTACAAAGTGTACCATATTTTGAATATCCCAGGAAATTCTTTGTGACATGCAGTCTAGTCCATCATAATAAATTATAATTTTAAGTTAAAGTTATAACAAGTTTGAAAAACATTGTACTCTTCTCAATTTATACAGCATCCATGAAGCAGAAGAAAATATGAAGATAAACACTGATGAAAGATAATATCATAATCCAGAGTAAAAAACCAGTATGATTAAAACAGAAATAAATATAACTTCTGCCTTTTGGCTTCAATAGTTGCTGTTTACCCCAGCAGCCACCTGTTTATCTTCAGCAAAGGTCCAGGTGCAACTGCAGTTACTATATTTTTTCTCTCTTCATTTGCGGGTGGAGGTATGAGTTCAATTTACAATATTTGCAACGTATCATTGTGACTAAGACCCACAAGCCTTTGGTTTAGAAGTTTCTCTATATACATTTTAATGTTGATTTGGCTTACATTAGGTACAGGGTCAGCACACTATCATTATTTACACATTCATAACTATCCAGTGCCTAAAATTAACAATGTTTACCTCTTTTATCTTCTCTCACTAGAAGCCGCAGCAATCCGTAGTTAATAGGGAGCTTCTAACATAAGAACCTGTTGGCTCAATTGGAGGTGATATTACCAGTAGAGTTACTCAATGTCAAGAAAACTTCAGGGAGATATGAAACAAAGAAGTGGCTCACCACCCAGGGGCTCCTAGTTGGAGAACCATTCACTATATATTGGCTCTGATCTACCCACTTCATGGTGGAAACACATTGTGTTGATAGATGAGACAACCAGAGCAGTAATGTTACTGATCTTTACAGGGCACTATGCGAACCCTGTAGTATTCATCCTTCTCAGCATAATCTGCACTATGCTCTCATGGGACCTATAGGGAAACAATTGAAAAGGAGTGACAGAAACCCTTCCATTGAGGGAAACTATCATCTGAAAAAGAGATGGGCAAAATTGCATGATCCATGAAAAGAAGGTCAGAGAAGCCATGAAAATTGAGGCAATCAACAATCAGGATCTTTACTTATAAGTAAAAGCTAAATGCCATAATTATCTTTACTACGAAAGAAGTTCAATTTAATCTGCAGCACTACAAAGCAGCCTCTGTGTGCTATTTTAACCCATTCTAGATACCCAATAATGGAGGTAAGGTATTCAAATAAATTTTAAAAAATGTTTCGATACTTCGAGGTACGAACTTCCAACCATACCAATATATTCAACTCTCATACCATGCCTTAGCCTGCGTTGCCATTCAGATACATGATAACTGCAATATTATCTTATAATGCTGCTTAGTGATGAGAGTTAATATTTTTTTAGCATTCCAAATAAAATGTAAAAAGCATTTATGTCGAAACCTGTCAGTATCCAACCATGCCATCACACCAACTGTTTTAGTTGAGCCCTCCCCATCCTTTTCCACAGTTTCCCTGGAATGCAGAGCATACATTTTGCCTGGACTCAATTCTGCTATCCTTGGTTTGGTTATTAGCTATTCCTATCCTGCATTAGAGCCAGATGTCAAGGTTTGTGTTATTTCATGAAATTATCCGATATTAGCTGCTGGTAATATGGATTTTTTAACAGTCATGCTCAGGAATTAACATCACGTCCATATTACTGAAGGGATTTAGCAAAAAGCTGACAGAGGAAATCATTCTTGACAACAAGGGTATTATAATATGAGCAAACTGTTTACCCCAACACTGATAATCCAAGAACTTATTTAAATTCTATGTGAGGAATTGGTTAAATGTATTGCTATATATATTATTATTAATAATAAAAAAAAATGTATATATACTGTTCTACGGATGTGACTAGAGTTGAAATATCCTTGATGGTGGGGAGCAAGTACAGTACTGTTCCCATCACCATACCTGCCTTATGATGAACCTGTGAGGATCTTAGTTACTCATTGCAACCAGATGGATAAAGAACTAATTATAGGGACTCATGACTATGGATGTTGGATAAACTCAGTTGCTGCAGAAGAAGTGCTTAAATACATGACCTGCCTCCCACAATTCCCAGATTTACCTTCTAATTGAACTACTTTGAGAGGAGCTTGACAGGAAAGCAAAACAGTGTCAGTCTGGGTAGCTCAGATTGTTAGATGCTGGATTTCTGAACTCAAGGCTCAAACCCAGCCCAGACTGATATTACACCAAAATTGAATAATACATTTAGCGCTACATACAATTGGCCTAAGGCCAATAAACTTACTTTAAATATTGACAAATCTAGGTCTTATAACTTACAACATACAGTTAAAAAACATGCCCTACAGACAGGCATTAATAAAGTTGTACTTGGCCAAACCTTATATATTATATTCTTAAGTCTCCAGATTGATATGCTAAATTAGAAAACTTATATAGGGAACATTATACCTAGCTAAGATAGGCAATATTTGCACTTAGTTCATTGAATTCACGTTGTCTAATTCATAAATAAAAGCAGGTATAATTTGTTCATTTTTGCTAGGTAATGAAATATGGTCTTTATATTCTGGGGCAATTCAGTTGAAAGTAAATGAGTGTTTATATTACAAAAGTCATCAGAACCATCTCGAGTATCAACACTATAACTCAATGTAAGGGTCTATTTCAAACATTTTAACAATTCCTTATGAATACATTTACATGTAGTATGATTTGCATTACAATATTTTTATTTTGTGCAAAATGATATTCATCATACCCCACATTTTCCTTATGGCCCATATATAGCATAACATTTACATACATACTAAAGGTGTACAAACACTTTTTGCATTCACTGTACATCAGTGAAAATGCACTGGAAGCGATTTAGCAACTTAAGCACGTTTAAGGCTGCACTGTGGCCGAGTGGTTATACCACTCGCCTCTCACTTTGGCGGCCCTGGTTTAATCCCAAGTGACTAATGTGAAATTTATGGTGGACAAAATTTTGAAGGGGTGGGTTTTCACCGGGTTCTCCTGTTACACCTGCCATCACATTCTACCGGTGCTCCATCTTCATTCTATGTATCACCAGTGTCATTACCTGCAGTGCCGTTAGTAGTAACAGTGGGCGTTAAGCACTATCCCCCGAAAATTAGCACGTTTCCAAACGTGTGATGCAAATTTGCGGAATTTTAACCAGCTTTATTTCTCCAGGGTAGCCTGCATGACATTATGCGGAACCCGTCATAGCTTGTCGATCTTTGCTGTAACATTACCATAAACACATTGAAACTTACTATTTAGTACTGAATTAGAGTTATTAATTTGCTTTTCTCCACATTTGGGCAAAGTATGTACAGATGGGTGTACGTTTGCATATGGACGATTCCGATGGTACCCTATGCGGGTGTTTATCGCATTTGTTTTTACAAACATTTCTTAATTATTATAAATATAGCTTAATTCTTTACATAGGCACCATGAAAACTTAATGACAAATGTCGATTCAATTACTTTCCCACATTTAAAACTGTTAGAACTTATATACCTCAACGTTTACGCCGGAAATGTTTCGCAATTGTAAAGAATTTGCAACTGCACCACAGTATTATAAAATACATAAACTACCTTTATATGTATGAGTCAGGAGTAGTTATTGGCACTTTAAAAGTCTGTCACTAAGTCCAAGTAAATAGAACATTCGTTTATGGGGAAACTGACAACGGTAGGGGGTTGGAAACACGGCATATTATCGTCTATGCGCGGATACATTGCCAACCTACACAAAGAATGATATCTGCTGGATTAGCGAAGATTCCTGGCGACTGCTGTCGTCATCCGAGGGCAGCTACCCCACATCTCTCCTTCCAAATAACATTCCTGGCTTATAGCTTTCAACACTAGACTACGCATTGCGGCTTAAGTACTGAAGGTATTTGTTTGTCATATGTTGGTAACCCTAAATTAATAACAAACATCGGAGCCAACGTTACTTACTAGTGCTGCATGTGCATCTCGAAAGCGAACCTCCGCACGTTGTGTAATTTTTCATTTCTCTGAAATATGCGTCATAGTGTATCTGGATTTAATTGCATGAAACAACATGGAGAGTCTATCCAGCAGTCCATGAGCCATGTTAAGAATTCAGGGCCAGCAATTCAGTAATCAAATTCGAGGCACACCTAGGTAGCAGACGCTTTTACTTAAGCTTAAAGCAGAAGTACCAACATTGGTATATGTAATCTCGCCAGATTAATGGGACGAACTCGCTACAAAGATCGCAAAACATCTTATTCTTCCATAGACTGTTCAGAGTATAAAAAGATAATACCAACTTAAAATAGGCGTTTGAAACAACTCTTTGGAACTGTACCGCTTTCGCTGGAGAAGTAATAGGAAGAATGCCCTCCCCCTACCCTAAGCTAATCTTTACATGGAATTTTTTTTTGGAAAAATTTGATTTGCTCAAAAATAGCTTGCAGGTGGAAATTCTAAATTCCACATTTTTAAATGGGTTACAAAAGGTAATTGTCTTAAAACAGAGTGGACCTATAATTCCTTTGCAATAGAGGCTTTACAGGAACCAATCTGGACTATTACCTTATGTCCCATCCTTTACCCTCCCGTAGTGCAGATGTTAGTATATATGCTTATGCATGTTGAACTAAAGGGGTTATTAAATGGAACTGGTCAGCCTGATGAGTAATGACTAATTCTGGTATTCTTTCTTTTCCTTACCAGAAGCCCTATTTCTCCTTTTCTATCCAGTCTTATTGCTTTTTCGATCCTTATCGTGTTAGAGTATTTGAGACTTAAGGGTTCATTACATTTATTTATATTCTAATTCTTACTATATGTGCTGACCTGCACTGACACAATGTTGTCCTCCAGCGGCAAAAGGAGGAAAGGTTAGTGATCAGTACAATAATCTCCCAGCTGAGTCCGAGAGGCTTATTAACCATGTTCAGCAGTCCTCCATCTCTGGGGGTTGAGTTGGATGATTCAACTGCCGACTCTTAAAAAGTGGTGTCCTGAAGGAACAGTTGAAATCTGCTCATGTATGAATAATGTTTCCCAGTACTAAATATTCCAGAGTTAGAGTCCCTCATTTGGATTTCCAGACAAAGACTGTTTTGAGAAAACTTGATCAAATACTTTAGATTCTTCAATGGAACTAGACATCTTTAAATCAAAATAAGAAGACTCACTTACTTACCAAATATCTTTATTACAATAATATTGACATCTTTGAAAGTTTGGAAGCTAATATAGCTGATGAACAAAATAACTTCATAACATTAGAAGTTATTCAACATACTTCCAACATAAAAGACAGATAGTGGAATATTCATAGGCATGAGAAATGAATTATGATGATAAAGCTGAAATAGTACATATGTCTATGGAAATGTAATGAACTCTTTTCAATATGCTTTATATTTATTTATTTATGCTAAGCTTTATACAGGTGAATATGACCGGTGTTCAGCCCTGGCTCTTCACCGGTCATACTCATATTTTACAGTAGTTTATTAATTCTAGTTTATTACACCATTTTGTCTATTTACTGTCCATATCCATTTATTTTTCACTTTGCATAAGAATTGTCCAATCTTCTTACTATCTTTTTGAAACATTTCAACTACTACTACATTTCTATCTATTTTAAACCATTTCTTATTAATATACTCTTTTCTCCAAATTTCAGTCCCTTTACATTTAAATAAAATGTGTTCCATATCTTTATTTCCGCCACATATAGGACATTGATTTTGTGGAATACCTTTCCTTAAACCTTTTAATCTCCATACTCCTGCTTTCAGCCATGCAATACCTTCTCGCTCCTCTTTATTTGTCACATCAATGTACTTTTCCCTTCCCCATGAGACTTTCATTGGTATATAGAAAACTAAAGATCTCTTTTCAGTTATTTCACTAAATATTTTTTGTATTTCTATATCCTCAAATCTTTTCCTTGCCAACTTCCAGAAGTTATTCACATTATTTTCTCTTCTTCTCCACATTTCCCTTAACCCACTACTTTCCAGGTTATTTCTGAGACAGTCTACCCATCCCTTGTTCTTTAAACTTTTCTCTTGATATACTAAACACTGTTTTAACACATTCCATTCTTCCAATTTCAATATTCTATGCCAAAATTTCAATGCCCTTTCCATAATCTTTCCCTTACTTGCCTCTCTATCCAGCTCTATTTGTGCTACCTGCCTAACAATTGCATTTGGTAACCCCAGTATTTCTTTGCAAAATTTCCTATGCACCTGATCTATGCCTTCCCATCCTCCTTCTAATCCCCATACTTCTATCCCATATAGCATTTTTGCCTCAACCACCATATTGTACACTTTTTCTAACCATCTAATATTTATATTAGGTGCTTCGTATTTGCAACTTCTAATAGCTGATAAAGCTCCTTTCCCTCTTGCCAATGCAAATTTCTTTTGCTTTTCCCAATTGCCACCACTATCAATTTCAACTCCTAGATAAATACATTCTCTCACTACCCTGTACTCCTTTTCATTCTCATTCTTCAAATTTTCATACTTGCTCAATTTTCCCCCTTTTTTGAACACTACAATCTGCGTCTTGTCCTGGTTCACTTTTAAATTCCACTCTTTACACTAATTATTTAATGTTTGCAAGGATTGTTTCAAGCCATTCACTGTAATTGCACCTATAACTAGATCATCCGCAAACAGTAATCCTGGAATCTGAATATTATTAATTACAGGCATCAAGTTATTATTTCTCCCAATTTCTGTTAATACATCATCTATATATAAATTGAATAGGACTGGACTTAACTTACATCCCTGTCTAAGGCCTTTCTCTTGTTGGATTTCTCTTGTTACAACCCCTTCCTCCACACTTATTCAAAAAGTATTTTCCTTATATAATGCTCTAAGGGTGTCCACCATTTGTTTACTCACTCCTTTAGTCAACAACTTATGCCACAGCAATTGAAGCTCTATCATATCGTATGCTTTCTCTAAATCCACAAAAGCCATGTATAACTTTCCTCTTTTGTCTTTCAAGTATTTATCTACCAGTGTTTTTATTTTAAATAAGTTATCACCTGTCCTCCTCCCTTTTCTAAAGCCCATCTGAAGTTCCGAGAGGATATTATATTCTTAAACCCATGTTTGTATCCTGCTTGCCATAATACCAGTAAAAATTTTTCCTACATTTGATAATAATGCAATGCCTCTATAGTTGTTTGGTTTGTCAACACTACCCTTGCCTTTGTATATTGGATGTATGATTGCTTTCCTCCACTTATCTGGTATATAACCCTTCACCTTAATTGTGTTAAATAAGTCTACTAAAACCTTAACTCTGTTTATTTCAGTGCACCATTCCTTAAGGAACTCTGCTGGGATTCCATCTATTCCTGTTGCTTTATTTCTCTTCATTATTTTCACCTGTTGAATTATTTCTTCACTTCTTATTATATCATCGAGTATATCTACATAGTTATTACCTATTTCCTAATTTCCTATCTCATTTTTACTCTTTTTCTCCCCATACAAATTTTTAAAATATTCCATCCATTCTCCTGGTTTTATACTTGGTTTTGTTACATATTTATTATACATTGATTTCATAACCTTCCATATCTCATTTGCATTATTTTCATTTAGGATTCGTATCAAATTACTTTCATATTTTTTCATCCAGCTTGTTTTCTTTTGTTCCAGTAATGAATTATATAACTCCCTCCCTTGCATATACTCTTTCTTTAATTCTATGTATCCTAATTCCCTCCACTTTATGAGCAGCTGTTTGACTTGTCTTTTAGTTACTCTACATTCTTCATCAAACCAGCCCTCATCTCTTTTGTAAACCTTCTTTCTCATTTTCATTTCCTCCCCAGCCCTTAGCATAATGATATTTAAGATATCCATAGCACTTTCAATTTCTTGTTCCTTTATCATAAAACTTATTCCACACTGACATATCTGGCCATAATTAGAGTTTAGTGTCTGCGTAAATTTATTGCAGTACTCTTCCTTCCATTTGTATCTACTGTATTCTTCTATGTTACACTTTTCCTCCCTTAAATTATAGACTATTTGCTCTGTGCATGTTTTTATGTCTACTATCAATGGAAAATGCCCACTGTTGGAACTTAAATTGAGTACCTTAAAATTACTTAAAATATACCCCATATTAATTGGCCATAATACATAATCAATCACACTTTGACCATTATTACTAACATACGTATATTCTCCATTCACATCTTCTCCATATTTCCCATTCAATTCACAGAATTCTATAAATTTCATATACCCTTTATCAGCTATATTATCTTTGCTGTATCTAATTTTCTCAGGTTTCTCTAATGTATCATTACTCATCCAGCTATTCCCACCAATAACGTCATTTTCGCCAATCCTAATGTTAAAGTCTCCCATTAATATAATCTCAGAATTACCATATCTCTCCTTTAAATTTTCTATTTCTATCTCTAGGTGTATAAGGAGGTCCGGATTATGAAAGCGCAAAGGAAGAGGAGGATAGTATACTATGCCTATACATATAACATTTTCAACTATTTGTTTCTCCTCTAACACAATCCATAGTATTTCTTTTCTCATTGACCAAGTTTCTTTAACTCCTTTACTTAACGTCTTCTTTACAAAAAAGCCTATGCCTCCAGATGCCCTCCCCTTTCTTGCTACCTTATCTCCTTTTATCCCTACAAAATCAAAATCCTTTACGTAAACCTGGTCCTCTTTTAACCATGTTTCAGCTACCGCGATATAATCAAGTTTCGTCAATAATTGATTTAAACTTCCCGCATATATTTTGCTTTTAACTCCCTCACAATTCCAGAATCCAAGCCTGCTTATATTCTCCCTTCCCTATTGTGAGCCTGATCTAAATCTAAATGTTTATAGTGTTCTTTTATTCCTTAATTGTATCCCTTCTCCGGAAGGAATAGCTTTATTTCTGTCTAAAACTAGAATGCTGCCATGTGCAGATGATATAATGCTGTCTTCTTCCCCTTCTGTATTCACCCCGCTACTCTGTTGCCACGCCCTCTTTCCCTTCGAAGCCAAATTACGTGCTGCTATTACTTCCCCTCTTTTCGGTGACACTATTTTCTTGGGTGACGTCACTCTGATGGCTCCTCCTCCTGATGTGTTCCTCTGTTGACGTCATTACTTCGTCAGCTGTTACTCTCTCGTAAGGATGTTGGATGACGCCCTATCAGCATATGCCGTTCTCTAATCCATGCTGACAGGCGGATTTCGGTTCAAACACACACTTTCCCCGTCTTCACCCACATCCATTCCTTTTTGCTTGGACTTTGATCTTCCTGTTGTACTTCCTGAAGTTGGCGTTGACATCTGCTGAGTAATTTCCTCTGTGCCTGATTGGGGTTCTCTTAGCTCCTTCTTGTCCAGATGCGATGTCTTTTCTCCGTCAATCCACAATTGGAAATTTCTAATATAAGCTCTTCTTCCCTGGGCTCTTGCTTCTTTCATTTTTTGTACCAAATTTCTTTGCAGAGCTCTCTTCTTAGGTGATAAATCTTTATTAATAAAAATGTCTGTTCCTTTTAATTTCTTGGCTCTTTTAAGTACGTCATGTACTAATTGGGCTGTTGCAAATTTCACTATAATTGCTCTCTTGCCAAGTTGTCTTCCAACTCGATAAGCTTCAATAATTTCCCGTCTATACAATTCCAAATTCAGCTTTTCCTTCGTTATTTCTAATATTTCTTCTGCTGGCCATTTATACCTTCTTTCCTTAACTCCTATGAACACTAAATTAAATCTTCTCTCCCTTTCTTCCAATCTTTCCATTCTTTCCTTAACCATTTCAACTTCCCTTCTTGCTTCCTGCACCTCAACTCTAACATCTTCTTTGATATCTGTTGCCATCTTTTCCAATTGTTTACCTATTCGTTATTCCATGCCTTCTATTTTGTTCATTTTCTCAGTCAGGTTTTCCAGCATTGTTATTATATCTGCAGGGCCGGGGTTTTCCTCAATTCCTCCAATCACTAACAACAAAGTTATAACACTTGCTAAAACCAATATGTTTGTCATCTTCTCTCCAAAACTGCGTTTACTATTCACCAATCTTACTTTTCTAAACTGTTCAATTCTTGCCCTATTAAACTGTTCAATTCTTGCCCTATTAAACTGTTCAATTCTTGCCCTATAACTGTAATGTCCACACCCATCGTGACTTAGATCCTTCTTCCTTCACTGTAGGAGCACCTCTCAAAACACAACCTTCCTCTATCACTGCTGGCTTAGAACTCCCCATACTTTATATACAACCCACCTAAAAATATACCAGACCTAAGTTTATTCAAAATAACACATAAATCTATCGTTATTGCAGGCTTTGATGCTCTCAAATTCCTGGGGATATATATTCAAATGCTGCAAGCATATTAGCAGAAGATTGGATAAATACAAACAACCTAGAACTAATTTTCAACAATGACCAGATGGGTACCTATATACATCATTCAGGTTCAACATATAATCCAGATATTCTTTTAGCATCATCAGATATAGCTGAAAGACAATGCAGAAGTACCTGAAAGTGTGGGCTATAATTAAGCAGTCATAGCTTATAGTGAATTTAGAAAAATACAAGATAAAATACAAATAAAACCATCTTAGAATTTTAAAAAAGCAAATTGGCAAAAATATTAACAAGAATTAGAGGAGAAGTTATCTGATATAATTAAAGTTGGTAATTATTCTTCAGACAAAATTAATAACGAACTCTGTCAATTATTGTACCAAACAGCAAAACATACAACCTAGAGGCAAAGTTAAAATTTATAAATGTTAGAAATCATGAAAAATAACCAAGAGCAGTCGAGGCAAAAAGCCGAGATTTGAAGAGATACCTAGTGAAAGTATCCTTGATTGGAAAAGGAATACAGCATCTCTTGAAAAATGCATAATCAATGCTAAAAGAAATTGTTGAAGAAAATTTTTTAATAATATAGACATTTGTGAAGGTGGTAATAAACTCTACAAATATATAGTATCAATTAACAAACAAAATACTACAAAACAAGCACCTAGATATATAAATAGAGAATTAACCGAAGAGAAAATGACAGCTGCTGCTTTTAAATAATCACTGCACAATGAGGTAATAAAAAAGCATGAAAACCATAGAGCTTATTTCACTAAATGGAGTAATGTTCACAATGATTATGATAGCCTGGTACATACTTTCATTATTGTCTGACAGTTTATGAAATAAAGTAACACATTTCTTTTACTTTTAGTAAAGACAGCATACATTTTCAGTAACATTTTCATCTCCTGTGGTGCTATAAGTATAAAAGCAGGTGTTGGACATTACAAAAACCAAACCTTGACATTTCCTATTGATTATTTTATTTTGTTAGCTTCTGGAAAGTGCTCAAGCTCTTTTGGACTGATGAACAATTTGTTCCAACATGTCCATTTCCTATATACTATTTGTGTTAACTCGTGTGTTATGTGTAAGTATTTGTCTCTCATGTGAAATTCCACCATATAACATGAATGCCCTCTATATAGCCAAAGTCAACTGGATGATTGCATTCTCAACAGCTTGCTAATCCTAATTTGTTCAGCCTGAGCATGCTTAAGGGGTCGTAAGGGTTTAATTCAATGGGTTAGAATTCTGCTCATCAAGATTAGGGATGGGGATGTATGATATAGCTAATATGGTATCTGACAATGTTTGTTTTACACTAGTGAGTGCATGTGCATTGGTGCAATAAATTGTAAGGGTAACCAGACTTGGAAAATTGAATGCCACTCCTCATATTGGCTTTTTGTGAGTTAAATGAAGCTGTCAATATCAATGACTCTCCCCCAAAAAGTTGATATCCTACTGTTTACAGGAGCATATTTTCTTTCAGTGGCTTTAATTTTGTGCCTTTCATTTCTCGAGATTGTAGTGGTTTCTGAGTTGTTGTTGTTTTTTTTTATTATTTTTTTTTTTTAGAATCCCGAGTTTCTTAAGATATTTGCGCTAAAGTTCTCTTATAAGTGTCTCCAAAATATCCAACAGAAAACTTTCCTTGCTATGATGATGAAATTGATATTGTTCGTGGTGAAGGTGGCGAAGGAGGAAGAGGTTGTTTTAGGCGCTCAACATTTTGTTTATTCTGTCACTATAATGACACAAGCCAAGGAATAAAACCAGTGTAAAGACAATCTTAAGTAAAAGAAAAGGCTAAAATTAGAGATAAAAAAAGTGTAAAAGTATGCACTGTATGGAAACAGCTGGAAAGACAGAAAACTACTACCTCAATGCAGTTAAAAAATAATAAAATTGCTAAAACAATATCCATTTTCTTATCAGTCACAGGACAAATAAGACTCTCTGCTCCATTATGAGCCATTAGGACTATTAAAAACTAAACGACGTTGTAAAACTCTACTCCAATATAAATTCTAAAACCATAAAAACAGTGGTGTTGTTGAACGCCATGATCTCTGCAAGGTTGCTCAGTAGTTGCATAGTTGTGGTTATGTGTCCTAGAGGAGCACACTCTATCAATACATGGTGAACTGGCAATCCAGCTCTACAAACCAGTCAGAGAGGAGCAGCTTCCCTCATAAACTGATAGCTGTGGTTAAAATGGCAGTGGCCAATGCACAGTCGAGCCAAGATTATTTGTTCACAATGAAATATGCGATAGGAGGTAACCAAGATTACAAGGAGGATTTTTATCTCCTTAAGTTTGTTTCCACAGAGAGCTAACCACTCTTTATGCCACTATGAAAGCCTGCCTCTCTGTACAACAAGCCCAAGTCTTCGGCGGTCACGCAAGTATTTGTAACACTGGGTTGTGTGGTTGCCATCTGTACTACCAAAAACATATATAAAATTGCGGTTATTGTAATTAAAAAAAAAACACACAGAGAAAAAATTAAAATACAGATACTAGGCACAGACGCTGAGATTTCCCGTATGTCGTCATACCGAGATCGATGTGAGATGTAGCACGAGGACATGTTGGATGCATCCTCTCCCCTCTGGATAACATGCGAGGCATTTGAAAATAATACTTCATAAGAAACTCTCGGAAACGAAAACCTTCAGGCTGTGGACTAAGTGAGAAACTTATGTTACGTTCGTCTAGCTCGCTAGAGCAAAAAGAATAACCGTTGAACACGCAGGCTTCACTTAAGTCCACAACTATAATTTTTTAGCAGTACATAACGCTGACATTGCCGAAGAGGTTCTGTAGATTCGGCATAGAGGGTCACAACTGGGTTGCCTGAAAAATCTTGAACTGCCACACGGATACCCTGCTTATAGATAGTGTCTATCTTCTTAATACAGATGGTCGTGCTGAAGAATAAACAATACCTCCATAGTCAATTTGGATGGGATCATTGCACAATAAATACGAAGCAACACTGTCCAATCCGCCTCTCAACATGTGTCACTTAGTATCCGTAAAAATTCAGAAAACGGTCACATCTTTCAGCTGTGCTATTTGTGGTTATCAGCAAAGTTTCCGAATGCATATCAACAAATCTGACCAGTCCAAACCAAATTACCATGTTCTAGCCCACAGAGCCATGGCGCAAGACTTATTGATGAAGATAGAAATTTCTTAATTGGACTCAGAATCAGAGTCTGTCCATTTCAAAAATGGACGTGGCTATGTTTCACTTTTATTTATTTTTTTAATATAAAGGTATAGTTAATAAGTTAGCATCATCAACTGTGAACAACATTTTCCAAATAAAACCATCTGATGTGTTATATTCACATAACCTTCTCTAGCTGTTCCAAATAGATACTATACCTACCAAGGATTATTCTTTTATCTTCATAATGTTAATCGAGAATAACTTTAGCAGAATAAAATATTACTGCTTGCTTCATTGTATGAAGAAGGGAAAGAAGGGAATGCATTATGCTAAAGCGATAGTCAAATCTTATAAAAGCTGGTCGCTATGTGAAGAAATTGAGGCTCGATTCGTTTTGCATGGTCCGGTTTGAGAAAGATTAAGTACTTTAAAACAGAAGCTAATAAGGAATACAAAAGAGTCAACTCCACAAGAAAAGCGTATATGACAGAACTATGTGTTTTAACGATATTTACATTTTTTTGTGTATTAAGTTTGTTTATCCCTTACGATATACTCATTATGCAACATTTTGCAAAACTCATCCAGAATGATGAGATCTTCAGAGGCTGTTGCTCGAAAATACGAAATATACATTTACTTGTAATGGTTATTTAATCAAAGTCGTTAAAGCCATTTATGAAAGGACAACTTAAAAAAAAATGTAGATTTGTTTTTGGTAGGGGAATTGTTTGAAAATCTTCGTGTCCATCCTTGGAAGATACTCAACATTTAAGCCAAATTTAGGTTTTAACGGCCCTACCTTTATGGAACTTTGCTTTGCAGTCACGCACATGCACATACACACGCGCGCGCGCGGACGTTTCCTGAAAGTGTCCTTTTCGGCCTCGGGGAGCCCAAAACGTATATTTCCGGAGAAATCTAGACATCGAATTTTTGGGTGGAATACAATGCCTTCTCTAACCACCATGTACACTGTACTTACGTGCTAGAGAAGGTAAACCGCGTTAGCATACAGTTTGGTGGGATTATATATCTCTGAATTATTCGCACACAATTTTACACCTATCTACGAAAAACTTATTGATGGGATACAGCTCTGCAGCCTTTAAGGATCTTCGCCCCCTATATGTCGCACGTCCTTTAGTATTATGAATTCTAATTTATAAAGGACACACAATGAGATAAATAGTATGTAATTTAATAAGTACTGACATTGCCTCCTAACTCTCCGACATCGTGTCAATGTTTTATTATATTCGCTGATAGTGTCATTCTATACTCTCTGTTCGGAACTTGTCCGCTATAATTGGTCGTTGAGACTCTTTGGAAGTGTGAGTGAGCAAGCTAACCTAAAATACAGCATGCTAATAACATGATTAATACGTTTTTAACTGATATTACTTATTTTTTAAAAATTTAATTCATTTATTCATTTTATCGCTCTTTTAAAACGAAAGTGAAATACTATATGCTTTCAAAAATATTTCTTCATCACTGTAAGTAAAATCTGCTTTACCGTATATTATTATTGTGGTATTTTCCGCTATTTGTCGTGCTTTTAGCCTCAAGGCAAAGCCAGGGACTTTTTTTTTTTTTAGAGGAAGAGGAGTGGAGAACATGGATAATTGCTACAAACCGCAGCCACGGTCCATCTAAAACCAAATTACAAACGCAACAAGTTAGGAGGACCTGCATTATTCACTAAAGAAAATATTAGAGTTACTCCTATACTTATCGCACGGGCAATTGGAGTTTAGATGACTGTAATTTGCAGTAACTCTGCCTTTGCTGTGTGTTAAGCATGTATTTTAAATTTTCACTCATGAAAGTCATATTTTTAGAAAAAAAATACACACGTAAATTACACTTTTAAGGGCATAAACCAAAGGAGACACAGAGAGCTATAGAGCAAATATAAAAAAATTAGATGTTATGTGAACCTAAGGTTAAAGTATTACACCAACATTCTAATTTTTTGTTGTTGCAAGGAACTTTTTTAGTGACGCAATAAAAACATAAACAAATTTCACTATCACCTCCAAACCATTGGAGCAAAATGGATAAATCTGTGGTATAAATCTTAAAACGTTAAAATTGTTAGTTTGGAATGTCAAATTTTCTTTCATACATGTCCTTAAGCTATCTGAATCAAATCATGCTTAACATTTTGTTGCAACACATATAAGGTTAAGGAAAATTGCCAGTCTCTCATGAAAAGGATTATTAAATAACATTACTGCGCTTATGCTTCAACATCAGATTTACTTGACTAGCAAGCAGCCTCATATATTACAGTGGGAATGGACTCACCGCAAATGAACACTTGATAATCTTAAGAATAACATCTCAGCATTTTACTATAATTATAATATGCAGTATTCCATTAAAAGAGTCTTAAGAACAAATTATACCAATAGTGAATTCAGGTTTTTGTTATGTCATATATAAATGCATTTGAGACATACAAGCACCACTGCTTCAAGATATAATGACTTGCATCCTTCTATTATTATCAATATCATCATTATCTTTATTGTGATTATTATTATTGTTGTTGTTACTACTATTACTATTATTATGATGATGAAGATGAGGACGATGATGATGACTATTATGATTATTATTATTGGTTTAATGTTTATTTTTTACACAAGCCATGTGTAAGACAGGAACTGGATAGGTAGAGTCAGACTGAAAAATTCAGTGTCATATCCAGGATTTAAACCATGGATCTACCGGTATGTAGCCGGTTGCTCTGCCACTGAGCTACCATGGTAACATGCTGGCATAGCATTGAATTTCTCAATTGACTCGCATGTTTCCTTGTAAACCAAACAAGGTGATCTCAAATTATTTTGAGAGACAACCCCATTGGCGGCTTACAATGTTGTAAGTACTTTAAGTACCAGGATTCATAGTATAGCAAACTATTATGGTCAATAGGTATTGGTTTAATTTTTTTTTTTCACACAAGTCGTGTTTATAACAGGAGTTGGATAGGTAGAGTCAAACTATTATTATTATTTATGACTAATTATCATTATTTATCATTATCATTTATTTGCTTACTTCCTCCATAATGTTGGAATTATAAGATAGTACCGCAGATGATATATCTCTGATTTCAGCTTCTTCTTTTTGAAATGTGAGTACAGGTTTTCTATTTAATTATTGGTTAAATAACAGCAATAGGCATAATGTCTCAGATTTTACAAATATATTTTATTTTACATACTGATTAAGTTTCTGTCTGAAAGCATGTCTGGAAGAAGAGTCATTGGTCTGTATCATATGCAAAACTGTCTTTCAGAAAACATGAAAATTAACACAGGCAGAGCTCCAAATAAAAGTTGAATCAATTGCAAAAAACTTGATGTATTCATTCCCAAATTATTGTTAACATTTGTTTTATGTGAAACACAAGAGAATGATTTAATGTTAAATTTTGTACCAATTAATCTGAACTTATTGAAGAAACAAAGTTAAAAACAGACATTGATATTTTGAAAATCACTGCTGAAAAAGAAGCAGAGCTCAGATCCATGTGTTGAGATTTGTTTCTGGTAAGTGTTATAAGTGAACTATATTTGATTAATTCTGTGTAATTTAGAAGACCTACAAATTACTATCTAGACTTTCTATAAACTAATGATACCAGATGTGTAGTTGATGAAGGAAAATTCCTTTCTTGATTTCATTGAATATATTTTAACTTCACAAAACTAGTTTCACCAGAAATTGGATATTGGCAGATTGAAGTTCTTTTGAGTAATGCAATGCTGCTATTTTACTGTTAATGTTTATTACAACATGGTCAGCTTTGCTATATTCAAGGCTATGGTGTTTGGAATAATGGGAATTAAAGCATGTTTTACTATAACAATACACATTCAATCCAAACCCCTGGTTAGCGAACTATGGATCTGTAAACTTAAAAAAATATGCTAAGTAACATATTACCTCAGGTTACATAGTCCTACAAATTATAACTTGTTGAGAGTTGTTTTACATTGAATGGTAATTCTTAATATTTCAGTGTCACTGATTTAAATAATGACTACATTTTTCTCCATCACATTCCATTTTTTTGCAAATCAGAATCAAATATTCACATATTTTCTATAAAAAATTTGTATAACCATGGATTGTATAAGAGCTACAAACGAGTTTGCAGGTTTATTAGAAATATTTCATATTTACATTTATTTACAAAAAGCACTCACTAAAATCTTGTTTGTTTGCTATCAAATGCTTTTCTGTTGTATTTTCTCTTCTCTTATGTGTTTCCACAGAATACAGCAGTAACCTCCAATCATCAAAGTGTGCCATTCTTCTCTCCATCTCTCGAATATCCTGCTGGAGCCTCTCTCTCCTTGTTCCTCATGCTCACTGATACCTACAGGTTGTCAGAAATACTTCCAAATGTAACTTCTGAAATTGTAATTGAGGCTAGTGATGGTTTTATCCTTAAGTTCTGTAGCTTGTTATTCATAAATTTTATATATATATTTTTTTAATAGTGTTAAATGCCCGCTTTTACTACTATGGCACTGCAGGTGATGGATGACACTGATGATATATAGCATGAAGATGGAGCACCAGTGGAATGCCATGGCGGGAGGAAACCACAGAAAACCTGCTCCTGTGCTGCTTTGTACAGCACAAATCCCACATGTGGTCGCTTTGGATTGAACCCAGGCTGTCTTATTGAGAGGCGAGTAGTCTAACCACTTAGCCATGGCACAGCTACTTAAATTTGATATAATCAGCATGCTTATTGTTCCCTAGAAAATTCAAAATCTAAAACACTTCCTGTTGACCTATGTCTTCATCACTACGTTATACTGTTTAATGGGATCAGCCTATTAGTTGAAATATAACATAATTTCAGCAATGTAGGAGCTACATTCATGAAAAAATAGTATGTTACTAATAATGTGTTTCTTTTTCCACAGAGTTGTATTGAAACGTAAGAACAGCTGTTCAGCTACAGGAACACTAATAACATGGATATCAAAGTAGAAATCAAAGAAGAGCCTTATTTGCTGGATTTCTGTTCACAGAATGAAAGAGAACTTTGTTTCAAAGACTTTGTAAAGACAGCTAAGAGTGAAACTGTTACAAGTGACAGTATCTGTATTGCAGATATCAAAACAGAAATTAAAGAAGAGGCTGTGGCTTTTAATTTTTTTTCACATAAACAAAAAATATTTGTTTTAGAAGATCCTGCAATGGTGTATAATAATGTCAGCAAAGAAAATGAATATGAACCCAAAATAGAAGTTAAAGAAGAGCAATGCTGGATGGAAACAACATCAACAGAAACTCTGTGTGCTTATGATGACACTAAGGTAGGTTTTAAAAAAAAGTTCATCAGAATTAGTTTATTTTTTTTAATTATCTCCTGCTGAATAAATGAATAATGGTTTGTAAGCAAATGTTATTAGTATAAAATGAGGGGAAAGAAATAGAAAAGTGCAATGTAAATATTGAATTTTGAAATAGTGTCAATGAAAGGGCCAGGTGTTATCAGCACATATTTTTTTTTAAGTGAAGCAGAAGTTGAATCAATAGGTAAAGCTTTCTAATAATTATTTTACATAATTAAATCAATCAGAAACAAGGCAAAAGAGAGACTTCACATTTGTTAGAATTAAACTATGGAGGAAATAATGATAATTAAGGTTGCTCAACTACAAGATCATTAGTGTGCTAAAATATGCAGGAAGAAGATAATGATTTGTTGACAAAGAAGATAGTGTAGAAACTTTAGGTAAAGCATGATACTATGGGACAGTTAGAGAAAGAACTAATTAACATTAAAACCTATTAGAAAAGTTTGCACTGAGGATGAGGAGGAAGATAGGTTGTCAGACAAATGAAATGAAATTGATGTTAAATTTATTTAGGTATACCATAAAGCAGCCACTGCAGATATCAATAGAACCATTACCACATTTAAATGTACCAGTAGTGGAAAATGTAGATATATATTAGTGTTACTGATATAAGTTTTTCTATGCTGTAAAGCTGCCCTTTCAAAGTAGAATGGTCCTATAGAAATATGAGAGAATAGAGTCCAATCTATTCACATAAAATATAAGTCTGTTGATGATAGTCAAATTATATATTAAAATCATGCTTTTGTATTACAATAACTTAGCTGCATGTAAATAAATAATTACTTAGGTAATTTCCACCATAACACCTTAAACATAAATGACAGATGTGAATGGTTTGCTTCCAATATTCATGAAATTGGCAAATATACCAAAGATATCAGATAAGTTTTTCGTACATCAGACTCTTTGGGTTTCCTAATAATTCCTTTGATACATGGAAAAACTTGGTATTCTTAATGAAACATGTGTAATAATCTCTCAGGCTCTACAAAACAAAAGAATGTTGGCATACGTTTATTATATGGAATTCCCATTTCTCAGAAAATTTGTGCTGCTGTGAAGAAACAACTTCCCTCAAGTTGTGATAAAAGTTCTGCAGTTTTTACATTTTGTGAAATATTTATATTACAAATTGTTAAAATACTGAATATGTAAGTCTTAGTTTTCTAATTGATGTGCTACAAAATACTAAATGTCTTTAACAAACCACACTTTATCATACTCTAGGTGTTCTCGGGCTTCAAGCCAGGTAAGGTGATATGGAACTCTCAACGTTTCGGGAGCGTGCAACTGTCCCATCATCAGGATAATAAATGGCTATATCAGGTAAATGATCTGTAAATATATTCTGTGCACCGCTTGGCACAAACCTCATAGAAAACTTGCCTACTCTGGCTGCTACTTAAGATTGTGTGTTTCTAAGGCTGTTTCTGTGAGGTCAATGCCACCTAGTGGAGATTATATATACAGGCTATTTACCTGATCTAATCATTCATCATCCTGATGTTGGGAGAGGTGTACATTCCCAAAACATTGATAGCTCTACATCACCTCACCTGGCTTGAAGCCTAAGAACACTTACAATAAGTTTGTCATGAGCAAAGCTTAATCTCTTATTTCACACTTCATCAATTATCTATTTAAGTTTTGGAAGGTTCACAGTAAAGCTGTACTATAAAGTTTAAATGAGTCACACTATCACTCAGTCTAATTCATAGTTTATACCATGTTAGGACACGTATCACAAATCGTGAGTCATAATAGAATTCAGCATATCAATAAGGATTTTGGGCATGCCCTAATAAAGTAAAAGCTACAGAGGTACATCGCATGATAATGTGTCTCATTTTAATATGTTAAACTGATTTCATTCATATTTGAAAGTAGTTGTAAAGTATTGGCACACTTTCATTAGCTGTATACCAGGAATACATAATTGATTAAAGGGCCTTTCATTTTCTTTTCCAGATACATACACAGGATTTTGTTTTAATTGGGAAGCATTAATTTAATGGAATTGTAATAATTTTAGATTTAAATAATTTTTCAGTTTAACTATTTATGAATTATCTTTGTAAATCCAATGCATTATACGTATTTTCATTTCACAAACTCTATGTGCTTATATAATAGAATGACACTTATTATTACTTATGCTTATAATTTGAAATAATTTAAAGTAATTTATTTGTGAATTACATAAGGAGTCTGGCTGAAATTTCTGACCTATTTCCTTAAAAACAATGTCAAAATGGAGACAGAGTATGTGATTTATATGTGAAATTTTTTGTTACAGCCTGGAACAAGTGAAGACTTCTATTCCACAAAATCACCAAGGCAAGTACCATGGTTCTGCTTCCAATTTCTTATAAATTTTCTTTACTTACCTTCTTTATATTATGTGTGCTACTATTTTCCATCTGAATATATTAGTCATCATTCCACATGAAATTGGACAGTGGAAAACTTTGTGCTTTTATTTAGAATTAAAATTTTGTGTGCCGATAGGGACTGAAGATATTAATGTTTCTGCAAAAGATGAGCAATTTATCACTTATAGCTTCCATAATATCAATGTAACATAACACATTTTTTTAATTTTCAAGTAAAATAATTTACTAAATTCTCCTCATATGCAAGCCTACACACAGACACGCACGCACACACACATGTTGATTATGTAACATGCAATATGCTACTTTTCTGCCTTTTGTAATTGATTATAAAATAAGCGTTATTCAATTATCATTATTTGATATGATAAATTTAATTGCCTTAACCCCTTGCTTTTTTATTTAATTTTAAAAAATGCATATATTTCCATCCCATATATAGAAAGACATACCCCATGTTCAGTGTAATAGTATCATCAATAGAATGTGAGAAAATAATTCATCAACTTTGAGGTAGGAAGAGATTTTGTCCTCCAATATAATATTAACTATGCTCACTTCTAATCACAGTAGTTTTTCCAGACAGTGTATGATGTATGGTAGTACTGACAGTCATGTATGAAGAGCTTTGCTAATGTTATAGTTAGGGTCAGTAAATAACACTAAAAGAGATAAGAAATTGTGCTAATTTAGAAACAAATAAATACAGAAATGAAACCTGTATAATGTATATGTAATATCCTTAATTCATTCATTTATAGGTTTCTCACCATGGGAGACAAAATTTACAGAAGTAGTTGCTATTTTAATCCCTAACAAAGTTCACATAAAATATGGGTAACAAGGGAACCAAGAGAAAAAGGCTTCATGGATACTTGATCACTATTCCATTCCAATCAAATTAGAATTTGCCCAAAATGTAGACTAAGGTTGTAGAAAATTTGGGGTTTTGGAGGACCTGGAAAGAAAACCTCCTCTAATATAAAAATGCAATCTAGCTGCAGTGTACAAGTAAATATACAATCTAGAACTAGTACCAAGAGAAACATATAATAAAGTTGAATGTATTTCAGAAATGACAAAAGTTTATTGCTGTTAACAAATGAAACTTTTACATTTATTGGAGAGAATCCCGAGTTGAGAAGAAGACATTGGTGCAAAAATTAGAGCACATAAAAGATCAAAATTATTGGTCCCTGGAAGTTAAAAAGTAACTTGGTGCAAGGAAATATTTGGAGAAGGTCAAGATGTGTGAGAAGAAATAACTGGAAAATGTAAAAGAATTCATTCCTGTTTCTGTGAATCAGAAGAAGTAAGCCAATCATGTGATGTCAGTAAAAAGGATTCTATCACATATTGCAAAAATCTGGAAGAGAAGAAGGCTCAAATTAACTACCGATTGCTTAAATTGAGACCAAATAGATTTTTCCAGTTAATGAAGGAGATTTTATTTTTGGTTAAGTTTAACGCCCACTTTAACTACTTATGGCACTACAGGCAGCTAATGAAGGAGAGTAAGCACAATGATATTGATGTAATTGACATGCAACAGAACCAACCCCTTCCAAAGTTATCCCTTGGTGAGGTGTTCTACTCTAGGCAACCTGTGCATAATGCAAAATAAATCACCTATAGATAAATCTGAGGTGAATGTTTACACGTGGTTGGAGACACATTCTGCTTGAGGTGCTAACGAGGTAGATTCAGCTTTACAAGATTATCTTCAGGAACTTGAGAGAACTTTCATAAAACAAGGAAGAAAACATTGATTCTTAGACTATTTTCAGATTTGTGTACAGCTCAAAACAAAAGCAGCATACTTATGGCAACTGTAGCAAAGTTTTCTGGAAAAGTCTGTGTTTCTAGAAGTTCAACACTATTTTCCTATTCGAGGACCCCGCTTAATGCCCCCAGATATGATATTTAGCAACTTAGAGAAAAGGTACAGAAAGAAGAAAGAAATCTTATCTCCACATCAGTACTATGAGATAATGAAAAACTATGGAAATGTGAAAGTATTAGGGGACAACTGCAAAGTCTATGATATGAAAAAAAAAATCAACCAAAGTGCTGAAGAGTAAATTGCCATTCTAAATTTCAAAGGTTTGGGTTATAAAATACAAAAAAGTATTTCGGAGAGGACTTGTGTCAATTCTGGTAAAAAATATGTTCTCAGGACCAGAAATAGAGGTGGAAGTAACAAAGTCAGGGAATAGAAACTTCAAACTCATGGATAACACCATCATATAGAAGCAAACAAATCAAGTGAGTAAAAAGAAAAACAAAGATGCGGTAAAATTGATGCAATATTTTGAAGTTTCGGATTATGCCAAATCATTCTATGATGTGATAAACACTACAGAAATATGCTTATTTAATAAAAACACAATTTCTGTTATTAGTGAAGACTCTGATGATCAAGAAGTTGTATGAACATCGGATAAAATGCTGAAATTAAATTACTCTTGTAATAATTTACACATAATTTTTGCTCTTTTGTTCCTTTTTATATATCTATGTCAAGATTGTTCATTATAGGGAGTTTTTTTAGAATATGAAACAATGGTTGACAATGACTACAATACTTATATTGTAAATGGATATCTTTAACTTTTGATGAAAAGCTCCAAGAGGGTTCTATTATTGAAATTACAAATAATTTTTTATATTGACATTCTATGTAGAAAGCATGTTTTGGAAAAACAGTTAAATTTTGAAATTTCATAAAATGTACAATTCTTGTGTTAAATAAACTCTGCATATAAATATTTAAAAATGCCTTATTTTAAAATAAATACTTTAAAAATAATTTTATTAGCATCTAAAACTTTATTAGAAAACAGTTTTAATTTCTTCACAAAGCAAGTTTTGCAAAAACGGTACTCAATTTATAATAAAAATTGTTTTTGAATTATACTCTTAAAGCTGGTTTTCCATAGCCTGATAATGGAGCGAAAAACAAATAGTATGGGAGTGCATATCAATAATTATATCAATCACAAAGTGCAAAGTTGATTTTGCATTTCAGTACCTTGTTTGCTTGTAACTGACCATTGGTATTGTTTTACCCGCTTCCGATTTAACGAATATAATGTGGGTTAACCATTGTTAAAATGCAGAATAGTGCACATTATCTGAATGCAGATCCATTACTATAATCTACTTGTTGTATGAGACTTCATTCTTTGTTCATTTTGCTATTGGTTTTAAGACAATAGCCAGTTTAAAGTTAAATAAAAACAGATTACAGATGATGCTTTTGCTACAATAACCAGCCGTCAATGCATCTGAGGGTGTCAGGATCTCAGTTTAGGATGCACATATGCTAGAGTTTCTATCAGTTTTATATTTTGACTTTCAACCAAGGAAGCATATTAGCTGTTTCATGCCTATTCACCTAGAATAGTGTCTATACTGATAAGTCTGATAAGCACAATATGGGTCTAATATGCCATGCCCAAAAAGGAGAATGAAAACTTAAAGCTTAGATAAGTCTTTATTCTTCCATCAATTGTGAAATCTCTCATTAAAAAATAAATAAATATATATAATGGGATACTTATATTCAGTCTTATGAGAGAGCTTTTTGAGTAGTAGTTTACCCAAGATGTTTTATTAATTCATGCACATAGTCAGAATTTATATCTTTTATATTTGTGAGAAGGTTGTTTCCTTATATCTGTGTTAAGTTGTCTCTTGGGTTCTTATAGTTATATTATGCACATAACCGATTGCAGTCACAGGACATCTTGAAACTGTATATTTTGATGAAATGAAGAATGAGTAAACCCATATTTTGTATGAAAGAAAAAGTATAAAGGCAAAATATTTCTAGGTAATTCAAATAGTTATATTCAATAGTTATTCCCCATTGTTGTATATGTCAGAGATGCTGAAAACGCACTTTTTAAGAAAATAATAAGAGGTGGATAACAAATTACTTAAACCACCCCACGTTCTTATCTTTGCATAAACATAAAACTCTTATTTTTACATTTTAGGCAAGATCGTGTTCCAAAACAACAGATTTTACATTCAGTTTATTTACTACAAGGTTTCAACTTGTAATGGAGCATATAATATCAGGATATCAAATTTCTTGAGCTATATTTCATGAGGTAATTTCCAATGTGATTATGTACATATGGAAAATAAATATTTCACTTTTTTTTCTTACATTATTTTCTCATCCCTATATTGTAATTGCTCATGATATTATTCTTCAATTTCAGATTATATGAAGAGAGTGTTTCAACTTATACATCTGATTTATTTTCCATAGAAGACATAAAAAATGACAGATTATTTATGGGAAAGGATAGTTGTGAATATGAAAGTGACAGATACTATCAAAGCAATGTAACAGATATATCTTCAATAGAAACAAATACTTCTCCAGAAACACTTGAATGTGGCCAAATTGTCAGGATAGCATCATGTTTGAAACAAAATAATTCACTTCAACTGAATAACACAAATAAACAAGATTTCAATAACGAGAAGTGCAAATCAGTCTTAAGTTGTGATAGTAGAAAGGTGTATAAGTGTGACATTTGTGATAAGGCTTTTACCAAACCTGACTTGTCAGGACTGAAAAGGCATAAATTGATTCATGAGGGCATAAAGCCATATAAATGTAGTATATGTAATAAGGCTTTTACTGACTTGCAACATTTGAAGAGACACAAGCTAATTCATGAGGACATCAAGCCACACAAGTGTGACATTTGTGACAAGGGTTTTACTGATTTGACAAGATTGAAAAACCACAAATTGATTCACCAGGACATAAAACCATACAAATGTGACATTTGTGACAAGGCTTTTACTAATTTGTCAAATTTCAAAAACCACAAATTCATTCATGAGGGCATAAAACCATACAAGTGTAACATTTGTAATAAGAATTTCACTCAGTTGCAACATTTGAAAAGACATAAATTAATCCATGGGGATATTAAACCATATAAATGTGACATTTGTGACAAGGCTTTTACTGATGTGTCATGTTTGAAAAGGCACAAATTGATCCATGAAGGCATAAAGCCATTCAAGTGTAACATTTGCAATAAAGCTTTTACTCACTTACAACACATGAAGAGACACAAACTGATTCATGAGGACATAAAGCCATACCAGTGTGATGTTTGTGATAAGGGTTTTACTGATTTGAGAAGACTGAAAAGCCACAAATTGATTCATGAGGTCATAAAACCATTAAAGTGTGACATTTGTGATAAGGGTTTTACTGATTTGACAAAGTTGAAAAACCACAAATTGATTCACCAGGACATAAAACCATACAAGTGTGACATGTGTGACAAGACTTTTGCTAATTTGTCAAATTTCAAAAACCACAAATTCATTCATGAGGGCATAAAGCCATACAAGTGTAGCACTTGTAATAAGGCTTTTACTCAGTTGCAACATTTGAAAAGACATAAATTGATCCATGGGGACATAAAACCACATAAATGTGATATTTGTGATAAAGCTTTTATTGAGGTGTCATATTTGAAAAGCCACAAATTGATCCATGAGGGCATAAAGCCATACAAATGTAACATTTGTAATAAGGCTTTTACTTACTTGCAACATATGAAGAGACACCAACTAATTCATGGGGACATAGAGCCATACAAATGTGGCATTTGTGATGAAGGTTTTACTGGTGTGTCAAATTTTAAAAGACACAAATTGATCCATGAAGGTATAAAGCAACACAAGTGTAACATTTGTGAGAAGGGCTTTTCTTCATTGCAGTATTTGAAAAAGCACAAATTGATTCATTAATATATTATTTAATTCAACAAAAGTATAACATATGTAACAAGACTCTTTGTATTTGTCAAGTTTCTAAAGGCACAAACTAATTCATATTGATATCACACAAGTGTAACATTTGTAGCAAGAATTTTATATGATTGCAAGCTGTGAAAAAAAAAATAATAAATTGATGGATTATGACAGAAATCCATTTATAGATTTATCAACTTTGATAAGACACAAGGCAAGAAACCAAAGAGCTAATTTACTCATCTATTGAAGTTGAGAAGAGGCAAATTGATGGACATAAAGCTGCTCAAATGTAACATTTTTAAGGAAGGTTTTATACATTTATAACAATTCAAAGGATACAAATTCATTAATGAGATAATTAGCCATATTAGTGATGTGGGACTAGATATTTCTCACTTGGTACAGTTTGTAAAACTTTATATTGTTCATGACAAAATGTACAAGAGATGGAAGGTTGTGAGAAGCATTTAGTTCTTTTTTATAGGGATTAAAAAAGTTAAGTTTTATGTATCAATTATGAAGGTATCTGTAGATGTGAAAGTTAAAAATTGAAAATAATAACATAGCGTTATTGAATGTATGAAGATGTATTATAGGTTTGTAAGATTTATGATTTTGCCAATCTTTCATAATTAGGATGAGAAGGAAAGTGTAATAAACAGCATTTAGTATTCTTCTGTTTTGTTTATTAGTAAAATAAGTATTTGCTAATGACTCTGTCAATTGCCGTGAGTAGGAATTATTTTAAGTCCCATTTCTGAAGAAAGGTAGGACACAATGCAATGTTAAGGCCAATAAAAATGGCAGTTTGTGCCAACTTAAATAATTTTATTTTACTTATAAGTTTGCATCTTGTAGTTTGCCATTGTTGATGAAAAGATTTTGTTGCAGCAGAAGAAATAGAATAAAGGTATATAGGTGAGAAGGCATATACATTTGTAAACATGCCTGAAATTAAATTACATTAAACTGATTTATGACAGTCTTAAACAGCTGTAGTTCTGAGCATTCCATGCTATATTAGGCATGAGAAACTGCTTAACCCATTGACATACCTTTTTTTTTTTTTTTTTTTAGTAAAAATTACTCTGCCAAGTATTTGCTAATAACATAAGCCTCTTTGGAATTTTCACCAAGATTTCTTACCTGTTCAAGAATTTATTTCACTTACAGATGAGCATTGTGCTTGAAATGGAACATTCCTTGCAAATTTGTAAGTTATGACAGCAGACATTAACACTAATGATTGGCAAAAAAAATAGAGCTTTACTTATGGGTGCTCTTTAACTGAGGTGGTCCATCCTATACTGGGCATGAAAGACTGCTTAACACATAGCTCAGGTAGGTATTTCTAATGCTTTTAATGCAATTCCAGGACCTTAACTCAGTCTTGGGCTATGCTGCAAAAAACATATATCAGTTATCGATTGGTTGATTTGTGCTACCATCTTTTTGCTTAGTCAGCTATTAGGAAATTTAGGAGAGCTAGTAATATTGACTGCTCTCTGGTAGTCATGCCATTTTCCTTGAAGGTGGCGATCTCTTTGTTATGTTTTGTGTCCTTAAATGTTAAAATGCTGCATTTTCCTTGATTTCTTTGAACTAAAGCTTAAGTTCAGCATAAAAATAATGCTCTGGAAAATTCCAAAACCGAGGGAGTTTTTTGAACGTTCAATAAATAGAGTGTAAGGAGCTTTATGCAGATTTTTTCAAACTCGTATATGATGCTTGCTGTAAATTTAAAATGAAGTATTAATACGGAAGCTATGATTATTTTATTACTTATTGAGAAATCCTTGAATACCATACTTTCAGATTTTACCAATTCTTTTTGGCAAATTTGATTGATGTACTGTAAATAACTCAACATAGGCATAAAAACCCTGGGTTTCTTGACCCTTCAACTAAAGAAATAGCTGGGCTTCAATGTGTTAATTTTGCTCAGAGGCCTCTCTATGAGGCTTAAGGTTCTTTTGTGTGCTGTAAATCTAAGACATGGGACCAGCAGCTTTACTTCCCTTCTGAAGGAAGCCATACTAAGGAATTTTATGCCTGAAAAAATCTACCGCCCTTTGCCAGGTTTGAACCCGCAACCTTGGGTGTATGAAGTTAGCGTGTTAACCATTACACCACGAAGGGCGACTCTGGTAAAGCCAGAATAGCAATTTTGCTCTGTCACTAGCATCAGAAGCTGATGATTTACCAGTAAACATATCATCTGAAGGCACATCACTATCAAAAAATAATTACAAAAGCCTTGTATTTTCTAATTCATATGGATCCACTATTGTTACTGCAGTGCCGCTCACAGAATGGCAGAAGTGATTCACACGGAGCTTTGTTTTGCTGATTCAATACAAGCAACCATGACACCTTTTTTGGTTAGAAACATTTCTTGGAGTCTTGTAGGACCAAAACTGATGATTTATTGGTTCAAATGGCAATGCAGCTTGCATAAAATTGTTGCAAACCCTGAAGATGGAAATACCCATCATTGTACAGAACAGGCAATTTAAACAATGATGGGCTAACTCAGCAAAGTATATGAATGGGTTAATTTTGCTCAGAGTCCTCTTTATTAGTCTTGAGGTTCTGCTTTCCTTAAATCTATGGCACACTTCCCTTCTGAAGGAAGCCGATGCTATGGATTTTTATACCCAAAAAAATCCATTATTATTCACTGGGTTTGAATCTGTGACAGGAACTAGAGACTAGCATATTAACCTTAGGTCACCAATCCTTTGTTTAGAATTTTAAATTTGCATTATATGAGAGGAATATGGTGCTTATAAAATGTAAATGTTATGAAGGAATGGAGAATAATTTGTAATACTATCTGGCCTATATTACTAAATAGATCAATGTTTGCACTGATGGTAACTGCCAAGAGTAAGTGCTCTTGAAATATATTTTAAATTATTGTATGACTATTTTGTTTATATAATAAAGTAATATAAAGACATAAAACAAAATCATGCACTAACCTAAAAGACCCTATCCTAGCATACCAATAATGTATTTATATAATAGAAAGTAAGACTGTAACAAACTCTATAAGAAAAACTAAGGGAAATTTGAAAATAAGACTAAAAGAAAATGTAAGGGCAATTAAATATAAACAGACAGACAAAATTGCCATTACTCTCCACTTCTGGTCATGAACCCATGAAATAAAAGTATAATACCACAAGTATAAAACTCACAACACATGCAGCAAAATTAGATATTTTGGAAAAATCTCTATCACAATAAATACAATTCCATTCTAATGCCACAGTGAAATGCTACATCACTCTGTACAATTGTTTTCACACTTGTGACTAGCAATACCTTTGAAGAAAAACCATGACTACTTCCTTTACATTTGTTTTTTTTTTTTGTAGCATGGCTCCTCTGAGCTTAATAATCACACTACAATATTGTTTGGTAGAATTGTATAATAATTCAATCTTGTCAGATTTTATCCTACCCGAAAGAAAAATATTTTCACATCTTAGTCCCGAGTAAACAATAGTATGGTATTCTGAAAAATAAGTCCGAAATTTGATTAATTTAGGAATGCACCTTAATTGAATCTATGTTTACCTGTCTTATGATAATTTCTTGTCTTGTCTGTAAGCCTTCTAACCACTTTATGCTCTAGCTATTTTCATAAAATTTGTGAAAATACTTCATTTTATAATCATTGATTATTACATAGCCCAAGTAATAATATTAAATGAAGTTGTTTAAAAATAGACAACAATGTAAATAAACAACAATCCTGAGGATTCTTGTGTTCTTTTCATAATTTACTTTTTGTGTTTATTATATAAAAAAACACCTAATAGCACTTCTGGAAAAGATTTCTGTAAACAAAATTTCATTTAAATATTTTCAGCTGTGTGATAGGCACGAAAGCAAGGTGTCACACAAAGTGAAACTTTGCAGTCTGGACAGTAATAGTGACTCTCTCTTCTAGTTTCTTTCCTCTTGCATCCTTCATATGGCTACACAGAGCACACTGCCTGGTTGGAGCTGTATGGGATGACTTCAGGAAAATGCAGTTCTGTTAGACACAATGGATGTGTTATTTTACTAGGTCGGCCCACTTTAGGAGATGCTATACTCAGGCAATGTTTTTCAAATGTCTTCCTGTACTGAAGAGGAGTTTGTTTACCCCCTAATTTTACATACACGATATATAAATGCCAAAATGCCAATTCTAGTAAGGGGAAAAAAATGTTCTTGTAGTATATTTTTCTCCTTTTTCCTGGTGTTAGATATGCTGCTAGAAGCTGATTCACTCTGTTGACGTTCCCCATTATGTAGTTGTATTCTACAATGATCTGAGCTTTTTCTTTGTCATTTTTCTTCATGATTTGTGGATTATGGATGCTGCTGAGAAATACTACATCCTTCTCATCTTTCCATCGTAGAGCCTTTGCATTCCCTCCTCTGACAGGTGACAATTCTGACTTTCTTTATCTTTTTGGTTTTCAGAAGCTGAGGCATTTCCTTCCTTGACAATCACTGTAGGTATCAGTTTTGTTATGTTTGAGGATGTCTGCCAGCTGGGGAGATGTCTAAAAGTTGTTGATGTTAGACAATAACCTAGGCAATGGTTTCGTCAAAATTTGCTGTACATGCTCACAGAGGTACAATGAATAAAAGTTGCCTCAGGTTTTACTGTCAGATCTATTTAAGCATATGTTTTCAAATTTTTAAGCATAAAAATTATATTCTTATGACAAAAATAAAGCACTTTCCAACTTTTGGAGCCTAAACCAAAGGGGGCACAAAAAAGTGTAGACAATTTCAAAAAGTAGATGTATTGTGAACCTGGGGTTAGAATATTAGACTACAATTCTAAATTTGTTTTGTTGCAAGGGACTTTTTTGTGAAGTGACAAAAACATGAACAAGTTTGACCATAATCTCCAAAGTGGCTATCTGCAATATATTATATCTGTGATATACATTTCAGAAAGCTAACTTTATTAGTTTGGAATTTCAAACTTTCAGTCATACAAATATTAATATAAAAATAATAATTGCAACCAATCTTCACTTATCTTTTGGAATCCTTGCCTGGACTAGTTTCGCAACGATTTCATTGCATTATCAACATATCCTTTTGGTCTCTTTTTTGATGTTGTTTATTTACAATGGGTGTAAATAAACAACATCAAAAAAGAGACCAAAAGGATATGTTGATAATGCAATGAAATCGTTGCGAAACTAGTCCAGGCAAGGATTCCAAAAGATAAGTGAAGATTGGTTGCAATTATTATTTTTATATTAATATTTGTGTTATTCTTCACTGTTACTAGCTTCTTTTTACATTTTCAGTCATACGTCTGCTTAAAAGAATGAAGAAAGAAAGAGTAAGTTTCTCATAAATAAACTTTGCATAGAGAACTAACCATACAGAACATTAAGGGCGCGACAATAAAATTGAATTCGCGATTTGACATATTTAGTGATAGAAGAAGAAGAAACTGAAGAAGGAAAGATGCTTTGATCAGCGGTAATAGGAATTGTTCAAAGCAAGTACAAACCTATTGCATGCACTTGTAGAGCAATTCATTTTGAAACAAGTTTTTCCTGGTGATAATAAACATTACATAGATTTCACTGGTTATTCAATAGTTAAGGGAAAATACCTCAATGGAATAGATTTATCAGATGTAAAAGTTTCTACATTCATTGTTTAGACAGTTAAGCATCTATCTAAATATATATCACCCCTTCCAAAGACCTCGACCACTAAAGGAGTTATCTTTTAACACTGTTAACATAATATGGTCAGGATGTTGCCAAAAGTTGTTTTTGGTACTCAGAAACCGCCCTTCATGGATTAACGGGAGCTAGGCAAAAGTGAAACTTTAGCAGCTGGAGATTCAAATTTTGGTTAAAAATAGCAATGGGGAAAATGTGAAACATCTAAAGTGGTTGTAATGTATGATGAACTCCAAGGTGATTTCTTTAATGTACCCATGTTTTTCTTTCAGGAGTCAGCATACAAATATATATAGGAAAAATAAAAATACTATTTCATTACGTTACATCATATTACAAGCTGTGTATCTGTTTTAACATTAGACACAATGATTATATTAAGAGAGGATTTACATAAATTAAATTTATTAATTACTCTTGGTAATTATTAATGTGTTTATTGACAAAGATTAACACTGTAAATGAATTTTTCAGAGCTGTCAATTTTGCATAGTTTATAATTGCATGTCTGTTCCCCAAAAAGTAATTTGTACAATATGCATTTTTAGAATATCCATGTATATTATACTTACAATACTGCATTTTTTTGTGATTGAATGAAATCCTCCTCTGTATAGAAGGTATGAATAATGAGGTATATTTTTATTTGTCACCTAATCTTGTTTTTGTTTTTATGTAATTAGCAGCTGGAAGTGAAATTAAATAAAACTATACCATTGTAGCAAATCCCTTTTTGGAATGTCTGTAAATAAATTATTTGTTGGCTTATGTAACCTTACCGGTATCTAGACCCTTTGTATCTCTTGTCATTTTTTTTTTAATGTTTCTGGGTTATTTATTACAAATAACAGTATGCTAGAATACATTCACAGGCTAATGAATAGTGACCTGTAATGGGTACATTCTCTTGC
The DNA here is from genome assembly GCA_030762935.1 of Hymenopus coronatus. Classification (NCBI taxonomy): domain Eukaryota; kingdom Metazoa; phylum Arthropoda; class Insecta; order Mantodea; family Hymenopodidae; genus Hymenopus; species Hymenopus coronatus. The sequence continues at coordinate 29,350,566 of CM060899.1, read as the reverse complement.
TATTGTTCTTATCACTCTTTTTTTTTTTTTTTTTTACAATAAACTCTTTTTGTTTCCCCAGAAGAATATTATTCCATAAGTCATCAGTGAAATAAGCATGATTAGCTGTTTTTGGAATGTCTTATTTATAAGTTGAATTAATGATCTGATTCCAAACCATGCAGAGCTCAGGGTGGGTAAGATATAAATATGGTGTTTCCAATTCATATTACAATCTATAACAAGACCCAGAATTTTATACCATAGCTTCTGCAATTTGATCACTGTCATATTCTATCCTTAAGTCTGAACTGCTATATCCTGGTCACATAAAAATTTCTGTAGATATTGCCATGTTGGGAACTATTCATAAGAGATTATCATCTGCAGTGGTCAAAAACACATATTTTTTAGAACAGTAATTAAAATTCATTCGATTTTGAACTTAAGACATTTACTCATGATTATCTATGACCAAAAATTTCCTGCAGAAGGTCTATCAATAAGTAAAAGCTTCAAAAGATTTTCCATTATGGCCTATTAAACTCTGTTCTCAGGTTCCAGTATTATCAGAAATAATGGAATCCAAATCACTCATGAGTTGTATATTCAAGGTCAAATTTCATTCCCCATTGATTTAACTTCGGACAGCTCTGCATCATACCAGTTTGTCTGTCAGTGAAAATACTAGAATAGAGCTTACATTTAAAATAAACCAATTGAGGCTAACATTACATTATACTATATTGCATATATGACAGTGTTTTTCAAATGTACAAAGTTAGATGGATTTTAATCAATAGTCTTCAGATTCAAAGGGTTTTAAATTAATTTGAGTTTTAACTATGGATGCTTTAAAACTGATGTGCTTCTCATTGCTTGATTTGTATTGGGCGTGAAAGACCACCTTAATTTTTTTCAGATGCCTGTCGTTTTATTGGGATGGGGGGAGGGGAGCAGGTTCTTTTATGTGCCATAAGCCTATGATACAGGACCAATGGCTGTACTTCTTTTTCGAAGAAAGCCATGCTAAGACTTTTTGTGCCCGAAAAAATGCATTGCCCTCCACCGGGTTTGAACCTGTGGCTTTGGGAAGTTACCACTAGACCAGAGAGAATGACCAAAGTGCTTTGCTCAACATTTCAACATTAAAGGGAGTCTCTCTTTGACAGGTGTGTTGCTTTTACATTTTGGTAAGGCTACCAACTTTGTTCTAAATGTGAACCCTCACATTCTGTCTGGTTTGCATTGGGTAATTGTTTTCTTTGAAAACTGTTCGCAAGCCATTCTTATTCATATGGGTTACCTTTTCTTTCACTAAATCTCTAAGATAATTTATCTTAACATATTCATCACAATTAATCAATATTTAACTTCGAAGTCTCTTCTCTAAAGTATGCAACTGTTACTTATTTCTGTACAACCTTTACATCTACACAAGAGGATAAGACATGGATTTGTTGCCATGTTCAACTCCGGGTCTTCAGATTGTCATTCACTACACTGATTTCTCAGAGAATTGGCCTTGCCACTGTTGGTTCACACTTGTAGATGTTGACTGTTAAAGATAAGTGTAACTTATTTGTTACTCATTCATTAAAGTTGACAAGACCACTAGTAGTGGATTATAAATCCCTGATATCAAATAACAATGAAATTATAATAGAGGAGTCACCATTACTGGGAAAACTTACTTAAAACTTTTCATTGGCAAACTCATTTGCTTGGAATCATAAATTGGAAAATGTAAACAAGCACAGCAAAAATAGTTTGAATTTTAATGATAGCTTTGTACATGCTAAGGTACGTCCTTAAAGATCCTGCAATACTCACATCTGTGCATGTCTGCAATAATGAAGGCTGTTCTATTTTTATCGGAATTAGCAAACAGAAACTCCATAAAATTATAGAATCATTGCCCTAGATGTGAAAATATCTATAATCTGCCCATCCTTTCACCAGTGATATAAACAAACTAGCATATATTTTTCTGTGAACACATGTACACACACCTTATAGTGCTAAGCTTTGTTTGTTCACTGTACACTGATAAAACGCACACCTAGGTTTTACATGAAGAGAAATGCAGTTTTACTTTCACTGTTCACAGAATATGATTAAATCTCTGAAATATATTAACAAATAAAACAATAAAACAGCTTGGCAAACTATTATTCAGCACAAAATATACAATTCTCCCACAAAATTATAAAATACAGATATGTTGTTTTGAAAATTGTCTGTAGTACCATTTGCATACATGCATCACTGCAACATTTTTTTTTTGTTTTTTTTTTTTTTGCCAAGTTTGAATTCATATATGGACAACACACACTGCACATTTCTTAAATTTATTGCTATAGTGATAATGCAGTGACTTACCCAGAGGGCCAATCTGAAGATGGAACTGCCTACAAAATAGGAGATATCTGTTGCACTTGCAGTCAAAATGTGTGAATTATCACTGCGAAGTCGGTCAGCAACAATGTTCCCCATTCCTTCAAAATCTCACTTTATTTGCTCTTCCCGAACAATGTGAGATAAGTATTCACTATATTTTTGACTGTCACTTGTTGAAAACCTGCTTGCATAAGATGTCGCACCTTGGCTAATTCGAAAAATTTAGACATCTTATGCTGTTTTCAGAAACACTAGTAAATTCTTCTGTTAACCTGAGAACATTGTTTAATGCAGAAATGGGGTACTTTTCATAAATTTAGTATATACATTAGGAGTATGAACTACATGGTAGATATGTATTGTTACATAACAAAATAATGATTAAATCACCAATAAATGTTTTTCTTTACTCATTCATACTATATTTAGACAACATTGCATAGTTTAGTATAATATTTCTGCACTCGCTTGGCAAATTAAGAGGAAGAATTTTGTGACGTAGAAAAGCAGTAAAACGTTCAGTAACCAATCAGAGCCGTTACAATCTGTTGCTATTGTATACATTACCGGTGAAATAAGGATGGATATCGTATATCATAAACTTTATAGTGGATTTCCATGTCTTAAAATTGTTTCACATTATTGTGTTTGCAGACACAGAAAATACAAATTGCTCTTCTGATTCAAATGCCAGATAGGATGCAATCGTTCTTGCATCACTAAAAAAGGAACAGCTTGTAGATCCAAACCAACAGTTCTGCACGGAAAGCTGAAAAGCAAGCTTATCTCGAGAAGAAGACCTGTGATGGCATTACCAGATCCGGAATTTATACAAGATAGGCAAATATATTGCCTCAATCCACTGCACTCAAATTATTCAGTCTTGATTATTTTCCTGCAAGAAACTATGAACCTAAGGTGGAGAGACTGGAAGAGTAAAAAATACAAGCAGTGTTTCTTTTTCCCTTTTACTTCACGTCTTTGCTGAATCACTAAGCTAACTGGTGGAGAACATGTGGAATAAACAATCTTACAATAATGAAGGAAAATGTTTGTCTTAAATGTACATACAAGCATTAGCAAAGTTTCATTTACAAGATTCAGATACAAATTTAGGAGTACGTGAAATAAATGATTATTGTGTAATTGGTACAATTCTGCAGCATCAATTGGACAAGTATAATTTGGCAACCATTATGTTAATCAGTATGTACAGTATGCTACTAATCCTAAAACATTTGTTATGCCTAAAGAAAACTCATTATATTTTGTTCCATATTTTCTAATTAGTGGGGAATTAAATTCCACATTTTGTAAAAAAAAAAATAATAATGATGGTGGTGGTGGCGGCAATGGCGGTGTTGTTGTTTTTCTGTGTTTATTTCTTACCTCCATAACTCCTTCCTATTTGTAAGTCATTTACATATTAGAATTTAGGCAAAAGGACATAATTACTATTCAGTTGCAAGTGGGGGAGCAGGATCACATGATTATTTTGACTGGCGTGATGGGAAGGGGGACTTCATTATCTCAGCTATTTCTTTTCTTCATTTAACTTCACATTTAAATGCTTCCCATCGAACACTTTGATTGGGTAGGGAGAACTGCAGTTCTGTTTGTGGGCTAAATGTAACTCCTCACTACTGTTGTAATTGTATTAGGGCATTAAAATCACACTCCTATTTTTACATTTATTCTCCTTGAAATTTACAGTAATCTTAAACTAATATTTTAATGTGTTCTAAATCACAGCACTAATGAATGATATAATTAATGAATAAATAGATATAAAAATTCATTCATCTATCTCCCTTTCTAATTAGGAGCTTGTATTAAATGCTGTTCTGATTTTTAACTGCAACTATATTATTTGCTAAACAAAAATGCTGCAGTCCTATTTTTGAGTAAAAGGGCCTCTTCACTCCTGTTATAATTATATTGTAATGCAGAAATTTAACATCACATTTCTATTTTTGCATATATATATTTAGGTTAATCTTAAAGTAACATTTTGACATGAGTGATAAAATGAACAAATAAATACATATAATGAATAAATAAAGTCAGTGAATGAATAAATTAATGAATAAGTATGCAAATACACCAACTTATCCCATTGCTTAACAAGTAGTTTGTGTTAAGATTAGTTTTTAACTACAAGTAAATTATATTTTCCTAAACAAAACAGTGTAGTGTCGAAGCATAGTGAGGCAGTTTACTCTGCTATACAGATTTGACACCCCAGGATAGGCCTTTGTCTTATTTTACTTCATTCACCCCTCACCAAAATTAGTATGAATGTTCTTTACAAATATTAGACATATTTCCCCTGAATCTTATCACTACAGGTTAAACAACTCAAGATACACATTGTGTGGTATGAATAAAAATGAGACATGTCTTATGAGACACTGCTAGCAGAAAATGTGAGACACAGCGAGTCTTGAGACGTGTCTGGCTAATTTCGTATGAATAAGAATTTTCCCTCCGAAGTGAGGCGCGCTACGCACCTCATTTATATTCCATTGTTATCTGTGTGTAAGTAAACAGGTCAACAATGTATTGCTGCATGAATGGAAAGGGTTTATTTTAGCACTTATGAATCAATTTATACGATTTATACTGTCAAGATGGAGAAGGAAACATTACATTTTAATTGTGTTTCGTGGGATAAAATCGTAATTGTCGTAATTGCAATGGACGGATATAAACAAGATTTAGGAAAATTTCTTGTCAGGGATTATAATGAAATTTATTTAGGAAAGTGGAATAAAACAAAACATGATGTTCCATTCACATGCCTTTCTCTAGGTGTTCCACATACAAACCATACTTTTATGTACATCATGCTAATTGATATAAACCTAAGCAGAAGTCTTATTACTTACTTCCTTGTGAGTAGAAGGGAAATAATGTAATATACTAGGTTAAAGCAAAGTCAAAACCTTTAAAATCTGACCGTTATCTGGAACAGGAGTTCGGTTTGCTTCTCATGGCAAGCAGAAAACTAGAGAAATGAAACAAAGTAGGCTTCCTGTTTTAGACCAGTTAACATACTTCAAAATTGAAACCAATAACAAGGCATATCTGGAAAACAGTCAACTTTACATGAAAATTATGTATTTTAACGAGATCTACATTTTTTGTGTAGTAAGCTTTTGTCTATTTCTTTATCATCCAGAATAGGAGTCTTCAGAAGCTATTCCCAGAAATTACAAGATATATATATTTTTTTTTCCAATTAGTAAATACCTTTAATTTACAGTATTTTTAATCTAAATTGTTAGAGCCATTTTTGAGAAAAAGAACATTTTCAAACATTTTTCTATGTAAACGGTAGTTTGAGGTTGGGGACTTTCTTAAAAAACTTCATTTCCCACCTTTGCAAGATTTTAAACATAAATGCCAAATTTGGTATTTGCAATTTTGTCCTTAATCTATTTAATTTAATAATTAATACACAAAATTCTTACTCCATTCCAATGATTAAAAAAATTTCCTTTGAGGTATGCTGCCACCTCCACACTCACCGACCTATTTCTATTTTTTTTTTTTTTTTGGGTATCAGGAGACCTCAAAACGTATTACGGTGAAATCTTGACATCTAATTTTTGGGTGGACCTACTATGCAATTTATATGTACATACATGCTAGCGAAAGTAAAAAGCAAATGCTTTACAAAGGACAACAAGCCTATACACAGGAAAATTTAGAAAAGAAGATCCTTAATCTTGATATGAGAAACAAATCCTCTGTAAAGAGCGAAAGCTAAGTATAAAACATTAAAAGAGTATTATTTTACATATCTATTGTTTATTTAGTCACTTTGTAATAGACATGCCTCTATAAAAATTTCACAGTGTTATGGAATACAAAAACCTATTTTTGTAGATCATAATAAGTGTCATATCTCATGTAGCATAAAAGACAAAGATGACAAACGTAAACAGCACTTTTATATGTATTAATTTGTAACTGTGTTGATGAAACTAATAATTTACTAACCCTTGTAATAACTGAATTGAAATAACTAAAAAACTTGCATTTATTAAAATACCTGTTGTTCCTGTTAAATATATTATTGATTACTGTAATATTGCCTTAATTATAAAAGCCTACTTGTGTAATCAATATTTATTCTTGCTGTTTGGGTCCCCTTTCCCTACTATACCTGGTTCCTCTCCATCATCATAATAATCAACCTTATGTTCATGATCAACATTATAAGCTGGTCTTCCTGCTGTTACTCCTCTCCACATTCTTGGACTAAGAATCTCGTAATCATGTTCCTGCAAAAGTTTATTATGGAGAACCATACAATATACATAAACAAAGGTACTCTGTAGCTAAAGTTACTTGCTACTGAATTATTTTAAAACTCTTTTGCTTGGCTAAAATATCTATGTATTATAACACGTTCCTTGGCAAGATAGCTACATAGGGGTATATGATGTCCATAACCCCCATTTTAAGCAATAACACATTATTATTATTATTATTATTATTATTATTATTATTATTATTATTATTATTATTATCATTATTATGTATTGCATCAGCGAATGTATTGTACTCTTGCCATATATAGTTGTTTTAAATGCAGCAGCATTTACCAGAAATTTGATCCAATTAAAAGCTCGTACCCTTGCGAAGTTGCAGCAAACTTTCCAAAAAAATCACCAGCAGTTGTTTCTAAACTAAAGCCCTCGATATTACTACAGAAGTTAAAGGAGCTTATATAAATGAAGAAAAAAAATAATGACAATAATATTCTAATCTATGTTCGTTTACGTAAAGCTGCATCTCTTGTTCCTGTTGCTTCGGAAAAAAAATGTTGTACAAGCCACTGCACAGTTTGCTTTAACCTTGAAGTTCGTTATAATTTAGTTCTTCAGAATTCCCTCCTGATTTAATAAAGATTCTTTCTGAGCTCAAAAGAACACCAAAACTGGTACCAAATCTGCCTATAATTTGACACCCTATGAGGTGACTCAAAAAATCATGAGACGCGTCTCATGAAATTGACACGGAACTGCTTTTTATTCATCCCAAATCCTGCGACGGGTCTCATTACGTAAGCGTCTCATTTTTTGGTCGCGATCAAGGTCACCTCCATCTTAAGGCAATGAGTTTTATTCATACGAAAGTGAGACACGTCTCGAAAATTGCAAGCTTTGAGACACGTCTCATCTTTATTCATACCAGCCATTGAATCTGGTAGAGTGATGAATATAATTTGTGAGCGACAGCACCTTTCAATTCCCCTACGCAGTTTTACACAAATGCTCAAACTTTTTCTATCTATTCTTCATCTTTAACCTGCGTTAGGCCTAGATCTGTTTCGATGCTAGTGAAATTGTTTCTCAATGTCTCTTCGTTTCAAAAGTGAAATAGTGTCTGCCTTGGTAATCACGAATGATCCTTCCTGACTGTAATGTTTCCATTGTTTTGATACATTTTAATTGTTTCCATTATACTTTTTTCTTCTTCTATTGTTTCTCTTATTCTAAAATATTCCTGAGTCCGTCTTTTCTCGTTATACCCAATAAGGACCTTAAAAATGTCATTTGAGATACCTCCAGTTTTGGTTTATCCTTGTTTTTATTAGTATTTTAATGCGGATAGATACTATTCTGTGTAAGCTTAGTTAAGGTTGTCCTTATATTTCTATCATATCTATTATATCTTTTAAAATGCCCACTAATTTTGTTATATGCTTTGACACTTTATTTCTTTTACAGAAATTATTGATCTCTAATATTTGTATTAATTGTCCTCTATACTCTTTGGTCGGAATTTGTAAGCTAATCTTCGGATGTTGAAATTCTTTGGGAATTTGGAAGGGCAAGCTAACCTATCAAGAAACATTTTACTGCTGTTATTATTTATTGATGTTGCGATTTATTTTATGTGCATCCTCTTTATGGTACTTTTTAAACAATAGTAATATTTGCTGAAATATTTTTAATGTTTGCGAACTATTTCTTCATTAATGTAAGTACAATAAAATGAAATGTATTTACTCTCAGCTTTAGTGCTATATTATTTCCACTGATTTTATTGGCTTGGTTTGCCGCATGAAAAGTAAACAAGCATAATGTGTGCTTAACAAGACAAAGTCGTCAGGCATATAAGAAGCGTGATGCAGAAATCTCACGTAACATTACATTCCGGAAACTTAAAAGCTTGTACTTTTATAGGGGGCATATTTTTAATATAAGAAAAGCGAATTCCAAAATTAAATTCAGATATAACTAGAACATGGGAGATAAACACGTTATTCAACGGCAGCTACAAATTAGCTTAATTATGTTGGAATGGGAATGAGGCAGCAATTTTTTTGTTTTGTTTTGTTATCTGTTAAATTTTTATGAAATATAGAGAAACAATCATGTATATATATATATATATATATATATATATATATATATATATATATATATATATATATATTATGTGAGTGTGTATATATAGGGTTATAATTTTTAGAAATTAATCTCTTGGCATAGGCACAATTTATTTCAAAAGGATCTATTTGTAAAATTTAAGGGCATGTAGGAATTGTTAATCTGAATCTGATAAATATGTTTAACAAATAACTTTTAAATTTATGTTACAAATAATGGGTTTCTAAACATTACAAAAAAAACGTTATTTTATATACAAATTAAAACCAAATATAACTATTGGGTAGGTAAAGTCAGACTAAAAAATTCAATGCCATAGCCAGGGTTTGAATCATGGATTTCCTGGTTCTAGCCAGGTGCTCTACCACTGAGCTATATGGCAAAAGCTGGCATAGCATTGAATTTCTCAACTGACTCGAATGTTTAATGGTAAACCGCAAGGTGATCTCAAATTATTTTGAGATGACATACTCCAATGGTGACGTACAATGTTGTAAGTATTTTAACACATTGGAGCCCAAGCCAGAGTATAGCTCAGGTCATCGAAATGTTCATGAGACCCATGCCCAAGCAACTTGCTAGAGTTAGCCTCAGTGTTAGAGCAGCTGGCTAGAGATGGAGATCCATGGTTTAAATCCCGGCTATGGCATTGAATTTTTCAGTCTGACTACCTATCCTACTCCTGTCCTACAAATGGCTTCTGTAAAATAACAATTAAATCAATATAATAACTATTATTCTGTTACTCTACTGAAAGATTATTGAGTGCCATGAATCCTCTTTCGATAGCAGCAAAGTCCTGCATTAAGTAAATGCACACACACACTCTCTCTCTCTCTCTCTCTCTCTCTCGCTCTTTACCTCCCTCTTGCAAGGGGCCCAACATTGCCCTAGTCATAAAAGTGTAGTTGCAACAGTAATATCTAGATAAAGCCAGTTAAATAGATACCCCAATCTAATATGATTTTTAATCATTGTTGTAAATGTTATTAATACATTAATACATTCTTTTGGTGAATGAATCGGCTGAGTAATAAATATGTATTATGTGCTTTAGACTCTGTGCCAATACCTGAATTACAGATTTAAGAGGTGGATCTGTGCCGGTCTCCATCTGCACTAACAATAACAGCACTATTTTCTTGTAGGGTTTAATGGAATACATAAACATTTGCTAACATGTAGGCCATCATTGTCATCATCATCAGCATCACCATCATCTTGAAGATAATCCTAGGGAATTTTTGAATGCAATGGAAGCTATGAAGCATATCAGAGGGATATTTTACTGACAGAATTTCACAACCACAACAACATGGTTGAGGAACGTTGATAAAACTCAAATTTATTGCCACTTTTATTGAGTAGGAAAGGTGCTTACAGCTAAATTACAATGAACATAGTTGACTTTTGAAAACTCAGATGAAGAGCAAATTGAAAATAATTTTAGATCTCACTAAATTTAAAACAAATAAGTTGCCAGAAAATAAAGCTTCTAATAAAGGTAGTTGCAAGTTTTGCTATCTTCTGTGAAATAAATGAGAAACTCATTGTAATCGTCAAATGGTGAAAAAATTATCAACATAATTAACTCACATTCTAAGTAACTGTCTAAAAAAACCTTTAAATAATCACATAAATTACTGTGATGTTGAAAATGAGTCAGAATAGTCACACTCACCTGACTTATATGTAATTATGTTCAAAACATATGTTTCAAGGGCAATTGCCCTCTTTCACTGAAGAAGAGGGCAATTGCCCTTGAAACATATGTTTTGAACATAATTACATATAAGTGAGGTGAGTGTGACTATTCCGACTCATTTTCAACATCACATTGGTTAAAACTTCACTTGTCTCAAACTTCTGAGTTATTTAACATAAATTACTGTTTTAAATTTCATTAGCCTATCTGATAATATAAAAAGGAGCATACTTATCTGTGTAGGAGCAGTTTCATTTATTGATATTAATAGACAAGTACATTCTGGTCTGAAAAACAATAGGTATCAAAGTTGGTAATAATAAAATGCATATTTATAACTGTATTAACATCATATTATGTTAAATATTACCATCTTTCAGCTCTAGTGATTTTGTTAAAAATCCATTTGTTTCAAATTTTGCATTATTAAGGATATTTCGATAAAAACACTAGAAATTTCCTATACAATTAATATATATATATATATATATATATATATATATATATATATATATAGAGGATTTATAACACTAAATATAGATGTTTACTTTTTGTTTGCAACATGAATGATATCTTACTTTTCTTAAGGATTACACTATGCTGGATACGAATATGACAAAATAGTTCTGGTTTGAGAATAATATTAAGGAAAAATACAATATTAATTTTTTCTATGAAAAACTGTCTGATGTCTAGTAAACAGATTCGTGATAATCTTTACTAGACATGCTTCCTCTGTGCTTTCTCTCTAGTCGAGTTGAGAAGCATCCTTGATGACTGTCCAGCAGTAGTCAGCAAGCATTTTTGCACACCACTTTCCTTGGTAATGTTTTTCCATTAACCCTTTTATGCTAGCCCAAATAGCAAAATATTGTCAGAAAAGTGCCAAGCAATTTTAGAGGAGATTGCAAGGTTTTAAATTGTGAGTAATAAAAGGAGTACCAAATGACATAGAGCTGAATCTTTATTTCATTCTTATTAAACCTTTTATCTATTATAAAGTATGCATTATATGGATGGGAAGTCTCTTCTATATTTTTAAAAGAATAGCACCCTAAAGGACATTTTGAAAATAAAGTTAAAAATCCCAAAATAATTGATAATTAGGCATACAAAAGCTTACTACATAGAAAGTTCGGTGTAATTAAATGAAAGTACTGATATTTCTTTACTAAAACAGCATCCTGTTATGGTCTGTTGTTTTAGTATTTAAAATACTTATGTAACCTGAAACTGAAAAAAAATAAAAAAAACTCACCCACTTAAGCATGATACCACTATTAATGAAAACGGTATATAGCACTAGGATACAAATGTAACTTAGATTACTGTACAGCTTAACACTTGTATTACTGTTTAGCTGAATGGTTGATTCACATTGTATTCACCGTCTGGTTACAACTCCATAAATCCATTTTGATAAGTACACCGATTATTTGCATGCATACCAGATCCATTGTTATTGCATACATTTTCATCGATGAAGCATATACAGCCGCTGCAATGGAAATCTTTACTTGGTAATAAAAACAACAAACCCTGACTTTACATAGTTTTATTTTTAATATCTCCATACAATTAGTACTTGGTCATATTTCTCTTAGCTTGTATCACTTTCATGAGTCTCCCAGGCATCGAGTCTGCTCGATTTTCAAAATAGTTTTTGTCCATTTCCATACATATCTTCAACACCTGCAGTACCTTAATATTTGATGGTTTCAGCTCTTCTATTTAATGTTCATTTGATCCCAAGCATTTTCTATTAGATTTAGGTCAGGAGAGCTACCAGCCCAGTCAAGTACAGGTATATTATTGTTTTTTGGGAGCTTCTGAACCATTTTCTTTCTATGGGCAGGGACACCATCACATATAAAGTACTGATACTGATGAATTGGCCAAAATGTGACCAAATGCTGTTGCAACACTTCTAAATAACTACTTCCTTTCATTGTTTTGTTCTTAGGGAGAAAGTACAAGCCGCCTTTGCCATAATTACCACTAAAAGCACCCCATACCGTCACTTTCTGGATATTTAATAGTTTTGACAGTAAATTTTGGATCATACTGCGACACCTTTTTGGACTTTACTCTGACCAATTTGAAAGTGCTTTCATCAGAAAACATTACTTTGCACCAGTCCTCTGATGTCCAGTGCTGACATGTTTTGCAGAAATTTACTCTTTTCTTCATTATAGCTTCAGTTAGAAGAGGCTTCTTGGCAGCATATCGAGTTGGTAAACTAGGTCTTTTTGAAGCTGATGCTAAATGGTCTGGATTGAAATACTGTTGAGCAGGTCTGGATGATTTATTTTTAACCCGGCTACTGTAATCCATCTATTAGTCATCACTTCACATTTTAGAAGGTCATCAGTCCTTGGTGAAATTTTTCACCACCTGAGCTTGTTATCAATTTGCTGTGGGTCTACATAGCAAAGGTACTGCTGTTCTTTTTAAATCGTAAATAGCTTGTCTTGAAACCTTTAGATCAGCAGCTACACAAATTACAGGGTTAAAGCACGAGGCTTCTCCTCAGAAGTGAGCTTCTTGTGTCCCATTTTGTGTATTAGATGCAGAAATATACACCTTCAGAAACAGTACTCATTAAAAAATGGATGAAAACATCACACAGCAAACAAATCACTGTACAGCAATTACCAGAGGTAGACTGAGACCTGAACTGCTAATCTAAGCAAGTTGCTGCTGTGCACTAAAGGATCATGATTTGCAGCTTTGCCCGCCTTTTTTGTATAGTAGTGAGAGAAGAGCACTATGTTTATGTAAAAATTGTCCTTGCATTTAAAATGTAAAGATTTCCATTGTGGCCCCTGTATTAATCATTAATCAAGTAATGCTTTGTAACATTTTGTTGGAATTACCATTATCTCAGAAAAAAATTAATATATTGCAACAAAGTGCCTTTTTTTTTTTTTTTCTTTTTTTTTTTTTTTTTTTAACATCAGATTTTCTAACGAATCTGACAGTTGTTTGATCATCAAGCAGCTGCAATTATGTTACAGAGGGCATAGAATCACAGCTGAATACTTGTATAGAACATGATAAGAGTAAATATAATAATATGTCAGGTTATTGTTACAAACATAATATACATTATACCATTCAAAGGGTCTTGTGAACAAAATGTAAATATAATCAAATCAGCTTGAAGTTATACGCTGAGTAAATTTATTTAAGACATACAAGTACCACTTCCCCAAGACTTTTTTTTTTTTGTAGTTTAACGTCCTTTAGCCTGGTTGATCATATCAGATGATGAATGGAATTGGTGAAATGATTTTCAAATGGGGTCCATGGAGCTTAAAGTTACTCAACATTCGTCTTCTCAGGATAAGGGAAAACCCCCAAAAAGAGACCTTATCCGGTAGCTCACCCTAAGCAAGATTCAAACTCAGACCTTTTGAATGTGAGGCTGATTCACTACCACCACACTACCCAGGTGGACAAGACTATTGGCTCACATCTCTCTATTGATATCAGCATATATCCAGCTTAATGTGAGGAAATATAGCATGTTACCAAACATATCTCAAATTATCATCATTACTTTCTATATGCTTATGTAGTCCGTCCTATTAATGAAATATAACAGTTTCAACATATATGTTGTCGCCCTCTGCAGGTAATGGTTACCATGTTAACTTCATGTACCCAAGCTCGCAGGTTCAAACCTGGCGGAGGCCGATGGATTTTTCCAGGTGTAAAAATCCTTAGCATGGCTTCCTTCGGAAGGGAACTAAAGCTGTTGGTCTCGTGTCATAGATTTATGGCATGGAAAAGAACTTCAAGACTGATGGAGAGGCCTCTGAGCAAAATTAAGCAGTCTTTCACTCCCAATTTAGAATGGGAAGCTGAGAACCACAATAGTTAAAGAGCGTCCACAAATAACCTGCCATTTACATTTTTTTTTCAACAATGTAGAAGAAAATTCATGGAATTATTTCATGTTACTAATAATGTGTTTACTTTTCCAGGCTTGCTACTCAAGTTTAAGGACAGAAATTGTTTGAATACAGGAACAATAGTAAAATGGATATCAAAGTAGAAATCAAAGAGGAGCCTAGTTTCCAGGAATTTTGTTCGCAGAATGAGAAAGACCCATGTTCCAAAGATTTTCTGAAGACAATTAAAAGTGAAACTGTTACAAGTGGCAGTGACTGTGATATAGATTCCAAAACAGAAGTTGCAGAAGAGACTGTAGTTTCCAAATTTTGTTCACAGATTCAGAAAGAATTTGTTTCAGAAGAACCTGTGTTGGGGTATAATAATGTTGAACCCAAAATAGAAATTAAAGAAGAACAGTGCTGGGTAGAAACAACTTCAACAGAAAATCTTTGTATTTATGATGATATTAAGGTAAGTTTTGAGAAAAGGTGCATTAGGATTTGTTTTCTTTATGATTGTCTCCAACTAATGTGTTTAGTATATAATGAAAGGGCAAGTGCTTATCATCATATGATTAATCTGTTGAACTTAAAAAAAACATGTCATTCAAAGATAAATACTTTAAAAGAATTATTCTATAGAATGGAGAATTTTCTACATTACCTAGCAGTCATTTCATTTTTACTCTCTTTACGGTTTTTGCTTCTACAGTAGACATTGGCACAGTTAACACTCTTAAGAGTTTAACACATTCACTAACAATAGCACTTATATTATTTTTCCGTATGAAATGCATTAAGCACAAGACACCAGACATATTTCTAACTGCTCTCAGGTGTAAATTACAGTCAATTCTGTTTGAAGTTTGCTTTTATCAACAAAAGCATAAGCTTATACTGTCGCCTTAAAACAGTCTTCTGAACATTTTATTTTAATGAAACAAAGCTGCAGCTTCTGGATGTCCTGTGAAACTAAATCTATCCTTTGCTCTCTGAAATTACATCACAGAGCTCAAATGCTTTCCTCTTTTTGGTCCTCTCGTATTTTGCTCTTCTCTTCTTGGTTAAAGGTTCCTGTAGCTCCTCACGATCCATATTGAGTTTTACTTTTTTTGATTCTCATTCTAATGTTTTAAGCTGGGTCAGAACAAGAGATGGGATTTCTGTAGATGATTGTACAAAATAGGTCATGATTTTGTGAAAGAAAAAGAGCCAGTATATAAAATCCTTGTCTTTGAAAGACCCTATAAAGCTAGGCACCTGTACAAGTGTGATGTTGTGTGAGATGTCTTCTGAATTACTTTCATGTATTTAATTAGACCCTCTCTGTGTTCAGATATTGTATTGACAGTCCTGGAATGAAAATTTCACGGGGTTGAAATCAAATATATATATATTTTTATTTTTGCATAACTTTGTCCAAAATAGCAGTTCTTAGCAGAAAATTTGAAAACATGTGTAAATTACTTGAAGGTTTGCAAAAAATATATGCACATTTATTGAACCTGAATTCAACATGATCAAATTAAGTGATGCACATGGCAGTATATATAAGAGGCAGGTTTATGGCTCCTATGATGGTTGCTCCATCATATTCAATGCAATAAGTTTAGTTAGGCATTGTTCCACATGCACATGTAGTTGAGACATGACAGCAGAAAGAGAATCTGCATCATGGTCAGAAAGACAAACAAAGCCCCAGAACCTATTTTAGACTTATCATTACATAAATACCTGTGTATGATGACCATCTGAAAGAGAACACATCACTAGTTTTGTTTTCTGCAATGACAGCCAGAAATTCTCATTCTTTAATTTCCTTTGTTATTTCTTCTTAGCACACCTCTAACACACACTGAAGATTATTGTTCAGTATTGTTTTTGAGGTTTCCTTAAATGTAGTTGCCTTTTCTGGGTGACCTCTTAAGACTCTGTCAAGCTCAGCACAGAAGTTTATCAAGCCTCTAAAAATACCTGGATTTGGTAATGTCTCAGTTTCATCATGGCCCGTCAGTGGTAATTCAAATAAGCCACAAAATCTAATGCAATTTATTACAAAACAATCCTGAGTTTCAACGGAATTAATATAAATGAGGGTACCAGACACATGTACTAATGAGTTAAAAGTTAAATGAAGTGAATTGAGTAATTATGTAATTTATTTTCTAATTTTAAATCACCTTTTATTGATTTACATTTTAAAGTGCACTGTAATTTGAAGTTGTTGCAGGGTATTAGCACACTTTCATTACCAATATAAGAGATGCATTTTGATTTTTTTTTTTTTTTTCAGCAGATTCTGTTTTGTACCAATTCTTAGCAATGCTTGCCATGCTGTGTTTTGAATCATTTGGTGCAATTAAATAATATTTCTTAAAATTCATAAGGGAAGCTGGATTCGAATAGGGGATTACAACAGAACTTGAGAAAATGTTATGATTGCCCCTCCCATTTAAACATCTCAACAAAATCTGATTAAACTGTTTTATTACCAAAGTTTGTTTCATGATCAAAGATCCCTTTTTAGAAGTGTATCACAATTAATCATTGATGTTAACACAGGTTACATTCTGTCAAGCTTCTCTTCACTCATGCTGATGCCAATACAAGCAAAATAGTTACCTAAAAACCCCACAGCACGTTTAAATGGTTTTGCAGTAAAATTTATAACAATAATAATAATATGTTGCTGCTGAAACTTCTCACATGATTTTATCCATACTTACATTATTGTAATATAATAATTTGTAATATCTCTAGGGTCTCTACTGCAAGAAATGAGAACTTAATATACAAAATTTGACCCAAAATACTAAAATCTTATAAATGAAATACAAATTTGATCCTTAAATTTGGTTTCAAAGCACAGCTTACGCACTATGAGAAAATGCCACTCAATCCATGTCAATGTATAAAGATGATGAACAGGCTGCTAACTACTCAGCCAAAAGATAACCTCACCTCACAAACAACAGGATAGCTACTGATTTCATATCTACCAGGTTAATGAAGCTAAGCATCTAAGCGACATCAGTGTTCTGAAGCAAAACTGATACAGAGGAACCGCGTAATGACCAAAAACATACATGAAGCACATTATTCAAAATAAATGGTTAAATTTTAATTAAAAAGCATTAAGTTAATAAACCAGTAATAAAATAAAGTTTAAGTAATCTTTCAGTTAAACTATTTATGAAACAATGCTGTATACTTATTTTAAGCTTAAAGCTTATATGTGTATCCATGTTATATCATGTTTTTCATATTAAGTAATTAATTTGTTGATTATATAGAAATGTTGCTGAAAATGCTTCTAGCCCACTTTCTTAAGATAACATTTCAAAGTTGAAATAGATTATGTGATATTTATGTCAATTATTCTATTACAGCACGTATCAGATGAAGATGTTTATTCCATAAAACTATCAAGGTAAGTGCTCAATTTATGCTTGCAGGTTCTTTTAAATTTCCTCTGCATTCTATCTTAAATGTTATCTGTGGAACTATTTACCATATTTAATGAGTAGAAAAAAGTAACTTGGCCAGTTTGTATCTGTGACTATTTTCAAACTTATTGTCAGATTCCTATTACAACACAGTACCACCTTGCAAAGAAAACTATGCTAAGAATTTCTATGTCCAAAAAATCTATCATTTTCACATTAGAACCTGTGACCTCAGGAACTAAAAGTTAACATCGTATTCCTGAGCCATGGAGAGTTACATTAGTGTTATAGCAACTATTCTTTAAGTATAAGCCTAAAACAGTTCTTTGATCAAAATATATCAGTTACTGTCGTAGACATTTTTTATATTTCCCATTAAGTTTAGGATGCAGTAACTATTTTCTGACCATAACAAGAATGGTTCAGGCCCCTAAAAAAAGACACAATAGCTAATAAGCTAGATTTGCGGCAAAAACTGATTTTTTATAGTAAATTGGGCACTTACTTTCTGCCCATGAGATCTTGGTGAATCTTTCTTCTCTGAATTTATTTGCAAAGAAGGTTATTGGAGTGACTGCATATCACATTTGGACAGTAGGGAGGTTGAGTTTTAAGTTGCCCCATAAAGGATACTCACTGACAGAGTAGTTATCACCTGTGGTGCCACATGTAAAAGCAGGCATTCTGACAGTCAATTTCAGGAGAGGTGTCCCTATCTCCTGGTAGAGGAGATCTAAATCCAGTATATGCAGTGGTACTTCCTTCTGGGAAGGAGTGGAAGAACCATAGATGAATTTCCCATGAAGTTCGAGAGCCAGTCATTACATACTGATGGATTTTGCTTTAAGGGCAGGACTAGGGCTGGAGCCCCGGGACTAAACTTGACATTTCACAGTTTGTTACGAACCTAAACGTGTTATACACATTCTTAAAAGCAGAAGACAGGACTCACTCCTAGCTATCAGATTACCCTTCTTTGAGTTCCTGAGTATGCAAGTGATAGTGGTAATATGATTGTGGACATACTCACAAGGGAGTTTGGATTCATTGGATCCTAGTCATTCTGTGGGCTGTATTTAAAATTACGAAGTTTGAAATAATTCAGCTTACTTCAAGGGCTCATCTTGAGATGAGGAAAGACAAACTATTGTCAGATAGACCCATGATTGTATTTTGGTCAGGGCTGCAAACTAAGTATGATTTAGGAGTTGGATATGTAGAGTCAGACTGAAAAATTCAATGCTAATGGATCTACTGGTCTCTAGCCGGTTGCTCTTCTACTGAGCTACCATGGCAATATGCTGGCATAGCATTGAGTTTCTCAAATGACCCACATGTTTCCCCGTAAACCACAAGGTGATCTCAAATTATTTTTGAAAGGACAACCCCAATGGTGACTTACAATATTGTAAGTACTTTAAGATCCAGGATTCATAGTGGAGCCAACTATTATGGTCATCGGTATTGGATTAATTGTTTTTTCACACAAGCTGTACGCAGGACAGGAGTTGGTCAGGTAGAGTCAGACTGAAAAATTCAATGCCATAGCCGGGATTTGAACCACAGATCTCCCGGTCACTAGCTGGTTGCTCTTCCACTGAGCTACCATGGCAACATGCCAACATAGCATTGAATTTTTCAACTGACTCGCATGTTTCCCGGTAAACCACAAGGTGGTTCAAATCCTGGCTATGGCATTGAATTTTTCAGTCTGACTCTACCTATCCAACTCCTGTCCTATTCATGGCTTGTGTGAAAAAACAATCCAATAATTAAGATTCATTTCGACCAAAGAAGGACCAGGCTTGGATATTGGCTGTCCTATTGGGCACTACATTTTAAGAAGCCACCAATATATTGTGAGACTTATACCAGAACCTTTATATAGGACATCTAGGATGCATTTTGAAACCTTCTAGCATATTTATGTGAATGTGAAGCATCCACTATTCACAGATATATATCCTTAGGCCCCTTTTTTCTGGACACTGAGGAGTAAAAAGACCTATCACAGATTCCATGAACCTTGATTAAAACCTAGGTTAAGAGGTACAAAGGGTTCTAAGAGCCTGTAGAATGGGCAAAGATAAAATAATAAATATCAAAGTTAGAGAAAACTGCTTACATTTTGTACTGTACAATGGAAGTATGGTCAATATCTATGGGGAGAGTTAATGTAAATGCAAATGGGGGCAGTATAGTGAATTATGTCCTTTGATATTCACTACTCATTAGGGATTTCTGAGTAAGAAACAGGGCTGGCTGTTGCCATTTTCCTTTAGGTTTATGCATTATAATACAAAAAGGAAGAGAGATGTTGTTAAGGTTGCCAATATGTAAGAAACAGGCCAACCAATAATACGATACAATGATGGGAGGTGGAAGGAAAGGCATATTGAGGGAAGTTGACAAAGCTTCTTACTAACGAAGAAGTTGCCACTGTGCAACAATTGATATTTGTAGTCTGGGCAGCTGGCAATAATGTGAAAATCAAAACTGGCTGGAACAAATTGTCTAGCTACATTGGTTGGTATACAGAGAATACAAGGAGTGTAAAAGAGCAATGTATCAAGCTTTCAAATATGACTTTAGATAGAAAGGAGGGGGGGGGCAAGAATACTGGCAAAGATTCATTTGTTGATAAAAAATTAGGAGCTATTAGTGAGTAAGAAGGAGGAATGGTGGCAATAACTTAGGAGGGAATTTTGAAGGCTGTGTACCAGGATCAAGAATCTAGTGATCAGAGGGCACTGAAAAGCATTAGAAGTTCATTGCACATAGTTGAATAACACCAGGCCATGGAAGAAAGTTTTGGCAGAGGGGCATATTGGGAAAGGGTACCACTGGCAGAAATCCAACTGTTAGGAGTGTTGAATATTGAAAACATGGAAATGGAATTAACTGTGTGGAAATTAATTCAGGCAACGAAAAGCTTAAAAAATAACAAAGTACCAGGATGTAATGGAATACCAGCTGAACTATTTAAGAGGGAATTAACATTGAAATATTTAGAAGTGTTATTCTAATAGTGTTAAAAAGGATTTTCAGTGGAGGTACATTTCTAGGGCAATGGACCACAGCAGATGTATGTCCAATATATAGAAAGGGAAGCACAAAAATCCATATAACTATAAGGGGGTAGCACTTCTTCTGGTAAAGAGCAAAATCACTGTAGAATTATTTATGAGGGATTAAGATAATGGATTGGCAAAAACGACAAACTATTGAAACATTCAAGTGAGGTTCAGGGAAAAATTTGGTTTGGTAGACAAATTTATATCAGATAGTGTTAGAGTGAAACAAGCACAGAAAAAGAGGGGAAAATTTCACTGTACATTTATAGATTTTTGGAAAGGTTCAACTGTTGAAAGACAAGCGCTCTGTGTGAAATTTGGGCGGAGAATCTTTCAAGAAAAATTATAAGGACATTACATAGATTTTTAGCAGAAAATAAAGTTCTGCGTAAAATGCGACCTCTGATTGGTATTGGAGCATCTAATAACTGTTTGGGAGAAAGACAGGTATCTATTCTCTTGCCAATACTTTTGAACCTCTTTGTAAATGATACAGTGGAAGCATTAAATGCAATTGAAGCTGATGCACCTATTACTGAAGATCTCACCAAACCAGCTTTGCCATATACAGATTATTTAATTTTAATGTCCTTGCCAGGCTGCAAAAAGAAGTAAATATTTAGAAACATATATATTGGGGAATGACAGTGTATGAAGTGAAAACCAAAATGTTAACATTAAAAAATAGAGCAGTATATAGCAGCAAGGAAATTTGGACATTCACACAGCAGATTTTACAGAATGTAAAATTATTTACATATCTAATCATGTTATCTATGAAAAGGTGGGGCAAGCACATGGACATCAGAAAACATAAATGTGTAGTAAAAACTGTAGAGTCATTAAGTCTCTTATCTAAGTTCCTGACGTACCATTGAGAATGATGTAAATGGTGCACAGGGCTGCTGTTAGATCTAGTTTAGCATATGGGACAGAATTTTTTTTTTTTTTGGGGGGGGGGGGAATACAGAACATTTGAATCAAATCCAGAAGTGAATTCTGTAGGTTCGGAGGGGAACTGCAAACTTTGGAGTTCTTAAAGAATTTGGCTTCTATAATAAAATCATACATTTAAAAATAAGGACAGTGGAATATTGGTTACCCTATTATGGGGAGATCAGACACTCCTACATGCAGGGTGTTTCAGGGAACATGAGAGGGTGGAGTATGTGTTGGGTAATAAAATTATAAAAGGGTTTAGAAGAAATTGGGTTGTTATAGGGGAGGGACCTGGTTGGTAGCAGGTAGAAGGGAGTTCACAGATGACTGCATGATACTGATAGACAAAATTTGGAGTCATAATATGTGGATAAAGTTTCCTCAACTTAGAGCTTCAAATAGAGGGGTATGGCGAGGGGGTCTGTTTACATGAATGTACACATGAACAAATAAGCGGTTTAGCATGCTTAAGATTAGGTGCCTGGAAAAGCAACAAATTAACTGTTGATGCAGGGTGAGAAGTTGTACACTCTGGGGAAAAGGGAAACATAGTCATATTGTGGTAGAATGCAGAAATATGAAGAAAGCAATAGGAATACAAGCATCTTCCACATTCACTGACCAAGAATGTTAAATATTAATGCTTTGGATTTTTTTTTAAAGCACCAACATTTATTGTAATCATATCTAACATATCAATGCTATTTAATATTAACAATGAAACTGGGTGTCTCCTGCAAGATATACCTATTGCAGTGTATAAAACTCTGACTTATTTGGCTACGCCGTGGCTGAGTGGTTGGACCACTTGCCTCTCACCTAGATGGCTAGGGTTTGATACCAAGCAACCACATGTGAGATTTGTGGCAGACAAAGCGGTGCTGGGGCAGGTTTTCTCCGGGTACTCTGGTTTCCTCTACACCCGCATTCCACCGGTGCTCCATCATTATTCATGCATCAGTGTCACTGCCTGCGGTGTCATAAGTAGTTAAAGCAGGCATTAAATACTACCAAAAAAAAATCTGACTTATTTTATATCCATACAAGGAACTACTCTGAATCTGAATATTGATGTTTATATAGCTTTATAATATAACCTCCCTAGAATGATTAAAATAATAAATGCAATTATTTGGCAGCACTATACAGAAGAGTGAGTTCATTAATTCATAGAAAATTGAAGGATTGTTTTCTCAGAGCATATCACATCTTTAGAAGAACCATTCCATTTTGAAAGCTTCTACCACTGTAATAAATTTTTCAAATAGTTCTCATTTTAGTAGCCCAAGCATACAAATATACAATTATTTAAAACACACAATATCCATTCTGTTGAACCCATCTCATTTTTTGTGTAAAACAAGCAATAAAAGTAGAGCTTTCCACATTCAGTTTTCAGCAGAAATCAGGGGGAGCAGGTGGGGAGAGAGTGGCCAGGATGGACATTTACTCCATAGGCCATTAAAAAGATACCACCCACAGCTGCTCTGAGGTCACAAGGTGGTAAAATTCCACTGTGCCTGTTTTTAAAGGCCTGTCTTGGCTCAAAAATCTCAAAATCCATTTTTTCATCCAAAATAGCTGATATCTAATATTGCCTAAATCTGCACATTAATGTAGTGTTCAGCTTTATTTCCTCTGGTAACCTGTTAAAACATTTCTTTACCAAAGCATTCCAATGGTCTCCTATTAAATTTAACACATTTCCATGGAACATTAATGAATTTAAGTTCTTAAATATGTGCCTAACTACTTTCTTGAATTAGGATTCATCTGTAGCGTCATTCACTACTTTATATGAGCATAGACATAATCATAAAATGCTTAATTGCTTTATCCTCCAATATACTTCTATCCAACTTATTTCATAAATATCACTTTTAGAACTATATTTAAGACTGCCAGCAGGGATGGTAGTTGTATTACCCTTATTATATCTATGGGCTACCTGAGTTACCTATATTCAATTCTGTTTTATGAGATTACTTTTTGAAAATTATCATTTTCCTAAATAATTTTATTTTTATGAGTATAATCAGAATTTAAAGCTTGTATATTTGTAGAAGAGTTGTATCATTTACTCTCTTAATCTCTATTAAATATCTTATTATTATGATTGCATCAATTTTGTTGCTTTAATATCTTGTTACTGCATTTTGTTTAATGAAAAAAAGAAAAAAAAAGTAAACGTATATTTTCTGAAAACAAGAAATATATATATATATACTACAATGTTTCAAATTAATGGGAGCATTTCTCTGCCAGTTGAAAATAACAGCACATCCAGATTCTTATATCTGTATTTCCTACAGTAATTCTATCTCTGATCACCTACATAAGGAAAATAAGTATTTCACATTCATTCTCACTTATCAAATTTTGTGTTCTGGTAATTACTGATAACATTCTTAAATTTCAGATTCTACAAACCGGACACTTCCAGCATTATACCAGATTTTTGTGCCAATGAAGATTTAGGAAATGCCATAAGTTTCAATAGGGTAAATGATAATTCTGAATGTGAAAGTGCCAGAAATAGTCAAAGTCAAGAAAGTAATGTTATAAATATATATTCACTAGAAACCAGTACTTGCTCTGAAACAGTTGATAGTGGGAGAAATGTCAAAATGATACCCTGTTTGAAACAAAATAATTCATTTCAGCTTTGCAGTACAAACAAACAAAATATCAGTATAGAGAACTGTAAATCAATCTTGAGTTCCGAGTACAGCAAACCATACAAATGTGACGTTTGTGAAAAAGTTTTTACTAATATGTCTAATTTGAAAAAACACAAATTGATTCATGAGCGTAAGCCACACAAGTGCAAGGTTTGTAACAGGATATTTACTAAGTTATCAAGTCTGAAAAGTCACAAAGTAATTCATGAGGACATAAAGCCATCAAAGTGTAACATTTGTAACAAAACTTTTACGCGGTTGCAACATTTGAAAAGACATGAATTGATTCATGATGGCATAAAGCCATACAAGTGTAATATTTGTAACAAGGCCTTTTCACGGTTACAGTATTTAAAAAACCACAAATTGATTCATGAAGGAATTAAGCCACACAAATGTGACACATGTGACAAGGGTTTTACTGATATATCAAGCTTGAAATGCCATAAATTGATTCACGAGGGCATAAAGCCTTTTAAATGTGACATTTGTAACAAGGCTTTTACTCAGTTACCGCATTTAAAGAGACACAAATTGATTCATGAGGACACAAAACCATACAACTGTGACATTTGTGATAAGGCTTTTACTGATTTATCAAGTTTAAAAAGGCATAAATTGAATCATGAAGGCATAAAATCATATGAGTGTAACATTTGTAACAAGGCTTTTACTCGATTGCAAGGTTTGAAAAGACATGATATGATTCATGAAGGCATTAAGCCACATAAGTGTAACATTTGTGACAAGGCTTTTACTCGGTTACAGCATTTGAAAAGCCACAAATTAATTCATGATGGTATAAAGCCACACAAGTGTGACATTTGTGATAAAGCGTTTACAGATTTGTCAAATTTTAAAAGCCATAGGTTGATTCATGATGGCATAAAGCCATACAAATGTAACATTTGTGGCAAGGCCTTTACTCAGTTGCAACATATGAAGAAGCACAAACTGATTCATGAGACTTAAAATGAAGTGGAATTCTAATTTTGGACACTCTTTAACTACTGTGATTCTCAGGTTCCTTTTTTATAGTAAGTATGCTACAAAATTTGACCGTCAGGTGCACGCTCTGTATCCTGGCCATGTACTGTACACTTGACTGGCAGTCGCACATCCTGTCATACGTGCATGTACATCAAATAAAATCTCAAATCATATTAACAATTATCTGAATAAATACAAAACATACCTTATGACAAAGGATATTGCGAATGCCTTCTGTCTGCATGAATGCATCTATAGCATCTTCTGAGGAAACATTGTACTCACACACATTAGCTCAGCTTCTAAAATAGTATTAATTTCTGTCCTGATATTATGTTTCAATGCTTCTAATATGTGGGGATTAGTTTTGTATGCTTTATTGTCACATGCTGTAAGGATGGTGGACCAAGCATACCATAAACCCTTCCTAATGATTCTAACCTCAAAAATGTCTACATTAAACTGTAATATTCATCAGTGTTCATCAGCTGTTAGAAACATGGTGCCAGCATATTATTTCTGTGTCTGCATTTATGACAGATGAAACTCATAAAAGATAGCTCTTATTATTCTATATCCACTTATTATGCACAATACTCCAAGTTTTTGATCATGTAGGTGATCCAAATGAATCAATTCATGAAATTGGGTTTTCTGTAGCACAATATCAGTTGTGCTGTGATGAAACATGACTATGTAAATAAAACCATGCTTTGTGACTAAATAATATTAATTGTAGATCGCTTGTTCCAACACTAACATATTCTGATCTGGGCCTTATTTTGACAATTCTGCTCTCCTGACTGGATGATTCAAGGGTTTTTTAAAAAAAATTTACTTGTGAACCTTTTGAGATAATTCACTGCTTATTGAAGAAATGTAAACTAAGTAATGGATGCAAACACAATATTTTTAGATCTTGCATACAAATTTGAAAAAATAAAAAGCACACAAGCAAACTTATATGGAAAAAAAAAAAGTAATATGATTTTCATGGCTCACTATGTTTTCTCCATTAGTTTGATGCTCTTCTTCTGTAAGTATAGATATTGAAGAATTGTACTACATAGTTTCTTGAAGGGAAAATAATCACATAAGAAAACGTGAAAAAACATTATACCTACAATTTACTAGTAATAACCTCACATCAATAATTTGGAATGTAGAAAATTCCATGAAATACAATTTAATTCTTTCAGCATTATTTACACTTTCAAAAGATTCACTACTTTTTGTTATGTCCTGAATCATTGAAATAAATTTCAAGCATTTCTTCTTCAGTAAGATTATGCTTGCTTGAGCTAGCCATTTTAGAACTATGTATTCAGTGGGAGCTATAGACAAACAGGCTTTCAAACAAAATGTACTTCCATTTGTTTTCCTAGTCTCATCTGCTATTTAGTAAATTCTTTTGTTAATTAAAACATCTGGCTATGTAGCACAGCAAATGAAATATGAGCAAGGGCCATCATAAGTTTTCTGTGTATTTTTATTCTTCACTGTAAGCATAGCTCATCACACATCATGAGTATTATATGCGGAACTGTGAGCATAATCCACAGTTAGACTGGAGAGTGTTATCAATTCTCAAAAAATAGTTACAGAAGTTAACTCAACTCTGGTGATCACATGGTAGCAATTTTTGGATGACAGTACCCTTGTGTGGTTTGAGTTCTAAAAGATTTTGTTGCTTTCCATGCTAAGCTTCTTGTGCAAGGTGCCTAAAAGATTTATGAGGTGACTCTTCTAACCTTTTTCTGATTTTGTGTAATTTCTGCTCCTTAAGCACATGTCTTTTTAGCTTTCTTTACCTATCACAAATTGATCCCATCTGCTTGAGTTTATTTGTAAACATATAAATGGCTTGTCTGCTCAGAACACGCTTATGAGGAAATTTAGTTTTAAACTTCCCTGCAAGATGATGTAAGCACATTACTTTTTGGTACTATATGTAGCATTTTGAAAACACTTCAAGCAGAACTAAACATTCCTAATGTAATTCACATGTGAACTTGACCACAAGAGAAATAAGACTGACGCACATATGATGACAGAAGAGATGTAGGAACACATGCTCAGGAAAATGCAGTGAAGGTCATATGGGTCATTGCTACTGGCAGCCAAGTTTTGTAACAAATTTACTGTTTATTGAGTATGAAAGACCACTTAATTTTTCTCTGGAACCTCTGTATTAGGGCTTTACTTTCCTGGAGGAAGCCATGCTAAGGATTTTTATGCACAAAAACACCCATCATCCTCCGCTGGATTTGAATTTGTAACCTTGGGTATATGAGGCTTGCATGGAACCATTGCATCATGGAGGGCAACAGTGAAACTTAAGTCATGTAAGGTGACATTTATGTCAAGATTGCTTATTTATCATGTTTCAAAAGGCACAAATTGAATAATGAGGATATATAGCCAAAGGTGTATTATTTGTGGCAAGATTTTTATATAATTGACACCTTCAAAAATGGTGATTTGTGAGGGGATAAATCCACAAAAGTGTAACACATGTGACTGATTTATTTCACTATATTATCTGAAAGCTATACAAATTAATGCACGAGGGCAAAATGCCTAACAACAGTAATATCTGTGACAAAGCTTTTTCTGAAAAACAAAAAAATTGAAATAAAAGCAGAAGCTTTTCCGGTGACAAATGCATTCTGGGTATTTTTGGCCTTCAAGCCAGGTGAGGTGATGTGTGGGATCGATGTTTCTGGAGAGCTCTCCCATCATCAGGATGATGTTGCTCTGGAAACATTGATGACACATCTTTCATTGATTCACGAGTTCAAAAAATAAAACAAGTGTGATTTCTGTAAAAAGACTTTTAATGTATAAAACTTGAAAGAAGTAAAATTATGAAGGCAAAAGCCAAACAAAGCAACATTTGTAATAACACTTTTGTAGACACAAATTCAATCACAGTGGCATAAAGTCAAACTATTGTAACATTAGTAAAACATTTTTACTGCTTTATAACATTTGCAAAGCCACAAAATTATTCTTAAGAATGAAAAGCCAAGGAAATGTAACATTTCTGACAAGGCTGTTACTGATTTACAAAATTCAATAACATAAATTGGTTCATGAAGTCAAAGTACCCAACAAGTGTGACATTTGTGACAAGGTTCTTACTGATTTATTAAATTTTAAAAGACAAATTCTTCTTAAGTAGAAAAGCCTATGAAATTTGTGACAATGCTTTTACTCATATATCATCTATGAGTCCTGAAAGCCAAAAAATGTGACAATTGCAACATGGCTTTTACTCTGCTACAACACAAAAATGGTTTTACGAGTACATAAAGCCTTCTGATTGTAACATTTATTAATAAAAAATGCAAAAGAATGTGCACTGTTGTTTTCTTCATAGCTAGCTGACTTAGCATCACATTGGCATTCTGCAGTTATCACAGTTTATACCACCATCCTTCTTTATGTCATGTGCAGCATAACTTGTCATAATGTGCCTCAACTTGTGTTTATTTTCTTCCATTATTTGTTAGCATGCCATCTCTCGAATGAAATTCATTCCAGATATTATTGTTCTCTTTCAGCAGTTTGAAAGTGTCTTTCATATGCTTCCTGTTTAGCAGAAGTAATTGGGTTGCTGTCTTCTGTTAGTACACAAGTCAGCCTTGACATTATTTTATTAGCTCATACTCATTTCATGTATCTTGCTTTAAGTTTATGTAATGTGTCCAAGTCTTTTAAGATTAGAATTTTCCATACTAAGTTGAGTTGTACATTGCTATTGGTGTGATAGCTGTCTTGAAAAGTGTTATGTTGCGTAACTTAGTTTGTGAACTGTTTGAGGTAATTCACAGATTTTTGTTTGTTTGTTGTTTTTTTTTTTTGCATTTTTATTAATGAGGTTTAAACTAAATAATGAATGTAAACACAATGTCACATAAAAATTTGAAAAAATATAAAATTAAATGGCAAATTTATAAACAAAAAACTCATACAAGCAAACTTAAAATTAGCATGATTTTCACAGCTTAGTACGTTTTCTCCATTAGTTTGATGCTCTTCTTCTGTAAATATAAATATTGAAGAAATATAATACATGTTTTCCTGAAGGGAAAATAATTACATTAAAAAATATACATGATATTTCAACTACAATTTACTAGTAATAACATATTATCAATAAATTACAATATATAAAATTTCATAAAATACAATTTTAATTTCTTTAGCATCATTTACACTCTCAAAAAATACACTAATCTCCTCTAGATCCTGAATCGTTGACATAAACATTGTGCATTTCTTCTGTGGTAAAATTATGCTTGTTTGAACTAGCCATCTTTGAAACATATATGCAGAATGATCTGTAGACTTGCAGGCTTTCAAACAAAATATACTTTCATTTTTTTCCTGGGCTCTTCTGCCATCTAATAGATTCTTTTGTTAACTAAAACACCCTTTGACATAACACAACAAATGATATGTGACCATGGACCATCATAAATTTCTGTGTATATTTATACTTCACTATGATCAGAGCCCATCATGTATCATGAGCATAGCCCACAGTCAGACCAAAAAATGTTAAATCCACTGCTGAAGTTAGCTGTGAATGAGGATAGCATTTAAGCAGCGGTTCCTAAGTAATTGATACCACCTCCAGTGGACTATTTTGTACCATCAATGTGACTTTCATTGGTCTTTTTACTTGCTTTCCTGAAATAAATTTTGAGTGACATCTCAAAAGTAAACTACACAATTCTTTTGAATCTGAGCAGTAAGCTGGAAAAGTACAGGAGGCAAAGGGAATCTTTGTGTTTCGTGACAACGGTGACAATTCCTAGGTACATTTACAGCTTGGACATTAAAGCACCACTAATAATACAGACTCCACTTGCTTCTACTGCTGATTGTGAAGTTTGTGGGATTGTCTGATTGACTGCAAAAACTGAAAGTCGTGAATTCTGCTGTGCATACAGTAAAAATGCTATGTCAAGATCAATAGTTGCTTGTTGGCATCACTGATTGATTGATGAGAGAAAAAGATTACATGAAGAGCAACGAATTGGCTGATCCTCTACTTTGTATTCTGCATATTGTTGACGAGGTTTGAAGGTCCAAAGATATCCATTTGCATCTTATGCCTGAGGAAATTCTATTTCAACTTCCTCCTGGATTATTTCTGAGTATCTGCACCTATCAAAAGTGTATGCAATATGGGTTTCTTTGTGGTTTCAGAGCAACACAAAAAGTAAAGGGTTGGTGCTGCAGTGCAAGTTTTGCGGTTTTTTAGTATAAGGGGGATGGTTTATTCTACCAAATAGTGACTGGGGACAAGGCAGATCCATCACTGAATGTTCAAATCAAAAAGAATGTGGAAAGGAACAGATGAGCCAATGCTAAAGAAAGCAAAAGATGTTGAATCAGCGGGCAAGATCACAGCTGCCTTCTTCTGGAATTTGAAGGGTCTTTGCTCCTGCTATTGATATTGGATCATTATTACCTCCTATAAGAATTATTCCCTTTATTGTCCTCCAACTATTGTTGAAATAATACCTGCCTTGTAGGACCATGACAACAGCTATTATAAAGTGCTGAGAAAACTCAGAAGGGAGATCCAAACAACAGGAAAACAAATTATGCAAAATGTTCTATTGTTTCCAAGAAAATGCACATTTGATGCTGCTTGTGAAACTCAAGTCCTGTTTCAGCAGTTTCAATGGATATTTTTGCTCATTCATCTTACTCTCCTGATCTTGTACCAAATGATAACTATGTTTTTCTCCAGCTCAAGCAAAATTTCAGGGCATGAGTTAAAACAGGAAGTGTAAAGATGGCTAGCCAGTTTAGCAGGAGAGTAATTTGACACTAGAGTAAAAAAAACTGTTATCATGTTTCCAAAAGTAAATTGAGATTCAATGAGATTTATAAAAAAATAATTATTGAAAATAAATTTTAAAATCTACTATTTTTGAAATATTTAGAAATTCTATTATATTTTAAAACATTGAAATAAAGAACTCTTCTGCAAGTGTTAGTATATAATTGCACCATCAGAACTGCATTCTAATATTTCATGAATATAAGAACTTTAAACTCTAAAATCCTACACAACTTTTGAGACACTCCTCATAAATAAAGTTTTATTTAGGACACTTCAACTGCTGCAGTTCTTAGTGTCCTATTCTATATTGGACATGAACAGCTGCTTAATGTTTCTCTAAGGCTTCTTATCAGGATCAAAATTCTGTTACTAGCCATAAATATGTGACATAGAACCAATGGTTTGGTCTCCCTTCAAAGGATTTTATGCCCACAAAAATGTCATTACCCTCGGCCAGGTGTCATCTGCATTGTATTAATCAAGGCTGTGGAGGAGCTGTTCCTGGTTATGTCCATGATGTCTGTTATCATGATGTTGAACAGGACTGGACAGAGCTCACTATGTATCCATGAAGCCCTCCCACCCCATTTGCTTGGAATATTATTTTAGAATGTTTGACTTCATTCTTTACCTAAGGATGCATACATTTATTTTATTTGTTCGAAATACCTATCATGTAAGAATATGCTATCATCAGCCCAGGCTGTTACCTTGCAATATTGTAAGCCCATATTTTCTTTTGCATCTAGTACATCTTTATGTTAATACCAATACTATTCCTACCACTATCAACACAGTTTACTACTGCTTATAATAATAGTGTTGCATATTTGTCCCAATAATAATAATAATAATTAGGACTTAAAACATGTACATGTTTAAGATCTTATTATGTATTAAAGCTGTTTTTTAACATCCCATAAACTTATATTTCATTTGCCTCCTTTTTACAGACCACAACCATTTCTTTCTAACTTTGGTCAAGTAGACCTCTATCTGTGCTAAAATGTTTAGAAAAGGCTACTTTTCTGTCTAATTTCATCCATTTTCTATTTATGTGCTCTTTCATCCAAAGCTCTGTCCCTTTACATTCAAAAACTTTAGTTCTGCTGTTGTCGCTGTTGGCATGTGGTTCCTGATTGGGGCCATACCATAGGTGCCTGGTATTCACACCTTTTTTTTTTTTTTACGTCAAGGACATATTCAGATGTTTATTTTCATGGCTATCCAAGCCATTCACAATTTCATATATAAATAGTGCATTCACTGGTGTATATACCTATAAAATAATTAAGATGATAATACCTCTCCATCATGTAAAAATAATATACCACTCATTCCAAATAAGCAATGCAGTTCTCATCATCACAGAAGAAAGGCTATGTGAACACTCACCATTTAAGCCTGGAGAGTATGAAGATTGGTGTTACAGTAAACAGGAACTTTGATGAAAATTATGTTGTCAGTATCAACTTTTTGCAGCAATGAAGATTTTTGTTTGTTGGATAACATTTACACAATTGTTTATGCAATTCTTTATCCCTGCAGTACTGAATGCCTGACTCATATTCCCATTATATTCTGACAATGCACACTTGGAAAACTTCTCGAAAAAGTAATACTCAAACGTCTCAATTCCCAACTAAATAAAGAAAACATTTTAATTGCAGAGCAATTTGGATTCCGAGCAAAACACTCAACAACTCTTGAACTAATCAGGGCAACCGAAACTATATCGCACGGCTTCAACTTCAGCAAATCAAAAGGGGCTTTATTATTAGATGTTGCACGAGCCTTTGACACAATATGGCTTGCTGGCCTACTCAAGAAGCTCAAAACAATAAATATACATGACCCACTCAATAAACTCATAGCAAACTACCTAAGCAATCAAAATTTTATATCCAGAGTAAACAATCACCTGTCATCTGAACGCCCAATCAAAGCCGGAGTACTACAAGGTAGCATACTCGGGCCAACTCTATTTAATATCTATGTAATTGACATCCCAAAAACTGAAAATACAAAATTATACATTTATGCGGATGACATTGCAATTATGACCCAATCAGGTAAAACAGAATTCATACACAGCAGATTTCAGAGGGCCCTCAATAACCTAGAGTACTGGCTTACAACATGGGGATCAAAGTAAATGCACCAAAAACTCAGCAATCATATTCGCAAAGCGCATCAATCACAGATTTCCCAGACACCGCCTGCCACCACTTACCATATTTCGTGAACATATTGGATGGACAGATGCATTCCTGCATATTTTAAACCCAAATAAGTTTGTACTGAAGATTTTGTCAGTGTGTGAAGGACAGAAGTTTTTCACATACTAACCATGAAATTAGGGGAGAGCTCTTTTCTATTGTTGAAAATTGTTGTGAAGTTTGGAAGTGCCCAAAAGGGAATACAAGCTGCTAAGAACTGGATCCAGAATCCCAACAAAATCAATTACTTGGTTATATCTTTCTACAAACTTTATGTTGCAAAACCTACTAGTCTGGATTTTGCGCTACAACAAAAATCAGTATTATTTTTCAGCATTATGCCAAAAAACCTGTAATTTCTTAAATGTCAAAATGCAACTCAAAGTTCCCAAACATTGCAAAGTACATCATACTCATGGTACTGGAGAGAACCAAGTTCAGCCCATGGTTAGCACAGTTTAGGGTAAAGTGGTTTTCTTTTTATTTTTTTTGTTTTTTATACTTCACTGATTTTTTCCAGCCAGCTGCCTCATCATTGTATCTTGACCTCTAAATAGGCCACATCTAAACCCAATTTTCCTAATTCTGTCATTATTCTCTATTAAAATATTTGTGCTCTCAATGTTGTGTACGAAAACATAAAAGAATCTGAAAGATTGCATCGAAATTATATAGCCAAGCTATAGAATAGTTCTTAATAGACCTTTATTGTTTTAAATCTATCTTTTGGTTAACAATTCTCCGTAAATTGTTTGGCTTATTTTGCTAATATTACTTTTGAATTTGGGCGAGTTTGAATAACGTCTTAATATCCAGCCCACGCCGTTGCCGAGTGGTTAGACCACTCACCTCTCTCTGTGGCGACCCGGGTTCAATCCCAAATGACAGCATATGCGATTTGTGGTGGACAACGAGGCTCAGGGGCCGGTTTTCTCCGGGTCCTTTCGGTTTAACCCTCCATCGCATTTAACCGATGCTCTATCGCCAATCCATGTGTCCCCAGTGGCATTGCCTTGGTTGCCATATGTAGCAAAAGCGGGATTTTACTATATCAAAAAAAAAAAAAAAAAAAGAAAGAAAGTTCTGCTTTTATATGTTTTGTACGTATTAATATGATACCTATTGGGGAAAATAAAATTCTGTTAGACTGTTGTACTAGTTTCTGTGGTCTATGTTACAACGTTAACAACAATAATTTCCGTGGGTTATAGGTGTAAAAAATGAAAAAATAACTGATAAAATTGATGGTTGAAATAGCTATTACTGCTGATACAACAGCTTTTAACTGCAAGCAAAATCTTTTTCGGGCATCTCAAAAATTACATCCACTTAGCGCCATTGTTTATGTCTCATTTCCGTATTTTTATTTGGGGTTAGATATAATTCTGTATAGGTAGGCTTAGCTAAGATTTTTCTTATGTTTCTATTGAAACGCCTTTTAATAAACCCAAGATTTTGTTACATGCTTTGATATTTTTGTTGTATTACTGCCTTCTAGCATTTGAAATTATTGATACAAATTATATACGCGTTCTATACTCTCTGGTTGGAGATAGTAAGCTCTCTTCGTAAATAGAACGTCTTTGGTAATTCGATGCAAATTTTTATTGACATTAGAGTTTCTGTTATCTTCACCTTATTTTATAGCACTTTTTAAACAACATTGAAATTTGCTGACATACTGTTTCTTTTCAGACTCATTTCTTCAATACTGTAAGTATAATAAACTGAAATTATACCCTCAGCTTTAGTCCTACATTATTCCCTCTGATATTTTATTAGCTTGGGATGTCACATGAAAAGTAAAGTTAAACAAAATGTGCACTTTACACGACAAAGCCGTCAGATATATAAGCAGTGTGATACACATATCTTATTTAAATTTCTTTCTATTAAGAATGTTTATTTGACGATCGAATGCTACAATTTTGCCTTAGATAACCGGAAATCGTCAAGGAAAACATAACCAACTGTACAAAATTGTTAACAAACTCCAGGTTAAGGTATCTGGTGTTCGGAATACCGGAAACTCGATTTTAATAACAGCAATAACTAAACTTAACCTTTTAACTGAAGGTCGTAATACAAGCCCTTAATAACATTTCTACAGATTTAAAATTTTACTTAGATTGGGGCATCTGTTTAATTGGCTTTATTTAGTTACTACTGTCTAACTTTACTTTGTGACTGGGGTCTATCAGGGGCACCTCGCCAGAGGGAGCTAAAAGGAAGGAACATATATATCCACCTGTTGATGTTTGTAATAAACTTAAAAATGAATTACAAAATTAAATTCAAGCATAGCAATCAGAGCAGATAAAGATAAAAATTATTTTTCATAGCAGCTACTAATTAAAATATAAATGGTGTGTTATTTATTGATGCTCTTAACTGCTTGTGGTTCTCAGTGTCCCATTCTAAAGTTGGTGTGAAAGACCGCTTAACACCCGAAAAAATCCATCGTCCTCTGCCAGGTTTGAACCCACAACCTTGAATATATGAAGTTAACATGGTAACCGTTACACTATGGAGGGCGACAGCTACTAATTAGCTTAGTTTTGTTAGAATGTAGCTTTAGTGTCTTCTACTTGATCTGTTATAACATTTTATGGAATATTCTAACTATTAATTAAGAAAAATTTAAATTCTTAATTATTCCACTAGCGTTGCCTAGTTTCATAGCTAAAAATGGTAATAATTGCAGAAATAGTGTTCCTGTATTTGGCTCACAGTCGACATGCTGTTGTATGACTATCTGGTTCTGTCACTGTAGGAGGTTGTTTACTAACAGGAGATGTGAGTCATTAGATAAGAAGGGAGCAGTAATATGGATACATATACAGTACCTTTGCTACATAACTTCACTGCATTTCCCCCATTCTGTCATCACACATGCATCAGTCTGACTTCTGTTCTAGTCCAGTTCATGTGAATAACATTAGGAATGTTTAGAAGTGTTTAGTTTTGCTTGAAGTACTTTCAAAATGCAGTATACAGTACCACGCGTATGTGTTTACATCATCTTGTATGGAAGTTGTAAGGCAAATTGAAACTAAATTTTCTAGCCTGTGTGTTCTGAGTAGAGAGGCTATTCGTTTGCTTGTAAATAAATTCTTGGGTACTGGATCAATTTGTTATTGGAAATGAAAGGTAAACAGGCATCTGCTTACAGAGCAGAAATTAGATGAAATCAGAGAAAGGTTAGAATGGTCACTTCGAAAATCTTTTAGGCAACTTGCAAAACAAACTGACATTTCGAAAGCTTCAGTATCGAAAGCAAAAAATACTTGTAAAACTCAATCCATACAAGGTTACTGTTGTCCAGGAATTGCTATCACCAGATCGGAGTTGGGTAAATGTTTGTAACTAGATTTTGAGGAATGTTAATGATGGAACAATCAATCTACGATTAATACTGTTCAGTGACGAAGCATGGTTTCATTTACCTGGCCATGTGTCATCACAACACAACTGACATTATGCTACAGACAAACCCAAATTTGTTCATGAGACTCCCTTGCATGATTAAAAAATTGTGGTATGATGCGCAATAAATGGATACAATAATAGGGCCTATTTTTTATGAATGAATCTTTTTATGAAAGATCCAGAAATAATGTATTGGCACCTGTTTCAAATAGCTGACTGATATTAAATATCAGTACAAATATTTCCAGCAGGATTTTGCCATTGTGCATGCAGCTGATGAATCATTACAGTTCATTGTAGAAATTTTTTGGATAGAATCATTAGTGCGCTTTCTTCCCTGATCTTATGGCATGCAATTTTTATTTCTGGGGCAACTTGAAAAATAAATATACAAAACTAATCCCCACAGGTTAGAAGAATTAAAAGAAAATATCAGGACAGAAATTAGCTATCGAAAGCTGAGCTATTGCATGTGAATGAAAATTTCCTCAGAAGATGTCATAGATATATTGATGCAGATGGATGGCATTCCTAACATCTCCTGTCATAAGGTATGCTTTGTGTTTATTCTGATAGTTTCACTGTGTTTTGAGATTATATTTGATGTACATGTATATGCAACTGGGTGATGGGCCGTGCAACTCTCAGGCAAGTGCAGAATTTGTGACTGGGAGACAGACCGTGCATCTAACGGCCAAGTTTTGTAGCATACTTACTCCATGTGACTAGTAGGGTTGCGATTTTGGTGGAATAGTTCACCTATAAAGGGATGAAGGATTTATTTGTAAAATTTAAGAGAGTGTAGCAATTTTAGAACATGACTCATCATTTTTTTTTTTTTTTTTTTTTTTTGATAGTGTTTAATGTTTTGATAGCCTGCTTTAACTACTTGTGGCACTGCAGGCGATCATCAATTGTATTTAACAAATAAGTTTTCAATGTATGTTCTCTGATATCATGGGTTTGTAAACATTATGGAGCCTTATGCTGTATATAAATTAAGGCAAATGTAACTTTTATTGTTGCATTTCACCAGAAGTACACTGAATACCATGAAACCTCTTTTGCCAGCTGCAAGATCATATATCTTGTGAATGCATCCTTTCTCTCCCTTTCACCTTCCTCTGGCGAGGTTCCCAGTGATGGGCCCCAGTCACAAAAGTGTAGCTGCAGCAATAATATCTAGATAAACCCAGTTAAGTAGACGCCCCAATCTTAGTATAATTTTAAATTGTAAGTGCTTATATTACAATCTGACAGTTAAAAGTTAAAATTTGCGAATCATTAGTTATTGCCAACTATTAATTAAATTGAGTGCCTATTATTATTATGAGTGTTAGCTACCCGTAAGTACCTGGAGGTTGTTAACATTTTTGTGCGATTGGCTATTTTTTTCTTGCACAACTTTATGCTATTTAGGACAAAAGTTGTAGCATTAGATCTTGAAAATAAACTTTCTTGTGTAATTTTCTTTAGCCTATCATGTTATTTTTTGTGTAGAATAAAATCTAAAGCTTTATTAAATTGGTATTAATATAGATTGTTTGGGATAGCTATTACGTAGTAAAGTATGCCTACTTGCTTTTAATATTATGAAGTCTGTAGTTTAGGAAGCAGTACATTTTTAGCACTAATGTACATATACATATGGGTTATACAAATTATTAAAGGAGTTTGGAATAAGTGAAATGCATTTCAGGATACATTTGAGTGCTGTGTTATGTCATATCATTCTCAATGTAATTTATTTAGATTAACGGAAAATGTTGCCCTCCATGTTGTAATAGTTACCATGCTAATTTCATATACCCAAGGTAGCGGGTTCAAACCCAGCAAAGAACGATGGATTTTTTGGGGCGTAAAAATGCTTAGCATGGCTTCCTTCAGAAGGGAAGTAAAGTCGTGGGTCTCCCGCGTCGTAGATCTATGGCACGTAAAAAACCTCAAGCCTGATAGAAAGGCCTCTAAGCAAAATTAAGTAGTAATCTTTCACTCCCAGTATAGAATGGGTTGCTGAGAACCACAGCAGTTAAAGAGCGTCTATATATAAA
Source organism: Hymenopus coronatus (assembly GCA_030762935.1). NCBI lineage: Eukaryota > Metazoa > Arthropoda > Insecta > Mantodea > Hymenopodidae > Hymenopus > Hymenopus coronatus. The sequence goes on along the minus strand of CM060899.1, from coordinate 29,311,481 downwards.
ACACTTTAATTTCATTTAATGGGAAATAAATGAATTTTTCATAACTAGAAGCATGTTGGTAGCAGAGTAGGCTAGTGTCTGTCTTGATTTATCATGTGTTAACACATATTGTATTAATATTATTGTGTAAAGAATTCAAAACTGAATAGGGCATCAGTAAAATAGTTTATCTGATGTTCAAGTATTTTAGGTACTTATTTTATTTCTAACAGTGTTTAACATTATGGAAAGAAAAGTAGTGGTAGTTCTATTGAGTGATAAAATGACCCATAACTGATAAAGAGATTGTGATGCTACTAGCAATTGTTATAGAGTATAAGTTTGATAGCAAATAAAGCCATTGTGCATATTTTCTTAAGTAAATTAATCCCTAATTCCTATCCTCAAATCTAATTTTGGATATCTAGTTCCTATTACATCAAAATGTTTCTGCACTTCAGTCTCTGTATTGTTATACAAAAGGAACAATGTAGAAAGCTTCCGGCTTTCAAATAACATGATTTTTTACAACTGTTTGGCAATTTGCACATTTAGTGTTCATGTATTCAATTCAGTATAGTTTATTATACATTTTTCGCCTTTTTTAGATATATATATGATTATTAATTAATTTTGAAGAATGAAGATAAAGAAACAATGGTTTGCACATGTAAGGTATACCTTTTTTATATATTTGTTTTAAAGTAATGATGCAAAGAAAGCATGGTTTGCACATTAATGTATTTATTTTAAAAGTTGCATGCTCTGAGAAAAAAATGTGTCCAGGGACTGTAACATAGGCAGAGTGGAAATATCGCCTGCTGTGCCATAAGTAGTAAAAGTGGGTATTAAACACTATAAGAAAAAGAGTGGAAAATATTAGTGGAAGGCACTCACATGGTTGGTGGGGAGACTGAAAATGAAGTGACGGGATCCAAATTGCATGTCATATCCAATTTTTAAATTTAAGGTTAAGTTTCCTTTTGATTTACTTCCTAAAGGTTACCTACAAAATGTGTGATAGACTTTTATGAATATCAGTTAAAATGGGTTGCATTATGCTGAAGTGAATATAACTGCCATGCTCATTAAAACAGTAAAAGAAAACTATAACCATACTTATGCTGAAATAAAAAGCCAGATGTATTATGCAGTCAAAGTCTAATGTTAATTAAAGCAATTAGTGCAACTTTCAACAATTTTATCACATTTACAAAATATCTTCTTATTCCAAACCTGGATTTTAATGCCTTTCTGTCCTGTTATGTATATATGTTATCATGAAATTGCTATCGACTGTCATTCATGGCTGAAGGTATGTCATTTTTGTATGGTTACCTCCAAAACTTGAGGTGATAGTTTACAGCTAAGAAGAATAACTCTTGGTTAGCTGTTAACCGAAAGCTGTAGGAATATGAAAATTTTCTCTGGCTGCCAGTTAATATCTATCCGGAGCATTAACCAGATATCGTAATACAAGTCCTGAAATATTTAGTTCTTATTTAAGCATAGAATCAGCTAAGAATAAGATATTTATTATGTACTTAAACTCTTAGCCAATGCCTGATTTACAGATTTAAGATTTACAGATTTAACAATTCCATCTGAACTAATTATAAACACCATTTTCTTGAAGAACCTAGGGAATTTTTAAGTGCAAAGGGATTTCTAAAGCATATCAGGAGGATGTTTCATTGACAGAACATCACTACCCTGGTAACTAGTTGTGGCATGTTGATGAACCTGGAATGTTTGCCAGGTTTATTCAATAGGAAAGATTTATATAAATAAGTGACAGTTAATATAGTTAACTTTTGAAAGCTCACTTAAAGAAAAAAATTAAAAGCAATTTTATATCGCACGACATTTGAAATGTATTCAAATATGTAGCCAGAAAAATAAGCTTCTAACAAAGGTACTCATGAGCTTTGATATCTTTTGCAAAATAAATGAGAACCTCATTCTATTTAGAATTGGTGATAAAATTATCATCAATATAAGAATTTCACAATTCACCTGCTTAAAACTAAGTTGAAATGATCAGGTAAATTACTATCTTATCTGGAAGACGGATTGGCTGAATTGTTGCCGATGCCAGCTACCAAAGCTTACACAGGAAATTACTATTTTAGCTTTTAATAAGTCATCTGATAATGTAAAAAGTAATGTTATGTTACATTAAATTGCAATGTGGACCCTGTTTTGAGCTTAGACACAAGTCCAACTCTAGGATGTAGATCAAGTCAAAATTGCATTTATTAATTACTCTTGATAATTATTAACACATTTATTTATGATTAACTCTGATATTCAATTTTTCAGAGGTATCAATTTTGCATAATTTATGATGTGTGTGTACAGTAAGCATTCTTAGAATATTCATGTATTATATATTTACAACACTGCATTAATTATTATTAGTATTTTTTAATTGAAATCCTCCTGTGTATAGAAGGTGTGAGTAATGAGGTATATTTTCAATTGTGACCTAAACTGGTTTTTGTTCATATACAGTTCTTGTATAGGAGCTTAAACTAAATTAAATAAAACTACATATTGTAATTAACCCCTTTTTGGAATGTCTGCAAATAATTGTTAGCATATGTAAGTCCTGTGTGTTTCTAGTCTCTTTGTTATGTTTATCTGCATTTTTTTGTAAATTTTTCTAGGTTATTTATTAGAAATAACAATACAGCTAGAATACATTTGCAGGCTAATGGCAAAATTCCAAACATTTTGAATAGTGGTTTACAGCGAGTTGATTATCTTGCCATTCTTATTACCTTTTATTACATACTAAAACCATTTTTTGCATCTACCGAATTTCCCAAGAATATTATTCCTATGTAATCCATGATGGAGAATACACATAATAAACTGTGTTGTTTAGAATGCTCTTATTAAAGCTGAATTAATGATCCGATTGCAAAACTTGCAATGCTCATTTTGGGCAAGATATTATAATCAATATGGTAATTGCAATTTGTATTACGATCTATAATAAGACCCAGAAATTTTATATTGATAGCTTCTGCAATTCATGGCTTTCACATTCTATCCTTAAGCCTGAAATGCTTCTTTGCTTTGTGCCAATCTTAATTTTTTTTTTTTTTTTTTTTTCAAAATTGATACAAATTTTGTTACTTTCAAATCAATTATTTAGTATGCTGAAGTGATGTGAATTATTTAGTATGTTACTAGAATCTGGGAGCTGACTGGTTTTGTGTTCTTTAATTGAATCAGTCGGTGGAGAAAGAAACTGTCACTTTTTTATGTTTTTCAGAAGACGAAAAACTGTTTAGCCAAATCAGAAATTTCTGTTTAACATTTTACTGTATTCGATATTGTAATCTTGGTAGTATTGTATTGATATACTCACTCCTTTGTTACTAATATTGCAAAAAAGTGTGTTTTTGAAAAAGATTATTTACCTTTCTCCACTTGATGGACGGTTTTTCAAAGCTTAATACTGTATTAATTTCAAAATGTTGGTTTTATTACAATCTGAGGTTTAACACCTTGTGTAACACAGTTACAAAGCCATACTTCATAAAAGAGACCAACATTTTATGAAATTAAGAATTCTGTAGAAACAAGAATGTGTAATATTTATTTATGCTAAGCTTTATACAGGTGAATATGACCGGTGTTCAGCCCTGGCTCTTTACCGGTCATATTCATATTTTACAATAGTTTATTAATTCTAGTTTATTACACCATTTTGTCTATTTACTGTCCATATCCATTTATTTTTCACTTTGCATAAGAATTGTCCAATCTTCTTACTATCTTTTTGAAACATTTCAACTACTACTACATTTCTATCTATTTTAAACCATTTCTTATTAATATACTCTTTTCTGCAAATTTCAGTCTCTTTACATTTAAATAAAATGTGTTCCATATCTTCATTTCCGCCACATATAGGATATTGATTTTGTGGAATACCTTTCCTTAAACCTTTTAATCTGCATACTCCTGCTTTCAGCCATGCAATACCTTCTCGCTCCTCTTTATTTGTCACATCAATGTACTTTTCCCTTCCCCATGAGACTTTCATTGGTAATAAATTACGAGGGCCGTTCAGAAAGTAACCTCCGATCGGTCACAGTGCGGGTAGTGGGGGGAGTAGCGACGCCATCTGTGCATTCACGCACTCAGCAGGTTAGTCGGCATCAAGCCGTGGTCGAGTGAAAGTCGTACCTGCGCTAGTTTAGTGTTTGTGGCCGTTTGAAATGTGTACTGCAATAGAAAACCCCGCCAAATGTGAAGTGCGTGCTGTTATAAGGTTTTTTACAGCCAAAGGATATTCTGCAGCAGCTATTCATCGTGAGCTTTGTGCCGTGTACGGACCAAGAGTTATGAGTGAAGGAGTGGTCCGTGAATGGGTACGTTTATTTAAAAGTGGACGAGAAAACGTTCATGATGAAGAGAGGAGTGGTAGACCATCATTGGTCACGGCCGAACTCGTTCAGACAGTTGATGCAAAAGTTCGTGAAAACCGATGTTTCACAATGTCGGAGTTGTCTACTGATTTTCCACAGATTTCTAAGACTCTCTTGTACGAGATAGTGACAGCAAGATTGGGTTACCGTAAGTTCTGTGCACGATGGGTGCCCAAAATTCTTACCGACCACCACAAAACTCAAAGAATGGCCTCTGCATTAGACTTTCTGTCACGTTATGAGGCCGAAGGTGAACCATTGTTAAACAGAATCGTGACCGGGGATGAAACCTGGATTAAGTACGTGAACCCTGAGGCAAAAGAACAATCAAAGATGTGGGCACATTCAAATTCGCCTACCAAACCAATAAAAGCCCGGCAAGATTTTTCTGCCCGAAAATTGATGGCAACGGTGTTTTGGGATGCAAAAGGGGTGTTGTTGGTTGAATTCATGGAACGTGGGACGACCATTAATCAAGACGTGTACTGTGAAACACTAAAACAATTACGACGGGCTATACAGAACAAACGCCGTGGTATGCTGACTTCCGGTATCGTTTTTTTGCACGATAATGCCCGTCCTCACTCTGCTCGCAGAACAACAGCCCTTCTTGAGTCCTTCAAGTGGGACGTTGTCAACCATCCACCTTACAGCCCAGATCTGGCGCCAAGCGATTATCTCCTCTTCATGCATATGAAGAAATGGCTCGGGTCCCAGCGGTTTGATGACGACGAAGAGCTCAAAGATGCGGTCACAGGCTGGCTCCAGGCACAAGCAGGTGATTTTTATGCAGAAGGAATCTCAAAGCTTGTGAACAGATACGATAAGTGCCTCAATCATTATGGAAACTATGTAGAAAAATAGTGCAAAGATGTAGTTGTAAGATGTATATATTAAAATATTTTTATTTAACTTGGTGAATTTCTTGCAATCAACCGGAGGCTACTTTCTGAACAGCCCTCGTATATAAATCCCTCCCTTGCATATACTCTTTCTTTAATTCTATGTATCCTAATTCCCTCCACTTTATGAGCAGCTGTTTGACTTGTCTTTTAGTTACTCTACATTCTTCATCAAACCAGCCCTCATCTCTTTTGTAAACCTTCTTTCTCATTTTCATTTCCTCCCCAGCCCTTAGCATAATGATATTTAAGATATCCATAGCACTTTCAATTTCTTGTTCCTTTATCATAAAACTTATTCCACACTGACATATCTGGCCATAATTAGAGTTTAGTGTCTGCCTAAATTTATTGCAATACTCCTCCTTCCATTTGTATCTACTGTATTCTTCTATGTTACACTTTTCCTCCCTTAAATTATAGACTATTTGCTCTGTGCATGTTTTTATGTCTACTATCAATGGAAAATGCCCACTGTTGGAACTTAAATTGAGTACCTTAAAATTACTTAAAATATAGCCCATATTAATTGGCCATAATACATAATCAATCACACTTTGACCATTATTACTAACATACGTATATTCTCCATTCACATCTTCTCCATATTTCCCATTCAAAATATCAAAGGCATTCAATTCACAGAATTCTATAAATTTCATATAGCCTTTGTCAACTATCTTATCTTTGCTGTATCTAATTTTCTCAGGTTTCTCTAATGTATCATTACTCATCCAGCTATTCCCTCCAACATCATTTTCGCCAATCCTAATGTTAAAATCTCCCATTAATATAATCTCAGAATTACCATATCTCTCCTTTAAATGTTCTATTTCTATCTCTAGGTGTTTAAGGAGGTCCGGATTATGAAAGCGCTAAGGAAGAGGAGAATTGTATACTATACCTATACATATAACATTTTCAACTATTTGTTTCTCCTCTAATACAATCCATAGTATTTCTTTTCTCCTTGACCAAGTTTCTTTAACTCCTTTACTTAACATAACGTCTTCTTTACAAAAAAGCCTATGCCTCTGGATGCCCTCCCCTTTCTTGCTACCTTATCTCCTTTTATCCCTACAAAATCAAAATCCTTTACGTAAACCTGGTCCTCTTTTAACCATGTTTCAGCTACCACAAGATAATCAAGTTTCGTCAATAATTGATTTAAACTCCCCGCATATATTTTGTTTTTAACTCCCTCACAATTCCAGAATCCAAGCCTCCTTATATTCTCCCTTCCCTATTGTGAGCCTGATCTAAATCTAAATGTTTCTAGTGTTCTTTTACTCCTTAATTGTATCCCTTCTCCGGAAGGAATAGCTTTATTTCTGTCTAAAACTAGAATGCTGCCATGTTCAGATGATATAATGCTGTCTTCTTCCCCTTCTGTATTCACCCCGCTACTCTGTTGCCACGCCTTCTTTCCCTTCGAAGCCAAATTACGTGCTGCTATTACTTCCCCTCTTCTCGGTGACACTATTTTCTTGGGTGACGACACTCTGGTGGCTCTTCCTCCTGTTGCTTCCTCTGTTGACATCATTACTTCGTCAGCTGTTACTTCTCTCGTAAGGATGTTGGATGACGTCCTATCTGCATATGCCGTTCTCATATCCATGCTGACAGGCGGATTTCGGTTCAAACACACACTTTCCCTGTCTTCACCCACATCCATTCCTTTTTGCTTGGACTTTGATCTTCCTGTTGTACTTCCTGAAGTTGGCGTTGACATCTGCTGAGTAATTTCCTCTGTGCCTGATTGGGGTTCTCTTAGCTCCTTCTTGTCCAGATGCGATGTCTTTTCTCCGTCAATCCACAATTGGAAATTTCTAATATAAGCTCTTCTTCCCTGGGCTCTTGCTTCTTTCATTTTTTGTACCAAATTTCTTTGCAGAGCTCTCTTCTTAGGTGATAAATCTTTATTAATAAAAATGTCTGTTCCTTTTAATTTCTTGGCTCTTTTAAGTACTTCATGTACTAATTGGGCTGTTCCAAATTTCACTATAATTGCTCTTTGCCAAGTTGTCTTCCAACTCGATAAGCTTCAATAATTTCACATCTATACAATTCCAAATTCAGCTTTTCCTTCGTTATTTCTAATATTTCTTCTGCTGGCCATTTATACCTTCTTTCCTTAACTCCTATGAACACTAAATTAAATCTTCTCTCCCTTTCTTCCAATCTTTCCATTCTTTCCTTAACCATTTCAACTTCCCTTCTTGCTTCCTGCACCTCAACTCTAACATCTTCTTTGATATCTGTTGCCATCTTTTCCAATTGTTTACCTATTCGCTGTTCCATGCCTTCTATTTTGTTCATTTTCTCAGTCAGGTTTTCCAGCATTGTTTTTATATCTGCAGGGCCGGGGTTTACCTCAATTCCTTCAATCACTAACAACAAAGTTATAACTCTTGCTAAAACCAATATGTTTGTCATCTTCTCTCCAAAACTGTGTTTACTATTCACCAATTTTACTTTTCTAAACTGTCCAATTCTTGCTCTATACACTGTAATGTCCACTCCCATCGTGACTTAGATCCTTCTTCCTTCACCGCAGGAGCACCTCTCAAAACACAACCTTCCTCTATCACTGCTGGCTTAGCACTCATGTGTAATATACAAATAACCGTTATAGTTCCCATATCCTAAATAAGTGATTTATGAAATCACTGGCCACTGCAATATATCTTCATAAAATTTCACTCCATCTTCCCTGTGTAAATATTTCACTAGCTTGTGTTTGTCCTCCATTTTCTTCAGCTGAATGGGCACTCTGAGTTGTGTATATGCTAACTCCAAATCCATGCAAAGCTTAGATCGGGTTTTCAGCAAACAGAATGTATGTGTCAGACAACTGTTGATGAATGGGCATATCCTTACTATTCCAGGCAAAGCAGTTTCATAAATAATTCCTTATACTGTTAAATTGCAAATGATTCTATCATGCTCTTTGAAAAATCCTTACTTTTTGTTTCTACAGAAGCAACAATTTTCTTGAAAAACTGAGGCTACCACTTGTCAAAATTCATAATGTTTTCTCCTCATTACTCCAAACACTTGATCACATGGAAGGTACAAGTGACTCTTCTCTGGAAATCAGTGAATGATCTTGTTTATCTTGCCCAACCATGTTAATCCAAGGCACATTCGGATTAGCGTGTGATTTTTGTTATGTCCTGATACTCCATCAGAGAAGAGGCAGAGTTCTTTAATATTTTCTGACATAGAAGTACGGAGGTAATCATATAAGAAGGAACATACCTCATTTGCCCCCTTCTTTTGCTCACTTTCATGATACAGATACACGACGCAATGTCTGGATTTGATGTTATAATACAGAAACTGTTTACCCATAGCTGTCTAAGGTAAAATATTTCTTGCAAAGGGATGTTTGGTAAAGCCAAATTCTGCATAAAGTCAAATGCCTAATCAGCAACATGACTATCCTTATTCTGTTCCATTTGCTTTAATGCAGTATAAAATCTCTTGCTCCTACACTTTTGCACATCAAGATCAATTTGTGCTGTTCTGTTGCTGCTGTCAGGGATATGAGGGTTTTTTATTTTGGCTTGTAAGTTCCTCATATTTGTTGCAAACATCAATTTGTGGACGGCTAAAAGCATAATTAGCATTTGCAGGAAAATACTTTCTATAAAAATCATGCTTGACATCAAACTCAGGATATTTCTGCTGAAAAAGATCATGCATTAATTTGATATTCAAGCGTATGTCTAAGTTTTGTATTTCTTTGCCAGTATAGTATGTTGTCCAAAGGGGGAATGAATGCATATGATCATATATTGCTTTTAAGACATTTTCTGTAATTTTGGCAGTGCACTCATTTTCACCTCATTTATATCTTGGAATTTGTCCTCCAACAATTCAAAATAATCACTTTTGTGATATGGTATGATGGTCAAGAAAAGCTAATTTGCAAATATTCAGGTGTCTACCTTCTACAACAACAAAATAATCAAAAGAATGTTGTCTCTTGTTGCCATCCATTCTGTTGTTTCCTTGGTCATCTTTGCTTCAGGCCTTTAACAACAATAAGTTCTTGCAAATGTATATCTTGAGCATTTTTATCTTCTATGTCAAGAAAATCTGACGGAATCTTCAGGTGTTGTGCATTATGAATTTAATACTGCAATGGTTTTTCATTTATCTGCAATATGCTCCTATGCATTTCCCGGATACAGAATTGCCCTGGTAGTTCAAATATCTTAAGCCATGAACTCTTGCACATTTTATTTTCCTCCTTTTGTGTTCATTTCACTTTCTTTTAGGTGACATGATTGCTTAACTATAACAAGCTTCCAACCAAACAACTGCACTCTCAGAAATTACGACAAATCAAGAATGATGATGCAGGTGTAAAATGCCATCCATTGTTGAAGCATATTCATGGTGTAATAGGAGTGCTTCCGATACTGTGTATATCGAGTTTACTGAAGAGAAAAGAACTAAGTCACTGACATAATTCCTTTCTCCTCCTGATGAAGTCATAGGAAGTGAATTTTCTCTGCTAAGGAGTCACTAGTCATAATTCCTTTCAACACAGGGCAATGTATTTATGCCAAATTATAGCAGATGTAACAAAAAGTGAAAAAAAGGACTTAGTTCCTTTCTCCACCGACCGATTCAATTATAATACTAGCATCATCCACAAAAACAACTGGATAAGCATTGTTGTTTATTAGTGCAGATAGATTTATTAATGTACAGTAAAAATAATAAGGGACCCAGTATAGAACCTTGTGGCACACCATGCTTTATTTCAGAGTATACATTTCTAATATATGATGTGTTTATTATAACCTGTTGTTTTCGGTTCGATAAGTAAGGTACAATCCATTGATCTACTTTGTCCCCAACACCATAGTGAAACCCATCTGTGCAGGAGCAGCTTCATTAATGTTAATATACATACTTTAAAGTATGTTCTAGTTTAAAAAATAAAGTTACAAAAGGAAGTAGTAATGGACACATATTTATAACTTTAACATAAGATTGTGTTATGAAGCACAGTCTTTTGTTTCTAACAGCAGTATTTCAAATTTTGTATTATTAAGGAGATTTTTACAAAGGCATTAGAAATTGGATAGCTAGTTAATACATAATTAGAGCATTTATAATTTGTTATCATACAGTTTGGTGTGTGGAAAGCGTGTCTTGTAACTTCTCATTTGTTCCTCAAGGTTGGTAATGTCCAAGTGATTGCCTTATTAACTCTGCTATGCCTCCATGCATCATAACCAAGAGTATAACCTCAAACATGCACTTCAGCAGCAGGATTTGAACCTTATATCTGTACCAAGTTCTGATATAATATGCTAGTCATGTCAAAGTAGAAGTACACCTATTTGTGTTAAAAGTCATTACACATTCCTGAGTCACTGCAATTGAACTTAAAAATGTAGCAATGACCATGCAGGATAACATTAGGTACAAGCAAAAAGATTTATTCACAAGGGTTAATTGAGGTTTACAGTTGTGTAGTATTTATATTGGATTAATTGTTTTTTCACACGTCATGTGTAGGATAGGAGTTGGGTAGGTAGAGTCAGACTGAAAAATTCAGTGCCATAGCTGGGATTTGAACCATGGATCTGCTGGTCTCTAGCCAGTTGCTCTTCCTCTGAGCTACCATGGCAACATGCTGGCATAGCATTGAATTTCTCAACTGACCCGCATGTTTCCTGGTAACCACAATGTGATCTCAAATTATTTTAAGATGACCAATGGTGACTTACAATGCTGTAAGTACTTTAAGTCCCAGGATTCATAGTATAGCCGACTATCATGGCCAATGGGTATTGGATTAATTGTTTTTCCAAGCAAGCTGTGTGTAGGACATATAGTCAGACTGGAAAATTCAATGCAGTTTAGAAATTCAGTGCTATACTAGCATGTTGCCATAGTAGCTCAGTGGAAGAGCAACAGACTAGAGACCAGCAGACCGTGGTTCAAACCCCGGCTATGGCATTGAATTTTTTAGTCTGACTCTACCTATCCAATATCCTATGGTATCCTATGGTAGCCCATTGATGGTCTCTCTCTCTCTCTCTCTGCTTTGCTACCCCTGGGCCATCTGCCAAGAGTTCGGAATACCAATTCCCACTCGAAAATGCATTGTCACCTTTTCTGTGTTGCTGCAGTGAACATGGTACATCACTTAACTCTGGAAGAATGTGCATTTATTTGTAAAGTTTATTTTAAGCATGAATCTGCTTGCTGTGTGCGCAGGGAGTTTGCTGAAAAGCTTACAACTCTGTAGCACCTGCAAAAAAAAAAAAAACTATATATGTGTGGTCCTCAAAAAATTAGAAGCTTTGGGTTCAATGTTGGACGAAACATTCTAGGATAAAGTTAGTAATTAACAGAAAATAAACTGGATGAAATTGGTGTCACATTGGAGCATTTGCCTCCAAAAGCATGTAATAAATTAGTGCAGCAAACAGGTGTATCTCCATCTTCTGTAAGAAATGCTAAACGTGTTTTGAAACTAAAACCCTAATGTACTTACGAGTACAAGCATTAAAAGCAAATGACCCTGGTGAAAGTGTGAACTATTGCAATTGATTTTTCCAATCTGTAGAAACAGGTTTCATTGACCCTTCAGCTTTTGTTTTTCTCTGACAAATCTTGGTTTCACTTAAATTGGTGTGAGAATACACACAATACTTGATACTGGGCTTCAGAAAATCCTGTGCTATTGGATGAAATGCCTTACTATGATCAGAAAATTGGAGTTCGGTGTGCGTTAAGTGCTAAAAGAATAATAAACCCATTTTCATTGATGAAGCATTAAATACAGAGTGGTATTAGAGGTTAATTCTCAAAGCATTTTTTGATTGCTTGACAATAGAAGAGAAATCATATATTGGGTTCCAGCAAGATTCTACAACAGCATACATGGTTGCTGAATCATTAAATACAGAAAGGGAGGTGTCTGATGACAGAATTAGTAGTCTTGATTTGTGGCTCTCTCATTCTCCTGACCTAGCGAGTTATGATTTTTATTTATGAAGTTCTTTAAAAGACAAAGTGTATCGTTCCAGTCCTCGCACAACAAAGGAACGCAAGACATAATATTGTGCAAGAAATCACAACAATTCATGCTGAGCTCCAGCAAGTGAGTCAACATTTTTAAGAGACATGATGCTTGTTTGAGAGCAGAAGGTAATATTTCCACTATCTATTATAAGGTAAGAATTTTAGTGTGCCTCTGCCAGCATAGTTTTTGCTGCAACTCCTGGCTCTCTTGCTCGAGTGGGTTGCCTTATAAAATAATGACCCTGTACTTGGACAGAACCAATGACTGTCATATGAGATGGCCATGCTTATCGCCCAAATCACGATCACTAATGTCATATTCACCAAAGTTATAAAACTGTGTTTAATTTTATTTTACCCTCTGGATCCTTGGTTTTTAACATGTACAGTTAATTTATTTTGTTAATATATGCAAACCAATTATATTACCTTTCCAAAATTAAATACATGTCTACATAAATTTTCTATTATGCAAACTAAGCAGGGGAAGTACTATATTTCACCCAAAAAGTTAATACCAAAATATCACCAGAAGTATATGCTGAATCTAAAATAAAGCATTTTTAGAAAAAAGTTTGTGAACAGCATAACTTAAAAATCAAAAGTCAGATATTTAAGTTCAGCATTTTCTTAGGATGTGACATGATCTATTTAAATGGAATGTTTTTGAAATATTTTGTTTTCTCTAAAGTGACTCTTATTTTTTATATAAAGTTTAATGCCTGCTTACTACAAATGGCACCTCAGTCAATAAATTGGCTACTACAATTTTTTATTAAGATACCATACATTTAAGATACTTTTAAGATAAATAAAATGTATAACTCAAATTTTCTGGGAAGCCCCTAAACTCCTCTTCATTGCGGATGACTTGCATAATGTGAAGTGTAAGACAGAATCTTATTACTTAGTGTTTATATCTCTTTAATGCACACAGCTAATGTAAGTACAGTATATTTGTGGAGGTAACCATTTCTGTGATATTTCTTTATAATGGTTTAAATTTTGAAATTATCTCCTGGTAAAGCAAAGGAACTGAATTTCAAACCAATTACCTAACAACCCACCCCTAAAAGCTTGACTCACGTTAGCCTAGAGTATTCTCTTATTCCTCTTCTACTAAGATGTATTTAAATGTCAATTCCTCCAAACATAAATTAATTATATTGTAGCATACCAGTATGGAGTAAAAGTTATCCGTACACTGTGCCTACTAGGCGTGATAATATCAGAAGTATAGTTGTTTGTACCTGCTATACTTAAGGAAAGCAGATGGCACCAGTGTTGATGGTTTAAGAGGATGTATCTTTGGGTAGAAAGATTGGGAGCTATAAATAAAAATACAAGGTGCAAGGAGACACAGGGCTGTTACTATCAAGAAGTTAAGGTATGGTTTTGGAATGAGAAAACCCAAGGAGTTAACCCAACCTCCATTCAGCACTCACCTGTAGATTATAAATCTTGCAGTTTACTCTAACTCTTTATTACATGAATTGTTTTACCACATATGCAATTCTTCCTCTAATTCCCAAATCAGTATTTATATCCCTTTCACCGGCAACATAACTGAAGCGACTTGAATATCTGTGATCGTTAGTGTGGTACAAAGTAAACTGGCCATCCATTCAAAGCTGAACATCATGAATTCAAGTCCCAGTGACTGCAGTGCTTGTAAAAAAGTAGGGAGGGGCCAAATAAAATAACTGGTGTGATGACACGCTTGTATGCTGAGGGAGTTACATTTGACTGCAGTTACATGGATATTACTCTTTTTTATTTAAAAGAAACACTGCATTATTATTTTATTGCAAAAATTTTAATAATTTTACAATATAAAACAGCCATAACTAGCCCTAATTTATTGTTGAAATTAGAAAAGAATTCCACTAAAAATACTAAAAGTGTTCATTAATCATCTTTGTTGCATATTTGCAACACCATGCGATTAAGGGTTAAACAAAACTATGTCTCACTTTTCAGTTTGTGAAAGTTTATAAATAGTGTTATATTCATTTATTAGACTTGTCAAATAAAAAATAAAAAAAAACCTATGCCTGTTCAGAGCACTCAATCAGTATGACCCACAATGTCAGCAGTTCAGATGAACAAAACACTTGTGACATAGTTATTGTAGCTTTGGTAATAAAACCCACACTTATGTCAGCATTGCTTTAGAGGAGATAGTTATGTTCAGCATTTCCACATCTTGTCACTAATATTGATTGCTGAAACAAGCAGATGCCCTGTCTGGAAAAAAGAAAAAATTAAAATCCTGTAAAGTGTAGGAAGAATGCCTATAACAGTTGTTGCTGATGGGAACAGGAAGAGAAATTTTAGTAATGGGGAAGTGTGAATTTGAGGGATGCTGGAAAGAACAAGTTCTGGTCTGGGATATAGGGAAATTGTAAATGGTTCTGGATTCCTAAAGGATTTGGCTTCTAAGCTAATGGGTCTCATGGCATCGCAACCTGATGATTGCAGTTTGACATTTTTCCTTTTCCTTCTTTGTTTTGTTGCTTGCTACATGGCTTTTTGTCCTTTCTTCTACCTTCAGGTTTATTTTTCTGTGTTCAGTGGCGGCAATTGTTCCATTATTTCTTCTGTATACACATACTCACCCCTCAGGGGCTCACCTTGGTGAGTACGGGGAGTAGCGCCCCCGAGGTGCCTGAGCTACCCAGTGTTCGGGGGTATAACCGGACCACCCTGCTTCCTGGGGACATAAATAAGGAAGCCTGGTCCTCCAGGTTGAGGGTTAAGCATTAGGTTAACAACCTAATCTTGTAAAAAAGCTATTGTTACGAAACCTGCAAAAAAGCCTCGGAATGATTTAATGTTGGCGACCTGGAACGTAAGGACAATGCTGAAACCTGGGAAAATGAAAGAAATAGCAAATGAAGTATTAAAATATAAATTAGATGTGGTAGCGCTCCAAGAAATAAGATGGGCAGGGGAAGGTAGAATAGATAAGAAAGAATACACGGTATTATATAGTGGACCTAAAAAAGCTGGACTTAATGGTACAGGATTTATTATCTCAAAGGAAATCAAAAAGAGCCTAATAGAATTTAAATCAATTAGTGAACGAATCTGTAAAATACGCCTTAAAGGTAAATTCAGAAATATAACTATATTATCTATATATGCACCTACAGAAGAGAAAGATGAGATAAACAAGGAAGAGTTTTACGAAAGCTTAGAAAATACATGTAATTCAGTAGGAACTTATGATACATTGGTGATACTAGGAGATTTTAATGCCCAAGTGGGGAAAGAAGACTATTTAAATGGAGTGGCAGGGAAACATTCACTACATCAAATAAGTAATGAAAATGGTAATCTACTTGGACAATTCGCAGTTAGAAATAATATGATTATTAAAAGTACCTGCTTCCCTCACAAAGAAATACATAAAGGAACGTGGAAAATGCCAGGCTCAGATATAGTAAATCAAATTGATCATGTGCTAATTAAAGCAAGACATACATCATCAATTATAGATGTAAGAAGTTGTAGAGGCCCAAATTGTGATTCAGATCACTTTTTGGTTAAAGTGAGAATGAGAATAAAAATAAAGAAGATGGAGAGGGTTCAAGAGAACAAACATATACGATGGGATAGAGAAAAAATAAAAGATAAAGAAGAAAAAAAGAAATATCAAAAGTTAATGAGCAGCAAATTAAATGAAAAAGGAACAGAAGAAGGTGTAGAAGAACAATGGGAGGTAATAAAGGAGACAGTAAAAGAGGTAGCAAAAATAAGTATAGGTGAAAAGAAAATGGAAAGAAACATAGAATGGTATGATAAAGAGTGTGAGCAAGCTATAGAAAAAAAGAACATGGCTAGGAAAAAAATGCTCCAGAAAGAAACTAGAAATAACTATGAAGAATACCGTCAAAGAAGAAGAGACGCTAATAACATATGTAAGAAAAAGAAAAGAGAATATTGGAAAATGCAAACCCAAGAAATAGAAACGCTGATTCAACAGAGTGAGATAAAGAAATTCTATATGGCATTAAAGCAAATGAAACAAGGGAAACAGAATAAAATGAAAGAATGTCTAAGCAAGGAAGGTAATGTTCTTGGAGAAGATAAAGATATACTGGAAAGATGGGCTGAGTACTACAAGGAATTGTTAAATAAACGACAATCAATAAATAATCAGGAACAAGGAGAGAATGAAAATGGAAATGAACAAAAAATGGAAGAAGAAGAAGAAGAAGAAGAACCGGATATTTGGGATGTTAAAATAGCAATACAGAGCCTAAAGAATAATAAAGCACCAGGAGAAGATGACATAATCGCTGAGCTAATTAAATATGGTGGGAATGAAATTATGAAAGCAATACATAAGTTAATATTAGAAATATGGAGGAAGGAACAGATGCCTGAAAGCTGGAAGACAGGCATAATATGCCCAATATATAAAAAGGGTAATAAATATCAATGCCATAATTATAGGGGAATTACATTGCTAAATGTAGAATATAAAATATTTTCAAGTATTTTAAATAATAGAGTGAAAAAATATGCGGAAAATGTATTAGGCGAGTATCAATGTGGATTTAGAAGTGACAAGAGTATGATAGACCAGATATTTGTAATACGACAAATAATGGAAAAATTCTATGAGCATGGCATAGATTTATGCTTTCTGTTTATTGACTTTAAGTTTGCATTTGACTCAATTGACAGAGAAGTTCTCTATAACACCTTACAATGTTTTAAAGTGCAACCGAAAATAATAAGACTAATAAAAATGACAATGGAAAATACAAAAGCCAAAGTGAAAGTAATGAATAAATTAAGTCCGGATTTTGATTATAACACAGGAGTAAGACAAGGTGATGGACTATCGACGACTCTATTCAACCTAGCCCTGCACAGAGCAGTAGAAAAAATAAATACTAAAGGAACAATATTTTTTAAGTCTAGTCAGATATGTGCATATGCAGATGACATATTGATTGTGGCAAGAGATAGGAAAATGTTAGTTGAAGTTTATGAAGAATTAGAAAGAAGGTCAAAAAAAATAGGATTAGAAGTAAATGAAAAAAAAACTAAATACCTGAAAATGACAGCAGACAAAAGCAAAAGAATAATTGAAAATCTAGTAGTTGGAGACAAAACATTTGAAGGGGTATCCAAATTTAGATATTTAGGAGTGCTTGTAAATAATGATAACAATTTAAACGAGTGCATAAAAGAAAGAATTCAAGGTGGAAATGCAGCCTATTATGCAAATTTAAATCTATTAAAAAATAGGCTTATTAGTACAGGGACAAAATACAATATCTATAAAACACTAATAAGACCAATAGTAACGTATTCTGCAGAAACCTGGACCCTAAACAATGTAGATGAAGAAATACTACGAAGATTTGAACGGAAAATACTTAGACGAATCTTTGGACCTGTAAAGGATAAAGACCAATGGAGAATAAGATATAATTATGAGATAGAAGAACTAATTAAGCAGCAAAATATTGTGAAATTTATAAAGGCACAAAGAATAAGATGGCTAGGACACATAGAGAGAATGACAGAAGATAGAATGCCAAAAAGAATATTGAAAGGAAGACTGTACGCTAGAAGAAAAAAAGGAAGACCAAAAACAAGATGGTTAGATGATGTGATGGAAGACCTAAGAAAAATTGGAATCAGAGGGTGGAAAAGTAAAGCAGAAGATAGAGATATGTGGAGGAGGATTGTGCAGGAGGCCAAAGCTCACCAAGGGCTGTAGAGCCAGAAGAGAAGATACACTTACTCATTTATTTCTCCCTTTTTCTCTGTGGTACTTTTGTTTGATTTGATTTCTTCTCCTTAGTTTCTTTTTCTTTTCTTCTTTGTTTCATGTATGGGCACATGTTCTACTTTAAAGCCTCCTGCCGTCTGACCATCATTTTGAGTCCAGAGGGGTGAAATGGGTCATAGAGATGTCTGAGTGGGGTGCAAAGTATATTTGGGTAAGGAACAATCTTTGGAATTACAATATGATCGCAATGCTATGTCATTCCACAAATTATTGAAAAAAAATTTATTTGATAATGATGTAAATAAGATAAAAAAGAAACTGAGATGATGCAAGAGATCATTTCATTGCAAAACTAGTCCTTGGATTCCAAAATTTGTGTTACTTTGCTCTTACTAGCTTCTTTTTACATTTATAAATCAATGAATACTTAGGCACTGAGTAAATCTATTTAAGATATGTAAGCACTACTGCCCCAAGACTTATTGACTCGCATCTCTTTTTTGTTATCAGCTTATTTCCTGTCTAATGTTATGATATATAGCATATTACCTCAGATGATGTTCTTTTGATTTCAACTTCCTGCCTGCTTTTAAAATGCTTGTACAGATTTAGCATATGGTTATTGATTAAATTATAAAAATAAGCAAAGTACCTCTGATATAGCTTTCTCACTAATAGCATCTATGAAACAAGAATTGGTCTGAGCCATATATAAAAATTATGTCAAAGGGGGACATGAATATTTACATGGTCAAATCTGCAGTTATGTTAGAATTCATTGAAAAAAAATAAATTGTAAATAAATTTTGTACCATACACTCAATATTACTTCAGAAAGAAAATTAAAAACAAACATTTATATATGAATGATAACTGTTTGGAGGGGGAAGGGGATAAGAGTTCAGATCCATGTACTGAGGTTGTGTTTCTAGTGAATTTTATCATTTATCCTGAACATTTTGAATGTATAGTATATTTTGTTAATTCTGTGCAGTTTAAGGCATATTTATATACTAGTCTTAAGTTTCCCTACAGACCGATGATATTGAATGCTTAAATGAAGAAGCAAAGTTCTGAATTTTGATTCTGATTGAAATTATTTTACCTTTACAAAATAAGCTTCACCAGGAAATGGATACTGGTAGATTTAAGTTCTAAATAATGCAGAGCTTACTATTCTACTATGGATGTTTATTGCAACATTGAAAGCCCTGCTATGTCCAATAGTGTACCTTTAAGGGTGTTTGGAATAATGTGATTTTAAACCTGTTTTAGTATGGTAACATAAATTAGCTCCAGATTAACCAAACTGTAGGAAAGTAAACATGGGTCTTTAAAAATTAAAGCATGCTACACAAAATATTATACCAAATTGTCATCACTACTTTCTATATGTTTATGAAGTCCATTCTATTGGTTGAAATGTTACATAGTTTCCACAAGATAGAAGAAAAATGTTTTCATGTTACTGATAATGAGTTTCTTTTTCCACAGACTTGATGCTGAAGCATAAGAACAGAACTGTTTAAATACAGGAACAGTAGTAAAATGGATATCAAAGTTGAAATCAAAGAGGAGCCTTGTACCCTGGATTACTTTTCACAGAATGAGAAAGACCTTTGTTCCAATGACTTTTTGAAGACAGTTAAAAGTGAAACTGTTACAAGTGGTAGTGACTATGATATAGATGCCAAAACAGAAGTTGAAAAAGGGACTGTAGTTTCCAATTTTTGTTCACAGATTCAGAAAGAATTTGTTTCAGAAAATCCTGTCATGGGGTATAACAGTAATAGAAAAGAGAATGAATTTGAACCTAAAGTAGAAATTAAAGAAGAACAGTGCTGGGTGGAAACAACTTCAACAGAAAATCTCTGCATTTATGATGACATTAAGGTAAGTTTTGAAAAAAGGTGTATCAGAATTTGTTTCCCTTTTATTGTCTCCTACTAGAATATTGAATTATGGTTTTTAAGGAGAGCCTTCATATTTTTTTTAGAATTAGTATATGCAAGAAGAAGAGAGTTATACTGTGATTAGTATATAGATTAATAAGGCAGTTTACGAACAAACTATAGATAACAAATAGTCATATAGAGCAGTTAGAGAAAGAAAGAACCAATATTAAAATTTATTATGCACCAACACCACCACCACCACCACCGACAATGCCTTCTTTAAATACATCAGTAGGTAAAATACATGATATACACATTATTGTTACAACTATTGCCAATCTAGGAAGGTGCCTTAGAGTAACTTGTTAACAAACTTCAATTTCACAGAAATAAGAACAAATGCACTTTGTTGTAATTGTACGGAATGTGAATCATTTCATGATAGTGGACTTATCAGCTTTAGTCATACATGTTTTGTTTTAATACTCTAGGTGAATATGAACAAACACTTAGCTAACATTTCTGCCATAACAACTTGCATTAATACTTTACACACACAAAACAAATGTAAATGATATTGTATGACATTGGCAGAAATGTAATTGGCATGCAAATAAGATACTGTTACATAAATCATTTTGGGATTCCTAAAAACTGCCATGGTATAGAAAAACAATTGTGTTCTTAATTCAAAAAATGCAAAGAAGGATACAAATTACATGACTTATTCTTCAAAGCCGAAACTGTTAGCATACCTTTTTGCGCATGCGGTTTTCAATATGCATAAAATTTGAACTGCTATAAAGAAAGAACTCCCCAGGTAGTTAATAAAGTTTCTGCAGTTTTTACATGTCATGAAATTCTTATATTACAATATTGTTAAAATGCTGGATATATAAGTCCTAGTCTTATGAGTGGTATATTACAAGACCCGAAATGTCTTCTACAAACTACACTTTATCAATTATTTTTTTAAATATTCACATTGAAGCTGAACTCTAAAGTTTCAGTCTCCATAATTTATACCATATTGGAACACATACAGAATTGAGGATATAAATGAGGCTTCTGGACACATGTCCTAACATGAAGCTTAGAAAAGTGCCTTGATTGATAGTATGATTCATTGTAAAATATTAAACCACCTTTTATGATTTCATTCACATTTTAAAGTATTTGGTAAATTTGAAGGTTGTGGCAGTGTATTGACTCACTTTTATCACCAATATAACAAATACAGTTGTTTAATTTTCAGTACATTTTGTTTTAATTAAGAAGATCTGTTAATGAAATAAGGTTTAAATAAGTTTTCAGTTGAACTGTTTACTTCTTTTCATCTAAAAGCCTTTATGTGTTTCATGGTAGATTTACTCTTACTGCTATATTATGTTTTTAATAACAAGTACTTTGTTGATTTCACAAAAACTCCTGCTGTAAATGTTTCTAACCCACTTTCTTAGATAACAATGCCAAAGTTGAAATTAGAATATGTCACACATATGGGAATTATTGTTACAGAATGGAACAGTTGAAGACCTTTTTGCCATAAAATCACCAAGGTAAGTGCCCTGATTTATGTTTCCAGATTTTTTTAAATTTTCTCTACATTTGGTATTATGATGAACAGTCCTCTGAACATAAGTTGAGTAGCTCAATTCTTTTACCAAATATAACTGTTCCCAGATATTTTGAGACATTTTATTATTCCCTGTAAGTCTTACTTATAGAAATGTTCTTTGATCAAGTGTATTAATGTCACTCTTTGTTAGTGTTAGATATGGAACTGTTTTCTGAACATAAGGAATATAACAGTAGTTTGATTAGGTTTTATTAGTGTTCTCTGATATGGAACTATTTTCTACACATGAGCATAAGACAGTACTTTGATCAAGCTATATTAGTGAATTCTTGAAGACATGTCTAATTTGTTGTTAGTGTTAAATATAGATTTGTTCCTGATATAAGGAGTGTAACATAGTTCTTTGATCACGTTTTATCAGTGATTATCCTTGAACACATTTTCATTTTCTGTGTTAGGTTTAGATGAAATAAAAGATTTTTTTATCATGTGTACTCTTTCATTACTAAGTTTCTTTGCATCTTATCCTATATTGGACATAAAGATGGGAAATTATACTCATATTCTTCTTATTAGACTAGAGGCTCTTTTATATGCCATAAATATATAATGCAGTACTACCTGTTTAACTTGCCTTTCAAAGAAAGCCATAGTAAGGATTTTTCAGTTCAAAAACATCTATTATCATCTGCCAGTTTGTACTTGTGACCTCAGGAAATAAAGGTTAGCTTCGTAATCACAGACCATGGAGAATGACTGTTAGATATGGAACTATTCTCTGAACATAAGAGGTATGAACCTGTGACCTTGAGAAGTAGAAATTAGCATGATGGACCATGGGGAATGACAGTGTTAGATATGAAACTATTCTCTGAACATAAGAGGTCTAAAATAGTTTATTTGATCAAGTTGTATCAGTTACTGCCCTAGATATCTTTTATATTTTCTATTAAGGTATATGTGGGAACTATTTTCTGATCATAATCAGAATGGGCCAGGCTCCTCAGAGGAGAAGGCAGTCGATAATAAGCAAAAACTGATGTTTTGCAGTTATCGAGGCAGTATGGATCACCTTGCAGTTTGCCCATAAGTTCCTCCTCTTAATTTATTTGTGAAGGAAATTGCTGGAGTGAGTGAACGATAGGGTGAGGGGGATAGGGTTTTAAGTTACCCCATAAGGGATACTCACTGACTGAGTAGATTTCAGGAGAGTGTCTTATGTCCCTAATGATAGAGGATTGGTTGGCTAAATGTAATCTAAGTCCAGTGAATGCACTGGTAATTTCTTTCAGGGAGGAGTGAAACCAGATATATAGTTTCAACTAAAAGTTGAGGGCTAGTCATCACTTACTGATGGATCTTGCTTTGAGGGCAGGACTGAGGCTGGAGCCCCAGAACTAGACTTGGTGTTTCAATTGAAAATTTTGCCATGGATTTTCAGGCTGAGGTTTTTTCAAGCATAGCATATGTTGTGCACATTCTTATTATGCCAAGGCAAAGAGACTCACTGCTTGCTGTCAAGTACCCATATTTGTGTTCCTAGGCATATGGGTATTAGAGGTACTGAGATGATGGACATGCAGACAAGAATAGGGTGGATTTTGACTTTGTCAAATCCTAGCTCTTCTGTCGCATGTATTTCAGAAATATAATTCAGCTTACTACAGGAGCTCATCTTGGGATGAGGTAAGACCAACTACTTTCAGAAAGACTCATGATTGAATTCCGGGCAGAAATGGAAATGGCATGTTATTTATGGACGCTCTTTAACTGCTGTGGTTCTCAGCGTCCCATTCTATATTGGGGCGTGAAAGATCGCTTAATTTTGCTCAGAGGCCTCTCTATCAGGCTTGTTCTTTTATGTGCCGTAAATCTACGACACGGGACCAACGGCTTTACTTCCCTTCCAAAGGAAGCCATGCTAAGGATTTTTACATCCGAAAAAATCCATCGTCCACCAGGTTTGAACCCGCGACCTTGGGTATATGAAGTCAGCATGGTAACCATTACACCACGGAGGGCAGGGCGGCAACCTAAGTGAGATTGTGTTGAACATAAGAACCAGGCTCTGAAGTGTTGTTGGCTATCCTATTGCCCATAACATTCTGAGAAGACATATATATATATATAGAGAGAGAGAGAGACAGACCAGAATCTTATATAGGAAATGTGGGATGGCTTATGAAACCTTCCAGCATATTTTATGTGAATGTAGGATATCTGCTATTCACAGGTATGTATCCCTAAGCCCCTTTTATCTGAAGCCTGAGGGTATAAAGGTGCTGGTATCACAGATGTGGGTCATTTTATATGAACCATTAGGCTTGATTAAAGCCTAGATTAAGTGACACAAAGGGGTCTAAGACCTATATGCATGTCTGCATTTAGGCTACTCATGTCCCATCATTACAGCACAGACAGTTGGCGGTTCTAATTCAGCAGATGGTGATGGATTTTTCTGTACCATTATTCTTTTGAAAGGGAAACATTGCAATTGGTCTCATGTTGTAGATTTGTGGCACTTAAAAGAACCTCAAGACTATTATAGGTCTGTGACCAAATTTCTCCGTTCTCACCCATTGGGATGCTAAGTACTAAAGTGATTTAATAGTGTCCATAAATAAAATTTGATCTCTTTTTTTCTTCCCCTTACAGCATGGGACATTAGGATATAAAAGTGTTCTTTGTGCAGGTTTTATAAATGACCTCCATATTCTCCATTAACTATTCGTCACATCTTTTAGCATCCAGGAACTTTTATCTTAAAGGATACAAAAAATATATTTTCTTGCATTATATTTAAAGATGAGAGAGAGTATTTCCAGACATGTCAAGTTAAAGGCATTGTTATAGTAGATATTTTCTTACTGTACAGGCTTATGCAGAATATTATTCAATTGTGTTTACTAAATGTCACAGTTCTAAGTAAATAGGGGTGGGAGAAAAATGGTTTCCAGCCTCAGAAAAAAAAAAAAATTATGATGAATAAATCCTCTCATTTTCCACAAATGACATTTGTCATATTTCAACATGATTAGAAGCTCCTAATGCATAGAACAGCTTTCCTTACATCTATTCCCCAGAGTTCTTGCATGATAAACCCTGAATCATGTGATCAAAGTGCTTGGATGTGCAACAATGCCTTACAGATTTATCTTGCTTGGTGTAAATATTTCCATGAAAACTGTGTGGTTCTCATCTAATCTTAAGATGTAGCATGTGATGATCATCTTAACTTCAGAGATACAAACATTTTGTGTTTTCACTGACCAAAAAATTTCAACTAGTAACATTTTAGATTTTTTGGAAGCAATTTACATTTCAACTCACATAACTTATCAGTGCAATATGAAACTTTGTATCTTAAGCAGTGAACACCTATTACAGTATAGAAAATTCTGATTTGTTCTCAAAAAGAGCTGCTCTGGATTTGAAAATTTAAGTTTGTTTTGCTTGATAGTATAATTTCCCTGAAATGCTATAAAACATATGTACTCATTTGGCAGCACTAGGAACAGCAGAGTAAGTTCATAAATTCAAAGAAAATTTAAGGCATAGTTTTTTCTGAACATATCACAACTTTAGCAGAACCACACAGTTTTGAAAGCTACCACCATTGCCATCCATTTTTGAACTACTTCTGCATGTTAGTAACACCTAATGTAAAATCATTTAAAACAATCAACATCCACTCTGATGAACCAATCTCATTTTTTTATGTAAAACAAGGAATAAAATTAGAGCTTTCTATATCATTCAGTTTTCAGCAGAAGGGGTTTGGGGGTCATGGCTAGGATGAACAATTATTTTGCAGATAATTAAAAATGGTATCTTCCACAGCTGGTCCGAGATCACAAGATGGTAATGCCTGCTAATTGTGAACCTGTTATTCAGAGGCTTTTTTTAGGGCAGAAATATCTAAATCCATTTTGTTATTCAAAATACCTAATACCTGATGTTCCCAAATGTGTACATTAATATAGTGTTCAGGCTTTATTCCCTGTGGTAACTTGTTAAAGATTTCTTTACCAAAACCCTCCAATGGGCTGTTGTTACATTTAATATATTTGTGTGGATCAGTAAATAAATTTACACTCGATAACATAGGCCTATAACTGTTTCTTTTTTGCATTTGTTATCTTTATGTTCCTTTTTACCAAAAATGTATTACTTAAATTAAAGTTCATATTCAGATTTATTTTGTCCTTATGATTATTACATTAACATTAGACACATCTCAAAATAACCAACATATACTTGCACACATATACATATGCACTATGTACAATACCTCATATACTCATCTATGGAGTAAAAAATGTGAAGTAGCAAGAAGTATTTTAGCTGCTTTTTAAGCTGACAAATGTTATTAAGTTCTTTACATTTTAAGCAATATTTATTCTGCAGAATTGTATATAAAGGTCATCCCTATATTGTGTAACATACTAATGGAGATTTTGATTTATTTCAACCTCTGTAAAAATGTTTAATGTGAACTAATGTCTCTATAATGAAAGCACATGCAATAGGTAATATCTTTAACTCTTAAAAACCATTCTACAAGATTCCCATTTTTGTTTGCCTTGCATTATTCCAATTACCTTTTCTGTAACTTAAATATTTGCATACTATCACTACATGCACCCCAAAACGTAATACCAAATCACAAGAGACTGTGAAAATTTGCATAATAAACACTTATTTGCATGTTTAGATATACTTTTTTATGAAAGATCTTTAAAAGTAACTGGAGGAACTCAATTTAGAGGCTAATTTTTCAATATGATTCTTCCATTTCAAGTTTCTGTTTATAATGATCCCCAAAAATTATATATTAGTTTTATGGATAAGTGTATTTTAATAAACTCTGGTCTATTGTGGTTAAGAGTGTTGTAATGAAACTGCGGTTTAAAATAGCATGGTACTGACAAATATGAAAATCTAAACTTTTAGTTTTTCCTACATTTATTATTAATTCATTTGCTTCAGACATTACCTGATTTGTTTTTACTTATAACCTCTATGGATTTACCTCCTTAATTACATTTGTGTCATCAGCAAAGAGAATTGTGTCTGCCTGTTTAACTGATAATGACAGGTCATTTATATATAGCAGAAATAACAATGGACCAAGTATAGAGCCTCCTTGATTTATTTACTATCCTGTTGACTTATATTGAGCCATCTTATTTTTTACTAGGAACTCCATTTCTACTACTTGTCGCTTCTTTGTAAAATATGATTTTATCCAGTGTTTAATTTTCCCTCAAAAGTCCACATTTTACTAATTTAGAATGCAGAATATTAGGATCTAAGAGATCATATGCTTTTGCCAAATCAAAGAATATGTATCCCTGAGAATTTCTGGTCAGTGGCTTATTCTACAATGTTTTAACGGTTTACATATAGCATTTCTGTGATTTGTTTGTTTGTTTTTTTTCTAAAACCTTTACTCATTTGCAAGTATATTGTATTTGGCTAGAAAGGAAGCAGACATCTAAATAGTAATTAAAGATTTTAAGCTTTCTCAGTGTTGATTAATACAGAGACTTCACAGGATAGCAAACGAGTTAGATTGGAATCAAAGAAATCCAAGCTTTCGACCATCTTGACTCTGTGGTCTTTGTCAGAGTCCAGATGGTTGAAAGGTTGGATTTCTTTCATTCCAGTCTAACTCGATTGTTATCCCGTAAAGTCATCTGTAATAATCTAAATACTATTTCTCACCACCTTTATGATTTGTTTCAGTTATTGGATCAATAAAAATATTATTATTTACACGTTTGATATCTGCAACTACATTAGTGTTGAAAGGAGATATGCTTGCTTTTGATTTGTTTATTATTTCTGTGTAATATAAGTTGAAGGATTCCACAATTACTCAAGACTACTTCAATATCCCTCGAGTAGAATTAATTTCATGTATTCAGTCTTTTTTTTTTTTTTTTTCCTACTTCTTTGTTAACTATTTATTATGCTGCTATAACTTTATTAACTGATTTTCAAGTGTTGTGATGGTAATAAGATCATTCCATGTCATTTTTGTGTCCAGTATAACTTCAAGATATTTAACTGAGGTGTTTTAAGATGGCAACAGGTTAGCTGTTTATTCTATAAATGTAAATAATCAAGGTTTTGACAAGGTCTTAGAGAAAATATTTTTGCTTCTGTCTTGATGTTAAGTGAAATGCACCATACTGTAAGCCATTCAGCTAATGGTGAAAGAGATACTTGCAGGCGTCTAATTGCTGTAGTTTGGAGTGAGAGTAAAAAAAGGACAGAATCATCTGCGTACATGGCAATGGAAGTTAGTTGTAAATCAAGAACAGTGAGTGAATATATTAAACAGTTGTGCTGCAAGAACTGATCCTTGTGGTACTCCTGCAGAGATTATTTGAAGGCATCTATGCAGACTAGAAATTGCCATCCTGTTAAAAAGCTCCATATTATTTGTATAAGATCTTCTGGTGTTCCTACTCTATACAATTTTACTAGTAGGCCTTCGTGCCAAACTCTATTAAAGGCTTGAGCAAGATCAAGGAAGATTGCAGCAGTAAACTGTTTCTTTTCAAATCCTGTTGCAATAGCATTTGCAATTCTTAATAACTGAATCTTTAGGGTCAAAACCAAACTGAAAATCTGGAATTATGTGATTAGAGGTTAAAAATGTTGGAAGACTTTTTTGAATAATTTTCTCAAACAGTTTAGACAGAGTTTGTAGCAGACTAATTGGTCAGTAGCTGGATGTCGATGCTTTGGTTTATTAGGTTTGTGAAAAATTATGATCTCTGCAAGTTACCAAGACTCAATGATGCATTGTACATGGTAAATAGATATGCTAATGCTTTATTAGTGAGCTTTTTTAATACTATATTTGGTATTAAGTCATGTCCAGGTAAGTTTTTGAGTGGAAGTTGATGTATAAAGCATTTCAATTCTTTTGTAGAGGCAGGGATAATTCTGTCAGGTACCTTTCTTTGGCTTCTTTATATGCTGTTGAAGTTCATCTGTAATTTCCTTGGTATTCTGTTGATTGTCACTATTATTTGACTTAAAACATATTTTCATAAAATGAAGCTAGTAGGTTGCACTTTGATTGCGTGTCAATGACAATATGGTTATTTTCACGTAATGAAGGAATTATATTTGGTTCTCGAAGTATTCGTTTGGTCACTTGCCATAGAGTATTATCACAGTTCGAGAGAGATAAGTAATTTTGGTATGTTTGAAGTCAAAATTGATCTGGCTCATGTTTAACCATTCAGTCTCCATTTAAATTATATAGTCTCCTTTTCTGCCAACTTTGTGTGATATGATGCTTTTATTGAATTAATTACAGAATATGAGATGGCAAGTAAAAATTTGGTTTTCGTCTTAAAAGTTATGGTTGATTCATTTACAGTTAGGCAGATTTTTTCAGTGTATGCCTTAACAGTACTATCAATATCGTTAACTGCTTCAGGATGAAATGCAGATTGAAGTTTCAAATATAGTGCTGCTTGAAATTTATTCCATTGCACATAACTGTTAATAAGTCTGAGCATGTGCATTGAAATGTTGGTTCTTAAATGAAAGGTAACTAGAAAAGGACAGCAATTGGAATCAAGTGCTGTTAAACTTATGATGTAAGTAGGTAGTACTTGGATATTTTTATGAATTCTAATATCAAGTATATGTGGAGGAATATTTGCATTATATGAGTAGAAGTTTGGTTCATCTGGAGCTAAAATATGTAGATTATGATTGCTGATGCACCAGTAGAGGCGACGACCATTTGGTTTCATGGTTCTAGAACCCCCAGAAACATGTTTGGAGTTTAAATCACCTAGAAGCAAAATTGAAGCAGTTGCTGGAAACAGTAAGGAAAGGTAGATTACATTGAACAGATAAGATGGCAGTTTATAGGTGCAGTATAAAACAAAATCGTTTTTGCGACAATTTACTTGAATGTCAACAGTTTCTAGTTCCTTTAAAGTTAGTATTAGTACTGCATCGTGACTAATATTTTTTATTATTATAGCTACTCCTCCAGAGGCAGTTGAGGCACTTCTATTGTTCCTGTGGATTTTATGTCCTGGTATTTTAAAATATTCATTTGGTAAAAAATGAGTTTCAGTAACACAAGCTATATCAATATTGTGAATTGTTAAGAAGGAAATAAATTATGCTTGTTTAGAGCATAAACTATCTGCATTATATGCTTGAGAAGTTGAGGGTTTACTGGGAGCAGTATTTATGTGCTGTTCTGTTTGATTTGTTCTTGTTTATTGAGATGGTGTTGATGTCTCTTTGTTGTTGAGCCTGATTATTGCAGGACACAGATAATCGATCTGTAAATAATTTCAACAATCTCTATAGTTTACCAAGTGATCCTCATGACAATTAACGCCCTTTGGTGGTATGGGTTTTGGGTTTGGACATTTAGAATAATGTTGTATTCCCGTGCATCACACACAATGTGGTTCAAGTTGGCAATGTGCGCATTGAAATATGTCCTTGTTTTGCCTGCATGGGTCTATTTTGACCACACAATAGAGTAACAGTTTAGATTCAGAATTGATTTATCTTGCTCATTGTATTCTAGGTCTACTGCCCACAAGGGAATTGGAATTTGGTTCCTTCCTAATAGGTGTGTTACCTTTTGAACAGGAAAATGCATTTTGGCAGTTCTTGCATTTTCTGCATTACTTCTTCATTACTGATTGAGCATGGGAGGTTCCGTATAATTACTGAAAATTTTTAGTCAGCTGGATTTTTATAAGTATGATACTGATGATGAATGAGTCAAAATATGCAGTCAGTTCCCTTAAATCATCAGGTGTCGAAGTAAATACTTTGGTAGTAGAACCTTTCATGTCGATATGAAATCTAGATTTTGTTTTTCTCCTCATAGCTTGTATGAATAACTGATAATTCTCTATGTTAGGTAAGCATATGGATTGTACTTTAAGTACAGGTTTTACAGAGGAGTCTTGTGGTTCGACCTTGGTATCTTCCGTTGCTAATATTTGAAATCTGTTCTTTGTAAGAATAGCACTAATAATAGAGTTAGCAGGCTTTTTACTTTGCATTGCTGCCAACTGGCTTGTGGAAGGAAGTGTGGTTATGTCTTCATTTGTTTAATTTAGCGATAACTTCAAATGTTTTGCTTTTATTTGTTTACTTCTGCTAATTACATTTGCAAATCTATTCATAGCTGTGAAATTAGAATCAAATTGTTTACTTAAGTATCCATATGAAGCGAAGTCATTTCCTTAGAGGAGTCAATGATAATGGAATTTTCATTATTACTAGCACTGATGAAATCTATGCTAACATCTTCAGTGTCCATGCCCAAGATTTCGCTCATAGCACTCACACTTAAAACTGAAATCAGGTTTTAAAACACAGGAATACAGTTAAAAATTAAACACTAATGTATGCACCAATAAGAACTGGTTATTTAAACTATGAATGTTGCATCAAAATCTTCTTGAAACATGAATTATCACTATATATATAAAAGAGTAAACCACTACTATTATTCATTCCACGGGCATGGCCTACTCCAAATCCAGTTTCATTCTTACAAATTTAAAGTATTCATGTGGATATACTTGACTGTGCCTGGAATTTTTCCCTGCAAAATGCACTGAATGCACTACTTAGTTTGAATACATTAATTGTGCAAATTAGAATTTGTAAATCTTCAACCAGTGCTCCCTATTATATAACAGATCAACTTTCTCAATATCTGCATTTACTACTACTTTGAGGTGTCTCTGTATTGTCTCATTCTACATCTTATACAAGCATAGATACAATCAAAACCTATTTGTTTAATGGCTTTATTCTTCAATATCCTTCTCCCGTACTTATTTCATAAATATATTCTTTAAGTGTGGAAATATATTTTATTTAAATTTGCCCATAGAGATAGTTTGAGTACTGTTGTATGAGACTTATTTTTTAAGATAACAGTCTACTTAAATCATATTACTTTTATGAGCATAGTCATAAAGTACATCTATATTTGTAGGGGAGTTGGTTCCTTTATTCTCGTAATATCTGATGAATTGTCTCTTTTATTATAGTTTCATAATGTGTATAACCAAATTTGTTACTTCAGTTTTATTTGATGAAATAAATAATGAATAAACCTATATTTTGTGAAAGTACAGGTTTAAAGAATAAAATAAAATTGCACGTGTTTCAATTAGTATGCAAGTTACTGCCCTTCATTCCGTAGGTATAGCAGAGATAGTCCACATGTTAGATAAAAAATCAAATAAAAATTATATAATCATATTACATTAATTACATATTTAATACCTATCTTTATGCCTTCTGACAGACAGTGAATGTTCCAAAACCAACAAACTCTATATTTACTTAAATATACAATGTTTCAAATTAATGGAACTGTTTCTTTTGAAATGTAAAAAGAAGCTAGTAACAGTGAAGAATAACACAAATATTAATATAAAAATAATAGTTGGTTGCAACTATTATTTTTATATTAATACTTGTTTCTTTTGAATTTAAGAGCACATCCAGATTCTTATTTCCTAGGTAATTATCTATGATCATGTACATAAGGAAAACAAATGTTTCACACTACCACTTCTCCCTGTGTTATTCTATTTACCGGAGATATTATTCTTAAATTTCAGATTCTACAAACAGGAAGTTTCCAGTATCACATCAGATTTGTACACCGATGGAGAATTAGAAAATGTAATAAATTTCAATGTGGGAAAAGATAATACTGAATGTGAAAGTGCCAGAAAATGCCAAAGTGAAGAAAGTAATGTTATAAACATATATTCACTAGAAACAAGTATTTGCTCTGAAACACTGAATAGTGGGAGGTCTGTGAACATGGTAACCTGTTTGAAACAAAATAACTCATTGCAGCTTTGCAGCACAAACAAACAAAATGTCAGCAAAGAGAATTGCAAATCAGTCTCGAGTTGTAAGAATAGCAAAGAATACAAATGTGACATCTGTGACAAGGTTTTTACTAATTCATCAAATTTGAAAAAACACAAATTGATTCATGAGGACATAAAGCCATCTAAGTGTGACATTTGTAACAAAACTTTTACACGGTTACACCATTTGAAAAACCACAAATTGATTCATGAGGGCATAAAGCCATACAAATGTGACATTTGTAACAAGGCTTTTACTCAGTTGACGCATTTGAAGAGACATAAGTTGATTCATGAAGACACAAGGCCATACAAGTGTGACATTTGTGACAAGGCTTTTATTGATTTTTCACGTTTGAGATCTCATAAATTGATTCATGAGGGGATAAAGCCATTCAAATGTGACATTTGTAACAATACTTTTACTCAGTTGCCGCATTTGAAGAGACACAAACGGATTCATGAGGCCACAAGACCATACAAATGTGACATTTGTGACAAGGCTTTTACTGATTTATCAAGTTTAAAAAGACATAAATTGAATCATGAGGGAATAAAGCCATTCAAATGTGACATTTGTAACAGGGCTTTTACTCAGTTGCCACATTTGAAGAAACACAAACTGATCCATGACAGTACAAAAACATACAAGTGTGACATTTGTGACAAGACTTTTACTGATTTATCAAGTGTAAAATCTCATAAATTGATTCATGAGGACATAAAGCTAACTAAGTGTGACATTTGTAACAAGACTTTTACACGGGTGCAACATTTGAAAAGCCACAAATTAATTCATGAAGGCATAAAACCATTTGTATGTAACATTTGTAACAAGGCTTTTACTGATTTATCAGGTATGAAATGTCATAAATTGATTCATGAGGGAATAAAGCCATTCAAATGTGACATTTGTAACAAGGCTTTTAATCAGTTGCCAAATTTGAAGAGACATAAACTGATTCATAGTGACACAAAGCCATATAAGTGTGACACTTGTGACAAAGCTTTTACTGATTTATCAAGTTTAAAAAGGCACAAATCGAATCATGAAGGCATAAAATCATATGAGTGTAACATTTGTAACAAGACTTTTACTCGATTGGAAGGTTTGAAAAGACATGAACTGATTCATGAGGGCATTAAACCACATAAGTGTAACATTTGTAACAAGGCCTTTACTCGGTTGCAACATTTGAAAAGCCACAAATTTATTCATGAGGGCATAAAGTGTGACATTTGTAATGAAGCTTTTACTAAGTTGCAACAGTTAAAGAAACATAAGTTAATTCATGAAACATGAAGCCATGGAAGGTGACATTTACTGGTTTATCCAATTTCAAAAGGCACAAATTGAATTATGGTAGCATATAGCCATATAAGTGTACTATATTTGCTAATTATAACATTTAACACATTGAAGCTTGGGCATTTCTGTAGTTGAAGTGCCAAGATACCCAGGGTTTTAATGCCTACTTTGAGTTATTATTTACAGTACATCAATTAAATCTGCCAAAAAGTATGGCATTCAAGAATTTCTCAACAAGTAAGAAAATAGTCACAACTTCTGTATTAATATTTTATCTTAAATTTACAAGTATCAAACATGAGTTTGAAAAAAAAAATTGTGTAAAGCTGCTTACACTCCATTTATTCAAAGTTCGAAAAACTCCCCCTCAGAATTAGATTTTCCACAGCTTCATTTGTATCCTGAATTTCAGCTTAATTCACAGAAATCCAGGAAAATGCAGCATTTTAACGTTAAAGAGCACAAACGTAACAAACAGATGTTCACCTTCAAAGAAAATGGCACGACTACCCAAGAGTAACCAATATTACTAATTCTCCTAAAATTCCTAATAGTTGATTAAAGCAAGGACAGATGGCAGCACAAATCAGAAAACTAAACGATAGCTGATGTATGTTCTTTGCCGCATATTCCATGACAAAGCTAAGATCATGGAATTGCATTAAAAGCATTAGAAATACCTGCCTGGGTCTCGTGAACATTTTGATGGTCCAAGCTATACTTGGGCTTGGGCTCCAATGTGCTAAATCAATTCATTTGGGGATAAATCCACATAAGTGTAACCTTTGTGACTGTATAATTGTCACTAGCATATCTTAAAACACACAAATTAATAAATGAGGGAAAAAAGCCCACCAGCTGTGACTTTTTTGACTCAGTTATGTAGTTTTAAAAATGTGTAATTTAATAGCTTCATGAGGTCAAAAAACCAAACCAGTGTGACATTTGTAAAAATGCTTTTATTGATGTATAACATTTGAAAAAAATAGACAAAGCATGATAGCAAAAGCCAAATAAGTTGACATTTGTAAGAACACCTTTAACAGACACACAAATCCATTCCCAATGCATAAAGGCACACTATGAAAAAGTTTTTAGTCATTTATAAAACTTGCAAAGCCAAAAATGAATTCAGAGGTTGAAAAAGCAAGTAAGTATTACATTTCTGACAAGGCTTTTACTTTCATTTCATATCTCCATTTGTAATATAGAATTTATAAGCACTGCCAAAGTAATAAAAAATGTGTAATAATAATGATGATCATAAGAATAAGAGTTTATACAATTTTCTGAGTACAGAGTACAAA
Organism: Hymenopus coronatus; assembly: GCA_030762935.1. Classification (NCBI taxonomy): domain Eukaryota; kingdom Metazoa; phylum Arthropoda; class Insecta; order Mantodea; family Hymenopodidae; genus Hymenopus; species Hymenopus coronatus. The sequence continues at coordinate 29,276,341 of CM060899.1, read as the reverse complement.
TGTGTAATATGAATTATATATTTATTAGCCTTTTAAACTCTTCAAAGAATATAATACATTTTCCAATAGATATTTTTAGTTGCTTTAAGTTTGTGTTTTTCTTTTGTTATCTGTTTTATTTATAAAGACCAATGATGGTACAATTCTTTGGTTTTATTTTCTATACCTTTATTGCTTAAATTTTGTCTTAATCTATATTCAAGATACTTTCACTGTGCTGTGTGCAGCAGTGCATTGGCAAGTGAGTTAGACTTTTGCCACATACCAGGGTTTACTATGAAAATAATAAAACAAAAATGCAACTTTTAATAATGATAATTTGTCAACTTTAATCATTTTAACAAAAGTCTATTTATCCCCTTTTCATGCATATTTGGCATAACCCACTCTAATTGAGCCACCCAATTGATTGATTGTGCAACTTATAGGAAACTAGTACATACTATCAAAATATGAAGCTATTCAGTATATTTCATACTTATGATTCATTGTGGTAATATGGACTGCACTGTCGCCAGCTGGTAAGACCACTCACCTCTCACCAATGCAGACCAGGTTTGATCCCAAGTAACTGCATGTGGAATTAGCGGTAGAAAAAGTGGCGCAGACTATCTACATTCCATGAGTCATCAGTGCCATAGTAGTAAAAGCAGGCATTAAACCCTATCTGCAGCTATGACGGCAAGCAATGGTATATTATCCACTACCAACAAGGCTGCATAAAAAACACAAAACCAAACTGCGAATTAGTAAAATTCATGCCATGCCACAAGCATCAGTACTTGGACCACTCCTGTTTCTATTATACATAAATGAAATGTATAAACTGCCCAGAGAATTTAGTAACTTTAAAAACATAAGATATCTTACAGTAAATATAAAAAGAAATATCATTTTCAAGCACCTAAACAATATGGCTTATAATCAAAGATTAAATTTAAAAGTGCATGATGAAAACATAGTGTAGTTAGTATGTAATTTATAGGAGTAATTATTGATGAAAATAAACATTGAAATGTCACCTTAAGCATATATGTAATAAAATCAATACTTATATAAATTAAGAACTCTACAAATATGCCTAAATTTAAATTAACCTTATGTTTATCAGCACTATCATAAAAAAACAGCATTAAAGGATAAGCATACAGGATCACAAACAGAAGTTACCACAACCATAACCAGAGAGGAAATAATACAATAAGAATGGTGGAAAACACAAACCAGCTTCAGAGCAGGTGGCATTTATGTAGAATATCTAAAGCAATCCCTACAAGTGATGGAATTCCTCTGGGTAGAACAATTCACAAATGCTGGAGGTCCTGAAATTTCTGAAGCCAAGGAGAAAGTTAACAAAACTTCTCTACATAGGGAAAGGTATTACAAACCCCAACTCAAATTGATGTATTGCACTTTAAAGCTTTTCTATAAAAACTTCAACAAAATCCTAACAGACAAAAGACAACAAAACTCCAGAAAAACAGTTAGGTTTCACAAAGAACAGGAACACTCTCCATGTATTAAATTCATACAAAATGTAAAAGACACATTTGAAAGAAATACCATATGGTCTTTATATACTTCAGCAAGGCATTTAAAACCTGCTTTCCACTTATAGAACAGCTTTTTCACCAAACATCCTACTTTTAATAAATATTCTGACCTACACCTTGTTGCAGAACAATTTGCAATAACAGCAGAATGCAGCATTCCACAGCTTTGATTATGTTAACCACCCCACCTGTCCAGCCACTGATGTTGAAAAGTGAGTATTTTATACCCATGAAGATATACTGGAAACACATACTGATGGACAATTTTTCCATCACTTACATAAAGTCCATCATTCTTAAATTAATTTTCAGGAAGTTTTGAATAAACAAGGCATCATCACAGATGCTTAGCAGGTCACTTTCAGGTTATGTACTATACCACTATAACACAAGGTTTATGATACTTATTTTATTTCTATTTTCCAAATATAATAAATATACCTAAAGCAATAGGTATGCAGTGCTGTTCAGCTCATGATAGTGAAAACAATAGCTGTGTATTGAATTTTGCAAAAATATTACTTAGCTTTGTAAGTCTTGTGTAACTCATAACAAAGGAAAATACATACTGAATCCAGGATCAGATGCTAGAACCTCATGACTTCTGGAAAATGGTTTTGTTTTGCATCATAATTTTTCATCTTCTACAGACATCATGTTATATTTTCTGTGACTGGAGCATCCAAGGCGACTCTAGAATTATTTGTGATCATAGGGTATCCACTTTTTCTTTGTTTGCGGTAATCACATATACCATAATTTATACATTTCCCTGCCAATATGCACAGAACAGGTTCTTGTGGGTAAAATTACAGATGCATTTTAAATTATATTAAAATTGTGATTTTATTAAAAAGGGCTAAATTTGCATTTTCAAAGGAAAAAAGGATAAACTTTTGCATTATACATATACCTAATTATAACAACACTAATGTGTCTGGATTATTACATCAGTCACTCATTATCCTAGGATTGATGAAATACCTTAGCTTGTTAATGAAATAAGGTAATGTGTCTGTGAAATTTGAAAATTCTATTTAAACAGATTTTTCTGAAATTTTTACCACTTTTATAGCACCCTAATTCAAGTTAAAATACTAAATGTGAAGTTTGGAAGTTTTTTTTAAATTAATTTTTCTAACTTTTATCAAGACAATATTACAAACTAGTTTTACAATGCAATTTTAAAATTTATGTTATGTAATATGGATGTTTATATTCTCATTAAATCAGTAATCATTCTACCTTATAAAATTTTTATGCTTTATCAAACCTTAGAGAAAAAAATAATTAACATTGTCTTTTTTTTTTAGTAATTTGTATTATTAAAAATTTTTTTACGAGAAAACAAATGGAGAACAAAACCATATGATTATTTTCTTCCTATATCTATATTAAACCTGTATGAAAATTCTTGCAAATATTGGTAGAAAACTGCATTGTATAGTTGGTGTGATCTATTGAAGGTGTGACAAAAATGTGGAGCAAGAAAATTCAAGTTAAATTTTAGTAATATAATATTTGAATTTTTCTGACCTGCAATTAATTTAAAACTGTCCAGCTCCAGCTGCTTTTCATTTTCCTCAGCTTGAAGTTTGGAGAGGTGAAGCTTTTTCCTTGTTGACTTTGAAGATTGCTGGCAGGAAATATCGCTCCACTGAATGCGTAAGTCATCTCTAGATTTTCCAATCTTCTGACTAGCTGGGCTGAATTTTATTTTGGTAACATCTTCCTTTAGCTTTCCAGTTGCTAAGCAACCCATATTGAACTCGCTCACTGCTGTTGTTACCCAATTTGTAGTTGTTTTCTTGATACAAAGGTTTCTTTTGGGCACTTTGACCAAATAATGCTATGAAGAGCCTCATTAGCATTTTGTGTTTTTCCTGAAGTGCACCTTTGGAGAATTTCTTCATTGGCCAGTCTAGCATACAAAGAAACTAGCTTTTTTACCACTTCACTGTTTAGGTGAGCCTTCATAGTTGAGATGTTGTGTGAAGGGACTGGTTCACCTTTTGCAATTGATCAATTAAAAAAACACCATGATATTTCTCCACCTGGACACTTTTGATGTTGTGGATCTTGGTCTGTGGACATACACTGATACAATGTTGCATTAATTGCTGTCTTCATTTGCTCCACATATTGCTTTTTAATAACAGTTTGTTTCACTATTATGTCCTCATTCAATCTATGTTTCTCTCTACCAAGAGTAATACAACTTTTTCTGTTATCTTTTACATTTCTTATACCTGTACCTAGTCTTTTTGCTACATGGTTTAAGCATTCATGCTTTTTTATTTCCAATTGAGTATATACATCCATATCCTGCAAGTGTTTGTGTGTTTTGATATATCACCATCTCACATTATATTTGTGTATCTTAGTGTATTTTTCCACGGCTCTCTTCCACAATATTTCTGCTGCAGTCATATCCATAGCACTAGAAGTACCATTGTAGTTTCTTTCACATTTGCCACTCTGCACATGATTTGCAGACCAGTGTTTGTATTCATCACTTGTGGGAAATCCAGTTTTTTTTCTTGTGAGCATGTACCGCATATTTTGACAAAACTTCAAAATCTACTACTAGGCTTGCTATCACATCAATTACTATGCCAATACCATGCAATGAGGCAAACCCTCTCTTTATCCATGTTCCATAATATGAGACAGTGATATCAATAACTCCATCCTCATCAATTTCTGGATCAGTGGCAGCATTATTCTGGCTAACAGCATTTGCAGCTTTTTTCAATATATTATCACATATGATTCTATTTTGTTTTGCTCTTTACCAACTGAACATTATTGGAGGTCGCACTAAGGACTTAGGTGCTATTCCCAGAAAATTGAGCTGTACATTTATCTTAAAAATATCTTAAAAATATGGTATCTTAATGAAAAATTATAAGAGCCAGTTTACTGACTGATGCATTTGCAGTAAGCAGGCATTTAACACTTTATAAAAAATAGTAGCCAGTTTACAGAAAACAAAATATTTGAAAAATATTCCATTTAAATATAATTAGAATGAAGAGATTTTCTAAAAATTCATGTCATCTCCTAGGAAAATGCTGAACTTAAATATCTAGCTTCTGATTTTTAAGTTGTGCTCCTCACAAAACTTTTCCTAAATTTGCTTTATTTTAGATTCAGGGGTCATCAAAACAAATATTTCCCATGATATTTTGGTATCAACCTTTTGCAGAAATATAGTACTTCCCCTGCTTAGTATGCATAATAGAGAATTTAAACTTAGCATGAATTGCAACTTCATATGTACATATATATTTAATTTTGAAGACGTAAGTACTGTAAGCGATTGGTGTGCATACATTACAAAATAAATTAACCATATAGGTTAAATACCAAGGATCCAGATGGTAAATTAAAGTGATACACAGTTTTAAAACTTTGGTAAATAGGACATTAATGATCATGACTTGGCCAATAAGCATGGCCGTGTCATATGACAATCATTGGTTCTGTTGCAAGGCCTTATCTTCTTGAAAGTATTGGCCTACGTTGGAATATTCTGTTGCTTTGACACTTATTCATTGTTTAGCACATGTGAGGTCTTGCCAGGTATAAGTGACCACAGCTGTGTACAATTAGACATAAACTGGAAGGTGCGAAACCGGTTTGAAGGAGAGGAAATGATTAGTTTTAACTTCTGCACAGCAGACGTAGATGGAATTCAGACGTTTCTCAAAAAGCAATTTTGCCTGTTTGTAAAATCTGCAACAAATGTAGATGCAGTATTGGATAGTTTCAAAATACTTATTTCAATAAAGAAATACTTTCCATACAAAGTTATCAAACAAAACAATGATCCAGAATATTATACAAGATCCATCAGAATAATTAAACGAAAGTCTAGGCGTGCGTTTCATAAATGGAAGAAGTCAGATTGGCATTTTAACAGATATAAAGAATTAGCTAAACAATTGAAAGACGAAACGTTGCAAGCCCAGGAGCGGTTCTTAGAACAAATTCTTAGCGGGACCAATAATAGTTGGAAATCTTTTTACAATTATGTATGTAGATGCAGGGGAAATAAACTTGGCATACCAGAACTCAAGGAAAATGGAATTGCCATATTGAAAGATAAGGAAAAAGCGAACACATTAAATTCACATTTTGTGTCTGTTTTTAACAAAGCAGATTATGATTATAAACTGGAAATTGAGGATAGTGGAAAATCCGTTTTTCAAATAATGGCATCCAAATTACGCAGAAGGATCAGAATGTTGCAAAATCGAAAGTCGGTGCCTGATAATATACGGACCGAAATACTAAAAATTGGAGGGGAATCCATGATTCCATATATAATGCTTTTATTTAATATGTCAATAAATAGCTGTGCCTTACCGGAAGACTGGAAAACCGCGATTTTAGTTCCAATTCATAAAGGGGGAAATAAAACAGAATTAAATAATTATCGACCAGTCAGCCTAACTTCAGTAGTGTGCAAATTGATGGAACATTTAACTGTGGAATATATATGGGAGGAATTAGAAAACAAAAAGTGGTTCAATAAAGCGCAGCATGGGTTTAGACCTGGATACTCGTGTGAAAGCCAGATAACTTCATTATTTCAAGATTTAGCAGAGGATGTGGATGCAGGGGGAAGAACAGATGCAATGGTGATAGATTTTTGCAAAGCTTTTGATGTTGTATCATATAATTTACTTATCCAGAAGCCAACTGCTACAGGAATTGATAAACCCGTAGTTCTATGGGTTAAAAATATTTTTTGGAAGGAAGATCGCAAGGGGTAAAAGTAGGCAAGGAGCTATCTGAGAGTGGTATGGTAACCTCGGGCATACCCCAAGGCTCAGTACTGGGACTGTTACTTTTTCTTATTTTTGTAAATGACATAACTGTTAATATAAAATGCCAGATAAGATTGTTTGCAGACGATTGTATTATGTACAATAAAATTAGAAATGTTGAAGATGAGACAGCTCTTCAGGGTGATTTAAATGAAATTAGTGATTGGGCTGCTGTAAATAAAATGAAAATTAACGCTGGCAAAATTGAGTCAATTGCATTTAATAGATCTAGGGAAAAAATTCTGCAAAACTATCACATGGGTGGCGAAAAAATTCCACAGGTGGACAGCTGCAAATACTTGGGAGTTTACTTGGCGAGTAACGCTGGATGGGACGAGCAGGTAAATTCTGTATCTAAGAAAGCGTGGAAAACACTGCACTTCCTAATGAGGATTTTAAAAAAGGGGAGTGCAAAGTCCAGGGAAATCGCGTACAAGTCCTTAGTGCGGCCGGTCATGGAATTTGGAGTAACTTGTTGGGACTCGTATAGAGTAAATCAAATTTATTCGTTACAAAAGATCCAGAAAAGGGCTATAAAATTCATAAAAAGGGGTAAATATTTTGGGCTTACAAACGCTGAGATAAAATGGGAGCCGTTGAAAGTTAGGCATGAGAAACAGAGGTTGTGCGCTTTATTTAAAGCTTACGCTGGCTTAAACACATGGGAGGACGCTAGTGACAAACTGGAAAACCCAACTTACTATGCACGAAACGATCATCCGTTCAAAATTAAGGGTAGAAGATACAGAACTGACGTGAGAAAGTTCCCCTTTGTAAATAGAACCATAAAATGAATTGCCTGGAGCAGCCTTTTGGGGTTGTCCTCTGTCTCTGAAGAAATTTAGGAAGAATCTTGATATTAATGTTGGATAATTTGTGTAAATATTCCTTAAATGAAATGCTTATGATTTTATATTGTTGTAAAACAAATGTTAAATTGGTTGGCGATTCTAATTATGAAATTAATTAATCTGAATTGAGAGAAAAATTAATGTTTTCATATTTGTTGTAAATAACTATTATATCTAGCTTACAAAGCCATAAACTGGCAGCTGTCATTTATTTCTTATATATCTTGTATACATATATAACTTTGCCACCCGGTGATACCCAAATGCAGAGAAATAAATACATACATAACCAGGGGGCTTCAGGACTTTCCGCAACTCCAAGTACAGGGTCATTATTTTATATGGTAATCCACTTACACAAGGGAGCCATGAGTTGCAGCAAAAACTATATGAGCAGAGGCACACTCAAATCCTTACCTTAAAACAGACGCTGGAAATGTTGACCTTCTGCTCTCAAACAAGCATGTATCCTTAAAAATGTTGACTCAATCGCTGGAGCTCAGAGGCATGAATTATTGTGATTTCTTGCACAATTTTATGTCTTTAAGTTCCTTTGCTATGTGGGGACTGGAACGATACAATTTGTCTCTTAAAGAACTTCATAAATAAAAATCTCAATTCGCTAGGTCAGGAGAATTGGAGGGCCACAAATCAACACTAATAATTCTTCATCAAACACCTCTCTTACTGTATTTAATTATTCAGCAGCCAAGTGTGCTGTTGCAGAATCTTGCTGGAACCACCTGTACGATTTCCCTTCCTTTGTCAAGCAATCAAAATATGCTTTGAAAATTAGCCTCTAATATTGCTCTGCATTTATTACTTCATCAAAGAAAATGGGTCTCTTATTATTTTAGCACTTATCGCACACATAATTCTAATTTTCTATTCATAGTAAGCCCTTTCATCCAATAGCGTAGGTTTTCTGAAATCCAGTATCAAGTGTTGTGAGTATTCTCACACCCATTTAAGTGAAAAGATTTGTCAGTGAAAAACAAAAGTACAAGGGTCACTGAAACCTGTTTCTACAGAATGGAAAAACCAATTGCAATATTTTAAATGTTTACCAGCGTTTTGCTTTTAATGTTTGTACCCGTGTGACACAAGGTTTTAGTTTTACACAGGTATAGCATTTCTAACAGAAAATGGAGATACACCTGTTTGCTGCACTAATTTGCTAAATAATTTTGGAGGCAAATGCTCCAAAGTGGCACCAATTTCATCCAGTTTATTTTCTATTAACACTAACGTTTTCCTAGAATGCTTCTTTTCCATCACTGAACCGGAAGCTTCAAATTTATTGACGACCACGTGAATAGGTTGTTTTTTTTTTTTTCTTTTCTTTTTTTGCAGGTGCTACAGAGTTTGTAAACTTTACAGCAAACTCATGCTTAAAATAAACTTTACAAGTAAACACACATTCTTCCAGAGTTAAGTGATGTACCATGTCCACTGCAGCAACAGTAGCACCTAACAAACAATGATTGATTAGACAAATACATAACTCAGCAACATAGAAATGAGGACAATGCACTTTCAAGTGGGAATTGGCAGTCCAAACTCCTGGAAGATGACGCAGGAGTAGCGAAGAAGAGCAAGGTTATGAATGGGTTACCATATAATATTAATACTGCACGACAACTTTAAACCTCAATGCAACCCTTGTGAATAAATCTTTTTGCTTGTACCTAATGTTATCTCGCATAGTCATTGCTACATTTTTATGTACAAGTGCAGTGACTCAGGAATGTGTAATGACTTTTAACACAAATAGGTGTACTTCTGGCTGACCAAATGATCTACTTTGTCATGTCTAGCATACTATATCAGATACTAGTATAGAAATAATATAAGGGTCAAAACCTGCTGCTGAAGTGCATGTTTGAGGTTATACTCTTAGTTGTGATGCATGAAAGCATAGCAGAGTTAATAAAGATATCACTGAGGAACAAATGAGAAGTTATAAATCCAAGTGGTGCATCAAAATGACATATGTAACCAAGGCATGCTTTCCACACACCAATCGGTATGAAAACAAATTATAAATGCTCTAATTATGTATTAGCTAGCTATGCAATTTCTAATACCTTTTTTCCTTAATACAAAATTTGAAACAAAACTGTTATTGACAAAAGACTGATTCATAACACAATCTTATGTTAACAAGTTATAAATATATATTTTATTGCTACCTGCTTTGGTAGCTACATTTTTTGAACTAAATATACACTAAACTTTGTATATTAACATAAATTGCACAGATGAGTTGCACTATGTTGTTAGGAGCAAAGGGGATCAATGGATTGTACCTTACTTATCAAACACAAAACATCAGATTATAATAATCGCTTCATATATTAGAAATGCATACTGTGAAGTAGAGCATGTTGTGCCACTAGGACCTATATAGGTCCCCTATTATTTTTATTGAACATTAATAACCTACCCACAGTAATAAACATCAATGCTTATGCAGTTCTTTCTGTGGATGATACAGTATTATAATTAAAGAACACAAAACCAGTGAGCTCCCAGATTCAAGAAACATATCTTCAGCATACTAAATAATTGGTTTGAAAGTAACAAATTTGTATTAATTTTAAAAAATTAATGTGTACATTAATGAGTAGATTAAATTTTGCACAAACCAAGGAAGCATTTCAGACTTAAGAATAGAATATGCAAGCAATGAAATTGCAGAAGCTACCTATATAAAACTCCTGGGTTTTATTATAAATCATAATATAAATTGGAATTATAATATTTGATTATAATATCTTGCCCAAACTGAGCTCTGTATGTTTTGCAATCAGTTCACTAATTCAGCTTTTTTAAGAGCATTCTAAACACCGTTTATTATGTGAATTCTGCCTCAATGATGACATATGGAATCATTTTCTTGGGAAATTCGGTAGATGCCAAAAAAGTTTTTATTATGCAAGAAAAAGGTAATAAAAATAATGGCAAAACAATCAACTCACTGTAAACCACTATTCAAAATGTTTGGAATTTTACAATTAGCCTGTGAATATATTCTAGCTGCATTGTTATTTCTAATAAATAACCTAGAGAAATTTACAAACAATGCAGATACACATAACAAAGAGTCTAGACACACAGAGGACTTACATATGCTAACAAATTATTTGCAGATATTCCAAAAAGAGGTCAATTACAATGGTATAGTTTTATTTAATTTAGTTTCAACTCCTTTAAAAGAACTGCATATGCACAAAAACCAGTTTAGGTCAGAGTTAAAAATATGCCTCATTACTCACTCCTTCTATACACAGGAGGATTTCAATCCAAAAATACTATAATTAATGCAGTTTTGTAAATATATAATACATGAATATTTTAAGAATGCTTACTGCAAACACGAGTTGTAAATTTTGAAACATTTAATACCAGTTAATCTTTGTAAATCTATGTAGTAAAAATTATCAAGAGTAATCAATAAATATAATTTTAACTTGATCTACATCCTAGATTTGATCTTGTGTCTAATCTCAAAACATGATCCACATCACAATTTAATATAATGTTAACATTTCCTTTTATGCTATCAGATGACTAATAACGGTTAGAAACGTAATTTGTTGTGTAAGCTTTAGTAGCTGGTGTCGGCAACGATTCAGCCAATCTGTCTTCCAGATAAAATAGTAATTTACATGATCATTTAGTTTTAAGCAGGTGAATTGTGAAATTCTTATATTGATAATTTGATTACCATTTAATAAATAAAATGAGGTTGCCATTTATTTTGCAAAAGATATCAAAGTTCATACGTACCTTATTTTTCTGGCAACTTATTTGAATACATTTCAAATGTCGTGAGATGTAAAATTGTTTTTAATTCTTCTATTTAAGTGAGTTTTCAAAAGTTAACTATATTTACTGTTACTTAATTATATGCATGTTTCCTAGTGAATAAACTTGGCAACACATTCAAGTTTCATCAACATGCGTCAACTAGTTACCAGGGTGGTGATATTCTGTCAATGAAACCTCCTTCTGATATACTTTAGAAATCCCTTTGCACTTAAAAGTTCAACAGGTTCTTTAAGAACATAGTGTTATCATTAGTTTAGATAGAAACCACATGGATCCACTCTTAAATCTGTAAATCAGGTATTGGCTAAGTGTTTAAGTACATAATATCTTATTCTTAGCTGATTCTATGCTCAAATAAAAACTAAATGTTTCAGGACTTGTATAAGGTTCCAGATAGATATTAAATGGCAGCCAGAGAAAACTGTCATCAGTTAACAGCTAACCAAGAGTTATTCTTAGTTGTAAACTAATCACCAACTCAAGTGGAGGTTAGTATTAGATATTAAATGGCAGCCAGAGAAAACTGTCATCAGTTAACAGCTAACCAAGAGTTATTCTTAGTTGTAAACTAATCACCAACTCAAGTGGAGGTTAGTATATTGGGGGTAACCATACAAAAATGGCATATCTTCAGCAATGAATGACAGTCGAGAGCAATTACATGATGAAATGTTTACATAACAGGAGGGAAAGGCATTAAAATCCAGGTTTGGAACAAGAAGAGATTTCATAAACTTAATAAGATTGTTGAAAGTGCACTAGTTTATTTAATTAACATTAGACCTGACAGCCAGCATTATACTTCGACATAAGTTTGGCTATAGTTTTCTTTTACTTTTTTAATGTGCCTGGCAGTTATATTTGCTTCAACATAATGCAACCAATATAACTGATATTCATAAAAGTATCTAACATATTTTGCAGACATCCTTTAGAAAGTATAGCAAAAGGAAACTTAACCGTAAATTTCAAAATGGGAAACGGTATGCAATTTGGATCCCATCACTTCATTTTCAGTCTCTCCACCAAGCATGTGAATGCGTTCCACTATTTTTTCCACTCTTCTTTTTTAGTGTTTAATACCCGCTTTTACTACTCACAGCACTACAACGGATATTTCCATTCTGCCTATGTTACAGCGCCTGGATATATTTTCTTTCAGAGCAGGCAACTTTAAAATAAATACATTAACTTGCAAACCATGCTTTCCTTGTATCATTTCTTTAAAACAGATATATAAAAAAGGTATACCTTACAGGTGCAAACTACTGTAAAATAAAATAATAACCTTATATAAAAAAACAGAAACGAAAAATGCATAATGAACTATACTGAATTGAAAACATAAATACTAAATGTGCAAATTGTTGAACAGATGCAAAAAATCATATTATTTAAAGCTTTCTACATTATTCTTCTTGTACAACAATGCAGAGGCTGAAGTACTGAAACATTTTGCATGTAATAGGAACAAGATATCCAAAAGTAAATTTGAGGATGGGAATTAGATTAACAAAACATGCACAATGGCTTTATTTAATATCAAATTTTAGCTCTACAGCAATTGCTAGTAGCATCACAATCTGTTTAAGAGTTAAGGGTCATTTTGTCACTCAATAGACCTGGCACTACTTTTCTTTCCATAGTGTTAAACACTGTTAGAACTTGAACATCAGATATACTATTTCACTCATGCATATTCAGTTTTGAATACTTTACAGAATAATATTAATACATTATGCATTAATGTATGTTAGAATCAAGACAAGCCTTCACCGCTACCAACAAATTTCTATTCATGAAAAATTGATTTTCCATTAATCTAAATAAACCACATTGACAATGAAATCACATATAACACAGCACTCTAAAATGCAATAAACTATTTTTAGATTGAGCTACACTAATATCTATCTTATTTGATACCAACTCTAAAAACTACATTAAAGAAAGAATATAATTTTTAAATATGCTGAAATGCACTTCACTTATTTCGAACTCCTTTATGCAACCCAAAATAATTGCATAACAAATATATATATATATATTTTATAGCTAAAAATGTATGCTATCTAAACTATAGAGTTTATAACATTAAAAGCAAGTAGACATACTTTACATTGTTCCAAATGTATGTGGAATTATAAAGCTATTCCATACAACCATATTAATGCTGATTTAATAAAGCCTTAGGTTTTGTTCTACACAAAAAGTAACATGGTAAAGAAAATTACCCCAGAAAGTTTATTTTGAAGATCTAACGCAATAACGTTTGCCCTAATTAGTGTAAACTTGCATAAGGAAACATAGCCTACCACACACAAATGTTAACAAACTTCAGGTTAACTAACTTACAGGTACCTAGTGCTCATAAAAGTAGGCACTCAATTTAGCTAATAGGTAGCAATAAGTAGTGATTTGCAAACTTTAACTTTTGAATGTAGATTGCAATACAAGGCCTTTATCAAATTTTCAATTTAAAATGATACTAAGATTGGGGCATGTGTTTTACTGGCTTTATCTAAATATTACTGTTCCAGCTAAACTTTTGTGACTGGGGCCCCTATCACTGGGTACCTCCCCAGAGGGTTGTGAAAGAGAGAGAAAGAATGCATTCATATGATATATGATCTTGCAGCTGGCAAAAGAGGTTTCATGGCATTCAATGTACTTCTGGTGAAGTGCAACAGTAAAAGTTACATTTGGCTTTAATTTATATACAGCTAAAGGCTCCATAATGTTTATAAACCTGTCATATCAGAAAACATACATTTAAAACTTATTTCTTAAACACAATTGATGAGACTCATGTTCTAAAATTACTACTCTCTCTTAAATTTTACAAATAAACCCTTCAATCCTTTTTGAGGTGAACTATTCCAACAAAGTAATTAATCATCAAAATCGCAACCCTGCTGGTAACATGTAGTAAGAATGCTACAAAACTTGGCCATTAGGTGCACAGTCTGTCTCCCAGTCACAAACTGTACACTTGGATGGTAGTCGCATGGTCCGTTACCCAGACATCAAATAAAATCTCAAATCACAGTAACAATTATCAGAATAACCACAAAACAAACCTTATTACAGGAGATGTTGGGAATGCTGTCAATCTGCATCAATATATCTATGGCATCTTCTGAGTAAATTTTTATTCACATTAGCTCAGCTTTCAATAGCTAATTTCTATCCTGTTATTTTGTTTTAATTTGTGTAATCTGTGGGGATTAAATTTGTATACTTATTTTTCTAGTTGCCCCAAAAGTAAAAATTGCATGCCATAAGATCAGGGGAACAAGCACGCCACAAACCCTTACTAATGATTCTATCCTAAAAAATGTCCACATTAAACTGTAATGATTCATCAGCTGTATGCACAGTGGCAGAGTCCTGCTGGAAATATCTGGACTGATATTCAATGTCTCTCAGCTGTTTGAAATATGGTGCCAATACATTATTTCTGGATGTTTCTGTATTTATGGTACATTCATAAAAAATAGGATCCATTATTGTATTAATTTATTGTGCACCTAAGCCCCCTATTTTTATTCATGCAAGGGAGTCTCAACAACATTGGGTTTGGGTAATTATTTACAGTTTGCTGCGACTTATGCTAGTTTTGCACTCTAACGGGACCGGTGTGGTTAGAGAGTGATTATGGGAGGGGAGATGGTTTAAAAAACTAATGTTCTATCCATTGCGCTGTTAGGAGTTGTTGGAAATATCGATAATGAGGTACTACCACGATATAAAATTAGAAACATAAATTTATATACACACACTAACCTAAACAGATTGGAACCTAACCTCACGCTAAATTTGAAATCCACAGGCTTTGAAATTGTCATCATAAATACAATGTCAATCAATCGCACTTAGTTTCATTCGATTTTAGAGCAGCCGAAGTTCTGCATAATAAAATTCACTGAACAGCTGTATCTGCGTGAAACATACTTGTCATACATTAGCACAGCATCCAGCGACATATGCCGGTGTTGCATTCCACAACACTGTTTGCCTGCCGCTGACAATGAAACTCAGGTTTTAGGCACTTTAGCATGTAGTATTATTATATATTTACATTGCAAAAGTACTACAAGACATCTTTATTTATATTCTAATCCTTCTAGGCAGCATACTTCATAAATATTCACAAAAAAGGATCGCTACATGCACAAAATAAATTAGCATCTAACTTAATTATGGAGCTATTCTGATAAAAAAAATTGGTGAAAACGTAACAAATATAAAGCAAACTTACAGTCAAACCACAATTTGTTTAATTTCTAGAGGGGCTGAGGTTCTCTATAATAACCTGGGTTTGTCTGTAGCATAATATCAGTTGTGTTGTGAAGACACATGGCCATGTAAATTAAGCCATGCTTCATCTCTGAAGAGTATTAATAGTTGATTGATTGTTCCATCTTTAACATTCGAGATAACCATTCCAACCTTGCTCCGATTTAATCTAATTACTGCTCTGTAAGCACATGTCTGCTTTCCTTTCATTTCCTATAACAAGTTGATCCAGTCACAAGCTAATGAGCCTCTCTACTCGGAACATGCACGCCAGGAAATTTAGTTTCAATTTGCCTGATAACTTCCACACAAGATGATGTAGGCACATACGTATAGTACATAAACACTCTTTGTGGTACTGTGTACTGTCTTTTGAAGGTACTTCAAGCAGAACTAATCACTTCTGAACATTCCTAATGTTATTCATGTGAACCAGACCAGAACAGAAGTAAGACTGACGCATGTGTGACGACAGAAAGAGGGGCAATGCAGAGGTCACACATGCCGTACTCATAGCGACCAAGTTTTGTAACAAATGTATGTATCCATATTAAGGCTACTGCCTTCCTATCTAGCGACTCACATCTCCTGATGGTAAACAACCTCCTACACTGACTTACAGGACCAGATAGTCATACTTCAGCATGTTCACTGTGAGCCAAATACAGGAGCCCTATTTCTGCAATTATTACTATTCTTAGCTATAAAACTAGGCAATGCTAGTGTAATCTTTACTTTTTTAAATTGTTTTTAATTAATGGTTAGCATATTCCATAAAGTGTCATAACGGATAAACTAGAAGACATTATAGCTTCATTCCAACAAAACAAAGCTAATATATGGCTGATATAAATAATCATTTTTGTCTTTATCTGCTGTGCTCTGGCTGTTATGTTTGAATTTGGTTTTGTAATTCATTTTTAACTTTAATGCAAATATTAACAGGTGGATGCATATTTTCCTTCCTTTTCAGCTCCCTCTGGCGAGTTGCCCATGATGGGCCCCTAGTCAAAAAAGTGAAGTTAGAACAATAATAACTAGATAAAGCCAATTAAACAGTCGCCCCAATCTAAAATTTTAAATTTCTAAATGTTATTAAGAGCTTGTAATACGATCTTCAGTAAAAAAAAAAAGGGGTAATTATTTACAAGTTGGGCCACTAACTCTCTCCGTTGTGACTTATGCCAGTTTTGCACTCTAACAGGACCGCTGTGGTTAGAGAGGGATTAGGGGTGGGGAGATGGTTTAAAAAACTAATGTTGTATCCATTGCGCTGTTAGGAGTTGTTGGAAATATCGATAATGAGGTACTACGACAATATAAAATTAGAAACATAAATTTATATACACACACTAACCTAAACGGATTGGAACCTAACCTCGCGCTAAATTTGAAATCCACAGGCTTTGAAATTGTCATCATAAATACAAAGTCAATCAATCGCACTTAAATTCATTCGATTTTAGACAGGCCGAAGTTCTACATAATAAAATTCACTGAACAGCTGTATCTGCGTGAAACATACTCGTCATACATCAGCACAGCATCTAGCGACATATGCCAGTTTGCATACCACAACACTGTTCGCCTGCCGCCGACAATAAAACTCAGGTTTTAGGCACTTTAGCAAGTAGTGTTATTATATATTTACATTGCAAAAGTACTACAAGACTTCCTTATTTATATTCTACTCCTTATAGGCAGCATACTTCATAAATATTCACAAAAAAGGATCGTTACGCGCACGTAATAAATTAGCGTTTAACTTAATTACAGAGCTTTTCCGATAAAAAAATTGGTAAAAACGTAACAAGTATAGACCAAACTTACAGTCAAACCACAATTTGTTCAATTTCTAGAGGGGCCCAAGTTCTCTATAATTACCAAAAAAGGTAAAGTTTGCGGAATTGAGTGTCCGGTATTACGAATCTAGTTAAGCTGCAGTGTGTTACCAATTTTGTATAATCGGCTATGTATTCCTGAACAATTTCATGTTATCTAAGGCAAAATTGTGGCATTCGATCTTCAAAGTGGACTTTCTGGTGTAATTTTCTTAAGTTTTAATAGCTGAGGGAAAGTAATTTAAACAAGAATTCTGTATCACGCTGCTTATATATCTGACGGTTTTGACGTGTAAAGTACACATTTTGTTTAACTTTACTTTACATGAGAAATACAAAGCTAATAAAATATCAAAGAAAATAATGTACCCTAAAGCTGAGAGTAAATAGCATTTTATTATACTTACAGTAATGAAGAAATGCGTCTGAAAACAAATAGTATGTTGTTTAACAAGTACGATAAAATAAGGTGAACATTAACAAAACTGCAATGTCAAAGAAAACTTGCATTGCGCAATTGGATTGCTTCTTGAAAGGTTAGCTTGCTCAACCAATTTGCCAAAGAACATCTACATACAAGGATAGCTTTCCAGAGTATAGAAGACGTATAAACAATTGCTATTATTAATATTAAATACGATATTCTCTGATGTATTTGTTAATAAAAAATGCAAGAAGGCAACATATGACAAAATTTGGGTTCATTACATGATGTCTCGATAGAAACATAAGAAACATTTTACTAAGCCTGCCTATACAGAATAGTATCTAACCCCAAATTAAAATACGGATATGAGACATGTGCCACGGCGTTAAGTGGACGTAATTTTTAGCGTGCCCGAAAAAGATTTTGCTTCCAATAGAAACATTTTGTATTGGCAGTAATAGCTATTTCAACTATCAATTTTACTATTTTTTTTTTCTCTGTTTAAACACGAAAATAATGGTTTTTAAGGTTGTAATATAGACCGGTTGTATCAATACAATAATTTCGTATCAATCTTTCAGATTTCTTTATGTTTACGTGCACAACATTAACAGTACACATATTTTAATACCATGTATTGGTGGACTGTGTAAAATCTTTCTACATTACTTTGTCTAAAATATAAGATCGCAAAGAGGAACTGAACAAAATAAAAAGATGCTAGAATACCCGAGAGATTTGAAAACAACATAATTACTTGGAAATTAGAGTTTGTTGCGTTTGGTAAGATGAAGTTCAAGACAGTGGAGAAAGTGCGCCAATAGATGTGTTTTCCTTATTTTGTCCATTACTCCGCCATAACCCATGAAACCTTTGTGTAATGAGTTTTCCTTTGGTATTTCCAAAACAAATAGTATATTTCATTCCTAATGCACTTTGCCAAAAAAAAAAAAAAAAAAAAAAAAAAATCCAAACCTCTATCTTCAGGATTCACAATTACAAAAAATATAATTTACAGATTCCTCACATACGTACGGAAAACCAGCAACATTCAACATTCAATTGAAACGTCAGTTGGCATATCGCACTCAATGACACAAGTTCAGAAACCTGTATTTGTTCCATTTTCTCTCTAGAGTCATCCAACATGCAGTCCAACAACTCAATCTGAAAGCTTTCAAAGGTCTTTGCTATACTGCCGCTATTCTAAATGTTCCTTCATTGCTGTATCATGTTCATCAACTTCCCAATCAATGAAGCCCCTGTAGACCGCCGGATTCGAAAATGTAGAAGGCTTGTCATGGCAAAGCTTAACATTATATTTTCATATTATAGGTATTAGATTATTGTTATGGTTTTAATTAACATGGAAAGTTCATATTTTTATTTATTTATTTATTTTTATTTTTTGTTAAATGTTTTATATTATTCACTCCTTTAAGGTGTACATTAACGTTTAAAAGCCGCTTAGTCCCAAAATTTTCAAAATGTTGTTCTGTTTGCTGTTATTGAAACTATAGGAGTACCCGTTTAATATGATAAATTGTTTAGTTATTTAAATATTCCAAATCTAAGTAGACTAAAATATATTTAAGCGCTTTTGCTGCGCTCCTGGAGTTCAGAAAGGTGAGTGTTACACTATACTTTGAGTCTTCTTACTCTTCGTTCTTTTACTTTTTCTGATTCAAATCTTCCTCCTTAGAGCTAGCAGGAATTCTACAAACATTCTTTCAGGTTGTCAACAGGTGGTACAAAGAACTTATTTCCTTAGTTTGTACTTAAGGATTTACAGCTGCCTTGACATACCACTACTTAAAAAAAAAAACTTCTATGAAAGTATGGTGTGTGTCTACAAACAAATTTCAGAGGAATTGCGAGTTGAAAGATTAGCAAATCTAATGTTCGTTCACGGAAGAGGAATTTTCAAGCAAATAAACACACTAAAAAGTTAACTGACAGCAGTGAGAGTGTTCAATGTTTAATGATGTACATTCAATGAATATTGATAAATCAGTGCTTCCCATTCAAAAATTGAAAAATATCTTAATCTTTAAGCTCACTTTCTGGAAAAATAAAAAAAATGTCTTGGCGTTAGTTTTCAAAACAACAAAAGCTGCACTAGAAACTAGCTGCATTTATAAATCAAATTGAACATTAAGGGACAGACTATTTTGTAAAGTGGCATTTTTAAATTACAATAGAAAGCATCCCAAAACATTCTTACGTTACACAATAAGGCTATGTGGTTAACATTTCCTTTAGTGCCGACTTTTGTGTTAAGAATTCGGGTGTCGTTTTACCCAAAACATTTTTTTTCCCCCTCAAGAGTTTATTTTAAAAACTGCACACATGAATGTACAGAGTTATCCATATAACTTTAATCAATACAATAATAATGTCTCTTGGATCACTCTGTTTATGTAACATTAACTCTAAAATGAATATTAAAATAAGAAACTTGGGTTTTTAACACTATACAAGAAGTAGGGGAACTGCATAAGGCACAGACGGGAAAGCGCCGGATGTGTACATACACAATTTGAAGACTTTCTCTACTCCCTGCCAGGTGGAACAATTTCGGCATAAAACTCGCTGCTGGGACTGTAGGTAAAATCTCTACTTTTGCCACCATATGTAATTTCCTCATTGCTTAAAAATATAATGGTGTTAATAGTCACTTGGCTGTGGTTAATTTAATGCCTTAATATTTTTAGGCGGGCGTGCTCCTTTATAAGAAACCATCCCTGGACATGATTAATAAACGCAACGACAAATCAAGACTGGAGGCATCTCAAATGAGATTTTTTAAGGTTCCTATTGGGTATAACCAGAAAAGATCGACTCATGAATACATAGATATAAAAAGAGAACGGTTATACCCCCGCCGCTGAATCCTTTCACTTGACAGATTGTGTATGTACATATCCGGCGTTTTCCCGTCTGTGCCTTATGCAGTTCTCCTTCTTGTGTTGTGTTAAAAACCCAAGTTTCTTATTTTAATACTCATTTTAGAGTTAATGTTACTTAAACAGAGTGATCCAAGAGACATTATTATTGTATTGATTAAAGTTATATGGATAACTCTGTGCATTCATGTGTGCAGTTTTTAAAATAAACTCTTGAGGGGAAACATTTTTTGGGGTAAAACGGCACCCGAATTCTTAACACAAAAGTGGGCACTAAAGGAAATGTTAACCACATAGCCTTCTGTAAAATAGGAATGTTTTGGGGTGCTTTCCATTGTAATTTAAAAATGCCACTTTACAAAATAGCCTGTCCCTTAATGTTCAATTTGATGTATAAATGAAGTTTCTGGTCTAGTTTCTAGTGCAGCTTTTGTTGTTTTGAAAACTAACGCCAAGACATTTTTTTTTTATTTTTCCAGAAAGTGAGCTTAAAGATTAAGATATTTTTCAATTTTTGAATGGGAAGTACTGATTTATCAATATTCATTGAATGTACATCATTAACCATTGAACGCTCTCACTGCTGTCAGTTAACTTTTTAGTGTGTTTATTTGCTTGAAAATTCCTCTTCCGTGAACGAACATTAGATTTGCTGAACTTTCAACTCGCAATTCCTCTGAGATTTGTTTGTAAACACACACCATACTTTCATAGAAATTTTTTTTAAGTAGTGGTATGTCAAGGCCGCTGTAAATGCTTAAGTGCAAACTAAGGAAATAAGTTCTTTGTACCACCTGTTGACAACCTGAAATAATGCTTGTAGAACTCCTGCTAGCTCTAAGGAGGAAGATTTGAATCAGAAAAAGTACAAGAACGAAGAGTAAGAAGTCTCAAAGTATACTGTAATACTTACCTTTCCGAACTCCAGGAGCACAGCAGAACCACTTTAATATAATTTAGTCTACTTAGATTCGGAATATTTAAATAACTAAACCATTTATCATATTAAACGCGTATGCCTGTAACTTCAATAGCAGCAAAAAGAACAAAATTTTCAAGATTTTGGGACCAAGCAACTTTTAAACGTTTATGTACACCTTAAAGGAGTGAATAATATAAAACATTTAATAACAAAAAGTAAATAAATATATAAAAACATGAACCTTCGACATTAATTAAAATCATAACAACAAACTAATACCCATAATATGAAAATATTATGTTAAGCTTTGCAACGAAAAGCCTTCTACATTTTCGACTCCGGCGGTTTACAGGGGCTTCATTGATTGGGAAGTTGATGAACTTTATACAGCAATGAAGGAACGTTTAGAATAGCGGCAGTATAGCAAAGACCTTCGAAAGCTGTTAAGATTGAGTTGTTGGACTGCATGTTGGATGACTCTACAGAGAAAATAGAACAAATACAGGTTTCTGAACTTGTGTAATTGAGTGCGATATGCCAACTGACGTTTCAATTGAATGTTGCTGGTTTTCCGTACGTATGTGAGGAATCTATAAATTATATTTTTTGTAATTGTGAATCCTGAAGGTAGAGGTTTGAAATTTTTTTTTTGGCATAGTGCATTGGGAATGATTTGTACTGTTTTTTGGAAATACCAAAGAAAAACTCATTACACAAAGGTTTCATGGGTTATTGCGGAGTAATGGACAAAATAAGGAAAACACATCTATTGGCGCACTTTCTCCACTGTTTTGAATTTAATCTTACCAAACGCAACAAACTCTAATTTCCAAGTAATTATGTTGTTTTCAAATCTCTCGGGTATTCTAGCATCTTTTTATTTTGTTCAGTTCCTCTTTGGGATCTAATATTTTAGACAAAGTAATGTTGAAAGACTTTACACAGTCCACCAATAAATGGAATTAAAATATTGGTACTGTCAATGTTGTGTACGTAAACATAATGAAATCTGAAAGATTGATACGAAATTATTGTATCGTGATACAACCGGTCAATATTACAGCCTTAAAAACCATTATTTTCGTGGGCTATAGGTGTATAAAGAGAAAAAATAACTAATAAAATTGATAGTTGAAATAACTATTACTGCCAATACAAAATGTTTCTATCGAAAGCAAAATCTTTTTCGGGCACGCTAAAAATTACGTCCACTTACAGCCGTTGCCCATGTCTCATATTCGTATTTTAATTTGGAGTTAGATACTATTCTGTATAGGCAGGCTTAGTAAAATGTTTCTTATGTTTCTATCGAGACATCATTTAATGAACCCAAATTTTTTCATATGTTGCCTTCTTGTATCTTTTATTAACAAATACATGAGAGTGTTTCGTATTTGAAATTAATAATAGCAATTGTTTATGTCTTCTACACTCTGTGGTTGGAGATGGAAAGCTATCCTGGTATGTAGAAGTTCTTTGGCAATTTGTTTGAACAAAGTAACCTTTCAAGAAGCAATGAATTTGGTCGATGCAAGTGTTAATTGACATTGCAGTTTCGTTAATTTTCACCTTATTTTATCGTATTTGTTAAACAACATACTATTTGTTTTCAGACGCATTTCTTCATTACTGTAAGTATAATAAAATGCTATTTACTCTCAGCCTTAGGGTACATTATATCTTGTGATATTTTATTAGCTTTGTATGTCACATGTAAAGTAAAGTTAAACAAAATGTGTACTTTACTCGACAAAGCCGTCAGATATATAAGCAGCGTGATACAGAATTCTTATTTAAATTACTTTCCCTCAGCTATTAAAACTTAAGAAAATTACACCAGAAAGTCCACTTTGAAGATCGTATGCCACAATTTTGCCTTAGATAACATGTAATTGTCCAGGAATACGTAGCCGACTATACAAAATTGTTAACAAACTGCAGCTTAACTAGATTCGTAATACCTCAATTCCACAAACTTTACCTTTTTTTACTGAAGATCGTAATACAAGCCCTTAATAACATTTAGACATTTAAAATTTTACTTAGATTGCTTAATTGGCTTTATCTAGTTATTATTGTTCTAACTTCACTTTTGTGACTGGTGGCCCATCATGGGCAACTCGCCAGAGGTAGCTGAAAAGGAAGGAAAATATGCATCCACCTGTTAATATTTGCATTAAAGTTAAAAATGAATTACAAAATCAAATTCAAACATAACAGCCAGAGCACAGCAGATAGACAAAAATGAATGGTAAAGCTATATGATGGTTCCACCACACATACGGACATGCGCGCGGCACGCACACACAAACGGTCGTAAGACTTTTATGGGTGATCCATACTTGCAAGTGTTGAAAACATTAAGTTGTTCAGATGTGAAGGTTGCCAGATTGCCGACATTTTGATATCTTCTTGGGATCATTGGGTTTTTAGCTTCAGAGATACCTAGGTAACACCCAGTCGTCGTTCCCTGCCTTAGATTACCGGAATTTTGACTTCTTCTAGGGATCATTGGGATGTTAGCTTCACAGATCCCATGTTCGTTACGCAGTAGCGGCCTTTGGCCGCAACTACTATACTCCTCAACTTATGAAAAATACCCCTCGGCTACGCTTTGCGGCTTAGGGCCCTCCACGTTGGGCTACGCTTTGCAGTTTAGGGCCCTAAATGATTATAACAGACCAGTAAGTAACTACAATACGGCTCTAATGACAAAATAACAAAAGTGCCCACGTGTAGCAGTAATGCCAAGGGGTGGAACCATCGTATACTAATAATAAATGATTATTCATATCAGCCATATATTAGTTTAGTTTTGTTGGAATGAAGCTATAATGTCTTCTAGTTTATCCGTTATGACATTTTATGGAATATGCTAACCATTAATTAAAAACAATTTAAATAAATAAAGATTACCCTAGCGTTGCCTAGTTTTATAGCTAAGAATAGTATTAATTGCAGAAATAGGGCTCCTGTATTTGGCTCACAGTAGACATGCTGTTGTATGACTATCCTATACTGTAAGTCAGTATGGGAGGTTGTTTACCATCAGGAGATGAGAGTCGCTAGATAAGAAGGCAGTAGCCTTAATATGGATACATATACCATGCATTTGTTACAAAACTTGGCCGCTATGAGTACGGCGTGTGTGACCTTCTCTGCATTGCCCCCTTTCTGTCATCACACATGCATCAGTCTTACTTCTGTTCTGGTCTGGTTCACATCAATAACATTAGGAATGTTCAGAAGTGATTAGTTCTGCTTGAAGTACCTTCAAAAGGCAGTACACAGTACCACAAAGAGTGTTTATGTACTATACGTATGTGCCTACATCATCTTGTGCGGAGGTTATAAGGCAAATTGAAACTAAATTTCCTGGCGTGCATGTTCTGAGTAGAGAGGCTCATTTGCTTGTGACTGGATCAATTTGTAACAGAAAATGAAAGGAAAATAGACATATGCTTACAGAGCAGTAATTGGATTAAATTGGAGCAAGGTTGGAATGGTTATCTCAAATGTTAAATATGGAACAATCAATCTACGATTAATACTGTTCAGAGGCGAAGCCTGGCTTCACCTACATGGCCATGTGTCATCACAACATAACTGATACTATGCTACAGACAAACCCTATGTTGTTGAGACTCCCTTGCATGAATAAAAAAATGGTGTAAGGTGCACAATAAATTAATATAATAATAGGTCCTATTTTCTATGAATGTACCATAAATACAGAAACATCCAGAAATAATGTATTGGCACCATATTTCAAACAGCTGAGAGACATTGAATATCAGTCCAGATATTTCCAGCAGGACTCTGCCACTGTGCATACAGCTGATGAATCATTACAGTTTAATGTGGACATTTTTTAGGATAGAATCATTAGTAAGGGTTTGTGGCGTGCTTGTTCCCCTGATCTTATGGCATGCAATTTTTACTTTTGGGGCAACTAGAAAAATAAGTATACAAATTTAATCCCCACAGATTACACAAATTAAAACAAAATAACAGGATAGAAATTAGCTATTGAAAGCTGAGCTAATGTGAATGAAAATTTACTCAGAAGATGCCATAGATATATTGATGCAGATTGACAGCATTCCCAATATCTCCTGTAATAAGGTTTGTTTTGTGGTTATTCTGGTAATTGTTACTGTGATTTGAGATTTTATTTGATGTCTGGGTAACTGACCATGCGACTACCATCCAAGTGTACAGTTTGTGACTGGGAGACAGACTGTGCACCTAACGACCAAGTTTTGTAGCATTCTTACTACATGTTACCAGCAGGGTTGCGATTTTGATGATTAATTACTTTGTTGGAATAGTTCACCTCAAAAAGGATTGAAGGGATTATTTGTAAAATTTAACAGAGTAGTAATTTTAGAACATGAGTCTCATCAATTGTGTTTAAGAAATAAGTTTTAAATGTATGTTTTCTGATATGACAGGTTTATAAACATTATGGAGCCTTATGCTGTATATAAATTAAAGCCAAACGTAACTTTTATTGTTGCACTTCACCAGAAGTACATTGAATGCCACGAAACCTCTTTTGCCACCTGCAAGATCATATATCATGTGAATGCATACTTTCTCTCTCTTTCACATCCCTCTGGGGAGGTACCCAGTGATAGGGGCCCCAGTCACAAAAGTTTAGCTGGAACAGTAATATTTAGATAAAGCCAGTAAAACACATGCCCCAATCTTAGTATAATTTTAAATTGAAAATATGATTAAGGCCTTATATTGCAATCTACATTCAAAAGTTAAAGTTTGCAAATCATTACTTATTGCTAGCTATTAGCTAAATTGAGTGCCTACTATTATGAGCGCTAGGTACCTGTAAGTTAGTTAACCTGAAGTTTGTTAACATTTGTGTGTGGTAGGCTGTTTCCTTATGCAAGTTTACACTAATTAGGGCAAAAGTAATTGCGTTAGATCTTCAAAATAAACTTTTTGGGGTAATTTTCTTTACCATGTTACTTTTTGTGTAGAATAAAACCTAAAGGTTTATTAAATCAGCATTAATATGATTATATGGAATAGCTTTATAACTCTACATACATTAAAGTATATCTACTTGCTTTTAATGTTATAAATTCTATAGTTTAGGTAGAATAAATTTTTAGCTATAATATATATATATATATTTGTTATGCAATTAGTTTAGTTTGCATAAAGGAGTTTGAAATAAGTGAAGTGCATTTCAGCATATTTAAAAATTATATTTTTCCTTCAATATAGTTTTTAGAGGTGATATCAAATAAGATAGATATTAGTGTAGCGCAATCTAAAAATAGTTTAGTGCATTTTAGAGTGCTGTGTTATATGTCATTTCATTCTCAATGTAGTTTATTTACATAAATGGAAAATAAATCAATTTTTCATGAATAGAAATTTGTTGGTAGCGGCGAAGGCTTGTCTTGATTCTAACATACATTAATGCATAATGTATTAATAGTATTGTGTAAAGTATTCAAAATTGAATATCCATGAGTGAAATAGTATATCTGATGTTCAAGTTCTAACAGTGTTTAGCACTATGTAAAGAAAAATAGTGACAGGTCTGTTGAATGACAAAATGACCCTTAACTCTTAAAGAGAATGTGATGCTACTAGCAATTGCTGTAGAGCATAAATTTGATATTAAATAAAGCTAATGTGCATGTTTTGTTAATGTAAATTAATTCCTAATTCCCATCATCAAATTTAATTTTGGATATCTTGTTCCTATTACATGCAAAATGTTTCAGCACTTCAGCCTCTGCATTGTTATACAAGAACAATAGTGTAGAAAGCGTCTACCTTTTAAATAATATAACTTTTTACAACTGTTCAACAACTAGCACATTTAGTATTTCTGTATTCAATTCAAATATAACTGCCATGCACATTAAAAAAATAAAAGGAAACTATAGCCAAACTTACAGTGAAATATAATGCTGGCTGTCAGGTCTAATGTTAATTAAATAAACTAGTGCACTTTCAACAATCTTATTAAGTTTATGAAATCTCTTCTTGTTCCAAACCTAGATTTTTATGCCTTTCCCTCCTGTTATGTAAACATTACATCATGTAATTGCTCATCGACTGTCATTCATTGCTGAAGATATGCCATTTTTGTATGGTTGCCCCCAATATACTAACCTCCACTTGAGGTGGTAATTAGTTTACAACTAAGAATAACTCTTGGTTAGCTGTTAACTCATGAAATTTTTCTCTGGCTGCTATTTAATATCTATCTGGAACCTTAACCAGATATTGTAATACAAGTCCTGAAACATTTAGTTTTTATTTGAGCATAGAATCAGCTAAGAATAAGATATTATGTACTTAAAGATTTAGCCAATACCTGATTTACAGATTTAAGAGTGGATCCATGCGGTCTCTATCTAAACTAATGATAACACTATGTTCTTAAAGAACCTATTGAACTTTTAAGTGCAAAGGGATTTCTAAAGTATATCAGAAGGAGGTTTCATTGACAGAATATCACCACCCTGGTAACTAGTTGAGGCATGTTGATGAAACTTGAATGTGTTGCCAAGTTTATTCACTAGGAAACATGCATATAATTAAGTAACAGTAAATATAGTTAACTTTTGAAAACTCACTTAAATAGAAAAATTAAAAACAATTTTACATCTCACGACATTTGAAATGTATTCAAATAAGTTGCCAGAAAAATAAGGTACGTATGAACTTTGATATCTTTTGCAAAATAAATGGCAACCTCATTTTATTTATTAAATGGTAATCAAATTATCAATATAAGAATTTCACAATTCACCTGCTTAAAACTAAATGATCATGTAAATTACTATTTTATCTGGAAGACAGATTAACTGAATCGTTGCCGACACCAGCTACTAAAGCTTACACAACCAATTACGTTTTTAACCGTTATTAGTCATCTGATAGCATAAAAGGAAATGTTAACATTATATTAAATTGTGATGTGGATCATGTTTTGAGATTAGACACAAGATCAAATCTAGGATTTAGATCAAGTTAAAATTATATTTATTGATTACTCTTGATAATTTTTACTACATAGATTTACAAAGATTAACTGGTATTAAATGTTTCAAAATTTACAACTCGTGTTTGCAGTAAGCATTCTTAAAATATTCATGTATTATATATTTACAAAACTGCATTAATTATAGTATTTTTGGATTGAAATCCTCCTGTGTATAGAAGGAGTGAGTAATGGGGCATATTTTTAACTCTGACCTAACTGCTTTTTGTGCATATGCAGTTCTTTTAAAGGAGTTGAAACTAAATTAAATAAAACTATACCATTGTAATTGACCTCTTTTTGGAATATCTGCAAATAATTTGTTAGCATATGTAAGTCCTCTGTGTGTCTAGACTCTTTGTTATGTGTATCTGCATTGTTTGTAAATTTCTCTAGGTTATTTATTAGAAATATCAAAGCAGCTAGAATATATTCACAGGCTAATGGTAAAATTCCAAACATTTTGAATAGTGGTTTACAGTGAGTTGATTGTTTTGCCATTATTTTTATTACCTTTTTCTTGCATAATAAAAACTTTTTTGGCATCTACCGAATTTCCCAAGAAAATGATTCCATATGTCATCATTGAGGCAGAATTCACATAATAAACTGTGTTTAGAATGCTCTTAAAAAAGCTGAATTAGTGAACTGATTGCAAAACATACAGAGCTCAGTTTGGGCAAGATATTGTAATCAAATATTATAATTCCAATTTATATTATGATTTATAATAAAACCCAGGAGTTTTATATAGGTAGCTTCTGCAATTTCATTGCTTGCATATTCTATTCTTAAGTCTGAAATGCTTCTTTGGTTTGTGCAAAATTTAATCTACTCATTAATGTACACATTAATTTTTTAAAATTAATACAAATTGGTTACTTTCAAACCAATTATTTAGTATGCTGAAGATAAGTTTCTTGAATCTGGGAGCTCACTGGTTTTGTGTTCTTTAATTATAATACTGTATCATCCACAGAAAGAACTGCATAAGCATTGTTGTTTATTACTGTGGGTAGGTTATTAATGTTCAATAAAAATAATAGGGGACCTATATAGGTCCTAGTGGCACAACATGCTCTACTTCACAGTATGCATTTCTAATATATGAAGCGATTATTATAATCTGATGTTTTGTGTTTGATAAGTAAGGTACAATCCATTGATCCCCTTTGCTCCTAACAACATAGTGCAACTCATCTGTGCAATTTATGTTAATATACAAAGTTTAGTGTATATTTAGTTCAAAAAATGTAGCTACCAAAGCAGGTAGCAATAAAATATATATTTATAACTTGTTAACATAAGATTGTGTTATGAATCAGTCTTTTGTCAATAACAGTTTTGTTTCAAATTTTGTATTAAGGAAAAAAGGTATTAGAAATTGCATAGCTAGCTAATACATAATTAGAGCATTTATAATTTGTTTTCATACCGATTGGTGTGTGGAAAGCATGCCTTGGTTACATATGTCATTTTGATGCACCACTTGGATTTATAACTTCTCATTTGTTCCTCAGTGATATCTTTATTAACTCTGCTATGCTTTCATGCATCACAACTAAGAGTATAACCTCAAACATGCACTTCAGCAGCAGGTTTTGACCCTTATATTATTTCTATACTAGTATCTGATATAGTATGCTAGACATGACAAAGTAGATCATTTGGTCAGCCAGAAGTACACCTATTTGTGTTAAAAGTCATTACACATTCCTGAGTCACTGCACTTGTACATAAAAATGTAGCAATGACTATGCGAGATAACATTAGGTACAAGCAAAAAGATTTATTCACAAGGGTTGCATTGAGGTTTAAAGTTGTCGTGCAGTATTAATATTATATGGTAACCCATTCATAACCTTGCTCTTCTTCGCTACTCCTGCGTCATCTTCCAGGAGTTTGGACTGCCAATTCCCACTTGAAAGTGCATTGTCCTCATTTCTATGTTGCTGAGTTATGTATTTGTCTAATCAATCATTGTTTGTTAGGTGCTACTGTTGCTGCAGTGGACATGGTACATCACTTAACTCTGGAAGAATGTGTGTTTACTTGTAAAGTTTATTTTAAGCATGAGTTTGCTGTAAAGTTTACAAACTCTGTAGCACCTGCAAAAAAAGAAAAGAAAAAAAAAAAAAAAACAACCTATTCACGTGGTCGTCAATAAATTTGAAGCTTCCGGTTCAGTGATGGAAAAGAAGCATTCTAGGAAAACGTTAGTGTTAATAGAAAATAAACTGGATGAAATTGGTGCCACTTTGGAGCATTTGCCTCCAAAATTATTTAGCAAATTAGTGCAGCAAACAGGTGTATCTCCATTTTCTGTTAGAAATGCTATACCTGTGTAAAACTAAAACCTTGTGTCACACGGGTACAAACATTAAAAGCAAAACGCTGGTAAACATTTAAAATATTGCAATTGGTTTTTCCATTCTGTAGAAACAGGTTTCAGTGACCCTTGTACTTTTGTTTTTCACTGACAAATCTTTTCACTTAAATGGGTGTGAGAATACTCACAACACTTGATACTGGATTTCAGAAAACCTACGCTATTGGATGAAAGGGCTTACTATGAATAGAAAATTAGAATTATGTGTGCGATAAGTGCTAAAATAATAATAGGCCCATTTTCTTTGATGCAGTAATAAATGCAGAGCAATATTAGAGGCTAATTTTCAAAGCATGTTTTGGTTGCTTGACAAAGGAAGGGAAATCATACAGGTGATTCCAGCAAAATTCTTCAACAGCACGCTTAGCTGCTGAATGATTAAATACAGTAAGAGAGGTGTTTGATGAAGAATTATTAGTGTTGATTTGTGGCCCTCTCATTCTCCTGACCTAGAGAATTGAGATTTTTATTTATGAAGTTTTTTAAGAGACAAAAAATGTATCGTTCCAGTCCTCACACAGCAAAGGAGCTTAAGACATAATATTGTGCAAGAAATCACAACAATTCATGCTGCTGAGCTCCAGGGAGTGAGTCAACATTTTTAAGGATACATGTTTGTTTGAGAGCAGAAGGTCAACATTTCCAGCATCTATTTTAAAGTAAGAATTTTAGTGTGCCTCTGCTCGTATAGTTTTTGCTGCAACTCATGGCTCCCTTGTGCGAGTGGGTTACCATATAAAATAATGACCCTGTACTTGGAGTTGGGGAAAGTCCTGAAGCCCCCTTGTTAAAGCGACAAAGCAACTGAATACTCCAAGGTAGGCCAATACTTTCAAGAAGATAAGGCCTTGCAACAGAACCAATGATTGTCATATGACACGGCCATGCTTATTGCCCAAATCATGATCATTAATGTTCTATTCACCAAAGTTTTAAAACTGTGTTTCACTTTAATTTACTATCTGGATCCTTGGTATTTAACATGTATGGTTAATTTATTTTGATGTATGCAAACCAATCGCATACAGTACTTACGTCTGCAAAATTAAATATATATGTACATATGAAGTTGCAATTCATGCAATATTTAAATTCTCTATTATGCATACTAAGCAGGGGATGTACTATATTTCTGCAAAAAGTTGATACCAAAATATCATGGGAAATATTTGTTTTGATGACCCCTGTATCTAAAATAAAGCAAATTTAGGAAAAGTTTTGTGAGGAGCACAACTTAAAGATCAGAAGCTAGATATTTAAGTTCAGCATTTTCCTAGGAGGTGACATTAATCTTTAGAAAATCTCTTCACTAAAATTATATTTAAATGGAATAGTTTTCAAATATTTTGTTTTCTCTAAACTGAAACTGGCTAATATTTTTTATAGAGTGTTTAATGCCTGCTTATTGCAAATGAGTGTTTAATGCCAGTCAATAAACTGGCTCTTATAATTTTTCATTAAGACACCATATTTTTAAGATACTTTTAAGATAAATTAAATGTAAACTCAATTTTCTGGGAATAGTACCTAAGTCCTCTTCATTTTTGAAGACTTGCATGATTTGAAGTAAGACAGAATCTTACTATCCATAGGGTTTATATCTCATTAATGCACACAGTTTATGTAAGTACATTATTTTTGTGGAGGTAACCATTTCTGATATATTCCTTGTTAATGGTTTAAATTTCAAATAACCATTATGTTTTCAAATGAGAAGTCTTAATTATTTATTTTTTTTTTTTTTTTGTCTGTGACTCTTTATCTCCTGCTGAAGCAAAGAGAACTGAATTACAAACCAATTACCTGGCAGCCCACCCCTAAAAATTTAGCTTGCATTAGTCTAGAGTATTCTTTTATTCCTCTTGTACCTGCTGTATTTAAATGTCACTATTACTAAACTCCTCGGAACATCAATTAATTATATTGTAACATACTAGTGTGGGGTAGAAACTATCCCTACACTGTGCATACTAAGGGGGTTAATATCAGAAGTATAGTTGTTTGTACCTGCTTTTATTCCTCTTGTACCTGCTGTATTTAAATGTCACTATTACTAAACTCCTCGGAACATCAATTAATTATATTGTAGCATACTAGTGTGGGGTAGAAACTACCCCTACACTGTGCATACTAAGGGGGTTAATATCAGAAGTATAGTTGTTTGTACCTGCTATACGTGAGGAAAGCAGTTGGCACCAGGGTTGAAGGCATAAGAGAGTACATTTGTGTAGAAAGATTAGGAGGCACAAATAAAAAGCAAGGTGCAAGGGCAGACAGGGCTTTTAGTATCAAGAAGTTAAGGTATGGTTAGAAATGAGAAAACCTAAGGAGTTACCCCACCTCCATTCAGCACTCACCTGTACATTATAAATCTTGCAGTTTACATTTTTTAGCCCTTTATTACTTGAATTATTTTGCTTCATATGCCATTATTCCTGTAATTCCCAAAACAGTATTTATATCCCTTTGACCAGCAACACGACTGAAGCGACTTGAATAACCATGATTGTTAGTGTGATACGAAGTGGACTGGCCATCCATTCAAAGCTGAATGTTGCGAGTTCAAGTCCCAGTGGCTGCAATCTAATTTGCGAGGAGGGCCCAAGTAAAATAACCTGTGTGATGGCATGCTTGTATGCTGATGATTACATTTGACTGCAGTTACATGGATTATACTGTTGTTTTATTAAAACACTGCATTATTACTCGTATTTCATTGTTATTTTATTATTTAATAATTTTACAATATAATACAGCTATAAATAGCCCTAATTTATTGTTGAAATTAGAAAAGAATTCCACTAAACATACTAAAAATTTTGATTAATCATCTTTGTTGCATATTTGCAACTAAGGGTTTGATAAAACTATGCCTGTTCAGAGCACTCAGTCAGTATCACCCACAATGTCAGCAGTTCAGATGATCAAGGCACTTGTGACATAAGTTATTGTAGCTTTTTAAAACCCATACTTATGCCAGCATTGCTTTAGAGGACACATTTATGAGAGCATTTCCACATTTTATCACTAATATCCATTGCTGAAACCGATGCAACATTACCTCTTGCTAAATTAAATATAATTTATTCATAAAAATCATATCATATACTCTACAATATCCCTGTTGGTCAAAGCAGATGCCCTGTCTGAAAAATGTAGGTTTTGCATGCATAAAAAAAAAACAAACCACAAATTGGAGTATTAAAATCCTGTACAGTGTAGGAGGAATGCTGGTATAACACTGGTTGCAGCTGAGGAACAGGAAGAGAAATTTTGGTGAAGGGTAAGTATGGATGTAAGGGATGCTGGAAAGATGTCTGGGATATAGGGAAATTGTATGAGGGTGGTCTGAATAGTTCTCGACCTGTTAGTGGAAAACTACAATATACTTTCAAAGTAGTTTTACTTTTCAAAATAATCTCCTCTAATATCAATACATTTTGTCCAGTGGTGCTCCAATGCCATTATCCCCTCTCTAAAGTGGTCCTCTGGAAGTGCTGCACAGTACCCATTTACAAATGAAATGAAATGGCCTGTTATTTATGGATGCTCTTTAACTTCTTTGGTTCTTAGCGTCCCATTCTATATTAGGCATGAAAGATCACTTAATTTTGCTCAGAGGCCTCTCTTATCAGGCTTGAGGTTCTTTTACGTGCCGTAAATCTACGACACGGGACACACAGCTTTACTTCCCTTCCGAAGGAAGCCATACTAAGGATTTTTACGCCCGAAAAAATCCATCGTCCTCCGCCGGGTTTTAACCTGCGACCTTGGGTATATGAAGTTAGCATGGTAACCATTACACCACGGAGGACGACCTACCCATTTACAGGTGCTATTGCTTCATTGGTTGAGGAATTTCTTTATTTTTGGAAATAGAAGTTGGAGAGAGCCAAATCTGGGGAATAGGGTGGATGTTCCAACCCTTCATAGTGCAGATCTCTCAATTTCCCTATTGCGAAAGTACTTTTTTGGGCAGGGGCATTGTCCTGATGGAAAACAATTTTGTGTTTTTAACTTGGTCTGTTTTCACTTATGCTTGCATTCAGTTTGGTTAGAAGTTGATAGTAGTATTTTCCAGTAATGGTTTTACCTTTTTCGGGAAAGTCAATCAACAAAATCTTTGGCATCCCAAAACACTGATGCCATGATTTTTTCCGCCCATGGCACCATCTTTGCCTTCTTTGGAGCTGAAGACCTAGGTGCTGTCAACAGCCTGGACTGCTGCTTGACTCGGATGTGTAGTGGTGAATCCATGTTTCCTCCATTGTGACGTATTGGCACAAAAATTCACTTCTGTTCTTCTGAAAATGCACCAAGCACTTTTCGGAAAGTGTCATGCGAATTTATTTGTTATACACAGAATGCAGCACCCATCTTGCAGATAGCTGTTTCATGTTTAATTCCTGATACAAGATGTGACCAATATATGCCTTTGAAATTCCAAGAGCATTAGCAATTTCACGCACCTTTGTATGCTAGTCTTCCAAAATCATGTCATGCACTTTTTTAATGATCTCTGTTAGGTTACAGTTTTTGGACATCCTTCATCTTGGATACTTTCATGGCAACATTTAAAATTGACCGCCCATTTCTTCACAGTGGAAACTGAAGGTGAAGATTCACCATACACATTTACAATTTTCAAATGAATTTCAGTAGGTGTTAAATCTTCTTTTGTGAAGAATTTTATCACAGCACGATACTGGAATTTCTTCATTTTCAAAGCAATGCGCACTTCCACTACTTCCAACAACTACCAGTCAACGATTGCCTGGAATGACTTGTAACTTTACATAGGGTTTGTTAATACGGCACCAAGGTGAGGAAAAAAAATCATGCAAGCAGTGCTGTGATCTCTGGGTGAAGCCGAAAACTTTTCAGATCATGGTTCTGGACTCCTTTTGGATGTGGCTTCTAAGCTGATGGGTCTTATGGCATGAGAGCTTGATGATTGCAGTTTGACATTTTTTCCTTTTCCTCCTATGTTTTGTTGCTTGCTACATGGCTTTTCCTCCTCCTATCTTGAGGTTTATTTTTCCTTGCTGAGTAGTGGTAATTATTCCATTGTTTCTTCTGTATATTTACTCATTTACTTTTCCTTCTTCTTCCTCCTCCTCCTCCTCCTCCTCCTCCTCCTCCTTCTTCTTCTTCTTCTTCTTCTTCTTCTTCTTCTTCTTCTTCTCCTCCTCCTCCTCCTCCTCCTCCTTCTTCTTCTTGGTATTTTTGTTTGATTTGCATTCTTCTTCTTAGTTTGTTTTTCTTTTCTTCTTTGTTGCATATATGGGTGTACATTTTACTTTAATGTCTCTTGCCATCTGACCATCATTTTGAGTCCATGGAGGGAGTGAAATAGGTTATAGAGATCTCTGAGGGAGTTGCAAGGTATATTCGGGAAAAGAACAATGTTTGGAATTACAATATGATTGCAATGCTATGTAATTCCACAAATTTTTGAAAAAAATTGTCAATAAACAAAAACTAAAATTTTTTCTGGCTTAGCATGATGATGAGTTGTGGAATTACATAACCGTATGTATTACAATATTCTTTTCTTCATTTTACATTAGAAAATAGTTTTTTCCTTGGATAAAAGAAGTGATGTAGACAGTGCTTGTGAACCATCTTGCCTACATAACTTGACTTGCGCACACTCATTCCCTGGACTTCTTTTTCCCTGCAGACAGAGTAGAACCTATTTTATTGTCCTGAAATAGTGATAACAGGTATTGGGAATGAGGTTGTCTGTGAGGTTCATCTTCTTTATTTAAGTTTAGGGGCAAAACATGCTATGTTCACTTTTATAATTTTTTCCTAGGGGTTGATCAAGGGATGCAAGCAATTTTTGAAATTAATTATTTCTGTAACATACATTCATCATTTACATATTCTAGTAAGAAATCTGTGGAGAATTTATACAAAGAAGTATGTAGCCTGGTTTCTGCTGTGTGTTAATAAAAGCTTTTGTACCTACTGCCAAAACATATTGTTTATTCATACGTGATGTGCATTGTTTGGAAACTTAACTATACATCTTCCTGCTCTGGATTTGGTGAAAGAAGATAATTGTGCTACTTGTTCCTACCCCTCGTACATCCTTGGCTGGTTGTTTGCTATTAAGTTTATCCTAAGCCTTAAGTACTTATCGCAGTTTATCCTCTTAAAATTAAGCATTGCTCATCCGGATTCTCCTTTTGTATTTCTATTTTTCCATTGTTATCCTCCTTAAACAATTTTAACATTTTAACCTTTGGTATGCCTATAAACTTTATTTTATGTTAGTCTTCTCTTTCTTATTTCACATTTGTTTTATTTATTGATTAATTGCAATTATTATTTGAGTGCTCATCCCATTCATTTATTTATTCTAGGGCTATTATTTGTGATTTGTGTATTCATTATGCATTTATCATCTACTTATTAAAGGGATTGGTATCTCCTATCCAATAGGTGTTCTTACTCCATTGATGATTTAAAATAAAACATTTTGGCACTTGCAACCTTTTTGTTTTACTAATTATTTAACGTTATTTAAATTAAAATGTGAAATTGATGGTATTGCATTTTATATTTACTTTCAGTTCAATTCAATTCAGTATGTGGTTTCCAATGATTTTACTATTCCCTTTATTTTGTTAAAACAGATGTGACATCTGTAATTGTCAAAAAGCAAAACAAAGCACTGAACTATATTTTGATGCTAATGCTTTGGCACATAATAAAATTATTATTTTCTACTGTTTTCAGTAAGCATTATCGTACCGTTTAAAGACAATCCTTGTCTTTTATTTTTATATTTCTTCATTATTTAAATATTTATTTTAATTTCACTCCTGTAAGCATCTTTAATTATATTATCTGTTCACTTAAACTTTTTATTTCTCTATTAATTCTTGCACATTATGTAGAGTTAATTGCATTTTTCTCTTTCCTTCATGGTGACACTTATATTTTTCCTCCATCTTAAATTCTATTATTCACTGCTCGGGTTGGGTAATTCCTGGCTGGTGGTATTGTCTACAATGACAAATGCATAACTTATGTATTGGATGGCTTTTCTTTGCAGTTAATACCATCTCAGACTTCTCAAGAATCTAATGGTAGTTACCGCTTAAAACCCTTTATACATTGAATCATTCCACAACTTCAAGTGGAAGAAAAATGCTCTTCACAAACTTGTCTAGTTAGCCTTAAATCCTTCTCTTATATTGTCTAAAATTAAATGGTAGGTCATCACTGAATACCATCACTTTCACCTATATAAAGACTATTCTATAAATTCCTTCTAATTTACATGTTTGTCACAATGTGTATGGTGTATTGGAAGTTTACACTGTGCTGTGTTGCATTATCTTGGTTGCCATTTTGTTTTTCTGCTTGCATTTGCCACATTGTTCAATTAAGCTTTATGTTCTTCTGGGATTATTATGCTAATAATTTCCTTACATTTTATACTAATTTTAGCTTTTTATCTCTAAGTTTTATACATTTTTTTTACAGATCTACAGTTATATTTCCTCTTAAGCTTCCAATAATGCATGGGCAGCTCACTTGGTTTTTATTTTAACACTTTTACATTTCTAAATTAACTTAAATGAACATGTTATGTTTGTAAGTTTAAATTAGTTGTTTTCCACTTCGTCCCATCCATTGCTGCAGCAGGGGCTCTTCTCCTAAATCATCTTCATCAACTTCATCTTCATCATTGCTTCAAAAGTCAATATCACTGCCATTATCATTGCTTATATTTACAATTACAGTAGGATTACTTGACACCAACTGAAACTACATTGAGGAATGGTTGTTACATCTTGTAACAAGATAGACATCATTGCTTATGTACCATGAATCTATGGCAGAGAGGTTCACACACTTCTTATCAAATGAAACAGCACGCTGGCTGTCAGGGAGCACTCTGTATCTTCCTGAGTTTAGTATGTGTCATAATAAAATTAGGTCACTGTTACTGTGTTACATGCAGTAATCAGCTATTATTTGCTAAATCATATTTCATACTTCTCTCTATGGCTTAGACTTTGAGTGCTGTGTTGCATTTTGCAAGTAGGTAAATGCGAACTCCTTAAACGAGTATTTATGTCTGATTGGGAAACTCTTCCTTCTTTCTGCTGAGATAATTATTAATCCAAATAACAGTGAAATTAACCTTTTTTTTTTGTTTTTTTTTTGTTTGTATTTTTTTGTTTTTGGGTAGCTTAACATCCTATAACCTAGTTGGTCATATCGAGCGATGAATGAAATTGGTGAAATGATGCTCAAATGATCTCAGGGTCCATGGAGCTTAAAATTACTCTACATTCATCTTTTTATAATAAGTGAAAACCCCGAAAAAAACCTTATCAGTGTAACACATCCTAAGCGAGATTCAAAACGCACGACCTTTTTAATGTGAGGCAGATATGCTACCACTACACTATCCAGGTGGGCTTAACATTTTTTGATAGCATCTCATATCAAATATGTATATGCTTTTGCTAGTGATAAAATATTTTGTAAAAACCTGTGATTCATTGAATTAATTTGGTATCAAATTGTATATTTGTGAATGCTAAAAATGATAAACTACATGCTCATAGTGTCATGTTACAGTGATTGTATCTGGGAGGATAAAATTTGACTGCATTTGCCATAAAACAATATAAAACTTTTCCAAAAACTCAAGATAGCCAATAATGAAAATTTAGGAGTGTTAAAAAGAGAGGTGTTTCAAATGATCTTACAGCTTGTTACTTTGGTAGCCCTAATGAATACTTATGTGTTCTGCCATAACTACCATAAAACCCCATAATTTTTAAAACATTTATGGCTTTACCTATAAATTTTTGTAAGCATTTCAGTGCCGTAAAAACTGTCACTATGACTACACTTTTAGTTTTGAATACTTACTTTAACTGCTGAAAATTGCAGCTTGAATTTCAACACTTTAGACATTGAAAGAAGTATGTTAGTCATCTAGTTTTTATGAATGGACAAGTAATATGGTATACTTTAATGTTGAACTCTAGAACACAATGCTATAAGGGTGTCCTACTTCTTGTTCTTATTACTAATGCGGTAACCCATGGGTACATTGTGTATAATACAAAACTGAATGTCCTGCTGGTACCTATGTGGTCTAACTTAATTAACTGAGCTAGCATTTTTTGCTAGCATCAGAGACTTATTCCAATCTTTCTTGTGAAGATGCTGAAAAAAGGCAGTAACTAATATACCTTTATACATTGCTGACTTAACTTATTACTTATAAATATCATGCTCATAAGAAAGGTCATGGGGAAGTGCTGAATTTTGGACAGTGGAAGAGGAGAAAAATTCTGCTAAATATTGGGTGTGTTTAACCTTCAGTTATTCTATAGAACCGCCTCATTGTGTCCACCAAATCTTCACCCTCCTTGCTCCTACGGGAACACCACCAGCACACCCCTGCCAGATTGTAGGGGGTTTGGACCCTCCTTGTGCCAATGGGAATCCTACCAGACCATCTACGAAATTGTAGGCCCAGTGCAGGCTAGGATGTTAAGTAGTTTATGAACAAAATATGTCGCCCTCTGTGGTGTAATGGTCACCATGATGACTTCATATACCCAAGGTCGCGGGTTCAAACCTGGCGGACGACAATGGAGTTTTTTGGGTGTAAAAACCTTAACATGGCTTCCTTCGGAAGGGAAATAAATCCGTTGGTCCTGTGTCATAGATTTATGACACGTAAAGAGCCTGATAGAGAGGTCTCTGAGCAAAATTAAGTGGTCTTTCACAACCAATATAGAATGGGATGCTGAGAACCTCAGAAGTTAAAAGAGCATCCATAAATAACACGCCATTTATATTTATGAACAAAATGTAATGATAATTACATCTATGAATACTTATGCACTGAGTAAATCATTTAAGACATATAAGCACCACGGTCCCAGGACTTATTGACTCTCATCTCTCTCTCTCTCTCTTTTTTGTTACTGGCTTATTTCCTGTGTAATGTTACAATATATAGCATATTATATCAAATATTTTATTTCATCTTCCTGCCTGGTTTTAAAATTCATGTACAGATTTAGCATATTGATTAATTATTAAAATAATCAAAATACCTCTTTTTTTTTTTTTTGGTAGTATTTAATGCCCGCTTTTACTACTTATGGCACTGCAGGCAGTGACACTGATGATACATGAATGAAGATGGAGCACTGGTGGAATGCGATGGCGGGGCAAACCAGAGAACCAGGAGAAAACCTACCCCAGTGCCGCTTTGTCTACCACAAATCTTGCATGCGATCGCTTGGGATCGAACTGGTCTGTCTAGGTGAGAGGCGAGTGATCTAACCATTCTGCTATGGCGTGGCCAAAATACCTCTGATTTAGCTTTCTAACTAAGAGTAACTATTAACATGAATTGGTCTGAGCATATATAAAAATGGTTTTAGAAGAAATGAATATTTACATGATCAAAGCTGCAGATATAAGTTAGAATTTATTGAAGAAAATTGTTTGTTGATAAATTTTGTACATACACTCAAAATTATTTAAGAAAAAAAATTAAAAGCAAACATTTATATATGCATGACAACTGCATGGAGGGGAGGGGACAAGATCTATGTCCTGAAGTTGTGTTTCTAGTGAATTTTATCATTTATTCTGAGCATTTTGATGTAAAGTGAATTTTGTTATTTCTGTGTAGTTTGAGTATATTTATATACCAGTCTTAAGTTTCCCTACACAGACTGATTATATTCAATGTTTAAATAAAGAAAAATTGATTTTTGATTCTGATTGAAAATATTTTAACTTTACAAAATAAGCTTCACCAGAAAATGTATACTAGTAGACTTAAGTTCTAAGTAATGCATACCTTACTATTCTACTATGGATGTGTATTGCAACATTGAAATCCCTGCTGTGTCAAAATTATACCTTTAAGAGTGTTTGGAATAATGTGATTTAAAGAATCTTTTAGCATGGTAACATAGATTAGCTCCAGATTAACCAAACTGTAGGTAAGTATGCTATGGGTCTGTAAACATTAAATATTAGCATGCTATATAAAATATTACATCAAATTGTCATCACTACTTTCTATTTGTTTATTAAGTCCGTCCTGTTAGTTGAAATGTTACTTAGTTTCAAAAAGATGGAAGAAAAATTCTTGAAAATATTTCATGTTACTGATAATGGGTTTCTGTTTCCACAGACTTTGCTACTTAAGTATAAGAACAGAACTGTTTAAATACAGGAACAGTAGTAAAATGGATATCAAAGTAGAAATCAAAGAGGAGCCTTGTTTCCAGGACTACTTTTCACAGAATGAGAAAAACATTTGTTCCAATGACTTTTTGAAGACAATTAAAAGTGAAACAGTTACAAGTGACAGTGACTGTGATTTAGATGCCAAAACAGAAGTTGAAGAGGGGACTATAGTTTCCAATTTTTGTTCAGAGATTCAGAAAGAATTTGTTTCAGAAGATCCTGTAATGGGGTATAATAGTAATAGCAAAGAGAATGAATTTGAACCTAAAGTAAAAATTAAAGAAGAACAGTGTTGGGTGGAAACAATTTCAACAGAAAATCTCTGCATTTATGATGACATTAAGGTAAGTTATGAGAAAAGATGTATCAGAATTTGTTTCCCTTATAATTTTCTACTATTAAAATATTTAATTATGGTTTGTAAGGAAATGTCAGAGACATGGCAAAAAAGTGCCTTCATATTTTTTTAGAATTAATATATACAAGAAGAAGAGAGTTATACTGTGATTAGGAGATAGATTAATAAGGCAGTTTGCATTTAAACTATAGATAAAAAATAATCATATATGGCTGATAGAGAAAGAAATAACCTATATTAAAACCAATTAGAAAACAATGCACCACCAGCAGCACCCCACACCACCACCTCCTCCACCTCCACCTCCACCTCCTTTATTGTTATAACTATTGCCGAGCTAGGAAGGTGCTTTAGAGTACCTATTAATGAACTTCACATTCACAGAAATAAGAAAGAATGCACTTTATTTTAATTGTATGGAATGTGAATCCTTTCATGGTATTGAACTTATCAGCTTTAGTCATACGTTTTTTGTTTTGATAATCTAGTAGCATATAAACAAGCACTTAACTAAAACTTGCATTCACACTTTACACACATACAAAAAGTGTAAATGCTATTGTATGAAATTGGTAAAGATATAGTTGACATGCAAATAAGATACTCTTACAGCAGTCATTTTGGGATTCCTAAAAAGTGCCATGGTATAGAAAAAAATTGTATTCTTAATTAAAAAAATGCAAAGAAAAACAGAATGTACATGACTGTTATTTTACAAATCCGAAACTATTAGCATACCTTTTCTTGCATACAGTTTTCATATGCAGAAAATTTGAACTGCTATGAAGGAAGAACTCCCCAAGTAGTTTAATAAAATTTCTGTGGTTTTTGCATTTCATGAAATCCTTATTTTACAATAGTGTTAAAATGCTGAATATGTTAATTCTAGCATTCATTTCAAGAACCAAAATGTCTTCTACAAACTACACTTTGTTATTTTTTTAAATATTTGCATTGAAGCTGAACTATAAAGTTTAAATGAGGCGCACTATTGCTCAGTCTTCTGCATAATTTATACCATATTAGAACACATGACCAATCCTGAGTTTAAACAGAATTGAGAATATAAATGAGGGTTCTGGACACATGTTCTAACATGGTGAAACTTAAAAAAAGTTCATTGATTGATAGTGTGATTCATTTTAAAATATTAAACTATCTTTTGTGACTTCATTCTCTTTTTAAAGGTTATGGTAAATTTAAAGGTTGTGGCAGAGTATTGACACACTTTTATCCCAATATAAAGCTACATTTGTTTAATTTTCAGCAGATTTTGTTTTAATTAAGAAGCTTAAGTTAATGAAATAAAATTTATAAATAAGCCTGATAATAAAATAAGATTTAAATATTTTTTCAGTTGAACTGTTTATGAAACAATGTTATATACTTCTTTTCATCTAAAGACCTTTCTATGTGTTTCATGATAGAATTAGTTTTATTGTTACATTATGTATTTAATATCAAATATTTTGTTAATTTCACAAAAACTCCCACTATAAATGTTCCTAACACTTTCTTAGATGACAGTGCCAAAGTTGAAACAGAATATGTGACAAACATGGGAATTATTGTTACAGAGTGGAATAGATGAAGACTTTTTTTCCATAAAATCTCCAAGGTAAGTGATCTGGTTTATGTTTCCAGATTCTTTTAAATTTTCTCTACATTCTATCTTAGTATTATATATGGAACTGCATCCCATATTTAATGAGTAGAATGAAATTACGTGATCAAGGTTTATTATTGACTGTCTCCAAACCTAAGGTCAGGTTCCCATTAATGTTAGATTTTGAATAATCCTCTGAACATAAGGAATATAACACAGTAGTTTGATCAGGTTTCATTAGTGCTTTCTGATATGGAACTATTCTCTACACATGAAGAGTATAACACAGTTCTTTGATCAAGCTATAT
Organism: Hymenopus coronatus; assembly: GCA_030762935.1. NCBI lineage: Eukaryota > Metazoa > Arthropoda > Insecta > Mantodea > Hymenopodidae > Hymenopus > Hymenopus coronatus. The sequence goes on along the minus strand of CM060899.1, from coordinate 29,231,926 downwards.
GAGTGATTCTTGAAGACATGTTTAATTCGTTTTTACTGTTAAATATTGATTTGTTCCTATATAAGGAGTGTAACATAGTTCTTTGATCACATTGTATCATTGATTATCCTCGAACACATTTTCATTTCCCTGTTTTGGTCAGATGAACTAAAACTGAGTTGTTTTTTTAATGTATGCTCTTTCATTACTATTGTTCTTTGCATCCCATCCTGTATTAGATGTGAAAGACTGGAAATCATATTCATATTCTTCTTATCAGACTAGAGATTCTTTTACGTGCCATAAATATAGAATACAGTACTACTTATTTTACAAAGGAAGCCATACTAAGGACTTTTATGTTAAAAATATCCATTATCCCGTGCCAGGTTTGAACTTGTGACCTCAGGAAGTAATATAGGACCATGGAAAATGACAGTGAAACTATTCTCTAAACATAAGATGTTTGAACCTGTGACCTTGGTGAGTAGAAATTAGCTTCCTGATCATGAACCATGGGGAATGAAGTGTTGGATATGAAACTACTATATGAAAATAAGAGGTCTAAAATAGTTCTTTGATCAAGTTGTATCAGTTACTGCCGAAGATATCTTTTATATTTTCTATTAAGATATATATGTGGGACCTATTTTCTGATCATAACATAGACTGCCTTGCGGCTAAGTGGTTAGACCACTGGCCTAGATGGCCCAAGTTCAATCCCAAGTGACCGCATGTGAGATTTGTGGTGGACAAAGCAGTGCAGGGGCGGGTTTTTTTCCAGGTTCTCCGGTTTCCATTTCCATCGCTTTCCACCGGTGCTCCATCTTCATTCCATGTATCAACAGTGTCATCGCCTGCAGTGCCACAAGTAGTAAAAGCTGGCATTAAACACTGCCAAAAAAAAATTATAACAAGAATGGGCCAGGCCCCTCAGAGGAGAAGAAAGTCGTTAATAAGCAAAATCGAGTCAATGTGGACCACCTTACAGTTTGCTAATGAGTTCCTCCTAGAAGGGTGAAGGAGGTTGCTGGGAGTGTGAATGAAGGTGGAGGTGGGTAGGGTTTTAAGTTACCCCTTAACAGCTTGAGCCATGGCCATTTAAATGCTGCATGACTGGTAATGGATACCCAATAAAGAGTTCAAGGCATTTAAATTGTTAAATGTAGGTAAATATGCTTTCTACATACACATTTGTATCTTTGGTATTAAGATATTTTAATGAAACAAAAATTGGCTTAAAGCTCATTAAAGGCACTATACATCTTCCATAAAAACAAAAGAGAGAATATAGTAACAAAAGTTTAAATATCACTAAATTTTTTCCGTGTAAAAGTCATTCTGTACGTTGAACGCACCTAATTTATGAGTCAGGCTTGTGCTATGCGTTTGCAAATGTATATACGTGGAGCTACCTAAGCACAATATTCTCGGCTTCAAGGTTTTATCATTCTGTTTATTGCTACAAAGCAATTACGTGTATGTGTTTCTGAGGAATACCTAAGCTGCAAAGAGATCAAACCTCTCTGTCAGCATTTCTTTTTACTCCTCAGAATAAATACACAACGGGGATTTATGGTAGAGCTATGGGGTTCACAGCTTTTGGTTTTAGCTATCAGAAAAGCACATTTGAAAATGTTATATCAGTGCTAACCATAGATTCGACTAGCAATGTAACTAACGAATTAGCTAGTGTATGCAGTGTACAGGCTTCAGAAATAACTTCAGATAATGTGGAGGGCTTTTTGCTATATGACAGTGATTTTGATATTGACGGTGAGTTTTCAGATTTTGAGGGGTGCATTGAGGATGTAGATAACAGTGAGGTAGAAAGTGACGCTCTTCCTTCAGGTGTTGGTGAAGAAGCAACATTGTGGGGAGTCAAAATGACTCCAAAACAACTACATATCTTCACAAGCATAACCTCTGGTGTACAACCCCAATCTCAGCTGACTTCTGGCAGCCAACCAATTGATATTTTCACAAAATGTTTTACTGCTGACTTAGTGTCTCTCATTGTTACAGAAACAAATGCATATGCTAGTAAGGTGAAGGAAGACCTAACTTCTGAGGGCAATTTAGAGCCTAAGAGTATAATTTAGGAGTGGACAGAAGTAACGCTGAATGAGATTTACAGGCTAATTGGTCTAATTATGCTCAGGGGGGTTATTCGTAAACCAACTTTAGACATGTACTGGTCTACAGATGACATGTTACTCCATTTTTTGGGAAATGCAAATGCAAATAACAGGTTTACTTCCATTTTGTGGTTCCTTAATTTCACCAGCACAGAAAATATAAATGATAAACTACACAAAATTAGGGCAGTTTTGGAATATATTATTTCAAAATTCAAAGAAAATTGTGTGCCTGGTGATAAGGTCACTGTAGATGAAAGCTTGATGCTTTGGCAGGGCTGCTTAGGCTGGAAGCAAAACATCAAAACAAAGAGGGCCAGATTTGGCATAAAGAGTTTTGATCTTTGTGAAAGTAAAACGGGATATCTCTACATGCATTTATACTGGTCAAGGAACTGATAATAATGGAAACAAAGATTTGGGGTTATTTGGCTCCATAGTAATGCACCTGATGGAACCTATACTTGACCAGGTTTAGGACTGTATTTTTAGATAATTGGTACAACTCCCCTAAATTATACATGGCCTTATACAAAAGGAACACAAAGGCAATTGGAACAGTATGCTCAAATCGTATTGGTTTGCCAAAGAATGTGAATACAAAGACTCTAAGGAGAGAAGAAATGCGGGTGTGTCAGCTCCCACCCTTAACCTACATTACTTGGCAAGATAGGAGGGTGTTTATGGCATTGTCCAATTGCAGCCCTAAGATTTTGATGATTGACACTGGAAAACTAGATGCCCACACCAAAATGTCAATTTTCAAGTTATCCAGGAATACAATATGCATATGGATGGTGTGGATCTAGTAGATGAGATATTGCAATCATACCCTTCTTTATGAAAAACAGTTAAATGGTATAAAAGGGTATTTTTGCACCAATTGGATATCGCCATATACAATTGTTTAGTAATTTGGAGAACTATAAACCCACCCAAGACGATGACCTACCTGGACTTCCGTATATCAATAGCTCGTAACCTAATTGAGCACTATAGCATTCAGAGGCCTCTTCATACAGGGGGTAAGAAATCTACAATCTCTGCACCCCTCAGACTTGAAGGAAAACATTTTCCTAAAAGGATACCACCGACAGTTAAAAAATCATGTCCATTTTGAAGGTGTTTGGTGTGCCGTAAAAAAGGAGTTCTTAAAGAGACTAACATGATATGCCGTGAATGTGGAGATGTGCCCTTATGTGTCTATCCATGTTTTGAGATGTACCATTCAAAAAGGTACCTTTAAAGGTAAGACTTTATTTATTCTAGAAATTATTTTGATTTATTATAAAAGATAAAAGTTAAATTTATTGGGGTTAAATAAGCATTAAGTGCATGCATACACAGGACGTCATATGATGTCCATATCGGTTCTCCTGCATTTTAAAATTGACGTCATATGACGTGCATATCCGCGAAAAGGTTAAGGATACTCACTGACAGATTTCAGGAGAGGTGTCCTATCTCCCTAATGATAGAGGACTTAATGGCTAAATGTAATCTAAGTCAAATGAATGCACTGATAATTCCTTCCAGGGATGAGTGGGATCCAGTGATAAGTTTTACCTGAAAGTTGAGAGCCAGTCATCATATACTGATGGATCTTGCTCAGAGGGCAGGAGTGAGGCTGGGGCCCCAGGACTAGACTGGTATTTCACTTGAAAAATTTGCCATTGTTTTTCAGGCTGAGGTTTTCTTCAAACAAAACCTATGTTGTACACATTCTTAATATGCCAAGGCGAGGAGTGTCAGTCAGTACTTGCTGTCAAGTACCCACATTTGTGTTCCTAGGTATATGAGTATTAGAGGTACTGAGATGTTGGACATGCAAACAAGGAGAAAGTGGATTTTCATTTTGTCAAATCCTAGCCTTTCTGTGACATGTCTTTCAGAAGTATTATTCATTTTACTACAGGAGCTCATCTTAAGATGTGGAAAGAAAAACTATTTTCAGAAAGACCTATAATTGAATTCTGGGGCAGGGTGGCAAAGATTGTTTTGAACGCAACAAGAACCAGTCTCTGAAGTGTTGTTGGCTATCCTACTGCCCACAACATTCTGAGATATAGAGAGACTTATACCAGGAAATTTGGAATTAAAGGAAATTTGGGGTGGCGTTTGAAACCTTCCAGCATATTTTATGTGAATGTAGGATATCACAGATATGTGTCCTTAGGCCCCTTTTTTTCTGAAGCCGTGGGATGTAAAGGTGCTGGTATCACTGATGTGGGCCATTTTATATGGAAAATTAGAGTTGATTGAAGTGTTCTAAGACCCTATAGGCATGACCTTGTATAGGCCACTTAGGTCCCATAATTACAGTACAGACATATTCAGGTTCTAATTCAACAGATGGCAATAAATTTTTGTGTACAATTATTATAAGGGTTTCTTTTGAAAGAGAAGTATTGCAGATGGTCTCATGTTGTAGATTTGTAGCACATAAAAGAACCTCAAGACTAATATAGGTCTGTGACCAAATTTTTCCTTCTTTCACACCCAGTGGGATGCTATGAACTAAAGTGATTAAATAGTGTCCATAAATAAAACTAATTTTTTTTCTTTTTTTCCTACAGTATGGAACATTGGGATATAAAAATGTTTTTTGTCCAGGTTTTATAAATGACCTCCATATTCTCCGGTAATTATTTCTCACACAATTTAGCATGCAAGAACAATTTGTAAGGGCAAAAAAATCAAGCTAAATACATGTAAGAAAAAGGATTAGCATATTAAAGTTTTTCGTTAAGTGATATTTTGAGTCTGTAAGTATCTTTATTCTTAAAGGATATAAAAAATACATTTTCATACATTATATTTAAAACTGAATGTATTTCTAGAAAGCATGACAAGTTTAAGGCATTTTTATAGCAGATATTATTAGCTTTAAAGTATCTTTACCCTTAAAGGATATAAAAAATATATTATCGTATATTACTTTTAAAGCTGAAAGTGCTTCTAGAAAGCAAGTTAAGTTTAAGGCATGTTTATAGTAGATGTTTTCTTATTGTACAGCCTCATGCAGAATGTTGTTCAAATATGTTTACTAAATGTCACAGTTATAAGTAAGTAGGCATCAGAGAAAAATAATTTCCAGCTTCAGAAAAAAGAAAGAAAATGACTGTGAATAAATCCTCTCATTTTCCACCATTGACTTTTGTCATATTCCAACATAAATGGAAGCTCCCGATGCATAGAACCTTTCCTTACATTTACTCCCCATAGTTCTTGCAGGATAAATCTTGAATCACGTGATCAAAGCACTTAGCATGTGCAACAATATACCTTAGAGATTTAGCTTGCTCGGTGTAAATGTTTGTAGTAGGCCTACTTCCATGAGGACTGTGTGGTTCTCATCTTATCTTAAGATGTAGCATGTGATGAGCCAGGTACTGTGTGCATCTTATCTTTAGAGATAAAAACATTTTGTGTTTTCACTGACCAACAAATTTTAACTATTAACATTTTAGATTTTTTGGAAGCAATTTACATTTCAATTAACAAGGTACACCTATTACAGTATAGAAATTTCAGATTTGTTCTCAAAAAGTTGCTCTGGATTTGAAAATTGAAGTTTGGTTTGCTTGATAATATAACTTCCCTGAAATGCTTATAAATGCTGTGTGCACTCATTTAGTAGCATTAAGAACAGCAGAGTAAGTTCATAAATTCAAAGAAACTTGAAGGCGTACTTTTTTCTGAGCATATCACAACTTTAGCAGAACCACTCAGTTTTGAAAGCTACCACCATAGCATCCATTTTTCAACTACTTTTGCATGTTAGTAACATCTAATATAAAATTATTTAAAACAATCAACATCCACTATGTTGAACCCATCTCATTTTTTATGTAAAAGAAGCAGCAAAAGTAGAACTTTCTATAGCATTCAATTTTCAGCAGAAGGGGTTTGGGGTTCATGGTCAGGAGGATAATTATTTCACAGATAATTAAAATTGGTATCTTCTACAGCTTGTCTATAAAGGAGATCATAAAATAGCCATATGCTTGTGTATGTGTTATTCAGAGGCTTATTTTAGGGCAAAAATATCAAAATCCATTTTGTTAGCCAAAATACCTAGTATCTGATGTTCTCAAATGTGTACATTAATATACTGTTCAGACTATATTCCCTGTGGTAATTTGTTAAACATTTCTACACCAAAACTCTTGTTGCAAATATATATTTGTGTGAAACAGTAAAGGAATTTAGGCTGGAAAACATGAATTTAGAATTTGTTATTATTTTAAGGATGTTAAAATTTAATTCTTGTTTTGTTTTAACTTTTATTTAGTTTTTTTATTAAAATGTTAGATAAAATTTTGTAATTTTGGAAAAGATGATTTAATTGGCCTATAACTGTATTTCTTTTTCACATTTGTTATTATCTTATATTCCCTTTTACCAAAAAATGATTACTTAATGATTACAGGCAACTTATTATGTAGTTAATACCCAAGTTCTTTACATTATTTTTAGTAATAATTTATCTGCAGAATTGTATATGAAGGTCATCCATATATTTTGTATTATTCTGATGGAAATTTTTATTTATTTCAACGTCGGTAAAATGTTTCAATGTGAACTAATGTCTCTATAATAAATACACATGAAATAGGTAATATCTTTAACTCTTTGAAGAGCATTCCACAAAGCTCCCATTTTTGTTTGCCACACATTATTCCAATTACCTTTTGTGTAATTTAAATACATGCACCCCAAAACATAATACCAAATCACAAGAGATTGTGAAAGTTTGCAAAATAAGTACTTATTTGCCTCTTTAGATTAATTTTTTTATGAATAGATTCTTATAAGTAACTGGAGTAACTCTATTTACAGGCTAATTTTTTAATGTGACTGTTCCATTTCAAGTTTCTGTTATAACAACCCCCAAAAATTATGTATTAGTGTTATGGTTAAGAGTTGTAATAAATCTGTGGTCTATTATGGTTAAGAGTGTTGTAATAAAACTGCAGTTTAAAATAGCATAGTTCTGACAAATATGAAGAGATATATTTGTAATTTTTCCCTCATTAATTTTAACTTATTTGCTTCAGTTTTTATGTGATTTATTTTTACTTGTATCCTCTGTGGATTTACCTCCTTAATTACTAGATTTGTGTCATCAGAAAAGAGAATGGTGTCTACCTGTTTAATAATGACAGATGATTTATATATAACAGAAATAACAATGAACCAAGTATAGAGCCTTGTGGCATTCCTTTATTTATTTACCTTCCTGTTGTTTTATATGCAGCCATCTTATTTTTTTCTAGGAACTCCATTTCTACTATTCGTTGTCTCTTTGTTAAATATGATTTAGTCCATATTTTTCTAATTTAGAATGCAGAACATTCATATCTAAGAGATACATGTATGGTTGAGAATTTCTGATCACGGCTTCTTCAATAGTCTAACACTTTTCATATAGCTATTTTTGTTGATTTTTTTTTTTTTTTCCTTGTTTGTGTTCTAAAACCTAATTGTTCATTTGCAAGTATATTGTACTTAGAAAGGAAACTAGACATCTAAATAGTAACTTTTCAAAAATTTTTGAGAGTGCAGATAATGATATCGTACAATAATTTTCTATATCTATATCTTGTTTATCCCCTTTTTTTGTGCAATGGTCTTACTTTTAAATTCCTGTTTTAAACAATGTGTCATAAATCTTTGCTAATATTTTTTTTTATATATTCTATGGACCATTTAATAATCCAATTACATTTTGGAATATCATCCATCCCTGAAGAGTATTTCTGTTTCATTTATTGGGTCAATAAAATACTATTATTTACACTTTCTGTATGTGCAACTACATTAGTGTGGAAAGATGTACTAGCTTTTAATTTACTTACTGTTTCTCAGAAATATAAGTTGAAGGATTCCACAATTAATCAAGTTTACTTTAATACCCCTTGATTACAATTAATTTCTTGTATTCAGTCTTTATTTTTGGATTTTCCTACTTCTTTGTTAACTATTTGCCATGCTGCTCTAACATTATCTGATCTTTCTATTTTGCCTCTCTTATAATCTGTTGATATATCTTTTTGTACTGGTATATATTCCTATTGTTTCTGATTAACTGGACCTTGCCTATTAAAGGTGCTCAGTTCTCTTAATTTCCTTCTTGATATAATATTCCTTTAGTTTTACAAATATTTGGTTTTTGTCTAAAGTATTTAGTCTTTAAAGGAAAGCCTATACAAACCAACATAAAAATATATTTTCAAATACATTAAACATACTGCGAACATTATTTTCCAGTTTGACACTTTGCCATTTTTCTATTTGTAAGAGTTGAGCAAATTTGCTCAGAGCTTTCTCGCTGAATTCTCTTTCTTGAACTTGAAGACTCTTATTCCTGGTAGTATTTACAATTTTAAAATAATTGCATGTAATGGTCTTGGAATGCTGTATGCATAACCATTGCTAATTCATATATTTTCCTCCCTTGTTACTAATAGTCTAATAATGAGGATTTTCTCTCAGTAATCGTGGTAGCTGTGTTAATTGCATTTATTAGCCCATGTGAGATTAACAAATTTCCATTCCATTCTTCATTAAAAAGTCAATATTCCAACACGGCACCAGAACTATTCTTTATGTCATATAATAATCAATTTCTCTAGAATCGCACCAAAATCTCCATTTGGTGACCTATAAATGCATCCAATTATTACACATTTCTGACATATTTCTGTAATTCAAAAATGGTCTCCTTTTAAAGAATCGAAACTATTGACTTGGATATACTGCAGAAATACTCCCTAGTATTTTTCCCTACAGAATGCACTACTTAGTTTGAATACATTAATTGTGCATAACGGAATTTGTAAATCTTCACCAATGCTGTAATACATAGCCAAATTTGTTACTTTTATATCTTGTTACTGCAGTTTTATTTGATGAAATAAATAATGAGTAAACCTATATTTTGTGAAAGTAAGAAGTACAGGTTTAAAGAATAAAACTAAAATTGCACATGTTTCAATTAGTTAGGCAAGTTACTATCCTTCATTCTGTAGGTATGGTAGACACAGAAAGCCCATAACTTAGATACAATAATGAAAAATCAAATTAAAATTGTATAATCATCTTACATTGATTAAATATGCTAGACTTATCTTTATGCCTTCTGGCAGTGAATGTTTCAAAAGAAAAAAACAAAGTCTATATTTACTTACGTATACTACAATGTTTCAAATTAATGGAACCATTTCATTTGTCATTGAATTTAAGAGCACCTCCAGATTCTTATAGCTTAGTTGCTTTGGTAATTATCTCTGAACATATATGTAAAGAAAACAAACATTTCACATTACCACCTGTGTCGCTCTTTATTCTGCTAATTACTGGTGATATTGTTCTTAAATTTCAGATTCAACAAACAGGATGTTTCCGTTAATACATCAGACTTATACACCAATGGAGAATTAGGAAATTCAATAAATTTCAATGTGGGAAAAGATAATCCTGAAAGTGAAAGTGCCGGAAAATGTCAAAGTGAAGAAAGTAATGTAGTAGATATATATTCACTAGATACAAGCTCTGAAACACTGGATAGTGGGAGATCTGTCAACATGGTATCCTATTTGAAACAAAATAATTCATTGCAACTTTGCAGCACAAACAAACAAAATGTCAGTAAAAAGAACTGTCATTCAGTCTTGAGTTACAAGAATAGCAAAGAGTATAAATGTGACATTTGTGAGAAGATTTTTACTAATTCGTCGAATTTGAAAAAACACAAATTGATTCATGAGGACGTAAAGCCTTACAAATGTGACATTTGTAACAAGGCTTTTAATCAGTTAATGCATTTGAAGAGACATAAGCTGATTCATGAGAACATAAAGCCATACAAGTGTGACATTTGTGACAAGGCTTTTATTGATTTTTCACATTTGAAATCTCATAAATTTATTCATGGGGGGATAAAGCCATTCAAATGTGACATTTGTAACAGTAATTTTACTCAGTTATCGCATTTGAAGAGACACGAACGGATTCATGAGGACATAAGGCCATATAAGTGTGACACTTGTGACAAGGCCTTTACTGATTTATCAAGTTTAAAAAGCCATAAATGGAATCATGAGGGGATAAAGCCATTCAAATGTGACCTTTGTAGCAAGGCTTTTATTCAGTTGTCACATTTGAAGAAACACAAACTGATTCATGACAGTACAAAGCCATGCAAGTGTGACATTTGTGATAAAGCTTTTACTGATTTATCAAGTTTAAAAAGGCATAAATTGAATCATGAAGGCATAAAATCGTATGAGTGTAACATTTGTAACAAGACTTTTACTCGATTGGAAGGTATGAAAAGGCATGGATTGATTCATGAGGGCATTAAACCGCACATGTGCAACATTTGTAACAAGGCTTTTACTCGGTTGCAACATTTGAAAAGCCATAAATTTATTCATGAGGGCATAAAATGTGACATTTGTAATGAGGCTTTTACTAAGTTGCAACATTTGAAGAAACACAGGCATATTCATGAAACATGAAGCCAAGAAGCTGACATTTGTTGCAAGACATTTACTGGTTTATCAAGTTTCAAAAAGCACAAATTAAATCATGACAATAATATGTATTACTTGTAAAAACAAGTGTATTATTTGTAAAAAGGTTTTTCTAATTATAACATTTAAAAACACAAATCAATTCATGCAGGTATGAATCCACAGAAGTGTAACCTTTGTGACTGATTTATGGTCACTAGCATATCTGAAAACACACAAATTAATGCATGATGGAAAAAAGCTCAAGAGATGTGACTTTTGTGACAGTGCTACTGAGTTATCTACTTTTAAAAACATTTATATTTAATTGACTCGTGAGGTCATAAGACCAAACAAGTATGAATCTGTAAAAATGCTTTTTTTGATGTATAACATTGGAAGAAGAAAAAAAAAAGAAATGTCAAAGCATGAGAGCAAAAGCCAACTAACTTGACATTGTAACAATACCTTTGGGGGACACAAATCTATTCCCAGTGCCATAAAACCATACTATGAAAAAGTTTTTAGTAATTTATAAAGCTTGCAAAGCCACAAATGGATTCACGTGGGTGAGAAAGCAAGTATGTATTATATTTCTGACAAGGCTTTTACCTTGACTTATTTTCTATCTTCATTTGTAATCTACAATTTACAAGGACTGTCAAAGTGATAAAAGAGATATAATAATGATGATGGAAAATGGAAATGGCGTGTTATTTATGGACGCTCTTTAACTACTGTGGTTCTCAGCATCTCATTCTAAATTGAGTGTGGAATACCGCTTAATTTTGCTCAGAGGCCTCTCTTATCAGGCTTGAGGTTCTTTTACGTGCCGTAAATCTACGACACGGGTCCCACGGCTTTACTTCCCTTCCGAAGGATTTTTACACCCGAAAAAATCCATCGTCCTCCGCCAGGTTTGAACCCGCGACCTTGGGTATATGAAGTCAGCATGGTAACCATTACACCACGGAGGGCGACTAATAATGATGATGATGATGAAGATGATAATTGAAAACAAGTTGCTGAGTCTAGTTTCTCAGGTTCTGTCTATACTAATGTAACATTGTTTCTTACTAGCATTTCTAGCATTAGCTTTTCTTTTTTGTTTTCTTTAAGAACAATTATATTGAAAGCGCCTATTACTTTAGTGTCACTATTTTTACATAAGACATTCTTAAAATCTTCCAAGAAAAACATCTTTATTTACATTAGAAGGACTGTGTACCGCTATGATTACATGATATTTATTTTTTTGCTTTATTTCAATTGCTGTAACTTTTGCTGCACCTATGTTCATAGAATTTTTTGCAATCAAATCTTCTTTGTATTTTATTTCCTATTTAATGTAAATTACCGCCCCACCACTTTTGTATTTGAGGAGGTGACACGCAAAGGCGAATATGTCCATTAAATACAGTTTTTCACAATCGACATAAAACGTATCTTAACTATACATATTATTGGAAACAACATATTGATAGGCAAACGCCTTTATTTTGTATACAAAAAACAATTAATGTGTGTGAAATAAATCTAAACTGAATATTTTCCTTTAAAAAGTACATTTAAATATGGACATGTTCTCATTTGCATGATCCATTTTGACATGTTCGCCTTTGAATGAATTTCGAAAGTCTTGTTGTTTCTTAATGGCTTGCATGTTATTGAGTAATGCGTCTTATAGTATATCAGATTACGTATCTATAACATTTTAATATATCATATCATTAAAAAAAATATAAACTCACTTTGGTACCTTTGGCTTTGTTTGGACATTTTAACAAAGTTGTGATATTTTGCTTTTTTTTTAGAATCATTTAATTACATAAATTAAAGCATCATGACCTAAATGAAATGATATCAACAATGACATTGCTTATTATTAGAAAGGTTCTTAAGCTCACACACTTAAACAAACCACAATCATCTTCTAAACAGTCACAAGAAATTTCATCTGCCTCTGTGTTGTACGATGTGGGAATAGAGTCAATGATGCATGCATACCATCTTAAATCTTGGTGATTTCTCCAGTCTTCTCCAAAAATAGTTTTCAATAAACCATCAACATCTTTCTTCTTAGCATCTGGCTGAGGGGTATTTCAGGTATTGGTTGGCAGAAGAGTTTCTTCATGGTCCATCCACATTTCAGAAGAGATTTCCGCTCTGGTAGCTCTTGCTGGGACTTGTAGAATGCAGTTGCATCCGCATCAACGTGAATGTTTTTCTTAGACTGATATTTTTTAATGAAAATTCGTTTCATTTCACTGATGTGATCTAAATTTCGTAGGCCTTTAGATAGTGATTTCATGTCCATCACTCTCCAATCCTCACCAAGGTTTCTTACTTCACCCACTGACTGATAGACCTCAATATATTCCTCTTTTGTTACAACTGTTGGCTTTTTTCGTAGAAGTTTCTCCACTCTACCGAAAATGCGGTCAGCAGGTAAGAAACTATGTCCCCGAACTGGAAAAATGAGGTGTATTTGTTCAACCGGACCATCATGTATTCCAATAGAATACATGAGTGTGTGAGGCACGATATTGTTCTTGTTTTGAGCTCCACACCCGTCACAGAAAAGTTTTAGTACAGTTTTATCTTTAAAATCGACAGATTTTAAAAAATGCAATAAGGCTGAAGCCACTTCCGCTGCACCACGGCCTGCCAAATCTTCCATCCACGTGTAAAATACAGGGTTCACTGATTTCACACTGACAATGCACAAACTGTAAAAACTTACCTGCCTGGAGTAAAATGCTTCTTGTACAGGACTCTTTGGCAGTGGCTGGACCTGTTGCAAATCAAAACAGAAAGCCACTGCCTGTTCATTCTGTTCTCGTAAAAGTTCATAGAAGGCATTTGCCCTTTTTTTGTGGACCCTTTTCTGTGTGATAAGCTGTATCTTTTTCTTTTTTGAAGCCACCTTCATTTGCTCGTCAATTCTTGCGCAGAAACTGCAGATATCTGAAGCAGGACTTCTAAACTCAATGTTATATTCATTCACGAATATTTTACGGAACATGGATCTAGACACTTTGTTGTCATTAGCCACAGATCTGTTGTACAGCGCACTTAGTTTCTTTATACTTAATTCGCTGTGCAGATACAGCCGTTGTGATTCTTGTCGGTTGTAATGACTTTCAGTACAATGCAGATTGCCTATAAATTGTATAACACTTTTCTTATCTGCTGTTTTATGACTGACGCGATCTCCACCTCTATATTCCTTTATTGCTTTTCCTTCTTTTATCTTGTTTGCTATACTATTCAGCCGAGTAGATTTCATTAGGGTAATATGCATGAAACATTTCTTGCACACTGGCTATACTATGTTTCCATTTTGTGCGAAAAGAGTGTAGTTAACATTGAATTTGCGAGGTTTACTTTCGCCTTCATTGTTTCAAGGTCGCTTTCTTTGAATATTTTTCAGCGACATCATCCGTGCAACCATCATTTCTTGAGCTGCTTTATCATGAACTTTATAAATTAATTGTCTCAGGTGCAGTGCATCTCGTGAGTGTATTTCCCGACAAGAGAACTGTTTATTTTGTTGTGAACATGCTTGAAAAGAATGAAAGCCTCTTGGTGCAACATACCGTTTCCCTTTATCCTTTTCACGTTGCGATTCATTCCTCTTCCTCTTTCTGCTATCCTGGTTTGAAGTCTTCACAAGTACATGTTCTTCATCCATTTCACGCGCTAACTAAAAAGCTGGCCAAATAATTGCAGTTACTACATAATTAGAATCCAATACTACACGAGAACACAGAAGCGCGACAATAATCATACCAGCTGCTCTGCGCGGGAATACCTGGCCTTGAATGGAATGGAAATCAAGTGACTTAAACCACAGCCTCCTATTGGTTGTATGGACTAGTTCTTCTTTGCAGGAAATTTATACGTGGACATGTCCGCGTTTGCTTTGAACCACGCATTTTCACAGGCTTCTATAACGGAATATATTCGGGTTTGCTTCAAAAGCATGATGTATATACATTCTACTTATCCTCTAATTACCATTCCATATCGTAACTCATTTTTTTTTAATTTTGGACATGTTAGTGTTTGCGCGTCACCTCCTCATTTCTCTTCAGTAATTGGCTCCCACCAAATAAGTTACCATAGTTTTTACTTTTAATCCCTATTTTTGAGCCCATGTTCCGAAAATATCTGGTTGCATATTTAGAATGTTTTGCTCGATAAGTACCCTTTTGTTTGAAGCACTCTCAATGTTTGAAGTTGTGTCATAAAAATATTGCTACTCTTTGTGTATCAAATTACTTTTTTTCCTTAAAATATTTTGTGTGTAACCCTCTGTACAATCATCTGCCTCTTTGGTTGTAATAGGCATATTTTTTGTACCCCCTGTTGCAGTTGGTTTCCCTGATCTCTGACCCTGTTAATAGTAGTTGTACATCTGTAGATTGCATTATTTATTATTTTTTGTAGATCTTTCATTCCTTTTCTGCTTAGGTGAAGGCCAACAGTCCCAATACAGTCCATACCCATTCGCATAGCTACATCCAAAAAATCATTTTAGTTTATCGCACGTAAATGCTGTTTACAGATCTGAAATGAACATCTGTTGTTTTCACAATGCCATTTATAATAATTATGTTTTTGAATATGTTCTTTTGATGCACTTTGTTGCACAATATATGTCTCTCATAATCTCTTCTGGACAAAATACTTGTTTCATTGTATTTGTTCTCACATGTAAGTAAATTGCTTTGGCTGGACTTTCATTCCTTCCTGCTGCTTTTCAATTGGGTTTTATAGTTCCATTGTCTTTATTCTACTAAACATGTTCACTTTAACCATTTTTGGTAGTTTGATATGCTTTATTATTGAGTTCCCTAGCACTATTACATCTTCACACGTTTTCTCCATTTGGCTACCATTACTACTCTCAGTAGTGTTGTTTGCTATTTGGTTTTCTTGTTGGTTTCTGGTGAACTTAACTTATAGCTGCTTCCTCTATTAATGTTTCCAAGCATTTTTCCAGATAGCTGATTTTGAACTTTGTTTCCATGACTTATAATTCTGTAACTTTGATTATAGCTGCTTCCTCTATTAATGTTTCCATGGGATTGTTTTTCCAAGTATTTTTCCAGATAGCTGATTTTGAACTTTGTTTCCATGACTTGCAATTCTGTAGCTTTGATTAGGTTTGCTTTTCTTCAATGTATGATGCTTGCCCATCTTGTGCTGTTGTTTTTAACCTCCATTTCCAGTGCTGTTTTTTCTTCTTTTAGCTTTTGGTTTTCTACTCTTGCTGCTTTAAGCTTTTTTTTTTTTTTTTTTTTTTTTTTTTCTTTCTTTTTTTTTTTTTAATTATCAGCTGAAGCAGTGATATGCTTATTTAACAAAATTAAAAAGATATTATTTTGTCCTTGAAGGGAAAAAGTCAAACCGGCATGACATGACAAGGCTTATTTTTAGATTTGAAAAAGCGTACATTGATTTATGAGAACTGAAGCCAAGGAAGTATATTATTTGCAATAAGATTTTTGCACTATTGCAAACACACAAATTGCTTTATGAGTTCATAAAGCCTATAGTTGTAATATTTATTCATGAAAAGTATAAGTAATGTGCTTTGTTGTCTGTCTACTTGATAGCTAGCTGAGTTAGCCCCAGATCAGCATGGTGGGGTTACAGTGGTTGCCACAATTTGTACATACAATCATTCTTTGTGTCGTGCACTTTATATCTTGTCATAATGTGGTTCAACTCTGTTTCTTTGCTTTTATTCTTTGTTAGCATGGCATCTCTTGAATGAGTTTTATTCCAGATGTTGTTATTCTCTTTCAGCAGTTTGATAGAATATTCATATGCTTCCTGTTTAGTAGAAGTAACTAATTTATGTCTCCTATGTATGCACTTTAATGTACCAGTCATCCTTGATAATGTTATATTACTAACTCCCTGAAGTTGCCTTCTGGTGCGTTTAAGCTTTTTATTATTAGGTTTGTATTTTTATGGTATGTTCTGAATGAGGTTAGCATCATTTCAGGCATGATTCATAGATAACTCAATTTTGGTGCCACTTGTAGTGCTTTGCCTTATAGAATCAATATGTAATTTTCCTCCTTTCCTGAAGGTCCTCTGTACATTTATTTGCAGCTTGTTTAATTAGAATCTTTTGACATTTTTCTATGTCAGCAATTCCAATGATAGATGTGTCATCAACATATATTATCAGGGCTGGGGGGCTCTTCTTGGTCATGATATTGGATAGGACAGGGTTGATTAGGTCACTAGACCCCTGCCCCCTATTTTTTTGGAATACTTTTTTAAGATACTATGACTTCATCCTTTATGACTCTACCTAAGGATGTATGGAATTATAGCTGTTAATGGAGGTGTATCTCCAATCTTTTCAAAAAGCTACTGGATTAATATGGCTCTATTTATGCTGTTAAATGCCTTGCTGTAATATATAAAGACCACATGATATTTCCTTCAAATGTGTCTTGTGCATTTTGTATGAATTTAATACTTGGAGGGTGTTCATGTTCTTTATGAAACCAAACTGGTTTTTCTGGAGTTTGGTTGTCTTTTATCTGTGGGCCTGTTGGGATTTTGTTGAAGTTTTTAAAGATAAGTTTTCCAGTGCAATACATCAATATGAGTTGAGGTTTCTGGTTATACCCTTCCCTATTTAGAGAAGTTTTGTTCTTAGCTTTTTCCATGGCTCCAGGATTTTCAGGTCATCCAGCATTTGTGAATTGTTCTACACAGAGGAATTTCATCACTTATAGGTATTTTGCACAGATTCCACCTCGCTCTGAAGCTGGTTTTTGTTTTCCACCTTTTTTATTGTATTTCTTATTTCGTTTCTGGTTATGGGTATGATAACTTCTGCTTGTGATCCTGTATGCTGTTTTTTCTTTTCCTGATAGTATTGATGAACATAAAGGCAATCCAAATTAAGGTATGTTTGTAGATTTTTTAATTTGTATAAGTATTGATTTTATTACATGCTTAGCGTGATATTTGAATGTTTATTTTCTGCAACAATTGCTCCTATAAATTATATACTCTCTAACTACACAATGTTTTCATCATGTACTTATAAATTTAATCTTTGATTATAAGTCATATTATTTAGGTGCTTGGATAGATCATATTTTTTTGTACATATACCTTTAAGTATAATAACTAAATTCTCTGGGCAGTTTGTATACTTTTAGACATCAAAGTGGTATCATTAGCATGTGACACTAATGGTATTTATAATCTGAGGATTTAGGAAGGTCATTTATGTATAATAGAAACAGGAGTGGTCCAAGTACCGTTCTTTGTGGCATGCCTAATTTTAATAACTCGTTAGATTTTGTGTTTTTTATGAGCCTCATTGGTAGTGAATAATGCCATTGCTTGTCATCTTAACTACAGAAATTAAACTGATTGAGACGTGGCAATTGTGTTATACCAGGACAACCACTACTATTTTTCTTGGGATAGAGTTAAATGCCCCTTTTACTACTATGGCACTGCAAGCGATGAGACTGATGACACATGGAATGTAGATGGAGCATTAGTGGAATGTGATGGTGGGAAAAACTGGAGAGAACCTGCCTCTGTGCCACATTTTCAACAAGTTCCACATGCAGTCACCTGGGGTCGAACCTGATCCGCATTGGTGAGAAGTGAGTGGTATAATCAGCCAGCCACATTGCGGTCCACACCACCACAATGAATCATATGTATGACATACACTGAATAGCTTCATATTTCGACAGTATGTACTAGTTTCCTATAAGTTGACAATTAATTAATTGAGTGGCTCAATTAGAGAGGGGGCAAAGCCACATGTACACAAAAATGGGATAAACAAGACTTGTTAAAATACTGAAAGTTGACAAATATCTTTAAATTTATTAATTTTAAAAAGAAATTTTGTATTAATTTGGTTTTAAAGTTGCACCTATATTTAATTATTTTCTTAGTAAACTATAGTATGTAGCAAAAGTTCTAATTCACTTATTGATGCGCCATCGCATGACCACTGCACATACACCAGAACACAGTATCTGGAATATAGAAACTTTGAGATACTTCCACGAGGTGGGTACAAAAAAATAAAAAAACGATCTCAGGAAAAAAGAAGGTAAGCAGACAAACTGGTTCCTTTTAAATAAATAGCCATCCCTGGTGCCAGATTGAATTTATTTTATTTAAATTATGTTGTTACAAAACTTCCAAACTGGCTGGGGTATATAATAATGCATAATAACAATGCATCAAAGGCCAACAATAACACAATGTTCCTATAGAACACTAATGCCACCTAATTAAAACCCAATTAATAAGCCAGAAACTAACTGAATATTACACAGTATTTTCCACCTAACATTAAAATCCAACTCATTGAAAAAAAAAAAAAAAAAAGAGACTAACAAATATAATATGAAGCCTTATAAAGAAATGATTTTACATTGTACACACATGCACACATATATTTTCCCTTTTGTTTTAAATAATTGAATAACAAATATCACAGAAAATACTTTCCCAGTTAAGTTTGCTCGACGTAAGATAGTTTCCAGTTTATGACAACATGCCATCAGTGGCTTGTGCTCCACTAAGCGATAACATTACAGTCACTCACGTCTCAGTTAAAATCACAACATACTGCACTGAATCTCCCTGCTCTTAAGGGGAAAATAATGTCATATAAGTTTTCTGGTAATTTCTCAATGCAGACCACTCGAGAAGCACCGGGACTTGCATTTCAGAAGTTTCTGTTCACAGCTGCATCACACTTCCACTTGTTTACACAGTGCCTCCTACTGTGACGGCTCACTTCCGCATGCCACAGCGAACGTGAGAGAAAGTCACATGTGTGGATGGCGTCACACTGCTCCCTCAGGGCTAGTTCTGACCAGCACCATCGTAGCTGGCTTGACGATGAAAGTGTACTACCAGTTTCTTCCCTCGGAGTAGTCTGGATGCGGTACACAGCATCATTTATCTCTTCATGATAGTTGAAGCTTGTGGCAGCGTCCCTTGGTCTGATTAGGGCGATCAGCCACACCAGATCACCTTGCTGGAAACCTCGGTTGTTGGCCTGCTGATCGTAGCGGGTCTTCATCCGATCGCTCGCTACCTGGATGTTCTGACGGCTATCATGCATGTCATGAAGTTGATCCACGAGATGCTCCATGTAGTTGACTGCTGGCCGTTCTGCCCCAGGAGGACGCCGAAACATCAGGTCGCATGGTAGTCGCAGCTCTCTACCAAAGACCAAATGGCCGGTATCAAACCGGTGGTGTTGTGGGTAGAAGAACGGTAGACCAGCAAAAAAAGTAGCACCCTCACATCTCAGTCTCTTTGACGATTGGCCACAATCCTCAGATGTTCTTCTAGGATCTTAATGTACTGCTCAACCATGCCGTCTGAATCTGGGTGAAGAGGTGTTGTACGCATTTTATGCACTCCAAGACGCTCCAGTGTTTCCTTCATGAGGTTGGATTCAAAATTGGTACCCCGATCCCTGTGTTTCTCCCTTGGTACCCCATAGCAACAAAAAGGTTCTTTCACAGGGCAGTTCGCGATGGTGTACATCTCCAACCACGTGCTGAAGTAATCCATAGCTACCAGCAGATGCAGGTTGCCCTTGTCGGACACCGGCAAAAGCTAAGCTCAATGGCTAAGCTTGCGAAGGGCGCTCCCGCGTTATATTGCTGATGCGACCGTAGCTCCTGGTCTGCGGGACGCGACTTGCCGCACACATATGACATTGGCGGTACCATCTCATAGCGTCTGCTCGTACTCTCAACCGGTAGTACCGTTGTTGGAGCTTGTTGATGGTTGGGTTGTGTCCCAAATGTCCTGCGGTATTTCAGGCATGTACTTCCACCAGCACTTCCGCCACTTTACTCCGAGGAAGGATAAACTACTCTCTTTCGGTCCTTCCATCAGGTGTCTCCCATACTCTGAACCGCTCCCCTTCCTTGATCTTCAATGAGTCCATTGGACCCAGTAGAACTTGTTCTCCTTGTTGCGATGTCCTCCCAGCTCGGCCTAGTCCTTGTCTCTAGTTCTCCCAGGAGTAGACCCAAGTCGACGTCCGGCAGCTGTTTCCTCCTCATTCCTCGCTATCCTATCCATTTTTGTCTATTTATACTCTAT
This sequence comes from Hymenopus coronatus, assembly GCA_030762935.1. NCBI lineage: Eukaryota > Metazoa > Arthropoda > Insecta > Mantodea > Hymenopodidae > Hymenopus > Hymenopus coronatus. Next base: position 29,211,147 of record CM060899.1, on the reverse strand, counting down.
TGCGCATATTATCGCTTATTTGATGCATTTAAATGATGAACGGGCTGAAGGATTATACATGAGCTGAAACATTTATTGTTCGTTTTTACTACATTGCGTATAATATCGTTTATTTGATACATTTAAATGGTGAATTGGTTGAAGAAGCCATAACGGGTTAAACAAGAGCTTAAATATTTTGCCTCAATCTTTTGTCTGTTTATATTACATTGCGTTTATTATCGCTAATTTGATACATTTCAACGATGAAGAGGTTCAATAGGCAATAAAGACTTAAACATGAGTTTAAATATTATATATCGATTATCTATTTATACACCATTGCTTATATAATCGCTGATTTGATAAATTTAAATGATGAGCTGGCTGAAGGGTAAAACATAAGCTCTATGCATGAGCTTAAATGCTTTACCCATATTTTTGTCCTTTTATACTAAATTGCATATATTATGGCTTACTTGATACATTTAAATGATAAACTGACACAAATACCGTCAAGGGTTATACTACAAGATTTTACAAGTAGTGAGAAGGCAACTTTAAAAGCGTTTAACCTTTTTAAGCATTTGAATTAGTTTTTGCATATTTGAACTACATGCGCATATTGTCGCCTTTTTTATATATATATAAATTATTAACGGGCTGCATAAGCAATAAAGAGTGAATAACGATTTGAAATATTTTATTAATACTTATTGTCCATACTAAATTGCGTATATTGCTTATTTGAGACATTTAAATGATGAAGAGAATGAAGTATTAACAACCATTATTTCCGTGGGTTATAGCCGTAGAAATTGAAAAAATAAAAAAAATACTAATAAAATTAATAGTTATATTGTCGATACTTGGCAACTAACATTTTCTCGCGAGCCCAAAACTTTTTGACCACGAATCGGTACTCCCAAGTCGAACATGTATACTTAATTTTGGAATAGATGCTATTCTATAGGGACTTAGTTAAGATTATTCTTATGTTTCTACAATTGAGTTTGTTGTATGCATTGACATTTACTGCCTTTCTACCCTTTACTAATATTATTGATCCGAAATATTTATATTATTTGTCCGCTATACTCTCTGGTTGGAGATGGTAAGCTATCTTTGTATTTGAAATTCTTTGGTAATTTGTTAGAGCAAGCTAACCTGTCAGAATACAATTCTATTGCTCGATGCAACTTTTTGTTGATGTTGCTGTTTATTTAAGCTCACTTTATTTTATCGTACTTTTTAAACAACAGTGAAATTTTCTGACGTTCTATTTGTTTACAGACTCATTTCAACATTAAAGTAAGTATATTAAAATGAAATGCTCTTTATCCTCAGGTTTAGTCCTGTATTACATCCTCTTGAGTTATTAGATTTCGATGGCACAAAAATTAAACATAAACAAATTATGTACTTTGCAAGATAAAGCCGTCAGATGTATAAGAAGCGCGATGCAAAAAGATTGTCACATTACTTTACTAAGCTATTAAAATTTAGAACTTACAAGCATGTAGATTTATTTATGGAGGACACGATTCTAATAAAGCCGAAAATGAATTACAAAATCACACAATTACATAGAAAAATCACACAAAAAATAAAGGCAAAAATGATATTTCATAGTAGCTACATTTTAGTTTAGTTTTGTTGCAATGAAGCTATAATGTCTTAGTCTGTTACGTGTTATGGTAAACTCAGTTAGAACAATTTAAATAATATAAAAACATTGCCCTAGCGTTACCTAATAATTACAATTAGTAACAATTGGAGAAATTACAGTCAACATGCTGTTGCATGCTTCAAGTCAGTATAAGGGGTTCTTTAAAAACAGGAGTTGAGAGTCACTAGATAAAAAGGCAGTAGCACCAATGTAGATTCTTATTATATGTAACTGGCAAAGTTGCAATTTTGAGAAATTAATCCTTCGGCATAAGAATAATTTACCTTAAAAGGGATTGAGGGATATATTTCTAAAATGTAAGAGAATGTAGCAATTTTAGAACAATAGTCTGATCAATATATTTAACAAACAAGTTTTATATTTAGTTTCCCTGATATGATGGGTTCCTAAACATTATGAAGCCATATGTTGTATATAAATTAAAACCAAACGTAAATGTTATTGTCTCACTTCAAAAGTATATTGAATGCCACGAATTGTCTTGCCAGCTGCAATATCATGTATAGATCTTTCGAGGTGCACAGTGATGGGGCCCCAGTCAAAAAAGTGTAGTTGCTACAGTAGTATGTAGATAAGGTCAGTTAAACAGATGATGAAATCTTAGCATCATTATAAATATAAGCTTTGTAAACCATTTGTTATTGCTAACTATAAATCCAGTGCCTGATATTACAAACAAGTTCCTGTAGGTTAGTTAACCTGGAGTTTGTTTACAATTTTTGTGGTATGTAATGTGTTTTTTTGTTGTTGTGCAATTTCAAAAGTCAAAAGTTGTGACATTAGATCTTCAAAATAAATTTGCTGGTGTAATTTTCATCAGCCTATCTTGTTATTTTTATGTATAATAACACCTAAAACTTTATTAAATCAGTATTAAGGGCTTTCATGATCAGATTGTTTGAGATAGCTCTATAATAGGCTACATGCATTCAGGGATGTAATAAAGTATACCTACTTGCTTTTAATATTATAAATGCTATAGGTTAGGTAGTGGTACATTTCTGAATGGTAAGATAGATAGATATATATATATATGGCATTCCATTCTCAATATAGTTTATTTAGATAATGCAAAATCAATAAATTTTAATATATAGAAATACATTGCAGGTGAGAAGGCTGGAGTCAGTCTGGATTCTAACATACACTGATGCATATTGTATTTATATTATTACTATTATTATTATTGTTATTGTTGTTGATATTATTATTACCATTATTATTAATGCATTCAAAATTGAATAGGGCATGAGTGAAGTAATAATTTCTTCTCAGGATGTTAGCCAGGTAAGTGTTGGATTAATTTCCAACCTTTTGACAACATATTCCATCATCATCAGGGAATTGGAGAGAAGTTGCTCTGGCAGTGGTAAATTATACCTGGAGGGGAAGACTGAAAGACCCTCTCGCCACTGTTATTGGTCGGCACTTGAGGAGGATGAGGCCAGCGATTATGAATTAGAGTGAGCCATGTTTTGCTTATTTGCAGACCTTCATCTTTGTTAAAATTAGTTTTGTTTGCTTATATGTATATTGCTTCTTTTATCAGTCTGTCATGATGCATGGTAGATTTCTGCATTATTTTGATGGATAAAAATTTGATCTTATGACCAGTATTGTAAGTATGTTGTACCACTGCAAATTTTTCTGGGTAGCCCAACGTGATGCAGCATTGATGCGCTCTTCCACAGTCCTCTTCGTCTGGCCGATGTAATTTTTTCCATATTTGCAAGGGAAATGCAGCTGTGGTGTTGTCCAGAACACACTGCATAGAAAAATTAGCCTACTTGTCCTGTAGGGGAGAGGTTTTGACCTCTTCAGCTGCTCTGGTGCAGGCACTGTGTACCCTGAGTACTTGTCGTGCTTCTGATGTTACCAGAAGTAGTCAGGCTGAACATCCAAGCCCCTCCCATGGGGGAGTTGTTTGGACTGGGTTGGATATTGGTTACGTCTTGGCTTCGGCTTTGACGGGGTCATGAGACACCTCAGTGTCCTCCGGCACTAACCTGGAGAGCTAAAAGACAGTAATCTGGTAACTGTGAACCCAACTAAGGTAATTTGGTAGTCTTCCCTTTGAGGTATAAGCATGTAAGTGGCATAACCACTTCCGGCCCGGTATGTTTTCATGCCGGGAGGGGGGGGGGCTCTTTAAGGAATCAGATAGCCCTAATGGAAAAAACTGTGGAGTCATCTGCCTCTCTCTGGTGCATCGAGAATGGGGGGCTTTGCCCTGGGTATCCATTCAAATTAACTGACTGAAAAAGCCTAGAAGCTGCTTTCAGATGACCCTATGGAAAGAATAGAAAGGAAAACCATTTCTCTGCTGAAGTCCAGCGGCCTGCCATCCGAAACAGTGAAGAAAGTCACACCTCACTCCTCCATTCCACCAAGGTTCTATAGATTACCCAAAATATGCATACAAAGAGTACCCCTCAGGCTCATCGTAGATGCCATTGGTTCAACTTACATGCTGGTCAACTTGCATGACTGAATTATACAGCCCCTGATTGGTATCTGCACTTATTAAGTCAAAAACTCATCCAAATTCAGAAAAGTTCTACAAGAACCCAAAGTTCATCAGATGTTTTAGTTAGCTTCAATGTGGAGTCACTTTTCACCAGAGTACTCCCAAGGAAACCTTAGAACCACTTAAGTCAAACTTTGAAGAGAACATCATCCACTTATTTCATCACACACTAACCTCAACCTACTTTCTTTTCAACAACTTTACTAAAGACAAACAGATGGGATGGTCATGGGGTCTCCCCTAACCATAGCCAAGCCAAGTTTTATATGCAAGAATTTGAACACCTGGTGCTTAAAAATGTGCCTCTTGCACCTGCACACTTCTTCTGCTATGTAGATGACACATTTGTAGTTTGACCACATGGAAAAGACACTTTTACTGCCTTCCTGAACTACTTAAATAGTATCCATCCAAACATCAAGATCACAATGGAGATAGAGCAATACAACTGTTAACCGTTTCTCTACTTACTCATCTACCAAAAGGAAACTGGCCGACTAGACACAAAAGTGTACAGAAAATCCATGCACACCGGCCTGTACCTCAACAATACAATCTGCCACCACCCCACACAGTAGTTTCTATACTTGCACACAGAGCGATAACAGTCTGTGATAAGCATAACCTACCAGAAGAAGTCCAGCACCTATGCAAAGTCTTGATATCAACAAAGCTTTCAGGAAACTCCTCAACAAACCAAACTCCGATACAGTGAAAAAATAAAGCTGGCTACAGCCATTATTCCATTTGTGGGTGCAGTTTCCCACAAAATAGCAAGAATACTGTCTAAACGCAGCATCAGAACAGTTTTTAAGCCCCCTGCCAAAATCAAACATGTGGGCACGGTCAAAGACAATCTGGACCTCTGCATTGCCGGTATTTACAAAATCCATGCGAATGTGGAAAAATTTAAAAATCTGCCAGATCTATATTATTGTTAATTCAATTACTTCTAGCTCACTTACCTAAATAACTAGGAATTTTGTAAGGTAAAGGTTTACATAGTAGATAACAACAAAACATATGAAAAGCTTTTGGCATAAACAATGTTCAATGATTCCAGGGACAAAGGGGAAAGAAAAAAAAAAAAAAAAAAAAAAAAAAGATAAAAAGGCAATTGAGGGTAATCCAAATTCATGGTCACCATTAAAATGTTCTGTTAGAAATAATACATTCATGCTGCGACTAAATTTTTGTTCATCTTAAGGAAGTGTAAAAAAGATTTTACTCTTTCATATGGCATCATTTTGATGGTAGTTTGCACATCATAATCATATTATTGCTGAATTGTGTTGTGCATCATTACTGAATTTTTATTTTGTACTCATTAAACATTCATTTTAAAATGTAACAAGCTCACACTGCTTGGGAATTGTTTCCTTTAGGCTTTTATCCTAGTCCAACAAATGAATATAACTTTATATTACTACCTTTTGAAAATAGCAAAGCCTGTCAGAAGCATAGATCCTCTGCTCATTTGTTTTCTAACATTTTTCACTAATACCAAAATAGTCAGGATAAACAAATCAGTGAGTTAATAGAAAACTGGGATTTAAATTTTTGTGGTTTACTGATTAAGGGGACACTAGGGTGAAAATGTATGATATTTTGCCACAACTCCTAAGGTGAACTTTTAAGGTTTATAAATAATTGTACTGTTTCTTACAAGTAACAATGTTGAATTGAGTGATGCAGCATATTAAATGCCCTAGTTCCTATTTTAAGACTGGACTGCAGCTATTTAAATATCATTCATTGCCTCCCATTTTTGCTGTAAGATTGAATGCTAACCCACCACAAAACCTCATTTGGCCATCCTCTATTTCAAGCTGAGAATATAATAACATGCAGTAACAGCTAAAAAGGATATGCATAATAATATGTTTCAAAAATTTCCAAAACAGTTCTCTCACTGTGTTCTTCTGCCTGCCTCTCATTTTCCAGGCATATGGTACAACCAAATATTTCACCTTTTATGCTCTTCATTTAAACTCAGAAATGAGAAAAGCACCCTGAATGCCTATGTCCACTCCAACAGCATATTTCCAGCTAAAAATAGAGATTGTTACATGGCTATATGTAGTTTGTCTTCATCTTGGATCAAAAGCAGTGGTGGCTTGTGGATTAAAAATTTAGGTGTTGACAAAGTCAGCAATTTACCACCGCCGCAGCCGCTGCCGCTATTGCTACCGCCGTCACCGCAACATCAAATCTAGTAATATTAGAAACAATGATAGTGCCTAATAACAAGAAATATAAATTTGTTAAGCAAATCGTCACCCACCCAGTATTGTAAAGATGTTAAATTTCTTAGTCTCCGAGAGTTAATAGCAATATGAGGTGATGAAGGGGTGAACTTCTTTGATGCAGTTCATGTGAACAATGGTATTTACAGTGAATAATATTTACATTGTTTAAATTATGCAATTAACACCAAATTTATTTGTACAGAATTTCCATGTGCCGGTTATTCATATGTGCAAACTTTTCTATCACTCGGTGATTAAAGCATTTTATGCTGTTGACCAGTTTCTTCTCAATAGCAAGCATTCACAGTGCTGAAAGTCGGTCTTCACCCATCGTACTCCTAGTAACGGTTCTTTTTATTGTGGGAAAGCATATTTCTGGTTCTGATGTAGTCATGGTCGTAATGATAACAATCTACAGTAGCTCGTTTTTTTTTTGTTTTTTTTTCTTTCTTTCTTTCTTTCTTTTTTTAAATTACGGTACCGGAGTCTGATTGGGACTCCGCCACTGTATACCCTACTTTTATTTTTTTTTTACCTTGTTTTTCTGTATTATTACTGGATTGCTGTTTTCTTACTTTTACAATACACACATAAACACAAACATAATAACACCCATGCCCAAGGCGGGACTCAAACCCATGATCCCCAGCGCTACATAGTACCAAAGCGAAGCCTTGGCGAGCTCAGCCATGGGGACGGGCATGTTAGTTGCGGAAAAGTTCCTTTGTTGAGGTTGTTTTCTGTTTTGAACTGCTTAACTCTCTCTTAAGCTTAACTCTCGCATAAAATGCAAATTACTAAGAAAAATAACGCCTCTCACAAAGATTGCAGTTGCACTTCCGGATAGTTTCAACTAAATCTCAAAGATAGCAGCACCTCCCGCTGATAAACAGAACCCTGGAGGTGTTAATGTGCACGGTCGCACTGTGCTCATTTCTGGCTGTAAAATTCCAAGCTGGTTAGTTGGCTGCGCAAGTGCAGAGCTACTGAACGTTAGTAATATGCTAGCACACGAGACCTGTGCTACAAGCGTTGTTGTCACATACTCAGGTTCTCGACTGTGTTCAATCTGAAGAGCAGAGCACGGTATATTTAAACAAGTGGCACCGGATAGCGCATTTTATTAAATGTTTCCTGAAAGAGAAAAAGGAGATCCACTAAGAAATTTTGAAGGTTCACGTGCTCTTGTGCTCCTATAGAGCAGCCGCCGCTGATCAAAAGACTTGTGACTGGTGCTCCCCCTTGCCACTCTCCCATATAGATATTTTTAGATCTCAGTATTTGGAACACATTTTGCATCTTTTGTTTTTGTCTTTGACTTTTTCCTATGGAGATATTTTAGTTTTGTCAAAAACAGCTTGACTACTGTGCAGTTTATGTGGGTGTCACTTGCACTAGGTCAGCACGTAAACACACCTTGCTAGGATATTGAAGGAATTCCTACCATTTTTACTGTGCAAGTGTAGGTCAATCAGAATGCCAGTTGCACTTGTTATATGCTAAAACATTACACCACCCTGCCTTATGTTTGTAAGCAACTGACGTGTTTACATCCAGAAACCTGACCAACTTCAATGTAAGGTTGCTGAGTTACTTCATGTCGGAAAAGCTGCTTGGAATATTCCTTTAATTCTTTTAAATGATAAATTATTTCATAATTCTGTGTGATCTCCCATAAGCCTATGGAAACTAATGTCAAAAATATATTACTCTGCGCATCTTACAAGTAACAAACATTGTCATGATACATCCTTTTGGGATTATGCATCCAATTTAGAGCAAAAACAGTTTATTTTTTCGAAGTCAGCTGATCAAAGCAATGTAATTAGACTTTTTTTTGTTTGTAATGCCTCTATGAAGGAATGTAATAAGTTCTCTTCCACCCACTTGCAATTGACAAAAACGGTTGAGATCTATTCCTGAATTAAACATGTAGGTTAGTATGTAATATAAATGCTTAGATAAGAAAAATAGCAACTAATATTTTTTTATCTATAAACCAACCCAGACACCACAAAAAGTCAAACATTGTAGTTAAGAGTGTCAATAGATAATAACCAAAACCTGCTTTAGTGCTTCATGTAGATTTTAGAAAAGAGTGTTAATTGTCTGTATTTGTGACAAAATGTTTTGTTTAAAACAGAAATATTGTCACACTTGAAAATTATTAGCTCTGTAATCATTGCTTTGACAACAATTTCAAAAGAAACTGTTTGGTTTCACATGGCATCTAAGTAATAAGCTTAAGTTAAAACTTCTGTGAAGTGTTAACAGGGACATTTTTTATGGAACCATCAAGTACTAGGTTAAGGTATTTGGAATCATTTATATTATTATGTAATATAATCCATTTTATATTGAACCATTAAAAATAGATTAGAATATTTGCACTATAAAGCTGCTTAAACTGAGGTATGAAATTTAGTTGCCAATAGATGCATGGTCCAAGGAGTTAATAATTTCACCTTGATTACCTCTTAAAATAATTCAAAGCTTGCAGTCATCATAAGTACAGAAAGTTACAGTGAATGCAGTACACAAAGTAAACAAATAATGCTCTATATGTTAAAGATTAAAATGAAGGTGATGTTTTGATAACAAGCTAGGTCAGCATCACTTACTGCATTTGTCTTCTTGTTGACATTGCAGTATTCAATAATATTGTCTTTGTACATAAATTTACAATTAAATAGGTTCACGATTGAAGCATGTGTAAGTATTTTATTTTATTACTATAATTGATTATTGTCCTAATTAACTGTTCTTATTTTAACTACATACTAACTCAGATGTGTTGTTATCTGAATTATAAATACAAGTAGCAAAATTGTTTGAAGTTATTTTGAAAACTACTCATTAGGAAATGTAAATGGCATGTTATTTATGGATGCTATTTTAACTGCTATGGTTCTCAGCATCCCAATCAATACTGGGCTTGAGAGACCACTTAATTTTTTTCAGAGGCCTCTCTATCAGGCTTGGGGTTCTTTTACATGCTATAAATCTACAACATGGGACCAATGGCTGTACTTCTCTTCCGAAGGAAGCTATGCTAAGGATTTTTACACCCGAAAAAATCCATCCTCCTCATTAGGGATTCTTCAGAACATGTGATGTGAGACGATGAGGAAATGTTCTAATCTGAAGATTTGCAATACACATGCTCAGGCATAAGCAACCAAAACCTGTGAGCTGTAATGTGCGTTGCATAGCAGCCTACCTGGACATAATTTGCAAGAGTCATAGCCAAAATATCAAATAAATCCCCAGACATTTGTTGCACCATCTGGAAGCAGCTAACAGCCACTCATTTTTTAAAAGTCTTGACAACTTTCTGTCAGATTTTATTGCTTTACAAACACTTGGATGCAATCAATCAGAATTTATTGTAGTGAGAGAAGGGCAGGCTCTATGTTACAGGTTATGCACCAGTTCTTGAGGAATGAAATTTTTACTTTCGCTTCCCCAAATGAACAATGTACATATGGATAGAAAAGGCATTCAATATCGAGATTTAACCAGAAATATATATTTTGAAACCCCCTCCCCCTGAGTAAAAAAAAAATTGTGCACACATGCAGTATAGCTCAGAAACGAAAAGTTGGTTAAACACTAAGCTTGGTATTTAAGGTATCTTCCAAGGACGCAACAGGAAGATTTTCAAGAATTTTCCTCCATCCCCAAATGGCCTTTATATGGAATATTTTTTTAAAAATTTTATTTTCTCAAAAATCACTCTAATGCTTTTGATTAAAATGCCATATATTTAAGATATTTTCATGAGAGACAAAGTATATATCTTTAAGTTTCTGGGAATGGTCCTTGAAGACTTCTTCATTCTGGACAACTTTTCTATAACTGATAAACTGTAAGAGATAGACAAAAATTTACTAGAGATAAAATGTGGATTTCATGAAATCGCACAATTTTTATGTGCATTTTTTTTTATTAGAGTTAACTGTTTTTGAGCTATTTCCAGTTTTTTGTTTCAGTTTTAAGGTACTTAAACTTTTCTCAGAAGCGAGACATTTTTCTTTTCATTTCTTGTTTGTTTACCTCTAGCAAGCCAAATTTCAATTGTTTAACTTAGCAACTACCTTTTAAAAGATCTGACTGTCGTTTTAGCCTAGTGTATTTATTTCCCTTCTACTTATGGAGAAGAGTAAATAAAGAGCAATTCCAGTAGATTTTATATTGATTATCATGACATGTATAAAAATAGTCTATAAGAAAAGTTTTTTTATATAACAGCTAGAGAAAATTGTGTTAATAGAACACTTAGATTTTTAAATGAGAGATAATATGCAAGTCACTTACACACCATTACTGTGTATTCTCAAAATGTAGTAAGAAAGCAGAGCTGTTTGCTATTGTAACATAAGCTATTTGCTATTGTAACATAAGCTATTTGCTGACCTGTGTATAAAGGATAAGCTACCTCACTGTACCTTCGTTGAAAGGCCATTCATCTAGAAGGAATTAGCAGTCTGTACTGGCAGTATTCTTACAGACTAATAGTTTTAGTAATGGTTTGTTTGATTAATAGGCAAATCTGTTGGCTTACCTCAATGATTCGGAGGTCAATTTTCAATCATTTGACAAGGGTCTGCTGAGAACAATGTTGTGCTCTGAATGCAATGCAGTCTTGCACCCCATTAAGAGATGGGACCATACGTATCCAGAGTTTGCTGCAGGTAGGAGAATGTTAAAATAGAGCCCTACTCTTGAGACTTCTGTTTTTCATAATATCTAGTAAGTCGCTTTATCATTTTTTTATTATTTTTTATTTATTTATTTAATTTTAGAATTGAAAATGAAAAAGCCACATAGTCTGTGTGCATGTTTGAAGAAGCATGGTTCGACTGGACAAAACTATTGCCCAGGCAAATTCTTTTCCTCATATAATGCTTTGCATATAAGCAGCCATATGAGATGACAATAATGGAGTGTTTTTTTGGAGACAAATGTTGGAATTCGCGGACAAAATCTAATTTGTTTGTGATTACTGCTGCAAAGTGTGCATGATCTCTAATGATATCACTCCAAGAAGGAAAATTGAAGGTTCCAGCTACATTCAATTCGACAAATGTAAAATAGGAGAATGGAAATTAAGTCAGGGGCTCATTGTATAGGGCAACTGGATCCTTAGGATAATGTGGAAACAATTGAGGTGCAAATAACAATATGTCCAATTAATAATAGGGATGCAAACATGCTTTACAATTTAATTGCTCAGCATGTAGATTTCACCAGTACAACATAGATATGGACAACCATATGGGTTATGGCTGAAGGATTTGCTGCCCACATGGATTAAATCATTCTGTGCATTTTACAGATTTACTGACAAATATGCACATGAATAATATTGAATCTCACTTGAAAGCTCTGTGGCATTGTCTATCCAGGAGCAACACTTGACACATAAGTTTAGATGCTAAATATTGAGTATTTGTGGCATATTGACACCAAAAATTGTTTAGCCTACCCTTTTCAGGAACTTGTAGAAGACATTAGGCTGGTATATCCTGTGGTATAGAGATAAGGTTTAGGTTAGGCTTAGTTAATGAATGACTTAAGTGTTTAGTTCACATAGCTGGTTATTTGGGACAAACAGCACACATTAGGTTTTGCCTAGGCCTAGCTAATGAGTTAAGTGTTTAGTATACATAGCTAGTAGTAGGGGCAAACATTGTACATGGTTATATGATTAGTGCAATAGCAAGTTGTAATTTGGTGACAAACCATATAGTTAATTTACTGATGATTAAATAATGTTGGCTGCCTTCCTTTATGTGATTCAAAATGGCTGCACTGCATTCTTTGGAATGGCTACTTGCTTTGGAAATAAAGAATTATAAACCTTAAGTTGTGTAAAGAAAACTTTTTCCAGCATGAAATCATAATAAAAAGGTAATTTTAAAGCAACATTAGGTAACCAAATGTTAAGCCATTCTCCGAAAAAATATTCCAGTCATGTTAAAATCCTACATGCATGTTGGAAAAAAGTGTCTTACTCCTTTGTTTTGTACCACTTCTTAAAAGTAAATAACTTAATTCCTTGTTTGATAATAAGCTATTGGTGTATATAAAAATACTAAATAACAGTGATTATTAAAATGATGTTTAGTAAGTATGAGCAATTGTATACCAACTCTGAATGTTCAGGTTAAGAGTTTTTTTGACTTTGTTGAGCTCTGATCTAATTTGGGAGACAGTGTCTATTTCCTGTTTGATTTTGCTTAGTTCTTGAGATACTTATCTTTCTCACTGATGTGAGCATAGGAGTCAGTGTCTAACTCCTGTTTGATCTATTTTCTGAGCTCTTGAGATGTTTGTATTGCTCACAGATGTAACTGTGAGTGACAGTTTTTTTTTCTCGCGTTTGAGGTATATTAATCAAATTATGCTTCCTAACTTTTTTGTAGCTAGGCACATAAGGTGTAATGGAATTGCCATTGTCTCAGGGAAAAGGGTTATTAAATTATGTCAAAGTGCATATGCTTCAACGTCAGATTTTCTGAAAACCTGGCAGTAGTTTGATTTCAATCAGCTGCAACTATGTTACAAAGGACATGAATTTTCTTCTTATTTCAGCTTTATGCCTGTTTTTAAAATTCAAGTATAGATTCACCATATGATTATTGATTAAATTCTAAAACTAGCAGAATACCTCCTTTTACTGACTTAACTTGCTGTCTGAAAGAATCTGTGTAAAAAGAATTGGTCTGAACCATATCTAAAAATGTGTCATAGGAGATATGAATATTGACATGGTCAAAGCTGCAGATATGATAGAATTCATTGATAAAAATTCAGTGTATTTTTACCCACATTATTGCAATATCTATTATATGTGAAACACTATAAAATAATGTGATGATAATATTCTCTACCATACATTTCAAATTATTAAGAATGAAAATTAAAAACAAATATATATATATGAAATATCACTGTGGGAGGGGAAGGCAGTTTGGACAAAGTTCAGATCAGTATACTGAGGCCATGCTTTTAGTTAATTGTATCATTTACACTGAACATTTTGTATGTAAACTATATTTTGTTAATTCTGTGTAGTTGAAATGTTACATAATTTAAACAACGTAGAAGAAAAGCACATGAAAATATTTGATATTAATAATACTGCTATTCTTTTTCCACAGACATGTTACTGAAGTTTAAAAATGGAACTATTTGAATACAGAAACAATAGTAAAATGGATATCAAAGTAGAAGTCAAAGAGGAGCCTTGTTTCCAGGACTTTATTTCGGAGAATGAGAAAGACCTTTGTTCCAAAGATTTTTTGAAGGCAATTAAAAGTGAAACTATTACAAGTGACAGTGACTGTGATATAGATACCAAAACAAAGGTTGAAGAAGAGGCTGTGGTTTCCAATTTTTGTTCACATATTCCGAAAGAATTTGTTTTAGAAGATCCTGCAATGGGGTATAATAATAATAGCAAGGACAATGAATTTGAACCTAAAATGGAAATTAAAGCAGAACAGTGCTGGGTGGAAACAACTTCAACAGAAAATCTCTGTATTTATGATGATATTAAGGTAAGTTTTGGAAAAAAAAGATGCATCATAATTTGTTTTCCTTATAATTGTATCCTACTAAATTATTGAACTGAGCGTAGTATATGATGTCTGAGGAACAAAGAAAAAAACTACATTGCAAATATTGTATATTGGAATAGTGTTAATGTAAAGGCCAAATAACATGTTTATTCTGTTGAACTAAAGCAGAAAGGTTCTATTAAGGACAAAGACTTTCTATTAATTATTCTATAAAATTGCAAATTTTCTGCTTTACATGCCTATCAGAGGCAGGCAAAAGTGTGACTTCAGATGTGTGAGAATTAAACATCCAAGAAGGTAGGTATGGTTTAGGTGCACCTGGGGTCCCGAGTCAACCATGACTCCCTCTGTGGGTAACCTGAGAGTGGTGAGAGAGTCAGTAGTTTAAAATACCCACCCACGTGTAGGCCAGTGTAGAGACCCATGGCGGTGGAAAGGAATATCCTGGTTGATTGTGGGTTGCACATCTGAGCCTGGGCTTCTAATCTTCAGTAACTGGGAGGGTGGGCAGCCTAATACACTACTTTGGTTTCTGCTTCGCCTAAATAGAAGGCTAGGGACTAACCAACCCCTTGACAATTGGCCAGGTCTAGGTACTATACCGTACTCCAGGGTGAGTGGGATGGCGCGCTTGCTCTATCCCCTGTGTAACCCTGTCACCCCAGTGGGGTGACCCCTTTTTGGGCTCCATGGGGGATCACTGGGGGATGAATTTATATCCTTTTTTTATGGCAAAAACAAAACACTCTCATACTATAGATGGAAAAGAAGTAGTCGAGTGTATGAACCCCAACTACTTGGTTATTAGGAGAAACGGAAGAAATTTATGTGGTTAGCCCTTTTATTATCCAAAAGGGATTGGATAAAATTGCTGGTTTAGTGAAATCTTGCATTAGAGCATGCAATGGTACACTTCTGGTTGAGGCAATTTCTGCCTTCCAGGCAGTAAAATTACTAAAAGCCAATATGTTGGATAGTTATCCAATCCAAATGATGAAGCACAAGACCTTGAACTCCTAGCTGGGTGTTGTCACCACTCGTGCATGGTATTGCAGGGTATGAAGCTATCGAGGTTAGGCCTTATATACCCAACCCACTCAGATGTTACAAGTGCCAATGGTTTGAGCATACCAGTGTCTTTTGTACTGGTCATTTTACATGTGCTATCTATGGAGTCCCATTGCACTATGGAAGTTGCACTGATACTCCATCTTGTGTAAATTGCAGTGGGGAACATCCATCTGGTTCCCGCAATTGTTCCCATTTCACAGAGGAGAGAGCAATCCAGGAGATATGGGTGAGGGAGTAGGTGTCCTTCTCTGAAGCCTATAGACTCCTGCACCTATGCCAACCCTCTGCCCCATGTTCTGGTACCTATAGCTCAGTTGCAGCTAAATCGTTACCAAGCCAGGAAAATGTGACTCAGACATGCAATATAAATGGGGTCGCTATTGCACAGAAGATTATCATTGCCAGTCCAATAACAAAGCCCACAACATCTAGATTGTTTATAGCACCCATGAAATCTGCCATCGTAAAGAGCTCTCCAGCAGCAGCGTCACTCAAACAGTCTACCTCGGGCAATAACACTGCAACACCAATAGGATATTCTGCACCCGAAAAGACCTATAAAACCAGCTATGGGCAAACCGACTTCCTGAAGCATAATGCAGGGTCCTCTCCTAAAATATCTACGGGAAGGAAAAGTTGACGCAGATCCTTTTCTGAGGAATCTTCTGGGAGGAGTGCCGATTAGTGACGACCATCTTTGCCAATCAGCACCTCTTATGGGTTCGAGGTGAGGTTCTTGGGGTTGATATTTGATTGGAAACTATGCTGGTCACCTCTTTTAGCACAGCTTAAAGTGCAGTGTGACCGTTCTCTGAATATTTTACGGATACTAAGTGGAAAATCTTGGGGAGCAGATCAGACAGCATTGCTGCATCTTTATCATGCACTGATCCGACCAAAGCTAGACTATTGATGTATTGTTTATTCTTCAGCATGCCTATCTGTGCTGAGAAAGTTAGATACCTGCCACATTCGGGGCATCCGTGTGGCTGTTGGAGCGCTTCTAACTAGCCCAGTTGTGAGCCTCCATGTCGAATCTGCCGATCCTCTTCTTCAATGTCGGTGGGATGTTCTTTTATTTAACTATGTCTGTAGCCAGAAGTGCATATTTATGCATCCATTGTTTTGTCTCTTTTTTGATTCTGGATTGGAGAACTGTTATAGAAACCTCTTGTGTAGTCCAATGCCTGCAGGATTTCACTTCCGAGAGCTGCCTCGAACTCACGATCTTGAAATGCCTCACATGTTTCCAAAGAGGGAGACGGTGCACCCACCTTGGTTGCATGCTTCCTCCCATGCCTATGTTTAGTATCTGTTTTTGTTTTCTAGAATTTTTATCAGAATACAGGGGCCAAGGATATGTATTTATCCTCTCATCATGAGGAAGCTATTTTAGCAAGATTACATATTGGCCACTGTATTTTTAGTCATAGCCACTTATTTCAGAGACCTGTCTGCCTGCTTTGTGGCGAAGCATTTTCAGTCCAGCATGTGTTTGTAAAGTGTGCTTGTCTAGCACCACTACGAGCCACTCTGCAACTGCCAGCAAGGCTATTGGAGGTCCTGGTCGATTATCCCGGAGCAGTGGAGAACGTTTTTAAATGTTTATCTGAAGTGATATATGCCTTAAGAATCTAGTGTCATTTTGATTTTATCAAATTTGGTGCAGATACTTGAGTGATATGTGAGGTTTTTAAAGCTTTTATCACCCTTGAAACCTTTAGACACTATTATTTTATATTCCCT
The DNA here is from genome assembly GCA_030762935.1 of Hymenopus coronatus. NCBI lineage: Eukaryota > Metazoa > Arthropoda > Insecta > Mantodea > Hymenopodidae > Hymenopus > Hymenopus coronatus. The sequence goes on along the minus strand of CM060899.1, from coordinate 29,194,299 downwards.
CTTGTTTTTGCTGTTTTAGTATCATAGTTCTATCGCCAGGTCTGAATTCAGGGCTGGACACTTATTTTATCTTGGTTTTAGTTTTTTATGTTGATTTTTATCTCTATTGTAGCTCTTTTGATTGAGATCCTTTTCAGCATACTTTTTTCTCAAGTGTTTTAACTCCCCAGTTTTATGTTAAGGGTGCTGATAACCTAGGTATTGAGTGCCCTTAAACCCCATTCATCACCATCAAGAAGAAAAAGAAGAGAGTCATACTGTGATTGGTAGATAGATTAGGTGGCAGCTTTAGATAAAGGATAATATGGGTTAGAGAAAGAAATATCCTATAGTAAAAACCTATTTGGAAAGAATGCATCATGAGTTGGGATGAGAGTAGACCAACAAAATGAAATACATGCAGCTATTCCATGTATCAGTTGTGTTAAATGTGAAATAAAACAAAACCACCAACACATTTAAATGCATCAGTAGTGAAAAGTATATGCATACATATTTTCATTTTAAAATTTGAAACCAGCTTTTAATGATTTAATTAAGTTAAAGTACATGATAAATTTAAGTTTGTCACAAAGATTGGCACAGTTTCATTACCAATATAAAAGAAATACATTACAATTAAATTTTCAGCAGATTTTGGTTTAATTAAGAAGCAGTAAGATAATGAACCAGTAATAAAATAAGGTTTAAGTAAGTTTTCAGTTGAACTATATATGAAACAATGCTGTATATTTATTTTCATATAAGAGCCTTTATATATTTTCATGGTAGAATTACTTTTGTAATTACATGATGTTTTTTTAATATTAAATACTTTATTATTTGATTCCACAAAAAGTTCTGCTGAAAATTTTTCTAGCCCACTAATGTGACAGTGTCAAAATGATTTACATGAGAATTATTGTTACAGCATGGAACAGATGAAGACCTTTTTTCCATAAAAGCACCAAGGTAAGTACCCTGGTTTATGCTTCCAGATTCCGTTAAATTTTCTCTGCATTACATCTAGTGCTATGTATGGAACTCTTTTCCATACTTAATGAGTAGAGTAAAATTGCTTGAAGTTGTATTGCTGAGTGTCTCCAAACCTATTGTGAGATTTCTATTAGTGTTAGATTTTGAAATGTCCTCTGAACATAAGGAGTGTAGCTCAGTTTGTTTAGCAAAGATAACTGTTGCCAGGACACATTATCACGTTAGCTATAGAACTCTTCTATAATCAAACTGAGTAAATGATTATCCCAAATACATTGAGAAATATTTTACTATTCCTTGTAAGTGTTAAATATTGAACTGTTCTTTGATCAAATTATATTAATGACACTGCTTGTTTATGTTAAATATAGAACTGTTTTCTAAACATAAGGAAATACAACACAGTACTTTGATCAGATTGTTTTAGTGTTCTCCGTTAGTTTTATATATGGAACTATTCTCTAAACTTAAGGAGTGCAACATGGTACTTTCATCAGGTTATATAAATGATTCTTGAAGATAAGTGTAATTCATTGTTAGTGTTAAATATTACAACTGTTCTTGACATAAGGAGTGTAACATAGTTCTTTGATCTAATTATGGTCATCCACAAATACATTTTTATTTTCCCTGTTAGGGTTAGAAGCTTGAGTTTTATTTATGTATGTACTTTCACTATGGTTCTTTGTATCTCATCCTATATTGGGCATGAAAGATTGGAAATTGTACTCAGAGTTGTCTTATCAGACTAGAGGTACTTTTACATGCCATAAATATGCAATTCATTACTGCCTGCTTTACTTGCCATTCAAAGGAAACCATTTTAAGAATTTCTCTGTCCAAAAACATCCATTATCCTCTGCCAGGTTTGAAGCAGTGACCTTGGGAACAAGAAGTTAGCATTATACCCTTGGACCATGTATTAGATGAACTATTCTCTGAACATAAAGAGTCTAAAGCAATTCTTTGATCAAGTATATCAGTTACAATCCTATACATCTTTTATATTTCCTACTAAGTTTTAATGTGGGAGCTATTTTGTGACCATAGCAAGAATGGGCCAAACCCCTTAGAGGAGAAATAGGGGATAACAAGCTGGATTTGCTGCAAAAACTGGTATGTTGATAATAAATGGGGCAGTGCAGACCACCTTAGGGTCTGTTCATTAGATCTTGGTGCATCTTAGTCGCCCTCCTTGGTGTAATGGTTACCATGCTAACTTCATATACCCAAGGTCGCGGGTTCAAACCCGGCGGAGGACGATGGATTTTTTCGGGCGTAAAAATCCTTAGCATGGCTTCCTTCGGAAGGGAAGTAAAGCTGTGGGTCCCGTGTCGTAGATTTACGGCACGTAAAAGAACCTCAAGCCTGATAAGAGAGGCCTCTGAGCAAAATTAAGCGATCTTTCACGCCCAATATAGAATGGGACGCTGAGAACCAAAGCAGTTAAAGAGCGTCCATAAATAACAGGCCATTTCATTTCATTTTGGTGCATCTTCCTCCTGTGTATTTATTTATAAAAGAGGTTGTTAAAGTGAGTGCATGTAACTTTTGAACATAAGGGGGCTTGAATTCAATGTTACCACATAAGAGATACTGACTGAGTAAATTTCTGGAGAGGTGTCCAATTTCCCTGGATGGTAGAGAATTTGATTGAGATTAGATGTAATCTAAGTCCAGTGTATGCAGTGATAATTCCTTCCGAGGAGGAGTGGAACCCAGAGATAGTTTCCCTGAAGGTTAGAGCCAGTCATCACATTCTCAAGAGTCTTGCTTTGAGGATAGGACTGGGCTGGAGCAATGGCATTTCACTTGGAAATTTTGCCATGGTTTTTCAGGCTGAGATTTTTGCAAACTTGCTTTGATACATACATTTTTAAAATGCCAGGAAGAAGAAACTCAGTGATTGCTGTCAGCTGGTGGACTGCTAGCAAGGAGAGAGATAGGTTTTGAATTTGTCGAATCCTAGCCCTTCTGGGTCATGTCTTTCAGAGGTATCAAGTAAATTAAATTTACTGCAAGGGGTCATGTTGAGATGTGGAAAGAGATACTACTGTCATACAGACCCATAATTAAATGCTATGCTATGCAGCAAACTAAGTAAGATTCTGTTGAACATACAATAACCAGGCTCAGAAGTGTTGTTGGTTGTCCTACTGGCCCAGCATTCTGAAAAGGCATCTATATATTGTGAGACTTAAAATAAAACCTTTATGTAGGAAATATGACATGGCTTTTGAACACTCCCAGCATATTTTATGTGAATATGAGGTATCCACTATTCACAGGTATGAGTCCTTGGGCACTTTTTTTTTCTGGAGCCAGAGGATGTAAAATGAGCGATATCCTACAGATATGGTTCATTTATATTGACCATTAGCCTTGATTGAAGCATAGATTAAGTGGCACAAAGGTTTCCAAGAGCCTACATATTCAGCTTTATTGAGGCCACTTGGGTACCACTATTATTTCACAGGCAGCTTGCAGGTTCTAATCCTGCCAATATCAGTGGATTTTTGTGTACAATCACTAACCCTTTCGCTGCAAGGAACATTTATGCCCGTTACCAATTTTTAACTCCTCTTGTAATGATAACATACATACATGTTATGTCCATTGCATAAGAAACAAAAGTATAACTTCTAGACAATTTTTGAGGTAGGTTTTAACACATTGTACCCTCATGACATCTATTATGTTAAGAATGGAATGCCTATGAGTCATATATCTGTCCTGTACTGTTCCCTTGAAAAAAATATATGAAGGTCTGCTTGATGTGTATGATACTGCACCATGAGCTGTGCAAACTGTGTATCATGTGACGTGGGGAGTTATTGGATTTCAAGTGTGACTGAAATGACTTCTTCAAGCAGAGTGTGACATGCTTTGGGTGACGATGATTTATTAGTGCTTTTTAGGAAAACACCATTCACTGTTTCAGATTTCAGTGATAGTGAAAAAAATCAGATCATGGTGAACTTGTTTATCAAAGTACAACTATTAAATATAGTGACAGTGATGGAGAATAAAGCAATCCCGTTTAACAAGGTGTGCAACAAATAAAGAGAAGATGCTTTGATCCTTTGTTCCAGGGGCACTCGGGTGCCTTCAGTGCACTTTTGCACCAATTCAGGAACCAAAATTCAGCTATTTTGGCAAACACAAACGATGATTATAGTATATTAGATGTTTTCAACTATTTTTTTCATGTCATATATCATGCAGCACATTTCAGGTGGAACCAATAAATAGTACATATTTTTATGTCAGAAACTACAACCATCCCAAAGCTTTCATTTGCAAGTTACGAATATTACTACCCTAGAGGAATTGTATGTATTTTTTGTAATCACAATGCTCATGATGAGGGTAAACAGAATACAATGAATGAATAAGATCCTCTCATTGCCATATATAAATTCCTTAACTATATTTCCACCTTTTACTTTTGAGCCTATTATATTTCAATAATAATAATAATAATAATAATAATAATAATGAGATGCAAGTACAGGGAGAAAGGCTACATAAATTGAAACCAATAATTTACCATAATTTTATCCTTTTCTAGACCTTTGTATAGATGAAAGTCATGCTTTTCAAGGGCCGACTGCAATTTTTACAAATACCATTTAAAAGACATAGGTTTGAAATAAAGGTGTTTTTGCTGTTTGATTGTGAAACACGCTACATACTTGATTTTATCATATATAAAGGAAGCCAGCACAAATATTCTTCCTGGGCATGAATTTGATATTTCAGGAGCAGTAGTATGAACACTAATGCAGGGCTACTTATACAAATGTCACACTTTATTGCTAGTTAATTGGTATTCCAGTCCTCGACTATACAAAATGAAACCAATGCTCGTACAGTGAGAAAAAACAGAAAGGAAGTGCCAAAAATGGATAAGAAATTGAAAAAGGGAGAAATAGACTCTACATGTTAGTCCTTAAATGAGTGATCAGATAGGAGGTCTGTTTGTTGACAACACTCCACACAGTTTCAGTGAGCCAGCCAGGGAAAGTTGATAGGAAAACACAGACACAGATAATGAAGCCAGACTTTGTCTTGGATTATAACAAACATAAGGGTACTATAGAGAGTTCAGACATAATGATCAGCTCTGCTGAATGTGTCAGATAAGCTCTAAAATGGTATAGAAAGTTCTTCGTTCTTCTCTTAGATGTGATGCTGCTAAATTCTCAAGTAATATACAGAACTAAAAACAGGTAGCATACTACCATAGCTCTCTCTCTCTCTCTCTCTCTCTCTCTCTCTCTCTCTCTCTCTCTCTCTCTCATTCAAAAAGTACCATGTTTTGATTGCTTTCAAAGTATGGCAACCAATATGTGGTGATCAGCCCCTTAAACTAGTTGAAAGACACTTCCTTTCACCAACTGCAAAAAATCAAAGCCTGCCAGGATGCGTCATGTATGTTAAATACAACTTTTGGGCCCAAAAAAAGCAAGATACTGCACTATGTGTACTAAATATGTAGGTTTGTGTGTATATTCTGTTTTGAAAAATATTACACAGAAAAGAAATACTAATATTCATTTCTGGAGGATGTAGTTCCATTCCTAAGTTACATGTAATATTTTGTAGTGAATTAGATGTAAATCTAATAAAATTAAATTTGATCTCCCCTGTCTTGTAAATAGGATAATATTTCAATGTTTTGTTTCTAAGCTAACTTTAAACAGAAATTAACTAATGAAATTGCTAGTATTATTAAAACACTAACAATTTGCATTAGTGGCCACTAGACAATCCTTGGTCAAGTCTGTTGCAGGCAGTATTTTCCCTTAATTTTTTTAAGTTTAAAAATATCAACATATGGACCACCTACATTTATCTGAAGAAATTCAGTGAGTGTTTCAGAACATATCCTTTAATTTTAAGCACTGTAATATACATTTAAGGTATTTTAATTATTACAAATAATTCCACATGGAGGGATTAGCAGGTTGAAAACAAAGTAGTAGTAAAACGGTTAAGTGGTTTTCTTCAAAAGAGAAATATTGGGATTGTCACATGATGCAGATTTATGGCATATAGAAGAACATCAAGACTAGTCTGTTACCAAAATTTTCCTTCATATACACCCATTGTGGTCAAAGAGTGTCCATAAATATAACTTAATTTTATTTTTCTCTCCTTACATTGTTATGCATGAAACGTCAGGATGTAAAAATGTTGGTCCAGTTTATATAAAGGGCTACATCCATATTCTCGTAAACTATTTGTCACATTGTTTAGCATAAAAAAAGGCAATTTGTTAATTTAAAAAATAAAAAAAGAAAACTTAATTGGGGATCACTTTATTCAAGCTAAGTACCAAGTAGAGAAAGATTTTTCCAGTAAAATTATATTTTGAGGCTGTGGATTACATTTGAAGTATTAAAAAAGTACTTTTTACAGATATTTAAAACGCAGGGTATTTCTAGAGAAAATGTCAAGTTTGCTACATTTTGTAGTAGATATTTTGTTACTGTACATCCTCATATGCAATATTGTTCAAATGTGTATACTAATTGTCACAGTTCTTAGTAAATAGGTGTGGGAGAAAATGATTGCCTGCTGCAGGGGAAAAAAAAAAATAAATTCCACTTCATTTACTACAGATTGCTTTTGACATCATTCTAACTTGAGTAGAAACTTCTGCTCCACAGTAATGCCTTCCTTACACATGATCCCCACAGTGCATGATAAACTCGATTCACGTGATCAAAGCACATAAATGTGCAGCAGTATAACTTAGAGATTTATTTTGCTCAGTGTAAATATTTTCAATAGACTTGCTTTTATTCTTCTCCATGAAAACTGTGTGATGCTCTTTTAATCTTAAGATGTTGCATGTGATGAGCCAGGTACTGTGTGCATCTTATCTTCAGAGATACACCTTCCATTTTCACTAACAAACCCAATTTAATAAGCAACATTTTAGAGCTTTTGAAAGCACCAACATTGTCTTGGTGTAGTTAATTTACATTGTAATCTTACCTAACATATTAATGTGTAAATATTCACAATCAAACTGTTTACCTCCTGCAAATTATGCCTATTAGTGTATAAAACTGTGATTTATTCTAATATCCTCATAAGGAATTTGAATTTGAAAATTGATGTTTGTATTGCTTGATAATATAACCTCCCTAAAATGCCTACAAATAACATATGTAATTATTTGATAGCACTAGGAACAACAAAATGAATTCATAAATTCAAAGAACATTGAAGGTATTGTTTTTCTGAGCATATCACAACTTTCATAGAACAATGCAGTTCTGAAAGTTTTCACCACAGCTATCCATTTTTCAACAACTTCTGCCTGTTAGTTACTCCTTGCATACAAATACACAATTATTTAAAGCAAGCTCCACTCTGTTGAAACCATCTCATTTTCTGTGTAAAGTAAGCAACAAAATAGAACTTTCTATTGCATTCATTTTCAGCAAAAGACAGACAGGACTGAAAATTAAAATGGAATACTTCACAGTTGCTCTGAGGTCACAAAATGGCAAAACTCTGTATGCCTGTATTTCAGAGGCTTATTTTAGTGCAAAAATGTCAAAATTCATTTTTTGAAAATTAAAATGGAATACTTCACAGTTGCTCTGAGGTCACAAAATGGCAAAACTCTGTATGCCTGTATTTCAGAGGCTTATTTTAGTGCAAAAATGTCAAAATTCATTTTTTTTTATCTAAAATACCTAATATCATATATTCCTAAATGTAATTGTTTAGTGTTCAGGCTAGTGTCTATGTGGTAACTTGTTAAACATTTCTTTTTCAAAGCACTCCAATGGGCTCTTGTTAAATTTGCATAGAACAATAAATTAATTTAAGTTAGTAAATATTTGCCTATAAATATGTTTGTTCATATTTCCTATTATATTTATATCCTTTTTTACTAAAAGAATCATTTTTTCTTTGAATTAAAATTTCTCTGTAGTGTCATTCTGATGAGCATTGATTCAATCATAAAATGCTTGTTTCATAGCTGTATCTTTCAATATGCTTCTATCCTATCTATTTCATAAGTACCATTCTTTAGTTTTGGAAAATATTTTATTTAAGATTGTCAGCTGGGATGGTTGTTACATGCTACCCTTTAGAGATTCTGTTTAATATACCTTAGGGATACATTAACTGCATTCAGTTTATTTTGTGAGGCAGGTTTTTGAAGATTACATCTACCTAAGTGATTTTAGATTTATGAGTATAACAAAAATTTACATTTTGTGTACTTGTAGGAGAGTTGCCTCCTTTATTCTCTTAATTTCCATTGAATCGTGTCTTTGATTACTATGATTGTTATACCTTGTTACTGCATTTTTATTTTTTGAAATAAATAATTATTAAACCTGTATTTCATGAAAGTAAGAAGTAAGGTATAAGGATATAATGAAAATTGCAGGTATTTTAATTAGTAATGCAAGTTATTGCCCATCATTGCATCGGTATGGCAGAGACAGAAAGCCAGTAATTATAGATACAATAATGAAAATCAGGTAAAAATTACATAGTCACCTTATATTAATTAAGTACGCAAAATTTATCTTTACACCTTCATGCAGCATAATTTGAAATAAACTAATCCTATATTCAATTAGATGTACCATAAAGTTTCAAATTAATGAACACATTATTTTTATTTGAATTTAATAACACATCCAGATTCTTATAGCTTATTGCCTTAGGTAATTCTATATTTGTTCATGTACATAAGGAAAATAAATATTTCAAATTCTACTCATCTTGTGTTCTGCTAATTACTGATATTATTCTTAAATTTCAGATTCTACAAACATAGTGATTCCAGTTTGACATCAGATTTATACACCAACGAAGAATTAGGAAATGCATTATGCTTCAATATGGGAAAGGCTAATCCTGAATGTGAAAGTGCCAGAAAATGTCAAAATCATGAAAGTAATGCTATAAACATATACTCACTAGAAGCAGGTGTTTGCGCTGAAACTCTTGATGAGAGAAATATCAACATGGTATCTTCTTTGACACAAAATAGTTCATTTCAGTTTTGCAGCACAAACAAACAAAACATCAGTAAAGTATACAAATGTGACATCTGTGAGAAAGTTTTTACTAATTTGTCAAATTTGAAAAAACACAAATTGATTCATGAGGATATAAAGCCATCTAAGTGTAACATTTGTAACAAGAGTTTCAGACGGTTGGAACATCTAAAAAGTCACAAATTGATTCATGAAGGTATAAAGCCATTCAAATGTGACATTTGTAACAAGGCTTTTACTCAGTTGTCACATTTAAAAAGACACAAACTTATTCATGAGGGCACAAAACCTTACAAGTGTGACATTTGTGACAAGGCTTTTATTGATTTATCAAGATTGAAATACCATAAATTTATTCATGAGGGGATAAAGCCATTCAAATGTGACATATGTAACAGTGCTTTTACTCAGTTGCAGCCTTTGAAGAGGCACAAACTGATTCATGACGACCCAACTCCATATAAATGTAATAATTGTGATAAGGCTTTTACTGATTTATCAAGTTTAAAAAGGCATAAGTTGAACCATGAGGGAATAAAGCCATTCAAATGTGACATTTGTAAAAAGGCATTTTCTCAGTTGCCACATTTGAAGAGACACAAATTGATTCACCAGGACACAAAGCCATACAAGTGTAACATTTGTGACAAAACGTTTAGTGATTTATCAAGATTGAAAGGTCATAAATTTATTCATGAGGGGATAAGGCCGTTCAAATGTGAGGTTTGTAACAGTGGTTTTACTCAGTTACCACATTTGAAGAGACACAAACTGATTCATGAAGACAAAAAGCCATACAATTGTGACATTTGTGACAAGGCTTTTATGGATTTATCAAGTTTGAAGTGCCATAAAGTGATTCATGAAGACATAAAGCCATCCAAGTGTAACATTTGTAACAAGACTTTCACACGATTACAACATTTGAAAAGCCACAAGTTGATTCATGAAGGCATAAAGCCATTCATATGTGATATTTGTAAAAAGGCTTTTACTCAGTTGCCACATTTGAAGAGGCACAAACTGGTTCATGAGGGCATAAAGCCATACAAGTGTAACATTTGTGAAAAGGATTTTACTGATTTGTCAAGTTTGAAATGTCATAAATTGATTCATGAGGGAATAAAGCCATTCAAATGCGACATTTGTAACAAGACTTTTACTCAGTTGCCGCATTTGAAGAGACACATAGTGATTCATGGGAACACAAAGCCATACAAATGTGATATTTGTGATAAGGCTTTTACTGATATATCAAGTTTAAAAAGGCATAAAGTGAATCATGAGGGCCTAAAGTTATACCAGTGTAATATTTGTAACAAAGCTTTTACTCGATTGCAAGGTTTGAAAAGACATGAATTCATCCATGTGGGCATTAAACCACACAAGTGTAACATCTGTAACAAGGGTTTTACTCGGTTGCAACATTTGAAAAGCCATAAATTGATCCATGAGGACATAAAGCCACAGAAGTGTGACATTTGTGACAAGACTTTTAAAAAGTTGCAACATTTGAAGAAACACAAACTGATTCATGAGACATTAAGCCATGGAAGGTAACATTTGCGATAAGACTTACTGATTTAATGATTTTTCAAAAGGAACAAATTGAATCATGAGGTCATATAGCCATAAAAGTGTATTATTTTGTGACAAAGCATATAGCTAATTGTAACATATGAAAAAAGAAATTGATTCTTGAGGGGATAAATTAACACAAGTGTAATTAATTATGCTGACCAGCATATCTTAAAGCAAATAAATTAATGAATGACGGTAAGACGTCCACTAGTTCTGAACTTCTGTGGCAAAGCAATTGAGTTATCTAATCTGAAAAACAAAATTCATCCTTCATTGATTCATGAAATTAAAAACTAAACAGGTGTGACGTTGGCTGAAAGGCTATTAGTGATTATAACATTTGAAAAGAGAGAGGAAGTGGGAGGGAGGGAGATAAATTAGATAGAAAAGTTGCCATGTGTCACCATGTTTTTGGAAACATAAATTTATTCCCAGTGGCATCATACTATATTAATGTAACATTAGTGAAGAAGTTTTTGATGATTAGTAAAATTTGCAAAGCCACAGATTGATTTATGAGGGTGAAAAGGCCAGAAAATATATTTCTGACAAACATTTTACCGATTTATCAAATTTGAAAAGACCCAAATTGGTACCCTTGGGAAAAAGACAAACTAGGATAACATTTGTGACAAGGCTTTTACTTGCTTATCTAATTTGCAAAAAGACATTGATTTATGAGGGCTGAAAGCCAAGGAAGTGCAACAGTTGCAGCAAGGCTGTTGCAAACGCACAACTTGTTATGTGAGCACTTAAAGCTCTCATATAATTGTGAGGCTTTATATACGGTAACTTTTATTAGAAAAACATGCAAGTTATGTGCATTGTTTTCTAATTGATAGCTAGCTGAGTTAGCACCAGATTGGCATGGTAGTGGGGACTGGTTGCCACAATTTGTAGACAATGTCTTTCTTTGTAGCATGCATTGCTTATCTTATAATGTGGCTCAGCTCAGTTTATTTACTTCTATTCTTCATTAGCGTGGCATCTCTTGAGTGAAGTTCATTCCAGATTGTTGCGTTTCAGCAGATTGATGGTGTCTTCATATTCCTGCCTTAGGTTTTTCTAGTATGGTTAGGTTGCTTACTATTAGTTTTCCCCATATTAAGTCAAGTTCTATACTGCTATTGGTGTAATAATTTTCTTGAAAAATGTCATGTTGTGTTTGCCTTTAATACCACTGCTGATATTTTGGTATTTTCTGAATGAGGTTTGTGTTGCTTGACATAGGATTCCTAGCTAATTCAATTTTGGTACCACTAATAATGGTTTGCCTTATAGTATTCATATGTCTTTCATTGGTCATTTTCCTCCTTTCCTGAAAGGCGTCTGTTCATATATTTGCACCTTCTTTCCCATGGCCCATGTCTTTTGAATATTTTTTGTCAGTGATCCTTATGGTGTCATCAGCTTATATTATCAAGGCTGTGGAACCACTCCTGGTCATTGCTATGATGTCTGCAGTCATGATGTGAACAGGACATGATGAGGCTGATTGGGTCTCCCTAAATCCTTCCTCCCCTATGTGTTTCGAATATATTCTTAACATATTGTGACTTCATCGTGTATTATTCTACCTGAGTATGTAGAAATTGGGTTAGTTTAAATTTGGGTTAGCGCAATTTCTGGGTCAGCTAAGTGATGCAGTGTGGCTGGAAAATATGTGAATTGTTACTCGTTAACAAAGGGAGACTGTAGCAAGCAGTTAGTGACAGTTGACATTTGTGCAGGCATGTTTATTTTGTTATTTAGGAAAATCGAAATAACAGAGCTATTTTGTTAAGAACATGTTATTACTGATGCTACGGGCCTCCAACCCATATTTAGATCAAATTTTTGTGCTCTTGATACAGAAGGACTAATCATGGTCTTTCCGGTTTCAGTATGCCCAGAACTATTCCAACATACAAAACAAAAAATAGCAGAAAGCATTGGAAAGAAGAAGTTATGAAAAAAGCCATTGCTGCTGTTAGAAATAAAAGGATAGGGATGCTGAAAGCAGCCAAGGTGTTTAATATGCCTCGCACAACTATTCAAACCTTAAGCAAAAAAACTAATTTGACCCCATCTTATATAATTAAAATCAAACTAGGAAGGGAAGAAATGGAAGAAGAACTTGCGTCATATTTACTTTCTAAAGAGCAAGAGGTCTTTGGACACACACAGGTGACTTATGAAAGATGGCATATCAGCTATCAGTTCATAATGGTGTACAAACTCCTTTCAGATTGAATGAGGCTGGCAGAGTATAACTAGATCTCTTTCTCAAATGACATAGGGTCATCTCTCTGTTCGAAAACCATGTGGTACATCTTATTGGAGGGCTTTAGGTTCCACAAAGAAAATGTAGCCACCTTTAGACTTTTGAAAGAAGTTTACGACAAATATAAATTACCTGTGGACAGGATATATGGGGTGTTTCAAAAATACTGGACATAATTTCAGGTATGTATTTCCCACATGTAGACAATCAAATTAGTTCATTATAACATGTGTCTGGAAATGCTTCTTTTCCGAGTTATGGCCTTTACAACATTGAAATTCACTGGAACGTTTTTCTTTCCGCAGGTTGTCATTACAGAAGATGTTCAAAATGTCCACCTCCTGCTTGAATACAGACCTCACATCGATGTCTCATTGACCTGCGAACACGATCCCAAACTCCAGGAGTAATGCGTATGTCCTCACAACTTGCCACAATTCGATTCCGAAGGGATTCCAAATCCGGCACCGGAGACGAATAAACCAATGATTTTAAATGGCCCCACAAGTAGAAATCGAGAGGTGAGCATGGAGGCCAAGCAATTGGGCCACCTCTACCTATCCATCGATCAGGAAACCTTCGATCCAAGTACCGGCGAGCCATAAGAATGAAGTGTGCAGGAGCGCCATCATGCAAGAAGTGAATGTGTTCATGATTGATCAGTGGAGTGTCTTCGAAAACGTCAGGTATGGTGTTTTCCAGGAAGTTTGTGTACGCCTGCCCCGTAAGTCTTGTTTACAAGTACATGGGGTCCAACTAATCGATCACCAATGATACCGGCCCACATGTTGAGGGAGAACCGCACCTGGTGATGAGATACAACTGTTGCACGTGGGTTTTCATGCGACCATACATGCTGATTGTGGAAATTTGTTATGCCATCTCTTGTGAACTGTGCTTCATCTGTAAATAATACGACTGCAGAAAAGTTCGGATTTACACCACACTGCTGCAAGAACCACTGACAGAACCTAACTTGTGCAGGGTAATCTGCTGGTGACAGGGCCTGTACACATTGCAAATGATTAGGATACAATTGATATTCGTTCAACAGTCTCCAGACAGTCGTATGAGGACATTAACTTGCAACGCTAACCGTCGTGTGGTGATAGGAGTCCTGTCCACAGCCTCCAGAATCTCCTCCTGCACTTCTGGAGTTGTAGATCTTGGTCGTCCCCTTCCCAAACCAGGAGAGGTGATGGTTCCATACTCGCACAGACGGGAATGGAGACGTACAAATGTCTTCCGATCTGGACATTGTCGCTGTGGGTACCTCTCCTGGTACAAACGACGAGCCAGCGCAGCATTGCCGTCCACCTTACTGTACATGAAGTGTATCTCTGCCAGCTCTTGATTTGAATACATGTTGCACAGTCTTAACGCCTAAAGAACACTGAATAGAACCTTCCTCAGAATGAACTATCAGAGCGCCCTCTTAATGTCTCCTTTGACGGCAAAGACCTGCAGAAAAAAAAAAAACGTTCCGGTGAATTCGAATGTTGTGAAGGCCATAACTCGGAAATGAAGCATTTCCGGACATGAACTATTTTGATTGTCTACAGGTGGGACTTTCAATGTTGTAAAGGCCATAACTCGGAAATGAAGCACTTCCAGACACATGTTATAATGAACTATTTTGATTGTCTTCATGTGGGAAATACGTACCTGAAATTATGCCCCGTATTTTTTAAACATCCTGTATAATGTCAATGAGACAGAACTTTCCATTGTGCAGAGCAAAATTTCCAAGGTCATAGGAAGTAAAGGTAAATGTCAGATAGCAGCTTTAACTTGGGCTGAAAGAGGCTCCACTATTACGATTGCCTGTATGAATACTTCTGGACACCTTGTACTTCCTTTGGTAATTTTCCCCAGCACAGATATGTCAGAAGTGCTGATGAAGTGATGCCCTCCAGGTTCTATTGGCAGTGCAAAAAAAACCTCTCTACAGAGTGTTTTTTTTTTTTCATTTCATTGACAAGGATCATCCAACCAAAGAGGCGCCTGTCTTATTCTTGATAGGCATTACACTCTAGTTCGGAACATCGAAGTCATTGACATGGCTAGAACAAATTATGTGATAATTTCGCTTCCATCTCACTCTACACACAAGCTCCAGCCATTGGTCAAGACTTTCATGGTACCTCTCAAAGCTGTTTATAGTGAAGAATTAAAGGCACTTACTTTGAAATTTCAACAGAGCTATATCAGCTTATGATAACTGATCATAAAGAATTTGCTGCTGGCCACCACTCGATAAAAGGTTGGCATCACTAGGTTTATGGCATTTGTTTCCACTGGGATGTTATGATATCAGCATTATCAGCGGTGTTGAGTGCATGTACTGGTTAGTATGGTCTACTATGCTGTGAGTTCTGACATGTGCCTGAAGCAAAATCAATGTATTCTACAGAAGAACATGTGTTTCTAGTCGAAAATGTTTTTAATGAACATGGAAATTATACTGAGAAAGGGAAACAAAATTTTGTTGTCAGATTCCCTAACTCAAAACTACGCTACCGAGATACTGTGCGTGATTTAATTGATAAATTTTGGGAGTCAGGTTCCGTGCATGATGCTGTTAGAGCTGGAAGAACCAGTGTGCTAACAGAAGAAAAACTATCAGATATCTTGGATAGAATGCTTAAAAGTACACAGAAATCAATAAACAAATTGGCCTAACAATCTTACGCTTACGCATACAAAGCAGTTAAAAATGTGTTTGTGATTATTGCAAGTAGACATTCAAAGAGATTTTAATTTTCTGTATTATTAGCATTTTAAATGTCTTGTTGTATTGATGAATTTTTACAGAGCTTCTTCTTAATTTTAAAATCTAATTTTAGTTTTAAAGTTATGTAGTTTTCTGGTCTAGAAGACATTTTCCTGCTGCATTGTCATCATTTTGTTACTTGTTTTAATAGAATATTAAATTTGAGGATGCCAATATTTACATCATGCTTTCGAAATGCAACATTTACAGTACTAGTTAATGCATGCAATTTCTGACAGACAAAATTTGTTTTTTAGTCTCATTTAAGTATCATATCATAAGGCAAACATGTTAGAGACATGTTTAGATGTGATATATTCAGATATTTCCTGCAATTTAAGTTGTAGGTCCCAGACACAAAGTGGTAGCCCATATTTAAATCAGTTCCTCTATATGACTAGCTCAAATTATTTGGGTAAACTTCTGGATTAGTATTTTTCTGTTAATTGCCTTGCTGAAATTTATAATATGATATTTCTCTCCAGTGTGTCTTTTTCATTGTATATGAGATAATTCACTTTATAGAATGTTCCGGTTCTTTGGGAAGCTGAACCAACTTTTTTGAAATTTGTTTGTCTCTGTTAGCTGTGGTGCTGTTAAGATTTTGGTGAAGTTTTTAAGGATATGGTTTCAAGTGCTATACATTAGTGTGAGTAGGGGTATATGGTTGTGCCTTTATCTGTTTAGAGAACTTTTTTTGTTCACTTTCTCCATGGCTTTAGGTTTTTTTGTATTGTCCAGCATTTGTAAATGGTTCTACCCAGATGTATTCCATCACTTATAGGGATTCCTTTGGGTATTCTGTATAAATGCCATCTGGCTCTGAAGCTGGTTTTGTTTTCCACCTTTTTTATTGTATTTCTTATTTCTTCTCTTGCTATGGCTGTGATAACTTCTGCACATTAACTCATATGGTGTCTTTGGTTGACAATGTCTTCAAAACATTAAAATTTGCTTTGCTTTGCTTTTCTGTATGCTATATTTGATTTTTGGTTGACTCATGGATCTTCTACATGCTTTGCTTTTTTCTTTAAGGAGAAACTTTTATGATTTCCTCTCTGCTCATATTATAGTAATTCTGTCTCTGGCATTGAAGTTTCAGATAAATATAATTAGTTTACTGAAAGGTATGTATGTTATTGGTGACACTGCATATTTTTATTGTTGCCACAATTGGGTTGTGCTTCCTAATTGGGGCTATTGCTTATGTGCAGATACATTCTTGTTTGTTTTCATGCCTGCTTTTTAGTTAAGGAGATATTTAGATATTAATTTCTGGGGTGCATCCAAGTCATTCACAATAATTACATAATATGTGTATTTGTCTATTCAGTGGTGCATATTCCTATAAAATAATTAAGATGATGATAATAGCTGTCTAGGATACTAAAGTCATCTAATGTTGTATACCAATTAAAAACTGCAGCTATTATCATCTTAATTATTTTAGAGATATATGTGAAAACATGCTATTATAAGTCTGCAAGTGTGATTATTGGTAATTAGCAACATTGTGCATATTATTCATATTGCCAATATAAAAGTAAAGGGTTTTTGTTTGTTGCATAATATTTACGGAAAACTTTTATGCAGTTCTTTACTCCTACAGTACTAAATTTAAATACCTTACTCTCTTTTCCATTATGTCTAGCACCTGATCTTGATCCCAGTTGATAACTAGCGAAGCAAGTTGTTCATATCCAGTCTTGTTCCTCAGATAGGATTTAAGTCACTTCATTGTTACAAAGGTCATCTCAGAGTTGGCCATTTAAATGAGGGGGTGGGTGCTAGACCATATATGTAGCGAGCCTGTACCTCCAAGTCTATGGCTATAAAAATGTTGAAAGCAATAACACATCTGTGTTTCAAATTCATTTTTTGAGATTTTAAATCAATTCAGTGTAAGGTATAAAGGCAGCTCTTCTGAACTACTCTTCTGCTGTTTCTGCTTGATGATTATCCATCTATGTTTTCCAGCCAGTCATGGCATTTTGAGCTCAGATTCAAAGAAATTTTTCATGTTGAATGAGGCCATCTCAATATTTTATGGAATTTCTCCTCTATATTTTTTTCCCAAGGTTTAAAGTAGTTTTATTATAAAAGCTGTACATTTTAGACCAGAAAGAATATTATATTAAGAGTTTTGCAAATATAATGATAAATGTGCTGTATAGAATAGAAATTTGGCTCATGGATAAAGTTAGGAGAGAGCCCTTTTCCATTGTTGATAACTGCTGTATAGTATCTGAAATAAATTTGGAATTGTTCAAAAGGGAGTGCAAGCTGATCAAAACTGGATCCAGAAGCTCAACAAAATTAATTACTTTGTTGTGTCCTACATACTTTGTGTTGCAAAGACCTACTAGTCTGGATTTTGTGCTAGAACAGTAGTAGTATTATCCAAGAACCTAATAGTATCCAAACTGAAGTTATTAATTATTTTGTTTAGTGATTCTCCTACATTACCACAAATTACAATGTTCATTCTACCCTTATCTTCATATACTATAGATACAAGAACATGACTAAGGATATTCACGGCCTTCTAAATCTAAAACTATATTTGCAATAAATTTACAATTTTCATGAACAAAAGCAGCCACAAAATCTACAGATTCAACTAATTTGCTACAGGGGCAGCTCTGAAACTCAACTAACTGAAAAATATTTTCAGAAAATCAAAATATATATGTAATTAATTTAAGATATAAACGACCTGCCCCACAAGTTGGAACTAGTTTTGGATACAAAGAAATTGATTCCTCATTATGATCTCTATTTAGATATTTATTTTTCTGGACAAGTGAAAATAATTTTTGTTCTAGCTAAATTTCAGTTAAGCTCATTTAAATTCTGTTGTAAAATATTGCCAATAATACTGAATTTGTGAATTCAATAGGTGACATGACCCACATAATCCCTCATGGTTCCTATCAATTTTTGAAAACATTTTATCACATAGAATGATGAATCTGTTATAAGGCATTTTATATTTTCATAATCAATTGAAAAGCTTCTAACATTTTCGGGATAGTCTGAAAGAACAGTCTATAAATGCACAGTCTAAGATAGGTTTCTTGATGAAATGCAGCATTTTGACTACGGCAGAAAATATGCAACGTCCTACAGAATCTGTTTCATCATAAATTATGGCTAAATCTTGCTTGCCATCTAAAGATTCTTTATTTTTGCAACCATCTCTTCCCCACAGCGAGGGACGTATTCCTGTTTGAGTTGATTAAATGTGGGCTGGACTCTTGATTTTATGCAACTTATTAAAATATATATATTAAAATACAATATTTGAAAATATTTAATATATATGTATTAAAACACAATATTTAAAAAAATTTATTTTAATAAACTATTTTGCTTCATTAACACATAATATATTGAATATTATAATTCTCCTCACCAGGTTGTGATGGTAAAATTCTATGATAAAATGAAAATTTGACCATGTGAAATGCCTTCATATCTGGATCCAAGATAATTTAAAATAGCATAAGCATATTCTAACATCAACCAGTAACTGAATTCTATATGCTAACATTTCTTAATAGTGTCATATTATTATTCATATTTAAGATGTGGATTAATGTTGTGGAGCAACCCTTTTGCTTTCAAAGTATGATTTCAAATCAGAAAGAATAATATCAACATTATAGTGCCATCTAAGTTAATTATGCAGATCAAAGTTCAAGCAACTCCTGATTCTACCACTTCTACCTATTGTTATTCCTGAGTATTTGTGTACACGAGGAGAACATCAGGAAATAAAGTTAAGCCTCCATAAGTTCAATATACCAGAAATTCCAATATGTGTGTTAAGAGAAAGTACAAAATAAATAAAGATGGATCAGTGCATCCTACCCACAAACTTTACAACTGAGCACCACAATGAGAGAAATAAAAAAAATTGAACAATTTAAATCTAACCTGAGGACATATATGCTTTTTTTTTTTTTTTTTTCTTTTTTTAAGAAAATGTTAACTCAACCACATTAAAAATACACAATAACATATTTGCACTGAAAGTTAAACCTATACAGCATTTTCAGCACTATACAAATATTCCTTTAAATAGTCTCATTAAAACTTAGGATAATTTTGAACTGACATTTGTACACGTTCCAAATCAGAGCATTAGTAAATGAAACATGTATTAATAAAGCAATTCATCCAAACATACCTTCTTCTGACCACTTCTTGTTTCATCATCCATTCTCTCTGTCCACGTAATGGTTTTTATTAAAAACTTTCTGCTGTATTGCGTTTTAAGTTGTCCTAAATAGCATTTTGCTATTCATAAAGTGTGATTTGAAAATAGTGAGGAGCATACATCATTATGAACATTTGAAACACAGAACTGATATTAGTGTGAATGTCCATAACAAATAAGAGACACATTTTCACTGAATTGGTCACTAAAATTTAAATTAAACAGCCGATGCTAAACATACATGTTGCAATTGTGGCAGTATGATGTAACGTACGAGCTTCAGTCAACAATTACAGCTTCCTGTTATTTTTTTTTCTTTTAATTTGAAAGAAAATTAAACTGCAACTAAAGAGCAAAAAAGCCATGACATTAAGGATTAACTTGTCACTTTTTAGTGTAATCCCTGTCCTTTTCCACAGTTTTGGTTCACCTTGTAACAAGGGCATGTACTTCAGTGTAGTAAAACCATGGGTATACTTCCAAAGTTAATAGTTCATTGATGTTTTCATGTGCTCTGCATTTTCAAAGTGAATCAGATAGTAAGCTTCCTTTAGCAGCCCAAACAGATGGTAGTCTGATGGTACTAGGTCAGCGTTGTAGGGGGGATGAGGCAAGACTTCCCATCCAATTTTCATAATTGCTTCAGTGGTGTGACAATTGTGGTCTGTGTTGTCATCTGCTATAACCCACTGAAGATGTGCTTTCAGCTTTTTTTTAGGATGCTAACTTATGCGGTAGAACTTTTTGTCTTAGAAATCAACAAGTATGCCCTATGCATTCAACATTGTCTTACGATGGCACAGTTTTTGAATGTTTTTTCTTTGGTGAGGTTGTGCGATGACACTCCATTTACTGTCTCTCTATTTCTGGTTCTAAAAATATCAATCCACATTTTGTCTCCAGCCTAATGTTTTTCAGAAGATCCGGTCCCTCCAAATTGAAGGAAAAGTAGAAATAATAGCTGAATTTTTCCTGGTGATGTATATTCTCGAGACATTCTCAGGCTTTAAGTCAGGTGAAGTGATGTACAGCCATCGACATTTTGAGAGTGTGCATCTCTCCCATCATCAGAATGTTGAATGGCTTACTAGATGAAATGACCTGTATATATACTATCTGCCATGGTTGCCAGCACGGACAGTAGTTATTTATGCTGACCATTTCACCTGGCTAAGCCACTCATCACCCTGATGATGCTCCTGAAATGTCATTGGCTCTATAGCATTTCACCGGGTATGAAGCCCAAGAATGTCTAGAGTATATAAAAGTATTATTGTTTTTCTTGTCTTTTTCTTTTTTGTGGATAGTGTGTAATGCCTGCTTTTACTACATGTGGCATTGCAGATGAAGACACTGATTGTACATGGAATAAAAATGGAGCAGTAGTAAAATGTGATATGCTCAACAAGATCAACACAGGAAATTATCTCACCATCATATTCTTGCTGGTATATATCTAAGTTCCTTTCTTCTATTCCTGTTCTGTCTTCTGCTCTTCTCTTTCTTATCATCACATTCAAGTGTTACACAAGTAGTAAAAGCAGGTGTTAAACACTACAAAAAAACTTCAATTTCAATGATCATATTTGCACGTAATGTAATGCTAGTTTTCTGTGCATAGTTCTCAAACTTCAGTACCTTGGAGGAATTGCGTCCAAGAAGAAAAGATTTTATTCCCTGATGCAGGGTATTTGGTAAGGGATGCTCATAAAATCTACCCATCTAATTGAGAAAAACAACTCTCATTACATTTTGAAGCCAAAAGATATGTGTACCCTTCAGGTTTTAGTTTCCCAAGTAAGCCATATAAGGTGCGGATAGGCATCAGAAATTCTTTCTGTAAAGAATTAAGGAGTACTTGCCCCTGACTCACATTGCTGAAATTAAATCCTCCAATTGAGCTAGTGCTTCATTTTGTGCATCTAAATGCATTCTTCACATTGTTTGTGAGATAATTTAGAATTCTAGAGCTCAATACATCAAAACCACTGTTAATAATTATTAAAAACTGGGATACTTGTTTGAAATCTGGAAACTGATACAATGGCTGATATTGTTACTGATAGCAGCTCTGCAGGAGGGCAAACATTTTGCTATACAGTGTCTTATAAGTAGCAGACGAGACTGTGACAGTTTATGAGTACATTTTTAAATCATTGTATCTTTGAACATCACCAGGAATTTCAAAAATCTCATTTGAAAACTTCTTTACCCTTATGTAAAACAAAGTAATTTCAACATTTGAGGAATGTTGCAGAAAGCCCATAGCAGTGATTTTCCACTTCTCTAGCAGTATGCCTGAAGTAAGAATTGTTTGTTATATGAGTAATTCCAAGGTCAGAGAGTAACCTCCTATTTGATCCTACAAATCACCTGTCATTTTGATCATTTGAACAATATTAGTAATTCTTTTGTTACTGCCGCAACAAAATTGTAATATATTGGTTATTTCTACATTCCTACTAAACTGTGTAGAACCAGTAACTGCAGATAATTGTGCATACTGTGAATTCTACCTTCTGTGCTGTCATAACAAAAATTGGATTTCACTTTCATCTCATCAAAGCTCAGAACAAGATCCTTTTCAAACACACTATCAGAACTTGGTTTATGTTGTAATATGCATTCCTGGTGAAATATCATGAGGGTCCCAATTTTTACATCTAACTTGCTGCTGGCAAAATAAGAACATTTCTTTTAATCATGTTCAACACTTCTTATACATTTCAGATTGTACTTTTTGTATTTTATTTTCCAAAAGTATTACTTTCTGCTCTAACCTTAAATTGTGACTTCTAAGTGCTTTTACTTCAGATTTAATGTCATCTATATTTGTAGAAGGTGCTGTGTTAAATGATGATGTAGACGTAAGATGATTTTTCAGAGATATTTTTTCTTCTGATACAGCATTTATTATTTTCTTTGCATCTCTGTTTACAAGCCTTTTTTGTCTTTTCTTAGGACTGTTAACTTTTTGACAAGTCATTAGACAAATTTAAATGTGCCACAGCAATGTTTTTCAATATCTTTTATTTGTCAAAATGTATTGAACATTCTGGGAATTAGCTGGAGAGAAATGAATACCGTTTCTACATAATTGAACCCAATTGTTTCTTAGCTCAATATTTTTGGGGAATCTATGGCAAGAAATACCTAATAGTGTGGTTTTCCAACCAGTGTTGATGAAGTAAACAACTGAATAAGGGTACGCCATCGTTTAATTCCTTATTGATCACATGCAGCATTCATAGAGAACTTGTACAATCAAAGTCTTCATAGACAGAGCAACTAGCTAGGGGGCTAGCGACTGCAACTAGCTAGGGGGCTAGCGACTGCTACACCAGCTGACTCTATCAGTGCAGAAGTTCATTGTGCATCTAGCATCATGCTACTTAAGATACCATGGTACAACATACTTAGATACGCCATACATCCACTAAAAGAATATACCTATATGTGTGTATATATTTCTTTTAAATGGATCTTGCTTATTGTTAACAGAGGTTTTATTAAGTACCAGTAATTGTTTTCTAAAGGAGAAATTATAATTTAATACACATTCACAAATAAAACATACATGTTTTACACTTAAAAGCTAAAATATTCATATTTACTCCAAAATATGTTTTTGTATGCATGAGCAGTTAACTGATCAATTGTCAGAAAAAAGTGTCTAGCAAAAAATGGCATTTAAGCACAGTTTTATATAATACAAATCCAGGTTCTGATCATTATTATTGACTAGGACTTTTAAAAGCAGTCATATTCACCTTACCACTAATTAATGCGACCGAATATCAGAAAACGTATCATGATATCAGCTTTTTAATAATTTTTAAACAATTTTTAACGAAACTGAATATAATGGATAAATTGCTTAGCTTTTACCAGGAGGTGTGCAGCTTCTATAGATCACGTTAATAATCATAATACATTTCCCGTAAAAATATTGTGTACTAACAGATTGGATGAATTATAAAGAATTCAAATCTAATATAATATAAATCTGTTAAATAAAATAATAAAAAATGTGTATTGTATAAAAGTTTTCATACTGTACATATTAATAATTTTCCACAAGAGTAAAGGATAAGAGGGCCTTGAGCAGAGATTGCGATGAACTTAACGTAACGGGGCGTAGCTGAAGTTAAAAACTGCTAATATTAGGATCTAATTAGGATGCATTTAACATAAATTAATAGTTACTGCATTACTTAATGCCAGTATTCCACACCGATGGTTCTAAACACCAAGTGAAACAAACAGGAAGGAAAAGTTTACACCGGAAAATTTTTTAGTTATGTCGCCTTAATTTGCGCACGTTAGTTTCATCGTAATACTGACTGTACTCTTATATTATTATCACCTTCGACATTTAAAAGTTATGAGTTGAATTTTTTGTTCAATTCATAATGTTTTCACCGTTATATTGAAAATCGTTTTAACATCAACTGGCATTCGGTTTACGGTATATTGAAAACAGACAACGAAAAGTACACATTGGTTATAAACAGGATATATATAAAATATATCCTATTGATCGGTTGAACATCTGGCCTGAGAATCCAAGAAAACAGAAGGCTGCTAATGGTTAACATATTTGCAGGAGGTGTATAGTACCCGTTGCAATACACAGTTCCCTCCGCTTGGATCGACACTAGCACACTTCTTTTGAGTTTGTTTATAGTATTTAACTCCCACTTTTACTACCTTGGCACCACAGACGATGACACTAATGATACATGGAATGAATATGGAGCATTGGTGGAAAGTGATGGGGGGACCGGAGAATCCGAAGAAATCCCACCAAAACTCCCAAGCACTCTCCGTGGTGTAATGGTTACCTTGTTAACTTCTTATACTCAAGATCGCGGGTTAAAACCTGGCGGAGGGCGATGGACCTTTTCGGGCGTAAAAATCCTTAAAATGGCTTCCTTAGGAAGGGAAGTAAAGCCGCTGGTCCCGTGTCGTAGATTTTAGGTACGTAAAATTACCTCCAGCCTCAAAAGGAGACCTCTCAGCAAAATTAAGCGGTCTTTCACGCCCAATATTGAATGCGACGCTGAGAACCGCAGTGGTTAAAGAGCGTCTGTAAATAAAACTCCATTTTATTTATAAGCCCCACATACGGTCGCTTGGGATCGAATACGGGCTAGGCGGTAAGTTGTGACTGGTTTAACCACACGGCGCGGCCACATTTGAGGCCGAAGTGAATAAAAGGCATTAATCTACTTTTCACAATTTTCTACGCTGTTACTAATTTCAAACACAAAAATATGATAGTACATTGTTGCAATTTAATATGATAAATTTAACTTTTTCCTTGAAGTTAGAAACACAAATGGGATTTGTGAGAACATTACATTTTGATATCGCATAATATATAACATTGAAGGCAACCGATCTATTAATTCTCGAAGTTCTAATACTGCTGGACTGAGCTTTCGACGTTTTTATCACGCCATTGGTGCTTATACAAAGTGTTTTATATAGAATGATGAATGTAGATATATTAAGCGCTTTGGAAATTATGTATTTTTAAACACCATTTAGATATGGCTAGCCATTCGTTTAAAAGCGGCAGAAATTGCCAAAATTCATAAAAGTGCAGATTAATACTATTATACACTGTTAACGCTCTACTCCCTTGTCATTTGTATAACTGCGGAGCTTTTAACGGATGTTATTCACAGCGATTCTATTTCTGCATGTAAACTTACTTTATATGTAACTGGTGCATAGAACATACGTTTGGCGTGATCAAAGTAAACCAAACATTTAAAACAGGTAATTGTTGCTGTCGAAGGGTAGGAGGATACTAAGACGATGTATATTTATGGACTCTTAACAGAAAAAAATCAAAAATACTTGTTTTGGAGTTATAGTTTTCCTTTTTAACTGTCTTATCTCGGGGTTTCTTTTGTTGCCACACTGATTTTCAAACTAATCTACACTAGTTATTTATCGGTATAAATAATAACATATTCGTTACTTCCTTATTTATAAGCTGCTAAATTGTTATTTTGTAAGTCGCTTAATTATAACATTGTTGAACAATAATATCCATAATGTGTAAATTTTAAACTGAAATCTTAAGAATAATTGTAATATGTGGAGAATGGTTTCCAAAGGGACAGTGTTAATAATAATAATAATAATAATAATAATAATAGTGATGATGATAATAATTAATGATATAAACAACAATAACAAACGATGATAATAATTAATGATATAAACAACAATAACAAACGATGATTATAATGATTAATAATGAAGATTAATAATGATGATAATAATAATGATAATAATAAGAACAACAATTATGGAATGATGTTCATCATCATTAATAATGACGACGACGATGACGACAACCAAAACGACATCAATAGCAAGAGTAAGCGTAATATGAAGAACTTGTAAATGCATTACATTTGCATCAAGTATATGAAATTTGGTCTACATATGATATATTAAACATTGATTTCTTTATAAAATTTACAATCAAAGCACCTGAGGTTTTTTATGTTTTAATTTCGAAATTAATGCAATATTTCAATATATTCACATTTTTTTTATTGTCTATTCATTTTCAGAATTATATGTAGTGTTTGGTTAGAAAATAAGTTTCCTAAAAAGTAGTTGTTTTTGTTTAACAGTTGATTTTGCAAAAAAAAAGTATATACATATAATAATATATAAAGATAGCAATATAATTTAAAATCAGCTGATTATATATATAAGCTGTTTTTGATTCTTTATTTCACACAAACCATGTGCACCAAAAGTTAGAATGCGGCTGAAGAAAATTATAAAGTAGGCTATGATATTGTCTTTATTTTTCAACGTGATTCATTCACCTTTTCAATTGATGAGCTCGATGAGATAAAGCTTATTACTTAACAAGTTTTAGCAAATTTAAATTTTAGTATATATATATATATATATATATATATATATATATATATATATATATGAGGATATTTTCAAAACATTAATTGTATGATATCAAAATGGCATTCAAAAATGTATAATATATTACAATCTCAGAAAATAATTTGATAATCATCCGTATGTATTAACTGACGCTATCTTTTGCCTTCTCTCCGTCTCTCTCTCTCTCTCTCTCTCTCTCTCTCTCTCTCCATATAAATATTTCATATATAGTATTTCACCTGCGTTGTCTAATTAGTAAAAGCAGGGGTTAAATACAATACAAATGCATTAATGTGAGAAGACCCTAAGAATGTTGCAACACGCTGGCTTGACCATGTGTAAGGGTTAGTTAAATAATCGTATAAGATGTTTAAATTGAATTCAAAGATTAGATAGATTCCGAGTTGCTAAGTTAAAGTCTCAAATATTGAATTTTTCAACATTTTGCACCCCTGCTAAGAAAAGAGCATTCAGTTCTCAGGATGAGGTGGACTTTAAGTGCTATTGGCGGCCATTACTTCAACTAGGGCAGTATCAAGCCTTAGTGATTGTTGGTAAAGAATCTCGCTCTTATAAGTCTTAATCACCGGCGTAGATGCGTACACATTCGTCTAGAATTTACGAAAGGGGCCTGAGCAGCTCTAGTAAGATACACAATCATCATTTGGTAGCTAACCGTCTCACCTTTGTCTTCAGATGCCTGCATTCTTAGTGTATTGATCTGTCCATATTCCAGGACTACGTTAGTGTTTATAATATTTACAGTAGGACACAGACGAAGCCTAGCCCGGTCAGATAAGCAGGAAACTTTATGCACAAAATAATTGGAATATTTTATAAAACAAA
This sequence comes from Hymenopus coronatus, assembly GCA_030762935.1. Lineage (NCBI taxonomy): Eukaryota > Metazoa > Arthropoda > Insecta > Mantodea > Hymenopodidae > Hymenopus > Hymenopus coronatus. Next base: position 29,166,661 of record CM060899.1, on the reverse strand, counting down.
TTCTCATTTGAAACTGTTAACCTTAGATAGGTGGTACTTATACAGCCAATATTAGTAGTGACATAGGGCCACTCAACATGAGATAACGCGTTTTCTTTTAAGTTGAATGAATATTTGTATTTAATTACTATTTATATTTACCAACACGTAATGTATTAACATTGCCGTTGAGGGTATAAAAGTTAGATTAAAACGTATACAAATTAAGTGGTAGTGTGCATTTTTTTTTCAAGTTTATTTCATGTAAATTTATAAAATGAACACTTCCACAGAAACCTACTAAGGCTTCAGTTGTTTATGCACACTAACTGAATAATTATAAGTGCAGTGGATACCAGATTTGCAGAGTGTTTTTTTTTCTTATATTGCTATTAATTTTTGCCATTCTATTTGAGGTGGAATTTGAATAATCTTCCTTTTTTCCACCTTTTTTTTTTTTTTTTTTTTTTTTTTTCAGATTGAACTCGTGTTTCAAATCCTTCTTTGGTTTTGTTGCATTCATCACCTAATATTTCTTTTTCCACTCCTCTCATTAGAGCTAATAATCATGCTTAGTACTTATAATAAGCTATAAACACCATATATTGAATGCTAAGTACTGTAAGTATCTAGTGCACTATAACAACTTCAGAAGGATTAGTTGCAAATAATTTAATAGAAGAAACAATATCCTGGAAGTGACACTTAGTAGATAACTGGGGAGCCGGTGTGGGCTATTTCTTACCTTTTTTCTGCTAAGGTACACAAGCAGATTTTTTTTTCCCTAGGAAATACACTGCCTGTACTTTATTTGCTAATGCTCTTAGCAAAGGTCATGCAAAAGGTAGAGAAAATACAGAGGGCAAGCAATCCATATATTTTACGAACCTTCCAAATAAAACTTGACTATGGTCAGAAAAATTTTCAAACTACCTCTCTACGTTTGAAACTTAGGTTTGTACATTTATAGAGGTCTTCTCTTTATAATGAAGTTATATTATGTCAGTAATCTAATTCAGATGTATATGTTAGCAACACAGAAAGTAAAGGGAACCAATTTTAGTCAGAGATCTGCATAACAGCTAAGTTTGGTTAGAATCAAGTTGTACAAATGGATTCAAACCCCACCTAGATCAATGGTTGTAAGTGTGTTTAAACTGACACACATGACATGCCAGTAGATTTACAATTGTATAAAAGAACTGCAGGACAAAATTCCAGAACACTGGTGGCAATGCCGATATGATTCAGGCAGTTGACAGTGTCTTCACCAAACAAAATTTTTATAATTTTTTTTCATTGTAAAATTTATTTTTGGTGAAAATAACTTAACGCTTTCACTACCAATGGGATATATCATCACAGATAGAGAGAATACAGAAAGGAAGCTCAACAGTACTACTTGCACCAAAATTCAGTGCGCATGGACGAAATCTGCCATATTGGGACTAAGTAAAGTGATATTGTAGTTACATACTTCATAATATGCATTTTGTTACTATTATCAATTGCATATTTTGGCTACTGGGCTAATATTCTACTCAAACGTTATGTCATATACTATAAAAGTTACAGTATTTGTTGACTTTTAAAGATTTACTGTTCTTATAATGAGCAGGCAAAATGAAAATGCAGCCAGGAGTGCTCGACGCCTAACGCAGAAATAATTCAAATGCAAATAAAGTTTGCATCAATCTTTAGTTTTGTATTATTTATTTGTTTCATTAAATAACAAGAATTATTTAAGAAAGTATAACAAATGTTGTAGACACATGTAATGTCTCCTATAAAGTTAGTAATATGGTTTACCATGTGTTTGCATCAAACTTCAGTTTTGCATTATTTTTTTGATTTTTTTTTTTTTTTTTTTTTTTTTTTTGTGTATATGACAGGACTAATAATCATTCTGGCTTATCATATTTATTGCCCATTCTGATTCAGTGTCTCAAGCTTTTTTATTCTTTTATTAAATAGAATTGGCAGCCCATTTAATTACTTGATTATTTACTCCTACTTACACATTTTCCTAACTCTCATTGCATGTTGCTGGAGTTTGTTTTGCAGATGTGAGTAGCAAACAAAACAGTCTCAAAAATCTGATTTATTGCATTCACATGACTTTTTCTAGCTTTTCCACACAAAAACTTTTCTTGCAAGAGTATATTATCTACATTATCCTAAACAAGATAAACATTACCAGAATTAGTCTTACTACTTGCTTCTTTGTTAGCAAAAGGGGAATACAAGAATGTACAGGCTAAGGCACTACTCAAATCTTTTAAAGGCCAGTCACTATGTGAAACAATTGAAATTTGGTTCCCTTTACTTGCTAGGAATGACTTTCTGTTTGAGAAAAGTATCTTGAACTGAAGCCAACAACTCCGAATATCTCTAAAATGGTCAACTCTACAATAAAACAAGAAAAATGTATATGATAAATTATGTGTCTTAATGAGATTTACATTTTTTGTGTAATAAGTATTTGTTTATATCTCACGGATTACCAGTTGTATGAAAATTATATTGAAGTCATCCAGAATGAAGAGCCTTCAGAAGCTATTCCCAGAAAATTCAAGCTATACATTTCATTTGTCATAAAAAATATCTTAAACATATGACATTTTAATCATAATCTTAGTAATTTTTGGGAAAATTAAAATAGTTCAGGGTGCGGGATTCCCTAAATCTTTGGATGCTTGCAAGATGCTGAACTTAAGTACCAAGTTTGGTGTTCAACCGACTTTCTGTTTTTGAGCTATGCTGTTCACAGACACACACACACTAACCAATATGTGAACCTTTTTCTAAAAGTGTTTTTTTTTAGACTTGGGGGATCTCAAAACATATATTTTCGTGAAATCTTGGTATCAAATTTTTGGGTTGAAAACAATATGGATGTTCTCTATCCACTATGTACATTATACAAGTCTAGAGAAAGTACACATTTCTCTAACAGTTTTTTTTAAAACTTTTACTTTACAAATGAAATATGTATCTTGAATTTTCTGGCCATGTGCTTTTAAATCCTCTTCAGTCTGAGCGACTTCTTTTATAGCTGGTAAACCATAAGAGATAAAATCTTACTACACAAAAAAATGTATATCCTGTTAAACCCTACAATTTGTAATGTAAACCTACTGTTTGTAGAGTTAACCATTTTCGAGATACCCCTTGTAATTGATTAAAGTTTGTAAATATATGCACATTTTCTTACATGGAAATTCCATTAGGCTCTTTTCTTCTTTTTTTTTTTTTTTTTTCAAGTTCATGTAAATAGATTGGGATTTCAAAGCATCACATAGTGGCTGGCATAGAAAAATTTTGACTACAGTTTATACCTATAACAAAATGTGCAGTTAAATAATATTTTTATTGTGAAGAAACAGAAGAATAAGCAGCCATGTGAATAGTTTGTAGGAGAGCATGCAGAGAAATTCATGTGTATGCCAAACATAAGACTTTATTACATGTATTTGTGTTTTATTATTTTAAACATTCTGATTTGGTTAAAATTGTGTGTAATAAACAGCTTTCACTTTGCATTTACTAGGTCACAATGTGGTGTCTTGTGCAGTGCTTGGCTACATGCACATCAAAAGAGTCACTTTCAAGTTTCCTTTCTGTATACTCTCTATTCTGTGCCATGGTGGTGAAGGGTCCATATCCACAGAAATTAAAAGGCTGCTATATTAAAAAATATAAAACAGTAAACTTTATATTGTCTGAAGGAGGGAAGCAATTGTTTCATTATAAAGGCAAAAAAAAACTGAATGGAGCTATTATACAGTAACTATTATAGTATTGTCTCTTAGGTTCATTAACAGGTCACATTTAGCGAGTCTTGCAAGTAAAAGTAGCATTGTGAAAATACATAAACCATATAACAATGCCATAATTATGGGAATTTATGCTTGTGGAAACACTAATTGCCAATATTTAAGTGCTGATTGTTGTCTAATTTTGGAGCTAACTGTTGGATGCAATTTATTATGTTAGTGTAGTTTCTTTAAATCTTTAAATAGTTCTGTTCATAGAATTGATTTTAAGAATATCGGAGGAAATTGAATGTTTCATGAAGCTTTACAATAGATTCATGAAAGTAGAGCAGTTTATGTGGATAATGGATAGGACCGGAGCAAAGAGGTTAAAAATTATATTTCCCAGAATGCTATACAACTAGATATGAAGACTGATTATGCACAATACATCATATAATACAGTTTTTTTTTATGTACTAGCCCTGTAATGCAGTTTTCAACCATTTAGCTAATAACAATTCTAATTTAGGCTCACAAAATGAAAGTACTTCTAGCAATAGTATTTAATATTCTGTTGGTATTTCATCAGTTGCAAAGACATTTATAATGTGCCCAGCATTTATTAATATCTATTTCATATACTACAGAAGTTCTGTACATGCTAGCAAATAAATTTAAGAGTATGCATGATGGCAAAACTGTATCTTGAAATAAATGCTTGCTACCTCCTAAGGTTTTATACCAGAAGTATTGTGCCTTTTAGTAATGCTCTCAATATTAATAAAACAGTTAATTAAATGTAAAGGACTGGTATAGCTAAACCATAGAATTTTGTACATGATCTCAATAGAATAAAGATTACTAGGAACAGAATTTTTATCTGATTTAGTATTTCCTAAAGCAATATAAATACCCACATTGTCATATTTTACAGTAAACTGAAAATATTATTTTAACTATTGTTCTAAAATCTACAGAGGTTCTTTTACTCAAAATCCTGCACAAAATTGTAATTAACAATAATTCTTAATAATGTTTGAAATTCAAATAATTGTTGAGAAGTCAAAAGTGTGAATATAGAAACTTAAATAGTGATTATCTTAGAACATGCATAACATTCTAGATAACAAGAACTTATGCACATATAATTCTTTATTTCAGACTATGAATTTCTGAGACATCAGCTTTCCATGTCAGTGCCAAATAAATGTGTTAATGAACAAAGCTCTGAAAGAAGTGTAAATGATTTGTTGCTCAGGAATGTTAGTAACAATGGCCACACTTATTACTTAGAAGAGGAGTAGGAGACAACAGATTTTAAAGATGACTGGGGCCTTCAGTTAATTGAGTTGTAAAGAGAAATAAAGACATTTACAAAAGCCATATTGCAAAAATAGAGGAAGAGGACATCACTCAGTATCAAGGAAAAGGACACAGGATCCAACAAAATAGAAGTGGAGCATTCAGAACAAATTACAAATAGAAGGTAAGCCATACATGTCTCAAAAAAGGTATATTCAACAAGGGGAGGGTGTGAAACATAACATTTTCTGTTACTATCATAACAAGCATAACATAAGATTCTCCAAGTTCAAAGAGGGAGCATTTTGAGAGACTTTATGGGTTTAGCAATCAAGAATAAAGATGGAATTATCTTGCCAAGCATGTACAGCAGATTCCGAAGAAATGAAACTAGGTATCTTTTAAAAGTTAACAAACATTGATGCACTGAACATGAACTTCTCATCAAGTGTGTAGGAATGATTTTCTTTCAGCTTCAGATATATCTAGCAAGATGGTTACTACTGCACTAAGGATGGATACAGCTACAATACTATCAAGTAAGAAATCCCTACCTAAAAAGCTGAAAGACAACAATATTTATAATAAAAGCTCCTATGATAGCATTGCCAGTCTTTTCTTCTCATTATTGTCAAAGCACAACCAAAAGGAGGTATATCTCTTCTTAGGTATCTAAAATCAGGTTGTGTAATGATAATAATCATTACCGTGTAAATATAGAAGTAACCCCTGAGAAAGAGTTTCTACAAAAAAATTTTACCATTGAATTTAATTTTGGTTTTTCCAAATAAAAAGGCATAGTGTAGTTTTTGTACAACTTTTGAAAACAAACCTAAAAAAATTTATATGATATGGCAACAATAGATCTACATTTGACTAGAAGGCAAGAATTAAAAGACCACAAAGTTCATAAGTGCAATGCAAAAATTGAAAAGTCATTGCATACTTCACAGTGGATATGATAAAGATTCTTCTAACACCATGACTTCACATTGGTAAGCTGGACTATGCACTGCAGCTTAAGACATTCAATTTTGCTGTGTATAATATGCATAATTATGAGGTCACCAACTTCATGTGAAGGTACTGGATGGAAAGGATCATCTGAAATAGAACGTGTCTTTGAAAAGCTTTAACAAATTTTTATTCAGATGTGCAAGAAGCAGCATTCTATGCCAGCACTATCAAACAGTCTGTTCAAAAATGTAACCACATAAGTGCAGCTATACTTTAAGCTCTATAACTCTATTACCTATAAGCTTCATTAGTCTAATGTTCATGGAGTCAGCATACTCTGAAATGGAATATGATAGTGTTCATCCTGCTATAGAGGATTGAGGAAACAATAAGTAATATTTTCATTCCAGATTCATGGTATGCAATTGCTTGAACAGCTAAAACCAAAAAATGGTTTTTCAAAGTAACAGAAGTGGACTACAACATTTTTATTTTAAGTTTTCCATTTAACCTATTTCTAATGAGAATAAGTATGAGGATTGAAATAATGTGAATTGGTTGAAAGTGAGGTGGCTACCTTATAGGAGGGAGAATCCATTCTGCATATTTTTCAAGGAGAAATAAGAATTCTGAACTATTAGAGCACAAAGGGTGGGGAAAAAGAAGAGAAGCAAATTACATGCTGAGAGAGATTCCCAGGATCTACTCACATCCTCTGCCAATTGTAAAGAGGAATTTTGACAGTTTGTTAAGACTGTATCATAACAACTATATCCTGAAAACATAGCATTCCTTCTATGAATTATTGAACCTACAACTGCCTTAGTGGATTCAATATATAATTCTGTAGAAGAAGATTGTTCTTTTCATTTAAGTAGTGAATTACCTTGTCTTTTAAAATAAAGGTCTACTAGTTCAAATTTTCTTTGTATTACTTAAGACTGCAACAATTGTATTAAATAGTTACATTTTTAAATGTGGAATGACTAAGGTAGTTCCTTTAAATATTCAAACTCACAGCATTTAATAAAATACTGAAAGGGCCTAAACTATATTATAAACAAAATTAAATTCTATTAATCTATAAAAGCACAGGGCTGTAAAATGCTTCTAAAGAATGTATTTCAGGTCAGAGTTGCCTTGAGTAACAGAATATTTCTCAAAATAACTAAATATATAGCATTTCCAAGTGAAAAGAAGCTTCAAACTACTATGTGTCAAACTGATCACGGTGAAATTGGTCCTTTCACTTCCAAGTTAAATGATATGTCCCCAAAATGTTAAAATTATACCATTAGAAATGCAGTTCAAACAGCCCAGCACCATGTTTCATAGATGTCTGAGTTCTACTCTCTTTCAAGCTTCATTTTATGGATGCCATAAATATTTGCATGCATAACTTAAAAACTAAGGAGTCATTGTATACATTGAAAGTAATTATTTCACTAAGAAATAAAATTCATAATAAACGAGTTATTACACTATTTCAGTAGTAGAGAGACAGGAAGAGAGGTATACAGAAAATAGATTTTAGGAGAAAAGGAAGCAAAAAATATATTCCCTGTGTGTTGTTTTTCGTTTCCTGTATTCTAGGAATAACTATCTCATTTAAATTGAACATAAATAGTTTTACTAAGGGAGTATTGTTCATATTCCAGAATTTAAAATATACACTTTTATAACAGCAGCTGGACCTTGTAGCATCTCCAATACCAGTTTCTGATGACAGTGTGCTAGCCATTGCAAAACTGGATCATTCTGTCAGCAAGAAATAAAATGTCTATTTGTGTTGCAAGCCATTACACACTCCTGATGAGCCACTGAACATGAGGTCTGAAATGTAATGGTCTCTAAACATAAGGAGTGCAACACAGTTTTTTCTCAAGTTTAATAAATTAATATCCTCAGACACATTGTCAGTGGTAGTGTTAGCTGTGGAACTGTTCTCTGAACGTTAAGAGTGTGACTTGATTTTGATCAAGTTGTATCCCTGGCTGTCAATGGACTGTATGAGATTACATTAGGTGCAAGCAACATGATAGTTCTCTTTTGTTTTCTCTCTTTATTCACATGGGTTACATTGAACATATCAGAGTTAATTTAATTGTTTAGTTATCGTGCACTTTTAACTTCTTTTGTACGTTAGTTGTCGTGCAGTAATTATATTACTTGAGGGTAAATGGAGCACTAAGCACCCTACCTCCATCCCTCCCATAAACACTAATTCAATGGAATTTACCAAAGCACGCAAACATCCAAGAAAGGCTGTGAAATTTGTGTTAATTTTCATATGTTTAACCAAGCATTTATTGCATATGATATCTAGTATAACTATTATGTAAATCTATTATAAAATAAATCAATAATATGCTGCAGAGTACTTCTTGGGTTTTTTATTATAACATTCTACAGTGCCATATTCATCTTATTGTTCCATTAACTTTGTAAATTCATACTGAAAAAGTATGCTTATGGACTCATTAAAGTTTCATTTTAAAATGTTCAAAGCAAGCTGCAAGGTAAGAAGTTTTTACATTTAGAGGTTTACTTCAACGGAAGATTTATAATCTTTTAGTCTTACTACTTTTGAAAATAACAAAACTGAACATAAGCATAAATCCTATGAACTTCTGTTGTTTAACTTTTCTGAGAAAGTAAACAAAAAGGAGTGTAGCAAAATTCTTTAACCAAGGTGTTTCTGGGATTATCAGATATATTTTCATATTCCCTATGCAAATTAATTAAAATGGTTAGCTATTACACATACTTCACTTTTATGAAGGACAATTGTTTCACAAGCCCTTATCTACATTGTCACCTGTTAAAACACTAGAAGGACACTAGTGGCTCAACAGCTGCTGATGTGGGCATGGGCTCATGAAACAACTATCCTTATTCATAAATGTAAGTTAATAGTTTATAAAAGTTAACCAACCATGTTAATTAATTTAATTGTGTCTTCACTGTAAGTAGCTTCATAATATTATACAGGGTGAAAATTATTTAAACCGACAAACTCTGGGAGGTTGTAGGGGACACAAAAACAAATTGCGCGTAACATGGGGACGAATCAGACGAATGTAAGAAATGTCCTTCATGAGCAATACTTACATCCATTTTACCTACAGCGTGTCCACAACCTGGAACCAGTTGATTATGCACCCAGAGCACAATTTTCGCAGTGGTACCTGGAACACTGTCAAATGCATCCTACATTTCCATCCTCTGTGTTGCTTACAGATGAAGCAACGTTTGCGTGTGATGGAATACTCAACCTGCACAATTCGCATGTTTGGAGTGAGGATAACCCACATGCCACAGTTACAAGTGCGGTTCGTCGTTAATGTATGGGCCGGTGTTGTTGGGGACTGTTTAATTGGGTCATATCTCCTACCTAGGCCATTACATTGCAGGCACTATCACAATTTTCTCGCCAGAACATTGCCAAAATTGCTGGAGGATGTCCCGGTCCCTACAAGAAAACGCATGTGGTTCCAACATGACGGGGCGCCGGCACATTTCAGTCGTCCTGTGCGTCGATTCTTGAACTGACAGTTTGCAGAAAAGTGGATTGGCAGAGGTGGTCCTGTACCATGGCCTGCTTGATCCCCAGATATGACCCCTACGGATTTTTTTAAGTGGGGAGAGATGCGCAACCTAGTTTACAGAACTCCTGTTGAATCAGAAGAGGATCTGGTTGCCTGGATAGTAGCAGCAGCAGGAGCAATTAACGACACTCCTGGAGTTTTTGCCCATGTTAGACAGAACATGATCCGTCGGTGTCAGCTTTGTTTAAATGTCAATGGAGGCATTTTTGAACCTCTTCTGTAATTTAAGTAATTGCGTTGTGTTCATGTGTTGTCTCTTGGTAATAAAAAATGCAAAAGTGGTTGTTGGTTTTTTTGATGTCAGGGAAATCTTCCTCTACCGGTTTAAATAATCCTCAGGAAAAAATGACATAAAGGAAAAATATTTGTTTTGGTGTTCCCTACAACCTCCCAGAGTTTGTTGGTTTAAATAATTTTCACCCTGCATATCTTATTTATATTCATTGTTAGTGTTAGATATGGAACTGTTCTTATAATATGGTAAGAGTGACACAGTTCTTTGATCAAATTGTATCCGTAACTATCAGGCATGTTGTTTTATTTCCTGTTACTGTTAGATATGAAATTGTTCTTTAAACATAAGGAGTGCAACACAGTTTTTGCTCAAGTTTAATAAATTAATTTCCTCAGACACATTGTTATTGGCAGTGTGAGCTGCAGAAATGTTCTCTGAACATAATGAGTGATCAAGTTGCATCCCTGATTATCAGACACATTGTTATATTTCATGTTAGTGTTTGATATAGTTGGAACAATATCTGAACATTGTAAATCTAACACAGTTCGTTGATAAATTTATGAAAAAATGAAAGGGCGTGTATTTTTAAGGACGCTCTTTAACTGCTGTGGTTCTCAGCGTCCCATTGTATACAGGGCGTGAAAGACCGCTTAATTTTGCTCAGAGGCCTCTCTTATCAGGCTTGAGGTTCTTTTACGTGCCGTAAATCTACAACACGGGACCAACGGATTTACTTCCCTTCCAAAGGAAGCCATGCTAAGGATTTTTACACCTGAAAAAATCCATCGTCCTCCGCCGGGTTTGAACCCTCGACCTTGGGTATATGAAGCTAGCATGGTAACCATTACACCACGGAGGGCGATGATAAATTTATGTAAGTGGCTATCAAACACACTTGATAAAATCTGTCAGTGTAAGCTATGGAACTGTTTTCCAAACATGGGAGTATAACATAGTCTCTTGATCAAGTTGTATATGTAATTATCACACACACCATGCTCTCTATTAGTATTAGATATAGATAACTGCTATAGTTCTTGGTGTCCCATTTCATATTCGGCATGAAATACTGCTTAATTTTGCAAAGGGCATCATTATCAGGCTTGAGATTCTTTCAAGAGCTGTAAATCTACATTGGTTTTACTTCATTTCCAAAGGAATCCACCATAAGGATTTTTATGCCCAAAAATATCCACCGTCCATTGCCCAATTTGAACTCATAACTTCTTTGGGATCCAGAGGTTAGCATGTTACTTCTAGGTTAGCATGTTACTCATAACTTGTCTCTGAAAGTAGTATGCAACAAGAATTGGTTTGTACCATAATTATGTTCAAATGTGTCACCAGACACAGGAATGTCTCATGGGCAAAGTTAAGAAAAAGGCCAGAATTGCAGACTCTATATATTCTTTATATAGAGTATATTATATTAATACCTGCTATATTTGGAAGATTAGTAAATAATGTGTGATTAAAATTTGTACAAATTGATATGAAATTAATGTGGAAAGAAACTTCAAACAGATAGTATTCTGAAGATCACTGGTGGTAAATAAGTAAAATTATATCCTTAAGTTTGTATTTCTTGTTTGAGTTTATGTTTCCAGCCAATTTTATAATTTAGCTTCAACATTTGTTGATAAAATATATATTGTAGATTCTATATAGTTGGTGAACATAATACACCAGTATTAAATTTTCCTTTAGATGATTGATATTGAATGTTTAAATAATGAAGGAAAACTCTCAACTGTGTATCTGACTGGTAACATTTTAACTTTACAAAATAAGCTTCACAAGGAACTGAATATTGGTAGATTGAAGTTGCTCTGATTAATATAGTCCTCACTGTTCTTCTTTGTGTGTTTATTAAAATATGGAAAGCTCTATTATGCCCAAGGTGCTGTAAGAAAAACGTGATTTAAATAATGTTTTACTGTGATAATTCATGTTAGATCCAGAATATGGAGCTTTAGACATTAAAACTTAACATATTTCCCAAACCATTATTACTTTATTCTTGAATATCCTGTCTATCCTATAGGTTGAAGTACAATATAGTTTCAACCAGCTATAGCAAAATTCATTGAACTATTTTATTTTACTAATAATATGTTTCCTTTTCCACAGACTCTGTTACTGAAGTTTAAGAACAGAATTATTCAAATGCAGTAAAATGGATATCAAAATAGAAATAAAGGAAGAGTCTTGCCTCCTAGACTTTTGTTCACAGAATGAGGGAGAGCTTTTTGGCACAGACCCCTTAAAGGAAGTCAAGAGCGAAACTGATATCAGTGACAGTAGCTGTGGTAATGATACCATAACAGAAATTAAAGAAAATGCTAGAGTTTCCAACTTTTGTTCTCAGAAACCAAGAGGGACGTTTTCAGAAAACTATGTAATAGGATATAATAAAAACAGTAAAGATAGTGAAATTGGAACCAAAGTAGAAATTAAGGAAGAGCAGTGGTGGATGGAGAAAACCTCAACACAAACTCCATGTATTTATTATGATGTCAAGGTATGTTCTTCTTACTGGCTGCGGTGCCATAAGTAGTTAAAGCGGGCATTAAACACTACCAAATAAAAAAAAAGGTATATTCTTATCATGTTTGTCTCCCACATAAGAAACTGAATAATAGTATATAACTAAATACTAGTAGTTTATTTTGCCTTAAAAGGAAAGAAAAATTACTTTATAGGTATCATATTTTAAAATAGTGTCACTTCAAATGCTAAGATAGTATCAGCACATGGTTTTTCTGTTAAATTGTGCATGATTTCAATCAGGAATATCAAAAAAGGGAAAAGTTGTGTAATAATTCTTATGCATAATTGGGGTTTTCTGCTATTTTGCCACAGCAATATATTTGATGGAGGGTTAAATAAATTTTGCATTTGTCAAAATACAAAATGTGCATGAAGAAGAGTGATACTGCAAATTCTATGATTGGTGGATAGATTACATTGCCAAGTGGTGTGCAGACCTTAGTTAAACAATTATATTAAGTAGCAGATAAATAAAAATAGGCTGACATGTAAACCCATCATGAAAGAATATATGATGGAGAGTAGAGTGGAGGCAGAGAACAGAGTAGAGTAATAAAATGAAATGTCTGATAAGTGAAAATAGAGAAATTATTGCAATTAGCAGTTTGTTTTACAAAGCAAAATGTCAGTATTTCATTGGTTGCATGAACTCTATTACCTGGAAAACTGGAGCTTTTCTAAAGAAATTATTTATCAGCTGGTTTTAAAAGTTTCTTAAAATGTTCCGGTTAATGAAATACTTATATAGCAATATTATAAAAATGTTGAAGCATCTAAGTCAAATCTTTCTGAAGGATATTATGCAACACGGTTAATATTGTTTGTAAAATTCCTTCAACAAACCACATCATATATTTAATACTTGGAATATTTACAGTGTGGTTAAACTCTATGGTTTAAAACAAGTCGCACCATTGCTTATTCTAGTTATTTCACTAATGTACAATGTTTGTGCACATTTCATAAATCCTGAGCCAAAACAGAACTAATGAAACAAATGAGATTTGTTCAATAGGTCCTAACAATTAGTGAAATAAATAAGCTTGCTTGTTGAAGTATACAATTAATTTAAAGGCAATTCTGGAGTATACTGATACAGTCTCAACTAAGCTAAAATATATAATTGTTTAGTTAGAAAGTATTGCACTTTTTATCCAATGTACAGATTCCCAAATAACTTTAATTAAGAGATTTTATTTAATGTATACAGCTTTCAATGTTACAAAAGCCTTCATCTTCCTTCATAGATTTATCTTGGTTTGATGTTTTTATGTGCAGAAATTTCCATTTGTAATTTTAAAGTGAATACGTATGAGAAGTGTTTAAATGCAAGCCCTGACATTTACAGATTTCAGAAAAGATGAGTTTTTGAAATATATGAATTCTCCATGTTCAGAACTGTTGCTAATTTGCTAAGTAATTTCCATTTATCAATATTTTCCACTATTATATTGGCATGAAAAGTGAAATGTGATTCAAATCCTAACATTTTCTTGCGGTTGTGCGATGCATCTTGCAACACTTCCTTGCAGCCAATTAATGACCACATGTAGAATGATGCAAATTATTATCACTGAGCAAGTAGTTAATGACATAGAAAGTGCTTCGTTGTGAATAGTTTATTCTTCCCAACTTCTTTCACTGAATTTGATGTGATGATTTGTGTTTAATAGTGTTCAAATACAAAGGTTATTAGTGACCTTAGAGAATAAAATCCAGGAAAAATCAGATATAAAAAAGACCTTTAAAATAAAGGTGATAAAATCCCAAAAGGAACCACAAATAAAAGAAATTAAAAAAAAAAATTATTAAAACAAGTTGGAGAATAAAGAGGTAGGTAAAGTGTCACATAAAACATGTAAATAAAACAATTAATGCCAAAAGCTATACATCAATCTAGGAAATCATAGAGAACAATGGAGAGAAAATGATATGAAGGTAATTAAAGCTAAGGCTCCAAGGGGCAACAGGAGAGAAACTAATGATGAGCCTTACATATGACTCCATTAAAAACCATAAAATAAAAATTAAACTAGATTGTAAAGACAAATCTCACTAAAAAATTAAAAAACCTTAGCCGCCGTTCCAGTATCATTACCCAGGACCATCAAAAGCCTGGCCAGTAGTTGCAGAGTGGCTTGTAGAGGTGCTAGATGAGCACACACTACCAAGATATGATGGACAGAAAGTGGAAAGCAGACAGATAGGTTCCTTCTTAAACAAATGCCTATGAGTAAAAAAATAGTGGTAATATGACCTCCTCATGACCAGATAAATGTGAGGAAGTTATCCAATTTTTAGGGAGCTCCTTAACTTCCAGAGGCTTATTCTTTTGGAGTCAACCATTCAGCATACCAGCCTAAAAACACCACTCTCTGCACATCTACTCTAAAGTCTTTGTCTGTTGTGCAAATTAACTGTAACACTTAGCTCCACGATTGCTGACTTTGCTACCAAATCTGCCAGTTCATTCCCCGGCAAGCCAATATGTCCAGAATCCATGAGCACTCCACAGTAACACCGGAAGCTTGCAACATGTGGAGGATATCCTGAATATACTGCACTATAGGATGGTAACTGTACAGCTCAAAAATGCCCTGCAGTGCAATAAGGGAACCATTAAGAATAAGATGGTCACCTAATTTTTTATGGTAAATATACAGAATGGCTCAGTAACTAGCCTACAGCTCAGCAGAATAAATGGATATATTATTAGGCGAACCAAAAGTATAAGGTTCGATTGCGATGACAAAGGCACCTCCAACATTAAGAGGACACTTACTTCCATCAGAATATATACAAATATGGCCACTGTATTTGGATAATAATTCTAAAAAAAAAAACAAGTACGGATAGTAGACACAGGTGTAGCAGATTTTCCCTAAGCCATCATCCCGAGATTGATTGTGGGATGTAACATGTAACCAAGGGGTGCACTCTGCCCCTTGGGAGACATGTGAGACATTTCAAGACTGTACTTTTGAAGTAGCTCACGGAAACAAAAACAAAAACCTGTAGGGCTTCGACCATATAAGAGAGATGTCTATAGCAGACATCCAGTTCAGTATTAAAAAGGGATAAAATGATGAATGCATATGCAAGCTCTTAAGTCCACAGATATAATTTCCTAAATGGACATTACACTGGCAGTGCAGAGGCAGTCTGCCGATTTGGCATAGAAGCTCCAACCGGGCTGGTTGGAAAAACTCCAACAGCCACACAGATGACCTGATTATGGACTGTATCTAATCTGTGCGCAGATGGTCACACTGAAGAATACAAAATGAATCCATAGTCTAACTTGGTTTGAATCAACACATAATAAATATGGAGTAGCACTGTGTAATTTGCTCCCCAAGATTTTCTACTTAGTATGCATAAAATATTCAGAGAACAGTCACACCAACCTTTAAGCTGTGCTGACCAGCATAGTTTCTGATTGAATACCAACCCCCCAGGAATCTTGCCTGAGTCCAAGTGAAGGTGTCAGTAACCACCTACAGTGCCAGAAACTTACTCAGAATGACCTCTCAGTTGAGAAACGAAAGCCACTTTTCGAGCTCCAATCATAAAGATTGGCCAAACACTGCTGGTAATGACGTTCCAATAAAGAAATACATTAAGATGTACAAAAGATGGCAAAGTCATCCATGAATAGACAAGACATCTGGGATAACACATTGAGAGATAGAATTAATCACTATAGCAAACTATGTCATGCTCAGAGCTGATCCTTGTGGCACACTGTTCTCTTCAATAAAAAGGTTACAGAAAACTGAGCTGACCCTTACTCGGAAAATGCAGTTCCTCATATACACCTGAATAAACAATAGTAGACATCCATGTAGATTCCAGCTGAGAGAACGTAAGATCCCTGCTCACATATCATAAGCCTTCTGGTCAAAGACTATTCTAACTGTTAAAAAATTTGATCATCATGTGCATCGACAGCGATAATAGATGGTCAGTTGCTGATGATGAGGGTGAAAACTGCACTAGGTGTTGGTAAAAATGTGTGAGTTTCAAGTGATCATACCAACCACCCTTTTGCC
The DNA here is from genome assembly GCA_030762935.1 of Hymenopus coronatus. Classification (NCBI taxonomy): domain Eukaryota; kingdom Metazoa; phylum Arthropoda; class Insecta; order Mantodea; family Hymenopodidae; genus Hymenopus; species Hymenopus coronatus. The sequence continues at coordinate 29,150,217 of CM060899.1, read as the reverse complement.
ATGCATTCCATCTTCTTGCAAATACAACTAGTGAGAGAAATAGGGTAGTGGAGAAGGAAGGTGATGGTCCTTTCTAGGTTTCAAAATGGGAATGATGATGGTCTTCTGTCACTTCTGTGAAAAACTGGCAACAACCCAGACAGGATTATATACCTGGAGCAAGAAACCCTTAACCTCAGAAGAGCAATGTTGCAACATTTTGACATGGATGCCATCTTGGCTGGGTGTAGAGTTTTGTGAAGATGAAAGGGTGTGGTATAGCTTTGGCAATTGTAGTCTTCAAGGTTTTCCTTCACGGGCAGAAACTCGGAATAACTGTCTGAGCTAGACTCCTAAGCAAAAGCACTACCAAGAGTGTTAGCCACATCAAATATCTACTATAGTGTCTGCTGCTGTTTTATTGGACCAGCTATGGGCATATGTGTCGATTTTCTGGCTATATACCTTAACTTATCTCATAAGACAGAGGAAGGTGTATGTCAGTTAAAAGATGCTACAAACTTGCTCCAGAATGTTTCTTTGTTATCCTTAATAATTTGTCTAGATTTGTCATGCAGCTTTTTACATTATATTAAATTATGATTGGATAATTATCCAATGTAGAGTAACATTGGAAGACCCTGAGAGCACACCTGCAAACATAAATAGCATTCTGGCAGTCATCTGTCAATTAGGTGACAGGAAATCAATGGGGTTGCCCAGTGGACTGCGGAATAGGAAGTTCGACAGCAGAAAGAATTATATTTATAAGGTGTTCAACTGAAACATTCACAGAGTCATGCTTGTTGTAGTTAAAGATGGCCAAGCAGAAATAAAGATTCTAGTTTGCTACATCAAAGCACCATATAGGTAAACATGTGGAACATACATCTTGTGCTAAGAGACTAATAAATATTGAAAAGTTTTTGCTAGAATGTAAATCAGAAATAGTAGGAAACTGCCAACTGTGGAGAACAAACCACGATTTTCAGGTGTGAAAAACTATTGAAGTGGTCAGAAAAAAATGTAAGCTCTCCGGATTTCAGTGAGTGAGATTATTAGTGTCAAGAAATCAGCAAGCTTGAGGTGAGCCACAAAGTGGGTGGTGGAAATTCACGTCCCCTACCAACAGAAATGGGGTTCTAACTCAGTGCATGGGAGGTCATTAGAGGGAGGCTGATATATACTACAAATGGCAGCATAATCCTTACAGTGACTGACTGGAGGCCAGACTGTAAGGAGATGGAATCAGCATAAATGTCATCGGTGTTGAGCCTCATTGTGTCTCCATGTGCTGGACCACTTTCATTTGGTGATAAACCACACCATACAGAAGAATAGGCCTGAATACAACATTTTCTTCTGGACGGTGCTTTGTCTCTTGTAGGCAGATGACTAGAGGTTAATTCTAACTGAGCAAAAGTTCAAGCTCTACTTGATGTGGTCGAATGCTGCATATGTTCTACTGTAGGACAGTCATGGTCCATGTTATGGGATATGCTCTAAATAGAAAAATATTTCTGCATATTAGGCAGTGCCGATAAGTTTAATTTGTTCTTTTTAGCCATTGGAATAAAACTTTTTCAGAAGCACAATCCTGCCAATTATGCACTGTCCATCTGGCAGTGAGGGCAGAATCCAGCTGTTTCATCTGCTCTTCATGGCTGGACCCCTTACGAATAGAACATTTTGGTTCAAAAACTTCAAACCTTTTTGAGGTATTGATCAGCGAAGATGGACATCACCGATTGGAGCTCCTCGCAGAAGATAGCTGAGAAAAGGATCTGTGAAGAATGATGTGGACTTTTGCTACCCTTGGATGTTTTAGGTGCAGGCATAAGAGCTCTTTATGGAAGTCAATCATAACATAGCTTGTCTAGAAATGTTTCTCTGGTGCTGAATATGCTACGGTTTTGCTGGACTTCTCGCTGTAGGTCGATGGTTGAGGTGACAAATGTTCTCGAATATCTTTACAATGGCAGATTGTAAAGCTGATGTAGACATTGATGTTGAAGTCTTCAGTAGTGGTCTGGCAACAATAATCTTTTCTTCAATTATGGCCTTGTTGATATCACAGGTCATTGTTACAATTTCCCACTTTGATACCGTTTTAGCTGTAACTGAGCTATAAAAACTGGACCGCAGGTTAAAGGGTTGTTGGTGATGCAGGAGGTTGCAGACTTCTGAGAAGGACATCTTTTTCACCTGAATCTCCCGGAGGTTCTCCCCTCAGCAAAACAGGGGCAATCTTGGGAACTAGATGGGTGTTCCCCTCTGCAGTTTATACAAGATGGGAGGGTAGCACAATCCGGATCATGCAATGTGTCACCACAGACACCACACATAGACCGACCAGTACAAAACTTGCTGGTATGCTCAAACCGCTGGCACTTGTATTATTGTAAGAAGTTTGGAATATAGGGCCTAACCTCAATGGATTCCTGCCCCTCCTTAATCCTTTGAGAGAGATCTACCCAATCAAAGGTAAGGAATAGAATATGGGTAGATACAAATTCACCATTTACTTTCTGTTGAGCCCTATACATATGTTAAACATTGTTCTGCTAGATCTTCTTGAAGCTCCCCATTGGACAAGCTATTCAATGCTCGCGAGGTGAACACCTGCAAGGTATTGTAGGTCTTGTGCTTTACAACCTTAACCGGATATCTGCCTAACAGTTTTCTTCAAAGCATTTTTGCTGCCTAGAATGCTGAAATTGCCTTAACCAGGAGTGTACTATTTTGGGCTCTAAAACAAGAGTTAACCAGGGCAGCAATGTTATTTAATCCCTTTTGAATGGTGAAAGGGCTCACAGACATAAATTTTCTTTCTTCTGTCCTAGATATAACTAAGTAACAAGGACCATTAGACTCGACTACTTTTCTTCCACACATATTAGATTTTGGATTATTTTTGCTTTATAAAGACATTGAAATTCATCTCCCAGTGTAGGCGAAGCAGAAACCAAAGTGTTGTATTAGGTTGTGCACCCTTCCCAGTCACTAATAGACAGAAGCCCAGGCTGAGATACACAACCTTCAACCAACCAGTATATCCCTTTGCACCAACTTGCATCTCCATGCACAGCCTACACGTGGGTGGGTGCCTTGATGTACTGATTCCCTCATCACTCAGAAGTTGCCACACAAGAGAGTCAGGGTTGGCTTGGAATCTCATGTGCGTCAAACCCATACCTATCATAGCAGCCCCCTGGGGGGTCTGAGTTTCATATTAGAAAAACTATTAACCAGGATGGAAAGGATTATGATTCTAATGGCATTGTGTTGAGAAAGTTGAGAGGTAGTTGAGAGAAAAACTTTAATTTTCAGAGATGCAGGTGCAAATGTTTATATCAATGGAGTGCATGTAAGTGGAAGATTTATGCTTGGGCTTACATTGCATACCATGCATATTGGTCCTCTTTTCTCCTCATACCCTGAAGACATGGTTGGAATTAGTTTCTATGTTTGTCTTGGATAAACTGTTAAAGAATTCAGTTTATTGTAGTTTATTTTAATGAAATAAACTTCAGATTCATACCATGTGATACCAGGTTGAATTCAAAGTGTACTGGATTCATTGCTATCATCTAAAAATGGTACGGAAAACTTGCTCAGATCTTTAGAGAATGATTTTAAGGTATTATTTAATTTTCCATTGTTTTGATTTCTCTGCCAAACTTGAAATCTCCATTGCTGCAGATATTTAAGTGTATTTTGTTTTAAGGTTAGTACAACAATGCTGTAAAGTTAAAATACTTTAATATCAGACCAAAATATTTTTGTTTTATTTGTGATGCAGTAATTTATACTTAAACCAAACTGATAATACCTACAATTAATTAAAAATACATCCATAATATTATTAAAAATATTCAATTAGTTAAAACATGCAAATGTGAATTGCTAAATGGGATAAATAATTATGTGCTGGTAATTAAATAACATGAAATGCATTAATTACTTTTTACTACCTACAGTTATTATAGTAGATCCTATACAAACTTACTAAGTCCTTACTGGTAAAATTCAAATGCATTTCCTAGAAAATGAAACTGATTAATGCCTTATGAAACTATACTGTATATGCAAGTGGAACAGGCATTACAGTTTGGCTTCTAAAGAGGATGTACCAAATATTATGCATTGTTTTTAAAATCTGAAAATTGATTACAATTGGAAATAGGATTTGTATCTAGGTACCTCATATTTTTTTGCCCATTTTTTTTAAGATATTATTACCATGTAATGTGATTTTATTTAAATTAATCTGTTACAGGATGGAACAAATAAAGACTTCTGTTTACTAACATCACCAAGGTAAGTGCTTGTTTTATGTTTTATTCATTATATTCCAAATTCTTTTACATTTTTTTCTATATTTATTCTTAGTATTAGGAAGAGAACTTTTTTACGAATTCAATGAGCAAAGTGGAATTCTTTGTTCAAGTTGTATCATTGACTATCCCCATGAACATTGTCATTTGTTAGTGTTAGATGAACAAAGGAAGTGTAACACAGTTCTTTGACCAAGCTGTGGTCACCATTAAGTGACTATGCTCAGATTTGTGTTATGCACTATCATTGTTAGATATGAAACTATACTAGGAACATAGGATGTGTAAAACAGTTGTGTGTTCTTATCAGTGATCCATATTGAATTGTTCTCTGAACTTAAGGAGTGTTATCACAGTTCTTTGATCAAACTATATCAATGCCTTATCTCCAAACACATTATATATCCCGTGATAGATATGCACTCTTTTCCTAGCAAACAGAGTATAACACAGTTGTTTGATCAAGTTGTATGAATGACTCTCTCCAAACTTTATTACATTATTTGTTAGTGAACTGATTTTTGAACATAATGAAAATAATACAGTTCCTTCATCAAACTATGCAAGTGGCTATCTTGTCATATTCACTGTAGGGGTTAAAGAGCAATATCACATAATATCATGATTGTTAAAGATTGACAATCACAATACAATCTTTACAGATAAATCAAACTCTCACACTCATGAGTGTTGGAAACCAAACCAAGTTTTAACCACATTGTTTGATAAGAGAAAATACAAAATATTTAAATGATTAAAAAAACAAACAAAAAAATAAATAAAAAAACTATCATCTTTATGAAATATTTCTTTCTGTGTTACTGTGGGAATGCATTGCCTGTAACAGTGAGTGATTTTGATGGGAATTTCCTAGTGAACTATAATGTTATCGCAATGAACGTTGTAAAGAAACTCTATGGCTGAAGTGTTACACAAGACATTTACTTGTGAGCAGATTGTAATCAGTTTCTGTAAAAACATAGAGATGCTTTTGGAGAAAAGGAGTTTCTGTTACAGTATAAATAAACTAGCCACATATAATTGTATCTTGCCATACTTCTTGTAAGTAATGGGGCTCAAGCGTTACAAAATTTTAGTGGATTTCATATAATTTTGTTTAATTTTAGTAACACAAACAAGGGTTTAAATTAGTACAACATACTGGGGTGAGACTGTGCCATGGCTGAATGGTTAGACCACTCCCCTCTCACCAAGGTGGCCCTGGTTCACTTCCATGCAACCATATGTGGGATTTGTGGTGTACAAAGTGACACAAGGACAAGATTTTTCCTGATTCCCCTGCCATCCCATTCCACAGGTGCGCCATCTTCAATTCCATATATCAGTGAGATGTCTGTGGTGTAGCTAAAGCAGAGATTAAACTTCTATAAAAAAAGAGATAAGTGAAATATGTATCGCTATTATAGACAATAAAATATACACTATTTAGTAGTGTACTTCTACATTCTGCACCTTTTTGAAGTTTATATTTCTCTGTATTGCAAACCCAAGATTTATTAAATATTCAATTTGCTTAAACTTCTGAATTATTATAAAGTTTAGGCTCTGTTTCTTCAGGTAACTTGTTATATACATTTCTCTACCAAAGCATTTCAGTGAGCAGTTATAATTGTTATATATTTGTATGGAACAGTAAATATCTTTAAGTTCTTAATGGTAACATCTGTTATCTTTATGCCATTTTTGTAACCTAAAGATTATTCCATAATTACTATTCCAGTAAAGTGTCACAGTGTAAAGTATTGTATTGAACATAGGTAAAAGTATAACACATGTTCATTGTTTTATTAACCACTGTTCTCTAGCCCACCTTAGGCATAAATAGGCTTGTGTCTTTTGTTTTTAAGTTAAATCTTCTTGAACTAGTAATTCATTGGACAATAAATTAATGAAATAGGTGAAATGTGATTTAAAAAACCTGGAGTCATTACAGCATAGATATCTGACATTTGCTTTACAGGATAAGGGAAAACCATGTAAAAAAACCTTATCTGATTATTTTCACTGAACTGAGATTCAAACTCAGGACTCTTTGGGTATGTACCTGATAGCCTAACCTCAGATGCAGATTTTTTTGGGGGAAGTATTACACTCCATTTATTGTGGGCAGAGCTGGCTGTTGATTATTACCCCCAGAGTATTTGCACAGGAAACTTATGGGTTACTTCTGCCATCTATATTCAGATTTATAATAGATTGTTTTGAAAATTGCAAGCTATTTGATCATTTTACACTTTTAGCCTCCCTTTTTAATTATATCCTTAATTGTTATGGTTATATGATACACAAAACTAACTATGGTGCCAAAATTTTAATTAGGGAGTTTTATATGATAAAGTAATTAATGACAAAATTCTATTTTGAACATAATAAATATGTAAGTAATTCTACTAGACTATAATAGTTTAAAGCATTCGGTCAATATGTGCTGTTGTTGAAAGTAATTCAGTCAATATATTCATTATTTCCCATCATTGAATATATCGATAAAACAAAAACCTCAGGTTTTACATAATATAATGAAAATCAGATTATTGATGCACAATCGCCTACATTACTTTTATTAGCAGACAAACTTAATAATAATAATAATAATAATAATAATAATAATAATAACTAAAATAGGTATACTACTGATTCAAATTTCGTTTATCCAGATCTAACATAACAGAAGTTAGCATATTCACCACTGTGTCCCCCTTCACATTTTACTTGTATTCAAATGCATGGCAATAGCACATGTAGATTCTCATAACTACCTTTGAGATGTTATTTGTATCTGGTCATCTATAGATGCTAAATAAACATTTATAGTCTTTTCCACTCTAAATATTTGCTCATCTCTATTTTCCAGTAATTACTGATCATATTATTCCTAAATTTCAGTTTATACAAAGAAGACATTACCAGTTCTGCATCACATTTATTGTCCAATGAAGATGTTGGAAATGATATAAATTTTAATATGAAAAAATATGATCCTGAATGTCAGAGTACCAAAAAGTGCCAAAGCCAAGAAAGTGATGTTACTGGTGAATCTACAATAGAAGCAAGCGCTTGCACAGAAAAACCTGGTGGTGGGAAAACTGTAAGCATGGTTTCCTGTTTGAAACAAAATAATTTGCTTCAGCAGAGCAAAACAAATAAGCAAGATAAGGAAAACTGCAAGTTAATCTTAAGTCATAAGTACAGAAAGGCACACAAATGTGATATTTGTGAGAAGAGTTTTAATTATGTATGCCGCTTAAAAAGGCACAGGTTGGTTCATGAGAGTAAAGAAGCAATCAAAAGTGATGTTTGTGAGAAGGATTTTAATAATTTTTCATCACTGAAAAGACACAAAATGATTCAGCAGGACAAAAGAGCTCAGAGATGTAACATTTGTAACAAGGCTTTTACACATTTATCAAACTTAAAGAGACACAAATTGATTCATCAGGGAATAAAGCCACACAAGTGTCATATTTGTAACAAGGGTTTTGCTCAAATGCATCATTTGAAAAGGCATACATTGAGTCATGAGGGTATAAAGTCATATAATTGTAGTATCTGTTACAAGGCTTTTGCTAATTTGCAATATTTGAAAAGACACAAACTGAGTCACGAGGGTGTAAAGCCATATAAGTGTAATATTTGTAACAAGGCATTTGCTCATCTGCAACATTCAAAAATACACAAATCGATGCATGAGGGTATAAAGGAACATAAATGTAATATTTGTAACAAGGATTTTGTTTCTCTTCAATATTTGGAAACGCACAAATTAATTCATGAGGGCATCAAACCTAACCAGTGCAACATTTGTAAAAAGGCTTTTACTCATTTGTCAAGTTTTAAAAGACACAAGTTGATTCATGAGGGCATCAAGCCAAATCAATGTGACATTTGTAATAAAGCTTTTACTCATTTGTCAGCTTTGAAAAGACACAAATTGGTTCATGAGAGCATAAAACCACATAAATGTAACATTTGTAATAAGGCTTTTGCGTATTTGAAACATTTGGAAAAGCATAAATTGATCCATGATAGCATAAAACACAAGTGCAACATTTGTAACAAGGTTTTTTCAGAGTTATCAAATCTGAAAATACACAAAGTAATTCATACTGGCATAAAGCCCTACAAGTGTAACATTTGTAATAGTGGTTTTACTCAGTTATCAAGTTTGAAAACTCACAAATTTATTCATGAGGGAATAAAGCCAAACAAGTGTGACATTTGTAGTAAGGCTTTTACTCAGTCGTCAAATTTGAAAAGACACAAATTGATTCATGAGGATAACATTTCACAGTAATTTGATATGTTCTGTGAGTTTATCAAATGTCAGAATAATTTAACTGATTCATGTGATAAAATCCATTGAAGCATGATGGCTGTAAGGATGAATTCACTGCTTTTTCAACTAATGAAATATAATGCTAAATATCACTATGAGTGTGAAAGCTGCATATTTCTTTGTATAGAATTTAGAGTTGTATAAAAGTATACATGATGTAGAAAGCAATAAATTTCATTTTGTATAAATTCAGATCTTCACATTTTTCATGCATTTCTGCAGTATATATTTGTTTGGAGTAGAAGCCATTGCAAAAAATGGGATTTGGCTTCCCCCCTTTATTTCAGATAATACGGAAACTTCAGTAAATAATTTCCATGCATTCTTTCCAACTTCCATAAATAATATCCCTTGTATCATTTAGCTTCTTATTAAATCTTTTGTTTTTATTTTTTTTCTTGAAAAAGCATATAATCACTTTGGACAGCAGCACTCATATAAAATTTTATTCATAAGTTTTAATTGGTGTTAAATTCTCTTATTTCTGTGGAAAGTCAGAATGTAAACCCAATGATAAAGGCTTAATTAAAAGTTGCCGCTCTTTTTGAGTTCATTAAATATTTTCTTATATGGGTTTTCATTTCAAGGTCACCTGTTTTCATTTTATGAAGTCTTAACTTAACCAATGACTTTCAGTTCTGTGCTATCAACATGGAAATGATTTTGCTGTATATGTGAAATGTTATGCTTCAAACATTCTTCAGTTATTCTAAAATTATACCAAAGATGTTTCTTATCCCCTACAAACTAGCAATAATCACTTTAAATGAATTTTGCTGTACTTAATACAGAATATTAACTATGCTTTTAGGATCTGAATTGGTGATCAATTTATGAAACATATCATTCTGATCTACCAAAAAAACAACATTCATGATCTATATATCATCTGCCTTTAATGCAAGTAGGCCAGGCTGAGATATGTCTGTCACAGTTTGTCATTCTACTCTGAAGGCTTAACCCACCATGCTACTACTATGCATATTCACATCCTCTTGCAACACTTTGTAACTTTATATTGCATTTCAACCTCTAGCACATTAAATCTTCACCAGCTCCTGTGATCTTGCTTTGAAATCTTTGCAATTATTCCATGAGGGCTTCATCAAAATTCTGTCATTATTTTTGTTGCTGCATACAAGAGTATAAAGAGTCATTTGCTCTAAGAGACAGCAGGCATATGCCTAATTCCGGTATAAATTACATTGTATCCTTTGTGCATTATCCGAGGAGGATTGAGATAACATATTAATATGATTGTTACTTCAGGAAAAGTTTTATAATTCTTTCTTTCTTTTATTTTGTTAATTTTAAACTTATTTGGAATGAATTTATAACTATTAGCAGCTATGTCAAATTTATTTGTTTGCAATGTTTTCTTAAAACATCTTCAGTATTGCTTTTTGGTTTTTCCCAGCCTACTTTGAAAGGCTGACTATTACTAATTGTAGCTTCTGTAACATGAAATGTGGTGGTGGTGGTGGTGGCAGCGGCGGTGGTGGTGGTGACGGTGATCCAACCAGCTGCCAGCAGAGTTCCTGAAGACTAACTATGTCTGCTTCATGTTGACTGAAGGCTAACTTGCTGGTGTACTGATGATAATGAATTAGTACTTTTTTTTAAATGATGGGGAATAATCCACCTTAAGGACTGACTAGGGCAAACCTGGAGTGTGGGGATTTATGAACTGGCCGTACTGACTAAAAATCCCTGCACTCGATATATATTAGAAGAGAAAATAGGAAAAGTGATACTGCAAAGTGCATCTGCAGATTCAAAACAAAAAATCGGAATCAAACATTACGACCAGAGGAGCAGGTGTGAGAGCCAGGAGACAAGCTTGATCAAGGCCCAGCCTGCCCCCACAGAGGATTCAGGATGAGGAATGTGGCATTAAAGGTGAAGATGTGAAGTCAGTAGCTGAACTATCATCGGTGGCCTCTCTGGCTCAAATCCAACCATGCTAGTGAAGTAGCTGGTTTGCTGGATGCTACCTGGAGGGTACTTACCTTTTCCCTGAAGATGTTCCAGACCTTGAGGCCTTTAATCAATAGTTCAGATTTCAGAGTCTTTTGGATTTATCTCAGGTTCGAGAGTCAATCGTGAAGTTCTTGGAGGGATTCGCTGGTTATAGTCTGGTGCTATTGAAGGCAGTTGCCCAGCACTGTCAGCTGGCCATCATCGTCAGAAGCTCCAAAAAGAAGTCATGAATGTCCTCGCTGTCTGAAATGGCTGTAGTACTGGCTACCTGCTCCTTGGATACCGGGCTCAGGAGCATTGGGCTTGGTTGAGGAAATGTCGATCGTCGTGACGGAGGTCATGCCACCACTCAGCGGTGCAGGATATGGCGTTAAAGAGGTGGCACCGCAGCAGTGAGGAGTAGGCTTTCAGGCGTGCCTGTAGGCACAGCAACGTCAGCAGGACGGGTGACGGTCCTGTCAGCTGACCTCGACGGTGTCCTAACATGGGCAACCCTGAAGCAAAGGCACCTTCAAGGTCAGCGCGTTCCTGCAGCTCAATCCTTACAAGAGCTGGTCGCAGATGATCCGAATACCTTCAAACAAGAAGGCCACTGTAACTGTGCAGCGGTGAGGAAGTGCCGGGAGGAACCTAAGAGGTCCTCATAGCCTCGGCACGGAATGGGGGCGGCGGCCTGGAGCTCAGTGATGTCGCCACTGCTTCTCAACGTACACGCGGCTTCGCTAGTATAGCCACAGTCCCAATATACAAAAATGCCTTTTTAGAGCATTGTGACCAATAAGGTAGTCGGCATCTTCTCTGAGACTAATTCTGATTAGGGTAATAAGAACCTCCCTAAACTTACCACCCAGTCAAGGAATAAAGTAATTGGCCTGTCTGGCAGTAGCTAGTTTTTGTTGTTTTTTTTTTGTTTTTTTTTTTTCCACATCTAAATGAGAGCTCTCTGTAAGAGAGATTATTAGATTCTTGACCCCCCTCCGAGGCCTACTTTGGTAAGTATGGATTGGGCGCACCTGGGGTCCCGAGCCAAACCTGACTCCCTCATGTGGGGGACCCCAGAATGGCGAGGGAATGAGTACGTTAAAACGCCCACTCCCATAAAGGGCGTGCGTCGAGACCCGTGTCGGTGGTAAAGGATATCCTGATTGGTTGAAGGTTGGGTATCTGAGCCTGGAATACTACCTTTCAGTAACTGGGGAGGGTGCACAACCTAATACAGCACTTTGGTTTCTGCTTCGCCTAAACGGGAGGCTAGGAACTAACACACTCCTAGCCAATCGGCCAGGACTAGGTACTATAAGGAACTTCAGGGTGAGCCTGCTCTATCCCTTGTGTAGCCCTGTCACCCCAGTGGGATTACCCATCAATGGACTCCGTGGAAGTTGGTGAGCACTGAGGAGTGAAATTTGTTACTATCTTTTATGGCAACAGAAACCAAAAATTAACTAGTTGTTGAAAAATAAGCAGTTGAGTGCAGTAAACCTCGCTACTTGGTCATCACTCGGTCAGAGGGAGATTGGAAATTTACGTTGGTAATCCCTTTTGCTATACAAAAGCGTCTAGACCAAATTGCTGGTCCGGTTCACTCCTGTGTTAAAATACGAAATGGTAACCTCCTGGTAGAAGCTTTTACGGCATCCCAGGCAGGCAAAATACTGAAGGCTAAAATGTTAGGCAGCTACCCCATTAATGTCGAACACCACAAGACCTTGAACTTCTCGCACGGCGTTATCACCGCTCCGCGCATTGTAGTGTTTGTCCAACGAGGAGTTTCAAGAGCATATGGCATACCAGGGCGTCCAATCTATGTATACAGTTCAACGGAAAATCATTGTTCCTTCCCTTACCCTGTTCCTTCCTCGTTCCTTCCCGTACCCTGTTCCTTACCTTTGATTGGTAAACCTCCCTCAAAGGATTAAGGCAGGGCATGAAACCATCGAGGTTAGTCCCTATATTCTGAACTTTCTCAGATGTAAGTGTCAGCGGTTTGGGCGTACTAATGAATTGTGTACTGGTCGTTCCACCTAAGCATTACACAATGGAGCTTGTACTACCACTCCACCTTGTTTGAATTGCAGTGGGGAAGACCCATCTAGTTCCCGTAGTTGTCCCCTTTATGGACGAGAGAGCCATCCAGGAGATACGGGTAAGAGAGAAGGTGTCCTTCTCAGAAGCCTGAAAGCTCATGCGCCTCCACCAACCCTGCATTCCGTGCTCTGGTACCTATAGCTCCGTTACAGCTAAACCGGTACCGCGTCAAGCAATCGCAACTCGGATAACGATATAAACGGGTCCACTATCGCAGATAAGATTATTTTAGCCAGACCTCTACCAAAGACTTCAACATCAGTGTCTACGTCGGCGTTACCATCTGCTAAATCCGCCACCGGAAAGAACAACCAGGCAACCGCTTCACCCTAACCGTTGACCTCGGGCCATAGCATCAGAACATCCGTAGGGTATTCTGCACAAAAAAAAATGTCCAGACCAGTTATGTCAGAACCGACTTCCTAAGGAATAGCGTAAAGTCCTCTTCCAAAACATCCAAGGGAATGAAGAGTCTACGCCACTCTCCGCGAGGAGTTTCTTCTGAGGACTCTTCTGGGGGAGCATTGATCGGCGACTACCATCTCCTCCGATCAATACTACTAAGTAAATCGAAGAGCTCAACACGAAAGTTTTCTGGTGGTAAATGCTCCTCCCCCGCGGAGGAGATGAAGCAGCAGAATTCTACTCTCACTACCAGACAGCCAGTGCGTAAGTGGCAGAATCGTGCTCCTGAAAAGAGTGTTTGTCCAATGGCCAAACAAAACAATTAAAATAATTAGAGCGAACAGTGCACCCCTATATGCAGAAACGCATTTCTGTTTGAAATTTATCCCATAATATTGACCATATCTATCCTACAATGGCACATACACGGAGTTAGACCACATTGATCAGAGCTTGAATTGTTAGCTCTGCCAGAATCAGCCGATGGTTGTATGCTTACAAGAAACTAAGCTCCGTCGTCACAATAATGTTGCAAACAGGCAGTACTATATTGCACGGTGTGATTTATCTCCCGAGGAGGGTGTTCCAGTGCATGGGGGCACTATATACTTATCAGAGACGATATATGTGTTGAATGTGTTTCCTTGCAGTCAACCCATTCAGTCGCTGTAACGATTACACTGCCATCTGTCAAATTTACCATTTGTAGCATATATCTGCCTCCACCTTATCTCTCGCGCACTGTATAAGGGAACACTATGCCAGCTACCGACATCATTTCTATTGCTAGGGGACGTGAATGTCCACCACCTACTTTGGACCTCACCTCTGGCTTGTGCGAGAGGTAAAATACTTGCCGATTTCCTGGACATGAATAATCTCTTTCTCCTGAACCCCGGAGAGCTTACATTTCTCTCTGACGATTTCAATAGTTTCTCACACCTGGATATAACTGTTTGTTTTCCTCAGCTGTTTTCTCACAATGTAATATCATCTCTGATTTACATGCCAGTCCCCACTTTCCTATTCTTATTAGTCTCTTACCACAAGATGTTTGTTTCACATATTTATTCTAGATGGCACCTACATCAAGCAAACTGGGATATTTATTCCCGTTTAGCAGTTTTTATGTATGTGAGCATGACTCAGGGGACTTTTTTAGTCGAACACCTCTCAGTAGCCATTATTTCTGCTGCTGAGTGGCCTGTTACGCGATCGGCTGGTCCATCCTCGTCGATTTCCGGTTCCACGGTGGAGAGATGAATGCCAGAATGCCATTCCTACTCGCAGGTGCTCTCAGGGTCTTCCAGCGTCACCCTACGCTCGCTAACTTCATACAATATAAGGAGATGCGTGTCAAATCTAGAGTAGTTATTAAGGATAGCAAAAACCAATCATGGAGTAAGTTTGACGCCTCTTTGAATTGACATACACTTTCCTCTGTCGTATGAGATATGTTGAGGCGTGTGGCTGGGAAATCAATCCATATCCCCATCGCTGGTCCTACATCACTTGCAAGGGCCGTTGTTGATACTTTTGTCGTGGTGAACACATTTGGTCGTGCTTTCGCTCAGGTGTATACCTCAGACAGTTATTCAGAGTTTCTTACCGTTAAGACTCAGGTGATAGCTCAAAGATTCTCCTTTCATTTCCGCAACTTAGAAGATTACAATCGCCTTTTCATCGTGGTGGAGTTAGACCTTGCCCTTTCATCTTCGCGAAACACTGCACATCTATCTCCTGAAAGTAAGGCCCTCATACTCGAACTTTTAATCGTATCTGGGTTGCTGCTAAGTATCCCGGAATGTTACGGGAGCCCACCATTAAGCCTATAATGCTGCGCTAAATTTCCTGGGATAGTGGCGCTGTATTTTTGAGTGAGGCTTTGCTTATCATCCGGTGTGTAATGGAGATACAAAACGAGGCAACCAAACAATAATTGTTAACATTCTCAGTCATTACTGTTCCTTCAGGCAAAATGATGGTGATACAGCTTTGCCGAATGTTATTTTTGTCTACAATATGTCTAAACAAGAATCTATTTAAAATAAGAACTAAAGCTTTCCTGGCGACGTGTTAATTCAAATTCTTCTCGGGCTTCTAGCACCTGAAGACGAGGAAGATGCACTTCTTCGAAACGTTGGTGTCAAGCCAAGTTTTTACCTGGCTAGAAGCCCGAGAAGAATTTGAATTAAGAATCTATTTATGTGACAGCCTTCTTTCTAAGCTATGGCAGACATCCCACCCTCAGAGAAGAAGTATAATTGAAAGCTATCTCTGATAACTTGTTCATAAAAAACCGCAGGAACAAATTATACAAACTAAGAAGTTAGCGAAGGCTATCATCACCAAGCACCAAATCAAACACAAGCGCTTTTTTTTTGGCCGCAATAGGCGGATTTTAAAATTTTTGTTGGGCCAATTATTCAAACTCTTCACCTCCGTAAGAAAGAGAACCCCTTGTGAGCGTAAAACAACTTTCCCTGGTTAATTATGTCATTAAGTAGAATACGAAACATCGCCAAAAGAGAACGATGGCCTTTTCGGGCGTAAAAATCCTTAGGGATGGCCTCCTTCGGAAGAAAAGTAAAGTTGGTCCCGTGATGTAGATTTATGTATGCCACGCAAAAGAGCCTCAAGAATGATAAAGAGGCCTCTGAGCAAAATTAAGCGGTATTTTATGCCCAGTATACAATAGGACGCTGAGAACCACAGCAGTTAAAGAGCTAATGGTACGCCATTTCATTTCATTTAGAGCAAAGGTACAAACTGTCCACGTACCTATCACAACTTGACCCTTATTATGAACCATGACTTTCCGACCTTCGTTGTCTAGTGGATTACTCTTAAACTAGCTAGTGCAGTAACATTCTTTCTATAGGTTTCCCAACAAAATGAGTGAGGAACATGTTAAATTTGCTATCTATTTCATACAGTTTTGTTAAATTACTAGACTTAAGTAAATGAACAAATAAATAATTGCCAGCGAAAGGAATAAAATCCATAGATTTTGCTGCTACAAAAATAAACATGCTTATGAAAGGAAACAGAAACAAAGGTATCAGGGATTTTAAAAATCTTAAATATAGAGGAGCACAAAGAAAACAAAAGAGATACCAGTTGTGCATAAATTAGTAATACAACAGAATTACCTGAAACATGATAAGGCAAACGCTGACTTACATAGGTATAAGACTATTGGATAAACGATTAAAACAATAAAAGAATAATAATAAAAAAATAGAAATAATAATGTTAACAATAATGAAAATAACAATAATAATAATAATGATACTGATGATGATGATGATAATAATAATAATAATAATAATAATAATAATAATAATAATAATAATAATAATAATAATAATAATAATAATAATACTAATAATACTAATAATAATAATAAAAAAAGGGCATAGGGCCATGGTTAAAATGGTAATCGTGATCACCGAGTATTATTATTATTATTATTATTATTATTATTATTATTATTATTATTATTATTATTATTATTATTATTATTATTATTGTTGTTGTTGTTGTAGTTATTATTATTATTATTATTATTATTATTATTATTATTATTATTATTATTATTATTATTATTATTATTATTATTATTATTATTATTATTATTATTATTATTATTGGTGGTGGTGGTGTTAATATTAATAGTTTAAAATACATTTTAAAATAAACTGTTATTCTGGAGAGATGATTTTCCTGCCAAATTACACATATATCAGTTCGGGGATACATATTCTGTGTGCAGTTTACGTATGCTTGAATTACTTTCCGTGTTTTCGCCACACATTTCACTTTCCTTTCCTACTACAGACTCTACGACGTAGATTCATATCTAGCGATATTGTTAAACATAACGTTGGTAGTGGCTGGCACCCAGCGGATATAGTATTCTGATGTTGCATACAGCTTAGCAGGCGGCAGAATTTATAGAACCGTTGTGGAGAATTACGGACATGGCGAGTACGTAAAATTTTCCGCATAGGTAAGCCAAGTAAATCAGTTTTTAAATCTCTTTCGTATTCCTTAGGCGAAAATGTACTGAGTTGCGAATGTATTTCCAAATGACGCAACAAAATCCACTTGTTCTTTCCAACGTGTGACGCGGGATATTCTTGTTTCCTAAGTGCTTTTTGAAAAACGAATATGAGGAGAGTGGAGGCTCAAGAGAGCCGCTGCAAACAAGTTTCTCAGGTTTCGAGATTTCGTCGAGATTAGGTTACGTTAATATAGGTTAGGTGTGTGTAAAGGAACTGGATCGGAGTAAGGGAAATTCAGTCTCTGAAAATCGACTCTTCTTTGCTATGCAAAACGCAGTCTTTTGTTAGATATGTATGCTTGCTCATGTACATTGCCAAACCTTAGAACTTTAGAACTTTTCTCGCCTTATCGCGTTACATGTTCGACAGGATCCCCCTAAATCTACCTATTAAGTGCTCTATTCCAGTTGTTTTAAGAACCCAATGAAAAAGAGCTGATAAGAGCATTATTGTGTGGTGAGCAAATACATTTGCAGCTGTGCTGGGTGTAAAATTGGCGCTCATGGTCGTTCAGTAGGTACAACGGCTGGAAAATATTTATGGTATAGCTCTTTGTCTTCGTCCTTCACATTATTTTTGCTTTCTCTAGCACATATGGACATAGTAGATAGAGAAGGTATTGTATTTCATCAAGAAATTTGATACCGACCTTTCACCGGAAATACTTGTTTTGATACCTCCTGAATAAAAAAAAATTTTAGAAAAATTTCCATGTGCGTGCATACGTTTCTGTATGTGGGAAACATCAGTATCATCCAAGGATGTGACATGAGGATTTTCAAGAAAATCCCGTCACCCCAACTCCCTTTACAGAAAACAGTTTCCCCAAAAAATAGCCTCTGGACAACTTTTTTATTACTTGTAAAACGTAAGAGGCAGACAAGAACTTACATCAAAAAATGCAGATCTTATTAAAACTCACATTTTATGACATATATATGTTTATTTCAATTTCATCTATTAATTTTTTGTTATTTTTTTTTTTTATAGAGTTTGCTATTCCTAAGGTATCACTTATTATTGGTTTCAATTTTAAAGTACTTAAACTTTTCTCAAGTGGTAAGTGAACATTTGTTTCATCTCTTATTGTTTTACCCAGAAATGCATAAAAGAACCAAATTCAAATTGTTTGAAATAGTTGCAGCTTTTAAAACATTTTACTATTGCTTTAACCTAGTGTACTCTCTTATTCAAGTAATAAGACCATTTGTGAATGTTAATCTCAATGAGCTTGGCATAAATAAAGTAATCATTTGTAAGGAAAGTTTGTTTGTGGAACAGCTAGAGAAAGTTGCATGAATGGAATACATCAGAATTTTTCAAGTCTTATACAGGGTTTTGTTTAGTGACTGATTTCCAAAAAAGATTTTAAATTATACACTTATGGGTGACAAAAATATTGGAAGACTAAAGAACCAGAAGGATCATCTGCCATAATTTCCACTGGGGAACAGAACTGGTCAATAGGCTCAAGCCATGAAGTTGGAGCTAAGAATATTATTTAATGAAAAGTTAAGCTACTTATTTTATACACTAAGAATAACTTTTTCCTTGCTTATGCTTCATCGCACTGTATTACATGTTTCTGCTATTACTTGCTAACTGGAAGCATCCATTGAACTACACAATGGATATACATTGTTATATAAAGAAATAATTATTAAATAATAGTAATTTTTTTTCTGTAATAATTCTTACTATATTATTTAGACAACATTGCAGAGTGTAATACAGTATTTCTGTACTTTGCAATTTAAGAGAAACTAATTTATGAAGAAAAAAATAAAACAGTAAAGGGTTCAGCAATCAATCTTAACCATTGCAACCTGTTGCTTTTTTTACATCACCAGTGAAGTAAGCCTAGACGGAGAATACAGAACTAAAGGTAATTCCTGAGAAAGAGAGTTTCTAAAACTGATTTTCACCATTGAATTTATTTTTAGTTTTTGCAAATGAAAATAGGATCATTGTGATTTCCATGCAACATTTGAAAATAAACCTTAATCAGAGAAGGATATCTTTTGCAAGAAATGGTTCTATATTTGAGTACAAAGTAAGAAATAAGAGCTCACAAGGAACATGATAAGTGCAAAGTGAAAACTAAAAAGTAATTTCCATGCTTTATAGCGGATTTGGAAAAGATTCTTGTAACCCTATGACTATTGGTGAGCTGTACTATGCAGAAAAGCTTAAGGCATTACATTTTACTGTGTATAAAATGGATAATTATGGAGTCAGTAATTTTATGTGGCATGAAGGTCTTTGGTTGAAGTTTTAATTGGAAATAGCAACATGTGGTTGGAAAACATTTGAACAAATATTTCTCCAGGTATGCGAGAAGCAGCATTTTATACCAGCACTACAGTATGTTCAAAATCCTAACTATATAAATGCAGCTGTATTTTTAGGTGCTGTGATTCTATTACCTATAAGCATTATGAAATAAAAGGTCATGGGGCACTCTGAAATGTAGTGTTAGAATAACCATTCTGCTGTAGAAGGTTGAGGAAACAAAATTGATATTTTCACTGTTGTTGGATGGTATGCAATCGCTCGAACAGTTAAAACCCCAATACTCATTTACAATGTAGCAGAAATAGGCAATGCAGAACTTTTAGATTTTACCAGATTTTAAGCTCGACCTATTACCACAAAACAAGTGCAAGGATAGAAATAATATAGATTGGTTAAATTTGAAGTGGCTACAGTACATTAAGGAAAATCTATTCAATATATTTTTCAAGAAGAGATTAAGCCAGCAATAATTCTAAACTATTAGAGTACAAAGATTAGAAAAAAGCAGAGAAGCAAATTACCTGGCAAGAGAGATTCCCAGATCTACTCACAGCCTCTACCAATTGTAAACAGGAAGTTTGACAGTTTGCTACAACTGTGACATAACAACTATATCTCACAAATATATTGTTCTTTCTGTGCATCAATGAAACCTAAATCTGTCTCACTGGATTCAACACAAAATTCTCTAGAAGAATATAATATTCTGTGTTATCTAATCATTGTATCACCTTATCTTTTTAAAATAAAGCAATATTAATTTAAATTTTTAACTAGTTGCTTTTCTAAGACTGCAAACATTTTATTTAACTATTGCATTTTTAAATGGGGAATAGCTGGGTTAGTTCCTTTTAGCATTCAAAACCATCACTTATATATGTACTCATTATAATATATGATAGTGTGTAAGCTACATTATACACAAAATTAAAATCCAATCTGTAAAAGCAAATCAAGTAATGCAGAGCTTCTAAAGAATATGTTTAAATTCAAAGTTGCTTTGAATATCAAAACATTTCTCAAAAGGACTAAATACCCAGGTCTTCCCAGTGAAAAATAATTTGATCTGCTGTGTGTCAAAACTTGATCACAATGGAATAGATCCTTTCACCTCCAAGGTGACAATGCGCCCCAAGATGTTAAAATATTACCACTGGAAATGCAATTCAAACAGCACAGCACCATGGTCCATAATTTTGTGTATCCTATCCTCCTCCAAGCATCTTTTTATGACACCATAAATATTTGTTTTGTGTCGTTTTGCAGTCTGCTTACCCTCCCCATATTTTAGAACTGTCACCCCCTAGGATTTACAAGCAGCTGCTTAGGGGTCAGTTTGAATATTTGTATGCATCAGTTAGAAGCTAAGAAGTCATTGTATATATTAAAACTAATTATTTCACAAAAAATAATGGTAGCTCAGGGGCTAGAGCTACTGAATAGAGATTGGGGGATCTGTGGTTCATATCCTGGCTAAGGCATTGAATTTTTTAGCATAACTTTATCTATCCAACTCCTGTCCTACACACGGCTTGTATGAAAAAAAAAAAAAAACAATTAAATTAAATTAACAGTCATGTAAAATCTAATTGCAGAAATTATCTTGACCCACATTATTGCATAGTTGCAATTCCTGATCTAAGCTGTCTTAGTTTTAAAGTGTAGGTGATTTTATGCCAAGGGTTGTGAAATTCTTGAGTCCTGTGCTAGCTTCCTCAGGAATTTCTTTGGATTTCATAAACGTTTCTTGGGCGTTATAAAGTTTTTCATGTATAAGAAGATGGTTTTGCTTTGGAATCACAAACATAATGACGATGTAGTGTCATGATATGTCATGCAACATGCATTCAAGGCTCTTTTGAATAGAATTTGATGACAATCAAGTTGAAATTTTGCTACGTCTTAAATGCATGTAAGACATGCAAGAAAACCTCGCCTAACTCTTACTAACTAGTATATATCTATTATAATTATTTTTCATCATCTAATGTCTGGAAATATAGGATATTGCCACAGATGACATCATTCTGATATCAGCTTCACGGCTGCTTTTAAAATTCAAGAAGAAAACTACAATTTGATCAATGGTTAAGTTATAAAAATAAAAATACTACCTCAGGTTTTACAAATGTATTATAAATTAAGTTGATTTTTTTTTTTTGTGAGCACCCGTTAACTGCTGTGGATCATAGAATCCCATGTTATATCGGACATGAAATACCAGTTAATTTTGCTCAGAGGCCTGTTTATCAGGTTTGAGGTTCTTTTAAGTGCAGCAAATCTGCAACATAGTACTACTAACTTTACTTGATGTCCAAAGGAAGCCAGCATAAGGATTTTTACAGCCAAAATGTCCACCACTCTCTGCCTGGTTTGAACTTGTGACCTTGGGAACCAGAGGCTAGCCTGTTACCCCTAAATTATGGAAGACAAAAAAAGTTTTTTTTTTTTAGCTGAACAGCTTTGTTTCTGAAAGAGTATGAACAATAAAAATTGGTTTGTATGTTAATTATGTTAAAATGTGCCCAAGGAGACAGAAATGTCTCATGGACAAACCTACCATAAAGGCTAGAATTGGGAGGGGGGAGGAAAGAAAGGGAGAAAAACGTAAGTAGTTGTTTTTTTTTGGTAGTGTTTAACGCCCGCTTTAACTACTCATGGCACCGCAGGTGGTACCGAAAGTGGTATTCATAGACATAGTAATATCTGTTATATGTGAAAGACCAATAGATCATAATGAATTAATTATGTGTATAAATCAGTATGAAGTTGCTACAGAAAAGAACCTTAAACAGACTTTAGTATTCAAAAGAACACTACTGGGAAACAAATGCAAATAATATCTTTGTGTTTGAATGTTTCTGGTGTCTTTTATAATTTAGCTGAGCATTTCTAAATAAAATATAGTATTTTTTGATTTTGTATAGTTTTTAACACTTAAACATCAGTTTTGAAGTTTTCCCTTAAACTAATGATATAGAACATTTAAATGATAAAGGAAAACTCATCTATTTGATTTTGAGTGATAATATTTTAGTTTTAGAAAATAAGCTTTACAAGGTACTGGATACTGGCGGATTGAAGTTGTTCTAAGTAATGCAGTCCTCACTGTTTTTCTTTGTATGTTTATTAAAATATGGAAAGCTCTGCTATGCCCATGGTTATAGAAGTACTGTAAGAATGATGTATTTTAAATCATTTTTTACTCTAATAATACACGTTAGATCAAAAATAAACCAGAGTTTAGGAGCCTGTGGACCATCATCATTACTTAATACTTGTATATCCTGTCTATCCCAATAGTAAAAATGCAATATGGTTTCAACTATACATAGCAAAGCAAAGCTCATGGAAATATTTTATTTTACTAATAGTATGTTTCTTTTTTCCACAGACTCTGCTAATGAAGTGTAAGAACAAAATTATTCAAAAGCAGGAACTGCAGTAAAATGAATATCAAAGTGGAAATAAAGGAAGAGACTTGTCTCATGGACTTTTATTCACAGAATGAGGGAGAGCATTTCGCCACAGACCCTTTAAAGAAAGTCAAGAATGAAACTGATATAAGTGGCAGTAGCTGTGATGTTGATACCATGACAGAAATTGAACAGAATGCTATGGCTTCCAACCTCTGTTCACAGAAACAGATAATGATGTTTTCAGAAAACCATGTAATGAGATATAACAAAAGCAACAAGGACAGTGAAGTTGAAACCAAAGTAGAAATTAACGAACAATGGTGGTTGGATAAAGCTTCAACAGAAACTCCACATATTTATAAGGATGTGAAGGTATGCTCTAATCTTTTTTGTCCCCTATATGTAGCACTGAGTTATGGTTTATAAGCAAACCGGTAGTTTATTTTCTTTAGCGACAATGAAAAATCACTTTATAGAAGCTATCTTTTAAAGAAGTGTCACTTTAAATGGCCTGATATTATCACCACTTGGTTTTTCTGTTGAATTATGTATAATTTCAATCAGGCATGTAAAATACGATGAATTGTGTATAATTAAGGATTTTCTGCTATTTTGTCACAGCAATCAATCAGATGTAGGGTTAAATAAATTTTGCATATGTGAAAATACAAAATGTGAGTGAAAAAAGTGTAACACTGCAAACTCTATGATTGGTGGATAGATTAAACTGAAAGGTAGGGTACACACTTAGTTAAACAATCTGCAGTGCCACAAGTAGTAAAAGCGGGCATTAAACACTAACGTAGTTAAATAATTATATTAAGCAACAGACTGAAAAAAAAATCAGCCAAAATGAAAGCCCATTTGGAAAGAATGTATCATGGAGGGCTGGAGGAGAGACAGACAGAAAACTAATAAAATGAAATGTCTAGTAAGTGAAAATGAAGAACCTGATACAATGAGTTATGCCTTATACAAAGCAAAATCTTAGTATTTCTTTGGCTGCATGAACCATATTTCCTGGAAAACCATGCATGAACCATATTTCCTGGAAAACCAAAGTTTTGCTAAAGAAATCGTTTCTCATTTGGTTTTAACAAACATTATACAAATTTTAGCTTTCATAAAATCTTTATATAAGAATATTGTAAAAATGTTGAACATCCAAGTCAAAGTTTTCTGAGTGATGTCCTGCAACACAATAAATATCATTTGTAAAATGTTTTCAACAAACCATATCATGTAGGTATTTGCAAACTATGTTGATGAACAGTTCATAAATCTTGAACCAAAACAATGCTAAGAATACAAATGAGAATCTGTTAAACATGTCCTAACAATTAGTGAAATAAACAAACTTGCTTGTTGAAGTATACAATTAATTTAAAGGCTAATTCTGCAGCATACTGGCAGAATTTCATCACCAAACAAAGCAGTTATGCATACATTTTTAGTTAGAAATCATTGCACATTTTATCTGATATACCAATCCTCAAATAATTCATTTTAAGCAGGAGACTTTAATTACTGAATTTATAATAAACTAACGTAACTTTTCCTGAAAACTGTTTATACACCAAGACTTTTGGAAATCTACAACTTTACAACTTTTAGTCTTACAAAAGTCTTCATCTGCCCTCATGTATCTATCTAGATTTGATGCTTTTTATGTGCAGCAGTTTCCTATTTGTAATTTTGAAGTGGATACATATATGAAGTGTTTAGATACAAGTCCTGACATTTACGGTTTTCCAGAAAAATGAGGCTTCGGTATATATGAATTCTCCATCTATAAAACTGTTGATAATTTGCTAAGTAATTTGCATCCAACATTTCCCACTATTTTAATGGTATTTAAAGCACATTGCGATTTAAATCCCAACATTTTCTTGTGATTGTGCGATGCATTTTGAGACATTTCTGTGCAACTAATCAATGGTCATAGGTGGGATGATGCAAATTATCACTGTGTAAATGGTTAATACTCCAGAGACAGTACTTCATTGTGATATTTTGTGTGCAGAAGTTGTGCTGCTACATTGTTTTTGATATTACAAAAAACCAATAGCAATGGAAAGTGTTTTTTATGCTAGTAATATCATGATGAGGGAATAAGAGAGTGACAGACAAAGAAAATTGGAAGCAATTAAGAGAAAAACTTCAATTTTCAAGCTGCAGGTGAAAATATTTACATCAAGTAGAAAATATATCCTTACTCTTACATTGTATAGTATGCTTATTGCTCCTCCTATCTCCTCATACCGTGAAGACTTTCTCATGATTGGAATTAATATCTGTAATTGTCTTGGGAAAACATTGTGTTTGTTAAGTAATGCAGTCCATACTGGTTTATTTTATTGATATAAACTTCCAGTTCACACCATGTAGCTCAAATTTCAATATGACTTGTGCTGGATACATTGCTATCATCTAAACATGATAACAGAATCTTGATCAGATTTCTGTGGAATGGTTTTAAGGTATTTGTTGATTTACCACTGTTTTGATTTATCTGCAAAACTTCTAACCTCTGATGCTGCGGATATTCAAAAGTGTTTTGTTTTAAGTTTAGTACAACAATGCTGTAAAGGCCCCTTTAAAGTTAGATCAAAACATTTCTATTAATTTATGATGAAGTAGTAATTTTTGTCTAAATTAGTCCCCTATACTAACAAATGTAATTGAAAAAAAATCCTGTTCATAATCAAGGCTGGCTTGCCATTCGAAGTGAGTGAATTGGCTCTTCACCTAAATTTTTAATCAAAATACAAAATTACAAAAATACATATATATTTGTATCTTGTATCATCTTGTTTCACATAATAATCTGTCCAAAATGTCTCTTTTCTCCCTCTATTTCTGCCACTATCTTATCTTTCACTCTCTTAAGTCAAGGAAGAAGAGCAAATATCTCTGGCTAAAATGTATTTCCAGCCTGTTTCAAATATATTTGTATATAGTTATTCCAGCCAGTTTCCATGGTAACATACTCTTCTTATTTCCTGATGGAAGATCATTGAAGGTTGCTGTTCTTCTACCTGCTTGCTATGGAACATTCCTTTTAGATTTCAAGAACTCAGTTTTAGTGCTATCTTGGTGAGAACAAGGTGTACCATTAAACTGTGTGTTTAGTTGTGTGGAGTGAATTAAATTTTGATTAGTTTTTGTCTGAGAAAGATACTAATTAGGGTCATTTCTAATAATTAGTTAAATTAATTTCAGTTCAAACTGTTTTGTGATTTTTACATGTAGTAATGAATCCAGAAAATAACTTTATAGAAGTGCCTTAGAAACGCCTTTCTCACAAAGGCAGAAATAAGATAAAAATTGCCTGTTAACATTTAATCAACCCACTCCCCATTTATCAGTTTCTATAAAAAAAAACAAAAAATATCAGGGCAATCTTGTCAGTTATATTTTAAAAATATATGGTATGTAGAATGCATGTGGTTATACAGAATATTTTTCTGCAAAAGCTTTTCTCTTGGGTCTGTCTTTTACTAGGAGTAAAGAAAAATATTTGGAATGCTACAGGATTTGGAAATTTTGTGAACTCGATACAAGCTTTTCATAAACATGCAGATTCGAGAGATCATTAGAGATGTGTATTACAACTGAAGCATATCAAGAGGAAATTGAACTCAATTCGTGATGCATTACAGGAATCAGTTGCGCTAAGCATTAAAATATTTAATGATGTATGTTTAAATAGAATCTTTATGGCAGTTGTTATTAAGACTATTCTATTTTTAGAAAAACAAGATTTAACACTTCTAGGAAATGATGAGAATGTTTCATCAAATGATCATAGTATTTTCAAAGAACAACTTAACACATTGCTGTCTGTATGTTCTGATGAAATTAAGAATCATTATAATGGAATCAAATTGGTGTTCTGCGGCAGTTCAAATATAATTCAGGATGAAATAATTGAAAGAATTTCAGCTTATATGAACAAATACGGATAGAGCTAAATAAAACTTAATTTTTTTCATACAAGTTGACAATACAACCGATATTTCTCAAAACTGCCAATGTTCTATTTGAGGTTCGTAATTTCAAAAACAAAATTAGTGCAGTGATTTTTAGGATTTTAGTACATGAGTGCCCATCATATTGCACAAGCATTTTTAAAACCTTTAGATAATACATCATAACAATTCAATTATCATAATAAACTAATAGGTTAGAGTTACGATGGTGCAAGTATGATATCCAGTCTGTTAAATGGCTTACAAGTGAAAGTGAAAGACAATGTTCCTCAGGTTATTTTCATTCATTATTTAGCGCATCATTTGAATTTAGTTTTTCCAAATTGTTAAAATATTTCCACCTGCTGAATATTTTTGGCAAACATAAGTGGCATTCCATCTTTCTTTCACAATTCAGGTAAACATAACTATGTTCTCAAATCAATAATTGGAAGGCAAATTCCTAGAGCTGTGGAAACAAGATAGATATCAAACTCTAAAATTGTCAGTCGTAGAAAATTGGAAGGGTTTAAAACAGGTTTTTGAGGAAATAGTAAACAGTTCTGCATCCAACAGCCCATCTGTCTGGGAATGTAAAGGTTTCTTGAGCAAAATTAATGCTTTTGAATTTAATTTTTTGGCTCCTGTTTTTTATGATATATTCAATTTACCTGATGTTCTGTATGATGTGCTACTAGAAAGTCTTTGGACATTAATTATTATGCAAATAAAATTCAATAAACTTATGATTTGATAACCAGAAAAAGAAATGAGAAGTACTGTACTAATATATTTCGTGATGCAGCAGTGAGGAGTAATTCAGACCACAAAAGACAAATACCAAATTATCCAATGAGAATTTTATCTGAAATACAAGTGTCTGTTTTATGAAATAATTGATCATATCTTATCACAAATAAATACTAGATTTCAAGATTTGCAATAACTTACATTTTTAATTCTGGTGCTAAATTTAAAAAGTATTTGCGAGACTTTTCTTCATTTGCTCTAAACAGTTTGATTCAATGTTATCTAGCTATATTTAAGAAGTCTCAATGTCTACAAAATGAGCTAGAACTGTTATATTTAGATTCCAGTGATATTGTTGTTTTAAAGGTTACAAATATTGTTGGAGAATGGTGTCCAAGATGTATTCCAGGAAGTTTAAAAATTTTGTTTGCCTGTAGAATCTCTGCTCTTCATGTAATGTGCGTGTGGAAAGAAGTATCTCGTGCCTGAAAAGGATAAAAATGACCTTTAGAAATATAACTTCACAATGGTTGTCATTCCTGGCCAATTTTTCTATTCTAAGAGATCTTCTCTATGAGTTGCAAGATGATAGCATTGAGAGATTTGCAGCTTTGAAGGATAGGGAATCGACCTGGTCTACAAAAAATAAGGTAAAATTGATATATTTTATTTTTGTATTTCCAAACTATGACATGCAATTTTTTTTTCAAAGACCAGCATTTCATTCACGTTTTTTATTTTGAAGGCATATATTAATATTTTTCATTTCATATTATCTTATAATCATTTTTTAGTTAATATGACAATACAGGACATTTTCTTACATAGTTCAAGCTTTAAAATTGCCTATCTACAGACAACGTAAACCTTGAACTTAGAAAAATTAACTTTTCAGAGTTTTGGAAGTTTTTATTAGCATTTCACAGATTTCCTGGGTTGTGAGCCACCCCTGTTCATAATATTCTTACAAACATTAATGAATAGTTAAAGCATTCAAATGTGAATTGCTAAATGTGATAAATAACTACTTTCTAGTAATTAAAATATATGAAATGGATTAATTGCACTTTTTGCTGCAATTATTTCAGTAGCTCCTACACACAACTTACTATTCTCTTGTTGACAATATTCAAATTTATCTATATAGAAAATGAAATTTATTTATGCCTTGCAAAACTACAATGTATGTGCAAGTGGAACAGACATAGTTTGTCTTTTAAGCATGACATACTAAACAATATGCATTGTTTTTGAAACCTGAAAATGTATTACAAGTGGAAATGTCAGGATTTGTATCTAATTGCATCATTATTTCTGCCCATTTTTCTTAAGATAATGCCAGTAGATCATGTGATTTCATATAAATTAATTTGTTACAGGATGGAACAAATAAAGACTTTTGTTTAATAACTTCACCAAGGTAAGTGCTCTGATTTATTTTTTATCCATTAAATTCTAAATTGTTTTAAATTTTATAAATATTTCTTCTTAGTATTAGGAATAGAATTGAATTCCTCATTCAGATAACATCAGTGGCTACCCTAGGCTTATTTTCATGTTTTAGTGTTAGATACAGAGCAGTTCTCTGAACATAAGGTGTGTAACAGCCTGTTGACAAGTTGTTTAAGTGAATATCCCCAGACGTTGCTTTATGCACCATCATTGTTAAATATGAAACTGTTTTATGAACATAGTGTAAAATTATGCCTGCAAATTATTTGCTGGTTTCAGTAAGTCCTTTAATATAATATAATTACAGGCTAATGGCAAAATTCTAAACTTTTTTAATAGTGGTTTGCAGTGAGTTGATCGCCTTGTCCCTGCCATTATTCAGTTTTACTTTTTTATTTTTTTATTTATTTATTTTTTTTTCATATTAAACGCTTTTTTGGCATCTGCTGGATTTCCCCAGAATATTATTCCATAGATCAACAATGAATGAAAATTAGAATAGTAAGCTGTGTTTAGAATGGTTTTACATTTTTAAGTTGAATTAATGACCTAATTGCAAAAAATGCAGAGGTGTTTCCAGTCATATTACAATCTATAATAAGACTCAAGAATTTTATATTCATAGCTTCTGCAGTTTGAGTAGACTCATAAGTTTGAAATGCTATTTTGCTTTGTGCAAAAATTAATGTAGTTATGGAACTATTCTCTGAACAATAAGGAATGCATCACAGTTCTTTGATCAAACTGCATCAATTACTATCTCCAAACGTTGTCATATTACTTGTTATTGTTCTATATGGAACTGTCTTTAAACATAATGAAAGTAATACACTTCTTTCATCAAGATATATAAGCAAGTATCCTATGTATAAGAGTTAAAAAGTAATTACACACTTAATGACTAACATTCACAATACAATTTTTGTAGATAAACTAAAGTCTCACTTCATGAGGGGTTGTAAACTAAACCAAGTTTTGACCACATTATTTGATAACAGCAAACACAGAAGCTTTAAATAATAAGAAAAAAAAGTGTTTTATAACCAAAACTGTATAAAATATTTGTGATCCTGTCTGGGAAAGGAACCTTATATGGGGGGGGGGGTGTTTCTTTTATGCCATTTCAGAATTAAATTTGATATGATAAAAAACTTTATATGCTCTCTAATTCTCTATAAGACATCTTAAGAAATGTTGGATATTTTCTAAATTTACAGTGAATTGTTGATAAGTAATTCTTTAAAGAAAGATAAGGCATACATTTCTTAATGATGATAATTAATAATAATGATAAGTCAAACTATTTACCCTGCTTGTATAAAAGTGAACAGCAGAAGATGTTTATTTATTATTATTATTACGCTGATACAAATGAGACGATGTTTAGCAAAAAATATAAAGTTTTGATACAACTGACACATTCAATGGCATAGCAACAGTTATATATAAGTTAGAATTTGGAAACATTATACATCAATAAAATGTTATATTTAAGATTTTCTGTAAATAGCAGTGACAACAACAATAATGATGATAATAGTGATAAAAATTATATGTTAAGTCTTTAAAGGCTAGTTTTGGGCTCATCATTTTCAGTAGAAAAGTTGTATTCATAGCTTCTTTTGTCTGCGAACATTTCTTTTACCCTTCCTTTTACAATCCAGCATTGTCTTTGGTATGCACGGTTCTTTGACTCTTTGAATGTGTTCTTTTCAATTACAGTATACTCCTAATTATTTCTGTAAGGATTATGTGTGCATATAAATAAGAAAACGTAGATTATTTTTCTCTAGGAAACAGAAATAAACAACCTGCCTCATGACAACAAAGTATCATTTCCTTTGTTATCAGTCAGGCTGTTCTTTGTAAATAGAGAGCAAGCTCAATATTGTAATGTTAATCAGCACATAAGAGTCAGTGAAGTAAGTTAAAACAAATTTGTAAGAGAGATGGCACAGAAACGAAAAAAAAAAATATTGACATTAAACAAAAATTAGAATGAAAGATTTGGGAAGAGGCAAACTGCTGTAAAACTAGGTGCGCATTATAGTGTTAGAATGCAGGCCATGGAATGTTCAGGACATTAAAAAGAATAAGCAGAAAATACAGTATTTTTTCAGGAACTACGATTCTACTTCTGGACCATCTGCACAAAAAAGTATGAAGAGGTCTACACTTGAGGAAATAGATGCACCTCTATTGCAGTGATTTAGCCAAAAATGAACAGAAAGTGTCATTGTTTTAGGTGTGATGTGTGCCAGAAAGTCTAAATTTTTATCATCAAACTATGGGATTAGAGTCCATTGGCATGTGTATGTTTTGCACCTTAGCAGCATTAAAAAACAGATTCCTTGATTATTCATGTTTTCAATTATTCAGGCATCTTCTCCCATACATTACTTCAAATAATAAGAGCTTGATTCATTCTATCCATCAGATTAAAATGAGTAATTCATTTCATGTATCTTCATTTCTCCTTCTAATAAAAATTGCACAGAAAGCCACACTTCTCAAAAATCTCATTTTGGCTGCCTCTATGATATTTTCTTCCCTTAACAAACAAAACCCAAAACTCACCACTATAATATCAATAATACCGGAACTGCCATCACTTTGTATAACTTAAGATTAGGTTCTTTTTTTGGTGTTTTTAACATTGTTTTAATTGTACCACATAAAATGTAATTAAATTTATTACCTTTATTAAAAGTTTCTTTTTTTTTTATTAAAGTAGAGGATACCATAACCCAGATAATTAAAACTATTTACCTCTTCAATTGATTTTGTGTTCGGAATAATTTTGGTTCTTAAGTGTTCTAACCATTTAGATGCTAAATCTGTTGGTCTTCTTGATTAATGTGTTAAAATTTTAAGGTTTTATAATATTGTTTAATTTACATAGAGCCTTCTGTAAACTTCCTTTGAGCTGGACAAGAGAGTCTAGTTATCTGCAAAATGTAATACATCTAAAATATGGTTTCTTATTTTAAAATTCACGTACTAATGGTGATGATGGTGGATTTTCTATTTCCTTACTTAATTGTTATACTATTATTCATTATTGTTCTTTACCATTCTATGACTTGGTTCTTTTGCATGGGTTGACAAATTATAACGCTTTGCTGACCTCTTTCATTTTCTTCAGTTATTCCTCTTTTTCATCTATGATAGATTCATCCTGCTAATGATCAACAATATTCTGATGATCTTAGTAATTTAGAGAACAAGGACATGATGATGATGTAACCCTAAGGCCTCAATGAAGAAAAGCGTACATAATCTGTTAGGGCTCATTGTGTCTTTTATGTAATAGTGTTTATGAAATGGACACCATCTTTTATATGAGCCACTTTATATCCTCAGGTTCTATAAAAAAGCAGCCCAAGGGCACATATTTATGGATATAAAATCCTTCATATTTACATAAAATGTGAAAAATTAGCAATATTTGTATCTGCATTTGAGTATGATGTGATGATCCAATATATGCAATGTTGTTTTCCTTGTCTTTTTTTTTTTTGTTTGTTCTGCTTTCTAAAGTTATGTTCATGAGGCAATTTCACAATGATTTCACGAGGGCCAGTACTGCTTTCTAAAGTTATGTTCATGAGACAATTTCACAATGATTTTACGAGGGCCAGTACTGCTTTCGAAAGTTATGTTCATGAGGCAATTTTACAATGATTTTAAGAGAGCCAGTATTCTCTATCTCATGTTTGATTGTTTACATAATAGGTTGCATGGTTGACTCTCCTCTGACTTTTGCCTAACTGTAGATGAAAAGATGTTTATGGGCATGGAAAAGACCTAATGTAAGGCAAATCAAAACAAATTAGACCTGAAATTTGTGCTTCATTTATGACAATATATTCATTGTTCTATACTAAATGTAAAATATTTGCTCTTATTCACTTCTCAACCACAAAACCTCCCTTTCTGCAAGCATACCAATTTCCTCTAATACCTGCATGTCTGGGAACCAAAATAAGGATAATTTGACAGATATCATAGAGTGTATTCAACATTTTGTTATCATTCCCACACTACTTTGGTCATTTTGACCACTCCAAGAATTTACACTCTGCCTGCATATATGACAGCCTCAAAAATATTGTAAAATTTCCAAGGGGAATGGCAAGCCTTATCCTTGGGCCCCAATTGCCAGCTTCCGTCCTGCTGCGAAGTGGGATCCACTAGGAGACAATATCTAGCTCCCAGCCTTTGGGGGAGAACCTATCTCTGGGTCTCACTCCCCACTGGAAGGTATTATTACTGTATACAATGGACTTAGATTATATCAAGTCCCTATCAGGTACCCCTTTCATCA
Organism: Hymenopus coronatus; assembly: GCA_030762935.1. NCBI lineage: Eukaryota > Metazoa > Arthropoda > Insecta > Mantodea > Hymenopodidae > Hymenopus > Hymenopus coronatus. Next base: position 29,116,790 of record CM060899.1, on the reverse strand, counting down.
GCACAATAGGATATCTCGCCTGAAATCTACTCAGAATCAGTGAAAACAGCACCCACTACTTTTCAAAGCCATTATATTCTCTTGACCTCCTTGTTAAATATGAAATAATAATAATAATATACATAAGAAGGAAGATCCACCAAAATGTAGAAGGTACACTGTAAGATAGTTCATTTTACTCCAGTTGTCATGAGACATACTAATTTTTGCAGCAAATCTAGAAGGGAACCATTCTCTTCACCTCTGAGACAGGCCAATGAAGGAAAACTGCCTAGTATTTGTAGGGTCTAGTCATTTAACCACCTTTAATCATAGGCTCCACCACTGACCAGTGACTTTCCTGCTGGTCTATGGTTTTAGTAGTATCCTGGATAACACCTATATTCTTGGCAATTTAAAATGTTTGGACATATTCCCAAATAGCCACCTCCTCCAAAACATTAATCTCTGTGTTGCTTTGTTTTAACAAGCAAGTCCATTTCTTTATATTGTTCATCTAGAGTTTACAAATAGCCATAAATGAGTTCTGAAACAGTACTCTTAAATTTTCCATTTGCACTAGCATATGTTATTTCTAAAGCTTGGGTTTCAATCTCCATCTGTGTTGAGTCAGTTCAGTAGATCATCCACCACTGGATGTCACAGTGCGAGTGACAACACTCCTCTCAGGAGTCAGCCCTTAAAGTTTTACTCTCCAGAGCCACAATAGGTTGATGACATCCCAGGCAAATCATGATCCAGTGGTCATCACTTTCTTCGTTCCTTACCAAACCGATTCCTGTACTCGAAACATTTCTGGATTGTGTCTATAGTCATATGATTAAAGTTAGCCTCTGTGTATTCAGAACTGGTCTGGCTGATTCTTCACAGTTCAGTGTTCCAGTCCTACCAAGAGCCAGTGGAATACTGATTCTATGGATTTACCTGGACAATAGGCACCTTAATGTGAAGTATGTATCCATCAAGCAGTTTCCCCATCACTTAACCTTTTCACGGATATGGACATCATATGACGTAAATTTTAAAATGTAGGAGAACCGATATGGGTGTCATATGATGTCCTGTGCATGCATGCATTTAATGCTTATTTAACCCTAATCACTTTAATTTTATCTTTTATAATAAATTTAAATAAAGTCTTACCTTTAAAGGTTCCTTTTTGAATGGCACATCTCAAGACATGGATATATATATAAATAAGGGCACATCTCCACATTCTTGTAATATCATATTAGTCTCTTTACGAACTCCTTTTTTACGGCACACCAAACACTTTCGAAATGGGCACAAATTTTTGCTGTCAGTGGTATCCTTTTAGGAAAGTTTTCCTTGAAGTCTGAAGGGTGCAGGGGTTGTAGATTTCTTACCCCCTCTATGAAGAGGCCCCATAATGCTATAGTTCTCAATTAGTCTACATGCAATTGATATGCAGAAGTCCAGGTAGGTCATTGTCTTGCGTGGGTTTAGAATTCTCCAAATTACTAAACAATTGTATATGCTGATATCCAGCTGGTGCAAAAATACCTTTTTATACCATTTAACTGTTTTTCTTAAAGAAGGATATGATTGCAATATCTGATCTAGATCCACAACAGCCATATGCATATTGTATTCCTGGGTAACATCAGGCTTGAAAGTTGATATTTTGGTGTGGGCATCTATTTTTCCAGTGTCAATCATCAAAATCTTAGGGCTGCAATTGAACAATGCCGTAACCACCCTCCTATCTTGCCAAGTAATGTAGGTCAAGGGGGTGAGCTGACACACCTGCATTTCTCCTCTCCTTAGAGTCTTTGTATTCACATTCTTTTGCAAACCAATATGATTTGAACATACTGTACCAATTACAGTTGTGTTCCTTTTGTATAAAGCCATGTATAATTTACTAATTATCTAAATATTCAGTCCTACCATGGTCAAGTATAGGTTCCATCAGGTGCATTACTATGGAGCCAGATAACCTCAAATGTTTGTCTCCAGTATTATCAGTTCCCTGACCAGTATAAATGCAGCTACTGTAAAGCTATCCTGTTTTACTTTAACAAAGATCAAAACTCTTTATGCCAAATCTGGCCCTCTTTGTTTTGCTGTATTGCTTTCAGCCTAAGTGGCCCTTCCAAAGCATCAAGCTTTCATCTACAGTGACCTTATCACCAGGCACGTAATTTTCTTTGACTTTTGAAATAATATATTCCAAAACTGACCTATTTTTATGTAGTTTGTTGTTTACATTTTCTGTACTGGTGAAATGAAGGAACCGCAAAATGGAAGTAAACCTGTTATTTGACATACATTTCCCAAAAAATGAGTAGCTAGCATGTCATCTGTAGACTAGTATGTCTAAAGTTGGTTTACCAATAACACCCATGAGCGTAATTAGACTAATTAGCCTGTAAATCTCACTCAGTGTCACTTCTGTCCACTTCTGAATTCTGCTCTTAGGCCCTAAATTGTCCTCAGAAGTCAGGTCTTCCCTCACCTTACTCGCATAAGCATTTGTTTCTGTAACAATGAGAGACACTAAGTCAGCAGTAACAAATTTTGTGAAAATGTCAATTGGTTGGCTGTCAGAAGGCAGCTGAGCTTGGGGTTGTAGACGAGAGGCTGTGCTCGTGAAGATATGTCTAATTTGTTTTGGAGTCATTTTGACTACCCCACAATGTTGCTTCCTCACGAACACCTGAAGGAAGAGAGTCACTTTCTTCCTCACTGCTACCTACATCCTCGACACCCCCATAAAAATCTGAAAACTCGCCATGAATATCAAAGCCACTGATATAGCAAAAAGTCCTCCACATTGTCTGAAGCTATTTTTGAAGCCCGTACCCTGCCTACATGAGCTAATTTGTTAGCTACATTGCTAGTCGAAGCCTTGGTTAGAACTGAGATATTACATTTTCAAATGTGCTTTTCTGATAACTAAAACAAAAAACTGTGAACCCCGTAGCTACATGGCTGTACCATAAATCCCCACTGTGTATTTATTCTAAGGCGTAAATAGAAATGCTGACAGGGAGGTTTAATTTCTTTGCAGCTTGGGTGTTCCTCACACACATACACACGTATATACATTTGAATGTGCATAACAAAAGCCTGACTCACAAATAAGGTGCATTCGACGAACAGAATGACTTTTGCTACAGAGAAAAAATTAGTGATGTTTAAAATTTTGTTAATATAGTCTCTCTTTTTTTTCTATGATAGATGTACAGTGCCTTTAATGAGCTTTAAGCAAGTTTTTGTTTCATTAAAACATCTTAATAAATACCAAAGATATGAATGTTTATGTACGAAGCATATTTACCTACATTTAACAATTTAAATACCTTGAATTGTTTATTGGGTATCCATTACCAACCTTACAGCATTTAAATGGCCATCACTCAAGCGGTCAAGTGTCGATTGGTTTTTCCAAAACTTTTAACATGAAGGGTGTAAGAATGATAGAATGAAAATCCATAAAAACATATATTTTATTGTCTTTAATAGCTATATATCTTTTACTTATTATTTTATGTAATTTTTTATAGAAGAAATTTAGTCTGTCAAGTATTTTCTACTAATACCCTTCTATACCCTTTGTTTATACAACAAAAATTAAATGCAAATGACTGTTTCAATTATATGATATTAAAGGCATTGAAATTTTTCAAATATTTGAGGCCCAATACACACAATCCTTAGGCTTGGAGTAATAGTATATCTGTCTGGCTTAGGTATATACACTATTATTGCCTGCTGCCAAAGGCAAACAGCATGCCTCATAAGAGAATAAATAAACATTTAGTTTCTTATACAATATAAAATTAAAAATGTTTATATGAGGAAAATTACAACTAACATATTTTGGTATATAAAACATCCCTTTTGCACCAATTTGGATCTTCAAATCGTATATGAAAGCCCCTTGATAATATACAACTAACTTACCCACTTGTGTTGTTCTAGTTTAATCAGTAACTTGATTGATTGGGCTCCTACAATATTAGTTTTAATCTTTTTTTTTATAAAATAGCAAACATTGAAGATTGTTAAATCTATTACTAGCTGTTTAAAACAAATTCAATAACTTTTCCATACTTGAATTGTTGAATGTGAATAGAAGATAAGAAAATTATAGTGCAGGGGTTATTTGTATATATAAATATAATTAATAGTTAAAGTATGCATAAAATAGTAACTAGTCATTTTAGACAGATAAAATTGGGATTGTTGGAATAGATGCACTGCTAATTTAAATTTGGTTCTTCTAGAGCTAAAATAACGGAAGTTAATATGTTCTTACATTTACTGCAATGTTCCAAAATAGTGATACCATTTGCCTTATATTCAAACACATAGTAATAACACAACAGGTTCTGATAACTGTCTTTGAGTGGTAATTCTCTCTCTGATTATAAATATGCTAAATAGACATTCACAGTGTTTTCCACTCTAGGTATTTTCTCACTTCTATATTCCAGTAATTGCTGATGATATTTTTCCTAAATTTCAGTTTATACAAAGAGGACATTACCAGTTCTGCATCAAATTTATTGTCCAATGAAGATGGACATTGTATTAGTCTCAGTATAAAAAATTATGAACTTGGGTGTGAAAGTACCAGAAACTTGCAAAGTCAAGAAAGTGATGCTATTGATGTACCTTCAATACAAGCAAGTACTTGCACAGAAAAATCTGATAGTGGAAAAACTGTAAGCATGGACTCCTGTTTGAAACAAAATAATTTGCTTCTGCAAAGCATTTCAAATAAGCTTGATATCAGTAAGGAGAACTGGAAGTTATTCTTGAGTCATAAGTACAGAGAGGCACTCAAATGTGATATTTGTGAGAAGAGTTTTAAATATTTGTGCCGTTTAAAGATGCACAGATTGGTTCATGAGAGTAAAAAAGCAATAAAAAGTGATGTTTGTGAGACGGATTTTAATAATTTATCATTGCTGAAAAAACACAAAATAATTCACCAGGACAAAAAAGCACACAGGTGTAACATTTGTAACAAGGCTTTTATTCATTTATCAAAACTGAAAAGACACATATGGATTCATGAAGGCATAAAGCCACACAAGTGTGATATTTGCAACAAAGATTTTACACAAATACATCATTTAAAAAGGCATACATTGAGCCATGAGGGCATAAAGTCATACAACTGTAGTATTTGTTACAAGGCCTTCGCTAATTTACAATATTTGAAAAGACACAAACTGAGTCATGAGGGTGTAATGCCATACAAGTGTAATATTTGTAACAAGGTCTTTGCTCATCTGCAACATTTGAAAATACACAAATCAATGCACAAGGGCATAAAGGAACACAAATGTAACATTTGTAACAAGGATTTTGTAACTTTGCGATATTTGGAAACACATAGATTGATTCATGAGGGCACAAAACCAAACCAGTGTGACATTTGTAAGAGGACTTTTACTCATTTGTCAAGTTTTAAAAGACACAAATTGATTCATGAAGGCATTAAGCCAAACCAGTGTGATATTTGTAGTAAAGCTTTTACACATATGTCAGCTTTGAAAAGACACAAACTCATTCATAAGAGGTAAAACTACATATATGTAACAATTATTACAAGATTTTTGGTCATTTAAAACATTTGGATATTGACCAATGTTAGCATGAAGCATAAATTGGCATTCGTGACATGGTTTTTACAGTATTGTGAAATTTGAAAAAATATAAATTAATTCATTAGGGCAAAAAACCATTCAAATGTAACATCTGTAACAATACTTTTACTCAGTTCTCAAACACACAAGTTTATTCATGAGGGAATAAAGCCAAACTAGTGTAACATTTGTAATAAGGCTTCTAGTCAGTCACCAAATTTTGAAAGATACAAATTGATAGTAATTCAATGTGTTAAGTAGAGCTCTGTGAGTTATCAAATTTTGGAATAATTTAATTGATTTAAATGACAAAATCTGGAGTGTGATGTAAGAAGCTTTTCACAGCTTTTACAGCTATTGAAACATAATGCTAAATGTCACTATGAGTGTGAAAGTTGCATATTTCTTTCTTGAGAATTTGAAGTTATATAAATGATTGCATGAATGCTGAAAGACATTATCAATCATTTGTATGCATTTCTATCTTCACATTTTTCATGCACTGAATATTTGATTCTATAAGCACTAAAGTGCAATAAATGGAATGTGGTTTATTTTTCCTCTTTCTTTTTTTGGCTAATAAGTTGTACAGCAAATTGAATTCACTTCTCATTTAATATTATGTGTAATTCTTTATTTGTAAGTTTTATTGCTATTAGATTCCCTTATTTGTGCAGAAAATCAAGGTACAAATCCAATGTTAAGGGCCTAATCAATAGTCTCTGCTCTTTTTGAGATCCTAGTTAAATATCTTCTTATATGAGTTTTCATCCAAAGTCACCTATTTTCAAGATTCCATCACTGTATACGTAACCAAGTTAGAAATGGATTTTGTTGAATATGTGGAATTTGATAATCTAAGCATTCACCAGTTACTGAAAAGTTATATCATGGGTGTTTCTAATCCCCTGCAAATGTGCAATAATCAGTTTAAATGACAGTTGTGCTTCACTAAATACCCATTACTACAGGTATCAAGTTTCAATTTATAAAACATGGCATTCCTATCTACTAACTTTAACGCATGCACAGTCTCTACTTCTTCCTTTAATGCAAGTTTCCCAGGCCAAGTAATGCTTGTCATATTTCGTCATTCTTTTTTGAAGGTATTGATATACTTCACTGCAACATAGGTATGTTCACTGCAAACCTCTTGCAATTCTTTGTAACACTGTCTTGCATTCCAAACTCCAGTGCATTCAATCTTCAACCACCTCTTCTGATCATATTTTAAAGTCACTGTAAATACTCCATGATCCACTGTTCAAAACTGCATTATATTTCTTGATGCTGCTGCACAGGAGCATGAGGGGTCATTTGCTCTAAGGAATAGTGACCATTCTCTGGTATAAATTATATTGCCAGGCTCCATTTCATGGCATTGTTACTGCATTATTTGCTGCATAAAAAATCAGCCCATGTATAAAGTTGGGATTCAAGTTAGAGATATTTGCAATATGGACAAACATCAATGGCATAGGTAATCACATACCAAAATTTACCAACTGCAGCAGAAAATATCAGAACAGTAATAACAAAAGATTTTATTGAACATCATTTTGATTAGTGTTCTTCATTTAATTTCTTTTAATAATGCCAATTTCATTTGCCATTTTTCTTCTTAGTAAAGTCATTACTTGTGACCATTTTGTTGATATAATCTCAGAATGTCACAATGTAAATCCTATTCCATCTTTCTTTTTTCCCCCAGTATTGAAGATATTGTTCCTTGTCAATATTGAAATTGATCTCTTTAGTGTATTAACCTTTTTTTTTCTCTCTCTCCCTTAAAGTATACATAGTATAGTTTAAACTAGGGAAATAGAGTTTAGTTGGGACTGAAAACAAAACTGTCAAGTTTAGAATTGGAATTTATTTGTAAGGTATAAAAACAAGTTTCCCATACTATACAGTGCTATTAAACACAGATTGGGATAAAGTATTAGTTTACGATTATTGCATAAATAGAGTTTGTGTGCCTTTCATTCTCTTATTTTTCTTATGTTATATGGATATAAATTATAACTGATAGCAGTGACAGTCAAATTTGTTTTGTTTGCCTCAGACATTGCGTATTTATAATCAATCATAAAAGTCTCACACATTACTGTTTCTAACATGAAAAATATACATAGTACATTGAGAAGGTAATGCGTTTGAAACTAGAATTGTCTGGGTACTCCGGTTTTTCCCACCATCACATACACCGGTGCTCCATTCATGTATCATCAGTGTCACCGCCTGCAGTGCCATATGTAGTTAAAGCAGGCATTAAACACTACCCAACACAAGAATTACATACATTAATTTCACCACAAATACATATTTTGGGCAACCTTGAATCCAAAAAAGACATTCTTAGAAAAGGACCTGAACATTTCTCTGTGAACAGCATAATTTACAAATGAAAATTTGGATAACTTCCAAACTTGTGTGTAACCCCAGTATCTTTCAAGAATGTAACAAAAGTTCCTTTACATGGAAGATTTTTAAGAATTTTAAATTTGCTCAAAATTGATTTAACATTTATTAAAATACCATGTATTAAAGATATTTATCTCACTTATAAAATTTATATCTTGAATTTTGTGGAAATAGACTGCTAAGCACCTTTCATTTTGAATCACTTTTGCATAACTGGTAAAATGTAAGTGATAAACAAAATTTTACTGTATAAAAAAGTATATCTCATTAAAATATTATTATTATTATTATTATTTTATTTATATATGTATAATATGAGCTAACCATTTCCAAAATGTTCCTTGTTAAATTGTTTAAGTTTTCTAATACTTATTTCTCAAATTGGAAGTCATGATTCATTTTTCTTTTTCTTTGTTTCTTTTCTTCTTTAATTCTTGACCATGTAAATGGAACAGAACTTCAATATCATTACTTGATTTTAAAAGATTTGACTCTCCCTAGCTTAGCTTCATAATAGGACTGTTTCTATTAATATTTGTCTTGATTAGTTGGAGTAGATCAAAGAATAAGATTTTGTAAGAATAGTTTATTACAAAATAGGGGGAGAAAGACATGTGAAGGGATATATGTGAAATTCTTTTTTTTTTCTATTCCTTATGTTAGGATTATTGTGCTTTTTTTCACTAGCATATTTTACAATCCTTTGCCTTCAATTTATAATAAAGCAGTCGAGTTGAAAGTCTTTTTTCTTTCTTTCTTTCATCTTTCCCTCATGATTGTTTGTGTTCAAATGAACAAATTGATATCTTAATAATGGAATAATTCCTATAATAATGGAACTATAACATTAATGCTATATTATTATGCTCATGCTCACAATTAGTTTATATGTAAATATATGAGAGATAAATTTAATGGCTCGTGAACTGTAATAAATAGTTTTGTCTGTTGGAACAAGGTAATTGTGGTGTGCATAGATATTTTACTTTATCCAAATCTACCACTTAAAAAGTTACACAGTACAAACTAATGGCTCTCCAAACTTTCAAAATATATGTGCATGTATTCATGGGTATCAATAAAGTGAATTCAAAATTATTGTTTTGCCAGAATTATGATGTTAGGACCACTAACAGGGTATATGCTGAAATATTTTTTTATAAGCTCTAAGTTAATACTTTTTACTAAGAACAAACACAAGAAAATAACATTGCGGATTATTAAGATAGTAAAGGAATAAGTAACATTAACAGTAATATACACAGTTATCTCTTTGATAAATCAATGAATGGTACAGCACAATCTTTTCAAGGCTAGTGTTATAATGTTGAAACATATTCTCAGCATTGCCAGCCTACTTTAAAAGGCTGACCCTTTGCAGCTATTTGTAGCCTTTGTAACATGAAATAAGATGATAATGATGATGATAATAATATTATCAAAGTGGCTTCTGAGCATCCCTTTGTCCCCTTAATCTGGGGCAACACAAGCCTAATGGTCCATATAAAATGTATTATATCCCTGATGTTAGTACTTCTATAAATCATAGCAAAATGTGCTGAACATTTTAAAAATCCTTCCCACATTTCTTAAATAAAGATTCTTGTGGAAGTTCTTCAGTGCATCTTCACGCTCTAGCCATTACACATGGTGTACATGAGCAGTAAGCTATGAATGTGAGTTATGTGTCATTTCTTGACCTTTTTAATTAATTGGTACCTGAGGTTCATTACAAGTCCACAATACTCTCTCCATAATTTTCCCTCTAGTTCCCATTCTACCTAATTCAGCTTCTGCCGTTCCATTGACAAGCCCAAGATTTGTTTACAAAAATTTATATGACCCATATCCATATTTGCCCCCCCTTCCTCCAAACCCCATATTTCTAACCCATAGAGCATTTTTGCATCCACTACAGCTGTATAAGCACTCTATAACCATTTTATTTGCATTTCTGGTAATTTATCTAAGCATGCTTAGATACTTTTTAGTGCAATTTTAGCTTTAGCCAGTACCATTTTCTGTTACTTACTCCAACCCCGATATAATTACTTACAAATAACCCAAAGAAGTTTTGCAAAACATAGTTTATTGGGTATGATTGTCCTGGCCATTCTTAGTTATTGCGATATATTAAAACATATGCTTGGTATGTTAATTATAATGTTCTTGCACATGTTTACTGTGTAATACATTGTTTTAAATTACCGTACATATTAATAGCCTGCTTCCGTGAAGTAAAATAGCTTTCATATTTTATCTATATTATGTTTCAAAGGCTTTTGTCATTGATTTGCTTAAATAGCTAGGGAAAAGGCAGGAGCATTGTTTAAAAGCCTAGTAAAAGTTAGAAAAATTGTTTATAAACTGAAAGAGGTTAAAAGATAGTAAAAGGCATTTATATAAAGCTAACAATCCGGGCCCTATTAATAGCACAAGATGGCTCATCGTTTATAAGTACATATGTATATCATTACTGCATGCAACATAAACTTCTTAGGAGTAATACAATATTGAAATACTTATTTGTAGTTAAAGTGGACACCACTTACTTTATATCTGCAGATTCTGTGATACCACATTTCTTTTTTCATCCGTTCTGTAGCGTAAGTTATTTAAATATCAACCCTCTCTTGGTAGCTATTTAAATCACAAATCATTTAAATAGATGAAATTATAGAAGTTACAGATATTAGGCAAATATTGCTTTAGTATATTTTGATCTCGTTTACGTAAACATGCATAATTTTATCAACTTTTAGCTTACTTTAACAATTTTATAGCCCACTTTAACAATATATAGCCGATTTCCTAATCACCTGAAGGAATGCTATGTATTTCCCATCACTTCAGGTATGTTATGTCTCGCACTCCGCGATTGACCGAGGAAGAGAGCAGTCCTGGCCTTCTACAAGTTTCTTCTAGTGAACAGCATCTGCAAGAGCCTGCATGGTCACTTCTAGTAGCAATCAGCCAACGGTTGAAGGACCACCCTACGGCGACCCTAGCGGAGACTGGCAGTGGGCAGCATCCCTCTAATAGCCTTGTCTCCCTCCGGCCGTATCCGCCGGAGATCCCCCATAGCTGGAGACCAACACCTGCGCTTCGAGGAGGACCGCAGTGGGCATTGGCCCCTTCAAGGTGCCTCCTGGAGGAAGCTCGTCGAGCTTCTCCACCAGCGCCATCCCCTGATCTGCCGCCGACACCAACTCGCCTGGCCGCATCCTGCCCTGGAAGAGAGCGAAGACTTTCCCTCCCCTTGCCTCCTGAGCTTCAACCTGTTAATCCGACGTACTTGGCACTGACTGACCGATTGACGATACCGCGGGCTCACAAGGCCAAAGCCAAGGATCCGGACTGTGGTCTGGACCCGGGTTTCGCCCCAATCGGCGCGTCGCAAGACGTCCGGCCCTCTGTGGGGAGCCAGATGGCACCCGCAAAAGACAATGACCAGCCGAGTACCACCGTCAAGGTAATATCTAACGAGATGAGCACTACCGGCCCATCAACCTCCTCCTCCTCCTCAAAACCTAACCCCGGCCCACGGGCTTTAGCCCTGAAGGGCAGATCCAAGAAGACTTCTGGCAAGAAGTATTCCTCCCGCCTAGTCAACCAAGTGACTGCGGTCCCTCTCACCCCGGAAGTGGCGCAACCCACTTCCACACCAGTTGCTCCCTCTGCCCCCTCCCAGGTCCAGTCTACCCTGGTGCCTGAGAGCACAGCAGATTCCGATGACTTTATCACGGTGGTCCACAGGCGCCGAAAGACCTCCGGTTCAAACCCGGAGGGGCGCGCCTCCCCTACCCCTGAAGCAGCCACCATCCCCGAGAGCCATCGCTCACAACGGGCGGGAAGAATACCGCCAATTGTGGCCGACCCCTTTCCCATCCATGTCAGAGTCATGACGGGCAGCGCTCTCGGAAGAGCACCAGGCCACCCGTTACCCCAAAAGTGTCGTCATCCGGACCAAGAACCCCGAGGATCACGAGAAGGCAAGGGAGGTTCTGAGGAAGTGTGGAATTCAGTTCCACACATATTCCCTCCAGAAACCGAACGTAGTCCGACGTGTGATCCGAGAACTTGATTCGGACACCGACCCTGAGGACATCCGTGTTGGCCTGGCGGAGGAACACGGAATCAATCCGCGGACCGTCGTCCAATTGACCAGAACCTCCTGACCCGAGAGTGCTGAGCCCACCAAGGTCAAGATTCCCTATTTTTGGTCATTGTTGAGAAAGATGGGGTGGGAATTCCCAAGATAGACGAGGTGACCACCCTGTATAGCACAAGAATACGGGTCGAGCCACACCACGGCAGAGAGGGGCCGGCTCAGTGCTATAGATCCCTGCGCTTCCACCACTCTGGCCACGCATGTGAGCGGAACACCGCTTGCTTGCGCTGTGCAGGTGAACACCACGTCAAAGACTGCCCTCACCCCAGAGAGGTAACTAAGTGGGGCGCCATATTGGCATTTATGGCGGTTGCCCCAAAAACTGGAGATCATTCAGGCAAGGCAGGGCAGAGCCATTACCAACCCTGCGAATGTGCGTCCAGGCACAAGCTTTGCCAACGCTATGTCGAGGCACGTAGAAGTGCTTCGACAGGCTGAGGCAACGCTGGCTGTACCTGCAAACCAGACCGAGAGCTCGGAATCTCAGGTCACCACCGCCTGCGCCCCCTAGGGAGCAGAGACCTAAGCAGGAGAAGAAGAAACAGGCACGGCCTCCCAAGCCCGTGGCTCAGACTGCCGCTGCGGCCAACTTAACCCCGGCACCTGCAGCAGCAACAGCCGAGCCAGCTGCCCCGCACACCGCGGGCGGCCAGCCCAGCCAAGCGGCCACGCAGCTTTCCCCTCCAGAGCAGCAAGCAGCTCCTGTTGGCTCGACCAATGAGAGCGAAGCTGCTGCTCCAGCCACTGCCCAAGCAGTAGCTTCACCTTGGGAAAACCTCTCCGTGCCTGCTGACGATATGACCGAGTTTTCCGAGCTCTCAGCCTGGTTTGCCGACCTCATATCGCGATCCCTCCCCGTATTACGACGCTGCAGTGAACTGACAAGCCCCCAAATCCCCGCCCTTCAGAAGGTCACGATCATGCATGAGACGTCGCGTCTGCTCTTCACTGACTCCAGCTCGTAATGGCGGTGCTTAGAACCCTTAGATCTTTGCGAGTTGCGTTCTGGAGTATCTTGGAGTTTATAGATGATCACAGGATTGATATCCTAATGGTCTGCGAGACGCATCTGCACGCTGGTATTCCATTCCATCTGTCAAGTTACGTCGCCCATCGGACGGATCGACCCGGCCGACAGGGCGGTGGTACGGCTATATTTATTAAAAATCACCTTACTCACACTCCTATCACCGTTCCTCCGCTACAGCACTTAGAAGCGACCGCCATAAGGATCTCCTTTCTGGGGTCGGAAATTGTGCTAGTAGCGGTATATGACCCGCCGGACGGCCACTTCTATGAAGCGGACCTGAAGGCACTCCTCAACCTCGGACACAGAGTTTGCATCAAGGCGGACGTCATTGATTTCATGGTCACCAGAAAAATTCCGTCCATCTGGACCTCTCGGTTGTGAACGCGCTGGACTCCGACCACAACGGGAGGCCTTCCACGGAGCTCGATTTCCGGGACTCCCATCCCGCAAGACATGTCAGTTCCAATCCTACGCGGCGGCAACAACCAACTCCTTGTCCGAACCTCTACCGCCTCTCCCCTCCGCGGTACCACCTGCCGCGCTTCCTACCCCTGCTCCAGTGCCTGCAAATCTTTCGCAGTCGTCCTCCACCTCTCACGCTCTCAACCATCCACCAACGGCTAAAACCAACCGCCCCCACCAACATCCATGCCCGGAAACCAACACCAACAGGACGCTCAGGAAGCCATCAACCAAGGGTGCAGGCACGACCGCTTCCAGCGCCAGCCTCCACTCCCACACTGACATTGCAGCTTTCAGCGCTGTAACAGACCGCATTCCGTAGAGGCTGCAGATCCAGTTCGCAGCTGCCTCGATAGAGGCCCTCTTGTCCCGGGCGCCTACATCAACCCCTGAAATGGTCATGATTCAGACAGTCTTCAACTTCTGCACCTCCAATGGCTTCTAATCCTCAGCGGCCCTCATCGTACTCCACCCTGAGGATCTGCAATTGGAACGCCAACGGCCTCCGCAGGCAACTTGCGGAGGTCGCCGACTTCTTGGCGGTGCAGCGGGTGAACATACTCCTGGTGCAGGAGATCCACCTACAGCCTCATCAGCGATGCAGCCTCCCTGGGATACGGTCCTACCGGTCCGACCGGGATGATGGCTTCGCCGGCACGGCCGTGTTCGTGCACCGTTCCATTGACCATCACCAGCTCTACATCTCCCGGACAAACAACCTGGAAACCACAGATGTACGGGTAGAGACCAACAGAGGCCCTCTGTTGCTCTAATCTGCATACCTTCCACCTGCTAAACCTGTACGAGCCACAGAACTGGACCGCCTCTTCTCAACACCTACTGCCACTGCTGCTGCGGGTGACTTCAACTGCAAGCATCAAATCTGGAATTCCTCTATCACCACTCACCGAGGTCGCACACTCCACAACTTCCTAACATCCAGGAATGTTGTGGCTCTCGCACCAAGGGAACCGACCATACACTACGGGGACCGAAGGCCCCCAGACTGGCTGGACATTGCCCTGGTGTGAAACGTGCAGCCTCATATCACCCTCTTCACAGTTCCTACCCTCTCATCAGATCACTATCCTTTCCTTCCCCAACAAGCCTACATCCAGGCCACCAAGGCCCCTTCCCTCTCCCAGGACAACAGACTGAGAAACCTTCGCCCGCATCAGGGAGGAGACTCCCCCCACCCCAGCAACAGTGTCACTCGCCTGCTGAAATAGAGCATTTCGTAGATACCATCACCATCCAGATGTCCGCTGCTGTGGTTCGATCGTCTCCACAACCTTGGACGACCTCCTACAACAGGAATCCGCTACCCCAGGCAATTCGTGACATCATCCGGCGCAAGAACCGCGCCAGGATGATGTACATGAACACCCGCAGCCCAGCAGATCGCCGGGAGTATCGCCATCCTCAGGAACTCCTGAAGCTGGAGCTTCGAGACTTCCGAAACGAATGATGGGAGGAACGGCTCTCCACCTTGCGTGTGGAGGACTGATCACTGTGGCACATGACCATGACACTTCTGAACCTCCCGCGCAAGGACCCTCCACTACGTCATGGACTAGCCCTGGCCCAGTCCGACAGACAACAAGCTGCTGCTCTACAAGCAGGTTCTCCGACCTGCAATCACATACGCCAGCGAAGTCTGGGGCGCTGCTGCCAGAACTCACCTAGACCGCCTTGAAACCTTGCAATTCCGCTATCTGCGAATAGCCACCAACTCCCCATGATACCTACCTAACCGCACAATCCGTCAGGATCTGAACATCCCGACACTGATGGAGCACATCCTGCGCCTGGCCAGATCCTTCTTCCAAAACCTCCCAAATAATTTCCATACCGATATCCGCAGTCTAGGTGAGTACGACATCGATCCAGGGGATCCCTATAAACGCCCCAGACTCCTGCTGGGCACTTAACACAAACAACCACACATCCAAATCTCCTGCATAAATCCAACAAACAAACACCCTAAATTTCCCCTAAGTAATCAATATCCTACAACATTTACTCTTCCTGCTATTCCCGTCCCTAAACAAAAACTCCTTCACCTCCAGTAGAGGGCCTAGCCCTGATCTGGAAGTAGACGGAAGGAGGTTTGCCTCCTTCCAACGTCAACTCGTTGCTGCTTCATCCCTCAGAATTCTCATTGGCAGATGACTACAAAGTTACAAACCTTCTTCTCCCAATCACGAGGATGGTTGACGATATTGCCACTCCCGTTTGTTCCCAGATTCTTATTTAAAAACAGTGTTGATCAAATCACATTTGGTGTTCCTGTATTTTAAAGACCACATTGGGGATTGGTGACCACAACTAGCCCCGCTACACAAGGAGTTGAGTTATATGTTGCTAAATGGAGCGTATATGACGTAGCGGTCAACTTGCTGATTTTTCCTTGTTGGTTAAGTTCATTAAAGTGCTTACTTATATATTTATTTACTCTTTTTCAACAGTATTTGGACACCATCGTCGGAGTGTATATGTGTGCCTATCGCGAATGATTCGTGTAGACATAAACCTGTAAATATTAACTTGAAATACTTGTGAATATGTGAAAGTGAAACCAGTGTTTATAGTGTCTGTTCTGATTTAGTGAATTAAATTGGCGTAGGTGTATTTTCTTTTGGTGAAGTGGGTCATGCTCAGTGTATATATAACTGTTATAACAATATCCTTCAAGAGAGGGACGCGCTGCCGTGTGCCGCTGTTGCACGCACTCTGCGCGTTCCCAAGCCAAGCCAGAGGTCCCAGCAGGCCTTGCAGCTGTGGAGCGTTGGCCGCTACGAAGCATCATGGCGTCTGCTTAGACATCAGCTGTTGCCACAGCCCTGGCACAGGCCGGCCCAGAAAATGCTGAAGGCGACGGACCGCCGCCCTCTCTTATAGCGGCTGCTGCCGCTAACTATGGCCAGATGCCGCCGCCGCCGACGCCCAAATTAGCCAGCCAGCAACCAGCTAAAATGGATACGAACGAGAAGGAAGAAAGAGCAAGGGATCGTGAATTCAAACGACTACAACGAGAGGTTGCAGCTATTCAGGAACAAATCACGTTCTACCAGAATAGTCTCATGATTATGGAACCTGGAATTCTAATCAAACACGTTACCAACGCCCTCGCGCTGTGTTACTTAAACCACGCACAGAGAAAACGCGAGCTTGTGCAGATGGACGAGGGGTGGTGCACTGCCACTGCGCGCAAGCGCCCTCTCCATGGCAGTGACACCCACAGCAGTGCCTCCGAATCCGAGCTCCCCGGGACACCGTTGGGCAAAAAGAAAAATAAGACTAAACATGTCCATCACACCCCAATGTCCACTAGCAACAGCTTCTCCGCGCTTGCAACAGCAAAGAACACATAGGACGTGGAACAGAAAGCCCAAAGCAACCTCCACAGCCCCGACGGAACCCACACCCAGCTGACCCGAGACGCCAACGTCAAAACCCGGCTCCCTCCACCTCCAAATCTTTCCTCCCGTCCACCACCAAAACTCTTTCCCCCTCCATCTCCAGAACCAAGACACCCTCCACCTCCAAAACAATTGATCCTTCCTCCTCCTCCTCCTTAGCAACTGCTCCTCCTCCAATGATCCCCCTTCCACATGCGCCATCTCAGCTCCCGCTGAGCAGAAGCCACCGCGGATAATCATCCCGGACAGCTGGCACACAACGAAAGCTCTTCACATTCTCCGGAACTCCCTCCCGGCGGGTTCTTTCAAATTACAGACCACACGCCACTGCCTCAATCTCTTCTTCCAGAGGAAACAAGACGCCATCCCCACGATGAACCGCCTGAAGGACGCAGGGACTGAAATTTTCAGCTTCACCCCCCGGAGTGAGCAACCACTCCGGTTCGTCATCAAGCGGCTCCCCGAGGACCTGGAGGAGGACTTCGTCCGGGAAAACCTCGTTGAGAAAGTCTACACCGGCGTCCAGGTACGTAAAATGCAGTCCCGAGGCTGACCTCTGCCAAATTTCCAGGTAAGTCTTGACAGGACCACAAAAAATCAACTGTTATTACAGGAAAGAGAGGTGTGCCATATGATGGTCGCCATGGAGGTCCTAAAAACCAATAACAAGATCACACAATGCTATAATTGTCAACAGCTAGGGCACACTTTTAAAATGTGTAACATGACCTCCCGGTGCGTCCTCTGCAGTGGCGTCCACCGTCTGGCTGACTGCCCAATAAAGGCACAGGATGCCGTCGAACCCCGGTGTGCAAACTGCGGGAAAACACATCCTGCCAGTTAAGAGGGTGTGAGACGTTTAGAAACGAACGCCACCGCCGTCAACTAGCAGCCATGGCCAGGACAACTCCCAGTGCCCCTCCAGAGCCAACCCCCATTCTGAACCCGGCCCAGGTTAAAGCCGGCGTCTCATTTGCAGGCGCCACAGGAGGTCAAACGGCACCCATGCCGCCACCCAATGGCCCGCCTCCAGATTTCATCCCCACTCAAGCGCCTTCTGGCGATCTGAGTGGTCTAAAAGACCTACTGAATTTCTTTAAATCTTTTGATTTGCCGGCACTTCTGCCGAAGGTGCAGCCCTTCACTACTAAATTTAAAAGCTGCACGGGCACCTGGAAGAAAATCGACACCATCATATGCCTTTTATCCACCCTCTTCGAATAAACGGCTCATGTAAGTGGAGGTATATCTTTAACCGCGCGCTCCTGTGGAATGCAGACGGCATCTACAGACAGCAGCATGAACTTGAAAACTACCGGCGGCGTAACAAAATTGATATCGCATTCATTTGCGAAACTAAATTAAAACACTTTCAAGCTCAGGGGTTACCAACTTTTTCGGACTGATAGACTCGGCAGGCATTGGGTTGGCACCGCTATTTTATTAAAAAACACAATTGCTCATGCTCCTGTTACGCTTCCACCATTGGCAGCATTAGAGTGTACGGCTCTCAAAACTCGTATTAACAAACGCACGGTGATGCTGGTAGCACACTATCGGCCCCCCGACTCCCCAAATGTTATACAAGATCTCGAGAAAATCCTCAGACTGGAGGAGCACGTTATAATTGCAGGAGATTTCAATGCTCGGCACCCATGGTGGCATTCACGTCGAGCAAACGCGGCTGGAAATCTCCTGGTTGAACTTATAACTGACATCGAGGCCCACTTCCCCCAGAACCCACTTTTTGGCACAGATCGGGGCACTTTGACCCCGAGATTTTGGATTTCGTGATTTAAAAAAATGCGGCACTTTCACAACATTTCACAGTGTATCACAGTTTGGACTCCGACCATCTGCCCGTGCATTTTGACATTTGCGGCGCTATCACAACGGGCACAACCGGCCCACAAAAACGGGCGGAGACAGGCTAGGATGTCTTCTCCACACAAATGCACCAGATGGCGCAGCCCAAACTATCATACTACAGCGAAGCAGACATTGACGCCGCCATTGAAAGCTTTACTGCTTCGCTGCGCATGGCCAAAAGAAATGCTATCACACACACACCAGTAGTCCACCCAGTTTTTGCACGTACCCCGAGGTGGAGCTTCTCATTGCGCCGCTTGACGAGACTTTGACAGTACACCCGTCAGCCCGAATACAAAATGTAAGCAAAATGGCTACGCAAGGTCATTCGGCATCAAATTCAAGTTAAAATTGAGCAGTCGGAAAACAGAATGCTGAGTACCACACATCTGGACCATTCTTTGTGGAAATTATTAAGGGCATTTAAAGTCTCCTCTAGTGTCAACACCGGCTCTGAGGCGTTGCACACTCAACTCGGCCTGTACTTCTCCTCAGAGGAGAAAGCCGAGGTGTTCGCCGACTGTCTCAAAGACAGGTTCACAGAAAACCCCATCCAGGAAGAGGAGGTGGGGACTTGAGTACAAAACTGGTTGGTGCAGAAGCATGAGCAAAACATAAAACACATTACACCGCAGGAAGTGTACAAGCTCATTAGGAAATTGCCTAATGGGAAATCCGCCGGCCCTGACAAAGTGACTACTGAGGAACTCAAACATCTCCCGAGAAATGCCCTGGTGCAGCTAACCAAGATATTTAACGCCTGCTTGAGGCTAAACAATTTCCCCGCAACTTGGAAACTAGCGAAGATAATTATGCTCCCAAAAAAAGGGAAAAGCACCAGGCAACCTCAAAATTATCGCCCCATTAGTCTCTTGTCTACTATTGGAAAATTGCTCAAAAAAATTATTCTTTGTCGACTCCAAAAACAAGTTTCGGAGATGAATGCATTGTCAGCATCTCAGTTTGGTTTGAGAAAAAGTCGTTCCACAGAATTGCAATTGCTTAGATTAGCTGATGACGTCACCGAGCAATTTAACAATGGAGCTTCGACTATGGCGCTATTTCTGGACGTAGAAGCCGCTTTCGACCGGTGCTGGCACAATGGCCTCATCTCTAAATTGCACCGCAACTTTCCCGGCCTCCGAAATCTCATGTTTTTACTGCACAGTTTTCTAGAAAACCGCCGCTTCTACGTCCAAGTGGGTCACGCTTCCTCTCGGGAGCGCGTTATGCAGGCTGGCGTGCTACAAGCAGCATTAATGTCCCCTCTTTTGTATATACTATTCACCAATGATTTCCCCGTGGACGCCAGATAACATAACTCCATGGCACGACAGCTCACGGGGAACCTTGGCATACCGCCCGGCCGCTGCGTCCCCCATCTCGGTCCACTACAGACGTCATGGATGGGGTGCAGTATTGGAGGGTGAGACGTGGTCAGCGCCTCGAGCCCCTCCCGGCCGGTTAATGCGGTCCTCACGACCTGGAGCCGCTACTTCTCCATCAAGTAGCTCCTCAATTGGCCCCCCAGGGACCTCACGAGGCTGAGTGCACCCCAGTCCAGGTCTCCCAGCGGGGGAAAAATCCCCACGCCGGTACTGGGGATCGAACCCAGGTCTCCCGCTTGGTAGTGGACGCCAGATGCAAAGTGGCTATGTATGCTGACGACACTGCCATCTACAATCACCATAAGAATCCTCGTTTTGGTATTTTAGAAATGCAGCGGTATGTTGACCGCTTTCTGTCATGGCTCCACGACTGGAAAGTAGAAATTAACGCAACTAAATGCCAGCTAATCTATTTTTCCCAGCGGCTCAAATCTCCGGCAATGGACCTAACGGTCGGTAGTCAAAGACTGCACTGTCGTCAGCAAGTGAAATACCTAGGCGTCACCATGGACCGCAAAATGCGGTGGACCACTCACATTAAAAATACCGCCAACAAAGGGCGACAGCGGTTATAGTTATGCGCCCCCATTCCTCGCAGTAAAAAACTGCATGTAAAATCAAAACTTATATTGTACAAAGCCTTCATAATGTCAGTAGCCCTGTATGCTTGCGTGGCGAACCAAAACACCGGAAACATTCCAGGATCCGAATGTTTTAACTTAAACACCTCACACCGCACCCAGCCCATTCCAACGGTCCCAGGCCAGCCACAGCTAGGACAGAGGCCACCAAACATGGCGTCAAACAAAACTGAATTTCCTAGCTGCCGCTCAGCGGAAATGTACATAGTGTAAATAGTGAAGTGTATATTTGTATAGTATCGTGTGTGCGTGCGTGCATGTGCGTATGTTTGTGTAAGTGATCATGCCTAATGGGACGTGCTTCGCATGGCCATGTGCACATATGTATATAAGTAGAAAAAAAAATCTGTTGGTAAATCCAAACAACAATAAAACATACTGAACTCAACTGTTCTCCGTGACCTAAAGGCGGTCACTGAATGGGTTGTAGCCAGCCCAAAAGGCTATCTGTATGAATACATAGATTATAATTTCATGACATTTTAAGCCTGTAAGCCGGGCCCAAATGTACCGGCAACAGGCCACATTTCAAATAAAGAAATCTGAATCTGAATCATCCCTCAAAACACTACATTTCATACCTCAAAACACAACCAGCAGACAGATTCCCTAGCTCATTTCCGAGGTAAAGCCGCGATGCGGCTCGGTACTGCGGCATCGACACACGACCGGGGCATGCCCTGATTGACCAGTTTTGCGTCTGGCGTCTATGTTATGTCTCGATGTTGCGTTGGCTTGCACTCGTCAACACAGTTCGTAACGTGTCAGTTTCGTATATTTCTGCAGCTGTTGTGATCTTGAATAAAATGAAACTGTCTAGCGTTGCGATTTATAAACGGAAAAGCACTTCTTCATCCTATACAAAAGTTTTAGTGAGCAACAGGGTTACCAAGTTATAAGACGGGCAAAATTTAGTTTTCACGGATGACGGATATTATTAGCAATTATTAAGTAATATATATTGATTTTCTTAAAAAAATCTCCCACGGATGTAAATCTTTGTGCACCTACAAGTCAGTGTCTATTAAGCAATGTAACAGCTATATTTTATTTAGAGCTAACAGCAAAAAACTTCTCGGATAACTGAACAACTCCGCAAACATGACACTGTGGTATAAGGCCATATGCTTATCAGAGTTAATTCTGAATTCAGCATAGTGAACGCAGTGCTAATGCGTTCTTTTTTTAATTACCTAATTGAACAGAAGGCTTTGCGGTATGTACGATATTTTAGAAAAGAAGGGTTAAATATGCATAATTAAAGGAATGGTTGTTAAGAGGTGTACAGGGAGCCTAGTAGTGCGCGGTACCAATATTGCCAATGCAAAGTAAATATGCTCTTGCCACATTTGCTTTTTCATGGAAAAAATAAGAAACATCTAAAAGCAGCTGAACTCTTTTTAACTTCACAGTCAAAAATACCATTTCAGCCTATTGAAGAACCGTATGAATTGCAGAAGCTGTTCTCACGTTGTTTGTAGTTAATCACTTTCCTTGATCAGGATAATCTTTCAGACCTGATCAAGAAATTGTTCCAAAGTGCTGACCTTTTAATTATTTTTATATTTGTTTATCGCATCAATGACCTCGTTCCTGTGAAATCTTCGTCCTCCAAGACGATTTTTGAGGTTTGGGAACAGGTCTAGATCTGGCGAACAGGATGGATGTTCAGGCAGTTAGAACTTTAACTCGCACTTGTTTCCCATTGCTATGACTGAGCGATAGGCCGGAGCATTGTCATGATAAAAACAATTTTTTTTTATTTTTTTTTCCAAATGAGGTCCTTTTCTTTTCACTTCATCATTCACCCTTATACTTACAAGGAAGCTTGTAATAAAACTAATTCTGCTTATATTACGTTGATTAGCATTATGTAGATAATAGATTAATCTTTACGTAGAATAGCAGGTTTCTTTGCCGAACAGCTGGAGGACATCATGTGAAAGGAACATATTTGATCCCCCCCCCCTTTTTTTTTCCTTACAAGGGACAAAGTAACAAAGACAATTTCTGCTAATGTTTATCTCGATTAGCGTGATGTAAATAGAAGAATATGCTTTTTAACAATAATTTGTTCCAGAGATGTAGAGAAATTCATGCGAATGGAACACATCAGATTTTAACCAACTCGGTTAATGTATCGGATAAATTAAAATATTCAAAACCTTTTATCGATCGACAGCTCTAATTTCAGAACCAGTTTAATGAACTTTAAATGTACCATATGCCGTTTAGCGTCAATGGATGTTGCCTTGTTTAAACATTATTTCTCAAAAAAAAATTAGAGAATGAGTGGTTTCTGGTTGGATATCAATCATTGTTGCCTTTGCTCATAAAATAGTTTAAGTATAGAACAATTTAACCTGTTAGGAGCAACAGATATAGCATTTCCTCGAATAAATAAAAACTTTTGACTTCTACCTCCTATTATTCTACTAATTATTAGAAAAATTGAATGGCCTTACAAAAATTATATGTTGCATATAATTTGAAAGATTGCTAGCATTTTCAGCAATATTATGTTTAATATTCTGTCATAAACTAATCAAATCTTGCCTTAGAGGTACTGTAAGGTTTTAGCTTCCTCAATTGCATCACTTCTTTTTTTAGGCCGCGTTGTGGGCGACTGGTTAGACCACTCATCTTTCACCGTGTCGCCTAACCCGGGTTCGATCCTAACTGACCGCATGTGAGATTTGTGGTGGACAAAGCGGTACAGGAGCGAATTTTATCCGGGTTCTCCGGTTTCCACCGCCATTGTAGCACTTTTTGTTTGAGGCCGCGCCGTGACCGAGTGGTAAGATCTCTCGTCTCTCAGCTAGTAGACCCGGATTCGATCCCAAGCGACCGCATGTGAGATTTGTGGTGGACAAAGCGGCGCTGGTCCATTTTCATACCATGTATCATCAGTGTCATCGCCTGCGGCGCGATTTGTAGTAAAAAGCGGGCGTTAAACACTACAGGAAAAAGAAAAACTCATTTTATTCAAACACTGTGATTGGAACTATCATAAAAAGTTGGCAGGTATGACCAAAGTATAAGAAAGGACACAGTAAAACCTTCTGGCAAACAAAGAGATTAGAATTTCAAGCGTTTCATGTAGTGACCGTCTTTTAAAGGACCATACTATTCCGTTAACCTGTATATTTTCTTATTTCCCTTCTACTTACAAGGAACTAGTAATAAGACTAATTCTATGTTTATCTTGTTTAGCATATGTAGATAACAGATTAATCTTTTGAATATAAGGTTTGCTTGCTGAACAGCTAGATGACATCATGTGAATGGAACACATTAGATTTTTTTCCCTTCTACTTACAAGAGGCCAAGTAATAAGGACAATTTTTGCTATGTTTATCTCGATTAGCATGATGCTGATAGAAGAATAAGCTTTTTTAACAATAATTTGTTACAGAGATATAGAGAAAGTACTGTGAATCACATCAGATTGTTTCATAAGAAATTTCCTGTTGTTCTTCATTATACATTGTTCTGCACCCAAATATTCAAATAGCGTTTATTGAACTGTATTTCGTATTAAATTATGTCAAAATTGTGTTTTCATGTTTAGTAAAATATCATATCCCGGTTATTACGCGTTTAAGCTACAAGAGTGCTTAATTACGGAGTTTTACTGTAATTACAATACTCTGTGTTTAGAAATATTTGGTGAGTAACAATCATATTCTATTATTATGGGCTGCTCACAAATTATGTTTTATGTAAAGTTTGTTATATAGAACACTTGATAATATAACATCCGGCTCGAAATAGGATATTGCGGCTTTCAATACCAACTAAAAGATAAGAATATTCCGGTAGGTTAGTTGTGTTTTAAATCAGTAAGCCAATGTGGAAATTTCCTCACAAGAGAACAAACTCAAGCTAAATATTACTGCATAAATATGCTCCCTAAGGTAAGTAGATATCTTCAAAATGCTATCGCCGTTTTAAAGAAATTAGTTATGGTTACAAAATAACACATGTAAGAGTTCCTAAGCAATGTAGTGGTCAACGTATACAATTCCCAATCTGGGTTACCGACTACTAGCATTTATTATTTTTATTTATTTATTTATTTATTTATTTTTTTTTGCATAACGTTCTTTAACCTGTTTGGTCATACTTGGACGATGAATGAAATCGGTGAGATGGTTCTGAAATGATCTCGAAGCTTAAGTTACTTGATATTAGTCTTCTCAGGATAAGGGAAAAACCAGAAAAAAAAAAAAAAAACTTATCCGCGTAACACCCTAAACGAGATTCGAACTCGCGATCTGTTGAGTGTGGGACAGACATCTACCAGCACTCTTCTCAGGCTGGCATACTCGCATCTTGTTGGGAGAATTGTTTAAATAAAACAATGTACCGTCATAATATTAATACTTCAAGATTGCCTCTATCAGATCATTTTTTTTTTTTTTTGACAGAAATAACATTTAAAATAATTTTTTTTTGTTCTATTTATGTGTCGTGTTTAATTGCACGATCATATCGGCGGCATTTCTCTCTGGAACATACTGCCTAGAGGCAATGGTGTTAATGGTACTAACATTTTATTTATTTATTTTTTGCTTTAAAACTTTATTTAGATTTTATTCACACTCATTAATCCGTTCTGACTCTGAGAAGGAAAGGCAATAATCCTGGCTGGAGAAAAAATCCCACCCTAAGTCGGGAATTGAACCCCGGACCTATCACATATCAAACAGATGTTTATCGACAGAGTCACGAGCCAACCAAAATAAATTATTTGTAACTAAAATTAAGCTAGAAACCATAAAAAGATTCTAACTTGTTCCATTCACATGATTTTTTCAGTTCTACTTACAAACTTCTTATAAAAGATTGTACTTCCTTTTGCTCCATGCCAAACGAGATAAACTTTAATAGTATAGCCTATTACTTACTTCCTTGTAAGTAGGAGGGAACCAATGAAATGCAATGTATTAAAGCGATACTCAATTTTTTAGAATTTATCGCTTTGTGGTTGGCACTAAAATTCATTCCTTTGCATGGTTAGGAGTAGAACAAAATAAACAAACAGAAAACGTAAGCCCGCCTGGGTAGTGTGGTGGTAGCGTGTCTGCTTCACATTCAACAGGTCTCGCTTAGGGTGAGTTACCCAGATAAGGTTTCTTATCCTGAGAAGACAAATGTCGAGTAACTTTTAGCTCCATGGATTTCCTGTTTCTCATGCTAATGCGAACGTACGGCATTGCCACAAGAAAAGTGTAACTTCAATAGAAATTGTATTTACTAAAATGTACTGTAACAATAAACTCACGAGCCGCTACTGCTTAGGGTGATAGTATGATAGTACTATCTAAATTATAAGTTTGTTGAAATTGCTGTTTATCATTCCTGGTATCTTTGGGTGATATTTCCATTCACACACATAGTTCTAGGTATGTTCATAATTTTAGTGATCAGGAATGAAGAGGTCTTCAGAGGCTATTCCCAGAAAGTTCAAGATATATTTACATTTCGTTTGTCATAAAGTATCTTAAACATAAGTTTTTGAGTTATATTTGAGCTTGTCTGCGGTGCGGGAATTGGTCTTATTGTTCTGTGAGATAACGTGACCATTTAAATTAAACTATGTCTCATTTGAAAAAAAAAAATAAATAAATAAAAGTTAATACAGTTAAATATATTTTGTAAAATCTAATTACTGGAATTTATACGCTTTTAGTCTTCACGAGGCTGTAGTTCGTGAACTAAAGTCACTTTGAAGGGTTTCAATCTTAAAAACTTGGTAGCTTTATAAATACAGGCTTTTGAAAGAGTCATTTGGTGTGCACTTTCTTGGGGAGCGTTTGAAAAATCCACAAATTTCGTCAATTTTTTCTTCCGGTGAGTTCTCGTTTCTCGGGTTTAACGATCCCGTTGTCATAAACTTATTAACCAAACAGCTCACAGATAATCAGGACATTTCTACTGGAATTGCCTACACACCAGTCTACATGATTCGATTTTTACGTCTGCATTGTAAAGAAAACAAATCTGATATGTTCCATTCATATGATTTTCTTTACATCTCGCTAAAAAAATTATCGTTAAAAAGCTTACTCTTCTATCTACATCATGCAAATCGAGATAAACGTTAGCAGAAATTGTTCTTATTACTTGGTCCCTTGTGAGTAGAAGGACAAAAATCTAACGTGTTCCTTCATATGATGTCCTCTAGTGTTTGGCAAACAAACCTTTTATTCTAAAAATTATTCTTTTACCTATATCATGCTAATCAAGGTAAACATTAGCAGAATTAGCCTTATTACTAGTTTCCTTGTAAGTAAAAGGGAAATGATTAGTCCGCCACGGTAGTATGGTGGTAAGAGTGTGTGCCTCGCATGCAACAGGTCGTGAGTTTAAATCTCGATTGGGGTGAGTTCCCCGGATAAGGTTTTTTCGGGGTTTTCTCTTATCCTGAGAAGACGAATGTCGAGTAATTTTAAGCTCCATGGGCCCCGATCATTTGAGCATCATTTCACCAGTTTCATTCATCGTCCGATATGACCAACCAGATTAAAGGACGTTAAGCCACAAAAAAGAAGGGAAATAAGAAAATGCACAGGCTAAAGCGATAGTCTCGACCTTTAAAAGCCGGTCGCTATGAAAATAATTGAAACTCCAATCTCTTGGCTTGCCAAGAGTACAGAAACGATAAAAGAGAAGAAAGATGTCTTCCCGTTTGATAAAAGTTTAAGTGGCTTAAAATTGAAACCAATAATGCGGAACATCTGGAAAACGATAATTGTACAATAGCAAATTGTATAAGACATAAATTGTTTTATTTATTTATTTTTTTATGAGGTCTACATTTTTTGTGTAGTAGGTTTTTGTATATCTCTTACGGTTTGCCAGTTATACCAAAGTGATCCAAATGAAGCGGTCTTCAGAGATATAATTTCGTTTGTCATAAAAATATCTTAAACATACCTAAGGTATTTTAATCAACTTTGTTAGAGCCATTTCTGAAAAAATTAAAATATTCGAAAAATTTTCCATGTAAAAGGTAGTTAGGGTTGGCGGGGCGGATTTCCTTGAAAATCTTTGTATTGCATCCTTGGAAGATACACAACTTAAATACCAAGTTTGATATTTAACTGACTTTTCGTTTTTGGACTATACTGCCCACAGCTCCCCCCCTCACAAAGACTTTTCTAAAAATGCCTCTTTGGACTCAGGGACCTCAAAACACACATTTCCGGTGAAATATCGGTATCAAGTTTTTGGGTGCAATAAAATTCCTTCTCTATACAACATGTACACAGTACGTGTAGAGAAAGCAATAGTTCTTCAAACTGGAACCTGTCGGAGTGAAATTGGAACTGGGAGTGAACTATCAAATACCTATATTTCTTTATAGATTTTATAAACATTTTACTCTTGACTACACAGTTGCTATTTTCATATGAATGCTGAATCTTATTCAAGTTCGATAAATGCTTTGAATGAAATTGCATAGTCAGAATGTTCCACGGGCCACAAAAGTTTAGAAAATTAATTGTCATTTTTAGAACTGCAGCTCTGAAGCAAACACAAAAACCTTGCAAGGTGGTATTTCAATAAATTTGATTACTGAATTATCATAATTGTTTCAGAATGTTAGCAATTGTATTTTCTATAGTTAATCATTTTGTCATAAGAATATGTTTTGAAAAATTACTGATGGTGTTAGGAAAATTTTGTCGCCTGCAGTTTTACGATAAATACTTCTACACATTCTGATAATTTTAGGTGTATTTAAACGAAAATTAGCAATAATTAATGATACTTAATAAATAGTAATAATAATAATAATAATAATAATAATAATAATAATAATAATAACAGCAACAATACATGGAAACCAAATATGATAAAATAAAATAAAACGAGGCATTTAAATACCTTGGTGAAATAATTCAGGAAAATAGAATCGAGACTAAAGCAAATAAAAGTAGATGCCACAAATTGGAAACAGCATATCGGCTCACACAAAATATTTGTAATAAAAAGTGCATATCTAAACATGCAAAATTAAGACATTATAACTCTGTCATTAAGCCAGAATGTTTATATGGAGCAGAAACATTAATTTTGAACCGAAAACAGAATTAGAAAACCTGGTGAAAAAAGAATGCAAAATTGTAAGGAAAATTTTAGGCCCACAAGTCGTAGGTGAACAGTACAGACTCTGAAGCAAGAATGAAATAAAATTATATACAGATATTCATAGTGATATTAGAAAACACAGGTTAAAATTTTAGGGACATATCAAACGAATGAATTCTAACAGGCTCACAAAACAAGTCATTTAATTTTAGGAAGATAGAAGCAAATCACATGTAGATACTATGAAATGGATTGAGGAAGTAAAAAATTGTTTAAAATTAGCAAGAATTACACAAGAAGATATATTAAACAGAGAGCTCTTCAGAAACAAAGTTCATAAATGGCAAGTTGACCACGAGGGCACACCGAAGAAAAAAAAAAAAACAACTGGAGCAATGTGGACAGACGAGAGAAAAGAAGCCCACAGCCAAAGAATGAGAGAAATTGGGTTCAAAGGAAAACAAAGAGACGTTTCTAAGTACTTTGCGTAATCCCTCATGGGCTTATTCGTGATGAAAAAAAAAAATAATAATATAAACGACCTCCTTCTATTTTTGAAATGGATACTTAAGATTTTGTGTCCATTAAGCAAATTATGAATCCCTATCTTCATTAGTAAGAAAAATAACTAACGTACCGGGAACTGCTTCGACTGTCCTCGAGACTAATCGGCTATGATTCGCTTGGCTAGAGGTTTGAACCGCATCTTGAACCGTGAATATGCCCATTCCATTATATCACACCAGTCAGTCATGCTATTCCCACCTGAGAAGACATGCTACATTATATTGCAAATAGAGCGGAGTTTTATCGTAAGGAGCCCGTTCTGTGCTATAACAATAGGCCTGAATGCAAACAGCCAAAATATTAGAAGTATATTTTTCTTCGTTATTTTTAACTATAATGGAAATTCTTTCTTCACAAACTTAATGGGCTTCGCAGCAAGCCTAGCTAGCCCACAGAATACGCCCCTGGAAACAGGTGTCTTATCTGTATGATATTTAAATAATTGTAGAGCTCGAAGCAGCTAAATGTTGATTTTTTATGGATGCCCAAAGTTTTCAAGAAATATTCGCTATTCAAGAAAATGTTACTCTCGAGGTCTCTTAAAGGACAATATAAAGGCAATAATGCTGGACAAGAGTCTTCACACAAATTCAGTTTTCTGTGAAACACATTTAAAAGTAAGCCACTCTTTCTAAATATTGTATTGGAGCAGCTTTCTGTGAAACACATTTAGAAAACCAATCTACTCTTTCTAAGAATTATATTGGGATAGTTTTCTATGAAGCACATTTACAAAAACAGCAATCTTTCTAGGTATACAATTCGGGCAATTTTCTAGAAAACCAGGCCAAATTTCTAGGTATTTTATTCGGCCTCTTTTCTGTTAAACACATCTATAAAACTAAACTACTCCTTCTAGATTTTCTATTCAGGCATTTTCCTGTGAAACACAATTACAAAACCAAGCATTCTTTCTAAATATTCTTTTAAGTCAGTTTTCTGTGAAAAGCATTTAGAAAATTAAGCTACTCGTTCTAGATATTTATTCAGGTAGTTTTCTTTGAAACACGCTTACAAAAGCAAGCTACTCTTTCCAGATATAGTGTTCGGGCAGTTTTCTGTGGAACACATTTAGAAAACCAATTCACTGTTTCGAGATATTCTATTCAGCAGTTTTCTGTGAAACACATTTAGAAAGCAAGTCTCTTATCAACATTTCAATTGCAGATGAGAATGTGTAGGATTTTCTCTAGATAACGGCATATGCAAAATTAAATGCTCTCTGTTCTTGAAAAGTTTTTTATCTGTGCAACTTGATATCTTTAGTGACATAAAGTAAAGAACTAATTAGTATTATGTAAGAACAAATTAAATAGCAATTTCTTTTGCTAAATTTAACTATTTTTATGTAAAAAATGTATGTATACAAACTCCGTACAATTTAATATATTTCGTTTCATACTTTATTTTAATAATGGACAAAACAGTACAAAGCCTGTTTTATTAAGCTATTGAAGTGAACGTGCGCCAAATCCTTTAAGTATATGTTTTGGTATCAAGAAAGTATATTTATTTGATAATTAAAAATTGGGGACATTTTTTATTTTTATATTTTGGCAGATTTTTTTCATATTTTGCTTTCCTCTAGTAATAGAACTGAAGATAGTAAAGTTGATTGTAGGTATATTCATATATAATAGTGTATACGATAGGACAAGTATAAATATTTATTATTTCAGAACCATAAGTGATTCTTTATTTTCCCATATACTAAGACGATATCGTTGCGAAAATTTGATGTACTGCTTATTAGCAAGCAGTTTTGGGCCGCGACAGAGTTCCAATTGCAAGGTCGCCATGGTAGATTGTAAACCTTCCTTGTCGGTAATTACTTTCTGTAACTGGGACATATGTTTTATTGACGGGGAGTACATACATTCCTATGAGCTTAACCAACAAAAAACAAATGTGTATATAATGAACATGTACCACCCAATTAAAACCGTACAGTTGGAATTGCGATAAGAACAGTTGCAAGAGGGGCAGCTATATCATTTCACTCTTTGTAATGTCTCCAAAAATGTAAGTGTGACAAGGAGTTTAATAAGTATATCCCTTTACTAGAAAGTCTAAAGATTAAATAATTTGCAGGAAAATAGCTTTGTCAGTTCTGTCCTTTTTGTAAATCCTGTTGAAGTTGCCCCTGCAAGGGTAAGCCAAATTTGCAGCTGCAGTATAACCATGCAAAATTACTCTTTTTTTTTATTTTCTCTACTTAGCACATAGTACATTGAGAAGATATTGCACTCCACCC
The DNA here is from genome assembly GCA_030762935.1 of Hymenopus coronatus. Classification (NCBI taxonomy): domain Eukaryota; kingdom Metazoa; phylum Arthropoda; class Insecta; order Mantodea; family Hymenopodidae; genus Hymenopus; species Hymenopus coronatus. Next base: position 29,084,838 of record CM060899.1, on the reverse strand, counting down.
AAAAATTCAATACCGAGATTTCACAGGAAACACGCCTTTAGGATCTCTGTATCCGAAAAAAAGCCATTTTAGAAAAAGGTCCGTCCACGCACGTGCTCGTGTGTGCATGTGAAAACTGTAACTCAAAACCGAAAAAGTCGGTAAAATATCAAAGTATGTATTTAAGTTTAGTATCGTCCAAAGATGCGACACAAAGATTTAAGTAAACCCCCCCCCCCCCCATCTCAAACTACCCTTTAAATGGAAAAAAAAAAGTCGAAAATTTTGGTTTCCTTAAAAATGGCTATAACAGTTTTGATTAAAATACTGAATATTAAAGAAACTCATATGTTACCTAAATAAAATGTATATCTTGAATTTTCTGGAAAAACGTTCTTGAAGATCTCTTCATTCTGGATGATTTTTGCATAACTGGTAAACCGTAAGAGATACACAAAGATTTACTACAGAATTTTTTTTCATGGAATTCGCCATTTCTGAGATATTCCTAGTTATTAGTTTCGGTCTTAAAATACTTAAACTTTTCTCGTAGAGAATTTGTCATCTGCTAGCCATGCAACGAAACGAATTTCAATCATATATATAGCAGTTAACCTTTAAAAGATTGGACTAGTGTTGGCTTTGGCCTAATGTACTCCTTATTTCCTTTCTAATTACAAGTAAGAAAGTAATAAGGCCAATTCTATTTCCGTTCTACTTACAATTAAGGAAGTAATAAGGCCATTTCTGGTAATGTTTATCTCAATTAGTATGAAGTAGATAGAAGAATAACCATAATTTATTACTGAAACGTAGAGAAAGTCCTGTGAATGAAATGCCTCAGATTTTTAAAAATATTTCTGCCACGGTAAACATGGCGTTGATCTATTTTAACACATTTTAGTTACAAACCACACGCAATTAATATTCTTTGCAGCATAATGCTGGTTTGTTTGGTTTTACATACTTGTGTGAACAACCATTTTGTCAAATCAATTATGCAAGTCAAAATACAGATCTCATTTGACCGATGAACTTCTGTTGGTGTTGCTGAAAAACGGATCTTTCTGAGGTAGCCCAGATTTTAACGAAATAACTACAAATGTAAAATAATGTAGGTAATTAAAATAAAAGTTGCTCGTATTTTATTGTATTCTAAACTGTATATAAAGAAATCAGTAATATTTATCTAAGAATCAGCAGCTACTCGTTGTCTGTTTATTTGTTCCTCTATCTACCGGTTCGTTTACCGAACCAGCTGAATCAAGCGTTTTCGTTTGGGACTGGCATTCACAAGGTCGTGGGTTAAATTTTCATGGCTGAGCTCACCGACCCATGGGTTGTTTGGGGGTTTTCCTGGTCACTAGGCGAATTCATGGGCGGTTTCTTCATTTCCCCGAACTTCCTGTCGCTTCATTTCATTTCCATTTCAAACCGGTCTATTTCAGGGTTGTAAGAATTGGCGAGGACTGCGGTAGTGGCGCCCTTTCATGGTTGTGAATGCGCTTTGGAAATTCAGCTCTCGGGAGTGGGATGACGTTGAAGTCAAATGTAGGACACAAGGGGTTCGGTCAGATCTGGAGCGCGGGCTTCTAGTGCTCCCCACGTCGAGTTTAGAACTGCTTGGGTTATGTTAGGCACCCTCCACTGTGGCTCTTTCCCAGCGGTTAAGTTTCGGCCACCGATCTTATTTCATCCTTTCCTCCTGGGGTCTGATGCACATTCAGCCCATGATGGCTGCAGTGTGGAATCCCCTCCGGATATCTCTCTATTCTCTGTCTCGCACGCACACACACACACACACACACACACACACACACACACACACACACACTGGTTCGTTTCAAATTATGTAGTGTTAGCTGATGTTGCCATTTACATGTCAAATTATTCAGGGTTTTCCCATACCTGTGATATAAGTTTAACTTCTGTATAAGTTATTTTAATTCTACTATAAGGAGATTTTTACCTTTATATTTAACTTTTTTATTTACCTATTTAGCAATAAAGTTTTCTTTTAGAGGCTTAGTTAAGCAAATAAAAGTTAACAAGGTATCATAAGCCACAATCCAAACAAAAATATAATTTCATTTTCCAAAATTTAATATTCATAATGCCATTAAAACAAATTTAAATTAAGTTGCCACTTGACTTGCTACACAAATTGCTACCCAAATTTAAGAAATCCAAGGTATCCTTTTATCCAATTAAATGTGATTATTTTATATTCATTAAATGTTTGGTTAGATATAGTTATAGGTTGGCTAAGTACAAAAAGTTCAGTTAAATTAAATGTATGGAAACAACACCAAGTAGTTTATAACACAAATTTGTTTTTATTGGTAAAAACCAAATATCAAGGTGATAGCATAAAAACAGTTGCAAACATGTAACAATGTACAGATTCTGTGACATAAATGTTAAACCTAAACTTGTAAAAATGAATATTAAGGAAATAGCTAACAGTAAGAGAAATGCCATTCACATAAGCTGTAAATTTGAATGAATTCTGAATTTCCCTGTAGTAAGCTATTACATGTTTTTAGGGTTTCCCATTAATGCAGGATGCAATATGAAATAAGAGTGCACAAGATGCTCTTAGAACCTTCAGGGAATGTGTTCTATTTGATGTTCTAAAGTCTCAATGTGTATTATTTTTATCCAAATCACGGAAACTGTTACAAAAATATCTTTGTACATATACATTTTTGGGGGGGGGGGAGTGTGACTCAGGTTTATCCTACATAAGCTGATTTAGTAGGTATTCGTGTTTGGAATGAAGATACAAATTTTTTCAAACCCATTCTATTTATTTTTCAACATAATCTCTTTTAGGAATATATGCTTTTCATAACATTCCTGACATTTTTAACCCCTCCAAGAATAGGAATTGTCAATTTGTGCAAAATACACTTCTGTCTTGATGGTGACATTGTTTGATCTAAATTTTGTTCCTGAGAGCCACTTCTTCATATTTGGGAGCAAGAAGCTTGCAGGGAGTCAGACTGAGTGAATATGAGGGGGGGGGGGGGTTTGCATTGTAAATTCATAACAGAATTCATGATGTTTGGTGATGACAGTCTGGATAAATGTTCTGGTGTGTTGTAGTGGTGAAATAGCACTTTCTTCTCTTTTAAATGCAGCCTTGAACTTTCAACAACTTCTGGTCAAATTGGACCATTACCTGAGTATAGTATTGTCCAGTAATTACGTGTTCTATTTTTAAGATGTCATTAACCTTGATATCCTTCGCATCCCAAAAAACCGCCATTTCTTTTCCAGGAATAAGAATGTCTTTGCTTTCTTTGGAGCAGATTCACCAGAAACAAGCCAATTATTTCGATTTTTGCTTGGTTTCTGGAGTGTAATGATGAATACAGGTCTTATCATTGGTTACAACTCCTTGCAAAAAGTCCTTTGGATATTGCTTAAGCAGCTCCAACCACAGCTTTAAAATTGATAACCATCTGTTGTTCACCATGAGCAATTGCAGCACCCATCTTTCTGGCAACTTTTTCATCTTCACCAAATCGTACAAAAGCATGAATTAGTTAGGCCATGCCGTTTCACAAACTTTTGTTCAACAGCCAGCAAGAATATCAGATTTCTTTTAGTGATTTTCTTGATAATCACATCTGTTGAGCGTCGTGGGCGCTCCTCATTAAAACGGATGTTTCACCATTGTCATATTGTCATTGATGGTAAAAGGTCTGTATAAGCAGCATCCAATTTCACTTTCATTTCTTCACAGATTTTATCATTAAAATGTAAAAAGCAAATTACTAAATGATACATTTTTTGTATTTTAGCAAAAACACATTGAAAGATTAACCAAAATGCCTTCCAAATGCAAATTAAAATTATGAAGGTGTATCAAATTTGTTTTGGTGATATCTAAGAAATGGCAGTATAAAATAACATCAACTTGCCTCAGCAATACCATCTATTTTGAAACATGTATATTTATTGAATATTCCTCGAATATAAATATCCAGTTTGATAACAATCATCCAATTTGATTTTAACATACACTTTCATATAGAGCCACAGTAAATTTCTAGATGATTCTAAATAATTAGCTTCTCTTAATATGTTATATATTTGAGTAGAATACAATACTTCCTCTGCATTAAATTGGTAAGTGGAAGAGAAACTTAAAATCAGTTCTAGTTGGGTATCGAAGACAGAAACTCTTATGAGAAGTCATCATGCTGACCACTCTACCACAGGTCTACTTTAGATTTACTGTTTTGATCATGTTAAACAAAGATGTGTGTTCATCACTTTTATATTTACATGATTTCTAAATTCCCATCTTAAAGTTTGCCTCATTCAGTTTTACATTTTCTATCATATACAGTGAACACAGTAGATGGAAAAATATTATATTACACTCAAAAATTCAATATGGAGATTTCACTAGATATACATTTTGAGGACATCTGAACAAAAAATTAGAAAAAGTTCATGTGTGTCTGCATTTGTATCAGCGTAACTACAAATTCAGTCAAGTACCATATTTGGTGTTTAATTTCAGTATTGCCCAACAATGTGACATGATAGTTTTCGAGAAAATCCCACTACCCTATAAATGGAAGATTTTTCAAAACTTTCTAATTTTCTCAAAAATAGCTGCAACAATTTTGATTAAAATGCCATGCAATAAAGATAAGTATTTACATGGCAAATAAAGTGTATATCTTGAATTTTTGGGGAATAAAATTGCTTTGAAACCATTTCATTCTGAATGACTTTTGCTTAGATGGTAAAGTGTAAGAAATAGAAAAGATCTTGCTGCATAAAAAATGTAAATCTCATTAAAACGCACAAATTATGTAAGTCAAATGCATTTTTTTTTTTTTTTTTTTTTTTTTATGGAGGTGAGAATTTCCAAGATATTCATTCCTTGTATTTGGTTTAAATTTCCCAACCTTATACTTTTCCTAAATGACTGTCATTGATGTTTTTGTTTCATTTTGGTCAATAGAATAGAACAATTTTCCATAAATGATAAGTTTTTATTTGTTTTTCTTTTTTTCTCATCCTTTCCATGTAAATATGATGGAATCACAACACAGTCATAGCAAGCAAAACCAAAGCATTTGACAATTGCAGCATGTTCTGTTATTCCCCAGAACTTATAACAAAATCACATGCAAACTAATTATTCCTACATAAGGACATTCTTCTATCTGCTTCATGCCAATCAAAATAAACATTGCCAGGAATGAGTTTATTACTTAGTTCCTTATAAGTAGAACTGAAACAAGGGGACTTTTTTTTTTTTTGCTGTAGGTTTTAGTCTCTGTGGTTTACCAGTTATGCAAAAGTCATTCAGAATGAGAAAAGTTCAGGGGCTATTTCCAAGAAATCAAGGATTCACATTTAATAACATACAGTATTTTAATCTTTTAATGCTATCCCCTCGCTCCCTCCTTCTCTCTCACACACGCACAAATATCTATTTCTAAAGATGTCTTTTTTTATTTTTTGATTCAGGTATCCTCAAAATGCATATTTTTGGTAAAATCTTGAAATCAAATGTTTGGGTGAAATACTATACATTTACTACCTACTATGTGCAGTGTAAATGTGTACTAGAGTGTACCAAAAATTAACAGAATTTCTGCTAATGTTTATCTTGATTTTATATGAAGTAGATAGAAGAATAAAACTTTGTAAGAAACTTTGCAATAGCTATAGAAAGTCATATAAATGTAACACATTTGATTTTTTGCACTATTTTAATGCATAAAGCATTGAAGGTTACAAGCCTTTGAAATTATTTTGTTTGTTACAGATGCATATATTTACTATATGTAGTCTGGTGGTTGGGTTTTTACCCGCAGCCTGTGCACTCAACAGTTCTTTCTGTGAGATGTTTATGACAATAGGAAGCTGTGAGAAGATATCTGGACCAGCAGTGAGCTGTTCCCAGCAACTTTATGATCATGCAACCGTTGTAAACCAGATGATACTGCAGTCTTTCCAACAACTTAGTGCCACCTACAATGATTCAGTCTACAAAGACTCTAAGAGACGTTCTTTCCAGTTCTATAAATATAAAAGTGCAGTTGATAATCTGATTTATTTTGTAAGAGAAACTGTAGCCAAGCAGCAAAATATTTCAAATAAAGTTTGTATTGGATTACATCAACTGGAAATGATAACAGAATCACTTTCTATGTCCATATCAGGAGTAGTGGCTATTGTTGACTGGATGGATATTATTTTTCCAATATTAGGAGGAATTATTTTTATATTTGGTATGATGGGCAACTTGTTAATCATGATGATCTACTTCTGGCACCAAGATATGAATTCAGGAGCCAACAAAGTGATCGTCAATCTTGCCTTAGGTGATATCCTCCTCCTCATATTCTATATTCCTGTGTTTTATAGCACTCTTAGATGGATGACTCCAGAGACATACTTAATTGCAGAATGGATCTTAGGATATATGAGAACTGTATCTATTGGTGTCAGCATCTACTCCATGACACTCCTCAGCATACTGAGGTACCTGGCAACAACCTGTACACCTGGTAGTAGAGCTGCGTGGTTTCTCAACAAACATGTATTGATGCTGGTGGCAGTTTGGGTGTTGGCATTAATTACTGCACTAATTCTGACAATACTTAGAGTGACTAACAGTAAAGGCCTAACAAGAATGTACCTGTGGTTTGTTGGTCTGTGTATCTTACCCCTAATTGTTATTGCTGTATTTAACTTTGCTACATCAAGAATACTACACAGAAGTATTCCTGGAGTGCAAACCCTTGCCATGTTACATGAGAGTCGTTGTCGACAGCGAGGAGCTAAAGTGATTCTATCTTTGGTTGTAATCTTCTGTGTAACTCACCACCCATTATACATTCTCACATTTTCTGGATATTTGCATAGCGTACATTACTCATTCCTTTTTTCCCTGTTGACAACGTTGAACTCTTGCCTCAATCCAGTTGGTTTGTTCATCAGTAGCAGACAGTTTCAGAAACACTTAAAAACTTATTTTGCTAAAGTAAACTGCAATGATTCAGAAAATGGAAAGTGAATTGTGAATACACACTCACAAACATGGCTAATATTAGCAGAGAAAAAAGGAAGTACTTTTTAAATCATATGTCCATTAAAGCAATATTTTTAAGAGAAGAAGAAGAGCCATTAAGTCTTAAAACCCAGGGGATAAATTTAAATTTCAGGCACTCAGAACCATTTTTTGGATTCAGAATTAAGAATCCATTTTCATTCGAATCAAAATAGGGTAATTGATAATTTAAAAAATAGTATGGACATAATATGCTTTGATGTGGCACTCAATTATCAATTTAAACATAGGTACTGGAGTTGTACTAAATATCCTTACACAAACAGAACATAATATACAGGTTAATATTTTATTAGATGTCCAATGGCACTTTTATTCCGAAAAGTATGTTAAGTAAAGTGTAATAGCAAAATATGTGTACTCTCATGATTAAAGGAATGTGAAATTACTGAATTTATTTCTTTCAAAGTCTGAGAGTCCTTCTTCCTAATAATAATCCTTAATACTAACAACAGCAATAATGATGATGATGGTGATAATTAATAATAATAATAATAATAATAATAATAATAATAATAGTAATAATAATAATAATACTAGTAATAATAATAATAATAGTAATAATAATAGCAATAACAGCAATAATAGTAATAGTAATAACAATAGCAGTAACAATAATAATATACTATAACTTGATCTCATTTACGCTGATGACTGGAATATGAAATATTAATTGGTAATATGAGGATGGGTCAATAAATAAGTTACAAAACTGAATAGCAACAATACTCAAAGTAACTACCTGAAATTTATTTTACTTTTCGACATAATCACCCTGTACATTCAGACACTTATGTCTCTCTTTACAAGTCCTTGAACTCTGGCAGCAAAGAATTCTTTTGGTTTCTGTAGCAGCCAACAAGTAACCTCTAGAATTATGCCATCATCAGTTTTGAAGTAATAACAACCCAAATGACTTTTTAGGGGCCCAAGCAGATGGAAATCACTGGACTAAGTTGGGACTATATAGTGGATGTTGCAACCATTCTCAACGAAATGTTTGTAATAGCTCCTGCTGAGTGAGGGCCACCATTGTATCCAGAAAAATCATTCACTTCTTTTGTCAGGAGTCCAGGTTGTTTGAAGTGAATGACCTGTCGGAGTTCCCACAGAATGGTGCAGTATGTTGTGGCACTCACAGTCCTACAGTTAGGCCAGAATGTCTGCAGTATGACACCTTGCATGTCCCATAGCATAGTTTTGCGGGTTGGTAGAACTACCTTGAACTTTTTTGTTGTTGGATGTTTCCATTCCATAGAAAGTCTTTTTGTTTCTATTTGAAAGTGGTGAATCCAAGACTTGTACCCTGTAAAAATGTATGCCAGGAAGTCATCTCTTTCCTCATTGTACCGAAGACTGACAAAGACAGACCCATTCTCTTCATTATTCAGTCAACTGGCAGGGCACCCAAAGTGCACAAACTTTATGAAACTTCAACTGATCATACCTGATGTTGAAGCAGTTCTATGTGAACAGCTTATGACATGCACTATGTCATCGATTTTCACACACCAGGCATTAAAAATGATTTGCTCCACTCACAGCACTGTGGCTGCAGCTGACACCTCCACAGAATGACCAGGATGCTGCCAATCTCAGATTCTTTGCCTTCCCTAGTTAAACTGCTGGATCTAAATTGAACATAGTTTTCCATGAGAAACACTTGTCACCATTCATGGGATGCATTTTACAATGCACTTCTGTGGACAGTCCTTTGGCCCACATAAAACACACAACCACACCTTTTCTACTTGGGTATAATCATGCAATACATCCATCAGGTTAACTGGCTACCACAGACTGGCCACATGCCGGAGAGATATGACCCAACTTCAATGGCAAGCATATGTGTGCTGCTATCTGCTGGCACAAAACTTGTTCATAGTTTACAAATGGTTTGCGATTTCTTTATTTATTGACTATATACGTAAAACTGATGTTGGATAATACATATTCAAAATTTCACACACTGAAATTTCATAAAAGATAAACTTAATATTACACGCACAGTACTGTAAACCAGGATTATTCTAAATCCAGTAATTATTTTGATCAAGACACAAAAACATTAAGAACTAGTGCACCAAACATTTTAAAAATATTTTCCTTGCACAGAGAGTCAGCAGTATCCATAATCTTTCATATTGGTAGTTTTCTTTGTAGCCAATAGATGGCTCTGGAAACTTGCTAATTTTGTGCATGCAATTGCTATCCACATTTGTGTTTAAAGAAATTAGATTTTTTTCCTCACCAAAAGTAGATGCTGTTTAAATTGCTTAACATAGGTGTAACACTTAGGTCAAATACATGTTTTTAGGTTTATTTCTTAAATGCTGGTTATAAAGTGCATTAAAATGTTCATTTTTGTGGTCAAGTTTATTGAAGTGCAACTTTTTAATATATTTCACATGAATATGTAAATTAAATGAAAATTAATAGTAGTCAAAGTAGCTTTAATGATTGTCTAACTTTGGCTACTTAGTTCTATGGTTTCGTCATGTTAACAATAATTAATGTTAACCATCAGCTGTTTCTGATTTCTACCACTGAGCCCCCAGAAATCCAATAATAAAAAAAAAAAAAACTTGGTTATATTTAGTGACTTAGGCTTATGTTAACAATATTCAATAATAAGCCCAACTCTATTTCATTTATTCTAAAGTGCCCACATAAATCCAATAAAAACAATTTAGTTATAGATAATGCACTTATAGTGTATGTTAACAAGAACTTCAAAAATGGTCAAAGTATTTACACTGGTTAACGATAATGGGAGAATATCCAACTTCTAATCTTTGCTGGCTCCTGCTACCACAAAAGCAAGCAAATGAGAAAGCATATTATTGGCCATTTGCAAACAATTACTTTCTATTTTGTTTTTGGTAAATATTACTGTTCCGACTTTTATATGACCTTCCCTAACATCTATCTTCTTTTCAAAATTAAGAATGTCTAATGCTTCTGATTAAGCTTTACACTTCCATTCGGGAAGAACAATTAGATGTCACTTTGGACACTATGAATACAGATGTGAACTGTATAATGATGAAAATGTAATGTATTACTGAGAGAGAGAAAGAGAGAGAGGAGGAGTAGGAGAAAGGATGAGAGGGAGAGATCCTTCAGCTTTTGTTACAAGAAATAGACAGTATAAAATAGCTTCACAACAGATTCCAAGGAAAATCATTTTTTTAAACATGAAATAGCATGCAACTTGCAGAATTAATGGGTGTACAATTATATATAGTGTGTTAAGAAGCAGAATAGGTACTGTTATTTATTGCTCTTCCATCACACCTCACTCTACAGATTTTGTATCGCTAGAATAATGCTGCCAAGCCTGAGTAGAATGGGAACCTTTGGCATACATTGCTTTCATAACTCATCAATGCAAATTTGTTCATTTCTATCTTATGAAGTACATGCTTATAGCTCTTGAAAGTTATCTTTCTAGCATATTGAGGAAAATTCAAATCATTAACACATGACAGATATTGACAAAAGTTATTGAATGCATTCCCATCTTTGCAACACTTTATAACTGCATTACAAGTTGTCCATCATAACAGTAAGCATATAAATTTGATTGTAGCCCTGCATACTTTGTCATTAAATTGCCTAACAGCTCATTTTTAAACAATCCCATCATATTCTTATTTACCAGTGGCATTTTGTGTCTGTTATTGGATGGATAATTTAAAGTGTCAAAATATTGTCTATTGGTCTTCAGGAATTCAGATATTGCTGCTGGTTTCAACCAGAAATACATCTGTATCTGCATAACTTAATGTTAGGTCCTGTGAGTTCCTTTCAAATCATTATAATAAACATTATACACTGCATGGCATTTAAATCAATATATGTTTACAGAAGCCTTGCTCCCGCTATTGATATTGGATCATTATGACCTCCTATAAGAATTATTCCTTTTAATGCTCTTCCTTTATCCATAGGATTAATTTTATTTCTACAAGCAATCTGTATACTTAATTAGTGCTTATATATCCTTAAGATATATATTCTACATACACAATTTAATTTAACACATTGTTGGAGATTGTGGTAATGTAAAACATATTTTTGCTTATGTATGAGGTTACCAAAAGTTTTTTTTCTTCTTCCCGTTAACACTGGGCGGTACTTCACTCTTTTGACACAATGGTAAATTGTGGAAATCTGGATTCCTTGGCAATATTGAAGATCCACTGCCAGGATACAATCTGTATCTGCATCTGGCAGTATATTTAAGAAATCAGTTGTTTTAATTTTATCTCTGGTTAGTCATCTGAGTTCACCATGTGGCATATGATACAGTTGAACTATCACATTAATTTTTACTCTAATCTAAATAAGTCAAGTATCTACAGGCAGTGACTTATTGAAATTTTAAATATATTTATTGTTAGGTTTGGCATAGTGTTTTGACGTTGTGTATAGTCTCCTCTGATACCAGACTCAAAAAGTTCAAGCATCTCTTTGGCAGCACAAAGCATTCTGCCAATGACTGGTATAGCATAATAATGATACAGGATTAACTGACATAAATTTAGGCTAATTTCCGTGAATTTTACAAAAATTCTGTCAATATTCCTGTGTCGGTCAAGGTGAAAATAATTATATTCAGAAAGATTTTTTTATATTGAAAACCTTGCATACTGTTTGTGCGTGTTGTTTTCTTGTGTTTTGTCTACAAAACATGCAAATTCTGCTAAAGAAGTATCCTCTAGTTTCTCTATATATATGTGTATGCCTTTATGTCTCATTAGTTGTTGCTGAACAGGCATTTTGTATGTTCTGTTTATAATTTTGAAATAAGCAGGGTAATATGTGTAACAAGTTAGTTAATTTGTGACCCACGAATCTGTAAATTTCAAGAAATTCTGAAATAATTATTCATAAAGCAGTTTTAGCCAGACAGACATGGATAGATATATTAGATGAATTAGATATAGTTGAGTGGATGGATGAATGAATGGAAGGATGGATGTTACTAAAACATGTATATATGTAAAGCAACATCAAATTTAAATAATACAAATATTATATTTTATAAAATTCCTGGACCTCATAGAGAGGATTTGTCTTTAATATCATCAGAATCTCACTCTTAAATTTGTCACAAGTGATTTTCTTAATCAACTTTGAATATATTAATAGATATTCTTAGTTTTACTGCAGTGTAATAAATATTGTTCCTGCTTCTAGTTGTATAATTATGCAAAGTTTTGCACAAATTATAATCGTTTTTGGTAGAACTTCACATTGTATTCTTAAATTGTTACTCACTTTTAAGAAATTAAAATCTTGTTGACATAGTATGATTGCCCTACAATAAGATACCATAATTCAAAAGAGAGTATTATTACTATAATACACTGACAGAATGTTTTTTTTTTTTTTTAAATAGTTGTACTCAGTACATATATTTATGTATTTCTGATTTTCTTAACGAACTAGAAGTTTTGGAATGTAATACTGAGTCAGTTGTGAGTATTTAAAGCAGAGTCTGAGACAAAACATTTCATACAAACATTTGCTCAATATTATGTTCCTCACTTGGTAAAGATATAAACACATTACATTCTTTTACAAGTTTGTGATCAGGCTAATGATTGGTGCCTGTGGAACAATTCCAAAGCTCTCTGCCAACACCTGCACAATGCTAGGTTTACACACCACAAATATCAGATCAATTGGTGCATCTGTTTTGTAGGGCTTAATGGATCTTTTAGGGAATCATGTTTATAGTCTTCATCAATGACATTCTTATTCAATGAGTATCCCATGTTCTTCCACTATTTCACTTGTATATGTTTAACTTGAATTTTTATGCTGTATATTGTTTATTACATTGTTATTGCTATATTCAACCATTTGCGTGTTCTTGTTAAAGTTTGTATTTGTTAAGCTTTGTTCATGAAGCAATGTTACAATAAAGGAAGCTATGAAAATAGAATAAATATAAACTTATTTTGAATCTTATGCCTTATTTTTTAAACGTTTCAATCCTAGCACAGCTGTAATAATTTTTAAGTATGGTGGATTCGTCTAGCACTTTCACTTTGTTTACTTCTCAATTAAATTTCTCAAAACATAATTACTTAATTTCCATAGTGAAATATCTGCAGACAAAAAGGCTTCTCATAAATCAATAGAAAAATGCAAAAAAATTACTTTTAGACATTCACCTAAAACATCTGTATCAGAGTCCTTTTCATGGATTTACATCTTACATTCTCTTTGTGTTTATTGGTGTCCCCATGCTGAACTCCATTGATATGTTTTTCTCATGCACAGCAATAGAGTATTTTAGCATCTGTCATTATCATCTCCCCTTTGAACTCCTGATTGCTGCATTTAGATTGATTATGATTACTGTCAGCATTGCACTTAATTGTGAACTTAAAACACACCATAAGCCACTAGTCAGTAGGCACCATTCATCGCAAATATGATCTGATTCCTGTAGACAGAACTTGGAGTCCACTGATGATGGGTGAGAGGGCTTTGAACATTAGTTATTTGTCATTTTAGGGTTGAATTAATTTAAATGTTGTGAACATTTAGAAATGAAACAATTTAAAAAATTGTATATATATATTAAATAATAATAGTAAAACTGTTGCTTGGTGTTATTATAAAGCAGCTCCTAAGACGCAGTTCCAACTAATCCCTTGATAGCCATGATGGTGCAATTCTGCAGGGAGACTGCAACCAAGGCCACATACAACATTTGAGAGAGCTGAAGGGTAACTCCCAGCAGTGAATCAGGAAGAAAGGAAAATCACAAATAAATTATTAAATAAAAATAAGCTTTTAACAATGAAATACATAATTTAAAATGGGCATATATTTTTAAGGAATAAGCATTTCAATTAAGAAAGAGAACACAAAATATGGAGCATAATTAACAATTGTTTAAAATATTATGCCTATTCACAAACAGGCAAAATATGCATTTATATGCATTAAAAAACCATGCCTAAAATGTAAGAAAGGAAAGAACTTGAACATATTATCCAAAGAGCATACTTTTCGATTGCTTGAAAAAGAATTCCATTTGCATGAAAATCCAGTCCCTAATTGTGATAATGCACTGGCTGACACATCACTCCTTGCCTACAACTATCACTTTAAACATCATACTTCTCCTGTGCCCCTTCTGCCATATTCTCCAAACCTAGCCACAACAGACTTTTTCGTATTTCTCAAACAAAAAGACATGTTCATTTGCTAACCATAGAGGATATTCAGGACAATGCATAAAGAGATCTGGGCACCATCTAAGAAAATGCATTCCAAAAATGGAAAAAATAATGTTTTATTGGCAGTACAGAACACTATTTTGTGAGAGACAGTGTGAAAATTTTGCACAATAAGCAGCTTAGGTGCTATTGCAAAAGTTTGGTTTCTTCTTGAGTTTTAAATGTGATTAAGATTATTTAAGCTTTCATTTATTATCCTATGAATCTGCATAATACAAGAAGAAAATACTTCCAAGTACTGAATATATCAAATGTGTCAAAATAAATGTAAAAAAGATGACAAGTGTTTTCTATAATAATAATTATAATTCCAAAAGGTTTCTAAAACAACTTTCCCACTTAAATGAACCTCTTCCTTTCCAAACTTTTTTTTTTTTTTTTGTAAGTTAACAGTGCACCTCTTAATTTGATGATAGGTCCAAATTAGGAAAAAAAAAACAAACTGATAAATATTAATGAAAAATTAGTACTACGTAGAAATTAAACACATCTTTGAAAATAGATTTTCTGTAATTCAGAAAAATATCACTGAGTCTATATATTTAATCTCGAACATAAAGTCAAAATCAACTGGTTTCCAAAAATAGCAATTTACACAGCTTTGGAAAAATAATCTGTTCTGGTTAGGATAGGTTACAAATATCTTTCAAAATGCCAGGTTTTTACATACTTATATACATAGTTGCATATTTACATCTTATCTAGGTGGTAACACTTACAGATGAGCAGAGAAATTAATGCATAGCACATGTATACATCAATACATTATGAACAGCAGTACTCACCAAAAACTACATAAATTATGCCTATAAACATACACAATTGAATAGGAACTAGATTAGTTTTGAGAGTATTTAAACAAATATTAGTGAACTTGGGTCTGAGTTTCTGGTAAAAAAAAAATTCTCCATTATTATAGCTTTTAATATTGTTGCTTCATATATTAAAACTTTGGAAACTTTAGCACACAGATTTGGCTGCAATTTTTATAATTTCCATGCAGTTAGGAATCAACACTTAAAACTTATGACTGAAGACATATTATATGTAAATACCAACTATGCAATAAGCTTCTTAGATACATCATTTAAGCAAGCTTAAAAGCTGTGTTAATCTGTGTAGCATATACTGGCTCACTGGAACAACCATTCATTTCCTGAAAAGTTAGAGCACAGGCCTTGTTACAGGTAGTATTATACTGTTGGTTCTTGAAAGTGTTTTTGGTAAAACAGGAGTGGTTAAGGCTCTGCACCCTTCTTTGAAATACTATACCATACTGTTATCACTGAAAAATTCTTAATGAGAATATTCCCAGATAATTTGAGCAATATAATTATGCTGTTAGATGCACTAACATCTTTTTTTTTTTTTTTTTTTTTAAGGATGAAATTGTTGTTAGTCGCCCTCCATGGTGTAGTGGTTACCATTACCCAAGGTCTTGGGTTCAAACCTGGTGGAGGACGATGGATTTTTTCGGGTGTAAAAATCCTTAGCATGGCTTCCTTCGGAAGGGAAGTAAAGCCGTGGGTCCCATGTCATAGATTTACGGCACGTAAAAGAACCTCAAGCCTGATAGAGAGGCCTCTGAGCAAAATTAAGCGGTCTTTCACGCCCAGTATAGAATGGGACGCTGAGAACCACAGCAGTTAAAGAGTGTCCATAAATAAAACGCCATTTCCGTTTTTGATGAAATTGTTATTATTCAGGCTTCATTCAACACATATTGCACAAAATACCTGGAGTGCAAGGTGTCATATGGGCAGAGTGATAACTGAATTTTTCAAGTGCGATTCACTTTTGCAACTTACTACATACACATGTTTAGTATGAAGGAACCATTATTAGATACAATATCAGATGTGTTCATCTGTACCTTCCTTACTCCAGGAGAAACACATTGAAGCATTAAAATATCCAATGCATGCTGAAAAATTGGAATCACAAGAGTAAGCTGAGAGTATTATCCTCTTATTGACTTTCACAATATAGAGTCTTGTGTTACATACAACTGTGAAAAAGATATCATTGTATTTATACAAAAGGATAAAAGCTTGTAAATGGTAAACAGAAAACAGATGTATTAAAAAATAATATTGATATGCAATCAGTCAAAAAGAATCTGAACACTCGGTAACAATTTCCATAGAGCAATAAGAAAGAGCTGCACAAAACTGGAATTAAAATTGATGCTGTCTTTACCAAAAGAAAAAGAATTAAAACTGATTTGTATTTTATAAATAATATTTTTATATAACATTTTCTAAGCTAACATCATTTACGAGATATATCCTTCATCAAACAAAATTATTAGGAATAGTTCAAAATTATATTTTTCATAAAATTTAACACTATTTTATATCCTGCTTTCTGTAGAAATGGGGGAATTCAAAACTATTTGCATATCACTTATACTATTTTCCTACTTCCTTTCTAACATTTAACAGGAAAAAGGTAAATACATTTGCTACTAGTCTTTTGCATTTATAAATAAATATAACTGTTTGAAAAGCTGTTTGTGTTCTGCTCCTCATAATCGACACCTTGTCTATAGTTTGTCATCATGAATCAATTAGTGTTCTGATAATTCACAACAAAACTCTACTCACAAACATAATATTATTCAGTTTTTTGGTCCTTATGAGTTAATTTGTGTCTTTTAAAATTTGATACATCTGTAAAAGTCTTGTCACAAACGTTACACTTGTGTGGCTTTATGCCCTCATGACTGAATTTGTGTGTTTTCAAATGCTGTAATCGAGTAAAACTTTTATCACAAATATTACACTTGTGAGGCTTTATGCCCTGATGATTCAATTTGTGTCTTTTTAAGTGTTGTAAATGAGCAAAATGTTTATCGCAAATGTCACACTTGTGTGGCTTTATACC
Organism: Hymenopus coronatus; assembly: GCA_030762935.1. Classification (NCBI taxonomy): domain Eukaryota; kingdom Metazoa; phylum Arthropoda; class Insecta; order Mantodea; family Hymenopodidae; genus Hymenopus; species Hymenopus coronatus. The sequence continues at coordinate 29,067,600 of CM060899.1, read as the reverse complement.
CTCATGAGTCAATTTGTGTGTTTTCAAATGTTGCAATCGAGTAAATGCCTTGTTACAAATGTTACAGTTATATGGTTTTATGCCTGCATGGATCAATTTGTGTCTTTTCAAATTATGCAGATGAGCAAAAGCTTTGTTACAGATATCACACTCATTTGCCTTTATACCCTCATGATCCAATTTATGTTTTTTTAAATGTTGCAAATGAGCAAAAGTCTTGTTGCAAATGTTACATTTGTGTGCTTTTTTGCCATTGTGAACCAATGTATGTCTTTTCAGGGATGACAGATGATTAAAAGCCTTCTTACAAATATCACACGCATTTGCTTCTTTATTTTCATGAATCTTTCTGTGGTTTTTTAAATGGGATGAGTATTTAAAATATTTCTCACAAATGTCACATTTGTATATATTTTTGTTCTCAGAACTTAAGGCTGAATTACAACTCTCTTCATTTATATCTTGTGTTTTTGTGTTCTGCTGAAGCAAATTATTTTTTTTAAAACAAGAAGTTATGCTTCCATTTTTCCAATCACAAGGTATTTCTGAGCAAACACTATCTTCTAAAAATGTATTTGGAATCTCACTTTCAGATTCAGTACCGTTGTTCATTATATTGAAACCTATGTCACTTTCTAATTCTTCAATAGAGTATAAATTTGAGGTATAACTGGAAACTCCCTCCTTGTAAGAACTGAAATATAAGAATGTCATAAGCAATTATTAGAACATGTAATGAGAAAATAAGTTGAATGTAAAAGAATGTGAAGGTTTATTTTCAATAAATACATTATCACAGATAGAATTACCCCATGAACAGTTATAGGAATTTTGATGAGTAATATGCTCCCTGTTTGTTAAAAGTATAATACCCACCTTTATTACATATGGCACTGCAGGCAATGATACTGATGATAATGAAATGAAGATGGAGCACTGGTAGAATGCAATGTTGGGAAAGACCCAGAGAAAACCTTCCCCTGCACTGCTTTACCCACCGCAAATCCCACAAGTAGTTGGCTGGGATCAAACCCTGTCCATTTTACTGTAGTGATAGTGTCGTTATATTTAAAGTTTAGGGACAAAAGATCTGCTAGGAGTGCTAGTGTTGTTAAACCTTGACACTCTAATGCTGTCACCTGAATGCTTACCAATCTTTGTTGAATCAAAACATTGTTACTGAATAGAGATAAGGAGTAAATAAAATCCTGATAAAATAGTATTTTATACAGGTAGCAGTTTCTTTGGTCCACAGAAACAAAAATTTTGCAATCCTTCCTATAGTTATTGCCCGCTGTTCAACATCAGATGATAAAATGCAAGATTTTATAGCACCTACTGAAAATACATACTCTTCTATTTATCCATGTCATCACTATTAAACCTCAAGAGGTTATGGCAGTCTCCTTTAGAATCCTCCTTTGATTTAACAGATGTTGAATGTACCCACCATCTGTGTCTAGATTTCTTGACTCACAAAGAGAATAATACACATTTCCTTAAATTTGGTACACAAGGATAAAGTTTGGAGTTTGCAAATTTTTCCATTTCATTGTATTGCATAAAATGTTGCGTGTCACCATGTGAATGCATACATTAAATAACATGGGTGCAAAGAGTTGCACTTATATCTCATTGAGAATAGTGCATTAGAATATACATACGAGGGACGTTCAGAAAGTAGCCTCCGATCGGTCACAGTGCGGGTAGTAGGGGGAGTAGCGACGCCATCTGTGCATTCACGCACTCATCAGGTCAGTCGGCATCAAGCCGTGGTCGAGTGAAAGTCGTACCTGCGCTAGTTTAGTGTTTGTGGCCGTTTGAAATGTGTAGAAAACCCCGCCAAATGTGAAGTGCGTGCTGTTATAAGGTTTTTTACAGCCAAAGGATATTCTGCAGCAGCTATTCATCGTGAGCTTTGTGCCGTGTACGGACCAAGAGTTATGAGTGAAGGAGTGGTCCGTGAATGGGTACGTTTATTTAAAAGTGGACGAGAAAATGTTCATGATGAAGAGAGGAGTGGTAGACCATCATTGGTCACGGACGAACTCGTTCAGACAGTTGATGCAAAAGTTCGTGAAAACCGACGTTTCACAATGTCGGAGTTGTCTACTGATTTTCCACAGATTTCTAAGACTCTCTTGTACGAGATAGTGACAGCAAGATTGGGTTACCATAAGTTCTGTGCACGATGGGTGCCCAAAATTCGTACCGACCACCACAAAACTCAAAGAATGGCCTCTGCATTAGACTTTCTGTCACGTTATGAGGCCGAAGGTGAACCATTGTTAAACAGAATCGTGACCGGGGACGAAACCTGGATTAAGTATGTGAACCCTGAGGCAAAAGAACAATCAAAGATGTGGGCACATTCAAATTCGCCTACCAAACCAATAAAAGCCCAGCAAGATTTTTCTGCCCAAAAATTGATGGCAACGGTGTTTTGGGATGCAAAAGGGGTGTTGTTGGTTGAATTCATGGAACGTGGGACGACCATTAATCAAGACGTGTACTGTGAAACACTAAAACAATTACGACGGGCTATACAGAACAAACGCCGTGGTATGCTGACTTCCGGTATCGTTTTTTTGCACGATAACGCCCGTCCTCACTCTGCTCGCAGAACAACAGCCCTTCTTGAGTCCTTCAAGTGGGACGTTGTCAACCATCCACCTTACAGCCCAGATCTGGCGCCAAGCGATTATCACCTCTTCATGCATATGAAGAAATGGCTCGGGTCCTAGCGGTTTGATGACGATGAAGAGCTCAAAGATGAGATCAGGCTGGCTCCAGGCACAAGCAGGTGATTTTTATGCAGAAGGAATTTCAAAGCTTGTGAACAGATACGATAAATGCCTCAATCGTTATGGAAACTATGTAGAAAAATAGTGCAAATATGTAGTTGTAAGATGTATATATTAAAATATTTTTATTTAACTTGGTGAATTTCTTGCAATCAACCGGAGGCTACTTTCTGAATGGCCCTCATATTTTGGTTTACATTTACATGATGTGCTCTACCTACTCCTCTATATATAATTCTTACAAGAGCTTATTTCTATGTATCATGTTAAACATGATAAATGATAAATGTTTATCATATATGGCATTAATATTTGAAATTGTTTGCCCAGCACTGTGCAGTTACTTAGAGGCTGTGTTCATCTCTGATTTCCTTTCTCTCAGTGTACCAATTACTTAACACATAATCTTTGTATAGATGTAGATATGTTGTGAGATCAAGCATTTCAATGTGAATACCTTTGTATACAGAATCTTCATGTATAAGTACGTGACAGAAAATTTTCTTACTCTTGTACAGAAGTGAGACAGATTCCCTGCTGTATTTTAAGGCAGACAGAGATATATACTATTGATAAGAAACTCAAAATAAATTACTGTATACTTCTTACAGATGGAAAACTTAAAGACATTTTTGAAAAGCTATAAGAAAGTCTAAAGATATACCTGAGAAAGCCTGTACAGGAATCAATAATTTTACAAAGCTTAGCTTTGATAGTCACTTATACAACTAATTGGGCAATTCCATTTGACTTATTAAATATAGAAAAATAATTCCATACCTAACACTAAGAATAAGAATACAAACCATCAGAATTTTAATCAATATAAGATAGAATGGCAATAGACAGTATTTTTATAAGAAAAATATTTAGCTCATAAAATAGGGAGACAATACACGCTATTTATGGATTTTGATAAAGCATTTGATGCAATCAATCTTTATGCTTAATGGTCAAAATAAGAATAGAACAGAAGTAACAAGTTTATAAAAGCCTTGAGTAATTTATATAATGAAAACATTGTATTAAGGTTACACTTGATATATATATATATATATTTTCAATTAAAAACACTGATATCATGTGTTTGCTGATGGCTACTATATGGTGATGTCTTAATTTTGGCATAAATTACAAATGTTAAATTACTGAAATCAATTGAAGTAATTTTGAAAAGAATGGGGCTTAACAATAAATACCTATGGGTAACAATTCATAATATTCATGAAAGAAAGCAACTGCAAAATATTGGAGAATAGTATCTGGAAGGTCAGAAAAAGAAGTATTTAACAAACTGAGTATTTAAGTATAAGGCCAACAAAAAATATTTAGAGGAACAAAAAAAAAAGTTTTTGTTGAACGTAAAGTTAGCCTTAAAAGTTACCAATGCCAGTAGGCAAATACTAAGTACAGATTAAGTGGCTGCACAGGATAATACTGTGCAATAGCTTAGGCAACAACAATGCATATTGTAGAAATTCGGGTGTTGGTGAGGGATAGTTGATTGTAAATGTAACCCACAGGAATGTTTGCAAACAAATTTTGGGACTATGCCTCATATAATGTGGCTGCACAAAGCAAACTAGGATGAGTAGGCAACATAAGAAAAGTGCTCAGAAAATTTTAAAATATTGGTAGGGAATAAGCAATTTACAAAAACATCTCAGAAGAATAGGTAACAAGAGAATGCAATTGGGTGGAACACCAGGGCTTTTAGAATTAAACAGATCATGGGAAAACTGGCTTTGATGAGACTTGGTAAGATAATGAATGTAAAGAAGTGGCTTCTGAAAAGAGGTCAAACAAAGAATTGAAGATACAGGTATTCAGGAAATATTTGGTAGCTCGGCAACAAAAAGTAAATTAAAAAAGTTAAGCTATTATATATGGCCTCTCTTTAACTGCTGTTTCTCAGCATCTCATGTATTTGGGTGTGACAGACAATTAAATGTTGCTCAAAGGCCTCTTCATGAGGTTGAGTTTCCTTTATATGTCATAAATCTGTGCCATGCAAACAATGGTTTTTATTTCCTTCTGAAGGAATTTATGCTAAGGATTTTTATATCCAAAAAAATCTATTGCCCTTTGATGGGTTTGAACCTGCGACCTTGGGCACCAGAGGCTATGGAATAGATGTAAAAATGAAAAAAATAAGGGCAGTCATGAATGAGGAACGTTTTGGCATGGACATACAGTTCTTGAAGTAAAGGACATTAAACTATATAAAAAAAAAATCTTGAAGAAACTATAAAAGTGACAGAAATATTGAGGCTTGAGAAATGGGACCATTTACTACCAGATATGGTGGAGAAAACTGAAATCAGAAAACATTGTCCAGTTGGCAGATTTTAGATAAGGCAAAGAGCCAAGGATGAGGAAAATTAATGATTATGCAGAAAAAGAAACTCTAGAAGCATAATTAGAAAGATCATAAAGGAAGTAAACTATTTTCACTAGTAATGTTATCCAAGTAGCTGAATAACCACAGTGCTAAAATTGTCTGGACCTCTTGATTACACAGTAATCCATTAGTATGAGAAAAATACTAGAAAGTTCAGTGGTCCAGGTAGCTGTAGAAGTTTTCCAGACTTCTTGATTATACAGCATCTCATGAGCATGAGACAAATACTAGCAAGTAATGTAGTCCAGGTAGCTATAGAAGTTTGTTTGAGCTCTTACATAGCAACTGGTGAACATGAGACAAATACTAGCAAGTAATGTAGTCCAGGTAGCTATAGAAGTTTGTTTAAGCTCTTACATAGCAACTGGTGAACATGAGACAAATACTAGCAAGTAATGTAGTCCAGGTAGCTATAGAAGTTTGTTTGAGCTCTTACAAAGCAACTGGTGAACATGAGACAAATACTAGCAAGTAATGTAGTCCAAGTAGCTATAGAAGTTTGTTTAAGCTCTTACATAGCAACTGGTGAACATGAGACAAATACTAGCAAGTAATGTAGTCCAGGTAGCTATAGAAGTTTGTTTGAGCTCTTACATAGCAACTGGTGAGCATGAGACAAATACTAGCAAGTAATGAAGTCCAGGTAGCTATAGAAGTTGTTTGAGCTCTTACATAGCAACTGGTGAACATGAGACAAATACTAGCAAGTAATGTAGTCCAAGTAGCACATGTTGAAATTGTCTGGACCTCTTGATCACACAGCAAATCAGGAGCACGAGACAAATACTAGCAAGTAATGTGGTTCAGGTAACTGTAAAGTTACCGATTGCACAAAAACTCCTGAGCATGAGAAAAATATTAGTAATTAATATCGTACAGATAGTTGTTGAACTTTTCTGGACTTCCTGATTATACAGCACAGCAACTCATGAGCGTGAGACAAATACTGGCAAATAATGAAGTACAGGGAGCTGGACTTGTAGATTACAGAGTAACTCCTGTGAAATGACACAAATTCTAGCAAGTAATGTGGTCCAGGTAGCTATAGAAGTCGTCTGGACCTCTTTATTACATAGAATTAGAAAAATACTGTAGTTTAAGTTGGAACATGTGGAAATTGTCTGGATCTCTTGATCACACAGCAACTGATACATATGAGACAAATACTAGCCAATAATGTGGTACAGGTAGCTGTAGAAGTTGTCTGATTACATAGCAACTCATGAGAAATGAGACAAATGCTAACAAGTAATGTGGTCTAGGTAGCTGTAGTAGTTTTGTGGACTTCTTGATTACAGAGCAACTCAAGGGCATGAGACAAATACTAGCATGTAATGTGGCCCAGATAGCTGAATAATCAATCTGTGTTCATGTTTTCTGGATTTCTTGATTACACAGACACTCATGAGACAAATACTAGCAAGTAATGTGGTCCAGGTTGCTGAATAATCTCAGTGTTGATGTTTTTGGGACCTCTTGAACTCATGAGAGAAATACTAGCAAGTAACGTGGTCCAGGTTGCTGAATAATCTCAGTGTTGATGTTTTTGGGACCTCTTGAACTCGTGACACAAATACTAGCAAGTAATGTGGTCCATGTAGGTGAGTAATCAGAGTGTTTATTTACAATGAATCTTTTGCATACACAGCAATTCATGACACAAATACTAGTAATTAACGTGGTCCATGTCTCTGAATAACCACAGTGTTTATGTTCCATGGATTTGTTGCTTACACAGCAATTCATGACACAAATATCAAAAAGTAATATGGTTCATGTAGCTGAATAACCATAGTGTTGAACTTTTCTGGATCCCTTGATTAAACATCAACTCATAAGACAAGTACTAGCAAGTAATGTGACCTAGAAGCTGAATAACCACAATCTTGATTTTGTCTGGACCTCTTGATTACACAGCATCTCACAAGAATAATACTACTAAGCTCCAGGTAGCTGAATAACCACAATGTTGAAGATTTTGGGATCATGTACTTCACAGCAAGTAATATTAGAAAGTAATGTCGCCCAGGTAGCTGGATAACCACAATGTTGATGTTGAGTGGACTTCTTGATTACATAGTAACTCATGAGACAAATACTGAAAAGTAATGTGGCCCAGGTGTTGATATTGCTAGGACCTCTTGACTACACAGCAACTCACAAGTGTGATACAAATACTAACATGTAAATTGAGGCATTATTTATACTATAAATAAATTACTTGTTTAGAAAAATACAGGATGGATTAGCCATTGGATATGCTGATAATACCTCCATAGTGGTAATGGGTAAAATGTAAACAGAGATACAAAATAAGATAAATAGATTATTAGATTTAGTTCCTCTATACCTGTCAGGGTTACAAATAATCAGCACAAATAAAACTGAATAGATGCAAATTAGAATAAATAATAAAATACCAACTGCAGTGTGTAGCCATCTAAAATGAGAAAATTTGCCAAGTAATACAGACAAATTTTTCAGAACTAGTGATAGAAACAATCTGAAATGGGATAAACATAAGAAAAAACTTAGCAATAAAATTAAAATCATATGTGCTAAAACAGGTAATATAAATCATGGATGAATATACTGCCCTAAAGGAATATTATGCTTTCATACACTCACATCTAAATTACAGGGTCATCTTATGGAGGCAGTGGGAAAGAAGCAGAGATTAAAAATATTTTGGTTACAGAAAGAGCAATAAGAATAATTTTAAAAATTCAAAGAAAAAATTCATGCAAAGGCTATTTTTAAAAAAAAGAACATAGAATCTTAGGCCTATAGTAAGAACTCACAAGAAAAAGATGCAAATCTTCATAAACATTATAATAAAACAAATTGACCATTTTAGGGACAGACTAAGAGGCTCTTTAAGTGCAATATATATAAACAACAATGTAAAAATTTATATTTACCTCACCAGATTAAGGAAATAAGTGAAGAATAAGGGAAAATTAAGACAATTAAAATTCACCTGCTTTCTACTCTCTTAAAGAATATAAAACAGTAAATGTAAATAGTAGCTAACGATAAAGAGCACAAAAAAAAAATAAATAAATATATTTTTTTTAATTCTAAGATGTATGTATATAACTTGTATGTATACAGGCACAGCTTTTAGATTCATGTAATCTTATAAATTTGTTGCCAATGGTGAATAAAAATCTGAATCTTTATATCTATGACTAAGAGCTGTAAAGGTGCTATCAATATTAACTGAATATATTGTCTCCTTAATTTGGTTTTAGTACAGCTGCTTCTCCAACGGGAGATCTGAGTTTGGTTCTGAGTACAAGTATGCAAATTTTTCTCCTTCTGGGGGAGCATTTTGAGGTCTGAGGTTCACTTAATCTAATGAGAGATCCCTAGGGGTCAATTAAGTAATTACTTGAGGTAAAAGTAGCATCACCAAGCTGCATAAATCACATTAACTGGACTGGAGGGACTCAGAATCCATTACAAACTTCAGTATGGCATCCCACTCATTGTGCCTGTAATGGGAAGAGAGGATGGATGCAGTGGTCAGGAGCTAGACCATTGCTGAGCTTTGGGTTGTTGCTACACAATTTTTTTTTCCCCTAACTAAACATATATAATTATATAGTCAAATGTAATAATTGTTAAATGACATGTTTTGTATAACAAGTGAAGGTAACTAAAAATGTACCATAGTTTGGTCTGTGCAGTTGATGCCTTGAACTGCTTCCCCTCTTTCCACTTGAGCCAGCTGTCATTTGTGGATGGACGGAAAAGTAGGGATAGAGGGGGAATTTGCTATCACAGCTAAATCATTATGACATCTGCATGTACGGCTGAATGTAGGATGAGAACAAATACTTGTTTTTGGAAGTAAGTGGCAACAGTATAAACAATCTCCCTAGCCTTTTCCCTAAGAGACTTATCAGAGAAGAACTTAGGTGTTGAAGGTCCCAACATTACTGTTAAAAGTTCTAGGTTTATATAGTGTTACAATAATCAGTACACTATGACTTTTGTGATCAGTCATTGCCTTTACAATGATGAAACCTTGCGCTATGCATGTGTGTCTGCTATCACATGAACATGCAAGAAAAGGGGGAATGATGCAATTTGCAATAGTTGCACCCATAACATTTTGTGCAGTTTTTTCATTACTCTGACAGGGTACATCCTCCTTACAAATAAATTCATTTGTTGAATACGGAAAGGAATGATGAGAAAAATTAAATGAATATGGAAGTCATTGCAAAGAGGACTTACCTTGGTGAATTTATGGAATATAAGTCTTCATATGTTTCATCCTGTAACACAACAATTTGAATGTAAATCATTTGATATGATTCTTGCTGAACATTTTTCATATTCAGAAGAGAGGTTATAAACTAATATTGATATCTTTTTTATGTAATCCACAGATAAGAATTAATTTAATTTAAAATATATCAAATCAAGATAAATGACAGTGTTCATTAAGGTAAACTGTAAGATTTTAAGGAGTATAAATCTATACATTTCCAAAAGTTTCATAAATAGTTAAAAGCAAAAATTATATAATCTACTTCATTATTGGTGCAGAAATGAAGGTTTCTGAAAATTAATGTTCAAAATCCTTATAATGTAAAGAGAATTCAATTCTGTTTTGCTTTATAGTGAGTTGGAAATAACATTCACAGCATTCTGCAAACTATCAACCTTAGAATTGCAAGTGAGTGAAATAAACTAATAATGTTTTAAAGTTTAAAATGAAGCATACTATCAGTGAATATCTTTCACTAGCTTAGATCCATTAGGACATGCTTAACTGACTATTGTTCACAACCTCAACTCTACTGTGATTCAGGATTAGTGTAATCTGCTCTAGCATAGTGATAGCAAGACTCATTTTGAACTCTATAATTGAGCTTTATTGTGTGTAATGTTCCAAAAATTAGATAGGTGAGAACTGAAGCTATAGGGTAACTAATGCATTCTTGGTGATGTGTCCTATATTTAATGTGTCCTACACTTAAATACACTAATAATTATATATTAAGTGTACAAACTTATCCAGGATAGGATAAACTTGTAGTTGATAAAGTATGGTTTGTTCAGATTAAAAAAAAAAAACTACCTTTCAGTGCATTATCAAAAATCCCACAAATGGATGATCAGCTGTTAAATTTAATTTTCTAGGAATTGGAAATTCATGCCACAAATAACATGGCAACACGTTTGCTTTGTACAATACATATCTCCTTCCATTTACTTATCTTCACTTAACTAAATGTTTTATTTCATTATTTTGCTCTACCTTTTCTGGCTCAGATTTTCATGTTGGCTAATATTTTCTCTATCTTCGCTATATTATTTTTAAGGAAGGTTAGTATACACCTCCTGCCTGTCTAGTCTAGCTACCTATCATAGAATATGAAGTATTACACTCTTCCATGTGCTAAGTCCCTGTTTTGCCTTCCATCTAATAGGCTGCTGATAGTCACAAAGTGTAACAGTGCAAAAAGATGAAAAACATTTCTGACAATTTGCACAATAATCATTATAAAACCTCTCCTTCTTTGACATTCCTCATTGAAATTATATCTGCATAAGTTCAGCATAAAAACCATATAGTGCTTGACCTTTTTCCACTATTGTAAAATACAAAATTTATGAAGTATTTTTTCCTCTTTGCTATGTAAAATATTTGTTATACATAGAAGGTTGAAGGGGGAGACAAAAAAAAAAAAAAAAAAAAAAAAGTGATGCATTTTTTTTTTGCAGAACTTACCTTAACATTACCATAATTATATTGAGTTTCTCTTGAAGTTACTTCCAACCACCATGGGTCTTCTTTTGTTTCTATTTTGGATTTAATTCCATGGTCCTTGCTGCTGTTATTAAACTTCTTTATAGGGTGATTTGACATAAAGTTTCTATTATCTAGTGAACAAAATTTGGAAATAACAGATATTTCTTCAGTTTCTAATTTGATTCCTATGTTACAGTCACTGCCACTTATAACAGTTTCATTCTTAACTTTCTTTACGAAGTCTTTTGAACAATGCTCCCTCTGATCTCGTAAAAAACATTTGGAAACCAGACTATTTTCTTCAACTTCTGTTTTGGTATCTCTATCACAGTCACTGCCATTTTTAACAGTTTCACTTTGAGCTTTCTTTACACAGTCTATGAAACAAAACTCTCTCTCATTCTGTGAATAAAAGTTAGAAACCACAGACTCTTCAGTGATATCCATTTTAGTACAGTTATATTTGAATTGCTGTGTTCTTGAACTTCAGTAATAAGTCTGTAAAAAAAGAAACAATATCAGCATTATAAAATATTTTAATGAGTTGTGCTTTTACAGAGACAAAATTACATAAAATTTCAAATAATAGATCAGACAGCATAAGGTAATGATGATAATTTGAGGTACATAATATGTTAAATACAACATTTTCACTATTTCTAGCATGTATGAACAATGTACATAGTGGATAGAGAAGGTATTGTATTCCACGCATAAATTTGACACTGAGATTGCACCAGAAATACATATTTTAGAACCCTCTAATTAAAAAAAATTTTTAGAAAAAAGTGTGCGTGGGTGGGTGCGTGTTTGGATAGAATAACTCAAAAACAAAAATGTTGCTTAAATACTTATCTTTCAAGAATGCAACATCTAGATTTTCAGGAAAATCCCTCCATTCCAACTACACTTTACATGGAACTTTTTTCAAAAACCTGGATTTTCTGAAAAGGAGCTCTACTTTGATTAAATTATCATATACCTTATATATTTTTATTACACACAAAATCTTGAATCTTCTGGGAATAGCTTCTGAAGACCTCTTCATTCTGGATGACTTTTGTATAACTGGTAAACTGTAAGAGATAGACAGAAGCTTACTAACAGAAAGTATAGAGCTTGTTAAGTAATAGAAAATAAAGGACATGACTTATGTGCTATATATTTTTGCTATAGTGTAAACTATTCTGCGATATTCCGTGCTTTTGCTTTCAGTTTTAAACTATTTAAAATTTTCTCAAATGGGAGGGCATATTTCTTTTTACCTCTCTTTTGTTTACTCCTAGGAAGCAAAGAGAAAAAATTCCAATTGTTTCATAGAGTAACCACCTTTTAAAATATTTGACTAGTGCTCTGGCCTGGTGTATTCCCTTACAAAGAAGCAAACAATAAGGCAAATTCTGCTCAATTGGGATGATGTAGAGAAAAGAATAATCTTTTTTATGAAAAACTTGTTCGCAGAACAGTTAGAAAAAGTTATGTGATTGAAACTCATCAGATTTTTAGTGCTTGAAGTACCACAACCTGCTTCCCTATTGTTTGGTTAATTTGGATCTTACATATATTATCTACAGTAAAGCATGCTTTAAATCACATTGTTCCACAAGCAATTTTATAACCTTGGACATATGAGATTTTCAGTGTAATAAACATTCAGAGTAATAGTGAGCATTGAATTACTTCCATCTGTCAGTATCCAGTTGCTTATAAAACTTGTTTTCTAAAGCTAAAATATTACCAATCAGAATAAGGAGAGGATTTTTTCCTAATCTAAATATTTAATATTAATAGTCTAAGGAAAACCTTAATACTGATATGTATTACATATGCTGACTGACTGGGGACACAAAACATTTTAAACGGAAAGCTACAATTCTGTGTAGTTTGAGGCATAAATGTGAAAATTAAAGTATTTTTAAGTGTCCCATGCCTTATTAATTCTGAATTCTTGGGTTACATGGCTTTTGACCTTCCTCAACTCTTGCAATGTTTAGAGTGCTCAAGAGACATAATATATATATCTCTGTTTGAACCTTATTTATCAAATTATGCTTCTTGGCATTTCGTTAAGAAACTTAAAGTTTAGTGGAATACCTATTGTCTAAGGAAAAGGATTATTACATATCAAACTGTATATGCTTTATCATCAGATTTATCAAATAATCTGAGATCACCTGTAGGACTATTAAGCATCCACAACTATACATGTAGCCGAGCAATAGCAGTTTTCAATAGCAAAATAATGAGCGAGTTACTCACTGTGATTTGCTGTTCCCAATCCAGCTTCCATCTTAGTGTATCTACACTCCTTAGTTGTGCCGCAGACGTATACTCACTGTGTACAGAAAGATGACCTTCTACTCAGTTGAACACATGCACCAAGTTTTATGACATGCGTGTACTAGAGGCTCTATGCCTAACATTGTACCATTACTCTCACTGCTGCCACTGCCATCACAGTCTATAAATACAATGTTGTCTATTCTATTTTCAAAAAAATTATATATATTTTGTTTTTTCGTTACTCCCATAGTTGCAAATATTGTTCTATTTATCTTTTTCAATTTCTGCAAACCTTTGTTCACAAAGACATTGAACATCTGCCAGTCTAAAGTTAATACAGGGTGTATATAAATGAATATCGGGGTTTTAACTCTTTATAATATTTATTACATTCAACTTACAGTTATGAATGATATGTCAAATGAAAAAGCAACTCAAACAGTTTTACCAAGAAGCTTATAAATGTTCAATGTGACTACCCTTTGTCACACGGCACACGTCAAGTCTATAGCTGAGTTCTTCCCAAAGGTTGATAAGTGTATATTCAGCAACAGCTGCTTCAATCCGGTTTCTTAATTCAGGGAGGTCAGCTGGTAGTGGGGGACGTACACACGATCCTTGATGAAGCCCCAAAGGTAAAAATCGCATGGCGTTAGGTAAGGAGAACGAGGAGGCCATGCATAGAACTGAAGGCAACAAAATCCATAAAATTGTCATGAAACAAAATGTTGTTTGCGAATTTGGCACGTAATCTGTGGTCTGTTGGCTTTAGAGCCTGTAATAACTGTAAACGGTAAGGATGTAGCTGTAAGCATTTTCTTACAAGTTTCGAAACAGTCCACACAGGAACTTGTAATTCACGACTAGCCTTCCGGACTGATTTCTTTGGGCTATGAGTGAACGGCTCACACTTGCTCAACAGTCTCTTCACTTACTCCTGGTCGTCCCGTGCTCTTCCTTTTACAAAGGCAGCCGGTATCTTCAAACTGATTATACCATCTACGAATGTTTTTATCACTAGGAGGATCACAACCGAACTTACTACGGAAGGCAAGTTGCACAGTAACTACAGATTTGGTCTTTGCAAACTGCGGCAGAAACATTGCACGCACTTGTGCCAACAAACAAAACTGTTTTGAGTTGCTTTTTCATTTGACATATCATTTATAACTGTAAGTTGAATGTAATTAATATTATAAAGAGCTAAAACCCCGATATTCATTTATATACCCCCTATATTATTGAGACCCACCCACTGTTTGACTCGCACCAAATAAGTTTAGTGGGATTAAAGTCAGCATTATAAAGACAGTCTCTATAAAGTGTCCATTAGCTGCAAATATTTTGATCATAACATAGGTTGTATGCCTGGGTTTAGGAGTTTATGGCATACAATTGGAGTTTAAACATAGATTAGTCAAATGCAAAGTTTTTTGCACTACTCAGTTCATCTACTCCATAATAATTTTATTTAATGCCAGGGCCTGGTCTTGCATGTTATAATACGATGCAAGCACTTAATATGGTACTAAATCTGCGACTATGTTTTGTCTTAGCCACCACACGAAGTTCTGGTTTCATTTCATTACGATAGTATTCAGCTTTTTGCAGGGGTTTAAACATGAGCAAGGCATTAGGTGAAATGACCCTCTTAAAAACTGGTGCTAATAGCCTGCTGTGTTATCATTAGTGCCATTATTGTTCCAGCCTTTGGGAATTGAATGGCTGCTTTGAATATATGTCTCATCTTGATAGACAATACGGCAACCTTCTTCCTTGTACATTTTAATGGAGTTTAGACTACTCTTCTGAGTCAGTGGAATGTTGCACCGTTTCCCACTCAGGAAACACAGTCAAAGGTTTTGAAGAACTCCAGCAACTGGTGGGGACACATGTGAGGTAACGACAAAAAATCTTAACCCCTTTCATTCCTTAACTAGAATAAAGCTAAAGACAACTTTCAATAATGCAAAACTTAAAAATATAAAACTACCGAAGGTTTATCTCTAAGTATTAGGTCTATTTTGATGCTTATTAAAGTACTCCTATTGTCAAAAGTAACTGAGAATATTGAGGTCCCATCCCTATTTGGAACACAAAACATTTTAATCCTTGCTGATCAAATGATCCAGTATTGCAATGGTGAATGTACTATCATCAGAAATTGCATTTGGAGTGGATAAGTCTCAAATCTTCTTTAAATATAGAGATAAAGGAAGATGTGAGGAAGTTGTCTTCCTGCTTGCTTCTCCTCTAGAATTTCAACTCCTAATACCCCTCCCTTAACCACTCTATAGGATGAATAGTGCAATACCTTAGCTTTACCAAAATTATATATTACAATAAAGATTACAAAAATAATCTGCACTGAACAGAACTGCAGCTATTCTTATATTTTAAAGTTTATTAGTGGTATTGGAATCTTCATTAATCTCAATTTTTTCAAATCTATTTTGATTTAACATAGTCCACAAAATATTACAACTGATCTACAATATACATCCTCATTCCAAAAAAACTAGCCCTGTTTCCCAAGGTCAGAGGTTCAAACCCGAAGGAGGGCGATAGATTTTTTCATGTATAAAATACTTAGCATGGCTTCCTTTGGATTGGAAGTAAAGCCCTTGGTCCCATATCATAGATTTATGGTATGTAAAAGAACCTCAAGCCTGATAAAGAGGCCTTTGGGAAAAACTAACCAGTCTTTTACAACCAATATAGAAAAGTATCTAAGAACTATAAAGAGCATCCATAAACTAAACTCAGTTTCATGTTTCAAACTAACTAAGCTAATGTGTATATTGCCTTATTACCTTCTCTACATGTACTATGTACTTAGTTTATAGAGAAGGAATTGTATTGCACCCAAAAATTTGATACCAAGATTTCACCAGAAATATATGTTTTGGAACCCCCTGAAATCAAAAACAGCATTTTTAGAAAAACATCTCTGTGTTTGTGTATCTGTCTGTGAACAGCATAGCTCAAAAACAAAAAGTCTGTTAATACCAAAATTGATATTTAAGTTCAGTATCTTCCAAGAATGCAACTCGAAGGTGTTCAAGAACACCCCCTAAATACTTTTTGAAAATTTTGATTTTCTCAAAAATGGCTCCAACAATTTTGATTAAAATAGCCTTTGTTTAAATCCTTAAATAATATGACATCCTGTTCTTTTAAATAATTCTAATCCATTTTATCAATGGATCGCATCAAATAACTCCATTAAATAATAAAACTTTATGGTCATGCGGTCCAAGACACGATAAGAGAAACTAACCTATGGAACCAAGGATAATGGGATCCGATTTCATCAAAATACATGTTCTGCATTCAAGAGAAACTGTGGCAAAGAATGGGGAGGGCTCAAATAATGCAATCAGTGTGATAGCATGGTTGGAAGCTGACGGGTTTCGATTGAATGCAGATACATGTATTTTACAATTTTTTGTAAAAACAATTCACTCTGATCATAAGATCAGATAATACTGCAAGTATCATTTTCCGAATAGCCACATGTTCTAAGACATGTTATGTAACAATTTTCCATACTAGTATGGTTGGAGATTCACATCCCAAAGATCCAAAATATTTTATTTGTTTTGTCAGCTTACCTCCAATATTGGATATCCTTGAATGGGTTAAGATATTTTTATGAGAAACAAAATGTATATCTTGAATTTTCTGGGAGCAGCTTCTAGAGATCTCTTCATTCTAGATGACTTTTGTTTAACTGGCAAACCGTAAAAGATATACAAAAACTTATTACACAAAAAATGTAGTCATTAAAACACACAATTTATGACATCTACATTTTTTTGTGTAGAGTTTAACTATTTTCGAGATATTCTAGATTAATGGTTTCCATTTTAGTTACTTATATTTTTTTCAAATAGGAAGACATCTATATTCTAATTTTTTTTTTTTTTTTTTTTGAGCTAACCATTTTCGAGACATTCCGCATTAATGGTTTCAATTTTAGCCATTTAAATTTTTTTCAAACAGGAAGACATCTCATTTCTTGTTTGTTTACTTGTGGCAGCAAAGAGATTGTAATTTCAATGGTTTCTCACAATGACAGACTTTTAAAGGATGAGACTATCGCCTTAGCCTGTATATTTTCTTATTTCCCTTCTTCCTACAAAGAAGCTAGAAATAAGACTAATTCTGCCCTAGCATGATGTAGATAACAGATTAATCTTTTGAATAAAAGTTTTGTTTGCTGAACAACGTCATCATGTGAGTGGAACATGTTAGATATTCCCCTTGTACTTACAATGGACCAACTAATAAGGTCAACTTCTGCCAACGTTTATCTTGATTATTATGAAGTAGATAGAAGAATAAGCTTATTAACAATAATTGGTTAGAGAGGTGTAGAGAAAGTCATATGAATGGAACACATCAGACCTTTTTTGACTCGTAGGTCATGTTCACAGTGCTTCTAACCAGCCCACGCTTTTCTCCACGTCAGTGTATATGCAACCGCTGCTAGTGCAAGTTCTTATTTCGTTCTTTGCAATTAAATTGTGATAATTGTGTTATAAGGTCAAGAAGAGAGTATACTTTAGCACACTGCATATTCATGATGGTTCCTATGTGCAAACAGAGTTCTGTAGACAAGTAACAGACAGATTCTCTGGTATCCCTGCGCCTCACAGAGAGACAGTCTGTTAACTTGTAAACAGATTTAGAGAAATGGGTTCTGTTCTTGATAAGAAACCCAAAAGAACTCGCCGTGTGCCTGCAGAGAACTTGAGACAGGACAAAAGTTAGAACACAGCCCAAGAAAATTGATTATCTCAGGAAATGAGAGTTGCACAATTTTTGGCTTGGAAAGCCACTACATTTTTTAAATTAAAACCTTATAAGATAACTATAGTTCAGGAACTGCAACTATGTGATTCTATGAGCAGAGAAAATTTCTGCGATTGGGTATCAGGTAAAGTTAATGATGGTTCTATGGACGCAAAGTTAAGACAAAGCATGGTTTTATTCAAATGGCCATGTGTGAACACAAAACAACAGATATTGGAGTTCAGATATTGTGCACAAAATGCCATTGCATGACCAGAAAATTGAGTATGCTGTGAGTACATACTGAATTATAGGGCCTATATTTTTGGAGGATACAGTTAATAAATAAAGGTAAATAGATAGAATAATCAAACCATTCCTGGAATGTTTGAGTGACATTGAGTATACACAGTCATATTTTCAACAAGACTCTGCTACACCAAATACACCTGATCTCTCATTGAAATTGAGGACATTTTTTAAGTTAGGATAATAAGTGAAGGACTTTGGCCATCGCACTCCTGAGTCTTTAAGTATGCTACTTTTATTTATGGGGGAGCCTAAGAAATAAAGTTTATCAGAACCCACATACATTGAAGGAATTGAAAGACAGTATCAGAAGGGAAACTACTGCAATTTCAGAAGAAGAATTAATGCATGCTAATGGAATTTTTTTTAAAAGGTGTGGGAGATGTATGGCAGCACAAGGACATAATTTCCAACCCCTTCCGTGATAATATGTGGTTATTGCATGCATGTAAATCTATGCACTTGAAATATCCATATGATATGTGCTTGAGTTCAGGGTCTATGAATATTCAAGTCGGCCAACAGCAACGTGCCGTGAAGCAGGTGGCCACGAGTTGGAAACAAGGCTCTGTAGTTATTATGGCTCTTCTCTTTACCTCCTATATTGGTATATCTGAATTAGTTTCTGTAAGTAATTTAACTTCATTTGAAATATAAATGTTCCATACAAAGTAAGGACGAGCTCCTGTATATGTGAGTTATTTGGAATCGCTATATGCATAACACATGTACATCTGCGGTAGTACTATGCTGTAAAAATGGCACATTTGATCCCTAATTTATTGCATACATTTCAATTCTTTTCCTCATACCTAACACAAAAGACATAAACACGCACACACACAAACACAAATTCCACCCAAAACATCATGGGAGCATTTTTACAGCTTTGTCCAATATCGGCGGGCCATAATTCCGATGTTTAGTTGGCGGATTGAGGGCATTAAGCAACAAAGTATAGCAAAGGGATGTTTTACGGACGGTACACAGCCAAGGGATCTGTGAAGACCAAACCACAATGAACTATAGCGTTTAGCGACATTTTCATTAACGATTTTTTCACTACGTTGCGCTTCAACATAGCAATTGTTTGTCCTAAATAAACAACGACGTGAAAAATGATGGGTGGAAAATACGACTAGGATTATCTTGGGCTTCATACCTCCCTTATAGCTTCAGGATTGCGTAAATAATTAACAAGTGGAACCGAAAGTAACTTGATAGAGGAGTTCACATCGTTACAAATTTGACTTTGTCTTCTAAAGCACATATAATGTTTGTTTAATTTTCAAGCGGCATTCAAGGATAAATACTATAAGATATAATATGTAAATTTTGTCACATTTCAACATGAGATGTTCCAAATTTGTATTCTAGTACTTACCCAATGAGCTGGATCAATAAACTAGTGGTAGTACCATTTAACGCCAAGGGAAAGTATATAATTTTACCTACAACGATGAAAAGACGTGAATTGACATTCTGTCTCAGCACCTTTCATCATTTTTTAGAATAATAAAACTAGATAAACATAATAGAAGCAGCATTATTAATGAAATACATATCGTACACTAAAATTGAATACTTCTAGGTTAGGTAATAGGTCTCTTTTTCAAAGAGTTCAGTGCCCAAAGATGACTACTAAGCATCACGACCAAGTACTGGAGAGAATATACAATCGATACAGTAAAAGAAAATCGAGCACACTATGTTCAACCGCGAAACGGAATAAATGTTTGGGATGGGGTAGTGCTGCCTTTTGCGATTTACAGTTCACCTTACTGCTGGAATTTAGTATGTTCGGCATCATTTATATTATTTGGCTTATGATGATAAAATTAAAAGATTTCTATATTTAATAGTTTATCCTCGGAAGATAATCCAGGAATAAAGATACTGAAGGAGTTTTGTGAAACGGTATAATTTTAAGAACCTTATATCTATTTCCATCCCTAGTTTATTTATTAAAGTATGGCAAAGGAACTGAGACACATTAAACTAGTTTCGTCTACTGCAGTAGGAGCACTATGTGCAAACTTTCTCTTGTTGCCCTAGATTTACTGTGAGCCGAGTGCCCGCGGCTGGGGACGAGAGCAAAGGTTCACCCGCATGTCTTTTCGCAGTGTTGTCGAATAAAGAAAACTTCCATCTGTGTGGCCGTCAGATATTATAAAGAAAAGGCGTATCTAATTTACAGAGAAATCATTAAAACAAACAGCGTATGCACGCGAACTCTAGAGTAATTATAAGTCGCAAGTACACTGTTTTTTTGTTTTTGTTTTTGTTTTTAATTTAGTTAGATACGTTCAGTATTAACTATGCTATACAGAATTAGAATAAAATACATTATAACTGAAAGTAACAAACAACATTAATTTGTGAGGTCAGCCACATGAGGCCCCTCTGGCACTAAACAGTCACAGATGAATTTAAGCATTCATTCATTGAGAGCTTTTTCGGAATCACTTCTTAATGAAAACAGAAACTCCTTTGGGAAACGATTCTTTATCCGAGGAGCTGCATCAGATCTTTGTCCCAAAGAGAAGTGCACTGCGCCAGGTACTAAGTGAAGATGCTAAAAAAAAAAAAAACGCGCGAGCTTGAGATCGAATATGTGCAGATATGGAACCGAGTCCAAGATGATGATGTATCTGAATGTTTCTGATATACCAAGGCACATTCACTATAAGCCTTAAGACCTTATTTTTAAACATCTGCAGACCACTAATTTTGTTTCTGGCTGCACCTCCCCAAATCAGAGAAGCATAGCTAAGTACACTTGGTAACGCTGTTCAGAAATGTCAACTGGATGCCTGTGGTATTTAACAGCGTAATGGGAAAAAGAATCTAACAGCTGCTTTATTGCGATATAAAAAAGAAATACTCTGTGAAAATATAATTTAAAAGAGATGTGGAGATTGTGGGAATGACCTAATAGCAAAGTTCAATGATCCACGAAGCTAAATCTCAATGATTTCATATTTCCTTTTGCATTTTATCCCAATTTGCGCAATTTATTTAGTAGGTTTCTGCGAAATAATTCTTCACCTTTCTGCTCTTTCTCAATGGCAGCTTTTGTCGACAGTCTTCGTAGATTATATTAAAAATAATTGTGAATCTTGAAAAAACTTTCTGGAAACGTCTTGTGCAGATGATTAGAATATCCACTTGATATTTCAAAGCAAGTTAAGCCATGTTACATAGTAACATGCTATGCCGGCATGTTGTCATTGTAGCTCAGTGGAAGAGCAACCGGCTAGAAACTGGGAGTTCGTTTAAAACCCGGCTATGGCATTGAATTTTTCAGGTTGACTCTACCTATCCAACTCCTTGTGTCCTACATAGGCCTTGAGTGAAAAAAAAAAAACAATTAAACCAATAATAATAATGAAATTTAAAAAGAAAAACTTCATGTTTACGAACAGATATCTGCTACACAGAAATATCATATAGTAACTAATGTGCATCTTAATATCTGAAATGTAATTATTATATCTGTATGCTTGAGAACCGCTTCATGTCTGATCTTCCTTCTTATTTATCTGCCAGCGTTTGCTCAGACTATTTTCTTTTAATAATTCCACGTTTTGTGAAAAATGTGGGTAGCCCTAAAAATGCAGTTGGATAGGAAGCTGGCAGCGGTTAGTTTCTTTTGGTGGTAATGTAATCAAATTACCGCGACTATCAGTAAATGTTTCACTTGTTGCATAGCTCTCTTCGGAGCACCGCTTAATGGACATGACTGGTTTTTATTTGGCTCCCATTGATCATGGTGGATGCTATAGACGACTATGAGCCTAGCATTTATGACATATTTAAGGGTATTAGTGTAATGCATATCTCTATGTGGTCACCTTGCAGTTCTGAAATTGTACAAAACCTACCGAATGACGGCTGCGTTTTGGCCGATATGTTAGGTCACTAGCCTTTCACCTTGATGGCCCAAGTTCGATCCCAAGCGACCGCACGCGGTATTTGAGGTGGACAAAGCGGCACAACGCGGGTTTTCTCCCGGTTCTCCGGTTTACCCCGCCATCGTAGTCTACTGGTGCTCCATCTTCATTCCATGTAAATGAGTGCCAAGGCCTGCGGTGCCATTTGTAGTAAAAGCGGGCGTTAAACACTCGAGATATATGTGTGTGTATATTATATAACAACCCAAAGAAGCCTAGGGAGCCGAGCGCCGAAGAAAACGTGCACGCCTACAGCGTGTCTCACATTTTTTTAAAAGACAGCAAGGTTAAATTCAAGGCATTGTTGCCACATGTGCTACACACATACTAGCAACGCAGTTATGATCAGGTCTACCAGTTCAATACCATTTTGTAATCATACACCACAAAATAGTGCAATATATCCAGTGATGTTTAAAGTTACTGTAAGACACTTATTTTTCACCCGGACCTTTACTTTTCTCTTTATATATTTGGTACTTCTAAATAACTGTTTTATACGCATAAACTATATTAAAATATATGGAGTTACAAAACAATAAAAACTTTAATTTTTTATGAGATAATTGTTGCTTAGCCTTGACAAAATCACATTCATATGACTGTGGAACGTCACCTACCCCATTGATAAAGGAGTACGCGGCTTCCCCGGACTGGGTGGTACGTGATAGGTTCACCAAGGCTTTGTTCAACAGCTGTTCAATCGCCAGTGAGAACTCATCGCTCTCCTGGCTGTTTCAGGCCTGCGGTAGGCTGCAGCCGGGCGATGTTTCCCGCAGCTGTTTTCGAGGGCCTTACGCATCTTCCCGGACATCGCCAACGTCGGAATCGGGCTGCGCCGTGGCAGAGTGATAAGACCACTTGCCTCTCACCTAGACTTTCGGGGTTCGATCCCAAGCGACCGCATGTGAGATTTGTGATGGACAAAGTGGCGCTGGGGCGGATTTTCTCCGGGTACTCCGGTTTCCCCCTCAATCGTATTCCACCGGTGCTCCATCTTCATTCATGTATCATCAGTGTCACCGCCTGCGGTGCCATAAGCAGTTAAAGCGGGCGTTAAACACTACCAAAAAAAAATGTTATACAGAATATCTTATATTGCCCAAATAAGTGCATTGAAATAGTATTCAGGTTTTATTTTATATGATACTTTATTAGACACTTTCATCAAAGCACACCATTGAACTCATATTAAATGTAATATATATATATAAATATACCGCAGGCAGTGACACTGGTGATACATGGATGGAGCACCAGTGGAATGCGATGGGAGGGAAACCGGAATACCCGGAGAAAAGCCGCCAGAGCGCCGCTTTGTCCACCAGAAATCTTGTCTTTTTTTTCCCCATTCAATAAATTACATATTATAGAAATTGTGGAATTTTAGCAAAATAAGAAATTATACCAAAGATACTCTATAATGCTATTATATAATTTCCAATTCTCAACAAAGCCCCTAATACAACTTTTACAGCTACAGAGACTTCTTGAGTCCATACAATCAATTAAGTCTTTCTATAGTTGAAAAAAATAATGAAGTGCTGCTCAGAACCATCAGTCTCCTGAAGATATCATCATGAATCAAACATTTTACAAAACATACTAGAGTTATTTGAGTACAAGATAACCCCTTTTTTCAGAACTTAATTTGGAAAATGAAATTGAGTTCTAGTTAAGTATGCCCTTTTACTCCTGTAATTCTCATCATTCCATTCTATATTAGCATGAAAAATCACTTAATTTTAATCAAGTCTTATCTGCCTTGTGTTTTTTTTACATGCCATAACTCTATAACAATGGACCAACGGCTTTACTTCCCTTCCAAAAGTAGCCATGTTAAGAATTTTTATGCTTTAAAAAAAATCATTCCTCATTTGAACCTGCAACTTTGAGAACTAATTTTTTTTAATTTACTGAGGAATCATTTATACATAAAAAACATAATTTTTAAATATCTACTTTGATATGGCACACATAACTTGATTCATTTTTTAACGTATTTCAAATTTGAAAGAAATTCAAATAATGTGTGGACGAAAAAAGAAGGGAGAAAACAAAAATATATGTGTATGTATAAGATGACACTTCAATTACAATGATGAAGAGGATTTACCGAATATAATACTTCACTGTATACAGTTTTACTAAATTTGAATTTGCACAGAAATTTTTGTCGTGAATGGGAGAGCGGAGATTGGAAATACACCATTATGTATGAGATAGGAGGTGACTGTCAATTGCAGCACACTGCAAAGGTGATGATGGATAAGATTTTCTATTTAGAAACATGCCTAAAATAACACAAAATTGTAAAAAGTTTTATGTTGTTCAAATATACACGTAAATTCATGTAATCCATGCAAGAGCGAGGAGAGAATAGAAATGGACTATCCAGTATATGTACAGCAGGAGGAGAGAAATGTACAACTAAACCCTACTTTCTATTATACAGTTTGCTCCCAATAAATTAGATATGACTACCGATGTGAAAAATAATTGTATATTTTTATTGTAGCCCTAGAGAGAAATCTTCTTTTCTAATGTGAATGCTTACAATTCAAGGTCCAGCAACATTAGCTATACAGCAAGAAATAATGCAAAAAACCTGCCATAAACATCATGACCTTCGGGATTCTTTACAATTTCCCGATGGTGTGCCACTGCTACATCTGCAAAATTGAAACCTGATTTCTCTCCCCCATACTATCCTGAAAACATACTGTGAATGCAAGGTTTCAACATTAATATAAGACAAAAAAAGTCTTGTATTTGGACAAATAGACTGAGACACAAATGAGATAGCTTATCATCCTTTATCCTCATTAATCAATTTCTTTACTTTGATCTGATAAATCAGTAAAAAATTTGTCAAAAATTGTGTGGTTTATGTCTTTATGAACTAATTTCAGAAGACAGCAAAAGCTTTGTAAAAATAACATTTCTGTGGCTTAAAGTCGTTGTAAATCAATTTGAGATCACAAATTGCCTATGATAAAAATGTTCATATCTTTTGCCCTTTATTTTTCCATCATAGATGTGTAACAGTTTTTAATTTTAACGTCAATGCTGGTTTGGAACTTACATTAGCTAAATAAAGAATTATATGCATGTTTATATATTTTGCAATTGAGTAGAAGTATTGTCACAAATTTTCATTTATTTGGCCCCATCCCCTCAAAAATCACAATCTCTTCAAATATTGCGCTCAAGTAAACCTCTTGTCTCAAATGCTATACTTATAAGGTATTAATGTAATCTGAAAGTTGGCAAATCACTTAAAGCTTTCACACCTCTATGGCTTTGTTTTGATGAATCATCTTCTGCATCTTCAGATGTTACAAGTGAATATAAGTCTTATTACTACTATTACACATTTAAGGCTTTAAGCCCTGATGAGTCAGTTTGTGCCTTTTAAGACTTGACAAATCAGTAATACCCTTGTTACAAACTTCACACTTGTATGGTTTTATGTCTTCATGAATCAATTTGTGTCTCTTAAAATGGTGTAACCGAGTAAAAGCCTTATTACAAATATTACACTTGTAAGGCTTTATGCCTTCATGAACCATTTTATGGCTTTTGAATTGCGTTAAATAAATAAAAGTTTTTTCACAAATATCACACTTGAATGGCTTTATGTCCTCGTGAATAACTTTATGGATTTTCAAACTTGAGGAAACAGTAAAAGCTTTGTTGCACATGTCACACTTGTAAGGTTTTATTTCCTCATGAATTAATTTGTGTCTCTTCAAATGTTGCAAATCAGCAAAAGCCTTATTACAAATGTCACACTTAAATGGCTTTACATCCTCATGAATCAATTTGTGTCTTTTCAAATGTTGCAATTGAGTAAAAGCCTTATTACAGATATTGCACTTGTGGGGCTTTACACCCTCATGAATCAGTTTGTGGCTTTTGAAATTTGACAAATTAGTAAAAGCCTTATCACATATGTTACACTGATAGGGTTTAATTTCCTCATGAATCAATTTATGATTTTTCAAACTTGACAAAAGAGTAAAACCTTTGTCACAAATGTCACATTTATATGGCTTTATTTCTTGATGAATCAATTTGTGTCTTTTCAAATGTTGCAGGTCAGTGAAAGCTTTATTGCAAATGTTACACTTATATGCCTTTATGCCGTCATGAATTAATTTGTGACTTTTCATACCTGACATATTCGTAAAGGTCTTGTTACAAATGTCACACTTGTACACCTTTTTGTACTGACAACTTACGATTGACTTGCAGTTCTCCTTATTGATATGTTGTTTATTTGTGTCGCTTTGCTGAAGTAAAATACTTTGTTTCAAACACGATGCCATACTGACAAATTTTACACCATCAAGTGCTTCTGAGCCAACATTTGTTTGTAGTGAAGATATATGTGTAACATTATTTTCTTGACTTTGACCATTTATGGTACGTTTGTATTCAGGGTTATCCATTCTCATATTGAAGCTTATGTCACTTCCTAAGTCTTCATTGGAGAATAAATCTGATGTAAAACTGGAAACATCCTCATTGTATAATCTGAAATTTAAGAATATTTTCAATAGAGTTCAGATTTTAATACTAAAAGTTGCAAAATTGGGGTTTGAATAAAGCCTTCTTCTTTTACTTTTTATTTCCCAGCCTTTACTTAAAAACTTGTAAATTTGCACCATAAATATCTCTTTCACACCAATCCATGTTCAGCTTGCTCTAACAACTTTACAACGCTTTATAAATCATTTTTATGAGCTCATATTAAGTGTACTATATTTAGCTGTATTTATATCCAATGGCTAAAAGAATTTCCATATTTTACTTTTGATGAATGAAGCATGTAACAAAGAAATGAGTGTAGCAATTTATTTCATTTATTTATATGGAAATTACAGTACACCTTTTGGTTCTCTACTGTCAAAGTATATATTTATTTCCTTTCTTAAAACTCGGACCCAGACCATAATGGCATTTGATAACATGTAGCTTAGTTTCTACACATTTTTTTAAGGTTTTAATTTTACAAGCCAAATCATGTTTGAAATACAACCTATTTAATAAATGTCATCATTTTATTGGAATATATAGCTATTAAATTAGTTCATTTAATTTTCTTTCTGCTTTTGTAGGCACCTAGCAAGAAAAAATTCACTTAAGTAAAAATGTACAAGGTGCTACATATCAAGGAAACATTACATGATAAGCAAAATTGAAACAATTTCTTCTAACAAAGTCAATAAGTCAACAACCAAAAATGAAGTTAGTTCCGACTTTTGCCAGTCATCATTGCAGTAAATATTCCATTAAATACTTGGAGAATCCTCATTTCAAAGGCTTCTTACAGAAATACTGCTACAGGAATATTACATCAGAATCTACCATAAGAAAAAATTATGGAGACTGTACATAAAATATATACAGTATGTGGATATTGAGGGGTTATAGTATTGGTGATTGGTGTGTTGTACTCAATGGACACCCAGTGGCACTGCACAGGCATGTATCTATGATCTCTGTTTTGCCTCTACAAACTGTGGTACCATAATAGTTGAATGGTGGTATCAAAAGACACTTTAGCACATAGCCATGCCAGGACAACCTCAACATACTCCTTTTGTTCTGTGTGAAGCTGGATGAAGTTATCTACAAATTACTACATATGTTGGGCACAGTGTATCGGTGGTGTATAAGTGTTTTCAGCAATGGTCTGTGGAAAATTCTCACTGCCTTAGACCAGGTTCTGGGCAGGCACATTGTACATATGCACAACTGGAACAACAGATTATAGGGCATCAGTGGTGCCCAAACAACATCCAGGGAAGGGCTCTGAGCACATGTAAGACCTGGAGAATTAACATGGACTATTTTATACCATCTTTTTGCAGCAGAACTCAAATCATGTGTGCCTCTGGCCATGCACATTACCTCTGGTGTAGAGAAGTGGCTAATTCAACACCTGAATGGTGCTCTGTGATCTACAGTGATGAGAGTAGGTTCTGCCTTTATACAAATGATGGCCATGTAACCAGAGCTGGTGAGCATTATCATCAAGAGTGCATTTGCCCATGACATAAAGACTCAAATCCTGTATCATGTATGAGTTGCCATCAGACATCAAGTACTTGCCTTTGGTGTCTTTGCAGGGACATGAAACCGGTGGTTGTTTCAACAGGATAATGCATGTTGCATTACAGCTGCTAAAATCAATGTGCTCTTTATGGTATGCAAAATTGTCCCAGTCATTACCATCCCCTGACCTCTCTTCCATTGAATATGTATGGCACATGATGAGAAAAAAACTGACTGTATCTTCATTGCCGAAGTGTGATAAGTGGTGCAGGATGCTTGGGACAGTATATCACAGGATGCCATTTGCTACAATCATCTGCCTACATTGCTGCCCAAGAGGGGCACACCAAATATAGATATGATGTGACTATTGGGACATGGGTGCTATGGTTTTATCATCATATTATGTTATCATGATGTAGGACCTTCCAAGCACTTCTAATGACAATCCTTAATGGCAAAGCATTGTTTTTTTCTACCAGTGTATATGGCATTTGGCAGCAAGAGTTACAGGCAGCATGGGATATTAAATAGCTCATTTATTTGTTGGAAAGTTGAGTTCTGAGGCCACTTCTATTGACACAGATAGCATCAGTTTACTTAAGAATTGTCAAACTGTTGGGATATTTTTTTTCAAGAAGGCTTATGATACATGTTGGCAAGCAGGGTTCTTACGCTTCCTCCTATATGTGGACGTTTATCATTACTCATTCAGAAGTTTATGAAAGACCATGTTTTCTGAGTAAGGATCGGCACAATTTTTTTTAATTCCTTTATTCAAAAGAATGGTGTAAATGTAAATGGTGTGTTATTTATGATGCTCTTTAACTGCTGTGGTTCTCAGCATCCCATTCTATATTGGTTATGAAAGACTGCTTAATTTTGCTCAGAGGCCTCTCTATCAGGCTTGAGGATCTTTTACGTGCTGTAAAGATACAACACGGTACCAATGGCTTTTACTTCCCTTCGCTTCTGAAGGAAGCCATGCTAAGGATTTTTACACCTGAAAAAAATCCATCGTCCTCTGCCAGGTTTGAACCCACGACCTTGGGTATATGAAGTTAGCATGGTAACCGTTACACTATGGAGGGTGACTAAGAGAATGGTGTGCCTCAGGGATTGGTATTAAGCATAATACTATTTGCTATAGTGATTAATTCTATATCACAAAATATTCTCTCAGATGTCTCTTCCTGCTTATTCGTAGATAACTTTGCCATCTTTTACACTTCTCAATGTACACCACTTTTGGAATGTCATCTCTAGTAGTGCTTAGATAATCTTTCTGACTGGAGCTTGAGAAAGAGATTTCATTTCTCCACTGAGTAGTCAGTCCGTTAACTCCTGCACTGTAAGAGGCAGCTGTTGCCATCTCTTAGACTTGGGGCAGATTTCCTTTTGTTTGCCAATGAGGATAGATTCCTAGGGTTAACATTTGATTGAAAAATTAGCTGGTCACAATACATAGCACTGCTGAAAGCATGATGTGACTGATCTCTGAATATCTTATGGATACTAAGCAGCAAATCTTCGGAAGTAGATTGGACAGTATTCCTGCATTTATATTGTGTTCTGATCCAATTCAAGTTAGACCATGGCTGCATTATTTACTCCTCAGCTTGGCCATCTGTGCTGAGACGAATAGACACTGACCATAATCAAAGCATCTGTGTGGCTTTTGCAGCCTTACCAATAACCCCAGTGTTGAGCCTTTATGCCAAATCAGCATAACCTCCTCTGCATTTTTGGCATGGTGTGCTGCTTCCTAATTATGGCAATGGAACTAAGTGCATGTCTTAGGATAAGACATTTACCCCTTTTTTCTCTACCAAGATTCACAAACATTATCGCCACCTATCATTTTGTCCATTGAATGCTAGTTTCCACGAACTTCTCCAGATGGTTAATATTGAACTGCTTAGCAAATTTCTCAAGGGCAAGAGGGTCCACCCACCTTAGTTACATGCTCCATTCTATGTAGATCTGGGAATGTTGGTATATGGGAAGTCTACAATGCCTGCATAAAGTATCCATACTTGTTTTTTCCAACTTTTATTAATTTCAGTGATCTTATATGCACTGATGGAAGTAAGTGCACTGATGGTGTTGCATGTGCCTTTGTGATTGGGACCGAATCACATACTTTCAGTCTGCATAGTAGCACATCTATTTATACTGCAGAACTATAAGCCATACACTGAGCCATTGTATACGTTCACCATCAAAATTTGGGTGACTGCCTTACTTTGAGCAATTCCCTTGTTGCACTTAAGAGCCTTTGTGAGCTGTACAACTACAATCCTATCATGCAGTGCACTCAGGACATCCTCCACATTTTACAAACTTCAGATGTTCATGTGGAGTGTGTATAGATAGGTTCCTAGTCTCATCAACTTGCCGGGGAATGAACTGGCGGATTTGGCAGCTAAGATGACAGCCATGCAACCCAGTAGTATGCTTCCTTTTTTAATCACTGCAAACTTCAGTCTTGTTATGCAGAGAGCAGTGCTCTTGTGCTGGAATGAAGAGTGTTGTTCTCTCTGCAGGAACAAGCTCAGAGAAATGAAGGATCTCCCTGTAAACTGATTACCTGCTCTCAAATATTTCATCAGGAGGAGGTGATATTAGCTTGCTTAAAGATTGGTAACTGTTTTTATAGTCACCTATTTAGGAAAGAACCAGCTCCAATCTTTTCACTCTGTGGACTGGAATTATCTGTTCATTTTATGTGCTCACCTAACACACCTACGATCCACTTTGCTGCAGTTGCAGGTCACTCTTAAGGAGGTCGTTGTGGATGATACCAGAATTGTAGATGGATTTTTAAATGTTTGTATTAGTTACCGGTCATGCTACATTTTTCATTTTAATTTGATTTTTTTTTTTTTTTTTATTTTTACCTACTAAAATCATGTAGCCAAGTTTTTAATTTTTTTTTTTTAATTTTTAGTATATTTGTTTTTAACAAGGGATAGATTTTAATTACATCTTTTTAATTTCTTTTTTTTTTTTTTTTTTTTTGATAGTTTTAACGCCTGTTTTTACTACTGAGGCACCTCAGGCGATGGCATTGGTGATACATGGATTGAAGATGGAGCACCAGTGGAATGTAATGGCGGGGAAAACCAGAGAACCTGGAGAAAACCTGCCCCTGTTCCGCTTTGTCTACCACAAATCATACATGCGGTCACTTGGGATCGAACCTGGGCCACTTAGATGACAGGTAAGTGGTCTAATCACTCGGCCCTTTTAATTCCTTGAGTTTCTAGAAGCTTTATACCTCCCTCTTTGGTATCTGTCTTACATAGTTTTATTTTTAGTTGATTTTATCTATAACTCAGGTTCTTTTTATTTTTTTTATTTTTCTACAGATTTTATCCGTGATTAAGTATTTGATGAACTAGCTTTTGAGTGCCCCTAAATGCCAATCATCATCATTAATGCAGCAGCCCATATGATTTCTGTAACACAATTACTGAAAGTATCTTATCCACCTGTTACTGAACTTTCGTTACTTGAGGTTGCAAGGCAGACTAGGTTACAGTTTCCAAGATAGTATAGTAAAATAGCTATTTGTCAAGGCAAAACAGGGGTCCAGTTTTCCCGACAGAGATTATCCAGTGTACTTCTCCAGCAAAACCTGTGCTTACCCACTGAAGAACATAGCTGGAAACTACTGAATAATATTGTAACCACTTTGAATAACTTGTTTGTGTTGAGCCTACCAGATGATTCTATTAGTATTACCTCAGTAAAATCTAGTATTTAGCAGGATCTAAGTGTTTATTAGGTCATACTACACATTTCTTGCGCAAATCAGTAAATAACTTGTAGCTTCAGGAAAAGTATGAGCAAATGGAAATATTTAGTAATATGCAGAAAATATTGCAAAAAACAAGTATGGATGCTTCACGGGGTATCATAGACTTCCCATATACCAACATTTCCAGGTCTACATGGAAAACTGTTCCTGGTCCTATAGGAGACATTGTAAAAGAAAATGGGCACTAATGACCTAGGTGATAAGCAACCCCTAAACCCCACTCATCGTAAAAGATAAACTAAAAAAAGTTTTACAAAGAAATACAGGGCTAAAGAATTTTTGTGCTGCTTTGGACATTCTGGTAGGCAAAATAACTAATAATTAGTAAGATATTCCCATCCACCTAGTTCCAGTATTCAAATTTGCTTTGTTACTTCAGTAGATGTGGGCCATTCATTTTCCACATACAAACTTGTATTGGGTGATAGACATAGTTTTTCACTGGAAACTTTGGAATAAATGTTGGTTATGTATTGTGAAGCAAATTATGGAAAGGAATTTAAAGGAAAACAAATATTTACAGGTCTATTAATAAACTATTTCTTCCAAAACTTATATAATATGAGATTTTCTTATAAAGTAGTATACTACTTATCAGTGATATTCTAAAAGTACCAGACCTGTATATTTAGGTTTTTTAATAATGGTCATTGATGTGTGTATCCCGCCTGCAGTGACATAAGTAGTTAAAGTGGGTGTTAAACACTACAAAAAAAAAAAAAAAAAAAAAAAAAAAGGGTGTGAATTTTAATAAAATTGATTACACATTTTGAGATATTTCATAGTAATGGTCAACAAATTTAGTTAATGATTTTGTAATAAGCCTAATTTCCAATAGTCAAAGCCAATTTTAGGCACCTAAAATTCCAAAGCATAATCATGAGTAGAACACAGTGATGACAAAATGAATGGAAAAAAGTGTGAAATACATATTTTCCACATATACCTTATGGGAGATAGAACCACTTTTTGAAACAGAGCTATAACTGGCTGGTGTGGTGTTATTACTCATTCAATTGTTTCATTGTGTAAATGTATCTGCCAACAGAGTTTGTTTTGAAACATCATCTTGCTAAAATATAAAGTTAACAGTTTTATAATGGAGCCAACATAAGTAATGTAGTAGGAAAATGTAATCTGAAATTTGATTTATATTATTTTGTATAAAATGTGCATCTTCTCTCTAATATACATAAGCAAGAAAGAGAAGTAATTCAATAAGCTGCAATTATTTTTCTTTTATTTAACTTACTTGTATTTAATTTTTACAAAAGTGTATGTTCCCATTGTTTACTTCATCAAATTTAACTGCAGTAACAACAAATAGTTATTCCATGATGCAACCATAACAATCAAAATAACAATTCCAACAGATATTAAAAAAATCAAGGAAACAACTTTTATACATACATATAAGATAAAATTATGAGTCTGTCCATAAATAAATAAAACAATGTGAGTAAACTGTTAACTTCAAAAAGCAATCTCTTAATATAAAACCGAATACAAGAAACAAAAGTATATCTTATGTATACTAGACAAAACCTCTATGGCTTAAACAAAGAACAGCACCCAGAATGAGAATAACAAAACTGAAATATGCATATTATAATGGGACCATTCACAATTGACAGGAAGAACTTGGAATGGCAAAGATGACCTGCCAAATTTTGTCTTCCCCCCCATTCATTATATGGTATGGCATAGTTCACTCTAGTCACAAACACAAAATATGAAACTAAAAGAAACTCTAGCTTATGTCCATCCTAACCTCAGATACGCTGAGTTTTGGTTCCGCATCTGTCATTTGATATAATCAACTCAAAACTGGCTATTGCCTCAAAACCAATAGCAAAAAGTAAAAGAGTAAACACTGATAGAAATTAAAAATGAACTATGTATGCTATTAATAAGGAAATAAAAACTTCTAGGAATGAAAAGTCTGGATGTAAAAAAAAACTTACACTGTCATTTTTCCACATATATTAAATTTATTTATATCTACTAATTTTATTATGAACTGATTCATGTGTAGTTTATTAATTACCCACATTTAAAGATGTTTTGCCTGTCCACACATAAATTTGACTAGAGAATATTTGGAGCTTATGATTTTTTAAGCTTTTAAATTGTCATTAATACCTAAACAATGTAAAGATCAGAGTAGGAAAATGTTTGACAAAGAGTAACAATTTAAATTGATACAGTAATTTAAAAGAAATTAATTTTTTTCTTATTCATGAATTTTTTAAGTATTCCCAAGGACTGTTATCAAAGATAATATTGTTGCTGTCCTCCAAGCAATGCTTAAAGAAGCTTGATGGATACATAAGTTTATTTGTTTTATATTAGGCATTGGTGTAAATTAATCCCAAAACATTCTATATCATCAGTTAGATGTGAGAAAACTTAAGTTGTCAGTGGATGACTTCTGATTTAAAACAGCAAAACAATGATTGATGCAGAAAAGAACTGGAACAATATAAAGGCAGTATTACAAATTTCCATTAAAATATACTTACTTGTGATGAACGTCAGATCTATTGTTATAATCCTCAAAAGAAAACTCTATCGGCCCAATGGGTCTTTCAAACAGAACCTAAGCCTATAGCAATCTGTGGAATTCACAATGGTGAAAAGATAGTTGCTGGTATTTTTTTTCTAAAATGAGTCATATCGCTATTAAACATTATAAGATGCATGCCTACTACCAAATAGTAAGCAAATTTGTGTTTATCACACATTTTTTGAAAAAGTAGATAAAAAGACGTCCAAAGGGATAATTAACTATACATCTTGATAACACAGTCTCATACATCAAAACTGAGTATATAGATGCCCTAAGGATCAGCACAATGGATCTTTCACCATACGCCTAGCACCTTGTGACTTCATTTGTTTCCAAAATTATACGAAAATGCACAGAATCACTCTTTCATCATCAGATAAAACAGGGAAGATTATAAAATCTTTATTTTTGAAGTGCCTCAGGAGGACTGGCATCATTGATTTAAAGACTGGTTTCATTTAATCAAAAACTGAATTGAAAGTTTTGAAAACATTAAAAGCATTCAAACTCTTCTAAAACTGATCCTTGTTTGAGTAGCTAAAAATTGTTAGTATCACACATTTCTTATAAATGTTGGTGTTTTACTAAACCACATAATGTAGGCAGAATTGGTAATAAGTGAAAAAGCCATTACTGATAATTTAAAAACAATGAAATTCCAAAGGATAAAATTCCGTTGCCATATTTTGACCAATATGATCATCGATGTGCTGCTAAGTTTATTACTTCCCTGCAGCATTGCTTCCCACTCTTCTATCTGTTTTGATTTCTCTTCTCAGTTTATTGTGAACCAGTTTTAATGGTTATATTCAACAACCATCTTTGCTAGAAACCACCTATTACCAAAAATATAAACGTAGGTATTTAAAAACAAACAGGCTAGAAATACAGCAGAAGACGAAACAATTAAACAAGTACATAATGCTTTCATATATATTCACATAAAATACTGAATGATGGAATACTAATTCAAAGGGAATCAGTTTTGGATAAGAAAAAAGGGCACATAGATAATTGCAAATGAGAGCAAGAAACACACTTATGGATTAAAATATAATTAAAGATAGCACACTTAGTAATAGTTCATTGGCATGTTTAGTAAGGAAATGCATAACAAGTTACCACAGAATATGAAGCCAGAAGGCATATTAATGCAAGTATTACACAATAAGAAATATTTGGTAAACCATATTTGTATAGTATGGAGGAGGACAAATATAAAGAACAACAGGAGTTATAAAATATACCATAATATGTGCTATCATAACCAACATAGGACATTTTTCATTTTTTTATTACATGACAATGCCAGGTAAATTTCCAATTACATTTTTTGTTTATTTCTTCCATCAGTTTTAAAAACAACTTATTTGTTTGTTAAGCATGCTGTGAGTTAATTACCAGAATATATCAGTAACACGAAAATTTTGTCCCGCAGCAGTTACCATATTTATTCAAATACAAGGTAACCTAAAATGTAAATTGACCTCTTTTTATCAGAAGTTAATTTTATCTCTTTAAAATAAAGACATGTTAAGCTAATTTATGTAATTGGTATGAGTGGAGAAAAACAAATCTATCTGTAATAGATGAAAGCACCAAAGTTTCAATGACAATAATAGATCAGATTTTCTATTTAAATAATATATCTAACACATCATAGTAAACAGTTTTACATAATTCAATTTGCGAAAGCATTTTTGTAATGGGAAGAATGAAAATGTACCAGATTGTGAGCAGTAAGTAGTGACTGGCAATACAATAGCACTACAGCGCAATGATGGAGAAAGATTTTCTATATAGACAACATACTTAATATAACACACTGTGGTAAAAAGTTTCAAGTTATTAGAATTTGAGTAAAAATTTGTTAATGGATGGAAGAGGGAGGGGAGAATGGAAACATACCCTTACCTAAACCTCTTATTTTCTATTTGACATTAGCTACCAATGCAACTATCGATTAGAAAGGAAACCTTCTAATAGTATCAGAGAGAAATCTATTTTTCCTCTGAGAATTATAACAATCAGTCTGTTAGCAGCTAACTAGAGTACAAAATAAAATGCAAAAAAAATTTTGTATATATCACAATCTTGGTAGTAATTTGTAATCTTTACCACTCTTGCCAGGCTTTGGTAATGCTGAAACCTGCAAAGTTTAAAACTTGCTTTTCTCTGCATACTATACAAAATCATTCACAAATGCAAGACAATCCCCTGTTCTCAACATTAACATTTTGAAAATAATGTATATGGATAAATATGGCACTTTACATGCCAATAAATCAAGTTAAATGGGGTTGTTACTTTTAAGCACACTCTAGACCAGGTTTGAATCCACAACCCTGGGATCAGAAGGCCACTTCCTAACCAACTAAGTCACACAGACCAATTCTTCCATCAATATGTAGGATGAAT
This sequence comes from Hymenopus coronatus, assembly GCA_030762935.1. Classification (NCBI taxonomy): domain Eukaryota; kingdom Metazoa; phylum Arthropoda; class Insecta; order Mantodea; family Hymenopodidae; genus Hymenopus; species Hymenopus coronatus. Next base: position 29,030,410 of record CM060899.1, on the reverse strand, counting down.
CACCTAAAACATGCAAATTTCGGAAATGGAAGTGCTATTAGTGTGCAGTTTTCACAGTATTGATTGATAGTCTGGGACTGCTACTTTTAGCCAATGTACAGAGTTTAATAACACCTAGAAAATATATTTTTTGAGCAAACATAATTCTTTTGAAATGGCACAATGCCTATTTACATAAACAAAATAAAAGTAGGGTAAACTAGAATGTCATTGGTGTTTGTGCAGGATTCAAGCATATGTAGTGTACAAGAAGTCATGCTTTGAAAAGTTTCCACACCAAGAATTGTTTGTTCCATTCAACCTGCTTAGTTGCTAGGTACGATATTATGTTTGTTTATAATGTGTTTTCTGTTCATTGATTGCATTCCGACTTTCTAGCCAGTTAGTTTGCAGGATTTAACAATGCAGAAAAGTTGATATGCTCATCATGTCTACAGTGTTTTTTTAATAGTATTTAACACTTGCTTTTACTACTATGGCACTGCAGGCAATGTCTGGAGAGTGTATGAACAATGCAGTTCATTCTTATATGGTGTATGTGGAAAAATATCCCAATAGACATTAACCATCTCAACAATTATTTATCAACCTCTTCAAAAAATTAGGTAAGATGCTACCTGGCAAATGTAACAACAATAAACATGTACTGGAGAAGAGAGAGAGAAATAATGGTTTTGACTGCTGCTGCAGTAGATCTACAAATTACTTTCCATGAAATCGCACATGGAAGTGGCATGAGTCAGGCAAGTGTAATTCACATTCTCCATCGACATAGTTTCCATCCTGTTACATTTCTCTACATCAAGAGCAGTCAGGAAATGATTTTAAGAATCATGTTACTTTTGACAGCATAAAAAATTATATTCTAGATTTATCATGTATCTTGTTTAGTGATGAAGCAACACTTACGTTGTGCAGTGGCCAAGTGGTTACACCACTTGCCTCTCACCAAGGTGGTCCAGGTTCAACCCTGGTTACAGCATGTGGGATTTGTGGTGGACAAAGCTGTGCAGGGGTGAGTTTTCTTTAGATTCTCCAGTTTTACCCACCACTGCAATCCACTGGTGCTCCACCTTCATTATATGCATCATTAGCATCATTGCCTGCAATGGCTATGTAGCAAAAAAGGGCATTAAACAAAACAAAAAGCAACATTTACTAATCGTGATTAGCTAAACTGCAGAAACATGCACTAATGGGCTCTTGACAGTCCCCTTGGCTCTGTCAGCTGGAACATCAGTATGCATGGAGTTTAAATGCATGGTGAGACACAGAGAACCATCAACTCATAGGCCATCTTTTCATAGAAGGAATACTGAGACTCACACAAGTATTACAGCCTCCTAACAGACCAACTTCCACAGATGCCAGAAGATATTCCTCTGCAGACTAGAAGGAACCTGGTACTAACATGATGGCCAACCAGCCCATAGTGCACCAATGACACCAGCTTGTCTTCACAGATTACTTCCAAATTGTTGGATTAGATGAACAGGACTGGCTCATTCACTAGATTTTGCTCCTTTAAGACTTTTTTCTGTAGGAAAACCTGAAAGACACTGTCTACAAGGCAACCAGCTATACCAGATAATATGAAACGAGGTATTATCTGAAATTTCTTCTGAAATGCAGAACTGTGCAGTAGTCTTTCCACAGCAGACTGTAAGCATGTACTGAAGCTGCTGGTGAACATTTTGAACACAACTTTTGAAAGTCAATTGTCTCTTTACTTGTCATAATCCACAGAAGTAGTATTGCCTTTTGTTTTGCTTTAGTTTGTGCTACCACAGGTTGTACAACTGTTGGTGTGGAAAAGTTTCAAAATAAGATTTTTCATAAACTGCTTGAACTAGAATTCTGTACGAAACACATTGACACTCTTAATTTACTCTTAAATTTATTTTGTTGATGTTAAGGGACCTGTCCCATTTAAAATATATGTTTAGTCAAAAAGTACACTTTAAAGTATTATTAAAATCTGTTTATTGGCTAAAAGTATGAGCCCTTGACTACCAATCAATGCTATGAAAAGAGCATAGTACTTTTTATTTCTGAAATATTTGCAGTGTAAGTTTTAGATGGTTCATCTGTATACACATGTATGTACTTCTGAAAATGAATGTTAAAGGTCACTAGCAGATAATGTAATTGTAAACAACAATAAGAACTGAATTACAAATAGCAAGTTACTGTACAGGAATATCTAAAGATGTATACCAAAAATGAAGTATGCAAATGAAAGTGGTATAGAATATTTTAAAATGAAGCTTCCAGCACCTAACAAAGACAGGGAATATAACGGTATGTCTGAGGATGGTCACTGATATACTTTAATCAAAAAATTAGATTGCACTCCTTATCTCAGAACAGTTCCAAATTTAACTCTCAGAGCAAAAGTGACAGTATGTCTGTGACAATCACACATATAACTTGAGCAGAGTACTGTGTTACACTCTTGAAGTTCAGAAAATAGTTCCACATCTAACACTAACAACAAATATGACATTGTATTTGGAAATGGTCATTAATACAACCTGATTTAAGAACAATTTTATCTAACAATAACAGGGAATATGACAATGCGTAAGGGAAAAGGGAATAGTCAGTAATATAACTTGATAAAACAACAGCTCCATCTAATACTAATAGGGAATATGACAGTGTATCTGGAAAGAGTCACTAATACAACTTGATCAAAGAACAATATTACATCTAACATTAATAGGGAACATGATAATACAACTGGAGCTAGTTACCTATAGATCTTGATCAAAAAACTGTGTTGTAATACAGAACAGTTCCACATCTAAGACTAACAGGAATTTAATAATGCATCTGTGGACAGTCACTAATACAATTTGGTCAAGGAATTCTACTTTGGTTACTAAATATGGAGAATAGTGACCATAACTAACACTAGAAGGAATGTGATTATAAAAATACATAGAACAGGACACTTACCTTGGAAATGTTGTCGAACAGGAATCTTCATCTGTTCTAGTCTGCAACAGAATGATTCACATTAATTCACTTTATTTGTTTTTATTTTGATATTATCTTCAGAAAATGGGTCAGAAACTTATATAAAAGGACTTCTGAGTAATCCACTAATTACTTCATGTCAAAAGCATCATAGAATGACAATTATCCTTCTATCATAAAAACACACGAAGACTTTATAGGATGAAGAAGAAAACAATAAGGTATTGGATTTATTAAGTTTTTTTCAAATATAGTCAAACTGAAAAGTTATTTAAACAATTTTATTACCAGCTCATTAACTAAATACTTCATAAGTAAAATAAAATTATCTGTAAATCTGTATCTGGGAAAGGAAACTCCATTCTTTTTAATAAGAAATGTATGTATGTACATTATATTGGCAATGAAAGTGTCCTACTTCCAACAAACTTCAATTTATTGTGCACATTAAAATATGAATGAAATTAACAAAAAGTGGTTTAACATTTTAAAATGGTAACAGCATCTTTTAAACTCCTTCTCTAATCTTCACCTTATTAATGAATGCGTTAATTCCATTCAGGCTGAATGTTTGTGAAGCATGTCCTAATGTAGTACATATTATGAAGTAGAATGACTTATTTAAAATTTAGTCCCGCTTTACTATACTCCAAAACTAAAATAATTGATAAAAGATAGCTTATTAAAGATATATATTAGATCTTGTACTACAAGGACTTATACATTCAGCATTATAACAATATTGTAATATAAGAATATCATGAAATGCAAATATCACAGAATTGTTTATTGAAACTAGCCATTAAGTTCTTTATAGCAAGTCAAAGTATGCAGGAAATGAAAACAGCACATAACAAAAAGTATGCCAGCATTTATTGCTTTGTGAAATATTCATATTTGAGTTGTGTGCCTCCTTGTGGTTATTTAATTAAGTACACCAATTTTTTCCGTAAGGTATAAGGTTTCTGTAAATTAAAAGTGAATGTTACAGCTCAATCTCATTTTTATGTTTTTATATTTGCAGTTTCAGACAATATTGGTTCTATAGTATTCAATTTTTAGAGTGTTTAATGCCCACTTTTACTACATAAGGCACCATAGGTGATAATACAGGTAGATGGAGCACCAGTAGAAAGTGATGGCGGGGGAAACTACAGAACCAGTAAAAATCCCACACCTGCAGCACTTTTTCCACCACCATATGCAGTCACCTCGGATTGAATCCTGGCCACCTAGATGAGAAGTAAGTATCAAACCATTCTGTCACAGTGCAGCGCTTATAGTATTCAGATATGTTGTTTAAGTGGTAGAAATGAGTGGAAGTTGTAATAGTGAAAACTTACCTATTTGTTTATAAGTAGCGAAAACATGAAATGTATACTAAAAACTGCTAATTTGACTATCATGAGCAGGCTCACATTTTAAATGAGTAAAACAGAATATATTCTCTTCTGTTTCTGAAAATGTGAAATTTTCTAATAGACTCAATATATAAGGAAGAGGCACCTTTCCATAATGACAATGATAATACTATTACTACTACTACTAATAATAATGATAATAATAATAATAGTAGTAACGATGATGATGGTGGTGGTGGTGGTGACGATGATGGTGATATACATTTTACACTACTGCTGGATTTAAGTATATTTGACATAATTTTTACCTCACTTCATATACAGTTAATTTCATTGGTGTTTTCTCCACCCTAATTAATATGCACTCTTTCCTCTGTTTTAATATTGATTGCTTCTTTCTCTGTCTGACACTATGATGTTTCACCTACAGTTTATGCATCATCTACCTATCTATGTTATCTGCCAATTCCAGGCAATCTTCCTCATGTATATTTTAACTCTAAAAATGCAAACTCTCTTTTGCCTTGACTCTGATTGATAACTTTTAGAAACCTGTTTCTGCTGATTGAACTTTTGCTGAAGTTCAACCCAAAAAACATACAGTGATGACATTCATCCTTTTATTGATACTGTTTCAATTCTATTCTTTCTTCCTCAGGTCGAATATATGGCCATTTGGCTATGAACCATAGCTCAATATTTTTGCAGCAGACAATTATAACAAATGAAAACTATATTGCATTTTTTCCCAAAACTTACCTTAATGTCATCAATACAGAGATTTTCTGCTGAAATTGTTTCAACCCAGCACTGTTCTTCTTTAATTTCTATTTTGGGTTCAAAGGCACTGTCTTTGCTAACTTTAGTATCTCCAATTACAGAATCTTCTGAAGCAAATTCTCTCTGATTCAGTGAACAAAAGTTGGAAACCACAGGCTCTTCTTCAATTTGTGTTTTGATATCTAAAACACAATCACTTGTAACAGTTTCACTTTTAACTTTCTTTAAAAAGTCTGTGGAACATTGACCTCCATCATTCTGTGAACAAACATCTGGAGAACAAGGTTCTTCTTTGATTTCTAGTTTGATATCCATGTTACTATTGTTCCTGTGTTTGAACAGTTCTATTCTAAATCTTCAGTAGAACATCTATGGAGAAAGAAACACATTGTTACTAATATGAATTATTTTGATGAGTTTTGTTTCTAGAAAATCCAATATGTTTCATTCACATTACTTTCTGTAAATATTCTGTAACAAACTATTCTTAGAAAATTTTATTCTTCTCTCATTTTTCATACCATTCAAGTTAAACACATACTTAGATCCTTTAAGTAGAAGGGAAATAAGAAGCAAAAGTTCTAATCAAATGCTTTAAAAGCTAGTTCTTATGTGATTGAAGTTTGGTTCTCCTTACATGGCCAGGAGTAAATCAAAAGAAAAAGGAATGATGAATTCCTTGTAACTCAAGCATTTAAAATTAATAAACAAATCTTAATGGTTATTAACAATTTTAATAGTGAGTTTTATTTTTATGGAATATTAGGTTTATATAAAGATATACACTATTACAGACACAAAGGTATAGGCTATTTATTGTTTATGAAATAGTTCAAATTAAAGAAATAATTTACAAAATAATTTCAAACAAAGCTAATATTTAATTTTATCTTCATAAATTAGTACAGATTACCACAATATACCTTATTTAGATTATACTTAAATTATGCAAGGTTAGTTAGCAGGAAAATAAAACATGATTTACAAACTTAGGTGCAGAAAATATGCTGTTAAGTACTGAATTTTTTCAACAAGGAGACAAATGCAATAAGTGCTGCTGACCTGGCATGTTACCAGAACATTGTCTGTTTTATTTCTCCGTTTTTGATAAATTTAACATATTAAATAATTTTTACTTACTCTAGCTTCAACTCTTTACCAAGATGTTCTTGCAACAGCTCTCAAAAAGTTTATACCCTTGGTTTCCTGAGATAAGAGGTATTATGGCACCACCCTGGGGTAATTTTAGAAATTTAATAAAAGAACCCAGAGAAACATTAATCCGTTTCATTATGCTACCTTCCTTTCCTGAAAGAAGTATATTTTGAGATCAAAGCTTGATGCTGCTTATAGCAATACTTCCCCCAAAGCTTCATTTTAAACAAAGTGTTGTTTAATGCACCAGATTTTATTCATGTGAGCTAACAGACTCTGTTTAGACAGTCAGAGGCAAGTTAGAGGGTCATCAGTGAGCACAACATTGACATTGCAGTAGGTGTAGTTTCAAAGTTAAGATAGGTAAAAGCATAAAATAGCATGCTATATTAGTTTAAAGCAAGTGTGAAACAGCAAATCAAGAACATGTTTCCTTGGTGCATTATACTGCAGCAGGATATTTTCACACTATTAATAACAAGATTTGTGATCATAAGGGAAGACCTAAGCTGACTTCGAGATCTGAAGACAAATACTTGGTAGTAAGCACAATCACTTCCACTTGCTGGCAGTGGAAATCAACCAGCTGAGAATGAACTTGAGAATGTCTTGATAGTAAAAAGAAGACTTCTGGATGTAGGCTTGAAGAATGTATTGCTACTAAGATACCATTGCTAAGTGCTCCCAATACAAAACTAAGACTGCAGTGGGCAAAATAAAAATAAAAAAAAAACACTCGAAGAGGATTTTTTTGGTGGCAGAATGTGTTGTTTATTGAGGAGACAAGAGTTTGAACTGATTGGCACAACAAAACGCTGCAGGTTTGTCAAACATATGGAAGGAGAATGCATGACATCTCTGCACATATTGCCTAGAGCGAAGCATGGAGGTGGTTCAGTGATGGTCAGGGGTTGTTTTGGAGGGGAAAAAAAAAAAACATTGACATAGTAAAGATAGAGCGAATTATGAAAAAAAGAGCACTACTGCAACATTCTCCAATGCCACCCAAAAACTTTTGGTACATATAATTGCCAAGGGTTTCAAACTGCAAGAGATAATGGTCCGAAACACTCATCTTTGCTATGCAGAAAGTATTTGGAATGATTAGAAAACAGGGAAGAACTGAAATATATGGTATAGTCTCCTCAAAGACCTAATTGCAACCCAATCAAACTTTTTGGGATCATTTGGAACAGAGAGGTGTCAGAAAGAGACCCGTTAGTAATTTAAATTGAAAATCGGAATGGAAAGAAATCTCTGGAGAAACACCAAGAGACTTATAATAGTTAAAAATGAGTCAAGATAGTGACACTCACCTAACTTAAAATGAAATTTTCAAGATATACGTTTCAAGGGTGTTTGTCCTCTTCTTCAGTTGAGGTCCGAAGTTGTGCTCTGAGGTCCGTTACAGTAGCGACATTTGGTGTTCTCAGCACATGTTCATAATCATGTGGTTGTATTTCAAAATTCATGAACTGGACTTTGTGTTGTGTAATGAGAATATCCTACCAAACTGTGAGTGCTGCCAGGTTATTTACAGGTTTTAGCAACTTTATATAATTTTCTATTTCGTGATATGATATCCAAACATGGTGTGCTACTGGTGATTTATCCCTCTGTTTCTGTCAACACAAAAACCAGTTCATGAATTTTGAAATATTCCCATATAATTACAAACTTGTACTGAGAACACCAGATTTCTCCATTGTAACGGACCACAGAGCACAACTTCCAGCCATTAGTTGGACCTCAACTGAAGAAAAGGGCAAACGCCTTTGAATCATGTGTCTTGAAAATGTCATTTTAAGTGAGATAAGTATCACTATTCTGACTCAGTTTTAAATATTATACTTGAAAAACTTCACCTGTCTCAAACTTCTGAATTATTTAATTGTTAACAAAAGACTTGTTAGCAAGGTTGCTAAGAGTATGAGAAGCAGTACTCAAAACACAAAGTTACTTTCAAGAAAGTAAAATGAAGAATATAGTGATCATTTCTGTTTTCTATCATTGAAATAATATGTGTAAAATTGTTCAATAAATCTTATATTAAGAAGTGTTCAAAATCTTTTGAGCTGTAGTATAGAAACAATAGGAGTTGCATCAGTGAGTCTAGGCTGATGGTGGAGACAGATTTCTCAAACATATCCCAGTAAGTTCTTTGTAAATAAGCAAAGCTATAGGAATTAAAATTTTATTGTCAGTGTTTGATATATACTAAATTATCTGTTCACTTTGTGTTTTGCAATTACAATCACTTACTTGTAATTTTGATGACCAAAACCTTTGAATCATTTTAATTTGTACTTTATGTCAAAAGTTATCTGTGCCAAGCTTGGTTGAAATCAGTGCAATGGTGTAGAAACCTGCAAGGAACAAATATACACTTACTTTTATATAATAAGAGTTTGTCTACTGCAATACTTTAACATACTATGTAGCTTTAGTACACCAGGATATGAAAACCAAATTTATTCAAAATATTTTTAGGGCCTTTGCAGTTATTTGACATTGTAGTGGTGGAATTGCCCTTAACACTGAAACCTTAAGGTATGTTACCATCTCCTATCACTATTGTTTTATTTAAAAAGTCCTGTCCGCTTAATTAGGGATAGTAGAGGTATTTACACAAGAAACCAAGGATTCCAAACCTTTTGTATCTACTGGATGGGGTTGCATGCACATAAGGAACTTGCATACAGGCTTCCCACATTTATTTGTGGGAGAAAGAAATGTCAATTTTGTAACATCCTATTTTTGCACACGTGTATGCCTTGTCAGAATATTCTCAAACTTTTTTAGTCTGTGTTTCAGCTGGAAATGAAGTGAGAATGTTTATATTGGGGTAGAATGTTGAACTCAGTAAGAACTATAGGAGGCATATACAACCCAGAACTACACATTGTCTGACAAGATACATTCATGAAATGGCTCACCAATATTGAAATAAAATTAATTATAATGGAATCCTCAGGTGTAATGAATACTTACTGCACCAATTTTAGCCGCTCACAGTGGTAATTATATATGTTGGTGAGCCAGACAGTGAAGTATAAATTAATAGGATAGGAAACACAAGTAGAACATAATGAATATTGTGTTCCATTTAGCTGTGTACCTATTATTAAGCATGTTTGTGGGTCTGTGTAGAAATCTGTTAAAAAAACTGTGAATGACAAAATGCACATTGTTACCTGGAGTATGGAAGATTCAAGTTCTCAACACCCAACTGCAAAACTGCATCATTTATCCAATGCACATGCGTTTCTAAGTTTTTGCCAGTGGAAATTCTCGAGCTATTTATTAAATATAGATGTATAAATGGACAGTTACAAAGTATTTATTCAAGTGTAAATATGAACCTAGGTAGAGCAGTTGATGTGTTGCATGGGTCAAAATATTAAGGTAACCTAAGGTTGAATTGTTCTTGTGTTTTCAAGACATTTTTATTTTATAAACAAGCGTGAGGCAAGCAGAGACTATTTGGCCAAAGCGAGTTGCTGCAAATGACAGGTTCCTCTAATTTTGTCAAGGTTAGGTGTGAGTAAGTGAACTGGATCACAATAAGGGGTAAAAATGGGGTATCTGAAAGCTATTTTTAAGGGTTTTTGAAAAAACAATGCAAATTAGGTGCTTTTGTAGGAAAAAAGGCATGAAATTTGTTTTGTAATCAAAGTAAACCTTTACCCTTATAACTTTAGACTTTTATCTCCTGTTTTGCGACTGTGCTAATTTAAATCAGTTTCTGGACATAATTCAATTCTTTAGAAGCAGAGAGTTAATGTATTTTTTGCAAACTACTTAGGGATTTTTCTTATTACTTTAATCAGTTTTACTATGATTATTCTGTTAGATTAATATTTTCGTATGCGAGTAAACAAACATTACATTACCAGGATTGGAAGTAGCGCGATAAACTCCAAATTCAGGAACCACTTGAAACATATACGTACTCTTTCAGACAAATCCCGCGTCACATATTGCAAAGAAGAAAATCCCGCGTCACATGTTGGAAAGAAGAGCCCTTTCTATTATTAAAATGTGGGGAATGCACACTAATAACACTTATTTAAAAATATATTTAATGTTTTAATTCCTTCATAATCACAACCTTTCATTTTTACCTTGTTTCTCAATCACAACAGACAAAATACGAGAATTATGCATTTTTTTAAAGGAAAATTTCAGTATAACTGACTAAACAATAGGAAATGCATTGGTTTTATCCAAATACGTTAATAGGTACAAGTGAGACAGCGTTATTTGATATGATCTATGCATCAGAGTTCCTAATACCTTACAGCTTGTCTTGTATATTACCTACATATTTTACTTAATCTATCTGATGCTATTCTTAATATAATAATATATAATAATAATAATAATAAAATTATCGAAGGAAATAATGACCGAGCAAAGAAAAGCTGAAATAACATTTCACTATACTTACAGTAGAATATACATACGTTCTAAAGCAAATAATATGTTTCCTAATTTCACTGCTGATAAAACAAAATATAATAACATCTGTGAAAATATACATTGAAAAACAATTTGCAGGTTAGTTTGGTACCCATATTACAAACTTCCAAAGAACTTCAAACTAAAGAGGCGAAGCCTACCCCGCCCAACCTCTAACGATTGTCGTGGTATTTGACGGCGATCTTGGGTACGATCAGGTAAACTTACATTCGTTCTCTATTTAAACATTTCTGTTACTTTAGATGTCTTTAACTAGTATTAGTATTATGTTTATATCAACTCATTTCATCTTCTTTGTGAAATGTGACAAGCATTTTATTTCAACCACATTATTTCCTAAATACTGTAAGTAAATACTTTTTGTTTTGCTTACCACATATATTATTTCCATTGATTATAAGATTTGGATGATACATACATACAAATTAGCTTAAACAAAATATTTGGTTTACTAGACGAAATAATTAGATAGAAAACTTAATGTAAAGTTCATGTCTCACTGAATTGAAAACCTCTAGATTCCCGAGGTTTCGACTTATTTTTGGAATAATTGGGCTTTTAGCTTCTCAAATTCCTCCATTAAGCCCTGATTTGTAACCTTCATCCGCAACTGCTACACTTCTATACTTATAAAAGCATTCCTTGGCTACACTTTTTGACTTATGGCCCTACAGTTTGTGCTATGCTTTGCTGTTTAGGGCTCTAAAAGAATATAACAGACGAGAAAGTAACCACAAATAGTTCTATTTGTTATAACAGACCAGTAACTAACTACAAAGAGGTTCTATTGGCAGAATAACAAAAATACAAAATCTGGATCATATAATAATAATAATAATAATTTATCCGTCATTACGTAATTACATGAATTACAATAGACTTTGTCCTATATCCTAAATAGAGCTTAGAAACTATATACTTATAGACTATGTACAAGACATCCGACACAATTCATTCTGACATTCCTGTAAACTATAGCATGGGTATTCTATCAGCCATTTATACATTCTGTCTTTAACTCTATTTAAACTGTAGTTTTTTATTTCAATGTGCAAACTGTTATATAATTGAATTCCTATGGTTTTATAAAATTTGGCTGTTTTCTGGAGTCTCTGAAAAGGCATTTCTATTTTGTTATTATTTCTTGTATGATATGTATTTCATTTCTTTTTGTGTGCATATCTACATTTTCTTTAATATAAACTAAAATATCATATACATATAAGTTAGCAATTGTGGGAATTTCAGCAATCTTAAAAAGAGGTTTGCAATGCTCTTTTCTGTGGGAACAAGTTAACATTCTCACAACTTTTTTTTTAATAATAAGTACCTTAGAAATCCTGGAACTGCTACCCTATAGTATTAAACCATATCTATATATACTTTGGAAAAAGGAAAAACAGGCCGCCCTTGCATATTCTTTTGGCACTAATTTGTTCAAGTTAGCTAGCATAAATACTGTACGGGATAGTTTACTACAGACGAAGTCAATGTGTGTGTTCCAAGAAAGAGTATTGTCAATATTTATTCCCAGCAGTTTTACATTTTTAGTTGTATTAAGTTTACCCCTGCACTTTTTTAGTGTAAACATGATGTTTTGTGTCTTGTTTTCATTGAGGTAAAAACCATTTAGATCAAACCATTTCTTCACCTGTTGCATGTTTAAGTTTACAGACTGCGCAAGTAAATCCAAATTGTTGTTTATGAAAGTGGCAAACAAGTACAGTTGTAGAGGGCCAACATTTGTGATGAAGTAAAATTATGTCCAAAAACTAATTTGTGTGTACATGGCTATAACACTGGCTGAAACAGTTATTACCCACATTAATATATGGATGATTGACACACTCCTAAGTAAATTTGTAGCAAGGAAAAGGGGCAAATTTTATTGCAGGGTGTGTGGGGCTCCTGTACCTGGCACTTAGCTTCCAAATAAGGGAAAGCCAGCTCAATAGCCTCTTCTACTTGACTCTGCCATATTTGATATTTGAATCAGGAGCTGCTGGTGGTACTTAAAGCCTGCTTTTCTGAAGTTCATTAGGTTTTAGGGAGGATTATTGGAGTAAAAATTTGGGAAATTCAATATTTAGCATTTTAACTTAATAAGACCAATTTTACAGGATTTTTTTTTTTTTTTTTTTAAAGAAATGTTTGCTATCCAAATGATATTGAATGTATTAATACAACGATTTAAATAACCTTTACCAAGTAGTGGCAGTATATCGAGCTTTTTCACATTACAAAAGTATATTCATGTATAAGTATATATTTTTTCTGAAGTAACATAAGTATTTCTTATAGAAAACAAAATCGGGCTTGTTGGCCATGGTCCATTGGGTTTCACCCCTTGTCCCCAAGACGTTTTTCCTGCGCCTGCGGCAAGCATCTTCAATGGCGTATACATCTCTGTGGCCTCTCAGTAGCAAAACGTCTGGGGGAACAAAGGGTGAAGCCCAGTAGACAACGGCCAACAAGTCCGGTTTTGTTTTCTATAAGTGATTCTAACATTGGCGATGAAAGCCTTCGAATATTAATATCATAAGTATTATTGCAAAGTTTTTTTGCAGATGTGTAATCATTTTATAAATTATCGGTTTCATTCCTGTGGCTGAGTATCTCTGTTTTACTTATTAAGTATTTATGGAATACATTAGTACATCCAACTTGATTTTGAAATCATAAGGAAGGCATTAAGCATACAATGTTGCTTCAGCCGAGTTGTATTATCCACTCTCTTGCCATTTATGGTAGTTTATGGCAACTTCACTTATCTAGAGCAAACTACCATGACATTGATGTGCAACATAGCCAACATAATCTAAAAATCACTAATTAGAACATTACTAAATACTGTGATTCGTAAGGATATAAAGCAATTTCAAGTGGTACCCAGCATGGGAGTTTATCAAAAATATATACTATTTTAGCCCTGAAACACTAGCATGTTGCTATAAATTCATTGTCATTAAGACATTGTAAATTTTATGACTTTTGCTATTATTATATCTTTTATTTGGTAATGAGCAAAATTTTGGTATCTCTTAAAATACATAATATTTGAAACTAACATATCTTTTGAGCAAAATTACATTTCATAATGGAAAATAAAACTGTTGTAAATGACATTTGAGGAACAATTATATTACAAATGATTTGGAATTACATATGTAAAATGTCTCTCCCTTTAATTAGTATGATTAAATGTAAAGGTTCAGTTGAAGAATAACACTTAGCCAGTCATACATAATGTACACAGTAGGGTTGTGCTCAGGGAGAATGGTATCGCAGAGTTCATGCTCATGCTTGTGCAGTGTGTTTCATTTAATAATTTAGCTAGTTTATGATAAATCAGATAACTTATTCACCAAAATGTCTGAGGGCCTCAAAGAAAGAAGTTTTCTATGATTGACACATTGCATAAAAAGAGGCAGGAAGCCCTGGCCCTAACTTCCCAAAAGTAGTGCCCAAAAAAGGGTGCACCCCTAGTATATGGTGTAAGACTGTGGAGACCATGTCTCACCTTAAACTGGGATGGTCAGGGTAAAACCACCACACATTCTCTCCTAATATTCCATTCCCTTCAGTTTATTGTGAAACTATGATACATTCTGCTTAAAGCCACTTCTGCTGATGCTCATTGAATCTTCTAAACACATAGCCACATGCCTTTTTACATAAAATTATATGAAAAATGACATTAACTTTGTCATATTCACACAGACGCTCCAGTTTGTATTAGTTTGACAGCAATGATTCCTCCTGTAATGAAGCTATTTTATGTAGAATATTATTTAATAATATAGTTTTACCTACACATAAACAAACTTGACATCTAATCTCCAATTCAACCACTCATTATCTGGCAACATAAGCCCTACCTCCTGAGTTAAAACTATTTTAGTTATTAGGGTTCATCAATCTCATTGTACTGTTTTATTTCTGTTTTAAGGTGCCAAGTTATTTGTAATTCTACTGGATGTTTATTAAACTTTCCCTATATAACATGCTCTAGAAAGAAAACTAGTTATAGTATAAGCACCAAGCTCAGCATTAATAATATGCATATTATGGTATGCAAGATTTCCATGCTCCACATTCCACTAGTACCACAACTGGTCATCAGATGTCAGCCATGCTGATCAGATCAGTGTGAGTGCACTTGTTAATGGTTTCAACATGGGCTTAGACAAAAGTGGAACATGTATCATAGAAGAAGCTCTTCTATCAAAACAACAGTAACACTGCAGCTGCACTTCAAGATTATTGACAGTTGAAAGGATTATGGAAGGGTCCTCTTTTGCTACCGCTCTACAGAACATGAAGATTGAATCAACTGAAGAACTTGGTGTTGCTGCAGGAAGAAGCCGATGACCAGTTGAACCATAAGAGATCGATGTTGATATGGTGGACAATGCTGAGCGCAGTTACCAATCATGAAGCACTGCACATGTGTCATGACAGTTGAACATTCTATGGTCCACTGTAAGGAAGGTGCTTCAAATGGTATCTGTATAACATCCATAATGTACAGAAGCTTACACCACAAGAAGTGCAAGAACATGTTGACTTTGCTATTCACTTTCTAGCAAGGATTGAAGTTGACAAAGTCTGGCTTTGGACCATCCTATGGACAGATGAAGCACACTTTTCTGTGATGGGTAAGGTGAACATACAGAGTTGCCGAGTGTGGGGATCTTCACCTCCAGTCAGAGCGCATTAAGTTCATCTGCACAGTGAATATGTCATTATATGGTATGTCTTCATGGCTATGTTCATCATTGAGAAAGCTGGTGCTCAAGGACCAAGAACGTGCAATTTGATTAGTCAGTGTTGCTGTGATATGCTTCACCAGCATGTCAACACAGGAGAGAAACACACACATTGCTCATCAAGTTCAACTACTGACATAAACACTGGGAAAAAGGATGTTGTCATTGAGCAGCAAATGGGGAAGAGAGTTCTAAAATCTGTAGTTGAAGACCTTGAAAACAAATACCATATATTGTACTTCAACAATCATTTTACCAGCCCAGCTGTTCTAAAGGAACTGAATAAAAGGAGTTTTATGCATGCAGAACAGTAAACCCCACAAGAAAGAATGTGCATGGTCTAAAAATGACAAAAGTATGAGGCATGGTAATTATGATTGGGCAACCAGTAATACAGGCTTAGTTATTATGAAAGGGTAAGACAAGCAAAGTGTGCATTTGCTTTCCAATTTCCATGACAGAAACTGTTACAACAGAAGTCATAAGAAAGAAGAAAATGGTAGTAAAAAAGTGTTTCCTTGTTCGTCACCTCTTGCCAACTATAATAATCAAATGAATTGTGTAAATAGATTTGACCAACTAAAAGACACTTATGAGATAGATAGGAAAAGTAAAAAATACTGGAAGAGAATATTTTTGTTTTTATAAATGCCAGTATAGTCAATGTATATGTCCTACACTAATTTAGACTCCCTAAAATAAACATGAACTTCAGAAGAGACATATCTAGGGATCTGATAAGTCAGGACTAACATCTGCAAAACACAGCAAACTGAAATTAAGAATAAAAATCTCATGGATCAAAAGGATCACATCTGAAGAGTGCTGCCACCAGCCACAAAGGTCCACCAGAAGTAGCTGTGCTGATTGTATCATGAAGGAAAATAAAATAAGAACAGAAAGGATGTGTTCAGTGTGAAATTCTCTAGGAAAAAGAAAAACATGCTTTCAGGTCTTTCATATCACTTGAAGTGCAATTTTACAAATCAAGTACCATCTATTTTTTGTAATGGGTGTAATAAATTTCAATTTTGATAAATATTTATTTGTATGCCTAGTGCTAGGTTTATTTAAGTTATACATAAGAGTTCTACTTATATTAAGACTGTTCCCCCTTAATGTCATTTTTGTTGATATGCAACTTAGTTGTTTTTTCATAGCCAGGAGTTCATATGTATCTGTATAAGAAAAGTTGAAGTATTTTAAAACTAAAATCAAGAACAAGGAATATATCGGAAATGGTTAACTCTGAAAAAAAAATGACACAAATTGAGTGTTTTAACAAAATTTACATTTTTGGGTTATACATTTCTATCTCTTACGGCTTAACAGTGATACAAAAATCATACAGTATGAAGAGGTCTTCATAGGCTATTCCCAGATAATTCAAGATCTACTTTGATTTGTCATTTAAATAGCTTTAATGTACAGTATGTTAAAATTGTTAGAGCCAATTCTGAGAAACTCAAAATGTAAATTTTTTTTCCATGTAAACAATAATTTGAAGTGGGTTGATTTTCCTCAAAATCTTTGTATTGCATATTTGGAATACACCAAAATTGAATCTTAAATGTGGTATTTTACTGACATTTTGTTTTTGAATTATTGTGTACACACATAAGTAACTGTTTTCTAAAAATACATTTTTTTGATACAGGCGACCTTAAAATGTGTATTTGTGGTAAAATTCTGGTATTGAATTTTCGGCTGAAATGCAATACCTTCTATGTACTCAATAGAAAAGGAAAAATTAGAATTTCTTACATCACATGAAGTTGCATTTAGGAATGAAATCTTAAGTAGGTATGCAAGATGTTGCTAATTAAACTGAGCTGTTTGAATAAAATTGATAAGTTTAATTGTATTTGATATCTGTTCAACTTTCACAGAGAAAGACCAAAATTTGATTCCATGTCAGAATATTGTATCTGTTCAAGTCTTGATTTATTTTCCAACTTCATACATTAATCAATAGAAATGAACAGTTGCCAGCAATGCAAATGTATGCTTTGTGATTGTCACCTAAGTTAAATAATTTTTAGAACAAACTTGTACATTTTCTCGATATGGCCAGGCTTTTTTTAGTCGTTGATCAACTCATGCCCCTGTACTACAGACAAAGAAAGCATTGAAGTTGTGTAGAACATGTAATTAAAAGTTTGAAACTGCAGCAAGCTTGCCAGTAATGTTTACTGTTGTCACAATAACAGTTCCAGGTTTCATATGATTGTTTAGGAATCAATCAGCAATAGACACTGAAACAAAAACAATTCATTTATGAGGGTGGACACTCTTTTAAGTTTCATTTTGAATGGTCAATGAGCATTCTTCATTCACTTGAGTCATACTTTGGATTTCCATGACTGAAGTCCTTTGAAATTAGATAGTCATCTTTGTAGAAAAAAATATGTAAATTGTTTCTCATTGCTGGTACCAACAATGATATTTGTGTGCATAGTAGACTTTCTTGGTGTCTCAAGCCTAACAGCTTAACTTATTCTTTATGGAGGGCAATCTCAATTAATAAGTTATTTATTCATTAAAATAACCATGTTTTGTAGCAGTCAGTATCTGTCAGATGGTCACCGTAGATTGCTGGAATTTTCCTTTCTACTACTTTAGATACAGATGAAATCCTTAATGATTTGTACATGTGGCCCATGGTAAAACATGCCATCAAGCAACTAAATAATAAATAAATAATCTGAGTAAGCTAACCTGTACCTAAATAACTATATGAACGTATATATTCAGACTTTAAATGAAACCTGAATAAGCTAACCTGGCACATAAACAACCATGATATCTATTGATTATCTATTACTTAATTTTTTCTGATATTTAACTAAGCTACAAACTAAAATTTGGAATAAATAAAAAAATGAGTTAACTTGTAACTGAATTAAAATTAAACTATTCTCATACAAGTATATAACTGGAAAGCCAGAAACTTTACAATTTGTATCCAGCTGCCTCCTAACCAACTATATCACTGGTATCTGACACTAAATATACTATATATTAGTTACAATAAGTTTAACACTGGTTCACAAATACCTAAGAACAGTAACCAGAACAAAACAGAGAATAGAAAGCCATACCACCAGATTTTGGTTCACCATAACTCAGTAAGAAGAACTCTTCTTAACCTGGTCAATTTTGTGTATTGTGACTTCACTTAGTTTTAACTGACCAATGATATCTTTTATGTGTCTCTTATTTAGCTAACATAATGCTGGTTAGCTAACATTATAATTCAAAAGAATTGTAGCTAAAGTGAGCCATAGTGACTGTTTCATGTCACAGTCACTTAGAATAATCTCTACATCAAAGAGTCTAATAATGCCATTTGTCATGCCCAGTAATGAGAACAAAAAGCTTAAAACTTGGTATTACTTGCTTCCTGTTTCTGTGACCCAGGAGCACTTTCCATCAATTGTGAACACTTCCATTGAAATACATGTCTTTCAACATTCCCATTCTTGTTTTGGTTACCATTACCAGTCGATGTGAACCAGCCTTAATTCTACTATAGAAAATTTATTCTTGTGTATTAATAATAGTTTATTTTTTTAAAGTATGCTACTTTATACTGTGCTATTTATATGAATAATTGCTATTAATAATATAATTATGTTATAAGAACAATTTAATTTTTGTTAATCTTATATTTCTTTAATAACTCTTCCCACTTAAATAGTTATTTAAAACTAAGCGAACTATTATTTCTTTCTTTTATCTACACTATTGAAACATATCTAAAAAGCCTTATATTAAACATTTTACTATAAAGTTCTTAATTTACGTATGTAATAACTAAAAATAATGCTTAACTTTAAATTACATAATCTTTTTAACATTAATTTATAAATTAATTTGCCACTAAATCTTATTTATCTAAACATCAGAACATTTAAACAGTCAATACAAAATAACAGGTATATTACTTGATATGCTTATATAATATTATTTCTTCTCCATCACTTACTAACATACAATTACTTGATTGCATTTTAACTCTTTTAAAACACTATTTGCATTTCCACTTTTAACACTGTCCTTTGATTAAACAGTCTAAATCACTCCTTTCAATTAATATAGGACCCTTGTAACCCACCAGGCAATTCGTTATAGACACCATTAGCATTTTATTTTTAGAATTCATCATGCCAATAGAATTAGCTGTTGTTACAATGTTTCAACTGCTTTTTTCAGACCAAAAGGTACTCTAAAACATAGCAATGGTCTTCTGCCATTAATGAAATGATGAAGTTCTGCATATTTTGTGAGGTGCCCAAACTTTACTTTGGTGTCTTAAGTTTTATTCTAAAATAGTCATAATATTTCTCTTTTACAAAACACTGGTACTGTGTACTTAACATATTATCACAGATTATTATCATTAATTTGTACTAATTTATGGTTTCTGTTCTATATGTTGAGGTAAAAAGTCTAAGTTTCAACTACCTAGAAACAAAACTCTATAAATACTTCATGTTACTAGTAAAGTACTCCATTTTTCACAGACTGGCTACCACAGTTAAGGAACAGATCCGTTCAAAAGAGAAACAACAATAAAATGGATATTAAAATAGAAATCAAAGAAGAGCCCTGTTTCCGAGACTTTTGTTCACAGAATGAGAGAGATATTTGTTCCAAAGACTTTCTAAAGAATGTTAAGAATGAAACTGTTATAGATGACAGTGATTGTAATAAAGATATATACATCAAATCAAAAATTGAAGAAGAGGCTGTGGTTTTCAACTTTTGTTCAAAGAATGAGAAAGAACTTGCTACCAAAGACTTTTTAAAAAAAGATAAGTTTGGAACTGTTAAAAGTGTCTGTGATATAGATACCAGAACAGCTATTGAAGAAGAGGCTGTGGTTTCCAGCTTTTGTTCACTGCATCCAAGGGAATTTATTTCAGAAGATCCTGTAATGTCATATATTAATATGAGCAAAGAGAGTGAGATTGAAACCAAAATTGACATTAAAGAAGAACAGTGCATTGTGGAAACAACTGAAACTCTCTGTAACTATGATGACAATAAGGTAAGTTTTGAGGAAAGGTATGTCAGAATTTTTTTATTCTGTATAATTTTCCTTAAATAAAGCACTGAATTATGGTTTGTAAGCAACTGTTAGAACTGTATTTTGCCTTGGGAAGAAAGCAAAAGATACATTGTAAATACTGCAGTTTCAAACAGTCAATGAGAAGGCCATATGTTGTGACCATATAACTTAAATAGACGTTCAATCAAAAAGAAAGGCTTTATACAAATTATCCTCTACCATTAAAGATTTGAAGCATTAGCTATCAATCTGAAGTAAATTAGGCTTTGCATTTGTAAGAATTAAAACATACATGAAGAAAAGTGTGATACTGTGATTGGGAGATAGATTAGATAGGCAGTTGGAGTACTAAGTATAGGTAAGAAATAATAATATGGGGCAGTTAAAGGAAAGAAGGTGCCAGCATTTCAACCTGTTAGAAAAGAATACAATATAAGTGAGAATGAAAGAAGGGCAGAAGGCCAGTTTGTGTCCATCTGTATGACTCAGTTTGGTAGGTGCTGTTTCTTCTGATCCCTAGCATGCAGGTTGAATTCCGGTCAAGTTGATGGACTTAAGTTTACTTAAAAGCAACATAACCATGATAGATTTATTAGTATGCAAAAGAACTGCAGAACGAAATTCCGGCATACCAGTGCCGCTGATTTGAAATCCCATTATTGAGAATTCTTTTTATATAAATGAATAAAATGACTAGTAAGTTAAGGTAAACAATAAAGCAGCCATTGCAGATATGAGCCGTATGAAATGTCAAAATCACAGCAACCACATTTAATTGCACCAGTGGTAAAGTTCATATATACATTATTATTGATAGAATGTTGCAATGCTGGAAAGGTGCCTTTTGCTTGTAAATAATCATTAGAAAACTTACATTTAGAAGAATATAAAAGAATATCATCATTTTGTCCATAGTGAATATAAATCTGCTCATGATACTTGTCGGTTTTAATCATTGCATTTTATATTTTGTTAATCTAGCTAGCTGCATATGAATAAACACTTAGAACTGCCTGTGGGGCCATTGTAGTAAAAGCGGGTACAGACTACACAAAAAAAATAAACTAAATGCATATATTTGTCCAGCAAACAACTTACATTCCCACTTTACATATGAACAAGACATTTTAATCTTATAAATAAAATATTCTATGAAATTGTAAATATGTAAAAGCATTAAATCAGCCATTTTAGGTTTCTTAAAAGTTGTGCTATATGGTAAAGAAAAAGAAAGAAAAATAATTGTACTTTTAATTAAACGAGTGATATAGAAGTTATATATTACTGTGTATTCTATACATGTCATGAAAGCCTTATATTACAACATTTAAAATACTGAATAACTAACTCCCAATTTTGTGAGTGATTTAGTGCAAGACACTAAACATCTTTAACAAACCACCTTTAATCCATTATCCATAGTGAAACTGTAGTTTAAAATTTAAAATGAGTGAAACTCACACTGAGTGTACTTTATAAAGTATACCATATTAGGATATGTTTCACAATCTGAGTTTCAGTGGAATTGAGGATATGAAGAAGGGTTCAATACAAAAGTTCTAATAAGATTAAAATTAGAGAACTATATTAAGTGATAGTGTGATTCATCATAAAATTTTTAGCTACCTTTTGTTAATTTCATCTATATTTTAAAGTATACAGTAATTTATTGCAGAAAGTGCTCTAACAAATGTCGCTATTCCCAGTCTTGATAACAAGTTTTTGTTTTGCTTGTTGCTTTGATGCTCATACTCTCAGTTGAGCTTCAGTTCTTGCTAATAGTTAGCACTCCTAGAAATCACTGTCAAAATTGACCTGACCTTCTCTCTTGCCAGCTCTGCCTATATAACCCTGATAATGCATAAAAAGTTTACATAGAAGGGATTATTATTGCACAATTTTCACACACAAGTGTGACCATAAAGAAGTGTGTTGTAAAGTGTATACATGCATTTGTGTTCAATTTATATACACTTGTGAAATCAAAGGGACCTATGTAAAGCAGCCAACTATACAGCTGCAACCATCAAAGTGGCAAGGCAAGCTCATGCCTTTTTGGTATGCTATCACACTGCTCCCTCTTCAGGACTCTTCACCATTTTAGCAGGCTAGACGATTTGAGCATACCATATCTCCGCTCTCAGACAGCCTCTGGATGCTTAGAGATCCTTAATCCTCTTTACAGTATTGTATGACACCATGGTTGGTGAAGCTTGGGGCAGTACCATTTGTGCCAGGTAGGATAATATTTCAACACAAAATCATCTTGTTGTATATCTTGGCTATTGACCTGCCATTCTTAATAGAACTTCATCGGGTTGCTTACTATCTGGAGAAACTAACAAGCATCTCACGCATATTGTGAAGTTTACTAAGAGATTTTACACTTAGTCAATTCCTGGTCCTTTTGCTCCAGGCAGACAACTAAACTTCAGGTCATACTGTAGACCAAACCCCCAGCCAAAGACTAAGCTATCCTGTGAGTCAGCCCTGTGTTATTGTGATTTTAAGAACAGTGGGCCAGCAAGAGAAGCAGTACCCTGACATCCCACACTCTCTAGTGATTTCCCACAATCTTTCTCAAATATTATTCTCGAGTTCAGATGCACGTATCAGCCATGCCATCTGACTGGGTAGAGCATTGTTATGCACTCCAAGTCACTCCAGTTCCCTCATGAGGTCGACATGAATTTCGTGCCCTTATTACTGTGTAGCTCCAACAGTACCGCAAACTGGCAGAACAGTTCTTACACATGGCAGTTCCCAATGGTGTTGGCCTCATTTTTAGGAATGGTGTAATCCCCCTGCAACTTGGGGAAATAGATCATAACCACCAGCAAATACTTGTTATCCCTGTCTGAGAGCATGGTCCAACTATGTCAATGACTATGAATTAAGGTTGCTCCCATATTATTTCAGTGTATGAAACTCTGGCTGTTGGTCTGTAGGCCACATCTTGGCATACACACATAAACACGCACATGACTTTGGTGGCATAGGCTGTCCATATAATAACTGTGGTGCCACTGACAGACCTTGTCATTTATTTGGTTGGGTTGAAGATGTTCTCCCAATGTGTGCTTCCTCCAGAATTCCATCATCTTACTATTATTCTCTTAGTCTTCCTGTAAGGTGACTTCCAAACTCTAAACAGCACAGCTTTCATGGTCTTCAGTGAATCCCCTTTGAGGCCAATAGTAGTAATGTACTTAATCTGGATGTGATGTCTCCCCAGCTTGGCCTAGTCACTACCTGCACTTCTCTCAGGAATAGCCCAAGTGAGCATCCATCATATGCTCCCTCCTCAGGCCTGCCTCCCATGTGCAGGCACTGCCAAAATCACATGAATATCTGCAGTATGTTCCTTAGCCTCCAGTGGCTTGCCTTCCTCTGGAGACGAGTGGTTCTTAATGATCTGATATATAGTTATATTCTTGAAGCCTCAATGGGTTCTATGACCTTCTGGGTTTTGGAAGCTTAGCAGCCAGGTGAGGGTGAAGTTAGCAATCCTGAAATGAAATGGCTTGCCATACAGGTACTAGGAAGATATTCCAATGCCTACTAATGCCAGAAGCTCGCATCAGACTTTTTTATAGTGTTGTAACACCCATTTTACTACAAATGGCACTGCAGGCAATAACACTGATAATGCATGGAACAAAGATGGAGCACCGACATAATGCAATGGTGGAGGAAAATGAGAACCTGGAGAAAACCCACCCTGTACTGCTTTGTCCACCAAAAATCCTATATGGGGTCACTTGGAATCAAACCCAGGCCATTTACATGAGAGTCGAGTGGTCTGACCACTCGAGCACGATATAACCTCCCACAAGGTAATGTAGTAGTTCTCTGTCTTAGAATCTTCTACCTAAGTTTGTGGGTTCAAACCTGGCAGAGGGATATGCCTTAGCATGGCTTCCTTTTGAAGGGAAGTAAGGTCATTGGTCCATGTCATAGATTTGTGGCACATAAACAAACCTCAAACCTGATAAAGAGGCCTCTGAGTAAAATTAAGTGGTCTTTCATGCTCAATATAGAATTGGATGCTGAGAACCATAGCAGTTACAGAGTATCTATAAATCAAATCAATTTTGATGCATAAGGGAAAAAGGCCAGTGATGTGTAATATATGACAAGGCCTTTACCGAGTTATAAATTTAATTGAACACAAATTAACTAATAATGGCCTCTCCCTCTTCTGACAGCATGTAATGATGATGCTCTTCCTTCAGGATGAGTAAGAGATTTTGCAATTTTGGAGAGATCTCTGACAAACTGATGATAGTAACTGCACAGACAAGGATAATAACTACATAATCCCAAAAACTTTATAACTCTGTTTATCTTTTGTGGGAGATCAATCTTCATTTTCCAAGCCTTCTCTTGTTCTTGGCCACCCTAGATGGTGACACTAGGTGATCCAAGTATTTCAACTCCTTGCAGAAGTCGTGGCACCACTAGTTTAGCTTCAGGTGAGCTGCCTGCAGCCTCTGCAATATTTTTGTCAAGTTCTTGAGATGGTCTTCGAAGTTGTCAGCAACAATGCAGATAGGCATCATAAGCCATCATAACTGATTCCATTGGTAGTGGAAGGTGGCTGAAGCATGGACAAAAGGTATAATCATAAATTGCCAGGGCCTTTGTCCTGTAATAAATGTGGTGTTCTCCTTGTTTCTGGAATCTAGGACCACGTGCCATTATCTTCATTTCAAGCCCAGATTCAAAAGCTATTGGCCAGCAGCAAGAATGCATAGGTTACTATCAATCCAGGTAAATGGAAATATCCCTTCTGGTGATGGCGTTAACCTTTCACATAGAACAGTAGCTCAGTGTTCTTCTTCACCAACACTACAGTGGAGCATAAACAGCTGTCAGGATCTTTAATAATTCTGCTGAATCTCTTTTCTCCAGCTTGACCTGTATCGGCACTTGTTTCACCAAAGTAACACCTTTTGGTGGTTGCCAGATGAGTTGAGCATCTCTGGTGTCAGTGTGATAGGGTACCTTTTAGTGAGGCTAAACACATCATTCCCTTAGCTGAGGATGGACTGATATCATTCAAGTAGAGGCTCGATTCTCTCCTTTGTATTTCAGATGGGGCTCCAGATCCTGCAAAGGTGCTGCCTCTTTGAATACATTGTATAGTGATACACTCACCCTCACACTGGCCGCACCAGGGCCGAGTGGTTAGACCACTCGCCTCTCATCTAGATGGCCCAGGTTCGATCCCAAGCGACCCCATGTGAGATTTGTAGTGGACAAAATGGTGCTGGGGTGGGTTTTCTCCACATTCTCCAGTATCCCTCGCCATCGCATTCCACCGGTGCTCCATCTTTATGCATGTATCACCAGTGTCACTGCCTGCGGTGCCATAAGTAGTTAAAGCAGGTGTTAAACACTACCACAAAAAAAAAAAAAAAAAAAAAAAAAAAAAAACCCTCACACTGACCTACATTTTCCCAATTTTCTTGTGTCATTGATGTTCTGTTTGGTGTCTAATGAGTTCAAATGCTTCACAAATACTTTCTTCTTGCAAGGCAGCAATACCCTGGTCATAAGTACGTTGGATGGTGTCTTCAAGTCCAAAACATGATTCTTGACTGTTGGTGCTTCAGGTATGCCTTCACCTCCACCTCACTTCATGCAGGCACTCACTTCATCACCTTAGCTGAGTCGCAAGACCATCTGGTTGATGTTGACTGTCTCCTCTTGGCTTCTGAAGGCATCAGCGCACAGTATCACATCCTTGTAATGAACAAAGTGCTCCATGTTATTGTCAACTGACACAGGGCCTCCTTCTCTGCATGCAAGTTGTCACTTGATACCACCAATTAGTTCATAGGTTCAACTGCATTTAGTGTTGGCAAACCCTTCATCATGTCAGACTGATTACAGTCACAGCTGCACTTAAGTCTGCTAGTGTGCATAAGAGCTCTCTTTGCATACATCCATATACGATGGTCAGCACACCACTGGTCATTGTCAGTGTCTCTGACCTGATTATAATGCGATCCCTATGTTAATAAATAATCCTGGTCTTCAAGTTGGGTGCAAATGGTATCTTGCTACCTCCATCCTCAGTGCAGCTGTTAATATCTAATGGATTGTCTTATAAATACTGAGATCACATGCTGTCATATCGCAGTGTTGGGCACTCGTCAAGGAGTGGGCTACTTACTAAGATTCAATAATATATCCTCAGGCTGTTGCAATTTTGACTTGAATTGAATTGACTACTGTAGGCTGTAGCCAAGATTAGGCTCTTTTAGGGTTTCCCATATGTATGTTGTGGATGTCAGAATAGCATATAGATTTTCTGCCGCTCATCCTTGTAGGTTAGATATCTGTTGTGTAGCTTCCTCTTCTACTGACCATCTGTTGTGAGTTGCAACGGCAGTAAACTGTAGGTGGAAGCCTATGAAGGTTGACTTCCCTTGGTGTTTTGGTGGCTTGATGTATAGTAATGTTGTATTGTGTCCTGGTATCTAGAACTTAAAATCCTTAATACTTCCACTGAACATCTTTTCCAACATTTTGTTCAAGGACTCCAAGCATGTGCACTTCTGCTATTACTAGAGGCATGTTGGGCTGAAATTCTGAGACCCTCCCATCAGAGAGCTGCTCAGATTTGGTTGTACTTGGCAGAGTAGTCGTTCATGATACTCATGGGAGATTGGGCACACCTGGGAAGCAGGGGGTTATGAAATGCCTTAATGTCCTCCAGCTACTAACATAGAGTGCTTAAGACAGGTGCTAGTAACTGTTATCTCTACTCAGGTTTAGTTAGTCATCTCCCTAAGTGGTGCTTATGTCCTTGCATAAGCAAGCAGACTGTATGTTTAAAATAGGTACATGATCTAATGGAAAAGCCCACAGACTAGTTCCCTGAATACCTGCATTGGTAGATCACTGCTCCTTGGTGATATTCATTTCCTTGGCACTGCCATCAACTAACTTTTCCTTCTAGAAGATTAAGGAGTTTTCTAGTGCCAGTCAAATGAGCATTCAAGCTCACTCATTTCTTGCTGCTACTAATCAAGCATCTTGTAGCGAGTAGACAGTGTTGAATGCATTGCTGCCAGGAGAGACCTTGATTAATGAGTGTACAAGATTCTTGATTACTCGCAAAACTCAAAAATCTCATTAACAACAAGATTGCGAAGGAAAGCATAGAAACTGACACATTCAGTTATATTATTTCATGTGTTTAAATGATTTAAGGTTTAAATAGCCTACCAGGATAAGGATGATATTTAAATAACCAAACTAGTGAAACGGTTAAAAACAAAATGTGAATCTGCAGATATGTATAGAAATATGCATTTTCACCATTCCAGATTTAATTTCTGTCTTCATTTCTACATTCTAGATTTCCTCCATTTTGTCCAATGCAGATTTCATTCTTGTGTCTCTTCTGCATTCACATTTTTATTCTCTACTCAATCTTCTCCACTCCAGATTCATTTTTGTGCCTATCATCTTGCTTTCAGCCAGTAATATTTTCATTCTTGGTATTTAATTTTGCTCCTTACACCAGTGCAAAACATTTATTTCAAATCTTGATGGGAATTATTTTGCTCATCGCTGAAATGCTGTACTCTCAGTTGGCGACTGCTTCGGCTCTTTCTAATCCAGTTCTACTTATTGAGGCCCCAATTGTGCATTAAAAAGCTATCAGAAGTGGGGTCATTATTGTATGTGTTCTTTGTACACAGGTGTAACAATGCATGGGTCTTATGTAAAGCATCCACTTGCACACATGTTTATTTTACCCACACCTGCAGCAATGCAGACCGTGCACCTGCAGTAATGCAGACTGTACACCAGCAACAATTTATAGGTGTAAGATAAGCATGTGTCTTTGAGTACATAGTTTTAGTATTGGCACGCTTTCATCACTGACATATCAAATATATATTTTTTATTAAAAAGCTCTGAATTTGCCTGCACAGGTATAAATTTTCAAAATATTTTGTATTAAGCAACATTAAATTAATGAACTGGTAATAATATAAAGTTTAAATATTGTTTCACTTTAACTATTTTTTAAACAAGGTTATACTTCTTTATGTCCTACAAAATTTCTTAATGTGCTTTCATGGTAGAGTGACATTTATTTTTTATGATATTTTTGATATGAAGTAATTGCACAAGAAGTCCTGCTGTATGGGTTTCGGTTTTTTTTAAATAGTATTTGATGCCCGCTTTTACGTCTATGACTATGGATTTCTGTACTTTTATCTTAACCCATTGAAGCCCAGTTTATTAGCTAACCTCTTAAGATAAAACCATGAGTATACTTGTTTTTTCAAATTTGATGGCCGAGTATACTCAGACTTATTTCTCTCCGGCATACATTTTGAAAGGTCTAAGCTACTCATTCTATCTCATGTTTTGGCACTTCTTTGATATTTTCATAGATATTGCTGTGGTCTGTTGCTTTGAAATGTATACTTCTGCCAAGAGATGTCTCTGAATCATGCAGTTATTCCAGTTCTATGATACTAGCAGCCAGTGTTGCAATCTGTTCTCACAGTTTCTTGTGTGGCATTTCCTCACGTTTTATAAAAATGAAGAGTGAAAATGAGTTCAATATTAAATTTAGTGGGTCTGAGAGGTTAGAAGATAGCTGTAATGAGAGTTCAGAAGAAGAAAGTGATGAATCAACTTTATCTGAGCGTAATATTGCAAGTGCCAGAGTGTGGTGCGAAGTGGATTCATCTAGGCCACTGCCACCTGCTCCACCTCGGTTTCCTTTTATAGGTAAACCTGAAATTAATTTTCAACCCTGTACTGATGATGTCTGGCATTACTTTAGACAATTCATTGACGACGGATTCATGCAAATTTTGGTTGACCAACAGATATGCAACACAGACAAACGTTCCAGCATGGAAGGAAACAACAATCGATGAAATGTACATATTTGTTGCTGTAATGCTGTTACAAAGCATTGTCAAAAAACCAACATACCCAATGTACTGGACTAAAAGAGCTACTTTAGCCACACCAATGTTTAGAGATGTTCTACCATTCCAGAGGTTTGTCAGTTTGATAAAGTATTTACATTTTTCCAACAATGCAACCTATAATGCAGAAAGTCATCCGCAACCCAAACTAAATAAGGTATGGCCTATTATGAGCTATCTATTGGCTAAATGTAGAAGTAGCTGCATTCAAGAAAGAGATGTCACTATTGATGAAAGCCTGATGTATAATGGGCAACTGGAATGGATCCAGTATTTGCCACTGAAGAGAGCTAGGTTTGGCATCAAAACATTCATGTTGTGTGAGTCAGTAACTGGATATGTTTGGTCCTGTATAATTTACGTAGGTAAGGGCTATAAATTTGATGAATATAAAGATCTGCCAATGTCATCACAAATTGTAATGAGGCTTAGGCAACCCTTGCTAAACATGGGATACTGCTTGACTAATTATTATAGTTCTCCCCAGCTTGCTGACCAAAAGAACCGATATGTATGGCACTGTGGTTCCAACAAGAAAAGAAATGCCATCTTCTTTCCAGACCATGAAACTAAAGAAAGGGGAGATTGCAGCATTTCAGCGAGGTAAACTAACAGTACTGAAATGAAAAGATAAGAGAGATGTCTGTATGCTGCCCACTATCCACAATGCAGAATTGCAGACACAGAAAGTAAGGAACAAAGAAATTGTCAAACCAACGGCTGTATTTGCTTATAATGACACATTGGTAGGTGTAGATAAAGTAGACCAGCACATCGCAAATAATCCGTTGCCATGCAAGAGGGGCAAGAGGTACTACAAGAAGATATTTTTTCATCTTTTGGAATTGGCAGAATGGAAGGCCTTTATCCTGTATAAAAAACATGGAGCAAAGCACAGTGCCCTTGACTTTTGTGTGGCTGTTGCTGAGCAGCTCATTGAAAAACATCAGAAGGAGCAATTGTCACCATTAGAAGCAGGCTGTCCATCAGCAAAGGCAACCCTAACTTGACTTGTTGGACAACAGCGATTCCTCTGACCAAAAAGAAGCAGAACCCGACAAAAATGTGTAGGATGTGCAATAGTGTGCGTGATGAGGAAGGAAATAAGGCATGGAGGGAATCTAGATACATGTGTAAAGATTGCGGAGTAGCTTTACGTATTGACCCTTGCTTCAGGGTATTCCTCACAGCCACAAACATAGAAATAATGATTCTAAATGTGTTGCTGTTCATTTTTAGTGCTTCAATGCCCGGAATTCTCTTTTGTTAATGTAATTTCAAGAAGAAAAACAGGATAAGCATATCATGAGTGTACTCATTATTTTAAACTAGGGAATATTCAGCAATGAAAATGTCCATTGTCAAGCACTTAAAAAACAATTTTAAGGGTTAATGTCATTATTGTACTGAACTGAATATTTCATTTTGACAATAAAAAAATTAAGCAAAAAAAGAATCATCATATTGTATATGAATGCATATGTTAATAGGTCAACATATATTCTCTACTTTTAAAAAACTATATACCGGCAACCAAAATTATGGAACTGTAAGAAAATTTATTCACTCAGGGCATAAATGTGAAATTTTATGCCATCCTTATTTGAGAATGCTGGGTGCTTGGTGGTTTTACCTTAGCATTGCTTATTAGAAAAATGACAAAGAATAAGGGAATTTCTAATAAGCTCATAAAATTTCAAAATTATGATTTATTTTAGATTATCTCATATTTGTAAAGTTTCTAACTTGAAAACTTCCCATAACCATAATTTATTAAGGCCTTGTATGATATTAAGGCAAGCATTCAATGCAAGAGTGTCACATTATACTTCCCATGATATATGCTAGGTTTTCCTTAACAGTGCTCAAACTGGCATTTTCTTTGCTTTTCACGCTTCTGGAGGTATGCAGCTTCTGATTTATCTATATCATATCTGGTACATTTGTCCTGGCAGATGAGTGGAGTTATGTTGGCCTTCCCTTTGTTGTCCTCATTTCAAGACCTCTCTTCAAGTATGTTTGGGCAATCTGGTTTCTTAATTTTTTCACTGAAAGAGAAGTCCCTGCATTGGACCTCTTGAAAGCCAGGTATGTATTTACCAGGCATAACTAGAAAGGCATACAAGTACCAATTTTTACCAGATACTGCAATTGTATGTTTCTCTAATAGCCACTCATGAACTTTGATGCCTCCCATAAAATTCTTATATGTGTTCACTCCATGTGGTTATGGAATACTGATCTTTTCTTTCTGGGATGAATTCCAATGTTGGACTTTGATAGGAGGGAGGATGGTGTCAAAATTAGTTGCTAGTGCAACACACCTGTCATTCCATTTTATGACTAGTATTTCTCTTATGGTTCACATGCACGGAATCCTAGTTCCTTTAGTCAGACAAGCAAGTTGTGATTATTAAAGTAATTCTCAAAAAATACTTTGTATTTTATCAGCTATAGACATTTTCAAAACTATTCTGCAATCCAGTGGTAGATCCTCATTGTCATCCTAGTCTCTTTCACTGGATAAATTATGATAGCCAGTAAAAATCAAGAGGCCATTGTTTGTTTGCAGTAGCATATTTTGTAGTAAGAAAAGGAAAACCTTAGTCTTCTAATGAGGACATTGTGTGCTAATGGGTTAAGATAACAATGTCAAAGTTGATTCAGAATGTGTGAATTATATACAAGTTATTCTGTTACAGCATGAAACAGTTCAGGACTTCTGTCCCATAAAATTATCTAGGTAAGTCTCCTGTTTTATGTTTCCAATTTATTTTAAATTTCCTCCATATTAGAAGTCATTTTGAGTTAGAATTAGGAACACTAGAACATCACTAAAAAGTAATTTTACCTGTACATTTCAAGGTATACAGCATCAGCATTTTCCGTGGTGGTTGGCTTTTGACATGATTGGTGTTCTTGTTATGTACTTCCAAAGAATGCTGTGTAGCTGCAAATTGAAATTCATTGTATCTTTCTTATTTCTTTATAATACAGATTTTCTCCCAAATATGTAATTCTCTGTAAATCTTACAGGCTTTTAAGTATTTATGTTTTGATTTGTTTGATGTATGGTTTTATAATCACATGTTGTGGGCAGCGGCAGATTTGTCTGCCTGTATTTATTTGCTCTCAGATATTCTTTTAGCTTTGTTTACAAATTTCTCTTAGCTTTTCTTATGTAGAGTTTGTTGCAACCTGCGCAATCACTCTGCAGTGTAAATGCTCAGTTTTAGGTGTTGTGGGATGGGTGTCACTTAGATTGGTGCATTTTTTGTGCAGGGTATTAAATTTCTTAGAGGTTGCCTGATGCAGATAATATGTGTTCTATTCAATTTTATGTTATTCTTATTTTAATAGTATGAAAACTATCTGTGGGCTTGGCTGTTCCAGATGCATGAGTATATATATTATAGGGTTGTAACTATTTTTATGTAATTGTAACTATGTATGAGGATTGGCTTCTGGTAAATTCTTTAGGTAGGCACTTTCATTCTCTCACTGTCTTTAAAGCTAGGAATCTAAAATATTGTTTTTCCCTCATTTCATTTTAGTATTATGTATAAAAGTATTTTGCATACTTATGGAACAGAGTAGAATTGCTTGACAAGTTGTATTAGTGACTGTCTCCAGATACATTGTCGTACAACCTCTTAGTGTTTGACATGGAACTATTCTGTGAGTATAAGGAATATAACACAGTACTTTATTCAAGGTTTATCACTGACTACTCAAACATTTCCTGTTAATATTAAAATATGAGACTGGTCTCTGAACATAAAAAAAGTCTGTAATATAGCTGTTTGTATTAATGACTATCCACAGAGACTTTGTCATATTCCCTTTCAGCGTTAGGTATGGATATGTCTTCCAAAGAGCAAGATAGTAAAAATTTTATGTCCAGAATGTGCAACTATCTCCATTTCCCTGTTGTTATTGGGTTTTGGAAGTCCCCCTTTAAAAGTTCTTCCACTTTCTATGCCACTCATAATCATATCTGATGCTCCTGTATAACAGCTTAGCCTGTGCAAGGCGCTAATGACCTTAGCAGTTGAATGCCCTTAAAAAGCAACCATCCGTTCCTTATCCTTTGCATGTCAGTTCTCAGCTCTTTAAAATGCTCGTGTTCTCACATGTCACTATCTATACATTAACCCTTTTAGTGCCAGCCCAAATAGCAAAATACTGTTTGAAACGTGCCTAGTAATTTTAGAGGAGAATGTAGGGTTTTAAATTATTAGTAATAAAATGGGTACCAAATGACATACAGAGCAGAATGTTTTTTCATTTTTAGGAAACCCTTTTGTCTACTGTAGAATATACATTTTATGTATGGGAAGCCTCTTCAATATTTTTAAAAAATTGAAAACAAAAGAAAATTTTGAAAATAAAATTAAAAATCCCAAAATAATCAACACCTAGGCATACAAAACCTCAGTATACAGAAAGTTCAGGCTAATTAAATGAAAGTAGGGATATTTTTTTACTAAAACAGCATGTTGTTTTGATCTGGTGTTTTATTCTTTAAAATATAAAAAATGAATTCATGTAACCTAAAAATGAAAAAATAGGCACCAAAAACATGCACATAAGCAAGATGCCACTATTAATGAAAACAGCATATAGCGATAGAATAGAAATGTAACTTAGATTTCTGTAGAGTTTAGCCCTTGTATTGTTGTGTATCTAATAGTTAATTCACATTGTATTCGTCATCTGGTTACATCTCGGTAAATCCATTTTGGTAAGTACACAAATTATTTGTGATTATCAGATGCATTTTAATCACTGAATTTCAACTTCCTCTCTTATGTTGATGTCAGAAACTCTTTCTATAAGCTCTGATTGGCACTAAAAGGGTTAATATTCCCTTATGTGTCATTCAGCATTTTATGTGTGCGTAGATATATCTGCTAAATTGTTTAATCTCCATTATCTTTCTAGCCTCCTTGTTTTAAAAATACTCTTGTTCTTTATTTATTTAATTTTTATGATATTTTGTAATCATGATTGCAATCGAAATGGTTGTTGATAATTACCCTTAACACATTCAAGCCAAGGCATTTCCTTAGTTGAAGAGCCAAGAAACCCATGTTTTTTGCACCTACTTTGAATTATCATTTAAAGTACATCAATGAAATATGCTTAAATGCCTTGATACAATTTAGAAATATATATTTTTAAGCATTTCTCAACAAATAAGGAAATAGTAATAACTCTGTATTAATATTTTGTTTTAAATTTACAAGTACAAATATTAGATTGAAAAAATCTCCATAGAGCAGCTTACCTCCATTTATTGAAAGCTAGAAAACCTCTCCCTCGGAATTTCCAGAACTTCATTTGTATCCTGAATTTCAGTTTCAGTTCACAGACATCAAGGACAGAGTTGCATTTTAACATTTAAGAACACCAAATGTAATAAACGGAACACCATCCTCAAGGAAAATGGTACAAGTGTCCCAAGAGCAGCCAATAATACTAACTCTCTTAAATTTCTTAATAGTTGACTAAAATTAGGACTGATGGCAGCATAAATCAACTAAATGATAAGTGATGCATGACCTTTGCTGCATAGCCCAAGACTAAGTTACATTTGTGGAATTGCCTTAAAAGCATTAGAAATACCTGCCTGAGCTATGCTCATGCATGGGCCACATTAACATTTTGCATGGCCTGAGCTATGCTTGGGCTTGGGTTCCAATGTGTTAAGGCTGTATCACAGTAATACTGAATGGTAGCAAAATGGAAGTGAGAATGGGGCAATGTAACATCCAAAATGTTGGTTACCAAAAGTTGTAACAAAAAGGTATTATTTATCTAATTGATCACAAAGAGGAAAGTAATTGTGCACATTGGGATTTCATTTCTTGTATTTTTTCACCTGCTTCAAATTCAGCCAGCTTAATGCAGGTTGGTTGATGTCATATTCCAAGAAAGTAAACATTATCTTGGTTCAGATCTACTGCTATTTTCATCTCCTTTAGTCATCCTAAGCTGTCATACATTTATTACTGGTGAACATTAAAGTTTTGTTCTTCTTTAGGTACTGTTTAAAGTGTTTGCTATTGGTTCTGAGGCAGTAGCAGTTTTGAGTCAGATATAAACAAATTATAGATGATGCTCAATGCATTTTTATGTGCCTGAATCTGAGCTTTCATTGTACATATGCTAGAATTTTTTCCAGTTTCATGTTTTGAAAAGAGTGAACATATTGACGTTCATGCCACAGCTATCTGGAATAATCTATAGAGTTCAGAATCTAATATGCCAAGGCCAGGGACTTGAATAAGGAAGTTAAAATCTGGCAGTCTTTTTCTACTCTCATAGCCTGGAAGTGCTTCCTGTTAAATATGAATGCTCCCATCCATGTATTTCAACTTTGTAATTGTTGCCCTTATTACCATTTTCAACTGTTATCACCAGCCTGAAGATATTTATTCTGTTAATCTCTATGGAATTGTAACTTTGATTATTTTGGTTGTATAATGGACTTAATCAATTGTAGTACCACCATACCTTGTTACTATAGTTTATTTGATGGAATAAATTATGAATAAAAACATAAGTATAAATAAAAAGAATAATCCACAAATAGTGGCAGATAATTTAATTTTACTCAAATGATTCCCATTGTAATATATATCAGAGAGACAGAAAATGCACATTTTATGTAAAAAAACAAATTAAATAAATTACATAAATGCCACTCAGAACTCATATAGTAAAGACATTTTAGTTTAAACATGTCATTTTTAAGACAATCTTCTTTTTAATTTTTGAGACACTAGTCTTTACACTGTCTTTATATTTTTGGACAATATAATGTTTTGAAACAAACTCACTGTATTCATTTGCATTTACAATGATTTTTCAAACTAGTGTGCCATTACAGTTGTAATTGAACATATAACAGCTCATTCAGATTCCCGTAGCTTTGTTGCATGAGGTAGTTTTATCTCTGATAATGTACATACATATGGCTGTATCACTCATTGTTTTCTCATCCTTCCCTCATAGTAATTACTGATGATGATGATGATGATGATATTTTTAATTTTCAGATTATATAAAGAGGGTGTTTCCAGTTTTACTTCAGATTTATGCTCCAAAGAAGATTTAGTAAATGACATAAGTTACAATATGGGAAAGGAGGATGCCAGAACATGTCAAAGTAAAGAAACTAATGTTACAGATATACCTTCAGTAAAACCAAATGTTTGCCTGGAAATACTGCCACACAAGTGTAACTTGTGTAGAAAGAGTTTCATTGAGTTGTCAAGTTTGAAGAGCCATAAATTGATTCATGAGGATATAAAGCCATACAGGTGTGATATTTGTGACAGGGGTTTTTCAAATTTATCAAATTTGAAAAGCCACAAATTGATTCACGAGGGTATAAAGCCATATAAGTGTAACATTTGTGACAAAGCTTTTAGCCGATTACAATATATAGAAACACACAAATTGATTCATGAGGGCATAAAGCCACACAAGTGTGACATTTGCAATAAGGCTTTTACTGATATGTCAAATTTAAAAACCCACAAATTGATACATGAGGCTATAAAACCTTACAAGTGTAATATTTGTGATAAGGCTTTTATTCATTTAAAACATTTGAAGAGACACAAATTTATTCATGAAGAAATAAAGCCATACAAGTGTGACATTTGTGACAGGTCTTTTACTGATTTGTCAAGTTCCAAAAGGCACAAATTGATTCATGAAGGCATAAAGCCACACAAGTGTAATATTTGTGATAAAAGTTTTATTCGATCACAACATTTAAAAATGCACAAATTGATTCATGAGAGAATAAAACCACATAAATCTAATACTTGAGACAAGAGATACTCAATTGTAGTATCTGAAAAAGTACAAATTGATGTATGAGAGTTTTCTCCTCCATGGTCTAGAAATGACATGCTACTCTTTGGTTCCCAGGGCCATGGCTTCAACCCCAGCAGAAGGTAACAGATTTTTTGTGGGGTACACAAACCATTGGCATGGATTCCTTCAGAAGAGAAGTAAAACCAGTGGTTTCATGTTGTATATTTTTAGCACACGAAAGAACCTCAAGCTTGATAAAGAGATTTCTGAGCAAAAATAAGTGGTCCTTCATGCCCACTTTGCTGTAAATCATAGCAGTTAAAGAATACCCATAAAAAAACTCATTTTTGATGCATAGGGGAAAAAACAGTGAAACAAAATACTACTGAGCCAAGAAAGTGTCAGGAATTTGCCAATAAAACACAAAAAATGAATTATTCACCCAATTTTATTTTATCCCCTTCAAAGT
Organism: Hymenopus coronatus; assembly: GCA_030762935.1. Classification (NCBI taxonomy): domain Eukaryota; kingdom Metazoa; phylum Arthropoda; class Insecta; order Mantodea; family Hymenopodidae; genus Hymenopus; species Hymenopus coronatus. Next base: position 28,992,533 of record CM060899.1, on the reverse strand, counting down.
AGGCCCTTCTGAAATTATACATTTATGCCAATGAATAATCCAATCATCAAAACATTTTTTGTGGGCACTTTTAGGAATCAATGTCAATTGTGGCTGCGAATTTTCCTTTATGTCTTCTATCGACTGAAAACGGGTGCCTTAAAGTGGTAACTTGAAATTTGCAAAGAGAAGGAAATCAGCAGGAGCCAGCTCAAGTGAATACGATGGTTGTTCGATGAAATTTGTTGAGTTTTTGGCCAGAAATTCGTTCACAATAATAGGCTTGTGAGCTGGTATGTTATCGTGGTGCAAAATCCATGAGCTGTTGTTCCACAAATCTGGCCTTCTTTGCAGTATTTGTTTTCTCAAACACCGCATAACACTCAGATAATAGTCTTTATTTACCATCTGACCTTCTGGCAAGAACTCTTGAGTGCACGACACCATGATAATGAAAAAAAACTGTCAACATGACCTTCAGTTTTGATCGAGTTTGACGTGCCCTTTTAGGTTTCAGTTAAGTTGGAAGGTGCCATTCAGAAGCTTGTTGACTGGTTTGAGTGTCAAACTCGTAAACCCACATCTCATCACTAGTTACAATGCGTTTCGTGAATGTGGGGTCAGAACTGGCTCGTTGTAGCATGTCTTCAGCAATCCTTACACGATTGAATTTTTGTAGAAAATTCAAGTCTTTCAGAACTAACCGAGCTGCAACGCATGTCATGTCCAAACAATCATTTAAAATGGTGTGATTCGATTCATAACACATAGAAAGTTCAGTGGCAGTACCTCTCAGACCTAAATGAAGATTTTCAGACAACATTTTCTTCACTTTAGCGATCTTCATTTCAGTTGAAACCGTTGGTGGCCGACCAGAGCGAGGCAAATCTTCCACCACATATCGACCACTTTTGAATGCACTGTACCCCTCATATGCATGTGTTTCTGATAAAGTCAGTTCACCATAAGCCCACTGTAACATTTTCAGTAATACAGCACACGAAATACCATTTGCAATGCAAAATTTGAGACAGATTCTTTGTTTGATATTTGTATCCATCGTAAAATTGCAAATCACCTTTGAGATATACTAACAAAATGGCAAAGTAGATGACAGATGACGATCGTGGGTATAGAGGAAAGTTGTACCATCTTAGCAACAATAATAATTCTGAATCCCCTTTTAAATAGGATTTTTAAATGACCAATGCCCAGGACTTTCTTGACAGAATATATAACAAGGCTTGTACTGAATCATAAATTTTATTGCGCACAAATTAACTAATAATGGCATAAAATCATACAAGTTTTACATTTGTAAGCACATAGATTGATTTATGAGGGCATAAAACCACACATGTGCAACATTTGTGATTGGGCTCTTACTGATTTATTAAATCTGAAAGGATCAAATTGATTGACATTCAGTATAGTTGTATTTGTATTTGGAGTTCTCTCAGTTTTCATATTTTGGGAAACTTTAGTTGATTGATAATGGCAAGCTCTATAGGAGGCTGATGGTTGTGTGATGTATTCAACTCTTTTTCTTCAGCTATTTAAAGTTAATTTGATTTATGAATGCATAAAGTCATGAGTTACATTACTATTATATGTTTTATTGACATGAGCTTTATTGAGAATTGCAAATTATGTTCTGTTCATTAGTGCATAAAGGTTTATGTTCTATAAGTTACACAACGGATATAACAGACTTGCTGTCCCACTCAGTCTGGATTCCGTATAGTTCTTTATTTTATAAATAGAATTGTCAATAAATAATTAAATATATTCTAACAGCATGTATTCTTGGCTAACTGTAACCATAAATCCATTTAGCAAAATGGTACACTTACTTTTACTCATTCTTTTGGCACCATTTCGCTAAATAGATCTATTTATAAAATAAAGTAACAAAGTTTAATTTTTTTTTTCTTCTAGCTAGAGCAGCATCAATTTTCATTGTCATTATTTGCTAGCTTCTATATTTTGTAAACTTTTGGGAATTGCTTCAAAGTACCCAGTTCTTTTTCTGTAGCTATCCACCAAGGTACCATTTGCCTGTTCTTCTGTCAGTTTTTACAGGATTTCTCCAATGTTAAGGGATGCTTTCTGTATAAATATTTCCGGGAGTTGTCCTAAAGCTCAATATGAGAAGTGACCACAGAAACTGAGAATTTGTATATTGTGAAAGTTGATTTAATTACTTGTATTCTAAAAATACTCTGTTTGTGCCAATTTTCCTGGCTGATCTAGTTTAGTCATAGGTACACACCGGTTCGCTTTGATCTGGAACCGGATAAGGGATCTTCTGCGCACGAAGTTCCATGGTCCTGGTTAGAGACGACGTATGTTTCCGGCCTGGGCCACTCACCAGTTAATTACAAGCTGTTCCTGTCCACATTTCTGTTCCAGGTTTTAGTTTATCCGTCTGTAGTCTTTATGTCCCTCCAGCGTCTCCTCTTGCCATTGCTGACCTTGTGAGTTTAGCTTCCCAGTTATCTCCACCATACCTTCTGGTGGGAGATTTTAATGGTCATCACCCTCTCTGAGGATCTCCCAGGGCGATGCAAGGGGAGCCGTAATCGCTGATCTGCTGGACCAACTCAACCTCTCTATTTTGAATACTGTTGAGCCTACATTTCATTTCAGACTCCACTTGTACCCGTTCTCACCTTGATTTAAATATCTGTTCAGCACAGCTTGAGACACCGTTTAGCGTGGAATGTCGTCTCTGATGCACATTCCAGTGATCATTTTCCAGTTGTTATTTATTACCTTTCTTCATTATACTCTTCCATCCACTGGTATACCCAAATTCCAATTTAGCAAGCTGATTGGTCAGTTTAGTCTCGTTTAGCCCATTTCTCCGATAGGGAATATCTCACTGTTGATGGCATGATTGAGCAATTGACCTCCGTTGTTATGTCCGCTGTCGAGCGCTCCATTCCTAGTACGTCTTCCCAGCCTAGGCGTACCTCGGTTCCTTAGTGGAACGAAGAATGCGGCAAAGCCATCCGTACGCGAAGATGTGCTCTTAGAATTGTCACACGTCATCCAACAGCTAATAACTTAATGGTGTATAAAGGATTAGGGGCTCAGGTGCGTCGCATTTTCCGTGAAAATAAGAAGACCTCTTGGAAGCGATATGTGGAAAGCTTTAATAGCTCAATTCCCATATGCGTTGTGTGGGACAGACTTCGGCGCGTAGCCGGTAAGGCAAAACCGTGTACTTTACCCGGTCTTAGGTTTGGGGGTGACATCCTGGTGGAGCCGGCCCTTATTGCTAACACGTTAGACAGGACTTTTAAGGCAGTAGCCAGTTCCGCGAATTATAATCCAGCATTTGTTTCCCTCAAGATTGCATTGGAAGCCAAGGAGTTATTCCGATCCGACAACCATGAGCGAGCTGGAACATGCACTTTCTATTTCTAGACATTCAGCTCCTGGGCCAGACGCCATACATGTTTCGCTACTTCAACACTTGTCTACGGATGGTAAGCTCTTTCTCCTCCAGCTTTATAATCGCATCTGACATGAAGGTGTGTTTCCTGCTGTTTGGCGCGAGGCCACCGTTGTTCCTATTTTGAAACCTGGAAAGGATCGCCAACTACCTTCCAGCTACCGCCCAATTTCCCTAACTAGTTGTTTATGTAAGGTTATGGAACGCATTGTAAATGGGCGGTTTACGTGGTGTCTCAAATCTCGGGACCTCCTATCGAATGTTTAGCGTGGTTCCCGTCGGCACCGCTCTACTATCGATCACCTAGCATCTCTTTCGACTCATGTTATGAACGGGTTCCTGAGAATGAGCCAGACCATGGCTATGTTTGTTTGTTGTTGTTGTTGTTTTTTTTTGTTTTTTTTTTTAACTTGGAAAAAGCTTGCGGCACGTGTTGGAGGACTTGCATTCTTCGTACAGTTCAGCAGTGGGGTTTCCTTGGTCGCCTCCCCATATTCATTCGGGAGTTCATTAAAGACCGGGCATTTCGTGTGCGCGTGGGTTCGATTTTATCTGGTTATTTTACTCATGAGAACGGAGTACCTCAGGGTTCAGTACTTAGTGTTACACTGTTCCTTATAGCAATCAACCCTCTTGTTGACTGCCTTCCACCAGGAATTTTATCGTCACTCTTTGTTCGATTTTGCCGTGAACCTCACAGCTCGGCGTACCTGCCTCCTAGAGCCTCGACTGCAGCGGTGTCACCCTTGGAGTCCGGCAAACGGCTTTCACTTCTCCTACTCTCCACCTGAACACAGACTTACTAACGTTTTCAAATGAGGCGAAATTCCTGAAGTTAATATTGGATCGAAAGTTATGTTGGTCCGCCAATATAACTTATTTGAAGGCATGATGCATTCGATCTCTCGATATTTTACGACTTTTAAGTGGCACATCCTGAGGAGCTGATGGGACCGTACTTCTACACCTGTATCGAATATTAGTCCGTTCCAAATTGGATTTTGGGTGTTTCATTTAATGTTCTGCGCGTCTCTCTATCCTTCGTCGCTTAAACACTATTCATCATCAAGGCATACGGCTAGTAATTGGCGCTTTCCGCACCAGCCCAGTTAATAGAGTTTGTGCGGAAGCTGCCGAACTACCGCTATGTTATCGAGTATCTTTTGTGCAGCTATGCATGCCGTCTATCCAGCATGCCTCAACACCCAAGTCGTGCATCCTTCTTTGGCGATTCCTTGAATGCTTTTTGTGCTTCTCGCTCCCTCGCCCTCTTGCCGCAAGGGGTGCTTTTTCGCAGACTCCTTGAGCAGATGGACATGACCATGCCTGTCGTCCAGCCAAAAAGAGAAACTACTTTCCCTCCTTTGTTTCACCCGGAAAACCCTATCCACCTAGGTTCCTCCAGTATTTCGAAATCAAATACCCCTGGTTTCGCCCTTCGGTCCATCGTTTTAGCTCTGAAGGACGAACTTCCCAACAACACTTTTATTTATACTGACGGGTTGAAGAACGCTCAAGGTGTTGGATGTGTCTTGTAGTTGGAAACCTAAGTAACCTAATTTTTGTCTTTAGCGACAGTGTTCGATTTTTACCGCTGAGCTTTTTAGTATTCTCCAGGCTCTTTTTTATGTGCGGCAACATATGATACCACTCTCTGCCATCTGTATCTATTTTCTCAGTGTCCTCCAAAGTCTTCGTGCGCTGTACACTTTCCAACCTATGGTACAGAGAATCCAGGACTGTCTTCACTCCCTTTCAGAAGTAGATCTCAGAGTGACGTTCCTATGGGTGCCTGGTCAAACTGGAGTGGCGGGAATTAGGCAGTTGTTTCTGCTGCCAAGAGAGCTATTCTTTCTCTCAGCATTTTTTGTTCTTCTGTTCCCGCGAATGATCTGAAGGGTGTTTTTCGTGGGACCATTCTTTCTGGTTGAGATTGAATGTTCCCAAATTAGTGACATTCCCGGCAGCCTGGATAACATTTTGTCATTCTTCCCGCCGAGAAGAAGTCGTTTTATGTCGTCTGTGTATTGGATACTGCCATTTACTGCGAGAAGAGCCAGCTCCAGTTTGCGGCGCGATCTTGACAATCAACTCTTTCTGCCAGTCATACGTGTAGCTGCATCTACTGGCTGCAACAGGCACGGTTAGCGTCAGCGAGAAACGAGCGAGACTGAAAGCTATTTTAGCCGGCTCTTACCGCAGTCTTGCTACTAACGAGACTCGTGAGTCTTGCGAGAGGGGCGAGAATCTCGTAATCTCGTTAGTCAACTTTCTTCCTCCTCGACTGGCTGCGAGAGGCGCGGTTAACGGCAACGAGAAATGAGCGAGACTGAAAGCTGTTTTGACTGGCTCTAGTAAGTACCATAGGGCGTTTTGCTTGAGCAAGTTGTGTGCCCAGCCACCCTCTCAACACCATGCGCAACATCTGTAAAATTAATTCTTTTTTCAAGCTTTTTTTTTTTAAGTAAAGAACTAAGGAAATTGGGATGGGAAGGGTCTCTAGTTGAAGGAATATTATTACAGAACAATTTTTGACCTGTCAAAAATTATTATTATTATTATTACTATTATTGATAAATTTGTATTATTGCAGTAAACGTCGCGGCAAGGTATTAACTTAATTTTGTTCTAATTTCTTGCCTAAAACTACTGTTAATGCAACAAAAGGCTGTACCACTTACAGCAGCATTGGTTTAAAGCTTTAGTACAATATGTGATTATAATCAAGAATTTCGGTCGGAGAATATTTCAATAATCACCATTGCGTTCCGATTCCGAGGAACATGCCTGCTATGATCCCGGTACTGGTGTTATAAGCACATAATTTGACGGTAATTATTTCTCGCGATAGCTGCTAAATGAGCGAATTAGCAAGGGGTTTCTTATAAACCAGAGTAGGTTGCCAATTTTTTCTGCCAATTTTAATTATCCAAGCTTCTCTAATGCCTCTCTGAGTTGGAAACCAAAATATAACAAACAATACAGAACCGTTCATTGATAATGTATAACACATTTCACTAAGTACATCACCGAAAAAGCACTTAAATAAGTACACTAACCTGTGTTGAAACCAAGTATACCACCGATAAATCACTTAAAGTACACTAACATGTGCATTGAAAATTTTCTCTTTCCTTGTTTTTGCTTCTGCTATTCGAGAAACTACAATAAAACACTATATAGGTACTTATCCATTGTACTGATTAAAAACTTGCATTCTAAATTTACTGCTTAATTGAACATTTAACACCACCAGATATTAGTTTTGTGTGCTCATTTAACCGATGCAGGCGTGCTGATTTCAAGTGTAGTTACTATGGCGGTCGCTTGGGATCGAACCCATGGCGTCTAGGTGTGAGGCGATTGGTCTAACCACTCGGCCACGGATAATCATAATGATGATAATAGTAACTATAATAATATAAATGATGATAATAATAATAATAATAAGAAGAAGAAGAATTTGATTTGTAACAACAGTGTGACAATTGCCCTTTGTTGATTACTCCATTTTCTTTCTTTTTCATGGCGACTGATTTGTATTTTTGCATTCTTTTTTTATCGTACTAAAGTATTATATAAACTAATCAACAGTAAAAGTCAGATGAAAATTAAGAAGACAAAATTCATTCTTAGCCTTGCTTTCTAAAACTCACCGAACCTCCCCGCCCCTCGAACTACTTTATTCTTTTAGAACAATTTACATTAAAATAAGAACTAAAGCTTTCCTGGCGACGTGTTAATTCAAAATCTTCTCGGGCTTCTAGCCAGGTAAAAACTTGGCTTGACACCAACGTTTCGAAGAAGTGCATCTGATCAGTTCACCCTGAAGACGAGGAAGATGCACTTCTTCGAAACTTTGGTGTCAAGCCAAGTTTTTACCTGGCTAGAAGCCCGAGAAGATTTTGAATTAACAATTTACATTGTTATTCGGACATGTCAATGGTATAAATCTTCCACTAACTTTATACATGTGCACAGCAGTACTGTAGCTAAATGATTAAAACAATAAAGAAATTTTCAATTACGCATCAGTAAGTTATTAAGAGCAGTAATTCACATCATTATAATTTGAAAACACACTATAAATTTAAACGATTTTTTATTATTAATATACAATGGTTCCACCACTTGGCATTACTTCTATGCGCGGATACTTTTGTTATTTCGTCATTACAGCCGCATTGTAATTACTTACTGGTCTGTTATAAACATTTAGGGCCCTAAGCTGCAAAGCGTAGCCCAACGTGGAGGGCCCTAAGCCGCAATGCGTAGCCGATGGATATTTTCTATAAGTTGAGGAGTGTAGCAGTTGCGGCCGAAGGCGACAGGGCGTAGACGATGAATCTGTGAAGCTAAAACCCCAATGTTCCCAAGAAGAAGACAAAATTTTGGCAATCTGGCAACTTTCACATCTGAACAACTTAGCGCGTGTGTGCGTGCCGCGCGCATGTCAGTATATGGGTGGTGGAACCGTCGTATAGCTTTACCTCATTATTTTTAGTTGTGTTGGTTCTACAGAACTGAATATGCAGTGCATTCTTTTGTCGAATGCTATATTGATCGTGCACATCCGTGCTAATTGCATTTTGAGAATAGGATAAATGGTAAATTAAGCTACATTGTCCCTTAACCCTCAAATTCCGTTTTGTGATTTTATACTTATGTTCAATAGGGAAGAACCTTAGATCGTTGTAACTGTCGAAAGTCTATCTTAGGTTGAAGATTTTTGCAAGTATCGATAAGCAACTGCTAACGAATCCATAGTGAAACATTTCATGGTACTATATTATTGTTTTTCAGTGACGTTTCTCTTTGCGTTCATCTAATTTTATCGTTCTTTTTAAACAACGATGACATTTATTGAAATGCTATTTGTTTTGGAACATTTTGCCTTATTACTGTAAGTAAGATGTATTGTTATTTTCACTCTGCTTTACTCATAATCTACTAGCATTGAATGAAGTAAACGTGAGCAAAATATGTACTTTAAAAGACAAATCTGTCATGTATACAGAAAACTTAGTGCATATAGTCCGTGCCAAATTACATTCTGTCGGTTAAAGCTATTAAAATTTAAAAGGCTAGTAATATTTTCCCATACTTGTCCCGCTTTTCAGCATAAACGTGTTAGTGCTTTCCTATTTGTGTTATGCACTAGTTAAACTGCAGACACACCGGACCAATATATGACTAACAATACTGCAGGGCAATTGCTCTGCCAACATACTAGAATCTAAAGCATGATGCACAGCTAAGAGATTTGGTTGTTCTACACAATGACTAATAATTTTGCCATTTGTTATATATCAGAATATTGTATCCATTGGGTGGCAGTTGCTACAAACGTTATGTTTAAACAACATATCAATCTACATTGCAATGTCTGTTGTGCGAAAGGAAGGTGTAATTTGTGAATTGTGGTAAAACCACAGAAAGTAATTTAAAATCAAGCATACTTAAACTGCACAAAGAATATCCTTGAGTAATTTGACAGGAAATATAGAAGCTTAGATTTGTTTTGCTCTAATAAAATGTATTTCGCATGGAGGCCTCTGGATGGATTCACGCTAGTAGTGGGAAGTTTTGTTTAACCACAATTACTCCATTTCCCCACCGGTGTAGAAGTTCACTCTGAATTACAAATCTTTCTCAGCCTAGCCCCAAGGAACTAAACTGATAATTTTTAATTTGCCTTTGAAACACACTGCAGGCATAGTTGGGTTTACATATTGCTATAACATTAAAAGAATGAGATTAGTAACAAGCTGTATTGTGTATATATATATATATATTTTTTTTTTTCCCTTTCTGTAGCTTAAGGTCCTTTAACCTGATTGGTCATATGGGACAATGAAATTGGTGTAATGTTGCTCAATTGATTTTGGGATCCATGGAGCTTTAAGTTATCCTGATATATGGTGGACTAGTGATGTAGTGTTACAAAATCGACTCAACTAAATTTTAAGAGCTTTAAGTTATTCGACATTTGTCTGCTCAGGATAAGAGAAAACCTTATCTGGGTAATTCACCCTATACAAAATTAGAACCCCCAAGCTGATGAATGTGAGGCAGATATACATTACATACACAAAACTCATGCGGACTAGCTGTAAATTGTTCATATCTTTAACAGATTCCGAGTCAAAATACCAACTTTTGTATGTATAACATTTTTATGTTCTCTACCTGTAAAATGTACATAGTGTGTAGAGAAGGTATTCTACCTAAAAATATTCAATGCCGAAATTTCCCCGGAAATACATGTTTTGAGGCTCCCTGAATCCAAAGAAAGAATTTTTAGACAAGTGTGTGTGTGTGTGTGTGTGTGTGTGTGCGCCTGCACGTATGCATAGCTCAAAAATTAAAAGTCGGTTAAATACCAAGCTTGGTGTTTAGGTTCAGTATTTTACAAGGATTGGACACAAAGGCTTTCAAGAAAATTCCCCACCCTAACTTCCCTTTACATGGAACATTTTCCAAAAAGTTTGATTTTTTCAAAAATGACTCAAAAGATTTTGATTTAAATGTCATATTTTAAATTCTTTTCATGTTTTAGGGAAGGTATATCTTAGGTTTTCTGGGAATAGCCTCTGAACACACACTTTTTAATATCCCTTTTTTTGTAAAGTTAAACATTTTGAGATATTCCAAGTTATTGGTTTCAATTTTAAGGTACTTAACTATTCTCAAATGGGAGTCAACTTTCTTTTTGCCTCTCTTTTGTTTACTGCTAGCAAGCAAAGAGACTTTTCCAGGTTTTAAAAGATCTGACTATCCCTTTAAGCCTTAGTGTATTTCCCTTCTACTTACAAAGAAGCAGTAATAAGACCAAAATCAGGCAATGTTTATTTTGATTAGCATGACATAGATAAAAGAATAAAACACTTCAGATTTTTTTTTTTTTTTGGTTAGAGCCATGGAAGATGTATTTTTGGTGATGTTTCTACCCCTTGCTGTAGAGATAAAGGTGTGGAGTAGCACAAGCTAAAATTGCAAATTTTCAGCAATCCAAGGAAATTATATTAAATTGCTTAATTAAATGATCACTTTTTGTGTGCTTATAAATTTTACTATTGTCATTTCATCTTTTAATGGCCGCCTACAAGTATTTGTATACACTCCAGACTTTTCCAAGTTATCCGGTGTTATTGGTTTGAATCTTTCAATACTTCTGTAGTTTTTAAAAAGAACTGTCGCTATTCACTTGGTTTTTGCAATGTCATAGAAAGACTATGAAGAACAGTTTCGCTTTGAAACTTATGGTTATTGATTCAGTTTTCTTTATCCATTTTTGCCTACATGAAATGTGTTATGAAAACAAATCTGTAAAATGTTTATCTTGATTAATAAAAAGTTGTTTGAAACATCAGCTTTTGTAGGAAAACTTTATACACTATATAAGAGTAAAACGTTGCAAGTAGAGGAAATTATGTGAAGTATTCTTTGTAGCATGTTTAGCACCCATGTATCATGACACATTTCACCACAGATAATGATACTGGTGATAGGTAATTGGGAAAGGAAAATTGGGTTCCTAGAGCAAGTTTAGGGTACCTCCCCAGCATTTACCAGTTATGAAGTGGAAAAAAAAAAGAAAAAAAAAAGAACAATCTCAGGGAGCACAGTCCTTGCTGGACCTCTCATTTATCAGTTCCTGTCTTAGTACCCTTCCCTTGACTTCTTATGTCAATTTTTGAGAATACTATTATATATATATATATATATATATACAATATATACAATCCTTCCTGTCTTAGTACCCTTCCCTTGACTTCTTATGTCAATTTTTGAGAATACTATTATATATATATATATATATATACAATATATACAATCCTTGCAGGACCTCTCATTTATCAGTCCATGTGTTAATACCCCCGACTTCTGATGTCAATTTTTGAGAATACTATTATGTATATACATATACAAGGTTCTTCATTTAAACCCTAATTGTGCAAGATTAGGTGTGCCACAACCATTTTGCTCCTACATAAACTCTGTGTGTAAAGCATGTATAACATTCTATATTTCCACCTGATTGTAAAATATTGGACCAGTTATGTGTCTAGAGATAATAACACACCAAACTTCAACTTTCCGATCAAAATGAGAGACTTCTTTAACATGTCATGGACTTTTAGAAGCCCAGTATCATGTCATGAGTTTTCACATGACAATTTAGGTGGAACCATGTGTCATCAGAAAAGAACAGAAGCTGTGGATCAATTAAACCGTCATTCACTGATGAAAGAAACTATTAACAAAAACTCATTCATGATACTGGGTCACCTTGTTTTAAAGAATGGACACTGTAAACTTATAAGGATTTACTTTTAATAATTTAGTAGCTCTATGTGCTGAAGAATCTGAAATGCCTACTTGTTGTGCTAATTTTGGGATGGATTTTTTTGGTGAATGATCAAGACTTGTGCCTTTGTCATCTACCTTTTCTTCTGTTAAAACTTAAAATTGTACAATTATGGTTTCATTCTTTGTTTGCCACACAATCAGTGGTTTTGAATTTCTTCACAATCTCGTGAATTGGAAAGAGACATTTCACCAGGGAACTTTTGTATATACTCTTTGCAAACATGGCTTGGTGATTCCCATTTATAGTGGTAACTTTTACACACAAAAATGCATTACTCTAGAGTTAATTGCCTGTTTATGTTGATGGCAGAGGTTAGCCTGCGTGCACAAAGGCAACCGGTATTGGGGGAATCCACGAAGGTCTTGGGAAGGTGAAACACCATATATATGAAGTTTAGGCCTTTATCTTTGGCAGATAAAATCGTGTGAATGTGTACATAAATGTAACAATTCTCCACTTATCTATTTGAAGTCCAGAGGACTACTTTCACAATAAAAGATTCTATTACATTGTCAGCTCAATTTCTTTTTGTTCTTGTTTTTTTTTTTCTCATTTTTTTGTTTTTTTTTTGTTTTGTTCTCTTAACAACAAGAGCAAAACTAAATGGAGCTGACAATGCAATAGATTATTTTACTGCAAAACTAGTCCTGTGGATTTCAAAAAGATAAGTGGAGAATTGTTACAATTATTAATTCTTTTAATAATATTTTGTTGCTGTTACTATAACCCATTATTGCCTTAATTAACCTTTCATATTTAAAATTACAATCTAGCTAGGGTACATTAAGGTAATCTAGTGATTTTTAAAGGCAAAGTTGAAGTACTCTTTACCAGCGGAGAGAAGATTCCTGAAAGATTAGATTAGATTGTTTCTGTAGGTTCATGATGACCCAGCAGGTTTTGAACATACAACATATCAAAGCATATAAAATTAAATACACCAAGTATATTTAAAGTTCTCAAATTACAATTAAAAGTAACAACTTAAGCTTTCAAGCACTTTAAAATGTAAGACAGATTTTAAACATTATATCATTTAGCTTTTATAGCCTATGTGACTAAACAGTGCTTGCATCCTTATACACAAATGTGTCCAAATTTAATGTTAAGATCCACATTTTGAAAATATTAAATATATACATAGAAACCTGTGAATGTTGTTTCCAAATTGTTAGTTATTACTCTCTAAACTATATATGCAGTATATATTTCAAATTACAGTACTAATATATATAGATGCAGTAAATATTAATTTTTCAATCCACTTAATGTAACAGTTCCCAAATATATAAAAACTTCAATTGACTTTTAGTCTGTGTCACATCATTTAGTGTTTACAATCCTTCTTATGTACAAATTTGGTATTAAAATATACACTTTTATATTAAAATGTGGGTACTGTGATATTTTAAATGCACTCAATGTTTATATTCTTTGGAGGAAATTAATGTGTTATTGTACCTGTCTGTAAATAAAGCGACAAAGATAGCAAATAGAGAACCAAGCTACAGTGAATGAGTATGACAGTGAACACTTCACACAGTTTGGCTAAGCATATCAAAATATCCCTTTGTGCCTCATTCCCTGTGAACTTGTTAGCTGTGGGAAACATAGTAAACAACTTTGGAAATATTTTGAAGACTAGTCCTTTGTTTTTAATAATTTCTTAAACAGTAAATATCTTAACCCTTACTATCTTTAATAGCATGTAACTTCATTAAAATCTTTCATTGCATAAAAACAAAAGTGAGCATTAAAATGTTATTTTGTAACCATGAGTTCTAGTTCTGCTTGTCTGGGTTACAAGGTTGTTTGGCCTTGCTGAGCTCTTGACCTGCTTATGTGTCTCACGGATGTAGCCATGAGAGGCAATATCCATCACCTGTTTGAGGCATTAATCAAATTATGCTTCCTGACATTTTATTACTAGGCATATATGATTAGGTGGAATTGCCCTTACTCAGGGAAAACATTATTCAATGCTGTCAAATTGTATATGCCTCATATCAGATACACCAAAGAACGTGGTCATCTGTTTGACTATCAAGAAGCCATATCCAGTAATACAATCATAAGCACAACAACAGGAATATTTAGTGTAGACTCTTTGATAGTGTTCAAATACATAACTACATATGAATTTTTGTTACATGGCATATTGTAAACACAATATGCCATGTGCCAGCCAAAGTATCTTAGGAACAAAATGTAGTGACAGTCAAATGGTTTTTTTCAAGACATTTATGTATCACAGTATGCTCCATTATATATTGGTTATACCCATGCAAGGATTAGCATAGAAAATTTTAATTCTTTAACAAGTACACATAATACAATTTACTTTGAATATAACTATAAAGTAATTACTGGAATTATTCTACTGTTTGTATGTTTTCAAAATGTATATTTTTTGCAAATATTTTTTTACTCCATGGCACGACAGCTCACGGGGAACCTTGGCCTACCGCCCGGCCGCTGCGTCCCCCATCTCGGTCCACTATAGACGTCATGGATGGGGTGCAGTATTGGAGGGTGAGACGTGGTCAGCGCCTCGAATCCCCCCGGCCGGTTAAAGCGGTCCTCATGACCTGGAGCCGCTACTTCTCCATCAAGTAGCTCCTCAATTGGCCCCCCAGGGACCTTACGAGGCTGAGTGCACCCCGGGCCAGGTCTTCCAGCGGGGGAAAAATCCCCATGCCGGTACTGGGGATCGAACCCAGGTCTCCCGCTTGGTAAGTAGCAACGCTACCACCGCGCTAAGGAGACGACCTTTTGCAAATATTATAAAGTTTTTATATTTCTTAATGAAGTCTTGTAATTGAGATGACAACATTCCATTTTCCTGTGTTACTTTTCTCTTCAGGTGTATTCTTTCATTATTGTGATAGTGTTGTCCATGTGCTATCACTCTTGTTCACCTTTGTATATGAATTCACACTATTAGAGACTTTAGAATGAATAATGACACAGGAAGTGCAGCATGTTGTTAACTATAAGCTTTAGAATGGAAATCTGGGTTCTTCCAGAAGCCTTAGCTTCCACAACCTTCCAGAAATATCTGTGATGTTTTCTAGCTATAAAGGAAGCAAAAATTGGAAGTTGTCATGTGTCTTGAATTGTAGTGAGTGGCTGGAGTGTTAGCACTCAGTGGCATGGAAGCCAGCAACTGTCTATACATTGAAACATTGAATTATTTGCAGCAGTGAATGAAAACAGTATTTGTAACCAATTTTAAGTCAATAATGAAATTTCTTGTATTATTTAATAAGGTACATGGATAAATTAAATGCTTTTTTTGGTAGTCTCCTAATTCTATGCACCTGCTTATTTAAAATCTATAGAAATATGCATTTATTCCTCCATGACCAGTAATAAATGCTGTTATGTTGGGCATTATGTTCTATTGCTATACTGTTATGAACAAGGGAAAATAGGACTTCTTTTTTTGTCTTTTGATGTCATTCTCTTTGCCAATTTAATAATGTTGGTTAAATTTTGCTTTTTATTACATTTTTCACATTTTGGCATTTTATCATAGCATACTTCAGAATTATTCTCTCTGCTTCCTCCTTTGTTAGTTGGACTGCCATTTCATTACCAAAATTCCCTACATTTGCTTTTATCTATTTAACATATTTTTTAGTTACATTTGTTTAATACTTTTACATTCTTACAAGTTGTGTATTAATGTTTTAAAGTTGATAAGAGCTATTTATGTCATCCAGAGATATTTGAGTATGGGCCTTATTGTTTGAATATATTTTATTCAATTTGTGCTTAAGTTGGTGGATAGTGTAATTTTAAACAAATACAGCTACACCTGATCTGACTCCACTTATAGCTTTGCTTCCGTCTATGTATATTTATTTTATTGTGGGTTCTTCTTTGTTATCATTTTATACCATGCATCTGAGACATACAAAAAATGCTGCCCCAAGACTAGAGGACTCTCATTCTTGTATTAATGGCTCATTTCCTATGTAATGTTTGGAAATAAAAGATGTTATTTCAAATTACTCAATTTCATTTTCAGTTTGATGCCTCCTTATAAAATTCAGATTTACAGTTGGAATAATGGTTGAATTTTAAAAATAAACAAAATACTTAAGATATTATAGATTTCTTTTGGCTAGTTATTAACATTCTGTTTGAAAGTGAGTGGGCAATAGAATTGGTCTAACGTTCTCTCTGAGAGTATATGTGCAACTAGAATTAGTTTGTGTTATATGTAAGAATTTTGTTACATTCACATAAGTTTTTCTATCTATGGTGCTACATGCTATTCCTATATTTTATGCTAATCAAGATAAACATAAGTAGAAATGGTTTATTACATTTTTCCTTGTAGGTACAAACAATAATGGAGTACATTAAGACAAATTGAAAAATCTTTTAAAAGCTGTTTGTTATGTGATGAAATTGATATTTCATTTGATAGAATGGAAAGAAAGAAAGAAAGAAAGAAAGAAAGATAGACGGATAGAAAAACATTTATGATGATTTTTTATTCTGAAAAAGGTATAAGTATTATGAAATTTAAACATAAATCAAGGAGAAATATTTTGGAAATTGTTAACTCTACAAAAATCATTGATATAAATTATGTGTTTTAATGAGATCTAAATCTTTATGTGCAGTAAAAGTTTTGTATATCACTTAATATTTAATCAGTTTAGAAAGCCAAACAGAATGAAGAGGCTACTCATGGAAAATTCAAGACATGGACTTCATTTGAAATATAACTTGTCTGTAATATTATATGCTATCAAAATACTTAGAGCCATTTCTAAGAAAATCAGACATCTCAAAATATCTTCCATATAAAGAGTATTTTTGGTTGGAGGGTGGATTTTCCTGAAAATATTTGTATTCTATCATTAGAAGATACTTAACTTGGGGTTAACTTATTTTGTGTTTTTGGTTCTGTTGTTCATACATATGGACCTTTTTATAAAAATACTTTTTTTTTGATTCAATCCTAAAAAACAGGTATGAGTATCTGATGAAATCTCTGTATCAGATCTGCATACTATATATATTTTACATGGTAGAAAAAGTAAGACATGGGCAAAGCCATAAATAAAATTTAGAATCTATAGCAAAATACTGTTTATATTCTTACCCACATTATTGTAACATCTGTGAAATACTAGAGAATGGTGTGATTTTAAATGTTCTACCATTTACTTTGAAGTAATAGAACAAAAAAATGAAAAATGTACCTTAATATTGGAAAGGTAACTGCTCAGAATGAAGCAGATCTATGAGTTGAGATTGTATTCCTAGTGAATTACATTTCTTGCCCTTAACATTTTGTATGTAAGCTATATTTTGTTAATTCAGCTTAGTTAGGCAATACTTACACATTAGCCAAAGTTTTCTCTTAGAGTGGTAAAATTGAATATTTAGTTGCTGAAGTAAAAATTCCTCTTTTGATTCTGATTGAAAACAAATTATTTTCACAAAATAAGTTTTTTACAAAACTGGGTAATGGCAGATTAAAGTTCTGAGTAATGCAATGTTCACTATTTTACTTTGAAAGTTCATTACAACTTGGAGTAGTCTTGCTGTGTCCAAGGTTATAAAACTGACTTTTGGATTTAAAGCATGTTTTACTGTATAGCACTTCAGATCTAGGGTAACCAAACCATAGGTAAGCAAACTATGGAACTTTAATCATTAATAACGTGAACCAAACACATTATTTCAAATTATGAAAATGTTATTCTTATTAATGGAGTCAGTCGTTTTAGTTGAAATTGAATATAGTTTAAACTAGTAGAACTAAAACTTATGGAAATTTTTCATGTTAATAATAATGTGTTTCTCTTTCTGCAGACTTGCCATTGAAATTTAAGAACAGAATTGTTCAAATATAGAAAAGTGTTAAAATGGATATCAAAGTAGAAATCAAAGAAGAGCCTTCTTTCCCGGATTTTTCACAGAATGAGAGTGAACCATGTTCTGCACACTTTTTAAAAAATGTTAAGAATGAAATTATGCCAAGTGGCTGTGATATTTATATCAAAACAGAAATTGAAGAAGCCGTTGTGGTTTCCAAGTATTTTTCAGAGAATCAGAGAGAATTTGTTTCAGAAGATTCTATAATCGGATGTAATAATGTAATAAATGACAGTGCATTTGAATCCAAAATAGAAATTAAAGAAGATTTGAGCTGGATGGAAACAACCTCAACAGAAAACCTCTGTATTTGTGATGATGTTGAGGTAAGTTTTAAGTAAAAAGCATGTGTTATGATTGCCTTCTACAAATATTGAAATCTGGTTTGTAAAAGTTGTCATTAAGTATAGGTTACCTGGAGAAGAAAGCAAAAATGTAATAATTACTGTACCTTGAAGTAGTGTCAGTGAAAATACCAGAGTTATTTACTAAAAGCTTCTTCCGCTCAGCTTAATTAAAAAAGCTCAAATGAAAGAAAGCAGCTTCATGGTAATTATTCTTTATAATTAAAGATTTTTTTGCAATAGTTATCTATTGTTTAGAGGCAAGAAGAAGAAGAACTTTTCACATTTGTGGGAATTAATATAACATGAAGAAGCAAGTGTTACGGTGATTGGTAAATAGATTAGATAGGCAGATGGTGTAAAAGCTGTAGCCAAAACATAATAAAATGGTGTAGTTAAAGAAAGAAATAATCAGCATTATGGCCTATTAAGACAGAAAATATGAGGAGTAGGAAGGACAAGCTACTAGACCAATGAAATAAAATGTATATGAAGTGTAGACAAGCAGTAAAGTAGATATCAGCTGTCTGGAATTCCAAATTAAACCACTGCTACCACATTTAAATGAAACAGTAGTGTAACATGCATATTCACATAATTAGTCATATAAGTATTATCTTGCTGAAAAACGTGCCTTTTCCTTGAAAGTAGAGTAGCCCTTAGAAAAAGGTCCTTAGATAATCCAAGAAATTACACTTGTAGCATAAAAAAAAAAGTTTGTATTTAGTAACCGTCGGCTCTTACTAGATGGGAGTTAAAGTTTCAGCTATATACATCATGTGGTTCTGTTGCCATAGGTGATGGATCAACAGTCTTGTACTTATTTAGAAAAATGGAAAAAACAACTTTCATGCAGGGATTAATAACTTGTGTTTAAAAGGCTTAACACTAAAAGAGATAAAAGCCAAGTTGGGATGTTCATGGCAGATCTGCGCCTGCATTTGCAAGAATTTATAATTAGATAATTTAAATGTGGCTGTACATCCACAAATTTTGGATGTCCAGTAGAAGTGACTTCCTCCAAAATGATTTACAGAATCTAGGATATGGCTTTGACTGATTGACAAATCAAGGTTCGTGAAATAGTAGAGTATAGGCCACAGGCATATAAGGTACAGTGTTCTCAGTTTTGCACCAAAAATTAGGTCTGACAAAGGTCTTGGCAGTTTGGGTGCCTCATTTGCTCTCAATGGAGTATAAATGCAATCATATAATCAATTCAGAAGGTGGTTTGGCAATGTTCCATTGTAATCCATAACTGTGGATGAAACAAGGATACAGTACTACATTCAAAAGACAAAAGTACAGTCGAAAGAAGCAAGAGCTGACTCCAAAGATGGTAAAGGTGATGAAGTCTGCAGAGTAGGTGAGGACCTCAGTTTTTTGGGATGCAAGCAGAATCATCTATATTGATTATTTGCAGAAAGGAAGAACAATAAATGGATAGATACATCTTTATTGTACCTGCGGAATGAAAAAATGACCTTCTCTAACAAAAAAAAAGATTCTCTTCTATCAACGCAATGCAAGGGTGCTCACCTGTGCAGTTTCAATGGCAAAAATTGTACAATTAAGGTTTTAATCACTACTACATCCACTGTATTTACCAGATTTGGCACCCAGTGACTTTTTTTTCTTTCCATACTTGAAAAAGTGCTCAGCGGAAAACAATAAGGTCATCTCCCAAACAGATGTCTAATTTGAGGGCCTTCCAAAATTGCATATTTTGGAAGTTTTAAAACAGTTGGAGAAATGCTGGGAAAAGTGTATTGAGCTAAAAGAAGATTATGTTGAAAAATAAAAAAAAAAAAAAATTCCCAAAATATTTTGTTTTTCTATCTTTTTCTAAGGATTTATTGAATGCTCATTTAATTCAGCTAAAATCAGGGAGGGAATATTTTGATGAACCACAGATAAGGAAATTGATGAAAGGTTAACTTTATTAGCTGTATGAATGAAAGCTAAAACCATGCATGGAATAGATTTAGAGAATTATCAGAAATATGCCAAAAGATTACAGACTGCTGGTCTGCAATATTAGTTTAAATCTTCATTCCCCAAGTTACATCTCTTAGGAGTTGTTAATGAAGAGGAAGGTGAAAGATTTCACCAAAACTTGAAAGAATGGAACAACATTGTCAGGAAGGTTGGGATGTGTATATGATGGCTGATTACTGTTAGCATCTTATATGGGACGAACCAACCAGAGAACACTTGAGAAAGTCATGTACACTGAAGTTTCATGAAAAGAAAAGGGTACACAAGATAACTAACATACTTCTCAAATTCTGGTATACTTTCATGGTATTCTTTATTTTCTGTGATGTTGCATTTAACTGTGTAATATTTTTACAAATTTTACAGTCATATTTTCCTTGACCATTATAATATTGCAGAATGCATTGTTTAATTCTGTACAGAGAAATTACTTAAAGTCACCTATTTTTAATCTTACTGTAGAAGAATAAAATTTGTTTGTAATTAAGTGCTATTAGGTTTTGTATTATGAAATGTGTGCCTGCTCATGAACTCAAATTATCAGTTGTAGCCATATTAAAAATGTATTTTCTTCATTTTCACATCAGTTTTGGTCACATGAAATCTTATTCGGTTCATAATTATCGAATTATCAGTTTTAGTAATATGAAATATGAGTCTACATACAATACCTAATATAGGGAATTTTTCAACTGGTTGCAATAATGAAAAATCATTACCCTGTGTAATATTCAATATATATATAAGGGAGGAGTATTACTATTATAATAAAATAGCCTGCATAATTGGTGAAAGCTAGTTAATATTATCCAGATACTAAGTACTTACAGTGATAAGTTGCCATTAAAATAATTCTTTGAAGGGAGATAATTGGTTGCTTGAATTGGGTAAAAAAACATAAAATCAGTTGAAAGATTGAATTGCATACTGGCATGTTGTTACAGTAGCTCAATGGTTAGAGCAACCATGTTCAAAACCCAGTTATGGCATTTAGTTTTAAGTTGGTTCCAATAATAAGATCTTTAATTTGCATGAACATTACACATGTTCAATATGAGGCTCTTCAGGAACCCATATAAAAAGAAGTAGGAGCTGTTAGATCAGATAATCTGGAGGCCAAGTCAGTATTGCCAGATCCTGATTCTCAATGCAGCTGATCCAACATCCTAGTAGGGTTTCATTCCAAGTACTTGCGAACATTATTATGGCAATGTAAAGCTGAAAAATTGTATCAGGAAGGAGTTCCTCTAATTCAGGAATTAACCATTGTGTTAATATGTCCAGGCAAGTGTGGTCAGTAACGGTATGATTGGCAAAAAGAAGGGTCCACACATTTTGTGTCTGCTAATTGCGTAAAACATATCACCATTGGTAATTCTCTGTTATTAATGAGGCTGTTCTGTATCCCAGAATTTTACATTAAGGCAATTCACTTCCCATTCACGTGAAATGCTGCCTCATCACTGAACACTAACCTGAATGCAAATGTTTCTTCAAGCAGGCTTTGCACATCCTACAAGAATTTAAAGTTTTTGGCATGTGCAATGGTTTCGGTGCATGTACAAACTGCAATTTGATGGTATAAATCACAAGTGCTTCTTAGAACATGGCACATGGTATGCTGTGCCACATTGAGCTCTTTATTGGCCTGGTACGTTGACTTTCTTGGCCTTTGTTCAAATGCAATTCAAATTTTCTCTACTGTCTCCCTCAATGTGTATTGGCATCGGCGATATTTCTTAGAGCATCAACATACATTGTGTAAACTATAATTATAAACATAGATAAGCAAAATTAAGATTTTTTTTTAATCATCTCATTCCACTTTCATTTCTGTGACTTATTTCAGTAAATAACAAATGAGTTTTAGTTTTGCACCATCACTTTTGAATTATCTTATAATCAAATTATCAGCTTTAGTCATAAGAAATGTGAGTCTGCTCATCATAGTCAAATTATCAGTTATAGTTATAGTTGTCAGTAAGTTTCCCCTATAACAACTTGCATCCCCTTTTTACACATAAGCAAGAGATATGAATCCTAAATTTCAAATATTGTAAGAAATTATTGGTAAATATGTAAAATACATGACAATACCTTAGACAATTTGGGTTTGCTAAAAGTTGCTATGATGTATAAATAAAAAATTGGTCTTTTTAATTAAACAAATGTAAGAGGATACACAACTTGAATGTTAATCACTGTGTACTAGACAAAGGCAGTAATTTGGCATCATTTTTGCTGCCAGGAGTTTCTATTTCCTGGAAAATTTGGACTGATCGAAAGAAATAACTTCTCAGCTTGTTTTACTAAAAATTTTACAGTTTTTATATTTCATGAAATCCTCATACTACAAATCTGTTAAAATGCTGAAACTGTAATTGTTTCTGATTGATGTAGTACAAGACATTAAATATCTAAAGAAACCACCTTTTTTTTAACTATTATATTTTTAGAAGATTCACAGGGAAACTGTATCATAAATTTAAAATAAGTCACACTATCATTCAGTGTACTTCATAATTTATATTGCTAGGACACATTTCACAGATTTGAATGTATGAACGAGGGTGAAGTACACATGTGATAACATGGCACAAATTGGAAATTCAGTTTAGCAATAGAATGTCTTTATTTTTATATTTTAAATCATATTTTTTTTTACTATTATTATTTATTTAATTTCTTTCACATTTTAAAATAGGCACAGTATTGACTCACTTTCATTACCAACATAGCAGATATACATTTCTGGTTTAAAGGTATTGATTTAATGAATTGGTTAATAAAATAGGCTTTAGATAACTTTTCAGTTGATCTATTTATGAAATAAGCTTATAAATGCATTATTCTATATTTCTTTTCATCCTACAAAGCTCTTTTTGTTATTTATTTATTTTATAAACCTATTTTTATGGTAAAATGGCATATATGGCTATATGATACTTTTAATATGAAGTAATTCATTGGCTTCAGAAGAAGCCGCCGTGTGCATGTTTCTGGTTCATTTCCTTAAGATAACAAAGTCAAAGTCATAACAGAATATGTAATAAGCATGTTTATTATTTTGTTACAGCATGGAAACAATGGAGACTTATATTCTACAAAATCACCTAGGTAAGTGCCCAAGAAGCTGTGAAATACTATTAGAAAAAA
Organism: Hymenopus coronatus; assembly: GCA_030762935.1. Lineage (NCBI taxonomy): Eukaryota > Metazoa > Arthropoda > Insecta > Mantodea > Hymenopodidae > Hymenopus > Hymenopus coronatus. Next base: position 28,969,321 of record CM060899.1, on the reverse strand, counting down.
GTCAGAACTAATGTAATTTTAAGGTAGAATGGTTATTTAAAACATGCATTTTGCTAAATTAACTTCTGTTTAATAATCTACTGTCCAAAAGAATTATTGGGTAGCAAATTACTATACAGCATATATTTAATCACAATGACAAATAATCATTTTTGTATTGTAATTTGAGATGAAATATACAGTTCTATCAAATAATAGGAAAAATATTTAGCACTATAAAACTATATTCAGTTGCAAACTATTTAGTTTAAACATACTTTTAAAGCTATGTTATGTTTAATTAAAATATGCAAAATACAACTCACTGGTATCGATGATGTCAGTGTATTTTGCATCGGTAATATAAGTGCTGCAGTTTTAATATTGGTTTTCTCGCACTAGTTTCAACACTGTACCATGAATCTTACAATTCTCAATTTACACATATACTCAACAGTAATGTCCCTTATAGCCATAAGAAAATTAAAAGTAAATGAGTAATTAAAAACTAAATTTCATTTTAAATGAAACTCTTTAAGCGGTGAAAAAATAGGAGTGTACAAAAATTATAACACACAAAATATGACATTAGTTGGTTGTAAATCATTAAATTTCTCTTTATTTAGAACACGTATGCAAATTAATTCTCTTGAGGTACAATCCTTTTTCAAATTTTACCTAGATGTATGCAATTTTGTCTTTGCTGCAGTATATACCACACAGCATACTGGCGTTCCTGCTTTTTTGGCAGTAATTTCATGTAGTATATGATGAAGCAGAATTATGCTTTTCGTGGATATGGATGTCATATGACGTCAATTTTAAAATGCAGGAGAACCGATATGGATGTCATATGATGTCCTGTGCATGCATGCATTTAATGCTTATTTAACCCTAATGATTTTAATTTTTGTCCTTTATAATAAATTTAAATAAATTCTAGAATAAATAATGTCTTACCTTCAAATGCTCCTTTTTGACTGGTGCATCTCAAAATATGGATAGACACATAAGGGCACATCTCCACGTTCACGACATATCATGTTAGTCTCTTTACGAACTCCAAACACCTTCGAAAAGGATGCAACTTTTTTGCTGTTGGTGGTATTCTTCCAGGAGTTTTCCTTCGAGTCTGAGGGGTGCAGGGGTTGTAGATTCTTACCCCTTGTATGAAGGGTCCTCTGAATATTATAGTGCTCAATTAGGGTACTAGGTATAGATATGCGGAAGTCCAGGTAGGTCATCATCTTGCGTGAGTTTAGAGTTCTCCAAATTACTAAACAATTGTGTATGGTGATATCCAACTGGTGCAAAAATACCATTTTATACCATTTAACTGTTTTTCGCAAAAATGTGTGATCTTTAGGAAATGTTCTGTGCAGAAACCTCTGTTGGTATAGATGACAGATCTCCATTGCATTCTGCTTTGCTTCTCCCTATAGTAACAGTGATCCAGATGCTGACGATTCAAAAGCATTCTTCCACAGGGAGCACTCACTTAGTAAAAACAGGTATTAAACACTTAAATAAAACAGTGGGCATGGATAATTGGAACTTATGTTTATAGGGCAATCCACTTTTTAGTACATTAGGAAAGAAATCATGATTTGCTAGAAGATTCTCGAAAAATGAATAGTAAAGAGTAAAAGACTCATTTATTTGTAAGCATGATTTGAACTTCTGACCATCACAATGACTTTTCAGCATGTTAACCATTCCTCATTGCATACACAGGTATTAGCATCCATATCAATCCATACATTCATCAACTCTCCCATAACTTGTCATTACCTACAGTTTCAAGGATATTAATATTACTCCAGTTTTTAACTGCTTAAGGAAGCTGTTAAGATAATGATGCTAGGTATCATCACTATGTGTTATTGGTTTTCTGAATGGTGTGAAATTGAATTTTGATTCTTTGCACCATTGCTTAGTATGATTGCCAGTATGCAATGTTTTTTGCACAGTTACAATTGGTAAAAAGAAGGAGGGAATAAAGTTTCAGGCACTATTAAAGTTGAGATATGAAAAATGGTTTTGTGAGAGTATTTTCCTAGTAGTCCACAATTATCTGCGAGTGTAATATTAGGCAGTGATTTTTTGTTGAATTGGCATGCTGTGGTAGATTTTGGGGGGTATATAATGAAGCTGCGATATGAAAATGATGATATTATTCCTCTCAAGAGAGAAAGCATTGATGAGTCAAATAATGAGAGAGATAATGTTGAATCCTATGAAGGAAAGTTTTTCATAGAAAGTATAATGATGTTAACGGTATATAATGAGGGTATTAATAATGAGTTTAGTGTGATGCCATGTCCTAGTATAGTATGTGACAAATGTGTGCTGCATAAGAAAGCAAACAGAAATAAGGAAGATGAAGTATCCATGACAACGGATGGAAAAATTTAAGCTATAGTAACATTTTGAGTATGAAGCAAAGTTACATTTCTTTCAGCTAAACAAGTACCATAATTTAAATGATTGCCAATTGAATGAAGTTAAAAATGTATAACATAGATGTTTTTAGTGGTAAGCCTAGCAAGTGTAATAAATATGTACACAGGTTTGAGATAAAGAATATCACAGCTTATTCTCATAAAAGCCAACCCATACTGTTAACAACAAAAGCATAAGCAGATCTTAAGGTCAAAAAGATGCTACTGGATGATATTATTGAGATGACGAAAGATTCTTCTAATACAAATCCTAATATATGGGTTCACAAGAAGAATAATAAGTTGAGGATGAGCCTCAAATCTAGGTGTGTAATTTTTTTTACTGTTCTGGATAATTTCGGACCAAAAGTATGGATTTATTGTTATCAAAACTTATACATGCTAACCATTTTTGTATAATAGATTTGATCTCATCATATTGCAAGATCGAGCTAGATAAGGAAGTGAGAAAGTGTGTTGCCTTTATTTACTCTGGATGAGCTTTTTCATTCAAGAGATCTGCATTTGGGCTGGTCAATAGCTGTGGAGCATTGTTACACAGGTTGTATACCATTTTTAGTAACCCTTAATGATTTTACAGACCTAAATTTGTATTCTTGTTTGGGATATAGGAGAGAGCAAAGTAGAATCATTTTCAGTGCACATTTCACATTCCCTTTCTTGGCCACGAATTGGGTAGGAACCTCTCGCTTATTTTTCTTCAGTGCCCCTACCTGTCAGGTTTTTCTTCAGCAATCTTTGGACAAGAGGAAAACCAATTATTACCAGTTATGTTTCTATTTGTGCCACTCAACTGTTTTACCAGTCTCATAACACCTCAGCTGCTGAATTGGGCAAATTGTATGGACCATCATGTTGATTTCTGACATAAATCTCCATGGAAATAGTAATAAAGTTTTTGCATCTGTTAGAGACAATACTTTTAGTCCATATTTGGCCAGTTTTCTAGGTGAATACTGTTGAAAGGTACAGCGACCTCTTAATGGAACAAGCTGCTAATCTGCTGTTAAATATTCAGAAGGTACATAAATATCTGCCGGCAAAAACGTTGTAACGCTCAAAATGCAAAATTTTCAGGAGAGAATAAAAACAAATAAATTTCAGCATCCGAGTGAACCACGGCAAAATTAAAACAAAAGATAAATGGCGCGTAATGTTCATGTTTGCCTGTTCACACATACCTACTCTTAACACTTACAACGTTTATATCAAAAGTTTTTGCTGGCAGGTATTCAATTGGCTCTGTTATTAACATGAAATGCTCAAATATAAACCAAACTAATGTTAGTTTGTCTTGTTGTCTACGTTGTGGTCTAAGAAACTGGAAAGGGTTCAAATTTATTGCTGTTGGAAAAACTTGAATTACCATTTGCTGTATATTCCATGGGTTGGACAGGGTTTGAAGACCTAAGTGAAAGGATCCTGCTAAAATCAGAAGTCTAATAACAGCTTTTATTTCAGCATCATAAGTCAAACATGGAGTCCTGTCATTTTTTTTTTCTTTTGTCTTTATTAATTTGTATGTTTGTACTGACAGTAATTGTTCTAATAATTGTGGAATCTATTGGAGCAGAAAAGTAATAATTTTGAGACTTACAATTTCTTGCTGATCCCTTTACTCCAGGAAGATAAGTAATGATATTCCTCCTCCTAGCTTTGACCCTGTGGTTGACAGGAACCTTCATCCATTTTGTACTTTTGTCTCTGCCTATAAAAATATCTCAATCTTCATCATTAAAATTTCCAGATTGTTCACCAGCAGTATCATGTTCAGGTTCTATGCAACAATCTGACACACAATCAGAAGACATCATCATTAAATAAGCAACTGAGAGCTTCTTCTTCCATCATCTGTTACCAAAATAAAATCAATGAGAAACTGCAATGAAGCATGAGATAATATTTTATACTTACATGTTATGTACCATCCTGTAAGAAAAGTGTAAATGTGGGGGTCTAGGAGCTCCCCGGCCACTAAATAACTGTTGAAGGCTACTAGCAATGAGGAGCACCAATGTAAAAATGGTGACTGAAGGTGAATAATATGGAAGAGGATTGCTAAACAGCCAGCAGTGTTACCAAATTTGTTGACATAAATGTAACTATAATAAATGTGATGGGATCTATTAGACACCATGTTAATAATTTAAGGGTTAATGAAGGAATTTATCTGTTTAAATTTTCTTAAAAATATAATAATAAAAAAAGATCAGAAAATAACTGCAGGCACTTCATATACATATATTCAGATACTCATCATTTTATATATTAAAGAGACAGAAAAGGTGCTTTATAAGCAAAATAACCAAAGCCACATAACTCACATGATCAACCCACTTATACTGACTAATATGACTATTATATTGACTTAAACTAATGTTCACATGTTTCGGCAAGATGTTTCAAGATCAGATGATTCCGTGTTCACTTACAATTACTATAATGTTTTAATTTAATGAAATAATTTCAGTGGTAATTTCACTTGTAAAACAGCACATCCAGATTCCGATAGCTCCAACTCTTTTCATTAAATAATTTTATTTCAATAGTGTACATACCAAAAGTATAAATATTTCATACTTTTCCACTCATTCCTTATTCCTGTATCCTAGTAATAAATAATTTTATTATTCTTTATTTTAGATTATACAAAGAGGACATTTCGTGCTATGCATCAGATGTATTTTCAAATACCGTAAGTTTCAGTATGGGAAAGGATAGTTGTGCTTATGAATGTATCAGAAAATGTCAAGAAAGAAATGTTAAAGTTGTATTTCCCACAGAAACAAGTGTTGGCTCAGATTCGCTTGATGTTGTGAAAACTATCAGCAAAGCATGTTCTTTGAAAAAAACTAATTCACTTCAACAGAGCAACACAAATAAACAAGATATCAACAAGGAGACCTGCAAGTCAATCTTAGGTTGTGAACACAAAAGGGTGAACAAGTGTGACATTTGTGACAAGTCTTATGCTGATTTGTCGGGTTTAAAAAGACACAAATTGATTCATGAGGGGGTAAAGCCACATAAATGTGACATTTGTAATAGGGCATTTACTGCCTTGTATAATATGAAAAAACACAAATTTATTCATCAGAACATAAAGCCATACAAATGTGACATTTGTGACAAGACTTTTACTGCTTTGTCAGGTCTGAAAAAGCACAAATTTATTCATGAGGGCATAAAGCCATATGGATGTAGTATATGCAATAAGGCCTTTAATGATTTGCAACATATGAAGAGACATAAATTGACTCATGAATCAATAAAGCCATGCAAGTGTGATATTTGTAATAAGGCGTTTATTGATATAACAAGATTAAAAACCCATAAATTGATTCATCAGAACATAAAGCCATACAAGTGTGAATTTTGTGACAAGGATTTTTCAAATTTATCTCATTTAAAAGACCACAAATTAATTCATGAGGGTACAAGGCCATTCATGTGTAACATTTGTAATAAAGCATTTGCTCAATTGCAAAATTTTAACAGACACAAATTGCTTCATGAAGATATAAAGCCACACAAGTGTGACAATTGTGATAAGCGTTACACTGATTTGTCAGGCTTGAAAAGACACAAATTGGTTCATGAAGGAGTAAAGCCATATAAATGTAACATTTGTAATAAGGCTTTTACTGACTTGTATAATATGAAGAGACACAAATTTATTCATGAAAATATAAAGCCGTTCAAGTGTGACATTTGTGACAAAACTTTTAGTGATTTGTCAGGTCTGAAAAGGCACAAATTGATTCATGAGGCCACAAAGCCTTATGAGTGTAATATATGTCATAAGGCCTTTAACAACTTGCAACATATGAAGAGACATAAATTGATTCACGAGGAAATAAAGCCATATAAGTGTGATATTTGTGATAAGGCTTTAACTGATTTAACAAGATTAAAAACCCACAAATTGATACATCAGGACATAAAGCCATACAAGTGTGAAATTTGTGACAAGGATTTTACAAACTTGTTTAATTTAAAAAACCACAAATTGATTCATGAGGGCACTAGGCCATATAATTGCAACATATGTAATAAGGCATTTACTCAATTACGACATTTTAACAGACACAAATTGATTCATGAAGACACAAAGGCACACAAGTGTGACATTTGTGATAAGGGTTTTACTGATTTATCAGGTTTGAAAAGGCACAAATTGATTCATGAGGCTATAAAGCCATACAACTGCAACATTTGTAATAAGACTTTTACTCACATGCAACATTTTAAGAGGCACAAATTGATACACAAGGCGATAAAGCCCTACAAATGTGATGTTTGTGACAAGGCCTTTATGGATTTATCAAGCTGCAAAAGACATAAATTGACACATGAGGGCCTAATGCCACACAAATGTAACATTTGTGATAAGAGGTTTACTCGAACTCACAATTTAAAAAGGCACAAATTGATGCATGAAGGCAAAAAGCCAAAGAAGTAACGTATGAGATAAGACTTCTACTTTTTTGTAAAATTTAGAACAGAAAAATTTATTTATGATGGCATAGAGCCACAAATGTGATATTTGTACTTAGGCTTTATATCTTCTAATGTATATATATATATATTTTTGACAGTTTTACTGATTTGTCGCATTTCAAGGGACACACATTATCTAATCACTACAAAAGGCTGCAGTAGTGTTGTAGATATTAATATGGCTCAGTGTTTTCATTTTGTAAAACTTTAAGGCTATGATATTTTCTGCTGGATACCAGCAGTTGGGAGAAACATTTCATGTTCATTACAGATGCTGAAAGAATTAATTTGATGTATTAAAAAGTTTTACAAGTGTAAAAGTTGAATTAGACTGTTTGCTGAGATTTGTAAATTATTTATTTAGCACTCTTATTTTCCACATTTTCTTTATTCTATAGTTAATAGAATGAGAAAGTGTAACAAGAAGATTTAGATCGTTTTTAAATCTCTTTTGTGAATTAAGGATATTAAATTCTGCATTATATATAAGGACATAAATAATGTCATGTATAACATGTAAGTAAATAAAATAAAGCAATTAATAAAAATTTGGTTTACTTTTTTGCCTTTGTAACACATTTCATTGTTGTATGACACACATCAACTATGCATTAAAATGTTTTTTTTTTTTTTTCTTTTTCTTTTGCTAAAGAAAGTATCAATATCATTAGAATTTCTTTTTGTTTCCTTTATCTGTAAGTATTTGTAAATTGCTGTAAAAGTGTTAAAACCTATTTTTAAATAGTTGCTTATCAATTCCGTTTTATATGCAACATTTAAACATTTAAGAGGCAAAACTGGCCAAGTCTTTTATGATCAATTGTTTAAATTGCAAAATAATTTAAAGCATAATATTTCCCCCCCCTCTCTCTCTCTCTCTCTCTCTCTCTCTCTCTCGCTCTCGCTCTCTCTCTCTCTCTCTCTCTCTCTCTCTCTCTCTCTGTTCCTCTCAAGGTGATGTATTTTGTGTAGCAATAATAGCAGGATCAGTGGGAAAACTCATACTTCAGTATTTTTGTAGAACTTCAATTATTTGGATTTGTTACCCATTTCTACACAGTTTCTTAAATGCAATAGAGGCATTATGGACAAAACATACTTGCCAATAAGCAACTTAAAAAATTGAAATGAATTTTAAAGGCCAGGTTAAAGTTATCAAACACAAAAATAAGAAGTCTAATTATATTAACAAACATAACATGTATATTAATAAAAACAATAGAAATAAATTATGCTGATGAATCATATAAGAAAATTGATATAAAAATGTTTCTCAAGTAATTTTAATGCCTAAAAGTTGGTAAATAAGAGGACTCTTTATTTTGATTTTCTGCAGGTTAAGTTTATTCCAAGAAGCAAAAAAAGGACTTTGATTGTCCCATAAATACTCACCATCAAGCTTTTGTACCTCTATTTCTTGGAGTTCACATGAATCCAAAAAAATTGTGTTGTGGGTTGTTATATATTTTCCTTCTCTAATTTTACTTCTTTTGGTTGATCTTTATGCATCTCAATGCGACAGTAGGATTGAGTATGTAGGTACATATTTTTTCCGTAAACAGATATTGCTATGATATTATTCCAACATATAAGTTCTTTGCTTTGCATTTTCTTCAATGGGCCAGGTGCCTACTAGGGCCATATATTCAGTTTTTATCTATTGTTTCATCTTTCTGTAAAAGTTTTATTTTTCAAACCCTCACATTTTTGGAATTATAACTTCCTTATTTTCTATTTTCTGTGTTGATTTCTAGTCCTATTTTTAAATATCTCTTTAATACAATAGCATAAGTTGGAATTGTAACACTCACCTCACTTAAAATTAAATTTTCACAATATGTTTCAAGGGTACTCGCCCTCTTCTTCAGTTGAAGTCAGACTGATGGCTGGAAGTTGTGCTCTGTTTTCCGTTATGGTAGAGACTTCCGGTGTTCTCAGCAGTAGATTGTACTCGTGTGGCAATATTTCAAAGTTCATGAACTAGTCTTTGTGTGGCATGATGAAAATTCTCCCAAACTGTGAGTGCTGCTGGGTTGTTTACAGGTTTACCAACTTTATGTAATTTTCTATTTAATGATGTGATGTCCAAAACTGGTATGCCAGTGCTGATTTATCCACCTGTTTTTGTTCAATGTGTCTGAAATGTCCTTTCAACCTGTTTTCAGTCTTCTGTTTGTTTAACCAATGTAACATCATTTGCTGTCCTTACAATCATTTTTGCAGAGGTGCCTGGTCTTTGGTTTGTAGTTTTTGGGGTCTTTGATGTCTGTTTTCAGTGCATTTTTTTATGTTGAATTGATTATTTAAAGCTAAATATATGTTGTATTTCTAGATTTTTTTTTTTTTTAACTTTTTATCTCCTTTTGGTTGATAAATGAATTTGTTATATGTAACTTTAGGTTTTTGTCTTTTTGGTGAATTGTCCTAATGTTAATTTCTTGTAATGTTTTTCTATTTTTTTGTCAATTATGAAATGGTTGAAATCATTGATTGAAGTTTTATGTCTTAATTGGAGATATTCTCTGTTCTACTCTTCTGGACTGAGTGGGATGCTTAGGAGTCTGTGAACTGAGCTCTTGAATATTGCATGTTTGTAAGGTTCTGGGCTGAAACTATTCTATTTTAGATAACAGTCAGTGTGTGTGGTATGACATCTACAGGAAGACCACATGTATGAAAATAACCTACCTAGCCACTTGGATTCTTGCAAGTATGGAGCAATGCCTTTACTTAGCCCCAGTATTGTTGGAAATGAGCACATGTGCAATGCAGCATAAAAAGAAAGCAGTTCACATTAATTTGTGTTTTCTTTGATTTTATACAAATTGTATTATATTGATTATATCTAACCCAAACTGAGTTCTGCATGTTTCACAATTCAATCTTTAATTCAGCTTATAAATAAGAGCATACTGAAAATAGCTTATTTTGCATATTTTCATTCATTGATGACCTATGGCATAATATTTTGGGGAAATTCAGTAAATGCTGAAAAAGTATTTATTATGCAAAAAAAAGGTAATAAGAATAGTGGCAGCGGATCAACTCACTGCAAGCCACTTTTCAAAATGTTTGTAATTTTACCTTTAGCCTGTGAATATATTCTAACCATATTGTCATTTGTAATAAATAACCCAGAAAAGTTTACAAAGAATACAGATATTCATAACAAAGTGTCTAGACATAGAGGACTTACACAAATAATTTGGAGTTATTCCAAAAAGGGGTTTACTACAAAGGAATAAGTTTTGTTTAATTCGCTTCCCTCTTCTATAAAAGAATTGCAAATGAACAAAAACAAGTTTAGATCTGAATTAAAAAGATATCTTATTACTCACACCTTCAATACAGAGGAGGATTTCATTCAATCAAAAAAGACTGGTAATAATGTAACAATGTAAGTATAATAAACGGTTAGACTTTTGCCGACATGTAATTGAAAATTATGCAAAACTGACACCTCTTAAAATTCATTGTCAGAGTTATTGTTTGTAAATAAATGTATTAATAAGTATGAATAAATGTAATTGTTGACATGATCTACATCCTAGAGTTTGGGCTTTAAGTCTTAGCTCATAATAGGATCTACAGATTGCAATGTTATGTATGTATGGTCAGAGAGAGAGAGAGGGAGAGAGAGTGTGTGTGTGTGTGTGTGTGTGTGTGTGTGTAAGTGTGAGGTGAATCATTTGACAGCTAAGAAAAGCTGAGATTCTTAGTAGAAAAAAAATGTTGCTTGCAGTATTTGAAATTTTAATTTTTTAAAACTTGTGACAGGATTGAATGTGCAGTAAATGAAACTTTTACTAGCTAAAATATAAGAAATGAATTCTAGTATGAAGAAACAGAGAAACTGGAGACAGAAATCAAACCTGGAATGGAGAACATAGGAAATGAAACAAGTATAGTAAATTCCACAAAGGAGGAAATCAAATCCAGTTGGAGAGTAATCTGGAATGGATAAGATGTACACAAAAAAAGTAGTCACAAAATCCAAGCTGAAGAATGAGCTAACGGCTAGTATTGTCGAACGATTTTCCAGCATGAAGAAAGATGGAAGGGTTAGTGTCTTGGAAATAGCAGTTGACGGCTGCTCTTAAAAAATCAATGCTTGGAAAAGATGTTCAATTAAAGACTAGATCTTGAATTTTTAGGCATCAGGGTGTTATAAAACATTTAAGGCATCAAGAAATCAGAATACAAAGGAACGTAAACTTTAAGAAATGTTTGTCAACAATTCGCCACCCAACAGAGATGGTCAATATAGATACTTTCAGCAATATACTGCAGAAGTTTTAAATGGGCATATCTGGGAAACTCTCAAGGGCCGGTTCGGGAACAAGAACTTGGCCGCTAAATATCGCAGACAGCTTAATTTTGGGCTGCAACAACAAGAGAAGATGCTGCAGCAATTGAGCAGCTGATGAAAAAATCCCTAGTGAAATTCCCGTCTAGTTACGCGTCCCAGGAAGCCGCCTAGCCCTTCATCGCCAGGTTGCATGAAACCGAGATGGGACAGCATCGGATGCCTCGCGACATCTACGAGCTGCTAATGGCCGCATTAAGAAAGAAAGGGACCAAGATAACAGCTAAAGTCACCATGAAGTCCAAGAGAATTCGTTACAACGGAGACAGAAGATCTAATCAGAGACGACATACTCCCATGTTGTATTCTGGAGGCATGGTCAGTCACAGCTAGACTCTTAAAGTATAAACCTTTAAAAAAAAAAAACACACACACACACACAGTTAAATATCCATGTTGAGAATGATATTGTGCCAAGTTTAAGATTACTTTCTTATTTTTATGATGCTTTCTTCGTCCAGATCCGGATTTTGGGCCCCTGGAGGTCCATCTTCAACATGAAAACATTGGTGAAGAAGGTGCCTGAACATATTTTTGGAAATGGACCTGCAGGGGACCAAAATCCGGATCCAAACATGGAGAACATCATAAAAACGAGTGAGTAACCTTAAAATTGGTAGAATACAATTCTCCAGATCAATATGGATGAGCAGGAGGAAAGCGAGTAACGTCTGGCGTCGCGTTCCTTAGCTAAAAGAGTCGATGACAATATCGTTGCAGATGACTAGATACTGAAAAGCTCTGCCTAATACTGGTGGGAACAGGTGCAATGTGACCATAAACAGGCACTACGTTGAGGAATTCTTCTTGTAAAGAACAACACACCGAGGATACACATTATCAGATAGAGACGGCGTCGGGCGCTACTTTATCTTTGGAAGAGGGCTTACTGAACTTGGTTTCGTTATGGAATATGGTGGGCCTGTTAGTTTCAATCGCGTGGATGCTTGAAGATGTGGTACGTCAACTGGATGCCCTCGAAAGCCGCGAGGTCAGGAATATATAAATAATATAAAGAGATTAGATTGGAAATGTCCTATCCTTATACATTGGTGAAGCTCTATTTTTGCGCAGTCGCCACAGTTAGTCACTACAATTTTGAGACGAGCATGCCTTGTGCGGTTTAAATGTGAACAAAAAATACGAATTTGTGGTGTCAAATATTCAATGAAGAAGTAAATTTAGACAAAGTTTTAAATCGGTACAATGGTAGATATGTGTGAAGTTTTTTGTTGTAGTTTCTGGAATAGCAGAAGTAAAAACAAGGAAAGGCAAATTGTCGCAGTATGTAGGTTTGTGATGTTAAATGTTCAATTAAGCACTAAATTTAGATCAGTATCATGGTCATTACGTGTGTGGTGTTTGGTTGTAGTTTCTCGAATTGCAGAAGCAAAAACAAGGAAAGGGAAATTTGTTTCAACACATAGGTTAGAGTACTTATTTAAGTTCTTTTTCGGTGGTATACTGTGTTATAAATTATCAACAGAACGATTGTGTATTGTTTTTACAATTTTATGTTCCAACTCGGAAGTACCGCTTGGAAGCTTGGATAAATACAATTCGCAGACAAAATTAGCAACCTAACTATGTTTATGAGAAACCTCTTGCTTATTCGCACATTTAGCAGCTATCGCTATAAATGATTACTATCAACCAATGTGCCTATGATTCCAGACCGTAAGAATGAGGGCTGTGTTCTTTGGACTCGGAATGCAATGGTAACTATCGCAATATTCCTCTACCTAAATTCTTGGTTAACATCACACATTCTATTAAAGCTTTAAACCAATGCTGTTATTACAGTAGAACCTTTTGTTACATTAGCAGTAGTTTTAGACCAAGAAATTAGAACAAAATTAAATTATGGCCTTGCCGCATTGTTTACTGAAATAATATCTATTTATCAGTAATTATTTCTGACATGCCAAAAAATGTGATTGTATTATATATGCCTTCAACCAGAGATCTCTCCCCTTCCATTGCCGTTTGGTCTTTACTTCAAAAACTTGGAAAAACAATTAATTTGACAGATATTGCGTATGGTGTACATATCGGTGTGTAATGGTTACCATGCTGACTTCATATACCCAAGGTCGCGGGTTCTAACCCGGCGAAGGACGATGGATTTTTTTCGGGCGTAGATGGTGGCTCTTTAGATGGCCCGGGTTCGATCCCAAGCGAGCGCATGTGAGATTTGTGGTGGACAAAGCGGCTCAGTGGCGGGTTTTATCCGGGTTCTCCGATTTCACCCGCCATCGCATTCCATCGGTGCTCCATCTTGATATCACCAGTGTCGACTGCGGTACCACAAGTAGTAAAAGCGAGTGTTAAGCACTACCAAGCGGTTCTTGCATCAACAAAACGGTAGCATTTCCGCCCTGGGGGTGGGAAGGAGTTGGGATGAGGTGGATACTTGATGACACTCCGGAGCTCCAAGGGATATTTGGAGATTGTAGTGTGATTCTAACGGGAGATGTAGCTTTGCCAGTAAGGAACAAGGTGGTGGTAAAGGTACACTTGGATAGCCAAAGATGCGTTTTTTTTTTTTTTTATGTGAGCACAAGACACAATGTTATGCGTTGCCAATACCTTAGTAGCTTGTCGGAAGGAATTACTTCTAAGACTGCTGAATCCAGCGGACACCTAGCAGAATCGGTGTTAGAAGTTAATTCCCTAACCAAAAAGGAGTTAGTTTCCTAACCGAATCAGTGCCACTCCAAGGAGCCAGCACCGTTGCAAGATTCCGGCTGTTTCTTTTTTAAATAATGTTTACTATCACCACATGGGATGACACTGATTATACGTGTAATGAAGATGGAGCACCGGTGGAATGCGATGGCGGTGAAAACCGGAGAAAGCCCGTCCCTGTGCCACTTTGTCACCCACATATATCACATACGGTCACTTGGGATCGAACCCGGGCCATCTAGGTGGAAGTAACGGTGAAGCTGGTGAAGTTGACGACTTCCTATTCCCAGGAACAAAGCAAAATATTTTAGGAATGACCATTATTATTATTATTTTCAAAACAGGAGGTAACAGGACTTATCAAGAATTCACATGCTCTCTTATTACTAACTGATCTTTTAATGCTGTTACGTTACTACCTACAAACGGCTATCTGTGGCTGCAAAAGAAATACTTCCGCCTGGAGACAGAGGTTCTTCACTTTTAAGCAGCAATGACTTAATGTTACCATTACAATCTTACCAAACAAGAGAAATGCTGAACCCCATCTGCCGCAATATATTTCTCCTTTGGAAAGTTCAGTTGTTTTGTTTAGCCCGTGGCTTCACGGCCTTCAAACTCATACATAAAGCATGGAAAGTTGGTAATTCCAACGTATACATTACCTGACTAAACATTTCACAATTGCCAAGTTGCTTATTGCAATAAGGATTGTGATTAAGCAAATTAAGAAATGGTTTAAGCGTGAAATATTAACTTAAAACTCTTCATCTGGCTGGCCGCATCTGCTCCAAATTCAACTTATTTCTTCTGTTTATACTCTGGACTGAATTTTCTACCTATGCTAAAAAAAATGTTACAAAACAATATATCCCTAAAATATAATGCTTTCATTCACTCCGCATTCCTGAAAATTCTTTTGTTACTACATGTAATAAGAGCAAGCATAAATATTTTTGGATGGAGCATTATACTCTCAATACAAACTTTTTAAATACTACCATATAATATAGGATTACCTAAGACAATTTAAATTCAATAGGGGACATTCTGCCCAATCTCTCTTTTTACTAAATTTAATAAAATATTAATTTCAATGTAAATTGTAAATAGAAGAACAATACTAAATTTGAGCTGTAAGATATAATAGTTGTAATGTAATTTGAAATTTAGGCTAATTTAAACTAAAAGTTTTACATGTTACAAATCAGAGTATTAACAAGTGTCAAATTAATTCAACAATACATCCGCTCGTCAGCCCGACATCAATCCGCCCATCATTCCTTGGACCATTCTACTTATTTACCAATTGTCTGTATGCTGTTTTAAACGGTCTTCAGTATTTTAATTGGAGCTAAATTATGCATTGTTAAACAATAAATTAGGACGCTGAAGTTACATACTCTGAGGAATTGACAGCACACACCGATTTAATTAGTATGTTCCTTATAAAAGAATATAATATTTTCTTGAATTTTATTATTAGAAGTTAAATTGCTCAGCTTATGTATAATATTTCAAACCCTGCATTACCATGAATTGTAAACTGGGAGGGTCATCGTTGTCTCCAAACAGTGCGCTCACCGATTGTCTTTCGTGATTTTGCGAAATAATTATTGTCTCTCTCGTCTTTCTCTATACTCTCTGGACAGAACTTATTTATCTTTGGGGTAGAAGCTCTTTGGAAGTGTAGATGAACTTCCTAACCTATAATGAAATAAATAAATAAGTTGTTCGATGTGTTGTTTCTGTTTCTTTAATGGTAATTTCACTTCGTTTGAAAGGTGAAATATGTTGAGACAGCATTTGTTTTGAATATATTTTTCATCAGTGTAAGTAAAGTGAACTATTTTTCCTATGTTTTACTTTCTGTAATAATTTATTTAGCTGTGGTACTCTTAAATAAAATGTACTTTACAAGATAAAGTCGTCAGGTAAATAGGAAATTTCAGCATAGATCTAGTGTCAGATTATTTCCCCTGAGCTATAACTACTGCAACTTGCGTTTAAGAGGATACCCACATTTAATGAAATGAAATTACACCTTAATTTAATTGAGACGTATGCGGCCAAGGTACACATGATAAAGACAAATAGGTCATAGCAGTTAGCTTAATTAATTGGAATGAAGGTATACATACTCATATACAAGGTATACTCTCAGTCCATAAAATGTTTTAGCAGATGATGAACACGAAAAGCTTCACTCCAAAAAAATTAAGCTAACTGCACTGAATAATTTGTTTATTCTTATCTTCGCTGTCTTGGGGATAAACTTCGCCGTAATTTTGTGCAATGTCTGACAACCCTATTAATTTTAGCTACCGCTACATGAAATATTAAGGCGTGGTTCATGTTAAACGAGAGTGTATTCTTTGTAATGGAAAATAAAAGTGAAACTACATAAACATGGTCATTTAACACATAAGTATTCTCAGATTGATTGCAAAAACAGAAAAATAAATAATCAGCAAAAGAGAGAAACAAGATTTAGGAAAAAACATAAGTAAAGTTTAAAGAAAAGTGTACGTTAACTACAGGATAAATATCCCTGAAGTGATTTAGAAAGCGTTGAGGATATATGAAATTTTTTTAAGAAATGTCCCAAATTACTCTAGATAAAAGGAAGTTTGAGGAAAGTGAAAATCATGGTAAAAATCACATCTATTAAAAATACTTAACTTAAATATCAATTTCAAAACAACAGATTTTTTTTGTTTTTTGAGGTATTCCCCCCTCCTCGCCTCACACAGTGACTGGTATCTAGCAAATACACTGTTGAAATTGGTACTTCATTTCTTGCACTCGCCAGAATTAATAGAATCATTGTGCAGAATTATTAAGGCAGCTATATCCATATTCCTCACATTTTAATAATAAAACACTGCTTATATATGATGGATTTTCTGACCGCAAGTGGTTCCTGGATTGGAAGCTTATTCAATTTAGGCCATGTTAATATGTAAATTATTTGTAGGAAGTGGCTGTTTATAGTAATTCATGTTTAAACATTTGGGTAATCTCTGATGCTTGTCACACTTTATGGCATGCACTTGAGTGTAGCCCAATGTTGAGAAACCTACGCCGAGTCAAGGGATCTGCTCACCTAATAACCAACCATCCGCATAATAAGTATGGGAAAAAATATTGATCTTCTTAGTTGTACAAAATATTCCTGGCTGATGAAGTGAACACACAGCTTAATGTTGCAATATATGGCCGAGTTCATTAATTCTTCTGTCCAATGAGCCAATGTTGTGAAATTTGGTTAAGTCCACCAAGTGCTATTGGAGCATAGGTGGACTTGACCAAATTTTTATCCATAAAATCCTATTTTTTCATCAATTAACCATAATGAATGAATATTAATTACCATAATTATAGGATCAAATTTATGGTTAATAAACTTTTACATTTTAACTATTAATAGTATCTCCATTGTCTTCTTAACAAACATAATCAATTTATCATATTTTTCATTGATATTACAGGATATGACTATGTGATAATGCGCATGTGATATTTTGAGTTAGCAGCTGTAACGTAAAAGAAGTAACCCGACATATGCCATGAAGTCATGCTCATTGTAATGGCAGTCTCAGCTCAGTTTTTTCTGGGGCATTGAGTTTTCCATGGCTGACATTATGGAGTTCTTTTCTTAAACATGGTATCTTGAAGGGTACAAAAAATAGTGTATGAAGTTTCTAGACATGAATTAAGTTGCAAAAAAGGGATCTGACATTTTGGTGCAGAAAATGTAGAAGGGTATGCCAAGAAGAAAAAGTAAAGTGTACCTTCTTTAAGTCAGCTCTCTGTGGTACCTTTATTGAGTATATACATTTAAATGTGCTAGAAGTTTTTTTGTCATTTGGCTACAGTTTCTTTCATTAATCCTCCATGAAGGTTTTTTTTAATTGTCTAGTTGTACTATGCTATACTTTGTAGAAGTATTTGTCATTAAGAAGGTTTGAAATTTGGTGATAAGGGACTAATTGTGGAAGTGGATTAAGCGAACTTTAGAAAATGTAAATTTGAAGGATAAGTCCATGTTTTGGAGCAGTATGTATAGGCCAAAATACCAAGCTAAGTTAAACCTGAATGAACTCTGTCTATGAAAAACAACAAAAGTAGTTATGTGGTTTCTCAGAACCATTTGTAAACTTATGCAAATTAGGAGCTTTGGGGGAAAAAAAAAGAGCCTCAAAATACATTTTGTAGTAAAAGTAAACAACAGTCATAGTCAGCTTACCCTCCCTATATTTAGGACTGACACTCCCCTAGGACTTACAAACAAATCCTAGGGGTCAGAAGCCTATGTGGGAGCTAATGGCACGAAACCACAGAATGGAGGACCTGGAACAAGTGGTCAACCTGTAGCCAGACATGAGCATGAGGAAGTGGATGATATGAAATGCAAGCGAAATGGATGATAGGAAAGTTGATGATGGAACAATTGGCAGATTGAGTGGCAATGGAAACCAGAGGACCTGAGAAAACCTGCTCAGACTCCACTTCATCCACCACAAATCTTACATGCAGGTGCTTGTGATCCAACCTAGCCTGCCTAGATGGGAGGCAAGTGATCCACTCACTCAACTAAGCCAAGTAAACAACATATGACTTGCAAATTCCAACAGGCGGTGGCACTGCCAACATACCAGGCATTAAACTGCAAGGTGTAGCCAAATGTTGACAGCTCTAAGGTGTAGCTGAAGTATACTGCACAAGGAGATGATAAGGCAGAGTGAAGGGATCTATGAAATGCAAACTTCAACCCCATCTACGAACAAAGATTACAAAGATAACCTCTTACTAAGCCATGAAACATTTTCACAGCCTCGATATGATGTTCCTCAACTTTACTATGACATAAATGACTTAACAATGCAAATGCACTAAAGTGTCAGTACAATGAATTCCTAGGAAGTGTCAAATTTGTTTTGCTGTATCGAAACTTCATTAAATCAGTTATTTAATATTTATTTAAATGGGGCAAATTTAATACAGTCTTCTATTTTGATTCACCATATATATTCATATGTGCATAAATATTAGAAATGGATATGGAAGCAAACAATAAAGTGCAAAATTGGCTCCTAAAGTAACTTCAATACCTTGTATCATTACATAATTAATGAACATGCACTTATATATCTATTCATGCACAGACACAAAATATGCGTAAACATCTTTTTTTATTTATTCGTAATTCAGCAGATCTTGTTCTTTTGCATTGCAGAACGATTGAATCTGACTTCACATGTATCTCTTATCTTTTCAGTTCTTAATAAATGTTCAAAGAGTAGATGCACTTGTATTTCTTTGCTATATCTAATTTCTTTAGACAATCAACTTCTAAGATTTTTTAACTTTTCCCAGAAAGCTCCATTATTTTATCTTTCCCTGCTACATTGATTGACTTTTTTAAATCAGACCTGCTCAGAGCCCACTGAAATTCCTGACTTTTTTTGTAGGTTATACCACATGAGACTAATTAGCAGATGAAGCAAAAATTTACCATTTAATGGAACCTTTCAAATAGCCTGCCTGAATATAGAATTATATTCAACTTCTTGTCCTTGTATGACTTAAGCTAAGGTAAAGTTAGTGCCTAACCAACTATACCTCTCAGAATAAAATGCTAAAGTATGCTGGCAAGTTTTGTATAACATCAGTGCTGCTGTTTTTCAGAGATTGAAGTCCTTTACTATGGTGATTGCTGGTTCATGCACTATAGAGATTAAGTGCTCTAGAAAAAGCACATCAATTAGATTGAAATCTGGAGAGCATGTTGGCCAACTACTGTTTGTCAAGCAAGGAAAGATCCCTGTAAGGAATGTTTTATCATATCTATTTATAAACACTGTTATAAGAACAGTCAATGTGTGCAACAGAGAACCATACTATACTAAATATGTGCAACAGAGAACACTCCACACAGCTCAGCTTAGCATATCAGCAAACCCCCTCTGCGCCTCATTCCCAAGGATTTTTTTTTTTTCTGTGAGAGAAAGTGACGTGTCTTTCAAAACTCTGGCTAGAAAAATTTTGGATAAAGGGGCAAATCTCTATTAAGATGTTGCCACATTTGCTGACCAATTTGCAAAAATACATCTTTTAATAATACAGGTATATTGTTCTGCAACAAATAAAGATAAACATGATCATTTAGTTGATGGGGAAATAGATGGGCCAATAATTCAGATGCATACATTTGCCAAGAACATATATGACTCTTCTCTACAATAGTATGTGGCTGTTTCTTGAGTTGACTGGTGAACAAGGTTTTGTTAATTAACAATACTAATGAAAAGGAATTCAGGATGCTGAACAAAGCCCAGTTACAAAATTGTTCACAAGGTCCAAAGTCTCGCAAACTCAGTGGTTGCACTTTTTGATGGTAAATGCTTGAAATTGTTCTTCACATATGGTGTACCATACACTAACATGGTTGGTGTCCAGTGCAACATAGTATATGTGCTGTACATGGCTTTTCTACAGTTTTTTGCAGGACGTTGTCCTCAAACTACAGTTTGTATCAAGTTAGTGTAATACATGTATTGACTATTGTTTAACCTGAAGGTCCCAAACTGTTTAATTTTGATAATGTGCATATCTGCAAATTCAGAGGTACATATCTTTCCCACGTTGTCTTACAGACATTCCTCAACATACGAACCCTAGTGAGCTGAATCAGTAAAATTGTAGCATTTTATTACGCTGGGCAATCAAAATTGTATCATGAGTGTTGCACCTCTTTATATGAAATAAAAAGAACTAGATACATTACATGACAGCAAACAAACCTGTGATCTTTCGGGATATCAGCTTTTGCTGTTATATATTAAGCCACATGAGTAATTTAAGAAATGGCCCTAGAGTAACCTACATAATGCAAGAAGGCA
The DNA here is from genome assembly GCA_030762935.1 of Hymenopus coronatus. Lineage (NCBI taxonomy): Eukaryota > Metazoa > Arthropoda > Insecta > Mantodea > Hymenopodidae > Hymenopus > Hymenopus coronatus. Next base: position 28,948,421 of record CM060899.1, on the reverse strand, counting down.
GTTAATCCATTGCACTGACATTTCATAAATTCCAGATTTGAGAGAGATTTTGTGGCATTAAATTTTCAGAAAGCTAATGATAATGAGCTGCAGAAAACAAATGTCTCTATATTTGTGTAGCAGTTTTAAAGACGTTCTAAGCCAAATTTTCATATGACTTAGCCTTAACACAATGTTATCAGCATCCAACAGTAATAACCGAAGAAACATATACTGGGAGGTAGCTACACAGTGTTTTTTCTGCCTGCATCAATGGTGCTTGTTGCCATCTGCCCTATCATAGAATGGCATGGATGTAACTAAAATGCAAAATTTTTAAAACTACCCTACGTACCAATATTTTAAAAGGAGATGCTTAATCTGGTCATCATCATTGTCCATGCATTTTTGGCACCTCTTTAAGAAACTATTATTATTTGTTATAGCTTATATTAAGAAATACTGGCAATTCTTGGCAGATATTTTGTTTTAATTATGGATTGTTATACATCCTGAAACCTTTACAGCTGAAAATATTTCTGCAAATTATATTTTCACTGGACAAACTGACAGAGTTGACACATAAAAAACATAAATAAATACACCTGCCCAGTAGAAAAATATATTGGGCCATGATATACCTTGTGATTAAGTATAAGACAAAATAATAAATAACTGCTATAACTGAACTAAAACATATCACTGTCAACCCTACTAACTTCACTTCCAGAGCAGAAGAAAACTGCATATGAAGCATGGTCTTGTTTACAGCAGCAATGCAAAATCATATATCCACAAACCCAGCAGAAAAACTGTGCAGATGGTGCCCAGTTCATTATTTTTCCCCATTATTTTAATACAATATAAATGTTTGATGTGTAAAAATGATCATGCACTGCTGCTTATATCACATTCATCTACTATCTGTGAAATAATTTGTATGTAGTTCATTAATACTCTGTTTAACAAAAATATATAGCTAATTTTGTTTATACCTCTTTTATGTTTATAGTAAATATTTTCTTTCTGAACTTAAAACTTAAACTAAAAAAAAATATAAAAATGCCAATCAGCTTTGTTTTCAGATGAAATGCAGACCAATAAGATGTAAGTGCAACCAAATAGGATAATTATGTGTTTACAAAGATAAGATGTGTGTCTTACCAAAAGGTGGTTTTCATTCCCAAAACAAACATTATAGCAAGGCTGCCTGTAAATCCTACTCTTATGTTCCTTTTGTGTCTGGATAAGCAACATCTGGCTTTATCAATTTGTGCAGTAATGAGTTAAATTTTTTTTGCGTAAATCCAGTATTTATATCCTGACATACTAAAGTTAAATAAAGTTCATACATGTGTTAAATAGTTGCATTTCGAATAATTGTGGTATAATTGTCAAAATAATGCACTATAAGAAAATGAAGAAGAAAAATGTACATGAAAGGATCGTCTTGGCTTTTCATTTAATTTTATGATGGGAGGAAATCCCTTCCTCAAAAATTACTGAAATTTAGTGGCAGTAATAGTGGAGTAAAGGCTATAGCTACCATGATACCAAATTATAAAATAACCAATCATTTGATGTATATTGTTTCTTATGGTAGCTTCCCATTCTATTTCCTAATTATACTCACATTGTTATTGAATTAGCACTTTATTACTACAGAATTATGCTTATGGACTCATTAAACATTCATTTTAAAGTGTAGCACAAGATCAGTATCTTGCTTGTTCTATGCTAATTGGAATGGTGTATGTTTAGGTTTTCACAGTAGTCCAAAAATTCAGCATCACTTAGTATTACTACCTTTTAAAAATAAAAAGCCAGTCAAAAACATTAACCCATGCTCATTTGCTAACCAAACTCATAGAAATGTTTTATGTTAAAATATTGTGTTTCTCTTTTCACAGACTTGCTACTGAAGTTTAAGAACAGAGCTGTTCAAATACAGGAAAAATAGTGAAATGGATATCAAAGTAGAAATCAAAGAAGAGCCTTGTTTCCCATACTTTTCAGAAAATGAGAGAGAACCTTGTTCCACAGACTTCTTAAAGAAAGTTAAGAGTGAAACAGTAACAAGTGATTGTGATATCTATATCAAAACAGAAATTGAAGAAGAAGCTGTGGTTTCCAGCTTATTTTCAGACAGTCAGAGAGTATTTGTTTCCGAAGATCCTGTAATGGGATATAATTATGTCAGCAAAGACAGTGAAATTGAACCCAAAATAGAAGTTAAAGAAGAACTGTGCTGGGTGGAAACAGCTTCAACGGAAAATCTTTGTATTTATGATGACATTGAGGTAAGTTTTAAGGTAAAGTGCATCAGCTTGTTTATTTCTTATAATTGTCTCCTACTAAAATACTGAATAATGGTTTATTAACAATATCATTGGTGCATTTTACTTGGGAAAGAAGGCAAAGAAAAACATAATAAATACTGCATTTTGAAATGGTGTCTATGTAAAGCACAGTATTATTATGGCCTTTTTTTCTGTTGAACTTATAAGCTCAGTCAATAGAAAAAGCTCTATAAAGATTATTCTCTATAATTAAAACTATTTTAAAATAGTTATCATTCAGAGACAAAGCAAATGAGCGAATCCAAATTTTTGAAAATTAAACTACACATGAAGAATAGAGTGATACTATTATTAGTAGATTAGATAGGCAGGTGATGTACAAAACTATAAGTAAAATATAATAATATGAGCCAGTAGGACACAGAAATAACATTAAAACCTATTAAGAAAGAAGACTTTAGGAAAGGAAGGATTGAAGGACAGCAGACCAATCAATGAAATATACAATTAATAATGCAGCTATTGCAGATATCAACTGAATGAAATTTCAAATATAACCATTACCATCACATATTTTAAATGCACTGGAAATGTGTCTCACTATTAAATTATATAAAATTGCCAATGCTGAAAGTAAAACAGTACATTATAAATTTCACATATATAGAGACACAAACGAATGTACCTCCTCCAGTTTGTTCATATAAAATTTGAGTCTACTCACAATACTCAGATTAGCAATTATAGTACACGTTTTGTGTTTTAATAATATAACTGCATATTAACAAACCTGGGTAGGTTATCAAAATTCCAAATTGCATTTCCATTTTACACATAATAAACGACATCTGGCTGCTATAAAAGGGGCGGCTGATAGTCCCGGGCCTCACACAGATATGGTGCCACTAGGCCAGTTAGACAGTAGCATGGTATAGTTTAACTCTAGACTAGCTTGTATCTATAGTTAAAGGTCAATAGCTTCTTTAGTTTTCAAAGACAGCATTTTAAGCAAGAATTTTAGAGTTTTCATGGAAATGGAGGATGTCGACAAACAAGCTGTCGATAAACAATAATTAAATACTTCAATAATAAATTCCATCATATTCAATGATTAAGAGCTGGGTTGCAGAGTTAAAAATGAGACCTAAGAGCACTAATGATGAACCTTGCTCTGGAAGCCCTATAGGAGCGACAACTCCAGAGATCATTGAAAAAATGTATTGTTTACTACTGGAAGACTGCTTATTAGAGCTGTTTGAGATAGCAGAGGCTGTAAACATATCAAAAGAACTTGCAGGTAATATTTTAAGTGGTGTTTTGGCTTTTCACAAGGTCTTTGCAAGATGGATGCTGCATTTGTTCACACCTGATCAAAAGTTGCAAAAAAAACTGTTTCTTTTATTTTAAGAATGTGGAGCTGTGCCATAAAATTTCAGTGAGTTTTTGAGACAGCTCATTACCAAAGATGAAACTGGGATACATCACTACACTCCAGAAAGTAAATCACAGTCAAAACTGGGGATTGCACAAATTGAACCAACTCCAAAAAAGGCATAGTCAATTTTTTCAGCTAACAAGGTTATGGCGAGTGTTTTCTAAGATGCACAGAGAATTATTTTTATTGATTACTTGGAAAAGGGTAAAAGTATCATTGGTGACTACTATGCAAGCTTACTGCAACGTTTGAGTATTGAGGTGAAAAGAAAAAGACCTCATTTGGCAAAAAAAAAAAAAATTTGTTTCATCACAAAAATGCTCCAGTCCATTGTTCAGTCAGTGCAGTGTGAATTAAAGTTTGAATTCCCCAAACATTGCCATATTTGCCAGATCTGACACCCAGTGTTTACCACCTCTTCCCAAACCTCAAAAAATTTCTTGGAGGATGAGGATTTCACAGCAATGAGGAGGTCATTGATGCGGTAAACAGTTATTTTGAGGACCTTGATAAATGGCACGACAGAGATGGTTTAATTAAATTAGAACACTGATGTGACAAATGTATTAGCCTTTATGGAGATTGTGTTAAGAAATAAAGCAAAAAAAAGCTGTTTTCCACTAACCCTAGTACTTCAAATATTTTATGAGATGTGTAAATATATCTGTGGGCTATGCTCGCTGTTCTGTATACAATGCTCATGACGCACAATGGGCTATGCTTTCAATGAAGTATAAAAATATACAGAAATTTTAGTATGGCCAATGCTTGCATTTCGTTGTACTATGTAGTTGGATGTTTTAGTTAATGGAAGAATCCACTAGGTGGTAGATCAGACCAGGAAAACAAATGAAACTATTAGTATAACAATTAATAGTTGCAACAAATCTTCACTTATCTTTTGGAATCCTTAAATTAGTTTTGCAATAAATCTATTACTTACAACCTAGCTAAACGGTTAAATAAAAAATTCAGTAATTTTGAAAAATTTGAGCGTTTAAGTATTAAAAATTCTTTTGAGCTAGTCGAAAGGATCAGCAATACTACATTGTCTGCTAAGGATAAACTTGTTTCTTTCAATGTAACTGCTTTGTTTCCAAGCATTCCTAGAGAAAAACTTTTGACATTTTTAAAAAAATGGTTAAGTTCTATAGAACTGAATAAAGATTTAATAAATGATTTTGTTAACCTTTTTAATCTATGTTTGGATCAAAATGTTTTCAGCTTTAATGACAAATTCTATCAACAAACTTCGGGTTTAGCAATGGGTAGCGCACTTTCACCATTTCTTGTTGAGCTTTTCATGAGCTATTTTGAAATACAGGTCACTAAAGCATTCCCTCTAAACTTTTAAATTTACAAGATAAGGCTAAAAAATTCACATTAGAAACTGAAAATGATGGCTATCTCCCTTTCCTGGATTTAAAAATAATAAAAAAAGACCATAAATTGAATTTTGGAATATATGGAAAACAAACTCACACTGATAATTATATAAAAAATAATGACTTTAACCCTTTTTCACATAAATTTGCTGTTTTTAATAGTTTAATTTATAGGTTAATTAATTTACCCCTTAATAAAGATGAATTCTGTAAAGAATATAAACACATTATCAACACTGCTTCAATTAATGGTTTTAATGCTGATTTTATAAATAAAAAAATTGTGAAGTTTAAATATCAAAATGCTATTAAAGATATTTCTATGCTTAAGGAAATAAAAGATAATTACATTTTTAAAAAATGTACTTATCACCCTTGGGTAAATAAAATATTCACAAATATTTTCAAAGAGCATGGGTTATATTGTTCCCTCAAAATAAATACAGAATAAAAAATTTGTTGGGCTTTTCTAAAAAGGATGAAATTCCAAAAAATAAAAAATCTGGCATTTATCAATTAAATTGTTTAAATTGTGACCTTGTTTAGATTGGTAAGACTAAGCGTCATTTGGAAACCAGAGTAAAAGAACACTTTAAGAATATTAAATACATACAAATTGATAAATCAGCTGTAGCAGAACATTTTTGGAAATATAATCATGAAATAAATCCAGATGTTAAATTATTAAAACACTTAAATGGACCCATAGATTTAATGGTTTGGGAGAAAATATTTATATCAAAGTATTAAGATCATGTAATGAATTTTGATATACCTCCAATTGACTCTCTCACCAAATTTGTTTTGATTCGGTAGTTTGCTATGTATTAGTACACAATCCACCTAGTAGCAGCAACTACATCAAAAACCAGACCAAAAGGAAATTTATGTTGAGAATGCAATAGATTTATTGCAAAACTAGTCCAAGGATTCCAAAAGATAAGTGAAAATTTGTTGCAACTATTAATTGTTATATTAATATTTGTGTTACTTCACTGTTACTAGCTTCTTTTTACATTTATAAATGAAACTATGTTTCGTTTGAAAGCCTGCATGTCTACAGATCCTACTGCATGCATTGTTCATAGGTGGCTAGCTTAAACATGCATAATCTTACCGAACAAGAAATGCTAGACATTTATTTTAATTATTCCCGATTTAGAGGTGACTTTGGCTAATTTTTTGTGAGTGTAAATGATTTTAATACAATAATTAATAATTGTTACAAATCTTCACTTTTTTTTTTGGAATCCTTGGACTAGTTTTGCAATAAATGTATTTATTGCATCCTCAGCAATAAGGAAATTAAGATTTGTTACAATTATTATATTAATATTTTTGTTACTTCACTGTTAGTAGGTTCTTTTTACATTTATAAGTCTAAATGATGCTGTATTTGTAATTTATTGACAATGTGAGTTTATTACTAGTAAATTGTAGATGTAATGTTTTTCAGCATTTTCTTACACAATTGTTTTCCCTTCAAGAAAATATCTAGTATATTTCTTCAATATTTATATTTACAGAAAACATAGTGAACTGTGAAAATAGTGCATTTTTTTCTTTTTTTCTCTTTATAAAATCACTATTTGGTTTTTATTTTTTTCAAGTTTTTATGTGACATCTAAAAATATTGCTTGTACATTCATTATTTAGTGTAAACTTTATTAAAAAAAAAAAGTGTTAAATTATCATTGCTTCCTGAGTAAGCATTTGTTAAAAAAACCCTTAAAACATCAGTCAAGAGGCAGAACTGTCAAAATGAGGCCCAGAGCAGAATGTGTTCAACAATTTCGATTTTGGTTTCCTAAATATTTCTGTGATACATGGAAAAAATATTTGTCTTTTTGATTAAAGAAATACAAAAAGATATACAACTTAAATATTAATCACTGTGTAGTTCATAAAGACAACAATTTTTATATACTTTCTGATGTATGGAATTTCCATTTCCCAGAAGATTTGGCCTGCTGTAAAAACTTCCCAGCTAGTTTTAATAAGAATTGTGCAGTTTTACACTTTATTAAATCCTTGTATTACAATATTGTTAAAATGGTGAATTTATAACTTCTATCTTTCTGTGTGATATAGAAGATACTAAGTTTGCTTAAGAAACCAGCAATTCACTTTTTGGAATATTTTTAGTGGACCTGAACTATAAAATTAAATGCATGATACTATCATCAATGTAATACATAATTTATGCTATTCACCTTTTACAAATCCTGAGTCTCAATAGATTTGAGGACATGAACAGTTGTTCAGCACATCCATTCTAACAGGAGAAATATTAGGAAGTACATCATCGTTCTGGTTTGGGATCTCGAGCAGTGCGTACGTACCAGTGGGAGGCAGGTAACAGCAGAACAATGGTTGTGGATCTGGTTGTTTACCGGGCGAGGGTAGGAATGTGGTCGGGCAGGCGACCGAGGAAAGCAGGTAGACAGGCATCTGCAGCTACGGATACTACGAAGAATTATTATTTTATGGCTTTTGTATTACTAGCCCTACTTGTGATAGGAGGAGTTGAAATAAATCCAGGACCTGTAGGAGATGAAAGATGTGGAAGCTGTAACAAAGCACTGAGGACCGGACTTCTTTGTATTTCATGTGCGAGATGGTACCATTTTGGCTGTCAAAAAATTAAGAGAGAACAGAACATAGAAGAAAACTGGTCATGTAAGGACTGCAGGAGAGATGTGACCGTCACCGCAAATGACAAAAAATTGACAAGCTTATGCGACAAGCTGAAAACAGCGGAAGATATTATTCGGAAGCTTAAAGAAGAAAACCGCTTACTGAGGGAGACACGGAAAGATGACCTAAAGAAAGAGGAGAAACCATGTTTGATCATCGGCGACTCTATCGTTAGACACGCGGGAACTACAAATGCAAAGGTAACTTGCTATCCTGGCATAAAGACTGACGGCCTTCTGAGGGAAATTGAGAAGAAGCGAGAGGAGGAAGAAAGCAACTACCGGATCATCGTATTACACGTTGGAAGTAATGACCTACAAAGGCGTTCTGACTATTTGATGGGAGACATGTATGATTTAGTTAAGAAGACAAAGGCACTGTTTCCCTCAGCAAACATTGTCATCATTGGAGTTTTGAGGCTACGCGATATCAACTGGAGGAAGGTAATGCAGGTAAATGACGCGTTTTCGTGGGTGGCTGAACAACTGGATGTGCAGTTTGTGGACTCAAATTCGTGGATTGACGACTAGGACTATGGACGGCATGGTGTTCACCTAAACAGAAGAGGAACTTCAAAGTTGGCAGCATTGTTCGCGAGGGTATCCGAGTGGAGCGGTGTCACCGGGCAGCACTGACAACGGCTTCGGGGAAGCGACGATTCTCAGGTAGGGGCACATTCCTTAAGGCTGTTACAGGTAAACTGCTGAAGCATCATAAGCAAAACATTAGAATTTTGGAATTTAATGGAAATAAGTAATCCAAGTGTGATTATAGATACAGAGTCATGGCTCAGTGTTGATATTAATGACGCGGAGATATTTAGATCAGATTACAGGATGTTAAGGAGGGACAGGGAAGGAAGGGGAGGGGTAATTTTTATTTGTACCAAGTTAGAGTTAAGCAGTAAGATATTGTGGGTGGAAGAAGACGTAGAAATGATAGCCATTGAAATTATCGATCACGAAAACGAAGCAAATAACATTACATTAATAGCGTGTTACAGACCTCCTGGCGAAACTAACTTTAAAACTCTTCATAAACTAGTGGAAAAAAATTTCTTCGGAAACAGGAAAAAATGTTATTTTAGCAGATCTAAATTTGCCAAATGTAAACTGGAATGGGCAGTTATTAGGAGGTGAAGCTCAATGTGTTGTTAACCTTCTGGTTTGGGATCATGGGTTTTTGCAGGTAGTCAAAACAGATACCCGGAAATCGGCTGTACTGGACGTGTTTCTATACAGACCTGAGTCATTGCTTAGCGCATGTGAGGTTTTTCAAGGTATAAGTGACCACAGCTGTGTACAATTAGACATAAACTGGAAGGTGCGAAACCGGTTTGAAGGAGAGGAAATTATTAGTTTTAACTTCTGCAGAGCAGACGTAGATGGAATTCAGACTTTTCTCAAAAAGCAATTTTGCCTGTTTGTAAAATCTGCAACAAATGTAGATGCAGCATGGGATAGTTTCAAAATACTTATTTCGGAATCAATAAAGAAATACGTTCCATACAAAGTTATCAAACAAAATAATGATCCAGAATATTATACAAGATCCATCAGAATACTTAAACGAAAGTCTAGGCGGGCGTTTCATAAACGGAAGAAGTCAGATTGGCATTTTAACAGATATAAAGAATTAGCTAAACAATTGAAAGATGAAACGTTGCAAGCCCAGGAGCGGTTATTAGAACAAATTCTTAACAGGACCAATAATAGTTGGAAATCTTTTTACAATTATGTAAGTAGACGCAGGGGAAATAAACTAGGCATACCAGAACTCAAGGAAAATGGAATTGCCATATTGAACGATAAGGAAAAAGCGAACACATTAAATTCACATTTTGTGTCTGTTTTTAGCAAAACTGATTATAATTATAAATTGGAAATTGAGGATAGTGGAAATTCTGTTTTTCAAATAATGGCATCCAAATTGCGCAGAAAGATCAGAATGTTGCAAAATCGAAAGTCGAGGGGGCCTGATAATATACCGACCGAAATACTAAAAATTGGAGGGGAGTCCATGATTCTGTACCTAATGCTTTTATTTAATATGTCAATAAATAACTGTGGCTTACCGGAAGACTGGAAAACCGCGATTGTAATTCTAATTCATAAAGGGGGAAATAAAACAGAACTAAATAATTATCGACCAGTCAGCCTAACTTCAGTAGTGTGCAAATTGATGGAACATTTAATTGTGGAATATATACGGGAGGAATTAGAAAACAAAACGGGTTCAATAAAGCGCAACATGTGTTTAGACCTGGATACTCGTATGAAAGCCAGATAACGTCATTATTTCAAGATTTAGCAAAGGAGGTGGATGAACAGATGCAGTAGTGATAGATTTTTGCAAAGCTTTTAATGTTGTATCATATAATTTACTTATCCAGAAGCTAACTGCTACAGGAATTGATAAACGCGTAGTTCTATGGGTTAAAAATTTTTTGGAAGGAAGATCGCAAAGGGTAAAAGTAGGCAAGGAGCTATCTGAAAGGGGTATGGTAAGCTCGGGAGTAGCCCAAGGCTCAGTACTGGGGCCGTTACTTTTTCTTATTTTTGTAAACGACATAACTGTCAATATAAAATGCCAGATAAGATTGTTTGCAGACGATTGTATTATTTACAATAAAATTAGAAATGTTGAAGATGAGACTGCTCTTCAGGGTGATTTAAATGAAATTAGTGATTGGGCTGCTGCAAATAAAATGAAAATTAACGCTGGCAAAAGTAAGCCAATTGCATTTAATAGATCTAGGGAAAAAATTCTGCAGAACTATCACATGGGTGGGGAAAAAATTCCACAGGCGGACAGCTGCAAATACTTGGGAGTTTGCTTGGCAAGTAACGCTGGATGGGCTTGCAGGTAAATTCTGTATCTAAGAAAGCGTGGAAAACACTGCACTTCTTAATGAGGATATTAAAAAAGGGGAGTGCAAAGTCCAGGGAAATCGCGTACAAGTCCTTAGTGCGGCCAGTCATGGAATTTGGAGTAACTTGTTAGGACCCGTATACAGTAAATCAAATTGATTCGTTAGAAAAGATCCAGAAAAGGGCTATAAAATTCATAAAAAGGGGTAAATATTTTGGGCCTATAAACGCTGAGGAGATAAAATGGGAACCGTTGAAAGTTAGGCGTGAGAAACAGAGGTTGTGCGCTTTATTTAAAGCTTACGCTGGCTTAAACGCATTGGAGGACGTTACTGACAAACTGGAAAACCCAACTTGCTATGCACGAAATGATCATCCGTTCAAAATTAAGGGTAGAAGATACAGAACTGATGTGGGAAAGTTCTCCTTTGTAAATAGAACCATAAAAGACTGGAATGAATTGCCTGGAGCAGCCTTTCAGGCTTGTCCCCTGACTCTGAAGAAATTTAGGAAAAATCTTGATTTTAATGTTGGATAATTTTTGTAAATATTCCTTAAATGAAATGCTTGTGATTTTATATTGTTGTAAATACAAATGTTAAATTGGTTGGTGATTCTAATTATGAAATTAATTAATCTGAATTGAGAGAAAAATTAATGTTTTCATATTTGTGAAATAACTATTATATCTAGCTTACAAAGTCATAAATTCTCAGCTGTGATTTATTGTTTATATATCTTGTATACATATATAACTCTGCCACCGGCTGATACCCACTTGCAGAGAAATAAATACATACAATAAATACATACAGATATTTAGAATTAGAATGTCTCATTTTATAATTTTAAATGCCTTTTGTTAATTTCATTCATATTTGAAAGTTGTTGCAGAGTATTGACAGTTTCATAATATTTAATAGAAATACATTTTTCGTTAAAAAGCACTGAATTCATGAACCAATTATTACATAATGTTAAAATAACTTTTCAGTTTATATATGTATGAAACAAGTTACTAAATACAATGCTTTATACTTATTTTCATCCTATGCATATTTTATGTGCTTTCATGGTAGAATGGCACTTATGGTTATGTGATGCTTTTATTAAAAGAATCCTAATTTATTTTGTTGGCTACACAAGAAGCCCTGCTTTATTTGTTTCTGGTCCATTTGCTTAAGATAACAATGTCAAAGTTGGAACAGACTATGTAATTTACAGGCCTACCATTCTGTTACAGCATGGAACAGATGAAGACTTATTTACCACAAAATCACCAAGGTAAGCGCTCTGGTTGTAATGCATTTCCTTTACATTTTTTCTGCATTTGTTTGTAGTGATATGTACGGAACTATTTTACATATTTAATGAGCAAAATGAAATTCATTCATCCAGAAATATTAGTGACTGCCTCCAGGCACATTTTTAAGTTCCTGTTAGTGTTATGCAACTGTTCTTTGAATATAAGGAGTTTAATACAGTTTTTTTATCAAGTTATGTAATTGACTATCCATAGATGTATTGTCATATTTTAGATTTAGAAATTTGTACCCATAGAAATCTAAATGAGAATAAAAATGCATAAAATGTTTTCAACGCTGAAAATTATAACAACTAAATATTTACACCATATCATTAGAAACCTGGCAATGGCACCATATATGGTTAGATAGAGACAGATATATTCCTTTTTAATTTCAAACTGACTTTGAAGGCTGAGACAAGTTACAGAAGAACCAATGCTGAATGCATCTGCGGGTGTTAGAATTGGAAGTTGGAACACACATATACCAGGGTTTCTTCCAGTTTCATATTTTGAGCTTGCAACTAGAGCAAAGTCTAGTAGCTGTTTCCTGTCTCAGTCACTAGAGTAATCTCTGTAGTGAAAAGTCTGATATGTACAATATAAATACTGCTCACAAAAAGCTAAATGTTGGCCAAGTCTTGATTTTGAATCCTGGGGCCTGGAAGAGCATCCCATCAGTGGTGAATTCCCCCATTAAAATGTTTGTATATAAACTTTGTCATTCTCATTCTGATTACCATGCTCTTTTGTTCTAAAAGAGTCTTAGAGCTTCTGTGTAACATATTATGAAAATTGTTTGCATCTGTTCAGTTGTGTGTTTTGAGATAGTTTTTTTTAAATCCTATAGTTAAGTCATTTTATTTATTTATAAACTATTAGAATTTGCATCTAGTTAGTTGTAAAAAAACATTATTTTTATCCTTCTTGAATTGCATCTTTTATTATTAATGGCGGCATCCTATGTTTACTGATTGTGCTGCCACCATATTCTGTTATTACAGTATTATTTGCTGAAGCAAGTAATGAGTTAATTTATATTTTGTAAAAAATAAAAAATACAAGAAAAGAGACTAATGCCAGAATAATTTCTGGTAATTGAATTACATGTACTCAATTACTCCTCAACCTTTCTGTACCAGAGAGACAGAAAATTAGCATTTTACACAAGCCAGATAATAAATCACACATCTATTCACATTACTGATAATGACACATGCATTAAAACTGTTCTTTTAAGACGTTTTAGGAAAACAAAAGTTTTGTAACCAATAGACTCCATATTCTCTTACATTTACTTCGTTTCAGTAGTAATTGCACTCATAAAGCAGCACATCTAGGTTCTTATCTCATGAGGTAATTCAACTTTAATCATATAGATGTGAGAAACAAATGTTTTACATTTTTTCTTCTGATTTTCTAATCCGTGTGTCCTAGTAATTATTAATGATACTTTCAGATTATACAAAGATGGTGCTTCCAGCTATACATCAAATTCACAATGCAAAGATATAAAAATCAATATGGGAAAGGATAGCCCTGCTTGTGAAAGTGCTAGCAAATGTCAAGGAAGAAATTTTACAGATGTTTTACCAACAGGAACAAGTGTTTGCTCAGAAACACTTGATAGTGGGAAAACTATCAGCAAGACACCTGGTTTCAAACAAACTAATTCCATTGAGCAGAGCAACAGAAATAAACAAGATATCAATAAGGAGAACTGCAAATCTATTCTTGGTTGTGAGTACAAAAGGGTGTATAAGTGTGACAAATGTGATAAGGCTTATGCTGATTTGTCAGGTTTGAAAAGACACAAACTGATTCATGAGGGTATAAAGCCACACAAATGTAACATATGTAACAAGGCTTTTACTGACTTACATAATATGAAGAGACACAAGTTGATTCATGAGAATATAAAGCCATACAAGTGCGACATATGTGATAAGGCCTTTATGGATTTGTCAGGTTTGAAAAGGCACAAATTGATTCATGAAGGCATAAAGCCATATAAATGTAGCATTTGTAATAAGGCCTTCAATGACTTGCAACACATGAAGAGACACAGACTGATTCATGAAGAAATAAAACCACATAAGTGTGACATTTGTGACAAAGCATTTACTGATATGACAAGATTAAAAAACCACAAATTGATTCATCAGGACATAAAGCCATATAAGTGTGAGGTTTGTGAAAAGACTTTCACAAATTTGTCAAATTTCAAAAACCACAAATTAATTCATGAGGGTATTAAGCCATACAAATGTAACATTTGTAGTAAGGCTTTTACTCAGTTGCAACATTTTAAGAGACACAAACTTATTCACGAAGACATAAAACCATACAAGTGTGACGTTTGTGATAAAGGTTTTACTGATTTATCTAGTTTGAAAAGACATAAATTAATTCATGGAGGTATAAAGCCTCACAGTTGTAACATTTGTAATAAGACATTTACTCACATGCAACATTTTAACAGACACAAATTGGTTCATGAGGACATAAAGCCATACAAATGTGACACTTGTGACAAGGCTTTTATTGATGTGTCAAGTTGCAAAAGGCATAAATTGACTCATGAGAGCATAATGCCACATAAGTGTAACATTTGTGACAAGGGTTTTACTAGATTGCAAAATTTGAAAAGGCACAAATTAATGCATGAGGATAAAAAGGCAAACAAGAGGAACACATAAAAATGTTACTACTTTCTCAAATTTGAGAAGTCACAAATTGATCCGTGAGAGCAAAAAAAGCAAACAAACATAAAATTTGTGACTAGATGTCTAGTGATTTACGAAGTTTCAAAAGAGACAATTCATGAGGGCATAAAGATATGTAATAAGGCTTTAGATCTTTTCTAAAATCTTTCTAGATAGAGATTGGTTCATGAAGGCATCAAGTCGCTCAAGCATAACATTTTTGACAAAAGTTTAATTGATTTACCACATTTCAAAAGACTGTATTTGACTAATGAGTATAAAAGTTACAGTAAGTGTTGTGGTTGTGGGTATGGCTCTTTTAGTGGTTACATTTTATAAATCTTGCTTGATTCATGAAGTTATTATCTACTGAACTCTGATGGTTGTGATGGGCAATTCATTCTTTATTTTTACAGCTACTGAAAGAGTCAATTTGATGAAGGCAAATGGTGTTTTAAGTGTAAAACTGGTATTAAATTCTTTGTTGTTATTTGGAAATAATTTAGCCATCTTGAATTTTGAAAGTTATATAGTTTTTTTTTTCTGTAATTTCTTTTTGCCAACTTTCCACAATGTCGTTAATCCAAGTTATAAAATGTGAAAGAAAGTATGTGAAATAGTTTTTAACTCTTTATTTAGTTTAAAAGTGATTAAGTTGGAGACACAGTCTTTCCAACTGAAATTAAATAAAAATAAGTAGATGTGAAGGTATGCCTTGTATAAATATAAGATTTCAAATTCAGCATTACATAGGAGGACAGTAGTAATTATGTGTATAATGTTATGAGGTAATGAAAAAATCAGTTAAACTTCTAATGCAGTTTGCAAAGTAACTTCTGCTTGGCTATAAATACAAATCTGGTGTTGAAAATATATGTCATTATATTACACCTTAAACGTACGTCTTAAACTGTTCTCTAATGTAGTCACTATTTAAATTTAAGTATATGCCATGGCATTTTACAAATTCCCTCTGCACAGATATTCAGGGGCCTGCTCATTTAGCCAATCCTTTACTGCATTTCGAAGTGCATCACCATCATCAAAGAGATACAAAACACTTGTTCATGTGAGTAGATATGGAAATCACTTGGCCGCAAGTACCATTTGAAATGCTCAACAGTTATAAAGAACAATGCCAAGCAAAAATACTACATGCAATGTCAGGCATAATGCAATGTTTGTTTTAAACACCTTGTCTGAGTTTGTTTGAAATGTCACAGTACACATCTGAAGTGTATACCTTCACTCATAATAGCTAGACCACATACAGTACACAACTGACTATGAAACTCTGCTGCTGATAAATTTTGTACTAAAAGGAATCTTATTTACCCAAGGACTTCCATTTGGTAGGGCTATGTATTACAGTGCTTACCAGCATATACATGAAAGAATAAGGTTCACAGTGCCACAGCTGGATACTTACTAAATTAAGAACATGTAGAAGTGACAATCGTGGTACTCTATGCATAACTACAGAATGGAGGTTACTTTGTGTACCACCATCATACATTTCCTTTGGAACATTTTCATTGTTGTGTTTCTTTTTCTTCTAGCAAAGGTAGCATTCGTTTTTATCAGAATTTCTTTCTGTTGTCTTTATTAGTTAAGATTTTGGGAGTTACTACCAAAGTGCTCAAGCTCTTTTTGGCTGTTTACTGATATTATTGCTCTCTGCACATTCTTATATATCATTTAAACTTTTTGTCCTAATCATTTTAATTGGTGCTTTTATTTATATGTTTCTGTGCATTGTTTTACAAATCTATGTGATAAGATGCCACATCAACATGAGATTGTCCATGTTGTTGAGGTCAACAAAATTGACTGAAAATGTGATAAAATTTTACCATTGTCACATTTTCAGCATGAGCATGCTTAAAGAAAGAAATATTCTTTTATTTATGGATGCTCTTTAACTACTATGGTTCTCAGCTTCCCCATTGTATAATGGGTGTGAAAGATCACTTAATTTTGCTCAGGGCTCTCTTTTATCAGCTTTGAGGTTCTTTAACATGCTATAAATCTACGACACAGGACCAACGGCTTTACTTCTGTTCCAAAGGAAGCCATGCTAAAGATCTTTACACCCGAAAAAAATCCATGGTCTTCTACTGGGATTGAACTCATGACCTTGGATATATGATGCTAGCATGGTAATTATTACACTATGTATGCTTAGGAACCTATTGTTAATTACATTGGATATTCTGTTATTCTGGATTAAGGTTTTTGCACACTAGCCATATATATGCAACATATGGATGTCAAATATATCCCATTGTACTTTTACATAATTGTCCTCATTTATTTTAACAAACCTGGCCAGCTCCATTATACCCAATTTGAAGAAAATGCAAAATAATTTATAGCATCTATTGGCACTCAATTTATACTTTTTATGCATTTATTTATTCTTCTAATTTTTTTTTTAACATGATATGATTTATGTAGGAGTAATAGCAGGATCAGTAGGATAAATCACACTTCAGTAGTTTGTAGAAATCAAATAAACTTGGATTTATGAATTGATTATTTTTATATATTTTTTTTTTTATGTTACTGTGGACAAAGCATATTTCACAATAGTTTACAACTTAAAATTTAAATGATATAAACAAAGAAACATACAAATTAATTATATATATTCCTGAATTATAAAGTCCAGGTTAGAGTTATTAAAGACAAGACTAAAAAAAAAGAGTAATAACAGATAAACAGTAATATTAAAAGCAATAGGTATAAATCTTTTTATGAGTCATATATGAAAAAATAAACAATCTTCTAAGCGTGATTATTACAATATCTTTTAGTTTATTCTTCTTCTGGATAAATATATTCTGACCAAAGAAAAACTTTGTATTTATCCAATGAGCACTTGCCATCAGGTCTATTACCTCTATTTGTTGAAGTGTATATTTTTGCAAGAAAAATGATGTTCTGGACCTATGCATTCTTTCTGCATTTATTTCTTCTGATGAGTCTATGCATCTCGAATCTGTCAGTTGGTTTGGTTGTATAAGGACTATTTTTTTTCAACCTCTGATGGTGCATAAGGGAAAGACAAATGTGAGCCTTAAAATGATTTTAGTGCCTGAAGTTAACTACGGTCATCAGTTATTTTTCTACATTGCGACCTTACAGATTAAGACATTTACTGTATAAATGAGCTATGAAGGTTGCAGCAAGTAAATGCAAGTAGGTCTTCATATCATTGGTACGGAAATGCTGTCCTCTGAAATCTGTCTTCAGCTGCCATGGTCTTCCTGTTGCTGAAACTTTGTTTTAACTTTATGGATATTTTTGGGGAGTGTGTGTACATCCATTGTTTGGATTGTTCTTTTGAATATGGATTGTAATTAAGAATCCATGTTTCATCCCATGTCACAAGTCTTTTGGGAATTGACCATGCACAAAGTTTTCAATAGTCTAGTTGTTCTGTAACAACTGTGAACAGAGCTGACCATGAAATGTTTGGAAATTCTACAGTTAACTCACTGATGGTAAACCTCTGTCTCTCTTTAAGCACTTAATCAACAAGGTCTTCACTAGCAACATATTTGGGTCCTGGTCTACCTTCATCATGAATATCAGTTTGGCCTTCTTTAAATTTTATACACTATTTATGCTAACAACCCTACTCATATGTTTTGAGCCATAAACATGGCTTGTTCTACAATGGATTTCTTCTGCATTACTCCCTTCTGCTTGTAGAAAAGAAGTAATGCTTTATATTTGCATTTGACTGGAGAATCAATGATCCCATGTTGAAGTCCATGTAGCTTGGCTATGAATGATGTATTGAACTTTGTCTTTGGAGGTATGTAAAACTAAGTTATCTGTGCTGTAGCACAGTGTGCAAGTCCACCTCTTCATGACTTTCTGGTCATGTAGCAGAACAATCAGAAATTAAACCCTCATATATTCCTTTTATATTTGGCTGTACTGTGAAATGCTGAAAGGAAAATTTTCTGCAAGATCCTAACATGCCTAATACTGGGAAGAATGAATTAACTCTTTTACTATTTGTAGATATTGCCATCATATTGATCCTTCTAGTGCTGCTAGCTGAAATGAGACCATGAACTTCGTCATATACTAGATAGTTGGATGATCTTAGTTCTTGAGCAGTCATTAATTGGATGTTGTGATGGCAGGAATTTTGAACTAATTCTTCATAAAGGCAAGAACGCAAAACATGAGCAGGAGTTTGTCTTTGTGGCATTGCTTGGTTTTTGCTATGGAGGGCACATGAACCAGACATTTTAAGTGCTTCCTGCTCTCCACTGGATGTTATCCCTTTGTTGGTCAATGTGTGAGTGCTGCGTTCACTTTGATTAATACATCTTGTTATCTTGTCTACTTTTAAATCAAAATATTTCATACTACGTGTACCTTTCAAAGCATGCTTATGGAGCAAGTTATTGTATCCTACAGAGCATTTCAATATTTGAATTACCTACAAATGAAAAAAGAATTAACTCATGTACTGCTCACATGTCGACCATTGATGGATCAAGTGTTGTCGGCTTATCATAATATTGTGTCTTCATTCAGGCGATACTTCCTAGGTGGGGCTATCCTAGGATAGAAGCATATAGCTAATTTTACATGTTAATTAGGTAACGCAAAAGTATTTGAAGTGAAGTATATGTGACTTCCACCAAAGTATGGATCATCTTTTCCCTTATGAATATTGTGGGAATAAACGGAGAGGTTATTTACCTTTCAAATACAAGTGTGGATATACCCAGGAGAATGTTCCTGAAGAACTTTCCTCTTGCTCTAACAACATCACACATGATTTCCAGAACTTCAACTCTTGTCCTCCAATTGGAACTTCGAGTTCATCTAGCACAAATTCCACACTAAGAAAGCTGGGACGCCTAATAAGCCCAGTACCAGCACAGGAAGAGAGAAATGCGCCTTCTGCTCTAAAGGAAAAAAACACAAAACAATGGTAAGATGTACTGAATGCCATCTGCCCATGTGTGAAGAACACACAATTACGTTGTGTAGGAAATGTCTTAGACATGAAGACTGTTCTGAAGACAGATATGCTACTTAGAAAATAGTAAAACTATTCAGAAAGAAATTCATGTGGCAGTTTGAAAATTGCACACAAAAAAGACCTTTCTACATGATAAATAATTACTATGTAGGTTCTAGTTGATATAAACAATCTTACTAGAATATTTAGTGCACCTATTTTGTCGTAAACTTTCCAATTCACATGCTGTGTTGTGCAGTCTCTTTATAGAACAGTGTTATGTGTTGTAATGTAAACAGAGCATAGCACTCTATATGTGTTTAGTGTATTATGTCCATTGTAAATTGTGGTACTAGAAGATGGTTTTGTGGAGGAATGTAAAAAGTCTGTCATAATAAATTTATGGCACCATGTCATCAAAGTATTTTGCTGCTACTAAAGAAAGCGAGTTAGACATTAATGAAATAGAATGAAACATTAGCTTAGGCTTCCGTTGTTTACTATTATACCATTTATTTAATAAGGGAAATCCTAGAAAAGCATATTGAAAAGGGACAGTCATATTTACTAAATGTAACCATAAAATAGTGTACTAAAACTTGGGTAGACACTTTGCGGCCCCACACTCACATGTCGACCATCTGTGTTAGCATAGTGGCCTCGACCAACGACGGTTTCAACCTGGATTATCTCATATTGAAGAGTAGGCTTGTGGATATTCCTGATAATGAGTTGTAGAGTCCTTTTTGGAGAAGGTGTGACCAGGATTCTGTTTCTTTTTCTTTTAATGGTTTTCTTATGCAACATACATCTTAGGGTTCTGTCTGTGGATTCTTTATCCCTTGTCTGGTTTCAGGTGATTAAGATGTTTTATATACTTGGTACTCTCGCATGAATATGTGTTAGGGGATACAAATGTGATGTTTGTAATAGTTTTTTCATGAGTTAATGTGCTGCAGGAAAGTTTCCCATTCAGCTCTGAGAGCTCTAGACATTTGTATCTCATGAAGGAGTAAGGCATATTGTCTGGTGTGTCTTGTCTGTTTCGAGTTTCATGAATTTCTTTGTGGGTACCTTTGATAAGATTGTCACAGCCATTAAGAAAGTTTTTGGTTATGTTTGTAACATTAGTTGTTTGGAAAGGGTAGACTAAAGATGTTTTTATGGCTGTATTTAAAATAATAAATATCTCTTTAGCTTTAAATGGTATTGAAGATGCTTAAAGATTTAGTTAATTTCTCAACTTTATACATGATAAATAGTTATTGCAGCCAAAAAATTGGAAAAAGCTTCATATGTATGTTTGTGAATAGCATAAATCAACTAAAAGTATGATAAATTCCAAAATGTATATATAACATCAGCAACTTTCAAGAATGGGACATGAATTTGAAGAATCTTTCCTGCTTCAAACTAATCTATACATGGAAACACTTTTGAAATTTTTGATTTTTCTCAAAAATGGCTCTAACAATTCTAATAATGTAATTTATGTGACAAATGAAATGTTTTTTTTTTTAATTTCTTTGGAATGAGTTCTGAAGTCATCTTTATTCTGAATGACTTCTACAAATGCTAAACTTTAAGAGATAGACAAAAACTTACTATATAACAAATATAGATCTGGTCAAAAGATACAAGTTGTGTCAAATGCATTTTTGTTCTGTAGCTAACCATTTCTGAGATATTGTTTATTTATGGGTTTAAATTTTCCAATAATTACACGTTTCTCAAATGAGAAGTCATTCATATTTTTTAATCGTGAACAAGCAAAGAGTTTCATATCATATTACCATTCATAGTGACAAGGTTTTAAGAGATTTGACTGTCCTTTTGTTTATTTAGTTTTTTGTTACCCTTGTAAATGGAAAATAATATCCTAATAAAAGTCCTGAAACCTGGTTAATCATATGAGAAGTTGAATGAAATTGGTGAAAGTATGCTTAAATGATTTCAGGGGTCCAAGGAGCTTAAATTTACTTGACATTTGTCTTCTCAGGATTTGGGAAAACCCTAACAAGGACATCTGATTAATTTACTGTAATGAAGATTTGAACTTGTGATTCGTTGAATATGGAGCAGGCATGCTTACCCCAGACTACTGAGGTGGGCTATGTTTATTTTGATTAGTATGAAATAGAAAATAAGCTTTTATAAAAACAGTTACAATGTAGGCAGGAAAGTTATGCGAATCAGAATTAATTTTTCCATTTATTTTGCGATATTATTATTTATGTCAAAGCTAATTGAACCTGGGCAGGAAGCTTCAAAGTATTTAATTAAGTCATTTTTTTAATAATGGTAAGAGTTGGTTTAAGATGATGGTGGATTTTAGATTCAGAGAGATATGCTGCAAAAGCTTAATAGAAAAGATGGTAAAAGTGGAAAGTCAGGTAAACATTGAAACCAGATACTGTTGGAAGTGAAGGCAACTGATAGATACAATAGAAAGGAAATAATGTTATCTATGAGTGCTCCGAAATTGAGGCCAAATAAATATGAGGTGAATAGTGTTAAGTGTTATGGTAAAGGTATGTGCATGAATGAAGACATACCAAGGAGTCAGTGAGTAGTAGGGCTTTAGGGTGTTCAACTACAGAGGTTATTAGTGCCCCAACAACAACAAGAAGTTAAAAATCGAAACACTAGGCCTGCACTTAAAACTTAAAAGCACAATAAAAAAAGAGGCTGCAAGCAGCTGTGGAACATAAATAAAATCAAAAGAGGCATAAAACATCAGCCACAGCTGAAAAAAGTTAGACAAAATAAAATTACCCATAGCACAAGGTCAAAGATTAAAAACAGTTAAAAGCAACAAAGCTAAGACATTAAAACAAAGGCTAAAGACGCTTAGCTAAACCTGACATCAGTAAAAAGGTCAAAAACATTACCTACCACTTCTTGCTGTGACACAGGGATAAAACAAACGTAAAAACTAAATCGTGAAGTTAAAAGTCACTGTAGATAGAAATTTAAAAACGCGGTCCACCGCTATGGCATCATCCACCAGGACCTCCCCAAGAGAGACCGGCAGCTGCAGGGAGGCTCGAATATGCGCTAAGCTAACACACTCGAGCAACATTTGATGGACGGACAATCCTTGTCCACACATTGGACAGACGGGAGCCGGTTCCCCCTTAAGCAGGTAGCTGTGATTAAAAAATCCATGGCCGATACACAAGCCCCTGTTTAATGGAAGTTCCTTTAATACTCTGAGCTTGTTACTGCGGAACGCTCACCACTCATCATGCTAGCAAGAAAAAACCGCTCTCCGAATGACGAGCCTAAAATCTTCGTTTGTCAAACAAGGAAAAGTAGCATTGGGTTGTGTGGTCACCGCCTTGGCTGCCAAATCCGCCAGTTCATTTCCCGGTAAGCCAGCGTGACCAGGGATCCACGCAAACTGCACATTAACCTCCGAAGTGTGGAGCAGGTGGAGGGCATCAAGGGAAACGCTCATAACAAGGCAATCACCCAAACGTCGAGGGTGAACATAAGGATTGCTTTGTATGTGGCGTTCAACTCAGCAGTGTATATGGATATGTTACGATGCAAACCAAAGTAAAATGATCGTTACCATGAACAAAGGCACATCCAACACCAGCATTACAATTACTGCAACCGGTGTAAATAAAAGATCGGCCACTGTAACAGGATAAAAATTCTAAAGAAACAAATGCGGATACTAGACAGAGTCAAAGCAGATTTTCCATAAGCTGTCATCCCGGGATCTACGTGCGAGGTAGCACTTAACCAAGATGGATACACCCGTTCCCCTTCGGAAACATACGAGGCATTACAATATTGTGTTTCCGAAGGAGCTCCCGTAAACGGAAACCTGCAGGCCGTGGACTATGTAAGTGGTTGCGATATCGTTCGTCCAGCTCGGTACAGAAGAAAGGGGTAAACGTTGGATGCAAAGTCATGCACTGGAGGGAACAGCCATAATTTCCTAACAGGACATCACACCGACATCGCAGAAAATCCCCTAGAAAAGTACTGAAATTAAATACAAAATTTAGTAGTCAACGGACTTTTCTTTTTGAGCTGTAACCCCCACATACACACACGCACGCGCGGAACTGCTTTTTAAATTGTGTTGGTGTTATCATGATTATTATTCAGGGGATTCAAAACTTAACTTCGAGTGAAATCTCGGTAGGAGAAGAGTGTGCAGTTTTTAATTTAGTGAACGTATAAACGTAGATGTGTTAAATATATCCTCTTCCAAAATAGCAGACTATGAAAACTGAACGAGCAACTAAGGGAAGTAGTGTACCCAATATAGTATAGGAAATTTTACCATCCATTAACGTCCTTATTGTAATGACTACTATACCTGTTCCCTCTATATCATGTGCGTCTCTCCTCTATACTATAGTTTTTAATACTTTGGGGAAATACCGAAATTAACACGCCTATTATTAAATTTTTATGCTCATTCCCATTTAAGATATGGAATGATGTGATGGGGTAACTAGGTGTAAAAAAATCAATATTCAAGATCCGAAAATATCTGAGGACATCGTGCAGATCGCACTATGCTTCCGTTTTGCTGAAGCAAACTCTGCCTTCTTGAGGGACTACACACTACTATATACACCATTGCAACATCTGTCGAGTTAATTGCTTTTTTGTTTTGTTTTCTTAAGTTTTTAAGAAAAAAACGCAGAAAAATGGAAGGGGAGAGTTCAAGGAATATTTAATTCAATAACATGTTTCACCTGTCAGAAGTTATTATTGATAAATTACTATTACTGCAGTAAACATCGCGGCAAGGTCGTAACATAATTATGACCTAATTTCTTGGTCTAACACTACTGTTAATGATACAAAAGGCTGTACCATGTATTAAACATTGTGTTAAAGCATTAGTAGAATGTGTGATATTTAATAAAGGATTTCGGTCGAGGAATATTGCGAAATTGCAATTACATTGCACATCCGAGGAACATGCCGCCTATTTTCTCGGTTCTGGTACCACACAATTTCATAGTAATTGTTTCTCGCGATAGTTGCCAAGTGGGCGAATTAGCAAGAGTTTCTTATATACCTGAGTAGGTTGCCAATTTTATCTGCGAATTACCTTTATCAATACTTCTAAACTGTCTTTCCTAGTTGAATACTTAAAAATCTAAAAACAATACAGAATCGTTTCATTAAATATACCACCGGAAAATCCCGTAAATAAGTACACAACCTGTGCATTAAAATATTTCACTAAGTGTACCACCGACACTTCACTTAAATAAGTACACTTACCTATGTATTGATGTATTTCCATGTCCTTGTTTTTGCTTCTACTATTCGAGAAACTACAACCAAACACCGCACACGCATTGACGATTATAGTGGTCTAAATTTACTGCCTAGTTGAAGATTTAACACCCAAAATCAATTAAATAGGTACGCTAAGCTATGTTTTGAAACACACTACTGTGTCAAGAAAGCTCCGGGAATTTCCCAATAAAACACAGAAAATGAACTATTCATCTAATTTTATTTTATCGCCTTCAAAGTAGGCCTTTTCTGAAATTATACATTTATGCCAACGAAAATCCAATCATCAAAACATTTTTGTAGGCACTTTTAGGAATCGATGTTAATTGTCGCCGCGAATTTTTCTTTATGGCTTCTATCAACTGAAAACGGGTGCCTCGAAGTGGTAACTTGAGTTTTGGGAAGAGAAAGAAATCAGGAGCCAGAACAGGTGAATACGGTGGTTGTTCGATGAAATTTGTTGAGTTTTTGGCCAGAAATTTGTTCACAATAATAGCCTTGTGAGTTGGTGCGTTATCGTGGTGCAGAATCCATGAGTTGTCGTTCCACAAATCTGGCCTTTTCTGCCGTATTTGTTCTCTACAAACGCCGCATAACGCTCAGATAATAGTCTTTATTTACCATCTGACCTTCTGGCAAGAATTCTGAGTGCACGACACCGCGATAATCGAAAAAAAAAAAAAAAAACTGTCAATACTACCTTTAGTTTTGATCAAGTTTGACGTGCCCTTTTGGGTTTCGGTTCAGTCGGAAGGTGCCATTCGGAAGCTTGTTGACTGGTTTGAGTGTCAAACTCGTAAACCCGCGTCTCATCACCAGTTACAATGCGTTTCAAGAATGTGGGGTTGAAACTGGCTCGTTCTAGCATGTCTTCAGCACAACTTACGCGATTGAGTTCTTGTAGAAAATTCAAGTATTTCGGAACTAACCGAGCTGAAACGCGTGTCATGCCCAAACAATCGTTTTAAAATGATACGAATCGATTCGTGAGACACAGAAAGTTCAGCGGCAATCTCTCTCAGACCGAAATGACGATTTTCAGACACCAATTTCTTCACTTTAGCGATGTTCAGTTCAATTGAAACCGTTGATGACCGACCAGAGCGAGGCAATCTTCCACCATATCTCGACCACTTTTGAATGCACTGTACCCCTCCTCATATGCACGTATTTTTGATAAAACCGATTCACCGTAAGCCCTCTGTAACATTTTCAGCGATTCGGCAAACGAAATATCATTTGCATTGCAAAATTTTTCACAGTATTTGTATCCATCGTTAAATCGCAAATCACCTTTGGGATGAACTAACAAAATGGCGTATTGTAAACAAACTAGATGACAGATGACAATCAAACTCGGCGTGGGTATAGAGGAAAGTTGTACCCACTTAGCAATAACAATAATTTCGAATGCCCTTTTAAACAGGATTTTTAATTCTCAATTCCTGGTACTTTCTTGACAGAATGCATTTCTCCTTCCTGTTTCTTGCCTCTACTTCACTCCAATCAAATATCACACGTATGTTGACCATTATACTGTTTAAAACTTACACACTAAATTTACTGATTAATTGAACATTTAACACTACAAAATCTTATTTTGTATGCACATTTAACCCATACAAGGCATGCTCATCTCAAAAGTGTAGTGCCTAACTATCGCGGCTGCTCGAAAATCCTGCTTCACCAACCACATAAGGATGCATAAGGATAGGGCATTTCTGATCTAATCTCTCTATATATCTGTAATGCAGATCAACTTTCAGAAAATTCCCTATCAGTGTCGTCCGTGAGGTAGAAAATAGACCTAAAATGCTGTATACTGAGCAATGAAATAGTGCAAACTAAAAGCTACGTAGGTAGCCACTATGTTACTTGCCATCCAGCCCTTTAAGAAATCAAAGATTTCTGTTATTTGAAGTTATCTGTATTGCATAACCACAAAATTAAAAAACCAAAAGTTCTTCATTGTTATAGTGTGCGACTTTTCGGATCCTTTAACTCCTAAGCCAATTAATGATTATAATGTGGTTATTGTAATTCATACCACATCAACAATTAAGAAGTGTTTCTAATAAAACACACGCACACGTCATGTTATGTTGGAAACATAAAAAGGAACATAAACCTATTTGCATGCAGTATTCACACATTCAAAATATACTGAATACCCGTAAGCACATATGACATAATATACCTTTTTATGTTTGAAAAAAAAAAAGAAGGAAACAATGGGTTAAATTGACTTATTCACGGTCCACATCATCTACGTACTGGCCGATTATTTCAAGATCTTATGTGAGGACCTACAAGCAACTACTAATACCTGTGGCGGCAAAAGAAACGCTCCAATATAGAAATTATGTTCTTCACAAGAGGGTTCTAATAGCCCTCTTGGTTCCTATGTTCCATAAGCAATAATGACTTCACGTTACCATTACAACCTTTCCAAACAAAGGAAATGCTGAATCCTACCTGCGGAAATGAATTTCTTCTCTAGAGGGTTGAACTGTCGTGTCAACCCCGTGACCTTTCTTCCGAAGGAAGACGGCATCTCCGAAAATCACCGCCTTCAACGTGATACAAAGAATAGAAAGTTGGTAGCTCCAAAGTCTACACTACCTGAACTAAACATTTCACAACATCGACAAGGTTGATTACTGCATTAAAGATTCTTTTTAAAGCGAATTAGGAAATGGCGTAAGCAGGAATTATTAGGTGTAAAACTCATCTGGCCGGCAGCTTCTGCTCTAAACTGAACGTATTTCTTATTTTTATACTCTGGAGTGGGTATTCATGCTAAAACCAATTAAGAAGCAATATATCTAAAAAAAAAAATGAATGCGTACATTTACGAGTGCCCCCCAAAATGCACGTACATGCAATAAGAAACAACAAAATGTATAAGGATGGAGCAGGGTGCTTGAATTATATAAGCCTTATAAAACTGCCAAATAATGTAAGCCAATAATGACAATTCAAAACTTTAAATCAAACAGAGGACACATTTGCACAATCACTCTGTTTGTTGAGTTGGAAAAATCTAAATTTTCAGTGTACATTGTCATTAGGAAAATAATATTAAATTTGCACTATAAATTATATATTCATTTCATTTATTTCATCTATAAAACATTTATATCTTATTAGATACGTTAATAAAAAGGTAACAACATTACAACTAGGATTATAATATACATTTTGAAGACATTACTAAGAGTAAACAATTAACCTAGATTGCAAAAATTCAGCAACTGAATAATAGCATTTTTTCATTACAAAGTTTTGAAAACATTTCTTTAAACCTTGGATAGATTTCATAGTCTTTATTTTAGCAGGTGGATACCTTTATAATAGAAGCTATTCTTAAATAATTGGGAGTTATGAGGTGCAATGTGTAATTTTGACTTGTTCTTGTATCAAGCGTATGAACGTCTAAATTAACAGCAAGTGTTTCAATGCGTATTTGTAGTTGCACAATAGTTTCATTAGTGGTGTAATGTTGAACTCTCTAAAATATCTGGTACTATAAGGTAAATTGAGCATAATTCTGATTACTTGTTTAAATGTTTTAATCGCCGGAGAATACAAATTTTTATTTTTTAATAATAATTTTACAGTAATACGAGATATATTACATGTCAGTTTTATAGTTACTTTTATATAGCCTCTTTGAAATTTGGGTCTAAATAAACTAAAAGTTTGATGTGCTCCATATTAACTACTTATAGCACCGCAGGCGGTGACACTGATGATACATGAATGAAGATGGAGCACCGGTGGAATGTGATGGCGGGGGAAACCGGAGAACCCGGAGAAAACCCGCCCCAGTGCTCCATATTAAAGCAGTAATGAGCAACCATTAACGAATAAAAGAATTAATGAATAAATATTGCGTGTCTCTTTGCTGAGGAATTGAGATGTGATAATCATGTAAGGCCTGTTCCAGTCATTTGGGAGCCAGATCCTGTTTTTAGGAAGAAAGTAAAAAGGAGACCCATGAAGGTTAAATATATCTCATATGTAAAAAGTTATGGCCCCCTTCCAATATCAAACAGTTCATTTAGTCTCTTTCATCAAAACATTAGAGGACTAAAAAGTAAATTAGACGAGTTAAGTATACACATTCAAGAGTTAAATTATATTTCAGTAATTTGCGTAACAGAGCACTACATAACAGAAGCAGAGCTGATAAGTGTGAATCTCAATAAGTACATAATGTCTTCTAGTTTTTGTAGAAGTAGATTCAACTGTGGATGAATGAGTATATATGTTAAAAACAAAATACAGTTCACTAACATAAACGTTGCCCTGTTTTGTGAAGAAAAAGAATTTGAATGCAGTTCAGTAAAAATAGAACATGGTAGCGACATATATATTATACTAGTATACTAGTACTGTATAGGGCTCCCTCAAGTAACTTCGAGGTTTTATAAATAGATTAAAAAGAACCATCATAGTTTGTGGTGACTTTAACGTAAACACACTTAATGATACTGAACTTAATACCAGGCTCGCTTCCCTGCTACATACTTCTAACTTGGAATATAAATTGATTTTTCAACTAGAACACATATGAACACTGCAAGCACTATAGAGAACATTTTCCTTGATGCAGAAAAAATTCCGAATTATGTAGCAACTCCTATTGTAAATGGTATGTTGGACCACGATACTCAGATATTGTCATAGCCTGCCATAGAAACCAAACAGACTGATAATAGGATAGGTATGATTACAATAAAAATCATTAATGAAGAGTACATCAATATTTTTAAACTAATGTTGAAAAAAGGACTAAAATCTATGTAATGACCATATAAATGACAAATTTGATGAATTTCTCAAAACTGCTCCATTAGTATTTGAAGCTACTTTCTCCAAGAAAAATATATTCATTACAGGTTAAAAAGGCCAAACTTTGGATTGCTGCTATGGGGTAGTCCTACAGTTGGTACTTATCAATTAATCATATTTACGCAAGCAATGAGCATTCTTCTGTTTATTTCTTTTTTTCTTCTTCAGGAGTGGGATATTACATAAATACCACATGGATATACCTTTTACTATATGTGTTAATTGCTTCTAGTAACTTCTTCACCAATAGAAGCAAAAAAAAAAAAAAAAAAAAACTAGGAAGCACACCACAAACTGTACAGCGAATGTCAATCTCAATTGCTTATTTCTCCACGAAGTTTCTAATTTGTAGGACATGATTAACTTGAATAACGTATTGATATGCGTGAAACAACGATTACACTCGAGCTGTCGCGATTACTGGGACACCACAAATTCTTTAAGTTATTTGCGTAACACGTACGTCTGCTCCTTGCAGTTTTTCAACTTCGACTCCCAAAACTTACATCTGGAAAGTGGCTCCAGCACACATATCTTAGGGAAACCTTGCTTTGCTCAGCCGGATCATATGTCCGATTATCTGTTGCCACCATCCCTGGGGTGGATGGGCTTGCAGTTGTACGTTATATTCAAGATTGTACAATATTACTGTTTGTCAACGTGTTTGACAATTATTACTATTATACCATTATTAATTACCTCGGTCAATAATGAACTGTCTCAGCTGGTATAAGAGAAACCTGGAGGTACACAATGCGATATAGAATTTATCGCTATAGAAAACAGCGTCACGCTTAGTACCGAGCCCTGCGGCACTCCGTTCTCTTGATTAAAATGGTTAGAAAAAAACCGAGCCGACCCTTTCTCGAAAAACGCGGTCCCACATAAACTCCTGGATGAACAACGGTAGACGCCACGTATATTCCAACTGTGGAGAGAGCATAAAATCCCTGCCCACCAACACGCATCGTAAGCCTTCTCGAGGTCTAAAGATATTCCAACCTTCTGACATTCTGAAGAAAGCCGTTAAGGATCTGCGTCGATAGGGACACGAGGTGAATCGTAGAAACGTCTTCGAACACCAAATTGGAAATTGGTCAGAAGATTGTGGGATTCAAACCACCACACCAACCGCCAATTTATCATGCGTTCTTTCACCTTGCAGACACAGCTAGTGAGGGAAATTGGACGGTAGCTGGAAAGAAGGTAACGGTCCTTTCAAGGTTTCAAAATAGGCATGATGATGGCCTCCCGCCACTGAGTTGGAAAAAGTGGCATCTACCCAGACACGATTGTAGACCTCGAGGAGGAAAGCCTTATCCGCAGGAGAGAGATGTTGCAATATTTGGACCTGACGCAGAGTTTCGAGAAGATGAGAGGGCATTGTCTAGCTCCGCCATGGTGAAAAGGCAGTGGCAGTCTTCAAGTTTCCAGATAGGAAAGCAAAACCTTGAGAAATAATCTGGGACTTAACTGGAAGAAACTCAGGCGAACAATTATCTGAGCTAGAGACCTGAGCAAAAGTACTGCCCAGAGTGTTGCCCATGTCAAACGTGTCAACCACAGCGCCTGCCGCAATTTTTAGACCAGCGATCGGCATATGGGTCGGTTTTCTGGCTACACGTCTTAACTTATCCCAGACGACAGAGGAAGGTATATATCGGTTAAAGAAGCCTACAAACTGGCTGCATGATTGCCTTTTGGTGTCCTTAATAACTTGTCTAATTTGGAGCGCATTTTTTTTATATTGTATTAAGTTTTCCAGCGTAGGGCGACGCTAGAAAATCGGTAAATCACGTCTGCGCGCACAAATGGCATCCCGATATTTAGCAGTCCACCAAGAAACAGGAAATCGACGAGGTTAGCCAAATAGACTACCTTCCGCGGTTCGCCGTGGAATAGACTGTTCAGCAGCAGAGGGAATAGTGGCTGTGAGGTGTTCGACTAAAACTTCCGCCGGGTCGTGCTTGCGGCGGTGAAAAACAGCCAAATGGGAATAAAGGTTCCAGTTGGTTCGGTCTAAGCGCCATCTGGGTAAGCGTGCGGAACATAAGTCGTGTGCTAAAAGACTTAGAAGAACTGGAAAGTGGTTACTAGAGTATAGATCAGAGATGACAGTCCATTGTAAGGAAACTGCTAACTGCGGAGAACAAATAGCTATGTCGAGGTGTGTTAAACTATTGAAGGTTCTCCGGTATTCAGGAGAGAGAGATTATGACTGTTCAAGAATTCAGCAATTAGATGACCTCTGCACAAGCCCAATGGAAGTCCCAAATTGGGTGTTGGGCATTCACGTCCCCTCCAACAGCAATGGTGTTGGTAGCTGGGAAACTAGTTCGTCTAAATCAATGCGCGAGAGGTCAGCAGATGGAGGCAGATACATACTACAAATTGTGAATATTATAGATGCCAGCGTAATACTGACAGCAACGGACTGGATGGCACACTGTAAGGGCACGGATTCAGCATAAAGACAATCTCTGACGAGTAGCATAATGCCTCCATGTGCAGGAACACCCTGCTCCGGTGATAAATCGCACCGTACAGCAGAGTAATGCCTGAATGTGACGATGTCATGGGGACGGAGCTTGGTCTCTTGTAAGCTGACGACCAATGGTTGATACTGGTTGAGCAACAGTTCTAGCTCTGAATGACGTGGTCCAATTCCGCGTATGTTCTACTGTAGGATAGCCATGGTCTATAATATGGGATAAGGTGTAAATCGAAAGACATTTCTGCAGATTGGGCTGTGCTGGTTGGTTCAATTTGTTCTTTTTCGGGATTGGGCTTGTACTGTTTTCAGGAGCACCATCCTGTCGTTTCCACACTGTCCGTCTAGCAGTGGTGGCAGAATCCTCCTATTCCATCTATTCCACAGGAGAGGACCCCTTTCCAAAAGAAAGTTTCGGTTCGAGAACCTCGAACCTATTTGAGATGCTGATCGACGGAGATGTTCGTCGTCGATGTACACCCCCACTAGAAGATTCTCCCGAAGAGGTTCTGCTTGGAGAGGGGCGCTGAGTTTTCCATCCCTTCGATGGTTCGGGAGGAAAATTTACATGGTCTTTTAAAAAGTCGGTCTGGTCTTAAATGTCTTTGCTGGTGTAGAACTGGTGACGAGTAAGCTGGTCTTTGTGACCGAGGTTGAAGGCTTGGGTGATACTTTCTCTGTACTACTCTTTAAATGAACGGGTATGGTAGATGTTGATGCCGTAACAGTCATAAAAGTTGAGGCTTTTTGGTGTGGTTTAGCCATCAGAATCTTTTCAGAAATTTTGACCCCGTTCATATCGCTAGTGTGAGTTACGATTTTCCGCCTCGGAATAGGTTTAGCTACAATTGAGCTGTACGTACCAGAGCGCGGGACAGAGGGTTGGCGGGTGCGCAGCAGCTTCCGGGCTTCCGAGGAGGACATCTTCTCTTTCACCCGGATCTCCTGCATCGCTCTCTCCTCTGCATAACGGGGACTGTCGCGAGAACTAAATGAATGTTCGCCGCCGCAGTTAATGCACAATGGAGGGGAAGTACACATTCCATCGTGCGTGGCGTCCCCACAAATGGCACATCTAGACTGACCAGTACAAAATGCACTTGTGTGCCCATAGTGCTGACACTTGTACATCTGCGTGGGTTGAGAGTGAAGGGCCTAACCTGGATGGCTTCGTACCCTGCCCTTAAACCTTTGCGGGAGATCTACCCTATCAAAGCAAGGAACAGGGTACGGGTAGGCATAAATTCACCATTTACTTTGCGTTGGACCCTATACACAGATGTAACGTCTTGTTTCGCATGATTCTCTTTGCTAAATCTGTCTAAAGCGCGGGTGGTAACAACACCGCGCGAGGAGTTCAAGGTTTTATGTTTTTCCACCTTAACTGGGTAACTGCCTAACATAGTGGCTCGTACTAATTTAGAGGCCTGGGATGCTGTAACTGCCTCTACCGTTTCGCGCTCGTACGCAAGATTGAACAGAACCAGGAGTTTTATCTAGGCCCTTCTGAATGGCAAAAGGGGTGACAGACGTGAAGTTTCTACTTTCCTCCGTTCGAGTGACAACTAAGTAGCGAGAACCATATGACTCAACTACTTCTTTTCCTTGGATATTAAAGATTGGTTTATGTTTTCCTATAAAAAAAAGTGTATAAATTCATCCCCCAGTGCTCCCCACCCAACACGGAGCCCAACAAGGGGTCACCCCACTGGGGTGACAGCAATACACAGGGGATATAGCAGGCCCGCCGTCCCACTCACCCTGGAGTTCGGTATAATACCTAGTCCTGGCCGATTGATTAGGGTGGGTTAGTCCGTAGCTTTCCGTTTAGGGAAGCAGAAACCAAAGCTGTGCATTAGGCTGCGCACCGTCCCCATTTACTGAAAATCAGAAGCACATACCCAGATGCGCAACCCTCAACCGACCGGGATATTCCTTTCCACCAACACGCGTCTCCACCAACGGCCTACACATGGGTGGGCATTTTAACCTACTCACTCCCTCACCACTCTCAGGTTGCTCACAGAGGGAGTCAAGGTTGGCTTGGAGCCCCGGGTGCGCCTAACCCGTACCTACCGTAGTAGGCCTCTAGGGGGATTATTGGGGATGGGTGTTTTATAGGTTATGATGCATGTTCCGTTTGACTGACGTGTTCAACATCCCTGATCTCTTGCTCGCAGTGGGACCAAATGAACAAATACAAACAAAAAATCAATACATTACATCTATGTTCTACTACCTAATCTGTCTGGCTGACAGTTTTTATTAAAGGTTGCTCTGGATTATAATGGGGCTGAATTATATTGGTAAACTTTAACGTACGACATGATTTGACATCCTAACCAAAATTAGTCTGAATTTGTGTTCAAATAATGGACTTATTTTCCCTGAATCTTAAACCAAATATACACATTTGTGTAAATTACAAATCCGGCACAAGGATTAATTGCTATTATTACTATAAGTTGGTGATGCTCTGAAGTGGGTTATAGGGTTAGTTTCAATTCTTAAAAATTTATGTGTTTATGATGGTACTATCACATAGCTTTACCGTAAGTTAAAGCCATAAGATTGTGTCCTAAACAATATATTCAGTGTGGCGCTTTTACAAATAAGCTGTTCTGTACCTTGTCTCCACTCTCTGGTTGGAACTAATGAACTATCTTTGAGTATCGAAATCTCTGGAAGTTTAGTAGGGCAAGCTAACCTGTAAAGAAACGATTCTATTGTGCGATATATTTTTTCACCAATGTTCTGCTTCGTATGTTTACCTGAGTTTA
This sequence comes from Hymenopus coronatus, assembly GCA_030762935.1. Lineage (NCBI taxonomy): Eukaryota > Metazoa > Arthropoda > Insecta > Mantodea > Hymenopodidae > Hymenopus > Hymenopus coronatus. The sequence goes on along the minus strand of CM060899.1, from coordinate 28,913,343 downwards.
ATGAACTTTTCAATCAACGGTGAGGTTTCGTGAGACACCATCTATTTTCAAAGATATTTCTTCATTATTGTAAGTAAAATGAATTGTTGTTTTCCCCTCTGCTTTACGTGTATGTTATTTCCCCTGACAATTTATTTACCTGGGTTGGTACATAAAAGTTAGACTTAAAAGGAGTGGCGTTATTTCGATACCAATAGTTCTGAGGAACCTGTTTCAAAACAGTAAAAGTCGTAGTGAAAATCGCTAGCGAGGCATTGTACCATATCTATCGCAGTGTACACACACACACACACACATTCGCGCGTGAAGTGACACACTTAGCCTGCAGTTTCTGGCCTCACCGATTATGTTCTCACATAATGTAAAATTTCAAGATATACTTTAATTTGTGATATAAATTAGTGATGGGCAAAATGGAATACTCTGTATTCGAATACTCCAAATAATCGAAATCTTCACACGAGTATCGTTTCTCGATTACCACACTCATTAATACCTGCGCTTATCGAAATCAGCCTGTGTGCATTAGCTAATTCTCGGATGCTACATTATCGTCATTCGAGTGATGTTCCCAGTTCTCACCATGGTTCTCAAATACTACACTCATTAATGCTTGTGCTATTCGAAATCAGCCTGTATTAACAGCAAGTGCTTGGATGCTACGTTATGGTGACATGCATACAGTTCTCGTCATTCTTCTGAAACAATGTATTCAATCAAAATGATGTACAAAAAATATGACATGTTATTCTCAAAATGTTGACGTTTCTGTTCAAAATTATCATGACTTATGTGTTAAGCACTGTCATTCATAATTGTTTCTTCAATTCAATTGAATACAAAATGTTTAGCAATATAGTATAATAATTTGATAATTATTTGTGTGTTAAAATTATATTTGAGAGTTACAATTGGAATATTATTAAAATATCATTACAGAATATATTTGCCAGATTCTGTTCACAACAGTCATAATATTTGGCATCATAAATTTTTAGATTCTGGAAATACAAACACGTGGTTCACAAAACATCTTTCTTTGAGAGATGTAGCATTTTGTGTGTTGTATGTATGTATAAAGTACTAAAGCATCGTTATACTGCATAATTAGCATGCTAACCTCTGGTTCCCAAGGTTGTGGAGGACGATGGCTCTTTTGGGGCTTAAAAATCCTTAGGATGGCTTCTTTCAGAGGAGTAGTAAAACCATGTCATATATTTAGAGATTCTTAAAGAACCTCAAGAGGCCTCTGAGTAAAATTAGGCAGTCTTTCAAGTCCATATAAAATTCTTTGTAATAATTAGTATGTTTCAAATGACTTGTCTCTGTGGTTATGACAATGATCACTATTAGGTACATGTATTTATAATGTGTTTCAAATGGGAAGAGTGTTACTTGGCAGCGAATGAGATGTGTTATCATGTTCTGCATTGCCGGGTTGCTATCCCTTCTGTTTTCATATTTTCCTCTCACTCGCACACTGAGCATGCAAATCTTCCAGGTAATATAATGGTCAATTTAAGGAAATTAACTATTTTACAAAATTTTATAACTTGCAGTTTTTAAATTTAAAACTAGAACATAAGAACATGCATATTTGCTTATTATGTACACGTTTTCTTAAATACTGTGTGTGTGTGCGTGCGTGCGCCCATGTGTGTGTGTGTGCATGGGCGCGCGTGTGTATTTATACAGGTGTTAATGAACTACACAGAAATAATTTGGAAGATTGTGCAGGTGACTAATATAAGTAATTTCACATCAGTGATGTGTGGTCCCTGGATAAACATAACACAGTTACATAGCATTTAATGTCTGGGTATCAGGTGCTGGTAAATCGGTATTAAAGCAAAGCAGGTTGAACAAATGGCTTAAAATGTCTTTAAAACTGCTGCCCAAGTATAGAAATATTGATGTTTGGCAGCTCATTACTAGCGTTCTCAAGATTTATTGTCGCAAAAATGTGTAAAATCTCGAACTAATCACTTGACAGTGCGACATTGAGTATTCATTAACTACGTTCTTGAGTTATGGAGCCTACACTGGAAACGTTTGTTCAACTGTTATGTTGGCTTAATGCGTAATGCGGGAAGCTGCTAACCCAAAGTTCATGAGTTCGATTCCTGTCATAGACTAAATGTTTTTTATTATTTTTTTCATTCCAGACAAAGTGCCACGATACACGCATACTGACACTTCAGAAACTTACAGCCGTTACTTTGAAATGTTAAAAAACAGGCCATAAGTCTCCTATCTCAAATTACTTATTTAAGTAATCTATATGTTCTGTGAACATATTTCGGTATAGTTCGTTAAGAGCTATATATATATATATATATAATATTATGACTATTAATTACCTAATCTTGTAATTGAATGGAACTGTCAGTTGCTCCTCCATAACACTGTCACCAGTTAAATCAAGAGACAGTAAATCATCATTTCTGCGTTTTTAAAAAACATGTAGACCCAAAAAGTAATTCTGATAGCCTGCCTCTTAGACTCTCCAATAAATTCACCACTGAAAGCCATTGCACTTGCTCTATTCTGACTAAAAAGCAACTGAAAACTGACTTGAACTCTTTAGGGACTAGGTTTAAATAAATATAAGCCCTGATTTTGAGACATAAACATAAACCTGTGTTAGCTGATGCAGTATTCTACGGCTAACAAGAGTGTGTTCGCTCTCTGTCTCTGTGCTTTGACAGCTTGCTAGGCTGTAATAATGTAATAATTTTTTTATTACCGTCTTTTCAATAGTTTACATTCCAATTCTGTGAAATTACACATGTATGTGCATATGTATATAGTAGAAGATATGCACATATGTACATACAAATAATAATAGTAATTACAGTACTTATGTGATTCTGATTGATATATTACATGGGTATGTCTATTCATGTGTATTATGAAAATTATTTGGGCTAAAAATCTGTGGGTTTTACGATTCTGCTAAAAACATTACTCCCTATCTTTGTCGTGAATTTCTCTTTATTTTTTGCAAAGTTTCAATATTTTGTCTTAGAACAAGTAGTATTTACTTGAGTCAGAATCACTTAGTGTGTTACTCCCCTGTTAAGTGGGAATGCAATATGTCAATACAGCAGCACTCCAGTTGGCTGCTGGCCTGGTAGCACTCAATGACAAACCTCATCCTCATTTGAAATTCACTGCAAGTTCCTCTTGGTAAGTTACTTTTGATTGGTGGATGTGATTTAATAATTACAACCATTTTGATAACAAACTTTTTAGGGTTGTGTTGTGCCGAGGGTTAGAACAGTCTCCTCTCACCAAGGTGGCCTGGAATCAATCCCAGTCATGTAGTATTTGTGGTGGGCAAAGCAGTGCAGGGGCAGGTTTTCTTTGGATCTCCAGTTTTGCCTGCCATTGCATTCCATTGCTACTGCGTCTTCATTCTATGTATCATCAGTGTCATATGTAGTGAAAGCGGGTGTTAAACAGTATAAATAAAACTACCATTTTAAACATGCTCAGAAAATATTAACACTTCAGTTAATCTTTTAAGACCACAACATATTTCATGAACAGGTGCTTTGGAAAACAAAAAATAGCATTGCAAATGAGATTGAAAATTGAAGTGTATGCTGTATTTTCATAAACATTTATTTATTGGGCTTTTAAAACATTTGACTATCACTTTAGCCTAGTGTATTCGCTATTTACCTTCTACCTAGAGGGAAGATAGTCATTTGAAATGAATACCTCAGAATTTGTTTTGTTTGTTGTTTTTTTTTTTCGTTTTTATGGCCCCCTTTATCTTGTGTGGTTATGTGTGGCTCTGACTTGAAAAACAAGTGGGGGATAGAGAATGATTTTGGTTAAAGTAAATTTCTTGCCCCAGCTGGGAATCAGGCCCATAACCTCTGGGTTGAGAAGATAGAACTCTGACCACCCCACTGCAGAAGCAGTCGTTTTGCTGTGTATGTATGGATGCTATGCTGCAAGGATTCATCTATGATTTGTATATTTTTGAGTAACTAGGTTACTACAAAATATGCTAAAAAATGCCTGAAAATGTAAATTTGAGCAAAATAATTCTTTTCGTTTATTTGGAAGTTTTTATAATGCTTCCACAATTTGTGAATGCCCTTACCACTTCTTAGCCCTTAATTATTTTAATACTCTTTTTTCCTGAAAATATTTAAATGGAAGTAAATAATTCCTTTTTTTGAGCTAGCAATTTCCGAAATGCTTTCAAATTCACTGATAGTATCTTTCTGCTTCTTAATCCTGAATTATTTTGTGCTTTTCAGACAACCAGGAAACAGTGGACATGCCCAAAGGCCTAATAATACAGAATTTGAGATAAATAATTCTTTTTGTTGTGATAAGAGTTTCCGAAACATTTCCATGTTTTCTGATTGACCCTTTCCACTTTAAAGGGCATCCGGGATGCCTAAAATTTTGCATAGGTATACTTAATTGACCTCAAATAGTTTGATATACATACATGCAACAAGTTCAGAAACACTCTTTTCCTTTTATACATGGGAAAAAATATTTTAATTTTACGTATATCAAGCCTTAGGCAAATTCTAAAATTTTGACCAGTGGACAATTAAGTTACCTGTATGTGTTACACACCTGCTTGTTACTTTGTACTAGCAAGAATTTAAGATTCATAAGAAGTGCATAATTTGCTGCATTATTTTGACAATCGGTAAACATATGTGGTTTAAAATAAGAACTGAAGCTTTCCTGGCGACGTGTTAATTCAAAATCTTCTCGGGCTTCTAGCCAGGTAAAAACTTGGCTAGAAGCCCGAGAAGATTTTGAATGTGTGGTTTGTCTTTATTTCTTCACTCTTTTGTCAAAAATTCTTTCAATCATTGATGATGATGACAACAACAATAGTAATAATAATGATGGTGATGATACATTTATATAATTTTGCACTACACCCTGAGTTTGTGTTGGTAACCACTCTACATACTGCTGGATTTATAGCGTCAACGTTGGCAACAGCCAACATTATGTAATCTTTACTCCTAGCAGATGACAGGATCTATGGTACACCCTTAATGTACTAAGCTTAATATAATTTTTGGTTTGCATTGCACTTTTGTTTTTGAGTTATAGTATTCAAACTCATATGTACATCCTGCTCCCCTCCCATGCACACAAAGCTTTTTTCTAAAGAAACTTTTGTTTTATTCAGTGGCTCCAAAACATGTATTTCAAGTGAAATCCTGGCATAAAATTTTTAGGTGAAATGCAATATCTTCTGAAATCTTATTCAATATTATGTATGTTGTAGAAAAAGTAAAGCACACATAATAGGAAGTTTCCAGCTCTGAATTTCATATTTCTATGCCAAAAGCCTCCAAAAAGCATAAGTTTCGAATTAATTTCATTAAATGGGTGTTTTTGACATCTGCTGTGAGGAATATGTACAGCAAGAGTCCAAGCTCTGTGTGTTTGTGGGGGCAGGAAAGATGGTTAATCGGGGGGAATTGTTAACGTATGCATTGTTGGTATTGGTTGGTTAGAATAATACTGCTACACTTTGCACCAAGCAGTGGTGATCTGTCGTTTCTGAGCATTCTGCTATTAGTGTACTGTAGTGTGAAAGTCTTAAAATAATATTGGGTGTTTGGTATATAATGTTAAACGCTTGATAATATCATTTGATTTCTTGCACTCCAATATTTAGGTGGGAGGCTGCAATCTTTTGTAAAAGTATATAGAATAACTTTTGTTAATAACAGGGAGGAGACCCTTTGATTCCTTCTAATAATTGAATATTGTTATTAATATTTAATGAATGATCGAAGGCTTAAAGGGACCGATGTGAACAAAAGCCTAATGTCTGATCCCTCACCTTCACTTGTTGCAATTCACTTGATAATTTTGTTAGTAATAGAAAGGGGATCCTTCAATCTCTTCTAAATTTAAAGAACCCAATCTGAACACAATCATGTGGAAAACTAAAGGGAAGGGCTGCTCACCAATAAGCAATGGTCAGCTTGGTGAATTACTGACCGAATTGGCATTACTTCCTCTTCTTATATAGATTCCCTCTTTAAACTTTTCTATCCAGTCTCTCCTGACTGAACTCTTTGATTCCTTTGGCCTAGGGGATTATTTCAATTTCTTTCCTACAAATACTCCCTAATACTTGGGTGATGTAACCATCAAATACATGGTGGCCACTAATTAACGACTACAATATGTTTAATACATTCCAGCATAAATCCGAGAGAAATGAAATATAAATCTGGAGGTAAAATAGTCTCCCAATTGGATCTCCAGGTAAGATCCTTTTTCAAGGATACAGATATATTAAATCAAACTCAATTAAAATCCTTAAAAGTGCATGGTTAGAGAAGTAACACATCTAATGAAGTTTGACATTTATATTGCACTATAATTATTGCGTTCATTAAAATCTCTGATATGCTACTAGTTACACAACTTCCTGCCTTCCCCTATCCTCTGTAATATCATTCTTGCATAACATCAACTTAGCCGCATTCCTTCAAGCGACACAAAGCTTGGACTGTAGCAATACTTGGTCCAGTGATACTTGATCTGAGCTTTTTCATTGTATCAAAAAAATAGGTTTTGTCAAACTCTGCAAAGTACTCACTGATTGCAAGTATCAGTTCGTCATATTATGAACGTTTCTTCACTTCAAGCCAAAGTTTCAAGTTAGGGATCAGGAAGAATCACTTGGGGCTAAGTCTAGTGAATAGGGTGGATGACGAACCAATTCAAAGTCCAATTGATGTACTTTCTCCATTGTTATCACTAACGTGTGGGGCAATGCATTATCTTGATGAAAGAACACAGTTTTGTGTGCAAACCTTAGTTTTTTTCAGTCTACAGAAATAGTATAATAGTCTGCAGTTATGATTCTACAATTTTCGTAGTAATCTATGAAGATTACATTAACCCTCCTATGCTGTTTATTTTTACTATACACAGAAGATTTTCTGTCAAAAATGACCCAGTTCATTTCTTTAACAAATTATATTTCTGGTTTTCATTTAAAACTTAATTTTCTTATATGTCATGAGTATTAACATTTCAATTAAGTCATTTAATAATTATTATTTATATAAATCAATAATGAATAAATTCCTAACAATGTAAACCTAAAATTGTACATAATGTGTTTTTGCATTCAAGTTCTCAGATTTTTTCTTGATATGTGTATGAAATATGATTTTTGCACGTGAATTTTTCACACCTACTACACTTTACAAAAATGTTGTTGTCAGTTTTTGCACAAAGGTGACATCTTTCTCTCTTCTGTCAGTAGAGTTTTCACTTGCACCTGAAGGTGTAGATTCACATGATGTTTTGAATCTCTCTGCAACGTCTCTAGGAGCCTTTTCTTTTGGAAGATAGCCTCTTCATATTTCTTCTTCAATAAGTAATTCACCAAGAGTTTCAAGAAAGAGCCTTCATTTATGCAGAATATTTGGTTTCCACTCAGAATAGGTTGCCTTAGAATAACATATATGCATTATATGCAGATATATTGATTATACCTGTGAATACTACAACGGGTCATCTCTTAGTTTTCCGTTTTACAGCATAATTGGCCACCATTTTGTCTAATGTATCCACAGAGTGCTTTGCTCTATTATACTCCAAAATTATTTGAGTTTTTTTTTTTTTCTTTGGACCTTCGGTGATTTTGGCATCATTGTGAATACTTGCTGAACCACACACTTGTTTTTATTCAGAATGTATGATACAAGGGTTGTGCCCTTTGTAAAGAGAAATTTTGAAGTGTAGATTGGAATTCCTTTTTCCAATAGTTTTGGTGAAATTGAAGGTTTGTTCTAGTGCATTGTTTCAATTATAGCTATATTTCTCTTCAGTAAAGTTTCCCTTCCAACCCATATGACAAATCCATCACAACTCTTGGGCCTTGATTTTTTTCAGCAGAGGCTCCCAGTTTCCTTCCAGTATATAGTTGAATGTTCCATACATAACTTGTATCATTGTCACAGAGTACCCAGAATTGAATTCAGTATTTGGCTGGTTTACTGGCATATATGATGAAATGGGCTGGTCCCTCTGAATACTACCAACTATTCATCTATTTTAACATATATTTAGGGAGTATATAGTTTTGGCAACATTTCTACCCATATCTCCCATAGCTGCGTAATAGGTGCAAACTTAACTTGCTCATGTCTTGCTCTTCTAATCTCACAATCATCAAATCTAATATCTCTTGATATTTTGAATTTCTCTAATGACATTGTTGCTGTGAGAATATCATGCCCTTTATATTCATCTCACAAGATCTCAGTAGATTCATTGTTCAATTTGTATACACATGCTAATAACAGCAGACCTAGATAAGCATCCAAGTCGATAGCATCTATATTTTTCCAGTTGTTTCCATACATATATTTTCCTTCAGCATTGGAATGTGTCAGCATATTTTCAATAGATGGAGGAAAAAACAACTTGAAAGCAGAATATTCATTTGTGATACAGGAAGTGGCATATCTTGTTGTTCCAGGTGTAAGATGAACAACATTATGTGCAGCAAGCCGTCCTACCTGATATGGGGGTTGTGTTCTCCACTCAGTGGATTTGTTACTGTTTCCTGTTTGCTGTTCTGAAGTATCATCTCTTTCTTCTTCAGAAGATAATCAACTCTCAGTTGATATACGATCCTCAATTTCAGAAGCAAGTTCATCACTATCAGATACAAAAATATCTTCTAAGGCCATTTCATCATCTTCTAGGGAAACATTATCTTGAACTAAAGCATTAAACAGAATCCGGCAAACTAAGTTGAATTCAACTAAAGAGCTGTGAGCACCACAACAATGAGTTGAATGTCTTGGTCTTACTTGAAACAGATTTTTCATTGTTGGCAATAAGTGTACAATGTTACATTGTTGGTTACATTATTACAAAAACAGCGATAACATGCATGGGTCAAAGAAGACCCAAACAGCTTATTTGTTACCACTTCTACTGGTGTAACATCAATAAATGCACAAGTAAAATAATTGGGTAACACAACCTTTATAATGAGGCAAAGAAAGTCCTAGAAGCAAATGTGCGTAAACCAAGTATTTAAAAACTATAGCTCAAAGAGAACTACATTGGGTCAAAAAAGACCCAAACACCTTATGAGGTTTAAAGAAAAAATATTATTTTTAAATATCCTGAAGTGCACCACTTCCTAACCTATAGAAATCTTAATATTACATTATTACATTCCTGACTGCATTTTAACTATTACAAAGCTATTCCAAATGATCTGTATTAATTATGAAAGTCCAGAATACCAATTTATGGAAGCTTTGCATTTTATTATACATAAAAATAAGATGGCAGGCTAAAAAACATTGCACCAAAAAGTTTATTTTGAAGATCTAATTCACACCTTTCTGCCTACATAACGTGGAATCCTGCACATGAAAACTTTGCCAACCATACAAAATTGTTAAACTTCAGGCTACAGTTACCAAGTGTTTGTAGTACTTGGCTGTAGATTTAATAGTACTTAAATGGTTTGCAAAGTTTTACTTTTAACTGCCGATCGTAATACATACCCTTAGTATTATTAACTTCTGAAAATAACAAAGTCTTGTCAGAAATATAAATCCTATACTTGTTTATTATATAATTTTTTTTAAAAGCAAAAATGAGTATATTAAATTATTCATAGAAATTAAAGAATTAACAAAACATCTGTGATCAAAGGTTTATGTTAGTCATATTAAAGAAATTAAAAGTTCTGCCTATAAAAATTACAAGAAGGATACAATGCAAATAGATTAATGTTCTAGATGTTAAACATTGAAAGTGAACGTTTAATCTATCTAACATCACTTCTTCACTAAGAACTTCGAACTTCATGAACATCACCATCATCAGCATAGATTCACTTGCTTGTGGATGGCATCATTTGTTGCAATAATTTCTTGGTAACGAACTGAAGCCAAGGTGATTAAAGCTAATTTTGTGTATGTAATATGTTAAATGTTTAAAAAGCAAAGATATCAAAAAAAGTGATGTTCTGATAGTATGCTAGGTCAGCAGCTCACAAAGTATTTGTTTGTAGGTTGACAATTTTTAAAGTAATACCTCTTAACCTAAATTTGTAGTTACTTAGGGACATAATTGAAAATAAATGTAAGTATTTTATTGCAATTACTTCAACCCATTATTACCATAATTAAACTTGTTTATTTCAAGTTCAATTTAACTAAGATGGAATGATTAATCTATTCCAGTTTATAAGGGAAGTTAAGCAGTAACTTTAATTGAAGTTTTCTAAACTACTACTCCAGTATGAACAACTTCTTAAAGAGCAAATAGCTAGTTGTATTTATAATAGACTGTAACTTTATAAAAATTGTTCTTGCCTAAAAACAAAAGTGAGTTTTAAAATTATATTTTGTAAGAATAAGCACAACTGTGAATGCTTGGGTTACAAGTTTGTTTGACCTTGCTTAGTTCTTGGAATATTGTTGACTGAGGTAACCGTGAAAGGCATTTAGTTATGTCCTTTTTGTGATCTTGCTGAGCTCTTGAGATTTATATGTTGCTCAGTGAGAAACAATCTCCTATTTGAGGCATACTAATTTTATTATGCTTTTTGATATTTTATTGCTAGGCATTTTTAAGGTTTAGGGGTATTACCATTGTATCAAGAACATTACTAAATGACATCAAACAACTGCTGCAACATCAGATTTATCAAAGAATCGGGCCACTATTTGAGTATCAAGCAGCCACAACTATGTTACAAAGGTTATCACAGATACAACAAGCTGAATATTTGTCTATGGAATATCATAGTTGTCAACATCATGGCATGATGTCATCTATTTGTTGTAGTAATGATATGCATTTTGCCATTTAAAGTCTTATGAATGACATGTAAGGGTAGTTGATAATAAATGGGCTTTTTGTTATGCTATAATTTATACATTTGAGACACACAAGCACCACTTCATGCCTGCTTTTAGATTCAAGAAAACCGTTTACATTTGATAATGATTAAATCACAAAAATAAGCTAAATAATTTAGGGTTTACAAACTTGTTTTATTTTGGATACAATTAATTTGTGAAGGTGAATGCAGAGCAAGAATTGGTATGTGCCATATGTAAAAATATGTCATAGAAGACATGAATATCAATAAGGGCAAATATACAGATATGTTACCATTCATGGAAGAAAAGTTGACATATTATTATCCCTTTGTCCTAATATGTTTTAAAAATGTTTTGCATGTAAATTATATATTGTTGCTGTGAAGTTTGGGTATATTCACATGTTATGTGTTTCCATGTAGACTAATAATATTGAATGCTTATATATGTATTCTATTGAAAATATTTTAACTTTACAAAATAAGGTTAACCAATAACTTTGAACAGGCAGATTAAAGTTATTCCGAGTTATTATACTTCAAATGCTTATTGCGTTTTAAGCTGTGAGATTATAAATCAATAGGATTTGTACAGGTTTTACTATAATAATACACATAAGATTGATTAACCAAACTATAGGTGAAGAAGCTCTAAATGTTAAGAATATACCCTTCAACATATTACCTCAAATAATCATAATTACTGTATGTAGAGTTCTTCATATTAGTTGAAATGTAACATAGTTGAAACTATTTAGAAATAAAATTAATCAAAGTGTTTCATTTTACAAAGAATGTGTTTTTTTTTCCACAGACTTGCTTCTGAAGTTAAGAACAGAACTGTTCAAATACAGGAACAACAGTGAAATGGATATCAAAGTAGAAGTCAAAGAAGAGTCTTGTTTCCTAGACTTTCGTTCACAGAATGAACAAGAGGTTTGTTCTGAAGACGTTTTAAAGAAAGTTAAGAGTGAAACTGTTACATCTGGCAGTGACTGTGATATAGATTACAAAACAGAAACTGAAGAAAAGCCTATGAATTCCAACTTTTGTTCAAAGAATCAGGGAGAATTTATATCAGAAGATCCGGTAATGGGATATATTAATGTCAGCGGAGATAGTGCATTTGAACCCAAAATAGAAATTAAAGAAGAGCAGTGCTGGATGGAAACAACTTCAACAGAAACTCTCTGTATTTATGATGATATCAAGGTAAGGTTTAAGAAAAAGCATCAGAATTTTTTATTTATGGTATTTCAGGTAATAATATATTGAATTATGGTTTGAAAGCAAACATTATTAGTATATAATATCTTCAGTAGAAATACTGTCAATGAAAAGTCCAAGTGTTATTGCCACATAGTTATTCTCTGGAACTTAAGCAGAAGTTCAATAAAAGGGAAAGGCTTTTTAACTATTATTCTGTATAATTTAAAGATTCTCAGCATTAGCCATGAATCACTGCAAGGAAAAAAAATAGTTTGCATACATGAGAATTTATCATGCCTTGTGTTAGGAAACGATATATCATGATTACGGAGGAGGAAAGGGCTGCAGACTATTGAAATGAAATGCCAATAAACTGAAAGTTAACAATAAAGCAGTTATTGCAGATATCAGCTGTGAATGCCAAATTAAAACCACTACCAGCACATTTAAATGCTCTAGAAGTATAAAATGCTTATACCCTCACTGCTGAATCTTTGCATTTAACACCCAGAAGTTAACTTGGTACACTTATAAAAACCAGATGTAAAGTTTCACCACTAAGAGTTCACGTACCAATCACAAGACAGCACTCTGTTTTGCTGGTTACTAAATAGAGACGGACTAAAATTTGCTGTGTTGTCGAATCTGACTATTGCCAACCATATGCTTCAGTTTGTGAACTCTAATACATGTGTCTTAGTTGTCCTTTGCAAGCTAGTATTTATTCATTGCTATTGATAGTATTTCCACCTGGAGTGTAGCTAATGGCTTTCACTTCTCTGCCAACAAAATGGTCTGTCTAAACTTCTGGTATTAGAAGGAGTTTCCTCTTCATCTCTGCCTCGATGCAGAAGTACTACATTTGTTGATGAAGCGAAATTCATGGGCTTAATGTTTGATAGGAAGTTGCATTGGTCTGTCTATTTAACATATTTGAAGGCACAGTGTATACATTCTCTTGATATTTTACACAATTTTAGTGGCACAACCTGGGGAGGTGATAGAAGCCTCATTATACTATCGAACATTACCCATTCCAAATTGGATTCTACATGTATCATTTATTTTTCTGCATCACCCTGAATCCTTTGTTCTTTAGACATGTCCATCATCAAGGTCTATGGCTAGCACCTGGTGCATTCTGCACTAGTCCTGTCAATAGTGTTTGTGTGGAATCTTGAGTTTCTCTTATGCAGCTATACTTGCCATGTGTGCAACATGCCTCAACAACTGGCTCATGCATGCATTTTTGTTGGTTCCTTAGATGTCTTATACGACTCACACTCCCTTGTTCTCTTGTTATCAGGGCTATATTTCCGCAAGCTCCTAGGCATGTGGCCATAGCTATGCCGGCTGTGCTCCCAAAATGAGAAACCCATTTTCCTCCTTGGCTTTGCTTGGGCACCTCTATCTATCTAGGGCCCCCTTGCATTTCAAAATCAACTACCCTGATTTCATCCTTTGATCCAACTTTTTAACTCTTAAAAACCAACATTGCTACCACCTTTTTATATATCCTGGGAGGTCGAAGAATGCTTAAGATGTTGGATGTGCCTTTGTGGTAGATAACCAATGTTTTAGTTTTCATCTTTTAAGACAGTATTCGATTTTTACAACTGAGCTTTTTGGTATTCTCTGGACTCTTTTTATGTGCGGCACTATACAATACCGCTCTCTGCAATATGCTCAGATTTTCTGAGTGCTCTCTAATGTCATGTACACTTACAACTCTCTTGTACAGAAGAACCAAGATTGTCTCCAGCAGCAGGTCTCAAGATGATGTTTCTGTGGGTGCCTGGTCACACAGGAGTAGTGGTGAATAATACAGCTGATTCTGCTGCCAGGAGAGCCATTGCATCTTCCAGGATATTTTTTTCTGCCATTCCCTCGGATGATCTTAAGGTGGTGTTACAAGGGACCATTCTTTCTCATTGGATGGAATAGTGGTAACAAATTGTGGTTAATTGAGCCAATCGCCAAATCCTGGAAAACCTGTTGTCACACCTCCCACTGAGAACAGGTCATTATATGTTGCCTGCGTATCGGACACTTATTTTAGCTATTGTCATTTACTGCATGGAGAGCCAGCTCCAATTAGTTTTTGTTGGCATGACTTTTGACATTTTAACCAAGTACCAGTTATTAGCTCCAGTGCATGGTATATAATTCTACTCTGATGGGTTTTTTTCAACCATATTTCAGCAGTTAACCTGGATTTAATTACACATACCTTGGTCTATGTGTTGGTAGTGAAGTAATTTTACACTTAAATCATTCTCTAGTCTATCTATTCCAGAAAGTTAAAGTTATAGTCTATTAGTTTACTAAACTGCTGGTGCAGCCGTTATCATTTAAACATTTTACTTAAATTTTATAGTTTTGGTGTTTTAAACCAAAATATGGGGTTTACCTTTGGTTTTGCCTATTACAAAATTTTGGGGCCATTTTGGTGTATCAGTTAAAGTGAATTTAATCTGGCCTTCCAGTGTGTATCGTATGAATATTCAGCACCAGCTTTTGAATTTAATTCTTCACTCATTTGCCAGTCAAAGATCTTGAACCTAATTAGTGATATTGTTTTTTGTTCCTCACCATCTGTTTGTCCGAAGGAGAAGCAATTTATAGCCAAATCTACTATCTATTGTGTTTCTCATTACAGAAAGTAGAGTTCAAAGTGGGCCTGGGTTTTCTTTGATTATACAATTATTAGTGTTCTTTTATTCATTTAATTCTTATGTTAATTTTTACAGTTTTGTGTTGGAAATTCTGCTAGTTCTTTTGCTTATTACCAAGTTTCATTGTAAGCTTTTAAGAGTTAATTGCTCAACACAACTGGAATGTAATTGTGAAGTATTTTCTTCATATGGTTTGTACTTGTTAACCAGTTGTTTTATTTGAAAAATTTTAAGAATATTTTGGTTGAGAAGAGGTTGAACAATCTGTTTCATTGTTGCTATAATTGTAATAGCATTTAAAAATATTAAACTTGAAATACAGCAGAGTACTGGTTTTCTTCTGTCCTCCCTCATATACCCAAGGTCGTGGGTTCAAACCTGGCAGAGGACCCTGGATTTTTTTCGGGTGTAAAAATCGTTAGCATCGCTTCCTTCGGAAGGGAAGTAAAGCCGTTGGTCCCGTGTCATAGATTTATGACATGTAAAAGAACCTCCAGCCCAATTGAGAGGTCTCTGAGCAAAATTAAGCGGTCTTTCACGCCCAGTACAGAATGGGACGCTGAGAACCACGAGTTAAAGAGCGTTCATAAATAACATACCATTTCCATTTCTGTCCTCCTGCATGCTAATAGATAACTCCCCAGAATTTCTATAGCGTTGGAATACTTCACCTTTTAGCTCTGTGCTTTTTTCTCTTCAACTTTCTAGGGCGCTATAATTTTATAGGTTGGGTGCCCTAAAACCTCATTTCTCTCTCTCTCTCTTGAACAAAGTATATTTTATCAGTTATTTAAATTTAGAAGCTGAACAATCAAGTTTAAATGAATCATACTATCACTCAGTTTATTTGGTAATTTATACCATATTAGAAGTCATTTTATAATTTTGAGTCTTACAAGAGTTAAGTAATGAATGAGGATTTGGTACAATGTCCTGAGAAGGTAAAACTTAGAGAAATAGTTGAGTGACAGCGTATTTCATTCCATTTTAAATAGCACAGAAGATTCAAACTTTTATCATTGAGGAGGCAAAGATAATTTTTTCTTAAAAAGTATTGAAATTTCTTTCCCAGATTCGTATGTACAAAGGATTTTATTTTACAAGTGCATTCAGAAATAATTTATGATAGGAGGCTTCTTTATCTTATTTATTAGTGAATATGAATCAATGTGCATGGGATCTCTCAATATATTTTCCACTGACATCAATACACTCCTGGTACCTTCCTGCAACTTCATTATTGCATCAGGAAATATTATCTGTGGATTTGCAGCTACTCATGGACAGCTGCCTGCAATTCCTAATTGCTGCCAAATCTTTTCCTTCATAGCATTCCTTCATGTTGTTAAATAGAGATTAATGAGATAGAGCAAGATTTGATGAATATGGTGGGTGTTGCACAACAATGAGTCCCAGTGATGTCGACTTCAGTTGTCATATTGCTGGTGGTTGGCCACACATTGTCATGCTCCAGCACTCTTTGACCACTTTCCTTTATGCTGATAATGAATTCTGTATCTTAAGCTGTGCAAGGATGTAACAGTGCACCCTGCTGTTGAAAAACGTTCCTTGCAGAAGCCATGATTCGTCACCATGTTTCTCCAAAACATCTGGATCATCATTGTTCATTTCCAATAGTCGATGACCGACTTCAGTTTTATTATCCTTCTGGGCTTGAGTCATAGATATTGGTGTGTAGTGTTGCACAGCCAAGCCCTGTCTGTGATTCCCATTCATCAAAAGTTACACAATGATCAGCCATAATCAATTCAGACATCCTGAATGTTTCTCGGAGATTGTGATGTTGACAGATGACTAGTACTACCATAGTTGCTTACAGATTCCCTTCCACTGGTAAATCTAGCTATTGAGTTGTAAGCGGACTTCAGTGCGGGTGCTTCTTGGCCATAAACTGTTGTTAAATGTTAATGAATGTCTGCTGTTTTGACACCTTCCTTCCACAAAAGTCCAGTCCACCTTTATCAATGATAGCCACCTTCCATCTTGTCCATGGCTTTCTCTATTTGAAAACAAACAAACGCTGTCCTTTCACTATACACTGTGTTTCCACTGTCATCTCGTATCTATGTGGTGCACGTGAATCAGGTTATCTTCCTATTAGAGGATATGCTCATAGATTCAGCAGTATTTTTAAAACAATGCAGTTATAAATCATTGCTGAATGCCTCTTGTAGTTAAGAAGCATTAATTTAAAGAACTAGTAATAAAATAAGGTTTAAATAACTTTTCAGTTTAACTATATCTGAAGCAAATCTCTAATTTCAATGGTGTATACTTTTTCCATTCAATAAAGATTTTATCTGCTTTCATTTTAGAATGCTTTTGATATAAGATAATCTTTTTTATACATTTCTCCCATTTTCTTAAGATAACAATGTCAAACAGAATTTGTATATTAAATGACAGTTATTTTGTTACAGCACGGAGCAGATAAAGATTTTTACTCCTCAAAATCACCAAGGTAAGAACCCTGTTTTATAATTCTAATTTATTTTAAATTTTCTCTACATTGCTCTTTAATGCAGCAACTATTTACCACAGTTAATGAGCAGAGTGGATTTCCTTGGCAAATGGTAGTAATGACTGTCTCCAGATACATTGTAATATTCTTGGTTAGTGTTGGATAAGGAACTACTAAGTTCTGTGGTCAGAATGTATTTTTTTTCAGTTTCAAGGTACATGAATTCATTTGTTGTATTTTAAAACATAAAACACCAGATCAAAACAGAATGCTATTTTAGTAAAGAAATATCTGTATTTTCATTTAATTAGCTTTAACTTTCTGTGTTGTAAGCTTTTGTATGCCTAATTATTATTTTTTGATTTTTAGTTCTATTTTCAAATTTTTCTTTTGTCTTTAACTTTTTAAAAATAATGATAAGAATTCTCATCCATATAATACATATTATACAGCAGACAAAAGGGTTTGCTAAAAATGAAAAAAAAAAAAAATTGAACTCTGTATGTCAGTTGGTACTCATTTTATTACTAATAGTTTAAAACCTGTATTCTCTAATATTGCTTGGCACTTTTCAGACCGTATTTTGCTATTCAGGCTGGCAGTAAAAGGGCTAAAGGGCATCCATAAATAAAATGCCATTTCATTTCCCTGCTATTGGTGTTAGTTTCAAAATACTTAAGCTTTTCTCAAATGGGAAGATGTCATCTGTTGCATCTCTCTTTTGTTTTAATTTTGGCCATGGAAAGAGAATGGCAGTTGCAAAATGACAGTTTTTAAAAGTTTTGACTCTATATTCTCTTATTTCCTTTATACTTATAATGAACGAAGTAGTAAGATCAATTCTAATAATGGTGACCTTAATTAGTATGGTATAGATTAAAGAGTACCCTTTTGTAAGAATAGTTTAGAGAACAGTAGAGAAACTCCCTCAGGGAAACATCATTTATCCTTTTCACCACAAGGTATGGTATGGTTGTTGAAACTTAATGATATAGCCACACCAGGTCACCCTGCTCAAAGACTCAGCTGTTGGCCTGCGGTGTAATGGGTCTTCATCTGGTCACTCGCTGCCTGGATGTGTTATCTCGAGCATGTCATGAAGTCAGCTTATGAGATGCTCCATATAGTTCAAATGCTGGACGTGTTGCCCCAAGAGGACACCCAAACATCAGCTTGCATGGTAGATGCAGCTTCCTCCCAAAGATCAAAATTGGCTGTTTTCAACCTGGTGGGTTTTGTGGGTTGAAGAGTGGTAGACCTGCAAGAAAAGTGGCACCCTGATATCCAAGCCTACCTAGTGGTTGTCCGCTAGATTCCTCAAACATTTTCTGGACCTTTAAAAAATAAAATGTTTTGTTGAACAAAAGTTAATTACTGGGACGATTTCAGCCTTGCTGGTGTACCAGGATTTCATCCTGCAGTAGCTCATTAACATGCCAGTAAATCTACTCACATGGGGCTGTTGCTTTTAACCCTCTTGCTGTCGTGTGTCAATCAAATCGGTGGTGATTGCCCATCTTTTAAATGTAGAGTTTAAATATGGCAGTAAGGGTGAAAAATACTGGACATATATGCCTTGCTGTACTAGCTATTAGAAAACAAATCATAACTAATGTAGTTTTAAAGCTAGAATTATTTAAAAACTGGATTTTGTCATATTCATTTCTGTTCAATAATCTACTGCTTAGATTCTTTACAGGGAAGTAAATTAATATCCAGCACATATTCAATCACAATAACAAATAATAATAATTTTTATATTGTAATTTGAGAAAAATATATCACACAGTTCTATCAGAATAACATGAAAAACATTTAGCACCATAAAATTCTGTTGTGTTTAATAAAAGAAATGCTAAATATAAATCACTGGTATTGATTTCTGTGCATTTTGTATCAAGAACATAAGCACTTCAGCTATGATAATGGTTTTCCTGACTGGTTTCAACACTATGCCATGGATCTTCCTACTCTCAATTTACACGCATACAAAAAAGTAATTGGGCACTTATAGCCTTCAGAAAATTAAAAATAAGTCAGCAATTAAAACATAAATTTCATTATAAGCAATGTAAAAATTATAAAAAGGGAGTTAATTGTCATACTACTTGGTTGCAAATCACTTGTTTGCTCTTTATTTAGAGGATACATGTAAATTAGTGCACTTAGGGTGCAATCCCTTTTTAAATTTTATGCTTACTGCACACAATTTTTTTTGTTGCAACATATAAACACACAGTACACTGGGATTCCTGTTTCTTTGGCAGTAATATCACACAGTACATAATGAAGCAGAATTATCATTAATTAATTTTCAGCCATCTCTCCTCTCTTCAGAATCAATGAGAGCCTACTATTCAGTTATGGTAAAATTAAATCAAACTCCAACTACTTTTGTAGCAGTATTATATTCTTAATTTAATAAATACACATCTAACAACCTCCACTTTGTGTATGATGACCATGGAGGTGTGTTAGGTGCACTGTCACATTATTTGCATCAAAATCAAACACATCTTAATATGTCAGATTATTGACATTTGAATAAATCTTAGGTGTCTCAACACTTGATTCACTCTCAGGATTTCCCTCCATTCTCTTGTCCATACCAAAGCTTCAGTTTAGGTAATGTTTCCATTACTATCTTCTTAGTTTCCTCTTTGGTAGATCCAGTACTAAGGCACCTGCCTCCTGGTATGATGCTGTAAATTGATGATATTCTGCAAGTCCCAGGATTTTAAGTTCTTCAATCCTGGCTAGCTTCATTTCATCAATCTGTTCACGGTGCTTGTGGTCTAGAAATTTTTCCAGAACAATCACCATCTTGACAGATGTAATAATTTCTTTTAGGATCCTTAAGCGCTTGTAAGTTTGAACTTTTGAGTCCTAGTTAGGCTTTTTCATGTCCTTTTTTGGAGTAGTGTTTGTTTCCCCATTGGATGGGATTGTGAGAATCTCTTATGAATTTCTTTTCTTTTTTCTCACTTACTGAGGCCTGTATTCAAGCAGTTTCAGCCTCAGTTATTTGTACTAAGTCCTCCAGGGACTCAGGATTAGAGGAAGTTGTGTTTTCTGTTTCCTGCAATTTTCCATCCTTTGTGTAATATGGAATAGGGAAGGAGAGAGCTGAGCATCTCTCAGAATATATCCTGCCTTAGTTTCCCCAGTGAATTATATCCATCATTTCACCCAGGACGGGTTTGAGTACTGCTTAGCCGCCCTCCGTGGTGTAATGGTTACCATGTTGACTTCATATACCCAAGGTCGCGGGTTCAAACCCGGCGGAGGACAATGGATTTTTTCGGGCGTAAAAATCCTTAGCATGGCTTCCTTCGGAAGGGAAGTAAAGCCGTTGGTCCCGTGACGTAGATTTACGGCACGTAAAAGAACCTCAAGCCTGATTGAGAGGCCTCTGAGCAAAATTAAGCGGTCTTTCACGCCCAATTTAGAATGGGATGCTGAGTATCACAGTAGTTAAAGAGCGTCCATAAATAACACGACATTTATTTTGAGTACTGCTTTTCCTTTATACCAATGTCCCAGAAGCTTGCTCATAATAGTAAGGCCTCCAATTTCAGTACTCATGGCATGCAATAAGGAGGAAGGTGGGGCAAGCAGCAATGCAAGACCTGGGCAGGGCTCCTCAATCACATTAGGACTCATCACTCTCAGTCTGCTTACAACTGCTTGTCAGCAGAAATGAAAAAGAATTACAGAACAGAGAAATTGGAAAGAAACAAGAGAGGAAGAGATAGCCATGTGAGGCTGTTAGACAAAAATGTGAAAGAGATAGACAGATACAAGTTGAAGAAATGGAAGTCTCAGCTAGTGACCCTATGATTGCCATCCACATATTCACCAGCTGTGAGCATTTGGTAGATTGCCTCCAATAATGGTATCGCTGGCATCAGTATCCAAAATAGGTTGCGGACATCCTAAAACCAGCACACTGTAGATTGCTGATCTGATGTCTTTAACATTCTCTTGGCTTTTTCTGACCACATTTAAGGCCAGTGTTCTCCATCAGAAAAGCAAGGTGTTTTGCTTTGGAGAAACCTTTGATGAACTGGCACTAGGCCCAGGAACCTTCACAGTTCTTGTTTGCCTTTTGAGCAAAGCCAAATTGTTACTGCCTGAGCCTTCTCTGGGCCCATGGCCACTCCAGAAGGCGAGACTATGTGGCCCAAGTAGTTCACCTCTTTGCAGAAGATTTGGCACTTCTTCATGTTCAGTTTCAAGTTAGCTGCTTGCAGCCTTTGCAGTATCTTGGTCAGGTACTTGAGAAAGTCATTGATCAACCAGTTAGTACAGGCAGGCATCTTAATTCAACCCTCTCATCATTGATTCATGAGGCACTGCAAAGTTGTTGATGCAATGCAGAGGCCAAATGTCTTAACCATAACTTGCCAAATCCCTTGATCTGTCAAGAAAGTGGGATTCTCTTTGAGATTTGCCATCTGCCAGTATCCTGATTTCAAGTCCAAAGTCGAGGACTTGACACAAGCACATAGTCCAGGATGTCATCAATCCAGGGTAAGGGGAACAGTCCTTTCTGGTGACAGTAATCAGCTTCCTGTAGTGCATGCAGAAACATTGTCATTCTTCTTCTGAGCCAAGAGTACAGGGAAGCACCAAGGGCTGTTAGACACATCAATTATTCCCCTAGATCTCATGTCCTCCATTGTGTCCTGTTTTGCTAGATGAACACGTCTTCATGGTAGCTGGATAGAGGGGGGTCTCTGTTTTCTATGTGGTGGAGCACTCAATCGGTATGGCTAAAATTGTCATTCCCTTTGCTGAAGACAGAATGGTATTTCCATAATGTTCTCCATCACACAATTTAGAGTCATTATTTCTGCTTGCATCTTCTCGATTTAGGATGCCATTTTCTCCTCAATCTTCTCAATTAAATGTCATGTCTTTCATAGCTCTTCTGTTCCCCAAGGTCTTTTAGGGCATTGAGCTGTTCGCAGAGCCTCCAGTACATTTCCATAATGGGCCAAGGTCTTCCACGTCTTTCTGGATTTCAACATATTGTTTGTCTATTTTGTTCCCTATCTCTGTGTTCATCTTCTCCATCGTGTACTTTTCAACTGTCATTTCTACTTGTATTTTCTCTATACTGGATGCCATTTTCTTTTGGATCTTCTCCATCCCGAATGTCATATCTTCCATATGGGTTTCCATTTACTTATTCATTTTCTTAATTTCAGTCAGTGTAATTTTCATCATCTCCACCTTTTGTTAAATCCCACTCCTACACCAGTGCAATAAAAGTCTTAATTACTTCAAAACTCTGATTACAAATAGTATTTCAATGCTTTCAAAACAAGCCTACAGCACTATTTTTATCTCATTTAATGTGAAGACAGTTAACTGTGCTCTCTTTCTCATGCAACTGCATGCACAAACCTCCAGGCCAAAATTGACTCAAGCCTGGCTTGCAGCTCCCTTTATATACTTGTGAATGATGTGGACAAAAATAGCAAACTTTCTAGCACATGTTCATTGTACCCAGTCATGGCATTCGAAAGCTTTGATTTACTGCCACTGTTCTTCATGTGTTAAATTTATGGTTCCTGCAACAATTAGTGTCTCTGCTTGAAAGAGGCCAACCTCACATGTGGAACATTAAAGCCATAAACTTTCCAAAGGAAACCATATACACACATGAGATAAATGCAGACCAGCAAATTATGGTCACATCATTATTAACAAATATATTTTGGCAATTTATATTTAATAATTAATGCTTATTAGAAATTGACCTTGAAAACTCAAGGGTCTAATTCAGACACCCATTCAAAATTCTGCAAGTCAAAACAGTGAATTTTTTTCATGAACATCTTTACCTTCACCAGACAAAGATGAAAGACTTCTATAATATTTGCGAAAAGTTGTAGGCATATAGTAGGAGTTCAAGTATATTTTTGAGTTTTGGCAGAGCTATCGCTTTCATAATTTAAAGGTAAATACATTTTTGTGCAAAGTAAAGGTCATTATATTTACTTACAATCAAGCTTTTTTGTGTTAGACCATCCATAAATTATTAGTAAGCGCTTTTGGTTTTGAGGGTTAGGCTGCTTTTACTTATATGCATTTAATTGTATTAATTTCTACTGTCTTAGTATGCTGATTTTATAAGTGCCAAATGTTTATTTTTGTGATCTATTTAGGAGTGCTAGCAGAAATAGTTACTGTTTGTTGGCATTAAAGATGTTCACAATAACTGGAGAACAGTAAGCAAAGCAAAAGCAGTATAAAAAATGTTTGGCTGACCATAGTCTGCTAACAAAATTGGCAGTGCATATCAATGAAAATATTATTCATAAAGTGGAAAAACAATTTTGCATTGAGACTTCATTTTAACTGAGCAATAATTTTCCCCCTACTTCTGATTCAACCAGCATTGCAAGTTAGCCAACGAACAAATTCAAAAGAGTAAACATTATGTAAATGCAGATGTACCAAGCCTTCATTATTTACTATGCCATATATTAAAGTTGTTTCTTTTTATTGATTTCTAGCACTTTAGCGGAACTTTGTAGTTTCTTTTATTGGCATTGGAGCAATAGCTAATTTTGAATTGTATATAAGAGAACCACAGACAACGCCTTTTCTAAAAAAACCAACACTCAATGCATCTATGGCTGTCAGGATCTAAGTTTAGGATGCACACGTATGCTAGAATGTTTTCCAGTTTCATGTTTTAACTTTTAAGTGAAGTGAAATAAACTCTAGTGGCTGTTTTATGTCACTTTTGAAATACAGTGAACAGTATGGAAAATATGCGTCTAATATGCCATGTCTAGGAATAAGTTCAAAACGTTAAAACTTAGACAACATTTTTACCATTCCTGCGGCCTGGGTGAACTTATTGTCAATTGTAAATACCCCTGAATGTTTTACCTCATTCAGGTTATCATTCTTATGAACCATCTCTAGAGATTTCATTGAGCATATGAATACAGTTTTGCCACCTACATTCAGCTTTATTGTCTGACACTGCTTTCTGAAAATTACAATTTATTCAAGTTTCTTATTTATTAATGAATGTCATAAACAGTTTTATCTGATATATTTATAAGCTTGATGTTTTCTTTATTGTTATAATCTCTGTAGAAATTTGTTGGTACTCTTTTGTTATTATTGGTGCATCTGGAGTAATGCCACCATATTGCAGTTTTATTTGATGAAGTAAATAATGAGTAAACTTATATATTTAACCTATAAAACTTAACAGGTGCAAGTCACAGTAATAAAACCAAAATAATTGTATGTTATTCAATTAGACATACTCAATTGACATCCATGTATATATTTCTGACAGAAAGGGCATATAAGTAATGAAAATCAGATATACTATAGAATAATAAATTATACAATATACCTACTTACATAAGATATAAAGTGATATAAAATTTATTGTTACAATTTTAGGGAAGACAATGTTTCAAAACGGACTTTATGTTGTCTTATATACAGTAAAATTTTGTTCAATTCAGTAAAACCATTTCAGTTGTAATTGAGCATGAAGCAGCTGCATATCCACACTCTTATAGAGGTGTTTTAGGATATAATTCTAACTTTGATCATTTACATATGGAAAATAAATATTTCACAATCTTTTCCATGCATTATATTCTCATCGCTCTGTTATAGTAATCATTGATGATATATTCTTAAATTTCAGGTCCTACCAAGAATCCAGTTATACATCAGATTTATTCAGCAATGAAGACTTAGAAAATGAACTAAATTTCAAATTGGGAAAGGCTAGACCTGAAAGTGAAAGTGCTAGAAACTGTCAAAGTCAAGAAAATAATGTTACAGATATACCTGAAATACAAGCAATAATTTGCTCGGAATCACTTGATGCTGGGAAAATTGTCAGTATGACATCCTGTTTTGAAGAAAGTAGTTCAATTCAGCAGAGTCATACAAATAAACAGGATATCAATAAGGAGAACTGCAAGTCAATCTTGAGTTGTGACTACAATTGTAATATTTGTGGCAAGTCTTTTATTGACTTACAGCATTTGAAGATGCACAAACCTATTCATGAGATCAGAATAAAGCCTTATAAGTGTGATGTTTGTGACAAGCGTTTCAATATTTTGTCAAGTTTGAAAAGCCATAAATTAATTCATGAGGACATAAACCCATACAAGTGTGACATTTGTACTAAGGCTTTTACTAGTTTATCAAATTTTAAAAGCCACAGAATGATTCATGAGGGCATAAAGCCATTCAAGTGTAACACTTGCAATAAGGCTTTTACTCAGTTACAGCATTTGAAGAGACACACATTGATTCACGAGGACTTAAAGCCATATAAGTGTGATATATGTGACAAGGCTTTTAGAAATTTGTCAGGTTTGAAACGGCACAAATTGATTCATGAGGGTATAAAACCCCACAAATGTGACATTTGTAATAAGGCTTTTAATGACTTGCAACATATGAAAAGACACAAATTGATTCATGAGAACATAAAACCATACAAGTGTGACATTTGTAATAAAGCTTTTACTCACTTGTCAAATGTGAAGTGCCACAAATTGATTCATGAGGGCCTAAAACCTCACAAGTGTAACATTTGTAACAAGTCTTTTACTCGATTCCATTCTTTAGAAACACACAAATTGATACATGACGGCATAAAGCCACACAAGTGTAACTTATGTAATAAAGCTTTTACTCAATTGCAACACTTAAATAGACACAAGTTGGTCCATGTGGATATAAAGCCATACAAGTGCGAGACATGTGTGAAAGTGTTTACCTGTTTATCAAGTTTGAAACGGCACAAATTGATTCACCAGGGTATAAAGCGATAAAAATATAACATTTATATTTAGGCTTTTTTAGAACCACAAGATTTGAAGAGATACAAAATAATTCTGGTGACAATGCCATGCTAGTGTAACATTTGTGATAAATTACTTAATTGTAACAGTCGAAAAAGCAGAAATTGATTCACAAAAGTATACAGTGTGTATTTGTAGCAAGAATTTTATTCATTTACAACATTAGAAAACAAATTCATGCAAAGTGATAAACCCTAAATTTTTGGCATATAAAAGCACACAAATTGCTTAATAAAGATGAAGTGAGACATTAGTTTTGTGGTTATGAGTGAATTCTGCATTATATTTCATAAAACTTATTTTATTTTTGATGATAGAATCTTCGGGAAATTTATGTTTCTCAGAGACACTGTATTCCTTATTTTTTTTTTTTTTTTTAGTTGTGTTTAACATCCACTTTTACTACTATGGCATCACATATCATAACACTGATGATACATGGAATAAAGATGGATCACCAGAATTGATGGTGAGGGAAACCAGAAAACTCGGAGAAAACTTGCTCCTGCACCGCTTTATCCACAATAAATCCCACATGCAATTGCTTGTGATCTAACCTGGCTGCCTGGGTGAGTGGTGTAATCACTCAGCTTTAGTGCAGCCGTTTTAGCTGTTGAAAGAGCTCATATTTGTGACATTGCATTCCATGCTCAAGTTCATTTTGGCATTTCTTCCATCTTCACTTCTTTATCCCCACTCCTGACACCAGTGTAAAAAATGTCTATTGACTCAAAGATTGTTTACAGATAAAATCTTAAATTTACTGGTGTAAATAGTTCATTCAACGTGTGAAGAGCATATGGCTGCACACTATCTGTGGCTTCCAGACTCTCACAGGTGGATACATAAACAACAGGAAAAGCAGCACAACTGCAACAGGATCCTTCAAAATGCAAGATTCTTCTTGAGCTTAAGATTTGTTTTGAAGCCTCCAGTATCTTCAAGTTTTTAGTAAGTTCTGTGACATTATTTGCTAGTTATGAGTCAATTAAGACATTTGTTACACTGGTGTCAGGAGTAGGATAAAGAAGCCAAGATAGAAGAGATGTTTAAAAAATTGTTGGAGAAGAGGATGGGAAGCTAAATAACAACAGTGGACACCTTCAATGAAGAAATGAGGAGCAAAATGATGACAGTGAATTCATCATTAGAGAAGTTGCAGACTGAAATAAAGATGAAAAAGATGGAAAAACTACAGTGGAGATGGTGAAAAATGTAATGTCTGTGATGAAGGCAGAAGCAAAGTGGACCATTAATGGGCCAGTGTTAAGAAGGTGGAAGAACTTGGTTGAACAATGAAAGACCACATACCAATGCGTTAATGCCCTGGATGAAAAAAATATGTCAATCATAAGCTTATTCCTATAATCAGATAGGATTCATCCAATATGGTTAATTGATAGAAACATAAAATTTTAGGAATAGAAATGTTATTAAATCCACCAATAAATGTGGAGAGGATAGTTATGAATTGAATGAAATAATTATTGGTTAACATATAGGAAAGTAATATTGGGGCAATTAAAGGAGCTGAATGAAACTGAATACCATGGTGTAAAGGATGCTGGACATGAGATTTAAGCATATGAAAATTGTGATGATAGGATGTAAAACATCTCCATGTATCAGGCCACCCAAGTACAATGGTATGTCAATCTTCAAGGTCTTCTGCCGTGCTCAAGTTCACTTTGGTATGTGTAATTAAATGTGTGAACAGCGGAAGAGTAAGTGACGGTAACAGGAACCTTCAGAATGCAAGACCCTTCTCAAGTTTCATTTAGAAACAACCAGTATCTTTGACAAGTTTCCAGCAAATTCTGTGACTTCATTTTCTAGCTATCAAAGAGGAAATATTTCAAGCCAGAGGCGTATGAATTGTATTGAGTCACGAATGACTGGAGATATAGCATGTAGTGTTGCAAATTGCCATGAATGGCATGCAGCTGAAAACTGTCAAACATCAAAATGTCGAGTGAACTAATTGCAGCAGTGAATTTAAGATTTTATTGTAAACAATTTCTGAGTCATTAAAGACATTTGTTATAATATAATTAATTAATGCAAAAGTTCTTTATAAGTTCAAAAATTGTATTCGGTATTTTGTTAAGAATTGGAAATGATAAACATTTTTTTTTTTTTTAATAGTGTTTAACGCCCGCTTTAACTACTTAACTACCGCAGGCGGTAACACTGATGATACATGAATGAGGATGGAGCACCGGTGGAATGCGATGGCAGGGGAAACCTGAGTACCCGCAGAAAACCCGCCCCAGCGCTGCTTTGTCCACCACAAATCTCACATACGGTGACTTGGGATCGAACCCTGGTCGTCTAGGTGAGAGGCAAGTGATAAACATCTTTCTTGAACATAGAAAGGCGTATCATATATTTTTTGTACTTTATTTCACCAATTTTTCATAGTTTCTGTAATCTATAGTTCATTGGATGAAAAAGAAGATGTAACAAGCAGAATTAAGTTAATTTTGTTATATTTTAAGTGTTCAAGTTAGAAACAAGATGGGAATTTTTAACCGTACTAATCTCTCAGCTATGCAGGGAGCCAGGACCTGTCCAATGCAAAGGCAAATAAAACTTGCAATTTGTGCTATGTTTCTTAATTTTCATAGCTTTAGAGCTTGTAGCATGCTTTTCCAATTCTGATGAATACTAATTTTGTTATAGGAAAAAATAAATGGGTATAAATGCAATCTTTTATAATTACCAGAGCTTAGGATTTTCAATTCTGCATTCGATAAGATGAATGTTACTAATAATGTAAGTAATATAATAGGCAATAAACGAAAGAGAAATTATTAAAGCTGGAAGCCTTATTGCACTAAATGCATTGATGGTTACACTAATGGTGATAACCAAATGTATATGCTCTTGGAATATTTTTCCATGATACGACAATTTTATAAGTAACATTGTTGTTTCTTCCTCCCTTTTTCTTCTGGTAGTATCAATTTTCATTAAGCTTTTTGCCATTGCTAGCAAGTGCTAAATTTCATTTAGATTGCTATCTATCTGCTCATGTTTTTTTTTTTTTTTTTTTTTTTTTTTTTTTTTTTTTTTTTTTTTTTTTGTAATGTTTAAGCATTTTCATACAACTGTGTTAACTGATAGATATTTTAGTGCTTTGTCAGAGTTGTATATTAGAAATCACTATGTATAAGAATCTATATAGTGTCATAGCCAACAAAATGACATACAGAGCATGTACTAGTGCCAAATTTTCAGTATAAGCATGCTTTAGGTACTCTAGTGTTTGTTACAATGGGTTTAAAGTTATACTCTCCAGGATTAAGGAGTTGTACATATAGTATACCTTATACTGTATATGATAATGGTTCTTTCACACTTGTTATGAATAATAATGCAGTAATTTCCTTTCTCACTGGTATGCCTTACATTCCAGCTTCTTAGTTTGGCACACATTTTGAACAAAGCTTCAAAAACTTGTATCATCTGCTTGAACATTCCTTTGTTTTTCAGATATGATTGCTGGAAACTTAGATTTTTCTGTTTCTGGAAAATGCTGCATTTCTTAAGACAGTGATAATCCTGTGTATCATTTATAGTGAAATGTCCAACAAAAGGTTATTGACTTTCTTTCCTTATTCCATCACTATTATGAAAATAAAAAAATTTGTGAACTAATTGGTTTCTTTTTTTCTTCCCTGTTCTTCCTCATGATTTACAATGTGATTCTTGCCCCACCTCTCAAGGTCTACAATGTAGTAGGAATGGGACTGCCATATCTGGGATCCTAAATCACACTCTCAATTGCTTCTCCAAGAGGTGAGTTGGCTTGTGTTAAATGCCCAAACAAATTGGCCCACAAGCAAGTTTCCCCAGCCACCTACTACATGAACATAAATTCATATCTGAGTGGACTGGAAATGGCTCTAAGTAGTATTAAGCACTTTAAAAATAGTGTAATAGTATGTGTAATATTATAATAGTATTTTAATATTACCCTTGTAAAGAATCAAAAGCTACCTCTGACTTACTAAATATGTTAACATCTTATAATCTGGAACCCACAATCCATGATCCAACTCGAATCGCAGAAAACTCTTCAACACTTATCGACCAAATATTTGTTAATAGCAATATTTTCCTGAGCAAAAGTCAAATCTTTAATATGGGTTTTAGTGACTATAATGCACAAATACTAAACCTTCCCTTAGTTAATAAATACTCCCAATCAATAGAATCCACTAAAAATAGGATCTTTAATAACGAGAATGTCATTTAGTAACAAAGCATGGGTAGAAATCTATAAAGCTAACAGTGTATCAGAAAAATTTGAATTGTTCCTTCAAACACTACAGTATTACTTAAACTTAGCCTTTCACTTTAGAAATGCAAAAGTTGTTCCAGAAAAAAATGCTACATCCTGGATTACCACAGGAATAAAAAAATCCTGTGAAACTAAATGCCAACTACATCAAGAAGTTTAAACTGATTTGAGTAAAGTAGTAAGAGAAGCAAAAACAATGACAAATGACATACTCATTAACCTAGCAAGTAACAAAACAAAAGCAATGTGGAATGTAAATAAAAAGGAAACGGTCACTAATAAAAAGACAGAGAATAATATAAACCTGCTCATAAACTCTAAAAAAATTGTAGATCCAATTGAAGTAGCAGAAAACTTTAATACATATTTTATTTATATAGCAAAAACTCATAAAACAGGCCTCAACAAATAATCCTGCTCCTGCTTTAAATATTCACAGCTCAATACATGAATCAATATACCTTACACTGACAAACGAGAAAGAAATTTTACAAATTATAAAATATCTTAAGCCAAAAAGATGTGGTGGGGTTGATGGGGCACCAGATTTTCTTACTAAAAATGTGCACATGTAATTGTGAGTCCAAAAACATATTTCTGTAATGAATCTCTAAGTTTGGGTACTTTTCCCACTTGCTTAAAACAGCCAGAATCAAACCACTGCATAAAAAAGGGAAAATCAATAATAGGTCTAATTATTGGCCCATAGCACTACTCTGTCTTCTATAAAATATTTGAGAAACTGTTTCTTAAGCGACTTTCCAACTCCTTAGAAAAACATAAATTACTATCTGATTTTCAGCACAGCTTCAGGAAAAATTATTCAACTGAAACAGGAATCTTCTCATTTATAACCGCATCCCTTAAAGCCATTGATCAAAAGCAGCATGCCTCAGCTATATTTTTAGACTTAACATAGGCATTCAACACCATAGTTCATCAACTATTGCTACTAAAGTAGAGGCTCTAGGCATAAGAGGGTTGGCCAATAAATGGTTGGAATCATATCTTTGTGGTCGTATGAAAATAGTGGGAGAAAAAAGGTAAAGCAAGGAATCAGATCAATTATTATCATTCCAGTCCACTACAAGTAAGCTATGGTGTGCCACAAGGCTCTATACTATGTTCTACCCTATTTTTTTTCTTTTCATAAATGATCCATCTAATAAAACGATTTTATATGCTGATGATACAAATATTCTGGTTATATCAACTCAAAAAGAAACCTTTTTAACCTCTATTCACCAAGTCTCAGAGAAAATCACAAACTATTTTACATTGAATAACCTTATTATAAATGTAAATAAAAATGTAGCAATGGATATATGCACAAATAACAACAAAAATTATATTGCCCCTCAAATACAACTCTATAATCAGTTATTCAAAAAAGTAGAATCCATGGAATTCCTTGGGGTCAGTGTATAAAGTAATTTGAAATGGGATGCCCACATTAGTCTCATCAATAATAAACTCAGCTCTCTATGTTATATGCTAAGAATATTGACACATGCACAAGTAAAGAAACAGAGTAGCATACTTTGCACATGTGCACTCATTCTTAAGTTATGCAGTAGTTTTCTGGGATGAATCTCCAGCACGCAAATCAACCTTTATTGCACAGAAAAAAATTATCAGAAAAATATGGAAGGAGTTAACCAAGTCACCATGCAAACCTCTTAATAAAAAAAGCAGAATCTTCCCACTTCCCTGCATTTACATATATGCAGTTACTATACTTATACTCAACATTAATGCTTCCGATTCACTTTTTGTAATTAATAATATGGTGCATAAACACAACCCCAGGGACAATACTCAAATACATAGGACTAGCTGCAACACCTCACTCTACCAAAAAAGTATTTTATGCTCTGGCATTAAACTTTACAATAATTTACCAAGTCATATCAAAGCAATTAAAAATATAAACCAGCTAAAATCCAGTCTCAAGGCACATCTAATTAACCACTCCTTTTATCTATCAATGATAACATTAATTCATTGAACACGAATGTGTCAGAATCATAGTATTTAGCATGTAAAGAATATTATATACATTGTAAAAAACTTATTGTATATATTGCAAAAACCTATGATTGTTATGTTTGTAGCTTGACGTGTCCAATAGTGATTGTACATTGTAACAAACAACTTTAACGGATGAATAAAACTTACTCTTACTTACTATTATTGGGATGTCAGACATGGACTCCAAGACCATCACCAAGGGCCTGCCTCTGTGGTCGAGTGGTCAGCGAGCTGACTTCTCATCCAGAGAACCCAGGTTCTATTCCTGGCTGGGGAAGGGAATTTTTCTTTAGCCAGAATTATTCCCTATCCCCCACAGAGCCTGGGAGTGGGTATATTAGAGTGAATGTTTGTGTTTAAGGGATTTAAAACCAACATAAAGAACCTACATATGAGTTGTTTCTAATGCAAAGCCCTGATATGTTAAACTGAATCATGTGAAACAAGAGGTGCTTTTGCAGTCAAGAGAAATTGTCAGGAAGGCTTACCAAATACTACATGGTAGAGATAGTTATAATGCTAATACAATTATTGATATTACACTTTCCTACGACGAAAGTTGGCACATCCAGCTACAACATCGGATTAGAAATTGACTTGTTACTGGATTAGTGGTGGATTATGAAGCAATCTCAAAGTTTTGTATTATGTGTACCCTTGCAGCCGCTGAGCTGGATGATAATTCTGCAGAATATGAAACATGGTATAGGGGCCATAAATCTAGTAATGAATGCAACAAAATTATGATGGATCATCAGTATCCATGGAAGTTTTTGCAGCTGAAATTTTATGGAGGAAATCTGTTTCTAACTGCAAAGTCAGATACACTACAGGGCTCTCAGATGGGGACTCAAAAATATTTAATCATTTAGTAAATAAACAAGTATATGGTGTCACTATTCTTAAAAAAGAACAATAAGTGAACCATATAGCCAAAAGAATGGGAACGTTCATTATAACTAGCTCCGTTTATTCTTTATTTTTAATAACAAAATGGCACACTGTAATGGAGCATCTGGAAAGTACATGAAAAGTCACTTAGTAATTGTGACTTGATAGTAAAAATATATACTTCTTTCTTTCCCTTCTGTTTAGTTTAACGTCCTTTAACCTGGCTGGTCATGATGATATGATGCTCAAAAAATTTGAGGATCCATAGCGCTAAAATTCATCTTCTCAGGATAAGGTAAAAAAAAATTACTAGGTAACTCATCCTAAGCAGCAAAATTTGAACTTGTGACTTTTTTATTATGAGACAAATATGCTGCCCCACACCACAGAGGCGGGCAATAGAATAATTGCCCTAGACTATAGTCCTGTAAATTTCCATTTAATGCCTTTTCTACAGGGTGCAGTATCATAACTTCCTGATTTCAAAACACAATAAAACCCATTTCATGAATGAGAATGGTTTGTATTTTTCCAATAATGTAGGTACATATAGAAAGTTTTGTTTTATACAGTTTTGAAAATCATACAAGGAAAGTGACGTCCCCCATTGTCTAAACACTGAATAAGCCAATTTCTGGCATTTCTCATGACCCTTACCAGCATATCAGCGAGTATGTTGGCAATTTCTGCCTGGATGTTGTCTTTCAGGACTTGTAGGGTCCTTGGATGGTTGACGTAAACACAGGATTAAAAAAAAACACACAAACAGAAATTATGAGGGGTCAAATCTGGGAAGCCAGCTCTAGACACTCCAAATTGCCCTCTATTGAGATGAGGCGCACCGGGAAGTGTTCCCTCAAAACAGCCATTGATTTCTGGTCCGGGAAGCGGTCCAACAAGGCTAAATTAAAGTAATGTCAGAAGACACCCTGAGATATGATCTCAGAATGTTGCTTTGAAAAGTAGGCCTCCACAGTAAACACCCACTCCTCACTGCTCCAACGAGACATGGCGATTAATCTGGAAGAAAAAACTAAACTTAAGAACTGTTCCTATCGAATGAGACTACTTTCGCTGCACAATGACCATTAGAGCCTGAATGACATGCATTTAGAAAAAGGAATTTATGGTACTACACCCTGTATATCTAATGTATGTTTAAAGTATCCAAATTTACTTATTATAATCCAAAGAAAGATTGCTATATCACTGTTTAATATTTCTTACTTCAAATATTTTACAAAGAGCAAACCAAAAATTGCAGGCAAATACCAAGAGAGCAATGGATGAAAGTCAGCATTTAGCATCTCTGCTATCAGGGATTAGAAACTTCTCCCAATCACAAGTCCTGTAAGGTCCGAAATTTTCCAAGATTCTATACTTAGTTATCTATTCGGTGATACTATAGCTTTACTTTCCTCCAGTCTAACTCACTTAGCACTTATGCTTTCCTAGAAAACTGAACTGAAAACTCCATTAACATTGAGTAAAATGGCTAAGAAAGGCAGTGAAGAAAGTGAGTTGATACTTTTGATGTAACTTGGTTGATGAACTAATAGATAATTCTGATGAGCAAAGTTGTAAGATACATCCCATGTTTACTTATCTTAGTTCACAAGGTGCTTATGAGGTTTTGGTTAAGAGGTGCTTAAAAAACAATTACATTAAATTTGTGGAGTACTTCAGGTTAACTCACATGCTATCTCAATACATATTTGAGAGAATTACACCAGATATCAAAGCTACAGCATTCAACAGGAATATGAAACCTATTACAGTTGAAGAAATGCTGTATGTTACCTTGAGGTGAGTAAAATAACAATTAATGAAAGTTCAGTAAACTATGTACATACAAATTTATTCATAATGGCAAACCACTTAAACTGTTTGGCCATCTAAAATTCTACAGAATTATCTGCTTGCAATTACTAAGGTTCATAAGCCTGCCCCAGGTTTATTTGCCTCTCAGCCTCTTGCCTGGTTAATCTACATTCAACTTCCCCAAGTTTGCTATTTCTAATATAGAAAATGACCTAAAAATGACCTGTGTCACAAATTAAGGCAAAAAAGTATTCAAATTTGTCTAGCTTTGGAAGAGGTTACTTATACTGAGACAAATGTTCCTTAACTGTTTTAGTGTCAGCCCAAATAGCAAAATGATGCTTGAAAAGTGCCAAGCAATTTTAGAGGAGAATACACAGTTTTAAATTAATAGCAATAAAATTTAAACCAAATGACATAGAGTTGAATCTTTTTTAATTTTTAGCAAACCCTTTTGTCTACTGTAGAATATGCATTACATGGATCAGAAGTCTCTTCAATATTTTTAAAAATTAAAAACAAAGAAAAATCTGTAAATAAAATTAAAATCCCAAAATAATCAATAATTAGGCAATAGAAAGTTCAGACTAATTAAATGAAAGTACAGATGTTTCTTAACTAAAACAGTATTCTGTATTAGTTTAGAGTTTTAGCTTTTAAAATACAAAAAAAATTAATTTATGTAAGCTGAAGGCTGAAAAACAAAAAATATACACCACAAAAACACTCACATAAGCATGATACCACAATTAATGAACACGGCATAAACCAACAAGATACAAGTGTAATGTAGATTACTGTAGATTAGCATTTGTGTTATTGCACAGCTGAATGGTTGATTCCCATTGTATTCATTGTCTAGTTACACCTCAGTAAATCTATTTTGATAAGTACACCCATAATTTGAATGCATACTAGGGTCGTTATTGGATGCAATTTCATTGCTGAAGCTAGAAAATATATCTTCTTCTCTTATGTCAATGTCAGAAACTTTTGCATCAAGGTCTAAAAATTCAAAATCACTTGCTTTCTTCCAGTATATTGAAAACTGCAGATCTTATTTCCTCCTTGGTTTGTAACTTTGGCTACACAATGCCATGTTTCAACATACATATATAAACACCGGCTAGAGGAATTAAATATGGAGCTAATTTAGCACTTTGGAGTGAAGATAATGTCCTGAAACACTGCAGAAAACATTTTTCTATGAGTATGACCCAGGCTTTCCCCTCTGGAAAGAGTTAAAACATATGAAAATGACATCATGATTAGATTGTGATTGCCAATTCTTGTAGAATTTTTTGATCATAATTAGATCATGATTGGTCCAGCTTTTTCAGTGCATCCACCTCCAATTGGGAGGGCAATCTTGTTTTCTTGAGTGATGGTATTTTGTTCAAAGCTACAACATTCAACAGGAATACAAAACCTATTACAGCCAAAGAAAAGCTGTTTGTTCCCCTAAGGTGAGTGAATAACAATTAATAAAAGTTTACTATGTTAGATGTTTATTAAATCATGTATAGTAGAGATTTATTCATAATAGTAAAAAATTTTAAACTGTTTGGCATTCTAAAATTCCTCAGAGTTATCTGTTTGTATATACAAAAGTTCATAAGTAGGGCTCGGATGTTTATGACATGTCATATTTTTTTCCTTGCTTCCATTTTAGTTACTGTATTTGATTAAACATGAATTGAACCTTTCTGATTACTTTTAGAGATGTTTTGTCTCATACTTGCATATTTAAGTAATTTCCTCGATTTTGGTCATATTTTACATATTTTGGTGCATTTAAGCCATATTTCGGTTATATTTGCACATACGACCTTAAGTTGAAACAAGTTTCTATATTTTAAAAGATATTCTGAGAATTATCAGTTCTGAGAAAGAGTTACTGATATTTTGGTTTGATTGTCAATGGAATGTGGGTTTGTAGAAACAATGTTATATCCTATTCCCTATTGTGTAGCTGGCATTGCGGGTGAGCCTCTGGTGCAGATAGCTGCCCCCCTCCACATAATATTTCAGTAGAAAGGAATTTTAAATCTTTCTTAATCTTAAACTTGCAGTGGATCAGTGAATATCGACATGCCGAAAATTAAGTGTGAAAGTACAAAATTAAGAAGTTTTGTTAAAGAGTTTGGAGAGGAGCTTTTCAACCCTGATGGAGAAGTCCTCTTCTATAGAGTGTGTGAAGTTAAAGTGACATCAGGAAAGAGATTTAATGTGTAACACATTGTGATATGCTAAAACACAAGAACAATGTCAGTCAGAAATCTGCTCATCATCGCAGTGAACGTCTTTTGTTGGAAACAGTTAAAACAACACCGTCTTCCAATTATCCGATTTTCAAAATATGTTTGTGAAATGATGGTATCGGGTAACATATCCCTCAACAAAGTGAACAATGTTCATTCAGAAGCTTTATGGAGAAATACATGACACACCACATTGCAGATGAATCAACTTTGAGGAAAAATTATTTACTTTCGTGTTATGAAAATACATTACAGAAATCAGAAGTATGGTGGGGGAAAATAAGATTTGGATGTCGATTGATGAAATGCCGGATGGTTTTAGGAGATCCATTGCCAATGTTGTTATTGGTATGCTCTTTGCTGACTATCCTGGTGATATATTTTTGTTGGACTCGCAAGTTCTTGATTCAGTAAATAAATCTACAATTGCTATATTATTTACAGTGCCATGAAACTGTTGTGGGGTGGTGAAGTTAAGTGGGAAAATGTGTTATTATTTGTAACTGATGGAGCGCCATGCATAGTAAAAGCAGGAAAATGCCTAAAGAAATGGTATCTGAAAATGGTACACTTGACTTGTTTAGCTCACAGTTTGCATAGAAATGCCAAGGAGATAAGACAAAATTTTTCTGATGTGAATAAATTGACTTCAAATGTTAAAAAAATATTTGTTAAGGCTCCACTGAGGGTGAAAAAATTTAAAGAAGTTGCATCTTGCCTCCCTCTTCCTTTCGAACCAATTCTTACCCGGTGGGGTACGTGGTTTGGTGCAGCTGAGTATTATTGCAATAACTACGAAGAGGTAAAGAAAATTGTGTCCACAAGTGATGTCTCTTCAATCAGAATTGTTCAGGAATTGTTTTTCCAGTAGTTTGTTGCAGGATTTGGGCTATATAAAATCAAATTTTGGAAGCATTGTAAAATCAATTTCAAGCTTGGAAGCAATAGGTTTAGAATTAAATGAAAGTTTGGCGATTGTTAAAAATGTAGAATTGGAAATAAATCAAGCTACGGGCACTGTAGCGGTTTCCATAAAGGACAACTTACCAGAGTGCTGAATGGAAACTGTGGATTTTCAACAATATGTAGGATTGGGGCATTTTAAGTGGTGGTAAAGCTATTTTGGATGCAGATGACCCAACATTGGAGCGCAGTGACTTGATTCTATTTAAATATGCACCAATAACATCTTGCAAGATTGAAAGGAGCTTTTCACGATTCAAGAATATTTTGAGTGTCAACCAGAGAAGTTTCCTCTTCGATAATTTAAGAATGCATGTGGTAATATACTGCAATGCTACCATGAATGGAACAGGAAAATAGGTATGTAGTACTTTAATCTTGATTTAACCGTAATTAATATGGGCAATTATTATTTATATCCACAGCTTGATATGGCTTTTATTCTTTACAGGAACAAGAA
Organism: Hymenopus coronatus; assembly: GCA_030762935.1. NCBI lineage: Eukaryota > Metazoa > Arthropoda > Insecta > Mantodea > Hymenopodidae > Hymenopus > Hymenopus coronatus. Next base: position 28,874,489 of record CM060899.1, on the reverse strand, counting down.
ATGTGAATTGAGGGATACCAAGACACTATTACATGATAAGATTGTTGCAAAACATATATTGTTTTCTATTGTTAATTAATACATATTAATTGAATATGTATATTTGATTGGTCATATTTTGTCTTTTTTTGGTCATATTTAGCTGTCTTTAAAGTCATATTATGCTGCATATTTATAACTTTTTAGGTCATAATCATCTGAGCCCTATTCATAAGCCTCTCGACCTCCTCCCCGGCCAATCAACATTCAACTTTTCCAACAAGTTCATCTATTTTAAATTTGTTATTTCTAATATCGGAAATAACCTTACAATATTACAAATAAAGGCAAAAAATGTATGCAAATTTATCTAGCCTTGGAAGAGGCAAATCTTCCTTAACAAATCCAACTTTTCCACTGCATCCAGCTCTGATTGGGAGGGTGTTTTTTTTTTTTTGGTAGTGTTTAACGCCCGCTTTAACTACTAATGGCACCGCAGGCGGTGGCACTGATGATACATGAATGATGATGGAGCATCGGTGGAATGCGATGGCGGGGGAAACCGAAGTACCCGGAGAAAACCCGCCCCAGCGCCGCTTTGTCCACCACAAATCTCACATGCGGTCGCTTGGGAGGGTGATTGTCTCTTCATGAGTGATGGCATTTTACTCAGGCTGTGTACATGAACAAATTATTTTATTCTGAATATGTCTGGCATATTAAATTATTACTTACAAGCTTTGGATGTGATATTTACTGCCCAGGAAACTTAATCTTTGATCTTTTACACAAATATGCCCTCCTAGTGCTCCAGAACTATAGTTATTCCTTTTGGAGATGTAATAGTTTTGGCCACTTCTTATAAACTTTGTCACCTGTCACCTGAAAAAGGCATATACAGTTACAATCAATTGCAAATTATCTTTCTTAATATTAATAGATTCCAAAATTGAGTTAAATATAAACTGTATATTTCTGATTAAATGTAAAAGGTATAAGCTGTGCCCAATATTCTGATTATTCTATACATTTATTTTAGATATATGGCAAATGTTGAATCTTTTAGATCCTTGGCATTTCAATTTAGAACACACAACTCTTAGATGTCAAAAACTTAATAAATGCTTGGAGAGCATTAAGAATAAGTTCTTGGAAAAAGAGATTCCAGAACCAACCAAAGCACAGTTGAAAATAATTGATGAAGATTACTTCACAGGCTGGCATTATCCCATATGCTTTATAGCTATTGATGGAAAATATATAAGAATTAATTGTCTTAAGAGCAGTGGATCCTTGTTTTACAACGGTGCTGCTTGCTCTTCTTAAAGCACAGTATAAAGTTATAGTAGTTGACACTGGCTTTAGTTGTACTGTATTGAAGTTAGTTATGCATCTATATAAATTTTTTTCCTTTCCAGAGGTGTTTAGTAAGAAACATGTTTAGGGACTACTTCTATGGAGTAGGTACTGTGGCAAAACCAGTGTCTAAGATTTCAATAAATTATTAAGTATGGCTAGAAATAGAAAAAATGCCTAATCAATTCTATAATTATTCCCCTGATATAACCTAGTGTTTTTATACCTATTTGAGCAGATTTCTATATTTGTAATAGTGGGAACATGAAAGTTACAGACTAGGCAAATGGCTTTCATCACAGGCTATGCATAAGAACAACATTTCATGATCCTTCTGTAGTTTGTGTGCTATGTAGTAAGCAGTGAAGAGACATATTACTTCTGTGCTAGTGGTAAAACAGTGAGAGATATCACTTCTTTATGTGTAATAAGAGAATCATATCATTGATAATAGACAAAAGAGAACTAATGTATGCACATTTGTGCACTTCCTATTTTATTAATTAATAACTATTCCGAAAGAATTTAAAACCATCTCTTTCACATACAAACAATCCATTCTTTTAAATAAATAATAAATTGAAAACCATTCCTTTCAATACAAACTATCCTTTCCTTTAAATGAATAAATAAACAAAAGTATATTAATTTCACGTAAAAATATCCATTTTTTTAAATTAATAAACAAAAATATATGGCAAACCATCTTTCATTTACCATACTTTTTTTTTAAATTAATCTATTAGCATAAATTTCAAAATAAGCAGAAATATGTAAATCAAATCATATTGAATACATAAACCCTGAAACAATGAAATGTTGACCTATCAGGGACCCTAACATATCTCCATTGCCAAGTTAAGTTACTACCTGAGAGGCTTTATCCATCATAATGCCATTCTTCTGTTTTGTAGGTACTTATTCCAGAATAATTGAACTCTTTCTGTTTCAGAATTAAAACGGATTAATAATTATTAAATTATTAATTATTAAATTATTAATGAATAAAGCTTGTTTACTTACATGATTTTCCCAATATCTCCCCCAACTCCTCTGCTTCTTCTCTAATTTCTAAACTCTACATGTTGCGGGTTGTATAAAGTTCGTTCTGATGAATAACGTCAATTACTCTTTTTCTCCATAAGTGAAAACTTTCATTTTCCACCCATTGAGACCAAACACCTAAAATTGCAAATGAATACCTCATATACGACCTCCCTTAAGACTTCTCACCAGCCAGGCACAACTTAACTGTGAACTGAACCTGGTGGATTCTCTTGTTCTGAACTATGGTTCTGAACTACTACTTCGAACACATTGAACTATGATAAACCACTGTCAGTCTGCCACTGTAACTTTCGCCGCCTAGATTTCTGGTGGAAAACTGAAAAATTCTAGTGACAAACACAAAGGAGAGATTCAGAGGCAGCCCCACAATAAACATGGGGCCAATTTGTGATCACGTGCCTCAAGAGATAAATAAGATGCATAGTTCTTCATTTTTAGTAAGTTCAGTCTTCAGTCAAGGGTTTTTTTTTTTTTTTTTTTTTTTTTTTGTTTTGAGGAAAGCAAGACTTTTACTTCCCTTTGCCTTATCTGGCCCTACATAAGGAGACATCATGGGAAAAATATTCCCTTCCTAATTTAATGTGCAAAACTCTTATGTTCTACACCTCTGTTTGTTGAGGATGAGTCTGTTGCCCTCTGGCTCTTTTGAAGGGGTAGCTAATCCAGGCACAGACCCCACAGTGCTTTCTTCAGGGACCTCATCTTGCACCATCTGCTGGGCCAGTAGCATAGCCCTTCTCCTCCTCCTTTACTCAGGTCCCTCAAGAGCCTTCTTTTTTCTTTTTCTTTGGTTTCAGGGTACCGACTACCTAATTCCCCAAACAGTACATATTGTGTTTAGCATAACAAGGTGTAGTTCACTCTTCCACATCTCCGAGAATTGCAACATCACTTGCATGCTTAGCTGAGTTCCACTCTTTCAAGGACCCAGCTTCTACTACAGCTTCTACAGCTTTCTCAGAGACCCTAGAAGAGACCTCTGGTTGTTTGGAACTACATATCCTAATGTTGTTCCCATGACTAGCAAGGCATATCTACATTTCTCGCAGTCAGAGCCCTGCATATCTGGATTGGACTAAATCCTCTCGGAGGTCATCAGGTATTCCAGAGGCTCTGTTAATGACATAGCTTTTATGTGTCAACCTTTGGCATGGGTAGCTTAGAGCTTGTTTCACAGATTCCTATTGGTCATTTGGAGAAAAGCCTGACTGGTGAATCACTGGTCAACTTACACTTCAATTCTGGTACCCACTCTAGGTCCAGCATTCAGACACATTTGGTAGTATTTTTGCTCAAGGGTACAGGCAGATAACTATCCATCTATGTTTCTTACAGTGAAGGCTCAGCTGGAATCTCAAGATTTCTCATTTTGACGATTACAATTACCTTTTCATTATAGTTGAAATAGACCAAGTGCTTTCATCTTTGTGATATTCTGCACCAGAACTAGATGGCTTCAATTTGGTCCAGATTTACTACCATATACAGATAAGACAAAATTCCTGGGGTTGATCTTTGTTAAGAAACTTCGTTGATCATTATATATAGCACAGCTGAAAGCATAGTGTGACTGTTCTCTGAATTTTTTACAAGTGCTGTGTGATAAATCTTGAAAAGTGGATTAGGCCATTTTATTGCAACTTTATCATGTGCTGATCCAATCTAAGTTAGATTTTACACGGTTTATAACTGTAACAATAATTTTACTGATTTATCTCATTTGAAACCATATGTTCATTCATATGACCACAAAGCCAAACAAATGTAATACAAATGACAAGACAATTACTGATTTATCAAATTTTAAAGCAAATATTTATTAGTGAGAGCATAATGCCACACAATGTGACTTATGTGAGAAGTCTTTAAATAATTATCAAATTTGCAAGCACAAATTGACATGAGAGACCATAATTCCACAAGTGTGATATTTCTGACATTTTTTTTTGCTAGTTCATCATATTTGAAAATACAAATTAACTAGTGAGAAAATAGTGACATATATTCTTATTGATTCATCAAATTTAAAAATACAAGCTAATCATAAGAGCGTAAAGTCAAACAATTGAGACACTGGTAATAAAACTTACATTTAACTGTAACATTTCAAAATATAAATCAGTGGCAGCTGAAGCATGGATGGACTGGTGGCGACACCATTCTGCTTGCTGCTGCTGCTTTAGGGACTTTTTCCTCTACAAGATGTACGAATTTAAAACCACTAAAAGTATTTAATCATAGATTATCCAAAAAGAAACTGTCCATCTACCTAGATAGCACATTGGTTGAACTGGCTCTTTGGCTGAAGTTCATTGTTGGACCTCATGGCAGCCAAGATCCAAAAAGTCAGCCTCTTGCCCTTATGCAGCACAATGACAACTTCTTCTTTGCTTTCTTTTTACCATTGATGGATGTTACAGCTAAGGATGTTTTTGTGTCAAATGGAAATCCATTCTTCTCTTCTGCATTTTTTTTCTACAAATAGTTCAGTTAATTTTTTGTTAAAATGGGGAATCTTGATCTCAAAAACCTTTTCAGAAGAAAGTATCATTAATGCAATCACTCTTTTTATATGCATTGTATTTCTTATAAAATTTTTGATACTAAGAGTACACTAAACTAAAATTTCCAAATCTTACATTTTTCAAGCAATCTTTTTGAATTTTTATTTATTTATTATTTATTTATTTTTTTTTTTTTTTTACATACTGCAGTGATACAATTATCCATTGAATTTGAGTTTATAGCAGATATCTCATAATCATTTTGGATTTAAAAAATAATTAAATATTTTTATTATATCAATTAATCAAAAGTTGTGCACAATGCATCAATTATTTTTTTGGAAAACCAAAAATATTAGTACATTTGTTTCATAATATTAAACTTTTAATTATTATTATTTTACTGTAATTTATGTTTATTATGTTTATTGCTACATTGATTGATTATATTGATTAGGTCATCGACTAGAGAAACGATTGCGTCTCTTCAATTAGTTATTTCGATGTTGAGCAAAGATCTGTTGAAAGCGCAAAATGAAATAAATGTATTAAAGACAGAAAAGGAGGAATTAATAATACAACTAAATGAAAAATCAAGCTTATCATTCGCTACAGTCACTAAGAAAGCGTTCAAGCCTCGACCAGACGATAGCAATATGGAAATTGCAACACACAATTGATTTAACATCTTGGATGCAGTTGAAGGTAGAGATAATCAAGCTATACAAAAGAATATTCAAAAACAAGCCAGTCCACAAGAAAAAAAGAAGAAAAAAGTGTTTGTTGTGGGTGACTCTATGCTGAAATTTGCGGGTGAAGTGTGTAAAAATGAAGGACATAGTGTGTGTTGTTTTCCTGGAATACAAATTACAGAACTTAAAAATAAAATGGAGAAAATGCACTTAAAACAATCCATGCCTGATGTGATGGTAATACACGCGGGAATGAATGATATACAGAATGGAACAATTCCTCAAGAAATAATGGGTAATACTTTGGACTTAGTGAATGAAATTCGAAAACAGTCGAGTAATAGAAAAATTATTATAAGTGGTGTTCTATGTATACGGGATACTAGTGCAAGGTATGTAAGAGAGATAAACAAGGAACTTAACTGGATGTGCTCAGTTAAAGATTGCCTAATGGTTGATGGTAATTTCTGGTTAGATGATTGGGATTTTGGTAGGGATGGAGTGCATCTTAACAGAAGGGGTTCTTTTAAGTTTGGCAAATTATTGAATACAGTTCTTTCATTGTATAAGGGAAACTGAGTAAATCTGAGGTGGATGAAATTCCAGTTAAAGATGGTGAGTTTGAAATTAAGAATTGTAAGCAGATCCCTGCACTAAGGGTCTTACATCAAAATGTACAGTTTATATCCAACAAAGTCCTTGAAGTTGATATTATAATTGAGGAAAATAATTGTGATGTGCTATGTATCACGGAGCATGGGCTTAAAGAGACAGAAATTAAGAATTTATCATTTCAGGGGTATAGACGAGCAGCATATTTTTGTAGGAAAGATTATAAAGGTGGAGGCACAGTAATATTTGTACGAAGAAATTTTGAGCTTATAGTGGATTAACTCACAGATTGTAGTGTAGAAAAAGATATGGAAATAGCTGTTATGGATAAAAATCCTTAAAGATAAAAATTTGTTGCATATATAGGTCTCCAAATGGAAACATACACAAGTTTTTCATTAAATTTGAGGAAATTCTTCATAAAATAAATAAAGGTAATAAATACGTTATAATTCTGGGTGATTTTAATATAGATACACGTAAAGACACAGCTGCATCGAAGAAGCTAAGTAATTTATTGTTATCTTTTAATATTACTTTAACTGTAACTGAACCTACTAGAATAACAAAAGTCACTGAGACAACTATTGATAATATAGCTACTAATTTTCCAAAACAATTTTTTAGATCAGAAGTTATACATACCTTAATATCTGACCATGCTGCACAATTAATTTCATTAGAAATGGAGAAGATGATACCTAACAGCAAACAGATATTTAATAATAAAGAAACAATAAGTTATATTTCAGTAAGGAATTTTACTGAGTCAAACATAGAGCAATTTAAAGAAATGGTTAAAAGAGAGAATTGGGATAGTGTAACTGAAGCTAATGATGTGGACTTGAAACTTGAGTTATTTATGCAAATAATGTCTTATAACCTCAATGTAGCAATACCAAGTACAAGAAGGAAAAGCCTTGAGAAAAAAGCAATTAAGTGTAACCCTTGGTTCAATAATGAATTGTTGCAATGTAAAAAAACAACTCTTAGTAGCTTATGAACTAGTAAAGAAATTTAAAACTGATGCTCTAATAAATACATATAAACAGCAAAAATCTCAATATCAACAGTTAATTAAATCCACAAAATCTAACTATATTAATGGTATGATATCAGAAAGTAAAAATAAAGCAAGTAACTTATGAAAAGTAATAAATAATGAGAGAAACAATACATTAGATGATAAACAAAATAGTGTTCTTAGTAATATAAGAGTATATAATGTGATTGTTAGCGAGCAGAGGTTAATGGCTAATATATTTCATAATTATTTCAATAATATTGTTAAGGACAATAACTCTATAATTAATACTGATACTATTCCCATGAATTGTGAATCTCTTTATCTAGCTCCTGTCACTGATTCTGAAATATTTCACATAATTAGGAATTTAAAAAATAGTAAAAGTACTGGACATGATGAAATATCAAATAATTTGCTTAAAATATGTAATAGCTTTATTACACCTGACTTGACAAACATAATAAATGCTTCATTGCAAAGCGGCAAATTTCCAGAGAAGCTAAAAACTGTTAAAGTTATACCTTTATTGAAAAGTGGAAATGTTGAAGACATAAATAATTATAGACCCCTTAGTTTGGTATCATCATCGAGCAAAATTTTTGAAAAAGTCTATGAATGTAGGTTACTGAAGTTCTTAAAAAAACATAGGATATTGAATGCTGAGCAACATGGTTATATGAAAGGAAAATCAACAGAAACTGCACTTATTGAATTAGTACATAGTAACCTTAAAGCCTTAGATAATAAAGAGTTTGTAGAGAATATATTTGTTGATATGAGTAAAGCTTTCGACGGTGTTAATTTAGATAGTCTGATTAGGAAATTAGAAATGTATGGTGTAAGAGGAGTAGCATTAGAATGGATACAGTCATACATAAAATAGAAAACAGTATGTGGAAATAAAAGGAAAGGATGGTAAATGCAAATCATCTATAATTACTGTTAAAAATGGAGTACCATAAGGTTCTGTTCTTGGACCCTTGTTGTTCAAAATATATATTAATGACATTAGTTCCTGCAAGACATTACAAAATAATGAATTAACATTATATGCTGATGATATAGCAATATGCTGTACACATAAATGTTTGCAAGAGTTGGCAATTAATGCGAACAATGTAATTAATCATCTTACTCAAATATTAAAATACAACAATCTAAATATTAATATTAAGAAAACCAAGCATATGTTTATATCTAACAAAATAAATGACTTTAAGGTTAATGTTAATATTGATGGAATAAGCTTGGAGGAAGTGGAAACTATTAAATATCTTGGGATACTGTTAGACAATAATCTTGATTGGCATGCCCATGTTGATGAATGCTGTAAAAAGTTGAATAGTGTCATTTATTTATTGACATATATGGCTGCCTTTTGTAATATTAATGTACTATTAAACATCTATCATGGTTTATTTATGAGTTACATCAACTATTGTGTGACACTGTGGGCAGATACTACACAGGAAAGTATAAATAGAGTTTTAGTTCTGCAAAAAAAGGCAATTCGCATTATGCTAAAATTAAAATTAAGACACAGTGTTAAATCAGAATTTATAAGGATAAAATTACTGACATTTCCTTGTTTATTAATTTTTAAAGCCATATTACATACTAAGATACATTATAACAAAATAAATTCTGATAATCATGCCTATAACACTAGGAATAAGGATGAATATAGTATTGTAAGCCATAGATTAAAAGTTTTTGAAAAATGTACGAAATATAAAGGAATTACATGGTATAATAAACTGCCAAAGGAACTAAAGTTAATAATGGATGTAAAAAAGTTTAAAAAATAACTATGTAAATATTTAGTAAGTAAGGTATAATATTCAGTTGAAGAGTTTATGGGTAACTGATGTATTTATTTCTTTGTATATCATTTATAAGTATTTCTTTCTCTGTATTTATTTATGCATTGTATTTTAGCTGTATTGACAATGTCTAATAGATTTTATAATCTCCATGGACAATAAATTGAATTGAATTTATAACAAAAATTATATGCCAATTCTTTTTATTAATACTCTCTGAGTCTGTGATGCATATTTGAAGCAGATAAGACATAAACTGCATTGTGTGGAAAATAATTAAGATGCTTAAGTGTAAGAAAATTTGAAAGGCAGTTTAAATTTGATTTTAGTTTTTTTTAATAAGAATCATACCTCTAAGGGTTAAAATGCTCCTGCCTCATATGTGCATCCCTCCTGCTGCTTCTTCTTCTTCTTCTTCTTCTTCTTCTCCTCCTCCTCCTCTTGTTTTCTCCATATGGGTGCTTCTTCTTGTAGATTGGTGTGATGGCTGTGTCATTGACGCTTGTTTCAAGCAATGCCTGTCTCTCTCTCTGAAGCAACCTTCCAAGTTGCAGATGAAATTTTCACTTTGTGATTTGTTCCATCATGCTGATACTTGCAATGCAGCCCATGTTGAACTCCATGACTCCTGATGCAACTGCTATTTCCAATATTTTCTTCAACACAAATATTTCCTTTGGGCATTTCTTCCATATTACACTGTGTAGACTTTCATTAGCATTCCGAGTCCTTCCAAACATGCATCTTTTCAGCAATTCTTCAGAAGCTAGGCATTGGTATACTGGTAGTATTTTGGTTACTACCTCTTCTCTCAGCACAGTTTTCATTTTTAATACCATTTTTTGGGATAATCTCTCCCTTCACAATTGCTCTGTTGTAAAAACACCATGAGCTTTGAATATCAGGGCATTTTGAGTGTTTTGGATTTGTGTCAGTAGACATAGTATGGCATAATGTTGCATAAGTTCCTCTCTTCATGTCACCTACATTAGGAATATTATCTAGAATTGCTTTTCTATAGCAATTCTGTAGGCAAGGTATCATTTCTTTGGTCAAACTTCCTCACCTGCAGTGCCAGAGCAGTAAAAGCGGGCATTAAACACTACCAAAAAAAGTCAAACTTCCTTTTTTATTTTTCCCACCTAGAGTAACATTTTTGTTCTTCCATTCTTGTACCATTGTCCTCAAACCTTTATTCAGTCTCTTTGCCACATGGTTCAGGCTTTCCTCCTTCAATTTCAACTTCACCATACACAGACATCTGTGTATAAGCCAAAAATGTTTTGGCAACTCCTTCTAAAAGGATACTTGTATACCTGTTATGTTTATCGACAGACCTCTCCTTCTACTTCCATGACAGACCCATTAAAATTTTGTTCACATGTTCCTTCCTCTTGATTCTTTTGTTGCTATGCTTTGTATTGTTCTTCTTTCACATTCATTATTTTTCTTTTTTGTGCACCTATGTTGCAGTATCGTGACAGAATTTCATAATCGAAGACTAGGCCTGTGAGGACATCAATGACAAAACCTATGCCATGATTTGATGTGTGGCCATGCTTGTGCCATGTCCTTCATATGACACACAGATATCTAGAATTCCATCTGTTGTTGCAATTTTCATTGTGTCCATATGAGCAACTACAATTGTAACTTCATCCAAAATTGTATTTCTTTTTTGAGGATCTGCTCTGATAATTTTAAAAGATGATGATTAATATGCAGTTGCACTTATGCCTGCATTCCAACTGACATGCAAAATTGTTCCATTCCAGTATAGCCCCTGCCCAGTGATAAAAATGCACTTACCATTTTTCTGTTTACATCAAATGGCGGCCTTAATGATGCAACTGAGTTTACATGAGGGCTTGTATACAATTCATTGTACACCTCTTTACAGCAGCCAAATTTTACACAAAGTTTACAAGCAAAAGCAAATTCTTGACTTATCTCTGTCTTTAAATTTTCTGCACTACAATGGCCACAGATCAGTCCTTTGTACATCTCACTTCACACACTTGAATGCACTAAAAAAAAATCAGCACTATTCCTGGATGTTTTCTCAGATGAGGAGGGTGCAAGTATATTCAATTTTCTTTCACTTACAGTCACTGAAATTTGTTCAGAAGTATCTGATGTAGATGGAAGTGCGGCACATTCATTGCTTTCAGTGCTAAGATTAGATTTCCACCTTTTTTGGACCAAATTTACATTTCTGGTGCAACTCTTATGTATTTTGCCTTTTTGACATCGATCTTGTAGTCGATTCATTATAAACAATATTAAAAATGATCAGAAAGTTTGTGTAGCTTAAACCTAACAACTAAAAAAAGTATAGTATGTACTCAAAAGTTTTTACACAATAGAAAACAGCAGTGCCTAACTTTACCTAACCTCAATTCAACTGATATGTAATATTTGCAAATATACAAGTGATTAAACACTAATCAGCTGTTAAAAAGACTACACGGTGAAATACAACTCCTTCTGCTGGTGACAAAAATTTCTGTGCAGAAAACGCCCACCTCTTTCAAATCTAACACATTTCAAAACAGTGTAACTCGGAAATGGGCAAAGCAGGATTAAAGGGTTGCAGACAGTGCATGCATGGACATTTAAAAAACTCTGATGGCAGAAAGCATGACTGGTATTTGAAGCTCAAGGTTCAAGGGATTTTTAGGGCCATAAATAAATAAATTAATTTTTTAATTATTTTTGCCAAATTTCAGTGTAGGGTTGAAAAGCATCTCAGGTTTATATGATGGAATTGGCTTCATGATTAACAACTTCGGAAGATTTGTGGTATGGTGGAAAGCCACACATGAATCTTCAGTCTGTTTAAACAACAGGAACGGTACAGCCCCAGTGACAGAACACAATTCTGATCTTGAAAAGTTCAGTTTAGTATACTTCAGGGTACTCTTTGATACACATCAAACTGATCAAAGCCAAATAGTCTAGACGTTTTTATGTGACTTGAAAATTGGAGCATAGTTTTAATTTCTATGAGAATTGTGTCAAAAACTTTCAAAATATCTTTCCTTAGTGTCAGAACACTTGATTGCTTCCTTCTTTTAGCAGGTGGATAGTTTTATTTTTTTATAATGTTTAATACCTGCTTTTGCTACAAATGGCACTGTGGGCAATGACATTCATGAAAACTGGAATGTAGATGGAGCATCGGTGGAATGCGATGGTGGGGGAAAGCAGAGAAAACCCACTCCAGTGCCACTTTGTCTACCACAAATCCCATATGCAGTCACTTGGGATCAAATCTGGGCTGTCTAGGTAAGAGGCAAATGATCTAGCCACTTGGCCATGGCACTGTCTTTTTTATATCTGATTCTACTTCTCTGATAAGATCAATTTTATTTCTGACACATTTAATATAGTTCTTAGAATGTTTAAGTTTAATAGAATCTAAATTTCTACTTTGCATTTGGCCAAAAGGAATTTCAACATGATTGTATGAAAAAATGTTAGCCAGAAAAGAAAAGTTGGTTCACTCAAAAGATAATGATAGGAAAGGACTTGAGATGTGGTACGGTCTGATCTGATATTTTTTTTCTGCAATTTTGTCCACAATGCCAATAAGCTATATTTGGCATGTACTTTTGTTTGCACAGTTTCTTTCTAAAGCAGGCAAGACTACAGTGGAATGTGTGAACCTGTGAGAATATAAAAATTTGTTATTTATCTTCAACTAATAGACAAGAGCTGAATGTGTTACAAGTTAAAGAAAGATACTTATAAGCATGTAGCATACAAACAAAGAACATATGTTCACTTTGGGTCAGCAATCATGTAGATTAGAAGTATGTATCAAAGATTAACAACTTCCCAACACTAAACAACTGATGGCATTGCCTTGGCAATCTCTTCAATGTCTAAATTCAGATGCAATTATAAAAGAATATACCTTTATATTTATTGGATTTTCTTTTCCTTCATTTAAGTTCCACATAAAAAAGAATACAAAAAAAAAACAAATAGGCTATGAGATTTGTTATGTAAATCTTCAAGTAAAGCAGAATAATTAAACATGGCTAGAAACTACCATTTTCATCTGGCAATATTAGTTGTGTACTCTGGATTAAATAAGGTAACCTAACAACCATTAATAATTACACACAAAATATATAGGAACTTTTCTGCTCAAAAAGTTTAATATTTCCTCAAATACACACATTACATAATATTAATTCAGAACCTAGAGGATAAAATTATTCTATATCTGTATTCTGAGATAATTTACTTAAGTTTTTTTTTGGTAGTGTTTAATACCCGCTTTAACTACTTGGTGACACTGATGATACATGAAAGATGATGGAACACCGGTGGAATGCGATGGTTGGGGAAACCAGAGTACCCAGAGAAATCCGCCCCAGTGACACTTTGTCCTCTCACATGCGGTCGTTTGGGATCGAACCCCAGCCATCTAGGTGAGAGGCAAGTGGTCTAACCACTTGGCCATGGCGCAGCCTTACTTAAGTTAGAAAGCACAGAAGAAAACTCTTTACTGAGATGTTACTATTTATTCATCCAATCAAATATAAACACAGCAGTTGTAGAAAATAGGGAAAGTAATAGATGATACAAAAATAGATAAACATAATACAATAAGTTGCCAGTATTCATGGCAGGGCATATAAAAGTGGCCCAGGGAACAGAGTTCCAGGTTACAAAGCAACACATCAAAGGAAAGGAGATAGTTCACCAATATGCTCTTAGCACTTTTGAGTCCTGGCCAGCAAGTTGTGGAAAGTAGATTGAAGCTAGACTACTGGAATTGCTGCAATGTCATCAGATATATTCTATTGCAGTTTCTGAAGACTATCGGGTGGTTGTAGTACATCTTAGCCATGAGGTTTGCCCACAAAAAGTAATTGCACACTGACAGATCAGGTGACCTGGGTAACCAGATATCAGGCTGACCTCTGCTAACTATTCTGTCAGGATTGAAGATTGTCAGAGTGTGATTCATATTTGGCAGGATATATGGGTAGTTGCACCAATAACTGTAGGCCTAGTTAGTGCTACCACAAATGGATTGAAAATGTTGGAAACCTAACACTCTGAATCCATTGGCTGATGAAAGGAAATGGGACTAATAATGCAGCATGCAGACACTGCACACTAAACACCAACCTTCTGATCATGCAATGGTGTATAGTGAAATATACGGATTCTCCGCTGCCCAGAACCATTCATTCTGTGAGTTGAGATAACCACTCAGGTGAAACCAGGTTTCATCAGAAATAAAAAAAGAGATCCATGCCCAAGCTATTATCATCTCAGTGAACAGCCAATCAAAATCTGGAGGTGCTGAGGAGCATCTGCTGGATTAAATGCATGAACAACAGACATTATGTAGGGATGCATCTTCAGGTCCAGATGAAGTACACATCTGCATATTCAATGTGATATGCTGGTCTTTTGCAGTAGGCATCAGGTTGAGAAGCATTTTCTGTTTCATTGCAATCATATTTGCTGTGTGAGAACACATTCCAGAATATTTTTGCCTTGTTCAGAACAGATCCTGCCTGAACTATTTTGTAACTAATTATTGCATGGCACTCCTTGCTGGCACCTTAACCCATGAGCAAACAGCCAACCATACTCTTTCCACCAATTTTTTTTAACATAACCTACTGTCTCTGCTGTACTATGAGTGCCATCTTCTCCTGTGGACTGATTAACACACTGACGCAGCTCACGCTAACATCTGAACCGGTTTCAATCACTTGGTATGTGTATCACATTCAGGTCCAATTGTAGCCACTCACCTGGGCCACCTTTACTTACTCCGACCCTATACAATTACAAGCACTTGATATAACTTTCAAACTCAAGACACTTTCGGTATTCTAAAATGAAAGCAGAAGCTGCAAGGGGTAAAATGTTTCTCACAACTATCTCTCTTACACATTTTCTCATTACAAATCAATTAAAGTGTTCTAATATTTCACAATAACACACTGCTCACAAATATGAAACTAACGTGGTTTTTTAAACTCGTGAGTCAATCTATGTATTTTCAAATTTGATAACCGAGTAAAAGTCTTGTTACATATGTTACATTCATGTGACTTAAGACCCTCATGACACAATTTGTGTCTTCTCAGATTTGATAAATCACTAAAAGCTTTATTACAAATGTCACATTTATGTGGTTTTGTTTCATCGTGAGTTAATTTGTGTCTTTTCAAACCTGATATATCAGCATAAGCCTTGTTACAGATGTTACACTTGTGTGGTTTTATGTCCTTGTGAAACAATAAGTGTCTTTTCAGAGTTGAAATTTCAGTAAAAGCCTTGTTACAAATGTTACACTTGTGGGGTCTTATGCCCTCATGAATCAATTGGTGAGTTTTTAAATATGATGCATTAGTAAAAGCCCTGTTACAAGTTTTACAGGCATATGGTTTAATACCTTCATGAATCAATCTATGTCTTTTCAAATGATGCAAATAAGCAAAATCCTTCTCACAAATGTTGCACTTGTGTGGCTTTTTGTCCTCATGGATCAATTTGTGCCTTTTCAAATCTGATAACTCACTGAAACCCTTGTTACAAATGTTACACTTGTGAGGCTTTACATGAATCAATTTGTGTCTTTTCAAAACATACGAATCACTAAAACCCTTGTCACAAATGTCACACTTGTGTTGCTTTATGCCTTCATGAATCGACTTCGGATGCAAATGGGCAAGGCTCTTCTCATGAATATCACACTTGTTTGCTTCTTTACTTTTACTAACCAATCTGACAACTTTCCCACTACTGGGTGTTTCTATTGAAGATACTTCTGTGACATCTCTTTCCTGGCTTTGAGAGTTTGTGCCACTCTCACATTCAGGGGTATTCTTTCTCAAAATCAAACTTATGTCTTGATTTAAATCTTCACTGGAGAATAAATCTGATGTGACACAGCCTTTGTATAAACTGAAATTTAAAAATAGTAGCTAGCATGAGTAATCACTATACAAAAGCATAAGAAAGTAGCTTAAAAGGAAAAGAATGTGAATGTTTATTTTCCATTTGTATATGATAGAATTAGTCCATGAACACACATTTGTAAGCATCTGGCTGTGCTCTTATGTTCAAACACATGTAAATTTGTTTCACTGATTTGAAACATTGCAATAAAGGTCTCTGATACCTGAACAATCAGCACACAACATTAAACATAAAGAGCTTGAAATGCAATGCAAAACTTATCAAGTCATATGTGTTGTAGGATTCCCATTAATGTTCCACCTTCATTGCATTAACAAGTGAAGCCAAATATGCTGCATTTGTTAATACAAATAAACACATAGATTCTGGCTTTTAAGATTCAGCCTTTATAGACATAAAATGATCTTGGTGGAAGCCTTACAGGAATAAACAAAAACTTATGTTACATTCATATGAGTTTCTTTACCCTTTTGTTTATTAGTGGATATAAAAAAATTCATATGAATGCATATTCTTCTATTTAATTTTAATTGAATAACCCTTCCACAAATACCTACTTTCATGTTTGAGAGCATATATAAACAGAACAGACAAATATTGTCCACCCGAGTAGTGTAGGGGTAGTGTGCCTCACATTCAACAAATAAAAAAAAAAAAAAAAAAAAAAACAGCAAATGGCGTGTTATTTATGGATGTTCTTTAACTGTTGTAGTTATCAGTGTCCCATTCTAAATTGGGCGTGAAAGACCACTTAATTTTGCTCAGAGGCCTCTCTATCAGGCTTGAGATTCTTTTACGTGCCGTAAATCTATGACACGGGACCAACGGCTTTATTTCCCTTCTGAAGGAAGCCATGCTAAGGATTTATACACCCGAAAAAATCCATCTCCTCCGCCAGGTTTGAACCCGTGAACTTGGGTATATGAAGTCAGCATGGTAATCATTACCACATTCAACAGGTCATGAGTTTGAATCTTACTTATTCGGATCCTTTTTTTAGGGTTTTCCCTTATCCTGAGAAGACGAATGTAGAACTTTGAGCTCCATGGACCCTGAGATCATTTGAGCATCATTTCACCAATTTCATTCATGTCCAATCAGGTTACAGGACGCTAAGCTACAAAAAAAACTGAAATATTTAAGAATTAAGGTGCTACTCATTGGTTTTAAAATTCAAATTCCTTCCAAGCCTTTGTAAGAAACAAGTAAGATACCACAGAACTTTAAAAGAATGACTAAGCATTCAATAATTTGAACCTTTAGTAACATTTCAGAAATAGCTTTATAGCAAAAATGGTTATTTTGAATAAAATGTGCACTGACTCCCTGGACATAACTCCCCAATTGCTCACACGTATATTGGAAAATGGGTTAATCAGTTGTTTAGTTCCCATGCTGTAGATTTACATCTGGTAAAAGAACCTCAAGTTTGATTAAGAGGCCTCTGTGCAAAACTAACTCTTTCACGCCCAGTATAGAATGGGGCACTGAGAACCACAGAAGTCCATTTCCATGATTTTGTGGATGTCAGGATTGTTGTCTAGAAATGTCAGATACTTAAATCCCATTGTGCCTAATTGTGAAAACAAATTACTTAGTTTTCCATTAAACTCCTGTTTATTACAGCAATAGCATTAAATAATAACAATCTTGAATGGATAAATAACAAAATAACAGGAATGAGTTATATATATACTCAGTCCTTAACTGCCAACATGTTGACATATCATTTTATACAGCATGGTTTGTTGATTGTTGAGATTGTGGAAACCCACCTTAAGTCTTGTTTGTTGCAAATCATGTTTTCTAGAGGTCTAAAGCAATCATTTTATGATTGTGACAAGGTAAATAATGTGGTATTGCAATTGGTTACTTACAATTACACTGTAACAAATGTATGCTATCACTGTCACATACATACAAGTATGGGCACTAAATTGGTGTGTTCTTGAGCTACCTGTAATTATTATTTTTTTTTTTTTTATTTACAATTACTTTTATATCAAATACAAGTTTACTCATAATTTACTTCAACAAATAAAATAGCAGTAACCAGAAATTTTGGTGCCACAATTATTCACATGATACAAAAGTAATAGTTAAGGATACAATTAAACAGAGATTAAAAGAAGAAAGAAAACAACTTTCTGAAGATTACTCAATTTGTTAACTGTTGTTATTGTCATGAGCAACTCTCTAGAGTTAATGGTGCCAAGTATCTCTGCCAGCAACCAGAAATAGAAAATATCACATAATGAATAAACAAAAACAAAAAAAAAATATATATATATATATATATACTGGCAAGTTAAAATGATAATTACATGGTAAAACAAAATTATTGTTATCTTGTTTTTTTCATAAGCAGCTATGTAGGACAGGAGTTGGATAGGTAGAGCCAGACTGAAAAATTCATGCCATAGGCTGGATTTGAACCTTGATCTCCCATCTCCAGCCAGCTGCTCTAACTACTGAGCTATCATAGCAACATACCATGGCATTACATTCCTCATGTTTTCCAGTAAATCACTAGATGATCTCAAATTATTTTCAGTTGATATACACCAATGGCGACTTATAATGTCCTAAGTAGTTCAAGTTCCAAGCTTAATAGTTAAACCAACTATTGTGGTCAATTAGTGTTAATTTAATTGCATTCACACATAAGCTGCTATGTGGATTATAGGAGCATAAGTACTTCTAGTTCCAGGCCTCACAGTTTAGCCAACTATTATGGGTCAATTAATGTTAAGTGAACTGTTTTTTCACACAACTGTGTGTAGGATAGGAGTTGGATGGGTACGAATCAGGCTGTAATTTGCCACTAGGGTTATGTCATCTCAAAATAATTTGAGATCAACTTGTGGTTTACCTGGAAACATGCGAGTCAGTTGAGGAATTTAATGCTGTGCCATCATATTGCCATGGTAGCTCAGTGGTTAGAGCAACTGGCTGGAGACTGGAAGATCAATGGTTCAAATCCCGGCTATGGCATTGAATTTTTCAGTCTGACTCTACCTATCCAACCACTACCCTATTCACAGCTTGTATATAAAAAGACAAATTAACATTAATTGACCATAACAGTTGGCTAAACTATTAAACCTGGAATTTAAAAGTACTTACAACTTTGTAAGTCGCCATTGGGGTATGTCATCTCAAAATAATTTGAGATCACCTTGTGATTTACCAGGAAACATGCAAGTCAGTTGAGGAATTTAATGCCATGCTGGTGTGTTGCCATGTTAGTGATTATAGCAACCAGCTGGAGACTGGAAGATCCAGCTATGGCATTGAAATTTTAGTCTTGACTACCTATCCAAAGCACATTGTGTTTTCATCTATGCTCACATAAAATACTGAATGGTAAAGTATATGAATTTAATTAAAAAGAAATGCAGTTTTTATATTACAAAAAGGGCATTCAAATAAAAAATGAGAAACACACTTACAGGCATAGCTGTAACATAAATGATTCACAATTTCATTGAAGATTACATATATAACAATAGTGGCTCACTGGAGTGTTTTCGTGCAAAAATGTATAAAGAAATAAAGCCTAGACTTATGTTAATGAAGACAGTAGTAAAAATTATAAAATCTATTTTCAAACTATGGAGGAATACAAACTTAAGAGCAGCATGAAGTACCATACTGAATGTAAGAGGTGTGTTAAAAAGCAATGGAACATTTCTTTTAACACCTTTATTGCTCATTCTACACTATAATAAGCATTGTTACCCTCAAAGCAGTCCCCGCTATTGACAATACACCTTTCCCAATGTTTCCTCCATATCTGGAAAGCCTCGTGGAACATATTTTCAGGAGTGGTATGCAGGTCCTGAATCTCCTATATGGCTTGCAAATAATGCCATTCTCAGTTTGGAAAACCGGAAAAAGTCTGCTGAGGCTAGGTACAGAGAATAAGTTGGATGGGACACAACATACTTGCAAGTCTGATTTTTTGCCAATTCAGGCCTACTCCTATGCACAAAATCCCTCAATTGTGCTAAAATTCCCTGGTAAGCTTCCTTGATTACCATATGACCACGTGGTACTAATTCCTGATGGCAATGGCTTTGCAGTCAAAAACCGCAACCAATATCCTTGATTGTATATCATATCTAACTAATTGTATATCATTGTACCTTTCAATAATATGTAGGAGAGAGGAGTATTACGATCATAATATCCTTGATCTTCCACTCATGCATGCCTTTTTGGATGAACAGACCCTTTGCCCACTACTGAGATGATTGCACCTTTGTTTCAATATCATAATCATAAGTCCATGTCTCACTTCTTTTTAGATATTCTTAAGGAAGTTTTCATTGCCATTTGCAGAGGCAAGCTGTTCCTGGCTGATTTCAATGGGTGTGTATCTGAACATCAGTAAATAAATAACAGTGGCATAAATTTTGCACCAACATCTCAGGTTTGTAATTCAAAATTTGATGGCATGATCCTATACTTCATCAGAAACTTCCAAACAGTTAAATGAAGATTTTCATAAACAGCATAAACTCTCTCAAAATGGTCATCATCGGTTGATGTGCAAGGTTGTCCAGGCCTGGGATTTTCACTGGCCATCATTCTGCCATGTTACATAAGCTTAAACCACTCATAGCACTGCATGCAACCTGGCTAAGTAATTGAAATGTCTCTCTAAGTTTTACTATGTTGATAGCCGAATTTCTCACTCATACTTTGTTGTTCAAGCTGTTTCAGTTTGAAGTAATTCAAGAAACAGCTTCTACAGTGACTGTAGCTTGGCAATTAACAGGGATAGCAAAAGGAGGCAAACAACAATTTGTTTAAACCTTAGTAACTGCAGTGCACTTCCTGTGCCAGTTGATGTGCTACTAAGGTTTGGCTTTTTAAGAGCACACTTTGTGTATGGTAGTTAAATAGTTTTTACTTATTATCTTCTATAACTTTAATACTAATATAATAATCTGTGATTATCATAATAATATCAAAGAAATAAAATTAAATATAATTGTTTCTTGCCATTACCATATGAAAACTCTACTGAAAGTCTGGTAATGCTGATGCCCCAGTACTCACAAGAAACAAGCCAAGGATAGAATTGCACTGTCCATTTGTTGATTGTTGTGGTTATCAGACAAAATGTAATTGTTACCTTGCTATCATAAGATATAAATGCACTGAAATTTTGGTAATGTTGGAGTCCAGGATTCATAAGAAAGAGCGATACACTAGTTTATTGTTGTGGCTATTGGATGAAATGTAACCGTTATTTAGTAATACACGATATAAATTGTACTGAAAATTTGGTAATATTGGAGCCCCAGCACTCATAAGAAACATGCCAAGGATAGAAGTACACCGTCCATTAGTTGATTGTTATAACTACCAGATTCAATGTAATTGTTACCTTGCTATTATATGACATAACTGCACTGAAATGTTGGTAATGTTGGAGTCCAGGATTCATAAGAAAGAGCCGTACACTAGTTTATTGTTGTGGCTATTGGATGAAATGTAACCGTTATTTAGTAATACATGATATAAATTGTACTGAAAATTTTGTAATATTGGAGCCCCAGCACTCATAAGAAACATGCCAAGCATAGAAGTACACCGTCCATTAGTTGATTGTTGTAACTATCAGATGCAATGTAATTGTTACCTTACTATTTATTATATGACATAACTGCACTGAAATTTTGGTAATGTCAGAGTCCCAGAACCTACAAGAACACCAAAACTACGAATATGATGTACACTTTCTTGTTGTGGCTTTTAGATAAAATGTAAAAAGAGTTATTTGATCACTGTGGGTCTGGAGCTTAACACAGTTCAGAACGAAATCTGATGAACAGATGGAGATGAATGAACTAAAATTATCAGCAATCTTCTTACTACTAGCATATTACACAGCAATTATATTTGAGTAAAATTTTTCTCAGATTCACTTCTCTCCTGAAAATCTGTAGTACCACTTAAATGATAAGTGAGAACACTAACACTGGATTCAGTATAACGAATATATGAAAAC
Organism: Hymenopus coronatus; assembly: GCA_030762935.1. NCBI lineage: Eukaryota > Metazoa > Arthropoda > Insecta > Mantodea > Hymenopodidae > Hymenopus > Hymenopus coronatus. Next base: position 28,852,446 of record CM060899.1, on the reverse strand, counting down.
TGGTTGATAAAGAGCAAGCAATTATAAACAAATATTAAGCGATATTCATCCAAGATGATGATGAACACAAATACCTGCATGATTATGAGTGGTATAGAATATTTTAATGTGGGAAGTCAACAGTGACTGACAATGGAACAATTCAACATATTACAGATTAGTCATAGTTGTATGTATGCATCATATTATAAACATTCTCCAATACAACAAGTCTCTCATTATCATTTTTAAATATCCAGAGGATGAGGTTATTGAAAGTTACTGTTTTGATTCTTTGATGCTCCAAACGTTTCAGTTATAACTTTAAAAAACGTATGGTCTCATATTCACATGATGTGCTCTACCCATTCTTTTATAAACAAATCATAAAAAAACCTACTCTTGTATGTACTTCAAGTTAAACATGACACAGAGCCTTTGTTTCAATGCAAGGCCATATTTAGAGAAACTGGTTGCCCTGCAATGCATTGTTTATAACAGGTTCTGTAACTTCTCTACCACTCCATGTATCGACATATCAGTTGATGCAAAGTCTTTGAAGAGAAGCTCATATGTACAACTATGAATTTACATGTTACTTACAATTAGTCCTGTTATAATGCCAAAAAGCTGTGTACATCAGCAAACAAAATTTTCATGCATGGTACCCAAGAGACAATAAAATCTTGTTGAGAAGTAACATTTCGCTCTATTTGTGTGCTTCACAAGAAAATATTTCATATCCTTCTGAATTGATTTAGGGAAATTGAGATCTAGTACTGACATGGGTCCAAAGTAAATAGCCTTGTTCTGACACAGGAAAAACTTGAGGACATCCAAGAAAAGTTAAGAGTGGTCCAGAGAAATGTATACACAGGAATCAGGAAATCTGTAGACCTCAGTTCGATCCCAAGTGACCACAAGTGAGATTTGTGGAGCACAGGTTTTTTCCAGGTTCTCCAGTTTTCCCCGGCATCACATTCCACTGGTGCTCTATCTTCATTCCATGTATCAGCAGTGTCATCACCTGCGGTGCCACAAATAATGAAAGCAGGCATTAAACACTACAAAAAAAAAAAATTGTAAACCTCAGTCAGGATTGTCACTAAACATTTAAATTGAAACTCAGATAACTCTAATACACAAAATGCAACCATACGATAGTCTGAATACAGTTACTTTCTGCAATATGGTATTGGATAATTGTACAATTGACCACATTTCATTTATAGAAGAAGATTGGTTTAATTTATGTGGGACAAAGAATTATTGAATGTTAACTTAAACTAAGTTAAAAGGTATGAGATATATGGCAGAACAAGCACATGACTTTCAATATCTGCTTTGTCAAAAACATGTGGCTATTATACTGAGAGATCCAAATATGTCCGAACCAGCTGCGCAACGTCTTACCCATCTGCACACTCGGAACTCATTGCCCTCGTGCTGCTATCATAGAAAGGTGCGGATGAAATTATGCAACATTTTTAAAACTACCTTTAAAGGCTTTAATTACCAATGATATTAAAGGTGATGATGAAACCACCACTACCATTGTCCATAAATGTTTGGCATCTCTTTAGGAGATTATCCTTCACTTGCCATAGTTCATGTTGAGAACTGCTGCAATTTCCTGGCAGATATTTTGTTTTAATTCTTCCAGGGTGTTTGGGTTTGTCTTGTACACTTTATGCTTTAAGTCACCCCAGAGATAGAAATCACAGGGGGTTGGGTCGGGGGACCAAAGGGGCCACAAATCTCTACTAATAATTCTGTCCTGAAACATATTTTCAATTGTTTTCATCAAAAGATTCACTGTATGAGCTGTTACACAGTCTTGTTGAAAAAAGTCCAAATCAGGCTTCTTGTTTGTTAATTCTCTAAACAAAAGGGGGTACAATTGTATTCATATATGTATGGCCATTAACCATTGAATACAAAAAAAATTCGGCCTATAACTCTTTCTGCTAATGGTGCACCATAAACTAATTATTTCGTCATGAAGAGGTATTTCATGAATATTAAGTTTCTCCGAGCTCCAATAACGATTATCTGCACACACACATATCTAAGAAGGTGGAACCGAACCTCATCTGTGAAAAATATCACATGTGGCCTCAATTTTGCCATTGTATACACTATGGAGAGTCCTCTCACAAAATGTGCTAACACATATGAATCATAAGTAAATACATGCTGTGCAGTAGAAAACAAATGCTGAGCCACAATATACTTTGTGACTAAGTGCAGAACAAAATAATAAAGCACACAGGTAATAACTCGACCACATGATATTACCATGAGCTCAATTCTGCACTTTCAGAGCACAGAAAAACATGTCAGCACCATGACTTTTACAGTAGCTGTGTGTTATGTTTCCGTGAGCTAAGTGGGAAAGACTGCACAGCAACTGGTCCTAATCAACTAATTGTATATCACTGTACCTTTCAATAATATGTAGGAGAGAGGAGTATTACAATTATAATAGAATAGCTTATATGTTGGCAGGAACATAGTAAATATTACCCGGATACTAAGTACTTACAATGGTAAAAAATGTAAATGGCATGTTATTTATGGACGCTCTTTAACTACTGTAGTTCTCAGCGTCCCATTCTACATTGGGTGTGAAAGATCGCTTAATTTTACTCAGAGGCCTCTCTATCAGGCTTGAGCTTCTTTTATGTGCCGTAAATCTATTACACAGGACCAACAGCTTTATTTCCCTTCCAAAGGAAGCCATGCTAAGGATTTTTACAGCCAAAAAAATCCATCATCCACCTGCGACCTTGGATATAAGATTTAAGATGGTAAGTTGCCATTCTGGTGGTTCTCTGAAGTGAGTCATACTGGTTGGTTGAACCAGGTAAAACACGCATTATCAGTTGAAGGATTGAATGCCATACCGGCAGGTTGTCACAGTAGCTCAATGGTTAAGGCAATTGCAGAGCGGCAGAACCGTGTTCAATTCCCGGCCGTGACGTTGAATTTTTTAACTGGTCCTAATCAACTGCACAGCAGTTAAGATGTATTTGGATCGCACGGTACTTATAATTTGTGAGAAATCCAAGTACTGGTATTTAAGGGTACACGAATATCTAAATCCACCAACAAGCAATACACTTCTCAGTGAGAAGAAAATTCCCATTAGCCTATACAAGTGTTCAAAGGTTCTTATCAAGGGTTTCATTAGACTGCTTATTTTATGTACAACAGATGCCTGCAAATACAGTGAAATTTATAGAATCATAGCTATTTGCTAGCTATGAAACTAGTAATTTGGTATAATTTCTCAGTGGTGTCTCAGCATAACACATAGAAGTACTTAGCTAATATAAATTGATGTTAGGGAAATCTTCATTTCTTTTTTTTAACTTTATAAGCCTAATGTGATTTAGATAAATTGTATAACTTTTATTAAATGAAAAGAATTTACATAAAGCAGGGTTATATATATTAACTATGAAAATATATTAATCACTTAGCATCTTCAACTGAAATTCAACATTTGAAATTCAAAAACAAAGGAGTTTCATTAAAAGCAGAACCTCCCAAACAAATTAAAGTAGGAAATGGAATAGTCACATATAAATTAAACAAAGAACTTTGAAACACCCCTTAGGATCAGAAAGCACCATATCTAACACTAACAGTGAATATAACCATCACTCTGCAGATAGTCACTTAAAAAACTTAAATCAAGGAACTGCTTTACATTCCTTATGTTCATAGGATACTTCAATTACTCATACTAATAGGGAATGTGGAAATATGTATGGGGATAATCACTTTAAAACTGGATCACAGAGCTATGCAATACTTATATTCAGATAAACAAAAGGAAATGGAAATGGCCTGTTATTTATGGATGCTCTTTAACTGCTTTGGTTCTCAGCGTCCCATTCTATATTGGGCTTGAAAGATCGCTTAATTTTGCTCAGAGGCCTCTCTTATCAGGCTTGAGGTTCGTTTACGCCGTAAATCTACGACATGGGACCCACAGCTTTACTTCCCTTCCGAAGGAAGCCATGCTAAGGATTTTTACACCCGAAAAAATCCATCGTCCTCCGCCGGGTTTGAACCCGCGACCTTGGGTATATGAAGTTAGCATGGTAACCATTACACCACGGAGGGCGACTCAGATAAAGAAGTCCATATTTAACACTAACAAAGAATATTTCAATGTGTCTTACACAACTTAATCACAGAACTGTGTTACATTCCTTAAGGCCAATTCCATATTTAACACTAACATGGAATATGATATCTCTGGATATAGTCATTTGTAAAACTCAATCAAAGAACTGTTATATTCATTATATTCAGAGAACAGTTCCATATTTAACATTAACAGGGGATATGACAACAGGTCTGGAGATAGCAACTAATTCAAATCAAAGAACTGTTAAACTTCTATTACCAAATGCTACAGTTCCATATTCAATACTAATAAGAATATAACAATGTGTCTGGAGGTAATTACTGATACAACCTAATCTTAGAACTATACACGCTTGAGTCATTCCATGTACAATTTACCATTACTATTTTCTATTTGATACTCTCCACATTTTTATACTCTATAAAGGGATCTCAAAACTAACATTTTATATGTTTCTCTTTTCTAATTTTTGCATAATCAGAGCTCAAAATGTTTAAAAATTTCAAATTTTGTCATTTGTAAGAATACATAATTGTTATTTTCTCAGGCTGTAATTGAGATATTGAAACAAAATAAAAATAATTTTGCTCAGGATTTAACAGACCTTCTTTTGTGAAAGTTCACATTTTTAATTATTTGCTACAAAATTCAAAATTTGGTTTCTAGAAAAAATATGAATAACAATTTTCAAAAATGTATATTTTTTTTTTTTTTTTATGTTTTAATCTCATTCTTACAAATTTTAATTTTGGGATCTCAATGGAATCATCTGTTTTATGGATTTTTGTTTTCTGGTACAGATTAAAAATTCTTATGCATTTCTCTACTAATAACTATAATATCTATTTTTCTTTTTTTATATGCTTCTCTTTCATAAATATAAAATTGTTTGTTATTGGTATATTAAAATATTCCAACATTTAAAAAAAAAAATTTATAATGTAATATTTTATATCAGATAAGTTAATATTAAGTATTGTAATTACAAACACAAAACTAGAAAAACAAAATCACGATAGTTAAAATTTTAAGACATGGATATTTAGTCCATAGATGATTTTTAGAGTTTATCTCCAAAAGATCATTTAATAGCTAATCTAGTTTCCAGCATTTTGGCTGCAGCAGACTCTTGAGTTTGGGTTATGGTGCAAGTTCTCCCTGTTGCACTTCTTGGTTGAACTTGATTTAAAATTTTGCTCCTTTTCATCTTCAATATTTCTTCTTTACTTGGACACAAAAATTAGTGTACTGGTCCTCAGAGTTCTAAGATAGTGACAGTTTTTTCTTCATTATCAAAGTCTTGGGAAAATATACAAGCTAGCCATCACATTTGATCTTATTCGTGCGTCACAAACCCAATCATTTTATCAATTGATAAGAGTTTTTTGAGCCTCCAGTAATGTGTACATACATTTTATTACACAGTAAGTACATCTTTGTAACAGTTTTACTTTGACATATTGATGGAATTAGGCAGTGAAGTTTGTGTCTTCCCTGAATCATTTTTGTTTCTGAAAAGCGAGATTTCAAGCATTTTTCTACTTCAAGGTGTTCCTGATTTGAGCAAAAAATTAATTCAATTCAAGGCAGGATTAAATTTCAAGAGTTCAAAATTTGGAGAGGTGTCATTATTTGGTCTTCATAAGGTCTCTCTTGAGGCTTGCCCTGGCTGTAAGATGTTTACTGTCCCTCCCAAGCCATCACAGACCACTTTGCCATGAGCTGAGGCATAGAAATGCCATTCTGCATCCACTTTAAAATCTTGCTTATGGTGACAGAGGTTGGAGAAGCTTTTTTTGTTCTTATATTGTGCACTTGACCCATCAGAAAAGTAAAATATCTTTTGTAATGTAGGCAATTTTTGTTCTTTAGGAATGAAATCAGTTTTCTTCGAAGTATGCAGCTACTGTGTTGTGTCAAGCACTCAGAAATGAATACAAAACATTTCTACCTGATTTCATCTTGATTCCTGTAATAAACCACACAGAGATGTTGCTTGATTAGTATTCCAACATTGTGAGCCTCATCTTGCAGTATAAAGGAGTAGCTTTCAGAGAAATCTAAACAGATTACGGCTTTGTTTTCTTTAAAGTGGTTGTAGTAGTATATTTTGCTGTTGATCTATATAGGAATGCATTTTCAATGTTATAAGCTGTTCACAGAAACTATCAACAAAATCTTCAGAACTTTTCATAGCTGTCTCAAAACTACATGTCAACTGACATCCATTGTCTATATGCAATACTTGCTATCATTACATTTTCCAATTTGTTCATTAATTGAAAATTCCCTGGAAAACTGTTACATTCATTTAAATGACACTTAGAGGTATGCACATTATTTTCAACAGTAATTGTTTACAGTCACTCACTGATTCATCATTCAATGACGTATAAAGAAATTTTGTTCCAATTATTATTAACATTCTGATGAGCAGTACACACACACACACATACATACTGAATGTGTACTATTTGAACCTGCTAAGACACAGCTTTTAGGACATAATTCAGGGAATCAAATTTTATAGGATACATATTTTTTAACATTTCAAGTCTTTTTTAGGGTACTATGAATTAGTCTTTTCTGGATATAATCAAAAGTGATGTATTGTTTTTAGGGACACAAAACCTTTTTTACCCAGCATGACTCTACTTACCTCATCGCTATTGTAAAATGAAATTACTTTTCCTGTGACTGAATTGTATAAGATTTTTCCCGGTTTTGGATCAATGGTGGACAAAATTAAATTTTCTTTCACTAGGGATTTTGCTTTCCTAATCCTTCTGTTGAATTCATTTTCCATGTTTTTACATGACCAACTTTTTGAAAGAAGACTCAGAATTTGAAATTTTGTCCTCCTGCTTTCTGGATCATTATCTTCACTTTCAGAACTTACAACTTCATTTGCCCATTTTGTAACTAAATTCTTTGACACTTTTTCAAATTTTCTTTTCCACAACTTATAAGAAAAAAAAAAAAGATCCCAATGAGACCACAAAAAAAAAAAAAAAATCCCAATGAGACCACAACTTCAAAATTTGTAGGAATGATATATTAAGACATTAAAGAAGACAACATATTTTTTTTTTAAAAATTTTGATGATGTTTTTTTTTTCATATGAAATTTTTAATTTTTGGACCAAAAATGTAAAATGTAAGCTTACACAAATCTAATCATATTTACTATAAAATGAAAACTTATAAAAAAAATTAAGCAAAATCATTTTTATTTGAGAGAAATATCTTCATCCTGGCCAGAGGATTGAATTTGTGTGTGTGCAAGATCAAAATTGCACATTTTTTAAATTTCAAACCACTGAACATTTAAAATGGGATGAGTGAAAATTGTGAAATTTAAGATTAACATTTAATCTGTTCATATGCCAAATTCAATCAAAATCTGAAAACCTAAGGTAAAATAGTAATTCAAAATTGAGTCACTTGACATGGAATGACCCTTCTGATATTCAAAGAAAGCTCCATGTCTAACACTAACAGGAAATATGATGTGTCTGGAGATAGTCATTATAAAACTTAATCCAATAATTGTGACACTCCTTTGGTTCAGAGAACAGTTCCATACCTAACATTGAGGGAATATCGTGTGTCAGATTTCTGTTCAAAGAACAGTTCCGTAACTAACACTAATAAAGAATATGATTGTGTGACTGTAGTCGCTTATGCAACTTGATAAAAGAACTGTGACATACTCCTTATGTTCAGAAAATAGTTGCATATCTAAGCTAACAGGGAATATGATATGTCTGGGGTGGATAGTTACTCAAAAATCTGATCACAGAACTGTGTAAAGTGAGCATTTCTATATCTAACACTTACAATGAATATATCAATGTGTCTGGAGATGATCACTGATACAATTGGAACCATGAATTGTTCCACTCATTACACACATATATTCAGTGAGCAATTCCATATCTAGCATTAACAGGGAATACGACAAAGTGTATAAGGATGTTTGCTGATAAAGCTTGATTAAAGAATTGTTACACTCACTGTATTCAGAGAACATTCTAATATGTAACATTAGTAGGGAATATCACAAAATTATCTAGAGCTAGTCAGTCATATAACTTGAACAAAGGACTCTTTCTCTCCTTGTGTTCAGAGAACAGTAACATATCTGACAAACAGGGAACAAGACAATGTGTCTGAGCACTACCGCAACTTGATCAAAGAACTTTACACTCCTTATACTGTGTCTTTAGATGTATAGGCATTTAGCACCAGGGTTTAAATGCATGTCATTATTAATTTAGTGAGCACCTTATCTCAAAGGGGAGGTGCAGAATTTACACTGTGGACTACATGCATTGTTGACTTCATAACAGGTTGATATACTGGGTGGTGAAGAACTGTTTATTATCAGGACATTATGTGCATCCTTTAGTTTATGTGTGATTTTTAAATTTATTCTGTGTAGGTTAGTTTTCATTTACTGTTGTTAAGAGTATGAAGAAGTGTTTACTGTAATAGGGAAGCTGTACCATTTTAAGCCTACTGCATTACAATAACCATCCAATTATATAAGTTACCTATCAGCATAAATGCTGTGATTGCAGGTTTACAAAACGTAAGCAAATGTTCCAAATGTAAATATTGAAAAGATATGAGTTCCATTTCACTATGGTGTCCTCAAAACTGTTGACAGCCACCAGACAGAACTCACTAACTAATACTGCCATCATATGCTGACAAATGACTAGCAGCAAAGGCCAAATATATTTCAGGATCCTATACATTGAGAACAGTTGTGTATCTAAGACTACATCATAGAGAATGTAACAAAATTGTCTGAAGATAATTGGGTACAGCTAGATGAAAGAACTGTTACATTCATTATATTCAGGGAACTTTTTACATCAGTAATGTGAATATAACAGTGTGTCTAGAGACAGTTACTTATACTCCTAATAAAAGAACAGCTTCATATCTAACACTAACAAGGTGTATATAACAATGTGTCTAGAGATAGTTACTTATACTCCTAATAAAAGAACAGCTTCATATCTAACACTAACAAGGAATGTATATAACAGTGTGTCTAGAGATAGTTACCTATACTCCTAATAAAAGAACAGCTTCATATCTGACACTAACAAGGTGTGTATATAACAGTGTGTCTAGAGATAGTTACCTATACTCCTAATAAAAGAACAGCTTCATATCTGACATTAACAAGGTGTATATAACAGTGTGTCTAGAGATAGTTACTTATACTCCTAATAAAAGAACAGCTTCATATCTGACACTAACAAGGTGTATATAACAGTGTGTCTAGAGATAGTTACTTATACTCCTAATAAAAGAACAGCTTCATATCTGACACTAACAAGGTGTATATAACAATGTGTCTAGAGATAGTTACTTATACTCCTAATAAAATAACAGCTTCATATCTAACACTAACAAGGGGTGTATATAACAGTGTGTCTAGAGATAGTTACTTATACTCCTAATAAAAGAACAGTTCATATCTAACACTAACAAGGAATGTATACAACAGTGTGTCTAGAGATAGTTACTTATACTTCTAATTTGAGAACAGCTTCATATCTAACAATAACAAGGAATGCATATAACAGTGTGTCTAGAGATAGTTACTTATACTCCTAATAAAATAACAGCTTCATATCTAACACTAACAAGTGGTGTATATAACAGTGCGTCTAGAGATAGTTACTTATGCTCCTAATAAAATAACAGCTTCATATCTAACACTAACAAGGGATGTATATAACAGTGTGTCTAGAGATAGTTACTTATACTTCTAATAAAAGAACAGTTCATATCTAACACTAACAAGGAATGTATACAACAGTGTGTCTAGAGATAGTTACTTATACTTCTAATTTGAGAACAGCTTCATATCTAACAATAACAAGGAATGCATATAACAGTGTGTCTAGAGATAGTTACTTATACTCCTAATAAAATAACAGCTTCATATCTAACACTAACAAGGGGTGTATATAACAGTGCGTCTAGAGATAGTTACTTATGCTCCTAATAAAATAACAGCTTCATATCTAACACTAACAAGGGATGTATATAACAGTGTGTCTAGAGATAGTTACTTATACTTCTAATAAAAGAACAGCTTCATAGTAGTAGTAATATGGCTTTAGAGCGCACAACTACATTGGTTATTAGCGCCCTAGGGTAAATAAAAGAGCTAAAAATTAGAAGGCATAAAAACTACTAAAACAGAAGCACCACACAAGGGTTAAAACCAGAGAGAGCATAAAAAAGCTAACAAAGCCAGACTAAAACCGAGGGACTAAAAACACAAGTTGGTAAAATGTAAAACCCCGAGATAAAATTAAACCCCACTGTACATCCCGCAGCGGTGGAGAAAATTAAAAATACCCTTGCAAGAAACAGTGTTGTCGCCCAGAAGGGTGGGGATGTCAGTAGGCAGACACAGAGATGCACGCAGCACAGTATAAAGGTGGCACTCCAATAAAAGATGATGCACCATCAATGGCTCGTTACATGAAGCACATTGAGGTGCGGGTTCCCCACATAAAAGATACTGGTGGCTAAAACGGCAGTGCCCTATACGCAGTCGTGCTAAAATCACTTCATCGTGGCAACAGGCTCGCGAAGAAGTAGGCCAAGGGACAGGAAGGGACTTAACTTCTCTCAGTTTGTTGCCAGACATGCCGAACCATTGCGCGAACCAGTGCGAAAGAACGGCCCGGCGCAAGTGAACACCAACATGACCCGGAGGAGCAGTGGAGCTAAACACATTAGTCTATACAATCACAGACTTGGCAGCTTTGTCCGCCTGTTCGTTACCGCTCACACCCACGTGGCCAGGAACCCAAACAAACGACACAGTGGAATGCAGACGGTCCTGAATACGCTGCATCAAAGTATGGTAGGGATACAGCTCATGAAGGCCCTGCAGTGCACTGAGGGAATCGCTACATATAACAAACTGCCTAAAATCCTGTCCCCAGTGAAAAAAGAAGCGCTTGATAGATACTAAAAAGTTCTGCGGTAAAAACCGAACACTGCCCCGAATGATGAAGTGCATAACTCCGCGAATTAAAAACAAAAGCACATCCCACACCACGGTCTTCCTTGGAACCATGCGCGTAAATAAAACATCGGTTAGGAAACTCGGCCTGCAAGGTTAAAAATGCGGAGCGGAAGACCGAAGATGGAAACAGTGACTTCGGCATGGAGGCCAAACCAAGGTGGAACAGGGTGTCGCAATGTAACCAAGGGAGGAATGAACATTCCCCCAGTGGAAACACAGGCGGTAGGCGAACATCCAAGAGCCGAAGGAGATGAAAACGAACCCCTGCCGGAAGCAGGCCTGTGCGCTGACAGCATATTGACGGTCAAGAGACTCATCAAAGAATATCTTGAAAGACGGGTGATCTGGCAAGGCAATGAGGTGGAGAGCATAGCTGCAAAGAAGCACCTCACGCCTATAGCACAGCGGAGGTTCAGCAGCCTCCGCACACAAACTAATAACCGGGCTCGTTGGAAAAGCACCTACGGCCAGCCGAATCCCGCGATGGTGAACTGGGTTTAAACGACGTAAAAACGAAGGACATGCCGAAGAGTACACAATGCACCCGTAATCAAGTTTAGAGCGGACAAGGGAACGGTAGAGCTGTAACAACACTGTACGATCTGCTCCCCAGGATGTGCCACATACAACACGTAAAATATTTAGTGAACGATCACATCTAGCCTTCAGCGAAGAGATATGGGATGACCAGCTAAGCTTTCTGTCGAACACCAGCCCGAGAAACTTCACCGTTTCGGTTCCGGCCCAAGGTGTAGAGAAGGCGGATCGTAACGTTTCTGACGCCAGAAGTTTACACAAACTGTCTTCTCGGAAGAAAAACGGAAACCATTTTCAACACTCCAAGCGTGTAGACGATCAAGACATGCCTGCAGGCGACGCTCCAAAAGGCAAGGGCGCCGAGAGCTGCAATAAATTCCAAAATCATCCACGTATAAGCAGGAGGAAATACCTGCAGGAACACATTCGACAGTGGGATTGATGGCGACAGCAAAGAGAGTGACGATGAGTACCGACTCTTTGAGTACTCCGTTCTCCTGACTAAAAACACGAGAGCAAACAGAACCCACACGCACACGAAACACCCTGTTCATCATGAACTCCCGGAGGAATACTGGAAGGCGTCCACGGCAGCCCCACTTGTGCAAGGTTCGCAATAAACCAGTTCTCCAGCAAGTGTCATAAGCTTTCTCGAGATCGAAAAATATGGCCTCAGTTTTGAACTTGCGCAGTAATCCTTTCAGGATGTGAATCCAGAGGGAGACTAGGTGGTCAGTCGAGGAGCGGTACCGGCGAAAGCCGCACTGGATATTGCTGAGCAGTTTCTCAGACTCGAGCCACCATCTTAACCGCCCATTGATCATGCGCTCCATAATCTTACAAACAGCACTGGTAAGGGAGATAGGACGGTAACTGGGAGGAAGTCTACGATCCTTTCCCGGTTTTAAACTGGGAACAACTGTGGCTTCACGCCAAGCCGTAGGAAACACACCCTCTTGCCAAACGCGGTTATATAGGATCAGGAGATAAGAGTTTACCAACCGAAGAGAGGTGCTGCAGCATTGCGATGTGGATACCATCAGGTCCGGTTGCGGAATGCCGAGAAGATGCTAATGAGGCATCCAACTCTCGCATGCTAAAAGATGTGTTATAGCACTCGGTGTCAGAAGACCGGAAAGAGAGAGACTGACATTCCACCTCCGCCTTAATGGCACGGAACGCCGGGTGATAATTGGCGGAACTAAACACATTTGCGAATGTGCTACCAAGGACATCTGCCACAGCAACCGAATCAACTAAGGTGTCGGTGCCCACGAGTAGCCCCGGTATTGAGGTACCAGTCTGCTTACCGGCAACACAGCGGAGCTTCTCCCACACAATGGATGAAGGTGTTGTGCGATTAAAGGTAGACACAAAGGAATTCCATGAAGCCCTTTTGCTATTCTGAATAATTCGGTGTGCCCGTGCGCGGGTTTGTTTAAAAATGATCAAATGCTCCAGCGTAGGGTGATGGCGAAATACCCTAAGAGCCCTCTACGAGCACGAATGGCATCGCGACACTCGGCAGTCCACCAAGGGACCGGTAAGCGTTTAGGGTAGGAAGATGTCCGGGGTATGGTTTGCTCAGCGCCGGAGAATGTTACATAGTTAAAGTGCTCGACCATATGGTCAACCGTGTGGAACTGGCGGTCGCCAAACACAGCCAGAGCGGAAAAGAGAGCCCAATCTGACTTAGACAGCTGCCAAGTGCTCGCACGCGATGAGGGAATGTGGCGTGAAAGCAAGGTGAGGACACAAGGACAATGATCGCTGGAATGAGTGTCAGATACTAAGTTCCATTGGAAGCGGTGAGCAAGCCGCGCTGAACAAACAGAAAGGTCTAGGTGGGAAAGTGTGGCAGAAGAATCGGAAATGAAAGTAGGTTCACCGGTGTTCAAAACAGCGAGACTGTATTGATCTAAAAGGTCAGCAATAGTCCCCCACGTAAAGGACCTAGGGGAACCCCAAAGCGGATGGTGGGCATTGAAATCACCCAGCAGAAGAAAAGGTGCCGAAGGCTGAGACATAAGATGAACCAGATCAGCGGTGCAGAGGATGGACGAAGGCGGAATATAGACATTACATACAGTGAAGGAGAAACCAGGAAGAGTAAGTCGGATAGCAACGGCTTGCAAGGTAGTGGTAAGCGAGAGCGGCTGACCACTAATGTCATTGCGCGTTAGTACCATGACACCCCCATGAGCAGGAGAGCCCTCCTCCGGTGGGAGGTCAAAACACACCGGAAGGTATTGGTGGAACAAAAGTATCATGGGGGCGAAGCTTCGTCTCCTGCAGACACAGAACCAGCGGATTATAGGACCGCAGTAACAGCTGCAGTTCCGCCCTATGTGTACGGACACCGCGGATATTCCAGGTAAGGAGAGCCATGGATAGGTATCGGCATCTCAGAATGCGGCTGGGATGAAAGCAAATGGCGGCAAACAATAGACGAAGTTAAGGTCGACGCTTTTTGTTCTTTGCGCACTTAGGGCCCACAAGAGTGTAGCCAGCGCCATCGTCGTTATCCGAGGATGTAAGGGAGCCGGAAGATCTTCTACGGCTCGTAGAACGAGAACGGGACTTAGAAGGCCTTGTGTTTTTCACGACTGCGCTCCTGAGAGACAGCCACAGAAGGTGCCGGCCGAACTAAGGGTTTGCGAACAGTTTCTGGTGAAAGATCAACTGAAGGAGTGGAAGCTATTGGTGTTGAACTCTGCAGGGTCGTTGTGGTCGGGAACTGGTCGGTTTGTGTAGATGCGTCGGCAACGAGCACAGTTTGTAGTGCTACTGAGGAAACAGGAGTGCGGCGGAGGGCTGATGTGTAACCTGAGATGGTCGCAGGCTGCAATTGTTGGAAGCAACGCCGGGCTTCAGGAAAAGTTAGGCGTTCCTTAACTCGCAACTCCTGGATGGCCTTTTTCTCGAGAAAACGCGGACACTGCCGGGAGCTGGATGGATGGTCCCCTTTAAAATGGACGCAACTAGGGTCTCGAGCACAAGCAGTGTCTCAACGCTCACACCGGCTTTGGGTGTGACCAAACTTCTGACAGCGGAAGCAACGCATAGGGTTTGGTATATACGGCCTCACAGCAGCACGTTCATATCCACAGTAGAGTGCCTCAGGTAAGGTGGTGCCTTTGAACATAAGGAATACCGTGCGCAGCGCAACTGACTGACCATCACGTTTACCTAGAAGACGGTACGCCTGACATACACCCTGGACAGAGAGATTGGAAACAATGTCTGCATCTGAAAGATCATCTAAGGAGCTGGTGGTCACTACGCCTCTACAAGTATTCAAAGCTTTATGCGGGACTACCGTTATTGGGTAGGTACCCAAAAAGCCGGCTTTCAGGAGCTTCTTAGACTGGTCTTCGGTCTTGTTTCTACTAACAGCATACTGTCTCTGGTCCTAGTTGCATTGCTTACTTTGTCACAGATCCTTTCAATTTCCCATTGAATTTAAAATGGGTTAATATCTTGCATAGTTTTTGAATCACAAGTCAAAGTCACTACCAAAAAGCGGTCAAATGGAAGAGTCTTGCGCGGAGGATCATGATGATATAGCCCCCTTCCGGTACTGTCGGCGTCAGCCTGCCTTCCGGGGGAAAGAGAAAAAAGACACCAAAAATACTTTTTGGTCTGTGCCACCTGGGAGACCCCTCCCAGACCAATCTCATGGAGTACTTAGGGGGAGTTACCCTCCAGCCTCCACTGCTGGTCCATATGGGTAAGCCCTCCACCATGCACAACCCGGCTTTATGCCCCTACCACAGGTATAACCACCTGTGGCCCCCCACTTTAGGCCATGGTGTGTAATGACACATCCATGAATTCAGGGGACTTGTGGTTGCTTACACTGGGTTTCCGATAGCGGTAACATGTCCGTCCCGTGATTCTAACTCGACGACCTGTGCTCGTCGGGAGATTAGCATGGGCCGGGCTCCCAGAGAAGCTACGTGGGTGTACATCTCGGTATGGACGAGCTCTGCACCTAAGGCTTACACATAGGGGCAGTGTGAAGGGTTCACTTAACCGTCACGCCTGAGACCTCCGAAGAGCACACAAGTTGGAAGCTGCGCTGGAACCGTGGGACAGGAAGAAAGATCCCTGTTGGTGAGGCAGGAGTTAATAAACCTAAAGCCTTAAAACTAAATATATAGGGAATAAGCCTAGAAGAGGAAGATGAGGCGAGTAAACTTGCACCCACAATAACATACACAAACAAAAGCACACACATGCAGACACGAACACAAAACATGGCCCAGTGAATGGCGATGGGGAGGATGATATGGTGGCGAGTGGCTCGGGAACCCCCGGGTGCGCCAAACCATAGTAGGCCCCTGGGGGGAACAGCTTCATATCTAACACTAACAAGGTGTTTGATAATAAGTCTGGGGATAGTCGATGACATAATTTGATCAGACAATTCCATTCTGCTCATTAAGTATGGACAATAGCTGATAGCTAACATTAAGAAGGAATAAGGAGAATTTTTTTAAACAGATTTGAAGTTGTTAGACAAGAAATATATAAGGACTTACCTTGGTGAGTTTATGGAATAAAAATGTTCATCTGCACCATCCTGTAACAGAATAATTTACATTATAAGTCACATGATCTGCTTTTACTTTCACATTATCATCTTCAGAAAAAGTGTCATAAACAAACAAACAGGCACACACTTTTTATAAAATCTATAAGTAAGGAATTGCTGCATATAAAAATAAAATTCCAGTAAACTGGCATTTTCCCATTAAAGCGGTTAAAGAACTTTTTAAGAAGGAAGACAAGTATGAAGCTGTAGATTTCCATGTTTTGTTTCATAAATAGTTAAAAAGAAGAATTGTTTCGCCACGTTTTAATATCAATTTAGGAAATAAACTAAAATGTTGCTTTGATGATGAAACTATGCCAATATTCTGTTAACATTTAACTTTCCTATTAACTATATACTTCAAAAGTGAGAGGAATACATAATGATTTAGAATTTAAAATGAAGCCTACTATCTTGCAATCATTAGCACATCTTATAAGGTCATGTTTCACAGAACTCTTAAATTATCCTCAGCTGATCTGAGATTCAGGTTTTGTGAAATATGCACTAACACTGCATATATTAGTGTATAGATTGATAGTGTGACTAGTTTTAACAGCTTCATTGTGTATGCTCAAAAAATTAAATAACTGATAAAATCTAGTTTATGTGAATAAAACCATGAGAATATTATACAGCCTTGGAGTGTATCATTCAGAAAACTGGGGCTGGATGTTCAGCATTTTAGCAATATTGTGATTATAATCTGCTCATAAATAACCACCTTTCATATCAATTCTACCATAGTTTCTTTTCAATGTTTGTTGCAGTGATGATTCAGTTTGCTACAAAATTTCTGTTGAACTCACTGTTGTGCACAACACATTTCCACTGAAAACTTCATACTCAGTAGGGCTCTGTTGCCCCTTTTTATTATCTGTTGGTTATGTCACTAGAAATTTCCAAAGGCCACACCACATGTGCAGAGCCACAGGTGCTCACAAAACTCACTCAAGTCTAACACTGTGCAACTTCAATGTCAAAAAAAAACATGTGTCCACCTGCATGTGTGTAACAATCACATCTGCAATGCTAAAAGAACTTACCATGGCACAGGTGTTTACTAAAGCATGAATGTAATAATGACTGCCAACAATCTGCTATGCCTTACAAAGCAAACAATCATATGTTTGGCGACTAAGGTGGCAGGACATTGTCACACTGTTGCCTGCAACCAGCACCATTACAATAGGCTAGACAAATCAGCAGAACAGTTCCATTTCTAATATTAAGGGAATACCATGTGTAAGATTTGTTCAAAGAACAGCTCTGTAACCAACACTAACAAACAAAATGATCGTGTGACTGTAGTCACTTATGAAAGTTGATAAAAGAACTGTGATACACTCTTTATGTTCAAGACAATAGTTTCATATCTAAGCTAACAAGGAATGTGATAATATATCTGGGGAGGATAGTTACTCAAAGTGTAGCCTGTTCACACAGGGCAGCCTCTGGATGTGTTAATTGACATCAATCATGCTCTTCTCCACAAGCTTGAGGCTTGAGGCAGCATTCCTTCTTCTGTGTAGGGTGATATAGCCACACCAAAACACTCTGCAGAAACCTCAGCTGCTGATCTGCCAGTCATAATGGGACCTCATCCAGACAGTCACTATCTGGATATGTTGACAAGCCATTTCATGCATGCCATAAAGCTGCTCTACAATATTCTATAAGTAGTCAACTGCTGGCTGATATGCTTAGGAGGACTTCCAAACACTTAGATCACATGGCAGACCTAGCTCCCCATCAAATAACAAACTGGCTGGTGTCAACCCGGTGGAGTAGATCACATGGTAGACCTAGCTCCCTATCAAATAACAAACTGGCTGGTGTCAACCTGGTGGAGTAGATTACATGGTAGACCTAGCTCCTTGTCAAATAACAAACTGGCTGGTGTCAACCCGGTGGAGTAGATTACATGGTAGACCTAGCTCCCTATCAAATAACAAACTGGCTGGTGTCAACCCGGTGGAGTAGATTACATGGTAGACCTAGCTCCTTGTCAAATAACAAACTGGCTGGTGTCAACCCGGTGGAGTAGATTACATGGTAGACCTAGCTCCCTATCAAATAACAAACTGGCTGGTGTCAACCCGGTGGAGTAGATTACATGGTAGACCTAGCTCCTTGTCAAATAACAAACTGGCTGGTGTCAACCTGGTGGAGTTGTGGGCTGAGCAGTAAGCCATCAAGAGTAATGGCTCCCTCACACCCAAATTTCTCTGGCGATTGGCCGCAATCTTCCTGAAATGTTCTTCTAGAGTTTTGATGTAGCATTCAACCATGTCATCTGACTGTAGGTGGAGACATGTTTTGAATGTCTTTTGCATCCAGTGACTCTCTCATCAGGTTGGGCTCAAAAGTTGGTGCCCTGATCACTGTGCACCCCCAAAGCAAAACAATTCTACAAGGCAGTTTGCAATGGTCTTGGCCTCCTGATTAGGAATGGCATCTCCAGCCACTTGGTGAATTCATGGCAACCAACAAATACTGTCTGACACAGGGAATGGTCCAGTTATGTCAACCGCAATATGTTCAAACAATGCTGCCATGTTACACTACTGCATGCAACTGCAACTTGCTGCACACACATGACATTGACCTCTCCGCATTTACCCATAGTCTCAGCCAGTCTTATTGATGGTTTGATTGGGTCCCAAAGTTCCTGCATTTACTTCCACCAAAACTTCAGCAACCTTGCTCTACGGGAGGATCTGCTGCAAACTGGGTCTTCCCATCAGTAACTCCCATTCTCTGA
The DNA here is from genome assembly GCA_030762935.1 of Hymenopus coronatus. Classification (NCBI taxonomy): domain Eukaryota; kingdom Metazoa; phylum Arthropoda; class Insecta; order Mantodea; family Hymenopodidae; genus Hymenopus; species Hymenopus coronatus. The sequence continues at coordinate 28,833,338 of CM060899.1, read as the reverse complement.
ACAGTACTCCTTCCTTGGTCATCACTAAATCCCATTAGGCTTGTACCCATTACTCCTGAGTGTGATATCTTCCCAGCTCAATCTACTCCTCTCCACTTCTCTCAGGAGCGGCCCCATGTCAGCACCCACCAGCTGCTTCTTCTCAGGATTTTGCTATCCCATCCAGCTGTAGAGCGATTTTCTCCTCAACTTTGGTTCATTGGCCACACTCCTCTGGACATGGTATCTGTATTGTTGGGGCTTCTCCCTTTGATATTTGGATGTAAAATGTTACTTTTGGAGCCTTTGGTCCCAATGTGTTGTCCGATCTCCAGTTCTTGAAGTGAGTCAGACAGGTGAGGGCAGAGTGGTCAGTTCTCTGGTGAAATGGATGACTGTATAGGCACTCATGGAAGTGCTCCAGCATCTTCACTACTGCCAGGAAAAGCATTGCTTCTTTTCCACCTTGGAGATTATCTTGCTGCAGTAGGCTGTGACACACTCCTGGCCAGCCTGGATCTGGGAATCAATTCCTCTAATGCTGTGTCACTGATATTGGCATTCACAATAAAGTCACTACCAAATTGTAGAAATCCTAAAATATATGCTCTACAGAATGCTGACTTAAGCACCTGTAAAGCACTCTCTGCCTCTTCTGACATGTAAGGCTGGTGCTGTTCCATCAGGCTAGTGGTTTCACAATGGAATAACCTCTTGATGAACCAGCGGTAGTTGCTGCTATGCCCATGAAACTTTGCAGCTCTTGTTTTTTTTTTTCAGGCTAAGCTGATCTCTCACTGCTCGAACCTTCTCTGGGTCCATATACATTCCAGATGGTGACACTATATTTTTTATAGTGTTCAACACCTGCTTTTACTATTATGGCACAGCAGACAATGACACTGGTGATACAAGGAGCACCGCTAAAATGTGATGGCAGGGGAAACCAGAGAACCGGGAGAAAACCTGTCACAGCAGGTCATCTATATGAGAGGTGAGAGGTCTAACCATTTGACCATGGCGAGGCTGGTGAGGCTGTGTGACCCAATTACTTCACCTGCTTGGAGAAGAGTTGACACTTCTCTACATTCAGCTTAGGTTAACTGTCTGTAGCATTTGCATTATCTTGGTCATATTTTCGAGATGGTCTTTGAAGTTGTGGCCTATGATGATGTCATCCAGAAATAGCAGGCAGCCATCATAAGTCAACTATCACTGATTCCATGAGGCGCTGAAAGGTGACTGGCACATTGCAGAACCCAAAGAGCAAAACCATAAATTGCCAAAGCTCTTGACCAGTTGAGAATTCAATCTACTCTTTATCTCTGGGATCTAAAGCCACTTGCCAGTATCCTGATTTCAAGTCCAAAGAGAGAACTACTGGGCACCAGCATATGTATTCAGGATGTCGTCAATCCAGGGTAAAGGGAAACAGTCTTTTCTGGTGATGGCATTCAGTTTTCTGTAGTCCATGCAGAAGCTTAGCTCATTGCTCTTCTTCACCAAACCTACAGGGGAGCACCAAGAGCTGTTGGACTCTTCTATGATATCCTCAGAACACGTCTTCGAGCATGTCCACCTGATTTGCCAGTGGATGTGGTTACCAGATAGATTGGGCATCTCCAGTTTCAGTGTTATGATATACTCTATCAGTGCAGCCATAATTGCCATTCCTTCACTGAAGATAGACTGGCATTGACTAAGTGAAGCGGTCAGATCGGCCGCCCTTTTCAGCAACACTTTCAACCAGGGCCCCAGGTCCTGTGATGGTTTTGGCTGGTCAGATCTATTGCATGGCAATATACTCACTGCTGGCTCACACTTCCTTATCTCTTTACCAGCCTGAATGTCCTGGTCGGTTCAATGGGTTCAGCAGCCCCAAGAGTACTTCCTTTCAAAAAGGCAACAATGCCTGGGCAACATAATCTGTTCAATGTTGTTTTCCAGGCTAGTACAAGTTTCCCTGACCATTGACCCTCCAAATATTCCTTTACCACAATCTTGTTTCTTGCGAGCACAACTACACCGTCTCTCTGGATCACCTTGCATATCCTCGGATTGGCCAAGTCGCAAGTTCTTCCAACCGTCGCTTCATGGTACCTGAAGGCATCCGGTCCCAGGATAGCATCCTTGGCTCTCCTCGCAACAAATACCCACAGCTCACAGTGCTCTGTCCTAGTGTCAACTCCAGCAGGGTCTCTTCCACAGGTTAGGCATTACCCAACATCATTAGCTGGTAGGGCTGACTGGGTGTTGATGCCAGCAAGCCCTTCACCAAATCAGTCTGATTACTCATGGCTGCACCTGTATCTATGAATATCTGACACAGCTTCTCTTGTACCCAACTGTCTGTATTAAGGCTGTTACCCACTCCACTGCCCAAAATATAAGCATTAGCCGAGGAGTATCACACCAGTCCTTACTCTGATGTTTTGTTTGGTGTGGACAGTCCTCTAATTGACCCAAACCATCACCTCTGGATTGTCTCTCAGTCTCTGTTGTATCAAATACTCCTTACTTATCTCAGTAGTTGGCCTAGATGTTCGTCTTGGCTGCCTGCATCCTTAGTCTGCTGTTAGTGCCTAGTGAATTGTCTTGTAGTTGCCAAGAATAAACACTGTCCTTATCTCTGCATCAAGCACCCCATTGACAAACAAGTAAGTGGCTTACTGGCTTCCCATTACTAGGTGGTAGCTTCAACAGTTGCTCAATTGCCAGGGCAAACTCCTGCATCATCTCCCCTGGCTTTTGCAGCCTTGATTTAAGCAGACTGTAGTAGGCTGCAGTTCCCGAGATTTCCAGATCTCTCTAAACCTCACCAATGTTGGGGCCAATTCAATACTTCTGCACTATCTCCCTATAGCACCTATACTATCAGTTGAGCAGCTTCCTCTTCTGGTGATCATTGCTTTTGTGAGTGTGGATGGCGGCAAACTCTCAGCAGAAGACTTCGAAAGTGGATGTTTCAATCTAACTTGGGTGGTTTCATTTGTGTAGATGTTGTTATGCATTCTGTTGTCTTGAAATTCATAACTTTCAACCTTCCGTTGAGCATCTTTTGCAGAATCCGGTTCAATTCTTTGGCGCTTATGTCGAATCTTCCCTCTAGGGAATTAAGTCATTGGTCATGGTCTTTCACTACTCCACTAAGTTCTTCTACTATTTTCCACTTTTGACAAAGTTCTTTCATGTCGACCAGTTGCTCATCGATTTTTTTCACTATTTCTTTCTCCAGGTTCTCCATTCTACATTTCATCTTTTCTTGCATTTTATCTAAACTGGATTCCATTTTACCATCTGTTTTCTCCATTTGAGGTTCCATTGTTTTGTCTATCTTTTCCATTTTTTTCTGTTCCAGGTTTTATTTTGTCCATTCTGGGCTATTTTTGTGTCTAACTTCTTAATTTTAGAAGTAAAGTTTTCATAATGCCACATGGCATTAATACTCATTCCTGACGTCAGTGTAACAAAAACTCTTTTTGTCTCCAACTTACATCTCTTTATTTTTCATAAACTAATTACAATCTGATCAGAAATAACCTCTTTCATATCAATTCTGTCATAGTCTCTCTTCAATGTTTGTTGCCGTGACATTGCAGTTTGCTATGAAATTCTCATTGAACTCACTCAATGTTGCATGCAATGCATTTCCATTGAAAACTGCACACTCAACAAGGCTTCGTCGCCCATCTTTATAGCTCTTGGTTATGTCACTGAAATTTTCTAAAGGCCCACTTATACATGCAGTACCGCAGGTGTTCACAAAACTCACTCAGACTTAACAATGCATTGCTTTGACATCAAAGAACTTACTGCAGCACAGGTGTCCACCAACCACATTTGATATGGATGCCAATAATCAGCTATGACTTACAAAGCAAGCTGCACACAGATGTTTGGCAATTATGGTTGTAGAGCATAGTCATATTAATAAAGATTTCAGGAAGAGTAAAATTTGCAGAAGTTATATTAAAACTAGCTTAGAGTTTTGTTCTTAAAACAAGCCAAGTTTCCGGGAAAACAAAAATGTCAAGTGATAGAAGTCACACAAATATTGTTATTTATATATATAAAAACCTAAAAAATCCTTCCGTTAAACTACTTAATTTTACTTATTTACATTTCATTTTATTTTATTGGTTTCCTGAGCATTTCTGCCCATCCCCCTCATTTATTATGCATTCTTTGCTGATGGAATTTCTTATTGAGTATTCTTTTCACTCTCTGCCACAATGAAGTATTTTTAAATGTGCTTGTGCACTTCCTACCTATCTAATTTATCTACTAATCATAGTATTTAGAGTATTAAATATTTGCATGCATAGTCTGTATTTTCATATATAAGAAGTCTGTATTCAACCTTCCCTCTGATGGAACTCTATGGAGTATAGCAGAAAATTCTCAATATACATAGAAACTATTACAAAGCTCCTCTTTCTGCATGAAATTGTACACATTAGCGAAACACAAAAACTATGAGCTCACTACAGTTAGCATTTTGATTGACATTATTTTAAAATACAATATTTCTGGAATGTTACTTATTTATTTATTTTGTGTGCAAAATAAACTACTGAAATCTCTTCAGAAATCAATATTACTGCTGAATGTAGAGCACCATTAAAACCAAAGAAAATTTTATGCATTTACTCCGTACAACTTACCTTAATATCATCATAGATACAAAGAGATTCTGTAGAAGTTCCTTTAAATGACCACGGTTCTTCTTTAATTTCTATTTTGGTTTCAATTTCAATGCCTTTGCTGCTTTCATTAATCTTAATTACAGGTTGTTCTGAAAATAATTCATTCTGATCCAGTGAATCAGAATTGGTAACCAAAGTCTGTTCTTCAATTTCTGTTTTAATATCTATACCACAGTCACTGCCAACTTCACTTTTAACTATCTTTACATAGTCTTTGGAACAAAGTTCTCTGTCATTCTCTGAATAAAAATTGGAAGCCACAGCTTCTTCAATTTCTGTTTTGATACATATATCACAGCTACTATCACTTGTAACAGTTTCACTTTTAACTTTCTTTAAAAAATCTTTTGAACAAAGCTCTCTACCATTCTGTGAACTTAAATCCTGGAAACAAGACTCTCCTTCAATATCCATGATGCTATAGTTGCTGTAATTGAACTGTTTGTTCTTAAACATCAGCAGCAAACCTGTGGAAGAGAAAGAAACATTATTGTAATGAAGTCATTCAAACAGTGCACCAGTTTTGACATATTAAATTATGAACTTATTTTTTTCAAAACATATAAACATGTTCATTGCTTTCCCATTTCAAGCATGTGACACTGGGCGTATAACCTCCCTTACTACATCGATGTGCAAGAAGTCTGTCCGAGAAATTTGCTATGATTGACAAGTTTCCACTTGGATTTCACTAACAACTCTAATTTCCTCCTTTTAAGTCAAAGATGTTTTGAGCTTTATTGATATACACCAAGGATGTAACAGTAAAACGTCACAAGGAGTTAAGCCACATAACTTAGAAGGCCAATGATAGTAGGTATTATACAAAAATAGGCAATCTGGGAATATCACATGCAGCAACTCAAAAGTTTTGCAGGAAGCAGGCAGGCAGAACCATCCTACTCAACCACAATTCTTTAGTGTCAATTATAATGAAATGAGGCAACAAAACTTCTTAATACACAGTATTAGGTTTTGTTAATTGTCACAGCTTGTCCTCCATAATCCTCAAAAATATATAACACATTTGATGATTCTGCCTGCCCAAAAGCAGCTTCAAACTGTCACTTAATGTGGATTTATTTCCCTTTTTTGAATCATATAAGGATTTTTTACCTTCATATATGGCAGTTCTGCTTCTCATGGTCAGCCACTTTTAGATGCTGTCTTAACTGAGTGTTGTAAGAGTAATAATGGAGAATTCTCCATATTGAAGAACATCCTATACCCAATTCTTGGAAATATGAAAAACTAATTTTATTGGATTAACGGTCACAGTCATGAACCACTACAATGTTTTGCTCAGCCTGACCAGAATTATGATCTCCAGAACTTTAAATGTTCCATTGTTGAACCACTTTTTTTTTTTAGGTTTTTCATTAGTTTGAAAACTGTTGATTTATTCAGTGCTTAATTATGCTCTAGAATTGTATAAAATTGGCTGAAAGCTTTTGCTTAACTTCCTCCATTCTGATAAAAAGTTTTCATACTTAGTACACATTGTGCAATAGTAAAGTGTTCCATTCCTAGAAGCAGAATGAAGAAATGCAAGAAATTCTGACTGAAGCAACAATTGGAATGCTTGTGGGTACAGTATTTATAAAAAATCATGTTAACAATTGACAAACAAAAATTGATTAAGTGATTCAAAACAGCCATTCTTCTTGAATTAACCTTTATTTCAGAAATGTGACAAGACAGTATTCACAAATATACAGTAACAATGGTAATTTGGGATAATATTTTAAGTACAATATTTTTAATATTTTAAGATCCATAACTTGCTCACCTATGCTTCAATTAATCTGATGGAATGTGCATTATTATAATTAGTATATGATTTAACTAACATTATTTCAACAGCAGTGTTATAACCTTGAACATGCAGAGCTCTCCATGACTTAGTAAGCCATTCAAAGGATTATGAGCACTGCAGTATTTAAAATGTCAATGATAGTACCCCTTTCCTTGTGAAGCTCATTTTGTAAAGTTAAAATATTTTCAATCAGAAACAAAGATAGGATTTTACTTAATCACTTAAACAACACTCAATCCTTAGTATAAGGAATAACTTAATAAGTATGTATATGAATTCCCAAACTATACAGATTCAACAAAATATTGTTTATACACAAAACATAACTATATATTTTAATACTGACCAGGACTCTAATGCCTTGGTTTCAGCTAAATGGACGCGTGAGCTCCACAAAAACCTGTATTATTGCATGAAACGCTTCACTATGACCTTAAAATTATAGTATGGTGTGCAATAATTGCTAGAAGAATAATAACTCATTTTCTTTAATAAAGCATTAATGCAGAGGGATATTTAAGGCTAATTATAAGACCATTTTGCAATCGCTTCACAGAAGAAGAAAAATCTTTTGGTTGGGTCCAACAAGATTCTAGAACAGCACATACGGTACTGAATCATAAATGAAACTAAACTGGCATTTCCTGACAATTAAGTGTTAATTGGTGACCTCCTCATTGCCATGACTTATCTAGTTTCAATTTTTATTTATGGGGTTCTTTGAAAGATAAAAGTGTATCGTTCTAACCCTTGTATGCTACAGGAACTTAGTGATAACATCACACAAGAAATCACAAAGAATCCTGATGTTAAGCTTAGGCGAGTGAGCCAAGAACATTTTCATTACATGCTGCATGTTTGTGAGCAGATGGTCAACATTTCCATGAGGATTTTAGTGTGCCTCTGCTGGCACCAATTCCCCGGTGAGAGTTTTCTCACCCAGTGGAGAGAGGCAATGACAGTGCTTACTATATATAATAATAATCCTATATACTCAGTAAAATAACACTAATAAAATCATATATATTTAACCCAAATAAAGCTAAAAGCTAGGAAAAATAAAAATAGTGTGGGTCCATTAGGTCCCACAAGAACAATGGTGCTCTACCACAGCACAGGCCTAACAGCAAGTTCATTAGTGCATATGTGACACAATGTGATTAAATAAAGTTAGGGTAACTGTACAAACATTGCAAATGTTGAATTCTGTACCCTTCTATATGCTCACTGTCATTTTACATCTTAAACTGCCCTAGGGGGACAGGAAGTAATCAATCATAGGACAGACCACTTGCTCTCTCCTTGACATTGTAACATACACCTGTGTCACCTACAGCCAATAGGAAACACAGTAAACTATGACGCAAGCCTTGTGAAAATAATCTACTTAGAGAAATGATAGGAGGTAAATGGTAGCCGTAATACAATGTGAGTAAATGATATTTATATTTATGTTTACTTTTGTTTAGCAGCTCCAAAGTAGCTATAACAATTAATATTCATTACCAATATTTCTAAAAACTCCTAGCAGTACAATGGATAGCACAATAGCCTACAAAACCAAGAGTCCCCAGATAGAAACTCATTCAATTATAAGTAATTTGTGAAATTAGGTGTAAGGTCATAGTGATTATGATAGTACATAGAATAATCATGCAATGACATATGTAAGAAGATGAGGGAAAGAGATGTGAAATGATAAGAAGAAGATATAAAAAAAAAAAAAAATAGTATTTCTCATCATCTTTCCACCCATAATTCCCTACAGATACATCATTATTGTTAGAGCGCAAAACTGGCCTAAGTCATGCTCAGAATGTTAACATCTTAAATTTTGCATAATTACTCTTTTTATGAAGAAGATTACACAGTTAACAAATATAGATATAATTAAATGCTATGCCATTCTTTAGCTTAGAAGTTTATAAGTGCTACAAGCGTCTTCATCAACAAATACTTTTAAATTTAAGATAATTTACATTTTGATTTAGTATAATCCATAAATTACTACTATGGCTATATCAGCAACTGGCAGACATAGGAAAAAGTGCCTTTATTTCTTTCACCTAAATCATAGTTTTAATCCCATCCATCACATTTTTATGCCAGTTTTCGTGTTATCTATTTTCAAGAACTGTCAGTCAATCAAAGCAACTTTCCCTGTGTCAGTGGCAGAATCAACAACGTAAAGTGATACATCTTCAAGCCAAATAAGAGCATAAATACTTTTGTGTTCCTTGTAAGGATAAAGCTTTATGTTTACTATATAACAAGGAAATGTACTGATCTATGTTTGCTGTACACGGGCATTTTCATTATGCCAAGATGATTTTGGCATGTACATATTAAAACTAATTATATATGCATGATTTTTATGAATTTATTATTAATGACCATACATATATTTTGTTTACTCATTATCTTTGCCATGCTCCAAACACAATAAAATACGTACATACACACATTTATTATGTATGTTAAATTATAGTACTGACTGTAAACAGACACTTTCTTTGTTTAATCTTGGTAATATAGTAATTCTGATACTATAGTACTAACAATTAAGTAGTGATTTAAACATTTCATTTTAAAAAAAAATTAACTTCCTTACACATTCTAAATAACAAATTTAAACAAGCATGCATTAAAAGCTAGAAACGAGCCAGCATCAATTTGTCTGCTCTCAAAGCATATAGGAGAAAAATTTAAATGCTTCTCACAAGGCAAATTTGTTAAAATAAATGAAATGGTGTTTTATTTATGGACGCTCTTTAACTGCTGTGGTTCTCAGCGTCCCATTCTAATTGGGCGTGAAAGACCGCTTAATTTTGCTCAGAGGCCTCTCAATCAGGCCTGAGGTTCTTTTACGTGCCTTAAATCTACAACACGGGACCCACAGCTTTACTTCCCTTCCGAAGGAAGCCATGCTAAGGATTTTTACGCCCGAAAAAATCCATCGTCCTCCGCCAGGTTTGAACCCGCGACCTTGGGTATATGAAGCTAGCATGGTAACCATTACACCACGGAGGGCGATTCAAATTTGATAAACAAAGTTTAACCATGGCGTCTGAAAAATTAAAACAGTATCTCTCTACAGCTACCAAATGGCTAATAATATTGAATATAAATTAAAAGATGAAGTTAAAAAAATGAAATTCATATTCCTTGACCATTAATGAGAACACTAAAATTAAAGACACTGCTCAACTTACTATTTTTGAAGGGCGAGTTCTGAGCTCAACATATTTGAAGAGGTCTACGAATTTTTTCTTTCCATAAACACCTAAAGAGGTAAGATATTTTTGAAGCTGCTCTACAAATTGCAACAAAGTATGAATTACTTTAGGGGAAAATAGTTTTGTGTTGCTAAAGATGGCACCCCTGCTACTACGGGAGATGAGATTGGATTCATAGATATAATAGGATGACTCCTAAAATATGCTACGGAAGGGCCAAATCAATTAGTCGCAATGCACTATACAATACACTGAGAAGCACTGTACACTAAAGCTGCATCTCTGGATAGTCATGCAGATAGTGCTGCAGTCAATGCTATTAAAATTATCCTCACTTACTTCAGGCACAAGTATATAAAATTGGAGCCAAATGTATAGATGTTCCATACAATTATTAAGTGCGATGGTTATATAGATGTTGAGATGTTTCTTTATCTTAAGGAGTGAAATAAACTTTCTGAAATCCAAAGAATAGTAACACCAGAACTAAATGATAAAGAGTGAATAAATTACCTAGTTTTTATCACAGATTTATGCACTCATTTAGATCACTGCTTTTTCAGAGATCTAACCATATAAAAGTAGATCTAATAGATTCTATAACAGCTTCGATATCAAAATTGTGTGGCCGCATTCTGGCCGAGTGATTAGACCACTCGCCTCTCACCTAGACAGCCCAAGTTCGATCCCAAGCGACTGCATGTGAGATTTGTGATGGAGAAAGCGGCACCTGGGTTCTCTGGTTTCCCCAACCATCACATTCCACCAGTGCTCCATCTTTATTCCAAGTATCACCAGTGTCATTGTCTGCAGTGCCACAAGTAGTAAAAGTGGGCATTACCCACTACCAAAAAAATAACATCAAAATGAAATTTATTTCCAAAACTAATAGCATGAAAAATTTCCAGAATTTCCTTAAGTTACAAAACATCATTTCTCCTCAGGAATATGGTGAAAAATGTAAAACATTCTAAATATTCAGTGAAGAGTTTTGAGGACACATTTTCTGATATGAAACCTCTGGATTTGGAATGGCAGTTGTTTAAAAAAAATAATATCTCATACTTGCATATAAAACAATTTGCAATACTGGTTATTCTAGTGTCTTTATATTTACTTTGTAAATAAGTAGCTGTTCTTATAGAATTTATTTGAGGTAAGATAATTATTCCCTTATATTTATTTTGTTAGTGATTTATTCCATGGGTTTAACTCCTAAAAAAAAGATTCTCAATTTGTTTATGAAGAATAAGCTGAGAAATTTGTTTTATTTTAAATGTATGAGTATGCATATATTTGTTGTTTGTAATTTAACGTCTTTTAACCTGGTAAGTCATATCGGACAATGGGTGAAATGATCTCAAATATATCTGCATCCATAGGACTTACAATTATCTTTCAGAACAGTAAAACACCTAACCAAGATTCAAACTCGGGATATTTTTAACGTGAGGGAACACAATATTTCCACACTACAAAGGCAGGCAATCCATATATTAGAGTGTAATCATAAAAAAAAAAAAAATACCTATATCATTTGTTTCTATTAAATTCTGTCACTGCATGCCTTGATGCTCGCCCTGTTAAGATGTGAACATATACACAGAAGCAAACAAAATAACATCCCACAAGTGGCTTGCATGTGCTGACGAGATGGGGGGGGGGGGTTATAAATGCTTAATTGCATTCCTGTCGCCGCCACATGGAGAAAAAGGGTGGCAGTATAATTGAGATAATCTCCGATACTTGTCGTGTATTTTGCGCACCCTGTAATGTAGTTTAATTTTGAGAGCCCTAAGCCACAAGGCGTAACCGAAGGGTAGCAATGGAGCAGTTGCGATGAAGGTTGCAAATGCGGAATGATGGCAAAGTATAGTCGAGGCATCGGCCCATCTAAAACCCCAATTATCTACGCTACAGGCATAGGAGTAACTACAAAACTTGTTTAGTATTCATCTGCTTTGTTGTGGCAGTGTATATCTGAACTGATTTCTGGAAATAGCTTCCTCAGATATCTAAAATATGTATAAGATTTGTACGTGTTTATAGTTGGACACAAGACTTATGCATGTGAAAGGTATCCTTAGTTGCTTTTTCATAGAGCACATATATTTTCACACGTGATATCCAAAGCTCTACATCACAGAAAATAATATGCGAGTAAAAGCTAAGTGAAAATAGTATTTCAATTACTTACATTAGTGAAGAAACATGTTCTAACCCGAATAATCTCTTTGCACATTTCAGCGTTGGCTTAAAATTCATTATAAAATGAACTGAAAATACTGAAGAAGAAACTCGTATGGAAAAACAAACATAAATTGACAATTCGTTTAAAATATAGGTCAGCTGCTACTCCAAAGAGATTCAAGCAAACATCGCTACCAAGCCCCCCGTTCCTAAAGGTTAAACATGTTAATAACATAGTTGAATCAGAGCCCGCTTGTGACGCCTAAAGCTGACCCAATCCCGCTGTGATATGGTTTCTGAACGGATTATATACCTTACAATAAAAGAAATTCCCTTCCTTCAACTAAAGTAACTATTAAAACTTTACTCTGAAAATGATAACTAATCTATTTTCACTTTTTCACCCTTCATCAAATATTATAAATTTATCAATTAACTGATTAAGAACCTTTATTATTAACTCCAATCTCAATAAAATGTGCAATAAAATATAGTGAAAAATTCAACGCTTAACATTTAAATCTAGCAACTTCAGTTGTATAGTAGTGATTCATTCAGCAAAGGCTTATTATTGTAATAAAAGTGAATATGCGCAAATTATTAAATTTTCTGGACTATAATACTAGGCATTTTTCAGCAAATAAAATGTTCCTTGTAATGTAGTTTTGAAATTATTGAAGCAAAATTAAATATTTTAAACCAATTTCTTCAATACACACTATCCTGTGAAAGACATGTATTATATCATCGGGTACATCACTGTTTTATAACCGATTTTTTTTTTAACAAAAATTTAACAACACACATAATTGAATAAAAAGTATCTTAAGATTAAGCTTAATTTTAAATGTCTACTTCCTGGAAAAACTTATTTTCCTAGCGCAATTACAAACAGGAGTCTGTCATTTTATGTATAAAAGTTACGCCGAAAGAAGCGTTTTTAATTAAATAAGCTTAAGCTGATACAATGTGTGAAATTTAAAGAATCAGTCATCTTAAGTCGATTTCATTTTAAAGTTTTATTGAAAGAATAAAAATATAATATACAACATATGGACCAAATTTCATTGGTGTTTTAAAATTACTTCAAGAGATATTTATTTTGCCACATATTTTACTGTTTGGGAAAAATACTAAACAAGATTGAGATTATTATTCCTTTAATAACCTGCTGCTTTCCATACGATCTTTTATAAATATAAATAAAAGACTTAGATGAGTCTTTAGTTAATCTACTAGAAGGCGGAAATAATTTTAAGACATTGACGATATTGAAATTTTGAATTTATATATATTTCAGTATAGAGTTTTCTAGCAGCTTCTCTATTTCCTTTGCCAGTGATTAACACCCGCAGGCGGTGATACTGGTGATGCATGGAATGCAATTTCGGTGTAAACCGGAGAACCGGAAGAAAACCCGCCCTTGTCACAAATCTCACAAGCTGTCGCTTGGAATCGACCGGGCCGTCTAGGTAAGAGGCAAGTGGTCTAACCACTCGGCCACGGTACGGCCAGGTTCCCTATGACTGCATTGTTGTTTTGTTAATATGAATTTCAAATTTCATCCAAATTGAATAAATACTTTAAATAATATGAATTAATTTATAAATTTTATTGCGTAAATATGTGTTGTATAGCTAAAATGTCTATGCAACCAAAATTTTTAGAAAATTGTTTGCCATTTTCTGAATTGTAGCATTGAACTATATACAAAAGGTGTAAATGGGAATAAGTGAATAATTCTGATCACTGATTTATTAATTTTTAAAATAATTTATCACCTATAGTCTCTAAAATTAATAATTTCTTAAAAAACACACTTCAAAAATACTATTGGTGTCACCCTAATTGCATCCTTTATAATACTACAATACTTCTGCTCACTATAGTTAATTTTAGTTAATTTAAACAAAAACTGAGACGTATGGGTATTGTGAAATATGTGAAAATGTAATTTAGAGAAAAAAGTTGTATACTTAAACTGTATGTGTGGATACAGGCGGGTGTATGATGTTTAAATGGCTAAGGAACCCGAAGCAAAGAGAGGGCAGCTAAATTTTTATTTTGTATCGACGTCCAAAGGTTCCAGCAGCTATTAGTAATACTAATAAACAAAGGAATGTTGGATTTTGTTACCAATTGTAGTAAAAATCTCACTCTAATTTTATTGTCTCTTAAATATATTATATGTGTTTTGTTCTGTACCTGTAATTTCAGAGAGTGCTACACGCGGTGACCTAATAACTGGTTCAGCAACCTGTTGTAGCCATCTCCATTACTAAATCGTATTGGGAGCAAACATTATGGGACGATCTACAATATACAAAACATAGTTTTATTATATTTCTGACCAAACTAGAAGTACAGTTAATGAAGCACTGGATCAATGATAAAGGTATAAAAGATAGGGCATGCAATATCAGATATGTTGTTGCCTTACTTAGTCAAAACATAAATAACAACAAAAGCTTATTTTGCAATTTAGAAAAGAAGTACTGAGAAAGAAAAATAACTTTGTACCGCCCATATCTAAGAGTTAGATGACTCAGCTGTATTGTAGTAATCCGTGGCAACACTTTGTACACAAAGAAAAACAAAAAAAAACGTTTACCTTGCGGTAGGTGCATCGCGGTTTATCTACTAGTTCTGTTATTAGAGAATACGTCCTGTCTGTCTTTCCTGATTCTATTTGCAATATCCTCCATGGATATGGTTATATACGCTATTTTAGTGTACAGAATTTACTTCTGTGCATTCATTCTATCTTTTAAGCAAAATAATAATTCCGCAAAATTAAACAAAGGAAACAAATCGACACTGTTCACAGAATAATGAGCTTTATCTTTTTTCAGTTATAGTTTTCTTCTGCTTTAGATATCCCCTAAGCATTTGTTACCATTTGGATTGTTCGATTTAGATTATTCGGAGAGTAACACATCAGTTATACACACTTTTTGTAGGATTACTATTTTGCCTGCATACACACATTAGTTAATTTCCCAGTATTTCTTCTACATCTCTCTTATTTATTGCTTCATTAAACTATTTAGCTGACTGCATGACTTTATTGCGTAATCCGTCCACCTTACCATACACTTCCTCGACAACACTTGTCTTAAATTCTATATTTTTCAATTGTTAGGGTTGCTAAGGTTTCGTAAACTTAAACATTGTATTTTTAACGACCTTAGAAAGACAATATTACCCAATTAACTTTTACCTGTGTGTTGAGAAAACAAACATTTGTTATTTTATCTTGAATGTATGAAACCCTTTCATTTTAGAACTCTTTCTAGAAGGCTCATATATACTTTTTTTTTTCTTTGTCTTTCCAAATTTCTTGAGGATATGATGGTTTTATTAAAATCATTCAAGTAATTTTTTAGCAAATTACCACGAATGTGTGTAAGTCAAAGGAATGCACATCTTCAACATTTTTCATCTATCTTGTAGTCATGCTAATGATAAGGTAATGTAAATAAACCAACAATGCAAATTGTATTTCATGTTTTCGTAATCGGCTTACCCTCCCCGTATGTAGGACTGATATCTCCCAACGCCCTCCTAGGACTTACATCTTTATATGTACTTGAGAGCCATACTATCGAATAGAAAATCGAGATTTTGGCACCTTTATCGATAAAAAAAAACAATTTTCTTTAGAGCCATAGAGTCACATATTTTGGATTTTTGATAGAAACTGATATATTAAATATATAATTATAAATCCCTTCACTCTTTAATGCCAAAGTATCTGAATAGGTCTTAAGATTTGCTGATTCTAACATTAGTGCTTCTGTGATTATTGTTAGTCCACTTAAGATGGTTTGGTCCTTTCATTGACTATATCGGTGAACCTTGGTAAGAACGACGTGCTTATCTTCATTTATTGACTCTGAAATCAACAATACGAATCATGTATTACATTATTTAATAGTGTGGCATGGCTAGCAGCGGAAGGAAGCTTGTTGTATTTGTTCAATTCAAAGGTAAGGAACTTATTATTTATAACGGTTTCACTCTGACTCCAATGTTTATTGAAATATCTTTACCACTTCCAACTTATATAGCTGTTCCACCTTCTTTTATATCCTGATACGACCAGAGTATTAATATGCATTTCGTGAAACACTTCACTTTACTAAATAATTTTTTAAAACAGTAGGAAATACTACTTTTTATTTCCAGATGCTACAGATAAAGTCTGTCGCTACTTTGGATTCATGTATAAATCATTAAAGATTTAGAAATAACTCGTGACATTACCAATATTATTTGCAAGCTATAATCATAATAGTTTTTAAATATATACAAATAAAACAGTTAAACAGCTGTTTGCACCTTACTTGAAAGTTTTATTTCAGAGCTGATTAATTCTAATGCACAAAGTACGGTTCAACAGACACTAGAGATAGTTAACGCTACTGAAGGTATTCAAAGTCCAGTCACCACTAACGAGGAACTTCGGGAAGGTAAGACTAATTTAGCATACGAAACTTACACATTAATTTGCCTATAATAAATTATGTTCTCAGTACTTGAATCAAATAATTTTATTATTATTATTATTATTATTATTATTATTATTATTATTTTTCAATTTTAGGACTCCTTAGTGACGTTCCAGAAAGTCAGCATCTGGAAATATCACATTCAATTAATGAGTCATTAGGTCAAAATTGTTAAGGAGAAAATAATAGCCCCAACATTTTAACTGGTGTCTAAATGAAGGCGTGCCAGGGTTAAATAAAGAATCCAATATTTCTCAGGCCTCTGGGGAAGTGAATGATGAAAATTACTGTAATGAAAATTATAACACTGATAACTATGACCCTGCATCATTACAACTACTTGAAAATCCCAACTTCGTAGCAGCGACCAACCGTATGACATCCTACTAGAATACACATCTACATGCTTTCTTACTAATTCCAATGAAAATGAAGAGGAAAAAACAAAGTGCACGCAATCAGCATCATGCAGTAACCAACTGGTAGTCTTTCCATACCATTGCTCACTAATACACAGAGTTTTTATTTGAGGAAGCTGGGGACGTTAAATTATACAATACATGACATATGATGAAAGTACAGGAGGTCTAGGTGGAAATGAGATGGCTTAATTTTTTTTCTTGTTTTTTTTTTTTTTTTTTTTTTTTTTAATGTGTAGCAGAGGAAATAATTGAAAAGAAAGCGAAAACTTTGAAAGTTTGGTCAAAATCAAAATCATGCAATGATTGTGATGTATTTTTTGTTGTTGGCCATAGGAGAAAATATGAAAGAGATATATCGTAAACTTTTGCTGAAAGGCCACACACACACGCACAGCCTAATAGAGAGGAAGAAAAATAAATTAAGTATTCAGAGCATTTTCACTTGTAACGATTGGATAGAGCTTGTCAAACAAAGTGAGTAAAACACCAATGTTCTCAGGATGGAGCTAGAGGATTTTAAGAACTTCAGCAGCTTATGGCAATATCAACTCCCCATTTGTAAGCCGAAAAAGGGACCTTAATGGTGAAGATGTTCAGTTTTCTAAAATGGTGCAACTTCAAGAGCGAAAGGAGAACATAGGATATTATAATTATGAAACAGTTTGTGATGAAGACGAATTTCACATAGTTGATATTCGAAAGAACAAAAGATTTCAGCTTCCCTTACCTTCAAATATATCGCTCATCAGAGATCGCAAGAAGCCATTACGTTAAGCAAAATATGACAACATTCAAAAATTATTGTAATGGATTTCAGAAGAATACAGATGTTACTTCAAAAACCTGCCACATCAGAACGACATGGTTGATTTTGCTGAAAAACAGCATTGAATTTAGTATTATTTAGGATAAGATTTTTCTAAAGTCTTATTAAGAGCTGTATAGATTTTTTAATTTCATATTGGCATAATTGCTTCAACAATGTTAGTAGTATGCATGAGGTAAGCTTATGCAGTATTATTTAGTTTATTACTCCACATATTATGTTAGCTCATCTTAAACCCCTAAAATAGGTTTTAATGCTTGGAACCATACAACCCTAAGTACACTTTTCATATTAATATTTATTTAATTTTGTATCTTGCTAAAAATACTGTTGTTATAATACACGACTTGATAGAGTAAGATAAACTGCATCATGGTAATACATTTTGAAGCAATAAATAAAAATAAAAATAAATATTAAAAATAATCCTCCTTTATTAATTTTGTGGTTTCTTCCTTCTCCTGTAAAATCAATAAAATATGACACACAATGGCTCTCAGGTATATATATAATGATTAGGGGTGTATATATACCCCGAAATCATTTATTTCTTCCGTTTTCAGCGATACTCACCTTTTTTCGATAGTGTTTAACGCCCGCTTTTACTACTATGGCACCGCAGCCGATGCCACTGTAATACATGGAACGAAGATGGAGTGCCGGAAACCGCGGAATTCGCAGAAATCCCGCTCCTGCGACGTTTTGTCCACCACAAATCTCACATGTGGCCGCTTAGGATCAAACCCGGGCAGTTTAGGTCTAACCACTCGGCCAAGGTGCATCCGTACTCACCTTAATGTAGTATTACTAGTACAGTCCATACAGGTAATATGTTGGTAATTCGAATTTGATGCTCCTGTTTTATGCGAGATTAAAACTAGTTAACATTTATTACTTTATTCTCATTTTTGGGATACAAACCCCATATTATGCTCAGAAATATAATCAATTTTTATATATTAGCAAAAACAAAGCTTACACATAACTTCTGCTATATATGAACTCCTTTGCTTGTTTTTTTTTTTTTCTCTCCCCAGACTTTTATTTATTTATTTGCACTTATGGTTGAAAATAAATATACTTTTCTGTACATACAATTATTTCGAATATGCATGTATTTCTCTTTGTTTAACATGTTTAATTACACCGTTCTTGGAATCCGTCTTTACAAATACACCTCATATCACTAAATAGGACTAATTAAGTGTTTAGCGACGTTTTAGGACGCCAGAAATGGGCGTCCCCTTGATATACACGGTAAACAGAGTTGTGTGTCTTGCAAACTTTCGGAGACCATACTGAAAATTTTTAATTCAGCAGTTGTGCTTTGAGACTTTTGCACGGATACCGGTAACAAATGAAACGTTCTCAGGATGGTTACTGGGCCCTATGTTCTTGATTTCTAATATTCTTTAAGTAACGCACTGGTTAGTTTCCCCCCTCACGGATGTTGACGAGCCCTTAGTTTACTAGTATTGTTTGTGTATAGGCTTCCGTCCTTTGTTTTATTTTTAAACACTATGTACACTTTTAGTTGTCTTTTTTATTTTTATTTTTTTATTTATTTATTTTTGTTAGGTGCATACTCCAGCGATAGGTAATTTACAATTCAATTTTTGTAGTTTTTCTCATTTATTTTATGCTCCTATTTTATGTATGTACCCCTTATTCCCGCCGCTCTGGCGTAAGTGTGTTGTATATTTGGGTATTCTCATGCTTCTACACCATTCTGCTATCCTTATACTCTGTTCTTAAGTTCTGATTTCAGGCGTCTTTTCCATTTCTTTTGCTGTGATTTCGTCTAAGGGGCACGAACTCAGGAAACGCTGTTGATTATTGGCAATAAGTGTTAACGCCTACATGCAGTAATTATAGATGTAATGTCCAGGATTTTTTTTCTCTCATAAAGGTAACGTATCTTTTCCTCTTTTTTTTTTTTTTTTTTTTTCGATTTATGTTAATGTATATTTATTCTATCATGGCATCTCGCCTTGTGCATCTCTACATCCCCTAATTGCTCAGTAGCTAATTTTAGATACGATATTTTCTGCATTTTCTTTCTATAATAAAAAGCGGAGAGTATATGTGAATATAGTTGGTCTTAATCAAGATAACTAGAAAGACAGAGATATTCATTCTCTATGTTATAGGAGTTCCAGTAACCGTGCTATTAGTTGGAACATGGTATTCTGATTGGTTGACTATTTAATGATGAGAAATTCACACATTCATTGTTATATTTCTCTCTTTGGCTTCTGAATGGAATTTGAAAAGAAACTGTATGGTAATGTAACTCACTAAAATGAAATGATGCCTCAGGTTTCCTGAAATGTATATCGAATTGCATCAGAAATGCTCAATTCAAGAGTAATTTATCCCAAGAGCAGCTGCAAATGTAACAGAAGAGGCGCTTAACAACTACGAAGGCCGATTTTTTTTCCAACCTCCAATAGGCTATAAATAAAATACAAGTTCATAGAAAACAATTATTTTATTACTAAATGTTTTGTACACTTATGGTTAATTTGCTACATAATCACCGAAAAGATTGAGACATTTATTGTACCTGTGCACAAGCTTTGCAATGCCCGCTTCAAGAAATGTTGCCGCCTATGATTTCAAATGAGCATTGACTTAGTTTTGAAGATCTTCGTACTTTACGACGTTTGCGGAGAGCCATTCAAAACAAACGAAGAGGAATGCTGCTTCCGGAATTAGGTTGATACATGACAACGCTCGTCCAAACACTGCTGGCACAACTTATCGGCTCCTTGAACAATTTCAATGGGACATTTTCGATCATCCGCCTTACAGTCCTGACCTGGCACCGAGCGACTTTCACTTTTTCCTGAACTGAAGACGTGGCTAGTAGGGCAGCACGTTCAAACCAACGAAGATCTTCAAAACAACGTCAATGCACATTTGAAATCATTGGCGGTAACGTTTTTTGAAGCGGGTATTGCAAAGCTTGTGCGCAAATGCGACAAATGTCTCGATTTTTTTCGGTGATTGTGATGAAAAGTAACCATAAGCGTACAAAACTTTTAGTAATAAAATCATTGTTTTCTATGAACTTGTATTTTATTTATAGTCTATCGGAGCTTGCAAAAAAAAAAAACAAAAAAAAAAAAAAAAACGGCGGCACTCGCGTTATTTGAAGGTAGCGCGCGCGTGTGTGCATGTATGTGTCTGTGAATAGGACAGCTCAAAAAAGAAAAATCGGTAAAATACCAAACTTGATATTTAAGTTCAATATCTTACAGGTATGTGACACGAAGATTTTGAGAAAAATCCCCTACCCCAAACTACCCTTTATTATGTCAAAATTTCGATAATTTTGATTTTTTCAAGAATGACTAACAGTTTTGATTAAAATACTCTAAGTTAAAGATATTTATACCGCAAATAAAATCTACATCTTAAATTTTCTAAGTATAGCTCCTAAAGACCCCTTTATTCTGAATGAGTTTAGCTGAATTTTACGTAACTGGTAAGTGACACACAAAAAGTTACTACACAAAAAATGTAGATCAAGTTAAAACACACAACGTATGTCATATACACTTTTTTCGTGGAATTGACGATTTCTTAGATATTTCTTGTTATTAGTTTCAGATTCGAAGTACTTAAACTTTTCTGACACGGAATATTGTAAACTCCTGGACCTGCATAGAAACGAACTTCGACCAAATGGCTACCAGCTTTTAAAATATTTGGCTACTGTTTTAACCCATTGTATTCCCTTATTTCCCATTCTAATTACAAGGAAGCAAATAATTAAGACAATTTCTCTTAATGTTTATCTCGGCTATCTTTGTTTGATTCCCTTGCACCTAAAATGCGTAGGCTTTTTTTTTTATTTATTTATTTATTTATTTTTTTTTTCTGCAACTATTTTTAAGTAGAAAGAAAATTACTACATCTACCTACTATGTTGTGCTAGGGAGGGAGGGAGGGAGAGAGAGAGTAAAAATAATGTGGTAGGTAACTATGTGCCTGCTCTGGCAATAGTACAGATATGAACCTTATTGAGGTTGTGCGGATTGCACAGAAGAGAAAAGTGAAACATTTTCACAAAAAAGAAAGAAAATATTGTGGATGCAATTCATATTAAAATCTTCAATAGAGGAAATGACTGCTGGATTTTGTGCCTTATTAAAAGCTAAGGGATATTCAAAAAGCTAAACTAATAAAATATGAAACATTGTAAAAGTAAAAATCACAGAACAATGGAAGAGAAGAAATCTCTAGTTGAAGGAATAAGCAATACAATCACATTTTTCGACCTTGTCAGAAGTTATTATTGATAAATTGGTATTATTGCAGTAAACACTGCGGCAAGGTCATAGCTTAATTTTGTTCTAATTTCTTGGTCTGAAACAGAAGGAGAGGAAAATAACAGATTTCCAATACACCTTATTGTTTGTCTCACATGCAATAGCCATTAATTGCAGTGCCTGAACTTATAAATAAATGCACACTAAAAATGGTTGTCAAGTATAAGAGGTTATCTGTAAAGATTATAATGACTTTCACTATGGACTTATGTATTGCATTCCGGGCCGAGGAACACGCCCCCTATTCTCACGGCTCTGGTATCACAAGCACATAATTATTTCTCGCAATAGCTATTAAAGGGGCGAATTAGCAAGAGGTTTCTTATAAATCGGAGTAGGCTGCCATTTTTATTTGCGAATTACCTTTACCAAAGTTTCTTAGCGGTCTTTTGGAGTTGGAAATCTAACAAACAATACAGAATCGTTCTCTTGAGTATGTATAACATATTTCATTAATTATACCACCGAAAAATCACTTAATAAATACGCCAATCTATGTACTGAAACATATTTGCATGTACTTGTTTATGCTTCTACTGTTCTTTAACCTACAACCAAACACTACACACATATTGAGCATTATACTGGTTTAAAACTTACACTCTAAAAGAACTGCTTGATTGAACATTTAGCACTACAAAATCGCTTAAATAAGTACACTATGTATTGAAACACACTATCCTTTCCTTGTTTTTGCTTGTTTTTTGAGAAACTACAACCAAAATATACCACATACGGATTCACCATTACACTGGCTTAAAACATACAGTTCAAATGTACTGCTCAATTGGCATTTAACACCACTAAGTATTATTTTGGATGAAATAAAATCCACATACATCTCAGAAGTGAAGAATCAAAATATAGCAGCTTGTGCTTAACTAACACAATGCATAAGGATAAGGTATTTCATATTTATTCTCTCTATATCTGTGGGTCCCATGAAGGAGTAATCTGTAGTGAGAAGTTTTTAGTTAGCGGTCGTAATATGATTACTTTGTTTCTTGAGTAAACCACGAAGTGTCATAAAGTGGTAATCACTGGAGAAAATAAAACAGGAATAATCTTTATAACTGTCCTATTTGATGGGGATACCGCGAGATCCCATCATATAGAAATCTAGGGGAAATGTAGTTCTGGAAACTATGCCGAGTCAATATGTAGTGCACATAAGAGCTGTGTAACATATACAGGTCGCTTCCATAAGATGTGTGCATATATACGAGATTTTTAGTATCCCGGGAACGTGGGCTAGTCGAAGAGGTTAACGGTTAATGGCGGCACTGACCAACCGTAATTGTGATATTGTGTAGTTATTATTGTTTATTATTTTATTTTAACTCTGACAACCTTTAGTGTGAAAAGAAAACAGCCCTTTGGAATACTAACTGAACTTTTGCTAGTGTTTAACGCCCGTTTTTACTTCTTGTGGCACCTTATGCGATGACTCTGGTGATATAATTATATGAAATGAAGTTAGAGCACCGATGGAATGCGATGGTGGGGGAAACCGGAGAACGTGGAGAGAACCTGCCCCTGCGCCGCTTTGCCCACCACAAATCTCACATGCGGTCGCTTGGGATCGATCACCGTCTAGGTGAGAGGCGAGTGGTCTAACCACTCAGCCACAGCGCGGCCTCACTAACTGAACTAGCTGATGGATAAAGATTTTACCTAATTGTTAGAGAATATTTTTATGTTTTGTCTAAATCCATAGCTGTAAAGAAAGTTAAATACCCCAACTGTTTTTGCATTCTTGCATATCGCTTCCGGTATCAGTATTCTATTAAATTCTACTGACCATTCCTAATAAGTCTGAATGATGTGTTCATATCCTGTTTATATTGGATGCAACACTGTAGAATATTTTTCAAGAAGCACGATCCATGATGCATCCTGTTTTAATTAATCTGCTATCATATTTGTGGATACGTCAATAGCCGTCCGGGTGCAATTGTTCTTTCAGAATTTTTGTTCCATATGGTCGTAGCTAAACCTTATATTCACTGCTCCAAATAGTTAACGCACCATGAGACAGTTTACAGTTTATGGCAGCACGCCGTTAGTCGCTCGCGCCCATCTGCATGATAACACTGCAGTCACTCACGTGCGTCCAGGCTACCAGCTTTGCCAACGCTATGTCGAGGCACGTAGAACTGCTGCGACAGGCTGAGGCAACGCTGGCTGTACCAGCAAACCAGACCGAGAGCTCGGAAACTCAGGTCACCACCCCCCCTGCCCCCCCCCCCCCAGGGGGCAGAGACCCAAGCAGGAGAAGAAGAAACAGGCACGGCCTCCCAAGAAGCCCGTGGCTCAGACCGCCGCTGCGGCAATCTCAACCCCGGCACCTGCAGCCGCAACAGCCGAGTCAGCTGCCCCGCTGACCGCGGGCGGCCATCCCAGCCAAGCGGCCACGCAGCTTCCCCCTACAGAGCAGCAAGCAGCTCCTGTTGCTTCGACCAATGAGAGCGAAGCTGCTGCTCCAGCCACTACCCAGGCAGTAGCTTCACCTTGGGAGAACCTCTCCGTACCTGTTGACGATATGACCGAGTTTTCCGAGCTCTCAGCCTGGTTTGTCGACCTCATATCGCGATCACTCCCCATATTACGGCGCTGCAGGGAACAACTGACAAGCCCCCAAATCCCCGCCCTCCAGAAGGTCACCATCATGCATGAGACGGCCCGACTGCTCTTCCCTGACTCCAGCTCGTAATGGCGGCGCTTAGAACCCGTAGATCTTTGCGTTCTGGAACGCAACGGAGTCCGGGAACAGCGGCCGGGCATCTTGGAGTTTATAGATGATCACGGGATTGATATCCTAATGGTCTGCAAGACGCATCTGCACTCTGGTATTCCATTCCATCTGCCAAGTTACGTCGCCCATCGGACGGATCGACCCGGCCGACAGGGCGGTGGTACGGCTATATTTATTAAAAATCACCTTACCCATACTCCTATCACCATTCCTCCGCTACAGCATTTAGAAGCGACCACCATAAGGATCACCTTGAGGGGGGTGTCGGAAATTGTGCTAGTAGCGGTATATGACCCGCCGGACGGCCACTTCTATGAAGCGGACCTGAAGGCACTCCTCAACCTCGACCACAGAGTTTGCATCGCAGGCGACTTCAACGCGAAGCATCCAAACTGGAACAGCCACGCCCAGAACAGAAAGGGTCGTGGACTCTACCGCCTCATCAGCGGAGACCCGGCCCTTTTCGCGCACGGTCCAAGTGGTCCAACGTACTTCCCGCCACGAGGCAGGGCGGACGGCATTGATTTCATGGTCACCAAAAACATTCCGTTCCATCTGGACCTCTCAGTTGTGAACGCGCTGGACTCCGAGCACAACCCAGTTATGGTGGACTCCGACGTTTCACTCTCAGCTCTGGTCACACCAGACTGGATAGAAGAAGTCGACTGGGATGCTGCTGTGCTATCCCTCCAGAACTCCGTGGACGCTAACCCTCGAATAGACTCAATAGAGTCTCTCGAGGCGGCGGCCACGCAGTTCTCTACCACAGTCCTCAATGCGGTCCGTGCTCACACACCGTATTCCTTTCGAAACACCACACCTGTACTTCAGCGCCGCGGTGCCATTACTGTGGGACTAGCGTCTTGACGACGCAGTGCACTGGGAATGATCTCCGCCGCCGCCGGTTCTGTCCCACCAGCCGTGACACCGGACACTTCACTGGCCAGGCCCAGTGTCCACTTTACCCGAGGGACGGATGCACCACTCCGCCGCCAGTACGATCACCGCAGATCCAACACTCAGACGCCACACCACCTCCAGCTTCTCTAGACGCAGCGACGCGGGATGCCATTCAGGACTTTCATGCGGAGATCTTGAATATCGGCGCTCGCTTATCTGCGTTAGAAGAGGCCTTCACCAGCGTTATCTCCAGGAAGCTGCTGGACCTAAAAGCTGCCACCACCGCCGCCTTCTCCACTCTACAGTCCTCCACCGCTGAGCTGTCCAACCGGATAGCCAGCGTCCAAACGCAGCTACAGCAGGACCAACAATGTCAGCAGCAACATTCGTCACTACCCAAGAACCACCGACTCCTCAGCGACATCCAGCTCATCATCAGGAAGGAGATGAAGGTCCCGAAGACGACGCCAGGATGGCCACCAAACCACCACAGCGACCCTGAGCCTCTGTTTCAGGTGGCTGAAGGACCACTCCCACATCAGCCTAAGACAGCGCAGCAATTGTTCAGAGAAATCCGCGAATTCCACTCAGACCAAATGAACGCCAGGAAGCATCACCATTAACTTTCACAAACATCACCATTAACTTTCACAAACATCACCATTAACTACCCTTCATTTTCACAAATTACTTCTCCAGCGGGGCACTCAGGGCGCAAGTCATGTGTGTCCACTGGCTAATATCACCATCACTCGCTGTTACTGCCACTGGCAGGCAGCATTCACTATCACCAGAAATGTGCAGGTGCTTAATGCGGTACTGCAACAGAGAGGCATGGGCCTCTTACTTCCGGTGGGGATTTTTTGTGAGTAGTGCCACCCTGGTTCGAGTCCAGGGTGGGGAGTCTCACACTCCCAGGCTTGCCTGGGGTTAGGGCGTTAGTTGCCTTTTCCCCCATCATCAATAAAAAGAACAAAAAAATCAGCCTTCCGTCCTTCCTGCACACCTAAGTCAGCCGATAAAAGCAAAACATGCTGTCAGAAAGCTATGGCAGAGATTTCACCATCCCAGGATAGGAGACATACACCAGAGGTTCAAATCCCTGGCTCGTCGTCTCCTTAGAGCACACCGCCGAGAGGCCTGGGAGGATACGTTAAGACATGTTAACCTCCACGAGAGGAAACCTTGGCGAATAATCCGTGGCCTGCGGAAAGACAGACTGGAATACAGGTATCCTATCCATGGCACCCGGGGCCATCTTGCCTTCGAGCCCCGGGATAAAGCAGATGCATTTGCAGACTACCTGGAAAATCAATTCCAGCCCAGAGAAGAGCCCCAGGACGAAGACCAAACTGAACTCGTCGAGCGGGTGGTAGAGGGCTTCCTAGAGGCCCCGCCCTCGAACGACGAGGAGTTTCACGTCCCTATAGCTACCCCACAGGAGGTAGCCACCCAAATCCTTTGCTTAAAAACCAAAAAGCTCCTGGACAGGACCGTGTAACAGCGGAAACGCTCCAGCACCTTCCCCGAAAAGCCGTGCTTCATTTAACCTGGATTTATAACGCATGCTTACATATGCGTCACTTTCCCGCTACGTGGAAGGAGGCCCGTGTGGTATGCGTTTTAGAGCCGGGGAAGAACCCGGTTTTCCCGGCCAGCTACCGTTCCATCAGGCTCCTGCCAGTCATCTCGAAAGTATTCGAGAGACTGCTCCTTGCCCGCCTCGGACCTCACCTTGAGGAAAGAGGCCTCCTACCCGAGCAACAGTTTGGTTTTCGCCCTGGACACTCCACGACCGTGCAATTACTGCGTGTGGCCGAGAAGGCCTCCCTGGCTTTCCAGGAGGTCTAAAACGGTTGCGGTATTGCTGGACATGTAAAATGCCTTCTCCACTACGTGGCACGATGGGCTCATCTATAAACTCATAGAGCATGAAATCCCTTCTCCATACATTTCCTTTGTAACTTCGTTTCTTCAGAATCGAAGCTTTCGAGTAAAAGTGGAGGGGGAACTTTCTACAGAGCGACCCATTGGCGCGGGAGTGCCAGAAGGTAGCGTGCTGTCTCCGGCGCCCTTTGCAGCTTACATGGCCGACATCCCCACCCACCCCAGCACACACACCTGTCAGTATGCGGACGATCTCATGATCTTCGCTGTGAACCGGAACACCAGATATAGCTTTCGGCAAATCCAAGCCCAACTCCATGCCAGTGGCAGGTGGAGTGACAGATGGCGAATGGCCATTAGCCCGGAGAAAAGCTCTGCGATTCTTCTGGCGAAAACCATTAGAAATCGGCTTCAGCGGAACTTTGTTTTACGGCACCGTAGGATCCCTTGGGTGAACACGGTAAAGAATCTCGGAGTGACGCTGGACCGATGGCTGACTTTCACTCCGCATGTTAGGGGCAAGGTGAACCTACGGCATGCTGTTGTCAGGCAGGTTTACCCCATGCTCAGCTCATAGAGCTCAGCTCAGCTCAGCTCATGCCCCTTACCTTAAAGCTTCAGCTGTACCGGGCGATCATTCCGCCTCTGGTTCTGTATGCTGCGAGATCTGGGGGACCGTAGCTAACTGCGTGCTCCTCAGGGTCCAGACGCTGTAGAACCGGGCACCACGGATGATCTACCGTACTGGCTGGAGATTTCCCGTCCACATCCTTCATGAACATTCCGGTATCCCGTACATGATCGACCTCATCAGATCGAGGACCCGATCATTGTACAACAAAATTCCAACCCACCCTAATCAACTGGTGAATTCTCTGGGAAATTATGATCCCAGAGAAGTACGTCGCCTGCCCTCATTCCGTCTGCCGAGAGACACCATTGGCCCCCTCGGTTAGCCACGCCCCCTCCCCTGAGACTCTTTTAAATTTAACCTGAAAAGGGCAAAGCGACACTAACCCGTAACCAAAAAGGGGGAAAAAATATAGCGTGTCGTCCTCACAACAGGTGAATGCTAAATCCAAATTAAAGCAATTAATTCTGCTCCAGGCGGGAGAAAACTACGCGGCCTCCTGATTGGCCCGCGCAAGCGCCCGTGGGCGTATCATCTCCCTACAAAATTCCTTGTACCTACATTTCATCCCTCAGAACACTATATTTCATCACTCAAAACACATAACGAACAGACAGATTCCCTAGCTGATCTCGCAGGTAAAGTCGCGATGCGGCTCGGTACTGCGGCATCGACACCCGACCGGGGCATGCCCCGATCGACCAGTTTTGCGTCTGGCGTCTCGGTCTGGACTCAGTTCAAATCACAACACATGTTCAATGAATCCTTCCTGTTTTTATAAGGGGAAAATGAAGTCACAATCTCTCTGGAAACTTATTGCAGGTAGAAGAAACAGAAGCTTAGAGTAATACCTCCAATATCGAGAACACTCATGATGTGGATGTGTAAAGTTCCGAAGTCTCCTGTTTCGTTGCGCCGTTGTTTACCACTGAACTAGGATGTCTCATATTTCAGCTTCCGTCGTGAGCCTGAGAGCGGTCACGTACACGGCCGACACTGTCACATTATTATAATGAATTTTTCAGAGCTGGTAATAACAATGCTAATTATTAAACCTGTGTATATATAAATATATAAATAAACATTATGGATTTTCTTGCAGTGGCGACCCTTTAGCGACATAACACATTCCGGAATTCATGCATGTTATGTATTGATGGGGGGCTAATCGGCGCCTCTGAGTTTAGCTCTAGCTCGATTATGTTTTCTAACGTTGATTGGTAGGATATAAATTCTAGACTTTATAATCAATGTTGTTTTTTTTTTTTTTTTTTTTTTTTTTTTGCATAATTTTTAACTTACTTTTCTATTGTTAGTTTTCACCAGATAGTCACTTTTCCACCTTTCCGATCTAATCCACAGTATTCGCAATACTATTATTGCCCTTCCTGGCATTGTAGTAGGGTGGTCTTTGTTTTGCATTTTATTTAACTTAATTATTTTGACCCTATCTAAACTATTTTGTCAGGCACACATCTTGTCATCTCTTGTATTAAGGTATTTAGATGAAAATAAAATGTATATCTTGGAATTTTCTAGGAATAGTCTCTCTTTATTCTGGAGGAATAACTTAATTTTTCATAACTAGCAAACTGTATTAGATGACAGAAACGTACCACACAGAAAATATAGATCTCATTAAAACATACAATTTATGTCATATGCAATTTTTTCGTGGATTTGACTATCTTCAAGATATTCTTTGTTATTGGTATCGGTTTTAAATGATTAAGTTTCTCATACAGGCACTTGTCAACCTCGCCAAGAAAAGAAACGGATTTCAATCCCATAGCAATCACATTTTAAAATATGTCGCTGTCGCTTTAGCCTAGTGTACTGCCTTCTACTTATAAGGAACTAAGTAATAATGTAGTTTCTGTTAATGTTTATCTCAATTAACATGTTATAGACAAAAGAATAAGCTTATTTACAACATTTGTTACAGAGAAGTAGAGAAAGTCATGTGCATGGAGCTTATCGGATCTGTTTTACTTTCTCTATACGAACTATGTACATAGTGTATAAAGAAGGTATTGCATTGTACCCAAAAATTCGATACCGAGATTTCACCGGAAATGAATGGTTTGAGACTCCGTGAATCCAAAAAAAGCATTTTTAGAAAAATGTCCGTGTATGTGTCTGTCTTTGTGTATGTGCCTGTGTGTCTGTGGGCAGCATAGTTCAAAAACGAAAAGACCCAAACTGGGAATTTAAGTTTGATATGTTCCAAGGATGCAACACGAAGATTCTCAAGAAAGTCCCCCACCCCAAACTACCCTTTACATGGGACAAAATTTGAAACTTTTGATTTTCTTAAAAATCGCTCTAAAGATTTTGATTAAAATATCGCATATTAACGATATTTACCTGACAAATAAAAGGTATATCTTGAATTTTCTAGGAATATCTCCTGAAGACTACTTTATTCTTGATGAATTTAACGGAATTGTGCATAACCGCTAAACCGTAAGAGATGGAGAAAAACTTACTCCACAGAAAATGTAGTTCACGATAAAATACGCAATTTATGTAACTAACATTTTTTTCTTGGAGTTGATCATTTTTAAGATATTCCTGGTTTTTCGTTTTAGCTTTGAAAAACTTATACTTTTCTCATGCAGGAATTTCTTAACTCCTGTCCATGCATACAAACAAAGGAACTTCAGTTACATAACAAACAGCTTTTGGCTATCATTTTAACCTATGGAACACCCTCATTTCGCTTCTACTTACAAGGAAGCAAGTAATAAGAATATTTCTGCTAATTAGCATGAAGTAAATAGAAGCATATACTTTTTAACTAAAATTTTTGCAGAGATGTAGAGAAAGTCATATGAATGGAACACATCAGATTTTTTTTCTTTGTAATATGCTTTCTGCATCACCATGTTGCAATACTCAGTGTTATTGTTATCTAGATGTTTCACAACTTGTAATTACCAAATGTTAGTGTTCAGTGTATATTTTCTATATGCCGTCTGGTGTTAAACTATCTTTAGTAACACTGCTGTTTCAACAGTGTTTCTCCTTTTTCCTTAGCCAATCAATAGTTTAAATAAAACATTATATTTTAATTGTAAAATTAATTTTTATAAATATATTTAAAGATAATTATTAATCAATAACTGCTTCAGTGCAATCATTTGTATTTCTTTACACTTTTCCCTCATTCTTCACCTGATATGCCTTATGTAGGTGTTACTGCTCTTTTCATTAGTTGATGTTCATTTACTAATTACTTTCCATTTTCTGTTTGTTTTGCTGGTCACCCGCATGAACTCTACCTCATTGGCAACGACAAATCGTTCTCATCAAAAATGTTTATTATACTAAATTCTTAGGCTTTCACGGCCGGTGTCAATACTGGCTGGAGTATAATCCGGGCTTGTGTGCCGTGGTCTACTGGGTTCCTCCTTCTTCCCAGACGTTTCGTCTGCGACTACGGCAGACATCTTTGGTGGCAGCGGCGAGGTCGAAGTGCTCTAGTGGACGTTTCAGTTTATAACAATTATAATCTTCAATGTTTCCAGAACGAATGGAGAACCCTGGAGATTCTACCTGAGCCGTAACTGTAAGAAAGTCAGGGGAATAATTATCTGAGTTAGACACCTGAGCATATGCACTGCATAAGGTGTTCGCCGTGTCAAACGTATCAACAACAGCTCCGGCAGGTGTTTTGAGACCGGCGATGGGCATTTGAGTCGATTTTCCGGCCACACGCCGTAACTTATCCCATACGACAGAGGAAGGGGTATATTGGTTAAAGATGCTACAAATTTACTACAGGATGCCTCCTTGCTATCCTTAATAATTTGTCTAGATTTGACACACAGCTTTTTATATTGTATTAGATTATCTAGTGTAGGGCGACGTTGGAGGACCCTGAGAGCGCGTCTGAGGGCACAAATAGCATTCCGGCAGTCAACAGTCCAACAAGGTACCGGAAATCGACGGGTTTTGCCAATCGAACGCGGAATGGATTGCTCAGCAGCGGAAAGAATTTTCTCTGCCAGATTGTCGACTAAATAGTTCACAGAGCCGTGCTCATTGGAGTTAAATTTAGCCAAGCGGGAATAAAGTTCCCAGTTGGCGTGATCTAAGCGATCTAGGTAAACGAGTGGAACATACAGCGTGTGTCAAAAAACTAATTAGACATGGAAAGTGTTCACTAGAGTGAAAATCAGAGATGGTATTCCAGGATAACGAGATTACTAACTGTGGGGAACAAATCGCTCTGTCAAGGTGTGATAAATTATGAAAGACCTCAGAAAGTAAGGTTGGCTCTGCGGTGTTCAGGAGAGCGAGATTCATAGTGTCCAAGAAATCTGCAATTAGCTGACCTCTCACACAAGCCCGAAGAGAGGCCCAAAATGGGTCGTGGGCATTCACGTCCCCTACCAACAAAAAGAGTGCGGAAGCTGAGAAACGGGGTGTTCTAAATCAGTGCAGATGGAGGAACATATATACTCCAAATGGTGAAGCTAATCGGTGGTACCGTAACTCTCACAGCGAAGGATTGTATGTCGGATTGTAGGGGTACAGATTCTGCGAAGATACCATCTCAGATAAGCCCCATAGTGCTTCCATGTGCAGGAACACCCTCCGCCGGTAATAAATCACACCGTACAGAGGAGTGCTGCCTGATTATAACAATGTCTTGAGGACGGAACTTCGTCTCTTATAAACATACAACCAAAGGCTGAGTCTGGTGGAGCAACAATTCAAGCTCTGGTCTTAATCCACGTATGTTCCACTGTAGGATAGACATTATGTATATTATGGGATAAGTTCTATATAGAAAGACGTATCTACATATTGGGCCACGCTGGTCGGTTTAATTTGTTCTTTTTGGCCGTCGGACTAACGCTCTGTTCAGGAGCTCGATCCTGCCGCTTATGCACTGTCCCTCTTGCAGCGAAGGCAGAATCATCTTGTTTCGTCTCCTCCAATTGGGAGAGGACCCCTTTCCAATAGAAAATTTAGTTTCGAGAACCTCGAACCGATTAGAGGGCCTGATGGTGGTCGCCGATCTATGCTCCCTCCAGAAGAGTCCTCACAAGAGGATCTACGTGGAGAATGGCGTGGACTGGTCTTTCCGTTAGGTGTTTTAGGTATGTTCTTTGCACTGGATTTCAAGAAGTCCGATCTGACATAACTGGTCTTAAACTTAAGCGCTGGTGCAGAAATTGTTGGAAGGTCTAGGTGACAACCGTTTTAGGCTGCTCCGTAAGTTGACGGATTTTGAAGATGTTGAGCCGGACTGAAAAATAGTGACGGACGGCTTAGGTAGCGGCCTGGTCACAAGGATCTTGTCAGCAATTTTGGTCCCGTTCATATCGCAGGTCTGAGTTGCGATTTCCCACCTGAAAACCGGTTTGGTTTCAACTGAACTGTAGGTGCCGGACCGTGGGACAGAGGGTTGCCGAAGTCGCAGGAGTTTTCGGGCTTCCAAGGACACCTTCTCTTTTACCCAAATCTCCTGGATCGCTCTCTCCTCTGCAAAACGGGGACAGTCGCGGGAAGTAGATGGATGTTCCCCATCGCAGTTAACACAAGATGGATGTGAGGTGCAATTGCCGTCATGATGAGCGTCTCCACATTTTACACAAGAAGACCGACCACTTCAAAGCTCGCTCGTGAGCCCAAAACATTGATATTTATAGCATCTTAGTGGGTTCGGAACGTAGGGCCTAACCTCGATGGCCTCGTACCCTGCCCTAGTCCCCTGAGGGAGCTCCACCCGATCAAAGGGCACGAATTCACCATTCACTCTCAGTTGAACCCGGTACACACATGTAGCACCCTGTTCTGCAAAATTCTCCTTTATCTCCTCATTCGATTGACCGTCCACGGCGCGGGTGGTGACAATGCCTCGCGAGGAGCTAAGAGTCTTGTGTACATCAACCTTCACAGGATAGCTGCTTTACATAGTGGCCCTCAGTAATTTCGCCGCCTGTGATGCTGAATGTGCCTCTACAAGGAGCGTGCCGTGTTGAATCTTAATGCACGACTTAACAGAACCAGCAATGTTGTCAGGCCATTTTGGATGGTGGACGGGATGACCGTGGAGAACTTTGCACCTTCCTCTGTCCGATTAACAATCAAGTAGCGAGGACCGCAACACTCGCCTACTTCTTTTCCTACATAATTCCCATGTTTATAATTTTTTTTTATTTGGTGCCAAAACGAGCAAGATATTCATCCCCCAGTGCTCTCCACCCACCACGAAGCCCAACAAGGGGTCACCCCACTGGGGTGACAGGGCTACACAGGGGATATAACAGGCACGCCGTCTCACTTCACCCTCGGTAAAATACCTAGTCCGGGCCGATTGACTATGGGCAGGTCAGTCCCTAGCTCACGTTTAGGCGAAGCAGAAACCAAAGTGGCGTATTAGGCCGCGCACCCTCCCCAGTTATTGAAACTCAGAAGCCCAGGCTCAGGTGCGCAGCCCTCAACCATCCAGGATAGTCCTTTCCACCGACAAGGGTCTCCACGCACGGCCTACACGTGGCTGGGCATATTAACCTACTGACTCCCTCACCATTTAGAGGTTGCCCACAGAGGGAGTCGAAGGTGGCTCGGGACCCCGGGTGCCCCCAACACGTATCTTAAGCCTTCTGGAAGTCTGAAAATTCCGAAGAAAGCCATTCATTCATGATCTACATCAATAGAAACACAAGGTGGTCAACCGCTTATCGACATCTTCGTAAACCGCATTAGATGTTGGTCAGAAGATTGTGGGATTCCAACCACCACACCAACCGCCCATTTATCAAGCGTTCCATCACTTTGCAAGCCCAGCTGGTAAGGGAACTTAAACGGTAGATAGAAGGAAGTTGACAGTCCTTTCCAGGTTTCAAAATAGATATGACGGTGGCCTCCGTCCACTGAGTTGGAAAAGGGCATCTACCCAGGCCCGATTATAGACCTCGAGTAGGAAAGCCTTACCCTCAGGAGAGAAGAGAGAGAAAGAGTGAGGGATGTTGCAATATTTGCCAATTGGACCTGGCGCAGAATTTCGGGAAGATGAGAAGGCATTGACTAGCTCCGCTATGGTGAAAAGGCGATTGTAGTCTTCAAGGTTTCCTGAGCGGGAGGTAAATCCTTGAGATTCAACCTGAGCCTTAACTGGCGAATACTTATCTGAGCTAGACACTTGGACGAAAGCACTGCCCAGAGTGTTAGCCACGTCAAAGGTAGTAACCACAGTGCCTGGCGCTGCTTTTAGACTGGCCTTCGGCATATTGTTCGGTTTTCCGGATACACACCTTAACTTATCCCATATGACAGAGGATTAAAGGAGCCTAGAAACTGGCTCCATGATAGTTTTTTGCTATCCTTAATAACTATTCTTGATTTGGCACTGATCTTCTTATCTTG
Organism: Hymenopus coronatus; assembly: GCA_030762935.1. Classification (NCBI taxonomy): domain Eukaryota; kingdom Metazoa; phylum Arthropoda; class Insecta; order Mantodea; family Hymenopodidae; genus Hymenopus; species Hymenopus coronatus. The sequence goes on along the minus strand of CM060899.1, from coordinate 28,797,759 downwards.
TATGAGGTTATCAAGCGTAGGCCGACGCTGGAAAAGCCTAAGAGCACGTCTGCGAGCACGAATGTCATTCCAGCATTCACCTGTGCACCAAGGGAAACGAAAGGGGGATGTCCAGTCGACTGCGGAATAGATAGCTCAACAGCAGAAATAATTGTCTCGGTGAGATATTGGACTAAAGAATCCAAGTCGTTCTCGTTGTGGTGAAAAACAGCTAAGCCGGAATAAAGGGTTCAGTTGGCTTGGTCTAAGCGTCAGCTAGGTAAACGGGTGGAACATACATCATGTGCTAAGAGATAGATAAGAATAGGAAAGTGGTTGCCAGAATGTAAGTCAGAAATGATATTCCATTGTAAGGATATTTCTATCAGTGGTGAGCAAATTGCTATATTCAGGCAGGAAAACTATTAAAGGCGTCAAAAAGAAATATAGGCTCTCCGGTGTTCAGGAGAGATAGATTAATAGAATGGTGCTAATCGACGAAGATGCTGGTGGCTGATCTATGCTCTCCCAAGAAGATTCCTCGGAAGAGGATCTACGAGGAGAGTAGTGTGGACTTTTCCTTCCCTTAGATAGTTTCGGAGGGGACTTTACATTCTCTTTCAGAAAGTCGCTCCGGACATATTTGGTTTTAACGGCTTTCATAGGACCAGAATGATCGACGGTTAGTTCCCGTGGTTGAAGGCTTAGGTGTTACCTTTTCTTGAGTAGGTCTTACAGAGATTGGGATGCCGAGGGGCAGTGAAAGTTTACGGCCTTGTAAGTGGTCTGGCTACGAGAGTCCTTTCTGCAATTGTGGCCCCGTTAATATCGCAGATTTACATTGCGATTTCCCACTTCGGTACTGCTTTGGCTGAAACCGAGATTTAGGTACCAGACAGCAAGACAGACGGTTGGAGAATTCGCAGGAGCTTCCGAGAAGGACACCTTCTCTTTCACTCGAATCTTTTGGATGGCTCTCTCCTCTCCAAAACGAGGACAGTCGCCGGAACTTGATTGATGCTGTAACGGGCTCAGCTGCTTTAATAGCTTTCGCCTCAGCCGTTTGTTTGTGACGTCGGCGAACTAGCAAACGAGAACTAATGTCCCTTTCGCACTACAGCCTCAATGTTTTTAACGCGAACCGCAGTAACACATATTCTCCACTCAACCTCGTTTGACCAGATATGACCCGCGGTTCGTTTTCCCCAGGTCTAACGGTCATCATAGTCTAAACAAATAGGCTGGATGTCCACAGGAAGTGATACTTGTTCTAAATTAAATACAGTCCACATTCTAGGAAGAATGTTGTATTCAGTTTTCCTAACTTTTACAATATGATATTCACTCGTGGATCACCCACGTAAGAGTAAGAATTTGCATATATTGGCCCCAAATAACACTCATAAAATAAAAAGTATTAACAAACTAAAAGGTATTAAGGCTGGGTAATTAGACCGATATCACTAAACCTTACAGTAAAAAGGGGAAATATTAACATTGTACAACACTTGTGAATTTTACTCTGAATGCACCGCTTTCTTGCTCGAGCATCACAGTTATAGCAGAACGTACTTATATCTTGAATTAGAATGTGCTTCATAAATTGAATTATAACAATATTTCTTTAAATATGGCCGACAATATCATGAATTACTCTGTCTCGCGCACTGCACTACCATTTCACTTTTCCTGCAGGAACTTTAAACAGGAAAATTAACTTCCTACCTTATATTCAGCAACTATCCAAAAACGTCATCTACCTCGGAAATCCATATCGAACTCGTAGCTTTTCCCAACATGGTGGGTGCAAAGGGTCCACGCCCTTACCAGGGAAAATTCCGGGTGGAAGCATCACTCGTTCTGCTCCAATAAGATTCCATCGAAGAAACCAAAAGTGAATGCAGCTATATTTCACAGCATTCCAACGAACAGTAATTAACACGTCCAGGCAGGCTAACATCAAACTGGTTATGCTTAACCACCAGCAACGGACCTTCAGAAACTTGACCTTTGCACCGGTCACACGACGCAAAGGAAGAAATACTTCTTCCCTTAACAATCGAGAATATAACTTTCTCGTTGTTGTTCTAGTCGACTTACACATTTACGTAAACGAACTTTTCCAAAGGACATTACATTTAAGTAATGCCAGTGCCGTATATAATTTTGCTGAAGAGTTATTGTCAATGGCTGCGTCACTCACCACGTCCCTGAACCGCATACAACAGGGTTTTATCACGTTAGCGTTAGCTCATCGCTGACCCAGTCGTACCTCTGCTACTCAAGTAATGAATCTGACTCAGAATGAGAATGAGGCGTTCGGGTCTCGACTCTTTCCCCGATCGTCTTAGGTTTGCTAACCTTTGAGAACTACCAACTGACGGCTTTCGGGCTTAACAAAATCATCTGCTAAATAGCGGTCCGCGCCATCTGTGGTAGGAAACTTATCCTCAACATTTCCTACAACGTTAAAATGTACACCTCCCCAGTTAACACAGCACGGAATCCATGTAAAACCTCCATCGTGCGTGACACCCCAACAGTTGGCATATGTAGACCGACCACTGCAAAACTCGCTAATGTGCCCAAAACGTTGACATTTAAAGCATTGCAGTGGGTTCAGGGTAAATTACCTAACCTCAATGGCTCCGTACACTGCCTTTATTCCTTGAGGGAGATTTACACGATCAAAGGTAAGGAACAGGTACAGGAAGGCACAAATTCACCATTAACTATGCGCTGAACCCTATACACAGAGGTGATGCCTTGTGCTGAGAGCTTCTCATTAGACAAATCTCAAATGCGCGGGTGGTGAGAGAGTATGGTTCATATTCATCCCTCAGTGTTTCCACCATGGAGCCCACCGAGGGATCACCCCACTGGGGTGACAGGGCTACACAGGAGATATAGCAGAGTCGCTGTCCCACTCACCTTGGAGTTCAGTATAACACCTAGTCCTGGCTGATTGACTAGGGGGTGGGTTAGCCCCTAGCCTCCCGTTTAGGTGAAGCAGAAACCAAAGTGATGTATTAGGCTGTATACCCTCCCCAGTTACTGAAGATCAAAACCCTTAACTAACCAGGATATCCCTTTCCATCGACACAAGTCTCCATGCATGGCCTACACGTGGGTGGGCGTTCTGACATACTGACTCCCTCACCACTCAGAGGTTGACCTCTGAGGGAGTCATAGGTGGCTTGGGACCCAGGGTGCGCCACACCCAAACCTATAGTAGTAGGCCCCAGGGGAGAGAAAATCCAAAGTTTGCAATACTGTAAGCCCATCAGTGTCAAGTAATTTGAACAATGGATTGCAGTTTCTAAAATGTTTTCAAGATTTGGTATACTATTTGGAGGGTTATATACAGTACACGTTTTCATGAAATTGTTTGATTATGTCAATTTTGTCTGTATTAATGATTTTAAAGGATGACATGATATCTTTTTAACTTCAACTACAATACCACTGCTTACAAAATTAAAGTAAGTTACAAATTAAAGTCTTTGAATTGGTTGTAATTTAATTGATCTATTGTGAGGTTTGCTTCTTGAATTGGTAATATACGGATTTTATAATTATATATAATTTTGTCTATTTCAACTTTTTTGCTTGGGATAATCCACTGTAATTATTGTAGTATTTCTTTGATAGAAGGTTCCTGCTTGGAGATCTGAATGGGCATCTGTTTTACCTCCAGCTTGTTTCAAGGAGAACCATAAATTTGCAGCGTATTTATGAAAATATTGTAACTGGTTAATGATGGCCACCATATGATTGGTGGTTATATCACCTATAATGAGAAGAGTATAAATAGTAATAAAATTAAATGATCTCCTAGGTCTCGAATATTCTAATACCATTGGGGTCAAAGAAAGCATGAATTCAATCACAAGAAATAGGATAGAAAAGTTTAAAGATATGTAGAAAGGAAGGAATGTAAGTCCAGATCAATAACTCACCAAGCTGACCAGTGCTAAATTAGTGAGTAGACCGTCCCTTAGTTCATCATGAGATTATTAGTAGACCTCAAGAAAAAGCCTTTTGTCTCAGTTCCTTTAATCCTTATATTTTTAGAAGAAATTAAAGGGTCTCTTCACTAATAACAAGACAATCTATAACTCTTAAGATCATCACATGATTAATAACAGCAGCACCATGGGAAGATGAGGCATTGGACATCAGTTTTTTACCCAGGTTGGTTCCTTTAACCTTCAAATATTAGAAGGAATTAAAGGTTGTCCTCTCTGTTAATAATAATAGCCTTTCCACCAACACAATAATAATGGAAAATTTCAATGCTCATTCAAAACAGTGGGGTTGTAATAAACCAAATTAATGCTGGAAAAGTCATTGAAGATCTAATTAATTCAACACCTACAGAAATAATTTATAATACAGAAGATTCACCAAATTTTAACCATTATTATTGTATTGGTATAACCCTAATCTACTTTAAGTATCCGGAAATCTATATGCACAAACCTCTAAATAAATCTTGAAATATCCTGGATCAGGATACAGAACTCTAATTGCAACAATTCATCTTGGAAAAAATGGTTTCACTCCAATAAACCACACACATAAATAGAAAAGCAAATTGGAAAGTATATACAAAGGAATTAGAAATAAAATTTGAAGAACCTTTAAGTCATTCTAAACAATCTGATAAACTAAAAAAAAAAAAAATATATATATATAAAACAATAATAATAGCAGCAAACAAATAAATATGAATAGAAAAATTATCAAATTACAAATTTTTTTGGAACCCATAATTAGAAGAGAAAAAGAAAGAAAGAGACCTAGCCAGAAACATATCTGAAAAGTCTTAGGATTTAAAAGTATAAAATTGAAGAGAATTAAGCACACATTTCTAAAAGGAACTTAATAATGCTAAAACAGAATATTTTAGTAAGTTTTTAAAAACAAAGGGTTTTAGAAAAGAAGGCAAAAAGCATATAGATATATACGTAACTTACAAAATAGAAAAGGCAACCCAAAAATACCATTTGTTTATAATAATGAAATAACATCAGATGAGAGAGAAATAATCAACAAATACTATGGTAATCTCAATAAATTATCTACAGACAATAAAAAGAAACAAAAAAGCTCTGAAAAACAATATCAAAGAATACATAAAATCAACAACCCAAAATACAAATAATACTTTAATCAGGAATTTAATATCCAAGAATTAAACATTGCTAATAATGACCAAAAACCAAAAAAGTCTCCAGATAATATACATGTAGAATTTACCAAATATCTCAGAAGAAAAGGAAGAACTCTTTTATCTCTTTACTCTATCATGGAAATGTAAATGTTGTGTTATTCATGGACGCTCTTTAACTACTGTGGTTCTCAGGGTCCCATTCTAAATTGGGCGAGAAAGACTGCTTAATTTTGCTTAGAGGCTTCTCTATCAGGCTTGAGGTTCTTTTATGTGCCGTAAATCTACGACATGGGACCAACAGCTTCATTTCCCTTCCGTAGGAAGCCATTGTCCTCCGCCGTGTTTGACTCATGACCTTGGGTATATGAAGTCAGCATGGTAACCATTACACCACGGAGGGCGGCCTCTATCATGGAATACAAAAGTATTAGATGAATGGAAAAACTCAATACCTATTCGAAAACCAAACAAACCAGCAGAAGAATTTTTATGTTACGCCCAAAAGCACTTACTGATGTATTAGCCAAAATTATGGAAAAGATTATTTCCAACTAGATTAGTTTACAGAATCAAATAGCTTAATTTCTAATAATCAAACTGGATTTAGAGAACATAATTCAATGAATCAACAAAGTTTAAAATTAAGTCAAGATATTAAAGATGCACTGAAGAAGAAAAAAAGGATACCCTAGCAATATTTATTTATTTTCACGGAGCATATAATTTTATTTGTGGATACAAATTATTACAAAACTGCAAACTTTAGGAATTCAAGGCAAAATACTATGTTGAATTAATCAATTCATAAACCAGCACTTTTTTACCACTAGATACAATTAACATGCATCTAAATATCAACAGAGATTTACCTAAGGAAGTATTCTTAGTACAACACTATTCAATATAAAATATCAATGATCTTCCCAATGAAATACAAAAACTATAGTAAAAAATATGTTTGCAAATGATGTAGTATTATTGAACTCCGAACCAAAAAATCAAAATAGCACAAAATTGGACATCTGATACTTTAATGACGATTAATATTTAGAAATCAAATTACCAAGCTGTTTCACTTTGAAAGAAATCATCACATCTTTTATTAAAATTAGAAGGAAAAATGCTTACAGAAAGCAGTTAAGCTAAATATTTAGGAATAAATCTTAACAGAAAATTAAATGGAAAAACAAATTGTTGCAATATATGCAACAAAACTGAATAAAAACTACCCTAGTAACAAGACTAGCAGGGATAAAATGGAAAAGTAATACCCAACTTTGAATACATTTTTCAAATGTACTTTTAACCAACTTATAAATATTGCAAAGAAATATTAATACGTGCTAATGTGGAACACCTTAATATTTTACAAAACAAATCTTGGTTTTAAAGCAGGAACAGTTAAAACTACATATGTTCCAGCATTACAATGTATAACAGAAAATTCGAAACTTATTTTGGTAGTGAAAAAGCAGCTATTATGCAATATGAAATTACTTCATAGTAAATGGGAAAGAAGAAAAACAAAAACAAACTGTTAATGAAACGCAGTGACAAGGCAGTTTTTCATGTTTTCTTTAACTTTTTTCTTTTAAATTTTTATTTTATTTCTTGAACTTTGCAAAGTAAATCCTGTTGGATTTTTAGGTTCATTTTATTATACAGGAACTGGGGCAAATGTGAAAGCCTGAAGCAAAGTAGAAAACTACACTTAACATTTGGTTGGTGCTGCAGACTAGCCAAAATCAATGGAAACTGGTTTCTTTAGTACTTGCTTTCTCAGTAAAGCCATAGTGGCTTGGAAACAGATGATCATGCAAAACTTCAATAACATTCTATAAGCTTTTAAAGGCGAGACTCTAACTTATGTATATCAAAGTAAACAATATACAGGTTTGATTAATTGGAAACATAGCATGGAAGCATTTTGACTTTATACCCACTACCAATGCATTGTGCCTTAGGTCGAGTGGTCAGCGAGCTGACTTCTCACCCGGGGGTCCCGGGTTCGATTCCCGGCGGGGGGGGGGGATTGTTCTTTAGCCAGAATTATTCCCTATCCCCCACAGAGTCTGGAAGTTTGTATGTGAGTGTGAATATGTGCATGTTTGATTTAAACTAACGTAAAAAACCAACTACAGACAAGTTGTTTCAAGTGGAAAGCCCCCGATATGACCTTAGATGTTAAAGGGGGCTATATAAATGAAACAAAAAAAAAATGCATTGTGCCATTACATCAGCTGAGCAAGGATCTCTTATGACTCTCCTGCGGTGCCACAAAGGGTAAAAATGGGCATTAAAACACTACCCAAAAAAAAATCTCTGATGACTGTCTTATGCTTTATGTGCATTGGTCACATCATTAAACTATTACTGATGATTTTGCTTAAAAAAAAAAAAAATAGACTATCCCACTGATAAAAAGAACACAGCCTGGTGCCACCCTTAATTCTTGATCCAAACAAGTTCATCAAGTGTTTTGATTACTTTCTAAAGAGGTTAAATCCATCCAAAGAGTCTGCTGTATTGTTAACAGTTGATGCGCTGCTAGATCAGGAATCTGGAGAAAATTCAGGTTTGTCAGTTCATACTTTGTGGAATCAAATATGGTGGTGAAACTGCCTCTAATGAAGCAGATATCATATACACATTTTATGGAAATACTTTTTCAACTCACTTTCGAGGAAAACTCTGAATATGTTTAATTTGTGTAATAAGAAGATGTTCTGAAAGTGCTGTCTGTGAAAATAAAAATTATGTCTATGACTTTTGTAAATTAACTAGAATGTACAAGTACTGTTTTTAAAATGCATTCTCTTTTCTTAAGTAATAGTAAGATGTTTGTATATATAATATCTTTTGTGAAAGCTACATTACCGCCACTTTTCTTACCAACACTGAAAATCATACTTTTGGTTCTGTCTTCTTTCTCTGCACCTACAAATTATATGAAACAATTGTGAGCAAAAATATGGATTAAACATATATTTCTATATTGTTGTATATACAAGTAGTCATAAATATATATGGTATATACCAAAAAGAAGTAGTTTGCAAATCTACCCCACTTCCTCTACATAAAATGACATAGTTCAATCTGAGACAGCTTACTTAAATTGAAAAAGTTAAAACAAAATCACTTACTGATACTTTTCTATTTCCTTTCTAACTTAATTGCTAACAAACAGAATAAATAATAACAAAACAAAAAACCAGATAATACGAAAACAAAGAAACAAGCTAAAAACGTAAAACAGGTAATTTTGTGCATTTTTCTTTAATCCCATAAAATATACACTGCAGAAGCTATTATAAATAGAGAATTAAGGAATTATACAAAAATGTTACATCTCTTCCCGCACTCTTGAACATGTTTATATAATTAAATTCTCTATAAAGCAGCACTTAATCAGCTTTAAAGTCATAAACACTTTTTGGATCATAAATCACACTACCTTCCAAAAACTGAAAAAAAAAAATTAAATGTTTCTCATAAACATCACTATATCTTTAAGTTTTGGGCATTGTGACTTAATTGAAAAAAATGTTCTAAAGTTTCACAACTGAAAAAAACACGTAAATAATAAACAATTATTGTGATTTTATGAAGTTGTGAATCAATTTGTGTCTTTTCAAATTTGAGAAGCGACTAAAATCCTTGTTACAAATATCACAATTATGTGGCTTTTTGTCTTCATGAATGAATACGTGTGCTTTTAATCTTGATAAAGTAGTAAAAGCCTTATTACAAATATTACATTGGTGTGACTTTATGCCTTCATGAATCAATTTGTGAGTTTTCAAGTATGTCAAATTAGTAAAAGCCTTGTTACAAATGTTACATTTGTGGGGCTTTATACCATCGTGAATCAATTTGTGTCTTTTTAAACTTTCAAAATGACTAAAAACATTGTTACAAGTACTACACTCATGTGGCTTTATGCCTTCATGGATCAATTTATGTCTTTTCAAATGATACATTCGAGCAAAGTCCTTTTCACAAATATTACACTTGTGTGGCTTTATGCCCTCATGAATCAATTTGTGTCTTTTCAAAGTTGATAAATCAGTAAAAGCCCTGTTACAAATGTTACACTTGTGTGGTTTTAAGCCCTCATGAATCATTTTATGAGTTTTCAAATATGATAATGTAGCTAAAGCCTTGTTACAAATATTACACTTGTATGTTTTTAAGCCTTTATTAATCATTGTGTGTCTTTTCAAATATTGCAAATGAGCAAAGCCCTTCTCAGATATGCTACTCTTTTTGTCCCCAAGAATCCATTTGTGTCTTTTAAAGCTTGACAAATCTTTAAAAGCATTATAAAAATTACACTTTTGTTGTTTGTTGTCCTCATGAGTCAATTTGTGACATCTCAAACTTGATAAATCTGTAAAATCTTTATTACAAAAGTTACACTTGTATCGCTTTTTGCCCTCATGAATTAATTGATGTCTTTTCAAACTTGATAAATCAATAAAAGGCTTGTTACAAATGTTACACTTATGTGGTTTTTTACACTCATGAATAAAATTATGAGTTTTTAAATATAATAAATTAGTAAACACCTTGTTACAAATATTACACATGTATTGGTTTCTGGGTTGATGAGTCAATTTATGCCTTTTCAAAAGTTCTAAATGAGCAAAATGCTTCTCACCAACATCACACTTGTTTGCTTCTTTACCTTTATGTTTCATCTTCACAACTTTCCCACCACTGGGTGTTTGTAGTGAAGGCATATCTGTTACATCTCTTTCCTGAGTTTGACTGTTTCGGCTATTTTCACATTTGGGACTATCCTTTCTCATATTCAAACCTACCTCATTTCCCAAGTTTTCATCCGTGAGTATATATGATGTATTGCTGGTAATACATTCAATGTATAAACTGAAATTTTAAGATATTATTATGAGTTATTACTAGAAGACACAGATCAGAAATTACTTGAATAAAAGAGAAAATAAAGATGAACAGTTGTTCCTTGAAACAGTTAAAAGATTAGTCATACTGATATTATTTTTACACTACCAAATGACATAATTTCACTTAAATGAGAACTTGTAGTAAATGTATGAGGCAAAACATAATTTAATCTAAAATTGTAAGGCAAATCATTCTTATTTTTGTGCTAATATAATGTGGAGTATAAAATGTAATTAGTTAATTGATTTCATTAAGTTGTTTAAAATGCATGTTTTATGTATCTCTGATATATAGAAATATGGGAACAAATGGGTATATCTAATATAATTTCCTATAATTACTTTTATTTTATTCTTCTTGCTCTAAATATAAATTTATTCAGTATTTACTTAATAAAATAACATTGCAGTAAGAAACATGTTGGCCCAAAAATTGAACTTGCACACAATACAACCACAATAATGATCCAATTAAACAGAGATTAAAACAGCATTCTGATAAGCACTTGTCAGTTGAGATTATTGTAAAGAGCAAATAAAATGCTGTGGGCAATGTGAAATTATCACAAAACATCATTATAATATAAAACTGAATATATAATAATATAAGTGAAAAAATTAATCCATAGATATGCTACACAAATTCTTTAGTAATTAAAGTCAATCATCTCCCAAAAAATAAACAAAGAAATGTATATCAAGACAGGCCAGAAGGACAATTAATTGAAAGAACAATAAAACAAGCATATTATGCTTTTAGTTATACTCATATAGCATACTGAATAGTACCACTGATACTAACTAATAGGAATAGGAAATGATTATTTTTAGATTACAAAAGGGCATATAGAAATACAGACATATTTTCTGTTATACAGGGCTACTACAAAAGAAATAGACACTTCAACTGCCTGTAAAACAAAAACTATTAAAGATAGCAACCTAATTATTTTGGAGGTATGTTGAGAAACTCTCAAAGTTTCGTTTGTTACTATTGGTAACGCTGTAGTGTTTTGTTTGTTGTTGCAGAAGCTGAAATGGCAGAAAATCCTGTGGAAAAGGCACATTGCGTTTTGGAATTTGCTGGAACGCAATCAGCAACTTTTGTCCGACATTTTAGAACACATTACCACAAAACGCCATCGACTAGACAGTCAATCTATGACTGGTATAGAAAATTTGAGACAGCGGGATGTTTGTGCAAAGGGAAGAGCTCAGGAAGACCAAGAGTTTTGGAAGAAAACGTTGAATGTGTTCATTCTGCCTACATAAGAAGCCCACAGAAATCGACATCTAGGGCAAGCATGCAATTACAAATTCCACAACAAACTGTATGGAAAATCTTGCAGAAGCGACTGCACATGATGCCTTATAGATTACAGATGTTGCAGTATCTAAGTGAAGAAGATAAGGTCATACGGCGTGACTTTTGCATCGACATGTTGCAACATGATGAAGACGTTGCTGGTTTTTATGAGCGCATCACTTCATTTTTGTGGTAACGTGTTCTAAAATGTCAATGAACAACAGTTGCTGATTGCGTTCTAGCAAATTCCAACACGCAATATGCCTTTTCCACAGGATTTTCTGCCATTTCAGCTTCTGCAACAACAAACAAAACACTACAGCGTTACCAATAGTAACAAACAAAACTTTGAGAGTTTCTCAACATACCTCCAAAATAATTAGGTTGCTATCTCTAATAGTTTTTGTTTTACAGGCAGTTGAAGTTGTCTATTTCTTTTGTAGTAACCCTGTATTGTGTTAGTCCTGTTATAATGTCAAATATCTGCATATTTAGCACAAAGATTCTTCATGTATGAGTCTTATGTGACAAAGATTTCCTGCTCTTTGTGCACCTCACTAAGAAATGGTTCACAATTTGTGAATATATATTTAGAAAGAGAAACACATTGAACTTAAATTTAGAACTTTTATTTACAACAAAATTGTTTATCTGGATAAGAAACCAAAGTGAATAACCATCTTCTGACAGAGAAAACACTTCATAGTGCCCAAGAAAAAGTAGAACAAAGTCCACAGAAAGCTCTCAATGTGCATTCATAGGAATCATAACATTTGTAAACATTTGTAAACCTCAATTAATGACTGCTCTAATGACCTGTGTTTCATTTTTATTGAACAAGTATGTATTTATTTCTGGTGATGAATAATAACTGAGTTATATTCAACTTAGTCAAACAACTGCATAGAATTTCTCAGGTTCCGATAAAAGCTTCACCTCTAAAAATAGAAAACAACATGTGCATAAGAGAGGATAATCAATGATTCAACCCTATCAAACAACAGCACTACACTCCTTATCTTCAGAGAACAGCTCAGTACTTAAAACTAAAAGGGAACATGACAGTATGTCATGTGAAGTCACCATTACAATTTATTCAAAGAATTGTGTTTTACTCCTTTTGTTCAATATAGTTCCATATCTAAAACTAGAAGTAGTATGACTGGTCGCCTGTCTAATACAGCTTGATTAATGAACAGAAATGTACTCCTGATGATCAAAGAATATTTCTGTAACTATCACTAACATTGAATATGAGAATGTGTCTCCAGATAGTTAGTGATAAAACTTCATCTAACAACTGTGTTACACTGCTTATGAGCAGAGAATATTTTCATTAACACTAACACCAAATATGGCACTGTGTGTGAAGGTAGTCACTTATGTAACTTGATCCAATTGTGTTATATTCCTGGCGCTAACATGGAATATGACAATTTGTTTGGATGTAGTCACTGATACCACTTTATCAAACAATTATGTTCATTCCATATGAACAGAAAATATTTACATAACTAGCACAACAGTAACTTTCAATATAGCAATGTGCCACTAACGCAACTATGTTTCAAACCTTATGTTCAGTGAGCAGTTCCATATCTAACAAACAGGAGCTATGTAAAAGTGTCTGGGGTTAGTCACTGATACATGTTGATCAAAGAATATTTCCATATGTAACACAAACAAAGATTATGACAATGTGTTTGTGACAATCAAAGATATAACTTTATCAAAGAACTGCAATCCTGGTATTCAGAGAAGAGCTCCACATCTAACACTAACAGTGAATGTGACATGTCTGGAGATAATTCATGATACAGCTTAAACAAAGACTGTTATACTTTCTATATTCAAAGAAGAGCTCCAGATCTAACACTAACAGGGTGTTAGACAATGTGTCTGGAGGTAATCAATGATACAAACTTGAACAGAGAACTGTGTTACCTTATATTTAGAGAAGAGTTCCACGTCTAACACTAATAGAGGTTTGTCTGGCAATAATCAATGATATAACCTGAAGAAAGAAGTATACAGTAAAACTGTATGATTATGCTCCTGATTACAATGCTATCTCATCCATTCCACTACATTTGTGAAGTCCCTAGATGTTCCATACTAATACCACATAATTTTACCATCTTTAGCCCTGCCAAAACCCACTATTAGTGCTTTTTGGTATCAAAAATATAAAAGTATTATGTATTATTTCCAAAATTTTTGATTCTTTAAAACCAAAATGAGAAAAAAAAAAATTGATTGTACTCAGCGGTCGAATATGGAAAACACTTATGGTGGCACTACCGAAAATGAAACTTGAGTTTTATTAATGGATGCTATAACTGTTGAGGTTTTCAGCATCCCATTCCATAATGTGGGTGAAAGACTACTTAATATTGCTCAAAGGTCTATTTCTCAGGCTTGAGGTTCATTTATATGCTGTAAATCTACAACATGGGACCAATGGTTTTACTTTCTTACCAAAGAAAGTCATACTATGGATTTTTACACCCAAAATAATCCATCTCCTTTCACTGGATTTGTACCTGCAACCTTGGGAACTAAAGTCTAAGTATGTTACCCCTAGACTTCACAGAATGACAGAGTACTACCAGTTAAATAACAGTGCCTCTTCTGGAAATGAATTTACACCACCAAAGGATTTTCAATGTGTTTTAATCTTTTTAGTCTTTCTCTGAAATTCTTTGTTGTATATAGCAAGCTGTCATGCAATAGTACAAAATGGCAATGCGTAAATATATTAATTAGCTATACGCATATACACAGCAATAAAAAATAAAAAAATTTCATTTTTTACGTGAGAAATTATCTATTTTTCTTTATTGTGTACCCAAATATTCAGAGATAAGATTTATTGTACTGTATTTCCTATTAAATTGTGACAAAATTAGTTTTCATTAACTGAATACCTGCCAGAAAAAATGTTGTAACCCTCACTTTTATAGATTGCTGGATTTTCGCATATAAACTTGTAGGTGGTAAGAGTGAGGCATGTGTGAAGTGGCAAACATGAACATTATGTGCCTTTTATCTTTTGTTTTAATTTTGCAGTGATTCGTTTGGATGCAGAAATTTATTTGTTTTTATTCTCTCCTGAAAAATTTGCATTTGGAGGTTACGACTTTGCTAGCAGGTATTCAACAAATAAATCACATCCCATGGGTAATGTTATCCTGGTTATTATGTGTTTAGGCTACAGATCCTGGAGTGTGTAATTAAGGGGTTTTACTGTATGTTATACATCTTATATTCGGGGAATAGTTTCACATCTAGCACTAACAGAGAGTCAGATATGTGTCTGAAGATAACCACAAAGGACCATGTCCATCATATAAAACACTAAAAGTGAATATGACAATGCAAATGGGGATATTCAGTGATATAATCTGATCACATTGCTTAAGTTCCAAGAACAGTTACACAGCAAGCTCTGGTATAGCCATACAGTTTGAACAGGCCAATGGCACTCGTTAAGTATGTAAAATAGTTTAATACTAAATTAAACAGAAATATAGAAAAAATTTAAAGGCAATTTTAAGTCAGAGAAATAAATCTGTGGACTTACCTTGGTGTCTTTATGGAAAAAAAGTCTTCATCAGTTTCATCCTGTAACAGAATAATTCATACATATATCACTTGATCTATTTCTACCTTGACATTGTTATCTTCAGAAAGCCACAAAAGTAGCAGAAATAGAGAGCCATTTTTGGTGTAATCCAGAAATGTGAAATTACTTCATGCAGAAATAATCAAATCAATATGAAGAACCTTCCACCATAAAAAAACATATTGAATGGTAAAGTTTAAAGCTATGTATATGTAGTAAAAAAATAATTTGCATCACTTAATTTTTAATAGCACTGCGGTACTTAAAGTTTCTGAATTTATATGAACTATTTTAAAATCTCTAGTTGAACAGCAAATCTCAATGCTTTTGAACGAAAAACCTAAACCTAATGTGTTGATAATAAAATTATTTCAATATTCATCATCATTTAACCTTCAAATTAACTCTGTACTTCAACTGAGAGAAATAAACAAAGGCTGGTAAAGGGTTTAACCCTTCACTCAAAACATCAATCAGTCAGAAAAAATTAATGCAGCTGCACTGTAAAATACCTTTCCCACTAATTTTGTTTTAATATCAGCTACATTCAACAATTGCTTTGATTGTCAGTCTAGCAATAAAGCATATTGCATAGAGATGAGCACAAAATTGGGTGCCTTGAATACTGCATGTTTCATATTGTGTATAATAATTAGTTAAGTCCAAAAGTTTGCATTGGGTAACTTTTTGGATTTTTTATTCCATAGCATTTTATTGTATGCATGAATTTTCTGTTATTTTTTCAGCTATAAAAAGGAGCAATTTCTATACGGGGTAAGGTCTCTGCAGAAGTTCTAAATTTTGAAGCTTGGGATATATGTAGCTAAAGAGGTAGATGATGATCCTGATTTTGTGGTAGATGATCATTATGAAATAGAAAGTGAAGGAAATGCTTTATTGGAAGAACATGATATGATCTGCATCATAGATAATTCTCACAGTAAATTTAGTACTTTTATGGTAAAAATAATTTCAAGTGAGAATGCTCTGAGCTTGTTAGAGCAAGAAAAACATTTAAGCAAACGTTTAGAGAAAAGGCGTGCCTATACTACCAGGCAAATGTTGGAGTTTTGGAGCAAAAGCCTATTAAATGGCAATTATTAGAGAATTTATTTAATAACTTGTAAATGAGAGTGTTTTACATAGAAATGTGAAACTGAATACAACATGGGACAGTTGCAGGTAACAACTAATCTATCTGGTTACAGAGATATTAATAACACCTATCAACAAATCTACCCAATTACAGGTAACAAGTAATCCATCCAGTTACAGAGATACTGGTAACATTGAAATAAAAGCTTTCATAGATGTTCAAATCACTTCATGAAGATATTTTCTTTCTTTCTGAAAAGGACATGGCTGGTTATCATGTCTTTGTGGTGCCAAAAAGCACTTGTGATGCTTCTAACAGCCTGTGATTCAACAATCGTGACTTGGAGTTCTAAAAAAAAAAAAAAAAAAAAAAAAAAAAAAAAAAAAAAAAAAAATACTTAAAGTGATAAATTCCTTTGTTTTTGGCCCTTTTATTTATTTATTTATTTGTTGCCAAGTATTGCATAAAATTTGTCTGTAAAAAGGCTTATAGACTGCCTGCCTACCTAATCTATCTACCAAAGCTAGTATTTAGATTTGATTTGTGTGGAATCTTTCATGCATATTCTGTATTTTCACAAACCCTAAGGCTTTTATTTTACCATCCATTTTACAGATGCTATGGCAAAAAAGCAGAAAATCCTGAATCATTATAACTTTATTGTGCATGAAATTATATATAACAAAAGAAATGGAAATGGCGTGTTATTTATGGACGCTCTTTAACTTCTTTGGTTCTCAGCGTCCCATTCTATATTGGGCGTGAAAGATCGCTTAATTTTGCTCAGAGGCCTCTCTTATCAGGCTTGAGGTTCTTTTACATGCCGTAAATCTAAGACACGGGACCCACGGCTTTACTTCTCTTCTGAAGGAAGCCATGCTAAGGATTTTTACACCTGAAAAAATCCTTCATCCTCCGCCTGGTTTGAACCTGCAACCTTGGGTATATGAAGTTAGCATGGTAATCATTACACCACGGAGGGCGACAAAACCAAAACAGATAAACCATGTGGTAATAATACTCGGTTTTTTATTGACATTATTTTAAAATACAATATTTATGGAGCGTATCTTTTTTTTCTCATTTCCCAATGGAAAATAACATTTTAATATCTCCTTAGAAACCATTATTCAGTGTTGTATGAAAAGGATGATTAAAACCAATAAAAAAACTTGATACAGCCTTTCTGTATAACATACCTTAATTGCACCATAAAAAGATGGAATTTCTTCTGAAGGTCCCTTTAAACAACACTGTTCTTCTTTAATATCTATTTTGGTTTCAAATTCACTGACTTCACTGCTGTTTTCCAACTTCACTACAGAGAGTTCTGAAAAGCATTTGCTATTATTCAGTGAACAAAATTCGAAATCAAAAGTCTGTTTAACTTCTGTCAAACACGCATTATCACAGTCACTGTCATTTGTAAGAATTTCACTCTTAACTTTGTTTACAAACTCTTTGGCAAGTATCTCTCTCTCATTCTGTGAACTAAAGTTAGGATCCACAGCCTCTTCTTCAATTTCTGTTTTGATATGTATGTTAGAATCATTACCACCTGTAATAATTTCACCTCTAACTTTCTTTACAAAGTGTTTGGTAAAATTCTCTCTCACATTCTGTGAACCACAGTAGGAAGCAAGAGCTTGTTCTGTAATTTCTGTTTTAATATCTATAACACAGTTACTGTTACTTGAAACAGTGTCACTGTTAACTTTGTTTGCAAGGTTTTCAGTAAAAAGCATTCTCTCACTCTCTAAGCAGAAATCCAGGAAACAAGACTCTTCTTTGATTTCTTCTTCGATATTAATATAGTTGCTGCATTTGAACAGTTTTGCTTTTAAATTTCAGTAGCACATCTGTGGAAAAAGAAACACATTAAAAGTCACATGAAACCCTTAAGTCTGCTTCTAGATAGCTGAAACTACCTTTAACTCCAACTAATATGTCAGGCAACTTAAGCAACCTTAAAATGTTAATAGTAATTTGGGAAAACATGTTAAATGCAATATTTGTGATACTTTAAGATCCATATCTCACTTACCATTGGTTTGGTTAATTTGCATATAATGTTTATTTATCATCATTAAAGTACAATAAGATGTGAATCACATTATTCCAAAAGTATTTTTGGATCCTTGAACATGCAGAGATTCACATGTTGTAATAAACATTTAAAGAATGTTAGTGCAGTCAACAGCAGTGCCCCAGTTAACAACAAATTAAATCCTCGTGAAAAAGAAGAAGTGCTACGTGCTGTTAAAGAAATGACAGGAGTAACGAATGTGTTACTGTGAATTTTTCTACTGAAGTTGAAAGTGCTAGTGAATGTAAACAATGTGAACCGAACATAGCCGCCAAAGAGGGTAGTTGGTCTACTGTTGTAAAAAAAAATAATAAAAAAGCGAAGCAAAAGAAACAGGTGATTGTGGGTGTTAAGAATTCCAATCAGGTTTCTGGTTTAAAAACTGTCCCCTAGAGAGGTTTTCTTTTTGTTTCGAGGTTAGATCCAACTACGACAGCCGTGCAGTTAGAAAATTATGTGAAAAAAATTTTCCTGAAGCAACTTGCGAGCCCCTTAAATCTAAATACCCTGATTCATATGCATCTTTCAAGGTTACTATTGATGTAAGTAATATAGATAAAGCAATGAACATTGCACTCTGGCCTCTTGGTACATTAGTTACTAAGTTTTTTCAAAAGAGACCCGCCCCATTGGAAGGGACCTAATAACTCGTAATGCAAATTGGTCTACTTTTAAATCTGTTTGTGATAATGGAATTAATATGCTATACTGGAATACTCAGTGCATTTCCAACAAAATTGGTTATATGTTAATTTTACTGAATCAGTTACAAGTAGATATTGCCTGTATTACACAGTATTGGTTAACTTATGATGATATCCCTAATTAAAGTACCTGGTTATTATCTGTCTGATAGTTACTGTAGATCAAAGGGTAATCATGCTGGTTCTGCTATTTTTATTAAAGATGAACTTTGTGGATTGAAAAGCATTCTCACCAATGACACATGTTCAGATTTTGTATTTGAAATATGTTCTACTTTTATTGCTTCCTGCAACCTATTGTACGTAACAGTTAATAGAAAGCCTGATAGTAAAATGGCTCAAATTCATGAATTTTATGAATTTTTAAACTTAGTATATCACAAGTATAATTCCAATGTACATGTGGTTGTAGCCGTTGATTTTAATTTTTTATTTTCTTACTGTTTCAAACGACATTATTGAATTTCAAAACTTACTTGACAGTTTTGGATTACGTTTAACTGTTAATGCAGTTACTAGATCAGGTTTAAGTGCTTCTATTGGAACTTGTTTGGATAATATTATCACATCTATCCATAGTGACAGATACTCCTATAAGGTATTTAATATTCTTTTATCTGACCACCGTGCAATTTTATTTTATTTTAATCCTGGTAAAATCACAAAAAGTGATAATAATTCTAAAACTAATTTAAATCTTATAAGGCCAGTTAATGATTATAATGGATGTCATTTTATTAACCAATTAAAATCCATAAATTGGATTCATTTGTATAACAGGTGTCCTACAGATAAACCTGAGTATTTTCTTAAAATGTTTTTAGATGTCGATAAATCTTTTCCTTTAACTCAATGTAAACCTAATCAGTTAAATGAGCACAATAAATGGTATACAGATGAACTCAGGATTTTAAAACAAAAATGCCTTTACCATTATGATCTCTGTGAGTATTTTGGGTTCTCTCAACTTAAACATACATACAATGAGTTAAAAAAGCAATTCAAATATACTCTTAAAACAATTAAAATCAATTACTATTCCAATTTAATCAATAACAGCGAGAATAAAGCTAAATGTATTTGGTCAGTTGCATCCATGTTTTTGAATACCAGTTCCAAATCTCACAAGGTACCTCTTAATTTATCTCCAGACTGTTTTAATTCATTTTTTATTGAATAAAGTTAAGGATATTATTTCTAATTTACCCCATGTTAATCATGATGCTTTTAACTTTTTGGATTAGTTACCCAGAACAACGAGAGCCTTCCAGTTCAGTCATGTTAGTGTTGAGCATGTCTATCTTACCATTTTAAAACTTAATAACAGTACATGCTTGGATGTTTATGGCTTAAATTCAAAAATATTAAAATTGGCAGCGCCATTTGTTTGTGAACCTTTAACTGATCTATTGAATTAATTAAAGTGGTATTGTTAACACACACTTCACTTACTTTTAATGAGTAGGACAATTGTTTCACGGACCGTTGCCCGCATCTTCAGCTTTTGAACCACTACTGCTTGGGTTTGGGTTCCAAGTTGTGGTTGTGTTGGTTGTGGCGACATCTGTTGGGCAGGCGATGAAACTTGTTAAGCAATCCCTAGGGGGGAACTCCATGTTCATCAGTGTGTGGCGGTATTTATGAATATAGATTTTTTCCCAAGCTGTTAGTTGAAACAGATTCGAAAGTTCTTTCAATAGTTTGATGTTCGGATTTATTTCATGGTGAGTTTCCCAAAAGTGATGTGCTACTGCAGATTTGTTTGGCTGTTTTGATTTGATGTGTCTTCTGTGTTCTTTATTGCGTGTTTCAAGGTTTCTTACTGTCTTTCCAATGTATTTCTTGTTGCAGTCTTGACAATCAATGGCATATACTCCTGATTTTTTCTCCCTGGGTATTTTGTCTTTCAGGGAGGAGCCCAGGAGATTCTTTATGCTGTATTTGTTAATCGGTGCTAGTTTGATATTGAATTTCTTGAATACTTTCTTGAACTTGTTGTAGAGTTGTGGGTTGTATGTGATTTTGTGAAATTTGGGAGGTTTTTCTTTATGGGTTAAGGTAAAGAAATTACCACCTGAGAAGTTTTTAAGCTCTACAGTAACACATGAGTAAATAGTGTAGAAATAACATAGATTTACAGGCACTTTACTGTTATAACCAATGGAAATTAGAAAGAATGTTGTTTCAGGTGGAGGAGTGAAGCAGAACACTGACCAGACAAAGTATTTATGCAGCTATAGTTCAATGATTCTTCTGCTTGCAAGAAAAACCAATACCATAATTTTGAAAAAATATTACTATTAACCTTTCAAAAAGTAAGAAATGTAGGCATAATTGTGGGAAGAAAAAAAAAACAAAAAAAAGCACTGATTTTGTTCTGTTGTTAAAATAAATAAGTATTATTTTAAATTTTCACAGTTCATATAATGCTTTGGCTACCAAGAAGTGCACAGTTCAGTATTGGAAAATCTTTTGAGCATGTGACAGAAGAAATTTTTCTAAGTTCAAAAGTTCACAATGCAAATGCATAAGTATGGAAGAAGCAGATGTTGAATAACACTTCTGCATCTTGTATTACAGCAAACATGGACAACATTTTTAACAATTGCTATAGCAAAATTGCCAGAGAGATGTACTGTACTTGTCAAATTAGTAACATGTAACACCATTAAGTAGTCGGCCATTTCTGGAAAACTTCTGGGTATGGTGCTTGTTTGTGTAATCTAGTGTGTTTGCAAAAAATGTTATTGTTGATAAACTGTTTTTTCTGCACTAGCCATGGTAAAGTCAGAAATATTCAATGTCATAGCATTTGAACCTTTGATCATCTGGCTATGGCACTGATTCCTTTAATTTTTTTTATACATTTCCAACTCCTGTTCTAAACATGGCTAGTTTGGAAGAAACAATTGACAACTACTGACCTAATGTTTAACCCAGAACTTAAAAGTATTTACAATATTGTAAAATCACCATTGGGATATGTCTTATCAACAAATTTGAGATCTCAGTGTGATTTATTGGCAAAATTATGAGTTAGTTGAGGAATTTTTTGGCATATCAGAATGCTGCCATGGTAATTCAGTGGTTCCAGAAATTGAAGGGAGACCAGGATGTCCATAAGTTTGAAAGAAACAATAATTACAATGATTGCTCTAATAGTTGGTTAAACTATGAAGCCCTGGTCTTAATGTATCATAAAAGCGGGTGAGTCCGATCAAAATTTGCATATAATTTAATATTTTGAAATGAAATACTTTGTTAAACCGGTGTGTTTTATAACTTAAATATGGGTGAATATGATCACAACTGTGATTTTTAAAAGATACTTGATAAACAACAAACAACGGTATATAAATTATGCATTTATATTCATATTTATTTTGTAGGACTCCAAATGCTTCAACACACGTTCGTAACCAAAGGTCGATTACAGAATATGATTACAAAGAAGAAAACCACAGCTCAGTTTATCAATAAACAGGTTCTCATCATTGAAACTGTCCATTACTCAATTATATTAATCATATCATCTATGTTTCTGAACATGTAACTTCTTCTTGGAGTTTCGCATTGGATTTTTCATATTATTTCACATCTCTCTACTTCTGCAATGTCTTCAGTTTCTGGAAAAATGAAGTGCGAGTTCAAGTTATCACTTTCTTTTTTCTTAAAAACTTAACCTCAAACAAACCTTTACCAACTTCTTCCTCAATCTTTCAATTAAGTATTAACCCTCTTCTTCATTGGGAATTTTATAACAAACTCTCCTCTTGAATTTGTTTCATCCTCACTTTCCTCAACTGCTTTTGATTCTCCATCATCGTCATCGTCATCTCTCTCTGCTGGCTCATCTACACTGGTTCCTTTACCTGTAATGTGGAGATTTTGTTGACTCTCAAGATTTTCCACAACCACTCCCTTACCTGACACCAGATTCAAAAGGGTCTTACGAACTGCTTCTGTTCTCTTAGCTGCTTCTCCAGTACGAGACTTCTTTAAGTGATCCACAAATGCTTCTGTCCATGACTTTTCCATTTCCTGTGTACCATTATCATCATTTACATCTACAACTTGAGAGAGAACACTTTTTCTGAGTAGAAGGGAACAATCCCTGTCTTTGCAAAACTAGATATGATATTCTGTTTCTTACTACCTTCAATTTCATCAAATGCCTTTTTAAGGTGAGAAAATTCTGATTTTGGAACTACACCTCTGTTATGTTGTTTCCACTCGTCAAGAACACTCCTCTAAGCATGTTTGAGTGGTCAAAAGAATGCTACATCGAGTGGTTGGGTCAAGTGGGTGGTATTAGGTGGCAATAGAACAAATCGCACATTGTGCAACTCACACTGTTTGGTGACATGTAGAGAAATGTGGCTTATTAAATTATCCCCTATTAGCAGCTTTGTCCCTTCTAATCTTCTTACAAAAGGAACCAGAATGTCCGAAAACCATGCTTCAAACATACTCATATCAAACCATCAACTCATATTTCTATTATAGCCAGCACCAGGCATACCGCCTAACAGCCATGTGTCATAGAGATTCTTACTCTTGTATACGGAGGAAGCAATTTTCCATCTGCTGTAGCTGATACCATAACACTAATGCTGTTCTTTGAAGAATCAATTATTCTTTCCGGGTGTTTCACACCACGTTTGACGACGACTCTAACTTTGCCCAGATCATCTGAGAAATTGGTTTCATCATAATTAATGATATTAAATGGAGGGATTGCAGTATGTGTAACAACTGCTCTGGCCCTCTTTATATTTTCGCTTAATCTTACATTTAATTCCTTGTTTCCTCCAAGGAACCCACGTAACCATTCCTTGCCACGTCTGTTGTCAGTAAATCTTTTTTCTATTTTCCCTATCCTATTTAGATGGCTTTGTACTACATTTCCGATATCTCAATAACTTAGCGGGAAACCCCATTTGGCACACATCAGTAATTCTTCAACCAAAGCTTTTTCTTCTTCTCTACTTAAACCAGTTTGTCCTCCCATTCTGAATTTATATTTGTTATTTATTTTATCATTGAGGCTGCTATATGGCATACCATATTGCTCCAATACTTTTCAGATGCTTAATTTCCCTGATTTCAGAGCCGTTAGTTAAGTGTTCAGGATTGTATTTACATCTACTGCCAGGACCAACTTTCTTTTTGTACTTCCTCATGCACATTTTAATGTCAGATGAGCTACCATTAAAACAAAATGAACTTGAATAGGTTTAGTTACTGATACTACTGCAAGAAACATGAATGAAATAAAATATGTTAAAACATACCTAGTAAGACGAAAGTAATAAAATGCACAACAGAACTTTTCACAACTAAGCTTCTTCCACCACTATGAGGCATTCATCTGCATCTGATCTCCTGCTATAGAAAACAATAATAACAGTTCCGATGCAACAATATTGTGTTCTAATTGTATTCTCATTTTGAACACGCAATGCAACAATTATCTCTAAACAGGTGTTCTGCCGCTTAGTGTTGTTTTCTGAGTAAAAGAAATAATGATCGGAATTACCTGCTTATATCAGATTCACCCACTTTTACAGTAGTTTGAAAGTTGCCATTTGGATATGACATCTCAATATTATTTGAGATTTTCTTGTGGTTTACTGGAAAAATCTCCAGTCATTTGAGGAATTTAATGGCATATTTGCATGAGCCATGGTAGCTCAGTGGTTGGAGCAACTGAACAGAGACTAAGAGATAAAATTTTTAAATCACACGCCACTGGATTTTTCAGGCTGACTTCGTCTGTCCAAAAAAGTTATTGTTTGGGCAATTTTAACATTTGTACAGCATGGCAAGAATGGAATGTTTGCTGAAGTATCTTATGGTGCAGTTGCTGTCCTAAACTAAGCATTATCTTTAATAATACTAAATAGATATATTGCAAGAGAGAAAATTGGGGAACATGGCCTTCAAAACAAAGAATGTAAGATGGCACCCTACAGAATGCTTGGGATGATTGAACTAAAAATTAATGAGATGTGGATAATAAATAAATAATAATAATGATGATAAGAATGATAACAATGATAATAACTAATAATAATAAAGTAATGATGATACCTATTATTATTATTATTATCTTATATTGGTAAGCAGTCTGCGTACTGCTTGATTTCGGGGATCACAGTTGGCTATAAAGTTCCCAGCAGACGTCATCGCCGTTCCTCGCTACATACAGCACCTGTGCTACACCCTTACCAAAATTTCTGAGTACCTAGGCGGCTGATAACCTTATTTGTTTGCGTACTAATATTTAATTTTAATTTTTAATAATTATTTAATATTAAGCTTTCACAGATAGTTCAGATTGAAACTGTTGAAAATACTAACCTGAGCATTGAATGAATATCCGTTTTGACAGTGACTCTTGAAGTAGAGATAATCAATCACTCCCGAGTTGCTGTGGCCCCACCATAGAGTCCTAATTATGACATTTTGTTATACAGACATTTGTGTGCAATATATCAACAAGATATGCCAATTTGTAACTTCTAGCTTGCACAACTATACTGCCAATCCACACGTTTTACGTAACCCACGAGAATGTTTCACAACAAACTAGACAATTTCTATACGCTCTGAACCAAAGTATCTTCAACCATGCTTCAACCGTAGCCTACGTCATTATACGTATAATAGCGTAGTATACGTATAATTGATTAATATATGCAAATACGTTTTAGCTAAATGCACACAACGTGTGGATTCATTTAAAATATAATTTACTATGTATTAAATGATTTGTTCGTAGTTAACCTTTTTTTTTTTTTTTTTTGTATGGTTTAAATGAGAGAGAAAATTGTATTGACTTTGAAAGTAATTTATAGGTAGACACCCCTGACATTCTTGCACGATTCTATGACAGCAATTAAAATATTCTTTCCGATTGACATTGGACTTTTCTTATATTCGCCGTTTTACACACTCTTTTTCACCTTTCATCTCATCTTCATCCGTGCTTAGATTCTCTCTGGTCTATACTTGGCATTTGGCAAAGGTCTGCGGGAATTGAAGTTCTTTGGAAAACCGCCCTAACCTATATTTAATATTTATGCAATTTGATTGTTTGTCATGTTTTCAGCATATTACTATTTATGTTTTGCTTACCTTTTTTTTGGATAGTGCCTAACACCCGTTTTTACTACTTGTGGCAACGCAGGTGATGTTTACCCTTAGTTGTTATTTTTGCACAAGCAGTGGTAAAATTGGCTGAGAGATTTTAGTGCGAATAGTGATCCTTCATTCAGTTAAAACAGTTTATGAAATTGATATTTCAATATCGGTGACACATTCTAAAGCTAAAGAATAGCCTAAACCTGCATTCTGTCTTCATATTTGGTGTGTAACCTTAAGCTAGGGTGACCAGATCCTGATAAACAAAAAGTATGACACTATGTTAACGTTCTAACTATAACCCATAGCTGTCTAAAAATCGATTGGGAAAATATTAAAAATATGCATATTTACTATTTATCAGGGTCCAATTTGCATTAGCTTTATGGTGTTAATGCATTTCAAAAAATTTAAGACTAAATATTGAAAGAACTGGACTCATCCTCAAGGATATATAAGCAATACCCAAACAGTTATATAACTTAAGATAAATAAATAAGGCTTTCCTTAAGATTTGACATTATTCTAAAGTGTGTGACTCATGCAATGCTAACAAACAGACAATACTTATTTCATTGGTTTATTCTAAAGCAAATGGTACAGACAACAAAATACTGAAACACCATTTAATTTGTGTTTTCAGATACTGTATGCTAATATTTTTCATTAAATTTTAAGTCATTCATCAGTTTAAACTTTAAATACTTTGAGTTAGAATGCACAGCATGCAATAACTTACTGTTTTGCAAAATAATAGCGCGGAATTCACTACGCATGCAATTCAAATTGCATTTACTTATTATTAAATATTTCAGAGATTCAGTTTTTATCTGAAAATTTTCGGCAGTCCACAAGATATTCATTATTGAAAACACCCTCTCAGTATGTGCATTCGTGGCTGGAAATCACACACTATACTCAACAATTTCTCACACTTGATAAGAATAAGATCACACACTTGAGAAAAGGGGATGAACTTTTTCTGAAAATGTTTGAATACTTCAACCCATCTTAAATCAACCCTAAAATGATCAGTGTTGCATTCTATCAGCTTTTCAGCTGTAACACATGCTTTTACATTTACTGTCTCATCAAAGAGGTAGGAATTATATATTTGCTCTCCCATCAATTTGCTGATAGTTTTTGAGCTATTCTGAATTTGATTCCACTCAATTACTAAATTAAGTCTGGTCCAGTCCAAATCAGTAATTTCAATTATGGGAGAAGACCACTGCTCAATATGTTCAATGCAAGTTAAATAAAATGAACAAATATTTTTCTTAAAAGTTGAAACATATGTACCTACTAATCCACTTTCCTCGAGGATTTTTAGTTTTGACAACTACAAGAGGCAAAAAGGCATATCCCTTTAACTCATTCAATTTTTGTTTCAACTATTTATTTAATGCTGAACTTCCATCGCAGAAATATGTTGACTTTCAAGTAAATGAACAAAATTATTAAATACAGCTGCCTAACTATGCACAAAAAAGAGCCATATTCCAGGGAGAGGATCATCAAAAAACAATTTGATGATTATGGGACACTTTTGCTGTGACTCAAAGTAAGATTTTAAAGCTAGATGAAGTTTTTTAAGTACATGTTCTACAGCTGGCAACAAAGAAAACCATCTAGGTTTGGTGTATGAAAGCAGTTTTGAATACTCTTTTTCCACAAAGTCACAAAATTCATGCAAAGATGTTTCTTCAGTATATATATAGAAGTACAAATATATTTTCTGCATTGAACTTTCTAAGCAAACTGGTAAACAGTCAATTGCAGTTTGTATACAGTAATTAACTAGGTGCGCAAAGCAACCTATACCTACAATTGGTTTGTTTAAGGAATTCTGAAGAATAGTGAAAACATTGTTCTTACCTTTTCTTGCTGCCCTTCCAAAATTGCAGTTAGTATTATCAGCACAGAAACCTATAACTTTAGCTTCAATTTTGTAGACACTTGAGGTCTTTAAAATGTATGAGGACACAATCTCAGCTGTCTTACCACATGTTGGGAGTCCAAAACTTTTAGTTGCACTCAATTAACAGGAAGAAAATAGAGCACCAATAATGGAAACAGCTTTGTAGATTTATGATTGGACAAATCTATATACACTGTGAAATAAGTCTTTTTGTAGCTCTGAAATTGCATAAGGGCTGATCACATTCATCACAATTGCTTCGGACTTTCTTGCACATGAATGTTCAGGTTACAAACATTTCTTAATTTCAAAGTACAGTCTGTTAATTGAAATGACTGCTTAAAAAAAACTGTGTGAAATGCAAAACATGCTTCTGCTGCTGCAAGCATTTGTTTTTTGTGTCTGAAATCCTTATTTCTGAAACATGTTACAATGGATGCAGTTGCATTAGTTCATGATTTGTGTTTTGCCGTTTGTAAATGGCATATCAGACTTCCCGCTGTTTGCAATTAAAAAACTTGCCGAACATTTTTTACAATATATTTCATTGTGTGTCTTTCCCCTTTTGATGAAAGGATACAGAGACTGAAATTTGGAATTTAAAATACATTTTCTTCTCGGTGCCATCCCAAAAAAGCGATTTTAATGGTAACACAGCCAAAGTGAATGGATAAGCAATAATGAATAAACCACATAGAGGCAGAGCGTAAAAGTACATATTGTTGAAGAAACATGAGCAGACAACCTGAATACAAATGTAGCTGATGCCACATTGTCATAAACAATGGCCGTTAAACTTGATTATTGTATGCCATAAATATATTATTATCCTTACAATAAAATTGTACAATAAATAAAAATGCTGTAACTAGTGATTTAAATCTTAAAATCACAATTTAAAATTAAAGTAGGATATTTTGCAGGAAATTTCTTAAAAAAAAAAAAAAAAAAAAAAAAAAAAAGGCATATTTGATTTTTCCACGTGTCATCACAAATGGCAGGACAGCCCTTTAAAAAAAAAGGACTGTCCTGAAAAAAATCGGTACATATGGTTGGTTCCCCTACCTTAAGTATTTCTTTGATACCTATAGTTTCATAGAAAGGGTATGAAAACATAGTGAAAGTGACAGTGAAAATCCCAGGTATCAATGGAGTTTAGCTGAACAGACTTCTCAGCTATGATCTGTCAGCATTTTGCAGTTCTGCAGCCTTTCTGCTATAAGCTGCTTCACTCCTCTACTTACAAAAAGCATACCTCAACTACACTTTGCAGCTTAGGGTCCCCAACACTGGGCTATGCTTTGCTTATCATCCTCAACACTTGAATATGGTGGTATTTGTTAGATGTCTGCAGTTGTGAACAACGGCTATAGCTAGGAAGTACATCAGTATGGAATATTTGCAAACTTTCTGCATGCAGCTATAGGTATTAAAAATGTCCATAGTATTCATTATAAGATTACTTTATTAGTGAGGCTAAGCAGGTGCATAATAGTAGTACTTGCCTGGACAGTGGAGAGTACTGGCAGTACAGATGGTAAAGAAGAGTTGGTGGTAGTGATGATAGCTACTCCTAAATTCATTCTATAGCCTTAATGGCATATTTATGTTTTCTGTGTATCATGTTGTTAGTTTTGTAACAGTTCCATTCCTGCTAGTCCCCAATGAAAAACATCACTATATAATGAAGAAAGATCTCTAGCTACAACACTGTACACAGCATTACCTCAGTAATTAAAATACCTATTTAAACATGTCATGACAGCTTAATATACATCTACCCAGTTGAAGCTAATGGCTGAAAGTTACACTTTATAGTTCAAACTTCAAAAGAAACTCTAGTTATGAGGAGCAGAATAAATACATACAAGTTTGTTTCATTCATATTTATTCAGGCAAATTAAACAGAATTTTCTTCCTGCAGACCTTGGTGCAATATTTTGTGTATCTCAAACATTGTGTTTTCTTTTCTATGGATACCTTATATTCTTTTCAGCTTTTTGCAACAAGATTCCCAAACACATCCTCTTCCTGCATCTGGTTTGAGCAGGGGTAGTTCTGTTGCTTTCATTAGGAACTGCTGCTCTGTAACAGTTTCCTTCCCCTTTCTTTTTGTGCTTGGCATTTGTTGTTCTGTAATAGGGCTTACAGCACTCAGCTGACTCTCATAACTGTCATCAAGCATTGGTAACTGTGGCTCTTCATTCTGAAATAAAGAATAATTACATTAATTTCTTTTACAAATTGCCTCAGTCTAGTGATGAGTGAAGTAAAGTTGCAGTAGAAATGAAAAGCAAGTGGAATTTCCCCAACTGCATTGGATCCCTGTATGGCAAACATTTACAATTTTGGCCTCCAAGGAGTGCTGGCTCAACTTTCTACAATTATAAGAACACACACACACAGCATTGAACTTCTTGGACTAGTAGATGGCAACTACAAGTTCATATATGTCAATGTTGGGATAAATGGTTGTGTAAGTGATGTGGAGCGTTCAGAGAGAGTGACCTAGCTGAAGCTTTGGAGGCAGGATCACTTTTTCTGTCTAATAATGAACCTTTGGAATGAGGAGCAACACCAATTTCATATGTAATGGAAGCTGATGATAAATTCCTTCAACACGTGCACATCATGAAACCATTTCCAAGTCAAAATTTATCCCAAGAAAGACAGATTTTCAATTATCACCTGAGCAGAGCACGACATTCTGTTGAAAATGCATTTGGTATTTTAGATAACCATTTCCGCATTCTTCTTACCACAATTATATTGTCCACAGAAAAGGTTGAGCTGATAACCTTGGCAGCATGCAGTCTACATAATTTCTTGTACACAGAAAAAGATAGCAGCTATATGCCAAACAAGAGTGAACTTAACTCATTCGTTAATTTTCCTAGTCCTATTAACCATCAAATGAGCAACTGCTGTACAGACAATGCTATTATGGTCAGAAATGTACTTATTGAACTACTTCAACTCTACTTAGAGTGTGGTATGGCGGACACAAGGTATAACAAGATACTACACAGATATGTTGGAGGCACCATCATCATAATGGTAACTGAAAAATACTTATATGTGTACACATGTGTCTCTCTAAGGACTTATGCTGGAGATGGTGCTCTGTGAGCTTATATTGGAGATGCTGCTCCTTTGCTTAATATGTGCATTTAAGAAAGTTAACATCTTATAACACCACACTGCAGGTTCGTACACATCAATTGTGGAGTACATTATTAATTTTGGCACTCAGCCAAAAATTGAGTCTGCAACCCATTAATTTTAGACTTGATGTCATCAGCAGTTGTTCCAGGGCGCATCTGTAAAATGTACATTTTGTAAATGAAGGCTTGAGATATGTAAGCTCTCAAAAAAAATTTGCATTGCATTAATACTATGTTAATAATTAACTAAACCTGATGTATTTTTGCACAGTAGTAAATAAGTTTGAATAAAACCATGTTATAGTCATATACTTTATTTATGGCACCCCAGTATTACGAACAATTTTATAAAGATTATTATTAGGTTGAGTTTTACTGTAGTGGGTTAAAGGCAGTACACTTTTTAACACATTCTATAACTTGAGTTGCTAAGATAACTGCTAAATATATCTACATTGAGTACCTAATCGAAGAATGAATTGGCATAAAGAAGCCAGGCAGAATATTCATTATTTCAATAAGCTGTATAGGATGGAAGTACTATCCATTACTTGAGTGCACTGCAATGTAAATTATTATTATTATTATTCTTATTATTATTATTATTATTATTCCTGTTGCAGTGTCTGAACACTGTTAATTCATTACAATTTGCAGTAAGCAGCTGAGGTAAGTTTTCCATAATTAATATTTAAAAGATAGGAAGAAAACTTCCATCACATTTCCAACATTTCACTCTAATTGCAAGGTATACTAAAGTTTTTAAATGTGTATATCTCATTATGCAAATCAGTTTCACCTGCACAATGTTAAGCACATTATGTATTTGTTAAGGTTTAACTTTTTGTATTTTGCTATTAGAGTAAATCATTTGTATCCTCATTATGAAAGGATATAAATATGCACACCAGAGTGGTATTTTGTCACAGCTGCACTCATTTCAGTTGCATATTTTAAATAAATAAATAGTTTTAAGCTCACTTTGTGCACTTTCTCTACACGTACTATGTGCCTACATAGTGTATAGAGAAGATATTGTAATTCACCCAAGAATTGATACCAAGATTTCAATATATGCTTTGGAAAAAGGTCTGTGTGTGTGTGTCTGTGGACTGCATAGCTCAAAAACAAAAAGACTTAAATACCAAACTTGGCATTTAGTTTGGTATTTTCCAAGGATGCGACACTAAGACTTTCAAGAGTATCCCCACCCCCCCAATTACCCTTTACATGGAACTTTTTTCAAACCTTTTGATCTCAAAAATAGCTCTTAACAATTTTGAATAAAATATTGTATATTAAAAATATTTATCTGACAAATAAAATGCATATCTTGAATTTTCTAGGAATAGCCTCTGAAGATCACTTTATTTTGGATGAATTTTGCATATCTGCTAGTAAGAGATGGACAAAAGCTTGCCACACAAAAAATATAGAGCACATTAAAATACACAATTTATGCTGTATAGAGTTTTTCGTGGAGTTGATCGTTTTCGAGATATTCCTTGTTTTTAGTTTCTGCTTTGAAAACCTTTTACTTTTCTCATACAGGAATTTGTCACCTCTTGTCCATATAAAGGAACTTCAGTCACATAGCAACCAGCTTTTGACTATCACTTTAACCTATAGTACTCCCTTATTTCATTTGTACTTTCAAGGAAGCAGACTATTTCTAATTTTTTGTCGATTAGAATGAAGCAAATAGAAGCATAAGCCTTTTAACAATAATTTGTTGCAGATGTAGAGTCATGTGAATGGAACACATGAGTTTTTTATATTGCACTTAACTAATGCTGCTTTTCATTCCCAAAAGAAATAGCATAATTTGTTAAAAAAAGAGATAACGCTCCTCCATACAAGTGCCAGAAGTTATGGCAATCCATTTATTTACACCAAAGAATGTTGCTTTCCATAAAATTGCTATAGCATTTTATATTTTGTTGATGCAGGCAAAGTAGTAATTTCTTGGTAAATAACTGCACTTTAATGTTAAATCTAGTATAAAGTAAATGTATAGGACTTTTAGGAAGTAAGAAAATAGTAACATTTTTAGTTTATATTGCTAATAGCAATAAAACTACATTTAAATGTAATGTATTATTTTATATACTTTTACTCATTATAATGTGGTACTAATACAAAACAATTGTTTCATTAAATGAGTTCTGTTATTAGCTACCGCAAACAATATAAACTTTTACCAAAAGTATATGACATCAGGGCCTGTAGACCCTATGCTGTAGAACATGCTAATAATTTACCACGTGCAAAGTATTTCAGTATTAGCATCAATATATAAACATTTACAGGGAAATATTGCTCTTTAAGTAATTACAGAGTATTTTCATATATTTATATTTAATAAAATCACATTACGATTTAAAGCATTGCAAATACACAAATTGCTATGTTAAATTACACAATATAAAAAGTGCATTACATATCAATATATAATTATTTTGGAAATCTGCCTAGCAATTTCTTTATATGCCACCACTTTCTTCATCTTGTGATATTCCATAGAGCCCACAGCTTAGAAAGATGGCTACGTTTCATATAATGCAACACATTTGTAAACAACATCCCTTGCCCAGGTAGCCATTTTTGTTGCTGAGTACTTAACGATCATGATTTTGTGAAGCATTCCATTGGTGAAAGCCATCAATTTCTTTGATCGTTTAGAACATGTTCTTATTTGTTTTCAAGACTTACAAATATTTTAAAAATATTGGAAGACCTTTGACAAGAAAGCTGTGAAGTTGCAACAACTCTTAAGAAGTCTTGTAAAGTACTGAATTTGACAAAAATTTGATTGTATGCGTACAAGGAGCTTTAACATTGGCAGTCTGGCAGATGTTAGTGCTGATGTAGGCTTAGAAGTGGAGGACTTTGGATGTGGGCTGCTGATGAGAACCTTATTAGAAATTGTTGCCCTGTTAATATCATAGGTTTGAGTTGCGATTTCCCAACGGCTTAGCTGTAACGGAACTATAGGTACCAGAGGACAAAGGATTAGCAAAGGCACAGGAGCTTAAGGGCTCTAAGAACACCTTCTCTCGCACCAGTATTTCCTGGATTGCCCTCTCCTCCATAAAAAGGCAGCAATCTCAGGAACTAGATTGATGTTCCCCATTGCAATTAATACAAGATGGAGTGGCAGAACTAGCTCCAAAATGCACTGCCTCTCCACATAGAGCACATGTAGGATGACCAGTATAAAAATCACTGATGATCCCAAACCTCTGACACTTGTTAACCCTCAGTGGGTTGGGAACATAACGCCTAAACCCTGCCTTGATTCTTTGAGGGAGGTCTACTGATCAAAGGTAGACCTCCAGTGAGACCTATGAACAGATGTGATGCCTGCCAGATCTTCTTGAAGCTCCTCATTGAACAAACCATCCAATGTGCAGGTGGTGATAATGCCTAACTAGGAGTTCAAGCTCTTGAGTTGTTCAACCTTAATCAGCTTCCAACTTTCAGAAACTGGGGAGGTTGCACAATCTAAAACACCACTTTGGTCTCTGCCTAGAATTTTGGCCTTCAGTAGTTTTCCTGCCTGAGATACTGTAATGTTTCTACCAAGAGGGTGCCATTGTGTGTTTTAACACAAGAGTGTACCCGACCAATTTTGTTGAAACCCTTTAGAACAACAAAACGGCTAACAAAAGTAAATGTCCTACCTTCCTCTGTCCTAATTATTACTAAATAGGAGGATAACTACACTTGGCTACTTCTTTTCCACTGATCATTTTAGTTTCATGCTTTGGTTTGCCATAAAAATAATATAAAATTTCATCCCCTGGTGCTCCCCACCCACCATGGAGCCCAACGAAGGGTTGCCCCACTGAGGTGACAGGGCTTGCTGTCCCACTTACAACTGGAGTTTGGTATAATACCTAGTCTTTGTCAATTGAATACGGGTGAGTTAGTCTCTAGCCTCCCATTTTGGCAGAGCAGAGACCAAAGTGGTGTATTAGGTTACACACCCTCCCAAGGTACTGAAAGTTGAAAGCCCAGGCTGCGATGCATAACCCTCAATGAACCAGGATATCCCTTTCCACTGAGACAGGTCTCCATGCATGGCCTACACACAGGTGGGTGGTTTGATGACTAATTCCCCCACCACTTGGAGGTTGCCCATACGAGAGAGTCAGGGTTGGCTCCGGACCCTGGGGGTGCCAAATCTATACCTACCATAGGCCCATGGGGGGCATTCTCTGTTGCATTTACATGCTAATCCTACATTACATTTATGTTGTCAGTACGGATAAATCATATTATATAATGTAGCTAGATAGGAACAGCTCATTATAAAATACAAGCATAGGCAACATAAAAATAAAGGCATCGATGGAGGCTTGAACCTTCAACATCATACTACACATTTTCAATTGCGCTAAGTAATGCCACTATAGTTAAGCTCCCCAAAATCTGGGTGTTAATGTGATGGTCCATTGCGGTTTGATCAGTGGTGTACTGACCCTTAAATCATTTTATAATATAGCAAAGAATTCAGAAATCATAGTCCATTAGTTCCCTATCTCAAAATGTTTATCTTGGACCCCTCTGCAATCCTGCCAATTTGTACAGTCAAATTCTGAGACACCCTCTATAATATATATTTTAGCAAAATGCTAAAATGTGAAGTTTGTTTTATGTGAATGCTATGTGTTAAAAATACATGCTGAAATTTTTTTAGTTGAAATGTTCTAGCATGAGTATACTGTGTAATAAGTTGCCTTAAATTACAGCATATATTATTAGCATGCTTCCATGAAGTAAAATAGTTTTCATATTTTTGTGGATAACTGTTCACGCAGGGGGCCGCAGAAGCGGTCGTTCCTCCCCCAACCCAACCGCACCACCACAGGGAATTAACCAACCCCCAACGCAAGGGGGGCGCAAAATCCCGCCTATAGTTGCCGACGCTTTCCGCAACCACGTTGTGGTAATGAGAAAGCTGGCAACGAAGCTTAGGGGCCCCTTCGAGGCCCGGCGGAGGCTAAGGAAAGTCCACCTCCATACCTCCTCGGAAAGGGATTTTGAGGCAGCGAAGGCTGTATTACGGGACGAACAAATCCCGTTCTACAGCTACTCGCTGCAGCGGCCCTACGTGGAGCGTAGGATAATACGGGGCCTTGACTCCGACTGCACCCCTGAGGATGTCAAGGCGGCCCTTCAGGACGAGTATAACATCACCCCTACCTCCGTGGCACGTCTCAGTAAGACGGTGGCAACAGACGACGGCACTCAGCGAGTGCCTATGCCCTTATTCCTGGTCGTGGTACCAAGGGAACGCGCCCAGACAGTTCAGCCGATAGACGCTGTCCGTCGGCTTATCTTCACCGTCGTGCGTATCGAAAGATACTACGGCAAAGAGGGACCTGTGCAGTGCCATAGGTGCATGGGCTTCAATCATTTTAGCAGTGTGTGCGAGCGCAAGCTCGCATGCCTGCGGTGTGGTGAAACCCATCTACTGAGGGACTGCACAAAGCCCTATGAAGCTCGCCACTGTGTGAACTGTGGTCAGGCGCACGTGGGCTCATATAAAGGCTGTAAGGTGCGGAAGCGCCTTGTTGAGAGCCGCCGCGAAGGCCCCCAGGAGCCAGCTAATGTGCGCCCTGGGGTGTCCTCCTCGGCACTAAACCGCGCTGAGGGAACGCTGCGCGCCGCAGAGGCAGCAGCAACTCCCAACCCCGCAGTCACTACAGAGATTGTGCCAGCTCCATCCTTGACGGAGATCCCAACCCCGCAACCTGGTCCGTCTACGTCAACGGAGGAAGCCGCCCCGACGCCCTCGGCAGAGGGCCCACGCCGGACTTCTCCAAAAAAAGAAGTCCAAGAAGAGAGGAAAGAAGAACCGCCGGGCGTCCGGCCAGTCGGGCCAATCAGAGGCTCCCACCTCTGTGAGACCCGAGGCTACGCCCCCAGCACTCCAGCAGCGGAGGCTCCCGCTGCACCTACCACCACAGCGGCTTCCTCGGCCTTTACAGCGGCCATCCCACAGGCGGACCTGGATGAACTTCAGGACCTAGCCCTGTGGTTCGGTGACCTCCTAAGTAAGGTCCTACCTATACTGCGAAACTTCAAGTTGCAGTACAGTGGACCCCAGACTCTCCCCCCTCCAGAAACACACCCTGTTCCTCCAAACCTTGGAGCAGTTGTACCCGGGTTCGGCTAAGTAATGGCCTCTAGATTCGTTCGGAGACCATTGCGACTCGCGTACTGGAACGCGAACGGCATTCGGGGACAACGCCCAGGCGTCCTTGAGTTTGTACAATCGTACGGAATTGACATCCTGATGGTTTGCGAAACCCATCTGGATGCTGTTACTGACTTCTCGCTGCCAAGTTACGTCACCCATCGGTCCGATCGGGTCTGCCGACAGGGTGGCGGTACAGCTATCTTCATTAAGAACCACATAACCCATACTCCTGTCCAACTCCCAGCACTACAGCACGTGGAGGCCTGTGCAATCCGGCTTGCAGTCGGCGGGCTAGACGCGCTGCTGATAGCTGCATATGACCCACCAAACCACCGCTTCCATGAAGCGGACTACACTACCCTACTCAACCTTCACCCAGTGGCATGCATCGCAGGAGATCTCAACGCGAAACATGCCCTCTGGCACAGCCGCACCAACAACCCCCGAGGTCGCGGGCTCTACCGCCTCATCAGCGGCAACCCCGCCCTCGTCGCGCACGGACCGAGAGGACCTACGTGTCATCCGGCTCGCGGCAGACCGGATGTTCTTGACATCATAATCACCAAGAACACACCATTTCATCTAGACCTCTCGGCGGTCAACGAGTTGGACTCCGACCATGACCCTGTCGTGGTGGATACAACCGAGACCGTATCAGCTCTGGTAACACCAGACTGGATAAATGAGATCGACTGGGACGCAGCCGTCCTAGACCTAAACCAAACCGTGGACCCGCGACCGCGCATCGATTCCATCGAAGCGCTGGAAGCGGCAGCCACGGCCTTCTCCCGACAACTCCTGAATGTGGTACGCGCGCATACCTACCGCATCCCATCTAACAAACCTAACCCGAGAACCATACCTAATGAACTCCGTCAGCTGCTAAAAGCCAAGGCAACCGTACGGAACCTATGGCAGCGCTTCCGCCATCCCAGGATCCAAGCAGTGTACCAGCGGTTCAAATCCCTGGCAAGGCGCCTGTTTCGCGCGCACCGCAAAGCGGCCTGGGAACACACAATGGCAAATGTAAACCTGGAAGAGAAACAACCCTGGAGGATCATCCGATCCCTCAGGAAAGACAAAAGTCAGTTTCAGCATCCCATCCATGGCACCCGTGGGAGACTCTCTTTTGAGCCCCAGGATTAAGCCACGGTTTTCGCAGATTATCTGGAGTCTCAATTCGAACCCCTCGAAGACCCCCAGGACGAGGACTTTACTGAGCTCGTGGAAGCGACGGTAGACTACCTCTACGAGGAGCTCCCGCCGCCCCATGAGGAGATCCGCATTCCTTTAGTCACCCCGAAAGAGGTGGCTTCCCAACTCAACACTCTAAAGCCTGACAAAGCCCCTGGACATGACGGCGTTACGGCGCCTATGCTCCAGCACCTACCCAGAAAGGCCGTAATCCACCTGACACGGATTTACAAATGCATGCCTGCATCTACGTCACTTTCCAACGTGTTGGAAGGAGGCGAGGATAGTATGCATTTTGAAACCCGGCAAGGACCCGGTCTTCCCGTCAAGCTATAGATCTATTAGCTTACTTCCGATCGTCTCGAAAGTATTCGAGCGGTTACTCCTACCTCGCCTCACCCCTCTCTTCGAGGAGAGACTCCTACTCCCGGATCACCAGTTTGGTTTCCGTAATGGACATTCCACAGCTGCGACTGGCTGAGAAGGCTGCCCTGGGCTTCCAGGACAACTTCAAAACAGTCGCGGTATTCTTGGACGTGGAAAAGGCCTTCGCCACCACGTGGCATCAGGGACTCTTGTACAAGCTCAGGAACGCAGAAATACCTCCCCCCTACCTTCACCTGCTTAGCAGCTTCCTTCGGGACCGCACTTTCAGGGTGAGGGTGGAGGGGAGGTATTCCACAGTCAGACCCATAGCGGCGGGAGTGCCGGAAGGCAGCGTGCTGTCGCCGTTACTCTTTGCCGCCTACATGTCCGACTTTCCCACAGAACCCAGTACAGTTACGTGCCAGTATGCCAACGATGTCCTCATAATGGCGCGTAACAAGAACGACCGATATTGCTTCCCCCCGCTACAGAGACAGCTCCAGGCCATAGGCAGATGGAGTGAACAGTGGCGGATGGCCATCAGCCCGCAGAAGAGCTCAGCTCTACTGCTGGCTAAAGTCCGTGGCTAGCGACCGGAGAGGTCGCTGAGGTTGCGGAGGCGGCGGATCCCCTGGGTCCGCACCGCCAAATACCTTGGAGTC
Source organism: Hymenopus coronatus (assembly GCA_030762935.1). NCBI lineage: Eukaryota > Metazoa > Arthropoda > Insecta > Mantodea > Hymenopodidae > Hymenopus > Hymenopus coronatus. The sequence goes on along the minus strand of CM060899.1, from coordinate 28,758,200 downwards.
CTCCTCGACCGCGGCCTTACTTTCACTCCACATGTCAGGGAGGTCGGTATGGGACACGCTGCCTTGCGGCAGTTGTTTCCCATCTTCCGCTCCACCAAGCCTACACACCTAAAACTACGGCTGTACCGCGCAGTCATCCCGCCCCTGATGCTGTACGGCTGCGAGGTCTGGGGTTCGGTGGCTCGTTCCACCATCCGCAGGCTGCAGACCGTGCAGAACAGGCATTGAGGATGATATATGGCACAGACCGTAGATTCCCGTCCCACATTCTCCATTCCCACTCCGGAGTCCCTTACATAGAGCTCGCACAATATACACTAAACTTGCTCCCCACCCAAATCCCCAGGTGAACACTCTCGGTCTTTACGACCACACGCTGCCTAGGAGACGCGTAAGCTACTGCCTTCCCAAGGACGCCTTGGGATGGTAGTTTTCCGGCCGCCTCTCCCTTCTTTATAGTTCTACCCGCCAAGTTAATCAGCATCGGGCCCGGTCCTGACTCAGACGGGTGACCGTCCAGTTGTACTCCGACCAGATCTGGAACACTGGCTTCCCCCACCCCGTACCTACATCCCTTCAGTTCTCCCCGCTAGCCGGCACTGCTTTCCTTGACAGCCCGCAAGCGGCTGGGTGGGTGACCACTTAGGTAGGTAAGCCAGCCCACGCCGGCTGCACAGAGGGAAACACCCTGCCCACATTACTTCGACACAGACATAAACACTTGCACAAGACTACATCTTTTATATCACACGGGTAAATCTGTGAGAAAAGCGGATAGGTACCGTGGTGATTTGCCCCCGCCCGAGTACACTTGGGCGACTAGTTTCTGCTCCTGGCTCTGTATTATGTTATAAATAGAGCTCGTCAACTTACTTAATTAGGTAGGAAAATTGTTTAAAACCCTACAAAAAAGACTAGGAACATTGTTTAAAAGGGTAAAAAGCTTGTAAAACTGTTTAAAACTCTAAAGAGGCCAATATAAGATGATAAAAGGTTAAAAGGCATTTAAAAAGAACTAAAAATCTGGGCTCTAGTAATAACACAAGATGAGTCATCTTTTAATAGTAAATATATACAAACAAGTTCACAGTAAATGGTTTGAATCAGTGATAATAATTGTTAATGAGATACCTAAAAGTTCTAGTTTCTTATATTCTAGGCATGTTCAAATTACAATTGAAAATAGAATTATTGCTGGCAACAAACATTTTAGGAGTAATAAAATATTTACACACTTATTTGTAATAAAAGTGGGGACCACTTATATATAATCGGCAGTCTGTAATACCTCATTTCGATTTTAACCCATTCCCTACCATGGGTTACTTAAATATCATCCTTTTCCTGGCAGCTATTTAAACCTTAAATAATTACACAGCTAGTATAATATAACTTACAAACTGATTATGCAAGTTTCCGCACATTACACTGCAGTCTTGCTATTAACAACTTATAATTCTTGCAAGTAATCATGTACGTTCATTGGCCAAGTTCGCTCCAGCCAGCTACATACTCAGTTCCATCTACTGGCTACAAGGGGCTCACTGAGCAGCAGCGAGAAACAAGCAAGACTGAAAGCTGACTTGACCAGCTCTAACAGCAAAGGCAAGTTACTTCTTTTATCAAAAGTTTATAAGCATCAATTAACCTAAACTGGCCTATGTTTCATCATTCAAAGTATACATATTAATGCAAGAACGTATTAGGTTCATTTAAGCTATGAATTACCATTTCAAATATAAAATGTTGCATACTGCAACAGCAATGAAGGAATTATCCATTCTTGCTTTCTGCATAGTTGGTCATGCAGTGTATAGTAGGCATTTATACAAGCATCAAGCAAATTTCTTCTCTTTGATGTGCTCAAAGAATAACCAATTGGTGACTTATGATCTAGCATATCAATGGCCACTACTGCTTGATGCAGTCCACTGAAGAACTTTTCTATTGCGTCATATTGGGCTTTATTTATGGATACTCTTCAACTGCTATGTTTCTCCAAGACCCACTCTATACAGAGAATGAAAGATCATTTAATTTTGCTTGGGGCCCACTTTATCAGACTTTAGGTTCCTTTATGTGGCACAAATCTGACATGGAATCACTTGCTTTACTTCCCTTTGGAGTGAAGCCATGTTAAGGACTTGTATTGGCTCAGAATTAAATGCTCTGGTTAAAACAAAAACTTCAGCGAATATCATACAGTGGACATTGCCATAGCAATCATTGCATCATGGGTTTCATCACTGTTCAGAAATTGCTTTTCAACATTTAAACTCTGTTTATTTGTTTCTATATATCCAGAGAACATGTGTTCTAAGCAGCTAAGTCATTCATCAACACAATTAAAGTGCATCTTATCTGGATTTGTTATGTGACTGTGAAGTACTACTTGTGTTGGAGAGTAAACCAATGAGAAATATTTTCCATGTATATTATTGTGCAGGCTCAAAAGGCCTGTGCTCTAGAATGCACTTGTTAGTTATCTTTCAGAATTTTAACACAGATATCAGTTCATTGCTGTACATTTCTTCTGCTTATTCTGCTCAAGTACAGTCAATAAAAAAGGGGTTTTGTAATTATTTGAACCTCATTAATTTCAGACAATTTTTTTACATGCTCTCCTAAAGTAATGTAATTCACATCAAACAATATTCTTTTCAGGAAGAGAGATCTTAAAATACAATACTGGTCAAGTGCTAGACAAATAGGATCTCTTGGGTTTTCTGGATGCAGTACATCTTTTACTAATGCTTTTTGCCTAATAATTTCATCATTTAAATTTTGGTTTTGTGATTATGTCACTAAACAATGAACTATAAACCCATTCTTCAATGTAATAAATGACATAAAATCAACATATGTATTTGAGTCGATTAATTACACTAAACACACTTTCTTGGGATTTTTGCCAGAACATGTTTTGAAGGACTAGTTCCCCTTATTTTCAACCAGACATCAACTAATTCCTAGTGGCGAAGCTGGCGTTGTTGTAAATGCTGTCTCCTCTGGTGGTGATTCAATGCTAAACTAACTTGCTAAATACATCCTTCTGTGGAACATCAAAATTGAAAACCCTATTTCTATTTTTTACAATGAAGATGTGTTTCCATGTGGCTAGCTCTTGTTTTCCTGCAACTGTTTTAAAAATTTTGGTTCTGAATTTATACTGTGGTGTTTTGTCCAAAAGTGGGTGGCAACTGCTGATTTTTTCAATTGTTTTTGATATATATTTCTGAAGTGTTCTTAGGATCTTGTTTCTAGATTTCTTTTTGTTTTTCTAATATAAATCTCATTACAATCTTTGCATACCATTTTGTGTGTGCCCAATTTTTTCTTCGCTGAGATGACGCCCTTGAGATTTAACCTCATTTTTTATGCTGTGACGGTTTACAGGTGCTAGCTAAATGTATTTTTTGAAAATTTTTTCAAACTTGTCAAATGCCCATGGGTGGTATGTGAATTTCAAGGAATTAGTTGATGTCCGGTTGAAAATGAGGGAATGTAGTCCTTCGAAACATGTTCCGGCAAAAATCCCAAGTAAATGTTGTTTAGTAAAATTAATTGACTTGTCAAATAAATGAATATAGTAACACAGTTTACAAACTTCCAAAAAGAAAAATCAACATATGTAATTGGTAACCAGTAGGTCATTTAGTAAAAAAGTAACCTGCATGTATTCTGTACTCTGTAGATTCCGAAGCACAAAAAGCTTTAGCAAAGACTGGCTATTTACAGTTTTCAGAATTTGATCACTAGGATTTTTTATTTGCAATACCAAGAAGACTACATTCCCAAAAAGTACATCTAATTTAGTGTCAAAATGCAGCTGTTGCTTTAGAGACATTTCACTCATAACGGAGCTCATAAAAACTAAGCCTTTTTAAAAGTACTAACTTTATTTTACTCAACCTAGACTTCATTAATGAGCTTATCTCTGTCTTCAATGCAACATCTTCGACAAAAAATGAGAGGGAGAGCATACTAGGAAGATCTAATGCACAATCTCTTGCATATTTGTAGCCATTAGATGAGCAGTATTGCTAGATGACACTTTTGAATACTTTATCATTCTAACATTTTATCTACTACTGATTGCATTTTTTTGGAGGTTTCTGTGGCACTCCATTTTTTTTTTTTTTTTTTTTTTTCATAGTACTCTACTTGGTCTGCTAATTTCTTTATTGTATTCTTACCTCAAGCAAGTTTGCAAAATAAAAGCCAAACTTTCATTTTCTTCTTCTAGATTATCCTATTTAACAATAACATAATTATTCTAACAATTAATAATTTGTAACAATTGTTCATGCATCTTTTTGAAATCCATAGGACTAGTTTTACAATCAAAAGATCTATTTGCATTGTCAGTGACTTTTTTTTTTTTGCCTTTGTTATATATTTACATTGTTATGGTTACTTCTACTAGCTGAATTATGCACTAAGTAACTGTCAACTACTAGAATATAAACAAATTTGGTAAGAGAATCAACCGGTGGCATATTAAAGGTGACTTTTATTCTTTAATATTGATATTTTCTCCCAAACCATTAAATCTATAGATTCATTTAAGTGCTGTGATAATTTAACATCTGGATTTATTTTATGATTAAATTTCCAAAAATGTTCCACCACAGCTGATTTATCCATTTGTTTGCATTTCATATTTCTAAAGTACTCTTTAACACTGGTTTCCAAATGATGTTTGGCCTTACCAATGTAAACAAGGTCACAATTTTATTGATAAATGCCAAATTTTTATTTTTTTAAATTTCATCTTTTTTAGAAAAGCCTAATTAATTTTTATTTTGTGTTTATTTTGAGGAACCAATATCATACCATGCTCTTTGAAAATATTTGTGAATTTTTATTTGCGCAGGGAAGATACATAAATTTCTTAAAAATTTAATTACAGTATCTGGACATATTATTAGATGCACCTACAGTGACTTTCAAATGGGATGAGTTTTGTCCTTGAGTGCCAATAGAAGTGCTGCTGTGTTGACATATTGTATTCACATTTAACTGGGGAGTATTGTGCCAAGTGATTGCATCTCTCATGAATACTACTTGCACAAAGACAAAATATTCAATTTTTGCAAAAAAATAATTCACAAGGAAGAGGGGAGTAATGTTTGTAGCAGAACCATAAAAACCAGATTTTTAGCTCAAATACTTTTCATAATACACTGGATAAATATTATGTTGCCAAGCAGATGAACATGCTCAATGTGAAAGTGAGAGGGAAATATGCAACTGCAGAGCACAATAACACATCTCGTTCACTGCAGCATAGAACTCTACCCATTTGAAAAACATATAGGATATTCGCAGTTCATTGAATTCTGAGGACTAATGAAACAATGCTCATCTATCACTGTGAGTCTCACTGGACAATGCTATAGGACTATTACTGTCTACAATGAATGTGTGTTATGCTGTTTCTGTATTGTAAGTCAAAACTCTTGCTTCACATATAATGAAAAATTTTAATGTTTTGCTAAAATCTTAGAAAAGTGCTTAAACACAGCAATATCTATACGCAAAGATGCAGAAAAGTAAAAACTGGTCTACAAAAACTATAAATATCTCAAAAAAAATACATGTAATTCCTAATTAGCTTAAAACATCCAAAACTAGATGATAAATTGTACACATATATAAAAAATTACAAACAAATGCTTAATAAAGTAATAAATGAGGCAAAGAAGCAAAACAAAATACTGCATGCAGAAAATAAAACTAGAGTAGCACGGAATATAATAAAATCATCACAAAAGAAAAGAAACAAAAATGGGTAGAAAACATGAATTGAAGTGAACGATAGATTAATAGAAAGCCAATAAACATAACAGAAAAATTTAATGATTGTTACATCAATTTGTAAAAACTTTAGGCCTCAAACGGGGTCAAAACCAGCAAATAGCTGAAAATAGTATATGCAACTCAATGGTGTTGTGAGAAATAGCAAATGAAGACGTTATGAAACAATCTTTTGAGTTAGATGAACTTACAAATGAAATGGTTAAGCACTGTAAATATGAAATTGCAGAGATAATGACGCATATAATTAATCAATCTTTTATAACAGATACATTTCCCAATGCCCTAAAAAAAGTAATAATAAGACTGATCACCAAGAAAAAAATTTCAAAACATGCAATGGAAAATTATAGACCCATATCACTATGTTCTACATTTTCCAAAATAATATAGGGATTATTTTTACCTCAACTACAGAGTTTCTGCAGCAAGAGCAAAATAATATCAGAGTACCATTTCGGTTTTCAAAAAGAGAAATCAACCATACAAGTTATCTGTAAAGGAAATGACATCCTCATAAATGCAATAGACAAAAAAGAATATGTAATCACAATCTTTCTTGATCTTACTAAAGCATTTGACTGTGTAGACATACATTAATTAATAACTAAAATAGAAAATTATGGTGTTCCAGGCCTACATTAAAATGACTAAAATCTTATCTACAAAAGAGAGAAAAATGTGTGGAAATTATACACAATTCAAATGGTAATATAAATAAAATCAGATCATCTTTTAACAAAGTGATTCATGGTGTCCCATAAGGATCGAAACTAGGGTCATATCTATTCGTTTTATATATATGTATATATATATATATATATATAAATAACTGTTTATTCAAAATAATAAAAGAAGCAGGCGAAATAGCCATTGAATATGCTGAATGATACCACAATTACAGTAAGGGGAAATATGGAACTTGAAGTACAAGATAAATCAAATATACACTTGAAAAAATCAGGAAGGAGCTAGGAAGCCTAGGGATGGTAATATGTACAAATAAAACAGAATGAATGTAAATCAGCTTAAAAAACAAAAAACCCACCCAATATTCAACTATTTCTGAACAATAAGCAAATACAACTAGTAAAAGAAAAACTTCTTAGGATTAATAATAGATAACAAAACTAAAGTGGAAAAAAGATATTGAAGAAATAGCAACAAAAATAAATACAGTACTATAGATCTTAAAACAATCAATGCAACAAATGGGTAGAGATAGCTTAACACAAATATACTGTGCCTTCATACATTCTCATTTAAGCTATGGGGCAATGCACATGAAAGAACAATGCAAAGAATCTTAAGACTACAGAAACATGCCATTCGAGTAATATGTAAACTAAAGAAGATATATACTTGTAAAAATTCCTATAAAACACTAAATATATTAACATTTCCAGCACTATGTTGAATAGAAAAGTTAAATAAGTTATGTTGTATAACAGTACCCCCTGAATTTTTTTGTAAAGTGCACATACTCATGTTATTATTTATACCATATATTTATTTTTATTATCAATCTGACGATCCTTGAAAATTATGCAATGCAAATGGAGATAATAAAGAGAAAGAAATATAAATTATTTGTAGTAGTGCTAACAATAGAAGGCGCATTATAAGCTTTGGTATTAATACTTGTCAGTTTACTTATGGTCTGGAAGGTGAACTTTTTGATTTTGTATTTTATATTAACTACATAATGGGCAAATCACATGATCTGACACATAGAAAAGTTTCAGAGGTAAAAACCTTGATTAAAAGTGATTTGTTTTCAAATCGAGAGATTTCTCAAAGATTGTTGGAGTCTGAAATTATCTGTGAGGTGAATTAAAAAGAAAACTGAATTTGGTACAAAACCAGCTCACAAAGGAAGAATAAATGTGGGTGAAAGCAGATTTTCACACCAAGAGATATGCATTGCTTGAAAAACATCTGTGAAAGACACAGGTTTGTTATTACAAAAGAAATTCAATTCAAGCTTAAAGAGAATGGAATTGCTTCATCTGAAAGAATTATTAGGCGTAAACTTTCAGAAATGACATTAAAAGGCCATAGACCTGACAAGAAACCAAAATTAGCTCCTGCTATGGTTGCTAAAGAATCAGCTGGGCAGAGAGCTCCAGGATAAAGACCTAAACTTCTGGAAATTTATAAATATGAAAATCTTCATTATAAAAGTTTTTAATGAGTTAACCCTTATATTTTAAATGGATTATCTGGAAATAATGGTCACATTTGAAACAATTCAAGTTGGCTTCTTTTGTTTTGAGTTTGCTTTAGTGATGAAAGCACTTTTGAAATTCTTGCACACAAGCTCAGTTTGTATGAAGGCATCATGGTGAAATATATCATCCAGATTGTGTTTTGCAGACCATACATCACATCAAAGAATAGTATAGTCAGTCATCAGTTGGAAAGGCCCTGGACCTCTCTGTTGTTCAAGAGTCAATGAGGCAGGATCAGTACAAAGTAGTGTTGAGGAGTAGACTGCTGCCTCAAATAAGAGATTGGTTCCCAAATGGAGAATCATTCATATTTATGCAAGATGAGGCACGATGCCGCACTGCAAAATCAGTGATAGCTTTTTTGAGAGAGCAAAATATACCTTTGTTGACTTGGCTGGGGAATTCACCAGCTATGAACCTGATTGAAAATGTCTGGAAGCTAACGGAGAAAGAAGTGGCAAAGGAAATGAGTACTACAAAAATAAGGCTTATTGAAAAGATCATAGAGGTCTGGAATTATCATCCACATATACAAGGGGCAGTTCACGCAAGTATAAATAGCATGCCAAGGTGACGTTAAAGCATTGAGAGCTGCAAAGGTGGGCTCAACTCAGTACTAAAAGTTTCATAAAATTGTAATCATCTGATGATTATTCAGAAATACATCCAGTTGTTGTCACCTACGCATGCATATTATACTTCTGAATGTAATGTCTCAACATAGGTTACTGAAAAAAAAAAAAAAAAAAAAAAAAAAAAAATTTGCATTTCTTCCTCCTAATCTTATATTATATGGAAAAATCAAGGTTTGTCTAATAATATGGCCAGGTACTGTATCTTTTACTTTCTTAAGAGTAGAAACCTCCTTAATAGCTTTCTGATATTTAACTTCTCAATTTTTTTCATTTATAAAATCAATGTTAAAATCATTAATTAAAGCAGTGAGAATAATGTATTTATATTTTTTATTGAATTCATCTCCATTAAGGAGTAAATTAACCAACTTATAAATGAAACTATTAAAAACAGTAAATTTATGTGAAATATTGTAAAATAATACATAAATATAAAATAATATCCTCCTCTGTCCTACTCCTACTTAAGTACTTCTTAAAATGTTCAGTGTTGTTAGGCAACATTCACTTCCTCATGATACTCCTTTTGCATTTCTTAATTTTGTTTTCTAGCAAAGTATGTCTTATGTTCTGTTGTAGTTTTGTAACTATGATACCTTATGTGCAAGATAATTGGCTTGCTACATTTTATAATTCTTCTGCTAAACTTTGGTGGATAGTATTCTACAGTAAAGTATTTGCTATAGACCAACATCGAATTTGATTTAGGGTTAGGTTCAAAATTATATCAAGGGTTTGCTTTTACCCACTTATTTTTTAAATTCATTTATAGGAAATTTATGAGTTTATCCCCTTGTTTCTCCCTTTCATTTGCACATTTTCAAGTACACACTATTAGGCATCTGCAATTAAATGCCACATTGTTACATATGTGGCATTCAGTAAACTACATTAAACTAAAAAATGAGTTGAACTTTATACTCTTAAGCTTCCTTAATTATTTATCCAGAACAGATGGTTGAATTCCCTAAAATTGGACAATAAAACCATATTGGAATACACTTACCATCCTATATACTGAGCAATTTGCTTTTAAGTTGTATGAAAAATCCTATTCTGGCTTATCAATGGGCAATCCACTTTGTCTATTTCTGGCTGACCTCCTTTGAAATACACATCCCAAGTATATATAATTATGATTTAGATATATTGGCAATAGTAGACAAACATATTTATGATACTTTAAAGTTATTACATATAAAAAAAGAAAGCCATTAACTTTTCAATTGAAAAAAAAAAATAGGTGTTCTTCCCTTCTTGGATCTAAAACATTAGAAATAGACTCTTACTAGAATTTAGTGTTTACCAAAAAGACACTTACTCAGATAACTTTATTAAGGCAGATAGTTATAATCCAAGACAACATAAACAGGCAATATTTAATAGCTTAAAATGTAGATTGGTTAGCATGCCCCTAACTGCAGCTGAGTATGAAAAGAAATGTAAGCAGATTTTTAATACAGTACAGCATATGGTTTTGAGAAACACTTGGTGGATAAAGAGATTAAGAAGTTCAAGCTCAAAAAATTGCAGCAGCAAACCACCATACCTTTACCAATAGAAATACAACAAAATTTTAAGTTTACACATATCTCAGTGCCACAAGTAAATTTCAAAATTTTTAAGGATCACTGCTCTTAAGAAACCGGCTTCACTCCAATAAAATTGACAAAATTGGCCAAAGGAAAATCAGGCATCTATCTCAACTGTACACAATGCAACAAGATATACATGGAAAGGACAAAGAGGTAAATAGGCATAAGATTAAAAGATCATTCTAGAGATTTGCATAATAAGAAAATACTAATTTTTGCCTATATTATCACATTGAATTGAAAACCTGGGGAAAAAAGTTATATAAAGTCATCAAACAGACATGAGCGGTTGCAGCACAGTTTTAAAGTTCCAACCATGAAATAAACAAAAATACATAGCTAATAATGCATGTGAATCAACCCATAGACCTATATGTTTGGGAAAATATATTTATCAAAGAGAGCATGCACCAGATCGTAAATGCCAACACCAGGTGCATTTGACAAGTACATTACGCCATCTACAAGCTATAGATACGGGGAAGACAATGCCAACCAACTGTAGCTGAGCTACATGTCTTGTTTAAAAAAGTAGCAGGTGAAGCAATAATTGTCTCACCGCAACTCATAAATTAAATTTAATGAAAAGCAATTATGAACTGCGAAGTAAATATGGAAGAAAATCCTAACTATAGATTTCTTTAACCAACACTTCCATCCCCAGTTTCTCACTGACTCTAGCTGAAGATATGGGAAACATCCGGTGAAATAGGAAGGTAAATATTTAATTAATGAAGCTTAAGAACGTAAACTTCAACTTATTTTTTAGTTTACTTTCCAAGCTTTACTGTGTGGTTTGCAATTCTTAATTTCTTTAATTGTGATGTGCTGTATCATTTGTTAGAAACCCAATTTGAATAAGTTTATTTAGCAAGTGCTAACTAATTGTAAACCTTATCCAATATTAAGCAGAGTCATCAAGCCCAAAATGAAACAATTTTGCATTTTTATGTTTTATATTACATTACAATATGGTTAATTCTGCATTATTTGTTGTTCCATTAATTAAAATGTTCAAATATCTTCATAAATTCATTTATAAAAGTATTAGTGTATATTTAGGTTTTAGAGCAATAATTACTTTAAATGTGAGTTACCCAAAATAGCATTTTTGGACATAAATGGCTATTTTTCTCTGAAACTACCAGCTATATCTGTATAAAAATTGTACTATGTATCCATGACCATGTGAAAGTTGAATTTGCTCAGTTTATTTTAAAAAATTAAAATACATGACTTTTTTGAAATCATAAAGGTTAATATATAAAATAACCATTTTTCTAATCAGTATTTTAATGTCAAAGCAAATTGGTGTACATAGAAGGAATGAATAAAGATGTCAAAATATCATACTACCATGTCAAGTAGTTTTTGAGAAAACGGGTCTCAATTGATAAAACATTACTACAATATGGCTTGATAACTTCTCTTAATAAATAAATATAGACCAAATCCTGCTTATATTGTAACAAATGTACCTTTCAGAAAGATAATTCCCCCCAATCATTAATTAATCACAATACAAAGACCTTCATGTTCACTCAAACCAGTAAATTTAAGCAAAATCACTGATAATGGTATGTAGTGAAAAATTGCCAAGTGTGGAACAAAGGTACTGCGAGGAAAAGTGTTCCTGGTAGTCGCAACTGACATTTTTTGGATTATTGTAACTCTCATAAGGAAAAGAAAACTGCTGAGCTCAATAGAACATTTAAATAATACAATCCTTGAGAGAGATAGTTATTACCAATGTTATACTAATATAGCATGTTATTTTTGCATCAATAAAGTAAAGATTTTAAAAATCTGCACTTAAAGTTCGTTAGATATGGCCTGAATTAATTCCACATGGGAAGATTTACATACTTTAGTGAAATACTTAACACAAATATAACACCAATAAGGTCTTTTGTTCTAATGCATGAGTTTGTCAGCTTTTCAATTACAATTAATAAAATCCTTGTCACAAAAGTTTCACCTGTGGTTCCTAGAAATTTAGTTTTATTTATGGTCAATCTTTAATCTGTGGTCTTTGGCATCCCACTCTGTATTGGGCATGAAAGACTGCTTAATTTTACTAAAAGGCCTCTTAATAGGCCTGAGTTTCCATACGTGCCATTAATCTCACAGGATCGACTACTTTCCATCAGAAGAAAATCATGCTAAGAATTTTTATGTCCCAAAAAAATCTATTCCCCACTGCTGGGTTTGAACCTGTGACCTTGGAAACCAGAGGCTAGCATGCTTCCCTAGATTACAGAGGATGTGTAGTTGCTGAGCTTCATTAACTAACTTGTTTTTCCAAATTTGATAATGGGTGAAAGTATTCTTAAAAATTTTATACTTGTGGGTTTTTGCCCTCGTGAGTGAATATGTGAGCCTTTAAATGTGACAGCCTAGTAAAAGCCTTGTTGCAAATGTCACATTTGTGTGGTTTTCTCCCCTCATGTATCAACTTGTGTCTTTTAAGATTTGATAACTCAGTAAAATCCTTACCACAAATGTCACATCTATATGGTTTTCTACCCTCATGTATCAATCTGTGTCTTTTCAAATTTGACAACTCAGTAAAGCCTTTATCACAATTGTCACATTTGTATGGCTTTATGCTGTCATGAATGAGTACATGAGCTTTTAAATGTGACAATCTAGTAAAGGCCTTGTCACAAATGTTACACTTGTGGGGTTTCTTCCCCTCATGAATCAATATGTGTATTTTTAAACTTGATGACTGAGTAAAACTCTTCTCACAAATATTACACTTGTTTTGCTTTTTTACCTTATGTATCAATTTATGTTTTTTTAAACTTGCCAACTCAGTAAAAACCATATCACATATATCACACCAAACATTACATGTGATTGGCTTTTTGACTTCATGTGTCACTTTGTGTCTTTTTAGTTTCCACAACTCACTAAAAGCCTTTTCACAAAAGTTACACTTGTGTGGTTTTGTGCCCTCATGAATGTACCTATGGCTTTTTAAATGACACAAATATTTAAAATTTTTATGACAAATGTCACAGATATGTTTTTGGCTGCAGTCATGAGATGATTTATGTCTCTTCAAAGCTGACAACTGGAGAAAACATCTATCACAGGTGTCACATTTGAATGCCTCATGACCCAAGATTGCTTTGCAGTTTTCTTTATTGATATAGAGCCTTTTTCTTTTACTCTTCTTAAGTAAATTACGTTTCAAACAGGAAGCCAAACTGACAGTTTTCCCACCATCAGGTAATTCTGAGTAAACGTTTGGTTCTAATGATATATTTGTATCATCACCTCCTTGATTTTGATACTTTCTGGTACTTTCATATTCAGAATTATCTTTTCCTAAGTCTTCACTGAAGAATAAATGTGATGTATCTCTGGAAACATTCTCTATGTATAAACTGAAATTTAAGAATAATATCATTAGTAATTAACAGACAAGGTATGAGAAAATACCTTCAGTGTGAAAGCAATTGATTTGTTCACTTTCTATAAGTATCCAAGCATATATGCCTGTTAACCTTTTTAGTGACAGCGCGAATAGCAAAATGCTGTCTGAAAAGTACCAAGTAATTTTAGGGAGAATACAGAGTTTTAAATTATTAGTAATAAAATGAGTAGCAAATGAATAGAGATGAATTTTTTCATCTTTAAGAATTCCTGTGGTCTACTGCATAATATGCATTATCTGTATCAGAAGTTCTTCAGTATTTTTAAAAAATGGAAAACAAAAGAAAATTTTGAAAATAAAATTTAAAATCCCAAAATAATTAATAATTAGGGATACAAAAAACCTCAGTACACAGAAATTTCAGGCTAATTAAATGAAAGTACAAATATTTCTTTACTAAAACAGCATCCTGTTTTGGTCTGGTGTTTTTTAAAATACAAAATATTAATTCATGTAACCTGAAACTAAAAAAAAGTCACCAAAAACATACACATATAAGTATGATACCAGTATTAATGAAAACGGCATATAACAATAGGATACAAATGTAACATACATTACTGTACAATTTAGCGCTTGTGTTGTTGCGTATCTGAATAGTTGATTCACATTATATTCGTCTGGTTACATCTCCATAAATACATTTTGATAAGTACACCAATTATTTGCATGTGTGCAAGGGCCATTGTTATCGGATGGATTTTCATTACTGAAACTGGAATATATTCATTCCTCTCTTATGTCCATGTCAGAAACTCTTTCAGCAAGGTTTGAAAATTCAAAATCACTTACTTTCTTCTAATGCATTGTGCACAGAAGCTATTATTTTCTCTTTGGTTCATAACCTTCGGCTAGACAATGTCATGTTTCAACCAGAATAAACAAACAATGGCAAGAGAAATTCAACTTGCCGCTAATTTAATGCTTTGGAGTGAAGATAAGGTCCAAAAACACTCCAGAAAACCTTTCTTTATGGCTTTGCCATAGAAAATACACAGACTTTCTGCTAGAAAAAGGTAAATGTCATCACGATTAAATCATGATTGGCAATTTTCACAGAATTTTCGGATCAGATTAGATCGTAATTGGCACTAAAAGTGTTAAACAGCCATAAGAATCTAGATACGTTATCATGTGCTTAACTATAAGTGAAAAGGTTTCACTAATGTGAAACACTGTAGTAAGCAAATATTGGGTCTTTTGTTTCAAAATATTATCTTGCTTGATAGTATAAAGGAAATTGCTTTTATATTTGACAATATCAATCATGTAGGGTAATTATTTAATGGGTTATCAGATTTTAATTCTTTTCTATAAAATCTGCATTTTTCCTCTCTTCATTATGCACAGAAATGGGAAGTATTGAGTGTAACTGAATTGCCTACATTATTTATGTTTTATTTAATTTTGCTTGTATTTGTAATTTAAAATTTTTTTCTTCCATATTTACAGCAAATAAGAATAAAAAGATACTACATTCCAGCAAATACAGCATTAACTGTCAATTCCTGTTATGGTAACAAAACAAATTAAATACCTTAAGTGTAATTTTTAAAAAACACAGAATCGTAAATTAAAAGTGGATATAGGTGGCAAAAGCTTACAAAAGTATGGCACACAAAATGTCTAGGGTTTAATAACAAGCATCTCTGATGGAGAAATAAATAAATGAAGTTACTTATATAAATAGAAGACTGAGAGAATGGATGATTAATCGATGACACAAGTACGTTATTTTTTTTCTATGTTCACATAAAATACTGAATAACACATCTGGTGAATAATAATATAAAAGAAGTAATTACATATAAACATACAAATGCATCAAATATGTGGACCGTGCACTGGCAGAGTGGTTCAACCTTGCCTCTCACCTAGATGGTCTGGGTTCGATCCCAAGTGACTGCATGTCAGATTTGTGGTGGACAAAGTGGTGCAGGGGTGGGCTTTCCCTGACATTGCATTCCACCAGTGCTCCATCTTCAGTCCATGTATCACCTGTATCTTTGCCTGCAATGCCATGGTAGTAAAACAGACATTAAACAGTATGGAAAAAAAAATGTAATAAAAAATCGTAACTCTCAAAGGAATTGCAGTATACATTGCTATAATATAAGAAACAGAAAAAAAGCATTTGAGAGGAAACACTACTCATGAGGAAACACCCAGTAACCAAGCAGTTTAACCAACTATCAGTTGAATTAGTGATCGTTTTTCTATTTTTTTGTTTTTTCAGATAAGCTATGAGTGGAAATTGACCTGATAGTAGATTAAACTATGTAGCCAAGGACCTAAGAGTACACTCTGCTGCTGTATCTTTGCCCCTGACAGTTCTGATAGCTTCACCTACTTAATGTTGGATTAATTGTAGATGCAGTATTGCCAGAATTACTGGCAAATAACAGGTGATTATGAACCTTTCCAAACAGTTTTCACCAGATGAATTTGTTCTCTTGTTAACAAAGCAGAAAATTCACTCTTCCATTTTCTCACTCTCATTAGAGGGGTAAAAGGACTTTCATAAACATATGGTACCTTGGAAATGTCATTGCTTTCCTTATACCCATTAACCTCTTCATGGGATAGTTTAGAAACAAGCTACTCATTAGATAACAATCGCGTATGGCATTCCGAACTAAAAATATAAGAAGAAATGTAAAATTCACTGTATGGAAATAAATACTACCTTAATCTGAAAGAGGTTGTATTCCATCCAGATCAAAGTTCTGCTCTCCCTTCAACCTCTCACTTTACTACTCTTAACCCTTTTAGTGGCAAACACGATCTAATCATGATCCGAAAACTGTGCAAAAAAATGCCAATCATGATCTAATTGTGATAAGATCTTCATACGTTGTAACTCTTTTCAGCAGAAAAGACTGAGTATTTTCTATGTCATAGCCAAAGAGAAAGGTTTCCTGGGGTGTTTCACTGTTTCTTCACCTCAAAGCACTAAATTAGCTCCAAATTTAATTTCTCTTGCTGGTGTTTGTGTACGCTGGTTGAAACATGTCTTCATCTAGCCAAAGGTTATGAACTGAAGAGAAAATGATAGCTGCACTTCGTAATGCTATTAAAAAAAAGCAAGTGATTTGGAATTTTCTTACCTTGATGAAATAGTTTCTGACATTAACATAAAAGGAGAAGATATATATTGTAGCTTCAGCAATGAAAATGCATCCAATATTAATGGATCTCATATGCATGCAAATCATGGTGTACTTATCAAAATGGATTTACGGAGGTGTAACCAGACAACAAAGACAATGTGAATCAACCTTTCAGCTATGCAATAATACAAGTACTAAATTGTACAGTAATCCATGGTACTTTGCATCCTATTGCTTTACACCGTTCTCATCAATAGTGGTATCTTGCTTATGTGAATGGATTTTTGGTGACTTTTTTTTCAGCTTCAGGTTAAATGAATTCATTTTTTGTATTTTAAAAAATAAAAGACCAGATCACAACAGGATGCTGTTTTAGTAAAAAAATATCTGTACTTTCATTTAATTAGCCTGAAAATTCTGTGTAGTGACGTTTTGTATGCCTAATTATTGCTAAATTGGGGATTTTAAATTTTATTTTCAAAATTTTCTTTTGTTTTCAATTTTTTAAAGATATTGAAGAGACTTCTCATACATACAATGCATATTATATAGTAGACCACAAGGTTTCCTAAAGATGAAAAACTATTCTGCTCTCTATTCATTTTATTACTAATAATTCAAAACCCTGCATTCTCCTTTAAAATTGCTTGGCACAATTCAGTATTTTGCTCTTCACACTGGCACTAAAAGGGTTAATGGTGGTCTCTATCCATACCTAGGCAATAATGTGGTCTTCATTTACCCATGTTTCATCAAGAAAATACAGCTTCTGCCTTTCCTGTACGTATGCAAGCAGTTAACATTACATCCTCAAGGTCAACAATGATATTCTTACTATTTCTTTTCCAGTTTCATTTTTAGAATAATTTCACTGAATTCATAATATATTACCACATACTTACAATAAATTATGTACTTTTCACAATATAGAAGAAATTATTGCTGATTACCCATGAAGCTATAATAAATAATCAAATTTACTTATTACAATTAGAGAAATGAAACGAATATAACCATACAAAAACAATGTACTTTTCATTCATGGTTTAAAATTGTAAAGGTTCTTCTCCATCTATATCTTAGCAGTCATCGTTTTGGAAGCATTATCATTTTCACTCATAATGTTTCACTCCCTTGTTAAATAACATTCTCGTGCTTAGTCCAAGAGCTGCTAAAAATTTGTTGCATAGTTTTACCTCTCATTCAAAAAATTCCCAGGTCCTTCGTAATTCCAATACCTAGCTATTAAGTGGGAAACCTTCACGCAAAGTATTTTCACTTTGCGAACCATCATTTGGTGATTGCATTATTTTTTATATTGCCTGCAGTGCTATAAGTAGTAAAAGCAGGCATTACAATAAAAGAAATTATTTTTTATGCATTGTTACACTTTAAATCCCTATAAATTATATGAATGAAGTGTATAATAACTACAAATTATAATAGCTTGGAAACCTCTTGGAGATCACAAACTAAAGCATAGTTGGGATTTGAGTGGAAAAAATAAGTAATTAATGCTAATTGACCTGACAGTGGGTTAAACTATGATGTCTGGACCTTACTACATTATAAATCACCATTGGGGTCTGTCATTTCAAAATAATTTCAAATCTCCTTGTGATTTACTGGGAAACATGCCAGTCTGTTGGGGAATTTAATGCTGTTTCAGAAAGTTGTCATAGTAGTTCAGTAATTAGAGCAGCCAGCTAGAGACTGGGGATATCTGTGGTTCAAAAACTGGCTATGGTATTGAATTTTTTGATCTAACTCCACCTCTGTATCCCATATTCTACACATGCCCTGTGTGGAAAAAACAATTAACACTAATGGACTTGATAGTCGGTTAAACTATGATCTAAACTACATTGCCATGGTTGCTTAGTGCTTAACACAACTGGCTAGAGACCGGAGATCCATGGTTCAATTACCAGCAATAGCATGAATTTTTTGGTCTGACTAACTATTCAACACACTGTATGATGGTTATGAACTATGTATTTATCATCTAATGTAATTTTGGTACAGAAGTTATTGATTTGCATTATGAACCAACATTTTTGCCTAATATTTTTTTGGGATAGTGTTTAATGCCGGATTTTACTACCATGGTACCGCAGGCAATAACAATGGTGATATGTAGAATGAAAATGGAGCACCAATGGAATGCGATGACATGGGAAACCAGAAAAACCTGTTCTTGTACCGCTTTGTCCACCACAAATCTCAAATGTAGTTGCTTGAGATCAAACCCAGACCGTCTAGGTGAGAGGCGAATATGATGCATCCTTTATATGCATTATGAAAGTGAAACAAAATGCAATTGTTCTAAGTTATCATACAATGTAAACTGCACTGAAAGTTTGGCAATTGGAGCTCCAGCCCTTAGAATGAGAATATCAAGAATAAAACTACAATGTGGTGTAGTTTATTTTTATGGCTATTAGATTACATTTAAATGAACATGTTATAGTGTTAACAATGGAGCCATAGCATATACCGACAAAAACTTTATTATTAAACAATTCTAATTGAGTAAAACATGTTAAAGTAAATTTAACTCTTACCAAATATATACTTTTGTACTCTGCAGCCTGGGATGCACTCACACACTTCTGATGATGTGAGTGAAAATTTAAAGTGACCATGAGTGGCATAAAACATTTAAAAGTGGAAGATCACTACAACATATAGTAATTTGGTTATATTTTAAAACCCTACCAGAAAGGATGCCCAAATCACTACAGATCCACTTCATGATATAATTGAAAGTTAACTGTCTGGCTCTTAAACTGTTTTAACTATAATTTTAGGGGGGAAAAATATGTGTTCTATTTTCTTCATATGTCCTTCTCTAACCATTGCTATTCCCATAATAGTTACACACATGTTTTCTCTTATGTACTTTGCATTAAGCAAGATATTAATTAGTGCAATTGTGCCAGTAAATTTCAGATGAGGGAGGTTGAAATTACAAAGACATCTTTAAAAAGTGGTTTATTATATGCTAACAAAGAAACTCTGAAACATTTTATATTAACTACAAATAACAAGGCATACTTACCACAACACATGTTTTAGAATGCTAAAAATTAAAATTTGATATAAATTGTCTTTACAAAGTGTTTTACTTTTATTTGGACAAAAGTTTTGTATCTTTTATGCTTATCAAAAGGCCAACACTAACACATTTATTCAGAATCAAAAGTGATTTTCAGCATATATGTACAAAACAAAAAATTTGCATTGAGCATGCAAATATTTTATATGCTTATATCCTTATACATGTCGAGAAATTAAAAATTAAAGGAACAATTACAAAATAAAGCAAACTTTGCAAGGCTAACAGAAAGAAGAGAAAGCATAGTCAATAATATGATGGTCAAAGAAAGGTTCAGAGAACAGCTCCATAATACCACTATCAGAGTATATGCCATTTTGATCAAAGGACTACACTGCTGTTCAGATAGTAGTTCCATACTTAATATCAAGAGAGAATATGACAAACTTCTGAAGATAGTTGCTGATATAACTTGATTAAAGAACTGTGTTAAACAATTTCTGTTCAAAGAATATATATATCACTAAGAGAGAATGTTACAAAGTATCTGAGGATAGTGCTAATAAAACTTTATCAAAAATGTGTTATATTCCTAAGTCTACAAGGCAACCGTTCCAGCTTAAACAAAGACAGTAACCATAACACCGCCCCAATGCTGAGAACAGCATTCACAATGCACATATTACCATTGCCACACACCACAAGCCCAGAGAAAGCCATGAGTTTGAATGCTCTCTGATTATTATTTGATGACACTCCGTATCTTCAATGGATATATAAACGGACTAAGAGAGAATTATAGCTACCTGGGGATTGTCAGTGACATAGCTTGAACAAAGACTGTTTTATACATCTTATGTTTAGAGACCAATTACATATTGAAGTCTAAAAGTGAATATGACATGTCTTGGGACAGTCACGAATGGAACCTGTTCAAAGTACTATTTTAGTTTCCTTCTATTCAAACAACGGTTCCATGGAGAGGTAATATCTGTCTGGATATTTACTGATCAACTTGATCAAACAGTGGTTTTATTTTCCTTATGTTCTGACAACAGTTCTATATCTAACTCACAGGTAATATAATGGTGGGTATATTCATTGGCAGAACTTAATCAAAAACCTGTTTCACTTTCCTTAGCCTCAGACAGCAGTTCAATATGTAACTCTGAAAGGTAATAATATAATGTGTTTAGGGATAGTTACTAATGCATGTTCATCAAAGGACCATTTTGAGTCCTGATTTTCAGACAGTTCATTATCTAACACATATTATGACAGTGTATCTGGGGATGTTTCCTGCCAGAAATTAAATACTCATTTTACATTCCTTAGTTCCACGTGTCATGCTGACAGGTTAGTAGTGCAACGTGTTTGGAGATGGTGATCAGAAAATTGTTTTATATTCCTTATTTACAGACATGAGTTCCACATGTATCACTGACAGGTAATAACATAAGGTGTCTGAGGATAGTTACTGATGCAACTTGATCAAGGAACTGTTTTATTCTCATGTTCAGACAACAGTTCCATGTGCAAAATTAAACTGAGCGTTATTTATGAATGCTCTTTAGCTACTATGTTTCTCATTGTCCCATTGTTTATTGGATGTGAAAGACCGCATACTTTTGCTCAGAGTTGCACATGCAAAGCTGTCACATAGTAATGCCATGTATCTGTTGGGTAATAATTTGGTCAAAGAACTGCTTTACATATCTTAAACCAACAGATGTATGTCTAACATAGAAAGGGAATGTGATAAAGAGTCTAGGCCACGCCGTGGCCGAGTGGCTAGACCACTTGCCTCTCACCTAGAACGGCCCGGGTTTGATCCCAAGCGACTGCATGTGAGATTTGTGGTGGACAAAACGGCGCTGGGGTGGGTTTTCTCCGGTTTCCCCCGCCATCGCATTCCACCGGTGCTCCATATTCATTCATGTATCATCAGTTTCACCGTTCTGTGGTGCCATAAGTAGTTAAATCAGGTGTTAAACACTACCAAAAAGAAATAAAGAGTCTAGGTGTAATTACTGATACAAGCTATCAAAGAACCTTTTTTTATACCCCTCATGTTCATACAGCAGTTTTGTATCTAACGCTGACAGAATATGGAAATGTGTCTAGGGGATAGTTACTGATACAACTTGTACAAACAACTATGTTATACCCCATATGTTCAGAGAAAAATTCCATTAACAAGAAATATGAAGCATCTAGAGACACTCACTAAACAATTTGGTATAGAAATTTCACCTTGCTCATTACATATGGAAAATAGTTCAATATTTAATACTCAGGGAATCTAGATAAATATAAAAGAAATTGGAACTCCTTGTTCAAAGACTATAGCAGAAAACTTACCCTGGTGTATTTGGGGTGTAAAGGTCTTCATCTGCTCCATCCTGTAACAGAATAATTTGTATCCAAATGATCTGTTTCTACTGTGACATTGTTATCTGCAGAAAACTGGGCCAGAAATTCCTCTTGTTTAATGAACAAATTACTTTATATCAAAAGTATTAAACAATATGTCATGCCAGAAGTTAAAGATCTTGTATGCTGAAAAGCAGTACAAAGTATTGCTTTTAAAAAATCTGCTTTCATAAATAATTAAAGAGAAAGATCATATTAAAGTTTATCCATTGGCACCTCAGTTATTTAATATTCAACCACAATAAAATCATTAGTAATTTATTTTGGTACCAGAAAACAGTGAATTCTCTGCAGCAAATAAACCTGCTTTTTATTTTTTTGTATACCTTAGCATATGAATGAAATAAATAAAGGGTGGTTTAAAAGACACACCATCACTCAATGTACAATATCTATCATGTTAAGACATGTTTTACAAACTTTTCTTCCTATCCCAATTTCATCAAACTTAGGAGTTGTGAAACATATCTTAACATACTATACATTAGAGAAGCAGAGCAAGCGATAAGTATGTTAAACCATGAGTAATTATTAAAACAGAAGTTTTATAAAAAAAACATTTAATATTACTAAACCTACTACATGAGAGTATGACCTATATTAAAATTTTCAGTTCAGCTTCATTGTAAATGTTCTAAAAATTAAGTAATTTGTAACAAATGGTTTATCAAACATGCTCAACAAAAAGCATCATAATATCTACTGTCCTTCAAGCTACTATTCAGGGACCTATCAGAATTTTTACAATATTGTATTATGAAGATTTCATGAGAAGACTATTAAGGAAAGCAGCATAATTCCAAATAAGGTCAAAAATAATTTAATACTATGCAAACCTGATTTACCCAAAATATACTGTTTACCAAAGATCCATAAGAATGATACCATGCATCCAATCATCTAAAATATAGAAGTTCCCACCTTACTAATTACCAAAATGATTGGTAAAAGAATTTGAACAATTTGAAACATTAAGCATTGAGAACTCTTTGGGGGACACTGGGAGTAAAATTTCAAAATTCCATATTTCTTAATGAATTGTTTTGAAATTTTTACTGTGTATGAACAGCTATACGAATAACATGTACACCAAATTTCATTTCAATTGGACAATTATTTTATGAGATGAATTATTTTATAAATTTGATAATGCGATTAAAAGTTACATATTCAAAATGAGATACGCGCTACATTATTTCATAAAACTGTATCATATTTGTGGAAGTTATACTCTGAAACATGTGTTACAGTTCTATGTTTAGACAGCTTAAATATATTTGCTTATTAGGCTATAAATTTTTTTTAATCTGCAAGAAATGTTATTATTAAAACTTAATAAATTTTTCTAACAAATAATTTATTTTTGGAATTTCTACTAAACATAAGACACATTTTGGTCCACAGAATTGTTTATCTGTTATTTATGAATACTTCTGGAAATTTTCATTAAATTTGAAGCAAATCTGTAGCGCGCTTCACATTTGGAATATGAAAAAATGTAGTTTTGAGAAAAACACAGTTTTATATAGAAATATATTGTTAAGCAACAAAAAAGATTTCTTACATTCAGAAGGCTCCTGATTTATAATCATTTGCTCCTTTGTGATACCTTCTGGCCCTTTGTGACACATTTGTTTCATTTTATCACATATGGCTGCCTTCCTTGTTGCGATGCGTGATCTCCTGCTCTCATATAGGCGTGTGGCATCTCGAAGCTGGCTAATCTTGCAGGTTTCTGCTGACCACACCTCACCCCTTACCACAGATTTCAGCTTATGAGTGGCTGAACAGCCCATGTTAAAGGCAGAAACACCATTAAATGCCCCAATAATTTTCTAGCCGCTTTTTGGAAATGAAAATTTCTTTAGGACAGTTCTTCCATATAAGTGAATGGACACTTTCATTGGAATTTTGAGTCCCTTCCCTAGCACACCATGCCAGTAGTTCATTGCAGGTTAGTCTCTGATAGATTGGAAGAATTCTTCTAACCATGCTATCATCAAACTGGACAGACATCTTGGTATGACTCTGTGGAGTCTCACCTTGAGCTATGCTTTTATTATAGATGCACCAAGAGTCTGTCCCTATGGGACATTTTTGATGTTCTGGCTTCTGGTCTGCTGATCTATAATGGTAAAGGGTGGCATATATGGCATTCTTCCTGGCAGTTATATCTGGTCGATGTTTCTGGATGGCCAGTCTGTAGTAGCTCGTCAGTTTCTTAAATGTTTCCAACTTGAGCTTACCACGGCCTCGACCACCCAATCTAGTGTCAGTAGTGTCTTTCTTTAGCTTGAGGAAGGCTGTTGTCATCATCTTAGCTACATGATTAACATATTCTTCCTTCACTATTTCCACATCATTACCATAAATTGCCACTTCATTCATGAGATACAGTAGTGTATCTCATTTTACACTGCTGCACAGACCGCTTCCACATAATGAAGGTTGCATGAACCTTCATAGATCCTGAAGCACCATTCACCACTTTTACTGTGGTCTTCTGCCAGATTCATATACTCAGGTGTTTCCGGATCCATTTCATTGGCAATGGAGACACAATAATGACTGGATCTCATAGCCTATGACTAATCCTGTCAAAATGTCACCACCAAACCTACGCCATATAATGAAGTGTGGCCACGCTTGTGCCAAGTACCATCGTAAGACAAAGCAATATCTAAAATTTCTGCAGCCACAAGCGAGGAGTCTACTGCTAAATGTGCTCTTTGAACCATCAGTCTTGAATCATTTAATTCTCCTTCAGACTGATGGCCTCAACAGCATGTGGCTTGTAAATGTTCTTGAGTCCAGGCAATGCATGAACATGGACATGCAAAATTTCTGCTTATACCTATGACCAACCCCCATGCTCAGAAAAGCCTCCACACCTTTTCTGTTTACATTAAAAGGTAGGCGCTTTGTTTGTCGCTGAACATAAGCACGAGGGCTGGTATAAGTTTCTGCAGAGCAGTGCCCACAAGAACCACACACCACATGAAGTTTCTTAGTAAAGCCATGTGTTTCTTTAGTAAGCACTTTCATGTCAGCACAGTCAAATTCAGGGCACTTTAAATTTTTAAAAAGCTCTTGCATTGCACTGCCATGAATTAGCAAGTAACCAGATTGGTCAGTTGGCTCTAATGGTGAAACTTGAGAGAGCTTCTGCTCAGATTTTGTCTGAGAGGGATTTACATTCTGTAACAGAAATTATTTTCTGTTATTACTATTATTATTATTGATTGAAAAATAAACATACCTTTGGATTCTGATTAATTTACCTGCATATGCTGCTCCTGTAGGTTGCAGAGGCCCTCTGAACTTGCCTGAAATGAAAATAATATCACATTGGAATAATATCATTGTAATATATTTATAAATGCATAATATTTAATTATATATTTATATATACATGTACAAGTTTATATAGTATACATGGATGTATTATATGTGGCTAAATGACTTCTAATGTATAAAATGTACGCTCATATATATTATATCTACATTTATTTTAAAATACTAACTCTTAACCTAAAAACTGCAGATAAATTACCTTGCTTTCCATGGCATTGCTAGTTTCAGCACATAAACGTGCATGCTCCTCAGGTCTTGAAGAATTCTAAAACAGAATTTATGTTAGGGGCATAGTATGGGTTTAATAATATTTTGTGTCATGTAAGTATAACATTGGTGCTCATTTACCTACCTCAGCATTTGAACTTTATCTGTTCTTCATAAGGCTTTCTGCCAAATTCTTCAAATGCCTGTTTCTTTTACTATTTCGAGACTTTGGAGCATACCACCGTGAACTTACACTGTGCATTGTATAGATTAATAACCACAATTTCTCACAAACCAACAAACTTCATCGAAAACTAACTTTGTCAACAAAGCACTTGGACAAATAGAAGTTAAAGGTTACTGGCCGAATCAAACGACACATTTTTTTTTTTTTTTTACGTCCTTTAACCTGGTTTGGTCATATCGGATGGTTCGACACATATTATACAGATATGTTAAACGCATAATAGATAATTTGTGCTAAGATGCATGTAAAAAGCATTTTATTGTTTCTAAGGGCAACAACAATTCCAAAGATTCAAAATTTGTTGAAATAAAAGCATTTTTAACTTTTGTTTTGGCTTTTTAGATTATATAGTTGTCATACTACAGCCCAGATGACAGCACTATGCAGACACAATTTTCAAATAGCAGTTAGCTTTGTTGCACTTCAAAGATTCCCGTTTAAATAGCGATAAAATGCGTAATACTCTGACTGTTGCAAGGGGGCGTGTCAGACGGATTTAAAGGGATGAGAGCTAAGCGCAGAGTACTGTTTAAAGGGCCATAATGATCATATGGAGAGAGGGATTTGAAAAACTATAACTGGTCTACATGCGCAATACTTCCAAGAATATTTTACAATAAAAAACAATTTTTGATTTTTTGACCAATTTTGCCCAAAGTTTCACTCCCAATGTCCCTTATTGGAGAGGTCGTAGCATAATTTGACATAAAATCTTTGTTCGCGAGCATCCCAATGAAAAAATACAAAGTTGTTAAAGAAAGTTAATATGACACCAGAACAAATTCAAGAATACATCAAACTGACAGATCTTTGCATAAAACAAAACAAAATAGTTTCATATTTTTCACACAGTGTTTTCAACAAACTGCAGATTTTACTATAAGCAATCCTCTTCTCTCAACTATGATTTATATATGAGTAACTTAGAAATCCAAATCTTAAAAGCCTTCCCACAGATCTACAAATTCTGGTATAGATATGTGGCTGATGTGTTTGTCATCATTCCTAAAAAAAACTAATGGATGATGCATTAAAATTACTAAATAAGCAAGAAAAATCTGAATATTCACCAGTGAAGAAGAACGAGCAGATGTTTACCCTTTTTAGATTTAAAAATCATAAGACCTGAAACAAGCTTGGAATTTGGCATATACAGAAAAGCAACATTTGTTGACAATCATATAAAACGAAACCAATTTAACCCATTACAACACCAATTTGCCATATTTCATAGTCTAGTTTATAGGCTGATCAATGTCCCATTGAATACAGCAGACTATGAAAAAAAAAAAACAAAAAACAAATATGCACACACTCATCAGGTTGCCACACTGAACAATTTCAATACAAACTTAATTGAAAAATTGATTTATAGACACAACAGGAGTAAAAGATTACATGAAATCACCACTCTGGGATAACTGGAAAAACCTCAGTTAAACTTTGCAAATTTACTTTTCCTCCAAAAATTATTCTGGAGATCTGAAATGATATTTGAAGACTTTACATGAAACTGGCTCCTCAAAATAGATATAATATTCGGAACTTATTAAATCATCCTTTGAAAGTTACCTATAAAAACAAAGTAATCACAGATTTATAAAGGGAAGGCAAACAGAAACATGGAAACTGGGATGAAAGAACACTTGAGAAGCATTAGGTACAAGCAGATGGACAAGTCTGCAGTAACAATCACTTTTGATCTAAAAATCATAACATAAAGGAATGAATATGTTTGGTAAAATATGCAAAGAAATCTTTGGAATCACAAATTTGGAAAATATCTTCATCACCAAGGAAGGAGATTCTCTTATGAAATTTGAAGTTCCCAACATGAATGACATCATCCTATTGGTAAGGAGATAAGAGGGCAGACAACAATGAGCTGGACACAACCACCAGGTGGATGCAGCATCAGTCAACCTCGGACTGAAGACAGGGTTAAAGGTACCCTGAAACCAGTCTTATCAAACAAAGGGGAAGTGGAGCAAACAGTGTGAACAGGTGACTCAGTTTTTAGATTCTAGTTAGTTGTCCACGTAATCCAAACAATTATCAAAATGGCTGACACAAAAAGTTAAAAAAAAAAAACAACTATGCATCAGCAATCCATATGACCTAATAGACCGCCTAAAAACATCACAATGCAACCTATAGACACAATGGTTTCACTTCATGTCACCTCCTTAATCCCCAGCATTCCCAATAACCTCATCCTTCACCTCAAAAAATAGCAGCAGTCAATACAGTTACCCCCAGATGAAATAGAAAAAATATACAATACTTACAGAAATATGCTTCACTCAGCATTTCTTCACTTTCAATGGTAAAATATACATACTAAAATGTAGTTTAGCCATGGGTAACCCTTATTCCTCCTTGAAATCCTTTGAAATACACATAACAAAAGCCCTTCCCTCCATCTTCAAAACATAATTCTGCTACATAGATCACATTTTTGCAATAAAAACCCCAAAATTGGAACATGCTTTAAAACTGTTAAACCTATATCATTCCTAGATCTCAAAATAAAAAGAGAAATTAACACACTCTCCTTTGGTATCCATAGAAAGCCAACACATAGTGATAACTACATAAAAAACAACAGCTACAACCCAAAATCACTCCATCTTAAACAGCCTAGTACACTGCATTATCAATTTTCCATTACACTGAGAAAAACATAATCAAGAATACAATTACATAGTAAATACAGCAATCAATTATCCAAAATTAGTGGACAAAAAGATTCAAAAACACAATAGCAGAAAGAAAATAAAGGAAGCCACCACTATAACACCTGTAGAAGAAAAGAAAAATACATATAAGAAATTTTTATACCACCCATTTTTCCACAAAGTTTTAGAAATTATTCTCCAAATAATATTCTAGCACCCCAGAAGACATATAACCTTATAAATTCATTAAAAGCACCTCCAAAGGATCCAATACTCCAAAAAGAAAAACCAGGAATCTATCAAACTGCAATTGAAGTACACATTAGAAAAAACAAAGAAATATCAGCATCCAGGCCAAAGAACATATATACAACATAAAAAACAGAGAAGATAGCTTTGGAATTTCAACCATGAAATAAACAAAAACACAGAGTTCAACATCCCATAGACCTGTATGTTTGGGAAAAAATATTTATCTAACAGAACTTGCTCCAGATCATGAATTTTGAAATACTGCCACCAAACACATTCAACAAGTGCATTATGCCATCTACAAGACATAGATACGAAGACAATGCCATCCACACCAGTCAAAAAACTGCAGCTGAAGATAATAGCAACGACTTTTGAAACATGTCCTGTTTAAAAAAAACAGTAAATGAAGCAATAAGTGTATAATATAGCTTTCAGATCTTCTGTTGATGTGTATGATGATGATAATTGGTGTTTAAGATGTTAAAATACAAGGTCATCAGCACACTTTATTGATGTGTAGAGTGTATTGCAAAGTGTTACAATGGAAACAACTGTTGGGCCCAATCACATAGAAACATTAATGCAAGTGCAACACGAACACAAAAACTTCTGGTCAGATTAATGAATGGGGCATTCAATACTATTTTATTAACCTGAACAGGCAGAATATCACCTGGTACTCACATCAAACCTTGCTATCTCCAAGCTTTCATGTTTATGCTAACGTATTCAAGAGAAAAACACTATCACACTGCGGAGAAACAGAGAAAAGGGCAATAATGTCAATTGATGAAAGTCAAGTACTTTATTTGAAAATCTCTTCATGACAAAAAATGTAACTCTTAAAAAAGTTTTTCATTAAACCAAATATTGGAAAACATATTGTGAATGAGCTGATATATCAAATTAGGTTTTAATTATTATTATGGTGTTTTCTGACAATGAGAAAAACTTTGAATCATCATAGTTTATGAACTATTAGTTTTCTTCTATGTATGGGAAAGCAAAATGTAGTGTTTACAAACTTAAGATAACACAGTTTGTAATTAAATATAATGCACTACTGCATCACCAATAATCATTATAGTCTCTAGGTTTAACTGGTTTCACACAAAAGTTATCTTGTTTTCATGCTTAATGTTTTGCTTGCATTGAGAATAGAAGAACAAATCTGAAGTTCATTTTATATGCTTATGTCCTTGTGTTAATGTTTCTATGTGAATGGCCCCTTATTTCATATGTAGAGAACATGAGTGTTTGGTAATATAAGAAACACTGAATCAAAAAGATTCATGGCTAACTAACATAAAGAAAATTATGTTGAAAATTGGTTTAGGGGATATGAGGCAAGCTAAACCATAAAATGGGTTTTGGAAAGAAATTAGGTTAGGAATGGAAGATATTAAAAGACAAAAAACAATAGCAAGTTTCAATTCAAAAAGCTCATTGGCAATATATAAAAAGTTGAAAGTAGTTTGGGACAGGGAAAACTAGGTTGATGTATATGATCAACTATGCAAGTGAAAGCTTTGTATGGGCTAGAACAGGGATGGTGAAATTGAAGAGTTTGAGAAAAGAGACTGATTTGAAAAAATGCCCCTTGTGTCACCTGAAGGATAAAGAATGGTATATAGTTTTAGAATGTGAGGAAACTAGGATGCTCAAGGTGAAGACAGGCAAAAAAGAAAGGGCAATGTTACCAAAAGAATTCAATCAATAATGTTAATGAATATAAAGTCTAAGAGAAGTTTAAATGTAATTAGAAATTCTTTGGGTATAATAAGAGCAAAATGGTTGAGGAAAATTAATCAGCAGGATGAAGGTATAATTTAAATTATATAAGGTAATATAAGCACCAATGCAGATCAAAACTAGTACTGCTGCCTTGATATGAATAGCTGGCTCTACAAAGGCTAGAGGAAGACAACCCTGACCACAAATTACCCGCTCCTTCAGGTTGGGGGATAGACATGAAGCTGACGACCTCATACTGTAAAACAAAATTGTTGAAAATCTCCAAATAAAGAATGAGAGCCAGATAAATTATAAAAGGAGCAGCAAGTAAACAGGCTTAAGAACTGAAATATACTCTCCTTATATAGCAGTGGAGCATTCATAAACCTTATGGAACAAGTTATGCAATACAATATTGACAATTAGCACTGCAAGAAGTAAGATATCTTGGAAAAAATATCCTTGAAATAAAAAGAAGCAACATATTACAGCTGCCACCCTAAACTAAACCAGTTTGACATTGGATTCTTTGTGAGTAAAAGTATAAGAATCCGGTAATTGAATTCCAACCCATCAATTGGAGAATATTTAAACTTAAAATAAAGGGACTCTACAGCAACTACAGTCTAATCAATATACACGTGCTGATGGAGGCTAAGAGTGAAGATGAAAATTATTCTTTCTATGAATAATTTGAAACAGTGTATGAATACCCCAGTCAAGATATAAAAATAGTACTGGCTGATTAGTATGCAAAAGCAGAACACAGAGAATTTATAAATATTACAGGAAAACATACCTTACATAAGAGTTTTATATTAACAGAATTAGAATGCTGCGTTTTGCCATATCAAGGAATATGATAAGAAATGCCATGTTCCCACAGAAACATATTTTCAAAACAACCTGGAAATCTGCAGTTGGAAATACAACAAACCAGACTGATAACCTTCTAATTGACACAACACACAAGAATGAAATGTTGGATGTTAGAAGCTTTAGAGGAGCAAATGTTAATTCAGACGATTTTTTAGTCCTCAGTAAGCTCTACTGCAGTGTCAGTAGAAACTTTATTCATAAACAGTTAAGGACAGGTAAAATATATGATATAGCGAAGCTAAAAGATCCTGCAATTAGAAATGAATATCTAACTGCCTTGTCAGCTCAAGTGATACAGGACTGCAATACCTCACCTGAGCCGATAAGCCAGAGTTCATTTAAAGTAATGGAAAAAACGGCTGAAAAAAATATTAAGGAAAATAAAAAAAGGACTAATAAACATTGGTACAACAAGGAATGTGCTTAAAATACAGAAGAAAGAATAAAGCATATATAGAAGCAATAAATAAAAGAACAAGGAACCCAAGAAACTGAAAAAGAGAGAAAAATGAAATCAAAAATAAGGACATGATCTACCATGAAGAGTTATTTAAAGAATTGGAAGTACAACACCAATTAAATGCATCTAGACAGTTCATAAACTGACGAATACACTATGCATAGAGTTTAAGCCAAGAATTACAATCTGTATGGATGATGGTAAAGCAGTCCTAAAATGCTGGAAATTACATTTTTAAGTATCTATTAGAGGTTATTAGAGCAACCAATAGAGGAGATAAATGAACAATTAAAAATGTAGGACCAGTCAGAACAAGATCACATACCTAGCGTGGAAGATATAATAAAGCAACTTAAAAATAACAGAGATCCAAGACCTGATAATTTGAAATTATCAGTATCATTTAAGGTAGCTGAACCTATTACCTTAGAAAAGGTCCACAATATAATACAACAAATATGGAAGATCGAGACAATTCCACCAGACTGGGAGCAAGGAATTATATGCCCCATTTTTAAAGCAGGGCATGCTACTGTGTGAAATAATTATAGAGGCATTACACTACTTAAAACATTATACAAACTTTTCTCTATCATTTTATAAAGCCCTATGCAGAGAAACAGACAGGAGCCTATCAATGTGGATTTAACTGTTAATCTGATACTTATTTTAAGACAGGCATAGAAGAAGGAGAGAAAAAAAAAAAAAAAAAAAAAAAAAAAAAAAAAAAAAAAAAAAAAACATATGAGCTCAAAATTGGTACCTATCACCTATTTATAGATTTTAAAGTTGTGCATGATAGTATTGATAGTTAATGACAATTTAAAGCAATGGAAGAATTTGAAATCCCAGGTAAACTGATCAATCTCACAAATACACTTATATGAAATGTACACTAAGGTCTCCAAACCAACTATCTGAAGAATTAGTGACATATAAAGGACTCCTACAAGATGATGTCTGTCATGCTTACTTTTTAATATAGCCCTTGAAAAGGTGACCAGAGTATCAATAATAGATACAAGAGAAAACAATTTAATAAATCTATACAATTACTAGCATTTGCTGATGACATAGGCATAATTGAGCAAATTTAGATAGAGCAAAAAAGGAAGCATTTAACAGACTAGATAAAGCAGCGAAAAAGATGGGATTAACGATCAATGAAAATATGACTAAATATTTATAAACAAGGAAAATACAGATAAAGGAAAAATCAATTATAATCAATAGCTATAAAATTTAAAGTGTTACACAATTCATATACCTTAGGACCATCATAAAAAGTAATAATAATATAACAGCAGAAATAAATTCAAGAATGATAAATGCTAATAGATGCTACAATGGCTTAAAGAAGCAGCTTTAATCCCATTTCCTTAGGATAAAAAAATAGCATAAAAACAAGTGATTAGAACTGTGTTATTGTATGGACCATAGAGTTGCACCCTAAGTAAAGAGTATATAGAAGGTAAAAAACCTTTGAAAAGAAAGTATTAATAAAGATCCATATATATCCACATACATGTGCACGAAATAGGTATGTGGCATATCAGACAAAACATCAAACCATACAATTTGTATGGGGATCCTAATATAATTCAAGCAATTAAGGTCAATAGAGTGAGATGGTTAAGGCATCCGATAAGGATGGAGGATACTAATCCATGAAAAAGGTCACTCTTACTGATCCACTCTAGGCAACCAGAAAAGTTAGACCACCAATAAGATGGCTTGAATATGCAGAAAAGTATCTTTAGGCAATTGAAGTAAGCCATAGGAAATAGGAAGCACTGGATAGACCCAGGTGGATGAGAATCATTGGAGCAATCTTGGCCTAAGAAGACTGTAGAACCAAAGAAGATTCCTACTCGTAAAAGTATGAAATTTTCTAATGGGCTATTCCACTTAAAAGAGACCTTTGCAGAACATATACTTAAATTAATAGCAATGAACACATGCATTTTATACTACTGGTGCAGGTTTGATGGTGATGCTTTATTTTTACATTTCACAAAATTATTTTCTGCATTACCAACTTCTTCCATTTATCATTTACTACACCTACTAAGTACTTAATGTTCAATGTTGGCTATCTTTTTTTGTAACTGTCCCACAATTATGTTTTACTCGGTGGTACCTAATGATTTGTAAATCTGGGGTGTTAAATTTCAATTGATGCATCTATCAAATTTGGAAAATCCACTGTATATAAGATAGTTTATTGAAATTTATACCAGCTATTATGAACAGTGACAGTGATCTTTTTCTATGTATCAAAATTTGAGCTTGCACAGTAAATTTAAATAATACATTTTTATTACTAAATTCATTATTCTATTAAAATGAGTCAGTTTTAAAACTACTCAATAAAAAGTTCAAGTTTCAATGAAATTTGCAAATTTATCTACCCTTACACTTTTAATGTGAACTCTAATTACTATGCAAACATTTCTAATTTTTGAGTCTTCCAAAACTCTTGATCTGTTTAAAGTTGAATGGTTTACTTCTCAAAATTGGAGCTATATTTTGAAAAATATATGATCATTTTCTTAAATGTGCTTTTCAGTGGCAGTAGAAATTTTTTTAAACAAATCAGTAAAAAACTTGCACTAGGTGGACCATTCTGAGTAAGGAGAGTGATTAAAACATTTACAATAAACAAGATTTAAATTTGGGACTACCTGTTACTAAGCATGCGTCTGCACATTTAAAGCTTCAGTTAATAGGTAGTTAAAGTAGGGTAAATGGAAAAAATGATACGCTTTTTAAAAATTTAGAATTCATATTATTTTATTATGAAAAAAAAAATTTGTTTATTTTGTAATAAGGATCAAATTGTATTTCTCTAGGTGTAATGCTTCTTTTTATATTCACTTGTTCCAAATGGTAAGGTAGGGAATGCAAATTCTGAACCTGAGTTTTAACATTACAAAACCATAAGTACACTCTCTAATGCTGTCGTTCAAAAACATTTAATTTAGACCTATTTTAATTAAAAATATTTTTAAAAAATCAAACTTTTGTAATTCAACATCCTGAATAATCTGATTTATTTTCTTGGTCCCTTGAACTTCACATTAGCCAAATTTGACTGTATTTATTTCATTTTTTAAAACATTTTAAATCAGTTTCTCTAGTTTTAGTGAATTAAAATGATTTTACTACATATTTTGTGCAACAAATAAATACAGTTTTACTAGGGTATTCACAGCATAAATGGAGGAACCACCCCTGGTTTTACCAATAGTTCATACACCAATGACCTATCAAATCTATTTATCAATCACAGTACTTGGTGTATCAGCTCTTCTTCATACATGTTCTCTATTTCTTACGAATTCAAAATATTTTCCCTTCCCTATGATTAACAGCTATGTAGAAATTCTTCAATTATGCATAAAAATTATTACAAAGCTTTACCTTATAATTGAAACTCGGCATAAGTAGAAAAGAAAAAATTTATGCTGATAAAACTTGAGGTTTTGATGGAAACCACTTTCAAATGCAATACTTAGTAAGTACCTTTTCTTTTAGGCAAATACCCTATTATATTTACTTATAAATCATAATTCATAATTATATGTAGAAGTTAATTGTAAGGTTTAAAAATATTCTAACGCACTTAGTTTGTAAAGCTTACCGTAATGTCATCATAAAGAAGCAGGTTTTCAGTTGAAGGTCCCTCTATTTCCCACTGTTCTTCTTTAATTTGTACTTTGGGTTCAAATTCATTGTCTTGTCTGCTTTTATTATAATTCATTATAGGATCATCTGAAGGAAAATCTCTCATATTCAGTGAACCCACATTGGAAGCTGTACTTTTTTCTTTAAATTCTGTTTTGGTATCTATATCGCAGTCACTGTCACATGTAACAGTTTCACTCTTTACTTTCTTTAGGACTTTGGAAAAAGACTCCCTCTCATTCTGTGAACAAAAGCTGGAAACCTCAGCACATTCTTCAATTTCTGTTTTGATACGTACATCACACTCACTGTCGCTTGTAACAGTTTCACCAACTTTAATTTTTAGTCTCTTTGAAAAAATCTCTCTCTCATTCTGTAAACAAAAGTCCAGGAAACAAGACTGTTTGTTGACATCCATTTTACTAAGGTTGTATCCGTTCTATTTTTCAACTTTGGCAGCAAGTCTGTAGAAAAAGAAACATATTATTAGTAATAAACTGAAGGCTTATTATATTTCAATGTTGTTTACTTCTAGATAGTTGAAACTACATTGCAGTGCAACAAATGGAACAGAGCATATGCAAGTATAACGTAATGATGATAATTTGAGTCCTTTGTTAAGTACAACAATTTTAGTATCAAATACCACATATATAATATTAAGTTTATGGAATACCCTTCTTTGAGCCCTTTAATGTTCACGTTCCTGCTCTTATCCATTAAATTCTTTCTCATTTCTCTTTTCTGTGTCATCCTCTGTAGTCTAGGGATTCTGCTAGCCTCTTATGGGTGCTCTTTAACTGCTGCAGTTATTAGTATTCCATTCTATAAAGGGTGATTAAGACCACTTAATTTTGTTCAGAGATCTCTTTAGCTTTTATGTGCCATAACTCTATGATGTGAGACCAACAGCTTTACTTCCCTATTGAAGGAAGAGAAGCTAAATCTTTCTACATCCAAAAAAAACCACTGTCCTCCACTAAGTTTGAATCTGCAACCTTGGGAGCCAGAGGCTCACATGTTACCTCCAGAGTATGCAGGATGATATAAGGCAGTGATTCCATGTTATTGATTTATAGCCCATAAAAAGCTCAGATTTGAGAGCTAAGTGGTCTTTCACAACCAATACGGATTGGGATGCTGAGGGAAAACAATATAATACAGACATGACAAATAAGAAAAAATAAAATTGAGTTTTATTTGTACATGTTCTCTAACTGCTGTGCTCCTCAGCATCCCAATCTGTATTAGGTGTGAAAGACCACTTAATTGTAGTTTCTATATGCTCTGCAGTGAACAACAAGATTTGTTATGTTTTTAAATGCTTTGTTTTGCTGCTGGGGAAGCTCAGGTTTTACCAGGGTTCTAAAAGGGAGGACCAGTGGATTAAAGGTTTTGCAAGTTAATATCCACATCTGATGCAAACCCTAAGAATATTCTAATTACCTTCCATTTTAGCTTTTCCATTTTTAACATGTAGTTTAGGAACATTAGCTTCTTTCCAATAAAACTAAGAATCACGTGTTATAAGACAGTAAATTTGCATGACAACTATTCTGCTAAGCAATAATAAATGAAGTATTCATTGGATGCCAGCCACTACCAGCATAATATTCAATAACATAGCCAGATGTTGAGTGGGTTCCCTATAAGGAGAAATGAACATGAAATGTGCATAAACATGACTACATAAGCATCTAAATATGAAATTACTGTTTGTGAAATAATGAAATGAATAGCAACAATATTGGAAAAGAAAACAAGTAGATTAACATAATTCAGGTTTAATTAAAGCAAACAAGAACTGCTTAGTGAAATTTGGCACAAAATATGAAAAAAATGTTGATCTTTTCTCACTTCTTTTGCAGACGATTTTACTTTCATGCCACATAGAAAGTGATTTTTTTTTTTTTTAACATCCAAGATTTTAAAGTCACAAACATTAAACTATGTTCCAAGGAACATTTCATATAGCTTATCAAAAAATGATTATGAATAAAACAAAATATGACCTGTTACATTCATATGATTTTCTCTAAACCCACAACTGCCTATTCTTACAGCTATTGCAAACTTTCTATGAAGTCATTCTTTGTGATCATCAAAATAAATCTTTGCAGAAATAGTTTCATTGCATTTTTGTACTTTTTACTATTTGTTTGTTATTGTTGTTGTCATTGTTATTATTTACTATTTCTTTTGCTATCATTATTATTACTAAATAATTTCAAGTGATTACAATGGTTAATTTGCAATAAGCATGGAACATGTATAAGTATTCATACTTTTTGAATAACACAAAAAGCTGGAAAAGTACTGTATTTCACTCACAATTAATACAAACATATATAAATGAGGTACATTTTCTATAAGAGGATTGAAGTGAAATGTGAAAAAACATTACTGAGACATGTACGTTTCTGTAGTTTGTGTGCAAAAACACAGAAATGAAAAACAATAAAATTGGGAAGCAAAAAATGTAGATCAACAGTATATAAATAATCTTTAAACTGAAGAGTCCATACAACTAGACAATAAATTTCCATGCAAAAATTTGAGAAAACAAGGATAAGAAAAATCTAAAATTACTCTATTAGAGGGCCACACTGGACAATGTATTGAATGTCGTATTTTTAAACCCAAATAAAGTTTGTTTATATCTGACAACTACTTACTAATTGCTCAAATAGTTTGTTAATAAAATTATCATCATTTACAACTTTGTATTTACCCACATATAAATTTGACTGGAGAACATTACCAGGCTATTTTTATTAATTTTTTCCCCCCATTTTAAAATTTTAAATCATTAATGCCTAACACTTGACTTAGAAATGCATATGACAAACATGTGCCATCTTAGGCAGCGATTTATAATTGGTGAGGCAAATTTAACAGAGACTGGTTTTTTCTTAGAGCTCTGAATTTCATGAAAAATGGCATGTTATTTATGGGCGCCCTTTAACTGCTATAGTTCTCAGCATCCAATTCTAAATTGGGCGTTAAAGACTGCTTAATTTTGCTCAGAGGCACGGGATCAACGGCTTTACTTCCCTTCCGAAGGAAGCCATACTAAGGATTTTAACGCCCGTTAAAATCCATCGTCCTGTCGGGTTTGAGCCCGCGACCTTGTATATGAAGTTAGCATGGTAACCATTACACCACAGAAGGTGACTGAATTTCATGAGGGACATCCAAGTACTGCTGTTACTGAAGAATTGCTGCTGTTTGCATGGTGCTTGAAGATGATTGAGGGACATCTTATAATTTATATGGGTGATATTGGGCATTGATATGAGTCAAATCCAAAATATTTTACATCAACAGTTATATGTGAGAACACTTGTTGATGAATTCCAAATAAACTGACTCCTGTTCATCAATAACACACTGATTGGTGCAGAAAAACTCTGGAATAATACCAACTCAGCACTTCAAATCTGGTTTGGAATATCATTACTGTTGATAAATCTTGGATTTATTGTAATAAGCCTTAAGAGGAAAGTCAATTAGTTCAATGGGTCTTTCAAACAAAACCTATGCCTAAAAAGTCAAATGAATTTGGTAGCGCTGGAGAAAAACGTTTGCTTCTTTTTCTTCTTCTTCTAAGCTGGTGCATGTTGCTACAATAGATTTAGAAAATAGATATACCATTACCTCCAATCGGTACAAAAATATTAAAAGTATCAGTTTACATTGGTTACAACAGTTTAGCACATTTAAAAACTAAAAGTAATATTATCCACTGTGGGGCACTTAAAAGAGAATAATATTATGCTTTGTATTGGTTGAATTTTAAAAGGTGCAAGCATGAAAGGATAGCTTTTCATGTGAAAGGAGCTCATTTTAATATGCATATTTATTTTAAAGCAATGATGCAAGTAAAGAATAGTTCCTAATATAACACACTTAAAAAGACAAGTAAAGGCTATTATCTCTTCCAAAGCATTTAGAAGCCACAATGTTATAAAACATTTTGTATTACAATTCACTTTAAGGGTAAAAGGAAAATATAGTTTTGCATATAAAGGGAAATAAATCATGCTTAATTGAACCTTAAAGACCAAACATAGGCATTTTAGTAACACATTATACAGTGGAACTCAGGATCATTTGAATGCTTATGATTCAAAATCACTCAATGTTTCTTGATCTCTTGAATTTTGGTATTAATGCAATGTAAAAAAGTTACATGTAATTTGTATTTCATTCTTCTTAATTTGAAGTATTTGTTCAGAAATATAAGCAGAAAATTAATCTAAATGCAGAAATTTAATATCAGGGATCATTGCTTCAGGGTTTTTAGTTTTGTCAGAATGCAGTTTGGGAGTGGAAGAGCTTTCTCTAGCTGTCGGGCTTGAGTTTCCTACTGTTCAGTGTGTTGCAAATCAATGTCACTATGTCTCTTAGTAAACCATGTGTCCAGTACAAAACTGTAAATTTTGTGAGAAAGTCACCGTCATTTGAAAAGTTGAAAAGGGTTTGAAGAAGAAATCTGAAATCATAAAAGAATACAGAATTCCACCGGACACTTTGTCAGTTTGTCTCAAGAATAATAGGATAAAATGTGCGAACCTGTAGGCCTACAAATTGTTATTTCAAGCTGTACCCTAACTGCATTATTTTTAATGTAAAAATAAATAGAATTTCATCCAACAGGAGAATTTCTTTAACTTATAGCCATATTAGGTATGGATATAAATGTTTATGTATTGCTAAAATGTCAATTTTACACGTCAATTTTGTAATTCATTGTTTTGGATTTTTTCTTTGTTCTTATCGCTTCAGTTCACATTATCCAAATTCCACTGTAGTGAGGGAAAATGTATAAACAATAAACTGCTTTAAAGTAATTTTATGTTGTTACCAAAGTAAACCAGAAACTATACCATGACAAACCATCATTACATACAGGAAGTCAAACAACCGAGAATCTGGATGCCTAAAGGTCAGCACCATGACGATCTAGCATGCAGTTTTGACCTAGCATATTGTGATTTTTCTTTGTTTCCAAAGTTTACTTTGATTATAGAATGAATTTCAGGCATTTTGTCCACATGAATCCCCTAATTTGCATTGCTTTTTCAAAACCCTCAGAAATAGTTTCCTGAAACTCCATTTTTACCCCAATTTATTTACACACACACACACACGCACTTGATAAATCTCAACATAATCTTGGAACCTGTCATTAGCAGCAGCTCCCTATAGCCTAAAGGCCTGCACTCGCCTCATAAGCATTTTTTAAAGAACAACTAGAAAACACATGATCCATTCAACTTAAGCTTACTTTAATACTTTGACTGACACAAAACAGCAGCTGCTTTCCTTAGGTTCATTTTTACACTTGAAAAATAGGTACTCTGCAAGTATCTGTTTACATATCTGTGTTTAATAAATAGCTGAGCAATTTAATCTGAAGAAAACTCAATACATTAAAAATAACTTGGTTCACATTTACTTTGACATGTGCATTACATCATGGCCATTAGTGTATCTTTTCCAATTCACAGCTGTTAACCAACTCAAAATATTGCATGACCGTATCACATGATCAAATCCTGGAATGTCATTGGCCACAACATTGGTTCATACCATTGGGTAGAAGAATTAACCAATGAAATCATACCTTCTGGAGCATTGATATCCTTGGGTTCACCTAGTAAAACACAAATTTTTTCTAAGTCTGGGAAATTAGTAAAAACTTAAAGAACCACTTCTGAAACATACTCCAAATAGAACTATAGCTCAAAATTAAGTATAAGTACATCCAACACTTGGAAAAATTTATAAACCTGTTCTGAAGTTAAAGTAAACCTTTTCCCCAAAAATGAAAGATAAAAATGCATTGAATAATTTTTTGGCCATCTGATGAAGCAGCGACACTTTATAAAAACCCGGTTTTTGAAGTATCAGGAAGAGTGATATCATTGCTTAAAGAGCTTGGGTGTTTCTTCAATACATATAGTTCTATTGAAAAGCATATGAAAATAGAGAAAATCATATGATTTGGAGTTTAAAAGCACATAAAGCAGAATATAACAGCAGTTATGTTTTGCCGTTGCTCCGCAACATCTAAACCACATCCCTTGGCTATGCCTTGCATCATAGGTTCCACAACAATGAGCTAATTTTGCCACTTAGGAACCTCAACAGGTAAGTGTGACAACATTTATTACTATTCTGCAGTGATGAGTGACAAATTAACAGATAGGAAGTACACCTGCAAGGGATATCAGCACATTGCTTTTGATTACAACTATAGTTATTGAAGAAAGTGCAAGGACTGTTTTCATCAAATATAAAATTGTATTGATGTCTTATGGGAATATTTTGAAACACCTCAATTTCATAAATTTTTAAACACTAATTTTTGTTTGATGTTGTAAAAATGTGCCATGCAACCGTCGTTTAAGGGATCATTCTTGAAAATCTTTACAAAGATAGAGGTGCATGTATATGTGTATGTGATAGAGAGGGGGAAGGAAAGAATGGCATACATAACAAACAAAAATATCTAATACAGACTTGGTATTTAAGTTTCCTATCTTCCAAAGATGAAATTTTCAAAAAGATTTTGAAGTTTGTTGATATTTCTTGTGTAGCTTAATTTAAACTTTATGTAGTATTTAATCTATGTGTTTTGCTTCCTGGTATTGTTACTTTTGATAAAAATTGGCATTTTTCATATTTTTTGCCATATTTCGCATTTAGTTAATGCTTTCTCAAGCATTTATGGACATACATAGTGCACCTTACATTATTTACTTTAAATTTGATTTATATTATATTGATTTACTTTTGTTTTCCTGTATTACTTCATTTCATTCAATGTTTGGGACACAATCCAGGCATATTTACCTATTTATAGAAATAGTTTCAATTTAATTTCCTCTTATATAGAGAACATGATCTTATTTAACGTCTGACAATGTTATCATTACACGGGTAATGACTCGCATCCAGTGAATACATCTTCTGAAGTTGGTACCTACGTAATTTAGTGTGCTCCCCTGAATTAATGAATAGTTGCAGAATACATAATTTATTAGCCTTTACTGATTAATAGATTATTTCTCTTTCACTCTTGTGTTGCGGCCGTAGATATAACTTCATTAAAAACACAAATCCTCTATAAATTTACAATCTTGTAAAGTTTAATAGTTTTAATTGCGGGAATATATTTTGACAAAATATTTTTATTTGAACCTTCCGTACATACCCGACTGCTTTGTCTCGTTAACAATGTTATGTTAAAAGTCGCCGTTTGGAGTAACTTGGAAAACAATACGAAGATAAATATCACAGTAAATATATGGGAAACATTACTTACATTAATGTAGGATATCACAATTCAAATAATCTGTTGGTAAATTGCTGCTTGAAAAGAACAAAACAAGGAGAACAAAGAAGACATAGTAACTCGCAAGAAGAACATATCGAGCCATAGCTGTTGAAAATGAAATATAGGTTAGGTAAAATGATCTCCCAAAGAACTTCACTCCCCGAAGACCACTACCACACAACTACATTTCCGAGAATTTAAGCGAAAAGTTATTCCTCATTCTAAAATATCAAATAATAAGATTTTAGAGCAGTTTACAGGCTAATCACAAAGAATTCAACATATACATTTACCATGGAAATTACAAAATGATATGGTATTTTAATCAAGTTGTAAGAGCCGTTTTTGAGACAGTAGAAATATCCAACATTTTGTATGTGTGTGTGTGTTAAAGTGAGAGTCTTACCCATCTTTGGAAGATGGTAATCTTCAAATCTAAAGTTTGGTGTTCTTCCTATTTATCGGTTTTGAAGTGTCAGCTTCACACACATGCACGCGCGGCTTTTTGTGAAATATATGACATGTTAAATTTGCATGACATTTTCAAGCCATGTCGCTACAAAACATTCTTGCAAAAACGTATTCTTCTACTCTGCTTCATGTTAATAGAGTTAAATGTTTTCAGAAATTCCTTTATTGCAACTTTCTTTGAAGGTATAAGAGAAACACAGAAGGATTAAGCAATAATAAAATCTGTTAAAATTGATTCCCCATTAGTCTTTTAATATTCGTTCTTTTTGCATGAGCATCAGATAAAAAGGAATGGTTAAAATCAGTGAAACTATTTGACAGTTTCGATGAACAATAAAATATAACACGAAATGGTTGATGGTATTCAAAAACAACTTGTCATAAGTTGAGTATTTTAAGAGAGACGCGTTTTTAACTTAAGATTTTGTTTATTTCTTCCAG
Organism: Hymenopus coronatus; assembly: GCA_030762935.1. NCBI lineage: Eukaryota > Metazoa > Arthropoda > Insecta > Mantodea > Hymenopodidae > Hymenopus > Hymenopus coronatus. Next base: position 28,714,115 of record CM060899.1, on the reverse strand, counting down.
TTTATCAGCTAACGAATATCAAACAGAGTAGATGCCTTACAAATGATGACGACTTCGCAGCATATTTCCACAAAATTTAGGCTATTGAATTTATTTATGGCGGCGCCACGACCGAGTGGTTAGACCGCTCGCCTAGCACCCAGGCAGGCCGGGTTCGATCAAAGTGCTCGTATGTGGGACTTGCTGTGGACGAAGGTCTGAGTGGGTTTTCTCCAGGACCTGTGGAGAAAATTGCATCATCACCTTTCGTATCATCCTTTTCGCTTGCATTTCATATCACCCACTTTATCACGCTCATGCCACTCGTTTCAGGTTCTCCATTCTGTAGTTTCGTGCCGTTGGCTCCCCGACAGGCTTCTGACCCCAAGACATCTGTTTCGAAGTCCTGGGGGGGGGGCGGCGGTGGTAAGTCCTAAATAAGGAGAGGGTATGCCGACTAAGAGAAAAAAATCGTAATGCATAATGTTCTTTTTATATATATGGTCGAAGACTGAACCTAATACCATTGGTTTCTGAGTTACTTATACTTTATGCTTAAAATGTTTTTTTTTTTTTTAACTAGAGAATTCAAAACCGCACTTTCTAGAGTATCTCCGTAGAAATGTTTTGGGTGGTATACATCCCTTACCTATTGTCGTTTAGTCAAGAGAATGTTTCTGTCCTTGAACTGCATCGTGTGGTGCAGTGGGGAGCTTTTTGATACATGCAAATAGCGCAACTCAAACAGTTGAAAACTGTCAACAAATGCAGTTGAACTGCAATCAGTTACATTGTAGCAACATTCTCATGTGGCGTATTTTTATAGTGTTTAACACCCGCTTTTACAACTATGGCACTGATGATACATGGAATGAAGATGGAGCACCGGTGGAATGTGATGGGAGAAACCGGAGAAAACTCACCCCTGTGTCACTTTGTCCATCACAAATCCCATATGCAGTCACTTGGGATTGAACCCGGGCCATCTTAGTGAAAGGTGAATGGTCTAACCACTCGGCCACAGTGCGTCCCGTGGTGAGGTTTCGTGGGTCTCCAAGAAAACGGTATTAACTAGTGATATGGCTAGCTTTCGAAAAAATCTTATGCTGCTTAACGTATTGTGTCATTATCTCGGGAAAGAAATCATAAGTTACTTTTGAAGTAGGGTGTAAAGCGTCAGTGCGAGAGAAACTAGCAATTGAGCGCTATCTTAGGTTTGCTTCTGTCTACCATTAGCTAATTTCCTAGGCCACTTATATGTAGTACTAAAACTTGTGTTTTATAATCTTACCCGGCATGCAAACTTACTTAAATATATCCATTTGCATTTTGTTGTCGCTGATTTGCTGAGGTCTTCTCGCCGTAAATGGGTCCACGTAGCACGTGGTGAGAACAGATGACATACCTTACATGAAAACATAAGGGGAAAAAATGCACTACTACTGCAAATATAGTAATGGAAAAGCGCAACAAATGTATAAAAAAACGTATAACTCACAATTATGGATTATCCGGTAATCGAGCAATCCCTTCTATATCGGAATTTTGATTCCACGATGTCAGTTTCGCTGCCATGAACTTTTGGCTAGGCTAATGACAACGCTCTTAATAATGTATCCATATTGCCATCCAGCTCCCATATTTTGTTTATATCTTTGACCAATAGTATTTGCTCCTTCCCAATGTTGTCGTTTTTTGCGATAATCTTGTACTAAGTTACCCCCTAATCTCTGGCAGTTTGAATGTGGTGTTATTTCTTGCCACGATACTCTTAATTTGACTCCAAATGAGTTCAATAGGAATTAAAAACTAATGATACGGAGGAGCTCAACCGTATTTATCGACAAAAGCTTTTGTTGTTTCGTCAACGACATACTTATCACAAACGCTCGCGTACTATTTTGAACAATTATAACTTTACAACTGATCTGTCGACAATTTCATTTTTTTATATTTAGGCAATTAATGATATCCTTTTTAACAGTTATTTGGTTTGTTTCTACATGAACACTGTGATACGGAGCATTGGCCATCACAATTTATGCTAATGGATTCTAATTTCGGCAAAGCATTCTTAAATTACTGTTGAAATATGTACATAACTTGTGCACAGCACTTTTTACTTTCTCTTGCCCCGTATGTACAATGTACACAGGGATAGAGAAGTATTGCATTCCACCCAAAAATTCGATGTCGAGTGAGTGAGTGAGTGAGTGAGTAGTGTTTAAGGGCCCGTCGACAACTAGGTCATTTGGGCCCGAAGTTAAGAAAAGAAACACACATTAAAAACAAATCTAAAGAAGAAAAGTTAAAATGTGCTAAAAACCCTTACAAAGGCACACACGAGAAAAGGCACGGGTGATAAAAAACTAAGGCTGATAAAAAACCAAGGCTAAAAGGTTAAAAAACTAAAAAACACACAAAAAGTGGTCCTATATGGTAAAAGAGTCTAAAAAGTTAAAAATGCTAAAATTGCACACACGCATGAAACAGGTCAGATGTCTTTGCTGAGGCCAATAGAGGCAACAAAGCGTAGCACCATATCGACGGAATTGGCGTCGTCGCATAAAATGGCAGGTAATGAGGTACCCAGGCCGATGGATTGCCGTTCACGATGAAATTTCGGACAATCAAGCAACACATGTGCCACAGACAGACGAACATCGCAGGTCTGACATATAGGAGCTGGCTCAGCGCGTAGAAGGTAGCCATGTGTTAGCCGCGTGTGACCGATACGCAGACGCGTAAGGATAACCTCGCGGCGCCGGTTTGGCTGGCAAGATGTGAGCCATGGCTGTACCGTGTCTTTGAGTATGCGAAGCTGTGTACCTGCTAAGTTTTGCCAAGATTGCTGCCAAGCTAAAAGAAGAGACCTGCGAAAGTAACGTGAAGCATCCCCTGAGGGCACAGCCACTTCCGAATAATCCTGCAAGGAGCAGGCAGCCTTGGCAGACCTATCCGCTACCTCATTACCTGCAATACTGACATGACCTGGAATCCACGTGAAGATGAACTGGTAGCTGCAAGCAATCAATTCAGAAAGGCGAGATTGAATGCGCATAACGAGTGATGAGGAGCCAGTACACTGCTGCAGAGCCTGTAGGGCACTCAAGGAATCGCTGCAAACAAGAAAACTACCAGGTGCTAAAAGCGAGATAAAATCTAGAAATTAAAAGATAGCGTACAGTTCGGCGGTGAATACCGAACTGGCGTCCGCAAGGCGATAATTCTGTGTTACTCCATTGAAATAAAAGGCACAACCTGTAGCTCCTGCCAGCTGGGAGCCGTCAGTGAATACCGGTGCATATGCCCGGTAATTGCTTAAAAGTTCGTAAAACAGTCGCTGAAATACCTCCGGAGCGGTCGAACGTTTCACAAGGTTGGAGAGGGTCAGGTCGAAACTGGGACGCCTCAGTTGCCAAGCAGGTTCCGGATAAACAAAAACACGCTCCACAGGAGGCAATCTGAGACCCCTATCGGAGAGCAGTTCACGAAACCGAATACCACAGGGGCGCGAAGCAGTGGCGTTCCTCAGATAGCGATGTGAATAATCCGGGCGTAACACAGGGTTAAAACAAGGATGGCGGGGGTTCGCAGACAACTTAGCAGCATACGAACAAAGTAAAACTGAGCGACGCACTGCCAGTGGGGGTTCACCAGCATTGGCATACAAGCATTCCACATGACTAGTGCGGAAGGCTCCTGTAGCAAGACGTAAACCGATATGATGAACGGTGTCTAAAAGGCGAAGTTTAGAGGCGGTCGCTGCGCCGTAAATAAAACAACCGTAGTCTAGTTTTGAGCGAACGAGTGAACGGTACAAACGCAGCATCACTGAACGATCGCCGCCCCACGACGCACCAGAAAGCAGTTTGAGGATCCGCAGCGATCGGTCACAGGAGGCACGAAGGTATCGGATGTGGGGTACCCAAGAAAGTTCACGGTCAGAAAGTTCAATTGGAGGTCAGGAGGAGGGTGTACTCCGCGAAGACGGTGGAAGTGTATGCACTGAGTTTTCGTAGGCGAAAAACGAAAACCATTGCGAAGCGCCCAACCAGCGATGGAGTTTATGGAGAGCTGGAGTTGTCGTTCGAGATGTTCAGTGCTGTAGGAGCGATAGTACAGCGCAAAGTCATCCACATACAGTGACGATGATATCCCACTACGAATCACGCTGGTAATGCCGTTGATGGCCACGGCAAAAAGCATAACACTAAGAACGGAACCTTGGGGTACACCGTTCTCCTGAATCTTCTCCCGCGAGAGAGTATTGCCAATACGGACACGAAAGCGGCGCCGCTGGAGAAAGTTGCACAGAAATAGCGCCAGATGGCCGCGTAACCCTGAACTGTGCAAATTACGCAGAATACCGTATCGCCAAGTAGTGTCGTAAGCCCTCTCGAGGTCAAAAAAGACACTCACGACTTGCTGCTTCAGAAGGAAAGCATTCCGTACATAAGCTTCCATACGCGCCAGGTTATCAACGCTTGAACGACCGCGACGAAATCCGCACTGCTCCGAACAGAGCACTTCGTTCGCCTCCAACCACCAAGTAAACCGAATACTGATCATGCGTTCCAAAGTCTTGCAAACGACGCTCGTGAGGCAAATCGGCCGGTAAGAGGATGGGAGGGTCCGGTCTTTGCCAGGACGAGGGATAGGAATGACAATACCCTCTCGCCACACAGGCGGGAAAACCTGTTCGCGCCAAATGCGTTTATAGAGGTCCAGAAGGAATGTAACGGCTGCAGGTGGGAGGTGAAGCAACATTTGTCGGTGAATATCATCGGGACCAGGAGAAGAATCCCTCGCAGCGTGTAAAGCATGAGTTAGTTCCGCAAGGGTGAAGGGTGCATTGTACGGCTCACTACAGTCACTAGTAAAATCAAGGCGAAATCTCTCAGCAGCTTCCTTAATGGGAAGAAATGCATTGTCGTAATTGCCCTTTGCACTTGTCGCAGCGAAGGAGGTGGCTAGAGCGTCGGCAACATCCCGTTCGCTGGTGAAGGTGGAGCCGTGAACGGTAAGGCCAGGGATGTATGTCCTGAGACATTTGCCGGTCATGCGGCGCACCGAAGTCCACACTCTCTGTGAGGAGCTCCTGCGAGAAAGCGAGGAGACATATGCTTTCCACGAATTCCGCTTGGCATTACGAACGATATAGCGCGCCTTAGCCCGGGCGGGTTTGAAAGCAACAAAGTTCTCCGCCGTCGGGTGTAGGTGGAAAAGCCGAAGAGCTTTTTTACGTGCCTTTAATGCCAAGTTGCAGTCTTCGGTACACCACGGCACTGGAATACGCCTAGGGGTAGAAGAGCTCCGAGGAATACTGGATTCTGCGGCGAGCAAAACCGAGCAAGTAAAATACTCCACCATGTCTTCTATGGAGGTACAGCCATCGGAATTGAGATTGAGCAGAGAGGAAAACTTTTCCCAATCAGCTTTGGAGATAATCCAACGGGGATGTTGAGTGGGTAAGGGATATTGTCCCGAAAAACGAATGTCAATGGGGAAATGATCACTGCCGTGAAGATCGGAAAATACCAACCAATCCAGGAAGGGTAGTAAAGCAGGGCTGCAGAAAGTTACATCTAGGGCGGATAGAGTGCCATATGCAGAAGATAAGAATGTGGGTGCACCGGAGTTTAAGAGTAATAAACCAGACGAGTCGCAAACGTCTGCTATTATTGTACCTCGAGCATCGTCAGCAGAAGAACCCCAAAGAACATTGCAAGCATTGACATCGCCCAAAAAGATCAGCGGCGGGGGAATTTGTGCTAACAATGCCCGAAGCTCAGTGTCTGAGATCACATCGTGCGGCGGCAAATAGACATTGCAAACAGAAAAGCAGATGGAAGGCAATGTTACGCGCACAGCTACCGCTTGTAGCGGGGTGTTGAGTGCAATACTGGCGGCAAGGATGGTAGGAGCCACGAGAGTAACAACACCGTTACAAGCATGCTGGCCACCAACAAAGTCGTGTCTGAAAGATTGAAAATGACGAAGTGGAAGGGTATGGTGGGGATGTAAGTGGGTTTCCTGGAGACAGAGGATTGAGGGTGAACGCTTGTTGATTATATGTTGAAGGTCTGGTAGACGGGCCCTGATCCCATTGACATTCCACTGGATTATATCCATGGTGAGATAGAAATTAAGGTGGTGTAATTTCTTTCTTTCTCACCTTAGCAGATTTAGCTCCAACTAACCTAAAATCCGTGTCTTCCTCAGACTCCACTGGTGGTCGGGAGTCAGAAGAAGTCTTTCGGTTTGCAGAACGAGAGCGGGACGTTGCCGAAGTTCGGCTCATCGGTCTACTACGTTGACGGGAACGATCTCCGGCGAAGGATGAACTAGGTGCACATGGGTTAGTCGACGGCTGAGATGGCTGCTGTGCATCAGAAGTTGTACACTGAGATGCAGATTGAGCACGTAAAGGAGCGGCTTCGCACAAGTCAGTTTGCGTCGACGCATCCGCGACAGGCACAGTCTGTAAACCGACGGATTGGACAAGCTTACGGCGAACGGCTGAGGAGTATCCTGTGGTGTTGGCCGGCTTTAGCTGCTCAAAGCGCCGTCTCGCCTCAGGAAAATAAGATGTTCCTTCACACGTATTTCTTGTATGCTTTTCTCTGCCAAGTACATGGGACACTGTCGAGAGCTAGACGGATGACTGCCTTCACTGTTTACACAGCACGGTGCGCGCGTACAGACGGTGTCAACGTGTGCCACTAGACCACAACGATCGCAGGTTGCGGGTCGGGCACAGGCGGCTTGGGTATGCCCGAAGCGCTGGCACTTGAAGCACCGCATAGGGTTCGGCACATACGGGCGGACGGCAGCACGTTCGTAACCACAGTATATGAACTCCGGAACACTAGTACCCTTGAACGTGAGAAAGATCGTACGCAATGGGTACTCCTTGCCCTCACGTTTACCATGTAGACGGTACGCCTGACAAACTCGCTGTTCTGAAAGATGGGTGGCAATATCTTCATTGGAGAGGTCGTCTAAGCTAGAGGTGGTCACAACTCCTCTACAGGCGTTCCTGGACTTGTGGGGGTAAACTTTGATGCTGTAGGATCCCAACAGAGTAGCACGAAGTAGTTTGTCCGATTGGTCTTTATTGTGGACCTCTACCAATAACGTACCGTCTCGCAGCCTTGTCGCGTTCTTAACCTTGCCGCAGATCCTGTCAACTTCCCTTTGCACGTAGAATGGACTTATGTCTGAAAATTTCTTGGTCTCGTTCAACATAGCCATTACAATAAACTGGTCAAAATAAGAAGGTGGTGCGCGGTTTGACATATTGAAAGGACCCCCATCCCGTGACCGATACCCAAGGCCTACGTCACAAGGGTTACCCTCCAAACACCACTGCTGGTCCATATGCGTATACCGTTCACCATGCACGCCCCGGTTTTAAGCCCCTACCACAGGAATAACCGCCTGTGGCTCCCCGCTCTAGGCCGTGCAGCGACAGAACACATGCACGGATTCAGGGGACTTGTGGTTGATTACGCCGGGGCAACGTCAGCGGTAACACGTCCGGCCCGTGAAACTATCCCAACGACGTAACGCGGTCGTCGGGACACCAGCACAGGCCGGGCTTACTAACAAGCTATGTGAATGTACATGACGGTATGGACGGGCTCCGCACCTAAGGCTACACATAGGGGCAGTGGGGAGGGTGCACCCAAACTTCAAGCCTGGGACCTCCGTAGAGCACACAAATTGGGAGCCGCGCTGGAACCGTGGGACAGGAACCACGGGGATAGTGAAAGATCCCTGCTGGTGAGACAGGAGTTAATAATTCTAATGCCTTACAAACTACTAAGTTCCATAAGCCTAGAAGAGGAAGAGGGTAATAAAGTGAACAAACGAAACAAACAAATGCAGAACAAAAGACGTGGCAACAGTGAATGGCGATGGATAGGGTGAAGTGGGGGTGAGCGGCTCGGGAACCCCCGGGTGCGCCAAACCCGTACCTACCGTAGTAGGCCCCTGGGGGGTCGATGTCGAGTTTCATCGGAAATATATATTTTAGGACCCCCTGAATCCAAAAAAAGCCTTTCCAGAAAAAGATCCGCGCGCGCGCGCGCGCGTGTGTGTGTCCGTCTGTCTTGAACACGATAATTCAAAAACGAAAAATAGCTAAAATACCAAACTTGGTATTTAAGTTCAGTATTTTCCAGGGATGCGTCACGAAGATTTTGAGAAAAATCCCCCCCATCCCAAACTACCCTTTACATAGAACTTTTTTCGAAAATTTTGATTTTCTTAAAAATGGCTCTAAGGCTTTTGATTAAAATATCGTATATTAAAAATATTTACCTGACCAATAAAATGTATATCTTGAATTTTCTGGGAATAGCTTCTAAAGACCTGTTTATTCTGGATGAATTTTGCTTAATTTGGCATAACTAATAAACCGTAAGATATAGACAAAAACTTGCTCTACAAAAAAATGTATGCCTTGTTAAAACACACAATTTATGTCATACATTTTTTTCGTGCAGCTTACCGTTTTCGAGGTATTCATTATTATTAGTTTCGGTTGTGAAGTACTTATACTTTTCTCAGACGGGAGTGTCCGTTTTTCTTTTGTTCTACTCCTGGCCAAGAAAAGAAGCCATTTGTAATGACAATCGCATACCGACAGCTTTTAAAACATTTGTCTATCGATTTAGCCTAGTGTATTCCCTTAATTTCTTCCTACTTATACGGAACTATAATAAGAACATTGTGCTAATGAGTACATCGATTAGCAAGGTGCAGAAAGAAGAATACTCTTATGTAAGAAGTTTGTAGAACGGCTAGAGAAAGTCATGTGAGTGTAACACATCAGATTTTTACAACCTCATCACACATGCTCAGAACGGCTTTTCCTCTTCTTGCCTGCAGTTCTTAGCTTGCCTCGTTTTTATCTGTCTTCTAGATTTTTCGACACTGCTAATGTTAATGTCTGTAAGCTCCGAAGTAAGCTCATCAACTTGTCTTACTGAAGAAGGATTTCCTCCTGATAGTACATTAAAACATGTAATATTATTTGTTTTTCACCAATACGTAAGGGTTTCCCCATATTATGTTTGAGTTTAGAAGATTGCATGGGCTCTGAAATTATGTGCCATTTACTCGCGCAATAAGAAAAACTCATGCACTCACACACTTTTCACATGAATAACACGATTGTTAATAAATTGACTCACTCAGCTTGGTCAATGAATGCGGGGGGTAATGACGCACATGTTGCTGTACAAACACTCCAATAAAACAACAGAGATGGCCTCCTCACATCTTAGAATAATACTCTACAAATGTGTCATTGTTCCATATACAAATTCGTGCACTGTGTTTGAAAGAAAACTAATTCGACCGCAGGGCCTTGAGTGAGCAGAATAAATCACCATTTGAAGTATGGAACTATTTCTACGGCGGTAGAACTATCTTATTAGCTACGGTACCCAGGAATAAATCCATCAGCCAACAACAGAGAACTATAAGCACGCCATATTGATGCAAATGAGGCAAGGAAAAATAAATACTGAATACGCGATTAAAATGTTTTATACAAAGTTCCGAAATAGAGCACTTTAGGACATTGTGAGTTCTTTATGCATTTAGAAGAAGAAAAAGTCAAATTTTAGGCAGCTTGCCAACAGAAACAAAAGTTGAACAGACAGAGGCGTAGGGTAGGTTAGGGGGCCAATTAATATTCCTGCTCCAAACTAAATAACGCTAACTAGAATGGATATTTTGACCGCCGAGTTTCTGCTAGTTTTCGAATATCTAGTTGAAATTTGATCTTGTGTATTTTTTTTTTTTTTTTTTTTTTTTGCCAATGATGGCATAATGAAGGAATATCTCTTATAATTTCCAAGGCATATGCGCCGTTTAGAAATACAATGTAAACTTTTTGTAGGACTGAGTTTAATGGTTGACTTAACCAATGCACACCAACAGATAAATATGTTGTTCTCAATTTTTTTTTTTTTTTTTTTACAGATAACTACAGAGATCTGCACACTTAAACCATCTAAACATTTAGTTTGTCCTGCTATAAAAACTCAGATACAATTCCATTGGAAGGATTAAATAAAGGCGCTCAGGTTCTAGCAGCACATAACACAAATCTGAAAACCCTGAACAAAAGTTTTTTTCGAAATTCACATTTATCTTACAGTGAATTATTAAGCTATATCATCAATATTCATTGTTTACATGAACCGAACTCCTTGATACTAATAAATCAAGTAATCCCTTGAAATTTCTACAATTTACTGAAGTGACGCTTCCTTCGCGCTCTCTGAAATAAGTTGTTACTTACATAGAATAGCAGGGCATCAAAACCAAAAAATAATCGATTCGAAAGAATGTTTTTATGAATTGAACAATATTCAGGACGCCAGAGAGAAATTTCTATTTAAAGAGTAGTCAACTGATGTTCGGCTGCTAGATACGGGTGGAATGTTGTTTATTTACAGGTCACGTCATGTTCTTAAAATATGAATTTCCAGAGCTTATAATTAGTATTAAAAAGTAAACTTTTGGGCTCATGCATACCCACACAGATTTTAAAAATGCTTTAAAATTAACAATACAGCATTTAATCTGTGCCCTCCCCCCTCCCGGTTTTTCACAAATATGGTACTTCTAAATGTTAAAACTTTTCGTATACCTCCGTCTGTCCAATTGAAGAATGTCGTCTAAAGTATACCATAACACATGCATTAATTGGACAAATTTTGTTAACACAAGTTGCCACTAGCCACTTGCAATGTGTACCTCGGGAAGGAAGGGAAATATGGGGACATGGTTCCCCACGGGGGCCTGAAAAAGGAATTCTTTGGGAAGGAAGAGAAAGGATCTTTGTATTTTACGAGGGGCACTATTTATATTTTGAGTCTAACAATAAAATAACAGTAATTTGAGATTGGACGTTGTTTTGTTGTTTCTCGAAATATTCTCCTTTATGATTAATACACTTTTGCGCGCGTTCACCCATTTATCATAGCATTTTTTTCAATATACCTGAGACACTTAAAAATATAGCTTCTTCTGCCGAAGAAAATCGTTGTCTATGCATTTTATTCTTGATGTTCGGGAACAAAAGCAATTATAATTATTGACTGCAGTGATAGAAACTGTAAATCAGATTTGCCATGCATACGTATGCCTTCGAGAATTCAGCTTTTTTGTACTATGTATGAGCAAAGCCTCGGCTCATATGCAAAATGCAGGAGAACTTCAATGTTTCATGTTTTTCCCCCAATATTTAAAAATAAAACTTTATTAATACTTTCCTGTGCATCGGTGTTCTTTTAGCACTTGTTTATCGATGGATTGCTCTTTTGTCTGTTATAGAAGCATTGTTGTACAGCTGTGCAGCGCATAGCGTGAATTCGGAAGATATTTTCCTTTGATTTAACAGCTCCGTGTCAGGTTCCCATGTAAATAATTGTTTTCAGTCTGTCTATTGAAACAGACGTGCGAACACTGAAAACGAAAGCAATATGAAACGCATAAAAAGTGAACTAATTATTCAGTACTTTAAATGTGATAATGTGATAATGTAGTAGATAATATGGCATCAGTAGATTTGGTGATAAAAAACAAATAAGTAAAAATGTGCCGTAAAACAAGAGTAGAGTATAAATGACTAGAAGTGATGCTGTGATTGCGGAAGTAGAGCATTTACCTTTTAATGCGGATACCATGATGGTGAATCTACGTCATCAAATAGTAACAGTACGATAGAAATAACTTTTCAACGTCCTCGCAGAAGAATTGACCATGATTAATATTTACCGCCGCTGCCGCCACGACCACGACCACCACCACCACAAGGCATCTACTCTGTAGCCGTTGAAGCAACAGCATACTTGAGTCTGCCGCCATGTTCCAGATCTCGCAGGCGTAGATACGCATGGGAATTATAAGAACCCTCAAAAGGCGCAACTTGAGGGGAACCGACAGCGCGGATTTCAGCATCGGCCACAGCCCCAGTGCCCCGACACCTCTGTTCCCTGATGTGCCCCACAAAAGTGACGCCCTTATCAAGTTTCACTCCCAAGTAAGTGATGGTGTTCGTCCATTCAATCCTTTATCTGGGTATATGAAAGATGGGAAGTTTGCGGGAAAGTGTCGTTAGGTGAAGAGGATAGCGTACCTTTTCTCGGGGTTGTTGGACAACCGTCAACACTCGCACCACTCTTGGGAGCAGGCGGAGGTGTCTCTAAATGGGATTGAAGACTCTATGTGGGTTTTAGTTTGAACAGAATAGCAGCAGGTCATCAGCATATTAAACTATGTGCTGCTCTGTTGGTGGGTCGGCCACGTAGATGCTGAAAAGCGCGGGGGATAGTACAGAACGTTCGGGTACTCCACATCTTATTGGCTTTAGTGTACATTTGTCTCCCGCAACTGAAACTACAAATGAATGATGTTTGAGGTGTGAATGTAGAAAATGATTGTCCTGGAAGCCCAGGGCAGCGGACTCCACCACTCGCAGTAGCTGCTTCGGTGTAGAATGCCCAGGACGGAAACCAAAATGATGGTCTGGAATGGCTTGAGTGTCACCTAAAGGAGGGGAGAAGCAGAAGCCTCTCGAAGACTTTCGAGAGAAATGACAGGAGACCGATGGAGCGGTAGTTTGAAGGGTGCAGTGAATCTCTACCCGGTTACAAAACGCATATCACCCGGGCCTCCCTCCACTAGTGTGGAAAGTGGCACAAGGTGAGGCACACATTGAAGACCTTGGTTAGAAAGAGCACTGTCTTGAAGGGAAGGTAGCGAAGTATGGCGGGGGTCTGCCCGTCAATTCCCGCTGCCTTTTTTAGGTTGAGACGCCGGAGTGCGCCCTGGAGCTCGCTTTGTCGGATGGCAGAAAGTCGGTCCGCCTCGTCAGGGGGACGTAGAAGGTATCGATGGACCTCCCGACGAGCGTGGTCCGAGAAGTCTACGTCCTGGGGATCATCTCGCGGTCTCATCCGTTCGAGATAGTCAGCAAACACATCAACTTTGGCTTGGGATTCATAAGCCAGGCCTTGGGTGCCTTGGATTGGGGAAGTGATTTAACCTCCGCGGTGTCGGAAAGTTTTGGCCATCCTCCATACGTCACCATTCTCTAGCCTCATGCGGGCCAGTCTGTAATCACGTAGGCGGGTCCGGTCCTCTGGGCGTAAATGTCTCAGGAGTGCTCGATTATGGGCGTGTGGTGAGGCTGGTGTAGTCTGCGGTCTTCCCAGGAACGGCAGATGAGTAGATGGAATTCCAGGGGAAGGACGTCAGGGTGAAGGGGAGCGGGGCGTGAACAATAAGGTTATGGACAATTCGCACCACGATGGATGTAAAGGATGAGACCGCAGTCTCTAGGGACGGAATGTCTGATCCTAGGGTTCGATTGGATAGTCATTTAGGCAAACCCTGACGCATTCCTATTTGACGTCGCGTTGCTGAATCGATACCCCATGACTGACAACCCGTGTGTTAACCTTGGCTAACACGGGATTGTGATCGGAATGAAGTGCAATGATGGAAGTGACAGGTGCATGAAAAGGGAATTGTTTGACCATCGCGAAGTCAATAACGGTTGCCCGTCTTTGACCTCGAGAATTGTGTGTGGGTTGTAAGGGGCTGAGCTGAGGGTCCGCATCTACCAAGCGTTTGATTTCATTGCCTTGAGCGACCGCCCGGGGTCCCCAATATCAACTCGGATTTTGGCATTGAAGTCCCTGGCCAGAATGACATTAGGATGTAGGTGAAGATGGAAAAATAATCGTTTTCATACGAATTGCTTTCGGGGTGGGAGGTATAGAGACACCAGTAAAACTTCCGTACCGCCTAGGTTAACACAGACAGCCGTGGTTTCTATGGATTGAATAGGCGAGAGCCGCATGGGTCGATTGACTACTCTACTCCTCACGAAGATCGCAGTGCCACCTACATGGTGACCCTCGCGTACATTGAGCCAGTTGTATCCCGGAAAAATGTAATTGGCATGTTATGTATGGACGCTCTTTTAACTACAGTGGTACTCATTGTCCCATTCTATATAGAGCGGAAACGCGCTTAATTTTGCTCAGAGGCCTCTCTATCAGACTTAGTTCTTTTACGTGTCGTAAATTTACGACACGGGACCAACAGCTTTACTTCCCTTCCAAAGGAAGGCCATGCTAAGGATTTTTACCCTCGAAAAAATCCATCGTCCTCCGCCGGGTTTGAACAGTAGCCCGGAAGACGGAAAGGGTGCCTGGACGGAGATGTGACCGGCAAGAGGTCTAGAGCAAATGAGTCGGCAAAGTCCTGGAGAGCTCGTTCCACTGACCAATCATGCCACATGTGTTCTAGAAAATATGCCACATGCGTTGGAAAATATTAAAGTATCCATTAGGGTAACCTGGAGCAACCAAGATATTTGTACAGACAGAACATTTGAATTTTCTGGTGCTGTGATACAGACACTAATGAAATATTGCTTGCATGCAGGTCACAAACTTTGGCTAGATATTTGGTATGCTAGCCCATTCTTATTTGATTAACTTCATAATAGCAGCACAAATGCATATGGAACTATGAGGAAAATAGGAGAGAATGCCAAACCATATATAAGATTGGAAAATGGTCAAGTAGAAACCAGGGACACAAAAAACATATCTTTTAGATGGGTGGATAGGCAAGAGATATACATGCTGTCGACTAAGCATACAGGCACCATGAAGTGATCAGGAAAATAAAACCACCTATAATGAAGCTTGATTGTGTTCTTGAGTACAATAAAAATATGGGTGCTCTAGAGAGATGTGTGTTGCCTGCAGTGCTGCAAGAAGTAAACGCAGGCCTTAAGCACTACCAAAAACAAAATAGATCAATATGATTATATTTGAAAGTGTTTGACGCCTGATTTTACTGCTTGATGCCCCACATGAAATGGAGATGGAGCACTGGTGGAATGCATGGCGGGGGAAACTGGAGAACCCAAATAAAATCCACCCCCACACCATTTTGTCTACCGCAAATCCCACATGTGGTTGCTTGGGAATATACTATGATGATCAATTTTCTTTAATGTGTCAGAAAGTCCCTACAGAACTAGTTTTTTTCATTTTTAGACCACAGACTTTAGAATTTGAATACTGGCAAAAACATTGCACTGCCAGTCTTTCAACTCAGCCTCATTAAGAAAATGTTCCACCAATTCCACACACTCGAACAGTCCCTTACATTTGGGAGATTACCAGCCGGTAATCAACCATTAAGGTTGATTTTTCAGTCTGACTCTACCAATCCAACTTCTGTCCTACACACGGCATGTATGAAAAAACACTTATTTCATACACATTGACCATAATAGTTGGCCATACTATGAATCCTGGGTCTAAAGTACTTGCAGCATTGTAAGTCCCCATTGAGGTTGTCATCTGAAAATGAATTTGAGATCACCTTGTGGTTTACCAGGAAAACAAAATGAGTCAGTTGAGAAATTCAATTCTATGCTGGCATGTTGCAATGGTAGCTCAGTGGCCGAGCAACTGGCTAGAGTTCAGAAGGTCCGTGGTTCAAATCAAATTTTCAGTCTGACTCAACCAATCTAACTCCTGTCCTACACACGGCATGTATGATAAAACAATTATTTCATACAAACTGCCCATAATAGTTGGCCATACTATCAATCCTGGGTCTAAAGTACTTGCAGCATTGTAAGTTGCCATTGGGGTTGTCATCTACAAATGAATTTGAGATCACCTTGTGGTTTACCGGGAAAACAAAACAAGTCAGTTGAGAAATTGAATGCTATGCCAGCATGTTCTAATAAATGTAAAACAAAATATGCTTAATCACAGTATGAGAAAATAAATACATAATTACAAGAAATATAAACAAACTGGATATGCCTTACCACAGATTAACTAAAAAAAGTAAACATTATAAAATAATAGGTATAAAGATTTTTAATGCACTACCAGATAAAATATGTAACCTTAATCTTCAGGTATTTAAGAATAGAATCTATACATGGAATGTGCTGATGAAGAATCCTGTATATAGTATTCAGGAATTTGAAGAGCTGAACAAGAATAGTATATGAGTTTGAGTGTTGTTTTCTGTATTGTATAGACAAGGATATTAGGATTGTATATATAGACAGATGTAAGTGACAAAGTCTATTGTAAATTTTTGTATTTACCCAATGACAGACAAATAAATTCAAATTTGATTAAAAGTTGCCATAGTAGCTCAGTGGCAGAGCAACCGGCTAAAGATCGGGAGATCCGTGCTTTAAATCTCGGCTATGGCATTGAATTTTTCAGTCTGACTGTACCAAAACAACTCCTGTCCTACACATGGCATGTGTGAAAAAACAATTATTTCAAACCACTAAGGCTAACAGAAAGAAACTTCCTAATACTTGTTCTAGCAATACAAAAGAAAGAAAAAAAATCCCACAAGTGAATGAATGCTATGTGAGAGCTAATACCAAAATCGCTGAGAAAAGACAGAGAGCAGATACATGTCTGCTATTTGTGGCATAGAGTTATATGTACACCCCTGCTTTGAAAATTATTACAGTTTTACAGTTCTGAAGTGAAGTCAAACACAAACTCTAATTTGAAATATCTTGTACATAAGTGAAGACATGCTTTATTATTTTAGTTATTGGGCAATGATGTGGATTACAATTTTTTCTATTGACATTCGGAGGCTGTTGATGATTTCTCATTTACAACCCATTGGATGTGTATTGTGGACAGCATTTTTTGACTTTATAGACAATTTCTGATCTCAGGATTTCATTCAAAAACATCAAAAGACCCCTAGTGAGCCAGTAACTCATTTAGAGTAATTTTACATGTCATTATAACTTATTAATACAATTAAATTTTTCTGATAATTGCTCAACGGGGAGTAATTCTCATGTTAAAAGTGCTTCACAGTGAAAAGGTTAAAGTGAATTAGTCACATTACAAGAAAATGATGCTTACTTTCAAATCATTCTATACAAATATTTATTTTAAAAGAATGTACTCCCCAAATTAAAATTAAAAAATGTGCAAAAAAATGAGACTTCATAATTTCCATTACCTAAATTTACCTACAAATAACTCACAGTGTTTAAGCCATTCAACAATGTGACATTATTAGCAAATTATAAATAAAAGGATGTAACACCTCAAACAAGTCATGCCAACTCCTGAATAATAAAATTTGGTCATAGTTGCTGAAAAATTTGAAACTAAATAAGAGAATAATTGTTAGCTATTTGTAACAGAAACTTTTGTTATGCCTTGTAATTAAAACAAATATGCCTTGAGTTATGCATCATTTAGAACAGAGAAAATTAATATTATTTTTGTTCATAAGCAAATTTTTTTTTTTTTTTGGTAGTGCTTAACGCCCTCTTTAACTATTTATAGCACTGCAGGTGGTGACACTGATGATACATAAATGAAAATGAAACACCAGTGGAATGCAATGGAGGGGGAAACCGGAGAAAACCCACCCCAGTGCCGCTTTGTCCACCACAAATCTCACATTCAGTCACTTGGGATCAAACCCTGGCCATCTATGTGAGAGGCAAGTGGTTTAACCACTTGGCCACTGCGCAGCTTCATAAGCACACAAAATTAAATCAAGCTACTTTGGACTCTGCATAAAAAAAAAAAATAGTCTAAATTGAGTACTTTATCGTTAACTCTAATACAATATAACACAGTGCCAATTAATTTATTTTTCTTTCTTTTAATTTATTTACGACTTAGATAATGTTTAAACATATGCCTTTAATTTATGCATTTTAAATACTCCAATAGAACAAAATTCCTTGCCATAAATGTTTTATGAGTTTGCCTCTATGTCCTCATGAATCAATCTGTGTCTTATCAAACTTGATAAACGTGTAAAAGTGTTATTACAAATCTTACACTTGTGTGGCTTTATGCCCTCATGAGTCAATGTGTGTCTTCTCAAACTTGATAACTGAGTAAAAGCCTTGCCACAAATGTTACATTTGTGTGGTTTTATGCCCTCATGAGTCAATTTATGAGTTTTTAAACTTGATAACTTGGTAAAAATCTTGTTACAAATGTTACACTTTTTTGGCTTTATACTCTCATGAGTGAGTATGTGTCTTTTCAATGTTGATAATAGAGTAAAAGCCTTGCTACAATTGTCACACTTGTGTGGCTTTATGTCTTCATGAGTCAGTATGTGTTTTTTCAAATTTGATAATTCCGCAAAAGCATCATTACAAATGTTACACTTATGTGGTTTTATGCCCTCATGAATCAATTTGTGAGATTTTAATTCAGATGGATATTTAAAACTCTTTTCACAAACATGACATTTGTATAACTTTTTGTACTCATAGCCCACAGTTGTTTTAGAGTTCTCCTTGGTAAGATCTAGCTTATTTGAGTTGCTCTGCTGAAGTAAATTATTCTGCTCCAAACAGGAAGGCTTAGTGAAAATTTTCCCTTCTGTACAAATGCTCATAACAACTGAAGATATATCTGATAAATCACTTTCCTGACTTTGACATTTTTTACTACTTTCACATTCAGGACTAGTTTCTATCATATTGAAGTTTCTGTCATTTCCTAATTCTTCACTGGAGAATAAATCTGCTGTACAGCTTGAGACACCCTCTTTGTATACACTGAAATTTAAGATTAATAGCATCAATAGATGCTGCAACACAAGTATAAAAGTAATTTGAGTGCAAAAAATTATATCTTTATTTTACATATGTACATCATCAGACATAAAATTACCTTATGAAACACAGTTATAAGAATATGGATGTACCCTTATGAGGTAATTTTTTTTCTTAATTCTGCTAACCTTTCAGCAATTACTTTAAAGAGGAAGCAGCTATCTTACATTTGTATGCTCTACTATTCCTTGACATTTCCCTTCTAAATCCTAGTTTTTATGTATTTCATGATAAATGCTTTTAACTTCATTGTACGGTATGACTCTTTTAGGGGGAATTGCTGCCCTGCACATGCTAGGTTTTGTTTCTCCTCCACTCATTTTCTTCTCAGTCTCTTGACTAATCAGTTCATATGAAATGTTTCTATATAGAATGAGATCATGAATAACAGTGTTAGCTGCTTTAATGCAAGTGTAATACCAAAAAAGGTTAGTGTACTTTATGCATATTTTTTATGTGAGAGCAAACTATTACAGAGAAGTGACATAGATTTGTTTTTTGTGTCTGACAGAGATATGGTTCAAAATCTTGTAAACATATTCTGGAAAATAGGATCTATTCTCATTAAGAAACCTAATATAAATCAGAGTTCTTGAGGAGGAAAAACTTATGATATCCAACATGGGCGAGAATGAAGTACAAAGAAATCTTTGAGTAAGCTTAGAAAGGAATCACAAACTTTCAAACTTTGTCTTAGAATATAACTATACTTTATAATTATTATGTACAACTCTTGATTTGCAATTATATAATATTTAGCATGTGCAGAGTTATTTTTTGCAATTGGGTGTTGGATAAAGCTAATAGTTATTCTATTGCAGAGGAGGCATGGTTTAACTTATATGGCCATAAAAAAATGAATTATTTGCAGATTTTCTTAAATACTATGAATAAAGTATGGCAGAAGAACATAATTTCCAATATATCTGATGATAGATAACTTATGACAACTATATGTAGTTGAGTCAATTGCATTGCAATCTATGTGCTTGAATTTAAGAATATCTGAATCCAACAGCAAGATAAATGGCTCTCAGTGATTAAGAAATTTCCATTTGTCTGGCCAAGTGTCTAACAAAGGGCTCTGTATGAAAATGTTTTATTAGATCTTATCTACAAAAGGGATACAGAAGGCTGGAACTACACGGTTACATGCACTGTGTAGTTCTTGACAAATGCAATTTTTAAATGAGAGGTCCAGTGCAAGTCACCTTTACAGGAGCACTGGCACAAAGAAGCAGGAACAGCAGTGAAATGTTTACATTAATTTAATGTTTCTGCACTGCTGTAGTAGTCACTACAAAGGAAATTATCACATTTCCAGTGATATCAGCCATGCATATCCATTCTCAACCTCAGTTACTTCTTACATTACACTTACTCTTAGTTTTCTTGTATTCTCAACATTTCTCCCCCTTCTGGATTGCTATGATTTTCATTATGCTCATTACTGCTTTCCATTTCATTGCTTGAATAATAACCCTCTCAATCCTTTCTTCTACAATCAAACTTTTGTCCGAGTAATCCTGTTCAATTTTTTTCAACATGATCGTCTGCTTTTGCCATTCTCTTTAACCAATTGCCTGAAATCTTTGCCTGCACAGAATTTCAGCATTTTATAATTTAAACCTCATTTTTCTAGCAGCTACCTGTTGCTGTGCATATTCCCATGTTAATTCAATAGAGTTCAGGTCCGGATGATACGGTGGGAGTCTTAAAGCTGTGTGATGAGTTCAGTCATGTTTGATGAATCAAATACTTTTCACCCAAAATTTGCATGTAAGATTTTTTGTAAATATATATTTTGAGGCCCCCTGAGTCCAAAACAGTCTGGGCATACACATGAGCATGTATGTGTGTATTTTATTTTTTGGTTGACTTTAATGCCCACTTTTACTGCTCTGGTACCGCAGGCGATGACACTGATGATACATGAAGATGGAACCGCGGTGGAATGAGATTGCGGAGGAAACCATAGAAAACCTGCCCCTGCACCGCTTTGTCCACCACAAATCTCACGTGTGGTCACTTGGGATCGAACCTAGGCCATCTAGGTGAGAGGCGAATGGTCTGACCACTTTGTCACGGCACGGCCATATGTGTGTATGACTGTGGACAGCATAGCTCAAAACTAAAAGGCCGTAAAATACTTAACTTAGTGTTTAAGCTTGGTTTCTTCCAAGGATGTAACATGAAGATTTGCATAAAAAATTTCCCATCCTAAACTACCCTTTATATGGAAAAAGTTTTGAAAATTTTGTTTTCTCAAAACTGTCTAACTATTTTGATTAAAGTACTTTTTATTATAGATATTCACATAATAAAATGTATATCTTATTTATTCATTATGCATAAAATTGCTGTTCTTCTGTAGCTTGATTCAATTTTAACAGAAATTTATATTAACACACAACAAAAGTATCACATTTATAATTAAATGGCAGACAGACCAGTTCTATCTGCACACCTGGTCAGAGAAATGGGTTATACTAATTATGTTCAGAGAAATGTTCCATCTCTGACACTAACAGAGAATATGATAGTAAGCCTGGGGATTATCACTGATACAACTTCATCAAACAACTGTGTTACACTCCTTATATTCAGAGAACGGTTTCTTATCTAACACTTACAAGGAATGTAACAATGTGTCTGATAAGCAATGACAGAATATGATCTAACATATGTTACACTCCTTATGTTCAGAGAAGAGTTTCCTATCTAATACTAATAGGGAATATAACAAGGTGTCTGGAGATATCACTTATGTTCAACCTGATTGAACAAATGTGTTAAGACTCCTAGTGTTAAAAACCTAACACTTCTCAATGACTAGCAAACACATAACCTTATTCACTAAGTAATAGTGAATATCTAGTCATTGAAATAATTTGATTAATTAACTGTGTTATACCAGTTAAGTTCTGAGAAAAGCTCCATATCTAATATTACAATGTGACTAGAGATAGATACAATTTGATCAAACAACTGCATTTACATTCAGAGAATAATTTGATACCCAGCATTAACAGGGAATAGGATAATGTGTCTTAGTCACTCTCCATGATGTAATGGTTACCATGCTATTAATTTCATATACCCAAGGTCGCAAGTTTAAACCAGGTGGATAATGGATTTTTAGGAGTGTAAAAATCCTTAGCATTACTTCCTTTGGAAGGGAAGTAAAGCTGTTGGTCCTGTGTCAAAATTAAGGAGTCTTTCATGTCAGTATAGAATGGGATGCTGAGAGCCACAGCAGTTGAAGAGCATCCATAAATAAAACTCCATTTTATTTCATCACAATGTTTTCAAGGATAGTTTCTGTTATAATTTCAGCAAAGAACTGAATCCAACCTCTGTGTCTGAGGTTAATCACTAATAAAATGTTTAAAAAGAACTAGGTTATACTCCTTTGATTAAGATAACTGTTTCACATGTAACACTAACAGGGAATACAATAATGTGTCTTCTGGACATATTCACCTACTTAACTGCATCAAAGAACAATATTACTCTCCTTATGTTCAGAAAGCTGCTCCATATCTAACACAAAGAAAGATCCTGGAGAAAATTCAAACTAAGTTGGACATCAGTGCACACTGATTAACTTAAAGGGCTTACCTTGGTGATTTTATGGAGTAAAATCTTTCATCTGTCGCATGCTGTAACAGAATAATTCATATATATATATATATATCATATGATCTCTTTAAAGTGGTATACATAGTTATTCTGCAAAAAGGAAAATACTTAAGTATAATCAAGTCAGTTAAATGGTATTCTTCCATAAAAGGGAAAGAAATATAAAACTGTGAATTTTCAAAGGTCTTCTTTCATGAATGATTAAAGTTACATTAGTTTGTTTTATTATCAGTTCATTTATCAAAATTACTGAAATAAGATAATTTGAAAAATATGTTCATGGACATAAATTCAATGTTTTTGCTACAATTTTGTTTCATTGCAGATGAGTTCTAGAACCATTTATCTTTCAAATTAACTATGCGTTTCAAAACGTGAGAGAAATAAATAAGGATCATTTAAAGTTGATCACACAATGTTCTACAAACCCTCCATTGAATCCTCAAATATATTGTAACTTGAAATTGTGAAACATGTACTAACATTGTATGAATTATTTTGAATTGTAGAGTGACCCATTTTAAACATTTCTTCAGCTTCAATGTGAATGTGCCAAAAGGGATATAATTCATAAAATTGTTGAATACATTTTATAAAAGCATGGGAGTACAATGTGCTTTTTAATGCTTCAGCCAGAAAGTTAGGACAGTATTGCAATATGAATATTTCACAAAACACAAGCATTACACAGTTTTTATTAAAATTAGCAGGGAAGATCTTTCTTTAGTACATTCCTAGTTTTCTTGGAAACATAAATATCATGCAGCAAAAGGCATACCAATAATTTTTGCTTTATTAGATAAATAGCTTCTTCCATTAAGTTGATCACCCTAACTTACACAGCATTTCATGTCTCTGATTTATTACATTTCTCTACTCTATAGCTTGTACACTACATGCCTAATTAATCTGCCTACCAAACACGGAATTTGAACTATCAAATTCTTCTACATACATATTTTGTATTTTCACAAATGACAATGCCTCTTCTCCTGCCTTCCATTTGATAGACTGCTATGATAAAAATTACAAAAAATCCTCAATTATACCCAGAATAATTATGATACTTCTGCAGATTAAAATTACAGCTAAGTTAATGGTGGTGATAACATTTGGCTTTTGTTTAACACAATTTTAAAATACAATATTTGTATTTAAGTATTTGTATTTTTACAAAGCAAAATAAAGAGATATTTGTTTAGAAACATAACTCAGTCTTGCATGGGAATACATTAAAAGTAATATTAAAAAATCAGTAACACGTTTTCTGAAGAACTTACCTGAATATTATCATAAATACATGCAGTTTCTGTAGTTCTTTCTATACACCATTGCTCTTCTTTAACTTCAATTTTAGTTTCAATTTCATTCTCTCTGCTACTTGTATTAAATCTTATTACAGGGTGTCCTGAAAAAAATTCTCTCTCATTCAGTGAATAAAAGTTGGAATCTACAGTCTGTTCTTTATTTTCTGTTTTAATATGAATATCACATTCATTGCCACTGGTAACAGTTTCACTCTTAACAAGATCTTTGGTAAAAAGATCTGTCTCATTCTGTGAATAAAAGTCCAGGAAACAAGACTCTTCATTGATTTCTACTTTGATATCCATTTTACTACTGTTTCTATATTTGAACAGTTTTGTTCTTAACTTCAATAGCAAATCTGTGGAAAAAGAAGCACATTAGTAGTAATATGAAACATTTCTTTGAAATTTGCATCTAGATAGTTGAAATTATGTAACATTCAACTAATGGGACAGACAGTATAAACAACTAGAGAGAGACAGACATAAGGCTTAAGGGTGCCCAACCTATATGACTATTAACATCCAATTAGGGACAGACAGTATAAACAACTATAGCAAGACGTAAGGCTTAAGGGCACCCAACCTATGTGATTATTAGAACCCCATACAGTAAAATAAAAACATAAAATTAAACTTGTCGCTAACAGATCATGGTAAAATGAATATTAAAACCAGCTAAGATAATTCCCCCTTAAGTCAAAACATTAAAATTGGTATTTTAACCAGTAGCTTAAAATAAAAAATAAAACTACTGCCAAAGCTATAACACAGAACTAAAACTATATAGGGGCAATCAGAGGGCAAAGATAAGACATGCTCTACAGAATGCAGATTGTCTGCCAGGAGGGCATGCATGTCATGTGGTAAACATGATGACAGGTGAAGGGGAGATAAAAACTGGCAGTCGATTAAAATGTGTTTTACTGTCAAGGTCGTGCTGCACCGACAAACTGTAGCCAGCTCTCCTTGCAGTAAATGACAGTGGCTAAAATGAAGGTGTCTAATACGTAGGCAACATAAAATGACCTCTTCTCAGCAGGAAGCCGACAGGAGGTTTTCAGGCTTCTGTGAGTGGCTTAATTACCTGCACTTTGTTGTCACTAATTTGGGACCATTCAGCCACCCAATGATATGGAATGGTCCCATTGAAAACCGCCTTCAGATCATTCATGGGAACGGAAGAACAAAAATCCTGGGAGATAGAATGACTCTCTTGGCAGCATATTCAGCTGCCTCATTCCTGACTACTCCAGTGTAACCATAGGAATGTCACACTGAGACCTACCTCTGAAGGGGAGTGAAGACAATCCTGGATGCGCTGCACGATAGGGTGGAAAGACAAAAATTAAACCTTTGGTCTCCAACCACAAAGGTACATCCAACACCTTGAGCATTGTTCAACCCCTCACTATAAATAAAAATGTTTTCCGGATGTTGGTCCTTCAGGGCTAAAAAGAGGGAACGAAGGACAAAACCATGGGTATTTGACCTCGAAACGCTGGGGGAACCTAGGTGGACAGGGGTCCCCTGACAAAGCCAAGGAGGGGAGAACAGTAGGCATAGGCATATCCATTTGTGTGCAAGGAGGTTGTGAAAATGCACCCCTGGTGGCAAGAGGGCTACGGAACGAGAAGCATACAAATCATTCAAAGAATCATCAATGAAGGATGCGTGACCTAGGTGTTCAGGCATGCTGGATAGACGGCATGCATAGCTGCAGAGTAGATGTTGAGATCTAGAAATGGGATGCAGTCATCATTTTCTCTTTCTATGGTAAATTTTATTTTGGGTTCCTGTGGGTTGAGGAGTTTTAGGGCGTCTTGTGCTAGTTTTTCTGGGATATAGCGAAAATATCGTCTACGTATCTGTACCAAATTTTGAAAATTTGTGGAAAGGCTTTGTTAATGTGAGTTTCAAAAGCACCCATAAACAGTTCTGCCAAGAATGGGGAAAGTGGGCTTCCCATAGCTAGGACTGTGACTTGTTGGTATATGTGGTTATTAAAGCTGAAGGCTGATTGTTTTATGCATAGGTTGGCGAGTTTGATCAAGTCTTCTATTTCTGTACTGTGTAGGTCTGTGGTGTGCAGCCATTTTCTGAGAAGTTTCTAGATCTCAACATTTTCAAAAAGAATAATAAAATAGAATTTGAAATACACAGGAAAACTACACACACCAACAACTACATAAAAAGAAATAGCTTAAACCCCATTCCACACCATTTTGCAGTGTTCAATAGTCTAGCTTTCAGATTAGTTAATATCGCACTCAATCCCTCTGAATATAAGAAAGAATATAAACACATTCTGAGCACAGCAGTAGACAATGGTTTCAATACCTCCACCATCATCAAAAAGATAAATAAGTACAAAAGAATGAAACACGTCAAAGGAATTACCACCTTAACCCATAAAGAAAAACCTCCCAAGTTTCACAAAATCATATACAACCCACAACTCTACAACAAGTTCAAGAAAGTAATCAACAAATTCAACATAAAACTAGCACCGATTAACAAATACAGCATAAAAAACCTCCTGGGCTCCTCCCTGAAGGACAAAATACCCACAGAGAAAAAATCAGGAGTATGTGCCATTGATTGTCAAGACTGCAACAGGAAATACATTGGAAAGACAATAAGAAACCTTGAAACACGCAATAAAGAACACAGAAGACACATCAAGTTGAAACAGCCGGACAAATCTGCAGTAGCACATCATTTTTGGGAAACTCACCATGAAATAAATCCGAACATCAAACTATTGAAAGAACTTTCGAATCTGTTTCAATTATCAGCATGGGAAAAAATCTATATTCATAAATACCACCACACATTGATGAACATGGAGTTCCCCCCTAAGGATTGTTTAACAATTCTCATCGCCCGCCCAACAGATGTCACCACAACCAACACATCCACAACCACAACTTGGAATCCAAACCCAAGCAGTAGTGGTTCAACAGTTGAGGATGCGGGCAACGGTCCGCAAAACAATTGTCCTACTCAATAAAAGTAAGTGAAGTGTGTGTTAACAGTATCACTTTAATTAATTCAATGCTTCAATAGTTAAGAAGATGGAGCCATGCCAGTTCCTGAAGAAACTGTGTTATATAATTATAATGACATACATCACAGATGTACTGTATGCACATATGCACTTACTGTAATTTAGCATAAACAAATCTTAAATCTGCAGGAAGAGAATTACAGTAATCAAAATGGGATATCACCATTGTTTGCACCGATGTCTTTCTTGGTTTCTATATAAGAGCATATTTAAATGCTGGAAAGTATGGATTAAAGAGTTTACTTTCCTAGAAATCTCATTAAAATAATGTCCCAACTAAGTCAGCTCTCACCAATAGCACACACATTTTTGGTTGATTCTGTCAGAGAGACATTTGAAAAATTAATTCAATTAAAGGAATATGACTTAATGTCTATGGTCGTAATAATCACTGATGTCACACCAGCAATGGCAGTGAATTTGAAGGATTGATACCAAGGCTTAAACAATTTGCCCAGGAGTAAATAGCATCATGATCATTGTTAATTTTCAACACAACATTGTGAATATCATCACTTTGTAAATGTATATTTCTGCACAACTAAGTTATCTGCATAAAAGTTAATGGAGCAAATGGAGTGAAAAATATTGTTTATGCAAAGTGCAAATAATAGGGGATCCTAGATTAATACCCTGTGGAAGCTTCTCATATATCTTCAATAATATCTAATAATACTGTGCTAGTACCATGTCCTGGTCTGAAATTGAATTGATAGGGATTAAGAAGGTCATGCTTATTAATGTGGTGCATCAGCTGTTTATGCATGATACATTTAAGTGCTAAGAAATGGTGTAATGATCTGAAGTCATTAGCAGATTTGGACAGTTTAGTTTTAGGCAGGGATGTTGTGTATGTCCATTTCCATTGTCTTAAGTGAGGCACTGAAGATGTTTGTCACAGTCTGTAATAATGTGATCAGGTCCTTGAGATATTGTCTAAGTTCTTGCATTACTTCTGTTTCCACAATGTATACGAAGTAAAACTTTTCAGTTTCAGATGTCTCATGCAACACACTCTAAATAGTATGGTCCTTGTTCAGTCATAATTTGTTGTCACCATCATCATTTATCTGTCTTGATAAGCTACTATGCAAGAAGCAATTATTATTGAAAATCACATTTTTCTCCTTAAAACTTTAATTATATCATAATTAAAATCTTAACAAAGATACCTTGTCATTTTTTTTCCTGTTACTGACAAGAAGGTACACAAATTTTCATTGATTTATATTGAAAACTACATCATATGGAAGAATTTCAAAATGAGAATGTGCTAAGAAATGAAAACCATAGGAAAGATATTTAAAATTATGAAAGAATGATACTATTTGCTCCTTTTTCAGGGAAGGGTAGGTTTACATATTCATAATTCAGAAATTGTTTTAACATAAATGCATCAAGATTTGCAAAAACCCTTTATGAACACACTTATGACCCATAAAATATGTCAAAAGGACCAGTCTAGTACTTGTTTAGATTTTGGAAAATTCATATGTCAGTTCAATGAAAGGAATTATAGTGAACAAAACAAAACATGCCCTGAGGTCCAATGTTACAGAGACAGTTGCTGTTACTGCTTATGTAGGTAGTTATTTGGTGCAAGTCAGTGAATTGGCTTACCCTCCCCATAACAGTAGGACTGACACCCCCCTAGGACTTAAAAGCAGGTGCCTATTGTTCAAAAGCCTGTCAGAGTCTACGGCACAAAACCACAGAATGGAGAACCTGTTACGAGGGATCGGCCCATAGCCAGGCAAAAACATGAGGAAGTGGATGATATGAAGTGGAAGCAAAATTGATGATTCGAAAGGTGATGTTGGAGTAATTGGTGGAATGAGTGGCAGGGGAAACTGGAGAACTCAGAGAAAACCTGCCCAGACATACTTCATCCAACACAAATCCCACATGCAGGTGCTTGGAATTGAACGCTGGCCGTCTAGATGGCAGGTAAGTAGTCTAACCAGCAGCATATAGTTTTCATTCAGAATGCATTGTGTGCAGCACTGAGTGAGCAAGACCGCGGCGTGGCCAAATGGTTACACCACTCGCCTCTCACCTAGATAGCCTGGGTTCAATCCCGAGTGACCACATGTGAGATTTGTGGTGGACAAAGCGGGCCTGGGGTGGGTTTTCTCCGGGTTCCACCGCCATCGCATTCCACCAGTGGTCCATCTTCATTCATTTATCATCAGTGTCACTGCCTGTGGTGCCATAAGTAGTTAAAGTGGGCATAAACACTACTAATAGAATCCCTGAATGAAGTCATTTACTACAAGTAAATTGAAACTCTTATGAGCCCAGCAAATGCTGGAAGGAAGAGGCCATATGGTCCACTCCTGAAGTTGATAATACATTTACATTAATTTTGATAAACATATGACACTTGCAGCTGTGATTCTTTTAACTTTATAAGATATTTTAAGTATCTTAATCATATGTTGCAATATTGAATCACAGAAATGCTAAATATATTTGTAACCTTATTCTACACAGCATATTAAATGTCCAAGTTATTAATAAATCTCACTTAGCAGAGTTATTTGAATGGTATGTATTTTTATAGGTCATGCTCCTTCATTGTGCATTGGAATAGGAGAATTATAAGCTACCTTATATCAGAGATTGATAACTTTATTAACTGTGAAATTTATACAAAAATCTTGGGCATCATAATTAAAATAATTCTAACAGCAAATTGCTTATTAGTCTCTAGTTCATGTGGGATTAGTATTTGGAGGTTAATAATATTAAATAATTGACGATTTTATATACATTTTGTTTTGATAATTGCTCATGGTTTATATTCTTCAGATTTATTTTGTTTGGCACTATTAGACATTCTGTGTCTAATGCTATTTTGACCCTGGATAAATCTGCGTCTGAATGTAAATATTGCACAAAGTACATTTAAAAATAAATTCATGCACGAACTATCAAATATTAGATGCCTGTCAATGCATTTACTCAAAAATTGGCCTGCTTGATATTAATACCTGTATATATATATATGACTAATGATACAAATTCTGTCATTGGAAAAGATTCCCTAGATAGGTCTCGTTGATTGGAGTCGCTGAGAAAACATACGAAAATAAATGTTTCAACAAATATATGGATAATCAAAGGAAGGTATAGCATTACTTACATTAATGTAGAAATTTACTATTCAAATAATCTGTTGCTACTTTTTACCGCTGCTTGAAAGGAACATAACAAGAAGAACGTTAAAGACACAGTAACGTCCATGATGCATATAATCGAACTATAGTTGATGAAAATGAAATACAGGTTACGTAAACTGATCTTCCAAAGAGATTCACTCCCCGAATACCACTACCATAAAATTTACGACCAAAGCTACATTTTTGATCGGAAAGTAATTAATGACCGCAACACAAGAGTGAAATATAAATAATTTTATTCACAAATAAGGATCGCTACGCGTACGTAATAAATTAGTGTTTAACTTAATTACGGAGCTTTTCCAATAAAAAAAATTGATGAAAACATAACAAGCATAAACCAAACTATCAGCTAAACCACAATTTGTTTAATTTCTAGAGCCGCCGAAGTTCTCTGTTATAACTATAATTTACAAGCAGCAAGAAATTCATGGCCGCGACACAACAGTGAAAGATATATTATAACCAGTGTAGAACATAATAAAGTACCGCTTTCAGACGAAAGTATTCGCTGGATTACAGCGGATACCAACATAATGTTTAATAACATCACTAAACGTTAAATAAGGGAATATTCTTTATGTAATAAGAAATAGAATTGAAATCACAAGGGAATATTCTCTATGTAATAAGAAATAGAATTGAAATCACAGACACATAAAACATAAGAACTGCCGTTATTTAACACCTAGCAATATTGTTAAAAGTTACATTGGTATCAGCTTAATCCAGCGAATACATTCTTCTGAGGTTGGTATTTCATTAAGCGCTTCCCAGAATTAATGAGTTGTAGCAGAGAATTACCTAAACTGTTTATAAATGATTTATCTTTCAATCTTCTTTTACGGCTGTGAATACTGTCTACTCGAAAATGTAGCAATATTAGTATACAATGGTTCCACCACTTGGTATTACTTCTATACGCGGGTACTTTTGTTATTTCGTCATTAGAGCCGCATTGTAATTACTTACTGAAACATTTAGGGCCCTAAGCTGCAAAGCGTAGCCCAACGTGGAGGGCCCTAAGCCGCAATGCGTAGCCGAGGGATATTTTTTATAAGTTGAGGAGTGTAGCAGTTGCGGCCGAAGGCGACAGGGTGTAGACGATGAATCTGTGAAGATAAAACCCCAATGTTCCCAAGAAGAAGTCAAAATTTTGGCAATCTGGCAACTTTCACATCTGAACAACTTAGCGCGTGTGTGCGTGCCGCGCGCATGTCAGTATATGGGTGGTGGAACCGTCGTATAGCTTTACCAATGTAGCTTTTGGTCTTAAATAGTGAGGTAGTGGTTTTCAGGGAATTATGCTCTTTATGAGATAAACTTACCTAACCTATATTTCATTTTCAACAGTTATGACTCGATGTGTGCTTCATGGGCGTACTACGTCTTTAATGTTCTCCTTATTTTGTTCTGTACAATTAGCGGTAAAATATACCAATTGTAATTTTTTACATTAATATAAGTGATTTTATACCTTCCTGTAAATATTCATATATTTGTTGTGATATGTCTTCAAATGGATAGGTCGAGCCAGACTGGAAAATTCAATGCCATAGCGGGGCTTTGAACCACGGATCCCCCAGTCTCTAGCCAGTTCCTCAAACACGGGTTCTCCGTGGTTCAAAACCCAGCTATGTCGTTGAATTTTTCAGTCTGACTCTACCTAACCAACTCCTGTCATATACGACTTGTGTGAAATATCAATTAAATTAACTCTAATTGACCATAATGGTTGGCAATATGATGAATCCTGAGACTTGGAGTACTTACTACATTGTAAGTCACCATTAGGGTATATCATTCATGAAATAATTTGAGACCGACTTGTGGTTTACCAGGAATTATGTGAATCAGTTAAGAAATTTATTGCTGTGCCGGCATATTGCCATGGTAGCTCAGTGTTAAGAGTAACTGGCTAGAGACTGGGAGATCCGTGGTTCAAATCCTGGCTACGCCATTGAATTTTTCAGTCTGACTCTACCTTTCCAATTCCTGTCCTACAGACGGCTTGTGCAAAAGAGAACCATAGTTTTCCTTACACCTATGAAAGGTACACAGGAAAGCAAAAAATATAATATAGATATGACAAATAACAAATAAAATTTAATTTTTTTATTGATACTCTCTAACTACTGTGGTCCTCAACATCTCAATCTGTGTTGGATGTGAGAGACCACTTAATTTTGTTCAGAGGTCTATCTATCAGATTTGGGGATTTTTATGTGCCATAAATCGATGAAGTGGGACGACTGCCTTATGGCATCCTCCATGGTCTGGAGGTAACACGCTAGCCTCTGGTTTCCAAAGTTGCAGGTTCAAACCTGGCACAGATAACATTGTTTTTTTGGGAGGGGCTTAAAAATTTGTAGGACGGCTTCCTTCAGAAGGGAAGTAAAGCCATTGGTTCTGTGTCATAGATTTAGGGCATGTAAAAGAACCTCCAGCCTGATAAAGAGGTCTCTAAACAAAATCAAGTGATATTTCACACTCTCTACAGAATGGAATGCTAAGAACCTCGACAATTAAAGAAAATCCATAAATAAAACTCAATTTTACCAGCCTTATTTACCTTCTAAAGGAAACCATGCTAATGATTTTTATTTCTGGCAAAATTCATCATCCGCTTCCAAGCTTGAATCCACAAACTTGGGAACCAGGGGCTAACAATACCCCCAGATATAGGGAATGACACAGAAAAGAGGAGCGAGAAACAATTGCATTGATAGAAGCAGGAATGTGAAAATTAAAATGTTTAAACACAAATTTGATACCATGTATATGGTGGTAAGGAAGATATTGAACATATGATATTTAAAATGTAAATTAGTATATGGATGATATTGCAAATCATGGGTAAATGGTTAACACCTGGGTCATATTCACTTGAATATATATAAAAAAAAAAACTATAAGCAGGGAAACCTCTGCTATCTTCATGGTTATAAAACTGCTGTTGGAATAAGGTACCTTAGAGCATATTTTACTATATAACATTACATTAGATCAAAATTAATCAATCCATTGTTAACCAAGCTATAGATGTTTAAAATTTAAATTGTTGTACTTAATATATAACCACAAATTATCATCATTACTTTATACTTATGCTCTCTGTTTCATTAGTTAAACTGCAGTGTAGTTTCAACTATCTAGGAGCAAACCTTGTTGAAATATTTTGTTAAGCATTTTTTCCACAGATTTGCTGCTGAAGTTTAAGAACAGAACAGATACAACCATAGTAAAATGGAAGTCAATAAACAGTCCTGTTTCCTGTACTTTTGTTTACAAAATGAGAGAGAGATGTTTTTCAAAAATACTTAAAAATAAAGTTAGTGACAGTGTTAGTTACAGGTGACAGTGACTGTGATATACATAGCAAAACACAAACTGAAGGAGGTGCTGAGGTTTCCAGCTTCATTTTATGGAATGAGAGGGAGTCTTTTTCCAAAATTCTAAAGAAAGTCAGGAGTGAAAATATTATATGTGGCAGTGAATGCTACATAGATACCAAAACAGAAATTAAAGAACAAACTATGGTTTCCAATTTGGGTTCATTAAACATGAGAGAATTTTCTTTAGATGATTCCATAAAGAGATCCAATAAAATCAGAAAGACAATGAATTTGAATGCAAAATACGAATTAAAGAACAGTGGGAAATGGAACTTCAACTGAAAACCTGCATATTTGTGATGACATTGTGATAAGCTTTAAAAAATAGGTGAATAAGAATATGTTTATACCCTATAATTATGTCTACATATTATTCTGAATTATGATTCGTAAGCAAATATAATTAGAGTAGTTTGCTCTAAAAGGTACTTACTAAGTATTATATTTGAAAATGCTGTTCCAAAATCTAAAGTTTTATTGCCTTATGGTTTTTCTTTACAACTTATGCAAAGTTTCAATCATAAAGAAAAACTTTGTAGTAAATTTTATGTATAAGTGAAGAATTTCTACATAGATGTCAATCATCAATAAGGCAAAGAGAGATTTTTGAATTTGTAAGAAATAGAAAACATACATGAAGAAGAGCTGATATTCCACATACTACTATTGGCAAGTTGGTAAATGCTCTATCGGTAAAATCAGGGGTGGTTCCTCCATTTGGATTTGTGAACACCCTAGTAAAATTGTATTGTGTAACAATTTATTTTTTGTAGAAAATATAAAATAAAATCATTGTAATTCACCAAAACTGGAGAAATTAAAATAAAATGTTTTCAAATATAATATATCCATAAAGAAATAATAATGTAACTCTACATTTGAATGAAATCTCATAATGAGATTGGTGGACGTGCATGTTAGTTCCTACTTACATTCACATCCTTTCCCTTACATGTGGAAATGAATAAGCTGTAAGCTCACAAGTATGACCACCAAGATGGGCAGTAGTGGGGGTGCCTTCCTTATAAAGACTGCATCACTTAATTTAGATGTGTTCCAAGTAAGCTCTGAGACTTGAGGGAGTTCTATTGTTTAACTCTATTCTTTTTTCATTTTGTATGTGGTTTACTTATTTGCATTGTTTTTAGTAAATCATTTTGTTGTAGCAATGGGATGGTTTTAAATGGATTCAAAATCACATTGCTACCATTGGAAACAAAGGTAAATATAAAAAGAAGCAGACCAAGGATTCAATGCTTTAAATCTTCATGTATTTCACAAAATAAATATAGCATTTAAGAATAAGTTAAAATCTCAGTTTATTTCAGTTATTAATTATTGTATGTTTATATTGAATCAACTTGCTTTTGATGCATTATGAATTCCTATATATAAAATTACATCTGTAAATATAAAATTTGATGCTTCTCACAAGCTAACTTTTTTCTTTCTTTGCAGTAAAATATGAATAATAAACTATAGGAATTCTTTTTCTCCATTTATTCCACTTTAACTTCCAATTAACTAAACCTTTAATTGTGCAGACACATGCTTAATAGCATGTAGTACCAAATTTAAACCTTGTTTATGCAAACTTTTTTAACACTTTTTCTTATTCACAATGATCCACACAATGCAATTTTTTACTAATTTGTTTGAAAATTTCTGTACTGCCCTTCAAAAATACATTTAACCCTAGAAAGGTGGCGCTAATTGGTCTTACATTAGTAGTGGGAAGGAGTCACCTGCGACCCCAGGAGTAAAATGGTTGTTGTAAGTGAGCTAAATAAATATTTTTGTAAAATTATTGTTTGTATTTACTTTCAAAACATAATACATTAAAATAATTGTTCGTGGTGAAGATTAGCTTAAAAATGAAAGTTAAACTAATACAATAGATGTTACCTTCTAAAATTACAGTAACTTGGAACTGACAATACATAGACTTCAGTGTTCACCTCACTAATATAAATATAATAAGTAAGTTTATAACTTTTTTATCTCAAAAGTAAAAGCACATGTTTTTAGCCCTTTTATAATTTAAACACAGCTCTCACACACAATTACACTGAGGTCACAATTACACTTTTGCGTTTTTTTGCTGCTGATTTTACACCTGGTGAGTCACTATATTGTGGAAGCAAGTGCACGAATATTGAGTTCTTTCTCTTCTGATTTTGGTTCACCTTCACTATTTGAACTCACTATTTCAAGTTCATCTTCGGTTTCATTATTTTCACTACCTAATATTTCCTCTTCTTCCACTTCCCTTATTAGGGTTAACAACCTTGCCTATTGTTTGTCATAATGAGATATAAAACAGCACTGCATTGCAAAATAAGTATGTATTATAGCTACATCTTCGTGGAGGATGAGCTATAACTGCAGAAACCGTATGCCAGGTGAGACAAAACGAGCAATGGTTGAGGTGGCATGGGGTATTTACCTCCTTCTTTGAGCCGATGCTCAGAAATAGCCTATTTTCTAGGACTGTGCAGCCTGTACTCCAATGCTAATGACTTCTAACAAAGGCCAAGGAATGAAGTGGAAGGTAAGGGAAAGACTGCGGGTATTCAGAAACATTACTCACATCTTGCAAATAAAACTGACAGGGGTTGCAAAATACCGTGCCACCTCTCTAGGATTAAGAAAATTGTAATATATTATTAAAGTTCGAAGGCTTTCACGGCCGGTGTTAGAATCACTTATAGAAAACAAAACCGGGCTTGTAGGCCGTGGTCCACTGGGCTTCTCCCTTCGTTCCCCAGACGTTTCGCCTGCGTCTGCGGCAGGCATCATCAGTGGCATGTACATCTCCGTGGTCTCTCAGTAGCGACTACTGGTACGTTGTCCGGAGCGCTCGGCTTATATAGTGTGGGAGGTACCGCCCTCGCATGACCTGATTGGTCCGGATTGCGGTCCCCTGTGTCCGTGCTGTTTCTGATTGGTGTACGTGCTTTCTTGGTTGGTCTGTTCTGTAGGGCTGGGTGCCAAGTTTTATTTAGTCTGAATGTTTCTTCTTTTTACGCCCGAAAAAATCCATCGTCCTCCGCTGGGTTTGAACCCGCGACCTTGGGTATATGAAGTTAGCATGGTAACCATTACACCACGGAGGGCGACTAATTAGGTTAAGAATGGAAGATATTGCAAGACAGGAAATAATAGCAAGTTTCAATTCTGAAAGCTCATTGGCAATGTATACAGAGATGAAAGTGGGCTGGAATAGGGAAAACTGTTAATATGGGGGACAAAGCAGCAAAAGAAGCTTTGCATGGGCTAGAACAGGGGTCATGAAATTGAAAGGTTTGAGAAGAGGCAGCAATTTGGAAAAACTCCCTTGTGTCACCTGAAGGATAAAGAATGGCATCTAGTTTTAGAATGCAAAGAAGTTAGAATGCTTAGGGAAACAATAGGTAAAAAAGGAATGGGCTATGTTACAAAAAGAAATTCAAAGGACAGAGTCAATGAATGTAAAGCCAAAAGAAATTTAATCTTTTGGGTTGAGTAAGAGCCAAATGGTTGAGGTAAATTAGTCAGCAGGAGGAAGATGAAAATTAAAGATAGTAGATAGTATATATTGGATTTAAGATATAAGTAGGACCTATTAACTTGAACCTCAGGTTTGAGTCTGTTAAGCCTTAGGCTACACTGCAACTCAGTGTAGTGATAAGTAAAGAAATGTATACTAATTTGTGAAACTTAAGGAAATAAATTTCATTAATGTTATTATCATTTTTGCTAAGAGAAAAATCACTATACCTAGAGGTCAGTCCAGAGGCCATGAAATTTCCAGATTGAGGTTCGGTTCACACAGAGTGTAACTATGACATGATGGAGAAAGCATGATCTCTACAGCCCAATTCGAAATATGTTATACTATCTAGCATTTCTCACTGCCTTGCCTTGTTAAATTCATGCTAGTAGATAAACCAGTGAATTCTGAAAGAGAGCACATATTAAAGAAGGTTGAAATTGCAAAAGGATAGGCTTTGACATTGAACAAACTTGTGGATGATTAAAAAATATTTTGAGTGGCAGCAGGAGAATCTTTTCTTTCGATACAGTAAAGATGTACCTTGTAATTCACTGCACTAAATTCTGAGTGAGTTTCATTTATGTTCATTGTCTTTGCAAGGTTATGCACACTATTATCTTGAACTTTTTGCATCAAGTTTTAGACTTTTGATTGTAAAAGCACAAAGTATTTTTAATGAAATAATTGTTTTATTATGTTATTTTATGAATTAGAACGAATACAGGTAAAGTCAAAACATGCCACTTTTGCGACAGATTATACCCTAATGCTTGCTTGTTTATGCTACCTCTCCCCACTATACTGCTTATTGCTTTGAGTATGCACTTTGGAACCCAAAACCTAGGTCTTTTGCTTTCCAGTAATACAGCCTTAATATCATCCTCTGACAATGACTTCTTGTTCCAGTAAGCTATTCTATGATGAGCAGTAGGTGAAAACCACAAAAAAAGTCCCAGCACACAACAAACAGTATCACATGTTTACCACTGGCTGCTGCTAGTATTTTACACATCCAATGCACTATACTCTCAGAAAGAAAAATTAAATACATAAGAACTGCAAATAATAAGTCAGATAATGCTACCAACAAGCAGTTTTAATATTGTAGATTACATAGAGGTAGGCACTAACAGCATCTGGGGGGTAATGTATATTTACCGCTTTTACTACCATGGCATTGTAGGTGATGAAACTGGTGATACATGGAATGAAGATGGAGCATTGGTGGTATGTGAAACCCTGCATTGCTTTGTCCACCACAAATCTTACATGCAGTCACTTTGAATCGAACCCGAACTGTCTAGGTGACTAACAGCAACTGATGCATGCATTTTGAGTTACTTGGATGTGTAAACAAATTTCCACAGATCAGATCTTGATAATCTATGCTCACAAATTAGCTCAAATCAGATTTTGACAGCCAGAGGGTTAATAACTCTCTGTACAGCATGACATTTATTTACTTCTTTAATCCTTTTGCTGCTGTGCATCAATTTCACTGACCATGCTTGCTGAGTGTTGAAAGCCAGTAGGGATAAAAAATGCTGGACTTTTAGACCTTGAAATACTAGCCATTGGAAAACAAATCATAACAAATAAAATTTGAAAGCTGGAATGATTATATAGAAGCTATATTTTTACATATTAATTTCGGTTCAATAATCTACTACTTAGAATAATTATTGGGTAATGAACTAATATACAGCACATATTCAATTAAATTAACAAAGAATAGAAATTTTGCTATTGTAATTTAAGATGAAATATCACACACCTCTATCAAAATAACAGGTACAACATATAGCACTATACAACTACTTATTCAGTTGCAAACAAAAAGAGCACAAACATACTTTTAAATCTACATTATATTTAATAAAAATTAGCAAAATATAACTCACCAGTATCGATAATGGCAGTGTATTTTGCATTGAGAATATAAGCACTTCGTTTATGATCATGGTTGTCCTGCACTAGTTTAAACACTATACCAAGGATTGTGCTACTCTTAATTTACACACATACACAAAAGTCAATTGAAATTAGTCACACAGTCAACAGAAAATTAAAAATGAATTGGCAATTCAAAAATATATTTTGTTATAGGTTAACCATTATAAGCAATGAAAAAAGGAGTACATAAAAATTACATAAAAGCAGATAGTTCTTGGTTGCGATCACTTTCTCTTTATTTAGTCATTTGCAAATTAATGCACTTTGGGTGTAATCCTTTTCCACATTTGACACATACAGTTTGGATTTTTTTTTTTTTTTGTTTGCAGCATATCACATATAGTATACTGGTATTGTTATTCTTTGGCAAAATATCACAGCATATATGAAACAGAATATTAATTACAGTTTCAGCAATCTCTCACCTGTTCACAAATCATTGTTACCTTACAAATGAAATCCAGTAAATTTCATCCCAGTAACATATATGCAATTTAATAGCTACACTTATAACAACCTCCTCTTTGTATGGATGACCATGGTGGTATATTAGCAATACAATCATCCTTGTTTGTGTCATATTAATTGCATTAATATCATACTGGTCATAATATGTCAAATTATCATCACAGGCCAAAAGCATTCTCAGTAAAACCTACCATGTTCGCTTTTATACAGTAAACATAAAACTGTATCAAACAACATTAAACAAAATTGCTGAGGACTGGAAAAACTGACTATCAAACAAAAGACACCTCCAAATACCCAGAAACACACTGTGAGATAGAAGATTTCCTCTTTCCAGTGATATAAAGGACTTCCCCATAAGATGTATCAAAAATTTGTTTAGCCTCTCAAAGACTGTGCCAATAAGATTGATACTAGCAAATATATTCACATAAAAACCTTGGCAGCAAGAGAGTTAGCCGCAAAAATTTCTTCTCAGTTTTTAATTTTCTATCTGCATTTTATCAAAACAGTTCTAAAATCTTCTACTGTTATTTGTGGCTTTTTTATTTTCTGTTCCTGCACAAACTCTGGTAATGATGACTCTCTATGAGATACCTTGAATAAATTAAAATAATTAGCAGCTGCTAATTAACATAATTAGCAGATGGTATTTTCAGCATTTTTTTTCCCAGAACTATTAGAATATAAACTTTTGTGCAAAGTCAATTATAATCTAAAGCGCCTATGCACAGCACCCCATCACTACTCATAAAGAGCAGTATACACATTTGAAATATAGTGGTTTGATTTGTTTACAATTATTTAGCAATCACAATTTTGTCAATATCTTTACACTTATCAGTCTTAGTTTGGTGCAACTGCAAAGAGTAAAATTGCTTTGTAGGTTTCTTCTAATGCCCTGTGGAAGTTCATATGTCAACAATTTATCCATGCACAGTAAAAGTATTACTACTCTAATGTACATTTATAGGTATTGAGGAGACAGTTTGGAGGAGACAATCGTCAAATTGCATTAATCCAAAAATATTATCCTTGATGGATCACCTACATATACTCATGGGTATATACAGCTTTTACACTTATGAAGAGACCTTTCATATACCTGTATTCAATTAACTCTTCCCCAGAAAAGGACTAAAATGCTTCTTACAACAGCAAACACCTGTACATTTTGTTGTTGAGAATCAATTTAAGTATTTTTATATTTGATAATTGAAAGAACTCTATTGAAAAACATATTACTGTACCTTTTTATCCTCATGAACCAAATTGTGTCTTTTCAGGTTTGACAACTGAGTGAAAGTCTTGTTACAAATGTTACAATTGTGTGGCTTTATGCCCTCATGAATCAATTTATGTCTTTTTAAATTTGGTGACTGAGTGAAAGCCTTATTACAAATGTTACACTTGTGTGGCTTCTTATCCTCATGAATCAATTTGTGTGTTTTCAAATGTTGCCACTGTGCAAACGCCTTGTTACAAATGTTACACCTGTGTGGCTTTTTGTCATCGTGCATTAATTTGTGTCTCTTCAAAGTTGATGAATCA
Source organism: Hymenopus coronatus (assembly GCA_030762935.1). Lineage (NCBI taxonomy): Eukaryota > Metazoa > Arthropoda > Insecta > Mantodea > Hymenopodidae > Hymenopus > Hymenopus coronatus. The sequence continues at coordinate 28,673,327 of CM060899.1, read as the reverse complement.
TTAAAGGCCTTGTTACAAGTATTACACTTATGTGGCTTTATGCCCTCATGAATCAAATTGTGTCTTTTCAAATGTTGCAAATGTGCAAAATTCTTGTTACAAGTTCTACACTTATATGGCTTTATGCCCTCATGAATCAATAAGTGTCTTTTAAAACTTGATAATTCATTAAATGCCTTGTTACAATTCTTGCACTTGTATGGCTTTATGCCATTATGAATCAATTTGTGTTTTTTCAAACATTCCAAATCAGTAAACACCTTCTTACAAATGTTACATTTGTTTGGTTTCTTCCCCTCATGAATCAATATGTGCCTTTTCAAACTTGATAAATTATTAAAAGCCTTGTTACAGCTGTTACACTTTTGAGGCTTTATGCCTTCATGCATTAATTTGTGTATCTTCAAGCTTGATAAAGCAGTAAAAGCCTTGACACAAATGTTACACTTATGTGGCTTTATGGTTTCATGAATTAATTTGTGCCTTTTCAGAGATGACAAATGATTAAAACCTCTATCACAAATATCACATTTCTTTGCTTTTATACTATCATGAACTAAACTATGTTTTTTTAAATGGGACAAACACTTAAAACCCTTCTCACAAATGTCACATTTGTACTCATGTCCGAAAACCGCTCTACAGTTCCCCTTATTGATATCTGGTTTACTTGTGTTACTCTGTTGAAGTAAATCACCTTGCTCACAGGAATCCATGCTGATATTTTTCCCACTATTAGGTATTTCTGAGCAAACATTTGCTTTTATTGAAGATACATCTGTTTCTTGACTTTGATATTTTTTACCACTTTCAGATTCAGGCCCATCCTTTTTCATACTATAGCTGTCACTTCCTACATCTTCATTGGGAAACCATTCTGATACAAAACTGGTAATACCCATTTTGTATGACCTGAAATTTAAGAATAATATCTTCAGGAATTACTAGAGCATGTGGATTAGAAAATAACTATAGTTGAAAAGAATATGAATGTTTATTTTCCTAATATACATGATCAAATATATTGAATATTAAAATTAATTGAAGAAACACATGTTTAGGGATCTATTGTGCTTAAGTATATTATCAAATATAAGTGTGATATTTTCAATAATTTGAAATGTTGTAGTAGTAAATGTAAATAAATATAAAATCTATTTGTTTCAAAGCATTACCTTGTTTAAGAGTAATGATAATAAATTATTCTAAATAGCACACACTCACCCCCCCCCCACACACACGCAAAATTGCATAGTATGTTCAAAACACTATGCAAAGTAAAATTAAGTCTTGGTTATTTGATGCATTGGAAGGTTCAACTAATAATAAAATGTGTGACATGACAACAAAAAAATGCAAAAATTTTGTCATCAGTATACTGAAAGCACAGAAAGCACTATAAAAAACCTGATATTTAGTTTCTTTTATAAAAAATTCTAGAACATCACTAATATTTTTGGCCTCATTTTGTTAAAATTGCAGGAGGAGATAAGTTCTTAAAAAACACATTTTTTAAACACAAAAACACTAATAATTAAAGTATTATTGAAGCTAGAAAGTTGAACTTCATGCAGCATAGTATACCAAAATTTAAGTTCCTAGCTTTAACTCTTGAAGATAGATTTCAAACCCATAGAGTTTCACTCCTAACACTCAAAAGGAATGTGAAGACAATTTTGAAGAAATTGCTAATCAGTGTATATAGAATAAAGCAATAGACTTGCCTTTGTGGTTTTATGGAATAAACATCATCTGTTTCATCCTGTAACAGAAAAATGCATATGTATAGTTGCAATTGAGATATTTATCTTTAGAAAATGGATGAGAATCTAATGTGGATAAATCTGTTATAATGCCAAATAAAAAAAATTATTTCAAATCTAAAGAATCCAGGAATAATAAATTACACCTGTCCTTGACAGCAGTTTAACACTTTGTTGGAAGGAAAGAAGTATAATGTTGCAGATTTCCAAAACTTGATTTATAAATTGTTAAAAAAAAAATTATATTGGGATTGCCTTGCTAGCACATAAATGCCACATATGTTTGCGGCCGTTTTCCTGTTCATAGATATCTTTGAATGTGATAAACACAGGAAAAGTGCTGCCCATAACTTGAATGTGACACATTGGCATAACAGACATGCACCAGTTGCTTTGGCTTTCAGTAATTTCTGTTGACATCATTCACAGCTTTATGAGGAAGAGTTGCAAGCCAAATTACTAGCCTTAAGTCAGTCCTCTACTGTGAGTGTTAGCATGCGTGGCATGAGGGAGTGTCAACTATCTATGGATCAAAGTATCAAGTAAAATATTATGCAGTAATAAAATAAGGATAACTATTTTGTATCAATTTTGAAGCAAATAAAGAATTTTTAGTAATATTAAGTTTCAATTTATTATCAATTCAGTTTTTGTTTGTTTATTTTTTGGTAGTGTTTAATACTTGCTTTTACTATTATCAGATCAGTAACTTGAAATTTATTAACCCCTTAAGTGCCAATCACAATCTAATCATGATGAAAATTCTGTTAAAATTTGCTAACCATGATCTAATTATAGTGCCATTTTCATACGTTTTATTCTTTCCAGCAGGCAAGTCTGTGTACTTTCTATGTCACTGCCATAGAGAAATTTTTTGAAGTGTTTCAGGACCTTATCTTCACTCTAAAATGCTAAATCAGCTCCAAATTTAATTTCTCTAGCTGTTTTTTTTAGGCTGGTTGAAATATTGTGTCGTCTGGTCAAAGGTAAGTACCGAAAAGAAAAGAAAAAACCTGCACTTCATGATGTATTAGAAGAAAGCAAGTGATTTTAAATTTTCAGACCCTGATGAAATTGTTTCTGACATTCAAGAGAGGAAGATACATATTCTAACTTCAGCAGTGAAAATGCATCCAATAACAATGGACTGCATACACTTGCACACTAATCGGTGTACTTATTAAGATGGATTTATGGAGGTGTAATCAGACTTCGAATACAATGTGAATTTAGCATTCAGCTGCACATTAATACAAGTGCTAAATTGTACAATAATCATCTATATTACATTTGTATCCTATTCCTTTATGCCATTTTCATTAACAGTGGTATTATGTTTATGCATGTTTCTGGCAATTTTTTTTTCAGTTTCGGTTGTGTGAACTCATTTTTTATATTTTAAAAATAAACACCATACTAAAACAGTATGCTGTTTTAGTAAATAAATATCTATAGTTTCATTTAATTAGCCTGAACTTTCTGTGATAAGCTTTTGTATGCCTTTTTATTGATTATTTTGGGATTTTTAAATTTATTTTCAAATGTTTCTTCTTTTTTTTTAATTTTTTAAAAACATTGAAGGTAATTCTCATCCATATAATCCATATTATACAGTAGACAAAAATGAAAAAAGAGTCAGCTCCTTATGTATTTGGTACTCATTTAATACTGATAATTTAGAACCCTACATTTTCCTCTATTGCTTGGCACTTTACAGACAGCATTTTGCTATTCGGGCTGGCACTAAAAGGGTTAATTAGTATTCATTCTTTATAAAATTAGTATCTGTGCAAGAAGTTTCAATAATTTTAAATTAATTGCCCTTTTATGTTGGTGATAAGATTGTATCCACAGTTTGTAACAGTTAATTCTCATATTTACTGTGTAGATCAACATAGAAAATAAATAAAAAAATCTGATGTGTTCCATTCGCATGACTTTCTCTACATCTCTGCAAAAAATTATTGTTAAAAAGCTTATTCTTCTATTTGCTTAATGCTAATTGAGAACAAATTAGCAGAAAGCGTCTTATTACTTGCTTCCTAGTAAGTAGACGAGAAATAAAGGAGTACCGTAGGATATAGCTACAGGCAAATCTTTTAAACTCTGGTTGCTATGTGATTGGAATTCCTTTATTTGTATGGACAGGAGTTGTCAAACTCCTGTATGAGAAAAGTACAAGTATTTTAAAGCTGAAACCAATACCAAAGAATATCTCAAAAACAGTCAAACTCCATGAAAAAAAATTATATAATAAATTGTGTGTTTTAACAAGCTCTACATTTTTTTTTTAAGTAACTTCTCGTCCATCTCTTACGTTTTACTAGTTATGCAAATATCCCACAAAATTCATCCACAATATTCCCATAAAATTCAAGATATGCATGTTATTTATCATGTATAGATCTTTAACATAGAATATTTTAACCAAAATCGTTCGAACCACTTTTGAGAAAATCAAAATTTTCAAAATTTTTTCTATGTAAATGGTAGTTTGGGATGCGAGGATTTTTCTGAAAATCTTCATGTTGCATCCTTGGAAGAACCTAATATTAAATACCATTTTTGGTATTTTATTGACTTTTTGTTTTTGAGTTATCATGTTCACGGACACAATACACAGGACCTTTCTCTACAAATGCCTTTTTTGGATACAGGGGACCCTAAAATAAATATTTCTAGTAAAATCTCGGTCTCAAATTTTTGGATGGAGTGCAACACCTTCTCTATAAACTATGTACATAATACATGTAGAGGAAGTAAAAAGGGATTGTTTGAAGATTAAAATTAGTCACATCGCTCAAACCATCTCATTAATTTATACCTTGTTAAAGATATATTTTTTTAACCACTGCTGTATCCTTAATTCCATTTGCACTTATGGTAGTAGTTGGAATAATAATACAAGTGATTTTAAACTTTTCAGTTTAGCTTCAAGGTGAATATCTAAAAAATTAAATAACTAAAACAAAATACATTTTACAAACAACATGAAGTCCTTTTCTGTCTTGCAGCATGTCCTTCAGAAACCTACAACTTACAACTGTAGTATTATAACATTTCTGAATTTTTATTATAAATAGCTGGGCAGTTGATTCCTTACAGCAGTCCAGATTTTGTAACAAATGAGAGCTCCATGCAATAAAGGCATGTCAATACTTTTTGCTCTCTGAAATTGATAGTAATTAATAAATAAGAGAACTATCTCCATGCTTTTGTTTAATTAAAAGGATTACCAAACTTTCCAACTTATAACATGTTTTTAGTGAACCCAAACAGACTGATCTAATTTGTGGCATTTTACATGTTAACCAACTTTATTATACAGTATTTGCAGTATAGCAATCAGAATGCTTGTTGATGTGTAATATACGTTATTGTGGGTGGACCTTTACCCAAATGTCTGTTTATAAGAAGACAGACTAGATTAGCAAAACACAAATGCTTTATTAAAACTTAAAATCGGACTACCATGAGCAGACTGCTATTTCACATTGGCGAATATCAACCATACTCTCTCAACTGAGTGCAAATGATAAGTTTTCTAAGGGACTATTCAACTTTCAAAGTAAATGCACCTTTATAGAATGACAATACTAGTGCTTATAATAATGTATTCTAACAAAAACTTTCAGTAATGTACCTAAATGATGGTGCGTTTATTGCACAATGTTACTAATCACTACCAACTTTGGAAACTGAAAAAAAAACACTGAAGAATTGAGCAGACAGTGATAAGAGAATGCAACCAGTTAATATCTGCAGTAGTATAACAGTTATCTGTCAGTAAATGGCAGTAGTAGTATTCCCCATTCAATGCTAAAGAAATGCACTAGTTATGGAGTCAATGCCACAAGATAAGTGAAATTCAAATACATTTTTACTTATCAGGCATATCATATTTTATAATTATTTATGTAAAATCTACAGTAGCAATATTGTAGCAACATATTTTTATAACTAAAATGTTACCACTTGCTTGAGTGGTCTGGGCCAAATTCTAGGGGGCGGTAGAAAACATGTATTTCTTAGTGCTTCAATAAATGATTATTCTCATCTTATAACTATACAAATAGTATTTGGAAGCATTTCTGCTTATATACATTATGTATTTTCCCACATAATAATAAGCATAGATTGCTACGCTTCTTTATCACATAGCATCTGAAATCTATATTGTCTTTAAAATAAAACTTAGTAAATGTTAATATCTTAGATATTAGACAAATAATCAAACTTTTTTAATGTTAATACCTTAAGTATTACACAAGTAATTCAGCTTCTTTACTGCCTTGTAATAAAAAAAAAAAAAAAAAAAAAAAAGGCATTAAGTTCCATTTCATTTATATCACTGCAATTGATGCATTCAAAATCCTTTAAATTATTAGGTTTTTAGCTAATTCCTATTTGGTGTATATGAAGTGTAGCAATAAAGAAACCAGACTCATGCTATAACTCTTTTTTGAAAAAACTTACACAACTAAAATGTTCTACCCTTCCCCGATCCCTCACTGCTTCATGCAAATTTTCCACTGTTTGGAAGCAGTGCTGCAGAGTTGAGGAGTCTCATCACTTTTTCCTTTACTGAATCCACAGACTCAAAGCTGGTTCCTTTGAGTGCAGATTTCACTTTTGAGTACAGAAAAAATGATGCATAGTGTTTGGTGAGGTGAGTACAGTGGATGTTCCATCACTGAAATGTTGCTTTTTGCCAAAAACCTCTTCACAGCGGGGGCCAGCGCATTACCCTAATTTGGAATCTAAAGAGTGATTCATCCACACGTTCATGCACACAGTTACATAACAAACTTGATTAACAATGTGACCTTCAGGTACCCAATCAATGTAGACTGCACCACTCGCCTCTCACCTAGATGGCCCCGTTTCGATCCCAAGCGACCACATGTGAGATTTATGGTGGACAAAGTGGTGCAGGGGTGGGTTTTCTCCGGGTTCTTCAGCTTCCCCCACCATCACATTCCACCAGTGCTCCATCTTCATTTCATGTAACACCAGTGTCATCGCCTGTGGTGCCACAAGTAGTAAAAGCGGGCATGAACACTACAAAAAAAAAAACAATCAATGCAGATAACCTCTCACATATCGTAAAAACAATCACTGTTTTGAATTTTGATTTGCTTAAGCATGCTTTCTTCTTCCTAGAGGATTGGGGACTCTTTCAATGCATGGATTGTAGCTTAGTTTCTGATCTTATTGGAATATCCTTGTTTTGTCACATGTAATTACTTTGCAGATGTAATCAGGGTCATTTTCAATGTTATCAAGAGTATCAGCACAGCAGGCTACTTGATGTTGCTATTGCTTGTTTGTGAGGATTCTTAGCACCACATCATCACAAAACTTTGTCATGCCAGACCATCCTGCAAAATCTGTCTAACAGTTTCCTTATTGATGCATGCAAGTTCTGAAATTGTTTGAATATTCAGACAGTGGTCTTCTTGAACAATTCTACTGACCTTCTCCACATTCTCTTCAATTTTTGAAGTAGAAGGTTGGCCTGATTTCAGATCATCTTTGACATCTTCCCTATCATCCTTGAACCTCTTAACTCACTCAAAAATTTGCATATGAGATAGACACTGATCACCATTAACATGTTTCAACAAATCGTAATCTTCTGTAGTAGTTTGTCCAAGTTTTGCGAGGAATTTGATGTTAATATGTTCTTCTTCTTTAGAGAATAGCATAATTCTGAGGAGCTAAGACACATAACCCATTTCTAAGAAGGCTCACAATCAGACTAATCACCACAATGGCGTGAAATTTTGTACGCATGTCTGGGAGAGTCTCAAGGCTAATAACCCACTTTTCTCTTTGTCATTAATGTATCTCGAAATGCACACAGTAATCAGTCTGGTTTCTTTATTGTCATACCTCATATTCTATGCACCATTTTCAGTGACTGGTACAGACATTGCTTGCCACTAAACATATGCACTCGTCTGTTTCACAGAAGTAGTGATTAACTCACAAGTTAGCCTTCATTGTTGTTGTTAACATGAAAAGTATGACTGCCAAAGTCCTCTTGGCAAAACTTGGTATTAAATGTACAAAGAAAGTGTTTCAGAAGTCTAACTTGGTCTAATGACCTGCAAATTCTAAGAAAGTAAAAGTTGGCACCTTTAGAAATGATAGCCTTAGTAATGTTTGGAAGACAAGCAGCCACAATATTTATGGGATTGGTAGTGAGGGTGCCAATCTTGTCTGTTTTTTTTCTTTATCTGCTCCACATTATTACCTTGTACCTATAGTAACACCCACCTTTCTAATTTCTCAAGCGTGGTATTTGGGATATCACACTCTTAATACATTAAATATTTATGGACATTCAATAACTACAACAGTTTTGAGCATCCCCTTTTATATTAGGAGTAAAAACATTACTTAATTTTGTTCAAAGCCTTTTCATCAGCCTTGGGGTAATTTTATTTGAAGTAAATCTATGACATGGGATCAATGACTTTACTTCTCTTCCACATCAGTTATTGTGATCCTCTTACTGACAGCCTTGAAATGAAGTTTTGCACGTTCTGTGTATTGCATGCAATATTTTTTGCAATTTGAGTATTTAAAGGTCACAGAGCTATGAAAAGTATCTAGCTCAAATGTAGAAGGTTAAGAAGGAAGGATTTTTAAGCCCAAAAAAGATCCATCACCCTCTATTGGGTTGGCACCAGTAACCTCAACAACCAAAGGTAGAATGTTACCCCTAGATTAGGTTGCAAAGGACAACAATCCTCTTCAAGGGAACCCTAATTCTCATAAATATGAAATCTTCTCTTTTACATTGCTTTGGATTGATGTTTACTAAGCAAAATAAAATAAAAAGACAGAAAATCTTCAATTATAAACTAGAAATGTTTTCTGTCTAACAGAAATTATTCATAGGTGCATCAGAAAACCATTTGCTGATAACAACCTGCATTGTGATACTATTTCAGAACACAATCTTCATAAAACATTTCTATTGTTTCTTCTCCAGGCAAAATACATTGATAACATTTGCCAGGAAACCATAATCAATAGTGTACATAGGAGATAATTTAACAAATAAAACATTCTGAAGCACTCTCTCTACAAAACTTACCTTAATATTGTAAAACCTACATGAAGTTTCTGATGAAGTTGTTTCTAAACACCAATGTTCTTCATTAATTTCTATTTTGGTTTCAATTTCACTGTCAATTTTGCTGGTGCTTCTATTATATCCCATTACAGGATCTTCTGATAAAAATTCCCTCAGACTGTGTGATAAATAAGTTGCAACCATACTCTCTTCTTTAATTTTTGTTTTTGTATCTGTATCACAGTCACTGCCACATGTAACAGTTTCACTCTTAACTTTGTTTAAAAGGTCAATGGTAGAAAGCTCTCTTTCATTCCGTGCACAGAAGTTCTGGAAACAAGACTCTTCTTTGATTTCTACTTTCATATTATCCATGTTTCTATTGTTCTTGTATTTGATCAATTCTTTTATTAATCCTGAGGAAAAAGAACCACATAATTAGTACCATAAAATATTTCAATGAGTTTTGTTTATAGATATTTGAAACTGTTTTAAATTTCAACTAATGGGACAGCTCCATAAATCAGTACAAACTAATGATGATAACTAGAGGTAATATATTAAACAGACTGTCTTTAATGTTTAAACACTATAGCTTGTTTACCTATGATTTGATTATTCTGGATTTATGTGTTTTATTAAGGACTGTCAGCAAGTGGTATCCAATGTTGTCAGGATTTTAAAAGGCTAAAAGATGTGATCCATTATTTTGTGGAATACATCAACTTGGAAAAAAATCACACAAATGTCTTATAGGCAGAATTTAGTATACCAGTATATTCAGTTCCATACATAGATATTTAATTTGGCTATCACAGGAAAAAAAATTAGTATAGCTGTGTGAAAAACACATAATTCCATCCCAATTTATCTGCAAACATAAAGTCAATATCTTAGTATCACTAGGTGTCCACCCAAGAGTGATGGCGATGACAGTTCTATTGAATAAAATGCATAAAGACTAGCTGACAAATTTCATAATGATATTTGAGTTATTAAATATTTTGTTGTTTTACCAAAGATCAACTTCTTTCTTATTAGAAAGACACACACTTTCTTTACCACTATAAAGATAGAGAAGATTTGCATTCTAACCAAAAATTTGATAGCAAGATTTCACTGGAAATACATGTTTTAAGATCAGCAGTATCCAAAAGAAACATTTTTGGAAAGTATCAGTGTATAGAAACAGCATAACTAAAAATTAAGTCAGCCAAGCACCAAATTTGGTTAAGTTTAGTATTTTCTAGGTATGTGACACAAAGATTTTTAGGAAAATCTCCCAAACCAAACTATCCTTTACATGGTATATTTTTCAAAATTTCGATTTTCACAAATGATTTTGATGTAAATGTCGTATATTAAACATATTTATGTGGCAAATAAAATGTTTATCTTAAAGTTTCTGGAAATAGCCTTTGAAGTCCTTTTCATTCTGGATGACTTTTATAAAAATGGTAAACCATAAAATATAGAGGAAATCTTAGGGCACAAAGACATAAAATGTTAAGAAAGCACATAATTTTCAATTATTTTGTTTCTTTTTTCTGATTTAACTAGTTCTGAAATATTCCTAGTCAATTATTTCAATTTTTCAACATTTATATTTTTCTCAAATGGAAAGTATCATTAATTTCTATTTCATTTACCCCAGAGCATGCATAAAGAACATAATTCATTGCCTAGCAACCAGCTATTCAAAGATTTGACTGTCTTTTTGGCCTAGTATGTTCTCTTGTTCCTTTTGTATCCAATAGGAAATGTATAATAAGATCATTTCTGCTGATGTTTATTTTTTTTTTTTGGTAGTGTTTAACGCCCACTTTAACTACTTATGGCACTGCAGGCAGTGCTTACGTTTATCTTGGTTAGTATGATGTAGATAAAACAATAATCTTTTATAAAGTATAGTTGTTTGCAGAACAGGTAGAGAAATTCATGTGAATGTAATCCATCAAAGCTAATAGGATGGCATACAGGCTAGCTAAGAGGAGCATATCTGCTTTATAGGACCTTTTGCAGAATCTCTCAGATGTGTCAATTATGAGATAACCCAGCTTACTGCATGTGTCCTTTTTTAGATTTACTGTCACAGAGGCTCTGATTTTATTCCTAGAGTGGCCAACTAAGTAAGGTTCTTGGAACTTAACCAGAGTCAGCTTCAGAGTGATTGTTGGTTATCATACTTGACATCACTTTGAGAAGACATTTATGCATAATGGCTTTACTCGTAGAAAATGAGGGATGGGCCTTGAAACCTTCCAGCACATTTTATCTGAATGCAAGGCATTCACTATTCATAAATAAATAAAAGAAATAGATATAAGAGGCTAGATGTCAGCATTGTTGCCTGATTTATTATGCCCACTGAATTTGAGTGAAGCCCAGCCCAAGAAGCACAAAGGGCTCTAGGAGTCAGTGTGCAGAGCCATCTTTTTTCCTGACAAAGAGGCAGCTCTGCTAAAGTTTATGTACCTGGCAAAAAAATATCAGGAAGTATAATTTGATCAACATGCTTCAAACAGGAAATAGATACTGTTTTCCTTGATTACAACAGTGAACATCTAAAAATCTGAAGAGCTCAGGAAAGTCAAACAACTATGTAACTCAAGTATTTAGAACTGATCATATTTGCAAAATATTGTATTAATATAATTTGGTTTTGGCAAAACAATATGTTTTCATAAAGTGGTAGCCTATTATAGATGCAAGATGTTCAAGAAATGCTTCAAATTAAAAGAGTGGTTTCCAAGGTAACTTCTGACCAAAGTGTTACCTAATTTTTCTTTTTATAAAGTATTTACATTGTAATTGAAATAAGTACGCATAATTAGGTAATAATGGATTATTATAATAATAACAGTAAAATACTTGGATATACTTTTAGTTCTGTACCTGCTTATAAATTTAAGTACAAGGGCAATGCTGTAATACTGAAATTTTCAGAAAAAAATGAAGTGTAGGTTGCTGAACTAGCAGTACATTGACAGATCAACTTTCTGATTTCTACTCTTTTAGGAAATAACGTGAAGCTCAATAACATATTAAATATACAAAAACAATTGTTTTAATTCTCGAAATCAAATTCTTTACCAAGAACTTAATGGAACATGTGATGCCCTTTACAAACAATAGAAGAAATTTAGTCCAATGGTGTACATAATAGTCTATGAAACATATTCTGGAAATAAAGTCACAGTGATTATAACTTCATCTTCAGTGTTTAGTATGTAGAGCATTACCTGCTCAATTTCAGGTTTGGATTCATTGTGCTATACTTTTAATTCTAAAGGTCTAAATAAAAGCTCATCCAAGTTTTCCTGTAAGTAAATCTACTTTCTAAAAAACTTCTCTGCTGTCCTTAAACTAGCTCATTTTTGAATTTATGAAAAATCTTAGATATTAAAAAGGTTTAGATTTTATATTTCCGATACTTTTTGTTTTCTAAAGTAGGGACATTAAATGAAAATAATTCTGTCAAGGGGTAAAATCTAACTGTAAAGTTTCCAATTTAACTTGACTTTAGCTTGTTCTGCTCTATTTTAAAATGAGTTTTTAGTGATTCCATAAGCACAATTTTATAGTAAGAAAGAAAACAATGATAATGCAACAATGATTGGATACAATACTGTTTAATGGCATGAGGACTCCTAAACAAATACTCCTAGTATCAAAATATAATTGGGTAATTTGACAGGGTACCATAATAGTTACAGTATACACAATATGCAATCATGCTCAGATGCATACAAAAAAATTTAAAACCCATTTTATGAAGGTGGTCTGAAAAGTTCTCGGCCTGATAGTGAAAAACGACAATTCATTCTTTCAAAGTAGTTTTATTTTTCAACATAATCTCCTTTAATATCAATCATTTTGTCCAGCAGTATTCCAATGCCATTATCCCCTCTCTGTAGTGTTCTTCTGGAAGTGCTGCAAAGTACCCATTTACAGCTGCAAATGCTTCTTCATTGGACGAAAAGTGCCTACCAGCGAGGAATTTCTTCAGTTTTGGAAACAGATGGAAGTCCAAGGGAGCCAAATCTGGGGAATAGGGTGGATGTTCCAGTACTTCATAGTGCAGATCTTTCAATTTCCTCATTGCCAAAACACTTCTGTGGGCAGGTGCAGTGTCCTCATGGATAACAATATTTTTCTTTTTTAATCTTGGTATGTTTTCATGAATGCTTGCATTCAGCTTGGTTAGAAGTTCAGAGTAGTATTCTCCAGTAATGGTTTTAGAGATAGTCAATCAAGAAAAGTTCTTTGGCATGCCAAAACATTCACGCCATTATCTTTCCTGCCAATGGCACCATCCTTGCCTTCTTTGGAGCCGAAGAACCACCTTCTGTCTACTGTCCCTACTGCTGTTTGGATTCGGGTGTGAGATGGTGAATCCATGTTTCATCCATTATGATGTATCGGCACCAAAAAGCCACTTCTGTTCTTCTGAAAATGCACTGAGCACTTTTCAGAAACTGTTGTGCGAATGCGTTTGTTATCCACAGTGAGGATATGCGGCACCTATCTTGTGCAAAGCTTTTTCATGTTTAATTCCTGATGAAAGATGTGACCAATACACTCCTTTGAAATTTCAAGAGCATTAGCAATTTCACATACCTTTGTACTCCAATCTTCCAAAATCATGTCATATCTTTTTTCGATGATTTCCAGTAAGTTTTCAGTTTTTGGACGTCCTTCGTCTGGATTGTCTAGGATGCTTTCATGGACACGTTTAATTTGGCTGCCCATTTCTTCACAGCGGAAACTGAAGGTGAAGAGTCACCATACACATTTACAATCTGCAAATGAATTTCTGTAATTGTTAAACTTTCTTTAACATATAGAATTTTATCACAGCACGATACTCAAATTTCTCCATTTTCAAAACAATGTGCACTTCCACTTCTTCAAACAACTGCTGCCTGGAATGACTGTAATTTTACTTCGGGTGGGTTAACATGTGTACCAACTTAAGAAAAAAAGATCATGCAAGTTGTGCTGCAATCTCTGGGTGAAGCCAAGAACTTTTCAGACCACCCTCATACAACAGACAAATGGTCTTTCTTGCATTTATGGCTACATTGATAGACTCTGCTGTTTGGTTTTTATGGGCAGATGAGAAATTCACTGCACTCTCTAACTTCAATATAAACACTTCTATGACAACTAATCTTAATATTTAAGAATCATGGTATGCTGATATGTATGTGTATATTCCTTATAGGTTTTCACTCCACTGCATCGATTTCAACCAACTTTGTGTATTTAACATTCTTCACAAGGTAAAAATTACTGTCTAGCTTGGAATTTTAAATTCCTTATTATTTCACAGTATTAATGATTAAATTTCATATAAATGTCCCTAAAAGTTCATAAGATCACCTATAATATTTCTCAACAATTATCATGATAAAATTACTAGCATGAAAGAAGAGTTTACTTAAGACTTTCATGACCTCGAAAAATAACAAAGGAACAGCAAGTTCAGATATTATCTGCTAATGATTATGAGATAAAAACACAGTTAAATATTACTGTACCAAGAAGATTTGGATTAATGAAATATTTAAATGGATGTCTTAATCAAATAATACAGTTACAATAAGTTGTTACTTTTACTGCAAATAACAGTTTACACTTTTTATAACTGTGCTTAAACAAATCATACTGAAAGCATTCATACTTTGGTCAGTAGTGTAAGTTCCAAGGTCTGTTTAACAAATTTTCTTCCCACAAACTGCATATATATGTTGTAATTTCAAGAGTTATTTATAACCTACAAGGATATAAAAATTGTGTTGCCTGAAGTTGTGTTTTTGGAGCTACAGAAGTTAAGAAAGCAATATATCCTGTTGTGTAATGCTATGTTATATGCCATTTTATATGCACTGTTAATTACAGCAACTGCATAATTGGGAAAGCAGACAGCTTTCTTTCAAAATGTATAACAAATGATTTGGTCCATGAATCCATACACACAATCTATTTGCAATAAAATATTATTATTCATAGTTGAAGTTCTGAGTTCTTTCATTCCCCCCTAAAATGCCATCCTAATTCCACCATCACCAATGAATATTCTCTTAGAAATCAGAAAACCAATAATGCAAAAACTGCACTGAAGAACAATTTTGGAGCGGGGCATTATTTGATCTGGGTGATAGCAAAGAAAAATCAAGACTTTTAGGAAACACAAAATATTTAATACCTCGAACATTACTACCAGAAGACAAATAATTACTTAGGCTTTCACATCCATGTCATGTAACAAAGGAGTAACAAATTAAAATGTTATTTGTTGAACTCCTCTGTTATATTGATTGATTATAAATAATTGCTGCAACTAATATGCTTGTGCAAATGCAAAGGTGCTAAAATTACATTGTTGAAAAATTATGAACTGCAGTATATTAGACTATAACAATAGCATCAGCATCAAACCAGACAAAATACCAGTTTCTCTTCATCTTATTTATCTTAACATGATTACTATCTAATTGATATAAAAAACAAAAAGATTCAATATAATTGCATCAACTATAAAAGATCTATGGTGCTCTGAATTTGCTAAAGAAGTTGATATCAATATCCATGCATTCTTGGATCATACTTCAATGTTTGGACATCCACTTATTATAATTTGTAATTTCTGAATTTTTATGTATAATGGGTTTCTTTCTCCGTGGAATCTTTGTATGCTTTTTTTTTTTTTTTAACAATATATTGGTTACTGAGATCAAACAAGGTTATATGGTGTTACTTAAACTCTTATTTTTCCTAGAAATTGAGATGAGGCACCCCATATATGGCATGCCATACATACATGAAATTGCAATCTGTAGATCCTATTGTGAGATTAGACTATCCCCAAACTCTAGGATGTAGATCAAATCAAGAATTGCATTTATTGATACTTTTAAATTATTTACAAATAATAATTCTCGCAATGAATTTTCAGAGGTACCACTTTTGTTAATTTACAATTACATGTCTGTTTTCATAAACCTACTCGTACACATGCATTCTTAGAATATTCTTGTTTATTATATTTACAATGTTATATTACCTGTATATTTTGACTGAATGCAATATGGCTCTGTATAGAAGGTGTGAGCAATAAGTTATCTTTTTATTCTGATCTAAACTTGTGTTTGTTGATTTGCAATTGTACTATAGAAGAGAGAAGTGAATGAAACAAAACAATTCCTTTGTAGTAAACCCCTTTTTGGAATGACTACAAATTATTTGTTGGTCTCTTTGTTATGAATATCTGCATTTTTTGTAAATTTATCTGGGTTATTACAAATGGCAATATGGCTAGAATACATTCACAGGCTAATGGTAAAATTGCAAACATTTTGAAAAGTGGCTGACAGTGACTTGATCGTCTTGCCCTTTCTATTATTCTTATTACCTTTATTTTTGCAATAATGAACACTTTTTTAGCATTTACTGAATTTCCCTAAAACATTATTCAATAGGTCATCAATGAATGGAAATGTGCATAATAAGTTGTTTTTAGTATGCTCTTATTTATAAGCTGAATTAAAGATTGGATTGCAAAACATGCAGAGGTCAGTTTGGAAACATATAATCAGTATATGGTGTCTCCAATTCATGTTAAGATCGATCATAAGACCTAGGAATTTTGTATTACAGGTTTCTTCAATCTGATTATTTACATGTTCTATCCTTAGGGTCTGCCATGTTTTATGTTTTGTGCAAAAATTAAAGTAGTTAGTTTTTTCAAAGTTTATGTGAATTTTGTTTCTTTGAAACCAATTATTTAATGTTGAAGATTTTATTAGATGAATCTTGAAGTTGAGTGACATTGTGTTCTTGAATTATAATGCTGGCATCATCTGCCAATAGAACTGGATAAGCATTATTGTTTATTACTGCACGTTGATCATTTATATACATTAAAAATAATAAGGTACCCAGAATAGAACCTTGTAGAACACCATGTTTAATTTCAGACCATTCAGAATATACATTGCTATTATTTGAAGTATTTATTATAACCTTTCTCTCACCTGTGGTGCCAAATCAGTAAAAGTGGGCATTAAACACTAACAAAACAATAATAATAATAATAATAATAATAATAATAATAATAAAAAAAAAACTAAAAAAATTTTGCTTTCTGTTCGATAAGTAAGATATAACCCATTGACATCCTTTGCCCCTAATATCATAGTGTGATCATTTTGATAGAAGTATTCCATGATTAACACAATCAAATGCCTTTGAGCGATCACAGAATATTCAGTGACTTAAATACTTGGAAATAGTATCACTAATTGATATGCTGTTCCTGAATCCAAAGTGCTCTTTTGCTAAAATATTATATTTATCTAGATGGTGATAAATTCTTTTAAACATAATTTTTTCAAAGATTTTCGAAAAAGCTGTAAGCATAGATACTGGTCTGTAGTTTGACATTTCTGAGATTTGCCCTTTCCAGAATAATGGCCTAACAACTGAATATTTTAATCTGTCTGGTAATACTCCTGTTAAGAATGACATGTTACACTTATGACTTATAGGTTTGCAAATGTCAGCACATACCTTTAATGTTTTTTTGTGTTACTTTTTTTATTTCAGTTGCACTTGTGGATATTATATCTAACAATGCTATATTTTCCATTTAGAATTCCTGATGATATGAAATTGGATCTCTCTTAGGCTGTTTCTTTGTCAGTAAATTTCCTGCCACTTGAATGAAATATTCATTAAATGCATTCAAAAAAGAATTTTTTGCCCAAAATTCAAACTTTTAGGAATAAAGAAAAACATTGGTCCTATCTGCTGGGGATTATTTATGGTCACTTGGTTTACTTGAATTTCTTTTATATCATTTTTCAACTGACATTTACCGGTCTCTTTTTTAATATTACATACAGTGCTAGGCTTATTGTAAGAGGACTGTATATGCTTTCATTAACACATTAGAGTTTTGCAGTACATTTTATAGTTTTTTTTACGTTTACCACACTTACTTTCTCTAGTTGCTAAATAAAGTTCTTTTTTACTTCTGCATGATATCCTTATACCTTGAGTTAGTCCATTTATAGAATTGCTATTCATTTTCTTTACATGAAGTGGAAAACTGGAGTTATGGATTCTTATGAAATGTTTAATAAATAGTTAAACTTGTGATTTACATTATTTAATTTACGCATTTCTTTCCTCGTTTCTCCAGGCAGTTTGACTTTAAAACACCCTATGCTTTCTTTATTTGTAATTCTAAAACTGGTTACATGGTATGCGTTTTTGGAATTGGGAGTATAATAATCAATTTTGATTAGTTGTCCATCATGGTAATAGAAGTTACTCAGCTGTATTTGTGGAAAATAGTTAAAAAATGTGGTATTATAGTGGCTTTGCATCTTATTCTTTTCGTTGTAGAGCTCAGAGAGTTCTGTTTGCATTTCTTTGTCTAAATCTTTTTAAATATCTTCGAAGAATTGCAAGGCTATTGGGCTGATGCAGTTTTTGCTTAAATGCTGTAGGAGCAAACCATTAAACCAAGGGCAGCACTGGGTGTTTCAGCTAGAGTGCAAGATGTAATTAAAAAGTTTCTGGAATGAAGTATAAACACAACACGACGCTTTGGTTTGTGTATTCTACATTTTCATTCTCGAAGTAGTCTCCTTGAGAATTGATAAATTTGTCCTATCACTTTTTCCACTGTTGGAAGCAGCACTGGAAGTATATTTCTTTATACAAGTTCAGAACCTTCAGCAATTTGCAATGGATACATTAATTTCCCTAAAATGGTGTCCTTGAGGTCACATTTTAAGTTGTGGGAAAAGAAAACAGTCCACTGAAGACAAATATAGGGAATAAGTGGAATGAGGAGCAGTATTAATCATATTTTAGCAAGTAAACAAAAAAATGGCAAACATTAAGGTCTTTGTACATGGACAGATTGAATCAGTCATCATTCTTCCATTTCTCTGGCTGTTGTGACACATGCTCTCCCTTATTCATTTTCTAAATTACTTTGAACACTTCTAATGAAGAGTCCTAATGAGTCAGAAAATTCTCTTATTGTAATCCACCTATCATTTAATGCAATTTCCTTCATCCTGATTGATGTTTTCATCCATATTGCTGGAACAGGGACGCCCAGAACGATCTGCACCTTTAACTGTCACTCCATGTTCAAATTTTCAAAACCACTGACATGCTTGAATGTTGCCCATTATTGCATTCCCATAAACTATTCTGAACATCCCCTGCAGTGTCACAAGTAGTAAAAACGGTTGTTAAACACAAAATAAAAAAAAAATAAAATAAAAAAAAAAAAGCTTAACATTTCATAGGTTTGTGCTGCAGTTTTAGCAAGTTTAAACAAAATTTCATATTTTGCTTTTTATTCTTTGCAAGCAGGCATTTTCACTACAAAGAAAAATTGCAGCAGAAGCAAAATATGTATTTACTTCAAAACCTTAAACTCTGCAAAGTTGCAGAAAGTCATGCGCTCTCTCAGTTTTTTCAAGAAGGAATACCGCTTGTACAGTCTGTGTAAAAACTAAAGATAACTTAATGATAATATTGTTTTGAAGCCATTCTGGTAACTCTGTGGTCACATCTAGTACACAATAAATGAAAACTAATGTGCATGGTAACTGACATTAATTGTAACAATAATACGTTCAATTCATTCCATGTGATAAAATTAGAAAACTTAATGTTGCTTGAACTTAATGTAAACTTACACAGCTGTTGCTACAGAAGTTAGTAACGACTTGAAATACAAATAAAACATTCAACTGCTTGGTGAACAAGTGTTGCAATAGCCATTAGAAGCTAGTGTTGGAGATGCTATAAAATTCAATTCCGCTACAAATGTGTTCATTTGAGATTCTAATACTCCCTGTAAACGACAATCAACATTAAATGTAAATAAGTGCGATAGTTGTGAGAATAAAGCAATAAGGAAATAACACATAGAGCAGATGTTTACCAACTTGCATCTACTTTACCATCTGCACTGCCAGTACACTCCACCGTCCAGGCAAGTACTGTAATCTAGAAGGTGAGTAGCTACTATTATGCACCATAACCAATTGATTAGCTTCACTAATAAATTTAACTTTTACTGACGATTATGGACATTCTTTGATACCTGTAGCTGAATGCTATTGCCGATATTCCCTGCTGATGCACTACCTAATTATTGCTATTTTTGTTAACAACTGCAGATGACTAACAAATACCACCATTCTTTTGTTTTGAGGATCCTAAGCAGCAAAGCATAGCTCAGTGTTGAGGACCCTAAGCTGCAAAGCGCAGGCGAGTTATGTTTTCTATTATTAGACAATCGAAGCAGCTTACGACCGAAAGCGGCAGAACTGCGAAACGACGACAGATCGTAGCCGATAAGTCTGCTGTCTAAACCCCAATGATACCCGACATTTTCTCTAACATTTTCACTGCGTTTTCATACTTTCCTACGGAACTATAGGCAACGAAGAAACGCTTATGGTTACATATGTAACGTGCAGATATAGTACAGTTTTATGCCATTCTTTACCTTTAAAACTTCTAAGAGATAATGGGAATTCAACTTCATTGTTTTAAACTTTATTTCAATTTAAACTGTTCATAAAATGTTTTAGATGAATGAGGATCACTAATGCCCACTAACATCTCTCAGTCAATTTTACCACTGATTATGCAAAAACAATTATAAAAGGAGGCGAACGAAATACAAGCGAAAAACTAACAAAAAACACATATTCCGTAAATATTAAATATAAGTTAGGGTGCCCTTCCAGAGAGCTTCAATTCCCGCAAATATCTGCCAAATGCCAAGTGCAAGCCAGAGAGTAACCAAACAGGGATGATGAAGTTGACAATGTGAAAAACTGCGAGTCTAAGAAAAGGCCAACGACAATTAGAAATTTTAATTTAATTGTTGTCATAGAATCATGTAAGAA
The DNA here is from genome assembly GCA_030762935.1 of Hymenopus coronatus. Classification (NCBI taxonomy): domain Eukaryota; kingdom Metazoa; phylum Arthropoda; class Insecta; order Mantodea; family Hymenopodidae; genus Hymenopus; species Hymenopus coronatus. The sequence continues at coordinate 28,652,523 of CM060899.1, read as the reverse complement.
GGTCAGAGATGTCTACATATATATCACTTTCAAAGTGTACTGTCTTAATTAACCCAAAGTTGGTCGAGGTCCTTACGCTAACGGTGATTGTCGACATGTGAGCTCAGGGCTGCATCGTTTATTAACTAAATCGTATATTAGTACACTACTAAAGACTCCAGCTAATTTTTCGTTTTAATACTGTAATGTTCATTTTATTTTATTAATATTTAGTTCGTTTTATTTAGTAGCAATAAAATATTATAACAGTATTATTACTGTTCTATAAAGCCACGACTCATGCGAATTAGAAAGTTTACACCAAAATAGGTGCACTAAATGTTGTAGTAGGATTGCTTATTTCTACTAGACTCTCCATAGTAATTATTTATCATGTTGAAATTTTGCTGTGTGAAATTTTCACACTGACACGGTATAGTTGTTTCTCAAACGTTTTACTGTTTTCTAAAAGCGTATATAGCCTTCAGAAGTATTTTCATTTCTATGACATTTTCTGCACAATATAATTGTGTGTTCTCCAAAGATGGGCAGATGGCATTCAGCACATCTTACCGTTGTTTTGCATCTTTTTCCTTTCTTTTCTTTTAGAGCAGAAGGTGTATTTCCCTCTTCTTATGCTAGTACTGGGCTTATTAGGCGTCTCAGCTTTCTTGGTGTGGAATTTCCGTTCTAGGAGAATTCGAAGTTCCGATTGGAAACTATGTGTTGAAGCTCTGGAAATCATATGTGATTTTGTGTGAGCAAGGGCCAGAATCTTAAGGAACATTCTCCTTGGTAATATTCACACCTGTATTTGAGGTGTAAATAATCTGTTCGGTTATTCTCGCAATATTCATAAGGGAAAAGAAAATATACATAGGCCACCGAAAATAAACCCTTCGAACAGAATATTTTGATTTTGGTTCCTACACCACTACATCTACCCCACCTTTAGTCAAGTTGTAGAATGTGATCTTCAGGCTTATAAGCATCACTGTAGACAAATACGCTAGCGTACTGTTTACTGGTTGGTTTCGGGTGTTTACCATGACAGCAGGAACTTCTTTTTTGTGTTTTCTAATCATCCTACAACGGTTAGATTTTTATGAATGAGTTCGTGCATTACTCCACAGAACTAAACCAATTGTCCAGGGTTACATTGAGCCTAGTGCCTTCAGTGAGTTGAACTATTCTTTTCACAACTGCACTTGGTCTCATGTCTGTTGCAAATTGGCATCCATCAGGTGGTTTGCCAGGATATATTTTTATGCTTGCTGTATAGAAAATAATGCTGCCACTAAGGCAAATATTTTGATTCCGTACTTGTATGGGTTTCAAGGAATATAGTGCCTAAATTTACACCTACCTTGGAGAGATTCCAGCATTTTATCAATCATCGAATGCTCTCTGTCCTCTCCGGGATCCTTGATACAGACCCCTCAAACATCTCTCTGGAGCAAGATTGTCCTCAGATTTTCGTGCAGGCCTTGTCGTAACATCAAAGCGAATAGCTCTAAGATTTAGCAGGAACCTGTTGCACTTCATGGTCACAAGAAAAGTTTCTTTTGTCGCCCAAAGGTCGTCGGCAGTTTAGAATATTTCTTAGGCTAAATGAACTTAAACTTTCTGCAATTGATAAAGTGATATGGGCTGCTTGCAGTCTACAGAACTGGTTAAGAATGGCATCACTAAGCTATTTCTAAGGACAATATGTTGACCTAGAAGATTTCAGTAGAGCTGGAGATATTCCAGGAGCATGGCGCGAATGTACAATTGGTCTGTAATCAGTGGCTCATCTGGGAAGCAACAAAGCGAAGCAGAAAATGTGCAATGGGTGTATACGGACTTTTTCAAGCAGGAAGGATCTCTACCTTCACAGCGGAAAAAAAAAAAAAAAAAAAAAAAAACGGAATTAACAGACCACTTAAATAACAAAGACCTAAACTTGTCACATGACAATGGGGTGAAGTTGAATGAAGAGTTTTACGTATGTCCTGAAAACAATTTGGTTGTAGGTTCTAGAATAGCAGAAGCAAAACCAAGGAAAGGGAAATTCGCATACAAAATTGGGTACCTAATTCGATTTATAAGAAACCTCTTGTTATTCTCCCATTTAGCAGCTATCGTGAGAAATAATTTCTAACAAGCTATGTGCTTATGATACTAGAACAGTGAAAATAGAGAGCATGTTCCACAGGAGCGGAATGCAATACGTGCAGTCTACAGTAAAATTCATTTTCCGATATTCTATTATAGTTGTCACTTTTTTTGTGTACTCTTATAAATGATTCCAGGTCTCACAAATATGTGTGCGTGTGTGTTTACGTGCATGCATCCTATATCAGTGCCTTATACATATATTGTTTTAGACCAAAAAACTAGAACAAAGTTACGTTATGACTTTGCTGCAATGTTTATTGCAATAATACCTATATAATAGCTTTCGAGAGGCCAAAATATGTGATTATAATAAATTTTCCTTTAACTAGAGATCTCTCCCCTTTCCATTGCTATTTTTTCTTTACTTCAAAAAGTTGGAAAAATAATTATTTTGTTGCGTTTGAGGTATGGTTTAAATTCACAAGATGACAGCTGGACAGAAAACCTGCTTCATTTCTGCCCTGTGGTCCAATGCCGCCCAACATTTTAGAACCAAGATGGTAGCACCTACGTAATATACCTGGCTCCTACTGTACATCTGTATTCAACACTTTGATACTTATTCCCCAGTCAACCAGTTTATTTTGGAGAAATAAAAGTGTCATAAAAGTCATGTTCAGCATAGCCTTATTGAAAGAAATTAATTTGTAATGAAAGGAATCATCATGCAAGTACTCAGTCATTAAGGAGAATCTTTATTGTATATCACGGTAATAAGTTCTGAAATACAAATTGGAATAGTCGCAATATATAATATATACGCATATGTTTGGATTTGCGCTTGCTTTCTGTTTTTTTTTTCTTTTTTTTTTTTTTTGTGTTTATGACCAGCATCTCAACTCCTGCCTTAAAGGAATCCAAATTAAGTAATTTTACTGTGTTAAGTTAATCACCTTAATTGCACACGAATTGTGTTTTCGTAGCGTTGGCTATTATAGGAAGCTTTGCTCTCCCCAGGAAGAAGTTACAACTACAATATTTTTAAAGCTTCTCTTAAACAGTTCCTTTGTGATACGTTAATTAGTGCTGTAGAAGAATTTGGTAACGCGTAATAGCTCTATTATTTCGACCGTCTGTTAAACGCAGTGCTCGCATTATAACACTGTATCCACTGGGTGCCAGCCGCTCCCAATTCTTTACATGAATATGTCTATCGTGGGACATGAAAGTGAAATGTGCGGATTGTGACGAAAACATGTAAAATAATTTAAAATCAATTCAAAATCTTTCATTTTGAATTAACACGTCGCCAGGAAAGCTTTAGTTCTTATTTTAAATTTAAAATCAAGTATATGTAAACTACACAAAGAATATCCCCGAACCAATTTATGTGTTATTCAACAGGAAATGTAGAACTTTAATTTATTTGGCTTTAATAAACTGTATTTCTCATGGAGGTCCCTGGTTCGATTCCCAATTGTAGCGGGGAGTTTTTGTTTAACCACAATTATTTCACATCCCCCACCGATCTGAAATATGGATGTGAGAGTGAATGCATGCGTTTGAAAATAGAAAACATTAAGGAACCTATACAATGTATATCAAATGTTAATATTACGGTTAGTGGTGTTATAATTATTATTATTGTTATTATTGTCACTGTCGTTGCTTTTGTTGTCGATGTCACCATCATCACCGCCTTTGTCTGGTGGTAATCATGATGGTTATTATAATTGACCACACTGTTGTCACCATCACCATAACCATTTTAATCATAAGCCTACTGCCTACAACAACAGGTGTAAAGGTTTATTTTAATTAATGTGAAGTAGATAGAAAATTATAGGAAGAGTTTCCAAAAGCAAAATAAAAGTAAACAGTGTTAGGTTTTGAGAAACTCATGTTATGTAGCATATATCTATTGTGTAGGTTTTTTAATGCCTTCCCTATTCAAACACATGGACATACACTCTGACATGCATATTTCCAGACCAGTGTGAGATGTAAAGTAATTATGATTAAAGAAAACTGGCCACCAAAATCAGGAATTGAACCAGGACCTGCATGCAAAATACAGTTTATTAAAGCGAAACAAATCAAGGTTTCTGCATATCCTGCCAAAGTACACATATATCAGTTCTGGGAGATTTTAAATTACTTTCTGTGCTGTTGCCACAATCTGCACATTTCACTTTCATTTTCCACTATAGACACCATGACGTATATTCATATCTAGCATTCTGATATTGGCATGTCGCTTAGCACACAGCAGAGTTAATAGAGCCATTGTGCAGAATTACCATCAAGTGAAGTGATTTTATGTTAATTGTCCTGCGTTTCAAGTGAGGTAGAAATATAATAAAAGTGCATGTTTTACTAGACCTGCAACCCAAAGTATTTCTTATAAGCTCATGTGTGTACTTTAATACATAGTAACCAGCAACATAAAAATGCCATTCATATGATTAAGGTACAAACTTAATATTTATAGAATTATATCTTAATATCAAATTTTGAGGCTCTTTACATAAAGTAAGGATGTAAACGTTAAGTGCCTTTAATATGTCAATGTAACAATAATTTTTTATCTAAAAATGTTTATTTTAATGTCAAATTATGACATTCATTACACATAAGTAAGAATATAAACAATAAGTGATATCACACAAACTGAGAGTCAAAAGAAGTTATTTTATGATTAGTAAGTGTCGTATTAAATGAACTACAAAATTAATATTTATTGCATGTACTTTAGCACTCTAATTTAAAATTTATAAGTTGGATATATACTTTTCAGAGTAATAACTAACAATTTAGAAATTACATTGATAATTTTAATATAAATATTATTTATTTAAGAATGTATATTTTAATAGTAAATTTGGACAGCTTAGTATGAAAGCACTGGTATAGTGGCATAGGCTGTAAAAGCTAAGTACTATAATTTTTAATGCTCTTGGAAGTTTTTGAGCTTACTATTGTAATATAAGAACTTTAAATGTTGTATTGGTGCATATTTGTATACTTTGACATCTATGTCATCATGAACCTAGAGAGCACAATGTAATAAGTTCAATAGCTGTAACATTAATAATTTCTCTTGCATATTCTACAGTAAGAGTTTAATTCATAATTTATTTCTTCACTTATAGCTGCAATAATTACATTCCTGTAATCAAAATCCTGTCTGGCAATGTTTTAGTCCAACATACAATCATGATTATTATAACATGTTTTGCCTTGGCCACAATTTGGCATATGGAAACATTATTTAATTTGAAATTTAGCAATGTTAATTGAGTTTGTACAATGGATTTTATAGATTTGTTTCTTATATATATATATATATTCTAATGCTATATATAAGGTGATTCAGGAGGTTAAAACAAATGTCAAATGTTAAAAATGAAAAGATTATTACATGCTGGCTTTGAAGTGTTACCCTTTAAATAGCACCACAAAAAAGAATGGTTATTTAACACTTGATGATGATGATGATAAAGTCCATCAGTAATTTGAAACTAATAAGTTTAGGATATCTCAAAAATAGTTATTCTTATAGCAAATTTGTATATAAAGTATAAGTTTCCAAAATATATTTTTTTTTAATGCAGTAAGTTTTTAAAAATATACAGTTGTGATTATACAGGGCCACACTTTTAATGGCACCTGGTTTGCAGTCATGCACAGTTTCCCTGCCAAAACCTTTTTCCCGTGCATTGCATTTTACTCATTCAAACAAATAGGATGAGCAGACGAGGTCAACTAGAACCATTATTATTTCACAAATTACAATAATGAATGTACTTTACGGTGCTAACTGTTTCAAAGATGAAGTTAAAAATACTCAAATAAAGAAAGCTTCTTAATACATTAATTCTTAATATATTAAAAACATTTTGCAATTCTTCTTCGGACATGTAAGTTATTTCTTAGTGTATATTATTTTTAGTTCTTGTAATGTTTGGGAATTCAAGCTATATAGTGTCTCTCTTTTTGTGCTGCATTCCGGTTTGCTGCACTAACTCTGAGGGAGACTTTCTTAGTGAACATTCTCATTGCACACCGATATCATCAATCTTTTCCTGTGTTAAAATGTTATGTTTTTGAGTTTTTCCTGTAATTTTAAAATTCATGACTATTGTATAATTGTATAGCTTCCTATGCAGTACACATTCTGTATTTGGAAGTGAGTGATGTCCTTCCAGACAGTTTTTTTTCTAAAATTTTCTGAGTTAAAACAACTGGCAAGAACATATCCTAATTTTACTTTTGGAACATTTTCTTTCTCATTTAATCTATGTAGCATTTAATATGTTGTATGTGTAAAATGAGCATTAAATAATATTAAAGAAAAAAAACAGTACAATTTGTTTCAGTTTTCTCAGCATGATTCTTTGTTGCTTGATAGCAGTTTCTTATCCTCTAGTTTGAGATACCTCTGGGGTGACTTAAGAAATGTTCTATTAGTTACCAGTAATGGAGACTGGGCAATTATGTAAGAGGGGTTGAGTTGCTGAAAGTAGAAAAGTCAAACAGCTCTTGAGAAGGTAGTTTTTATCAATATGAAAGTGAGCCATAGCTCAGAAAATGTGGGTTTTAAGTTATGGCTCATTTTATTAATACTATTCAAAGTTTAAGTTTTTCAATTATATACTCCTTAAATGCTCTTTTAACCTGACTTAATTCTGGCCAATTTTCACAATCCATACAACAGATATAGTTGAAATCTAACTTTTTGCCAGGGGATTCTGTCTTTATGAGTTGCTTATATCTAATATTTAAATTGTTCTTTGTTACCTGTTTTAAGTTGCAGTGGCTTGAATGTTTTCTAGTTTTTTCTCTATGGATAATACATGATTATTTTGTAGGTGGCTATTTATTTTTTGCTTTGGAATGTAGTAATTTGTTTTAATATTTTCAGATATCTTACTACCTACTATTTACCTGTAGTAAATAGGTGATACTTTCCACCCAAAATAAATATTTTGAGATCCTCTGAATAAGAAATATTAAGAAAGGTGTATGAGATTATGAGGAGGAAAAAAATAAAAGTAAACATGAAACCTGGCATTTAGATTTAGCATTTTTTCTTTGATGTAATTTGAAAGTTTTTAAGCAAATTTTCACTTTGAAATTCTCTTTACATGAAAATCTTTACAAACTGTTTTTTACAAAAACAGCTTTAATAATTTTCATTAAAATACAAAACATTTTAAGATATTTGGTAACAGTCAAAATATGTCATTGAGTTTCTTGTCATCATCATTCATTATGGTACAATTTTAACCATTAAACCATAAGAGATAGCTGAAGTTTATTATGTAAAAAAGATGATTCTCATAAAAACACAATCTGCATCAAAAGTTGCTCATGGGCTACTGTTTCTAAGAAATTGGATGTTATTGTTATCAATTTTCTTTGTGGGTATCAGGAGGATGCAGTAAGCTAAAGCAAATGTCATTCTTTAAAAAGTGGGTCATAATGTGGCAGATTTTAATATGCTGTTTGAATGAAAATTTAGAACAATAAAATAGCAAGCGTACACTTGGAGGGGGATAAAAAACTTTCAAAATCAAAGCCTAACAAATAATATCTTGGAAATTTTTAATACCATAAAACAATTTTCACAAGTTTTGTGATTTAATAAATCTACTTTTTGGTGTAATAATACATTTACTATCCCTTATGATGTAATAATTATACAAAAGTCATTCAGAATAAAGAGGTCTTCAAAGGATATTCTCAGGGAATTCAAGATATACACTTTATTTTCATGAAAATATCATAAACATATATGGTTATAGGAGAAGTTGTCAACAATTTTTACAAGTGATTGTAGTTTTTGTTTGGATCACTTCTTTAAAATCTTTGTGTGACCATCTCTTAAGATGCTTAACCACTCTAATGCCAAAGTGTGGTATTTAACTGAAATGTTTTTGCTGATATACACGGTGTATAAGAATTATTGTTTTACTTTCTCTACGGTGTTTAAAGGCATGTGAGATGAACCACTGAATATAGAGAGGGGAGTTTTTTGGGAATGCACCTATACATGATATTGTGCCTCATAATTATACATTATACAGTTGCTTGCAATTGTTCCTCTATTCATGTAGTGTTTGTTTCTCCACAGACTATGCAGCTACAGTTGTGAAATGGACACCAAAATAGAAATCAAAGAAGAGAATCTTCTCTCAGATGAATTGGCCTCAAAGAATGACACAGAGTTCTTTACCAAGAATGTCATAATGAAGACGAACAGAAATGCTGAGTTTCTGAATGATAATTATGATATGGCATTTAAAACAGAAATTAAATCAGAGACTCCTTTTCCAGACTTTTGTTCACAGAAAGAAAAAGAAATTCTGTCAGAAGAGTCTGTAGTGAAGGTCAAATATAATACCAACAATGAACTGGATAACATAATAAAAATAGAAGAGCCTTGGTGGCTGGAAACAGAATCTTCATCTGTTTGTGATGACATTAAGGTAGGTTATATAGAAATCTGCTTCTGTTAGCAGTTTTATTATTACTTTTTAAAATTAAAGTAGTTTAATACAAAATTAATAAGGATTACAAATAGTTGTGAATGTGTACAGTATTTGACAAGTGTTGTATCAAAGGGTTGGAATTTATGGTGATGATAGTTCTTGGAAATTATAATCCTTGAGGGAAGTTTTGTTAAAATCATATAAACATGGATATTATAATATGTGATGTTCAGCTGCACTATGCTTCAACTTGGAAAAATGAAGATTAAATGAATGGTAAATGAAATCAAAGAGAAATTCAGTCATTTGAAAACACAGACAACCCTATTTAATTATCTACTGCTTATCTTTAGCAAGGCTTTTGAAAATATTAGGTTATATTTGCTGTCAAGGATTAATAAGCTTTAGTGATGTTAGTATCTGGGTATAGCTCTGTAAATGGTCCTAATTGTTCATTTTTAAAATGTTTGCAAGTGTCTTAAAATCTGTGTCCTGCAGAAGAAAATATGATTCAGTGATGAAGTATCCAAATCAGTTTGTTTCTTTATAACACTCAATATTTATTTATATGTTCATCTGAATACTAAAAAGGAATGAGCATTGTCATGTTTATAACCTCATTGCTATAAATAGAACAAGAACTTTGTGTAGAATATATTAAGGGATGACTAGATTTTGGACAAAGTTTTTTGTCTAGAAACACCTTAGAAATTATTGCTTTTGTTGATCTATTATTGTTAATCCAATTAGAATTTGTAGGATACAGAATATCAACAGTTAAGATATTTGTTTACAAATCCAGCAAACATGAACCACCAGATTAGTGATATAGGAAAAACTGGATTATTCCTTGGAATTGTCTCAAGCATTTCTATTTCTCCACAACAAAAATATGTTAGTAGTGATAATAATCATTCCACCCATGATTTCTATTTTGAGACTTCACCACAAATAAATGTTTAAACATGAAAGAAGTAGTCTCATATGCACATACATGCATAGAGAAAATGAAAGGGTAAGAGGGAAGAAGAGAGAGAACACCATAAAAATTCAGATAAATACCAAACCTTGTACTTTATATCTTCCAAGTTTGCATTAAGATTTTCAATAAGTACTTCCACCATATAGTATGCTTTCCATGGAAAATTTATTTGTTGATTTTCTCAAAAAATACCTGAAAATGCTATTGAATTTATCAGTCCGGTTTTACTGTTCTAATATGTTTAGCAGAAATAATATGTAGTTGTATGATTTTCAGTGAATAGCCTTTAGTTTTGTATAATTCATCTAGGAAACCTAAGAAACACAATGTAATGGTAAAATACAGATTTTGTTTTTATAACTGTATCGAAAATATTCCATGTGTAACAATGCCCTAAATGATGTCTAATAGACATGCTTGAAGGTTTTAAGTTTTTGTTTTTTCCTTTCCTTTTGTTTACATTGCAAGACTTAGTTAACATGAATAAACATTTGAAAAGAAGCATAATTAATGTAACATGGGTGAAAGAACAAGGCCCCATTCACAATGTTGCTATAGGCAAAATACAAAATAGATACAGGTTTGTAGATCTGTAAACTTCACATTAAAACCATATGAATGAACCTCAAGTTTGAAATTAAATAATATATACAATAATATCCAATATGGAAAGTCATCCACTGTTTATGAATGAGTAGGACAAAGTGTATTGTACCAAGCCATAACATTGCAGTTTCTGGAGTGACATGGCCAAATAAATAAGAACCAGCATAATTGTATGTAAGTGGTGGAAAATGTTTCATCCTTACCAGTACCAGGAGAAACAAATGCAGAATTCTTCCTCTATACAAGCAACACAACATAAAGTTTGGAGTTTGTAGTGTCTTATATATATGACTATGAAAATCCTTGCATTAAACAACATTTATGAAAAGTCTTGCATTTTTGCGCTATCTATACCTACTTTTCATTCTGAAATGTTTGTGAATTGTAACATGATAGAGATAGGGCCATGTGGATATATCACACGAGAAATTCCTTAATTCTGGGCTAACCAAGTCATAGATTGTGATTTACCTTTACCAATTTATCCTCTTGAAAATTCTCTGTTCTTAATAAAACTAAATACTTATTTTAGTTGCTCTGATCCCTTTATCTCTATTTCATTATGTATCATCAAAGCTTTTATTGTGCAGAACCTGTAATACCATATAGCAATTTATAAATAAATTACTTGATACTTAAGTGATAACTATATAATTGAAGGCATTTAACCAATGCTGTAAAGATGCTTGTGTGAAGCAATACATTTGTATTTTTCTGTTACAGGATGGGGACTTATCTCCAGTAAAATCACAGAGGTAAGTCTTGACTCTTGGCTAAAAGCTGGTTCATAATAACCTGAGAATGGGAAGCCATATGCAACACAAGATTTTGGTTCAGAACAATCAGTGATGAGAACAGGAATGCAGTTGTGCTTTCTCTTTTCCTAGTCAATTTTCCACAATTTCACCTGCTTTTAACTGATCAATGATATTTTCTATCTGTTGACTATTCAGCCAATACAATGCAGGTTAGCCAAAATAATAATTTGAAGAACTTGGAACCCAAGTGAGCTCTGGGTGTTTCATGTCTTGGCCACTAAGAATAATCTCTACATTGAAGAGTCTAATATACAAAATATGCAGCCAATATTCCATGTCCGGTAAGAAGAATGAGAAGCTAAAAGCTTGGCAGAGACTTACTTCCAATTTCCTGGGCCTAGAAGACCTCCTGACAATTATGAATGATCCCATTGGAATACATATATTTCAGTTTGTAGTTCTCACTCTGTTATCATTACAGGTTGTTGTGAAGCATTAATTTTGTTTGTGTGTGTGTGTGCGCACATGTGCGCTTCAGCTATAAAACACCTTTTAAATTAATTCATAAATTACTGAAAGACTATAAAGGACCTAGAAAGCCTTGTTTGAAAATTCTGAGAGTAGAAAATGGCTAACTCCGAAGAGGAATATAGAAATAAAAAGCTGGTTATGGAGCGTCAGACTGAAAAATTCCATCACCCTAGCCAGATCTCCCAGTGTCCATCTGATTTCTCTAACCACTGAGCTACCATTGCAGCATATTGACATATTAAATTCCCTAACGACTTGTATTAAAAAAAATGTGTGTCAGACTAAATTTACAATATACTTACACTTACTGTTGTACAAGATAGGCTAATTGTCTTGAAATAAGGAACATCATTTTAGGATGGCCGTGCCATGCCCGAGTGGCTAGACCATTCTCCTCTCACCTAGATGTCCCAAATATTACATGTCAATCCAAAGCGACTGCATGTGATATTTGTGGTGGACAAAGCGGCACAGGCACAGATTTTCTCTGGGTTCTCTGGTTTCCCCCGCCATTGCATTCTGCTTGTGCTCCATCTCCTTTCCATGTATCACCAGTGTCATCGACTGCATTTTAGGATGATGGATCTCTTCAGTATCCATAGTAATACAGTTTGCTACAGATTCCCCTTTTGTAAATAGCTTCCACATTTGGCTATGTGGTTGGATTTTCTATACCTAGCAAGAACTATAGCTTGATATAAAATGTGCTAAGCAGTTTTTTTTGTTTTGTTTTTTTTTCCTTGCTATTCTTCATAGCTTTAGATTTAAGATGGAGAATATTCTCTCGTGCTATGCCTGATAGTTTCTTTTCACCGTAATCTACCCCACACATAAAGCTCCAATAAAGTAACCAGTGGCTGTGCCTGCAGTTGAGAGGTCAGTGTTTTGGCTCCTCACTCAGAGGTCCTGGATTTGATTCCAGATTTTGGTGGGGAATTTTTATTTAACTAGAGTCATTCCCTATTCTGCTATACAGTCTAAAAATATCCATGTGAGAGAAAATGAGTTATAGTATAATGCTGAAAAACTAACGCTAATAAGCACCAGCAGTTGTTTCTAAAGCAAAGCCCCCCAATATGATCATACAAGTTATAGGGAGCTACTTAAATGGGGGAAAAATGTACTCTTTACCACAGATTCAACTGATTTTATACAATGGATATACACTTTAAGACTAACATTTGATTGGTATGGTAGACAAAATAAAGACACCATAGCTGATATGATTAGTAAGTTGATTAATTCTGAGGCTCTGTATCATGTAAACAAAGGAATTATATTTCCTGCATTTGCTCTCACCTTCCTGCCAGTTGAAAGGGTCCACACAAATTAAGAAAGCAGTATGGGGGAAAAAAAAAGAAAGAAAACATTAAAAATGTATTCTGAAAGGGTATTGCCAGTTATATAGATAATATGGACACGTCCGTAATTTAAATAGTAATGATTAACCTATATTGGAAATTAAATTGGGTGTTATTTATGGATGCTCTGAAATACTATAGTTCTCAAGATATAATTCTGTAAAGGAAACGAAGGCTTGTTTAATTTTGCTGAGAGGTCTCTAGCAGGCATCAGGTTTTTATGTGCCATATATCTACGACATGGGACCACTGACTTTTATGTTTCTTCTGGAGAAAGCAATTCTAAGGGTTTTTAAGCTAAAAAAATTCATTTCCCACCACCAGATTTCAAACCATGTCTTTAGAAGTTAGAGGATATCATATTACGGAGGGCAATTATATTGGGTTGAAGTCATTGTTTGAAAGCTACATTCAGTTGGCATTTCAATTTTTTTTATGTATAGAACTAAAACCAATGTAATAGCTCAAAAAGAGTGAAGCGAGTGATGCACAATGTAAGGGGTGCAAATATTAAAGATAGGACTCATGTTAATCTCATGAGACAGTATGGCCCACACTAATGCATTTTTATAACAAAAAGCTTACGTAAGTTTTGATTAAATTTTTGCCACAAAAGTTATCATTAATTCCTTTTCCTCTCCCTGTTTATATTTCTTCTCATTGGTTTGAAGTTCAGCCTGCACTGTACCCTGAACTTTAATTACAGATAACCTTTAGAAGCCCTATGGGTACAATTTTAATTCCTATAGAGCTCTTTTACTGACTTACATTTGGGGGTGTTCAAAGAGTCCTTAGAAAATCCAAGAAATTACACTTGTAGCATCAAAAAAAGTTTGTATTAGTAACCTTCATCGCTTACTAGATCGCAGTTAAAGTTTCACTTATATCCATCATCTGGTTTCGTTGCCATAGGCAACAAATTTGTGCATCTTTGGAATGATGGAAAAAAATAAAAAGAATTTCATGCAAAGATTAAACACTTCTATTTAAAAGGCTTAATATCAAAAGAGATAAAAGTAAATTTGGATGAAGTTGATGGCACATCTGCTCCTGCATTTACAACAACTTACAATTGGATAAATGAAATTAAATGTGGCCGCATCCACAAATGATGAACATCATTCCAGACATTGAGTAGAAGAGGCTTCCTCCAAAATGATTGACAAAATCCAAAATATTGTTTTGAGTGACGAATGAATCAAAGTTTGCAAAACAGTAGAGGCCTCAGGCATAACAAAGGGTTCTCAATTTTGCACCAAAATTAAGTCTGACAAAGGTCTAGACAAGATGGGTGCCGCATTTGCTCTTAGTGGAGAATGAATGCAATTTTATGATTGATTCGGAAGCTGGTGTGCCACTTTTCTGTCACAATCTAAATGATGATGATGGTTGGAGTTCAAGGGTATACAACTGTAAACCTGATGAATTTCTGTGTTGTCGATATACAACTGTGGATGAAACGAGGATACACTACTACAGTCCAGAGACAAAAGTACAGTCAAAATAGTGGGTTTTTAAAGGTGAGCCAGCTCTGAAGAAGGGAAAGGTGGTGAAATCTACAGACAAGTTATTGATTACTTGCAGAAAGGAAGAATGATAAATGGAGACTGTTATACATCATTATTGCACTGATTGAATGGAGAAATTAAGTACAAATACCCTCGTTTGACAAAGAAAGGGATTCTCTTCCGTCAAGACAGTGCAATGGTGCACACTTGCAGAGTTTTGATGGCAAAAATTGTAAAATTAAGGTTCAAAATATTACTTCATTCACAATATTTTCCAGATTTGGCCCACAGTGAGTTTTTTTTTTATTTCCAAATTTGAAAAATTGGCTTGCCAGAAAACAATGTCTGACAAAAAGGTCATCTCCCAAACAAATGCCTATTATTAGGACCTTCCAAAGTCCTACTTTTCGGAAGGCTTAAAACAGTTCAAGAGGCACAGTTAAGTTTACTGTCAATAACTCCTATAACTGATGCAACTTAGGAACCCCCCCATAACTGTTGCAAGCTTAGAACCTATTTGGCAGAATCTCTAGAAATAATCAATAAGCCACAATTTCAGAACTCAGAGTTGTTTCAACAGTTAGAAAAATATACAATTATTTAACCCATTTGCATACTTGGACAGGTTTGCCCACCATTGCTCAACTTCGCATTCTGTACAATGACGGGGAATTCCATCATTAGCGTTTGCAACAATTTTGTGTGTTCTGTATTACCAATCAGACTTAATATATCATCTGTTTTGGTCCTACAAGCCTTAAAGACATGTCTCTGACTGAAAAATCAGACTCATTTAAAACAAATAGCATTCAAAACTTAAACTAATTTAGGTAATCCAGACTGATTCTTGATCCTATGTTATGCAATGTATAAGATGGATTGAAATCATATGGCAGAGGTTGCATCAATTATGAGAGTTATTTGTGACTATGACAGGTGGGTTCAGAAGTTTCATCAGTTATGAGAGTTCCAGTTGATAAACTTGACTCTGTCAGATAGGTTGCAAAGTTCCATCAGTTATGGGAGTTATTAATCATCAATGTAACTCTGATAGATGGGTTTGGAAGTTGCATATTTTGGGAATTATTGATGATGAACTTGACTCTAACAGAATGTGGTGAAGTTATATTACTTGTAGGAGTTATTTATAATCAATATGACTTTGTCAGGATGTTTCTGACATTCTATCAGTTAAGGGATTTATTGATGATGAACTTGACTCTGATTAGATGAGTCCCAAGTTGCACCAGTAATGGGAGCTGTTGATGATGAGCTTCACTTACCATGTGAATTTCAAAATTCCATTAGTTATGAGACTTGATGATGAACTTAACTGTATAAGGTGTTTTTTTATATTTTGTCCATAATGGGAGTTATTTGCAATAAATCTTAATCTGTTTACCCTCTCAAGGGCCTATTATGGTAGGTATGGGTTTGGCATACCAGGGGTCCCAAGCCAACCAACCCTGACTCTTTCATGTGGGCTCCTTCAAGTAGTGAGGAAGTCAGTCAGTCAAAATGACCATTCACGTGTTGGCCATGTATAGAGAAAGGGAAAAGGATATCAAGGATGGTTGAAGGTTGGGCATCTGAGCCTGGACTTTATGCTTTTCAGTAACCAGGGAGGGTTTGGACTCGAAACCTAATGCACCACTTTGGTTTATGCTGTGCCTAAACGGGAGGCTAGGGACTAATCTACTCCTAGTCAATTGGCCAGGAGCAGGTGCTATACCGAACCCCAGGATGAGCTCGCTATTATCTTCTGAGAAGCCCTGTTGCCCTACTCATTGGAGCTGAGCTGTGGGATGAAGTTTTTAGTTTTTTCCAATGGCAAAAAGCAAAACAAGAAATGTGGTGTTTGTAAATGAAGCAGTAGAGTTAGTGAGCATTCCTACTTAGTTGTAAAGAAAACAGAAGAAGGAAGGAATTTTTGTTGGTTACTCCCTTAGCCATACTAAATGGTTTGAATAAAATAGCTTGCCCTGTTAAGCCATGCATTAAAGCAGAAAGTGGCATACTCCTGGTCAAAGCAAATTCAGCATCCAAGGAGATGCGTACTCTAAGGGTAAATATGTTGGGCAGCAACCTTGTAAAAATTGAGTTTCACATAAACATAAACCTACCACTCCTGTTCTAGGGATGTGGAATAATATAGTGGTAAATGCCCTTGGCCCTGAGGCATTCTACAACCTTAGTGAAACACTCAGGCAGAACAATTTTATTGCATAGTCAGTACAGTTTTTAATGTAATCAGACTTGTAGCCTGAAGCAGTATGTGTGTGCCTCGTAAAAGTTGCATGTAAGGTAATGTTTGCTTTATACAAAGACCAGTGCTAGATATGACCTCTTGATATTTAATTCTGTATCTGTAGAGTTATCAGTATAGTCTTAGTTACGCTGTATGTATAGGTGCAGGCTGTTGGTGAATCAGGGGTGGCAAGAGTAGGTTTCTTGGGGTTTAAAGTAATCAGGATTTGGAAGACATGCTTAGTAAAGTGATGCTAGTTACCTCAGTTGAAGAACTGGTTGCTTTTGATGCTGGCATCTTAGTCAAAGTGTATGGTAATTAGTGCAAGAAAAGGAAGAATGTGAGAGTGCAGCTAGTGAGCACTAAAAAGCATGGGAGGCTAGAGGGCCAAACTTCTGAGAGGTACATAAGCTAACCTTGTAGTTAGTTGTTTGCAATGACTAATTTACCCTAAGTGTCTAAACTGCAGTGTAATAGCAATGGTATGCATAGACTTTGGGTCATGAATCACTGCATTGGCAAGCTGTAGGCTGTAGTATAGAACCACACCAACATTGAGCCAAATCCAACAGTGGCTGCTGCTTTGTAGCAGCCAGCTCAAGCAGCAACTCCCAGACTGCATCTCATTTACACCCAGCCAAGAAATTACAAGTAGATCTTATTAAAATTGATAATATCATATATATTATAATAACATTAACCAATTGTGTGGCATTTATTGTTTGGTTTGAATATTGGAATACTTTGAATTATTTAGAAGTGTTGTTTCCATCCATTCTATTCATTCTTTTCTCATACTGTATGGAATTTCAAAGCTAGCACATAGAATCAATTTTTTAAAGATTTTTCTACCTCTTATTCCTACAACAACATACATAATGATAAATTCCTTTAATGCTTATCTCAATTACCATGAACTCTATAAAAAGATAAGGTTTTGTAAGAAGAATGTGCACAGAAAAAGTTATTAGAACATCAGAGTTTTTAAAAAGTATTCACTTGCTTTAAGCAGTCCATGTTGAATATATATAATGTGCTGATGATCTCTATTAATTAAGAATCTGTGATAAACATTCTGTCAATTGTATTGGTTGCTAAATATGTACTGACTTATTGATAACCAATTTGTAGTGAAAATGTATTCCTGAAAAGTTTAATTAACACAGGAATTGTTAAAACAAACTTAAAAGTTAATGTTACTACAATTGCATGTAATGCTTTGCTTAAATAAATATTTTGTTTGTTAGAGACACTGTCAATTGACAGGATCATATCAGCACCACTGGTATATCAGAATTTTGTCTCACAAGAGTTCTTTAATATGCCAGTAAATCTACTAACATGGGGTAGTCACTTTTAAGCACACTTAAAAACCATTGGTCTGAGCTGGGTTTGAATCTATTATATAGATTGGGAAAATGTTGTTTGAACGACAAGGCCAAGAAACATAAAAACTATAGAAACAGAGTGGGAATATGTTTGGACATCAGAAAACATTGAAATTTGCCAATTTTAAATTTTAAAATAATGCAAAAATTGGTGTTTTATGTGAAATACTGTAACTTGCAAAATTTTTGACACTATGAGACTTATCCAGGTTTAAAAAATAAAAAAAATTTACTCATAATTGGTTTACACATTCAAGTTTGGCACTGTTATAGTAATATATATAATTTCTGGTAGATTAAGTATCATAATTATCCAAATACAAGACAAATGTTTTTTTTTCTTTTAAATATTAATATCCAGAACTAGGGTTTTTTCTCTGAGACTAAAATAAAAATAGAGGTCTTTCTTTCACATCAGTAGCTGTGCATAGAGTTGAATGTCACAGGCAATGAAATTAGATAACCCTGAATTTGCAGATGTAGTTCCACAAACAGTATGAATTCCCTGTTCCAAAGTCGATAGTGAATGACTGTTTTCACAGTACAATGAGATTCTGACTGTCTGAAGACAATATAAGCTAAGATAATTTGGAACTCATAACATGCTATGATTCGGAGTGTGACTCAGTGATCCACCTGGTAGTAAATATATTGTGAAGAATATATTTCATAGGGAGTAATAGAAGTGCAGTTAATATGCAAGTAAAACCACCTATAACTCTTGATAGTTTGCATACTACTTTTAAAATAACATGATTGCATTCATGACTTGACATATAAATGGTTTTTCTTTTATAACTAAGCTTCTAAAATGATGAATTGCTAGTGTGTGTAATATCAACTTTATTGCACTAAAACCCACTGAAAAACAACACCAAAATGTTGTAAAAAACTAAACAAAATTTTCCTATCCCTACTAATACATTGTTTGAGTTGCCATATACTGATGTATATATGATATACACTGATATGATATATGATTGATCTTTTCATTAATTGATTAATTAAATTCCAGATTAAAAATATTTCTTTGTAATGAATCATGTGGTGTTCTATAAAAAGAATTTATAATTACAGTTGTGATTGTTAGCAATCAGAAATTCTCTATTCAAATTTAACTCCATTTCATACTTTTACTATTATATCTAATATTAAAATCTTCAACATTTCAGAGAATTCATAGAAGCAGTTTCTGGTGATAGTAATGGTAATTCACTATTGCCATCTGGTGAAGGCTCAATGAAAAACTCAAGTTTCAGTCCTGGAAAGCAGTGTCATGAAAGTAACAGTCAAAAAAGTTATATCACCAAACTACCACCCCGAGAACACTCTGGTAAATATAGTGATGAAGAAATTTATAGTAATGTTTTATTGATTCAGAAGGATAAAAAGTTACAAAAGTGCAATATCTGTAATAAAAACATTTCATCATCTTTGAAAAGGCATGCATTGATACATGAGGGTGTTAAGCCTCACAGGTGTCAAATATGTGAAAGGAGTTTTACTCAGTTATCAGATTTGAAGTCGCATACTTTTATACATAAAGGCGAAAAGCCGCACAAATGTAAAACTTGTGAGAAAAGCTTTGCTCGGTTATCACGCTTGAAATTGCATAATTTGATACATGAGGGTATAAAACCTCATAAGTGTCAGATTTGTGAGAAAAGCTTTACGCAGTTGTCATATTTAAAACTGCATAATTTGACACATGAGGATAAAAAGCCTCATAAGTGTGAAATTTGCGAGAAGAGCTTCACTCAGTTGTCATCTTTGAAATCGCATAATTTGATACATGAGGGTAAAAGGCCTCACAAGTGCGAAATTTGTGAGAAGAGCTTCACTCGGTTGTCAGATATGAGATCACATAATTTGATACATGGGGATAAAAGCCCTCAC
Organism: Hymenopus coronatus; assembly: GCA_030762935.1. NCBI lineage: Eukaryota > Metazoa > Arthropoda > Insecta > Mantodea > Hymenopodidae > Hymenopus > Hymenopus coronatus. The sequence continues at coordinate 28,632,672 of CM060899.1, read as the reverse complement.
AAATGTGAAATATGTGGGAAGCGGTTTAGTGGGTTGTCAAAGCTGAAGAGACATAATTTGATACATGAAGGTATCAAGCCTCATAAATGTGTTATTTGTGAAAAGGGATTTACTCGAGTGTCAGATTTGAAAAGGCATAATTTCATACATGACATTGAAAAACCTCACAGGTGTGTAGTGTGTGAAAAAAGCTTTGCTCATGTGTCAAATCTGAAATTGCATTATTTGGTGCATGAGGGTACAAAGCCTCATAAATGTGTAATTTGTGAGAAGGGATTTACTCAGTTATCAGATTTGAAAAGGCATAATTTGGTACATGATAGTAAAAAGCTTCACAAGTGTGTAATTTGTGATAAGAGTTTTACTCACGGGTCATCTTTGAAATTGCATAATTTAGTACATGAGGGTAAAAAGCCTCATAAATGCATAATTTGTGAAAAGGGATTTACTCAGTTGTCAGACTTGAAAAGGCATACTTTGATACATGAGGGTAAAAGACTTCACAAGTGTGAAACTTGTGAGAAGAGCTTTACTGATTTGTCAAATTTTAAAAGACATAAATTGATTCATGTAGGCATAAAACCATATTCCTGCAAAACTTGTGATAAGAGCTTTACTCATATATCATCTTTGAAATCACATAATTTGGCACATGTGGGTATAAACTTTCACAAATGTGAAATTTGTGAGAAGAGCTTTACTGACTTGTCTAATTTTAAAAGACATTCATGTAGGTAGGTGAAAAGTACCCACAAAACTTGTGATAAGATCTTTATTAGTTTGTTGGCATTGAAATTGCATGGTTCAATTCATGAAGGCAAACATCCAAACATATCACAAGTGTGAAATTTGTAAGAGGATATTTCATTGCGATGTGTGAAAAGGCATAAGTGCATCAATGGCAAAGACCATACAAATGTGGCATAATTTTGTGAACAGTTAGCATTTGGTTTATTTTAAAAAGGCATAATTTTTGCCATGAGGAAAGAAACTTATACAAGTAAGCTATTTATAAAGACTATAAAGACAACCACATTGAAATATATTCAGTAATTACTAAGAGAAATGTGTGTATTATTGTTATTTATACAAGGGTTTCAATGAGATATAGCAGACAAAAGGCTGTAAATCTGCATTGTTCAGCTTTAAAATTAAGTGTTTAGTGAATGTCAAACTAGTTAAAGTATGGAACAGACTCAAATTAGAATGAAGTTTGATTTATTTTCAGTACTAATGCTAGGAATTATAAGTTATTCGTAACAGTAAAAACATCTATTTAAATCAGTAACTGTTAAGCTCCAGCTATCTCCATTAAGATAATTAAAATAAGAACACATTAAGTTAATTATCAATCACATCTTCAGCTCCTTGTTTCTAATTAAATTTTGTGTTTGTTTATGTGAATACAGCAAATACTGCTAGGTAGCGTAATATTTGTAATGCACATTCCAAATACTGGAAGTAAAACATCTGGTTAAAGATTTATTGGCAAGCATATTACCAATTACACGCATTAGGTTTTACATATAATTGTGCCTGTCTTGCTAATTTTGTCTTCTATGTAACAATATATTTTATACACACTTGCAAAACTAATCAATTATAGAGATTCTTATAGCTTAGGCTACCAAATGGGCATAATTCCTGTACCATATTCATTATCGTTAAGTTGATGCACAAACTTTTGGTTTTGAAGCCCTTAAATCTGTCCAAATTTCAATATTTCTAACAATCAAGCATCTAACAAAACAGTTTTTCGAAGTATAAAAGAAACTTGTATAATTGACTCTAGAAGTTTAGCCACAACTATTACAGATCTTTCAACATGGGTGAATATTCATAAGTGTATAGTCATAGAACTAAAAAGTGAGTCATATCTTGAACCCCAAAATGTTCTAAGTCCTACATGGTTTATTTACACATTTTCAATAAGTTGCATAGTTGTGGAGTAGGTACTGTGCATCATTACTAAACATACCACTTTTCATCTATGTTCTAGAATAGTGGCAACGTATAAAGTGTTTCAAGATCACGGTTTAATTTTTGCAAATAGTTAACACTTTTCTTTTGTTAGTAATGTTTGATCAACATAGCTGCTTCTTAATTTTGCTATATTCTGTTTCATAAATGGTCAGTACCTCAAAAATAGAATCATGATTATAATGCTTTCTTAAGGTTTTATTCTACTTGACTGCAAAATGTTGCACAGAAGGGTGCACAACTTAAATCAAGCCTAAACATGTTCCATTTCAGTGAATCATGCCACGTTTAACAATGACAGAATGTGCTTACAAAGATAAAGCACAGAGAAATCTCTCCCTACACTGATCAATGAACAGGTTTTTCTACCTGTGAAGCTGCAGCTGGTATTGGAGCCCTGCAACTATAGTGTAGAGGAGGGTTAAATTATCCAGGAAAGGTATCAGTGATCTCATCCTGGTTCAGGGAGAAGACATCTTGAAATGGATGCAACTTTAAATGTAGTAACTGAGAGAAATGCTTTCCAAACTGCATATGAAATGAGGGTAGATACCTAATACCCTTAATCAGGATAAAAAGCTTTGCAATATATATATATATATATATATATATATATATATATATATATATATATATATATATATATATATATATATATATATATATATATATATATATATATATATATGATGCTGGACTTCTGGTACAAACAACAGCTAAACATCAGCATCTTATTGAAAAATATAAATTGTTTTGCCTCATGTTTGGAGAGAAAAATGATAGCTGAAACTGGTATAACATGATATTCTCAGACAAGGTGTCATTTTCTTTCACATTTAAGGGGTAGGTGATTGCCATCGAAAGATATCCTCATGTGATGCCATATAAACTCCTAAATTTAACATGGCCATGCCATGGTTAGACCATATTCGATCCCAAGCAACTACATGTGAGATTTGTGGTGGATAAAGCAGCACAGAGGCGGGTTTTCTCTGGGTTCTCCAGTTTCCCCTGCCATTGCTTTTCACCAATGCCCCATCTTTATTTCATGTATCAACTGCGGTACCACATGTAAAAGCGGGTGATAAACACTACCAAAAAAACATTCATTTAACATCATGTGTTGAGGCTGGATATCAAGAGATGGACTAGGTGTATTGTGAACTGGCATAAAACTTAGTAGTACTTGAGTATACTTTGATTCCCCCTCTGAGGATGAGATATCCTGATGAAAATGAGTAATTCATACAAAATAATTTCCTATCCACAGATATTGAAAGGTTTCAGGCCTGATTTGAGCCCTGTTTAAAATGTAAAGGCTGAGGTGGAAAGAGACCTATGCTTAAACTTCCCCTGTTAATGTATAAAGGATAAAACAATGACTTCTGTACACAAATTCAAGAAGCCTGGGGATATTTCAGCTTCTCATCCATGTTACAGTAGGAATTAAAGTCATATTTGCAGCAAAGATTGAGGGCAGTTATATGTGCTGAAGATTTTTTTATGTATGTTTTCGTAAAATTATATTTTTGTAATAACGCTTATACCATTTCCCTCCATTGTTTGTTGCTTAATAAGTGAACTTTGGCTTCCGCTTTTAAAAGTTATCTTTCCTTGGGTTTTGTCTGTCACTTTTGCTGCTATTTTATTCTTCAATTTATTTTAATGGTGCTTTATTTATTGTTGGTTTTACCCAGGCTTTTATCAGTTTTTAGCTGAGATTTTCATTTCTAAGAGCGCTAATGAACTTAGCAGCTGAACACTCTTAAACATCAATTGTCATCATCATATTTTTGCATGCATATAAAACTGTAAAATCTATAGTTATATTAATGCAACATTATGTTCCACATTTAGGCATAAAAATAACAAAAACCGACACCTAATACAATATTTGAATCAAGGAGCTAATGACTGAATCTGGTGCCTTCTTAAACTGATTAGTACATTTTCTAAATTCAAATAAGATCATTTTAAACATGGTTTTATGAAAGGTCTCTTGACCAAACTGCAATTGATGATTTTATACATTAAATTCATGGTAAAGTAGGTAAGGGTGAGAAAGTTAGCAGTATCTTTCTTGATTCAATAAAAGCTTTTGATTCCATAAAGCGTGACTTTTAATAAATATACTTGAACTATATATGGTACAGGGATATTACTGTATATGGTAACCCACTTGCTTGCTCTCTAGCAATGCACAAGAGAGCCCAAAGGTTGCTGGGAAACTATGCAGGGAGAGGCGGACTAAAATCCTTACCTTAAAATAGATGCTGGAAATGTTGACTTTCAGCAGTCAAACAAGCATCACATTTCTTAAAAATGTTCTCACTCACTTACTGGAGCTCAGCTGCATCAATTGTGATTTCTTGGCTAATATTATTAAGTTCCTCTGGTGTGCGAGGATTGGAATGATACGCTTTATCTTTTAAAGAACCTCGTAAATAAAAATCATAACTTCTTAGGTCAGGAGAATGAGGGGGCCACAAATGAAGACAAATAATTCATGAAACACCTCTGTTACTGTATTTAATGATTTGGCAGCCGTGTGTACTGTTGCAGAATCTTGCTGGTGCCAATCATATGATTTCTCTTCTTCTGTCAAGCAATTGTAAAATGGTTTGAGAAATAGCTTCTGATATTCTTCTGCATTTATTTTTCATCAAAGAAAATTGGACCTATCACTCTTCTAGCACTTATTGTACACCAAACTCTAATTTTCTGATCATAGTGAGGCGTTTCATCCAATAGCATAGGTTTTTCTGAAGCCCAGTTTTGACTGTTGTGAGCATTCGCACATCCATTTAGGTGAAACTAAGATTTGTCAGAAAAAAACAAAAACTATGGATCGATTAAACCTCTTTCTATAGCTTAGAAAAACCAATTGCAATAATTCACACATCTACCAGGGTCATTTGCTTTTAATCCTTGTACATGTAGGGATAAGATTTTAGTTTAAACAGAAGTGTAGCATCTTTAGTGAAGATAGTGATACATCTGTTTGCTGTGCTAATTTGTTCAGCGATATTTAAGGTGAATTCTTAAAATGGCTCTGATTTCATTCAGTTTATTTTCTGTTAACACTGACATTCTCCTAGAATTTTTCTTGTCCAATACTGAACCTAAGCTTTAAATTTATTGAGGACCACATGTATAATTTTTGTTACAGTTTTTTATTAACATCACAGCAAATTCCCTGAGTATACAGCAAGCAGATTCATGCCTAAACTTTACAAATAAACACACATCCTTCCACAGTTAAGTGATACACCATGTATATTGCAGTGATAAAAGTACCTAACTGACAATAATTGACTGCATGCTCACCTGACTCAGCAACGCAGAAATGGCAACAATGCATTTTCGAGCAGCATTTGGCAGTTTGTAGTCCTGGCAAACAGCACGGGAGTAGCAAAGGAGAGATAGAATGTGAATGGGTTACTATATATTATAATGATCCTGTATAAAGGTACATGATAAAAATCTAATTGAATCATATTTAAGAGGAAGGAAACAACACTTCAAATTCTTCATAAGAAAAACAAATTAATATATACAATATAGTCCAAGTATGATGTAATAGAATATGGGGTTCCCCAAGGATCTATCCTGGGTCCCCTGTTATTTATTTCTATGTAAATGATGTTACTGTACCAAAAATTCTAGTGTTCTTTCATTTGGTGATGATGCAACAGCAAGCAGTTGGTATGCCAATTATATTTTACTAAAGAAAAACATGTTAAATACTCTAAGTTACCTACAAAAATAGTTTGAATTAAATAATCTTGTTTGTAACATGAAAAAAACAAAATATGCCAGTGGAATCGTGCATTATTGAAATAGCAGCTGAAATCAGCCTAAATATTAATGGAGAAGCATTACTGAGAGTGAGTCAACATAAATCCTTAGGTATGATAGTGGATGAAAACTTAGCTTGGGGGAAACATATTTATTAATGTATGTAATGTATGTAAAAAATTTAGTTAATATATTACATAAGGTATTTTAAAACATTTACTAACAAGCACATTCTTTGGTTTTACTATGGCACTATTTATGCAAATTTATCACATGGTACTGATATATGCAGATCAGCAGCAAAGGTGTATATGGACTATTCGGTATTCAAAAGAGGCATATTAGGGTTATAAATAATATGCTACCCACAGAATCATGTGGATATGTTTTCATATATAATAAACAATGTACTTATGCTCTACTCATTACACATACAAGGCAATGTTATTTTAAGAGGAAAAGGATTTAATAATTAACTACTAGCTGCATAACTATAGTATCAGAAATAAGGATGACTTATAGAATTGAACATAGTAAGGCGGCTACTGAAAAATATGTATATATTATTATGAGACATATATTGTTTAATAAATTCCCATCAAATGTAAAATGGAAAAACCTTTAAGAAGGAACTTAAAATTAAGTTCAAGGGAATGTTTAAAGGAAAGTATTTAAGGCAACTTAAGTATTAATTAAGACAATATGTATGTATTCCATTAATGAATTGTAATCAAATTGTACACAAAATTTGACAAAGTTTGAAATCTGTAAAAACAAATCTGTGAGCAATAAAGATTATTATTATTAATCTAAACACTTAAATTATTGAAAGAGTGTAAAATAATGTGCTTTTGCAATAAAATTATGAAATCCCTCATTGGGATTGTTCTTTATTGGTTGTACTGTATTGCTATTTCAAATGGGGATGTACTCATCATCCTGAGATATAATTAATATTGAAATAAGGCGGCGCTGTGGCCAAGTGGTTAGACCACTTGCCACTCAGCTAGACAGCCCACGTTCAATCCCAAATGACCACACATTAGATTTGTAGAGGCAAAGCAGCACAGGAGCAGGTTTCCCCTGCCATTGCATTCCACTGGTGCTCCATCTTCATTCTATGAATCACCTGTGTCATCGCCTGTGGTGCCACAAGTATAAAAGTGGGCATTAAACACTACCAAAAAAAGGAACATTGAAATAGTCAGATATCATAAATATTCCCAAGCACACTACATATACTGCTTGTAAGAATTGTGAACTTAATTCATTTGGTACAAAGGTTAGTGACATGAGAATTTTGCTATTCAGCTGGCCTTGGTCATTAAAATGAACGTTACCTGCTTCTTTTTCCTTTGTGTAATCAGACTTTGTTAACCGTAGCCTCCTAGTGGTATACAGAGACACCAGTAACAAAAGACAATTTGTGCGAAATATAGTACAATAGTATTTTAACTTTCTACAACTCTTAATGTTTACTGCCATATATTTATGTTTCTCTGTTACATTAGTTATAGTAAAAAAAAATCTTAATCCTACTGCTGTGGAATAATTTTTGGCTAGATTTAACAAAATGTTATCTAAAATTGAATATGCAAGCACATTTTGACTAATGTTGTGTAAACGTAAATGATCTTCATGACATGCTGCTATTAAAAAATTACATCTCAAGCTGGATGCAAAAATAGCCTTATGTGCCAAAAGCTATTTATGTATATATATTGTTTTATACATTGACTTTTCCTTGAGGGTTCAAGTTTCAAAAATGTAACTGAATGGAAACTGACTTGTCACTTAAATGGAGTCTTGTGTTATGTGGAGATTGTGCCATTTTAAAAGAAATGTGTGCTTGAACATATGATTTTTCAGCTTCTCATGGGAAACCATATTTTTATAAATTTTTTTTTTTTTATTTTAAAGAATTTATAGCTCAAGAATGGTTAGTTTAAATAAAGTAAGAACTAGGGTGACAACTTTCATTGATAATAAACACTATATGTTTTAAATACTGTATTATAGCATCTATTGTGAGGTTATGACTGGCAATGATATTTTAGACTACTTTGTTTAATTTAAACAGTATACAGATAAGTGTTCTTTTGTTGTTTTACACCACGAGGGGTGCTTAGTAGAATTCATATGTGCACATTTTGATAAAAGCATCTGACATGTTCTTTAAGTTTTGCTAGCCCCTGGTTCCCAGGGTCAAACCCAGTGGAGGCTGATGGGTTTCTTTGGGTGTAAAAGTCATTAACATGGCTTCCTTTAGAAGGGAAGTAAAGTCATTGCTCCCATGTCATTGATTTATGACACAAAAAAGAACCTCAAGCTTGGTAAAGTAGCCTCCAAAATTAAGTGGTATTTCATGTGCAGTGTACAATGGCATGCAAAAACCACAGTAGTTAATGAGTGTCTAATTTAATTTTTGAGTTTTACAACTGGCATCTAACATGTAAACTAAATATGTATTGGACTTGTTGCACATGTATTAACTGTGGGACTTTGTATATTTTAAATTCTCTCAAGATGTATATTTTAAAATCCTATGTTACATTATTTATACCATTCCCCATGGCAATTCATAAAACCTTTAGCAGTTGAGGGGTCTCTGCAGTATATACATTTATTCATACCTAGCTTTCTATGGTTTTAAAATTCCTTTCATCATTAGTTTAAATGAACAAATTATGGTGCTAGAACCACATATGGGTTCTTCTTGTCTCAAGACTATGCAGCTAAATGCTAGAGAAGATATATCAATAGCAGATGCTGCCTTCTTAGGAAGGTGGTTCACAGTGCATGTGTGAAGGGGAGAGATACGTCTGCCAGGTTTTCTCAATAACTATGGTGGCATGACAAAATGCACATCTTTTTTTTGACAAGCTACAGAACCAACTGAAGGTAAGAAATGAGACCATTATTTGCTTTTCATTCATCTGATGATTTTTATTCTTCAGATAAATTAACGACTCAGTTAATAAAATCGTTAGCAGTAGCAGATTCAATAACATTAGGTATAAATCTGTGGTTGGCACCTTGATGGCTCAAATGACACATGGGCTGTTCAAAGGTGAAAAATTGTAAGTGCAAATTTGGTCCAACTTAATAGAGGAATGAGGGAGGTAGGCTGTGCCATGGTCAAGTGGTTAGACAACTTGCCTCTCCCCTAGGCGGCCTGGGTTCGATCCCAAGCATGTGGGATTTGTGGTGCACAAAGTGGCATGGGCAGGTTTTCTCCAGAGTTCTGCAGTTTCCCCCTGCGATCACATTCCACTGTGCTCCATCTTCATTTCAAGTATTAACAGTGTCATTGCTTGTGGTGCCATAAGTAGTAAAGGTGGGCATTAAACACTACAAAAAGTAACACCTGCACAGGACATACACTTTATTAGCTTATTGCAAATTTTCATTGGATCACAAAAACAAAAGGGCACATTGCAATAATTTACAGTAGAAAACCTATCTCCAGCGAAAGAAATACCATAGAAATCCTGAGACTTCTCATTGGCCACATAGTATGAGAGGGGGTGATATCAGAATCTCTCACTGTTCCAGGATCCAGAAGCTAGAAATTCCATACTATGGTAATAACCGGTGTTATATAACAAACATGTCTGTTGCCAGAAGTGTCCAGAAACAAACACTTACTACATTGGACAATCAAGTTCATAAACTTAAAGAATTGCAACATAACTAGGAGCGGTGAAGAGCATCACTATTGGTTAGTTATGCCATGGAGGGGTAATGGAGGCCTTACCACATCTCAATATTTACATATAATAGGAGCATAATATTATGCTCTTCCAGTTGTCTACATTGGAAATGTTATAGAATAAGTATTTTATATCTACTAACATCTGTTATTTCATTCAGTAAAAAGAAAAAAGTTAATAGTATACTTCTTCTCTTATATTGGCTACAAGTGCATCACTAAACTTTAAATACTATTTTAAATTTGATTGAATGTTTCTTTGAAAATTTAAGCTTTTTGTATCTGTGTGTCTAATTTGATGTAATACTTGAAAGGTGAAAAATACAAGGTCAATCAATAAATAATCTGAAAAGTTGTATAAAAATACAAAACTTCAAAAAGCATGAAGTTGATTGTGTTTTGGTGATGTCCTAGAGCTATTATCAGATGGCTTGTCACTCTTGCCTCGCAAACACAAATGCTGGTATTCTGCAAAAACAAGTTATAGGTGTGCACCAGCATGGAGCAGTTGAGAGTCATATTTTTGTCAGCAGAAGAGTTGAAACCAATCAAAATTCACCATGAGATGGCAGTGCATAATGATGAAAGTTGAATCGAACACAAGATTATGAGTGCGCAGAAAAGTTCAAACGAGTTCCTAAACCAAAGTTGGTGCGAAGTGAAAGAAGTGCTGATAAGGTCATTTTAGGACCATAAGGGGGTAATGCTTGAACATTACATGCCAAAAGGTGAGACATGTGCAAACCTATGTGTCAAAATTTGAAACTAACAATTTTGAGGAAACGGCATGGATTGATGTCCAGTGGTGTACTGTAACTGCATAACAGGAGGTCACATGCTGTTAGAGTCACATTTGATATCATTAAAGACCCAAAATTCAACTACTTTCCTTACCATCTGTATTCTTCAAATCTGGCACCTTCAGATTATCACATTTTTAAATCATTGAAAGAAGCTCATAATGATTCAAGATTTGCAGATGATGAAGTCCAAATAGGAGTGCATAACTGATTATGTACATGTCCCCAAGAATTCTGTGCATTGATAAGCTTATCCAGTGCTTAGAACTTTGGGGGGAAGGGTTTATATTGAAAAATAATAAATCATATTCCATTCTTAAAATAAAAGATTTAAAAAAAGTAATCCTAGCTATTTATTGAATGTCTCTTGTAGCTTCCCATGTTAATGAATTCATTATATTCTTTATGACCTCTACAAGGAAGATTTTAGTCACACAAAAACAAGTTTCATCTATTAATTGCTACATTCTTTTTCTATTAGAGTAAAATTTGGCATTATATATCAAAACAGCTGGCATGTGCTTAGTTGAAACCATTGGCTGCAACACCGTTTCATTCTGTCAGTAGATCTTAAGAGTTCCACACATGCATGGAATGTGTTTTATTGAATAATTTAGTAGTTTGTGGTAAATTAGATAACCTTTCACCATAACTGTGAAAGGCATGAAATTGATACCTGTGTACTAGAAAAGTTTATTGAACCTGATCTCTTATTGATAGTTCAGTTATCTAAACTTCTAAATCACTCAAAATCACTGATCATGATTTCAATGTGAGGTTAACTTAGATTGGAATCTTCACTGCAGCGCTACTAAGTGTGATAAAGGAAGGGATGGGCCCATGTAAAATTAATGCTGATTGGTAGCCTAAGTGATGAGTGGACCTCAGTATCATTTTAGTGGAATTCAGTTCTATATTTGTGCTAGAAAAGAGGTATTATAGGAAGGATTTTATTTTCACTTTTGCCTGTTTTAGGTTATACATTTAAAGAAAGGACTGAAATATACTTCAATAAAAGTAGAAAATTATTGAACATTAAGGTTTCTAAGTCTAAACTTATAACTAACTTAAATAACAAATGTATATAATGATACCATATGACACCATTAGGCTGCAAATGGTTAAATAGAGTAAAATGCACAACATTGTTTTAATCATTGTGGGATTTCAAAGATAAACTTAAAATCCTGAAGTAATAATATGCAAAAATAATAAAGCTACTAAAATGTCCCTTCCAATGAGAATGAAGACACAGAAATTATTAAATGCAGAATGCCCAGCAGCACACTGTTTAAAATGTGGCACGAGGAAAATAGCACATGATTGGGTATTCTGTGTTTAATCATTTCTGTATCTTCATTTTTGTTAGAAGGAATATGTTATCACCTTGGTGCCAGAGACAGTAAAAGTGGGTACTAAACACTATCCAAAAATTAAAAAAAAGGAATGTATTAGTAGGGTATTTTGCGCCATTTTTACTGCCGGTGTTGACATGTTTAAAAACTTTATTTTCTGAGTTGTTGTTCTGTGATCATAGGTTAAAATCTAAATCAGACATTTTGTTTTGTTTATTGAAAATCTGGTGGTGACTTTGGACATGAAGTGAACATTAAGTCCACTCACACAGATTCATAAATGAATGCAGTATCAAGTCACCTTCCTGCCTAAAAAAAAACAGTTGCTAAAGGACATCAAAACTATCTTTACATTAACAAGCAAGATAGGCAACATGCTTCATTCACTAAAAGATCTGAGGGATCCACTAGGTACTATATGGATGTATAACTACCATGAGAGTGTGGTAAAGTATATGTCAGCATGACTGGAAAGTCTGTTAAAAAGCAGAAAATCAATATCATGTCTGTGTAATGTAACCAGAACATTCAGCCATTACACAAAAGTGTTAACAGAGGGCCATAGAATAAACTTTCAACAGAATAGAATATTTGTTGTCATATACTCTTTACATGGTGACTAGTCAAAAAATGTACTTGAGTAACTTAAATTCTAATATGTACATGTATAAATATATTATTTAAAAGAATATTGAAACATTAACTTGTAAGGTAATAATATAATATGTATATTAGCAAGACTCCCCCATTGTGTCATCTATTAATTATTGGATACGGTAATGTGTTCTACTTACTAATATCTGTTTACTAATTTCAAGTTTTAATATCTTTGATTTTTTTCGGCAGTTTATTATATACTTTTATACTTTTTTTTTTTTAATAGAGTACTAGTCTATGCATTTGGTGATGTCGGTTTTGTTTTTTCATGAACTTGTCATAATTTTTATAAACACAGGTGAGCAACTCTAAGAGATATGTTGAGGACATTGTTAATATTTTAAAATTTTTAAATAGTGGTTTACAAAAGTCTTTGAAGTTTGTATGTGACCTTATGCATATTATTTTTTTCTGCATTCTGAATACGGTTTCCCACCCAGGTGCATTTCCCCATAATATCATAGGTCAGGGTTGAGTGAAAGTAACTATAATAGACAATTTTTTTGTTTTGTTTTTATATTCATTATGTGTCAGACATAGCATATTAAAATTGGCAAAATTTAGTTCCTTAGCTATTCTTTCTATATGTATGTTCCATTTTAGATATTTATCTATATATATTCCTAATCTTTTGCCACAGTCTCCTTTTTCTTTAGGTGCTGGCAAAACAAAAGGACATTTCATTATCAGCTCTAGACCAAATTATTATAAATAAAATATTATGGGAGTATAGCTTACACGTAATTGAAACAGGATTTTCAGATCACTTAGCCCAGATTATATGTATCCAAAACAAAATTAGATGTAAGTTATTAAACAAAAAGGCTGGTTACAAAAACATAAGGGTGATCAATGAAAGCAGCCCAGATCAGTTAAATTATTTACTGCAAAATCAGTCATGGGATTTAGTATATCAACACCAGTCTGTAGATGATGCATATAACGAGTTTTTTAATATTTTCAATTATTGCTTTCAAGTAGCCTTACCAAAAACTAGAGTGCCAATCCGGCAATCAAAAACTAAATGGATAACTCTTGGTATCAAAAATTCAAGTAACGGAATGAAATTTCTGAGCAGAATAATAAAAGCTGGAAATGTTACAGAACAATTTAAAATGTACTATAAAAATACAAACATATATATAGTAAAGTGTTGACTGAAGCAAAAAAACTACATAATTCAAACCTTATACGCAAATCACAAAATAAATCAAAAGCCATGTGGTCCTTAATTAAACAAGAGATTAAACAAGATATTAATATCGCAAAGAATATACAGCTTAGTCATAAGGGAGCTAATATAAGTGAACCAAAACAAGTAGCCAACTTTTTTAATAACTACTACACAAATATAGCCCAAAATGATAGCCTACAGAAACAGCTTTTTACAGATAAATAGATATTCAAACCAATGCAATAGTATGTATTTAACCCCTGTTACAGAAATGGAATTGATAAGCATAATTAAAAGAATGAAATGTAAGACATCTTGTGGTATTGATGAGATTCCTGACAGTGTTATAAAGAACTGCTATCAGTATGTAGTAAAACCCCTATGTCACATAATAAACCTTTCATTTTCAACAGGTGAATTTCCAGAAAAATTGAAGGTGGCTAAGGTTAAACCCCTCTTTAAAAAGGGAGTAGAATCTGATGTAAGTAATTATAGACCCATATCGTTACTATCAATTTTTTCAAAAATAATAGAGAAAGTAACGTATACAAGGCTCACATCATTCCTTACTAAACACAATTTAATAACAAGCAAACAACATGAATTTCATAAAGACAAATCGATAAATACAGCAATAGCAGATTTTGTTAAACGTGTGTATGAATCTATGGATAAAAAGGAAGAAAATATTGGTATATTTTTAGACTTGTAAAAGGCATTTGACCTAGTAGAACATAACACTTTATTGGTAAAATTAGCTAATATTGGTATACGTGGAGTGGTGAACAAGTGGTTTAAAGAATACTTAACTTCCCGACAACAGATGGTTGAAATCACCAATGCTCATGCAAACACAAGTGAAACTACAACATATTTATCGACTAAGGCAGCGGTGCAACATGGTGTACCGCAAGGTTCAATTCTAGGTCCTATTTTGTTTCTGATATATATATATAAATGATTTAAAGCATTCCTTAAAAAATAGTTCCCCAACATTATTTGCTGACAATACAAGTGTATATATTTCTGGTTGCAACTTAAAGTCCCTACAGTGTAAGATAGAGCAGACAATATGTGAATTGTTAAACTGGTTTAATACTAATAGATTACTAATAAACCCAGAAAAGACAACAGCAATAGCTTTCCACCATACCCAAAATGCATTTACTAACTATCCCGCTATAAAGTTTCAGGATAAATGTATCTCATACACAGATCATAGAAAATTTCTGGGAGTATGGGTGGACGAGAATTTAAAGTGGACTATTCACACTCAAAAGTTATCGCAAAAGCTGAGTAAAATAAATTATGCTATCAAAGTCATTTAAAAAATTATGGATTTAAAATCAGTTCTTTCACTATATCATGCATACTTTCAATCCGTTCTTTCTTTTGGAATAATATTTTGGGGTAACTCAACAGGAGCCAAATCTATTTTTAAAATACAGAAAAGGGCAATTAGGATAATGTTATGTGTTAATAAAAGAACTAGCTGTAGACCATTATTTAAGAAATTAAATGTATTACCTCTACCCTGTATTTATATATATGAAACGTTATGCTACATAAAAAGCAATCTTAGTACGTATACAACAAACTCACAGGTACATTCTTATGGTACTAGAAAGAAAGATCAACTTCATGTAATAACACATAGCACAAGTTCATTTGAAAAAAAGTTTTGTTTATACTGGCCTCCAGCTTTATAACAAATTACCTAATTACCTTAAGCAAATACCTGCACTGCACACATTTAAAATTTCTCTTAAAAAATTTCTTTTATTGCATTGTTTCTATAATATAAAAGAATATCATGAATGTTTTAAAAATTAATTTTTAAGAAATTTATGAATGTTTTTATATGTTTGTTTAATATGTTTTATATAATATTTTTATGTAATAGCTTAATCTTTAATTTATATCACATGTATATATTATTTATAAACATTGACAAACTGGAAATACTTGTAGAACTTTTGACGTGTTTAAATAGAATAGATATGTGGACTAATTTTATGATAAACATTATTAGTATAAATGGACCAGGATAGCCTACTGTCTTTTACTTTCAGTTTATTCAACTCAAAATACTCTGTATTAATGAATGAGTACTGGATTTGATGATATTAGTTCAACTTAGTGCAGTGGTATCATTTGCGTAACTAATTGTTTTAAAATTATTGCCTCTAGATATATCAGTATAAAAATTTTTAGAGATAAACATATATATTGTATATAGTGAATATATATTTTTTTTTTTTTTCTGTAATTTTCTGTACATTTTTTTGTAATATTTTGACGTGTTCTATATCATGTAATTATGATCCACAGAACGAATAAAACTACTACTACTACTACTGCTGTTGCCCTCCGTGGTGTAATGGTTACCATGCTAACTTCATATACCCAATGTCGCGGGTTCAAACCCGGCGGAGGATGATGGATTTTTTCGGGCGTAAACATCCTTAGCATGGCTTCCGTCGGAAGGGAAGTAAAGCCATTGGTCCCGTGTCGTAGATTTACGACATGTAAAAGAACCTTAAGCCTGATAGAGAGGTCTCTGAGCAAAATTAAGCAATCTTTCACGCCCAACATAGAATGGGACGCTGAGAACCAAAGCAGTTAAGGAGCGTCAATAAATAACAGGCCATTTCATTTACTACTACTACATTAAACATCCCAACAGCCTGAACAAGGACAGCAGTTATGGGATAAGCAAGACCTGGAAACCAGTTTTAGTCAGTAAACAACAGCTGGTTGACCTTCACTTGCCTGCTTGACATACCTGTGCATAACCTATCATGAACCCTCCTAAATGGAGAGAATAAATATCCTTCTTGCCACTCCATCTTTGCATTCCTTGCAATTACTTCCTACAGTGACTGTCACTGAACATGCTGATTGTAGAAGTTGGTGAAATTGCTGGTGGAGATTTTAACCTATATTTACGGCAAAACAGCCTGGAAAATAAGTTTTTAAATATAAATATATTAAAAGATTTATTGTTCTTAAACAGAGAATGCCCAGCTGTTGCTTTTTTAAGGAATAGTTGCATTCCAATTAACCCCTTGGGGATCTAATTTGTAGTTGTTAGCAATAAAGGGGAGATAGTATATTCTGCTTGATGAGTACAACAGTATATGTACTGGAACTCACATCACTTTCAATGTGTAAATTGATGACAATATTTTCAATGTTCTCATCACATAATCCTTCCTTTACAAAATCTGTATCTAGCAGATTTTCTGTGTGACAAACATATTCTTGCCAGTCTACAACAGTGAAATGTTTTCTAGCATCTTTAAGCAGCTTTTCTTCATTCCTTGGTTTGTAACATTGAACTTTTTCATCTACTTCTCTTTTATTTGGGGCTAATGGAATCATACTAGCAATGGTAAGGTGAAAGATGCACTATTTCAAGTTCCATTTCTTTTGCCTTTTTATGTACTGTTCCATGTTACAACACTAATTTAATTAACTCAGCAGCTCTTCCAGTAGGATGATCTGCAATGTTTTTGTTTTGAAGCCATGAAATTATTTCAGCCTCTCTGGAGTTTTTTTGTGGGTACTTTTTATTTTTGCATGGAGTGATAACTTGCATTATCCATTGCTATAACAGATAATAATGAACAAATCAATAAAACACTCTTTGAAGACTTCACTACTCATCTCCTGATAATAATCACCAGAGCTTTTGGACTGGAACACTTAATCTGTTCCTTTGATGAACCCATGTTGTGCTGATTCTGCAAGACATACAATTAAGCAGATCCCTCACCAACAGAAATCCTTATGCCTTCATTTTGTTTTGAGTATTGCCAAATGAATCTTCTTGTGTGATTTTGATGCACAAAAGTTTCATCTAAGTAAATGACATGGCACTGAATTTCTTCTTTCCTGATTTTGCATGTTCTTCTAAGAAAGGTAAACCATACTTCAACTATATCATGTCTTTCCATAAGGAAACATCTGCCATCTTTGCATTTTTGGTATTGGAACCCAAGCTTTCTCACAATTTTGTGCAAGGATGTTATTCCACCAGTATACTCAATTTTTTCTTGTACCTCACACTTCAGCTTTCAGTTGTTGGGTATTCCTCATGATCACAAAATTCATGAATTCAATATCGAATCAATCTTTCTTAGAGTCATTTAGTTCTGTTATTTGTCTTTCTTGGGATACTGAAAGATGGTCCTGGAGTTTTGATATTAGTAGGTCCACTTCTATTGGTTTCATTATATTTACATATACAGTGCACAGATCATAGAGACATTTGACAAGCCCTTTCTGCAGTCTTTTGCACATCTGTAAAAAGCTGTTCCTCTTTCTGTCTCCTAATGATGATAAATTTTAAGCCATAGAACATTATCCTGTGTTTATTACAGAAAAATAAAGTAAAAAATCTGTGCTGCTTTGGCAATGAGCCACAAAGTATCCAGAATTCATAATAGACAAATAATGGAAAAATAAAATTGTATGAGATTTGGAATAAACAGACACGTAAAAATATTTGAAATGTTATTATTCTGATGACTATTTGCAAGTCATTGGGATTTTTGCTGTTCAAAATTAGTAATTGCACCTTCTAATAGAAATGCAACAATACACATTCACGTAATTTGATATTTAAGATTCTATAAAATAAGAAATGTCAGCTAAGTCAGCAAGCATACAAGGATTGGGACATAGGGTTAAAACTCAGCAGAAAAATCAAATGAAGCAATACCCACACAGCTATCTCAATATCAGCAGCAATTTCTATATTGATTTAAACGAGCTGCCAACCTTTCATAGAATGCAAATGAAAATCCAGTTTGGTGACATGCTTTACAAAAATATCTCAAAATCAGCAGCAGTTTTTATGCTGGTTAAACCAGAGCTGCGAACATTTCATAGAATACAAATGAAAATCTCGTTTGAGGAAATATTTTACAAAAATGTTGCAAACAAAACACTGTAAACAACAAATCCCCCCTGGGTCAATCCCAAGGCAAAATGATATTGACAATATTCATTTGGATGGATATATTTAATTCTTATATGAAACTTCAGTCTGTGAACAGGTATATTATAGTAAATTTCGATAATAGGAAAATTTGACTCTCACCTCCTATGTGTCACCTAGATGATGCATGTGGGATTTGTGCTGGACAAAGTGGAGCAGGGATGGGTTTTCACCAGGTTCTCCAGTTCCTAAATCTATTATAAATGTCCACTCATTTAAAAAAATATATTTGCCTTCAATAAAAAACTAATTAAAAAAATGGCATTTCATTATTCTCAAAGGTTTTGGTAGCCCCTTTAATAGATTTCAAATGTAACGAAAGAGTAAAAACTCAAAGAAAATTTCACTTTTATGAAGCTTTATTCCCCACATGTATCAAATTATGTAATTTCTAAAATGAAAACTGAATAAACTCTCCTTATACATTTCATATTAATGCCTCTTTGTATTGAATTATGCTCTTAAAAAAGGAGACAAGTCTTTAAAGATGTTCTGACAACTTTCTACTCCTACATTTAATTTTGTGGGGCTTCAAATGTGACAAAGGGTAAAGTTCCTCTTAAAGGATTCTTCAATGATTGGGCCAATTTATATCTTCCACCACATTGGTAACTTTAGGCACTTGCTTTTAGTAAACTTGCTTTTTCAAGTAACCCATGTAAATTTTAGAGTTCAGATATTGAAGCACAACTCTGCATACATATGAACGAAATGTATTAGAATTATTGCTGTAACTGCCTCAATGACTCTAGTACATCCTGTGGCTATCATACTAATCAGTATAGTGAATGAAAAAGAATTTTAAAATGTTTGCATTTATGAAAATTATGGAGAAATAGCAATATATGCAAATCAATTTTGAATGCTTAATTAACCATAATGACAAATGTTACATGGAAGTCAAATTATATGCTATATTGGCAAAATATTTGTTCTGTATATTCAATTTGATTTTTGTGCAATAATAATCCTTTATTAGGTAAAAGAACCTTGAAATATTCCTAATTGTTTATGATGCCTCGTTAATAAATTAGGGTAAAAGACCTCAGATTTAAATTTTATCACAAAAGCTTCATTTAAAGTTGCATAAATTGAATCAAATGAAATTTGACATGAAGTATAAATTGAAGCAAATGAAATTTGACATGAAGTACAAATATTATTTTGCTAATATGACAGAACCATTTTTTCATTTTTAGTAAACACTTTTTCCTACTGTATAGTATGCATTATATGGATGAGAAGTTTCTTCAATATTATTACAAAATTAAAAACAAAGGAAAATTTAAAAAAAAATTAAAGTCCTAAAATAATAAATAATTAAGCATACAAAAGCTTACTAAAGAAATTTGAGGCTAATTTAATGAAAGTATAGACATTTCTTTACTAAAACAATATCCTGTTTTGATTTTTGTTTTATTTCTTAAAATACAAAAAGTTACTTCATATAACCTGGAATTGAATTATCAAAGTCAACAAAAACATACACATACACACACACACATAAGCATGATATTAATGAAATCAGCATAAAGTACTAGGATACAAATGCAACAGAGATTACTGTACAATTTAGCACATGTGTTATTGTGTAGTTGAATAGTTGATTCACATTGTATTCATCGTCTGGTTACCCCTCTGAAAATCCATTTTGATAAGTACACCATTTATTTGCATGCATACCAAATCCATTGTTACTGGATGCATTTTCATTGCTGAGGCTAGAACCTCTCTTATATCAATGTCAGAAACTTTTTCATCAAGGTACAAAAATTCAAAATCTATCACTTTCTTCCAATACATTCTTATTTTCTCTTCAGCTTAAAACCTTCAGCTACATGATGCCATGTTTCAACCAACAAAAACAAACAGCGGCTAGAGAAATTAAATTTGGAGCTAATTTAGCACTTTGGAGTAGAGTTAAGGCTCTAAAATGCTCCAAAAGACCTTTTTCTATGGCTATATAGAAAGTATACAGACTTTCCCACTGGAAAGAGTTAAAAATGTCTGAAAACTGCATCGAGATTATATCATAATTGGCTGTAAAAGGGTCAAGCTTTAAACCTTAATTTTTTAAATGTCATTAGATGAAAAACATCAGGTTCCATCACACTAGAGGTATTTTACCTTCATGTATCATGTTATGTGATTTCATCTGTGACAAGCAAATAAACCTCTTTCAACAAATGTCACGCTTGTGAGGCTTTTGACCCTCATGTATAAAATGATGTCTTTTCAAATCTGATGAACAAGTATAACATTTATGACAAATTTCACACTCATGAGGCTTTTTACCCTCATGTATCAAAATATGTCTCTTCAAGCTTGATAACTGAGTAAATCTCTTTTCAGAAATTTCACACTGCTAAGACTTTTTATCATGTATGAAATTATGCAATTTCAAATATGACAAACGTGTAAACATCTACTTGCAAACTTCACATTTGTGTGGTTTCTTGCCCTCATGTATCAAATTGTGAGATTTCAAAGATGACAACTGTGTAAACCTGTACTCACAAATTTCACACTTGTAAGGCCATTTACCCTCATGTACCAAAATGTGTCTTTTCAAACCTGATAACTGATCGAAGCCCTTTTCACACAGTTTACACCTGTAGGACTTTTTATCCTCGTGTATGAAATTATGCAACTTTAAATCTGACAACCGATAAAACTTCTTATCACAAACTTCATACTTGTGAGCCCTTTTACCCTCCTGTATCAAATTATGCAGTTTCATAGAGTACAGGCGAGTAAAGCTCTTGTCACAAATATCACACTTGTGAAGTCTTTTACCAACATGTATCAAATTATGCGTTTTCAAATTGGATAACTGAGTAAATCTCTTGTTGCAAACTTCACACCTGTGAAGCATTTTTACCCTCATGTATCAAAATATGTCTTTTCAAACTTGACAACTGAGTGAAGCTATTATTACAGATTTCACATTTGTGTGGCTTTTTACCCTCATGTGTCAAGTTATGTGATAACAGAGTAAAGCTCTTCTCACAAGTTTTACATTTGTGAGGCTTGATACCCTCATGTATTAAATTATGCAATTTTAAATGAGACAGGCGAGTAAATCTCTTCTCACAAGTTTCACATTTGTGAGGCATTTTAGGCTGATGTTTCAATTTATGTCTTTTCAATAGTGACAAATGAGTAAAGCTCTCATTGCATATGTTACAGTTGTGTGATGTTTCCTCCCTATGAATCAATAATGCCCCAGTGCAACTTTCTTCCCCACCACAATATTTACCAGGATTTTCTAAATGGACTTCTTTTTCTATGAATGAATTTTTTGTGACATCAGTTTCCTGACTTTCCACTGAGGACAGTCCTTGCTATAATTGAAGCTTGTGTTCTTTCCTGAGACTTCAGTGAAAGGCAATGGTGAGTCACCACTGCTATCACCTGAAACTGCTCCTGTGAATAATCTGAAATATTGGAGGATTTAGAAATAAAGTATAATAGTCAAAGAATGAAAGGGAATTAAATCTGAAAAGAGAATCATTGCTTGCCTGCAATCAACTAAAATTATAAATCCTTCATGCAGAGCAACCTCATTTTTCATTACAGTGCAAATAACTTTTTAAACTGCAATATTAAGCACTCAATAAAATTGCTCAGTAACAAACAAGTTAATGTTGAGACCAGTATCATTGGTATAATGAGAAGTACATCAATATTCAGTATCAATTTATCAACTATTCATTGTCTGTTGATTAAACTTGGCAAGAAAACATTTTCAATACAAAGTGGTTATGGAAGTCAGTATCCAATAGAGTGAATGTAAATGTTTCTTAGAGGTTCTGTAGTATGAATGGACGATCATCAACACATCACATATTTAATATGCATTTTTAAAAAACTTTATGTTACACATGTCCTTCTCCACGCAATCTTTTAAAATAGCTAGTTTTTCTCTCTACTTCACATTAATTGAACTATGCAGAAATAGTTTCAATATATATTTATATAAAATATATAAAAATTACAGGAAGCTGAGGTATTAGTGAAATCTTTAAAAAGTGATTGCTACCTATAAGCTGCCTTTAAAATGTCATACTCTATCCACTATATTACAGGAAACAAATAATGATAACTTAACAACTTCAAATAGTATAAAGCATTCAAACTAATAATTTCTCTGAAATGCTAATGTTGCAAAATATATTTTATTCAAGTTGTGTGTTTAATATGATCTGCTTTTTTTTAGGTTTAGTTTTGATCTATCTCTTTTGGTTTACTAGTAATATGAAATTATATAACATCCATTCAAAATGAAGAGGAGTTTACATACATTTGACAGAGGTCTATTATTCATTAGTAATGACATTAATAGATCAACCCATAGAATGGATCAAACATAAAAAGGAATATTAATACAAAAGTATTGGATCTCTCCATTATTCAAAAGCTACTAGACTTGGAGGATCAAACATAAATTAGAATATTACTAAGGAGAGTATTGGATTTCCCCATCACTAAACTTAGGAGCATGATATGGATAAAATATAAACCAAAATATTAACAAGTATGCAGTTCAGGGTAGTTATTGATAGTTTATTTTGGATATTTAATTTCAATGGTAGAAATCTTATACTTTCTGGTAGAATTATATTTGTACAGACCTTCTTATTTTGTGGAGCAAGGCTGCTTGCATTATGACAGGAAAAGGCTGGTTCACCACTTCCAATGACAATCTCAGTGGTTTTTACCATGAACATCAGTATCCTCTTGGTTACAAGCAAAAGTCATGTATATGTCAGGATGTCATGCAACGCACTATGGAAGTGTTAGAACATTGATGTACTGTTTTATGATTGGTTGCCATGATTCAAACCTAGATGGTGACACACATATTTGGTAATGGATCCGAATAATTACCAGGACCCCCAAGATCGTGAATAAGTGTGGTAGATCCTGTTAGCTGAGTAGACTGCTCCAGTTATTGAGGTGCTCTCTCAGCTGGTCTCACCATTGCACTCTAATCTGCATAGGAATACAGCACTGGATGTAAGCCCCTGTAGCTCAGTAGTACTCTGGCCAATAGGGTATATCTTACAAGAATATCAAATGAGGTCTTGGACTATTTTACAGTAGTTGGGTCCACCTCTAGTAGGGGTTTAGTGTTTGTGATTATTTTTAGTCTTCAGAATAAAAAGAACCATTGACAAGATACCAATATTTTGCTCTATTGTCTACCCCCTAGTTATGCTTCCCAGTCACCATCTCACCTTGGTTATGGCATATGGTGGAAGCGATGGGTAATTATTATAGTACACCTATTGTTGATATTTTATTTTTCCCTCAGCATATTATGATTCGTTTATAAATTTCCCTTATTCACGAGAATGTACAGAGAGCATGAGATGTTACTATACTCCCACACATTCCACTTTTTCATAGCATGTTGGATTAAACTGGAGGGAAGCACAACAGCGATGTGTAGTCCCAGATTTCTGGATTTTATTGCCTCAGTGCAATACTTCCAAATCCAGTCTGTTTAGTGGTTACAGCACATGGAATATTGGTGCTAATAATTGCTTGCACCTCTGTGTTTTACATGGAACTTTGGTGTCTAACTTATTTGAAATTAGTCTCATATTGTCTTGTGTTGGCGCCACAAACTGATAGTTTCTCCATTTGACGTATTCACTTTTGCCCTCATTCATGTCTGTTTATCACATCTTTGATGTCAAAATGTTGACTGCAGAGTGATATGCATAGGTGTTTATTGGGTATGCCTTTTGTGACGATGGAATGCCATGGCTGCTCGTTACCTGCTTGCCTATTGATCGATCAGCAGTCATTACTTGGTTAATTCCAGCATTGTGGTTGTCCATTGAGACCACAGCTCTGCCTATTTATTATTCAGCTCCTTATCCTATACATACCACCTTAGCTCAATGTTATAATCTTAATTGGCATCTTAAAAATGATTCATCTGTATTTACTTTTACACTCTTTGGTATATTTGGTCTCAATGTAATAATTATTAGTTATTGCCCAGTTTGGTTGACACTGGCATAATGTTACTCCCTGATCTGCTGCTTTTACTTGCTCCCATCCTCCTCTTCATAGGCATACCATCCCAGCTTGAGTATACTTACATCTCACCATGTTAATGTCTCCTTCCCCCCACTCAGATATAGCTCCTTCATTCTGAAGAAAATTTATATACTTTTCCCATACCCTCAGATCACACCTATGTTCGGCCTCACCATTGATAGGGCTTATATAAACACTGCTACATCACATGTCTGATCTGCTTTTTGCTTGTATTTGTGTGGTATTTCTATATGATGTACTTCTGTTTTTTTTTTTTTTTTTTTTTTTAAAAAGAAACAGTCATATTGGTTATTAGATGTCTTGTTATTGTGGGACATGTGTGTTCTGTGTTCATCATTGTTTGATGTGGAGGGTACGCTTGCACTCCCTTCACTTGAGGTCAAGAATTGACATTTTTTAAACTTGACCTAGGTTGTGCAATATATCTATAGCTGTGGTAACCTTTTTCAGCCCCTTCAATATCAAGCACATGTTTCACTTGTTAGTCATACTTTGTACGTGTACTACTTGTATTATTTGTATGTTTACTTATGGTTTATTTTTCATGTTTGCATACTGTGTTACTAAAATATTTTTATCTGATATTTTGCTGTAGCACCTCTCTGTTCTAATGATTCCTATGCTCCTCATTTTTCCTTATCTTATCTGCCTACCCTTAGTGTATTATTAAATCCTACTATGCATCTATTTCTATTTAATTTCCTCATAATTAGGGAGTGGACATTGATGACCTAAAAATCACTTAAAAATCATGAATACAATGCTCACATTTTTATGGAAAAATGACCTATAATAAATAAAAAATGGTGTCAAAACAAAGCATAAAAAGAGTTAAATTTCATTTGACACCATTTTATTTTTTAATACAGTTTTGAAATTGCAATTTCATAAAAACAAATAATACCATAAGCGTTCCAAACAAAGGTTCAGAATCAAAACATAAGTACCACAGCTTATTATAGCATTAGCCAAATTTGTAATTACTTAATTTTATACTGTAATGATCTTTATAATTATTGTGCACTAGAATCATTCAGAGTT
Source organism: Hymenopus coronatus (assembly GCA_030762935.1). Classification (NCBI taxonomy): domain Eukaryota; kingdom Metazoa; phylum Arthropoda; class Insecta; order Mantodea; family Hymenopodidae; genus Hymenopus; species Hymenopus coronatus. Next base: position 28,607,075 of record CM060899.1, on the reverse strand, counting down.
AGTGGTTGAAGATTTTTCTTGCATCATTTTATATTTTGATTTTCAGTACCTATAAAAATTTATAAACACTACAGTTGCATTAATTTGCTAATATTTCAAAATAAAAGAAAATGCAGTTGTATTATAGTTTAAAGGCTTAACTTATTCTGCATTGTAGTAAATAACAATGGTCATTTGCAGATTTTCCTTTGTGAAGTTCCAGCAATTATGTCAGAATTAGTGTACATAGAAAAACTTACTTCTACGTCTACTGATGAGACAGGTGCAAATTTAAAAATCAAAAGTCATTTGCTGAAAATTGTTCAAATACACTTGTATCAAATTGTTCACCTCGTAGAATCTTGGAAATTTTGTACATGGTATTGTAGCCTTCATTTTTTCTAGTACCAGTTTCAGTTTGTTGCATACAGTTTTTTTCGCTTTGCCTATTTATTTGTCCTTCACAGTTTTTCAGTTTTTGCTTTGCTTGTTGCACTTTGTCAATAACACACTGTAGGCTCTCCTTGTTTTCATATATAACTAAACACTAAACTGCTTTTGATGTATGCCAAGCACCCTTGTAAATTGGATTTCCCTAGTGTATCTTGACAGATTCTTATTGCAACTGCATCTTCTTCAAAACTGTTGATTACGGACTTGACCATTTTAAATTTACCTCAGAAGTAGTTAGCTGCATTTATCCATGGTCAGCATCTTGCTTATACAGGTTGAGTTGCAATGGTAGGTCTACAGCTTCTGTACAAAAATGTTGAACCCTTGAAGCAGCTTTGAGACACACTTTCTTCTTATTCGAAACAAATTTATTCACTTCTGAAAAATGTTTCCTCATATCATCTGATATCCTGTATAAGGCATGTTGTCAGCCATGTAAGGTGTACCATTTTGGTATAAAATACCAATATTGCCTTCATCCATAACCAAAAGCAGAATGCTGTCATGCTGGATACCTTGTGGGTATAACAAATTCAGGGCTTGGTCGAACAAGTTAAAAATTGACTGCCTCTGTGGTCAAGTGGTCAGCGTGACTTCTCACCCGGCTGGGGGGGGGGATTTTTCTCTAGTCAGAATTATTCCCTATCCCCCACAGAGTCTGGAAGTTTGTATGTGAGTGTGAATGTGTGTGTGTTTGAGTAAAACAAAATTATTTAAACCAACGTGACCTTAGATGTTAAAGGGGGCTATACAAATGAAACAATAAAAAAAAAAAAGTTACAAATTGTTGAGTGCTTGCTCTTCTTCTCCGAGAAGATTGTTGTTAGAAAAAACACCTTTCCAGGACCATTCCGTCTCAAGTGCACCTACAATAACATTTGCAGCATAGCAACCTTTGACATCAGTAGTTTAATTGATTGAAACAAATTCTGGCTTATCTCCAATATATGGATTCATCTGGAATGCTATGGCCAGTATACCGCTCTAGAATATCTCGTAACTTTGATAGGCTTAATTTTTTCAATAAAATGTTCACACTAACAATCACTTCATAGAGTTCTTTGAAAAATGCAGAGGATTTACTGGATGGGAGGTTATAAATTTGCTCTAGAAGAACCTGAGAGCACCTTTTGTAGCTTTTATTGCATTCATTACAGTTTTGTATGCCTTTCATGTCCAATGTGCTGCTACACAACAAAGTATTTTTCCCCACTTACTTCAACATTGCACAATTTATAAAATAGAACACTTCCATCTGTTGTAAATAGATCTTTCCTGAACTTGTTTACTAGGTGGTATATAAAACATACTATTTGTTAGTCTTACTTTCTGCATTTTACTGCATTGGATTGCTTTATTAGAAAGACGTATCTATAATGAAGCCAAAATTCGCATCAAGGTATAGCCAAAGGTGCATGCTTCCATTATTATCTGTTGCTAACATTTTGAGAATTATCATAAAGAATGACATTAGTACATTTAATACATTGAGCAACATTAGTATCCTATCATGGACTTGGTATATTTAGCATTGCTAGCATAGAATTCATATTCTCTATGGACTAATAAGCATTGATGATATGTTGGAAGTTAAATTGTGGTCATTTGCCGAATAATGCTCATGTTGCTGAATACCTTCCAGACACATTCTCCTGGGAGAAATGCAGCATGTATTAAAAGGTCAGTGAGTTTTTGTGCTCAGCTGTTGTGATCTCTGAAACATCCATATCACTCTCACCTTGTAATCGTATTGAACAAAGGTAGAGCATTGATTATGTTTCTGGGAAATGCGACTGCTTACATTATTTTTAATAACTACCAACTTGCTGGTTGCTTTTCTTAGCTATGAAAAATATTATAATTTGAAATATAAAATCTAAATAGAAAAAGTGTCTAAAAAGGATGAATTACACAACATAATGACTTTTCAAGTTAAATTGCAGAACAATGCAAAAACAAAGCAACATAGAAATATAATTCTGATTCATTACAAATTAAAATGTACACTTATACCACTGTACATCATCCTTATCTGTAAAACATATAAGATGTCATATTATCAACAACCACCCCCTTCTCATTTGTCTTTTATATCTAGCTCCCCTTCCTTACCGCTTCAGTTAATCCTATATTTTAATTTATTTATTTTTCAATTTTCTACATGGTGCACCCTACATTTGCCCATGGTTATCGTATTCTACTCATTATACCTGTGGACATTGAATTTTTGGTGAGATCTCATCAGTATCATTATGATTTTGCCTTTGGCATTATGATCTCACTTGCCTGGTGCATTATCACAGTCCCCAGATCACTTTTGCTTTGATTTTCTTTCCATCTGAGCTATTTGTTCAGGAGGTGAGGTGTTTATTGGAGGTTGGGTTAGCTGCATATTGAAGACCTCACACCCTGGCTGCATTCAATATATGTGGAATAGATATTTCTGTGAGTGTACATGTATGGTGTGCTAAGGGGCATGGAACGTTTTGGTGTTGTCATTGCCATGAACTTATGATGTCACTCCTTTACTGTGCCATGTAGATTCAATTGACACTCCTTTCTCCTCCACCGTTCACATTTTCTGTCCCTCTTTTCCTTTTTTTCCGTGCTTTCATCCTCTCTCCTGTTTCTTTTTCAAGCCCTATGCTCTTCAGTTTTATGTTCTCTATTTATTTATTACCCTGTATAGGCTTATGTTTATTTTGATGAGGGTTAACATTTTCAGTACACCTCATTGCCAGTACTCCAGTAAATTTGTTTCTCATCCATCTTGACATTCTGTTAATATATGTATTATTCTGTTCATATATGTAAGCTTTTGTATTGCATCTTTCTTAGGGGTACTCCAGCCCATGTGGCCTATCTGTGTATTCGGTCCACCTCTAACAGGGACAGAATTTGTATTCTTAGCCTTCAGAATGCAGAGAACGATTGATGAGATACCAGTGTTTGCTCAATCGTCTACCCCCTAATTGCACTATCTAGTTACCTCCTCCCAGTGAAAATATTGAATTACCACATCACATAGCATTACCAGACTTGCAGTATGGCATGAATCAAACAATCATAATTTCTGCTGGTAAGTAAATTTGTTTGTCACACTTATCCTCTAGATATAAGCAAATATCTTCCACTTGAATGGGAACAGAGAATGTTACAGTTTTTCATTAACAGAGAACATTATTAGCTACCTGCTGGTAATTACAATACATATAACACATTAATTTTACCTCTTATTGTAATTATTTTAGTAGATCTAAAACTTACTATTGTGTTGTTGGTAAAATTGTAATGTATTTTTCTAGCACAGCAGCCTAGTTTTGCCTATAACTATGCTTGTAAAACTGTTGTGTATATGCAAGTGACATTGGCATTATATTACACATTACATGGTTTTTTTTATTTCCTGACAATTTATGGAAAAAAGAATTGTCTGGGTTTACAGATAAGAGACCTCAAATAATGAACTGGTAATTTCCCTAAACTGATGTCCTTTAAATGGCCTAAAATCTGTTTTTAATTGATGGCACATAACTATCATATAAGCCACATGAAAATGTGTTAAGAGAACAGCACAGTGATCTTCACTCAGCTGGCTTTACCTTTTAGTGTGCTAGAATTGGTTGGGAGCTTTTCACATAACATCCCCCACCACACATACATACAAGTTACTTATGCCTCTTTATAATATTAGTACAGATGAAGAAGCAACAGAAAAGGAAAATGTAACAAATTACTAAGAGCAAAGTCTTACCCCGTTGATTTTCCTGGTGTGAAGTTTTCAACCTGTAACAGATTAATATAAATTTATTTATGTATTTACTCTGGTAAAGGTTAAAACCATAACACCTTCTCTTTCACTCTTACAGGCAATACAATACAACATCCTCAGAACATTAAAAAATTTGGAAAGGATTAAGATACAATTAAAGTGAAGAAAGAAGAACAATCAACCATATACACAAAGGTCCAAAAACTATATTAAAATGAAAGGAATAAAGTATAACCAAAATATTTATGTGATATATTCATATAGCTAGAAAAAAATGCTTTAAATTGCTTAATAACAACTTTTAAATATTACATACCAGCAAATTGTAGTAATAATGAATGTTGTGAGATCTTTATCATTTTATATAGCATTAGTTTAGGTTGGACTATAAATGAATGTCTAATTTTCCTCTTAAAGTGTATAAAATCTGGCAGTTTTTTCTGGCCAAGGATGACCTAATGCTATAGTGAATGATGAGCAGCTATAGCATGAACAAAAGGGTTTCACAAGGAACTTTTTAAATTATGACAGTAAGAAAGCTATTAAAATAAAGGTTAGTCTGGCATTTACTTTTTTTTATAGTATTTAATGGCTGCTTTTACTAACTGTGGCACCACAGGCGATGACACTGATGATACATGGAATGAAGATAGCGGAGGAAATCAAAGAACCTGGAGAAAACCTGCCGTTGTGCTGCTAGATCACTATAGACCACACAGTTTTCCATAAGCAGTAGTTTAGGGGTGGGGAGGAGAACAATTTAAAAATTCTGTTGTAGGAACCTTGAAAGATGAACACATACACACACTCTCTCCCTCCCTCCCTCTCCCTTTCACCCTCCCTCTCTCTCCCTTTCACCCTTCCACTCTCCCTCTTCCCCCCTCTCTCTTTCTAAGTAATGCAAACAAACTCAAAACTGCATTGCACTGAAATTTCAAAATTGAATTACAGTGAAATACATTTAATTTTACTACCAACCAATTCATACTAATTGACCTAAAATTTAAACCATTAAGCCCGGTATTTAAAGTACTTACAACATTCTAAGTTCATTGGGGTAAGTCATCTCAAAATAAATTTAGATCATCTTGTGGTTTGCCAGGAAAACTGGGAGTCAGTTGAAGAATTTAATGCCATGTTGGCATTTTGCCATAGTATCTCCAAGGTTAGAGCAACCCGCTAGATACTGGGAGATCCGTGGTTCAAAACCTAGCTATATCATTGGATTTTTTAGTTTGACTCTACCTTTCTATGTAAGCAAACATCTTAGAGTTAACAAATTGTATCCTACAAATTGAAAGCAATTATTAATAATGATAACACAGTAAGTTCAAATGAGAGGGATGGGACATCTGACTTCCTTAACCTTCCATCCAACAATCATTCAAGTTTTGGAAATCTTGCTCAAAAGTACCCTTGGCATGAAACAATCATCAATCAGAATGGTCAATTAAGCTTTTAAATAATCCAATAGATGAAATTTTAAACATTGTACTATTATTTGGTGCCAAATTATTTAACATAAAAGCTATATATTTTGTCACATAATACAGAAAGTCTTAACATATACGACAAAGCAGAGGTAGATCTGGTGAATATTAAGATTCTACAGTCCAAGACCACCAAATTGCCCAACATTGGTACAATAGCATTTCAAGCACATTTTATTTTGTTTTGTTATCCTGTCTTAGCTTTATAATGACCAACTATATATAGGTTTTAGAATGAAACATTGCTACATACCATGAATTTTCTGTGAAGTAGCAATTACTACTTGAAAATTTCAAAGGTTTTTTGCAAGAAGATTCTTTAATAACACAATGTGTTCATGTTCTAGTATATAGGCTTTGCAAATCCTGAATGACTGAGTGGTTTTTGAGATTACCGTACCCAAACAAATATACAAGCTTTCTATATTATTAACATTGATAACAAACAAAAACAATAAATTTAAAAGGATTCTAAGAAGAATATCTTTGTCCATTGTCTGCTACATCTGAAAATAGCTTAAATTCTTTTAATACAACACAGAAGTAGAGATAATTGGACTGTGAAAATAAAAATGTTCATTTTAAGTATTCTGATGCATATAGTAAAATGTAAATTTAGTATTATAACGATATAAGAGAGTATTTTAAACTCTTTTTTAAGTGAATGATATTTTTCTTGCAGGGTACACTACTGTATATTTCCAAAAATTTTAAAAATGAGAAATTATGGTTGTTTGCACACTCATATCAAGCTGCTTCTGCAAATTAGGCTGCTTTTAAAAATGTTTTAGAACTTGTGCTCCTAGGAGTTAAAACAAGAGGCATTAAATTTTATAATGTGGTTGGCTGTATTCTTCTAGTGACTTAATTTCTGTGTGGTTTAATTTATGTCCCCCCCCCCCACAGTCTGATATTTTTTGGGTATTGTTTAATGCCCACTTTTACTACTTGTGGCACCATAGGCAACTCCAAGTCTGAGGCAGGTATAGCTGCTTACCAAATGTTGTAATATCAGAGAGTAGTTTCGATATGATTTCAATAAATTACGCTCAGGTACCTTATTAATTTTAAATACTATCACCATTTTTTTGGTTGAAGTTTTAAATAGAACTATGCATCTTCATGAACTATTTGTTATACACAGTAATTTTGTATTGCATAATTAAAATATTACATCAAGTAATAATAATGAAGCAAATTCTAACTGCAGTAATTTCTGCAAAACTTGCCATAAACTCATTTCTAGCACATGAAGCTTCTGTTTCCAACCACAAAAGTTCTTTATTAATCTCTATTCTGTTGCCCATTTCATCGTCATTGTTGCACTTCTTAACCCTCTCTATATGATCCTCTGAAAGAAATGTTCTCTGTACCTGTGAATCTATTTTGACATCTATCTTATTGATGTTGCTTGTAACAGTTTTAGACCTCAACTGTTCTGTGTAATGTTTGGTAACACCATTTCTCCCTTTCTGTCCACTAAAGCCTGGAAAAGCGGTCTCTGATTTAATTTCAGTTTTGATTGTCATATTGCAATCCTCATTCAGAAGTCCAGTATCACTGTGTGCCTTCATTGTAGCATTGTTGGTGAAGAAATCTGTTTCAGTCTAAGGGTCTAAGTTATCTGAGAGACGAACTTCTTCTTTGATTTCTATTTTACTATCCATCTTGCAGCCGTTGCTGCATCTCATTGTGGTAAATCTGTGGACAAACAAACATAGCATGAATAGCAAGCATAGTGTAGATTACAAGACAAGTGTATATAGTTTTATTACTGCTCTCCGTTCCTCTATCTGCAAGCAATTGGCTCATCTTACATATCTTGTAATGCTATATACTATATGGTCATGAAATAAGACTAATATAGCTGTTTCTGTTAATGCTCCCCCACTCCCCTCTCCATGTGACTGGCTCATCTCACTATCTTCTAACAATAACTTTATGGTCATGAGGCCTACTCTATGTAGTTGCGTCTCTTACTGCTCCCCTCTCCAAATCACGTATGTCTTCTGAAACTATGCACTCAGTAATTGTATGATCAGGAAAGATACTAATATATATATAGTTGTGCCATGTGTCTATTACTACCTCATATCCACTGGCTCATCTTGCATGTCTTCTAACACCATATAATCAATAATGTGCAGTCAAAAGTCTGCACTACTGTATGTGATACTATTTATTTAGTTCTCAAAAATTTACAGTTTAGGCTTGGCTACTGAAATTGACCCTGACCACTTGTTCAGTAATATCCACTCTGCATACAATATTTACTTAACTATTATATGTATAAACTGTTCTTCTCTCTTCCCAATCCCTTTCCATTTCTTTCTAATTTTAAATAAATACTGACACACATTCTTGCTTTCCTTTATAAATATTATATTCAACAATGTTCTTTTGGCCCTTTTAAACTTAGAGTTCATTTCTTCAGCTTTCAGTTCCCAAGAATCAAACACTATATATTCCAAGTCTTCTTTCCTTCCATCTTTTACCTTTTAATTTTCAAACTCCTACTCTCACCCATGCTATTACCTGCTCTTTCCTTTTTATCAGTTTAATCTATATAAGTTTATCTTTCTCAAACCCATTGTTTTATCTTCACATTAAAATTCCACTGATGTCTTCCAAGTAAAGTTACTAAATAATTTCTTTATCTCCATATCTATGAAGTACAGTTTTTTTATAGTGTTTTTTCCTCCACGTATACCCTCTAAAATAGTTTTTAAACTACTCAGCCATCCTTTTGTTACTAGGTTGTTTTACTAGGATATCTTCATTTAGGTTTCAAACCCAATGTCAATACTTTAAAACTCCCCCCATAATCAAACATCCTTTCTTGTAACTCTTCTCATTTATATTAAAGCAGTTTCTTTTATAGCAGTTGGTAAGCCAAGAATTGCTTTGCAAAATGGTCAGTATGCCTTATCCACAGTTTCCCCAAATTTGAACACCATAAAGTGATTGTGGTTTGACTATTTTATTATGTATATTCTTTATAGCAATTTAATTTTCAATTATGGTATTTTAAGAACAGATCATTTTATGATTGATATATCTGCATTCCCTTTTCCTAATATTAATAAAGATTAGTGCTTTGCTTCTCCCATTTTCCCTTCCATCCATTTTTAATGGTAAATAAATGTAATCATGTACCAGTTTATATTCCTTATTTCCTTTCTTCCAATTTCATTCTTTTTTACATACCAAGATTTGTGTTCTGTCTTGGTTCACCTTTAGGCCCAATTCCGATCAATTTCCTGCAAAGCTGTTTAGTCCAATTATCATGCTAGAATTCGCTATCAAATCATCTTCAAATAATATATTAGGAATCTTGATATTTTTATAAGTGGCATAAAATTGTTGCCTTTGTTAATGTTTTGCAATATTTTATCAATGTACAGATTATACAATGTACAAATGCCTTAGCTTTCATAATTGTCTTACTTTTCTAGTTATTGAACCCTCCTCAAATCTTATACAAAAACTGTTCTCCTTATAGTTTTTAAAACATATACCTTGTGTGTACAGATCCATTTATCTGAAAGCTTAAACCAATGCCTTTAATTCAATTTGATCAAATGCTTTTTCCAAATCTATTAAAGCCAAGTATAGCTTTCCTCTCTTATTTTTTTTAAATATTTCTCTATTACAGGTTTTAAAATGAATATGTTGTAAATAGTTCTTCCTTTTGAAAGCCCATTATGATTCAGATGCCATATTTGTGTTGTTCTATTGATTTTTGTTATCTATTTGCCAAAATACCAGTAAAATTTTTCCCTCATTACACAGTACAGTCACTCCCCTATAACTGTTTGTGTTCTATGTAGTTGGTACTGCCTTATCTCCACTCCATGATATGGCTGCAATGTTTTTCTTCTAATTTTGCACTCATTGATCTGAATGACAAGGCCAGCTCTGCATGTGGTACATTTGGGATCTAACAGTAGCCAAACCAATCAGCCACTGTTCTACAGCTTATGTTGCTGTCTTTGGAATGACACATTGGGTAATGTTACTGACTAAGCGTGTGTTTGTTGCAAAATGTCAGGCAGAAAACCTTTGCACCAAAGCATATAGAGTTAGTATTGTCTTGTCATTTATCTTGTACTTGGTAACAATGTGCAGTATACACACCCTCAGTCAGCAATATTACATTTTTTGCAGGATCCTTTCTGGGCAAAGCTAAGCTAATTAGGAGTATTTGTTCAAGTTCCATAATGGCATGTCAGTGTGTAGTGGGCCACTGTAACAGTGGTTTCTTGATCAGAAAATTTCTAGTTCACGAGTTTGCCACTAATGTGCATATAGTGACAAGGGATGAGTTCAACCTTACAGCACACTACAGGATGTAATCATGACTTGTGAACGTAAAACATGATGAATTTAGCCCAAGGACTTTCCTTTTAAAGTATGGAATCTTTTTATTACCAAATAAACATTACATGTGTCCAATCGCGTTATTTGTATTCCAAAGTCATGCTCAGTAATTTTACCCACAAATTAGATATTATAGGCAAGCATAATAATCACTGTACTACATATGACAACTAGGAGTATATGGTCAGTAGTAATCATCAGCTATCAAAGAATGTTTGTTTTGTAACTGTTCATGTCATTGCCTACATGAAAATTGCTAGTAACTGTTATTTCGTTTCCCAACTGGGTGAAGGGTGATATTGAATTCCAAACATAATATCCAAGTTCCTGGGAAGCTTTCATTGCAAAGGAATTGCATGCATTGTTTTTCATAGAACAGGATCAACTAATTTATGAATCATATAACTTCAAAATTCTTTTGTGCATCCTAATGCAATAGAAAAAGGAATTATAGAAAAATATATCCCTATAAACTCTTGACAGGCAGACAAAATTTAAATTCTGAGTTCCCATCACTTGAAATCCAACTAATGGGATTGTCATAAACACTTTATACAGAATTCAAAAATAAATTCCAGAGAAAAACTCCACAGTCAGATATTAGTAAGCCTTGTGAAAAAGCTACTCGCTTTCTTCAATAAGCAAATTTTCACTTATAAGAACTGTAAAACTAAAAGTTTATCTTGTATTTATGAGTGCCCACAATATACAAAGTCTCTGTTGAAGTCGTAACACTCCAAACAATTGCAAATGCGGCCCTAAACATTTGATTGTGCTCAGGGCTCGACAAGTATGACAGATTACCAGACATTTCGAGTAGTTAAACATACCATATGTGGAATAACTATAAAAATACATAGCAAAGTCTCTTAATTAGGGCCAATGGATGAACTACAGCATCTCAAAATAATTGTATCTACTTTACAAAACAGTTTTCTATGGATATTCATTACTCAAGTTAGAATTTTCAACACAAACATTTTTAGAGCAGCTGTCCCTTATTACCATTTGAATGTTATGATAACATTTCAGTATCCACTTTATATAAATGTAACTATCTCTAACCTTAGAAACAGATGCCATAGTAAATATTCTGACCGTAATGTCTCATCACTTCTTTAAGGGTAACAGATAAGGTTCATGGTTTTCCACCTTTGTTGTGTTGTTAGCATAATGTAACACAAGCAACCCTTGAAAAATTAAAAATGCTAAATTGCAGAATAAAATGAATGACAGAGGTACAGTTTTGCAACTTTATTAAAAATTTCACTAGGTGCTAGCACACCAAAATACAATTAATTGCTCCCATAGGAATTGATACTAAATTATTTGGGTATCTGCATATACTGGCAGTCCAAAAAGGATGCAAAATCAGCAAAAGTCTTATTTTGAATTTTCAAACTTCTGTTCCAGCAGATTTTGAAATAAGTGAAATCAGTTCTTGATTAAGTGTAGTACTGGTTCATGATTGCTTACTCTGATATTTATTAAGTGATGGGCTCATCAATGAAAGCAACTTGTATAGTCATTAAGGACTAATGATGGGCAATATTGAAGGAAAACTATTGAATTATTCTACAACCACCTAACTATCGATTAGTCTATTGTTAAGTATTCAGTTATCATATGTTGCTACATTACTGGTTGCTGTGCAGTCTTCAACCGCTTATTACTCTTCAGTCGCTTTCATCAAAGAATTTCTGCATGCCCCACTTCAATAACACAGGTAGTTTGTGAGGCTTTCTGTAATGTTGGCTGTATTATGGTTGGAAAATGAAATGGATTTCTATTTATGGACACTATTTGACTAGAGTGGTTCTCAGCATCCCACTCTATATTGGCATGAAAGGCCACTTAATTTTGCTCAGAGGCCTCTTTATCAGGGTTCAGGTTATTTTATGTGTCATAAATCTACGACATGTAACCAATGGCTTTACTTCCCTCCCAAAGGGAGCCGTAATAAGACAGGCCCAAATTCTATTGTCCTCTGCCGGGATTGAGCCCGCAATCTTGGGTATATGATGCCAACATGGTAACCACTACACCATGGAGGACGTGTTAAGGTTGGAGGAATTGCTGAAATGCAAAAGATGATTATGAACATCTCTGTTGTGTCTAAAGTTGAGTGTAAAAGTGCATTTCCAATGAACAAAGCAAATTCATTATTATTGTTAGTTGAAATTAGCACATGGATAATATATTGCAAGGCATGTAGAATGTTATCTTCTTCCGACAAAATATAACAAATTAATATGAACTTATGTGTTAGAAGAAGAGAAATGAATCAGATGTAAGCATTGTACAACAAAATGCTTTAAAATGTAATTTGCTCAATTTCATCAAAGTATCCATCATCATCCTCGGAAGCATTATAACCATCATTTCGCTTTTTTGTTAATATCATTCTAGTGAATAGTTCAAGAGCTGCTGCAGTTTGGTATCAGAAAGAATAATGGGATGCCCTTTAGTATTCATTCATAACATTCGTAAGTCCTTAATAATGTTAATGCCTTGTTATTAAGTGGCACCAAACATTTTTGCAAAAGATTTTCTTTTCATAAATCACTTGGAATTATTTACTTTCTCGTATGTACATATTTGTAAGAATACATTTATATTCTTACAAAGTTTATAACACCCCACTTGAGTTTATAAAGCTGTAAAATTGATTCATTGAGCAGCTTAAGAATGTTTTATGTCATCTATTACAAAGAGTATTCATAGATTAAGCATTATCTCAACTTTCTGTTAAGCTGGGCAACTGCTGCACAGAAAATACATGTAGTAAACAGTTCATATTACTGCTGAGATTGGTTCACATTAGAACAAGTAATAAATTACAGTGGTTACAAAGAATAAACATCAGCAAGGCTGATGTAATCCTCCGTTTACTGCTCCAGTACATTCAAATGTGAAAAGTCATCTTTATGTTCCTAACAAATCATCATATCTACTTCAACTGAAGAGTGCTTTGAATCCAGCAGTCAACATAAGCTGAAAATATAGGCTACAGCCTACAAAACATGTCACATTTAAAACTAAGGAAGCAAGGCAACTAAAATGCTATCCATAAGTAATACGAAGATAAATTATAGATGTATTTGACCAATGATTTCATAATAATTGTCCTCGTTTACTGCAGATGAAATATATACTGCAGGCAACTTTAATATAATCATCAAAACAAATCTATTTAGATAGTTAAGTGAAGATTAAAGTTTACTGGTCCTTGTGTTCAGATCATGTAAAGTTAGCAAAAACAAGTATTACAAAAAAAAAATCATACAGAATTTATTTGCTCTAACCTATCCTTTATAACTCCAATACTAGTGTTAAACATAAACCAAAGTAAATGTCTTTATTTGATGCTGCTATGAATTTGGTACAGCTCTGAAATAAATACCTTTTCATGATTTAAGAAATTATAAGAGAAATACGTGAAAAGTGATAAATTTATATATTTTACCTTGTGCATAAAATTATGTATTATAAAGCTCAATGAAGCCTTCTAATATATGGCTTATTCTTGTAAGTTATACAATGTCTTTAAAATTTGACAAATCTTTGAACTCAAAAATCGTTTGCTTCTACTGCCCTTTATAAATATATCACAATTGTATGGCTTTATGGTGTTTGTGAACCAAATAATGCTTTTTCAAATATGACAATCGAGTAAAGTTCTTATCACAAATTTCACACTTACATGTTATTTTATCCTCATGAATCATATAATGCATTTTCAAATGTGATAACTGAGTAAAGCTCTTATCACAAGTTTCACATTTGTGTGGCCTTTTACCCTCATGAATCAAATTATGCGTTTTCAAATTTGATAGCAGAGTAAAGGTCTTATCACAAGTTTCACACTTGTGTGGCTTTATACCCTCATGAATTAAATTGTGGCTTTTCAAATAAGACAAATGAGTGAAGCTCTTATCACAAATCTTACACCTGTATAGTCTTTTAGCTTCATGAATCAAAATGTGCATTTTCAAATGTGCCACCTGAGTAAAGCTCTTATCACAAGTTTTACATTTATGTATCTTTTTACCCTCATGAATCAAAATGTGTATTTTCAAATGTGACAACTGAGTAAAGCTCTTATCACAAGTTTTACACTTGTGTGGCTTTTTACCCTCATGAATCAAATTATGCATTTTCAAATTTGACAACTGAGTAAAGCGCTTATCACAAATTTTACACTTGTGTGGCTTTTTACCCTCATGAATTAAATTATGACTTTTCAAGCTAGACAAATGAGTAAAGTTCTTATCACATATATTACATCTGTGCAGCCGTTTAGCCTCATGAATCAAAGAGTCCATTTTCAAATGTTCTAGCTTTTCAGAAGTTTCACACTTGTGTAACTGTTTAACCTGATCATTAAAATTATGCCATTTTGAATTTGTTAGTTGTGTAGCATACTTATCACAAGCAGTAAACTTGTGAGGCCTCAAATCTTTTTGTCTTGAGTATAAACTTTTACCAGGTTGTTCCAAATGAACACAATTTCTTACAGTTATTGCTTCTGTAACATGTCTTTCTGGAATTATGTATTCAGGTTGTTCATTTCCATTACAGAAGCCTATGTCTTTTACCGTGAGTTCAACATGGGGCAATGATGATTTACCAGAAATTGCTTCTGTGAATAATCTGAAATGTTGAAGGATTTAGAACCATTAAGTATAGTAAATAAAAAATTAAATCTGAAAACAGAATCTCTGATTCATAATAGTAGATGAATGCTTAGAATGAAGTAACATCTTCAACTTTAAATATTGAAAAATACTGCAGCAAATTAAACTCAAAACATGAAAACAATCAAATATAAGACTGAGCCAAAATGGACACATTTTGTGACTTATCTGTAATCTGAAAATTATATAAGGGGGTTTACCGCTAAAAAATATTAAAATATTCACAATCAATTTTTATTCATACTTGTTCTGAAATTTGACATTTAAAATGATGCATAACACTTATTTACTTTCGATTTATTTAATAATGTGCTAGATTTTAAATTGATACTTCCTTAAATGCTTATAACGATAAATAATGCAGCACCTGTGTGCAGAGTACAGCCTACCCTAAAATAACCTATGTACATACAGCTTACTCATGATATTCCTTGCATTGTTTAGTTTCAAATATGTATGATTGTACAGCCAATCCTATGTTTTTATTTGCTTTATATTATATCTTAAAAACTTGTGAATACATCGTTAAATTGGGTGAAAACAAACACCGAAATGAGTATGCTCAAAATTTGTTCACCATTTATTTGGAATAGGACAAACCACAATGAACAGCTTTGCCAAGGCTATCAAGGGAGGCCAAGGCGTTAAAGAGAGGAGAGAAGGAGATAGGAAAAAGGCTTTGTTTACTGCCAAGAAAATAAGTGTGTGTGAGTTCTCTCAAAACTAAGGGCAACAGAATTACACTACAGACCTTATTTATCAGCAGACTTAAGCATGAACAGATTATTCAAGATGTACAATGCGAGTGTTTCTGCTCAGTTTATGGTCAAAAAATGTTTTTTCCAGAATATTTTATGCACACAATTTAACATTGGCTTTGGGTTACCTGCCACTGACACACGTAGTATTTCAAATTAAATGCGAAGCCAAAATTCAAAGGAAGAATCACTTACTGGCTAATCTGGCAGCACACAAACTTTGATCCAAAATGTTCCACAAATTAATGACAGAGCATCCTTATGATACAAGAAGTTTCTGCTTTGATTTGCATCAGGTACGGCACCTTCTACAGTAAAGCCTACATTCCAGTTATCATTTTATTCGATGTGTGTAACTGTCATCAGCAATAAGGATGCAAACTTCTTTATCTGGAATGAGACAGATGGTGGCAAACAGGTGGCATCAGGCATAATTTCTTATATGGATGAAGTCCATTTTAAGGATTCAGTTACCACTATTAGACTTTTCGCCGATGGCTGGGGAGGCCAAAATAAAAACAGGTACGTAATTCAATCCATTGTTTATTGGCTCCAAAAGAAAGCACCAACCTATCACAGAAATATTATTGTAATTTTTCCTGTGAGAGGGGCCATTCTAATTTGCCTGCAAATCGCTTCTTTGGGGTTGTAGAGAAGGCTCTCCGAAAATGCTCCAATATCCTCACTCCAGCAGAATAAGAATTTTACAAGTCTACGGGAAAAGTAAGATCATTTGAAGATGATTGGGCCATCAAAGATTACAAAATTATTTTGAAGAAAAGTATAGTAAATGGGAAGCCCCTCGTCACAGTAAAGATGGAGCCAAGGCATAGTGTGATGACCCTTTGAAAAAGTTTACAACAAATCTGAAACGAGTGGCAATCCTGGACCAGGTGTTTGAACCTTCTGTGGTTGATAAAATTAGAGCTTAATAAGATGAAAAGAATACAGATATAGCTGATCTTCTGAAAGCCAAATATGGTGATAACTGGTGAGCAGTTGAAGTCTGCAGATGTGTAAAGTAGTGCTAAATTTAGATGCAACACCTGAGAATTGCTACTGTTTTGATGAGGAAATAGGACTTGAAAGACTTGAATATGTGGTTCTAGCTCTAAAATGCAAGGTTTTGCTTCAATGTAAGCAGCAGAATTCCTAACCTCAAAATGAGTATACTTTATATTTTGTGGTATTATCACTGTTATTGATATTATTTTTTTCTGCTTACTCTGTTCTGTAAGTACATTATTATAAATTAGAAATACAAATTGAAAAACAAGTTGATGAAACATTTCTATAGAATGATATTGTTTGATCTTCGCTTAGTTTGTACTGACTAAACGGTTCAAAATGTATTATGTTCAATAAGTCAGTTCAAAACTTATTAAGTGAAACCCTTATATTAAAATAAATTGCTAGCCAATAAAATACTGATTTCGGTTTTTGAGAATCCTCAAACATTACCTTGGTATCGGAAATTTCTTGTCTAAATTTTTAATATAGGATTTCTTGTTTGGAAGTAAAACGTTTTTCTTGATTTCTGAAAACGTTTCTGCCATGCACATAATATGTTTTGAAATGATGCTCCTCATGTATGTAATAATATTACTGATTACAATTCTAGTGCGGAATGTCACAATTACAATACAAAAAATGTAATATCAAAACATAATTTGTCTAAGCACAGCAAATCAGTATGTCCTAAGTTTAAAAATGTTTAATGGATGCCAAACAAATCCAGAGAAAAAACAAAAATTCAGGGAGCTGTTAAAAGAATATAACTGTGCCCTTAAGATATCAAAGCTGTTTAAAATGTTTCAAGTAACATAATTTTAAATTATTTTTTTACTTGAACTTTAGTTGCATTTTACAGTGCATAATATGCACATATAAAAAGTGTGGCCTGTCATATATCCTTTAAGTTCTTACGGTTTTTGATAGACAGTCTTCTCCATTCTCATGAATGTTTGGCCACAATATCTCACAAAACAGAAGTTCAACATAAATGTGAATAAAGTTCCCAACAATTAGAAGCTGGAGGGTCCTCTTCACAGAAGAACATGAAGTCATTAAGGTATGTTTATTACGGGATAAATGATGCATTACCTGGGAGAACTGATTGGCTTTTTATAAACTTTCCACACTGCTGAAAATATAGAATTTTTCCATTTGTACTGAATATATCTGAGAGTCCCGTAACATACTGCTGCATCCGAAAACTTTCGCTACTTATATCTTCTGCATTTTGGTAACAATATGTGAATCACTCGACACGTATATTTAGCATTGCCCAGCACTTCTGAATTGAAGGAAGAAGAATTCAAACATGTAATTGTGTTCAGTTTAAATGCATGGTGTAATACTCTGATCTGTGAAACTTCTTTCCCACGTGGTACATGCATATCTTTATATTGCAATGAGCTGTTGATGACACATAATCTAATCTAAGGTTACAAGATAGGCAGAAGCTTTCGCAGTTTCTCTTCTCACATACCAAGTGCTGTTTGCCACACAATAAAAGGAGAAACCAAGCTCAGTATAGTATATTGGTAAATTGCATAAAATATGAAGAGGGTATTATGGAGTAGTCAGGAAATTTGGAACACCAAGGTTTTGGCTCTGTTAGTTGTGCTATCACATGGGAATATCATGAAATACTCAAGAAAGACTCCCATAATGCAGGGCAGTGAGAGTTGACCTTGTGTTGTTGTCAAACCACTCACCAAGGAGCAAAGTATGTTTTGTGATTTTCAATAGTTTTGCAAGTAAGTTTTCAAACATTTAAACTTACTAGTACACATATGACATTAACACTGAGTTTAAATATAGTGTATAATAAAAGAATTGTAGTTTGTCATACTGTACTCGTTTTTTAGCTCACATTGTTTTGTTCAACAATTTATAGGTTCACTTTCCAAGATGGCATGTTGGGTATTATGAAATACTAGGTATAATACAGTATTCCACATAACCTGATACCTTAAAGATGACAATATGTGAGGTTTAAGGGCGTTCAACTACAGGATTATTAGCCATTGTTAAAACCAGAGATAAAATGAATAAAAAACTATGGACCATATTTAAGAGTTATAATTAAATATAAAATGGAATAGAATTAAAACTGCCTACGGCAGAAGCCATAAAGGGGGGACAAAACTAATAAAAACAGCAGAACTAAAAAGGTGTAACTAAAACCAAATCTCCATTCTTAAAATGCACATGAATTAAAATGGTAAAAACGCAGCTACCATACCAGCATCATGTCATTATAAATAAAATGAAATTAGAACCTTATAGTAAAAGGCAGGTTTGATAAAAATACAAAATTCATACTCTCGGCTTGAGTGTCATCCACCAGGAGCTGTTTAAGAGTGTCCAACACATGCTTGTACATGTGCTAAATGAGCACACTTACCAATAAATGACAGACTGTCAATTCCTGCCTACATGGCCGAAAAATAAGAGCAACTCCAACAGGTAGCTGTGCATAAAAATACAGTGGCCAATAAACATACAGTGGCATAAGTGAGCCAATAATACTTCTTTTCAATGGTATAAACAAGAAGAGGTTACCCAGGTTACAGGCAGGTCTTTTACCTCTTTCAGCTTGTTGCCATGGAGAACGGACTACTCTGCATGCCAGCACGAAAGTACCACTCTCTGCACAAGTCTAAAGCCTGAAGATGTTATGCATTGTATTGTAGTACAAGCCTTTGCTGCCATATTTGCTACTTCATTCCCTGGCAAGCCAATGTGACCAGTACCCAAACATAGTCCACATTCATGCCAAATGCATGCAAAATATGGAGCTTATATATATGTAACCACTGTACTTTGATAAAAATTCTAAAAAAAGGACATGGATGCCACTCACAGGCATAGCAGATTTCCCATAAGCCGTCATCCCAAGATCAACATGGGACATAGCACATAACCAAGGTGGGTACACCCTCTTCCCAGAGGGAAACATACAAGGCAGTGCAATACTGTATTTCCAGAGAACCTTGCAGAAATGAAAACTAGCAAACCTTGTACTAAGGGAGCAATGGTGAAAGCATTCATCCAATGCAATACAGAAAAAAGGGGTAAATGTTGGTTGCAAAGAAAGCTCTTAAGTCTACAGCCATAATTTGCTAGCAGGACATCCCGCCAACCTCGGTATAGAGACCCACAATGGGCTGGTCGGAAAAACTCTAACAGCCACAGGGCTGCCCTGATAGTGGACAATGTCTAGTCTTCTGAACACAGGTGGATATGCTAAAGAATAAACAATGTATTCATAGTCTAATTTGGATTGGATCAGTGCACGATAAAGATGCAGCAACACTTTGATCTGCTCCCAAGATTTGCCCTTAGTATGTTGAGAAAACAGTCACAATGCGTTTTCAGCTGAGCTTATGTGGCAAACAGCAAAGTTTATGATTGAAGATCAACCCAAGGAATCTGCAAAGAGAAGTAATCTGAACTGAGTCGAAGCGAAAGTGGCAAGCGCGTTCAACAGTGCCAGAAGCTCATGCAGACTAACTTCTCAGGGAGGAAACGGAAGCCATTTTGAGAACTCCAATCAGATAAGTTCTCTAAGCACTGGTGAAAATAGTGTTTCAAAAATGGCATATGACGAGAAGTACAAAAGATGGCAAAATTGTCTACAAATAAGTATGATGAGACACCCAGGGGAACACATACAGAGTCAATCACTATAGCAAACAACATCACGCTTAATACGGATCCCTGCAGTACCCTGTTCTCTTGAATAAAGGGATTAGAAAAAACTGAGTAGAACTCAGAAAGCATGGTCTCGCATAAACCCCTGAATGAAAACTGGTGGGCATCCACGTACATCCCAGTTGTGGAGAGAACATAATAGGTCAAAAAATATCCCAACTGTTTGACAGTTTCTAAGCAAACCGTTCATAATATGCGTTGATAGTGATACAAGGTGGTCAGCCACTGAATGACATCCCTGGAGACCATACTGAGTTTTAGCAGATTGTGAGGTTCCAACCATCACACCAACCGCCCATTGATCCTGTGTTTCATCACATTGCAGAAAGAATGGTGGTTGTGAGGGTTTCATCTAAGAAATCCACTGGGCCCTGTTCACTGCAGTTAAAAATAGCCAAATAAATGTTCCAATTGGTTCAATCTATGCAAAATTTAGATAAACGTATGGAATATGAAGTGCATGCTAAGAGACTTATCAAAAGAGGAAAGTGGTCAGTACAGTATAAATCAGGGATGACATTTTATTGTAAGGAACTGCTAGCTAAGGAGAACAAACAGGTTGAAGTGTGAAAGTTATTAAAGGCATCAGAAAGAAATGTAGGTTCCCCGGTGTTCAGGACAGATAAGCTATTGTCATTCACAGAATTTGGCAATTAGATGACCTCTCGCAGAAGCCCGAGGTGAGCTTCTAAGTGGGTGGTGGGTATTCATGTCCCTTACCAACAAAAATGGTGTTGGTAACTGGGAAATCAGGTCATCTAAATTGGTGCACGAGAGATCAGATGGAGGCAGATACATGTTGCAAATGGTTCTTACAGTGACAGACTGTAAAGTAACGGATTCAGCATAAATGTTACGTATGATGAGCATCATAGTGCCTACATGTGCAGGAACACCCTCTACCAGTGATAAATCACAGCGTTCAGCAGAATAGTGTTTGAATGAAAATTCTTGTCATTAAGCTTGTTCTCTTGTAAGCATAAGACCAAATGTTGATACTGGTGCAGCAAGAGTTTACGTAGATTGTTATCGAATTCCGCGTATGATACACTGTAGCATAGCCATGGTCAATAGTATGGGATAAGTTCTAAATTAATAGATGTTTCTGCATATTCTGCTGTGTTAGTCGCTATAACTTAATCTTTTTGGCCGTCCAACTAACACTTTTTTTCATTGCACATTCTTGACACATATGCACTGTCCATCTGACAGTCAGAGCAGAATCCTACTGTTCCATCTCCTCCACGTGGGAGGACCCCTTTCCAATAGAGAATTTTGGTACTGATTAGATACTGATCGGTGGAGATGGTAGTTACCGATCGGTGCTTTTCCCAGAAGATTCTTCAGAAGAGGATCTGTGTGGACCATTTCTTCCCTTAGATACCTTGGGAGAGGACTTAACATTTTGATTTAGGTAGTCGGTTGACACATAACTGGTCTTAAGAGCTCTTGCTAATGCAAAATATCCTAAAGGAGTAGCAGTGTTATTCCCCAGGCTTGACAGTTTGGGTGACGTTGCTGACGGCATAATCTATACAATGGCAGATTTTGAAGTTTTTAATGCCCACTAAATGTTGAGGTCTTTGTAAGTAGACTGGCAATATGGCCCCATTTATATCGCAAGATGCAACTGTGCTATAGGTACTCAAACGAGGGACAGAGAGTTGGCAGAGGTGCAGGGGCCTCCGGGCTTTAGAGAAGGACACCTCCCTCACCCTATCTCTAGAATTGTTGTCTCCTCTGTAAAATGGGGACAATTGTGGGAACTAGATGAATGTTCCTTTTGAAATTTACACAAGATGGAGTGGTAGTACAAGTTTCATCATGTGATGTGGCCGTACAGATAGCACATATAGATGGCCAGTACAAAAGTCACTAGTATGCCCAAACCGCTGGCATTTGTGACATCTGAGTGGGTTGGGAATATATGGCCTAACCTCGATGGCTTCGTACCCTGCCTTAATTCTTTGGGGAAGATCCACCTCATCAAAGGTAAGGAATAGGGTACGGGTAGGCATGAACTCACCTTTCACTTTCCACTGAACATTATTAACCGATGTTACACCTTGCTCTGCCAAATCCTCTTGAAACTCCTCATTGGGCAATCTGTCCTAGGTGTGGGTGGTGATGACACCACTCGAGTTCAAGGTATTGTGCTTCTTCATCTGGATAGGATAACTGCCTAACTTATTGGCTTTCAGTAATTTTTCTGCCTGGGAGGCTGAAAGTGCCTCAAACAGCAGTGTGCAATTGCATGCTCTAATGTAAGATTTAATAGGACCAGTAATTTTGTCCAACCCCTTTTGGATAGCAAAAGGGCTAACCAATGTAAATTTTTTCCCTTCCTAGTTATTACCAAATAGCGAGGATCACTACACTCGACTTCTTCTTTTCCATTAACAGTGGTAGCGTTTTTGTTTTCTGCCATGAAAACATTTATAAATTCATTCCCCAGTGCACCCCATCCCCACAGAGCCTGATAGGTCACCCCATTAGGATGATAGGGCTACACAGGTGTGCCAAACCCATAACTACCATAATAGGACCCTGGGAGGCCTCCCTTAAGGTACAGAATGAGGATGTAGCAGTAAAATGCTTAAGAGTGCCTACCATGTACATATGTAATAGAGAAAATAAAAAGGGATAAAGGAAACAAACTAAATTAGCCACTGGTGTTCCTTATTACATAACAGCTTCAGTGTGTAATGAATCATATAACTAATTGTATGGACAGCTCAATCTGTACAACTGGATTAATTTCCAATGAGGTGATTTATGAAGTGTCGAAAGTATAATGCCAGAAATTTCTTCAGTAGTATATGTTTGACTGCCACTGAAAGAATTCTCTCAGTTCACTATTCATCACTATTAATATTCTAACAGAATTTTTGTTTTGTTTTGTTTTAACAATTCATGTTTTTCCTAATAATAATCATCATTAGTTTTCTCAAGAGTTTTAAGATGTAACTCATCTCCCGCTGGCAATGATTAACACTTTGTCTTCATATGACATGATTGCTACCATTCCATATGCAATGAGTGCACTGCAACTGACATGGCTCTTCGTCGATGTAAGAAGGACATAAACATAGTGCTGCTTCACATATTTTCCAATATGTATGGTCGTTTTGTCGACTAGTCCATATAAGAGGAAGAAATAAGTTAGTTTTTATTAGCAGCATTAATAGGGATAGTACTGCAGAAATTGAGATTGGTCAGCTGACAGTAAGATTCTAAGGGACGGTTATGCAAAACTTTACCACATGAGAAATACCATAAAACTTTGGCAAGTGAAGATCAGATGAGCACAGTTTGTAACATATATTGTTTAAGGAGCATGGAGATCGTAATACAACATTTCCGAATGCAAATGCCATGTATATGTACGAATCAGTTGTTCATGTACTTAACTCTAATTTCTTAGAAAATTTATCTCCAAGCAGAAAACAAGTGAAGTGAAAACTCAAGCAAATTATATAGTTACATCCACAATGGATGTGATAAAAAGAATATATCAATATATTTATTGACAAATATCTCAATGTGCCAATAAAGTCTTTCTTAAAACAACAAAATAAACAGAAGTAACATCTTAGCCATAAACCCCCCAAATAAAATATCATACTGAATAGGTTTTTATTTTATTTTAGTTTAAAAATAAAAGAAGCATATTAACCATTATCCTACATTGAATACGCTCTTTACAATATCTATGGACTCATTGTATAACAATAAAGGCATTCAACAAATTTCACCATGTATTTTTGATGGACTGTTTACTATACTCCCAATTGTAAAAATTTGAGAACGCAACTAGACATCTGTTACAACATAAATGTGAAAGTTATATAACAAAGGAAAGTATAACACAGGAAACAAAAACATTAGCAAACAGTCAAACCTTACCTTGGTGGTGTTACAGGAGTGAAGTATTGTTCCTGTAACAGAATAATACAAATGTACAATTTCATACAGTCATTTACACAGCATTACTTAAATGACTTGCATCATGCAATTACTTTTGAAGTGTCAAGTTGGATTTCTTTTTATATTAGTATATGACACTACAAGCCAGAACTTCATATTTTAACATATAATGGAGTAAAAGAAAACCAAGCAATGGAAGAAATACTTAAGGTTAAATACCCTGGTTTGGAAAACTCAAACTAGCAAAAAAAAATGCTTAATAAATCAGAACTCATGATTCAATTGATTAACAATTTAAAAAAATCAAGACAGAAATACCTGAGATTAAAGGTGAAACAGCAGCAAGGAAAAGGAAAGAATTAAAGAGTCATGAGGTGTATAAGTTGCTACGCTTACTAAAAAGGTTCTTAATTTGGAATCATATTTTGAGGGGTGTTGAGGATATAGGTAGGAATAAGGAATGAAAACTGCATTCATGAAGAATTATTATTGTAGAGTGGTCAACATAACTCCAGCACAAATAGAATATATTCACGAGCACAGTCACCAGTATATAACCCTAGGATCAGCTGACTTCTGACATATTGACATTTTCACAATTTTTACTGATGATTATGGTGATGATACTGGAGTTTAAGGGCATTCAACTGATGATTATTCGTGCCCTTATAAAACAGAAGGTTCCATAGACCAGACATAAAAATAAATGAAGAATAAAAAATGGCCAATGTCAGAGATAAAAAGCTGGTGTAAATAAAACCATTGAATTGGTCATAGAAGAATCTAAGAAACGATAAAACAAACAAATATAAATATAACTAAAATCATCTTCACTAAAAGTCACTGGTGATTTAATTTAAAAGTGGATCGTGTGCTTCAGTGATATCTGCCAGTAGAAATAAAACAAACTAAACCTTTATTCAGAAAGTCACTTGGGATAAAAATCTAAATACTCCATCACGCTTTAGCACCACATACAGACAAATCTTCTCTACAAAGCAGACAGAAAGGAGCAGGTTCCCTTTTAAGCAGGTAGCTGTGAGTAAGAGCAGTGGCCAATACACAAACGAGCCAAGAGCACTTCTCCCGAGAGGAAGTTACCCGTTGTGTTGGAAAATCCTTCACTACTGTTAGCTTGATGCTGCAGAGAGCAGACCATTCTTCATGCCAGCACAAACACATTGCTCTCCACACAGCAAGCCTAAAGTCTTCAGCTGTTACATACATTATTGCAATACTGGGTTTTGTGGTTGCCATCTTTGCTGCCAAAACTGCCAGTTCATTCCCCTG
Organism: Hymenopus coronatus; assembly: GCA_030762935.1. Classification (NCBI taxonomy): domain Eukaryota; kingdom Metazoa; phylum Arthropoda; class Insecta; order Mantodea; family Hymenopodidae; genus Hymenopus; species Hymenopus coronatus. Next base: position 28,581,607 of record CM060899.1, on the reverse strand, counting down.
CAAGCCAATGTGCCCAGGGAACCATGCACTCTCCACATGAACACCCAAGTTATGTAAAATGTGCAGAGCATCTTGAATGGGTTGCACAATAGGATGGTAGTTGTACAGTTCATGAAAGCTCTGAAGTCCATTAAGGAATCAATCAAATTTCGATGGCAAACATATGTAATGGCTCGGTATATTGTATATGGTATATACAGCCCTGCAGTACAAATAGATGTGCTACTATGCAAACCGAAAGTATGAGGCTCAGTCCCACTCAGAAAGACACATATATCACCATCAGTGCACTTACTTCCATCAGAGTATATACAAATTTTGTACACAGTTATGAGATAAAAATTTTAAAAAGGAAGTACAGAGGTGTGCAGGTATTTTGTAAACTGTCATTCTGAGATCCACCTGATGTAGCACGTAACCAAGGTAGATACACCCTCACCCCCTTTGAAAATGTGTGAGGCAGTACAATATCATGTTTCCAAAGAAGCTTCTGGAAACAAAGACCTGCATGCCTTGGTCAAAGTGAGAGGTTTCTATAATGTTCATCCAGCTTGGAATAAAAAAAAAAGCAAAGGCAAGCACTAAAGTGCACAGCTATAACTACTTAGAAGGACATTACACCAGCATTACAGAGGGAGCTCTGCCCATTCAGCATACAGGTTCACAAATGGGCTGGCTGGAAAAACTCCTAGTCACACGGATGCCCTGAATTTATCAACACAAATGGGTTTTTTTTTGGATAGTATTTAATGCCTGCTTTTACTACTGAGGCACTGCTGGCGATGACACTGATGATACATGGAATGAAGATGGAGCACCAGTGGAATGTGATGGCAGGGGAAACTGGAGAACCCAGAGAAAACCTGCCCCTGCGCCGCTTTGTCCACCATAAATCTCACATGCGGTCGATTGGAATCAAACCCAGGCCCCCTAAACACAACACGATGGTCATGCTGAAGAAAAACTACGCATCTATAATCCAACTTGGATCACATCATTACACAATAAAGATGCAGCAACACTCTCTGATATACTCCTCAAGATTTGTTGCTTAGTGCTCATAAAAAATTCAAAGAATGGTCACATCGTGCTTTAAGCTGTGCTATATGGGTGACCAGCAAAGTTTCCAATTAAATATCATTCCAAGGAAGCTCCCCTCATCTGCAAATGGAAGTAAATCTACCCCAAGTAGAAAAGAAGGCAGCAATTGCCCTCTATAGTGCCAGAAGTTAATGCAGAATGACTTCTCAGTTGAGATACAAAAGCCGCTTTCTGAGCTCCAATCAGAAAAATTGTCTAAACACTGCTGAAGACAGCATTCTAAAAATGGTGTATGATGAGAAGTAAAAAGATAGTTATGTCTTCTGCAAACAAGCAGGATGAAACACCTGGGGAAACACAATGTCATATAGAATTAATCGCTATAGCAAATAGCGTCACACTTAATACAATCCCTGTGGCACTCTGTTCTTTGATTAAAGACATTCGAAAGAATGAAAAGAGAAACCTTGAGATTTCACCCAACCCTTAACAGGAAGAAACTTAGGCAAATAATTGTCTGAGCTTGACAATTGAGCTAAAGCACTGCCAATGTTAGCCACACCAAACAATTCAACCCCAGGACCTGCAGCTGTTTATGGACTAGCGATTGGCCTATGGGTAAAGTTTTCCAGCTATAGGTCTTAACTTATTCCATACAATAGGGGAAGGGTTATGTTGATTAAAGGATGTTACAACTTGCTCCATAATGGTATTTTTGCTATCGTTAATAACTTTCCTAGATTTTGCATGCATCTTCTTATAATGTATGAGGTTAGCCAGCACAGGGTAACACTGGAAGACCCTGAGATCACACAGGCATGAATAGCATTCCAGTATTTATCGGTCCATCAAGGAACCGGAGGTCGACAAGGTACAGTCAGTTGACTGTAGCAGCAGAAAGAATGGTTGCTGTGAGGTAAAGAGTTGACAGAGTCATGCTCATTGCACTTAAAAACAGCCAAACATGAATAAAGGTTCCAGTTGGCTCAATCTAAGCACCATATAGTTAAACATGTGAAATACAGATTTTGCGATATGAGACTAATAAGTGGGAAGTGGTCACTAGAATGTAAATCAGAGATGATATTCCATTGTAATGAAACTGCCAACTTTGGAGAGCAAAAAACTATATACATATGTGAAAAACTATTAAAGCAGTCAGAAAGAAATGTAGGCTATCCGGTGCTCAGGAGAAATAGGTTAATACTGTCCAAGAACTTGTCAATCTGATTATGTCTCACACAAGTCCAAAGTGGGTGGTACGCGATCATGTCACCTACAAACAAAATTGGCACATGTAGCTGGGAAACTAGGCCTTCTAAATAAGTGCACAAGAGGGCATCAGATGGAGGTAAATATGTACTACAAATTGTGAGTCTGGTCGATGGCAGCTTAATTCTTATAGCGACTGACTAGGTGTCCAACTGTAGGGATATGGATTCAGCATAAATATCATCTCTGATGAACACCATAGTGCCCACTTGTGCAGGAGCACCCTCTTCCAGTGATAGATCAGACTGTACAGCATAGTAGTTCCCGAATGTAATGCTGTCTTGTGGGCTTTGTCTCTTGTAAGCAGATGACCAAAAGTTGATTCTGGTGGAGCAACAGTTCAAGCTCTGGTCAAAGTGGTTAAATTCCATGTATGTTCCACTGTAGGATAGCCATGGTCAATAGTATGGGATAAGTCCCAAATGGAAAGATTTTCTGCATATTCAGTTGTACTGGCTGGTTTAATATATTCATTTTGGCCGTCGGACAAACACTTTTTTCAAGAGCATGATCCCACTACTTATGCACTGTCCATCTGACAATGAGGGCAAAGTCCTTCTGTTCCATTTCCTTCATGAGGGGGGGACCCCTTTAAAATAGAGAATTTCAGTTCGAGAATCAGATGAGGTACTGATCAGTGAAGATGCTGATCGATCTGTGCTTCCTCCAGAAGATTCCTCAAAGAGATCTGCATGGAGAGCGGCATGTACTTTTCCTACCCTTAGATGTTTTGGGAGAGGACCTGACACTTTGTTGGACACTTACATGGGGCTGTTAATCTTAAAAACTATCAGTCTGGGCCGCACTTAACCCACAACCTTGGGATCGGATCAGGAGGCTAGCGCCCAACCAACTGAGCTGTACAGATGATGGAGGCAAGGTGGTGTCAAAGTGACAACATAACAAAAATGTAATAAGTGGAACAAGAGATGCACAAGAAAGAAAAGGGAGATAAGATAAATATGGAAACCAAACAGTGAGAAGCATACAAAAATAAAAGGAAGAAGGGGGTTACCCACCATAATTAATATAACTAGTGAGTTCAGCTGTATGGGGTCTTATTGAGGAATAAACAGACCAAGGAAATTTGTAGAACTTGTAAAATTATAATAGTTTACTTTAAAGTCATTCATTCATACAAGCTTCCGATTATTTATGTCACTTCCAAATTTATTTATTGCACTTTTCAATTCCACATGAACGTATAGTTTTCTCACTGACACTGTAACACTTAAATGACAGTTACCACACAAAGATACACAGTATTGAAACACTGTGATTCAAAGATAGTTGCAACTAGTTCAAAAACACTCTTTATAAGAATTCAAAATATAGTGTTCTTGCCTTAGTTCATTTCGGAACTATGACAAAGCTATACTGTACCTCTAGTCACAGAGCAGATTGTATAGGGACTTACAGGTAAACAAAATCCCAACATCACTTCGCTACTTGAAGCTATTACTACTTCACCTCAACAGTTGCCCTCCATGGTGTAATGGTTACCAGGCTAACTTCATATACCCAAGGTTGCGGGCTCAAACCTGAAAATTCTCAGTATGGCTTCCTTCTGAAGGGAAATAAAACCTTTAGTCCCAGTATAGATTTATGTAAAAGAGCCTCAAGCCTAATAGAGAGGCCTCTGAGCAAAATTAGCTGGTCATTCACGCCCAGTATAGAATGGGACACTGAGAACCACAGCAGTCAAAAAGTGTCCATAAATAAAATGCCATTTCATTTCACTTCACCTCAACCTTAAGTTGTCCTAGATATTTAGCCAGACTATAAAGCCTTTGCAAAGACTTTACATATTCTCAATATCAATTTTAAATAGTTTTCACAAATATAAATATCATAAATAAGGCTGATCTCTTTTTGATTATTGACTTCACAGTCCTAAGGGTAGAATGAGGAGATTATATGTGCATCTTCTGTTATCTCTGAATCATTTAATCATTAATTTCCTTTTATTTATTTCATGTTTTATTTTAAATGTAAGTGATCGTTAGATGCTATAATATTGCAAAATATTTTGGTATTATTTCACAAAACTGTCCTCAAGTATCTTATTAATTTTCAAGAACTGTCACTACTATTACTTTCAACCTTTTAAATAAACCACCTGACAAATACTGTGCATATATCTTATTCTAAAAAAACTTTATACTACAAAATTCAGGTATTAACAAGTAAATATGTATTAAAAAAAATTCTAACTGCAGTAGCTTTCTAAGAACCTTACCTTCAAGTCATCACAAACAGATGAAGCTTCTCTTTCCAGCCTCCAAGGTTGTTCTTTAGTTTCTGTTTCATTATCCATTTCATAATCACTGATGTATTCATAATCATTATTCATTACATAATCTGGAACAAATTTTCTCTCATTTTGCATACAAAGCTCTGGAAAAGCAGTCTCTGATTTAATTTCTGTTTTGATTGCCATATCACAATCATTATCCAGAAACACACTATCACTGTTTGTCTCCATTTTAACATTCTTGGTAAGCAACTGTCTCTCCTCTGAAAGATGATCCTCTTCTTTGATTTCTATTTTGGTATCCATTTCACAACTGTTGGTTGCTATTCTAAATTGCCTTAACAAGTCTGGAAAAAGAAATATTGTGTAAGATTAAAATACTCAGTAAAATGTTTGTTATACTTTTTCATGTAGATACAAGGGGAATAAAGGAATATACTAGGATAAAAGGATACTAAAATGTTAAAACAGTTGGTGACATCTGAATATAATGAAGAGAGAGTGTGAGTGTGAGTGTGTGGACGCATATGAATGAGATTCTCATTTTTTCTGTAGTAAGATTATGTCTTATGGTTTACTATTATGTAAAAGTCATGCAGAATAAAGAGGGCTTCAGAGGCTATCTTCAGAAAATCCAAAATCGGTGATGATAAGATCTTAAATCTTATGGTATTTTAATCAAAATCATTGCAGTCATATATAACAAAATGAAAATTTTCAAAAAATTTGGCGTATAGGGCAGTTTGGGATGGGGATATTTTCTTGAAAATCTTTGTTTTACATGCTTGGAAGATGCTGAACTTAAATTCAAGTTTGAGTTAAAAACTTTTTATTTTTTAGCTATGCTATCAAACACAATTTTGTTTTTTTCAGGAGTCCTTAAAATAAATATTTCTGATATGAAATTTATATATCACACTTTTGGATGGAATACAATAATTCCCCCATTTATTATAATCAGTAGAGAAAGTAAAAGTGTAAAAACAGCACAAAAGCAACTGCAGACTAGGACACAGTGAAAAATCAGCAGTAGCTAACCATGCATTGCTAATGACTGCAACATCAAGTGTGATGGGACTGTATTTAGACAATACAGCCTACTACCATGCAGTTTATCAAAATTTAAAAACATAGAAACAATTTTAATAGGAAAGAAGAACTGGCACATATATACAAGTACTCTAGAATGGAGTAAGTACAAGTTTAGGGCAAATGTACCTTGTTATGAAATGATAGAGCCACACCACACAAAGCAAAGTTTTACAAATTGGTCTAAACTACTTCTTTTCTATTAAAAAACACCCTTGGTGTGTTTGATTCACATACTTTCTCAAAGTAAGCAATTCTTATAAAAGCTTACTCTTCTATCTGCTTCATTCTGGGGTAAATATTAACAGCAAATAACCTTATTACTTATTTCTGTTTCTGGTGATTATGCGGTTCTCCTTACATGGGCAGGAATAAAAAATAAATACATAAACATACAGACAGAGAGAGAGAGAGAGAGAGAGAGAGAGAGAGGCAACTTTTGAGAGAAAAATATGAATATTGGAAAATTTCAACCAATAAGGAAAATTAAAATTGCGTTTTATTTATGGATACTCTTTAACTGCTGTGATTCTCAGCATCCCATTCTAAATTGGGCATCAAAGACTGCTATTTTGTTCAGAGGCCTCTTTAGCAGGCTTGAGGTTCTTTTACATGCCATAAATCTAAGACATGAATCAACAGCTTTACTTCCCTTCTGAAGGAAGCCAGGTTAAGGATGCTTAAGCCCAGAAAAAATACATTGCTCTCTGCCTGGTTTCAGTCCTGTTAATAATTTTTAAGCCTGAAAAAAATTCACTGCCCTCCACCAGATTTGAAGAGCAATTTTGCAGTGCCCCTGCATGGTAATATCTGTAAGTAATGTGTTGGCAGCCCTATACGGATGGATGAGCAGAGCCAATGTTATGCACTTACATGTATGTGTTTTCACATGAAAATGGGCACCCTTACCCACAAATAAGCACACCATAATGTCATTACAATATTATTTAGCACATTCTCAAACCTTGGAATCAATGCTTTACTTGCAAAATGCTTATGAATTCCAATAATTATTATATCCAGTGTAATCCTAAATGACTAAGTAATATATGAAGCAAAAGATGTTGCTCTGACAAAGACATTTTGCCCACCCACCCTTCTTTGTAACCTTACTTATATACAATGTAACATTATCAACTATATCATAGGGAAAGAGCACCACAAATTGTGGTAAATCAGTTTGCCAATCCATGAAAATATCATTAAAATGAAAATCTACTATTTGTGGTAATTTGGACAGAACTACACTTAGCAGCTTAGGGCATTAAATTCCTTGGCTACTATACCTTGTCGTTTAAAACCCTCAATTGCTCGGCTGCACTTTGTGGCTTCAGGTCCCCTAGCTTCGACAACATTATGTGGCTTTCACTATGTTCTAATTCTGAATGTTGGCAACACTTGGCCAGACAAATACAGAAGAAATAATGTTCCTACATGCCTCAGGAAAGACATGTGTCATTTTCGTATTATGTTCAATTTGTTTGAGAAACAGTGACACAGAAGTTGTGGCAAGAAAAGCATTAAAACATGAAATATATTAATGAATCAGTGTCCATTCCCCACATCTCAATAATAAAATGCAATACACTTATAGTAATTTCGGGTTGCTCTGGAATCGGGAGAAATTCTAAAATAGGTTCGGAGCAAATCGGTCACCGCGTATTAAAGTATACAATTACTCCAGTTTAACGTAATAATAAATGTTCAGCACCTATTTTACGTGTTATTCTAACCTTAGTGGTACATGCTGCAGAAGATATTCTCAAAATCTTCCTTCTCTAAATTGTGCTTTCCTTCACATGTACAGGAAAAGGAAACACTGAAATAGACGATTGTACCAGTCATTACGTAAAATGTTAATTCCACAATTTGCGCTACAATTCAATTGGTGTTGTTTAAAAAGTTGGCCGTATTAAATACCATATTGCATAACTCACACGAATTTTTGTATAGCTTTGTGGTTATGTAAAGCTTTAAAAAAACACCTGTTTTTCAATTAAAATATTATGTCATACGTAAACACAAGCATTCTATTTCAGTTATTCCATATACCTATTTCGTAATTTCATAGGTAAACTTGCGTTCTTATTCTAAACATTATTCCGTCTGCTAGGCGGAGTACCAACATCAGAAAACTGTATCCACTTGGTGCGCTTGCCAACCGTTTACCAACGGTATATTTTAATACATCGCTACATATGAATGTACGTCGTGGTTTCTAGTGGGAAAGGAAAGTGAAATATGCGGACTGCGGTAAAGGCACATTACTATTACTATTACTATTAGCAGCAGCAGCAGCGGCAGCGACAGTGGCGATAGTGGGTGCGGCAGCGGCGGGGCGGGGGCGGCGGCGGAAGCGGCAGCGGCAGTAGTAGTAGTATTTGTATTATTAGTATTAGTAGTATTGTTGTTGCTGTTGTTCTTGTTCTTGTTGTTCTTGTTGTTGTCGTCATCGCAATTGTTGTAGTTATCATTATTACTGTTGTGATTATTATCATCACTGTTAGTTTAGAATACATTTCAAAATAAATGGTTAATTTGAAATGATGGTGTTAATAATATTCTAAATAGCAGTTTGCAGTAAAAATGTATTAAGACAACTTGTACTGCATCGGATCCACACCACACTGGAAATGCGAAAATACATCAAAGATCGTGTGCCCAATGATCCATGGCTACGTTTTCTGCCTTTGCGTGTGGGGAAAATCTGGACGAAGAAAGGTTTCTGGAGCACAATTTGGTACACCTAAATTTCCCAAAAAGCGATGGTATACACAGCAGACAGTGAAGCAAGTAGCAACACGATGTAATACAGTATCCAGTTGATGACAATGAGGGCATGTTGGGGAGTCACTCAGGTGAATAGCTGCCAGACGCTGTCGTGTCGGTATGATATCATGAATTGCATGATACCAAAGGGAGGGAATTGCGCACGGAAGGACAGCGCCGCTGAAATTCTTCTAGAGTTGTTGATAATTCAGATGCAGTGGCGCGACTCGGTCAAGACGCATTGATGGACCTCCGCATACTTGAAACAGTTCCCGATAGATGCGTCGGGCCAGATGCCCTCTGGGTTGTGAACAAAAGGGATTTAGGTAACACCATTCCAAGAAATAAGTTTGTAGGTATCGTAATGTAGCTGGGATAGAGCAAAGATCCGCAAGATCCGCAGGACTACGTAGGTCAACAGTAGTGGACCAAGACTGCAACACGCGGCAGAATAACCGACATTTGTGTCTTGTATATGCCGCCCACGACTAAGAGACAATGCCAGGCACTTAAAGCAAACATTTGTCAGCCCAATGCCACCTTTTAGCGGAGATAAATACAAGGTAAACATGGGCACTCGAAAAATACATCCCTGCCACATGAACCAAGAAACCGCACATATGATTTGTCTTGCAAAGAGCTAAGGAAGCCGCAAAACCTGAGCGACAAATTGGGAAAGTAAGTACATATGTACCACCCATCCTCGCTGATATAGACACAAATTTCAATGGTACAAGTCCTTGGCAGAGTTCTTTATCCGGCCAACAATGGGTTTCCAATTCAGATGCTACATTGCTCCCAAGGAAGCTGTGAAGGTAACACCTAATACTTTGAGTTGGGAAACGATCTGCAGTGGCGCTAAACGTGCAGGCGTAGCCCATCGTCCGAAGATAAGCGCCTTGGGCTTCTGCTCATTGATCTAAAGACCAGAAATAGAACTATAGCTTCGCAAGATACTCCATAAGGAGCGAAGACCGAGCTCATCAGCAAGGACTACGCTTAGATCATCAGAATATGCAAAGGCACTCAGTCTGTGAGTATGTAAGGAAATTCCAACAATCTTAGTGTGTAGATGACAAAGAAATTGGTTTGAGGCTAGCACAAATAATAGCATAGATGCTGGACATCCTTGCCGAACAGAACGACCAATGGGAAACTCACGAGAGAGAGAAAGACATTAAACTACACACAGATAAAGAAATCCGTATATAAACATTGGATGTAGGGGATAAAGATATCACTGAAGCCATGCCATGCTAAGCATTTGAATAAGTAGTCATGACTGACACTATCAAAAGCTCGCCTGAAATCCAAAGACAACCATATATGTTTGTAGCCCTCAGTACTGTGGACAATGGAGTCACGTAAGGAACACAAAACGTCGAAAAATGTGCGTTTCGGGATACCACAATGCTGGGAAGAATGAATGACTTTCCCCAATAGAGGGCGAATTCTGTTTGCCAGAACGCGAGCGAAAATGTTGTAATCATAATTAAGCAGTGTAATGGGTCGAAGTCATCAACAGATGAAGAGCGGGGTTTCTTAATAAGAACTATTACACCTCGTTTTTGAGAAGCACAGAGATGTCGGCGCCGTAAGATGGAGCTGAACACTGCAGACCCCAAAATTGACGGTAAAACTCCATGGGTAAACCATCTTGGCCAGGCGTTTTGGAGGTCTTCCCCTGCAAAAGAGCACTATACACTTCAGTTTTGCAGAGGGGCTGTTCAAGGGCCTGCAACTCACCGAGAGAGAGTGGTGTAGGTTTACAGGCGTCGAAGAGAGTGAGTGGCTTTCAGTTGTCTCCCGCTGGAAAATCCTTTCAAAATGAGAGCGAAATGTACAACTAATTGATGGCTGCGTCGTGTACAGTTGTCCATCTTCATCCTGCACCTTGAGTGTGAGACTGGAACGATGTCGTTTGTACGTCTGTATCAGATGGAAAAATTGATATGTTCCTCATCCATCGAGTTATTGAGACGACTTCTAACTTGTAAGCCTTCCATGCGCTTCACTTAAATGCTTAAGAGTTTCGCCTTGTAGAATTTGGAGCGCGCACGAAGGGCACCGACGTCCATGGGCATTTCCTGAAGATTTCGCAGACACCTGAAGAAAAACTGCAAGGTGTGATCCTCATCCCTCACATTTACTTAAGAGTTACCTGTAAAGAAACGTCGCAAACAAGGCCAGACGTACAGGTCCCACCAATCGGCGATAACGCTGTAGTGAGACTTCTTTCGGGGCCAGCACTTCCATAAGGCTGTTAATTCTTGCGTCAGAGCATTGAGCATAAGACTGGTGGTGTTAAGTTTCTAGTAGGAGCGTCCAAGAGTTAGAAAGATGAGACGTAAGTCAATGCTGAGTAGAACGGCTAAATGATCTGAGAAGGATAGTGGCACATGAGCAATGGAACTAACATTTCCAGCAAGTTCCTCAGGTAGATAGAAACGACTCAGACGAGAGGTAGAGTTAGCAGTGACATAGGTAGGCGCAGCCAATTTTTGTCTCAACAGCCATTCATCCTTCATACGGAGATTAGCCGTCAACTGTTGCAAAATGACACTAGGTCGGTAGGACCCAGTACAATCTTCCGGTCGAAGGACGCAGTTGAAGTCTCCACCTAATATGTAGTGACGAGGCAGTCTACGAAGTAAATAGGGCAAGTCAAAGCGAAAAAGCTCTTCCCTTTCCTTACGTTTGTTACTTGCTGAAAACCATGAAAATAAATTGATAAAATCCTGGGCAAAAGCCAGATATAAGTAAAGCAGCATTAAAAAAAAATTAAAGAATAAAATGTCTGCCAAAGTGACAGATAAAACAAAAGGAACGCGAACTATTAAAGGTGGAAGCCAGAGTTAAAGCTTAAAAACAACAAACAATGGAAGGAGAGGTTATACTCGAAATTTAAACTGCAGCCACAGGGCATGGTTGCGGGTGAGTAAAATAAAAAGCCTTACTTACCGCTCCATTGTCAATCGTCAAACAATATAAAAGTAAATTAAAACTAGATTGGTAAAGCAAATGCCACTTTGGATACAGTTTTAAAAACTTTATCCACCAACCCAGTATCGGTCAGGACCCCCCGAAATTCTGGCCGGTAGTCGCAGTGGTGCTAGACGAGCACATTCTACAAAGACGAGTCAAACTAAAAACGCTTTACCACAGAGCGGACAGACAGGTGGAGGTTCCCTCTTAAATAAGTATCTATGAGTAAAAATACAGAGGTCAATGCGTGATCGAGCTAAAAATAACCTCCTCACGGCGAGATAGACGTGAGGAAGTCACCCAGTGTATATTGAGCTCCTTCACAACCCTAAGTTTGTTGCCGTGGAGAGCGGACTACTCTCCATACCAGCACGAAACAACCACTCTTCGCATAGCAAGCCTAAAGACTTCAGCGGTGACACAGCGTGGCAAATTTCGCGTAAGCGTCATCCCGAGATATATTTGGGAGGAAGCACGTAACCAAGGTGGGAGCTCCCTCTTCCCCTTTGCAAACATGCGAGGCATTGCAAGATAGTGCGTTCGAAGCAGCTCCCGGAAACGTAGTCCTGAAGACGTTGGACTGTGTAACAGGTGTCTATAACGGTCGTCCAAACAGAGGTAAACATGGATGCGAAGGCATGCACTTAAGGATATAGCCATAGTTAGACAGCAGGGCACCCCGCCGAAATCGCAGAGATAGTTCTGCAGATTCTGAGCAGAGGTTCACAACTGGAGTGGTCGGAAAAGCTCCAACAGGTTCACGGATGCCCTGATTATGGACAGCACAAATATACGTGCTGAAGAATAAATAATGCATCCATAGTCTAACTTGGATCGGATCAGTGCACGATAAAGACACAGCAACACTGTCGATCCTTCCGCAGGATTTGCCGCTTAGTAGCCCTAAATCATAACAGAACGGTCATACCTTGCTTTCAACTCTTCTACATGTGGTGACCAGCAAAGTTATCTATCGAACAACAACCCAAGGAATTTCACCTGATCTGTGTATGGAAGTAAATCTGGCCCGAGTCGGAGAGAAGGTGACATTCGCCACCTACGGTGTCAGAAGTTAATACAGAGTAACTTCTTAGTTGAAATGTGAAAGCCGTTTCTCGATCTCCAAGCAGAAAAATTATCCAAACACTGCTGCAGACGGCATTCCAAAAACAGCGTGAGAAGTACAAAAATTGGCAAAATCGTCTACGAATGAGCAGGCTGAGACCCTGTGGAAACACATTGCGATATAGAATTAACTGCTATAGTAAACAGCGTCACGCTTTGTACGAACCCCTGTGGAACTACGTTCTCTTGAATAATAGAATGCGACAAAATCGAGCCAACCCTTACTCGGAAAACGCGGTCGCTCATAAGCTCCTGAACGAACAACGGTAGTGCCCACGTATATTCCAATTGTGGAGGAAACGTAGCATACTTGCTCGCCAGCACGTGTCATAAGCTTTCTCGAGGTAAAAAACTATCCCGATTGTTTGACAGTTCTTGAGAAAGCCGTCCATGGTCTACGTCCATGGCGAAATTAGGTGGTCAATCGCTGAACGACGTCTTCGAAAACAACACGGCATGTTAGTAATTAAATTGTGGTATTTTAACCAACACAACAAACGCCCATTGATCACGCGTTTCCTCTTGCAAACGCAACTGGTAAGGGAAACAGGACGGTAGCTGGAAGGAAGATATCGGTCCTTTCTAGGCTTAAGAATAGGCATTACGGTTGTCTCCCACCTTCTGTCTGGAAAAGTGGCCTCTACTCAGACATGATTATAGACCTCGAATAGGAAAGCCTTTCCATCAGGTGAAAGCTTTTGCAACATTTGGACGTGGATGCCATCTGGTCCTGATGCAATGTCGTGAAGATAAAAGTGTATTGTCTCGCTCCGCCAAGGTGAAAAGTCGATCATAACCTTCAACGTTTCCAGACCGAAAAGAGCACCCCTGAGATTCCACCTGAGCCTTAACTGTAAGAAACTTGAGAAATAATTGTCTGAATTAGACACCTGAGCGAAGGCACGGCCTAAAGTGTTCGCCACATCAAATGTATTAACAATAGCTCCAGCAGGTGTTTTGAGACCGCCGATGGGCATATGGGTCGATTTTCCGGCCACACGCTTTTATCCCATACAACGGAGGTAAGTGTGTTGCGATTAAAGGAAGCTACAAACTTGCTATACGAGTTTTGTTTTGTTTTATTTTAGTTTTTGCTATCCTTAATAACTGTATCAGATTCTTCAGTGTAGGACAACGCTGCAAAACCCTGAGAGCGCGCCTACGAGCACGAATGGCATTCCGGCATTCATCGGTCGACCAAGGAGCCGAAAATTGGCTGCGTGTGCCAATCGACCGCTGAGACAGACTGTTCAGCAGCAGCAAGAATTGTTGCTGTGAGGTGTTCGTATAAAAAAAAAAAAAAAAAATATAGGTAAAATTGGCCAAACGGGAAATAAGGTTGCAGTTGGCTCGATCTAAATGCCATCTGGGCATACGTGTGGAACGTACGTATTGTGCTAAGAGACTTATAAGAATGGGAAAGTGGTCACTAGAATGTAACTCAGAGATGTTATTCCGGCGGAAACTGCTAACTTGAACAAAACGCCATATCGAGGTCGGAAAAGCTGTGAAAGGCGTCAAATAAAACTGTTGCCTCTCAACTGTTCACGAGATATAGGGTGATAAAAAAAATCAGCAATTAACTTAAAGCTCGACAGGAACTCCAAAGTGGGTCGTAGGCATTCCCCTTCCAATAGAAATGGGGTTGGTTGCAGGGAAACGAGGTCTACGGCGTAATCCTTACTGTGACTGACTGGATCTCCGACTGTAAGGAGATGGAATCAGCATAAATATCATCGCTGATGAGCACCATAGAGCCCCCGCGCGCTGGAGCACCTTCTTCCGGTAATAAATTAAACTGTACAGAAGAATAGTTCCTGAATGCAACATTATTGAACGGACGGAACTTTGTCTCTTGTAGGCAAACCACTAGAGGTTGGTTCTGGTTGAGCAATAGTTCAACTCTGCTCGATGTGGTCTAATGCCGCATATGTTCGACTGTAGGATAGCCATGGACTATTTGATGGGGGATATGTACTAAATCGAAAGACCTTTTTTCTGCATATTGGCCGGTGTTGGTCAATTTAATTTGTTCTTTTTAGCCGCTAGACTGACACTTTTTCCAGGAGCACGCTCCATCCTGTGTGGCATCTCGACAGATGGCAGGTCCAAACTGACCAACACAGAATGCACTTGTGTGTTCAAAGCGCTGACACTTGTAATATCTGAGTGAGTTAGGAATGTAGGGCCTAACTTCGATGGCTTCGTACCTTGCCTTAATCCTTTGCGGGAGATCTACCCTATCAAAGAAAAGAAACAGGGTATGAGGGGCACTAATTCAGCATCTACTTTATGTTGTACCCTGTAAACAGATGTAAAGCTTTGTTCCGCAATATTCTCCTGAATCTCCTCTTTGGGCAATCCGTCTAAAGCACGGGTGATGACAACGCCGCGCAAGGAGTTCGTGGTCTTGTGTATTTACTTAACTGCGTAACTGACTAACACATGGGCTCGTAGTAATTTGGCGGCCTGAGATACTGAAACTGCACCTATTAGGAGTGTGCTCCCAGTACTCACCTACCACGAAGCCCAACGAAGGGTTACCCCATTGGGGCGACTGGGCTGCACATGGGGTTCACCATCCCATACCCTGGAGTTTGGTATAATACCTAGTTCTGGTTGATTGATTAGGAATGGGTTAGTCTCTCGCCTCGTTTGGGCGAAGCAGAAACCAAATCGAGGTATTAGGCTGCATACCCTCCCCAGTTTCTGAAGGTCAGAAGTCCAGGCTCAGATGCGCAACTCTAGCCAACTATGTACTTTTCCACCAACATGAGTCTCCACGCACAGCCTACATGGGGGATAGCATTTTGACATACTGACTCCCTGAGCACTGAGGTTGCCCACACAAGGGAGTCAAGCTTGGCTCAGAACCCTGGGTGCGCCAAACCCTACTGGGAGGTGATTTTCTTTCAGTTGTCTTAAACAGCCTTTACACTGAATCAAAAATAGAAGGAATATTTGTTCTTATGGACGTGTGCCACTATATGTCCTTACTGTATGCTTTTCCAACGTCCAATAACTATAAGTAACCAACAAGCTTAAAATAACACCAGTTCACTGAAAATACGGAGAACATGGTGACCATTAAATAGTATTGCTTAAGAGATAATCAAATTTATTAACATCTTACCATGTGATTACTTTGAAATTCCCTTTGCATGGCTAAAGAAAAATGGAATAGGAACCAACAATTTGCTGCTAAAAAGGTATTTGGTATCTGAAAGATTTGTTAAGGATTTAGAAATGGCTAGCACTGCAATTTTAACTATCATAAATTGTGATTTAAAGAGATTTATTTTCTGTGCAATTAATTTTTTTTTTTTTTTTTTTTTTTTGTACTGTATAGGGCTTACAACATAAAAACACACTAGTACAAAAGAACATATCATAAGTTACTTACATTTTGTAGTTTAATCACAAGCATTAAATCCGTTTTTCAAAAAATAAGATTAATGCCAGTTTCCTCATAAATTGGAATTTGTCGTGTGGTGATTTTCTTGAAAATATTTGCTTCACAACCTTGCAGAATGCTGAACTTAAATATCAAGCTGGTATTAAACAGCTTTTTATTTTCTGTTATGCTGTTTACATAGATCCCCCGGCCCATAAAACTGCCCATGTTTATTCAGGAGATGTAACATATTCTTCCATTTAAATCTTTGGATAGAATGTACTACTTTCTCTATCTCTACATACACAAAGTACCACTATTTGGAACTTCTCTACTAATCACGTGTCCTTTATGTTCTTGATACAAATAGCAGTCTTGCCTATAAAATACCAAACTAGTAATTAAGATTATGTTTAGATATATATTCAAGCACATTTTGTGTGATTATTTGTATGATAAGTAACAGATAATAATTAAAACATTGCAAGAAGTACAAAATAATCTTACAAATTTTCTCTCTACATCATGATAAGCTTAACATCTACAGGAATTGTTTCCTTATACCAGATGAAACTAAAACAGGAGTAAAATGTTAAGGAGTGGGCTAAAATGCGGTGGTTTAAAAATTCTATACTTTCTGCATAGCATCCTGGGAAACAACTGAATGGTGATACGCTACATTAACAATAAATATCTCAGAAACAGCACTAAAAATGCTATTTGAAAAAAACAGAAAATGTCTGTTTTAGAAAGATATACTAATGGTCCAGAAATTGTTGTCAATTTCTTATGCTTTCCAAATTATAAAAATTGCACTCCATATAAGGAAGATTTCGCATCCTACTAACATAAAATTCAACCTATGCATCAGTTTAGACATGTAAATATTTTAAAAATATTTAAATAATGCACTTTATTTAAAAATATTACTCTCATTTATGTGTCAATAATAATAATAATAATGATAAAAATAATCAATAATAATGATAAAAATAATCAATAATAATGATAATAATAATAAATATTAATTATAATGATTGATGATAATACTAGTAATAATAATAATAATAATAGTCATCACTCAAACTACAAGAATTTTCTTAAAATTCTTCTTGCCACATTCTAGCAATACAGTGAACATAAATGAAATATACAAGCCAGAATTTTACTTCTGGGCTTGCAGGCTGTGGTGCCATTATGATAGTGTAGCAGTGTGGATAGGTGCTTGCGATATTGCAAGAATGCTGCTTAGCAGACCATAACAACACATTTTCTTTGTGAATTTTATACAACCTAGACCTAGAAAGCTTCACTTTTACAGATCCGTTTCTCTATATTCTCTTGCATGATTATGTTTTTATGGGGGAGTTTTGTTTGTTGGAAAATTTTTGTGATAGGGTCCTTTATGCGGTTTTTTAATATACTGGAAGACAGAATTTCCTTTGTCTTCTGATAAGGTGATAAAGTTTACTTCATTGTGTGTTTGATGGTTTTCCTTTCTTCTTTCCAACCAGATAAATTATTATAACTTTTATCACAAAAAGAAAGCTAAATTAGAATGACCTTGTGAGTTTATAAGAGATAATATTATATTTATATCCATATAGGTGACTTTTGTACTCAGCTTCTGAGTGAATATTTTAAAAATCAGCATGAACTCAGATAAGATCACTTACCTAGATACAATATTATGATTGAATAAATGTGAATAGCATAAAGTTTTCAATTTTAGATTAAGCTATAAACTTTGTTGAATCTATCCCAAAGTTATTTTGCAAGGGAAGGATGGTTTAAGGTTTTCAAACATCAATAAATTTAACCATGAATCTGAGCATGAGATTGTTTGATTAAGAAGTGGTGCTAGAATAGTTTTACTGAAAGCTAAAATCCTATTACAACCATATTCTATTTTACCATAAACTGACTTTAAAGTACTTGCTAATACTACATTCCATAAAACAGCTACAATTAGCTAACAGTTTTCCAATAAATACTGAAAATATGTAAAGCAAAGTATTATAAGTAGAAATTAGTGATTCTAAATATAACCCATTTAATATCAAAAACTTTATGCCATTGGCATTTGTGCCAAAGAGAGATGTTAACATCATTACAAAGGTCTGATTGCAGTGCTTTTAACATTTATTATTGAACCTGATTATTTTAACATAATTTACTTCTCAGGACGATTAGCTCAATGCTGCCATTTAATCAAAGCTTATTCAGCAGAGAGCATCCCAGTCAAATATTTCATAATTGCTTCAAGTGGTACTTAGGAACCGCTATCCTAATTTGTCTCTGGATATTAGGAAACTTGGAATTTATGGTTGTGGGTTGCAGAATGGTTAGAAAACAAAAGGAATTGTCTGTCCTACAACAGGGTATTCCAACAAATTATGTATTTACCTTCATGTACTTGGTTTATACTTTATATCTGGACAATTATATTAAAAAATATGAAGAAAACAGATTATGTTATACTCCTTTCAATAAAATCTTATATTGATATAATATTTTAGAATTAAGATGCATGAATTATTGTTATTGAATTCAGAACATTAAAAAAAAAAAGCAGACATTCAACAAAAGAGTAAAAAATCCAATTCTGAAATGCTGCAAACATGTAACCTACTGAACAGTCCTCTTCCATGATCTAGGGATAATATTCTAGCTGCTGGTTCAATGCATCACCTTGGCAGAGGGAGATTGTTTTCAGTACAAAAATCCTTAGCATGGCTCTCTTTGGAAGGGAAGCAAAGCCACTTGGTCCTGTGTCATAGATAAAGGGCAAGGACATCAACCCTGAAAATGTGGTATTTTATGCACAATATAGAGTGGGACACTTAAGAACTGCAGCAGTTTAGCATCCATTTATGAAACTGATTTTAATTTATCTACTGAGCAATAATGTTCTGTTTCTGCAGAAAATAAAATATTAATGCAATGAAACGCTGGTCTGAAAATTCCCATTACAACACAGCATTTCCATGTACATATGTGAAAATTATGACATATTGAGGAACATGGTTTGGATTTAACTTCTGGAGAGTCAGTTATACTAATAAATTTCACTTCAGAGAAATTGCTATGTTAATCTGTTACAACTGGGACAGCCTAGGAATAATATATGATTTGTTAAAGAAGTAAATACTTCAAAAGCATTTGCTTGTGATTAACTTAAACTGCAAAGCTGTATAGGAAATACATCCATTTGGGAGTACAAGTTATAAGAATTTCTATCATTTATTAGTTTACAATAGTGAATAAATTACATTAATTATATACAAGTAAACATAAGCAACACAGGCATCACCCCTCACAGGTAGAGCATAATGAATTAGTGAAATGCTAGCCAAACAATACATATGCATTTTTTTTTCCTTCCGTAAGTTGGAACATATACTGCAAGCAATTTGCTATCTAATAGCATTAACTAAATGACTGGTCCAATCACTAACATGTTTTTGAAATGTGATCTGAAGTTATCCAGGCAACATACATAGTCTAAATGTTCTCAGGCCTCAAGACACATTTAAGTAATGTAGCGCCATATACTGTCCACCGTGATTGTTAGCAGCGACCTCATAGAAAATGCAAAAAGTTCCAACTTGGTCTGCTGGAGCTCACCTCTTAGAAAATACATCTACACTGGCAGCTGATTAATTTGAATGTTTTTTCTGAGCCAACCAGTTACAAGTTTTATGGCCAAATTCCATGAGGAACTGAACTGTAGCTTAATGTCCTGGTTCAGCATGGTGCTTTTGGTGAAGATAGTCAGCTCATCTTTGACCCTGCGTTCCCATTAATAGTCACATTTGACCACAATGTTTGTGTCTTGGAAGTTAGCGCTATGGTACTTTTCAAAGCAATGTTCTGCTTTTTTGGCTGCATCCTCTCATGTTCTTTGACCCTGGTGGCTATAGTCCTTCCTATTTATTTTATAAATGTTCTCTTTTAAACTCTCTCTAATGGATTGGGACAGGATAGACGTCTCTACTTTTGCATTAGGCCATGCAACGCTTCTGCAGAAAACTAAGCAGCAGACGAGGGTAAATTGCTGGATAAACTGAAGGATGCCATTCTGCTTCTACTGTCTAGTTTTATCATTATCAACTTCACAGACAAGGAGATGGATAAAGCCTCAACTTCCATTCTAGCTAAAGGTTAAAGCTTTGTACCAACACCAAGACCACTTCCAGTGGCTGATGTTATCAGCAGAGTAGAATCCACTATACTTCTCATGCTGGACAGTGCCAAGGAACTATACACTACAGGGACCAAGGTGGTCAGTGTCACGTTGCTTCTTAAGTTTAACATCAATGGTCAGTATCACGTTGCTTCTTAAGTTTAACATCAACGGAGTCGAAAACTTAGCACTAAAACAGCTGTGCAAGAATGAAAATTTGGCCTTCTTGCTAGCAGATAAGGGGAATGGGACAGTTATTTTCTTCGCAACCCAGTACCAAGAAAAGAAACAAATCTGCCCACACGATCCTTGTAAGGGAGAAAACCAATTCAATAGGACGACAAACTATATTTCTCATCAAGAAATACAAGGTTGCTTTAAAATCGAACAATTTCTGTCACCTTCAGACTCCAGACCTCCTAGGATGTATGGGCTGCCCAAGACTTAAAAACTGGATGTCCCGTTATGACCCACTGTGGATGCCATAGGCAGCACCAATTAGCTAACCTGCTACAGTGGAGGGTCTCTATATCATGAGTAACTTCACACAGTTTGTACAATCACTGAAGAACATTACCATCAAACGGTTAGATCTCATCAGCTTCAACATAGTATTGCTTTTCACCACAGTACCACTACTGAAAACCATTCAACTCCTCAAAGAGCACTTTCTGTTCCGGCACACCCTGTCTTCTTTCTTCTTGTACAGTTGCATCATTTTTTACCAACAAGATGGCATAGCAATGGGTTTCTCAAGGTTACCAGCAATAGCTAATTTCTATGTGCAACACCTAGAACACACAATTCTTGTCATGGCTCTACTCAAGCTGTCTCATTTTTACAGATACATAGATAATATATTTGTTATTTGGTCACATGGAATAGATACATTGCCGAGCTTCCTACACACCTGAATAGCATCTTACCTCAGATCCAGTTCCCTATGGAAGTGGAGAAGGAAGAAGCTTAGCTATTCCTGGATGTTCTGGTTTTCAAAAATATTAACGGTATATTTGGGCATGCGGTGTACAGTAAACCAACACATACAGGCCTGACTTGAATGCATGTAGCTTCCACCATAAATCACAGGTTATGTACTCAATATTCTGCCACAGAGAGCAGTCTGTGTCTCTGACCCAAGTCACCTTAGACAAGAATGCAACATCTTAAACATACCTACCGCCAAATCAGGATAATGTTGCAGTAACTTTCACTAGAGCCAAAAGAGGGAAGCCTTTCACGAAACAGCCATAAAAAAAAAAAACCTACTTCCACTGCCTGTTTTCAGTTACTGACAAGTTATCTGGCAGAATACATCAGCATCGTACACAAAATACCTTCAAAGATTAAGAATGTAGTGAGACCCACCTTAATGTGCCAGGAGTGCATAACCCCACATATGGGACAGACAATCAAGACCATAGCCACCAGAGTCAAAGAAGACAAGAGAAACATTGCCTTAATGCAGCCTGAAAAGTCAGGTCTAGCAGAACATTGCTTTGAAAAGGACCACAAAGATAACTTCCAGTATACAACAATCTTGGCCAAATATGATGACTACTGAGAGCAAAGGGTCAAGGAGGCACTGTTTATCTCCTCCAAAAGCATCACACTGAACGAAGACAGTGGGCTGCAATTCAGTTCCTCATGAAATCTGGTCATAAAGCAGTAAATTGGCAGCTCAGAAAACGCTGATTCAAACTAAGGAGCTGCCAGAATGGTTGCATTTTCCCCAAGGTCTACTCCAGTGGAGCGAGCAGGAACTTTTCACGTTTTTGTATAAAACCTGTGCCAACAACCATAGCGGACAGTGTATATTCTGGCCATTTAACCTGGCTAAGCCATTCATCATCCTGACGATGAGAGAGACGCACACTCCCAGAACATCAATGGCTGTACATCACTTCGTCTGGCTTGAGGTCCAAAAACCACTGGAGTAATATTTTCGTTTTAACTATCTTAAAGAAAAGTAAAACAATGATAAATATAGAAACCATGAAAACTTAAGTAGTTTGCAATACTTTGCTCTCTAAAACTTAATACAGCCCTTGCTGCACAGGTTAAAATCCTAAGTGCATTTCACCTCAGCAATTTATATTATCAATTTATTTTGGTAAAGATCCTAAGAATGGTGGTAAAGCACCTAGAGATAACATTGAAATAAATAATGTAAGCTTGATTTTTTTAAGGTTCAGTGAATTAATTCTCCTTATATCTTACTTATGCAAATTATGCATTTTCAAAATATACAAAAGAGGAATGCTTTGTTCATAAAATAATTAATGGCTTCCTTCAGAAGGGAAATAAAGCTGGTGGTCTTGCATTGTAGATTTGAGATATGAAAGCAGGCCTCTGAGCAAAATTAAACAGTTTTTCACACTCAACATATAGAATCCATAGCAGTGAAACCACAGAACATTCCTGAAACCACAGCAGTTTAAGAGCATACATATATAGAACTCAATTTCAATGTTTTACAAATAATGAAATTTCTTCCTAGAAATATGTTGGATCTGTCCGTTTGCTTTCATATATCAAATGTAATATTACACAAATAAAGCTACTTTCACCTCTGAGTAAATTTGTGTTTTGAAAGTTAACAAATTTTACAATTGTGAGGTGCTTTTAGCTTCATGTCTCAAGTAATGCAATTTTAAAGATGCCATTTGAGTAAAGCTCTTATCACAAATTACACATATGTGAGGTTTTATACCCTCATGTATCAAATTATGCCTTTTCAAATTTGATTGCCGTGTAAATCCTTTCTCACAAATTTCACACTTATGTGGCTTTTCGTGAGGCCTTTTATCTTCATGTATCAAATTATGCCTCTTCAAATGTGATAACCGAGTAAACTGCTTCTCACAAATTTCACACCTGTAAGGCTTTTTGTGCTCATGTATTAGATTATGCACTTTCAAATCGGACAAAAAAGTAAATCTCTTCTCACAAATTTCACACTGGTGTTCTTTTTTGCCCTCATGTATCAAATTATGTCTCTTCAAATGTGACATCCGAGTGAACTGTTTCACACATATTTCACATTTGTAAGGCCTTTTCTGCTCATGTATCAAGTTATGCAATTTCAGATTCGACATTTGATTAAAGCTCCTCTCACAAATTACACACCTATAAGGCTTTTTACCTTCGTGTATTAAATTATGCCTTTTCAAATCTGACCACCGAGTAAATCCTTTTTCACACATTTGACATTGATGGGGCTTTTCGCAAGGCACAATACCCTCATGTATCAAATTATGCCTCTTCAAATCTGACAACATGGTAAAACTTTTCTCACAGATTTTACACTTATGAGGTTTTTTACCCTCATGTATTAAATTATGATTTTTTAAATCCGACAACCGAACAAAACTCTTCTCACAACTCACACATTTATGAGGCTTTTTGCCCTGATGTGTCAAATTATGATATTTCAATGATGATAAATGAGTAAAGGTTTTCTCACAAATCGCACACTTGTAACGCTTTTTATCCTCATGAACCAAATTATGATTTTTCAAGTCCGAGAACCGAATAAAGCTCCTTTCACAAATCTGACACTTGTGAAGCTTTCTACCATCATGTATCAAATTATGCATTTTCAAATGTGACAGCTGAGTAAACCTCTTCTCACAAATTTGACACTTATGTGGCTTTTTACCATCATGTATTAAATTATGCAGTTTCAAATGTGACAGGCGATTAAACCTCTTCTCACAAGTTTGACACTTAAAAGGCCTTTTACCATCATGTATCAAATTATGCATTTTTAAATGTGAAAGCCGAATAAACCTCTTATCACAAATTTGACACTTATGAGGCCTTTTACCCTCATGTATCAATTTATGTCTTGTCAAACGTGATAACTGAGTAAAGCTCTTGTCACAAATTTTACATTTGTGTGACTTAGCGTTACTGTACATTCTCTCATCACTACATTTACTGGATTGTTCTGGGTGAACATCTTTCTCTGAAGATGATATTCTTGTGACATTATTTTCTTGACCTTCACACCCACTATAGTCCTCTCCATGACTATAGCTGGAGATTTTCATTAAGGGTTCAGCAGAGGGCAATGGTAAATCACCATTGCTTTCACCAGAAACTGCTTCTGTGCATAATCTGAAATAGAGAATCAATTGCAGTTACAAATTCATGTAAAACAACCTCTTTATTCATTTAAGCCAAAATAAACTTGTTAATTTACAATATAATGAAAACTATGTTTCCTTCAAATGAAAACTATGTCAATAGTATAACTAGTTTGATGTACGTGGTTATATAAGATGTGCATTATATGCAATGAGGCTTGCTTTAGTAAATATGCAAAGTAGTTCCAGTGTTGATTAATTTTGGCAAAAAGAAACTTTCATAAGAAAGTGGTTATTAAGCATCCCTTACAATGGACAGATCGTTTCTCAGAGATTTTGAAGTATTAATGGAAAATCAACACATTCCATATTCAACATTTTTATAGTGTTCAGTGTCCACTTTTACTACTTGTAGCACTGCAGGTGACACTGGTAATACGTGGAATGAAGATGGAGCACCGGTGGAATGTGATGTTGCAGGAAACCGTAGAATCCGTGCATCGCTTTGTCCATCACACTGCTTACATGCGATTGCTTGGGATTGAACCCGGGCCGTCTAGGTGAGAGGCAAGTGGTCTAACTACTCGGTCAGGATGCAGCCTATATTCTACATGGAAGGTTAAAAAAATCTGTTACTGTTTTTTAAAAAATAATATGTCAAATAAGTTTCTCTACCAACTCTTCTTATAACACATCACTTTTTCCATTTACTTCATGTTTAATTGAGATAATTGAATCAAAGAAATGTTATCATTACACATTCTACTATGAACATGAGGAATGCAGATCAGTAATAGGAAAATCTTTACAATGTGGATTGTACACATTGGCTTTGAAATTTCATGCTCTTTTCAGGAGATCAAAAAAGATGGCATTTTATTTTTGGATACTCTTTAACTGCTGCAGTTCTCAGCATCCCATTCTAAATTGGGCATGAAAGACTGCTTAATTTTACTCAGAGGCCTCTCTATCAAGCTTGAGATTTTTTTATGTGCCATAAATCTACAACACAGGACCCACGGCTTTACTTCCCTTCTGAAGTAAGCTGTGTAAAGGATCTGTGCGCCTGAAAAAATCCATTGTCTACCCATGACCTTGGGTTTTTAAAGTTAGCATGGTAACCATTACACCACAGATGGCGAATACAGGAGATCATGGGGAACAAGTGAAATGCAATTTCAACCATCTAAATAGTATAAAGTATTAGAATATTTAAACTAATAATAATAAAATCACACAAATGGCTAATCTTGCTAAAATATACATGACATAAATGTTAAGTTTTAATAAGATTTACATTTTTTATTTTAGTTTTCTGTATCTCTCATGGTTTACCAATAATACAAGAAGTACACATTAAATCCAAATAGAAACCTAGCAGATTTTAAGTTGCTGGCATTAGGTTGGCCATTGTAGCAGAAAATAAAGCAAATTTCTGACGTCACACATCCTGGAGTGAGGGCAGATTGCTAGAATCTATAAGGTGCAACCTTGGAGCACAGAAAAGCGGTGTATAGAAATTTAATATAAGCAGTACAATTGCAGTGATAGAAGCATTCTATATCCACAGTAAAATACTTGGCAATACAAGTGCACTATGATAGAAAAAGCTTAAAAGGAACAATATATGTAATACGTATATGAATGCAAATAGTATACTTGTCAACCTGGATAACGGTACATAGCATTTTAATACAGCGGTTCAATAAGAGCAGACCAACACCAGCAATATACAGCAATTTTAATGCAGGTGGTACAAGTGTTGTAGGACAGAAAGAGTCTAATATCAGCAATATACATAGCAAGATAGATATAAGTATAGAACAAATTTAATACAGGCAGTGCAATATAACAGAAGTAATCTAATGTCAGTAGTGTAATACTGTAAGTCCTACATTAAACCAATGTCTTTCTATCATTCATTAGGCAACTTCCTAAGAAAACAAAGGCATAGGCCAGACTTATCAGCATCCAGGCACTGCCGTGCTTTAATGAAAATGTTCTGGTTAATTTGCAATTCTTGGGTTGAGATGTCACTTATCCCATGCAATGTTCTCTAGTTGGTCTAACCTGCAAAGTTTATTAGCATAAACTTTGTTTCTCAGAGCTCCCCTTAAATAAAAGTCACAGGTTGATAAATCTATCAACATCGAGGGCACTGGTTTTTGCTGATAAAAGCCTGTTTTCAGGAAACATTTTGCATTTAAAATAAAAAAAAATGAACTTTAATTAGCATAAGAAGCTAATACTGAGGCTAATCTCATTTTCCAAGATCCTGATCATTTGGACCTTCATCCTGAACATTCAAATAAATCTTGGTGACCTGCTGGGTTTAGATTTACAAAATCAGTGTTGTCCCCCTTGAAGGAGGGGAGGAGGAAAAAGATAAAATCAGTTATATATACCAAAGAAAAAACTAAGTAATTTAAATTGAACATAGTGCAAAGCCCCAAAAAATTGATGAGTAGTTTACCTCTGCAAATTGGTGTATCCTGCACAACATTCCATTGTGTCCTAAAATTCCGAGCATTTTGTGTGAGCATAGTGTATAATTTGAAAGAACCAGACACTGAAAATGAATTACTTATTATACAACTGGTTCGTATCTTCTATCATAAATGGTTACTTGGACTGATGCTCTTCTTGTTTATGTCAGTTTAAGACTTGTTGCATCTATCTGGTTATGTTAACTCATCGAATTATAGATAAAGGGCACATATTGTATATTAAGTAACTCTTGATGCAGAGAAGATAGGCATATGGTTTCTAATGTCAAAAATGTGCATTATCACTCTTTTTTTTTTTTTTTTTTTCATTAATGCAATTAACAATGGCAGATATCTGGAGATGTTTGAGTCTTTCTATGCACAGTTAAATTAAAATGAAAAGGAGCACATCTTTCAAGATTGGGCCACATTCAACCAGACAATGACCTATAACAGTAAAGTGTTTCCTGAAAATAGGCTTTAATCAGCAAAAACCAGTGCCCTCCGGGTTGATAGATTTATCATCCTATGACTTTTATTTATGGGGAGGTCTGAGAAACAAAGTTTATGCTAATAAATCTTGCAGAATAGAACAACTAGAGAACATTGCAAATGGGATAAATGACATCTCAACTCAAGAATTGCACGTTAACCAGAACATTTTCATTAAAGCACAGCTGTGCCTGGATGCTGATAAGTCTGACCTATGCCTTTGTTTTCTTAAGAAGTTGCTTAATGAATAATAGTAAGACATTGGTTTTATGTAGGACACACAGTATTACACTACTGACATTAGATTACAGTTAACATTTTCTGGAGATTTATGGGACCCCCTCCGAAAACAAGTATAGGAACTATAACTTGGCCACAGCTTATCCCAAGCAGATCAGGTTAAAGCAGCAACTGCCTTGGGAGACATTACAGGAATATGCCTTAGCAATTGAAAAGCTAGCGAGTAAAGTTTTGGTGAATCTCCCATCCAATTAGCTGTCCCAAGAAGCCATCTACTCCTTTGTTGTCAGGGTGAGCATGTGATGCTTGGCAATTACCCAGAATATACTAATGGCCAAAGTGAGGATGGGGACAGCCCAGGTAAGAGCTGCCCATTTAAAGAGCAGGAATACCTCCTGTGACAGGAACAGAGGATGCCAACATAGAGCTTCAAGTTGGGTGTATGACAGGCCACGGCTCCTAGTGAAAGACTCTACATATCAAGTCAATGAAGTGGGAAAGGATAAGTACTGCTGTGATAAACAGAATATTTAAATAGTTATACCATCTGCTGTGTTAAGGTAACAAGTTACTGGTGGTCATAGTAAGTGGTGCAATAGCTAGGTCCTGTTGCACAAGTAATGGCTGGAAACTAATTTCTGTCAGTTGTTCATAGAAAGGTTGTAAAGGTCTCTATGCTGTAGTATCATAGTGCAACCTACCTCAGTATGATGGAATAGGTTGTCTAAGATCCAATATCACTTCTTCTGAAACACTAAATGGCCATTTAATTTTAATCACTCTTCATCACAAAATATTTTAAATTCAGGTTTCAAGCTGCTATTCAATACTCCTTGCAAAATCTGAGTCTAGCCATAATAATCATGGCATTTCAATTATTAATGACAATAATTACAGGTGGTTTTAATTTAAGTGAGTTTGTCACATTTCCCGCATAAGACATTGATAACCTTGTCTCCTGAGCATGATACAGTGCTTCTTTTGGTGAATGTTTGAGAAGTTACCCCATTTTGTCTAACTTTTCTTCAGTTAGAATATGGCACCTCATAACCGGTTTCCTATCACTCATAGATCCTGTCTCTTGGAACACTTTGCAGCATGATTACCACAATATTTTCTTGCAAAGTGCCTTATTACTTTTTCCAAGAATGAATTTTTAGGTAATTATCATACATAAATCCTCTTTGTTCAACACTGAATGGTGGCATAATTAATAACACTAGTTAACATGTACTCTAATACACAGAAGTATTTACATGGGCTTTAGAATCATGCCCCAAATGGCTATATAATGCACACTCATGTTAAGATTTTACAGAGAAGAGAATGCACTCTACCAGCTGCTACAAACATTAACAACCCTGTACAATTATAAATAATGCTGATTGTTGCTCTTCGAGTTCTATCTTCTATTTGCTTAAATGTTACTGATTGTACTCTATGTATAATTACTACAGAATAAAATGTAACTTGCCTTTATTATTATACACATTCACCTCAGAGTAACAGCAACTACCTGGTTTCTGATTCTACACAACTGCTTTATGAAGCAACCTTTTACAATTCTGTGGCAGTCTTAACAAAGGCTTTATAATTATTTCAATCTTTTATTAATTTATGACTTGAAATTACAAGGTGTTTTATAACCTAAAACCTTATGGAAGAATGATGAACTACTAACAACATTGCTTGAGTAGTTCTTTGGGGAAGGAAAATAAAAAATGCACACATACTTTCTTCTTATTTTAAGACAAGAATAAATAAAGAAACACCAGGAAAGGAAAATATGACACAAGAATTACAGCCTTACCTTGGTGATTTTAATTGTGTGAAGTCCTCATCCTGTAACACAATAATACAAATCATCTAAATTGCATCAATTTCGCATTACAAAGTATCAATGAAGCATTATATTTATTTTTAAATTTCTATGTGGTATTACAAGTTTTAAGATTTGCAGCTACATCATGCAATAGGATGAAAGAAAGACCATTGGATAATACATATAGATCTAAATTAATAGTTTGGTTTAAAAAACAGAAATGTCAAAAGGAATGTTTAGTAAATGTAATTTGGTATCTTTCATTCAGCTAAACCAGTATCAATGAATATATCATCTGATATCTCAAGCAATGAAAAAGTCAGAGATATTAGAATTCAAAAAACAATTAATTTGAAATGAAGAGTTAGGACAGCCCCTGCATATTCAAGACCTGTATTTACTGGAAGCATGTTATATAATGCAAAAGATTGCAACTTTATGCTTGTGTTACTTGCATTCAGAATAAATTTTCTATTTCTATCTCAAAGCATTGGCAGCTTTTGAAGGATGCTAGATTTTAAAGCTTCTGCAAGTACAATCATGGTTCTCATCCATTTGGACATGCTAGGCCAGATGTCCTTTTTATTAATCAACAATGGATGGCCTTCCATATTGGACACTATTGCTTATATGTGCCAAACAATTTTAGAGGAGAATGCATGGTTTTTAAATTATTAGTAATAAAATAAAGAACCAAATGACAAGGGAAGCTGAATCCTTTATTTTTTTTTTTTTTTATTTTTATTACACCTTTTTTCTCTACTGAACAATATGTATTATATGGATGAGAAGCATCTTCAATATTTTTAAAACATTAAAAATAAAATAAAAAATCAATAATTAAGCATACAAAACCTTACTTTACAAAAAGTTTAGGCTAATGAAATGAAACTTAAAGATATTTCTTTACTAAAACAGCAATTTATTTTGGTCTGATGTTTTATTTTTTAGAATACAAAAAATGAATTCCTGTAACCTGCAACTAAAAAAACACCAAACACACACACACACACACACACACACATCGGCATAATACAGCTAATGATGAAAATGGTATAAAGCAATATGATACACATGAAACATAGTTTACTGTGCACTTTAGCAATTTAGTTGTTGCATAGTTAAATGGTTGATTCAGATTATTTGTATTGTCTGGTTGCACTTCCATAAATCCAATTTGATAAGTATCTACACATGTATATGAGGATATCTGTTGCACTTTCAATGCCGAAGCTAAAATATATACCTATTTTCTTACATTGATGTCAGAAACACTTTCAAGTTCTAAAAATTAAAAATTACTTCTTTGTTCTTATACGTCGCAAACTGCTGCTTTTATTTCCTCTATTTCCTTTAGTCATTTGCTAGCTGACCACCATTTTCTAAACCAACTAGATAAATTAAATTTGGAGCTAATTTGGCGCTTTAAAGTGTAAAGCTAATGCCCTGAAATGCTCCAGAAAACCTTTGTCTATGGCTATGTTATAGAAAGCACACATACTTTTCCGCTAGAAAGAGTGAAAGTGTATGAAAATGGCACATTGATTAGATCCTGATTGGCAATTTTTGCAGAATTTTTGGATCATGATAAGATCAGGATTGGCTCTAAAAAGGTTCATCTAACACCTCAAATATCTTGGAAATACCTAACCAATTAGAGAAATTGTATACTTCAATGAGCTATGCATTTTTTTGTTACAAAATTCTGTCTGTTGGTTTTTTTAAGATTAGTTATACAATATTCAATTAAATAAAAGGGCTCTGCAAGGCTATTTACAACATATTCATATTGCTTGTCAGGCAAGTATGTTCAACATATTAATAAGGTAGAACAGGACAGATACATTCAATGACATAGAAACAAGACAGATCACAGAAAATAACAGAGTGAAAGACACACATACACTCATGCACACACACACAGAGGGAATAAACAGGGTCTTTTGGGATATCAATAACCTGGTTGTCTATTTATAGTGGACTTGTCATTCAAATATATTCAGGTTGTATCCTACAAATTCTAATAAATTCAGATTAACAATAATGTGAACAAAAGTAATTCAAATGGGTATTCAGAAGAATATCACAATATATTCTACAGAACATTCTATTCTATTAATGGCAAAGAGAGTAGGATAACCAGGCTGTAAGACAATGTTCCTTATTTCTCAAAATATACCGAAAGTTTAAACATAATAGTACATAACAAGTATTACAAGTAAAGAAGGTGAATTTGATATTATTTCACCACTTTATCAGGTTTTCCATGCAAAATGCACAATACAAAAAGTGAGCCTGCCTATTCATACCCAGTTTTACCCTAATTTTCTCAGATCAAGAGCCTTTTAACCCCTTACTGCAAAAAAAACAACCTATTTTTGAGGGGGAGGTTAAAGTCCTTACAGTCTATGTTCTTTCTATCACTGAGTTTTTTCCTTTTCAAGTTGTAGCAAAGTGTAGCTGATAAATACTATAACATCACAGAATACTTTCTAATGATTTAAACAGAACTTCCCTCAAATAATTTACTTCCAAGAACTATCACCAACATTACTTCAACCTTTTAATTATGCCATCTTATAACCTATCTTTAATCCTTAGTGATTTTTATTACGTAGTTCAAATTTTATGAAGTAATAATGATAACAATAACAATAGTGGTAGCGATGATGATAATAATTGCAAAAGTTTTTATTTATAACCTACCTTAATGTCATCACAAATGTATGAAGCTTCTGTTTCCAGCCACCAAGATTCAACTTTAATTTCCATTTCATGATCGGCGTTGTGTTTCTTAATCTTCTTAACAGATTCTTCTGGAAAGAATTCTCTCCCTTTCTGTGAACAAAAGTCTGCCAAGACAGCCTCTGATTTAACTTCTGTTTTAACTGCCACATCATACCCATCAACCAGAAACACAGCATCGCTGTTTGCCTTCCTTGTAACATTATTAGTACAGACCTCTCTTTCATTCTGTGAGTCTATGTCATCTAACAGAAGATCTTCTTTGATTTCTATTTTGATATCCATGACGGTGCTAAGTCTGTGAAGAAACAAACACCTCATGAATGACAGAACAAAGATAAACAACATACTTAAAGTGGAAAAAGAAGAGTTAAGGAAAAAAATAAATGATTGGGACAGTTATGCTACAGTTCTTAGAGATAAAACAACAGAACTTCCAGGCGCTAATTTCTTGAGCTACAACAGATATGAAATATTGGATCAGCACAAATACACTGACAAGGAGGAAAAAAGGAAGAAGCCTGTGAACTATAATGTGCCAAACACGTATTTCAGTGATAAAAAAGTGGTTGTGGCTGGTGACTCCATACTAAAATTTTCTAGTGAAGTGTGTACGAAGAAAGGTTATATAGTGCATTTTTTCCTGGCATTAAAGTGCGTGAATTACAGGAAAAAATGGAAAACATGAACCTTAAAGGAGTCAAACCTAATGTGTTGTTGTTGCATGCTGGCACAAATAACATTGGTTATTGGGAAAGTGCGGAAGAAATCATGGGTGGTACTATGCATCTTGCTAATGGTATCAGATCCCAGGTGCCAGATGTGAAAATCATAATAAGTGGTGTTCGTCGCAGACGCAATGTCAGGGTTTGAAGAACAAGAACAACAGAAGAATTAATCGAGAACAGAATTGGTTATGTGATGTAAAGAACTGTGTAATGCTAGATAGAAATTGATGGTCATGTGATGATGCCTTTGGTAAAGATGGGATTCACCTGAACTGGAGAGGTTCATTCAAGTTTGGTAAATGAGGTAATAACTTCAGTAATTCAGGAAAACTAGAATCCAAAGTGGTGGATGAAATAGTAAATGTCAATTCAATGCAGGCATCAAACAGTGAAATTCCTCTCTCCTGTTCAAATAAGTTCCATCAGATCATGTTGCAAAATATACAGTGCATAAGAAATAAGTTAACAGATCTCGACTTCATGTTCAATCAAGAGTATACAAATGTAGACATAGTTTGTTTGATGGAGCATTGGCTCAAAGAGGATGAATGCACATTGTATACAATTCTGAACTACAGTATGGTAAATGTCTACTGAAGGTTAGTTCGTATAAAAATGGGGGTATAGGTGTCATTCTGAAATCTGGTTTACAATACAAAAATGTTAATCATACTGCTTATTTGAATGAGGAAATTAATTTTGACTATGTTGTTTGTGAGATCATATACTCTAATATTAAATTTCTAGTCATCTGTATATACAGATCTCCTGATGTATCATTGATACACAATGTTGCATATCTTACAAAATATAAACCTCCCTGTAATTTTGTGTGGAGACTTTAATATAGACTTTTTACTTGATTCTTTAGTTATTTACTTACAGTGCATGTTGCCATTCTGAAGATTGCAGATTATCCATTTTAATCACATAACGCAAGGCAGCCAATAGTCTTTTACTGTCAGTGATTACACTAGCTATATGGTTTCTCATTAAATTATGATGACTCACTATTACATTGACTATAATTATAACAATATGTGGTATTTGTCCCTAAATTACTATGTGACTAAAATGCATAGCTCACTGTTTAACTAAGCCTAGTCTGAACCTAATCTGTACTGTTTGTCCCAAAATTACTACCTATGCATACTAAACACTTAACTCACTTGTTAACTAAGCCTATCCTAAATCTAATCTATACATAACAGGGTAAACCTGACTAATATCTTACAAACGTTCCTGAAAAGGATCTGCTGAATGATTTTAGGTCTCAGTATGCCACCAATACTCACATATGTGAGCATAAAAGTTTGTTTTGAATGACACTTCTGGATAGGGAATGCTATACAGCTTATCAGCAAATTAAATATTATTCATGGACATTTGTCCCTGGATCTACAAAATGTACTGAATGACTTACTGCCAGGTGGGCAGCAAAATCTCCAGCCACTACACCATAGTACACCCTCCAGGCATCCATATGAATTGCACTGGTGAGGTCTACGTCCTCTGCAATAAAGTTGTAGACCATCTTTGCATCCCTATCATCGCCATCGTTGCTTTTTATTATTATTATTATTATTATTAGGATATATCGTCATCAGCCCCTCATTTGTTTCTACATCTATTATTCCAAGAATGCTGTTGTCCTCTGGGATGCACCCCCAATGGAATTTCTGTAGTCTAATTTTTGTTAGTCAATTTGAAGACATGGCCGGGACCCCCAATTTTCCCTCTCAAAGTGTATTTGTTATCTTTGGAGACCATTCACGCTCTGCAGCATTAACCAAACAAATCAGATACTGTCTGCAAACTCATACATCAATCTCCAACCAAAACACTCCATTATTGTCATCCCATATGACAGTATGCAAAGCAGTGTATGAGGAAAAAAATATATCTGGGCAATAGCTTTGCCCACTTGAAAAATGTTCCTTTGAACATTGACTATGTAACTATTTTATGTAATTATACTACTACTACTAATAATAAAATGATGAAAATTGATAACATTAATAATCATAATAATAAAGTAACATACTGGATATTATTAATAACAAAAGTCACAAGACTAGGGCTCTATTTTGACATTCTCCTGCCTGCAGCAAAACTCGGGATATGTATGGTTCTGTCTCTAAATGGGGTGCAAAACTGCATTGCATTCAGAACACAGTATACTTGTTCTCAGCTAGCCTTCGTCAATTAATAATTGAAGACAATTCTCCTAATCATTGAGTAAACTGTCAGATCTGTCTTATTAATCAGATGAGTCATTTCTAAAACTATTAGAATCTGTAAGCATATCACCAGTAACATACAGCCTTCCCTTCTTGCACTACAATAAATTCTGGTTTATTAAATCACCATGTTTATAAAGCAGAATAAAAACCATGAGAAAGTATGGTCAGGACTTCTCAAAAATGACCAGTTGGTGATCACTCCAATATGGTTCTACACAGTTTGTTGTGCACATGTCTGGGGAGTATTTGCAGAGGTTAGCAATGATTGTTAGAACTGAAGTGCAGTTGGCTGATATGTGAGGCACAACCTTCAGACTTAGAAAAGTTTCTCATGTCTTCCATCACAAGTTGTAAAGTAACCCCTTAGTTTAAATTTTCTAATGGGCTTTATCACACTGAGTGAGTCATAAACCTTCAAACCAGCTATGCCATATATGGCGTGTGGCCACATAATTCTGCACTGCTGCTGTAAACAAAGTAACGTTTCTGACGCAGTTTTGTTCTGCTTTGTAAGTGCGGAATTGTGTTGATAGTGATGATGTTAAATAATTATGAGTGATATATTATTTTATCTTGTACTTAGTCACAGGATGTATTATGGCTAAGCCTGTTTTCTATGCACAGTGTGTATTTATTTATGATTTGTATGTGTTAACTCAGTCAGCTCGCCGGGTGAAAGTATGATTTGCAGGTGTAAAAATTCCAGGTCATACAACAATGCATTAACTTTAAAATAAAGTCCAGACCACAGGAAGTATTCAGGCTAAGAACTCTAAAAATGGCATACAGTTCTTACTCAATAAACATTAGACAACATTGGTGATCATTTGGAGAATTCACCCCAAAATTGCTTAGGCACCTTTCAGAACAGCTAGGCATTTCTTATGGCTCTGAAAAAAGCGGTACCATAAGTTAAAACCATATAAAATAACTAAGGCACAGGCTCTTCAACCAGGCCCTGTAATTTGGAGCACATTTTGTGAGTAGACTCTTAATAGTGTATACATTTGCAAAATAGACCTACATATAATATCTTTCACGGAGGCTTATTTCCACTTCCATAGATGTGTACATAAGATAATCATTATTGAAGCCCTAAGAAACCTAATAATGTTCATGAAGTACTCCTTCATGACAAAAGAATTATTGTGTGTGCCAGTAACCAAGAAAAAGATATAAGGCTATTTTTTTTTTTTTTTTTTATGTGAGTCAAGTTGATATCTGTACATATGTGAATACGATTTTGCCCTCATTTTTTTAAAAAAATTAACAGACAGGGAGCATGATTTTGTCTTTTTTCAACAAGATTCTGCAACAGCTCATATGGCCAATCTTTCCATCGAAAAATTGAATGTGTGTTTCAGGTCAGACTTATCAGTAGGCTTTTGTGGCACCCTCGGTCCTACAACCAAACTCTTTGCAATTTCTATCTCTGGGGTAACTTTATGTGTACAAGACAAATCCACACACCCTGAAAAAATTAAAACAAAATATCTGCCAGGAAATTCTCAGCATTTCTCCAGGCTAACTACGTCTAGTAATGAATAGTTTCCTAAAGAAGTGCCAAAAATATAAGAACTACGATAGTGGCCAGTTTCGGCATCTCCTTTCATAAAGCCTTTAAAAACAGATTTAAAAATGTTGTATGGTTTCATCCATGCCTTTCTATGATAGTGGCAGAGAGCAACGAATGTGGAGGACACAGAATCAGAAAGGGAAAAGGAAATAATTGTAGGAGCAGCTATGTGACCATTAGAACAGAAAGTGATAGGGGCAACAACATAATTGGAGAAGCTGAAAATGGCACAGAAAAATAATGAGTTCAGATAACATACAGTAATCCAGGAGAAATTTCTGGGTACTGAAAAAACATTTTAAAGGAATGGGGCAACAAAAGGATGCTCTGTACACAAATGTATAAATTTGTATTTATTAATACAAAAATGATAGGGGCAAGTGAACAATAGATGGATGACCACTGCAGCATACAAAAACTATATATAATGCTTTCTTCCATGACCCTTCAAACACATTATTGCAAATAATATACATATACTTCATTAATTATACTGTGTTGAATTAAGAACTGTAGCAGTCATTGTAAACTCTACATGACCATATATTGAACATGCTGAACACAGAATTTTTGCATTCTTTGCAAGCTATTTTCTCAACTCTATTGCACCATAAATTACAATCATCCAGGAGCTAGAACAGCTGCTTCAATGCATGCACAGTAGTAGGCTTGACAAAAAGTAGAAGAAAAAGAAGTAGAGGTGCAAACTTCACTAATCTGGTGGATTTTAATCCTTGCAACACTTAATTTCATAAAAGTAATAATTGTGTGTACTTCATATCTCGTACTCAATTTATCCATACACAAAAATGTATTTAACCAGATTGGCCTAGAGTTTGAAGGGTTGCGAGTTTTACAGAACTAATGCAACGTAAGAACTAGATTATTTTTATGCTTATAATTTCATCAACTTTAAATTTTGAAAATGCAACAAGTAAAGCAGAAATTGCCACATTCATCACACTACATGCAGGTGCACTGTAGGCTAGTAAAAGAAAATAGTGGAATAGTACTACTATTATTGTGAGCTTGACTTCAGTATACGAGTATGTCCTCTTGGCAATGGCTGACCATAATTACTTGTATACATCACTTCCAACTAGCCACTCATATTGGTTTTTCAAAAACACTTAGAAAACAGAAGACCCATTTGAGTTTAGCTTACCTTAATATTTTGAGTGATACAACACACCAGCTGCTTTCCTTAGTTTCATATTTGCACTTGAACAAATACTCTGCAAGTATCCATTTATATAACCTTGTTTAATAAACAGCTCAACAATTTGCCCTAAGGAAAACTCAATACACCAAAAATAACTCAGCTCACATTCACTTTCACATGTGTACAACATCATAGCCATTGCTATTTCTTTGCCATTTCACAGCTGTAAACCAACTCAAAATATTGAATGACCTATCACTGATCAAATCATCAAGTATCATTGGACACAACACTGGCTCATACTGTATGGCAGAACATGTAACTAACGAGATCATACCTTCCAAATCATTGACAGCAATAGTTTTATCGTGTAAGACATGAAAATGTGCCAAGTTCTAGAAATTAGTCAACACTTTAAGCACTAATTACTCAAGACACTTCTGAAACATACTGCAAATAGAACTCATAATTAAGCTACGTATATAATACACTTGGGAAAATGCATTAATCCGTTCTGCAGTTGAAGTGAACTTTCTCAGGAGGAAAAAAAAATATATTTTCCTTGCGATTTTCACCTTCTAAAGTTGCTACTGTTTAGCAAGCTTTCGCGGCCAACGCACCATCCGGCATCACCATTTCTGTTCCATACTATTAGATAAACAATTAATCAATGATAGCACCGGATAATTACTCAATCACACTTAGCATTAAAATTATACAAGTCCATGAAATCGGGGGAAAAAATCTTTAAGAGTCAAATACTCGCAGACCAATCACTTCCAAAATACAAACTACCTACTAAAATCGCTCAAATTGAATAGTAAATACAAGCCAAACTTGGCAAATCAATAAATCTATCCTATAGTCAAGATAAACAATTACCAAAACTTATTCTGTGGAACACACATGCTAAGATGTTAATGTTACAGATATTGTATTGAAGTTTACAAATGGTTACTTTAAATACCAACGCTATAAGAGGGGAGCAGCACTTTTATTAAGTGGTGAGCTTTAAGATAGGTAGTAAATGATATCATTCAGAATATTTTTGTGGCAAAAGTGCAGAAGATATATAGCACAAATATAAAAAATATGTCTATACTATAACTACTCCGATTTGAACCTCCAACCTATCATTACACCTCATTACCTTATCGCATAAACGATTCTGCTTAAACAAACGATGCAGTACTTATTTGTAAGACGCTTTTATCACAAAGTAATGTCTTTCAAATGCTATAACCTTATACGAGATCGTAGACCATTTTCATAAAATACTGGGTTTCTAGAGGACAATAAATATTAGCTCTGGACATCATTTGTATTTCTAGAGTTGCCATTTTGGTTCTATAATGTAGGCGTTCATGGCTAAAAACTAAATGGTATACGCATAGGGTACAGAAGAAAAATAGTGTGTGCATCTCCCCCGTTTACCGCCGTTAACCAAGTATAAAAGTAGTAATGATAGTACTATTGAATCTCCATTTATTAACCTTATTTTATAAAAGTATTGTACGGCTATATTTTAATGCATACCATGACATATATATGCTAAATTATGATAGACAGTAACTTAATAACATAAAAAACTATCGTAATCTTATTAACAACCTACTATGAGCTAATTTAGATGTCAAAATTTAGACAAAATAATATTAATCAACTTTTCGGACTCTTTTAAACAGCACTTAGATTTTAAAATATGATGTACTCCTTATTACAGTTTTCTAAATGTCGTAAGTATTTTAAGTCGCCATATTCGGCATGTCATTTCAAAATAATTTGAGATCTCCTTGTGGTTTGTCGGGTATCATGCGAATCAGTTGGGGAATTTCATGCTATCCTGATTGCTCAGTGATAGATCAACCAGCTAGAGGCCGGGAGATCCGTGATTCAAATCCCGCTATGACATTGAATTTTTCAATCCGACTCCACCTATTACTAGTGCATCAAGAATTGCAACATGTGTCCATGTTTCATATATTGTTTTCAACTATTTAATAAATGTTGGCGTGTTATTACTTTCTCTACACAATATGTTTGGAAAAAGGTCCGTGTGCTTGCGCGTGCATGCGTGCGTGACTTGATATTTAAGTTTGGTAGCTTCCAAGGGTGCGACACGAAGCTTTTCAAGAAAATTCCCCCACCCCTAACTACCCTTTTATACGGTACTTTTTTTGAAAATTTTGATTTTTTCAAAAATGGCTCTAACGATTTTGATTATAATATTGTATATTAAAGATATTTACCTGACAAATAATATGTATATCTTGAACTTTCTGGGAATAGCCTCTAAAGACTACTTTATTGTAGATGAATTTTGCATAACTGCTAAACCGTAAGAAATGGATAAAATCTTACCACACAAAAAATGTAGAGCACATTAAAAACTCAATTTATGTTATATAAAGTTTTTTCGAGGTGTTGGTCGTTTTTGAGATATTCCTTGTTTTTGGTTTCAGCTTTGAAAAAATTGTACTTTTCTCATACAGGAATTTCTCAATTCGTGTCCATACAAAGGAACTTCAGTCCATAGCAACTAGCTTGTGACTTCACTTTAACCTATGGTACTCCCATATTTCACTTCTACTTACAAGGAAGTAAGTAATAAGACTACTTGTGCTAATTTTTTCTCGATTAGCATGAATAGAAGAATAAACTTACTAACAATAATTTGTTGCACAGAAGTAGAGAAAGTCATGTGAATGAAACACATCAGAATTTTTACTTTCTCTACACGTACTATGTACATAGTGTATAGAGAAGGTATTGTATTGCATCCAAAAATTCGATACCGTGATTTCACCGGAAATACATATTTTGGGTGCCCTGAATCCACAAAAAGCGTTTTTGGAAAACGGCCAGTGTTTGTGTGCGTGTGTCTCTGTGTCTGTAGACAACATGGCTCAAAAACGAAAAGACCGTTAAATACCAAACTTGGTATTTAAGTTTGGCATCTTCCAAGAATGCGACACAAAGTTTTTACAGAAAATACCCCCACCCCCAACTACACTTTACATGATACTTTTTTTCGAAAATTTTGATTTTCTCAAAGATGACTCTAACGATTTTGATTAAAATGTTGTATATTAAAGATATTTACCTGACAAATAATATGTATGTCTTGAATTTTCTGGGAATAGCCTCTGAAGACTACTTTATTCTGGAAGAATTTTGCATAACTGCTAAACCGTAAGAGATGGATAAAAACTTAACATACACAAAATGTAGAGCACATTAAAACACACAATTTATGATGTATAACTTTTTTTCGAGGAGTTGATCGTTTTTGAGATATTCCTTGCTTTTGGTTTCAGCTTTGAAAAACTTTTACTTTTCTCGTACAGGAATTTGTCAACTCGTGTCCATACAAACAAAGCAACTTCAGTCACCTAGTAACTAGCTTTTGACTTCACTTTAACGTATAGCTTAGAAGGAAGCAAGTAATAAGACCATTTATTTTCTGCTAAATTTTTCTCGATTAGCTTGAAGTAAATAGAAGAATAAGTTTATTAACAATAACTTGTTACACAGAAGTAGAGAAAGTCATGTGAATTGAACACATCAGATTTTTTTATTTAATTTTACTTTCTCTATACGTACTATGTACATAGTATTCGATACCGAGATTTTACCGGAAATACATGTTTTAGGGTCCCCTTTATCCAAAAAAAGCATTTTCACAAAAAGGTCCGTGTGTGTTTGGTCGCCCTCCGTGGTGAAAGGGTTACCATGTTAACTTCATATACCCGTTCGCGGGTTCAAACCCGGCGGAGGACGATGGACTTTTTTCGGGCGTAAAAATCCTTAGCATGGCTTCCTTCGGAAGGGAAGTAAAGCCGTGGGTCCCGTGTCGTAGATTTACGGCACGTAAAAGAACCTCAAGGTGACCTGATAGGTCTCTGAGCAAAATTAAGCGGTCTTTCACGTCCAGTATAGAATAGGCCGCTTAGAACCGGAGCAGTTAAAGAGCATCCATAAATAACGCGCCATTTCCATTTGTGTGTGTGTGTGTGTGTGTGTGTGTGTGTGTGTGTGTGTGTATCTGTGAACACGATAACTCAAAAACGAAAAGTCGGTAAAATACCAAACTTGTTTTAAGCTTAGTGTATTTCATGGATGCACACGAAGATTTTGAGAAAAATCTTCCACCCCCAACTAACCTTTACATGGAACTTTTGTAGAAGTGTTGATTTTCTAAAACATGGCTCTAGCGATTATGTTTAAAATATCTAACATTAAATATA
The DNA here is from genome assembly GCA_030762935.1 of Hymenopus coronatus. NCBI lineage: Eukaryota > Metazoa > Arthropoda > Insecta > Mantodea > Hymenopodidae > Hymenopus > Hymenopus coronatus. The sequence continues at coordinate 28,539,660 of CM060899.1, read as the reverse complement.
TTTATCTGACCAGTAAAATGTATATTTGAATTTTCTGGGAATAGCCACTGAAGACTACTTTATTCTGGATGAATTTTACGAAATTTTGCATAACTGCTAAACCATTAGAGATGGAAAAGAACTTGAAACACAAAAAAATGCAGAGCACGTTAAAATACACAAGTTAAGCTGTATACACTTTTTTCGTGGAGATTATGGTTTTTAAGATATTCCTTGTTTTTTGGTTTCAGCTTGGGAAAACTTTCACTTTTCTCATAGAGGAATAGTCACTTGGCATAGCTTAGTACAGTTGATTATATTGACAGATGACAGTATAAATGTTGAAACCATTTAAAGGTTATGGCAGCAAGAGGGTTAATTATTTTCCATATGGTGCTAATCTTAAGTGTGAATTGAATTGCGTGTTATTTATGGACGCTCTTTAACTGCCTTGGTTCTCAGCGTCCCATTCTATATGGGCGTGAAAGATCGCTTAATTTTGCTCAGAGGCCTCTCTTATCAGGCTTGAGGTTCTTTTACGTGCCGTAAATCTACGACACGGGTACCACGCCTTTACTTCCCTTCTGAAGGAAGCCATGCTAAGGATTTTTACGTCCGAAAAAATCCATCGTCCTCCGCCAGGTTTGAACCCGCGACCTTGGGTATATGAAGTTAGCATGGTAACCATTACACCACGTAGGGCGACTATTAAGTGTGAGTACTCTGTTTTAAATAACAATGCTTTTTCGCTGCATTTATAATTTTTAAAAATGTTGCAATACACATTATAGTTATTTTACATCTATCACAGTTGCTTTTCCTAATTGCTAAGTAAGTACTCTTTTTCGTCTGAATATTTTTATACTTTAACGCCATTCATTTTTAGAAGTGTTATTAACTTTCTTCATGTGGGGAGGAAAACTAGAGCTATGTATTGTCATTTATATTAATTAATTTGTATATCTCCTCCCAGGATTCCTCCGACGGTTTAGCCTTAAAAAAGTCAAAACATTCATTATTTATGGTTTTAAAGCTGGTAACCTGATTTGCTTTTTTGAAACTGGGAGTAGAATAATTAATGGTTTGAGAGTCCATTAACAAAAATTTGTATTTCATGCTATTTCTTTTTAGACATATCTATGAAAATATTGTCTACACCTATGAACAAATTTGTTGCTTCTGTTTGCTGTCTATCAAGAAGTCTATGTTTAAGTCACCATACAAAATACTGTGGCTTACAGTGCAGTTATAGAATAACCTCTCAATTATGTAGATTTCCTGTGGTAGCTCTATATACTGCTAATATATGTAATTTGTTTATTGTATTTATGCAAACGGTTGCCCTCCATGGTGTAATGGTTACCATACTAACTTCACATACCCAGACCTGGTGGAGGATGATGGATTTTTTGGGTGTAAAAATCCTTAGCATGGCTTCCTTCAGAAGGAAAGTAAAGCTGTTGGTCCCGTGTCATAGATCTATGGCGCGTAAAAGAACCTCAAGCCTGTTAGAGAGGCCTCTGATCAATAGTAAGTGGTCTTTCATGCCCAATTTAGAATGGGATGCTGAGCACCACAGTAGTTAAAGAGCGTCCATAAATAACACACCATTTACATCTTTTTATGTGAATTATTCAATATTCAAAACTTTGTTCCAGACAGTACTTCTCAAGATCAATTACACTGTAGTTTATATTATTCTTTACAAAGATACTCACACCTCGTTTAGAGAGCTTTTGTCTACAGTACCAAGTTGTTTATAACCATCCATTGAAAAATGTAATATTTGTTGTTTTTCCAAGTGATACATAGGATATCTGAACTCCACGTTTCAAATTTAAAATTAATTAATAACTCATTTACTTTATGTCTCAAGTTTGAATATTTTGGTGAAATACTATTTCTATATTACTAATACTATTACTCTTTTTGATGACTTGGAACATCTTGATGATTTGAGGCAGAGCAATGGAGATATACAATTTTTTAAGTCCTAAATCTCAAAGAAGCTCTTGTAAAGATCACAATGGTATGACCATGTATTCTCAGTAATTACACAATCAATGCCCTTAAAAGTTTTTAATGTTTAATACCTTGGTGTTTCTTTTAATCAATCTTTAATTCTGATGACATTTTGACTAAAGTTAAAAAAATTTAGACACGTGGTCTTCTACTCATCTATTACAACCTCAGCAAAAGTTGTCAGCTATAAATAAATTTATTGGACTATCTGTAATCTATTTCAAACAGCCACTATACAGAAAATTCTAACATTTCTTTTGAAAGCAGACAAAATGATTTGCAGCTCTGTGAAAGAAATTCTTCAGCTACCTAGTGATATTGTGATTTCCGTGATATATACATCTCACAAACATAACAGACGTACAGTTCTTAAAACTTCCTGGGAAGTATATCTGCAGCAACTGCACAGTAAAGCAGTAATCAGAAAAACCTACGGGGGGGGGGGCAATCTAAATAGGGATACAGTACCGGAGTCCTGATCAGACTCCGTTACTGTTTTAAAAAAGAAAAAAAAAAAAAAAACAACCCACATGTCAATGTAGTGTAAAATTATGAAGCCATCACAAACCACTGCTTTTCTGCTTTACATCTGTTAAAGCAAACAGTTGAGAAACATCTTATGCGATAAAGAATAGAAGGCTTGGTGTTCATTATCCACATAAAAGAAAGCTGCAAACACCTGGCTAATTAGTAAAAAGGCTTGAGTAATTCTGAATGGAAGGGCATACTGAAAATGAATACAATGATAGCCCCAGTTTGCAGTATCTCCTGATGATCTTCAAGCACAAACCACTGCAGACATTGCAGTGAGCAAGAAAACGCTTCTCCATTGCTTGGAAACTGTCCTCAGGGAGAACTTAAAATTGGGAGACACAATACCATAACATCCATCTTGGAAAATGCACTGCGTGAAACTGAACTAGAAATTTATGAGGAAGTTCACTGCCTAGTTGATGGTGGTGGTAATTATCATGATAAATGGAAGCAAAATCAGAAGCTGAGATGATAGCCCCAACCATCCACTTTGAACTGAATAAAGACAAGCCTCAAGCACTTCATCTGGAAAAATAGAAAATATATGGGCCCGTCATACCATACTGTAAAGAATAATACCTCAGAAAAATAACAGGCCTACTTTTTGGATCTCAAGGTACAATCACAAATATGTTTGTGAAATAGAGGGCGAAGTATAAAATTAATAGAAATTTTGAACAAGCAATCACACAGAACATCATAAAACATTCGGGTAATATTTTTCAAAATCATTTATATGGTTTTAATAGTACATAAGATGTATTATGGTTTATAAGCCACTTTATTTTTGTAGTTATTCTCTTATACCATTATAACCTTTAATGTTATTGCTCATCTTTGTAATCTTTGTTACAATTTGTTTCCATAGTTTAATTTTTTATATAACAATTACAACATGTGATAAAACATTGTTTTGTTAAAATTTCTAAATGTATACTTTTATTTTGTGACACTTGGCAAATTCATTTATCAGTAGCCTAATAAATAAAAAATAACTATGACTCTCTTCCTTTGTGACTCCTATTATGCATTTTCAAAATATAAAAACCATAATCTTTTGTTCACAAAATATTATTATTATTTTTGTTTTACAAGATGAAGGAAACAACCGTGAATTTTTGCAACTGACATATTATAAATTTCTTCTTACACATTTTATATGTGCTATGTCTGGGTTTTTGTCTTCATGAACTGAAACAATCAACTTCAGTGTTTACAAACTAATAAAATTCTTAACAATTTTGTAGGCATATAGCTTTTCCTCCATGAGTAAATTGATGTCTTTTAAAATTTGACAAATCAGTAAAGGTCTTCTCACAAATTTCACACTTGTGAGGCCTTTCACCCTCATGTATCAAACTGTGCAATTTCAAAGATGACAACCGAGTAAAGCTCTTCTTACAAACTACACACCTGTGAGGCTTTTTACCTTCATGTATCAAATTATGTCTTTTCAAATCTGACGACCGAGTAAATTGTTTCTCACAAATACCACACCTGTTAGGATTTTTCAACCCATGTATAAAACAATGCGACTTTAAATCTGACAATCGAGTAAAGCTCTTCTCACAAATATCACACTTATGAGGTTTTTTACCCTCATGTATCAAATTATGTGATTTCAAATGTGACCCTCGAATAAAGCTTTTCTCACAAATTAAACATTTGTAGGGCCTTTTCCCTTCATGTGTCAGATTATGTCTTTTCAGTTTAGAAGACACAGTAAACCTCTTCTCACAAATTTGACATTTGTAAGGCTGTTTGCCTAAATGTTTAAAACTATGTGATTTCAAATTTGACAACCGAGTAAAGCTCTTTTCACAAAACTGGCATTTATGAGTCTTTTTATCCTCATGTATCAAAGTATTACATTTTAGTGGTAATGAATGTGTAAGGCTCTTATGAAGAATATTACACTGTGGAGATATATCACCTTTATGAATCAATAAATCACTATTGTAAGTTTCTGCTTCACTACATTTACCAGATTGTTCTGGGCGAATATGTTTTTCTGAAAGTATTATTTTTGTGATATCACTTTCTTGGCTTTCACATTCGTGATGATCCTTTGCATAACTGAAGCTTAGGTTTTTAATTGAGGCTTTGGAAGAGGGAAATGCAGCATCACCGTTACTATTGTTGGGAACTGCTTCTGAGCTTAGTCTGAAATATTGTAAAGTTTAGCATTAGACAGGATAATAAGAGTAGGAAAGAGAATTACATTTCTAAACAGAATTTCTGTTTGCTAACAACCATTAACTGTAGTTAAACTTTATTCATGTAAAGCCTAAATATTCATTTTAGTGGAAATTAGTTTATCTGTAATATTATCAATCAATAAAATGTTTGAACTAAATTCAGTTAATCATTTAGGATACAACATTACACTCAAGAGGTAATGTACATTTAGTTATAAAATGACACATATAAACAAATGAGGTCCAACATAAAAAGATAAGTAAAAAGACAAGGAAAGAAAGACAAATTTAATTTCAAAAAATATTTTGAAATAGTTGCTATATGGTTGAAAGTTTTGGAGATTAACTAAAATATAAAAAGAGTAAAAATGAGATAGGAAATTGGGAAATAGGTAATAACTATGTAGATATACTCGATGATATAATAAGAAGTGAAGAAATAATCCAACAGGTGAAAATAATGAAAAGAAATAAAGCAACGGGAATAGATGGAATCCCTCCAGAGTTCCTTAAGGAATGGTGCACTGAAATAAACAGAGTTAAGGTTTTAGTAGACTTATTTAACACAATTAAGGTGAAGGGGTATATACCAGATAAGTGGAGGAAAGCAATCATACATCCAATATACAAAGGCAAGGGTAGTGTTGACAAACCAAACAACTATAGAGGCATTGCATTATTATCAAATGTAGGAAAAATTTTTACTGGTATTATGGCAAGCAGGATACAAACATGGGTTGAAGAATATGATATCCTCTCGGAACTTCAGATGGGCTTTAGAAAAGGGAGGAGGACAGTTGATAACTTATTTATTATAAAAACACTGGTAGATAAATACTTGAAAGACAAAAGAGGAAAGTTATATATGGCTTTTGTGGATTTAGAGAAAGCATACGATAGGATAGAGCTTCAATTGCTGTGGCATAAGTTGTTGACTAAAGGAGTGAGTAAACAAATGGTGGACACCCTTAGAGCATTATATAAGGAAAATACTTTTTGTATAAGAGTGGAGGAAGGGGTTGTAACAAGAGAAATCCAACAAGAGAAAGGCCTTAGACAGGGATGTAAGTTAAGTCCAGTCCTATTCAATTTATATATAGATGATGTATTAACAGAAATTGGGAGAAATAATAACTCGATGCCAGTAATTAATAATATTCAGATTCCAGGATTACTGTTTGCAGATGATCTAGTTATAGGTGCAATTACAGTGAATGGCTTGAAACAATCCTTGCAAACATTAAATAATTACTGTAAAGAGTGGAGTTTAAAAGTGAACCAGGACAAGACGCAGATTGTAGTGTTCAAAAAAGGGGGAAAATTGAGCAAATATGAAAAATGGAAGAATGAGAATGAAAAGGAGTACAGGGTAGTGAGAGAATGTATTTATCTAGGAGTTAAAATTGATAGTGGTGGCAATTGGGAAAAGCAAAAGAAATTTGCATTGGCAAAAGGAAAAGGAGCTTTATCAGCTATTAGAAGTTGCAAATACAAAGCACCTAATATAAATATTAGATGGTTAGAAAAAGTGTACAATATGGTGGTTGAGGCAAAAATGCTATATGGGATAGAAGTATGGGGATTAGAAGGAGGATGGGAAGGCATAGATGAGGTGCATAGGAAATTTTGCAAAGAAATACTGGGGTTACCAAATGCAACTGTTAGGCAGGTAGCACAAATAGAGCTGGGTAGAGTGGCAAGTAAGGGAAAGATTATGGAAAGGGCATTGAAATTTTGGCATAGGATATTGAAATTGGAAGAAAGGAATTTGTTAAAACAGTGTTTAGTATATCAAGAGAAAAGTTTAAAGAACAAGGGATGGGTAGACTGTCTTCGAAATAACCTGGAAAGTAGTGGGTTAGGGGAAATGTGGAGAAGAAGAGAAAATAATGTGAATAACTTCTGGAAGTTGGCAAGGAAAAGATTTGAGGATATAGAAATACAAAAAATATTTAGTGAAATAACTGAAAAGAGATCTTTAGTTTTCTATATACCAATGAAAGTCTCATGGGGAAGGGAAAAGTACATTGATGTGACAAATAAAGAGGAGCGAGAAGGTATTACATGGCTGAAAGCAGGAGTATGGAGATTAAAAGGTCTAAGGAAAGGTATTCCACAAAATCAATGTCCTATATGTGGCGGAAATGAAGATATAGAACACATTTTATTTAAATGTAAAGGAACTGAAATTTGGAGAAAAAAGTATATTAATAAGAAATGGTTTAAAATAGATAGAAATGTAGTAGTAGTTGAAATGTTTCAAAAAGATAGTAAGAAGATTGGACAATTCTTATGCAAAGTGAAAAATAAATGGATATGGACAGTAAATAGACAAAATGGTGTAATAAACTAGAATTAATAAACTATTGTAAAATATGAGTATGACCGGTAAAGAGCCAGGGCTGAACACCGATCATATTCACCTGTATAATGCTTAGCATAAATAAATAAAAAAAAATAAATAAAACTAAAATATGGAAAATGTTAGAAGCAGTCCAAATGAAATTCCTGAGAGTTGTTAGAATATATGGATAAATGAAAACAGAGAATTTTAAATATTTTCAGATCAAAAGGTCAAATTGTAGAAAACAAAAATAACTGGAAAGAATATTTTCAATGGATTGAAAATTAGAATAATTAGAAAGATTTTAGAATACAATTGGAGATGAAAAAAAAGATTAGGCCATTCTATCCAAGATAGAGCAACCATTTTATTATTATTATTATTATTATTATTATTATTATTATTATTATTATTATTATTATTATTATTATTATTATTTTATTTTTTCCAGCATGGATGAGACAGTTTGGTGATGGATTCAGCTAGGTAGATGATGATTAAATCTTATGAAAAACATGTTAATGGAACTATCAATCTAATATACAGGTGCCGCAATGTAAATCTGTACAAGGTAATAAAATTAAAAAACACTGACTCTTCTCCTTAAAATTAGTACTTCATATTTCCCTAACTTGTATCACTTTCAGTAGTCTCTTAGGTATCAAGTCTGATAGATTTTCAAAATAGTTTTTGTCCATTTCCACCCATATCTTCAACACCTCCTGCTCCTTAATATTTGATGATTACAGCTCTTCTATTACATTTCAATTATTCTTACACAGCTAAAAGTAGATATTTTCTGTGCTGTTGAGCATTGGTTGAAATATGACAAAATCAGTATTATTAAAATACCTGGTTATTATTTATCTAGTATCTATTGTAGGTCTAATATTGAACATGGTGGCCCTGCTATTTTTTAATAAAGATGGCTTGATTGGAGAAAGTATTTGTGACGTATCCAACTTAGCACAATTGTCTTTGAAATATGTACTAGTTTTGTCAGTTCTTTTAATTTGTTATGTGTGTTCTTTTATAGTGCACCTGATACTAAAAGGTCTACAATTGAGAAATTTTTTAGAAGGTTAGACGCTTTTTAAAATATTGTCTACAAATCTGGTACTAGTTCTAATATCGGCTAACTGGTGATTTTAACTTGGACTTCCTTGAACACTCCAATGTAGTTATTGATTTTATTAACATTTTATATAGCTTTGGTTTATGACTTGACTATTCACCAGCCTACCAGGTCTGGCAAAAATGGTAGTTCTGGATCCTGTCTAGATAATATTGTAACTTCAATTCATGATGACAGATATAAGGCTAACATATATCACACTGTCCCATCCAACCATGATGCTATCTTTTATTATTACAACAAGCATAGCCTTAAAAGCACCGAGCAGAGAAATTTAAGTATCATACGTCCAATGAATGAATTTAATGTACACAATTTTATTTGCCAACTGAGACATATAAATTGGATTGGGCTGTACAGCATTATTAAACTTAGTGACAAGATTAATTTCTTTATAAATATTTTTTGTGGATGAAACATGCTTTCCTCTAACATGTCATTTTATTAAACTTAAAAAGAATCTATAAATAAATGGTACACTCTTGAATTTAGGAATTTAAAATCTCAGTGATTATATCTTTAAGACATGTATATGCATTTTGGCTCTATTGAACTGATAAGTAGGTATATAGAAACTAAGAAGAAATACAAAACTATGTTTAAATATACAAAAATTATTCATCATTAAATGAGAACAGCAGGAATAAATAAAAATGTATCTGGTCTGTGGTATCGACTTAAACAAAAAGAGTTCTAAAGCTAATAATATTCCATCTGACCTGACTGCTGATACTTTTAACTCTTTTTTATCGACACGGTAAAAGATATTGTAAAAGCACTACCTATTAGTAATAACAAGGTTTTTTTTTTATGAATAATATTCCTAAAATTAAACACAGGTTTAAATTTCAGAGTTTGCTATTCTGGCATTAAATAGTAGTGCCTGTCTTGATATTTTTGGGCTCAATTAAAAAATTCTGAAGCATGCCTCTGCATTTATTTCTGAGTCACTGACTTATATTTATATCATTTGTTTAGACACAGGTGAGTTTCCTGATGTGTTTAAATATGCCAAAGTTATACTCATACATAGAAAGAGAGACAAACATGAATTGATTAATTATAGACCTATTTGTATATTACCAATTATGTCTAAGATCATTGAAAGAGGGGACACTGTTCATAGCAGGTTTTTTGATCTGACCACCACAGTTTTCGACACTATTTCATATGATACTTTGCCTAAAAAACTTAAATTTTATGGTTTTGATGATAACAGTTTGAAACTGGTTAGATTATATTTATTAAACAGGTATCAGTCTGTTTATGCAAATTAAAAAATATTCACAATTCAAATTGTAGAACAGGTGTTCCATAGGGCTCCATACTTGGACCACCGTTTTTTTATCATTTATGTCAATGATCTGCCATATAATGTACAAGGCAATTGTTTAAAGACTTACCTCTATGCTGCTGATTTAGAAATCAATCTCTCTCAAAGATAGAACTCTTATGGACCCTAAATTTGTAATGCTAATGCAATATAATTGAAAACTGGTGTACACACAATAGCCTTATTGTTAATTATAGCAGAACTACTGATTTAGCACTTAATGTTAATTTATCTAGCTCAGAATCTGTTGCTAATTCTGTTAAATTTTAGGGAGTTAATATCCAACTGTGTTTAGGTTGCCATAGCCATTTCAACAATATTGCGAGTAAAATAAGCAGAGAACTCTTTTTATTAAGAATCTTAAAAAAATATTTATGTTTGATGCCCTGAATACCATATATTATGGGTGCATAAATAGCCATATGAATTATGGTGTATACGAGTGGTGTATCCCCGAGGACACATCTCAACTTTTTTTTTATTAATTGGCCATATTGACTATAAAATCTGTGTTTGTTCTTAATTTTTTACTAATTGTAAAAATGAATATAAATTCTTACACATTGTGTTCCTCTGTTCACAATTACTCTGCAAGAAATACTGCAAACATCTATATTATAAAATTTAAGTATAGCAAAGTCCAAAACTCATTTGAAACCATATCTTTAAACCTATTTAATAGCCTTTCCAATAACATAAAAACCCTATTCAAAAGAAAACTTAAGACTGTTCTGCTCTCCAATCCATTGTACACTGTTTCAGAGTTTTATGATTGTAAAAGTAATATGTTTTGTAACTTGTTGTTATTTATACATTTGTTGATGTTACTATACAAACTCTGTATTGTTCTAGCAAATAAACAATCTGCCCTGCCGAATTAGCCAAAATGTGACTAAATGCTGTTGCAACATTTCCAAATAATTACTTCCCTTCATTGTTGTATTCTTAGGGAGAAAGTACAAGCCACCTCTAACATAAAATTACCACTAAAAGCACCCCTTATTATCACACTTTCTGGATGTTTAACAGTTTTGATGGTAAACTTTGATTCATACCGTAAAACATTTTTTGGCCTTCTCACCTTTTTGGATTTTATTCTCACCAATTTGAAAGGGCTCTCATCAGAAAACATTACTTGGTGCCAGTCCTCTGATGTCCAGTGCTGATATGTTTTACACAAATTTACTGTTTTCTTCATCATAACTTCAGTTAGAAGCGGCTTTTTGGCAGCACACCAAATTGGTAAACCTAAGTCTTTTTGAAGCCAATGCTGAATGGTCCAGATTGCAACACTGTTGAGCAGGTCTGGATGATTCTTCTTTAACCCGGCTGCTGTAATCTATGAATTAGCCATCACTTTAGGATTTAGAAGGTCATCAGTCCTTGGTGAAGTCTTTCTTTTACTAGCTGAGCCTGTTTTTCGATTTGGTGTGGTGCCACATGGCAAAGGTGATGCTGCTTTTTTGGGTCTTTTTGAAACCTTTAGATGAGCAGCTACATAGATTACAGAAGTATCTACCACTAACAGAGTTAAAGCATGAGTCTCCTCCTGAAATGTGAGCTTCTTGCATCCCGTTTTATGTATTAGATGAAGAAATACACACCTTTAAACAAGCACTCAGATTAAAAATTGGATGAAAACAATACACAGCACACAAATTGCTGTACAGCAAATACCAGAGGCAGACTGATACCTGTACTGCTAATGTAAGTAAGTTGCTGCTGTGCACTAGGGAATCACATGATTTGCAGCTCTGCCCTCTTTTTTGCATAGTGGTGAGAGAAGAGGACATTGTCTATGTAAAGATTTTCCTTGCATTTAAAATGTAAAGATTTCCATTGCGGCCACTGTGTTTAGCAATATCAGCAATATGTTAATATGCAATGAAAATACCATCAACTTTCAGGTTTGGTTTAATAACTATTCAAAGGAATTCTTGTATTAATTAAACTTGGCAAGAATACATTTACATAAAGTGATTATCCACAAGCCATTACACATTCAGCAAGTAATATGTAAATGTTTCTCATAGAATCTTAAGTTTAATGTAAGATCATCTACACATTACCTACTCAAAAATAGTTAATGGTTTTTAAAAACTGTGTTTGTCACAGAAGTACCATTCCCATTCGTCTTTAAAAAACTAATTTTTCTTTCTATTTCATGTTTACCAATATGAGCATTAAAGATTTGTGTTCATTACACATTTTGTTGTAGGCATATGAGAGATATAAGAGGAGTAAGTGATAGAAAAATCTTTAAAAACTGAATTTATATGCTGGCACGAAGTTGCATAATGTTTCCATGACATCATGAGAAACCAACAGAAAATAACCCAACTGCTATAAACAGTATGAAGTACTTAATATTCAATCTATTAAGAATAAATGTCACAAAAATGGTTAATAATTGTTAACCTATATAGAATATAAATTGCTTATCTTAATAATATCTACAGTTTGGTTTATCTGTCTCAGGTAACCCATAATATAAAACTGAAAAAAATTTTATTCAGATTGAAGACGGAGCAGCATTTCATGCTAATTACCAGGATCATATCAGCATTGTCGGTATGCTGGAATTTTGTCCTGGAGGAGAGCACACTTAACTCATTATATAATGCTGATACAGATATATAGGATGCAGCCTGGGAGCAGAGAAAAGCAATGTACTACAGTTTGATATGTCTAGTACAAGAAGAGTTTGACAGAAGCAGTCTAACATAAATGGTATGTATGAGGAACTGGACAGCAGTAAACACTAGTTTAATGTGAGCAGTACAGGTGTAGTATGACAGAAGCAGTCTAACAGCAGTGTACATGAGGAGCTAGATATCACTATACAGCAGTTTGCTGTGAACAGTACAATGTGGTAAGACAGAAGCAGTCTAACATCAATTATACATGAGAAGCTGGATATCCCTATACTGCAGTTTAGTATGAACAGTATAAGTGAGGTATGACAGAAGCAGTCTATCAGTTTATATGAGGAGTTGGATATCACTATGCAGTGTTTTACGAGGGGCATACTGAAAGTCATGAGCAACACTGTTTTACAATCTTAATATTTATTTTTAAGCCAAACGAAATACATCATCATAATCTACAGACTTTCTTTCACTTTTCGACATAGTCTCCATTGTTTTGCACACATTTTTCCCATCGTTCTACAGGTTTGAAAATACCCCTGTGATAGAACTCCGTTCCAGCTGCCCGCTGACCCGCACGCACTGCTTTCCGAATATCCTCCAGCATCTCGTAGCTTTGGCCACGCATCTGCTCCTTCACAGAACCGAAAAGATGGTAGTCGGAGGGTGCCAAGTCGGGACTGTAGGGAGGATGTGGAAGAGTTTCCCACCCTAATGCCCTGATCTTCTCCATAGTGGCACGGGCAGTATGCGGACGCGCATTATCCTGTTGAAGGATGATCCTCTTTCCAGGGCGTTTATCACGCAAAGCCCGATGAGCTTCAGAAGTGTCTTGATGTAGTGGGCAGAATTTATGGTTTGTCCAGGTTCAAGAAAGTCAACCAGAATGCAGCCTTGTGCATCCCAAAAGACAGTTCCCATAACTTTTCCTACAGATTGCACTGTCTTCGCTTTCTTCTTCGATGATTAGTTCAAGTAGTGCCATTCCATACTCTGACGTTTCGTTTCTGGCTCATAGTGATGGAACCAGCTCTCATCTCCAGTCACAATACACGTCAAAAATTCATCACCTTCATTATGAAATCTCTGAAGAAGGTTTTGTGCAATGGTTCTTCTCTGAAGTTTGTGGTCTTCAGTCAATAAACGGGGGACCCAATGGGCACAGACCTTTCGATAACCCAAGCTGTGGATCATTTCTTGCACTGCACCATGTCATATTCCAAGTTGCGCAGCAATTTCATTCACAGTGAAATGCCTATCTCCTGTAATGAGCTCATCAACTCTTTCCTTGTTGCGTTCTATAGAGGGAGTTCGAGGACGCCCGCTACGAGGCGCATTTTGCAGACTCGTGTTTCCATCTTTGAAATGTTTCACCCATCTTCTAACACTGCTGGCACCCATGCAGACACCTCCATAGGCACGTTGAAGTCTGAGATGAATTTCAGGAGCAGATTTTCCTTCTTTCACAAGGAATTCAATGACAGCACGCTGTCGAAACGAAACATCAATGTCAGCCATTTTTCAAACACTGTCTGTGGTCACGTGATAGAAGCTAATGACGTCACAATATGTCAGCATGTGGCTTAAAGTCTGTAGATTACGATCCTGCAATTCGTTTCATTACATTGTTGAAATTTAAATTTTTACAATGGGTTGCTCATGACTTTCAGTATGCCCCTCGTATATGAACAGTACAAGTGTAATATGATGGAAGGAGCTTAGCAGTTTACATGAGGAGCTGGATATCACTATACAGCAGTTTAGTATGAACAGTAGAGTTGTAGTATGATGGAAGCAGTCTAGCAGTTTACATGAGGAGCTGGATATCACTATACAGCAGTTTAGTATGAGCAGTAGAAGTGTAGTATGATGGAAGCAGTCTAACATCAACAGTATAGAATAAGGAGCTGGATATCACTATACAGCAGTTTAGTATGAACAGTAGAGGTGTAGTATGATGGAAGCAGTCTAGCAGTTTACATGTGGAGCTGGATATCACTATACAGCAGTTTAGTATGAGCAGTAGAAGTGTAGTATGATGGAAGCAGTCTAGCAGTTTACATGTGGAGCTGGATATCACTATACAGCAGTTTAGTATGAGCAGTAGAAGTGTAGTATGATGGAAGCAGTCTAACATCAACAGTATACAATAAGGAGCTGGATATCACTATACAGCAGTTTAGTATGAGCAGTAGAAGTGTAGTATGATGGAAGCAGTCTAACATCAACAGTATACAATAAGGAGCTGGATATCACTGTACAACAGTTGAGTATGAAAAGCAAAGGTGTTTAATATAAGCAGTAGACATGAGGAGCTGGATATCACTATACAGCAGTTTAGTATGAGTAGTACAGGTGTAGTATGATGGAAGCAGTCTAACATCAACAGTATACAAGGAGCTGGATATCACTATACAACAGTTGAGTATGAAAAGCAAAGGTGTCTAATATAAGCAGTAGACATGAGGAGCTGGATATCACTATACAGCAGTTTAGTATGAGTAGTACAGGTGTAGTATGATGGAAGCAGTCTAACATCAACAGTATACAAGGAGCTGGATATCACTATACAACAGTTGAGTATGAAAAGCAAAGGTGTCTAATATAAGCAGTAGACATGAGGAGCTGGATATCACTATACAGCAGTTTAGTATGAGTAGTACAGGTGTAGTATGATGGAAGCAGTCTAACATCAACAGTATACAAGGAGCTGGATATCACTATACAACAGTTGAGTATGAAAAGCAAAGGTGTCTAATATAAGCAGTAGACATGAGGAGCTGGATATCACTATACAGCTGTTTAGTATGAGTAGTACAGGTGTAGTATGATGGAAGCAGTCTACATGAGGAGCTGCATATCAGTATACAGAGTTCAGTATGAGCAGTACAGATGGAGGCAGTCTAACATGAGCAGTATACATAAGGAGCTGGATGTCACTATACAGCAGTTTAGTATGAGTAGTAGAGCTGTAGTTTGATGAAAGCAATCTATCACCAGTAGTATATATGAGGAGCTGGATATCACTACAGTTCAGTATGAGCAGTACAGGTGAAGTATGATGGAAGCAGTCTAACATGAGCAGCATACAGAGTTGCATATCACTATACAGCAGATTAGTATAATCAGTACAAGAGGAGCTGGATATCACTATACAGCAGTTTAATATGGGCAGTACAAGTGAAGTATGGCATCAGTAGTATACATGAGCAGTTTAATATGAGCAGTGCTAGTGTGGTATGATAGAAGCAGTCTAACATGAGCAGTATACATACAGAGTTGCATATCACTATACAGCAGTTTAGTATGATCAGTACAAGTGTAGTATGACAGAAGCAGCCTAGCATCAGAGGAGCTGGATATCACTATACAGCAGTTTAATATGGGCAGTACAAGTGAAGTATGGCATCAGTAGTATACATGAGCAGTTTAATATGAGCAGTGCTAGTGTGGTATGATAGAAGCAGTCTAACATGAGCAGTATACATACAGAGTTGCATATCACTATACAGCAGTTTAATATGGGCAGTACAAGTGAAGTATGACATCAGTAGTATACATGAGCAGTATGAAAGAAGCAGTTTAATATCAACAGCATAAATGGTGAGCTAGATGGCAGCATAAAGCCATTTGATATGGGCAGCGCACCAAGTGCAATATAATAGAAGCAGTCTAACATCTGCAGAGTTTAATATGGGCAGTACAACAAATGCAGTATAACATCAGCAATACAAAGCAGTTTAATATTGGCAGTATAATAAATATGATTGAAGCAGCCAACTAGCCAACATCATAATTCAAAAGAACTGTGATTAAAGTGAGCTTTATTGTCATGGCACTTAGGATAATCTCTACATAAAAAATAATGATAATGCAGAACATGCATCTAATATGCCATACCACGTAACGAGAATGGGACTTGCTTCTCGTTTCTGGACCTCAGTAAGGATTCCCATCAATTGTGAACGCTCACATAGAAATATAAGTGTTTCAATATTCCTATTCTCATTCTGGTTTCCACTACCAGTTGATATGAACCAGCTTAAATTTTGAAAGCGTTTGTATTTTGACTCGAACATTCTCTTAAGGTTAAACACAGGAAGTTGTTTTATGCATAGGGAGTGAGCATTTCTAGAACAATGGCAGCATAAAAAATGTGCAGCATTTGAGCAAGGTTTTGCAAAAAATAGACATCGAATCACTGGGCATAAAATCTTTACTGAATGCACTATTGAGAAATAATAATAATAGCATATTTATTTATTTGGAAAGGCTTCCTCCATTTGGAGGTTCCCTAAATAATAATGATGTTGATGGAACATTAAACTGTGTCATAAGCAATGTTAAAAATCTGCTAGAACTCACCTTAGCTACAATTCTTTTGAGTTATAATGTTGGCTAACCTGCAATATGTTGGCTGAATATTAGACAGAATAAAAAATGTCACTGGTCAGTTAAAAATAGGATATTCTGATGCACAAAATAGACCAGGAAAAGAAAATTAATATGTATTCCTGTTCTCATTACCTGGTTGTTATGAACCAAAACCTTGTGTCCTACATGGCTTCCTGTTTTCGGGTTTGTTCTGGGTACCATTTTCAGGTTATTGTGAACCAGTCTTAACCAGGGTATTCTCTTGCAAAAGACCTTATCACTTCTTTAACAGCCACTAGATATATCAACAACCCAGCTTTCATTTATGCATATTTCTATGGAACAGAATGTAAGTAAGCTGCCTTCATTTTTAAAACATTCTCTGCAGAATAACAGCAACTATCTACCTTCTGTTTTTACACAACTTCTTTGTTGAGTTAACTATTTTCTATTCCATGACATTCACAAGAAAGCCTTTGTAAATCCTCTTTTAGTTTTTATTAGTGTATACTTGAAACACCCTCTCTTCCTCCCTCTCATACAACAAAAGTTTCTTTCTATTTAAGGTTGGTATTCATAAGAAAGGAAAATGTAACACAAGATTTCTGATTACAACATTAGCCAAGTCTTACCTTGGTGATTTTACTGGAGAGAAATCCCCATCCTGTAACAGAATAATACAAATATACAGCTTAACGTAATCACTAGTTAAATGTTCTGCATCACTGTTATCATTTAAGTACCAGGTTTTTACTTTTAAACAGCTATAGTATGGCATTAGAAGTTAGGCACAAATAAAAATTTTATGTTACATCATGCAAGAGGTGAAACAAATGCAAGCATTAAACTAGTTAAATATAAATGAATATTGTAATAAATGTCTTTGCTGACTCAGAATGCAGTTACAATAGTCTTATTTCCACTGCTACAAAGGATTTGACATTAGACTATTTGCAGCTGCATATCATCCATGGCTCATGCACCACTGCATGCTAATACTTCAATTGCTCATGATGCAGTACAATTCGCAACAACTTGCTGCAATTCTTCCTCCTTTTTATAGTGAGAAAATGATGTCACAAACTTTCTGGAAACTTGTCAAAGGTACTAGAAACTGAAGTTTGAGAAAATTCTCAAATATTGGGAAAAATAATGCTGTTGTGAGAAGAATCTTGTTCCAAAGGAGCCTGTTGTGGTGCACCATTATTTACACATCTAACTGGGATGTCTCATACCTCAGCTCCACTGCCATATGCCAGATGGCATTGCTCTACTGCTTCCTCCTCAAGGTTAGTCTTCAGATCAAAATGTACTACTAGTTTCTTCCCTGGGTAGCATCTGGATGCGGTGGACATCATTTATCCTCTTTACCTTGCCATGGTTGTTGAAGCTTGGGACAGCATTCTTTGTTCTGGATAGGGCCACAGAGCCACCATAATATCACCTTGCTCAAATTCTCAGCTGTTGGTCTGCCGGTCCTAATGCATCTTAATCTGATTGCTTGCTACCTAGACAGACCATGTCATTAAGTCAATTCAAGAGATGCTCTATGTAGGGCACTGCTGGCTATTCTGCCCCCAGGGGGACTCCCGAACATCAGTTCACATGCTAGTCGCAGCTCTCTGCCAAAGACCAAACTGGTCGGTGTTAACCTGGTGGTGTCTTGGGTTGAGGAGCGCTAGGCCAGCAGAAAAGTGGCACCCTCACACCCGAGTCTCTCTAGTGATTAGCCACAATCTTCCTCTGATGTTCTTCCAGGCTCTTGATGTATCCGCCTTACTATTCCATCTGACTGTGAGTGAATAGGAGTTGTATGCGACTTGTGCATTCTGAGTCAACCCAGAGTTTCCCTCATGAGGTTGGAATTGAAGTTGTTGCCCTTATCTCTGTGTAGCTCTAATTTTACTACAATAATTCGCATTTATCCAAATTTTTGTTTTTGAGTCTCTCTCTCTCTTCCCCCCTCTCTCTTTCACTTCAGATATGCATGCACATACAGACTTTTTTTTTTTTCACCTTTTCTCAAAGTACTTCTTTTGGTTACATTGGAACTCTTAGCATTCATTTCTTTTGAAATCTCAAAATTAAACTTTTGGATGGATGACGTTACTTACTCTACTAATATATAATATACATTATTATGTATAACATGTAAGGTTAATATTTCAGAGATATGCAAGGAAAAGAGCCTGGGGTTTTTCTATTCTCTAGCTGTAGAGAATAAATTTGATTTTTCCATATAATAACCTGATTGTCAATGTGTAATGGGTTGTAAATAACCATCCAAATGAGTGATATTTTGTATCCTACAACTTCTAATCTGATGAACGATAACATCCAAAACAATGAATTTAAATTGGTATTCAGAAGAGCAGATTTGATCACAGTCTAACTGAATCCGAATATATTCTACAGAACATTCTATTCTATTTACAACAAGGAGAATTGGGATAATCAGACTGTAAAATGACATGTTCCCCATTTCATTCAGTAACTTCAAACAAATACCCAGTATTATGATATATTCATACCCAATTTCAACAGATTTTCTCTCATATATTTTTTGATCCTTTACTGAAATGAAGATTTTGGGGGGGGGGGGTGAGGTAAAACCCCTTGCATTTCTAATAGTTGAAAGAAGATATACAAAATATTTGTTTATGTTATAGCAAAGTATAGCTGAAATCAGACACTATAATTTCACAAAGTACTTTTTGTGTGATTTAAACAAAACTTCCCTCAGGTAATTTATTCCATCACTATTACTTTCAATCTTTTAAACAAACTAGCTGACAAACATTAAACACATTCACAAACCATCTTTAATGTTTTCTAATATTCTATTATATATTACAAATTTGACCAAGTATTAGTAAGAATAAAAATGCTAACTGCAGTAGATCCCCATATAACCTACCTTAATGTCATTACAAACAAATGAAGTTCTCGTTTCCAGCCACCAAGATTCTTCTTTAATTTCTATTTCATGATCAGTGTTATACTTCTCAACCTTCATTATATATTCCCGTGAAATGAATTCCCTCTCTTTCTGTAAACATAAATCTGGAAAGGGAGACACTGATTTAACTTCTGTTTTAACTGCTATGTCACAATCTACATCACAGTTTGTCTTTCCTATAACATTCTTGGTAAAGGCCTCTCTTTCATTCTGTGAAGCTATGTCATTTGAAAGGGGATCCTCTTTTTTGATCTCTATTTTGGTATCCATTTTATAACTGATGGTGCCTAATCTGTGGAAAAACAAACACATCATGAATTCAAGAGCAGTAGTAAGCAAAGTGTATGATCATGTGGCAGGACCATATATAGTAAAAGCGGGTGCTCAATACTATAAAAATGTAAACATATGTGCCATATACCTATAACTGACCCAAACCTTCTCTGTAGTCATTGGCTCACCTCACATGTCTTCTAAAATAATAAACTTTATAGTGCTTTTATGTAGCAATAAATAAAATATCACTGAAATAAGAATTTGGAAATGCTTTTATTATGTACTTCGTTTTTGGTACAAGAGGCATACATAACACTAAATAATGGTCACATATTTTAAACATTTTTGTGTCATATTTACATAACTTTATTTACCCTCTTTATAGTATTATTTTTTGTAGCCTCTACAAACTATTCTTAGGAAGGTTACTTTCTGCACTACTTACCTCAGAAGTATTGCAATCTGACCAATAACTTGATACAAAGGTTTTACTAGATTTACAAATTCTTAGACTCCCTTAATTAAATAAGTAAATATAAAAAAGCATTGTAATTCACTTTGTTGATGTGAGTGAACATCATAACTCAAAAGCAAAAAATATTTATTAAGTACCAAACTTGGCAAGGGTGCAAACCAAAAACTTTCAAGAAAATCTTCCTTTGCATGGAAAAATTCTTGTCGTTCTCCATTTTAGAAATGGATGCTTATGGTATTTATTACATAATGTTTAAAATACTTTTATGATAAATAATGTAGAATTCTCTGAGGAGAGCCTTTGAAGTCTTCTTTATTCTGGTACACTATGGTATAATTATTATATGGTGAAGTTTAGTTAAGCCTGGTTTAACGAAATCTACCTTTTTATGTACTAATGACTTAATACATAAAAAGGTAGATTTCATTAAAACAGCAAATTTATGACTAAATTTACTGTGTTAAACACTTTGAATATATAATGTGTTATTAATGTTATTCCAAGACAAAGTTAGTCAGTGTTCAAAAATATTACTTTTCCTTTATTCTATATTGTTACATGTGAAAATTGACAGAAAGTAATACCTAATATCTTGGAAACTGTTGTCATAAGAAACTGCTTGTGACAAATATTGTATACATATTGTTAATTTTTTAATGAGGTCCACAATTTTTTATGTAATAAGGTTTTATATATTGATTATTATTGATTAAAATTCCACAAAATACATACAGTAAGATTAATACTTACCTGTTCATAGAAAACCATATATATATATAATTTATATGTTGTTACACAAATAACTTAAGACTGTAATATTTTAATAAAAATTGTTACTGCTACCTTTAAGAAACCAATTTGAAGGTTTCCATGTAAAGGATAATTCAAGGTGGGAACCCCCTTGCAACTCTTCATGTCACACCAAATGTTGAAGCTGTATGCCAAGTGTATTATATTTTTATGGTATTTTGTATTGTATATATTTCCTTCATCAAGCACCTTTCAAAATAGCTTTCTTTTATTAAGGAGGTCTCAAAACTTTTACTATCAGAGAAATCTAAAGTTCAAATTATTGGGCAGAAAACAATGTCTATCAACCCATTAAAAGTAAGTTTAATGCTGCTTTTACCACTATGGTACCAAAGATGATGACGCTGATCTGGAATGAAGATGGGGCACTGGTGGAATGCAATGGTGTGGGAAACCAGGGAGCCTGAGAAAGCCTGCCCCTGTACCACTTTGTTCACAACAAATTCCATATGCAGTTGCCTGAGATTGAAACCACGCTGCCTTGGTGAGAGGCAAGTGGTCTAACCATTTGACCTTAAATTGTACAGAAATTAAGAATATATACTAAAGATAAATTGTTGGATATCCCACCAAGAAGCAAGAAATAATCGCAGAAACCATAAAGATTAAAACAAATTATTAGACATCAAAGTAAACAGTCAGCTACAAAACAAAACGAAAGATATTTTGATTACCATCAATTAAGAGGATCATATCAGTGAACCTGTGTGCCAGAAGTTCATCCTAGAGGAGTTACTTTACATGCCAGTAAATCTATTAACATGTGGCTGTCACATTTAAATACATTAAAACACATTAATCCAGGTGGAGTTTGAAACTTGGGCTCAGAAAGCCAGCACCTAACAAACTTAACCACCCAGGTCAACAGTCAGTTACAATCAAATCAGTTATCATCCATAGAAAACTCTAGGAAACATTCAAAATATTTAAAACTAAAACTGATACCAAAGAACAATTTAAACACTAAATGAGCATTTCAGGAAGATATAGAACCTCTCAACAAAAAGTCAAATGCCTACTAATTCTACTCTGGAAAAACTGGACAGAATGTCAGATTTAAAGGCTTCAGAAATATGAAACTTCAACACCCAGATATAGGGTGTAATTGACTCTCTTGAAACCCAGTGCTTTAAATAGTTTCAACCATAACACACTGCCTGTTGATATAATTGAACATGCTGTAGCGTGCGAAGAATGCCAACATCCATCTTATTGACACAGTGATTTAAGAGATTGTAAACCTATTTTTGAAACACCTTATAGGTAAGTGCTTTATATCACTGAAAAAAGGAAAACACCTTATTTCTAATGGTAGGTTTCAACAGCATTCAGATGCATCTTTTGTTACTCAAAAATCAGCATTTCTAACTATCTGTTTAGCTTTGTCCACCACAGTTCAATTTTTGTTGTGTAAAAGTGAACAGGGCAAGTTTTTCTATGAATGTTTTTGTACCAGGGAGAGACGATAAAATTTTGGCATACAAGAGTCGGTTGATAAGTCCTGGGCCTCTCACAGATATGGCACCACTAGACCAGCTAGATGGTAGCATGGTATAGTTTAACTCTAGACTAGCTTGTATTCATAGTTACAGGTCAATAGCTTGTTTAGTTTTCGAATGACAGCATTTTAAACAAGACAACTTTAGAGTTTTCACAAAAATGGAGGATTTGGAAAAACGAGCAGTGATTAAATACTTCCATTTCAAAGGCTTAACGCCTAAAGAAATCAAGGAGGAAATGGACAGTACATTGAAAGACTCTGTCTCTTCACACTCAATGATAATCAGACTCTGCGTTGCAGAGTTTAAAATGGGACATACAGGCACTAGTGATGAGCCTTGCTCTGGATGCCCTGTAGAAGTGACAACTACAGAGATCGTTGAAAAAATTCATTGTTCAGTACTGGAAGACAGCAGATTAAAGTTCTTTCAGATAGCAGAGGCTGTAAAAATATCAAAAGAACCTGCAAGTAATATTTTGGGCTTTCGCAAGGTCTGTGCAAGATGGGTGCTGTTTTTGTTTATACCTGATCAAAAGTTGCAAAGAAAAGCTGTTTTTGTTAAGAATGTGGAGCTCTACCGTAAAAATCCCAGCAAATTTTTGAGATGGCATATTACCATGAATGAAATCTGGATACATCACTACACTGCAGAAAGTAAATCGCAGTCAAAACAGTGGATTGTGCCAGGTGAACCAACTCCAAAAAAGGCAGTCAATTTTGTCAGCTAAAAAGGTTATGGCCAGTGTTTCTGGGATGCACAGGGAATTATTTTTATTCATTACTTGAAAAAGAGTAGAAGTATCACTGGTGACTACTACACAAGCTTACTGCAATGTTTGATTAATGAGATGGAAAGAAAAAATCCTCATTTGGCAAACAAAAACATCTTGTTTCATCATGACAATGCTCCGACCCATTGTTCAGTCATTGCAATGGGAAAAATGTGTAAATTAAAGTTCGAATTGCTTGAACATATTTGCCAAATCTAGCACCCAGTGACTACTACCTGTTCCCAAATCTCAAAAAATGTCTTGGAGGATAAAAATTTCACAGCAACAAGGAGGTCATTGATGCGGTAAACAGCTATTTTGGGGACCTTGATAAATCGCACAAGAGATGGTTTAATTAAATTACAATGCCTATATGACAAATGTATAAGCTTTTCTGGAGATTATGTTGAGAAATAAAGCAAAAAAAAAAGCTTTTTTAAACGCTGTTTCCATTGAGAGACCCAAGACTTATTAGCCGACCCTAGCATTATGAGTACAATGCAAATAATGTGATAGTAACCTTGATATTATGTAGCTGATACACCTATATGGTAATCACATGCAATGAGGGAGGGGGTTGATTTTAACCCATTTCAAGGATACTTAATAATAGAGGTCAGGTGTTAAAATAACGAAATAAAATAAATAACTATTAAAAATGTTAGTACTTTGGGGTATGCTACTTCAACCAACAGTGTGGTCAACTCTCATATACCATGTCATTGACCACACAGCTATTCAGACAAATAATTACATATTAATATAATAATTGTAACAATTCTCCACTTATCTTTTTGAAATCCAAGTGAAATGCTTCAAAACAAATTAAATTATAAATATGGAAAGGAAGCTGTTAAATGAAGTAACACAAATATTAATATAATAATTAATAAGGGGGTTAAACAGTAAAAATAGTGCATGCTAACTTTGATAATACATGCATGCAGAGAGAAAATGCAAACAAAAGCATCAGGATCCTATGGTTTGACTGCAGCTTGCTATGACCTGACTGTCTACTCTCTCCTCTTATTTGTTGAGCACTTTCATCTTGCAGAATTATTTGCTCAAATGTTGATGACATTTCACAATGAATTCCATGACTTACGATAATCACAAAGCACAAATTACTGGCCAAAAGTAAACCTATCAGTAAAGGTAATTATGAAAATAAAGCTGAAATCTTGAAATATTACTGAAGTTCAAGCCCATTTACCTCTATACATGTTATACAGATACCACTCACCTCTCAGAATTTGCATGCCTCTTTGGATCCAGAATATAGAAATACCCTGCACTTATACTGCTCTGTAATCCTTACACAGGAAGGGAACTTCTGAAATCTCAATGTAGCACTTGAAGGTGAATTCACTGATGTTTACACTGGTATCTATATAGAAAGCACAAAAACAGTGGAAGTTATATTAACTTTGTGAATGACTCTAATTATAGCAGCATAAGGATGTAAATAAAATTTGCAGTTAATCTGTCATTAAAGTTCTGTATTTGAACTTAATTTTCAGCAATCAGAAGTTCAATGACCATGGCTGTGTTAATTATAGGCAGCATAATGGTAAAAAGTTAAGATTTGGGCCAAATTCAATGTTTTAACTTGAGAAATACAGTTAAAAATCAAATGTCTGACATTCACTTGATTTCAGTAACCAGTTATTTTTAAAATCTTACTACACAAAAAATAGATATCTTTTTAACTTACAGTAGACATCAAAATGTACTGTAGTAAACTTAATTTCTAAGATATTCCTGACTATTAGTTTCGTTCTACCAAGGGTTTTATCCTACTTTTCTGAAGTGCTAAATAACCATTATTTTTTGTGATGCTATTCAAAGGGTGAAATTTCAAAGCCAACATAGAGCAACACACTTTATAAGCATTTGCTCATTGCTTGAGGCTGCTAAATCACTTTGTGTATATAAAAAAAAAGAGTATTACAGCTGTTTGTGCAAACTCAATTAGCAGTGCTGAATTTCAAATGAAAACAGAATATTCTTTCAAACATGTACGACAAGTTATGCCTAAATTTTAGGAAAGCCTCTGCATTTAGAATGTGGATGATGTTTTTGCAGTGGTCCCAAAAAAATTAGCAAAAGATTCTCTAAAATTACTAAACCTACAAGACAGAAAGACCAAATTCTACCATACCTGGACCTAAACCTAACATTGAAAGGAAAAAAAGATCATATATAGCATCTAGAGGAAGACTGCAAATGCAGACACTTACATAAAAAAGAATGGTTTCAAACCAGAACCTCACAAACATGCAATCTTCAACAGCTTTGTACAGACTCCTCAGCATCACACTCAACCCAGAAGAGAACCACACAGAATACCTCCAATTAAGACACAATGGTTTCAACCTGGACATAAATGGCAAACAAATTTAAAAACATAAGAAGAAATTAGCATTACAACAATTCTTCACTCTGTCCACACAAAAATCTTAAGTTACATATAAAAAATTCACTATCACCTAACAGCAGATAAAAAATCCAAAAAGTTTTGAAGAAATACAACTTAAATTTAGCTTAAGTAACCAATAAATACATAAAAAAAAATGCATTGAAAACAGACATCAAAGTGTCCACACCCAGATATCAGGTATCTACAGAATTGATTGTAAAGATTGCAAATTATGTTACATTGGTCAAACAAAAAGTATCCTGGAAATAAGGTTAAAAGAACATTTTAGACACATCACACCAAAACAGATGCAAATTCAGCAGTGGCACACCATTTAATGGAAAATTACATTAAGTTGCTTAAATCTGTAAACAACCTGGCAGATTTCACAGTTTGGGAGAATATTTTAATCACACAACACAAAGACCTGCTCATGAATTTTGAAATACTGCCACAGAGTACAAACTTCTGCTGAGAACACCAGATGTCTTAACCATACTGGTCCACAGAGCACAACTCCCAACCATCAGTTACACTTCAACTGAACAAGAGGGCTAATGTCTTTGAAACATATTTTGTAAATTTTATTTTAAATGAGGTGTGTGTCACTATTGCGGCTCATGCTATTATATTTGAATTACTTCAAATATAACTTCTGAGTTATTTCATATCTAATAATTATGTTTTTGTCTTGGGCAAAAACATCGGCAGATAGGAAATGCATTTCAATTTCAAGTATGTAATTATTGGAATTAAATGTCAAAAAGTAAATTACAAGTTAAATTCTTACTCTTTAAAGCACAGGTGTGAAAATATTAATGCTAGAGATATTTTAATAAAGTTTACAACTAGCATCCTTTAATTCAATGCTCTGAAACCAAAATGTGTATAAAATGATAAACTTAATATAGTACAATGATAACATTTCTTTTTAGTATGAGTTGATCCAAAGAAAGGAAAACCCCAAATCCAAGAATATACATTTTGAGCCTATTCCAACCTGAAGCTTAGGTCAGCTCTTCTTTCTAACTGATGCACAACTTTTTCTAAGTCCATGTGAGCAAAATATTCTTAAATGAATAATTTTGAATGTTGCAAAATAGCTACATTTTGGAAACATTTTCATAATATAGACACATTACCTGACGATGAATTCGCTCTTTTTTCTTCATAATGTAATATTAGTTTTATGAATTTAAAATATGTACACAAAATTGCAGTAAAACTGCTGATATTTCTTATTATGCACATACGTATATTTTGCGGTGAAAAGGGGAAGGAAATTAGCATTACGTTGCCATAACCTGGGTTAAGGCTCTTCGGAACATTCTATAATACATTGTATATCATTCCACGGGCTTATTAGAGGAAGCCGTGATCATAATATAGTAAATATATCGAGTTGTACTTATAAACCATTTATAAACCAAACTGTATGCAGGATTAGTTGGAGCTATATACGCACCTTTGATACACACCAACGATCGCTAATTCAATTACGGTACCGACAAAGAATTTTAGGTTTTGGTTGCTAAATTTGCTATAGCTGGAATTTACCGGTTGGCAGTAATTCGTTAAAAATGCTCAGAAGAAGTAGGAGAGCTAGGTTACTATTTAGAGCCTTTTAAAGTTCGAGAACATTGAATAGCTTATTGCCGAAGTAATAGGATTTAAGAAAAAATAGGTTTTGTTTGTAGGTACTTGGTTTTCCGGATTTGTGGTTTTTTGGTAGGACAATCTAACATACATTTAAACTGTTTGTATTCGATATCCCTGTAACATCAGTGCGATGGGCAAAGAGATTATGTTAGAATATATGTAATTATTGTAGTTAAAATGAAGTGTTATTTTCTTTCCGCTTAATTCTGTTATTTAGCTTAAAATGGCACAAAGTTAGAATTGTTCTGTAACTATCACAAAGTAGACATACACATTAACGTGCAAAGTTTACATTTTAGCCTATATTTAACGTTAACTTCGCCGATTACATCATTCGGCCATACCGTATTGTCAACATAATTTTAAATTGAGCAGTGAATTTTTTTTGCAGGGAATTATGAATAAGGTGTGACAGATGACCCTGTAAATGACAACTAATTTCACCTCTTATATTTACCACCTATAGTATTCACTACCAACACGTAAAACACAACAAAAGATACAGAGTAGTAATAAAGAGGAAAGAAAGATCATGAAGTAAAATAAATTTACAAGCAGGCACAAATCACTCACTATTGCTAGCACTAAACCTGCGGTGTTGTAAGGCCCATTTGAAGCAAGTTCCACAGAGTTTTCCAACCAGTCTACCACCGTCTTGCTGTAGCATAGACCTTCTTTTGCTGCTATTATTAAATGGGTAACAACTATTCATATGAAAGCTTATGTTTATTATTTACTTCATTTTAATTGAAACATACTTTTACAGAAATAGCACATTTAACATTTTGTTATAAATGAAAACAGAATAGCTATGTTTAGAATTTAGGAATTGGATGCTATTTTTTGGTCTTACGAGGGGAGTTCAAAAAGTAATGTAACATATGTTTTTCTTCCAGCAGGTTGGTTTTATTCAGCTCTTCTCAGGTGCGTAGACTTGTGTAAGGCCTTGCTTTATCATCCAGAATGAGAAGTTACATGCTGGAGTCATTTCTTCAGTTCCAATACACTTCAGAGTTGATCATTTTACCATGAGTGAGGACATTAAACAGAATAACCCCTTCAGAGTCCCAGAAAACTATAGCTGACTTTACCAGCCATGACTTTACCAGCTGAGGCTAAGGCTTTGAACTTTTTCTTCGAAGGAGATTTGGTGTGGTGCCACTCCATGGAGAGATAATACAGTTCAAGGTGATGAACCCATTTTTCCTCACCTGTGATAATATATGACAAAATATAGACACTCTCAGCCTGATGATCCGTAAGCAATTACGCAGAGATGGTCCTTCTGCGATCTTTATGGTCATCAGTTAGGCAATGAGGAATCCAGGAGGAATAAATCTGGACAACTGGTGGACAAGTGTGTCAGCACTACCAACAGAAATGCCAAGTGCAAGAAGTCTGATTGTGATCCGTTGATCACCTCGAATAAGACATTCTGCACATTCCAATATAGCAGAAGTCACAGCTGTGTATGGTGGTTGGCACACAGGAGCTCAGACAGGTTTGCTTCACCTTATTGTGATGATGACAGATGCCTTGCCCAGCAACTTACCATGCTTGTGTACACTGCCAGGTCTCTGTAGAATTCTGCAAGCGCCTATGAATACCTGTGATGCTCTAGTTTTCCGTCAAAAGAAACTCAATAACTGCTGTCTGTTTGGAATGCACCTCTGTAACAGACGCCATTTTGAAAACTAGTTGTAATGCTTATAATTAGAAATTAATGAAACTGTATGAGGTGAAACAGGAATATTAAAAGATGTGCTACACAAAATTTCAATTTTTTCAATCAAAATTGGCCTAGAAAAGCTGTGTTGCATTACTTACTGAACATCCCTTGTACTTCATTCTCTTCCTATGTCAGGAGAAACAACTAAACATTGACAGGATCTAATTAATGTCAAAGTATTGAAAAATTTGAACCATTAATAATGGATATCTCAGAAATGGCTTATGTCATAATAAGTATATTTAGAATATATTTTGTGTTTTCTAATCTCTATATATTTTGTGCAGTGTGCCTTTTCTATCACCTAAAATACCAATTATATGCTAGCCAACTCACTTTTTATATGCCAGTTATGCCAACAAGATGTAGATACTGTTTCGTAAGTAACGTTTTCTAAAAAAAAAAGGCAATAATTTGAAATGTGTTTTGACAAGCATTTAACTAATCTTCAAAGTACAGACCATTAGATTCTATGGTCTTGAGCCATATGTCAGCAAGGTTTATTATTTCATGATGGTACCAGTCTCTGGTTTTTGATGCAAAGAATTCATTGAGACCCACTTGCACTGCTTCAAAATTTCTTCCACGTAGAAAATGGGCCATGGATCAAAAAAGATGATATTCTGATGGTGCGAGATAAGGGCTGTTTGCTGTGTGTGGTAGCAGTTGAATTCCTCCAAATTCCTGAATTTTTTCCATGGTTCATGTGTATGGGGTCTTGTATTGTCCTGTTGCAATAGAAATCTTTTGGTTAACTAATGCTGGGTGTCTCCGTCTCAAAATTTCATGAACTCGTTCCAGTTGTTGAGAATAAAGATCCGCATCAACCACCCACCCATTTCAAACAAACTGCCAGTGAATCACACCTTCAAAATTCCACCAGACACAAAACATTACTTTGAGAACAAACCAACTTTTTAATGATATCTTTGGCAAGTTGGCAGGGATCCCACTGTTTTGAGGCATCAGGATTTCGATAGTATACCCATTTTTCATCACAAGTGACAATTCTATCATCTCTGGGATTACGGATATGCTGATGACAGATATCCACTCTATGTTGAGCCTGTTGAGGTGTCAGTACATGAGGTACAAATCCACAGTTTCTGTATGAATTTTCAAGTGTCTTAATGTAGCGATGTACGGTATCTTTTGATGTACCAAGTTCTTCTGAAAGCCTATGGGTACCTTTTTTGCAGATTTTCTTGCAAAACTTGGTTTTTATCCTCAATATTCCATACTTTAGGTCTTCCAGAATGTGGTAAATCTTTAGTGTTTTCGTCTCCATTGTTGAAACATTGGAACTATCATTGTGCCATATGCTCACTTCCACTTCACATATTTTTCAAGCTGCGGCAGCGACTTTATAAACTTGTTTCTAGTAGTGCTTTAGAAGGACCCTACATTCAAACTTTATCTCCATTTTGTGATTGTTTATTAACTGAAGAATGATACATGCTCGCAATGTATGAAATACTAGCCATGACATCCTGTAAATAACACTGCCAAACCAAAGAAACCCAATAAATTCTCAAAACACCAAAATCAAAAAACCGACATTACTTATGAGAAAACCTAACTGTTGTACTGTCGATCCTTTCATGCATTCAATTCCTTCTGTAATAAACAAAGAATAAATATGGGCCAGTCATCTACATGTCTGGCCAAAGTTAGACATGTCTGCATGAAGTTTGCTGAATATATAGCATAGTCAGCATGTTTTCCAGTACAGGTGGAAAACAATTTTGTTTAGCCAAGACATGTTGAATCAACATGTTTTACAAAACTTGTTGAGCAGTGGAAACACTCATTAACCACCAACACAATGAGCTCATGTTGAATCAACATGTTTTGTGGTTATTGCCACATTCTTTATTAGTGTTAGATATGGAACTCTTCTCAGCATTCAAGAGTGTATCACAATTCTTTTAACAGTGACTTAAGTGATTATGCCTAGACACATTCTGATATTCTGTGTTAGTGTTCAGTTGGAACTCTTCTCTGAACACAACAAGTATTGCACAGCTATGATCAAGATAGGTGACTATATCAGCCACTTTGTCGTATTCCCTGTTAGTGTTAGTCATGGAACTCATCTCTATATGTTAGGAATGTAACACAATTGTTTAATCAAGATGTATCAGCAACTATCCCCTCATATTGACATATTACCTGTTAGTATTGGATGTAAGACTCTTCTTTAGAGATAAGGAGTAAAATGCACTTCTTTGATTAATCTTGCTAATGACTATCCCAAAACATTGTCAAATGTTGGAAATATCTTTATAAAAATTCTAAGCAATAGGCTACAAAATTTGATAGAGAAATATAAAATACTCTCCAATTTTCAAGTGGTATTTTTGGGATAATTTATTCATAATTAATATACTAGTGGATAAATATTTAAAAGGAGAAAATTGTACATGATACCTGTAGACTTAGATAAAGCATATGACTGTATTAATCTAGAATGTTATGATATAAGCCTTTGAGCATTGGTGAATATTCTTAAAGAAGGCATTTTGTCTGTGAGTAGGAGGAGGAATGGTACAGAAATAAATCAAAAGAAGGTGTTAAGATTGAAGTGAAGGTAAATTAAGTCCTGTGTTATTTAACCTACATATAGATGATATACTATAGGAGAAAGCAATAATCATTTGCCAGCAGTTAATAATGTAACAATCTGAAGGCTATTATTTGCAGAGCATTTCATTGCAGCATCCATTTCAATAATTGGACTAAAACAATCCTTGCAGAAAATAGACAAGTACTGTGAAAGGTTCATCTTGAAGTAGATCAGCAAAACACCTATAATTTTAAAAAACTGAGTAAGAATAAGAAGTGGAAGAGGAAAAATAGAGAATATAAGTGGTTAGAAACTTTGAATATTTAGGGAATGGGAATAGACAATGGGAGAAACAGAAACAGTCAACTTTGGCAAAAGCGAAAAGAGCATTGGCTGCAGTTAGAGGATATAAATATGGAATAATAGATATAAATGTCAAATAGCTAGAAAGAATATATAATGTAGCTGAAGGAAAAATGCTATATAAAGTTCAAATATTGGGACTAGATGGTGGATGGCAAGTGCTGAAGGTAGTAGACAGGATGATTTATAGGGAAGTTATAGGCTTGCCAAATGCAACAAATAGTAAAGGATTTTTCTCAACTTGAAATGGGAAGGAAAGGTACGATTATGGAGAGAGGTGTTAAATACTGGTACAGAATACTAAATCTAGATGATACAAATTTGTTAAGGCAATTGTTTAGCATTTAAAGAAAACTGAATGGAGCAAAATGAACTGGGAAACATTTGGAGGGAAAATAATGTAAATGGGTTTTGGAGAGGTTCTAGGAGGAGATTTGAAAATATAGAAACACAAGAATTGTTTTGGAACATAGGGAATAACAGATCTCTAGAATTGTGTATGGGAAAGAAAAGGACACATGGATAAATTCAATAAAAACAAAGAGCATTGCTTAGGTTCAAGTAGGTGTTTAGGGATTAAAAGGAATGAGAAAAGGTTTCCTAACAGAATCTGTGTTCAATATATGGAGGAAAGGCAAACATGGAGCATATAGTTTTTTTTGTGTAAAGGGACAGGGCTTTGGAGGAAGATGTGTATCAATGGGAAGTATGTAAAATTAGACAGAAAGGTACTTTAAACTTTTTAGCAAAAATAGTAAGAAGGTACAGGAGTACTTGATCAAAGTTAGAAAGAAATTCTTGTGGACTATAAAATAGACAAATAACACATATGTTTATGTTGTAAAGAAACAAAAGATTAACATTACTATCTCCGGAATCTGATAAGTTCCATTGACATGACTTTCTCTACATGTCTGTGACAAATTATCGTTAACAAGCTTATTCTTCTATCTACTTCATGGTAAACATGAACATGATAAAAATTAGCAGAAAGTCTTATTATTTAGTTCCTTATGAATGGAATGAACATAAGGGAATAGAGTAGGTTAAACACCAGTCAAATGTTTTAAAATGAGATTGCTAAGGAATAGAAATCCATTTCTTTGCATGGCCAGGAATTAACAGGTTCCTCCTGTACATGAAAAGTTGAAGTATTTGAAACTGAAACCAAGAACAAGGAATATCTTGAATATAGTCAACTTCGCAAATAAAATGTATATGACATAAAAGGTCTTCAGAGGCTGTTCCCAGAAAACTGAAAATTCCATTTAGTTGTCATGTAAATATCTTAAATATAGGAGATTTATCAAAACCTTTAGAGCCATTTCTTAGAAAATCAAAATTTTTGTTCATGTAAATAGTTTGAGGGGAGATTTTCTTGGATATTTTCATGTCACACATCCTTGGAAAATACTGGACTTAAATATCAAACTTGATATTTAACATACTTTTTGTTTTTGAGCTATGCTGTCCACAAACACACACACAAATATTTTTCTAAAACTGCTTGTTATGGATACAGGGGGGTCCCAAAACATGAAATGGAAATAGCGTGTTATTTATGGACGCTCTTTAACTCCTGTGGTTCTCAGCGTCCCATTCTATACTGGGCATGAAAGGCCGCTTAATTTTGCTCAGAGGCCTCTCTTATCAGGCTTGAGGTTCTTTTACGTGCCGTAAATCTACGACACGGGACCATCGGCTTAACTTCCCTTCCGAAGGAAGCCATGCTAAGGAATTTTACACCCGAAAAAATCCATCGTCCTCCGCCGGGTTTGAACCTGCAACCTTGGGTATATGAAGCTAGCATGGTAACCATTACACCACGGAGGGCGATCCCCCATTACGTGCATTTCTAGTGAAATCTCAATATTAAATTTTTAGGTGCAACACAATACCCTCTCTATACACTATGTACATGATTACATGTAGAGATAGTAAAGATTTTACCTGTCCTAAATCTTTATTATTACTATTTATTAAATTTATTGTTACAGTTATGCTACACCTTTTATAATATTATAATAATCATTTATTATTATTATTATTATTAATAGTAGTAGTAAAAGTAGTAGTGGTAGAAGCAAAGCAAAAAAAAAAAAAAAAAGCTGGCTTCTGAATATTGTAAGAAAACAGCTTAGACTGATGTGAATTTCTGGTTTAAAATTTTGACTAATTATAAGTGAATTAATCAATTGTGTTTATTATGGATCATTTTGCTGCTTGGGTTATAGTGAAAATCTCACTGTTTAGAAAATTGATTCAAAATTAAAGGAAAAATGCCATAAGTAAACTGTTCAGTAAAGATAGTAAGAGATTAGATCAGTTTTTAAATACGGTAAAAAGGATGTGGAATTGGACAAAGAAAAGAGCGACACCATAAACAGTACATATAATATAGTGCAGATTTTTAATCAGAAAATTTTACAAACACAAGGTAAATGGCAAAGACCCTCAGCTAATAGCCATGTCATGTCCAAAATATATTTCTCTTACCTAAAAATAAAATATACATCTCTACTCTCAAGCACCTAATTTTAACCCTTGCACTCATAAGTCCTTGACATTCACATAAATTAAATTAAGGTGTTCAAAACTGAGAAACATTAAAAAGAGTTAAATGCATCTCACAACCTTAAGTCAGCTGAAGAATTTGTCATTATGTCTTTGAGTCTGCTCAAATTTGATAAATCATTAAAAGCCTTCTCATGAATGTTACATTTCTTTGGCTTTGTGCCCTCATGTATCAATTTGAGTGGCTTTATTGCCAGAAGAATCATGAATCGCTTTGTGCCTTTTTAAATGTTGCAATCGAATAAAACTTTTGTCACAAATGTTGCACTTGTGTGGCTTTACACTTTCATGAGTCAGTTTGTGCCGTTTTAAACCTGACATATCAGTAACAGCCTTATCACAAATATCACATTTATATGGCTTTAAGTCCTCGTGAATCAGTTTATGCCTTTTCAAATGTTGCAGTCGAATAAAACTCTTGTCACAAATGTTACACTTGTGTGGTTTTATGTCCTCATGAGTTAATTTGTGCCTTCTGAAACCTGACAAATCAGTAACTGACTTATCACAAATATCACATCTGTATGGCTTTATTTCCTCATGAATCATTTTGTGCCTTTTCAAATGATGCAATTGAATAAAACTCTTGTCACAAATGTTGCATTTATGTGGCTTTATGGTCTCATGTACCAATTTGTGCCTTTTCAAAGTTGACAAATCAATAGCAGATTTGTCACAAATGTCACATTTGTATGGCTTTATGTCCTCATGAAGTAATTTGTGTCTTTTCAGATCTTGTAATCTAGTGAAAGCTTTGTTACAAATGTTACACTGATATGGCTTTATGCCTTTATGAAACAATTTGTGTTCTTTCAAATTTGATGAATCAGCAAAAGCCTTATTACAAATGTCACACTTATATGGTTTTATGCCCTCATGAATCAATTTGTGCTTTTTTAAATGTTTCAATCGAGTAAAAGCCTTGCCACAAATGTTACACTGGTATGGCTTTATGCCCTCATGAATCAATTTGTGGCTTTTCAAATCTTCTGACCGAGTAAAAGCCTTGTCACAAATTTCACACTTGTGTCGTTTCTTGTACTCATGATTCAGTTTGTGACTTTTTAGAGATAATAAATTATTACAATCCTTCTCATGAATCAATCTGTGTTTTTTTAAATGGGATGAATATTTAAAACTCTTCTCACAAATGTCACATTTATACGCCTTTTTAAAATCATTCTTGAAGACTGACTTGCACTTCTCTTCATTGATTTCCTGTTTTTTAATTTTGCTCTGCTGAAGTGAATCATTTTGTTTCAAACAGGAAGCTATGTTGTCAGTTTCTTCACCACTGTATGCTTCCGAGCATATGCTGGTTTCTACTGTTACATCATTCTCTTGAATTTGACACTTATTGGCACTTTCATATGTAGGATTACCCTTTAACATATTAAAGCTTACAGCATTTCTTAAATCTTCATTGGAGAATAAATCAGACATACTGCTGGAAATGTTCTCTTTGTATAATCTGAAATTTAAGAAGAATATCATCAGGAATTACTAGAAGAGCAGGATGAGTGGAAAAATGTGAAATATCTATTTTCCACATGAATGTGATCAATACATTTTCTCGTGAAACATAGCTAAAGAATGACAATTCAAATGGTTTCACTTATTTGAGTCAAAGTCAATAAATAGTTTGTTTGTTCACTTTAAAACATTATGTTACTTAAAAGTGTAAAATTAATTTCATTGCCAATATAATACTGTGTGTGATTATATAGTTTATCTGATTTTCATATTTTGTGTCAAATGTACGCTTTCTGTCTCTCTAGTATATACAAGGATAGGAAGTAGATAAATATAACTAATAGATTACCTGCAACTATTTTGGTTTTATTGTTTTTACTTGTATCTGTATACATGGCTTCTGAAAATGTTAAAGTGCCAGATAAAAGCAAAGGCATGTTGCCATACTAAAGCACATAATAACTGAGTTATAAAAAGCAAGCTCTTTATATTGGAGTATAAGAAAGTATACAACAAATATGAAGTATATAAATACTTGTATGATTATGTTGTAGAATTTAAGAGAAGGTTTGAGTCAGTGTAATAAACTAATTGCTCAAAATATATAGGAAACACAAAAAGTAACTTAGAAATCAGAGTTAGGGAACATATCAGAATACAAATAAACAGATAAATCAAATATTAATATAAAAATAATAGTTGCAACCAATCTTCACTTATCTTTTGGAATCCTTGCCTGGACTAGTTTCGCAACGATTTCATTGCATTAACAACATATCCTTTTGGTCTCTTTTTTGATGTTGTTTATTTACACTGTTATGGTTACTGCTACTAGGTGGATTGTGTACTAATGCATTGCTAACTACTGGAATCAAAACAAATTTGGTAAGAGTGTCAATTGGAGGTATATCAAAATTCATTGCATGATTTCTATACTTTAATATAAATATTTTCTCCCAAACCATTAAATCTATGGGCCCATTTAAGTGTTTTAATAATTTAACATCTGGATTTATTTCATGATTAAATTTCCAAAAATGTTCTGCTACAGCTGATTTATCAATTTGTTTGTATTTAATATTCCTAAAGTGTTCTTTTACTCTGGTTTCCAAATGACGTTTAGTCTTACCAATATAAACAAGGTCACAATTTAAACAGTTTAATTGATAAATGCCAGATTTTTTATTTTTTGAAATTTCATCCTTTTTAGAAAAGCCTAACAAAATTTTTATACTTTATTTATTTTGAGGAACCAATATTATGCCCTGCTCTTTGAAAATATTTGTGAATTTTTTATTTGCCCAAGGGTGATAAGTACATTTTTTAAAAATGTAATTATCTTTTATTTTCTTAAGCGTAGAAATATCTTTAATAGCTTTTTGATATTTAAACTTCTCAATTTTTTTATTTATAAAATCAGTATTAAAACCATTAATTAAAGCAGTGTTAATAATGTGTTTATATTCTTTATAGAATTCATCTTTATTAAGGGGTAAATTAATTAACCTATAAATTAAACTATTAAAAACAGCAAATTTATGTGAAAAAGGGTTAAAGCCATTATTTTTTATATAATTATCAGTGTGGGTTTGCTCTCTGTATATTCCAAAATTCAATTTATTGTCTTTTTTTATTATTTT
Source organism: Hymenopus coronatus (assembly GCA_030762935.1). Taxonomy (NCBI): domain Eukaryota; kingdom Metazoa; phylum Arthropoda; class Insecta; order Mantodea; family Hymenopodidae; genus Hymenopus; species Hymenopus coronatus. The sequence continues at coordinate 28,501,879 of CM060899.1, read as the reverse complement.
TAAATCCAGGAAAGGGAGATAACCATCACTTTCAGTTTCTAATGTTAATTTTATAGCCTTATCTTGTAAATTTAAAAGTTTTAAAGCATCATTTACATGTTTATCAGGAACAATAGCAAATATATCATCTACATATCTATACCAAGTTTTAAAAATTAGAGGGAATGCTTTAGTGACCTGTATTTCAAAATAGCTCATGAAAAGATCAGCAAGAAAAGGTGAAAGTGGACTACCCATTGCTAAACCAGAAGTTTGTTGATAGAATTTGTCATTAAAGCTGAAAAAATTTTGATCCAAACAAAGATTAGTAAGGATAACAAAATCATTTATTAAATTTTCATTCAGTTCTATAGAACTTAACCATTTTTTTAAAAATGTCAAAAGTTTTTCTCTAGGAATGCTTGGAAACAAAGCAGTTACATCAAAAGAAACAAGTTTATCATTAGTAGACAATGTAATATTGCTGATCCTTTCAACTAGCTCAAAAGAATTTTTAATACTTAAACTCTCAAATTTTTCAAAATTAGTGAATTTTTTACTTAACCATTTAGCTAGGCTGTAAGTAGGTGAATTTATGCAATTTACAATAGGTTTCATTTTATTTCCAGGTTTATGAATTTTGGGAAGAGCATATTATCTGGGTAAAATTGGATTACTGATTTTTATAATTTGCTTTTCTTCATTTGTAATACTTTTAATTTCATTAAGGATCTTATTATAAATTGCAATGCAGGATTTTAAAGGGTTAATATCAATGCTTTTGTAATCTTCACCTTGAAGTAAGAGTTCCATTCTGTTAATGTAATCAATTTTATATAAATAAAAATAATTTAAAAAAAATAAATAAAAATAAAATAATTTTATAAAAATATAGATGATTATGTAGCAGATATAGAAATTGCTAGTCAGGATTTAAATGAAAATAATAAATTATTGGTTAAAGAAAAATGTAGTAAAATATTACAGAATTTGAATAAAAATCACCCTAAAGTAAATCACAATAAACAAATTATTAAATCATTAAAAGAAAAATATGTAATCTATACTAAAGCTGATAAAGGTAACAGCATTGTAATTTTAAATAAAATTGATTACATTAACAGAATGGAACTCTTACTTCAAGGTGAAGATTACAAAAGCATCGATATTAACCCTTTAAAATCCTGCATTTCAATTTATAATAAGACCCTTAATGAAATTAAAAGTATTACAAATAAAGAAAAGCAAATTATAAAAATCAGTAATCCAATTTTACCCAGAATATATGCTCTTCCCAAAATTCATAAACCTGGAAATAAAATGAGACCTATTGTAAATTGCATAAATTCACCTACTTACAGCCTAGCTAAATGGTTAAATAAAAAATTCACTAATTTTGAAAAATTTGAGAGTTTAAGTATTAAAAATTCTTTTGAGCTAGTTGAAAGGATCAGCAATATTACATTGCCTACTAATGATAAACTTGTTTCTTTTGATGTAACTGCTTTGTTTCCAAGCATTCCTAGAGAAAAACTTTTGACATTTTTAAAAAAATGGTTAAGTTCTATAGAACTGAATGAAAATTTAATAAATGATTTTGTTATCCTTACTAATCTTTGTTTGGATCAAAATTTTTTCAGCTTTAATGACAAATTCTATCAACAAACTTCTGGTTTAGCAATGGGTAGTCCACTTTCACCTTTTCTTGCTGATCTTTTCATGAGCTATTTTGAAATACAGGTCACTAAAGCATTCCCTCTAATTTTTAAAACTTGGTATAGATATGTAGATGATATATTTGCTGTTGTTCCTGATAAACATGTAAATGATGCTTTAAAACTTTTAAATCTACAAGATAAGGCTATAAAATTCACATTAGAAACTGAAAGTGATGGCTATCTCCCTTTCCTGGATTTAAAAATAATAAAAAAAGACAATAAATTGAATTTTGGAATATACAGAGAGCAAACCCACACTGATAATTATATAAAAAATAATGGCTTTAACCCTTTTTCACATAAATTTGCTGTTTTTAATAGTTTAATTTATAGGTTAATTAATTTACCCCTTAATAAAGATGAATTCTATAAAGAATATAAACACATTATTAACACTGCTTTAATTAATGGTTTTAATACTGATTTTATAAATAAAAAAATTGAGAAGTTTAAATATCAAAAAGCTATTAAAGATATTTCTACGCTTAAGAAAATAAAAGATAATTACATTTTTAAAAAATTTACTTATCACCCTTGGGCAAATAAAAAATTCACAAATATTTTCAAAGAGCATGGCATAATATTGGTTCCTCAAAATAAATATAGTATAAAAAATTTGTTAGGCTTTTCTAAAAAGGATGAAATTTCAAAAAATAAAAAATCTGGCATTTATCAATTAAACTGTTTAAATTGTGACCTTGTTTATATTGGTAAGACTAAACGTCATTTGGAAACCAGAGTAAAAGAACACTTTAGGGATATTAAATACAAACAAATTGATAAATCAGCTGTAGCAGAACATTTTTGGAAATTTAATCATGAAATAAATCCAGATGTTAAATTATTAAAACACTTAAATGGGCCCATAGATTTAATGGTTTGGGAGAAAATATTTATATTAAAGTATAGAAATCATGCAATGAATTTTGATATACCTCCAATTGACACTCTTACCAAATTTGTTTTGATTCCAGTAGTTAGCAATGCATTAGTACACAATCCACCTAGTAGCAGTAACCATAACAGTGTAAATAAACAACATCAAAAAAGAGACCAAAAGGATATGTTGATAATGCAATGAAATCGTTGCGAAACTAGTCCAGGCAAGGATTCCAAAAGATAAGTGAAGATTGTTTGCAACTATTATTTTTATATTAATATTTGTGTTATTCTTCACTGTTACTAGCTTCTTTTTACATTTAAAAGATAAATCAAGTTTGAAACTTCTTCTGGAGCAATTACCACCAAACATTACTCTCCCAAAATCTACAATATACACAGCACAGATTTGATATACTTGAGAAAAGACTTTAATCATGAAACAAAAACACTGCTTAATAAACTTTGAATCCCTGCCACTAAATCAGCTGTAGTACATTACGCAATCACTACATGTCAACAAAAACAACAAATGTCAACCACAGGAGCATATAGTTCTAAAACGGTCACAACAATAAATGTGAATGATACTAGTATCGCTTTTTTAATTTAAAACTTCTCCTAAATTTAAATTTCATCACTGTTACTAGCTTATCCAAATATATGAATTAATTTGACTAGCGAACATCTAGTGTTTAAACTGACAAAAATGAACATAAGATTAAATTTACAATATTACAACAAAGAGCTACATGGAACTAGGAATGAAATCAAAAACTAGAAGAAAAAAGGAAAAACATGTGTGCAGATATCCAGTTTTTACTGTTATGCATGTTCCATAAAGATATGTCAAAATTAATAAGAAGAACAGTTTTGTTTTTCTTTTATATAGTAACTAACACTTGCTTTTACTACAAATGATACCACAGGCAATGACATTGATGATTCAAGGAATGAAGATGGAACACCAGTGGGATTCAAATGGGGGGGTGAAACTGGAGAACTCGGAGAAAACTTGCCCCTAAGCCGCTTTATCTACCACAAATCCAACGTACGGTCACTTGGGATCAAACCCGAACCACCTAGGTGAGATGCAGTGGTCTAACTACTCAGCCAGAAGAACAGTTAAATTTGAATACCACAGCAAATACCAAACAACAGCAGACAGGCAAATAATACCAACAGAGAGAAATAAACACTACACAAAATTACAACACTAAGATTTGGAACTATATTCTATGTCAGACTATCTGCCATCCATGTTTTTCAACTTGGCAAAATATGTAATCACAATTCCTTGCGATAGACAAGGTATAGCACAAGGGCAGAAATTTTAACTCTAAAGAAAAATACAAAAAAATTTATGCCAGAGACAAAGCCTACATATTCTAATTTCAAAAGACTGAAATCCTAACCCAGAAATAGTCAACCAATCCAAAGTCATTTTCAATAAAGCAGGACTAAGTAGAACTAAAAACTTGTATAGACCTCACAAAATAGAACAGCTAATTGAGGACATTTATAGTGACCCAAAAGGAATGTTTAACAGTCCTTGAAGACATAAAAGTCAAAAGATACAATATTTTCCCAGACAAGTATGTCATCAGAACACTTAACATCTAAACCAGTTATATATACTAAAGCAGGTAATGGGGCAAACCCATTATTCTGGTCAAAGAGTATATTGCCATGGAGGAAAACCTATTACAAGATGAACTATACACAGAAATAAAATCAGAACCACAGGACTCTCAAATAAGAGATTTTAATTATACCTAGAATGAAGTAAAACTACAAAAAACAAAAGTCCAAAATCAAGCCATCTTACTTTACTAACAAAAAGAATAGTGATAAATAGTTATTATCATAGCTATTACATACTTATAACAATGATAGTAATGAAGATTTAACACATATAATTTTTGAAACAGTAAAGTTAAACATGTGTGTTTTACAAATAAATATAAGTTTAGTTTGCTTTCTTTTTATAGATCAAAACCATTTCTTTCTAACTTTACTCATTACAAATTCCATAGCTTCACAAAACAAATACAGTCATGAAAATTGATTTGCAATAATATAAAGGACTCAATACCACAGAAAGAAAAAGGAGTAGGAGTTTACATCAATAGATCAGAATGTGGCAAAATCTTTATACAAAAAGAAACTCAGAAACTAGACATGAATGCATGAGACACATAAATAGAAATGGATGGTAAAATCTGCAGTTTCATATCACTTCTGGATCACTAATCATAACATCACTGAACATTACACTTTTAAGATCTACAAAATAAGGCTGATTCACAACCATTGGTAGCAGTAATCAGAATGACAGCGGGAATGTTGAAATACACTTATTTTAATGGAATCATTCACAACTGGCAAGAAGTAAGATTTGCCCAAGTTTAGGTTTCAACTCTTACGCACTATCATTCGGATCCATATTGTGCCGCTTACTCTTGTTATTCTTTTTCATTTTACTTTTACTCTTTAATGTAGCAGTTATGTCACATGACCATGATGTAGAACAACCACTACAGCTCTCTCAAGTCCCAATCAAAGTATAAGGAGTTCTAGCAAAAGTGCTTTATTTCTATTTCAAACTGAGCATTGACTGTTTAACAAAATTGTAGAGTTTGGCTGCTAGAGAAGTTCTAAGTGATTGGAAATAGTATTGGCTCCATTTTCAGAAATCTTTCTATTGAAATTTGAAGTTGCCTAGTCTGTATTATGCTTACTAAATTCTCAGACTATGTTGGTTAAGCTGGAGAGTAGATGAAAAAATTTCATTGGCAATAAGAAACAAATGAATACATTCTCATTATTAGATTATTCTAGATCAATTTGTTAAACACTGCCTGTCTTCCCATTCTCATTCTGGTTACTATTACTGGTGTTTTAATCAGCCCATGCACAGCAGAGTTGGATACTTGGAAAAAGATTATAATCATGAAACATAAACATAGCTTAATGAATTTAGAATTGCTACCACCGATTCAGCTATGGAAGCACATCACTCCACCATTTGATGTCAACATGGACATTAGGGATGGGCAGAAAATAATATTATAGTTACATTGTAATAGCTACAGCAATGTAACACTTAAAGAGGCATTCGAGACAGAGTACCCAATAATGGTTACAGACGTAAGGAATACACAGTAACCAGTTATCTCCTTAACTATTACTGAGTCAAGTTGACATTCACATGTGTATATTGGCATTGGTTACCTGGAACATACATAATTATCCCATTATGCAGCATTAATATCCTCTGCAAGAGAACGTGAGTGATATTGAACATCTAATATTCCATCTGGCGAGAAAAAAGCCTCAGCTCTCAACTTTGCCACATACCTGTATGGACTGAGATTATGTGATATAGTGATGTTAGACAAATTTTTAGTGCAGGCATGGGTTTTTTTTCTAAAAATCTGCTGAGTTGCATTCATACGACCTTGCTTTAGATCTCAAAGATTATGTGGTTTGCAATACATGGACAAGACACTTTCTTGGTATAGACTCACTTATGAAACAGCCATTGGTGTTTACCAGTTTGAGTAATCACACAGATGTTCAAGAAATGTTTATTTAAGCAGCTTCTTAGCACTTTGATGTAAGTCATGGTCACAAACATCAGTTTTCACACACAGACAGCAAAATTGCATTCATTGCATTAAAATAAGATTTACTAAATACACAAGGTTATATACATGATTTCATGAATAAACCAGTAATGTTTATTAGCAAAATATACACATGCTGGTACGGCCAAACAAGGATACATATTACAAGTTTCAACAGTTTTGAGCTAAGATTCAGACTTGCACAATGTCTGCTAGTCTATTCTCTAAGGTTACTTAAAGAAACGTAAAATTTCTCCTTCTTTGAATTGCAAAAACAATTGTGAATGTATGTGCCTACAGCTTACGCACCTTTTGAATATATATTTATGCATTTAACCTCGCTTAAGACAATAGTGTTTCTGGAATCAAATCTCAAAAAAGAAAGGATTGTCTCATTACCAAACATATCATAATTGTAAGTCAAATATTGCTATTAATGTACAATAAATGCTTCCAACCTTGATTTGCATGATTTCTTGGCAGCTCTCTGCATTTGCACATGTTAAGAGAAATGCTCTTAAGGCAGGGACATATTAATCATTAAAGAGAAGATAACATGACAGAATACATTTTGTATGTGTGTAAAAGATATACTCTTTGTATATGTGCGGAATGCAACGGCAGATGAGAATGCATTTTGCTGTCATAGGTAATAAAGTGTTGACTCCGCTAGAGGTACTTCTTTAGATTACATCAAATAACAAAGCAAGTCGATATTGAATTGGTTTGTATAGAAACATCATTACAGCAAATAATCATTACTGGTAGCCATTATTGTAATGTAACCGCAATCATGATAACCATTAAAACAAATAACTTTGCTACATGTAATGTAACTGCTAACATGCTAAACATTAAAACAAATACCTTAATCAATACTGGTAACCATTATCATACTGTAACCATGACATTTTGTGTGGTATTGTTTAATGCCTACTTTTACTACTTGTGGCACTGCAGGCTGACACTGGTGCTAGGTGGCATGAAGATGGAGCACCAGTGGAATGTGATGGTGGGGGAAACTGGAGAAAAGCAACTCCTGCGCCACTTGGTCCACTACAAATCTCACATGTGGTCTCTTGGGATCGAACCCAGGCCATCTAGGTCAGAGGTGAGTGCCACAGTGTAGCCCATAACCATGGCATTTGTAACTCCTAGTCAGAGCTGTAATAAACAATCAACACACAACAGAGACTAGTATCTGAAGATGAGAGCACGCAGTTCTCAAAACTGGTCAGACAAAAAAAAAAAAAAATATAATGCAAGTATTTCTATTCTGACTCAAACCTTCTCTTCTTGATGGCCTGGATTCAAGTCCAAATGATCTCATGTAAGATTTGTGGTGGACAACACTGTGCAAGGGCTGATTTCCCCCACCATCGCATTCCACCAGTGCCCCATCTTCATTCCATATATCATCACTGTCACCACCTGCAGTGCCTCAAGTAGTAAAGGCAGGCATTAAATTTTATAAAAAAACTATAAAACTCTAAATTTAAATTCCACATCACATTACTAGAGTACCCAAATATTATATGTAGTAAAATATTTTAAAGTGGAAGAACTTTCATTGTAAGGGGAACTTAAAATACCTAACACTAACAAAGAATATGAAGAGAGTCACTTATTTAACCTATAAAAAGGACACCATTAACTATGTTCAGAATGCAGTTTCATATCTAATGCTGAAAGGGAATAAGCTCACCGAAAAAAAATTAGCCAACCTATTTGCATGCAATATAGCCTTTGCAGCTGGCACAGCAATTGAGTTATGTGCACTGCTTCTAAAGGAACATAAACTAGAAGCGATTTTTGAGACATTTATGTTTCAAGCACTGAACGTAAATATGGCTAAATGGATATCGTACTGAGGCATGATAGTGCAACAGTGTGTGAATGTGCGGGAGTTGTATGTTTTGCAGCAGACCGTTCAACTTATCTACAAGAAATGGTGTAGTACACAGAGCCACAAAAGAGATGTCACAATTGTGGTTGGAAGATCCAGACTGAAAGAGACAAAAGATGCATTTCAAGGCTTGGGAATAAAAATCCTTTCCAAACTCAAAAGGAATTGCTGCAGTCAGTGAATGACGGTTCATCCCCACCTGTTAGCGAGAGAACAGTGTGGCAGGAACTGCAGGCAATGAAGATTTCGAGTCTGTCAACTCAAAAGAGACAATTGCTTTCATAAGTATATAAGGCTGCACATCATTGAACATACATAGTAGCTAACTGGCTCAGCATAATGTGGCCTAATGAATCATGTTTTCATCTTTATTCAAATGATGCACATATTCAAGTGCACATAAGGCCAACTGAAGCATTTCATCCTGAATGTGTGCGAGGTCAGGTTCAAGCCAGAGATGGATCTGTGATGTAATGGGAGTGTTTCTATCATGAATTGGACCTGTTCACTTAGGTGACCACCAACAAGTATCAGCATGCTTATTTCAACATTATGAATGATCACGTGCTGTCTTTCAGTCAACATGTGCATGATAAGCATGGCATTAACACTCCTATTGTTCCAGGTGATAACAGCAAAGTTCATTGGGTTAGAAGAACACGTGACTGGTATGATGAACACTGCCCAGTTGCATCTCAATTGACCTGCAATATCAGCTGACTTGCCCATAGAAAATTGACATATAAGGACAGTGGGTAAAATGCACACATCAAAATCCTGCAATTTTGTGGAACTTTGCAAATGAATCTTCAGCAAATCGCCTAACCTGGATGTAACATACCTGCTTTGGACTTGTATCCTAACAAAAGTCTAGAGGCAGAGTAACTCAATGTTAAATGATGCTTGTAATGGTTTCCCTAAACAGACTAATTTTTCGTCCAGTAAGCTTATGACAAAGCATCTGGTGATAGTCAATACAACTTGATCAAAGAATTGTACTATATTCCTTATGTTCAGAGAATAGCTCCATATCTAAGATCAGCAGCAATATAACATGTCTGCAGATAGTCATTAACATAGGTTAATCAAAGAATTGCATTTTACTCCTTATTGTTACAGAAGAGTTCCATATCCAACACTAACAGGGAATATGTCAATATCAAGGGAAGTTGTTGAAACATTCTAGATCAAAGAATTGTGTGATACTTTTTATGTATAGAGATCAGTTTCATACCTAACACTAAAAGGATATATGATAAAGTGGCGGGAGGTAGACACTTATACAATTTCATCATACTGTGCAACAGTCCTTGTGTTCACAAAGAGTTCCAGTTTAACATAAACAGAGAAAATGAGAATGTGTTTAGGCATAGTCACTTATGTAACTTTATCTTTAAAGATTGTTTTCTATCTGGAGGTGGGTCTCATGAACTCAATATGTTGATAGTGTCTCCACTGCTCCAAATGTCTTGGAAAAAAAAAAAAAAAAAAAAAAAAAAAAAAAAAAAAAAATCCACTTGTACCAGAAAAATGTTGAGTACATTATATATATTTGGCAAACTTCACACCGACCAGACTAACTTTGGCCCAATATGTAGATGTACAATACAGCTGTTAAGGAGATTCATGCAATACCCGTCTCTGAAATAAATATGTATCTATAAAATACTGCTGAAATAATGTCAAGCAAGTTGAGTGTTTATGTGAGCTTGGCCATTTTATTTACATATGAACAGAGAGAGAAGTTTAAAAAAAGTGCAGTTAAGCCTAATCTCAATTCAACTGATATATAAACAGTTGCTCTGAAAACTATCCGTTTGCAATCGTTTGTGAAATTGTTTTCCCCAAAATATCCCAACAATTTTTGTTCTCAAGTGCCATATATTAAATGAAATGTATTTTATTTATGGATGCTCTTTAACTGCTGTGGTTCTCAGCATCCCATTCTACACTGGGAGTGAAAGTACATTTAATTTTGCTCGGAGGCCTCTTTCATCAGGTTTCAGGTTCTTTTACCTTCCGTAAATCTACTACATGGGACCAACTGCTTTACTTCCCTTCTAAAGTAAGCCATGCTAAGAAGTTTTATGCATGAAAATATTCAACATTCCCTGTCGAGTTTGAACCCACAACCATGGGTATATAAAGTTAGTAGGGTAAGCCATATATTAAGAATATTTACATGACAAATAAAATATTTATCTTGAATCCTCTGGGAATAGCCTGTGATCACTTCCTTCAAGGAATTCTGTAACATCTTTTAGGTATAACTGGTAGGTCAAGTAATAGAAAAGGTATACTACACAAAAGATGTAGAGATTTTAAAACACACAATGAATTCCAATTATTGTGACATAAGCCATTTCTGGGACATCCATTATTAATGGTTCATACTATTCAATACTTAGGTCCTGTTGATTTTCAGTTGTTTCTCACGAAGGCATGGAAAGTAAATGGAATTGCAAGAACAGGCTTGAGCATCCAGTTCTTAAAACTTCATTATAGCTATTCTCTTTGCATTTATAACAAAATGTTTAATGTAACTATTTCTGTAAAAGTGCATTTCAATAAAAATGAAATACATAAGAATGAAAGCTTTCATATGAACAGTTGGTAGCCACTTTAATGTAGTTTATACAAAGATATCCGATTTTTATCTTTTATTCATTGTTACTGCACTAAATTATTTGAATCTATGTGATTATTTCTGTCAACAAAAACAATGTGTTTAGCGTCACTTGTTTATACAGAGGAGATGGAATTTCAACATGTTTCACATTACATCTTTTTAGGTTGGGTGCTGAGTGTTGAGGAAGGAGACCCAGCTTAATATTAACAGGAAAAATAACATGCTTGGGGACAGTCACTTACACAGCTTTATCAAATATTTTTTTTTTGTACTTATTATATTTATAGATCAGTTTCATATCTAGCACTAACATGAAATATGTTTGGTAACGTTTTTAATGATTTGATGAAAGAATTGGTTTATACTCTTTATGCATTTACTCAGTTTCATGTCTAACACTAGCAGCAAATATTACGTGTCTGGAGACAGTCACTGATATAATGTAATCAAAGAACCATATTATACCCCTTAAACTTCAGAGACTTTTCCACATTTGACACTAAAAGGGAACATGGCTGACACAGCTTGATCTGGCAATTCTTTTCTGCTGATTACATGTGTGAAATAGTTCCATATCGAAGCCTAAGAGGGAACATTAGGGAAAACTTAAAATAAATTGAAAATAAGTGGACAAAGAATAAACCTGAGAAACTTACCTTAGGGATTTTTTGGCATAAATATCTTCATTTGTTCCATCCTATAACAAAATAATTCATTTGTAAATAAAATATTTGCACTTTGAGGCCTGTCCTCAGAATAAACGGGAAGAAACAAATATAAAGACAGTTTTTGTACAATCTACAAAAAAAAAGTTACATTCTTCCATGAAAGTATTTTATTTTATTCTTTAACTTTAAGATGTTTTAACTGAAATAATAAAATATGTAACTGTACAAAAAAAGTCAGTGCTAATGAATTAAAGATGTATTACTGTGTCTTGGTGAATTAAACATGTCAATATATCAAAACAATTAACTTTCAAATTAATAGGATGCTTCAAAAATTGAAATAAACAAAGAGTAGTTTAAGGATAATCAATGTGCCAATCATTTAAACCCTTTACTAATTTTCAACATGCTAGGACATGCCTTAAATTTAGGTACCCCTCATTCAAATCTTTAACTGGGTTGCGACTCAGAATTATTTAAATGTGCCCTAACATTAAAGTTCGTGGAATGATGGTGTGACTCACTTTAAACTTTATGGTTTAGCTTCATGAAAATGTTCTACAAGTTAAACAATTCATATAATGTGGTTTGTTGAAAACAAGTTTTAAAAAAAAATAGGTTAATTATTTTGAAGCTTGTGTTATACTGAGGAGTAGGAGCTGAATTATGCTTATTATGGGTGGAATTTTCTGGTTGAATCACTTGAGAAGCAATACAAGCTGACCCTAAAATCCTATGTTTTTTTTTGTTGTATATGTAAAATGTTTACCATTGAGGAGCAGGTAGAAATTATCATCAAAGAGAAGTATCCCAAAAAAAAATTACAGATGAATGTAATGTGAGGGGTCTTGAACCTGAGCCAGTATTGCATACAAAGTTAACAGATTGCTAGTGAAGTTTAGGGCTAGGTAATGTGGAAGATCTGGGCATTTGAGCACTTTAGAAGAGGTAGTGGAAGGGGTTTTGACAAAGATAACAGTTAAGTGCCAAAAAAAGTCAAATTTATCAAACATGTTTGGAAGACGTTACTCCTTGAACCACAGTATGGAATATCTTGCTAAAATAGGAGTTTCACCAATACAAATTACAATTGTTACACCATTTAATCCTGATTGCCATTTGAAAATGTGCAATTGGCTTTTGACCCAATTGGGGGTTCTAGAGTATGTTCTACAGTTATGTTCTCAAATATAAACAGTTATGTAAATGGTGAAGTGATGCAACTTAACTTTTGCTATTGGCCCAACAGTAAACCGCACAGTTGCCCTCCATAGTGTAGTGGTTACCATGCATGCTAGCCTCTCAAATATCCAAGGTCATAGGTTCAAATCTGGTGGAACGGTGGGTTCCTTCAAGCGTAAAAATACTTAGCATGGTTCCTTTGGAAGGGAAGTAAAGCCGTTGATCCCATGTCAAAGATTTACAGCACATAAAGTCTGATAAAGAGGTAGCTGAGCAAAATTATATGGTCTTTCACATCAAATATAGAATGGGGCTCTGAGAACCAAAGGATTACAGTGTTATAAATAAAACTCCATTTCCATTCCATTAAACCTCTCTGTTTATTAGCATTAACGATCAAGAAACTAATTGTATCATAGTTTGGTGGTGTTTATGAAAAGACTGGAACATAGGCCCCTACTCCTTCTCTGGGACAGTTAACAGTGTACTTCATTTTGCATATTAGGAGATGAATTACTATCTGATTTGGATTTGCTGGATTTTTGAAAGTCAGATTGGTGCAACCCCACACTATGACACAAAAGTTTATGATTGGCTATATAAATCTACCCATTAAATTGATTACAGCAAAGACCACAATCTCTGGATTTCAACCTGATGGCCAATGCTGTGTGGGTTTATGTAAAATCCAAACTTTACACACTCAAGTTCAGGGGCTAAAACCATCTATGAGAGTGCATCACAACTGCACAACTGTGTGCTTTCTAGTAACCTTGACTTGATAACCAGCATTCTGCAGAGTATTGGAGACCATTTTAAATTGTTTTGACTTACACAAAAACAATATTGAATATGCAACACAAATACATTAAAATCACTATGGTAAGAGACTTTTGAGACACTATGGAGAGGTGTATAGGTATAAAATCTATCAAACTTTACAACTGTAGAATTTTTCAGTTTTATGCACTGGATATACCAACAAAGGTCTGTTTTAGCTATGGCCAACCCACTCTTTCTCTACTTTGCATATTTGTTTTTAGCTGGTTGGAAATATATATATCTATTCAAAGCTTTCTCCAACATATTTTAAGTATGGTCACCTTATGTAGTTGACATTGTCTCTATAGTGCCTTAACACTAGTACAAGATTCTGTAAAACTGTTACACTTACAAGACCAAGTCATTAATTTTACTGCAGAGACAGTAATGAGGAAAGAAAACAAACCTACAAAAACAGAACCCTCCCAGAAAACTATGTCAAGAACAGTAAGTTTTTTTTTTTGTTTTTTGGCAATGTTGAACACCCACTTTTACTACTTGTGGCACCACAGGCAAACAGTAGGTTTTAATCTAATGTTACACCGGCAATATTCAACACTCATACAGATTAGCCAAACTTCACTTCTCTCTCTTAAGCAAATCAACAAATATTACCTCTAGATGGATTTAACTCATAAATGATATACGGATACAGAAAAGCAAGCATATAAACAATACCACTCCCTAACATCCTCGGAAGACAGGAAGAAGATTAGCCATAAACATCAGCAATATAAACAATCAAATTCATCAGCTGAAGCAGTAAACCAACCTTGAAATACATACAAATTCTAAATCAATAAAACCTTCCAGAGCTCCCTGTATGGGAGAAAATTTTCATCCACAGACACAAACAATGAGTTGTAAAATTTGAAATCCTGCCTACAGATACTAGAATGATGATTGTACCAGCACCACCAGTCAACTTTCAGCTGCAGTTGGAATCAAAGGCATTTCTAACGTATCCTTACAATATCAGACTGTCTTGTAGTACATCTCAGAGAAAGCTAGGTGTGGATGTTCAACAGTTTAGCAACACTACAGTAGAAACTTTTATTTAAAGTAAAATTGAAAAATGTTCACTAAAATCCACCTTTTTTTAATAGTGTTTAATGCTTGCTTTTACTACTATGGCACTGCAGGAGATAATAGTGCTGATACATGGAATGAAGGTGGCAGAAGAAACCGGAGCCCCAGATAAAACCCGCCCCTGCATTGCTTTGTCCACAAATCCCACATGCAGTCGCTTGGGATCGAAGCCTAGCCGCCTGGATCAAGGGCAGTAATCTAACCTTTCGGCCATTGCATCGTCTAAAACCCAATTTATCATAGTTTTAGATAATTACTTATCTTTTAATAATTAAAGAACGTTAAAATTTAACTCTTGTTTTCTTGAGACTCTTAAATATTACTTAATTTGTATATTAAGATGTTAAATTGAGTCTAAAAAAGTTAGAACAAATTATTTAGTTCATTTAAAGAAAATTTCAATTCTTTAGAATGATAATTTTATGTTATTATTTAAATTGAGTTAGTTTCAGTATAACTATTTCCCACAGATGTTCAACAAATTTAAAAATATTTTTGGAGAATACAACATAAAACTGGCTCCAACATATAAATATATGATAAAAAATGAATTGGGCTTCAGCACTAAAGACTCACTGTATTAAGATAACAATATGAAATTTATGAAATAGAATATATTGGAAAAGCCAAGAGGAACTTGGAAAAAAGAGTTGAAACATTTTAGTTGCATAAAATACAAATATCTAGAAAATCAGTAATTATCACCCAATTTGGATGAAAACATCATGACATAAATCCAGAGCCAAAACTCCTAAAACACATAAGATAGCAAAAATTATGAACTTGAAAACACGTTTCCATCCAGAACAACAAGAAGAGAGTCTTATTCCCAGAATCACCATCAGAACAAGAACAGTCTATGAAAAGCTCAGCTTCACCACCAAAAGATCAGTCAATATCTGATTGATAATGAAAGAAAACCAGCCTTCGAAATATGCTCTGGAAATTAAAACATTAATGGGAATGCACAGTAAAATAACTAAACAATTAAGAGTAAAAATACAGCATCACAGTTTTTCCCATGATGTTGCAAATACATTACAGATATAGAAATGGCAAAGTTTGATCTACCAAAAAACCACAAGGACTTAAATCAGAAAAAAAGTTTTTCTATAAATCTGATCAAGAAAATAAAATAGCATGAAAACAGCATGGAGAAACTTTTGCAGACAGAAAAATATATAGAAATTCAAAAAGATACCCCTTGAACATATACAAAATCTTTATATGAAATCTTTGACAGTGTAAAACTAATCAGTGATGAAAACAAAAAGAAACTAATTCCAAGTAACCCTTGCACACCAAGAATATATGGACCACAAGAATACATAAACCAGGTAACAAAATGTGACTTATTGTAAACATCATCAACTCCCCTGCATAAAAACTAGCAAATTGGCTCACAAAACAGTTCCAAACCATACCACCATACAGCAGTTTAAGTATAAAACCTTCCTTTGAATTAAAATAGAGCAAATAACAAAAAAACCTAAGTGATGCTGATATGTTGGTTTCATTTTATGTAGTTGGTTTTCTCCAATATCCCAAGAGAAAAACTACTTTCTGTACTAAAAAAGTGGCTAACTACCACAGACATTTCTGATGAAATAGCAAAAGATCTACTAAAGCTCACTCAATTATGTATTGACCAAACCTACTTCACATTCAGCGGCAAATTTTATTTACAAAAGAATGCCAAGGGAAATCCATTATCTCCAATACATGCAGAGTAATTGAGTCATTTAGAAATCCACATAACCACAGCCTTACTTCCAATATACAAAATCTGGTATAGATATGTAGATGACATATTGGCAGTAGTAAACAGAAAAGCAGTCAAGGATGGCTTTAAATTGTTAAATCTTCCGGATAATTCCATAAATTTCATATAGAAAGAATCAAAAGGCCATGCTTCCCTTCTTGGACCTAAAAATAGTCAGGAACCATAACAAACTAGGATTTGGAATCTATTGGAAAGAAACACAAATGGACATAATAAACAACAGCTGCTTCCCAATTTTACATAGACTCGCCATGATCAACAGTCATGCATTCAGACTGGTAAAACCGACAATTAAGCCTGAAGGAATACAAATTAGAACTTAATGGATCACAGAAATTGCACAAAAGAATGGCTACACAGAACATCTGATTAAGAAGAACATTAAAAACTTTATGAAACAGAAGAAAGCAAAATAAATTAGCATTCTAAAAAGAACAAAATCCGAAACCAGCTTCAAAAAAGTCACTTACCAGCCTTTGGCTACCAAATATATTGAGAGATTCTCAAAAAATGGAACATCAACTTAGCCCCAGTTAATAAGCACAGTTTAAAAAGACCTCCTCCATAAAAACATGAATGATAAAATTGCCTCACTGAAACAATCAGGGATATATGAAATCAGCTGCAACGAATGTGAAAAGATGCATATTGGGAAAACAAAGGAAACATCGGATATGATTTTAAAGAACACATGAGGCATTTAACACATAACTAGACAGATAAGTCAGCTGTAGCATATAATTTTTGGACTCAACCATAAATTTCACAGTGAACCGTAGTTATTTAAATCAGTGCAGAATCTAATTGTATTAACAGTTTGGGAAAATCTATTGTAAAAAACGAAGTCATAGATTTTTATATACCATTAAAAAAAAAGGTCTCACTCAAAATTCATCCACCTAAAGCAGAGACCTTACACACCACTACAGTTCATCAGTAAATCTCCACTGAAGATGATGGCAGTAGCTGCCGAAACATGTACAACGTTACTTATTTCAAGTAGTGAAGTTTAAGTGTGATGCTCTGTTTTTACTTTTATGTTCTGGAAAATTTAATTACAATGTCTTTAATTATCTCAGACTTTTACTGCAAAACTCACCTTAATGTCATCATAAATACAGAGAGCTTCTGTTGAAGTTGATTCCACCCAGCACTGTTCTTCTTTTATTTCTAATTTGGGTTCAAATAATTTGCTGTCTTTACTATAACCCATTACAGGATCTTCTAAAATAAATTCTCTCTGATTCTGAGTATAAACTTTAGAAACCAGAGCTTCTTCTTCAACTTCTCCTTTGGTATCTATATCACAGTCACTGCCACTAATAATAGTTTCACTTTTAACTGTCTTAAAAAATTCCTTGGAACAAAGCTCTCCCTCAATCTGTGATTTAAAGTCTATCAAACAACACTCTTCTTTGATTTCTACTTTGATATCCATTTTATTATAGTGAATGTTCTTGAACAGTTCAGTTTTTGTAATTCAGTAGCAAGTCTATGGAATAAGAAACACACTATTATTAACTCCAAATATTTCAGTGAGTCTGCTTCTAATTATTTAAAACTACATAACATTTCAACTAATACAACAAGTAAAAGCTATTATGGTAATTTGTGATAACATGTAAGCACAACATTTTTAATGTTCAAAACTCAAACTTTGCTTACCTATGGTTTGGTTAACATGGATCTTATAGAAAAACATAATTTAAATCACATTATTCCAAAAGCTACTTTATAGCCTTGGACATACTAGAGATTTTCATATTGTAATATTTATCGAAAAACAGCATTACTGTGAATAATTTCAATCTGTCAGCATCTGATTTTTGAAGAAACTTGTGTTAAGTTAAAATATTTCCAACCAAATCACAGAGAGGATATTTTCTTCATTATTCAAAAATTCAATACCCCTAACCTAAGGAAAAACTTAACTGACATATTCCCAAATTACACAGAATCAACAAAATATAGTTTATATATGAAATGTTTGAGGTAAATTATAGAAATTATCACAAACATGGTCCCAAATACATGGAATGTACATACACATGGATGTGATATATGCTTCTTTCCCAGCAGTAAGCTTTCAAAAATCAGTGTCGGTTTTGAAGTTTCTTTCTTCACTAGTTAGCATAATTGGTATAAGCTTTAACATTACATTATTTTCTAATATTTCACATTTACAATAATGTGGTTATAAAAAATACAATGAGTTTTCTTTAATAAACTCTATCCTTTATCTGCAGTTTTGCCCATCAGAATATTCCTGTCTCCTGCGGCAAATCTGTATATATGGCCCAAACCAATAGTTTCAGAGATAAAGTTCAGCAACATCCAAAATAAATGAATTTCTAAAACCTGAGGCACTTTTCTAATTCCTCTGATTTAACAAATAATCAACTGGTAAAACAATTCCAAATTTTAAAAGCAGCTGAAATGAGAATCATGCCATCAACAGTAAGGTGTTCTATTTCCAAACATTAGACAGGAAATGAAGCAGCAGGCAATAAATCTTATGGAAAAAGTTTCTTGTATCTATCAAAATGCTTCATAATCAAAAACTCTTTGACTTGCCATTACATTTTGTACATAAAATCTTTATATTGCATAAAAAAGAAAATAGGTTTTAAGGAAATGGTTATGTTTTGAGTAAACATGGCTGTAAATTAAAATAAAATTACAAAATTACCATAAAAAGAATAGAGATGCTTCAAATATTTCATAGATAGTATATTGAACAATAATAAAAACTATATGAATTAAAGGCATATTTTTACAATATTCCTGTTAGTGATAGATTTACTAGCAACAGAGGTGCTGGCTACCATTAACTAATTTGTCAAATTCTGAAATATATTTGGTTTTATAGTCAGCTGACAACCAGTTAGCCACTTTTACTGGCAACCATTGACATTTATATAATTGTTGAATGTTTATTTTGACTTAGGTGGGAAAAGTTTCTTTTTGTGAATTTTCCTCTTAGTTTGTATGTAACAGTTTTAGTTAATTATTGGTACAATAATAATGTAAAGGCACTATGAATAATACACTGAAAAAATTTGGCAATATACATCCCTGTTTAGGTATCAAGGTTCCAGAATGGAGTGTCCATATTTGATTTGATTTTTGCATAATATAATATTATGCTCATAACAAAAAGCTATCCCCTATCTTGTGCTACACAGAGTTGTGTTAGTGACTACCTCTGTAACATGTTTGATTTTATATCTAGTAGTTGCCTTTTTCAGGGCAATAGGAATTCTACATTTTATGTATCCAGCAACAAAATGCTGAAAAACGTAATTTAACCAACATGCCTCAAACATAAATTGTATCTTATCATTACATCAGCAAGCACACATCTAAGTGCTCAGAACCCAAACATTCAAAATTAGTAGACACATGGTCATGCTTACTAGGGTCAGCTGATAAGTCCTGGGCTCTCAATGAAAACAGCATTAAAAAAGTTTTTTTTGTTGCTTTATTTGTCAACACAATTTCCAGAAATGCCTATCTGTGTTCCAATTTTATTAAACCATCTCTGTAGTGTGATTTATCAAGGTCCTCAAAATAGCTGTTTTCTACATCAATAACCTCTTTGTTGCTGTGAATTCTTTGTCGTCCAAATTTTTTGAGGTTTGGGAACAGGTGGTAGTCTCTGGGTGCTACATCTCATGAATAGGGTGGATGTTCAAGCAATTCCAACTTCAATTTGCACATTTTTCTCATTGCAATGACTATAAAATAAACTGGAGCATTGCCATGAAGAAACAACATTTTTTTTTTTTTGCCAAATGAGGTTTTTTCTTTTCCTCTGATCACTCAAATGTTGCAGTAAGCTTGTATAGTAGTCACCAGTAATACTTTTACCTTCTCTAAGCAATCAATAAAATAGTTCCCTGTACATCCCAGAAAGCCCTCAGCATAACCTTGTTTGCTGACAAAACTGAGTTTGCCTTTTTTTGAAGTTGGTTCACCTGGCAAAATTCACTATTTTAACTGTGATTTACTTGCTGGAGTGCAGTAATGTATCCAAGTTTTATCCATGGGAATAACCTGTCTCAAAAATTCACTGGGATTTTTATGGTAGAGCTCCACATTCTTAACAAAAACAATTTTCCTTTGCTACTTTTGATCAGACGTCAACAAATGTGGTACCCATCTTGCGCAGACGTTGTGAATATCCAAAACATAACTTAAATATTACCTGCATGTTTTTTTTTAATATGTTTATAGCCTCTGCTATCCCAAATAACTTTAATCTGTGGTCTTCCAGTACTAAACGATGAATTTTTTCAATGATCTCTGGAGTTGTCACTTTTACAGGGCATCCAGAACCAGATTCATCACTAGTGCTCGTACATTCCATTTTAAACTCTGCAACCTACCTTTTAATCATTAAATATGAAGGGGCACAGTCTTTTAATGTACTGTCCATTTCCTTCTTGACTTTTTTAGGCATTAATCCTTTCAAATGGAAGTATTTAATCACTGCTCCTTTTTGCAAATCCTCCATTTTAGTGAAAACTCTTGATTCCATTGTATATGAACTGGAATGTAGTAACAGGTATCAGCTTATTCAGTTTAAAATGAGTATGAGGCTAGTGGAAGCCTTTAGGCCTTAGCAAGCCACTGCAAAATGAAAGGGTCTTATGGTTTTGATTTTTGGTAAAGTTGGGTTAGGTTGGTGTATTTCATTACAAACTAGCTCAAAATAATGAGCATCTGCTAATTTGATTTAAAATTAATATACATTAAGTGGAGGCCATCAGGCCATAGTTAGCTGCAGTAATCCACAGGATGGTCTTGTTTGTAGATTTCAGTGAGGTTATGCTAGATTTAGTGAGTATGTGTGGGTGTACAAAAACTGGATCAAAATAACATATCAGTTTATTTGGTTGAAAATAAATAAGAGGTGAGTGACAGGATGCTGTGGTGAAGTGCTGTGACACATGTACCTTATATTAGTAACTACACAGCAAATTTAAGTTAACATATTGGAAAAACTGTTTAAATTTCACTCTGATAGCTTATAAATATCAGTAAAGAACATTTTAAATGTTGGAAAATATCTAAAATCTTACAACCAAGAAAACTGTACTGAAGTACTTATATATTCTTAACAAGAGTAGCATATTATGAATATTTGTAACAAGCTCACTATAGGCTGTTTCATTTTAAGACAAATTATATAAACATAGAATAAATAATTATTTATCATCGTATATTTCACTCAACTATCAATTATGGCATTGAACTGAATGGGAGTTTAACAAAGAATAATTTGGATTGAATTCTAAAATTAGAAAAGCAAGCTCGACAAAGCATTTATAAATTAAACAGCATAGAATCCTCAAGCAAATACTTTACTCAAAGTGGGATACTAACAGCTTATTGACTCTATATTTATAGAACAATTCTTCCAGTTAAGAAAAAAAATAGAATTATCAAATAGAAAAGTTATATCACTGGAATATTAGAAACATATAGAGCAGTAAAAACTGGCTGAAAATAATCCACTTACTAAGGTACAATCCTATACAACAAAGTGCCACAAGGATTAGAGGTGCTAGAAAAAAATGAAATGGCCTGTTATTTATGGACGCTCTTTAACTACTTTGGTTCTCAGGTCCCATTCTAAATTGGGCGTGAAAGATCGCTTAATTTTGCTCAGAGGCCTCTCTTGTCAGGCTTGAGGTTCTTTTACGTGCCATAAACTTACGACACGGGACCCACAGCTTTACCTCCCTTCTGAAGGAAGCCATGCTAAGGATTTTTAAGCCCGAAAAAATCCATCGTCCTCCGCCGGGTTTGAACCCGCGACCTTGGGTATATGAAGTTAGCATGGTAACCATTTACACCACAGAGGGCGACTGAGAGAGGTGCTAGAAGGATTAGCATTTAAAAAGAGTATGAAAAGTTATATTGTATGGTAGACTATGTAAGAATACTCTATAATGTAATGAATAATAATGATAATATAGAGTAAAACATGTTAACTGAAATGATCCACTTAATAAAACAAAGCCTTTGCATTTGTGAAGTTTTTCTTTAAGTGTACAAATTTTGTTAACTTAAATGTAATCTTAATTATTTATAGACTGTATAAATTAATAATTTGTTATTATGGAATTCATTATTTATATTGTTATAACATAATTGTACTTTTATAAATCTATAATGAACGTATCATTATATCATGTATACTGATTAACAGGGTCAATAAAGAAAAACTGAAAGATATGACCTGAAATCCTGTTAATCTATGGTTTATTAGTGTGCATTTTTATTTAAAATAGACAATTTAGGAGCATGCGAACATGTGCAGCAAAATTTCAAAATTCCTCTATAAAAGTTGGGAATAAATATGAGAATTAGCATAAGAACTTTGAAATCAAGTCCTCCACTAACGGTTCTTTAAATTGTAACATAATTTTCTCAATTTTACTTGAATAAAAACTCGATTTGTTCATTTTTACTCTTATAACAATGACAGTCATATGAAAATGTTAATGAAGAACCAGCAATATAATAAATTTAAAAGCAGAAATTGTAAGAACTGAATAATTTTGCTCAATTCTCACTGATCCTTTTCCTTAATGAGCAATTATCTAATGATATAGAAAAAAAAAAAAAAAAACTCCTTATATCTTTGTGGCAGACTTTAGTTACATTGGATGTTTACAGGAAGGGCATGTTATTTAATACTAATGTATCCTAATTAGTCTCATGTTTGGCATGTTATGGTCTGCAATTCTTTTAGCAGTCATGGTCAACTTAATGACTGAATCCGTCCAGCTAATTCACATATCTAACGTTAATGATGTCGACGTCTATGCTGTGTTCCTGACCATCAATAATTTGTAATGACAGAACTGCTGATAGCCAACAAGGGCAGCCCTGGAGGCTTAGTTTGTAATATTTATGACATAATGAATTACATGGTGGTAGGCAAACAGCATGTTTATGTTATGCATGACATTCAATGTCAAGAAGCACGTGGTTTTGTCATTTGATAATCAAGTGAGTGATGATGAGGTTGTTCAGATGAAATATGCAGGCTGATATTATGAATCATGGAATCAAAATTCCATCAGTGAAAAAGAAAACGAAAAAAACAAAAACAACTGCAATATATAAAATCTATACTATGGTTGATAAATATGGATATGTCTGAGTATGGAGGCAGGCAGTTGTGGAGGTTGAGAAAGGCAAAGGCATAAATGAGATGGAAGGCATGATCTTTTGCTGCACGTTATCCAGAAATTTGGCATTTTTGTTAAAGTTTAGAATTATCTATTTCATGGTGCTTTGAGGCATTGTGGAGAACTGGATATTTGGGGTACATTTCCATGAGCATTCGTTATATTTTGTACCAAAACAATTTTTTTTTTCTGTGCTGGAATTAGTCTGCAAGAGTAGAAAGTTTCTCTTTACCTCCTTTAGCCTGTATGTAATATAACTTCATTAGAAATGCACAAGCTTATAACTTTTAATAGTTTCAGCAGAGAAAAGTAAACTAACACAAGATTTATATGTATCAAGTTTCTTACAAACCTGATTGTTTACATGGTAAATATGTATGATTGTTCCACGATATAATAAAAAGAATTTAAGAAATGAAACTGACCTTAACTCTTGCAGAGCTTTAGGACCCAAGATGATATTGCCTGAACTTGGCATAATCCACCATAGCTATGCTGTAAAGATGCTTTCTTAAATAGCAAAATTTATGAAAATTTGCATGGTAGGGGAATATACAATAGCAGTTATTAAGAGGGAAGCAACCATTTCCGGACTAGAAGTAATGATGTATGGATGGTGACAACAGAAAAAGCCATCAAAAAAATTAGCAGTAGAAATTACTAAAATCCCACACACCTGCATAAAGCAGCATAAGGAAGGGTTTTCTGTGGCTCCTCCAGTTTCTCTGCCACTAATTACATCAATTCCTCCATCATCGCCTTTTGTTTCATCCATTTTGATTGCATTTCACATCAACTACTTCCTCACGCTCATGCCGTGCTGCAAGCCGACCACTCGTTCCAGGTTCTCCATTCTGTAGTTTCGTGACATTGGCTCCCCGAAAGGCTTCTTCAATATAAGCATTCATTGCAAGTAATATTCCTCTTCACACACTTACCAACCCTATCCTCAAAGGTTTTCTGCGCAAATATTGTTTAAATCAACACATATAGATGAATCAATATTGTATAAGAATTATATGCCGGGGAATTTATCTACATATTCAGGAAGAAATGCACAATGAATAAGGATAAAATCATTTGGATTTCAGCCGATGAAACTAACGAAAATTGTGGCCTTTACATTGCTAATTTAATTATTGGTGCATTAAAACAAAAGATTTTTTGTTCCTATTTGATGGCCTGCAAAGTATTACAAAATGTAAGTCATTCTATGATCGCCAGATTTATGAATGAGGGCACTAAAAAGATATTTCCAGAATCTTCTGTAGATGAAAGGCGATGCTGCTCCCTACATGATCAAAACTGGCAAAGCCCTCAAGGTATTTTACACAAACATGATTCATGTGACGTGCTTCGCTCATGGAGAACGTCATCTCACTGCAGTATGATTCACATTTGGGAATGTAAACAAACTGATTTCATCAACAAAGAAAATGTTTCTAATGGCAGTTATCCGCATCATGGCTTACAGAGAAAAACTATAAAATATACCTTTACCTACTAAAACAGGTAACTTGTTGGGGTACCTGGGTCGAAGCTGTGTTGCTTTACAATGAACATTTCAAGGCCATCGAAGGCGTAGTATATATATAACCCATCATTGTTTTGTATTATTTGACGTTGCATTTTTTGACACTTTTCATGCATAATTTAAGCATTTTTATGCATATTTTGAGCTTTTTATGTTGCATATAAAGGTCTCTCTAGTTATAAGCAATGAAGAACTTCTGGTATATTTTGATAAAAACTGTGTGTTTTATTAAACCTTAAAGATCAATAATAGACTTGAGCATAGCCAATTATAATCTACAAGCCAAAAGCTGGTAAACTTGACAACATCTAGCAAAGGCTGTCTTGGCAGCAGTAAGCTTTCTGCTAGAGGCAAAACTAATATTGGTTTTTTATAGAGATAAAGTGGAAACAAAGTTGAAAATTGTATTCTTTATAATATATTTTTATAAGGTTTAATGCACACTTTTACTAGGGCACAGCAGGCAATGACAATGATGATACATGGAAAGAAGACGGAACACCGGTGAAATGCAATGGCAGGGGAAACTGGAAAATCTGAAGAAAACCCACCCTTGCACCATTGTGTTCACCACAAATCCTTCATGTGGTCACCTGGGAGCAAACCTGAGCCACCTTGGTGAGAGGCAAGTGGTCTAACCACTCAGCCATAGTGCAACCTTACTTTTAGCATCTATCATTACACATGTACATGTAATGAATAACATTTCAGTTAAAGGCATTTTGTTGTTGTAATAAGTCTGGATTTGCCACATGCTTCTCCATACAGCAAGGTAAGTAAAAGTAACACATTCAATTTATAATTTCATCATTTACATGGCATGTTGTAAAAATATTATAGCAAAAATAATTAATTCCTTCCTTTTTTCTGCCTGCAGATGCCCAGGAAGTGCTGTGTTCCTATGTGTAGGAGCAATTATGACAGCTCTAAGGTTGTATTAACTATATTTTTATTTCCAACTGATTCTGAAATGTAAGAAAATTGGTTATGAGGCATCCACCGAGAACAATGAGAGCCAAATAAAACCTCAGTAGTATGCATTAAACATTTTGCCAAAGAAAGCTCTGAAACAGGTGGAACTTTTATTAATAGTAGCGATAATTTGATTACATTATTACCAAAATAAATTGAACTGCTGCCAGACGCCTACTCGACTGTATTTTTAGGGCTACCCACATATTTAACAAAAAGTACAAGTATTAAAAGAAAAGACCTTGAGCAAAGGATGGCAGAAATTGTAAGCAGAAAATAAGAAGAGAGTTCTACATGATGATGCTCTCAGGCATGTAGACTTAATAAATACATTTTCAGATATTAAGTTGTATAGTAGCATTTCTGTAAGGCAGATAAATAATAATGGTGAATGTGTTTGTATATTTAAATTAAATATTGATAACATGAACTAAGTTGCTTTGAAATACCGAGTTACACCGAGTAAAGGTAAGACAATATATGGTATTTGTTTTTGTGCATGTGTGTTGTTCATATTTATTTCTTTACAGTAAAATTAAGAAAACTAAGGGAAAAATTAGTAAAATACTTACGAGTTGGGCTACTCTATGTGCACAGCACTTGAAAAACAATAAAAGCCCACTGTTACAAAATAAACAAAATATGGGTTGCTTTCTTTTAGCACAAGATGTTTCACGAAAGATATTTCAAGATTTATAATTTTTTTTTGTATATTATAATCTACAAAGAGTGTCCAAAAAAGTTCCCACTGGAGCAACAGCCAAAAAATGCAAATATTATTTCACTGCAAAATAAATTAAGCAGATTGGGAGAAAGTGCATAAGGAAATACAGAATCATTGGGGTTTAGCTTCGTAGATCATTGAACTTTGCTGCTAAGTCATCTCCATAATCTCCCCAGCCCACATAACTTTTATTTTCACGCAGTATTTCTTTTCTAAACTGCAAAAATATAGCTGTTAGATTATTTTTCCCATTACGCTGTTAGATACCATAGGCCTCAAGTTGACATTTCTGAATAGCGTTGTCAACTCTGGCTTGAAACTATAGACAGCTCTGACTTGAGAAATTCATTTAAAGCTTTGTGATTAGATATTACAGTGAAGAAAAAAAAAAATACCTAGGTAGATTTGAGGATAATGTAATTGACATACATGTTATCCTCTGGTTCTTAAGGTCATGGGTTCAAACTTAATGGAGGGAAATGGACTTTTTCAGGCATAAAAATCCTTAACATGGCTTCCTTCAGAAGGGAAGTAAAGCCGTTGGTACCACTTCATAGATTTATGGTAGAATCTCAAGATTAAGAGACATTTGAGCAAAATTAAGTGGACTTTCACGTACAATGAAGAAGGGATGCTAAGAAACATTGCACATAAAGAGCGTCCATAAATAATATTCAATTTAATTTCCCATATGCATTAGAAATACTTAGGTTTGCAAAGGATACATTTGTGCAAGTTTAATTGGCAGTTGTTCCATATCTATCACACTGTAAAAACTTTCAAGAAATATAACAAAAATGCATTATAACCTTTTTCAGACAAAGTACCTGGTGATTTAAAATAGATTATAGTAAATACTGGCCTCAAGTCTTAATTTTTTTCTTTATTTTCATAGAGAAAATGACCGCTGCAAGCTAAGGAAATATGCCATATTGCACTGCACTGCACACTTGGTTGTCAAATCAGAAGTATAGAAAATAGGTTCACAAGATTAAGTTCTTATTCTTCTTTTGTTATTTATGACATAGTAAGTAAAAAAAATGACTGTAGTAATTCCGCCTACAAGGCCAGTGCAAAAACTGAGGTTTCATCAGTATCTTCAAAAAACAAAAACAAAAAAAGTGGTTCATTTTTTGTCATGCACTCTAACCAATCCTAGTCAGGGTTATTCAGTTCAAGCTGAAATGCTCTCCACTGCGGTGGAACCTGCATCAACATGCCTTATAGCCCCACAAGAAATTTGGAGATCCTGGAGCAACAGCTAAGATAGACGAATCCAAATTCAGTCAGAGGAAACACAACATGGGCATCATATAGAGGGTATGTGGATATATAGAGGCATTTTATAAAAGATAAATATCAAATTTTTCCTCATTCCAGGAAAAGGAGAGACAGGGAAACTTTCTTGCCATTATCCAAAACTGGATCTTATCCAGTACAATATCAACTGCTGGAAGTCTTAGATAGAAGCTTCCAGCACCTCCAAGTAAATCACTTGGTAGAATTTGTGTGAGTACTGATGCAAGTGGGGAAGTTCACTGAGAAAATGTACAAAGAGTGTGTTAGAGAACATATAAAAAAACTGCCAATACTCCATACTGTGTTCAAGAGAAGAATACCAACACTTCACAAATTATCTTGCCGAATACATGTTCAAGTGACTTATGTAGTAGGTAACAGGACTACAATATATGCTGTCAGAAGCAGGAAAATGCTATCCACCACAAGTTTTACTAGCAATATTGGATAATGTGTGCCTCATTGCAAATTTATTTTGCTTTACCCTTCCTCTTTATTACTCAATTTGTATCTTATTTGGTTTTATGCCTCTCAAGTGTTTGTAGTGAATACAATATGTAGTTTATTAAAGGTAAAATTAATTAGTCATAATTTTTAGCAGTGCTATGCCTCCAGCCTTGTTCATTATGCCCTCCAAAAAACATTCGCGGTGCAACTAAATATTCTTATGTTGGCAACATTGAATGGACGAATGATGTAATCGGCGAAGTCAACGCCAAAAACTGCCGAAATGCCTCACTTCGCGCACTAACGAATATGTCTGCACTGCAATAGATACGGAATAATTGCCGCTTACTTTGTGCCATATAAAGCTAAATAACAGAGCAAATCAAAGATATAATAACATTTCATTTTACTTACAGTGATTAAGTATATTCCAATGTAATCTCTTTGCTCATCTCCGATGTTGCAGAGATATGAAACATACACAGTTTAAATGTAGATTAAGTTGGTTCAATTCCTGAAAATCAAGTACCGGCAATCAAAAGCGTACTTTCTCCGGTAAAGGTTCCGCAGGTCGTCCAGATTGAAAATGTTGAAAATACTAACCTGAGCAATAAAAATTCAAATTAAACGTGTTTCTTGTAATAGATGTGATCACTTTCAGTTGCTGTGACCCAACCACCCTCCTTAAATTGAGCCAGTTTCCTACGTATAAAACTCGTAACACAATGTAAGCAACATACTCCATTTTGTAATTTTTACGAACGGATAAACTATGCTACCAACCTATTTTTTCACGAAATCCACGTGTCATCTGTCCTAAAAGTCACATAGCACGTTCTAGTTCAGTTTTAGATTTGAGTCTGTCATTGATCGACTGACCAACATGGCTGCCCATGCAAAAGCAGACAAAACGAAAGGAAGACTACATTTCGCATTGGAAAGAAGAACCGATTTTCCGAAAGTCCATTTTTACCCCTTATTTCGATCCAGTTCATTTACATACACCTAGTCTAACCTAGCGTAACCTAACCTCGACGAAATCTTGAAACCTGTCGTTCAAATGTCCCGTTACCAATAGAAATCTCGCGTTATTATCTTTATAAATGTTGGCAGCCACTTCCATAAAGAATTATAGAGACGAAAACAAAGACAAGCGATCCAAACGGCCGAATAATATACTTTAGGAGGAAATACGCTTTTGTTTGTAACTGTTTTCGGTTTTCAGGGATTGAACTTGTTTGGAAGGTCAACCTAACGTACATTTAAACTGTTTATGTTTGCTATCAACGGTGAGATGAGCAAAGAAATTGTGTAAGAATGTATTTAAGTGTTGTAAGTAAAAGTAAATTTTATTTTTTCTCTGCTTTGTTGTGTTATTTAGTTTTGAATGGATCAAAATAAACGGCAAGTATACTATAACTATCGTAGTGCAGATGCACGCTAAAATTTGCAAAGTAGCATATTTAGGCTGTATTTGGCGTTATATTCAGCGATTCCATAATTCGCTCATGCGGAGTTGCCAGCCTAAAAATGTTAAATTGCGCCGGGAAGATTCTTTTGGAAGGATTAATAATCAAGATTGGCGGGATAGCACTGCAAACGAGCATGTCAACAAATTTCACCTCTGTGTTATTACTGATTCACTACCTATAGTATCTACTACAAGCACTTGAAGTGCTTAAAACACAACAAACAATACAGATTAGTAATAAAGAGGAAAAACAATAATGTAAAATAGATTCACAACTAGGGACACATCATTCATTCACTATAACAAGCACTAAACTTGTGGTGAATATCTCTTTTGGTGCTTCTGACAGTAAATATTGAAACCTGTCATCCATTGCATAAGAACATGTATTTGGCAAGACAACCTGTGAAATGTTTTCCATTCCCAAACAAAGTATGGAGTATTTGCTTAGTCTTTCAATCTATTCTCTATATGTCCATGAGATAGGGATGTCCGCTCCATAAATTCTTTGCACATTTTATCGAACTTCCCCACTTGTGTCAGAACTCACAAATTCCACCCCGTTGCTTACTGTAGGTGGTGGAAGCCTGGAGTGTATCATAAAACTTCTAGCAATCTGATATTATTGTTATTCTGAGTAAAATCCAGTCTTGGATAATGGCAAGCAAGGTTTCTTCTTCTCCTCTTCCTGGAATGAGTAAAAAGTTGGTCATCTATCACTGAATACCTCCAAATATCTACTGACTCTCTATATGATGCCCATCCGAATTCTGATTCATCTATGTTGGTGATTGCTGGCATCCAGTTGATGCAGATTCCTGCAGTAATTAAACCAGTCTACCACCATCTTGGCGTAGCTTTTCAACTTGAACTGAATAACCCAGGTTGAATTAGCTAGAATGTATTACATTATTCAAAAATGAACCAATTTTTCTGGTGAAGGATAGGTAACACTCATGAAACGCCCAGTTTTTGCACTGGTTCTTAGAATTTGTACAGCCTCTCATGCAATTTTCTCAACTATGCCATAAGCAACAAAACAAAAGAAGAATAAGAACTTAATCCTCTGAAATTGGCTAGCTGTTTTCAGCACATTTGGGTTGGCAACCAATTTTTGTCTTGAGGTGGAGTGCAATATACTGTGTTTCTTTAATTTGCAGCCATTATTTCTGTTACAAAATGAAAAGTGAAACTTGCAGCATGGGTTATATTAAACCTTTTCAAACTTTCAACAATATTGATTGAAACACTAACAAAGGTAATAATGCATTTTTGTTATATTTCTTGGCACTTTCTAATATGTGCTAGATATGGAATAATCACCGATTTAATTTAAGCAAAAGTATCCTTTACAAAATAAAACATATTTAATGTAGATGGGAAATGAAATTGAATGTTATTTATGGACGCTCTAACAGCTATGGTTATCAACATTCCATTCTATATTGGGTGTGAAAGATCACTTAATTTTGCTCAGCTGCCTTTTTATCAGGCTGGAGGTTCCTTTACACGCTGTCAATCTATGGCTCAGGACTAATAGCTTTACTTCCCTTCTGAAGGAAGTCAAGTTACAGATTTTTACACTAGAAAAATTCCATTTCCCTCCACTGGGTTTAACTCTACGACAGAGGGAACTAGAGGCAAGCCCTTAGGCCACAGAGGACAACATGTATGTGCGTAACACTACTTATACTACATTCAAATCTCTTTGTGTATTATTTTTCAACTTTTACTCACTATAAAATCCAATTACAAAGCTTTAAGAATTTCTCAAGTCTTTTTTTGATCTTTAAGGTCAGTTTTTATCAAAATATGTGATTAGAATGTTGTTTGTTTTATTTATTTATAATTGTTTTCATTGTTTCCCTAAATATTAGACAAGTAGCATTAATATCACAAAATTCAGAGCTGTCAACATTTCGACAACTTAACATAGGATTGTAGAACAAAGTGAACATGCGCTATATTAGGTAAAGGTTAGTGTGTGCAAATAAACTGATTTTTGTGTATTTAGTTATTAATAATTTCCACTGGTTTAAGCCAAGCAAGTGAGCAAAGTTAGCCAGTGCCCTATTAGGTTAATGTTAATGTGCCTTTGTGTATGTTTGTGAGGCATGCCTCAATAACAAAAGGAGTGTGAAAAGCCAAACTTGGTATCTTCCAAGGATGCGATACTAAGATTTTCCAAGAAAATCCCCAAACCACAAACTACCCTTTTACATGAAAAAATTTTTGTAAATTCTGTTTTTCACAAAAATGTCTTATTGATTTCAATTAAAATACTATATGTTGAAGATATTACAAAGAAAATTTATGTCAAATATGTTTTTCTTGTAAAGTTAACCCTTTTTGAGATATCTCTTGTTATTGGTTTCATATTTTCAATTTTCTGGAAATAGCCTCTGAAGTCCTATTTATTGAGGATGAGTTTTTCAGAATTTTGCAAATCAGTTACACGATAAGATATAGACAAAAACTTAATAAGCAGAAAATGTAGATTTCATTAAAACACATAATTTATGTTGTATATATGTTTTTCTTGTAGAGTTAACCGTTTTTTAGATATTCCTTATTTGTTTCAGTTCTAAACTACCTAACTTTTCTCAAACAGGACTATGCAAAGCAAAACAAACCTGTTTATTCAGGATAAGGTGTGCAGAATTTTGCATAAGAGCTAAACTTTGAGAAATAGAGAGAATCTTAATATGCAAAAAATGTAGTTTTCGTTCAAACACATAATTTATGTCAAAGATGTTTTCTTGCAGAGGTAACCTTTTCGGAGATATTTCTTGTTATTGGTTTCATATTTTCTAGAAATAACCTATGAAGTCCTCTTTATTCGGAATTAGTTTCTCAAAATTTTGCATAATGTTTAAACCTAAGAGATGGAAAAAGGCTAAATTTGTAATAAATTTAGATCTCGTTAAAACATGTACTTTATAACATATGTGCTTTCTTGTAGAGTTAACCCTTTTTGATATATATCTTGTTATTGCTTTCATATTTTGAATTTTCTGGAAATGGCCTCTGAAGATGTCTTTATTGAGGATGAGCTTTTCAGAATTTTGTAAAACAGTTAAGCCATAAGAAATAGACAGAAACCTAATGTGCAAAAAATGTAGATTTCATTAAAATATATAATTTATGTCATATATGTTTTTCTTGTTGAGTTAACCATTTTTAGATATTCCTTGTTATGTGTTTCAGTTTTAAAAACTACCTAACTTTTCTCAAACAGGACTATGTAAAGCAAAGCAAACCTCAATTGTTCCATATAGTGACCAGGTTTTAAAAGATTCAACTGTTGCTGTAGCTTAATGATTTCCCTTCTGCTTACAATAAACCAAGTATTAAGGTCAGTTCTGCTAATTTTTTATGTTAATTATATTGAAAAGTTTATCTTGATTAGCATGATGTAGATGAAAGAATATATATTTTTTTAAGTATAGTTTGTATATGGAACAGCTGGAGAAAGTTAAGTGAATGGAGCACATCAGATTTTTATGGTATTTGGTACTTCTATGTTCTGAATTATTGTTTAGTTTATCACTATTTTTACTTAAAGCATTATATCCATTTCCTTAAAATCAAATTTACTTCACTATACTCTTTTATGCTAACTTCTCATCATTATGCAATATGAAGTTCTTATGAACCAAATGTAATGACAAGTCAAAAAGCTTTGATTATGTCATAAAGCATTTGATACATAAAAGAACCCTTGTCACTTGCCCTATCCACTGTTGTTGCCTCATTTACTTGTCTAATGTTTGGAAATGGAACATGTTATCTGTTGGTGTATAATTCTCATTTCTTTTAAAATCCAGGGGTTGTTTTGTTAACTCAGAGAAATATGAAAACTCACTCGCTTTAGAAATTCATTTTATTTTGGATGTTGCTATCTGAAGAATTGGTTGGTGCCATGTACACAGATTACCTACAGATTTGTCACAAAGGACAGGAGTATTCTGATGTCCAAAGCTGAGGATGAAGGCTAGAATTCATTGAAAAAATCTCATAGTGTTCTTTATAACAATCACATTATTGTATATGTAAAATTTATGCCAGTTACACTATAATTAGTGAAGAAAGAGATTTCAAAGCAGACCCTGATATTTGACATATCACTGCTGGCAAAGAAGCAGATACCAGATCCATGTTTATGTACATTCCATGTGTTAGGAATCATGTTTGTGGTAATTTCTATAATTACCTTAATCATTTGGTTAATTTTGTGCACTATGGGAATACTAATTAGTTGTTAAGTTTCTCCTTAGACCAAAAATATTGAATTTTTGAATAATGAAGGAAATATTCTCTCTTATTTGGTTGGAAATATTTTAACTGTACAAACAAGCTTCATCAGGAACTGGGTGCTGTCAGATTGAAATAATTCACAGAAATGCAGCACTTGCTATCATTCTGTAAATGTTTATTGCAATATGGATATCTCTGCTATGTCCAAAGTTATAAAACAGCAAATTAAGTTTTCGTATAAGATCAAACCACAAGTAAGCACACTATGGAGCTTTAAACATTAAAAACATTGTACACAATGATTATTCCAAACTATCATCATTGCTTTACTTGTTCATGTTAGTTGTCGCCCTCCGTGGTGTAATGGTTACCATGCTGACTTCATATACCCAAGGTCGTGGGTTCAAACCCGGCGGAGGACGATGGATTTTTTCGGGCGTAAAAATCCTTAGCATGGCTTCCTTCGGAAGGGAAGTAAAGCCGTTGGTCCGGTGTCGTAGATTTACGGCACGTAAAAGAACCTCAAGCCTGATTGAGAGGCCTCTGAGCAAAATTAAGCGGTCTTTAACGCCCAATTTAGAATGGGACGCTGAGAACCACAGCAGTTATAGAGCGTCCATAAATAACATGACATTTTGTTCATGTTAGTTGAAACGTTATGTAGTTTTAAATAACTAGAAGGAAAACTTGTTAAATATATTGGGTTTGTAATAAGAATAATTAATAAATAAATAATGTGTTTCTTTTTCCAGAGATTTGCTACGGAAGTATAAAAATGGAACTGTTCAAATGAATTTACTATAATAAAATGGATATCAAAGTAGAAATCAAAAAAGAGTGTTGTTTGATGGACTTAAGTTCACAGAATGAGGAAGGGTTTTGTTCCAAAGAATTTTTAAAGACAGTTAAAAGTGAAACTATTTCTAGTGTTAGTGACTGTGATATAGATACCAAAGGAGAAGTTGATAAAGAAGCTCTGGTTTCCAATAGTTATTCCCAGAATCAGGTAGAATTTATTTCAGGAGATCCGGTAATAGGATGTAATAAAGACAGCAAAGGCAATGAATTATGTAAACCCAAATTAGAGATTAAAGATGAACAGTGCTTGGTGGAATCAACTTCAACAGAGGCTCTCTGTATTTACGATAACATTGAGGTAAGTTTTGCAGTAAATATCTGAGTTAATGACATAATTAAATTTTCCAGAACATGTTTTGGACGCTGGTTTTCATCCATTATCAATCAGATATTGACTCATCATTGGTGGTGAACCTCAGCCATTCACAGATTGGTGATGGTGATTCTAGGAATAAGATTCTGTTCTTTTTATTTTGGATGGCGATTGTTTCCAAGTTGATAATTATTGTCATTGTGTTACGTGTTTTAGGAGTTTTGTTTCTGGATTTATGTCATCAGTTTTTAATTTTCATGGGTAACAATTACTGATTTTATAGATATTTGTATTTTATGCAACTAAAATATTTCTTGTTCTCGACTCTTGTTTCAAAGTTCCTCTTGGGTTTTCCAATATAAATGTTGCATTCTATTTGATAAATTCCATATTTTATTTTATCTGATGCAGTGAGTCTTTGGTGGTGGAACCAAGTACATTTTTATCATGTTTTCATAAGTTAGAACCGACTTAATGTGTGAATCTGTTAAGCAAATTTGGGTGATATAATTTTATTTAAACTACTTCATAATAACAACACAAACAGCCAGTGTGCTGCCGAACTTCACCATTCACATAAAAAGTGTTTTTGTCTGAGAACATAACTCTAGACAAGTACTCTTGTTAGTTAGTTGATAGTGTTTAACACTCACCTTTACTACAAATGATACTGCAGGTGATCACACTGATGAAACATGGAATGAAGATGGAGGACTAGTGGATTGTGATGGCAGGGGGAAACCTCAAAAGCCAATTGCACAGTTTGGTATGACAATCAGGATCATCTTCTGACACATGATGCAACATTTGTAATTTGCAAGAATGAAACTTCTATACTAGATATCCAATACTGTGGTTCAAGGAATGCGTACTTCCAAGCCTATTCAACAAGTTGAATTTGTTGGACTTGTTATTATCTTTGCCATATACCCTTCCTCTTTAAACTTCTCAGATGCCCAGATATGCCATGCTACCTAGCCTTGAACTTTGCTAGTAGTACATCAACTTTGTGTGCAACCTGGCTAACTTTCAGGATACCTGCATTTTGGGAAAATTCTGTCTTCGCACAAAGGAGATCAATTTCTATCTGCTCCTCAGTGGTAAACATGTTACAGTTACCCTTGGTATCACTGTAATTAATTTTCACTTTTGAACTGTTTTCAGCAAACCACAATTACTAATTTGTTGAACATTTTCATGTAAAGTGAGCCATCTATCATTCCATCAACTTCACCATTATTATTTCTGAGGTCCTGATTCACAATCCTGTTGAGGATATGGGTGAGGGTACCTAAAGTAAGTCCTAACATGTTATAAATTAGTTGAATGGTTTGAGTGACTTTCTGGCTTGTTAACTTTAAATTACCTTTGTTTATATCTGTTAAAATAATCCATGTGTGGTATATTGACAAATTATATTCACCAACACATAGAAATACCTTTTTAGCACAATAGCATGGAATGTTCTAGTCCAGGAACAGAGTTTTAAAATAATTAGTTTAAATTCAAATAAGAATGTAATTTTTCTTCGTTACATGCCCTTTGTATGAAGCAATTTCTATTTGTTTATTTTACATAAACTGTCTCCATATATTTTTGTCCCATTTTTCTGATGACAGTGGTCTCAAGGTTCAAATATGTAATTTACATGTAAATTATTCTGTTATAGGATGGAACAAATGAAAACATTTATGCCAGAAAATCCCCAAGGTAAGTTCCTCTGGTTTATTATTTGTTCACTGACTTTCAATTTTTTCTAAGTTTTCCTCACATTCCTTCTTAGTGTTTGGTATGAAACTATTTCCTGCTCTTACCCTGCAGAGGGGAATTGCCGAATCAATTATGACTTCTTTGTTTCCTTTTAGTGTTCAATGTGGGACTAGTTATGAACTTCAAGGTTTATAACATTGTTCTTTGATCAGATCATATCAGCAGCTATCCCTATATACATTATCCTATTCCCTGCTAATGTTAAATATGGAACTGAATACAAGCATAAAGAGTATAAAATAGTTCTTTAATCAAATCACCAAATACATTATCATATTTCCTTTTATTGTTAGACATGGAATTGATTTCTGAACTCAAGGAGTACAACACAATTGTATATATAAGTATCTGCTCCCACATATTCCAGTTAGTGTTAGATATTGCACTGATCTTTGAACATGAGAATTGTAAACACTAATACTTGATCAAGCTGTAATTCCTATCATCATTCTGTCTCCACTCACAAACAAGTGAGGCTAAACATGCGTTTGTCAACATAAATAATCACATGCATTCAAATAATCATGTGCACTTATCTTCACAGACCAATTAGCTCCAGTTGTTGACGTTTGTTGTATGCTGGTTGTTTATTAGAGGTGTGACAAACAGTTATTTTCATGTAACAGTTACAACTGTCATGGTTGCAGTGTGATAATGGTTACATGTAATGTTTACCAGTAATGATTAAGTTATTTAATATAATGGTTATTATGTTAGTAATTACATTACATGAAACAGTTTTCAGTAACAAGTTATTTGCTTTAATGATTATCAGATTTTTTAATAATAGTTACCAGCAGCCCCTTATTTAGGTAATGTTATGCTCATGGACCCAACAATTCCCCCCCCCCCACCCCAACAACAAACTTAGGTAGGCAATTCTGAAAAAAAAATTAGCAGCAAAATTGCAAACAGCTATTTAAGATATGTACATTAAAGAAGAAATCTTTGAAAAAAAAAAAAAAATATTGTACAGATCTACGGTAAGTTACCTTGAGTTCAGAGCAAATAGATTTATTGCAAAGTGTCCAAAATTTGGGATTTGTTAACCCCCCTCCCCCCCACACACATGCATGCGCACTTGCACAGGAGAAGCAAAAAAATAATTAATATTTCAGTAAAAAATGTCAATAGTTCAATACTTCAATGGCTTTCTTTTTGCCTTTTTATTAGCAAAAACACATTTGTCACATTCTCAAAGACCATTTTCACAGATCATTTTCTATTGCTAGTACAGCCAAGTGATTCAAACACCTCCTGAACATGCATATTTGAAAAGGATTGTTCAGCAGAACAGTTTATTACTGGTGTGCTCAAATAAGTTTGAAGAGCAATCCTGATATTGGATAAATATAGAGGAGATATTTCTCTCTTAGCAGTTTATTTAAGACAGGCAAAGAAGGACTGTTCTCATATCTAGAACTCAAATGGAAGCTTTTAAGATGGACCAACTCTCTTCCTCTATATCCTCAGAGTAAACATTCTACAGCATTACAGAGTTCATCAAGGTACATTTTCCAAACTGATTAAGAATGAGAACTTTCAGAAAGCTCTTTGCAGACACCAAGATGCTTCTTGAGCTGTGTGGATAATCTGTCTAATATAATTAAAAAATTGGTCTTCAATATGTTGTCGTCAGATTTGCAAACCACAGTTTCATTTTCTGACATAAAGTCATCAAAAAATGTCTCATCTCGTCACACGTTTTTCTTTTGTTTCACTGACTCATACAAGTTGCATAGTCTCAAGCTTTCTCTCCTCCAACTTTTGGTGTACTTCAAAAGACTTTGTCATCTCATCTATGAAAGTTAGAAGTGAAGAATAAAGTTGCACTACTGCATATATGTCAACTTCTTCTGACTGTGTGTTGTACTCACTGCATTGAAACATTCTAAAATATCCCCCCCCCCACACACTGTAGTCATAAATGTTATTTCTTTACAGTAAAACTTTTACAATATCCTAGTTGCTTCTGACTTGATCATAACTTTCTGGCTTTCCTCTTCAGAAATGTACTTAAAGAGCTTTATTGATTGTATCCCAATTAACATTTATGTTTTTGCTGGCATCTTCCTAAGCTGACCATTCTTATAATGCAGAGAGAGTTTAAACTCAAGTTTCCATCTTCAAAATTTGACCATAGAATTTTCCAGCATTCTATAGATGCCAAAAAAAATTGTAAAGTTTTTGTAGCAGGTCAAAAAATGTTGTATCCATTTTACTGCATGTGGCTTCACTTGATCCTACCAGATTCAGGGAATGAGTTCAGCAAGGGATGAAAAATGAAAAAGAAATTGAAGGACTTGATTTGAGTTTTTAGACTATAGAGGTTTCCAACATATATGCAGCATTATCATAACTTTGGCCATGGCAATGTTTTATATCTAATCTGTGGGATTAAGTACTGTATCTGTTAATTATTTCCTGGCATACCTAGCATTTCTCATAAACTGCTCTTGAGGTACACCACCTTTATTCACATACCTTATAATGAAATTAACTGATCACAGTATGAAACATCAGGGGTAGTATCCAAAATAATGGAGAAATACTTTGCATCAACTATTTTCTTTATGATCTCTTCTGTGACAGTATTCTCCATAATATTTATAATTTCTGCCTAAGTGCTAAATGATAAATATGAGGTGTTTGCTTTACCCAGGTTTCCATATTTAACTAACTTGCTAAGAATGGATCAAATTCAGCTATCAGCTCTAAACACTTCATAAAATTACCATTCCTTAAGGAAGAACCGAACTTCATCTCCATGAAAAGACAATCCCCTTGATGAAAGTTTTTTCACTACAGTCAATACCCTCTGTAGTACATTTCTCCAACGTACTTTACTTCTGCTAATAACTGAGATATGCATTTTTTATCAATTCTACATAGAGAATGTTCTCTTTCTTTGAAACTTATAACACAGTCACAATGTGCACTGTAATTTTCATGTTCAGTTACCCTGTTTTAGTAATGCATTCAGTCTAGGTAGGGTGGAATGGTTTGATTTTGGACATGGTTTTAACTTCATGCAAGGTATGATTGAAATTTTTTATTTAAGAACTTATGGGATATGATTTAATTTTTCTGTATGTTTATTCTTGTAATAGGTTTTCCACCCTGGCATTATAATTCCAGAATAATGGATTTGCCACCTTTGTCTTTTAATATATAAAACTGTTTTGGATCTTATGTCCTTAAGCACTGTTCCCCCCAGGGGCCTACTTTGGTAGGTACGTTTGGCACACCCGGGGGTTCCCAAACCAACCTTGACTCCCTGTGTGGCAACCTCTGAGTGGTGAGGGAGTCAGTAGGTCACAATGCCAACCCATGTGTAGGCCATGGAGACCTGTGTCAGTAGAAAGGAATATCCTGGTTAATTGAGGGTTGTTTATCTGAGACTGGGCTTACATTTTTCAGTAACTGGGGAGGGTGCACAGCCTAATACACCACTTTGGTTTCTGATTAGCTTAAACGGGAGTCTAGGGACTAACCCACCCCTAGTCAATCAGACAGGACTAGGTCTTTTTACCAAACAGGGTGAGTGGGATGGTGGGCCTGCTATATCCCCTGTGTAGCCCTTTCACCCCAGTGGGGTGACCCCTTGTTGGGTTCTTGGGTGGGTGAGGAGCACTGGGGGATAAAATTTAGCACCATATTATGGAAACCAAAACAAAACAAAAAAATAATTTAATATGCAGAAAAGAAGTAGTCAAGTCTAGTGGTCCTTGCTACTTAGTAATAGAGGAAAGGGGAAAATTTAGATCGGTTAGCCCATTTACCATTCAAAAAACAATAAGAAGGTCCAGTGAAGTCCTGTACTCGATCTCGTAATGGCACACTCCTGGTTGAAGACGTATCAGCATCCCAGGCAGCAAAATGATTGCACGCAAGTCTGCTAGGCAGTTACCCTGTAAAGGTTGATATGCACAAGACCATGAACTCCTCGTGCGGGGGGTGTTCACCACCCGCGCATTAGGCGGTTTGTCCAATGAGATTCAGAAGGAGCTTGCAGTACAAGGCGTTACAACAGTATATCGGGTTTAGCGCAGAGTTAATGGTGAATTTATGCCTACCCGTTCCCTGTTCCTTACCTTTGACCAGGTAGATCTCCCCCAAGGTATTAAGGCAGGTATGAAGCCATCGAGTACGGCCATACATCCCGAACCCGGCTGTATCTAAGCCAGTCCCTAAGCGGGAAATCGCAACGCCGACCTGCGATATAAACGGCGCCACAATTGCAGAAAAGATTCTCGTGGACAGACCACTAACCAGGCCCACAGGATCCACATCTACGTCGGCGTCACCATCTGCCTCTTCCACCTTTATAAGGCCTATTCCTGGAAAAGCGTCATCTAAACCTTCTACCTCGGGCAGTAAGTCAGGCGTAACCGTCGAATATTCCGCACCAGTGAGGAAGGAAAAGTCCACCATCTTCTCTGCGCAGACCCTCTTCT
This sequence comes from Hymenopus coronatus, assembly GCA_030762935.1. NCBI lineage: Eukaryota > Metazoa > Arthropoda > Insecta > Mantodea > Hymenopodidae > Hymenopus > Hymenopus coronatus. Next base: position 28,460,288 of record CM060899.1, on the reverse strand, counting down.
GAAGAATCTTTCAGGGAGAGAACTGGTCGGCGACCACCATCTTCGCCGTTCAGTACCTTTAATCGGTTCGGGAACCTCGAAAGAGGAACTCCCCCGTGAAGGATATGGACCAGGACGATTCTGCCGTCACTGCCAGCAGCAGGATTGTGCCACTAAAAAAAAAGTGTTTGTCCGACAGCTAAGAAAAATAAACTAAACTGACCAGCACAGCCGAATATGCAGAAACGCCTTTCCATTTAACTCTTATCCCATACAATTGCCCATGGCTATCCTACAGTGGAACATAGTGGAATTAGATCACATCGACCAGAGCTTGTATTGTTGCTCCGCCAGTATCAGCCATTGGTCGTATGCTTTCAAGAGACCAAGCTCCGCCCCCAAGACCACCTTATAATAAGGCAGTACTCTTCTGTCTGGTGTGATTTATCGCCGGCGGCTGGTGTCCCTGCACATGGGGGCACCATGACTCTTATCAGAGATGATATATTCGACGAATCTGTACCCATACACTCGGGCATACAGTCTCTCAACTAGCTTCATCATTTTAGTACCTATTGGTCTCCATCTGATGACCACTCGGGCGCTCATTTAGGGGAATTCGTCTCCCAGCTGCCACCTCTTCTGTTGGTGGGGGACGTGAAGGCCCACAATCCCCTTTGGGCTCTCCTCGGGCTTGTGCGAGAGGTCCCGTAATCATCAATTTCTTGAACAAAACTAATCTCCCTCTCTTAAACACCAGAGAGCCTACATTTCCTCCTGACGCCTTCAATAGTTTTTTTTTTTTTTTTTTTTTTTTTTTTCCCACCTGGATATCGCAGTTTGTTCTCCAGAGTTGGCAGTTTCTTTACAATGGAATATCATCTCTGACTTACATTCTAGTGACAACTTTCCTATTCTTATTTGTTTCCTAGCACCGGATGTATATTCCACACGTTTACCTAGATGGCGCTTAGAACAGCCCCACTGGAACCTTTGTTCTAGCTTGGTCGTTTTTCTCTAAAACGCGTATGACTCGGTGGATATTTTAGTCCAACACCTCACCGAGACAATTATCTCCGATTCCGAGCATTCTATTCTGCGCTTAACTGGATGCCCCCGTCGATTTCCTGTCCCTTGGTGGACGGATGAATGCCGGAATGCCATTCGCGCTCGCAGACGTACTCTCAGAGCTTTCCAGCATCGCCCTACTTTGGCTAATCTTATACAATATAAAAAGCTGCATGCCCAATCTAGACGAATTACAAACGATGACAAAAAGACATCATGGAGCAACTTTGTAGCATCTTTTACTCCACACACTCCTGCCTCTGTCCCCCCAGGGGCCTACTACGGTAGGTACGGGTTTGGCGCACCCGGGGTCCCGAGCCAATCTTGCCTCCCTCAGTGGGCAACCTCTGGGTGGTGAGGGTGTCAGAAATTGACAACGGTTAGCCCATTTCTTATTCAAAAAGGTCTAGATAAAATAGTTGGTACGGTAAAGTCATGCACTCACTCTCGTAAAGGCACGCTCCTGGTTGAAACAGTCTCCGCATCCCAGCCATCAAAACTATTGCGAGCAAATATGTTAGGCAGTTACCCTGTAAAGATCGCTATCCAAAAGACCTTGAACTCCTCGCACGGCGTTGTCACCACCCGCGCATTGGACGGGTTGTCCAATGAGGACATTCAGTAGGAGCTCTCGACACAAGGCGTCACCTCTGTGTGTAGGGTTCAGCGGAGAGTTAATGGTGAATTTGTGCCTACCCGTACACTGTTCCTTACCTTTGATCGGGTGGATATCCCTCAAGGAATTAAGGCAGGGTACGAAGTCATCGAGGTTATGCCTTACATCCCGAACCCACTGCGATGCTTTAAATGTCAACACTTTGGGCACACTAGCGAGTTTTGTAGTGGTCAGTCTACATGTGCCAACTGTGGAGATGTCACGCACGACGAAGGTTGTATATGGACTCCGTGCTGTGTTAACTGCGGCGGTGATCATCCATCTAGTTCCCGTGACTGTCCCCGTTTTGGAGAGGAGAGAGCGATCTAGGTAGGGGATCCGAGTGAAACAGAAGGTGTCCTTCTCGGAAGCTCCTGCGAATCCACAACTCTCAGTCCCACTGTCCGGTACCTACAGGCTGGTTCTAGCTAAACTAGTACCGAAGCGGGAAATTGCAAGGCGCACCTGCGATATCAACGGGCGACAATTGCAGAAAAGACTCTCGTAGCCAGACCACTTACAAGGCCCTCAGTTTCCATTTCTTCTTAGGCTTTACCATCTGCCATCGCCACATCTGCCAGGCCTACAGCAGGAAAAGTGTCCCCAAGCCTTCGACCTCGGGAACAAAGCCAACCATAACCGTTGCGAATACTGCAACTGCGAAGACTTTTAAGACCAAATATGTCCGGGCCGACTTCCTGAAAGATAATGCAAAGTCTCGCCTCCCAAAACATCCAAGGGACGTAAAAGCCCACGCCACTCTCCGCGTAGATCCTCTTCTGAGGAATTTTCTGGGGAGAACACAGATCGGCGACCACTATCTTCGTCGATCAGTACCTCCAATCGGTTCAAGATTCTCGAACGGCCAGCGCTTAAGCGGTGTGATCGTGCTACTGAAAAAGGTGTTAGTCCGACGGGGAAGAAATACAAACTAAACCGACCAGCACAGCCAAATATGTAGATAAGTCTTTCCATTTAAAACTTTTCCTACAATAATCCCATGGTATTCTACAGTGGAACATATTGGAATTAGATCACATCGGCGAACATAAATTGTTGCTCCATCAGTGCCAGCCTCTGACCGTATGCTTGTAGGAGACCAACCTACGTCCCTAAGATCACCCTAAAATAAGGCAGTACTCCTCTGTCCGGTGTGATATATGTGTGTCGGATGGAGTTCCTGCACATGGGTGCACCATGATTCTTATCAGAGGTTATCTTTTTTTTTTTTTTTTTTTAAATACGGTACCGGAGTCTGATCGGGACTCCGGCACTGTATACCCTACTTTTATTTACCTATTTTACCTTGTTTTTCTGTATTATTACTGGATTGCTGTTTTCTTACTTTTACAACACAAACATATAACATCCATGCCCAAGGCGGGACTCGAACCCACGATCCCCAGCGCTACGAAACACCAAAGCGGGACGCCTTGGCGAGCGCGGCCATGGGGACCGGCTCTTCGCCGACTCTGTACCTATTCAATTTGACATATAGTCCATTGCTGTAAGGATTAAGCTACCTTCCCTCTGCTTCACCATTTGCAGTATATATGTCTCTCCATCTGACGGCCTCTCGTGCACTGTTGTAGCAAACATAGTATCTAAGCTACCAACACCTTTTCTGCTGGTGAGGGAAGTGAATGCCTACCACCCACTTTGGGGCTCCCCTCGAGCTTGTGCGAGAGGTCAACTAATCGCCGATTTCTTTGATTCTATTCATCTATCTCTCCTGATCTCTGGAGAGCCTACATTTCTTTCTGGCTCCTTCAATAGTTTTTCTCACCTGGATATATCAGCTTGTTCTCCACAGTTGACAATGGAATATCATATCTGACTTACATTCTAGCGACCAATTTCCTATTCTTCTTTGTCTCTTAGCACAGGATGTATGTTCCACCTGTTCACCTAGGTGGCACTTAGAGCGGGCGAACTGGAGGCTTTATTCTGGTTTGGACTATTTTTCACTTCCACAAGTAGGACTCGTTGAATTTTTGATTGACTTTTTCACCATGCTGGAGCTAAAACATGCCCTCTCATCTTCTCGAAACTCTGCGCCTGGTCCAGATGGTATCGACGTCGAAATGTTGCAACATCTGACTCCTGAAGATAAAGCTTTCCTCCTCGTGGTCTATAATATCGTCTGGGTAGATGCCACTTTTCCAACTTAGTGGCGGGAGGCCACCATCATACCTATTTTGAAGCCTGGAAAGAACCATCACCTTTTTTCGAGTTATCGTCCAATTTCCCTCACCAGCTGTGCTTGCAGGGTGATGGAACGCATGATCATTGAACGGATGGTGTAGTTATTGGAATCTCAGAAGATTCTGACCAGCATCCAATTTGGTTTTCGAAGACGTCGATCAGCGGTTGACCAACTTGTGTCGTTATCGACGCAGAACAAGAATGGCCTTCTTCAGTATTGTCAGACGGTTGGGATATTTCTTGAGCCCGAAAAGGCTTATGCTGGTAGGCAGGGATTTTATGCTCCCTCCACTGGTGGAATATAGGTGGACGTTTACCGTTGATCATTCGGGACCGCTTTTTCCCAGTAAAGATCAGGTCGGTTTTTTCTAACCATTTTATTCAAGAGAATGGAGTGCCGTAGGGCTCGGTATTCAGAGTGACGCTGTTTGCTATAGCGATAAATTCCATATCGCATTGTATTCCCCCAGGAGTCTTCCTGTTTATTCGTGGATGACTTTGTCATCTTCTGTACCTCTCAGTGTACACAACTTTTGGAACGCCGTCTCCAGCGGTGTTTGGACAATCTTTATGATTGGAGCTCGAAAACTGGCTTTTGTTTCTCACCTGAGATGACAGTCTGCGTTAACTTCTGGTGTCGTAGTTGGCGAATGACTCCCACTCTTTAACTTGGACCACACTTACTCCCCTTAGCAGATGAAGTGAGATTCTTGGGGTTGGTATTCGACTGAACACTATGCTGGTCATCACATATAGCAGAGCTTAAAGCGCGGTGTGGCCGTTCTCTAAATATTTTAAGGATACTAAGTAGCAAATCTTGGGGTGCAGATCGGATAGTACTGCTTTGTCTTTATCGTGCACTGATCCGATCTAAGTTGACTATGGATGCAAGGTTTATTGTTCTCCACGACCATCTGTGCTGAGACGTTTGGACCCTGTCCAGCATCGGGGCATCCCTGTGGCTGTTGGCGCCTTTCTAACCAGCCCAGTTGTGAGCCTCTACGCCGAATCGGCAGAAACCCCTCTGCGGTTTCGGCGTGATGTGCTGTTAGGAAATAATGGCTGTGCCCTTAAGTGCATGCCTTTGGATCCGACGTTTACCCCTTTCTTCTCTACTGAGCTGGACGCACGTAATCACAACCACTTACTTAGTTCAAGGCCTGCAAGTTTCCGTTTCCGTGAGCTGATTCGCAAACACAATATTGTAGTGCCTCGCATGTTTCCGAAGGGGGAACGGGTGTACCCAACTTGGGTACGTACTACCTCCCACGTAGATATCGGGATGGCTTACGGGAAACCTCCGCTGCCTCTGTCTAGTATTCTACTTGTTCTTTAGAAGTTTTATCCAAAAAGCAGTGGCCGATCTTTTATTTACACCGATGGCAGTAAGTGCAGTGATGGTGTTGGATGTGCCTTTGTTACTGGTACCGCACCCCATAGTTTCGGTCTGCATATTAACACGTCCATTTACACTGCAGAGCTCTACCGAGCCATTCTGTATGTTCGCCGCAGCAATTTGGGTAACTGCCTTATTTTAAGTGATTCTCTTAGTGCCCTTCAGAGTGTGCGAGAATTGTGCAACCACCACCCTCTCGTGCAGGAATTCAGGATCTCCTGCACGTTTTACACACCTTAGGCGTAAATGTGAAGTGTGCATGGATTCCCGGTCACGCTGGCTTGCCCGGAAACGACTTAGCGGACTCAGCGGCAAAGACGGCAACTACAGAACCCAGTATCAACATTTCTTGTGAGACATCGGAGTACTTCCGGCTTGTTGTGTGGAAGTTGGTGATTTCGTGCTGGCATAAAGTGTGGTCTGCTCTCCGTGACAACAAGCTCTCAGTAGTGAAGGACCTTCCAGTGAACTGGGTAACCCCCTCACGTACCTCTCGTCGTGAGGAGATCATATTGGCTCGGTTACGTTCTGGCCACTGTCTCTTTACACACAGGTATCTGCTTCAGAGGAAATCTGTTCCAATGTGTGTACTCTGTAGACAGGCACTGTGAGTCTCATGCACTGCTAGAGTGGGCTCGTCTAACACATTTACGAGCCGCTCTGCATATGCCGGGGACTCTCAGAGAGATCCTAGCAGATGATACCGGAGCGGTAGCAAGGGTTTTTAATCCTTTATCTGATGTACCTTTTAATCTGCAAGTTTAGTTTTACCTTCCTATTTATTGTTTTATTTCTTTTGGCCTTTGGTAGCGTATGGGTAGCTTAGGTTCTATACGTTTTAAAACTTTTATCACGGAGGAACTGGTTTTTAGTTCCGTCTTTTTAGTGTCATTTTTATTAACCTTTTAGTTTCTGTATGTTCAGCCTTGGACATTTCTATTTCCAGTGGGTTTTATTGGTGAATGACCCTTTTTTTTATCCATGTTTTAATTTTCCATGACGTTTTAATTGCGTACGGAGCCACGCCTTATTTTTATGGGCGCTAATGACCTAGCTATTATGCGCCCCTAACCCCACTCATCATTATTATCCTTCCTCTGTTGCATGAGATAAGTTACGGTGTGTAGCTGAAAACATCTGCAGGTCCTGTGGTTGATGCATTTGACGTAGCTAACACTCTTGGCAGTGCTTTCGCTCAAGTGTCTGGGTCAGACAACTATTCTCCTGAGTTCCCTCCAATTAAGGCTATGCTGGAATCTCAAGAGTTCGCCTTCCGCTTTGGAAACCTTGAAGACTACAATCACCTTTTCACCCTGGCGGAGCTAGACCATGCACTTTCATCTTCGCGAAGGGCTGCACCAGGTTCAGATGGACTCCACGTCAAAATGTTGAAGCATCTTTCCCTACGGTAAGGCTTTTCTCCTCGAGGTCTATAACCGTGTGTGGGTGAATGCCACTTTTCCATCTCAGTGGCGGAAGGCCACCATCATACCTATTTTGAAACCTGGAAAGGACGGTCACTTTCCTTTCAGCTACCTCCTATTTCCCTTACCAGTTGCGTTTGTAAGGTAATGGAACGCATGATAAACGGACGGTTGGTATGGTGGCTGGAAACCCACAATCTTCTGACCAACATCGAGTGTGGTTTTCGGAGACATCTATCAGTGGTTGACTATTTTGTTTCACTATCGACGCAGATCATGAACCGCTTTCTCAAGAACTATCAGACGGTTTGGATATTTTTTTACCTCGAGAAGGCTTATGATACCTGTTGGCGGGCAGGGATTTTACGCTCCCTCCACAACTGGAATATATGCGGACGCCTACCGTCTTTCCTTCAGGAATTTATGCGGGACCGTGTTTTCCGACTAAGGGTCGGCTCGGTTCTTTCGAACTATTTTATTCAAGAGAGCGGAATGCCGAAGTCCTCGGTACTCGGCGTGACGCTGTTTGCTATAGCGATTTATTCCACTTAGCAATGTGTTCCTCCAGGTGTCTCGTCCTGTTTATTCGTGGACGACTTTGCCATCTTCTGCCCTTCTCAGCGTACGCCGTTTCTGGAACACTGTCTCCAGTGTTGTTTGGACAATCTCTCTGATTGGAGATCGAAAAAGGCTTCCGTTTCTCACCTAAGAAGACAGTCTGCGTTAACTTCTGGCGACTTAGGTGGCGAATGGCACCTATTCTTCATCTCGGATCAGATTTGCTTCCCTTCGCAGATGAGATGAGATTCCTGGGGTTGATATTCGATCGGAAACTATGCTGGTCATCTCATGTAGCAAAGCTTAGAGCGCGGTATGACCGTTCTCTAAATATTTTACGGATACTAAGTGGCACATCATGGGGAGCAGATCGGACAGTATTACTGCGTCTTTATTGTACACTAATCCGATCCAAGTTGGACTATGACTGCATTGTTTATTCTTCCGCACGCCCATCTGTACTGAGAAAGTTAGATACTGTCCACAATCAAAAGGAAATGGCGTGTTATTTATGGACGCTCTTTAACTGCTGTGGTTCTCAGCGTCCCATTCTATATTGGGCGTGAAAGACCGCTTAATTTTGTTCAGAGGCCTCTCTTATCAGGCTTGAGGTTCTTTTACGTGCTATAAATCTACGACACGAGACCAACGGCTTTACTTCCCTTCCGAAGGAAGCCATGCTAAGGATTTTTACACCCGAAAAAATCCATCGTCCTCCGCCGGGTTTTGAACCCGCGACCTTGGGTATATGCAGCTAGCATGGTAACCATTACACCACGGAGGGCGACTGTCCACAATCAGGACATCCGTGTGGCTATTGGGGCTTTTCCAACCAGCCCAGTTTTTAGCATTTACGCCGAATCGGCGGAAGCGCCCCTTCGATTTAGGCTGATGCCCTGCTTGCCAACTATGGTGTGTACTTAAATACGTGCCTATGCATCCAACGTTTTCCCGTTTTCATTCTACTTAGCTAGACGATCGTTATCGCCAGCTATTACTTTCTCCAGGCTTTCGTTTTATAGAGCTTCTTCGGAACTACGGCATAGCACATAGCATGTTTTCCACGGGAGAGAGGGTGTACCCCCCTTGCTTACGTGTGGCCTCCCACTCGATCTCGGGATGTTGAAATTCGGGAAGTCTATAATGTCTGCGTATAGTGTAGCTATATGTTTTTTAGATTTTTATCCCATTACAGGGACCGAATTTGTATATACACTGATGGAAGCAAGTGTACTAGCGGTGTTGGATGTGTCCTTGTTACTCGAACTGAACCACATTCTTTCGGTTTGCCTAGTCACACAACCATTTATACTGCGGAGCTGTATGGTATTTGTCGATCCATTCAGTACGTTTGCCGTCGAAAACTGGGTGCCTGCCTTATCCTGAGTGATTCGCTACCTGTACAGCTACCATCCGTTAGTGGAGCACATTCAGGATGCCCTCCACATTTTCTAAGCTTTTGGCGTGAATGTGGATCTCGCATGGCCTCCTAGACACGTTGGGCTGTCAGGTAATAATTAGCGGATAAGGCAGCAAAATCGGTAACCACGGAGCCCAGTGTGACAATTAGTTGTTCAGCAGCCGAATATTTTAGACTTGTTTTGCGGAGAGCTGTATCTTCGTGCTGGCTTACGGAGTGGTCTTCTCTCCGCAACAAGCTAAGAGCAATAAATGATCTTCCGGTACACTGGTCCATTAATTCTCGCTCTTCTCGTCATGAGGAAGTGATTTTGGCTCGTCTTCACACCGGTCACTAGATTTTTACACACAGCTATCTACTTAACGGGGAACCTGTACCTATCTATCCACTATGTGAGCCACGTTTATCTGTTACCATGTGCTGTTGGAGTATGATGCTCTATCCACCTTTCGATTAACTCTTCAGCTTCCAGTCTTCCTTTCTGAGGTCCTTGGGGATGGCATCCACGCGGTCGATAGGGTTTTAATCGTTTTAGTTTTTTACTGATTTTAAGAGCATTGGTTTTATCTCTTTCGCCTTTTGTAGTGAGAGTTTAATTTTAGATGTATGTTCTTTTTAGTTTTCATGTTCGTCCGGTTTTTAAATCCCTCTATTGCCATTGCTCTATATTTTTCTGTTTCCTCTGGGGTTTTATTTGTGACGTTGGCCATATTTTATCCTTGATCTCTTTGTTATATTGTTTTTACTGCCGTTCCCATGTATAGCCTTGCAGTTAAGCACCCTTAAGCCCCATCATCATCATCATCACCATCATCATTAAGGGCTGTTGAATATTCTTTTTCGATTGCTGTTTTATTGCTTTTATCTATATGGTATGTGGCACTGTCAGTGTTCTCAGTTAGCTCTTCTACTTTATTTTTGAAACCTATACAGACCTTTATTAAGTACTGCTAGTTCTGCTTTGTTGAAAATAAGTTTGATTGACAATTTTTGGTTTAGTGAGTTTCAGTTTTTTGAAGTAAGGATATGTAGGTTTTGTTTCTGGTACATATTTTCTTGCTTTTTTCTTTAGATTTAACATATATGCTCTGATGTTATAACTTGTTATTGCAAGGAATCTTGATTGCATATTTTGCCAAGTTGAAAAACCAAGGATGGAAGTTAGTTTGATATGGTGAGAATATAGTTCCAAATCAAATTGTTTTAATTTATCATAGTGTTTATTTCTCTCTATTGGTATTATTTTCATGTCAGCTGCTGTTATCAAATTGTTCTCACTAAATTTGGCATGAATTTGTAGAATGTGCATAAGTGTACAGACCCAAAATTTATACACATGCTTTTCCTTTTTTCCTCTAGTTTTTGGTAGCATATGATTCCATGTAGCTCTGGGTTGAAATATTGTAAATTTAATCTTATGTCCATTTCAGTCAACGTTACCATTTGGTCACCAATCACAGTGTGCCTAATGATTGCTAGGTAAATTAATCCATATAATATTTGTATAAGTTAGTAATAGTGATGTGAAATTTAAATTTAAGATAAGGTTTGAATCTAATCAGAAATACTTGTGTCGCTTAATTTTTTTATTGTCTGACCATTTTGAGAATTATTTGCTCGTGTTAACATTTGTTTTGTTGACATTTAGTGGAGGAGTGATGTACTTCTATAGCTGATTTGATGTCAGCAATTCAAAATCATTAGGTTTCATGATTAAAATCTTTTCTCAAGTATTCAGCTCTGCTGTGTATGTTGTGGATTTTAAAAGCATAATGTTCAATTGATATTGTGATGGTCCAGAAGTAGTATGATTCTGCAGATTTCTCTGTCTGTTTATGTTTGATGTGTGTTATGTGTTCCTCAACTCAGGTTTCTAAGTTTCTTTTTGTTTCTTTCTATATATTTTGAGAAATTGGTTTAGTAGGCTCCAGCTCAATATTACTCCTAAATTCTATGATATAACCATACAACTATTAATATACTTTGTGTTTGTTGTATATTTTCTTACACTACCACGTAAACAGCACACCCTTTGCAAGTCAGTTCTCATTGTGCTTTAGAAATCATTTATTCTCATTTGTCACTTTAACATTTTCAGTAAACATGTATGTATATACAATTATAAGTAAGAAGAATAAAATGAATATAGCTGTAGGTAATTCATTGGTTACACTTAACTTTACTTAATATTCTTCTATATATGAGACAGAAAACACACATTTAACATAAAATATGAAAATCAGATAAATAATATAATCATCCCATCTTATATTGGTAACACCATAAAAGACTATCTTTGCATTTTTAAGTAAGGGAATGTTTTAAAGAAACCAGGCATGTGCATTAACTACAAGCATTGTGTGCCTTCTCTATTATTAAACTTAACTACAAAGTTTCAAATAAGTGAAATTATTTCACCTGTAATGCTTTTGCGTACTTTTGTGAGATAATTATTTTAATCAATGTTATACTGAGCAAGTACATATGGAAAATGGATATTTCACATGTTTTCAACTCATGCTGATGTTCTGATGACACTATTCTTAAATTTCAGATTATACAACAATAGTCTTTCCAGCAATATATCAGGTTTATTCTCCAATGAAGATTTAAGAAATGCCATAAATTTTAATGTGGTACAGGATAGTCCTACATGTGAAACTACCAGAATGTGTCAAATTCAAGAAAGTGATATTACAATAGCAACTAGTATTTGCTCAGAAGCATATAATGGTGGAGAAATTGTCAGCAATACTTCTTGTTTAAAACAAAATAATTCATTTCAACAGAGCAACATTAAAAAACAGCATATCAATGAAGAAAAGTGCAAGTCAGTGTATGCATGTGACATTTGTGAGAAGAGTTTTCAATATTCATCCCATTTGAAAAAACACAGATTGTTTCATGAGAATAAAATAAGAAACAAGGATGATGTATGTGAGAAGGATTTTAATGATTTTTCATCTTTGAAAGGTCACAATTTGAATCATGAATACAAGAAACGACACAAGTGTGATATTTGTGATAAGGCTCTTGCTCGGTCAGAAGATCTGAAAAGCCACAAATTGATTCATGAGGGCATAAGGCCATTCCAGTGTAATATTTGTGACAAGGCTTTCACTCGATTGAAACATTTTAAAAAACACAAACTTATGCATGAGGGCATAAAGCCATACAAGTGTGACATTTGTCACAAGGCTTTTGCTGATTCATCAAATTTGAAAGAACACAAATTGTTTCATAATGGCATAAAGCCATATCAGTGTAACATTTGTAGAAAGGCTTTCACTCGGTTGCAAGATATGAAAAGACACAAATTGCTTCATGAGGACATAAAGCCATACAAATGTAACCTATGTGACAAATCTGCTACTGATTTATCAACTTTGAAAAGGCACAAATTGGTACATGAGACTATAAAGCCACACAAATGCAACATTTGTGACAAGAGTTTTATTCAGTTGCATCATTTAAAAAGGCACAAAATGATTCATGAAGACATAAAGCCATATAAATGTGACATTTGTGACAAGTCAGTTACTGATATGTCAAGTTTCAAAAGACACAAATTGACTCATGAGGAGATAAAACCCTACAAATGTGACATTTGTGACAAGTATGCTACTGATTTGTCAGCTCTGAAAAGGCACAAATTGATACATGAGAGCATAAAGCCACACAAATGCAGCATTTGTGACAAGAGTTTTATTCGATTGCATCATTTGAAAAGGCACAAAATGATTCATGAGGACCTAAAGCCACACAAATGTAACATTTGTGACAAGAGTTTTATTCGATTGCAACATTTGAAAAGGCATAAATTGATTCATGACAACATAAAGCCATATAAATGTGACATTTGTGACAAGGCTGTTGTTGATTTGTCCAGTTTAAAAAGGCACAAATTGACTCATGAGGGCATTAAACCACACAAGTGCAAAATATGTAACAAGAGTTTTAGTCATTTGTATCGCTTAAAAAGGCACAAATTTATTCATGATTCTGCAGGCGATAAAGTTTCACAAGTTGATTCATGATTCTTCAGGCGATAACGTTTCACAAGTTAATTCACGATTCTTCAGTTATAAAATCACACATATTGATAAATGAGTGCACAAAGTCAAAGAAGCGGCATATTTGTACTGAGGCTGTTACTTACTTATCAAATTTGAGAAGACACAAAGCCAAACAAGTGACAAACTATAACAAATTTTACAGCAGACTAATGACTGGGAAAAGCATTTAATTCTTTTTTCTCCCTCACTGGTTTTGAATGCCTATGAGTGTAAAAGCTGTATAAGGTACTTTGTAGAGCATTGTAGTATATATTTATGACATTACATTTAACCCAGGCCTGTTACCATTCATATATAATGTACAGTTTTCTGATTATTAAGATCTGAACTGTATTATAAGCACTATTTGTGTTCATGTTTTTTGCTCTCCAATTCTACTTCCTTTTCATCTTATTTAAAAATGCACTTAATTTCTTACTATCTTAGCTAAACAATCAATTTATGGTAGTGTTCCTGATAATTTTGAACCAAAATGTGAAATTTTCTCCATATATTAATCCCTTTACAATCAAATATATGTTCAGTATCCTCAGTAACAGTACATATGAAACATAGGTTCTATGGTATAGCATTTTAAACTCTTTTAGTCTCCATAAACTGGTTCTTAACCTTGTCTATATTTTTGTCTTACCCATAATATCTAGCGCTTAGAAACTCATGGAACTTATATCTGCTATTCAATTGAGTTTCTGTGTGTGTGTGTGTGTGTGTGTGTGTGCGCGTGTATATGTGTAAATATTTTTCTCGTGGCCTTCCAGAACCTATTTGTAATTTTCCCTTCTGCTGGGTAGAGTTATTTCAGAACCCATATCCGACTGATGCAGAAGAAAAATGTTGATATCAAACCCGTATTGTGTGCCGTTCAGGAGTGTGTCTTAAGCAAAGACACTCTTCATGGGTACCACTCTTATTAGGGGGTATGAGGTTGGCTTAGTGCAGTCACCAAATTGGTCTCCTGCAGAGTCGCGCCCATTTGCCAAATTTATTAATTCGCAACTCGCTCAAGAATATCACACCCAAGTGCATACATTGTTAGAACGCTACCGAAATATTTTTCATAAAATAGGCACAACTGATTCGGCAAAGACCCTATAGAATATCTCAAGCTCAGCGTCAGGTAATACAATTCCAAGTACGCGAAAAGCAGGACGCAGGGATAATCAAACCGTTGCAGAGCTCATCAGCCTCTCTGATTGTATTGGTTAAGAAAAAGGATAATTCTTTCCGGTTCTGTGTAGACTACTGGAAGTTGAATTCGGCAACTATTGTCTCCTCTTACCCTTTGCCGTTGTTATATGACATTGTGTTATTCAGGGAATTTGCGCTGGTATTGCGCTTTAGATTTGTTCAGTGTATATTTCCAAGCCCCAATTGCGGAAGACAGTAAAAATTACACCTCGTTCGTCTCGCCGGATGAACAGTTTGAAATACACCAGATGTCCATCGGCCTTGAAAATATTCCAAGATTCTTTTCCCGAGCGGCTAATGAACTGTTAGGAGATCTTAGATACAATAAAGATTGGTACATCTTGAGGATACAGTGGTATTTACCGCAACGTTTGCAAAAGTGTTAAATAGTTTGGAAAAGATATTTCGCAAATTACAGGCACATAGTTTTAAACTGACGCCGAAAATTCTTTTTCGGCATGTCCCGTATAAAACTGCCATGTTTTGAAGTATCAGCTGAAGGTACCGAACCGAACAAAGATAAAATTAGAGCCTTCACCAACCTCCCAATATCAGGGATGTACGCAGAGTGTGGGGTTTTTAGTTTCTACTGACATTTTGTGTTTAATTTTGCTTACATTGCCCAACCAATGCTGGAGCTTACTCGCAAAGCCAAGGATCTATAATGGTAGCAAAAGCACCAAGTCTTTTGATCCACTCAAGCGTCTTTTGAAATCAGCACCCTTATTGACACATTACCGCATTGGAGCCTATAATACTGCTTTCTATGCTTTGTTATTTTGTGCTTTTTTCAGTCAGCAGATAAATATTTTAGTCGCATTTAATAATTGCAAAATTATATTTCATTATTTTACTTCCCGATATACATTAAAAAAAAAAAAGCCCGACAAAAGAAAACTACTACTATACTACACTGTACCCCCTCCCCTTTTTACTATGTTATAGTAACGTAAAAATAAAAACGTTTCCCAGTTATGGTAATGATGTAGTTACCATCTTACATTTTAATTTACACCACATTTGTGTAAGGATTCTTTTATAGTGACTAACGCCCGCTTTCACTACAGTGACATCGCAGTGATGACAGTGATGATACATGGAGAAAAGATGGAGCATGGGTAGAGTGGGATGGTGAGGGACACCGGAGAATCCGGAGGTGTACGGTGTGCAAAGTATGTTTATACTCAGACGAAATACTATTAGATATGGGTGCAGTATTGTTCATACTTTCAGTTTCAAATAACAGTTGGTAGTCCAGATTTGTTTTCTGTCCTGTATTTTTACGTACCTAAAGTATTGCGATATAATCGCGCTGCTAAGTTATGTACAGTTCTTTCAACTTGGTTCTCTATTCGTTTTGAACCTGAACACGGTATGCTGTACATATGTGCCATTACTATTATTATGTTCCTGATAGATTTATTCGAAAACTTCCACAGAGCAAATAGGGATTGATTCATCGTCCCAATGCCAATCTTCGTTGCTTTCAGAAACGTGTATATTATGAAACAATCAAGATACGTATTTAATGCTCTCCCCAGTAATCTCAAAGAAAATGTTGGGAATTTCAGGGCTTTTAAGGCCTCTCTTAAGGAGTACCTTTGCAATAAATCATTTTACTCTGTAGATGAATATTTAAGTGACAAATCTGTCCGGCAATACCGTTAATAATTATTGTACTTATAAATATTACAATGTATTGCATTTTATGTATATTAGTGTGTGTGTGTGTGTGTGTGTTTTATATTAAAATTAAACTGATATATACTTTGACTTGCACGAATGTGACAAATGAATTTTTTTAGTATTTAGCAATGACAAGGTCTGTAAAGGCTCATGTTTTGATATTTTACACTCTAGTACATAATTGTACATCTTTGCATTGGAAATTGTATAACATATTTGTAAATATGTATTATAATTTGTTGACATTTATGAAGAGTACATAATACAATAATCATGTTTTAATTTATATGATTGCTACTAGTAGCTTATATATCGATAATTTGAAAACTATCATCTGACATAACATTAGTTTTACATATAATGAAATTATATTTATTTATTTATACATTTTAACACTATATTTTGATACTCTCTGTTTTTATGTTCATGCAAAAAAAAAAAAAAAATCTGTTGTTTTTGTAACCTATGCTTTTAGCACTAGAGCTTTATACATTTTTTTTTCATAGTATATAGTATATAAACATATGTATACATGTATATGCCTTGACAAGTTCTATGTTCGGTGGCTTTCTGGCCTAAACGAACCTACAGAATGCTTTCTAATCTAATCTAATAGGGTGCATACTTTTCCCTTTGGCAGCCAGGTAATAAAAGTGGCTTATAGCAAATTTGAGTTTGACAGCAGTTTGTAATTGAGTTTCTTTGATATATCAAACATAAAAGTAAACCTCTTTATCTTACAGTAAAAAATGTCCTCATAAGACTCATAAATATTAAGGCACATCCCTTATGTCGTTATAAATCTTCACTTCCGTGCCTGTAGGCTGATACAAAATACACACGCTTGGTATGAATTGGGAGTTGAACGATTTATAGTCACGCACATTATTATATTCTGTTATTCATTTAATATTGTGTTATTCACCTAATGCGTTTTTTATTTATTTGTTATTTTTTAAATTTTTAAAACGTATTTTACTCCATCTATATTTGCGGAGTATCGCATACTTATTCGTTTATTTGTACCATAGAGGAAAGGTGCCTAAAATGACATAGGTGGGTAAAACGACATATCGCTATTACTGTTGATAGATCCAAAAGATGATAGCTGAAGTTTGCTTCCCATAGTTAGTGCCACTGTTACACTACCTCCATTGTCGCTCGAAAGCACTTCGGATAGTTTTGGCGCATTCAGAGAGGAAAACGTGTTTGTGCAGTCAGGTGATTCAAGAAATAAGCCCTGAATGTTATGTAATACGTTGTTCAGGAGGGCACGGCGTTTGGTAGGAACGAACATTGTATGTTGCGAATATGGTGTCTCCACTATATTATTTGGACGAGGCTGGGAAAACTGTTTTCGGATGCCGGGGTCTGTAGTCCATCCTTGGAGAACAGGGAGGGTGTTCCTTATGGCCTCCTCCAGAAGCCGAATGTCTTGATCACAGCCTTCTCTACTGTGCAAAATTTCTTTTTGTACTTGTAAATTTCCGGAGAAATCGTATGCGGCATTTGTACTTTGAGTGACGCAGACTGTCCACTGCTCTCTCTCTCTCTCTCTCTCTCTCTCTCTCTCTCTCTCTCTCTCTCTCTCTCTCTCTCTCTCTCTCCTTGTTCTTCAACTCCGTTTTCGAATTTTTTAACTTTCGCCGTTTCCAGGCTGCTTTATTTGATCAAACATGTCACCCTTTCTTTTGCGTAATTTACTTTGAACACATAAGCATTTGCTCCTCTTAATCAGGTATTGTAGAGAAATCTCGTCGAGACTACTAGCTATCTGTGAATCAACTATGACATATGCTGCAGGAATCAATCCTTGGATAGTCTTACGGTATATTTTTCACAAAAATTAAACAGGTTGTTCATAGAACAATAGAGTTGTGCAAGAATTTGTTGAATATTTTTGGTGTAATTTTTTGACATTAAGGTCTTCAGACAAATGAAGTTTCTTGCTGGCATGCAAGCTGTAATGGGCATTACACCTTAGAGTGGTTATATATGTTCATGAACTTTGGTTATTGTTTCACCCTTAAGTATGTGTTCTGTTACCATGTTTACCCTTTGTCTCAAGTGTGCTTTCCCTGTAGCGGCTAGAAAATTTTCAAAGTAATGAGGGTCGGACTTTAATGGTTGACAGAAATGCGGTTTGCGAAGCCCATATTTTTAACTGTCTTTCCACTGCTTACTACCCTAACTTTATTACTAGGAGAAATGTTAAATGTCGTGTTATTTATGGACGCTGTGGTTCTCAGCGTCCCATTCTAAATCGGGAGTGAAAGACCGCTTAATTTTGCTCAGAGGCTTCTCAATCAGGCTTGAGGTTCTTTTACGTGCCCTAAATCTACGACACGGGACCAACGGCTTTACTTCCCTTCCGAAGGAAGCCATGCTAAGGATTTTTACGCACGAAAAAATCCATCGTCCTCCGCCGGGTTTGAGCCCGCGACCTTGGGTATATGAAGTCAGCATGGTAACCATTACACCACGGAGGGCGACATTACTAGGAGAGGTTGCGATATTGTGCTTTATCAGGATTCTCTCTTGCTGGTCCCATGCTCAATATAGGATTTTCGGCGATTAGACCAGATATGTGCATTTACCATATGATGGTATTTCATTAAACTCTTTAATGAATGCACTTCCTTCTGTGCTCTTTTATTTAGAAAACATCTCAAATGCGGACACTTACAATTATCGCCCGTGATATGACTTATAACTCAAACGCTTTTTCAAACAGCTGTAACTCAGCGGTGAACCTTCCTCATCTTTGAACTAGTTCCAAGTTTTGCAGTAGAGTGTTCATGGCAACTACTGCTGTGTCAATTTTAGAACTGCTTCAACACGCAACTAACTTTGCACTAACAATGTCATTCCAAGACTGAGTTTACAAAATTGAAAAACAATATTAAACAATTCATACCTGAAGATGTGAACTCTTGATTGCTTTTCTGAAGGAATAATGTAACTTTCATCATTCTTCCAAAGTACAGAAGAATTGTCATCCTCCTTGATCTAGGAGTAACACGTAAAGATATTCAAAGATAGTAATTATCTCAATAACAGCTTCAGTGTTGTACTCTAATATAAGATATTTGAATAAGTTATAAATATTATAATTAATATAACCAAAAAAAAATAATTAAATAAGATTGTAAATTATTAACTTGAAATCATTGATTTAATCTTCCCACTTTTATCAAAATTAATATAAATTTTGAGCACTGGTTCCGAAAATCGCGGTTTAAAATCGAGAGAAAACATGCATATTTTTTCCGGGTGTAAAACTTCTTAGCTTTAATTCGGAAGGGAAGTTAATTCATTGGTCCCGTGTAATAGATTGACGGCCCGTAAAAGAACCTCCAGCCTGACGGGGAGGTCTCTCAACAAAATTAAGCAGTCTTTCACACCCAATATAGAATGGCATGCCCAGAACCATAGCAGTTAAAGTCAATTTAGTGTTGCTCAAGAACTTTGTGTCGAATTACGTGAACATCGCTCATTTTTGGGAAATTTAAGTTTTATACACCGAACGTTCATTTCTTCTATAAGATGGCAGGGAAATCTGATATTCAATCTGTGGTGGACTTTGGTGTGCGCTTTTAATGACAATGGCAAGCTGAGATCATTCTCTGATATCGCCGTTTCTTCCAGCATTATAGAAGAAAATTGCCCTTTCTTTTACATCTTCCCTTATTGTGTCTAGAAGTAGGCCAAACTTTCAATAACAACTTAAATTCAATTTGAATTTTGTGTTAAAAACTTTTAATTATTTGTGTGTTGCTAGTTTGATATCGTACTTGAATTACGTGTGCTAGAATTCCATATGGTTCTCCCAATTAAGAAATGTTGATGTTCATGGCCGAGGCGTACCGTTTACTTCGCCAGTAAGCAAATTACAACAGTTAATATCTTCATTGGTTCTGTGTTATATTAAAACACAACACTGCATTTCAAAGCATCTGACAAACATTAGTGACTATAAATACAGGCGGACTCGGAGTCTCTACATCATTTCCTGAAAATGAGTGACCTTAGCTCTTGAAAGCTTGGAAATCATTTCAGAATTCACCTGGTTGATAGCCCGAGAAAATCTATTTTCATATCTCCGCAGAAAAGCTTCAAGTCATGGTTCATTGTTAGCTTAGTTGAAAGTCTATTTTTGCCTTACTGAAAGTTTTGAATTTTATTGTTGTGTCTTCTCATTGCGAAAACTTGATTTGTGAAAAATGATCATAATAAAGTAACTTAAGCGATTCGATTCTGCTGTAACGTTTTCAGAAGTTTTTTTTTTTTTTTTTTTTTTTAATCTATGTGCAGTTAAGCATTTCCAGGATATGTAGTGTTCGATTTGTAAATGATGTAGATTCTTATTTGTGTGGTCATAAAAACGCCGGAGTAGAGCTATCTTTTAGTATAAGAGTCTGATTTTCCTGCAAGTTTAAAGCTCTGACTGCAGTATTAGTACTTAACAAACTATACGAGATTTAACTGACCAGCGCAAATGAAGGGACATGCTGCCAGAAGCTTCCACTGAAGAGAGCTTAGCGGTAACCAAGCAGATGATAAATGAAGGAGCTACGTGATAGGTAAAGAACTCTCGGAAAGATGGCCACAAGAGTGGAAAAGGCTTGAGAGGTACGAACGAAGAAATAATAACAAAAATTCAAAACATCGAAAGAAGATTGTACGGTACTGTAGATAGGGATAGCGTTTTCAGGAATTGAAGACAAGGGGAGTTAGGGCATACTAGGAAACACCAGACCGGTTAGTAAGAAAATTAGATTTCCAACTGAGATATTTCCAGATATGTGACGCACTTAAAATCAGGATAATTGAAGAGAGAACATCCTAATGAAGGTTGCAAACATGGAATAAATGGACGAAATTAAAACAGGGAAAGATAAAAATGACCTAATATTGTAACATATTAAAATTAAGGCGTTATTAGAGCAAAACGCTAGATATGGAATCAAGGAAAAAAAACAAAACAAACAAAAACGTATATGTTTATTTAAGTTGTGAATAGATGTCCGAGTGGCTGAGAGACAAAGCAAACTAAAGCACGGGCGAGGCAAGCAGCAGGCATTGAACCAGAAAAGGGAACTGCGGATATCAATAAAGGACAAAAGGAAACCAAACAACGCCACTTGTAGGATCAACGACAGAAAGGAAATAGTGCCGTGATGTCGGGTACATTGAAATGTGCAGCAGACAACTGAACAGAAATATATAAAAAGGACATAGGATAATAGCGATTGAAACATTTTCAAGTCGGATATCTGGTGGAACACATAAGGGTAGAAAATAATGGAGAACTAGACAGGAAAGGAAGAAAGAAAGAAGTAACTCACCAAGGGAGACCAGGTTAAGGAAATCATTAGGTAAACAGTAAGAAAGTGCAGAGAGCAGTGAGCACATAAAAAGGGATGTGGAGATGGGAGAATAAGGTTGCTGGAGAGCATGTTTAAGTGGGACAATTTAATTGAAACTTAAAATCTAAGTGGAAAGGATAAAAAAAAAAAAAACTAAGAAAAGCTAAGTCGGAAAAAAGGAAGGAACTAGACAGAAATTAGGGAAACAGGAAGGAAAGCAAACAGAAGGTAGATGAAGTGATCAGTTTTAGATCGGTAAAAAAAATGAATTTAGGGGAGTAGGGAACGGTCACCCTACGCAATATAATCACAATGTTAAGTTGCAACAGGCTATACTGTAGAATGTATGCTAAGTGAAGTTGTAAGTGTATTAATTTATATCTGATTAAGAGAGTAGAATAAATAATCACTTATCCATTCATTCACTCAAAGAAACGATGCATAACACAATAATGTATGTATCTGCTGACAAGTATAGCTGGATGACGGCTGAGTTCTGGTTTCTTAAAATCGAGTCTCTTTCCATATTTATTAAAGGGCATACAAGAAGCAACGTTATTTTAATGCATTACGCGCTTCATATGAAAACCTAAAGGACTTATCCATAATATAAAAAAAAGACTAACTTTACAAACAATTCTTCCTAATGAAGACACATGAATTTAAGAACAGCACCCGTAAGCTATTCTAACGCGGCACGAGGAACATATAGATTCTAGTTAATCCTAGACATGATTGGTAGTTGTTGAACGAAAGGGGGAAGTAGAATGTTTTGCTGAGTGGGTCCGACGATACAGATGCTGAGCAAATGAAACCTTGATCTACAAATATTATAAATGTCATGTCGATTTACTGCGAGTGCAATGTGTCCATACGAAGTATCATAACTATCGGAATGGAAGCGCTAGCGTTCGTTTTGTATGATTCCGAGACTTGCTTACAATTTCTTATCTGAGCAACTGGAGCATTGGTATTGTATATTATGTCACCACCAGCGCTTTCGACGGTTTGTCTAATGAGGAGATTCAGGAGTTACTCCGTATATAGGGTTTAGCGGACAGTTGATGGTGAATTTGTACATACCCGTACCCCGTTTCTAACCTTTGATTGGGTAGATTTCCCTCGAGGAATAAAGGCAGGGTAAGAAGTCATCGAGTTGAGGCCATATATCCCGATCTTCTGCGATGCTTCAAATGTCAACGTTTTGGGTCCATTAGCGAGGATTGTAGTGGTTGATCGACATGTGCCAACTGTGGGGATGTCGCGCACGATATAGCTTGTACATCAACTCCGTGCAGTGTTAACTGGAAGACATACTGAAGAAAAAGTGTCACCCAAGCCTTCGATTTCGGGAACTCAATCAGCCGTAACAGTCGAGCAATCTCGTCCTGTGAAAGTCTTTAAGACCAAATATGTCCGGACCGACATCTTGAAAGGCAATGTGAAGTCACTTCCCAAATCAACTAAGGGAAGGAAAAGTCCACGCCACTCACCGCGTAGATCCTCTTACGAGGACTCTTCTGGGGAGCGCAAGATGGGTGACCACCATCTTCGTCGATAAGTACCTCAAATCGGTTCGAGGTTCTCGAACAGAAATGCTCTATTGGAAAGAGGAACTCCCGTTAGAGGAGATGGACCAGGAGGATTCTGCCCTTACTGAAAGATGGCCAGTGCGTAAGAAGCAGGATCTTGCTCCAAAAAAAGAAGTGTTAGTCCGACGGCCAAGAAAAATAAACTAAACCTCAACCGAATATGCAGAAACGCCTTTCCATTCAAAACTTATCCCGCAACATTGCCCATTGCTATCCTACAATGAAACATACGTGGAATTAGATCACATCGACCAGAGCTTGAATTATTGCTACACCAGTATCAGCCTTTCGTCGTATGCTTGCAAGCGCCGTCCCCAGACCACCTTACAATAAAGCAATACTCTTCTGTCCGGTGTGATATTTCACCGGCGGATGGAGTTCCTGCAGATGGGGGCACCATTATTTTTATCAGAGATGATATCTTCGCCGACTCTGTACCCATTCAACCTGGCATACAGTCCATTGCTGTAAGAATTAAGCTACCCTTTATTTGCTTCACCATTTGTAGTATATATGTACCTCCATCTGACGGCCTCTCGTGCTCTGTTTTGGTAGACCTGGCCTCCCAGCTGCCAACACCTTTTCTGTTGCTTGGGGACGTGAATGCCCACCACCCACTTTGGTGCACCCTAGGGCTTGTGCGAGAATTCAACAGCTCGCCGATATCTTAGATTCTATTAATCCCTCTCTCCTGAATACCGGAGAGCCTGCATTTCTTTCTGACGCCTTTAATAGTTCTTCTCACCTGGATATAGCAGTTTGTTCTGCATAGTTAGAAGTCTCTTTACAATGGAATATCTTCTCTGACTTACATTCAAGCGACCACTTTCTTATTCTTATGTCTCTCTTTGCAAAGGATGTATGTTCCACCCCTTTATCTAGATGGCGCTTAGACCGGGCCAACTGGAGCCTTTATTCTGGTTTAACCGTTTTCCACCACAACGAGAACGACTTGGTGGATAGTTTAGTCTACTACCTCACCGAAACCATTATTACTGCTGCTGAGTTTTCTATTCCGCAGTTGACTGCACATCCCCATCACTTTCCTGTTCCTTGGTGGACAGTGAATGCCGGAATGTCATTCGTGCTCGCAGACGTGCTCTTCGGATTTTCCAGCCTCGGCCTACATGGATAACCTTATACAATAAAAGAAGATGCGTGTTAAATCTAGACAATTTATTAAGGATAGCAAAAAGCAATAATGGAGGCAGTTTGTAGGCTCTTTTAATCGACATACAGCTTCCTCTGTCGTATGGGATAAGTTAAGGCGTATATCCGGGAAACCGACCCATATGCCAATTGCCGGTCAAAAATAGCGGCAGGCGGCGCTGTGGTTGATATTTTGACGTGGCTAACACTCTGGGCAGTGCTTTTGCTCAAGTGTCTAGCTCAGATAAGTACTCGCCTGAGTTTCTTCAAGTTAAGCCTTAGGTTGAATCCCAAGGATTCATTTTCCGCTCTGGAAAACTTGAAGACTACAACCGCCTTTTCACCACGGCGGAGATAGACATTGCCCTCTCATTCTAGAAACTCTGCACCAGGTCCAAATGCTACCCACGTCCAAATGTTGAAACATCTGAGGATAAGGTTTCCCTTCTCGAAGTTTATAATCGGGTCTGGATAGAGATCACTTTTCCAACTCAGTGGCGGGAGGCCACCATAATACCTATTTTGAAACCTGGAAAGGACCGTCGTCTTCCTTCCAGCTATCGTCCAATTTCCCTCAGCAGTTGCGCTTGCAAGGTGATGGAATGCATGATGTGGTGGTTGGAATCTCAACATCATCTGACCAACATCCAATGTGGATTTCGAAAACGTCGATCAGCGGTTGACCATCTTGTGCCACCATCGACGGAGATCATGAACGGCTTTCCTCGGAATTGTCCAACGGTTGGGATATTTTTCGACCTCGAGAACGCTTATGATACGAGTTGGCGGGCAAGGATTTTACGCTCCCTCCACAGCTGGAGTATACTAGGACGCCTACCGTTGTTTGTTCAGGAGTTTATGCGAGACCGCGTTTTCCGAGTAAGGGTCGGCTCGGTTTTATCTGTTTTATTCAAGAGAACGGAGTGCCGCAGGTCTCGGTACTAAGCGTGACGCTGTTTGCTATTGCGATACATTCCATATCGCAATGTGTTTCACCAGGTGTCTCTTTCTGTTTATTCGTAGACGACTTTGCCATGTTCTGTACTTCTCAGCGTACACAGTTTTTGGAACGACGTCTCCAGCGGTGGTTTGACGATCTTTATGATTGAAGCTCGAGTAACGGCTTTCGTTTCTCCCCTGAGAAGACATTCTGCGTTAACCTCTGGCGGCATAGGTGGCGAATGGCACCCACTCTTCAACTTGGGTCAGATTTCCTTCCCTTCGCAGATGAGGTGAGATTCCTGGAGTTGGTATTGGATCGCAACTTGGTCACCACATATAACACAGCTGAAAGAGCGGTATGACCGTTCTCTAAATACCTTACGGATACTAAGTGGCAAATCTTGTGGTGCATATCAGTCAGTACTGCTGCGTCTTTATCTTGCACTGATTTGATCCAAATTAGACAATGGATACATTGTTTGTTCTTCAGCACGACCATCAGCGATGAGACAATTAGATACAGTCCATAATCAGGGCATCCGTGTGACTTTTGGGGCCTTTCCAACCAGTCCAGTTGTGAGCCTCTACGCCGAATCGGCAGAACACCCTCTGCTGTGTCGGCGTGATGTCGTGTTAGGAAATTATGGCTGTTCCACACAACCACGTACTTAGTCCACGGACTGCAGGTTTCCGTTTCCGTGTGCTTTTTCGAAAACACAATATTGTAGTCCCTCGTATGTTTCCGAAGGGGGAAAGGGTGTACCCACTTTGGTTACGTGTTGCCGCCCACGTAGATCTTGGGTTGATAGCTTACGGAAAATCTGCGTTGCCTATGTCTAGTATCTGTACTTGTTTTTTCGAATGTTTATCCTCTTACAGTGGGCTGATCTTTCATTTACACCGAGGGCAGGAAGCGCAGCGACGGCGTGGGATGTGCCTTTGTTACTAGTACGGAACCACATACTTTCGGCTTGAATATTAACATATCCATTTATTCTGCAGCACTGTATACAATCTACCGAGCTATTCTGTATGTTCGCCGCAGCAATTTGAGTAACTGCCTTATTTTAAGTAATTTTCTTATACCCTTCAGAGCGTTCGTGAGTTGTACAATCACCATCCTCTCGTGCAGCGTATCCAGGACCTCCTCCACATTTTAGACATTGCCGGTATTAATGTGGAGCGTGCATGGATTCCTGGTTACGACGGCCTACAGGAAATGAACTGATGTATTTGGCAGCTAAGACGGCGTCTAGACAACCCAGTACTGTGCTTCCTTTTTTCACCGATGCAGACTTCCGCTTGTTGTCCGGAGAGTGGTGCACTCCATCTGGCACGCGGAGTAGTGGTGTTTCCGCGGGACAAGCTCGGGGAGGTGAAGGACGTTCCTGTTATCTGCGTAACCTCCTCTCGTAAATCCCGTCGGGAGGAGGTGCAATGGTCACTGTAATTTTACGTATAGTCATGTTTTTAAGAAAGATCTTGTGCCTATCTGTCCCCTCTGTGGGGCATTATTGTCGGTACGGCATGTGCAACTAGAGTGTATTGCTCTAGAGGTTCTTCGTTCAGCGTCACACCTACCGGCCTCCCTCGCGTAGGTTCTTACCGACGATCACAGAGCGGTCGATAGAGTTTCTAGTTTTTTATCCAATTTGACGTTTCCATTACAGATTTGGAGTTTTAGTTTCTCTCTATAGTTTTTAGTGGAGTGGGGGTTTGAGGGTTTTAACGCTTTTTAATGGTCTGTCCAGTATTCATTTTAACCCATCGATCACATTTTAATTATTTTACATCCTTTTCGCTTCGATTTAAAATATTTTAGATTCATGTTTATCTTTTAGCCACCACATGTTTTAATGTCAGGATTTAAGTGATATTTACATTATATTGTTTATTTTTTACCTTTGGTGTTTTATTTAACCTTGTTACAGGCGGGTGCAAATGACCTCAGTAGTTGAGCCCCCTTAAACACCAACATTCATTCATTCCTAGTTTACCTAGTTTCATGGATATAAGGCATTAGAATTTGTTTGCAAGGGTCGACAATCCTTTGTCATGATAATTAGTTGGCGATAACCATTAAAGTGACCGACTTTCAGGGCCGTAACATCAATGGACGTGGGTGGCGTATTACGCACCCTAGCAGTTTGACTTAGATAATATTTTTCCATTGCATTATGCCTATTGACCTGATTGACACAGTTGTACAGTGGAAAGAGTCACCACTCAACATTATTATAAGTTCTGTATTCCTATATAAGTTCTCAATTTTCTTTTAGCGTGATTGTAATTTGTTCATTGTTCATTTGACGTGGCCCTCAGCACCTACTTTTGGCATTTAACAACGATTACTTCGGTGTCAAAGTTTAAAGTCAAGGCAGCTGATAGAGTTTTACTTGGCGCAAAGAAATCCATAAAAGTTAACCCTTTTTCACCTTGAATGTTTTCTTGTTACCCAATGGAACACAGTGGTTAACCAATATAAACAACCTCCTGTAATAGAATCACAAAATACACAGAAATCACTATTCTAAGAACTGTTATATGTAAAATCCTCATTAAATGAATGCTTTCCTCACTTAGATAAAACACATAGGTTATATATAAAAGCAGAAATATATGTACGCGCAGTACTTCCGAACGACTACACCAAATTGAAAATTCTTTTCTTTTTTTTTTTTTCTTTCGTTACTGTCACGACAAGGTTTGTGGAAAAGAATTCCTGGCGACGAGGACCCAGAGTATGTACTTATTTAATTGCCGCTAGATGCCCGTAGTAGTATTTTCCTCCCCATTCAATGTTAAGGTAACGCACCAGTTTATCGAGACAATGGTGCAGTGAAATTCAAATACATTTTTATGCACTAACTGCCCTTTCCTTACTCCTATCGTTTAAATCAAAGAAGCAAAGAATCTTTCCTGGCGACGAACACCTAGAGTAAGTACTTATTTGTTTGCCGCTAGATAGCCGTAGTACTGCTCCATTATCTTCTCCATTCAATTCTAAGCCTATTATAGAGTCAATGACGCAAGATAACAATGAAAATCAAATATATTTCTTATGTACTATAATTTCCTTCGTTACATACTTCAAATAAAGAAGTAAGAAATAAGCATATTTTGTTGTAATTCTTTAAAATGAACAAGTTATAAACTATGTACATAACCAGTAATCCTTCTTGGAATCAGAAAATGGGATAGTAAACATTTTAGGTTAACTTTATATTGCATATGTTCGTTATTTGAGGTTATGTGGTACGTGCGCTAGCTAAAGGTGATTTTATCAGAAATGAAGATATCCCCGTCGCCATCACACTGATTTTTGGATGCTCTTAATACATGGATACAGTTAATACACAAAACTATCACAAATAAAAACATATCACTTGCCCAACTAGATCTACTTGTTCTTTTATTATGTCATTGTTAGCCTTAAAGTTTCTGTTTTGACATAGAAGAAAATAAAAAAAAAGAGTTGGAAAACATTGGGAGTAAAGGAAAGAAAGAGATTCGAAAGAAGCATAAATGTTACTTTGTGACTTTCTCTATTTTGATTCATTGCATATTCAGCGTGTACCCGCCACACTATGAAAGTGCTGCAATTATTGTTAATATGCCAACGGCATCCTTGCTTACCCAAGCTGTAACTGCATATGTCATCCTTTCCACACTTGGTGCGCTGACTTAGTCCTTTTCGCAATACCGACAGTATATACTACATTGCGCAGATCATTGCGCTTTGCAAATGTAAAGGCGTTACCACACATTGGCAATGGGAAAACTCCTATTGATACTTCTACTGGCCTCATTTCGTTTCCACCAAATTATTGCCACTTCACACGTCAAAGGAAGAATTAATATCGAAAGTATTCCCAAATATTGGCGTAAATTACAAAAACTATGCTTGGTTGAGCGAAAGAGTCATTTTAGCAGCAACTAATAAGAATGTAGATGACTTGAATATAAAAAATGACAGTAAAAATCATAGACAAATGCATTCATTTAAGTCAATCGATTCCATTACTAATCGAAATGAAGTCGTCAGTTATCTAATTGAATTCCTAAATTCATTGGATTTGCCAGGATTTCACCACACAATTTACAATTCAAAGTTTACTCGGTAATAATTATGCTATGCAATCTCAATCAGCCGAAATTGTAAACAGTTAAAAGATTCGCTGTTAAAAACATTATGAAGAATTTCATTTAATCGACTATAATCATAGGACAGTTGAAAGGAGAGGATGTGCTAATTCCAAGAATACCACTAATGCCAACCGACTTTCCTTTTGAATTTAGGCGTGTTCAGTTTTCCGTGCGCCTTGCATTCGCAATTATTATTATTATTATTTTTTTTTTTTTGTGTTTAACGCCCGCTTTAACCACCAATGTCACCGCAGGCGGCGCAATGACAATAAATCACTAGGCCAATAGGAATGTGTGAAATATACCTTGAATTGCCGTGATTTTCGCATGGGCACTTGAAAATCAACAAACCATCGGCGCTATTTATTTTCTCTCCGTAATGAAAATTATACCTTACAAGGCATTACAATAAAGCATTGTCGAATTATCTAATTGTAATTTTATTTCGTTGTATGGTCGTATTGTAAACGGAGGATTTGACTCAGTTTTTTCATTAGGTACACCGTGCGCAGCCAGGGCGGTCAGCTAGTCTATAATATACTTCACACAATAATACTATTAATGCCTAAAGATGAAGGAGGTGAAGAAATAGACTGATAGAGATAGGACGTGGAACATTCTTAGGCCACTGTTCGCCACAGTAAAGTTCATGGATGTCTTTTTCTTTTGTTTGCTAACTAAGAAGTGCCTCCAATGAGTACTGCAGCGCTGAATACGTTTTAGTTAGTGCTCCGCCCGAACAGAATTCGAGAGGGAAATGTATACAAAGATCTGTATTCATTTCTTTATATCCTGCACATACATCACACATGTGTTCTAGGGTTGTGAATTCTGAGAGAAAAGTTTACAGCCTTAACGATATAAAGCCTGTCTCAACCTTAAAAACAATTTGGAGCTAAATGGGATATCTCTTCCTCGATCTATATTCTAGGGCATACATATTGCCATTAGCTTTGTCCTTTTCTATTCTCGCGCTATCGCCAAGATCTTCTGTCACAATTTTCAACTTTGAACACACTAATCTATGTGAAAGTTTTTATAGTATCAAATTACTTCACCTTTGGAGTCTTTCATATTTCGGTTATTTCACATTTCTAAAGAAAATGCGTTTTCAATAAAAGTCGGAGATTTGCTACTTCTATGCTTATCATGCAGTAACTAATAAACTAAAAGTCAGAACACAATATTTTTTTCTTAGCTAGAATAAACTAGAAAGTTGATACACACAAAGTTTAAATTCTCTATCATTAATACATCCAAGATCGCGGGTTGAAATATCACGATGGGCGATGGCTTTTTTATGACGTAAAAATCCAACTCTCCTCTCACTACTCAACTCTCATTAAGGCGGCCCAAGTTCGATCTAGGGGAGCGCATGTGGGTTCTCCGGATTCTCCTGTTTTCCCCGCCATCGCATACCACCGATACTCCATCTTCATTCCATGATCATCAGTCTGCGTTGTCTTGATAGTAAAAGCGAGTTTTAAACACTATTAAAAAAACAGTAACTCTGGCAACAAAGGAACTAAATAAATAAATAAATAGATTAATAACGTTCTCTTTTATGTCTACGTGATATTTTTTATACCTTGCGTTAGCCAATAATTTTTAGTATTGTTGTTAACTTTCTTTACTTGGAGTGGAAAACTGGAGCTATGGATTGTCTTTTGGATTTGGGAGTAATGTTTAATATGCCTGCTTCTTTAAAGATACTGCAGCTTTTTAATTAAAGATTAGATATAAAAGAATATATAAAAGAATTGTTATCATACCAACTATTATAAGGAGTTGCAGATGAAGTGTAATTCCATACAAGATGGTTATAAAGCTATTACCGTAACAACGAACTTGCCGCGCTCACTTGTTTTTCGATTACGGCGTCTCTCTCATTTCCAAATTTACGAAATTAGCACTTCTAGTAAAACAAAAATACGTATCCTCACACGTTTTAGAACCAAGATGGCGGCTCCGAGGTATCAATGTGTCCAGACCTAGTGTCTACTGACCTTCTGTAACCAACACATTGATACTTATCAGTCATTTATTTAGCAGAAATAAAAATGCCAAATCTTATACAGCTTAAAGCTATTGAAAGAGAATAATTGGGATGAAAGGAAAACCTCATGCAAGTACTCCATCATTAGTGTAAGGGGAATCATTAATGTATATTACGATAAAAAGATCTGAACAAATTGGAATAGGCACAGAGTGTAATATATTCATGTTTTTGGATTTGGGCATCCTCTATGTCTCTCTCTTTTATATGTAATGTTCTATTCTTGCTTTAGAGGGATGCTAAGTTATGTCAAAGCTCATCACTTCAGACCCGTTGTGTTTCCGTTATGGCAACTGTGAACTTAATCCTTAACTAGTGACATGATAAACATGTCGTGCAACTGGTGATGTGTCGTCCTTTTAGAGGCATGGTGCGTACTTCCATTCAAAATGTAGCATATACTTTATTTCAATTCATGCTGCTTTATTTGCAGAAACACTTTTTGAGTAACAATTTGACATATTATGTTGTTAAAATAAATATTTGTAAATATTAAATAGCACACTACATTTAAACACACCCACAATAAATAAAAAGAAAGCAAATCACCTCGTTTGTTTGGACTCTCACTCTACTGTGTCTTATATGTAAAAATGCACTGTTTTGTGATTTAATAAGAAAGACTTAATGCATGCTTATGTTATATTGTCTTTTTGCAAAAGGTTAAGTATAACATTTTTTTATCTCCTTGTGAGGTGCCCATTACATGACCTAAAACAAGTTTACATATCTGCATTTCGCAAAGCCATAAGAAGATATACAGTAGAATGTGAGCATAATCGATAATTTTTTTGTGTTTCAAACACTTACATTTCAGGAACGTTCTTATGACATTCCACTATATGATTAACTGCACCATTTCAAGAGAAATTATATAACTATGGGATTTTTAGAGTTTATTTTGTTCTCATTTCCTTAACAGTACACACAAAAAAAAAATAAAAATCCTTAGCAAGGCTTCCTTCAGAAGAGTGGTAAAGCTCGTGGTCACATTTTGTAGATTTACGGTATGTAAAAGAACCTCAAGCCTGATAAAAGCGGACACCAAGTAAAATTAAGTGGTCTTTACACTCAACGTGGAACGGGATGCTGAGAACCATGGTAGTTAAAAGGCGTCTATAAATTAAACTCAATTCACTTTTTTGCGAATACTAAATTAAAAGTGGTGAATTGTCAAAACAAATTTTACCACTTTCATGAATAATTGTGGTTAGTGTGAGTCATTAAACAGCATTTATTAACAGCTTGTAGATTTGGATTAAAAACTATACTCCGATTGGATTTTCTTTTTTATTGTTATTGTCTTAGATGGTTCGAGCACCATTTTACCATTTATGAAATAAAGTTCTGAATGCTTCAGATATTCAAATTCAATTCTACTGAATTTTTGTTTTTAAGTTCTACATTCTATTATCTACTTCTTTGCACATTTATTTGTGAAACTTTAATAATACAATCTTCTCAATCTGCAATTTTGCTTCCTATAAATTGCATATCCTGCATTTACAGGGTTTTTTCTTGATTGTTCTGAGTTATTTCAATTGACGAATACTGACAAAGAATCCTATTTTTACACCTGGAACATTTTATTTCCTATTTAACATTTCATATATTGTATGCAGTAAAAATGGACATTAAATTCTATTAAAGGAAAAAAATAACAATTTATTTGAGTTACCTGAGCATGATTTCTTGTTATTCGATAGTCACTTGCTCTGCATGTTAAAATGAAGCTGGAAGTCTGCTTTGTTAGTACCAATAATGAAGACAGGCCTATTATATAAGAGAGATTGAGTTGCTGAATACAGATAAGTCAAACACATCTTGAGAATATGTTTTTATCAGCATGAAAGCTAGCCATGGCTCAGAAAATATGGGTTTTAAGTTATAACTTACTTTTATTAAACCCACACAATGTTTAGGTAAATGATCTGTATATTCCTAAAATGTTGTTTTAACCTTATTTTAATGTGGTATATTTTCATAATCCATGCAACAGATTTAGTAGATACCCGATTTTGTGCTAGGAGTTTCTCTGTCCTTATGATTTGATTTCATCTCTTTAGTACGAGTTTTAAACTACAATGGTTTCCTGTACCTGCCTCTTGCAGATGATTAGCAAGTGATGTGTAGAAGAGGTGGATGTTAGCAGTTTCGGGATCACCATAATGAATGGGACTATTATTGTACTTTTTCAATTGGAACATTTGCTCTCATCTTGTAAACTTGCAATTGCAGCATTTATGTTGATAGGTAGGTAACTGAAATAATTGGATGGTTATGATAACATGGAGGGCTTAATAGCAGAACTTCCCCATTACAATAAACACTTATTTTTACTCCTTACAGCAGTAAATGAAAACTTATCAACATAGAATAAATTAAGAAAACACACAGAAACTAAAGAACACACTAAACATGCTAGTGAAAAATAGTTCGGCACTGTCTGGTACTATCAACCTGTTCACAAAGTCGGCAATACATGCATTTCAAGGATCAATTCTGCACCTCTTTGGGAGGTGCTGAACTAATAATGACATGCATTTAAAGCCGCTCTAAAGGTTCAGTAAATTTGAAGACCCCCTGTATATAAAGAATCAGATGTATACAGAACTTTGCATTTAGACTTCTACATTTTTTTATTATGAAATTTGAAGATTTGTAAGGAAATTTTTAGTTTAAACTACCCTTTAAATGAAAATCTTTTCCAGCTGTTTGTTTTCATGATGGTGCCTGTAACAATTTTGATTAAAATTTTAAGATATCTGGTAGACAGTTAACATATTCAGAGTGGGAGATGAATAAGTGTAAATACTTGTATCATTGTTTGAGGGCAATCTGATCTGATACTTGCAGAATTTTTCCCTTCTATTTGCTAAAGTTTTGTTCATGAGTATTGTTTCACAATATATTTTAGGATAGCTATTATTCTCTGTCTCAGATATTCGGCATTATTTATTTAAGAGGTCATACAATTGATGCTCCTCTACCCTTTGCCCTTGTGGCCGCATGTGAAATTTGTGGTGGACAAAGCAGCACAGGGGCTCCAGTTCGTCAGTGTCCCCCACCATCACATTCCACCGGTGATCCATCTTCATTCCATGTATCACCAGTGTCATCGCCTGGGGTACCTCAAGCAGTAAAAGCACGCGTTAAGCACCATAAAAAAATCCCCTTTGCCCTGCCAGACTATAAGTGTTGTAACATGAGGGAAGAATATTGATCACTCTGAAACTTAAACCTATGTAACCATATGTTTTTATTTTCATACAATATCTGATTAACATTCACAAGGTATTCATGGTTCAACTTAAAAAATATTGAAGTATGCTTTATTTAAATTTGATTTTGTTGGGCAAATACAAAATGCATTTACACTTCTATTCTTTCAACTAAAAAATCACCCTCATTGTTCTTACAAAGCTGAGAAATTAAAATTAAACTTCAAACACTTAAAAACCTTCAAATTAGGAATTAAGAGAACTTGTGTCACAGATCTTTGGTTGTAGTGGATGTTCATTATTGGGGAAGATAATTTAGAAATTCCTCTTGCAGCATTGGTAGATTCTCCGGTTGTGTGGCATGAATTAAATAAATGTCTATTAACTCAGAATATGTAAACTGTCTGTTAACTCCGTAATTGTATAAAGGAAGTTCCCTCCGAGGTGTAATGGTTACCATGCTAACTTCATATACCTAAGGTTGTGGGTTCAAACCCGGCAGACGACAATGGATTTTTTTGGGTGTAAAAATCCATAGCGTGGCTTCCTTCAGAAGGGAAGTAAAGCCATTGGTCCCATGTCGTAGATTTATGGCATGTAAAAGAACCTCAAGCCTTATAGAGAGGCCTCTGAGCAAAATTAAGCAGTCTTTCACACCCAATTTAGAATGGGATGCTGAGAACCACAGTAGTTAAAGAGCATCCATAAATAACACACCATGTACACTTTATATTGACTCGTTTCCTCATTCACTCGCAAAAATGAAGGTCGGTGGTATGCAAGTTCTGCTAAACACAGTGGCTGGCTATTGCCTGGTGTATGTAAACACAGCAGAGGCATAATGCAGGGCCATTCAAAATACATTGAATTACGAAATTAGTAACAGGCCAAAATGAAATACTCTTATGTGTTTTGTGTTATACACATTGTTCTCTACTAAATATCAAATTATTAGCAGTTGTTCACCCAGCCTTTATATTTTGAGTTTTCTGTGACTAACCATGCTTTTATCTTTCAAATGTATTTTGTACAATTTTAACCATTAAACCATAAGAGATAGCTAAAGCTTATTATGTAAAAATGTAGAGCTCATAAAAACACATATGTATATGAAAAGCAATTTCTGGTAGCAACTATTTCTGAGATAACCGATAGTACTGTTGTGAATTTTCATTGTAACTTTAAGGATAAAGTAGGCCAAAGCGAAAATCATATTTCTAAAAAATGCGTTGGTTTTAAATTGTTGCATGAGCGTATACAAAATGAAACAGCTAATTTACAGTGGGTGTAAGGATTCAAAGAGTAACAATGAATATTCCGGAACATTTTTAATGCCATAAAACAATTTTCATACGTTGTCTGCTTTAACAGGTCTAATAGTAATATTTTGGCTGTCCTTTATGATGGAATAATTATAGAAAAGTCATTCGGAATAAAGAGGCCTTCAAAGGCTGTTCTCAGAGAATTCAAGATATACATTTTATTTTTATGAAAATATCTTAAATGTTTAGAATCATAAAGGAAATTGTAAATAGCTATTTTTAAAAGCAATAAAAATGACAAGCATTTTTCCATGCAAAGGGAAAACTTCCTCAAAACCTTGTGTGACAAGCTTAGAAGATACTTAACTTAAACAACAAAGTGTGGTGTTTAACCGATTTTGTGTGTTTTTAATAATGTTCACTGACATGCAGACTGTATTAAAATGCATTTTTTCAGATTCAAAGAACATCAACTTATATTTCCAGTCAAATTTCTGTTACAAGTTATCAGGTGGAATACGATACATTCATAGGTAAGTAGTACAGAAACTATAAGCTTTCATAAGAATAGCTTGTAGAGCCTAACAAAAATAAATAATACTGGATAGAAAAAGTCATGCAAATGTAACACATAAGATTTTTATACATTTCATCATCGCTCAGGCTGTCATTACAGTTTTTAATATTTAATATCATGCCCAAGTTGAATAGTATAAATCATGTTTATTTTAGTTTAATTGAAATATAAGACAATTATGGAGTTTATAGTGTTAGAGGAGTAACAGAGTCACAACAGAACTGCATAAGGTAGTCCTTTCTCATGATCATATGCTTACTGAATGTATGATGCTAAAAGGTATGTGAGATAAACCACTGAATTTAGAGAGGGGAGTGTGTTGGGAGTGCACAGATCCACAACTATATTCAGTAGTCCTGCCTCATGATCTAACACTTCTCTTGACATTGTTCTGCTATTCATGATGTGTTTGTTTCTCCACAGACTTAGCATCATCAGATGAAGCTACAATTCTGAAATGGATACCGAAACAGAAATCAAAGAAGAGAACTCTCTCTCAGATGAGTTATTCTCACAGAATGAAAGAGAATGCTTTACCATAAATGTTGCAGTGAAGACAGACAACAATGCTGTGTTTCTGGATGATAATTATGACATGGCAGTTAAAACAGAAATTAAATCAGAGACTCCTTTTCCAGATCTTTTTTCACAGAAAGAAAGATACATTCTTCCAGAGGAGTCAGTAATGAAGATTAAGAAATACAATAGTGATAATGAACAAGTTAACACAATAAAAATTAAAGAAGAGTCACGGTGGCTGGAAACAGAAACTTCATGTGTTTGTAATGATGATGTCAAGGTAGGTTATATTGAAATCTGCTTCAGTTAGCAGTTTATCATTATCAGCATTATTTTTATTATTATTTTAATAATCATAACACAAAATTAAGAAGTTTAAAAATTGTTTGCAAATATGTGCAGTTTTTCACAGGTGATGTGTTTAAAGGGTAAAAAGTTACAGTGATGATATTTGAAATTATGATACTTAAGCAAAATTTTGTTAAAATCATAAAACCATGGATATTATAAAGTGTGACCTTCAACTATGCCACAAAGAAAAAACACTTGGAAGAAGTTAAATGAATGATAAATGAGATAAAAAAGAAAATCAGGTTTTTAAGAACAGAGACAATCCTACAATAAGGTTTAATCATTTCCTTTTAACTTTCATACTATAAGATCTTAAGCAAAGAAACAAAGAAAAGAATAGAAAAAAAATTATATAATGTTTGCACGCGTCTTATAGTCTGTGTTCTGCAGAAGAAAACGGAATAATTCAATGATGAAGAGTTATCAATATCACTTTCTTTCTTTATAATACTTAACATTTATTATTATATGTAGCCAAATGTTCAGAGAAAGGATGAACATTGTCCTGTTTACAACCTGGTTGTGCTCACTCTGTGCTATAAATATAATAGAATGTTGAATAAACTATATTCTGGGATAACTAGATTTTGGACAAAGCTTTTTCTGAAAACATATTTGAATTTATTGATTTTGTTGAGCTTACCATTATCGTTAACCTAATTAGAATTTGCAAAACACAGAATATCAATACTTCAGATACTTGTTTCTAAATACAGTAAACATCAGCAACCAAGTTATTTGTATAGGAAAATCTGCTTTATTCTTTGGAACTGTCTGAAGCATTATTTCTATACAATTTAAAACTTTTAGACGTAGAAGTAATTTGTTTTATCCAAGGTTTCTATTTTGATACTTTACAAGAAATATTTAAATCCAAAACAAGTAATTTTAGAAAAGGGAGAATTTGTGCCAGCATATCTTGCACAAAGAGGCATAGAAGCAGGGTGGGAGAAGGGGAGAGAGACCGCGAGGGGGCGAGGCGGGGTGGGATGGGACGGGACGAGACGGGACGCGAGACTAGAGACGAGACAAGACGATCTTTTCAGTTCTGTGTTATTAAACCAAACAATTAATTTAGATTTAAATACTTTCTCATTTGCTGTGATTCCTTTCATGCTATTGCATGAAGTAACACCAAAGAAACATTTTTGAGAAAAATCTCAAACACCATATATCAGTTTACAACAAAAAACCTTAAATCATAACTGTGTGATACAGTGCTTTTAACAAAAGTTGTAAAGATGTTTGTGTAAAACCATTCATTTGTATTTTTCTGTTTCAGTATGGAGACTTAAATCCAATAAAATCACCTAGGTAAGTTTTGACTCTTGAGAATAAGAAGCTTTGTAGTTTTATTTTGCACGTTCCTCTATTGGTTGCTGTTTATTAATGTTAAAAAGAGAGAAGACTGTTTATTATGTGTGCTTATGTTTATGAGAGAGTACCTCATCAATGAGAAGCTGTATTATTTCAAATGGACTTGAGCTATAAAATACCATGTAATTTAATTAATAAATTATTAAAAGATTAAAAAGAACTAAGAAAGCAGTGGTTAAAAATACTGTGGAGTAGAAAAACATGAACTCCAAAGCCAGTTAAGTAGAGTCATAATGAACAACTCAATATCCTAACCAGGAGATCCCTGTGTTCATCTGGTGGCTTTAACCACTGAAGTACCTTTGGAATATGCTGACATAACCTTAAATTCATCAACTGACTTGAATAAAAAAAATAGTTTGTCTAAACCTAAAATATACTCACTGTTTTACAAGATAAGCTAATTGTCTTGAAATAAGGAACAGTTTAGGATAACTCTCTTTAACAGCCATAGTAATACAGTTTGTTACAAAT
The DNA here is from genome assembly GCA_030762935.1 of Hymenopus coronatus. Taxonomy (NCBI): domain Eukaryota; kingdom Metazoa; phylum Arthropoda; class Insecta; order Mantodea; family Hymenopodidae; genus Hymenopus; species Hymenopus coronatus. The sequence goes on along the minus strand of CM060899.1, from coordinate 28,421,598 downwards.
TCCCCTTCTGTAAATATCTTCAGTGTTTCGTTATATGGTTGGATTAGAAAGAACTATTGCATGGCAATTAACATGCTAAACAGTTCTTTTCTTTTTCTTCCCCCTTAGTATTCTTCATAGCTTTAGATTTGAAATGTTCAAGGGAATGTTCTTGTGTCATGCCCAACAATTTCTCTTCATCATAATCTACACCACACTAAAAAGCTCCTGCAAAATAAAGAATGACTTCCTCTTTGGTTGAGTGGACCTCTTTCTGGCTTCCACCCCAGAGGTCCTAGGGTTAGTTCCAGACTGGAATGGGGAATTTTTCTTTAACTAGAATTATTTCCTATCCCCTACAAAATCTGGAAGTATGTATCTGAGAGTGACTGTGGATGTTAAATAGTATAATATTGAAAAAAACAACAAAAAACTAGAATTAATTAACCGTATAGTTCAGCAAAAAAACGCGCACTATTGTTTCTAAAGCAAAGCCCCCAATATGACCAGGGGTTAAAGGGGCTATATAAATTAAGCAATAAATTAAAACATAGCAAAACAATTAAAAACAGAAAAAAATAACAAGTGCTCTGTACCACAGATTCATCTCATCTGATCTAATAGGTAATCACTTTTAAGACTAGCATACTTGCATCAGGTGATGGTTGGGGTGATCAAAATAGGACACCATAGTGGATATGAATAGCAAGTTGCTGAATTCTGAGGCTCTGTGTTATGTAAACAAAGTAGAATTTTTTTTTCCATATTTGGTCAGTTCTTCCTGCTAGCTGAATGTGTATCCACAAATTGAGAAAGCAATGCAGAAAAAACATTGTTGATTCTGAAGAGTAATGCCAATTATTAAGAGAATATGGACCTGTCCATTATTTAAATTAAATAAAAATACTGTGTGCTCTAAAATGGTATGGTAAAATATAATACCATAATAAGCATACCATTCTGTAAAAGGCAAGAAAACCTGTTTAATTTTCCCTAGGTCTCTAGCAAATTTTAGGTTCATGGATGCTGTAAATCTTTGACATGGGACATCTGGTTTTAATTCCCTTCAGCAGGAAGCCATTCTAAGAATTCTAATGCCAGAAAGAATTCATTACCCATCACTAGGTTTGAAAGCATGACCTTGGGAGCCAGAGATTAGCATATTACTCCTAGACCATGGAGGGTAATTGCATTGATTTTGTACTCCTCAGTGGTGTAACAGTTATCATGCTAATGTCATACCCAAGGTTTCAGGTTCATACTTAGTGGAGGATGATGGATTTTTTCAGGTGTAAAAATCCTTAGATGGCTACCTTTGGAAAATAAGCAAAGCCATAGGCCCTGTGTCATAGATTTATGACTTGTAAAAGAACCTCAAGCCTGATAAAAAAGTCTCTGAGCAAACTTAAGTGGTCTTTATCGTCAGTACAGAATGTATGCTGAGAACTTCAATAGTTAAGAGTATCCATAAATAAGATGCCATTTCATTTATCTTTTTGTTTTGCATTGAATCTGGATGCAGTTGAATTACATTTTGAACCTAGGTGAAATAGCATTTCAAAAAAGATACAGAACTAAAACTAATACAATGGTTCAAGGAGAGAAATCATATTTGCCTCTCACCTACATGGCCTGATTCGATCCCATTTAACCCAAGTGGGATTTGTGGTGGACAAAGCAGTGCAATGGTGGGTTTTTTCTGGGTTATCTGGTTTTCCTTGCCATCACATTACACTGGTGCTCAAGTTTCATTCCATGAATCATCAGTGGCATTGCCTGCAGTGCCATTTTGTAGTAAAAGCGGGCATAAAGCATTATTAAAAAGGCTTTCTCTGTCTGTAAAATCAGATAAATGTTACAAAAAATATCTAAAAAGTATGAAAGGGAATAAAACATTTAATGCACACTTGCACATTGTGCTCATGTTGGATTTACAGTTTTCATTAGCACACCTCTTTCTTATGTTTGCTGCACAAAGTGGTCGGTCATTTTTTTTTTCGAACCTTAAGCTATCCAATATGAGACCAAAGGCATATCCGTGGAGGTGATGGTCTACGAGCTCCTTTAGGATCTTTCTTGAGTCCTTTGAGATAGTAGCTATTTCTCTTTTGAAATCCAGCTGAGATATCCTTTGTGTTTCTAATTTGTTGTACAAAATCCAGCTTTTCTGAACAACCATAACTAACATCCATGTAAACAAATGCCAACATAACTTTTTACTTTGTGTCCTAATGTGATAGCAGGCAATATTCTGGTCCATTTGATCAATACCTCCCGTTTAGTTATTCTACTTGGCAATTAGCCTTGGCATCATTATACTGTGCTTCTGTGAAAATCTCTTTAGTTGACCATCTTGTGTCCCACATGGCAATTCAAAAATAATGCATAGCATCTGGTTTCTGTGTGAATTCTTGTTCAAAAATAGTTTGAAAATGTCAATTACTGTTGTGTTCATATCTTAAATAATATGGAATGGGAAATGCAGTATGATTACCATTGCCAAAATCAGCTCCTTTTTCCCATTGTTTTTCAGATGGTCCTATCTCAGTTGCTCAATTGACAAGCTTTTCAGGTACATCAGGTGCAGCGACTTCTTGTGTGAGTGGGTGAGATGATGGATTATACTCATTTTGATAGCATGTATTCTTTTGTTGTTTGGTAACCTTATTTCCGAGTTAGCCCATAATTACTGAGATGTTAGGTTGTCTGCTAATTTGCAATACCAAAATAAAATGCATAGAAAACAGCATGTATTTTCAAATTAATGTATTGGTATGTGTATAAAATAATTATTTAACATGTACCTGCCTTCATCCTCATTTCAGAAATCTTCATCTGTATCTGCATTTGGTCTGGTGACTCAAATAACACATCACCATCAATATCCTTATCTCCAAAGCTTCAGCCAAATGAAATCCCTTCCTAAAACAATACTGAGAAATACCCTTGTTACTGAGAATAATTGCCTAGTAATACCATATGGTAACATAGAAATTAGGAAGCCATAGCTTCAATTGGTTTTAGAAGAGTCATTTGTAACTCTCAGAAACATATTGCAGTATATAACACTCCTTACTACAAAGAAATAATGCTAATTATAATTCAAAATACTTATAATGGCACTAAATCAAAACAGATGTCCATTTTTGCTCCACACATAGCGATAGCAGTTTCAAACAAGCTGTATATTCTTATTGTAACAAACATGACAATGACTACTCCATTGTCATAAGTGCAGTACTTTTATAGAGTAATGTACAGTCTTACCAATTGCCCAGGAGGACAGTAGTAGTAGTAGTGGTAGTACTAGTAGTAGTAATAATAATAATAATAATAACAGTAATAGTAATAATAATTAAGAAGAAGAATGTTACATGCATTACCACGTGGCAGTGCTAGGCATTAATGGGTTAAGAATCTGTGATTAGCATTTCTTCCATTGTACAGATTGCTCAATGTGTACTGATAAGCTGATAACCAATTTGCAGTAAAACATGTGCTTGAAAACTTAAATTACACAAGAACTATTTTGAGTAGTTAAAGCATACCTAAAAGTTGATGGTATTCTCATTGCATGTAACATTGATATTGCTTATATTGCCATAGTTTTCAGATTGATCTTATAGTTAACATGTATTTCATATGAAATAGTTTATGAATTGGAGATAAAGAAAAGTGTTATGTCTGTAATGAATAATGAAGTGTTTACATCAAGAATTTATAATTTCAGTTATTAGGAAACAGAAATTTTGCTTTCAAATTTAATTCCTTTTCATACTATTATTATACTTTCAACATTTCAGATTACATGCAGAAGCAATTTCTGATGATAACAGTGGTGATGCACCTTTGCCATCTGCTGAAACCTTAATGAAAAACTCAAGTGTCAGTAATGGAAAGGATTGTCATGAAAGTAAAAGTCAAGAAAGTGACGTCACAAAAATACCAGCTGTAGAACATGGTGGTAAATGCAATGATGGAGAAATTTACCCTAGAGTTTTATTGATTCATAAGGCTAAAAAGTCCCAAAAGTGTAATATTTGTAATAAAAGTATTACATCATCTTTGAAAAGGCACATGTTGATACATGAGGGTGTTAAGCCTAACAGGTGTCAAATTTGTCAAAAGAGTTTCACTCAGCTGTCAGATTTGAAATCACATAATTTTGTACATGAAGATAAAAAACCTCATAAGTGTAAAATTTGTGAGAAAAGCTTCGCTCGGTTGTCATGGTTGAAATTGCATAATTTGATACACAAGGGTATAAGATCTTATAAGTGTCAAGTTTGTGAGAAGAGTTTTACGCATTTGTCATATTTAAAATCGCACAATTTAATACATGGTGGTAAAAAGCCTCATAAGTGTGAAATTTGTGAGAAGAGCTTCACACGACCATCAGGTTTGAAAAGGCATAGTTTGGTGCATAATGGTAAAAAGCATCACAAGTGTGTAATTTGTGATAAGAGCTTTACTCATGCATCATATTTGAAATTGCATAATTTAGTACATGAGAGTAAAAAGCCTCACAGTTGTAAAATTTGTAAAAAGAGCTTCTCTCGACTGCCAGATTTGAAACGGCACAATCTGATACATGATGGTAAAAAGCTTCACAAGTGTGTAATTTGTGATAAGAGGTTTACCTATGCGTCTTCTCTAAAATTGCATAATTTTGTACATGAGGGTAAAAAGCCTCATAAATGCGAAATTTGTGAGAAGGAATTTTCTCAGTTGTCAGATTTGAAAAGACATAACTCGATACATGATGATAAAGGACTACACAAGTGTAGAATTTGTGAGAAGAGCTTTGTTCGGTTGCCATGCTTGAAATTGCATAATTTGATACATGAGGGTATAAAACCCCATAAGTGTCAGATCTGTGAAAAGAGTTTTACACGATTGTCATCTTTAAAATTACATAATTTGATTCATCAGGATGAAAAGCCTCACAAATGTGAAATTTGTGAGAAGAGCTTCACTCAAATGTCATCTTTAAAATCGCATAATTTGATACATCAGGGTAGAAGGCCTCACAAGTGTGAAATTTGTGAGAAGAGCTTCATTCGGCTGTCATGTTTGAATAGGCATAATTTGATACATGATGGTAAAAAACTTCACAAGTGTGAAATTTGTGATAAGAGCTTCACTTATGTATCATCTCTGAAATTGCATAATTTAATACACGAGGGTAAAGAGCCTCATAAATGTGTAATTTGTGAGAAAGGATTTACTCAGTTATCAGATTTGAAAAAGCATAATTTGATACATGAGGGTAAGAAACTTCACAAGTGTGAAATTTGTGGCAAGGGCTTTACTGATATATCAAATTTTAAAAGACATAAATTGATTCATGAAGGTGTAAAGCCATATACCTGCAAAACTTGTAATAAGAGCTTTACTGATATATTTTCTTTGAAATTTCATAATTTGACACATGAAGGTATAAACTTTCATAAGTGTGAAATTTGTGAGAAGAACTTTACTAATTTGTCAAATTTTAAAAGACATAAATTGAGTCATATAGCTGAAAAGCTGTTACCTGATAAGAGCTTTATTAGCTAGTTGCTATAAATCTTATAATTCAATTCATGAAGGTAAATGGTCAAATGTATCATAAATGTGAAATTTGTAACAGGATATTTCATCACTGTTAACTATGAAAATACAGCCAAAAACCTTACAAATGTGACATTATTTCCTGAATAGAGATTTAACATGTATATTTTAAAAATGCGTAATTTGTGTCATAAGGAAAGAAACTGATACAAGTAAAATATTTTATAAGGACTAAACAGACATTCGAAAATACTGAAGACAAATGTGCATACTATTGTAATATATATCATTAAGATTTAAAGGTTGTAACTGTCCATTGTTTTATTTTAAAACTCAGTGTTCAGTGAATATTCAACAACGGACTCAAAGTATCAGGGGGTAAAGATAATCTGATTTATTGTCAATATTAAATGCTAGGAATTATAAGGTGTACATAAAAGTAAAAGTATTATCTATAAAATCAATGACTGTTACGCTCCACTTATCTTCATTAAGATAAATAAAACAAAAATGTGTTAGTTTATTTATCAATCTGATCTTCACTCCTTGCTTCTTGCATACTTTTGTTTGTATTTTGGTTACAGTTAGCGCTGCTAGGTGGCGCATTGTTTGTAAGATACATCATTTACTGGAAGTAAAGGCAAGCATGCATTACGTTTTACCTGTGATAGATTCTGCCTTTCTTGCTATTTTTCACTTCTGTGTAACAACATATTTTATTCAGTATTGAAAGACTAATCAGTTATTGAGATTCTTATAACTTATGCTGCCAAATGGGTATAATTTCTGTACAACACTCATAACACAGCTTTGCAGTTACATAAGTAAATGCATAAGGTGCTTTTGTAGCACCTAAATCTGCCCCACAATTTCAGTATTTCTAACTAACAATTTTTCTAAATAGAAAATACACTAGGATAATTGATTTTCTAAAAGTTAGTCCTAATTGCATACAGATCTCTTAACGTGGGAGAATTTTCACATGTATATAGTCATGGAACAAAAAAATGAGTAATATCTTGAACACCAAATTTTGCTAAGTACTGCATGCCTTATTTACATATTTGCAATACGGTTCTGTAGCTGTGCAGCAGGTTATTGTACAGCATTATTAAACATGCTTCTTTGCATATGTCTTCTAGTGTAGTCGCAAAATGCAAGGTACTTCTGTGTTTTAAGATCACTGGTTTATTTCTTGTATGTGGTAAACACTTTGCTTTCTTTTCCCTTCTGTTAATAATACTTAATCAACATAGCAACTATTTAATTCTCATATACTATATTTCATAAACTATCAGTATAGAAATAGAATCATTATTATAATGCTTTATTTTACTTTAAGTTTTCATTCTTCTTAACTGTAATATGCTGCACAGAACAGTCTAATCTAGTTCCTTTTCAGTGAAGCAGGGAAGTCTTTTTGTGCACTGATCAATGTAACAGGCTTTTCTGCTTCTGAGGGTACAGGTGTTATTGGAGTCCTTCCAACTACAGTGTAGAGATGGGTTGTATTATCTAGGGATGCTCTCACTGCTGTTGTTCTGGTTAAAGGGAGAAGATGTGTGCACTTCTGAAATGGATGCAGCTTAATTGCAATAGGAAAAACTTTCCAACCTGCTTCTGAAATGGGGATAAATTCCCAATTCCCTGGATGTGATGTGTATCCAATGAACTTCTTGTGCAAACAGCACCTGAAAAACATAATTTGATTGACAAACGTATATTATTTTGTCTTGTGTTTACCAACAAAAGTGCCAAATGAGACTGGAATAATGTGATAGTCTCAGACAAGGTTATATTTAATTTTATGTGCAAGGGAAAGATGAAATGTCTGTCATCCAAATATTATGTAATATAGCTGGTTTCACTTTTTATCATACTCATCTGCACTGAGATGATTAGATACGGTCCATAATCAGGGTATCCATGTGGCTGTTGCTGCTTTTCCTACCAGCTCAATCGTAAGCCTCTACGATGTCAGCGGGATGTTCTATTAGCCAATTATGGCTATAGGCTGAAGTGCTTGTCTGCGCATGCGTCTACTAGTTTTTTCTCCACCGAGCTGGACGACCGTTAAGAGAACCACTCTCTTAGCCCAAGGCCGGCAGGTTTCCATTTCTGAGAGCTACTTCGGAAACACGATATCAGAATTCCTAGTATCCCAAGGGGGAAAGGGTACACCCACCTTGGTTGTATGCTTGCTCCCATGTAGATCTTAGGATGACAGCTTATATGAAATCTGCTATGCTTGTGTCTAACATCCATTCTTATTTTTTAGAATGTTTATCAAAATACAGTGGCCAATTTCGTTTTTACACAGATGGTATTAAGTGTAACGGTGGCATTGGATGTGTGTTTCTAGCACATTTTATATGCTTCTGGCATTAATGTAGAGTGTGCATGGGTTCCTGGACATGTAGGCTTGCCGGGGAATGAATTTGCGGACTTGGCAGCGAAGAGCGTGGTCATCGAATCCAGTGTAACAATTACTTGTGTAACATTTGACGATTATAAGCTTGTCCGGAGAGCGGTGTTTTCGTCCTTGCATGTGAAGTGGTCAGCTCTCTGTGACAACAAACTTAGGAAAGTAAAAAAGCTCCCCATACACTGGGCAACCTCCTTACACATATGTTGACTCGAGGTAATGAGGCAATGTTGACTTGATTGCGTATTGGTCACTGTTATTTTACACATAGCTATCTGTTTGTGAAGGAGCCTCCGCCTATCTGCCTGCTCTGTGGAGAGTCATTGAGAGTCCATCATGTGTTGCTAGAGTATGTTCCTCTAGCACACATTTGCATATCCCTGCAACTGCCGACAAGTATAGCAGAGGTTTTGGCATACGATGACAGAGTGGTAGATAGGGTGTTTAACTTTTTGGCAAATGTAACTTTTGCACTGCATGTTTAGTTTTTTTAATACCTTTGGTGTCCGCATTATGGTTTTGCTTTTTTTAAAACGTATGTTTTTTATCTTTTATACTGAATGCTTCGTTTTAGCAGCCTTTTATGCCTATTTTATCCCCATTAGGTTTTATTACTCATTTTTGGTTGTTATTTTAGTTGGTTTTTTACACTTTATTTTACACATTGTTTCACCTATTGTTTTGCTCTGATTTTAGCTTGTTTTTAACTCTTGGTTTTTGACACAGGTTTTAGCGGGGTAATAATGACCTTGAAGTTGGGTGCCCAAAAACCCCATCTATCATCATATTTTCATTATACTTATTCAAACTTGGGACTGTTCTGCAAATGTTGGTAGCAAATTTATTAAAAACAGGTCAGTAATTTCTTTCTCAGCATTTTAGTAATTTTGCCGGAAATAATTCTTCCCTCCTTGCAGCAAATATTTAGATTCCTTTCATAGTAGCAATAGATTTGTTGTTTATTTTCTGCTTTTGTCTAGCTGTGTGTATATTTATGAAGTTATTGTGCACAGTTGTTGCGAATATAGGAAAGTTTTATTTATTACTGGAATGAATTATACAGGTTAGTTAAAATTAGTGTAGTTTATTGCAGATGTAACAAAATAAAGCAATTAATGCATTAACAAACAGGTAATTCACGCTTGTAATTCACTATATTTTTTTGAACTTTTATTCTTCTTTATGCTACAATCCTTGATATTAAAAGTAGAAGATTGTTATATAATTATAGTTTTAGCACACATCTAATTATTTGATGGATGCCATTGAACTGAGAGAGAGAAAAGATATTTAGAGCAGAGATAGATAGATTGGTAGGGGAAGAGGGAGAGATAGTAAGAGCAAGAGCATGAGACAGAGAACGCCTTATTGGCAGACAAAAAGCCAAAAGGAAAAGGGAGGAGGTCCCTGCCAGCACACGAATGTAAATATCAGCTTGCAGGGGTTGATGATGCCAGTAGCCTAAGGAAAAAGTTCAACATGGGTTGCAGCAAAACATCAGCAGAGAGCAGTGTGAGAAAAAATGCAGCTTACACTGGAAACCATAATCCCAACACACACCTCAGTGATTACACATGCTCTCCCATTGGTATACATTGGAAATGTAGAAATAGTAAATACTTTACTTCTTTCATTATTATGGCTAAAACTATGTCACTGTACTTTCAATAACATCATTTTCAATTTGATTCGATGTTCCTTTGATAACTTAAGCTCTTTGTGAGTTTGTAGCTAACTTGATATTATACTTGGATAGTCTGCAAGAATTCAATATAGATTTCCAGATTAAGGTACTCATTATGTTCATTATGGCCTCACACTGAAATAAGCTGCATCTGTTAATCACTTCATTATTTCTGTATTAGAGTAATATTTGGTATTGTACTTCAAAACATCTGGCATGTGTTTTTCACTTAATTGAAACTATATCCTTGCTTTACCACAAGTTTTTAATAGCCTCGTGTGTAGTCATTGCTTACTGAAAATTACTTACATCAGAGAAACCTAAAGTCTCCACACATCACTATTGGATTCAAAAAGAAGACAAAGGCAGTAAAATAATTTCTGTTTTGATTAATATCCAGTTACCCATTTTGAAGAATTGCAGTACTATGTGTGCATGTTTTCTTGGGCGCTCATCATTAAGTAGGTTTTGTGCAATTTGAGAAGAAGAGGAAGGTGATCAATTTGAGACCTGAAATGTGCTACACAGGCTGATATTAGTGGCTTAGAGGTAATTATGTCGCAGACTTCTTACATATGCATAAGCACTTTATTTAATAGTTCACCTAGTTCATGGTAATTACACAACCTATTCTACAGAACAGCTTAAGGCCTCAGAGGAGGGAACTTTCTTGATCGACAATGCAAAAAGAGAAACAGGCAAGCTCTCCCTTCTCCCCCTCAGCCCATGCTTCTTGTAAAACCAGGTGCACATACAGTATTTAACTTTAAAATTATATAGGAACATAGTTTTTCATCTGTGTATGCAAGAGGACATCTTTTACTATAATGTGCTGGTTTTCCTGAAAACTTAATGCTCTGAACACAATATACTGGTAATTAACAAATTATCCAAAACATAACTTGTGACTTTAGGAGGTGTAACAACATGATGATTTAATTGGTGTAAGATGCAAGAGCACTACTTTCATAAACTGAGTCCCTTTCCGTTTATATTGAACTTTTCCAGCTTGACTTATTTTTAATTAAGATTTCTTTTTGAAAACTGAAAGCATGGGAAGAATACTGTGACCTTGAAAAGTTGTTCGTACCTGATATCTTATTGCCTGCTTAGTTATCAAACTTGTAAAGCACCAAACATTACTGACCAAGATTTCAATGTGACATTAACTTACGTTGAAATTGTACTACTAAGTGTGATAAAGGAAGGCTTGGCCCAAATATAATAATAGCAGCCTATAGGTATACCAAAGTTTTAACTGGACCTTGGTAGCATTGCAATAGAATTTAGTTCTGTATTTGTTTTAGAAGAAGGGTATCATTAAAAAAGATTTTACTTTGGCTTTTGTATATTTTAAGCTAGAGGGGCAAGAATGTACCTCAATTAAGGTATTAATTAAATATGTTGATTAATTAAAAATAATAATATACACTACAGATATTTTCAACTGCTTGAAATTCATATAAATTATTGATTAATTTAATCTGAAGAAAACTAATGCTAAAACTGTTGAGTCTTATTTTACTGTTTTTGGTGAAAGTGTTGTGTCTGTGTTACTTCCTACCAGAGCAGGAATGGGGGGCCTGAGATCATTAAGAATGTGCTTGAAACCAGACAGGACATCTTCCCTGACTTGAGATTTATTTTTTGAAGTTTTCCTCAATCTACATAACTGGAAACATTCACTGAGAGAAGTTACTTAAAGTCTGGGATATTTACTTCTCCAATTATTATCGCATTTATCATATGTGCCAAAGCACTTTTGATGCAATATATAGTAAGAACTGGCTTAACCATAAAAAAAATTCTGACTTGCATATAAGTTTCTCAAACCATTTCTCAGATTATTTGCTTCACATTAATCAAAATAATATTCACAGAAATGATTTGATCACTTATTTTTTTGTAGATACTATTCACTAGTCAAATTATTTATGAGTTGGTCGCTATTCTGTAGATTTGAAATTCAGTTCGCTTTGCTTGACTGTGAGAAAGAAAATATAAATAAAAAATTCTCATTTGAGAAAGAAATAAGTATTGGAAAACTGAAAAAACAGCAAGAAATATGTTGGAATTTGAACTCGACAAAAAGAGGAAAGAAGGTTTTTAAGGAAAATAATTAATCCAAAATATGATTAAATGTGAATTGTTTTAACGTAATGATTTTATATACATATAAATTACCTGTCTATTTTGTAAAATTTTCAGAAATTTGTTTCCATGCATTGTACTTTTTCCTGTTCTCGTGGCAAGCTGGATCAGACGCATTATAGAAGAAAGCATAATTTCTCACATTTTCTATAAAAAGTTCTTCTCTATGTATGTTCTCACACTGAATACATAATGTACAGCAATACACTACCAAACTACACAAGTGACTGTACTATTTGGCAAACAGCCTCACTGATTTTAATTCTCGTGAAAGCACTCTTATTTTTCTGCCCCTGTGCCATTTAATACCAAACCAAGCCAGGCGCTCGTAATGGGTTATCTTGCATTGCTTTACTAGAAATACAATAGGACTGTGCTGTGTCATGCTGTGCTGTCTGTTAGTAATGGGTTTCTCTCAGAGATTAAAATAAAAATATAGGTTTTCCTTTTAAATCAGTGATTGCACCTAATGTCAAACTACTTATGTGCAGCTGGATATTTAGCTCCTTCAGCTATGTACCTTTTCACTCTCCACTCACTCTTGCAACCGATTTGTGAATTTCTAAACAAATTAAAATAAAACAAAGCTTTTAAACAGGTATGTTGTCTAAATAGAATCTTATTCATTATTGTTATTATAGTGACTATAGTTGCCAGTCATCTTCTACTTATTGCACATATAGCAGTACATTTCTGTTCTCTCCCAAATGAGGAGCTACTAGATTAAGAAGTATCTGATCCAGATCAAGGAGATTGCATTAACCGGCCAGGACGGAGCATGTCTCACCCTCCAGCACTGCACCCCATTCATGGCATCTTTGAGCCAAGATGGGGGATGCAGTGCCTGGCAATAGCCCAAGGTTCCTTGTGGACTGTCATACCATGGAGTTATGTTATACGTTAATGGCTATAAATGGCTTCTGGAATGACATATTTATCACTTTACAACCAATGGCGTTTATTGATGTGAAAACATCCATTGATATCTTTATTGTAAAATTCATCATGTTTAACTTATCCGGTAGCTTTATGCTTTGCATATGATAAATGAGGAACTGATATGCAAAGGCGAACATGTTCACTAAATATAGTTTTTCATAATCAACATGAAACTTATCTGAAACATATATATGAATGGAAACAACATATTGATACAGAAACATCTTTATTTTGTATCAAAACAGCAATTCATGTATGTACTTTAAATCTAAACTGAAAATTTTCTTTTAAAAAGTACCTTTAAATATGGACATGTTCTTGTTTACATGATCCATTTTGACATGTTTGCCTTTGAATGAATTTTGAAAGTCAAATATCTTGTTTCATAACGACTTGCATTTTATTAAAATAAGAACTATAGCTTTCCTGGCGACGTGTTAATTCAAAATCTTCTCGGGCTTCTAGCCAGGTAATAACTTGGCTTGACACCAACGTTTCGAAGAAGTGCATCTTCCTCGTCTTCAGGGTGAACTGATGGTTTGAGCTTGCGGAGACTGGTATTTATAAGAGCTGGGATGAAGGTAACATCTGATTGGTTCGCGAGATATTATGGCCTGGTATTTAAGATGACTGAGACATGGGCACGGACTTCGTAGAAAACTATTTATAGCAGTTATTCGGCTAATGTTTTGTGTTTGAGCACGCACCTGCTAGAAAATAAGTCTTGAAAGACTGCAGGTACAGGATTAGGTGTTAAGGCTCTTTATCATCGGTGTCCATGCTGAACTTAATTGTAGGCCAGAATCGCGATTTAGATTATTTGTTTCAGATGAGATGGCTAAAGCTTCTTTTACTCTCCTTTCCCAGTAATTCGAACACTTTGCCACTATCTTGGTGTTAGTAAAGTTAGCTCTGTGGCTCTGTTCTATACAGTGTTCAGCCAGTCCAGATTTTTCGGGTTGCATAAGCCTTATTGATCTTTGGTGTTCAGAAACGCGTGTGGCAATAGTGCGTCCTGTTTGGCCAATGTACGCTGTGCTGCATTCGCAAGGAATGTGGTAGACACCAGGTACTCTGAGAGCTAAATTATCTTTAACTGGCCTGACCAAATTTTTGATTTTAGGTGGTGGCTTATGGATGGTTTTGACATTATATTTGTAGAGTCGGGAAAGATTAGTAGACTACTCTACAAATATAATGTCAAAACCATCCATAAGCCACCACCTAAAATCAAAAATTTGGTCAGGCCAGTTAAAGATAATTTAGCTCTCAGAGTACCTGGTGTCTACCACATTCCTTGCGAATGCAGCACAGCGTACATTGGCCAAACAGGACGCACTATTGCCACACGCGTTTCTGAACACCAAAGATCAATAAGGCTTATGCAACCCGAAAAATCTGGACTGGCTGAACACTGTATAGAACAGAGCCACAGAGCTAACTTTACTAACACCAAGATAGTGGCAAAGTGTTCGAATTACTGGGAAAGGAGAGTAAAAGAAGCTTTAGCCATCTCATCTGAAACAAATAATCTAAATCGCGATTCTGGCCTACAATTAAGTTCAGCATGGACACCGATGATAAAGAGCCTTAACACCTAATCCTGTACCTGCAGTCTTTCAAGACTTATTTTCTAGCAGGTGCGTGCTCAAACACAAAACATTAGCCGAATAACTGCTATAAATAGTTTTCTACGAAGTCCGTGCCCATGTCTCAGTCATCTTAAATACCAGGCCATAATATCTCGCGAACCAATCAGATGTTACCTTCATCCCAGCTCTTATAAATACCAGTCTCCGCAAGCTCAAACCATCAGTTCACCCTGAAGACGAGGAAGATGCACTTCTTCGAAACGTTGGTGTCAAGCCAAGTTATTACCTGGCTAGAAGCCCGAGAAGATTTTGAATGCATTTTATTAATTAAATATTCTTATAGTATATCAGATCACCTATCTGGCTTTGTTTAGAAGTTTTAACAGAATTGTGATAGTTTGCTTTTTTTTTTAGAATTATTTAATTGCATAAATTAAAACATCATAACCAAAATGAATTGATATCAACAATGACATTGCTTATTGCTAAAAAGCCTCTTGAGCTCACACACTAAGGATGCATACTATTTTAAATCTTGGTGATTTTGACAGTTTCCATAAACCACCAACAACTTTCTTCTTAGCATCTGTGATTGGATGGCTGAGGGGTATTTCAGAAGAGTTTCTTCGTGGTTTCAGAAGAGATTTCCGCTCTGGTAGCTCTTGCCGGGACTTGTAGAATGCAGTTGCATCCTCATCAATATGAGTATTTACCATATCTTGATATTTTTTAATGAAAACTCATTTCATTTCACTGATGTGATCTAGATTTCCTAGGCCTTAGATAGCGATCTCTTCAACCACTGACTGGTCGACCTCAATATAAACCTCTTTTGTTACAACTGTTGGATTTTTTTGTAGAAATTTCTCCACTCAACCAAACACGCGGTCAGCAGATAAGAAACTGTGACCTCAGACTGGAAAAATTAGGTGTATTTCTTCAACAGGACCATCATATATTCCAAGAAAATACATGAGCATGTAAAGCATGTCATTGTTCTTGTTTTGGGCTCCACACCCATCATAGAAAAATTTCAATCAACAGATTTTAAAAACTGCAATAAGGTGGAACTTCTGCTGCACCACCGCCTGCCAAATCTTCTGTCCATGTGTAAAACACAGGGTTCACTGATATCACACTGACAATGCACAAACTGTAAAAACTTATCTGTCTGGAGTAAAATTCTTTTTGAACAGGACTCTTTAGCAGTAGTTGGATCTGTTGCAAATCAAAACAGAAAGCCACTGCCTGTTCATTCTTTTCTCGCAAAAGCTCGTAGAAGGTATTTGCCCTGTTTTGTTTTTTTTGACTCTTCCGTGTCATAAGCTGTACCTTCTGTTTTTGAATCCACCTTCATTTGTTCGTCAATTTTTGTGCAGAATCTGAAGCAGGGCTTCTAAACTCAATGTTTTAACTTGTTCAACAACTTTATTATTTATACATATTTTTGATTTCATAGTATTATGGCCTTTGGAAGCCATAATTTTAGTTTCCTCTATAGATAATTCTAACATACTCTTTCCCCTTTAATTCCAAGATATATATTAATTTCTGAAGTTTAACCATCATCTCTCTTCTCTGCAGAGTTTATTCCTATTTTTACAAACCACAATTTTTTATTTTATTTCTAAATCCCATTTTTTACAGTATTTTTCTATTCCTTTCTTTAAACCCTAACTTGTGATTGCTGCTGCTACTAAATCAAAGAACAAACTTGGAATATGTTTATTTTTGATTGCTGGGCATAGTATATTCTCTTTTGGTATTTCTTGGAGTAAACCATCAATAAACAAATTAAATAAAATGGGACCTAATTTGCAACCTTGCCTTAAAACAATTGTATTTGGTACCCTATCTGTTACTTTGTTGATGGCAAGCCTAATGCACGATTTATTGTAGGAATACAACCTCTCTAATATTAGTACAAATTTCTCGCTCACTCCCTTTGTTCTCAGCTACTAAAGGCTGTTTCTAGATCTGCAAAAAATAGGTTTATCTTTAAAAAAATTTAGTTGAGTCGATTTTGTAACACTACAAAAGTAAGTGATGTAGTGTTACAAAATCGACTCAACTAAATTTTAATTGTTAAAACACATCACTGTCTCAAAGTCCACCATATATCAGGATAGGTTTATCTTACCTGTTTTCTTTAGACATTTATCTATTATTACTCTTATTTTAATAACATTGGCAATTGTCAGTTATCCTTTTATAAACCTCCCTTGTAGATTAGATAATTTATCTTCTCTCTGCCCATTCTTGTAGTCGCTTTGCCAGTACCCTTGTATGCTTTACCTATCACTTATATTAGACTAATGCCTCTGTAGTTACTTGAGTTATTCACCTCCCCTTTCCTTTTAAAAATTGGTACTATCACTCCCCGTTTCTTCCCTCAAAATGCACATGGAACAGTTTTCCTAACATTACTGTTTTTTCAATATCTTCATACCGCACCCTACAAAATTCCCTTGGTATTTGATGGCTCTCTTACTTTTTAGTTTATTAACCTATTCTCTTATCTCATTATCCAATATTTCCTGGTGTAGTATTTCAACACATGCATGGAACTGCTCTGGTACTTTCGTCTGCATTGGCACATTACTTCCACTTAATAGGTTTCTTGAAATACTCCTTCCATTTCTTAGGGAAAATTTTATTCTGTAACACCCTAGTCTTAGATATTTTTTTACCTACTTTCACATCGTTTTGTTATCATCCGGTTTTGCTGCGTCCTAGATATTTTGCCCAATTTTATCACTCTACTCTTTCTTTTTCTTCTTAATTAAACATCACTATTAAAACATTCTTTTTTGACCCATTTTCCATCGCCTAAACTCTCTTTCTACCCTGTTTTTTGCTGCATTGCAATCCTCACCATACCATCCCTGTTTTTATATTTTCCTTTTAATTCCTGCTAGCTTCACTAGTCCTTCTAGGTACAGCATTGCTTCTTCAGCTTTTCCCTCCTCAATAAATTGGATAATCTAACCTTATGATTTCTTCCCTCTATTTGAGTTTAAATCCCAATAAATAATTCTCTTTCCTCTGTATATCATCTGCTATTTCCAACGGTTTTATCTTTCTCCATATCTTCTTCCTGATCTACCTTTCCTACTGTTTTAAAAGTTGCTCTTAATGGGAAATGGTACCTATTCAATACCCTTTGTGTTGAACCTTAAAATCTACACAATCATTATCTAAATACTGTACATACCACATATATTCAATTGCACTTTCTCTTATTTCATTGACAAATATGAACTCTCATGATTTATCTATTCCTCTTGCTCCATTATGCATTATAGATTATTAATTTCACAAAATTCTATTAACTTTTCTTCTTTATTTACTTTGACTTTACTAAGCTTCTTTATATATCTATTTTCTTTTGTTTGCTAATCTTCTATATTAGCTAAATGTAGTTATTCTTCCCCTATTCCTACATTGGAGGCCCCTAATATCAAGAAATCTAAATTATTGTACTTCTGACATAAAACTTCTATGTTGTTCTCTAAATTATTGTAAAAGCTTGGATCATAAAAGCGTGACATCCCTGATGAATTATTTACCATATTCAAACCTAGGTATTGGCACTTTCTTGCCACATTTTGTAACATAAACACATCTCCAGTACCCTTTTTCAAAATTTCTTTCCTTTCTAATAAACATTCCTATTTCCCTGAAATCTTACCTTTTGTTTTCCTTTTCCTTACATTTTTTCTGAAATATTCATAACCCTCCACACTTTCTTTTTAATATCCACTTCAAAACTTGCGTTAATTCACCTTTATGGATTTTGTCTAGAAGTCCTTCACATTTCAACATAAAACCACCCAGGTTGGCGCCTCCTATACTGAATCCATCCTATTTTGGCTAAATTGTTGCAGCTTTGCTCTTGTCTTGGTTAACCTCCCTTACTGTTGTGCCTTAGTCTCCCATTGTCAGGATGCTCCCTTCTGATATTGAAAAAAAATTGATCCCATCTCCATCTTTCCATATGTCTATGTTCACTGTCCATCATCAATCAGCTGTTTGTGTGGGCTGACCTTTCTTGCTGGTGACATCACTTCTTTGGATAAACCATGGCTTGCTGCTTTCACCTCTGTAGTGCACATATCGTTTCTTCCCTCCAATCTTCTCCACTGGCCTGGATTCTTTTGGCTGCTTTCTGACGTACAGGAATTCTGCCCATGTATAACTGCAAGCCTCCCATATATGTTCATGTATCTTCATTTCTGGCTATTTTGGTCTCTTTTAGTAGTCAATTTCAATAAATATTCTCATGCTTTTCAGGTTTCTTGTATTGCTTAATATTGTCCATTTAACATACATAGTTGCTACTTTAACTAGAATTGGTCTCGATTTCCATCCCCGTCATCCTAGTCTATAATTTCTGAAACGTCTATAGTTTCTGAACCTGCAAGTTTAATGCCAAATTTCCCTTCTATAATTTCCTTCACTTCTAACAATATTTTCCTTGCTTTTTGCTCTTTTAATCACAAAATAACTACTTTCAGCAGATTTTTCCAACTGGGTTATTCTATTTTTGCATTCCACTGATTCTTTTCTTGTTCTTCTTTTTATTTCTTCCATGTTCTTTCCTATCTTTTCTTCCATCTCCTTCCTCTTTATTAAATATCTTTTATGTTTATCAACATTGATTTCACTTCATCCATTCCATGTCCTGGATTAAGTTCAATGCCTCCTATTACTAGTAGAACTGCCGGCACTAATGCAATCCAAAAACTTACCATCCTCAATGCAGTTTATTTATACATTCTAATTACTTATCTTTGTCCTGGTATGTAGTCTGCTGCGTGTACTATACAGCTGTAGGTCTATACCAATGTTTCTGCTTTAATGAGCAATTTAACTCACATATCCGACCTTTTTGTGCTCATGCAAGCACTCCTAGCTACCTATATTACAGTTACAGTTAAAAAATTTGGAATAGAAAAAGTGTCGATTTTGCTAGGAATAACACACACCAAAATTTGGTAGGCTGGGCAGAATTTCAGGAAACAACAAGTTAAAATTCACAGAACGGCTTAAACAAAAAATTAGTGGGAATGGGTTGTCCAGAACATGTTTGTTCTATATGTTCAACATGGCCTTTCAGCTGATATTGCATTGAAAATATTCAGTTTCTCTATTTATGCTGTGCATACTGAAAAGCTGAGATCTGTTTGTGAGTGTTGAAATAGCGTATTAGCAGTTGCTTTCTCATTAAAAGACACAATGGTTATAATTATTTCCATTTGTAGTATAAAAGAAGTATACCCTGCACTCTGCTCTTATTTTCTGTCTCAAAATTCAGTTCCAATAAAAATAAGGATGGTTTTGAAGATAAACTGAGTGCAGCATTATTGCGCTTTGGCCAGTCCCTTTTGCCAGCTTTTCATAAAAATATCTCAT
Source organism: Hymenopus coronatus (assembly GCA_030762935.1). NCBI lineage: Eukaryota > Metazoa > Arthropoda > Insecta > Mantodea > Hymenopodidae > Hymenopus > Hymenopus coronatus. Next base: position 28,401,860 of record CM060899.1, on the reverse strand, counting down.
TTTGAAATGCAAAAAAATGTAATTGCAGTTATTCTTTCTATTTTGAAATGCACATTAAAACACAGTAAGACAGATATTCACTGAGCTTCAAATCACTTAAAATAAAAGAGAAAAGGAAGGCAGGGTGCATTTAGAATGCGACTAGTTTGATAATGAAATTAACTCTCTCTTTCTTCTATTCAGTATCTTGAAAAACTGTATGTACAGATATAATTGAGATGCATGGCTTTTTGTTTTGTTTTTTTTTGGTAGTGTTTAATCCCACTTTTACTACTTGTGTCACCACGGGTGGAATGTGATGGCAGGGGAAACTAGAGAAAACCCAACCCTATGCTGCTTTGTCCACCACAAATCTCAGATGCATGCATTTAAGTGTATGAGGGCCAAAGCATTTCTATCATGGGTGGATGTGGAAGCATCTATAGTATATCTATGCAAGGGGAAAAAAAAGATGATATAATTGATGTCATGCTTTCATTAGTATTCAAATTTTTGTAAGATTCTTAAGATCTATTGAACAAAACAAATTCCCATCAAATATTATTGCAATTATTTCAATAAGTCCCCACAAATGAAGGCCACTCTGAGCTGTTTAAAATTTCCTTATTTTTCCTGGCCACAATGTGAATGTAGAAAGGTTAATTTTGTTTGATTAGCAAAGAGTGGAATTTAGATGTAGGCATGGTAAAGTAATTAATACCTGTCCTGTATAATTTCAAACACATAAATTGCCAAACATTTTACAACTACTTATCAAGGAATAAAAATATGTTTAGCAACAAAGTATACCTGGTAGGCAAAGAAAGATGAAAATGGTAATGATGGAGCATATAAACCTGAAAGTTGCAGTATTAATTTTATATGCTGGATTATAACTTTTTAAATGAAATAAAACAAGTACTCCTATTTTATTTCTAAACTTATGTAATGATAGTTTCTTAAATCTTATGCGTCAAGTTAGTTTTATATATGTACTGATATATATGTCAGTATATAAGCTTCACAGATCCTTCATAAAGACCTTGAAGAATTCCTAAGTATGATTTAAACAGGTTCATATTGAAAGTGTCCTATTTTCCTGGCCATAAGATATGGTCACCGTGGTCGTGAGAGGTTAGACATGGTCAGAGATTCCCCCCCCCCGTTTGAAGCTCTGACCACGACTAACCCCCCAATACATCCCATCCATGACGTCTGAGATGGGGGATGCAGCGGCCGGGTGGTAGGCCAATGCTCTCAGTGAGCTGTGCCATGGAGTAGGCATATTACAATTGATCATAACCTTAACAGATAGAAAAGATACCACTTTGCTGTAGTTTATCACTAGGCAAAAGTAATTACTCATGATAACAATACTGTGCTGAAATGTAGAATATATAAAAGGAACATGTTTAAATTGGAATAAAAGAAGTAAGCTATAAGATGTGTACATGTATTTCATATGTAAATATTTCTCTAGTGCTAATTTGCCTTTTAATCTTACTTTAATACAATTGTCCTAAAACTTAGTTTTAAATAATGTGACTATTACAGGATTTCAATACCACCTGCCCTAGCTGTGGATAAAGTTTGCTGCCACTACACAGGACATACCTTGCAATTTGGCATGAAAGCACAATTATTAGGAATAAAATGGCTTAAAGCTATAATCATATCTTGTGCCATGTTTTAGCATTCAGGGTGGCTTTTAAAATGTGACCATTTATTGATATATAAATTGAGTTTTATTTATGAACACTCTTCAACTGCTGTGGTTCTGAGCACACCATCCTATTCTGAATGTGAAAGGCTGCTAAATTTTGCTCCAGGGCCTTTTTATTAGGAACTTTTGTGTGCTGTAAATCTACAATACGGAACCAATGGCCTTACTTTCCATCTGAAGGTAGGCATACTAAGGATTTTTATGTCCAAAAATATACATCGCGCTCCTCCGGGTTTGAACCAGTGATCTTGGGAACCAGAGGCTTGCATATTACCTCAAGACCTTGGAGGATGAATCACTCACTGATGTCATCATGTATGATTTATTATGAGTTTCTCCATTCAACATTCCAATTATGCGAAATTATAGGGACTTGATTTCAAATCTCACACTTGTATGGCTGCAAGCCATCAAGTCTTCAAAGGTGCAAGTGAGTATATTTGTTCTCACAAATTTCATAGTTACATTTTTTTTCACCTTGTTTATATTATGCATCTTCATACTTGACAAATCAATAACTTGCCTGTTTTTTTTTACTCTTATGAATCAAATTATGCATTTTCAAATGGGACAACCGAGTAAAGCTTTTATGACAAGTTTTACACTTGTGTGGCCTTTTACCTTCATGAATCAAACTATGTCTTTTAAAATCAGTCATCCGAGAAAAGCTTCTACCACAACTTTCACACAGGTATGACTTCACATCCCCATGAATTACATTATGTGACTTTAAATGTGCCATCTGAGTGAAACTTTTATTACAAATTTCACATTTGTGTAGCTTTTTACCCTCATGAATTAAATTATGTTTTCGCAAATTTGACAAGTCAGTAAAACTCTTATTACAACTTTGACATTTGTGCGGCTTTATACCCTCATGAGTGAAAATGTGTGTTTTCAAATTTGTCGACCGTTTATATCCTTTTCCACATATATTACACTTGTGTGGATTTGGCTTTTTACCCTGATGAATAAGTTTATGTTTGTTTAAATTTGTCAAGTTTCTAAAGCTCATATCACAACTTCCACACTTGTTGGGCTTTATACCCTCATGAATCAAATTGTGTGTTTTCAAATATGACAAATAAGTAAAGCTCTTATCACAATTTTCACATTTGTATGCCTTTTTACCCTCCTCATGTATCAGATTATGCCTTTTCAAATGTGACAGGATAGTAAAGGTCTTATCACAATTTTCACACTTGTGTGCCTTTTTACCCTTCTCATGTATTACATTGTGCCTTTTCAAATATGACAGTGTAGTAAAGGTCTTATCACAACTTTCACACTTGTGTGTCCTTTTACCCTCATGTATCAAATTATGTCTTTTCAAATATGACAGTGTGGTAAAGTTCTTATCACAAGTTTCACACTTATGTGATATTTTACCTTCATGAGCCAAATTCCGTGCTTTTAGACATGACAACTGAGGTAAGCTCTCATTATTAGCTTTACACTTGCATTGTCTTTTACATTTATGAATCAAGTTCTTTTGTTTCATGTATACAGCCCTGCTGTATACTTCATCACAACACTCACCAAGTTGTTTGTGAATGTGCTCTTCCACACATGTCATAGCTGTGAAACCACTTTCAGGACTCGTACATTCAAGACAACCCTTTCCATTATAGAGGCTTACATCTTTTCTTGAGATTTCAGCAGAGGGCAATGGTGATTTATCATTGGTGTCACCAGAAATTCCATCTTTATTTAATCTGAAATGTTGAAGGATTTACTATTATTAATTGTAACAAAGAGAATGTCATCTGAAACCATGATCTCTGTTTGCTATAAATAGGATCGTACTCAGAAATAAGCAACATTTTATTAACTTTAGTTGAAATACACTTGAAGTATACTGCTAATTCTCAAAATCATTAATCAAATCATCATGCTAATTGGTAAAACCAGAGTATGTGACAATACAAGCAACTTGAGATTCATGGATTAGGAGTTTCATTAACTTTCAGGCTTTCTTTAACTGCAACTATTGCAACTGCAACAAGTATTTTTGCAAGCAATTTTTGTGTTTATTTCAGATTGAAGATGTTAGTAACAGTGGCGTATAATAATTTAGAAATTATTTTTTGCGCCAAGTTTTTCATACAACTTTTCACTTAAAATTTAGTTCTCACACATGTTCAAGGGCATTGTTCTCATTCTATGCTAAGTCAGTAGTATTGGCGTCATCCATAGGATTGGATTGGAAACAGGTGTCAATATGGGATCTGTGTGATCATCATGGAGTGATCAATATGGAGTTTCAAATAGGTGTGGTAATTGTGCTGAATATCTCAAATGGCAGGATTTCAAATTCCTTTTCTGTTATCTGAATTTGGCAAAGTAGATTTTCTCCCAAGCAGCCACTTCTAGTAGATAGCTAATATGTTTTATAAGAGTTATGTTTGCATCTGTTTAATGAAAAAAATGTGCTACAGTTGCAGATTTTTCTACCTAGTTGTATTTTACTTGTATATAATAATACTGTTGAGGGTTTGGAGACTCCTCTTGTTTTTAGCTATGTTTACATTGCAGCAAGCTTTGTGTTAATTTTGTATATTCTAGATCTACAACTGTGTATATCTGTTCTTTTGCAAGGCACTTTTAAGAGTTGTTTAAATTGTGTTTGTTCTGAGGAGCTAGAATGATTTGGTTTTTTTGAAAAAGTATCTGAAAACTGTTTTAAAGCCATGGATTGTAGGTTGTGTTAATTATGCTTCTTTCCCTCATAGTTTTCTGGATAGTAGGCTATTTTTTCCTTTTGCTGTTTGCATTTGTTGATACTTTTGTTATTTATCTGTAAATTGAAGCTATTGATGAGATCCATATTGCTATGTTGATATTCTTCATTACTATATTCATCAGGTATGAAGCAAATTGTTGAAGATTACATGGTGATGAGGTTAGAGGTTGCAAGGCCTTTTTGTTTTATGTGGTTTTCAGTCTGGGCTGGTGTACTAAGATGCTGGCCAATCTAACTGAAAGCCACATAAAAATAAAGCTACAATTTTAAACTTCATCGGCACGGTTTGATTCACTACAATCAGTATACCAATAGATAACGAACAATATCAACATATAAATAAGTATATATATATATATTTTTTTTAAATTCCACTATTAAATAATCATCAACTCTAACTCAAACTCCAATCTGATAGATTTCACTATCTTGAAACCAGTTTCCATATTCAATCTTATGGATGCTTCCAATACCAGTAGACCTTCAGTATGTCTGAGTTTTAAATTATAAATTAAGTTATGCTAAAAATTAAAATAAAACATGATTTCTAAATTCCTATGCTGCACTTGGCAAACAAATATATTCATAACAAAGAGGTTATTAATAAGCTAGTGCTAGGGGTGGGCAGAAAATAATGTAACAGTCACATTCTACTACAGACAGACTGTAACCCAGTAAAAAATATGTAACAAATAAAGATAACTAATAATAGTTACCAAAGTAATGAAAGCAGTAAATAGTTCCCCTTAATAAAAACAGATAACAAGTTACCCACTAATGGTTTTGAAAACACAAAGAAAGTAGTTACCTAATGTATAATAATTGCCAAAGTATATGTACAACTTAGGATTACCTTATCACTCTGGCTTCAATTTGTATACTAGAAGTTACTGGCACGTGTTTTGGAGACAGAGGATTTAGGCCAATTTAGTATTTATTTTAGTCATTAGGTACATTAGTACAATAGACATGGTCAAAGTAATATATACAAGTAAGAGTCTGTCATATAACAATTCTAGTATTAAAAAATTCATCCAAATTATAAAATACATTGTCCATCAACCATTTTTTTACTTTAGCCTTAAACTGTATTACATTTAGATGTCTCATGTGGTCAGGAAGCTTATTATAGGCTATAATGCTGGTTATCAAGTAACTATAACTTTTTTTAGTCTAGTGTATGGAACATGCAATTTATTAATGTTTCTGGTATTTAATGTGTGTACATGTCTGTTCAGTTTAAATTGGCTTAAATTCTTGTGCACATATAATAATAATTGTAATTGTAATATATAGCAATTGTACACTGTTAAAATTTTCTGTTGCTTAAAAAGTGGTCTACATGGAGCATTGTAAGAAGTAAAACATAAAATTCTCATTGCTTTCTTTTGTAGAAGTAGAATATCATTCAATTTAGACAGTTCCCATATGCTAACAGTCCATAGCTAAAAACACTTTCAAACAAAGCAAGATATATTTGCTTTAAATAGCTACAAGCTACTTTGTTGTAAATGGTTCTCAGTAAATACACAACTTTAGATAACTTTTTTTACAGACCATTTCAACATGTGAATTCCAGGTTAATTCTGTATCTAAAACCATTCCTAAAAGTTTTACATTAATGTATTCAGCATCATTTGAGCTTTGTCTAAGGCTAAAATTAATGTTTTGCATTTTGTCACAGTTAGTTAAAAAACCATTGCTAGAAAACTATTTAGTAGCACTCTGAATTATGTCATAACATATATTATTTAAAACAGCAAAATCATTATGTGTTAAAATAAAAGTGGAATCATCAGCATATAGAATCGTCTTAGCAGGTATATTACATGGCAGGTCATTTATCATAACAAGGAATAAAAATGGTCCTAAGATAGTTCCTTGTGGTACTCCAATATTAATGTAGTCACTTCTACTACTTAAATTATTTACAAAAACAACATGTCTACATCCAGTTAGATAGGTGTAAAAGAAGTTATACTCAGTATTTCTAATTCCATAGTATTCTAATTTCATTAGTAATAAGTCATGTGGAATGCAATCAATAGCTTTGCTTAAATAAAATAGCAAAGCAAGAGCATTTTCATTGTCTTCAAATGCTTTATATACAACCTCTAATAACTCTTTTATACCATCGTGTGTACTTTTACCTGGACAAAAACCAAATTGTGAAGGGCTGAGAATGTTGTTTTCTGTGGTATATAACCTTAATTGATGGAGTACAACACCTTCAAAAACTTTACCTAATATAGGAACAATAGCTATTGGCCTGTAATTTTCTGGTTTATTCACATCACCTGTCTTAAATATGAGAACTGTTTTAGCCATTTTCAGCTATTCAGGAAATACTCCAGCATTTAAAAATAAAGTGATACAATAGGTTAATGGTTTCACAATATAAATAATTACAGATTTAATTATTCTATTACTAAGTCCATATATATCCTCACTGGGAGAGTTACTCATTTTTTTCACAACTTGGATAACCAGCTCCTCAGTTACTTCTTGCCACATAAAACTTGCATTGCAATAGGACTTATTACATACACTTATTTTTGCTACATTAAATTGCTCTGATATTTGCTTTGCTTTATCACAATTATCTTTCACAGATTCAGAGAAATATTTTTTAAAGATATCTGGTGAAATAGGTGCACTAAACATATTCTTAGATCTATTAGTTTCTCTTTTCAAAACATTCCATACTGCTTTACATTTATTTTGCTCGTTTTCAATATATTCTATATTGCTCCCTAGTTTTGCTGCTTGTAGTGCAGATTTATATTGGTTTCTATATAGTTTACACATTATTAATGCTGCTTCTAATTTTGTATTTTTGTATACAGTATTGAGAGCCATAATCTTGTTTCTCATTTGCTTCAGGTCATCACTAAACCAAGTTTTAGCTTTTTTATTACTTTTTTTAGCCTTATGTTTCACAACAACAATTGGACAACACATATCAAACACATTTAAAAAAGTATTAACAAATAATTTAAAAATTTCATCAGCGCTTGTATAATGGTAGAATAAAATATCTTCCCAAATTATATTACTGAGTGAAATAAAAAGATGCCTCATGTGATTCAGGGTAGTTTTTCTTTTAGATCTTGAGCTTTTTGGTACATATGTTTCAAATGTTTCACCAAAGAGTGAGAAACTTAGTAGAGAATGATCAGACAATGAAGGGTCAGTTACTTTGACTTCATATAAATGTTTAGGAAGATTTATAATAAAATTATCAAGATATGCATTATCTCTTGTAGGTAGAGCATGTGTAAAATAGTAATTAAAAGTATTAAGCATATTACTAAACCACATATTCCTAGAATTTAAAGTAAGCATATTTATATTAAAGTCACCACCAATTAATAATTTCAATGTTTACTGCTAAGGTGTAACAAAAGTTGCTCAAATGCAGCAAGAAATGTTTCCATATCACCGCTTGGTGGGCAATAAACAGTAATTATAACAATGTCCTACAGTTTTACATAAATAGCTACAACCTCAAAATGTCCCTCTATGCAATATGAGGAAACACTAATTTCAGTGAATTCAAGTCCTTTCTTAAGAAAAATGGCTATGCCCCCATTTTTCTTAGTTGTATGACAAAAAATTGTTGCTGTTGTATAACCACTAATATTACAAAATTCAGTTTCATTTTGCACAAGCCAATGTTCCGCAAAGCATAACACTGAATAGCTTTTATCTTGTAAATATCCTTCCAATTCATTAAGGATCAATGTAGCAGTCCCAAAACTTGTACCAGTAATTTCTGGTATATAAAGCAATAAAATAATCTTAATTTTTGCACATAAATGTTAAAAGGAAGTTCACTGGTTTATAAATAAAGATTCTAATTGGAAAATTACCAAAGGGTCAAGTCTTACCTTGAAGATTTTACTTGTGGAAAGCCTGCATCCTGCAAAAGAATAATTGATATGTACAGTCTCATACACCACCTATACAGCATTAGTTTAATGCCCTGTGTAACATAGTTATCCTTTAAAGTATCAGGTTTAAATAAATCTGCTTTTATTGACACTGCTAATTGCCAGGATCATTCAATGCCACTGGTGTGTGGGATTTGATCTCACATTCTGTAACATATCAATACTTCTACTGATATGAAGCTATTGCATTTAAGCATACTTAAAAACCATTGATCTGGGCAGGGTTTGAACTTGCTACTTTGGGATTAGAAGGCCAGCACCAAACTGAAGACACCCAGACAAAGCACATTTAATTGATTTAAAAATAAATATTTGACATTTCAAGAGGTATAACAATCAGGTATAAAAAGTCAATGAATGAGGAAATCTTTAGATCTAAATAATTTTGATTAAACAAACGTTGTTAAAAAGCGACCTTAAATAAATTAAAAAAAACAACACAAAACTGGAAAAAGAAATATTTAGTAAATCAAAATATGCCAAACAATTAAAAAAGTATTTAGAAACATGAGGACAAAACTGGTTAGATGCATGACAAGACTGCATCAAGGAAGAGGAGAAGAATAAACTAGGCCTTTCCATGCCAATAGTCTGTTTCTTGAGTCAAATAAGATATTGCACTTGTAAACGTTTACTACATACACTTATAGATGATATGGTGACTATGCAAATAATTGGTGGGTCGAGCCTCTACCTAGCCACCTAGATTGTTGCAGTTTAGAACACATTCACAAAAGGTGCTTTATGCAGCTACCAGGATTGCTACAAATGTCAATGCATGCCTATGTGGCATCACAGGAAAACATGTTGGAGATTTACATAGTCTGTTACTGACTCACCAACATCTTGCAACAGATTCACATTTAGTTTCTGTTGTCCTTTTATAGCCCACTATACAATGTTCCAGAATAAATCAGAATGCAAATGGCAAACTCTCTCAAAGTAAAACCCCCTTTCAATCTTTGGTCAGCTTTACCATATGGGTTTGCCTTTCTTGAATCTTCCATCTCCAAAATTGTTAATGATAGCCTGGCTGATTGAATCCCACAGGTTTCATCACATTATTAATCATTACCTAATCAAATGCCCTATTTTGGGTACAATAATCAGAAATTGTAATTATTTTTTTCTTCAATGCTTACCTTTATGCCACCAAAAGTGGAAGAACTTTCTGTTTCTAGTCTCCTAGGTTCTTTTGTAACTATCACATTGTTATACACTTCATGATCACTATTACTGTTCTTATTCTTCATTATATGATTCTCTGGAAGAAAATCGTTCTCATTCTGTGAACTAAACTCTGGAATGATAGTGCTTTCCTCAGTTTCTGTTTTGATCACTATCTCCCAGTTGTTACTACATGTAATAGTTTCATACTTAATTTGCTTTACAAGATTTTTGGTAAAACATGATTTCTCCATTGAACAAAAGTCTGAAAAAGGAGACTCTGATTTAATTTCTGTTTTGATTGCCATGTCACAATTGCTACTCAGGGGTGAAGCATCACTATTTGTCTTTGTTGTAACATCCTTGAAAAACAATTCTCTCTCATTTTTTGAGGCTATGTCATCTGACGGAGCATCCTCTTCTTTGATTTTTATTTTGAGATCCATTTCACAACTACTACAGCATCTGATGGTCCTGTTCTTAATTTTGTTACCAAATCTGTGGAAAAAGAAATACATTATGCATATTTTAAACACCTTAACTTTAACCATCTGCTTTTTTAATACATCAACTGTTGATCAACCTACATCATGCATCTCCATTGTTCTCTAACAAATAAATCTAAGTCTTGAAGAGTTCAATAAGATTTGAGCAATTCAATGACGTGTTAGAAACTCGAACCAGAATCTTTAACTCTTCATGCAAATGCTACCATGCGGAGATATCTGTATGAGCACTAAACTTTATTTAAACATTATTAAAGTATTGATGTTACCTTTCAAAGCAATCTGAAATTCTAAGTATAACTCAAAGGCCACTTACCATATTGTAGATGTTTTAAAACCCTGTTATAAAGATATGTGTACCTTCTAAAACAAAGAATTGCTCTGATACATAATACTTACCATATTTTACGGATTGTAAGATGTCATAGACTATAAGCTGCCCCTCAATTTTTAAACAATCTTTTGTGAATTTTTAAAATTTATCATTATTTGGGACACAAAACCAGATTAAAAAATTATTTTTTATTATTATATGCACCAACTGGGATGACTATTACTCTATCTTCACTCATTGAGTGGCTTGAGTAGTAGTCATCCCAATTTGTGCACATGTCTAATAACCTTTTCTGTGCTTCCCACATAAAATTTATACATTTTTTTATTAGTTTATAAACTAAACTAACATTCAAAACCCTGGAAAATTATCATCTGAACTTTCCTCTTCTTGGTTTAATTATTTTTTCATACAAGCTGTGTGTAGGACCTTCTTCTTCTTCCTCTTCATATATACCATGTGCATACCTTTTCTTGAGTGTTCTACCCTCTAGTGTTCATTTGATATGTTTTGTCGAATTTCAGAAGCAGAGCAGCGCCACAACAGTATGCTAAAAGGATGTATCAAAAAGTAAGGGGAATTATTTTTTGTGTTTAAACTACTACCTGCCAAAATTCACCAATTGTGGTAACAGAGACTAGACATTCAGTTTGTCTAAGGGAGCTATTGTGTAAGCATGTGTTTCAGTGACCCAACATGCACTTTAAATTAGAACGAGTGGCAATTTGGTTTTGTGTTCTTCTGATAAAAAATCTGGAACTGAAGGACTGCAAATGCTACAGAAAATAAATGAAGAGATATATTTATCAAAGACATGTGTTTTTGAATGGCGTAAAAATTTCAAGATGTGAAAAAAGCAAAGGTGGAACGAACTGAACGGAAAGTCATGCATCCTGTGTTTTTTGACAAAATTGGGGTAATTTATGACCACATGGTTCTTAAATACAACACAGTAACTTCCCAATTCTCCAGTAATGTTCTTAAAGGACCACTCGAGAGGAAAAAGGCTGCCAAGAGACCAAAACTTGTTCCCAATGGATGGATCCTCCATCACAATAATGCCCCTGCTCATCAAGCCATAGATATCACTCAACTAGGTATCGAAATCATGCCCCACCCACCACATTTGCCAGATCAAGCAGAGTGAACAAAAGTAGTGCATCTTTTCATGTCCACTTGTTTATCCAGTTATAGTTTAGCACCTTTTGTGTCAATAGTTTTTTTTTTTGTTTTGTTTATGTTTAATGTCCACTTTTTCTACTTATGGCACTGCAGGCGATGACACTGGTGATGCATGGAATGAATATGGAGTACTGGTGGAATGTAATGTTGGGGAAACTGGAGAACCCAGATAAAACCTGTCCCTGTGCTGCTTTGTCCACCACAAATCTCACATTGATAGTTTTGTTACTCGCACTTCAAATGTCTGAGAAGCTTTGTCCATACTTACTATTCCACAGTGCTTTTCTTTGATGTTGATTAATAAAATGAAGGAAAGATAATATTTTTCATCCACACTTTTGTGGCATTTTCTACAATATTCTGGCTTTGGTTCACATGATAAGCTCAAGATGCTACACAAACCAATAATACCAACCTACTCCTCCTTTAGAGTTTAGTAAGTTATCCTGTAGACTAGATTATGGGCATGTACTCAATTAATTTTTATATTAATTCCAATTCTGTTTTCACGGTGTTCTTCAACACATTTCAGAACACTACCCTCTAGTAGTAGCCAACATACCACAATATCAACTACATTTATAAACAAGAATTTTACCTTCTGTATTTTTAAAAAAAATAATTGAAAAAAAAAAAACAAAAAGAGACAGATTCGTGCTATTCCTAGACATAGTAACCCAATATAAAAGTAAAATATGGGTATAAAACATATACAACTACACTGAAAAAAAGCATGGAATAAAACTTTGCACTGTAGTAAATGTTCTAAATTAAACTTGAAAACAACTCTCATAAACTAAGCAAAGTAAAATGTTCAGGGCTCTAGGCTATACAGTGTTACTGCAGGATTGGCCATGGGGTTTTAGATGGGGTTTTTTGGCTACATAGTCTTCTCCAAAAGCATTACCTGGCAATGCTTTGTGGCTTAGGGCCCTTAACATTAGACTACCTATGTTGAAATGCACACCAAGTGTCAGAGGTTATCCCTACTTTAGTTGATCCGCGCATGTATATGTTCCACAAACATCTGTAAATTATTAAGACCATTGTAAGCAACCATCTATGTCACTTTTCATCAACACATGCATGAACTACCCTGGTACTTGTGTTCTGTGTTTTTTTTTTTTTTGGTAATATTTAATGCCCGCTTTTACTACTTCTGATCCATAGGCAATGGGGGTGTTCTATGGTGTTAAAATATATTTGTATAATTTAGTATGTTGTATTCATAGCTGTGTGTAGCTAGAAATGCTAGAATTATGCAAAAATCTACCGCTTTGTCCAAATATACAAATCCCGCTGATCTCCGTTAGTACCTTCAGATTAACTCTAAATGTTCTCAGGTTTACAGCCTTTCGAAGATGTGCATCATCTTCGTTTTCTGGGTAAACTATTGATTTGAAAGTCCGAATTCGTGTATTATAATGGTACATCTTCGAAATCTTGGAGTCAATCCATGTACTTACTAGAAGCTCGCGAACATTTAGAGTTAATACCTCGTCAGTAAAGCTTTAGCTCTCACTATACCTTCAGATTAATTTGGCAAACCTGGACAAATCTCTAAACCTAAAACAGCAGCAGAAAAGAATTCGGACGGCAATCAACCGCACGGTATTTAAGCGCGACAACTTAATTAATTCTGGCACGCACTAAATGAAGTACAGACATAGTGACTGGCATTTAGCATTTTAAATGGGTACTTTACTCAGTACACGTTACCGTCGGAACTAAAAGAAGCGTCGTGCACCGATGACACTTTTTAACATTTAAATTAAGATTATTCCATTCCATAAAATGTGCATTTTACATTACCTTGCACGCGTGTCAAAAATCAGTATGCCTAGGATGCTCTTTCTTATAACAGGCCATCAATTCAGCTTTAAGGCTAGTTCACGGTAACGAGAACGGGAATGTTGAAATACATATATTTTAATAGAAACGTTTACAATTAACGGAAACCAAGACTTGCCAAGTTTTAAGTATCTCGTTCTCGTTACCGGGCACGGCATACTAGTAACTAGATACATATTGTGCACTATAGACTTCGATGTAGATATTATTCTGGGTTGTCGTGGCATGAAACAGCAACTAATTATAATAATGGCTAACCCTCATTATGTTTGTTGAATTGGAGATTAAATTTTATTTGACAGTTAAAAATAAATGAAGATACCCGTAAATCGACCATTCCATTGACCAAACGAGGGAGAGAAATAAATACCACAATAATTATAAAATACGGGTACAAATGCCAATCGGGTAAGGATATAGTTGAGATTGTCAGGGATTAACTTTGCCGCTTTTTTTTTTTTTTTTTTTTTTGGTGTATAGTTGAATCCTGGGTAAATCTGCTGCGTTCTGACTGGTCCTGACTATAAATATTATTCCGTGTGCTAATATCGCACAGGTAAGACCGCTTTCAGCGGTTAGGTACTGTGGCGAAATTACATTCCGTCCAGGTAAACCTGGACGACCTGTTCTTAGACTGGAGTACCAACATCGAAAGACTATCCGCTTGAATGCTACCTACAAAATCCTTCCATTAGAGCTAATAGTTTGCTTATGGTAATGCTTGAGCAAATACTACAGGCAGTTGCACAGCAAGGGATGCTCAATCAAATCATTAACAGTGAAATCATCATCATTACTATTTTTTTATTTGATTTTTAATTGACCATGTTCCTATTTGACCAAAACTTATAGTAAACATAAAATGGGGGAATTATTATGAGCTTTGATGTCATTTACTAATGTCATTAGTCATCACCAACATTCTGCTCTAGATTTGCAGCATAATATGTTATTAGCTTTGCTATTATTAAATTTGCATAACCTCCAAATACTGAATTTATTACACAGCATGCAGGCCAGGATTTAGATATTTTGCCACCCCTAGGGGGTGGTAAGTTTTCCATCACCAATTTTTGTCAAACAATATAAACAACTTTTATAAGGTCATAATGAGTTTATATTAGTTTTAAATGAAACAACATTAAATGAAAGTTACAATTCAGAAGAAAATTAAATATTTGGAATAAAATATATACATATTATATTTTACAATGATTTTCTTCGCACTTTCCTCTTAGAGAAAGCATTGATGTCATTAAAGTCGATCTGATGAAGCACTTCAGACTTGATGTAAAGATGTCTTTCCAAAGAGCTTGTAGGGAACACAGTAAACTGGGCATTTACTTTTAGAAAACACTAGCCACAATCTTGACTGCCTTGCACCATTATTTAAAGTTTGAATAACTAGTGTTGCAGAAGATATCTGGCAGTGTCTGAATATTGTCTGTACTCAAAATTTTTGTCAATATGTTGTGTTATACAAGTCTTACTAAGTGGTCTTGCATTGCATCATTTATAACCCATTTAGCAGGATCATTACAGGGTTTAACAAATCCATTATCTTCATATCCTCTTGCATCACATGCACTAAATTTATTATTGTCATCATCATCATCCCTACTGGTACGTTCACCCATATCACTGCCCAACTTATTACTGTTAATTCTTTATTAGTAGACTCTGTATTTTACAGCAATACCATGAGTATTTTCAATTTTTTTTCTTTCGTTGAGCAATTTTTTAGACAGAAATGTTCTCATTTGTTACACTTTCTAATTACACACAATTATTTTTCAGACTTAGACATTTTTTCTATTTTGTGAGGCACTTATCTTTTTACGTGATTCAGGTTTAATCATTTGGTACTTGTAATTTATGAAACTAGTACTTACAATTTCTTATATCCTGTGTGCTTACAACTGTTCACTAAGTTCATTGACTACTAAAATGTACTGATTAACAGTTTGAAGCACATTCAAATATTCATTGTTAAAACAAAACTGATTTCTGAAAGGCTTACAGGGATTTATTTTTAAGCAATTGACAATGATTTGGGGGTATATTGAAAATGTAGTTGAGGTGTATTAATAGGATAAGCAATAAACGTACATCCTATTTGATTTTTTGCAAGACATTATTGTATATAGAAGCTGTTAGATGTTATAATTTCCTCCTCACACCTTGTGCATGTTTTGCAATAAAATTACACAGTTTTTGTCTTCCCTTTTACTCTCGCTGTGAATCTGCGATAAAACAACAATATTCGCCTTCCACAAGTTGTACAAGATCAAATTTCAAAAAAGATTTGTCAACATTTTTTAAAATAAATTTTACAGTAAAAAAAAGGGAGGAACAGAAAGTTAGAGAAAGTGCCGTCCCACATGAAAATTGCCACTACTAAAATAGAAAGGTACCTAGGTTGCCTAGGCCATCCAGCACTGAGAACATCTTAGCATGGCTTCCTTCGGAAGGGAAGTAAAGCTGTAGGTCCCTTGTCGTAGATTTACGGCACGTAAAAGAACCTCAAGCCTGATAAGAGAGGCCTCTGAGCAAAATTAAGCGATCTTTCACGCCCAATATAGAATGGGACGCTGAGAACCAAAGCAGTTAAAGAGCGTCCGTAAATAACAGGCCATTTCATTTTACTGAGAACATGTTAATACTAGGATTCTGAACCTTGCAAGCAGCTGACATACTATCTCATGTGTATCTGATTCTCTAAATTAGTGGAGGGGGTTGTTCAATAGGAAATAAAAGCAACTAGATAAAATGGTATTAGCACCAACGTTGCAGATATGTAGCTAGAGTTTGTCTTAACCAAAGACAGAATGAAGTAAAATAGGATATCAAGAAAATGCAAGTACCTTAAAAGTTAAATCTCCACAGAAAATAAGGATTTGACTGAAATTATGCAGTACCTGACAAATGATGACAGTTTTAGAAAAGCATTACAGAATTAACTTTTCTTTTTTTTATTTCTTTATTCTCTTTAGTATCTTTGTTTGCTGTATATTGAACTATGGAACTTAGAGCCTTTCATACTGTATTAATATTTGTAAGCTGCTTTGGACACTAGATGTATATTATTTCTTTTTTTTATAGTGTTTAATGCCCACTTTTACTACAAATGGCATTGCAGGCAATGACACTGATGATACATGAAATGAAGTTAAAACTCCGATGGAGTGCAATGGCAAGGGAAACTGGAGAAAAACCTACCTCTGCGCCAGTTTGTGCACAACAAATCTCACACACAGTAGCTTGGGATCATACCCAGACTGTCTATGTGAGAATACTATGTATACTATGCTTAAATTTAAAATAAAGCACATTAACACAGAGATTATTACCATTAATTGCCTAGTATACTTTAAACTCATCCTCCTCAAATTTACGATAATGGCACTTAAAGCCCATTCTATTTCAAGTCTTCAATTATAATTTGTTCAAAAGCCCCTAGAGGCACTAGGTGTTTTTTACATTTAGTCAATAGATAAAATAGCCACCTCTCAGGTGGAATGCTCATATTGTGTAATGAAATTTCCGTGTATATGCCTACCAGTGCAGACACACTATACAACAAAATTCAATTGGTCCTCATCACATAGAAACTGCAGTTCATGGTAGGTAGCAAAATTTGAATCTACTGGATATTTATGCTCTAAGAATTATGCCCACAATCATCAAGGGAGACAGTGGAGAACATTTGAACTGTGTTTGAACAAAGGCCAAAAAAGCCAACAAAGTTAATGTGTCATATTCTAAGAAGGAGCTTATGCTGTTTAGCACACAAATTGCAACTTATGCATATACTGAAACCATCAGCCATACCAAACACATCGCATAGATATGCAGAAATTGCTTGAAAAAACTGGATTTAAAGAGAAGGGCAACATCTCATGTGAATGGAAAGGTGAATTGTCATGGTAAGGATCTGAGGTACACAATACCCAAACATCATAGTGAATTACAAGAGACATGCGAAAGGTAAAATGCTTTGCAATTTTAGCAGACACAAAGTATATGGACTCTCCATTTTGCCAAGTGGACCGCCTTTGACCACACTTACCTGGACGTGTTAGCACAATGGTTAATCCTCAATTGTAGGAATAATTTCCTAATACAATTTTTACACAATATGGTATCTTCATTATCATCATTATGTTCACAAGCACCTGAATGACAATGGACCCCAATGCTTGATGTGCCACACTGAGCAACAGATTCTGGCAATTTTGACTGAGCCTCTTTTCATCTAACAGCCTAACAGGTTCTGTAAAGAAATAGACTACTTATTTGACATCTGCTATGTCATACATGATAATCAATCAATAGCTGCAATCTGATTGCAAATTTAAGATGTTTAATTATATCATATCACTTTTGTTTCTGTACGCCATTTCACTTAAGAATAAACCACCTTTATTTTTATACCATTACCATCACATTTGAATTACTCTGTATATTCTAAATATCAGCATAGGGCTTTTTAATTGTCACATTTGTACCACCATTTCTCATCTCCAGCATCTGGTTCCCAAGGTCACAGATTAAAACCTGGAAGGTGAGATTTTTTTCAGATGCAAAATTATTTAGCATGACTTCCTTCAGAAGGGAGTAAAGGTTTTGTAGATTTACAGCACATAAAAAACTTCAATCCAAGTAAAGATTCTTTAGACCAAATTTAAGGGTCTTTTATGCTCAATATAGAATAGGGTACTGAATAAAACTCAATTTCAATTTTTTCTCATGACTGATAACATTATTAGTACTTACATATCTGTAAGTTTCTTCCCTCATTAATAAAATTAATGCATTTTCTAAAAATATGTAAAAAGAAGTGTACTTCGCTGTGCACAAAATAAACCTAAATTATATAGTTTGCAGGGCTGGTAAGAAAATTATTATGCCTTATGAAGTTGAAAAAGGATTAAATATTTTCTCAAATGTTGCTAGTATATAGCCCTTTCACAGACAAAATATTTTTTTTTCTTTTCAATTATGACAACACACTAACGCTGAAATTTCCTAATTGTAAGGTCTTCCACTCTTTATAAAAATTATGTACATAAGAATGTAAGAAACAAATATGTTTTTTTTTTTTTTTTTTTCACTGAAGTTTTACACTTAAGCCGCCTGTTACCTTAAAATATTAAAATTGCAATTTAAAATGCGACCAGCAGATGAACTTTCTTTCACTTATGAAAATTTTATCCTTATGTATCAAAGTATGTCTGTTCAAATTTGATAAGCTAGTAAAGCTCTTCTCACAAATATTACATTTATGGGGTTGTTTACCTTCATGAATCAAATTATGCGACTTTAAATATGACAACCGAATAAAACTCTTATCACAAATTTCACACTTGTGAGGCTTCTGACCTACATGTATCAAATTATGGTTCTTCAAATGTGATAAATGAATAAAGCTCCTCTCACCAACATTACACTTATAAGGCTTCTTACCTTCATGTATCAAATTATGTGATTTCAAAGATGACAAATTTCACACTTGTGAGGCTTTTTACTATCATGTATCAAATTATGCACCTTCAAATCTGATAGCCGGATAAATCTCTTTTTACAAACTTCACACTCATGAGGCTGTTTACCTGCATGTATTAAATTATGCTTTTTTTAAATAGCCCAAATCAGTAAACCTCTTCTCACAGATTTCACATTTATGCAGCTTTTTACCGTCATGAATCAAGCTATGCCGTTTCAAATTGCCCAAACTGGTGAACCTCTTTTCACACTTATTAGGTTTTTTACCCTCATGTATCAGATTATGCTTTTTCAAATTGCCCTGATCCGTAAACCTTTTCTTACAAATTTCACACTATGTGGTTTTATACCCTCATGTATCAAATTATGTTTCCTCCAACTGCCCAGATTGGGAAACCTCTTCTCACAAATCTCACACTTATAAGGCTTTTTACCCCCATGTGTGAAATAATGTGATTTTAAAGATGTCAAATATGTTAATCTTTTCTCACATTTGTTACACCTGTAAGGCTTTTTACCAACATGTTTCATATAATGTGATTTCAAAGATGACAAATATGTAAAGCTTTTCTCTCACAATTTACACTTCTGGGGTGTTTTACCTTCATGCATCAGATTATGCATTTTCAAATGTGACAAGCGAGTAAAGCACTTCTCACAGATTTTACACTTGTTAGGCTTTTTACCTTCATGCATCAAATTATGTACTTTCAAAGATGAAAACTGAGTAAAGCTTTTCCCACAAGTGTCACAATGATGTAGGTTTATACCTTTATGTATTAAAGTATGTGATTTCAAATGTGCTGACCAAGTAAAGCTTCTTTTGCAAATTTCACATTTGTGTGGCTTTTTACCTTCATGTATCAAGTTATGCAATTTCAAAGTGCTCAACAGACTGAAACTTTTCTGACAGGTTTCACACTTGTGCGACTTTTTACCATCATGTATCAAAATATGCTTTTTTAAATTGCCCAAATCAGTAAACCTCTTCTCACAAGTTTCACATTTATGAGGCTTTTTACCTTCGTGTATCAGATTATGCCTTTTCAAAGATGATAACTTAGTAAAGCTTTTCTCACATATATGACACATATGTGGCTTTATACCTTCATGTATTAAATTATGCACTTTCAAATCCGACAACCGAGTAAACATCTTCTCACAAATTTCACACTTGTGAGGTTTTTTACCCTCATGTATCAAAGTATGCTTTTTCAAACTTGAAAATGCAGTAAAATTCTTCTCAAAAACTGGGCACTTGATTAGCTTTTCCTTTTCATGAGTCACATAATACAACTTCAAAGCTGACAACTGACTAAAGTTTTGATCATAAATGTTACAGTGGTGTGACTTTCCACTGTTAGGAATCAATAAAGGCCTGCAGTAAATTTCTTTCTCAAAACAATTACCAAGTTAACAACTTCTTCTCCTGGTAGCCTTTTTGTAACAGCACTTTCTTGACCTTCATATTCAGGACAATACTTTTCATAAGGGACACTTGTTTGTTTCTCTGAGGTTTCAACAGAGGACAATGGTGAATCACCACTGCTATCACCAAAACCTACTTCTGTGCATAACCTGAAATTTTGAAATATTATATACATTAATCAAGGAATGAAAGGAAATTAAATGTTAAAACTGCAAAACAATGAATGGTAAAGCTTCCCTTTACATATTCAGTACAGGATGATTTAGTTCATTTAATCAAGGGAAACTTCTAAATAAATGATTTCATATACATTTTGTAGCGTGCCAGGAGGCAGAAGCAGGAGGAAAATCTTTTAAAACTTAATCATTACATTGAAACTCAGTACTTTTTTCATTACATCACTATATTTACTGTTAATTAACAATTAACAGATTAATGTAATGCATCACTTCTTCTCCATCTCCTTACCATCCTCATATACAAGACTTATAACCCGCTAAAAATTATTTTTTAGTGATGTCAATTGCCAGAATAACATCAGCACTGCTGGTATGCAAGAACTTTGTCTTATAGAAGTTTTCATATATCATGTCACACATAAATACCATCCGCTGGGCCAGGTTTGATTCCATGACCTTGAGATCAGAAGGCCAGAACTTAACCAACTAAGCATTTCAACAGGCAATACAACCCAGCACTTACAAGTGAATGCCTGGGGTAAGATGTCTGTTGAGCAGACAAACTATGACCAGATAGAATATCTAGGAATGGCAGATAAGCCCAATCCCGTTTTGGCCATGCTATGACCAAGTGGTTAGACCACTGGACTCTCTCCAAGGCAGTCCAGGTTTGAGCCCAGGTGACAGCATGTGGGATTTATGGATGAAAAAGCTGCGCAGGGGTGGGTTTTCTCTAGGTTCTACAGCTTCCCCAGCCATATCAGTCTACTAGTGCTCCGTCGTCATTCTTTTGTATCATTAGTGACATTGCCTACAGTGCCTAGTTGTAAAAGTAGGTATTGAACACTATTAAAAAAAAATCCCTGTTATGAATGTGAAGTAGTTGACAGAAAATGAAAGTGATGGAACAATTAGTAGTCATGATGCTGCCTTAACCCATTGCACATCATAAATTATACAAGTTTTAAACCAATAGCAGTTGATGTCTGTTATAGTTAATGTTACAAAATGCACAAATTTATATAAATATTTTTAATAACATCAACATTTTTTGTTTGTTTAGTTTTGCCAAGCTGTTGTGGTTTAACAGTACTATAAAATTTATTGAGAAGGAAAGAAATTTCACAGGCTACTCAAAAAAAAATAATTTTACAATTAACAAAAGTATTCTTTTGTCCCCAACACTCACCAGTTCATATGTCTGAAATATGGCTAGGAGGAGGAAGAATCCAGCATATTAGTGGTTAGTGGCCTTGAGTGGGGAATGCAGGGATGTTTGGAGAACTCCACCTATGGTGGCAATACTTATCCTCTACTTATTCAAATAATCTGGACCTAAATGTAAACCAGAGCATAAGCATTCTTTGAAAAGAACATGAAGCATCTGCTACAACATAAGTGTGAGAATTAAATTACACATTTGCTAGTCCATTTGATCATGCACAGGAATCTCTGTAAAAGTGAATGCTGGTTTCATCAATTTCATTTATGTCCTTCAATTTTTTCTTTACAGCATATATTGCCCAGTTTTACTACTAAGGCACAGCAGACAATGACACTGATGATGCATTAGAATGGAGATGTAACACCAGTGAAAAATGATGATTGGGCAAACCAGAGAATCCAAAAAAAAACATGCTCCTGCACCACTTGTCCATAACAAATCTCACATGCAGTCGCTTGGGATTGAACCCAGGCAGCCTAGGTCAAAGGCAACTGTTCTAACCACTTGGCACTGGCACAGTCTGCCTCCTCCCAACCTTTAACCCTTAACTGGTGACATGATAAACTTGTCATGCAACTTATCAGGGGACATCGCAGAGATGTATGGTGTATATGCCCTTTAAAAATGCAGCATTATTTCTTATTTGAAATCAAGCTACTTTATTTCAAGAAGCACACTGTAAACAAAAAATTTGATATATTGTTTTGTTAAATACTCAAATTTATAAGGATTAAGTAACATTTGAATGCACTTGTAATGAAAAGTAAGTGTATCTCATTTGTCTTTTTATACCTGCACTCTACATAGTCTCATATGTAAAAATGTACTGTTTTGTGATTCAATATTAAACACTGATTGCAAAAATATAAATTTATACACACTTATTTTATATTTTCAAAGTTTTTGCTAAAGGTTAAGGATTGCTTTTTTTTTTTCTTCTTCTTTCCCTATCATGAGGGGGCACATTACATGAAGCTAGTCATCAAAAACCAGTTTACACATGTGTTTCTGGTGCACACTGATATTTTGCACTTAGTATAGCATAAGATATTGACATAGTAGGCACATTTTCTACTTCTCAATAGCAAGTTGAGTAACATTCTACATTTCAGAATGGTCCACACAATATTTCTCTTGCTCTCTACTCAATTTGACATTACTCCACTGTGTCATTAGCTGAATTATTTCAAGAAAAAATATTTCATTGTAGGAGTCTTAGACTTTATTTTGTTCTCATTTCCTCTCAGAGAATAGAAAGTAGGGATACATCACTTTTTGCGAGCATGTTTTACAAGATTCTCTAATTTACATTTAAATTATTTTTATCATATAAATATGTTTTCTTGGTATTTCAGACTTCTGCTCATCTATGTCAGTTTCTTCAGTGCTGTTATTTTTATTTCATTAAATGCACATTTTAGATTTCTGAGCTGTATCACGTTCACTGTCGATTAATACAAAAACACTATCCATTTTATTTTTATTACTATTGATACCTTTATTTGGTTATTCAAAAGGTAGGAATTGAAATCAGGGTAGTTTAGCCTCATGTAGCATAAAGATTCATCACCAAGCAGCACCATAAACAGTAATAACTGTTAAAATGGGGCTGAGAAAAAATTCCTCAGCTGGTGATGATGCCTCTGAGACCTCTTGAAAACCTTTACTGCTAGCCCAATTATAGGAAAAATGATGCAAGTGATGGAAAAATGTTTGCTAAGCTAAGATAGAAGGGTACTATAAATATCACCCAGTAGCTTGCTTACTGGTCAATAGCTATTATTAGTATCATTATGTCTGTCTGATAACAATTCTATTATATTAATACAAAAGTAATGCTAGTAGACACAATTTTCTCTCTTTATATTATTTCTAACATTATTATTCAAAAATATACAAACTTTTATCCCTGTGGATATTTGTGTCTCTCCAACTCCTCAGCCATCTACCTAGATAATTTTAAACTGACAATCTCAAAATTCAAAAAGGGTAATAAAAAGAACATTAAAAATTGTAGACCCATTTTATTCTTACTAGTATCCTAAATCATTCCTTAAAATATAATATAATAATTGTCGTATGTCTTTGAAAAAGTGGCAAGAGACTTAGAAACTATTAATGGGAGCATCTATAGTACTGCTGCACAAAAAGTATGCTTATGTAAAAAACTGAAGCTATCAAGAACTTCAATAACACAAATAATATAACAATAAGTCAATTCTGACGAAACTTCACTTATACTTAAAATAACCTTCAATTCAACAGAAAAGAGAAAACAATAAGCAAAAATAAAGAAAAAAGCTGATGATGAAATCAAATCGGAGTATAGAACATGTCCTTTTAATTGAATTTATTGATAGAGATGAAACATTTGCCACAAGGGATTTACTTTTATATAAAAGTTATTCCTAATCTGAATAAAGAAAAGAAATTGCTTATTTCAATTGAAGAAGTTCCATCGGACAAGAACTTTTTTTCTTGGATAACTACCAGGAGACTTAGAACCAAGTGATATAATTTACTTAAAGTATGCTCCTTTAGTATCATTTATATGGGACATCCTCAATTTACAATGCTCTCTTAGCAGATAAATGGAAGTCATTTACTTGAAAAATTCTAGAAATTAAGTTCATTGTGTAGTGCAATTTGCGACATATTAAATGAAAATGTAGTACTTTTAAGCAAAATAAATACATTAGTAATAAAATAGCAAATTTTTTATTTCTATAACTTCATAAAATAAATTTGTTTTTGGCTTAAGATCCATTCACAATGAGATGTAAGCACAGCTGCAGCATAACCTCAAGATTTTCCACCCATATTATTCAATTTAAGCATTCACATAGACTCATGGAATGCGCTATGTAATATACCAATTTATTGTCTACCATGCCACAAGTAGTAAAAGTGGGTGTTAAATATTACCAGAAAAAGAAAAAAAATATATAAAAATTTGCAAACTTCAGAGATTATGCTGCCTTTGGAAACAGAGAGGAAGAGTTCTGAATTCTGTCCTCTATGCATCATCTGCAGTTCAACAGCAGATGATCCGAATGCAAGATTTTACAGCATCTATGAACATACATGCTGCTCTTGCATTTGGTCGTGTACTGCAGCACACATTATCACTGAAGCCTTGTGATTTCAAAATACATTTTTTGTTTGTATACCATCATAGCAACATAAAGAGAAAGACACACAATTACTTCTCTTCTGGAAAAATGGAGAGGAAAATGTCATTAAGCTATGCTGGATTCAGCCTCATGTAATTGAAAAAAAGTGAGTCTCATTTCCCTTAAGAGTTTATGGTAGTCTTCTTGCTGGACCTTCCTTTGATTTAATGCATACACCTACCATATACAGCATGTTAATGAACTACACTGAAATAATTTGCGAGATTGTGCACGAGACTGATATAAGTAATTTGAGATTGGAGATGCATGGTCCCCAGATAAGCATAACGCAGCTACATAGCATTAAACATGTGGATATCTGGTGCTGATAAGTTAGTGTTAAAACAAAGCAGGTTGAAAAAATGGCTTAGAATGTCTTTAAAACTGCTGCCCGAGTATAGAAATATTGATCTTTAGCAGCCCATTACTAGCATTCTCAAGATTTAATGTCACAAAAATCTGTAAAATCTTGAACTAATCACTTGACAGTACGACACTGAGCATTCATTAACTACATTCTTGAGTTATGCAGCCTACTCTAGAGGCATTTTTTCAACTGCTCTGGTGGCTTAATGCGTAACACGGGAAGCTGCTATCTCGAAGGTTATGAGTTCGATATCTGTCATAGAATAAATGTTTTTTATTATTATTTTTTTCATTCCAGACAAAGTGCTGCGATACATGGTTACTGGCACTTCAGAAACTTATAGCCATTACTATGAAATTTCAATAAACCGGCCAGAAGTCTCCAATCTCAAATTAGTTATTTAAGCTGTCTACATATTCTGTGAAACTATTTTGGTATAATTATTAACAACCTGTTTATCTGCATTTTCGGGCTCTCACAATTGTAAGGCACAAAACAGATAATGTAGAGGCATTAAATGTGCAGCTTTATCACTGCAATCTCCATGCTTGCACCATTTTCAATGTTTTGGTCAAACAATTATTGTGATGTCACTGCTGTGGGCATAAGTTGTGTCTATGTAAATTTTATAACCTGTTTATTAAAAAAAAAAGACCAAATGAATTTTCTTATATGATTGTTATTGAATTTGAAACTTGCATTATACTTGTAAAATATCTGTAAGTAATTTATGGCTCTAGTAACCTGTATCAACTTCTTGTATTACCTTGCAGCTGCATTGTGAATAGTGTTTCCTCCCTTCTGACTTGCACTTATGCTGTATTATGTCTGTTCTTTAATTGCCTTACTTTATATTGTGTAGTGTTAAATTACCTTAAATGGTACTTAAATTAAAATTGTGGTTTTAGGGCATTTTAAAAAAAAAAAATTAGGTCAGTTTTTGACATGTTTGGTCATACTTGCTCATTTTAAAACACACTGTTTTAGCATTTCATAGTTATCAAAATCTTTCAGTGATAATAGAACATTAAGTAAACATTTCTTTAATATAACTGTGCACAAAGGTATAATAGGCTTTTACTATCATGTAGATGAAATTTTTAAAACAAATCTTAAGCATTTTTAAAGTGGGAAATGTTCTCAATCTACTATCACAACTTTTTAAAAATAAAATTGACTATATATTTATTATACACTTTTTCTATTTCACTGCATTTCTTTAGTGTGATGGCAGTATGTCTGCCCCACATTCAACAGGTCATGAGTTCGAATCTTGCTTAGGGTGAGTTACCCGGATAAGGTATTTTTCAGTGTTTTCCCTTATCCTGAGAAGACGAATGTAGAGTAACTTTAAACTCCATAAACCATAAGATCATTTAACTAATCTCATTCATCGTCCATATGGACAACCAGGTTAAAGGATGTTAAGCTACAGAAAAAAAAAAAAAAAAAAGGATTATCACTAAAGAAAAGTCATACAAAAGGCAAGGCAAGGCTTTTTTGGCTATGGAAGATTCAGCAAAGCACATCCATAAGTTAGAGTCTGTCAAGGATTGGAATTGGCTTTGATTAACTTTTCTCTATGAAAGTTTGCATTCTGCATTCTTAAAACAATGCATTTGTGTGTCTCTCTAAAAAAGGGGGATTATAAAATCTCACAGAAAATAAACGTGACTCAATTAGAGAACACAGCTTCATAAATAAAATTTGTTATGAGCATATGTTAGACTTCAGTGCACCTTTCTACAGTTATCTACACTTGGAATATCTTAGTATATACCAAGACTTTGGTTTCGAGAGACAGGAAAATGACTAGGTTTCTTTGTAGAGTGTGGTGATGGACAGCACTGGTATTTGATTTGCATGACAGCATTTTTGCAACATAGTTTCACTGTACCAGATTTTGTTACGAAACATTAATGAATATTAAGTACAACACATATAATAAAAGTCTCTTTTATAACTCGTTATATATGTTTCCAAAATTCTACTATAATAAAAAACCAATATAATTTTGTACTGTGTAAAAAGCAAAAAAATTTGATATCATAAGACTGTTTATTTTTCATTACATTTCAAGCTGGATCACAGCAACTGATAATGGTAACCAGAATAAGAATGGGAATGTTGACATACATGTTTTTCTAGAAGCATTCACAATTTATGAGAAGCTTTCCTGGGCCCCAGTAACAGGGAAAAAGTGTTAGCCAAGTTTTAAGCTTCTTCCTATCATTATTGGACATGGCATATTAGATTATGCATCATTGTGCATTATAAGACTGATATAGAGGTTAGTCTAAATGGCAAGACATAAAACACACTTCAGTTGCAATTCTTTTGAATTACATTAATCCCTTACCCACACTATGTTGGTTGAATTAAGAAAATTGGCTAAGAAAAGAAGCATAAATGCATTCACATTCTCATTGCCAGATTATTTGAACAAAGTTTTATGTCCTCTATGGCTCCCTTTTCTCAGCTTCATTGTGGTTCTCATATTATTGTGAACTAGCCTTTCTACCAAACGTCTTTATATACTGTTTTTATGTTGGTTAGAACTACTTATTTCAGATGAAAAATCTTTCGCTGTACATGACATATGTGCAAAATATATTTTCTCCTCTTATTTTGAAATATTCATATCTAATGTCTTCTATATATTCAAGCAACTTAAGGTTTAATTCTGATATGGCAGTATCTCTTACAATGCTGTACTCTCTAAACAAATGGCAGATTTCTGTATGTGTTTACAATGAGCACTTGTCCTGTTGTCAGAATATGGGTTGGGCAGATGGACAAGACTTCATATGAAGGATGTAGTCCATGCACCAAAAACAGATAACAAGTTTGTGGTAATCAAAAGCAATGAAGTGCAGACGCTGGTTATCAGTTAACTAGTGCTTTTATTTATCTCAGGATAAATATCAATAGATGTATGAATTTTCTCGCATACACAAATATATTTTAGTATTTACTGGTAATGAAGCTCTTCACAACAGTAAATGTAGAGAAATGTATGTATACAGGACTCTTAGGTTGCCATCTACAGTCTTAAGTAATGTCTACAGAACTAGAGTAAAGCCTATCAGGAGATATTGTGACTAACAGCTATTAATGAACTAGATATTATAACATACAATCTATACCAATATTAACAGAAACAATCTCTATCATCCATAGCCATCCATGTATGTTGGTTGCAGTAAATAAAATGTAGCTGGCTTTTATATTTATATGGACAACTTTCTTCACAGTAACAGCAATTATCTGGCTTTGGTTCCCAAGTGTAAAGTTAAATATTATCCACTGCAATGCATTCATAACGAAGGCTTTGCCAAGGCTCTATAATATTTTAGTAATTTATTAATTTAAATAATTAGTTAGTATTTTTAGATCAAGACCCTCAGAAAGAATAAAGTTGTTTAGTGTGGAAGTACTATGAAAATTGATTGGGCAGTTTTTCACATTACCCTAAATACACATACCTGCACACAGTTTTTTCTTGTTATAAATTTAGTATTAAAAAAGAAGCACCAGATAAAGGTGGTTCATATGGTAACCAAAATGAAACCAGAATGGGAAGCCATATAGGACATATTTTGGTTCACGGTAACCCGGTATTGAGATGGGAATGCATTTGTTCTTCTTCTGGTCTTCTGGTCAGTGTTGAACATTGTGACTTCAATTATTTTTAACACTTTTTGGTCAAACGGCAGGCTTTCCTTGCAACTCCGTATATAATACTCACCACACATGATGGGCTATGCTTGCAGTGGAGTATAAAAATGCACAGAAAATTTAAGACAGCCTATGCTTACATTTCGTTTGTTGTGCTATGTAGCCGGATGTTTTAGTTAACAAAAGAATACACTAGATGGCATATGAGGCCAGGAAAACAAAGTATGTTTTGTTTCAGGCCTGCATGTCGACAGATCTTACTGCATACATGATACAAAGATGGCTAGCTCGAACAAGCACAATCTTACCGATGAAGAAATGCTAGACATTTCAATGACTCAGGATCTAAAGGAGACTTTAATGAATTTTTTGAGAGTGTAACTTATGCTAAAGGAATTAAATTGTATTGAATGGAATTTTCAACATTGTAATTTATTGATAATGTGAGGTTATTTTTAGTAAATTGTACTGTTTTTGTGCATTTTCTTACGTGTTTATTTTCCCTTCAAGAAAATATGTAACATACATATTTCTTCAATATTTATATTTTCAAAAGAACATAAAACTAATGGAGAAAACATATGAGACCTGAAAATACAGCTAACTTTTTTTTTTTATTCTTATAAGTTTGCTTGTATAAGCTTTTTATTTTTATAAATCATTATTTCATTTTTATTTTTCAAATGTTTATGTAACATCTAAAAATATGTCTCTACATTTATTATTTAGTTTAAACTTTATTAGTAAGAATGCAAAAAAAAAAAAATAAAATAAATAAAAAAAATTACAAAAAAATAAATAAAAATTATCTCGAACAGTTCCTGAATTATCATTTTTTTAACACAACCCATTTAACACCCAGTCAGGGAGGCAGAACTGTCAAAATAAGGCCCAGACTACAATGTGTTTAATGACTAATTATAATTTTTATACCCCCAAATTGAGATAAAATTAAAAAAAAAAAACAATTGTATTAAAGTGAGCATTAGCAGCTGTTTCATGCCATGGCCAATTAGAATATTCTCTTCATTGAAGATTCTAATAATGCACAATTGTGAATGCTTCCATTGAAATACATGCATTTCAACATTCCCTAACTTGTTCTCGTCACCATTAATGGTGGTTGTGAACCTTTAAGGAAAGTATAACACAAAAATCAGATGGTTTATTATTGAAACATTAGCCATCAGTCAGGACTTACGTTTGTGATTTTACTGGGATGAACTCCCCATCCTGTAACAGAATTATACAAAGTATAGTAGCATATAACTATTTACACTACATTAGTTAAATGTCCCTTAACAACACAGTTATATTTACTTTTACTTTAGTATATGGATTTTGGAGATATGTGAAAACAAAGATTGTTTCTACATAAAATAAAGCAATGGAGACAGCATTAGATCTGAATAAATAGTTTGGTTTAAAGAATAGAGAACCGGCAAGCGATATCCATAAAGTGTAGACATGGTGCATCAGAAATGAAAGTTTATTCAAGTCATCTGAGTAATTTGTTTAAGTGTTCTTGTTATTGTTGCTGTTTCTATAGTGTTTTTAAAATGGGAAGAGTTCTACTCAGCAGTAAATGAGATGCATTATCATGCTCTGCGTTGCCAGGTTGCTACCCCTCACTCTTTTCATTTTGCCATCTCACTCGCATACTGAGCATGGAAATCTACCTGGTGACATAATGTTTGACGTAAGGAAACCCTAACTGATTTTCTAAACTTCTATAATTTTGAAGTTTAAAAACTTAAAACTTGAACATACATATTGCATATTATGTACATATTTTCTTAAACGTTATATTGTTATGATTTATGAATTACCTGCTCTTTTAATCCAGTGGAACTGCCAGTGTTTCCTTTGTGTCACTGTCATCAGTTATGTCAAGAGACAATAATTTGTCATTGTCACTGTCTTCTTTGTCTGAGTCTTGTAAATTTATGATGATAGGTCCCAAAATCTCGTTACAATGTAATTCTTTCCAAAAGTCGTCTTGTAGCTTTTCTACAATTTTCAGGATTCCCAGTTCCTGTGTTACCTTGTCAATTTCTCCGTAAGTAAGTCATTAAACATCATTAAATTTAAAAGTGTTATTTCTGTTGTAATACTTTGAGCCTGGCTATGCAATACCTGCCTCTTAGAGTTGCCACTAAATTCACTACTAAAAACCATTGCACTGGCTCTATTCTTGACTAAACAGGAACAGAAAACTGACCTGAACTCTGTAGGAACTAGGGTTAAATAATCACGAGCCATAGAGACATAAACATGAGATAGATGACACCTCATTCTATAGCTAACAAGAACATATTTGCTCTCTGTTTCTCGACTTTAACAACTTGCTAAGCAACATAAATATAATAATTCTTATAGTACCGTCATGTCAATAGTTTACATTCCATTATTAGTATAATTACACATGTATGTACACAAATAGTAGAACACACATACACATATACATACAAATAATAATGGACATTATAGTGCTTATGTGGTTCTGATTATGATATAATACCTGGGTATCTTTATTCATGTGTGTTATCAAAACTATTTGTGCTAAAAATCTATGGTTTCAGTTCTGCTACAAACATTACTCTCTGTCTTCCTCATGAATTATTTTTCCAAAATTTGAATATTTTGTTCCAGCGCAACTAGTATTTAAGAGAGATAGAATCACTTAGCGTGTTACTCTTCAGTTAAGCAAGAATGCAATATGTCAACACAGCAACACTCCAGTTGGCTGCAGGCCTTGTGACGCTCAAGGGCAAAGTCCATTCCATTTTAAAGGCATGGTATACACATTACATACACATTACTGGTACACTGAAATATTTAGTAACAAACTCAGATTTGAAAAAATAATTTTTGTGAACCATAAATATGTAAAAATTGAATCAGGTAGACAGCTGTATAGACAAATCTAGAGAAATTTGCTGTTATTCAGTTTCAGGTACACAAACTGATAAACATCTGGTTAATACGATAAGACAAGAAAATTGCTAAACACAAGATGCACAAATAACAAGTACTAACACAGGAAGAAAATTGAAGAAATTTGTGCATTAGTCAAACATTCTTCAAAGAAATCTTCCAAGATGTATTGCACAGGAAGCGACATTTCAAAAATCAATGTTCATACAGCTGCTAAACTTTGAAAATTAAAACACCACAGAGTGAACATTTTTACTGAATTACAGCCTCGAGACACTGAAAACGTCTCAATGCTGATGGACATTCCTTATAATAAGGTTAGTACTCATACTGTATTTTATTTTGATAGTGTTTATCACCTGCTTTTACTACTATGGCACAGCAGGCGGTGATGCTAATGATACATGGAATGAAGATGGAGCACTAGTGGATGCAAAGGTGGAGGAAACCAGAGAACTTACAGAAAACCTACCCCAGAGCTGTTTTGTCCACCACAAATCCCTGTATCTTACTATCACTCACGGGTAAGTGATGCATTCAATTTGGAATAGAAAACCCCACAGTTTAATAAACAGTGCACTAAGCATGCATATACAATTAAGTTAATGAAAAGTTTATATAACGATATATTTTATCAAGTAGGAACAGTAATAATAAACCAAAATTCTAAGTACAGTATACTTCTAGAAAATTTACCTTAATATCATTACAAACAGATGAATTTTCTGTTTCCAGCGAACAAGTATCTTCTCTAATTTCTATTTTGAAATCCATTTCATGATCACTGTTGTATTCCTTAACCCTCATTATATGATCCTCTGGAAGAAAAATTCCATTTTTCTGTGAGCTAATTACTCCTTTGTTATCAATTTCAAAGGAATGGCTGCATGTAGCAGTTTCAGGCTTAATCTGGTTTAGGAGATGTTGGGAATAACATTCTCTCTTTTTCTGTAAACAAAAGTCTGGCAAAGGAGTCTCTGATTTAATTTCTGTTTTGATTTTCATGTCACAATTATCATCCAGAAGCACAGCATCACTGTTTGTCTTTGTTGTAACATTCTTGGTAAACAACTCATTCTCATTTTGTGAGGAAATGTCATCTGAGAGAGGATCCTCTTCTTTGATTTCCATTTCGGTATCCATTTCATAAATGTTGCTGTGTCTGATAGTACTGAGTCTGTGGAGAAAGACACATATTATGTATAACATAGAAATCCATAATTTTAACCATCAGATTCTTTGAATTCACCACTTATTGTTCAAACTACCCCAGAAACTTCAACTGTTTTCTCAGAAATAAATCTACTTTTTGGTAAGGTAAATCAAGCTTGAAACATTAAGGATTAAGACCATGAATCTTGATGTTTTTACCCCAGTGCTATTATCATTCAGGACACCATGTTCATTAAACGTGTGAGTGTTAAAACTTCTCTTCTGATTAAAGTAACGCATTTGAACTTCAAAGCAATCACAATTAGTAACTCTTAACATGCATAATTTAATATATTAAAGGATATTTGCAGACGAGACAAGCTTGTGTGCTATAAACAAGTTTTCTAACAGGTCCATGCTCAAGTTCAAACATTAACTGCCATATATAGCTTTCTATGAGATCTGTGCCCATGCCTCAGTCATATTAAATATCAGTTGCTTCACGGTAAAAAAATTTCCTGCAAACCAATCAGAGGCTACCTTCATTCTGCCACTCTAAATACATGAAGTTGGACTTTCAAGTCATCAGTTTACCCTGAAGACGAAGATGATATACATCTTCAAAATATATGGAGTCAATCCATGTACTTACCTGGCTAGAAGCCAATAGAAAATTTAGAGGTAATATGCTGTCAGAAGAGCATTCAGCTCTTTTAAGCTTGTAACTGTCAAATTCTGCTCTAGATGTCACATAAGAACAGGTTCAAGACTTTTATTGATTTGTAGTGAGAAAATATGGTTTTCTAGGACATTTATGAATTTCACAATTTCATAGAATAACTGTTTAAATTTCATAGTACATTTGAGGGGGTCAGTGCAACAGTGGTCTAACCCATCTTTTTAAAAAAATGCAGCATAACTCGGATAAACACACCTGGTTTCTTTGAGAATAACAAAAACCTAATTTTAATCGAACTGATTGTTCACTGACGCTTTTCCAGGTTATTACACAACAACTCATTGAGTACTGTTAACATAATGCTGAGATATACCTAACAATTTTTATTAGTGTGATGCAAATATTTTTCTCGGTTAGACCACTGTTGCGCTGATCCCCTTAATTACGCTTCTCTGAGTGAGTTCTTCATCATTTTGACAATGTTGTGAAAATGGCAAGAAATTGAGATCTAACTGATGAAGAGACTATTCAGTTGCTTCAAGAATCAGATGAAACTTATAGTGACAGCATTGGAGAAGAAATATGTCAATCAGGTGATTCTGGATGCTGAAAGTGATGTGGTTTACCTTCTGACAATTGTGTTAGCTTAAGTAGCTCTGATCCTCGCCATTCTTAAATTCCTGTCATTCACATCAAACAACATTCTCTTTTGGCATCTAGTTTCAATTGGGAAGTATTGCTCCTTATTTTTTCACAATGATCTGCTTAAATTGATAATTGGAGAAACAACATATTGGCAACTAGAGAAATAGCCAAAACATACATTTCAAATGAAGGAAAACAAATAGCTGGAGTCCTCCTCTCATTGATATAAAGGCATTTTTGGAAACAATTATAAATATGGGTCTGCTTTCTTATTTGATAAAAAAAGATTACTTATTCACAGCTTGATTGGTTAAAATGCCTTTCCTCAGGGATGTACTTCCCACATGAATTTCTCAGTCTTTGGAATTTATATTTTATTCATGCTAATAACAGTTAAAAAATAGGACTTTAATTAAAAAGTGAAGAAGATAAAGCATAAATGTCAGCTGTTCTACTTCCAGGGAGAAAACATTTCTGTAAATGACAGCATTGTCAGTTCAAGGATAGAGTAAGCTTAAGGATTTATAATCCCAATAAACTAACAAAGTTTGAGCTAAAGATATTTGTTCTGTCTGGAAGTAGCACTGACTGCATGTAAAAAAGGGAGAGAGTGACACTGCAAAGTTAGGCCTCCTGAAAACAACAGAAGTTGTAAGGAATTTGTGTTCATCTCCCATTAAGGATCCAACCAATGCTCCCTCTGGTCACTATATCTTTGTGAAAGGTTTATATCTCTCTGCAGCTTGCTGACACTTTAACATATAAAGATGGTAACAATAGGAACAGCTATGGTTACAAGAAATGACATGCTAGATATAGTGAAAGGGAAAGCAGCAAACAGAATGAAAAACATTGATATTGTTGACTGCAGGAAAGGAATGCTAATGGCTCCTTCATGGAAGAAAAAAAATGCTAACCCTTCTGAGCACTTATCACAGAGTACAAAATCCAAGTGACCAATGTTCCTTCCAAGTTTCAAAATGTTGGTGTTCAAACCTAAAGTGGTTCTAAATTATATGAAAGATATGAGATCATTATCTAGAATGGCCCATTTTATTGCACCAAACTAGTTTCTGAGAGAGACTGCAAAATGATCTGGAAAAGTGTTCTTTTGATTTTGGCAGTTTCATTCATAACTACATACCTTTTATATGCTTATGGTTCAAAGCAAAGTTAACAAGAAACCAATCAGCCACAAAAGGTTTAGAAAATGTATTGTTCACTAGTTTACAATCTTAGAAGTCTTGAGCTCTATTTAATCTAAGAATAACTTTAAATTATCTAAAAACAGCTCATAATTTGTAGGTGTTTACTAAGATTCTGATTTCATTCTAAATGTTCGGAAAAATGAACTTGTTTTTATCATTGTGATCTGTTTGGTTATGATGGATGGATCAGTGGAAAACACAGTAGATACTTAAAAATAATGCTCTCAAAGTCAATGCTCAGCATTTTTGGTTGATTCATTTAGCACTGCCATCAGCAATGTATGAACTACAATTAGAATAATTCATTTGCTGTTTCCTTGTGTACTATTTGTACACATGATCAGGAGAAAGTCCAATAACATTTTTGTTGTTTGATAATATGTACACAAGCTACACAACACTTTCTATTTAATTTCCTTCTTCTTTAACTGTTACAAATCCCATTAACCATACAAACTATCTGTTCAAGACAACTAAAACACCATGTGATCTAGATTTTTTCTTACCCTATGAGAATACCAGTCTTGTCTGCAAATGTTTGCATATTTTGAGCAGAACCAATATTTACTTATAATCTGACTAGTCACTCTATAAAATTAGTGCAAATTTAGAATACAAAATTTAAATTGTCTTGTCCTCCAGCTTATTTTTAGAGTGTACTCCACCAAATTTAGGTGAGTGAAGAACCATTTAGCTAAGGCTTTTGACAGCATAGATAACAATATATTGCTATGAAAGTTAACATTTTATGGCTTCAATGAGATCTTTATATGCTGGTTCAGATCATACTTAAAAAATAATATCCAGAAAACTAGGGTCAATGATTGTGAGCTTATAAAAGGAGTTATTAGCTGCTAGCTATACTAGTTGTTAAAGGTGTCCCACACGGTTCTATACTTATCACTTTGTTGCTTTTAATATTTATAGATGACATGCCATAGATCTATCCACATAATCCATTTAAGAGTCAATAGAAGTATTTTTAGCATGATACTACATTTGTTTGATTTATTTGTTTGGTCGCACCATCAAGCAAGGCTTGGGGACATTGAGCACATCATTAGATATGAGTACTGTGTTTATATCTGAAAAATCACATCAACAATTAACACTTTCAATGTGTGGTTTGAAACTAAAAAGCTCTCACTTAACTGTGATAAAACAAACACTATTCAATTCAAAATGGCGCATAAGCAGATAAACGAATTAACAATTATTATTAGATACAACGTTACAGTGTTAGTAAAGTATTTCATGTAAAATTTCTTGCCCTTAAATTAGTTTAAAAGTTCACCTGAAAAAATGTATATAAAAATGAAGTTATTAACACTTAGCTCAACTTCCATTGTCTTGCAAAACTAGAGAAATTTCCTTACCCAAATGCCCTAAGAACAGTTTAGTTTACCCATTTCCACTCCCTTTTGTAATGTGAAATAATCAGTGGTAGTAATTGATTACAGCAAAAAATTCATTATAGTATAAAAATGGTCATTAACATTTGCAGGAATCGGGCTCTGTCATTCATGTAAGGTTTTTATTGAAAACCCACCAAAAAATCTCACTTTTGTTGGTTAATACAAATATTCTATTCTCAGTTATCTTGCAGATAATTACAATAACTTGACTACAAACATTACTGTACATGACCACCATACAAGGCATGCAGATAATTTTCATCGACCAGTAAGTAACACAAAACTGTTCCAAAAAGGATGTTCCTAAGCTGCAATAGAAATTTATATTAAACTTTCACATACTGTGAGGAAATCCTAATCAACATAAAATGATGAAGAAAGATTTTGAAAAAATTGTATAGCTTACTCACAATATAGTCCAGAGGAATTCTTTAATCTGTCTTGCCGGAAATAAATACGCTACATAAGGGGCAGAATGCATGTAATGATGATTTACACTTTTTTACATTAATACATGTTGAGAAGTTCACTTCTGCAATGTTTGTAGTTTAGAAATGTTCATCTTCTGTTACATACTGCTTAATGAGAAGGGGGGGGACACTTGGTATATTATTTGTTAAATTGAATGTTTTATAGTTTTATGACATGCTCCATGTCCTTCAGTGTTTGTCATGGTGGGTTCAAACTCGGCCCAGCCCATTGAGTTTTAAATATGGCAGCCCCATGTCAGTAGAGTTACTGGAATGTTAAAGAATTCCTGCGGGAGAAAACTTTGCAGCACCAACAGTGCTGATATCCTAGCAACCGACGTTGTTAACAAACAATTTCCTGCCCCCCCTCATGGCGGGCCCAAAGGAAGGAATACACAAACAAATCTATTGAGCAATAAGTTTCCATTCCTAACCTCTGTCATATATCTCCATATCTTAAGTTGTCATTAACATCCAAACAGTTATGTAATTTTTAAAACTCGAATTAATATTTATTTCAAAGATTACAAACACAGACTAGAATTACAAAGCAATTTTATAAGATAAATGACACCCACTGAATTACCTTATTATCCTATATATTGTAATGTGCTTTTATTTTATTTTCCAGGCATAATTAGAAAGATTTCTAAAACTTTGTCAGCATAGCAAGCAATTCAAATACAAAATAATAATGAATTAGTAAGCGTTGGTTAATAAATAACATGACATTTGCTGTATTTTTTTGGGTAATAAATTTGACTCTATCCAGCCGTGATATGCTGTTGTTTTTGTTGATAATGAGTCGCCAAACATCAATTCCTAATTGCTCAAAATAGTACATTATTTTGTTATTCCATTTTGAATTATAATGGTAATCTGAGACATTACAATTAGCCGTTGCAAATAAGATGCACAACCCTTTTTCTAAACAATTCTTGTTTCCTAATGCAAGGTGTGTTAGCCATGATATAATTAATAATTTTTAAAGCTATTGTGCTACATTACACCGGATTCAATTACTTTGGGTAGAGCTGCCATTTTTAGAATAGTAGAGACGGGATCATGGCTGCCTTCCGATGATTGTGTGTTTCATCTCTAAAATTCAACTGAGCTTTATTTATAGACGCTCTATAACTGCTGCGGTTCTAAGCGTCCTATTCTATATTTGGCATGAAAGACTGCTTAATTTTGGCCAGAAGTGTCTTTGTCAGACTTAAGGTTCTTTTACATGCCGTAAATCTACGACACAACGAACAGCTATACTTCCCTTGCAAAGCGAAGTATATCTTTTCTTTTTTCTCTGCAGAATCCAAGAAAAGTAAACCTAAAGCATTTATAGTACCACGTGTTTCCTTTCTCTTCCAGAAATTTGTGAATTTCTTCCTGCAGAGCAAAATAAATTTAACTAACGTTTGACCATGTCACTACACTTATCACTAAATGGTAATTACATTGCCATATATACTGTTCAATTTACTAAGAAAAATCTTAAAGTTGAGTGTTTTAATGTTCTATTACAAATGAAGTTAATTGCTTTCAAAACTTCTGCATAACATCACGGAGATAAGCTGCCATTGCACATGGTGCCTTCTGATGTATGCATAATGCAATACAGCTTCTGCACTTGCCCCATAAGACTCAACTGTTCTCTTTATCATTTCTGCCATTCTGAAGTTTGCTCCTGTCAGGTTGGGTGCACCATCTGTGGTTACACTGCACAATCTTTCCCATTTGGTTACCCAACTATCATCAGCTTTTACAACCTCATCAAATATGTCAGTAATTTTTGTGATTGCATGCATATTTCTCACTCCTATAAGCTCTGTAATTGGAAATTTGTGTCCATGCCCCTAACAAATATCAGTAATTGTGTAGTATCTGTTGTATCTGTACTCTCATCACTCAAAATAGAAAAGCTCTCCAACATATCCCTCTTCTTAATCAGTTGATGCCTACTTAACACTAGCTGCTAGTTCTTCAATAAATCTACTTATGGTATTTCTTGAGAGAAACAAATTTGAACAAATCTGCTCTTTCAGAACACAATATTTTAGCAGCAATCACAAGACATGGTTTTACAAATTCTCCTTTGGCAAATGGTGTTGCATGTTTGGCAATAAGTTTTGTAACCTCATAACTTGCTTTTGTAAAATTTCTGCCTGAATTAGGAATTGCTAACTCAAGCTCAACAGTAATACCTATTTAATGTTATGAACTATACATTTATTAAGTTGGAATTAATTATTTCTTACTAAGAGACATCCATGAAAATGTTGGAAGGAGCAGGTTTGGATTCTGGAGGAGGAACAGGTCACATAAACCAATCCTACGGTTGAAAGTTGACTTAATGAATTTATTTGAATATTCATTGAATATGTTGTATTTATAGCTATAATTCCTATAATTTTAGTGTAGATTAATCATTAACAGTAATACTGAATCAGAAAAATACTGTATACGTTCTTTGTTTTTATTGCATATTAAGTGCAGGAAATTATTAATATAGTATATCTCAGTTCTCTGTCCACTAGCATATTAGAAAGGTGCTGCTTCATCATGCACTGTAATAAGAGAATTATAAGCTACTCTTATCAGAGATATACCTTTAATTAAATCACATACAATTCATTAAACAAAATAAAAATCTAGGTTTTATCATTATAAATAATTCCAATGGAAAATACACTTGATAGTCATTGTGTAATGCTATTTTGACTTGAGAAAGTACTGTGGCTGAATGTGAATATTGTACAAATACATTTAAAATAATTGTTTGTGCTATACCTAAGTTTTCAAATTTAGTATTTAGAAGCCTGTCAATAATAATGTTATCTGGATTTGTTTAAAATTTGGTTTACATGGTATATGAATGTTAAAAATTCTGGATGTCTTTGGGGAACATTCTCCAGAAAATACTCCATAACTAAGAAATAAGTAAATACATGCATTACATACTTTAATGCACCTTATAGGACAAATTTGGCTTGGTACCCTAATTCAATATCAGAGCCTCAATGTTTGTTGCTTACATACTCTGCTATAGTATTGTTTTACCTCAGTATCACACAATACTGCAGAAATGTAATAAATATAATCCTTATACCGCCAGTATGAAATTTAATTTTCATTTTTATGCATGTTCTTATTTAAATAGCTATCTTAGCTTACTACATTTTAGCATGTGTTACAAAAAAAATTGGCGCTTAAACTTATCTGTTGCAGTGAAACTTAATTTTTAGTGCAATAATATGTCTTTCTCTGGAAAGTGTGGAACCAATCCAAGATTGGTTGTTTCTGTCAAGGATATCTTTTAGAACTCTATTTCAATAATTTTGAAATACAAACAGTAATAAATAAACCATTCTATTGGTTTTCTTGAAATTTATGATAATTTTATGAGTTACTTTACTTAATACCCTTGTGGCACCATTCATATAATAAAGCTAAGAAAGAAAAAAGCAACAGTGATAGAGCAAAGAAGAATGATTGTAAATTATTATATGACCTGCTATAATATTGACCACTTTTAAGATCAACAATAGACTAATTTTATACCTACCCTTTAACTTCACAAACAAACTTGAATTAATATTCCAGCTTTTGTGC
Source organism: Hymenopus coronatus (assembly GCA_030762935.1). Lineage (NCBI taxonomy): Eukaryota > Metazoa > Arthropoda > Insecta > Mantodea > Hymenopodidae > Hymenopus > Hymenopus coronatus. The sequence goes on along the minus strand of CM060899.1, from coordinate 28,360,751 downwards.
TTAAATAAAACTCTTAAGTTTTCAACAGCAGCTACACCCATTACAATGACAATCGGCAGCAAATGGTAACTTCAACATTATAATTTTACCAAGCTTAATAAAGTAGTGTGGACAAATCTGGTAAAGATGCTTTGAGAGCCAGCTGACATTTTGTGAATAACATGAAAAAATAAAAAATATACACACAAATTGAAATAAACTTCATTTTTCTAATCTAAGTAACATTTATAAAACCATTTAAAATACACATGTTATTCACAATGGGTATTCTCAAACTCTTTTTCTTTTGTGTTGGGCCAGATGATGATGATGATGATGATGATGATGACGACGATTGGGTTTTAGAGTGCTCAACTACTGGTTGTCTGTGCCCTTAAAAACACTAAAGGCGACAAAACTCCAGAGTTAAAATCATGGTAAAGGTTATGAGATAAAACATCAGATAAAATTAGAAATAAAATGAACATTAAGAACAACGGCAATAAAAGGTTAAAAGGTGCTGAAACTTATTTAAGCTAAAGCATTATTACCTTGTAAAACAAATGAGATTCGGAGTGTACAAGAAACTTTTGATAACAATTTAAAAATTCTATCGACCGTCTCAGGATCATCAGCAAGCAGGGAAGCTGGATGCTGGAGAGAGGTGCGATGAGCTACTAGGGCAACGCACTCTAGCAGCACATGCTTTAGGGTCAACGAAGCACCACAAAGTGGGCAGTCTGGAGCAGGATGTCTTTAAAAGCTAACTGTGGGTGAAATTATAGTGGCCAATCCACAACTGAGCCAATGTCACCCCCTCCTGATGAGAAGGTACGTGAGGAGGTTGTCCAGGTAATAGAGAGATCTTTCATTATACTAAGCTTGTTATTGTGGAGCCGACCACTCCGCATGCCAGGCTGAAAGTTTTGTTCTCTGTACAACTGCCCTAAAATTTTCCCCTGTTGAACTGTAACAGTAAAGTTAGGTTCTGTGACTGCTGATTTTGCTGCCAAATCCGCCAATTCATTCCCCGGTAAGCCAACGTATCCAGATATCCATGAGCTTCCACACCGGAAGTAGGCAAAATGTGGAGGGCATTCTGAATGTGCTGAAATAAAGGATGATAATTACAAATTTCACAGATGCTCTGAAGGTCACTAAAGGAATCACTAGGAATAAGACAGTCACCTAATTTGTGACAATGAATTTACAGAAGAGCTTGATAAATAGCATACAACTGGGCAGAATAAATGGATGTGCTACTAGGCAAACCGAAAGTAGAAGATTCATTCCGTGACAAAGACATTTCCAACACTGTTGGGGCACTTACTACCATCGGTACACATACAAATACGGCCAGTGTATTTTGATAACAATTCTAAAATACAACTACGGATACTATTAACAGGCGTAGCAGATTTCCATTACCTCGAGATTGACATTTCCATATAGCATGTAAACAAGAAGGGTACATCCTCTCCTCCTGGAAAATAGCCTAGGTATGTCAATATTGTGCTGCCGAAGAAGCTCACGGTAACATGGCCTTGGTCTCAGAAAGAAGTGGCAATATCATATATCATTCTTCAAGCTCAGTGGGGGGGGAGGTGTGTGAAACATTGGATGCCCAAGCATAGAGATTGTCCAAATGCCGCTGGGGACACGTTCCAAAAATGGTGTACATTGAAAAGTAAGAACATAGCAAAGTCATCCATGAAGAAACAGGATGACACACCTGGGGGAACACATTGCGATATGGAATTAATCACTATAGCAAACAGTGTCATGCTTAGTCCCGAGCTCTGTGGCTCGCATCCCATGAATAAAATGGTTGGAAAAAACCGACATCCATTTTTGTGGTAGGTGATAGCATGGCTCTCACAGGCAGCAACCATGAGTACCAACATAAAACTAGTAGGGCTTGTTTGATGCACATATAACTAACAGAATATAATAAGATTAAATTTCAGTGAAAGAAATTCTGACAGTAGAAAAATGATGGTCAGTTTTCATTGAACAACACTTATATTATCTGTAATGAATTACTTCAAAATCACTTACATCTCAGGATAGCTAGCATGGAATGTTTTCTGTGAGGTATATTATAATGGCATTATTTTAATTTCCAGCAGAGTATAATGAAACTTGAAAACTCTTGTAATATTCAATGTTTTGGAATTCTGTTCAACAAAATGTTGTGTAATTCTGAAATTATAAAAATGACGACAAACAATTGCAAAAGCCAGTAGTAGTGGGGCAAATTTCACACATAATCTGAAGAAGAATGAGATTGTGTCTTCATTGTCACAATCACTACACTATTCACTGAATAGATATATATATGCAACATTTGATATCTGATTTTGTTCCATTTTCCATGACCATAATCTTTGTTACCAGCTTATGAACTGTTCTCTGCCTTTTGTTCTTTTTCGTTTTCATAGCTCACATCTTTGTCACAATCACAACTTTCAGAACAGAATCTAAGTTAAAATCTGTAGGTCAGTTTCTAACAATAGTTTTATTTCCTCATTTTAGTGCAGCCAGCACTACTTGATATTTGATATTTTCTTTGAGGTGTTAACACATCAGCATGATCAGAAATTGTTTTGTATATTTATCTCATAATGTCAATGTTAAGCAGTGTCATGGCAGAGTGGTTAGACTGCTTGCTTCCCAGCTAAGTATCCTGGGTTTAATCTCAAATGCACACATGTGGGATTTATGATGGACAAAACAGCACCTGCGCAACCTTTCTCTGGGTCTTCTAGTTTCCCCTGCCACTCATTTCACCAACTGCTCCATCAACACCTTTCCTATCATTCATCTTGCTTGCATTTCATATGAGCCACTTCCTTCTCCTCATGCTTAGCTATGAGCTGACCACTCGTTCAAGGCTCTACATTCCGTGTTAGTGCTGTTAGCTTCCCAACAGGCTTCTGACCTCTAGGCAGCTCTTTGTAAGTTCTGGGAGAGTTTAAGTCCTACATAAGGGGAGGGTGAACTGACTACAAAGAAAAAGGTAATGTCAATGTTATCAATGCATATTGCAGAGAGAACAATGCAAAAGAGCAGCAAATGAACATTAGGTGCCATCTATGCTCTAACAGGAAAAATACTATGAAGTGAGACTAAACTTTTTCTTGGTGTGATGCAGGATTCATTAGCTTGGACTGCAGAACCATTCCATGCTGCACAGTCAATAGGTGAATTTCTCTTTTATTTTTGCTGCACATTGTCATGTGAGTCATTGGTGACAGTTTAACTTTTATAGATTTAGTAATATTTTATTAATTAGTTTATAATACTAGCAATTTAATTGGGATTTTAAGTTTACATATTCTTGGAAGAGTATAAGCTATGTTATGAGTAACTAATATGATGAGAGTGACTAGCCTCTTCTGATAACACTTCCAGTGGACTTTTTAAAGACACCAATCTCTGCTGAGCTATGCCACATTTGCACATTTTCAACGGCAACTTTTGCTCTTTGACGTCACACCAGATATTCTAGAACATTTAAACATTCAATGCTGATTGACTGAGACTACACACCAGAAAACCTCTGTTCTGTTGTATGCATTTCAGGGAATCACTCTGGGCTAATTGCTCAACCAACTCGACTATTTTATGTCTCACCTCAGAGACATGTCACTGACACATTCCCTAATCAGAATATTATTGGCCAAGATTAATGGAATATTTAAAAACACCCCAACTTTATAAACCAAACATTTGTAACCAACAAATTATTTAATCTTTCTGAATATATTAGCTTAATTTAAGTCCAGTTATTATTATTGCTCTGCCATCTAACTTTCTTTCACCCCCTCAAATAGCTATCACCCACATCACAAAACATTGTTTGTGACAATATGGTGGCTCAATACTCCTACTGATCCCAACATCATGGGTTCAAACCTGACCAATGGTTTCTAAGTGTGCTAAGTCTCAGTCCTGTGTGAGTATATTTACTATATTTAAAAAAACTTGTGGAACAAAATTCCAGCACACCAGTGATGCTGATATGATTCTGGCAATTCACAGCAGTGTTAACAAATAAAACCATAATTTTACCACTATTATTGGTAATGAATTTGCCTATTTGACATTCATACAAAATACAACTTTAGACTGAAAACTGACTTTTAAGAAAAACAGAACATATTTTATGAAAAATAATAGAAAAGGTAGAAAATATGCAAACTCCTCATCAGCAATCACATTCATCTTTAATATTAATTACTGTGATACAAATTTTTTGTTACACTCTGCTCAATAAAATTATATACTTTCAAAATAACAAAAATGTGTTTGACTATGAACAAAATAAACTCCACGTTACATAGTTTTACAGCACTGCTAAGTCAAATAATTATACTTTCTCCAATTGAAAAGTGATTAAATAGTTTCTGATATGTGCAGCTACCTTGCATACCTTAAAGAACTAGATTATAAAATGCCAAACTTAACCTCTAATTAAAGCTTTTATCACAAGTATTGCTAATATATTGTCTTTTCCCCCATGACAAGAAGGTAAGATTCAAATTTCCTAATTATGAGGCACCTTACTCTCATTTATCAAACTATTGGGTTACAGTTATGAAAGAACATATTTTTTCAAGAAGTTTTACAATTTGGAGGCCTATTGTGCTCATGTATCAAAATATTCAGTTTACATTATGACCAGCTAATAAACTCTAGTTCTTTTTACATGTTTCACTTGTAAAATATTTTACACTCATGTATCAAATTATGTCTGTTCAAATTTAACAAGATAGGAAAGTTATTCTTAAATATTTCATACTTATGAGGCTGTTTACCTTCATGCAAAACATTTTACTATCTTAAACATAACTGAATAACACAACGCACATCTTAGCTACATGTATCAAAATATGGCTGTTTTAAGGTGACAAAACAAATATAGGTGCTCTCACTAATTTCAGGTTTTCACTCTCACATGTCAAATTCTGTAACTTTAAATCTGAAAATCAAGTAAATCTTCTCACAAATTTGACACTTGTGGGGCTTTTCAAATGTGATTACTGAGTAAACCTTTTCACTCAGAATTTACCCTTGTAGGACTTTTTAGCTTTATATGACAAATTATGTGTTTTCAAAGATAACAAATTAAAGCTCTTATTACAAATTTCAGTCATTGGACTTTTCACTCTTATTTCTTTATTTTTATACAACTTAATGCCCATGTTTACTACATCGGTGCTGCAGGTGATGTATTTAATAAGCTTCTCATAAATTTGACATTTGAGTTGCTTCTTACTTTCATAAATTAAATTATGCTTTATCAAATCACCCAAACCTGCAAACCTCCTCTTAAAAATTTTACACTTTCTGGCTTTTTTCCCCTCATTTATCAAATTATGCTTTCTTCAAATGTCTAAAGACCTAAAACCTCTTCTCACAAATTTTGTTTCATAGATATCAATTTATGTATTTTCAAAGATGACAAAAATAAAAGATTTTCCCACTACTGTTAATTATAAAACTTTGTACCCTTATGACCCATTGAACTCCTCTTGCAAACTTCACATGTGTGTGGCTTTTTACCCTAATGTATCAAGTTATACAACATCAAATTTTCAACAGTCTGAAGCTCTTTTTACATATTTCACACTTGTGCAGCCAATTACCCTCATATATCACAGTATGCTTTTTGAAATTGCCAAAATTGGTAAACATCTTCTCACAAGTTTCACTTATGAGGCTTTTTTCCTTCGTGTATCAAATTATGCCTTTTTAAAGATGACAATTTAGTAAAACTTTTCTCACAAGTATGACACTTATGAGGCTTTATACCTTCATGTATTAAATTGTGCACTTTCAAATCTGATAAACGAGCAAACTTTCTCTCACAAATCTCACACTTGTGCGGCTTTTTACTTTCGTGTATCAAAACATGCTGTTCCAAATTGTACAAATCAGTAAATCTCATTTCACAAGTTGCACACTTATGAGGCTTTTCATCCTCATGTATCAAATTATGCCTTTTCAAAGATGACAACTTAGTAAAACTTTTCTCACATGTATGACATTTATGAGGCTTTATACCTTCATGTATTGAATTATGTACTTTTAAATCAGACAATCGCTTAAATTTCTTCTCACAAGTTTCACACTTGTAAGGTTTTTCACCCTGATGTATTAAATTATGCTTTTTCAAAATTGAAAATGCAGTAAAAGTTTTTTCACAAATTTGACACTTGTACAGCCTTTGGTTTTCATGATTGATATAATGCAACTTGAAAGCTGACAATTGACTAAAGCTCTGATCACATATAGTACATTTGTGAGAAATATCACCCCCATCAACTAATAAAGCCCTGGTGTAAATTTGCTTCCTATGACAATTACCAGATGGTCCTGAGTGAACATGTGTTTCTACTGGTAGTATTCTTGTAACATCACTTTTTTGACTTTCAAATTCTGGACAATGCACTGCTTCTTGGCATACTCTGAAATGTTGGAGTATGTAACATTAGATAGATTAATCATAGGATGAAAAGGAATGAAATATTGAAAGAAAATATATATTTGTTAGCAATCAACTACACTTTCAAGTTTTCATGCAGGACCTCATAGTATATTCCATTAAAAATTCAAATGTTCAATGTACATCTGCAATATTTTTCAATAATTGATAAAATGCTTTAAATGCAAACATGTTAATGGTAAAACCAGTCTGATCTTTGCGGTAACACTAGCAATATATGTTTAATACAATGAGAATTACATCAATTTTCAGGTTTGCTCTAACAATAAGTATTCAACGTAATTGCAATAGTGATTAAACTTATAAGACAAAATTCATGCAATAAAGTGTTAACAATTCGGAAGACAAAAAATCTTTAGAAATGTTTCTCATAGATTTTCTAGTACGAATGAAAAGATTACCTCATACATATTTAATATTTGGAATGATTACTTAATTTAATGAAGAGAAACTTCTGCACTAATTGTTTCCTTACATATTTTGTAACAGGTATAGGAGGCTGAAGGGATAGAAAAATGTTTTCAAGCTTAATCTCTAAATTAAGTACTCTTTCTATTATATTACCACAAACACAAATTAACATATCACTACTTCTCCCTTTCTTACAGCTCAATTCTTGTTATGAATTGAGGAAATAGTTGATGTGAAATGAATGATTGGAAAGGTAGAGCAACTAAACCATCTGAGTAATAATGGATTAAGTGGATGTTGCTATGTATATGTTTTTCTAAAATAACAAGCCACACAATTTTCCATTTGGATTTCAGGTAATTTTAGTAGCTATCAACAGATATCATATAAAGAAAATCTCTTTTTCAATCATTAGCACAATAAGTGAGCAGAAGGTAAACAGATGTGTTGAGCAATGCATTAGCATAACGTTTATTATCAGGGAAGAGGAAAAGAATTCCAAAATTTTAAAAGACTCCAGGAAATGCTTGGGAAAGAAGTTTTTTAAAAACGCAAATGTATAAGACATATAATATATTTTTATTAGGCCATGCCCAATGGAAAATAAGTAACGTTATTTAGGTGGATGGGCACATAACTATAACAGAAGTAACATCAATTGGATTTATCAAATAATAAAACGTATTTTAGACAGTGGACCGCAATGATTTAAATGAACTGAGCCATTTTTTTTTTTTTTTTACACTTTTTGCTGCAAGTTGCCTTTGTTTGGGAAGACCAACTTCAGGGTGCATTAACCCTACCTTCAGTTCCGAGGTTGACTGATGCTACATACAACAGATGGCTGGGTGCAGCCTGGTGTTATGCTGCCCTCTACTCTTGTCAATAGGATGAAGCAAACCATGGTGGAGACCTCAAAATTCAAGAGGGAATCTTATTCCTCTGTGATAAAGATGTTTTCCCAAATTTGCAGTTTCAAAGGCTTCTTTACATATTTAATCAACTCTATTTCTTCCTTTATGTTATGATGTTATGATTTTCAAACTAAAAGTGATATGCTTCTGCAGACTTGTGTACGTGCTTGTAATTAATGTTTCTCAATGCTCTTTCATCCTAGTTTCCAAATTTTTCTTTGTTTTTGTGATATATATCCTGTTGCAGTCTCATGTCTTATTTTATTAATCCCTGATTTTTTTAGTTTTTGATGTGGTATCTTTCAAAGGATTAATTTAATAAGTTCCAGATATGATATCAATTTTGAAGGACCAAATCTCTCTTCCTACCTCTTTTGTGTATATACATATACACACATACATACACTTAAGAGTAATTTTGTTTAAGATATATAATGCCATAAGTAGGATTTCAACAGAGATCTCCTGCTTTCCATGCCATTATTGTTAACCACTGCCTTTACCAATAAACATCAAGATAGATATACAAAACAATTATCTTATAGTTTGAACTATTTCTGTTCCCAGGAGTTTCAGTGCTTACTGATTTTAAGTGAGGATTTTTACCTCTGAAGTGAAAATAGTAGCGGTTGACTTGGGAAAAAATTGAGTCAGTTAGGGAATTTAATGCTATACTAGCCTGCTGTCATGGTAGCTAAACAAAAGCAACCATACAGAAAATAGGAAATGTGATCATATTCTGGCTCTGGCATTTTGTTCTTCTGCTGTCTCTATTTTAAAGAATTCAATATTCTAATATGCTATTTATTAAAGTTATCAATCTAGTGAAGCATAAATATGAGAATTAAGTATATTACAAACTTGCTGGTCTAATACTGCACAGGAAGCTCTGTTAACATGAATAATGTTTCATTAAATTTTAAATCTTTCTCCTAACGCTTCCATTCTGTCATTATTTAATAGTTTACAAGTTATTCAGTCTCATAAAACAGAAACTTTTGAAATATGCAAGGCTGCTGAATAAGAAGATTGGAACTCCCAGGACAAGACACATTGCAAAAAGTCACATAGTGTATGACCACTTAGAAAATTAACCATGACATTTAATTCTAAAGTTTTAATCAGACAGATTTGTAATGCTAATGGAAACAAGTTCCTCTCTTTATATAATTCCTAGCTTTATTATTAAGAAGTGCGGAAACTGCATAATAAAAATTTTATAATTATACCCCTTATAGATATTCGTAATCTCTACATCTCAGATATCTTTCTAGATAACATTGAACTGCCAATGCTAATAATAAAAAACGGTCATAAAACAGCATTGAAAATTACAGATCTTCATTCTTATCAGTACCCCAATTATTTTTCTGCCACTTAGCACAGTTTTTAAAAACCTTGGTCTTTATTTTTATATAATCCAAGTACACATCTCAATCTACAGAGTTTCTGTCACCATTTAACATAGTTTCAATTTCTTTGCAAAGGTTTTTCTCATCATTCTGCAGGGGTGAAAACACCATTATGATAGAACTCTGTTCCACTGCCTGAAGATAATGATACTGCTTTCTGAATATGCTCAAAGTAATAGCATTCCATGCTCTGGCATTTTGTTTCAGTCTCATAATAATGCAATTAGCTTTCATTGCCTGTCCTAATTAATACTCATCAAAATTCATCACTTTTATTTTGGAATCTCTAAAAAAGTTTTGGGTGATGATTCTCTGAAGTTTGTGGCACACAATGGGCACAAATATTTTGATAGCCTAAGCTTTTAGTCATTAATGGTGCTGTTTTAAGTGCTACTAGGCATATTGCAACAATTTCATTTACAATAATGCCAGTATTCTGTAATGAGATCATCATTCCTTGTTGTGTTTTATAAAAGCAGTTAAGGGGACTATTAGGAGACTCATCTTGGTTACTTGTGTTCCAATCTTTGAAACATTTTACCCATCTCTTAACACTTCAGACATCTCCATATCCAAATTGAAGTTTTAGATGTTTTCTTCAGCGGAAGATTTTTCCTCTTTAATGAATTTGATGATAGCATTCTGTAGAAATAAAATATTATATCTGCCATTTTAGAAAAGTTGTCCTAGGTCATGCATTAGAGGCTAATGACATCACAATATGGCAACATGTTGGGTAGTATCTGCAGAATATGATCCTATAGTCATTCCTGTTATATTGCTAGAATTTAAGTTTCAACAGTGTGTTGCTCATGACTTTCAATATGTCCTTCCTTGAAAACTCAAAGCAAGTGATTTAAAAACTGTTTATGGGAATGTTCAAAACATTGTAGTAAACTAAATTATGCTTATAACTTATAGCCTTCAAATAATATAATAATAGCATTATGACCCTGAAAAACATGGCCATTCACTGAAAACCTCTTTATGGGTATGTTCAAAACAGTGTACCAAACAAATTTATAATGTGTAAAACTAAAGCTAGTAACTTTGAAACTACCAATTATAATATAATAGTCAATTTGTGGCAAAACTTCACTTCTTTTTATCAATACATTCAATTAGAACCACAATGAATAATAAACAAGAATTATGGAACATGTGCTTCTAATTGAATTCTTTCATGAAGTTGAAGTTTTGTCACAAATTATTTATTGTTATATTAAATTTATGCTTAATTTGAAAAAAAGAAATAAAGCAATTGCCATATTAATTGTAATTACAGATGTTGGGTATGAGGCTTTCTCTTGTAGAAGTACCAGGAAAATTGAAAGTAGATGATATAATTTACTTTACGTACAATCTTCTAGTATCAGTACAAAATATGGGAGATTCTCAAATTATAAGGTTTGTTATCAGAAACATGGCAGTCACTCTCATAAAGAACTTATAAATAATGTTTACTAAGTTTGAAATTTAGTACTTATAAATGAAAAGTAGTATTTAAAAAAAAGAAATATTTATAGAATATCCTTTTCTTTACTTCTATAACTTCATTAAAGAAACTCATTCTTGAGTTAAGCCCATTTACAATGACACGTAAGCACAGACACAATATCAGCGCTAAGCTTTGCACCACGTTATTCAGTGTAAGTATACTCATAGCATTGCAAGAGTTTTCTCACTACAAACTTTATGCTTGTATTGCGGCAAGGATGAAGAATTGTTCATTCTTTCCTAATCATTACCTGCAGTTCAGCAACACACAATCACAATGCAAGATTTTACAGTGCCTAATGTTAATGCATGCTTCTCTTCCATTTGGCCGTGCTCTGCAGCAACATGCTATCACTGAAGCCAGGGGTTTTAAACTGCATTATTTCTTTGTATGCAATCAAAGTGTGGCAATATGGACACAAAGGGACATGAATGCTTATTTCCTGGAAAAGTGGAGCAACCATATCCAAAACTTCATCAAACTGTCCTGCCTGTAGACTCATGAAATTAAAAAAAACGCGTCTTAGTTCCCTCAAGAGATTATGACAGTGGCCTTGCTGAATCTTCCTTTGATTTAATGGATATACCAAACATAGGCATCTTGGCTCTCACAAATTATAAGGTGCAAAAAGATAATGTACCTACATTAAATGTGCAGCTTTATCCTTTCTGTAGTCTGAATGGTTGCACAGTTTTCAACAACTTGTAAAATAATTATTGTGGCATCTCAGCTGCATGCCTCAGTTGTGTCTATGTAATTTTATAACCTATTTATTGAATGAATTTTCTTATAATATGATACTGCTGGTTTGGTATTGAATTTGAAACTTACAGTGCACTTGGAAGATATGCGTATGTAATTTATGGATCTGAAAAACTGTGTCAATTTTTTGCACTATGCTTGTGAGTGCATTATGAATTGCCTTCCCTCATACCTAAGATTTTGCTGCATTATGTCTGTGCTTGCATCCCATTGTGAATGAAGCTTTAGTTGTCTAACTTTAAATTGTATATCATTTTATTACCTTAATGTATAATAAAATAAAATGTTTGTTTTAATGGCATTTTAAAAACTTTATAGGCTATTTTTTGAGGTGTTTAGATCATAATTGCAACTTATAAGCACATTGATTTAGCATTTTATGAGACATCAACAGCTTAGCTTTGTTAATTATTCATAATATAGTATATTATAATTAATTTTATATAACAGTGCACAAAATATAATAAGCTTACACTATAAAGGAATTAGAACAATGATAACATTTTAAAAGAAATCCTAAGAAATTTTAAAGTGAGCAATGTTCATTCTTATTCTGTGTACAGAACATTTTAGAAAGACAACTCACCAAATATTTATTATGTGCTCTTTCTATTTATTTATTCAATGACATGTCTATTAATCTGCATAACATGGAAAAAAAATGAAAAATTGATATTAATATTGTCACCAAAGAACTATGATTTAATTGGCCAGGCCATTAATGCAGGCTTTTTTGAGAGTGGAAGACTCAATAATGCAAATCCATAACATAAAAGCAGTCAAGAATTGGAAATGGCTTTGACTAGCTTTTCTTCAAGAAAATTTTTCTTCTGCATTCTGGTAAATTTTGGAACACTGCATTTACATGTCTCTCTAGCAACAGTGGCCCACAAAATAAGAATAGAGAATGAGTGAGTCAGTTATGGAGTAGCGTTTGGCATCACAAATAAAATTTCAGAATTCATTGCCCCACTCTAAAGTTACCTGTGCTTGCATTGTTCTAAGACTGTGATTTGGAAAGATGTGGGGATGATCATTCCCTACATTGCGTAAGTAAAGTGCAGTGAAGAACAACATTGCTACTTGATTTGCATGACAGCACTTTTGCAATATAATTTCTCCCACATTCTGATACAAAACATGAATAAATATTTAAGAACAAAACAAATATTCAAAGTTTGCTTTTATAACTCACTTACTTAAACTTACAAATTTCTATTACAATAAAAAACGAATGTATTTTTGTAAAGTTCAAAAGTCAAAAATGAATTAATTTGAAATCACAGATTCTTTATCTTCAATTACATATGTATACATATGAATGTTACAACATATATTTACTCCTCTTATAGTGACATATCCATGTCCAAACTCTTCTACATATTCAAGCAACTTATATGTTTACTTCTGACATAGCTGTCCCTATTATAGCACTGTACACTCTAAACGTAAATAACAGATTTCTTAAGTGTTGACAATGAGATTACCTGTCCTGTGGCCATATATCTAGACTGGAGGGATAAACGTCATACCATATCAGGGTGTAGTTCATGCAAAGAAAACATGTATCACGTCACCAAAAGCAATGAAGTGCAGACTCTAGTTATTATTTAGCTAGTATTTTTGTTTATCTCAGAATATATTTCAGTTGAGTATATAATTTTCTCTCCTATGCATATCTATTTTATTATACACTGATAATGAACCTTTTACATCAAAATGCAGTAAAATTTATTTGCATAGGAGTCCAGATACTTTGGTATTTAGGTCTACCGAACTAGATTAAAGCCTAAGAGGTGGTTTTGACACTGTTTCATTTCACCCACACCTTCATTATTTGATAAACAATACTGAACTAAAATTAACATTAAATTTTTACAATATAAACCAAATCAGTTGCTCACTTTTCCAGCTAAATTTTCTGCTTGCCTAAGTGTAACACTCTAGCCTTCTATGTATATGGTTGCAATAAAATGTAAGTATCTTTTATTTTTACATGCATTCTTTGCACAGTAACAGCACTAACTTGCTTTAGATTCTACATAGCTTTTCAATAGAGTTAACTATTTTTCACTCCATGACATTGTCAATGAAAGCTTTAGAGTCTTCTGGTAATTTATGAATTTAAATTAATAGTTATTTTATAGCTTAATACCATCAGAAAGAACAGAATTTTTTGGAGGTGAAAATACTATAAAATTGGTTAGCAGCTTTTGACACTACCCTACATACAAATAGCCGTACACAAGTTTTCTTTCATTATAATATTAGTAGAGATAAAGAAACACCAGTAAAGGAAAGTATAACACAAGAATCAGAAGGGCAACAATCAAGTCTTACCTTTGTGATTTTAATGCAGTGAAGTCCCCTTCCTGTAACAGAATAATGCAAATATATAGTAGCATATAATCATTTACACTACATTAGTAACATAGTTCGTAATAATTGATTTCTAATATATGGTTAAACCCTGAGGCCTGAGACTTACAGCACTGATAACACTGTAAGTCGCTATATAGTAAGGAGACTTCAGATTTCCTTAATTGGGAAAAACTTGAGTCAGTATGTTACCAAGGTACCTCAGTGGTTAGAGCAACTGGACAAAAACCTGGAGATCTCCTTGTGGTTTACCATGAAAAATGCAAGTCAGTTGGGAAATTTAATGCTGTATTAGCATGTCGTCATGGTAGCTGAGTGATTAGAGCAACTGGATGAAAAACCAGATGAGTGGTTCAAATCCTTGTAATAGCATTGAATTTTTTAGTCTGGCTCTGCCTTTCCAATATCTCTGTTCTTGACATAGGACACAATTTGAGGAATTGAAACCTACTATTTTAAAAACGATAAACACTAATAACCTGTTAGCAGTGTAAATGTTGATACAGCACTACATCTTGGAGTTTGAGTGTTAACTGACTATTTTGCAATATTAATTTGTTGAGTCAGTATTTTTAACATACGTCACTTATATTTTCATTATGAGGGACTAGTTTTGGCTGCCTATGCTTAAGTTTTCAAACTCACGGGTCCAACTATCAATGTTGGTTGCATTTGTTTGTGTTATCTTCTCTGGTGATGAAAGGATGAACTTCTTAACTAAGTTGTCGACTGGCGGGATTTCAAATTTATTAGGGGATCTTTGTTTTTCCATATGAAGATATTTTCCCAGGCTGGGAGTTCATTGTGGGCTGACATGTTTTTAGCAATTTTGGATTTGGATCTAGATTATGGTTTTGTTTCTAAAAGTGAAATACTACTGCTGGTTTTTCTTCTTGTTTTAGTTTTAGATTTCTAAAGTGCTCTTTAGATCTCATTGATAGAGCAAGCTGTCCAGTTGCAGTCAACTGAAGAGGAAGACATCCCTTGGAACTATTTATGATATACGAGGGGCATACTGAAAGTCATGAGCAACACTGTTTTACAATCTTAATATTTATTTTTAAGTCAAACGAAATACATCATCATAATCTACAGACTTTCTTTCACTTTTCGACATAGTCTCCATTGTTTTGCACACATTTTTCCCATCATTCTACAAGTTTGAAAATGTCCCTGTGATAGAACTCCGTTCCAGCTGCCCGCTGACCCGCATGCACTGCTTTCCGAATATCCTCCAGCGTCTCGTAGCGTTGGCCACGCATCTGCTCCTTCACAGAACCAAAAAGATGGTAGTCAGAGGGTGCCAAGTCGGGACTGTAGGGAGGATGTGGAAGAGTTTCCCACTCTAATGCCCTGATCTTCTCCATAGTGGCACGGGCAGTATGTGGACGCGCATTATCCTGTTGAAGGATGATCCTCTTTCCAGGGTGTTCATCACGCAAAGCCCGACGGAGCTTCAGAAGTGTCTTGATGTAACGGGCAGAATTTATGGTTTGTCCAGGTTCAAGAAAGTCAACCAGAATGCAACCTTGTGCATCCCAAAAGACAGTTCCCATAACTTTTCCTACAGATTGCACTATCTTCGCTTTGTTCTTCGATGGTGAGTTCAAGTGGTGCCATTCCATACTCTGACGTTTTGTTTCTGGCTCATAGTGATGGAACCAGCTCTCATCTCCAGTCGCAATACACGTCAAAAATTCATCACCTTCATTATGAAATCTCTGAAGAAGGTTTTGTGCAATGGTTCTTCTCTGAAGTTTGTGGTCTTCAGTCAATAAACAGGGGACCCAATGGGCACAGACCTTTCGATAACCCAAGCTGTGGATCATTTCTTGCACTGCACTATGTCATATTCCAAGTTGCGCAGCAATTTCATTCACAGTGAAATGCCTATCTCCTGTAATGAGCTCATCAACTCTTTCCTTGTTGGGTTCTGTAGAGGCAGTTCGAGGACGCCCGCTACGAGGCGCATTTTGCAGACTCGTGTTTCCTTCTTTGAAATGTTTCACCCATCTTCTAACACTGCTGGCACCCATGCAAGCACCTCCATACGCACGTTGAAATCTGAGATGAATTTCAGGAGCAGATTTTCCTTCTTTCACAAGGAATTCAATGACAGCACACAGTCGAAACGAAACATCAATGTCAGCCATTTTTCAAACACCGTCTGTGGTCAGGTGATAGAAGCTAATGACGTCACAATATGTCAGCATGTGGCTTAAAGTCTGTAGATTACGATCCTGCAATTCGTTTCATTACATTGTTGAAATTTAAATTTTTACAATGGGTTGCTCATGACTTGCAGTATGCCCTCGTATATACCAATTTAGTGCAATTTGACTATGTGTAAACTTTTAACCAAGAAGTGCTTATAGCTTGTGGAAACACTACTCAAGCTTTAATTCACCATTATAAGCCCTAATTAGATGACAGTTGAGAAATTTCAAACTGATACATGGAATATTCTGAAAACACCTAAACCTATAAAACATTTGCATATTCTTTACTCCATCTGCTCAGCATTTCACCCATAATTTCTTAAGGTTTTCTTTACCTTTAATCCAAACATTTGCTTATACAAAGGATATTTATAGGCCATTTAAAGAAAATCCAAGAATAACAAAATATTAATCATAGAGGTATGTACACTGAACAGATCAGAAGGGCAGAATAAGACTGAAAAATGTCATTGCTACCGAAGTAAAATTGTCAGAGCCACTTTTGAAAAAATAAAACATAACAAACAATTTTACATATAAGTAGTAATTTGGAGTGGATCTAAAATTTGAGATGATCAAACTTATGTCACTGTTAGTACTTATGCTTTAATTATAATTTTCTTTATAATAATACCTATCATAATGGGAGGTTTTGGTAACTAATTAGTACCTGTAATATTAGGAGCACCTGACATTGCTTCTGCTTGAATAAATAATATCAGCTTTGGGCTTTACCTACCCCCATCACTTTATTTTGTTGCAGACTTAGAACTTATATGCATCTTCTGTCTCTCACCCCCTTACCCTCCCTCTCTTCATCTAACAAAGAAGTCCTTACATATACAACAACAGAAGTGAACCCTGGTGAATTGGAATATTCTGCATTCCAAGACCAGCAAATTATCCAAACTTTTTGAAAATGACACAGTCTGTAATCACAGATAAAAATAAACTTTTATACCTTTGTACATAATTAGAAGTTTTAGCTTGACAGAATCTTATCTCTTGTTACATTCATTTATTGGACTCACTCCACTAATTCCATGAGAGTAAAAATGAAATAGTCATACTCCAGGTCTGTGGGGGAACATGCAAGCCTCTGGTTCCCAAGGTTGTGGGTTAAAACTAGTGGATAGTGAAGGATGCTTTTTGGTGTGAACAGCCTTAGCGTAGCTAATTTTGGAAGGGAAGTAAAGCTGTTGCTCCCGTGTCAAATATTTGCAGTACATAAAAGGACCTCAGAGGTCCCTGAGCAAAATTAAAGCAGTCTTTCATGCCCGATATAGAATGGCATACTGAGAACCACAGTAGTTAAAGGGTGTCCATAAATAACTTAATTTCATTATATGCATATACACACAAGCTGCAAAAACAAAATGAAAAGAATGGATGAAACTTGCACATTTATTGAACATGCTATAAAGAACTATCTAAGATGTACTGGATAGCATACACAACAAGTTGTGTTACAAAAATCCCTGTTCACATAGCTGCTAAACTTTTAAAATTGAAATCTCACAAAGTGGCTTATGTTCATGAATTATGGCTTCATGACAATGAGAAATGCCATGACTGTCTTAATGCAGATGGACACCACTTATAATAAGGTTAATACTCATTATAATGCATGTTACTATCACTTATGGGTCAGTAATGCAGGAAATTTAGAATGGAAAACCCCAGAGTGTAATAAACAGTACAATAAGCATGCATAAATAATGTAGTAGTAATTGCCCAGTATTACATAACTATCAGTGGCAAGCAGAGACCACTCAGATATTTGAAGCAATGAATAGTATAGTTTTTACGTAAATAATAAAAATTCAGAAATAGGGTCATCTTGATAAAAATCACAATCATGAATAGTATAAATCAAAGGAATAAACAGTACAGATAAAAACACAACTAATAGTAGCCTAAATTAAACTGTCACAACTGTTCTCTTTTTTTATTTAGTGTTTAACACACGCTTTTAGTACTATGGCACTGCAGGCAATGATACTCATGATACATGGAATGAAAATGGAGCACTGGTGGAATGCGATGGTGGAAGAAACCAGAGAAAACTGGCCTCTATGCTGCTCTGTCCACCAAAATCCCACATGCAGTCACCTGGGATTGAACTTGGAAGGACATGCTAAGAGGTGAGTGGTTTAACCACTCGGCCATGGCGCAGATAGCTCAAATGTGTTCACTTAGACTGATAGTATATGTTGTACTAGTACAACTGTTAACCCTTCTCTGAAGCTAGTTTTATTAGAGCAGCGAAACTTGCATATGATCCACGACCTTCAGAGGTGTGCACACAAGGTCTGTCACTGCTCACTTAAAACTGTAGGGAATTTTGCTTTAAATGGCTCACAATCGGTAATGTAACATATTAAATCTACATGTTTGGAATAAACATTATGATTTATCTATATATTATTTAATGTGATTGTAATGACATATTATTTAATATTATATTGTGTGTCTGTGTCCCTTGGTCATGTTAGAGCCTTGAGACAAAATTTCTTGATTCAATTCTCAAACTTATTGCAGTTGTTACAAAAACGGTGCTTTGATTGCTTCCCTTGAATGCACACCATTAGTAATTCTATATTTTACCAAGCAATAATAAACAGAAATTCTAATTGGAGTACATTTCTACAAAACATACCTTAATGTCATCACACACAGCTGAAGCTTCTGTTTCCCGCCACCAAGGTTCTTCTTTAATTTCTGTTTTGAAAACCATTTCATCATCACTGTTGTATTCCTTAACTCTCATTATATGATCCTCTGGAATATTAGTTCCCTTTTTCTGTATACTAATTTCTCTTTTGATATCTATTTCACAATTGTGGAGGCATGTAGCAGTTTCAGACTTAACCTGGTTTAAGAAATGTTGGGTAGAACCTTCTCTCTTTTGCTGTGAACAAGAGTCTGGTAAAGGAACCTCTGATTTAATTTCTGTTTTAATTTCCATGTCACAATTATCGTCCAGAAGCATAGCAGCACTGTTTGTCTTTATTATAACATTCTTGGTAAAAAACTCACTCTCTTTCTGTGAGATAACATCTGAGAGAGGATCACCTTCTTTGATATCCATTTCACAACTGTTGCTGCATTTAATGAAGTCTGTGGATAAACACACATATCATGTATAAGATAAAATATCATTAATTTTAACCATCAAGCTCTTTGAACCTCTCAGTTATTATTCAATCTCCCCTCACAAATAAACCAACTTTCTGAAAAGGTGAATCATACTTGAAACATTCAATGTCATATCTGGTATTCAAACCATCAATCTTGATCTTTCTATACCAGTGCTATTACCAATCCAGATATTGTGTTCAGTTACTTGTATGACTCTTAAATCTTCTCATCTAATTGAAGTATTACAGTTAAACTTGAAGCATTAGAGAAACCTCAAAAGTAATTTGCTATGTTGTACATTATTTATAATTATCTGTTAGGGTAAATTTGTGACTGCACAATTGTACTTGGATACTAGTAGAGAGAAGAAAATGGTGAAAATTTTGCAGGAATAGTGGTTAACTATAAAACACCTGTAACTCCCAAATGGCCTTTGAGTCATATCTGTATTAGGTTGCTGAGATATTTAACACATAACTTGACTTTTAATTGGTAAGATGGGGTTGAAGCTGCTCAACAAAATGTTTGATGTGACCATACTCTCAGATTAAACAAATTGTCATACCATGTACCTTTCAGTTGTCTTTCTATCAGTTGAGAGTAAGAAGTTGTAATAGTTGATGCCAGCAGTCTTCCGTGATATTACTTTTCCATGGATAGGTGGCTCAAACCTCACCTCACCAGTTATGTATAATTTTTTTGCTACTCCAATTTTTTTTCTAATGGAAAACTCTAGGGATACTATTAGGTCTAGTGACCCATATTAGTGAATGGGTTGATGACACTCTGAAAGACTTGGAAAGTGACTTCAGTGATGACCAAGATGTTATGTCATTGCAAGATTTTGTAAGGAATAATGATTGTAATACAGAAGAAGAAATATTCTCAATTGAACACAACAAAAGCAGTGATCTTATAGAACATGATAATCGCTAAAGCAACAAGCAACAAACACAGAGCAAAAAAGCTTTTATTGTAGAAATAAATTCAAATAGTCATCCAAAACATCTAATACAGATATTTGTGCAACATAACATACCTCCCAGGCATAATTGGGAATGCAAAAAGAATTGGGACATACTGCATGCAAAGTATTGCTTTAGAATTACTCTTCTCTGAAGAAATTTTGGCAGAAATTGTTCTTTAAAGTAATTAAAAAGTGGCTACGGTAAGGTAGAACCTAACTGATGAGAACCAAAAAGATTACAGAGATCTAAGTGTTTCACAATTCAAGGATGTCTTAGGTGTGTTAATGTTTTCAGCAATCTTCCATGCTGCCTTTGCAACAGATAGCACCAGAAGAGACAAATTTAAATGTATAATATTTCTGAAGAGATGTATGTGATCTTGACACATCTTCACTTTAACAATGTTTGACAGAGGAGAAAGAAAATCGGCTGATCCCACTGTTGCTGTTTCATGGATCTTTCAGACTTTTATAAAAAACTGTCAAAATTATTTTATTGGTGAACATATTTGCATCCAGAGATGTTTGCTAGATTCAGAGAAGGATGCAAATTCAAATCCAGATTACAAAGCTTAAACTGCCACTATCTTCCAGCTTAGTTTTTGGAGCATTTTGACAATACCCTTGGAAATTTAACCATAGAATAAGGATATAGATGAAGCATGACTTAGCTAAGGAATTTGACAGCATAGATCACATCTTGATACAGAAGTTAAAATGTTATGGCTTCAATCAGATATCTATAGGTTAGTTCAGGTCTTATGCAAAAATAGAATCCAGAAAACTAGGGTCAATGCTTGTGATTCTAAAACAGGAGTTATTATTCAAGGTGTCCCACACGGTCCTATACTTGTCCCTTGTAATTTGTAATATTTATAAATTACTTGTATTACAATCTTAGCAGAGAGTCAATAGCAATGCTCTTTGCACATGATACTAGTGTACTTATATAAAAAAAAAAAAAAATTCCATAAACAATTAACAGATTCAGTAAATAAAGCATTTGAATAATTCAACATTTTGGTTAGAAGCTAATAAGGTCTTATAAAACAAACTTTATTCTTTTCTAGGTAAGCATTCCAAATAAATGAATTAATAATAAAGTACAACAATTACACCATTGGTATAACATGTGATGCACATTTTCTTGTACTTTCAGTAGTTAAGAGCCGAGCTGGAAAAATTTACAAAAGTTAAACTACCAAAACTTAGCTCTGCTTGATTTGCTTTAAGAAACTTAAAAAAATCTCCTTAACCCAAATGCCTTAAGAGCAGCATATCTAACTTGTGAGATATCAAATAATCTTCTGGGGTAATTCACCACACAGCAGTAAAGGGTTTATACTACACAAATGGGTCATATGCACTGGTGTTGGGCCAATCATTCATGTAATCACTTGTTTGAAACCCTGAGAATTCTTACTGTTGCTGCTGAATATCTTGCACAAAATTACATTAACTTCATCACAAACCTTGTAGTTCATGACCACAATACAAGGCTTGCAAAGTATTTGCATAGAACAGCAAACAGTTTAAAATTGTTCCAAAAAGAATGTTACAATGCTGCAATATAAATATATAAATAACTACCATGTTACTTAAAACAATTAGGCAATCCTAATCAACAAAATGTTTAAGAAAGATTAAAAAGATTCAGAAAAAGCTCACATTAACAACAGAATAAATGTATAACTTTTTAAAGTGTAAGATGTACCTAGAGCTCATTTGAGCTGTAGTTCTATTAGGATTATGTTTAGGAAGTGCTTTGTTTTTTAATAGTTACTGTTTAAGTATTTACTAATTCCTAGAATTTTTCTATCTTACTACGTAAACCTACAGCTGTCAGTGATTCTGAAGGTATAATCTTATTGGTTAATTGTTCTGCCAAATTGTATGAGCTGATATTGTGGCCAATGATATTTGATGATTTGATCACATGTTAGATCATTCAAAATTTTGAATTGGTTAACAGTTGCAAATTTGAAAAGAAACACTAATAGCCATGATGTGCACATGTGGAGCAAAGTTATTTTCAGTATATTGATTTTTTCTCAGAGTAAACTGTTGGACAATTTTATTAAACATGACTACATAAATTTACACTTGCAGAATATTTGTTCAAATATAAAAATTAACCAAAGGAAATCAGCTGATGTTTTGTCAGTCAAAATATTAAGGTTATCTAAGTTGAATGGATCTTGTGCTTTTTGAAAAGTGGGTATGGACAAGCCAAGGTTGTTAGGCTGTAGGGAACCACTGCAAACAACAGCTTTCTCTGGTTTTGAGATTTCGTTGAGGTTAGGTCAGGTGTGAGTAAATGGATCAGATTGAAATAAGGGGTACAAATGGAGCTTCCAAAAACTATTTCTAAAGAATTTTGAAAAAGCAATGCAAATTAAGGACTTTTTGTACAAAAAAAAAATTCTGAAATCTATTCTGCAGTCAAAGTAAACTTTTACCAAAGATTCCTAAAGCATCACTCCACATATATGTATAGGAATTGTTTAATATGTCATACAACAGGTCCCTACTTATGTGGGGGCAGACTGCAATAACTGATGATTTGCACTTGTTCATTATTATTTCTTTAACACCAAATATTGAGAAGTTCACTCTTTTAATGGTAGTAGTTTAGAACTGTTACATTATGCAAAATGACAGGAAAAAGGCATGGGTATGTTATAAGTTATACTGCATATTGAATGACATGTTCAATGTCCCTCAGCATTGCTTCTGCTGAGACCAAACGAACGAACAAACCTACTTAGCAATTAGTTTACATGCCTGATCTCTAAAATGTATCTCGGTATCTTGTTTTGACAGTGACACGCGGCCTCGGAGGAGTTAAAATGTAATTTTCAAAACTCGAATCAAACATTTATTTCAAAGACTACAATCACAGATTCCACACTGTCTTAGCCGCATTGAAAATAGGAAACGAAATAAGCCATAAACTCAATTATATAGCAACTCTAAAAGCAAGGTGGTTATTCACCTGGTAATGGTGTACGATAGATGCCGTCGTCTGCTAGCTAAGTGGGAACTTGGACTTCGTCATATACGCGTAGCCAACATAATGCTAGTTTTACGGCACTACGGTTGGCACCAGCCATCCCACCTGACGTCACACTGACGTCTTCGCCTTCCTAGCAGACGACCTAGCACCTTTCTTAGATGCAGTCGTTTGCTAGCTAAGCCACGCCCTTGGACTACGTTATATACGCGTAGCCAACATAAGAAGCCCTGAGAATATAGAATATGCTGAATATAACGCTGCCAACCTAAACATTAAAAAAGTTACCGCTATTATGTTTGTAGTGAATAAAGTAGCTGCATACAAATAACGCAGCAGGTCGGGCAGCATGCTCTCAGAGATTTTGAAGCAGAAGACACACATTCTTGAAGCACTTAACCACAATAAATCTAGACACACATTCTTGAAGCACTTTACCGCAATAATTCTGTAGTGAACTACTAAGTCATATAAATTCGGTGAAATAATGTCTTACTTGCTATTTTAATTCAAATACACTAAGAAAAATGTCAAAAAAAGTTGTATTTTGGTCACTAAGTGCTATGGTTCAATTCTCTGGCCTATTCGTTTATAAAGTCACATTATATGCTGGTCTAAAAAATAAAGAAATGAATAAATAAATGGAGAAAATAAAATACTAACTATTTGGTATGTTATGTATACAGTCACTCTTTTACTTTTATGCGCGGTGATAAAATACTCTTAACTTCACTTATAAACAACTTAGGCGATTTCTGAAATTCGACCAGTGTACAATGAAGTGAAATTCAACCAGTGGACAATGAAGTTATCTGAATGTGTTGCACACCTACATAATGAAACAATATACATGTGTACATTATTTGGCGCTATACATTGCGTTTGTGTTGGTTACAACTATGAGTAATTCTAGTTTTACGGCATTACGGTTGGCACAAGCAATCCCACCTGACGTCCCACTGACGTCATCGCCTCTCTAGCAGACGACGGCACCATTCCTACATCATTACCTTATTGCAAGAAATGCGGTATTAGTGTTTCCATTCTTACTACATGCATTTATTTTGTTTTCTAGAAATACTTGGAATTTTTTTTAATTATTTGGTAACACAACAGACTCAAATGCGAAATAATAACGAATATAATACTTTGCTGTTTGCCATATTAGTTTCGGTAATACATACTACATAGCTTCAAACTTTTAATCCTTTGTTGAAGTTGTTAAACGAAACCCCTGCTATAATAACATATCAGCGTCAAAATAACAAATTGTAAATGTTTGTATTCAATTTTGAGTTATCTTGGTAGTTCATTCGCTCTTATAATTTCATTTCTTAGTTATTGCCATAATTGTATAATCAACACAACTCGATTGCTTATTAGGTGCTTATATTGTTTGAACCAGTTAATCATGTTTTGTTTAGATCTAATTATTCTGGTGTATTGGAACTGCCAATTTGGCAGCCAACAGTATGTGTCGTGCTCCACATTCACCACATTCCACTTGCTGCTCGTGGTTTCAAAAGTAGGTGACAAAGTAGAAATAAAGAATTTAAATTAAACTGAGCATTAATTATGAATGCTCTTTAACTGCTGCGGTTCTTAGCGTTTCTTTCTATATTGGGCGTGAAAGACTGGTTAATATTGCTCACAGGTCTCTTCATCAGGATTGAAATTCTTTTACGTGCTGTAAATCTATAACCAACCTAATCTGAGAATGTTAACGTCCAAGAAAAAAAAAAAAAAAAAAAAAAAAAACATCGCCTCCCCTACTACCAGTTTTGTACCGAAGACATTGTTGATCAGTGGTTAGCATGTTATCCCAAGACCACAGAGGGCAACAGCAATAAGTGACTGAAAGAAAGTAAAAAACAACATAGAAAAACGATTTAGGTATCAATAATGTTAACATAATATAGGATACAGGCTGACCTTAATTTATATTGAAATCGAGGATCGTTTTTGCAATGCTCTTAACATAATTTGTTCGGACATGTATAATATCGAATATCCATCTCTATCAATATAGGTATTAACATAAACGCAGAACTTAGGAATAAAACGGAAAATAACGATTTTAATAGCAACAGAGATAACAGCAGTAACAGTTAATAGCAATCTTAAGATTACCTATCGTTCGCTGAGCGAAGCTTGTCATATACTGACAGATGACTGAATGTGACCATAAATTTTGAAAGTATACTCTTTCCTTCTCTCATTCACACAGCGTATTTGCGGTAGACAAAAAAAAAAAAAAAAAAGCAACCGCATGTGAGATATGTGATGGACCAGCGGCGCAGGGGCGAAAATGTATTTTTCCGGTTCCCCCCACTGTCGCATTCCAGAGGTGCTTCATCTTCATTCCATGTATCCGCCTGCGGTGCCACAAGTAGTAAAAGCGGAAGTTAAACACTACAGAAAAAAAAAGTGAAGCAAAATGGTCAGAGCCTTATACAGAAGCAATGCTGGAAAGGGAAGCCGCTGTTTTCACCCTTAGTATCACCTCAGGGGCCTACCACGGTAGGTACGGGTTTGGCGTACCCGAGAGTTCCCAAGCCACTCACCACCACTTCACCCTACCCGTCGCCATCCGGTGTTGCCACGTCTTCTGTTTCTTTTATTTGTTTACACTAGCACCCTCTTCCTCTTCTAAGCTTACGGATATTATTAGTTTTTAAGAGCTTAGGATCATTACTGCCCAGAGGCTCTCTTTATATTAGTACGGGTTTGGCGTACCCGGGGTCCCGAGCCTCTCGCCCTCATTGAAATTAACTCATTCACATCTGTTCACCTTCCATTCTTCCTTATGATAGCGTCTTCGTCTTCTAGGGTTATAAAATTCTTAGGTTTAAGATCTTTAGCTTTATGAACACCTGTCTCACCAACAGGGATCTTTCCTATCTCCGTGGTTCCTGTCCCACAGTTTCGGCGCAGCTTTCAACTTGTGTGCTCTCCGGAGGTCTCAAATGTGAAGGTTGAGTAGAGCCTCCTCACTAGCCCTTTCGTGCGACACTAGTAGCGGAGCCGTTCCGATGTCATATCACTCACGTAGCTCCAAGGGGGCGGGTCCCCTCGAGCAGCTCGGCGACCGTGAGTGGCTGGGTTGATCGGCGGGACCCGACGTGTTACCGCTGTCTGGGGCCCGACGTAATCAACCACAAGTACCCTGAATCCACGCTGACTCCGTTCTGGCAGCGCTGCCTATAGTCGGGGGCCACTGGCGGTTATTCCAGTGGTAGGGGAATAAAGTCAAGCTTACCTTCGGTGAAAACGTCCCATACCGGCCAGTAGTGATGGTCGGAGGGTAACTCCTCTGAAGTACTCCTTGTGATCAGGCTTGAAGAGGGTACTCCAGGCCGGCATAGACCGGAAGATTTAGGTGTCTTTTCTAGTATCCCACAGATGGCAGGCTGAAACCGACGGTACCGGGAGGGGAACTATACCATCATGGTTCCTCTGCGCTTAATCGCCTCAGCACCACGTTTTTTTGTGATGCGTCTTATGTGCGAGAAAAAGACATTGAAGGATGTCAGTCCCTTTTATATACAAAAAGAACTAGACAAAGTTTGTGGAAAGGTCACTAATGCCACATGCTGTAGAGATGGTACACTCCTCATTGAGGTAGCCACATCTGAGCAACCGGCTGAGTTGATGAGTGCTTCTCTTTTGGGTTCTTACCCTATTAAGGTGGAGAAACACAAATCCTTGAGTAATAGTCGAGGTGTAGTGAGGACCGCTAGTTTGGACGGATTATCCAATGAAGAAATAGTGAATTGTCTCTCTGACCAAGCTGTTATCGATGCGTAAAAGTTAATTGGCAAATGGGACGACAAGCCGTTCCCACTTCGCCCGGTCTTTTTGACACTCGAACGGCTGAAATTCCAAGTTTTATCAGGTGTGGCTATGAAAGGGCACCATTACCATATATCCCGAACCGGATGCGTTGTTAACGTTGTCAGAAATTTGGACATACACAACGACGCTGCACCAATTCGCCGGTCTGTGCTCAATGCGGGCAAAAAGCACGCGATAGATCTGTATGCGCCCGAGGTCCCACCTGCGTCAATTGTGGAAAGGCGGATCCTTAGAATGAGCCTCTTAATAATAAGGGTTGTAGTTAAATATATCATTTTATTTGCATTCAAAAAGTATTGAAGTATCAATCATCCTTATTTGGTTGAAATTAAGTAAGAAGCAAATTAATTGTAATCACATCTAATTTGAAGGAGTGTTCCCGTTTCCTTGAGGACAAAACAATCCAGGAGATAAGAGTAAAAGACCACTTAACCTTTCAAGCAGCACGCAAACGTTATTTTGAGCTCAACCCGACCACCACCTTGAATTATTCCGCTGCTGTCCGCCAGCCAGTGGGGAAACAGGAAGCTGTAGTTCAGACAACCCAGGTCCTCGTTCTCGCGTGTCTATTGGTATACAGACAGATATCTCCTCCTCCGGCGTTTCGTCTGCAAAGGTCACTCCGATGCACCCGGTTTGCTCTACATCTTCATCCACTGTACCAGATCGCCCAATCCGTAAGTCGCCCATTCGTCTTCCCACAAGTCGTTCCCGATCTGCTAACCACACCCGAAATTGATTTGACACCGATACGACTTTCACACCACTTGGATTGGAACATCGTCTCTGATGCTCACTCCAGTGATCATTTTCCTGTTATTACTTTTCTTCGTCATACTCCTCCAACCACTGGTGTACCAAAATTCCAGTTCAGCAAGGCGGACTGGTCACTTTATTCTCGTTTAGCCCGTTTCTCCGATAGGGGCATTCCCACCGTTGATAACATGGTTGAGCACCTGACTTCCTGACTTCCATTATTATGGCCATTGCCGAGCGCTCCATTCCCAGTACGTCTTTCCAGGGCTACCCCAGTCCCTTGGTGGAACGAGGCATGCGGTAAAGCTATCCGTGCGCGGAGAGGTGCTCTTCAGATTTTCAAACGTCACCCAACGGAAGACTGGTGTATAAACGATTCAGGGCTAGAGCACGTCACATAATCCGTGAAAGTAAGAAGGCATCTTGGAAGCGTTATGTAGAAACCTTTCATAGCTCCACGTCCACATCCGTAGTGTGGGACCGATTTCGGAGCGTAGCCGGTAAGGCAAAACCGTGTGCTTTACCCGGTCTTATTGGTAGGACGCTTGAGGCAGTTTCCAGTTCCGCTAATTATAATCTCGCGTTTGTTCCCCTCAAGGTCGCTTTGGAAGCTCAGGAGTTATCATTGCTCTCCGATAATCATGAGGACTACAACCGCCCCTTTAGTCTGAGCGAGCTAGAACATGCCCTCTCAATTTCTAGGCATTCTGCTCCTGGGCCCAATGCCATATATATGTCACTACTACAGCATTTGCATTCAGGTTCTTTCTCCTCCAGCGCTATAACCGTATTTGGCATGAAAATACGTTTCCTGCTGTTTGGTGCGAGCCCATCGTTGTTCCAATTCTGAAATCTGGGAAGAATCGCCAACTAACTTGCAGCTACCGCCCGATTTCCCTAACCAGTTGTGTTTACAAGGTCATGGAACGCATGTTAAATGGGCGGTTAATGTGGTGGCTTGAATCTCGTGGCCTCTTATCGAATGTTTAGTGTGGGTTTCGTCGGCACCGCTCTACTGTCGATCATCTGGTTTCTCTTTCGACTAACATTATGAACGGGTTCCTAAGAAAGATCCAGACTGTAGCTGTATGTTTTCACTTAGAGAAAGCTTACAGCACGTGTTGTAGGACTGGTATTCTTCGTATAGTTCAGCAGTGGCGTCTCCGTGGTCACCTCCCAATTTTCATGCGGTAGTTCATGAAAGAGCCGGTATTTCGTGTGTGCGTGGGTTCAATTTCATCTATTTGTTTTACTCAAGAGAACGGAGTACCTCAGGGTTCAGTACTTAGAGTCACAGTGTTCCTTATATCTATCAACCCTTTCGTTGATTGCCTTCCTCCAGGGATTTCATCGTCGCTCTTTGTCGACGATTTTGTTGTGTACCTCACAGCTCGGCGTAACTGTCTCCTTGAGCGTCGTCTGCAGCGTTGTCTAGACTCTATTACCTCCTGGAGTCTGGTCATTGGCATTCACTTCTCCACTGAGAAGATGGTTTGTGTGAATTTCTGGCGCTGGAAGGAGTTTCCTTCTCCTACTCTCCAGCTCGTCACAGAGATACCACGTTTGCAAATGAGGCGAAATTCCTGGAGTTAATATTCGATCGAAAGTTATGTTAGTCCGCCCATATAACTTATTTAAAGGCACGTTGCATTCGTTCTCTTGATATTTTACGTCTTTTAAGTAAATGAAAATATTGACTACGTATACTTATTTACCTTATATACAAGAGCAATGTATTAAAAATACTGTTAAACAATTCAAAATCTTCTCGGGCTTCTAGCCAGGTAAAAACTTGGCTGATCATCAGTTCACCCTGAAGACGAGGAAGATGCACTTCTTCGAAACGTTGGTGTCAAGCCAAGTTTTTACCTGGCTAGAAGCCCGAGAAGATTTTGAATTAACACGTCGCCAGGAAAGCTTCAGTTCTTATTTTACTGTTAAATAGTACATGAGGCCTACTCTTACCAACACAAGATACAATCTCCGTTATGTTTCGCTGTGGTGCTTTTGTAATTCCATATATATTTTGAACTACGTTTAATATTAAGCTAGAGTTACCACAATAAATTTGCTATCGAATTATTCTGCTTTAACTTCAATAGACTGGGCCAGATTCGAAACGGCGGATACATTGTCTTTTGGCGTGACCTTTCCCGAGGTGAACGAGAGCAGACGTTTGCAAAACAGCATAAATGGGGCAGCACACTTTGAAAATACAGCTTTTTAATTTATGAGATCATTCTTGAATTGTACATTAGCACAACAAATAAGAAAATAAAAATGTTATACAGGGTTATGAAAATGTAATATGCTGATTGCCTAGATGTAGCGTAATTACACAACGTGAGAGAAAATGTATTTTAACATCTACTTAAAATTTTTATCCATAAAAACATTTTTGCAATGTAAATTGGCAGGAAAAAAATATATATGCGGGTTTCTGATAATGAAATATGCTGATTGCTTTGGAGTATCGTAATTATTTAAACCCGAGGAAAACTTATTGAAAATTAACCTCTACTTATACAATTTTTATCAATAAAAAAAAAAAAGTTCTGATGAGCTCCATTCATATGACTTTCTCTACTTCTCTGCAACAAATTATTGTTAGAAAGCTTATGCTTCTATTTACTTCATGCTAATCAAGAGCAAAAATAGCAGAAATAGTCTTATTACTTGCTTCCTTGTAAATAGAAGCGAAATAAGGGAGTACCATAGGTTAAGGTGATAGTTAAAAGCTGGTTGCTATGTGACTGAAGTTCCTTTGTTTGTATGGACAGGAGTTGACAAATTCCTGTACGAGAAAGGTATAGGTTTTTTCAAAGCTGAAACCTATAACAAGGAATATCTCAAAAAAACGATCAACTCCACGAAGAAAAAAAAAAAAAAAAAAAAAAAAAAAGTGTATATAGCGTAAATTGCATGTTTTAACGTTTTTTTTTTTTTTTTCTATAGTTTTTGTATGGTAAGTTTTTTTTTCCATCATTACAGTTTAGCAGTTATGCAAAATTCCGTAAAATACGTCCACGATAAAGTAGCTTTCAGAGGCAATTCCCAGAAAATTCAAGATATTCAGTTTATATTTTCAAAACTACATTGGGAGTGGGGGCATTTTCTTGAAAATTTTCGAGTCGCATCCTTGAAAGATACCAATCTTAAATACCAGGTTTGGTATTTAGCGAAACAGTCAGTCCTGCAGAGTTATTGACTTTGATTGCATGCATAATTTTCCACTCCCAAAACAGGTCAGTTTTACAAAAGGTAATTATGGATGTACATATTTAATGTTCATTTCCACAATACTAATACATCATACATGTGCTGATTCTTAGAAATACAAGCAAAAAAGGGTGCTAATTCAGTCATATCCTTTGTTAATGATTACCTCCTGAGAGATGACATGTTATTTTTCTATCTGATGCTGCTGGTGGCCAAAATGAAAATAAACTGATAGCTATATTCTACTCTAATTTCTCATGTGAGAACAATTTTACCATTAAACATCTCTTTACAGTTTCTGGACACAGTGTTTCTGAGTGTTGACAGAAATTTTGGTTTAGTTAAGTCTGCTATCAACAAAAACAGTATTATTACAACTTCTAAACCTTACATTTATTGCAATGTTTGTTGCATCATTTAAGATTGAAATAGTCTTTTGAGACATATTTTCTGCAAATATCTGTTTCTACTTTAAGTTTTTAAAATTAAAAAATATGTAATGCTGAAATACAAACCACATGTGTCATTCTAACATCATAATCCTATTTACCATGTTACACCCCTTACAAATATTTACAAGTATTTACCATGGTTACATTGGAAAACTTCTAACCTTCAGAAAGTCAACCCACTATCATTAAGAGCCAGAAAGTGAACGATATTAGAGATTTATATCCATTTATTAAAGAAAGTCAAGACTGAGTAGAACAATTCCTTCAAGAAACAATTGTATCTGTTTTGAATACCAATGACGTGGAGGCAGTGTCTGATATTGATGATGACAACATGTAATCTAATGACTATAAACTGCTCAACTCAAATTTGTGTGATTTTATGTCTTAAGTAATAAAATAATATTATTTTTCACATGCTCCTACCTTTCATTGGGCAGAAAAAGGGAACATAATGCTAATATTTTGTATAAATAATTTATCTCATTGATATGTATCTATGCAAAAGAAACAAATACATAATAGTTTTACATACAAACAAGTAATTTTGTGGAGTGTGAACTTACATATTTATCTCTCTACAAAAATACACAACTTTGGATGCTATTACCTCAAAACATGATTTCACTTTTCCCAGGTACTGCCTCAATTTCAAATTTACGTGTCATCATCAGTGGGTGATACTATTCTTGAAGCTCTATTCACATGCAGTGTGAATGTGCCACTTTATGCACGAGTGTATGTCATATATCTATACTGCAGTAGATAGAGAACAATGACTAGTGACTTTCATATGAATAGTTTGGTTTGGCGTAAATTCTATGGAGAAGGGCAACAAATTTAAATTGCTCTTCTTGCAGATCTATGACACTAAACGCAATTAAACTAGTGGGTTTCCCTCCCTATATTGTGTTAGTAAAATATAATTTTCAGAATCACTATAGAGGTAAAATGACATACTTTCTTACCACAAAAATTTTCATGCTTTTTTGGTAACTAAAAATGGGTCTTTACATGGCGAATATAATGGGTTATTCCTAGACCAGACATTAAAATTGAGATTACTAGAGTATTGGTACTTGTGCTATTGGTTCTCAATTTCAATGTATGCTAGGAAGGTAGCAAAGGGAATAGAGAAAAAAAAAGCATTTTTCAGCAAAACATTAAGTGATCCTGAAGAACACACATCATTAAAACCTGAGGAAGCTGGTGTGCCAGATTTTGCCCATGAAGAGATGGCTTGTGAAATTAACCAACCAATTTCTACACCATGAACCTCGGCTTTCATTGAAAACAGCCCTCGCACTGTCCTGTTAGACAATTATATATCATACTTGTGATAAGCAATTCAGAAGCTGCATTACTTTACACTGGTTTTGTGGACAGTGAGTATTTCAATTTGCTTTTTTCTGCTCTTTCCAGAAAACAGGTTTAACCTTCCTCTTGAAACCAAACTTTGCGTTTTCGTCACAGAGGGAAATTAACGTCAAATAAGCTTGTCATAGAACTTATACCAAACTTTGCTATTCATGAGACAACTGCAGGCAAAATATTCAATGTATGGATTAATTTCATGCATAATCAGTTTAAGGAGCTAAACATATGGCCTGAGAGGGGAAGTGTTCAACACAGTCTCCAACATTCAAAGATAAGTACTCTTCAACAGGGGTCATTATAGATGCTACAGAAGTGTCATTAATGAGACCAAAGCACAACAGCACAACAGGCTACATTTTTTGCCTAAAAAAATCATTTATCCATCAGGCTTTATTTTCTTATAGAGGGTCTATAACTGAAAAACAAATCTTTATTCAGTCAGGAATCTCCTGGAAGTAGGAGATTTACTCGTGGCAGATACAAGATTTAATATTCAAGACTTGCATATCCCACTGAAGAGTTTCAAAATTTCTTCTAGCAGTATTTGGGAATTAGAAAACTTGGAATTTGTAAGTATAGAATGCATAAGAAACTCAGTCATTGTGTGTCTCACAAGATGTTCAGAAAATTGTTTTACCTTCATGTTCTTGATTAGTATTTATTGATTTGAATAATTCCACTCTAAAATTTTAAGAAAAAAATTGTGGAAATTTCAGTAAAATCTTATAGTTAAGCTCATTTAAAGAGTATGGTGAAATAAAATAATAAACAGTTGAAAGCCAACTAGAGTAAGTCAAATCTAGTTATATTATAACCTATTGAGCAGTATTGTTTGTTTTCGCACAAAATGACATTAACCTAGTAAAATACTGACATGAAACTTCAGATTAAATATGGCATTTTCATGCTCATGTGAAAAAGCCATGTATGTATACAGTTTGCAATAAACTTCTATAGAGGGTTGTTTTACTTGATTTCATATTTAGAAAAGTTGATTTAATGCTGAATTGTTAACCCTTTTAGTGCCATCCTGGATAACAAGAGTTCTGTCTGAAAGTGCCAACCAATTTCAGAACAGAATGCAGGGTTTTAAATTATTAGTAATAAAATGAGTACCAAATTACATGGGGCTGAATCTGTTTTTTACTTTTGGTAAACATGTTTGTCTATTTTATAATATGTATTTTATGGATGAGAATATTTTTAAAAAATTAAAAACATAAGAAAATTTTGAAAATATGATAAAAAATCCCAAAATAATAAGGCATACCAAACCTTACTGCACAGAAAGTTCAGGCCAATGAAATGAAAGCGCAGACATTTCTTCATTAAATAGCAACTTTTTTTTGGTCTGGAGTTTTATTTTTTAAAATACGAAAAATGAATTCATGCAACTTGCATCTGAAAAAAAAAAACCAAAACACACACACACACACACATAGCTAAGAATGAAAATGATGTAAAGCAATAAGATACAATGTAACATAGATTACTGTATTATTTAGCACTTATGTGTCTCTGTAGTTAAACAGTTGATTCACATTGGCTGCGTCGTCTGGTTTTACTTTCGTAATTCCATTTTGATAAGTCCACTGTTTATTTACACATGTATGAGTACTGTTCTTATCAAAAGCACTTTCACTGCTGTAGTCAGAAAATATATATGTACCTATCCCCTCTTATATAGATATCAGAAATGCTTTCATCGAGGTCTGAAAATTCAAAATCACTCGTTTTCTTCTAATACATAGCGAACTGTAGCTCTTGTTTCCTCTTAAGTTAGTAACCTTTTGCTAGTCAACATAAACACAGGCTGGAGAAATAAAATATGGAGCTAAAGCTTTGGAGTATAAAAATAATGCTCTGAAATGGTCCAGAAAACCTTTCTCTAAGGCTATGACATAGAAGGTACACAGACTTTCCCGCTGGAAAAACTTAAAAGGTATGAAATTGGCGCCATGATTAGATTGTAATTGGCACTTCTCACAGAATTTTTGGACCACGATTAGATCAAGATTGGCACTAAAAGGGTTAAACCCATGAACTTATGATTTTAAAACCTTCATAGCTTACATCATCTATTAAAGAAGTATGTACTACAAAAGTATAAACTAGTACACCAACTTAACCATTAAGCTGTATGGGAAATACATTGACTTGGTAGAAAAGATGTAACAATTTCTATAATTGTATTAGCTTGTGTTGGGAATGAATTGCATTGTTTACATAGCAGGAAACAAAACACATGTAGGTAGAAATCACGTGTAGGTGAAATAATCGACCAAACTGTATAATAATTAGGTGACTGCTTGCCAAGCAGTTTTTTTTTTAATTTCATTAGATGTAACTTGCACTGCAAACAATCCACTATCTAGCAGAATTAATTGAAATTACATTAATCAACACAAAGTGAACAACAATCAAAATGCTGAATATCTCGTTAATCAATTAATGAACATATTCTTGTTTCATCTTAACAGACATTCATTTATGTAGACATAATTCAAAGCACCAGTATTGATAATAATGTGTCCTGAGGTTGGTGCTAACCATAATTATGTGGACATTCACAAAAAACTTTTAATAATACTTAACATTGAGTTTTAAAGGGAACAGTAGAAACTTTAAAAGAAATGTATGAAAAGTTTAGAAGAAAACAATCTGTTGCTCTCTAAATCTCAACAAAATAATTAATACACATGTCATAATGAGATGCCCATTTCTTCTTAATAATCACATAATGTCTTTATAATCTAATGAGTCACTTTACTCCAATGAATGTTTAACTTGTATGAGTTTCTTTCATCATAAGTCTAGCCATGCATTTGGAAAATATATTAAATGGTACTGCTGTGTTCACAGACTAATATCATATTTGTATGCCTTTGCGTTGATGAAATCTCTTCTTCCTAAATGTCTTCTTTTGCCTTCATGTATCTACATTATGATTTTTATACATAAAAAAATAAAGCTCTTATCACAAGTTTTGCACCTCCGATTAATATTTATGTCTTTTCAAATATTACAAATGAGTAAAAGCTCTTCTCACAAATATCACACTTGATGCTTTTTAGCTTCATGTGTTAGGTTATGCAATTTCAACGAAGACATTTGAGTAAAACTCTTTTCACATATTTCACATTTGTGAGGCTTTTTACCCTCATGTATCATATTATGCCTTTTCAAATCTGACAACCGAGTAAATCCTTTCTGACAAACCTCACACTTGTGTGGCTTTTCACAAGGCATTTTACTTTCATGTGTCAGGTTATGCCTCTTTAATTGTGGCAACTCAGTAAACTGCTTCTCACAAATATCACACTTGTAAGGCTTTTTATGCTGATGTATCAAATTATGCAATTTCAAATCTGACAACAGAGTAAACATTTTTTCACAGATTTCACACTTGTGTGATTTTTGACTCTCATGTATCAAATTGTGATATTTCAAAGAATGTGCATGTGTAAAGCTCTTCTCACAAATCACACACTTATGAGGCTTTTTACCCTCATGTATCAAATTATGACATTTCAATGATGATTTATGAGTAAAGCTCTTCCCACAAATCATACACTTATGAGGTCTTTTACCTTTATGTGTCAAATTATGGGTTTTCAGTTCTGACGACCTAATAAAGGTTTTCTCACAAATTACACATTTGTGTGGTCTTTTACCCTCATGTGACAAATTATGATTTTCTAAATGTGACAACCGAGTGAAGCTCTTCTCACAAATTTCACACCTGTAAGGTTTTTTACCCTCATGCATCATATTATGAGTTTCCCAGTGAGACAAACGACTGAATCTCTTCTCACAAATTTTACATTTATAAGGCTTTTTACCTTCATGTATAAAATTATGTGATTTTAAATCTGACAACCGAGTAAAACTTTTCTCACAAATTTCACACTTGTGAGGCTTTATACCCTCATGTATCAAATTATGTCTTTTTAGAGATGATGAATGACTAAATATCTTATCACAAATATTACACTTTTGTGACTTTTCACCCTTATGAATCAATGAAGTGATACTGTCAATTTCCCTATCACATTTATTAGATTGTTCTAAGTGAACATTTTCTTCCAGAAGTGGTATTTTTATGGCATCACTTTCACATTCACGGGAATCATTTTCAAAAGTGAAGCATGAGTTTTCCATTGAAGCTTCAGAAGAGGGCAATAGTGAATCATCATTGCTAACACCATAAACTCCTTCAGTGCATAACCTGAAATGTTGATCATTTAGAATTAGATATAAAAGTATGAAAGATATTTCAAAAACTTAAAAATTTGTATATTTACCCTGTAAAATGTTTAGACTGTCTCATGTTTATATTGATTAGGCTAAATCTCATTTAAAATTCAAAAGTAAGGAGCATTTAGAAATATAAATACACACATACTGATAAATCACTGCAGCAAATAATTTTTCATTTTCTAACATTTAAATATTTGCAGGAGTGAAATTGTCATATGGTCTCTACATTTTAAGGCACAGGAGAAAATATTTTTATATAAGAATAGAAATAGCATTCTAAAGTTTGATGCTATCAATAATCTATTTTACTTCCAGTAGATGGCAATACCATAGCCAACAATCCATTATAAAGTGGAAGTAACCATAAGAAGTTAAATGAACAAGAAAAAATCTAACTGAGTAATCAAAGAGATTATGAAATATTTTCTACTTATTTTAATTACAAAAGTAGGTGAAGTTCCCACAAATATTGATATTTATATTAATATTTATATTGCTCACTAGGTTCAGTTCTTTACGCTTTGAGAAAATCTCTGTTCCCTAACAATTAACTGTGTTTACAAATTCTTCATGTAAAACTTCACTATTCATTACAGTCAAAATAACTTTGTCAATCTGCAATATGATTAAGTAATTAATAACTTTTTTCAAATCAAAAACCTCTTAATGGTACAAGTAATCCGGTGTGTGTGTGTGTATTTGTATGTTAAATACAATACAAAACATACTTTACATGTAATGAGAATACCATCAACATTTAATTTTGCTTTAACAAATATTCAAGGTAATTCTTATGTTGATTAAACTTCACAATAATACATTTTCATAACAAAGGGTTTATCAACCACCCAATATAATGGATAGAAAGTTTTTGAAGTATTAATGTAAGATCATCAACACATTGCATATTCAATATTAAAGGTTACAAAACTATTAATGTTTTATAAGTTCCTTCAACCAATCTTCTTACAGAAACCTCATATTTCTGTGCTTCAAGATAATTGAGTTAAAATAAATAAATGGTACCATTATGCAGTCCCAATGTCACCACTAAAGATCACTGCCAGCTACACCAGGCATGATCTAGCCTGTTGCTCCTGTTACTGCTCCATCTGTGGGGGTAGTGACCACTACAAGGGGCAGGCATCCTTACTGACTGCATCCTCAAGCACCTTCCCAACATCAACAGCCATAGTCTGCTCTGCCACCAATACAAGTGGTATCACCAATGCTGCTGGTGTCACCCAAGTCACTACTGCAATGCACCAACCAACAAAAATCCATGCCTCAGCTCCAAGATGTCATCACTATTATCGCTGAAAAACTTCAAAACTGGAGTTGGCAATCAACAGGGCACCTTGCAGCTGTGCAGATCAAGCAAATAAGCATTATCTGCCAGATAGCAGCATCAACCACATAGCTCCAACTACTTGGACAGGCACTAATAGACACTGACCACCTGGAGATGTTTTCATTGCCAGCTGATGCAAATAGAGTACTACTTATATCCAGATGACAGGGAGAGCGATGACCCACCCTTGCAACTGAGTGCCCTTGAGACTTCAGTCACTAGGATTGAAGAGCAGCAACAACAAACCTACACCACCATAAATAGCATCAGCAATAGTAAGACAACTACATATTTATCCTAAACTTCATGGAATAATATGTCCTTCCTATGCTCCCATGCATAACACTGGCAAACATAATAATATTTGACACTCATTTGATACTCCTGCAAATAAGACACTTACCTCTGATCCTATCTATCCACTTTGTCCACATTTACCTCTGTTCTCTTAGAATCCCCAGGGAGGCAGCCAGGAATATGTGCCATAGCTGTTTTTCCAGTAAAAAGCATCACCTTCTTAATATAAAACACATTAATGAAAGTGCTAACGTGGTACTCCAACACTTTTTCTTACTCTTCATACCTAATCCTATAATTTGTAACACTTTCTACTTCCTACTTCCTTAAAAAAGAAAAAAATGAATAAAACAAAACTGCACATAAGGAGGACAAAGGAGACTGAAGTATTATGAAAATCTTTAAAAAGTGCACATCGGCTTTGAAATTTCATACCCAATCTATAACATTACAAGAAACAAATGGAGTGCATCTCAAACCCACCATCTAAACCACATAGAGTATATTGAGATCAATAACAATAAAGTCCCATTATTAGTTCATTTTATTACAATATACATAATATAAATTGTGTGTTCCAATAGGATCTACCTTATTGATTTAACTTTTGGTATCTCTCTTGGTTTATCCATATTATAAAAATGTAAATAGCTAATTAAAAATGGAAACACCAGAATACATGACCATTAATTAGCAGTAACAGCAGTAATATGGGTAGAGGAATATGATAGAATGAGGCTAATATTAGCAGTCCACAAAATATGGACAATATAGCAAGAGCAGTATAACTTAACCAACATATCAGTTAGTTTTTATGGGCAGTACAAGAGAGATCCACATTAATAAACAAAGGCCAAACAGGTCAACATAGGAATAGGAGGGGCATGGAAAGAAAAAAATATCTAATAATTCTTCAAAAAATACATATCGAGTGATTGCTAGAACGTATTTCCAATCCAAAAACTATTATGCTTTCTGCATCAGCTAATGAATTTAGAGTTGAGCAGTGAATGTAAACACAAACTCAGGTATCAAAATTATAGTATCCTGCATTTCAATATAGAATCAGTGTTGTAACATGTAAATTTTATGCATTCTGAAACTGTTACCAGTTTAAATAAATCATCTAAAAATCAGTATAGCACACAAACTCATGTGGTGGATTTAATTACATCCGTAACTATTCATTATTGGCAGTAATTAATTGAGGCTTAAGTTTGTGTTGCTTTGAAATTATTCTTTGCATTCATATATTATTTAAGTTAAATATTAATTTGGAATTTTGGATAAGGGCTTGAAAAAGCTAGCATTAGTGAGTTCAAATACAGTTCACCTTATGTTCATGCTATATCAATGTAGGATTGAGCTATAATTGCTGTGGCACAAATTGTTGAGTAAGGAGTAAACAACTTTAGAGCTTTACGAAATGAGAATAACTTTTGTATAAGGGTTGTAACAAGGGAAATCCACAAAGAAGAAGACTATAGGCAAGGATGTAAATTAAGTCCAATCCTATTTAACTTATGGCATAGATGATGTCTTATCAGGAATTCAGAAGAATAACATAGTGTTTAATGCCCGCTTTTACTACAATGGCACCGTAGGCTATGACATTGATGATACATGAAGATGGAGCCCCGGTGGAATGTGATGGCAGAGGAAACCGGAGAAAACCACCTCAATGCTGCTTTGACCACCATAAATCTCACATGCGGTCGCTTGGGATCGAACCTGGGCCATCTAGGTGAGAGGCGAGTGCGGTCTGACCACTTGGCCAAGTGAAATTACAGTTAATGGTTTGCAACAAATAGGCAATTACTGCAAAAAATACATATTAAAGTGAACCAAGATAACATAGATCACAGTGTGCAAGAAGAAAGGGGGAAAATTGAGTAAATATAAAAATAATGGAAGTATGAAAATAAACAGTATAAGATAGAGAAGGCACCTATCTAGAAGTTACAATAGATGGCAGCAAATGGGAGGATGGACATAGAGCTCCTGGCAAAAGCAACAGGAGCTTTATCACAAGTTGCAAATACAGAGTGCTTACCATAAATATTAAATGGCAATAAAAATATAAGGCAGGAAGCAGAATTAGAGCTGGACAAATGGCAAGTAAGGGAAAGATAATGGAAAGGGCAATGAAATTTTAGTATAGATTCTTGAACTTATAAGAAAATCTATTCAAACAGTGTTTAAAATATCAAGAGAAATTTTTGAGAAGCTTTGAAAGTAATGGATTAGAAAAGAGATGAAGAAAAATAGGAAGTGATGTGAATAATTTTGAATTTGGCAAGAAATAGATTTGAGGATACAGAAATACAAAAAATATTTAGTAGGCAAAGATAATTTTAGCCTTCCATATATTGATGAAGGGTTCATGTGGAAGGCTAAAATACATAGACATAACAAAGAGGAGCTAGAAGGCAATTGCATGGATGAGAACAGGAGTATGGAGGCTAAATGGCCTAAAGAAGGCTTTTCGAAAAAGTCAATGCCCTATATATGGTGGAAATGAATATCTGGAACCTATATTATATAGTCATAGACATTCTCTCTAACTTAGATCACTTATTGATGTACTCTTTTCTCTAAAATTCACTCCTTTACATTTAAACATTATATGTAAAGGAGTGAATTTTAGAGAAAAGAGTACATCATCTGTGATCTAAGTTAGAGAGAAATATGAAGTGTTCCATATGATAGTGAGATGAAGGAAAATTACTTCAAGTAATAAATAATTTGATATGGACAGTAGACAGAGAAAAAGAACAAAACCCAAATTAAACAATAAACTAAAATTAAGCAGTTATTGTAAAACATGATATGACTGGTAAAGCGAACAGGGCTGAACACCAGTTATACTCCCTTGTACACAGCTTAGCATAGGTAAATACTAAATGTATCAGAGCCATTTGAAATGGTAGCAGAGAAACTTAACATCTTCACAAAAATTTCAATTCACTAGTTTTGGAAGTATGAGATCTCCCCACCACTTATAAGTTATCAAACTTGCAGCATGGTATAGACAAGGTTGGATCAAACTTTAACCAGTGTTATTCAACAAAGAGAGAACTGGCTTTTGGCCTTGAATGAGCAATAATAGTGAAATCCGGAGAAATTCCCCTTATGGTGACAATGCTTGTCTAAATAACCTCATTTTGAATGTGAATATACAATATTGAAGTATTCATTAGACAGAAAACACTATAAATTGCTTTAATGTTACTTTGCTTTGGATATGTATTTTCCATATGGATTTTTGGCAAATATTTATAAAATTAAACATCTCCATATCTTTATTCCTCACATACTGTAAACCTGTTGTCTAGTCATCAGCATAACCACTGAGCAGAAAGTCATCTTCTGTGGTTTTAGGTGCAACATGCTAGTGTCTAATTCCCAAACTGGTGGGTTCAAATCTGGGATGAGATGTTGGGCATAGAAGTCCTTAGCATGGCTTCCTTTGGAAGGGAAATAAACTGTTGGTACCATGGCATTCATTTACAGCACGTAAAAGAACACCAAGCCTGACAATCAGGCTCCGAAACAAAATTAAACAGTATTTCTCACCATAAATGCATCCATAAATAAAACTCAATTTAATTTGATTTACTGAGCAGAAAGCAAGGATATACATCAAGCAACCATTATTACAAAATTTAGTACAGGCTGCTCATTCCTTTTAGGCAAATGACCTTTAGCGAAGATACAGTGAGTAAGTATACCCTTGATAAACAGGGCAGCAAATAGTTATGTTACAATAACAAACAACTCTGCCTACTTAAGTACATTTTGAGAATACAGAGTTAAGGTGAGTAAGTGACTCACATCTAATCTCTTATTTCAAAAAGTCATTCCTCCAGAACAATTGCACAATCTGTACCAAGGAAGATACAAAGCATATCAAAATGTTGAGATATTAAACAAAAATTGCAAAACAAATTCTTTAAAAGAAACATGAAAGTTTGAGATTACCAAAAAGATTTTTTCTGTATTTGTCATTAAAATTTCCCTGAAGCTTTAGTTTTTAGAAAAAAATATAATTTATAGTACTATGGCCATTTTTAAGCCATAGATTTTAAGCATAGAGTGCATCTCCAACATCCTTAAAATCAAAAAGTGACACACCCACTTTTCTCCTCTTTCGAAGTACAGTAATAACAATATCTTTTTAAGCCTAAAGGGACTATAAGGAGGATTATCCCCACACATCCAAATAAATGTTTTCTATCTTTATAACATTAGTATAGATAAGGAAGCACCTTTAAAGGAAAATGCAACACAAAATCAGAAGTTTTCTTATTGAAGCAAGAGCTAAGAGTCAAGTCTTACCTTGGTGATTTTACTGGAGTGCAGTCCCCATCCTGTAACAGAAAAATGTATACCTTCACACAATCTTCTTTACAGCATTATTTAAATATTCCGCAACATATGGTTTTTGTGGAAGCTCTTTCAGTCAGTTTACCCTCCCCATATTTTAGAACTGATACCCCCTGGGACTTAAAAGTGGATGCCTAGGGGCCAGAAGCCTGTTCGAG
This sequence comes from Hymenopus coronatus, assembly GCA_030762935.1. Taxonomy (NCBI): domain Eukaryota; kingdom Metazoa; phylum Arthropoda; class Insecta; order Mantodea; family Hymenopodidae; genus Hymenopus; species Hymenopus coronatus. The sequence continues at coordinate 28,317,434 of CM060899.1, read as the reverse complement.
CCAGCAGCATGAAACTACAGAATGGGGAACCTGAAGCAGGTAGTCAGCCAATAGCCAGCACGAGTATAAGTGAATGATATGAAATGAATGCAAAATGGATGATAGGAAAGGTGATGATGGAACAAGTGGCAGGAGAAACTAGAGGACCCAGAGAAAGCTTCAACAGACGATGCTTCATCCAACACAAATCACACATACAGGTGCTTGGATCGAACTTTGTCCACCTAGGTGGGAGGCAAGCTTTCTAACCACTCATCCACGTTGCTGCTTCTTTTCATCAAAGTACCAGGTTATTTTTAAATTGCTACATGGTATTAGAAGTTTTGCACAAAAAATAAAAAAAAATATTATATTACATCATGCAAAGGTATATAAAGAAATCAGAACTATAGAGAAACAATAAGTCTACATAAATAGTTTCGTTTACAGAACAAAAACTGGCAAAAGGAATGTTCAGTATATATAACTCAGAATTAATGATCCAGTTAGCCCAGAATTAAGCAAAACCTTTTTGCTTAATATGTGGATATAATACATCCATATGACTTTCTCCATGAATTACATCACATGTTAGAATTTATACAAATATTCTAATTCAAAATAAAAAGTCACTACAGATGCAAGATTTTGCATACATGCCATTTAATGAAAGCATTTTCATAAAGTGATGTAATGTTACATAATTCAATAAACTGCAAACACCAGACTTTGTGCCTGAGTTTCTTGCTTAGTTTTCTGGCTGGTTATGAAATATGCAAAAGTTAATGCCACCTAGTGCATAATCATGGTTCTCATTCGTTTGGTCATGGCTATCAAATGCTGAAAGAATATTGGCCTGATACAACACATTTTATGTTATTTATTTATAAAAACTAGATATTATTATGTTACTCAATTTCAAACTTGAGGTGCACACACAAGATTTTGACATGCAGGTTACTGATCTACAAAATTGTACCAATTTTCTATTATGTCTATGGCTGCCTTGTGAATAGGGCCTTAATCTTCTATTCATATTATGTCACCCTATGTTTTTTTTCTCCCAAAAATGAATTTAAATTTAGTGAAAATAGCATTCAAACATTTATTTATCTTATTAAACTTTTGTAATATAAACAAAAGGAGGGAAAAATTGTAAACTCTAATGCTGATGATGGGTGAATGTTATGTTTTGCTCAATTTTAATGCTAGAGGTTTCAGTTTTGGAACACATATCAGGGGTATAAACAATTATTTTCTGCTGAATTTCATTTCTCTAATTCAGTTTTTCTTTAAAAATAGGTAATACATTTTTCAGAACCCATCTTGTTGTACAATTTTTGAAAAAATGAATAAAACATTTTAGGAAATACCATAGTAGCATGAATAAAAGCCTGAAGTATTGAATATTTGATACTTTCATTACAAATGGATGAAAAGGTATACATCCATTGTAAAAGCAAATCTTCTAAAAGTTTTATTGTTTCTACACATGTTATTTTTTATTTCAAAAACAATGTTGTAATAAAAAATTCCATACTTAATTTTGTCTAAAAACAGTTTTGGAATAATGCAGTAAAATGTTTAACTTGCTAGTATATATTCTGCAATTCTATTAAGTTTTGGATGTTGTTAAAATTAAAGTCTAATAAAACAGCTTTTAAAGTTTCATGCAACTTGTATAGGAATTTTGACATGTAGGCTTCTTTAGAAGTATCCAACTTGACAGGTGGTTCCTTCTCTTTCTCCATAACCTTCCAGGATATAACTGCAAACTTGATGATAAAATAACCATGTGATTTAGAACAGAGAAAGCAAATAGAATATAAACCAAAGATATTTTCCTTGTTCCATTATGGAAAAAAAATAAAAACTGAATTACTGCTTCTTATGATGCCATTGGTCGATGGTTTTCCATTGTTATGGAATATAGAACATAATGGCTCTATGGACAAATTAGAGAAGTGGGGGTTTACATTAGAACAACAAATCTTATGAAAATCTGCAAAATAACACAGATTTTATAGAACAAATCAAAACAGCCCATCTGTCACAGCCACAATGGGACATTTATTAATGTTGCCTTTAAATATGTTTAAGGCAACTTGCAGATGTCATAACACTTTAAAATGTTGCACACATGTTTTTTAATGTATCTAATATTTTACTATGCTAAAAAGGCAAAAAGCATATTTCAACTCAAATGTTAATAATTTCACCTATCACCTCTGCCTTAAGCATTTTTATTAGATGGTATTCAGAAAATATTAAATTTGCATATAAATATTTTAGAAACAGGTAATACTAGTATAAAATTTTGGTCCATATCTGTGGTTTCTTAGACATAATTATACAAAATTCAAACGATAAAAGGGCTTTAAGAGGTGTTTACAAAAGATCCAACATATACACATATGTTGAAAATATTGGAAAATTAGAATCAAACTAATACATTCAATGTCTTAAGAGTTTTGAAAGAATAAGAGAAAAGCAATACTTCCATGCAAAAGGTGGTATGATATGGGAAAATGTTCTTGAAAATCTTAATGCAACCTCGGAAGATGCTAAACTTAGGTATAAGATTTGGTATACAGTAGCTGAAGCATATGTTAAAATTGTATTGGATTACTGACACCTCATTTGAAATCAAAAGCACTAATACACATGTTGGATGCTCATCAGTGGATGACCAACTAAGGGCTGGAATTGTGTTAAATGATCCATTGTGATGGAGACATCTAGTACTCTCAGTAGAAGCTCAAATGCATGTGTTGGTATTTCAAAATTATGAGCTGCCCTTTGTGTTTAGTGATGAAAATACTCTCACAAACCATTGTTTATGGGTTTTAAGTACTTTATTTCATTTTCTATTTAATGATATGAGTTCCAAAAATTGTGTGCAACTGCCAATTTGTGTGTTTCTTCTTGTTTGATGTGTTCTTTTAACCTGCTTTCAATTTCTTTTTTTCTGGTTCATGGGCATAGAGTCTTTAATGTCTGTATTTATGATGAACTAGTTAATGTAATATTAAATGTAATTTTTGAAGATATGTTGCCTTCTGAATGTGGTAAGTTACATTTTTGATTATACATTTTCTGTTCTTTGTTTGAAAAAAGTGGTGCTTTGTTTTAATGTAATACTCTCTTGCATTTTCAATATTTTTATCTCATTTCATACTTTATTCACTGTTTAAAAATCATGTACAAGATACAGGCTTTGAGCCTTCCATTAAAATGTTATTTTGAACCTAAGTTTTTAATGTTATGTGACAGAGTGTTGTATTATAGCATAATTTTATGTTCATTATATGTAAATAAGGTTATATTGTGGTTTACATTATTTAGATCTACGTTACTTCTTATATTATGACTATGTACTTCTGAATTGAGAAATCCAAGATCTTGTCAGAACTGAGACTTCATAAATATAAACATAGGGGAATTTAAGTATTTTTAAAATGTTATAATATGGTTTAGAGCTGAAAGAAGAGGAGATATTTATAATATAGTGTATTGTTTTTCTCTGCAATATAAGTATTTTTACTACATCATTTCCATTATCCTAACCTAGTATTCCATAAGACATAGAATGGAAGTAAGTATATAATTTTCAACTAATTTGCATTTGCAGATGTTCTCATGCTTTAAATAAAGTATGCAATTCCACTTTGTTTCAATGCTAGTTGCTGACATTGTTTTTCCTTCTTGTATACTTATCTAACCACATTCCTAGAAATTTAGTATTTGGTGCATGGAGAAATGGTTTGTTGCCTGAATATCAATTTGGAAACTGTGCTGAGTTCTTTAATTTATGGTAAAATCCTAGAGTAACCAATTTTTCACTAAGTTTTAATTTATCAATTATATATGGGTTGAAATTGATGGCTGAGGCTACATGAAATATTTTGAGGTATTTTGTGTTGTACACTTCTGAGAACACCTGATGTCTATACCTTAATGGACCACTGAGTATAAGTTCCAGCCCCTAGTTGGTAAATTAATTGATGAGGATGAACATCCTTGAAATATGTCTTGTTTTTTTTCCATTTTAATGAGGTGAATGTGACTAATCTGATGCAATTTTAATATATGACATGTTTTATCCATATTGTTGTTTTTCAAGTTATGGTGTTCTCTGTCTGAGACATGCACATACATAATGTGGATGCATATATTTTCTTCCCCTTCTTTCTCTGAAACCATTTATGGGTTTAAACATTTATTTTTTTATGAAATATTAAAATAGAATTTATGGGTAGAATGTCTTTCTTCAACTACTCAGCTATTTTTACATTTTAGAGACAGTATAAATGTCAGTAGGCAAACGGCTGCACGGAGTAAAACTGATTTTAATACGAATAAACTGGTATGTTTACTGGGCTTGCAAATAAGTATCTTAAGGGTTGATAGTTTTTACCCTATAAGTATTAAACATATGAACAATAATGATGGCATAAACAAAAGCAAAAAATCAAATATGTTTTCAGAAGAACAGTTCAATCCAAAATCCAGTCCTCCCTGAAAAATTCTATAAACGATTTTATTCTATTTATAGCAAAGAGAGTTTGGACAACGATGCTGCAAAGGTGAAAGATTTATTCAGATAAGCATAATACATACTGAGTATTATTAAGAAAGAAAGTTAATCTGATAATTACTTCATACTTCACACTAAATCATGTTTTCTCTTCAAAATACAAACTATAGGAAACTTTCAAACATTTTAAAAATGTGCCATTAGGGTAGCTATATTACTCACATTGTTTTTTCAGGTATTAATATGAGAAATCTTTAGATTCTTTACTGCAAATGAAGCTAATATTTTCTATTTATAAAAGCTTTACAGCTTTAAAGGTTAAAAGAAGATAAATTAAACATTACTAAATTTTATAAAATTCTCTGTGTTCATCAAATAGCTGAATTTCTGTTTTGATTTCATTTAGCAATTTGTTCATTTTGTTTTTGCTTTTTTTTTTTTTAGGTAGAAGCAAGGCCTAGCTGTGTGTCAGGCGCTAGAATATTACAAAGTATCTAAAGAATTCAATAACTTCCAAGAACTATCAACTTAAAACATTGATGGGAATGCACAAGGAAGTAATTAATCACTTACAATATAAACATAGATTACACTCAAACTTCACTCTTGAAATAAAAGCAACTTACTTTGGACATGTTTCAGTGGCTGTTGCCACCATTTTCAATAGAGATTCACTGATGAAATCGTGGTAGCGGCCTGTGGAAGTCTGTCATTTGGATATATGAATTTTGAGATGAGTCCATTTGTTTTATGGTATGTCGAAGTTTATGACCTTGTTTTTGTTTTCAAAAATTAATAGAGTTTCCCAAACTGTTAATCCAATTGGATTCTGTACTAATTTTAATACCTTGGGCTCACTGTGAACATTATGGTTTTGAGTCCAAAAATGCTGTGCTAAAGCTAAATTATCTGTCCATTTATATATTTCATGTGTTCTTTAAAACATCTTCTAATGTTTCTTTTTGTTTTTCCTATATATACCTTTTCACATTCCTTGCAGCTGATTTCATATATCCCTGATTGTTTCAATGGTGGGATTTCATCTTTTATGTTTGTATGGAGGAGGTTTTTTAAATTGTGCTTATTAACTGGGGCTAAGTTGATGTTCTATTTTTTTAAAAATCTTTTGAAATGTTTGGTGTGTCAAAGGATGGTAAGTGAAGTTTTTGAAGCTAGTTTCTGCTTTTACTCATTTTAAAGCACTAATTTCTTTTACTTTCTTCTGTTTCACAAATTTATTAATCTTTGTCTTTACCAAATGTTCTGTGTAGCCATTCTTTTGTGCAATGTTTATGTCCTTATTGTTCTAATTTTTATTCCATCTGGCTTAATGGTAAGTTTACCAGTCTGAGTGCAAGGCTGTTGATCATAGCATGTTTATGTGAGATTGGGTTATAGCTGTTGTTAATTTTCTGTCCGTGTTTCTTTCCTATAGATTCCAAATTCTCAAAATTCATCTATTCAGAAGAGAGACCTTCACAGGCCGCTAACACAAGTTCATCAGTGAATCTCCATTTAAAATGTTGGCAACAGTCACCGAAACAGTCAGTTACTTTTTTTCAAGAGTGATCTATGTTTTTATTCTTAGTTAACTATCATCACCTTAAATATACTATTGTCAATCACTGAACAAATTCACAAACTATCTTTAATGGTATTACTTTGGTGTCACCTTACTCAAATAATATTAATAATAAAAATGCTAACTGAAACAGATTTTCATATAACCCACCTTAACATCATAACAAACAGATGAAGCTTGTGTTTCCAGCCACCAAGTCTCTTCAATTTTTATTTTGTTATCTATTTCATGATCACTATTATATTTCTGAATATTCATTACAGATTCCTCTGGAAGGATTTCTCTCTCTTTCTTTGAACTAAAATTTGAAAAAGGAGTCTCCAGTTTAACTTCGGTTTTAATTGTCATATCACATTTATCATCCAGAGGTACAGTATTGCTGTTTATCTTCATTATAAAATTCTTTGGAAAGAATTCTTTTTCATTCTGTGAGGCTATGTCAATTGAGACAGGAGTTTCTTCTTTGACTTTTATTTTGGTATCCATTTTACAACTGTTACTGCATCTGATGGTGCTAAGCCTGCTGGGAAACAAACACATCATGAGATACATCAAGAGACAGAACTGCCATACATAGTTGTGATGCATTGCTTATTTCTACAGCCCTAACATCTTTACAGTCTTTGGGCACTAATAACCTTAGAAGTAGAGTGTCCTTAAACCCTACATCATCTGCTGTCATTGGCTCATTTCACATGTCTTCTAACACCACACACTGAATAATTATCTCATGTAGTAATAAATTTAAAATGTCTATGATCTATATTAATTAAATTGGCACATGATATTAAATAATAAACAGACAGCATGAATAAGCTTTGAATTTAAAACAATTGTAGTTAAGTATACAGCTGGAAACAGATATAGAAAAATACCACAGATCCAATATATGCACTTTTTAGATTTTATAACAAACAGTTTAATTATAAGCAATATGTAAATGATATATAAAAATGGCAATACTGGCTCATAATATATATAACGGCAACCATGGATGATGAAACACTTATACAGGTGTACTATGCTTTTAATACTCACTTCTAAGATTTGGGGCAGTATAAAAGGGAAGTGTCACAGACAGAGTTTATATTGTTAAAAAAATAAGTAACAGGTAAAGTAAATAATAGACATATATGCAAATTTAATGTCTAAACAATTTGCTATATTCAGTATTCCTTGCGTAGATTCAGGAGACTAAACCAAAAAGTTATGGAATACACACATAAAAGTTAAGAAACAATGATGATTTCAAATCTGCAATTACAGTGAAAACTGGTAAAAACAATTTTATGTTAGCTGAAGAACTAAAAGCAATGCAAAATACTGATCTAACTATGAAAGCAATGAAGAAATACTAATGACACATTATATAATCTGTAGAAATTATGTGTGGGGATTTTAATTAAAGAATCTAGGTAATTATTGCATTATGAATATGTAAAATAGTAATGATGATGATACAGTTATTCTGTTATCTACAACATGTACAGGCTTTCAAGGTTTAAATATAAGGTGTAATCAAAAAGTTTCTGAATGGTTTCACGATGTTGCCATTGAGTTGTCCCTTATTCTTACACAGACTATACATGCAGAATTTCTTCCTAATAAAAGAGAGAAGTCATGTTACTTTCTGTGGCTTTACAGTGTACAGTTAGAAGCTCTGAAGTGACCACATATTTTTCAATATCTATGATTTTTCTGTGCAGTGAAAATGTCAGCTTATAAACAGCAAAGAATGAACATCAAACTTTGCTTTAAACTCAATAAAACTGGAACAGAAACCTATGAAATATTAAGAACAGCTTATGGAGAGAAGTAATAGGCAAAACTCAAGCATTTCAGTGGTTTTAAAAATTCCAAAGTGGTGTAACATCAGTTAAAAATGCAGATCATTTGGGTGTTTCTGCTCCAGCAAAACTGATAAAAAAAAAAAAAAAATCAATCAGACAAGGGAATAGTATTAAAAGATAAGAACATTACAAACAGAGAACTTTCTAACTCATTAGGACTGTCCTTTGGAAGGTTCAGAACATTTTAAAACACCATTTGGACATGAGAAGAATTGCTGCTAAGTTTTTGCCCCACCTCCTTTCAAATTATCAAAAGTAAAGTCACGTGATTGCCTGCATAGATCTCAAAGAAGGATTTAAAATCAGCTACAATTTATTTATGGAGAAGTTATTAATGGTGATGAAATATGGATTTATGGGTTGAATCAATCTTAACAATGGAAGAGACCATCTCCATGCTCCTTAAAGGCCACACAAGTTTTACCCAAATTGAAATCTATGACGTATTTTCTTATTAAATAAACACTAGAATGCCTGGCTGTGCCAGGCTCCTATAAATGTCCACTTGGGTCTGAACTCCTTGTGGTATATACTAAAATATTCACATAAAATGTGTAGGTTTGCACATTTTAAATGACTACATAATAAACGTCCTACTACAGCTGTCAATGCTTTTAAAATAATTTTTTTCCATATTTAGACAAGAAAATAAAGCAGCTACAATGGCATTAGGATTCATTTGGTTGTCAGAACAGAACTATAAATAAAGACACACTGATACAAGCTATGTTCTGTGGAGTGCTTTTATACCACACTGCCTTCTTACATGCAAGAAAATGAACATTTTATGAATAACATAAAAGGAATTAATTACATTCTTTCAAAATCAAGCAAAATTGTGTGAACAGAGAATCAAGGCATACAAATATGAGCAATCAGATATTATGGTCAAATAGTGTTAATTTAATTGTTTTTTCACAAAAACCGTGTTTAGGACATGAGTTGGAGAGCTACTTATGATATTGTAAGTTCCCATTAAGGTATGTCATCTCAAAATAATTTAAGATCACCTTGTGGTATACCAGGAAATATGAGAGTCAATTGACTAATTCAGTGTTGTGCTAGCATGTTGCCATGGTAGTTTATTGGTTAGTGTGATCGATTAGAAACTGGAGAGATCCATGGTTCAAACCCTAGCTCTGCGATTCAACTTTTTAATCTGACTCTACCAATCCAAATCAGATATTAGTTATTTTGGCTCACAACTGATACACAAGTATTCTATGTTGGCAGTACATGTTCCCATGATATTTTACAACTGATACTCAAGTATTCTACTTTGGCAGTACATGTTGCACATGATATTTTACAAAATTTACAAATCCCTACTGTGCATTTTTTTTTCTTTTTCTTTTTAATTGATTTTATTATACTCTTGTGTTTCAGTTGATAGTATTTAGTAGAGCTTTGCTTGTCTGCCTTTTCATTCTTCAATATTTGTGCTTGATTTTGCTGTTTCATGTTAGGAAGCTCTGGAAAAATTCTGCCGACTGATTGTTTCTTTAGTTATTTCCTTGTATAGGACCAAAGAAATCAGAGCAGCTAGATCCAGGTTGTTCTGAAAGGAATGAATGGGCTATTTCCATGTTCCTGTGCACACTAAATGTATCCATACGCTTGATCAACAGTATCTATATCAATGTTTGTTTAATTGTGGCTTTTCACTTTGGCAGAGTTTTTTTTTGGTTGTTCAAAACGTTGAGGTCAACAGTATTTATGCCAATGTTTGTTTAACTGTAGCTTTTCACTATGACAGGGTTTTCTTTTGGCTATTGAAAATGTTGACACCTGTTATTATGCCGTTCAAAACTTGGTAAGGAGTTCAATTATTTCACGTTCATAGGCTATGATAGAATAAAATTCTACCTTCATCAGTTTTAGATAATTGATAACCTCTCTTCTGCACTTACTGACTGTTTCTATAAGGCTGGTACACGGCTCCTTGAATTTTTTGGCAAGAAGTGAAGTAAAGAAATTGTTGGTTGTCCTCTTTCTTCCCTTTCCAACAAATGAATCCAGCAATGCATCACCACCACATGATCTGCCAGCCTTTCACTCTTAGCAACATAAAGAAACCCATTAGCAATATATTTGCTATTGTTTTATACAGTAAGCCAGTATTTTTGAGCACATTTATTGGGCTTTAATGCCATATACTGAGTAAATGGACAAAGTGTCTTGCTCAGAAAAAGTTATATAAGAACCTGATCCTAAACAGAAAATGCAGGTTTCAGCAAATCTATTCCAAACAATTGAGAACACAGCAAACTTGTCAGTTTTCAATTTTCTGGCTCTTCTCATCTAAACATAAGTATTTGTTAATTTTCCAAAACGTGTCTTGACATTGCTTTTTTATACAGAGATATACCTCAAAGATCTGTGCACAGGAGCACAGTTTTCACCACTTGTACCTTAGGCATACTTTATTATGATGAAAACTTCAAATTCATCTGAAGACAACGTAAAATATTATTCTGCATTGGCTGCTAATCCTCAATAACTGTAATTTTGAAATTATTAATTATAAGTTGGTCAATGAACAAGTGCCAAGCACTAGCAGGACTATCTTTTACAGCATTTCTCTAAGCATATCCTGTAGGCTCTGAAGCTTCTTTCAAAATATTTTGATGTAATATCCTACCTGGAGTATGGAAGCTGATGCTAAGGGGTTCCCATGTTCCATCAGAAGCAATGAAGTCAGACATTCTATCAACATCGTGTGGATCTACTGAAATACTTGGAGCATCCCCTATTATAGGTTCCTCTCCTGCAGGTGAGATTCTTTACTGACCCCTCTTTTCAGAACTCAACTGGGAGCCATTTACTCTTATGTCTGGTGCACGGTCAATGATTATTGTACAAACCTCATTATCATTGTCACAGCAACACTTTTCCTATTTCTAGAATTAATTTCCAGCTTTGATTTCTTGGTACAGAGGACATGTAAAAATTCCTCTTTAGTTTGAAATGCTTCCTCAGCATTTCTCAAATTTTTTGAAGATATTATAGTCTGTTGTTCTGTAATAAAATCTGCATCAAACTTTTCCCGCATATATATTTCTGACACATCATCAAATATTTCTTGAAAAATGGGTGACATTTCTTTATTACTATGTTTCCTCTAAAGCAACATTTTTAGTACCAAGCAACAATAACAGAAGGCAAACATGACAATAAATTTGGCTAAATGCAGTATGATATATACGACATCCGGTATGTGATAATGCTGCTTTGATAATGAATAGAATGAGGTGTGAGGCCGCTCCATGGCCAAGTGGGTAAACCACTTGCCTCTCACCTAGATGACTTGGGTTCAATCCCAAGCGACCACATGTGAGATCTGTGATGGACAAAGCAACAATTGGATGGATTTTCTCCGGGCTCCCCTGCCATTGCAATGAACCAGTGTTCCATCTTCAATCCATGTATCACCAGGGACATCACTTGCAGTGCCATAGTAGTAAAAGCGAGCACTAAACACTAAAAAACAATGTGGATGAATTAATGTGCTCATATTGTTGACAATAACTGCTAACAACCAAGCAGAAGTAACTTAATTGAAGCCTAAATAAATATCAAGGAGGATCAATTGCATATATTAGGCTTAGTTCATAGAAAAAATTCACAAGAGTCAAATTGACCCCACTGGGCATTTTAGGGAAATCATAAAATATCATGTACAAAAATTACCCATCTGATTAGTTTTCTTCAACTTACTCTAAACCAACAATAATTAAAAGTCATGCAAGGATTTTGATATAGAACATCACAAACACAGGTAAGTGATGGTCAAATATTTAAAAATGGTATGTGTTACAGTTCCATGACTTTCAATACCCACCATTAATTACTTTTAAGCAGCTTCTACAAGCTAGTCTTAGGAAAACTTATTATGAGGAACATTTGATAATTTTTCGGAATCACTAATAATAGTCACTGCTGGCACAACATGGTTCTGAAACAATAACTAACCATCCTTTCTGAGTACATGGGTGATGTTATAGTATTCTGGGTGAAGAGGTGTGCTGCAGAAAGCTTTCTATTGTTCCTGTGTAAAAAATTTAGAAGATGAAAGAAACCAAGATTCAAAAGCATGATAAAATATTTTGTAAAAAAAAATAAATAAATAAAAGCATGAAGGTAAAGTAAATTCATGCCAACAATTTAATTTAGACCCCATAATACTTACACATCTTGTTTCTTTCGCTACTCTTAACCAGCTAAAGCAGTATAGTGATAAAGAGCATATCCCTAGATCAAATCCTTGAATTTCATTTGCCTTCATACTTTTAGACAATGATTAACCAATGGGACCATAGCGCATTGAATACATATAGGCAAATACATTAGTTGCATCAGACATAAACATGAACATTTTAAGTGAATGAAATCAGAACAAAAAAAAATTAAAAATAAATTACTCATGAAACAATCACTTTAGAAATACATTCTACACGCGAAAATGTCCAAAAGAAAATGGTATATTCATCCCAACATTGTAAAATCAATAAATCTATTTGCTGTCTTGAAATAAATAATTACAAACCATTAATTCTGTTAAACAGCCTGAGAAAAATTTGCACAAGAGTTTACAGCTGGAAACTTTACCAACGCTACAAAAGCAAGGTTTGTATGAAGTAGTGAGCTTAAGACAGTAAATAATACCATTTAAGTTTCTTTATGCTAGGAGTTGTTCCAGTAAAGTAGAGGTCAAAATCCAAAAGCATGCCTATATTGTACCTAACCCGATTTTAACTTCGTTTCCTCGCATGATAAAACACAGAATGATTTTGCTTCCTCTAACAATGGAGTACCCGCAAGCTGCCTTCATCACGAAGCAATCTTTTTCAATAATTTCACACTATAAAGAATCATAAGTCACCTTTATCTCTATCAGTAAACACTGCTGTAAGCGTGCATTTGTATTGAGTTTACTCAAGAACGATAGACACTATGTCTAGACACAAATGAACCTCCATTTTGGTTCTATCAGTAGGTCCCAGGACTAACATGAAATCGGAATATACATACTAAATTGAAAAATTTTCCGGAATGTGTAAATAACATAGAACATATTACCATAAGGTAATTTACACAACATTTCCTTCAAAATAGTTCTCACCCGTAGCGGCACACTTCTGCCACCTCGGGCAAAAGGACTGGAAGCTCCCCTGGAAGCTATTTTCAGAATCCTGTCATAGCACCCTTGTAGCTTGAAGAATAATTTCTTCAGCGTTCGAAAATCTTAACTGTAACATTATGCTAATCATACACCATAAGCTGCTTTCAATATTCTCAATGTGTCTAAGAAAGGAATTTGCGCAACAAAACATAAAACTTTGTGTTAAACGAAAAAACATACACAACAAAAACTAGTTGCCAAACAAAAACAACAATTATTATTAGCATCAAATTTGAAATGAAGTGTCCCCATTTATTGACAACATAGCTAGATCATTTCTTAATTTAAAAAGTAAAGATATCAAAGTATTTACCCCCTTCAGAGTGGAAAAGTAACATATAAATTCCGCAGTTGTCCTCGTCGTTGTTATTACAACGTCTAAATGTTTTGTAGCTTCACTGAACGCTGATAAAGGCAATTTTCGCTTGTGAACTGTAAAAGTTTCAATGTCCGTTTAATATTAAATCCAGTTTTGCCTGAAAATTAGATCCAATTCTGTACACAATACTGTTAGTGACCAATATCCGCGTGTTTGTGTGGGGCAGCAGGGAGGAATGGAAGAAGAGTATGTGATGTTTTTAAATGCGTTTCCTGTATTATACCGTCAAGTGGTGGTGATGTCGCTTCTGAGCATATTAAAATGCGCATAATAAAACTATTACCCTTGAGATGTATTGTTGGGTGAAACTTTTGATTTCCACAATTTTATAACTACTATGGGACTTCATGTTTTTCACTTCCATCGCACTTCTGCAGAATTTCGTTTCCTTTGATGAGGAATAACTAATTGAAACACATAATGTAAGAAGATGCAACATTTTCAGCAGAAGTGAAAACTAATTACTAGAAAAGTAATTTACGAAAACTTTTTAGTTTTTGCACATAAATTTTATTTTAATATGCCGATTAATGACCTGTATACATTAGATTGCCTTCTTAAAAATATCGTCGCAAATCAATGTTTAAATTTGAAGTTAATGCGATTATATTTGACTCATTGGACATTATATAATTTGATGTGTACGTTTTGCACTTAATACATTTTGATGCAACTATATTTCCATTGAATAAATGTTATTAGATCTAATAAGTTTATTACGTGAGAATTTAATTTTTCATCACATACATGCATCAAATTAATATTATACATAAAGAAATATGATCATTTTGAATACAAGTATTAAAGCTGTTCTTAGCCTTTAGATTCTTAAACCATTCATTTTGCAAACATTTTGCTTTCTTATTTTTTTGATTGTCTCTCTTTTCTGAATATATTTATTTAAGTGCTTTTTTTTTGTTTTTTGTTTGTTTTTTTTTTTTGTCACATTGAACTATTACACTCTCTTACTAAGACGAGGTTCCTCCTCTAAACAGTCACATTAAGGCAGGCGTGGCTCATCATAAGTGTTCATGGGTTCAATGAACCCATTATAAAATTAAAATTCAAAGTAAACCACTTCCCTTGTAGGACAGTATAACATGAAAATAAATTATTACAATATAATTTCCTCATTCCCTTTGAAATGTAAATAAATCTTGCTAGATAATTATTCGACGCGATGATGGAATGCCTAGTTTCGTGATGTGTTCAAACTCCTCATAGAACCCAAGGAAGAGTGAGTTTGTTGGAGAGGGGAACAAAAATGGAAGAAAAAGGAAGTAACAAAAGCTTTCAGTAAGTCACTAAAGTTTGTCTTAACGACAATCCGAGTGACGACTCAGGAAGTAACACGAGTTTCTGTCGTCTCGGCCCTCTCGTTCCTAAGATTGTTTTGTTTTCCCTGCTTAGTGCTAAAGCAAAAGACTGTAGCTGGACAAAAACTGAAATAGCAGATGTAGGACACTTATCTCATAAAATTCAGAGACATGTGGGATCACAATTACGTGTCAATTCTTGTATTGATATCTCAGTATTGGGCAAAACCGGAATAAGGGAACAACTCAGCAGTGCTTTTCGTAGGAGCGTAGTTTTGCACAGTGAGCAAGTAACAAAAAATAGATATGCGTTGTCAAAATTATTGACTGCATCAACTTTTCCGGAGAGTTCAAGCTGGCTCTGAGAGTCCATGATGAAACGACGCATTCTAACAACCCGAGTGGTATTTAGAGGGTTAATTAATTCCGCGTCAGCTCTGTATAATGTTGTTATTTAAACCAGCCGCCGCCTTTGTACGGACATCAAGGACAATTTTATTAAAAATGAATAGTTGAACAGCATACTATCTGTGAGTCACGACATCGTTCTAATATTTCTAATGCAGATTTTGCATCAATTATCGTAACTGTTATAAGGTACGTTCTACCGAGTGGAAAACCCATGGAGCGATTTTGGACTTTCTTAAATCCTTCCAAATATGAAGTAACTTCGTTAGTATCACATATTATGGAAATGTAAATGGCGTGTTATTAATGGACGCTCTGTAACTAGTGTGGTTCTCAGCGTCCCATTCTAAATTGGGCGTGAAAGGCAGCTTAATTTTGCTCAGAGGCCTCTCTATCAGACTTGAGGTTTTTTTACGTGCCGTAAATTTACAACACGGGACCAACGCTTTACTTCCCTTCCGAAGGAAACCATGCTACGGACTTTGACGCCCAAAAAAATCCATCATCCTCCGCCGGGTTTGAACCCCCGACCAAGGTTAGCATGGTAACTGTTACACCACGCAGGGCGACACATATTATGGATGTCCTGAAAGAAGTTGTAGGGAATAATAGCAATAAATTAATTTCCCAAAGCTATGATGGAGCCAAGGTTTTAGTGGACATCAAAAAACTCTCTGCATGGGGTACGATGCCAATTTGGAATTCAAAAATCCAATCTTGGTGTTCTGCAGGGGCTGTGCATTACTAGAGACTGTAAAACATACTAAAGATTTCGATAATGCTGGTGCTGTTGCCTCTGAGTACAATAATTAATTTTGAAAAAAAAAGATTGTGGCCCATGAAACCCGATTTGGCCTGCTGCCATAACGGACCTAAATTCGGATCTTTACAATGATGTTTGGTAAGACAGGCGAAGGCCTTTGGAAAGTCGCTTGGAAATATTTTCTGAACTTCAGAACAAACAAAATTAACTGTCACCTATTGTGAGTTCTCAAACATTCTAGAGAGCGCATTAGCAACACAATTTTCCAATCCCTTAATGTGTCAAACTGTAAATTTAAATGAACCTAGTTTTAGTGCCCACCATGCCAATTTCCTATTTTCCGACCATGGGAAAAGCACGCGTGTAGTTGCCTGGTTGTCATACTCAAATAAAAAGTGATTTAGTTATATACTCTACCAGGAGCTTACACTTGCATACTCAACAAGGTTGTGGGAGGGAAAAAAAATATACATATATTGTTTTACACATAATGTAGTGATTACACTGCTAAAAACAGAATAAACATCAGGGACAAGTTACTGCTGTTTATCCGTGCATCTGCATACATAAATACTTATTTAAGCTTATCTAACTTCAACAGCTATATTATTGAAGTTGATGACCTCAACTGTGTTTTTAGAACTTATTGTGGAGTCTGGTGTTAGATTGTAAACACTTCTATTGGCTGGTATCATTGTTGAAACTGTGGTGGTGAGTTCTACATCTTTCATGCTAGATTTTCAAGTTTTTTTTTTTTTTTTTTACTTCTGCAAAGAATTCATAACAGAACACAAAGGAAACTAATTATAGCACTACTGAAAACTGCATATCTCCTGTATTTTGACTGTTCACTCGGTGACAAAGACAAAGGCTTAGTACTACATAAAAGTTGCATATGATGCCATTTAAAACTGACTCGAAGGCTAAAAAAAAAAAAAAAAAAAAAAAAAAATACAGAGCTTCATACACTGATTTGCATTCAACCTTCAGACCAGTATCTCATGGGAATGAGTTACCTATACCAATAGCTCCTTCAAATTAACAAGAACATTGAAAAACAGAGTACAAGCAGAAAACAGTGTAATAGCATAACCTCAAGCAAATCATTGTACAGTGCTACAGAAATAGAAATTCACATTTTGCTTCACAAAACTAGCTTGACGACTGACTGCATAACTTACACTTCAAGACTCCAGAAGTGGAATTTAGTAAATTATATATGTGCTGTTTATGTTTTGTATAATGGATGAATACAAACTTCAAGTTCCTGGCACATCTAACCAAATCTGTGATGTAGAAGAATTAGGGAAATCGATAAGATGTAACTACCTAATAGCCGTTATTTCAGAATATACTAGGCAAAGACATCTGATATTTATATAGAATATTTATGTATTCTTTCTGAGAGTGCCACTTTGCTTTGATTATACTAATTAAATAAAAGAAAAAATTATGATTTTCATTGATAAATTCTAAAATTAAACAAAAATATTAAGACGTTTATTTTTTAAAAAATAATGTGCTATAGAAAATGCAACAATAATTATTTTCATATCACTGTAGTATGGGAATTGTTTGACTTAAATTTTATGTAGATAAGCCAGTTTTGTCTATACTAACAAGCACTCACTGAATATGGATTGATGACAGCCATAAATAAGTAAGGGTATTAACAAAAGAACTGAGGATGATGGGGCAATATAGATGAAGGATTCAAATTCTGTGTGGCACATTACCATTAATCAGGCACATTCAAGTGAGTTCCTTTAAATTGTTAAACGTTTAGAGAAGTGTGCTATTATCAGAGTCATACATTACATAAACAAATATACAAAGCAAAGTTCTAGGAGTGTATAACACCAATCCTAATTACTAAGGCAAGTGTGCCAAAGAGAGGAGTTCAAACTGATTATTTTAACCTAACTACCTGATGTATAAGTACAGTTCATCTAGCACAGAACTGTCCTAGTGAGGGAGTTCTTCTTTTGGTGAGTAGCATTTGTGAACCACTTTCCTAATTTGTCTGTGGATATTAAGAAACTATGATTCAGAATGGATAGGAAACAAAAGAGTGCCTGCCCTAGAAGATGGTATTTGAGCAAATGTTCACAAGCATGAGACAAAGCACGGATTGTTTTTATGTTTTTGGCCAATTTTATTTATTATGACACCAACTTCATGTACAATTTGTAAAACTTTGTTTACATAACTTTCACACATTTCTCACTCAGTTAAACTAGGTACAAATTTTAATTTACCTTGTAGCTACCTCAGTTTGCATGGCACTCAGGCCCAGTTTTTATTAACCTTTCCCTCCTTATCCTAACTGACTCTTTCCTCAACTCTGTTTTCTTTTTTGCCCTCCTTACTTTTCTTGTCAATTTTTCTTTTGCTTTCTGCAAAAACCCATGTATATTTCTAATCTCCTTTCCCTGTTAACATTTTATAGCTAGAATTTTCCCTTCTGTTTTTCCCCATTTTTTCTCCACCTTTTCTGTGCCTATTACAGTAATCTAATATGGTTCTCATACCCAAACTCTTTTTATTTGTTTATCTACCAAAACTTCTAAACTTCCTCATATCTCCTGCTCTGTATGCCTTCAACTCTGCATTTTTGAGGAATGTTCAATGAGTAATGAAACACATTTTTTTTAATGCAGGTTGGATTATTCAGGATTCAAAACAGCATAATATTTCCCAATGTTTGCACTACAAATATCTATTTTTCAACTTACACTATGTTCGATATTTTGACCTGAAGCCACCTTGATGGGAGGGCTTGTATGCCTCTATGTAGTGCTCTATTGATTTATGTCTGAGCCAACGTCTCGCTGCATCAATAATTTCCGTATCATTCATGTAGTGTTTCCTGTAGAGTGCTGTTTTCCATCTCTTTCCTGGGCTAAATGGATGGAAGCCAGAAGATGCAAGATCAGGCTGTAGAATTGGTGAAGAAGAACAGTCCACTTAAGATTTATGAGCTCCTATCTGGTGTGCAAAATTGTGTCAGGCCTTACGATATCATGCAGAATGAGAAGTTCATTTGCATTTTGTGGCTACAAACACGCTGAAGTCATTTCTTCAATTTCCTTAGAACATGACATTACACTTCAGAGTTGATCATTTCAGCACGAGGGAGGAGGACATTGAACAGAATAACCTTTTTAGAGTCCCAGAAATCCGTAGCCATGACTTACCCGCTGAGGGTATGGCTTTGAAGGAGAGTGGATGTGGTGTCGCTCCATGGATTGCCGTTTTGTTTCGGGTTTGAAGTGATGAACCCATGTTTCATTGCCTGTGACAACATTTGACAAAAACTTGTCACCCTCAGTTTCATATCAAGCAAGAAATTCTGCACAAATGGTTCTTCTGTGATCTTTATGGTCCTCAGTTAGGCATCGAGGAACTCAGCAAGAACAAATCTTTAAGTACTCCAACTGGTGGACAAGTGTGTCAGCACTACCAATGGAAATGCCTAGTTGAGCCATGAAGTGTTGATTGTTATCATTCGATCACCTCAAATAAGAGACTGCACATTCCAGGAGTCACAGCTCAGTGCAGCTGGCCTGCATGCAGGAGATAAGACAGGTTTGCTTCACCTTGACACATCTATGGCACACCATGCTTTTGTCCATGTCAGGTCCCTATAGACATTCTACAAGTGCCTATGAATACCTCATGCTCTGGTTTTCTGCCAAAAGAAACTTAGTAACTGCTCTCTGTTTGGAATG
The DNA here is from genome assembly GCA_030762935.1 of Hymenopus coronatus. NCBI lineage: Eukaryota > Metazoa > Arthropoda > Insecta > Mantodea > Hymenopodidae > Hymenopus > Hymenopus coronatus. The sequence continues at coordinate 28,297,707 of CM060899.1, read as the reverse complement.
CACTCCATTACAGACATCATTTTGAAGGCTAGTTATAGTGCTGCTGCCTATTGGAAATTAATGAAGCTGTATAAGATGAAGAAGGAAATTCTAAAGATGTGCTACACCAAAACTGGCTAAGAAAAAAAAGTGTAGCATTGCTTATTGAACGTCCCTTGTAGTTTACCTACACTACTTTCGCTTCTTTCTTCAAGACTCCATAAATTCCCCATTCCTATTTTCTTCATAATTTTTCCAACACCTGCCCACCGACTATTTCTGTTCTCTAGATATTTTTGTTGTTTCGTACATAGCTTTAAGAGTTTTCCATCTTCTTTTATCAAACATTTATACCAAAATGTTATTATTTACTCCATTATTAGTTCCTTCCTTCTGGTTTTCCCAAGTTCCACTAAGGCAACTACTCTTGGCACTTATCTTGACAACCCCAATAATTCTTTGCAGAACATTCTATACATTCTGCACCTTCTTGTTTATGTCTACAGTCCCCCAGATCTCTGTAAAGCATTCTTGATTCCATTAATGCCTCATACATTCCTTCCAGTCACTTTGTTGTCATTTCTAGCTTATAATTGCAAATTTAAATTCTAACATTACAGCCCTCCATTTTACTTCTATTTTTTTCCCATATGCCTACCATCCCCCTCTGTTATTCAACTTCATTCCCAAGTATTCAAAGTTGTTGATCACTTCTAATCTTTTCCCATTTAATATTCAGATCTCCTCTTTTCTCAATTTAGATCCACTTTTGAAAACCATAGTTTTAGACTAACTTATGTTTGCTTTTATTCCCCATTCCCCACAAAATTTTTGGACCTCGTTTATTGCCCCTTGTAATCTGACAATTTTTTGTGGATCCTACCATTAAATTGTCAGAGTATAACAATCTTGGGATTGCCTTATTTGCTATTACAATTACAGTGTTGGTTTCCTTTTTTGGATTTTATCTATTATAACATCTATGAATAATTAAATTATATTGGTCTCAGTTTACATCATTGCTCTGTAAGTTCCATGATTTCCTTTTTTCATCCATCTTATACAGAACTTTATCACACTATATATTATTTCTACTTCCTCTATGTAATTATCGCTCACCCCCTTTCTCCTTAATTTCCATGGTAAAGCTTTGTTGTTTATTGTATCAAATGATTTCTCAAAATCTGAAAAGAACATGTACAACCTTCTTCTTTTCTTGCCAAGATACCTATCTATTGTTGAATTTAATTTAAACACATTATCTATTGTTTGCTTCACTTCTGTAAAGCTTGCTTGAAATTCTGATAGTTTCCTTTCCTTTTGTGCCTGTTTGTTAATGTTTATCAATATTTTGGTTTAAAGTTTTACTAAAATAGCTAGAAAACTTATTCCTTAATAGTTTTCTGGTTTGTTTGGTACATTCTTCCTGTTATATATAGGCACAAGTATGCTTATTTTCCAGAATTCTTCTGTAATTTCATCATATCCTACTTGTCTTTTTTTTTTTCAATGCTGGTAAGGCCTCTGGTAGTGTGAACCAACCATCTGGTGTGTCATTTCATTTTTTCTTATCACACATATTTCTAATTTTTTTTTCTTTCCCTGATCAGTTCTCTAAAATATGTCCACCATTCATTTGGTGTAATCTCATTTTTTTCCTCCCTCTTTTTATTTGCCCTTCTTATTGCTTCCCAAACATTTTTACTTTTTTTCCCTGCTATAGCCTGCTTTATTTCTTCCCATATTTCCCTGCTATTCTGCCCTCTTTATCTCCAGTTGTTTATATGCGCATTTCTTGATCATAAGATTTTTCCTATGTGTTGCTACCATTCTCTTCCATCCATTAAGTTCTTTGAGCACTTTTTCTTTCTCCCTACACTCATCAAATAACCCATTATTTCTTTGTTTCCTATTTTGCTTTACTTCCATTTTTTCCTGCTTGTGTTAATAATATTTTAGAGTAGCATAATGCTTTTCCTGAGTTTTCTTCCCGAATATTTATCATTATTGCCTTACCATTACCTTTACATTTTGTACAAAACCCTCTCTTTGTTCCTCTCTCCATTTAAATCTTTTTATTCTTCTTAGTTGCAATTTTTCCCTTTCTTGCTTCTGCTGTTCTACCTTTCCTTTCAAATTTATACCCACTACTCATGCATACATTTATTACCCTGAAGTTAGCCACTATATATTTAATATTATTCAACCACAACATGTAGTGGATTACACTTTGATTGTTTATATTTATTAATGTATATTCCCTGTGTTTATGCTCTACTTGTATTTCCCATTCCGAATATCAAGATTATTTAGCTCACAAAACTCAATACATTTTTCAATTCCCCTATCCACTACTTTGTCTTTGCGGCCTTAAACTCTTTTTCTTTTGTAATACATCATTTATGTCCCATCTCTCCATTAGATTTACATCTTTTTCCCCTATTCTTACATTAAAATCAACCATTAGTAGTCTCTCTCCCCCTATATTTATTTATCCCTTAGCTGCTGTTTATCTTTCTCTAACAGATTATATAAGTCTGGTTTGTGAAGCTGTCAGAAAGCTGGTGGGTAATAAACTATACTTACACTTATGTTTTATTCATCTATCTGTCTGTCTCGAATTATGACCCATAATACTTCTTTTGATTTGGACCATATTTCCATAACTGTTATCCTCAGGAAAGCCTGAATGAAAAATCCCAACCTTCCTGATATTCTCTCTTTTTCCCAATAGTTATAACCTTTTATTTCTATATCATCCTCTTTTATCCACATTTTTATCATTGCTAAATAGTCTAGCTTCTCCAGTAAATGTAAATTTCCTCTATAGATTTTGTTTTTCAAACCTTCACAGTTCCAAAAACCACAGTGCTTTACTTTCTGCCATTGCGATCCTGTTCTGTCTCTAAATGTTTCTAAATTTTGATTACTTCTCAGTCTGTAACCTTTCACTGATTTTTGGCATTAATTTCTACAACAGAAGAATGCTCCCATGTGGTGATGAAATGATAGTTTCCTTTTCTTCCAAGCTGTAGCTCTGCCACCGTCACTTTCCTTCTTTGCATTCATTACACTGGCTAAATGTCTTCTTCCCCTTTATGCTAGAGCAATGCTGCATCTCTCTTCTCCCTCTTTGTCGGCACCACTCTTTGGTGATGACATCTTGTGGTGTCTTTGTTGTCCTCATATCTGCTATCTCCTTCATTATAGCTCTTGACTCATATGCATATTGTGGAATTTACCACTGTCATTTTGATACTTCTCTATTCATTGCTGGACTTTGTACTTCCTCTACCTTCCGCAAGTGTTGATTCATTTTGTTCACTTTTATTTTTGCTGATTTGTTTCCTTCCAAGCTGAACTTTTCATAGGGTTTCTTATTCTGAATAGTTCCACTCTAAATTAAAATACATATGTAATATGACTTTAAATAAGCTTTAATAATGAATTCAGTTATTTAGAATTAAATTTGTTAAATGACTTATGGAACTCAGAACATCATAAGTAAACAATAAAGAGCTTAAAGGCTTCTAGTAATGAATCAAATGCTACAGTATATAATCCACTGAGTGATAAAGTTGTGTTTGGATAAGAAATTACATAACATCCCAATGAAATGCTGGCCCAGAACTTCATATTATAACATACCACTTCCAATTATAGACATAATCAAAAATATGAGTCATCCTCCAGATTGTGTGTGCTAATCAGAGAGCTTTTGAGTACCTCTAACAGCTGTGTACACAATGAAGTAGAATGGTCTGGCCCTGCATGCAAAATGGTCACAATAAGTTACTGAATGCAGAGCACAGAATGTCAGTGGCAGAGAGTTTAAGAAGGCACTGATTAACTCATGAGGTTCTTGGTTGACTGTTGAGTGTTGAGGGGTTGTATAGATCATAATAATGCATTAATAAAACTTTTAACATTTGAAGCTTTACACATTTACACACACAAAGATCATTTTAGAGTTATTTAAAATAACTAAAGACACAAATGAAAATTATCTTCCAAAACTAAAATACATAAAAAGAAATAAACAATATTAATATGGAGTATATGAACTGTCAGTACATTCAACGTCCTTTAGACATACGTTAAATTAAATCCATGCTGTAACGTGGAGAAGCTACAATCTTTTTAATTTGTGCCAGAAGCCACCTTTTGTGATTTGCACATCAATAAGGGATGTGGCTGCCGTCTTTTAACCTCAGCCGACACATTTGATATGGTGAACAAGAAGATCAATCTGTGACACTCATATCCTGCTTCTTTGAGAATGAATTTGAAACCTTTCAACATGGTTGGATAGTATGATTATTCTCTATAAATTCAACATTTACATAAGGATATCTCATCCTTACAGAGGGAATCAAAGTATTTTTAAATTGTGGACTGTTCATTATATCATCAAGCCTCTACAACAAACACACTTAAACTGCCCCTTGATATCCAGCCTCAACAAATGCAGATATGTGATCATGATCAAATTTTGAAGCCATATATTTTTCATTGGAGCAGGATCTCTTTGTATTATTGACAATCCCCTTTCCATTAGATGTGGAACAAAATTTCACCTCATCTGAGAATATAACATATTTCTATTTTGGTCGACACGTTCCTCTGCAAATATAAGGTGAAACTATCTGTGATCTTTTGTCAGATGATGCTTTGTACAAGAAGTTTTGCATTGTTTAACATTGCAAAGCTGTTTGAGCTGGTCCAAGGAGTTGTGAAATCTCCCTCAATTTCAGAAGCAGTTTGGAGAAGGTTCCTCTTTGAAGAATGACTTACATCTTCTGTTTTAAAGCCGAATCAATTTCAGGTATAACCTGCAGCTTTACAAGTAAAAAGCCTACTGCAGTGTAAGGAGAGGCTTTCTTCTGCTTATGTTTTTATGTACATATTATGCCACTTTCAAACTGATTTACTAAAATATATGTTTGGGCCTGATGTATTTATTTACCCTTCTGTACATCATATATCAGGTAGAATAAACCCTTAAAGACACATTTAATATTGATGATACTATTGGTCTTACTGAATACCATGTAGGAAATGCAGTACATTGAAATTAATTAGTGCTATGTGTTGATTAAACATTAATAAAAAGGGTTTGTTACATGCAAGAAACAAACCTGGAGTCCTTTAACCACTTTGCCACTGTAATACAAAGAAAAGGCATGGAGGCAGCAGGTTTAATAAAGCTGTTCAACTGCATTGCAAATGATGTAAACAAGGCACTGTACATGTAGGACTTAAAAGGAATTTGGCATTCAAGATAGGTCATATTGTTTTTCTCCATGTGGAAATTCTCCTAGCTTGGGAGAGCTATCAGCAGTTTGCACTGTACTTCTAGAGAGTCTGTCTCAGATTTAGAGAAATTGCTTTACTGAAAGCTTGATAATTGGGGCAGCTTAAGAATGATCTACACCTGTTATAAGAAATGCGTGCTTCAAAGCATTAGCTTGTGCATCAATTTAATTGTGAAACTGTACAAGAAGGGCTGCATAGGAAGCATAACTACCAAAAATTAGTATAATTGATTACTGTGATAGGGAAAGATTACATTGTATAAATATGTGTAAAAATGAACAAGATAGCATTTGATAGATAAAACATAATGAAAAATCTGTATAGTAGATAGTGATATGCCTGCCAAAGTAATTTGCAAATTATTTGCCTCCAGTAGATGGAATATATACTGCAGACAATTCCTATCTAAAAAGTATTAACTGTAATCAGTAAATTAATGAAAACTGAACAAAAGGTAAAGAGGTGAAGATGTGATCAATAACCTAAGCTGCTCTCCTTTAAATTATTTCAATACATGAAGTGAAGCTTAAAGGTCATTGAGTTATTTAAATTATGGCTTTATTCTTACTTATTTCAACACATAAAGTCAAGCTTAAGAGTCATTGATTTATTTAGATTATGGTTTTATTTTTACTTATATAATTCATTCCATTATGTTGATATTTGACACATGATAACTAAACTTATTTTTCTGTTGCTCTGAGCTTGTTGCAGACTTCAATTAATATTCATATATAACATATGCTTGGGAAATGCAGTAAAGGTTGAACAGCAGAAATTTATAACACTGTACCTGCTAAATTTAAATGAAACTCTTTTTTGTATGTCAGAATTGTATGCCCATTTCTACTCAGTAATTAATTCATAATGCCTTATAAATGTTACAAATCACTTAACGCCTTGTAACATCTAACTTGTATCAGTTTCTTTTCACATTAATCAAATTATATATTTCCAAAAGATTAAGAAGTGTTAAGCCTTTGTTCCCAAATTTTTTTTTTTTTTTTTTTTTTTTTTTGGTATTGATGAATCAATAATTTCGCCTTTTCACACTTGACAAATGATGAAATCCTTTCTTAAAAAGTTATATTTGGCTTTTTCGCCTCATGAATTGAATTGTGTGATTTCAATGCCAACAAACTAATAAAGTTCTTTTCACAAGTTTTGCAGGTATATGGCTTTTCACCTCCATGAATAAATTTATGTCTTTTTAGATTAGACAAATCAGTAAAGCTCTTCTCACAAATTTCACATTTGTAAAGCTTTTTACTCTCATGTATCAAATTATGTAATTTCAAAGAAGACACATGAATAAAGCTCTTCTCACAAATTATGCACTTGTAAGACTTTTTACCCTCGTGTATCAGATTATGTCTTTTCAAAGATGACATATGAGTAAAACTCTTTTCACATACTACACACTTGTGAGGTTTGTCACCCTCATGTATCAAATTATGCCTTTTCAAATCTGACAACTGAATAAACCCTTTCTCGCAAGTTAAACATTTATGAGGCTTTTTACCCTCATGAACCAAATTATGCAATTTCAAGGATGACACATGAGTAAAGGTCTTTTCACAAATTCCACATCTGTGAGGTTTTTTACCCTCATGCATAAAATGATGTCTTTTCATATCTGACAACCGAGTAAACCGCTTCTCACAAATTTCACACCTGTAAGGGCTTCTATCCTCATGTAACAAATTATGTGATTTCAAATCTGACACCCGAGTAAATCTCTTATCACAAATTTCACACTTGTGAGGCTTTTTACCTTCATGTATCAAAATATGCAATTTCAAATGTGAGAAATGGGTAAAGCTCCTCTCACAAATTACACACTTGTAAGGCTTTTTGCCGTCATGTATCAAATTATGTCTCTTCAAATGTGATAACCGAGTAAACCCCTTCTCACAAATTTGACACTTGTGAGGTAGTTTACCTTCATGTACAAAATTATGCAATTTCAAATCTGACAACCGACTAAAGCTCTTTTCACAAATTTGACACTTATGAGACTTTTTACCCTCATGTATCAAAGTGTGCCCTTTCAAAGGTGATGACTGTGTAAAGATCTTATCAAAAATATTACACTTTTGTGACTCTTCTCCCTTATGAATCAATAAAGTGCTACTATACATTTTTCCATCACTACATCTGTCAGCTTGATCTGAGTGAGGTTTTTCTAAAGATGGTATTTTTGTGACCTCCCCTTCTTGATTTTCACGTTCACCGAAACCGTTTCCATAACTGAAGCTGGTTATTTTCATTGAAGCTTCAGGAGGGGACAATGGTGAACCACTGCTATCATCAGAAATTGCTTGTGTAAATAATCTGAAATGTAGGATTTTGCATTAGATAGAATAATAAAAGGGAACTAAATTTCAAAAGAGAATCTGATATGTTAACAATCATTAACTTGAAATAAGCTAATCTGTAATATTACTATGCAATTAAACAGTATTTTGAAAAGCATTTGAAAATTTACGACTTAACAATTACACTTAGATGCAATGCAAATGCATTTTATACATAAACAGATTTGGTACATAAAATTAGACATAAAGAATTGTGTTCTAATAAAAGAAGAATTTTAAAAAGGACAAGGAGCAACAGACAGATGGAATTTTGTGAAACATGGCAATACCAATGGCAGAGACATGACAAGCCCTGAGTGGTGTGTGCCACAGGTGTGACCAACCAGGACACCTAGCGATAGATTGAACGTCAATGGAGCCCATTATCACCTATACCTCAAATGACTTTGAGTGCCCTATGTAGAAGAGTTGACAACAGCTTCATCACAGGCAGCTGGTTACAGGAAAGCTTTACCACTCACTGGTAGACACAGATGCAACCATGAATGTAGTCAGATCTGATGTGGCAAAGGATCTGCCCACCTGAAAGCCCAGTCGGCTGTACCACAAATATTGATGGCACTGGGTGATATCTTACCTGTGGAGCAGGTCCTGCTGGAATTTGCATTAGGATGGACAACTGTGAGCCTAAGGATATTTGTTGTAAAGGTGACTGAAGATGTGATACTGGGACTGAATGCCTTCAGTAGCCCCAAGGTGCTGGTCGACTTTTGGCTGAAGATCTTGCCACTCAGCCAAGATGGGAGCTCTGGAGTCCTCATCAACATCCTGGGATCTTCAGGGTATTCCTGAGAGGTGTTGTAGGTATGTCTGCAAGAAGCGAGGTGGTGGTGGTGGTGGTGGTGAAGGCCCACCTGGAAGTCAATGTTCAAGAAACCTTGAACTGAACCAGAAAACACCATTGAATGGATTATGTATTGCCAAGGCATTGTTGTCTTGTCAGAAGGAACAGCCCATGAGACTAATGAACCTATTGGATGCTGACCAGGATATCCAGGCTAGAACAGAGCTAGGGAAGTGTGAGCAGCAACAAGTACATAGCCATGCAAAGGATCTGACCAGCCAGCATATTTGCAACACCAGGGACCTAGATGAAAGACTTGCTGTAGAGGGTGGCCAAACAATCAGACGACCAGCATCTACTTAGTCATTACCACTCTTTAGCAAAGAAAACAGTGATTATGGATGCACTGACTGAGTACATCATAACATTGACATCAGAGATGCCTCACCTATCTGGCAACCACCAAGATGTGTTCTGCAGGCAGAGGTACAAGACATGCTGTCAGACATGCAATCTAGAAGAATTTCTGTAGAGTCTGACAGTCATTGGTGCTCCCCTGTAGTCTTGGACACATTTGCTGCTGCTCAGTGGCTCAAAACTTTGGACTTGAAATTGTTATGCTAGTAATTGGTCTTAGATCCCAAAGACTTGACAAAGACTTTGGGATTGTACGGTTATACCCTTTGGCCTCGGCAATGCAACAGCCACTATCCAACACCTAATGGAATAAGTAATGAGAGGGTTTAATTACACCTGGCTGCTACATCTGGATAACATCATCATCATAGCCACAACTTCAAAGACCATCTCATGGACCTGGTCAAGACACTGCAAAGGCTGCAGGCAGCTAACCTGAACTAAGAAAGTTCCAACTCTTCTGCAAGGAGGTGAACTATTTGGACCACATAATCTCATCATCTGATATAGATCCAGAGGATTGAGCAGTGCGATACTGTCCTCATTCGAAAGACAAATAGCTGCATAGTTTCCTGGACTGCAGCTACTACCACTGATTCATCAAGAGGATTCTCCAATATAACGTAACCCCGCCCCCTTCTGATGGAGGAGTATCGACCTTACTCATGGAGAGAAGAGAAGAGCATTTCAGGTGCTTAAGCCAACCTCTGCATTATGCCTACTGTCAACTTCACTGTGGACACCAATGCCAGAAACAGTGACATTGGAGACTTTTTATTCCAGGTCCATGATGGCCAAGAGCATCCTTTTCTGCCTACAGTAAGATGCTCTAGAAGGCAGAACAGAACTACTATGTTACCCTGCGAGCACTCCTGGCAGTAGAGAAGATGCTGGAACACTTCCACAAGTATCATACAGCTGTATAGTGAGTCATTCCACCTAAGGGATGACCTCTCCACTCTCACCTGTCGGACTTTAAGAACCTGGAAGGCCAGAGAGCCCAATGGGTCCAGAGGCTGCAAGAGTACAATTTCACATCAAAAAGGAAGGAGCCACAACAATGCGGATGCCATGTCAAGACAACCATGGTCAGAGGAGTGTGGCCACTGCACCAACGTTGAGGAAAAAGAGTGCACCAGAACTGTCCAAGTCATTTAGGCAGTGTCTGCAGCTAAATGGGATAGCACAAAACTGAGGAGGGAACAGCTGGCAGATATTCACTTCTAAGTGAAGTGAAGATAGGGATTGGACTTAACTGGGAAAATATTGCACCCAGAATTAGCGTGTACAAGTCCTAATGGGCCCAATGGGACTCATAAAAGACCAACAAAGAAGTACTGTTTGATTACTGGAGTCACCTGATGGGAAGACCCAGAGCTCATCCTCCCATGGAGCAAGGTCATGGAAGTCTAGGAGGAAATACATGCAGGGACATTTGGCACCCAATTAAACCACTGACAACCCCTGTCAATGGTACTACTGGCTATAACTATGAGCAGATGGTGAGAGGTGCCACTGTCAAATAAATAAATGGCAAGTTATTTATGGACTTAACTGCTGTGGTTCTCAGAGTCCCATTCTATATTGGGCATGAAAGACCACTTGAAGCCATGCTAAAGATTTTTAAGCCTGAAAAAATCCACTGCCCTCTGCCAGGTTGCCAATGTCATGTAGATGCAGCAAGTTGTGGCCTACAGTCCAGGAGCCAGTGTTATATGCAGCAGTATTATGTTATGGGAGTACCTTGCGAATGCATAGCCATTGACATAGCTGGCCCATTCCCTGTTAAACAATGGCAACAAATATCTTTGTCACCATGGGAGGGCATTTGAGGAAATTTGTGGCAATCACCAGAGAGATTGGGATATGATGGTGCCCCTTTTCTTGCTAACCTACTGTTCTTCAACCCATTCAACACATGCCAGTTTATGGTATTTAAACTGGGAGTTAATCATGGAACACATCCCTAGCATCCTTTTAAAACAACAGTTTCCTACACATGGACATGTAACAGTAATAGGGGAGGAACAAAACAATTTCAAATCTGTAAAATGTTTGTATACAGGCTCAAAAATAGGTACATTTCTTTAAATCTAAAGCAGAATGTCACATGTAATTAAAAATGATGGATCGCTGATTCCCTTGGGTTTTTTTTTTTTCTTTTTTTCTTTCTTTCAAGCTTCACCAATGATATGTTGGCTTATTTTGTCATCAGAGGCTTCCAGCATTTACAGTACTTATCATAGTTGAAATGTTGAGATTTTTCACTTGCAATTTGAAGATTAGGACATTTCATTTTAAATATGCAATACATAAGTTTAGTTTCTTCCAAAAATCATTTACAGCACTTATTATGGTTGAAATAATGAAATCTTTCACTTACATTTGACGTTTAGATCATTTAATTTTGAGATGATATCTGCCAAGAAATCTAATTCGTGAAGTTCTCATCAAGTTATTACAATATTACCCAGGCGATGATTTATAAAGTATATCACCTCCACAATACTGCAGAATCATCCAGAGCTTTCCCCCTACTAAGTCATCATACATCTGCAGGAAGAATTATGTCACCAAGCTCATAATCTGTTGTATTCAAAAGATTGGTACCATGTAGAAGATGACCTGATGCAATTTACTATACCCATTACAATTTTCATGACATGGTCAAAATTCAAAACCTTTGTGCATAAAACTTTCTGGTGGTAAATTCAGTGGTAAGAAAGAAATTTTGGAAATTAATAATTTTTAGCACAAAGAGCAAGAAGCCCATTACTCTTTCCATCTATTGTTATAGCAACAAGTTTAGAGAGTGAAATGTTACTACTTTTCGCAATTTTCAGGAATGCATTAAATATGTCTTCTACCAAGGTACATTCATGAAGCACCTTTAGAAATTCCTCTTTAACTGTACAGTCAGGAAAGACTTTTCTAATAAATAAACACACCTGTTCCAAAATAGCATCAGTGCCCTCATCAAACTGAAGCAAAAAATATTCACACACTTTTGGGCCCTAATATAATTGAAATTCTAAATATCTGTTCAACATGTCTAGCAACAGTTCGATGAGACCATTGCAGTCCTTTTACAGAAGATGTAAGTGCAGATTTATCTTTGTGACCATCAAACCGAGATTCCATGGCACTAATCACTGTTTCTTTAATAACTTCCTGTCATTGAAAGTTTCCTTCCTTTTCATTAAAACATGATAGAAAATGTAAGAGACCATTGTCATGTTACTATAAATACACTTTGTAAATACACTAAGCTGTAATATTAGTTTACATCAAGTCCCGGATTTTGTGTTTTCATAATTTAGAATTAAGGGGAAACTCACTGTTAAAGTTTGTGTGATTAGTTGAAAAATTATGATCTACATAGTTTTTCCTGGTAAGAAACACACTACTGTTACATGAGAAACTCCAGGATTTTCCTCTGAATTCCACAAAGCAATACTGCTCATACTAATCACTGTTAAAACTGTAAGTTCTTTGTCCTTACCCATATTATATAAGAACATATTCAAAACAAGACAAACTGAGCCTACATTCAGAATCTTTTAAATTACACTGAATGTTTATTTAAAACCTTGACTCCTTTATTCACTATTGGTATAACTATAAATCAACCAATCCCTTTGCTTGCTATCTCTTCAAACAACAATGTTTAAAGGGAGTCTACTTACTGTTTGTGATAAAGCTCTGTTGGGATTAGTCTCCAATTCCTAAAAACTAAGGTTTATTATTTAACAAGGGAAGTAATGAGTACAGCTTTGAGGGTATAAAAGCAAGTTTCATAGTCATAGGAGTATACTGTGAAGATGTTTGAAAAGAAGTGATTTTGTGCTGAAATTTGATTTAAGGTTAGAAATTTTCAGAGTAAAAATTTGGCTCATGAAGGGCACCAGAAAATCACATGCATCTGCAAGTGTCACATTAGACAGGGCTGAATTATAATCTAGCCCTATTTGCTTAGCTGGGGGAATACATCTTGGGAATTGCTGAATAACTTCCTCAATGAAAACAGAGAAGAATAACTGCAAATTACACTTCTGCAGGAACAATAGAAATTTGAATGCTAATGTTAAGAGCTGATCAGCAGTAAGTCAGCAAGAAAACTGATACCCTAATATTTCAGACCCTCTGGTGATTGGTCACCACTTTACTTAGGTATTCTTATGTCTGATCAACCGCATCTGAAAGGAGGTGTGCACATCCTGTGCACTCCAGTACCTCCCTCATCAAGTTGATATCCTGATCACTGTTGTGCTCTAATGGTACTCTCAAGTGGCAGAACAATTCCTCCATGAGACATTTTGTGATGTTCTTGGCCTCCTAGTTAAGAATGGCATACACCTCTGGCAACTTGTTTTAGCTATGCTACCTATCAGTGACTCAATGCGGTACTGGAAAGTGAATATATGCCATTCTCTTCTGACCTTATTTTTGGACTAAATTCCAGAGTTGAGAGTGTTCCAGGCACGTCAACATCCTGCACTTTGTCTGTTTTAGGATGGCAATTCTGTCTTGGACCCTGATGCCAGCAATAGCAGTATAGTGGCATACTATCTCAGGTCCAGGAAGGACAGGAGCAGGTGATAGTGTACTAAGGCAAGACACTCTCTAAGACAAAACAATTACTGTAAGATCTCCTGGCAATAGTGAAGGTGCTAGAACACTTTCACAGTAGCCAAGTAGCCATTCCACCTAAACACTGACCACGCTATCTTCACTTGGTTGATGAGATTTAGGAACTTAGAGGGTCAGATAGTCAATTGAGTCCATGGGCTTAAACTTTACTTGCATCATAAAGGAAGGATCCACTCCAATTGTGGATGTCATGTCAGGAAGACCCCCTCCACAAGAATATGGCCACTGCACTAAGACGGTGCCTAAACATGGCTGAATAGCCAGAAATGAGGATAGATCAGCTGGCAGATGCTTAAGGGCTCTCCTAAGAGAACTGTAAGTAGGTACTAGGCCAAGCTTGGAAGAAATCAGACTCAGGAGTAATGTATAAGCCCTATAGGCCCAGTGGGATTTGCTAAAGATTAAAAAAAGTGTGTTGTTCAAAATTTGAGAATTGCTTGATGGGAGGGCCCAAATAAAAGCTGGCAGTACTTCTGGGGACTTAAGCATGAGACCTTGATCAAATAATGGACAAGCAGTGTCAAAGGTTCTATTGGTTGAGACTAGTGACAAAAGCTGAGAGGCAGTGGCAACAATGTCTTGTTTCTGTGACAAGTCACAGCCCTCAGACCAGGAACCAGAGTCACAAGCAGCAATACAATGTAGGAGCATCCTTTGAATGCATCATCACTGATGTAATATCTATGACTATACTATGATATACTAGAGACACCTGATGGAAATGCACACAAAAGCTATTGTGGCAATCACAGGAGGTAGACATAGGGGTGATAGACTTCTCTATTTGGCCAACTGGCCAGCAGGAATATAATGTGAAGGCTATTCTATGAACTCAGCTGGTTTTCAGGCTTCAGCCAGCAAACTTCCAAAATGATCTGAACTGAAATCACTTTGCTGACTGTGTGATGCAATAACCAAGTCATAAGACAGACCCTCATAGTTTAATATTGTAATAAAATATACACATGTGCTTCACAAAAACTTTGCTTACGCAGAACTAGTTACCCATGTGTATTGCATGCATAGTCAATTGCTTTGACTGTTGGATTCAACCTGATGATCCTTGATGCCTGACTACCCTCCCTACCATGTTGGCTTGATGAACCTCATTAATGGGATTTCTTTGAATGGACGGTCAAAATTCATGAGGTGCATTTCATGTTTCTTCATGTTTATCTTCTCCCAAGTGTAGAGTTTTCCTGTCCATTGTACATTTTTAAAAGATGGATGTTTTGTTCAATTTTATGTCAAGTTATTCCAAAAGTGACCCGATAATGCAGACTTTTCAGCTTGCGCATTTTTAATAATCCTCATATGTTCTTTTTGTTCTGCCAATATATACCTTGTTGTTATGTTGCATGAGTTTGTTGAAGTTTTCTGTATGATGTGTTTAATGTCTCCAAGCCTGCTTGATGGAGGGATTGAACAAACAAACCAAAAACAAAACACAAGTGTATACATGAGAATGATTTTCTCATACTAGGCCAAATTGACTAGATATAGCAGACGCAGCAGCGACATGTAACAGCAAAGTATTATCATATCACAGTGAAGTAACAGTTCTAAAGTGGCAGCTAAGTTATTGAAAACCCTGTGCAATTATAAACAGTATTGATTGCCACTTTTTAAGCTCTGCCTTCTATTTGCTTAAGTATTACAGCACTGCCCTCTCATAATATTTCTAGGGAATAAAATGTAACCTGCCAATGTTTTACATATATTCTACGTAGAGCAACAATGTAGAGCAACAGCAACATAAATAGTTCTGTTTCTATGTAACTTCTCTATAGAGTACACTCAGCAATTATCCAGATATGAATAAACACAGTACAAGGAAAAATAAAAAAAGTAAACAGTAAAAAAGCAACTGGTATCGATGAAATTTCAGCAGAATTGGTAGGGTGTGGAGCTTAGGATTACTAGCCAACATTGTAAATGCAAGTATTTGAAGGTAATAGCATATCAAAGAATTGGAAAACAACCACTGTGTATCATATATAAGAAGAAGGGCAATATGAGCAACACAGCAAATATAGGGGAATTAGTTTATCTGTTCCAGGCAAGATTTATACCAAAGTTTTGGAAGAAGGATCCCAAAATACACAGAAGATAGAGGAAAGTATTCAGATCATAGACAAAATAAGAAAACAGTAGATAACGTTTTTGTAACCACATTAGTAAAGAAATGCTTAGCACAGAAGCCAGGAAGATTAGGCATGTTAATTTCAGACTTTGAAAAGGCTTTCAATACTAATAATCAGGAAGCATTATGCTTTAAATTCAGTAAGAATGGAGCAGCCTTATTAAAGTCACACAAAGAATACACACCAGTTATGATTTCTGCATAAAAATTATGAATAATAAATAACCAAGAGTATTTAAAATAATATATATTTATAACAAGGTTTTAAGTTAAGCCCTGTATTATTTAATTTGTTTATAGATGTTATGGAAGCAATAGAAAATGAGAATGTGCAGTGCCAATAATTAATAATAATGGAAGACCTGGTTTGTTATTCAACATGATTTAGTTGCTGCAACTATTTTCAATGTAGGAATAGTTAAATCAATCACTGTAACAAGAAGTTGTTTGAGAGAAATGGAGGATAAAAATTATTTTAATAAAAAAATGACGGATTTAGTAAATGCTAAACAGCTGGGGCAAGATCAGACATGTTAGAGGCAAATGAAAGAAGCTGAGGTAGTCAAACATTATTATTTAGGAATAAGAATAAACAGTAAAAGTAGCTGGAGTGAGGAGAAGAAAATGATACTAGCTAATGGGAAACTTGTATTAAAGGCTATAAAAGCATGTATTGGCAACAAAGTAGGGATGAAAATAAAAGACCTATGAAATAAATTATATAGCAATAGTTGAGGCAAGAATGCTTTTTGGAGTAAACATTTGGGGATTGCAAGAAGGGGGCTGAATGTAAATATGGTATAGAGAAACTTCTATAAACAAATCTTTGGCTTGCCAAGAGCCTCACAAATAAGTAGAACTAGGAAAAATTGGAAGAAGAGGAAAAATTGTGAAAAGAGTGTTGGAAATATTGGACAAGAATCAGACAGATGGACAAGCACAGTATTATGCATCAGTGTTAATTGGTAAAAGAAAGACTTAGGTCAGAAAGACATTTGGCTAGGGAAGGAAAAGAAAGTTATAGTGAAGACAGGTTTTGGTGATCTGCGACATGGGGAATCATTAAAAAATACTTTCTGGAAAGAAGTTAGATTAAGAACTATAAGTATTGTAAGACAAGAAATATTTGCATATACATATATTTTAATTTAAAAAACTTATTGGGAGGATAATTTCACACTTTTCTCACATTAAAAAATGATGTGCGAATTATATCATCTTTCCTATTACTCAAGGGACATTTCTCTAAATTTGAACTATTTTTAGACATTTGAAATACACTGCACAGTTCAGGCAAGGCCTTCTTTTGCTACTTTGTACCATATGTCAAAATAATTTTCTGTTCTAGTTAACTTTCTTTCCTCTAGAATATACAGGGTGTAAATGAATCTTACTGGTAAATCAATTTGAGATAGGAAACTTAGGTCTACGTATACAAAATATAGACTTTTGTCTTAAAATTGCTAAGTCATATGCACACCACTGATTGTACCAACTTTAACTTTAAGGGGTGTTTAGAAAATAAGAGGAAGAATTTGGAACTGGATTTGGCTTTACTAAATGCTTAATATGATCCAGTTTTGTTTCAAATGCAAACTATACATTTTTTTCTGATTATGATTTATTGATCCCACTCTCTAATTACTTTGAATATGCCTAAGTTGGTAACTTCACTTTATAGACCATTGTGTCTAATCTCACACTGATCAACTAGGAACCATTACTGCCAATAAAATTAGTGGCGTTATTCATTACAACCTGCATATTAAAGGTGATAATTGGCACATAATTTTTAGTGTAAGTAAACTATGATACTCAGTGGTAAAAAAAAAAAAAAAAAAAAAAAGTGGTTACACCTACCAAGGAAAAAAAAAAAAAATTAAGGAATGTGAGACTGAGAAATTCAATAATAAACAAAGAAAAATGTCTGTGTAAAGTAGGAGTGAAATGGCTGAGAAAAATTAGCAAGTAAGACGAAGGAAACATATAATAGTACAAAATAAACTTAAGTGATTTATCTCTAGCAAGGAAGATTTTTCTTACCCCAACATTAGTCTTACCTTGGTGATTTTACTGGAGTGAAGTCCCCAACCTGTAACAGAATAACACAAATGTACAATTTTGCTCAATCATAGTTAAATTTTCTGCATCACACATTTACCATTGAAGAAGTACCAGGTTATTTTTGAATTATTATATGGTATTAGAAATTCTGCAACAAAACACAAAACCAAAATGAAAAAACAAAGAAAAAGTTTATATTACTTTATATAATGGGGTGAAAGAAACCAGAGCAATGGAGAAAATATTAAAAGCTTGGTTTAAATATTAGATAAATGGAAAAAAGAATGCTTAGTAAATGTAAATTAGAATCTATGATTCAGTTGGTCCAGAATGAAGGAATAACTTATCATATATCTACATTATTTTCTCTATCAATGACAAAGTCATGTATGCTAGAGTTCATACAGCTTTTAATTCAAAATTAAAGGTAAGCATATATGCAGAAAATGCAAGACTCTTTCTTTTAATGGAAGCATTCTTATAGTTGCATAATGTTACTAGTGCAAGAGATTGCCAATTCTCCTTTATGCATGTTGTTT
Organism: Hymenopus coronatus; assembly: GCA_030762935.1. Taxonomy (NCBI): domain Eukaryota; kingdom Metazoa; phylum Arthropoda; class Insecta; order Mantodea; family Hymenopodidae; genus Hymenopus; species Hymenopus coronatus. The sequence continues at coordinate 28,279,437 of CM060899.1, read as the reverse complement.
GAATAGATGAAGGGCTCTAAATGACTTTCTCCAAAAATTGCTAACTCATGAAGGATACTACATTTTAAGGCACTATATAATTACCACACTGCATGTTATACCATAGTTGGCTGGGTACAGCCCTTTTTATGTTCTATTTATTCATTAAGAATGGTTGACTTTCCATATTGGATATTATTGGCTATGCTCAAGGTACACGTGAAAACGAATTGAAATGCTTATATTAAAAAATGGGAAAAACAAAAATTTCAAACCTTCCAGCACATCTATTACTTGATATTTGGAAAGTATTAAACTTCAAAATGGAGTATTTTGGAAAAAACTAACATTAGAAACAAAAGTTGAAAAATTGTACATTTGGATGATATCAGCATTTATTTCATGATTCCTTTCTGTTTGTCTGTATTGTTTCATTAGATGTATTTAGATAAAATTGAATTAAACAAATGGGTTTTATACAGTGTTCACAGAAAATCCATCTTATTATTTGCATAAGTATGTTTGACATACTGAAACAGTAGAATTGAACTGATAAATTCAACAGTATAAAAGCAAGAGAGAGCACATCCACTTTTCAGAAAACAGAAGATAAATTTTTAAGTACAGTGTACTATGGACCAAGATGATTTTCTTGAACATGTTATTGCAACCTTGGAAAATGCTGAACTTATGAACGTTTTCCATTTATCCAAAGTTTTGTTTTTGATTTAGACTGTGCTCTTATTCCCTCTCACATGGGCATGCCAAACAGATACTTTTTTCTTCTCCCCCCCTTTTCATTATAACTGAAGGTATTTATTTCTTGCGAACTCTCAAAACTGAATTTTGAGTGAAGTATATTACTTCCTCTATTAACCATATGTAGAGGAAATAAAAATCTCTGAGATATACAGGAAGACAGCTGCAAAGAATAAATTACATTTTTCTACATCTTGTAACCTCTTTGTATGGAGAACTTGTAACCCCCAGGCCCACGTACCCTGTAAAAAAAAATAAAATGTAAATGGTGTGTTGGACGCTCTTTTACTGCTATGGTCCTCAGCGACCCATTCTATACTGGGTGTGAAAGACCGCTTAATTTTTCTCAGAGGCCTCTCTATCAGGCTTGAGGTTCTTTTACGTTCCGTAAATCTACGACACGGGACCAACGGCTTTACTTCCCTTCCAAAGGAAGTCATGCTAAGGATTTTACGACCAAAAAATATCCATTGTCATCTGCCAGGTTTGAACCCGCTGCCTTGGGTATATGAAGTTAGCATGGTAACCACTACACCATGGAGGGAGACACGTAGCTTGTAAATCAGATGACTGAGGAGCAGAGAGAGTCTGGACCATGGAAATGGCCTGTTATTTATGGACGCTCTTTAACTGCTTTGGTTCTCAGCATCCCATTCGATATTAGGCGTGAAAGATCGCTTAATTTTGCTCAGAGGCCTCTCTTATCAGGCTTGAGGTTCTTTTACGTGCCATAAATCTACGACACGGGACCCACAGCTTTACTTCCCTTCCGAAGGAAGCCATGCTAAGGATTTTTATGCCCGAAAAAATCCATCGTCCTCCGCTGGGTTTGAACCTGCGACTTTGGGTATATGAAGTTAGCATGGTAACCATTACACCACGGAGGGCGATATCTGGACCATGGAGATATCAGGACGGGTGATCATAATGAAATTACTGTGAAATACATGAAAGTAAAGCTGATTATGAGCAATTTGTAGAATGAAAGGCAGGAGAACTGGAGGACTTGAGGAAGCCTGTTCAATCTTTGTTTTGTCCACCACAAATTCCACACGTAGTACCAAGGCATTGAACCTGCAGTGGCCTGGTGAGAGGTGAGTAGTCCAACCACTCTGCAAACTGGGATTTTCTACACAAATGACCCAGTTGTTGAAGTGTATTGATTGGGCTTGTAAACAAGTGAATACCTGCCAGCAAAAGCATTGTAACCTTCACTTTTATAGAATGCTGAATTTTCACATATAAACGTTGCATGTGGTAAGAGTGAGGCATGTGGGAAGTTATATTGGCAAACATGAACATTATGTGCCTTTTATCTTTTGTTTTAATTTCGCTATGGCTTGCTCGGATGCAGAAATTTATTTGTTTCTCTCCTAAAAACTTTGCATTTTGAGAGTTACGCTTTTGCTGGCATGTATTCAAGTATCTAAAGGATTAATATTTTGTAGTCTACATATTCTAATCACATTTACAATAATAACATTGACCAAAGTAATAAATTCAAATGTGTTTCCAGATGAATTGGTTTGCTCATAATCCAGTTGTGTCTGAATATTTTCTACAGAACATTCTGTTCTATTTATAAAGAGAGAGTAGCAATCACACTGTAAATATTATATTTATTATCTTAAGTATTCAGAAACTTCACAAATATATATATATATATATATATATATTATAAAGAAACTTTTGATAATTAGTTCATCATTGTATTGTATTTTCCCTGCGAATGCACTGAATAAAACACTTGCAAACAATGGAAATGGTGAACTAGAGGTATCCACTATCTTCAATTCTTATTATTTTTGTATTATATAATTAAAATAGTATTAAGTAACGAAAATAAAAATAAAAACTGCTAACAAAGTAGCCTTCTATATAACCTACCTCAATGCCACTACAAACAGATGAAGCTTCTGCTTTCAGCCACCAAGATTCTGCTTTAATTCCAATTTTGTTATCCATTTTATGCTCATTATTGCATTTCTTAACATTCATTTCACTTTCCTCAGGAAGCAATTCTCTCTTTTTCTGTGAAAAAATGTCTGCTAAGGCAGTCTCTGATTTAATTTCTGCTTTAATTGTCACGTCACAAATATCATCCAGAACTATATCATTGCTGGCTGTCTTTATTGTACCATTCTTGGTAAAATCCTCTCTTTCACTCCATGAGGCTCTGTCCTCTGAGATAAAATTTTCTTCCTTGACTTGTATTTTGGTATCCATTTCAGAGCTGTTGCTGCATTTCATGGTGCTAAGCCTGTGGAAAATAAACACATAATGAATGGCAGAACAATGCTAAATGAAGTGCATGATCATGAGACAAGACTACTGTATACAGCTGTGTTATGTACTTATAACTGCACCACTCTCACTTTCCTCTTTCAGTAATTGGTTCAACTTGATGGCTTCTAAAACCATAATTTCAGTAACTATATGGTCCTGAGACAGGATACTGTATATAGTTGTGCTGTGTGTCTGTTAATGCCCCACCCTCACACTCCTTAAACTGCTCTTCTAAAACCATAAATTGAATTTCTTATGTTGCAATAAATATAAGACTACAACGATAGAGGGTCATTATACTTAGCAACCATGTACCTTGGTCGTAGTCGACCACTACTTCCCTCCTGACTTTTTTTCCCCAAGTGTACCTACTTATGCATCAAAACAAATAGGAGCGAAAAATTAAGGATTGCAAAAATTCTTTAATGTAAAGGGCAGTTTTGGGTGGGGATTTTCCAGAAAATCTGTGTATTACATCCTTGGAAGATATTTAATGTAAATACCAAGTTAGATATTTAACCAACTTTTCATTTCTGAGTTAGGTTACTCACAGACACACAGAAACCTTTTTCTATTCTTTTTTTATTCAGAGATCCTCAAATTATGTATTTCCAGTGAAATCTCTGTATGAAATTTTTGAATGGAACACTTTCTCTACCTATGTACATTGTAAATGGTAGAGAAAGTAAAAATGTAAAATAATATATAATACCATTCTTACATTAAATTTGCTTTTAATTTGTCAATAAATATTTAATCACATATGAGAATTATCCAGAAAGTAATTAACAATTTGCCAAACTAAATAATAATGAAAGATATCAACAAAAAAACTCATTTATAAAGCAACAGTACCTTATTCTATTTTTCAACATAATCTCCATTCTGTCAATACATGTATTGTCATATGATACCAGCCTTTTTAATGTGCATGTTATACTTGTCTATTCTCAAAGAATTTATTCACTTTTTTGTATGCATAAAATGTTCTGTCAATTGAATTCTATAGGCAAATAATGTAGGTGTATGGTCACAATGCAATGAACAAATCTTTAGTAAGGAAATGGTGCATAATTTACTAGTAATCTCAAGGAAGAACCAATGCACACACAAAGACCAGGGTGGAAGTTCAATTATTATGAAGGAATTCAAAGCAAATGTTGATAAAAGAATTCAGAAATTCAGTTTTTCACTTTGGACTCCTACATAACAACTTGAGGAAATGATTTCCCAACTGATGAAGACTTCGAAGTGGCAGTGGCATTTTGGCTCAGATCTTTAGTAATGGAATAGTATAACATTTGCATTGAAAAACCATCTTGATAGCAATAACTATTATATTGAAATATACAGTAACTTTGTAAACCAAATATCATTTTGATATCTTTTGTTATTTAGTTGTGCCAAAAAGTTCATTACTTTCTAGATGATCCTAATACAATCCAGGTTCTAATTACGACTTACACACTATGTTATGTCCGGCACTGTGTCAATCTGCTGTAATGATTAGGTATGCAGAAACCAGGGACAGCTGCTGCCACAGTACTCAGCCAAGTTACCAGTGGGTTACCTGAAGGCTGTTTTAAGATGTTCCCTGTCTGGCAGGGATGTAACTGGAAGAATGGCCTTCTTAATATAGGATGCTCCTGTTGAGTCAGCATGTTCCAGCACGATTCCTGAAAGGCATAGTTTTGCTAAATTTGTATAATAATCATTTTTCTACCCAGTGGTTAACATCTAGAACAGCCACAACCGCATGAATGTGCCATTTGCTTACATTGCAGTGACATTGGTATTAATCCATTAGCTCATTGGCAGTGAACGACCCCCTTAAGGCTATGCTTTATCAGCTGTGAAGTCAATGGAGTTCATATTGAAAATCTATCAATATTTGAACAAACAATACAGGGAGATAAAAATGACTAACATAAATAGAAGATTTCATTGGAAATATATGTTTTGGGGTGTCAGGAAGCCGAAAAATTAGTATTTTTAGAAAATAGTCAATGTGTTGTCTGTGATAGTGCATATCACAAATGCAATAGTTGATAGTTAAACTCAGCAGTTTGCAATGAAGCAACATAAAGATATTCAGGAAAATCTTCCCTCTCTAAACTATTCTATACATTGAACATTTTTCGTGTTGAATTTCTCAAAATTGGGTCTCAATGATTTTGATTAAAATATTGTGATCACAAGAATTGCTATCAGCATGAGCAGTCCCTCACCTGGCCTGACTACATGCACCTATTGTTTCGATTGGCTGCTGTTCATCAGTAGCAAATAATGAACATGCAGAGATCATTGTCACTTCTCTGAGTTCAGCAAAAGAATTCTCAACATAGTCATATCTTCAACATCCGAAAGATTTATTCTGGGCTATGAGACATATACAAGACAAGTACCTGGCTGGAGAAAGTGAAAACGTAAAAGCAGTCAAGAAAGTGAATGAGCCAAAAGTGAAGAATGAACACAGTGAATAAGTGGACAGTTGAGACAATAAAAAGATAAGGATATTTTTTGACAATAAATAGAGAGGATGTTTTTTATAAAGCTCAATACTCCAAAGTAGCAATGCAATGTTTTTAAGAATATCTTCCACTCCCAACTATTGTTTCTATGGAAAATGTTATATATGTATTACCAAATTTTACCCACATTTAATTCTTTCACTTTTTGTGCACATTTGTGTTGTAGTTTAGATATGTTTTACTATTACTTTTATTTATACTTTTCATTAGTATTTTCATTCATTAACATTTGAGTTATTATGCAAGTTAATGCATACTTCCCCTTTATTTCCGCTTATAGAATACACACACCACTAATTTTTCACAAGTATTCATTGCAAGCGAGAGCCATTGCTTTTCAACCTTGTTTACTTATTGGAAAACACACATTTCAACATAATTTATATACTATATTCCACTCTTGTTTAAGCTTTAGTAATTTTGCATTGTCATATTGGTAGTGGCTGGCATCCAGCAAATACACAGTTCTAATGTTGGTACTTCATTTCATGGTTTGCACAATTGCCACAGTAAATAAAGCCATGACACAGAATTTCCCAAGTGTGTAATATGAATAAATAATATGAAAATGTATTAGTCCAATACTGTTATGCCTAAAGCCCCTGTAATTCTATCAACATATTATTTCTACATTTGTTCTCACCATAATGTGGTTCTATAATATTTGCACATTTCTCAAGCCTATTTTCTCCTTTAAGTGCAACAAAACTTACTTATATTAGAGTATATGGTAAATGCTTTGGTTTGTTACAATAACTTCCATTGTTTCCCTAGCTTTCCAACAATTAAAGTGTTGAAATCATTCCCAGGTGGCATTCATATAGCAAAATCCAGAACTACCAACACTTCCTAATTTAACTTGTTGCTAGACATTAAATCCTGAGTTTCCCTAGTTTTCTGAAAGATAACATATGTGATGTTAGTATTCAGAAATTTGAGATACCAGATTAGGATAACAAGTTAGAATAGGCTAGATTATTCTTGTTTGTTTTTTTTTAATTAATAAGCTTCAGTTTCGATTCAATTGAGTTAGCTTAGCTGTTTATATATGCAAATTAAGGAATATATCACATTAAAGAACAAATCTCAGAAAAAAAATCCACTAAACTTTAGACGTTTTCTTGGCACCCCATACATATCTCAGGTGAGTTACATTCTCGACCACATACATGGCAGGTTATTAATTGCATTCCAGTCAAAAATTTGATGCTAGGATTTTGCTGAAAATACAGAAGAATCCAGAAGAATGCAATTGAAAGAAGTCAATGTGTTTATGTAACAATTATGACTAAGATAACTCAAAACTGAGAAATCCATTAAATATCAAACCTAATATTTATAATTGAGCATCTTTTAAGATAGCAGCAAAAAGATTTTCAAGAAAATTCACCTAACCCAAACTACTCTTTACATGGACAATGTTTAAACATTTTTGAGATTCAAAAATGACTCCATTATTCAGTTTCTTAAACTACTATATATTTAATATATTTACATGCAAAATAAAATACATATCTTAAAGTTTCTCAGAACAGCATATGAAGTACCCTTTATTCTTTAATTTTGTATAAATGTGTATGATTAGAAAACTGCAACAGAAAAAAAAAGGCTGCAGCCTCAGATCGATGACTGGACATAGCTCAGGGATTTACAAAGAACAAACTGCAATGAACCACTAGGTTAAGCAACATTCTCTCAGCATATATATATATATTTTTTTTGCCGATGTATGACTACATTTTGCCCTATATAATTGAGGTTGTCAAAAAGTAATGAGGGTATGTAATACAACTTCAATTGGGCAACATCTTGTACTCAATTCATTCCTTGTAACTTTAGGATTATATTGGCTATACCCTGTACCACATTCCGTAAATAATTAACAAATATAACATTGACACCCATGAAGAGGATTGATTTTTGGGGCAGTGGCCATTTATGCTACAAATAGCAAGTGCAAAGACTCCAAAAAAATCACTATTACTAATAATACTACAGTTGTCATTAGGAAATTTAAAGATATTACAGCATTTCTCCTTATTTGACAAATATCCACTGAGTAGAAATTTGAACTTACCTTTACCTGATTTTGTAAACTACCATCAACATACTGCCATAGCTCTACAACAGATATAAGTGATCCATCGTTTTTCCACAAATTAAAATATAATACAGGCACACCATAACTTGTGCTATACAACACATGATATTCTCCCTTCAGGTGATGTATTTGTTCTGCTCTCACTTCACTGATGTCATGTAATATTTCGTCTAAATCATCGTCACTACCGAACTCAATTCCATTGTTTTCACTGACTTCATTTCTATTTACCTGCACCAAACATTGCTTAGAAAGATATGTGTGTCCAACATCGCCAGAACTTTCTTTCATTATCCAGTTATCTCCAGTTTCTATGGATACACTTAATATTTCTTTCGCGTAGATTAGAAAATCCTCCCAAGTCATTGACCCTTCCATGCGGCAGTATAATCATCTCACAAAAAATATAATGTTAAACACCTATTCACCGTCTATTTAAAAATACTGACTAATAAGAATAAAAAATATAAGGAGTAGGGAAGTCTTCTGCCAGGTAAACTGCAGGCGTGGTCGTAGTAGTCTGAACATTACCAACCAAGAAACATAAAAAAAATCTAGAACAATGTATGAAGACACTATTTTTCATTTCCTGTACTTTTTGTTTTTGAGTTATGAGTCTCTAACAGATATATTGTGTTTTCTTTAAAAAAAAAAATAGTGTTTCTTTTTTCAGGAAAACTAGTATATATTTATTATGCGCGCGCGCGCGCGCGCGTGTGTGTGTGTGTGTGTGTGTGTGTGTGTAAGATTTTGATATTCGCCTTTTCTTGATTTTGTGAAAAGAAAGTTGCTGTCAAAGGTATGTGTGTAATTTCTCTTCCTCGCACCTCGATTCGTTTCGAAGCACACTTCGGTTAGTTTACGAATCGAAATAGGCGTTCAAACAATAAACCGCAACAACCCAGCTAATTGGTGGAGGTAAAAGTATTCCAGACCCTCGGATGTCAACAACTCCTAAAAAAATATTACGGTAATGTAAAAATTGTTTCAGTTTTGGGCGTTTCTTCGAATAAAAATTCCGTAAAATATATATGAAAATAGTGAAAGTGATAGTGAAAACCTTTAGGGATGATATGCGCATTCTCGTCGAGTCGACTACTTGCTCGCCGTTTGAGGCGATACTTCGGTTCAACTCTTGAATTTCATATTTTTTTCTTTCCTTGCAAAATAGTTATGGATTCTGATACTTGTTATATCCAGTGTGATGCTGAAGGAGTGACATAAAGTAGAAGATGTAATTCTTCACGATTAATATTATTAATTTTACCGTCTGCTAAATGTAGTACCAACATCAGAATAATGTATTCGCTATGAGTCAGCTGCTACCAACGTTATGTTTAACAATTTGCTGAATGTGAAACGTCTTCGTGATTATAGGGGCAATGAAGCTGTGATATGCGGTTGTGTCGAAAATGCACAAAGTAAGAATACGGGAAAATAAAACACGTACTTTTTAAACCTAATGTTGTAAGTCAAGCATAAGTAAACTGAACAAAGAGTATCCTCGAAATGATATATGAAATTTAGTAGGACATAGCGCAACATTCATTTGTTTACTTTAATGAAATGTTTTTCACAGAGGTCCCGGGTTCGATTCCAGGGAATCTTTAAGCTGATTCATTTCCTATCCTCGAATGAGTCAGGCAATATGTATGTGTGTTGTTTGAAAATGGAAGTCATAAAAAAGAAGAAAAAAGAGAAAACATTATTTTTATATCAGCATTATGTAAATTAAAACGAGCCTTTACAAAAAATAGCTTCATTACACTTTTCCTTATATGCAGTAGTGGTCTCGCTAAAATGACTTATGATGCTAGCAATCAATGAATTTTAGCTACAATACACACTCTCCCCCTCCCTTAAACACACAGATATTTATAAACTGTATCCTAAGAGTGCAGTAACGATTGGCTAATCTGACATTGTATAACTCATAAAATTACAATCTGCTTAAAATTCCTATTCAAAGTAATGTTAAAACGCACTTTTAGTTCAAGTTTTTTTAAGCCAGTATTTATTTTATTCTTAACAGAAAAATTATTGAGAATTAAAAAAAGAAATAAACATGTGGTTTGTGTTCATATCAATTATACAAAGAATTCATCTTTGGTTTTCTACATTCCTAGAGTCTGTGAGATTTAACCTGCCAGATTTGGCTCTTTGTTTTTCATTCATTTGTATAGCCCCCTTAAATTCCTATGGTTTTATCAGTGTCTGACTTTTTCTTTGCCTGCTCTGTTTAAATTCTGTGAAAGAGCAAATCTCCCTCCCAGCACCCCACTGTCTGTTAATGGCTATATGCATTTTGCTAAAACCTGTTGCTTAACATCAACATCAAATATGGAAAGCTAAGAGGCTAGCACTAAGTGATGCCTACTGTCAGGTGACTGCATCAAGGTTTTCATTGCATACCTATGTAGGACTGTATTGTCCAGACTTTCTTTCTCCCATCAGGGTATCTCCACATTAAATCTTATTTGTCTGAATATATTCAGAAGTACAGTTTTTTATTTAGTAACAGAGTAAGTTTGTTACCTTCTTTGTTTTTGTACCTTTAAAGGATTTATAAAATTAATTATTTCATTGGTAATGAATTGCTCTGCTTAATTTTTAAATACTGCACTCTGTATTATTAATAGATATAAATGATGTAAGTGTATAAATAGGAAATACATTGATACCAGTCTGTGTACGTGTAATAATTTGTATACTTGTACATATTTTATTAAATAGCTGTGCATTTAAGAAAGCTCCATAGCGTTTTCCTTTCAGGAATTCCTTGATGAGTTTGTATTCCTTTTAATTGCCTGTCACTGAGCAGTTTTGTTTTGATGTGTTGAATACATTGCACCTTAATAGTTACAACCTGCATAGAGCAATAACAATGAATATGAAGCTATTAGCGCTGTTGTTTGTGTTTGTACCAGTTTTTTTTTTTTTTCTCCAAAAAAAGTTTCATTATGGAGATAGACATACTGTTTTGTATGTGTGTAAATTACTCTTCACTTATTTTTAACCTTAGAAGTAGCAGACTTTTGGCTACTATCTCCTTCTGCTTCTACCTATCATCATAACTGGTTTAGTAGCATCAGCTCATGTAAATGTAGTAAACCTTTGTGCATCATCAGGCAATAATTTAATCAGCATAAAGCTATATGCTCATAATGCATTTATTAATTTCTCTATAACATATGTACAATGTGTATATTAGATGGAAAAGGTATTATATTCCACCCAAAAATTTGATATTGATGCACATATTGTAGTGAAATACATGTTTTGAAGACACCAGAATTAAAAAAAAAAATATTTTTAAAGAAAATTCAGTGTGTATGTTTGTGTGTGTGTGTGTGTGTGTGTGTGTGTGAATGGATGACATAACTCAAAAATTAAAAGTTGATTAAATATAAAGCTCGTTTTGAAATTTAATGCCATCCAAACACGTGACACCAAGATTTTCAGAAAAATCCCCCCACCCCAAACTAAATTTTAAATGGAATAATTTTCAGAATTTTCAGTGGGTAAAAAATGGTTCTAACAATTTTGATTAAAATGAATGCTGTATAAGGAAGCTGTTTACATAGCAAATAAAACGTATATCCTTAATTTCTTGGGAATAGCCACTGAAGTCATCTTCATTCTGAATGACTTTTGCATAACTAGTAAATGGTAAAAGATACAAAAAAATATACTGAACAGAAAACGTAGATCTCATTAAAACACACAACTAATGTCATTATGTATGTATGTATGTGTATGTATTTTTATATATATATATATAAATTTTTCTTAGAGCTAACCATTTCAGAGATATTCCTTATTATTGGTTTAAATTTTAAATGGGAAACTCTAAAACATTTCATATTTCTTTTGTTTTACTCCCTGCCATGGAAAAAGAACTAACTGTATTTCAATTTAAATCACATAGCGACAGCTTTTAAAAGAATGGCTGTGAATCTCCTCATTCCCCTTCTCCTAATAAGGAACTAAATGATAACACAATGTCTGATAATGTTTATCCTGATCACCATTGTGTAGATAAAAGAATAATACTTTGTAAGAATAGATTGTTTGTAGAGCTGACAGAGAAAGCAGAAAGTCATCTCAATAGAACAATCAATTTTTTTTTTAATGAATAGACCATCCAACTCCTCCATGATTAACAAATGAATCAGGTGAACTGGTGTTTTGAAAATAGATCTATAGGAAATAAAGAAAAAAGAAGTATGTTATACAAATGTTCTAGCAGCTGTAACTTTATAATAGCATTCATGTTATTTTGAAAATTTGGCAGAACTATTTGGTGGCATGTCCATACCCATTTGTTTCCCACTTTATATAAGAATTGTCCAGTCTTCTTACTGTCTGTTTGAAATATTTTAATTACCACTACATTGCTGTCTTAAGTGATTTCTATTAATATACTCTTTTCTCCAAACTTTAGTCCCTTTACATTTAAATAAATAGTAAATGTCTTCATGTCTTCATTTCTGCCACATATAGGACATAAATTTTGGGGAATATCATTCCTTGAACCTTTTATCTTCCATATTCCTGCTTTTAGCCATACAATACCTTCTAGCTGCTCTTTATTTGTCACATCTATATACTTTTCCATTCCCCATAAGTTTTTCATTGGTATATAAAAAACTAAAGATCTTTTTCCAGCTATTTTACTAAATGTTTTTTGTATTTCTATATCGTTAAATTTGTTCCTTGCAAATTTCCAGATATTATTCATATTATTTTCTCTTATTCTCCACATTTCCCCCAATCCTACTTTCCAAGTATGTCTATGACAGTCATTTTCACATCTCTCTGTGCTGTCAGGTCCTTATTGATGAATATGTTGCTCCCTTTTAACATATTTGTTCTTCTTAAAATGTTGTAAAGTTGATCAACAGTAGCAAATTTGACTGCAATTGCTTTGTGTTCCTACTCAGTGTGCCTCCACAATCTGCCATCCAGCCATCTCCATTATTTGGTCTGCTTTTCCTCTTATCTATTCTCTCCATTTTTTCTTGATTCTATCTATTTCCCTTCTTATTCCTTGCACCTCTTTTCCAATGTCCTCCTTTATTTCACTGACAACAGCTTGCTTCAAGTTGCTTCTTATGTGTTCTTCCATTATATCCTTTTTATTTAGTTTTCCTTCTAGTTTCTCTAACATTCTTTCAATTCCACCAGGTACTGTTTTTTTTTTGTTTTTGTTTTTTTTGGCCCACCTTAACTACTTATGACACCGCAGGCACTGGGTTTAATTAAATCTCTCAATCATTAAAAGCATAAATATTATGCTTCTTGTTGCTGACAGGTTCATTATTATATTTTGTTCCATCTTATCTCTCTTTACTTTCAATATCCCATATAGTATGATCCTCATGCCATAGAGGATGAGTTCTACCCCGATTGTCACTTATGTTGCTTTTCTTCTCACTGACAGAGCTTCCTACTTATACAACCTTCTTCCACTGCTTACCTATAGTAAAAGCAGGTGTTAAATACTATCAAAACAAACAAATCATCTAAGCAGCCTGGGTTCAATCCCAAGTGACAGCATGTGGAATTTGTGGTGTACAAAGCAGCACAGGGGCAGGCTTTCTCTGGGTTCTCCAGATTCCCCCACCATCTCTCCATCTTCCAATTGACCCACCTAGCGACAGGCAAAAAAGGATTTGAATAACACATTAGTCTATTGTACTCCCATGTTTCCCTTCTACCTACAAGGGAGTAATAAGTAGAATTCTGCTGACGTTTATCTTGATTAGCATGATGAAGATAAAAGAATAATCTTTTGTAAGAAATGTTTGTATATGGAACAGCTAGAGAAAGTTATGTAAATGGAATGCAAAATAATTTTTATAATCCATGCAATGGTTTGTTAATTTTCTACCTCTAACAAATCTATGTTACTTAAACTACATCTTGATAGGACTTTTTCTGTTTATTTTATTTTTCTATCAAATAGTATTCCCTATGTCATCCATTGTATACTTTTGGATGTAATTACCACAGAACTAACAATAGTGTTTGAAGAATTCTGCTGAACTGCTGTGATTCCAGAGAAATTTGTTGAATGCATCGTAATTATTCTGCTCCCAAAGCCCTGATGCTCTGAAACCTTTGCAGAATTCTGGTTGATTATGTTGCTGAGCTGTGATTATAAATTTCTGATTTAAGCCTTATCTTCATTGCTAAATTTAGTTTATGAGGTAATTCTCTGCAAGTCCGGACTTCAGTACTGAGTGGTAGAAACACCATACAGAATACTGCCTTGTTGAGGGAGGTTATTTCTTTGATTACTCTTGATTTTGAAAAGGCTTTTGGTAATGTTAGCCATTTTTATCTTTGGACTATTATAAAAATTTGGAGATTTCAGGATGATTTGTTGCATATTTTTTAAAACCTCTGCATGCTGTGAATTCCAGGATGCTCTGCAATGGTCATTTTTCTCCAATCCTCCAAACAGAATGTCAATCTGATTTGATTGTGCCTTATCTATGGGTCTATTTGCTTTGAGGCTTCAACCCAATCTTTGTGGGACACAAGTGTCTTCACAAGGATGCTAATTGACCTTTGAATTCTAACAGACCAACAAGCAGCTATTGGATACTATTTGCCACATATTATTGGATACTCTAGTTGAAGACATGGCACATGTACCCGACTTCCACATCTACATCTGGAAGGAATGCTGGGAGGTGGAAATGCAGACCCCTCTGTGTTTTGATCTCCTGCATTTAAGAAGACTTTGGGTGCCAAAATGTGACCTACATGGCCTGCAATTACCCCACTAAAAAATAATAATAAATAAATGAACAAAACAATAAAGACAACAGGCTCTCTCTTGGGATTCATATGGCCTACATCCTTTCCCTTCTGCTAATAAGCACAAAAACATGATCATGATGATAATAATAAAAAAAGATATATGACTTTTGATCTACCTATTGTTTATATTAGACCATGATTATTATATGAAAATTAAAAATGAAGCAACAGTAATGAGCAATAAAATTACATTTTTATGTGACCTCCCTCGTACCCAATCAGAGCATTTCATTTTAAGAATTTAAGTGTGAAGTTAAGTTTATTTTAATAGAGATTAACCTCAATTTTATTATGGCATCACAGGCGATTACTCTGATGATATACGAAATGAAGATGGAACACTGGTGGAATACAAGGGCAAGGGAAACTAGAGAACCTGGAATAAATGTGCCCCTGCACTGCTTTGTCCACTACAAATCCCACATGTGTTTGCCTGGGCGAGTAGTCTAGCCACTCAAATATGGCATGGCCCTGTGGAGTTAAGAGAAGAAAAGAGAGCTGAAATCATGAAACCCTCCACCTCCCAAATCATCAAACCAAAATTAGCATGTGATATATGTCCAGTCATATAATTTATCCAAGCATAATCTGCAAAATCTAATCATTATTTATCATGAGAAACTATTGACAAGGTTTTACTAATGTAATCTTGAAATACTACATCAACATTATTATATGTTACCTTTCATTCACTCCTCAAAGCCAAATTCTTAAAAATGTTGTGTTCTGAATGGAAAAAAATGTTGTGAAAAGATAAACAAAAATTGAATTTGTTTGTCTGAACCTTTTGACATGTACGAAAACAATTAGGTATTGTTTCAATAACTTTAAATATAGCCGAACATCTGTTTTCAATGAGCTTCCAGGGTACCCAAAAGTTGTCTAGCTTTGTAATGGAAAAGATGACTTACAAAGATGATAAACATAATAATTTTGCAAAGCTTTCTGCGGCCAAATGTAAATAATTACACCAATAACTGCACAGATATATTTTTCAGACAATATTTTTTAAAAAGAAAAAAAATCCATGAAAATGCATAAAAAGAATCCTTTCAATTAGTGAACAATTCGTGCCGATGAAGGCCGCGCCCTGGCCAAGTGGTTAGTCCATTTGCCTTTCACCAAGGCCGTATGCTACTAGGCGACCGCAAGTGGGATTTTTATGGACAAAGCGGCGCAGGGAGGGGTTTTCTCTGGGTTCTCCGGTTTCCCCGCCATTGCATTCCATCGGTGCTCCAGCTTGATTCCATGTATCATCAGTCTTATTGCCTGCGGTGGCTATGTAGCAAAACCGGGAGTTTAACACTATCAGAGAAATAGAATCTTTCGGAGAGCGGAAAAGCTTGTTTTATTAGCTGGAAATCTTTTTGGTGTTTGTGCTTCAAAGAGATTTGTAGCAGCGCAGAAAGCTGTGAAAAACCGGAGATCTACTAGGTACTTCACATCCATTACCAGCCAGGTTTAAATGAGAACAGCTAGGGTAATCATAAATGTATTAAATATATAGGTATTTTAACTAAAAAAGCTAAAATTATTCTAATATATATAAATAAATTGATCGCCTCCAGCGGAGGAACTGTACACCGCCATCGGATAACACCTCTCGTAAGGTATGTTAATAATGAGTAGGATTCCTTTTCTATGAAATACATAAACAACAACACATGTTTGTAAAACGATTCTGTTTTTCTTTGGAGGTTAGATCAAGCAAGAAATAGTATAGATACATTTGGTTTGCCAGGGCCCATCAAATCCGTGTCCCGTACCGTACAAGCTGTCACTCGTGTCTCAATGAGCAAGAGCCGGGCAGTATAACAAAGTAGGTATTGTAATGGCATTGGCACTCAGAAAATAAATATATAATAAAAACAGCAGCGTAAACATTTCAGAGATATAAGACTTGTGATTTCACATATATTAAATTCGTTAAGTTAATTTCATTGAAAACAAGCTTTCTGTTTGAAGAATCACAAAACAAAATATTTCACGTAGGTTATGTAGGCAATAGTGCTGTGTGTTTATGTCTGCATTCTGTTACATAAGGAGCTTTTCCAAGAGTGATGTTATTGGGTTTTCACTCCCGAACACTGGAACGGATGCTTACTTGCAAAATACTTACGGATTCCGGTATTTAGACTAAGGTAAGGGATCGCATATTCTTTAGATTACGTCCCGCAAGAATGTTATCGGAGAGCCGTGCACGGTACACGATGGCTGACACTGGGGCCGAAGTTGGCATCTAATTTCAGCGTCGCTAACCTTGCTATTTCTACAGATATCCATTTGTTATTAAACCTCCGCACCAGCACACCAAGCATCAGTTTTGCAGACTTGAAATTTCACATACGCCCACCACATGTACCATTGTTAGAAAGAAAGTGCTTTACTTTTTTTCTTTTCTTTTTTTTAATGACACGTTCATATCAGAGCTATTTTTAAACTTGGAAAGTTTAATATATGTATATATTTTCCCAGGTACATCCTGTGACAAACAGGGTCGAATATACAAGATATTTTCATGTGGAATAGTTTTTGGAGTCCATGGCAAAAGGCTCTTGATTCAAGAATTCCAGATAATCACCTGCCCAAGTGCTCCTTTTTATGTTAAGTTTTGCAAGTAAATGATCATATGAGCAAACTGTTGTACAAGGTTCTCTTGGAGAAGCAAAATTAGCATTGCAACAATATCTGATTGGATTAGTTACTGCTGGGAGGTGTACATCTTCTCAATGGATGACAAATACATAAATGGTTGAAATATGTTATGCTGGCCATATTGTTCTAATCAATGATGGTAAAATTAGAAGGAGAAAATATCATCAAGGCTGCATTGTGTAAGGAAACTGGATACTCGGAATGATCACTTTGGTCACCAATGAGGTGCGGATGACTGCATACCCCAATAATAGAAGAGATAGTGCGACTCTCTACATTAAATGAGGATGACATTCTTTTTGACAACACATCCACACCAACTGCTGGGGCAGATACAATGGGTTAATGCTTGGGGGAGTCACACCCAGTAATGAATGTCTATACTAAAAGTACTGAGTCATGCCACTCTTTGGCGTTGCCTGTCCAGGGGCAGTATCAGAAAGAACCAAATGGACATATATTTGGCAAAGCACCTGTGATGACAAGACATAAAAAAAAATTAGCTGACTCTTTCAGGAACTAATTGAGTACGTACAAAAGGTTTACTCTGTAGTGTGAAATATGTCTAAAACCAAATCAGTTTAGATAATTGTTTTGTATAATTAACATAAAAGAAGAACATCTTACTATGAATTGCTGTTAGCATGTTGGCAACAGTATCTAGTGTGGTTGCAGGAGTAATGTTGGCAGTATTGAAAACTGTCTGCTACCGACCTCAGTCCATGTGCAATAGGTACCTTTTTGGTTATAAACATATTAAAGTATGAAATATATTTCTTTATAAGTGTTTTTTGTGTCTACTCCCATTGTTTTAATAACAAAAGACTATGACTATAATGAGGGATATAGTAATTTTCAGCACTTACCAGATATTGGCAATTTATGTTATTTAACAGGTTCCATTACATCAAAAGTTAAAAAAAAAATATGAAGTGTGAAATAACATCCTTTTTGTGTCACAGAAGTTCTTGATTTAACCTGTCTATGAAGCCTCATTAGAAAATGTTATTAAAGATAAATATCTCAGTATTTAATTTCCCTGCACTCATGAAATATGTAACAATTTAGGTAAAGAAGGCAATTATATATGGATGAACTCCTAATAGGGGAGCCACTTGTACTTGCTGTGTACATAACATATATATGTCTGCAGTAGTACTTTGTTGTACAAATTTGGGGAATACATACAGATATCACTGATTAACTTATATCCATGTCATCTTTGAATGCATTTATTACATATATTTTCACCTTTGTTTCTCAATGCTGCACACATTACTTGCATCCCACCCAATTGCCTGTGGTTCAGTAGTAAAAGTGGGCATTAAACACAAAATAAACATCCCACCAAAGGCATTATCAGAACATTGCTTCTGCTGTGTTGCCAATATTGGCAATGTGAACATAGTGGGACTTTTTTTTTTGGTAGTGTTTAACGCCCGCTTTAACTGCTTATGGCACCGCATGCGGTGACACTGGTAATAAATGAATGAAGATGGAGCACCAGTGGAATGCGATGGCGGAGGAAACTGGAGAACCCAGAGAAAACCTGCCCCAGCGCCGCTTTGTCCACCACAAATCTCACATGTGATCGCTTGGGATTGAACCCAGGCCGTCTAGGTGAGAGTCGAGTGATCTAACCATTCGGCCACGGTGCGGACTGGTGGGACCTAAGCTGTAAAATGCAGCTGAGGGATATTAAAAATATCAAAAGTGTTGAGTTGTGCGGGTGATCTCTGTGGCATTTCCTGTCCAGGAGCAGTATCGAAAGAAACCAAATGGACATATATTTGGCAGAGTACCTGTGGCGACAAGACATAAGAACAAATTAGCCTATCCTTTCAGGAACTAATTGAATATATTCAAAAGGATTACCCTGTAGTGTAGTTCTTGGAGGACGAAAATTTCACACCATTGAAGAGGTCATTAATGTGGTAAACAGCTATTTTGATAAATCACACTACAGAGATGGTTTAATTAAATTAAAACTCCATTATGATAAATGTATTAGCCTTTCTGGTGATTATATAGAGAAATAAAGCAAAAAAGAATTTTCTTTAAATGCTGTTCTCATTCAGATGCATACCGTTGTAATTGTGAATTCTGCAACATACAGTGTCAGATTATTATTTGTAAATAAATGTATAAATATGAATAAATGTGATTCTTGACACGATCTACATCCTAGAGTTTGGGTCCTGCTTCTAATCTCAACATAGCATGTACAGATTGCAATTGTATGTATGTGTGTGTGTGTTTTTTTTTTTACTTTGGTGTCATGTGTCTTTAAGGTCACATTTGTGGTTATAAGTACTCTTATGTTAAAAGACATTTGAAATGATCCAATTGATGTGGAGAGGGAGACTGTATTCAGTAGTCCTGTCTCATCGGCATACAGTTTGCTTGCCAGCCTTTATTCTGGTATTATTCAGTATGTGCTTGTTTCTCTACAGATTATATCAGATGCAGCTGCTGTTGTGAAATGGATTTCAAAATTGAAATAAAAGAAGAAGATCTCTCAAATGACATAGTCCTGCAGAACAAGAAAGAGTTCTTTAATGTTAATGTTACAATGAAGCCTGAATTTGAATCAAGGCTTTTGAACAATGCTTCTGACATGATAGCTAAAAGAGGAATTAAAGCAGAGACTGCTTCTCAAGATTTATGTTCACAGGAAGAGGGATCATTTCTTACATCAAGTTCTGTAATGAAGGCTATGAATTTCACCAGAGATTATGAAATAGATAACAAAATAGAAATTAAAGAAGAACCTTGGCACCCTGAAACAGAAACCTTATCTGTTTGTGCTGACATTAAGGTAAGTATTTTATTAATGATTTATAGTTAGAAAGTAATCAATGTTTCTAAGATAGTGTACTTAAGGGGTTGAAAATACAGATGGTGATTTTTCTTGAAATCATAGTAAATATGATCTGTAATAATGTGGCATTTGAGGTTCAGCTACAAATTCCTGCAGCTATAAAGAGAAATAGATACAAATTTAGGGGAAATACAATCCAAGAGATTTAACTATTCATGTGATGTTTGCATTGCCTTTTGGTTGCTTCATCCCATTTTGCTATCTTCCAGTTGTTCCCATGGTCTATAGGTAACAGGCTAGCCTCTGTTTCCTAAGGTCACAAGTTCAAACCTTGTGCAAGGTGATGAATTGTTTTGTGCTTAAAAATCTTTACATCTGTTGCTTTGGAAGGGAAATAAAGCCGATGGTACTGTGTCATAGACATGATAGTTAAAAAAACCTCAAGTCTGATAAAAAGGCTTCTGAGCAAAATTAGTGGTCTTTCCTGCCCTGTACAGAATGGTATACCAAGAATCACAGCAGTTAAACAGCATCCATAAATAAAACTCAATTTAATTTTTTTTGCTGTTGTCCACGTCCAATGATTGCTCCCCATGAACTACTGAAGCTACTAAGATTTTATATCTAAACAGTGAAACATACAGGGGCAAACATACTTAAAATGATTTGCATAATTTCTTCAGATACACTGTTGAATGCATTTTATCTATAAATTATAATCACTGCATTTAAAAAGCAATAGCATTGCAAGCCGTGTGGAGCCTGGAAGGAACTGATGAATGCTGTATCACACCTCTCATTGTAGATATAATTATATCATGATTGGATATGAAAGAACAGGTCTCCTTTGCAAGTGAGAAAGTCACACAGCTGTCAAGTGCATAGTTAGTCCTCGCAGACATCAAAGAGAAATTTAGTCATTAGAAGGACAAAGAAAATCCAAGTTATTTCTATTTTAAACACTTAGGACTTAAGGCTTAATAATTAAAATGGATTAACTATCCTTGGAGTGAAGGATCAGAAAATTTGATAATATTAATGTGTAAGAAACCCAGGGTGAAACTGATATGATTATGTAGATACCATAATTAACCATTATTGAAATTTGCAAATGTCTTTGTTCTTTGTGCCCTGTAGGAAATATATGGTTAAGTGCTGAAAGATATAAATGTAGTAACATATTCTGTGCACTAAAACATAGTAAATTTCAGATTAAACTATTGTTCTGAAAACATTTTTTTTCCTTTTTTCTTTTTTTCACATTTTTAATATAATTATAAACAGATATAACTTTATGTATAGGGCAATCTCAAAAACCATTTACTTGATATGCACCTTCGTAGATTATTAGAAGATTTTTAAGGAAACTCTCCTACATCAAATTTCCTCATATGGAAAAATTGTTTTGTTTTCTCAAAAAATTATCTTTAAACTGTTCTGATGCACAGGTTCTGAATTATCAATTTTCACTCTACTTTTCCATTAAGTCTAATACTCTGGCATAACATTCTGATTTTCTGTGAATAGTGCATAAAAGCCTTTGTTTCATAAAATGCTTTGTAAATTATGTTTAAGAAACTTGTAAAAGGTGACAAGAACCTAATTTACAGTTAAAACATAAGCAATACTTTTTCTTTCTTTCTATTCTTTTTGTTTCCACCGCAAAAATGTGTTCTCATTGATAAACCTTTCAGTGTTCTTTAATACTGTTTGAAATTACTCTTTAGGAGAAAAAAATGTCTTAGGTAACAGATAATAAGGACTCATTAAAAATGCATCATAGGCATAACACAAAATTAAAAAAAGGTCTGTAGAGCAGAAAATTACATGTGAATTGTTTATGTACCTCAAGTTTGAAACTAAATAATGTAACCAAATATATATATAGTATGAAAAGTCATTCATGTTCTATAATTAGGACCTAAAATGTTTTCTACAAAGAAAGCAATAGATGTCTATCGTGATATGCTCTAATGGAAGGCTACCAGGATTATACATTACATGTAAAACCCTCACATCAAACTTAACTAGTGATGCATAGAGAAATAAGTGCAGAATTCTTCCTCTATCCATACAATGCAAACATAAGGTTTGGAGTATAGATTTCTTGTACTCAGAGACCTTACATGACTGTAAATATTTCTATTACCTAACATCATTTAAAGCACTGCATTGTTCTCCATCCATGCTTTTCTTTTTGATTGGGACTTAAACTGTATTAATATTAATGTCTTTGAAATTGTGTTTGGTGAAGAGTCATGTGAATATGTTACATCAGATTTTCCTTTGCACTTTTTTAACAGAATTATATATTGTGATTTAGCTATAGTAATTATTTCTGGTGCTAGTTCTTTAAAAATATTCAGATCTAAATGGTTTTTATATTCCTGTTTTATTTCATCCTATTGTTTATGTATATCAAATCTTTGTTTTGATATAAATGCTAATACAATTTACTAATTTAAAAATATATCATTTCTGGTATTGTAAAGAACTGTCTGATGCTGGATATTAGACTGAAGCTGTATAGATGGTTACATGAAACTGTATGTTTGTGTATGCTAGCCCATGGTCTTCAATCTCAAAAAGGTCTTAATCTCGTGTTGTAGATTTATGACATATACATCCTTAAACCTAATAAAGTGACCTACAGGCAAAATTAGGCAGTCTTTCACAACCAATATAGAATGGCATGCTAAGAACAGCAGCAATTAAAGAGCATCCATAAATAAGAATCAGTTTAATTTACTTTTCTGTAACTTTGTATTCTTCTGTTACAGGTTAAGGACTCTACTCAAATAAGAACACCAAGGTATGACTTTACTTTTGGCTAATACCTCAATAAAAATGTCCTGATTTTTGTCTATATTTTCTTTTATGGATGCACTTTTAGCTATAGTAATATTATAAAAATTGAAAACTTGTATGTATGTAGGGTAATTTAAAACAAAAACCACTGAACTGATTTTGGTGATATTTTGCCAATGAAAAGTCTTATTTATTCGCTGCACTGGTTTAAAATGCTTTCTAATTTCAGTTCATAAGCTACTAAAAGACTAAATTGTTTTTACGAAACTACTTTCTACTGAGTTGAAAATAATTATTATGCATGTAGAAATCATGTGGTTACTCTGCAAAGAATGTATCTTAAAAACAAAAATTATTTACATTTAAACCAAGCAATATATATATATATATATACACATAACTATTATGTACAACTAAGGAATCAGAAGTCAGATATTAAAGAGCCAACATTTTTCTGTTTATAATGATACAAATTCTATGTCATATTAAATAAGTTAAGATATTAAAAAGCCAACATTTTTCTGTTTATAGTGATACAAATTGTATGTTATATTAAATAATTGATGTAATGATACAATGCTAAAACTTCTGTTTAAACTTTAATTCTAATGACTAGGCACTGAAGCTTCTAAGTGCTGAATCTCAATACCCTAACAAATCTTGTATTATCTGTTGGATCAACTTCCTTAATAATGCATAATTTAAGCAAATTGTTTGGGTAATACTCAAATTTATTTTAACTGATTTGAAAAACAAATGCCCTGTTTAACTTATAACAGACTATTTATTATACAAAATGTGCTACAAGCCTCGTTTTTCAGGTCTGACTTACAATTTGCTATTATTATTGAACTATTCCAGAATGGAGATAGTAAATTTTTTAAAAGGTTAATGTTAGGCCAGCTGTAACATGTTGAATATTTAATGTACTGATGATGTTCTACTCATATTTAAGAAACTTTCAGCTTAAAATATTACCTGCTGGCTGTAAGATAGTCACTTTAATATGAAGATGTTTTCTTGCTACCTTTTATAAACACAAGAATTACTTTGAATGTTATTAAAGGAAACTTGAAAGCTAAGTAATTCTCTTTGTATGTACTGCCACAAACATTATACTGGTTTTACCATTAATATGTTATTTGAAGTTTGTTAGGTACCCAATAATACTGAAGGTGAACAAACTACTTTGATCTAGATGAAGTTGTAGCAATGGTTGATGATTGTAGCGAACAGAGAGTTTCTTTAATTCTGTTTCATTTGTTGACAGTTGTACTAATGCTATATCACACAACATTTCAGACTATACAGGGAAGCAGGTTCTGGTAACTCACCATTGTCCCCCATTGAAGCCTCAGAGAAAATCACAACTTTCAATTATGGAATGTATTGTCATGAGCTTGAAAGTCAAAACACTGATGTCTTAGAAGTACTACCTGTAACAAAACATGTACATACAGAACAATCTGATAAATGTAGTGATGACATTTACAATAGTGCTTTATTGATTCATACGGACGAAAAATCACAAAAGTGTAGTGCTTGTGATAAGAGTTTTAAGCATCCATCATCATTGAAAAGGCATGCTTTAATACATGAGGGTAAAAAGCCTCACAAATGTGAAGTTTGTGAGAAAAGTTTTACTCAGTTGTCACATTTGAAAACGCACAACTTAATACATGATGGTAAAAAACCTTATAACTGTAAAATTTGTGAGAAGAGCTTTACTCATTCATCAACTTTGAAATTGCATAATTTGACACATGAAGGTAAAAAACCTCACAAGTGTGAAATTTGTGAAAAGAGTTTTACTCAGTTGTCAACATTAAAATTACATAATTTGATACATGAGGGTAAAAGACCTCACAAGTGTAAAATATGTGGGAAGAGCTTTACTCATTTGTCAACTTTAAAATCACACATTTTGTTGCATGAGGGTAAAAAGCCTCACAAGTGCGAAATCTGTGATAAAAGCTTTACTCATTCGTCAACTCTGAAATCACACAATTTAATACACGAAGGTAAAAAGCCTCACAAGTGTCAAATTTGTGAGAAGAGTTTTACTCAGTTGTCGCATTTAAAAATGCATAATTTGACACATGAGGGTAAAAAGCCTCACAAGTGTGAGATTTGTGAGAAGAGGTTTACTCAGCTGTCAAGTTTAAGATTACATATTTTGATACACGAGGGTAAAAAACCTCACAAGTGTGAAATTTGTGAGAAAAGTTTCACTCAACTTTCAAATTTAAAATTACATAAGTCAACACATAAGGGTAAGTAATCTCAGTCCTGAAGAGAAGACCTTTATATATTTCTCATACTTGAAAGTGCATAATTTAAATCATGAGTGTAAAAAGTCTCATTTCTATAAAATCTGTAAGCAGATAAGTCACTTCCTTTTATACATCTGTATAAAAACCTTAAAAAGTATGAAAGTTCTGATAATTGCTTAACCTTTTTAGTTTGAAGAAACGTAAAGTTATTCATGGGAGGGAAAAGTCGCCATCGAAAGCATATGAGGTGCTTGGGTGTTAACAATGGTATATGATATTTTCCATTTATTGAGAAAGGTATAATGAAAGTGTGCATAGGTATTGAAGATGGTCAAAATTGGTTTAATTACCTTTGCTTCTAAGAATGCTTTAAATGAGTAGAGAACATACTAAAAACACAGATCTGGAACACTTAGCATTTTTTTAAACTACAAAATAGAGCCCTTTTTTGAAATTCAGTCATAATTGTTTGTATCATTATTTACATGAAAAATAACATAATATTCGCAACACAAAATTGCATTATAAGGGGCAATGAGTTTTAGTAGTTAAACTAAACTTATTTTACTCAACAATGGTTAGTCATATAGATCTCTTAAATTTCCTGAAAGGAAACAAAGTAAGATGATAATATGCCATTTAGTGTTTCAAAGTCTTGAAGTAATCATGATAAACCTCTTGTATCTGATACATACAAGACATCATCAGCTAGCTTTAAAACTTCTATTGGACGAGGTCCATTTTATTTGGAACTTCTCAGGACATTTTTTGATTGCGCTTTCTTTCTCAGGGAATATGTTCAAGTTCTTCAGTGTAGGCCTTAGAAGTTCACATAACTGCAGGTTTCTCTGCAGAAAATCTAATTTTACCACATTTCGGATACTGAATCCTTCTGATACAGTCTTCTGGTTAAATGTGTCACGCAACTCTGATACATTCACAAAATTCGTCCTGGTAATGGCATGACAACAAATAGTATATTCTTGTGGCATGGTTTTAGAATATCCATTTACTAGGGCAGTAGACGAACTGAATTTGTACACGTTTTTTCATTATTCCAAAATCCTTATCAGATTTTCTGTCCAACTTGAGGAAAGATATGCACTGTCGCCCTCCGTGGTATAATGGTTACCATGTTGACTTCATGTACCAAAGGTCGCGAGTTCAAACCTGGCAGAGAATGATGGATTTTTTTCAGGTGTAAAAATCCTTAGCATGGCTTCCTTCAGAAGGGAAGTAAAGCCATTGGTCCTGTGTCATAGATTTACTGCACATAAAAGAACCTCAAGCCTAATAGAGAGGCCTCTGAGCAAAATCAAGCAGTCCTTCACGCCCAATTTAGAATGAGACGCTGAGAACCACAGTAGTTAAAGAGCGTCTATAAACAACATGCCATTTTGCTGCAATTATTGTTCAATTTTTGTTTTGACCTCTACAGGTTGTCTAAATGACAATGAGTTGTGAACCAGGAATTCAAAATGTTTTAGAATATAAGTTGTAATTTGATCTCATTCCCATCCAGCTGTCCTTTTCATTCCAGAAATAAAAGTACCCCTCATTTTCAGAACAAAAATGGATACTAATATTATAGCAGAATAGTTGTTTTTTTATAAAAAGTTGGGCCAATCAATAATTTGGTGTTGAGAGGGGATGTTGCAAATCAAACATCATTACATATGTTCCTGGATCTTTTTATGTGTTAAAAGACAGTTCCAGAGTAATCCACTGTCATGAACCTCTTCTCAAGACTTTTATTCCTAGAGTAATGGATGGCATATTTTGGATGTTTATTTATAAACTCCCTTACACCTCCAATATATTCATCACTATAATTTTTGGGATGCTTTTGGTATTTCTCACTCTCATAGGACTGTGGAGTTACAACTACTTTTTTAACCTGCTATAATATTTTCTGCACATCCTCTTTACTTTTGAAGACCATAAACACTCAAAAATGTCAATTTCCAAAATGTTTTCTCTACTCTATACTTGTCTGTGGGAACACAAGTAGTGTTAAACACTACCAAAGAAATCTACCCTGCGCTTTCATGCCATCAAAGCATTTAAATTTACGTCTGCAATCAGGGCCGACTGTTATAGCTTCAACTTTCAAACCCTTTCCTCTCCTGTTTAAGACATGCCTCTGTTTCTTTGATCTGTTAATGAGTTTTGAGTGTTTATGTTCTTTGTCTTTTGACTATTATGTCATCATTCCCTGGAGGTTAGCCTTCGCAATCATCATTAGAGCTACACTGTATTTTCAGGAACTGTTATTGCTATATTAACTTCTTTGCAACAGAAACCTGTAGCAAAAAATAGTTTTACTTTAAGCTGTTTTTAAATATAAATATTGTGTAAGGTTCTGAAAATCTTGGACAAATGCTGAACATTGAACCCAGCACCTCCAGTTCAGAAGCAGTGTCATACGTCAACATCTACACCACAAGTGCTAACATACTATGTTCACATGTGCAATTCAAATCAAGTTGAGTGCACTTGACACATGGAAAATTATAAGTAAATGAGAGTTTATTACATCTTTCAGCCTTTCCTAAGTTGTTTTGTTATGCTCTTTGCACGAGCTTTTCTTGATCATCTTTTGGCATTACCAATTACACAACACCAATCAAGGATAACCAACATGATATTTCTTACTTCAATTAATTATCAAACTTGATTTCAATATGTATTCTAAGTTAGCCTGTAAATGTGTATGGTAGCTAGTATGCTTAACATATTCAATACTGATTGAATCACCATGTAAACATAGTAATAATTAAGCATTTCATGTGAACAATGATTTCTGAATTAAGCTTCAGGTGCAGTACCTTTATGTTAATGGAAAATAATAAACACCTCTATATTTACAGCAGCATAAGAAGCTGTTGTTAACGTGTTATCATGGTTGACAGTAATGAATCACTGCCAAATTAACATTTAATAATGCTCTATCATGGCAAGTTCTTCGTGTTTTGTTGTGGAAAATGGTGTCTACAGCAGTTGCCATTGTTTATATGCTATGATAATGAAATAGGTTAAATGTATTTCTTACCTCAGATTCACCATTTGACACATGAGATTCATTATTTGCCACATCTGGTAGATAGTCCATGTACCTATCTGAATCGTCAAACTCCAAGTCAGTATCACAAAGGCAATGTTTCCATATTTTGGCACTATTCTTTGCTACATCTACAAGCAATAGCTTTCTTCTGGCAGCCATTGACACTTTGTACATAAAATGTCTCCTAAATACCAACATTTAAAACTAGTATTGCTGTGCAATCTGTTGTCATTTTTAAAAACAACTTGAACATATGCACAGCACCTGCTCGCTCTAAGAATGTTGCAACAAAATCTTGAAATTCTTAAAACTGTCAAATACTATTCTTTACACCAGAATGCCTCCACATATGCAAAATTTTGATATGTTTGAAAGGAGTGAATTACATAATTTGATACATGAACATGAAGGAGCCACTCAAGTTTAAGTGTGAAATTTGTAAGCAGGGAATAATCATTTGTTAAATATGAAAAATGTGATAAAATGTTACAAATAGAGGATTATTCTTTTTACAGTGTAAAAATTCACAGAATGCATATGGAAAAACTTATATAATGAAACCTTTATATGGGCTACAAAGATTTGTTGCACTTTAAAAACGTAAACTAATTTGGGATGAGATTTGTGGTTAAGGGCGTTCGACTACAAAGGTTATTAGCATTTGCGATAGTTAATGGCATGCTTATGTAACATATTCAACTCATTCTTTAATGTTTAAGATTGCATGATCTCCTTTATGAGCATAAAAAATTGTGAACTTCTGGGTTTTCGTGTACTTTTCCTAAAATGTCTGCTGTTGTGCCTTAAAACTCAGTGTTAAACTGTAGGGAATATTTTTGTGAATATTGTCCTCTATGGTCCAGGAATAACATGCTGACCTCTGGTTCCCAAGGTCTTAGTTTCAAACCATGCTGAACATTTTTTTGGGTGTAAAAATCCTTAGTATGACTTCCTTTGGAAGGGAAGTAAAGCTGTTGGTCCCATATCAAAGATTTATGGCACATAAAGAACTTCAAGTCTGAACAAAATCAAGTAGCCTTTCACGCCCAATGTAGAGTGGGATACTAAAAGCCACAGTTAAAGAGTGTCCATAAACAAGTCAGCTTAATTTAGTGTGAATGTCCAAGAGGTACAATATACATCAAGCTAAGAATAGCAGCAAATAAAGATAATACAGAACCTTTTTACTCAACTGCAATTTTTAAATATACATTCCAGAATGTTATG
The DNA here is from genome assembly GCA_030762935.1 of Hymenopus coronatus. Classification (NCBI taxonomy): domain Eukaryota; kingdom Metazoa; phylum Arthropoda; class Insecta; order Mantodea; family Hymenopodidae; genus Hymenopus; species Hymenopus coronatus. Next base: position 28,250,102 of record CM060899.1, on the reverse strand, counting down.
CTGAAAGCATAATAATCTACACAAATTAGTCTCTGAATTTGTTACATATTTTTAGGTCTCTGTAAATTTGTACCTAGCATCTTTTTAAGTTGGCAGCTCACTTAATTATATAGTTACAAAGTACAAGAATTTTCAGCTCTTACATTTATAATTATAAATTTTGGTTCCTTACTTCTTTTAACAATCCATTTCCATTCATATTTTACTTTCTCTGTTCCCCTATTTTCTAAATATTTTGTCTAAAATTTGTTAATATTAGTAAAACTCCAAAACATTTTCTATACAGCTTCCATCATCAGAATTAAAATATTGCATTGCAGACCTTCTTTTCTCTCACTTAGTGTACGTTTACAATGTGGATTGCCATTCTCTGCCATTTTAGCCTCTATACTTCTCTTAACCAGCCTTTATTGATGTTGTCTATATGCCTTGTTTCTTTTTTTCCCAATCCATTAATTTGTAAGTTATTTTTAATCCATTTATCCAATCTTGTACCTTGGTATTTTAAACAGTGTTTAAACATTATGTTCTTCTAAATTAAGGATCACTGTTTCAAGCACTTCCTCAATTAGTCCTCTTGTAATTCTTTTCATTTCAGTTTGAGCTACTCATTGGTCATTGCTATTGGCAACCTCAAAAGTTCCTTAAAGAACATCCTCTGTGTATCTTCTTGTGCCAAAGCCAATTATCTGCATTTTGTAATTTTTTTTTCAATAGAGGCCATAAATTATTACTTAATATATAAAAATAAACATTTACTCACACACATGCATGCAGTGCTAACATTTTTTTTAAAAAAATAAGCCCTCCCATTGTCATTAATTATACATACTGCATCATTCAGTTATTCAAATTCCAAGTTTCAAAGGCTAATTTTCAAACTGGACTGCATTTGACTGGTTGTGGAATGAATAGCAATGCTTTTCAAATTGGAATTTAATTAAAATTAAGCAAAAAATAAGATAGAAATGTAGTATTGCTTTATTATATTTAGATGAGTTTCACACAGTTACATTAGTATCTGTAAATACCTTAACAGAAGAATGTAAATTATAAACTATCAGTGGTCTCTTGTATTTTGTTCAGCACTAGTTTCAAAGTTTATATTGTTATTACATTGTAAAACATTCTTAGAGAATACAAGAAATTTTCACCTGCAGTGCCACAAGAAGTAAATGTGAGTATTAAACACTGCCAACAATTACAAGAAATTCTACATCAAAATGTTTGTGTAATTGTTAGGATTTCTGACTAATTGTATTATTCACATTGCATGGGGGAAGTTTCTATATCCTGGAATATATCTAGTATTATTACTCCTCTCTATATTAAAAATCATGATCTGAATTAAGTAATACATTAAGTCTGCATAAAGCTGAACTCTAACACAATAATATTGAATCAAGCAGGCTGGGTACTACACTTTTCCAAGATGATGATGATAATTATTATTATTATTACTCATAAATTTGCTTCCATAAAGTTTAGTTTTATGTACAATTTCTTTATAGCTTCTATTTTACAAGTGGTTACAATTCATGGAATAAATTGATTTCTTAATTAGATATATTTTAATTTGTTAATTAGGAACATTTTGAAATTTTCTTTTAAACAGTTTTCCATTTTAAAGTTTTATATTTGATGGCAATTTATTAAACAATATATTTTTTTTTGGGTAGTGTTTAACACCCGCTTTTACTACAATGGCACAGCAGGCGATGACATTGGTGATACATGAAATGAAGATTTTTTTTTATAGTGTTTAACACCCGCTTTAACTACATGAATGAATATGGAATACCAGTAAAATGTGATGCCGGGAGAAACCCTCTGCACCCCTTTGTCCACCACAAATCTCAGATACGGTTGCTTGGGATTGAACCCGGGCTGTCTAGGTGAGAGACAACTGGTTTAACCACTTGGCCATGCCACAAATCTCACATGTGGTCACTTGGGATCAAACCCAGGCCATCTAGATTAGAGGCGAGTGGTCTAACCACTCGTCGATGGCAAGGCCCCCATAAACAGTATAGTTCCCATATTAAGTATATACATTTTTTTCTCTAGCTACCTTATTAGTTCTAATTCTATAATAGCCCCCTTATTCTGATATTATAGTGGTGTACAAAGTTGTAAGTTATTGTCTGTTTTCCCTTACAAATAATATTGCCTTGTATATGTATAATGAGGATAGTTAAGTACATTATTATTTATGAAAACATTTCTACATGATTCAGTGGGTAGCATATTATTTATAACCCTAATATATCTCTTTTGTTATATGAATTGTCTATCCATATACACCTTTGCTGCTGATCCCCATATCTCAACACTGTATATTAAATTTGCATAAATAGTAACAGAGTAGATCAACTAAAGAATATACTTGTTAGTAAATTATTTAAAATACCTTGTGAGATATATTAATTTAATAATTTTGTTACATAGATATTCAGGTTATTCCCCCCAAGCTAAGATTTCATTCACTAAGAATTTATGTTAACTCACCCTTTAGAGTTCATCATTAATAATTAGGCTGAATTCAGCTGCTATTTTCCTAGTGCATAATTCAAAATAATATAGTTTGTCATTCTCATGTTACAAAGAAGATTATTTGATTCAGAGTATTTTAGTAGGTGTAATTAAGTGAGTTTAACATGTTTTTCTTTAGTGAATTATTCTGGAAACAAATTTCTAACTGAAACACACACACACTGGAAACTACCTGCTACTTAGCAGCACTGTCCATAACCATGAAAACAAACACAAAGTGCTAAAGGTGTAATTTATAACCAAAGATGTCCTCAGTGTTGAAAAAGATAACTAAAACCTAATAATTTCTGATTTGTGCAGATTATATATTTTTAGCAATAATTTTGGAAGAAGGATTTCAAAGTTGTTGGGAAATTTATTTTCTCTTATGTAAACTGTATATGTAGCACCAATGTTGTTAATGAATCTTTATTTGCTCTTGTTTTGAGCTTGTTGCAGAGTGTAACAGGAATAAAGTAAGTAAATAGTTTCATAATTAAAACAGATATTGATATCATATAGTACATCATATTAAAGTCAATGATTCTTCAAGTAAGTGTACCCTACAAAGATAATAACTGTGAATTAAAGTACTGTAAATAGCAATTTAAAAATTAAGAAAATGATGACCAATTTAGCAAAGAATTAGCCCTAGTGAATTGTTACTTTGAAATGCAAAGAAATAAAAGGAATTTTAATACTGAAGCTCAATACAAATACAGTAGCAATCCTCAGCACTGAGCTAAACAAGAGAGTGAGAAACCTACAAATCAGTATTAATTTTAGCTAATCCAGCTTTATGATTACAATCAACTAAGAAAAGCAGTCAATCTATGTTAAACCAAAACAAGTGTAGTATAAACTTAAAATACATCACTACTTTTCCACAAGATGCTCAGCATCTAATAAAAACTTACATCCTAATTACCACACTCAATGTTTTGCTATCAAGCTTTTCACTGCTAACATATTTTTATGTGAGAAACACTTCCTTGCTGAGCCAAGGGAACACTATGGTGAAAAATTGCTAAAAACCTAAATTTTGGTTTTAACCAATAACATTTTGGCATAATTTTATGTATTTCTAGTTGAAAATGCAATAATTTACACTAATAAATAAGTGAATATAGTAATATGTTTCAAAATGTACAAAATGGGTCTCACACCAGGTGCTTCTACCTGCCCCCTAATCATCCAGGCATCATCATGTATCACAGATTATTTAACCTGGGCCCTCCCCATCCTAAACCACAGATGAAATAGATCATCCTGCAGGCCTCTCCACCAACAGCATATTTCTGGCTGTGAAATACCGACTGTTTTGGCAGCATAGTGCAGCTTGATTGAGATCAAACATAGTTTTCCCTTGCTTTATATATTACTCAGAATTAGTGTAAACAGGCTTTGAGAGTTGACAGATATAATTGATTTAAACATTGCTGCAGGAGAATATGAAATGCTAAGACTTATAATTGCTCAAACCTATTCAGCCTTAGCATGACTGGGATGTTTTTCCTAGTTGAGTTATCTCAACCGTAGCACTAAGGTTAATGTAGCTGCCAATAGTGAAATTGAAAACTTCTTAGTAACAACAAGAGGTTGCCACAGTGGTAAGAGAAGTTGTTGACATATTAGCTCTGTCACATTCTAAGTTTCTATTAGGGTATGTCAAATCAAAATATTTTGAGATCACCTTATGGTTTACCAGGAAACAGGCGAGTCAATTGATGAATTTAATGCCATGTCAGCATATTGCCATGGTAGCTCAGTGGTTATAGAATCTGGCTAGAGAATGGGAGATCTGTGGTTCAAATCCTGGCCATAGCATTGAATTTTTCAGTCTGATTTTACAACTCCTGTCTGGTACACAGCTTGTGTGAAAAAAAATAAATTAATACTAATTGACCAGAATAGTTCCCAAAACTATGAAACCTGGGACTTAAAAGTACTTATGGCATTGTAAGTCACTATTGCGGTATGTCACCTGAAAATAAATTGAGATTATCTTGTGGTTTACCAGGAAATATATTAGTCAGTGGAGAAATTCAATGCCATTTTGGTACATTGCCATGGTAGCTCAGTGGTTAGAGAAACTGGCTAGAGCCCAGGAGATCCATGGTTCAAAGCCTGACTATGGCATTGAATTTATCAGGTTGACTTTACCTATCCAACTCCTGTCCTACGCATGGCTTGCCATAAAAATAAATCTAACACTAATTCACCATAATAGTTACCTAAAATGCCAACTTAAAGTACTTAGGACATAAGTTGTCATTACCATATGTCATTTCAAAATAATTTGAGATCACCTTGTGGTTTTCTGTGAAACATGCAAGTGAGTTGAGAAATTTAATACTGTGCTGGCATATTGTCATAGTAACTCAATGGTTAGAGTGACTGCATAGAGACTGGGAGATCTTTGGTTCAAATTCTGGCAATGACATTGAATGTTTTAGTCTGACTACCTATCCAATTCATCCTACATATGACTTGTGTGAAAAACAATTAAATTAACCTTCTTGTTGTCTTACAAACACTTTACTAAACTCAGTTCATTCTAATGCTCTGTAACCTTTGTATTTTTGGACATCTTCAGGACATTTGACAACATAGCATATGTAACATACCAGATAATCTGCTTATACTGTCAAAGCTTTGTAAAGCTGTTTTACATCTATAACAGGAAAATACTAGAAATTTTAAGAGAATGGGCAAGTGGTTACACAACTTCTCTCTTACCAAGGCAGCCCAGGTTTAATCCCAGGCAACGGCAGGTGTTATTTATGGTACACAAAGTAGCACAGGGGTATGTTTTCTCCAGGTTCTTCGGTTTCCCTTGGCATCACATTCCACTGGATTTCTTCTTCATTCAATGCATCATCAGTGTCATCGCCTCTGGTGCCATATCTAATAGAATAGCCAATGAATGAAACCTTTGCAAGTATCATGTAAAGTTCCATAAAGATGCCTCTATCATCCTTATTATATAACTTAGATAAGAGCTAAAAGAATGAGAGTCACCTGAAAATTAGGGTTGCACATAAGTTATAGGATTACCATTTATAAGAGTAATTGAATTTGCTGACAATACTGTTCTGATAACAGAAGTCATATATCTGCAACAGAGGTTGCTAGGCCGTGCCGAGGCCAAGTGGTTAGACTACTTGCCTCTCACCTAGACAGCCCGGGTTTGATCCCAAGCAACCGCATGTGAGATTTGTGGTGGGCAAAACAGCGCTGGGGTGGGTTTTCTCCAGGTTCTCCAGTTTTCGCTGGCATCGCATTCCACTGGTCCTCCATCTTCATCCATGTATCATCAATGTCACGACCTGTGGTGCCACAAGTAGTTAAAGTGGGCATTAAATACTACCAAAAAAGAACAAAAAACAAAGCTTGCTGAAAGAACAAGAATGCATATTAATTTTAAACAAAACTAAGTGCATTTCTATAGTGGAAGCCAGGCTAATAAATATCAATATTTTCCATCTTTACAGTCTGGAGTAACCATCAAGTACTTGGGAGTTATATTTAATATTCAATCAACGAAAGAACAGAACTTATTCTAATTTATGTGTCTTATCTTATTTATTCTATATTTAGAACACCAGATAGCCCAATACAGGTAAAGTTTCTGAATTATAGAGATCTACTGAGCACCAGCATAAAGAAAGCAATATTGTAGCTGCCAAAATATACCCTAGAACATTTTTTATATTAATAAAAAATACATGAGACGTGGGTTATTCAAAAGAAAATGGAATGCATTGTTAAGTGAATAATATGTATGTCAATCAAATGCACTACCTAATACAGCAACAGGCCGCGCCATGGCCGAGTGGTTAGACCACTCGTCTCTCACCTAGATGGCCAGGACTCAATCCCAAGCGGCCGCATGTGAAATATGTGGTGGACAAAGAGGCACAGGGGTGGGTTTTCTCTGGGTACTCCAGTTTCCCCCGCCATCGCATTCCACTGGTGCTCCATCATTATTCATGTATCATCAGTGTCACCGCCTGCGGTGCCATAAGTAGTTAAAGTGGGCGTTAAACACTAACAAAGAAAAAAAAAAAAAAATACAGCAACAATTATTTTGTTTAAAACAGCTAAGAATTTAAAAAAGTGAAGAATTACACATGAATACTAACTGCACTAATGGCCAGAAAGACAGTGCATGGAAAAAATTACATCAATATGATCAATAATGCACAAAGGCAACGGAGTGATACTATACAAACAGGAAAATAGACGTATGCATTTAACCAGCTTAGGATGGATAGTCATTAAAAAGATCTGCTACTGTCCTCCTTTTAGAAGCCTTTATGGCTCATCCCATGATGATAACTTGTGGGAGTTACTGCAATGAGTATGAAACCTTTAGGCATGTCTTGGTTGGGTGTCCTTATGGTGAGCTTCTAAGAAATTAGATAACATAAGCAGAATAATAGTAGATGCATTAAGTAGCATAGGCTTAAGGATCTATGAAGAGGTCCACAGAATATCAGAAAACTGTAGCAACAAATGCATTGATATAATTGCAATTCTTCTAAGGAATATAAATTCTATTATTTGAAATCTAACTAATGACAGCCAGCCTCAGGGCATTCATGAGGAAACAAAATCTATCTTTGAAACAACCCTACCATATTATAAAACAGTCTCTCTCTAACATCAAGGTTATTCTTATTAGTGTAATGACTGCAGTTAAGGGCAGCGTTGCTACCTAAGAGCTGTTTTCAAATTTTGCCATGAATTTCACATTCCAAATCATATGTTTTATGTATAAGTGCTACAGCACCAAAGGGTTCTATTTTAACTTTTAAAAAGTTATTTGTATAATTGAAACTATTTTGTGAATATTTATTTTTCTATATGTTCAAACTAAATTTGTTGAATTCCTCTAATTTTTATTTATGATTAAAGAAGTCACCACTTCCTAGCAGTGTCTGCCATAATCAATGAGTGACGTCACTGGTCATGATCGTGGTTTAATGGTTACCATGCTGACTTCATATACCCAAGGTCGTGGGTTCAAACCCGGTGGAGGACGATGGATTTTTTCGAGCATAAAAATCCTTAGCATGGCTTCCTTCGGAAGGGAAGTAAACCTGTTGGTCCCGTGTTGTAGATTTACGGCACGTATAAGAACCTCAAGCCTGATTGAGAGGCCTCTGAGCAAAATTAAGCGATCTTTCATGCCCAATTTAGAATGAGACGCTGAGAACCACGGCAGTTAAAGAGTGTCCATAAATAACAAGACATTTACATTTACTGGCCATGATACCAAATAATTATCAACAGGGAAGGAACATCCTTTTTTTTTATAGTGTGTAACACCAGCTTTTACTACCAAGGCACTGCAGACGAGAATATGCAAACTATATATATATCATTCATAAGGATTGGTGTGATTGGTGTTTCCCAACTATGGGGAAAACTGGATTTAAACTCCCTGAGTGATTTGAGCTAGTGCAGGTGATTCATTAGGCATAATGACTAACAATAGAAAACAACAGATATTTGTGCTACCTCTGAGTTGCCGGAAAGCAACATTTTCAGTATTTTTGGCAGGGAATAGTTATAGGAATAGTTTCAGAAAATATACATTTTTAAGAATGCAGGAGTATATCAAATATAGAAAATTTTCAGAACATCTTATGTATGTATTTAAAATGAAATGTACTATACTGAGTTATTATAGCTTAATTTTGTACAGTATGAATTACATGGAGGAGAAGCTAAACATAAATCATTCATATTTACCTAATCAGAAATGTTACTGGAAAATATGTCTGACACTTAACTGTAAGAGAAGTTAAAGATACATTTGCATTATGTTTGCTGTCTGTAATTGCTATTTGTATAGCTATTTCTCGCCATTACTAAAATTATGTTATGTCCTAGAAAGTCAACAGATTACTATACTGCTTAGAAGCAACAAAGTTGAGCAATTTTTTTCTCTCTTGACATGAACAATGATTATCAAAATATTCAAAACAGTAATTTACTGTTAACAAAATGTATCTCTATAGTTTTATTTTGCTGATGAACTAAACAGCTGTGCCTTTCACATTTAAAAATTCTTTAAAACTCTTTTCAGAATTTCAGATTTATTATATATACTGGGTGGCGCATAGCAAGTTTCCTAGTTTCAATTCTTTGTCTTGGGAAAATATGAAGTCGTTTTGTTGGCAATACCATATCAATGAACGACGGGAATGATGCCATTTTGTTTGTTTGCTATCCGTAGCTATGGAGCGTTGGTCAGTGGCACATCGTGTAGCAGCTGTGCGTTTCTTTCACGAGAGTTAGTCTGTTGTGACAACGCAGAGAATGTTTCGCCTTCATTTCAATGTGCCAAGGCACGGTGCAATTCCTTCACGGAAAACAATTATGGAATGGGTGAAAAAGTTTGAAAGGTGTGGTAGTGTCTTGGATATTCAACATGGTCCACCTAAAACAGTGACGACACCGGAGAATGTTGCTCGAGTGAGACAAGCTGTTGAACGTAGTCCGCGTTGTTCAGCTCGTAAACAAGCAAGAGTATTGGGTCTATCTCGAAGATCGTTGGGACGCATGTTAAGGGAACTCAAGTTTCATCCATACAAAATGCAAGTGACCCAAAAACTTCTCCCTGCAGATTGGCCTGCAAGAGCTAACTTTAGCAACATCTTTCTCAACATGCTACGGGAAAATCCAGATCTTCGGGGTTCATTGCTCATGAGTGACGAAGCCCACTTTCACTTAGACAGTTCCGTTAATAAACAGAACACGAGGTATTGGGCAGTTAATAGTCCCAAGGAAATCATTGAAAAACCGTTGCATTCCCCGAAGGTAGCTCTGTGGTGTGGTGTCGGTGAGTTTGGAATCGTGGGACCGTTTTTCTTTGAAAATGACGAAGGAGAAACTACGACAGTAAATTCAGACCGGTATGTAACAATGTTGCAGACGTTTGTGATTCCTGAACTCAGAAGGCTTGGAATGGATCCACAGAATGTTTACTTCCAACAAGACGGTGCTACGGCCCATACGGCACGTAACAGCATGGTGTTCCTCAGAAATGAATTTAAGTCCATCATCTCAAGGTTTGGAGACATTGCATGGCCTGCCCGCTCTCCCGATCTTACAGTTCCCGATTTCTTCTTGTGGGAATTTTTGGAACATAAGGTCTTTACTAGACGTCTCGCAACTCTACAGGCGCTGAAAGAAGTCATAACTGAGGAAATTGCGGCCATAGATGGAGACCTACTGCAACGTGTGTTTTCCAGTTTCCTTACACGCTTGCAGGAATGCCTGAATTGTAATGGAGGCCATCTTGAAGATGTAATTTTCGAGACATAAGTCTAAATGGCATGTTCCATACTTTCAATTGGTACATTTGTTATTTTCCTCTCCAATCTGACTCATTAAATATAAGCCTCAAAATCTAGGGAACTTGCTGTGCGCCACCCTGTATATGGCTTTTTCCATTTATATCTGAAATCAGTTGACAACTAGTAAATTCTTATCAATAGTATATTACATATGCAAGCATAAAAAGATAGTTCATCTTTTAAAAATATAATATTGATATACCCTCATTTATCAAAATAAGCAATTTTAAATCTATGAACTAAGTAAATACCTTCGCACAAAACTTATACCTGTAGAGCTTTTTGTCTCCATGTAGCAATTTATGCTATCTTAAGTAAGCTTTTCTTACAAATTTCAGACCTGTGAGGCCCTTTACCTTCATTTATTTAATTTCATGATCTCAAATATGACAAAAGGCTTAAACTGCTAGAGAAAAACTCACACTTGTCAGGCCTTTCTCTTTTATATAGCACATTATATAACTTTGAAGATGATAACAGAGTAAAGCAGGTTTCATACATGTGAAGCTTTTTACTCACAAACTTAAAATTATGTAATATCGAAGCTGACAATTGAGTAAAAAAGCTCTTCTCAATTATGAGACCTCTCACACCGATGTAACTAACTATGCCTTTTCAAATCTGACAACTGAGTAAACTACTTCTCATGAACTTCACACTTATGAGGTCTTTTACTCTTACGTATAAAATTATGGTACTTCAATTATGATAACTGGTGAAAACTTTTGTCACAAATTTCACACTTGTGAAGTCTTTTACCCTCATGTATCAAACTATGGGATTTCAAATTTGACAATTCAGTAAACCTTCTCTTACAAATTTCACACTAATGAGGCTTTTTACCCTCATGTATCAAATTATGGGATTTCAAATATGATAAAAAAATAAACCTGTTCTCACAAATTTCACACTTTAAGGCTGTTTACCCTGATGTATAAACTTATGAGTTTTTAAACTTGAACTCTGAGTAAAATTTTTCTTACAAATTTCACATGTATAAGGTTTTTTACCCTCATGTATCAAATTATGCTTTTTCAAATCTGACAATGTATAGAATGCTTTTTCACAAATTTTACAAATATGCAACCTTTTACCCTCATGTATCAAATTATGGGATTTCAAATATGACAACCGATTAAACCTCTTGTCACAAACCTCACATTTGTGAGGTCTTTTATCTTGGTGTATCAAATTATGGGACTTCAAGTGTGATTTCTGAGTAAAGTTCTTCTCACATATTTCACACTTATGAGGCTTTGTGCCCTCATGTATCAAATTATGGGTTTTCAAATGAGACAACTTAATAAACCTTTTCTGACAAATTTCACATTTGTGAGGCCTTTTACCTTCATGTATTAAGTTATGCACCTTTAAACAAGACAACCGAACAAACCTCTTCTCACAAACTTCGCACTTATGAGGTCTTTTACCCTTATGTATAAAATTATGGTACTTCAATTGTGACAACCGATTAAAACCTTTGTCACAAATTTCACACTTGTAAGGCCTTTTACTCTCATGTATAAAATAATGGGATTTCAAATGTGACAACCGATTAAACCTCTTGTCACAAATCTCACATTTGTGAGGTCTTTTATCTTGGTGTATCAAATTATGGGATTTCAAATGTGATTTCTGAATAAAGTCCTTCTCACATATTTCACACTTATGAGGCCTTTTACCTTCATGCATCAAGTTATGGAATTTTAAATAAGACAACCGAGTAAACCTCTTGTCACAAATTTCACATTTGTGACGCCTTTCACACTCATCATGTGTTAAATTATGTAGTTTTAAAGCTGAGGAATGAATAAAGGTCTTCTCACAAATTTCACATTTGTAAAGCCTTTTGTCCTCATGTATCAAATTATGTCTTTTCAAACTTGAAAATGCAGTAAAGAACTTCTCACAAATTTGACACTTATGTATCTTTTTATTCTCATGAGACTTTTGATGAAATTTCAAACTGGACAACCGATTAAAGCTTTTATCACAAATTATACATTTATGTGGCCTTTCATTCTTTTGTATTGGTAAAGCCATGCAATCAATGTCTCGCCTACGATCACATTTAAAAGATTGTTCTGATTGAAAAAGTTTTTCTATTACTGATAGTTTTGAAACCTCTCCTACTTGACTTTCACGTTCAGAACAATCCTTTCCATAATGGATAATTCTTTGCCTCCTTGAGGCTTCAGCAGAAGAGAATGATGAATCACCACTGCTATCTCCAGGAGCTACTGTTGTGAACAATCTGAAATATTTTAGGATTTTGCATTAGTTAGAGACATCAAAGAATGAATTAAATATTAAAGAGAATCTCTATTTCCTAATATATTAACTACAAAATCTTCATTACAAGGTATCTAAATATAATGGACGATTTCATTAGGCTGTATTTTCACCAGTGCATTAAATAATTAAAGGAGGGAAGTTTGAAGTTTTGTGTTTTATATCTGATTTTCATTTGTCATCAAGTAAAAAACTTGTACATTGTTTCAAAGAAAACGGCTGCTTTACCAACTGCTCTTAGCTGGCATATGTTTGAATTTGCAGTGTTTTAGCAGTTCATCAGGCATTTACATAGCAATTTCAACATCCTACACTTCCCACATTATCAATCCAAAGGTGGCCAAACAATTTTGTGACAGAGAATAGTATTTATCAATAAGGGAATGGATGTGCAGGAAGGTCAAGTGCAAAAAAAAAAAAAAAAATAATAAAAAATCAGTACGGAGAGCCAGTCAACAGTTGCAGATGCCAACATCAATAGTGTGGAGAATCACATAGAAGCAAATGAAATTATTTCCATAAGAACTGCACCTGGTACAAAAACTGAAGCTTGATGATCCAGCAAAGACACTAGCATCTTATAACCATGATTGAGGAGAATAAGGGTTTGCCAGAAGAAATCGTAATGAGCAATGAAGCAGCATTTCATGTCTATGGAAAAATTAATAGATTTAACGTCCAGATATATGCCTCTGAGAACCCCCAAGATGTGGTTTAGATAGAAGGTGACACTTCAAAAGTAAATATGCGTTTTCCTGTTTCTAAAAGAGGTATGTTTGGCCCATTTTTACTGAGAATGCTGTCAATGGAAACATGTACCTGGATATGTTGCAAAATTAGTCAATGACACTACTCACGAATGATGAACAGGGATTCATTTTCCAACAAGACAGACCCTTCACATTGGCATACGATGTCTGTAGGTACTTTATTGATACCTGCCAGGTAGGCAGATTGGTTATGCAACAGCTGCAGACAACACCTTCTGCGCATGATCATCCTGTTCACCTGATCTTACAGTGTGTGATTTCTTTCTGTGACATTACATCAAAGGTAGGGCTTACATGTCTCCACTTCCAGCAATATTAGTAGAATTGAGATGCCTTAGTGCAGCCATCGTGAAAATTACACAAGACACGCTTAAAATGGTGCATCATGAATATGGGATCACTGGCTGGATGTCCACCATATTACACATAGTGCTCACATCAAGTACATCCAATGAGAAAACAATACTTCATAACTCCCCCCTTTTAAGTGTTAGTATGGCGGTTTATTTACGTTAAATATAGAAAATATGGCCTTATGAAATGATTCAATAATTTGTAGAGGTCTTCTATATAACCTCAGTGCTCATTTCACTAAAAGTATTGTTGTTTATTTGTATTATTATTCAGTTGCTAAAATGTTTTAGATGCATGCTAATGGTAAAACAAGCAATGTGTTTTACATGTGCTTGTGACAGTGATGTGATTAATATTTAATGGTAAGAGTTGACTGATTCAATGTTACAATTGAATATGAAGGATAGTGTTTTCCTAGATTCACAACCATGAATCAAAAAAATTATATATTACATATTCAACATGGATGTTTAGAAAATAGTGTTTTTTAAAAATTGATATATTGTATGCTTTTTCTCAACCATATCTTCTTTCAAATGTTCATTTCTCTATCTACTTCATGATAATTAAGGTAAATCTCTGCACAAATACTTTAACTTCACATTTTGTGGTAGGTAAAGAATATTGAAGGTATAGAAAAACTGCATAACTAAATGCTGGATTTGAAAATACATTGTCTCCAAACATTGTATTAAAACAAATGAATGTAACTTAACACAGCAATATTGCATAAACCATTCAAATATTAAAACAAATAATAACTAATATCTTGGAAATGGTTGATACAAATATAATTTCATATAAATTATGTTTTAATAAGATACATTTTTTTATGTTTAATCTTAGATGATTCATGAGTAATACAAATTTATTGAAAAGGAAACAGAAGTTTATTGCACTTATGGAGTTTGGGGTTTGCCATCCTGTACTGCTTTGCCCACCTCAAAATCTCATATGCGGTTGCTTGGGATCAAAACTGGGCCATCGTTCAAGTCTGATAAAAAGGCCTCTAAGCCAAATTAAGTGATCTTTCATGCCCAACATACAATGGGATGCTGAGAACCATAACAGTTAAAGAGTGCCCATAAATAAAATACCATTTCAGTTCATTACGAATACATTTGTCTTTGCCTTTTCACTAAATAAAAATGCAACACAAAAAACAAGTTATTTATTAAAGCATTAGACAAAAGTCAAGTCTTTCTTACCTTGGTGATTTTACTGCAGCAAAGTTCACATCCTGTAACAGAATAATGCCAATGTACAGCTTCATACATTAACTACACTGTATTAGTTGAATGCCCTTTATCACAGATTTGTCATTAAAGCACAAGGCTTTATTTATTTTTAAATTGGTGTATGGTACAGCAGTTATACAAAAGCAAATATTTGATACATCATGTAATAGGTAGAAGAAAATAAAACAATTAAGAGGTAGGTACATCCAAATAAATGGTTTGGTTTAAAAAATTGAGAACTAGCAAAGGAATTTTTAACAAAGGTAAATCACAATCTATGATCGATAGCCCAATATTTATGAAAGCCTCATGTAATGTGTTCACATTCTTTCTCTAGAAATGATAAATTCACTTTTATAATAATATTCCTTTAAAGAGTTAAGGCATATTAAAATGAAAATTAAGCGCAGATGCAACTTAAATGCAAGACTGCATGCAAGATATTTAATGAAAAAATCTGCATAATTTCACATAAAGCAAGAGGAGATAGCTTCCACTACATGCATAAGAAGCCTATGCTTTTCCGTCCAAGAATTGCCAACTTATGAACAACACCAGAATTTACACAATCTACTCTGCAATAAATGGTGTTGCTCCATCTGAAAATGCCCCACCAGACAATGATGTGTTGTTTGCTTGGTACACCACTTTTTACGTTTTATTTATTTATACAAAATAAACTTCAAAATTTTATATTATTGATGTTTTTCAATTTCAAACTTGAGGACACTGAGTAGATCTTCACATTTAATTTATTGATCTAGAAGCTTTTGCCAATTTTGTCTTATACCTACTGTTGATTTTGAAATGGCCTTATGTTTCTATGTTATGTCAAAGTACATTTCTCCTAATACTGACTTCAAATCAAGGTTTGTAATTGAAAAGATTCCCACACATGCAGATTTCAGTAGATTAGGTATTTATCTCAGAAATAAAAATATGTATGTGTTTTAGGAAAAACAAAAGAGGTATTTCATATAATAATTACTCTTTTGGTTATATGGAGAAAAATCTAAATTACAAAGCAGTAGTATCTCAAAAATCGAATAAAGGATATAAATTACTAATTCTGGGTAAAATAGATTGCAACAAAGAATATGAGAGCTTCTAAAATCCTCTCAATATACACCTTATACACAAATTCATCTACAATATGAAGGAAAGTTTTGCAGTTATTAACACCTGCATAGAACAAAAAATATAAAAGTAATAACTCTTCAACTCTTTAAATATATGCCTTACCAAGAATCCACACACTTGGAGAAGAAATGAGATTAATTATGTGTATCAGAAAGCCCACTAAGCTTGGGGATGCAGAAACTGCTTCTATCAGGAGTGCACCACTGCACGTTCGAATGCAAGATTGAACCAAACCAGCAATTTTATCTAAACCCTTTTGGATGGCCAAAGGGCTAACAGACGTAAATTTCCTTCCTTCTTCTGTTTGATTTATAACTAAGTGGTCTCAACTACTTCTTTTCCCAACACAAAGAATAAAATTCAATAGGAGTTGAGTGCCAAAGTTATGTCCACAGAACGACAATGACTGATCAGTCTACTTACTTTGGTAGATAATTTTAGTTTCAAAAGTGTCACAAAATTCATCAACCAAACTGACAGAGGATGATACTGCCTGCAACAAATGCTGTGAAAATGTCTTTCAAGAAAATGCAAGTAACATTTCTTTGCTTGTCTATCATCAACTAATGAACTTTGAGTTTGAAGAGAAACCAGTGGGCAAGTGCTTTACAGAAGAGTAAGGCAGACAAAACAAAAACACCATACTCACTGCTATACTGTGAAAGTGGCTCCTCATGATCCTGAACAAGTTGATCATGTAGACATATTCCAATTGGATGGACATTCATCCCGATATTTAAGTTAATTGAAAAACACATGGAAAAGATAAGATTCTATCTTTCAGTTAGGAGAGTAAGTAGAAATGCTCCAAAAATATGCAAGTGTCCAAATTAACTAATATTTCTATTTACAATTAGACACCTACAGCTGAAAAAGTGTTAAGAAACCTAGGCAATGGCATTTTAAGCTTAATTAAAGAAAAAATAATTGTTATAAAAAAGAACCTCAACAATGTTGTTTCCAGGTGAAGTACTTTATTGCAATGCAGTTTGTAGCATTAAGCCTAACCTAGACATGCTGCATATTAGAGCACCATGTTAGAGGAAACAGATTCTTCTGTAACCTGCTAAGTTGCGAAATATATCAAAATTACTCTCAAAACATTTTGAGAAATGGAGGAATAGCTTCAATATTATGGTGCTTTAACGACCCAAGACTTCTACTGACAATGAAGATGATGAAGTAGACACAGATAGTATAAAATGAAAGACAAGTGTTAAACATAGGAGTTACATTTTCATTAATAATTCTTCTTAAAGTATATTTTCAAGCAACATATCCTTTTATTTCCTTTTAAACTAAGTTTTCAGATACCTAACTGAACTCATAAAAATGTATTTTTATACTATATGGATAATAGAATATCTATTAGTGTTATTCAACATTTCAAATCTTTCAAAAACCAACAAATCTTAATGTTAGTATCTAACTTTGCCACATCCAGTTTTCCACAAATGTATGTCAGAAATATTTCAACAACCACATTCTAAAACTAGTTTATGTTAAATAAATCAGTTAAAATCTTAATGTTAAAGCTAAATTACTTTGGACAGAGGTTTAATCTGAGGAATTTTTTGCGAACTTTTCAAAAAGTTGGCTCAATGTATTTGATGGCTTTGATATTAATTACCTCAAATGAGAATTAGGGATATGTACATACTCATGTGGATTTTCACCATAGTGTTCTCAAAAATTAATATCAGCTGATTTATTTATTTGTACAAATGAGGTTGATATTTCATTCTTTAGGTCCTGCAGTCTAACAAGGTAAATGGACAGCTACTAAACTGTGTATTGGTGTTTATGTATTATTCCAGTGACCTAATTTCCCTTTGATTTAATTCATCATACATCTTTTATCCATGATGGAGAAAAATGTAGCTTGTCACACACTATTATACCACAGAGTATTTTTAATAACAAGCTTTGAAGTTAATTAAACTTTTCACTGTCATTAGCTGCAATTGTTAAATGCATTGTCCAATACTGTATATTATCTTTAACCTTTTAAATACACTATTTGACATACACTAAAGATATTCCCCAATATGCCTTAAGCTTATTAATTTTGTACCATGTGTTTGCTTAATGATGGGGCTATGGACTTTATACGTGCATAGCTTGCTTTCACTGTAGTGACCTTCGAATTTTTCTACTGTGCAGTTTGACTAAATACCCCACCCACTCAAGGCTATGCATATCAGTGGTGTTATACTCATACAGAGTCAGTTGCTATCTTCTGTTCATGCTATAAAACAAGACATTGTACATCAAAAGCAAAAGTTTATTCAAGGCATACATGATTTTCTTAAGAGTATTCTTGTTTTGTTACTAGTACATTGAAATGCCTACCAATAGCTTAATTTCTGAACAACAATTTTTTGTGTACAATACATATGTAAAAATAGAAATACATAGGTGTGCAGACAATTTCAAGGAGAAATTTCCTGTGCTCCCGTTTCAGGTATAGAAACTATAGGATAATAGGATTACTAACAGGTAAAAATAAGAAGTGAAAACAAAATGTTTAAATAAAAAAAAAATATTCAATGTGGTGCATCACTCAAATGCTCTCCAAGACATGTTGCAGAACAAGAGTTTTCTAAAACCTCTGTTCATATAGCTGTTAAATTTTTAAATTGAAACCTCACAGAGTGAATATTGTTCATGAATTGCAAGCTTTCAACCAGGTATCTCTCAATGCAAATGGACACCAGACTTGTCAGTAAGTACTCAGTAGAGTGTATAAATAGGCATGATCTGTATCACTGAAATATAGTGAATGCACTGTATTACATAATTCAAATTCATCAATAATCATAAACATGATGATGATGATGACGATGATAATAAATAAATATTTTGACTGCAGCATACTTCTACAAAACTTACCTTAATTTCATTACTTACTGATGAAGCTTCAGTTTCCAAACACCAAGGCTCTTCTTTAATTTCTATTTTGCTATTGCTTTCATCACTGTTATATACCTTATTCCTCATTACAGTATCTTTTGAAAGAAATTCTCTCTGTTTTAATGAGCTAATTTCTCTTTTGTTACCTATGTCACTGTAGTTGGTACATGTAACTACAGATTTAAACTGCTTTTCAAGATTTTTAGTAAAACATTCTCTCTTTTTCCATGAAATATCTCTTCTGGTGTCTCTTTCACTGTTATTGCCACATAAAACACTTTCAGATTTAAACTCCTTTACAAGCTGCTTGATAAAACAGTCTCTCTCTTGTTGTAAACAAAAGTCTAGTAAAGGAGCCTCTGATTTAATTTCTGTTTTGATTTCCATGTCACAATTATTCTCCAAAAGCATAACATTGTTATTTGTCTTCATTATACAATTTCTGGTGAAGAACTTCTCATTCAGAGAGGCTAAGTCATTTGAGAGAGAATCCTCGTCTTTGATTTCTATTTTTATGTCCATCCCATAAGCGTTGCTGCATCTGATGGTGCTAAGTCTGTGGAGGAAGCAAATTTTATGTTTACCATAAAATATCTATAGTTTTAACAATCACCTTTTCCAAATACACCAACTGTTGTCCAAGCAACCTACACCTCTCAACTTTTCACTCACAAATAAACTTATTTCTTGGAAGGTTGAATCAAACTTAAACATTAAATTCCATGTATGTGGCTCACACTATGGATTTGAGTCTTTGTCTATTCATGACAATACTACTAACATTCCAGATACAATATTCGGCTAAATGTACAGCAGTAAACCTGTACATCAGATTAAAGTCAAACACTTAACCTTCAAGTCTACCTTAAATTATAGCTATACTTTAAAGGACTTGCAATGTTGCAAGAACCTTATAGCTGTCCGCTATTAAGATGAACTTGTTTTTCAAAAACATTAACTGTAATAGCACACCCATAATCATTAAGGCCACTACAACAATACAAGTCACTTGTTTTTGTTTATTTCTATGGCATTGCAAGTGATGACACTGATGATACATGGAATGAAAATGGAGCACTGATGGAATATGATGGCGGGGGAATCTAGAGAATCTAGAGAAAACGTGCCCTTGTACTGCTTTGTCCACCACAAATCTCACATGGGTTGCTTGGGTAGAATTTGAGCCACCTCAGTCACGACATGACTCAGAGCACCAAGGCTCCAGAGTATAGTTCCAGTTGTAGAATTTTTCATGTATGATTCATGTTTCCAGTTTAATCCCTACACATGGCTAATCATAAAGAAACATATATCAAAAACACATAAACTACTTCCTGTGAGGTTGTATTACTGAAAGTAATTATAGCCATTTAACTCGAAACATTTTCAGTAAACATGCCCACTAGTAGAGTCAGTAAAACTATAAAAAATGCATGCACCATCAAAACCGAAAGTACTGGAATATTATTTATATGAAATGTCCCCTCTTTGGTATCCTTCTAGATCTTAGTTCAAACCATTTCACCTTAATCGCTGTATTTATATTATTTCTAGCAATCATACATTACTGGCATAGCTCTAAAAATTAATTGAAATCCATCATGGGTAGACTTTTTATCCAAATACTGCTGTTATGAATTTTGTTTCCTACTAAAGCTCTGCTAGTGCCAATTTAATGCATGTATCATTTGTTACAGTTACCTTTAAAATGTTTGGTGATAAGCATAAACTATTAGCAGGTCAATATGAAACTAAAGGATCTCATGTTATCTAGATTTAACCTTAGGTTTAGTTTCTTTTTTTTTTTTTTTTTGGTAGTGTTTAACGCCCACTTTTACTGCTCTGGCACTGCAGGCGATGACACTGATGATACATGAAGATGGAGCCCCGGTGAAATGAGATGGCGGGGGAAACTGGAGAACCCAGCGAAAACCCACCCTGCGCTGCTTTGTCCATTACAAATCTTACATGTGGTCACTTGGGATTGAACCCGGGCTGTCTAGGTGAGAGGTGAGTGGTCTGACCACTCGGCCATGCCTCAGCCCTTAGGTTTAGTGTCTGTACATGAACTGATGTTAACTTCATTAGATATGACTTAAGTAGCAGCAGCATGAGTTGGTGGCCAAGAGTTTGCTCCTTCTAAGGTGTATTCCATAATGGAACCTTTTTTTTTTTTTTTAAATCAGACTGATAGAAGTGTAATCAGTATAAAACGATTATCCAACATCAATTAACTTCATTAACATTTTAGAGGTGGCCTACATTCTACATGATTTCCTCATTTGCTAACAAACTGCTCAGGTGGACATATTATTTTTTGTTTTTTCAAAGTATGATATAAAAATTCTATTATGGACCTTATTTATGTGTTTCTATTTTACCGCCGTCAGACTGTGGTAGACTGTCAAGACTTAAACAATTACACCCCAGATAAATATGAAGTAATGTAGCAACAAGATGCAGAGATTTCTGGAAATTATTTGAAGAGATTTTAAAATAAAAATGTAATGTGTCACACTTATGTGACTTCTTCTTCCCATTAAATCTTATATATTATAATGCTGATTATGAAGGAGATTTATCTATTTACATTAAATTACGCACAATAAATTGTTTATTAGAAATCAAGGCTTTAAATATAAGGTAACTGTAGAACTATGTGGTAAAAATTGATAACTTCAGAAGGTAAAGAGTATAAATCTGTACCTATAGGAGGAGATGTGAACACTTTAACTTAAGTGCCAAGAAACCCAAGGTTTTTATGCCTACTTTGAGTTATTATTTACAGTACATCAATTAAATCCACCAAAAAGTATTGAGAATCTTAAAGTATGGCATTCAAGGATTTCTCAACAAGTAAGAAAATAGTCATAGTTTCCATATTAATATTTTATTTTAAACTCGCAACAAATATCAAACATGAGTTTGAAAAAAAACTGTGTAAAGCTGCTTACACTCCATTTATTCAACGTTCGAAAAACTCTCCCTCGGAATCAGAATTTTCCACAGCTTCATTTGTATCCTGAATTTCAGCTTCAGTTCACAGAAATCGAGGAAAATTAAGCATTTTAACATTTAAGAACACAAACATAACAACCAGATCACCACCTTCAAAGAAAATTGTGTGACTACCCAAGACAGCCAATATTACTAAATCTCCTAAAATTCCTAAAAATAGGACAGATGGCAGCACAAATCACACAACTAAACGATAACTAATGTATGTTCTTTGCTGCAAAGCCCAAGACCGAGTAAGGCCATGGATTGCATTAAAAGCATTAGAAATACCTGCCCGCTCGGCCTTGGGTCTCATGAACATTTAGATGGCCTGAGCTATACTCGGGCTTAGGCTCCAATGTATTAAAGGACTGGAACGTTCCTGCCAATTTATTATTTAGTAAAAAGCATTGTAGTATATCAACAAAAATCTCCATTTCCTTGATACTGCACATTCATTAAAGCAAATTGCAACGTAACCACATTTCAGCGAACCACATGGATTTTACTTTTAAATGCAAATATTAAGTATTCTTGTAAATTATCATTATTTTACAAGCTAACCTACTATTGCACTCTCTAATAATGCATAAGAGTGCCAGGAATTGCAGAGAAAACTGTGCGAGTAGAGGCAGACTAAAATCCTTACCTTATAAGAGATGCTGGAATAGATGATTTACTCTTCTCAAACAAGTGTAATATCTCTTAAAAATTTTTTCACTCACTTGCTAAAGTTCAACTGCATGAATTGTTGTGAATTCTTGCATGATATCGCTAAGTTGCTCTAGGGTGCAAGGATTGGAACAATAAACTTTTGTCTTTTAAAGAACCTCATACATAAAAATCACAACTTGTTAGATCAGGAGAACAAAAGGGCCACAAATTACCACTAATAATTCTGTCTCAAACACCTCTCTTACTGCATTTAACAGTTCAGCAGCCATGTGATCTGTTGCAGAATCTTGCTGGAGCCAACCATATAATTTTTCTTCTTCTGTGAAGTAATTGAAAAATTGTTTGAGAATTAGCCCCTGATATCACTCTGAATTAGTTTTATCAAAGGAAATAGGGCCTATTATTCTTCTAGCATCTACCAAACACTGACTCCAATTGTCTGATCACAGTGAGGCATTTCATCCAATAGCACAGGTTTTTTTTAAGCCCAGTATTGACTGTTCTGAGTATTCTCACCCCCATTTCAGTGAAACCAAGATTTGTCAGAGAAAAAGAAAAGCTGTGGGTCAATGAAACCTCTTTCTACAGATTGGAAAAACCAATTGTAATAATTCACACATTTACTGAGGTCATTTGCAGATATAGCTTGTATTTATGTGTAGTAATAGCATTTTAGTTTCAACAGAATCTCTAGAAGAAAATGAAGATACACCTGTTTGCTGGGCTAATTTGTTCAGCGATTTTTGAGGTGAACACTCCAAAGTGGCACCGATTTCATAAAGTCTATTTTCTGTTAACACTGACATCCTAGAGTGTTTCTTGTCCATCACTGAACCTGAAGCTTCAGGTTTATTCATGACTGAATGTATTGTTTTTCTTGCAGATGGTCAAGAGATTGTAAACTTTTCAGCAAACTCCTTGTGCACATGGCTTGCAGATTCATGCTTAAAGTAAACTTTAGAAATAATCATATGTTCTTCCATGGTTGTGTGACACACCGTGTTTACTGCAGTGGCAGAAGCACCTAACTCACAATGATTGACACAGAAACTACGACAGTGCATTTTCAAAAGCAGGAATTGGCAGTCCAAAGTCCAGGTAGGTGGCGTGGGACTAGCAGAGAGAAAGGTTGTGGATGGGTTCCTATATAATATAATGGCCTTATTTAATATGGATCTTTAAATGGAAGATTTAAACAAGTGCCTTAGAGTTTGATCCTTACCTATTTACTGCCCCATTACTAATATACTATCCATTATTTGAATCCAATTCCCTCTTTCTCTCACATACAAACAAATAAACAACATTAATCTTGGAATAAATTATGAATGTGCATGCTTAAGCTACAAAAAAAAAAAATAAGTCTGTTGACAATTAATATGCTCAATGTGAAGCAGTATTGCCATTGTAGCATAAGAGGTCTCACATGGGAGCATCACAAGCACCCCTCATTTGAAACTCCCTGACTATGGATGAGTTAATCTCAAGCTTTTTACAATTTTCTATGGTTCTTTTCTCTGTCTGATACACAAGAACTGAAACAAAATGACAGACTTTATTAAACAACGATAATTTAGATGTTCCTGCCATTCTGTTGAACTTCTGTGATAGTTTTCTTGAAGAGCACTTTTTTTTAAACTATCTTTTGTTTTTCAGAAAATATTCTCTACAGAAATTGTCTATTAGTTTATTAAAGTGATTACCTATGACAGCCAGAGTTTTTAAAAATTAGTTTGCTATAGTTTATGAATACTTTAGCCACTCCTTGTTATAGGTGTGTCAAGAAAAATACAAATAACATTTGTGCAACTTTTAACCAGAATTTAGAGTTCCTTTGACAGACAATCCTTCACATTTATGAATTATTTTCTTCTCCAAATCAGGCACTTATCTACTTAATTAGTGTTTTGCCTTACTTTTATCATTCTTTACATTGTTAACAAAGATTCTTGCTATTTTGACCAATGCTATTCTTGGAGTCCCTATTGAAAAGGTAAATTCTATGCTACTTTCCCCGCATAAACTTTTTACTATGACTTCACAGGACTGTAGCCAAGTGATTTGTGGTTTCTATGACCAAGCTTAAGGCACTCTATACTCCAAGGCCATCTTCAGGGTACTGATAAAAATTGGACACTCATGTAAATTTTTGCAACTGAGACAGATTTCTGTGATTGGACTTATTATTTTAGCCATTTTCACATATCATAAATCCAAAACACTAGGATTAGTATGGCATCATATAATCATGCATCTATTTTTCTAAAATTAGATAAAATAAAAGGAATGGTCATACATTCACCAATCCAAGACTTCAATTTCTAAAATATGCTAAAGCTATCACGACTGGCCTATTACATTTAGAACCAGTTTGCTTTCTTTCAAATATGTGCTGGCTCATGACACATATGTTTTGTTTTGCTTTGTTGGGTTTAATAAACCTCTGGAATATAACGCTGTATGTTTTCTTTCTTTAAATAGATGTTGCCAGTTTTCAAGCTTATCCACAATTTTTGGATAACTGGTAAATGCTAAGAGATAAATGAGAACTTATTACAAATGAGAATATAAAAAGTAAAACAGAATACTTAGAGTATTTTCAGAATAAGACACAGTTTTAAGTAAGCAATGATGTTCATATTACTTAAAATAAATACAAAACACAGTGTAGCAATTTATTATAGTGGTATCTAGCTATGTAGAAACTAAGGTTATGTATTATGGAACAAACACAAAGGACTGGTTATTTTAAAAGGTAGAGAAACCTCATCAACATAGTATAAACACAAGTGTGAACTCAAGGTTAAAAAGAGTCAATGATCCTTAACACTAACTCCAGAAAATTTATCAACAACACCTCTACTGATTAATGATGGTGAAGCTGGTCTACCCATAAGCAGCTTTGGGGGTGATATTGCAGGGATCTGGCCTAAGAATAGTGTTACCATAAATTAAAGAAGTGAGTGCTATTAAGTGTCAGAGCTTTTATACCTAGAGACAGAAACATTTTGTATTATTTTGTAGATCTTTGGTGCTATTTTTCATGCCTTTCAGTGGGTTTTAGTGTAATAAAATTTTAAAGCCACTTTTGTGATGTATTATTTGCTCCAAAAGATTGGTTAAAAGTGAAAATTACTTAATATATAAGTTATTTCAAATAAAAACACTTTATGTATCAAGTCATGAACACAAACATCATCTTTACATAAATATGCAAACTGGTCAAGAATTATGATGCAGTTTTACTTGCATAACAATTGCACTTCTATCAGCCACAATAAAATGCATTCTTCATGACTTATTAAAGTGAACCATTGAGTCACACTTCAAATGATAGCAAGGTCATGAGTTTCAAATTTTCTTTGCTTAGATTGGGTCTTTGCTTAGTCAGAATCTTACAGCAAATTCAGGGTTATCGAATTTCATTGCATGTAGGCTTTTCACTATATCAACCTTCTAATTGAAATTTTAACTTGAATGCATCTTGCAGCTGTCTATGCACTTTCTATAAACAGCAATTGAACACTGTTCAGAAGGCTCTAAAGTTCTGAGATTTATTTTGAAGATGTAAGCCTACTTGTATAAAAGAATGCATAACTTGTGTTTGAAGCAGTTCATTGACAACATTCTAAAAGCTTATTTATTTCACCTTCAAAAATACCCTGGCTGATCAATTTGAAACCATGCTCTAAATTGTCTAACTTTGAGTATAAATCATGGGCAGTAAGGAGACTTGGATCCTTCATGATGTTGTACAAGTGCAGCGAGGTCATAAGCACATTTCTTAACAAACGCTGCTTAATCTTCACATTAAATCATTAAACTTCAAAGAGCAAACTTAGGTTCAATCATTAAGCTTAAAAGAAAAACAACAAAAAGTTAAAACTCAGAAGAAAAATCTTCAATCATATTTTATAAAATTTATAATTTGGACTAGTTCAAAACAATTTAGCAACACTGAAAAGTGAATTAAGAAATTGGCAACAATATTACCTATGCTGATAAGTAAGTCAGCCAACTGTTAAATATGTATCATGTTTATCCAAATACAAGGGGCATTCCAAAGTCCTTAGAAAAATCGAAGAAATTACACTCGTAACATCGAAAAAATTTTGTATTTACTACACACTGTCTCTTACTAGGTGGTGGTGGTTTCATTGGCATAGCAATTGAATCAGTAATTTTGTGCGAGTTGGATGAACGGCACATCCTGTGTTTGCAATAATTTATAATTGGATAAATGAATTTAAACATCCCCATACATTCACAGATGATGAACATCATACTGAAGGTCCTTAGAAGTGATTTTCCCAGAAATTATTGACAAAATCCAGGATATGGTTTTGAGTTCTGAAACATTTGAGGCCAGAGGCATATCGCAAGGAACAATGTTTTCAATTTTGCACCAACACTTAGGTCTGACAAAGGTCTTGGAAAGATATGCGCCAAATTTGCTATCAATGGAGGATAAACACAATCCTGTGATCAATTCAGAAGCTGGTTTGGCACTTTTCCATTGCAATCCTGACAAGTTTCTGTGGCAATACATAACTGTGGATATAACATGGATACACTACTACACTTCAGAGCCAAAAATACAGTCAAAAAATGAGTTTTGATAGGCAAAGGTGGTGAAACCTGCGGACAAAATGACAGTCTCAGATTTTTGGGATGCACATGAAATCATTGACATTGATTACTTGTAGAAAGGAAGAAAAATAAATGGGGAGAATTACACGTCATTATTGCACCAGTCGAATGAAGAAATAAAGAAAGAAAAAAACACTTTCATCTGGCAAAGAAAAAGATCATCTTCCATGAAGATAATGCAAGTGTACACATCTGCACAGTTTCGTTTGTGAAAATTGTAGAATTAAGGTTTGAATCACTACAACATCTGCCATATTGACCAGGTTTGGTTCCCAGTGATTTTTTTTTTATTTCCAAACTTGAAAAAGTGGTTCAGTGGAAAAGGATTTGGGTGTAATGAAGAGGTCATCTCCCAAACAGTTGCCTATTTTGAAGACTTTCCAACATCATATTTTTTGAAAGACTTAAAACAGTTGGAGAAATGCTAGGAAAAGTCTATCAAACTCTAAGGAGATTAAATTGAAAAATAAATTTAAAAAAAAAAATCTACCAAAAATAATTTGTTTTTTCATAATTTTCTATGGACCTATTGACTACCCCTTGTACAAGATGACCCCAATTTTTCAGAGTTTTGACATTAAGCCTACCAACACTATAAAAAGAAGATAATTTTGAAATGAAATTTAAAGTTTTACTTTATCTTCTGAACAAATTAAGCACACTTAAGCTTATTTTTTTTTTACATAATTGGAATTTGTGTGGAAATTAATAAGGTGAATAGGAGGGAGGGGTTTGGGAGAAGGCAATTATATACCAGTAACCATGTATGCGATCAAAGGTTGCAAAGGCAGTGACAGCACAACTGCCAACAATGAAATGAATACAAATTTCTGTTTAGAAATATATCTAATATAACACACCATTGTAAAAAGTGAATCATATGTGTCTGTGAGAGAATATGAGAAAGGTAGCAGCAGCGGCAGTGTATCTGTTGTAATGATGGATACCATTTGCTATTTAGTCAAAATACCCAACATAACACATCATATAAAAGATAACCAATTTCAATTTATGCAAAAACGCAAATTGTGAGCGGGAGAGAGGCAGAGAAGAACAGAAATGTATCACTATGTCTATGCATGTCAGTGACGTGGCAGCTAAGCTGTAATGATGATGAGCACAATTTTTTGTTAGACAACATAACCAAATATAAAAACATGGTTGTAGTAGGTTTTACTACGTACTTAAATTTTACTGTTGGTTTAAATTCATGTTAGGGGCAGAGAGCAATGAACAAAAATGTACCACCTGCATAAGTGAGGCAAGAACAGAAATATGAAGCTAAACCTCTCTCTTTGTGCTTGCTCGTTGGCTGTCTCTCAACATTATGCACAACTACTGATGTGAAAGAGACACCTCTATTTTTATTTTAGTCTCAGAGAGAAATCTTTTTCATAATGAGAATGCTTTTAGGTCCATTAACACCAACCTTTAGGTGCAAAATGAATGCACAAAACTCACTACATATGTTACAAACTTATGACCTTGGTGTTAAGCATTGATTACCATTTCCCCCAGGGTTGGCCATTTCTGTACCTGCAAAGTTTGAAACTTATTCTTTGCTGCATGCTATTTGAAAAACATATATCACAAATGCAAAATAACCCCAGTTCTGGACATTAATATTTTGTAAAAAAAACTTTGGCTTGTATTCAGATAAATATGATATTCTGCCTGAAAGTGTTTGTTGTACTATATCAGGACCAAACTTGAATTCTTCATTTTGATAAAACAACTATAAGTTGAAATGTTGTTTTTTTACCTGCATAAATATCATAACATTAGAAAATTGCGCAAAACACAAAATTTTGCATAAAAATCCAATAACTTTACTATTTCAAATTGGCAAATTCCACCCTTTTGAATTTCCAAAATATTTTCCTACCATGTTTTCATAATTTAAAGTTTCTGGTCTTGTAGTTTAAACAAAATTTTCCCATCTGTACCTATACCTAATCCAAATTAACTTTAGATTTGGAAATAAATTGATAATTTGTGGGTGTGAACTATATGCTTTTGCTTCAAATGTTTGCAGAGATAAACTTATTTTCATCACTGTCACTTGTCTGTATGTGACACAAAGCAGTTGGATGATCAAACATGGAACAAAGACAGCAGAATAATGCACCCATTGGTTCAGCATTTCTAGTACTTAAATTCAATATTGCTATCAGCAAAGTGTAAGGTGCAATGAGGATAATTCCTATTTGTACAGATTTTAATACCTTTGTATGTTGATAATACCTGTTTAGCAATAATTAATTTATGCACTTGATCTCTTTGCAACATTTCAGTTACACCTTAAGTTATACTAGTTATGCAAAATTAATCTACACGAAACGAACAGGTGTTCAGAAGCTACTCTCAAATAATTACGAGATACATTTTATTTGTGATGAAAATATTTTAGTATACAGTATTTTAATCAAAATCTTTAGCCATTTTTGAGAAAACAAACTTTTTTTTAGTTTGGGGGGAGGGGATTTTCTTAAAAATCTTGGTGTTGGATCCATGAAAGTTACTAACTTAATTACCAAGAGTTAAGTATTTAATAGTATTCTAGTTTTTGAGCTATGCTGTCCAGATATACACATGGACCTGTTTCTAAAATACATATGGATTTAGGGGTCCACAAAATATATATTTCTGGTAAAATCTCGGTATCAAATTTTTGGGTGGATACCTTCTCTATACCCTATGTACATAGTATGTGTAGAGGAAGTGTATACGGAAAAATTAACAAGAAACCTCTAACGGCGGCCCCATAAGCTCCGGCGCAATTTTGTTTTTTAATGGTGTTTAACGCCCACTTGTACCACTTGTGGCACCGCAGGCGATTACGCTAGTGATACATTGAATGAAGATGTAACGCCGGTGGAATGCGATGGTGTGGTAAACCGGAGAACCCGGAGAAACCCCGACAAATTTCATATGTGGTCGCTTGGGATCGAACTACGGGGATCTAGGTGAGAGGCGAGTAGTCTAACCACTCGGCCACAGCGCAGCCGTTGTCCGGCGCGACCAATGGTGTTCCATCAAAGGGCGCGCTTAACGAAGATTTAAGGAAATGTCCAAAACTTGTCGCAATTTTGAAGAATGAAATGAAATAATTGTCAAATTACCTTTGTATTAACTTGTGGGTAGTTGGTGTCACCTCATAAGCGTGTAAGCCACGCCTAACTGTGACGGAAACGCTTCTTTTTATTCATAAAACGACCACGCCATATTGTCTGTTAATCACACTGGTAGTAGTTTGCTCAGTATCAAGAGGGCTATTTCTTCGCTATTTGCTAAATTAATAGGGACAATTCTTTGACTTTTAAATAGTTGTTTCGGCACAAAATCTACATGTCTACCCATGCTTGATATTCGTGGTTGTGAATATGATCACAAGGTAATTTGATATACACACTGTGAAATTAAAAAAAAAAAAAAAAAATTGCAATGTGATTCAGTATGATAATTGACTTGATAACTCATCTATATTATTTATGTGTGTGTTTTAAATGTTGAATAGAGATGCGATTCTAGTAAATTTCTAATTAGCTTGTGAAGAGTTCCTGATGTTGGTTGTAAATTGAGTTTTATTTATGAACACTAGCTGCTGCGGTTCTTAATATCACATTCAGTATTAGCGTGAAAAACCGCTTAATATTTCTCAGAGACCTCTTTATCATACTTCAGGTTCTTTTAAAATCTAAGTCAAATCTACCAACTTCACTTCCGAAGTAAGCCATGCTAAGGTTTTGCCGCCCGAAAAAATTAATCGCCTTCGGCCGGTTTGAATCCACGACGTTAGGAATTATAGGTTAGTAAGTTACTCCTAGATCCGGAAGAACAAAGTCGGTTATGATAGGTATATTGTTATATTAATTAAACTTACTGTCCACAACGAGCGTCTATACTCTGACGTATATTTTCATTTTTGGATAGCGTCGGATGTCTCAGAAATGTTCGGTATGTGTAGTGCATGGTCTGGGATTGTATTATTAGATCATTCTTGTCCTTGAATTTGAAGACGAGTGTATGAACACTCACCAGAGTCAGCTTTGGATTTTCGGCAACCTCCTATGGCAATTTTAATTTTATATCCCAGAACTGATTTATTTCTGTATTCTTGAGGACAATATTCAAACCGAAATCGCTCAGTGGCATCAGATTTTAAAGAAGGAATTTGCTAAACATTTTGAAATTGTTTTACCTGCCTTCTTAGATGTGTATATATTGAGAAAATGTTGTAGTACAAACATATCAAAACATTTTACTGGTTCCTGCTAACGACTTGAAACATTATTTTGGTGTGAAACAAGACTCCAGGTAATTGAAAACAACCCAATATTGCTCTCGTACCTGCATTAAAAGGCGGCAAGAAATATTATTAAAATTCCATAAATATCCTTTAGCCAAATGATTCTTCACAGAAAATCATAGCTTATAATACCCAGTTGAACACTCACTAATAGAAAGAACATTTTTAAGCACATACATGCTGCAGAAGATAGGCAAAATGTTGGAGAATACTAGTCAGCAATGCTGCTAAAGGAGTTTTAATATTAATTCTCTGTTTTAAATTACAGTCAATTAGATAGGCTGTTATTAGTTTGATGCAGAATCTAACACCAGAAGGAGAACTGCTGTTTGAAAACAGACTGTATCTTATGCTATATATTTTATGATATCTCTAAAGTTTGTATACTTTCAGAATTAAGCTATTTCCAACTGTGCTGAAATTTATTATCTCATAAGTGCTACTTGTTATTATTGTTGCATGTGTGTGTGTGCATGTGCTTTTTGTTTTTCTGATTTTTTTTTATATATATAATGGAATGAACAGTGAAAATATTAGCCATTGTGATGCACTTGGGGGAATGTAGTTTATACAAATATTGTGGAATAAATAGATTATGTAACACTGTATTCAATAATTTTACAATCTTTTAAGGATTGTCATTGCCTTATCCAGGTGACTTACCTCAAGCAAAATGCAAACTCGCGACCTGTTGTATGTAGACACATACCACCACACTATCCAGGCTGTCTGTTTTAAATTTAAATAGGCATGTAACGATGGATAATATTCTGTAAATGTATTTAATTTAAAGAACTTATTCATTTATTTATTCCTAATATTTAATATGTCAACCAAAGGCAGAAAATGTACAAGAATACTTTCAAAATTGAACTAAGCTTTTGGAACATAAAATTACATGATTTTGAGATTTAGTCTCTACATTGTCCAAAAAACTTTCCAATGTGGAATACGCATATGCCCCATGCAAGTAAAACATTTTTTTAAATGTTTACATTCCATTTAGTTTCATCATCTGTACCCAGAAAGTAAAATTCATCATTGTTCAAAAGATCTTTATTAGAATCATGTTTACTTTCATCAGTATTATCATCTATTATGCCAGAAAAATCCCTCTTTATGTTCAAAATCAGAAGTTCATCATTTATTAGATACTTTGCCATGCTGCAAATAACAATAAATGTAATCATGTTATATCCCTCTTGTGATTAAGAAAGCAAAGTTCAATATGAAAAAAATACATAACAATCATTACATTAAATGCAAAAATGGAAAAATAATTTAATTTCTTGTTCATGTTAAGTGAAATGCACTACAATGGCTCACTAACAGAAAAGAATACTCTAGCTGTAACCATATCATTTAAAATATATCAAGCATATAATAAATTATGCATACCTGGTCAAGGAATATAATGATAAAATATACGCTTGGGTCATAACTCACTCAATGCAAATAGCAAAGTGTTAAGGACACAAATGAGTCACTAAGGTAAGTGACCACATGTGGTGTTTGTGGTGGAAAAAGCAATGAAGGGGCAGGTTTTCTCCAGGTTCTCTGACTTCCCCCGCCATAATATTTCACAAGTGCACCTCTTCATTCCATGTATCTACATGTCATTGCCTACAGTGCCATGGTAGTAAAAACTGACATTACACACTAAAAAAAATGAACAGAGTAATTTCAAACTTATACACTTTTGATGCCTGTTTTGTTTTCTACCATTCTTAATATAGCAGTATCAAATACAGAAAATTGCGATTACTGTGTTTCTTCTTTGTGGTGTGAATATGGAATGAAAATACTCTGTTAAAATCACTCCAGTACACTGTAAGTTATATGTTTGTTGAATGTTGTAGGGACAATCCTATTATGAATATTGGAAGGTTTACTCTACCTAGTATTGCAGAAAAATTGATAAGCAATGTCCATATTTTGCATTTGCACAAGTTAAAAACTAGCACAATAAACCTTTATTAATTAAGAAAATATATATTTCTGTGATGATTTTCATGTATACTCAAATTGAATTCTGCTGCATTCTAAATGTTTACTTTCTACATTTATAGTTTCCACCATTTAGCTAAAAGAAAATCACTTTCCTGAAATTTTGCAGTTTACATTAGGGTCAACTGCTGCAGAAGAGTGAAGTTAAAGGTTACAAGACTTTTTCCCAGGCCAAAATTACAGGGGTTGAATGGCAGAAAAATAAACATAAAAACCTGAATACAGAACCTCTGAGAAATTATCAGAAATAGGGAACTCTTATTTCAGAATGAAAGGTTATTGCAATATGTGCAAGTATAACATTGTTTATTATGCTTATATTCATCTAAAGATAACATTTACAAGTTGTCTGGATATGTCACATGGTTTAAAAATAAAAAAAAAATATATATACAATTATGAATTACCACAGATTATAACTGATCCAGCCTATGAATTTTTGCAATAATGTATTTTTTTTATTTCTCATGAAAACACAAACTACTAGTTTGTTATTTTCTCACTGAGCATATATATTATTTCACTTTATGGGTACTCAATGTTAAAAATATTTAAAACTGACTTTCATTTGGTATTCTTTAACGTTTTGATGCATCCTAAATATGTACTTAATGAATACTTTCTGATACTTGTCACACTTTTTATGTGCATTTCAGCATTGCCCAATTTTGAGAACCCTAAACCACGAAGCATAGCTAACAGACATTTTTTTCAGGAGGAGAGTAATTGCCTAAGGCAGCAACAGCAGAATAGGAACAAAACTAGCTGAGGTATCTGCATAACTAAACAACAAGTGTGGGAGAACCTCTGTTACATTATTAATTGTTATATTAATTTTTGTGTTACTTCACTACTATGTTACTACTTTCCTTTTTGCATATTACATTTTACATTATTAGCTGTTCATTAGAATATAATATAACCATCAAATTGAAAAAATAAATGAAATGCTGTATTACTTGGTTTGTTTCATGTTGACTATGTTCTAATCAACTTTGCTTTAATAGTGAAGCTCCTATATGAAGTTAAATGTTAGTTTTATATGTGTGTAAATATATTATGCCTAGCCTCAGAAGAAATAGATTTTTCATCCAGTTTATTTCAAATAAACATTGCTGATTGTGCTATTTGTGAAATTTTCCTAGTTCTCTATGACATGAACTGCATAGAACATTTTTCTATTAGCTCCTTGTTTTTATTTCTAGAGTGTTATGTTTTCTAAATCACTTTGAAAACTCAGCCAGCTGTTTCTGCCCTCTTGGACTTCTACTTTGAAGACATTAATGTATGGGCATTAAGGGAGCCATGGGCACTGCTAAGTAAGATCATAAAGACTGAAGTATTATGAATGGTAAAACCTTAATTATAATCAACATATTACAATGTGGACAATGAAAAATAATATTCCAGCTCCTTTCATTTTTATTTTATAATTTAGTGGATCTATTAACCAACATGTTTATTCAAAATGAGATGTTTGGAAATATTCACAGTTCGATGGCTTTACTTATTTTCATGCCCAGGGCCAACCTCACAGTTAGTGTGCTGTTAACAATTGTTCTTTATTAGTAACCATGCATAGGAATTGAGTTAGAAATATGAATCAAACCAGAAGAACTGAATTCACCTCTTAAACCATGTAGCCTTGGCAATGTTTTACCTTTTGTCTGCCTTAGCAGTATGCCAATATATACATTAAACCTTCTCATTTGATTTAGGTATCGCAGAAAATCTTAAAGGTGCAATCATACTTAGAGATAACATACCTCTAATGTGCCTTGTAATTTTGCTGTCATTTTGTAATGTACACTATTAGGATTAATTTTCAAAATATTTTCTGCACCTCACATTAATGCTAATAATAGCCACTAACTATAAAGCATTTGTAACATTGCAAGTTGCCTTGAAGATTAACTGTAATATTTGAATCATAAAAAAGTGTAATCTCGATATGGAGATTTGCATGAAGAGGCAATAATTCACGGTTCAACTCCTGGATGAGCTATTGAATTTTTCAGGCCTGATTCAACCTTACAAAATGTAAGTTTATATCTGTGAGAAAAATGAAAGTGTATGGCATAGCTTCAAAAATGGCTGATGGATTCAAAGAAGTTTATGGTTAAACTTATACATGTTTTATATCTTGTTTTTAATTTGTGTTCTCTTCCATAGACTCAGCACCATCAGATCCAACAGCAGTTGTTAAATGGATACCAAAATAGAAATCAAAGAGGAGGATCCTCTCTTAGGTGACTTAGTTTCACAGAATGAGCCTGAGTTCTTTCTCGAAGATGTTACATTGGAAACAAACAGAGATGCTGGGCTTCTGACTTGGGATAGTGACATGACAGTCAAATTGGAAATTAAATCAGAGCCTGCTGTTCCAGACTTCTGTTCACAGAAAGAGACAGAATGTTTAACCAAACATGCCTTAAAGCAGAATAAGTCTGAAACTGTTACAGGCAATATAAATATCAAAACAGAAATTGAGGAACAGACCCTGGTTTCAGATTCTGGTTCACAGAATGAGAGAGAATTTATTTTAGAAGATCCCATAATGAAGTTAGAGAAATATAACAGTGATCATGAAATGGATAATGAAGTAGAAATTAAAGAAGAACCTTGGTGGCTAAAAACAGAAACTTTGTATGTTTCTGATGACATTACGGTAAGTTTTGTAGAAATCTCTACTATAGTTAGAAGTTTTGTTTATTTCTGTGTTATTAAATGCCTAAACATTTAAAATGATGAAGAGTTTGTAGAATAGTTAATATTTGAATTCTGAGTAAACAAATGAAGAAGCATAACAGAAAGTTTATCAAATGGAGCACATAAAATGAAAGTAATAATGGTGACAGCTCTCAAGGAACTTATGATGAAATCATATCAAAATATGTGGTGATATTATAGTATCTGACAATCTGCTTCATTTGAAATAAAAAAAAATTATTGGAGTGATAAACAATTTCAAAAGAAGTTGCATGGATTCAAATGCAATAAAATGTCCAGGTTTTTAGTTTAATTCTCATTTTATCACCTATAGTCATAAAGCATAAAAAGGACTTACTTGCAGTTGAGGAAACAACAGTACTGATAATACTTCAGATAAGCAAGTGCAATCAGAGGAGAGTAACAAATACTGCACCTTTTACTTTCTCTACAACGTAAAATATACATTAAACTGAGATTTCTACAGAAATATATGCTTTGAAACCTTATGAATCTAAAAATAAAAAAAAAGGAAAATGTACATATGTATGTGCCAAAGCTCATAAACAAAAAGCTCTTAAATACCAAACGAGTATTTAAGTTAAGTACCTTTGAAGGATGCAACACAAAGATTTTCAAGAAAATATCCCCCTCCCCCACCCCAAAATACCCTTTACATGGAAAACATTTTTAAAGTTTTGATTTTCTCCAAAAATGGCTGTAAAGACTTGGATTAAAACATCATATATTCAAGATATTTAGATGACATATAAAATATATATCTTGAATTTTTTGGGAAAAGCCTCTGAAGATATCTATATTCTGGATAATATTTGTGGAATTTTTGCATAACTGATAAACTGTAACAGAAATAAAAAAAATGTAGAATTTGTTAAAACACATAACTTATGTTATATAATTTTTTTTCTTCTTTTTTTTTTTTTTTTTTGTGGAGTTGACTGTTTTTGAGATAATGAACTGAAACAAATAAAGTTCTTATTGGTTTCAGTTTTAAAATACTTCTCATACTGGAATTTCTCAACTTCTGGCCATACATACAAAGGAACTTCAATCAGATAGCAAACAGCTTTTACTATGGTACTCCCTTATTTCCCTTCTACTCACAAGAAGCCAGTAATAAGATAATTTCTTCTAATTTTTTCTCAATCAGCATAAAGTAAATAGAAGAATAAGCTTTTTAGCAAGAATTTGTTGCAGAGCTGTAGAGAAAGTATTTCATCTGATATGATCCATGTGAATGGATCATATCAGATTGTTTCTTTTAAATTTTTGTGAAAGGCTTATAGTGTGTCCTGCAAGAAAGACACTGTGTATTAAAATTGTTGAATTTTTTTCTCAAGAGTTTCTTGAAAACACGCACTTTCTCTCCTTGTAAAATATACCATATATGATGTGCAAGTATCTGAATTATAAGAAACAAATAGGGTGTTATTACTTTTGTACTTTGGGTTATTCAGATTTATGTTAGATGATGTGCGGTATCTCATAAAATATATTTATATAATTGGGTTTTGAACAAACAATCTATTTCTAAAACCCAATCAAATATAATGTTTTTAAGATTGTATTCATCAGTTCTTCAATTATTGATGTAAAGTTAAAATGCTAAAATTGTTGTTTTCAAACCCATAATCTTATGCACCTGAACACCCAGGTTAGTATTGGACAAAAATATTTTTCCTTTTCCTTGCTGTTTGACCTTGCATTTGTGTCTTAGTTTTTTTGTGAATACTGACTAATCTCCTAGTTCTGTAACCAAGCAATTTATTTAGACCTAAGTACTTTCTATATTGCTTGGTGCACATCTTCTATTACCATAATGAAATTTATAAACAGACATAGTATTGAAAAAAATAACCATATTACATGCTCAGTACATTAAACTAATATTGTGAGGATCATTGTGTGAAACTGCACATTTGTATTGTTCTGTTATAGGATGAGGATTGCACTCCAATAAAATCTCCAAGGTAAGACTTAACTCTTCGCTTATGTTCCCATTAAGAAACTTTGTGTTTCTTGAGTTAACATTTACCTTTAATTTTTATATTTATTTAATTTATTTCATATAATGCTCAGGCTGTTGAACAATTGTCATTAGCCTACTGGCTGTCCAAAACAGTTGTCCATTTGACTTGTTCCAAAACTGCTGAAGAG
Organism: Hymenopus coronatus; assembly: GCA_030762935.1. Lineage (NCBI taxonomy): Eukaryota > Metazoa > Arthropoda > Insecta > Mantodea > Hymenopodidae > Hymenopus > Hymenopus coronatus. The sequence goes on along the minus strand of CM060899.1, from coordinate 28,211,968 downwards.
CAGAGGAGGTACTAAAAATGCATGCTGTGTCAAAATGATGCAGTTTTTAATGACATCTTCTTGACACAGCATGCAGTTCGGCAAGTTAAAAATTTTCATTCAATATAGGTGCGTGCAAGACGATCATGTTAATGCAATTTTTTGGGATGTTGCAACAGTTTCACTTTGTGCTAATTATGGTGTAGAATTTTTATTGCTAAAGATGCTATTTTCACTGCTTATTTTGATGATGTTGAGTTCTTTCAATACTGAAGGAGGATTTAATTTTTTTGTTTGCTGAATGAAAAGATACGTTTGTTTTGTATCTAATATTTTTGTTGCCTTTTTTGCCAAAATCTCAGGTTTCTGTATTTCCGTTTAATCCAATGTGAGATGGGATACATTGCAGATTAATTTCCTTTCCCCCTTTTTCCAGTTCTTAAGGAGATCTTTAATCTATATTATTCTTGATGATGTGGGGTATTTATACTTTGCTGTTGTTTGGATTGCCGAGCTTGAATCGTGAGTATAACAGCTTTATGGAATGAGCCCATTCTAATAGGCAATTGGGCAACAGCAATATATATTGCTTCTATCTCACCAGCAAACAATAACTAATATTAATATCAGGTTTGTGAGGCCCTCAGCATAAGTAATTGCCCTAAATTTTTGGGGCAGAGATTGCATTATATTCATGCAGTAATGTGGACAAAGCTACAAAATTCCAGGCTTCTTGAATTTGTGTCCAGAAGCCATTTCTTTTTACTTTGCACATCTGCAGGGAAATTTAAGCACAGCTCCCTTTATACCTTGCCCTACGCATTTTCAATAGGGTTCATCTCTGGTGAACAGGGAAGTCAGCCTATCACTCTGATTTGCTGCCTCTCTGAGAACCAGTTTGAAGCATACTGACATATGATGATAACTCATCTTCTGGGTCATAAACTCCCCTATAAAACAAATGGTGGCAACAGCCAAAGATAAAAACAATTTAAATCTGGAGCTAAAAGCAGATAAAACAGAGGTAAAATAAAACTATCCATTGCTAAAACAGAAAGAAACAATTCAAATTCAAAATCTTCTGAGGCTTCTAGCCAGGTAAAAACTTGGCTTGACACCAACGTTTTGAAGAAGTGCATCTTCCTCGTCTTCAGGGTGAACTGATGGTTTGAGCTTGCAGAGACTGATATTTAATGCAAGCTCAAACCATCAGTTCACCCTACGGAAGATGCACTTCTTCGAAACGTTGGTGTCAAGCCAAGTTTTTACCTGACTAGAAGCCCGAGAAGATTTTGAATTAATACGTCGCCAGGAAAGCTTCAGTTCTTATTAGAAAGAAACAAATCTATAAAGCTATGCCAAACAATGGAGCCAAAAGAGGATATAAATAGCAAAAGCTAAATGATAATAAAAGTGTGTCATTTAATAAAAGTTAAAAATCATAACTGGTGCTTCATCAACAACTGTAACATAAAAGGAAGTTTGGATAAAAACTTAAAAATCTTATCTATTGCTTTGTCATCCAGCAGCACCTCTACTAGACAACTTGAAATGTCCTTCCTTAAGTGAGAGAATATGTGCCAAAGCAGCACACTCTAGTAACACATGATGGATGGACAATTCTGCTCCACAAATCTGGTTGCTTCTTAAATAAACAATATGCATAAAAACACAGTGATTGATCTGCAAGCAAACAAGCACCACCTCTTCCCAAAGGGATAGACAACAGGAAGTTACCAAGTGTGTAGGGAGGTCCTTCATATCTGTAAGCTTTGACCACTCATTATGCCATCCCAAAAGCAATTCTCTCTGCAGAACAAGTCTAAAGTCTACACATTTTATACAACAATTTGCAGGATTGGGTTCCATGGCTGCCATCTTTGCTGCCAAAACTGCAAGTTCATTCACTGCAGGCCAATGTGAAAGCACAGTCCACAAGTACACCAGAAGTGTACAAAAGGTGCAGTGCATCTTGAATGACTGCACTGTGTAAGAGTGCGACAGTTGTACAGCTCATGAAAGCTCTGGAGGATATTAATGTAATCACTCATTATAAGGCAGTCACACAGAATTTGACGGTGAACATAAAGAATGGCTTGGGATGTGGCATAAAGCTCTGCAGAACTAAGAGATGTACTGCTATGCAAACTAAAAGAATATGGTTTGGTTTCAGTAGCAAAAGGTACATCCAACACCGTTGGTGCACTTATTTTCATTGGTGAATATACAAATGGAGTCACTGTAACAGGATAAAAATGGTATAAAACAAGTACAGATACTAGCCACAGATATTGTAGACTTCCCCATTTGCTGTCATCTTAACATCTGTGTAGAACATAGTAAGTAACCAAGAAGGATGCCACGTCACCTCTTTGGGGAACATGTTAGGAAGTTTAATAGTAAGCTTCTGAAGTAGCTCTCGGAAATTAAATCCTACAGGCCTTGGACTGAGTGAGAGGATGTGCTAAAGTTTGTCCAGCATTGAACAGAAAAAAGGGGCATACACTTAAGCCCACAGCCATAATTGGCTAGCCGGTCATCACAGCATTACAAAAGAGGGGAGGTTCTGCCAATTGTACATAGAGGCTAAGAACTGGACTGGTCAAAAAAGCTACATGAATGCTCTGATTATGGTCATCATCTAATCTTTTCAGCATAGATAGCTGTGCTGACGAATAAGCAATGCATATGTATTTTCAGGTTTCCAGGTTTAAAAATAGGTATAATGGTGGATTCCCACCACTTTCCTTGAAAACTGGCATTAACTCAGACATGACTGTCAACATTGACTAAAGCCTTACCCTCAGGAGAGAGATATGTTAACATTGGGACCTGGTGCGGAATTTTGCGAAGATGAGAGAGGATGGTCTATCAATGCCATTATGTAAAACCAATTGTAATCTTTAAGATTTCTGAAAAAAAAGGAAAACCTTTGAGATTCTACTTGAGCCTGAACTGTAAGAAACTCCAGTAAATCATTTTCTAACCCAGAGTGGCATATGGGATGATTCCTTGGGCACATGCCTCAATAATCCCATATGACAGAGGAAGGGATATATCAATTAAATGAAGCTATAAACTTGTTCCATATCTTTTTGCTATCCTTAATTTGTTTAGATTTCATGCATGTATTATAGTGTAAGAGGTTATCCAGTGTTGGATGTCGCCTGCAGTGCCAGAGCAATAAAAGTGGGCGTTAAACACTACCCAAAAAAAAAAGGTGGTGGATGACATTGGAAAGCCCTGAGAGCATGTCTGTGAGCACAAATGGTATTCTGACACTCATTGGTACCGAAAAGTCGATGGGGTTGGTCAGTCAACTGCGAGATGGACTGCTCAGAGTCTGAAAGAATGCCCTCTTTGGGGGATTTTGTTAATCAATTCACAGAGCCTTGCTCAGTGTATTTAAAAATGGCCAAAGGGGTATAAAGGTTCCAGATGTCTCAATTTAAGCACCATCTAGGTAAACTTGTGAAACATATATCTCATCTAGTAAAGTTGAGGAATATATAGCTTGTGCTAATAAGCATTGAAAAATGTTTAAAGAATGCAAATCAGAGAAGCTATTTCAGTATAAGGAAACTGTCAACTATGGAGTACAAACTGATATATCCAGATTTGAAAAACTATTGAAGGTATCAGAAGGAAATGCTAGCTGTCTGATGTTCAGGAGAAATATGTTATTATTATCCAAGAAATCTGCAAATATTGACCTCTCGTAGAAATCTGAGGTGAGCCTTAAAGATGGTGTTGGGCATCCATGTCCACTACCAATGAAGGTGGTATTGATAGCTGTGAAACTAGGTCTTCTAAATTGATGCATGAGAGATAATCAGATGGAGGCAGATATATACTGCAAATGGTGAATCTGATACAATGGCAGCTTAATCAATTGCTTATTTGTTGGACTGTAAGGAGACAGAGTCAGCATAAATGTCATTTCTGATTAACATCATAGTTCCCCCACATACAAGAACATCCTCTACCAGTAATAAATCACACTGTACAGTAGAGTAGTGCTTGAATGTAACACCTTGTGGGCAGAAAAAAATGGAAATGGCGTGTTATTTATGGACGCTCTTTAACTGCTGTGGTTCTCAGCGTCCCATTCTATACTGGGCGTGAAAGACCGCTTAATTTTGCTCAGAGGCCTCTCTTATCAGGCTTGAGGTTCTTTTACGTGCCGTAAATCTATGTCACGGGACCAACGTCTTTACTTCCCTTCCGAAGGAAGCCATGCTAAGGATTTTTACACCCGAAAAAATCAATCGTCCTCCAGCCAGGTTTGAACCCGCGACCTTGGATATATGAAGCTAGCATGGTAACCATTACACCACGGAGGGCGACTCTTGTGGTCAGAGCTTGGTCTCTTGAGGCAGATAATCAATTTATTTTTTTTTTTTTTTTTTTGATAGTATTTAATAGCTGCTCTAACCACCATGGCACAGCAGGCAATGACAAATGCAATGAAAATGGAGCACCAGTGGAATGTGATGGTAGGGGAAACCGGAGAGGCCACAGAAAACCCACCCCTGAGCCACTTTGTTCACCACAAATCTCACATGCAGTTGCTTGGGGTCGAACTGGGGCCACTAGGTGAGAGGCAAATGGTCTATCCACTCAGCCACAGTGTAGGCTGAAACTGGTGCAGCTATAGTTAAATCTCTAGTCAATGTCAAATTTTACATATGTTCCACTGTAAGATAGCATTGGTCAATAGTGTGGGCTAAGTTCTAAATAGATAGACGTTTCTGCATATTAAGCTGTTCTGGTCAGTTTAATTTATTCTTTTTGTCCAGCAGACTAACACTTTTTTCAAGAGCACAATCCTGGCAGTGAGGGCAGAATCCTCCTATTCTATCTCCTCCATGGGGAAGCTCCACTTTGCCATAGAGTTTCTGATTAGAGGAACTGACCAGCAAAACTAGTGTTTGCCAATCTGTGCTGCTCCCAGAAGATTCGTCAGAAAAGGATATGCATTGAGAGAGGCATGGACTTTTCTTCCCATAGATACTTTGTTTGACAAAATTGGTTCTCATATAACTGTCTTAAAATTCTTTGCTGGTGCAGACATTCTTATGGGTGTAGCAGTGTAATTGACTAGATCAACTGTTTGGGTGATGGAGTTCTCTAAATGATTGCAGATTTTGGATGTCGATGCCAACATAGGTGTTGAGATTGCAGTTCTGCGTTGTAATTCCCGCTCAGTACCACTTTAGCTGAAGCTGAGCTATAGGTACCAGAGTGCAGGAGAGAGGGTTAACAGAGTTGCAGGAACCTATGGGCTTCTGAGTATACCTTCTGCCTTACCCACAACTTCTGGAGCACCTTCTCCTCTGTAAAACGGGGGCAATTTTGTGAACTAGATGAGTGTTCCCTGCTGCAATTTACAAAAGATGGAGTGGTAGTACAAGTTCCATCATGGGATGCCGCTGCACAGATAGATCTTGTAGAATGGCCAGTACAGAAATTGCTAGTATCCCAAAATCTCCTGACCAACATCCAGTGCATTTTATAAGACTATCTTGGTCCAGAGTTTCCGGTGTAGACCGCGTCTTAAGGCTAAAATCTGCCGACGTTTCGCCCATCTTATGATAAGGCTTCCTCAGGGCTAACTGCATCTGGTCCGGCTGGCGTACCTTCTTTTATACTGTAGTTGGGACATGCCAAGTACCGCCCTCCTGTGTTGCCATTGGTTGTCGTTTGGCCAATGGCTGGGGTCGCTGCTTTCTGTATTCCTATTGGCTCGCTGGCCGCAAGGTGGGATGCTTTTCTTAGCAGAGGTCTCCAGATGGTGTTCAAACTTTTTCCATTGTCTCTGTTAACTTTATGTTCTTCTTTAATTATTTCTATGCTTTCGCGTATAATGCGATGTTTGTAGTCTTCACATGGTACCAATAATTTCATGTTATCAAAATCAATGTGATGGCCAGTTTCAATAGCATGTTCGGAGAGAGCGGACTTTTCAGGCTGATTAAGTTTGAGGCTTCTGAAGTATAAAAGAAGGTACGCCAGCCGGACCAGACGCAGTTAGCCCTGAGGAAGCCTTATCATAAGATGGGCGAAACGTCGGCAGATTTTAGCCTTAAGACGCGGTCTACACCGGAAACTCTGGACCAAGATAATTTTAATATTGGCCGTGGAAGTTTACGAAAACATTTTATAAGACGTCTGTGAGCGACTGATCACCTTATATTACTATCAATGATTATTCATGAATGGCTTTCTCAAAATTAGAAGAATATTCACACATTGTAACACATGCAACAGTAACTCTGGCCCATATTTTCATCTAATTTGACCTAATTCCTTGTTTCTCCCCAGAAATCCATGTAATCAATCTTTGCTGAAGCATTGTCAATTAATCTTCATTTCTTACTTTCCCTCAAATTATTCCATAATTTCCAAATGCTTCTTTTTTCCCCTCTTTCATGAGAAATTACATGGGAAATTATTCCAAATCCTGGAAGGATTAAAATGTAGACTTCAGGATGTCCAAAAAATCAAAATAGGTGTTGATATAAAATAGGATCACCCTTTATAGTTAGCTTTGAATAACATTTCTAATATTGCAAATTCCTAGCAGAATACCCCATTTTGTACACATCAACAATATTCAACCAAAGCTTTTCCATATAGCTTCAGTCAACAGTTTCGACCTGGACATAATTGATAAAAAAAAATTAAAAAAAAAAAATTAACATTACGACAAATCACCACTCGTCCACATAAAAACCAAAAATTACATATAAAAAATTCACTTATCATCCAATAGTAGATACAAATTTTAAAAAACGTTAAAGAAATATAACATGAATTAAGTTTCAAGCAACCAATTCAACATAAAAAATGCATTGAAATCAGATATTAAAAACCAGAGATCAGGCAACTACAAAATTGATTCTAGGGACTGCAAATTATTCAGATATTCAAATAAGAAATTTTTCATAGTGGAACACAATTCAATAATTATTAATTAATGACTTCACTTTAAGGTTTCTTGCCTAAAAATATATCTACACTGGGCATCTTCAACTAATGACTGTCAGTTTGGTGAGCTGTGCATCATCATTCCTCTATCATCACAAAAATGAACTTAAAGTTCAGATTGTTGTGTGTGTTGCCATCCCAACTCATCAGATGATTTTCAAATTTTTTAATAATATCTTCTCGCAGACCTTTAACTTATTGTTGTAGCCAACATATTTTAGCAACTTAATTTCTGATTTACATCATGTCTGTCTTCTCAAAGATAAGCTACAGAGATTTGTCTATTTCTTTGTTATTTAAATGTCTGAAGCACTCTTTTAAGTGGATTGTTATACTCCTCTTTGTCTTGCCAATATATACTTTTGCACATTGTTCATATTGTGTTTTGTAAATTCCAGATTTCTTTTCATCAGGTGTTTTTTTCTGTTTTATTTGGTCTAATTATGTAACTGATACTCTTAATTGTTTATTGGTGCTAACTGTATATTAAACTCTTTGAATACCTTTGGAACTGTTCAGTGGCTATGGGATGGTACATGAAGCTTTTATATGTAGTATCATTTTTTCCTTTTGAAACTGTACTGCAAAATGTAGGTGTGATTTCCACAGGTGTCTTCCAGGTATTCTACAATAAGGCTGCTTGAAAACTTCTTCACAAGTGCGCTAACTGTTCCATCTTGGTTTTTCCATATGTGACGTGCTACATTCCTTTTAACAAACCCCCAGATATTCCCATGCATTGAATAGCTTAGGTAAGGCCTCTTGGCAACATCAGTCCATTCAGATTTTATGTCAAATGTTTTATCTTTCAAGTATCCAACTTGCATTGATCTTCCAGTTGCACCATCCTGAAGGTCTCATAACTGATTGCTGATTGTTCCTTAATTGGTCATAGAGCTGCAGCCTTTATCTGCTATTTTTTGGGCGCAGTCTTCGGGAGTGGGAAGTAGATCCCTCTAGTGCTAGTCCCTCTATCTCCATAAAAGTTCTGGTCCAGGTGTGCATTTCTGTCTTTAGTTAAGCCTGATTAGCATGACTAGGCAATGCTGTCTATAATGTCCCTCCAATGGTTTAATAAAATCCACTTGAGCTTCCAACAGTTTTGCCTCTAGATAGCAGTGAATCTCTTCCACTGTAACACCAGCTGTTCTGTTGCTTTCCTGAACCAGCTGCTTTGTTTTCCCTATTGGCTTTGACATTGTTCAGTGCATTAATTTTTCCTTGCATGTCAGTTTTGATTTCTGTTAACTGCTTTGCAATTTCATCTTTCAAGTCTTTCATTGTAGCATGCACCACAAATTTTAACAGTCATGTAAGAACGAGTACTGAATTTATTTTTTCTACTTAATTTACTTTTTTGTATACACTTGATTTTTATTCCCATTTCCACCATTTTGGAATTTGTTATATTCCACATTTCATTTTTTACCCATCTTCTGCATTTTGTTGTTCGTTTCACCTCCCTTCTCCACATTTCCAGATTTCATTGTCTTCACTTTCAGTTTCTGTGTCCTACATTCCCAATGAACATTACTTTCGTTTCACATCATAATTGTTTAAGTATTCTGTTGATTGTGGAGTTAAATCCCATTTTTGAAACTACTTTAATGTAGTCCAGTTTGCATTACCTCTTGACAAAGTCTTCACACCCACTTCACTTATGTGATTGTTCAATTTTCCCAGTCACTTCATTATTCTTTGCAACATAGCATGCCTAGTAAAATATGTGCGAAGCACCTTCTTCTTTTCTTGCTAAGAAGATCCCAACACAAGACCTCTCTAATCTCCTGCAGGAGTGGCATTTCACAACTAGCCCAGCAATACTCAGAGAATGTAGTTTAAGTCCCATCAAAAACAAGTCACTATCTCACATATGGGTTAATTGGTTCACTCACAACCATGCTGATTTATTAGCTACTGGACATTTTTTTTTGCAGGTTTCTAGAATGTTTGGGAAACAGGAAAAAGGATACTCTATAAATAATTTAATTATGTGTTGATTATGTTTCCCCTGTTAACATTGATTGAGGCCCTTACTTTTTTTACCTGGCCAGTCGGTATCTTTTATAATCATGATAACTCATGCCCATTGCTGCAGCGCAATATATCTTGTTTTGGTTTGAAATTTCAAATACTTCACATGTTTCAGAAGAGTTGGGTCGCAATTGATTTGTTTTGTGATATGATAGAAACAATATCAAAATTTGATGTTGGAAGCATTCCAACATTTATTGGTAGTGTTTAATGCCCACTTTTACTACCATAGTATGCAGCCAAGTTTGTTGCACATTGGTTAGCTGACAAGCATTTTATTATGAATTTATTTTCTTCCTTAATGTATTCAATGCAATAATTGCTTTGTATAATTATCGTAAAAGCAAATCTGGAAGTTGATATAATTTACAGTAATTAAATACTACAATTGATAAGATGTCATTTATGAGCATATACCTGTTGTAAGCAAACAGTTTCCATTTTCAGAGGTTTTAATTCTATGATTATTGTAGTTAAATGATGCAATATCTCCGACATTTCAGATTGTACACAAAGGCAGTTTCTAGTGATACCAGTGTTGAATCACAATTCTCCATTGTTGAAGAAGACTCAGGAAAACACAGAAGCTACAAAAATCCACATATGCCCAAAACTTGTAATGAAAGTTTGACACATTTATCACATTTGAAAGTGCATAACATGATTCATAAGGGTAAAAAAATACACAAGTGTAAAATTTGTGATAAGATATTTACTGATTTGTCAAATTTGAAACGGCATTATATGATTCATGAGGGCACAAAGCCTTATAAGTGTGAAATCTGTAATAAGAGCTTTACTGTCGTATCACATTTGAAAATGCATAATTTGATTCATGAGGGTATTAGGCCACATAAGTGTAAATCTTGTGATAAGAGTTTTACTCAACTATCAAATTTGAAAAGGCATAATTTGATTCATGAGGGTAAAAGGCCCCATGAATGTAAAATCTGTGGTAAGAGCTTCACTCAGTTTAAAACTTTGCAAGTACATTCTTTGGTTCATGAGCGTAAAAAGTTACATAAGTGTAAAACTTGTGATGAGAGCTTTTTCAGATTGTCGGATTTGGAAAGCCATAATTTGAGTCATGAGGGGAAAAGGCCACATAAATGTAAAACTTGTGATAAGAACTTTACTCAGTTGTCACATTTAAGAAGGCATAATTTAATTCATGAGGGTAAAAAGTTGCATAAGTGTGAAACTTGTGGTAAGAGCTTTACTCAATTGTCACATTTAAAAATGCATAATTGGATTCATGAGGGTAAAAAGCCATATAACTGTAAAGTCTGTGATAAGAGATTTACTAGATTGTCTAATTTGAAAAGGCACAACTTAATTCACTATAAAGCCATATAAGTGTTACATTTGGATTCTTGTGATCAGAGGTTTAATCCTTGTATAGCTTCAAAATGCGAAAAGTTGGATAAGGCTATAAAAAGCAAGAATTAATTCAAGCAACCGAAATCTTAAAACAAAATAAAGCACCGGGATGTGATGGAAGATTAATGTAAATAGCGTGCTATTTATGGACACTCTTTAACTACTGTGGTTCTCAGCATCCTAGGTTAAATTGGGCATGAAAGACTGCTTAATTTGCTCAGAGGCCTCTCTATCAGGCATGAAGTTCTTTTACATGCCATAAATCTACAATGCGGGACCAACGGCTTTACTTTCCTTCCATAGTAAGCCATGCTAAGGATTTTTATTTGCAGCCAAAAAAATTCATCATCCTCCACCAGGATTGAACTCGCAACCTTCAGTATATGAAGTTAGTATGGTAACCATTACACCATGAAATACCTGCTGAACTATTTAAAGACTGAGTCAACATTGAAGTATCCAGAACTTTGGCCTTAAAAGTAATAAACAAGATTTTCAATGGGAGTACATTTCCAGAGGAATGGACCACAACCATTGTATATATAAAAAGGGAAGCACAAAAAAGAAATTAAGACAATGTATTCGCAAAAACAACAAACTCAAAATGTCAAGTGGAGTGCAGGAAAAAAATACAGTACAATACACAATATATTTATACTAGTATTGGAGTGCAGCAAACAGGAAAAAGGGGAAGTTACAGTGTGTATTCATAGATTTTCTGAAAGTGTTCAGTTCTGTTGAAAGACAAGCACTCTGGATAAAATTGTGGGTGAAGAGTCTTTCAGGAAAAATTATAAGGACATCACAGGGAATATATCAGAAAGAGTTTTGCATAAAATGTGACATCCACACTCTATCAGAGAATGTAATAACTTAACGGGTACCAAAACAGGGAAGTATTTTCTCACCAGTACCTTTTAATATCTTTATAAATGATATACTGGAAGCACTGAATTTAATTGAACCTGATATATTTGTTATTAAATATATCACCATATCCATTCTGTTATATGTATATAGTTTAAGTTTAATGTCCACACAATTGCTGGGTTGAAAAATAGAACTTAAGGGAAGCTGAAATGTCCTATTTTGCCAATGTTAAAGTTTGACCCATTATCTCAGTAACTATTTAAGATGAGCTAAACTTTTCAAGGCACATTCAGCAATACCTTTACTGTTGATTGATGAAAGATAGAATACTTCTGTTCTTTAGAAGGAAACGTGAGACTTTTTTTTGATAAAGCTCTTAAAGTGTATTGAAAAAATGAAAATTTTTAAATTTAAAAAAAAAACTCCATGTACATAAAGCCTATTTAAGCGCATATTTGTGGTAAAATTTTCAGTCCTTAGGGTCAGTTAGTTTCTGACATAATGGGGCATTTGTATAGACCATTTTACTTGTTCAGAAACTGGTTCCAAATATAACATAAAAAAATATTAATATAAAAATAATAGTTGCAACAAATCTTCACTTATGTTTTGCAATCCTTGCTTTGGACTAGCTTTGGAATAAATTTATTGCAAAACTAGTCCAAAGCTAGGATTTCAAAAGATAAGTGAGATTTGTTGCAACTATTATTTTTATATTAATATTTGTGTTATGACTTCACTGTTACTAGCTTCTTTTTACATTTATAAATTACATAAAAAAATTTTAACCTAATTTTCCAAACACAAGTTTGCATTACTTCAAAACTCTCCCCTGAAATAAAAATATGAGCTAAATGTCAATGTCGCCAATAGCTGAAGTAAAACTTTCTGATGAAAATAAAAAAGATCTCTTCTCTAGCACTAATATTTATAAAGCTATTGAAGTTTTACCAAGAGAGTGAACCAGAATGTTCTAAACACTACTACACATAATTATTTTTAATAATATTTTCAAACTATTAAAGTATGGGTACTTCTATAAAGGTTATACCAAAATGAGCAGGAGATGCAAATTTTCATATGCAATTAATTCCTTGGGAACATATTGTAAACATTGGGGAATGAAGTGAAACCAAAAGAGATGCTCAAAACTGGTTTATATCAGCAAGAAGATTTGACCTACACAGGGCAGACATTACAAAATATAAAAGTATTTACTTATCTGGACATTACATTGTCTATGAAAGTAGTGAGGGGAAGCACATAGTACAAAACATAAATGTGTAGTAAAATATGTGGAGTCATTAAAGTCTCCTATTAAATTTCTTGACATACCATTGAGAACAACAAAAATAGTATATATGGCTGTTAGTCTAATTTAGCACATGGGACCAAAATTTAGGAATGGGGAAAATTGAATCAAATCCAGATCCTTTTTCTGAACTGAATTCTACAAGTAAACTGTAGGATTCTTAAAGAACTTGGCTTATATAATGAAACCATACATTTAAAATTAACAGCAGTAAAATATAGATTATGCAAATTACAGAGAGATCAGGCACTTCTACACATGACATGGTTAAAATTAGGTGCCTGAAAAGACAACAAATTAACTGATGGTGCTGGAGTGAGAATTGGTCCACCCTGCGGGGAAGGGAAAATATGGAGTCATATTCTGGCTGAATGAAGTGAAAGAAAAATATTAACTCTTACAATGCTCTTCCATTATTGTCAATAATGTGGAGTTTTCATTAGCTTAATTTTATGCTTTAATCTAAGCATGTGTTTCCCCTCGTTATTGTGCCACAAGTTGATTACGTGATATTTTGCATTTCTTCACATGAATGACCATTGTCATCCACGTGGCTACACATGTCATTATTTTGGAAGCCTAGTTGAAGTACCTGTTGCAACTTTATAGGTTTAAGTGTGGTTGTTTCTTCTTATGTGATGTTGTAAGGATCATATGATACAAATCAATGGCTTAAAGATCTAGATGAGGAGGAAGAAAACATACAAGAAGATAACGATGATCCTGAATCTACCGTGGAACATCGTTCTGAGTTAGAACAAGAGTTTTCTGATGACAAGGATGCTGATGTTAGTACAGAAACAGCCGATGCTTTCTACTGGGGAAAAGATGGAGGTAAGTGGAGTAAAATAAAACCTAGATAAGCTATACAAACCAGAGCACATAACCTCATCCATATAACTCCAGGGCCTAGAAATGCTTCTATTGCAGATAAATGGAGTGTCTGAATTTATCTATTGATGATGGCATTGTGAAAATGATAACAAAATATACTAACATCTACATATCAAAGAAACAAAGTGTTCAAGAGAAAGGGAATGCAAACCATACAGATGAAGCAGAGATTAAAGAGTTGATAAGGCTCTTGTATTTTATTGGTATGGTCAAGCAGTAGGCTTAATGCGATGCAAATGCGGCATAATTCACATGGTGGTAGGATTGAAATTTGCTATTTATAAATGAGTAAACATAGATTTAGATTTCTGCTGTGTTGCCTCAGGTTTGATGATGTAACTAGTAGAGAAGAGCAAAAGTTTATTGATAAGTTAGTTCCTATAAGAGAAGTTTTCTAAAGGTTTCTAGAGAAATTTCAAAAATATTATGAAGTAGGCTCCTATCTAACTATAGTTTCTGGCCTTTAGGGGAAATTGCTCATTTAGGCAGTGTATAACCAGTAAACCTGCCGAGTATGGTGTGAAAGTGTTTGCCTTGGTAGATGCAGGAAACATATACACAATCAACGTGGAAGTATTCTGTGGTAAGTAGCTAGATGGACCATACCTACAGAGCAATTCATCTCACGATTTAGTTCTTTGTCATAACCTGTTTTGAAAAGTGGTAGAAATTTCACTGGTGACAATTATTGGTTCTCTAGTGTCCCATTAGCAGTAATGTACATCCTTGTTTGCCTATCAGCGTATTAGTACATTAGTATCACACTGTCAGAGAAAAAATAAGTCCACTGTACTTATTTCAACAATGCATCATAATGACAAAATAGATGCAACCACAGGTGATAAGAAAAAGCCTGAAATAATAACATGCTGTAAGAAAACCAAAATTGGAGTCAATGTTGTAGATCAATAGCTGATCTATGTCGGCTCCAATAATTCACTCGGTCATAATGTAGCTAGGAACACTCCTCAATAGCCTAAGGTATTTTTTTTTTTTTATCTTCTGAATATCTATGTAATAAATGCAATGACAATTTATACTGATAACAGATATTTATTAAACCTTAAGTTGAAAGATGAGCAAGACTTCAAACGGTTCCTACTAAAATATGGAAGCAAGCACAAACTCTTCTCTGTGTGCAACTCCCACAGAGCTATGTCATAGATAAGATAATGCCAAGAACTTGTGAGCAACGTTACCTGTGGTAGAAGCAGAACAAGATGTGTAGAAGAACCTGCAACAAGTGCAATAATAAGTGTCCAGAACATGCAAGAGATGTTTGTCTGAGAAGTAGACTGTGATTGTGTAGGTTGTTTTTCAAGAAAACCATATATATTTCAAATGGACTGTTGACATTTAAATCTGTAAACATAGTTTACTGTATTCTTCTAACTAGTCAAAGGACAACTTAATAAATTCATGTTATGCTCTTGTACTCATTTTGTATAACAGTGTAAAGATGATTCTGTGTCAATGGCCTATATAAAATATCATTACCATTTATTATCATCATTATTATTTACTTATTTAATTAATTAATATCATTATTATTTATGGTGATAGAAATATCCAACAATCCTGTATATTTAATAAAACATGCTTGAACAAAATTATGCTGGATGACAGTGGCACTCATGGGTATGACCACTGGAGGGTTAAGAAAGCAATATCTACCACTGCAGTTGCTGATTTCCAATTGGGAAATGAAGGCTTGCATGGGCGTAATGTTGGACATTATTTAATTTAATAGTTTTGTTAAGGTACGCTTTTTTGACTTACCTTAACATTTTTTTTCAAAATTGACATCCTATTATGAAATCACCAAATTGTGGAGAAAATCATATTTTCAACATGTCACAAAATTAAAATGTTCTTACCAGACAACTTCCTGAATACACCAGATCTGGTGAAAATAATCACCAGATTGGCAACCCTAGCTTCCACTGTAGGCTGAATCATTTCTTAGACTGCTGTCTACCATCATTTTGCAGCAACCTGTGTGACACTAAATTTGGCAAATGGCTCACTCTCTTTTTAAGTAAATATTAAAGAGGTCTCAAAATCATTTCGAGATGTCAAGGCCACTGTAAATAATTATGTCCAGGCTTTATAAATAATCCACCAGAGCAATTGAATGGAAATCAGGAGATCTGTGGTTCAAATTCCGGCTATAGCAATGAACTTTTCACTTTGACCCTCCTACCACTCCAACTGCTGTCCTATGAATGACAGGTGTGAAAGAAACAATTAATTTACTTAATAGTTGGTTATTTATAAAGCCTTGTTTGCACGGGGGGGGGGGGGGGGGAAGTAACTAATTTGGAGACTTTAGTGCCATGCCGCAATGTTGCCAAAGTGGTCAGAGCAACTGGAGGGACTCAAAGAAAGTTCAAATCCAGGCTGTGGCAACAGATTTTTCAGTCAGATTGTAGCTCTTCAAATTTATGCACAACTGGTCGAAAGAAACAATTCATAATGGGAAACTGACCAATGATCCAAGAGGCAGCAAATGGAGCCTAGATGAAAAATCTGTTACTTAATGTACTTCTTTTTGATCATCAAAAATTGGGATCATGAAACAATTTTTAAGACACTTGACAAAATTTGCTCTTATTTCAATATTTATACACAAAGTTTCCATCAATATCACAAGCTAAAATGTGAAAGGGAGCTTTTTGAGCATAGATAAGTAAATTGATGAAGGATATTAACTTGCCCATTCAATTTTACAAAATCTATGGGCCAAAAAGAATGAGAAGATATATGGAACAGATTTAGTGAAGGTGTTATTAAATTTATGGGCAGTACAAAAGGCTCTCAGTACTTAGCAATTTTCTGAAATATGCTGAAAATTTACAAATTGCTTGATCAGTTTCAAGTCAGATTTTGAAGACTTCTTGTCGAATTTAGGAGCTGACAGCAAAGAATAAGGTAAAAGGTTTCACCAGATCTGAAAGATGTTGAAGGACGTTTTCGAGCACATTGCGACATACATATGATGACTGAGTAATGCTGGTGTCTTGCGTGCAATGAATCTATGTCGAGAAAACATCGCTTACACTTAAGTTCCATGGGGAAAGGGAGTACATAACATGACTAACATAGATTAAGGCTGTTTCATTTGAAATTTGTGTATAGCAATCAAGGTTTAATAGGTATCAATGTGTAGACATAATATTTTATACATATTTTGAAATTATTTCACAGATTTTAATTTTCGTTATGTCTGTCATATTTTATTCATTTTTGCTTTCTTTTACTATTTATGTATTTCCAAAGATATTAATTGTTTCAAAAAGTGAACTATAGAACCATCTAAATTATACACTTCTAGTTACTTTCCTTAACAATATTTAGAAGTCAGATCTTAATATTCGTGAAGAACTGCACAATTTTCTATATGTTGTTTATCGATTTCCACATTTCACAATCCAGTAGTGCCATAAAGATATAGGCATAAATATTCCAATTCTATGTAGATGCTTACCGAGGCAGTCAGGCAGTTATGTTCTGTGGTTAAGTCTCATACTAGGGAATTGCAGATGTAACATCTGATACAGCCATGTCTGAGAAGGAACTGTACTTCAACTGAATACAATGTACTTCTTTATATGTGACTGCAGTAAAATAGATGGTGGACTGAAATGTATCAAATAAAAAATATCTTCTATTTTCACTTAAAATATGTTTATATGTGGTGAAATTGCATTCTACAGCAATTGATGTGACAGGTAGAAAACAGAAGAAAGGGGTATTACATTAATAAATGTTCATGGATTTCTATTTATTGCTTGAATCCAATAAAACATCCTTAATGGCACATATGTCTGGAAAGCCAGAGTACTCTGCAGGGCATTTCTGATTTTCACATCCACTCCTGCAATAACAAAGTCTGGTTTTATAAAGCAGTTTGATTATGAACTGAAGAATCTTAGGCATTTCTCCATTGTCACCTGCAGCAAGTCCAAGCAACAATATGAATAAGTGACCTTGGCTGGCTACCCCTACTCAATGGCCTACAATATACACTCAACTTAAGTTTACTGCTTCTGTGATGATGCTAAGTACAGTTAAAGGGGGCTGAACTACAAGTTATTAGCACCCTCAGAAACTGTTGAGTAAAAAGATAAATAAAAGTCAACTAAAATTAAGTATAAAATAAAATAATGCTAACATGAAAAATAAAATCCAAAGTAAAAATAAAATTATCCCCTGAATACACCGGTTAGGGGAAATATGTAAATGAAACTAAAACCAACTACTAATGTTAAAAACACTATGGATAAAAAGTTAAAAGAAAATCAGCTATTATCACCTGCAATGCCAGAGCAGTAAAAGCAGGTGCTAAAAAAAAATTGCTTCATTAGCATCATGATAAATAAGTACTGTAATAAGCATAATAAACATCACCATGGATAAAAATCTGACATTTCTTGCTGCATCAGCGTCATCTGCTCAGGACGAGGGGCACACTCAAGCAACACATGATGGACTGACAATACTTCACTACAAAGTACACAGATAAGAGCAGGAGTTTGTTTAAAAAGGTAACTATGAGTAAAGTTACAGTGGCCAATATGTAATTGAGCCAATATCACCTCCTCCTGATGATATAGTGAAGAGGAGGTTAACCAAGTCACAGGAATGTCCTTTACCTTCCTTAGTTTATTTTTGTAGAGCTGATAATTCTTCATGCCAGCACAAAAGCACCGCTAGCCGCATAACAAGCCAAAAGTCTTCAGCAGTTACACAAGTAAATGACCACCCTGGGTACTTTGGTTCTGCCAGTTCTATCCTTGGCAACCCAATGTGTCCAGAAATCCATGTCAATCCACATTAATCCCAGAATTGTGGAAAATGTGAAGGGCTTTTTGAATATGCTACACAAGAGGATGGTAATTAGATAGATACATAATTTATTTCATCTTTTCAATTACAAACTTTATTCACACTTAATTACTTTCCTGGAGTTGCTGAATTTGACATCATATGCAGTTAATTCCCTGGTTATGTATATTTACCATTCCCTATTAACTTAATCTATTTATCTCTTTTATACTTACAATCTCATCAGTTTTATTATTAGATCATCTCTTTGTTTGGTAATTTCCTTCCCACATTTATCTCTTACTTTCCCTGTATAATTACCTAGTTGTTTCAGAAATTCTTTCTTGTTGTTTTCAAAAATTTGAAAACATACTATCTCCCAATTTTTATTCTATACTTTTTATGTTCATATTTTTGTTTCTTTGCACAATTATACAGTGTAAATTGTTATCTGCATTACCACATAGATATTTTTATACTTTTAGACCATTTAATAACATTGTTCCTGCTCTTTTCCATGTTATGCCCTCTCTTTGTATTTTTCCACAGACAGCAATGTATTTTTCTCTTTGTCATACTTTTTTAGTATTCCTATATAATATTAAAATACTCCTATCCTTTAAGTTACCTATTATTTCTGGTTTTCCTTTATCATATATCCTTGCTTTCAATTTATTCCAAATTTTTTCCCCCTAATGTCTGTTGATTGTGTAGCACCCACCATCCAATTTCTCTTGCAGTTTCCTTTAATTGACGTAACCATTTTCTTTCCCATTTTGCTGATACTTGTGTCCTATAACAGACTTTGAGAATATTTCCTTCATCTAATGCTTGGATTCTGTTCCAGTATTTCACTATCCATTTAACAAATTCTCCCTTCCTCCCAGTTCTTTCCAATTCAACTAATACTACTTTATTTGGAGCTGTTCTTGGTAATTCCAATCTCATTTTGCAAAAGGACCTATGAATTTTATCTATACATTCCCACCCTTTTTCTATTCCCCAAACCTCTATTCCATGCACTATTCTTGATTCCACTATTGCTGAATATATTTTCTCTAGCAAGTTTACTCTCATATTTAGCATCATCTTTAAGCATGCTCTTATGCTATTTATAGCTAATTTCCCTTACCTAGGACATTTTTCCTTTTCTCTGTCCATTTTAAGAGAATGATAATTAAAGAGCACTGAGTGAGTCATGCAAGTTGTGATGGCGAACTTAGAGAATAGCTTGGTATATGATATACAATTTTGCAGTAAAAACGGATGTGCTACATATAAGCTGAATTTATATGGTTCGGTTCCACGGGCAAACTCACATTCCTTCGATGCATCTGCTTTCATTTATGTATATAAAATTGCAATCTTTGTAATATCATAAAAATTCATAAGGCAAGTATGGGCACAAGACCTGAATGCCTTCACCCTAAGATCTACACAGCATGTAGAATGTAACCAAGGCAGATGCACTCTCTCTTGGGAAATATGCTAGTCATTTCAATACCATGATTCCAAAGAAACTCTTAGAAAACCTGCAGGTCTTGGACTAAGAAAAAAATTACAATATCTTTTCTCCAGCTCAGGAAAGGTAAAAGGGCTAAAAGTTGGGTGCAAAGGAATGCAGTTAAGCCCACATTTATCACTTCAGAGCAGGACATCATGCTGACACCGTAGAGCATGATCTATGGATTTGGCATAGAGGGTCACTGGGCTGGTTGGAAAGGCTCCAACGGCCACACAGATGCCCTGATTATAAACAGTGTTTAACCTTTTCTGCAAAAATGCTTGTGCTGATCCATGATCTAAATTGGATTGATCAGTGCATGATAAAGATGCAGCAACACTGTCTGATCTGGTCCCAAGATTTGCTAATTAGTATCCATAAAATGTTCACAGAACAGTCACGCACACTGCTCTGGCATATGTTGTGACCACCAAAGTTTTTGGTCAAGTATTAACCAAAGGAATCTCACCTCATCTGTGAAGGGAAGGAAATGTGGTCTGAGTCAAAGAGAAGGTGCCAAATATCTCTTAGATCATCAAAAATTAATGCAGAGAGACTTCTCCATTGAGAAAAAGAAATCTGTTTTCTGAGCACCAAGCAGAAAAATTGTCCAAACATTTCTGGAAACGGCATTCCAAGAAGGAATAAGAAGGAGCGACACCTGCAAAACATATTCCAATATAGAATGAATCGCTCTAGGAAACAGCATCACGCTTAGTATCACTCCTGTAGCACTACATTCCATTGAATAAAAGGATTAAAAAAAACTCAGCCAACTCTTACTCAGAAAACATGGTCCCTCATAAACTCCTGAATAAACAAAATGTATATTACAGTTGTGGAGGGAAAATAATATGCCTGCTTGCCAACAGATATTGTAAGCTTTTTCAACGTCAAAAAATATCCCAATTGTTTGACAATTCTTAAGAATGTCATTCATGATTTGCAATGATTGCAAACATAGATGACCAACATCGAAAATTGCACTGAGTGTTATTCAATGAATTGTAGGACTCCAGTAACCGCACCAACATTCCATTACCTTGCAAATGCAACTGATGAGGGAAATAGGACAGAAGGTGGATCAAAGATAATGGCTCTTTCTGGGTTACAAAAGAGTGATGGTGGCCTACCATCATTTTCCTAGAAAAGTGGCCTAAATCCAAGACATGACTTTGAGCAGGAAAGCCTTACTCTCAGAAAAGAGATAGTAACATTTGTACATTGATATCTGGACCTGTTGCAGAGCTTCACGAAGAGAGTGCATGGTCTGGCTCTACCATGGTGAAGAGGCGATTAATCTTTAAGGTTTCTGAAACAAAAGGAGAACCCTTGAAGTTCCAACTGAGCCTTAACTAGAAGGAACTCAGGTGAATAATTATCTAAGCTAAGCAAAGGAACCATCTAAAGAGTTAGCCACGTCAAACTTATCAATAATAGCCCCTGCTGATGTTCAGAGACCAGCAATTGGCATATGGGTTGTGCCTTTTCTGTGCCTCACAACACACGCTTAAACCTTTTAGTACCAATCACGATCTAATCGCTGTCCAAAAATTCTGTAAAAATTGCCAATCATGATCTAATTGCAATGCTGTTTTCATACATTTTAACTCTTTCCAGCGGCAAAATCTGTATACTTGCTATAGCACAGCCATAGAGAAAGGTTTTCTGGATTGTTTCAGGACCTTGTCTTCACTCCAAAGAGCTGAATTAGCTCCAAATTTAATTTTAAGCCGGTATTTGTTTATGCTAGTTGAAAGATGGTGTCATCTAACAGAACCAAAGAGAAAATAAGAGCCACAGTTTGCAATGTATTAGAAGAAAGGGAGTGATTTTGAATTTCCAGAGTTTCTGATATCGACATAAGAGAGAAGATACATATTCTAACTTTAGTAATGAAAATGCTTCGAATAACAACGGACCTTGTAAGCATGCAAAACATCAGTGTACTTACCAAAATGGATTTACGGAGGTGTAACCAAATGAATATAATGTGAATCAACCATTTAGCTATGCAGTAACACATGTGTTAAATGTACAGTAATCTACGTTAATTTGTATCCTATTGTTTTATGCCATTTTCATTAATAGTACTATCATGCTTATTGGTGAATTTGTTTCAGTTTCAGGTTACATGAATTCTTTTCTTTTTTATTTTAAAAAGATTTAGTGCCATGCTGGTTTCCCCCGCCATTGCATTCCACTAGTGCTCCATCTGCATTCATGTATCATCAGTGTCACTGCCTGCGGTGCCATAAGTAGATATAGTGGGCATTAAACACTACCAAAAAAAAAAATTAAATGAAAATAAAAGTCTTCTAACAAGTTTGAAACCTGTGAGGCCTTTTACCTTCATGTATTAAATTATGCCATTTGAAACTTGATATCTGAGTGAACCATTTTCTACAAATTTCACACTTGAAAGGCTTTTTACCTTCATGTATCAAATTATGGTGTGATGTTAAAGATAACAACTTGAAAAGTTCTTCTCACAAATCTCACATTTGTGAGGCATTTTACATGGATGTATTAGGTTATGTAATTTCAAATGTGAAAATGAGAAACTCATTTTACAAATTTTATATTATATCCTCATGAATCAGCTTATGCTCTTCAAACTTGCCAACTGGGTAAAGCTTTTCTTACATGTGTTGCATTTGTGAGGTTTTTTACCCTTATGTATTAAATTTTATCTTTTCAAATGTGACAACTGTGTATAACTATTCTTACATATTCCACATTTATGAGGCCTATCACCCTCATGCAACAAATTATGTAACTTCAAAGAACACAAATTATTGAAACTTTTCTCACAAATTTTGCACTTCTGAGACTGTTTACGCTCATGTATCACATATGCGATTTCAAAGATGATAAACAAATAAATAGATAAATGTCTTCCTACAAATTTGACACTTGTAAGGCCTTTTACTCTCATGCAATAAGTTATGCCATTTTTAATATGACAATTGAATAAAATGTTTTTCACAAATTTTACACTGCTGAGGCTTTATATTTTCATGTCTCAAATTACGGTGTTTCAAAGAAGACATTTGAGTATACCTTTTACCACAAATGTTACACTTTAATAACCCTTCACCCTTATGCATCAATAATGCCCTGTTGGAAATTACTTCCCCATTACATTTATGTGACCATTGTGAGTGAATGGATTTTTCTACAGCAGGTATTCTTGTAACATCACTTACTTGATTTTCACAATTAGGACAGTTCTTTCTATGAATGAAGCTTCTGTGTTTCTCTAAGGCATTAGCAGGGAGGAATGGTGAACCACCACTGCTACCATCAAAAACTGCTTTTGTGCATAATCTGAAATTATTGAAGATGTACACAACTCAACTTAAATACTATAAAATTAAAATTTATTCCAATAAATTAAATATTTCTTTAAATAGAATAAGGCACAGTAATAAAAGAATTTTCCTTTGGTGCCACAAGTAGTAAAAATGGGTATCAAACAACAATCAAAGAATGAAAGGTAATTAAGCGTTAAATCAGAAGTTTTATTTGCTAACAATTGATACTGTAGTCAAAAGTTTATTAGAACAACCTAGTTCTTCATTTCAGTGGAAATAACTTTCTTAATATGCAATATTATTTAGCAACTAAAAGTATTTCAAATAAAAACCATGGTAAGGTAAAACAAGTCATTTATAGCAACACAAGAATGTGTGTTACATGCAAGGAGAGTTAAATTCATTTTTGAGTTTGCTTTAACATAAATTGAATACTTACAAGTATAGTAATATAGATCGTCTATTTCATCTTTTCAACATACAAACATCGTACATATGCAGTTACATTTTTTCTGCAGTTAACACCCTGCAGTTATGTACATGTACCTTTTTCTCTATTTGTTCATTTTTATACATCACCAAGCTAATCTATATAATTATAACCTCATCACATCTATTCTTTGGCAATTTTCCTCCCCCTATTTCTCTCTTATTTTCCCAATATGAATACCTAGTTGTTTCAGAAATCCTTTCCTACTGCTTCTAAAAAGTTTTAAGCATGATAAATCTTCCACAACTTTTCCTAGTTTTGGTTTCATATAATCTCTCTCCACATTTCGGTTTTCTCACGCTTAGTTCTAATAGGTAAAATGGTTATTGACATTGCCACATGGTGGCATACATCTTTATCAACTTTTAGACCTTTTAATAACATTGTTCCTGTTTTTGTCCATGCCAGAACCTCACTTTCCAATATTTCACAAATGTCAATGTATTTTTCTCTTCCCTGTTCTTTCTTAACACTCCTATATAATATTAAAGTACTCTTATGCCTAAGCTGCCTGTTATTTCTTGTTTCTCTATGTTGTCTGTTGTACCTTTCACTCTATTACATAGCTTTTGTCCCCCTATTGAATGTTGATTGGCTAGCTCATCCAATCTAACTTCCCCTACAATTTCCTTTATTTGACATACCCTACTTCTTTCCCATTTTGCTGATTCTTGTGCCCTAAAGGAGTCTTTGACTATATTTCCTTCCTCTAATACTAGGATCGGCTGTTAAGTCTAAGGGCCTCTCAATGAAAACAGCATTTAAAAAATATATTATTTGCTTTATTTCTCAAAATAATCCCCAGAAAGGTGAATACATTTGCCATATCAGTGTTCTAATTAGTGGGATTTGTCAACTCCTCAAAATAGCTGTTTACTGCATCAATGACCTCCTAGTTGCTATGAAATTTTCGTCCTGCAAGAAATGTTTTCAGGTTTGCAAGCAGGTGGTAGTCACTGGGTGCTAGATCTGGTGAATAGGGTGGTAATTCAAGCAATTAGAACTTTCTCACATTTTTCCCATTACAATGACTGAATGATGAGCCGGAGCATTGTTGTGATGAAACAAGATTTCTTTTTGCCAAATGAGGTCTGTTTCTTTTCAGCTCATCATTTAGACATTGCAATAAGTTTGAATAGTCGTCACCAGTAATACTTTTACCCTTTTCCAATTAATCAAAAAAAATAAAAACCTGTGAATTCCAGAAAATACTCGCCATAACCTTCATAGCTGACAAAATTGACTTTGTCTTTATCTGGAGTTGGTTCACCTGATGCAATCCACTGTTTTGACTGTGATTTACTTTCTGGAGTGTAGTGATGTATCCAAGTTTCAGCCATGGTAATAAGCGTCTCAAAAATTCACTGGGATTTTTAGGGTAGAGCTCCATATTCCTAACAGAAACAGTTTTTCTTTTCAACTTTTGATCAGAAATCAACAAAAGTGGCACCCATTTGAACAGAACTTGTGAAAGACCAAAACATTACCTAAAATATTACATACACATTCTTTTGATAAGTTTGCAGCCTCTGCTATCTCAAGCAATTTTAATCTGCGGTCTTCCAGTACTAAACGATTAATTTTTTCAGCGATCTCTGGAATTGTCACTTCTACAGGGTGTCCAGAGCGAGGCTAATCACTAGTGTTCGTAAGTCCCATTTTAAACTCTGCAACACACCTTTTAATCATTGTATATGAAGGGGCAGAGTCTTTTAGAGTACTGTCCATTTCTTTCGGCAATAAGCCTTTCAAATGTAAGTATTTAATCATTGCTTGTTTTTCCAAATCCTCCATTTTCGTGAAAACTCTAAAGTTGCGTCTGGAAAAAATTCTGGAAGACCCACATAATTAAAACTTGTGAGAAGAGGTTTGCTTAGTCATTAAATGAGTTTAAGCAGCCATATTAAATTTAAATTTGTAAGAAGAAGTTTAAAAAAGTTACCATTATTTGTATATTCTTTTAATCTGAAACCAAATTGATACAATGCAGAGTTTCCAACATACATAGTTCTATGCTGTAAAGGGTAGTCAAATATCATTTAGTATCACCAGAAACTTGGCCAAAAAATCAATGATAAAATGCCTTGAATTTTCGAAAGCCAAACCCTCTGACAATTGCTAAAACATGGCATAAGACATTGCCTTGACTTTAATCCCTTCTTCAGTTGTTTCCCACCAAAGCACAAGAATTGACTCATATACATCCTAAAGATGGAGGCAAGTTAGGTGTAGGTTAGGGTGACCATACATATTGATTTTTACAGGCCAGTACTTTTAAATAATAAAAAAATACTGTGCCTTTTTTTCTTTAAAAGACTGTCCTGCCAGTGGCGATGATGCATGGGAAAACAAATATGTTATTTTTTTTTTAGAAATGTCCTGCAAAAATCATACTGTAATTTTAAGTTATGGGTTTAAGATTTAAATAACTAGTTCTAGCATTTTTTAACAAAATAATACAAAAAGTGTAGTTTAATTTAGAATTAATTTATATAGTTCTTATCCAGTAGAATTTGTTTCTGAATATTGATGTAAAATATTTCAGTGGGTGCTTGTAATACAATTATAAATAATTGCTGATAAGTATGGAGTTAATTTATCAAGCAACGCTAACTATGGAATGAGATCCCTAAGTCACCAGATTAACTGATGTGCTTCTTATATTAGGTGTGACTATGCAGGTCCTTGAACAACAAATATAAATAAATTTCAGGATCAGATAGTACTTATTACTGTGGGATGTGTGTATATGAGAGGAAGGGAGGGAGGGAGAGAGAGACAGTTAGTTAAGCAATAAGAAGGAAAACGTCTCTAAAGTGTTGATGCATTATGTTGAATAGTGATTTATTTAGTTTGTCATATTGGTACTTAAAATTAATTGTAATTTTAGTTCACATACATAGTTAAGTTATATTGTTGCTGTAGGTGTTAAGTCAAAATGTCACTTAATAAATAAGTTCAATTAGTGAAACTTAAACAATAACACATAAGCGGGTAGTGTTTTATAACCATAGTAAAAGTTCTCTTTATCCATAAAACTCTTGAAACATGAAGATTATTAGAAAATAGTTTTATGGCCACAGAAACTAATAAGCATGAATCATAGGCAGTGCATACAATACACGATAATAAACATACTGAACAATATATTCTGTATTTTGATGCAGCTATTAACCCATTTGCATACTTTGATTGAATTTGTACTGCCAAAAGAAAGCTCCAATTAAATCACTTCTCTTAGAAACCACCGAATTTCCATGACTCTGTAAGTGGCAGGTCAGTATTGATGGCTGATGCATATGAATTGGAAAATGCTAGGCATTAGCAATTATTTTTTAGAATAATGTTGTGCCTTCTGATTATACATATATTGATGAATTGTGAGGGTTGGATCAGTTTGTGAGGGGTGTGAAAATAATGAAATTTTCCTTCCCAGTGAAAACAATTAAATTTTCCAAAAATTTTATTTTAATTATAAATCAAAACATTAGTTTACTATATACCTACAATTGATCTCATTTTTTTTTTTTATATTATTAAATGGAATCTGATGATACAAAAAAAGGGCAAAATGAGGGTGGGCATATACCTTCACCAGACAGCAGTAGCATTTGCTGTCATTATAACTTACAAATTTGCAAAAGATATGATATTTAATGTTCCATCTCAAGCACAATGCTTATCTCTATGTGAAATAAATCCTTCAAAATCTTGGTGAAACTTCCAAAGAAGTTTATATTCATAATGAATATGTGACAATTTTTTTCTTAAAAATTATATTTGAGGGCACAAATCTTCCAATAAAAATAGTATGTCAATGTTTTAAATAAAATACTACAATAGCAATGAGTAATTATACAAACAGAAACTAAATCACATTAAACTTTCCACAAAAATAATGTCTACATAATGCATGGAAGCATATATTAATCACTACTTAACCTTCTTTTGAAAATATTAATGCATAAAGACTTAAAACTATCTGGAAGAATATGGAAAAGAAAAAAAAAAAAAAATCTAACCCAGAATGATCCAAAAGCTTTGCTTGATCTACTCATCTGAATATCAAGATGACCAGTGTTCTAGTAAAGTGATTGTGAACCTTCGGTATGCCACCAATGCTGCTGCTGCTTCTATAATCATCATCATGTGGCCACACCATGACCAAGTGGATATACCATTCGCCTCTCACTTAGATGGTCAGATTTCACTCCCAATTGACTGCATGCAAGTTTTTTTTTTTTTTTTGTGTAGTTTAACGTCCTTTAACCTGGTTGGTCATATCGGACGATGAATGAAATTGGTAAAATGATGTTTAAATGATCTTTCGGTCCATAGAGCTCAAAGTTACTCAGCATTCCTGTTCTCAGGATAAGGGAAAACCCCGAAAAAAACCTTATCCAGGTAATTCACCCTAAGCAAGATTCAAACTCATGACCTTTTGTATCTGAGGCAGACACGCTACCACCACTATACACAGGTGGGCTATGTGAGATATGTAGTGCATAAAGCAGTGCAGGGGTGGGTTTTCCCTGAGTTTTCCAGTTTCCCCTGCCATTGCATTCTGCTGGTGCTCCATCTTCATTCCATATCTTCAGTGTCATCATCTGTGGTGCCACAAGTAGTAAATGCAGGCATTAAGCACTATAAAAATCATCATGTTTTAACATTTGCAACCGGATAACTAAGTAATTCTGAAACCCAAATAATACTAGGCACTATGGAAATACTTATTTTCTCATATACTGGGATATAAAATAGATTCTAAACATTTATGAACAAAAGCTGATTCATTAAGCTCAGTGAAGAGCCTTGTTTTTGACAATAATACAGGTTCTCCCGGCAAACACCTTCCTGCGCGCCACTATAACTCTCTGTAGGCAGCCCAGATCAACATCGAAAATAAGGCACTATAGAAAAATGTGATACATGGGTGTCCCTAGAATTTCAAAGAAGTAAAGCTCTTGTAAATTTATGCTTCATAACTTTCTTTAAATATTTGGTTTTATGTTAAAATTTATATTTTGTGACAACTATTTCTGTTAAGCCAGCATGTATCAATTAAACTTTTATTAACCATTAGCTGACTGCCTGAGAGTGCACAGTAAGTTTCTTAAACTTGAATCACAGTCTATTTCAGTTTTATTTAGCAAACTGTTGTATAACAATCTAAAAATGTTGATGTAGTCCTCATCATACTTTATCATTCTAATTTTATGCAACAGCAGGTATTCCTTCTAACAGATAAATACAGTATTAGACCTTGCATTATAAACTGTATCTGTCAGAGAAAATTGGGCTTTTTAACTGTGAAGAGAATTATCAAAATTGGTTAAGTGGATTTTGAGATTACCCTGCACACACACAACCATACATAAAAATGTTCTCCCTCTAAAATGTAAAACCTTCAAAACTGGATCCTCACAAGTTTCGTTGCGAGTTGAGTTATAACTGTTTACATAATTTACGTAATAAACATATTATTAGTCTTTATTTTATTAAAACATATTTTAACTCTCAATTATTTACCCTTTCTCTTGACAAAGAAAAATTCTGAGTGGCACTCCACTATGTAATCCTTGCAAATTAGCTTTCCAGAAGTAGCAGTTTTCTGATTTCCTGATGCTAACTACTTTGCCTTGGTTCATAGGTCCTGTGAGATGTTTTATTATGTCTTGAAGATATAAAGTCAAAGGTCTTCAGATATACTTCTAGTAAATTCTTTCTTGTGTTTTTAGGAAGTCATCGCAATCAATATTTTGTTCCCTAAAATCTTGCGTATAAATGTACCTACATACAACAAAAAATAATAAAAAAATAGTAATGGCCAATGGTTGGAAATAGTTCACATAATAATTTTGGCACATTTGAATCAAAATATCAATGCCTACTTTTGTTTGATTGTAAAACATGATTTTTGTCTTTTTTACTTCCTACTTTGAGGTCCTATGTCAGGGTTATAATGTATATTTAAAATAGGACCACACTTTTGGCTTTTCAGCTATACAGGAATCAAGGCTCATCTTGTCCTTGCTGAAAAAAGCATTAGAAAACACTTGCTTGTCTCTTAGTTGGAAAAATTCCATAGCTTCCCTCTTATTTATTTATTTTTTTTAGAGTCTTTAATGCCCAATTTTACTACATATGAACCTCCCTTTTCCTTCTTAAAGTTCGAACCAAAATATTGTAGTATTTGCAAGATTTTATGTTGCTAATGAAACCTTTTCAAATGTGTGATGTCTATATGGCATTTCCTTAGTACATAAAATTTGAGTTCATTGCTGATGAGTAAAGCTCTACTTTTAAACTATAAAGCTTTCAACACCATGAATAAATGTATGTACTTCCATACTTGATAACACAATAGAGTTCTTCCTACTAATTTCATATTTAGGAGGCTGTATAATCTCTTGATTCAAACAGTGTGTTTTAATATAGCTGCTTAACCTCAAGTAATGACTGAGCGAACTTCTTCTCACTAATTCAAAATCTTCTTAGGCTTCTAACCAGGACTACTGGGAAAAGAGAGTAAAGGAAGGTTTAGCCATCTCATCTGAAACAAATGATCTAAATCGTGATTCTGGCCTACAACTAAGTTCAGCATGGACACCAATGTTAAAGAGCCTTAACACCTAATCCTCTACCTGCAGTCCTCCAAGGCTTATTTTCTAGTAGGTGCGTGCTCAAACACAAAACATTAGCCATATAACTGCTATAAATAGTTTTCTACGAAGTCCGTGCCCATGTCTCAGTCATCTTAAATACCAGGCCATAATATCACGTGAACTAATCAGATGATAGCTTCATTCCAGCTCTTATAAATACCAGTCTCCGCAAACTCAATCCATCAGTTCATCCTGAAGACGAGGAAGATGTCAAAACGTTGGTATCAAGCCAAGTTTTTACCTGGTTAGAAGTCCGAGAAGATTTTGAATTAATACGTCGCCAGGAAAGCTTCAGTTCTTATTTTCTTCTCACTAGTTTTATATATGTGTGAGGCTTTTTCCCTCATTTATCATGTTATGTAATTTTAAAGCTCTCATCATCTGTAGTGGCATGGTAGAAAAAGTAGGCATTAAACGCCATAAAAAAAAAAATTAAAGCTCTCATAAATTGTACTTATTAGGTTCTTTAACCATATGTATCAAATAAAGCTTTTAAATATGATGGAAACCTCTACTCATAAATTCAATACTTCAGAGGCTTTTAACCCTAATGTATGTAAATTCTCATCTAAGAGCTGAGTGAAGGTCTTCTTACAACTTTCTAATTGTGATGCTTTTAGCTTGATGTTTAAAATTATGCCTTTCCAAAGTTGACGACAGAAACTCTTCTTTAAGATTACATAATAGTGAAGCTTTTTACCCTGTGTTTATATTATGATGCAATTTTACACTGACCATGGGAGTAAAGTTCTTTTCACAAATATCACACTTCTGATGCTTTTGAACCTAATGTATCAAATTGTGCCTTACCAAATTTGACAGCTGTGTAAATCTCCTTCCACAAATCTCACACTTGTGAGGCTTTAAATTCTCATGAATCAAATTATGCCTTTTCAAACCATGTATCCGACTAAAGCTCTTCTCACAAATATCACACTTGTGAGCCTTCTTCCCTTCATGTATCAAAATGTGCCTTTTTAAATTAAGCAAATGAGTAAAACTCTTCTCACAAATTTTACAGTTGTGGGGCTTTTTACCCTCATGTATTAAGCTATGTCTTCTCAAATCATGCAAATGAGTAAAGCTCTTTGCGCAAATTTCACAGTTGTGAGGCTTTTTACCCTCATGTACCATAATATGTGACTTAAAATGTGATAAACGAGTAAACCCCTTCTCACAAATACCACACCTATGGGGTTGTTTATCTTCGTGTATCAAATAATGTAATTTTAAAGATGATAACTGAATAAAACTCTTCTCACAAATTTTACACTTGTGAGGCTTTCGACCCTCATGTATCAAACTATGTGATTTCAAATGTGATAAACGATTAAACCTCCTCTCACAAATTTCACATCTGTGAAGCTTTTTACCCTCATGTATCAAATAATGCAATTTCAAAGTTGATAATCTAGTAAAGCTCTTCTCACAAGTTTTACACTTGTGAGGTTTCTCACCCTCATGTACCAAATTATGCAATTTCAAATATGATAATTTAGTAAAGTGCTTCTTACAAATTTCACACTTGTGAGGCTTATTACCCTCATGAATCATATTATGCGATTTCAAATTTGATAAGCGAGTAAACTTCTTCCCACAAATTTCACAACTGTGAGGCTGTTTATTTTCATGTATCAAATAGTGCAGTTTCAAATATGATAACCGAGTAAAGCTCATTTCACAAATGTTACACTTGTAAGGCTTTTCCCCTAAATGTGTCAAAATGTGCCTTTTCAAATTTGACAACTGAGTAAAGCCCTTCTTACATATTTTGCACTTGTGAGGCTTTCTATATTCATGTATCAAACAATGCTGTTTCAAATGTGAAATCTGAGTAAACTTCTTCTCACAAATTTTACACTTGTATAATGTTTCAACTTTATTAATCAATAAACCCATGCTATAAACTTCCCTCGCATAACTTAATTTATCAGATTGTTCTGAGGGACCATGCTTTTTAACAGCTGCTCTTTCTAAGTCATCATTTTCTTGACCTCCATGCTCAGGACCGTTCTTTCCATGACTGAAGCTTGTGTTTTTTCCTGAGTCTTCAGAAGAGGAAAATAGCGAATCACCACAGGTAATACCAGAAATTGGTTCTGTGCATAATCTGAAATGAGGAGGATTTAGCATTATGTACAATATTCAAAGAGCTAAAGGAAGTTAAAAGAAAAGTATCATTGCAAACCATATTACATCCAAAAAGGAAACTTTTACAGGAAAAGACAAAATAAATAACACTTAACTATCAAATCTGTCACCAATCTTGTCTTTACATGTCCAAAATGATGTATTGTAAATAAAATATTTTCTTCAAAATTAGGGATTTAATATTGGGCCTTACACAGACTATTACTGCCACCTGCAGATTTATGAATAAGATAGCAAACTGAAAACTGAATAACTTTATATATTTAGTATTACATAAAACAGGGTATTATTAGTCTTAAATGTAAATGCTACATTCATGTTTACTTTCAACTAAGGACATATTTTACCATTACAATTTTATTCCATCTCTTCATCGGATGACCTAAAAGTCCCTTTTGGTATGTAGTTTAATATTTTACATGGAATTCTTGATTCAGGCATTCTGAGTAAATAGGACCTCCAATTTTGAATTTTTTCTATTATTGTATCAATTTTCAATTCTTTCATAATATCTATATTCTTTTTATTATAAAGTTTAGTGTATCCAGTAGTTCTTCTTAAAAATGTCATTCCATTAACTGTGATATGATGTTGATCACATTGTTGTATGGTCCAAGCTTTGCTTCCATACATTAAAACTGGCCTTCCTAGTATCTTATAAGCCTTTAACCTAGTGTGTCTTTGGACCAGAGATGGTTTGAAAATATTATTAATAGTACTCATTGCATAATTGAAACTATTTAATTTTATTGCTATGTATATTCTTTGCTGTTTTGTAACTTAAATATTAGCCTAAATATTTGAATGATGATATTTGTTCCACAGGTTTATTGAAAGGGCATATTTTAGTTTGCAGATCATTTTTTCCCCACAAAGGAATACTGAGATTTTCAAGTTATAACTTTCTGAGATACATTGCATTTGATAAACGGATCACTGAAGGGCATCTTCAGAATCTGCCGGTAATGCTGCATCATCTACAGACAATTATACATCTACCTTAAGGTCTTTGTTTACTTTTAATTTTCCATGTTCTGTTGTTTTCCATTTTTTTGTTATATGATTCTTAAATATGAGAAATAGTAATAAGGAAAGTCTGCAGCCTTGTCTAACACCTTGGTTAACTGGTTTTCACTCTGTGTAGCTGTTTCCTATGCATACCGAAATTTAATTTTCACAATAATTTAAAGAGTGCACCTACAAGCTCATTTGGAACACTCTGCTAACATAACATAATATGCAGCAAAACACTATGCATACATACAATTATTAAATTTTGGCATTCAAAAACAACAGCATATTCACATATTGAATTAGCACAAAGTTTATTCAGAGGTTTTGACAGAGATTGTGCAGTATTTGATAAAGGGTCATTAATGAAATAAATTCAATATAAAATGTGTATCATAATAAACCATACTGATTCTTGTTTTTCAAGCTCTGTCTTCTTTTCATGATTGTTGCATCATAACTATTTATGTATATTGCTGGGAATAAATGCATGTCTTGTGCTTTTACATGCATTCTGTGTCGAGTAACAGCAACCAATCAGTTTCTTTTTTTTCGCATTCTTTGGGAGTCAACTGTTCCTACTGCATGTTACTTTCAATGAAGGCCTTCTAAATCCTTCTTGAGCTTTTCGTAATTTATGAACTGAAGTTAAAATGTATCTTTTTAGCCCAACTTCATAAGAAAGAATAGGGCTTCTCTATATAACTATAAGAATATAAACATATACTATACCTATAGTTCATTACTTTTTGAGATTGTTCTACATACACTCACAACATACATAGACGGCAGTTTTCTATCTTTACAATATTAGTATACATACAGTACCCCCAGTAGAGATAAATGTAACATAAGAAGTAAAAGATTTGTTACTGAAACATTAACCAAAAGTCAAATCCTACCTTGGTGATTTTACTGGAGTGAAGCTCCTAACCTGTAAATAGAATAATGCAAATATATAAACAATCATCTATATAAATTTAATTAAACACATTGCAAAACACAGTTATCTTTAATTTTAAATGGTATATGGTATGAGGTGCTATCAGAAGCAAAGATATCACATTGCATTATGTAACAGAATGAAAGAAAATGGAATAAATAATTATTTGTTATTGGTGCTTTTAATTTCTATTATCACATCAATGATGTAAGTGTGCTGGAATTTTAGTTTAGGCAGATGGCAATGGGAATATTTAGTAAAGGTAAATTGCAATCTATAATCAGCCCAGTATTAAGTAAACCTGATGTGACAAATTCACATTACTTTTTTTACTAATAACAAATTAGCTTATACCAAGTTATGCAATTCAATATGAAAGGTACCGATGCAGCACAAAGGTAACTGTAGCATGTTATTTAATGAAAACTTTCATATAGAGTCACATAACATACATAATGAATTAAATATGCATAATGTCACATGCAAACATCAAAGACTCTTGTAAACCACTATTTAAAAAATTTTAAATATTAACAATGCCTTCAATATATCTCTTAGGGTTGCTAAACTATGTTTATAAAAAGAAATGTTGCTGAATGAGAGTCCGTTTGCTGCATAATGCCAGGGAGGCAACCTTTGCATCAGAAAATTGTTGAAGTGCACAATGATCTGCATTATGGATCCTATAGGGTTGGTGTGGGGAAAATAAGGGGAGACAGCGAAATGGGTAGTGGCGAAATGCTGAAGTATGCAATGAACAATGTGGGAAAGCAAGGATGGTGGTTTTATTTGATAGTAGATTTGTGCATCAAATTTCTCCATTCAACCCAAAATATTACTTGATCAAATTTATTAAGAGTGCTGCAATTAGGGTGTGACGGTGACAGGGTTATCTTCATGTGCTGATGAAACCAGCTTTGGCTTTAGCTAGCTCATGTACCCATAACCTCAAACAACCAACATCTGCAATAGGCAGATTAACCTGAAAGATAAAGTATTTGGGGATGCATCACTTCTCCGCAATTTTTAGCTTCCAAGAAGGAATTATTGGTTAATGTACTTGTTAATCTTAAGGGACTGTGACAACAAAAATATACTTTATATGTGTGAAACAAGTACATTTTATTTATTTTCAAAATTAGGTGCAAGGAAATGATAGTTAATAAATAAAAATATATTTGAACTTCACTATTATTTTTTACTAGTCCATAACCTGTGGATTCCCTTAACATTGGATAGGGAAGAAAAATAGGGCATCTAGCAGTGAATAAATAGTACAGTTTTATTTAATTTTAAATGATAAGAACATGAAAATGATAGTTTATACATAAAAATATATCTGAATATCACCGTTTTCTTGGTTTATTGACTCATCACCTGGTGCATGCCCTATACATTGAATGAGGACAAAAATAGAGTAGTACTATGGCCATCTAGTGGAAAATAAATAAGTATATTTTTATATATCTATTTCTTGTGATAATAGCAAGAAAACAATACCTAATATACTAAAATAAATGTGAATTTCATTGCTATCTTGCAATGTTGACTCCATAGCCTGGTCAACTCCCTTAGCACTGAATGGGGAAGAAAAATAGAGCACTACTGCCAATTTAGCAACAACCATGTTACTACTGACATCTAGCAGCAAATAACTAATTCCATTACCTTGGCACTGTCAGTTCATTTCTCGAGCACCTTTTTTGTTTATAAAGCTGTACAGTAAATACACCCTCATCTAGCAACATTACTTCATTCAGCTGCCCAATTAGATTGAAAAATTATGAAGAACAGTAACAGGCAGTGTTTGGGAACATACAGAAGTTTATACAGAAAACTATATAAAAACATTAGCTACAACCCCATTAACAAACCTTAGAATATTTCTGTCACTCGGAAAGAACACAACTTGCAAAACCAGAAAATATTGATAACAGCTAGGAAAAATGCTTCAAAAAGGATTTGTAGATAGCTCAATCACAAAGTCAAGAGAAATTACAACTATAAAATCAGAAAGGGAAAATTCTGGTTTAAAAACATCAAAACACCTTCAATTAAAACAATATAGCATTATAGCATTGAAAATACATTTAATATAAAAACTTACAATAAGAGCTTACAAAAAAAAATCTTAAATATGTCATATACACAATTGATTGCCAGAACTGTGAAAATAATTATTCGGTAAGGAATATGTAGAATTCAATTTTATTAATGAGTCAAGTAATAGTGAGTGACACTTTATCACATTATTCTTTAAATGGAAGTCATGTTTCTGAATTTATATGCTTCTATTGTTAATTCCCATTCAAATGCCTCTATTGTCTGTCTTGGTGATTGGCCTTGTCTTTGAGAGTAATAGTTAAATCTCTGCATTGGTGCAGAATACTTATTACTACCTGGCAGGATTTTAAAATAAAAAATGCAGCTCCTGCTTTTCCATATGTAAACACTTCCCCAAACGTTAACTCTGTTTGTCTTGTGATTGTTTGTAGTGTTTTTGGACTGACTTATATGGTCTGTATGTGTTTCCAAAACTGACAAACTACCACGGATTTCTGTTCTTGCTTTTGTTTTGTCTTTCTGATCTGTTCCTTTGCTCTGTTTCTTTAGTTTTCCCAATGTAGGTTTTTTCAGTCATCTGAATTGGTGTATCCTAGTTTATTTGCTTGTGGAATCTCATCTTTTAATTTTGAATTCATTCTGTTCTTTATGGAGCAATGCACTTTTCTGCAAAGCATTTTATTGTAAATGTATCTTCTACAGAAGAAACAATATTTTAAATATCCAGATGAATTAAAATTTAGTTGAGTCGATTTTGTAACACTACATCACTTACTTTTTAATTTCGGAAAACATGTTTCAGAAGCCATGTGCTTCCATTGTCAATTCCTTTGGTCGACCAAAGGAATTGACAATGGAAGCACATGGCTTCTGAAACATGTTTTCCGAAATTAAAAAGTAAGTGATGTAGTGTTACAAAATCGACTCAACTAAATTTTAATTGTTAAAACACATCATTGTCTCAAAGTCCACCATATATCAGGATAATCCAGATGAATGCCTTTTTTACTCTGGTTTCCAATGTGCACATGAAGTTGATTAAGTGGTGATAGAGGGCTAATTATTGTTAAAGTCATTATCATCTTCTTTGACACATAAGTTATTTACCTGTTTTGTCTCAAATCTATTCAGCTCGTGTTTTCTTGGTCTTCCTATCGGTCTTCTTCTTCCAGGACTATACACCAATACCACCCTGTGTCATTCTTTACAGATGTTCTATCCAATTGTTCCTGTGTTCTTCTATTTGTTGAAGAAGTGGCGTTGCTTTTAGTTTGTCTCTAATATTCTTGTTTCTAATATGTTCTTCCCTTCTTCATTTCAGCTGCAAAAATCTTTCTTTAATTTTTTTTCCTTTAGGATCTAGGCCTCACTTTCATACATTGCCACAGGTGGTGCCATCTTTGAGTAAAATCTTAGCTGCATTTCTTTTCTAAATTTGTTCCTCAGTGTTCATCTGATTGTTTCTCAAATATAAGGAATTTCTGTACTTTCCTATTTATATCTAGTTCTTCTTTATAAGTTATATCTCAGCCTAAATGCTGGAAGTGTGAAACCTGTTCCAACACGTTATCTTCTATTGCTTCTTTTGTTCTTAGTGGAATGTCATTACTTTAGTTTTTGATTTTGAAATTATCATATTATATTTCTTAGTTGTATTATTTAATTGATAAACTGCTTTTGTATCCTGTTTTTTCTGTCAAAAATGAATAATATATCTGCAAAACATAATGCTTGAATTTGTCCAATTTTTAGTTCCTTATGAACAACTTGTCTTCATTCATCTAGATGTTGTCTAAATATACAGGATGGCCTGTAATGTATCTACCAATTTTGGTTGAGAATTAGAATTAATAAATAAAAGTGAAACCACTTTATTTGTGAAAAAGTGAGACAATCTACATTTGCATTTATGGATATTACACTTATATCAACTCTACTTGAATATGATGTCAGCTCACTGGCCCCCATCTGCATTTGTGCATTCTTGAAGACGGCATGGAAATGCCTCCATGGCACGTCACACCATCTCCCATGGAATAGTATAGATTTCTTGGCTGATGGTATCTTCCAACCCCTAATGTTTTGCAAATGGTGAAAGAATACTTTCGCTTTCAATTATTCCCATAGAAGTTATTCCAGAACTGTTAAATCTGGAGATTGAGACGGCCAAGTTAAATCTCCAAAATGCGAAATCAGTCAATTGCAGAACACTGAGAGAAAAACCATGCTTTGAAGTACAGTAAGTTTCATAGCACTATGCTAGTAAAACCAAATGTTGCTCAATTCTCTTTCAATTATTCCCATAGAAGTTATTCCAGAACTGTTAAATTTGGAGATTGAGATGGCCAAGTTAAATCTCCAAAATGGGAAATCAGTCAATTGCAGAACACTGAGAGAAAAACCATGCTTTGAAGTGCAGTAAGTTTCATAGCACTATGCTAGTAAAACCAAATGTTCCTCAATTTTGAGACGGCCAAGTTAAATCTCCAAAATGGGAAATCAGTCAATTGCAGAACACTGAGAGAAAAGCTATGCTTTGAAGTGCAGTAAATTTCATAGCACTATGCTAGTAAAACCAAATGTTGCTCAATTGTCGTTCCTGGAGCTCTGGCATGACAAAATGTTGAAAATGTCAACATGGAAGTTGGAATTTGCAGAAAAATATGGACCAATAATCCCACATATTCCAATTGCACACCACATCATAGCATCCTGTCTCATAAACTATGCGAGGATTTTGATTTTAGTTTCGTTTCTTCCCAAACTCTCTAAAGAAGCTCGCTTCATCTAACTTAAATAGTTGGTTAAGCAGCCATCTATTGATACAAATAGAGC
Source organism: Hymenopus coronatus (assembly GCA_030762935.1). NCBI lineage: Eukaryota > Metazoa > Arthropoda > Insecta > Mantodea > Hymenopodidae > Hymenopus > Hymenopus coronatus. The sequence continues at coordinate 28,172,702 of CM060899.1, read as the reverse complement.
TGCATTTCAGTTAGGGAATGTATAATGAAGGCAATTTCTTTTGTTAACCCTCCAGTTATTTCAATCATTATTATCGTAGTCATATAACCTTTGAATAAGGTTTATTAAGTGTATCCGATATCCTCTATTTTGCATTATCTTCCATAATAAAAGGAACTTCCTTTTGTTGAAGCCTTTTTCTAGGTATATAAAGGCCATGTGGGTTTCTATTTTAAACTACCTATGTTCTTCTATAGTCTGCTTCATTGGAAAAGCATATTCTATGTATGATCTACTAAGTCTTAATCCACTGTGTTCCTCACTGATTGCATGTGCTTAATACCTTCAATCTGGAATTAATAATTCTTGCATAAATTGTATACATAGCATTTAATAAACTTATACCTATGCAGTTCCTACACTCATTTCTTTGCCCTTTCTTAAACAATTTCTTTCCATTCTTCTCTAACATATATTCAGTAAATGTAATATTAATCCACCATATTTAAACACTTTTATTGAAATTTTACATTTTATATTTTTCATTGTCTTTATGGCCTCTTGCAGTTCATCTGATGTTATTAAATCTACTGTTCTCTTCTCCTGCTCTTCACTCTATGTATTCTCTTTTGTATCATCCCATAACAAATCCTTAAACTAGCTTAACCATTCCTCTTCTGCAATACATCATAGTATAGCTTTATCCCTTTCTGTTGATTTCAGATGTCTCATTACTTTCCATGCTATATTTTGTGTTCCATAAGTATCATGCTCAATTACTGTAAGTAATCTGTTCCAAGATGTCAGATAGGTTTCTTTTATTATTGGTATTGAAATAGTTTTTTTTTTTATTTATAATCTTCCCAATTTTCATTATTTGTTTCCAGATACTTTAGATATGCTTCTTTCTTGCCCTTTACTGCTGCTTGTATATCTTCATTCTTCTTCTTTTGTTTTTATAACTAAGAACTTCTCATGGTGTTTTCCATATTATATTTTTTACTCTTTGATATAATTTTTCTAATTCATTTTCTATGTTAGTCACTGTGAAATACTATGTCATCCTATATTGAACAGATCTTTTTAACTCGCTTCTTCTAAATACTTCTTCTTTTATATTTCCCTTTTTTTTTCCTTTTTTTTTTTTTTTTTTTTTATTTTGCATATATTTTGATTTCCATTTTGCTAATATACATATTTCTGAAATTATCAAGTAATGGCCTGTGTGTAATTCTACTCCTTATAAACTGTTGCATCTTCAAATAAATTCAATTACACAGTCCACAAATGATTTCAATGTATACTTATGTCTCTTTTTTTAAAAAATGTATTTGTTATCCTAAATCCATTGATTGCAGCAAATTCTTTTAACATGTTTCATTTTGGCTTATACAGTCTTCTACATAAATACCACAAACAACATTAATTGGATCTTTTCTTACTCTTGCAATCAAATTTCAAACAATTCAAAATATTAAATTTCAAGCTGTTTAATGTCTGCTGTACACTAATGGAGCTAACCACTTTCTTCGTAGGACCTCTTATCCCTATCTACTCCATGGGACCATTTTTTAAGTTTTCAGCAAAAAGAGTTTTTAATCAAATTGTGCTAAATGAACTTCATCTGCTCCCCACTAAAGTTAAAGCTGCTGTAGATATAACTATTTCCCATTCATCTCAGTTGGCTTTAGAACTTGATATTGACAGAACCATGTCATAAAAGTATAGAAAGAAACAGATCATTCTTTGATGCTTAAAATGTATCCAAGAATATATCACCATTTAAACTTAAATTAGAGAGCTGTTTACTCTTCGTAAAGAAGTTAGGATGACAGGAATTCTAGAATCCTGCAGTGTCTTGTCACTATTATCAAAGAACAGATTGGTAGGGAAGAGTGGTGAAAACAATACATTTTGAGGAAATACCTCGTAGACTGAAATTTTCACACCACATTTATGGTGCTGCAGCACTTAAAAGTATGTCATACCCAAGTTCAAATTTGATACACAAAGTACCAGTTGGTAATGTATGACAAGAGGTGGAGATTGACTGCAGCTAATGCAGAGGCACTCACTAAGATCTGGTTTGCTTGAGGCAATTTGCTCATTTGATATGCTTTAATCTTATATTTCTAAATTTTGTTTTCATTTATTTTAGCCAAAACTTTCAGTAGTTGTTGGAGGTACTATTTTGCCATGGTTTGTTTGGAAGTATTTTTAAAAAGCAACAATGTTTCAATTAATATTACTACCTTAGTTTCTTTCTTATAAGATTTCATGTAGTAGTAATTATGAATATTTTCAACCCAAAGCTTTATTTCGATAAATTTGCAGTATTTAATCAGAATATTAATTGTGTTATATTACTTTTAAATAGAAATATTTAACTTTCATTCTACATATTAGACGAAAAAATTTATACATCTTGTAAACACATCCTGTGTTTAACATTTGTATTTTCTCAGAAAATAAGTGATTTCATATTTATTCTCTTTCTTTTTATTCCTACTGTCTAATTTATAGTAAGGTTTATAAAGTAGTCATCCAACAAACATGCTAAAATCAACCCAGGTCCAATATTTGTTTTGTCAAGAATACAGAAATTAAAAACACAAAACAAAAAGTGTCATATTTCAAATCATGAAAAGTGTCAACAAATGGAAATTAGGGTTATTTTCATAACAACATCCAGTTTGGCCTTAGTTTTCTCAGCAGATTTTTTACACCTGCTCTGCAAATAACATTTTCTTTTATTCTTTAAGCATAAGGTTTCCAAGGAGAGATATCAAAAATTATTATGCGTGATTTGCTTATTTCCAATGACTGAATTTCTTTATCATTTCATTTAGTATTCATAATTTTTTTTTTAAGTTGGAGGAAAGTGTAACTGGGCATTTAAGTTGCATCATCATTTTAAATTACTCCACTTAACATATTAAAATGTTCAAGCACCTATCACTACCATTACTTTCAACTCTTTAAATTCACCATGAGACAAACAATGTGCAAATCCATTAACTCTTTTTATCCTTATTAATCCAGTATTAAGTAATTCAAATGTTGTCAAGAATCAAATATATAACAAAATTTTAACTGCAGTAGATTTCAACAACACTTACCTTAAAACCATCAGAAAAAGCTGAAGTTTTAGTCTCCAACCACCAAGGCTCTTCTTTAATTTCTATTTTGTTATTCATTTCATAATTGCTGCACTTTTTAACTTTCATTAAAGCATCCTCTGAAAAAAATTCACCACATTTGTGTGAACAAAAGGCTGGAAAAGCAGTCTCTGATTTAATTTCTGTTTTGACTGGCACATCACAATCACTGTACAGAAATACAATATCACTACTATTCTTCGTTGTAACATTCTTAGTATAGAACTCTCTCTCATTTTGTGAGTTCACACTATCCATGAGAGGATGCTCTTCTTTGTTATCTATTTTGATATCCATTATTTCACAATTGCTTTTGGAACCAATGGTGCTAAGTCTGTGGAGAAACAAATATGTCATGAATGTCTAAACAGCAAGCAAAACATATGGTAATAATGATACAGGGTTTGCATAGAATTTCTGTTATTGCCCCACCCTCACTACCATCTCTGCAATTGCTGGCTCATCTTACATGTCTTCTAGATTCATGCACTCAATGACTGATTGGACTGTACATAATTATTGTGTTGTGTGTCAGTTACTGCCTCAAACCTCTTCTCTGCGTCATTGGCCTATGTTCTTTAAGCCCCATCCAGAATGAGATATTAGTGCAAGTGTTATTCAATGTCAGCATTCAAAAAAAAAAAAAAAAAAAAAAAAAAACCACATGCAACACATTATGCAATACAATGCAATGCAAAAGTCTGCAAATTCCAAACTTTATACCCCTTTCACAATGAGATATAAGCATAGATATAACATAAGCACAAGACTTTGCACCCATGTTATTCAATATAAACATTAACACAGACATACACTAAACAATAAAATAGTTTGCTAACTCCAAAAAATCCTTGTTTAACTACATAGATAAAGAATTCTGCATTCCTTCCTATATGCATTGCCTGTTGTTCAGTAGCAATCGCAATGCAAGATTTTATATATTATATATGTATATATGCCCTTGTATTTGGCAATTTGGCCATTCTGCACCACCTCTCATTTATGGCAATCTCTTTACAACTGTTAATTTTGTTTAATGGATGTATTCATCACCTGGGTCTAGATTTCTCAGCTCTCACCAAATCGTATATTAAATGTGCAGCTTTATCACTTTCTATATTTTCCATGCTTGCATTATTTTCAATATTTTGGTCAAAGAATTAATGTGACATGCGTAAATTTTGTCTATATAATCTTTGTAATCCATTCGCATATGAAATATTTACTGAACTATCTTAAATGATATGGTGGTTATGTTACTCAATTTGAAACTTTGGAGCACTTGGAAGATCTCTCTGAATATAATTTACACATCTAGGAATTCACACCAATGTCTTGCATTATGCTTATGACTGTATTCTGAATGGTCCTGCCTTGCACTTGCATTGAGCTTATGCTGCATTATATTTGTGCTTGCATCTCATTGTGAATACAGCTCAACACTTAAACTCAACTATACAGTCATTTCAGAGGACTGTATCCTGCATGGTAGAAGGGAAACAATATGTGTCTCACTGGAGGCCAATGGATTTTTTTGGTATAATAATCGTTATGACTTGGGATTTGTGCATAGTTTGTACTGGAAAACAAACATGTCATATATAGTCTCCAGTAAGCAACCTTCTTCTTTACACCAATAACTGTCATCTCTATTGGGATTCAATTTGAAGAAGATAAGTTTTCTCTGTGTTTATATGTACCTAAGAACAAGAAAACAGTTCTCATGCTATCCAGAACATGTTATAATGCATCCACTTCTGGCCCTCTTTCAAAGCCAGGTGTTGTTACACATAATTATAATTGTGTAAAAGGGGACTTGATAATATTGAAAACCTGTGTTCTCACTATAGTGTAAAAGAGGAGAACTTATAGATGCACATTGTTTTTACTAGATCTGGGAAAACAATTTGCAATTCCTTCTATTATCTCTAAACCATCGAAACTCAATTGCTTGAGAAAGCTTTCATGAAGTCAGGTTTTGAGTGCATGATAGGAGTACCTCTGATTCTGATTCTGGAATGAGTGGAGGATCAGCCAAGACAAGAACTGACAGCCAAGCATCTGAATGGCTAAAAATCATTGGTTGACTCTTTTGTAAGCAACAAAAAAAAAAAAAAAAAAAAAAAAAAAAAAAGAGAGAAAAGACAGAAAAAGTTGGAAGATATGTAAAAAACCAATTTGTGATAAACATTGCATTATAACAACATTGTGTAGAATATGTGAATAAATTATATTTTCAAACATTACATTATAACAACAATATGTAGAATATGTGACTAAATTATATTTTCAAGTATATCCTTTGTTATTTAACAAGCAGCAAAATTTACTAACTGTATAATATTTATAACTTACTCTGTCACTATTAGTAAACAATTGATACTTTACACATATTTATGGCTATGTGTAATGATTATTGCTCAGCTGCCTAGTATATAACAAAGCAACTAATATAATTTTTCTTTTCTTTTCATTTTTTTAACTTCTACATCAGTTCCTACTGAGTACCTGGGTAACCCGAATATAAATTAATAGGGAATATTATATTCCTCAGCATTTTAAATGTTCTTATCTGAATATGTGTAAAGTTTTCTTTTATTATATTTATAAAGATGCTAATGAGGAATAACCAGAGGCTTGTACATACCAGATAAAATACACATCATACTTTGGAAGTTAAAATTATAAAGGTTACCCAAATAACCCAATTTGAGCACAAGGCTTAAGTTAAGTATAACTCAAAAGTCTTCTGGAAAGGACTAGGACTAAAGGTAATTCCAATCCTATAGCTACTGAGGTGGGAACACTTAGAAATTACAAATAGAACCTGGACAGATCATACAAGTGAGGATGTTATCACCTATATTAACAGCAAATACTAACCTTAAACATAAAATACAAATTTGAGGGCCCAAAACCAGAAGTGTTGCCGAGATATGGGCCCTATGATGTAAAGCGTAGCTGAGGGGACGACGACCTAAGCCACAAAGCGTAGCCGAGGGATGATTTTAGGAAAGGAGTGAAGCAGAATGTGGATGCGGAGCGACAGATGCAGAGTGACGGCAGGGCAAAGCCGCAATTTCTCTTAAGAGAGAACCCGAATGTATCCTGCGTATCCAAGAGACATGAGAGGTCGCTGATGTAATAGCCAATGCTTTGCGGCTTAAGGCCCTTAAACCATTGCCTATTACATCAACAACCTCATGCATCCCTCGGATACGTGGAATCCATTAGGGTTTGCCCCTGTTTGTTAGAATTATTATCACTACATTTTCAAGACATTTGGAACATTGCTATAGTCATATTTTCATTTCCTAATTTGGCAACACCTATTGACTCCTACTTTTTGTGCTCTTTTCGCACCTTGGAGACGTGTAAGCGATCTAAAAAACAAAGGTGGATGGATGGTAAAAGGACTTAGGGTAACATTATTTGCTTAATATGTACCTTGCTCCTTCAGGATTACTCTGGATATAAGAATCGCCGAAATCCGTTATTTTTAGTTGGTATAATAGTTTCATTAAGCTCGGGAGTAAAACCGATTTATCGACCTATCTCTCTTACTTACCTTTTGTGTAAACTAATTTAAACTACCTACAACAAATAAACAATATTGCAGCATATCAACTTCACACATTACATTTCACTATATCAAAGTGGATTCAATCAACATCAATAACTAATGAACATCGAAAGCGAAGTTTGTGATGCATTAATAAACAACTCTGGTCGCAATAAGTCTTGATTTACAAAATGTGTATGACGATGTGGAAAAAATAGTCATATAACTGAAAACTGTTATTTGACATTATAGATAATGGCCGGTTACTACAATTCACTGTAAATTTCCTCTCAAACAGATAATTCAAGTAAAATTCAATAATTAACTCTCAGACTTATTTGAACTACAGAAAGCAATACCTGAAGGATCAGCCAATATGCCCCATTCACACGAAATATAAATGCAGACACAGCGAAAGCGCAAGACTTTGCATCCATGTTATTCAATGTAATCATCCATATAAACACAGGCAACATGCTATGCAATGAAAAGGCATTTCACTGCAAAAGTTTCCAAACTTTAACGTTTATCTTTGTGTTGTTTACACACAGAAAGAATTCTATACACTGCCTGCTCTACAATTGCAGACGATCGATGCCAGATTTTAAATGCCTACTGTATATACATGCTCTTCTATGTGGCCGTACCCCGCCTTCTCTGTTTCAGTTATTTAGTGTTAGCATAGTTGGAAGTAATGCATTTACTATCCAGTTTTATTTCATCTGCGTATGTACGAAAGCTTACGTGACTGGTTCTTACTATTCTAACCTGCTCTTATTTCTAGGGTCCCTAAATGTTTAGTTCTTGTTTGTCTTTTTACTTACTACTTATAAGTACGATACGGTTCTAACCTTCCTTTTTTTACACAATCACCATTCAGCAGGGTGAATCTGCCTTTTTGGAAATCTACTGGTCAACTGCTAAAAATTAAACAAACTGAAAAATCTCTTGCTTTTACATAATTCCATTTTTAAAACAGTGTTTTCCTTAAGGTTGCATAATTCGCTCTTCTGAAAAGATTTTCTTATAGGCAAGGCATTTCTCTTCTGTATAAAAATGAATGATTAACATCACAATCACCTATGTATACCAAATACACTATAGCTTAATACAGGACACTCTGTGATATTTCGCGCGACACGCGCTGCCAGCGCATTCTAGCTGATCGGCCTTGAGCAGCGATCAGCTGTAGTTGCTGTAGCTTCAGTATAGCCTATGTAATAGCAATAATGATTAATTAAAATGTAATTTAGCTGTGTATCGGTCTACACAATCTTATAAGGATTATCAGACAGAAGTATTGAACAATATCTGGTATACGGTTTGTGCTGTGTTTGGCTGCAATAACTTTGAACTTCTGAAATGTCCAGGTCCTTTTTCCGCTTCCCACGAGATAAAACGGTATTAGAAGAATATATTATTGTGAAATGTTAATATATATAACCACTCCAGGGAAGCAATCATCTGAAAATGAGATCATTGCTGAACATCTCTGAGGAAAATCCATTTATTGAAATTTATAACAGTAGAGTATATTTTTTCATGATGCTCCACACCTGTTGAAATCAAAGAAAAATAATTTGAAATGGCATTCTATAATTTGTGTAGATAGAAGGGTTTCTTGGAACCATATTTTAGAATTTTATAAAAAAAAAAAAGGACAGAGACATGAAATCTCGGTTAGCTCCAAGGTTGACCAGCTAATGTATTGAACTACCACCATTTAGTCCAATGAGGGTATGTTTGGCCGTTCGTGTTTTAAGCCATTCTGACTGTTGTTGCATTAAAGCACATGTTGCGTTTAATTCTATGTCTGATGAAACATTAACTATCGCTAATTTCATTGAAAAAATCTTATGCGCTCCACTCACACGACTTTCTCTATATCTCTACAGCAAAGCATTATTAAAAATCTGAATCTTCTAATTACCTCATGCTAATCACGAAAAAATTAGCAGAAATCGTCTTATTACTTGCTTCCTTTTAGTAGAAGCGATATAAGGGAGTACCATAGGATAAAGTGATAGTCAAAAGCTGGTTGCTATGTGACTGAAGTTCCTTTGTTTGTATGGACAGGAGTTCACAAATTCATGTATGAGGAAAGTATGCTTTTCAAAGCTGAAACCAATAACATGGAATATCTCAAAAACAATGAACTCCACGAAAAAATGTATATAACACAAATTGTGTGTTTTAAAGAGCTCTACATATCTCTTATGGTTTACCAGTTATGCAAAACTCCGCAAAATTCATTCAAAATAAAGATGTCTTCAGAGGCTATTCCCAGGAATTTCAAAATATACATTTTATTTGTCATGTAAGTATCTTTAATATATGCCATTTTAACCAAAATCGTTAAACCATTTTTGAGAAAATTAAAATTTTCGAAAATTTTTTCATGTAAAGAGTAGTTCGGGGTAGGGATTTTCTTGAAAATCTTTGTGTCGCATCCTTGTAAGATACTGTACTTCAATGCCATGTTTGGTATTTAACGAACTTTTCTTTTTTGTGCTATGCTACGCAAACACGCGCACGCAGATATTTTTCTAAAAATGCATTTTTTGGAATCAGGGGGTCTCAAAACATATATTTGCAGTGAAATCTCAGTAGCGAATTTTTGGGTGCAATACAATACCTTCTCTATACACTAGGTTCATATTACGTGCAGAGAAAGTAAAAATGGACTGTCTATTTGACATTTCCAGCTTGTCTCAAAATCATTGTGCTAAAGAGTTGTGCTATGCAATAAATGACGAACATAAACATTTACTGTATTTGAATGAATTATGAAAATTCTTAGAAAACATCAGTGTAATGAATGGTCAGTGTAAGAAACCTCCTTGTTTAAATACACATTTTGGCATTAAAATTATTGTGGCAGGAGCTAAAATGTCAATATGGTTTCTCATATTTACTTACAAGATGACTCACACAAGACTGTTTGCAAATTTTGTTTTCTGTTATTAGGGACAAGGGTGGGAACAATGTAACCCCAGATTCCTCAAAATTCAGACAATGTCTTAGACAGGTAATTACAAATCATAATTACAATCGTCTGAAGACAGTAATTGTGCCTATGGATGTAAGCAAGTTTTTAGTTCTAAAGTCTGATTTACCGGAAAAATGTAAATCATTCGTAATTCAGACTTCTCTGCTAATTATACCAGAACAGCAAAAGTGATGATATGTTCAGCAGCATGCAGATTCATGTGTATGCATGTGGATATGTGCAAAATTTCCTCATGAGAAATGTGTAAACAAATAGGAAGACATCGACGAGAGCAGATGTAGTAAATTAAAATGTGGATATTGCTCTGAAGCGTTGTGGAAACGCTAGATTCATATTTCGCTACGAATCTGCTTATACAATGTACATCAGCAGCAATACTCTATATAATGAAATTTTCTTCATTATCTTTCTGACAGTAGACTTAATGTTAAACTAAGGTTAAATACGCGTGTAAATTATACATTATTCACTTGCATATGTGAAAGTTGTAAATATGTGTTAATAAAATATTATTTGAATGATGAAATGGAAAAAAGAACAAGAAAAAACCAGGTAGAAACATTAAAGCAAAAAATGTCATGCAACTAAAAATAATTCCTGTAGATCCAATACCTTTACATTGTTTTTCTGCATTGTTTTGTATTGTATTGACAAAATATTATTTGAATAAATAAAAATAACAATGCATATTATAATATCATTATTGGGTTTCCCTTTCATAGCATTCAAAATTAATCGCTTGTTCCTTGAAGGCCTGGTCACTAGGAGCGCCACTGTATAGCTGTCTCTCAATTTAACACAGAGGAAAATGGAAGTGTCCAGTATTAACCTACAGTGTATTTGTGTACAACAGCAGTAGGTATGCCACAATTGTTCTGGGTCATTGTATTATCTGAGATAACCAATAAACATTTTGCTTGTTATACAAATATTGGCATTCCCAGTAGTTCCAATTGCTATTTATCAACTGTGTTTATGCTTCTCACTTCTGTTTATACTTGCATAAAATCTTGGATGTTAATGTACATATATAGCATTATATAGATTAGGCATCTGTTGCAATTAGCCTGGTCCTTCCTCTTTTCTTCACCTGACATAGCAGTTGCAGGTTGCCTGTGTTTAGTTTAATAAATAATCAGACTGCAGTAAGTTAAAAACTAAATTAACTTTTCAGTTGCATTGTAGTTTTGGCTTAAGAGCCACAGGAATGAATTGAAACATTTACTGTCAGTGTTCATTGTTAATGTTAAATTAGTGTGAGTGTGCTTTTATATTTTAATTATAGTACAGAGAGTACAGTCAGAATTACAAAGCTGAATGGGAGGAAGAAGATAAGTTTAGTGTCTGGTTAACATCATCTAAAAAGGGGAGTAATTTAGCATTTTGCAAATTATGTGATTGTACTATGACTATTACATCAAGTGATAAAACTGCTTTGGAGAATCATGTAACAATAGACAAATATATTCAGTCTACTAAACAACTAGTTGAACAAAAAACTCTTATCATTGCACATCAGTTTCCTATTTAACTACCAAAATAAAAGAACAGAAATTTGTATCTGGTTTTTCCAGCAGAACATAATATTTCTTTTAATGTCATGGAGCATCTGCTTTCTTTAGTTAAATCAATATGCCATGATTCTGAAATTGCTAAAAGGATAACTTGTTCTTGAACATGCAAAAGCTATTCTAAATAATTTTTGAGTCTTGAAAGTATAGAAATGTTATATGCAATGCTGAGAGAAAATACATTTTCTGTAATTGTGGATGAATCTATAGATATCAGCTCTTCTAAACATCTGTGTTTGGTTGTTCAATTTGATTCTGATATTGGCAGGATTTTGGATTCATTTTTTGATTTGATATCTGTAGGTAATACTAATGCAAATAATTTGTATCAAAGTGTGGTAAACTCTTTTGCTTCTATAAATATTCCTTACAAAGACAACCTCATTGGATTAGCTGCAGCTGGAGCTATTGTTGTGATGTGTAGAAGACATTTGAATTTGAAGTCAGAAATTCTCTATCATGTAAGGTTTTTTTTATTTTTCTTCCAATCACATTTAATAATTTGGTTAAAATTTAATTTTTTTTTTTTTTTTCTTTTTTTCATAAATGTAGTTACAGACTCAAAATTTTACTATACTCAGCATTCAAAAGTATAATTTTATTCAAAATTATGTGATGATTACTGATAAAAGGTAACATAATTTTAAAAACTTAACAAACAAAAAATACATGCAAATAACTAAAACAGTTTTAACAATTTTACAATGTTTTTCTGGTAGAATTTCTTTTTGATGCTGGGCCCAGAACACTCAGAGACAAGAAACCAACAGTATTCACTGAAGACCAAACTTATTTGAGAATAATATATAACAACTAAACTTTATATAAATACTTAGGCTTTCATGGCCAGCATTGTCTACTTGATTATATGTGGTAGCCGGGCTTGTACATCATGGTCCAAACGATTTAATTACTGACATTTTGCCAAAATCTGTTTCCCACATCTTCAGGGAACAAAGCTATTAGATCAGTTCTGCAGTCCAACAAGACCAGAGGGCTACTCAATCATCATATATATAGCGTTGTACAGAAGGTGGGCGTGGCCAGTTAGGGGGTGGAGCATAGTTGCGTATTGGCTGTTACCTGTCTGGGGGCTGTCTTCAGATCAGGTATAAAGTGAGAAGCTGCCCCTTTCTCCGGTTTCACTCTTGATCTTTTCAGAGCCTGGATCCAGGCTTTGCTTATCTTTGCAATTGAAAGCATTTTTGTGCTTGAATATTTCAATTGTGTCAAGTGAACCTAATAGTGGCTTGTCCTTGATAGCACCACAGTGTCCTTTTAGGTTGTTTCATGATCAAATAATAAGGAATGTTCTGCCACTGCTGACTTTTCTGTCTCTCCTAACTGGCTGTGCCTTTCATGTTCCTTAAGGCGTGTGCTGATGCTCCGCATGGTGGTCCCTATGTACACTAAACTTTATTCATTTAACCATCGATATAATAAGTGAAGCAAATTTAATATTTTATTTCATTTGGTAGCAAATACTATGTAGCATTGTTCATATTTCACTCAAACTGCATCTTATAGGCATATATTGTAACATTTATGTGTATGCCTTTAAAGATATTGGACTGAATTTAAAAATAAGTGCTTCATATTCTCATGATTTTTCAAATCTTTATGCCTGTCTATTTTGAAATGTTTAATGCCTTTAATCCAGTGTCTAGTCATGACCCTACATTTACTGAGTGTATGAGGTTAGAAGCCATATGCAATAAGTTTGGGGCAGTAAAAAACATATAGCTCCTCTGTATATGATAATCCCATCTTATGATCATATTTACAGTGTTAAAATATTTGAAGGGAGACAGTAACAATTTGATGATTGTACACTTTACTTGCCATTACTTTACTATTCAGGATATGCTTGTTTCTGCACAGGCTTAGGAGCATTAGATCCAGTGACTGTGAAATGGATATCAAAATGGAAATTAAAGAAGAGGATCCCTTCTTGGATGACATAGGCTCACAGAACGAGGGAAGATTCTTTACTGTCAATGTTCCAATGAAACCAAACATTGATGCTATGCTTCTGAATGATTCTTTGGACAGGACAATCAGGACAGAAATTAAATCAGAGACTCCTATTCAAGGCTTTTGTCCACAGAAAGTGAGAGAATTCCTTTCAGAAAATTCTATAATGAAGGATATAAATTTTTACAGAAATTATGAAATTGATAACAAAATAGAAATTAAAGAAGAACCTTGGTGGCTGGAAACAGAAACTTCATCTGTTTGTAATGACATTAAGGTAAGTTCTGTATAAATCTATGGCAGTTAGAAATGTTGCTTATTATTATGACTTGATAAAATTTTTGGGTTATGTAATACAAAATTAATAAGGATAACAGTTTCTGTATATGTACAGCATTTGTCAGTTAGTATAAGGGTAATTTGCTGCTGCACTGTTGAAGAAATCAGAACGGAAGTGGGTGTCAGCATTAGAAGTGTTCATACAATAATTATAATTATTATTATGATCATCATTAATATTGATTGATTTAGTTTATTTATATTATTGTTATTGGTATTCGTGAAAATTTTGGATTTAAAATTTAGAGTTTCCGGAGTTCATAACTGAGTAGCAAAAATAAGTCAGGTTGGAGATTTGTAAGAGACTTCTGGATTGATTCTGGCAAGAAGGGGAGGCTTTATGTGTGTCATCATGCATAATGAGACATGGTCTATCATTTCTTTTCGAAATCCAAAATGGAGAGCAAGGAGTTGCAAAGAAAGTTTGAAGCCTGCCCATTGAAAGCCAAACCCTGTCTCTCACCTTGAAAAGATCTTGAACAGTGTTTTTTGATTACAGAGGAGTTTTACTCATGTATTTTCTTCACAATCAGTATATTGTAAATGCAGCTTTATCGGCAATAGTTAAAGTCAGCAAAAGCTATTGCCTATCAAAACAATAGATACTGTATGCCCAGTTTGTAATACTGCTCCAAGACAATGTTAACATTCACACTGCAAATTTGACAAGGGTCACATTGGAGGACATGTACTGGAAAATTCTTGTACATCCTCCCCAAAGAGCAAATTTGTCCCTCCCAAACTATTTTTTTATTGTACTGGTGGAAGAATTGCTTGGAGGGGAAGAATTTAAAACTAATGAAGACATTGAGGAAAATGTGCATAATTGGTTGGTGACTTTTTTTGAACAAGAAACATTCAAGCTTCGAAATCGTTAGCAAAAGTGTGTAAATGTTTATATTAGAATCACCCTTGGGTAAATGTTGAAAGTACAGGCAATAATTGTTTTTGAAAATAAGATACTTTTACAGGGTTGTTCTAACCCTTTGCTAAAAATGGAGAGAAATATTTTACAGAATATAACAAACATATTTCTGAAATCCCATTTAAATTTATTGTTTCTTGCTTTATTACTGTTATAAGTGGAAAGCATTTATATCTGCATGTGTGTGTTTAAAAAACATTCAAATGTTTCGCATCTTCCGAGTTAGTTCTTCTACCTCAAATTGTCCCTTATTGAAAAGTAGTTTGGTTTGTTTGCTTAAAAATGTGTTATCTGTTTTGATGCAATGGCACTAAAGTTTCATTCTCATTCTATTTTCCATTATGTTTAACATACTTTAACAAATGATTATCTGTATATCTTTGATGGTGTATCAATAGTCTATAAGACCTGTTAATATCTTGAATTTTGCATGAAGTTTATCTAGGAATGTTTTGAACAGCAGAAAATGCAGATTTCATCTAAATGGACAATTCTCAAATTTTATTTGCAATTTTAGCTATTTCCCAATTATTGTATGTACAAGTTTCTTTCCACATAGTACAACAATTATAATTTGCAACAAATTTTATTTATCTTTATGAATAAACCAAATCAAGAAGACTAATTACGGAATCCAAATTTGATTGCATCTTCAGCTCAACTTGTTATTGTTGTTGCAGTTATTGCCACTCTGTGGTGTAATGGTTACCATACTGACTTCATATACCCAAGGTTACTGGTTCAAACCTGGTAGAGGACTATGGGTTTTTTCAGGTGTAAAAATCCTTAGCATGGGTTCCTTTGGAAGGGAAGTAAAGCCGTGGGTCCTGTGTCATAGATTTATGGCACGTAAAAGAACCTCAAGCCTGATACAGAGGCCTCTGAGCAAAATTAAGCGGTCTTCCACACCTACTATAGAATTGGACGCTGAGAACCGCAGCAGTTAAAGAGCATCCATAAATAAAACGCCATTTCTTCTTCACTAGATGTTGGACTGCTTATTATGACATTGCCAACTACTGGAATTAAAACAAATTTGGTGACAGAATCAATTGGTAATACCAAAATTTATTGCACACTCTATTCCCTAAAACAAATATTTTCTCCCAACCCATTAAATCTATGTATTCATTTAAAGGTTTTAATAGTTTAACTGCCGGCTTTATTTCATGGTTAAATGTCCAGAAATGATCTACCAAAGCTGAGTTATCAATCCCCCTGAATATTATATTTCTAAAGTACTCCTTAACCTTGGTTTCTAAATGACAGTTGATTTTACCAATGGAAACAATGTCACAATTTAAACAATTTAATTGATAAATGCAATGTTTTTATTTTTTTAAATTTCATCTTTCTTTGAAAAGCTTAACAAACTGTATTTTTCCAGATGTTATCTAATAAGCATGCTTGAAAGTTTGCAAATCTTATTTAATTTTTTCCCTTAGTTTCTATTGCAAGAGTGTCACCATTTGAATGCTGTTTCCATATGTTTAAATAAAGCTTTTTCTGCTTAATTTGAAGTTATTCTCAGCAAGAATATATATTCTCTTATATTATACAGCACCTTACATAACTATATGTGAATATTTCCATCAAAGTTTTATATTTATGCTGTATCCATTCTCTTCACTTTGAATTGTAGTTAAACTCATGACATGAATACTTATATACATACATTTGTCATTGGCAGAGTATGTGTTGTGAATGTATCACATCAGATATTCCTTAATATTTTCCTAACTTTATCATTCTGATATACCTTTACTTTGCAGTACCTTGGTTAGTTCCTTCTTGTTTACTCTAAAACATTTTCTAGGGATCTAAATACTTTCTCCATTGCTATGTTTTTCTTTCACCCCCATTGGATTATGTAATGACATTTATTTGTTTCTACATAATTGCCAATACCACATACCAATTTAAAAATAAATAAAACCTGGTAACTTTAAGATAACTGACTGATGCAGGTCATTTAACTTATGCTCTATAAATAATTGTTTGAAGATGCATGTTTCCCCTATTGTGTTACAGGATAAAGGCTTCACTCCAGTGAAATCACCAAGGTAAGATTTTGATGATGGTTTAGTAAGATATCTTTATTTTTTATTTTTTTTATTTATTTATTTATTTTTTTATTTCAAGTACTGCTGTAACTCTTAAGTATTCTAATATCATAAAGAGAGGAAACATTTGTATGTGAGAGTGTGTATGTAGGGTAATAGCAAATACCAATCAAACTGATTTTGGTGATATTTTCACCATTAAAAAGTGATGTTCTTTTTGCCAGACTTGAACTTTAAGGTGATTCTAATTTCAGAAGATTAAATAGATACGAGGGCCGTTCAGAAAGTAACCTCCGATCGGTCACAGTGCGGGTAGTGGGGGGAGTAGCGACGCCATCTGTGCATTCACACACTCAGCAGGTCAGTCGGCATCAAGCTGTGGTCGAGTGAAAGTCGTACCTGCGCTAGTTTAGTTTTTGTGGCCGTTTGAAATGTGTACTGCAATAGAAAACCCCGCCAAATGTGAAGTGCGTGCTGTTATAAGGTTTTTTACAGCCAAAGGATATTCTGCAGCAGCTATTCATCGTGAGCTTTGTGCCGTGTACGGACCAAGAGTTATGAGTGAAGGAGTGGTCCGTGAATGGGTACGTTTATTTAAAAGTGGACGAGAAAACGTTCATGATGAAGAGAGGAGTGGTAGACCATCATTGGTCACGGACGAACTCGTTCAGACAGTTGATGCAAAAGTTCGTGAAAACCGACGTTTCACAATGTCGGAGTTGTCTACTGATTTTCCACAGATTTCTAAGACTCTCTTGTACGAGATAGTGACAGCAAGATTGGGTTACCGTAAGTTCTGTGCACGATGGGTGCCCAAAATTCTTACCGACCACCACAAAACTCAAAGAATGGCCTCTGCATTAGACTTTCTGTCACGTTATGAGGCCGAAGGTGAACCATTGTTAAACAGAATCGTGACCGGGGACGAAACCTGGATTAAGTACGTGAACCCTGAGGCAAAAGAACAATCAAAGATGTGGGCACATTCAAATTCGCCTACCAAACCAATAACTGCCCGGCAAGATTTTTCTGCCCGAAAATTGATGGCAACGGTGTTTTGGGATGCAAAAGGGGTGTTGGTGGTTGAATTCATGGAACGTGGGACGACCATTAATCAAGACATGTACTGTGAAACACCAAAACAATTACGACGGGCTATACAGAACAAACGCCGTGGTATGCTGACTTCCGGTATCGTTTTTTTGCACGATAACGCCCGTCCTCACTCTGCTCGCAGAACAACAGGCCTTCTTGAGTCCTTCAAGTGGGACGTTGTCAACCATCCACCTTACAGCCCAGATCTGGCGCCAAGCGATTATCACCTCTTCATGCATATGAAGAAATGGCTCGGGTCCCAGCGGTTTGATGACGACGAAGAGCTCAAAGATGCGGTCACAGGCTGGCTCCAGGCACAAGCGGGTGATTTTTATGCAGAAGGAATTTCAAAGCTTGTGAACAGATACGATAAGTGCCTCAATCGTTATGGAAACTATGTAGAAAAATAGTGCAAAGATGTAGTTGTAAGATGTATATATTAAAATATTTTTATTTAACTTGGTGAATTTCTTGCAATCAACCGGAGGCTACTTTCTGAACGGCCCTCGTATACTAAATTATTCTGAACCAAGTAGAAAATTGCTGATACTATGTAGAGGATGTACATAGAAAACAAAAAATTTTTAGCTGCAATCCAATTATATTTTATTTCAAACAATATATACATTGATGGCCATAATGTAACATTTAAGCAAATGCAAAACAGAACTTAGAAAATGTGAAATGTTTCCTGTTTGTAACCGCACAAATTATATATTATATTTAAATCTATTGTATTTATTTAATTACCATTTATTAAATATAGTGTGTATGTGAGAAAGAGAGAGAAAACAATCATATGTAAGATTAATGTATTTTATGCCATAACCAGTTGCACTAATGTTGCATAAAGTGAGTAAGTAGCATCCAAAGTAACATCTGAAATTTTTTCAGATAATATGCATTCTTTGAAAAACAAACTGTTTAACTGATAAAAAAATGTATTTATTTTGCAGAACATACTATAAGCCTTGCTTTATAGCTCTGACTTACAAATTGTTGTAACTTACTAATATTAATACAATTTACCAGAATCAGATGGTAAACAGTAGCCTCGTACAGCGCTAATCCAACAGTAATATCTAGTATACCTAATGTATTGATGATCCTACACTCTTACTTGAGAGTATGTGAAAAGCATTCCATATATTCTATTGGCTGGGGGATAATAAGTTTATTATGAAATATTTTCTTCCTAAGTTTAATCAACACAGGAATTACTTTCAGCAGTTGCTGTTAAAGCCAACCTCAAAGTTAATGTAATTCTCCTTGCATGTTACTCTCATCACATGTATTGCTACTAACATTATACTCATTTACCATTAGTGTTAATCTGAAGGTTATATTATTTTGACTGTAAGTTGAGTTGTTTTTATTTATGGGTGGTGTTTAACTGCTATGGTTCTCAGAATTCCATTCTATATTGGGCATGGAGTACTGCATTGAGGCCTCTTTATCAGGTGTGAGATTCTTTTATGTGCCATAAATCTATGACACAGGATCACTGGCCATAATGCTTTGCCATTTGCCAGGTTAGAACCTACGATCTTGAGAACCAGAGGTTACTACGAGGGGCATGCTGAAAGTCATGAGCAACACTGTTTTACAATCTTAATATTTAATTTTAAGCCAAACCAAATACATCATCATAATCTACAGACTTTCTTTCACTTTTCGACATAGTCTCCATTGTATTGCACACATTTTTCCCATCGTTCTTCAAGTTTGAAAATGCCCTTGTGATAGAACTCTGTTCCAGCTGCACGCAGACCCTGACGCACTGCTTTCCGAATATCCTCCAGCGTCTCGTAGCGTTGGCCACACATCTGCTCCTTCACAGAACCGAAAAGATGGTAGTCGGAGGGTGTCAAGTTGGGACTGTAGGGAGGATGTGGAAAAGTTTCCCACCCTAATGCCCTGATCTTCTCCATAGTGGCACGGGCAGTATGCGGATGTGCATTATCCCGTTGAAGGATGATCCTCTTTCCAGGGCATTTATCATGCAAAGCCCGACGGAGCTTCAGAAGTGTCTTGATGTAGCGGGCCGAATTTATGGTTTGTCCTGGTTCAAGAAAGTCAACCAGAATGCAACCTTGTGCATCCCAAAAGACACTTCCCATAACTTTTCCTACAGACTGCACTGTCTTCGCTTTCTTCTTCGATGGTGAGTTCAAGTGGTGCCATTCCATACTCTGACGTTTCGTTTCTGGCTCATAGTGATGGGACCAGCTCTCATCTCCAGTCACAATACACGTCAAAAAGTCATCTCCTTCATTATGAAATCTCTGAAGAAGGTTTTGTGCAATGGTTCTTCTCTGAAGTTTGTGGTCTTCAGTCAATAAACGGGGGACCCAACGGGCAGAGACCTTTCTATAACCCAAGCTGTGGATCATTTCTTGCACTGCACTATGCCCTATTCCAAGTTGTGCAGCAATTTCATTCACAGTGAAACGCCTATCTCCTGTAATGAGCTCATCAACTCTTTCCTTGTTGCGTTCTGTAGAGGCAGTTCGAGGACGCCCGCTACGAGGCGCACTCGTGTTTCCACCTTTGAAATGTTTCACCCATCTTCTAACACTGCTGGCACCCATGCAGACACGGTTGAAGTCTGAGATGAATTTCAGGAGCAGATTTTCCTTCTTTCACGAGGAATTCAATGACAGCACGCTGTCGAAACGAAACATCAATGTCAGCCATTCTTCAAACACCATCTGTGGTCACATGATAGAAGCTAATGACGTCACAATATGTCAACATGTGGCTTAAAGTCTGTAGATTACGATCCTGCAATTCGTTTTGTTACATTGTTGAAATTTAAATTTTTACAATGGGTTCCTCATGACTTTCAGTATGCCCCTCGTATATTACCCTTACACTATGGGGGACAACATTTTGAATGTAAGGAACAGTGAGGTGAATCTACATCTACAGTTCATAATTGTTAGTAAACAAGATTCTCTTTTTAGATTTAACATTGTTTGATGAGTGCACCTAATGCTAAATTCCCATACATTTCAGATTATGCACAGAAGCAGTTTCTGGTGATATCAGAGGTAATTCATATTTTCCCTTTGTTGATACCTCAGAGATAACCACAAATTTAAGTTATGGATTGGATTGTATTGAATGTGAAAGTGAAGAAAGTGATGGGGAAATTTACAACAGTACATTAATGAATCATAAATGTGAAAAATTGCAAAAGTGTAATATTTGTGATAAGAGCTTTAGCCATCCATCGGCCTTGAAAATGCATATTTTGATACATGAGGGTAAAAAGCCTCATAAGTGTAAAGTTTGTGACAAAAGGTTTACTCAGTTGTCACATTTGAAGTCACATAATTTGATACATGAAGGTAGAAAGCTTCACAAGTGTGAAATTTGTGAGAAGAGCTTTGCGCGTTTGTCATCTTTCAAATTACATAGTTTCATACATGAGGGTAGAAAGCCTCACAAGTGTAAAATTTGTGAAAAGAGCTTTACTCAGTTGTCAGGTTTAAAATTACATAATTTGATACATGAGGGTAAAAAGCCTCACAAGTGTGAAATTTGTGAGAGAAGCTTTGCTCATATTTCTTCCTTGAGATCACATAATTTGATGCATGAAGATAAAAAGGCTCATAAGTGTGAAATTTGTGAAAAGGGGTTTACTCAGTTGTCACTTTTGAAAAGACACAATTTGATACATGAAGGTAAAAAGCCTCATAAATGTGAAATTTGTGTGAAGAGGTTTAATCAGTTATCACATCTAAAAAGACATAATTTGACACATGAGGGTAAGAAGCCCCATAAGTGTGAAATTTGTGAGAAGAGCTTTACTCAGTTGTCAACTTTAAAAGTGCATAATTTGATACATGAGGGTAGAAAGCCTCACAAGTGTGAAATTTGTAACAAGAGCTTTACTTATTTGTCATCTTTTAAATTACATATTTTGATTCACGAGGGTAAGAAGCCTCACAGATGTGAAATTTGTGGAAAAAGCTTTACTCAGTTGTCACATTTGAAGTCGCATAATTTGAAACACTGATGGCCTGCAAAACTTTATAGAAAAGACTCGATGTTTTGTGTGATTTGAAAATAAATGTGGTCAAAAGCTACCTTGTACACTGAAGCCTCCTAAAGTAGTCATGAGTCATTCATTTGAAGCATGACTTTTAGTACATGTGATTGCCAAATTAAGGTTATGTAAATTTCTGAAACCTAGAGGAAGTCTGACTTGTTCCATCAATACATTCAGCAGAACCTTTTGTAAATTAAAAACCAACAATCATATGTATGCTCTAGGTGGTTAAAAACTAATACCAGAATCAAAATTTAATTAGCATACACAGTGCCAAGTTAGGAGATTCCGAACAAATCAGATATCTTGGGCAAAGTGAGAAATGCTTATGTGCAAAACCAATATAATATAGTACCATACAATTGGGGGAAAGGTCTGTTCAATTGTGAGAACAAATTGTTTAAGAAGAAATTTTGTAATCTTAAGAGTTTTATTAAAATAATTTAATTAAATAAGTTCCTATGATTTTATTTGGAGATATACATTTATTTCTCAGAAGTGTAAGTTTCTCCTTAGGTTTTATACAGGGTTACTACAAAAGAAATAGACAACTTCAACTGCCTGTAAAACAAAAACTATTAGAGATACAGTAAATTATTTTGGAGGTATGTTGAGAAACTCTCAAAGTTTCGTTTGTTAATATTGGTAATGCTGTAGTGTTTTGTTTGTTGTTGCAGAAGCTGAAATGGTGGAAAATCCTGTGGAAAAGGCATATTGCGTGTTGGAATTTGCTAGAACGTAATCAGCAACTGTTGTCCAACGACATTTTAGAACACGTTACCACAAAAATGAAATGATGCGCTCACAAAAACCAACATCGTCTTCATCATGTCGCAACATGTCGATGCAGAAGTCACGCCGTATGACCTTATCTTCTTCACTCAGAAACTGCAACATCTTTAATCTGTAAGGCATCATGTGCAGTCGCCTCCGCAAGATTTTCCATACAGTTTGCTGTGGAATTTGTAATTGCATGCTTGCCCTAGATGTTGATTTCTGTGGGCTTCTTATGTAGGCAGAACGAACGCGGTCAACGTTTTCTTCCGAAACTCTTGGTCTTTCCGAGCTCTTCCCTTTGCACAAACATCACTTGTCTCGAATTTACTATACCAGTCGTAGATTGACTGTCTAGTCAGTGGCGTTTTGTGGTAGCGTGTTCTAAAATGTCGTTGGACAACAGTTGCTGATTGCGTTCTAGCAAATTTCAACACGCAATATGCCTTTTCCACAAGATTTTCCGCCATTTCAGCTTCTGCAACAACAAACAAAACACTACAGCGTTACCAATAGTAACAAACGAAACTTTGAGAGTTTCTCAACATACCTCCAAAATAATTAGGTTGCTATCTCTAATAGTTTTTGTTTTACAGGCAGTTGAAGTTGTCTATTTCTTTGGTAGTAACCCTGTATATTCCATGTTCTGATACTCTGAAAATGAAATGCCAGTTTATTTCATTTTGACTCTTTGAACCTCCTTGAAGCTAATAGTTACATACGGGACAAACTGAATAACTATTCACTTTGCCTGGGTTTTTGTTAAAAACATAGAATGTTCAAAGTACCTTTCTCATTTAAAATCAAACATAATTTTAATACTTTTAATGGAAATGTTAAGTAACAGAAGTGTATTAACACTGTTTCAGATGGTGTATAACTATAAGAAAACAACTTATGCAAATTGGGGTAAAAGGGACTTGAAAATTCCTATACAAGAAGCTACATTAGGATCCATAAATGTAGCTAAGAAGTATATCATTCCATATGCGACCCTATATAGGTGCATGAAAAGGGGATGAGTAGAAAAGAAATTAGGCAGATTCAAGACTGTCTTTAGTGGGCAACAAGAGAATGATCCCCTGCAGTGTTTCCAGTATATGGATAATTTGTTCTATAACCTGACGAGGAACAAGTTTAAGGAGCTCACATTTGATTTTGTAATTAACAATGGAATTCCTCATCCATTTCAAAATGGAACAGTTGGAGATGAGTGGCTAAATGGGTTTATGGATAGATATAAATATATAAGTTTACACTCGCCTGAGCCCATGTCAGTTGCTACGGTTACAGGATTTAATCGCTTGCAAGTAAATAGGTTTTTCATACTTCTATTGGAACTCAAAAAAAATATGAAATTGAACCATTCCAGTTGTACAACATGGACAAGACTGGTATTCAAGCTTCAGCTAAGAAGTCACCAAAAATTCTTTCTACCAGATGATAGAAGCGAGTAGGAATTGTAATTTGTTAATGTAGTACTTTTGGGTCTTTCATTCTTCTATTCCTTATTTTTGCACAGAAGTGCATGCAGGAGCAGCTTCTTGTTGTAGGTCCCCGGGGATGTGAAGCTACATGTAAAGATCATGGCCGGCTCAATGAGGAGACATTTTTGTTGTGGCTACATTTCTTTGCGGAACAAGTTAAAACAACTTCAGATAAAAAGATTATGTTACTCTTGGACAATCATGGGTCTCATAAACACATAAAGGCTGATGATTATGCTAAGAAGACAATTTTATAGTTTTCTCCTTTGCACCCCATACGATGCATAAAATATAGCCATTGGACGTGGCCATATATGGACCCCTAAAAACTAGTTTTGAAAAAGCAAGTGGTACCTTTAAAAGTGATGGATGCTGGAGCACCTAACCAAATTTGGCAATTTTCTGACAAACAGCAGCAGCAAATTCAATAGGCTGTCACAGTGGTCCCGTATTCAGCAAAGTTGACCAGTAAAACACCAGGACACTTGTCATGTGCACTTTCCTAGCAGATTGAGTCACATTGAATTTGTTTCTTTCCTGGGGAACCAGCAAGTTTCCACTCCATACTTGCCTGCTTTGTTTCAGGCATGTAGTAGAATGTCCATGACTCATCACCAGTGACAATTCCTTTCAGAAAGTCAAGTCTGTGGTGTATCATGTTAAGTGATCCATGCTTGTCATCATTTGCTGGCCTTTGTGGTTGTCTCAGGTTCTTAGGCACCCTGCGAGGACTAACAACAAAATTTCAACATGTCATGAACAATATCGTACACTGCACCATAGGATATGCTGAAACTGTTGTGACTAACTTTGCAGTTACACACACCAGCCATTCAAAATTGAATGTCAGAAGTATTGAGGCATACTTCTGACATTCTTTGGGATTGCTGCCGTTACTGGCCTCCCAAAGTGCGGCGAATGACTAAGGTTCATGCAGCTCTCCTGGTACAATTCACATCACCTGGAGACATTGCCAGAGTCCATACAATCATCCCCATAAATGTCACGTATGACCCTGTGAGTTTCACTTGGTTTATGACCTTTGAACCACAAATATTGAACCACACCTTTCTGCTCTTCACAGTGGATGACAATAGCATGTGCACCATCTTGTTGCATAATTCATGCTTCTCTTGCTAGAGCTGCACATGAAACAAAGACTACCCTCTGTAGTAAAAACTTCAAACTATATCTGTGTGAAATTGCAGCATTCCAGCTAATACCAAGGCAGAAAAAAAAATGCATTTCTTTCTGATCTACCCTTGTACATAAAAGAAAATGAATTGGGATTTGAAGTTATATTTGTACTGGGTATGAGTACAATATTGTGGGATACCAATAAAAATTTTAGATATAAGTTTAGGGAATAGTAGCTAAGTTAGATACCTGCTGGCCTCCAGCAACTAGAAAGTAGTTAAAATTGGTACATATATGATGAAAAAAAAGTTCCTTTCCTTTATATCTTAGTCATAGTATAACAACTGAGAGTAGTAATAGAAATTATTTTGTTGGGAAGGGGAGGGCGTGTGGAATAAGCTACAAAGGTTTGCAATGCACATCCCAGTGTAAGAAATCAATTACCAGGATAGAATATTTCTGACTTGTATTTATTTTATACACATATTTGTATAATTTGGAGATCTCTGTAACTTAATTCCTCCAACAAATTAGTATATGTATTTACTTATGTACCTGAAGTGTGTAATTCCACATATTATGTTAAACTATTTGTTCATGTTGATAACAGAAGCTGTTTTATAAATAAAGTTCTTAGCGTAAGCCTGTAGCTATGCACTTCTAAGTCAAGATCTTTAAGATAATATAATTGACTATGACATGAAAATCATAAAAGAAATTGCTTGTGCATGAGCTTAAAATAAATAGTGAATGAGTTTAGTTCTAATAAATCCACTGCTTTCAATAAGAACTTCTAATTATTTACTCTTCTGAATGAAGTCATAAAAATAGTATGATATTCAGGAGATCATGTAATAACTTAAAAAATATAAACACAAAGAATAGTGAAATATGCTGATGACAATGAAATGGTTGATATGCGATGGTAAGAGATGAGTCAGTTTTTGTACCCCAAAATATAACTAACTACTTACAGAGACCAGTTTTGGGAATGCATCTGTGCCCATTTTCAACCTCTAATTCTGTCTGAATCCCCTTCCTTTGGGTGGTGGTTGTGACTTTTGATTTATCAGCATATCAACCTTCAAAATTTCACAAGTGATGAATCCCCAGAAGCTCGCCCTCATCTTTGATACCAAGGAAAGGAGATTCATTCAGAATTGGGAGTTGAAAATGATAAAATTCCCAAAACCCATCCAGTAAGTAATTAATTAAGTAATGTTTTGTGTTGCAAAGGACTTAACTCTTACAGTGAAGCAAAGACAAATAAAAACATTTGACAGAAATTCTACAGGTACTGAGCAGTCAGGATTTTATTTTTTCTCATTTGTATAGCTCTGCTCTTAACTTATATGGACATATAGGTGCCTCTGACTAGAGAAATAATTGGAGTTTTCTTGCTGTATTATAAGAGTTTTCAACATTGCTTTCTTTTTCAGTTTTACACAAAATATTTAAATACACAGACACAGCTACTCTCCCAATCTCACTTCCAAAATCTATGGAGGTTAGGGAATGATTCTGCTTAAAAAATAATCCCAGGAATTGAACCTAGAACTTCTGGGTAAGAAGCCAGAATGCTAACCACTGGTCCGCAAAGGCAGTCAGTAAGGGTTATGCTTTAACCCATTAAAATGCTGACTAAAAATTTGATATTACAACAGGATTTTTCACCAATGATTTCAAAATTGATTTTCAGCAGATCTGCATGGCCATAACTCTCCAGTTAATCAATTATGCTGCTCTTTCTCAGATTTAGAGAAACTGCTTTTCTAAAACTGGATGAAATTGGGTCATTTATAGTAAAAAAGAGTTTCAAAAGCATAAGCTTTCTATTAATATCTTCAAAATCTCCATAGGTTTGTTAGATACAAGATGTGGTCCAGGATTCTGTCAGCCACAGTATGCTTCGAACTCACAAGTGAAAAATGTCTTGCAATCGCACAATGCGTCAGTACAGCTTCAAACCATAATTAACATCATCTGTGGTGCCACAAGCAGTAAAAGCGAGTGTTAAACGCTAACAACACAAAAAAAAACCATAGCAGGCTTATTAGGCATGTACTGGCAGAGAACCACATGCCCAAAATGGAACAAGTATTTTATATATGGCTGTGAACTCCTCTGCGCTGTAGTTGTTCAAAGCTGCAGAGTGGAGGTCGTGGATAGTGGCAAGTTTGTCAATTGCAAGTTGTTATTTTCTCGTTTAACTATTGTCAAACCCCAGTGACCAGAACATAAATAGAAAGCACTTGTAGCTAAATGCTGCTCTTAGAACATCATTCCTGTTTCATTTGATGCCCACAGCTCTAATACATTTGTGCAACCTACCTTTTGTAAAGCACTGGGAAACAATGCTCCTAAAAGAACCATTATTTCTGAATCAGAAGTATTTTTGCAGCCTCAATCCCTTGTATAATTCACAGATGATCTCTTGTTATTTATATGTGCTCATGTTGACAACAATAGAATCATAATCTCAGAATCAAAATAATGTAGGAAACTTTCATTTCAGTTTTAGTTATTCTGGTATTGATTTTCAGGCCAGGTAAGACCTTGACTATATTCTTACGTTTTGTTTTCCCTAGCACCCTAATGGATTGTTTGTCCGTAAAGTTTCTTGGGCTTTACCAATATAGAAATGACAGTGTTTCTTTCACTTCATTCCCAAGATCATACAATTGTTCAGATTCTCTGAAATAATTTAAAGTTTTTGTTATTTCTGTTAATCATTACTGTCAAAGAAATCAGCATAATTCTCTTCATCAGATGATTCCAGAAGAAGGGGCTCAATTTTTTCTTTCAATTTTCTTTTCTTTTCAGTTCCTTTCTTTGTGATAACCTAGAAGCAAATGGAAAATTGTAATACTAAAGTAATCTTAATAGCTAAATAATTATGTCCCAAAGTGTTTTTGCAATATATAATTTCTGATATTCAAAATGTTCAACAGTAATTCTTCTACATTTATTTACATGATTGGGTACATATGGTACGAAGTGCTGTCTCAGCATAGTTGCCCACTTCACAGAAAAGTCACAGCTGTAATGATGGGTATATAATTTGGCATCTGGCTTAGCCATCCAGGTTATATCTAGTACCATTGTTGTGTGCTTGGGGCACCAGCTTAATTATTGATAGAAAACTAAATTTGCATATTGCATGCCACCATACAAGGGTGCTCTGAAAAATTCTTGTCTGATAGTGAAAGGGGAAAATTCGTGCTCTCAAAGTAATTTTATTTTTAAACATAAATCTCCTCTAATACTAATACATTTTGTCTAGCGGTGTTCCAATGCCATTATCCCCCCTCTGTAGTATACCTCTAGAAGTGCTGCAAAGTACCCATTTACAGCCACAATAGCTTCTTCATTGGATGAGAAGCGCCTACCAGCAAGGAATTTCTTCAGTTTTAGAAACAGATGGAAGTTCAAGGAGCCAAATCTGGGGAATAGGGTGGATGTTCCAGCACTTCATAGTGCAGATCTCTCAATTTTCCCATTGCCATAACACTTGTGGGCAGGTGCATTGTTCTGATGAGAAACAATTTTTATTTTTTTAACTTGAGTCTGTTTGCATTCAGTTTGGTTAGAAGTTGAGAGTAGTATTCTCCAGTAATGGTTTTTACCTTTTTCAAGATAGTGAATCAACAAAAATCCTTTGGCATCCCAAAATAGACACCATGATCTTTCCCACCAATGGCACCATCCTCACCTTCTCATCCTCACCTTCTTTGGAGCTGAAGAACCAGCTTCTGTCCATTGCCTCAACTGCTGCTTGGATTTGGGTGTATAGTGGTGAATCGATGTTTCATCCATTGTGACATATTGGGGCAACCACTCACTTGTGTTCTGAAAATATGCCAAGCTGTTTCAGAAAGTGTCATGCAAATGCGTTTATTATCCACAGTGAGGATACATGGCAGCCATCTTGCACAAAGCTTTTTCATGTTTAATTCCTGATGCAAGATGTGACCAATATGCTCCTGTGAAATTCTAAGAGCATTAGCAATTTCACGCACCTTGGTACACCAATTTTCCAAAATCATGTCGTGCACTTTTTCAATGATTTCTACTGTGGTTACAGCTTTTGGACATCTTTCATCTGGGCCGTCTTAAGCACTTTCAAGGCCACGTTTAAAATCAGCCACCCTTTTCTTCACAGTGGAAACTGAAGTGAAGAGTCATCATATACATTTGCAATCTGCAAATGAATTTCTGTAGGTGTTAAACTTTCTTTTACGAAGAACTTTATCACAGCACAATACTCAAATTTCTCCATTTTAAAAGCAATGCACACTTCCACTGCTTCAAATAACTGTCTACAATCAACTATTGCCTGGAATGACTTGTAATTTTACATAGGAACTATTAACATGTTTACCAATGTAAGGAAAAAAAATCATGCAAGTAGTGCTGCAATCTCTGGGTGAGGCCAAGAACTTTTCAGACCACCCTTGTAAACCCGCTGCAGGGTTAAGCTATTAATTCAACAAAACTTGAGATTCAGAAAAAGCAAATTTCCACAAGAGAGATGACTGACTTTATTCCTAGGCCAGGCAGCAAACAATGCAAGGCTCCTTTGAACCTCACTAGATCCAGGCTCAGTGGTTATCTTACTGAGCACAACATTCTGAGTAGACCTATATAATGGGGCTTATTGAGGACCCCATTATAGGAAATGCAGGATGGATTTTGAAAGCTCAGAGCAAATCTATTGTGAATTTGAGAAATTTGCTATCTACAGATATGCAATACTCTATGGAATCCAGGAATTTAAGAGCAGCAGACATCGGGAATGTGGTTTGATATACTGGGACCATTGGACTTAATTACCGTCCAGTTTATGAGGCGCAAAGTGCTCACGAGTCTATGTGCAAGAGGCCACTCTGGTGTCATTAACATCATGAAATGCACAGAAATCTCAGATTGGGTTTTCCTTTACATCATGAGAATATCAATGCATAATAATTTATGCAATGTTCCCCTGTCTTCATTGGTTTAAAATCATTTCTCTCCCAGCAATTCTTTCATGGGTGCAAACAAAAAATAGTAAGGGAAGGGGGGACAGTTCTGGACTGTAGGGAGAGTGTTCAAGGGTTTCGCAGTGCATGTCCTCTAATGTGCCCCATATCAAATTTGTGAGGCTTAGTGTTGTTTTGGAGATGGATGACATCTCTGATGGGTACTAGCCATCTTTTGTTTCAGTATGTGACTTTTGCTGAAAATAAAAATTGGTAACAGTAAAACACCATTCACCATACTTTGATCATGAAGAAAATTAATGAGTAAAAGTCCTCAGTAGTCAAAAAACTCTATTGCAAAAATTTTTCCAGCTGAGATGCAGGCAACCTTCATGTTTTCTTTTCCAGTCCTTGCTTACCATGTAGTATTTTCAATTGAAATGACGGACCCATGTCTTATCACATGCAATGATGTGCTTCAAAAATATCCTCCCCTTCTTGCTGAAATTGATTCAGAAGTATCTCACAAATCTTCAATCTGACCTGCTTTTGTTAATAACTTTGAACACTGTTTTAAATCTCAGGTGTTTACTGATAATGGTATGAGAATCCCAGTGCTAACACCCCGTTCTGATGTAATTTCTTCAACAATGCAGTAGCAATCACCTTGAATAAGCTCTCAAGCAACATAGATGTTGTCATCTGTGGGACTTGACCTTGGGTTCTGAGTATAAGCTTTGTTTTGGTAAATTCCTCAGCTGCCCTTAGATTGTCTGACATAGATAAATACTTGATTCTGGAACCTTTAAACAAGCCAAAAATCTCAGAGAGTTTACCCATTTCATTGTTCAAAAACTATAGTAATGCATTGCACAATTGGCCTCTTGTTCACTCCTAGATGTTCTGATGCCAAAACGTGTCAAAGCAGTTAACCAAGCTGGCTTGCCCAACTCCATCATCCTCTTGGATTTTTTTTTTTTTTTTGTAGTGTTTAATCTCCACTTTTACTACTTGTGGTGCTACAGGTAATGACAGAGGTGATATATGAAATAAAAATGGAGCACCAGTGGAATATGATGGTGGGGGAAACCGGAGAAACCAGAGAAAACCTATCCCTGCTTGGATCTGCCTGCAAGTACACTGGCTTATTACCATCACCTTCAGAGTATTTTTTTTTAACATATCTTTTCTTTCCCAACAGGACCTGAATCCAGCCTATGGCTAATAATGACCATGATGCACCTTCAGGTGAAATAGGGTTTTATGCACTTGTATATTCAATAATTAAATGAACATTGCCTGTGATGCCATAAGTAGAACAACCAAGCATTAAACACTGCCAAAAAAATAAATGCATGAAAAATAAATTGCATATAATTAGCATGTAGGCAGTTTTTATATTTTGAGAAACTATGTTTAATACTGCCCAACTTAGTAGGAACAAATTAAATATGAGACTTGCATGTGATATCTTTGGTAATATCTTCTGCACTTTACACATTTCTGCATACTCTTGTCTTAAATGCTTTTAAGCTTTTTTGTCAGACTTTTTATTTTAAGTTTCACCTTATACTACACTGAGAATTTTTTTAAACCTGTTCTATTGTTATTTTTAGCACAGATGCTTGTAAATTACAAAATACTATTGCCGCAATGTTACTGAAATGTTTCTGAATATATGAGCAATCTTAGAAATAAAATTGTGATATTATTATTCACTGCATCGTAGATTAATTATGTTAACAATTATTTTGTTACAATATTGGCCATAATGTGTTGCAAATTTTGTGCTGCAGCCAAGATTGGTTTTGTCATTTAAGCCAAATTTTGACACACACACTATTCTAACTATATTTATTTTAATCTAAGATCCCTGTTTACATTAGGCATATTGCAACAGTTTTCACTGGCTTTTCTAAAGTGAATGAAGCAGTCACAACAAACCAACTGTTATGGAGGAAAGATGAGGATTATATCTGGCACATTACATGACATCACTATGTACTAACACAATTTTCTGTTTACTTACTTAAACTCCTCCACCTTATAATTAGTAAAATGCCTGACAAATGATTCTTAAAACATAATTATTTTACTTCCAGCAGATGGATTATAGGGCAAAAAGTTTTGTACCTAGCAGCAGTAACCTGGTAAATCAACACAAAATGGGCAAGAAATGAATAGATGAAGAGACGAAGATGTGATTAACAAATAACCTATCACTTTTCATATTAATCTTTAAAAAAATCAGTTAAAGCTTAATAATCTCCCATGTATGTGGATTATATGTTGGTAGCCTAATAATATTAGAAATTATATCAATGTTTATTATATGTAGCTTATATTTCCGTGCACTACTATGAAATATAAGTTCTGAGACAACTGTCTTTATTTGCAGCCTGGTGCAGAATATAATCTGTTAGACACTCACACAAAATATTCAAGAGTTCCTTGGTTTTAAGGCATAACATTAGAAAGCTACACAGAAATATGTGAAAAAGTTGGATATTTATAAGCAGGAAATCACCTATTCTAAACTATGACAATTTATATTTATGCTACACATGTATCCCTACTTTTCCTCATAGATTACTTGTTTTTAAAATTCAACACATAGAGTAGTCCTTATGAAGGTCTTACTTGTGTAAGTTCTTCCGTCATAATCATATTATACATTTTTGTAGTATACAAAAAGCCAATCCCATTTTAAAAATTGTATTGTATTGGTGCTGATGAATAAAATGATTCTTATTTTTTACATTTGGCAAGTAATAAAATTTCTCCTCAGAAATTTAACATTTTGGCTTGGGTGTGTATTTTTGTTTCTGTATCAAATTATGGAATTCAAAGACAATAACTGCATAAAGACCTTTATCACAAGTTTCGCAGGTATACAGGTGGCTTTTCAACCCCATGGGTAGCTTTATGGCTCTTCAAATTTGACAAATCTGTAAAGCTCTTCTCACAAATTTCACAGTTATAAAGTTTTTTTCTATCATGTAATAAAATATGTGATTTCAAATGTGACAACTGAATAAACCTTTTCTCACAAATTTCACACATATAAGGCTTTGTACCATAATGATTCAAATTATGCACCTTCAAGGAAAACGAATGAGAAAAGCTTTTCTCACAAAGTTCACATTTGTGAGGCTTTTTACCTTCATGTATCATAATATGAGTTTTTAAAGTTGACAACTGAGTAAAGCTCTTCTCACAAATTTTACATTTGTGAGGCCTTTTACCCTCATGTATTAAGCTATGTATTTTCAAATCTGAAAACTGCCTAAACCCCTTCTTACACGTTTCACACTTGTGAGGCTTTTTACCCTCATGTATCAAGTAATGTCTTTTAAGATGTGACATCTGAGTAAACTTCTTCTCACAAACTTCACAGCTGTGCTTTTTATCCTCGTGTATCAAATTATGCAATTTCAAATCTGACAATCGAATAAACCTCTTCTCACAAATATCACACTTGTGAGGCCGTTTACCCTCATGCATCAATTTATGTAATTTCAAAGCTGATAATTGAGTAAAGCTTTTCTCACAAATCCCACACTTGTGAGGCTTTTTACCTTCATGTATAAAATTATGCGATTTTAAAGTTGACAACTGAGTAAAGCTCTTTTCACAAATTTTACACTTATGAAGCTTTTTACCCTCATGTACCAAATTATGTATTCTCAAAGATGACAAATGAGCATAGCTCTTTTCGCAAATTTCACACTTGTGAAGCTTTTTACCCATGTGTATTATAATGTGCGATTTCAAATGTGACAATTGAGTAAACCTTTTCTCACAAAATTCACACTTGTGAGGCTTTTTACCCTCATGTATCAAAATATGCCTTTTCAAGGCTGAAGAATAGGTAAAGTTCTTATCACAAAAGCTACATTTTTGTGACTTTTCATCCTTATGAATCATTAATAAACTACTACTATAAATTCTCCCATTACTGCATTTTTCAAATTGATCTGAAAGAACATATTTTTCTACAGGTAGTACTTCTGTGACATTACTTTCTTCATTTTCATATTCATGATAATCCATTCCATAGCCAAAATTTATGGTTTTCCCTGTGGTTTCAACAGAAGGCAATTGTGCAACAGCTTTGCCATCATCATAAATTACTTCTGTGCAATATCTGAAATGTTGGGAGATTTAGCATTAGGAACACAATCAAAGGGAAAAACATAAATATAAAAACTGAATCTTGGTTAACAATTATCAGCTGCAACTATACAAGCTTGATGCACAGCAACCTCATTGTTTATTACAGTCAAAATAAATTTTCTAAACTGCAATATATTTAATTAATCAAATCTTTCAGATAAATCATATTAATAGTAAAACCAGTCTGTCATTAATATTTTACCAGTAACATAAAATTCACTCAGAATGAAGAAGGCTTCATGCACTATTCACAGAAGATTGAATTCATTAGCAATGAAAGTATCCAATCTACCTACCTCTCATTAATTACTAGGTATGAGGTATGGCATAGATGATAGTACTACTAGATAGAATCTGATGGCATTTTATTATGCAATGACATACACTATATAATACTGTGACAGACCCAGATTGATGAAACCTTAATTGAGTTATTTTAAATAATATTTCGAATAGAAGTCATTTAATATTTTATACATTTACTGAAATGCTAACTTAACTTAAGTTGAAGAGTTATATAAGATAACAGATGCGATGTTTCACCGCTTCCGGGGATAAACCTATGAGCTCAGGCTGGAGGTAACAATTCAAGAATTCTGCAAAAGTAATGCTGCAAAGACGTCATTTTTAACCTTTAAGACTATTGGCTAGTCAAAAGGCGTTTTCCTCCTTCTACTAAATTATAGTTGACAATTAAGAAGAAGCCTCTAAGAAATAATGAATTTTACTTAAGCAACGGCAACGTCCGGTTAGCGGCTCTTCAAGCCCAGTTCGGACGAGCAAGTGTATTGCGAGTACAATGGGTAGACAATCATACTTAGGGAGTTTCTGTGAACAGATGTTTCACCTAGATTAAAGTAACTTTTCAGAGTAGGTCTTACATCAACGCTCAAGTCCTTCAACCTGGGTCTGCCACATCAAGCAAGGTAAGGTGTATCATATTTTATAATTTACTATGTTTTTTGATGATAGCGAGCCCCCACAAATATGTTACCAGTTAAATAAGTTCAATAGTGAGTATGCCTCATCATCTGGTAGTGAAACCCCCCAGACATAACCTTATCCAGAAACCTGCAGTTGTGGATAGGATGGGGTCGCCGATCTAAGGGTGGTGGCGACTATATGAACAATTTTTAAATGAGTTTTAATTTTAAAACTTATTAGTTTCAGGTATTTTTTTTTAAAACTAAAATTTCAACTAGTTCATTGAGAATATGGGTATTCATAGCAGAGATAACTAATAATAAATCTGTGCATAGGTTTTCAAAAATCCTTCATGTTTGTGGAACCATTATTTTTCCAACATTTTATGGAAAACAATGAATTTCTCCTGTTAACAGAAATATTAATTTTAAGCCAATAAATGTCAGTATCAAAAAGCTGATTCATTGTTTACTTTAATATGCCCTGCTACTCTCATAATAAATGTTCTTCCTTATCTGTTAAAAATAGTATACCCTAAAGAGCAAATTTTGTATTTTCTAGGGGAATTCAGTACAACTTTAATGTTAAAGGAGTCTTCTTACAACCATTTAGAACTACTCTGTAACATTAAAAACACCTTTCTAGCCCTTTTTGCATTTGTGATCATCTTAACCAACTCTCTGGCATTTTTTACTTATTAGAAAATATATTAAAAACATGTTACAGGTGTATTTTTCTTGTTTTCCTGCTTTAACTTACTTTTAACATTTTAAAACTTTAGCAGTACAACCTTGCCATACCTCTTTTTCAGATCAGGAAATAGTTCTTTTTGTTTGTGTATATTTATAGTATTGAATTGGTATTTATTCCAGTTAAATTATACAAATTTGCTTTAAGAATTACAGATGACATGTTTACTTTAATGCTTCCTTCATGCACAAACCTTAGCAAAGTGTTGGTTATTATGCAATATTAGTTATAGATGAGTATAGTAATAGGTTTTGAACATTTACAACAAAGTCAATAGCAGTTATAATTGAAATACAATTTTTCAATTGATTTCATAATAGAGAAACATATTTAAGCATATAATAGTTAAGTTAAAATGTTGTTGGAAAAAAACACAATTAATAGCGTAAGGTTTTCAAGTGACAAAATTAAGGGCCTTTAGGTAGGAATTTAAATGACAGCACTATATAAATATATATTCTATATACATTGAGGATTCCATTTCCAGCAAACAAAAAAATTCCCTTTAAATTTTTCTGTTATTTTGGTACCTTATTTGCCTTAAGAACACAGCTTTTTCAAACATGCACACAGGCATATATACATATAAACAAGGTCTCTTTTCAATATTATAACAGACAAAGAAACAATAGTAAAGGAAACTACAACACAAGAATTAGAGAATTATTTTTGAAACATTAGCCAAGATTTAACCCTTCCTTACCTTGGTGGTGTTACTGGCATGAAGTCTCCATCCTGTAACATATTAATACAAAATTACAGTTTCACTCATTCTTCTGTATAGCATTACTAAAAGCCCTGTATCACATAGTTACCTTTTAAGTACTAGTAAAGCCATTTTGAGAAAAATATCAATTGGTATATAGTATCAGCAGTTATGCAGAAACAAAGATATGATATTAGATCATCTAATTAGGACAAAGAAAACAGTGCAATGAGAAAATACTTGGACCTGAATAAATGGGTTTGATGAACAGAGAACTGCCAAAAGGAATGTTTAATAAAGGTAAATCAAAATCTATTATTCAGTTAGCCAAGTGTAAAAGAAAATCTGAAGTAATACATTCAGATAATTTTCTCTATCAATGGCACATTCACATCCATTAGTATTTACATCAAGAAAAGTAAGTTCATAAATCCAACATCTGGTATGCACAGTTTTATCAGAAACATACATATATAATCAATGTACTTTGTAACACAAGAGATTACAAATTCCATATCTCATTTGTCTTGCATGCTTAGAGGAAGAATTTTGTATTTCTTCTTCCAAGCTTTGCCAGCTTATGAATAATGTAAGATCTCTCACATTGTAGTGCACGTTCATAATGCTCTTCTGTTTAACAATGTCATTCCAGATACTGATCTGTTGTTTGATTCAAATCCTTAATGGTCCTATTTATTTATAAAAAATGTATGACATTCTATATTAGATATTACTGGTTATTTTAATTTCAAATTCGAGGTCAAAAACAAGATTTTCAATGGTAAGCTACTGTTTTACATACAGGTGGCAATTTTTATTGCAACTTGGCTTAATTGCAAATGAGGCCTTATTCTATCTCAGTTACATAACAAAATGATTTTTCCCACAAATAATTTCAAATATAAGTAAAATAGTTGCCATATATGACGAGAGCATTAAAATTTTATTTGTGATAGCATATTGATGGATAAAAACAAAAGGGGATAAGAAAGAAAATATTGTAAAGTTGTATCCATTAGATGACATTTCGCAGTTTACATATGGAATAGATTAGAAATAGGGAAACTACATACTAAATTTGACAAACTGTATATCTGGATGCTAATTATATTGTCTTCTTTTTAAGGTTCTTAGATATGCTTTATACAAAATACTCAATGAAATAAAAGGCCTATTGATACACAAAATAGAAATATATTATTTATCATTTTTAAATATTAAACATATCAGAAATATTGTAAGAAACTAAAAAATTAAATGTCACAGGACCACATTAGTAACAGCAATGTTTTTAAAAAGTTCAGATAACAAACAATTTTTGTATGTGAACCTCGAGGAACATGGTTTTGAGTTTACCCTAGGAACACATTTATATATTTGAATTTATTTAGTGCAGATCATACACAATTTGGGCTGCCGTTACATGCATACACAAAATTATCTCTGTTTATATTATCGAAAATAAAGCAAAAAAAAAATTGTATATATAAAAGCTCAATTGAGAAGAATAGCTTACTCTGCAGTCTGTCATATTCTATAGAATACTCCATTCTATAGCCCAATTCTAAAGGAGAGATATTTACTCTTTTTCCTAAGCAATTCGGATATTCATATAAAGAGAGAAAAGTGGTGTCACAACTGATATTGATATACATTTCACCATTTAGCAATGTTTTTTTCTGCAGAACACACACTGCAAGACATTTCCAGACCTTT
This sequence comes from Hymenopus coronatus, assembly GCA_030762935.1. Taxonomy (NCBI): domain Eukaryota; kingdom Metazoa; phylum Arthropoda; class Insecta; order Mantodea; family Hymenopodidae; genus Hymenopus; species Hymenopus coronatus. The sequence continues at coordinate 28,134,338 of CM060899.1, read as the reverse complement.
TAAAATTAAAATACCTGAATTCTGATATTCAGTTTCACCCTAAACATCTTATATTAAACCTTGGGTGCCAAGATCCAATGCAAGCTGATACAATTTAGTTAGAAATGCTTTACAATTCATGCAACAGATACCACAAGAGCATTCCTCAGTTTATTTCATTTTCCTTTGAAAACAGAACTGCATGTAGTGTTGAATGTTTTTTCATGCCAGTCTACTCCCCCCCCCCCCCAATGCCTTTTTGCGGCATTTGCTTGTTGTAAATTTGCTTGGCATACTAGCACAAGAAGTCTTTGATAGAGGAGTAGGTAGCATTGCTGAAAAGTGACAGTTATAAGGACATTTTGATCAGCAATAATAGCAATAAAAACTTGAAATTTAATATAGTTAAATCTGTGGATTTAAATAATATCCTTAAACAAGTATAGAAATATGAAACAACATATGAAGTATCAATACAAAATATCTCAACTCAACAGCATCAAAACTGATAGCAGAAACCTTTATGTGAAAATCTTATACTTCACCTTTCTTAGGGCTGGCAGTTTCAGCAAGAGCATAGAATTTTAGCCTGCCGGCAAAAGAGTTAATATCACCAAATATTTTGATCTAGTTCAATAAGGATGCCTATTTTTGATTTTAGGCCCTCTAAGGTTTAAAATGACAGACAAGCTATATTAATTGGGTTGCTTGTATTGCTCCAAATTATTATACTTAAGCTGGTATCAGCTAATCAGATACTATAATATCACAGAAAATAATTATGTGTTATGATTTCAACAAACTTTCCCTCCCTTAAGTAACTTATAATTTTCAAGACTTTTCAAGAACATTACTTTCAACTCTATACGTTTGAAAGAAAAAATGCACACATTCATGAAATACCAATATTCCTTCTTAATTTTTAATAAATAATAGGTTCTATCATCCAACAATAAGTACAACAGATTTAAGTAAAACATACCTTGACTTCATCACCACATAAAATTGAAGTTTCTGGTGCTAGACACCAAGATTCTTCTTTAATAGGTATTCCATGATCCTTATTGTATTTCCCATTCTTCATAATAGGATCCTTTAAGAGAAGTTCTCTGTTTTTCTGTGAACAGAAGTCTGGAAAAGGAGACTCTAATTTACTTTCTGATTTGATTGTAGAATCATTATCTGCAAGCACATCATCATCGCTTGTCTTCATTGTAACAATCTTGGTGAAGAACTCTCTCTCATTTTCTGAGGCTACACTGTCTGAGAAAGGATCCTCTTCTTTGATTTCTATTTTGCATTCCATTTCACAATGTTGCTGAATCTGATGGTACTAAGTCTATGGAGAAACAAACATGTCATTAAAAGTTGAACAATGTCAAACAAACTATATGGTTATGAGATTACTACTATATATAGTTGTCCTGGGTGTCTGATACTACTCTACCTCAACTCTTCTCTCTACAGTCATTACCCCACCTCACATGTCTTCCAACACCATCCACTCCATAACTGTTTTATGTGACAATATTAACATATATAAACCCATAATTATTTATTTCATGCTAATTCAAATGTTTAAAAGTTTTAGATTTTCTAAATCCAATATCATTTATCTTTACATCGCTTCTACAAACTATTCTTTGAAAAGCATATTACTTTCTCTACTACAAACCTACAATAAGTAGAAGAGCTACAGCACTCTCCCACTAATTCAATATAGAGATTTCATTGAAAATATGACTCTCTAGGTTCCCTGGATAATAAAAATATGCATTTGGATAGATGGCTGAGGGAACCAGGATAGAGTTAGCTAGTGTTCCATCAACCAGCCTTAATGCATTGAAGCCCGGGCGTTTCAGGAGTTGAAGTGTCAAGAAACCCAGGGTTTTTACGCCTACTTTAAGTTATTTTTTACAGTACATCAACTTAATCTGCCAAAAAGTATTGGAACCATCTAGAAGTATGGCATTCAAGGATTTCTCAACAAGCAAGAAAATAGTCATAACTTCCGTATTAATACTTTATTTTAAATTTACAAGTCATATATGACTTTGAAAAAAAACTGTATAAAACTGCTTACATTCCATTTATTCAAAGTTTGAAAAACTCTCACTCGAAATCAGAATTTTCCACAGCTTCCATTTGTATCCTGAATTTCAGCTTCATTTCACAGAAATTGAGGAAAATGCAGCATTTCAAAGAAACTGGTGCGACTATCCAAGAACAGCCAATATTACTAAATCTCCTAAAATTCCTAATAGTTGCCTAAAGCAAGGACAGATGGCAGCATAAATCAGAGAACTAAATGATAAATGATCTATGTTCTTTACTACATAGCCCAAGACTGAGTTAAGGTCTTCGAATTGCATTAAAAGCATTAGAAATACCTGCCCAAAGCTATGCTCGGGCATGGGTCTCTTGAACATTTCGATGGGCTGAGCTATACTCGGGCTTGGGCTCCAAAGAGTTACATTTAAGAGCACAAACGTAACAAACAGATCACCATCTTCAAAGAAAATGGTGCAACTACCCAAGAGCAGCCAATATTATTAAATCTCCTAAAATTCCCAATAGTTAACTAAAGCAAGGACAGATGGCAGCACAAAGCAGATAACTGATGTGTGTTCTTTGCCGCATAGCCCAAGACCAAGTTAAGGTTGAGGAATTGCATTAAAAACATTAGAAACTTCTATGCTATGGCGTGGGCCTCATGAACATTTTGCACGGCCCAAGCTATACTCGGCCTTGGGCTCCAATGTGTTAACCCTCCATTGCATGGTGTTGCCATTTGGCAACAAAGGTGATTAATCAAAGGCTTTAGTACTTTAGTGCATTTTTTTTATCTAATTTCATGTTACACTAACCTTCAGAAATGAATTTAGGCTATTCTATATTCTATAATGTTCTGTATTGAAAGATGTTAATATTTTTTGCAAAAACTGTTTTATTCTAATAATAAAAAAGAACAAAATCCATGCAACTGCAATCAAATGTAGACCTCTGCATCCAAGCATGCCATCACACTGGTTATTTTACTTCAGCCCTCTCAATCCTTTACCACAGGCACATTCAACTTGAACTCGTGAGTTTGGCTTTGAATGGATGGCCAGGCCACTTTGTATTGCACTAACGATCATGGCTTGAGTTGTGGAGCTGGTGAAGGGATATAAAAAACAGCTTGTGAATTAGAGGAACAATGGCATATGTAACAAAATAATTCATGCAATAGAGGGCTAATGGATAGAATGCCTTCAATGTTTTCCGAAATCTATTCCTTGAACAAGTTGCAGTATTTTGATTCAAAAGTCAGCATCCTTTCCTAGATCTTTCCTGGTTATAGAAAGAAAGTCACATTCTCACCACAAATGGGCAGTTATAATTACATGAAGACCATGAAATCCTGTTGCTACAAAGAAAGAGGAGTCGAATACTGAATCTGCAATGGTAAACGGTGCTTCAATATATTCAAAGAGTTGTAAAAAAGTAAAATAAATACCTAATAGAACAGTAAATAATAATCCTTGAATGGCTTGATTATTATTATTTTCTAATCCATTTGCTCATCCACTTTGTACATCCTAAAAATATGTCACCATGTCACTTTCTTGGATACCATCTGTGGCAGTTATAATGCCTGTGAAGTATGGCCTCAGGAATTAAATAGGTAAACTTGTCAAATCAACAAAATATCTAATCCTATTAATTTGCGTTATCCTTCATAAGAGATCCTTCATACAGGGCTCCCAGCATGTTCTCCTGGAATTCCTGTAGAAATTAGCTCTTTCATATTAACTTTAAAGGATAATGTAGTTATGTCTGAAAGTGATGGTTAATCCAAAATCCTTCAATCAGAGATCTAACAAAATACGTTCAGCACAAAATTATATTGAAACTCCCGGCCTTACTAGATTAGCAAAGGTAGACTTGTTGCAGATATTTTAATACATAAATTACTGGAGAGCAGAAAGTTCAAAAGGTACTGAGTCCTTTCAATTCCTTTTACTGACAATTTTGTTTTCCAAAATGTTGTGCTAAGAGTTGGTGTCATACCCAAAGATGGTTTGCTCCTCTTTTCAATTCCAGTGTGCAACTCCTCTAGGTTCTTGCTGCCAAGGAGAGATATACAAAGCTCACTGTTAGGCCTGTGTTCCCTGCTGCTGCATCATAGTCAATTTTCACCAATGTCATATCACTTGAATGAAATTGTAGGAGTGGTAAGCACAGAATTTCATTATAATCAGAAATACAATTCCTATTAATAGTACCCTTGTTGCAATGTATAAACTTGCCTTGACATTTACCAGTGCCAAAATTCAGCCCTTGTTTATCAAGGGCAATTTTCCTTCTTCACTGAATATTTACAAGAAATGCCACACCATGGCCAAGTGGTTAGACTACTCGCCTCTCACCAAGATAGCCCAGGTTCGATTCCAGGTGACTTCATGTGGGATCTGTAGTGGATAAAGTGGTGCAGGGAGGGGTTTCCTCCAGATTCTCACACTATCGCATTCCACCAATGCTCCATCTTCATTTCATGTTGTTGTTGATAGTGTTTAACAACTGCCTTTACTACTAAGGCACTGCAGGTGATGCATTCCATGTATCCTCAGTGTCATCATCTGCGTGCCATACTAGTAAAAGTGGGCATTAACACTATCAAAAAAAAAAAAGTTGAAGCTGCTTTCTTATGCTAAATCTTCTGAGGCCCAAAAGGCGCTGTTTTTGTCTTTGTAGTTTCCAAGTTATATATTAGGAATTGCTTAGAAAGAGCTTCCACAGAAAAGAAGTGGTTGATGTTACTGAAAGCTCACTAGTGCGCTCCTCAGAAATAGATTTGTTTTCCTTAATGGTTTACATAAAAGTACCACAAGAAGCTAAGAATTTATGAAGTCCACCCTTGTAATCACTTGAATGCCTGGATAAGGTTAATGCTATGAAAGGCCGCTGGTAATCAGGAAATGAGACACATTATGAATGGCTGCAAGAGGTGACAAATGTACTGTTACTGATTAATCTATTATTTGTATCCAATTCATGTAAGTAAATACTAATTTGACTCTTAAATTGGGTAAATCTTAAAACTGCAGGACCCTATGGTTTCATTGCAGCTATGACCTAGCCGTCTTCTCTCCCCTCAATTTGTTTTGTCACTTCTGTCTCACAATAGTTTTTGCTCAAACATTAGCAGCAAACTCTAAGATTGACAATAACACAATGCATTGACTACTAGCAGAACAATAAACTAATCAGTGATAAGTATGAAAGTAGGTTAAAATATTGAAATATTACTGCAGTTTAAATTTCATTTATCACAAGACATGCTGTGATGAAAGTTATACAGAAATAAAACTCACCTCATGGAATATATAAGTCCTTTTGTTGCCACAATATTAAAATAACCTTTACTTCTGCTGCTCTGTAAGCCTTAAAAGAAGAGGCAACTTCAGGAACCACCACAGAGAACCTGAAACCAGATTCACCATTATTTACATAAGCATCTGCACAGAAAATACAAACAAAAAAATCTTAAAACAATTTATAACTTTAATGAATCTTACCGTAATGGCAACAAAGTTGTAAGTCAGTACCAGTATAATAGAGGTAAATAAATGGTGCAATTAATTTTTCACAATTTTTCACTTAAGTTCAACATATGTTTACTAAATTTTCAACATGTGGAGTTTCAGTAACAATAGCTATACAGTTATGAGTTGCAGAAAATGACAAAAAGTAAGATTTGGAGTACTTCAGCATTTTAAATTGGTTAAAAAACATAAAACTGTTATGCTATTTACTCCCTAACTACCTGTTTATTTTCAAAAGCTTACCACACCAAAAATTTATATTTTTGAAACTATCAATTTGTATCAAAATTTACTGTAGCAATTAACTCAGAATAATCACAACTGTTTAGTTTAAATTTTCCAACTGGCTTTATTATACCTTTATGAATTACCCTGTCTTTTGTGGTATTATTCAACAGGTGGAATTCAAATCCAACATATAGCATCCTACCTTTATAACATTGACCATTACTTCAGCCTCCTTAATTACATGTATACAAGAAAATATTTAATAAAATTCTGCAAACTTTACTTAACATTGTTGAATTTCAAGTGAATATAAAAGCACTCTTTGATGATTGTTTACTTTGGCTACAGACTAGTTTTCGGTGCTGAGTTTTCTATTTAAACACTAAATTTCATTCCTTTTTGAAATATAGAAATATTTTGGGGAAATTCTACTTCTCTAAACAGAATAATCATCTTCATAAATGCTTTGGCTATGCCTTGTCATCGTTACACAGCTCAGCACCAACTGCTTCACTTCTCTGATTAAAAATTTAAAAAAGCCCTTGATTATGTTCTGCTTAGGACCCTCAAGATGGGCTGTATTTTTGGTTTGGAGCCCTACTTCTTCAGATTTAGAAGGGAATAATGTCACTAATTTGATGAATACAGAATTGTAACTGCTCTAAAAAGATGCTTTCTTGCAAGTAAGACATATTTACACTGAATGTGTACTCTGCAAAGTACCCAAAAACTTGACATAAAATAACTTAAAATAATCAAATCTAGATGCCATTAAACTATATCATAGCTGCTCTTAACCAACTAAACTAATGTGAATGTTGAATAAATGATGGAATACAATTTGGCCAAGACAATGTCTCAGCTATTAGACATAACTGACCAATCAGATCATCACATAAGTGAAAACCCAAGGGTGAGAATATGTTTGCTCCATCCGACAAAAATAATTTTCAAGTCCATGAAATTGTATATACTGTTTAACACCCCTTTTATGACATATGGCACCACAGAAATCCTTGTGGAAGATCACTTGCATTCTTTCATTATGAAAATTTAACATCAACTTAATAAGATATGTTGTCAGTGCATATTATGGACTATTCATCTTTTATGTACATGTAATTCACCACAAATAAAAACAAGCAGCTAATCACAAGAAGGCATCAAACAGTTGGACTAATATGGTATTCTACAAGGTGAAAACGTTATATACATATAAAAATTAACAAGAGCTAACTCCCAGGTTAAAGGATGTTTATCTCACACAAAGACCTCACTTATAATCACAATTTCTTTTTCTGAGACTTTCAGTGGATCCCAGTGTATCCCAGCCCAAAAGTGATCTTATTCAATTAGTGATTCAACTAATGGCCAAAGAAAATCTGAGAAATAGCAGAATAAATCACATCATATGCATTGTTCTCTAACTGATTAGTTTATGTTTGATTTAGACAAATTTGAAAGCTTGATTTTACATGTTTTAATAACTTTAATTATATGTTTAATTCAGTTTTAATTAAATTGATTTAATTCAATGTTTATTTTATGTTGCATGGTTTAATGTTAATGATTCCATAACAACACATATTTAGTTTTTTTTAAGTTTATATTACACTTAATTTTCATCGTGAATTGGGGCCCAATATTCTGCAAGAACTTAAAAATGAATATTAAAGATTCTTTCTATTGAACTGTGTTATCGTAGAATATGGATCTTCCTGTCCCTATTTATGCACTACATCATTCCTCTGATCTTCTTAGCTGTACTCTGCATACTTGTATTCCCATTGTTTTCTTTGGCGATATTATCTAAGTAAAATCATTGCAATCTAAATAATCCATGAACATATCAAAATATTTTCCTATAAATACCATTCAATTTTACAGTGCACTCGACAGACAATTACTATAACCAAGTTGCGAGACTCCATAGTAATATGTTTATTATTTAGTTTCAGTTTCATAATGTGTTTGTAACCTAAGAATAGGTACAACAGAATAATACATGACTATACTCTCTGACATTTATTTGCATAGTAATTTACTCCAGGAACATCTGAAAGCAGTAAGATACTTTGGAAGAAGTTTACTCTTGTATGGGAGCTAAGGTTGCCAGGTCTCCTATATTTCGCAGGTTCTCCTGTATTTCAGTCTCCCAGCTCCCATATTTTGGACTATTTCTCCTGTATTTCATACACTGTCATGAATTCTGAGTTTTAAAAGAATATTTGGAATATGTGATATATCAATGTGGTAGTCCCTTTTTCCCAATGTTGGCAGCGCTATTTTAATTAGCTGTTAGTAGCAATGGTAGCACACGTTTCATTCACTTGGTATTTTTTGGTAGTGTTTAATGCCCGCTTTTACTACTTGTAGTACCGTATGCAATGACACTGGTGATACATGAAATGAAGCGCCGGTGGAATGCGATGGCAGGGGAATTCTGCCTGTGCCACTTTCTCCGCCAAAATCTCACATGCAGTCGCCTGGGCCATTCACTTGCATGACGCATCTCTGATTTGAAGAGAGGAACATGTGTTTTGTTTGTTTGTGGTTCTATCAAGCAAGTAAAATCATGGAAGGCGATGGCCACAATAAACTGAACAAAACTCCACCCAAGAAGACACCTAAGTACATGTGTGTTTATCTTTCTGTTTGGAAAGATACTTATGTTTGGGCAGGACCTGTGACAGGTACCAAGCATTAGGCAGAGTCCTCTTTATGCAAAAAATATTTCAGCATAACACATGGAGGAAGCAACAATGGAATTGAGTTTAAACAATTATATATTTATTAATTTGTATTTCAAATTTGATTTGAATGAGGATGGCCTATATGATGAGTTTTGTAGTATTAAGGAAATTTTGAAATGTAAAGTTAATATTGCTGAAAACACTTGTGAAAAATGGGTGTCTGTATTTTGTGAATGCAGGAAAAATGGAATCAGTGTCCAAATCTGGAAAAATTGCAGTCTTTTGTAATGAGTATTCCAGTTCTAATGCTCATACAGAAAGAGTGTTTTTCTTAATGAACAATAAGTGGATTGATGTAAGGAAAAAGGGTTCTGGAGAACTTATCAAAGCTGAATTGCTCATTACAGTAAATTTTAAAATGAGTTGTAAAGAGTTCTTTAATAATGTGAGAACTGATGTCAAGCTTCTGGATGAATGTAAATCAAATGCTAAATATTCACAATAGTTTCATATCATATTGTAAATACTTATTATTGTTTTAAATTATATTAGTGTACCAAACATATTTTAGTTCTATACACATTTTCTGTTGAAATCAAGAAATCAAAAGGTTGAAATGCTGTGTCAAGATGTCGGGAAAACCATTCCTGAAATATCCCTTATTTTCAGTTAGAAAACCTAGCAACCCTAATGGGAGCTTACAATTGTTGACTTTCATAATAGTTTATCAAAGAAGCAGTGTTTATTCTAGGTTGGTGCATATCACCCTTTGATGTGTATTTTGCTTACAGGACTGTATTTACTACAATTATATATCTAGAGTAAACCATGGGCTAAAATGTTACGTTACACTTCTGAGCATGGGTACCTTTGTTTTACTTCCTAATTACTTATCGAATCTGGTAAATATTTAATATATTCAACGTAATCCTGAATTAATAAAGAAGGCATAAAGCACAAAATGCTATACAAACATGCACAAACTGCTGTACCCTCAACCTATTTATGAAGCATTAAAATATGCAATGTTAGTTTGTTTATTCTTCACATTTTGAAAATAAAATACTATCGCAGGTGCGTTTGTTGTGCATACAGCTGTTCTAAGCTGAAGTTTATCCAAATGTTATTCTGCAAAGCAAACATTAACATTTCACGTAAAACATTACTAAACAAATAATTCGATTAGTTATCAATCAACTACTGCCAAACCCGGTAGTACAGCGTCCACACGCGCCAAAAAGTTGTGTCACAGATATTGCACTAGAGCTGTCACCTTAAAATATCAACACTACGAGAGCAATATGTATAAAATAATGAACTTTTAACAGTAAATGACAAGAAAGCACTCCTTTATAGAAAGAATTGACATAAAAAAAGAAAATTAGAATATGCCTATATGTGATGCATATTCTGATTTGACGTTCAGATATTCACCATTTATCCATAACAAATTAATCGTTTTCCATACTCTAACAAAACCAGATCTGTCTCACATTTGTATTTGTGATACACAAACTGATAAATAATTATCAAAGTAGCGGGTTACACAGAGACAATAGACACCAGGTCTAGACATCAATTGAAATTTTGGAGCCGCCATTTTGGTTCAACATGTAGATGAGGGTGTTTAAAATAATGACGTTAACTTGAGAATGGTTTTCATTACTTTACTCTGTACAGTATATAATTAGTAGTCAGAATCGTAGAGGCTTAAATATACAAAATACATGGAAACAATCTGTAATTAATATGGACTAATGTCTATTGTGAAAAGCATATGAATTAAGAGTCCAAATGTTTGCGGATGCGGAGAAGTTGGTTAAGAGAGGAGGAATTGGTGACGGAAATGCTTAGAGTAGTCGTTTCTTGCAATCACAACGTCCAGCGGTGGTGTTGTCGCTTCTGAGCATATTAAAATGCACACCTCAATATAAACAATACCCTTAAGATGGGAGAGGTATGGGTGGCTCAGTTAGTTAAAAGTTGGCCCACTGGCCCTTAAACCTTGCCCAGAGCGGTTTCTAAGTGCGCTTAAAAGCATCAGTCTCATATTATTAGATGCTAAAAAAAAAAAGAAAAAAAAACTAGCACATCAAAATTCCAGCAACTGGATAATCTGGCAATTAATATTGTAATTAACAAAGAATATTTTTATGGGGTGATAAGTGAAATTTAACTTTCCACAGTTTGATTGCTATGGGCTTGATAGTTCATACACACATCAGAGTATAAACATATTGTGCTGCCTAAGTTCGTTTCTCTATATAGGTACAACTATTTTGTCACTAAAATTTCTGATTTAAAAAAAGTACCTACAGTTTTCAAAATCCCTGTTCCCGTACAATTCGAGAGTAAAAATGTTTAAACTCTTTTGACAGTATCACGGAAGCACATGGAACAGATTCTAGTATCGTATTCTCTCTATTTTGATCATAAAAGGAGAAAAATTTATCCGCTTTAAATAAAAGTGAAGTTTCTAATAAAAAAAAAAAATATCCTCCTCAGTTTCTTTAAGAGCAGCTTTGGGATGATCAGTAAAATTTTCAACTGTATAATACATATGTTGTGATTTGTATATTTGAATGTTCCGATTTATTGTAGAAGTTTAATGAATGGAAAATTACTTAAATACCCCTACCAAGGGGTAGTTAATAGCGCAGGCCTTTAAATATGATGTAATTAAGGCGACTTTCGGACATCATATTATATAGATATTTGAAGCTTTGTATAATATGCCTAACATTTTGCAACAAAATAAAGGCCTTGTTTGGCAGAAAATTATCGAAACCTCACCCAACATCCCCTTAAAATTATGTAGCATGCTCATGATAAGTAGCGCCTTTCAATAATGTGTGACATTTAGTAGCAATGTTAATTTTCTTATGCCTCCATTGAAAATTCTGATACGCCACAGGATACCCGGCTGCCTCCTTTGCCCAATCCTCTAGAGTGTGTCTCTTTCTTAACGTAAACTTGCTGGCATTCCTCCAAGCTACATGTGGCTTGGTTCCCGATAAAACCGTGCGGGTCGTTGATGAAGAGTAAGATTTATTTCCGGCTTTCGAGCTTTCCGATTATCTTGCAAAAAACATAGTTCCTCATCTTGCAAGTTCAGAACTAGACCTGTTACCCCCTGAATGCTACTCTTCAAAGAAAGCTATGTCTCTAATTCCGCGAAGCATTTAACAAATAAGTCGTTATAGCCATACACCATGTTGATTGTTCTGAATTTAGCACTCCTGTTTGCAGACCAGTAAGAACCCTCTAAGCAACAAGTGTTTCAGGTGCCACTAATCATTATGGATAGTTGTTTAAAAATGCAGGAGTGCCTGACGAAGTGTCAAAAATACCCTTACGCTAGAATTTTGCAATGTTGTACGTTCAATAATCACATTTAACTGGTGTGAGTTAATAGTGAAGAAATGTTTAATTGCACAGATGTTTTATCTTTGCATAGACCTGTGTCCCTATTAATCACAGATGCACCATCATAAGTTTGTGCAATTATATATGGCGCCCTTAAGAATACATGCAGATAATTGCAATTGAGTTTTCACTTTTTGCATTCATATGCGTTCTCTAAGGTTTCTAAGATTAGTAATCCTAGTTTTAGCTCTGTCTGCATTTCCAAAATATAGTAATTAGCGGAAGTATTGCATGATATCCAAAGTTCTATGTACAGATTTAATTGGAAGCAAATGTTTTGAGACCTTCTAAGCCCCCCCCCCCCCAAGTATTTTTAGTAAAATGAATCTCACGCGCTCGTGTGTGTATGAACAGTATAACTCAAAAACGAAAAGTCTGTTAAATACCAAATTTTATATTTAAGTTCTGCACCTTCCAAGAATGTGACACAAACATCGTCAAGAAAATCCCGACACCAAAGTGTCTAGTGTGATATATATTTCTATAAATGTAAACTTTTGTAATAATGCAAACTTTTTTTTTCTCTGTTTTTACAGTCAGAATAAAACTCTCAGTAGGAAAATAAGCGAACTTCATTGTTGCAACCAGACCACCTCATCAATACCTCTCTCTGGGTAGTCGGAGAGCCTATGGATGAGGAAGTCCGAATTTAACGCGTTTGCCGGAGCGAGTTATAAACGCTTGAGTGTCTCTTGTATTTGAAGTGGCAAGTGGTGACACCCTGGGTTGTTTAGTAGCAGAAGCACCACCTCCTCTGCCAAGGTTAATGCGGGTTTCACCCTATGTATACTAACCCAACTTTCTTTGGAAAGCCTGAGAGCAGCTAGATAAGTCTTTAAAGATTAAAGTTCTGCGCCGGTCGTGCTGCACGCGGATACTGGTCGGAGTTGTCCCATTTTTTACCTCAATTTGACTACGAAGTTGGATCCGTCTTTGGAATGTCCGTTGTCCAGATGAACTCTCCAAGTAGGAGAAGTTGTCTTTATAGGTGGGAATATCCCTAACAGTAAGACTGGCAAAGCCTCTAGCCATAACATTCCAGGGCGGCACATAATGATTACCTTAAGTTGTAGATGAAGTCTCTCTACCTACCATTCCATTGGACTGTGGATGGTAGATGGTGCTGCGTGATCTTAGTATTCCAGTCAGCACAGACCTTATGGAAACAATTGTGATTCGAACTGCCATCCTTGGTCGTTAGTGGACTGAAGTGGGAAATTCAACACGAGACAGAAGCTTCGGCTACATCTGTCGTTAAATGTTCGAGTGGGCAAACCCCAGACCAACGTGAAAAGCGATCTATAGCTCTTAAGCAGTACCTGAAGCTTTTAGATGGAGGAAGAGGATCGATAATGCCAATGTGAACATGCTGGAAAGTGCTGATGGTGGAGTGAAAATACCCACTGGAATTGTGACCTTGTCACCTTCGATTGCTGGCAATCCTGTCAAGCGCCGGCCCAGTTGCGTCAGTCTTTCTAGACGTTACACCATACGAAATGATCGGAAACCAATCGGATTGTGACTCTAGCTCCAGGATGACCCAGTCCATGCAAGGAGTTGAAAACGTACTTCCAGTAAGCTTCGCTGACGAAAAGTCTAGTTTGTCTCGTAGATGTATCGCAGAACAACGTCACGGATTGCCAGGCAAGCGGGTATTTACCAATTGAAGAGATGACTCGCTATTAATGATGTGTTATTCTTGATTCTTTTCTTGTGCAGCACCAGTGCCTTTGAGTCGAATGTATGACTGGGATGGGGCATCGGAAACGGCATTGCAAGCACCATCGGTTTTCATGATATTGGTAGCGAACTTAAAAGAATGGCATCTGGTTCAATTGCAAGGTGTAAACTTTTCTCTTTGCTACCGGAAGACAAAGGTTTATAATCTGTAGCCGGTGTCACATAGTACAGTGGTGAACTTCCGGAATGTGTCTGAAGTGCTGCCCAGCTTAATAGACTCATAGATTCCGAACAGCTCACGTTAATACGTAGGCCATGACTTTGGTCTGGGTGTTAGCATTTTTTAGAGTTGGTTTCATTGTTCCATTGCTTTATTGTTGAATGGCGACTATAGCAGCAGTAGAGACGTCCGTGCGAAGTCCATTAGGAACCTCGGAGTTGGAATAATTTAAAGTGTGAGTTGGGCGAAACTTTGTTTCCAAGTGTTGAAAGTTCCCATTAGGTCTGGTGACCATTGTATTGGCTGTTACCCACGCAGGTTTGAGACGGCTTTGTGAAGTGATGCTTGATATTTTGATACCAATAGCAGGAATCTACGACAGAATTTGCAATCACAAGAAGCAGCGCAAATTCTATGCAGTCTTCGGGAGTGGGAAGTTCTGAATCGCCATGATCTGTCAGGTAAGGATGAGTACAAAACTTCATATCTTAGGAATTTTACCGTTAATGATCCCAAGACACTTTTTGCGGTTAATGATAATGCCATGGTCGGACAAAAAACGGAAGAATATGTGCAAATGCTGTGCGTGCTCTTGGCCTAGTCAAAAAAAAAACAAAAAAAAAAAACAGGATGTTGTTAACATAAACAAGGGCGAAGTCTAGGCTCGAAAGTATCTCAGCAATGAAGCGCCTAGAATGTTTGTTCGGCATTTCGCAGTACAAAGGTTATAAACGGAAATTCGAAGAGTCCGAAGAGAGTAATCATTACAGCTAGGTATGTTGCTGTAATTTGCCGGATTCTGGGCGTACTCTCTAATAAGGTGAATTGTTGAAAAATGTAGCGCCATCCTAAAGTTGCTGTCTGATATCATGGATGTGACGTGAAGTATCGGTTGGCGATAGTTCGGGCGTTAAGAGAGCGATAATCTCCGAAGGATCGTCAGCTTTCGTCATTTTCCGGAACTAGGTGTAATGCCCATAAACTTTACAAATTGCATACTGTACCATCTTGAAGCATAGCGTCAAACTCTTTCTTAGCTCTGCGAAATCAGTTATGCGCGAGTCGCCATGGCCTGCAAGAGATGGGTGGTCCTGAAGCGATCCGAGTAAAATGCACAGTAATGTAGCGAAATTTGTATGGCGTTTCAGCAAGTCCGAACAATTCAGGAAATTCTTGAACTTGGTATGTATCGCGTCAGTGACAGCTTTATTACCTCGCTGAGCGTTTTGTGAGACTTGACTATTATGGATAATCCCGTGCTACCGTTCACGAGTCGCTTATTGCTACAGTCGGGAAGTAGGTAATAATAAGCTAGGAAGTCGCAACCGATGTTTGTCGGTGCATCCTCAATTACAAACCTACAGGAGAAATTGCATCTCGGTCCGAAGTTTAACTGAAGGAATAATTGCATCTCAGTCCGAAGTTTAACCGACTACCTACTGCCATAATACGAACATCTAACAAGACTTGTCTGTTAACCCCTAAACAATAAAAATATTTGTACTAACGTCCATATGTTGCACTATTCCTGTCTGTTACGAAAGGACGACTTACATTCGTAGGGCAACCACACACTGCCATTACTGGCTGTCTTGGGGTTTAATAGAGAGCTGCGTGGAGTTATGCATTTCCGAGCCTACTCGCGGTAAGTTCTGTAATACCAGAAGACGCCTGTGGTTTCAGAATGGTATTGACTGCTGGAGATGAGCCTCTGGAACTGCTGATACACCTGCGAGCACGGGAATTTGGACGTAGGGAAGACTGCACTGCTACCACTTGTTTTGCCAGTTCTTGGACTCACTGTGTGAGCACAGATATCCCACTAGCTGGCTCGCTGTTGATGGTATTAATGGAGGCGGGAATAGTGATCGAAGAGACCTCCATTATTTGTCTACTAGTACTACTACCTTGTCCACTGGTAGCTCTCCCTGTGTGTAGGATGGCCTAAATATCTGATGGAAGGCGCTGACTCCACAGTTGTCTCAAGAGATTGTCCTACACCTGTGTTATTCTCACTAGTGAATGTAGATGGCAAGGAAACTGTGATGGCTTACAGTCCCCTAGTTTCTCCTTCATCTGCAATTGTTGCACATGCTGTTCCTCTTAGACAGTCGGTGTATTAATGCAGCAAGCAGATACACCTAAGCGTTTGGCTGTGGGAAATCGATATCTCCACTTCAGCTGCATAACGGTTAACTAGTTCGTGCATATGCAGGCGTATATTGTGGCGTTTTTTTTTTTTGGTTTTTTTTAATGCTAATGGTACTGAATTGAGCTTCGCCTTGGACAAACCATACTGTCTGTCGGATTAGCTGGCCAAAATACTGGCAGTTAAACGCTTACGCGATTCACGTTTCTACCAACTTGTTCTGATGGGAGCTGAAGATTGCTGCTGAAGTTTGTGTTGATGTAGTTGAATGTTTTGTAGGAATTTTTTGTTTTACTCCTGGACCTTTCAGATTTCTTCCTCAAGATATTCCACATTTATTTGCAGTGGATGCGTTAGACAGCAGATAAAGAAATCTCTGCTGTGTTAAAGAATTGTTACTATTGTTAATGAGGTTTTTAGTTTCTTGTCACGACCACTTATGTGTGTCTAAGGATATATATTTCAATAAATGCACACTTTTTACTCAAAACATACTTGTATTTTTTCTCTGTTTCACAGTAAGAACAAAACTCTTGGTAGAAAATAAACGGAATATCATAGCAACCAAACGGTTGAAAGCAAGAGGATTAAAATAACAGTAGGATTCATTCACTATCCTTTCTTTATTATACAGGTTATAGTTCCAGCAACTCCTGAAGTATGCCATATGTTGGATTATGGCATTCTGATTTATTGACTTCTTAATAATCAGAAAAATTCACATATCAATGAATGTTATTCTTCTCTTCTTTGGTGACTTCATAACGTTTGAAAACTAGCTTATGGTAATGTTAGTTTCTAAAATGAAATGCTTCCTCAGATTATCAGAGATTTACGTATAATTGTATCAGAATTCAAGGGTAATTTGTCCCTTCACAGTTGCAAATGCAGCAAGAATGAAGTGTGAAAATGTTTTTCCAAGGTTCTCAAAGACATGCAAGAAAATAACAAAGCCACAATTTCACCCACATGTTCGATTATGCATATATAATTTAAATTCACTAGAATGTATGCATTTCATATGTTGATACTGGTTAGAATTAAGAGAATAAGGTGTACCAGATGTGGTTTTGTATAGTATGCTAAATTTGTGTGCGTGTGTGTTTTTTTTTTTCTCCTGATCCTTGGGGCTCAACATAGTATGCTTATCAATATTACCTCAAGCATTTATCACAGTGAAATCCTGTATTGCATGGTGTTGCCATTTGGCAACAAGATGATTAGTCAAAGATTTTAGTGTTTTTATTGGGCTTGTTTCTCTGATTTTGTATTACACTAACCTTCAACAATAAAATTAGGCTATTTATAGCTGTTTTAGATTGTAACAATTTAAAATTTTTATAATTAAACTGCAGTGTTTTTTTATTAAAGAAGAGCAAAATCCATTCAACTGCAGTCAAATATAACCTCATCAGTATCCAAGCATGCCATCATACCGGTTATTTTACTTAGGCCCTCCCCATCCTTTACCACATTTGACTGCAGTTGCTGGGACTTAAACCTGTGATGTTCTGCTTGAATGGATGGCCAGTCCACTTTGTATCACTTAACAATCACGGCTATTCAAGTTGATTTAGCTGTGGTGCCTTTGAAAGGGATATAAAATCCAGCTTGTGAATTAGAGAATTATATAACAAAATAATTCATGAAATAAATTTAAAATATTCAGTATTAACAAAACTGTTCTGTAGAATATCACGTTAGTTGGACCTTTTACCCTGGTGAATCAGAATGTGTGTTTTCAAAGTTCCATTTTGAGTAAAGCTTTTTCCACATATATTACATTTGCAGCACCTTTTCCTCTCATGAATTAGAATATGTGTGTGTAGATTTCCATTTTCAGAAAAGCTCTTTCCACAAACTTCACATCTGAATGTTTTTTTGCCCCGATGATTCAGAATGTGCCTTTTCAAATGTCCCCTCTCTGTAAAGCTTTTTTCACAAACATCACATTTGAATGGTCTTTTTCCCTGATGAATCAGAATATGAGTGTTCAAATGTCCCTTTTGAGTAAAGCTTTTGTCCACAAACTTAACATTTATAGGGCCTTTTGCGCTGATGAATCAGAATATGCCTTTTCAGTTATCCCTTTTGAGTAAAGCTATTTTCACAATAATCACATTTGAATGGTCTTTTGCCCTGATGAATCAAAATGTGCCCTTTCAAGTCTCCCTTCTGAGTAAAGCTGTTTTTACAAAACCTCACATTTGTATGGTCTTTCCCCCTGATGAATCAGAGCATGCCATTTCAAATGTCCCTTCCGAATAAAGCTCTTTTTACAAATATCACATTTAAATGGTCTCTTGCCTTCATGAGTTAAAAAGTGAGCTTTCAAGATTTTCCACTGTGAAAAACTCTTCTTACAAATTTCACAAACATGTAACTCATTATTGCTATTACTACATATATTAAGTTCATCACTTTGTTTATGGTCATTTGACTTCTTGACTTAGTGCAGAGAACAGTTTGTTCTATAGAGGATGTTTCTACTATGTCACTTTCATAAATGTTATGTAGTTTGGCTTCAGGAAACTCAAGATTCTCCTTTCAACATTCTACACTATCTTTCTCTTCTAAATGTATGCTAGTAAATAAATATACAGTAGTACTACAGGTGCTGGGAGATGCCTTGTGTTGATTCTGAAATATTACAAGACATATTATTATTAATAAGAAGAAAAGTTTAGAAAGCACACTACTCTTACAGCGGATAAAGTATCCAGATGACATCTCAATTGATGACAGTCACAATAAAAAATTCCCCTTTATTGCTCTACACATTACATAATCACCTTTAGCTGAACAATATTTGACAATTTCTAAATCAAATATGAATTGATAAAATTATCAGGTTTGGGCAACCAAGCTGCTCCAAAGCTAATACCATGCAACTATAATGCTTTAATAACGCTTGCGAAACATTCAAACATTATTACAATTAACATAAATTGAATCTATAGATTCCTCACAATTAACTGTTTGCAATATCCATTGTGCATAAATAGATGCATTTGTCTATACAATAATTTTAATAAAATTTAATGACACATTTCCAATTTAGTAAAGGTAGCAAAAAGTTTAACACCTTAGTACCCAGAAAATTGAAGAATAAGCAATAACGCTTTAAGCAAATTGCTACAGAAATGAAATATCTTAAAGTAACGTTATTGATTGTGCCACATGAACACAAACATTTTATGAAGAAGCTGAAGAAGTTTTGTAATACACCTACATACTACAATTTAAATGAATATTTGAATTATGAAGCAAAATACATGTATTATGAATGGTGATGGTATAGGAGCGCTGTTTCAAAAGTTCATAATAGGGAAATTTTAACACTATAATAGGATAAAAGGATGTGGAGATAGGAAATAACTGGATAAGTAAAATAATACTGATGAGAAAAATTGTTCAGAAATGTACAGAACTATGCAAGTATTAAGTTCATTGAGTTTTGAGAAATACAGCTACATAATAGAGAATGCACATTTATCAGTAAAAACGATTGACTCTATTTTATGGCCAGTCAATATGGACCATATCTTTAGTAATTTTAAAGTATTTGATTTAGGTTCTAGTAGCAATTATTTTCCATTGATAGTGGATATTAAAGGGCAAACAGAAAAAGGAAGTTACAAATTAGGAGATAAAAAGGCTAGCAAAGAATATATTAGATTTAAATAGTATGATGAACTAAATAATAATTTTAGGAAAACTTGGTTTCAAACTACAGACAGCTCTCAACAGAGAGGTCTTGAATATGACCAAATTGCTAGGACTATATACATCATAGGTCATTCATTTAGTGTTGCCAATTCAATTCAAAGCCTTTATCAGTGCAACCCATATTGCACTAACATTGAGATGTTGTAAAGTGAGACTATGCACTTGATTAACACTTGTTTAGAAAGACAGAGCTGATTTTGAATTGCTTTTGGTATAGGAGGTGTGGCAATAAAGAAACTGGACTCATGATGCAATTCTTTATTGAAAAAACTTACACAACTGAAATGTCGTCCCCTTGAATGTAGTACCCTTCCTGATCCCTGTTATGTCCATGCAAATTTTCCACTGTTGGAAGCAGTGCTGCAAACCTTTTTCTGTTATGCAGTTGAGGAGTCTCATCGCTTTATCCTTCACTGAATCCATGGACTCTAACTCAGTTCCTTTGAGTACAGACTTCACTTTTGGAAAGAGAAAACAGTTGCATGGTGCTAGGTGAGGCAAATACAGTGGACATTCCATCACTGCAGTGTTGTTTTTGCCAAAAACCACTTCACAGATATCACATCATTCTGACAAAGAATCCAAAATGTGATCTAGTCTCCTTCATCACACACATTCGCAGAAGCTCTTCAGAACAGTTGTATAATAAATTTGTTTGACAGTCTGACCTTTAGGCGCCCAATCAATGTAGAAAACCCCTTGGATATTGAAAAATACGATCATCGTTGCTTTGAGTTTTGATTTACTCATGCATGCTTTCTTCTTCCTAGAAGATTGAGGGCTCTTCCAATACATGGATTATAGCTTAGACTCTAGATCTTATTGGAATATCCATGTTTCATCACACATAATTACTTTGCAGAGGTAATCAGGGTATTTCCAATGTTTTAAGAGTGTCAGCACAGCAGTCCACTCAATGTTGCTGCTTGTGCTTGTTTGTGAGAATTCTTGGCATTACTTTAGCACAAACCTTTGGCATACGTAGATCATAATGCAAAATCTGTCAGTTCTCTTATTGATACAGGCAAGTTCTGAAATTGCTCAAATGCTCAAAACATTCTATGGATCTTCTCCGCATTCTCTTCTCTATAGTTTTTGAAGTGGAAGGATTGTTTTTGACAGCTTCCCTATATCCTTGAACCTCTTAACCCAATCAAAAACTTGTATATGAGATAGACACTGATCATTAGAGCCCAGATTTTTATGTAATATCAAGGTTTGAAATATGTACATATTTATGTAACAAAAAACATCAAAATATCTATGTAATATTCTAAATGCTAAGATTACTAGCTCAAATCTAAATGCAGGCACAAATTATCCAGAATTTTGTAATTTGATGAGTCTGTAAGTACGTACATTAGTTATGAGTTAAAATTTAAAGACTAAATATAGAATTAATTATAGGGAAAATGTTTGGTTTTATGCAGAATTTACCTAAAATTTATTTTCAAGTAGGTAATTCCAAAATAAGAAATATGTGTTTTGGATTATGTTTATTAAAATTACTCATTTCACATAATTATTTTACTTAAATTTCAGACAGTTAAGCAATGTAGAAATACTGAACCAATTTATTAATGAGTGAAACAATCAATTCAAAATAATTAAATTTTATGAAGAGGATGCATTTTCAGTTTTCAATCTCTTGATATACAATGAACCACCAAGCATTTTCATTTTGAGTCTTTTGCTTCTTTCAATGTACAGTGAATATTTTTCCATATTTTCAGGGGTTATTGTTTCTTCTCCTATTGCATAAAATGTTCTTATAAGCAGCAAAAGCAGAGAAGTTTCTCTCCACATCACACGAAGTAACAGGAGCATATTTTAACATAGGAATCTGATTTGCAGAGAAATGTTTTGTTCAATTGGCACAGTCACCATTTAACAATTTAGACATGTACACAAGCGTAAAGTATCCTGGATTCCTGTTTAGCACAGTTTTGAATTTTTCACCTACCTTCCTTCCTACATCTTCTCCAACTACGCTAAGCTTCTGTGATGCACACTCCATTAAATCCATAGATTCGTGAAGAAGGGAAACTGATGTTTTCAACTGCTTGATGGTGCTAGGCAACCAGCCGAAGCTACTTTTGATGTAAGCACATGAGCTTGCCACTTCCAGATCTTTAAAGATGTCCTGAGATTCACATATGGAAACAGCTACTTCTGAAGAGAACATGTTCACCACTGACTGGACTCCTTCAAAATGTTTACAATAGAAGTTCACAGCTTCTAATCATATACCCCATCTTGTAAGTACTGGCTCAGGAGGCAAAGGGACAGGTTGGAGATGATTTTTATAGCACTGAATTCTGTGCTGAGCTTTCACAAAGACCTTTTTTGCTGCCAATATCAACTTATTCACACACAGAAAATAATGCAATGTTGCAATGCATGGGCCAAGCAGGTTAAGTGAGGTACATTTGGATAGAAAACCTTACGAGCAGTAGCAGCTTTAATGATGTATGCTGCGGCATCTGAATACATAATTAAAACCTTTTCCTCACACACCCTCTGGCCTCAGAATCTTCATCCCATCATTTACGAATCTTGCAATTTAGAATGATTTGTTTGTTCTAACACCTTGCAACAGATTAGAAATGGTTTTGCTAGACTTTCGGAATCTAGTTTTCCTACTACTAAATTTGCTATGTACCGACCCATGCAATCTGTAGTTTCATTGCAAACCAAAAACAAGAGTCTCTAATTTCATTCCGTACATGAATAACTGCTTCTTCATAACACACATGAAGATACTTTTTCCTCAGAGTAGATTCATCAGGAATAATCTTTTTGGAATATTTTTTTTCTAGAAAGGAACAAAATTGAGGAATTTGAAGTTTATGCCACGGAATATTAGCTGCAACCATTGCACTGCACAGATCATAAAAAAATTCATTTCCGAACGGTTCCTGTTGCATTTGTGTCAACAGAACTTGCTTTCTAGAAGACTGTAGGTGTTTGTTGCATATGTGAAGAGTACTCTTGATACATTGTTTCAATTAAGAGTTCATGGAACAGCCAATTCTTTTACTGCATGCTTGACATACTATTATTTTTTCATCGGTTGTAATGGTGCTATTTAATTTCACCCATGAATTCAACTTGCAGGACAGTGAGAACGCAACTGGTGCCGTTTTACTAAGACTTGCCAGTAACTAACTGCAGTATTATCGCTTCACTGTATTTTCATGGTTGTCCAGTGGCTCACTTTGTTTCCTCAAGCTATTGTATTACAAAATGCTGACTACCGCAACGATTGTAACAATGGCAACAATCAATTTCTCCAGTCCTTGTAAATGCCCAAAGTGCTATGAGAAATGTGACACTGGAGGTCAACATTGTAGAGCAGCACTTGCTTTGATATAAATGGACAACAATCAGAATGAGGGGAGGCGGTTATTATTTCATTCTTAATTTAATGTGCATCCTATTTCGTAATCGTAAGTTTCTGAGGCAGATTTTCCAAGTTTTGTGAAAAATTTGATGTTAACACGTTCTACTTTAGAGTGTAACATAATTCCAACAGAGCTCAAACACACAACCCATTTCTAAGAATGCTCACAATCAGACTAACCACCACAGCAGCATGACATTTTGTACTTATGCCTGGGAGAGTTCCAAGGCCAAACCCCCACTCTTCTCTTTATCATCAACGAAGCTGGAAATGTACACAACAATCAGCCTGGTTTCTTTATTGCCACACATAGTACAATTATAGGTATGAAGAAAACTTTCTTAAAGAACAGAAGGCCATGCTATATCATGATATTGGCATCCAATAAACCTAAAAATATTACATACAGCACCCATGGTATTTTGACTTTCTTTTTATTACAAATTGCATTCAGTAGCAAATATTATATGATATCACTTATGATAGTTATGATCCTTTAGATGATGATGATGATTGGGGTTTAAGGGTGTTCAAGTACTAGGTTATCTTTAGATGATCCATATAGCTTCAGATGCATAAATGAAGTCACTTATTTATGACAGTCATATAAACAAATTTATGTTAGCATTGAAATGTAATTTCTGACAACATCCCCCTTTTTAAAGGGTTTAATCTCAAAAGAAATGCAAAAAGAGTTAGATTTGATATTACAGAATTCTTCCCCTTTGTTTTCAATGATTAAGAAACAGGATGCTGAATTTAAGAATGGTCATATATCGTTCCAAATGAGGCATGCTCAAGGAATCCCAAATTTTCCATTACCAAGATTGTAACAAACATTCCCCATACTGTGCTCTATAATCACTTATTCAAGGTATATTAACTGGCTGACGTTACAAAGGCCCATATTGTTATTAATTGGTTATTGTTTGTGGTGTTTTACATATTAATAGCTTTATCCTTGGATAAATGCTAACATTTGTTTTTACATTCATATCTGCCATATTCCCAAAATTTCATTCACAGTGATTTTTGTTCTCAAACCTGCAGAAAGGGCTGGATGGATAATGAGGTTGAAGCTAAATCAGATGTTTATTTTTAACAGTTGTGCAAATAATTGTTTACTGATGGCTTAAGAAGCTGCAAAGTTGTTGAATTAGATATATTTATCTACAATATATCTTAAATCTTGTATTTTCTTACTCACGCTAAGAACTTATAAAATGTTTGCCATAGCTGTATACTGAGCTTACCATTTTCTCTGAACACTGGTAATGAAGCATGTTTGCATGATGTTCTATTTTGCTATAATGTATAAAATTGTTCATGGTTATGCAAGCATATTCCTTAGAATAGGTTAGTTGTAATTTATATAATGTATATAATGGACACAACCCACTTGCTGTTGTGATATTGAATGGTTCATAACTGATGTTGGTGTCAAACTAGTATTGTAAGATATGCTCAATATCCCACAGCAATACACAATAAGGGAACAAAGAGCAAAACAAGCAAAAATATAAATCACTAATCCAGAAGTGAATCAATGAGGAGAGGTACAGACACCCTGGTCTTACCTTATTGAATCTGTTGCAGGGAAGTACTCATTTATCTCATTCTGTAATAAAACAACCTCATATGTACATCACACTCAACACTTTCACTACATGCAATTTTAAATACACGCACAGAAGAAGAATGTCAAAAATATAAGAATCTCCATTCTACTTAAATGTCTATGCAAACATCATTTGTGCTACCTGTTTATTTGAACACTGTTATTCAATTCATATCAAGTATTTTTGGTTTTTTCGCTTGAATTATAGACATACAAATGGATTACTCAGCAAACTTATAAAATTGTAATAATGGTGTAGGTTGAATTTGGTCTGCAAAACTTACCTTAATTTTAGTGTTCACCTGAAGATCTGAAACAGAAGATGAATTCGGTTGTGATTTAACTTCTATTGATGGTCTTTCTCGCCACCAGAGTTCCTCTTCAAGCTCTACTTTTGTCACCATGTCACATATATCACTGTTACTCTTAGCTTTAATCATTTCTGAAGAAGGAAAGGTTTCTTTCTTTTTTAATTCACTATCTAATATCACACTCTCTTCTTTGATTTTCATTTTGTTTACTGCACTTTTTACTGCAGTCTCATGTTTAATTCTTACAAAATGTTGAAAAAGGAGAATTATCATCTTTTGAAAAGCCAGTTTTTAATACCACATCTTGTTCTTTGATTTCCATTTGTTTTGTATTTAAGAATCATGAGCACTTCAGTGTTAGTCTTAATTTCATTCAAATATCTAAAGGAAAAAAAGAAAGAAAGAAAGAAAAATTCAATGATTAGTGTGAGATTGCTTAAGTTCATAGCTGCTGCATTAGTGAATGCGATAAAATGGTTACCTTCTGACAAATGCAGATAACAATTCAACCCAGCCAGAATTTAATAAACGTTGGTTAATTTGAATACCCACTGTTATCTTAATAAAAAGCAAGGCAAATGTTGACTAAACATTGCAATTAGTTACATCATAAGTAAGTATTGGGATATTAAATAGTACTCCAATACTATACTTAAGAATGAAATACAAATTTTTCAAGTTTGGAATGAACTTATTTTTGCCATGTTACTATCTAAATCATGTTTTGAAAGTGACTGGTTTATGAGTAATTCATGTTTTCTCTCTTTGCCAATTTTTTAAAATTCAATAGTGTTCCTATCAGAGTGACCAAACATGTCTTCTGATGTTTCATTATGATATGATCTCATTGGTTATATTCTATAATATTTAAGGGTTTGATCTTATGATATGCTCATATGCTATTTTGAGCTGGCTAATATCAGATAATAGATAAAGGAACCACATGTGAGACATGATGGCTTGAGCGTCGGACTGTTGCTATCAACTAAATTAATTTCATTGTGTTGAGTTTTTATGTACTTGGCAGAATACATGTTCAAAAGAAAATGCTGCCCTCCATGCTGTAATGGTTACTTCATATACCCAAGGTCATGGGCTCAAACCTGGCAGAGGACGATGGATATTTTTCGGGCGTAAAAATCCTTCGCATGGCTTCCTTTGGAAGGGAAGTAAAGCCGTTGGTCCCATGTCGTAGATTTATGGCACATAAAAGAACCTCAAGCCTGATAGAGAGGCCTCTGAGCAAAATTAAGTGGTCTTTCAAAACACACATCAAATTATATAATGCCCAATGAGTCAAATCAAATTGAATTTAGTCCAAATTAAAACATTAATTTTGGGCGTTATTATAAAAAAGTGATCCAAATTAATACCGGTCATTAATCAGCATATTAAAATAAAGCATTTTGTGCAAACACTAAATTTTTTCCACAATTAATTTTCTAGTAACCTTTTTTGGGGGGGGGTAGTATTTAACGCCCGCTTTAACTACTATATGGCACCGAGTCGGTGGCACTGATGATACATGAATGAAGATGGAGCACCGGTGGAATGTGATGGCGAAGGAAACCGGAGAATCCGGAGAAAACCCGCCCCAGCGCCGCTTCGTCCACTACAAATCTCACATGCGGTCGCTTAGGATCGAACCTGGCCGTCTAGGTGAGAGGCGAGTGGTCTAACCACTCGGCCACGGCGCAGCCCCTTATAGTAACTAGTTTTTCACTTCTACTGAAAACGTTGTCTCTTATGATATATACGTTTTGATTAGTTGCTCCTCATATATGCTCCATTACACGCTATGATTATGCTTTTCTGATGCAAAGACTGCCTGCCTGAGTTGTACGGCCAACAGACTCTTATTCATTAATGTTTCATCATTTCAAGTCAGTGCTACTCGATACTAAGCACTGCTTGATTATGTTGAAATGTTCCAAATTGTGTATACAATTAGCTGCTTCTAAGCTATTATTGCTGGTTGTTTGAACGGCACTGTGGAATAATTATAAACGCGCACAAGCATGCTTAGATATACAATTACGATGTTATAGTTTCGTTATACAAAATACAAAGCAGACGCTGTGGCCTGCAACAGGGCAAAAGTAAGACAGCATATAACGTTAACTCTTGCCAACATCTTTTGCTAATATACGAGTTTGTGGTGTATTTCGTTTACGTTTCGTTGAAAACAAAGTTTCTCCTATATTTGTTGCGCGGATGATTGAGATTTTAAATGGGCTCATCCCTCGGCTACCTTTGTCGCCATTCTGCATTTACGGCTTTCGGCCTCAATTGTTTACTCTTTGTATAAAACTTCTCTCGGGCACATCTTGCTGCTTAGGGCCCCCAACATTGAGTTACACTTAAGAGCGCGCAAAAAAAAACGTGGCATGCAAGTAAAGTAGTTTACCGAAAGCAACTGAAGTATTCATAGCATCGTCACAAAATTAGTTATGGCAATGCACGCAACGCTAAATGAACTACCAACATTAGAAACGTGTATTCTTGATGCTAGCTGTTCCAACATAATAAGTAACACACCTTGTTTATGCATATTTCACTTTTATTTCCCCATATACCTGGTCTTACCATAAATACTATTACAGGGTTATTAATGAACTTCAGGCAAAGTGTTACAAGATATCCGGATTTTAGTTTTATGAGTGCTTTTTAAATGTATTTCTAACGCAAGGCACTGACCGCTTCTCAAAATGACCTCTTCTGCTCTCACATAGTCCGTAAGTCTCTGAGGTCATATCAATTGTGGCACGCAAGGTCTCATGGAAAACTCTGCCACTGCCTTCATGAGAGATCCCTTTAGATTCTTGATTTTAGGGTTCTCTTCCTGCAGATCATGTTCTCAAACACTAACGATATCTTGTTGAAGTCTGCACTACTAATAACTGGAGAAAGTCCAATGCATTGCTTTTAAGCCACCCATGTTGTTTTTGTGTTGTGAGATGACGCTGAGTCCTGCTGGAAATTCCATATCTCATTTTGAACAGTGTTACTCAGAGACTTCATTCCAGGAGCGTCTCCTGATACACCTTGACTGATGTTTTCACTCCTATTTCACATAAGTGGAGCTCGGTTGCACCATTGCATGCCAGTTCTTACCAAATCATGACTGACGATGGTGGCTTCTGAAGATCCTTGGAGCTTCCCATGATGATGAGGCATACATAAACCCTATCATTTTGGTGGATGAAAGACTTTAACCTTTTGAGGATCTTTTAGTCTTGTGTATAGAATATTTCTATGCCCATTGTCTGCATGATGCTGAAGCAGCCATTTACAATTTTGTTTCCTCTGGAGCTTATGCTATGGAGTGAGAAAGTGAGCTGTACTTTGCCTATAAAACCCTTCTCCTAGTTCACCTCTGAGCATGCAAAAAATGGTCATCTTTGAATTTGAGCTGCCACAGCGTTGATTCAGTGTTTGGTCCTTATATTGTGGTTGGCTCTACCCCTATGCAGTCATCAATGAATCTATTAATGGTCTTACAAACTTCTGGGCCACGCCATGGCCAAGTGGTTAGATCATTTGCCTCTCACCTAGACAGCCTGGGTTCGATCCCAAGTGCCCACACATGAGGTTTTTGGTGGACAAAGTGGCACAGGGGTAGGTTTTCTCCAAATTCTCCGGCTTCCCCCGCCATCGCATTCCACCAGTGCTCCATCTTCATTTCACACATCACCAGTGTTATCACCTGTGGTGCCACAAGTAGTAAAAGAAGTCATTAAACGCTACTACCACTACCATTTTGCTGGTCTTGAACTTTTTCAGAATTGTGAAAATTATAGGTGACTTTTACACTGTGTAAAAGGCTGTCACTTCCATACTGTTTTCATAATCACCCCACTCTACACTAAAAAAACTCTTATCTAGAATATGCAAAATTTCATAAGATGAAATTATTTAATATTTCCCAGATACCTTTTTTTTTTAATGGTCTCCTTTTGGTTTTAAAAGATTTTTATATGAATGTACTCTGTTTATAATGCGTTATATATAATAACCAAATTAGTTATAGGTTTTCTAATGAAAAATGAGTCTTATTAAACCCTAATGTAAAATAGGTCAATTTATGCTCTATAAGATTAAATTATATTACTAGTTGGTACACAAAATATTAAAATTTGGAGAGTATGAGGTCAGGAATAAAATACATCAAAACTTAAGAATCCAGGGCTTGCTTATGACCATACACTTGCTCTTCACTTATTTCTCGTTGTTCTGCTGTTCATTGTATGATTGTTTCTCCACAGTTTGGCATCATTTGGTGCAACAGTTCTGAAATGGATATTAAAATAGAAGTTAAAGAATTGGATCCTCTCTTGGATGATGTATCCTCACAGAATGAGAGAGAGTTCTGTACCAGAAATGTTGCTATGAAGCCAAACAGTGATGCTGTGCTGCTTGTCAATGATCGTGATGTGGCAACCAAAACAAAAATTAAACCGGAGACTGCTTATCTAGGAGTTTGTTTACAGAATGAAGGAGAATATGTTGCCAAACATGACATAAAGCAGACTAATTCTGAAACTGTTACATTTAGCAACAATAGTGAGATAGATACTGAAAGAGAAGTTGGTTCACAAAAAGTGGGAGAATTTCTTCCGGTGGATCTATTAATAAAGGCTAAGAAATACAACAATATTCATAAAATGGGTAGCAAAATAGAAATGAAAGAAGAACCTTGGTGGCGAGCAACCAACATTTCTTCCGTTTGTGATGATGTCAAGGTAAGTTTTGTAGAAATTTAATGCAGTTAGGAATTTTATTTAATATGTGCTTAATACGAGGGCCGTTCAGAAAGTAGCCTCCGGTTGATTGCAAGAAATTCACCAAGTTAAATAAAAATATTTTAATATATACATCTTACAACTACATCTTTGCACTATTTTTCTACATAGTTTCCATAACGATTGAGGCACTTATCGTATCTGTTCACAAGCTTTGAAATTCCTTCTGCATAAAAATCACCCGCTTGTGCCTGGAGCCAGCCTGTGACCGCATCTTTGAGCTCTTCGTCGTCATCAAACCGCTGGGACACGAGCCATTTCTTCATATGCATGAAGAGGTGATAATCGCTTGGCGCCAGATCTGGGCTGTAAGGTGGATGGTTGACAACATCCCAGTTGAAGAACTCAAGAAGGGCTGTTGTTCTGCGAGCAGAGTGAGGACGGGCGTTATCGTGCAAAAAAAAAACGATACCGGAAGTCAGCATACCACGGCGTTTGTTCTGTATAGCCCGTCGTAATTGTTTTAGTGTTTCACAGTATACGTCTTGATTAATGGTCGTCCCACGTTCCATGAATTCAACCAACAACACCCCTTTTGCATCCCAAAACACCGTTGCCATCAATTTTCGGGCAGAAAAATCTTGCCGGGCTTTTATTGGTTTGGTAGGCGAATTTGAATGTGCCCACATTTTTTATTGTTCTTTTGCCTCAGGGTTCACGTACTTAATCCAGGTTTCGTCCCCGGTCACAATTCTGTTTAACAATGGTTCACCTTCGGCCTCATAACGTGACAGAAAGTCTAATGCAGAGGCCATTCTTTGAGTTTTGTGGTGGTCGGTAAGAATTTTGGGCACCCATCGTGCACAGAACTTACGGTAACCCAATCTTGCTGTCACTATCTCGTACAAGAGAGTCTTAGAAATCTGTGGAAAATCAGTAGACAACTCCGACATTGTGAAACGTCGGTTTTCACGAACTTTTGCATCAACTGTCTGAACGAGTTCGTCCGTGACCAATGATGGTCTACCACTCCTCTTCATCATGAACGTTTTCTCGTCCACTTTTAAATAAACGTACCCATTCACGGACCACTCCTTCACTCATAACTCTTGGTCCGTACACGGCACAAAGCTCACGATGAATAGCTGCTGCAGAATATCCTTTGGCTGTAAAAAACCTTATAACAGCACGCACTTCACATTTGGCGGGGTTTTCTATTGCAGTACACATTTCAAATGGCCACAAACACTAAACTAGGCAGGTACGACTTTCACTCGACCACGGCTTGATGCCGACTGACCTGCTGAGTGCGTGAATGCACAGATGGCGTCGCTACTCCCCCCACTACCCGCACTGTGACCGATCGGAGGTTACTTTCTGAACGGCCCTCATATTTAAAAATAATTATATATTTCAAGATGAATAAGGATAAGGTATAATTTTTTAATTTGTATAGTATTTAATAGATAGTGTAGATAAATGGCTGAAAGTAATGGTGGAGATCATGCGTGAAAATCACTGTATTCATCTAAATATAAGAGGACCCCCATTTTTCAGAACTTAATTTTGGAATTTAGCATACCATCTACATAAGATATGTTTAAAAGACAGACATGTAAAAAGAAGAATTTCTAAATTGAGTTTAAAGTTTTGTCATATATTTTAAACAAACCAATGGACACTTAAGCTGATTAAGACTTTATTCATTTGCTTGTATTTAATTTAAATTTGCATGGAAATTCACGTTCTGAGCAGTTAGCAGAGAGGGAGGTGTGGAAATGTATGGTATGTGTGTGATACAATATACAGCAGCGGCGGCACAACTGTAACGACGATGGTGGATATGATTTTGTTTTTAGATAATATAACACATTGTAAATGTTTTTACCTAATTTGAATATGTGCAGAAATTAATATAGTGAGAGGGGGAACAAAATGTACAGTATATGTGATGATAGAATGTGACAGCAATGGGGCGGTAGCATAACAGTAATGACGATGATATGATTTTGGATTTTGACAGCATACTTAATATAACACATCATAAATGTTTTTATCTTATTTGAATTTATGCAGAAATTCACAATGTGAGCATAGAGACAGAGATACTTAATATAATAAATCGTAAAGCATTTTACCTGGTTCGAATTTGTGCACACATTCTTATTGTGGTATATGTTTGGCCTGAGGAGGAGAAATGCACAGCTAACCTCGTTCTTTCCACTTGACTGTTGTCTTCCAATACAACATTACATGCAACCACTGATGTGAAAGGAAATCCTGTAATTTTATTTTAATCTTGGAGAGTAATCTTTTTTCTAATGAGAACGTCTTTAGACTCCTTAATAGGTAATTTTTGACATGAAATAAAATGCTCAAAGCCATCACATACATCACGACCTTGCCTCAGGCTTCACATCTGCCGTAGCTGCGAAGTTGAAACTTACTTTTTCCCTGTATGGTAATTGGAAAACATATATCACGAATATAAGATCACCTCCAGTTCTGAAAAATAATATTTTGGAAAACATCATTGTCTTGTATTTGGATAAATATAGTATAAGAGATTTGTAGGAAGCTTGGTTGAAATCATAGTCCACCTCATTTAATCCTTACACCTGCTTAAGGACTGTACTGAAGATTTTCATGCAGAATTCTTCAGATAGTCATGTGGCTTGCCTTTTCCTTTAATGAATACATCATATTTTATTTGATGGGTCTGCAGCCACATCACAAAGAACTCGTTCTTCACAGTTAATGCTTTGTACTTTTATTGATCTCCTAACAACAAAACCTCCCCTCAAATGAGAGGCAGTAGACAATTACCCTTGATCTGAACTAGAACCACCATTTAGCCATCAGCCAACCATTTAGGGATAGTCTGCTTCAAGCATATTATTACAAGAGGACTGGAACCTGATAAAAGGGATGATCATTTTAATCAAAGTCAGATAGCGCATTATTTGATTTAAATCAGCTGGGCCTGACTTAGTCTTTCCCACACTGCTACAACCAGAAATTAATTCCATCAAGTTCCGGCTTTGCTGAATTTATAGAAGTTTTATGGCGTTTAGCCATGTTCCACCAGCGTGTAAGTGATACTTAAACATAAACCTGGGCATCCAAACTACACAGAGGCAAAGAATATCCAATCTTCCTTTTTCTTAAATGATTATACAGTTTAGCTGATAGATAATTAAGGGACAGTGTACTGGGGAATAACCATCCACACAGAGACCAATTTTGTTATCTTTCTGGGAAATGTATGAAAACAGTACTTCATCATGCAGTGTCAGACGTAGAAAAGTTGCTAGCATTCAAAGAGATTGCAATTGGTGCATATTTTGATTTGTCAGGTGCCTTTGATTAAGACTTCCTGTGATGTAATATAGAAAGATCTTGAAGAACATGATGCACCACTGATTTTCGAAGACAACTACATTTTATTTTAGTTCTTAGGAAGCTGTAATTGAGCATTGGGGGGGGGGGATGTCCTATTCTTTCTGCTGCTAGGGACTGCTCGAAGTCAGAAGTCTTCTCATCCAAGCTTTGGAACCTGTAGGTAAATGGACTGCATTGGTAACTCAATGATGTGGTTTTCAGGATTTGTTGAAGATATTATAATTATTGTCAAAGGGAAATTTCCTAACACTGTTGCTAAGTTGCTTCAGCTGCACTCAACAAAGTTGAGATGAAATGTGATAGAACCAGAATTGATGTCACTCCAAGTAAAACAGTGCAGTCTTCACCAGAGTAAAAAGTATCAGGACCATAAAGGAACCTGCTGGTGTAAAATTAAACCATATTCATCAGAAATCAAATACTGCAACAAAACTGCTCTTTACTCATACAAATAACCACTGAAACTGACTCAATTGCTGCAAGCTGTTCATTTCCGGGGCTCATTTTCTGCTTTTTATACTGTCAATGATGTGACAGGAAACTTCCACCTGCACTTCCACGTGTAAACCACTACAGGTGTCACGAATTCAATACAGGTGCAACAATCAGAGATTCAATATAAAGTACTCACTGACTGCATGTGTCCACTCAGGCAGATGTAACAATGCTTGACAGTAATCAACAATGATTTTTGAAGCAGCCCCTTACACATGTACAGCAATCATGACAGCAAGGCATAGTCACATTACCATAGTCTTGTGTTAGGCAAGAAAATTACTTGGAAAGACTTTGCATAGTTGCCAAAGCTTACAGGGTCTTTGGACCTGTGGAAGTTGGGGACTAAAACCCGTGAGATGTACCATAATGGTTAGACCCCTTTTCTCTTTTGTTACATTATACTGTTGGCCAAGAGGTGCAACAATGAACTTAAGGTGGGTCACCCAAGGCAACCGCATTGGGATTTATGGTAGACAACACTGCACTAGGTGGGTTTTCTCCGAGTTCTGTAGTTTCCCCTGCCATCACATTACACCGGTGCTCCATCTTCATTCCATGTATCAGAGGATACATGGAATGAAACATAAGTATATGTTATAAATTTCTATATTCTTTGAAAGCTATGTTGCTTTTGTGATATTAACCTACTATGGGACATGTCCACAGGCAACAACCAGGGTTTTCTCCAGTTCCAGTTCCCTCCACTATCGCATTCCACATATCATCAGTGTCATCGCCTGCAGTGATGCAAGTAGTAAAAGCGGGTGTTAAACATCATCCCAAAAAATATCATACCATTCATAAGCTGACAGTGCTTCCAGAATTGCTTCTTTATGCATACAATGCACCTTATGTTACTACGTGAATGCTTCCCCTACAAAATGTGCACACAAATTCTTGTGTTTATATTGAGATAATTTTGGGTAGGGGTTTAACTCTTTGTATGAGAGTGTTACACTAGTAAATGTTTCATGCTAAAGAAAGCTGCATGAGTATTTTTGTAAATAGATGGCTGATTGAATTACAGATTCTGATTTATCTTTGCTGAACTTCCTTTAGCCCATTTTCTGTTCTTTGAATCAAACTATTTATTCAGATGTAAGTACTCTCCATCCTTCAAATACTGAAAGTTAATATTGTTTAGATCAATTAAAAGTAAAAAATGTAATCAATAACACAAGATGAATGAACTCAACCACCAATGAGCAGTCACTATCTGGTTGACAATGGAGAAAAGTAGTCTCCGAAAAGTGCTCCAGGAAATTTAAAAAGTGTTTTTTTTTTTTTCAGTGTCATTAATTAACACTGTTTTATGCTTTGAACATTCTCCATTGCTAGTGTTTTCTTTCACCCCCATTACATGGTGTATGAAACTTTATATAGCAATTTACAAATAAATCAACCTGTTAGTTAATAGACAACTATGTAGGAATATTTGATTAATGCTGTATATATATACTCTGTTTAACAGTTCATTTGCATTATTCTGTTACAGGATGGAGACTTAACACCAGTAAAATTGCCAAGGTAAGACTGGTGATGTTACAATGAGAAGCCTACTTTACTGGTAGTACTGTAACTACTGCCTCCCTATGTGCTATGGTTAGTGAATCTGTTTCAAAGATTAATGTGATAAATTGAATGTCAGGTAACTTTAAGCTCTATGCTCCTGAGATCATTCAATCTTTCACTCATTTCATTCATTGTCAAATGGGATCTAGCTGGTTAAAGGGCATAAACAGTCAAACAAAGACAGAAATTAGTGATACTAATTTTATAAAGAGATGTAGCTTGCATGTATACATGTACGTAGAAACAATTAAAAAGCCAACTTTCATGATATTTTCATCATTGAAAACACCTATTCTTTTTCATAAATTTGAGCTTCAAAATGCTTTCTAATAGCAATTCAAGGTTTTTAAAAACCTAACAAGAATGTTCGAAGCTTGTTGAAGATGCCTTGGAGTAACTCCACAAAGAGTGCATATAGAAACAGAAGCCTTTTAGATTATATACATAGATAGCCATTTTGTAACAATTAAACAGAAGACAGAACCTAAAAAGGGATAGTTGATTCTTTTTGCAATAGTACAAATTTTCTTTATATTTATTATTTTATTGCTATTTTAAAGCATTGGTGTGCATATGTGTGTGTCAGAAAATCTGAATAAATTTTATTCTGATTCTATAGATATATACACTGTAGATTCTGGATGCCGAAACCTCCTAATTGTGTGTAATTAAGGTTTGCTGGATTTTATCTTGCAGTCAAATTCATTAGTAGTGTATGTGTGGGGGGGGGGGAATTTTGTCCATTGTGACATCCAATATAATATAAATGGGTGGTAAATAATGAATGTTAATATGGGAAATGTGTAATAAAATTTGCTTAGAAGCTCTTGGGTTATGAATTCGTTTTAACTTGTAACTGTCTTACAACATACCAGAGTTTATTTTCTGTCTCTTTTCATAGTCCCCTATTGTCCAGAATTTACCAGATTCCAGAAAACAAACTTTCTCAAAGAGTGGCCAATCAAAGCCTCTTCCTAAGCTTGGCTGACTATGCTATCCTGGTTTCCTTTCTCAAATCTACACTCTATACCTTCATCTAAAGCTTGGCTGACTATCATGTTGAGTTTGCCCTAATACTAATAAATTAAAGAGAGAAACTTTATATGTGCCTGTGTATGCATGTGTGCATTCAGACATACTAGGTGCATTATCCAAAGCAATTAACTTGGTGGCCTGAAAGTACAGCTTTGCCTCCATTTCCTGTGCAAGGTTCATCCACAGAGTAAGCTCTGATCATGCCCAGAGATGCCATGACTAGTCAGATAAGAATGTGCAGGCCAGTAATAAGAGGTATGTGGGAATAACACAGTGCAGTTTCAGTTTTGTGATGACAGTGGTTACTGCACAGTGCGAGAGACAATGTGTGCCATTAACAGTGATGTTTGTGCATTTATCCAATTTTTGTGTGCTCAGAATCAATCACCAGCAAGGATCCATTGCCAAATATGCCATATTATAGATACATTATAGACATAATGTTATGAGTGACAGTATGGTCTGACAATGGTGGTGCAGACAATTCACTATAGGATGGTTCCTCTAATGTATGGCTCTTTGCTAGTTGCGGCTTTTGTTATGCATATCCTATGGTAGTTATTCATTCCCCTAATATTATATGCATAATAGTTTTTGTTTGTCACAGCTATACTCATTCTTTTTAATTAACAATATTAGTCTGAATACATATAATGATACTATTATTAAAATGTTTCCATTTTTAAATATTTTGTTTATGGATTGTCAACTCTTTAAGTTAAATAAAACATCTTAGGCTTTTTTTCTGAATCACAAGTACTCTACTTAAATATTCTATAGATGTTCCACCCTAAAATTTCTATCCCATATTCAATAAGTGAATGTGTCATTCCACAATAAACTGATTTTATTGCTTCATTGTCTTATGATTAGCTAACTTCCTCAGTAAGTACAATGAAGGGTTTAACTTCTTGCAAAGATCATCTACACGTTCATAGTGGGTTAGGTTTTCATCAACAGTAATCTCAAGGAATTTTGTGCTGTTCACTTGTGCAATATGTATCTCTTTATATTCTATTTTGCATATATTTTCCTGCTACCTTAATAGAAATAGAATGCATTTTGTTTTATCAACATTGAACTTCAGTTGGACAGATTTCAAATAGTCGGATACTTTAATAGGGATGATGTAGCTTTAGTTTCAAGTTGATTTGTCTTGATCTGAACATACAAATGAGGTGTCATCAGCATAGAAAATAAAATTATGGTCAGGGAGAGTGGCATATCATTTAAATAAATTAAGAATAGAAGAAGACCTAAAATTGATGCTTGTTAGCCTCCTGTTTTAACCAGATCATACATTGATTTATACTTGAGCAATTTCTATTCTTCCAATATACTACACACCCTCAAGATTTGGTTTTATAGTCACAGTGCAGCATCAACAAAGGTGGTGGAGAGCAACAGGGCATACAATGACCCAAAAATGGGCCAATGCACCATTAAAGAAGAAGAAAATATGCAATGAAACAATTTTTATATACATCCGTATAATAATAAAATCACCCAATAATTGGCATAACTATGTGAATATTACCTGGATACTAAGTATTTACAATCCGTTCGAGGTTGGAGAGGGGGAGAATTGTGTTCAAATCCCTGTGGCATTGAGTTTCACCTGGTTCTGAACATTGTTGGGTTGTTGTTCATAACCAATTTGCTAAATTAAATTTAATACAGAATTAATTTAAATAGCTGCCAAGGCAAACCTGAAAGCTGGTGCAGTTCTTGCATGCAACACACATTGCTTGCATTGTCAGAAACTTAGACTGGTTGTACTATTAAGGTGTTTCTCTTTTAAAAAGATTTTATTAATTCAAAATGATTAAGATATCTTGACCAATAAACAATATCTTGCACTGCGTGAAGAATTTGCAATTATTGTGGCTGATTAACAAGCTATGATTCTCTTTTCAGAATTAAATAGCCTTTCAGTATTTGATTATTATACCTAATGTATCCATCATTTCAGACTATGCCCAGAAGCAGTTTCCAGTGCCAAGAGTGGTGATTCACTATTGCCCTCTGCTGAAGCCTATGGAAAAAGTAGCAACTCTAGTTATGGAAAGGCATGTTCTGAAACTGAAAGTCAAAAAAGTCATGTTGCAAAATTACCTGTAGAAAAGCATGAACAATCTATTGAATATAATGATGTAGGAGAAAATAACAGTAAGGCTTTAATGATTCATAATGATGATACATCACATATGATACATGAAGTTACACAGTCTCAGACATGTGAAATATGTGAGAAGAGTTTTCCTCAGTTATCAGACTTAAAGAAGCACAATTTGATTCACAAAGGTGAAAAGCCTCACAAATGTGGAATTTGTGACAAGAAGTTTACTCGGTTCTCACATTTGAAACTACACCATTTGATACACGAGGGTAAAAAGCCTTACAAGTGTGAAATTTGTGATAAGAACTTCGCTCTGTTATCCTATTTGAAAGCACATACTTTGATTCATGAGGGTAGAAGATCACACAAGTGTGAAATCTGTGGTAAGAGCTTTACTCATTTGCGTGATTTGAAAAGACATAATTTGATACATGAGGGTAACAAGCCTCATAACTGTGAAGTTTGTGACAAGAAGTTTATTCGCTTGTCACATTTAAAACGGCATATTTTGATACATGAGGGTAATAGGCCTCACAGGTGTCAAATTTGTGACAAGACCTTTACACGGTTGGCTCATTTGAAACGTCATAATTTTATACATGAGGGTGAAAAGCCTCACAAGTGTGAAATTTGTGAGAAGAGTTTTACTCAGTTATATTATTTGAAATTGCATAACTTGATACACAAGGGTAAAGAATTTCTCAAGTGTGACATATGTGAACAGACCTTTACTCAAGTGTCCAATTTGAAAAGGCACAATCTGATGGTACATGAGGGTAAGAAGCCCTATAAGTGTAAAATTTGTGAGAAGAGTTTTACTCGATTGTCATCTTTGAAAGCACATAATTTGATGCACGAGGGTAAAAAGCCTTTTAAATGTGAAATTTGTGAGAAGAGCTTTACTCAGTTATCAGCTTTGAAAGTACATAATTTGATACATGAAGATAAAAAGCCTCATAAGTGTGAAATTTGTGAGAAGAGGTTTTCTTTTTTATCACATTTGAAGTCACATAATTTGATACATGCAGGTAAAAAGCCTCATAAGTGTGAAATTTGTGACAAGAGCTTTTTTAGGTTGTCAGAAATGAAGAGGCATAAAATAATACATGAGGGTAAAAATCCTCAAAAGTCACAAGTTTGAAATTTGTGGCAAAACAATCTATTGAGTTGCCAAGTTTG
This sequence comes from Hymenopus coronatus, assembly GCA_030762935.1. Classification (NCBI taxonomy): domain Eukaryota; kingdom Metazoa; phylum Arthropoda; class Insecta; order Mantodea; family Hymenopodidae; genus Hymenopus; species Hymenopus coronatus. The sequence continues at coordinate 28,094,767 of CM060899.1, read as the reverse complement.
AAACGACATACATCTATACATCATGTTAAAAGTTATATTGCCAAGTGAGAATAGTATAATTTCTTGATTCCTGATTACCATAAAACCATGCAAATGCAACATTATTTTCTCTGAGGAGAAATGTTCTTTTGTATATTTTGAAAATATATAAATTGATTCTTGAAGGACGAAACTCATACATTTATAAGGGAAACAGTGATTTGTCATAATGTATGACATAATATAACTAGTAAGAAAAAATGAGTATACAGATATGACAAACAAAGACCTTAGTAGAGTTTTAGAACACAATTTCCTTCATGAAGGCAAAAACTTGTAAATGTTTAAGCTTGTCATTTATTTCTTGTAAAATTTCTTTGCTTTAAAGCTCAGTGTTCAACTGTAAGGAAGAGTTTGTGTGATTGCTCCACTGGTTGCATACTGAACTAAGTTCAGAAAAGTAGCAGATGATACTTCACTCTGCTTTATTATTAAATACTGGTGCTAGGAATTATAAGATTTACTGTAAATTAATTCTTTATTCATTTCAATATATTACTTCAGAAAAACTGCTTTATAAACCAGTTTACTGTTAAGTTTTGTGTACATATTTTAAGATAATTAAACTGACAGTTACTTATTGATTGATTAATTATGTTTTTAGCTCGTTGCTGCATTCTTATTTTGTTTTAATCTATACTGCTATGGTTGATGCTGCTAGTTTGCACATTATAGTGTAAGTTTCACTTGCTGAAACTCCAAAATTTGCTTATAGGATAATTGGCAAGCGGTTCACCAAGCACACAAAATGATTAAGTTTCACTTGTGAGAGCAGTAATTTGGTATACAGCATTGTGTCCTAAACAGTTATGTTTCTTTGTAAACTAATCAATTTATAGGATAAGTAGAGTTGTAACCTGAAAAATTTAATGTTACAAACCCATATACTTGGATTTGAACCATAGATCTCCTGGTGTACATCCATTGCTCTAACCATTATATGGTCAATTGCTGGCTAACCTTCCATTGGTTGCTAGAGAGCTAAGAGACCCCTAGCATTATTTAAATGTTATGACATTTTAAGAAATGCACCTATGCAATTGTCTAATTAGGATATATAATATAACACTTTATACAAAAAACTAACTACAACAGCAATATTGGCAGTTTATTTATTTGCCTCCTACAATGAATAACCACAGATATGTGTCACACAGGTTAATTGGACCTTGCATACTTTCTCCTGTTGTTTTGTAATTTTTACCACCTGTTAAGTATTTCAGATATTATTTCTAGGGTTACATTTATAGAAACAAAAAAATGCGCCACATGGCAAGGAATTACTGAAAATGCTGGTCTTAGCTTTGCTCTTGCAATAGTTAGTAAAAGAGAGTATGAAATATATTTAGTGACTGACAAAATATGAAGCAAATAGCTCACAATAGATTATGTACTCAAAACACACCATCCACATTGAAAAGGAAACGATCTGAATTCTACAATAAAGAAGAAACAGCTGGAAAACTAAATCTACATGTTATAAATGCAGCAATCCCCTCTGAGCAAACAGGTCAAAATTGTTTTTGAGAGTTGCTTACTCAGGGAAAGAAGGAAGAGGTAGGGAATGAATAACAAAACTTTTCAAATTAGGTATAGGCTGAAAATTTGAATAATCTAATTTACATGTTTTCTTTTATACAAGCTATAATGGATTCATATTATGTTTAAGCTAGTATTTTTATATAGTAAGACAATAAAAAAACATGTATTTTTAGCATAAATAAATCCATATTTAAAAAAATGAAATACAAACATAGAATGCAAGTCTACTAGGCCCCATGTGACCACTATAAAAAGAACTTTTGAAAAATAGCATAATTCCCCACTTTGCAACTTAAGGCACAAAAAAAATCTGTAATTTCTGACAGGAATAATTGTTCTAAACAAGACTCACATGTTGAATTTTCTTCTAGATCTCTTATTAGCTAGCCAGGAACCAAAACTATAGATGACTACTGCATTATGATGGCTTTCTTTGAAAATCACAAGTTTAAAAAAAGAACAATATATAAGAAATAAGTAATGTACTGCATATGTATGTTCCACAAAACCTTTGAGCCATGAGTTTGATTACTTTCCAATTTTGCATGACTAGGCTAGACAAAAAATACAGTAGTTGGTGATCCCAAAATGCTAACCCTTCTCTTAAGCTTGCTTAACTCTTTAATTGCTTTGCACCTTTTATGAATTAAAGGTTCAAAAATAATAAAAAAGGTAAAATACATCAGAATAGTGTAGTGTTTTTTAATCTTACCTCTGTCGGTTCTGTGAGTAAATGTAGAAAACACACACACACTCTCTCTCTCTCCCTCTCCCCCTCTCTATCGTGGGATACCCTATTGTGCATGTCTTTTGTGCAGTGTAGTGTTTTTTCATCTTTATTAGTCCTGTTTTGCATACCGTAAAGTGATCTGTCTGTCTTTTAGTGTTGTCATTGTTAAGCCAATAAGTATTGTCTGTCCAGTTAACATAGATATTGTGGTATTGTTATATCATGTCTATGTTCCTTGCGATTTGTTATTAAGCATAAAGCAGATTATTAGTGTAGACTTGGGGGTCACCAGTGATGTAGTGTTGAGGTGAGTTTGTGATATTGAGATTCTGCCCTGTAGCTGTAATCACCAAATGTGTGTACGGCTTGCTTTGTAAGTTTCAGCTCATTGTTGGCACTTTTGTTACACATGTGTGTTAATGATCACCTGTGTCACAAGTTCTTTTGACATCACAGCTGTGATTGTTATACCTCTGCAAGTGGACACATGTTCTTTTGGAAGCTGGTCACTATGTGAAACAATTGATATTTGGTGCACTTTGCATGGTCCTATTGAGAAAAGTTAAGTAGTTTAAAATTGAAACAAATATCTAGGTATATCTCAAAAACAATCAACTACACAAGAAAAGCATTTATGACATGGATTGTCTGTTTAAACGACATCTACAGCTTTTGTATAGTTAGCTTTTGACAGCGTAACTGTTATTCAAAACTCATCCAGAATGAAGAGGTTTTCAGTGGCTATTTCCAGAAAATTCTAAATATAGTTTTTTATTTATGTTGTAAATATCTTTAATACACAGTATTTCAATCAAAACATTTAAGAGCCATTTTTGAGAAAACCAACATTTTCAAAAAATTTTCCAAGTAAAGGTTAATCTGTGGTGGGGGAGGGGGGGTTCTTTAAAATTTTAGGGTTGCTTGGAAGATAGTAATACCAAAGACCAAATTTGGTATTTAATGGTCTTTTCATTTTTGAGCTGCTGTTCACAGATACACACACACATACATACATACATGGACCTCCACCCCTCATGTAAAATAATTGTAGCATTTTAAGACTAAACAGTACCCGGCCACACAATAGCCGAGTGGATAGACCACTTCTCACTTAGACAGCCCGAATTTGATCCTAAGTGACCGAATCTGAGATTTGTGGTGGACAAAGTGGGCTGGGGCAGGTTTTCTCTGGTTTCCCCCAACATCGCATTCCATGGGTGCCTCATCTTCATTCCATGTATCACCAGTGTCACGTCTGCGATGCCTCAAGTAGTAAAAGCAGGCATTAATCACTACAAAAAAAAAAAATATTGCCTAAACCACCTCTTATACAGTGTATAATATTGGACTCCATTGAGCACTGTTTAGTGGTAAACATAATTGTTGCAATGAGTTAATGTCTTCACAATCTGAATATAGTGGAAAAGGCTGCATAACATAGCCTATGGATGTCTTTTAGGAGGGGAGTGTAGCAGACAGTCAAAAGCCGCGGCTGCGGACAGGACGTAACAACGGGATGTGCTAAGCTAAACCCCGATCAACCATGGCATAATCGAAGGATCTGTCAGGCCTAAATCTACACGACTTATAATTAAGGGAGATAACTGTAGGTCTTGTGGGTCAAGCACAATTCTAACGCAGTTTCCGCATGCCTTGGTCAACCTTTGTGCATTGGGGCGTAGTAGGAGACGGGAACGGAACTGACGACGGTAGGAGAGGAAATGGGAATTTATACAGGTCTATCAAGCGTGAGAAACACTACATAAGTTATAGTTCGGTGTAACAGTGACGCACATTTTTAAAACGATATATGCTCACTTAAAGAAAACACTGTGTAACGCCGAATATTTCAACAATTGACCTACTATTATTATATATCGACACTTTCATAGCTTGGCCACGTTGATTTACTGCAATTTTTTACGCTCTTAGCACACCACGCACTTAATAATGGCGTTACTAAACCGTGTATAATGAATTTGCCGTATATAAGTGAAGTTGCAGTGAGAGATAGGAGATGGACAATTTGAGTTCGTCGGTGCAACATTTTCTGCTTTATGTATTCCTTACTCCCTCAGAACCATACTGGATATAATCACCTGAATAGTATATATTTTGCAAGTAAAACATTAGTTCCTAGATTTGGAATTACTACCCGATTTATTCATAAATTACAAATTCTACATACAATTCATTAGCTATGTTTACATTAACTCCAAATAGGTCACTTAATGTTTGGTCCATTATACACCAGAGCACAGATCACCTACAAAGTTAATTTGTGTTAACACGAATGGTACATTAGACAAACGCAAATACACTCTGTTTCTTTTAAGTTTTACAGCTTAGCTACAATTTGTAATTAGTCACTTTGACAATAAAATTCCGCAATTTTATGCTTTTTATGGACTGTGCGATCCTAGCGGTGGTAAGGGAAGAGATTAAGAGATTATCTAGTAAGCAATGGTTGAACCTTACTTGAAGACACAATAAAAATATTCATAATGAGTCTTACAGTACCGATCGATTCCCCTCTTGAATGCTTGCATGCTCGCATTCGATAAACAATAAACTGTAGTAATTGTTATATGTTAACAAACAGCTCAAAGGTTATTGTGGTTGTTTTTCATTAGGATTTAATTTTTCTGCACCTGGAGAAAAAGTTGAGAAAGAAAGTGATAAGAATATCCACCACAGCATCAGCTACTAAGGTTAGAATGACATTTATTTGAAATAGATAATGGAAGTGTATAATAATATTCAAATGAAGACTTTATTGCACATTAAATGTTATCCCCGGAAATGCTGCTTTACCTGTAACCGTATTAGTGACTACGCTGCTCATAAGCAAGAGCCGTAAATATGTGCACGAAAAATACTGCAACTAACAGCAAAGCGTATCCTAGTGAAATTTCCTTAAACAACATCATCAGCCGTGGGATAGGGGTAACATGCTAACCTCTAGTTGGTCCGGTGGCGTAGGTTTAATACAAAAAGATTGATGATAAATAGATTCTAAGCACAATTCAGCGATCTTTCACGCCCAGTATCTAATGGGACGCTAAGAACCGCAGCATTTAAAGAGCATTCCTAAACAAAATTTAATTTAATTGCTAACCTCTAGCTCCCGAAGTCGCGGGTTTCATACCCGGCGGAAGGCGATAGATGAACCCTTAAGCACCGATCAAAATCATCATCATTTTTATTTCAATTTATTTATTTGAGAAAATTCCCTTATACCTAGGCTCGGTCTGGAAACAATACAATGTAGATATATTTTCTAGTTCTTGATATTGCATAAGTTTAAAGAGTTGTATTAATTAACATAAGCTATTAAACGTCATAATACTGAACTAAAATATGGAGATAAATACCTATAAACCTCAATAAACAAGCAAGTACAGAAACTACTGAAAGTCATTATAGGGATATAAAATATAAGAATTTATACATACAAGTTAACCATTGCACATTATAATTTAGGCTTCAGCTTAAACTTGGTTTTTTATACTAATAATAAATTTAAGACAAAGGAGACAGGTATTTTACATACTTTATAGATGATCTTTTGTTACTATTTTTTCATCTGATCTGTCTTAAGTAGTCTGCTAGCAAATTAAATGCTTGAATAGCTCCGTACACAATGTTAGGTTTCACAATATTTTGTAGATTTGACTCTTGGAACATAAAACTGATGACTTTTCCTTGTCCTATGGTCATATTTTTCAATATTAGACTGAAAGTTATTATTAGAATTAATAAGCTCATTTTTTTTTTTTTTTTTTTTTTTTGTATGCAAAGCATAATAGTGAATGTGAAATACAAACATGGAATGAATTAATTCTGGTAGTGCTGTACAGTGCTCTATTCGCAGTATTTTGAATACATTTAGCTGTTCTTTGATGTTGAGCTCCATATCAAATTTAAGTGCTGGAAATGACCATGCATTAGAGTGCAATAAATACTCCTTAAGCTCCCATCACCAATTACTTCTTTTAATCTATTTAAGACACTGATGAAAGTACTACTATTGTATAGTTGATATAAGGCCCCCATAATAGATTGGAATTTAAGTATAAGCCCAAGCATTTTATTTGCTATACTCTCTTCTACAGTTTTACCATGTGAACTGATAGTGTATCTGATTTCTGCTTGTATAATAACTTTTTCTTATAAAATAAGATATACTTTATTTTTCTCTATTATATGAGATAATTTGATTACATCACTTACTGATGATTTCAAGAATGCTTTGAATCATGGAAGAAATAATTTCTGAACATTCTCCCTGTGCAAAACAAACTTGTATCATTCACAAATAAGTATAATAATTGTTGTTTTAACTCCAGAGTAAAAACATTATTTACAACCATTAGAAATATAAGTTCAAGTTCCTGTGGAACTCTGTATTTAATTTCTAGCAATGGACCCTAAGTGCTGTTTTCTGTCTGACAGATAGCTACTTAACCAGTTAAGTGCTTGTCCCTTACTCCAGCTTTCTCTAGTTTATGGGTTAGTACTTTATGATCAATAGTGTCAAATGCTTTACATAAATCTATGAATAGTCCTCCAGCTATCAATCAATACCTCATCCAGCTCTTCTTGTAAATATTGTACAATATCTACAGTTGCAGATAAGAGAGCTTGAATTTTGAATAAATCCATATTGTTTTGTTTATTTTTTTTTCAAAGTGCTTTAAGCTTTGCACATATTTTTTAATCTATTGTTTATTGTTTTTGTATAATTTTATCATCATCAACTCATCTGTGGGGGTAATTTGCCTAACCTCTGACTCCTAAGGTTGTAGGTTCAAATTTTGTGGAGGGTGATAGATTTTTTTCTGTGTAAAAATCCATGGTATTGTAACTATAATCGTCAAACATGCCTGAATAACTTGCTTTGATTGTTGGTATACATCATTACACCTGCGTTAGTGGACACTAGTGCCAGCAGCAAGTTCTTTTGACATCAAAACTGTGATTGTTACATATTTGTGAGTGAACAGAGCTTCAGGAAATTTCCTGCCATGGTCGACAGGTATTAAAGGAAAACAGAGCCCTCCCCAGAGTGCAAGTTCAACTGGGAGTGTGTAGAAAGCAGCAGTTGACTTGAGTTTTGACAGGAAATTCATTGCAAGTTGTAGTAATCATTACTGCAGTGAACATCGAAAGGAAACTACCTGGTGGCTAAGCTGTGACAGAGTTGTTAGATCATTTGCCTCTCACCAAGGCGGCATGGGGAACCCCAAGTGGCAGCATGTAGGATTTGTGGTAGAAAAAGTGGCACAGGGGTGGGTTTTCTCCTGGTTATCTAGTTTCCCCTGCCATTGCAATGCACCAGTGCTTCTTCTCATTCCATGTATCATCAGTGTTATTGCCTGTGATGCCATTGAACTAAAAATGAGCATTAAGCACTGTTAAAAAAAAAAAAACTATATGACAGAATTGCTATGATAGCATTGCAGACAGTTATTTGAGAGCAGATTCTGTCCGTAATCAGTTTGTGGATGAAATAAAGAGTTGCTTATTGGCATGAAAATAGGGGAGTGGAGGTGATGCAGTATTTATTTTTATTTATTTATGCTAAGCTTTATACAGGTGAATATGACCCTGGCTCTTTACCGGTCATACTCATATTTTACAATAGTTTATTAATTCTAGTTTATTACACAATTTTTCTATTTACTGTCCATATCCATTTATTTTTCACTTTGCATAAGAATTGTCCAATCTTCTTACTATCTTTTTGAAACATTTCAACTACTGCTACATTTCTATCTATTTTAAACCATTTCTTATTAATATTCTCTTTTCTCCAAATTTCATAAATAAAATGTGTTCCATATCTTCATTTCCGCCACATATAGGACATTGATTTTGTGGAATACCTTTCCTTAAACCTGTTAATCTCCATACTCCTGCTTTCAGCCATGCAATACCTTCTCGCTCCTCTTTATTTGTCACATCAATGTACTTTTCCCTTCGCCATGAGACTTTCATTGGTATTTAGAAAACTAAAGATCTCTTTTCAGTTATTTCACTAAACATTTTTTGTATTTCTATATCCTCAAATCTTTTCCTTGCCAACTTCCAGAAGTTATTCACGTTATTTTCTCTTCTTCTCCACATTTCCCCTAACCCACTACTTTCCGGGTTATTTCTGAGACAGTCTACCCATCCCTTGTTCTTTAAACTTTTCTCTTTATATACTAAACACTGCTTTAACAAATTCCTTTCTTCCAATTTCAATATTCTATGCCAAAATTTCAATGCCCTTTCCATAATCTTTCCCTTACTTGCCACTCTACCCAGCTCTATTTGTGCTACCTGCCTAACAGTTGCATTTGGTAACCCCAGTATTTCTTTGCAAAATTTCCTATACACCTCATCTATGACTTCCCATCCTCCTTCTAATCGCCATGCTTCTATCCCATATAGCATTTTTGCCTCAACCACCATATTGTACACTTTTCCTAACCATCTAATATTTATATTAGGTGCTTTGTATTTGCAACTTCTAATAGCTGATAAAGCTCCTTTTCCTTTTGCCAATGCAAATTTCTTTTGTTTTTCCAATTGCCACCACTATCAATTTTAACTCCTAGATAAATACATTCTCTCACTACCCTGTATTCCTTTCCATTCTCATTCTTCCATTTTTCATACTTGCTCAATTTCCCCCCTTTTTTGAACACTACAATCTGCGTCTTGTCCTGATTCACTTTTAAACTCCACTCTTTACAGTAATTATTTAATGCTTGCAAGGATTGTTTCAAGCCATTCACTGTAATTGCACCTATAACTAGATCATCTGCAAACAGTAATCCTGGAATCTGAATATTATTAATTACTGGCATCGAGCTATTTCTCCCAATTTCTGTTAATACATCATCTATATATAAATTGAATAGGACTGGACTTAACTTACATCCCTGTCTAAGGCCTTTCTCTTGTTGGATTTCTCTTGTTACAACCCCTTCCTCCATTCTTATACAAAAAGTATTTTCCTTATTTAATGCTCTAAGGGCGTCCACCATTTGTTTACTCACTCCTTTAGTCAACAACTTATGCCACAGCAATTGAAGCTCTATCCTATCGTATGCTTTCTCTAAATCCACAAAAGCCATATATAACTTTCCTCTTTTATCTTTCAAGTATTTATCTACCAGTGTTTTTATAATAAATAAATTATCAACTGTCCTCCTCCCTTTTCTAAAGCCCATCTGAAGTTCTGAGAGGATATTATATTCTTCAACCCATGTTTGTATTCTGCTTGCCATAATACCAGTAAAACTTTTTCCTATATTTGATAATAATGCAATGCCTCTATAGTTGTTTGGTTTGTCAACACTACCTTTGCCTTTGTATATTGGATGTATGATTGTTTTCCTCCACTTAGCTGGTATATAACCCTTCACTTTAATTGTGTTAAATAAGTCTACTAAAACCTTAACTCTGTTTATTTCAGTGCACCATTCCTTAAGGAACTCTGTCGGGATTCCATCTATTCCTATTGCTTTATTTCTCTTCATTATTTTTACCTGTTGAATTATTTCTTCACTTCTTATTATATCATCAAGTATATCTACATAGTTATTACCTATTTCCCAATTTCCTATCTCATTTTTACTCTTTTTCTCCCCATACAAATTTTTAAAATATTCCATCCATTCTCCTGGTTTTATACTTGCTTTTGTTACATATTTATTATACATTGATTTCATAACCTTCCATATCTCATTTGCATTATTTTCATATAGGATTCGTATCAAATTATTTTCATATTTTTTCATCCAGCTTGTTTTCTTTTGTTCCAGTAATGAATTATATAAATCCCTCCCTTGCATATACTCTTTCTTTAATTCTATGTATCCTAATTCCCTCCACTTTATGAGCAGCTGTTTGACTTGTCCTTTAGTTACTCTACATTCTTCATCAAACCAGCCCTCATCTCTTTTCTAAACCTTATTTCTCATTTTCATTTCCTCCCCAGCCCTTAGCATAATGATATTTAAGATATCCATAGCACTTTCAATTTCTTGTTCCTTTATCATAAAACTTATTCCACACTGACATATCTGGCCATAATTAGAGTTTAGTGTCTGTGTAAATTATTGCAATACTCTTCCTTCCATTTGTATCTACTGTATTCTTCTATGTTACACTTTTCCTCCCTTAAATTATAGACTATTTGCTCTGTGTGTGTTTTAATGTCTATTATCAATGGAAAATGCCCACTGTTGGAACTTAAATTTAGTACCTTAAAATTATTTAAAATATACCCCATATTAATTGGGCATAGTACATAATCAATCACACTTTGACCATTATTACTAACATACGTATATTCTCCATTCACATCTCCATATTTCCCATTCAAAATATCAAAGGCATTCAATTCACAGAATTCTATAAATTTCATATACCCTTTATCAGCTCTCTTATCTTTGCTGTATCTAATCTTCTCAGGTTTCTCTAATGTATCATTACTCATCCAGCTATTCCCTCCAACATCATTTTCGCCAATCCTAATGTTAAAATCTCCCATTAATATAATCTCAGAATTACCATATCTCTCCTTTAAATTTTCTATTTCTATCTCTAGCTGTTTAAGGAGGTCCGGATTATGAAAGTGCAAAGGAAGAGGATTGTATACTATACCTATAACATTTTCAACTATTTGTTTCTCCTCTAATACAATCCATAGTATTTCTTTTCTCCTTGACCAAGTTTCTTTAACTCCTTTACTTAACGTCTTCTTTACAAAAAAGCCTATGCCTCCTGATGCCCTCCCCTTTCTTGCTACCTTATCTCCTTTTATCCCTACAAAATCAAAATCCTTTACGTAAACATGGTCCTCTTTTAACCATGTTTCAGCTACCACGAGATGATCAAGTTTCGTCAATAATTGATTTCAACTCCCTCACAATTCCAGAATCCAAGCCTCCTTATAGTCTCCCTTCCCTATTGTGAGCCTGATTAAATCTAAATGTTTCTAGTGTTCTTTTACTCCTTAATTGTATCCCTTCTCCGGAAGAAATCGCTTTATTTCTGTCTAAAACTAGAATGCTGCCATGTTCGGATGATATAATGCTGTCTTCTTCCCCTTCTGTATTCTCCCCGCTACTCTGTTGCCACGCCTTCTTACCCTTCGAAGCCAAATTACATGCTGCTATTACTTCCCCTCTTCTCGGTGACACTATTTTCTTGGGTGACGTCACTCCGGTGGCTCCTCCTGTTGATTCCTCTGTTGACATCATTACTTTGTCAGCTGTTACTTCTCTCGTAAGGATGTTGGATGACGTCCTATCTGCATATGCCGTTCTCATATCCATGCTGACAGGCGGATTTCGGTTCAAACACACACTTTCCACGTCTTCACCCACATCCATTCCTTTTTGCTTGGACTTTGATCTTCCTGTTGTTCTTCCTAAAGTTGGCGTTGACATCTGCTGAATAATTTCCTCTGTGTCTGATTGGGGTTCTCTTAGCTCCTTCTTGTCCAGATGCGATGTCTTTTTTCCGCCAATCCACAATTGGAAATTTCTAATATAAGCTCTTCTTCCCTGGGCTCTTGCTTCTTTCATTTTTTGTACCAAATTTCTTTGCAGAGCTCTCTTCTTAGGTGATAAATCTTTATTAATAAAAATGTCTGTTCCTTTTAATTTCTTGGCTCTTTTAAGTACTTCATGTACTAATTGGGCTGTTGCAAATTTCACTATAATTGCTCTCTTGCCAAGTTGTCTTCCAACTCGATAAGCTTCAATAATTTCCCATCTATACAATTCCAAATTCAGCTTTTCCTTCGTTATTTCTAATATTTCTTCTGCTGGCCATTTATACCTTCTTTCCTTAACTCCTATGAACACTAAATTAAATCTTCTCTCCCTTTCTTCCAATCTTTCCATTCTTTCCTTAACCATTTCAACTTCCCTTCTTGCTTCCTGCACCTCAACTCTAACATCTTCTTTGATATCTGTTGCCATCTTTTCCGATTGTTTACCTATTCGTTGTTCCATGCCTTCTATTTTGTTCATTTTCTCAGTCAGGTTTTCCAGCATTGTTATTATATCTGCAGGGCCGGGGTTTACCTCAATCCCTCCAATCACTAACAACAAAGTTATAACACTTGCTAAAACCAATATGTTTGTCATCTTCTCTCCGAAACTGTTTTTACTATTCACCAATTTTATTTTTCTAAACTGTCCAATTCTTGCTCTATACACTGTAACGTCCACTCCCATCGTGACTTAGATCCTTCTTCCTTCACGACAGGAGCACCTCTCAAAACACAACCTTCCTCTATCACTGCTGGTTTAGCACTCCCCGTGATGCAGTAAGAAACACAAATTATGTACAGAAATCCTGTTTTATGGCCTTATAGTCACTGAGTGTATGATGTTAAAAGACATGGGGTGTAGCCAATAAATGTGGACAGAGGGGAGGGGCTGGGATAGTAATAGACACACAACACAACTATATGCACTACTTTTGTCTCATACCATAAAGTTATTGAGTGTCTGGAGATAGAAATATGAGATGAGGCAATGTCTCTGCAGAGTGAGGGTGGGGCAGCAACAAACACAGCTATATATACAGTAGTTCTCTCTCATGACGATGTGACTTGCTACCCATTGCTCTTCTATTCATGATATGTTTGTTTTTCCACAGACCTAGTATCATCTGATGCAGCAATAGTTGTAAAATGGAAACCAAAATTGAAATTAAAGAAGAGGAATCTTTCTCAGATGACACAGCCTTACAAAATGACACAGAGCTCTTCACTAATAATGTTACAATTAAAACATTCAGTGATGCTGAGCCCCTGGATGATGCTGATTACAGCTTAGCAATCAAGTCAGAAATTAAATCAGAAAGTTCTTTTCCAGAATTTTGTTCACAGAAAGAGAGAGAATTTCTTTCAGAGGGTCCTGTAATGATGGTTGAGCAATATAAAACTGATCATGAAATGGATAACAAAATAGAAGTTAAAGAAGAACCTTGGTGGCTGGAGACAGAGACTTCATTTGCTTGTGATTATATTAAAGTAAGTTCTCTTGATATCTACTATGGTTAATATATTTATATTTATTTTACAGTTAATAAATAATTTAAATTATGTAATGAAAAATGTACAAGGATAAGAGATAGTTTCTGAATGTGTTGTGTTTGTCACATGGTGTATTTGTAGAATTAAAAGTAATGCTGGTTATATTTCTTGAAAATTAGGATACTCATGGACAGTTTTGTCAAGATTTTACCAAAATTACTCCATGTTATTGTAGCATCTGGCCATTAGCTATACTTTCCTGCAACTTTGGGATGAGGAAAAATCAGAAATTTACTGCTAAATGTAATCTCAGAAAAATTCAGCCATTGGAATGCAGAAAATCCCAATATAAAGCTAAATACTTCTCCTTATGACTATAAGACCTAAAGAACAACTAGTGCAGTCTTATTTGTAATAAAGGTAAAAATCTGATGGTACCAACATCTTAGAAAACTGAATGGTGAAACTGAGTATGAACGTGAAAATATCTTAATTGCTCATTTGTTTATAGCCTGAGAGTGAGGTATCTTCATATTTACCAATTCCACTTTTGTTTGGTTCTAATTGTCAAGAGTTTCTATATTATGTGAAGAGACATTATGCTACTAAGCAACTATGAAACTATACTAAGGTTAATATTCCACTTACTGTGATTATCTAAAATAAACTTCACTGCCCATTCTGGCTAAAAAAATTTTCAACAAAAGAACTTTTAGCATATACAGTACTTCCTAAGCTTTAAATAATATCAGATGGAAGCTTAACCCTTTATTAGTTCAAGGTGACATGCAATGTGAAATCTTTGTTTCTACTAATTCCTAATTTAAAAATAAATGAACCTGATGCTCTAAAAATATGTATAATGTGTTATGAAGGATATTTAAGTAATTTGTGTATATGATTTGTGTTAAATTGTACATGTGCATTATTCTTTTACAGAATGGGAACTTTACTTCAATAAAATCACCAAGGTAAGACTTGACTCTCAGCTAATCTTTTAATAAGAAGCCTTCTAATTTATAAATGTAAAAAGAAGCTAGTAACAGTAAAGTAATAACACAAATATTAATATAAAAATTATAGTTGCAACAAATCTTCACTTATCTTTTGGAATCCTTGGACTAGTTTCAAAATAAATCTATTGCATTATCAACATTAATTTCCTTTTGATCTGGTTTTTGATGATGTTTATTTACACTGTTATGGTTACTGCTACTAGGTGGATTGTGTACTAATGCATTGCTAACTACTAGAATCAAAACAAATTTGGTGAGAGAGTCAATTGGAGGTATATCAAAATTCATTGCACGATTTTTATACAATATCTATATTAAAGTTGCAAGAAACTTTAAATTCTCACTCATCAGATGTGTTACTGCTGCTATAAAGCAGTACAAAAATATATTGCAACTACTGTCAATATTTTGAATATAAACTCCTATATCTTATATCTACAACAAAATGTGTAATAACACCATTTCTGTAAAATTTTTATCTATTCATAGGAATAAATAGAAAAATGAGCTTTCATATGAAGAGTAGCTGGAGAAACTCAAGTGACATCAGATTTTAAAACTGATGTTAACATTGCATTTGTAATGTGTTATCTTCCATTCATTTAATATCTAAGGTCATATTTGGGGCTTTGTACTAGAAATAATTTGTGTGTAGGCTCTTTTACATTTTGGTTTTAGATTATTTTATTTTCTCAAACACACACACACACACATACATACTTCCAGACTCTGTGGGGGGATAAGGAATAATTCCGACCTAAGAAAAATTCCCTGCACCAGCCAGAAATCGAACCCGGGAGCTCTGGGTAAGATGTCAGCTCACTGACCACTCGACAATGGGGGCAGTCACATGTATTTTGTTTAATGAATGATATGAGTAAAGAAGCAGCAGGTATGGTAAATGCACTCAGGCATTGGTTACTACATCTACTCCACTACAGTTGAAACACAGCTGTCTCCACATACCAGGTGTGCTACCATTTGTTACAAGAGGAAAGCCATTGCAAAAGACTAAATGTGGTCACTGATGTCATCCCTACTTTATGCATGGCAGTAACAGTTCAAAAACAGGAGTTGGATTCCATAAGTGCAGATGTCTCTCATAACAATAACATTATAATTGGTTAAGAGAAAACACAAAATGCAGATGATACTATCTCCTAACATCCTCAGGACAGTAGCAACTTCTGAAATAGCAGCTGAGTCTGATAGCTTTGTTTTCAAATGTTAATGAGACTTTAGCAACACCTGCATTATTTATTGATAACACTTTGTAAAAAAAGCTTTTCCTTGTCAAGTTTGAATAGTTGTTTAAAGTGTATCTAAATATTGATGTAATGCTAATTGCCTAAAACACACATAGTTTGTATTTTAACAAACATTAGACATATTTTACCATTAAGATGTTTTGTTTTACATTTGAAAAATGGTATTAACAATTATTTGGTAATACTACTGATTAACAAATTAATTTCTACTGCCAAGAACAACAATATTACTTTAAATTAAGAGTTTATAACTACAGTTGACAATGTTAGCAAATAGAGATTCTCTTTTCACTTTTAATTGTCTTTCACTCTTTTGATTATTTCACTAATGTTATATACTACATTTCAGATTATGTACAGGAGCATTTTCTGGTAATAGCAGTGGAGATTTGCTGTTGCCTTCTGCTGACGCCTTGGGGAAAATCACAACCTTCAGTTATGAAAAGGATTTTTCTGAATGCCATGAAAGTAATGTCATGAAAACACCATCTATAGAAAAACACATTGACTTGGAAAAATCTTGCAAATGTAATGATGGGGTGCAAATTTACAGCAACGCTTTCTCAATTCCTTTTGGTGCAAGTACCCATAAATGTAACATTTGTGATAAGAGCTTTACTGAAATGGCAACTCACAAATTGCATAATCTGTTACATGAGAGTAAAAAACCTCACAAGTATAAAATTTGTGATCAGAGCTTTACTCATATGTCACATTCGAAATCACATAATTTGATACATGAGGATAAGGCACCTCACAACTGCAAGCTTTGTCATATGAGCATTACTCAGTTATCACATTTGGAATTACATAGTTTGATACAAGGTGATAAAAAGCCTCACCAGTGTGAAATTTGTAATAAAAGGTTTGTGTATCTGTCACATTTGAAAAGACACATTGTGATACATGAGAGAAGAAACCCTTCCAAGTCTGAAATTTGTGAAAACAATTTTAATCATCTGTCAACTTTGAAAGTGCATAACCTGATACATGAGGTGAAACAGCCTCATAAGTGTGAAATTTGTGAAAAAAGCTTTACTCATTTTTCACATTTAAAAAGACACAATTTGATACATGAGGGTAAAAAGCCACACAAGTGTAAAATTTGTGAAAAGAGCTTTACTCAGTTGTCACATTTGAAATCGCATAATTTGATACATGAGGGTAAAAAGCTTCACAAATGTGAAAGTTGTCATAAGAGCTTTACTCGGTCGTCAGATTTGAAATTGCATAGTTTTATACATGGGGGTAAAAAGCCGCACAAGTGTGAAATTTGTGAGAAGAGGTTTAATCATTTGTCATCTTTGAAATCCCATATTTGGATACATCAGGGTAAAAAGCCTTACAGGTGTGAAATTTGTGGAAATAGGTTTACTCAAATGTCATCTTTGAAACTGCATAATTTGATACATGAGGGTAAAAAGCCTCACAAGTGTGAAATTTGTGGGAATAGGTTTACTCAATTGTCATCTTTGAAACTGCATAATTTGATACATGAGGGTAAAAAGCTACATAAGTGTGATGTTTGTGAGAAGAGCTTTACCCACTTGTCTACCTTGAAATCACATAATTTCATACATGGTGGTGAAAGGCCTCACAAGTGTGAAATTTGTGGTAGGAGGTTTATACGGATATCAGAATTGAAAAGACATAATTTGATACATCAGGGCAAACAGCCACATAAATGTGAAATTTGTGACAAAAAGTTTTATCGGTTTTCACATTTGAAAAGGCATAATTTGATACATGATGGTAAGAAGCCTCAAAAGTATGAAAATTCTCAGAAAAGCCATAGTAGTATTTGCAGTTTGAAAGTTCATAATTGATACATGAGGGTAATTAGTCTCACAACTGTGAAATTTATAAGGACAAGTTTAGTGAGTCATTAGTTTTTGAAATGATATAATTTGATACAAGGGGCTAAACAATCTTAAGAAGTGTGAAATTTATGAGAAAAGCTTTATTCATATCTACAAGGGCCACACTGTGACTATATCACTTGCACCTCACCAAGGCTGCTGGGATTGATCCCAGGTGCTGCATGTGGGGTTTGTGGTGTAAAAAGTAGCGCAGGGATGGGTTTTCTTTGGTTTCCCACACCATCACATTCCACTGCTTCTGCATATTCATTCCATATATCATCAGTATCATTGTCCATGATGACATATGGAATAAAAGCTGACACTATCAAAAAGAAAATCTTAACCGTAATTTGAAAGGTTATAATGTGAGGCTAGAAAGGCTCAAATCTGAAATTATGATAAAAGGTTTACTCTTTGTCACCTTTGAAGTTGGCCGCGCCATGGCCAAGTGGTTCACTCGCCGCTCACCTAGACGGGCCAGGTTCGATCCCAAGTGACCACATATGAGATTTGTGATTGACAAAGCAGCGCTGGGGTGGGTTTTCTCCGGGTTCTCTGCCATCGCATTACAAGAGTGCTCCATCTTCATGTATCATTATGCAGCGCCATATGTAGTTAAAGCAGGCATTAAACACTACCAAAAAAAAAAAAAAACTTTGAAGTTGCATAAATCAATACATAAAATCAAAGAGCCTCACAAGTATGATCCTATGAGAAGACATTACTCATTTGTGCATTTAAATATGAGCAATTTGATATATATTTTTACACTATAACATTTCTGCAAAAACCTTCACAAGTTATCACTTTTGAAATTGCATAATTTGCAACATTAGGAATTAAAAATGTTGCTTTAAACCTGGCAATTGTAAAGAGCAACACAAAACTAAACTCATTACACATTATATCCATAAAAATACTGTAATTTTGAACTGCTATTGCATCACTTTGGATAGTCATATTTGGGTGAAGCTGGTAACATGTATAAGAAAATTTAAAATATGTTTTACTATACCTCATAGACATTCACGTCATAGATGCTCCAACGTATCTGATGAAATGGACTGGATGACAGCAGTGAAATGAAGTTGCATTTTTTGCAGGTTTTGAGGCAATAGGAGTACATAGACACAACCCTTTATATAGCACCTTAAAGGGAAGTCACAGACCATTAAAACAGCCAAGCTTGGCAGACTTGAGAAGACATTATCATTATTTCCGACACATCCGATCCATTTTCCTGGAAGCCATTCATTGAGATATTCCCAAACATGTAACAATGTCAGTGAGTGGATGCTATATGTGGTTCTAAAATAAATTCATTGCTTTCTTCCAATTGTAAAAATAACCATTCAGTTAGCATATCAAGTTGGACCATTGACAGTAGCATCTCAAAATATAGACTTGATGTTTTGATATGGCACTTTAGTTTCTTTCAACATGAAAAATGGCATGTGGATTCTGGCTCCCCCAAATTCTGGCTCCACTGTTACCTCATTGCTGAAAATAGTTTTTTCTGATAAGATTTTATTATCCTCTATTAGTACCAATATCAGGTTTCCACTTGTACACTAATTGCAGTTTATAGGGGTGAAACTTCAGTTGTGTTTGCATGATCTTAGATAGAAGGTTTTAGGGATGTTTAACTGCTGACTAGCCTTGTGGACAGATGTCTTAGGACTGCAGGTCTCCCACACTTGTTCCACAATTCCGCATTGACAGATGGTCTCCCTGAATAGTCTTTCCTTTGATGACACATGCAGCCATGGTACCTCTTCAAAATTGATGTATGTGTAGGAGCTTGATGTTGAAACCTTTGACTAAAGGCATGCTGATTCTGCATGCTATAATATTCCAAGAAACATCAACTATGTTCTTGCGGGGTAATCTGCCTATTAAAAGTAAAACAATGAACTCATATCAACTATCACAAAAATGAGTGAATTTAGTTTCTATGTTTTATTCTCATAATTAACTCCATTGTTGTCTGTTGTTGTTCACTATTAACGTTCACAAAAATATTTTGAGTTCTTGCAAATTTCATCAATTACAATTATCCAAGTTGACACAGGGCCATTTTGGAGTATGATAGTATTTTAATGGATACACTGTACACTGTATTGTACAGTGACTTCACTTAATAAACTATATGAGAATATATTTATGGAGTCAGTTGTTTTATATTACATAACTTATCAGGGACTACTTTTGGGAGTTGTTGCTTCCATTTTCAACCTCTGTGGCATTGTTAGATGCAGTTGCCTGTGGTTTCTTCTCTAGCAGAGGAATGATGAACTTCTTATTCAGGCGGTAACTGGTTGTATTACAAAATTTATAAGATGGTCTCTGTTTTCCCACATGTTATGCCTGGTCATACTTTTAAGGAGTTTAGGATTGGAGGTTATGATTTTCTTTCCATAAATGAAATGCTGCTGCACCTGTTTTAACTCTACTACTGCTTTAATTTCAAATTTATGAAGTGTTTTTTGTATCTGGTTTTTTAACTTCTTTTTGTTTGGTCATATGCAGAATTGATCAGCTCATGGCATCAAGAGGATTAAAGCAGTCAATATACATGCTCCACCACTACATCTGCAGGCCAGTTGCAGAAGTCTCATTCGCTTACTGCTAGAAGCCTTTACAACTCTGTTTATTGTGCACAATAATGCATTCATGAAAGCAATCCATATACAATACAATAATTTAGCAGTAAGCAGATACAAATAAATAAAATATGTAACACACTATCCCAGAGTCTTGATGCCTAAAATATTACCTGTGCTGCCAAATTTTATTGGTTTATTAATTACAGGTCAGTTGTAATAATTAACCAAGTCAAGTGTGTGTGTGTGTGTATATATATATAAGAAGTACCTAGTACCTTACAACCTTTGGCTTGAATAGTAATTGCAGACAAATTTGGTAGAATCGTATTATATAATTCAATTCAACCCCTAATTCTTACTGAATCCCACTTGACGCTTCATTGGTATTAACAATGAGGGTGGTGGTGCATCACTTAAGGATGCATCTGTTTTATTAAACTTTACAATTTGGTTTCAATTTTTAGTTATGGGCCCCTTCACTTGACAGGCTGCACCTGATATCACTGCAATTAAATGATGATGGGGCAATGTGATAACTACAGTGTTTCTTTTAGATACATAGGCAACAGGGTGAAAATAAAATAGGGTTGCAGCCCATATAAGCAGATCTGGTGAATACTTAACTTTGCTTAGCACAGTAACAGTTGTTCTAAAACAAAACTTATTTTCTTACATTTTTCGGAGTGTATGTCTCTATTTCATGCAAAGTTTACCAAAATACTTCTTTTCATTGGTGAAAATACTTTTCTCATTGAAATTATTCTCCAACCAGTCATATTTTAACTTCCTTCACACTCAGTGTCCACTTGAATTTCTCTATAGGCAAACACAAAGTTGGGTAATATATTTTGGCATCTCAGTAGGCAGATTCTTTAAAACTTCTATTTTAACGAACAGGGGTAATCTTTGACAAGTATAGTAAATGGACCCACATGTATACTTTTAAAAACATCAAAGCCTGAAATGATAATATGTTTGTACCATTTCAAGAAGTTTTCTTGGTCTCTCATCTGTATTTGTTTTAAACACCATTCAGGATACTTTCTCTTTTTGGTCTTATCTACCATTCGATATGAAGGCTAATTATGAAAGATTATGAGATAAGCATAAGTAATTAATTCTGGAAATTTTCGATGAACACCATTAAATCAGGTAAAATATTTTGCCTAGCCTCAAATGTAGCTTCAAAATATTTTATGTAAACCACTGAGTTACATTTAAAATATTTCTAATGCATGCATTTTTCTTTTAATACCTCAGCTTTGGGAAATTTAAACTTAGAGATATCTAGTTTATTCCCATTAATTTGATTCACATCCTGGTATATATATACTCAACATCCCTTATAAAGCACATATGTTTAAATTTCTGCTATATAGCACTATGATGTTTGATAAAAGATGTAAACGTTTAATATATATAATTCACAATCCATTAATTTATAACACTAACACAATTTTAATGT
This sequence comes from Hymenopus coronatus, assembly GCA_030762935.1. NCBI lineage: Eukaryota > Metazoa > Arthropoda > Insecta > Mantodea > Hymenopodidae > Hymenopus > Hymenopus coronatus. The sequence goes on along the minus strand of CM060899.1, from coordinate 28,073,189 downwards.
TGCTTTGATGGCACATAAAATAAAACTTGTAGAAGGCATATTGTAAATTGATAACAGCCATTTTCTGAACAAGCAATGTTGGCATTAAGGTCTAAGAAAGTTGTAAGTCTTGAATAAGCTGATGACTGGTCTATTCATGTACTGTATAACATTCTACTCCAAGCTATATTAACAATTGTACCATGCATATAGTGATAATTATTGCTAGTCACTTTTTTAGGATAAACTTAACAGAATAATTGCCTATACTGTAAGGGAATTCAGATACATGTTAACCACTGTTTTGATCTGGTGTTCTTTTTTTTAAAATACAAAACATGAATTCCTGTAACCTAAAGTTTGAAGAACCTGGCAAGCATACCTGTGGTTTCAGCCACAATTGTTGTAAGGAGCTACACAGTGAAGAAAAGATTGAAAAATATTAATAGAGACACCATTAATGATATGTGCTCAGAACCTGGTAGTTTTGCATAGCTGAATGGATGATTTACATTTTCTGTGTCATCTGGTTGCACCTCAGTATATCTATTTTAATATATACTCCGATTATTTGCATGTGTATGAGGACCATTCTGAACCTATGCATTTTTATCGCTGAAGCTAGAATATATATCCTCTATTATAACGATGTCAAAAATGTTTTCATCAAGACCTGAAAATTCACTCTTGCCTTCTTCCAATACATTATTAACTCCAGGGTAGGTAAGGAATGAATTCTCTTATTTCCTCTTTGGTTCGTACCCTTTGCTAAAAGGTGCTACTTTTTAAGTAATATAAATTAACAAGCTAGGGAAATTAAATTTGGAATTTAGCACTTTGGAATGTAAAGAAAAGGCCACAAAACACTGCAGAAAACCTTTTTCTATGGCTATGATGTAGGAAGTACACAGACTTTCCCAATGGAAAGAGCATGATTAGATCATGACTGGCAATTGTAGAATTTTTTGATCATGATTAGAACATGATTTGCATTAAAAGTGTTTTGAGTATGCAATATTCAGCACAAACCAGAGTTCTGATGGCAGTCAGTGACTAAGAATCTTGGGGTAGTATGCATTTAAGATGATTACTTAATACCCATAATTCAGAACTGACAGTGTAAAAAATACAATAACAATTTTTTTTTATTTAAAGAGCATAATATCTCACCTATTTGAAAACAAAATCTATTAGCCTATCATTTCTGGTGGCAAACTTATAAGGCATTACATCGATGCTTAACGGGTTGCATGAATAAATAAAAATTGAATGGAGTAACTAACATAAAAATATTAAAATTAAGTTGGCATTTTTCAACATAAAATTTCACGTTGTATTTAACACAGTACATGTGAATTAAACCTTATTGAGCAAAATTAATATATTAAATGGTAGTTTGTAGATGAGACCAGCTCATTGGGACTCAAATTCTGCACTAATATCATATAAGAACTGATTCTTTTGGTTTGTAGAGGGGAAATATGGCTTTCTAGGATTTTTTTAAACAGTTATTCTGTAAATTTCTTAGTTTTATGCACCGTTCACATCTATTAATTACTCTTTGCCTTTTTTGTGAAAATGACAAGAAAATAAGGATTAACGAATGAAGAGATCGGTCACTTGCTTCTAGAATTGGATTAAAGATAGTGATGTGAAGTTATGTAGCACAGGAGAGCAAATATGTAAATCAAGTGATTTGGAGTGGAAAACCCACACAAGTGTTGAAAGTGTAATGGTGGTCTGGCTTCTGACAGCTGGGTTGATGTAAGTGATTATGATCCTGGACATGCTTCAATTCCAAGTATAAATATTAAATTAGGTCCTCTTTCATCACATAGTTTCAATTGGAAAGTAGAACTCAAAGAGTATTTCTCCTTATTTTTGACACCTGCTTCAATGGATAGTTGAAGAAACATTATATGACAATGGGAGAAAGTACCAAAATACTACCTTCGAAACGAAGCAGAATGACTAATTGGAGTTTTCCTTCTGTCATTGATATAAAGGCATTTCTGGGAATAATAATATAGGTATGCATTCTTTATCTGAAGTAAGAGTATTTTTTCAGAGCTTGGTTGGATCTTTGGGGATTCATTTTCTAGATAACTTATTTTTCAGAATATCCATGTGCTAATGCTGAGACTGGCCAATGAGCTAAGAAGGGGCTTTTCAACTCCCCGGGAGAAAATATTTCTATAAAGAAAGAGTCAGTTTCAAGGGCAGTGTAAGCAAATCATAATAAACCAACAAAATTTTGGGCTCAAGGTTTTTGCTCTGTCTGAAAGTAGCAATAGCTATATGTATACTTTGAATCATACATAGGAAAGAATGACATTGCAAATTCAGACCTACTGAAAATAACAGAGGTCGTAAGGAGTTTCTGTTCAGCTCTCATTAAGTATCCAGCCAATGCCTCCTCTGGTGACCATATTTTTACAGATATTATACCTCACCACAGCTGACTGACACTTTGTTGATCATGATGACAACAGGAGCAATTATGCATACTAGATAGGACATATTGAATGTAATGAAAGGAAAAACAGCAAAGAGAATGTAAAAAAAAAGGTGCACTAATCACTCTTTCATTGAAGGACAAAAGAGTGATTATCTTTCTGAGCAGTTATCATTGAGGGCATAAAGTACAAGTGACCAATGTTCCTTCAAGGTTTTCATATCAAAAGTTAGTATTCAATGTGGTTTTAAATGATATGAAAAATATGGGAGGGATATATAGAATGGACCATTTTATGTACCATACCAGTTTCTGAGATGACCCGCAAAATGGTATACAAAAATGGCTGGCGGAAGTTTCAATTGTAAATGTATGCCTTTAATATTACATGGTTCAAACAAAGCTGGCAAGAAACAATCCATCACAAAAAGTTTAGATTATGTTTTGTTTCTCTGGTATAAGAAAGAGCACAAGATTGCATAATGCAATCATCCTGTAGAACAATATTAAAACCCTCATAGAATAACTTATTTGCTGAATTAAGAATAGAAGAGAAGCTGGAAATGGAGGAGCATTTCCTTGTGTAGTGCCTATTCAAGGCAGTCACAGTAAATGCACCTTATTCTTGTGTCAGCAAGCTCCATCTGCATCCAGACAAATATTTCAAACACAGCTCTAAGAAACATCCATGCATGTGCCTTTCAACTATGTGTGGACTCTGTGTTTAACATATATACAAATATTTCTACAGTGAGTGATATTTGTTTAGTGCTCTATAAAACAGAGCACAGTTAAAATTATTAACCAACTCTGAAATGAAACAATATGAATTCTCAGAGTTAATTTCCTGCAGCAACAGATAAGATTTTATATTAAAGCATGGATACAACATTTCAACCATCCAGAATAATTATTACTGTATGTTTTTGATAGTCCAGAGCCATAAACCAAATCCATCTGTGAAGGATTAAGTTTCAGGATATTTATATTCATTTATTGCAACCATATTATCATATTTACATGATGTGGTACTGTCAAATAAGTTACAAGTACATAGCATTAAAAGAATACAAAATATTTACAAGATATACAAAAATAAAGTAAATCAATGAAATCATAATTGCCTTATCATTTACACTCATATATTTATCATTCTTTATTATATAATTCCATATTTATGCATAATGCTAGTTTTATCGCTTAAGTATTGTTCTAATGAATAATAACATTTTCATCATTTTATAATAATGATGATGATGATGATAGCACTATACTGAATAATAAGTTTATTTTCAGGCTACTTTTAAATTTTTATAATGAAGTGATGCGTTTTATTTCAGTAGGAAGGTTATTATAAATATGGATTCCATAAATGTGAGCCTGCACCTATATATCTTTCTTTTTTATGGTGACATGTAGTTGAAACTTTTCCTAGTATTATGGCCATGTATTTCACAGCTTTTATTGAATTTATCTAAATTAATTTGCACCTGTAAAATTATTTCATAAATTTTTTGAACCATTCTTTACAACTGATCATAATTCTGTGTTTTTTTGCATCTTAAATACTCTGATATACTACTACTATATGTAATTAGTGATTAAAAATGTATAAAATGTCAAGAAAGCTCCAGAAATTAGTAATGAAACACAAAATACATATTATTCATCTTATTTTATTTTAATACCTTCAAAGTAGGCCCCTTCTTAAACTATACATTTATGCCAACAAATAATCCAATTATCAAAAAAGTTTTTATACCCATGTTTTGGAATCCATGTCAATTGTCGCCACAAATTCTCTTTTATGTCTTTTATCGACTGAAAAAGTGCCGGTCCCCATGGCCGCGCTCGACAAGAGTCCCGCTTTGGTGCTTCATAGCGCTAGGGATCGTGGGTTCGAGTCCCGCCTTGGGCATGGGTGTTATATGTTTGTGTATATGTGTTGTAAAAGTAAGAAAAACAGTAATAATACGGCAAAACAAGGTAAAATGAAAAAAAAAAAAAAAAAAAAAAGTGTCCCGAAGGGGTAACTTGAGTTTTGGAAAGAGAAAAAGTTGGCCAAAGTAGATCAGGTGAATGCACAGGTTGTTCGATGAGATTTGTTGAGTTTTTGGCCAGAAATTTGTTCACAAAGATAACCTTGTGAGCTAGAGCATTATCATGGTGCAGAATCCATGAGTTGACTTTCCACAAATCTGGTCATTTTCGCCATATTTGTTCTCTCAAATGCCGGAAAATGCTTAGATAATACTGTTTATTTACCGTCTGACCTTCTGGCAAGAATCTCAAGTGCACAACATCATGATAATTGAAAAAAACTGTCACCTTGACCTTCACTTTTGATCGAGTTTTGGATTTGGTACAATTGGAAGGTGCCATTTTGAAGCTTGTTGACTGGTTTGCATGTAAAACTCATAAACCCACATCTCATCACCAGTTAAAATGTCTCAAGAATGTGGGGTTGGAATTGGCTCATTCAAGAATGTCTTCAGCGATCCTTAGGCAATTTGAGTTTTTGTAGAAAAAACAAGTCTTTCGGAATTAACCGAGTGTCAATGCATTTCATGTCCAAACAATAATTTAAAATGGTATGAATCAATTCATCAGAGACAGAAAGTTTGGCACAATTTCTCTCAGACTTAAACAACAATTTCCAGAAACCATTTTCCTTCGCTTTAGCAATGTTCAGCTCAGTTGAAACCATTGATGGCAACCAGAATGAGGCAAATCTTCCACATCTTGGCCACTTTTGAATGCACTGTACCACTCATGGCACGTGTTTTTGATAAACTCAATTCACCATAAGGCCTTTGTAACATTTTCAGCAATTTGGCACATGAAATACCATTTGCAATGCAAAATTTGGGACAAGATTCTTTGTTCCATATTTCTGTCCATTGTAAAATCGCAAAACATCTTTGACATGAACTAACAAAATGGAGCACAGAAAACAAGCTAGATGACAGATGTTGATCAAACTCCAGGTGGATATAGAGGAAAGTTGTACCAAGTTAGCAACAACAATAATTTTGAATTCCCCCCCCTGCCCCTGATTTTTACATGATCAATTCCCAGTACTTTAACAGAATGTATACCATTATCACAGAGCTGTAGGTGCTAGAATTATCTTGGATATGTTTTATTACTTTTTATTTTGCCTTCTGTTTAAGAATCTCTTGCTAATGTTTTTGGTACTCCTGCATAGTAATGACTAAAAAAACTTCTACCTCTGGCCTGGGTTCCTCTCATGATTTTGCTATCCATCAGCAGTTTATATTCACTGCATTTCACTTTAATTTTAGTTCCCTACTTTATAACTTTTTCCTTGGCATTCTGGATTTATTTGCTGAAGTTAATATTACCTTTTTCTTTGCCTTTCTAATGACTCTGTTATAGATTTTTTATGTCAGAGTCTAAATTTTTTCAATGTAAATAAAATGCATCAAAACTCACCAGAAGTGTTTACAGAGAACTGTGAGCTTTAAATCAACATTAAAATTACAATAGTTTTACTTTAATTATTGAAAACCTTTGAAAATGTGGTGTTCAAAAAATATGAGAATTAAAGATATTTAGTAAATACAAAAAATGTAGAGGGAGTGAAGATAAACAAACCGCTACTCTTCCTACCTTCCTAAACTTATTTGTCATGGTGTGTTCCAAGCAATACATTATTTGGTAACTGTTCACACAAGAGCTATTGTTTACACAGCATTTTCACTGAGTTTATTCACCCAACATTGCTCAGAGTTAACAAAGCCTCACTTCCAAATTTCACAGTGCATTATCACAGGCTTTGCTGAAGTTTTGGAGAGCTTTTATAAGAAAAAATATGCTGTTTGTTAAATGGACTGCTGGTTACAATATTTTTAAGGTAGCCCTAACTTGGTACTCCCCTTAGAGTTGCCCCTGATAAAAGCTAATTGGATTCAAATCGGGCTTCTTTCACTTAAGTTGATACTGAGCACAAATAAGGTTATATTATGCACTTATTGTGGAAGCTGGATGCAAAATATAATAATTTAAAAGTAAATTGTCACCTTTATTCCATTATAGATGTCTGAGGACAATTGCTAAAGACATGCCATAGTTTTCAGTGAAAAAATGCTTAGGAAAGTAGTAGTGGATAGTTGGCAGCAAAATGGGTGATTTAGGAGGCATCTGAAAATAGGATGTTCTGGTTTTAATGAATCAATTTATATCCTTTAAAATATCAAATAATAACAAGTATCTCAGTTGTGTGGCCTTTTGCCTTAATGAGTCAATTTATGTTTTTTAAAATTTAACATACCAGTAAAACTATTCCCACAAATATCACACTTATATAGCTTATGAGTCACTTTATAGGTTTTCAAAACTGGCAAATGAGTAAAACAATTATTACGAGTATCACATATGTTGGGCTTTTTGCTCTCATGAGTCAATTTATGTCTTCTCAAATCTCGCAAATCAGCAAAACACTTCCCACAAACATCACATCTATGTGGCTTTATGCCCTGATGAATCAATTTATGGCGTTTTAAATTTGAAATAAAAGAAAAACATTTTTCACATATATCACACCTGTATGGCCTTACACCTTCATGAGCCAATTTATGGCTTTTCAAATCTTTTAACCCAATAAAACGCTTCCCACAAGTATCACACATGTGTGGCTTTATGCCTTCATGAGTCAATTTATGTCTTTTCAATTCATCCAATCGACCAAAACCCTTCCCACAAATTTCACATTTGTGTGACTTTATTCCTTGGTGATTCAATTCATGCCTTCTCAAATTTGATCTATCAGTAAAGCACTTGCCACAAATATCACACTTATATGACTTTATGCCTTGATGAATCATTTTATGTCTTTTCAAATCTGCCAACCTAGTGAAACACTTCTCGCAAATATCACATTGGTATGCCTTTTTGCTCTCATGAATGAATTTATGTCTTTTCATATCTGATGCTGAAGTAAAACTGTTATGGCAAATTTCACACTTGTAATTTTCATCCATGCAATCTCTAACCAAAACATTAGTGTCTTGCTCCCTTATTCTACTCTGCTGCATGAAATCATTATATTTCAAGCATGAAGAATTGCTGACCTTTTTTCCATCCTCATGTTGTTCAGAATAAATACCTTTTTGTAATGAAGATGTTACTGCTGCATGAATTTCATTAGTTGTGAATTTGTTGGCTGTTTTACATTCAGGAGTACCCTCTGTCATATTGAATCTTGCATTATTTCCAGAGCCTTCATCAGAGAATAAACCTGATGTATCTCCTGATGCTTCTTCTCTATATAACCTACAAAGGGGAATATCATAACAGAAATATAAAAAAAAACAATGTTTCACATATAGAAAAATGTCCCTATATATTATCTTAGTAAACCTAGCAACAAACAACCAAGTTGTTTCATAAATGTATGCAGTTCATTATGATAAACTACCAATAGTTGTATTCTTGAGGTTTATTGTCAAAAATCTAGGTATTTGAATATCTATTGACCAAAATTAATACATTTAACACATTAATTGAAACAATAGTCATGAAGCTTTATTGATTGATCAACTGAACCAGGTAATTGTATAATGAAAAGGCCTAAAATGAGGCTTAAAATACATCCTTTAACTCTGAGGAATCCAGCTAAAACATATTTTTGTTGAAATTCCAAGGTATTAATGGGAAAAATATTAATGCACTTTCTGAGAAATGCTTACAGATGGGACAATGTTTTATATATATATATATATATAATGTCAAAAAGTTATCTTAGTATCATCATGAGAAAAGTAGCAGATAGTCACATATTTTAACTCTAATAACCAGAGCAATCCTTTGTAGCACCACATGAGGGGAAAACAGGTATGCAGGTAACTGCAATGAGGTAAGAGGATGTCAAGTCCTACACAAACAAATATAAGGGCTTATAATGCTGTAGTAATAGCAGTAACTCTCAAGCTGGAAGGAGATACAAATATGCTATAGAATTACTTTAGAAATGGTAATTGCTACAAGGGTTTTCATGTAAACCCTATTCAGAATAGAGCATTTTTTTCTTTCCGCATTGAATATAGTAAAGCATACATAACATATGTTTAGAAATCTAGCAGATCTAACACTTTGCTCTCCCATACCTTAATCCTTACCTTTAAATGCCATAAAGTTACGGTTATGGCATTCTGGTTTCCAGGCCATACCTGCACTCTTTCCTTTGTTTAATTATCTTGTATATTTCCTAAAAATAACCCCATCATTTACCTTTGGCTAAATCATCAAATTTTCCACTTCATTTATCGTTTTCCATCTCTTAACCATTACACAATTTATTAACCTATTCAAGGATATCCAATAATGGAGGAGAGGTATTCTAAATGAAATACATACATTTATTTTGGTCCTTCGGAGTACAAATCTCCAACCATACCAGTATGGTCACTCACATACCATACCTTACACCGTGTGGCCCTTCAGACACATAACTTGAGTTTTATCTGATCTTATAATGCTGCCTAGTGTTATGATTTTTTTTTTACATAGATAATTTATTTCATTTTTTCTGTTACAAACTTCATACATAATTATTTTCCCAGTTGCTGAATTTGGTATCCTATACAGTTACCCTGGTTATTTATGTATATGTACAATCCCTTAAATTATACATTTTTATACTGTATTAACTTAATCTATTTATTCTTTTACTTTTACAACCTCGTCAGTTTTATTATTAAGATCCTCTCTTTGTTTGGCAATTTTCCTCCCTCATTTCTCTCTTACTTTCCCTGTATAAATTACCTATTTGTTTCAGAACTTCTTTCTTATTGTTTCCAAAAAATCTTAAGTACACTATCTCTACTGGTAACTTTTCTCAATTTTTATTCCATATTTCTTCTCTATATATTTTTGTTTCTTTACACTCAATTATACAGTGTAAATTATCTACATTGCCACATAGTGGAAATAAATCTCTATCTGCTTTTGAACCTTTTAATAACATTTTTCCTGTTCTTGCTCCTGCTGGATCCCCTCTCCATCTATATTATTTTCTATTCCCCATACTTTTTTGGTATTCCTATATAATATAAAAGTAATAGTCATTTATAACATTTTTTGTTAAAAACCTCTAAATGTATATTGTTCTGTGTCACTTGGCAAACTCATTTATGAGTCAAACTAATAAATAAAAATATCCCTTAAGTTTCCTATTATTTCTTGCTTCCCTGCATCATTTAACCTTGCTTTCACTTTATTCCATAATTTTTGTCCCCTTATTGTCTGTTGGCTGTCTAGTTTCCCCAACCAAACTTCTCTTACAATTCCCTTTAATTGACAAAATCAATTTCTTTCCCATTCTGCTAATACTCTTGTCCTATAACAGACTTTGAGAATATTTCCTTCCTCTAGTGATTGGATTCTGTTCCAGTATTTCACTATCCGTTTAACTACTGTTCCCTTCCTCCCGGCTCTCCCCAATTCAACTAATGCTACTTTCATTTGGAGCTATTCTTGGTAATCCCAATATCATTTTGCAAAAGGACCTATGAATTTGATCCCACTCTTTTTCAGTCCGCCAAACCTCTATTTCATGCATCATTCTTGATTCCACTGTTGCTGTGTATATTCTCTCTAGCCAGTTTACTCTCATATTTGGTATCTTCTTTAAGCTTGTTCTTACACTACGAAGGGCTAATTTCCCCTTACTTAGTGCATTTTACCTTTGCTCTGTCCATTTTCCATTGTTATTTAGCCTTACTTCTAAGTAATCAAACTTGTTTAGAACTTTGAAACTTATGCTATGAGCAGCTAATTTCCCTTTATTTAGCACATTTTTCCTTTGCTCTGTCTATTTTCCATTTGTTATTTAGCCTTACTCCAAGTAATCAAACTTGCTTACAACTTTGAATTCACTCCCTTCTAGCCATCAGCTCTCTTGTCTGCTGAGCTTATTCCCATTTTTACAAACCACAATTTTTTATTTACTTTTATTTATTTTTAAACCCAATTTTTTGCAGTATTTCCCTGTGGCTTCTATTGCTTTCTTTACACCTCCACTTGTGATTGTTGCTGCTACTAGGTCATCTGCAAAGAGCAAACCCAGAATATCTTTATTTTTGACTGCTGGACATTTTACATTTTCTTTTACATTTCTTGGAGCATATCACTGATTAACAAATGAAATCAAATGGGACTTAAACCAATAAAAATTGTACTTGATAACCAATGTATTACTTTTTTTTTTGCCAAGCCTAATGCAGGATTGATTATCTGAATACAACCTCTCTTACAGTCATATGAATTTCTCACTCACTCCCTTTATTTTCAACTTATACCAAAATACATCCCTTTGGATGGTATCAAAGCCCTTTTCTAGATCTGTGAAAAATAAATATATCTGACCTCTTTTCTTATTTATTTATCTATTATTGTTCTTATTATAAAAACATTGTTATTGTCGACTTTCCTTTTCTAACCCCCCCCCCCAGATCAGATAATTTACGCTCTCTCTCTCTGCCCATTCTTGTAAATGCTTTGCTAGTACCTCTGTAAACACTTAACCTTACATTAAACTATTATTAGTGTATTATTAGATTATTCATCTCCCTGATCCCTTTATAAATTGGCATATAACTCCCCGTTTCCAATTTTGTGGAAACTTTCCTCCCTTGAGAAGCACATTGAATAGTTTTCTTAATATTACCCTTCTTTCAGAACTTTTATACCACACCCTCCAGAATTCCTCTAATATTCCATTATCTTTCTTACTTTTTAATTTATTAGCCTACTCTCTTATCTCACCCTCCAATATTTTCAGGTCTAATGTTTCATCACAAATATGTAACAACCCTAGTACTTTTGTCTGTATTAGCATATCACTTCTACCTAATACTTTCGCAAAATGTTCCTTTCATTTCTCAGGAGCAATTTTATTCTGCAAAACCCTAGTCTTCGATATTGTTTTTTACTAACTCCCATATTGTTTTGCTGCTTAGATCTTGTGCCCAATTTAATCACACCATTCTTTCTTTTTCTCTTCATTTATAGCCACACCTTGCTAATAGAAAATTATACTTATCGACCTGTTCTTGTGATTGTTTCCATCTCCTAAACTCTCTTTCTTGATGCAATGCAATCCCTATCATATCATTCCTTTTTTATTATTTCCACCTTGTTTCCTAATTTTCATTGTCATTCCTGTTAGCTTCACTTCCTCTTCTAGGTATAGCATTACTTCTTCGGATTTTCCCTCCTCAATAAGTTATGTACCCTCACCTTCAGATTTCTTTCCTCTACTTGAATTTAAATTCCCAATACATAATTCTCTCTCCTTTGTGTGCCATCTGTAATTCTTTTTTTATATAATAAAATGATAAATGCAAGTATCTGCACTTAATCAAAGCTTGTCAGAATCTGATCATGCAATAACACTGATTGTTTTAGTTGGGACCTACCCATTCTCTACCACAACTTCTCCTGAATGCAGAACACACATTTTGACTGGATCGACCCCATGATCTCTGATTTGATAGGTTAGCCACTCCTATCATGCCTTAGAATGCATAGCCAGAAATCCAGACATCAAGCTTTGTATTATTTAATGAACTAGAGTACTCTTGTGAGTAGAATTGTTCCCAATTGTTTCAAAAATCATAGTTTGGTGTAAAGCATATTTTTTAACTTGATCATAAAGGTTTACTTATCTCTCCCTCCCACCTTTTGTTTTAAACACTTTATAAATGCTAAAGAATTTTCCCTCACATCTGGTCTACTATCCTGCTCTTTTCAAACTGCATCATGACTGCTTCAAATATCAATCTCCTAATGTGCTTCCCAGCTTCCCAAACAAAAAAACTCTCTCTTCCCGCCACAAAAACATATGCTGCCACTACAAAACATTCTGAGTAGTACATCAATTTTTGAATGTTTTGATTCAACTAGTACTTCACAAAGTATTTCAATGTCAATATGGGGTTTTATATATGCAAATGCTATGATTAGTTTTCTTTTCATTTGTATGTATTAGGACTATATCTTCCAAATCTATGTGTATGTAAAATCAATATAGCAGTTAATTTTTAATGAAACTTCATGTATCTTCTTCAAATTCAAGGGCTAGTTTTACAACCAAAATTCATTGCATCATCCGCTTTTTGTTGATGTTACATTGTTATGTTTACTGCTATTTGGGGTAGGATTGTATATTAAGTTATTGCTAACTTGTTTTGATTCCAGTAATTAGCAATATGTTAATACAAAGGCCCTTCACCTAGTAGCAGTAATTGCAACGTAAATAGACAAGAAGCTGATGATGTAATAAATTTTGATTGTGAAACTAGTCTTTGAATTTGAAAACAGATAAATTGTATTATTAATCGTTATTTGTTACTTTTGCTGTGTCACTGTTACTAGCTTCATTTCTTATATCTCACATTGAGTTAATTAGATTCCTTCACTACCTATACTTGTTTTCCATTTATAAAATGTGTGAGGGGTGGCAACAAAGAAACCAGACTCATGCTCTAACTCTTTACTGAAAAAACTTACACAACTGAAATGTATTCCCCTCCCGAATACCTTCATTGCTCCATACAAATTTTTCACTGTGGCAAGCAGTTCTACAAATCTTCTGTTATGCTGTTGAGGAGTCATATCGCTTTTGCTTTTAACTTCGTATACCCAAGGTCATAGGTTCAAACCTGGTGGAGGTCCATGGATTTTTTCAGGCATAAAAATCCTTAGCATGGTTGCTTGCCGTTGGTCCAAAGTTGTAGATTTACGGCTCATAAGAGAACTTCAAGCCTGATAAAAGAGGCCTCTCAGCAAAATTAAGTGGCCTTTCACACCCAGTATAGAATGGGACGCTGAGAACCACAGCAATTAAAGAGTGCCTATAAATAAAACTCCATTTATTTTATTGATTTTGCCTACTGTTTCCACAGATTCAAACCTGATTCCTCCGAGTACAGACTTTACTTTTGGGAAGAAAAACAAGTTGTGTCAGGCAATTACAGTGAATGTTCCATCTCCTTTTTTGTTTGTCTCCTTTGTTGAACATGTTTACGGAGGTCTTCAGAACACTTGTATAATAAACTTGATTGACATTCTGATCTTCAGGCACCCAATCAATGTATAAAACCCCTCATATATAAAAAAAACACCATTGCTTAAGTTTGATTTGCTTAAGTGCACTTTCGTCTTCCTAGGGGATTGAGGGCTCTTCCAATGCATGGATTGTCATTTAGTCTCTGGTCATATTGGAATATCCATGCTTTATCTCATGCAATTACTTTGCAGAAGTAATCCACATTATTTTCAATGTTTTCAAGAGTGTCAGCATAGCAGTCTACTAAATGTTGCTTATGTTCATTGGCGAGGATTCTTGGCACCACTTTAGCACAAACCTTTGTCTTGTCCAGATCATGCAAAATCTGTCCTATTGATGCAGGCAAAGTTCTGAAATTGCTTGAATACTCAGGCGGTGGTTTTCTTGAGCAATTCCACCAACCTTCTCCACATTCTCTTCTGTTTTCAAAGTGGAAGGACAGCCTGATTTTGGATTTTCTTCCATACTGCACTTAAATCTTTAACCTCCTCTATGTTTCTGTGGTGGGTTTTCCAAGTTTGGTGAGGAATTTAATGTTAACGCATTCTACTTTGGAATGTAGCATAATTCCAACGGGCCTCACACAGCGTGTTTCTGGGAAGATTTAGAGTTAGACAAACCACCACAGCAGTTTTAAATTTTGAACACATTCAGGGAGAGTACCAAAGTCAATTCCATATTCTTCTTCCTGCCTAGGCCTATTTGTTTTGAATGGTTACTTTATTATTTAACATTTTTATACAAAACTCATTGTCTGAATATGTTCTTTGTAAAACCCCTATAACACTAGTGCTCATTCCAGTTTTGCTCAATTTGTACAATGGCACTTCACAATTTATCGTATTGAAGGCCTTTTCAAAATCAACAAATTACCCACTTGTCCATTACATATTTAGCTACCATGTGTTTATCACGGATATTATACACTGTTCTCTTGTCTTGTCTAAACCCTGCTTTGAAATCTGATGGCTTTCTCTCATCTTCTGCCCACTTTTCCACTCTTTCTGGCAAAACCCTGTATATATCTTACCTAGCATAAATAATAAGCTAATTCGCCTATAATTCACTGGCTTATCTATCTCCCCTTTATTCTTAAATATTGGCACTATTATTGCTTTCTCCAACTACTTGGAACATTACCTCCTTTGAATACTTTATTTAGAATTCTCACCAGTAATCCTAATCTTGCATTTCAACTCACACCTTACAAAAATCCCCTGGAATCCCATCTATATCACAAGCTTTGTTCATTTTTTATCTTCTTATTTGTTCTCTTATTTCTTCTATTCCTATCTGATTGACTAGTTGCTGAATTTCTCCTACATTTTCTTTCTCTAATACATCTGTCTTCTTTGTTCTGCCCCTAATAGGTTTTTAAAGTATCTACACCATACTTCTGAGCTTATATTGCTTTCTTTATTCAAACCTTATAGGTTCAGGACCAAATTGTCTTTGTAATATTTACTCTTGCTGCTTCATAAATTTTCTGACTCATTGCCCACCCCCCTTCCTTCTTTTTGGCTTCTATAAGATGTTTGTATCCCCATTTTTAAATTATAAAAATTTTGTTTTTCTTGGATGTCCCTTTTCTTTAGAACTCTCTGCTTTGCCTGGCTACACTCTTCATATTTTCAACCGCTCTAACTATTTAGTTCATCTTTCATTCTCACTTTGTCCCTGCCTGTTTCACTAACTTCTCTGGTTTCAATAGCACTTCCTCAATTTTATCTTCTTTCAGCATTTTTTAAATGTGTATTACCCTTAGTATGGTTGTCTGATTTCCCAGCTCCTCCAAAAATGCTTTTGCTTCCTCATCCCTCCATTTATAGTTTTGATTTTTATTCCTTTCTGGTCAGAGCATATTTCCGCCTTTGAATACTGATCTTGAAAATGTTATTAGAACTTTCTATGTTCAACACCTCAAAATCCCTTTCCTAATTTGATGAATATGGAATGACATCTATTTCGCTCTGTCCATTTCTAATCATAAAAGTACATTCATTAAGTCATCCTTTCCTTTCACCCCATTGCACATCACCAAATCAAATTCATCACAAAATTCTATTGTTTTCTTGTGTTCATTATTAATTAATTTATCTTTGCTCCTCCTATCCACCTCCTTTCCTAATCCAGCTAGCTCCCCTTCAAAATCTATTAACTGTAACTGAGTTTCCCGAACTCTAGCATTGAAGTTGCCCATTATTATAAAACCCTTTTATAATATCTATTCTATGTTCTGCCTCAACTTATTCAATAAATGTGGGTCATAGAATCTTGAGGAACTTGGTGGATTATGTACTATTGCAATACATACAGTTTCTCTCTCTCTCATACTCCACACAGCAAACACCACAAAACTGTCTTTTTACCTAATTTATTAAGTGCTTTCACTTTAATTTGGGGGCTTTTATCACTAATAATCCTAAACCTCCTGAACCTCTTCCCCTATCTTACCTTTTGGTACCACATTTCCCATAGAATCCAAATTCACTCAAATCCACATTATTATCTCTTAACAACCAAGTTTCCATCACATCTATCAATCACCTTCAAAATTCCATCATGTAACCCCTAGTTCCTTTCCCGATACAGATTCCTTTTTCTCAAATCTGAATTTCTGCAATCTAGCACTACTCCTGGCTATCCTTTCTGCCCCCCCCCCAATTCCTCAGTGTCTACCACTGGCATAATGTTGCCTCCATTATCAATATAACACTTGAGTCCACTTTCTCGCCACATGTCTAAATCTGCAACTGCTTCCAAGGTCATTCTCTATGTGACTTACTTCAGTTGTTTCTCTGGCAGGATGATGCATTTTTTCAGATATAAAAATCCTTAGCATGATTTCCTTTGGAAGGGAAGTAAAGCCGTTGGTTGCATGTCATAGATTTATGGCACGTAAAAGAACCTCAAGCCTCATAAAAGAGACTTGTGAGCAAAAGTTAGTGGTGTTTGATGCCCAGTATAGAATGGGACGCTGAAAACCACATCAGTTAAAGAGCATCCATATTTAAATCTCCATTTCCATTTTGTCCAAAACAAATTGTTCATTGATTTCAAGAGGTTTCAGTATCAAAAAAATTTCCTTAGCTTGCTTTCCACTACAAAATAATGCTAATACTCCTCACTCCTCTTTCTCTTTTGCCTGTTACTGGCACACTGCATGCTGGTTACTTGTACAGTAATAAAGGTGAGCTTCTTCATTCACCATTTTTCATACAACAGCATGCTTAAATTTTACTGACAACACTTATGGCAGCACTATGTTTTATTAAGCAAAGTCAAACAATGAAAACACAGCCACTCTAACCATATATCTATTCTTTGAAATCTTAAGAGAGGTATTTGGTAGCAACAAAATTGAATCAATGCAATCCATGTAATAGTGAAAACACAGCCAAACAAGGAGAAGGATATGTTTAAAACTGATATAGTATTTTTGATTTCATTACACAAGTTTATGAGTGACCTTATTTTATATCAATTTTAACTTTTGTTAATGTGGGAAAGGTTAGAGTTGCAACTTGGAGTAAAAAACTATGCTGTTCACTGATTTAAATTTGTAGAAAGTTCCACAACTTACAAGGAATATGGGCAAGAAGAAGACATTTTGGAGAAGTAAGGAGTATGCTGTGATCTTAAAGTCTTACCTTATTGATTCTGTTGAAGGTAAACTCTCAAACACCCATTCCTGTAACATAATTATATACATTAAAATATTTGAAGATTCAATAAAGTGGCCAAATTGTTGTCCATAAAACTGGAACAGGCAGATATACAATGGCACTGCAGTGAGGTAGTGTTAAAAAACTCAACAAATTAATACACATGAAATTACAAGTTATGTATACTTTCAGCATAAACAAAGCAACCATATAACATGTAAATTATAACAATATTGTTTGTGTATTAATCATTCTTTAGATAAGTGACAAAAAAACATATTTTACTGTTGTAATATGAGGAGCAAATTTAAGATTACACACTCACATAGCTTTAGTTGGACTTCCAAATTTGGATTTCGGTCTCCCTGGTTAGACCAACCAACAAAGCAGTGTGCATCAAAAACCTCTTGAAAATGGTTCTGACTTAGGACCGAAATCCGGATTTAGAAGTCCAACTACAACTTTGTGAGTGAGTAATCTTAACTTTGCACCTCATATTACAAATAATAAAGTCAACTCACTTTAAACAATGTTTTAAAAGAATTTAAAAAAAAAAACTAGTCAACATGTTTCCCATACATTTAAGTCAATTTTGTGCCTGACTAATCAGCATTATTGAGTTAATAATTTCATGACCTTCGGTAAAAACATTTGCTGCAGCTGCTGATATTTCCTCCTCCTGGGAATTATGTTCTTAAAGTGTTCCATAAGTCTGTGTTTTGTTTCCCTTCACCTAAGCTCAAACATTTTTACTTATGATTTTTCATGGCAAGATAGCCTTTCGCCACCACCCTCTCTTCATCAAAAGTTTGATCCATAACATTTCTTTGATAGTAAACTGTATTAATTTTTACATTGTTGGGAACTCTGTGATTGTGAAGTTTCCCCAAGGGTAGTAACCTGCAACCACCATGAATCCTTAAGAAAACTTTTCCTTGTTCTCTCGAATGAATTGCCTAAGATTTGTTTGTGTCTCAGGATAAGCACATGCATTGCCTAAAAAGAACCATCCATTGTCCCTTTTCACATGCCAGGTGAAGCTCTTAAAAAGTTTTATTGCATTGCGAAGCATTTTCTGATGTTACTCTTTCAAGGTATGTTCATATCTTTATATTGCCATTCTCGACCAAAATTGGTGTGTATTATTCAATAAACAGTCCTTTAGATGTTCCCATGTGGCTAGCAAGGCTTCTTTGCGTTGGTGGCTTTCCTTGAGTGATTGCTGCCCTCACCTTCGCTAATATGCCTTTAGGCAATGTCCCTTTTCTTGCTAGCTTTTGGCACATTGAGCCTCAGATTGAAATCCATTTTGTGTAACTGTGTTAAATGGCCCATACCCAACTTATAGTAAGACCTTTTTGTTTGCCCCTTTCCACTATCACTGAAAAGCACTATCACTGAAAAGCACAGGTACTGGAAAGCCCAACTACTCCTACCACACATCAGCAGTTTTTAAGCAGACTACAAGCACATGTAGTGAGCTGTTGTCCCAATAAACATAAGCATTTTGACTGACGACAGGAATGGGAAGGCAATCCAAAGTTGTCTGAGAACAAGTGGGGCAATCCTTCGTAGATTTGATCATAATCCTTTAAATGAATCCTATAAATCTCAGATATTTTGTGAGGTGGCATATTTTCTTTTTCTTTAGCTTTAATGAGAAATGTAAGACTGAAACTGTTTTTGGGGATGAATGTTATGTTACTTTTTTTAAAATTTAGAATTTCCTATGTGACCTTGGGAGGATTTTGTTTATATGGTTTCAGAGTTGTATTTCCTTGTATCACTTTTTGTTGCTCTAATATTTTGTTCACCATTATTTTTCTGAAGTAATTTTTCCCTGCTGTTTTTAAGATATCCTTGTATTCCAGGATGTATTCCTTTTGAGTAAGAGGAATGTTCACCAATCTATAGGTGAAACTGTTGAAACACTATTTCATGCTATGGGGAATTGTGACTATTGTTTTTGTTCTTTTCAATTCCAAAAGTTAAGCTATTGTTTTTACTAATTTTTAGGTCCAGGTAGGGGAGCTAGTTCTCCAATTCTATTTCTATCATGAATATAATATTGCTGTCTTGCAAATTCAATAACTTGATAGCATCTTTCCATGTATTCAATTTACTTTCATGAATATGTCATCAAAGTATCTGGCCCAAGTTTGAACAACCATGGGAAGGCTTCAACTACTCTTTTCTCAAGAGCACTCATAAATATATCAGCCAAGCAGGGCAACATAGGATTTCCAATGGCTAGACTTGTGTTTCGCTTAAAATATTTAACCCCAAAATTGAAGAAAATTTGCTCAATGCAACATTTTGTTAAGTTGATAAAATCTTTGATTTCTGTTGCATTCTTATTCATGGTAGTTAACCAATTTTTAATGCTTCTAACACTCTGTCTTTAGTATGCTTGGTAACAGTGAAATTACATCAAAAGACACTAATACATCACCATTTTCAAATTGTTTGTTCTTTAACTTGTAAGCAACACTAAGAAATTCTTGATGTTTAAAGAATAAAAATTTGGAAATTCTTGAAATTCATGAGTTGACCATTATGCCAGATTATCAGTTTTGGCTCCAATACATGAGATAATTGGTCTAATTTCCAACTTTTGAGTATTTTTAGTTCTTACACCATACAGTTTGGGAGTAGTAGGGTTAGCTATTTTTAATCTTTGTTTATCCTTCTCACCAAGAGTATATTGGTCAGCTTGGTGTTTTGGGTGCATTTTCTTTAAAGGATCCTTCTAAAACATTTTCCATTCTTTGTGAGTAATTTTCTGTGTTACAGTTTACCTATTTATTGCTTTGTCCACTTTTTGGAATGTTGCAATCATTCTGAAAGGATTACTAGTGTGGCATATATATATTTTTTTTTTTTCAGAATAATTTCATATTTATTTCAAATGGTCCATTTTTGATGTTCTGGTAAATCAGTGATTATGATTTCAATGTCAGCAACATATTCTTTAATGTTTGTGTTACAGCTGATGCTTTTTTTAAGCCTTTACTCAAGAGATTTATTTCTGATACTAAGAATTTTTTCCTTGCATGTAATGATGTTATTTTCATTTTCTCCATTATTGTGGACCATGGTGCTTTCATTTGCTTTAAGCACTCCAATTTATTCCTTAGCACACTGCGTTTTTTAATTGATTTAAAGGTTAACTCCATCAAAAATGTTTTCTAAGCATGTCCAGGTTTCAATCCCAAAGGGTTTTGAAAGTTATAAATCCAAGACATACAAAGGTAAACTAACCCTTTTAGTGCCAGCCCAAATAGCAAAATACTGTCCGAAAAGTGCCAAGCAATTTTAGAGGAGTATGCAGGGTTTTAAATTATTAGTGATAAAATGATAAGTAAATGACATAGAAAGCTGAATATTTTCATTTTTAGTAAACTCTTTTGTCTATTGTATAATGTGCATTATGGATGAGAAATCTTATCATTATTTTTAAAAAAATTAAAGAAAAGAGAATTTGAAAATCCCAAAATAATTGATAATTAGACATTACTACACAGAAAGTTAAGACTATTTAAGTGAAAGCACAGATATTTATTCACTAAACAACATCCTGTTTTGATCTGATGTTTTATTTTTTAAAATTCAAAAAATGAATTTACGTAACATCAAACTGGAAAAAAAAAAAAAAAAATCACCAAAAATTCACATTCACAAGCATGACACCACTAAAAATTAAAACAGCATAAAGCAATAGGACACAAATGTAATGTGGATTACTGTACAATTTAGCACTTGTATTATTGAGTAGCTGAATGTTTGATTCACATTGCATTCGCTGTCTGGTTATATCTCTGTAAATCCATTTCAATAAGTTCACCAATTATTTACATGCATACAAAGTCCATTGATATGGGATGCATTTTTCATTGCCGAAGTTAGAATATATATCTTCCTCTCTTACGTCGATGTCAGAAACTCTTTCATCAAGGTCAGAAAATTCAAAATAACTTCAGTTCTTCTAACACACTGTTAACTACAGCTCTTATTTTCTCTTCGGCTCATTAACTTCAGCTTTACGATGCCATGCTTCAACCAGCATACACAAACATTGGCTGGAGAAAGTAAATTTATTACTTTGAAGTGAAGATAAGGTCCTAAAATGTTTCAGGAAACCTTTCTCTATGGCTATGAAATAACAGAGATTTTTCTGCTGGAAAGAGTTAAAACTTATGAAAACACATTAGGATTAGATCGTGATTGGCATTTTCGCTGAATTTTTGGATCACAATTAGATCATGATTGACATTAAAAGGGTTAAGATCATTCTTTTGGAATGTACAGAAATAACATACAGACAACTATATAAAAAAAAATATAGCTATAACCCCTTATCACATAGATTGGTGAACACTTACGGAAAAAGAATGCAGGCTAGAATAAAGAACATGTTTAAAAAAAAAAAAAAAAAAAAAAAAAAAAAAAAAAAAAAAAAAAAAAAATTTTAAAAAAAGTAATAGTGGATAGGTAAATAAACAAAATTCAAACAACAGAACATGATAAATGAAAATACCCCTTAGGCCACACAAACAAACAAAAAAAACAAAAAAAACATCATACATCAACCATGGGCATATAACAAATCCCTAAAGTTTTTCAAAGAAAGTAACATAACATTTATCTCTGAAAATAAGTTCAGAATAAAATTCTGATCAAAGTTAATCATAAAGAAAAAATGTCACTTCATATAAAATTTGACATTTACAGGATTTTTGGAACTAAGGGCTTGAAACTGTTAACTCAGTAATGCTTGTTATACAGGCACTTAACCAACTAAATTAAATATTTGGGAGAAATTATTTCTTTGGAAACTTCAACCAAAATTAATGAACTTTGATATTCCAATGGACAAAATTCTTACATAACATTTGTGGAATCACGCTAGAGGGGCAAAGAGACAGCCACGATCTTCAGAGGCAAGCCATCCAGTTGCAGTCAGCTAACAATGAGGAAGAGCTTTCTTGAAATTAGTTCTGAGGTAATTAACCTTATTTAGTGAATATCTGTATTTGTACAATCACTTCTAAATTCTTGTAATTAATCCTTTTACTATGGCTTCAGATTCACAAAGGATACAGGCATTTACCTCCTTTTAATAAAAACTAAATTCTCCTTTGGGTTTCATTGGCAGATTTACTTTATGCATTCACAGAACCTTTTAGGAATTAAGTGAATTTAATATTTTAGGATGTAAATTTTTTGACAGATTAAGAAAAGGATATAAAACTTAAAAATCATATTGATAATCCTCATATCTAAAAAATGTTTTTTAAATAGAGGTATCTCCAAACCAAGTAAAGGGAATAATATATTCAAATGTAGTTTAAACCAAATTTAGGCACTGCATAAGTGATAAAATGCAAGAGAACCAGTGCCAATATTATAGTAATATTATATTCCAGGAAACAACATACTGAAATGCTTATTGGTGCTGAATTCCATGCCTTACTTTTATAAAAATGTTCAAAGACTGCATACTGTCTGACCATGAGAAGCCAAGCAAGAGGAATATTTTTTTTGGTAGTGTTGAACACCCACTTTTACTACTTGTGGCATGACAGGTGATGACACTGGTGATACATGGAATGAAGATGGAGCACCGGTGGAATGTGATGGTGGGGGAAACCAAAGAACCCAGAGAAAACCCACCCCTGCACCACTTTGTCCACCAAAAATCTAATATGAGGTCACCAGGTGAGAGGCGAGTGGTCTAACCACTTGGCCACAGTGTGGCCCAAAAGGAGTGTGTTGCATAAAAATGTTCTGCCTTGGTAATAAACTTCTATTGGATTAATTGTTTTTTCACATAAGCCATGTGTAGGACAGGAGTTGGATAGGTAGAGTCAGACTGCCGGCATAGCATTGAATTTCTCAACTGACCCGCATGTTTCCAGTAAACCATAAGGTGTTCTTAAATTATTTTTAGATGACAACCCCAATGGTTGTGGTTCAAATCCTGGCAATGGCATTGAATTTTTCAGTCTGACTCTACCTATCAAACTTCTTGTAGTTTGCAATGACAAATATAAACAATGTCAGACAGCTCACACACTAACAATGAGAACCTGGAAATGACAGGTGTAGGTGTGGTAGCATTGGTGACTCATATTTCATAGTAAACAAATCTACTGTATAAGTAGATAGGCCTCTGTCATATCTCATAATCCTGTCACCATCATCTCTCCTTTTTTCACCAGCAGTTCAAGTCTGTAGAGGTGAAGGCTGAAATGTGTGAAATCCATGCTCAAATAACCCTAAGAAGCACAAACCTGAGGGTTTCCTATTAATTTGTTCTCAAAATTGAGGAAATACCAGGAAACTACTTTAACCAGACTCCAGATTAGATAACAAACCAGCTACACCAATAGCAAGCAGGTCCTGATTATGTACTCTTGCATAACAGCATCATAACTTAATAGAATTGGGAACACTGCTTGATTTGACAGGAATCTCTGGTATGAGGATCAGTTACACTAAACTCAGAATTAAGTCAATATGTAATCCAATTGTCATTAGCTTTCTATACTTGTAAAATTATCTAGTACTCAAAGATGTAGGTTATTTTTAAATACAACATCCAGAATAGTTTATGCAGACTAAACAATAATGTTGTTCTCTACAAAACTTAAGTTTATAGATTTGAGCACAATAACTAGACTGTATTAAAAACAGAAGCACTATTAACAGCGAAGTATTTATCATTAATTTGGAGTTAACTGAGTTACACTTATTTACACTCACCTCCACTTAATATTGTTGAAAAACATCAAGTAAGTGTTGCTTAGTGTAACTAATCAACTCCTTGCCAAATAAGTATGACTCAGTTAATTTCAAATTAACTAGAGTTAGTTTAATTTATTTAGTAGCATAACTTACCTCAGTTACATTATTAACAATTTGAGCTTCAGAAGTTCTTTCCAGCCAGTACAGATCATCTTTGATTTCTTTCTTGATATCTAGTTCAGAGTTTGTGTTGTGTGAATTAACTGTCATTACAGGAACTTCAGAAAACAACTGCTTCTCATTTTGTGAGCAAAAGTCTGAGTCAAGATGTGCTTCATTGATTTCTGTTTTGGTTTGCATTTCATTGTTGTGGTATTGTTTGTCCATCACTACAAGATTCTCAGGCAAATGCTGCCAATCACTTTGTGGACTAAAGTCTGAGTCAAAACCATCCTCTTTGATTTCAATTTTGCACACTTTGTTGCACCCAGAAGCATAACTGTTGGACTTCACTGTGACAACTTGTGAGAAACTTTCTCTATCCATCTGTAAAATAACTTCTGAGGAAGAAACTTCTTGTTTGATTTCTCTTTTGATATCCATTTTGCATCTACTATACTTGACAGAAGTGTTCTTAAATTTCAGTACTGAGGCTGTGAACAACAAATATATAATTAATAACACTAAATATATGTAATTTCAAATTATGGGAAAAGAAGCAAATCAAATGTAAAATACCCATCTTCTGGGTATTTTACACATCCTGTAATATAATGTATACTGCAGGGAAGCGAGGCATTAAAAGTGATGAGAGCTTCTAGTAGAAGTAAAATATTGGAATGCCTGATTAGAAATGTTTTCAAGGTGCAGGAATATTTACACTAAAACTGTTAACAAGATGGTGCACATGGACTGTATTATTGCTATACATGTACAAAAACATAACTCTGTCTTGTTACTAGTGGGCATGCCTAAATAACTTTTTAGTTATAAAACCTAAGATTACTTAACAATACATGCTGCAGCAATGGTGTTATAAGGGATGTTAAAGAATAACTAAAAAGCAATTGCTTGACTTCAGGTGTAAAAGCTTAAGATTTAAGGTATAATAAATTTTGTTGCCGGCGCATACCAAATAACTGTATAAAGAGAGCAAACTCATAACAGTAGAGATCAGTGAACCAATATTTTCTAGTCAACAACTAAGAAATTGTTTTGCTCACAGACTATGTGACTTTTGCAGAGAGATTAATTTGGTGGTCTGGGATTGGGTAGCATTCAAATTTACATACTTCACCTATATTTCATTTTGTATGTTATGAATTTCTGTATTGTGCAAAAACGTTGTATATTCTATTTATCAAACAACTTCTAGGCAAAAGATAACATACAACCATTTAAAATTTAAAGTACTGTTAATTCTCTAAAGGTAACTCTACCACACCGAATGATATTGTACCATAACAAATATATGCAGCATTTACAGAATTTGAAACATAGTGCGATGAGCATTTAAGGAAGCCAGATGTTCCCCCCAATGTTTCACATTATTTTGTATGAATATCATTTCTTAGCAGAAAATTACAATGATATGGAATAAAAGTGAGGATTCATGATAAAAATGATAACAGAGCATTGAATAGTTACTGTGGACGCCCCCCTGCCCCCCATTAACTTTCTTGATGGATATTTGTCATGAGGAAGCAGAAGAATGGTTGGCTACTTTAAAACTAATGATTAAAAAGGCCTGGAACACTAGATCTCAAGGGAATCTAAGCAGTTAGCAGAAATAAAAGAATATTCAACTTCTCTTTAATATAGTGATAAGTTTGATAACTATAACAATAAATCTCAGTAGAAAATCTTAGCACAGTATTGAAATCATTTAGTATAAATTAATAAAACTTATGAGTTCCACCATAAGCAAATTTCTTTACTGAAATAGGAAAAATACTTAGCAATTAGCCATATGAAACTTGGCTATGGAGCCATTCAAATATTGAATAAAGTTATAAAACATTCCTTTGATCATTCACTCACAAACAGAGAAAACTACCCAGATAATTTGGCTGGGAACTGAACATAGTTTAAAACAAGTTGGTTTCTAGGCACTAAAGTAAATCAGTAGCAATGTAATATAGAGTAAACATAAATGTTAATCCCTTTTAAACTTAACTCATAATTACAGATTATGCTCAGATGACATATTAGAATACAAGGATAGCATATGAAAAATAGGGAGACTATGTCATGTAAATGGACAGAATCAGAGGATAGGAGAATTAAATAAACCTACTCTGTAATGGAAATAGAGTTTTATATATGGACGCTCTTTAACTGCTGTGGTTCTCAGCATCCCATTCTATACTGGGCATGAAAGACTGCTTAATTTTGCTCAGAGACCTCTTTAATCAGGCTTGAGGTTCCTTTGCGTGTTGTAAATCTACAACACAGGACCAACGGCTTTACTTCCCTTCTGAAGGAAGCCATGCTAAGGATTTTTACGCCTGCTCTATAACATGGAACTAATAAGCACATGTTATAAATCTGTTTGAGTTTACTATTTTTTTAAAATGCTAAACTATTAACTGAGAAGAAGAAATACATATTGTTGTAAAATAAATTGTTTGCAAGCTGCTGAAATATACCTGGTGGAAATTGTAACAAAAGAGCCTTGTTATTTTTGTTGTGAAAATATAACTTGAAACTTCTCAGCAAAGAGATTACAATAAATATAACTAAAATTTTAGGT
Source organism: Hymenopus coronatus (assembly GCA_030762935.1). NCBI lineage: Eukaryota > Metazoa > Arthropoda > Insecta > Mantodea > Hymenopodidae > Hymenopus > Hymenopus coronatus. The sequence goes on along the minus strand of CM060899.1, from coordinate 28,046,499 downwards.
TTTGTGTCCATTTTTTCTGAAGAAATAAACACCTCAATTATATGTGTAGGTTCAAGTTTCATGTAAAGTTACACCTTCTGTATAAGTTTTATTGTACCTAAGGGTGCCTATTATACCCCATAGTTCATTTCATGGTTCTTGAGCCAAAAACACCTGATTATAATATGTAGACATCATAAAACAGTAATGCTTTGTCATCTTAGTTTTGAGTAGGAGTTTGAAACATGTACTTGTTAAATAAAGCATACCTGGACATACATTTCAAGAGCAAGTCAATAGTTCTAATGTATTAAACAAATAAAGCATTTTAACTTGCATTACATGTACATGAAGTACTAAATGGTAGAGATACAGGTCTACCAGAACAAAGTCTGCCAAATATGGCAACATTTAAATATGATCCCATTATTTCAGTGTCTGTCAAAATGTCTTTTTCAGCATACAAAATGCTTCTTTCTGATCAAAGATGCAGTTTAACACCAAAAAATGTGGAAAAGTGAATAGTAATATACTGCAATGTAAATTATCAAACGGTATAAAATGTTGCAAGCATTATTATTAATTGAGATTAAATATAAAATAAAAGCTTATTCAAAACATAGAGCATTGTTTTGGTGTAGTAAAATATGAAATGCTTTCTGTATTCATTGTTCACTTAGTTCCTCATACAATTTTCAGTTTTTTGGGGTATCACTTATGGAGAAAAAAAGTGTTAATGAACATTTCATAAGTATGTTTTTCATTTAAGACCAATCAACACACCCTGGTTAAGGCAATTAAATATTTTTATTCCTTGTATTAGTTTTTCTAATTTTAATATTTGTGATATTATTTATTAATTATCAATGTTAAGTTCTAGTAAATGTAAAGAAACTTGACATTTTAAGGATCTGTTTTAATGTTCCTAAATGTTCACTTTTAATAACCTAAAAATCCAAGCTCTAATAGAGAACTGAGTCTAAAGTAATGTAACACTTGCAGGACCTTTCCTGCTCTCTGTAATGGCTTTTCAGCGAGATCTCAGGAACAACTCACAAAAATAAAATTTGAGTTCTATCACATTGGAAATTTCATTCAGACGCTTAAGAAGTTCAGGTCCATCTGTAGGACATGAACAGGCTTCCTCTACTCTCCATTTTGATTGTGTTACCATTTCAGTTAAATATAAAGGCAATGAAGCAAACTCTCTTACATGAGAGTTATTAAAATATTTAGACAATTATATTACATACATATTATAGTATTGTAACATAATTGGTTTTCTTTTGTTAGCTGTATGTAAAGTGCTAAATTAAGACTATCTAACATAAATTCTTGGAATGAAACATACAGAGCATTTGTGGTGCACAGCATTTGTTTTGTTTTCCGTGCATATTTTATTAAGTAAAAATACCCATTTTCCATTTCATGCCATTCTCATTTAAAAATAAAGGCCTTCTTTCCAAATATGATTCCAAAGTGTTTGTATCAAAGTATGAGAGCTTTTAAATTCCTTTTAATTTTCTAGTAATTTAGGAAATGAAATTAGGTGATATTTTAAAACTCAATGTTCACCAGAAAGAATTGAGTTTTTCAATTATATAAGTTGCCCAAGTGGTGTTTTGAGATTACCACACTCAATGTTCTCTCTTTCCATTTTTAATTCACATTAGAAACAAATCTCGAAAGTAATCATTACAAGCTGTTGTCATATTTAGAATATCTGTTTCTCAGATATTCTAATAATGACACATGCGTGCTGTAATATTAGTTTTTCAAACATTTGTGGCATAACTAACCTTATGCCCACTAAACAAACCAAAATACCTTTAAGATATTATTTAGCACATATTAAAATTGGTTGGAAAAAAATGATAAATAAATACCATTAAATGTGGTTATATATCACATTTCAACTTTAGTAATAATCTGTAAAACCAAAGATCTGTATTCAATTTAAAAACCAGAGAATTCAAGATATACAATTAATTTGTCATAAAAATATCCAAAAAATTGTATTTTAATCAAAACATTAAAAGCATTTTTGAAAGAATCAAAATTTTTATAAAACTTATCCAAGTAAACGATGATTGGGGGTGGGGGATTTTCCTGAAAATCTTTGTTTTGCACTTTTTCTAAAAATGCTTTGTCGATTCAGGGAGCCTTAAAGCATACATTTCCAGTAAAATCTTGGCATCAAATTGTTGGGCTGAATGCAATACCATTTTACATATGTGGTCAAGAAAGTAATAAATGAATATTTATAAGCATTCATAGTAAATTTTCACATTCAAATTAATGTGGCACATGTCAAATTAATTTGTTTCTTGTTATTGTAAAAAAATTTTTGTCTCCAACAATTCTTTGTTTTCCGCAATCTATTACAATCTGCTCACATATAGCTGCCTATCATAACAATTATGCCATTTAGTTTCTTTTCGATGTTTATTGCGGCTACAAAATTCCCATCAAACTCACTGTTACATCTGATGCACTCGAATGGTCTTTGTTGCCCTTTTTAAGTCTGTTGGTTAGATCACTGGAAATTTCTAGAAACTGACACACATGCAATATATTGCAGCAATTAACAAACCCATTTGGACTTAACAATGTGTGGCTTTGATGTCAAAGAAATTTCCAAAAGAACATGTGTCCACTCACATGGGTGTAACAATCACAGCTAAAATGTCAAAAGAATTTACTGTGGCACAAGTGTTCACTGACACACATGTGTAATGATGGGTCCCAACAATCAACTATGACTTACAAACATGTTCTGTGATTGCAGCCACAGGGTGTAGTCACAATATTTCAAATGAGTACTAAATTTGATATGTCAAGTTTTCACACTCTGAGAGAACTGGCTAAATTTATGATGTTGGAAATTATACCTACTAATAAGTTTAAACTTTTGTGCAAATTAAACCACATTAGTGCATATACTAGTTAATGAAAAACAACACATGGAATTCAAAACTGTGTTAGGAAAGCACTTAATGCCACATGATATTTTCTCCTCTTGTATAATATTATGCCAGAATCAATGTTACATTGTAATCTTAATGGTTCTAAACATTCGCTGTAAACTGAACAAAGCCTTAACTCCATTGAGATCGAAAAGCTGTATTATATCGTTATTTTATAAAAGTATGTGAGGGAATTAAGGCAGTCATGCACTATATTGATCCCTTCACTGCCATTTTCAGCTCGCTTTCTCACCACATCAATTCCCCTAACACCAGTGTAGTAACGCACTGCATGCCGGGAAAAAAAAAAAAAAAAAAAGTACTGGTGGAGACAGCCAGAGTAATGTAGGAGAAGTGGTGGGGGAGCAGTTGAAGAGAGGAAAATGTGGAACTATTGTAATTTGCAATAATGTCAATATCATTGTAGATCACTGTCAAATTTGGTATTCATGAATTCAATAGAATTTACTTCACAATTGCTCCTATGTGAAAGGAATGTATTTTCATATATTCATTTTAAGGGATTGGTGCTACAAAAATACATTTTGTACATGATAATTTATTTGTTATATTAATTAATTTAAATGATTGGGGCAAGAAAATGATAGTTAATAAGTGAAACTACTACAGGTTAATAATTGCAAATGTTTGGAGCAACGAAATGTGAGGAGTAAATTTTTATTTATTAATTTTAAAAAATTGGGGCCAAAACAAATTTTGCATTTGATATGAATACATTTTTGTATTAATTTTAAATAGGGGCAAATGATGGTTTATATTTGAAATGAGTACACTTTTATTTACTAATTTTAAACAATAGCGCTCAAAATGGTTTGTACTTGAAACAAATACCTTTTTATTACTAAGGTAATGCAAATTGATTTAACACTATAGTTGACTTACTTAATTTTTTTCTCAGATATATTTCAAAGATGTTCATTTTCTATAACCACTCAAACACCCACTAATGATGAAGATCTATGAAATGCATCCACGAAAAAATTTAAGTGAAAGTATGTCAATACAGGAAGCCTGGGTGTATCAGTAGCTGAAGTGCCAAGAAACCCAGTGGTTTTACGCCTACTTTGAGTTATTATTTACAGTACAATTAAATCTGCTGAAAAGTATTGGGACAATCTCAAAGTATGACATTCAAGGATTTCTCAACAAGTAAGAAAATGGTCATAACTTCCATATTAATATTTTATTTTAAATTTACAACAAGTATCAAATATGAGTTTGAAAAAACTTGCATAAAGCTGCTTACACTCCATTTATTCAAAGTTCGAAAAACTCTCCCTCGGAATCAGAATTTTCTACAGCTTCATTTGTATCCCGAATTTCAGCTTCAGTTTACAGAAATCGAGGAAAATGCAGCATTTTAACATTTAAGAGCACAAGCAGATTACCACCTTCAAAGAAAATGGCACGACTACTCGAGAGCAACCAATATTACTAAATCTCCTAAAAGTCCTAATAGTTGACTAAAGCAAGGACAGATGGCAGTACAACTCTGACAACTAAATGATAACTGATGTATGTTCTTTGCCACACAGCCCAAGACCGAGTTACGGTCGTGGAACGGCATTAAAGGCGTTAGAAATACCTGCCCGAGCTATGCTATGTGTTAATAAATTGAATCACATTAGCTTAATAATATTTTCAGCTTCACTGTATAAATCACTTCAATTACATATCTCGTGTGAATGCATTTTCATTTTTTAATTTTAAATGATAGGGGGCAAGAATGGATGGTTAGTACTTAAAACTAATGCATTTTAATTTACTAATTTTAAACAATTTGTCTACCTTAGTTGATTATTGTCATGTGTCCTATTTTTTAACAACAAGAACAAGAACAAGAAGAGCAAGAAGAACAAGAAGAACAATAATAATAATAATAATAATAATAATAATAATACGGAGAGGCCAGAAAAAGGAAATATGTGATACAGTCAATCATGTGGTCAGAAATAAATAATTCTGAATGCAGCCACTTGGCCACGGATTAGATACTTGTGAGGGCACCAATATGATCGGAGGAGATGCTGAAAATGGAGCAAAAAGTTAAGGAATCGAAAAGTACAAGTTTACTGAAATTAGGAATTGAGTGCTGAAGCATGCAATGGTCATTAACACCAAAACATGATAAGTATATTGAGAAATTACTTTAATTTTACTCAGGAACTTTAAGCAATCGTCCTATTACTACATACCTGGGTATCATAAATAGGCAAATTCCCTGTTGCTCCCGTATTCAATCCACTATCTGGGTTCTATAAGTAGTCAACTTTCTTATTCTTCAGTTTACAATTAAGTATCACAAAACACCAGGTAGTAAGTAGTCCAGTTCCTTGTTTCAGGTATTCAATTCACTGTGTATTCAACCTGCTAATCTTAACCAAAAATGTTTGTGCAACAGTCAACGACATAGTGACCATACAGAGATACAATCATCCCGCACGTTGAACTTTGTGAGTTTAATTGTGAATTTGGTTGCTATTAAAAGTCCAAAATCTGTATTTTTTATTTTACGACACATGTATTCGAGCTTTAAGTGCCAATAAAATGGGATTCTTTAAAACACTCACTTCGATGACAGAGAATAGATATCACCTAAGTACCATCAATGCAAAAACAAGCCTTCGGGAAGGGAAACAAATGTTGTTGTTGTTGTTGTTGTTGTTGTAGTCGTCGTCAACGTTAGGATTTTTTACTTGGAGAAACGCAATACTGAAGGCTGTTTTGGATCGGCATCACTCGACTAGAATTTGTCAATAAAATTGATCATTCCATTTGTGTCTTCACTAACATTATCACTTTACCATGAATATAATTGCAGGAGTATCAATATCAACCTCAATTTTGCAATAAAACCTTCAATACGAAGCCAAATTTAAAGCGACGCATTAAAAAGAACCACCGTTTTCAAGTGGGTAACCATAATCAAAAATGTGTTAAATGCAGCAATTTTTATTTATCTATTTATTCATTTATTTCTATTGTATTTGTACGTTCTGTCAACAGTACGTGGTTTAAACAAATTTGAGAAAAACAGCACCTCAAATTCTTATTAAGAGAAAGTTCATTATTTAATTTTGACTTTGAATAGTTTTATCTCAGGGGCATATAAATTAGCGGTTAAAATTCCGTGGGGCCTATTCAGCACGTAATCCATTTATTTAGGCCCTAAGTCACAATGCGTAACCAAGGGATATTTCTATAGATAGAGAAATGAAGCACACGACCGAAGGACGGACAGGGATCCTTAGCACAACCATTATGCTACTTTATACCTTTAGATAGACTCCAAGAAAACAAAACTCCCCAAATAAAAATGTGTTGGAGTATCTCCTATACCTGTCGTATGGAAGATTGGGGCTGATCTCTCGGTCCTTCTTTGTCCTTATTCCGTAGTTGTGGCCGAACAGCATAATGCCTCCCTTATTCCTTTAGAATTACATTGGATATGCTATTTACCACATTTCATAAAAAATTAGCAAATGAACCTACATCAGTAATAACATTTATTTTAATTACACCCAATAACTGTTCTTTAAATGCACTTTTTGGCACTTACAGCATAGTCCAATGTTGAGAACCCCAAGTCCAAAGTGTAGATGAAAGATGTTTTTAGCATTGTGATATTGTTTTATTGCCTTCAGATGTGTATGTGGTCAGTGGTGATGGCGGCAGCGGTGGCAGTGAATAATAATAGCAACATCAAAGTTTATTTCCATAAGTTTTACAAATCAGTATACATTTCTTTACTTACCTAACACTACATTGAGTTGTTGTATACCTGGGACCCAGCAAACTCAAATCCTGGGGTTGTCAAGCTATTTTGTTCTACTCATATCTTTAATACATACTACACAAAATCATTTAATTTTCATCTTCCTCCTGCTTACTATGAGGGGCATTCAATAACTTTTAGAAAAATAAATTATTTCTGGTAGCTTTTTTTATTTTTCAATATAATCTCCTTTTAGCTCAATCCCAGCATTTCTAAAACTGTTTTAAGCCTTCCAAAAAGTAGGATTTTGAAAGGTCCTCAAAATAGGCATCTGTTTTGGAGTCAGAAGTAAAAGTCAATGGGGGCCAAAACTGGTGAATATGGTGGATGTCTTAATTCTATAATTTTTGGCCATCGAATCTGCATAGATGTGCACCCTTGTTTTGTCTTGATGGAAGAGAATCTTTTACTTTGCTAGATGAGGGCATTCTTTCTTGATTTCTCCATTCAAACAGTGTAATTAACTGAGAAACTGGCTAGAGACCAGGAGATCCATGGTTCAAATCCCAGCTCTGGCATTGAATTTTTCAGTCTGAGTCTACCTATGTAACTCCTGTCCTGCACACGGCTTATGTGAAAAAACAAACTAATACCCATTGACCATAATAGTTGGCTATATTATGAATTCTGGGACTTGAGTTACTTACAACATTGTAAGTCGCCATTGGGGTTGTCATCTTAAAATAATTTGAGATGACCTTGAGGTTTGCTTGGAAACATGCGAGTCAGTTGAAAAATTCAATGCTATGCCGGTATGTTGCCATGGTAGCTCAGTGGCAGAGCAACCAGCTAGAGACCGGGAGATCCATGGTTCAAATCCTGGCTATGACACTGAATTTTTCACTCTGACTCAACCTATCCAGTGGAGAATATAACTTTGAGAATAGCAAAAAGAAACTGCAAATACTGGATCATCACATTGCCCAGAAGTGCTGATATAAACAGATGCATTTATTCACCTCCCAGCCTGTAGTTTGTCTGGATAGCTCAGCTGGCCTTCTAGACTCAAGGTCATGGGTTCAAACCTGGCTCAGACCAATGGTTCATATCCTCTCCCAGTTTGTGATGAACTGTCAGAAAAGTTGTTCCCTTCAGGACAATATGATCTTAGATGAAATGCTTCCAGGTTTTCATTTTTTTATAGTGTTTAACGCCTGCTTTTACTACCATGGCACCGCAGGCGATCAAAGTTTTCATGGAAAGTCTACCAAAGTCTACCAAATATTGGATAAAAAAATATATGCACTTGTTGATGCTGAAGTCTTTTACACCGGAAAACACATGAAGGGCCAAATGATGTGATTACACATATGGCCGAGCCCTTGTTTTATACATAGTGTAGTGTAACTCCAAATAATTGGTTCAGTAATATAGAACCTTCTGAGGAACTTAAAAAAAAAAAAGAATATTGTAAGTGGGTAGATTGAAAAAAATAAATAAATAAATTGCCTGCGGTGCCATAGCAGTAAAGGCAGGTGTTAAACACTATAAAAAAAAAGGAATAACTAAAAGGCAGTTAGTTGCCACCTGAAGTCACCACCAATGGAAGAGAAGAACATAGGCAGCATTTTTGCCTTCAGAAAACACATTACCATTAGGGTGAAAATGTGCTATATCCCCAAAAAACTTAAAAAATTAACTTTTATATTTTCATTCCATAATGATACATCAATTGACTCCATCAAAAAAAAAATAAAAAAAAAAATAATAATAATAATAAACCATCATTACCTTATATAATTCAACAAAAGAGGATTAACACTGCAGACAAGATGTATGCGATATATGACAGTTTTCTTGAAGCAACTGTAATAAGAATTTGTTGTAGAAGGCATAATTAGTAGTAGTATAAAAACTATCAGATTGTCCTTGGATCTTCAATGGAAATTCAAAGATTCTAACAAGCAAGACAGGCAAATCCAGAAGCAAATATAAAAATAACATGTGCAGCATATACCATAGAAATTTGTGTTAGAACACTTAACAAGAAACAAGTGTAAAAAGTATAAATGTGTACTTTGTATGTCAACAAATTTCATGTGATTTGTGTTACATTTGTTGTACCAATGAAAATGCTCTGGGTGAATAATTGTTAGTAGTATTGTACTAAAACTCAGGCTCATAACTCTTTTTAACCTTTCTGAAAGAGTTACACTTCAATGAAGTTATTACGTTAGTCAATGAAAATGAGAAGAATAATAACAGAAATTTTTAACAAGACTATTTTTCAATATAATCATCTTTCTTTTGATATTAATTTATGCATAAGGCAAATGTATAATGTAAGAAGCTATTAATAAAGTAATAAATATATGAACCCAACGAAATTGCTAAATTATTTTAAAATGCTATTTTCTAAAATGTGCTTGCCAGGCTCATTGCATCCTTTGATACTATATTTAACATTGTACACAACACAAGGTTAAGAGAATTACATGCCTTTTTCCCTATCTTATGCTTTCCAAGTTATTAAAATATATTCCAAATAAAGTGCATTTAATAGGCTATTAATATAAAATGCAATATTATACATTTGATTAGCCATGTTTACATTTCCTTTTCTTAAATCTTTTGTGGTCAGAATAAGGAAATAGCTACAAGATAATCTTAGTTACCAACTAAGTACTTATGGCTGGTTCTGTCTTATGGCGAGTCTCCATGGCCTCAATAATCAACACAACATGATGAGCTTGACAAATCAGCTGCTAGCCAATGCCTTCATTGATTGACAAAGTCTAGCACAACATGCTAATTTATTTTGTCTAGCTTAACAAATCAGCAATGTTGAAGGAGATATTATGCAGTTTGCTAAATTTATGCAGACATGCCTAACTCCAAATAGTCATGCTATAGGTAGCAGATAGCATATTAGACATTGTTTTCTTGTAAGAATAATGAAGTGGACGAAAGAAAACACAATACAATTAGTTAACAAGAACCATGCAAAACCTATTATCTGGGATAAAAATGAAATGGTGTGTTATTTGTAGACACTATTTAACTGCTGTGGTTCTCAGCGTCCAATTTTAAATTGGGCATAGAAGACTGGTTAATTTTGCTCAGAGGCCTCCCTATCAGACTTGAGGTTCCTTTACATGCCATAAATCTATGGCACAGGACCAACGGCTTTACTTCCCTTCTGAAGGAAGCCATGCTAAGGATTTTTACACCCGAAAAAATCCATGGTCCTCTGCCAGGGGAAGAATTTCCAGTCACAACTGAACTCTGGGCAAGGCTTCATTCCCCTTTTTATACTTGTCGATCGTGTTGCAGAAAATTTCCAAAAGCAGTTGAACATCCAAATCACTGCAGGTGTCACAAACTCAGGTATAACAATGGCTGGCTTTGACATCAAAGAACCTTCTGACAGCACACATGACCATTCACACAAGTGTAACAATTACAGCTGAGATGTCCAAAGAACTTGCCCCTTGGCACACATGTCCATTAATGCATATATAAGAATGGATATCAACAACTAGCTATAACTTATGAAGCAGGCCTTTCATATGCATTCAGCAATTACAGCCAGAGGGAACAATCACACTGCTCCCTCTCTCATCCTGCCCAACCCATCATAATGAGATAGACAATCCATGAGTTCTACCAACATCTTCCCTTGGGCAGCCTCTGGATGCAGTAGATATCATTTACTCTCTTCACCAAAAGATGTAGCCCTTAATATGGTTGTTGAAGCTTGGGGCAATATAGCCACACTAGATAACTCTTCTGGAAACCTCAGCTGTAGGCTTGCCGTTATAACAGGTCTTCATCCAGTCGCTCACTATCTGGATGTACTAACACACCATCTCATGTATGCCGTGAAGCTAATCTACAAGATTCTCCATGCAGTAACTGCTGGTTTTTCTGCCTAAGAGAATTTCTAAATATCAGGTCCTATGGTAGACATAGCTTCCTACCAAATGCCAAACTGGCTGGTGTCAACCCTGCAGTAACGTGGGTTGAAAACTAAGATAAGTGGCACCCTCATATCCTAATCTCTCTGGTGATTAGCTACAGCCAATTAAAGCTCTTCTAGAGTCTTGATGTACCACTCAACCATGCCATCTGACTGTGGGTAGAGAGATGTGCACTCCAAGTCACTCCAGCGTTTCTCTCATCAGCTTAGGCTCAAAGTTGGTACCCTGATCACTGTGCATTTCCAACGGTACCCCACAGCGACAAAACAGTTCTTTTATGAGGCAGTTTATGATGATCTTTGCCTCCAGTCACATGAAGTAATCCATGGCAATCAACAGATACTGTTGCCCCAGTCTGACATAGGAAATGGTCCAGCTACATTAAGGATAGGCATTCCCATGCTGTACTGCTGCAAATGACTCCAGCTCCTGGTCTGTGCACAGCGTCTTGCTGCACACAGATGACATATCCTGTCGCTTGTAGTCTTTGCCAGTAGTATTGTTGTCAGAGTTTGCCAATGATTCGGTTGGGTCCCAAACATCCTCTCAAAGACCACACATACACTTTCTCCAAGAGTTCTGTGACCTTATTCCGCAGGAGGATCAGCTGCTCTCGCTGGGCCTTCCAATACCCAGAACGGAACTCCTTCCTTGGTCTTCAATGTGTTCCATTTGACCGAGCAGGACTTGTACAAACTACTTCTGGGTGCAGTGCATTCCCAGCTTAGTCTAACCCCTGCCTCACTTCTCTCAGGAGTAGTCCCAAGTCAGCATCCACCAGCTGCTACCTTTCAGGTGTATATCATCAAATCCAGCTCTAGGCACCACCAAAATGACACAGACAATTGCAACATATTCTTTCTCCTCAATTTTGGTGCGGTGGCCAAACTCCTCTGGACAGGATGGTTGTGATACGGCATCTGCATAATTGTAGATCCTTCCTTTCTCTGGAGTTCTGATAAGAAGTTGCATTCTTGGAGCCTCTGGACCTCCAGATTCTTGAAGCTCAACAGCCAGGTCAGGGCAGCATGGTGGAATAACTGACCATAAAGGTACTTGTGAAAGTAGTGCTCCAGCACTTTCACTAGTACTAGGAGCCCTAGCAAGGTAACAAATAAAGCTCTTATTACAAGTTTTTCATGTATATGGCTTTTTACCCTCATGAATAGCTTTGTCTTTTCAAATTTGACACAGTAGCAAACCTCTTGTCATAAATTTCACACTTGAGGCTTTTTACTCTCATGTATCAAATTATGCAACTTCAAAGATGACAAATGTGTAAAGCTCTTCTCACAAATTTCACACTTATGAGGCTTTTTACCCTCATGTATCAAATTATGCAACTTCAAAGATGACAAATGAGTAAAACTCTTGTTACAAACTACACACTTGTGAGACTTTTTACCTTCATGTATCAAATTATGCCTTTTCAAATCTGACAACCGAGTAAACCTCTTTTCACAAATTTTACACTCATGAGGCCTTTCAGAAACCCTTTTACCTTCATGTGTCAAATTATGACTTTTCAAATGTGATGATCGAGTAAATGGCTTCTCACAAATTTCACACCTGTAAAGCTTTTTATGCTCATGTATCAAATTATGTGATTTCAAATCTGACAACCGAATGAAGCTTTTTTCACAAATTTCACACTTGTGAGGCTTTTTACCTTCATGCATTAAATTATGGAATTTAAAAGATGATAAATGAGTAAAGCTCTTCTCACAAATTTTACACTTGTGAGGTTTTTTACCTTCATGTATTAAATTATGAGATTTTAAATGTGATGCATGAGTAAAGCTCTTCTCACAAATTTTACATTTGTGAGGTTTTTTACCTTCATGTATTAAATTATGTAATTTCAAATCTGCAAACCGAGTAAAGCTCTTCTCACAAATTTCACACTTGTGAGGTTTTTCACCCTTATGAATCAAAGTATGTAATTTCAAGTTGCTAATCTGAGTAAAGCTCTTGTCACAAATTTCACACTTGTGAGGCTTTTTACCATCATGTATCAAATTATGCCTTTTCAAATGTGACAATCGAGTAAATCGTTTCTCACAAATATTACACTTGTGAGGCCGTTTACCTTCATGTATCAAATTATGTGGTTTCAAATCTGACAACCGAGTAAAGCTCTTCTCACAAATATTACACTTGTGAGGCTTTTTACCCTCATGTATCAAAGTATGCCTTTTCAAAGATGATGTGTGAATAAATCTCTTATCACAAATGTTACACTTTTGTGAATTTTCACCATTATGAATCAATAAACTGCCTTCATTCTCATTACAACATTCACCAAATTGTTCTGAGTGAACATGTTTGTCTGTAGATGGTATTTTTTTAATGTTTTCTTGACTTTGATATTCAGGAAAATCCTTTCCTAAACCAAAGATTGTGTTTTTCCATGACGCTTCAGTAGAGGACAATGGTGAATCATCTCTGCCTTTGTTAGAAACTGCCTCTATGCATAATCTGGAATGTTGGAGGATTTACCATTAGGTGCAATCATAAAAGTAAGAAAGTAAATTAAATCAGAAGAGAGAATCTCTGTTTGCTACGAATCACCAACTGAAGTTGCAAATTCTTCATTTAGAGCAACTTCATTATTTCAGTCAGAAAAAGTTTGCAAATTAACAATGTTATTAAATAGTTCATAGTTTTTAAAATAAAAAGCATGTTAATGATAAAATAAGTCTGAAGTTTATTACAATACAAGCAGTGTTTTACATTCAGAATAACAACAACTATTGACATTAATTCCTGTGCTCCTCTTGCTTATAGATGGTATTTTTAGTTCCTCTCTTATCCTTTCATTCCTAGCTCTATCTTGCCGTGTTTTACTTGCTATACTTCTTTGGCTTTTCATTTGCATTGAATTTACCAAGCTTAACTCATTTTTTCTTCTACTCAGCTTACACTTCCATAAACAAGCACTGGCTCTATCCTTGACATGTATACTCTGGTTTTCGTCATTTTATCTACTTCTTCTTTCCCAAGAACACATCTGCTTAATGCATAATGCGCCTTGGTAGCTTTCTCTACATGTTTTCTCATTTATTTATTTAATTTACCGGTTTGGTGTACCACTGTTCCTAAGTACTATAGCTTTCAACTTGTTCTAGCTGCTGTCCATCCTTTTCTATCTTAAGCTCTTTTATTTGATCTTCAGTCCTAACTACCATCACTACTTTACTCTTATTGTAATTTATTGTCATCCTCTTTCCTTCAGTATTTCTGTTCATTCTATTATTGCATGTTGCAGCTTATTTTCTGAATCTGATATCAATACTATGTCATTAGCATAAGCTAAGACCTGACAATATATAGGTCTTAAATTCCACATTCCTACTACTAACTTACTAGTTCTCATTTTACAGGTCTTCATTACTTCTTCCATGAATATTGTAAATAGCAATGGCTTAAAACTATCCCCTTGTTTAACAACTTTTTCTATTGGGAAAGGTTCTGAGGTTCTACCTTTTAATCTTACAAAGCCTACTACATTCTTAAATATAGATTAGATTGCCCTTATTAATTTTAAAGATACCTTCTTCTTATGCAGTACCTTCCATATCTCTTCCCTTTGTGCTGAGTCAAAGGCTGCTTGCAAATCCAAAAATGTCAGATATGCTGATTTACCTTTACTTATCCATTTATCTGTAATAACTCTCAATGCAAATATCTGCTCTTGAGTCTGTCTTCCAGGCCTAAATCCTGCCTGTTTGTCTTCTACAACCTCCTCCACATACCTTCTCAATTTCCTTTCCAAAATCCTTGTATATAACTTCATAGTCATGTTTATTAGGCATATTGCTCTATAATTCTCACATTTATGTGACGCTCCCTTTTTGGATATGGACATTATTATGTTTTTCGGTTCCACTCAACTGGGATACATTCTTCCCTCCATATTGTTTTAAACATTTCCTTTAAATGATCAATCATAGCTTTACCTCCAGTTTTAATCATCTCTGGGACTATTCCATCTACTCCGGCTGCCTTACCACTTTTCGTTTGTCCCTCAGCTATCTGTACATCCCAGGATTCAATATCTAAATCTGCCTCTTCCTCTTCTTCTTCTTCCTGCCTTTCTTTATCATTCCTGTCATTATTGTTGTTGGTCTCTATTTCCATCCCATCCCCTTCATTCCTAAATTTCTCTATATAATAACTTCTCCATACTTCTAATACCTCCTGTGTTTCGATTTTCAGTTTGTTTTCTTTGTCCTTTATACTATACACCTTCTTGCCATATTTTCCTCTTAGGTGTCTTATAGTCTTCCTAAAGGTCCTGTTATCATGCTGAAAATTATCTTCTATGTTCTCTCCAAATTCTTTCCCAGCTTGTTTTTTGGCTCTGTTCACCTCCGTTTTACCCTCCTTTTTCTTTTTATTTTATTCTTCTTTATGTCTAGGATTCTTGGTGCTCAAATACTGTTTACATGATTTTTTTCTCCTCCTTCACAGCTTTTTGTGCATCCACTCCATCAATTTGTTGCCTTCACCTCTTCCCTCATTTTTTTCATGCCGCATACTTCTTCACTAGCCATCAAAATATCTTCTTTGAGGGAGTTCCATTTATTCTCTATGTATCTTGTACAGTATCTCTCTCCCCTATATTTTGTTCCAGTTTCTTTCTAAATTCTTCCCTTTTGGTTTCTTCTTGGAGCTCTTCTCTCTTATCCTTTGGTAGCCAGTCCGCCTCCTGCATCTCTCACCTGCAAAAGTCATATCCGCTACCAATAGGAAGTGGTTTGTAGATAATTCTGCTCCTCTTATAACTTTTACATCTCAGCAAGAATTAAACAATTCTTTCGGTAATAAGAAATAATTTATTATACTTTCATATTAGGTGGACTTAAACATAATTTGGTGTATATGTTTATGTTTGTAGTATGAATTAGGTATAATGATTCTGTTGCTCATACATAAACCAATTATTCTATTTCCATTACCATTTAATGTTGTTTCTCCGCCATAAGGGCCAAGAGCCTTACTGATAATCCTCCTGTCATTTCCTACACATCTATTTAAGTCCCCCATTATGATTACTTTTCTCTTACTCCTTTCTGCTTTATCTATTAAGTTTAGTAGTTCTTCGAACATTTTTTTCCTTTCTTCTAATTCAGAATCATCTGTAGGTGCATAAGCATGGAGGAGAGTCATAGAAATTTCTAATTCCATATCCATAAACATCAGTCTTGAGCTATATGCTTCCTATGACATCATTTTCTTGTATAATTCCTCAGTTACAATTATGGCCACTCCCTCCTTGGCCCTTTCTTTCCATGGTACTCCTACATATCTCATTTCATAATTACCTTGTAATGTTTGGGTACCACGTCCCTTTTTCCTTACCTCACTCACCCCCAATACTCCAATTTTATATTTCTTCATTTTCGCTACCATCACTACTTCTTTTCCAACTATTGTTTTTATGTTCTACATTGCAATTCTAAATCCATAGTTCTTGCGCAGTCTTTGTTTATTTGTCCATCCATTTCAGAGGCTTTCATTATTCTTTTAAATCCAACTTTGCTTAAGGTGGGGGATTAGCCCAATACTTAAGATCCTCTTTTACCCCTGGGAACACAGGTAATCCTCAGCTCTTGAGGTAGGATTGTGGCATTTCCTCCCAAATCCAAAAGCTCTGGTTTTCCCATCATTACTCAGGAGGTTAATAGTAGTGGTTGCCCATTGGGCAATGGGGTTAACACATCCCTATGCCTTATATTTTGTATTTAATATCCCAAAATCTCTTATTTGTCGATTTCCAGAAATTATTTACATTGTTTTCTCTTCTTCACAGCTCTCCTAAAACATTACTTTCCATGTTATTTCCAAGATAATTGACCCATACAGTCTTGGTATACTAAACATTGTTTTAACAAATCTCTCTCTTCTAAGCTGAAGATCCTATACAAAAGGTCATGCCCTATTGATTATCTTCCCCTTACTTGCCATTCTGCAGGACAGAAGCCAGTGTTTTTGTTTGCATTCGATTCTGAAGCTTAGATGCAGTATTATTCATTACACTAAACCCTGTTTCTCACTCTGTGGTAGACACTGGTATTATTTGTATTCTTTGCATCAGTTCCTGTAAATGTTCACCAATAAGATGTTCCTTTTTCACTTCCTTAAACTGACACAATTCCTTAATGGTTTTCACAACAAGAACTGTCACAGTTCAAAGGCACACATTTTTATGGTATTACATAAGGACTTGATTTTGTTATCACAGAAAGCATTATTTTGTTTTCTTCCTGTAGCCACCATATTCTATTTAAAACTTCACATTGAAGTAAAATTAACATTAGCAGTGAAAAAATCTTACAGTTATGTTAACTGAATATTGATGTTACTCAAAGTTGAATCCTGAGCTTCAAATTGGAATACATCACTATCATTATATTTAAAAACTGTATTTTTTGGATTGCTGTGCCGTGGTCTTAGGTTAAAATGCAAACCATATGTGTCGGGGAGGTTGCTAATTCAAAGCAAGTTATGTTGAAAAATAGCATCACTGTTTTACATTTTTACAAGTTTAAAAACTTAGTTCAGGGCACAAAATATTGGAACCTATCTCATACCTACAGCTCAATTATTATGCATTGCATTATATTGTAAATATGACAAATAGAATGTTGTTTTATATCAGATAGTTCCTACATACTCATTATGTTGAGGCCGCACCATGGCCAAGTAGTTAAACCACTCGCCTCTCACCTAGAGAGCCTGGGTTTGATCCCAAGTGGCTGTATGCAAGATTTATGGTGGGCATGTTTTCTCCGGGTTCTCTGGTTTCCAACACCATCACATTACACCAGTGCTCCATCTTCTTCCATATATCATCAGTGTTATTGCCTGTGGTGCATAGCAGTAAAAGTGTTAAACAAAGAAGAAAAAAAAAAAAAAAAAAACTCTCATTATGTTATTAAATTTAGTATTCAAGTCAAAATTATCTGTAAATGTTGTCCTCGCTGGTGACTTTAATATTGAATTTTGTTCCAATTACATTACACTTAAAGGGCATGTAAGCAAAAATACCTTCATAAGGTCAATTCCTTCCATCACCACAATTTCTTGTCATAAGGAATTAAATTTTGCAGTTATTTTAGTATATGCATGCTATAACTGTGCCTACCCCCACCTTTCTATATTTTTTCTTTTACGATCAGATCAATAAAGAAGAACATTACACTGCAGTGAAGTTTCCAGACATTAAAATTAATGTACCGTTTTCAAACTAATTCTTTCAGTAGCTGTATTAAAACTCATGTGCATAGGGTATTTATAGGTTATATTTTGGATGAGCAGCTTTTGCTATCTCTTTTCAGTAACTTCTAAAACAAACAAATGTTCTTCCTTAAAATCTTATAGCACAATCACTATAAAAATCAAAATTAACAAAAACTCTGGTATCAAAATTATCCTGCATCATCAATAAATGTGTACCAAATTTGATTGCAATGTTTACTAGTATCTTAGATTAAGGTACATAAGTAATTTAAAACCTCAGAAAATGAAAACAAAACATATTTTGAATAGGTAGAATCAGACTGAAAATTTCAATGCCACGGCTAGGATTTGAACCACAGATCTCCTGGTCTCTAGCTGGTTGCTCTTCCACTGAGCTACCATGGCAACATGGTGGTATAGCATTGAATTTCTCAACTGACTCGCATGTTTCCCAGTAAACCACAAGGTGATTTCAAATTATTTTGAAATGGCAATCCCAATGGCGACTTACAATGTTGCAAGTACTTTAAATCACAGGATTCATAGAATAGTCTATTATTGTGGTCAATCGGTATTGGATTAATTGCTATTTCATGCCAATCGAGATAAACATTAGCGGAAATTGTCTTTATTACTTAGTTCCCTGTAACTAAAAGCAAAATAAGGAGGTGAGTCAAATCATTTAAAGTTGATTGCTGTGTCTTTGAAATTTGGTTCTCTTTGGAAGTAATGGCTAAAAGTAAAAGAAAACAGAAATGTCAAATTTCTGTTTGTGAAAATCTTAACCAATAACAACGAATACCCTGAAAATGGTCAATTCCATGGGAAAAATGTATATTCCATAAAGTGATCTATATTTTTTGTGAAGTAAGTTTCTCTTCAGCTTACAAGTTATATAAAAGCAATCCAAAATGAAAGGTCTTCAGAGTATATTCACAGAAAATTCAAGATATATATAATTTGTCATGTAAATGTCTTTGTCAAATGGTATTTAAATTGAAAGTGTTATGGCTATTTTTGAGAAAATTAATGTTTCCACGTAAATGGTAATTTGGAGTACAGAGACTTTCTTGAAAATCTTCATATCACATTCTTGTGAGATACTAGACCTAAACACTAAGTTTGATATTTAACCAACTTTTCATTTTTGAGTTATCAGGCACACATGCACGCGCACGCGCACACACACACACACACACACACACACACACACACACACACACTTACCTTTTTCAAAATATGCCTAAAAAGTGTATTTCCAGAGAAATCTTGGTCAAATCCAAGATCTTCTCTACCTATGCATTAGGTACTAGATAAAATAAAAAAAGATGATAAAAGTAATAGTTTTTACATAATGCAAAATCGTTAACATACATAATGATACAGAAGCAAAGCTGGTGAATAAGTTTTCTACACTCTATAATCAAAATAACTGCTTTGAAAAGAAAATGTAGTATACACATACACATGCATACATTTAAATTTTCTCTAAATTATTTGCAATTAGCGCAAGCCAGCACAATACATCAGCCAGGTCATTGGCAAAGGCTTTAAGTACAGGAGATTTGAGAAAGCAAACCTACATAGTATAGCTGGCCAGGCCACTGGTGAAGGCTTTTAGTACAGATTTGAAAAAGCAAACTTGTATAGTACAGGAGATTTGAGGAAGACCTGTATGGCATAGTTTGCAAAGTTTTGGAAGAGGCTTTAGTTGTCTGTAAGAAAGTTTGTTCATCTATATTCTAGTAAATTCTGGAACTCTGAATTAATGCAGCTCTCTAGCTATAAGGCACTACAAAAATATGACAGAAAACAAATGTGAGTCAGATACAAGATGGCTGAGAAGGAATTATGCACAACTTATAAGTCAGAGCTGGAATTCAAGGTTTGTAGCACATTTGTCACAATAAGTACACCTTAATACGAGTTGATCTGCATAATTTTAGTTTTTTTTTAATAATGCTTAACGCCCGCTTTTACTACTAGGGCACCCAGGCAATGATACTGGTGATGCATGGAATGAAGATGGAGCACTGGTGGAATATGATGGCGAGGGACACCGAAGAACCCAGAGAAAAACCTGCCCCTACACTGCTTTGTCCACCACAAATCACACATGTGGTTTGTTGGGATCAAACCCAGGCTGCCTAGGTGAGAGGCAAGTGATTGAACTACTTGGTTAAGGTGCGGCGTCAAGTAATTTTGGTTGAGACACTCTCTCTCCCTCTCCCCCTCCCCCCTCTCCCTCTCTCTCTTCCTCTCTCCCTCCCTCTCTTCCTCTCTCTCTCTCCCTCTCTCCCTCTCTCTCTCCTTCTCTCTCTCTCTCTCTCTCCCTCTCTCTCCAACTCACACACACACACACATTGCTAATGAAGTTGAATTCAACAAAATGCAGCAATACCAACTAGGATTATTGTTTTGAATTCCGAAGAATTTGTGCTAAGGTCTATAGGATTAGAACTAACTCTATTCAAAGGATCTGCCAAAGTTTTATTACACATATGATGATAGGGAGCTAAGAGCGCTCAATAATATCCCGAGTATTTGATATATGCTATTTAAAGAAACAAATACAATACACATTATGTACCTTTATAAACAGGATTGGTTGTCACTTTTTAAGCACATGACTTCACTCTTCCCCCACTCCTGCCCCTTATTATAGATAAAGTCACACCATAAAAGAAAATATATCACAAGAATCAAAAAGTTTCTTATTGAAGCATTACCAAGATTCAAGGCTTACCTAGGTGATTTTACTGGAGTGAAGTCCATATTCTGTAAAAAAAAAAAATGGTGTATTATTACAAGTTATGCAGAAACAAAGCTTTGATGTCATATCATGCATTGGGGTTAAAGAAATCTAGAGTAATAGAGAAAGAGTTTGGATCTGAATAGCTAGATTTATAGCATATTGAACTATCAAAAGGAATGTTTAGTAAATCAGAATCTACATTTTTGTTAGGCCAGAATTACAGAATGTCTCATATGATACATTCTCACAATTTTCTCCACCAATGAAAAATTCACATACATTAGAAATCACACAAACAACAAAATGAAAAGTGAGTAGGGATATTGCAAAACTGCAAGACTTTGGAAGTATGTCTTTAATGGAAGTACACTCAGTCATGTAAGCTGTTACATAGAGCAGTAGATTGCAAACTAAAATTTTATGCTTGTGTTGCATACAGAGAAAGAGTTCTACATTTCTTTCTCCAAGTATTGGCAGTTTAAGAAGTATGCAATATTTTATGCCATATTTTACAGTCATGGTTCTCATTTACTTAACCATGTATACCAGATGCTGAACTGTTGTTGTATGTTATTTATTCTTAAAGAATGAATTATTTTCTGTATTGGATATTATTGTACAATTTATGGATCTAAAATTGTATCAATTTTGTTGTGCTTATGGTTGCAGTGTGAATGAAGTATAATTCTTCTGTCCACATTATATTACAATACACTTTTTTCCTCCCAAGAATGATTTCAGTTTTTTTTTACAGTGTTTAATGAAGAGGAGCACTGGTGGAATGTGATGGCCACCCCTGCACCACTTTATCCACCACAAATCTCACATGTGGTCACTTGGGATCAAACCCAGGCCATCTAAGTGAAAAGCAAGTGGTCTAACCACTCAAATACAGTGCGGCCCTGATTTCAAATTAATCAAAAAGTTCATTAGCCACATAGCAGGACAGTATTCGATGTTTATTCATGTTGATAAATGCTTGCAATGTAAACAAAAGGAAGGGAAAAATAAGAACTGTAACTTTCAATCCTGCCCATTATATTGTAGGGTGCTGATATGGTCATTTTGTGTCAATTATATTTCATTTAGCAAGAGATAATGTTGCACCAGTTCAGTAGTCGATATTGGTGGCAAGATGTCGAAACGCTTACATAGCTGTGCCCTCCTAAAACAATGTGAATGTTGTGTTATTTATGGATGCTCTTTAACTGCTGTGGTTCTCAGTGTCCCATTTCATACTGGGCATGAAAGGCTGCTTAATTTTTGCTCAAAGACCTCTCTATCAGGCTTGAGGTTCTTTTACATGCCGTAAATCAATGACATGCGACCAACGGCTTTACTTCCCTTCTGAAGGAAGCCATGCTAAGGATTTTTACACCCGAAAAAATCCATCATCCTCCGCCGAGATTGAACCCGCGACCTTGGGTATACGAAGTTAGCATGGTAACCATTACACTAAGGCAGGCGACACTCCTAAAACAATGCTGGTATAAGCATGGGTTTAACTATAAAAGCTCCTAGGCAGCGAGAAACCTTTTACCTCTGAACTGCTGATGCTGTAGGATGTGTTCCAGACCAACATCCGGTGAGTGGACCTAGAATTTATTTAAAAGTGTTGATTTCAAGAGTCACAATGAATCAGGTGAGATAAACAGAATTTGAGTAACCCCTTAGGTTTTCTTCTCTTTTTATCCTTAACCATACACTCATCTATTGATATTACAAGCCCTGTGTCTCCTTGCACCCTGGTGTGTTCATTTATAGCTCCTGATTTCTCCCCAAATGTATACCCTCCTTCAACCTTGAGGCCATCTGCTTCCCTCTCACAAGCACGAGCACCAGTTATACCTTTGAAAGTTCTACCCCTAGAAATGCACAGTGTAAGAGTAACTCCTTCCCCACACTGGGTAATCTAGAATATGTATATTCGAAAATATTATACTTGCACATTGAATATTTTGGAAACAGCTAATATTGGAATAAAATTTGACTTATATGGTTGATTCCTGTATTTTACCTGTATTTATTCTGCTTTTGAAGGGTATTTTACACTGAGGCTATAAAAAATTCAATAAAATAAAAGGGTTTTAGGCTATTCACAAAAAATCCAACATATTCATATTATAAGGCAGGCAAGCATGTTTAACATTTTGAAAAGGCAGAATTGGACTGATAGTCAATACTATAACAACAAATTAGAGCAAGGATATTTTTGAGAAAATAAAAGATAAAAAACAATTTTGCCACATAAAGGTACTATGGGGAGGGAGGATTTTCTTGAATATCTTATTACCATCTTGAGATGTTTAACTTAAGTACAAAATTTGGTATTTACATGAATTCAAGTTTTAAGTCTCTCTCTCTCTCTCCCTCTCCATCCCTCTCTCTCGCTCCCTCCCTCTCCATCTCTCTCTCCCGCTCCCTCCCTCTCTCACTCCCTCCCTCTCCATCCCTCTCTCTCTCGCTCCCTCTCCATCCCTCTCTCTCGCTCCCTCCCTCTCCATCCCTCTCTCTCTCTCGCTCCCTCCCTCTCCATCCCTCTCTCTCGCTCCCTCCCTCTCTCGCTCCATCTCTCACTCCATCCCTCTCTTGCTCCCTCTCTCTCTTTCTCACTCCCTCTCCACCCCTCTCTCTCGCTCTTTCTCACTCTCTTCCCCCCTCTCTCTCTCACTTTCTCACTCTCTCTCGCTCTTTCTTACTTTCTCCCCCTCTCTCGCTCTTTCTCACTCTCTCCCCTCTCCCTCCCTCTCTCAAGTTGGATAAACAAGAAGAAACTCTCCCTATCTCAAGTTGGATAAACCAGAAGAAACTCTCTCGCCCTCCCTCTATCTTTTACCTCTCTCTGCCTCCATCGCTCTCCCTCTCACCCCCAAGAGATACACACATGTGTGTGTGCAAATTTTTATTTAGTTTCCTCTTTTCTGAAAGTACTTCTTTTGGGTTCACTGCAACTCAAAACATTTATTTCTGATGAAATCTAAAAATTTAATTTTTGGGTTGGAATACATTACTCCCTCTACAAGCACATATGTTTATTGCAGAGAAAGTAAAAATGCCCAAAATATATAGGAAGACAACTTCATGAAATAAAGAGTTTTTATACCATTAGCCTGCTTCTTGACACTGACGTGTTCTGGGCTTGTAAATAAGTTACTTAAGGATTGATATTTTGAATCCTAGAAATTCTAATCAGATTAACAATAATGATACTAATAAATTAAATGACTTTTTGGAAGAATAGTTCTTTGTTGTCTTTTTTTTCCACAATCCAGTCGTATGTTTATTTTCTACAAAACATTCTATTCTATTTACCGCAAAGAGAGTTAGAATAAGCAGATTATAAGCCTCACAAATGCCCACATAGTAATATATACACATTTTTCCCTTACTGCAACTAAAATTTTTTTTTTTTTTATTATATACAAGGTCTTTCAGTCCTAAGAGTTAAAAGGAGATATGCTATTCTTATAGTATTGTCTGTGTTTTTCCAATGTCTGAATTTTCTCTTTGATATCATTCTTTTTTTTTCAAGAGTAAGCAAACTGTAGTTGAGCATTTGTTGCTATAATAGCATAGTAGTTTGTATGATTTTAACAAAACTTCCCTCAAGAATTTTATAAATTCCATAAACTATCATCATCAATACTTTTAAATCTTTAAATACACCATCTGACAATTGCTGTACACACTTACACACTATCCTTAATCCTTATTAATTTTTCTGTTATATAATTCAAAATGTATTAAATAATAACAAAAATGCTAACCGAAACAAGTTTTGGTATAACCTACCTTAACATCAGCACAAATAGATGAAGTTTCTGTTTTCAGCCACCAAGGTTCTTCTTTAATTTCTATTTTGTTATACATTTCATAATCACTATTATGTGTCTTAACCTGCATTACAGAGTCCTTTGGAAGAAATTCTCTCTCTTTCTGGGAACAAAAGTCTGGGAATGGGGCCTCTGATTTAATTTCTGTTTTAATAGCAACATCTACAAGCACAGCATTGCTGTTTGTCTTCATTGTAACATTCTTGGTAAAGCACTCTTTTTCATTCTGTAAGACTACATTGTCAGAGAGAGGATACTCTTCTTTGATTTCTATTTTGGTATCCATTTTACACTGTTGCTGCATCTGAAGGTGCTAAATCTGTAGAAAAACAAACATATCATGAATGACAGAATATTGGCAGGCAACATGTATAATCATGAAACAGGATGTAAGTACATAATTGTGCTGTGTGTGTCTGTTACTAACCTATCCCAACTCCCCCCTCTGCACTCACTGGTTCACCTCACATGTCTTTTAAAACCATAAACCCAATAAGTATACAGCCTAGAGACATGACTATTATCTATAGTTGTGCTGTGTCTGCTATGCTCTACATCAACTCGGAAGCTCTTGAAGACATTTTCACCATGCAAATGCAGGTACAGTTAATTATCATTAAAGATCTGCATTTTCTTAAGACTAAATTTTCTATAGTGACAGATTCAAAAACAATGGTTATTGGTTACAAATTTATACAATATGAAAAGAAAAGAAAAAAAAAAAAAAGGTTTGAAGGAATTCAACATTTTAACTATGTTACTTTCACTTCACTTTCTATAAACACCATTGATTATTTTTAAAGCTTACAGTGCAAAAAATAGTTGTGTTTGAAAATGACAATTTATATCCAAATTTGCTAAAGTAGTAATCATTTCCAACATATTCTTCACTATTAGTGTCAATTCTGCAATCAGCCTTTATCAAAATTTGCTAAATAATCATTGGTTTTTATGGCATTATTCAAAGAGTGGAATTTCAAAGCCAGTACTGGGTCGCTAAAGTATTTGACCATTGCTTTAGCCTGCTGAAACACCTTGTATATACAAGGAATTTTCTAATAAAACCATTTCTACAAACTCTACTAACATTAACAATAATGTATTAAATCTAGTCATACATGAAGCAAAGTTAATAACTAATGAAGAGTTTATCACAAAGGCAAACAAATAAAGCAAAAGCAATGTGGAAGATGGTAAAAGATAAAACTGGAAAGAATATAAACAGATTAAGTAAAATTGCTAAAAACACAAAAACTACTGCAAATATTCCTTCTTTCCCTTAACACTAAATAACAAAACCATATTTCTAGTTCCAGTAAAATCAGATGCAATCAATCTCTAATTAATAGCTTAAAAACAAATACTCAAGCAGAACTGATGATATACCAGATATTATTGTAAAAAGATCAGTATCCCACCTATTAACCCCTCTGATAGGTATCTCAAATTCATCACTGTCCATGTGGATATTTCCATAAATCCTAAAACCAGCAAAGGTTCATCCAATTTTAAAAAAGAAGAAAAAGATTCCCTTCCTATCTGTTTTTTTTTTATTATGTTTAATGTCCGCATTTTCTACTTGTACCATTACAGGTGATTCTTATCTGTAATTGCAAAAATACTTGAAAGAATAATGTACAACAGCTAATGTCACTTTTGGAGACATGCAATGTACTAAGTATCAACTTGGTTTTCCTAAAGAGAAAAACATTAGTATATTTATTCAATGAGTCAATATATAGAGCATAGAATAACAAAGATAAAACTATAGGGCTATTTCTTGGCCTTAGCAAAGCTTTCAACATGGTAAATCACAAAACACTAATTTTTAAACTACAAAAAAAGTGGAGTAACCAGACTAGCTGAAAGCTGGTTTACTTATATTTGAGTAGGAAACCAAGAACCTATGCTATGCCTTTCAACAAAAATATTAACACCCTTGGACAGCTTATTTTGGATACGCCATTCGCTGATCTCTTACAGCATCATAGCATGGCAGTCTGCTTCTAAAAGTTTATTTTGCTCAAACTGAAACAAAGGATTATAAAAATAATAAAATGAAACACAATACATTGAGATAGTATGGCAATTTTCAAAAAGAGCCAAAATTAGGTACTAATCCTACCATACTCACGGAAACCTCTTGCATACATGTAAACATGAATCTTTTCAAAAGGAACTTAGCCTTCCATGATCATAATACAAAACCATGAAGCAACATGCACCTCAACACTCATAGGCTTACCAGATATTCCAATCAAAAATTACATAAAGATATTAAGTTTTACAATCACCTCCCAAATGTGTTAAAAAGTCAATCACAAAAATTTTAAGACAGCTGTGAAAAACATACTTGACTAATTCATCATTCTCTGTCAATGATTATACGAATATAAAATTTTAACTAAAGATGTAAAATTTATTTTGAATATTTTTTATAATTTATGTACATATGATGATGATGATGATGATGATGATTGATGTTCTGTTTAAGGGTGCTCAACTACTAGGTCATCAGTGCCCATTTATATATGGGGTGGCCCAAAAATAAGATAAAGTTACTTGCCCCTAATGGATTGTGTCCTTTCTTTTGTTTTTAGTGTAAACCATTGCTGAAAATCTGAGTGAGGAGCACCAATGGTGGATCCTTAAGACCTACTGGAAGTATGAAAATGCAGAGACCATGCATAGGAAGTGAGAAAATGAATTTAATGTGCCTACGCAGTCATGTCTAACAATTTACCTCATTAGAGACAAGTTTGAGATCACGAGTTCCGTCGCCAATGCTCCGAAGTCTGAACGACTACACACTGCGTTGACACAGGAAAATGAGTTAAAGGTTGCCCTTACATTCATAAACAGCCCAAAGAAGTCCACGCAACGAGCATCTCGGGAGCTGGGTATCCCAAGGACATCATTATGTCTGATGCACCAGCTGCACATTAAGCCGTACTGCTCCAGACTGTTGTATGGCCTTCTTGAGGATGACCCAGACCGCAGACTACAGTTCTGTGAGATAATGCATAATTACTGTCTGAACAACCAGACCTGCTTTTGGAAATCAGGTGGACAGATAAGCTTGTTTTAAATTGTCTGGTCATGTCAGCAGACATAACTCTGTGTACTGAATGGATGAAAACCCACATATTTTCTGACTATGCAATTGAATGCCAGGTGTCACAGTGTGGGGTGGTATATCCTGCAATGGTGTTGTGGGTCCTGATTTTTTTGATGAACACGTTAATGACCCCACATATCTGGACATGTTGATCAAAGCTGTGGTGCCACAACTGCAAGCAGGGCCCTACTACGCAGAATTGTTTTCAACAAGATGGGGCCCCACTACATTATTCTTTGGCAGAAATTCCATCATTGGACAGGGAGATGGGGGAGCATCGAATGGCCATCACATTCCCCAGACTTAACTCCAATGGATTTCTTTTTCTGGGGAGAACTAAAGGATAAGGTTTATGCCAGAAAACCTGTCACAGTACAACAGCTGAAGAATTTCATCGAAGAAGCATTTCAGGAAATTTGTTCTAACAGGAATTTGAGTAGCACTGTATGTGGGAGTGTTGAGTACAGGAATGCATCAATGTCAAAGGTCAACATTTTGAGCACCTTTAGGATTAAATATGTGAGTGTCGGGACAGGTTGCTGGAATGCATTAATGCCAAAGGTGAACATTTTGAGCATTAAATATGTAATTAAACCTGTAATACCTAACTGTATACCTACTTTTGGACAAGTCTGCACATATAAAATACAATTAATTGTAATCTGACAATGCCATAAAGAATGCTTAAGCATGAACCATAAGTTAATTTTAATAGCAATGAACTACATCTAATTTTTTGAAGAACCCTTGTTTGTTTCATGGATTCTGTTCAGCTGGGGAATGCAATTCAGCTTAAGAGGAATTCAATTCAGCTTAACGACTACCTTAAAGTCCAAGATTGTACTCAATGTCAATGTATTTACTTCTTTCGATCACTATTGTAAAAACAAGTGCATTTGTTAGTAGCTGGCCCTACAATGAAGGTAATATAATTTTCTGTATGTAAGTGGTAATATATTTGAGTTTAGTTTTTCTTTACATATGATGAATTTCACCAGCTGATCTTATCATTTTGTAGTGCACCTTACACAGGGCACACTGCATATTTTGGTGTTTTAAACTGGTTCATTTCTGTTTGTCCTACATTAATTTAGGCTGAGAAGCTCTTTTCAAATGGTGATGGTTTAGAAATGTTCATCTTTTCTTATATAATGCATGATGAAAAATATTGGTTAAACTAAACCTTGACGAAGAGTGTTATTATTTACACCGTATATCTCATGATTATACAACATATTCAATGCACCTGACTGTTGCTCACTGTGGGACCAAAGCAATGAATGAACAAGGAAAAGCATAATTACGATTGTGCATTGGGCTCATATCAATGAAATACATTTCAATTACAGAAATGTCATTATTGGATAGGTCAATTAAGAGTTAAAACCTTACTGAATGGAACTTGACAATGCACCACCGAGCAGTAACTTATTCACAGAGATATGCTCGCAGAACACAATAAGCCTTAGTATTGAGGGCAACCTATCATTATGGCTGAATCAAGTGTTGAAATGCAAGCGCAAGCATTTTCCTATGGCCTTTGCTCACTGACACATTGTATATTACCTTCCCCTTTAGCCACTACAAGGTTTGTAGTTGCATATGTATGAGTACTTTGACTCAGACAATAGAGTTTGGAACAGCCTGAAGATAAACTCCTGAATCCAGAACACTGGAAACCACTATATCCATCTTGTACATGTAGTATTTTATTATTAAAATGCAGAGAATAAACATTAGTATAATTTAATTAATAATCTATTTCATGTTTTAAGGGGCTTATAACCACAACTTTTCACTTTTATCACTTTCGTTTCTCAAACACAATACAATAGATAAACGATGCATGTCCACTTGAGGAACATTGCTTTTTCTGTCCCTTTCTCTCCATGTGTTACCAACATTCTGATATAGCAGAAGAAGCTCCATAGCATAGCAGACGGTAGAGAGCCTTAAGCCACAAAGCATAGCTGAGGGGTTGAGTGCCCTAAGCCGCAAAGCATAGCCAATGATTGAGGTCCCTCAGCCACAAAGTGTAGGCAAAATATGTATTTTAGGAGGAAAGGAGTGCCACGGTTGCGGCGCGAAGTATATGTGAAACTAAATCTCAATGAATCTTGGGATAACTGTATGGTCTAAACCCACCTGAATTACCACAAATAGAGATTTTGCTTTTAGTAACATTTTGGGCGCTCTTATAAAATGTAGTTGATAATGACGTTACTTTGTAGTTTTATTTTTTAATTTTGTTATAGTAGTGTTTAACGCCCGCTTTTACTACTCTTAGCACTGCAGACGATGTTACTTTGTCGTATATAAGTGAGGTCGCAAAGGACAGTTGACTTCGTCGGAATAATATCTTCATATATTACTTACACTTTCAGATATAATAATTTAAAACATTCTTTACTGGAATCGCGAGTGGAAGCATTGTTTTAGAAGTGGGATGGAGTAGTTGCTGAACTGCTTAATGACGACAAAGCGTAACAGAAGGATAGGCCCATAAAACCCCATTCAGCCGTGCAAGAAATATAGGATATACTCTCTTTATAATTACTGATCCCTGTTTATCCGTTAGCAGCTAATTCCTATGATGAACAAGGCTTCTGAAAAACCAACCCTCACACTTTTCATTTAACGTTGTCTACCACATGTAATCCAATAAAATGTACAAGGCCCACAGTACCTACTTATTTACAGGAGGAGAAATAACAAGAAAAAAAATGCTAAGAAGTAAACTCCGTTTCACAAAACTTCCACAAAGGTGAATGAAAATTAACAGTAAACGAATCGTATAATACAAGTCCTTGCAGAAATTTGCACAGCTATTGAGTAACCGTTTAATTATTCACGTAATATAATAAACAAATCTGACAATACCATCTTGTCTGACCCTAACCTCCAAAGAAGAGAAGCCTGCTCGTTAACAAGAGCACCTTGCGAGTAGTTTCGCTGTTGCGGTGAAAACTCCGCTTGGCATCGCCACTGGCCCACTCATTTGAAGCGCATCAATTTGGATAAAGAGTAAAATTCTCTCGGGTTCTTTTATTTTATTGTTTTTATTTGTTTGTTTTTCAATTTTCTGCGCTCCTAACAATTTCTTTTGTACACATACACCAAAAATATTATATAATGTTGAAAACAGATTATTAGCTAATACATTGAACTTCCCCGACCATCATAATTCTTCACTATGTTTTCTTTTCTTTGTATAAATTATTCTTGTTAAATTTATTTGTGATGTTATTTGGTGTAATTAGTTATACATGGTTGCAGAAATGTTTGCAGAACCATTCTGGTTATGAATGTTAGCGGCAACTCGTGGCTAAAATTTCTAGGTGCTACAATATGTAACAGCAACAACAAAAACAGTTGATAAAATAATTACAACTCACCTAATTACTGACGAAAAATTAAATCCATCCGCCGATCTTTTAGCTTGGCAAATGTGTTGACCACCCTGCTGTTGAAGTAATGCAAGCCTCGAATAAATTTCTTCTCAATGGATGACATAGCAACCTTTTTCTGGTATTGCATTTCTTAGGAAGGTTTTCAGCCATCGAAGAGTTGAAAAACATCTTTCCGATTCTGCAATTGTTGCAGGTGCAAGTGCAGATGCAAGAATTCAGTGGAGATGTCAGCTCCGAAAAGGTTTCTTTAAAGTGGGTGTTAAACACTGCCAGAAAAAGGCTTATACCAATTTTTCCAATAAAATGCCTTTTAATAAAGAAAAATCCTGCCTATTATCAGTAGTGGCTCGTGGATTAAAAATGTAGGTGTTCACAAAATCAGCAATTTACCACCGCCGCAGCTGCCACCGCCGTCACCGCAACATCAAATCTAGTAATATTAGAAACAATGATAGTGCCTAATAACAAGAATTATAAATTTGTTACACAAATCGTCACCCTGTAAAGATGTTAAATTTCTTAATCTCCGAGAGTAAACAGCAATATGAGGTGATGAAGGAGTAAACTCCTTTGGTGCAGTTCATGTGAAGAATGGTATTTACAGTGAATAATATTTATATTGTTTAAATTACGCAATTAACATCAAAATTATTTGTACAGAAATTCCACGCGCCGGTTTTTCAAATGTGCAAACTTTTCTATCACTCAGTGATTAAAGCATTTTATGCTGTTGACCAGTTTCTTCTCAATAGCAAGCATTGCCTGCGCTGAAAGTCTGTCTTCACCCATCGTACTTCTAGTAAAGGTTTTAATTCTTTTTATTGTGGAAAAGCATATTTCTGGTTCTGATGTAGTCATGGTCGTAATGACAATCTACAGCAGCTCGATTAGTTGTGGAAAAATTCCTTCGTTGAGGTTTTCTGTTTTGAACTGCTTAACTCTCTCTTAAGCTTAACTCTCGCATAAAATGCAAATTACTAAGAAAAATAATGCCTCTCACAAAGACTGCAGTTGCACTTCCGGATAGTTTCAACTAAATCTCAAAGATAGCAGCACCTCCTACTGTTAAACAGAACCCTGGAGGTGTTAATGTGCACGGTCGCATTGTGCTCATTTCTGGCTGTAGAATTCTAAGCGCTTTTGTTGGCCGCGCAAGCGCAGAGCTGCTAAATGTTAGTAATACGCTAGCAC
Organism: Hymenopus coronatus; assembly: GCA_030762935.1. Taxonomy (NCBI): domain Eukaryota; kingdom Metazoa; phylum Arthropoda; class Insecta; order Mantodea; family Hymenopodidae; genus Hymenopus; species Hymenopus coronatus. The sequence goes on along the minus strand of CM060899.1, from coordinate 28,014,286 downwards.
ACGAAGCCTGTGTTACAAGCGTTGTTGCCACATGCTCAGGTTCTCGGCTGTGTTCAATCTGAAGAGCAGAGCGCGGTATATTTACACAAGTGGCACCGGATAGCGCATTTTATTAAATGTTTCCTGAAAGAAAAAAAGGAGATCCACTAAGAAATGTTGGAGGTTCACGTGCTCTTGTGCTCCTACACAGCAGCCGCCACTGCCTATTATACAATGACTGCAAGGTAATTTTCAAGGTTGTTATCAAAAATAATAAAATGCTGAATCACAACAAGGACTTCGTCAGCAAATATTCCTTTTAATGTTGTGGAAGTTCTAGTTTTATATGAGATTTTCTTCAGAATGGTGATAAAAATTCTGGACTCGACTGTGGATTTCCTAGGTGATACGATCACAAACCTCATCCTCAATTGGCCTTGTACGTTTATTTTCGCATCTTTGTTCCACACTCACCTTTATGTCCACCTTCCACTTGCCGCAACATTAAAATCTCTGAACGTTATTTCTAACTTTCAGTGAATCAATCTGTGTAGCCTGCAATTATTTATACAAAGTTTCCAGATATGGAATAATTTCATGAAAGGAAAGCCAAAATCTGAATGTTATGTCTTGTATATATAGCCTGTTTGGGTATGTTGCCTCTTGAAATAAATATAATTCTCTAATTCCGAGAAACATTTCATTAACAAAACTTTTTGCTCATGCATGGATCTTCATTGAAATGTTCATTGGTTTGGAGCAACAGTAAGGATCCTTTAACAACATTTTCAAGTGTCGTTACTCGCTGCGGAGATTTGTTTCAAAATGTAGAAATGCCTGACAAAGTGCCGAAAAAAAATACACTTCCACTACAATTTTTGCGATGCTCCATTTCCATAACCATATTTAACTGTTGTATATTTACCTTTTGTTAATCGATGCAAACATATGAACTAATTAAGGGCGCTTGAAAGTAGAAACAAATTATACATTTAAAAATGTTACATTTTGTCTCTATCAATGGCGTAAGCTGGGATTATGACTTGGGCTGTCATTAGACCTAGCAGAGCCGGACACAATAAGGGATTATTCATTAAATGGTATTTTACATGCGTTGTTGATCTTTTATGTTTATCTAGAGCTGTGATCAAATAGGTACGCTAAATTTGGGAAATCCGTCTCTGCTGCAAACACAAGCATGGCTAACAATGAAGTTTATTTTGCTGGGATGAACCACAAAATATTCGTAATTGTTTACATTAAAAGACTTCTTGTAAAGGTTCTCTTTTTCTTTCTTTCTTTCTTTCTTTCTTTCTTTCTTTCTTTCTTTCTTCTGCTCTGTAAGTGCGGGAGAGCTAATGCAGGCCTCGCCTGTTTGACGATCGCCAACTGTGAGTTTGTTTTGTTTGTTTTCTAGCTTACGTCTTTAACCTGGTATTCATATTGGACGTTGAATGAAATTGGTGAAATTATGCTCAAATGATCACGGGGCCCATGGAGCTTAAAGTTACTCAAATTACTTATCCGAGTAACTCACCCTAAGCGAGAGAATGGTTTGTTCACTAATTGTTTAACTACACACTTTCGACTATTTCGAAGAATTAATTCCGGAAACTCTCTTCGTACTTTGTACACTATGAACTAAATAATACTAGAATAAACTAACACTAGCACCTATGATTAATAAGGGCCGTAACAATAGTTAATCACAAAATAACTACAATTAAAAGCACAACACGCTCTTTCATAATTTTAACTCCATGTGCTCTGCAGAATCCCAAACATGGAAACAAGCCACGAGGATGTTCGAGTGTCGTGAGGCGATTTCGTTTTCCGAAGCCTTCGCTTGCTGATTCCTACGTTCCTCCTCACGAACCTCTCTCTGCAGCTTCAAGCATCCGAAGCTCTATTCTTCCCTAGGTTTGATAATATAAATAACAAGTCATATTCCACCCGCAAAGCGTTAATTTTCCACGAGCGAAATTGGCTGGTATTGCAATATTAGTATTAATGTTACTTATTAATTTCTAATTTACTTTAGACATGAGCTTCGGTGATAGCTTTGATAGCCTTCAATATATGCCACTGATTTTCACCATTCATACAAAAATATGTAAAATGACTTCACAGACTACCCCAAAATAATTCAAACACACATTCTAACTTTCATAATAAATAGAAGAAAATTACATTCCACTAACAGCTTTTTGTCGAGATTTCTCTAAAAATATATGTTTTGAGGCTCCTTAATCTAAAACATTAGAAAAGGTTCGTATATATGTGTGTGTTTATGAACACCCAATTCAAAAACGAAAAGTTGTTTAAATGATATTTAAGTGCAGCAACTTCGAAGATGTTACACAAAGATTTTAAAACAGTCTTCCCTCTCCGAACTACCCTTTGAATCTAAAGATTGTCGATTTTTTTTTTTCAAATAGACTAACGATTTTGATTAACATACCACATATTAAAGATATTTACATAACAAATAAACTGAATATCTCGAATTTCCTTGGAATAGCCTCCAAAATCCTCTTCATTCTAAACAACTTTTGCATAATTGGTAAGTACTAAGAGTCAGACAACAACTCACTCACAAAGAATGTAGATCTCGATAACGCATATAATAATTTATGTTTTATATATATATATATATATATATATATATATATATTTATTTAGTTCACCGCCTTTTTCCAACTCTTATGTTTTTCTCAAATGAAAGTGATTATTTTCTGCTGGTCATATTTAAAGAACATTTCAAAGCCAACATATAGCGATCCGCTCTTAAATTTTTGATTTTTGCTTTAGTCTAATGCATTCCCTTATTCACCTTGTGTGTACAAGAAAATGTGTAAGAAAACCATTTCCGCAAATATTTAACTAACTAGCATGAAGTAGATAGATGAATAAGTAATAATAGTAATTATAATAGTAATAATAATAATAATAATAGTTTGTTGACCCATAGATATTGATATACATTTATCAGGCTTCATGTTTCATTTTTATATACAAGTGTATTATTGAATTATCATTTACATCATTGTTCTCATTGTATTGTTGTACTTTTGTTATATTGCATTATCTGTTATACTTTCTAAATTATAATACTAAATATTTTCTTGCCTTTTTACAAATAAAGGTTTAAAGCAAACCTTAAAGATGATATTAGCCATTAAAGTTATTATTCATGAAACCTAGAGTTAAGAGCAGTTAAGCTTGTTTTAATCATAGAGGAATAATAGATAGGCACAGCTTCCGACCTATTCAGGTGTTGTTTTTATGTGCTTGTTTGTATTATTATTACTATTATTATTACTATCATCATCATCATCATCATCATCATCATTTACAGGTTTAAGATGTAAGGTAAAATATAGGAATAAGTCATAACATTTTAAAAAGCTAATGATCGCCTAACAAGCTGTGGAATGAGCATATCCGAATCTCTATCTCTATCTATCTCTCTATCTCTCTATCTCTATCTCTCTCTCTCTCTCTCTCTCTCTCTCTCTCTCTCGCTTAAGGTCCTTTAACCTGGTTGGTCATATCGGACGATGAATAAAATTGGTGAAATGATGCTGGGAGAAAGAAAAAAAAAAAAAAAACTTAGCCGGGTAACTCACCCTAAGCGAAATTCGAACTCGCGACCTGTTGAATGTGGGGCAGACACGCTACCACGACTCTACTCGGGCGGGTGTTCTATGCTCGCGGCTATTGAGCGCCCTCCTGGGTTACCATGGCTCGGCGGAGTGATGCATTAGAGTTTGTTTACTTCTGCTTTGAACTTCAGAACCTGAACTAATTGTGACAAAAATTGTGGTTAAATACATTTTTGGGTCAACACAAAATCTTTAAATGTTGATAATTAACAAACTATTACAGCAAATCGATAAAACAACAGGAATCAGCTCGCAAAACTTCGCCAAGTAGCTATCAGCCATACACAAATTTCATACAAACAAACAAATACAGAATAATTCATTTATTGTTTACTGAAGTGACAGAAACGAAAGTGACATGAAATTATAAAAGAATATCTTAAGTTTGCTTAGCCATGTTTATGGTTATAGTTTACGCCAAAGCCGCTTGAGGCGTTGAGTGTTGCTTATATTTAGTCAATAGAGAAAATGGCTGCCTCGCAGGTGCAACGTACTATTGGAATTTGCACGGACATGGCTGCTTTAACAGTACAACGCACTTTAGAACAATAGTAGACCCCAACCGCATTGAAATGTGCTCTAAGAAATGTCCTGAACGCCCACAAAGAGAAAATTCGAGCCGCGTTTAAACAAGAGCCAAGAAAATCAACTGCCAGGCCAGTACGGAGCTTAATGTGGCACAACCTAATGCGTGGCGTGTTCTAAGAAAGCGTTTAAGTTTTAAACCATACAACTTGCAGCTCGTGCCTGCATTGAAACCATCAGACACGCCGAAATAGCTTACATTCTACTTGAATATGCAGAACCTGCTTAAAGAAGATGGATTTGCAGAGGTATTAGTGTATGGACCCTTCCTTTTTGCCAAGCGTAGTCATTGGCCAACTTGCCTAGACATGTTAATAAAATGGTTATTGCCTCAATTAAAGGAAGGCCTTCCTAATGCAATTTTTCAACAAGATGGTGTTCCTCATTACCATCATGATGTAGCAAGCATCTGAACATCATCCAACCAGCATATTGGATCGGCCGCACTGGGAATCGTTATCAGGCAATGCTGACTTGGCCTCCGAGATCACTTGATCCAACAGCCTGTGACTTCTTTCTGTGGTGGTTCGTAAGGACATGATGTATGTTCCTCCATTATCCCAGAACGTGAATGTTGTGAAGGGCTACATCTCTGCTGCAATGGGCCTGATAACTGAGAGGTTGGTTTGCGTCCGGAATGAAATGAAGTACCGGTTCCGCATCTGCCATGTCACCTGTGGAGCTTATATCCAACACTTGTAATGTCTATGCAAACTTAAGATGTTCTTCTATCATTTTGTTTCTTTGTTTCATTTCAATAAAAACAAATAAGCTTTAAGTTTGCACCATCGCTTTTGAATTGCTCTGTATATTTGTTTTTAGAAACATTTCACACTAAAAATGTACCGCCCTCTTATTGCCATCGGTATTAGAACGAAGACTTCTTATCAGTGTCTTTTTCTTTCTTTCCTTTCTTCTTTTTACTTTCTCTACACGTACTATGTACACGGTATATAGAGAAGTTATTGTATTCCACCCAAAAATTCCATACTGAGATTTCACTGGAAATACACATTTTAGGGTCCCCTGTATTTAAAAAAAAAAAAGAAGGATTTTCAGAAAAAGTCCCGCGCGCGTGTCTGTGGACACTATAACTTAAAACCGAAAAGTCGGTAGTATCTTCCAGGGATGCGACACGATGATTTGGAGAAAATTCCCCACCCCAAACTACCCTTTGCATGAAAAACATTTCGAAAATTATGATTTTCTCAAAAATGGCTCTAACGATTTTGGTTAAAATAGCGTATATTAAAGATATTTACATAGAAAATAAAATGTATATTGGAAATAACTTCTAAAGACCTCTTTGTTCTGAATGAATTTTGCGTAACTGGTAAAGAGAGAGACAAAAACTTACTGCACAAAAAATGAAAATCACGTTAAACACATCATTTATGTCATATACGTATTTTTCGTGGAATTGACCAATGCTGAGAAATTCCTTGTTATTTGTTTCAGATTCAAAATGCTTAAACTTTCCTCACGTGGATAATTGTAAACTACTGGCCCTGCATGGAAACGGATTTCCACCACATGGCAAGCAGCTTTTAAAAGATTTGACCATCGTTTTAGCCTAGGGTAGTCCCTTATTTCCCTTCTACTTACAAGGAAGCATGTAATTAAGACAATTTCTGCTAATGTTTATCGCGATTATCATAAAGTAGATACAAGAATATGCTTTTTAACAACAATTTGTTACAACGATGTAGAGAAAGTCATGTGAATGGAACACATCCCATTTTTGATAGTGTTTAACGCCCGCTTTTACTACATAGGCCCCAGTGCCACTTTGTCTACCAAAATTCCCACATGCGGTCGTCCGGGATTGAACGCGGCTTATCGGATCTGATCTGAATTCTGCAGATTTATATAAAATTCAAGAATTTTGCTATTTCCTCCCCAGAGGCGTGTTTTTGACGCGACCTGATTCTTAAATTTGTTTGAATAAAATATTCAGGTTGTAATGCACATTTTGGATTCAGAAATGTGTATAACAGAGGAGAAGAGTGCTCATTTTGTATGCGTTTCACGGTAAAAGGCAATACCTCTAATCTGCTGACCAGTTGCCAACAGTCTTGGGAATTACCTAATGGACTCCAAGTCTGCTGCATTGCAAAATAATGAACCTCACACACGTAATGTATTGTATTGCATGTATTGTACAGATTTACAGTTTTAGAAAGGAATTACTGTACTCCCACCGATACCAAGATATCACCAAAAATCTGATGTGCTCCATTCACATGTCCTCTACATTTCTGTAGCAAATTATTGTTAATAAGCTTATTCTTCTATTTCATGCTAAAACATTAGCAGAAACGGTTTTATTACTTACTTCCTTATAAGTAGAACAGAAATAAGGGAGTAAACTAGACTAAGCCGACAGTCAAATGTTTTAAAATGTGGTTGCTATGGGATTGATATCCGTTTTTTGCGTGGCCAAGAGTTGACAAGTTCCAGTGTGAGAAAATTTTCATAGCTTCAAAACTGAAATAAATAACAAGGCATATCTCTAAAACGGCCAACACCACGAAAAAAAATCTGATGTGTACCATTCACATGACTTTCTCTATATCCCTGCAACAAATTATTCTTAAAAAGCTTATACTTCTATTTACTCCATACTAATCAGTAAAACATTAGCAGAAATAGTCACATTACTTGCTTCCTTGTAAGTAGAAGCGAAATAAGGGAGTACCATAGGTTAAAGTGATAATCAAAAGCTGGTTACTGTCACTGAAGTTCCTTTGTTTGTATGGACAGTAGTTGACCAATTCCTGTATGAAAAATGTATAAGTTTTTCATAGCAGAAACCAAAAATAAGGAATGTCACAAAAACGACGAACTCCACGAAAAAAAATGTATATGAATAAATTGTGTGTTTTAACGTGCTCTACATTTTTTGTGTAGTAAGTTTTTGTCCATCTCTTATGGTTAGCAGTTATTCAAAATTCAGTAAAATTCATCCAGAACTACTCTTCAGAGGCTATTCCTAGAAAATTCAAGATATACATTTTATTTTTCAGGTAAATACCTTTAATATACGAAATTTTAATCAAAATCGTTAGAGCCATTTTTGAGAAAATCAACATTTTCGAAAAAAGTTCCATGTAAAGGGAAGCTGGGGGTGGGGGGATTTTTCTCAAAATCTTCGTGTCGCATTCCTGAAAGATACTAAACTTAAATACCAAGTTTCGTATTTTACCTACTTTTCGTTTTTTGAGTAATCGTGTTCACAGACACACGGACACTCGGACACACACACACACACACACACACACACACACACACACACACACACACACACACACAGAGAGACCTTTTTCGGAAAATGCTTTTATTAGATAAAGGGGACCCTAAAACATATATTTCCGGTGAAATCTTGGTATCGAATTTTTTGGTGGAGTGCAATTACCTTCTCTATACACTATGTACATAGTGCGTATAGAGAAAGTAAAAATGTATACAACTAAATTGTGTGTTTTATCGGGGTCTACGCTTTTATGCAGCGAGTTTTTGTCTATCTCTTACGGTTTACCAGTGATGCAAAATTCAACAAATCATTCAGAATAAAGAAGTCTTCAGAGGCTATTCCCAGAAAATACACGATAATACATTTTATTTGTCATGTAAATATCTTAAATATAAGAGATGTTGATCAAAATCGTTTCGGCCATTTTCGAGAAAATCAAAGTTCTCAAAAATTTTTCCATGTAAAGGATAGTTGGGGAGGGGAGGTTTCTTGAAAATCTTCGTGTCGCATCCTTGGAAGATACCAAATTCAAATCCTAAGTTTGGTATTAACGATCTTTTCGTTTTTGAGCTATGCACAACAACAAACACACGCGAACCTTTTTCTGAAAATGTTTTTTTTTTTATTCAGGGGGTCCTTAAACGTGTATTTCCGGTGAAATCTCAGTATCGAATTTGTGGGTGGAATACAATACTTCATCTGTACACTACGTACATAGTACGTGTAGAGAAAGTAAAAATATACATTTTGAGAGTAATATAGACTTTTTTCTCTAGCACGTATGTACAATGTACAATGTACAATGAAGGTATTGTATTCCACCCAAATATTCGATACCGAGATTTCACCGGAAATAAATGTTTTGAGACCCCTTGAATCCAAAAAAGCATTTTTAGAAAGATGACTGTTTGTGTGTCTGTCTGTCTGTCTGTGGGCAGCACAGCTCAAAAACAAAAGTCGGTTAGATATCAAACTTGGTATTTAGGTTCATTATCTTCCAAGGATATCCCGAGCGCCCACATATGGGATTCGTGGTGGACGAAGCAGCGTCTGGGCGGGTTTTCTCCCGTCCTCCGGTTTCCCCCGCCACTCATTCCACCAATTGATCCATCCATACCTTTCCAATCATCAATTTCGCTTACATTTCATGTCATCCACTTCCTCATGTTTTTGCCTGGCTATGGGCCGTCCCCTCGTAACAGGTTCTCCATTCTGTGGTTTCGTACCGTATGCTCCCTGACAGGCTTCTGACTCCTAGGTATTGGCTACTACCCTTTACATGGAAAAATTTGCGAAAATTTTTATTTTCTCAAAAAATGGCTCTAACGATTTTGATTAAAATGTCGTATATTAAAGATATTTACCTGACAAATGAAATGTAATTCTTGAATTTTCTAGGAATAGCCTCTGAAAGCTACTTTATTCTGGATGAATTTTACGGAATTTTGCATAACTGGCAAACCGTAAGAAATAGAAAAAAACTTACTAAACAAAAACTGCATATATCAAGATAAAACACACAACTTGTCATATACATTTTTTTCTTGGAGTTATCGCTTTTGAGATATTCGATGGTTTTTTATTTGTTTTGTTTTTTTGTTTCAGCTTTAAAAAACTTATACTTTTCTCATACAGGAATTTGTCAACTCCTGTCCATACAATCAAAGGAACTTCAGTCACATTATCAATCAGCTTTTGACTGTCAATGTAACCTACGGTATTCCCTTATTTCGCTCCTACTTACAAGGAAGCAAGTAATAAGACTGTTTCTGTTAAGTTTTTCTCAATTAGACCGAAGTAAATAGAAGCATGAGTTTTTTTTAACAATAATTTGTTGCTGATATATAGAGAAAGGCATGTGAATGGAACACATCAGATTTATAAAAATAAAAAAAAAAAATAAATAAATAAAAAAAAAAAAAAAAGGCTGTATATGTGCGCGTGCGTGTGTGTGTGTGTGTGTGTGTGTGTGAACACGGTAACTCAAAAACGAAAAGTCGGTAAAATATAAAATTTGATATTTAAGTTAGGTATCTTTCAGAGATGTGACACAAAGATTTTGAGAAAAATCCCGCTATCCCAAACTACACTTTACATGAAAAAATTTTCTAAAATTTTGATTTTCTTAAAAATGGCTCAAACAATTTTTATTAAATTACTGAATATTAAAGTTATTTATATGGTAAATAAAATATATATATATCTTGAATTTTCTGGGAATAGCTTCTAAAGACCTCTTTAGTCTGAATGAATTTTGGGTAACTGGTAAACCGTAAGAGATTGACAAAAACTTACTTAAAACTTTTCTCACATGGAAAGTTGTAATTTCCTGATCCTGCATAGAAACGGATTTCAACCACATGACAACTAGCTTTAAAAACATTTTCCATTTTAGACTGTAGTATATCTTTATTTCCCTTCTACCTACAACGAAGCAAGTAATTAACACAATTTCTGCTAATATTTATCTCGACTATCAAAGTAGATAGAAGAATATGCTTTTTAACAATAATTTGTTACAGCGATGTACAGAAAGTCATGTGAATCGAACACATCAGACTGTTACTTTCTCTACACGTACCTATGTATATAGTTTATAGAGAAGGTATTGCACTCCATCCAAAATTCTATACCGAGATTTCACCGGAGATAGACGTTTTAGGGTCCCATGTATCCCACGTGTGTGTGTGTGTGTATGTGTGTGCGGGTGCGCGGGTGCGTGCGTGTGTCTGTGAACACGATAACTCAAAAACGAAAAGTCGGTAAACTACCAAACTTGGTATTTAAGTTGAGTATCTTCCAGGGTTGCGATACAGAATGAGAAAAATCCCACCACCCCAAACTACCCTTTACATGGAACTTTTTTCGAAAAGTTTTATTTTCTCAAAAATGGCTCTAACGATTTTTGTTAAAATATGGTATATTAAAGGTATTTACCTGACAAATAAAATGTATATCTTAAATTTTCTTGGAATAGTCTCTGAAGACTACTTTATTCTGGATGATTTTATTGAACTTTGCATAACTGGTAAACCGTAAGAGATAGACAAAAACTTATTACACAAAAAATGTAGATCTCGACAAAATACACAATTCATGTCATATACATTTTTTTCGTTGAATTGGCTGTTTTCGGGGTATTCCTTGTTATTGATTTAAATTTTAAAATACTTGAAAACTTTTCTCACACGGGGACTTAACGTTTGGCCGCGCAAAGAAACGGATTTTAATCCCATAGCAACCACATTTTAAAACATTTGACTGTTAGTTTAACCTAGTGTATTCCCTTATTTCCCTTCTTATAAGGAACTAAGTAACTTGGCCGTTTCTGCTAATGTTTTTGGCATGAAATAGAAGAATAAGCTTATTAACAATAATTTGTAACAGAGCTGTAGAGAAAGGCATGTGAATGGAGCACATCAACTTCTTCTCACGCAAAGAAACGGATTTCAATCCCATAGCAACCACATTTTTACTTTCTCTACACGGTGCTATGTACATAATGTATTGCATCCAAAAATTCGTATTCGGGATTTCAGCGGAAACTCCCCCACCCCAAACTACCCTTTACATGCAACTTTTTTCGAAAATTTTGATTCCCTCAAAAATGGCTATAACGATTTTGATTAAAATATCGTATATGAAAGATATTTACAAGACAAATAAAATGTATATCTTGAATTTTCTGGGAATAGACTCTGAAGACTATTTTGGATTAATTTTACGGAATTTTGCATAACTTCTTAACCGTAAGAGATAGACAAAAACTTACAACACAAAAAATGCAGAGCACATTAAAACACACAATCTATGTTACATAAACTTTTTTCGTGGAGTTGATTGTTTTTGGTTTTAGCTTTGAAAAACTTATACCTTTCTCATACAGGAATTTGTCAACTCGTGCCCATACAAACAAAGGAACTTCAGTCACATAGCAACCAGCTTTTGACTATCACTTTAACCTATGGTATTCCCTTATTTCCCTCCTACTTACAAGGAAGCAAGTAATAAGGCTAGTTCTGCTATTTTCTTCTCGACTAACATACAGTAAATAGAGGCATAAGCTTTTTATTAATAATTGGTTGCAGAGATGTAGAGAAAGTATGTGAAATCTCGATATCGAATTTTTGGGTGGGGTCTAATACCTCCTCTATACACTATGTACATAGTAGGTGTGGAGAAAGTAAAAATGTAGATCACATTAAAACGCTCAATTTATGTAATATATGAAATTGACCATTTCTGAGATATTTCTTGTTATTTGTTTCAAATTAGAACCCCTGGCCCTGCATAGAAACGATTTCAACTGCAAGGCAACCACCTTTAAAAACATTTGACTATCGTTTTAGCCTAGTGTATTTTTACTTTCTCTATACGCACTATGTACATAGTGTATAGAGCAGATATTGCACTCCACCCAAAAATTCGATACCGAGATTCCACCAGAAATATATGTTTTAGGGTCCCCAATATCCAAAAAAAAAAGCATTTTCACAAAAAGGTCCGTGTGTGTGTCCGTGAACACGATAACTCAAAAACGAAAAGTCGGTAAATTACCAAACTTGGTATTTAAGTTTAATATGTTCCAGGGATGCGACAGGAAGATTTTGAGAAAAATCCCCCTACTCCAAACTACCCTTTACATGGAACTTTTTTCGAAAATTTTGATTTTCTCAAAAATGGCTGTAACGATTTTGATTAAAATTTCGTATATTAAAGATATTTACCTGACAAATAAAATGTATATCTTGATTTTATTGGGAATAGCCTCTGAAGAGTACTTTATTCTGGGTGAATTTTACTGAATTTTGAATAACTGTTAAACCGTAAGAGATGGACAAAAACTTACTTCACAAAAATTATAGAGCTAATTAAAACACACAATTTATGTTATATACATTTTTTTCGTGGAGTTTGTCGTTTTTTAGACATTCCTTATTTATGGTTTCTGCTATGAAAAACGTAAGTAATAAGACTATTTCTGCTATTTTTTTCTGATTAGCATCAAGTAAATAGAAGTATAAGCTTTCTAAGAATAATTTGTTGCAGGGATATAGATAAAGTCTTGTGAATGGTATACATTAGATTTTTTTATTATGCTTCTGCTTACCTACAAAGAAACAAATAATTAAGAAAAGGTCTGCCAATTTTCATCTCGAGTATCATAGAGTATATAGAAATGTGATTTTTAACAATAATTTGTCACAGAGATGTAGAGAAAGTCATGTGAATGGAACACATCAGATATTTTTTCGAGCGAAAGCTGCAGCTAGTAAAATAAATAACAGCGACAAGTTCTTCGATAGGAGCAATCTTTGGGAACATCAAAATGGCGTACGTTACATTGCGTAAAGATAAAATACGAAGTTGGGTATTCCCCTTGGGAGTCTGCGAGGTAAATGTCCAACACATTTGCAGATGTGGAGTTTTAAACCAGAAGAACTAGTTTGTTTTTTTATCTTTCGTTATTTTCCTGTCATGTCTCGGTTTTCCTTGTGGGAACTTCTTTTTCAAAGTTTATGAAAATAAAGAGAAACAAGGAAAATAAAAACAAAAGACAAATTATTGCGTGGCAGTGGTTCCCAGTGGTGCGTTGTTCCTGGAATAAGTTGGCGAAACATGTTTGGCAGCATCAGTAATTGGCAAGGGGACCTTAAAAGTCAGCATTAAACACCACTACCAATTTGTTTTTGAATGATATACGATTTGAGCATTGTAGTTCTAAGATTTTTATTTTCTTTAGCAGATTTGTAAAATATACACTATAGGTAAAGAGGGTATTTTATTCCACAAAAAAATTGTACCGAGATTTCACCGGAAATACGTGTTTTGAGGACCCCTAATTCGTACCCCAAAAAACACATTTTAAGGAAAAAAATTGTGTATGTGTGTGGACAGGATAATTCAAAAATCTTATGTGTTTCATTCACATGACTTTCTCTACATCGCTGTAGCAAATTATTGTTTAAAAGCATATTCTTATATGTACTTTATGATAATAGAGATAAACATTACCTGAAATTGACTTAATTACTTTCTTCCTTGTAAGTAGAAGGGAAATAAGGGAATACACTAGGCTAAAACGATAGTCAAATCTTTTAAAAGCTAATTGCCATGTGGATGAGACCCGTTTCTATGAAGAGCCAGGGGTTTACAACTTTCCGTGTGAGAAAAGTTTTAAGTTTTAAATCTGAAACAAATAACAAGGAATATATCAGAAATGGTCAATTCAACGAAAAAAACGTATATGACAAATTGTGTGTTTTGACGAGATCTATATTTTTTGTGCAGTAAGTTTTTGTCTATCTTACGGTTTACTAGTTATGCAAAATCCAGCAAAAGTCATCATGAAAAAAGAGGTCTTCAATATATCCAATTTATTTGTCGTGTAAATATCCATAATATGCGGTATTTTGTAGTTTGGGGTGAGGGATCTTCCCCAAAATCTTCGTGTCGCATCCTTTGAAGATACTAAACTTATACCTATACCAAGTTTGTTTTTTTACCGACTTTTTGTTTTTAAGTTATCGTGTTCACAGACACACGGACATACTGTCACGGACTCATAGGCACATTGACACACACGGACCTTTTTCTAAAAATACTTTTTTAGATACTGGGGACCCTAAAACGTCTATTTACGGTGAAATCTCGGTATCGAATTTTTGGATGGAGTGCAATACCTTCTCTATACACTATGTGAATGGTAGGTACGTGTAGAGAAAATAAAAATGAAAAGTCCGTTAATCCTCTATTGCACCTTATATATTTGAATATACAACCCTCTGGGCATGAGAACTGAGGTATCTAAATGTTAATAATTCCATTGTTAAAACTATGTTTAGGAACGTACATAGAAGTGACATTCATAATCAAAATTTAATTAAACCTATTAACTATACATGTTATTTTTTTAAAATATGTAAAATAAAAAACTATGTTACATTCAGGGGACCTCAAAACATATTTCCGCAAGAACCTCGACATCGAATGTTTGTGTGGAATACAGTGCTTCCCCTACTTAGTATTGTAATAGAGAATTTAAAGAAAAAGAGAGAGAGAGAGAGAGAGAGAGAGAGAACGAAATAAAGAAAAGCGATAAAGAAAGAAAGAAAGGATCAGAATGGAGAAGGCGCTGCAACCCAATCTAAGGATTGAAGAAAGGAAGTAATAAAGAAACAAACAAAGTAAAAAGAAAGGAAAAAAAGAGTTCAGGATGGAGATGGCACTGCAACCCAATCCAAAGATTGAAGAAAGAAATAAAGAAAGAAAGAAAAAAAGAAGCAAACAAACAGAAGCAAACAAACAGAAGTAAACAAAGAGAAGTAAACAAAGAGAGAAGGGACGAAAGAAAAGATCGAATGCAAATGGCAATGCAAACCAATCCAAGGATTGAAGAAAGAAAGAACAAAAAGAAAGAAAGTCATAATGGAGAATCGCTGTCAAGGATTGAAGAAAGAAGGAAGGAAAGAAAGAAAGAAGGAAAGAAAGAAGGAAAGAAAGAAATAAGCAAACAAACAAAGACAGACAACAATAAAAATCGCTGCACTCCAATCCAAGGATTGAAGGAAAGAAAGAGATCAGAATGGAGAGTCGCTGCAACTCAACATAAGGATTTAAGAAAGAAACAAGCAAAATAACTATACTATGAATCCTGGTTCTTAAAGTACTTGCAACATTGTAAGCCGGCATTAAGGTTGTCATCACAAAATACTTTGAGATCACCTTGTGGATCACCGGGAAACATGCGAGTCAGTTGAGGAATGCAATGCTATGCCGGTATGTGGCCCTCGCAGCTCAGTGGTAGAGCAACCGGCTAGAGACCGGGAGATCTGTGGTTCAAATCCCACCTATGGCATTGAATTTTTCAGTCTGACTCGACCTACTCTCCAACTCCTGTCCTACTTACGGTTTGTGTGAAAAAACAATTAAGTTAATATAACAAAGAGAAGCTCAGAATAAAAATCGCTGCAACCCAATCCAAGGATTAGAGAAAGAACGAAAGGAGAACCATTGCAACCCAATCCAATTATTGAAAACTATAGAGCTCCAGGTTAAAAATTAGATATTTAAAGAAATTGACCGAATTATAAGCTTGAACTTAGAGGCAAAGACATTAAAGAACAGAAACAGCATTAAGGCCCCTTCACATATGTAAAAGTCCACAAATGCAAAGGAAGGAAAGCATCACAGCATTAAGTCCCCTTCACATAAAAGTCCAGGAATACAAAGGAAGGAAAGCATAACAGCATTAAGTCCCCTTCACATAAAAGTCCAGGAGTACAAAGGAAGGAAAGCATCACAGCAGTAAGTCCCCTTCACATAAAAGTCCAGGAATACAAAGGAAGGAAAGCATCACAGCATTAAGTCCCCTTCACATAAAAGTCCAGGAATACAAAGGAAGGAAAGCATCACAACATTAAGTCCCCTTCACATAAAAGTCCAGGAGTACAAAGGAAGGAAAGCATCACAGCATTAAGTCCCCTTCACATAAAAGTCCAGGAGTACAAAGGAAGGAAAGCATCACAGTAGTAAGTCCCCTTCACATAAAAGTCCAGGAGTACAAAGGAAGGAAAGCATCACAGCATTAAGTCCCCTTCACATAAAAGTCCAGGAATACAAAGGAAGGAAAGCATCACAGCATTAAGCCCCCTTTACATAAAAAATCCACGAATACAAAGGAAGGAAAGCATCACAGCATTAAGTCCCCCCTTCGTGTAAAAGTCCACGAATACAAAGGAAGGAAGATGAAAATATCACAGCATTAAGTCCCTTCACATAAAAGTCCTCGAATACAAAAGAAGGAAAACAATACAACATTATTGGTAAAATATAACATGTCCGGGCTTGTAGGCCGTGGTCGAATATTAAGATTATTAAAATATTAATAATACAAGCCCGGACATATTATATTTTACCAATAATAACACCGGCCGTGAAAGCCTACGAGCATATTTAATTTAACATTAACCCCTTCACATAAAAGTTCAGAAATACAAAGGAAAATGAAAACATCACATCATTAAGTCCCCTTCACTTAAAAGTTCACGAATATATAGGAAGAAAAATGAAAACATCACAGCATTAAGTCTCCTTCACTTAAAAGTCCACGAATACATAGGAAGAAAAATGAAAACATCACAGTATTAAGTCCACGAGTACAAAGGAAGGAAAATGAAAACATCACATTATTAAGTCCCCTTCACCTAAAAGTCCACGAATACAAGGGAAGGAAAATAAAAACATCACAGCATTAATCCCCGTCGCATAATAGTCCACGAATTCAAAGGAAAAATAAGACATCACTGCTCTAGCACGTTCAGGTTTGGAATCAAGGAAACATAACCTGCATTTAACGTTACGTGCTGCCATCATCAAACTGCTTGTCATGGTAGTCTGCCTCCTTTGAAACTGCCAGTGCACGCACAACCGCTTTTGCCTTTCTTTTTTCTTAATACCATTCATTGATTTATTTCGTTTTCAGGCAGCGAGTTGTGACGTAAAGAAAACCACGCCTACCATACTTGTTATCCGAACAGTCTTTGTCCGAAGTCAGTCCTTCATACCAAGGTCATGCTTATATCCTCAAGAGTAAAGAGAGAATGTGTCAGGATTTGCTCTATTTATGGGCTGAATAATAACGGTATAACTACCTATTGTTAACTGAAGTTGTTAGCTTCTTGTTCTACTACATCTTAATGTTGATAGAAAGCGTAAGAGCTAAGCTGTTTTCTTTAAAGCCATTATGGGGTAACCATGTAGATTCGTATTAATGTCTCTACTAAGTGCATATAGTTGTAGAGGAAGTATGCCACAGAAATTAAATGCCGACATTTCACCGGAAATACATATTTTGAGACCTCTGGAAGAAAGAAATATCTGATGTGTACCATTCACATGACTTTCTCTACATCTCTGCAACAAATTATTATTAAAAAGATTTCCTTCTATTTACTTCATGCTAATCGAGAAAACATTAGTCTTATTACTTGCTTCCTTGTAAGAAGAAGCAAAATAAGGGAATACCATTGGTTAAAGTAATAGTCAAAAGCAGGTTGCTATGTGAATGAAGTTCCTTTGTTTGTATGGACAGGAATTGACAAATTCCTGTATGAGAAAAGGCAATTTTTTCAAAGCTGTAACCAATAACAAGGAATATCTAAAAAACAATCAACTCCACGAAAAAAATTTATGTAGCATATATTGTGAGTTTTAACGTGATATACAGTTTTTGTGTGGTTAAGTTTTTGTCCATCTCTTACCGTTTAGCAGTTATGCAAAATCCCGTACAATTCATCCAGAATAAAGTAGTCTTCAGAGGCTATTTCCAGAAAATTCAAGCTATACATTTTATTTGTCAGGTAAATATCTTAAATATACGAGATTTTAATCAAAATCGTTAAGAGCCACTGTTTAGAAAATCAAAATATTCGAAAAAAGTTCCATGTAAAGGGTAGTTTGGGGTAGGGGGATTGTCTTGAAAATCCTTGGAAGATACAAAATTGAATACCAAGTTTGTTTTTTAAGTTTTGGGCTATGCTGCCCACAGATACACACGGACATTTTTCTAAAACTGCTTTTTTTGGATTCAAGGGTTCTCAAAACATATATTTCCGATGAAATCTCGGTATCGAATTTTTGGGTGCAATACAATACCTTCTCTATCCCTATGTACATTGTACATTTGGGGACTAGAGAAAGTAAAAAAAAAGTATGTGACATAAGTTACGTGTTTTAACGAGGACTGTATTTTTTGTATGGTTACTTTTTGTCTATCTCTTACGATTTAAGTTTTATGCTGAATTCCGCAAAACTCAACCAGAATAAAAAGCTCTTCAGAGGATATTCCATGAAAATCCAAAATACGCATTTCATTTCTGATGTGAATCTCTTTAATATACGCTATTTAATCAAAATCGTTAGAGCCATTTATGAGAAAATCAAAATATTCGAAAAATGCTCCATGTAAAGGTCAGTTCAGGGTGTGGGGATTTTCATTAAAATCTTCGTGTCACATACATCCTTGTAAGATACCGAACTTAAATATCAACTTTAGTATTTAACCACCTTTTCGTTTTTGAGCTTTGCTGTCCATAGACCGACAAACACACACACGAACCTTTTTCTAACATGATTTTTTCGGACTCAGGGGACCTCATAGAATATATTTCCGGTGAAATATCGGTAACGAACTTTTGGGTGGAATACAATACCTTTTCTATTCACTATAAGTTATATATTCGGGCTAGAGAAAGTAAAAATGCTTTTCTCGAACTCGGGGGACTCCAAAACATATATTTGCGGTGAAATATCGGTAGCGAATTTTTGGATGGAATACAATACCTTCTCTATCCACTATGCACATTGTACATACAGCCTAGAGAAAGCAGAACTCTGATTATTGCATTTACATGATATCTCTGCATCTGTTAAATTATTGTTATTCTATTTACTTCCTGCTAATTAGAAGAATTACTCCTTGTATGTAGAAGGGAAATAAGGGAATGCACTAGGCTAAAGTGATACTTAAATCTTTTAAAAGCTGGTCGCTATGTGATTGAAATTCTTTGTTTGCGTGGCCAGGAGTTGACAAATTCCCGTACGAGAAAATTCAGGTATTTTAAAACAAACAAATAATACAGAATTTCTCAGAAACGGTTAACTCTACAAAAAATATCTGATGTGTTCCATTCACATAACTTTCTCTACATCTCTGCAACAAATGATTGTTAAAAAGATATTGTTTTTATTTACTTAATGCTAATCCAGAAAAAAGTATCATAAATAGTCTTATTACTTGCTTCCTTGTAAGTACAAGCGAAATAAGGGAGTACCATAGGTTAAAGTGACAGTCAAAAGCTGGTTGCTAAGTGACTGAAGTTCCTTTGTTTGTATGGACAGGAGTTGACAAATTACTGTATGAGAAAAGTATAAGTTTTTCAAAGCAGAAACCAAAAACAAGGAATGTCTCAAAAACGATGAACTCCGCGAAAAAAATGTATATAACATAAATTGTATGTTTTAACGTGCTCTAAATTTTTCGTACAGTAAGCTTTTGTCCATCTCTTACAGTTTAGCAGTTATTCAAAATTCCGTAAAATTCATCCAGAATAAAGTATTCTTCAGAGGCTATTCCCAGAAAATTCGAAATATACATTTTATTTGTTAGGTAAATAGCTTCAATATACGATATTTTAATCAAAATCGTTACAGAAAATTTTGAAAAAATTAAAATTTTCAAAAAAAGTTTCATGTAAAGGGTAGTTTGGGGTGGGAGGATTCTTCTCAAAATATTCGTGTCGCATTCCTGGAAGATACGAAACTTAAATACCAAGTTTGGTAATTTACCGACTTTTCGTTTTTGAGTTATCGTGTTCACAAGCACACGGACACACCTACACACACAAGGAGCTTTTTCCGAAAATGCTTTTTTTAGTTAAAGGGGACCCTAAAATATATATTTCCGGTGAAATCTCGGTATCGAATTTTTGAGTGGAGTGCAATACCTTCTCTACGCACTATGTACATAGTGCGTATAGAGAAAGTAAAAATGCTTTTTCTGATTCAGGGACCTGAAAACATGTATATCCGGTGAAATCTCAACATCAATTTTTAGGTGGATTACAAAAACCTTCTCTACCTATTATATGCATAGTAAGGGTAGAGAGCGTAAACACTCGGGCTATATTTTATTTTCTCAAAAAGAGCGTAATGTTTAGCGTTGTGTAAGTATTAATTTAGGATTTCTACATTTTAACCCTGAATGTGCTGTGTAAAAGTAGAATGTACTGGGCTAAGAATGATTACGATCCTTACAATTGTGTGACTTTTTGTTATTATTTGGATACTTTAAGTTGTACAACGCACCACCGACTCCGTACAAGTCACTAAAAATCAAAAACCGCAAGGACAGCATTGAGTTTCTTTTATTACTTTTTCTACACGTACTATGTACCTACATAGTGTATATAGAAGGTATTGTAATGCACTCCAAAATTCGATACCGAGATTTCACCGGAAATACATGTTTTGAGACCTCCTGAATCCAAAAAAAGCATTTTTAGAAAAATGTCCGTGTGTGTGTCTGTCTGGTTGTCCGCGCGCGCGCGCGCGTGTGTGTATGTATGTGTGTCTGTGTGTGTCTGTGGGCAGCATAGCTAAAAACCGAAAAGACCTTTAAAAACCAAACTTTGTATTTAAGTTTGGTATCTTCCAAGGATGCGACGCGAAGATTTTCAAGAAACCCCCCACACCAAACTACCCTTTATATGGAAAAATTTAGAAATTTTTGATTTTCTTAAAAATGGCTATAACGATTTATTTAAGATATACTTGTCAAATAAAGTGTATATCTTGAATTTTCTTGGAATAGCCTCAAAAGACCCCTTTATTCTAGATGAATTTTATTAAATTTTGCATATCTGGTAAACCGTAAGAGATAGACAAAAACTTAGAAAGACAAAAAATGTAGAGCACGATAAAACACACAATTTATGTCATATACATTTTTTTTCATGGAGTTGATCGGTTTTGAGATATTCCTTGTTATTGGTTTCAGCTTTTAAAAACATACTTTTCTCTTACAGGAATTTGTCAACTCTTGTACATACAGACAAAGGAATTTCAATCACATAGCAATCAGCTTTTGACTATCACTTTAACCTATGGTACTCCCTTATTTCGCTTCTACTTACAAGGAAGTAAGTAATAAGACTACTGCTAACTTTTCTCGATAAGCGTGAAGTAAATAGAAGCATAAGCTTTTTAACAATAGTTTGTTAAATAGTTTGAGATATAGAGAAAGTTATGTGAATGAAACACATCAATTTTTTGGAAAATGTATTTCCGGCAGTAAATTTAAGAGCCAACTTTCGAAATTTATGCAAAGATTAATAAATCGCTGTTGCATTCAGAATGCTAATTTTAATGGAATATAAGTTGTACTAATCGTTTATTATAAAGTGGCCTTCTTTATTTGACCACCGAGCATGGACTGGCATTCGAGTTCGTTGATCGCGCACTCTGGGCCCTTGTTTATTTCTGGGGCCGCTTAGGCGAATGCTGGAGTGCTGTCTACCACGGTTCCTTCCCTTCATTTCATTTCCCTTCTTCATCGCAGGTGTAGCTTGAGGCTTTGGAGGCAGATGTCACGGTTGCTAGCTCGAGTGAAACCTTCCCCCCGTTGCGCTAGTTGAGGCTAGGTGCCGTTACCCCGCCTGCGGTGCCATAAGTAGTTAAAGCGGGCGTTAAACACTAACAAAAAAGTGTCGTTATATGTGCCTCTTTCCGGCCTCCGGGCGCGCCGAAGTTGCCCTCTAGTGAACTGTTAGGGACTTCCTGCGTCTCGTTTCCTGTGTGCTGGGCCTGTGGCTTCCCCTCCTCTCAATAGATTAGTACCTGGTCGCACTTGCCGAGGTGCTCCCCGATGTTATTATGCTCTAAACTCGAACTTCATATGACCGCGCCGCGTATTGCGCGCACGATATAGTATTGCTCCGCACACTCTCCATTACACTGGAAGGATTTTCCGTTCTAAAATCTCCGCGTTACTTATTCATTTTTAAATGATGACTTTGGCAGGTTGGCGGGGATCAAGCCACTGTTTCGAGGCATCAGGATTTCGGTAATATAACCATTTTTCATCACAAGTGACAATTCTCCTGACAAATCTATCATCCATGAGATTGAGGATAAGCTGACGACAGATATGCACTCTACGCTGATCCTGTTGAGGTGTCAGTTCATGAGGTACAGATCTACAGCTTCTGTATGATTTTCCAAGTGTCTTAATGTGGCGATGTATGGTTTCTTTTGATGCACCAAGTTCTTCTGAAATCCTACGGGTACTTTTTTACGGACTTTCTCGCAAAACTTGGCGTGTACCCTCAATATTCCATACTTTAGGTCTTCCACAACGTGGTAAATCTTTAGTGTTTTCGTCTCAACGCTGTTATCTCCATTTTATGATTGTTTATTAACAACTGAAGACTGATACATCCTCGCAATGTACGCAACATCCTGTAAATAGCATTGCCAAACCAAAGAAACCCAATAAATTTACAAAACACCAAAATCAAAAAACCGAAATTACTTATGAGACAACCTAATATAATGGGTACTACCATGTTATAAGTGGTGTCCATCTTCTTTGGGATATTTCTGACAAGCCACGTCATCACGGGTCGTAACTGTCGCAGTGCTACATTCACATTGAGATGCAAGCGCAGACGTAACGTAGCATAAGCACAGACGCAAGGAGACACCATCCACAATACAATCGTAAGCGTAACGCAAGAAGTTGGCGCGGGTTTCTAGATCTGTAAGTTACATGCGAATATCTTCCGAGCGCTCCGCAAGTTACAAACTGAGTAACATAACCAACAATACTACATAAGAAAATTCACTCAATCTTTTACAAATAAATATGTTATAAAATTACATACTAACAACTATCGCTCGCGGAAGTGACGTCACAATAATTGCTCATTCAAAATTATTGAAAATAGTACAAGCATAGGGAATACAGAAAGTGATAAAGCTACACATTTAATGAACTAAGAATTATCTCTCTGCATATTCGATTTATGAGAACCAAGAAATCTAGACAAAGATGATAAGTTACATCCATTAAATCAAAGAAGGGTTCGCAAGGAGACTGTCGTAACCTCTTGAGAGAAATTAGAGATGGCGCGGCACTGCACGGCCAAAGAGAAGAGCATGCATATTTAACAGCAGGCCCCGTAAAGTCTCGCAGTGCGATCGTTTGTTATTGAATTCATAGGCAATGCATAGAGAAAAGAAGCACAATTCCTCCTCTTTGCATGCAACGCAAGGATAAAATTTGGAGTTGGGAAACTCTTGCGTTGCATTACACTGCGTTGCGTCTTGCGTGTTTCTATGTGAATGTTTGCATTAAATAATATGAGTCCAAACTCTTGTGCTTGCATTTCATTGAAATGTAGCATAACTGTCAACGTAGTTACGGTTTCAGTCTTAAAAGTTTCACAAAGATTTTTTTTAAACACCCATTTGCTGTGCACCACGCAGCATAAGACCAGCCATCTGGTAAGACCATTCATTAAACACGTAACAATAACATAATGAGACTGCCACCGTGGTCGAGTGGTCAGAGTGACGAGGTCCCAAGTTCAATACCCGGTTCGGGTGGGGAATTTTTTTTTAACCAGAATTATTCGCTATCCCCCACCGAGTCTGAAAGTATGAATGTGAGAGTGAATATGCGCGTGTTTAATAATATAAAATTGATTACCCCTACAGAAATAGGAGTTGTTTCACATTGAAGTTAATGGGGCTACACGAATGAAATAATTAAAAAATAAACAAATAATCTAGTATAATTTGTATACGGATCAGCTAGAGAAAGGCATATGAATGAAACACATCACGGATCTTGGTAAATTGCATTTACATAAACTTTTCTACCTGTTCTGCAAACAACAATTATATTTCTGTCTACAGCAGAAATGGTGTTACTACTTCCTTCCTTGCAAGTAGAAGGCAAATCTAATGTGTTCCATTCACATGACTTTCTCTACAACAAATTATTGTTAAAAGTTTATTCTTCTATTACTTCATGCTAATCGAGAAAAAATTAGCAGAAATAGATTACTTGATTCCTTGTAAGTAGAAGCGAAATAAGGGATTGATAGACAAAAGCTGTTTGTTATGTGACTGAAGTTCCTTTGTTTTTATGGACAGGAGTTGACAAATTCCTGTATGAGAAAAGGCAATTTTTTCAAAGCAGTAACCAATAACAAGGAATATCTCAAAAACGATCAACTCCACGAAAAAAATGTATGTAGCATATATTGTGTGTTTTAACGTGCTCTAAAGTTTTTGTGTGGTAAGATTTTGTCCATTTCTTACGGTTTAGCAGTTATGCAAAATTACGTACAATTCATCCAGAATAAAGTATTCAGAGGCTATTCCCAGAAGATTCAAGATATACATTTTATTTGTCAGGTAATTATCTTTAATATATGATATTTTAATCAAAATCATTAGAGGCATTTTTGAAAAAATTAAAATTTTCGAAAAATGTTCCATGTAAAGGGTAACTGGGGGTGGGGGGATTTTCTTGAAAAGCTTCGTGTCGCATCATTGGAAGACACCAAACTTAAATACCAAGTTTGGTATTTAACTGTCTTTTCGTTTTGAGCTATGCTGCCCACAGACACACACGCACACATACACACACGGACTTTTTCTAAAAATGCTTTTTTTGGATTCAGGGGAATCCAAAACATGTATTTCCGGTGAAATCTCGGTATCGAATTTTTGGGTGGAATACAACACTTCCTCTGAACACTATGTACATCGTACGTATAGAGAAAGTAAAAAATCTGATTGTTACACTCACATGACTTTCTCTAGCTGCTCTAAGAACCTCCTACAAAAGATTATTCTTCTTTGTACACAATGCTAATCGAAGAAGAATAATCTTTTGTAGGAGTTTTGTAGAGCAACTAGAGAAAGTTAAGTGAGTGTAACACATCAGATTTTTAAAAAAAAAAAGTCCGCGTGTGTGTGTATATGTGTGTGTGTGTGTGTGTGTGTGTGTGTGTGTGTGTGTGTGTGTGTGTGTGTGGACAGCACAGCCCCAAAACGAAAAGACCGTTCGTTAAATACCAAACTTGGTATTTAGGTTTAGTGTCTTCCAAGGATGCGACACGAAGATTTTCAAAATAGTCCCCCCACCACAAACTACCCTTTACATGGAAAAAGTTCGAATATTTTGATTTTCTTAAATATGGCTCTAACGATTTTGATTAAAATCCCGTATAATTAAGCTATTTATGTCCGAAATAAAATATATATCTCGAATTTTTTGGGAATAGCCTTTGAAGACCTCTATTTTGAATGAATTTTGCCGAATTTTGCTTAACTGCTAAACCGTAAGAGATAGGAAAAAACTCACTGCACAAAAAATGTACATCACGACAAAACATACAATTTATGTCCTTTACGTTTTTGTTGTGGAGGTAACCGTTTCTGAGATATTCCTTACTATTGGTTTCAATTGTGAAGTACTAAACTTTTCTCAGACAGGAAGTGTCCGCTTTTCTTTTGTTCTACTCCTGGCCAAGCAAAGAAGTGATTTTGCAATGACAATCGCTTAACGATAGCTTTTAAAACATTTGACAATCATTTTAGCATAGCGCATTCTCTTATTCTCTCCTACTTCTTGGGAACTAAGTAATAACATTCTGCTAATATTTATCTCGATTAGCATTGTGTACAAAAAAGAAGCATCTTTTGTAGGAGATTTGTAGAGCAGCTAGAGAAAGTCATGTGAGTGTAACACATCAGATTTTTCCCATTGCAATGACTGAACGATGGGCCGGAGCATTGTCAAGGTGATTTTTTTTTTTTTTTTTTTCCCCCAAATGAAGTGTCTTTTTCTTTTTTCAACTCGTCACTTAAACGTTGCAGTAAGCTTGCGTAGTGTCATCAGTGATACGTTTATCCTTTTCCAAGTAATCAACAAAAATAATTCTCTGTGCATCTCAGAAAACACTCGCCATAACCTTGCTAGCTGACAAAAACTCCTTTTCTTGGAGTTGGTTCACCTGGCGCAATCATGAATGGGCAGAGTCTTTTAATGAACTGTCCATTTCCTCCTTGATTTCTTAAGGCGTTAAGCATTTCAATGGAAGTATTTAATCACTGCTCGTTTTTCCAAATCCTCCATTTTCGTGAAATCTCTAAAGTTGTCTTGTTTACAATACTGTCATTCGAAAACTAAATAAGCTATTGACTTGTAACTATGGATATAAGCTAGTCTAGAGTTAAACTCTACGATGCTACCGTCTAACTGGCCTAGTGGCGCCATATCTGTGTGAAACCCGGGACTTATCTCGTATACAGTGTGGGTAGAGGAAGTAAATAGTTGCTTAAACGTCTTAGGTTTTGGAAATTTCGATTAAATTGTGATACCAGATTGTATGAGAATCGGGTATCTAATTTCTCTACCTATAATATGTGTGGCAGAGAAAGTAGTATCACGAATGGGTTGGGAGACGCTAAGATGTTAAGTCACCACAAGGCAAAACAAAAGTTTCTCTGCTGCATGACTAGAAAAACAGGATTCTCTACTTTCCCTTTGCCTTGAGGCTGATGAAACCCGATTCCGACGTCAGTCACTTTCTGATTCATTATACCACACGGCACATTCGTTACGGAAATGTAATATTGCAATACAACACATTCTGTCAGTTAGCATTGTATACAAAATCACTCACGATTACACACAACCCCCAGGGCTAATAGGTTGGCGTTGCTTACAGCGCTGACGCAAGCGACTCATTTACAAAAATCTGACGTGTTAGTCACATGACTTTTTCTAGCTGCTCTACAAACAAACTTCTTACAAAACATCATTCTTCTTTCTATACAATGCTAATCGAGATAAACATTAGCAGAATGACCTTATTACTTAGGTCCTTAAGGGAACTAAAAGAACGCGCTACGTTAAAGTGATAGTCAAATGTTTTAAAAGCTATCGTTATTCGAATGGCATTGCAAATCGCTTCTTTGCTTGGTCAGGAGTAGAACAAAAGAGAAACGGATACTTCCTAGAGAGGTATAAGTACTTTACAATTGAAACCAGTAATAAGGAATATCTCGGAAACGGTTACCGCTACAACAAAAACGTAAAGGGCATAAATTGTGTGTTTTAACGATATCTACATTTTTTGTGCAGT
This sequence comes from Hymenopus coronatus, assembly GCA_030762935.1. Taxonomy (NCBI): domain Eukaryota; kingdom Metazoa; phylum Arthropoda; class Insecta; order Mantodea; family Hymenopodidae; genus Hymenopus; species Hymenopus coronatus. Next base: position 27,987,080 of record CM060899.1, on the reverse strand, counting down.
AAGTTTTTGTCTATCTCTTACGGTTCAGCAGTTAAGCAAAATTCATGCAGAATAAACAGGTCTTCAGAGGCTATTCCCAGAAAATTCAAGATATACAATATATTTATGACGTAAATAGTTTTAATATACGAGATTTTAATCAAAAACTTAGAGCCATGTTTAAAAAACTCAAAATTTTCGAAAAAACTTCATCGTACAGGGTGGTTTGTGGTGGGAACTTTTCTTTAAAATCTTCGTGTCGCATCCTTGGAAGATTTAAAACTTAAATACCAAGTTTGGTATTTCCGGTGAAATCTCTACATCGAATTTTTGGCTCTAATACAATACTTCTCTATCCCTATGCACATTGTACATCTGGAGCTAGAGAAAGTAAAGTTTTAACAGTAGAATAGGAACAGGCACTGACATTAAAGGCATACTCGTATGTATGTGAGCACAAGCCCTGACTTACGGGGGCAAGGCGCCTTTTATAAAGCCAAGGTCATCTGTCCTCCAACATTTTACTGAAGCACCCGCTCCCTCCTCCACAAAATTTAATTTTTTTGTTATATACCCCTTTAACTTCAATGGCCATATCGGGGGCATTGGCTTATGAAACAACTCGTATTACTGTAGGTTTAGAACATTAGGTTAATTATATTACTAAACACACGCACATTCACTCTCACATTATTTCCAGACTCTGTGGGGTATAGGAATAATTCTGGTTAAAGGAAATTTCACCGACATGGGGATATTTCCCCCGCTGGGAGACCTGCACTCAGCCTTGTGAGGTCCCTAGGGGGGGGGCAATTGAGGAGCTACTTGATAGAGAAGTAGCGGCTCCAGGTCGTGAAGATCGCATTAACTGGCCAGGGGGGATCGAAGCGCCGACCACGCCTCACCCCCGCCCAATACTGCATCCCATCCATGACGTCTGTAATGGATCGAGATGGACGCAGCGGCCAGCCGGTAAGCCAAGGCTCTTAGTGAGCTGTGCCAAGGAGTCAAAGGAAAATTCCTCGCCCCAGCCGGGAGGTAAGGTAAAAATCTTTTAAGCACATGTATGACTGAAAGTTTTAAATTCCAAACTAATAATGCTAGCTTTCTGAAATGTATACTACAGAAGTAATTTAATGCAATTAAGTTAGAGTACAAATTTCATTCATTTTGCTCTAATGGTTTGGAAGTTATGATCAAATTTTTTTATGCTTTTGTTACGTCACTTAAAAAGTTCCTTGCGACAAAAAAACTAACATTTTCGTCTAATATTGTAAACTTAGGTTCACAATGCATCTAATTTTTAGTTTATTTACACATACTATGTAACAGAAAAGCTGTTCCGCAAGGAGCATTTTACAGGAAGAAAAATGCTGAAAATATCAATAGCGAGAAAACAAGGAAAGATTCGAATGCATGATTCATATTAAAATCCATAGGTTAGTACGCTGGACCCTCAGCTTTTCTTCTCCTGTGCTGCTGCCTTTTCTTCTTGCATTGCTGTTTTTCTTCTGCACAACTTCATTTTTACTTTCTCTACACGTACTATGTACATAGTGATAGAGAACCCAAAAATTCGATACCCACATTTCACCGGGATATGTTTTAGGGTTCCCTGTAATGAAAAAAAGCATTTTCAGAAAAAGATTTGTATGTGTGCGTGTGTCCGTGTGTCTGTGAACACGATAACTCGAAAACAAAAGTCGGTAGAATACCAAACTTAGTATTTAAGTTTAGTGTCTTCCAGGGATGCGACACGAAGATTTTGAGAAAAATCCCTCCACCTCAAACTACCCTTTACATGAAACTGTTTTCGAAAGTTTTGATTTTCTTAAAAATGGTTCTAACGATTTTGATTGAAATACCGCATTTTAAACATATTTACCTAACAAATAAAATATATATCTTGAATTTTCTGGGAATAGCCTCTGAAGATGAATTTTACTGAACTGCTAAACCGTAAGAGATGGACAAAAACTTAGCACACACAAAATGTAGAGCACGTTAAAACACACAATTTATGCCATATACATTTTTTTTTTTTTCGTGGATTTCATCGTTTTTTAGATATTCCTTGTTTTTTGTGTCAGCTTTATAAAATTATACTTTTCTCATACAGGAATTTGTCAACTCGTGTCCATACAAGCAAAGGAACTTCAGCCACATATCAACCAGCTTTTGACTATCACTTCAACCTATGGTACTCCCTTATTTCGCTTCTACTTACAAGGAAGCAAATAATAAGACGATTTCTGTTAGTTTTGTCTCGATTAGCTTGAAGTAAATAGAAGCATAAGCTTTCTAACAACAACAATTTGTAGCAGAGATGTAGAGAAAGTCATATGAATGGAACACATCAGATTTATTAATTTGCATGATGCGAATGAGATCTCGTCGCAAATAACTTTTCTTGTCGAGTCCAGTACAGTTTCACCTCTAATGTTTTGCTATAGCTCTGGTGACTTAAAAATTGCGTTTGGTGGCCAATTATACCGTTTTTTGTATTCAGGAATGTTTAAATTATTTTATGGAATTAAAATACAAAAGTGGATCTTTTTTGTGATTTTTCATGAAATTTCAGTCATACATACCCTTAAACAAACAAAACATATTTCAAAACATCGAATACTCCACCCAAAATTTCGATACCGAGACTTTACCGGAAATACACATTTTAAAGTTCGTGTGACTGTGAACACGACAACTCAATAACGAAAAGTCTGTTAAATGCCAAACTTGGTATTTAAGTTTAGTATCTACCAAGGATGCGAAACGAAAATTTTGAAGAAAATTCCCCACTCCAAACTACCCTTTAATGGATTTTTTTTAATTTGTATTGTCTTAAAAATAGCTGTAACGATTTTGATTAAATACCGTATTTTAAAGATATTTACATCACAAATAAAATGTATATTTTGAATTTTCTGGGAATAGTCTCTGAAGATCTCTTTATTCTGGATGAGTTTTGCAAAATTTTACATAACGGTTAAACACTAAGAGATAGACAAAAACTTACTACACAAAAAATGTATATCTCGTTAAAATTATGTCATATGCGTTTTTCTTTTAGATATGGCCGATTTTGAGGTATTCCATGTTATTAGTTTCAATTTTAAACTACCCAACTTGTCTCAAACGGGACCATGCTGAGCGAACCGTTTCACACAGCGATGAGCTTTTAAAAGATTTGACTATCGCTTTAGCCTAGTGTATTCCGTTATTTCCCTTCTGCTTACAAGGAAGCAAGTAATAAGACCAATTTTACTAATGTTAACTCAGTTATGATGGAGTAGATAAAAGAAATATCTTTTGTAAGAAGTTTGTATATGGAACGCACAGAGAAAGCTATGTGAATGGAGCACATCAGATTTTTACTTTCCCTACACGTACTAAGTTCATAGTGTATAGAGAACGTATTGTATTCCACTCAAAAGCTCGAAGTAAAGATTTCACCGGAAATATATGTTTTGAGACCACCTGAATTCAAAAAAAGCATTTTTAGAAAAATGTCCGTGTGTGTGTCTGTGTGTATGTGTCTGTGTCTGTGGACAGCATAGCTTAAAAACGAAAAGACCGTTAAATACCAAACTTGGTATTTAAGTTCAGTATCTTCCAAGGATGCGACACGAAGATTTTCAAGAAAATCCCCCCACCCCCAACTACCCTTCACGTGGAAAAGTTTTCAAAAATTTTGATTTTCTAAAAAATGGCTCTAACGATTTTGATTAAAATATCGTATATTAAAGATATTTACCTGACAAATAAAATGTATATCTTGAATTTTCTGGGAACAGCCTCTGAAGATCACTTTATTCTGAATGAATGTTGCTGAATTTTGCATAATTGGTAAACCGTAAGAGATAGAGAAAAACGTACTGCACAAAACATGTAGATCTCGTTAAAACACACATTTTTTTCCTTTTTTTTTTATAGATATTCCTTATCATTTTATTCATTTTTAAAATACTTAAACGTTTCTCATACGGGAATTTGTAAACTCCAGGCAATGCCAATGCATAGAGACGGATAGAAGAATGTGATTTACAACACTAATTTGTTACTGAGATGCACACAATGGAACACATCGAATTTTTCGAGTTCGTGACTATTCTCACACCCAGGAAGTGTCAATCGTTTAGAATTACTTTTGTATGGCGATGGCCTTGTACTCCCCTAAGCGCTGTGCTAACAGTCACTGTCATCGTGAAAAACCCAACTTCAATGGCTACAGCTTCATATGCAGAATTAAACACTTTGTTTTAGTAAAAAGTCTGATCTGTTCCATTCACATGACTTTCTCTACATCTCTGTAACAAATTATTGTTAAAAAGCTTATGTTCTATTTACTTCATGCTAATCGAGAAAAAAAAATGTCAGAAATAGTCCTATTACTTGCTTCCTTTTAAGTAGAAGCGAAATAAGGGAGTACCATAGGTTAAAGTGCTAGTCATAGGCTGGTTGCTACGTGACGGCAGTTCCTTTGTTTGCATGGACAGGAGTTGACAAATTCCTGTATGAGAAAATTTTTGAAAGGTGAAATCAAAAACAATGAATAACTAAAAAACGATCAACTCCACGAAAAAAAAATATAACATAAATTGTGTGTTTTAACGTGTTCTACATTTTCTGTGTGGTAAGCTTTTGTCTATCTCTTACCGTTTAGCAATTAAGCAAAATTCGGCAAAATTCATCCAGAATAAAGAGGTCTTCAGAGGCTATTCCCAGAAAATTCAAGATATACACTTTATTTGATATGTAAATGTCAGTAATATAGGGGATTTTAATCAAAATCGTTAGAGCCATTTTTTAGAAAATCAAAATTTTCGAAAAAAGTTCCATGTAAAGGGTAGTTTGGCGTGGGGGGAGATTTTCTTGAAAATCTTCAAGTCGCATCCTAGGAAGATACCAAACTTAAATACCAAGTTTGATTTTTAAAGGTCTTTTCGTTGTTAAGCTATGCTGCCCACAGACACAGACATACACACATGGACATGTTTCTAAAAATACTTTTTTTGGATTCAGAGGGTCTCAAAATATATATTTCCGGTGAAATCTCGGTATCGAATTTTTGGGTACAATGCAATACCTTCTCTATAGTACGTATAGAGAAAGTAAAACTGTAATGGACGCTCTTTAACTGTTGTGGTTCTCTGCGTCCCATTCTATATGGGGGCGAGAAAGACCGCTTAATTTTGCTCAGAGGCCTCTCTATCAGGCTTGAGGTTCTTTTACGTGCCTTAAATCTACGACACGGGACCCACGGCTTTACTTCCCTTCTGAAGGAAGCCATGCTAAGGATTTTTACGTCCGAAAAAATCCATCGTCCTCCGTCGGGTCTTTTAGTAGTGTTAGTATTTAACGATGGTGGACATTGATGATGAATGAAATGAAAACATCATTTGGGACGGAAACAATCCAGAACTAAGTTTACGGCAGATACCTCCCAAGTATTTGCCATTTATGAACACCGAAGAAAACTCTGGAAAAAAACAGCAGGAAGGCCGTTTCTGGTGGGATTGAACCACAGATCTCCTGTTCACGAGCGCATGTCTTAAAAATCTAGGCCAACTGACTCATCAGGAATAAACTGAATTTCTTCTCTCTCTCTCTGCACGTACTATATATATAGTATACAGAGAAGATATTGCATTCCACCCAAAAATTCGATTCCAAGATTTCACCAGAAATATGTACAAAGCGTATACAGAAGTGATACCGAGATTTCACCAGAAATATATGTTTTAGGGTCTCCTGTATCCAAAAAAAAAGTATTTTAAGTAAAAGGTCCGTGTGTCCGTGTGCCTGTGAACAGGATAACTCAAAAAACGAAACTCGGTAAAATATCAAACTTGGTATTTAAGTTTAGTATCTTCCAGGGATACGACATGAAAATTTTGACAAAATCCTCCCTCCAAAACTACCCTTCACATGGAAGTTTTTTCGACAATTTTGATTTTTTAAAAATTGGCTCTAACGATTTTGATTAAAATATCATACATTAAAGATATTTACCTGAAAAATAAATGTATATCATGAATTTTCTGGGAATAGCCTCTGAAAACTATTTTATTCTGGATGGATTTTACGGAATTTGACATAACTGCTAAACCGTAAGAGATGGAGAAAAACTTACTTCACAAAAATTGTAGAGCATTTTGAATCGCTCAATTTATGTTATGTTCTTTCGTGGAGTTGATCGTTTTTTAAATATACCTTGTTTTTGGTTTTAGCTTTAAAAAACATACTTTTCTCACACAGGACTTTGTCAACTCCTCTCCATTCAAACAAAGATACTTCAGTCACATAGCAACCAGCTTTTGACTATCACTTTAACCTATGGTACTCCCTTATTTCGCTTCTACTTGCAAGGAAGCAAGTAATAACCCTATTTCTGCTACTTTTTTCTCTATTAGCACGAAGTAAATAGAAGCATAAGCTTTTTAACAGTACTTTATTGCAGAGATGTAGAGAAAGTCATGTGAATGGAACACATCAGATTTTTAGGAAAAGTGTCGTGTGTGTGTGTTCGTGTGTCAGTATGTCTATAAACACGATAACTAAAAATCTGATGTGTTATATTCACATGAGTTTTTCTACATCTCAACAATAAATTATTGTTAAAAAGCCTATGCTTCTATTTACTTCATGCTAAATCAGAAAAATCAGCAGAAATAGTCCTATTACTGGCTTCCTTGTAAGTAGCAGCGAAATAAGGGAGTAACATAGGTTAAAGTGATAGTCAAAAGCTGGTTGCTACGTGACTGAAGTTCCTTTGTGTGTATGGACAGGAGTTGACACATTCCTGTATGAGAAAAGTGTAAGTTTTTCAAAGCTGAAACCAAACACAAGGAATATCCCAAAAACGATCAACTCCACGAAAAAAAATCTGATGTGTTCCAATCGCATGACTCTCTCTGCAACTCTGCAATAAATTATTGTTAAAAAGCTTATGCTTCTATTTACTTCCTGCTAATCGAGAAAAAATTAGCAGAAATAGTCTTATTACTTGCTTCCTTGTAAGTAGAAGCGAAATAAGGGAATGCCATAGGTTAAAGTGATGGTCAAAAGCTGGTTGCTATGTGATTGAAGTTCCTTTGTTTGTATGGACACGAGTTCACAAAGTCCAGTATGAGAAAAGTATGTTTTTTATAGCTGAAACCAAAAACAAGGAATACCTCAAAAACAATCAACTCCACGAATAAAAATGTATATAACATAAATTGTGTGTTTTAAAGTGCTCTACACTTGTGTGGTAAGTTTTTGTCCATCTCTTACGGTTTAGCAGTTATGCAAAATTCCGTAAAATTGACCCAGAATAAAGTATTCTTCAGAGGCTATTCCCAGAAAATTCAAAATATACTTGTTATTTGTAAAATACCAAACTTGGTATTTAAGTTTAGTATCTTCCCGGGATACGACACGAAGATTTTGAGAAAAATCCTCCCACTCCTAACTACCCTTTACATGAAATTTTTTTCGAAAATTATGATTTTCTCAAAAATGGCTCTAAAGATTTTTATTAAAATATCATATATTAAAGATATTTACCTGACAAATAAAATGCATATCTTGAATTTGCTGGGAATAGCCTCTGAAGAGTACTTTATTCTGGACGAATTTTACGGAATGTTGCATAACTGCTAAACCGTAAGAGATGGAAAAAAAAACTTACCACATAAAAAATGTAGAGCACTTTAAAACACACAATTTATGCTATATGCATTTTTTGCATGGAGTTGATCGTTTTAAGATATACCTTGTTTCTAGTTTCAGCTTTGAAAAACTTACTTTTCTCATATAGAAATTTGTCAACTCCTGTCCATACAAACAAAGGAACTTCAGGCACATAGCAACCAGTTTTTGACTATCACTTTAACCTATGCTACTCCCTTATTTCGCTTCTACTTACAAGGAAGTAAGTAATAAGACTATTTCTGCTACTTTTTTCTCTATTAGCATGAAGTAAATAGAAGCATAAGCTTTTTAACAATACTTCATTGCAGAGATGTAGAGAAAGTCATGTGAATGGAACACATCAGATTTTTAGAAAAAGTTTCGTGTGTCCGTATGTCTATAAACACGATAACTGAAAATCTTATGTGTTCCATTCACATGACACTCTCTACATCTCAACAATAAAATGGCTCAAACGATTTTGATTAAAATACCTTATGTATAAGATATTTTTATGACAAACGAAATGTATATCTTGAATTTTCTGGGAATAGCCTTTGAAGATCTTTTCATTCTGGATGACTTTTATATAATTGGCAAACCATAAGAAATAGACAAAACTGATCTACACAAAAATGATCTCATTAAAAAACATAGCTAATGTTATATATATGTTGTTGTTGTTGTTGTTTGTTTGTTTTTTTTGTTTTTTTTGCAGAGTTAAAAAGATATTTGGGATATTCCGCATTATTGGTTTCAATTTTAAGCCACTTAAACTTTTCTCGAACGGAAGATATCTTTCTTCTCGTTTCTCGTTTGTTTACTCCTGGCAAACAAAGAGATGGAATTTCAATTTTTTCAGCTTTTAGCCAGCGCATTTTTACTTTCTCTATACGAACTATGTACATAGTGTATAGAGAATGTATTGCACTCCACCAAAAAATTCGATACCGAGATTTCACCGGAAATATGTTTTCCCCTGTATCCAAAAAAAGTATTTTCAGAAAAAGGTCCGTGTGTGTGTCCGTGTCTCAGTTTGTCCCTGTGTCCGTGTGTCTGTGAACACGATAACTCAAAAACGAAAAGTCGGTAAAATACCAAACTTGGTGTTTAAGTTTAGTGTCTTCCAGGGATGCGACACGAAGATTTTGAGAAAAATCCCCCCACCACAAACTACCCTTTACATGGAACTTTTTTCGAAAATTTTGATTTTCTAAAACATGGCTCTAACGATTTTGATTAAAATATCATATATTAAAGATATTTACCTGACAAATAAAATGTATATTTTGAATTTTCTGGGAATAGCCTCTGAAGACTACTTTATTCTGAATGAATTTTGCATAACTATTAAACCGTAAGAGATGGACAAAAACTTAACCCACAAAAAATGTAGAACACGTTAAAACACACGTTTTTCGTGTAGTTGATCGTTTTTGAGATATTCCTTTTTCTTGGTTTCAGCTTTGAAAAACATAACCTTTCTCATACAGGAATTTTTCAACTCCTGTCCATACAAACAAAGGAAAATCAGTCACATAGCAACCAGCTTTTGGCTTTCACTTTAACCTATGGTACTCCCTTATTTCGCTTCTACTTACAATAAAGCAAGAAATAAGACTATTTCTGCTCATTTTTCTCGATTAGCATGAAATAAATAAAAGATAAGCTTATTAACATTAATTTGGTATAGAGATATCGAGAAAGTCATGTGAATGGAACATCAGATTTTTTTATTTCCCCTCTAGTTGCAAGGAAGCAAGAAAGAAAAATAATTTTGCTTATGCTTATCTTGATTGGCGTGATGCAGATAAAACATTAATATTTTGATTAAATGGTTCGTTTGAGGAACAGCTAGAGAAAGTGATGCGAATGGAACACATCAGAATTTTTACTACACTACCATCACCATTACTGCTACTCTGCTACGACGTCAAATATGTATCGGCGTAAATGTATTTCAAAGAATTACATTTAAAACTGCATAGGTTTGCATCTTACATAATTAATGTGTATTTTGACAGTGCATATTCGCAGAAAAAACCGGTGTATAACTGGAACAAGCTGCTCTTATGCGTCGTCTAGATGTGAGTCAGTCAAACTGGATCGGTACTTATTCTTGATGGTGCTCATATACGAAAATGTGACCTTGTAAAGACATGTCAAGCCGAAAAGGGAATAAGTTTTCAAAACAACACTACTAATTGTAGGATATTATTCCTGTTCACCAGAGTCCAGAAATTGCTTGAACTTGATAAACATGATTTCAAAGATCTCACATATCGTACCTCAAAGTTCAGTAATGCCAACTGAAGCGAATGAGTTATTGATAAACATAACCACTTGCTCAAGTGCTCAAAACTGGCTAAACCTGTTACTAATTTCTGTGACTAGAATTTCAAGATTCTGGGAAAAAAATAGACCATCACATTCGCCGATACTTACGGTTTCCATAGCTGATTTCAAAGTTAGAAAGTGTGATTGGGAATTCCTTTTTAAATGTGAAGCTATAAGTTTATTTTCCTTGGAAAAACATTAAGAGTGGGTTCAGCTGAAATATTGCGATTTTCCCATTACCATTCGAGGTTTAGCTCATTTAATTTTGAGGTGATATCTGCCAAGAAATCTAATACCAGGAGCCAGGTATCCCATCAAGATCTTGACAATACTGCCCGAGCGATAATTTCAAGAAGTGTCTTGTCTCATCCTGAAGATTGCAGAATTGTCCTAGACTTTTCTCCTCTACGTCTGCACGAAGGATTATGTCACCATGTTTAGAATCTGTTATATTCAAATAATTTCTGAACAATAGGTGATTTGCAGAAGTTGACCTGATGTGATTTACTATACAAGTTGCAATTTTCTTGACAAGGTCGAGCTTCAAAACCTTTGCGTACAAAGCTTTCTGGTGGATAATACAGTGATAAGAAATACATTTTGGAAATGAATCATCTTTAGCACAAAGAACAAGAAACCCATTATTCTTCCCAGTCATTGAAGGCGCCCATCTGTTATAAGGACAAGTTTAGAGAGTGGAATGCTACTACTTTTCGCAAATTTCAGGAATGCATTAAATAGGTCTTCTACCACGGTACATTCATGAAGTGGCAGCACTTTACAAATTTCTATTTAACTGTAAAGTCAGGAAAGACCATTCTAATAAATAAACACAACTGTGCAACATTAGAATTATCAGTGTTTTCATCAAACTGAAGCGAAAAATATTCACACAATACCCGGTCTTGATATAATTGAGAGTCTCTATTCTTAGAAATCTGTTCAACACGTCTAACAACAGTTTGGTGAGACAATTGAAGTCCTTTTATAGATAACATATGTCTGTGATCATCGAACAGAGATTTCGCGTGCTTTCTCGTCACTGAAAGGTGTCATTTGTGACTGTTGAAAAAACCTGGATCCATCATGACACAGCAGAGTCAAAACGGCAGTCAAAACATTGGACAAAGCTGGTGAAAGTGCATCCAAGAAGACAAGGGCAATTTTGTCAGCTAGTAAGCAGATGGCCACGGCCTGTTTTTTGGGATTCTCAATTAATAATCTTCATAATTTTCCTGACAGAACTACAACTGGACCTTATTATGCTTCATTATTGGATCGTTTGAAGGTTGACAGTTCATCAGGATAATGCTTTGTCCCACACTTCAGCTATAACAATGGTGAAAGTGCGTGAATTGGGCTTTGAATCGGCTCCTCGTCCACCCTATTCGCCAGATTTAGTCCCAAATTACATTTTTCTGTTCCCTAACTTGAAACTTTGACTCGGTGGGAAGAAATTTTCATCAAATGATAGTTGCAGTCAACGAGTATTTTGCGGAGTTTGAGAGAACCTATTTTTTCGAAGGGATGAAAAAGCTGTTGGATCGGTAGATCAAAGTTTATCCCTCAAAGGAGACTATGTCCAGAAGTAAGGCAGGTTGTTTACGAAACAAAACCGTTTTCTTGCTTTTTACCAGACATATCAAACTACCCGTAGATTATATTCCACGTAAAAATTAGATATCGAAGTTTCACCATGAATACATGTTTTGAGATCCCCTGAATAAATAAAAAACATTTTCAGAAAAAGGGCCTGTATGAGCATGTGTGTGTTTGCGTGCGCGCGTCTGTGAACAGCATAGCTCAAAAACAAAGAGTCGGATAAATACCCAACCTGATATTTAAATTCAGTATTTTCGAAGAAAGTGATACGAAGATTTTCAAGAAAATTCCTTCATCGCAAACTACGCTTTATATGGAATATTTCTTTAAACTTTTGATTTTCCTAAAATTGACTAACAATTTTGATTAAAATACCGTATTTTAAGACATTTTTATGAAAAGTGAAATGAGTATCTTTAATTTTCCGGGAATAGCCTCTTCATTCTGAATGAATCTTGTATAACTGGTAAACCGTAAGAGATAGACAAAAATTTACTACATAAACTAATTTCAATTGTAGCACAAGCGATAGATTTTAACAGATTCGAATACCGCTTTAGCCTAGTGTATTCCCTTCTATTTACAAGAAAGGAAGTAATAAGACCGTTTCTGCTAATGTTTATCTCGATTAAGATGATGAAGATAGAGGAATAAACTTTTTACTTTTTCTATACGTACTATGTACATAGTGCACAGAGAAGATATTGTATTCCACCCAAAAATTCGATACCGAGATTTCACCGGAGATACATGTTTTGAGATCACCTGAATCCAAAAAACATTTTTCGAAAAATTGTCCCTGTATGTGTGTGTGTGTATTTGGGTGCAGCATAGCTAAAATACGCAAAGATCGTTAAATACCAAATTTGGTATTTAAGTTCGGTATCTTCCAAGAATGCGATACGAAGATTTTCAAGAAAGAACCCCAATTCCCAACTACCCTTTACATGGAAAAAAAAAATCGAAAATTTTGATTTTCTCAAAAATGGCTAACGATTTTGATTAAAATCTCTTATATTTAAGATATTTACATGAAAAATAAAACGTATATCTTCTATTTTCTGGGAATAGCCTCTGAATACATGTTTATTTTGGATGAATTTTGCTTAGCAAACAATCGAAAGTTTTATAATTGGAAAATGCAAAAAGTGAAAATGTCGGGGTTTGCATTTAAGTGCCTCACTCATACATGTATTTGGAGGGGGGCAGGATAGTCAATGAAGTCGAGTATGAATAAAATATTTAGTGAAATTACTATATTAAAGGGTTTCAATTTCCTCAAAATTAAATGAATTGTTCATGAATTTAAACTTTGATGAAAAATAATGACAACTTAGCTGCAAATCTGAGGAGTTCTATTCACATGATTTATTCCACATTTCTGTAACAAATTGTTGTTAAAGGGCTTATTCTTCCATCTACTTTATGTTAATCGAGATAAACATTAGCAGAAATTGTCTTAATTACTTGCTTCCTTGTAAGCAGAAGGAAAATAAGGGAATATACTAGCCTAAAGCTATAGTCAAATCTTTTAAAACCTGGTTGCCATGTGATTGAAATTCGTTTCTTTACATTGCTAGCATTTGACAAATTCCCGTATGAGAAAAGTATAAAACTGAAACAAGGTAAGTATAAGACATAAATTGTGTGTTGAAATAAAAATATATTTTTGTGAGGTAAGTTTTTGTCTATCTCTTACGGTTTACCAGTTTGCACACATCCGCAATAAATCAATATTTTCGAAAAATGTTCCATGTAAAGGGTAGTTGGGGGTAGGGGGATTTTCTTCAAAACCTTCGTTTCGCATCCTTGAAAGACTTAACTACCAAGTTTGGTATTTAGCCGCCTTTTCGTTCTTGAGCTACGCTGCCTAAAGACACATGCACAGGCACAGACACATAAACATACGGACATTTTTCTAATTGTTTTTGAATCAGGGGTCTCAAAGCATGCATTTCAGGTGAAATCTCAGTATCGAATTTTGGGTGTAATACAATACCTTCTTTACACACAATGTACATAAGTAGAAATATTACTACAGCAATACAAAGTTTGGTTGATATAATGCATACCTCATCTGAAAATGGTGGATATGTATTAGCTATTTCTTGTGACTTCAGTAAGGCTTTTGATCCCATTGATCATAATATTTTATTAGAAAAGCTTTCCTATTATGGAATACAAAATACTCAGTTGAGTCTCATGAAATCCTATTTATTTGGTAGAAAACAATTGGTTTATATAAATGGTGAATGTTCATCTATAGCTAGTTTTGTCCCGCAGGGTTCTGTTTTGGGCCCTTAGTTGTTTTTAATTGCAGTTAATGACTTACCAAGTAATATACCTACAGATACCATAATGTTTGCAGATGATACTGCTTTTATATCAAATGGAAATAACCCAAATGAATTGAATAATCAATATAAAGCCATAATGGCTAAAGCTTCGGAATTGTTTGAAGCTAATAGTTTATTTTTAAATAAATCCAAGACTATCTCTGATTTATTCACTTTAAAAAGGATATCAGACGACTTGCCATTACAGTATCAGACAAGTACTAAATTCTTAGGTGTTTATATTGATAACCAACTATCGTGGACCATCCATATTGAATATTTAAAAAAGAGACTGTCTAGCATTATATTTTCAATTCGTAATTTGAGAGATTCTATCCCAATTGAATACGCGAGAAGTGTGAATTTTGCTTTCTTTGAATCTGTAATAAGATGTGGGCTAATTCTTTGGGGTGGTGCTAACAAAGTAAATGAAAAATTTTGTCTTCAAAAGAATTATTAGGATACTTAAAAAAAAGTTCCTATATAAACCCGTGTAGACCCTTATTTATTGAGTAGGCATTTTAACTATTTATAATCTTTATATTTTAGATAATTTAGTATTTATACATGCCTCTCGTTATAGACATATTTTGAGGATGGATATTCATAGTTATATTACCAGATATAGGTCCGAAGTACACATTCCATATTATCGATTAACAAAATCTCAGAACAGTTATAAGTACTTAGGTATTAAGTTGTATAATAACTTGCCTGATAGTGTTAAATATTTAAATATACAGAATTTTAAGTCCAGGATATATACATGGTTAGTCCAACATTCTTTTTATTCTATACCTGAATATTTTAATGATAAATTTTGTGATCTTGGTTTGTAATTTATTATGACATGGTTAATATACTGCTTTCAACAGACGTTGCCAATGCCTGTATAGTGCTTCTAGACAAATAAAAATGAAATGAAAATAGGTACGTGTAGAGAAAGTAATATAGTGGTTGCGATAGTGGTGGTGCCCGCACCTCATTATGTATGAGTTAAATGTGCCGAGAACAGAAAGTTGGATAGCACTGAATGAATTTCACTGAATATATGAGTTGTTTCAAAGTCAGAGCTCCGGGTTAAAAGAGGCTATACAAATTAAACAATAAAATCAAAACTGGTGTGTTGCATTCAATGACTTTCTCCAAATCTTTGTAACAAATTGAAAGGCTTGTTCTTCTATTTCATGCTAATTGAGATAAACATTAGCAGAAACGATCTTATTATTTGCTTCCTTGTAAGTAGAAGGGTACTAAAGGAATACACTAGGGTAAACCGACAGTCAGATGTTTTAAAGGCTCGTTGCCATGTGGATGAATCAGTTTCTTTGCATTGCCAGGAGCTGACAATTCCCACTTGCGATCAGTTTTAAGTATTTTAAAACTGGAATATCTAAAAAATGACCAACTCCACGAAAAAAAATGTGTATGATATAAATTGTGTGTTTTAACGAGATCTACACTTTATGTAGTAAGATTTTGCCTTTTTTTTTTGTTTTTTTTTTGTTTGTTTGTTTTATCAGTTATGTAAAACTCAGCAAAATTAAACCAGAATGTCTTCAGAGGTTATTCCCAGAAAATTCATGTTATACATTTTATTTGACATGTAAATATCTTTAATATACAACATTTTAATAAAAATCGTTAGCCATTTTTGAGAAAATAAACATGTTCGAATTTTTTCCCATGTAAAGGGTAGTTTAGGGTGGCGAGATTTTCCTTAAAATCTACGTGTCGTATCCTTGGAAGAAATTAACTTAAATACCAAGTTTGTATTTTACCAATTTTTGTTTTTGACCTATGTTGCCCATACACACTCACACATATGTATACAAGCTGCAGAAAGTAAAAATTAGAGAGCCACTAAAAGATAAATTTCCTTTATTACTTTATAATGCCAGTTATAACAATTAAAAGTAAATATATTTTAGTGAAATATGAACACTTTATTAGAATGTTAAAACATGGAACATACCTCTTATTCAGTTCAGTTCTATCGTGAATACTCCTGTTCCCATAAGAAGCATACTTTAGGATATTTAATGTCTTTTTTCCAGTATGAGTCCTTCATGCTTTTTTTTTATGCCATACTAAATAAGACTATTATTATGCTGCCACTGCTTCTATTATTATCTTCGATAACCGAGTGGCCTTGAAATTCTTCCATCATTTCGATAGATTTTCTCTCTCCCTCAGCGTCATCCAAGGTCTTATATTAACACGAAAAGCAATCTCTTTTATAATGTATCATTTACCGAAATATTCAAGTGTAATGATACTTCAGTTTTAAGCAGTTTCTTGTCTGGCATTGAAAACAGGTTTAGATTATTTTCGTCGATAATATTGATTTAATACTTTAACAAGCTGTGACTAGCATCTTGTGGATTAGTTTTAACAGCTCAATCACCAACATCCTTGGTTCATAAAATGCAGTAAAAGCTTTATAACATTGTGAAACATTCTAACTATCCCTCCATTCTTTCCTAATCACATATTCTACACACATGACCAAACAACATCACTAAACGCCGGATGTTTGAGCCCTTTTATCTCTATTATGTATGTCAACCGAACAATAACACCGCCAACGCCAATTTGTGCAAATAAGCTGCATCAATTACACAGAAAAATTCAACTACGAGGGGCGTTTTTGGGGGGGGGGTTCAGGGGATTCTAAAACATGTATTTCCGGTGAAATCTCGGTATCGAATTTTTGTGTGGAATACAATACTTCCTCTATACACATATACATAGTACGTGTAGAGAAAGTAACACAGGAGGTAGAAACAATATTGCAACTTCAAACAGGTGTACCAATAGCAAGGTTCAAGATATCCCGCTGAAATTTTCACTATCAACACTAGACACAATGCGGACAACTCGTGCACTCTGCATAAAATGGGCCCATAGGTCTATGCGCCCTTTTTACGTCGAATGTATCAATTGCATCATGGCAAAAGTGTTATATTACTTTCTCTATACGTGCTATGTATATAGTGTATAGAGAATGTATTGCACTCCACCAAAAAATTCGATACCGAGATTTCACCGGAAATATATGTTTTAGAGTCCCCTGTATCCAAAAAAAAAGTATTTTCAGAAAACGGTCCGTGTGTGTGTCTGTGAACACGATAACTTAAAAACGAAAAATCGGTAAAATACCAAACTTGGTATTTAAGTTTAATAGCTTCCAGGGATGCGACACAAAGATTTTGAGAAACATCACCCCACCCCAAAATACCCTACATGGAATTTTTTTCGAAAATTTTTATTTTCTAAAAAGTGACTCTTAACGATTTTGATTAAAATATCGTATACTAAATATATTTACATGGCAAATAAAATGTATATTTTGAATTTTCTGGGAATAGCCTCTGAATACCACTTTATTCTCGGTCAATTTTACGAAATTTTGCATAACTGCTAGACCGTAAGAGATGGACTAAAACTTACCACACAACAAATGTAGAGCACCTTTAAATACACAATTTATGTTATATACATTTTTTTTGTGGAGTTGATTGTTTTTGAGATATTCCTTGTATTTTTTTTTTTCAGCTATAAAGACATATACTTTTCTCAGACAGGATTTTGTGAACTCGTGTCCATAGAAACAAAGGAACTTCAGTCGCGGAGCAACCAGCTTTTGACTATCACTTTAACCTATGGAACCCCCTTATTTCGCTTCTTCTAACAAGGAAGCAAGTAATAAGACTATTTCTGATAATTTTTGCTCCATTAGATGAAGTAAATAGAATAATTTGTTGCAGTGATATAGAGAAAGTCATGTGAATGGAACACATCAGATTTTTTTGTTTTGCTATGTCTGCATTACGTGAGATCTATATTTAGATTCTCATACATCTCAGTTCGACTTATAATTAGACGCTTAGTATCCACAATAGGTAGAACTGCAAATTAAATAAACTATGAAAACCAGTTTCAAATGGAACTGTGTAGATGATGTGATCTTTTCGAGAATAGATTTTCCTAGAAATCTACAACAAAATTACTGTAACATCAACAGGTTCATCTAATGGGATATTCACGCGCGCGCTAGTGTGGGTCTTTTTACTTTCTCTACGCGTACTATGCACATTGTATAAAGGAACTATTGTTTTCATCGGAAATCAGATTCTGAGACTCTCTGATTACAATAACAGCATTTTTACTTCCTCTATACGTACTATGTACATAGTGTATAGAGAAGGTATTGCATTGCACCCAAATTTCGATACAGAGATTTCACCGGAAATACATGTTTTGAGACCACCTGAATCCAGAAAAAAAACATTTTTAGAAAAATGTGCGTGTGTGTATCTGTGTATGTGTGTGTGTGTCTGTGGGCAGCATAGCTCAAAAACGAAAAGACCATTAAATACCAAACTTGGTATTTAAGTTCAGTATCTTCCAAGGATGCGATACGAAGATTTTCAAGAAAATCCCCCTATCCCAACTACCCTTCACATGGAAAAATTTTCGAAAATTTTGATTTTCTAAAAAATGCCTCTTAACGATTTTAATGAAAATATCGTATATACTTGACAAATAATATGTATATCTTGCATTTTATAGGAATAGCCTCTGAAGACTACTTTATTCTGGATGAATTTTACGGAATTTTGTGTAACTGGTAAACCGTAAGAGATAGACAAAAACTTACCACACAAAAAAATGTAGAGCACATTAAAACACACAATTTATGTTATATACAGTCATGGAAAAAAGTATTCATACACCAGTGTTTATGAAGAAAAATTTAATTTATTATAACTAAAGTTAACATCCAGAGAGGTCATATGATAAACTAACAATATGATATTTCCTCCTGAATCTATACATATAAACGCATGACCTAAATTACTCCTCTTCAAAAAGTAGATAAAACATTTGTACCAGCTGGCTTATCACAACAAGGAAAAAAGTATTCATACACTCAAAGAAAATGATACTTTAAATACAATACAGCAGCAAAAGTAATACTTTGTAGGCATTCCTGTTCTACGTATTACTCCTGTTAACCTCTTTGGCATGGAATGTACCAGATTTTTTGTAGTCTCTAGGCAATATTTTACCATTCTTGCTGAACACATTGTTTCAGAGCTGCCTTACTTCGTATGTCATGCTTTCGGACGATTCTTTCAAGGGTATCCCAAGATGTTCAATTGGATTAAGGTCTGCGCTCTGTGCTGGAAACTTGAGAACTTGGGGAGTATGGTACAACCTCAAACGAACAATTTCCGCCGTATGCTTAGGATCATTGTCTTGCTGAAAGTAGCAATCTGCGCCTAAACTCAATTTATCAACACTCTTTTGCAGATTATTCTTTAGGATATTGAAATCTATCCATGTTACCTTCAACAAAAACAACTTCCCCAACACCAGATGCAGCCATACATCCCCATACCATAATTCCTCCTCCACCATGCTTCACTGTGGCTTGAAAGTGCTTGGGTTCAAGCTCAGTATTTGGTCTTCTCCACACCAAAATTCTGCCATCATTTACAAACACATTAAATTTACTCTCATCTGATAACAGTACCCTGTCCCAGAAACTCGTGTTTTTGCTTAGATGCTCTCGAGCAAATTCAAGTTTGACTTTCTTGTTCTTCTTGCTAATGTATGGTTTCTTTCTAGGTACCCTAGCTCCATAGCCGTGCTCCACTAGTACATAGCGAACAGCCCTTGGAGTTATTTCCTTTCCGAACTGATCGTTAACATAGGCAGACAATGCAGAGGCTGTCAATTTAGGATATTTTTTTATCAATCTTATTAACATAATCTTTTCCCATAGCGTTAGCATCTGTGGTCGTCCTCTTCCTTCGCTGTTAATGATAGAATTTCTCTCTATATATCGTGTTATTATGGACTGCACAGTTGCCCAGCTTCTTCTAATAACATCAGCAATGATTTGATAATGAGAGATAACTATCTGTCTTTCCTCTACAGTTGTTTCTTTACCTTTGCGGCCTATATTTCTGTCGCACGACATTCGCTACGTAACAGAACCAACAAGTAGGAGGTGTAGCTTGCCACTGAAGGCTGCAAACGGTTCGTTGGTGGTTTCTGTGTTTACATTTCTAGTGGTGTATGAATATTTTTTTCACTGCCAAATACAGCCAGCATTGGGGTATCGTTTATTTCCTTAAGGTACGTTTGTTTAATACTCAAATCTTTGTTATCGTGACACTGTTTATTTAATGGGGTGGCTTCTTACTCAGAATCGTAGCGCTGTTATTTAATTTAATATGGAAATATCAGTGATCAATTTCAATAGCAGTACTGTATGAATACTTATTTCCATGACTGTATATATTTTTTTTCGTGGAGTTGATCGGTTTTGAGATATTCCTTGTTTTTTGGTTTCAGCCTTGAAAAACTTATACTTTTCTCATAAAGGAATTTGTCAACTCCTGTCCATACAAACAAAGGAACTTCATCACATAGCAACCATCTTTTGCTATCACTTTAACCTATGGTACTCCCTTATTTCGCTCCTACTAACAAGGAAGCAAGTAATAAGTCTATTTCTGCTAATTTGTTCTCACTTAGCATGAAGTAAATAGAAGCATAAGCTTTTTAATAGTAATTTGTTGCACAGGTGTAGAGAAAGGCATGTGAATGGAATACATCAGATTTTTAGAAATAGGTCAGTGTATTGTGTGTGTCTGTGGATAGCATAGCTCGTTAACGAAAAGCCCGTTAATTACCAAACTTGGTATTTACGTTCAGTATTTCCTAGGGATACGACACAAAGATTTTCAAGAAAATTCTCCCACACTAAACGAACCTTTACGTGGAAAAATGTTCGGAAAGTTTGATGTTCTCAAAATGGCTCTAACGGTTTTGATTAAATATCCTATACTTAAGATATTTACATGACAAATAAAATGAGTATCTTGAATTTTCTAGGAGTAGCCTCTGAAGATCTCTTTATTCTAGATGAATTTTGTGGAATTTGGTATAGCAGGTAAACCGTAAGAGATAGACAAATACTTACAAAACAAAATTATAGATCTCAGTAAACATATAATTTATGTCATATACTTCATTTCATTTCCTCCCCTTTCTTGTAGAGCTGACCGTTTCAAAAATATTCCCTAAAATGAACTTTTCTCACGCGGGAATTTTTTAATTCCTGGCTATACAAAGAAACGAATTTCAATCACATATCAACCAGCTTTTAAAAGATTTGACTATCGCCTTAACCTAGAGTATTTCATTAGTTCCCTTCTACTTACAAAAAAGCAAGTAAAAAGACAATTTCTGCTAATTTTATCTCGATTAGCTTGAAGTAGATAGAAGAATATGCTGTTTAACAATAATTTGTTACAAATATCTAGAGAAACTGATGTGAATGGAATACATTATTCAGCTTTTTTCTAATTATCCGATGAGTTGCATGCACATGGCTGTCTTTTAGAAGATCTCAAAGATAATTAAACTGTTTGTAAGTACATGGATGATAAAATACGAGGATAATCCAGAAAGTAACAGACAATTTGGAATAACTAAATAATAAAGAAAGATATCAACACAAAACTTCATTTACAAAGTTACAGTACCTTACTCTATTCCTCAACGTAACTTCCATTCTTTCAAGACCAGTTTTTCAATGCCGATGTTGCCAAAAGTCTCAAATCGTGCTTTATTTTCCTTTCTTTCTTTTCTTTCTTTTTTTTTTTTTTTTGTTGTTTGTTTTTGAATGCACAAAATGTTCAGTCAATCGAATGTTATAGGCAGATAGCACAAGTATATGGTGATAATGCAATGAACGAGTCTTCAGAGAGAAAATGGCGCATAATTTTAGAGTAATCAAGGAAGAACCAGTGTATACGATAAAGGCCTGAGTGGAAGTTCATCAATCATTATGGATGTGTTGAAAGTAAATGTTGATAAAAGAATTCAGAAAACCGGTGTTTCACTTTGGACACCGTACATGACTTTTTGGGTGAAGAAGTTTCCCAACCACTTGGCTCAGATCTTCGGCTGTAGAAGAGTGGGCAGCATAGCTAAAAAACGTAAAGTCCGTTAAGTACCAATCTTGGTATTTAAGTTCAGTATCTTCCAAGGATGCGACACGAAGACTTTCAAGAAAATCCTCCCACCCCCAACTACCCTTTACGTGGAAACATTTTCGAAAATGTTAATTTTCTCAAAAATGGCTCTAACGATTTTGATTGAAATATTGTATATCAAAGATATGTACATGACAAACAAAATGTTTATCTTGAATTTTCTGGGAATAACCTGTGAAAACATCTTTATTCTCAATGAGTTTTTCAGAATTTTGCATAACTGATAAACTGTAAGAGATAAGACAAAAACTTACTACACAAAAATGAAGACCTCGTTAAAACACACAATTTATGTTATGTACATTTTTTCTTGGAGTTGGCCGTTTTTAAGGTATTCCTTGTTATTGATTTCAGTTTTAAAATACTTAATGCTTTTCTCATACGGGAACTTCTCAACACCTGGCCACACAAAGCATCGGATTTCTATACAAACATTTTAAAGCATTTTACTGTCCGTTTAGCCTAGTGTATACCCTTATTTTCCTTCTACCTATAAGGAACTAAGTAATAAAACCGTTTCTGCTAATGTTTATCTCGATTAGCATGAAGTAGTTAGAAGAATAAGCTTATTAATAATAATTTGTTACAGAAAGGTAGAGAAATTCATGTGAATGGATCACATCAGTTTTGTTTTCTTCACCATGGAAAGAGAACCAAATCACAAAAAGTAAATCGCATAGCGACAGCTTGTAAAAGAATTGATTGTCCTTAGGTCTAGTACATTCCCTAATCTTCCTTCTACTTACAAGGAACTAAATAAGAACACTATTTCTGTTAATGTTTATTTCGATTAATATAATGTAGATAAAAGAAAAAAAAGTTTGTAAGTATAGTTTGCAGAAGAGAAATTCATGTGAATGAAGCAAATAAGAATTGTTACTTTCTCTAGCGCGCATATACAATGTACATAGTGGACAGAGAAGGTATTGTATTCCACCCAAAAATTCGATGTCGAGATTTCACCGGAAATATATGTTTGGGGTCCCTAAGGTCCGAAACAAGTATTTTAAAAAAAAAAAAGGTGTATGTGTGTGTGTGTGTGTGTGTGTGTGTGTGTGTGTGTGTGTGTGTGTACATCATAGCTCAAAAATGTAAAGACCGTTAAATACCAAACTTGGTACATATTTAGGTTTGATATCTTCCAAGGATGCGATACGAAGATTTTCAAGAAAATCCCCCCACCACAAACTACCCTTTACATGGAAAAATTTTCGGAAATTTTGAATTTCTGAAAATTGGCTCTAACGATTTTGATTAAAATCCCGAATATTAAAGGTAATTTTCGGAAAATTTTAATTTCTAAAAAATGGCTTTAACGATTTTCATTAAAAGCCCGAACATTAAATGTATTTACATCCCAAATAAAATATATACCTTGAATTTTCTGGGAATAATCTTTGAAAATCTCTTTATTCTGGATGAATTTTGCCGAATTTTACTTGACTGCTAAACCGTAAGAGATAGAAAAAAACTTTTAAAAAAGGTAGATCTCATCAAAACACACAATTTATGTCCTTTGCGTTTTTGTTGTGGAGATAACCGTTTCCGAGATATTCCTTGTTATTGGATTCAATAATTATAAAGTACTTATACGTTTCACAGACAGTAAGTGTCCGTTTCTCTTTTGTTCTACTCCTGGCCAAGCAAAGAAGCGGTTTGCAATGACAATCGCATAACGACAGCTTTTGAAACATTTGACTATCACTTAGTATAGCGCATTCCTTTAGTCTCCTTCTTATAAGGAACTAAGTAATAAGAGCATTCTGCTAATGTTTATCTCGATTAGCATGGTAGAAAGAAGAATAATCTTTTGTAAGAAGTTTGTAGAGCAGCTAGAGAAAGTCATGTGAGTGTAAAACATCGGATATTTTCTTCAAAGGAAAGAGATTCGATTCCAAGTTCAAGCGCAGGTGCAGGCTTGTGGAATGCTGCCGTTATAACCGTGAACTTAGGAAAAGTGGTAGGTATGCTGAAGGTCGCATAAGTAATTCGGGCGACATAAGCTGTTTGCCTGTCACCAAACGAAGGCCGCAGAAATGCTTTCTCGATTTCACATCGAATAACATGTCGCTCTATTTCACTGTTCTTTGTAAATACAAGGGAGATAGAGAAAACCCAATGAAAGATATTTAAAAGGAAGACGCTATACGATGACCTTAATGTCTCATAGTTTTTCCATGACACCGCGAGAAACAACGGAATAGCGACAGCATTTTTAAAACACAATTGCGTGAATGACACGTGATCGTAAGAAGTGGCCAATCCAGTACATCGGCGCGTAAAATTCCAACCAATCGGAACTCATTATCTCTGCAGTCTAATCGTTGTTTTTTTATCACGCCCACGTGCAATTGCTTTTCCAAATTTATCGAACCCACGTGCATTAGTTTTCTCTCTGAATATCACTGTGCGGAGATGGCGGAAGTTCCAATACATATATTAATTGAGGCTATTAGCATTAAAAAGAGCAATGTCCACCTGGAAATTTTTCAGTAGAACTCAAATTGTGATACAACCTTTTCTTCCAACTCTGGTTTTTGTCTTGCATATTCATGAAGTCATTGTAGTGTAAGTAACCAGAGGAAATCATAATTGGATTAATAGTTTGTTAGATATTTTAGCCTAAACTTTGGAGATTGTAGATTTTGATTCACGCCGCAGGGTTCTTGTGAAGTTTGTTCCATTTGATACAAACATTCATGAAGATTGTTCTTTCTGTTAACAAAATATTTTAGTAAAAGTACAATCATTTAACTATATTACTTTTTGGCACTGAAATACATGGTAATAGTAATATAAGGTAGGCTACTTAGTACTCTTAGAAAAGCGAAACAGAGGGGGGGAACATCTATGAAACTGCTCTCTATTGAAATTTAGGTAACTTGGATTGACAAAAATATTTCAAATAATTAAGTTTGGTTATCTATCTTCAAAATATTAGTTTAGAGCATTAACTGGAACAATGAAACGTGGAAATTAAATTGCTTAGACCTATTGAGTAACTTTTAACACAAGATTCTTTCCATACAGACCTTATCATAAAAGTTAGTTTGTGTTCAAAAATTAATAAATAAACAACAATTATATCAGCCTTTTAGCGAGAATTGATTTCCATTTTGTTCCTCCTGGACCCGTTTCGTAGCTTTTATGGGAGCAACGGGTGTCATATATTGAGGCACTTAGAAAAAGACTAGCACTTTTATTTATAAAAATATATGGTGATACTGTATACAGTTAAAAAACCTGAAAATGTCACTAATATAATTAACAGTTTTATAATATGTAATACCTTCTCCCTCTAGACCCCCACGCCTCCATTCAGAGCCTCAGCAATGTCTGTGGGCTGGATCCCTCCCCTTTTTAATTGCTGCTGACTTCAGCAGCATCTACCACCGAGGGTGCTTCTGCGGGACCTCACTGCCTTTCCCATAAACCTACCCACCCCAAGTGGATTAGAAAAAGAAGAAGGGAAAAAGAAGGCATAGTAGCTCAGGGTTGGAGCAACCGGCTAGAGACCCTGTGGGTCAAATCTCAGGTATCGCATTGAATTTTTCAGTCTGGCTCTACTTATTCAATTTGTGTCCTACACACGGCTTATGTGAAATATATCTAATATATTACATTCACATGACTTTCTCTACATCTCTGCTATAAATTATTGTTAAAATCTTATTCTTCTATTTACTTAATGCTAATCGAGAAAAAAATAGCGGAAAGGGTCTTACTACTTGCTTCCTTGTAAGCAGACGGGAAATAAGGGCGTACCATAGCATAAAGCAATAGAAAATCTTTTAAAATCTGGTTGCTACGTGATTGAAGCGCCTTTGTTAGTATGTATGGACAGAGCAGTCGACAAATTCCCGTATGAGAAAACTTTAAAGCTGAAACTAATAACAACGAATATCTCAAAAACGGCCAACTCTAGAAAAAAATGTATATAACATAAATTGTGTGTTTTAACGAGCTCTATATTTCTTGTAATGTAAGTTTTTGTCTATCTCTTACGGTTTACCAGTTATGCAAAACCCCGCAAAATTCATCTAGAACAAACATATCTTCAGAGGCTATTCCCAAAAAATTGAAGATGAACATTTTATTTGTTATGTAAACATCTTTAATACACTATATTTTAATCAAAATCGTAGAGCCATTTTTAAATAAATCAAAACGTTAGAAAACTTTTCCATGTAAAAGAGACCAAGTTTGGTATTTAGCGAATTTTTCGTTTTTGAGCTATGCACACACACACAAACATACACACATGGACATTTTTCTAATAATGCTTTTTTATGGATTAAGAGGGTCCCAAAACATGTTATTTCCGGTGAAATCTCGGTATCGAATTTTTGGATACATTACAATACCTTTTCTATACACTAGTACATAGTACATGTAGAGAAAGTAAAAAGTATCATATCCAGATATTCTTAGAGGAACATCGTTAAGTAAAACTGGTTACTAAGATCATGAACTAACCTCAAATGAAATGAAGGAAAATGTTAATGACTGGTTAAGCAAGAATATTCGAACAGTTATTTCCCGTAGGTGACTCCCTATCTTTTAAATTCGCATACCAACGCCATGACTTCCACGAAATGCATACGTACAAGAAAGAATAACTAGTTGTGACGCAAAAGATCCAGTATTTGCTTTCCTCACAGCGAACGAGAAAAATCTTATGTGTTACACTCACATGACTTTCTCTAGCTGTTCTTAAACAAACTTCTTACAAAAGATTATTCTTTCTTTCACACCATGCTAATCGAGATAAACATTATCAGAATGTTCTTATTACTTAGTTCAACGGTTCCCAACCGGTGTGCCCCGGGCACCCTAGGGTGCCGTGTGATTAGCTAAGGGGTCCCGCGAGATATTGAGATACACAAAAAAAAAAAAAAAATACCTTCTACTGAAGCCTTAAGTCTTGTAAGGTCTTGAAATAAAATAAACCAAATCAATTACTCTCATGCACGGCAGATGGTGATAGTGGTCGATTCAATTCAATAATTCAGTTATACTAGTATCCCACAGATGGCATTACAGCTATACCCTGCCCAACATTCCTGAAACTACTCGCTTCCTCACGAACATTCCCAAGACTTCGACAGATGAATATATAAAAGTGTACGCCGCTTGGCGCTTTCATTTGTCTTCCTCGCATTGATTTACAGTGTTTAGTTATGGATAAGTTCATTGTTAAACGTAAACGCCAGGACAGTGAAAGTGAACAGTCGGCTCCTACTGCTTGCTTTAAGAAGCCAAATCTTACAGTTTCTCCCGGACCGTCAAATTCACCGCATAAAGAAGACAAACGAAAGAAAAGAACATACCAGGACAGTTACTTAGCGTATGGATTTAAGTGGAATAACAACGAGGAAAACCCTATCCCTGTGTGTTTAGTTTGTGGGGAAACACTTAGCAACGAGGCCATGGTACCTAGCAAACTGAAGTGGCATATTACAACAAAGCATCCTAGTGTGTCACAAAAAAATGTAATGTATTTTTCACATATATTAGAAGGGGAGAAGAAAACAGCTGTGCGAATGATAAAGAGAATGACCATAGGTGATACTGCTCTTGAAGCCTCATTTAAAGTAGCAGAACTGAAATCTAAAAAAAAGAAACCTCATACTCTTGGAGAGGAAATCATTGGCCCTGCATGTCAAGTTATAGTTTCAACAATACTTGGCGAAGGAACAGCTAATCAAATTTCGAAAGTTCCTCTGTCCAACAACACAATCAGCCGCAGAATATCTGAAATGTCATGCAATATCAACGAACAAGTCACGGAGAAAATAAAAACTTATAGAACATTTGCTTTGCAAGTAGATGAGAGTCTCGATATTGGTGACAAACTGCAACTCCTTGGTTTTATCAGATATATTGATGAAAAAGATATTAGTGAACAGTTTCTGTTCTGTAGACCGCTGGAGACTACAACCACAGGCCATGATATTTTCGTTTCTATTAATTCCTATCTCAATGACCATGATCTTTCATGGAAAGACTGTTGTGGTATATGTACAGATGGTGCACCATCTATGTCTGGGAAAATTAAAGGTTTTATTGCCAGAGCTCTCAATGAAAATCCATCCATTATAACTCACTGTTTTCTGCATAGAGAGGCATTAGTCATGAAAGCGTGTAATGAAGATTTTGCTGAAGTGTTTAACCAAGTTGTGAAAATGGTGAGCTATATGATGTCTCGACCTATAAGTGCAGAATTTTTGAACAGTTATGTCGCGCAACTGATGCAGCTCATACCTCTTTGTTACTTCACACAGAAGTAAGGTGGTTGTCGCGGGGTCGTGTATTGAACCGGTTTCTCGAACTTAAAGAACAGCTAAAAACTTTTTTTAAGGATGAAAATCAACACACATTTCATGAGCTCTTACTAAGTGATTCTTGGTGTTTTGAACTGTCGTATCTGGCAGATATTTTTCATAAGCTGAATGAACTGAATGTTTCGATGCAGGGTCGACATGAAACAATAATCTCCTCAACCAATAAAATGAAAGGTTTTAAAAGAAAACTTAGTTCTTGGAAGTCTGCAGTTCAAAAAGGAGATTTGTCGAACTTTCCATCTCTTCTTAATGTGGCAGGAGATAAAGATCTGGGTAAGCTGAAAGACCGCATTTGTGATCACTTATCAAGATTGCAAGCTGCAACAGATGCGTACGTTCCAACTATTTCCACTACGAATTTCGACTGAGTTGTTTCTCACCATTTGATTTCGTAGATAGTGCAGAGGAAATAGATTTCACTGCTTGCGAACGAGATGAATTTATTGATCTTTGCGCTGATTCCACACTCAAAGGTAAGTTCACCAAGAGTGAGGCGTCGGTGGCTAGTTTTTGGCTTCAACGGAGAGAGGAGTACCCTAACCTAATGAAGAAAGCAATTAACGCACTTTTGCCCTTTTCAACATCCAATCTATGCAAGCAAGCCTTCTCTGCTATGGTGACAATAAAATGCAAAGCAAGAAATAGACTGAATAACCTTGAGGATGATTTGCGTGTTTCACTGTCAACTGTAAGACCCGACATCACATATCTGTGCTCTAAGCATCAATCACAAGTTTCACATTAATCATTAATCGAACAAAATTTATTGATGTATTTTTACTCAGTGATTGTAGTAAAGTTTACTGCATTGTGTTATGGTGTACGTTATTATTATATAATACTTCAATAAATTAACATATTAAGCTTAATTTTGTTTTAATTCAAGGAAGGGTGCCCCTAGTGTTTAATGTTATTCCCAAGGGTGCCGTGAACTTCAAAAGGTTGAGAAACACTGACTTAATTTCTTATAAGCAGAAGAGAGCTAAGGGAATACACTAGGCTGTAGCGTTAGTCAAATGTTCTAAAAGCTATCGTTATGCGATTGTCATTGCAAATCGCTTCTTTTTATTTTCTCTACACGCACTATGTACTTAGTGTATAGAGAAGGTATTGCACACCACCAAAAAACTCGATACCGAGATTTCACCGGAAATGTATATTTTAGGCTCCCCTATGTCCAAAAAAGTATATTCAGAAAAAGATCCGTGTGTATGTGTGTGTGTGTGTGTGTGTGTGTGTGTGTGAACACGATAACTCAAAAAAGAAAAGACGGTAAAATATCAAACTTGGTATTTAAGTTTAGTATCTTCCAGGTATGCGACACGAAGATTTTGAGAAAAATCCCCCCACCCCATAATACCCTTTACATTGAACTTTTTTCGAAAATGACTAATGATTTTGATTAAAATGTCGTATATTAAAGATATTTGTCTGAAAAATAAAATGTATATCTTGAATTTACTGAAAACTAATTTATTCGGGATGAATTTTACGGAATTTTTCATAACTGCTAAACCGTAAGAGATGAGCAAAAACTTACCACATAAAACTTTAGGGCACGATGAAACACATAATTTATGTTACATGCATTTTTTTCATGGAGCTGATCGTTTTTGAGATATTCCTTGTTTGTGGTTTCAGTTTTAAAAAAAAAACTTATACTTTTTTCATACAGAAATTTGTCATCTCCTTTCCAATACAAAGGAACTTCAGTCAGCTTTTGACTATCACTTTAATCTATGGTACTCCCTTATTTCGCTTCTACTTACAAGGAAGCAAGTAATAAGACTATTTCTGCTAACTTTTTCTCGATCAGCATGAAGTAAAAAGAAGCATAAGCTTTTTAAGAATAATTTGTTACACAGATATAGAGAAGGTCAAGTGAATGGAACACATCAGATTTTTTTTTTTTTTTTTTTTTTTATTCAGGAGGTCCTAAAACATTTCCAGTGATTCTCGGTATCGAATTTTTGGGTGCATTACAAAACCTTCTCCATATACTATGTAGAGTAAGTAGAGAAAGTAATCAACTATAAATTATATTAATATTGCACTAAACGCTTAAAGAAGGAATTGGAGAATTATTGGGGCCATTAACCTTTTTCAACACCTATTAAATAAAAATAGAAAAACTGTGATTTTCGCCAGATATGTAGACCTATTTTTCAAGGATTTGGAATTTTAACTGAGGCATCTTTGTATGCATTTGCATACTTGAACGTCGTTCACCTCCAACAAAAAAAAACAGATGAGTTAATTTTATCTGAAATCCATGATGCGAGGGGTAAAAATAACATGGTACCTCTTAAGTTTCGATTACAGAAATTTCTTAACGCTCATGTTATCTTGGAGTGAAATTATATAATAAACAACATTTAAATATAAGACAAACTGTAAATGCAAATTCTTTTAAAAGCAGTGTTAAAATAGAATTAAGTGGCTTAATTTTTACAACATACAATAATATTTAAACATAGAATCATTTTAATAACTTGCTGACGAAACCTATTGCATTGTATGTATGCCAAATGGTGAAATAAATTATCATTATTTATCACGACTTTGAGCATTATATTATTAAAATTCGTTATGTGTTATTTAAGTGTATTCGAATATAATTGTAGGTAGATATATTTTAAACATTTTATATTTAAATGATTCGCTGTTATAAAGTAATATCATTTTACAAATCATTATTTCAGGAGCGAAAATCGCCAATTCCGAAGTGTTACTTAGCTAGCAGTAGGAGTAAGAACTTTTTAAAGTAATCGAGCGAAATGAGAGAGAGAAAATGTCCAAAGGTGTAAGCTACTCTTGGTTGTGGTATATTCAGCTGTAGTGGTTTTGGTTGGAACCATGACAACCACTCAAGTCTAGACTTTGGAAAGTTCGAATTCTTAGACGACGCTGAACTTAAATATTAAGTTAAGTATTTAACAGAGTTTTCGTTTTATTAGTGCTATATGCTCCCACAAAGTATAAAACTGAGATTATTTTTATTTGTTTATTTATTTTTACTTTCTCTACACGTACTATGTATAGTGTATAGAGAAGGTATTGTAATGCACCCAAAAATTCGACACCCAGATTTCATCTGAAATACATGTTTTGGGTCCCCTGAATCCAAAAAAAAAAGTATTTCTAGAAAAATGTCCGTGTGTGTGTGTGTGTGTGTGTGTCTGTGGGCAGCATAACTCAAAAAACGAAAAGACCGTTACATACCAAACTTGGTATTTAAGTTTGGTATCTTCCAAGAATGCGACGAAGATTTTCAAGAAAATTCCCCCACCACCAACTACCCTTTAAGTGGAACTTTTTTAGAAATGTTTGATTTTCTCAAAAATGGCTCTAACGATTTTGATTAAAATATCGTATATTATAGATATTTACCTGAAAAATTAAATGTATATCTTGAATTTTCTGGGAATAACCTTTGAAGACTACTTTATTCTGGATCAATTTTACGGAATTTTGCATAACTGATAAACCGTAAGACATAGACAAAAACTTACCACACAAAAATGTAGAGCACATTAAAACACATAATGTATGTTACATATTTTTTTTTTTTTTTTTTCGTAGAGTTGGTCTTTTTTTTTTTAGATATTCCTTGTTTTGGATTTCAGCTTTAAAAAACTTATACTTCTCATACAGGAATTTGTCAAGTCCTGTCCATACAAACAAAGGAACCTGTCACATAGCAACCAGCTTTTGACTATCGCTTTAACGTATGGTACTCCGTTATTTCGCCACTACTTACAAGAAAGCAAGTAATAAGACTATTTCTGCTATTTTTTTCGATTAGCATTAAATAAATAAAAGTATTAGCTTTTTAACAATAATTTGTTGCAGAGGTGTAGAACGTCATGTGAATGGAACACATCAGATTTTTTTTAAAAAGTTTATGTATGTGTCTGTGAAGATGACTTAAAAATGAAAAGTCGGTAAATTACCAAATCTGATATTTAAGTTTAGTACCAGTTACGACACAAAGATTTTCAAGAAAACCCAAACTCAAACTACCCTTTACATGGAAAACTGTTTTGAAATGTTAGTTTTCTCAAAAATGGCTCTAACGGCTTGTTAAAGATATTCACATCATAAATGAGATTTATATTTTGATTTTTCTGGGAATAGCCTCTGAAGAGTTCTTTGTTCTAGTCGAGCTGTGCAGGATTTTGCATAACAGGTTAAATCGTAAGAAATAAGAAAAAAATTACTCGTTAAAACACATAATTTATGTCATGCACCTACGTTTTTCTTATAGAGTTTTTATTAGTTTCAATTTTAAACTAAATTATTTCAAACGAGTCCATGCAAAGCGAACCGAACCTAAATTGTTTCACATAGCGATCAGCTTTAACGCTTTAACAAGTTCCTTTGTTTGTATGGACAGGAGTTGACAAATTCCTGTATAAGAAAAGTACAAGTTTTTTGAAGCTGAAACCAAAAACAAGGAATATCTTATAAAAAAAAAAAGAGAGAGAGAGAGAGAGATCAACTCCACGAAAAAAAATTATATTACATAAATTGTGTGTTTTAATTGGTCTACATTTTTTGTGCAGTGAGTTTTTGTCAACCTTTTACGGCTTAGGAGTTATGCAAAAGTCCGTAAAATTCATTCAAAATAAAGTTGTCTTCAAAAGCTATTCCCAGAAAATGCAAGATATACATTTTATTTGTCAGATAAATATCTTTAATATACGATATTTTAATCAAAATCATTAGAGCCATTTTTGAGAAAATCAAATTTTTCGAAAAAAGTTCCATGTGAAGAGTAGTTGGGGGTGGGGCTTTTCTCAAAATCTTCGTGTCGATCCCTGGAAGATACTAAACTTGAATACAAAGTTTGGTATTTTACCGACTTTTCGTTTTTGAGTTATCATGTTCACAGACACACACAGATACACACACGGACCTTTCTCTGAAAATGCTTTTTTACTTTCTCTATGCGTACTATGTACATAGTGTATAGGGAAGGTATTGCACTCCACCGGAAATATATGTTTTAGGGTACCCTTTATCTACAAAAAGCATTTTCGGAAAAAGGTCCGTGTGTCTGTGAACACGATAACTCAAAACGAGAAGGCGGTAAAATACCAAACTTGGTATATAAGCTTAGTATCTTGAGAAAAATCCCCCCTCCCCAAGTACCCTTTACATGGAACTTTTTTAGAAAATTTTGATTTCCTCAAAAATGGCTCTAACGATTTTGATTAAAATATCGTATATTAAAGCTATAAAATGTATATCTTGATATTTCTGGCCTCTGAAGAGTACTTTATTCTGGATGAATTTTGCGGAATTTTGAATAACTGCTAAACCGTAAGAGATGGACAAAAACTTACTACACAAAAAATGTAGAGCACGCTAAAACACACAATTTATGTTATATACATTTTTTTCATGGAGTTCATTGTTTTTGAGACATTCCTGGTTTTTGGTTTCTGCTATGAAAAACTTGTACTTTTTTCATGCAGGAATTTGTCAACTGCTAAGCATACAAACAAAGGGAATTCAGTGACATGGCAACCAGCTTTTGACTATCACTTTAACCTATGGTTCTCCCTTATTTCGGTTCTACTTACACGGAAACAAGTAATAAGACTATTTCTGCTATTTTTTTTTTTTTTTTTCCTGATCAGCATGAATTAAATAGTAGTATAAGCTTGTTAAAAATAATTTGTTGCAGAGATGTAGAGAAAGTCATGTGAATGGCTCACATCAGATATTTTTGGACACAGGGGACCCTAAAACATATATTTCCGGTGAAATCTCGGTATCGAATTTTTGGGTGGAATGCCACACCTTCTCTATACGGTTTGTGGACCCGTGCGATTAATTAAGATCAGTGTATGTGTTCTAGTATTTAAATACATGAGCTTTTGCTAGTCTGCGCTGTCCCAAAATGCAGGAAATACACTGGAGGCAGGAAGAGAAAGCGCTAACGGAGTAGCCTTCAAACTCACTACATCTCTACTTGCTGTGAAGGCCAAATGAACATACCTGGCAAGGCAATCCCTATTCTGCACACACATGAATGGCTGTTGTGCTGACCAATGACAAGTAAAAGCGTACACGCAGAGCCAATAGAACGAGATACAAGCGGGAACCTGAAACCTCCAATTCATATATACCTGGGCAACACCTCTGTCAGTACTTGTCTGTTGGTGAACGTCGCCACGTCAATTTCTGTGAGTACATAATGTTGCCTATTCATACTGTTTTATCAAGTCACACTGGGAGTGAGTTTTTACTTTCTCTAGTATGTATCTACATACAATGCACACAGTGGCTAGAGAAGGTATTGTATTCCGCCCAAAAACTGGTTCAATATGTTTTGAGGTCCTCCGAGTCCGTAAAAAAGCATTTTTAGAAAAAGGTCCGTGAGTGTAAACGTAAATGGCGTGTTAATTATGGATGCTCTTTAACTACTGTGGTTCTCAGCGTTCCATTCTAAATTAGGCGTGAAAGATCGCTTAATTTTGCTCAGAGGCCTCTCTATCCGGCATGAGGTTCTTTTCGTGCCGTAAATCTACGACACGGAACCAACAGCTTTACTTCCCTTCCGAAGAGAAGGATTTTTACACCCTCCGCCGGGTTTGAACTCGCGACCTCGGGTATATTAAGTTAGCATGGTAACCATTACACCACGGAGGGCGACAACGCGTGTGTGTGTGTGTGTGTGTGTGTGTGTGTGTGTGTGTGTGTGTGTGTGTGTGTGTATAGCATAACTCAAAAACTAAATAACCGTTATTTACCAAACTTGGAATTTAAGTTTAGTATTTCCAAGGCTGAGACACGAAGATTTTCAAGAAAATCTCCCCACCATAAACTACCTTTTACATGGAAACATTTTTTTGAAAATGTTGCATTTCTCAACGATTTTGAATAAAATACTGTATATTAAAGATATTTACATCAAAACTAAAATGTAATTAAGAATTTTCTGGGAACAGCCTTTGAAGACCTCTTTATTCTAGATGCATAACGGTTAAACCGTAAGAGATAGACAAAAACTTGTTAAACAAAAAATGTTGATGCCGTTAAAACACGTGTTATATACGTTTTTCTCGTATAGTTGACCATTTTTAAGATATTCCAAGTTTCAGTTTTAAACTATCTAACTTTTCTCGATCATGCAAAGCGAACCGATCCTCAATTGCTTCTCATAGCGACCAGCTTTTAAAAGATTTGAATATCGATTTAGTCTAGTGTACTCCCTTATACTTGCAAGGAAGCAAGTAATAAGGCTAATTCTGCTAATGTGTATCTCGATTAGCATAGTGTAGATAAAAGAAGTCTTTGGTAAGAATAGTTTGTATTTGCAACAGCTAGGGAAAGTTGTGTGAATGGAACAAATCAGATTTTTTTCTACAATAGGTTAAAAAATTTCGTGTGTTCTATTCAAATTTCTCTACATATCTGTAACAAATTATTGTTAAAAGCCTTATTCTTCTATCTACTTCATATTAATCGAGATAAACATTAGCAGAAATGGTCTTAATACTTGCTTCCTTGCAAGTAGAAGGGAAATAAGGGAATACACTAAGCTAAATCGATAGTTAACTCTTTCAAAAGCCATGTGGTTAAAATAGGTTTCTTTGCCGTTGACAAATTCTCGTACGAGAAAAAAGTTTAAACTAAAAGGAATAGCTCGGAAATGGTCAACTCCACGAAAAAATGCATATAATATGTGTGTTTTAACGAGATCTATATTTTTTGTGTAGTAAGTTTTTGTGTATCTCTTGGTTTACTAGTTTTGCTAAACACAACCTAAGTAGAGGTCTTCAGAGGCTATTCCCAGAATTCAAAGTATGTATTTTTATTTGTAATGTAAATGGCTTTAATATACGGTATTTTAATCAAAATCGATGGGGCCATTTTTGAGAAAATAAAACAAATTCAACATTTTTTGCATGTAAAGAGTAGTTTGGGTTGGGGGAATTTTCCTCAAATTCTTCGTGACGCATCGTTGGAAGCTACTAAACTTAAATACCAAGTTTGGTATTTTATCAACTTTTATCGTGTTCACAGACACACACGCCGCGCGCGAACTTTTTCTTATAATATTATGTATTCCATTCACGTTACTTTCTCTACAACTCTGAAACACATTATTAAGATGCCTATTCTTCTATCTACTTCATATAAACATTACCATAAATAGTGTTATTACGTCTAGAAGGGAAATGAGGGAATGCACTAGTTTAAAGCTATAGGTAGTCAAATATTTTAAAAGCTGGTTGCCACGTGGTTGAAATTCGTTTCTTTGCACGGCCAGGAGTTGGCAAATTCTCATGAGAAAAGTGCAAGTATTTCTAAACTGAAACCAATAACATGGAATATCTCGGAAATGGTCAAATTCACGAAGAGAAATGTACATGTGTGTTTTAATGAGATCTACATTTTGTGTGTAGTATCTTTTGTCTATCTCTTACAGTTAATCAGTTATGCAAAAATCATCTGGAGTTTTTTTTTTTTTTTTTTTTTTTTTTGGTAGTGTTTAACGTCCGCTTTTACTGCTCTGGCACCGCAGGCGATGACACTGATGATACATGAAGATGGAGTCCCAGTGGAATGTAATGGCGGGGGAAACCGGAGAACCCAGAGAAAACCCGCCCCAGCGCGCTTTGTCCACCACAAATCTCACATGCGGTCGCTTGAGGTCGAACCCGGACAGTCTAGGTGAGAGGCGAGTGGCGCGGCCCCTCATCCGGAGTGAAGAAGTCTTAAGAGCCTTTCTCTCAGTATATATTATTTGACATGGAAATATATTAAATATTTTAACCAAAATCGTAACGGCAATTTTTTGAAAAACTTAAATACCAATTTGGTATTTTACCGAGTTTTCGTTTTGAGTTACCGTGTTCACAGACACTTTTTTTTTTTATCCAGGGAACCCCAAAACGTGTATCTCCAGTAAAATCTCGGTATCGATTTCTGACTGGAATGCAATATCTTCGCTTCCTAACGTGTTTGACAGTAAAAATCTAAAACTGTATCTTGTAGTAAATGGTTGTTGGAAGCTTTGGGGAGAGTCAACATTTACGGCTTCGGGTTCAATGTCCATCTGAAGATCGTAAAATAAACCCGTTTCCAGTACACTATTTAAGAAAACATTGTTTTTCTCAAAATAACATTAAACAAAGTGCAAAAGTGTCGGTTGTAACGTTTTATAGGGGGAAAAGCCCCACTAATACCAACATACTGCAAATTTTTACTTTTTCTACCGAATATTGTGTACATACATACTAGGTAGGGAAGGTACCGAGATTTCATAGGAAATACATATTTTGAACGTCACTGAATAAAAAAAATACTTTCTCTAGCATACATGTACAACGTACATAGTAGATGGACAAGATACTCGTATTTTCTACCATAATAAATAGAGAATAAAAATTCGATACTGATATTTTACCGGAAATACGTGTTTTGAGAACCCCTGAATAAAAAACGCCCGTGTGTGTGTGGACACCATGACTCAAAAACGAATAAATATCAAACATGGTATTTAGGTTTAGTATCTTCCAAGGATATGACACAAAGATTTTCAAGAAAATCCCCCCTACTACCGTTCACATGGAAAATTTTTAGAACATTTTGTTTTTCTTAAAAATGGTTCTAACGATTTTGATTACAATACACATATTAAAGTCATTTCCATCACAAATAAAATGTATATCTTGAATTTTATGGGAATAACTTCTGAAGATATCTTTATTCTAGATGAATTTTGCTGAATTTTGCATAAGGAGTAAACCATAAGAGATAGACGAAAACTTACCACACAAAAAGCATAGATTTCGTTAAAATACACAATTTATTTCACATAGTTTTTTTCGTGTTTTTGAGATATTCCTTATTATTGGTTTCCATTGTGAAGTACTTAATATTTTTCTCAGACAGAAAATGTCCGTTTTTCTTTTGTTCTACTCCTGGCCGAAGCAATTTGCAATGACAATCGCATAACAATAGCTTTTAAAACATCTGATTATCACTTTAGCATAGCACATTTTCTTTTAGTTCCCTTCTTATAAAGAACTGAGTAATAAGAACATTCTGCTAATGTTTATCTCGATTAGCATTATGTAAAAAGAAGAGTAATCTTTTGTAAGAAGTTTGTTTGTAAAATCGCTAGAGAAAGTCATGTGAGTGTAACACATCAATTTTTAAAATCATGATTGCTATTAAAAAAAGCAATTGTGTATTGTGAACGCTCAAGTTATAAGTATGATACACATGCCATTACCTGAATGTGCATACAAACATTGCGGTGAAGTGTGTGATGGATATCATGTGTTCTTTTGCAAACACTGACAAAGTTTTGTAATGGAGAAAGCTAATTCAATATCTTATGCACTTGAGCACTTTTCTTTATTCTTAAGTATAATAAAAATCTGATATATTCCAATCACATAACTTTCTCTAACTGTTCTACAAATATTTCTTACAAAAGATGATTCTTTTATCTACATCATGCCAGTCACGATAAATATTATCAGGTTTGGTTTTATTACTTGCTTCCTTGTGGTATAAGAGAATACACTAGGCAAAAACGATGATCAAATCTTTTAATCTGGTCGCTAAATGAAACAATAAAATTCAGTTCCCTTTGCTTGCTTAGGAGTAAACAAAAAAGACAAAAAGAAAACTATCTTCCTGTTTGAGAAAAGTTTAAGTAGTTAAAAACGGAAACCATTAACTTAGATTATCTCAAAAACAGTTAACTCTTCAAAAAATCTGTATATGACATAAATGAGATCTACATTTTTGTGTAGTAAGTTTTTGTCTATCTCTTATGGTTTTTCAGTTATGCAAAAGTCATCCAGAGGACTTCAAAGGGTATTCCCAGAAAATTCAAGATATACATTTCATTTGTCATGAAAATATTTTAATTTTAATAAAAATCATTGCAATTTTTAAGAAAATCAAAGTGTTCAAGTGGGGGATTTTTTTTTATTATTATTATTATTATTATTATTATTATTATTATTATTATTATTATTATTATTATTATTGTGTCATCCTTGTAAGATAATGAACATAGAAAAAACAGACACATGCTTCTAAAGATGCTTTTTTGGGATTCAGGAGTCTCAAACATTTATTTCTGTTGAAATCTCAGTATCAAATTTTTGGGTGGAATACAATAGCTTCTCAATCCACTATGTATATAGCACATACATACTAGAGAAAGTAAAAACATGTAACACAAAAAATTGAAAGTTTAAACATTTTTTGCCAAAATATACACTGTATTAAAGTCACACATATTATTCTTTTGATTAAATTAAGATTAACAAAGAGTGGAATACCACATATTAGACTTTGCAAGTATATACATCAAATTTTCAGATTTTGTTCCAAGATACAAGATGTTATTACTTGGTTGCATTCATAGACTAGCTAGTAAGAACTAGGATATGACTGGAATTTTAGATAGTTTTAATATTTTTTGATTTACAAGTTTATGATCCCTCTTAATAGCTGTATTTTGATTTTAAAAATCATAAATTACATTGATAGAAATTAAATTTGGTAATTTTATCTAGAGATATATATGAGGATCCTATTGAAAGTGTTGTAAATATTGTTTACAACAATTATTTTTGCAAGTGTGTATATGGATTAACATACAGTAAATAGCAGAATAAGCATTTGTGAGAATAGGCAGTTTGTACAAAAGCAAGTAGAGAAAGTCGTGTAACGATATCATTCAATTTTAATCTTTTTCTTCATTGTTTATTAAACATTAACAAACTCTCATTTCATGACTACTGTTATCTACCTCCTCTATCTCACTTTCAAATTTGGATTCTTGGAAAATTTGTTGCATCTTTATATTGTTGACATGCAAAGAAGTCATTAAATCTTTGATTTCATCAACAGGTGCAGCTATGGATATCTTCAAGTGTAGTTGCTTAGTTGCTCTGAGCATACTAGCATTAAGCAGTGCAACCAACACAAAGATGAAGAACGTAATTAATTGGAAACAAGTGGATTTTGATTATCCTTCTGCCGAAGAGCGTGAGAAAGCAATTGCATTAAAGAAGTTCACTCCTGAAAATAATCTCCCACTTGGGTTAGAAATATGGAAAGACAAGTTATTTATTACTGTTCCCCGCTGGAAGTCTGGAGTGCCTTCTACCCTTAACTATGTTTCTCTTAAAAGTAAGTATATTAATTGAATTTTATTGCTTATAAGTAAGGCTTGGAGTCTGACGACATGTAATTTTTACATTCTCTACTAATTTTTAATTTGAAAATGATAACTTATTTATTTTCAGTTTTTGATCCATCAAATATTATAAACTTAACTTTGGGTTAATTTATTATTTTAATTATTCTATAAATTTATATGAGAATAAAGAAAATAGAATAACTTTAAATAAAAGTAGTAAAAACCAGTATCCAAACTTCACTAGTTTAAATAAATAGCTTACTTGGAACATGCTTTAATGGCTTTTGCCTCCATCTTCAGCAGATATTTACTGAAAAAAACTTATGGCTATCATTAGCTAACATCGAGTTTGTCAGTAAATCTCTGCTGAAGTTGGAGGCAAAAGTCACTTCACTGTGTATTCTCATTAATGTATTAACTTTAAGTAACTCTAAAATATTACTTTGCCATTCCAACAAAACATGTTTCCACTGCCAAAGGATATTTATAGGCTATGCAGCATTTCCAGACTGTTAAAGGTAGCAAAGACTAAAAAATTCAATGCCATAGCTGAGATTTGAACCAGGGATCTCCCGGACTCTTTCCAGTTGCTCTAACCACTGAGCTACCATGCTAACATAGTGATATAACATTAAATTCCCCAACTGACTTGCATTTTTTCTGGTATA
The DNA here is from genome assembly GCA_030762935.1 of Hymenopus coronatus. Classification (NCBI taxonomy): domain Eukaryota; kingdom Metazoa; phylum Arthropoda; class Insecta; order Mantodea; family Hymenopodidae; genus Hymenopus; species Hymenopus coronatus. Next base: position 27,945,875 of record CM060899.1, on the reverse strand, counting down.
CCACAAGGAGATCTCAAATTATTTTCAGATGATATCCCCCAAGGCGACTTGCAATGTCATAAGTAAATAGGAGTAAGATGGACACTTAAAGTTTAACTTTATAGGAATATTTTATTTAGTTAAGTTTCTTAAACTTTTAATTGTTAGACTTCACTTGTTTATACATGATAAAAATAAAAATGTACATACAAGCCACAAGTTTGAATCTCACTTAGGTTGAATTACCCGGTTAATTCCGTTATTCTGAGGAGATTAATATTAAAGGCTTTAAGCTCCATGGATCCCAAGATCATTTGAGTATCATTCACCGACTCCATTCTTTGCCCGATATGATCAACCATGTTAAAGGACGTTAAGCTACAAAAATGTATATTGCATACTAACACGTTTGAAAACTTTTAAAAGCATTATGTAGATAAAAGAATAATCTTTTACAAGAATAGTTGCACATGGAACAGCTAGAGAAAGTTTTGTGAATGAAACACATCAAATTTTCCCATGAAATAAAGTTTACTAAATGGCTGGCTTAACAAGTGGTCAATTGCACAATAATTGTCAAACTTAACTTCAAAGTAGTTAATTATTAAAGAAATTAATGTCAAAGGAAGACAACAAAAGATCAGCAGTTTCTTCAAAACATTAAGCATGTCAAGTGTGAACAATGACCTCCTTTTACGATGCTTTAAAAACTTATTGTATTTCAATATTTTGTTAAATATAGCAGAACCTCATTAATCTGGACCCCATTAGTCTGGACTTCTCTTAATCTGGACAGCCATTTTATACGTGACAAACTTCACTAGCACTGCCTCCCATCAGTCAGTAGCCTTTTTGAGCCGCGCTAGTGACAGATTGTTGACCTTCCTAAGGTTTAAGATAACAATGAAAACATATCTGCATATTACGAACATTTGAGGCATGTGCATGAGTTAATTATTGAAGAAATGAATGGCAAAGGAAGACAACAAAAGATCAGCAGTTTCTTCAGAACATTAAGCATGTCAAGTGTGATCAAAGACACTTTGCCTTCATGGCCATGTTCTAATTCTGTACTGCTATTCATATTTTGTTGTTTACCTTGGAAAAAGGTCTCCCACCCAGAAATCCAAATGGGGGACTGTTTTACTTCTGGAATGTTTCTTTTTCCAATGGGACATCACTTTATCTGGAATGTTTTATTCAACTTTTTGTCACCGTTTAAAATTAGGCATCATAAATGGCAGTTACATCACCTAAGAAAAGAAAATGAAATAATCCCCTAGACCTTGAATACTCTAATACCATCGGGGTCGAAGAAAACAAGAGTTGAGTCAAGCAAGACTGGATAGGAAAGGTAAAAGAGCGGATCTGATATGTGGAAAGGAAGAGATATCAGTCCAGGTCAATAACTCACCAACTGACCAGTGCTTATTGGTGAGCTGCCCTTCCCTTTAGTTCATCACATAATTTTGTTTAGATTGGTTCCTTTAAGTCTTTAAATTACAGAAGCAATTAAAGGGTCTCCTTTCTATTATAACAAAATTGATATGCAATTGCTAACAGCTGGACCGCGTGAAGGTGAGGGATCGGACATTAGGCTTTTGTCCAGGTCGGTTCCTTTAAGCCTTCAATTAATTACTAAAGGAATTAAAGGGTCTCCTCCCTGTTAGTAACAAAAGTCTTTCTGCAGCCTACTGGAATGCAAGAGAGCGAATGGCTTCACTGCCAACTGCTCAACATTAGATACCAACCAATTCTGTACTGCACGGCAATATCTTGCATACTAAATAACCTTTGTATTCTTTTTACTGAACAGTGTGTTTAAATATGTACCTTGGCTCATCTCATACGTTATTTAGTTTAATCCGGACATTGATTAATTTAGACAAGCTAGAGCTCCAGTTAGACCGGATTAATTTGGATCTACTGTAATTATTAAATACTAAATAGACATAAGGTCAACATTGCTTAAGGCATCCACTGCTACCTTGCACGCTGTGATAGACTATTCTCCATTCCTAACATATTAAGGGCAGCCACTGAGGCATGCTGCTTGAGGTGCCATGAAAATATTGTTATAATAAAACTCTTCAAATACCTGTTTATTCTTGCAGTATCATGGATCTATTTAATTTTGTGAATAACTGGTACGAGGGATGTTCAATAAAGAATGATCACAATTTTTTTTTGACAACGTACCTTTACTCATCCTCATACTTTTGATGGTCCTTCTCAAAATAGTCTCCCATGAATGCGATGCACTTGTCCCAGCATTTCTGCCATTCTTCAAAGACGTGCTGGGCACCATTTTTTGAGAGATCCTTCAAAATCGCCTCCGCACCTTCACCACTGCTTCTGATGGTGGATAATGACTCCCACGAAGACGTTTCTTCAAGTTAGGGAATAGAAAAAAAGTCACATCCAGACTATAGGGAGGGTGAGGGATGCACTTCACGTTGATTTTTGCAAGGTGTTCAGCAACAACATTGGCAACATGCGGCCATGCATTATCGTGGTGCAGCATCCAGCCTGCTTCACGGAAATGTGGTCTTTTACGCTTGATATGGACTTGCAATCTTTTCAGGATATCCCTGTAGTATTGTCCAGTTACTGATGTGTGTGCAGGTACAACATGCTGATAAACCATTCCATGAATATCAAAGAATGAGATGACCATAACTTTCCCAACAGAAGCAACCACTTTCGCTTTTTTGGGGGTTGGTGATGAAGGAGACTGTAACTGGAGCACCGGGTCCGCCTTCCTTTGAAATCGATTGTCTCCCCTCTTTTAACATTTTAAACCACCTTCGAGCTGTGCTGTAGGGAAGAACATACTCTCCATAGGCCTCCTGTAATATTGTATAGACCTCAACTGAAGATTTGTTGAGACGAAAGCAGAATTTCATATTGTTCCTTGCATGTTACCTACATTGTAGCGGTAGGCGACACTGAACATGTCTGAACTTGCCTGGTTCTCACAGGCGGGAACCAGGAGTACCAATAATGAAACTAATACGGCGTGTTTGTTTTACATTAAGCTAACAGTATATAATAAGATTGAATTTTAGTGCGAAAAATTATGACCGCAATAAAATTATGATCATTCTTTATTGAACAGCCCTCGTACATTTCATAACATGTTTTAATAAAATTAAAGAGTGGAGAACGGAAAATGCTACAGCGCTTTTACATTTAAATTGTAGACAAAAGATCACAGCAAGCTTATAGCTAGTAATTCCTGGAGAACGTTATAGAAATGCTTGCATATGATTCCATAAAACAGAAAGAAAAATGGAAAGAGTAATGCTAGCTATTTAGCGATCTACTACTGACAATCCCTAGATGTGCATTAGAAATTAAAAGGGAACAACAACTCAGAAAATCACACTACATACATAAACATGCATGCGCTCACACTTGTGTTTTTAAAAATCAGTAATACTTAAAATTAAAAACAAATATTGAAAAGGATATATTGGTGTCTATTTCTGCACTAAATTTAACTACATTTCAAAATGTGTTGGCATTAACTTGCAGCAAGAAGGTAACACTGCATTTACAGAAGGATTTAGGCATGAAGAATGAATTCCTTCATTGTCGCCTGCACTGTGCCTTACGCTCTGGAGGGTGGAACAGTGATTGTGTGCCAGATCAATCTTGGCACCATATCCACCCATAAGCAGCCACTGTAAATAAACACTCTAGCCTTATACATATAGGCTTATGAGCTCAATCGTGTCCATCTGGAACTGACGCAAGCTTCAGAAAACTATTGCCTATTGGCAGTATGCGTTGCGTTTAATGTGCTGCTCAAATGAGAGAACTGGAACATGAGTGTAGGAACAATGTTTAATCAATAATCAAAATATCTTTTTTATTTAATAGTGGTGCCACTGCACAACGGCACTACCTCAGGAGCCACCCCTGCAACATATGAAAACCTTCGACAGCAAACAAGTTTTCTTAGCAAGAACTCAAACATGCACCCACTACATCATCAATAATGTTCGAAAATTATAACAGATTAGCAATTGGTTATGAGACTCAATGGTGACACTGAGTTGGTGATTATCAAACTATTTAAATAAAAGCAAAACTAGTAATGAAAAATCTGATGCATTCCATTCACATGACTTTCTCTACATCTCTACAATAATGTATTGTTGAAAAGCTTATTATTCTATTTATTTATAACTAATTGAAAAAAAAAATTAGCAGAAAGGGTCTTATTACTTGCTTCCTTGTAAGTAGAAGATATATAAGGGAATACACTACGCTAAAGTGATAGTCAAATCTTTTAAAAGCTGGTTGCTATGTGATTGAAGTTCCTTTATTTGTATAGACAGGAGTTGACAAATTCCCATATGAGAAAAGTTATAAGTATTTTAAAGCTGAAACTAATGACAAGGAACATCTCAAAAATGGTCAACTCCACAAAAAAAATACATATAAGATAAATTGTGTATTTTAACGAGATCTACTTTTTTGTTAAGTAAGTTTTTGCCTATCTCTTATGATTTACCAGTTATATATAATTGCACAAAATTCATCCAGAATAAACATGCCTTCAGTGGCTATTCCCAGAAAATTGAAGATATGCATTTTATTTGTCACGTAAATATCTTAAATATAAGAGATTTTAATCAAAATCATTAGAGCCATTTTTGAGAAAATAAAAATTTTAGAAATTTTTTCCATGTAAAGGGTAGTTGGGGGTGGGGGGATTTTCTTGAAAATTTTCATGTCGCATCCTTGGAAGATACCGAACTTAAATACTAAGTATGGTATTTAATGGTCTTTTCATTTCTGAGCTATGTTGCCCACAGACACACATGCACACAGACAGACAGACAGACACACATATGGACATTATTCTAAAAATGCTTTTTTTGGATTCAGGGAACCCTAAAACATTTCCGGTAAAATCTTGGTATCAAATTTTTGGTGCAATACAATATCTTCTCTATACACTATGTACATAGTACGTGTAGAGAAAGTAACTTCAAAAGCATCAACAGTACAATCGCCACTGGAATGATATGTATTTATATATAAAATATATCAAGCTGTATAAAGAGATGGAAGACAAGCAAAGTGATTATTATTAAGTATTACATTGGAGAACAAAGCTAAAAGTCAGTTGTTCATGGAGTATTATGCAATGTATAATTTTTTATTTAAAATAATGTATTTATTTACAAACATATTCAGAAATATACATATCTATCCTATCAAAATAAATCGCAAATGTCTACAGCTTTGCCATGCAAAACATATACTACATTTCATCAAAATATAGGTTTTTAGCTTAAAAATAACTATTTCTTTATACATTTGTTTACTCTAAGAATAATTGCAATGATAATGACAATAAACATAAAGAACATGAAAACACCCATAACCTTGCACATTATTGATATGTATACAAGCTTAGTCGGTAAAAATATATATCTTTCCTCTCTTCTTTTGTTAAACTTATAAATATATTTGGCAGAGTGTCCACTGATACTGCATCTTTGTTAAATAAGGCTACTTCTAAAAAATTTGCTCTGATACATCAATGTTCTATAATAATATGACCTATAAACTTCAATATATATACTACAATAAATGCTGACCATATTGCATTGCTATTGTTCTAATTATTCTTTAAATCCTACTTATTCTAGGATAATATATAACATTTAGGGCAGTATGTGAAATCCCTACAGCAGATGGGAACAAACAAAGAAATTCTAAGGAACATGAAAATATAGTATTGGGAAAGCTGCAAGGCAACATGGTGGTCTTTACAAGAGCACCTCTTTGGAATTTATTTTACTTGTAAAACAATAAAATGGGTATCAAAATGGTGTTTGCATAAGAGATGAAGATTACGTTTCTCTCAAAAGCAAATATGGAGCCACTGCTCATAAACCAATGACAGAATATATGGAGATGCATTTATTTCCAAAAAGATTCTGGCACTGGAAGATGAAAACATGACCCCACAGTTTTTGCAAGGCAGTTTACCCACATAAAACTAAATCTGTTCTCACCCAAAATAAATTATACTAATTTTAAAATCATCTTCCTGTGAACACTATATTATTTTAAATAAACATTTTGACTTTCAGATATCATTTTCCTTAGATTTAACTACAATGTAAATATACATTAATGTAGCCCATTAAGTAGAATATCACATTTTACAAAAGTTATAAACATGCTTAGAAATTCTATAAAATATATAAAAGAAGCACTCTATTATTGCTAAATGTTCAAAACTTATAAATTAATTTAACTACCTTATACAGTCCCATAATTATAAGAGCAGTCCTGGAATGTGAAAAAAGAAAACACATTAAATGCCTGAAATAAAGTTTAGATATAATTATCACTCTTATCATCAGCAATAATGAGAACCATATTAGAGGGTTGTTTTGAAGTTATTTGTAATTGCACTGTTGAACTAATATTAGTACACCATGTAGATATTAGATGGTAGTTATGAACAAAGTGTATACAGAAGGGATAGCACTAGTTTGTTAAGCAGAGAAAGCTGTGGACAAGATGGAAGGCGATTATCATGGACAAAGATGGGCTCTATGATTTTTACAGGAGGAAGCAGTCAAAAGAGAAGATATTTCATACATTTTTAACAGGCTGCACCATGGACAAGTATTAAGACCACTCGCCTCTCACTAAAAGTTTGATCCCAAGCGACCACTTGTGGGATTTATGGTGGACAAAATGGGACAAGGGCAGGTTTTCTCCAGGTTCTCCAGTTTTCCCCGCCACTGCATTTCATATATCATCAGTGTGTCAGCCTGTAGTGCCTATGTAGTAAAAGCGGGTGTTAACACTATAACAAATAAAAATTTAACTATGGTACTTGGTCAAGAAGCTCCTGCACAAAAGACGGTTTACAACTATATCGCTGGGTTCGTTATTGGAAGGGATCTGCATATGAAAATGTGAGAATTGGTTGTCCGTCAATTGGTTGGTTGTGATCTCCAAGGAACATTGAAGTTGGGTTTGAATTGATATAGCTGATAGGGATATAATCTTTGATGAACTGGAATAGCAAATAGGCCTTGGTAATGGAGTTTCATTTATGGACGCTCTTTAACTGTTTCAACTAAATAAGGATAATTATTTATCTTACTATCAGGTCGAAACGGTATAAGTCAGTGGCTGGCCCCACAAATTTCTGAACATTGTCCATAAAATACTCCAGGACGATTAAATCAAAAGGTTGCTTGACTTAATCGTCCTGGTCTCATTCCATGCTAGGCGTGAAAGACCACTTAATTTTGCTTAGAGGTCTCTCTATCAGGCTTGAGGTTCTTTTTGTGCTGTAAATGTACAACACCGGACCAGCGGCTTTATTTCCCTTCTGAAGGAAGCCATGCTAAGGATTTTTACGTCTGAAAAAATTGTTCGTCCTCTGCAGGGTTTCAACCTGCAACCTTGGGTGTATGAAGTTAACAAGGTAACCATTACACCATGAAGGGCGATGGACAGGCCTCAATTGCACAATCTTGTACACCATTCTTCATGACGATTTGGATGTGAAAAGAACGTGTGCTGATTGGATTACACAGTATTTGACACAGGAAAAGAGTTGAAATCTGTTGTTGACTATTAGATCCAGATTTTCTGGAGAAACAGTAATTGGTGGCAAATCATGGTGTCACTACGATATACTTGAGCAGAAAGTGTAATCCATGGAATCGAAACATCTTGAGTGTCCCTGGCCCAAGAAATTTTGTGCAGCTCCATCCGCAGGTAAGCAGATAATCTTTATCTTTTTGACACTTGTGGCATACTGCTGCCTCAAGGAATAACTATCAACAGCAGGGTGTGCTGATACCCTTGGACGATTATGATGCAGGATTTAGTGATCAAAAGGAGTGCCCCTCCAGCAAGACAATAAGCAGACGCACACTAGCAATGCAATGACTACAAAGATGACATCACAGGGTTCATTGTTATGCCACACCTGTCATATTCATTGGATCTCACTCCATCTGATTTTGCCCTATTCGACAACATGAAGTATACACTTCAAGGTAAAAGGTTCGACAACTACTAAGAATGGCAATTGTCCACAAGTGGGTGCATAGTACCCCAACAATGGTTCTGTGATGCAACACGAAGGTGGCAGCAGTGTATTGATGGCAGAAAGTATATCTCATGCACTTTGAATCATATATTAATAAAATATTATTAACTATTATAAATCATTCCTGAACATCCCTCATACTGTACTCTGTATGTACATATTGATCATTTGATGATTATTTAATTACTTTATTTGAAAATCATTATTGTCTTCAGGAAAAAAATTGTAAATTGTAAAAAAATTTAATTTGTTAAAACAAAATATTTGGAAATGGTTTACAAATTAACTGAAATATGAAGATAGATTTTAATTATTATTAGTGAGACTTTTGACATTGATGATACTTTATAGATTATAAACTATGCTGTTTTCTTTCATGTATGAAAAATATAATATATTATAAAACACAAGTATAAGCTAATACAGTTTATCACAACTACACAGCTGTATCATTGCAGCCTTCTTTTTTAATTGATTTCATAATTCAATTGTCTTGTTTTGATGTTATATTTTGTGAATGGCAATTTAACATTAGTGATCTTGAGGATGGAGGCAAAGAACTGATAAAGTCAACAGAGGCAAAAATATTATCACAATGCTATCAAAGGATTGAGGTTAAGTTAAAAATAAAATCCTTTTATAGTTACATAAAAAGTTTATTTTACTATCTCTAACTCGCATATGTTTGACATTCAAGAGCAACCTCAAAACTGTCTGAGTCATAAGCAGTATTTTGACTGGGTTACTGCCCTTTGGCCCTTTACCTGAAAGCTAGGTCAGGTTTACTGATCATGCAAAGGAGAACCTTGTTTGTTTACATGATGCCAAGAACATTTCTGAGGTGTCCATGTGCGGGTATCACACATTAGTGCTTTGTCATTCTCAAAATAACATAATTTTGAGAATGACAAATTGCATATATATGTATGTATGCAAATTGTGCCCAAAGAGTCAGTGATGCATGCTTATATGTTAAACTTTGTCAGGACTAACATTTGTAATACATGCTCATCATTAATGATTGCAAAATATTGGGATAGGACAGAATTAACATTTTTAATACTTCAGTTACATTTACAATTGTTTACAAAATCATATCCTGTTACTTAAACTATAATACTTATTCTAATTGCATAAGTTTGAGTACCGCTTATGCGCTACATCTGCATAGCTCTCTGGCTATTAGCAAGTGTAGCCCTTTGGTTTGTGATACCTATTCCATACCATTCTCTGTGTTTATTCTCTTGTTCTCTTTCTTTTTTCTTATGCACTTTTTTTTTATCTTTCCCAAATATTGCCCTATTTCTTTAATTTTTCTCTTTTCCTTGATGTTCAACACTTTTATTGCTACCATCTATCCTGGATACTATTCCATTTGTGTTCCTAAATTTTTCATCTCTTTACATTCAATACTTTCTTTCCCCTTGCATTAAATACAACGTTCTAGTTCATTGCCCCTCATCCCTTTCAAAAGTATTGCTCCTGCCTTCATCCATACTGTACCGCTGCCGCTGAATCCTTGCACTTGACAGTTCGGGTGGTTTTGCATAAGGTTGGCTATGCTGTCTTTGTGGCATTGCCAGAGTAATTAGTTAACAACAGCTGAGTATAAATGTCTCCATTGTGTGTAAAGACTAATATAAACAGTGTACATAGTAAATGAATGTAAATGAATAATAAAACTAATTTGTTATTATTGATGTAAATTGAAAATAAGTGAAACTATGATGTATGTAGCATAAATTACTTGTTTACACAATATAGAACAAATTAATGCAAAATAGCTTGTTACAATGAGAGAAAGGCACAAAAAAGTGATTTTCATGGGTTTAGAATTTTAACAACTCAACTCCATCCAAGTTCTGTCATAGTCATTGTCATCATCACCAAGACATACCTTTAATGGTTATATCCTGTGCTTTTCATATTATTTTGTGCACAATGAAGCCACAGCCACTCTCGCCACACCGTTCTGCAATAGTCTATCCACCTCTATAATTGTGAAAGTCTTATTATGTTCCCTCACGTACAAACAAACCCAACAACACTATCAACAATAACAAACAATACATAGCTTGCATAAACAACTCAATGCACATGTTAGGAGTTCACAAACTAAGCACATGGTTGGAAATAGCCAGATATACAACAGTGATCCGTTTCCATTGTCTGACTGACTGACCAGAGTGCTGCTTTGTGATTGGTTCAGAAAGTCAAACGGGTAAAGCTTTTCATCTGTTTTTTGCAAGTGTACCAACTTAACTCCTAACTGTCAAGTGCAAGGATTCAGCAGTGGGGGTATAATCCTCTCTTTTGTTTATTAATATACCTACATACTCCTCTTGTGATCATTCTCTTTTAAGTTTCCTGTATAAACAAAACAGCAACTTTCTATTTTCTAGTTCCTGTTTATCTGTCTTCTATTCTATTTCTCGTTGGCTTCCAGAACCCTGTATCATTTTCTTCTTTCGTGCTCCATATGTCTCCCATTGCTATTTTTGTCAAGATTTCTCTTTCTTAATTATCTTTAGCTGTTTCATAAATATATTTAGCAGATTCTAGTCTTAGAAACTTTATGTATTATTAAGTGGAAATAAATTCAATTGAATACAAAATATTAGATACTATATAAATCAATGTTTTGTTTGTCATTGCAGATGATGACCACTCTCCAAAACTTATTCCCTACCCCAACTGGGAGAGCAATAATTTGCCAGAAACTGCAGTTGATTTGAAGAATGAAACTGAAGAAAATACAAACATCATTTCTGTATTTCGAGTAAGAGCTGATGCATGTGATAGACTTTGGGTAATGGATACTGGACTAGCAGACGTAGTTGGTGAGGCTAACCAACTGGCACCCCCGAGAATACACGTTTACAGCCTTCAAAACGATAGTCTGCTTCATAGCTACACATTAAATCCATCTCATGTAAAAGAGGACTCATTCTATGCTAATATCATAGTTGATGTGGATCCAAACAACTGCGACAATGCATATGCATACATTCCAGATCTCGGATCTTATGCAGTCATTGTGTATAGCCTCAAAGATGATGATTCATGGAGAGTTAAGCATCACTATTTTCATTTTGACCCTCTCAATGGCAACTACAGTGTTGGGGGAGTAAACTTCCAATGGACTGATGGTGTTTTTGCAATTGCCCTTTCAGCTATCAAGGAAGATGGATACAGAACTGCATATTTCCACCCGTTATCCAGCACTTATGAGTTTACTGTATCCACAAGGATTCTTCAGAATAAAACCCTTGCTACTGATCCCCATAACTTCCACGAGTTCCAAAGGCTAGGAAATCGTGGTCCCAACACCCAATCTAGTGCATCATTTCTAGACGAGTCTACTGGTGTAGTGTTTTACACTCAAGTAAATCGTGATGGAATTGGGTGCTGGAATTCTCATAATAAAATCTACTCTCCTGATACGCAAGCTCTTGTTGCATCTGACAATGCAACTTTCATCTTCCCTAATGATCTCAAGATAGACAGAGACAGCAACCTTTGGGTTTTAACAGATCGTCTGCCTTCTTTCATATACAGAAGTCTCAATACTGATGAGACAAACTTCTATATTTTCAAAGCATCTGTAAAAGAACTCATTGAAGGTACAGTGTGTGAAAAGTCTGGGCAATAGAGGCACAAATTTCAGTTATGTCCATCATTCCCTAATTCTGATAAGAGTAATTTATTGCAATTAATACATTTAAGTATCTTCTATGTTTTAGATGTACTTTGAGTAGATGCAGTGCAAATCATAAGAGTAAATACAAATGTGCAGAGAAAGGATCAGACTCTTAGTAATAAATAATTATTTGCTGTGTGACTTTATTGATTAAATATACAGCAAAATTAAATGTTTTTTGTATTCTGAACTATCCAAACAGTAACATGTTCTTTTATTTTATGAAACAGTTGTTTCACATATACAGAGACCTGTACAAATAATTCAGAACAGAACAATAACACATTTTTCATGCTTTCATGAATTGAATCACAAATTACATCGTATTTACATTTCTTAATATTTAATGTTTTCCTTTCTTTTTATACATTTAAACATTTACTCCACAAAATTGGACCACAGAGCTTTGAGATCATGAAACCACACTTAAGCTAATATCAAATGTTTTTTTGCAGAATAGTCAAATTTTGAAGTCTCTTTTTTTGCAAATAGCCCAGGGGTTAATGTCAAGTAAATTCTCTTGCCATTCAAGCACAAGCACATTATCATCTTTGAAGAATTTCTAGGATTCAGTAAGTGGGCTAAGCATGTAATGAACCTGCAATTTCAGCACATTTTCAACAGACTGTAAAACACCTTGAGAAGAAATGTTCTGGGGCTGTTTCATCTATGAATGTCTAAGACCTTTATTTACAGTTGAAGTCATGATGATAAGTGATCAGTACATCACAGTACTAGTGAGAGATGTTCATGAACTCTAGGAAAGGTTTCTGGAAGGTGACAGAATTTTTCAGCAAGATTAGCTCTCTGGGACACTTCTAAGAAAGTGAACAAATCCTTTAAAGATAAAAATGTTTGTGTTTTACTATTACACAAAAGAATTTTTTATATTACCTTTAATTCAAATGTGCTTTCATGATCTCAAAAATGTGTGTTTCAATCTTGTGGAGTCAATGCCTAATTGTGTAATGGACTTATAAAAATCTGATGTGTATCATTCACATGACTTTCTCTACATCTCTGTAACAAAGAATTGTTCAAAATCTTATGCTTCGATTTACTTCATGCTACTCGAGAATAAATTAGCAGAAATAGTCTTATCACTTGTTTCCTTGTAAGTAGAAGCGAAATAAGGAGTACCATAGGTTAAAGTGATAGTCAAAAGCTGGTTGCTATGTGACTGAAGTTCCTTTGTATGGACAACAGTTGACAAATTCCTGTATGAGAAAAGGATAAGTTTTTCAAAGCTGAAACAAACAACAAGGAATATCTCAAAAAGGATCAGCTCCATGAAAAAAAAAATGCACATAGCATAAATTGTATTTTTTAATGTGCTCTACATTTTTTTGTGTGGTAAGTTTTTGTCCATTTCTTATGGTTTAGCTTCTGCAAAATTCCATAAAATTGATCCAGAATAAAGTAGTCTTCAGAGGCTACTCCCAGAAAATTCAAGATATACATTTTATTTGGCAAGTAAATGTCTTAAATATAAGAGAATTTAATCAAAATCGTTAGAGCCATTTTTAAGAAAATCAAAATTTTTGAAATTTTTTCCATATAAAGGGTAGTTTGGGTTCTTGAAAATCTTTGTGTTGCATCCTTGGAAGATACCAAACTTAAACACTGAGTTTGGTTTTTAATGCTCTTTTCGTTTTTGAGCTATTTTGCCCACAGACACACACACACACATTTTTCTAAAAAGGTTTTTTTTTGGATTCAGGGGTTCTCAAAACATATATTTCTGGTGAAATCTTGGTATCAAAATTTTTAGTGCAATACAATACCTTCTCTATACACTATGTACATAGTACGTGTAGAGAAAGTAAAATTTTAAAACATCACTCGGTAATTACGGTAATTACTTATTGGGACCGATTTTGAGAACATTCCAATTTCAACCCTTAATTCCGAATCATGCCAGATCATGCCACTACACATGATGTTGACAGTGTTCCCATCTATTTACAAGCATAATAGAAGTGCATCACTTGTGGAGGCATCTGGTGCTGGATCTATGAACTTCCATTTCTGTTTCTTCATGATGAATAGTCACACAATAAATGCTGAACTGACTGTTCATTACCATAAAGACATTGGTAAGCATTTCAATATTAACATGAAACCTCTAAAAATAATTTTAACATTTTCCATGTCACATCATTTTAACCCAGCATGTTAAAATCAGGATGAAATAACTTGCATTTCAAACAACTATTTATTAGGAAAAATAAGGTCCTAGACATTGTCCTTTGCTGTTATTTATCCAATAACTATTCCATGTATGTGCTATAAACCTCCTATATTCAGTCCTCACCTGAAATGTTGGACATTCTGTATAAGTTAATTCCTAATTACAACAGACTTTGCCAAGTCAAGTGTGTGTGTGTGTGTGTGTGTGTGTGTGTGTGTGTGTGAGAGAGAGAGAGGGAGAGAATGTATGCGCTTGCTTCATGTATGCATGTGTTCTTATGACTTATTTTATATGACGGATTTTGACACTGTAATGAACAATAAATACATATAAAAGAACTGATGTGTTCCATTCACATGACTTTCTCTACTTCTGTGTAACAAATTATTGTTAATAAGCTTATTCTTCTATTTACTTCATGCTAATTGAAAAAAAATTAGCAGAAATAGTCTTATTACTTGCTTTCTTGTAAGTAGAAGCTAAATATGGGAATATCATAGGTTAAAGTGAAGTCAAAAGCTGGTAATTAGGCGACTAAAGTTCCTTTGTGTGGATACGAGTTGACAAATTCCTGTATGAGAAAAGTAAAAGTTTTTCAAAGCTGAAACCAAAAACAAGGAATATCTCAAAAACGATTAACTCCTCGAAAAAAATGTATATAACATAAATTGTGTGTTTTAATGTGCTCTACATTTTTTGTGCGGTAAGTTTTTGTCCATTTCTTACGGTTGAGCAGTTTTGCAAAATTCCTCCAGAATAAAGTAGTCTTCAGAGGCTATTCCCAGAAAATTAAAGATATGCAAATTATTTGTCTTTAATATACAATATTTTAATCAAAATCGTTAGTCATTTTTGAGAAAATCAAAATTTTCGAAAAAAGTTCCATGTAAAGGGTAGTTAGGGGTGTGGGGATTTTCTTGAAAATTTTTGTGTTGCATCCTTGGAAGATACCAAACTTAAATACCAAATTTGGTATTTAACGGTCTTTTTGTTTTTGAGCTATGCTGTCCACAGACACATACACACACATGCACACACACACACACTTGGACCTTTTTCCAAAAATGTTTTTTTTGGATTCAGGGGGACCCAAATCATGTATTTCCAGTGAAATCTCGGTATCAAATTTTTGGGTGCATTACAATACCTTCTCTATACACTATATACATAGTACCTGAACCTGATGAGTTCCATCTACATGATTTTCTCTATCTGTTCCAGAACAAACTATTCTTACAAAAGATCATTCTTTTATCTACATCATGCTAATTGAAATCAACATTAGCAGAATTGGTCTTATTTCTTACTTCCTTGTAAGTAGTAGGGAAACAAGGGAATACACTATACTAAAGCAGTAGTTAAATATTTTAAAAGCTGGTTGGTGTGTGAAACAATTGAAGTTTGATTCACTTTGCATGACCAGAAGTAAGAGAGAGATTAAACAAAAGGTGACTCCCAGTTTAAAATTGAAACCAATAAGAAAAAATATCTTGGAAATAGTCAACTCTACAAACAAAAATACATACACAATATAAATTAGTGTTTTAACAAGGTCTACTGTTTTCTGTGTAGTAAGTTTTTGTTTATCTCTACAGTTTACCAGTTATGCAAAATTCATCCAGAATAAAGAGATCTTCAGAGCTATTCCCAGGAAATTCAAGATATATATTTTATCTGTCATGTAAATATCTTTAATTTACAATATTTTAATCTACACTATAAGAGCCATTTCTGAGAAAATCAACATTTTTGAAAATTTTTCCATGTAAATTGTAGTTTAGGGTGGGAGAATGTTTTTAAAAATTGTGTCAAATCCTTGGGAGATGCTATACTTAAATCCCGAGTTTGGTATTTAATGGACACACTGACTTTTTTTTTTTTTAAATGTTTTTTTCTGGATTTTCAACATATATTTCTGGCGAAACCTTAGTATCACATTTTTGGGTGGAATACAATATCTTATCTACTTACTATGTACATTGTGCATATGTACTAGAAATAATAATCTATAGATTTACCAATAGGCTTACCTTCTTGTACATTCCCAGGAAGAACAGATGAGTAATTTTACTTTATTCAATTCATCTTAGCGAAGAGGGTCCCAGAAAGCTCACTAATAGAAGCATACAACTCCATGTGTTAATAGCTTTGATTAGAAAACAGGTTCCTCGTATTCCAGCAGAGTTGGCACACAAGATGTCTATTTGTAGTTCTTTTCACAACAGCAAATATACAGTAGTGTTAACATCATGTTATGTATTGTTGCTGTCCTGAGAAAAGCGAAGATTTTGAAGCTGATTTCCTGAAATCATTACCATTACAGTTAACATAATTCTAATAAACACAAAGTTGAATGAAACAATATCAATAGAAATTAGTACTGGCTCATCACAAATCCTAGAACTACAGCTTGATTGCAGTTTCATATGTAGTAAAAGCGAGTGCTAAACACTACCAAAGAATCGTATATGTTACACTCACATGACTTTCTCTAGCTGTTCAACAAACAAACTTCTTACAAAAGAATATTCTTCTTTCTACACCATGCTAATCAAGATACACATTAGCAGAATGTTCTTATTACTTACTTCCTTATAAGTACGAGGGAACTAAGGAAATACACAAGGCTAAAGTGATAGTCAAATGTTATACAAGCTGTCATTATGTGATCATCATTGGAATTTGCTTCTTTGCTTGGCCAGGAGTAAAACAAAAGAAAAATTGGCACTTTCTGTCTGAGAAAAGTATAAAGTAATTTACAATTGAAACCAAACACAAGGTATATCTCGAAAACGGTTACCACCACAACAAAAATATAACCGACATAAATTGTGTGTTTTGATGAGATCTACATTTTTTGTGCAGTAAGCTTTTGTCTATTTCTTATGGTTTAGCAGTTATGCAAAATGCATTCAGAATGAAGGTCTTCAGAGGCTTTTCCAGAAAATTCAAGATATACATTTTATGCGGGATGTAAATAACTTTAATATCCAGTATTTTAATCAAAATTGAGCCATTTTTGAGAAAATCAAAATTTTCGAAAATTTTTCCATGTAAAGAGTAGTTTGTAGGGGGGGGGATTTTCTTGAAAATCTTTATGTCACATCCTTGGAAATACTAAACTTAAAAAAAAAAAAAACAATAAAAAACAAAAATAAAAAAAAAACACACACACAACCATGCATGCACATTTTGCATTAATAAAAGTAAGTGATGTAGTGTTGCAAAATTGACTAAACTAATTAATTTCAATTTTAATTAGTCACTAACAGCAAACAGAAAACTAAAAATGAATCAGTAATCAAAACATAAATTTAATTCTAAGTTAAACATTTGAAGTAGTGAAAAAAAAAGTGCACAAAAATTATAAAAAAAAAAAAGTTAATTATTACACTACTTGGTCACAGATCACTAATTTTCCCTTTATTTTGAGCACATATCCAAATTAATGCACTTAATGTGTAATCCTCTTTCACGTTTTATGCTCACTACACAATTTTTTCTTTGTTGCGGCACATAACACACAGTACACTGGCATTCCTGCTTCTTTGATAATTTTACACCATAATTGATGAAGCAGAATGATTAATTATATCTCCAGACATCTCTCTATTCAGAAATCACTGAGAGCTTACTTATTCAATTATTAAAAATTAAATTGAAATGTGGTAATTTTCTTCCTGGTAATATATTTGCAATTTAATAAATACACATTTAACAACCTCCTCTTTGCATGTGGTGACCACGTAGGTATGTTAGATACACAATCATCCCTGTACTTTCACATTATTTGCATCAATATCACACTTGTCATAATATGTCAAATTATCAACCCTCCCTGGCACAAAAACTTGCCATGTTCACTTTTACACAGTAAACTCTGACAAGGTTAAATAAAATTGCCAATTACTGTCCTTCAATGAAAAAAGACATCTCTGAATGCTCTTGAAACATGCCTTTAGAAAGCAGAAGCTTTGCTCTTTCCAGTGGTATAAAGGACTCCCCATAAGGTGTTTAAAAATAGCTTTACAGTGTTGATGAGATCGATATTGGCATTCTTCACACAATATAAAAGGGTTGACTATATTGATGGGTAGCATTGTTCATCATGACTACAGGGGAGCATGAAGGGCTGTCAAGACTCTTCAACGATTCCCCTATATCTTATATCCTCCCGTACCTATGCCTGTTTTGTCAGAAGAACATGTATTGGTGGTTGCCGGTTAGGTCAGGCATCTATGCTGTTGATGATATGGAATACTCGGTCAGTGCAACCGTAATCACCATCCCCAACAAATGGTCAGCTGCCCTGTTCAGCAAGTCTTTCAGCTGAAACTCTAGATCCTGGGATGGTGCTGACTGGTCGGATCTGTCACATGGTGATGCACGAACTGCTGGCTGACTCACATTGTCCTGGATGTCCTGATGGAACAGTCTCGCAGGCACTTCCTCCCAACAAGGCAATGCCCAGGCAGTGCATAATCCATTCAGTGACGTCTTCAAGTCCAATACTACCAGGTTCCTTGGCTGCTGGTCCTCCAGATGTACCTTCACTACCACCTCGCTTCTTTAAGACACAAATACACCTCCTTCAGGATCACCCTGTAGATTTCTAGAAGTTCATGGGGGCCCTGGAGCAACACCTCATCCTGACCAGTCGCAGATCTTTCGACCAACATCGACCCTCACCTCAAGGCTCCAGAGGGCATCCAGTCCTAGTATCACATCTTCAACCATCCTTGCAACGAATACCCACAGTGTTATGTACCAATGTCAACTGCAGCAGATGTCGCCTAATGCCATCACTAGTTGGTAAGGCCAATTGGGTGTTCATGTTGGCAAGCCCTTTGCTATGTCAGGTTTGATTGTAGCCATGACTGCAACTGTGCTTACTCGCATCAGGCAGTTTTCCTTCTATCTAGCCTCTGCGATGAGCTGTTGTCCACTCTTCTGCCCAAGGCATTTGAGGTGTTGGCTCTGATGTAATCCTCTATTCGTGTCTCTGGTCGCCTTTGTTGTAGACAATCTCTCGCTAGGTGACATGGCTCACCACACCCCCAGCACATACCAATTGAAGGTTGTCATCACCTTTGGGTTATTTTTCTCTCCCAGTCTTAGTTAGGGGTGGGGTGGGGTGGGGTGTGTGTATCTATTTTTACTTTCTCTATACGCACTATGTACATAGTGTATAGAGAATGTATTGCACTCCACCAAAAAATTTGATACCGAGATTTCACCGGAAATATATGTTTTAGGGTCCCCTGTATCCAAAAAAAGTATTTTCAGAAAAAGGGCTGTGTGTGTGTGTGTCTGTGAACACGATAACTCAAAAACGAAAAGTCGGTAAAATACCAAACTTAGTATTTAAGTTTAGTATCTTCCAGGGATGTGACACGAGGATTTTGAGAAAAATCTCCCCACCCCAAACTACCCTTTACATGGAACTTTTTTCGAAAATTATGATTTTCTAAAAAATTGCTCTAACGATTTTGATTAAAATAATGCATATTAAAGTTATTTGCCTGACAAATAAAATGTATATTTTGAATTTTCTGGGTATAGCCTCTGAAGACTGCTTTATTCTGGATGAATTTTTCATAACTACTAAACCGTAAGAGATGGACAAAAACTTAACCCACAAAAAATGTAGAGCACATTAAAACACACAATTTATGTTATATACATTTTTTTTTCGTGCAGTTGATCGTTTCTGAGATATTTCTTTTTCTTGGTTTAGCTTTGAAAAACATACTTTATTCATACAGGAATTTGTCAACTCCTGTCCATACAAACAAAGGAACATCAGTCACATAGCAACCAGCTTTTGGCTTTCACTTTAATCTATGGTACTCTCTTATTTCGCTACTTACAATAAAGCAAGAAATAAGACTATTTCTGCTAATTTTTCTCGATTAGCATGAAATAAATTAAAGATAAGTTTATTAACAATAATAATTTACAGAGATACAGAGAAAGTCATGTGAATGGAACACATCAGATTTTTTTTTCATTCTTTTACATCACAAAACATAAAATTTGTCAAATGCAGGTCATTTTATTTTTCCAATCAAAATACGTTTATTGTACAAAACAGCCATTTTATCAATAAAAGCAGGAAAAGTTGCCAACTTTGCATCATTTTATCCAATGTATTACACTACCAAAACAATAATACATTGTTTACTTTTGTAGTAAATGAAAAGAAATGCAGAAAGTTTTATATTTTTATATAATCATTATAGTAACATAATTACCCAAAGCCATAAACTAATTTCGAGAAAATATACTTTATCTGGCACTTTCAGGAAGATAATGGAGATTACAGAGGTTTATAGTACATTGAAACTTCTGCAGTCAACAAACACAAAAAGAAACTTAACAATTGGGGGAAGTATGACAGAAAATGGTAGGAGAGAGGAGTACAGCAGGTGATGGAATTCCGATGGGTGCACTCTGTTAGTTCAGGAAAGTGTAAAGTGTGTACAACTTGGCTCAGTAATGGGTGAAGAAAAAATGTTTGGGTGACAGCCATGACCTGTCAGGGCCCTGTCTGTCACAGGCAGGGAGTTTAGTGAGATTCGGGGAAGTGAAGGTTTAAGGTATTTCTTTATTGTGATTCCAAAAAGTGCCTGTGCACAGGATTGGTGGTGATTGGTTTTTCTGCATCAGTTTCAGTGTGGTTGCCTTGGAGTTATGGTTGGAGGATGTATCAGGAGTTGTTGCTTAATGATGTTTCTTATAAGGATGCACCCTTCATCAAACTTTAGTGGCTGATTTGTAGCTGTGCAAGGTTGTTTGTGATGGTTGAGTGCAAGGTGATGCTGCTCTAGAATCTCCACAATTATAGTCTCAAGAGCATTCAGCCCTGAGTGTCTGTGGCACAGTTGGGAGTTGTCAGATGTACGAGGTGTGCCAAGAAAGAAACCAGACTGATTGCTGTGCACATTTCCAGCTTTGTTGATGACAAAGAGAAGTGTGGGGAATTGTCCTTGGGACTCTTCCTGACACATATACAAAAGTTCACGCTGCTGTGCTGGTTAATCTGTTAGTCTGGCTGTGAGTCTTCTTAGAAACAGGTCATGTGAGCTATGTTCTAAAGTAGAACAAGTTTCTCACAAAATTTAAAAAATCTGGCACAGAACTTATGATTTGTTGAAACAAGATTATGGTGATTGTGTGCGTTTTGTATGCAAGATTTTGAATGGGTTAAGAGGTTCAAGGACAGTAGGGAAGATGTCCAAGACATCTGAAATAGGGTCATCCTTTCATTCGAAAACTGAAGAGAATGTGGAGGTCAGTAGAATTGTTTGAGAAGTCCACCACCTGTGCATTAAAATAATTGAACTTGCCTGTATCAATATGGAAACCGTTAAGATTTTACACAATAATCAGAACATGGCAAAGGTATGTGCTAAAGTGGTACCAAGAATCCTCACAAATGAGCAAAAGCAACAACAAGTGGGCTGCCACTCTTGAAAACATTGAAAATTACCCCAAATACCTCTGCAAAGTGATTACTTGTGATGAAACATGGATATTTCAATATGATCCAGAAATTAAGCTCAATCCATGTAATGGAAGAGCCTTCAATCCCCTGGGAAGAAGAAAGTGCACATGAGCAAATCAAAATTTAAAACGACAATTGTTTTTTTTTCGATATCCGGAGGTTATTTACATTGATTGGGTTCCTGAAGGTAAATTTGTCAATCAAGTTTATTATACAAACATTCTGAAGACCCTAAGGAGACCAGATCTATGGAAGAATAGCGCTTGGATTCTCCATTAGGATAACGCACTGGCCCATAATGCAATGTCTGTGAAGAGTTTTTGGCAAAAAACAACATTCCAATGATGCAACATTCACTGTATTTGCCTGACCTAGCACCATATGAAATTTTTCTCTTCCCAAAAGTGAAGTGTGCGCTCAAAGATACCAGGTCCTAGTCCGTGGATGCAGAGCAGGAAAATCAACGAGACAACTCAACAGCATAATAGAAAAAACTTGCAACACTGCTTCTAACAGTGGAAAATTTGCATGGAGCAGTGTGGGAATTGGGGAGGCGACTGAAATGAAGCGGACATTTCAGCTGTGTAAGTTTTTTCTATAAAGAGTTAGAGCACAAGTTCGGTTTTTTTATTACTACACCGTGTAGCATCACGAGTCTGCAATATTGCTGTCAATTTTGTTGAGTTTCTGCTGGGAGCTTTCCTCAGTGGCAATTGCTTGTGTTACATATTTGAGCTTGGCTAGCTGTTGAATGGTGGTTGAGAAGTTTTTTGTGGTGGCCCATTATTGTGATTCAATTGCCACAAGGTGCTTGGTGACAAAAGCTGAAGTGTCTCCAAGCATTGGTTGAATGTGGCGGTAGTTTCAGAGTGATGATTTGTGACACTATCACTGCAAGGGTGCCAGTGGTTAAGTCAGTATGCTGCTTGCTGTTGTCAGATGGCTGCATCTGTATGGGCAGCTATGGTTATGGTCATGGTGGTGGCAGTGAACATTTTGGAGCTGTGGAAGACGACAGAGAGAGCAAGCAGCTTACCTGCCCAGTGAAGTGGTCCATCTTGCCACAGAACCTCTGATGGTGCACGAGGTCATGCTGCTGGCAGGCAGATGTGAGTGGTGGTGTGCCACAGTAATGGCATTTGGCAGTGCAATGGGCTGCGCTAAATTGCCATACAGGCAACATTGGTGCAAAGGCTGTGTCCACATGATCCTACTGGCCTCAAACTTGAAGGATAAAGCTGTATTGTGGAGCACCCTGTCCAAGAAGAGTGCACCAGAAGATTAGGCCTGTGACGGTTGTGAATTCTGGATGCTGACACCAGCCCCAGTGGAATTGAGTTCATTCAAGATGATCTGCATCGGGAGCAGACAGCGCTGAAGCAGCCATGCCTGTTGGCAGATGAGTCTAAAGGTTAAAAGGCAGAATTGGCACAGGCAATAGCTGTAGATGAGTGGTGCCTAAAGTGTGTTCACAACCCAGGCAGCTGGCTGTCCACGTTGTTTGCAGATGAGTTGCTGCTGTGCCAGTGGCAGCACATCAGCAACTCCTATAGGCGAAGGGCCATCCAACCACTGCTGCTTTGGGGGTTTATAGAGCTAATTGCTCTAGAGCTGTTAGCAGTTGAGTCCGAAGTGGAGGCCTGGACAGTGTGGACGGTAGTTGTCGTCACCAGTAAAGCTGCTGAGCATAGTCAATGTTTCTTCTTTGCCATAAATCTGTCCTCTAACAATGGTTGATGCTGCATGTGATACTCCTTCCTCTATTTGCAAATCTGGTGCCAAAAAGAGGACTGGATATGCACTAGGTGTACCGATGAAGGCGTTAGTGCATTGTCGCAGCACCAAACTGCCCTGATATCTTCAATTGCTCATTGCTACTGCTTATTTAGTAAGCAATGGTTCAAGGACATGCATAGTGGATTCAGATGCTATGGTACAAAGTATTGCATTGCAAGCTTAATGTTGTTCTTTGACATCATCTCTTGTTATAAGCAGATTTTATGCCTGCAAAATTGGTAATAAATAACCAACTTGCTAAGTGCAACAAAGGGGACTACAATCACTTTCACATTATCAATTCACATAATTATACTTAACATGTTAGCAAGGTAAAATATGGCCTCTAACATTTTTCTTATCCAATCACATTCGTATAGACATAGTCCTAGCCCCAGCACATGCTTTTGACTCTCCTTATTGAAACTACAAGCTTAACAACACAATATTGCAAATAGCTAATACTGCATTATGGCAGCTAGTCTTTTGCTGTAAATTATATTACCAAAGTCCCTAAAAAGTTACTAGAATAGGTATGTATAAAATCAAAGAAGAAATGAGAATGATTGAAGAACCTGTCAAAGCCCAGACTTGCTTAATAATCACAGTAAGATACCAGAGATCAAGGGCACTAATGGCTTCATTTCCAAGGCATGGCATTAGAAAACAACATTTACAAAAAAAAGCTATATAAGGGTGGGATCTCAGTGTAGTTTGGAACACATTAACATCCTGAAATGCCTTACAGAAAAACTGTGATGTCTAAATTTGGGGCTCACCCAGAAAAACCAGTCCAAATGATCACCTTACCTTCGCCTTCAGTCTGTCAAAGCATTCCAGTGTCATACTTGTGTTGTGCATAGTTCACTATTACTATATAATGGTTACATCACTTAGCATTATTTCAATATGTGGGTACTTTTATTATTCTATCATTAGTCCGTTACACACGTTTAGGACCCTAAGCCGCAAAGTGTAGCTAAGGGATATTTTTATAAGTAGAGGAGGGTAGCATTCGCGGCCGAAGACCGCTACTGCGAAACGACAGGGCGTGGGTATCTATTAGCTAAAACGCCAATAATCCCAAAGATAAGTCAAAACTCCGGCAATCTGGCGCCTTTTACATCTGAACGACTTAATGTTTTTAAAACTTTAACATAAGGATCGCCAGTAGAGGTCACAAACTATTTCTTAAGACTGCTGTGTGCTGCAACCACCGTATAGCTGTACAGAAAGTTCTATTCTTAATCCCAGTACTCTTTTAAGTTTGATATTCTACGCAGCTTGTCTCTTAAAAACACACATTCAGAGACTAACACTAACCTTTCCGATAACGAGTATATGGAATATGGCAATATTTCTGCTTTACCTTGATGTGCGATTCAATTCACCCCAACTTTCTTCGAGATTAAAGTTATAAATTACTACGAAAGGCTGTTAATACATTATCTTGATTATTTGGAATACAAAATGTTAAATGTCAATGTCAATACTGTTCCTTTACAAAAATGGTAGTAGCGCCATAAAACAACAGCGCAAGTGTGCCCGCACAGGGAGGATACCAACTATGGAGGATACCAACTAATACCAACTAAACGGCCTTAATAAAAAGTGAGCGCGCCGAAATTAGCTTTCAGATACCTGGCCCAGCCGTCGCCTACGCTATTATATGTAGGCTACGATACAGTACATTGACACAGACACAAACGTTTGCAAACGACGCATGACTAATTCCGCAAGAAAAGCGGATAGATACCGTGGCGATTTGCCCCCGCCTAGTTCCTGCTCCTAGCTTCCAGAGAATATAAATTGAATTCAGTAAGCTCATGTTTAAAACTTTCAAACATATTGGAAATCAAATTGTTTCTCGCTACCGTTAGTGCTGTGTATGGTAGTTAGCAGCAGAGGCTATTACAAAGTTCCCGTTCAAACTCGCCACTCTTTCTAAACATTATAATCGAGTTGTAAAGTGACTGATAACGTATCTCTTATTGAAATTAGTCACATATAAACTCGAACCAAAGGTTAAGTCGAGCGAATTATAGGGTTCGTTCACACTTCGGGTGTTATGCGCTTTCATTCATAATTGCTTCTTCAAATACACTTAAATATAAAATGTTTGGAGGTATAGTGTAGTAATTTCATTATTGTTTGTCGATAAAAAATAATCATCAAAAGTTAGGATTGATATAATACTAATACGGAATATCTTTGCCAGATTCTGTTCAACCAATGTTTGGAACCATACATTTTAATATTCTGGAAATACGAACACTTGGTTCACAAAACAGCCTTTCTCAGAAATGTAGCAATTCGTGTTTGTGTAACATAGACAAAAAGTGTTTGTATTAGTATTATTAAATTAGCGTGTTGGTCTTTGATTCGCAAAGTCGCGGGTTCAAAACCGGCGGTGGCCACTGGATTATTTTCGATACTAAAAATCTAGTGCTAGTGTATCTACTAAAAGAACATCAAGAGGCTTCTGAGCAAAATTAAGCATCTTTCACACCCATATAAAATGGGACGCTGAGAAACGCAGAAGTTAAAACCTGAGGTGTTCCATTCTCATGACTTTCTCTACATCTCTGCAACAAATTATTGTTAAAAAGCTTATTCTTCTATTTACTTCATGCTAATGGAGGAAACGGTGTCTTATTACTTGCTTTCTTGTAAGTAGAAGCGAAATAAAGGAGTACCATAGGTTAAAGTGCTAGTCAAAAGCTTGTTGCTATGTGACTGAAGTTCCTTTGTTTGTATGGACAGGAGTTGACAGATTCTTGTGTAAGAAAACTAAGTTTTTTAAAGCAGAAACCGAAAACAAGGAATATCTCAAAAGCGATCAGCTCCACGAAAAAAATATATATAATATAAATTCTGCGTTTTAACGTGCTCTGCATTTTTTGTGTGATAAGTTTAAGTCCATCTCTTACGGTTTAGCTGTTATGCAAAATTCATCCAGAATAAAGTAATCTTCAGAGGCTATTCCGAGAAAATTCAAGATATACATTTTGTTTGTCGTGTAAATATCTTTAATATATAATATTTTAACCAAAATCGTGTAGCCATTCTTGAGCAAATCAGAACTGTCGAAAAAAGTTCCATGTGGTAAAGGGTAGTTGGGTGTTAGGAGATTTTCTTGAAAATCTTCGTGTCGCATCCTTGGAAGATCCCAAACTTAAATATCAAGTTAGGTTTTTAACAGTATTTTCGTTTTTGAGCTATTCTGCCCCTAGACACACACACACACACATATACATACACTCACGGACATGTTTCTAAATGTTATTTTCATTCAGGGGGGTCTGAAAACTTGTATTTCCGTTGAGATTTCGGTATCGAATTTTTGGGTGCATTACAATATACACTATGTACACGGTACATGTAGAGAAAATAAAAAGTATGCTCGCCTCGCTCGTATGCTCTCGTTTGGCTCTAGGCTAGTGTATGTATAAATAAACCGATTTTAGTGTAATTTGATTTTAGTAACTTTCACTCTTTCCATCAAAGCTCGGCTAGCTCTAGTCTAGTGTAAGTATAAATAAACCGATTTAATGTAATTTGATTTTAGTAACTTTCACTCTTTCCATCAAAGCTCGGCTAGCTCTAGGCTAGTGTATGTATAAATAAACCGATTTTAGTGTAATTTGATTTTAGTAACTTTCACTCTTTCCATCAAAGCTCGGCTAGCTCTAGGCTAGTGTAAGTATAAATAAACCGATTTAATGTAATTTGATTTTAGTAACTTTCACTCTTTCCATCAAAGCTCGGTTAGCTCTAGGCTAGTGTATGTATAAATAAACCGATTTTAGTGTAATTTGATTTTAGTAACTTTCACTCTTTTCATCAAAGCTCGGTTAGCTCTAGGTTAGTGTAAGTATAAATAAACCGATTTTAGTGTAATTTGATTTTAGTAACTTTCACTCTTTTCATCAAAGCTCGTTTAGCTCTAGGTTAGTGAAGTATAAATAAACCGATTTAATGTAATTTGATTTTAGTAACTTTCACTCTTTTCATCAAAGTTCGGTTAGCTCTACGTTAGTGTAAGTATAAATAAAGCAATTTTAGTCTAATTTGCTATTAGTAACTTCCACTGCTTTCACTTAAGTATGCGAACGAAACCAGCATTCTCTGTATACATTAATTTGCGTTAAGTGTAAATTAATTTATTATTTTTACTTTCTCTACACGTACTATGTACATAATGTATAGGGAAGGTATTGTATTGCAACAAAAAATTCGATGCCGTGATCTCACCGGAAATACATGTTTTGGGACCCCTGAACCCAAAAAAAGGATTTTTTGAAAAAATGTTCGTGTGTGTGCGTGTGTGTGGAAAGCATAACTCAGAAACGAAAAGTCCGTGAATACCAAACTTGGTATTTAGGTTTGGTATCTGCTAAGGATGCGACACTAAGATTTTCAAGCAAACCCCCACACCCCCAACTATCCTTTACACGGAACTTTTTTCGAAATTTTGATTTTCTCATAAATGGCTGAAACGAATTTGATTCAAATCTCTTATATTTAAGATATTTACATGCCAAATAAAATGTATACCTTGAATTTTTTGGGAATAGCATCTGAAGACTGCATTAGTCTTGATGAATTTTATGGAATTTTGCATAACTGCTAAACCGTAAGAGATGGACAAACACTCACTACACCAAAAATATAGACCACGTTTAAACACACGATATATAATATAAACGTGTTTTGTGGAACTGATCGTTGTTTAGATGTTCCTTGCTTTTGGTTTCAGCTTAGATAATCTTATACTTTTCTCATACAGGTATTTGTTAATTCCTGTTCATACAAGCAAAGGAACTTTAGTCACATAGCAACCAGCGTTTGACTATCACTTTAACCTATGCTAATCCCTTATTTCGCTTCCACATACAAGGAACTAAGTAATAAGACTATTTCTGCTATTTTTATCTTGATTAGCATTAAGTAAATATAAAAATAAGCGTTTTTAAGAATAATTTGACGCAAAGATGTAGAGAAAGTCATGTGAATGGAACACATCATATTATTAAAAAAAAAAAAAAAGAAGTAAAGGTTATACCATTGCACGGCCAACTGACCCTTAAACGGCAAAATTACCCAGTTTTTACACACATGCCTTTTTTTCTCAAGCATCTATTTAGTTTTTTATGGTTGGCTACATTTGAAAACTTTGTAGCTCCATTTTTTGGTTCCATAGTTATTTAAATATATAATAGCTCCATAATTTACACATAATGTAGAAGCTTTTTACATTTGGAATGAAATAAGATTGCGCAATCTCAGGCTGTCAATTTAAACTCTCAAAAAGACACAGATGGATCGAGGCGTTAGAGAAAGAAGAAGAAGAAAAAAAAAGAAATAGTTATAAGCCTTCCAACATCGAGAAAAGTAATCTTCTCAATAAAATATCTGTTCTCTGAATTATCTCAGTAATTTTATCTCTTTATACATATATTAAGATATTTACTTTAGTGTACCAAATATAATCAAAAGTTATTTATCCACAGATTCATTCTTGCGGTTAAATTACAGGTTCTTGAAAAAGTCGGCCATCAAAACTCGCAATGTCGCAAACCAAGAAATTGTTTCTTTTGGAACTCTGCCATCTACAGAAATAAATTTGAACTATTTCGAGGTAATTCAAAATCTTCTCGGGCTTCTAGCCAGGTAAAAACAATTTATTTCGAGGTGTTCAGCAACAGATGGTAGCACCCGTATATTCTTCCTGTTTGGTTGTATAATAATCAAATACGGTGAAAAGGTACAAAAAACCGTACAGAGTTTCATTATCACATTTACTTATTGGAGTTGCAGAGAAAATGACTATATTTAGGCATCATTATTTCTCAGTTTTGTTCATTTTTACGTAAAAGTAATGATATAGGGAATACTAAAGTCTGTAAAGGAGGATATATATATA
Organism: Hymenopus coronatus; assembly: GCA_030762935.1. Taxonomy (NCBI): domain Eukaryota; kingdom Metazoa; phylum Arthropoda; class Insecta; order Mantodea; family Hymenopodidae; genus Hymenopus; species Hymenopus coronatus. Next base: position 27,916,689 of record CM060899.1, on the reverse strand, counting down.
TAGTAGTTATGACGTAATCTAAATCTTTCTCTAATTATAAGAATAACATTGAAATGTATGTAGTCGGATTAACCTACTATGTGAGGTTAATCTAGATGTAAAGCTTGATGGACTGTTGTCTCTAAGCAATAATTAATTAAAATACATGTCTCACTAGTATGGAAAGACCGATTAAATCCATAACCGCTCTACTCGAATCGTTCTCACTTTAACAAACGTCTAGTGGCGGGCAGAATCGAATGTTTACAACAATCGAATACTCTAGAAAATCGAAACCTTCATCCGAGAGCAAGGTCTCGAATACTGTAATCACAATGGTTTCGAAATCAGCCTCTTCATAAGCAAGTTCTCGGATACGTTTTCGTCACTCGAGAGACGTTCTCAGTTCTCGAATACTGCGCTAATCGAAATCAGCTTGTATTCATTAGCAAGTTCTTGGATGCTACGCAATCGCTACTCGAGTGATGCTCGTGGTTCTCGCCATGGTTGATCTCGAACGAGGCATGTAATTCTTTTTTTTTTTTTTTTTTTAATGATTTATAGATCGATCAGCGCATGTGCGCTCTACAGATCATTGATTTTAGACATTATTTACATGCATGATACTGAATAACATTGAAATGAGGTAAGCCCCTCATAAGTAGGAACATTTTTTTGTTTTTATTTTACAGAAAGTCTTGCTGTGAGAGCTGGTCCAGTGGTAGGCGACTCTTGATGCGAGTTGGATAGCTAGATTTTCTGCCAAGAGAATAGTGAATGGCTCCTGAGACGTCTTTTAGCTTGCTGTAAAACTGTTCGGCTTGTGAAGAAATTGACTGTTGAATGATGCTGATTCCAGTTTCTCTATGTAGTTGACTATTTCTGACAAACCATGGTGCATTCGTTGAGATTCGCAATATTTTGTTTTGAAATGTCTGGATACGTTTGATTTCAGAAGGACTAGTTCCTCCCCAAACTGGACAAGCGTATAGTAGCAGTGGTCTTAATAGAGTCGTGTAAAGTAGTGTGCAGTTTTTTAGTTTGAGTGAAGATCTTTTGTTGAGGAAGGGGTAGAGTTTTGCCAGTCTTGCTCGGGCTAGTTTAAGTTTGTTGCTTATATGTGGTTTCCATGTGAGTCGTCGATCCAGGAGTACACCGAGATATTTCACTGTTTCTGTATTAGTTTTCCAGGGTATCTGTTTCGCTGGGAGCGTTACTGGTGGTGGATAGTTTTGTCTGCATAGTGTAAAGACCATTGCTTCACATTTTTGCTGATTGAGCGAAATACGCCAGTTGTCTAGCCAGGGTATAATTAAGTTTAAGGCCTCTTAAAGGTGATTTCTGGCGGTGTGGATATTGCGATGTGTTGAGAAGATTGCAGTATCGTCCGCATACATAGCGATTTGAGCTGTAGGCGTTGCAGTCATATCAGAGGTGTACAGGTTGAACAGAACTGGTCCCAAGATAGATCCTTGAGGAACTCCGGCTGTTATAGGTTTTGCAGAAGAGTGACAACTACCTATGCGGACTGAGAATGTTCGTTGTGACAGAAAGGAGGAAATTATTTTATAGAGGTAGTCTGGAATGCCGTTGATGAACAGTTTGTATAGAAGACCCTGATGCCAAACCCTGTCGAATGCCTGAGTGAAGTCAAGGAAAGCTGCAGTTGTGTGTTCTTTCTTCTCGAAGCCTTGTGCCACTTGCTCTGTAATCCGGAGAATTTGATGGGTGGTTGAATGTTTACGACGAAAACCGAATTGAAAGGGAGGTAATACTGATGCTTCATTGAGAAATTTTGTTAAACGCTTCAGTATAATCTTTTCATGCACTTTAGACAGAGTTGGTAGCAGACTTATAGGACGATAATTGTTTGGGTCTGAGGAGCTTTTCCCAGGTTTATGAATAACAATAATTATAGCGTGTTTCCAGATTCTGGGGAAGTAGCCATACGTATCAAACTATTGAAGAGTGAGGCTAGAATAGCAAGTGCTTTGCGAGTCAGATGTTTTAATACAAAATTTGGAATTAGGTCATGACCAGGCGATTTTCTTGCTGGTAGTTGCAGGATTATGAACAAGATTTCTTTTGGCGAAGTGAAGTCAATGGGAAGTGGAGCAGTGGTATAAGAACCAGGAAAACGTTCAATTTCGTGGTTGAATTCTTCGTTTATCACTGGGTTTGGGCTGAAGATACATTGTAGAGTATTTGCGAATAGTTCCGACTTCTCAAAGTCGGTTATGTAGTGTTTTCCATCTTGTATTAAAGGTGGAATAAGCGCCGGTTCTTTTAATATTCTTTTGGTTTCTTTCCACAAGGATGAATCTTCTGGTGAAATGCTGGAGAGGTGCCGTTGGTAAGTCGAGTACCGGTACTCATCCATTTATTTTTTTACCTTTCTTGTGAGTTGGTTCAAGCGATGAAGTTGCCAGGTTTCTCTGTACTTCTGCCAAAGCCGGCGCATTTTGTGTTTTTCTTTCAAGAGAGATCTGATGTTAGAGGGCAAAGTTTCGTGATAGGGTTTTCTTTGTTGCTGAGGTCTAGCTGGAGCTGTGGATTTGTCTATGGCTGAAGTTATGACTTTTGTGAACTGAAGAATTTGTGCTTCTGCATCACTGTGACTTTTCAGGTTGCACGCAGGTTTTAGCTCGTTATCAATTACAGGTTGGAAGGTTTCCCAATGTATGAAACCTCTGCTGAGTCTCCTAGTGGACTGTGGACGTAAAATCAGATTGTTGTCAAATGATATCAAGACTGGGGAGTGGTCCGAAGCCATGGTGGGAAAGCCTAATACATTTTTGTAAAGTACTATGTCTAGTATGTCAGGTGCTACATTTTGCCTAAAGAAAGTAGGACCAGGTGGGGCTAAGATGTTAACTGCATTGCGTTCAGCTGCTGTTAATAGTCGTCTTCCGTTTGGAGTTGTCACACGGTATCCCCATGTTTCATGCTTACTATTTAGATCTCCCACGAGAAGGGTTGGCACTGTGTCAGAGAATATAGTAGTAATATCCTGGTCATTGAGGCAGAGTCCTGGTGGCTTGTATGCTGAGATTATTGTCGTTTTAGTGGAGTTTTGCATGGATATTTGAACTGCGCAAGCTTCGAGGCTAGTTAGTTGGGGTAGTAGGACCGAGTAGTGGTGTATTTCCTTTCGAATGAAGATGGCCACTCCACCCGAGGCGACGAGAGCTTCGCGATCGGACCTATACGCTGCATAACCAGGTACTGAAAACTTTTCCTGTGGTGCTAGATGAGTCTCAGTGACGCAAGCTACTGCGACATTGTGTCTTGAGATGAATTCCAGAAAGACTTCCCGCTTGGCTTTGATTCCGTTAGCGTTCCACTTTAGTATAGTTAGTTGAGAGAATGTATATACTTGATTTTTAGTGGCCATTAGCAAACAAACTTGCAAAAAGCTGTAATAAAAAGGATTTGATTTTTGGTAGATATAGTGCTAGAAAATTAATAGCTAGCTGAATAAGATTTCCAGTGTCATCGGAGGAAGAAGCAGAAGAAGAATTTTGTGCAAATGCTTGCTGAGTGGAATGTTGGTAACTTTTATCTTCTGGAGGAACTGAGCGTGGCCACTGAGGAGTTTCAGGAGCAGAACAAGAAGAAGTTGGTGTCAGCTTTGGAAAATTCTCCAGGTTTAGCTTTGGTGGTGTAGGTGTTTTTACAGGTTCGGTTACAGTTGCATTGGATTTATTTTTTAATTCCAAGTAAATACGACAACCTCTAAAATTTGCCGGATGAGCTTCTCCGCAGTTCACGCAGGAGGGCTGAGTATCTTTGTGTTTTGGGCGTTCAGAGAAATGATGGTTAGAGGGACACTTTACACATCGAGGTGCAAGTCGACAGAAGTTTTTAGTATGCCCATAGCGCTGGCATCGTGTGCATTGTGGGATGCTTGTGGGTTTCTTACGGTATTCAACTTTTATTAAAGCATGGTGAATGTGTTTGACTTCAAAGATCTTCTTTCCTTGTTCATTGTTTTCTAATTCAACAGCGCATAGCGGCATAGGTTGACGATCTTTGTAAAAGAGTCTTGTAACTTTTATCACTGGTAACTTCAGAGTGGTTAATTCTGTGGTTATGTCGTCGTTTGTAAGAGAGTAGGGAACATTTCTCAAGATAACTTCAAGTCTTTTGAAATTTGGATCACGGAAGGTGTGAAAAGGGAGCTTTGATTCTTCCAGGAATTTTGTAAGGGCTCGGAAGTCATTGACTGAAGTTGTATTTATTTTAAGGACTTTATTTTGCTGTTGTGTTGAGTAGTCATCTTTTACAATAGTACCTATGTCTCGGATAATCTGCTGGTAGTTGTTCACTTCATGGAGAAAAATGGGTGGGATCCTGGTTTTAGAGGCTGTAGTAAAATTTACTTCAGCGACTGTGTCATTAGCTTCCTCCATTGTTTCCAAAGGGGAAAATTTATTGTGTATGGAGGTTAAGTCCACAATATATTTAGAGTTTACAGCTGAGGCTGAAGTTATATGCTTTTTGTTAGGAGTGAAAAACCCGTCACTTGACATGGAGGCATTACCTTGATTGAGATCTTCAAGCGGGCGTTTATGAACCAGCTTGGGTGTTTGTAAGATTGAACGAGATGTAGTACAAATTTCCACAGGATTAATAGAATGTGAATCTGAGAATGTTTGTTCTTGTTGATTAGATTGCATGGTGTTGGCAACCAGACAAAAGACAGTCTACTTTGCAGACAAATGACGATCTGCTTTGCAGACAACTGACGATCTGCTTCTTTAACAAAAGGCAATTCTGAAGAGAGCTAACCAAATGAAATTAAATATATAATAAATAATGCGTTATGTACAACGCATGGAATTCCTAACATTTACACTGCTTGTTAAAGGTTTGGGGAAAACTTCTATAAGCGAAATTACCTACAGGTTTAGCTGGTTGTGAAATATTGCACTTTTTAATAACACAAAAATAACACTATTAAAAGCCGTGCTCACCGCCTCCTATCGTTCAGTGAACTCAGGCATGTAATTTAAATGATGGACAAAAATATGACATGTTATTCCTAAAATGTTGAAGTTTCTATTCAAGATTATCGTGACTGAAACGTTATGCACTTTCATTCATAACCGTTTCTTCCATTAACTTGAATACAATGTTTTTATTTATTTATTTTTTGTACAGTTAACGATTTCCAATATATTCCTTGCTATAGGTTTAAAATTTAACTGTTAGTTTTCTCAAACAGGTAGTCGTCATCCGTGTTTATTTTGTTTTACTCATAGCCATGCAAAGATAATCGAATTTCAAAGTCAATCGCATAGCGACAGCTTTTAAAATATTTGACTATGGCTTTAGCCTAGTATATTCCCTTATTTCCCTTTTACTTACAAGGAAATACGTAATAAGACATATCTGCTAAAATTTATCCGGACAAGCACGAAGTAATTAAAGAGTAATATTTTGTAAGAAAATTTTGTTTGCAGGTAGAGAAAGTCATGTGAAAGAATCACATCAGAATTTGTGCTCTTTTGTTTGGTGTTTACAGCCCCCTTTAATTTGTATGGTTACATCAGGGCCTTGACTGGTAAAACAACTGCAGGTGTCTTTCTCGCTGGGCTGTAGGCTTTCTTATTGTTTTTACTTTCTCTACACGTGCTATGTACATACATAGTGTATAGTGAAAGTGTTGTATTCCACCCAAAAATTCGATATCGAGATTTCACCGGAAATATATGCTTTGCTGTCCTCTGAGTCGAAAAATATTTTTAGAAAAAGGTCCGCGCGCGTTTCTGTGAGGGGGGGGGGAGTGACAGCATAGCTCAAAAACGAAAAGACCGTAAAATACCAAACTCGGTATTTAAGTTTGGTGTCTTCCAATGATGCGACATGAAACATTTTCACGAAAATCCCCCAACCCCAGCTATCCTTTACATGAAACATTTTTCGAAAATAATGATTTTCTCAAAAATGGCTCTAACGATTTTGATTAAAATATCGCGTATTAAAGATATTTACATGACAGATAAAATGTATATTTTGAATTTTTGGGATTAACCTCTGAAGAGCTCTTTATTCTGCATGAGTTTTGCAGAATTTTGCACAACGGGTAAACCGTAAGAGATGGACAAAAATTTACTATAAATATGTAGATCTGGTTAAAAACATAAGCTGACCATTTTCAAGATATTCCTTGTTTTTGGTTTCAGTTTTAAAATACCTAACTTTTCTCAAACTGGACCATCCAAAGCGAACCGCGTCATTCGTTCACATAACGACCAGCTATTAAAATTTGTATTATTATTTTAGCCTAGCGTATTTCCTTATTTCCCTTCTTACAAGGAAGCGAGTAATAGAACCACTTCTGCTAATGTGTTTCTCGATTACCATAATGTAAAAGATGAATAATCTTTTGAAAGAAAGTTTTGTGTATGGAACAGCTAGAGAAAGTCATGAGAATGGAACACTTTTTTTTTTTTTTTTTTCAGTTTTAAAATACTATAAAAATGCACACACATTCACTCCCACATGCATACTTCCGACTCTGTTAGGTTAAAGAAAAATTCCTGCCCCAGCTGGGAATCAAACCCAGAACCTCTGGGTTGAGAAGACAGAATGCAATCGTTTAGTTCCAATTTCTAATATTGTTCGTTCGTTGCCCTAACCGATCGCACATTCCGTTATAACACGAAATAAAATTAAAATATTATGATCGCGTATATGTATGGGAATCGTTGGTTAGCTTTGAGATGATAAGAAGTTCATAGCTTTACTTGATAGCATATTCTCATATTCTATTCTGGCCAGCTGATTATCAGATAGTTATCTATGATTATCAGCGTGCTCACCCCTCTCCCCGCTCTTCCCCTACACGATCCAAGCGCTAGAATGACCTGTAAGTAAAAGCACCAATCAGATATGAGATCTCGATTCTCGGTGCACCTGCACATATCCGAGGCCCGAGTACGGGATTCGAATACAGTATTCAGGGCATATTCAAACGAGAACTCATGCGAGTGAAGGATTCGAATACAACTGAATACAACAATCAGAATTCGAGAACTTCCAAGAATCGAATACATCGACATTTTGCATTCGAATACTCCCATCACTGTAAAGGGTATACGTTCGTCTGTTTTTATGATAATATAAGATTACCTCATTTCAATACTTGGATTCGATCAGTTTGTAAACACTACTCTCTGTCCGTGTGTTCCTATATTGTCTACCACATCAAATATCTGAAGCAGGGAAAGCGTAATAGATGATTAAAGCATTGCTTTCAAGAAGAATTGGGGTAATTGTGTGCCTTTTTGGCACAGCCCCAATGTTTTTCAATTCGAAACTTGTATGGTATGTACCATATTTATAGGAATATTTATTAGTTGTCCCTGTATTCAGAAACTCTGCTCTACACTTTTAATTTATATTATAAGAAGGCTATCTGATATTTATTAATGAGGTTAAACGTTTCATTTAATAACAAGATTGCTATTGATCAGTCACCTGCTTTATGTTGTTGGTCACAATTAATTTGATTACTTGAATGGCATTAACACAAGATCGAAACAAGGGGTTGTTGAAGCTTCTTGCAATATACACTATATTTAAGCAGCACTATACTTATTTAGAATAATACTGGCATAATCTGTGGTACCTCTGAGGTCCTGTGTGAATTTATAAACACAATCACTGTCAATCTATTAATAGGGCTATTTTCTAAGTGTATTAGCAAAATTATTTCACACCAAATTTCATTATAAAGTTCGGCCTTTAACCATACTTAATAGCTTGGCTACTAGCTAGCTGTAATGACAAGCTTATAAAATAAATCTTAATCAATAGTGAGCTGTTTGCATCCCCACTTCCTAGCACAGTTTAAAATCTTAATTTCATTACCCCGTTGTCAATGTTGTGGATGACAAATGCATTAATTAACCAGGAGTAGAATTTCAAAATGTATATTAATTACAATGACAAACTTATTCCTGAAAATAAAAGGGAGTAAAAAAATTATTTATAAACTGCTGACAATAGCACTCTGCATACAAAATTCTAAATTTGTCACATTTCTAGAATTTTTGCCCTTAATATTATCAAGACAAATTATGAAGTATTGTTAGAAAATAGGTGTTGAATTTAAAAGCATAATATCAATAATTTGTTGTAGTACTAATATTCTACATGGAAATTGTATTTGAACTGCATAAAATCTTTTGTGTGTTCCAGGGGATCAGAAATTAATTCTACCCATAGTGACTCAGATGATAATGAAAGGATGTTGTTTGACTTTACTAAACTTTCTACGGTTGATGACTGGGTGGAGCAATCTGATGTCGTTAGACAAGTTGGAATGTCCAAAGCAGTACTAACTTTGCAGAAAACACAGATTTTCAAGCGAGCGATATTCTTTACACTGTTGAACCCCCAGCCAAATGGTGCTGGTTTTGCTGGAGTACGCACATGGACTACTTTAAATCTGCAGAACTTCACTAAATTAGAGATGAAAGTTCGTGGGCAGGGAAACAATTCTGGCTACAAAGTTGTTCTAAGGCATAAAGGACTCGATGAGGAGCCCAATCCAACATATGAACAAATGTTTCAGGTATGCAGATAATATGGCGTTTAGTAGAGACACAAACTAATTCCGTTTTCGGTAATTATAGAGAACTTGGGTCCCTCTAGAAATTAAACTAATTGTGGTTTGACTGTAAGTTTGGTTTATACTTGTTACGTTTTCACCAATTTTTTTTATCGGAAAAGCTCCATAATTAAGTTAAACGCTAATTTATTACGTGCGCATAGCGATCCTTTTTTGTGAATATTTATGAAGTATGCTGCCTAGAAGGAGTAGAATATAAATAAAGAAGTCTTGTAGTACTTTTGCAATGTAAATATATAATAATACTACACACTAAAGTGCCTATAAACTGAGTTTCATTGTCGGCGGCAGGTGAACAGTGTTGTGGAGTGCAACATCGGCATATGTCGCTAGACGCTGTGCTGATGTATGACAAGTATGTTTCACATAGATACAGCTGTTCAGTGAATTTTATTATGCAGAACTTCGGCCACTCTAAAATCGAATGAAACCAAGTGCAATTGATTGACTTTGTATTTGTGATGACAATTTCAAAGCCTGTGGATTTCAAATTTAGCGCAAGGATAGGTTCCAATCCGTTTAGGTTAGTGTATGTATATAAATTTATGTTTCTAATTTTATATCGTGGTAGTACCTCATTAGCGATATTTCCAACAACTCCTAACAGCGCAATGGATACAACATTAGTTTTTTAAACCATTTCCCCAACCATAATCCCTCTCTAACCACACCGGTCCCATTAGAGTGTAAACTGGCATAAGTCACAGCGGAGAGAGTTAGCAGCCCAACTTGTAAATAATTACCCCGTTTTCTTAAAGTGTTTCTTATTATGACAAATTATTATCACTATTCTGCAGTAAATGTCACATCATATAATAAATGCAGAAATCAGAAATACCTACCTAGTTATATACTGCAAGTGGTGGTGGTGGTTTGAAACTAATTTCTTCCTGTTTATTTATGAGGTGTGTTCAAAAAGAAACCAAACTTTTGCTATGACATGTTTATTGTACAACACTTTAAGCACTGCCCCCACCAAAATAATACACTCTCCCGGCAATTCACTTCTGGAATGCCTTGGTGAAATGTGGCTCAACAAGAATGCAATGTATTGCTAGATAGCTGCAGAAAAGGAACAACATGAGCTGGTGCATTGTCATGATGCAAAAGCTAATTCTTTTTTTCCCATAGTTCATTGTGCACAGCAAGCCTCATGTGACCTAGTATTCCCAAGTAGACTTCCTTGTTTACCATCTCACAGCATGGTACAAATTCATGATGCACAATGCCTTTACGTAATCAAAACCAATATCATATTGATCATACAGTCCTCCATATGCTTGGCTAAGCAATTGCAATGTATCTGTGAAAGTTTTGTCAAGTTTGTAGCAAAATTACACATACACATTCTTCAGGCTCTTTGATTGGCACTTTGGCACTAGCCCAACAAGCAATTTGTGCACATGCTCACTCCAGCTGTGGCTTGCTTACTAACTGCCAGAGCAAAATGCAACAAACACCAATTTGTTGTTTAAACTTGCCCCTATTTGTGCTCAGTAGCCACAGTAGCCTCTGTTGGTTGGCATACAATTTAAAAGTTTGTTTTTAATTTCTCTACACATACTATGTACATAGTGTATAGAGAAGGTACTGCACTCCACCCAAAAATTTGATACAGAGATGGAACTATATGTTTTAGGGTACCCTGTATCCAAAAAAAGCATTTTCAGAAAAAGGTCCACCTGTGTGTCAGTGTGTCTGTGAACACGATAACTCAAAAAGGAAAAGTCGGTAAAATACCAAACTTGGTATTTAAGTTCAGTATCTTTCAAGGATGCGACACAAAGATTTTCAAGAAAATCCCCCCCCCCCCAACTACCCTTTACATGGAAAAAAAATAGAAAATGTTGATTTTCTCAAAAATTGCTCAAACGATTTTCATTAAAATGTCTTATAATTAAGATATTTGCATTCCAAATAAAATGTATATCTTCAATTTTCTGGGAATAGCCTCTACAGATATGTTTATTTTGGATGAATTTTGTGGAATTTTGCATAACTGGTAAACCATAAGAGATTGGAAAACACTTACTGAACAAAAAATATAGCTCTCATTAAAACACACAATTTATGTTATATACATTTTTTTCGTGGGGTTGACCGTTTTTGAGATATTCCTTATTATTAGTTTCAGCTTTAAAATGCTTTTACTTTTCTCATAAAGGAATTTGTTCAATTTCTGTGCATACCACCAAAGGTACTTCAATCACATAGCAACCAGCTTTTAAAATAATTGCCTATCGATTTAGCTTATTCTTCTATTTACTTAATGCTAGTCAAGAAAACGTTAACAAAGCATCTTATTACTTGCTTCCTTGTAAGTAAAAGGGAAATAAGGGAGTTGCATAGGCTTAAGTATTAGTCAAAAGCAGTTGCTATGTGACTAAAGTTCCTTTGTTTCTATGGACAGGAGTAGACAAATTCCCGTATGAGAAAAGTATAAGTTTTTTAAAGCTGAAACCAACAAAATGGAATATCTCAAACACACACCAAAAAAATGTATATAACATAAATTGTGTGTTTTAACAAGCTGTACATTTTCTGTTAAGTAAGTTTTACTCTCTCTTACGGTTTGCCAGTTATTCAAAATTCCATAAAATGGCTATTTCCAAAAAATTCAAGGTTTACGTTTTATTTGTCAGGTAAATATCTTTAATACATGATGTTTTAATCAAAATCATTAGAGCCATTTTTGAGAAAATAAAGTTTTCGAAAATTTTTTCCATGTAAAGAGTAGTTGGGGGTGGGGGAAAGATACTGAACTTAAATACCAAGTTTGATATTTAACAGACTTTTAGTTTTTGACACACGTACGCGCACACACACACACTCACTCACACTCTCTCTCTCTCTCTTTTTTTTTTTCTTTTTTTTTTTTTTTTTCCAAAAATGCTTTTTTTGGATTCAGTATGTATTTTACTGTTGAAATCTCGGTTTGAAAATTTTGGATGCAATGTAATACCTGCTCTTTACACTATATATATAGTATGTGTAGAGAAAGTAAAAGAATTGAGGAAATGTGCATCACCAAGAAAGTCTCTCTAGGAGCTAGCACAGCAATCAGGATTGAGCTATGGGTCCGCACAAAAGAATAAAGTATGTAAATCTAATCCCCAAAATTTACAAGAACCACAAAATAATAAACAGGAACAAATAACCAACATGTCCCAAGAAGAATTGCAAAACTTTTTTAATACTCTGTTGAGATGCTACAATGTCAGTCTTCGAGCACAAGGAAAACATGAAAAGGCAAGCAATATAAGCAACATTCAATATTGTAATTTGTGAAATGCCTAATAATGGTTCTAGTTGACTTGTCCATTCACGTATTCACATTTTGATGCATAAGATGGTACATGCGGGGAAAAAGTGTTGGGAGTGAAGTGGTTGACAACCATGACCAGGTGCTGCTAAAATCGTGGCTGCTTAATTTGATGACCCTGTACAATAGGCAAGATGGGTGTAGAAAAACTGATAATAGACATGTGTTTAAGCCATAGATTGGGAACTGGCACTCATCAAGGACAGGATGCCTTTCTCTGCCATTAAGTCTTGTATCATCTATGCTTATTCAAACAGATTAACTTAAAGGGTGGTAGTTCACTGACTTGTTTTGCACTCGCAAGAAAGTGGAGTGAGATTATCATGATTTTTCTCCTCCACTGTCAGTTCCTGGCCCTTGGTTTAGGCTGCATATGTTTGGTGACAGTATCACATATGTATTTAATAACCTTGAGCCAGCGGCGGCAGCTCTGTAGGAGCACAAGAGCACGTGAACCTCCATTATTTCTTAGTAAATCTCCTTTTCTCTTTCAGGAAACATTTAATAAAATGTGCTATCCGGTGTCACTTGTTTAAATATACAGCGCTCTGCTCTCTTCAGATTGAATACAGCCGAGAACCTGAGTATGTGGCAACAACACTTGTAGCACAGGCCTCGTGTGGTAGCGTATAACTAACGTTTAGCAGCTCTGCGCTTGTGCGGGCAACAAAACAGCTTGGAGTTTTACAGCCAGAAATGAGCACAATGCGACCGTGCACATTAACACCTCCAGGGTTCTGTTTATCAGTGGGAGGTGCTGCTATCTTTGAGATTTAGTTGAAACTATCCGGAAGAGCAACTGCAGTCTTTGTGAGATGCTCTATTTTTCTTAGTAATTTGCATTTTATTCGAGAGTTAAGCTAAAGCAGTTCATAACAGAAAACAACCTCAACAAAGAAACTTTTCCACAACTAACCGAATTACTGAAGATTGTTATCATTACGATCATGACTAATTTTCAGAACCAGAAAGATGCTTTTCCACACTGAAAAGAATTAAAACCTTTACTAGGAATACGATGGATGAAGACCGACTTTCAGCACCGGCAATGCTTGCTATTGAGAAGAAACTGGTCAACAGCATAAAATACTTTAATCACATAGTGATAGAAAAGATTGCACATTTGAAAAACCAGCGCGTGGAATTTCTGTAGAAATAAATTTGGTGTCAATTGCGTAATTCAAACAATGTAAATATTATTCACTGCAAATACCATTCCTCACATGAACTGCATCAAAGGACTTTACCCCTTCATCACCTCATATTGCTGTTAACTCTTGGAGACTAAGAAATTCAAAATTTTTACAATACTGGGTGGGTGAGGATTTGTATAACAAATTTATTGTTCTTCTTATTAGGCACTATCATTGTTTCTAATATTACTGAATTTGATGTAGCGGTGACGGCGGTAGCAGTAGCGGCTGTGGCGGTGGTAAATTGCTGATTTTGTGAACACCTAAACTTTTAATCCACGAGCCGCCACTACCTTGAGCATTGCTGTGGGATCTTGTGAGATGGGGCTAACAAGTAATAAAACCATTTCTGCTAATGCTCCTCAGTTACATAAATGCATACTGTCTGTCCACAAGCTTGGGGGAGTGAAAGGTAGATGAGAGCCTGTCTTGTGAATATTTGTAAAATCTCTGCTATTGAAAACTTGTGACAGTGTTATGATTAAATAAAAAACAAAAGAATTTGAGTCGGTTTTTGTATGGCTGTTTTTCTTCATCAGGTAAAAAATCTGATGTCTACCATTCACATGATTTTCTCTATATCCCTGCAACAAATTATTCTTAAAAAGCTTATACTTCTATTAACTTCATGCTAATCAGTAAAATATTAGCAAAAATAGCCATATTACTTGCTTCCTTGTAAGTAGAGGTGAAATAAGGGAGTACCATAGGTTAAAGTGATAATCAAAAGCTGGTTGCTATGTCACTGAAGTTCCTTTGTTTGTATGGACAGCAGTTGACAAATTCCTGTATGAGAAATGTATGTTTTTCATAGCAGAAACCAAAAATGGAACGTCACAAAAATGATGAACTCCACGAAAAAATGTATATAACATAAACTGTGTGTTTTAACATGCTCTACATTTTTTGTGTAGTAAGTTTTTGTCCATCTCTTACGGTTTAGCAGTTATTCAAAATTTGGTAAAATTCATCCAGAATAATCTACTTTTCAGAGGCTACTCCCAGAAAATTCAAGATATACATTTTATTTGTCAGGTAAATATCTTTAATATACGAAATTTTAATCAAAATCGTTAGAGCCATTTTTGAGAAAATCAAAATTTTCGAAAAAAGTTCCATGTAAAGGGTAGTTGGAGTGGGGGGATTTTTCTCAAAATCTTCATGTCGCATCCCTGAAAGATACTAAACTTAAATACCAAGTTTGGTATTTTACCTACTTTTCGTTTTTGAGTTATCATGTTCACAGACACACACACAGACTTTTTTCTGAAAATGCTTTTTTTTAGATAAAGGGGACCCTAAAACATATATTTCTGGTGAAATCTCAGTATCAAATTTTTTGGTGGAGTGCAATACATTCTTTATACACTATGTACATAGTGCCTATATAGAGAAAGTAAAAAAATCAGGACAAGAATATAAAACTGTTAAAACCAGCATATAAACTCGCAGAATTAGATGTCTGGAAGAAGATCGACATCTGAAGAAAAAAAGCTATATCGTGAATTTTGATTTACCACTTTTGGAAGTTCATAGATCCAGCAACAGATGCCTCTACATGTGATACACCACCAGCCTCATCGTTGGATACCAACAAAGCAAGATTTAGTCGGAATTAAGGGTTGAAAATGGTAACAAGTGTTCCCAAAACTGGTCCCAGAAAATAAAAATAAGTGATTTTTGTGTTACAAAAACAAATCAAATTCTTTTGTTTTTTATTATTGTTGTTTTTGTTACTGTTCTAATGCTGCAGCAGTTACTTGTGTTGCCAACCTTCTCAGATTTTGTAAATGCTGTCGGTTCTCATACTCAGGTTATTTCTCAGTTTCAGTTATAACATCTTAGAATAAACATTAAAACTGAGTATCTGTCCAAGTAAACAATCTAATGTGTTCCATTGAGGTGATTTTCTCTACCTGCTCTGCAAACAAACTATTCTTACAAAACGTAATTCTTCTATCCGCTTCATGCTAATTGAGATAAAGTTTAGCATAAATGGCCTTATTACTTAGCTCCTTATTAATAGAAGGGAAATAAGAGAATACACTAGGCTAAAGTAATAGTCAAATCTTTTATGAGCTGGTTCTTATGTGAAATTCTGTTCTTTTCAACTTCTCATTTGAGAGAAGTACAAGTATTGGAAAATTTAAATCAATAATAAGAAATATCTTGGAAATGGTTAATTGGACAAAAATATATATGTGTGCTTTAGCAAGCTCTACATTTTCATAATAAAATTTTGTCTACCTCTTACAGTTTATCAATTATGCAAAATTCATCCAATATAAAGAGGACTTAGATGCTATTCCCAGAAAATTCAAGATATACATTTCATTTGTTGTGAAAATATCTTAAACACATTATGGTATTTGAATTAAAAGCATTAGAGCTATTTCAGGAGAAAATCTAAATTTTCAAAAAATATTTCATGTAAAAGGAAGTTTGGGGTGCAGGGATACACCGGAAAATCTTTGTGTTGCATCCTTGGAAGATGCTGAACTTATCAAGTTTAGTGTTTACCAGACTTTTCATTTTTGAGTCATGCTGTTCACCCACTTATACAAACCCTTTCTTAAAAATGCTTTTTCTGGGATTCAGGGGACCCCAAAATGTGTATTTACCATGGAATCTTGGTATCAAATCTTCTCTAACTACTGTGTATGTGATAAAGTAAAAGAATATGTCTATTCTGCTAACAAACTATTGTTACAAAAGATTACTCTTTTAACTACTTCATGTTAATCAAGATAAACATTAGCAGAAATGGTCTTATTACTGTTTTCTTGTAAGCAGATGGGAAATAACGGAGTACACTAGGATAAAACGATAGTCAAATCTTGTAAAAGTTGTGCTATGTGATTTACTTTGAAATTTGGTTCTCTTTGCACGACCAGGAGTAAAACAAAAGAAAAATGATTGTGACTTCCTGTTTGTGAAATGGCTAAGTATTTTAAAATTGAAACCTATAACATGGAATATGTTGGAAATTCTTAACTCTACAACAATAAAAAAGTCTATATGGCCTCAATTGTGTGTTTTAAGGTTTTGTTTACCTCTTATGCAAGAGTCATTCAGAGTGACGAGGGCTTCAGAGGCTATGCCCATTAAATTCAAAATATACATTTTATTTGACATGTATTTGCCTTTAATGTACAATATTTTAATCAAAATTATTAAAGCTATTTTTGAGAAAATCAAAATTATTGAAAATTTTTCCATGTAAAGGGTATTTAGAAGTGGTGAGTACTTTCTTAAAAACTATGCCATATCCTTGGAAGATGTTGAACTTATATATATCCAATTTGGTATTTAAGTGAGTTATTCTGTTCATGGACACACACAATATTGATGCTTGATGTTTTGTGACAGCAAGGTTACAGTATATGGAAACTATGCATAATATATCTTAAGATACCACAGATAAAGTGTGTAAATGAGTGAAATGAAATGGCGTTTTATTTATGAACCTCTTTTTAACTGCTGTGGTTCTCAGCATTCCTTTCTATACTGAGCGTGAAAAACTGCTTAATTTTGCTTAGAGGCCTCTCTCTCAGACTTGAGGTTCTTTTACATGCCATAAATTTATGACATGGGTCCCACAGCTTTACTTCCCTTCCGTAGGAAGCCATGCTAAGGATTTTTACGCCCGAAAAAATTCATCGTCCTCCTCTAGGTTTGAACCCATGACCTTGAGTATATGAAATTAGCACCACAGAGGGCAACTGTAAATGAGCAAGAAAAATTATAATATTTCATACATGGTAACAGAAAGATGCATGTGGCGTATTATAAAGAAATTTAGAAAGGAATAATGCATAAATAAGGTTCATCTGTAGTAGATCTAAATTTTCCACCATGTTAGTGGAACTATTATTCAGTTTCTAGCATTTTGTGATCTCTGATAGCATGAGAAAGCAGCATACTTAAATATATTCAGTTTAAGTGAAGTAGTGTGATAAATCAACTCAAAAATAATTTCTAATTATTATAGCCTTCACTTATACTAATTTCTTCAATTTAAAACTGATACTTAGAAATTGTATAAATAGCAGAAACCTTAAAATCCATTTCTGCTCTCTCTCTCTTTGTGTGTGTGCGTGTGTGAGAGTGGGGAGGGGGGGGGGAAATGAAAAGTCTGTTAAATACCAAATTTGGAAGTTTGTAAACAGTGTTGTTACATTTATTTATTTGACGAGATGAGAATTACACTAGCAGATTAGTTAACGTGTCACTTCTAACAAATGAATACAAGGCAGAATACTACAAGATAATCAAAATTGCAAATAAAAATGGCTTCCCAAGATCCCTAGTAGATCTAAAAAATAAAACTAGCCAAAAAGAAGAAATTCCTAAAAGAAACAACCACTCTCTCGGCAATAGAACAAAAGATGAGGTTCAAGAAATTCACGTACCACCCATGGGCATTTGACAAGTTTCAAAACATTTTCAAAAAATACAACATTCAGTATGCACCAGTAAACCGTCACAGTATACAAAGTGAATTAAGATGTCATCCCAGCAAAGAAAAAATCGGGCATATACAAAATGGAATGCAAGGATTATAATCAGATTTATATTGGAAGAACAAAAAGAAATCTAGAAAAGATCCAAAGAACACTTCACAAACATAAATCAAAAACAATTGGAAAAATCAGCAGTTGCCACCCACTTTTGGACAAAACACCACAATATAAATTCAGAACCAAAATTTCTGAAACACAAAACAGGAAAACAATAGCTGGCCACATAGGAACATATCTTCGTTGTAAAAAAATAGAAACAGGGTTTTCAATTTCAACATTCCACAGAAGGATATGTTTATCAAGTTCATTGAACCATCAACATCGCCAGTTTCACTGCAAGGAATAGTCAATGTCTTGGTTGAAAATGAAGGAAACTAGTCCTTCGACACATGTTCTGGCAAAAATCCCAACTAAGTGTTGTTTAGTGTAATTAATCAACTCATCAAATAAACCAAACTTGATATATAGGTTCATATGGAAAAGGCATTATTTATGGACGCTCTCAGCGTCCCATTCTATACTGGGCGTGAAAGATCGCTTAATTTTGCTCAGAGGCCTCTCTTATCAGGCTTGAGGTTCTTTTACATGCCGTAAATCTACGAAACAGGACCAACGGCTTTACTTCCCTTCCGAAGGAAGCCATGCTAAGGATTTTTACACCCGAAAAAAATCCATCGTCCTCCGCCGGGTTTGAACCCGCAACCTTGGGTATAACCATTACACCACGGAGGGCGATATTTAGGTTCAGCATCTCCAGTATTATGACACAAAGATTTTCAAAAACATCCTCTTAACCCGAAACACCCATTACAGGAATTTTTTGAACATTAATAATGATATAATTATTTTCATTCAAACACTGAATGATCAAAACATTTTCGTGACAATTTTTATATCTTGAATTTTCTGGGAATAGTCTCTGAAGTCCTATTTTTTTAGAATTACTTATACATAACTGGTAAACTGCAATGCATAGATAAAATCTTACTATACAAAAAAAATGTAGATCTCATTAAAACACAATTTGTGTGAGATACATTTCTTTTGTAAGAAGTTTGGTTTAAATTTTGCAATACTTATGATTTTCTCAAATGGGAAATCATTATTTCCCCCCCCCCCCATCCTGGTTCATGCAAGGAGAATAAAATTTCAATGCATCATGTAGCAACCCAATCTTAAAAAATTTGATTATCGCTGGTGCATTCCCCTATTCCCATTGTGTCTACAAGAAATATGTAATAATGTTTGTCTAGGTTAATATGAAGTAGATAGAACAATAGGCTTTTGTAAGAATAGTTAGGGAAAGTCATGAGAGTGTGACATCAAAAACTTGTTTATTAATCAGAAAAAGTATAATTAGTGTACTTAGCTTTCCAACACATCTCATTTTATTGTTTCAGGCTCCCATGGACACTTTTGAAGTAGTTCAGCTTCCACTGTCAGATTTCAAACCTTACTACAGAGGACGAGAACTTAATGGCTCGGAGGCAATTCCATTGGATGTGTCAAACATTACTAGCTTTGGTTTGCAGGTGTATGGGGGTGTGTATCTACCAGTCAAACAAGCAGGTGTTTCATCTCTTGAAATAGATTGGATAAAAGCTGCAAAATAGAACTTAGATGATACAAATAAACAATATACCAGGAGGAAGGGAACTTATTGCACTCCTAATAATATGTGCTTCATAGAAGCCTTACAATCATTCTTTCTACACAATGCTATTCGAGATAAACAATAGCAGAATGTTTTTATTAATTTCTTATAAGCAGAAAGGAAATTGCAAATCACTTCTTTGCTTTGACAGGAGTAGAATAAAAGAAAAACAGACACTCCCTGTCTGAGAAACGTACAAGTTCTTTACAATGGAAACTAATACAAAGAATATCTCGAAAATGCTTAACTCCATGAAAAAAATGTATATGACAAATTGTGTACTTTAACGAGATCTACATTTTTGTCTATCTCTTATGGTTTACTAGGTATGCAAAATTCATCCAGAATAAACAGGTCTTTTGAAGCCATTCCCAGAAAATTCAAGATATGCTTTTCATTTATGATAGAAATGGCTTTAATGTATGGTATTTTAATCAAAATCATTAGGGCCATTTTTAAGAAAAACAACATTTTTGAAAATTTTTCCATATAAACGGTAGTTAGGCATGGGGGATTTTCTTGAAAATCTTTGTGTCGCATCCTTGGAAGATACCAAACTTAAATACTAAGTTTGGTATTTAACCGTCTTCGTTTTTTGTGCTATGCTGTCCACAGACACACACACAGAGACCTTTTTCTGAAAATGCTTTTTATGGATTCAGGGGGTCCTAAAACATGTATTTCCAGTGAAATCTCGGTATTGAATTTTTGGGTGGAATACTATACCTTCCCTATCACTATGTACATTGTACATCAGGGCTAGAGAAAGTAAAAATCTAATGCCATTTTGTTCTTTGATCAGCCAATTTTGAAAAAAATTAATGGTTTTTGTTCCAAATTGGATGCGCAATTCCACAAGAATGTACAAAGATAATAGTTTGATACTTGTAAAATGTGTAGAATAATGTATTTCTGGCATTAGTTTCGGTAGGAATTATGGAACATCACACAAGGTTTTAAAATAACTAAAGGAATATTCCAAGCAACTTTTTCAGATGTGAAGTAACTTGGCAACGTTGCATTGAGGTAGCTTCTGGATGTAAACACCTTGGTTGCTTGCAAACACGATGCAGGGTGTGCAATGTTTTGGAAGATGATGAGTACTGGCATTCTGATTGACCTACACTGATGTTGATGTACTGACCTAGTACAAGTGACACCCACACAACCTGCAGCATTGCCAGCTTGTGTCTTTTATTTTCGACAAAACTAAAATATCTCTGTAGGAAATGGTCAGATACCAAGATCTATCACTGGTTTAAATTAATGTAATGACTTTCCTTCCACCCGGTAAAATACAAAAGCTACAAATGAAAACAGTTTATGTACAAAACAGATTTTGAAGATACAAGTACATAATGGGATGATTATAAATGCAAATATGTTTAATATTGAGTATGGTTTAATGAACTAATATGAATTTTTACAACATTCATGGAAATAGTAGTATACTTTGTTATTGTCTCTCTAGCCAAATATGTGCTTTTTGTACTAGTCATTCATAATACTTTAGGTTTGGAAATGTATTAAACACTTACAGCCTG
Source organism: Hymenopus coronatus (assembly GCA_030762935.1). Taxonomy (NCBI): domain Eukaryota; kingdom Metazoa; phylum Arthropoda; class Insecta; order Mantodea; family Hymenopodidae; genus Hymenopus; species Hymenopus coronatus. The sequence continues at coordinate 27,895,833 of CM060899.1, read as the reverse complement.
AATAGTAATGCTCAAAGGTTGCTGTCTTACTGCCATTTCATTAAAGAATGTTAAGTTATGTATATTACATGAGATGCCTTGGTGGTGTTGTGTGAGGTTCTCATTTGTAAGATCCTGGGTTCAGTTTCCTTTTGACCAAGCACTCCAACCTTATATATTTTTTTTTTTTTTTTCATGATTTTCCCAGGTCAATAGACAATGATGGGGTGACCTCTGTACTACATGGTAAGGCATGTAACTGTGTAAATCTGTCTTGCAGTTTAGCTGTGGGCTAAAGCATAAAATTGTATTTCATGGCTATGGAGCACATCCATATTCAATCGCAACCATAGATGAGTGAATTTTTAAGCCCTGGATATATGACCAGTGCCGTCTAGGATGCATGATGCTGGCCACATCACCACCTCATATCAATGGATGATTGCCCACCTGTGCTGTGCGTAAGTGGATGTGAAACTGGCAGTTGGATTGAAAGGCCTAAGCCCATCATAAGCTGTAACACCACAGGATTTCTTTTATTATTTATTTTTAACTGTATCTTGATGTCAGAAGCATGACAAACCCCCAGTGAGATCTCTCCTTGGGGTTGGGGAGGGAGGTTTGTGTGGGTAGTTCCACTGCTGTCAGAGCTTACACTTGCAGACTTTAAGGCTTGGGTCTATCACATTACTTCTTCGTCCCAGATATTCAGCAAATATCAATATGCTTGCTATATGCTACATCAAAATCCTTCTCTACATTCTATTGGTATTACTTTATGTATAATAAGATTGTACACAGTAAGGCTTTCATAATACTGAATGTGATTCATTAATACTTTAATTTAATAAAATGTCAATTATTTGCACATATTTGCACTTATACTGCACCCCCTTGCTTATAAAATCTTTGGAATTAATATATTTTAATTTCTTAACACCATTTTGTTATTATTCCTAAAAATATACTAACACAGCAGCTGAGGTACAGCTATGCACAAAGATTTATAGCTTTAAAATGGATAGATTATTATTATTGTTCAATTTTTTCTCAATATTTTTATATTATATATTTTTCTCAATATATTTAATGATGTTAAAGAATAATATTGTGTAAATGTGTTAAAGAAGTCTGCATAGGACTCTAAACTTGACAATAAAAGTGAAGTTTTAATAAAGATGAATTATAAAAAGCTGTTTTAAATATATATTTTTTTTTTTTTGTAATGAATATCATCCTCATGAAAGCAGAACTCCCCCTTCCCTAATTAAAGAAAAAATATTTATAAACTAAAGGCTCTGGCATTGCTTGCTTTAGTAAAATCAAAACCAACTTTTTTCTATTTAAATCATACCAGTTTTAGGAAGGAAGAAGTTGTCATATCAAAATCATATGGGCAATTATGAAAGCATACAATTTGTGAAACACACTGCCAACTGTAGCTCCATGATAGAACTTTGTATTATTTTGTAAATAAACATATTACAAAACATTCACATTTTAAAGTTAATTTAATAATAATTCTATGGCAAACTGCCACCTATAGCCATAGAACTTTGTATCATTTGTTAAATATCACAACACATTCAGATTTTAAAGGTTAATTTAATATTACAGCATTACCTGAGGTTATGCTTTAAACATGATTTCAGGCTGTTGTGCCCTGTCACCTTCAATTCTATGACAGAACTTTGTAAGGATTATTTGTTAAATAAATATATCATGAAACTGTAAAGGTTCCGCAGGATGTCCAGGTTGAAAATACTAACCTGAGCAATAAAAATTCACATGGAACATGTCTTGTAATAAATGTGATCACTTTTGAGTTGTGTCCCACCCACTTGCTCTAATTATGTTTACCAGTTATGCAAAATTCAGAAAAATTAATCCAGAATAATAAGCTTTTCAGAGACTATTCCCAGAAAATTCAAGACATATATTGTATTTAACATCTAAATATCTTAAATATAAGATTTGTAATTAAAAATTTTAGAGCCATTTTTGAAAAAACAAAATTTTTGAAAATTTTTCCATGTAAAGGATAGTTGAGAGGGGGGGGGGGGATTTTCTTGAAACTCTTGTTGCATCTTTGGAAGATACTGAACTTAAATATCAGGTTTGGTATTTAACAGATGCATTTTTCACACACATACAGATGCTTTTCTTGGATTCAGGGGATCCCAAAACATGTATTTCCAGTGAAATCTTGGTATCAAATATTTGGGTGCAATACAATACCTTCTCTATACACTATTTACATAGTATGTGTAAAGAAAGTAAAAAGATTCATTTTAAAATATTAAATTATATACACATTTGTATTGCATTCACCCGTTTTTATGATATGTGATACAGAAAGGGGAAAATCATTCTGCTTTAGGTACCAAATTTATTTTAATTAATGTTTTTATATAAACATTTATTTTTACAAAGTGATAAAGTTTCATTACTGCAGTTCAATAGTGTGTACTCGTACATATGATTCTGACATCGAATCTTACTTTTTTCTTAGTAGAGTAATACATACATTAGTAAAGTCATTGGAAGAAGTGTTTTACAAGCTCATTTTCACTGAAGATGCATTTGAAGATGATGTTGACTCCCTTCCTCCCCTGGAATAAAAATCAGATAAAACCATGCTTAGTTATACTGCAATAATATTGCATTCATCATCACTTTTAAGACAGTCATCCTTAGAGGAGAGATTGATGTGTCCTGATCAAATAACTAGTATACAGGGTGATTCAAAAATACTGTTACAAAATTTGGGGATAGGTTCCTTACATCAAAACAAGAAAAAAATGTTCAAACACATGTCCCAAAACCCTTCGTTCTTGATTTATTGAGGTTCAAAATGCTATTAATCAAAACACTTTATTCTATTTTTGACATTGTCAGCTTTTTAGGTGTTCCACACAAACCACTTATAGAAAATGATCCAAATGGCCTCCTCTTGCATCTAGACACACATGCACTTGTCGAAGCATGGAATATTAGCATTGTATAATCTTGCAGGCTTATGTGACACACAGATCAAGAGTTTCTCCATCTGCTGCATAAACCAATGGTTTAAGGTGCCCCCAAAAGATTGAGGTCGGGGGGGGGGGGATGTAGGCTATAGAACTGGTCCCCCTCTATCCATCTGTGGGCTAGGGAAAGTAAAAAGTTTTCATTATGAATATCACCTTTATGTACATTCCTAAACAATGGATAGGTAGAGTCAAACTGAAAAATTCAATGCCATAGCCCGGATTTGAACCATGGATCTCTTGATCTCTAGCTGGTTGCTCTGCCACTGAGCTACCATGGCAATATGCCGGCATAGCATTGAATTTCTCTAACTGACTTGCATGTTTCCCGGTAAACTACAAGCTGCTCTCAAATTATTTTGAGATGACAACCCCAATGGCGACCTACAATGTTGTAAGTACTTTTACTTTTTTAGTCGCCACCCGTGGTGTAATGGTTACCATGCTGACTTTATATACCCAAGGTCGCAGGTTCAAACCTGGTGGCTTAGATTTACGGCACGTAAAAGAACCTCAAGCCTGATAGAGAGGCCTCTGAGCAAAATTAAGCGGTCTTTCACGCCCAATTTAGAATGGGATGCTGAGAACCACAGTAGTCAAAGAGCGTCCATAAATAACACAACATTTTTTGTAAGTACTTTAGACACAGGATTCATAGTATAGCTATCATGGTCAATTGGGGCTTACCGGGAAACATGCAAGTCAGTTTAGAAATTCAATGCTATGCCAGCATGTTCCCATGGTAGCTCATTGGCAGAGCAACCGGCTAGAGGTTGGGAGATCCGTGGTTCAAATCCTGGCTATGGCATTGAATTTTTCAGTCTGACTCTATCTATCCAACTCCTGTCCTACACAGGGCTTTGTGAAAAAACAATTATTCCAATTTCTAATCAGTGTTCAACATTGGAAACATTAAAATTTAGATACTTCAGTTTTTATGCAATAGAGGGTTAAGTTAAGTGGAATTTCACTGGTTGAAACAGAAAAATTGAGTATTGCACTTGTAATTCCAAGGTTAATTATGCAACATTAACACAAAATTTAATTTCTGATTTGACAAATCAGCAATACATTCTTGCAACCCCGCCATGAGAATATTTATTAAAATGAGCAATATTTTACTCAATCATATATTTATGATGCATCTAAAAATTAAACTTGATTACAGTTTCCAAACTCAGTTTTAAAATATTGCAATTTTCAAAATAATATAACGATTTTCCAAATGTGATTTGTGTAAGCTGGGCAAAAGATGATAGATATTAAAACAAAAATATTATGCTTACCTTTAAAAAACTTAAAAATTAGCTTTAAAAATAAGGAATTCTAAAAGAGGAAAAACAATTACTACATAAATGTTGCATGCTTTCTTAAAACTTTCACTCCACATCAAAACAATTAAAAAGTGTAGGTTATGTATAAATTAAAATATGAAAAAATAAATAAATAAGAATAACTTTTAACAGTCCAAAATTCAAGCAATAATAAATGCAACTGAATTATTTATTAATAGTCATTTCATGCATGCTCTGCTTCTGAAGTGTCCAAAATTAGTAAATGCATGCTCCATTACATTATCATACATGGTTCTATAAATGATTCATTCATTTCCCAAATGCTATATTTTAAAAGTTTTACACATACAATTATGATTGATACATCAAAAGAACCATAACCTCACCAAGTTTTCTGCTCCTGTAAAATGTTTTTCCTTTTGTACAACCCTCTTTAACATCAATGATAACATTGGGGGCTTGACTATCAAACAACTCATTGACTATGGGTTCCTTTCAAGTTGGGCTTTTAATCATTTCTATTTTCATTCACATGCACAATCACTCTCACTCACATACTTATAGATTATGTGAGAGACATGGAATGATTCTGGTTAAAGAAAACTCCCCCCCCCCACCTCCCAGCTGTGAATCAAACCCAGGACCTCCAGGTAATAATATTAAAAATGTAAATACTGAAACATTTCTGGGTATGATTGTTAATAGTCTGGGTATTTTTAATAGTGTTTAATGCCCGCTTTTACTACTATAGCACTGCAGGCAATGACACTAATGATACATGGAATGTAGATGGCGCATCAGTGGAAAGTGCTCTATCGGGGGAAAGTGGAGAACCTAGAGAAAACTTGCCCCTGTGCCGCCTTATCCACAACAAATCCCACATGCAGTTGCCTGGGTTCTAACTTGGATAGATCATATAAATTACATATGTGTGTAGCAAGATTAGTAAATCTATTACAATCTTTCAATAACTTGAACTTGCTGGAAAAATTTATTATGGAGTAATCTATCTACATCTAGCTTATGGTATTGCAATATGGGGTATTTCCTGCATATAAAACACTATAATGCAAAAGAAACATATAAGGATATGGTTGATGATGTTTGGAGGAATTTAGTAACAGTGACGGTCAAATTATATCTCATATTAATTTGTTGAGTCCATGAGGTTGAAAATGAAAGCGTAGGCTTTTGAAACTATTCCCTCATAATAACAATGTATGTGACGTAGTGTTAAAAAACCAACTCAACAAATTAATATAACATATATAAGGATATGTACAATTTAAAATCCACTGATGTATGTAAACATGCATTCATCAATAATAGCATATTGACAGTATATGTATGAAGCAATTATACAAGGGTTATGCTGAAAGTTATTTTTAGCAGAGACTTAGAAAATCATTTTTTTTAGAAAATAACTATTACAACTTTCCAAAATACTCTCCCTGAGCAGCTATACATTACAGTAATGGCCTCTTCATCAGATGAAAAATGCTACCCACAAATTTTTTCTTTTGTTTTTGGGAACAGGAAGAAGTCACAAGGGGCCAGGTCAGGTGAATAGGATGCATGTGGCAAGATTTGCAACTTTTCCTTCTCCAAGAAGTCAAATGTACTGGCAGCCAAATGTGTTGCAGAAAAAGGTGCCCACTCTTTGGGTGCTGTAACCTCCATGTGGCAATGACTTTTGGCAAACATTCGTGCACATACCATTCAGTATTAACTGTGTGACGTGTGTCCAAGGTCACAGAGGTGAAAGGGCCCATCTTGGTAAAGAAAATGATCACCATCTTCTTTATGGAGCTCATACTTCTCTAAACTTTTGTGGGCAGTTACCTGGAAAGCATCATACTGAAGGCACCTCTTTGTTTCGGGTACCCACTCTTTAACTTAGGCACTGTGACCTCCATGTGGCAATGGCTTTTGGCAGACATTCAGGCACATACCACTCAGCAACGTGTGTCCAAGATCACAGAGGTGAAAGGCTACTTCTTGAGGTCCTTTCCAGAGGGCCATCTTCTTTCCAAAGCTCCTACTTCTCTGAACTTTTATAGGAGGTTGCTCACCTCAAAAGCCACATACTGAAGACTGCCTCTTTGTTTCGGGGTCATAACAATAAACCTGTTTTTTTTATCACTTGTGACAATATTGTAACCATCTTTGGGTCATCCTTTGTCAAATTTCTCAAGTAGAATAATAGTAACTATCTTTGGATCGTCCTTTGTCAAATTTCTCAAGCATAGAACAATACCAATCTACTCTTGTGTCCTTTAGAGTTTCTGTCAGCGAATGTAGCACCCAATGGTCACATCTCTTGGTGAGACTTAAATAATCACAAACAATGGTCTGCGCTACAGTTTCTTCAATGTCACAAAATGTGAGATGAGGATCATCTTCAATCATTTTCCTCACAGCATCAAGATTTTCTTGTGCCACTGCTGTTGTTTGGCGACCAGAACAAGGTTCATCTTTCAAGAAACTCCTGATCCCTTGAAAATTCACAGAATCAATTTCTAATGGTGGCCCTAGAAGGAGAAGACTCACCAAAAACATGTACTAGAGAAGAGTAGCATTCCTCTACATTTAACTGCTTTATATAGCCATAATATATTATTGTGCAAAAATCGCATAGAGAGAGATCCATCTTGCGCTGTGTCTAACTCAACAATTAATGCATCTTCGCTGACTGAACGCAGTGTAAGTAAAGGCACTTGGAGAGCATTAAAAGGAATAATTCTTATAGGAGGTCATAATGATCTAATATCAATAGCAGGAGCAAGGTTTTTGTGATAAAATGTTCAGAAGAATGATACGAATAAAAGTACTTCTGAAACAATAAAGAGAATTATTTATTTATCGTAATCCTAAAATTAAATTAAATGGCCTGTTATTTATGGACGCTCTTTACCTGCTTTGGTTCTCAGTGTCCCATTCTATATTGGGCGTGAAGGATCGCTTAATTTTGCTCAGAGGCCTCTTATCAGGCTTGAGGTTCTTTTATGTGCCGTAAATCTACGACACGGGACCCACAGCTTTACTTCCCTTCCGAAGGAAGCCATGCTAAGGATTTTTTTGCCCGAAAAAATCCATCGTCCTCCGCCGGGTTTGAACTCTCGACCTTGGGTATATGAAGTCAGCATGTTAACCATTACACCACGGAGGGCGACATCGTAATCCTGTTATTACTTCACATGAGAAATAGAAAAGGGTCAGAATGATATATACATAAGATGTGTATTCCAATCATTTTTATTGATTCCAATACAGTACTTGTGTGAAATCCTGTGGTGGGGTAACCACCGCGCGCATCTTCCGAGGTAAAAACTCTTTCAAACTAAAAGAATCCCATTGTCACCAGACTTCCAGTATAAGAGCTGCTAAAAACTTGCAGCATAACCCTCATACTTGCAACAGAAAATAGAAGTGGAGAAAAAAAAAATTATATCCACCATCATTACACTAGACATAAAACAAATCATTTTGGAAGATACATCAGAAAGAAAATATGAGAAAAAAATTGTTCAAGGTTTAATTTTATACCATAAACTACCTATAACATTAAAAAACTAACTGGATCCAAATTAAGAACAAAATTAAAGATATCTTCAAAAATAGATGTTTATATAATCTTGATGACTTGTAAGCAAATCTTCAGTGTTGTTGCTTTGAATTATTAATTTTGTATATGTTACTGTAGATCTTTCTACTGTGAGTTTTTTTTAACTATTTTGGACAAAGTCAGAAATATGTAGACAAATTTATTATTATTATTATTATTATTATTAAGTCAATTTGCTGACCACAGAGGCAATCCAAATGTTCTTTGTGTACCCCTTGGGTTACTCAATACGCACATCCAGCCGGTATTCCAGTTCGTTCCATACGTTCTGTACCATCTCCTGTCACTCCATTGTGTTTTTTCACTATTTTGTGAAGGCACTACAATAGTACTGTCAACTGGTGCACACAATGCAAACTTTACAAGTTTTAGGTTCTTTTGATATAACAACCGTTATTGTACATGTAATACTTCAGAAACTATAGCCTTCTGAAATCAACAATTCAGTTGGGTAACCATGTCCTGATCTTTAGTTGACACAGTACCCTAAAATGCAGGCATTTCCACATTAACTTGCAGACATCCTGACAAAAATACCTAATTGCACAGTGAAACAAAGAACTTAAACTCTATATAAATATGAGCTTAAAATATTCGCTGAGTAAAATGGATATGCTCTGACACTATCCAACACAATAGTCACCCACCACCTGCAGGACGTGTACCAATATTGTTAAAGGAAGAATTGTATTACAGCAAAACCTACCTAAAATGGAGCATGTTCATTCCAGTATTCTTTTCCCATTTTCAGGGGTTTCTATTTTACAAAGGCTTTTGCTTTAATGACAGTACAATATGTGATGACATAGGATTGCAATGAAGGAATAATTTTAGAAAATCTGATGTGTTCCATTCACATAACTTTCTCTACCACTATTGTTACAAAAGATTATTCCTTTATCTACACTGTGGTAATCAAAATTGCATTAGCAGAAATGGTTGTATTAGTTCCTTTTAAGTAGAAGGGAAATAAAGTAATATGGCAGGTTCAAGCGATAATAAAATCTTTTAAAAAGCCGGTTGCTGAAACATATGAAATTTGGTTCACTTTGCATGGCCAGGAGTAAAACAAAAGAGAGATGAAATGAAAGATAATCTCACATTTGAAACAAGTATAAGCAGCTTAAAATTGAAAGCAATAACAAAGAATATCTTGGAAACATTTAATTCCATTAACTCTACATACAAAAAATAAATAAATAAAAACGTATGATAAAAATTGTGTGATTTAATGACATCTACTTTTATGTGTAGTTAGTTTTGTAGAGAAAGTCATGTGAATGGGACATATCAGATTTCAGTTTACAAACATTATGCTCTTCCGTAACTTTAAATATAAGTAAAATGCAAAATAAATGACCTACATTAATTCTTCACAGTGCTCCACGTACCAGAAACACTTCCTTAAAAACTCAGTTAATTTTTAACGTAACACGCTATCTACTTGTTGCCTGTCAACTCTGAGCTGAATGGATAGACTACTGTTAAGACAAGACTAGACTAGAAGTTACTGTATTCTGGCTTGTTTTAAAAACTTTCTCTAACCCATACCACTTTTTCTGTTGTTTGGTCCCATTGTACACCCAATAACAAAAATCTGATGTGTTCCATTCACATGACTTTCTTTACACTGCTGTAACAAATTATTGTTAAAATGCATGTTCTTCTATCTAATTTATGATAATCAAGATAAGCATTAGCAGAAATTGTCTTAATTACTTGCTTCATTGTAAGAAGAAGGAAAATAAGGGTTATACACTATAGACTAGAATGACAGTCAAATCTTTTAAAAGCTGGTTGCCATGTGGTTGAAATCTGTTTCTATGCAGGAATTTACAACTTTACGTGTGAGAAAAGTTTAAGTATTTTAAAACTAAAACAAATAACTAGGATTATCTCAGAAATGGTCAATTCCACAAAAAAATGTATGACATAAATTGTGTGTTTTAACATGTTCTATATTTTTTGTTTAGTAAATTTCTGTCTATCTTTTACAGTTTACCAGTTATTTAAAATTCAGCAAAATTCTTTCAGAATAATGAGGTTTATAGAGGCTATTTCCAGAAAATTCAAGATATACACTTTATTTACCATATAAGTATCTTTAATATATGGTATTTTAATGAAAGTTGTTAGAACCATTTTTGAGAAAATCAAAATTTTTCTACTTAAAGGGTAGTTTGGAGTGGGGATGGGGGGGGGGGATTTTTCTCAAAATCTTTGTGCCACATCCCTGGGAGATAGTAAACTTAAATACCAAGTTTGGTAATTTTACAGACTTCATTTTTGAGTTATCGTGTTCATGGACACACATACAGACCTTTTTCTAAAACGTATATTCCCTGTGAAATCTCGGTATCAAATTTTTGGGTGGAGTGCAATACCTTCACTATATACTATGTACATAGTACATGTAGAGAAAGTAAAAATCTGATGTGTTCCATTCATAGGATGTCCTCTAGCTGTTCTACAAACAAACTGTTCTAACAAAAGATTATTCTTTTATCTACATCATGCTAATCGAGATAAGCCTTAGCAGAATTGGTCTTATTACTTTCATCCTTATAAGCAGAAGTGAAACAAGGAAAACATAGTCTAAAGCAATAATAAAATCTTTTAAAAGCTGGTCGTTAAGTGAAATAATTGAGGTTCAGTTTGTTTTCCATGGTCCAGTTCTAGAAAAGTTAGGTAGTTTAAAACTGAAACCAATAACAAGGAATATTTAAAAAACAGTCAACTTTACTAAAAAATCATAAATGATTTAAATGATGTGTTTTAACATCTACATTTTTTATATATTACATTTTTGTCTATCTCTTGCGGTTTAACTGTAATGCAAAATTCTGCAAAGCTCATCCAGAATAAAGAGGTCTTCAAAGACTATTTACAGAAGATTCAAAATATACATTTTATTTGTGAAGTAAATATCTTTAATATACAGTATTTTAATCAAAATTGTTAGAGCCATTTTTGAGAAAAACAAATTTTCTAAAATATTTCCATGTAAAAAGGGTAGTTGTAGTTGGGGGACTTTTTTGAAAACCTTTGTGTCACATCCTTGGAAGGCTCTAAACATAAATAGCATGTTTGGTTCATAGCAGTATTTTCATTTTTAACTACATTGTCCACAGATGCACGTGTGAACCTTTTTCTAAAACTACTTTTTTTTTGCACTTAGGGGACCTCAAATCATATATTGAAAGTGAAATCTTAACTTCAATTTTTTTGATGGAATACAATATCTTCTGTAGCTACTATATACATTGTGTGTACATATGTACGTATTTGAGAAAGTAAAATTTATTTTGTATCACAGTTTTAAATTACACTTCCCATAAAAGACACAAATGTTAATCCAGAACATAATAGCAGGCAGAACTTGTGCAAAGCTTGGTGCAAAAAATTGATCTAAAATTGCAAGGCAAGATTTGGTTAGAGCATTAAAGGCAGCATGACAAAATGTTAACACATACACTGCATGACCGAGACACACATATGGTGTCCTACCCATCGATGTGCATCTCTCGTGCAACTCGATCCCCTTCCTTCAGGTTTGGATACAGCTTTACAGTGTTGCCACCACTACAACGTCCTGCAAACTCTCGACCAGGCCGTGTCTCTATGCTGGAGCGACCAACCCACACATCCAGCACTGTGCGTGGACCTGAGTATATACTGCTTCCTGAAGTAGAAGTCCCAGAATGGAGCAAGGAGGATGACCTGGAAACAGAGGAAGGGGTTGTGGTCATGGAAATAGGAGGAGGGGACATAGGAGAATCTGTCGTGGCACGGATAACTGTAGCTCTTGATGTGTACTCTGAAGATCCTGCTTCGTTGAACTTTCCAACCCTTAAACGATACAGAACAAAAATACATTAATAAGATATTTTAAATAGAAGGACTGCATAGAAATTAGGCTCATTAAGTTTGCCTTAGTTTTAACACATTAAAGCCCGGGCATTTCGGTAGTTGAAGTGCCAAGAAACCCAGGGTTTTTACACCTACTTTGAGTTATTTACAGTACATTAATTAAATCTGCCGAAAAGTATTGGGACAATCTAAAAGGATTTCCCAAAGTAGTAAGAAAATAATTATATCTTCCATATTAATATTTTATTTTAGATTTACAACAACATTCAAATATGAGTTTGAAAAAAACTGCATAAAGCTACTTACACTCCATTTATTTAAAGTTCGAAAAACTCTCACTTGTAATCAGAATTTTCCACAGCTTCATTTGTATCCTGAATTTCAGCTTCAGTTCACAGAAATCGAGGAAAATGCAGCATTTTAACATTTAAGAGCACAAACGTAACAAACAGGTCACCACCTTCAAAGAAAATGGCGCAACTACCCGACAGCAGCCAGTGTTACTAAATCTCCTAAAATTCCTAATAACTGACTAAAGTAAACACAGATGGCAGCACAAATCAGGCAACTAAACGATAAATAATGTATGTTATTTGCCGCATCGCCCAAGTCCGAGTTAAGGTCGTGGAATTGCATTAAAAGTGTTAGAAATACCTGCCAAGCTATGCCAATATGGAGTGTGGTTCACAAACTATGGTAACAAACTAAGACACCCTATACATTTTGAAAAATCTTATGTGTTCCATTTGCATGACTTGTATCATTGATATCTTTGTATATTTAAAATCGGACAAAGATAACAACATTGTAGTACTGCACAAGGACAATTACACAAACAGGGTAAACAGACAACCAAATACGGGAGTATGAAGTAGTTTCATACAATTAGCTAAACTCGTGCATAAAGGAAGTAAAAAAAAGCCATCACAAAGTCAACAATAATTCCACAAAACCACAAATGAAACCTGACACCAAGCAATCCCATACTACCCAAAATGTATTTCTTTCCACAAATACACAAATATAATGACAGCATGAGACCAACAATAAATAGCACTGATGCACCAACCTATTCATTAGCCAGATGGTTAGTAAACAAACTAACCTACATAAAAAGTTTGACAGCCTTAACATCAAGAATTCAGCCCAATTTGTTGAAAACATTATACCAGATGAAGCACTGGTCTCATTTGATGTATAGTCCTTATTCACCAGCATCCCAACAGAAGTAGTACCAAAATTACTAATAAACTAAAATTTGCAGAAACACAGGAAACACAAATAGAACAATTGATCCAATTGATGTACATATGTGTAAAACAAACAACAAATTCCTCAAGCAAACTACAGGACTTGCTATGGGAAACTCGTTATCACCACTATTGGCTGATCTATTTAAGAGCGACCTAGAAATAAGAATGACAAGAGCCTTCCCACAAGGGTGAGATATGTGGACCACATATTTGCTATCATCTCTACAAAATTTGCAGATGATACTTTAAAGCTATTAAACCTACAGAACAGAGCAACAAAAATCACAATAGAAATAGATAAAGGAGGTTGGCTATCATTCTTAAGACGGAAAAACAAAATAGACTTTGGTATTTACAGAAAACCCACACACTAAACAGTTACATCAAGAAAAAAAATCTGATGTGTACCATTCACATGACTTTCTCCATATCCCTGCAACAAATAATTCTTAAAAAGCTTATACTTCTACTTACTTTATGCTAATCAGAAAAAATAGCAGAAATAGTCTAATTACTCGCTTCCTTGTAAGTAGAAGTGAAATAAGGACAACCGTAGGTTAAAGTGATAATCAAAAGCTGGTTGCTATGTCAATGAAGTTCCTTTGTTTATATGGATAGGAGTTGATAAGTTCCTGTATGAGAAAAGTATACATTGCCAAATTATCGAAACAATAGAAAGCAAAAAGAAAACTAACCCCCCCAAAAATGTAATAAGAGCATTAAAAAGCAAACCGGTAATTTATAGCAAAGCTGACAAAGGAAACACAATAGTAATTGTGGACAAAACTGAATATGTAGAAAGAATGGAAACACTTTTAGAAAAAGAAGAATACTCTACAGTACAAAAGAACCCTCTAAACCAATGTATAGTTAAATTAAATGCCAGTATTCAAGAATGTACAACCAATGTATAGTTAAATTAAATACCAGTATTCAAGAATGTAAACTAATAGACAAAAAAGAAAAATGCAAAATTAAAGTTGATAATCCAGTTCTGCCCAGAATTTATGGCCTTCCAAAAATACACAAGCCGGGAAATGCAATGAGACCAATTATAAACAATATAAGTGCACCTGCATATAATCTAGCAAAATGGTTAACAAACAGATTCTCTTCCTTCCCTAAATTTGAAACAGCAAATATAAAAAAACTCTCTAGATCTGATCGATAAAATTAAAGACATAAAATTGGAAAAAACCGATATGTTAGTTTCCTTTGATGTTACTGCTTTGTTTCCAAGCATACCTACAGAAAGCATACAATTCCACATCAAAAACTGGTTACTTGCAATAGGGAAAACAACAGAAGTCTGAGAATACATCATATTAACGAATCTGTGCATAAATCAAAATTTTTTCACATTTAACAGGAAATATTACAAACATCTGGTTTAGCTATGGGCAGCCCCCTGTCACCAATATTAACAGATCTCTTCATGAGCACTATGGAAACTACGATTAAAAAGGCATTCCCTGGATGTTCAAAATATGGTACCGCTATGTAGACGACATCTTTGCAATAGTCCCAGAAAAACACCTAGAAGATGCACTAAAACTCCTAAATATGCAAGAAAAGTCTATAAAGTTCACAATGGAGAAGGAATGTGATGGACAACTACCATTCCTCGACCTAAAAATCATCAAAACTAATAATCACCTTACATTTGGCATCTACACAAAACCTACCTACACCAACAGCTATATAAAACAAAAGAGTTACAATCCCATTCCCCATCAGCATGCTTTACTCAACAGCCTTACACACAGATTGGTAAATGTACCAATGGGCAAAACAGAATACCAATGTGAACTTACTAAAATATTGGACATAGATACAGAGAATGGATTTCGGGCAGAACTGGTGTAGAAAAAAGTTAATAAGGCCAAAAATAGAAAGAGAATTAAAGAAGTCAGCACACTCACTCAAAACCAGAAAGAAAACAAGATCTACAAGAAGTTTACATACCACCCTACAACTTTCTACAAATTCCAGAGGATCTTCAAACGACATAACATCATTCTAGCCCCTAAAAACAATTACTCTATAAAAAACATTTTAAATTCTAAATTAAAAGATGATATCCCACAAGAAAACAAACGAGGAATATATCAGTTCAGCTGTAATGACTGTGAAAAAATCTACATCAGCCAAACAAAAAGAAATATAAAAACCAGGGCAAAAGAACACCACAGAAATATTAAACTCAAACAAGAAGACAAATCTGCAGTAGCTTGGCATTTTTGGAAAGAGAAAAACACACTATAAATAGAAGCCCAAGAATCCTCAAAAACATCACAAGGAAGACAGAATTAAAAGTTTGGGAAAACATATATATTTGGAAAAACAAGAACCGGGTTTTCAATTTTGAAATCCCGCCAGGCGATCTACTCATTCAGAGGTTCATCAAACCACCACCAGGGACAGAGACAACCACCACAGCAAGCAATGCCGGCAGTCGACCAAAGGAATTGACAATGGAAGCACATGGCATCTAAAACATGTTTTCCGAAATAAAAAAGTAAGTGATGTAGTGTTACAAAATCGACTCAACTAAATTTTAATTGTTAAAACACATCACTGTCTCAAAGTTCACCATATAGCAACCTAAATACTAAGTTTGGTTTTTAACGGTCTTTTCATTTTTGAGCCACACGCACGCACCCATCTACCCACCCACACACACACACACACACACATGGACATTTTTCTAAAAATGCTTTTTTTGGGTTCAGGGGATTTCAAAATATATATTTCTGGTGAAATCTCGGTATCAAATTTTTGGGTGCAATACAATACTCTATACACTATGTACATAATGCGTATAGAGAAAGTAATAACTTCAACCCAAAAACACACAAACATGCAATTTTTCACTCCCTGGCACATAGATAAGTAAACACACCACTGGAAAAAGGAGAATATGAATTGGAACACCAGCACATAGAGAAAGTTGCTACAGAAAATGGTTTCAAAACAGAATTAGATGACAAACTAATACAATAGAACAAGAAACAAAAAAAATATTAAAGATATCACCACACTATACACAGGAGCCAACCCAAACCTAATATACAGTAAATTCACGTTTCAAGATCATAATATAGAGCTAGCACCTCAAAACAAATACAACCTTAAACCACCCATTAAAAGACACCATACCAAACAACTCAAAATCTGGTATTTACTAAATAAACTGTGAGGATTGTCCCAAAATTCACATTGGACAGACTATGAGAAACCTTCAAACAAGATTGAAAGAACACCTCAGGAACATGAAACTCAAGCAAACAGACAAATCTGCAGTATCACATCACTTCTAGACATCACAACAGAACATCAAACCAGACATCTAAAACTACAACTGAACTAGCAATTTGGGAAAGGATATACATTAGGAAAAATCTGATGTGTTACACTCACATGACTTTCTCTAGCTGTTTTACAAACTTCTTACATAAGATTATTCTTCTTTCTGCACCTTGCTAATCTAGGTACTCATTAGCACAAAGTTCTTATTACTTAGTTCCTTATAAGTAGGAATAAAATAGGGGAATGCACAAGGCTAAACCCATTGTCAAATGTTCTAAAAGCTGTCGTTATGAGATTGTCATTACAAATCGCTTCTTTTCTTGGCCAGGAGTAGAACAAAAGAAAAACGGATACTCCTGTCTGAGAAAAGTATAAATATTTCACAACTGAAACTAATAACAATGAATACCACAAAAATGGTAAGCTCCAAGAAAAAAAATGTATATGACATAACTTTTGTATTTTAACAAGACCTACATTTTTTGTATAGTAAGTTTTTTGTATCTCTTACAGTTTACTAGTTATGCCAAATTAAGCAAAATTCATCCAGAATTAAGAGGTCTTTAGAAGCTATTTCCAGAAAATTCAAGATATACATTTTTTTTGGTATGTAAATATCTTTACTATACAGGATTTCAGTCATTTTTTAGAAAATATAAATTTTCGAAAAATTTTCCATGTAAAGGGTAGTTGGGAGTGGCGGAATTTTCTTGAAAATCTTTGTGTCGCATCCTTGGAAGATACCAAACCTAAATACCAAGTTTAGTATTTAACGGTCTTTTCGTTTTTGAGCTATGCTGTCCACAGACAGACAGACACATGGACCTTTTTCTGAAAATGCTTTTTTTTGGATTCAGGGGGTCCTAAAACATGTATTTCAGGTGAAATTTCTGTATCAAATTTTTGGGTAGAATACAATACTTCCTCTATACACTATATACATAGTATGTATACAGAAAGCAAAAATGTGCACAGAGTTATGAACTTTTAAGATTACCTCCAAGAAAACCAGATGGCAGCACAGAGGAAATTATGGTATGAGTCTCCCCTTCTGAAGCCAGTCAAAACACCCCCTGATGATGGAGATGAACATATTTGAAATGCATCCAAGGAAAAAACTAAGTAAGTGAAACTATAGTATCCATATTTGACTCAAATTAGTTACGTAATAACTATAATCTGTCTTGTCCTGATTCACTTTTAAACTCCATTCTTTATAGTAATTATTTAATGCTTGCAAAGATTGTTTGTAATTGCACCTAAAACTAGATCATCTGCAAATAGTAATCCTGGATATTATTAATTATTGGCATTGAGTTATTATTCTTCCCAATTTCCATTTATAAATCATCTATATATAAATTAAATAGGACGGACTTAACTTACATCCTTGCCTAAGGCCTTTCTTTTGCTGGATTTCTGTTGTTACAACTCCTTCCTCCACACTTATACAAAAGGTATTCTCCTTATATAATGCTCTAAGGATCTGCACCACTTGTTTACTCTCTCCTTTGCTCAACAATTCATGCCACAATTGTAGCTCTATCCGATTGTATGCTTTTTCTAAATCCACAAAAGCCATGTATAACTTTCCTCTCTTTTCTTTCAAGTATTTATCTACCAATGTTTTCATAATAAATTATCAGCTGTTCTTCTCCCTTTTCTAAAGCCCATCTGA
Source organism: Hymenopus coronatus (assembly GCA_030762935.1). NCBI lineage: Eukaryota > Metazoa > Arthropoda > Insecta > Mantodea > Hymenopodidae > Hymenopus > Hymenopus coronatus. The sequence continues at coordinate 27,877,795 of CM060899.1, read as the reverse complement.
AATTCCGAGAGAATCTTATATTCTTCAACCCAAGTTTGAGTCCTACTTGCTATAATACCAGTAAACATTTTGCCTACACTTGATAGTAATGCAATGCCACTAGAGTTGTTTGGTTTGTTTTGCCTTTTCATATTGGATGTATGATTGCTTTCCTCCACCTTTTCGGTATATAACCCTTCACTTTAATTGTGTTATACGAGGGCCGTTCAGAAAGTAACCTCCGATCGGTCACAGTGCGGGTAGTGGGGGGAGTAGCGGCGCCATCTGTGCATTCACGCACTCAGCAGGTCAGCCGGCATCAAGCCGTGGTCGAGTGAAAGTCGTACCTGCGCTAGTTTAGTGTTTGTGGCCGTTTGAAATGTGTACTGCAATAGAAAACCCCGCCAAATGTGAAGTGCGTGCTGTTATAAGGTTTTTTACAGCCAAAGGATATTCTGCAGCAGCTATTCATCGTGAGCTTTGTGCCGTGTACGGACCAAGAGTTATGAGTGAAGGAGTGGTCCATGAATGGGTACGTTTATTTAAAAGTGGACGAGAAAACGTTCATGATGAAGAGAGGAGTGGTAGACCATCATTGGTCACGGATGAACTCGTTCAGACAGTTGATGCAAAAGTTCGTGAAAACCGACGTTTCACAATGTTGGAGTTGTCTACTGATTTTCCACAGATTTCTAAGACTCTCTTGTACGAGATAGTGACAGCAAGATTGGGTTACCGTAAGTTCTGTGCACGATGGGTGCCCAAAATTCTTACCGACCACCACAAAACTCAAAGAATGGCCTCTGCATTAGACTTTCTGTCACGTTATGAGGCCGAAGGTGAACCATTGTTAAACAGAATTGTGACCGGGGACGAAACCTGGATTAAGTACGTGAACCCTGAGGCAAATGAAGAATCAAAGATGTGGGCACATTCAAATTCGCCTACCAAACCAATAAAAGCCTGGCAAGATTTTTCTGTCCGAAAATTGATGGCAACAGTGTTTTGGGATGCAAAAGGGGTGTTGTTGGTTGAATTCATGGAACGTGGGACGACCATTAATCAAGACGTGTACTGTGAAACACTAAAACAATTACGACGGGCTATACAGAACAAACGCCGTGGTATGCTGACTTCCGGTATCGTTTTTTTGCACGATAATGCCCGTCCTCACTCTGCTCGCAGAACAACAGCCCTTCTTGAGTCCTTCAAGTGGGACGTTGTCAACCATCCACCTTACAGCCCAGATCTGGCGCCAAGCGATTATCACCTCTTCATGCATATGAAGAAATGGCTCGGGTCCCAGCGGTTTGATGACGACGAAGAGCTCAAAGATGCGGTCACAGGCTGGCTCCAGGCACAAGCGGGTGATTTTTATGCAGAAGGAATTTCAAAGCTTATGAACAGATACGATAAGTGCCTCAATCGTTATGGAAACTATGTAGAAAAATAGTGCAAAGATGTAGTTGTAAGATGTATATATTAAAATATTTTTATTTAACTTGGTGAATTTCTTGCAATCAACCAGAGGCTACTTTCTGAACGGCCCTCGTATAAGACTACTAGAACCCTGACTAACCTTAACTCTATTTATTTCACCATTTCTTAAGGAACTCTAATGGAATTCCATCTACTCCAGTTGCTTTATTTCTCCTCACTTCTTATTACATCATCCAGTATGTCTACATAGTTATTACCTATTTTCCAATTTCCTATCTATTTTTATTCATTACCCCTCTCCAATACAAATCTATAAAATATTCCACCCATTCTCCTGGTTGTATACTGGGTTTTGTTGCATTGTTATTATACATTGATTTTATAACCTTTCATCCCTCATTTACATTATTTCCATTTAGGACTCAAATCAAATTACTTTCATGTTTTTTTTCCTCCAGCTTATTTTCTTTTGTTCTAGTAATAATGACATAAATACCTCCCTTGCATTTACTCTTCCTTTGATTCTATGTATCCACACATGTATCAATTCCCTCCACTTTATGAGCAACTGTTTAACTTGTCTTTTAATTACTCTACATTCAAACCAGCCCTCATCTCTTTTACTGACCCTCCTTTTCATGTTCATTTCCTCCCCAGCTCTTACCATAATATTTAGAATATACATTGCACTTTCAATTTCTTGTTCTTTTGTCAGAAAACTTATTCCATACTGACATACCTGGCCATAATTAGAGTTTAGTGTATGCCTAAATTTATTGCAATCGTCTTCCTTCCATTTGTGTCCATTGCATTCTTCTATGTTACACTTTTCCTCTCATTAATTATAAACCATTTATTCTGTATGTATTTTTAAGTTCCACTATCAATGGAAAATGTCCACTGTTAGAACTTAAATTCTGTACCTTAATATTGCCTAAAATACACCTCATGTTAATTGTACCTTAATATTGCCTAAAATACACCTCATGTTAATTGGCCGTAAAACAATCACATTTTGCTCATTACTACTAACACATATATATTCCCCATTCACATCTTCTCCATATTTCCCATTCAAAATATCAAGGGTATTCAATTCAAAGAATTCTATAAATTTCTCATACCCTTTATCAACTATGTTGTCTTTGCTGTATCTAATCTTCTCAGGTTTCTCCAATATGTGTTAATTAAAGTACTTGTTCTGCAGTATTCCAATGCACCCACGCCAAATTATTTCATACTCTATTTTAGTCATAGTTTATAACACGACAAATATAAAATAATTGTGTGTTGTCAAACAAAGTAGCAATGTTAATGAAAAGAGGAATAGAGGTTTATTCAGAAAAAAACTCCACTGATGTACATTTATGCCGGTCAAATGGTTCAGGTCACACCATGTGTCTTCAGATAGCATATGTGCTCCACCCAGGGAGTAGTAATATAATTTGCAGGCCAGTATTATTTCATGCTTTGTTTACTTCAGGTTCCCTTCTGAGACCACTGGGATAATAAACAGTCACTTATATTACTCTAAATATTTCTTTTTCCCAGGATTCATATTGGAATGTATTAAACAAACTGTAACCACTAAGTAGTGGGCACCACGTATTTTGTTAAGTCACCCAAGTATTAGAAAGAATTTATGGGAAAGAAGTTGAAATGATCCCCTAGACCTCAAATTCTCTAATACCATCAGGGTCAAAGAAAACAAGAGTTTAATCAAGAGAGACTGGATAGAAGAGTCTAAAGAGGGAATTTATATAAGAGGAAGAAATAGCAATTCGGTCAGTAACTCACCAAGCTAACTGGTGCTTACTGGTGAGCAGCCCTTCCCTTTAGTTCATCACATGGTTTTGTTCAGATTGGTTCCTTTAAGTCCTCAAATTTAGAAGGGATTAAAGGGTTTCCTTTCTGTTCATGACAAAATTATCATGTGACTACCAACAGCTGCACCACGTGAAGGTGAGGGATGGGACATTCGGCTTTTGTCCATGTCAGTTCCTTTAAGCCTTCAATCATTCATTAAATACTAATAATAATAATGTTCAATTAATAATTAGAAGGAATCAAAGGGTCTCCTCCCTGTTATTAACAAAAGTCTTTCTACAGTCTATTATCATGTAAAAAAATTTGAAAAAACCGTAACCCTATCTGGTTCAAAAGCAACCATTATAGCTATAACAAAGATACAACACCCAAGAGCATTAATATTCCTGAATGTTATAAAATAATCCAACAATTAACCTTTTTACATAAAAGAGTGGTAATCCAATGAATTCTAGCCCAGTGTGGAATAATAGGCAATGAAATGGCTAATTAATTGGCCAAAAAGAGAAGTAAAATTATCACCAAATCAACACCTAGTTTAATCCATTTTGTTCTGTTAAATGAATAATATCAAATAAGTACAAAAACAAAATCAATGAAGAATTCACAAACAAAACATCTGGAAAACAATGGAAAAATTTACAAGATTATAATATTTCTACATTATCAAGAGAATCTGCAGTAGCAACTTCAGACTACTAACAGGATATGACTGTTTACAAAAATACTAATACAGATTTGGCATAGCAGAGACTTCTATATGTAACCAAATAGAAGTAAAATCATAGATTACACTCAAACTTCACTCTTGAAATAAAGTAACTTACTTCGGACATGTTTCGGTGGTTGTTGCCACCATTTTCAATGGAGTTTCACTGATAAACTCGTGATAGCAGCCTATGGAGGTCTCTCTTCTAGATAGATGAATTTTGAGATGAGTCCATTTGTTTGTGGTATGTCAAAATTTATGACCTAGTTTTTGTTTTTTAAAATTAATAGATTTTTCCAAACTGTTAATCCAATTGAATTCTGTACTAATTTTAATAACTTGGGCTCACTGTGAAAATTATGGTTTTGAGTCCAAAAATGATGTGCCACAGCTGAATTATCTGTCTGTTTATATTTTAAATATCTTATGTGTTCTTTAAAACATTGTCCAATGTTTTGTTTCATTTTTGCTGTGGCACATCATTTTTGGACTCAAAACCATAATTTTCACAGTGAGCCCAAGTTTTTAGAATTAGTGCAGAACCCAATTGGATTAACAGTTTGGGAAAATCTATTAATTTTAAAAAAACAAAAAAAGGTCATAGATTTTGACATACCACAAACAAATGGATTATCTCAAAATTCATCTATCCGGAAGAGAGACCTCCACAGGCTGCTACCATGAGTTCATCAGTGAATCTCCATAGAAAATGGAGATAATAGCCACCGAAACATGTCCGAAGTAAGTTACTTTATTTCAAGAGTGAAGTTTAAGTGTAATCTATGTTTTTACTCCTATTTGATTAGTTACTTCACTGTGCATTCCCATCAATGTTTTAATTACTTCTATATGTCTTTTTGTAATCTAAATGAAATGGATCATGATCATCTTCTACGTTGTCCGACTTTTACACAAGATTACAACCTCGCAGCCAAATAAAGGAGTGCAAGAAATTGAATGATTTCATTATCAAGCCATTAACATTATATACCAACTATTCAACCATACTACCCTAAATAAAATATTATGAAGTTTGGTATGTCCTTCACATGAAGTTTACTTACTGGTCAAGTTCACGTATTGCCTGATCTAACTCTACATTGTCATCTTTCTTCTCCTTCAGTTTTTCATCATCATTCTTGTTGCGACACTCAAGCACACAGTTTAATACACGACTGTGTTGATCTGTGCGGCAGTGTGCACGCAAGAAAGTTTCCAGCTCATTCCACATTATGCGATACTGCTCCTCTCTATAAAATGAACACATCAAATTATTAAATGCAATTGAATCATACATCCAATATACAAAGGCAAGGGTAGTGTTGACAAACCAAACAACTATAGAGGCATTGCATTATTATCAAATGTAGGAAAAATTTTTACTGGTATTATGGCAAGCAGGATACAAACATGGGTTGAAGAATATAATATCCTCTCGGAACTTCAGATGGGCTTTAGAAAAGGGAGGAGGACAGTTGATAACTTATTTATTATAAAAACACTGATAGATAAATACTTGAAAGACAAAAGAGGAAAGTTATATATGGCTTTTGTGGATTTAGAGAAAGCATACGATAGGATAGAGCTTCAATTGCTGTGGCATAAGTTGTTGACTAAAGGAGTGAGTAAACAAATGGTGGACACCCTTAGAGCATTATATAAGGAAAATACTTTTTGTATAAGAGTGGAGGAAGGGGTTGTAACAAGAGAAATCCAACAAGAGAAAGGCCTTAGACAGGGATGTAAGTTAAGTCCAGTCCTATTCAATTTATATATAGATGATGTATTAACAGTAATTGGGAGAAATAATAACTCGATGCCAGTAATTAATAATATTCAGATTCCAGGATTACTGTTTGCAGATGATCTAGTTATAGGTGCAATTACAGTGAATGGCTTGAAACAATCCTTGCAAACATTAAATAATTATTGTAAAGAGTGGAGTCTAAAAGTGAACCAGGACAAGACGCAGATTGTAGTGTTCAAAAAAGGGGGAAAATTGAGCAAGTATGAAAAATGGAAGAATGAGAATGAAAAGGAGTACAGGGTAGTGAGAGAATGTATTTATCTAGGAGTTAAAATTGATAGTGGTGGCAATTGGGAAAAGCAAAAGAAATTTGCATTGGCAAAAGGAAAAGGAGCTTTATCAACTATTAGAAGTTGCAAATACAAAGCACCTAATATAAATATTAGATGGTTAGAAAAAGTGTACAATATGGTGGTTGAGGCAAAAATGCTATATGGGATACAAGTATGGGGATTAGAAGGAGGATGGGAAGGCATAGATGAGGTGCATAGGAAATTTTGCAAAGAAATACTGGGGTTACCAAATGCAACTGTTAGGCAGGTAGCACAAATAGAGCTGGGTAGAGTGGCAAGTAAGGGAAAGATTATGGAAAGGGCATTGAAATTTTGGCATAGAATATTGAAATTGGAAGAAAGGAATTTGTTAAAACAGTGTTTAGTACATCAAGAGAAAAGTTTAAAGAACAAGGGATGGGTAGACTGTCTTCGAAATAACCTGGAAAGTAGTGGGTATGGGGAAATGTGGAGAAGAAGAGAAAATAATGTGAATAACTTCTGGAAGTTGGCAAGGAAAAGATTTGAGGATATAGAAATACAAAAAATATTTAGTGAAATAACTGAAAAGAGATCTTTAGTTTTCTATATACCAATGAAAGTCTCATGGGGAAGGGAAAAGTACATTGATGTGACAAATAAAGAGGAGCGAGAAGGTATTGCATGGCTGAAAGCAGGAGTATGGAGATTAAAAGGTTTAAGGAAAGGTATTCCACAAAATCAATGTCCTATATGTGGCGGAAATGAAGATATGGAACACATTTTATTTAAATGTAAAGGGACTGAAATTTGGAGAAAAGAGTATATTAATAAGAAATGGTTTAAAATAGATAGAAATGTAGTAGTAGTTGAAATGTTTCAAAAAGATAGTAAGAAGATTGGACAATTCTTATGCAAAGTGAAAAATAAATGGATATGGACAGTAAATAGACAAAATGGTATAATAAACTAGAATTAATAAACTATTGTAAAATATGAGTATGACCGGTACAGAGCCAGGGCTGAACACCGGTCATATTCACCTGTATAAAGCTTAGCATAAATAAATAAATAAAAAATAAAAAAAATAAAAAAATGCAATTGCTGCATATTATTTTTGTCAATGGATAATTTCATTATGAGAAAAATCATTCACAAACCCTTTCTTTCACATATTTTTTTCTTTTGCAGCTTGTATGTTTAATCCTTATTTATTTTATTCCCCTAATGAAAGAGTTCCCTTAGAAAAAGTATACTAAATACAAATTTGGTTGACAACTAATAAGTGGTGGTTGTGGTTGTGTTATTATTAATATTATTATTATTATAAATTATATAATATATAAATTATATATATATACATATACATATAAATTATATATAATAATAATAATAATAATAATAATATATGTTCCATTCACATGAATTTCTCTACATCTCTGTAAAATTGTTGTTAATAAGCTTATTCTTCTATCTACTTCATGCTAATCTAGATAGACATTAGTAGAAATGGTCTTATTACTTAGTTCCTTACAAGTAGAAAGGTTATAAGGGAATACACTAGGCAAATCCAACAGTCAAACTTTTAAAATGTTGTTGCTATGGGATTGAATTCCATTTTTTAACAGGCCAGAAAATGACAAATTCCTGTATGAGAAAAGTTTTAAGTGTTTTAAAACTGAAACCAATAACAAGGAGTGTCTTGGAGATGGTCTACTGCATGACAAAAATGTGTATGACATAAATTGTGTGTTTCAACAAGATCTACATGTTCTGTGCAGTAGGCTTTTGTCTATCTCTTACGGTTTACCAGTTATGTAAAATTCAGAAAATTTCCTTCTGAATAAAATGCTCTTTAGAGAAAATTCTAATATATTTTTTATTTGTCATGTAAATATATTAATTATAAGAGATTTTAATCAAAATCGTTAGAGCCATTTTTGAGAAAACCAAAATTTTTGAAATTTTTTTCTATTTAAAGGGTAATTGGGGGTGGAGGTATTTTCTTGAAAATCTTCGTGTCACATCTTTAGAAGATACTGAACTTAAATACCAACACCATCTCATAACTATTTCCTGTGAACCTAATACTAGCTGCCAACATCAGGTATGCCTTATTAGGATAACGCAAACCTATTGCTGAGGTCAGTTCTGAAAAACATAGTTAAACTTAGGGCTTTTGTACTCCTGGGTCTGTTTGTCATCATTGCTCCACCCAAAGGGGGCTTAGATATTTTTATCACATTCAAGAACTCCCACAATGGCTTGGAACAAACGTTATGCTTCCCAAGTCAACATGTACGGTGAACACATTAAACTATTTATCATCATTAAGTAAAAAGTTCATCTTCATCAACATCTCTTTGTAACGTAATGCAAGTACAGTTTAGTTATTGCCTAGAGCTACCTTTCTCATAGTGTCTGATTTCAAGTAGTGTATTACATTTCATCATTTACCTGTGTCTCTTACCCTTTAGGTTAAATGTAGGGTAAGTGTAAACCTTGATATCTCTAACTCTGCTCCCCTATCCATAAGCATTTCATTCCCCCAGTAACATGATGGTGAACCACAGTTTTCGTTGCCTTGGTTTGGCACTGATATGCTTTGTGGCAATGCTGGTTTTAGTGTTCAAACCCTAGCCAGATAAAAAGTACCATTTCACTTGGAGTTCTTGAAGTAATTCACTATTTAAAAAATAAAGCCCCTTCAGGATGCAAAGCGATGCAGATACATCAGTGATGATAGCCAAAAGACCCAGAGTTTAAATATGTTTTTCAGAACTTGATCTTGGCAATAGGTTTGCATTATCCTGCCAGTTCACACAAAACAGCTATGCTATGGGGATATTTGATCCCTACCAGGACCATAACAAACCCTGATTTAGAGTCTAGCTGACAATGAAAGCCATACTTCCGTGTCTCAGATTACTGTGATAAAAGGTTACTAACAGAAAATTAACCATTATGGGTAAAATATAAATGTCAAAATTTAGTTGTCACAGTATTCATTTGAGACAGACAATATTGCCAACAAAAGTTTTCATTATAATACACAGTCATATGATAATTCCATTCTGCTGATCAAAGCTATTTGAAATAATATGTACCTTTTTGGACCCTTTCCTCGTTGACCCATATTAGGAGTTTGCAGGGGTTCATGCTTTGACTCTAGGCTTATTAGATTGTAAATCACTTGTTTGCACTGAACAACTTCCTCATCAGTGAGCTCCTCTTTTACCATCAATGCTGGCATTGGATCAATATACTGAAATCATTAATTCTTCCACATTAACACAATTCTGAACTTCTTTACTTACTTTACTGTTTATCTATGGCAAGCAGAGAAAGTATTGTATTCCACACAACATTTTAAATTGGGATTTCACCAAAAATACACACTTTGAGATCCATTGAAATCTCCATCAGGAAAGCAGGGTAATACAAAATTTGTTTGTAACTGACAGCTATTTTCTTATGTTTTGCAAGTTAATTGTCATGCAGTTTTTTTCAATGTGCTCTAATAGTTTGTTAATTGTCAGCATTTAAAGTTTTTGTGTTCAACCAAAAATTAATTTGACTCGAGAGCATTTCCAAGGTATGATATTTTTATGATTTTAAATCTTCATTATGCTTAAACATTGTGAAGACTGGCTTAGAAATGCATTTGGTGAAAAAGCTTCATATAAGGCAAAAATTTATAATTGATACAGTAAATTCAAAAGAGATTGGTTATTAAAAATATATAACATTTACAGATAAAGGTAAAAACTCTTAGATATGATTTTTGTGAACGATGGCCAAGAACTGCTGAATCGATGAAAATATTGCTGCTATTCAAGCAATGGTTGAAGAACGATGGACATTTTGTGAATTTGAACTATTTTGGGCATTGGTATTGGTAAAATTCAAAACATTTTACATCAACAGTTAGACATGAGACAACCTTGTTGTTGGCTGCGCCGTGGCCGAGTGGTCAGAGCACTCACCTCTCACCTAGATGGCCCGGGTTCGATCCCAAGCGACCGCATGTGAGATTTGAGGTGGACAAAGTGGCGCAGGGGTGAGTTTTCTCCAGGTTCTCCGGTTTCCCCCGCCATCACATTCCACTGGGGCTCCATTTTCATGTATCATCAGTGTCATCGCCTGCAGTACCAGAGCAGTAAAAGCAAGCATTTAGCACTACAAAAAAAAAAAAAAAAAAAAAAAAAAAAAAAAGTGTTTCCGATGAATTCCACATAAACAGATGCCTCAAGAAAGGAGCTCAGGATTACATACCTGTGATTAGCAAATGCCTCTCACGCAAATAAAATATGCTGAGAGGTCTCAAAGGCCATCCCTATTTCCTGCATAGCAGGGCCTCAATAAGTCTCATTAAACATAAATGTTGCCTCACAGTCTTGTGTCCAGTGAGATAGCCAACAACACTTCTGAGCATATCTCTGGTTAAGTTCAAAAGCAGCAAGAGGGTTATTTAACTACAATGCACAAGACAGGTGCAGAAAAACTCAGTAAAAATTCCAAGGTGACACTCCAAATTTGGTTTGGAATAATTTGGTTATTAATGATAAATCTTGATTTATTCTAATGATCCTGAAAAGAATTACTTATGCCTGCAAAATTCTGACATATTGTCAGAGCCGTAAGAAGACGGTTGCTAGTTGCTTTTTTCTAAAACGGGCCATTTTCCTACTATAGCATTAGAAGACAGATGTACCATTACTACTGATTGGTATACAATATCTGCTCAGTGCAAATATTTGATAAAAATTGATGAAAAGTATTGATAACAAAAAATAATTTGGCATCATTGACCAATACAGCATAACTTTAAGTATTTGGATCCCTTAACTCCTTCAGTGATATGGATGAGATATGACACATTGTTGTTAAATAACCCACTTTACCAATGCATAACATCGGATAACTCCCTTAAATCACGCAAACCTCGACATCTGGATTTATGGCCATGCAGTTTAAGGCATGATAGGAGTGGCTAAGCTATCAAACCAAGGATTGCAGGATTGAATCCAGTCAAAATGCATGTTCTACATTCAAGTGAAAAAGGACAGGGAGGGCCTAACTACAGCAATCAGTGTGGTTGAATGCTGATGGGTTTTGACTGAATACACATATGCATTTTACCATTTTTTTGTGATTGGATGCTGATGGGTTTTGATTGTTTACACATATGCATTTTACCATTACACAGTATTATACGGTTATAAGTCAGATAATACTGTTGCTCTCATGCGTCCACATGGCCACATGATGTAAGGCATGGTATGTGAAAGTGGCCATATTGGTATGGTTAGAGGTTTGTGCCCCAAAGACCCAAAATATTTGTTTTTTATTGCAACATCTCACCTCCATTATTGGATATCCTTGAATGGGTTAAAATGAGCACCTTGGACCCTCCAATATATAGCCCTGACCTAGCAACTTATGATTTTTTATTGTTTCCAAAAATTAAAAATACAATGTGTGGGGGCCACTTTTTGGTCATAAGATGAAGCAGTGAGGTATGCTTCATCTTGGTCTCTGAAGTGCTTCAGGAAGAGTGGCATCATTGCTTTAAGGACTATTTTCATTGAGTACATAAATACATTGATGATACAGGGCAATATGTTTAAAAACAATAAAATCATTTAAATTTTTAAAACTAATCCTTGATTCGTTTTCTAATAATTTTCACAGTCAACCTCATATCTCAAAAATGAAGTCAGATGAATATCATACTTGGTTTTTTAATGTACAAAATTTATTTTAAAGGATTAATAAAAAAATTGAAATTGAAATTAATTTGTTGAGTTGATTTTTTAACACTACGTCACTTACATTGTTATTATGAGGGACTAGTTTCGAAAGCCTATGCTTTCATTTTCAACCTCACGGGTCCAACTGCCGTTGCTGGCTGTGTTTGCTTGTGCTCTCTTCTCTGGTGGCGAAATGATGAACTTCTTAACTAAGCTGTCTACTGGCAGGATTTCAAAGTTTATTAGCCGATCTTTGTTTTTCCATATGAGGATGTTTTCCCAGGTTGTGAGTTCATTGTGGTCTGACATGGTTTTAAGCAATTTTGGATTTGGATCTAGATTGTGGTTTTCTTTCCAAAAGTGAAATGCTACTGCCAATTTATCTTCTTGTTTCAATTTTAGGTTTCTAAAGTGCTCTTTGGATCTGATTTTTAAACTTCTTTTGGTTTGTCCTATGTAGAACTTTTCACAATTTGTGCATTTAATTTGATATATTTCTGACCTATTTTCTGGTGGAATTTCATCTTTTATTTTTGAATTTAGTAATTTTATGACAGAAAATCTGTTTATTGGAGCTAGGGTGATGTTTTGCTCTTTGAAAATTTTTTTGAATTTTCTAAATGCTCGAGGGTGGTAAGTGAATTTTTTGAATGTGTTGATATTGTTTTTTCCTGCTGTTAGGGTAGTTATTTCTTTTATGGTTTTTTTCTGCTTTGCTTTGTTTAGTTTCTTGTACACAAGGTTCTTGCTGTATCCATTTTGTTCTGCTGTTTGAATTATGATTTTTAACTCTTTGTTGAATTCGGTTGTGCTCATAGGTACATTTACTAATCTATGTGTGAGGCTGTTTATTATTGCATGTTTGTGTGGTAATGGGTTGTAGCTTTCATTTTTAATGTAATTTTCTGATTGAGTTGGTTTTCTGTAGATTCCAAAGTTTACTTTTGTGTCGTTTCTGATGATTCTTAGGTCTAATTCTCCATTGGTTTCTGTTTCCATTGTGAATTTTATTGTATTTTCCTGTATGTTTAATAATTTTATGGCATCATCTAAATGTCTACTTGGTACTATTGCAAATATGTCAACATAGCGGTACCACACTTTGAAAATCCATGGGAATGCTTTCTTCATGTGTGTTTCGAATTTGCTCATAAATAAATTTGCCAAAAATGGAGATAGAGGGTTGCCCATAGAGAGTCCTGATTTTTGCCTGTAATATTTACTATTAAAAGTGAAGTAGTTTTGTTCAATGCACAAACTTGTTAGTTGTATGTAATCTTCTACTTCTGTTGTATTTAGCCAGTTTTTTAATAGGTCTTGCAGTTTTTGTGTTGGAAGCTAGGGTATAGTGCTGTAACATTAAATGAAACTAATGTGTCTTCTGTGTCTATTTTTAGATCTTTGATTTTTTCAACTAATTCCAAAGAGTTGCTAGATTGGAACTTTCAAATTTTGGAAACAAATCAAATTTATTCAATAACAATCACAATCTAAGTGACGTAGTGTTAAAAAACCAACTCAACAAATTAATAAAACATATAATTTGACTGTCACCGTCACTAAATTCCTCCAAACATCAATCAATCATACTGGGTATTTTAAGTCCACCATCTTTTTAGCATGAAGAACAGACAGAGAAGCTTTTCTACAAAATTTGATCTATTGCTTTCACATGTCTTTCTCTGCTCACTCTACTACACACTATTTTTACTCAACTACATTATTTTACTATTTCTTGTTAATCCAGTAAAATTAAATTCACATTTACATATATTGTTGTATGACATATTGTTATATATAGTTACACAACAGTCAAATTTTTAAACTTTGTGTTGCTATGTGATGGGTTTGAAATTCTATTCTATTTGCATATGAAAAAAATTCAAACCAATAACAAAGGAAATTTTATAAACAGTCAACCCCTCATAAATAACTTTGTGTGCCTTAATTTGCCTGCTATAACAAGATGTATATGTTGGGTGCAGTAAGGTTTGTCTATTGCTTACAGTATACCAATTACATAAAAATGATTTAGAATGAAAAGGACTTCACAGGCTATTCCCAAAAAATTAAAGAAACAAATTTCAATAATCATGTAAATATCTTACACATATTCATTTTAATCCAATTTGTAAGAGCCAGTTTTGAAAACCATACATAAAATAATGAACTTTTTCCATGTAAGGGTAGTTTGGCATGAAGGAATTTTCTTAAAAATCTTCAAGTTGCATTCTTGGTCTTAAATGTCGAGTTTGGTATTTAACCAACTTTTCATTTTTGAGTTATGGTGTTCACAATCAGATAAGTAGATAGACACAAAAGATTTTTTTTCCAAAAATACTATGGATTCAGGGAATCTTAAAACTTGCATTTCCTTAAAATCTCAGTATCAAGTTTTTGGGTGGAACCTAGAAACTCTTATTTCCGTTAATATCTTGATATTCAATTTTGAAAACTAAAGACAGGTGATAGAGACAGAAAATTACTGAAAATGTACTAGTATAACTTGGATTTAAAATAAAAATCTGAAGTGTTTTATTCGCAGGGCTTTCTCTATCTATTCTGTAACAACCTATTCTTACCAAAGCTTATTCTTGCTAATCAAGTAATCGTCTTATTACTCGTACTTACTTCCTTATAGGTAGAAGGAAATACACTATGCTAAAGCAATAGCCAAATTTTCTAACTGCTATGTAATGACATTGAAATTCTATTCTCTCTGCATGGCAAGGAGTAAAACAGAAACAACTTCTTCTTCTCCTTTGACAAAAGTATAATAATTGGAATAGTTAAACTAACAATAGAAAATATCTCAGAAATAATTAGCCGAAGAAGAAAGAAAGGAAAAAAAGAAAAAAGGATCTTATGTGTTATAACAAGATCTAATTTTTTTTTTTTTTGTAGTAGCATTACAATTTATCAGTTAAGGAAAAATAATCCAGAATGAAAAAGACTCTAGCGGCTATTCCCAGAAAATCCAAGATATGCATATCATTTATCATGAAAATATTTTAATGGTAATTTGATCAAAATCATGAGTGCTATTTCTGAAAAAATCAAATTTTCGAAAAAGGTTCCATATAAGTTTGGAATTGGGGGATTTTCTTGAAAATTTTGTGTTGCATCCTTGGAAGATGCTAAACTGAAATATCAAGTTTCTATTAACAGACTTTTCATTTTTGAGTTATGTTGTTCACACATACATGGACCTATTTCTAAACATCTGAGGAATTTTGTTGTTTTTTATTCAGGGATCTCAAAACACACATTTTTGGTGAAATCTCGAGACCTTAGGTTTTTGGGTAGAATACAATACTTCCCCTACTTACTAAACGCAGTAGAGAAAGTAAAAAGATCACAGAGAGAGAAAAAAAAAAGACCTTTCACAAATTGTGCATTATCAGCATGCATACAAATAAATGTATAGTAGCTAATTAACAGTATTATATTAAATAATTGAATTGTTTTACTGGCAATTAAGTACTAATAATATTCTGACTTACATTTTTTAAGTTAAATATAAAAGTTGATGATATTGTAATTGGCCAGTATTTTGTGTGCCGATCAAGGCGTGCCCTCATTCTGCTCAGAGGAGAATCTGCATCTGCTTCTTCAAATTTTTGTTTCAAGGGCACAAGTTTGTTGTTTTGCATCAGCACACCAAAGTCCTGCAAGAAAAGTTTAAGCTTTGGTCATTCTAAATGAAATTGCTAATCATTTTTCCATTTTCAGATAGGCATCCTTAACTAAGAACAACATTTATAAATAATTTTTGGGAATACACCATGAAGTTTTGTTTACATTTATATGTAGAAAGTGATAGTTTTTTACTCTAGCTTCACTTTCTACACTACAACTTACATGGGACACGTCTTCCAGCAATCCAATTCTGTACTATGTTACAGTAACTCAATGGTCAGAACAACCGCACAGAGAATGGGAGAACCATGCTCAAATCCCGGTAGTGGCTTGAATTTTTAAGGATAATACTTCTCCTATGTTTAGGTTACACTTGGTATTTATTGTTCTTTAACGTCCTTTAACCTGGTTGATCATATCAAACATTAAATGAAATTGGTAAAATGATGCTCAAATGATCTCGGGGTCCATGAAGCTTAAAGTTACTTGACATTCGTCTTCTCAGGATAAGGGAAAACTCCGAACAAAAACCTCATCCGGATACCTCACCCTAAGCAAGATTTGAACTCACAACCTTCTGAATGTGAGGCAGACACACTACCAGCACACTACCCAGGCAGGCTCATGATTATTATCATAATCATCTCTTCCAGTACTTGCCGGAACTATTGAAGAATGAGAAAAAAATTCCCCCTTTGAATGTGGATTTGGCCCCATAAGATCTTCATATTTACCTTCCTCACTTATGATTTTTTTTAATTTTTTATGCTGAGATTACATTAATTGCCTTCAGGAAGGTGCTCATGCAATATTTTTTTTCCTATTTCACTTATGCTTAATATCTTTACATTTAAGTGAAACAGTTGAAATAAAAGTATATGCAATTTCTAAATTAAACTTTACCGGTATTCTGTAATCAGTGACTCTGCCTCCACATCCTTCACTGATTGAAGGGGGATCCTCTAACACACTTCTAGCTGTGGCCAGAGTATGTATGAAAATTTCACCACCATGTGCTGCCAAAAGATGTGAGATCATCTTTCCTCCTGCTTTTCGAGGCATTTCCAACATTACAGATCGTCCATTGAGCAAAAAGTTAATCAAACATGAAGACGGTCGGCTGCAATAGCATAAAGTACACAATATTTCAGTTTCAGAGGCTTATTTGAACTAAAAATACTAATAAATATTACATATATGGTTGTGGTCCATAAAAAGAGATGCAAATGAGATATAACCGTTGAACTTGACTATCTTCAACATGGTACACTTTTACTTTATTTAACTACTTACCTATTGCATTTATTATTGTTGTTATTAGTATTAATTATTATTATTATTGTAATTAGTATTATTATTATTATCATTGTTGTAAT
Organism: Hymenopus coronatus; assembly: GCA_030762935.1. Classification (NCBI taxonomy): domain Eukaryota; kingdom Metazoa; phylum Arthropoda; class Insecta; order Mantodea; family Hymenopodidae; genus Hymenopus; species Hymenopus coronatus. Next base: position 27,861,014 of record CM060899.1, on the reverse strand, counting down.
TATTATTAGTGGTGGTTGTGGTCGTGGTGATAGTAGTAGTACTATTATTTTATTATTATTATTATTAATTATTATTATTATTATTATTATTCCTACTTTATGTTTACTACTATTATTACCATAATAAGATGATTAATACATAAACAACAAAAGAAACAAGGTGGCAAGCTGGCAATGTCCCATAAATAGGTTGGAATAAAAACACAAAATACAATAATAAAAAATCTAATGTGTTCCATTCACATGACTTTCTCTGCCTGTACTGCAAACAAATTATTCTTAGAAAAAATTCTTTTATCTATATCACACTAATCAAGAAGATTAGCAGAAATTCTCTTATCACTTGCTTCCTTGTAAGTAGAAGGGAAATAGGGAATACATAGTCAAATATTTTAAAAGCTGGTCAAAATGTGAACATTTGAAGCTCGGTTTGCTTTGCCACTAAAACAAAAGAGACATGAAAAGAAAGATGACCCCATTTGAGAAAAAATACGTAGGTAGTTTAAATTTAAAACCAATAACAAGGACTATCTTGGAAACAAAAATGTATATGACATAAATTGTGTGCTTTAACATGATCCACATTTTCTGTGTGGTAATTCTTGTCTATTTCTAACAGTTTATCAGTTATGCAAATTTCAACAAAATTCATCCAGAATGAACAGGTCTTCAGAAGCCATGCCCAGGAAATTCAAGATATAATTGTCATGTAAATATCTTTAATATACAGCATTTTAATCACAATCATTAGAACCATTTTTGAGAAAATCACAATTTTCGAAAACTTTGCCATCTAAAGGGTAGTTTGGGGTGTGGGGATTTTCTTGAAAGTCTTTGTATCGCATCCTTGGGAGATACTAAACTTTGATATTTAACAGAATTTTCATTTTTGAGTTATGCACTTCACAGACACGCACATGCATACACATACTGACCTTTCTCTAAAAATGCTTTTTCTGGACTCATGGGTTCTCAAAACACATGTTTCCAGTAAAATCTCGGCATCAAATTTTTGGATGGAATACAATACTTTATCTACTGTGTATGCTGTACATATGTGCTAGAGAAGGTAAACCCACATGCAAGCCCACAAAACACTGATATAGAGAGAACAGATAGGAAATGCCCTATCCTAATGCATTGTGTAGTTTTTTTTTTTTTTTTTATAGTGTTTAATGCCTGCTTTTACTACCATGGCACCATAGGATTGTGGTTGGTGAAGCATGTTTTTGTCAAGCTACCATATATTTATTCTATACTTCTGAGATGAGTACTGCTTTTGCGGGTTAAATGTGAATTAAGCATTTTGACTGTACGTTTTAAACCAGTATAATGGTGAATATGTTATACATTATCAACATAACGATTCTGTATTGTAGATTTGCAATTCTGAAGAACTGCAGAGAAGCATGGGTGAAGGCAATTTGCAACCTACTCCGACTTCTGATCTGATCATTTGGACTTAATAGGGCAAACCAGGAGACTAAGAGAAGGCGTTATTCTTTGTTTCCTGCTTACCCTCTTATTTGCAGAAATGTCTTATATCTCAACACACTCTGCTAATTAGACCCCTAATAGTGGACGTACCCCAATTGTTTTTGAAACAGTAACTGAAAAGGCCACCCAGCAAATTAATACTGACAATACTGCTGTAATGCAAAGCCCAAGAAAGAGAAAATTAATGTTGAAGTTGAAGAATAAACCTGCTAAGTTGTGTAAAGCATGTAAAAGAATAAAACTGCTAAAGCAGAGGGTTAGGCAATAGGAAAGACATATTTGTAGTGATAGGGAACTAATTAACATTCTACTAAAGCTTTAAACCAATGCTGTAATATATGGTACAGCCTTTTGTTACATTAACAGTAGTTTTAGACCAAGAAATTAGAACAAAATTAACTTATGACCTTGCTGCAATGTTTACTGCAACAATTCAAATTTACAATAATAACTTCTGATAGGCCAACAAATGTGACTGTACTAAATATTCCTTCAACTAGAGTTTTCTCCCCTGCTATTGTCCTTTGTTCTTTACTTAAAAAACTTGAAAAAACAATTAATTGTCAGATGTTGCCTATGGTGTATAGTGTGTAGAATTGCAAGATGGCGGCTGGTCACAAAACTTGCTTCAGAAAAACGCTAGGTATATCCACTCCCTAACATGAACACACATGTATGCACGCACACACCAACCTTTGAACTAACTTGTCTGACAAATATAATACTCAAGTCATGCTTCACTTTATGAAATACTGCATTTTATCAAAATTTTAATGATTTAACTTTAATCTTAGCTATTTAATTTCTTAGCTTTCAATACAATGATTGGGCGAAAGGGTGGAATAAATAAATACATAAATAAATAAATAAATATATATAAGCTACTCTTCAGCAGAAACCAGTAAGAAAATGTAAATATATCTACAAAATTTCTTAGTTTTACCAACCTGTTGACATCAACTGGAGTGATACGGTGCATGGCTGTGCAATTTTGCATTTCAGAAGCACTACATCCTCGAGGTGTGCACCATTTTAGTGTAACAGTTTCATAATCTGCCCCTTCTCGCTGAGTTCGAATCAAAGCAGAATCTGCTGCATTACCTGACATTTAAGCAAAAGGAAATGAGACAATGCTGAGTAATTATTCCTCAATATGAATTTATTTAAAAATGTACTCATACCTTTAAGTATCGAAGTATGAGCTGCTGAAGAGTGAAATATTTCAACATCATAGTTTGCAGAGGAACTAGCATTTTGCTCTTCTTTCATTGGAATTCCAGTTACTGTTGTTGAACCAAGGTCATAGTGATTCAGAATCAAATTTGACAGCTTTGCTGCCATTTGGATGCCAGCTTTCACAGAATGAACTTCGGTTGTTAAAATTGGTGAGAACTAAAATAAATACAAAAATCTATGTATAACTTATATACAGAGTGATTTATGTAGAGTTGACACATTTCTTTCTTTAATTATTCCATTGGAAATTCATTCAATTACCCAATTTTAGCACCAAATTAAGCAGAATGTTCTCGAGTTTTGATTCCTAGATGCACAGATATTTATGTTTTATTCCTAATTGCATTGTTGGCAGCTGTTTCGACATGTTCTTGTAGTCAAAGTGAAAATGCAGTACGATGTAGAGTTGAGTCAAGGATATTTTCAGCAAGATAGCGCTACATGCCATACATCAAATGAATCCATGAACCTAATTGCAAGTTTCTTTGACGACCGGATAATTTCCAGGAACTCCAGAATTGACATCGCCGGACTTCTTTCTATGGGATTACTTAAAAGACAGGGTTTACGCCACACGTCCCCAAACATTGGACGATCTGAAGCACATTCAAAAAGGAGATTCAAGCTATTGACAACAGAATCCTCCGAGTGGACAGTAACATGGAACGATGTGTTGAGTTGTGCCTTATGCAGGATGGAGGACATTTTCAACATTTGCTATAGAGGTAAATAATCTCCCAAAATTCCTCTACAATTTAGGCATAATAAGTTGTCGCTAGCATAACATATTTTGAAACAATTAATGAAAAAATGTGTCAGCTCTATATGAATTACCCTGTATTTTAAATAAGTACACTACAAAAGCTGCAGAAATAGATATTTCAGGAAATGCTTCTCAATTAATACCAGTCAGCTTAGAACATGTAATGAATTTGTGCAATTAATGAGGAAGAGAACATACAGTTTCCATATTTCATTTTTAAATATCACATTCAGTAATCAAGTCATATGAGTAAAAGTGAGCAAATTCTCCACAAAATAGTTATTCAGGAGCAGTGGCTTTCACAAATGAGAGCTTATTCATTTTGTATGAATAAAAGTTGCAGGCAATCAACAGATATTTTGCCCTGTGACTTAGGCAATTAACCTGGAAACTGCTTACATATGACTTCATCATCTGATCTGTTCCAATTTAGATTGGATAAACCACAACTCAACACCATTAAATACTACAGAACTATTGTGTCAGACAAAGTTTAAGTGTTCTATAACTACAAACATTGACAGCTCAGAGGAAGAAACTGGCCAAAACGTGCAGAGAATGTTTTTGTAAATTATTATGGATTTTCCAGTTTATTAGAGCAGACACTGCTTTTGAAGTTCAAATGGCACAAAGTTGCAGCTTTAAAACATCCATTAAGTCAAAATTTGGTGCACTGGTTACAGAGACGCAGTTATCCAAGAAGTTTAATTTGTGAGCCAAACTAAAAAGGAAGACAGATTTAAAAACCTGATGTGTTCCATTCACTTGACTTTCTCTAGCTGTTCCACAAACAAACTTTCCTTACAAAAGTTAATTCTTTTATCTACGTCATGTTAACCAAGATAAACATTGCCAGAGTTGGACTTACTATTTGCTTCTTTGTAAGTAGAAGGGAAATAAGGACTTACACTAGGCTAAAGCTAAATGATACAGTTGAAATTCGGTTCTCTTTGCTTGCTAGGAGAAAACAAAACAGATGAAAAGAAAGATGTCTTCCATTTGAGAAAAGTTAAAGTACCTTAAAACTGACACCAATAACTCAGAAAATGGTTAATTCTAACAAGATGTTTTAATAAGATCTAATTTTTTGTGCAGCAAGTTTTTGTCTATCTCTTAAGGTTTACGAGTTATACGAAAGTCATTCAGAGCTTTTAGGGGCTATTCTCAGAAAATTCAACATATATGCTTTTGTTTGTCATGAAAATAGCTTAAACATACGACATTTTAATAAATATTATTTACACTATTTTGGAGAAAATCAAAATTTTCAAAAAATTTTCCATATATAGGGTGGGTTTGGGGGATTCTCTTGAAAATCATGCCGCATACTTGGAAGATACTGAACTTAAAAAGTTTGGTATTTTTAATGTTTATGATATGCTGTGCACACCCACACATGCACAACTTGGACAAGTTTCTAAAATGTCTGTTTTGGATTCAGGAGTCTCAAAACATGTATTTCTGGTGAAATCTTGATATTGAATTTTTGGGTGGAGTACAATACCTTCTGTATCCACTATGCACATTGTATTAAGGGCTACAGAAATTAAAAATGACTGGGAACAAGAAGATAGCATTGAAAAAACTGGGAGAAGTATATATATATTTTTTTTTTACTATAAAATGCTGAAACACAGATATTAACTGTGCTGAGACTAAAAAAGAAAAGAGCTGCTAAGGAAAAAACTGCTCATGAAAGAGTTATTGTGTTGAAAGTGTTAGATATAGTCCTGATATCAGTAATTCAATTTAGACTGTAAAAATATGTGTCCTCTTTCTTAAAAACACTGAGTAGCCAGCAGGTACATCTTTCTCAATGATCATGCACTTCCTAAACAGTAAAACCTTCAACATTTAGGTGCTTGTAATACAGTAAAACCTCATAATTACTGTGGCCCAAATGCATATTAACTGGCACAGTGTTACAACTGGGATTTGATTTTAAAAAATCTGATGTGTTCCATTCACATGACTTTCTCTATATCTCTGTAAATTATTATTGTTAATAAGCTTATCTTTTATTTATTTCATGCTAATCGAGAAGAATTAGCAGAAATAATCTTATTTCTACCTTTATTGTAAGTAGAAGCAAAATAAGGGAGTACCATAGGTTAAAGTGAAAGCCAAAGTCTGGTTACTATGTGACTGATGTTCCTTTGTTTGTATGTACAGGAGTTGACAAATTCCTGTGTGAGAAAAGTGTAAGTTTTTCAAAGCTGAAACCAAGAAAAAGGAATATCTCAAAACGATCAACTCCACGAAAAAAATGTATATAACATAAATTGTATGGTTTAACGTGCTCTACATTTTTTGTGGGTTAAGTTTTTGTCCATCTCTTATGGTTTAGTAGTTATGAAAAATTCATCCAGAATAAAGTAGTCTTCAGAGGCTATTCCCAGAAAATTCAAAATATACATTTTATTTGTCAGGTAAATAACTTTAATATACAATATTTTAATCAAAATCATTAGAGCCATTTTTGAGAAAATCAACATTTTTGAAAAAAGTTCCATGTAAAGAGTAGTTTGGGTTGGGGGGATTTTTCTCAAAATCTTTGTGTCGCATCCCTGGAAGATACTAAACTTAAATACCAAGTTTGGTATTTTACCTACTTTTCGTTTTTGAGTTATCGTGTTAACAGACACACGGACACACACACACGGACCTTTTTCTGAAAATACTTTTTTTGGATACAGGGGACCCTAAAACATATATTTTCGGTGAAATCTTGGTATCGAATTTTTTGGTGGAGTGCAATACATTCTCTATTCACTATGTACATAGTGAGTATAGAGAAAGTAAAAATAAATTTTGATACTATTTGTAAGTAAATTCAGTAAAGTAAATGTTATTTCTGAAGATTCAGGTGCAATACAGTGAAAAATGAAAAACAAGAGATCATTTCTTTTATTACTTTTTCTATATGTACTATGTACGTAGTGTATAGAGAAGGTATTGTATTGCCCCAAAAATTTAATACTGAGATTTCACCGGAAATATATGTTTTGAGACCCCATGAATCAAAAAAATTGCATTTTTTAGAAAAATGTGTGTGCATTCGTGCATGTGTGCACCAGCATAGCTCAAAAACGAAAAGTCTGTAAATAACAAACTTGGAATTTAAGTTCTGTATCTTCCAAGGGTGTGACACAAAGATTTTCAAGAAAATCCCCCATCCCTAACTACCCTTTATATGGAAAAATGTTCAAAAAATCTTTATTTTCTCAAAAATAGCTCTAACAATTTTGATTAAAATATTGTATATTAAAAATATTTACATGAAAAATAAAATATGTCTCTTGAATTTTCTGGGAATAACCTCTGAAGACATTTTTATTCTGGATGAATTTTGCAGAATTTTCCATAACTGGTAAACTGTAAAAGATAGGCAAAAACTTACTTCACAAAAATGTAGAGCTTGTTATAACACACAATTTATGTTATATACATTTTTTCATGGAGTTGACCATTTTGAGATATTCTCTGTGATTGATTTCAGTTTTAAAATACTTATACTTTTCTTATATGGGAAGTTGTCAACTCCTGGCCATGCAAAGAAATGGATTTTAACCTCATAGCAACCACATTTTAAAACATTGGACTGTTAGCCTAGTGCATTCCCTTATTCCCCTCCTACTTATAAGGAACTAAGTAATAAGACCGTTTCTGCTAATGTTTATCTCCATTACCATTAAGTAGATATAAGAATAAGCTTTTAGCAATAATTTGTTGCAGAGATGTAGAGAAAGTCATGTGAATGGAACACATCAGATTTTATATATATGAAGGATGTGCTGAAAAGTAATGCTCCAAATTTTGTATTCTGTTTGCAATATCAGTGGAGTATCACGCCATGCACATTACATCCTTCCTGCTTTGTTAATACAAGTTACAACCTTTTGGCACTAGAGAGCTCTGATTTGTAGCATGAAACATGGCTGTGTGTAATGCGATTATATCAGTGCATCAGAAACAACATGCTGTAATCAAGTTTCTAACTGTAGAAAAACGTGCCTCCAATTGAAATCCATAGAAGACCAGTAAGTGGAAGACTTGGCAACAGTGAGGGTTGGTTTCCAACTGCATACCTCCTAATCCCATGATGTGACCGAGTGGTGGACAGAGCAGCACAGGGGTGGGTTTTTTCCAGTTTCCACCAGTGCTCCATCTTCATTTCATGTATCATTAGTGTCATTGCCTGCAGTGCCACAAATAGCAAAAGCGGGCATTAAACACTACCAAGAAAATGCCTTTGGCAGAGTGTTATCATGTTCTAAAAAATACTGTACAGAAAATTGTGTTCACGATGGGTGCCTCAAATGCTCACCCCTGACATGAATCAGAGGAGATTGGTCATCTGTCAACAATTTCTTTTGCGTTTTAAGCGTGAGGGTGATGGGTTCCTTAACAATATTGTGACAAGTGATGAAAGCTGAGTGCACCATTCTGACCCCAAGAGAGCATCAATGAAGTACTGCCACCAAGGCTCACCACCGCTAAAAAATTTCAAAATCATGCCATCAGTAGCCAAGGTCATGCTCACAATATTCTGGGATGTTCAAGGTGTGCTACATATGGAATTCATGCTTAAAGGCACCACCGTAAACTCTGCGAGACCCTCTGCAAATTGAAGGCATGTATTCAAAGAGTTCATCTCCACTTCTTCAGCATGACAATGGAAGAACGCACACGAGCACTGCAACATCTGTAAGAATTGAACATCTTGGGTTCACTGTCATTGATCATCCTCCATACAGTCCCGACTTGGTCACATCTGATGTTTAACTGTTTCCTAAATTTAAAAAATACCTTCAAGGTGTTCACTTTGATATTGATGAAGTGGTGCAAGCAAAGGTTAGGCTATGGCTCCATCAACAAGGTCAAACATTCTGCAGTGATGGTATCCACAAATTGGTCTCTAATTGGAAGAAATGTTTCATCGCCAGGGTGTTTGTGTTGAGAAATAAATATGTCGATATAAGGAATTAAGAAGCAGAATCGTAACACAGTTTGTTTTATTCCAAAAGCTTTAAGGCTGTTTTCCAGAAAAACATCAGAGGCATTACTTTTCAGCACATCAACATAAATGTCCTATATTGTCGATTGTCATGAATTTGAATGGCTATTATCAACACATGGAAGCCTAAGAATTTCTTTAGTTGAAGAGCCAAGAAACCCAGGGATTTTACACCCATTTTGAATTATTATTTTCAGTAAATTAATGAAATCTGCTAAAATGCCTTGGTACAATCTAAAAACATGGTTTTCAAGGATTTCTCAACAAATAAGGAATTAGTCGTAACTTCTGTATTAATATTTTATATTAAATTCACATTTATCAAATATGAGTTAGAAAAAATCTGCATAAAACAGCTTACATTCCATTTATTGAAAACTTGAAAATCTCTCCCTCAGAATCAGAATTTTCCAGAACTTCATTAGCATCCTAAATTTCAGCTTCAGTTCACAGAAATCAAGGAAAACGCTACATTTAAAAACATCAAACTTAAACAGATCACCATCTTCAAGGAAAATGGTGCAAGTGACCTGAGAGCAGCCAATATTACTAACTCTCCTAAATTTCCAGATAGTTGACTAAAGCAATAACAGATGACAGTACAAATCAAACTAAACAATAACGAAGGCATGACCTTTCCACATAGTCCAAGGCCAAATTACAATTGTGGAATTGCATTAAAAGCGTTAGAAATACCTGCCCGAGCTATGCACATTGACAGAGAACCTTTTGAAAGTGTAAATTACTTTCTTGGAAAGGTACTGTTATACACCCAATGGTGCCAATCAGAGGGTTCTCTTCATAATGCGCTCAAGCTGCAATGACCAATGAATGCAGTCACACAACCTATTTTCTCACCCTACTTTTAAAACATTACAAATTTCTAAATTATAGTAATATTTTTATTAATTTTTTACCTCAAAAAAAGCACAATAGCAGGATTTGGAAGTGTTAAAAGGGGTAAAATCATGTAGTATTAATATGGAACATCCAAGGAATTTTACAAATGGAACATAACAAACAGGATAGCTTTACAATCAGGAGCATAATCACAGGGCTTTGCTCTATTTGTAAAACGATGCACCACAAAATATTTGAAAGCACTTTTTCTATTGCCAGCTGTAATTTGCTCTGCAATATAGGGAAACACTGTTTTACCTGAACAAAACACCTCTCAATTATTATGCTCACTTTTTTAATGCATCTATTATTTGCTTTTTGTTCTGGAGATGCAAGATTCTGATACAGTACATGCAACTACTTCACCCAGCAGCAGAGAGAGCATTTGTGGGTTCTCTGAGTGTTACACAAATATCATAATTTCTCCAGATGCGTGAACTGTGTACAGATCCAGGCCAAGAAGAATCTATACTTGTAAACTCTCTTTTGCGTTGCACGTAGCTTGAACATTAATACTTGCCATCCCTCTTCTATTAATATATATTTACTTGCTGATACTCTGCAGAGTTTATAAATTTTTCTATGCTGCATCAGAATTAGAAATATAACCTTATGTTTTCAATGTTTACTCCTCAAATCTAAGTCACCTACCAAGGTAACTCCAAAATTCATAGCAATTACTGTATCAGGTGACAAAAAGGCATGCTTTATTCATATTACAATCAAGTATTATTCATCTTTTGCACCAAGGTGGATAAGGACACACCACATGTATATAAAATTCAATATCAAGACACACACACCCCCACCCGCCCACCCAAACACACACACACCCACACACACACACCCACACCACACCACACACACAGATATATATGTAAATCAAAGTAGAAGCAAAATTGTATATAATTTTATAATACTAAGGAAAGCAAGAACTGCTAAGAATATTTATTTGTAGAAAGATGTACAAAAACGAATTGTAACCTAGGTAATTAAGGAAGAGGTGAGCTAGCTTAATTCAAAGTAATAGTTTACCGACCCTCACATGGTAATGAGCACAAGATTAGGCTAAGCGACTAAAAATAGAAAGAGAAAGATGTAGGAAAGAAAGAGACAGAGTAGTGACTCGACTTCTGGGAAGCAGAGGGTATTGGAAAAATAGAAAGAGAAAGATAAGGATAGAGGGAGATAGAAGCATTGGGTTTTTCCAGGTGAGTCATGTGGATGCGCCACTGACAAAATTTAGAACAGAATATTTTCATAGTATGTGACGCAGATCAGGAACCTATCAAAGGTGTTGTAATATTGTGCGAAGGTTGGCATCACCCAGCGCTATTATAAAAAGGGAGCATGCCCCAAACTTGTACCCTATTTGTGATGACTCTTCATTGTGCTCAGAATGTGTGAAGCGACAAAGTGCTTAAGGGGTGGGTGAAAAATGTGCAGATAGATTAGGTTCCTTATTAATTGGTTAAAGTGGTGGGAATAGTAAAAATAATGTAAACATTGTAAGGAAAAAAACTAGCATCTGATTAAGGTATTGATGTATTTTAAATGAAAGAATGAATTCAAATACTAAGGAAAATGCAGTATTTTATAATTTTGGCTCACCTACAAAAGTACCCTGAGATACTTAGCTAGAAAATTTCAGGATTGGATTATTCATCATCCGCTAAACCAAATATGCTGGAGACCTTCCAGCATTAGAGGAGACATCAGACTACAGAAGGATGCCTATACCCGCTACAAAGTGCTTCCGATTTGAAAGCAAAGATCAATTACTCACTTTTATTCATGTGAACCAATAAGCTGTGTCTTTGATTACATGTCTGCAATGTAAATGACCAACAACTTTAAAATGTAAGACCTGTTAGTGCTGAACTCACTTCTCTTGGAGGGTGGTCTGTCACCTGCGACTCCACATTATTTGGGTAGACATTGATGATAACAAGATGACAATGATGTACCTGCAATAAGCTGAAAAAAATGTATGATTAATTAAAGGTCAGGGTTCAACTAGTCACATAAGAGTAAAAAAATAAAAAACAAAATAAAAAAATTTGATGTGCTCCATTCACACGACTTTCTCTACATCTCTGTAACAAATTATTGGTAAAAAGTTTATTCTTGTACTTCATGCTAATCAAGATAAACATAAGCAGAAATGATATTATTACTTGCTTTCTTTTAAGTAGAAGGAAAATAAGGAAATACACTAGGCTAGTGATAGTCAAAGCTTTTAAAAGCTAGTTGCCAAGTGAATGAAATCCGTTTCCTAGCATTGCCTGAAGTTGATAAATTTACACCTGTGGAAAGTTGAACATTTTAAAACTGAAACCAACAACAAGGAATATCTTAAAAAGGGTGTCAACTACACAAAAAAAAATGTGTATGACAAATTATGTGTTTTAACGAGATCTACATTTTCTGAGTAGTAATTTTTTGCCCATCTCTTATGGTTTACTAGTTATGCAAAATTCAACAAAATTCATTCTTCAGAGGCTATTCGTAGAAAATACAAGATACACATTTTATTTGTCATTTAATCATTAGAACCATTTTACACAAAATTGTTTATGAAATTTTTTCCATCTAAATCATAGCTTAGGTGGGGGTATTTTCCTCAGTCCAGTCCAGTCCTCTCCCTTCCCCTCTCCTTTCTCTCATACATCTTTTTCTAAAAAGGCTTTTTTTTAATATTTCTGATGAAATCTTGATATAAAATCTTTGGATGGAATGCAATACTTTATGTATACATTATGTTCATAGTATGTGTAGGAAAGTAAAAAAAAAAAAAAAAAAAAAAAAAAATGCACACGCGTGCATCCACACCTACCCACACATGCACCCACCCACCTACCCACCCACCCACCCACCCACCCACCCACACACACACACACACACACACTCTCTCTCTCTGGTGATGTTAATGAATTACAGTTTGTGAGGGATGTATTGGATTGATTTGTAAGGAGTATATTAAGTAAACTTTGAGAAAGGCCTATCTTTCTATTATCTACCCAGCCTTAAGTGGATCCTCGCCAAAACCAAACCCAGGGGACCAGTGTGCACCATTATAATGTAGCCTTCCACCATTTGTGCCAGAAATGCTGTCTGACAACTACATGGTGAGCATACGCAGCATATTGTACTGTAAAATGAACAGAGCTCTTATTCCAGCAGCTTAAATGGTGATTAAAATATTCTGTTATGTATAACAGTGATAATATTGATAGTCACTCATAACACAATTAATGGGAGCACATGTAATAATTAACTCTAAAAATCACGAGCTAAAAAAAAAAATGTATGCAATATTTTATGCTCTATTCCCTCCAGATCAGAAATGTCGTTTGAGCTGTTTGTGCTGCTACTTTCCTTTCCAAGGTTGATAACCAGATTATCAACAACCGTATCACTTAAACTATCCATCTCCCAAAAATGCTTCTTCTTCCATTACATATAGCACTTTATCAACAGCTGGAGGATTATTTTTAAAAAGAGATTGTGCACTATTTCACAAAATCATCACATTCTTGCATCACATATTTCCATGCTTTCTTTATTTTCCCGGGTGAAACCTCTTTTCCTGTTTTAGATTTTTCTTTGCGAGCACTGTTTAAACTTATAGGCAAAACACCAGTGAACTTAGATGTTAATTTCATCACTTCTTTTACTGAAGTGGATATTTCTCATTTAACTTACAATAAACATTCAACAACGGTTTACCAGCTTTATGCTTTATATAACTTGATGAAGATGCCAGAAGAAATTCACAGCAACCGTCCTCCATGATTCCAAACAGCAACAACCAGCAACCGTTACTGTTGTTAACAATATTGTGGAAATCAGGTAACTCATACAATTTGCATGTTGGGATTACAGTTCTGTTTATCGACATAAACCCGCATTGATTACATTTTATGTATTTGTATAAAATATTATATCATTTAGGAATAAATTCATTCCGGAATTTAAATTATTAGCTTGGGATTACTTTCCTGTACACATTGCTACTGTGTTGTAACACAGTGCACTGGTCATGTGGATCTGTTTTGGCATGGATCAACCTAAGAGTGAATAGATAATAAAATGTTTCTTTTGAATTCACTGGGCTTCAAAACATGTATTTCTGATGAAATTTTAGGATCAAACTTTTGGGTGGAATACCTTCACTATCTACTATCTATGTATATTGTGCATTCATGCTAGAGAAAGTAAAAAGTTACTCTTACTAGCTTCATTTTTACTTTCTCTACACGTACTATGTGCATAGTGTATAGAGGAAGCATTGTATTCCACCCAAAAATTTGATACCGAGATTTCACCAAAAATACAAGTTTTAGTACCCCTGAATCCAAAAAAAGCATTTTCAGAAAAAGGTCCATGTGTGCGTGCATGTGCCTTGTGTCTGTGTGTATCTGTGGACAGCATAGCTCAAAAATGAAAAGACCGTTTAATACCAAACTTGGTATTTAAGTTTGGTATCTTCCAAGTATGCGACAAAGAGATTTAAAAAAAAAAAAAAAAAAAAACACCCCTAACTACCCTTTACATGGAAAAATTTTCAAAAATTTTGTTTGCTTAAAAATGGCTCTAACGATTTTGGTTAAAATACCACATATTAAGGTTATTTCCATCACATATAAAATGTATATCTTGAATTTTCTGGGAATAGCTTCTGAAGACCTGTTTACTCTGGAGGAATTCTGCTGAATTTTGCACAATTAGTATACTGTAAGAGCTAGACAAAAACTTACTATACAAAAATGTAAATCTCGTTAAAATATAAAGATAATTTGTGTCATACTACTGTGTCAAGAAAGCTCCGGGAATTTGCCAATAAAACACAAAAAATGAATTACTCATCCAATTTTATTTTATCGCTTTCAAAGTAGGCCCCTTCTGAAATTATACATTTATGCCAATGAATAATACAATCATCAAAACATTTTTTGTAGGCACTTTTAGGAATCGATCTCAATTGTCACCGCAAATTTTCCTTTGTCTTCTATCGACTGAAAATGGGTGCCTCAAAGTGGTAACTTAAGTTTTGGAAAGAGAAAGAAATCAGCAGGAGCCAGATCAGGTGAATACGGTGGTTGTTCAGTGAAATTTGTTGAGTTTTTGGCCAGAAATTCATTCACAATAATAGCCTTGTGAGCAGGTGCATTATTGTGGTGCAGAATCCACAAGTTGTCGTTCCACAAATCTGGCCTTTTTCGCTGCATTTGTTCTCTCAAACACTGCATAATGCTCAGATGATTATCTTTATTTACCATCTGACCTTCTGGCAAGAACTCGAGGGCACGACACCGCAATAATCGAAAAAAACTGTCAACATGTATTTCAGTTTTGATCAAGTTTGACGTGCCCTTTTAGGTTTCGGTTCACTTGGAAGGCGCCATTCAGAAGCTTGTTGACTGGTTTGAGTGTCAAACTTGTAAACCCAAGTCTCATCACCAGTTACAATGCATTTCATGAATGTGAGCTCGGAACTGGCTCGTTCTAGCATGTCTTCAGCAATCCTTACGCGATTGAGTTTTTGTAGAAAATTCAAGTCTTTCAGAACTAACCGAGCTGCAACGCGTGTAATGCCCAAACAATCATTTAAAATGGTACGAATCGATTCGTGAGACACAGAAAGTTCAGCGGCAATCTCTCTCAGACCTAAATGACGATTTTCAGACCCATTTTCTTCACTTTAGCGATGTTCAGTTCAGTTGAAACTGTTGATGGCCGACCAGAGCGAGGCAAATCTTCCACCACATCTCGACCACTTCTGAATGCACTGTACCACTCATATGCATGTGTTTTTAATAAAGTCGATTCACTGTAAGCCCTCTGTTACATTTTAAGCGATTCGGCACACAAAATACCATTTGAAATGCAAAATTTGAGACAGATTCTTTGTTCAATATTTGTATCCATCATAAAATCGCAAATCACCTTTGAGATGAACTAACAAAATGGCGTACTGTGAACAAACTAAATGACAGATGAAGATCAAACTCTGCGTGGGTATAGAAGAAAGTTGTACCAACTTAGCGACAACAATAATTTTGAACCCCCTTTTAAACAGGATTTTTAAATGATCAATTCCCGGTACTTTTTTGACAGAAGGTATACATTTTTTCGTGGAGTTTGCCGTTTTAGAGATATTCCTTGTTATTAGTTTCAATTGTAAAGTACTTATGTTTTTCTTAGACAGGAAGTGAACATTTTTCTTTTGTTTTACTCCTGGCTAAGTAAAGAAGCGATTTGCAATGACAATCGCATAACAACAGATTTTAAAACATTTGACTATCACTTTAGCATATCGCATTCTTTTAGTTCCCTTCTACTTATAAGGAACTAAGTAATGTGAAATTCATCTAATGTTTATCTCAATTAGGTTTGTGCAGAAAGAAGAATGATCTTTTGTATTTGTAAGAAGTTTGTTTGTAGAGCAGGTAAAGAAAGTCATGTAAATGTAACACATCAGATTTTCATATTATAAGTTACTTACTGGTCTGTTGCAGCAGCCATTTTATTTTGCTTCACTAGGACATTGTGGAAGATTTCTTCAAGACTCTTCATGCTTGCATTATCTCTTGTAGAAGTGATACAAATCACTCTGCATCTATTGAGAACCTTGCTTGCATTTTCAGTCAATGATGTGCGATGCTCATGCTGGATATCTGAACATTCACACAATGCTTCAATCGCTGCTCGAAGACCATGAAGAACTGTGTGTTCTGCATGAGGTGTTCTTGGAGGTGTTCCAACACTTGCTAGGGAATTCAGTATCTGAAACAAAAAGTATTAGTAAAACAAAGCTAAATGATGAATCATTAGTAGGTATACAAAACAATTAGTGAAGGGTAGGAATGAAATTTGAAAATTCCTATGCCTCGAGAACCAGTACATCTGATTCTTTTTTTTTTACTTTCTCTACACATACTATGTACATAGTGTATAGAGAAGGTATTGCATTCCACCCAAAAATTTGATACTGAGATTTCAACGGAAATACATGTTTTGGGTCCCCCTGAATCCAAAAAAAGCATTTTTGGAAAAAGGTCTGTGTGTCTTTGGACAGCATAGCTTAAAAACGAAAAGACTGTTAAATACCAAACTTCGTATTTAAGTTTGGTATCTTCCAAAGATGTGTCACAAGATTTTCAAAAAAAAAAAAAAAAAACCACCCCCAACTACCCTTAACATGGAAAAAATTTCGAAAATTTTGATTTTCTCAAAAATGGCTCTAATGATTTTGAATAACAACTTTTATATTTATTTACATGCCAAATAAAATGTACATTTTGAATTTTCTGGGAATAGCCTCTAAAGACCTCTTTATTCTGGATGATTTTTTATTGAATTTTGCATAACTGGTAAACCATAAGAGATAGACAAAAACTTACTCCACAAAAAATGTAGATAACGATAAAGCACACAACTTATGTCATATACATTTTTTTCGTGGAATTGATCATTTTTTAGATATTCCTTGTTATTGGTTTCAGGTTTAAAAAACATAGTTTTCTCATACAGGAATTTGTCAACTCCTGTCCAAACAAAGGAACTTCAGTCACTAAGCAACCAGCTTTTGAATATCACTTTAACTTATGGTACTCCTTATTTCGCTGCTACTTACAAGGAAGCACGTAATAAGACTATTTCTGCTAATTTTTCTCAATTAGTATGAAGTAAATAGAAGCATAAGTTTTTTAACAATAATTCGTTGCAGAGATGTAGAGAAAGTCAGTGAATAGAACATATCAGATTTTTTTTTCTGTAGTTTAAGGCACTTTAACCTTAGGTCACATCAGATGATGAATGAAATCAATGAAATGATGCTCAAATGAGCCCAGGGTTCTAGCAGCTTAACATTACTCAACATTCATCTTTTCACAATAAGAGAAAATCTCCAAAAAAAGCCTTATCCAAATAACTCATGAACTTGGGACCTGAGGCATGCATGCTATCCCCACACTACAGAGGCAGGCCAAGAGGCATTATTATTTCTAGTGCAATCTATTTAAATACTGAGTTACATGTAGCCTTTAATGGGCAGATGGATGCATAGAGAGAGAGATAATTTCCTCATTGCAACATTACATTAAATATAGCCGGAACCAAAGGGTGAAAAGTCATATTAATACATTTTTGATTTATCAATACTAATTTTAAGCAGTGAAAAGAAGAAAATAATTGTTCTCCAATGTTTACAAAGATATTTTTTTTGAAAGAAAATTGGTTAATATTATTACGATAAAGGAGATTATTAATACAATTAAGGATATTATAGTTAGAATTTGAATTATTTATTCTAATTATTATAGACTTTTTGATTGGAAATCAAGCTATTCACATTGAAAATTAACCGTAGAATATAGACGCAGAATTAAACGCACCATGAGCATTCTCAATGACAAACGTAAATGTAGGCAATAACCAATCAGAAATTAAAGCAAGTGAATAGCTAACTAGAGCAGCCAATTTGCTTGGTGTTTTATATTTTAAAGAATATAATATCCCCTTAATCAAAGACAAGTTAACGGAAGAGAAATGAGAGAGATTCATTGAGCAAAGCCATTTTAATAACACATCAAGCAGTGGTTCTCATTGGTTGATTCCTACGTTACATGTTAACTTTGACGCAAAAGCTTGGCATTTGCAAGCTTCTATGTTAACGTACTACAGTTATGTCTATGTCAATGTAACCATTGTGAATGAGCCTATACATATTTGGCTGCAAGCTTCTGTGTCTACATTACGTCAACGGTTGATTTTCGATGTGAATGACCCTTATTTCCTAAAATCAGTGTTCTTTTTTTTTAACTTTGTTCTCACAATGCTTGTAAGCAACTACCTATCATGGCATCATTTGATAAGTGTTGATGCAGATTCACTGCTTTATTTTATAAAACAAGCCACCCTAAAAACAAAAGTTTTATTTTAAAATTTTGCAAATGTGCAAAGAAGCTTGTGACAGTGATGTGATTAATATTAAATGAAAAGAATGAGATTTGGTTTTTGTAACATAAAGCATTTCTTAGTAATTACTTACTGGGAACACAAATTCTGACTGAATCCCACTTTGTTGGCACCAACGATAAGTAGATGTGCACTTGTAGAGGCATCTGCTGTCTCTACAAGTGATTATGACCATACAGCAACATTTGGAAGTTCATAGATCCAGCAACAGATGCCTCCACAAGTGATGCACCTCCACCTTTATTGCCGATGTCAAAGATGCAAGATTCAGTCAGATTTAGGGGTTGAAAATGGGAATATGAATGAATGAGTGAATGAATAAATATTTATTTGTACAATTTTTTTTACTAGTTTTTACTAACCTAAACTATGTACACAGTTTTAATTGCCTTCTTGCTACCTCAGTTTTCATGGCACCCAGGCCACTAGCTTCCCAAATAGCTCTTGTCAACCCTTTCCTGTTTATCTTAGTTTTTCCTCTCCTCCACTCTGTCTTCTTCTTCTTTTGCTATCCTTACTTTTCTTGCCCATTTTTACTTTCTCTATATGCACTATGTACATAGCATATAGAGAAGGTATTGCACTCCACTCAAAAATTTGATACCGAGATTTCAACGGAAATATATGTTTTAGGGTTCCCTGTATTCGAAAAAAGCATTTTCACAAAAAGGTCCATGTGGATGTGTGTGTGACCGTGTGTCTGTGAACATGATAACTCAAAAACAAAAAGTCAAAAAGTCAGTAAAATACCATCTTCCAGGGATGTGACATGAAGATTTTGAAGAAAATCCCCCCATCCCAAACTACCCTTTACATGGAACTTTCTTAAAAAATGTTGATTTTCTTAAAAATGACTAACGATTTTGATTAAAATTTCATATATTAAAGATATTTACCTGACAAATAAAATGTATATTTTGAATTTTCTGGGAATAGCCTCTGAAGACTACTTTATTCTGGATGAATTTTACGGAATTTTGAATAACTGCTAAACTATAAGAGATGGATAAAAATTTACTGCATGAAAAATGTAGAGCACGTTAAAACACACAATTTATGTTCTATACATTTTTTTCATGGAGTCATAGTTTTTGAGCCATTCCTTGTTTTTGGTTTCTGCTATGAAAAACATACTTTTCTCATTTAGGAATTTGTCAACTGCTTCCATACAAACAAAGGAACTTCAGTGACATAGCAACCAGCAAGGAACAAAGCAAAAATAGCAACAAGGTAATAAGACTATTTCTGCTATTTTAGTCTGATTAACATGAAGTAAATAGAAGTATAAGCTTTTTAAGACTAATTTGTTGCAGAGATGTAGAGAAAGTCATGTGAATGGTACACATCAGATTTTTCTCTTACTTTCTGCAAGAACCCACCCATGCTTCTCGTATTCTTTTCTTCCTTCCTGTTAACATTTTTATAGCTACAATTTTCCCCTCCATTTTTTCCCATTTTTTCTCCATATTGCTAGTTCCTTCATTCTATCAAATAATGTTCTATACTTTCTTTCTCGCCACACATTTCACATCTTCCTTTTTCACTGCCTGTTATCCCTCTTAGAAATATTGTTCCTGTTCTCTTCCTAGCTAGTCCTCCTTTTTCTTGCCTGTTACAGCAATCTACATATATAGTTCTCGTCCCGTCTTTTTATTTGTTTATAAAATTGTACCAATTTCTTGTTTTCTAAATTTCCCCATATCTCTTGTCTATTAAAGTTTTCTACCCTGCACTTTACTACTTTACCTACATTAGAAAATGAGAATAAGTGTTCCTAAACCGGTCTCAGTAAGTAATTACTCAATTAATATCTTTATTAACCATTATATTATACATATATTCTTACATTTTTCTTATGCCTTTCTTAAACTTATTATTTTTATTTTTCTGTTGGTCCATCATGCACTTTAGCACAATTGTTATTTATAGAGTCACGCAGAAGTCACTGGACGCTGGGCAAAGTTTTCTTTTAACCAACTGTCCAGTGACTTTTGCATCACCCGGTATATATAATTGACCTTACCCTACATTATAACTCCTTTTTCTTATTTTCTAATCTCTTTCCTCTTTCATCTTATTACACATTCTTGCCCATTTCTCCCTAACCTTAGTTAAAAAATGTCCTATACCTTTTATATTTTTTCCTCCTTTTACAAACAAAACCCTCCTAATTGTTATTTCCCCATCTAATTTATCCTATTTTCATTACCAAATTTAATCTCTATAAATATTTATTTAATTACAATATAATATATAATAAAACCTTTATTAATTTCTCCACACATTAAACCTTCTTTTTACATCTTTATCATATCTTATATCTTTAAAATTTTTAATCCCATATAAATCCTTCTCTCCCTAATTTATATCATATCTCCATGTACTTTTCCCTCTCCCAAACTATTTTTACTCCTCTATATATCCTCAAAAATATTTTCTCTCTATTACTACTAAACATATTTTTACTTTCTCTACACGTACTATATACAAAGTGTACAGAGAAGGTATTGTATTCCACCCAAAATTTGATACCGAGATTTCACAGGAAATACACATTTTCGGTCCCCTGAATCCAAAAAAAAGCATTTTTGGAAAAAGGTCCATGTGTGTGTGCGTGTGTGTGTGTGGACAGCATAGCTCAAAAACGATAAGACTGTTAAATACCAAACTTGGTATTTAAGTTTGGTATCTTCCAAGGATGCGACACGAAGATTTGCAAGAAAATCCCCCCACCCCCAACTACCCTTTACATGGAACTTTTTTCAAAAATGTTGATTTTCTCAAACATGGTTCAAACAATTTTGATTAAAATATTGTATGTTAAAGATATTTACCTGACAAATAAAATGTATATCTTGAATTTTCGGGGAACAGCCTCTGAAGACTACTTTATTCTGGAGGAATTTTGCATAACTGCTAAACCGTAAGAAATGGACAAAAACTTACCACACATAAAATATAGAGCACATTAAAATACACAATTTATGTTATATGATATTTTTTCGAGGAGTTGATCGTTTTTGAGATATTCCTTGTTTTTGGTTTCAGCTATGAAAAGCTTATACTTTTCTCATACAGGAATTTGTCAATTCGTGTCCATAAAACAAAGGAACTTCAGTCATCTAGTAACCAGCTTTTGACTTCACTTTAAACTATGATACTCCCATATTTCGCTTCTACTTAAAGGAAGCAAGTAATAAGACTATTTCTGCTAATTTTTTCTCTATTAGCTTGAAATCAATAGAAGAATAAGCTTATTAACAATAATGTGTTACACAGAAGTAGAGAAAGTCATGTGAATGGAACACATCAGATTTTTTCTATCAATATCCTCTAACCTTAATTCTACTACTTTCCAAAAACCTCATTCACTATATTCTACATTTAACCATGAGCTTCCTATACCTATTTTCTCCATAATTTCCTACACTTTTTACTAACCATAACCCCTCCCATTTACTTTTCTTCTAAATACTAAAACATTCTTTAATAATATCTCTATCCTCTAAATTAAAAATGCTATACAAATATTTCATAGCTCTTATAATCATTTTAACCTTAATACAATACCTCCCCAATTCTAACTAAACTATCCCATTTAATACTATTAATAAAGCTAATATATATTTACAAAAAAAATCTATTAATTTTATCAACCTCTATCCAAACCTCATCTACTCCCCATACCTCTACCCCATATTACATTTTATTTTCCACTACAATCACATAAATTCTTTCAAACCATTTAACATACACATCTAACAATTTTTTATACATAATCTCATAATATTCATAACCATTTTTCTTTTAACTAAACACATTTTTTTATATACTCCAACTTCCATTAAAACTTAATCTAATCCCCAAAATATATACATCACTTATATGTTTTTCAGGGCCTTAAGAAAAAAAAAAACTGTATAAGTTGCAAAACACAGTAGTAAAAGTATACATTAGGTAAAGAAAAGGAAAAGAAACAAAATTACACAAACCTTGTTATCAGAAAAAAGTACTATAATGTACTGTGAAAAATGGTTTAGAACTATACTGAAACCAAATGAGTGAAATGTGATATTACTAATTAATGATCAAAAAGGCACAAACAAAAGTAAGTTTGGTTCTCTAAGCAATTGTTTCGCAAAACTTTTGGATAACCCTCAAATGTTAACTTTGGAAAAGCCAATATTATTACCTACCATAAAATGAAAAATGCCAGAAGCATAAAATTTAAGAGCAATTCTTATATTCAAAATGCTGTTTCAATTGAAAACTTCTACTATTTATCTACTTACAAATGCCAGGCTCTGTTGCGTTGTAATCCATGTGTTCAGTATGTGTGCTGTTGTATCACTGACAATAAATCGTATCTATAACAAAAATTAAATAGAAAAATTAATAAATCCCTCATGTGTTCATTCACATGACTTTCTCTACCCATTCTGCATCAAACTATTCTTTCAAAGACTTATTCTTATATTGACTTCATGCTAATCAAAATACATATTAACAAAACTGATTTAGTACCATATTTATCTGAATGCAAGTTGACCCCCATTTTTCAGAACTTAATTATGGAATTTAGCATTTCATCTATATAAACAGAAGACATAATTTTTAAATTTTAATTACGTTTAAAGTTTTGAACGAACTAAGGTACACTTAAGTTGATTCTTTCTTTCTTTCTTATCTTTTTTTTTTTTTTCTTAATTTGAATTTGTGTGGAAATTTACAGGGTGGGTAGGATTGAGGGGGAGGGTAGAATGGAAATTATGCAGTGATATTGTGCAATCAGAGATAATACACCATTGTAAAACGCTTTACCTTAATTTAAATTCACACAGAAATACACTCTTTAAGTTGGAGAGAGATGGAGCAGGGAATATGGAAATGTACCAACATACATATATGCTGTGGGAGAGCATGACAACGGCAGCAGCATAGATGGAATGATGATAATGAATATAATGTTCTATTTAGAGAACATACCAAACTTTGCTGTAATTTCAAATTTGCACATTGTGAGCAGGAGAGAGATGCAGAACGGAAATGTACTCACAAATTACAGCTTAGCTGTAACAACAATAATGGATAAGTAAACAACTTACTTAATATATTTTTATAAAAACTTTTAGCTAATTTGAATTTGCGCGCAACACACAGCTAAACCTGTTCTCTTTCTGCTTGACCATTGGCTCCAAATACAACATTATGTGCAACCACCGATGTGTATGAGTATTCTATTTTCATTTTAGTTTCGGACAGAAATATTTTTCTAATGAGAATGCTTAAACGCATGTTAACACTAACTTTTTGGCGCAAAAGGAAATACATAGAATGTGCTGCATACGTCAGATCTTAGCGATAATCTCTACCATTTCACCCACGGCCATACCCACGAAGTTTGAAACTTGCTTTTCCTGCATGCTATTTGGGAAAAATAAATCACGAATGCAAGACGATCCCCAGTTTTCAAAATTAATATTTTGAAAAAGAAAAACATTGGTTTGTATTCAGGTAAATAAGGTACTTATTTTTTTGTAAGTAAAAGAAGAATAAGGAACTAAAGTGACTTTAGTTTAAAGTGATAGTTGAATCTTTTAAGAGCTGGTTGTTATGTGATCGCTTTGAAATTCAGTTCTCTTCAAATGACTAGGACTAAAAAATAAAGGAAAAGTAAATGATGACTTCCCATTTGAGAAAAGTATAAGAATTGGAAAATTTAAACCAAGAACAAGGAATATCTAGGAAGTGTGCTTTAACAATATCCAATTTTTCTTTTTGTAGAAACATTTTTTTCTATTTCTACAGTTTACCAGTTATGCAAAGGTCATCCAGAATGAAGAGAACTTTATGGGCTATTCCCAGAAAATACAAGATATACCTTGATTTGTCATGAAAATATCTTGAACTTTTGGTATTTTAATCAAAATCATTAGAGCCATTTTTGAGAAAATCAAAATAGTTGATACATTTATGTAAAGGGAATAAAATAAATAATTATTTTAAACAATAGAGTGATATTATATTGAGTTTTGATAAAACTGAGTCACCTTTTTATCAAAACTCCATTTAAAGGGTAGTTTGTGGTGGGGGATTTGCTTGAAAATCTTTCTTGGAAGATGCCAATTTTCAATAATAAGTTTGGCATTTAACAGGTTTTTTTTCTTTTTGAGCACAAACATGCACACATTGTGTGTTGCACTATAGGAAAGAAAATATCTTAAAAAACTGATACCTCCTGTTTGATTCATTGCAGACCATGATTCATACTCACCATGTTTTACAACATTATACATATATCAGATATTAGTATTCTTACTTGCCCTCATGGTACCACTGTTCATTAATCATTAGAGATATACACAACCTTCAAATGACACTTGATAGTTAAAAATGTAAACATATGTAGTTTTATTGGCTGACGCACACTTGCAAGTTGTACTCATATGTGATTAAAATACTAGATCAGCTTGTCATATTATGTGAATAGATTAAGTTGGCTTGTTTTATATTTAGATCCATTAAAAATGTTAGGAATTCAAATATTTTGAGGATTCTATTTTTTACACATTTCAATAGTTTATTAAAATTTGATACAATATTTTGGAGCAGCTGTGATTAAGATATTTAATCTTCAAAATGCAAATACTAGTATGTGGAAAGGAAAAATTAATTTAGGTCACTGCACTTTGGGACTAAATGCTTAAAATATAATTATGACATAAGAATATGCAACAATTACGCAGAATTACTCATAACACTTCATTATTCTATAAAAGCATAAGGTATTCTACGGTTAAATTATATAGAATGATCAAATTTATTCAGAATTTACTGCAACAGAATTTGAATTGATGATATCACTGTTACAGAGCAAATCTTTATCATAGCCAAATAGTTCTGAGGACTTGCCGAAGAGTGCACAAAGTGAGTGGAGGGCAGGATAGGCCAGCATGGATATATCAGCATCTTGGGTTTTGGGTAGTCTGAACGTTCTAAGAGTCACCATGGTTGTAGCAATGCCTCTGGGGGCTGAATATGAATTATCCTATAAATGGATGTTGCTATGGATGTGACAGTCGCTCTCGGAGTTGCTATTTGACCCATACAATTTAGCTTTGGTTCTTTTCATATCTTTTTGTTTGTATATTTGTGTTCCAAACTCCCATCCACTAGTGAGATGCAAATGAATGGAATTAACGTGATGCACCCATTGCACTTGTAGCTTTTTTTTTAAAATGTTTGACACCCGCTTTTACTACATATGCCACTTACAGTTAAGCTTTACTTTATTTTAATACACTCTTTTATGTATAAAAGATAAAACAAATAAAATAATCTGTCCCAAATTGTAAACATATTTAAACATTCGTTCACAGTATTAAATAATTGTTTCTTCCACATTACCCATGTGTAGGTCAGGAGTTAGAAAGATAGACAAGACTAAAAAATTTAATGCCAAAGATCTCGTGGTCTCCGTCCAGTTGTTCTAACCAATGAGCTACCATGGTAGCTCATCCTGATGAGCAATGATTTACCTGAGAGTCGGTTAAAAACTAAAAAACCCAGGACTTAAATTATTTATGACATTGTAAGTCGCCATTGGGGCATGTCATCTCAAAATAATTTTAGATCTCCTTGTGTGCTTTACTGGGAAAAATTTGATGGGCTTCATTCGTATGACTTTCTCTACATCTCTGTAACAAATTATTGTTTAAAGCTTATTCATTTTTCATGCTAAACAAGATAAATATTAGCAAAAATGGTCTCATTACCTGCTTTGTTGTAAGTAGAAGGGAAATAAGGGAAAACACTAGGCTAAAGCGATAGCCAAATCTTTTAAAAGCTGGTTGCCATGTGGTTGAAATACATTTCTTTGCATTGCCAGGAGTTGACAAATTTCCATTTGAGAAAAGTTCAGTATTTTAAAACTGAGACCAATAGCAAGGAATATCTAAAAATGGTCAACTCCACGAAAAAAGTGTATATGTCATAAATTGTGTGTTTTTGTTTATTTTTACTTAATTCACCTCTCCCTTACTGATCCAATTCATCTCTCCCTTACTGATCCAATTCACCTCTCACAAGATTTACATCTCTTTTGCGGTAAGTTTTGTCTATCTCCAAAGTGAAGAGCTCTTCAGAGACTATTTCCAGAAAATTCAAAATATACATTTTAATTGTCATGTAAATATCTTAAATATACTGTACTTTAACGAAAATTTTCAGAGCCGTTTCTGAGAAACTCAAAATTTTCAAGTTTTTCCATGAAAAGGGTAGTTTCGGGTGAGGGGGATTTTCTTCAAAATCTTTGTGTCGCATTCTTGGAAGATGCTAAACTTAAATACTAAATTTGGTATTTTATAAACTTTATATTTTTGAATTGTCATGTTCTCTCACACACCCACACCCACACATGGACCTTTTCCTAAAAATGCTTGTTTTTTTTTTTTTTTTGATACAGTGGGCCCTAAAATGTGTGGGCCTTCTGATGAAATCTCAGTATCAAATTTTTGGGTGGAGTGCAATACCTTCTCTACATGTACCATGTGCTATGTAAAGAAAGTAAAAATGTGGATCAGTTTTGAAATTTAATGCTGTATTGGCATGTTACCATAATAGTTCAGTGGTTCGAGCAACTGGATGGAGACGAGGAGATCTGTGGTTCAAATCGTGGCTGTGATATTGAGTTCTTCAGTCTGACAATACCTTTCCATTCTTTCACAAAATTAAGTCACCTGATAGTCATCTTCTCAGAATTTGAGAAAATTAGGAAAATAAATTTTTAAGCTTACTCGGTTAACCAGAATCTACCAACATCCAAATTTGGGCCTTCATTTATGTAAATAAAATAAACATAAATGCCCACCCACTAATGCGAATAAAAGTAGAAAATAAATCACAACAAAACAAATAGAAACAAAACATAATAGCACTTTGGTTATGCAACTTAAGAAAAATGACTAAAGCATAAATCCACCTCCACATTAGATGTTGCGAACATTATGCTTTTTTAAAGGTACTGTTGCAAAAACTCTGAAACTCAGGGAAAGCACAAAGAAATTCAGTGCACAGAGTACAGTATTGCAATGAAGCATTCCTTGAATTATTCTACCAGATCGAAAATAGCTTATGATCATGAAAATACAGGGTGTATATAAATGAATATCAGGGTTTTAACTCTTTATAATATTTATTACATTCAACTTACAGTTATAAATGATATATGTCAAATGAAAAAGCAACTCAAGCAGTTTTGTTTGTTGGCACAAGGGCGCAAGTGTGTGCAATGTTTCTGCCGCAATCCGCTAGACAGCGGTAGTAGCAAAGATGGCGACTAGTAAACAGAAAGAGTTTTGTGTTTTGCAGTTTGCAAAGCCCGAATCTGTAGTTACTGTGCAACGTGCATTCTGTAGTAAGTTCGGTTGTGATCCTCTTAGTGATAAAAACATTCGTAGATGGTATAATCAGTTTGAAGATACTGGCTGCCTTTGTAAAGGGAAGAGCATGGGACGACCAGGAGTAAGTGAAGAGACTGTTGAGCGAGTGAGAGTCGTTCACTCGTAGCCCAAAGAAATCAGTCCGGAAGGCTAGTCGTGAATTACAAGTTCCTGTGTCGACTGTTTGGAAAGTTGTAAGAAAACGCTTACAGCTATGTCCTTACCGTTTACAGTTATTACAGGCTCTCAAGCCGATAGACCACGGATTACGTGCCAAATTCGCAAATGACATGTTGTTTCATGACGATTTTATGGATCGTGTTGTCTTCAGTTCTATGCATGGCCTCCACGTTCTCCTGACCTAACGTCATGCGATTTTTACCTTTGGGGCTTCATCAAAGATCGTGTGTACGTGCCTCCGCTGCCAGCTGACCTCCCTGAATTAAGAAACCGGATTGAAGCAGCTGTTGCTACAATTACTGCATACACACTTATCAACGTTTGGGAAGAACTCGGCTATAGACTTGCTGTGTGACAAAGGGTAGTGACATTGAACATTTATAAGCTTCTTGGTAAAACTGTTTGAGTTGCTTTTTCATTTGACATATCATTCATAACTGTAAGTTGAATGTAATAAATATTATAAAGAGTTAAAACCCTGATATTCATTTATATACAACCTATATAATGCTTGGTCTTGCACTCCACTGCAATGAAATTAACAGTTTACATGCACATGGTCCTGTTGTACGTAATCTTTCAATCGTGGCATGTTAATTCTTTAGCATTTGTTAAGTAATGCTCTGGTAAGCATTAGTTTTGTATTGCCCACTTGATTGAATAATGGAATGCCCACTAACTAGCACTTAAGTCATTACTTCATAATCTATCATAAATTCTGATTAATTTGATCACTCAGTATAACAGTTACCAGATATGGTAAACTCACCACTTCAGCAGTATTTAAACACAAACCATAATATTTATAATTGCAACACAGTTTATATTCAACTGAATACTTTATAAACACTTTCCAACAATTATGATCACACATTGGTAAGTAATCCAATTAGACATTGTAATTAATTGCACATGTTTATTATTTGTTCTTATATATTTTAGTTATTTCTGATGATAGTATGAAATTGTGCATTTCTACAGTTGACAATAAATCAAATCCTGTCACAAGTAATATGACAAGAGCTTCACTAGAGAACGTATCTAGGAAGGTCAAACAGTTGAATGATATTTATCTGGACTGTTTCATAAGTAAAATATGAATTTAAATATTGCATCACAAAAATTTGACCAGAAAATGTTAAAATTCTATTAAAAAAAATCTGATATGTTCCATTCACATGATTTTCTCTACAAACTATTTTGAGAAAAGTTTAAGTAGCTTAATACTGAAACTAATAACAAAGAATATTATAAAAATGGTTAATTTTACAACAAAAAAAAAGTATATGACATAAATTGTGTATTTTACTGAGATCTAACAATCTTTGTGCAGTAATTTTTTGTCTATCTCTTACAGTTTACCAGTTATGAAAAATTCATCCAGATTGAGGAAATATTCAGAGGCTATTCCTAGAAAATTCAAGATATAAATTTTACTTGTCATGTAAATATCCTTAATGTACAGTATTTTAATCAAGATCTTTACAGCTATTTTTGAGAAAAACAAAATTTGTAACATAGTTTGGGCTTTAATCAAAATCATTAGCCATTTTTGAGAAAGACAACATTTTCAAAATATTTTCTATGTAAAGGATAATTTGGGGTTGGGGGGATTTGCTTGAAAATGTTTGTGTTGCATGCTTGAAACTTAAGTATTAAATTTGGTATTTGACGCCTTTTTGTTTTTGAGCCACCCATTCACACACACTGACCTTTTTCTAGAAATGCTTTTTTTTTGGTTCAGGGGTGAAATCATGGTATTAAATTTTTGGGTGTAATACAAAACATTTTATGCATTATGTGCACGTACATAGAGAGGAAGTATTAACCAGGTAATATTAAACAAAAGATAGCGATAAAAGGTACAAAACAAAAAAATTGTGGATTAATTAACACCTCTATGTATGGAATAGTCATGTAAAGATCAGAAACATTGGGCATGATTTTGTCAGGTGTTAGGCTACACCATAGATAGGTATTCTTGAGTGCAGATTTATTTCACAACTAAAGACATTAAATATATAAATATTTATCATTTGCAGCTTACCAGTTTTCCTTGTGGAAACAAATCCCAGACAACTCGACAGTATTCAATTGCTGCTTCAACGCTACAAGTCCACAAAGATTTTGATATAGGAGCCAGGGGAATGTAGTTTGGCCCACGTGTCTTGTTAAAATCAAACTCTATAAGACATTCACAAGAAATTCCAAAATATGGTGTATGGTCCAGCACAAATATTGTTTTATGGTTTGATGGATACATATTTGCGAAATCTTACTATCTGCAAAGAAAAAAATTATGTTATTAAAAACTGTTTTGAATTCACACCTTTGCACACTAATACTGAGAAATGTTGTTAATTCTAACTACTCTTTGTTAATCTAGATAAACTTCCACATTTATACATTTCACTGTATAACACAGTTGAAGCAATAATCAGATTTGTAAAGAGTATGTCTCTATGTAATGACTTTGAAATTCCATGATTTTTGCTTGACCAGGTGAAAGAAAAACAAATAAATTCTTGTTTAAGAGTAGTGTAGGTAAGTCAAAAATAAAGAACCCTGAAATGGTTAACTCCACATTCAACTATATGCTTTAAGGATATATACTTTTTATGTATTAAGATTTTATCTATCTTTTATAGTTTATCAGTTATTTTAATAAAAATTGTAGAGCAGTTTTGAGAGAATAACAATTCAAAACTTTTTCCCATGTTAAGGACAGTTTGAGATACTAGTTACATTCTTAGGCATGCTGAAAAAATACACACACATCCACCCACCTCCATACCCACTCACTCCCCTCCCTTCCCCCCTCTCTGTGAATTTATTTGTATGGTATCTATTAAATCTTTGGAATCAAAAATGATTGTGTGTTACTTTTTGATCCACCCTCGTATATTGGTAATGTTATATTAATGCCTTACCAAAGATCTTTTTTTTTTTATAGCTTAACTCCTTTAACCTGTTTGGTTTTATCGGACGATGAAAGAAATTGGTAAAATGATGCTCAAATGATCTTGGGGTCCATGGAGCTTAAAGTTACTCGACATTCGTCTTCTCAGGATAAGGGAAAACCCCCAAAAAAAACCTTATCCGGGTAACTCACCCTAAGCGAGATTTGAACTCACGACCTTTTGAATGTGAGGCAGACGCGCTATCACCACACTACCCAGGTAGGCTTTTTCAGCATATTGTTAGTGTCTAAATTGAATTTCAAAGAGTTATAATTGCCAAGGCTGCACTAAATGGAGAAGTATTGTTCAGAATGTTCTCTTTTCAAAATCAAGGATGACATAAAGAATTGAAAGGTAATGAATCCTCGTAAATGAGAGCACAGATATCATAATACACAGCTGCTTTATATGTTAGTAAGATATTCTTATTCCTTAATTGACGGCATGTGCATGATGCCCATTCCATATTCATTCATAATGAGGAAATGTAAAACCCAACTTCTTGATTTAGTTGTCATTGGTAGCAAAGAGTCTTTATAATCTGTTAAATGCCTTGCAACAATGATGTCAATATAGGGAATGCCATAGGCTTTTGTACTGACAATGCCAGTGTTATGTTAGGCAACAAGGGTGTTTACAACTCATCTTAACAACAATCCACAAATATTCACTGACAGTTGTGTGTGTTATTCAGCACATCTAATGGCTATATACATTACAAAACTGAATTGTGTTCTTCAATAATGGATTTTTTTTTTTTTTTTTTTTTGAATTATCTGGAGTGGCCATGTTTAAAGACAAAAATCCAGTGGACAGTATCATATTTTCTGAACTTCAGAAGGCAAAACTTTACTTTTTTAATTATGTTTTGCTAATTTTTAATCAGGTTAATGCTTCATTCCACTCTCAGAATGTTCTTGTGCAAGATTTGTATCCCAAAGGTATCAGTTTTACTAGAATACTAGAACTGGATTTTCTAAAATCTTCACGTTTTTCAAATGATGAAATGTTGATCCTCATGTCCTGCTACCAATAAAAGAGGTAAATGCTGGTCAGGATGCTATGCAAATGCCAATAGAATGTCATGAGAGTAACAAAGAACAGTTCAAACTTATCAGTGTTAGATATCTTATCAGATGTGTATGAGTAAATCATATAGAAGATTCCCAGTCAAAAACAAGTTTTTAGGAAGTGTTATTCCAAGCAATGCTTTAGTCCCAGATGCATATAAATAGTATACGTTACAGGACTTGCAAATAAATACAACAGGAAAATTCACAGTAAAGAAACACTGTGATTTCCAAAACTAAATTCTTACTTTTCTGAAGTAGAAAAAGAAAAGTTAACTAATTCACACAGGACCTTTGCATTCTGGTGCAGGATAAGGAGAAATAAAAAGCTTTGAAGGGTAGTATGTCTTCTCAAATATTTCAAAATTATCTGAACTATTTCCTTCTAGTTTTGCCACATAAAAATGCTCAAAGAGGAAATAATGTTTTGCATTATGGCTGACATTAAGCCCCCCACCCTCCTAAAAAAAAAAAAGGAATAGGCTAAAACTTTAAAATGGCCTCCTAAGAGTAAAAATTGATCTTCAAAATAAAGGCAATTGTTGTATCCATAAAGAGACGAACATGTAAATAAATTTGGGAAATCCATGTACAATTTTTCGAGAAGTACTACACAGACAATACAATCTTCCGATAGTGATAACTCTTAAACTACTTTTAGAAATGTTGCCGGCGAAACGTCGGCAACATTTCAAGCCAAGACGCGGCCTTCCCGGAAGATCAAGATACCATGGACACTAGCCGCCGAAGCTTACGCAAGAAATTACTTTTAGAAAGCCTGCGCAGATCCCCCCTTCAGTCATTTGTTATTAATGGTTAATTTAATATTAGGCTCCTTAATAGACTTGGCCCAACTACCTACAAGATCATCTTAATCACCATTAATCCACTTGCCTTGGTCAGCTGGCACCTCATAGAAAAAGGTAATCATTCTTTATGAGTCCAGAGTCCAAGAACAGGTCGTCCAGGTTTATCTGCGTGTACTTTTATAACAGAATTTTGCTCGGCCTGAAGCGAGATTCGATATTTTTGAATGGCAACACTGGCCAGATCGTAAACTAAAAACCTGGGAGTAAAGTAAAGAATAATGCGAATTTTACATCTGTATAAGAGCCAAAAGTATGGGAGAATGTCCGTTCGAATTGCTATAACATAACTTCTATCTTATAGCCAATTAAAACACTGATTCCGCCACTGATTACCATGCGAATTATTGTTACCATAATTTCTATCTTATACCAGTTATTCACCGATTCCGCCAAAAGGTGACACTCATTAAAAGTAGCCTATTAACGGCAAACTGATCAAACTAACAAACTAATCTAACAAAGAATTACATGTCAGCATAACCTTTACACCGACATTCAAGCATCACTTATAAATATCATGTTTGTTTCCTTGTCACTCATAACCATTTAATTTGGGTGCGCAAACATTTTCAATTGAAGTATATTTTTATTCCTACGACATTTATTTACCATCACATCCATGCAAATATGTTTCACCCAGGAAAATGTGAGAATTCAAATGTGGTTATCACAGTCACAATACACGTTTCCACCTCTTGTTGTTTTTGTTGTTTGCTTGCTTGCTTGCACGGAGTATAGAGAACTAAATGGTTTTATAACACTGCTAGTATCAGAACAGCACACAAATGTGCGTCACTACTCTTTGCAGTATTCCCTGGAGTTTGTTTTCCAAACTTATATGTATTATTGGTCACGAAAGGAATAATTTAACAAAATTGAAGAATCGATTACCAAAACGCAGTATAAAGGAAAATGGGATCGAGATAGAAAATGACATAGATACATAAAATTTACTCGCAAATCCTTACTGAAAAGCTGACGTCTAAGCGTGGGCCCATATTTCTGAACAGAAGCTGATTGATATTCATGAAAGTAAAGAAACTCTGCATACCATCAAGAACTTAATAGACGCAAAGATTTCCGAAAGGAAAGTTCTAACGTGCTATGCCATGTTCGTCGACTGTTCGAAGGCTTTCGATTTACTGAACAGATCAATATGTAATGCTTTCGAAATTATAAAATATATTTTTTTTTTTTAATTACAACTAAGCGAAAGCTTGTCTAGTAATATTTCCTTCATAAATAAGTTCGCAATGTATAGGCGAGTCTTCCACTGAAGGTCCCCAAAGCTTACACTAATTCTTGCGCTCACACATTAAGTCATTTGGCTTGATTCTTTTCAATCTTCTAACTTCACACTTACTAAGCATATTCAACATCTCTTTATTTCCAAGGTGCTGCACTCTTATATGATGTTTCCTTGCTGTATTTTTTATTTCTTCTGTAACTGTGTCGATCTTGAGATCTCTGTGTATCTGAGCATTGCGCACATACCAAGGTGCATTAACTATTGTTCTTAGAGCTTTATTTTGAAATTATAAAATAAAATTATATAAAAATTATAAATAAAATATAATTAAACAAAATAATCCAGTGATGATTATAATGATAAAGGAACAACATACTGGCCTACAACGAAGTGCGAAGCAAGACGGCAAATCAACTTCAGAACCTATTAAGCAAAATAATAGTGCGGAGTGGAGCTGCTGCGGTACTCTTGAAGCTGCGTCTGGACACTGGCTACCCGGTTGGACAGCTCAGTGGTGCTGGACTGTAGTGTGGAGATGGCGGCGGTGGTGGCAGCTTGAAGGTCGTGTAGTGTCTCGGTGAAGCCACCGCACAGCTCTTCAAGGGCAGCTAAACGAGCGCCGACATTCAGGATCTCCACGTGGAGGTCCTGAATGGCGTCCCGCGTCGCTGCGTCTATCGAGGGTGCAGGTGGCGTGGTGTCGATGGTAGTCGGCGATGATGTGGTCGGCCGTGGTGTAGTCCGGACTGGTGGTGTTGGCGGCCTGTACCTGGGGGTAAAGCGGGCACTGAGCTTGCCCGGTGAAGTGTCCTGTGCCACGACAAGTGGCACAGAACCGGCGGCGACGGCGGAGATCGTGCCCAGTACACTCGGCTGTGGTGGTGTTGGTACCACAGTAGTGGCACCGCGGCGGCGAGGAACAGGTGTCAGCTGTATGTCCGAAGGCATAGCAGCGTCGACAGGGTCGATGGCGTTCCTGTCGGCTAGCCTCGACGACTAGGAGTCGCCCCAATAAGGGCAACCCTGACGCCAAGGCAGCTCCAGTCGCACTAAAGGCGTTGGCTCCCGGTCGCAGTATATGCGGGTGGCCCTCAAGCAAGGCCACCGCGACTGCACGGTGGTGAGCAGATGCCGGGTGGAAAGGTTCCGAGGGACCCCCCCCCCCCCCGCGGCACTGAGCCGGGGCAGCGGCGGCGGTGACGGCAACTACGGCTACAGTTGTGGTGAGACTGCGGTGGCGGCCGGCGGTGAAGCAAGGCTTGCCGGGACCGGCAGCGTCGGAGGTGCTGCTTCCTCGTCGGCTGCCGGGGAAGAGGCGTCGGGTGCTGCCTTAAAAGCGGTGGCTCTGCGCTGTCTCTTCTTAGCCATCTTCTTGAGTCGAAGAAGAAGCTCCGACCCCGTGACTGCTTCTTGCAGCCGCTGCTACTTTTATGGACATATGGCGGAAGGTCGCACCACATTATCTCGCTGCCACTACTGCAATGCTCCATATCTCACAATAAACCACACCAAGGCCGCGTGGCGGCCGAGTGGTCAGACCATTCGCCTTTCATCTTGGCGGCTTGAGTTCGATCCCAGGTGACCGCATGTGTGATTTGTGGTGGAGAAACTGGTGCAGGGGTGAGTTTTCTCCGGTTTCCCCCGCCATCGCATTCAAACGATGCTTCATCTTCATTCCATGTATCATCGCCTGCGGTGCCATAATATTAAAAGTGTGCGTTAACCAACTCATTATAAAAATAAAAAAACTCGTTTCACTCTTAGACCGGGCCCAGATACTGCAATCGTGTAGCTGATCTTCCGCGAGGTTGCGAATGTCAGCGTCTCCTATCCAACACCAAGCTCATCGTGCAATATGGAGAACAGGACCGCCGAAACGCCGCTTGTATTCCATCAGAAGCTGGAGGATATGCAGGCGGAGATAATAAAACCACTATTCTCCGTCCAGCCTTACTCCACCAGTAATGTAAACAAAAGCAACTGGTTGCAGTGGCTAAGATTGGTTGCTGAACGTTTTACTGCTTTTCTATATCACAACATAGTTCCTCCTAAATTACCGAGAATTTAGTATGAATGCTTAGGGAACAAAATTTACTGAACATTTAATCATTATTTCTTTATATAACAATGCATATCTATTATGCAGTTCGTTTCCAACGGTTGCCCCCAGTCAGCAAATAATGACAGAAACATGTAATACCAGTGTACTGAAACATATGGAAAAAAAAAAAAAAAGGACTATTCCTGGTGTATATACAGGTGTTATGAACTACACGGAAATAAGTTGAGGGATTGCAGATGTGACTTATATAAGCAATTTGAGATAGCCAATGAATGGTCCGCGGCTAAACATAATGCAGTTAAATGGTATGCAATGTGTTGCATCCAGAGGTTGATAACTCGTGCTAAAGCAAAGCCGGGTGACAAAATTGGCTTAGAATGTCTCCAAGTCTACTTCTCGAGTATAGAAATATCAATTTTCAGCAGCTCACCATCACTGTTATCAAGATTTAAGGCCACAAAAATCTCTCAAATTTCGAACTAATCATTGTGCGGCACTGAACATTCATTAACTGCCTTCTTGCATTGTGCAGTCTATTCTGGAGGCGTTACTTTAACTACTCTGGTGGTGTAGTCTGTAAAACCCAAAGTCATCGGTTCGGTTCTCGGCATGTAGTCATTTTTTTCTTGGTTTTTTTATACGTAAATTGCCCTAATTCGTAGCTCAGAACGCGATTCTGATTGACCAGTGCAACAACACTTACTATGATTTCCGCAATGCGGGACAGTACAGTTAGTATGCCGAGGATTGCTTGGGGACAATATAGAGCACAAGTATAGCTTTACTGAACTTGCAGATATGTACCTTATTTACGTCGAATCAAGATGTGATGGGGGTTAGCTGCCGCAGCACTGTACAGGGAATGGTATCCCCATAGGTGCCAACCACATCACACAACATTCCAATCCATCGATAGACGTTTGCGAGTTAACAGGGGAGATACTAGTGTTACACGAACTCGCCGTACAGTGTAATTTGAAGAGAATGCTCTACGTAGCATTGCAGAAGAGCCATTTGGCAGCACACGTGCTATTGCCCTCCATTGAGGACTAACCATCCATGTTAGCGCATGACAAGCCATACATGAAGAATTACTTCACCGTCAGAAGGTGCAAGCACTAGAGTCCTCAGCAATTTTATGACTGTGCTTTACTCCAGCAGCCTGATTTCTTTTCATCGGTATTATTGCCAGGGATAATCTAGTTCTCAATTCAAGAAAAAGCCATGTGTGGGACTATGTCAATCCACATGCTGTCGTGGAGAAGAGGCGTTAGTAGACGTTTTCAGTGAGCATATGGGTTGGAATTATTTCAGACCATGTCATTAGTCCACCTCTGTTTCTCCCTCGGTTAAATGGACATGTTAACTTCATGTGTTACAGAACATTTTAAAGAAGCTGTACCCCTTCATATTCGTCGTCGAATATAGCTACAACATGATAGAGCTCCGCCATATTTCTCTCTGGTTGTGCGAGAGCATTTGAACCATATTTATGCTGCCCGATGAATTAGAAGGGGGAGTCCAACTGTAGCTTGACGACCACGCTCTCCCGACCTCAACCCAATTGATTTCTTTTTCTGGGGTCACTTCAATTCTACGGTGCATGCAACACCCATCACCTCAAAATAGGACCTAGCAGCCCGAATAATAGTAGTATATGAGGTTATTCAACAAACGCAAGAAATGTTGGATAGAGTACAATCGTCCCTTCGCCGCTGTCAACGTTGCAATGAAAATGCAGGTCACCGTTTCGAAAAGTTCCAGCAAAACAAACGTAAAGATTTGCATTTAATATTTGTCATTTTATTTACGTTCGTTAACCCTTTAAACCACCTCCTATTTTGAAATACAGCATGTGAAAATTGTATAATACAGGATTCAATATTTGTGGGATTGCAATTAGCTGCACTGATATATTGTACTGTGTTGAAATAAAATCCATGCGTTTAGACAGGAACTAAACGAGACAAGACAATTAAAAAAATCTGATGTGTTACATTCACTTGACTTTCTCTATATCTCTGCAATAAATCATTTTTAAAAAGCTTATGCTTATATTTACTTCCTGCTCATCGAGAAAAAACTTAGCAGAAATAGACTTATTACTTGCTTCCTTGTAAGTAGAAGCTATATAAGGAGGTACCATAAGTTAAAGTGATAGTCAAAGACTGGTTGCTATGTGACTGAAGTTCCTTTGTTTGAATGGACACGAGTTCACAAAGTCCTGTGTGAGAAAAGTATACCTTTTTTTAGCTGAAACCAAACAAGGAATATCTCAAAAATAAGTTTTTGTTCATCTCTTACGGTTTGGCAGTTATGCAAAATTCCGTAAAATTGACCCAGAATAAAGTAGTCTTCAGAGGCTATTCACAGAAGATTCAAGATATACATTTTATTTGTCAGGTAAATATCTTTAATATACGACATTTTAATCAAAATCGTTAAAGCCATTTTTTAGAAAATCAAAATTGTCGAAAGAAGTTCTATGTAAAGGGTAGTTGGGTGGGAGGATTTTTCTCAAAATCTTCGTGTCGCATCCCTGGGAGATACTAAACTTAAATACCAAGTTTGGTATTTTACCGACTTTTGGTTTTTGAGTTATCTTGTTCACAGACACACGGACACGTGGACGCACACACGGACCTTTTTCTGAAAATACTTTTTTGGAAACAGGGGACCCCAAAACATATATTTCCGGTGAAATCTCGGTATCGAATTTTTTGGTGGAGTGCAATACCTTCTCTATACACTATGTACATAGTACGTACAGAGAAAGTAAAAAAGTGAACGAGACTGGGATAATATTACTTTTAACTTGAAATCCAATGTTAAAACCATTGCGCCAGAGGGATCGCTCCGACACCTCTCTTTATTTTCGTGTGTTGTGCACTCAATGTTAGCATCATTTTCCAGTGGCGCAATGGCAGTTTCGAAACTTATGGGCATAACTTCCACATTTTAACAAACAAGCCATGAGTCTCCTATCTCAAATTACTTGTTTAAGCCTTCTACGCTTGCTCTGAAAATATTTTGGTTTATTAAGTTCTGTGAAAAGTACCTTTTCATTAACTAATGTTTTTAACTTAACGGTAGAGTTTGCCGGTGTTTCCGAAAGCAGCATAAAGTGTGCAAAACTTTTAAATTAGCCGAGATGCGACATCTTATACTAGCAGCTTTACAAGTGACCGCCGAAAATGCTGGAAAGTGTGTCACTTATTGTTCGGGAAGAGCAAACAGAGTGAGATTTGAAGGAAATGTGGACATTGTCGTTGACCCAGTAATTATCAATTTCTGCGATTATTAATATAGTTCGATTGCAACCGCAGAAAATGACTCGTATTTTGAAAGTGGCACCAGTTTCATCTTTAGATTAGCTCTTCTGGTAAGATTAGGGCATTATATTAAAGAAATATGTAGCATAGGTTGTGTATACGTGAATGCTAAAATTCGCAAAAACTGTTGAGGTGATTTACCTATAGAATACTTCAGCAAACTTTCAAAACAACATGTCTGCCTTTTATAATTTCACGGGAGAATTTTACATGTATTGAATATATAACCTACCTATTTTGTTGTTTTATTTATTATACATTCAATAGAGTTGATCATTATCCGTGAACAGTGAAAGTAGATAGTTATTCCTTTTTCTGCCAAGCGTGGGTACGCAGTACGGTAGACGAACCAGTTTAGTACCACGTGTGTGAGCACGTGCGTTCGCGGAAGTATGCATTCCGGTGAAGTAAGGATGAACAGATAATACATAGCTCAACGAACTATAAGACACACTGTCAACTTCCGGTGTGAGAACGATAAACACGCCAAAGCAATTTTTCTCTCTGGTAACCACAGTAGCCCAGCCGAATCACTATAAAGCAACCTACTCTCCATAAGATAGCTCGTCAATGAGAACATGTAGCCCTTCACGTGTTGCTGGATGAACTATAATCAAGACTACCAGAACCTACTGCAAAGCGTCACGATCGCCGGAGATAGGGAGTAATCTTTAAGCCCACAATTCACTACTACCTTTATTCCTCACTCCGAATTCCATAGGGCTTAACCAAGGTCTCGACCGAGTTTTACATCCTTGCTTTTATTTTTCGCCTGGCTTAGACCCCTTGTGGCCAGCTAGAATACCCATTCATTGAACCCGCAAGTGCAATAGCAGTACTGCTGCTCTGTTCCACCGAATTACTTATTTTCCTCTTTGAAGCCCTTCCCAATGAGGTTTTTAAGTATGTAGCGACAAACCGTTGGCAGAGCTTGTTGGGGTTAGCCACAAGGATTTTTCTCTCATTAACGGCACTGGGAACGTCATTTTGAGTCTTTGCAGAGGAAAAATTTAGAAGAAAAGCCACAGAATGAGCAAGAAGCACTAGGATTGCAAAGCAGTTAAACTGGATTTTTTGGGGGATAGTGTTTCACGCCCACTTTTACTACAAATGGCGATGGCATTGATATCCGGAATTAAGCAATGGTGGAATGCGATGATGGAGGAACTGGAGGAAATCCGCTCCTGCGCCGCTTTGTCTACCACAATCCCACATGCGATCGCCTGGGATTGAATTCGAGCCGACTAGGCGACTCAAAGCTGTAATCGGCAACGAGGTAGCAAGCTGCAATGGAATCTGTCATAGCTCTACAATTAAGACGAGTAGGAAATAAGGCCGTAGCAAGCAATCGAAAGGCTAGCTACGTGCCTATCTGAGGTACGATCCTCTGTATTCCGATGTTTTTAGCACTCGCTGAGCTTTCTTTCTAATTATTCTCGTTTCCTATCTTGTTTTAGGGCAATCGCTTCTTCGGGAAATGTCCTCAGTAAACCTACGAAATCCAGCTGCAAAAAACCCAAATTTGCTAATTATTCTTTAACTAATGGCCGCTCCGCAGCCGAATACTTAGACCATTCGTCTCTTCGATCCCTGGTAATCGCATGTGGGATTTGTGGTAAACAAAGCGGCACAGGAGGAGGGCGAGTTTTCCGGTTTCCCCCGCCATCACATTCCACCCGTACCCCATCTTTATTCCAGACATCAGTGTTGTGCCCGAGGTGCTATATGTAGTAAACGTGGGTGTTAAACACTATAAAAAGCATTAACTATCCAAAACTAAAAACATTCCAGAGTCACTGTAGCCAGCACCTCTACAGGATACAGACACACATTGACACCAAACTTAAGTAATCAACCCGTCCTAGTGCTCAAGAGCCAGGCAGCACATATATGCCAGCTTGCACGACTTTTTAACATTATGGGATTAATCAATTACTACCACAAGAAATTCAGTGATTATGCTTGTAAAATATCCTGCGCAAGAAGCTACAAAATGTTTTGGAACGCCCAAAAGTTCTACACGTACAGAATTGTTTCTCCATTCCCAGGAGAGGATTATTATGCTCGTTGTAAAAGGGCTGTATGCGAGCTCACCGGCGAGAGCTTCAAGACGAATTGGCGTGCACAAAGATAACGGCTCTTAGAGCCATACAAACAATCATCCCATGCCAATGTGCACCATGGTGGCAACCACCCCGACGGGATTTTGGTCACATTTTAAGATTAGGATAGAAAGGTATAGGATCGATCCTGAGCCCAGTGTACAAAATGCCAGCAGTTTCGGCCCATTCAAAGAGACTATAGATCCCTATAACTTGTCTACGCCAAATGTAGGGTCATATCCCTCAGGAACGTGCCTCGTTCCTCTTGCGCAGCAGCTCTGCCTACTATGCTGCCAGACGGGCCGGGTGCAACTTAACGTAGTTACATCGCTTACCACCCAGCAATCATCAGTGCCATGCCCACAACTTGTGCAATCCCCACAGAAGATAGGAAGGCCATATACTTTTGCAAAAGCTGCCACTCGATCTAATGCAGAAATGCACAACGCAGGATACAGTGAAGGGCGAACATAACCAGCCTCAGAAGGCAAACAGTTTTCGGCCTTCTAGTTTGTCACAGAGTCCAACAAGGAATGAGCTATCCCAGGTAAAATAGGGGGACGCACACACCATACAATTAATGATCCGGAGCACCCTAAAAATTGCCATTCCCCAAAACAAATGAAAATGACATGTCCATGAATGCAAATAGGATGCCCAAAAGCACTGTCTCAATGAACTTTAATGAGGGACAGCTTAATCAGCTCGGGGAAATACTTGCGCAAGAGACGTATACTACCAGGGGCTTAACATGCTATGAGACATTGAGGTAGTGTCTCCCCAACTTTATATTTTTATAATAAATGAAGATGTGAGTTATGAAGTTACATTAATTAGTCAACGAGTCTTGTAGTGGTAAGAACAGGAAGATATTTCGTAGCAGACGAATGCGGCAAGGCATTGCTTAGGGCTCTCTTCGTTACTTGTTTGGCCAGCTTCACGCATGTGACCTTGAAAGAACTGCAGATGCGTGCTACGGTTCACAACATTGCAGACAATTCCATCATTTGTCTCAGCTTGCTCGTGTGTCACACGGTCCAGAGGTATGGAAGTTTCATTTTAACGGTGTACTTAGGGGCATCATTTATGAGGATCTCTACCAAAGAAAAATTACGACATTCACATTTCAGAAATGAAAAGTTTTTCTTTTGGACTATGTGGTCCTTAACATTCACCTTGCCAAGTGGTATGACTCAGATGGCAATCTCTGGACCCCCGTATTTGGGAGGCCTTTTTTTCAAATTCCATTGGCTAACCTATCTGGCTGTTCTGTCACTTGGTCAGTTTAACTTTTTAATTACGTATCTGTCAAATGTCGGTCGGAGGCTAGCGCGGTGAGTTTTCTTATGACAGTACATACCTGACATTTTTTTTCGGTGGGCTTCAGTTCACTCGTCTTAACTCGAGCAAAAAGCGACTCCTATCTCAGGGGGAATCTAACACTAGGACAGATTTCTAGAAGAAATCTCATGAAATTCTGAATGATAGACTTATTACTACTGTTCGGTATGTGGTGGAACTAACTGGATCCAAGCGACACTGTGCAAATGTTTGAGGACCTGGTTTTTTTGGACTTCCAAGTAGTTTATTTGAAGTTATGGGCCGAAAACACTCTGCTGGATATACGAGTGGAACAATTGTTAGTTTCCTTTCTTAAGCTTAATCGTCGAGAGTTTGTACACTCTTCTGTATAACACTGGCGAACTTTGCGTCGTGCGCACGTGCTTGCCTTCTCTGATGCGTGAATTACGTTGCACTTATAATAGAATAGAACTTCGCTTAATCGCGGAATCATGTACTACTTCTAAAGTAATTTCTATACTTGTACATCAGGAAACTGAGCGATACGTAAGACTCTCGGCCCAACGTGGTAACTTATAATTTTGAATCTTGAGAGCAACGTAGATATGGCACGTAAACTTGTCGACTAAATCTTGTAGAATACCTCGAGCCTCGGTTGGACTCGCTTAGAACCAAAACTATTTCGAATCTGATGCATCTTTTTCATTGGTTGCTAAACTCAGACCTAAAGGGGAGTATATCACATGGTTCCTTTGTGATACACACCGACACAGGATTCCCCGATTTATTTTACAGAAATGTGGTTTACCCGTATTCGGCTCCCCAATACACGAAAG
The DNA here is from genome assembly GCA_030762935.1 of Hymenopus coronatus. NCBI lineage: Eukaryota > Metazoa > Arthropoda > Insecta > Mantodea > Hymenopodidae > Hymenopus > Hymenopus coronatus. The sequence goes on along the minus strand of CM060899.1, from coordinate 27,817,217 downwards.
CAGTGTTCTCTGACAAAGCAGCGAGTAACATTTTATAAGTTTGCACCACAAAGGCTTGGCCTTGTTCAGTCTATAGAAATTCTCTTCCAGATAGAGGGTGCGTATACAAATTCTCGCCTCTCGGTGCAAAACTCAAGATTTCTGTCCGTAACTGAGGGAGAATATCGCTTGGTTTTAGCATTGGTAATTTAAACATACACATTTAAATATGAGATTTATCAATAAGATAGACATAATACATGTTATTGAGTTGAACATGTATATACAATAACACATACAAGATAAACATGAATAAATGAATGATTCCGAAGAAGCGGTGATTAATTAATACCGCTTCACACTGTTACTGCAAATATGCAAGGTATTTGCAGCGCTGTAAAAAGATAGTTACTACTTTTTTCCTTCTAAAATGGAGCATATTGTACTATGGCATTATAAGATAAGACATACCATCACTGCCATTTCTGTTTGCTTCAAAATAATCTGATGTGTTCCATTCACATGACTTTCTCTACATCTCTAACAAATTATTGTTAAAAAGCTTATTCTTCCATCTAGTTCATGCTAATTGAGGTAAACATTAGGAGAAATGGTCTTATTACCTGTTTTCTAGACAAAAGCGATAGTCAAATCTTTTAAAAGCTGGTTGCCATATGGATAAAATCTATTCCTTGACTTTGCCATGAGTTGACAAATTTCCGTATGTAAAAAATTCAAGTGCGAGGGCAAATCAAAAAATCTTTGCACCTATTTTTTTCGGTCGAATGACGAATGTAAAACTAAAACCAACAAATACATTTGCAGTAGACTTTTTCATGGACCGGTCCTCATACTTTCCAGCTGCTGTCAGTGCATTCAAAATGGCAGGTGTGCGTAACACATCCACGGCTTACGAGCAACAAAGCGTGATCCGTTTATATGGAGTAAGGGATGAACGCCCATCGAGATCCACATGGAAATGCAGCCAACATATGAGGAAAGGTGTGTTGCTTTGATAAGTATGAGATGGTGGTGTTGCGAGTTCGAAAATGACCGTGAAACATGCATGACAATGAGCGTGTGGGGAGACCGCGTGTATCGGTGACTGATGACAATATTGCCCGTGAGGATGCGATGGTGAAAGCAGAGCGGCGCGTGCGCATCACAGAAATTGCTCAGGAGCTCCACATTTCTTTTAGGAGTTCTTTCCACATCATTCACGAGTGCTTAGGGTATAGGAAGGTTTCATGTCGATGGGTTCCTAAGCAGTTGAATGACGTGATGAAAGGCAAGCGAATGATCATTTCTTTGAACCATCTGCAACGATATGGCGAAGAGGGTGACAATTTCCTGGATCGCATTGTTACTGGCGATGAAACATGGGTACTGAATTACACGCCGGAATCAAAACAGCAGAGTATGGTGTGGAAACATCTGCAGTCTCCTGTGAAAAAGAAATTCCCTACTGCGCCATCTGTTCATAAAGCGGTGTTGACATTCTGGGATTGCCGTGGACTACTCGTTCTGGAATTCATTCCTCAAGGTCTCACCATCATTGCCGACAGATATTGTTCCACACTGTCACTTCTGCGGGTTGCGATCAGAAAGAACCGCCGCGGGATTCTCGATGTTGACGTGGTCATCCTCTTTAATGCGAGACCACATGTGGCAAACAGGACCGTAGGCAAGCTAAGGAAATTTCATTGGGAGTTTCTAGAGCATCCACCATACAGCCCGGATCTTGCCCCTATGATTTCCATCTTTTCAGTTCACTGAAGAAGTTCTAGGCAGGACAGCGATTCATTTGCGACAAGGAAGTCAAGACAACAGTGCGACAGCGGTTTCGTAGTCAGACGACTGACCTCTACCATAGCGGCATTGCAAAATTAGTGCTGCATTGGGACAAATGTCTGAACTGGCAATATAGTGAACGGTACAAGGAATAATATTTTCATGTTTAGTTGGCTCTATGTATCTTATTTTACCATAAAAATAGTAGGTGCAAAGACTTTTTGATTTGCCCTTATATTTTAAAATAACAATAAATAACAAGAATATCTCAAAAATGGTTAACACCAAAAAAAAAATGTATATAACAAATTGTGTTTTACCAAAATCTACATTTTCTGTGAAGTAAGTTTTTGTCTATCCATTACGGTTTACCAGTTATGCAAAATTCATCCAGAATAAAGAGGTCTTCAAAGGCTATTCCAGAAAATTCAAGATACACATTTTATTTGTCATGTAAATATCTTAAATGCACAGTATCTTAATCAAAGTCGTTAGAACATTTTTGAAAAAATCAAACTGTTCGAAATTTCTTCCATGTAAAAAATAGTTTGGGGTGGCAGGAATTTTCTCAAAATCTTGTGTCGCATTCTTGGAAGATAACAAACTTAAATACCAAGTGTGATATTTTACAGACGTTTCGCTTTTGAGTTATCATGTTGACAGGCACACAAACCTTATGCTTTTTTTTTAGATACAGGGGATCCTAAAATGTATATTTCTTGTGAAATCTCAGTATCAAATTATTGGGTAGAATGCAAAACCTTCTCTATATGCTATGCATATAATCATCTAGAAAAGTAAAAATTAAAGATAAAATGCATCAAATCGCTTTTTTGCCATTAGATGAAGCAGTGGAACATTGTAACAATCTGGTTTCTCTGTGCCTCAGGAACAGTGGCGCCATTCCTGTAAGGACTGGTTTCATTGAATATGAAAATATTGATTTTAAGGGGAATATTTTGAAAAACTAAAATCATTGAGCTTTTTAAAAGCTAATCTTTGTTTAATTTTTTAAAAATGTTCAGTGTTTATTTTGTATTCCCCTGGTCTAGAGTTTCTCTCATGTCATTTGCATTGATAATCCATCACAGCTACTCACATCATTCTAAAACTCTGAGTGAAAAACTTTCTAGAGTACAGTAAGTGGACAAAATGCAAAGGAATATAAGTGAAATTCCAATGAGTTTGAGTTTGGGAACATCTGAGGACCACATAAAATTAGCATCCCTATCTCAGTTCCTAAACTGCTGAATTCGAATTGATGAAGTTTTTACAAAATATTAAAAACAGAAGCACTATACATCAAAGTTTTTTCATAATGAGTTTAGAATGAATAACAGAACATTTTACACAAACCTTCAGTTACGTTATTTAAAACTGGAATACAATCCCAGATACATAAAAATCGAGACATACAACATAGCCAAAGCCAAAATAAATCTTGAGTATTATATTAAAAGAACACCAGATAAATATAAAACAGAAACAAATTCACTGTTTCACACCATTTTTGGTTTGAGAACCACAACATTGTTCACGCCATAAAATTGTTAAAAACCAGTTTCATCCGTAGAACTATTTGGAAGAAAGTAGTTGTCATGAATGCTAATAACAACCGTATTCAGCTGAATATAAGATCACCCCTATTTTTCAGAACTTAATTTTGGAATAAAGAGAAGACAAATTTTAAATACAACTTAAAGGCGTGCCATATATTTTAAACAAACTAGGGAGTTTGCTGATTAAGTCCATTATTATTATTATTTCTTTTTACTTAATTTGAATTTGCACAGAAATTTATATTTTGAGCTGGAGACGGAGAAGGGAGTACAGAAAAGTGGCATGGGTGCAATTGCAGAATGCGATGGCAATGGTGGCAGTAGTATAAGTGTAATGACGAATATGATTTTGTATTTAAACAACATACTTAATAGTATTGCATTGTAAATGTTTTTAACTAATTTGAATTTGCCCAGAAATTCACACTGTGAGTGGGAGAGACGGAAAAGGGAGATCGGAAATATACGATATATATGCAATGATAGAAGGTGATAACAGCAAGTAGCTTTGACGGCGACGATGCCTATGATTTTCTATTTAGGCAACATACTTAATATAACACATTCAAATTTTTTTTTATTTAATTTGAATTTGTGCAGAAATTCACATTGCAAGTGGGAGAGAGATGGAGAAGGGAGAAAGGAAAGTTATCGGTATCTCTGTGTTCAGAGGGTAATGCAGTAGCTTAACTGTAACGATGATTATGGTTGATTTTCAATTAAGAAAACATACTCATAAAAATGTTTACCCAATTTGAATTTGCGCATAAGTTCATGTTATGAGAAGGACAGACAGAGAGGGGAGTACAGAAATGAATGAAATATAAGCGATGATAAAATGTATCGGCAGCTGTGGCGAAAGCATAGCTGCAATGACAATTATGGATATTTTCTCTTAAGACAACATACTTAATATAATATAAAGTAAAACTTTTACCCAATTCCATTTTATGCATAAAATTACATTGTGAGCAACACAGAGGCAGAAGGGAAAATGTGCAGCCAACTTTCTCTTTCTGCCCGATTGTTAGCTTTCAATACAACATTTTGTTCACCGATGTGAAAAGAAGTCCTCTAATCTGGAGAATCATTTTTTCCAATAAAAATGCTCATGTAAAAAGCTAATTTTTGGTGTGAAATGAAATGCACAAAATCTGCTGATACATTGCGACCTTGAAGTAATCTATACCATTTCCCCCAGGCTTCACCACTGCTGTACCTGAAAAGTTTGAAACTTACTTTTCCCCACATGGTACTCTGAAAACATATATTGCAAATGCAAGATGATTCCCCAGTTCTGAACATTAGTATTTTGGAAAAAAACACTATCCTATATTCGGGAAATGGAGTTTTATTTATGGATACTCTTTAACTGCTGTGGTTCTCCGCATCCCAGTCTATACTGGCCATGAAAGACAGCTTAATTTTGCTCATATCATGCTTGAGGTTCTTTTACGGACCAACTTCCCTTCAGGAAGCCATGCTATACTAAACAAGTTTTATAATAAACTGAATTCCTATACCTTATGGCCATTCTCTGAACAACACTGATTCAGATGCTATTGTTTATCATGCAGAATTGCTTCTGAATATTTGGGACATCTTATCTCACCTATCTCACAAGCCCAAAATACTTGTATGCAATTTAAAAGCAATCAGCTTATTATATTGGAGTAGGCTTGTCAATCTACTGAATTAAAACATAATGAAGGCAAACTTTAGGAAGTGGCAAGAAGCAAGTGATCTCACAATGTTTTTAAAGAAACTCCAAAGCATAATTGCACAATATACAGGGTGTACATAAATGAATATCGGGATTTTAACTCTTTATAGTATTTATTACATTCAACTTACAGTTATAAATGATATGTCAAATGAAAAAGCAACTCAAACAGTTTTGTTTGTTGGCACAAGTGCGCATGTGCATGCAATGTTTCTGCCGCAATCCGCTAGACAGCGGTAGTAGCAAAGAGGGCGACTAGTAAACAGAAAGGGTTTTGTGTTTTGCAGTTTGCAAAGACCAAATCTGTAGTTACTGTGCAACGTGCGTTCTGTAGTAAGTTCGGTTGTGATCCTCCTAGGATAAAAATATTTGTAGATGGTATAATCAGTTTGAAGATACCGGCTACCTTTGTAAAGGGAAGAGCATGGGCCGACCAGGAGTAAGTGAAGAGACTGTTGAGCGAGTGAGACTGTCGTTTACTCATAGCCCAAAGAAATCAGTCCGAAAGGCTAGTCGTGAATTACAAGTTCCTGTGTTGACTGTTTGGAAAGTTGTAAGAAAATGCTTACAGCTACGTCCTTACCGTTTACAGTTATTACAGGCTCTAAAGCCAACAGACCACAGATTACGTGCCAAATTCGCAAATGACATGTTGTTTCGTGACGATTTTGTGGATTGTGTTGTCTTCAGTGATGAATCGACCTTTCACCTTAGTGGACATGTTAACATTCATAATGTGCACATCTGGGGCTCAGAAAATCCTCACGAGATGGTACAAATGCAACAAGATTCCTCTAAAGTGAATGTTTTTTGTGCCGTATCCCGGCGAAAAGTTAATGGGCTTTCGTTTTTTGTGAACCCTCTGTAACTGGCACTTCTTACCTTGATACACTAGAGCAATGGCTCTTCCCTCAGTTGGAAGAAAATGAGCCAGATAACTTCATTTTCCAGCAGGATGGTGCGCCACCTCACTGGCATAATGAAGTGCGCGATTGGTTGAATGTCACTGTACCCGAGTGCTGGATAGGCCGCAAGGGCCCCAATGACAGGGCTTGCTATGCATGGCCTCCACGTTCTCCTGACCTAACACCATGCGATTTTTACCTTTGGGGCTTCATCAAGGATCGTGTGTACATGCCTCTGCTGTTGCTACAATTACTGAATATACACTTATCAACGTTTGGGAAGAACTCTGCTACAGACTAGATGTGTGCCATGTGACAAAGGGTAGTCACATTGAACATTTATAAGCTTCTTGGTAAAACTGTTTGAGTTGCTTTTTCATTTGACATCATTCATAACTGTAAGTTGAATGTAATAAATATTATAAAGAGTTAAAACCCAGATATCATTTATATACACCCTGTATTAGTTCTGTAACATATAGACTTAATGAGCTGCTTGGCAATTTCTTACTACATTTACTGTGCAGTGCAAAAATTATCTGCACATATGCTCCATATTCTTGTTTACAATGGATCATTCTTGTCTGAACTATACTTTGAATAAAGGAGCTTTGCTAGCTTTCCAATATATGGCAGTAGGATCAAATCCAGCTGGGTATAGGAAAGAAGAAAGAAAATACTTCAGTTACCAAAAAGCTGACAAGGACAGATTGAAATGTTCCACATTTAAATTACCTAGATAAAAATTTGTGTAAAAAAAAAAAATAAATAGTACATCTCATTCTAAATTCAACACGTTACAAAATGCTTGGAATAATGTCTCCAATGGATGCTGACAAAACTAATTGCACTAAGAGTCTGACCTGAATTTCAGTGCTCAGATAGCTTCAGTATTTTAAAAAATGATATGGATTTGTTGGCAAGCCATTTGTGAGGAGGTTGCAGCCACAAATCCTTAAATACACAAAACGGCAAGAAAATATCTGCTATTGACAGTGTGCAGTTTCATTGCTGATTAGATACTGTATCATAAAGCACTTAGGATTATAAAGGGGCAATAACCTGAATGTAAGAGTCACCTTTAAGCCTTTTACAAGCTTTCCCAAAAATAATGCAGATTGCTTGAAAGCCAAAATGTGCCTTTATATGAAGTAATATCAGCATTCACAAACTAGTGTTACAAAATGTGCACATATGGAGAGGAAATGCAGGTGTTGTTTCTTCATTAAATCATCTAGTTCTTTGTTCATTAAATCATCTTGTTCTTTGATTGCCCTCTTGTCTTGTGCAGTCATCAGCTACCACACACTCAGAAAACTTTCTTCTAAGGAGTTGTATACCTTCAATTGTTGGTTCATCCTGTAAATAAAACAGATATTTAGTAAATACAACTATATAGACCAAAACTTCGATAAGAATTAGAGAATGGAATTTTAAGTGACTTGAATGATGATATTCAGTACCTTTCACATGAAAAATGAAAGTGGTAGGGATGACAGCAACATTTGATTGTTTCATCAAAACATCAGTAAACAAACGTTTTTCAATCAATTTATATATTTCTTAAAACCTCCAAGGCAATCTCAACTGCTGTTTATGAAATCGTACATTTGAATTAATTTATTTCCACTTAATACAATTAATTCTATTTTACAATCACTTGACAATACAAAGGAAATACAGCAATGCTAAATACTACTAACTCCTCCCGGGTTGCTGTTTAACAACCTAGCCAGAATAGTTTCAATCTTGCGGTTATTCAACAATCAGCCCAACTTACTTCAAGAGCTGACCTCCATCTGTAAGTAATATTATGTTTCTAGCCGATCCCCATTTTTATTTATTTTCTTCAACCATTTTCTTTTAACCTTGACCAGATAATACCCACACCCTAAGATATGAAATCATATATTGTAATATCTTGAAAATAAGTTTCAGATGGGTGATAAAAAAGGGGAACTAGAACTCTGACAAACTTTCAGAGGTTGTGTGGGGGAATTTTCTTGAAAATCTTCCTCTCACATCCTCGAAAACCAACCCCCTCCCAACACCCACCCACCAGCAGCAAAATTTGTGCGTCTGAAGGGGAAGCCATCAAAACTGTTCCTTATGAATAAAGTTAATTATTTTGCTGGGAATAATTGTATAATTATTGAAATATTTATCTCCAAACACACCTATCTTAAAACATGAGAACTGGACCTGGAATTTCATACTCATGGACTGATTCTGGAAAATTTTCTATGAAAGCATATACAAACATGAGCAAAATCAAACTCAATAGTAATGGCTATATTCAGTTTACTGTCTCATGTGGTAAAGGTTGAGGAAGGCCCATGTAAAACAATCAGTAATGGCATGCTTGGATGATGAGTATTACATTTGACCGCAGTTGCATGGATGTTGCTTTTTATTCTCAAAAAATAAAATAAAAACAAAAAATAAATCCACACAATTAAACATTTTACAATATAAAAATGCTATAAATACTTATATTTTATTACTGAAGGTTAGTATAATTGTAAATTAAAAACTAAAGCCATTAAAAAAAATTAAAACCATAACTAAACATCTTTGGATAAAATATGCTACACCATTTCTTTCTGTATATTAATTTTAAATTAAAGAAATTATTATTGATATAAGGTGGACTTTTTGACAGTGATGTCTTTTAACAATTAAAAATTAGTTGAGTCGATTTTGTAACAGTACATCACTTACTTTTTATTTTGGAAAACATGTTTCAGAAGCCATGTGCTTGAATTGACAATGGAAGCACATGACTTCTGAAACATGTTTTCTGAAATAAAAAATAAGTGTAGTGTTACAAAATAGGCTCAATTCAACCAATTTTCAAATTAAAGAAATCTCAGTTTTTGTATTATTTTGTAACTAATCACTTTAAAACATTTATAGGGTATAAAAATCCAGGACTGCACATTACTTTTCATTCTAGTCTATACATAAAATCATCTCTTTGGCATGTAGCATCTTATATCTGATAATATAAGATTATAATTTTTACTTTCTCTATATGTGCTATGTACATAGCGTAGAGAAGGTACTGCATTCCACCCAAATATTTGATACAAGATTACACAAGAAATACATATTTTAGGGTCCCCTGTATCCAGGAAAAGCATTTTTAGAAAAAACTTTGTGTATCAGTGAACAGAATAACTGAAAAACGAAAAGTTAGTAAAATACCAAATTGGGTATTTAAGTATCTTCCAAGGATGTGACACAAAGATTTTGGGGAAAATTCCACAACCCCAAATTACTCTTCACATGGAAAAAATTCTCAAAAATGACTAATGATTTTGATTAAAATACTGTATATTAAAGATATTTACATGTCACATAAAATATATATCTTGAATAAAAAAAAAAAGAAGTAAAATAAGTGATGTTTGTGTTACAAAAACCGACTCATTCTTTTATTTTTTATTTAATCACATCACTGTCATAAGCTTCTATGCATATTTGCAAGTTTTGAATATATATCTTGAATTTTTTGGGAATAGCCTCTGAAGACCTCTATATTCCAGATGAATTTTGCAGGATTTTGCATAACTATAAACCACAAGAGATAAACAAAAACTTACTATACAAAAAATGTAGATCTCGTTAATTCTTTTTTGTTAATGTTTAAAGCCTGCTTTTACTACTTGTGGCACTGCAGGCGATGACACTGGTGACAGATGGAATGAGGATGGAGTACTGGTGGAATGCAATTACGGGAAACTGGAGAATCTGGAGAAAACCTGCCCCTGTGCTGCTTTGTCCACCACAAATCCTCACATGGGGTCACTTGGGATTGAACCCAGGCCATCTAGGTAAGAGGCGAGTGGTCTTACCACTCAGCCATGGTATAGCTGAGATCTCGTTAAAACACACAATTTATGTCATATACATTTTTTTTTGTGGAGTTGACCATTTTTGAGATATTCCTTGTTATTGATTTCAGTTTTAAAATACTTTTTTTTTAACTTTTCACATACCGAAATTTGCTGATTCCTGGCAATGCAAAGAAATGGATTTCACCGACATGGCAACCAGCTTTTAAAAGATTTGACAATCTTTTTAGCCTATTGTATTCCTTTATTTCTCTTCTATTTACAAGAAAGCATTTCTGCTGATGTTTATCTCTATTACCATGATGTAGATAAAAACATAAGCTTTTTAACAATAATTTATTACAGAGATGTAGAGGAAGTGTCGTGAATGGGACACATCAGATTTTTTACTTACATATGCAATGTGCATATACATAATTGGCTTTTCAACTTCTGTTGACGTAAGTATAAAACTTCTGACATATTTACATGTCACTATCCAATAGGTTTTTATTCAAGCTTTATTATTAACCTTATCCTTAAAGAGCATAAACCAATATACCTATACTTACTCTTTAAATCCTGTCGCTATTTCATCAGCTTTAGATGTATGGCAGACAATGCTGGTTTTTATTTCATTTGGTTCAAATAGTTTTGCTACATATTTGGGGCCAATTGCTTTTATGTCTTCAATTGTAACTTCAGAAATGTGCTGCACTAAACATCTGCAACAAAAAGCATTTTAAAATCACTTGCTTCAATTTAAACCATTTGGAGCTTGAATAATTAAAAGGTGCATAACTTCCATGTGCATTAATACAACCAACAAAATAATTTTGTAACGCGTTATGGCCCGAGCTTATCACATGGAAGGTGAGCGACTGACCAGCTCCTTTAAGAGATATTTAAATGGAGAAGTGTTATGTCTCAATGCAAACTCCACAATAAGAGATTTTTCTGTGAAATTTACTCTGCCTCCCAAGGAGAACTCTCCTGAAACTTAAGTGGCTATACATCAATAAGTTTGCTTCTGACAGTACTATCAAAGAGTTCTTAAAGTGTTGGTTCCACCGTGCATTTTCCGAACAGTTATGACATACAATTAGTGCTGCTATTGTGGAAGATTGAAGAGGTCTTGGGTTTGACACCCTAACAGGATGAGGAAGAAAGCAGAAGCCAATTTTTGTGTGTGTGAGTGTGAGCATAAGAGTATGAGAGAGTTTTTTCCAAGCTCGGATTACATTGCTGAATTTAGACACTCAACCAATTCAAATCTAAAAGATGAATATAGACTGTGTCTTTGTGAGTTAATTTCTGAATCACAAATTCCAAAAACAATTTTAAATAAGTATAAGAGTTGTTATATTGGTAATGCTATGTTAACACCCTACCAAGGAATTGTGTTGGGTTCTACCAGCAGCATAAATGTGTTCTTAAATAGTTTCAGGATGCAACCTTAACTTTAGCTTTTGGTACTTTCGTTAAAACTGTGAGAGATGATTTTATACATTGGTTCACTGAGAGTCTTCTTATTCAAAATCACTTCCTGAAGAAAACCACTAACCTTGAGGAACTGCATCAGATCTTTGTCCCAACAGGAAGTGCACTGCTCAAGGTATAAGTGAAAATGCTGAAAAAATGTGTGAGCCTGAGATTGAATATTTGCAGAGATGGTACCGAGTCCAAGTTCATGATGTATCTGAGTATTTCTAACATAACAAGGTGCATCACTTAAAGCCTTAAAATTTTATTTTGAAAGACTGCAGACGATTAGTTTTGTTTTAAAAATGAAACGAGAGTTTTATTTATGAACCTTCAGTAACTACAGTTTTTCTTGTTGCATCTTTATATATTGTGTACAAAAGAAGTTTTGCTCAGAGGTCTTTATCAAGCTTGAGGTTCTTTTACATGCCGTTAATCTATGACAAGGAAGCATCAGCTTTACTTCACTTCTAATCTATTCAGAGTTAGGGTTGTAAAAATCATTCATCATGTCTTTATATTTTCTTTCTCTACAGAGTAAATGCTGTATATATGTATTTAAATTCTACTTTATAATTCTGTTTATTTTACGTCATATTGTAACATTTTATTTTACTTGTTTGAACAACTTGCTCATATTGCGACTGAGTTATTCAGTAAGGTAATATTTCTTTGTTTTTTAAAATTCTGTTTTATTTTTCTTTGTAATGAGAATACTGAAAAAGGGGAGCTCAAAGGTCAGGGAAATTGCCTGCAAGTCCTTAGTGCAGCTGGTTATGGAATATTGAGTAGCATGCTGGGACCCGTACAGGGTTATCAAACTGATTTGCTGGAAAAGATTCAGAGAAGGGCTATAAAATTCATAAAGAGAGGTAAAGATTTTGGACTTACAAAAGGCGAAGAGGACAAATGAAAGCCATTAAAAGGTAGGCATATGAGATGTAAGTTACATACATTATTTAAAGCTTATGCTGATCTAAATGCATTGGTGAAGTTAGAAAGAGATTAGAAAATCTGGCATACCACAAACGAAACGATTTATGTAAAATTAAGGGTAGAAGGTACAGAATGGACATAGGAAAATTTTTTTTGTTAATCTAGGATTCATAGTACAGCCAACTATTATGGACAATTGTGATAATTTATTTTTCTCTCAGAAACCATGTGTAAGACAGGAGTTGAATTTTTCAGAAAATTAGGGAGGTCTTGCATTTGAGGTCGTCTTGTATTTGGATAAATATGGTACATTTATTTGTAGTAAGGCATACTTAATAATTCATGAAAGTTAATACAAGTATAAATAAGGAAAAATAATGCCAGAAATTATTATATTGTTCTGGTCTTCAGGTAGTCCAAACAGAAGTGTAGTGTCTATCAAAGATCTCTATTAATTCCATATTAGCAACCTAAGATTTTGAAAAAATAAAATGGAAAACGTCTTTTGCCAATATCAAATAAAACTACAATCAATGTTTACCTTTAGTAACCTTATTATTGATTGCAATTTTAGTAACTGTGTTTTTTGTTTCATTCAAGTATCTTAGAAAATAAAAGAATAATTTTCAATTTAACCGACTTGTATAGAGTTAAATTGTTAGCTAGAATTTAAACAATATAGGCTTGTGTACAGCTAGTCAGGTGTGCTTTAAATGGTTAATGGTAAATGGGCTAATTAGTCTATATTAGGTAACTTACCTATTGTAGTTGTGGTCAACACCCTTAAAATAAGACAAAAGGGACTGTGTGACCACATCCCCTACACTCTTCTCCCGCTCAATTATTTCAAAGATGAGTGAACTTTTGGCTGCATCAAATAGTGATTGGTCCCATTTGCTGCCTTCTGCTAGTTGAGCACTCTGAAATTCAGTACATGTATTAAAACATTTTAAATAATATAAAGGTTTATATTTTAATTACATAGAGTTTGCAGGCTGAATGCTACTTTCTGCCCTTAATTAGCAGGAAAATTTAGAAAGGATGGTGCTACTTTTACTGATACAAAGGGAAGTACAGCATAAAAAAATCACATGACTCTTTCCACCCATTCTCCAAAAATTATTCTTAAAAGCAAAAAAGGTATTCTAACTACTTCATGTTATTCCAGAGAAACATTTGAAATAAATGCTTTTATTATACATTTCCTAGTAGATAAAAAGAATAAGGGAATACTCTAGGCTTAAGTGTCAAACATTCTCAAAGATGCTCGCTGCGTGATTGCATTTACTCAGTTTGCCCAGGAGCAAGTAAAACAAATAACATCTAATTTGAGTAAAGTATTAGTATTTTAAAATTTAAACCAATAAAAAGGAATATCTTAGAAATGGTTTACTCCACAAAAAAAAGTACATGACAAACTGTGTGTTTTAATGAGATCTAAATTTTTTAAGATTTGACTGTCGCTTTAATCTAGTGTATTCCCTTATTTCCCTTACAAGGAAGCAAGTAATAAGACCATTTCTGCTAATATTTATCTGGATTAGCATGAAGTAGATAAAAGAATAATGTTTTGTAACAATAGTTTGAATAGTTGTTTGGAGAACAGCTAGAGAAAATAGCGTGAATGGAACACACCTGATATTTTTTTTTTTTTGGAATGCTGCTAGCTGTTGTAAAAAAGAATCTGTTGTATTCACATTACTTCTGACACTCACTCTGCTACAAACTGCTCTTACAAAAGCTTATTATTGTGTCTACCCCTTGGTTAATTGGGATAAACTTTCATTGCCTATTTACTGTACTTGCAAATAGACGAAAGCACTATCAACATGATATGCAGTGGCAGATCTGATGCTGGAGTTTGCCAGAAAGTTACAAGCACATAGTGAGCATCAGTGATAACGTGACCATTGCACCTCGTGATGCATAGCGGAGATAAAAATGGACTAAACAATGCCACCAGCTATTAGTAATTGCACAGCCAAACACGAGAAGTGATTGCTAATATGTACAATTTATGAGCGAGGCTGCAAAGGGGACCCCTATTAAATTCAAGTTTGTACAGAAACGAGTAGCAGCAGCCACCAGTATATTGTCTAATTCGGCCCGTAGAATTAATACTGAATTAAAATATATTCATTTAGGCAAATGAGGATCTTTCTCAACAACTCATAAGTATATTCTTACAAAAGATTACACCATACTAATCAAGATAAATATTAGCAAAATTGGTATTATTACTTGCTTTCTTGTAAGTAGAAGGAAAATAAGGGAATAAATACTCTAGGCAAAAATAATACTGAAATCTTTTAAAAATTATCGATATGCGAAACAACTTAAATTTTACTATCTTAGTGTGGCTAGCAGTAAAACAAGAGAGACATGAAACAAAATATGACTTCCTGTTTGAGAAAATTTAAGTACTTTAAAATTGAAACCAATGACAAGGAAATGGTTACCTCTACAAAAAGAGGTAATGAGATCTATATATTCTATGTAGTAAGTTTTCGTATGTCTTAAGGTTTACCAACTATGCAAAAGTCATCCAGAATGAAGAGGTCTTTAGAGGCTATTTCTAGAAAATTCAAGATATACATTTCGTTTGTCATGAAAATATCTTAAAAAATATGATATTTTAATCACAATTGTTATAGCCATTTTTGAGAAAATAAACATTTTCGAAAAATGTTACATGTAAAAGGTAGTTGGGGTAGATTTTCTTGAAAATCTTCGTATTGCATCCTAGGAAGTTAAATAATACCAACTTTTTATTTAACAGACTTTTGTTTTTGAGCCATGCATGCACAGTTTTCTAAAAATGCTTTTTTCTTGGATTTTTGGATTCAGAGAGTCTCAAAACATGTATTTCTGCTGAAATCTTTGTATCAAATTTTTGGGTGGAATACAACCTTCTCTATCTACATCATACTAAGAAAATAATTATAGGGTATATTATTAAGATTTTGAAAGCATAAATGCATGTATGTGTTGGATATTTTATTGCACACAAAAGAATCCCTAATAGTAATATGGATGTGTTTGTTGTGTCATGTCAGTTCTCCTGTGCGTACTGCATGGCTATCGCTTCAAGTTCCACCTCTTTTCCCCACTCCTTGTACTGTGCAACTTGACTGCTCTTGTCTATTTGCAACCACAGAATATATTCATTACAGTTACATGAAAGATGCAGCTCATAGATTTTTAAAAAAAGGGATCACACTGTGATGAATTTGAAATTCCAAGCTCTTTGCATGAACATAAGAAAACAGTAAACATTATTTCACATAATAAGTTACTAATTATCAATTGTTCAAGAATCATTCACTCATGCAAATTTCTTAAAACATACAGTACATTCATAAAAACCATTAGAGTAATTTTGAAAAATCTTATTTCATCTTGGAAAATGCTGAACTTAAGACACCAAGTCTGGTACTTAATCAAGTTTTCATTTTTGAGTTATGCCTCTCACTCTCTCATACACGCATACAGACCTTTTCCCAGAAATGTGTTTTTCAGCATTTATCCATACAGAGGATTTTTCTAAATATATACTTATAATTTGGAATTGCTGTGAAAAAGTTAAGGAGACTGTAATAGTATAGTTATTTATACAGTTAAAGAAAATTTGATAACTTTGTTTTTGTTTTTTTGTTAGTTTAACATCCTTTAAATGGGTAGATCACATTGGACGAAGAATGAATCAAATGAGTGAAATGATGCTCAAATGAATTTGAGGTCCATACTACTTTAATTTACCTACATTTGTCTTCTCAGGATAAAGGAAAACCCTAGAAGGAACCTTACCCTGGCAACTCACAATGATCCAAGATTCAGACATGCTACCCCACACTACAGAGGTGGCTCAAAAGCTTAAGAGGAGTTGAAATTACCTATCTTGCCAATGTTAAAGTTTGACCCATTATCTCCGCAACTACTTAAAAAAATATGCTAAATTTTTCAAAGTATATTCAGCAGTACCTTTACTGTTGATTAATGAAAAAAAGAATAATTCTGTTGATTCGAAGAAAAAGTATGATTGTTTTAATGAAACTCTTAAAATTTTATTGAAAAATTATTTTTAAATTTAAGAAGGAAAAAAAAAGAGAGAGAGAGACTAATCCATATACATAAAATTTTTTTCATTAAATAAAGCTTATTTAGGTGCAAATGTGTGGTAAAACTTTCAGCTTTTAGTGTCAATTTGTTTCTGAGATAATGAGATATTTATAACTTAGTTCTTCAGAAATTGCTTTCAAACATAACATTTAATAAAATGTAACCTAACTTTCCAAACACAACTTCACAGTACTTTGAAATTCTCACATGAAGGAAATATGAGCAGGATCCCAACACTGTGAATACCTAAAGTAAAACTAACTAAATCTCTTCTCTAACACCAACATTTACAAAGATTGATTTATAAATGTAAAAAGAAGCTAGTAACAGTGAAGTAATAAAATAAATAGTAAATAAAAAAAATAATTTTAAATAAAATTGATTATATTAACAGAATGGAACTCTTACTTCAAGGTGAAGATTACAAAAGCATTGATATTAACCCTTTAAAATCCTGCATTTCAATTTATAATAAAACAAATAAAGAAAAGCAAATTATAAAAGTCAATAATCCAATTTTACCCAGAATATATGCTCTTCCCAGAATTCATAAACCTGGGAAAAAAAATGAGACCTATTGTAAATTGTATAAATTCACCTACTTACAACCTAGCTAAATGGCTAAATAAAAAATTCAGTAATTTTGAAAAATTTGAGAGTTTAAGTATTAAACATTCTTTTGAGCTAGTCGAGAGGATCAGCAATACTACATTGTCTGCTAATGATAAACTTGTTTCTTTTGATGTAACTGGTTTTTGTTTCCAAGCATTCCTAGAGAAAAACTTGACATTTTTAAAAAAAATGGTTAAATTCTATAGAACTGAATGAAGATTTAATAAATGATTTTGTTTACCTTGCTAATCTTTGTTTAGATCAAAAATGTTTCAGCTTTAATGACAAATTCTATCAATAACCTTCTGGTTTAGCAATGGGTAGTCCACTTTCACCTTTTCTTGCTGATCTTTTCATGAGCTATTTTGAAATATAGGTCACTAAAGCATTTCCTCCTTATATTTCCTATTGTTCCTGATAAATGTGTAAATGATGCTTTAAATTTACAAGATAAGGCTATAAAATTCACATTAGAAACTGAAAGTGATGGCTATCTCCCTTTCCTGGATTTAAAAATAATAAAAAAAGACAATAAATTGAATTTTGGAATATACAGAAAGCAAACCCACACTTATAATTATATAAAAAATAATGGCTTTAACCCTTTTTCACATAAATTTGCTGTTTTTAATAGTCTTATTTATAGGTTAATTAGTTTACCCCTAAATAAAGATGAATTCTATAAAGAATATAAACACATTATCAACACTGCTTTAATTAATGGTTTTAATACTGACTTTATAAATAAAAAAATTGAAAAGTTTAAATATCAAAAAGCTATTAAAGATATTTCTACGCTTAAGAAAATAAAAGATATTAACATTTTTAAAAAAATTTACTTATTACTTAAATCACTTATCACTTATCAAATAAAAAATTCACAAATATTTTCAAAGAGCATTGCATAATATTGGTTCCTCAAAATAAATACAGTATAAAAAATGTGTTAGGCTTTTCTAAAAAGGATGAAATTTCAAAAAATAAAAAATCTGGCATTTATCTATTAAATTGTTTAAATTTTGACCTTGTTTATATTGGTAAGACTAAACATCATTTGGAAACCAGAGTAAAAGAACACTTTAGGAATATTAAATACAAATAAATTGATAAATCAGCTGTAGCAGAACATTTTTGGAATTTTAATCCTGAAATAAATCCAGATGTTAAATTATTAAAACACTTAAATGGACCCATAAATTTAATGGTTTGGGGGAAAATATTTATATTAAAGTATAAAAATCATGCAATGAATTTTTTTATACCTCCAATTGACTCTCTCACCAAATTTGTTTTGATTCCAGTAGTTAGCAATACATTAGTACACAATCCACCTAGTAGCAGTAATCATAACAGTGTAAATAAACAACAAAAGGAAATTAATATTGATAATGCAAGATTTATTGCGAAACTAGTCCAAGGATTCCAAAAGATAAAAAGATTTATTGTAACTATTATTTTTACATTAATAAAGACATTGATGTTTTGCCTAATGAGTGTACCAAAATGCTCTAAATACTACTACACAGGGTCATTTTCAATATATTTTTAAACCATTTACAATTTACATACCTCTTTAAAAGTTACACCAAAATGAGCGGGAGATTCAAATATTTTTATGCAATTAAAATATGAAAAGAAAAAAAAATTATGAAAATCTCATTTCGACTACCCTTAATTCAATCACTAGGCTTTTATTTCTTAATCTTCTTCTGCAGGATGTTGTAGAGGCATGTGTTTCCTTTCGCCTTCTTGTTCATGATAGAATTATTAAAACAAACAGTCAGGTTATATTGTTTAGCGACATAAAACTTAACCAGAAAACAATTTCAGCAAAATCACAGCAATTTATTATTTAATTCAAATTTATGTATGCAAACATGACACAATGTAAGATGAAGATATAGGTTTATAATCTTTTGTAATAACTAGCGAGTACAATTTAATACAATCCTCTAGTTTAAATGAACATGCATGAAGAAATAAGATACAAATAATTTACGTACCACTATATTCTTTGTTTCTTTGTAGGCCAATAAGCAGTTTGTTGCTCGATAAAATGTAAGGTATAACATTGCTTCATGAGGGCGAGGTACAATGCTATAACCATATGCATAACCAAGCCCTCGAATCTGCCGCCACATTGGACCCTGTGAATGGTATACTCAACATTAATATAACATTTATAGCACATCACTTTTTTCTGTTTTATTTACATCACCCCCATCAAAATATTTAGCAATAAATAATATATAATCCCTGGTAATGTTGTGAGGTTTGAAAGCCTTTAATATCATTAGTAAAGGGCAGAAGTTTGGGCACTAAAATGTTATGTTGTATGTGCTTAAAACACGCTCCTTTACTGTGTATTTTGACTCTATAACATTAAAAATCTCATGTGTTCCATTCACATGACTTTCTCTACATCTCTGCAACAAATTATTGTTAAAAGGCTTATGCTTCTATTTACTTCAAGCTAATCGAGAAAAATTAGCAGAAAGTCTTATTACTTCCTTGTAAGTAGAAGCGAAATAAGGGAGTAGCATAGGTTGAAGTGATAGTTAAAAGCTGGTTGCTATTTGACTAAGGTTCCTTTGTATGGACAGGAGTTGACAAATTCCTGTATGAGAAAAGTATAAGTTTTTCACAGCTGAAATCAAAAACAAGGAATATCTCAAAAATGATCAACTCCACGAAAAAAATGTATACGACATACATTGTGTGTTTTAACGTGCTCTACATTCTTTGTGTTGTAAGTTTTTGTCTATCTCTTACTGTTTACTAGCTATGCCAAATTTAGAAAAATCATCCAGAATAGAGGTCTTCATAGGCTATTCCCAGAAAATTTAAGATATACATTTTATTTGTTATGTAAATATCTTTAATATACAACATTTAAATCAAAATCAGAGCCATTTTTGAGAAAACAAAAATATTTTAAATTTTTTCCCTGTAAGGTTAGTTGGGGGCGGGGAGATTTTGTTGAAGATGTTTTAGTTTAGCATCCTTGGAAGTTAATGAACTAAAATACAAACTTTGGTATTTAATGTCCTTTCCAATATTGAGCGATGCTGTCCATAGACACACATACACAAATTAGGATAAGGATTAATCCTTATTACGGGTATTTGAATATTTAATACGAATTGGAATATTAATTAGTATATTTTGATTATCTATTACATACACACACACAGGGACATTTTAATAAAAATGCCATTTTTTGCATTTAAGGGTCTCAAAACAAATATTTCTGGTAAAATCTTGGTATCAAATGTATGGGTGGAATACAATGCTTCCTCTAAACATAGTACATGTAGAGAAAGTAAAACTAGGCAGACATAAATAAATAGATATTAAAAAAGAACTACTAAAGCAGATATGTTAGTGCTTTAATGATCTTGATGACTTAATGTGCCATGTTGACTTTAAAATAAGCCAAACATTTCTCACAACTGACACAGTTACCCATTTTACAGATTAAGATTAAACAACATTGATGTAATTAGCACTTTCTCCAAATTATCCATGGAAAAGAGACTTGTCTTTAAATGGCTACTGCATACCTCATAGTGGGGTAACTGGTCTTTAGAGCTTCCTATCTTGCGATGTTTAATGATACATTTTAAGTATCATAATGCTTTAAGATTTAATTATGATTCTATGAATAGTGTAAAATAACACAAATAAAACTGACATGTAAATGTAACACACAGAAAACTGATTAAACTGGAAAATAAGAGCTTAAAATAGACTTAAGGACATTAAGTTTATACTGCATATGTAATATAACACAAATAAGTTAGAGTGCAAATTTCATCCATTTTACTCAGTTGGTTTTAAAGTTAAGCTCAATTTGTTCATGTTTTTATCAAGTCAATAAAAAGGTCCCTTGTGACAAAAAAAATTAAAAATTTGGTCTAATATTTTACCCTAGGTTCACAATACATCTACTTTTTGAAACTGCAGTAGGTTTCTCTGTGTCTGCTTTGGCATAAGCTGCAATAATTTTTAAAATTATGACTGTGCCTTTTTTTTATGTGGTAAGTTTTGGTTTATCTCTTACAGTTTAGCAGTTATGCAAAATTCTATAAAATTCATCCAGAATAAAGTAGTCTTCAGAGGCTATAACCAGAAAATGCAACATATACACATTATTTGTCAGGTAAATATCTTTATTATACAATACTTTAATAAAAATTGTTAGAGCCATTTTGGAGAAAATCAACATTTTTGAAAAAAATTCCATGTAAAGGGTATTTGGGGGTGGGAGGATTTTCTTGAAAATCTTTGTGTGTATCTTGCAAGATACCAAACTTAAATACCAAGTTTGGTATTAAATGGTCTTTTCCAATTTTGAGCTATGCTGTTCACTCACACACACATGCACACACACACACACACACACACACACACACACACACACACACACACACACACACACCTTTTTCCAAAAATGCTTTTTTTGGTTTCAGGGGATGCAAAATATGTGAAACCTCAGTATCAAATTTTTGAGTGCATTACAATACCTTCTCTATACACCAAGTTCATAGTATGTGTAGAGAAAAATCTAATTGCAATAAGGTATGACACAATTATTGGAATGGAGCAAAATTCATACAGGAGTAAGAAAAAGATGCAGCCTCTCACCACTCTTTTTAATCGTATATGAATCAAGTACTAGGGTGGATCTGAAAGTATCGCACAATATTTATTTTACACCAAAAGTTTAATAGTTACTATTACAAACAAATACACAACTCTGAAGGGACATCTTTTGTCTATTTTTCTATATAGTCTCAAATTTTCCAAACACATTTCTCCCATCATGATACTAGTTTCAAAATACCTTGTTCACTTAAGTCTGTCTGGTTGGAGTACAGCCATCTGTAGACTGGTGTTTTCACTTTTGCCATCTGGTGCAAACCATCTGTGGTCTACCAACCAGAAATTTTTTCATGGGATCAAACAAATGAAAAGTCTGATTGTACCAGGACTGGACAGTACGGAGGATCTGGAGCATCTATCTAATCAAATTTGATTTTCTCATGAACAGCTGCAGCATCGTGGGGGCGAGCATTGTAGTGAAGAAGTTGAATGTTATGGTGTTTGTCACAAAGGGCACAATGCAACTTTACCATGTTTTAATGCAGGCTGCAGCATTCACAGTTGTGTTGTGTATAACAATGTTTAGTAGCTTTATCTATTCAAGCCATAACAAAACATTACAGAATAGCTCTGATTATCAACTCAGAAAAACATCTTTTTCTACCATAACTATTGTAAATTATTTTTTTTTCATTTTACTGGTAAATAGAAAGTATTTTTACTTTCTTTTAATGTGTACATACAATGTACAAGGTGGGTCTCAGGGAATAGAATAAAATGAAAAGACGAATGCCAGAACATAAGTAAAACTATAAACATTTTATCTATGGCAGTCAGATGTACATGAATTACCATGATTATTGGTGCTTTTCATAACATGCTGAATAATGTCATTGGGAATAGCAAGAATATCATCTTGGATTGCCAATTTCAAATAGTGTAGAACCTCCAGGAGTAAACCTTTTCTTTGAGGTAACCCCAAAGAAAAAACTCTGGGGCTGACAGAGCTGGACACCATAAGAAATCTCCCAATTGTGAGATTAGTCAATTTGGAAACAATTGACAAAGTGTAGCCACCATGTTAAGGGCTGTGTGGGCTGTAGCTCCATCTTGTTGGAAAAACATTGTGTTGAGATTATTCATTCTTATCAGTAGTGGAACAAAAAAGTTCTCTATCATTTGCATATACTGCTCGGCATTGACAGTAAGTGAATGTTTGTCTCCATAAAAATAAGGAACCACAATGCCAATGGAAACTCCTATTGCACACCAACTGTGACCTTTTTGCTGTGTAGAGGTTTCTCATGAAGAAGCTGTGGGTTTCTCTCTCTGCTTATTCATGTACCCATTAAGATGCAAGTTTTCTTAGTCAGACATGCCAGAGAAGTCAAAAGGATCTCGTGTTGCTGCATTTTTTCATGAAATATTGTGTAGAATTGTACTCTATTCTGTTTATCCAATGACCACAGCTGTTGACACATCTGTAATTTGTATAGATGGAACTTCAAGTCAGATTTCACAATCCTATGCAGGAAAATGAGAGACATGCGTAATGTCCTTGCATGCAATGAACCAATTGCTGTGGACTTTGTTACACATTGGATGTTTTCAGGCTGAGGACTGCTTTCTGCGGCCTCTTGTGTTACATATTCAAGACTGAAGCATTTGTTCATCATTTATTCGTCCCCCTGGTTATTGTTCTGTCCAGAATGTGGTGATGAGGCTCTCTTCACATTGTAACTCAAGCTGCACAAAAATTATACTGTTGCTTTGAATGTAAGCTTCTACTGACCTGGTACAGTTCTCCTACGACCAAACATTCATACTAACAAAATGGCAATAATAGATGTCTTGTTTGCGAAAAACAGTTCATGGGCAAATGCATTAACTACAGGATTACCAATATAAAATGTACTATTTCCCGAGGCCCATCCTGTAGATAGAGAAGGTATTGTATTCCAGCCCAAAATTTAATACTGAGAAATACATATTTTAGGGTCCTTGGAAACCAAAACATATGATGTGTTCCATTCACACGATTTTCTATAGCTGTTCCACAAACAAAATTTTCTTACAAAGCTTTATTCATTTATCTACATCATTCTAATCAAGATAAACATTAGGAAAATTGGTCTTATTATTTGCTTCTTTGCAAGTAGAAGAGAAATAAGGAAATACACTAGGCTAAAGACATAATCAAATCCTTTAAAAGCCAGTCACTACATTAAACAACTGAAACTCCATTCTCTCTAAGTAATAAAAAAAAAAGTATGTAACATAAATGTGTGTTTCAACAAGATCTACATTTTTTGTGTAGTAAGTTTTTGTCTATCTTTATGGTTTAACAGTTGTACAAAGTTATCCAGAATGAAGGTCTTCTACGGCTATTCCCAGAAAATTCAAGATATACACTTTGTTTCTCCTGAAAATATCTTAAAAATGTGGCAGTTTAATCAAAATTGTTACAACATTTTTCGAAAAATGTTCACGAAAATCTTCGTGACACATACCTTTTTCTAAAAATACTTTTCTTGGACTCAAAACATATATTTAAGGTGAAATCTCAACATCAAATTTTTGGGTGGAATACAATACCTTCTCTAGCTTCTATGTACATTGTATGCACATGCATGCATGAGAAAGTAAAAAAAACAACATACCTCAAAAATGAAAAGTCAGTTAATACCAAACTGGGTATTTAAGTTCAGTATCTTCCAAGGATGCAATATGAAGGCTTTCAGGAAAATCTCAGCCCTAACTACCCTCAACATGAACTTTTTTTAATAATTTTGTTTTTCTCAAAAATGGCTCTAACAATGTTGATTAAAATATCCTTTGCTTAATTCATTTTTATGAGAAATAAAATGTATATCTTTAATTCTCTGAGAATAGCCTTTGAAGACCTCTTCATTCTCAATGACTTTTGTACAACTGGTAAACCGTAAGAAATAGACAAAGACTTACTTCACAAAAAAATGTAGATTTCATTAAACACACACAATTTATGTCACTTAAATTTTTTATAGTTAATTATTTCTGAGATATTCTATAATATTGGTTTCAGTTTTAAGCTACTTTAACTTTTCTCAAACGGGATGTTATCTTTCTTTTCCATCTCTTTTTAGTTTACTCCTAGCGAGCAAAGAGAACCAAATTTCTTTCAATTGTTTCACATAGTGATCTGCTTTTAAAAGATTTGACTATTGCTTTAAGCTGAGTATATTCCTTAGTTTCCCTCTACTTACAAGGAAGTAAGTTAGGCCAATTCTGCTAATATTTATCTCGATTAGCATGATGTAGATAAAATAATAAGCTTTTGTAAAAAAAGTTTGTTTGCAAAACAGCTAGAGAAAATCATGTGAATGGAACACATTAGATTTTTTTTCCCCCCTCTCCTGATTTTAGGCTGCCTTAAATATGATTTTTGGATCATATTGGCAGTTTTTTACCTTTGAAACAATTGCTCATTTTGCAATAATATTCACTCATTTACAGCTGAATGGTGAACTTTGGGTAATTAAATTCAGACACATATTCACACACTCATTCATACTTCCAGACTCTAAACCTTTATTACACTATCATATTTGTGTCACAGAAATGTGATCACATAGACATGAAAAAACCTTTTACAGTCAAGTATAGCATCGTTGATCACATCTAGCTATGACATACTTTATGATAAAAGTTATACCCATCATCAAACCTTTGATCACATCTGTGATGAGGAATGCAAATGGCAGACAGGTATACTTGGTGAATGCCTACAACCAAATTGCTCATTTCTTATTATTAATCACATGAAATGTTGCATAATTTAAGACACAAAGATTATAAAAACAAACAAAAGACTGCAAATATATTAAAACATAGAAGAAACCATTAGTGAAGTATATGGGGGATATATACTGCAAATGGTGTGAGGAATAAACTAAATATATTGAGAAACCACTATTTAGAAGAAGAAAATTAATATTATTACAACCATTAATTACTATTTGACTGCTGTCTATGTTAATACTCATAGATGCATTATTAACATTCTTTAAGAAATTCTTTTTGAGGTTAAGTTTTACGTTCGGCTATGTGAAATTGTTGCATGCAAGTTTATTAAAACACTATTATAGTAAAATTATTTATAAATACCCAATATAATGGCACAACACACATTCCAAACAGAAGGATGAAAACCATTATCACAGCTCATGGTGTCAAATTTTGGGATCCTTTTCAAAAGTAGATAAAAGATGTGATCAATAATTTGACTTAATGTAATACACCAAATATTAAATGTATTCACATCATGTGATCAAAATTTTTATTACATTCTGTGACACAGAAACATGATAATGTAATATGGGCTTTACATAAGATGGGTAATAATTCTTGCTCAAGAAAAATTCACACCCTCCAGCTGGGAACTGAACCTGGGACTTTAATTTGAAGGTTAGCATGCAATCACTATACCACAGAGTGGAATATACTGTTACCTCAACTTGAGTCAAATACTGGAGGAACACCAGCAGAGGAGCAAGATCTTTGTCATTAAAATCCTTGATACTAGATGTTGTCTGACATAAAAACGATGACTCTACACATCCTATGCCAACCGCACAGGATGAATGTGTGTTCTCTGTTGGGGGCTGCAGCAATGACCAGTCATATGTTACTGTTAACCTGTAAAATATCAACACATCATTATTCTTTTCCTTCAGAGATTAATAACACTCATTACACTGTTGCAACTTATGCATAAAACTAAGGCAAACACAAACCATCTATACATAAGGCAAGGTTAAGAAAGTCCGTTAACCAGCGAGTAGCCAATGCGATTGCCGCATTGTCTAGTTGAAGAAATGTGCTAGTAGCAACAGGTAGTCACCCTCTGTGGTGTAATGGTTACCATGCTAACTTCATATACCCAAGATTGCGGGGTCAAACCCGGTGGAGGACGATGGATTTTTTTTCGGGTGTAAAAATCCTTAGCATGGCTTCCTTCGGAAGGGAAGTAAAGCCGTTGGTCTCGTGTCGTAGATTTACGGCACGTAAAAGAACCTCAAGCCTGATAGAGAGGCCTCTGAGCAAAGTTAAGCGGTCTTTCATGCCCAATATAGAACTAAATAATAAATAACACACCATTTACATTTTATTTAGCAACAGGAATTATAATTGTAATAACAGGATTCATTTACTTTTCCTATGAATTTAATGAAAATCTTATATTTACAGGATCACTCGTTATGGCAATAAGTTGTATTTGTTTCTTTACGCACATAAAATACTTTATGTTTAGAATTTCTTTAACAATTCAGTTCAACTATTAAACTGCCAATGCAATGGCTGAGATAAGGCAATTTAAACCAATCGCAGTCATCTGATTGGAACAATATTGTCAAAACATCTGATCGCATCTGATGTTCATTTCTTTGAAATCTTGTCACACCTTACATTCATTTGTTTACTTCAGGAGGCAGTTAAGAAAGAAAACATTCGATAAATAAACATGGTCGAATGCATCACTACCATTTGAGAAATAATGTATTACAATTAAACCTGATAAAATCTCCATTCCTATATACTATAAATTATTAATAGTCTATTTCATTGAATTATCTTATCAAATACATCATGTTTTCATCTCTTAGGATGCTTTGCTCTGGTTGTGAATTATCAACAAGATGATGATATTACTTATGGTAATGCCAGAAATAGAGCTAATCATTCTGTGGCTGACTATCCAAATCTCAAGTCTGTGCGATGTTTGCTGAATAAATATTAACTTGTCAAAAACCATCTGTCCCTTTCAAACTGATTTACAGCGGGGTCACATTTCAAGTCCTTTTCCGTACAAGTTACTGTTAATAGGAATAGCTGAACAAACACAATACTTCAATACCCTGTTTATAGCGAGGTTTGCAAAATAACCATAAATTGCAGACTCCACCCCTTCATTGTTGGCAAATCTTCTAGCACCAAGCCATTTCTTCAAGTTTGAAACCAGAAAATAGTCAGAGAGGTCTAAATCTGGTAAATAGGGTGCATGGCAAAGCAGTTCAAACTTTAATTCACTGATTTTGGCCATGGCGATATGGACATGTGAACTGGTACATTGTCTTGATGAAACAAAACTTTCTTTTTGCTAAATACAGCCGTTTTTTCTCGATTTCATCACTCAAAAGCTGTAATAAGTTCGCATAATATTTGATATTGATTACTTTTCCTTTTTTGAGATAATCAATGAAAATTATCTTGTATGCATCCCATAAAACTGATGGCATGACTTTGCCTGCAGATGGAACTGTCATCGCCTTCTCTGGAGACAATTCTCCCCTTCCAATCCACTGTTTTGATTGTTCCTTCATCTCAGGTGTGAAGTGATGAACCAGGTATCATCCACTGTTATGAATTGACGCAAAAACACAGCTTTATTGCAGCAAAACAATGCCAAACACTCGACTGAAACATCCCCACGATGCTGTTTTTATTCCATGGTGAGCAAAACTGGCACCCACGTTGCACACAGCTTTCTCAAATCCAAATTTTCAGTCAGTATGTGATGTACAGAACTTTTTGAAATGTCTGCTAGCTTGTGCACTTTCAGTCAATGGTCATCCAATGTCAATTTGTAGATTTTCTTTACAATTCCTGGACTGGTAACCTCATTTAGTCAACACTGTGATGTTCGTCTTGGCAGCTTGTAGGCCACGCTTAAACTCTGCCGCCACCCAATATTTCACTGTTGTAAACGAAGGAGCAAACTCCCCCACAGTAGAATTTAGCTCAGCTTTAATATTAGTTGGATTAAGACCTTTTAAATGAAAGTATTGTATCACATAACGATGACCAGTTTTATGTATGTTTACAAATTTGCTGAGATGGCTAACAAACAAATGTTAAACATATAAAATTGTCAAATTTCAAACTTATGCTTTCTAAGGTTGGTATTTTTTACTGTTTTTTGTTTGAAACAACAACCGCTATCTACACATCAGGTTGGGTATTTCTGGGACAGCCCTCGTATATTCATCATGAAAGCCCACCACATTAATTTAATAGTCTCACTTTTATTATATACATAAGTAACATGACAGGCTCAAGAATATGCTAAGAAAGCTTATTTTGAAGATCTAATGTCATAAATTTCTGCCTAAGTGACACAAAACTGCACACAAAAACTTTTTTTAGCTTAGCGTCCTTTAACTGGTTGGTCACATTGTATGAATTGTTGGATTGATGCTCAAACGATCTCATTGTCCATAGAGCTTAAAGTTACTTGACATTCACTTTTCAGGATAAGGGAAAACCCTGAAAAAAATCTTATCCGGGTAACTCACCGGATAAGAGATGAGATTCAAATGAGATTTGAACTTGCGACCTGTTGGATGTGAGGCAGACTGCTATCACTACCCAAGTTGGACACAGAAACATTGTCAACCATGCTAAGTTGGCATCAAACTCCAGGTTAACTAACCATCAGGTACCTAATGTTTGTAATATGGGGCACTCACAAAGAGATGCAAGCACACACATAACGCAGCACAAGCACAAATGTGAGGGAAAATCATTCACAATGCAGTCTTAAGTGTAATGCAAGAAGTTGGTACTGGTTTCTAGATTTGTATATTACATACAGATATCTTCCAAGTGCTCCGCAAGTTTCAAATTGAATAACTTAATCACAAATACCGTATGAAAAAATTCACTAAACCTTTTATAAATATATGTTATAAATATTATTTACATGCACCTTTCGCTTGCAGCAGTGACATAATAATTGCTTGACAAACATATTGAAAATATTGCAAGCATGATGACTGCAGAAAATGATGAAGCTACACATTTAATGAAATGTGAATTATCTCTTTGTCCCTTATGATTTGAGAGAGCCAAGAAATCTAGATGCAGATGGTGGGTACTTCCATTAAATCAGAGGAGGATTTGCAAGGAGACTGCCATAACCTCTTGAGGGAAATCAGAGATGGCATGGCTCGGTCTAATAGAAGAGCACGCTCATATTGATGCAGGTCTAAAAATAATTTTAGAACTGTATATTGTTGCAAGTCAAGAGAAAATTTTAATTCCTGTTGGCACAGCAATGACCATTATAGCTCCTGTAAAATAAGCTTGTGTATCTATATTTATTTCTACTGTGTGGGTGCCATGAAATCTCATTGTGGTCGTCTATTGTTGACAGCAGACAACGCATAGAGGAAGGAATACAGAATTC
Source organism: Hymenopus coronatus (assembly GCA_030762935.1). Classification (NCBI taxonomy): domain Eukaryota; kingdom Metazoa; phylum Arthropoda; class Insecta; order Mantodea; family Hymenopodidae; genus Hymenopus; species Hymenopus coronatus. Next base: position 27,787,443 of record CM060899.1, on the reverse strand, counting down.
TTTTTCTATGTATGTAACGCAAGGTTTAAGTTTAGAGTTTGGAAATTTTTGCATTGCACTGCATAGCCTGTTTGTTGCATGTGTATGTGAATGCTTAGATGAATAACATGGGTCCAAATTATAGTGCTTATGCTGCATCTGTGCTTACATTTCATTGTGAATAGAGCATTAATCAATAGTTAGCAAGCTTTAACTGGAAATCATTATACAAGCCTTAGTCCGTCAAAAAACAATAGGGCTCTTCAATGAAAAAACAATTTACAAAATCAGCTGATGGTTTTTGAGATTACATTACATACCTAAACATACAACAAATCCTCTCTCTTTATGATATCAATAGAGGTTAAACAGTAACTTAATTATTTAACATGCTCAAGAACAAAATATGCAATACTCAGCACAACTAAGCTGCTAATACAAGTAACTTACTGTTTTTTTACTGCGGTTTTGTCTTCTGGTAGGAGATTTTTCCACGGTTCTACCAGGTCTCCAATTCTAGCTGCCAGTTTGTCAACATTAGCGGCCAAATGAACAACCATGTTGCCAGGTTCTGTGATCATGCTCCTTATTGATTCTATTTCTTGGAGCACACTTTCACATTGATCTTTGGAATCTAATTTTTCTATGAGGCCAGAGAGAAACTTATGCTGCCGAAGCATACTTGCATAATAATGATTGCTATCTGAAATATTAACATGAAATGTACAGGCACATACTACTTTGTAAACTGTTGCTTTATCACTATTACCATGCAGCAATATATAAACCCCAACTTCAAGGTGGAGGAGATGGTAAAAAGAAATTCAGAAGAGAACAAGCAGGTTTTAGAGAGGGAAGATCTTGCATTGACCATATCAATACAACAACAACAACAATAATAATAATAATAATAATAATAATAATAATAATTTTTGAACAGTTTTATGAATATCAAACTCTGTTATACCCAATTTTTTAGATTTTGAAAGGGCATTTGAATTCAATTCCCCGAAACAAAATTTCTGGAATCCCAGAAAAGATTATAAGGATTGCACAAGAAATGTATAAGCCTGCCTGGGTAGTGTGGTGGTAGCGTGTCTGCCTCACATTCAGAAGGTCGTGAGTTCGAATCTGGCTTAGGGTGAGATACCTGGATAAGGTTTTTGGGGGGTTTTCCCTTACCCTGAGAAGACGAATGTCGAGTAACTTTAAGCTCACGGACCCGGAGATCATCTGAGCATCATATCATCAATTTCATTCATCGTCCGATATGACCAAACTAGGTTAAAGGACGTTAAACTACAAAAAAAGAAATGTATAACAACTTTTCATATCAGGTGGAACATAACGAAAAGCAATCAGAAGCTTTCTCAGTTAATAGTGGTATCAAACAAGGATGTGTATTATCACCAATCCTATTCTTGATGGTTTAGATATAATGAGCAAAGCCATGAATAGAAAAAGAAGTATACAATGGGGATTATATGACAAATTAGAAGATCTAGATTTTGCTGATGACATATGTATAATGGCCCAAAGTTTTAAAGATATTGAAATGAAACTACAGGATTTAAAAGTTGTGGCTTGGATATTGATATGGAAATAAATACCACAAAAACAAAAGAAATGAGAAAATAAAAAATAAAAATGAATTGTACAAACAAATTAATAAGAATTATAATTGCTGTGTTATAGCTTGTTCCTTGAGACAGCCAATCCCGGTCTATATCACCCAACAACCCTTCGACCCCTCTGCCAATAACATCCAGCATAACATAACACTTCTACTGTTTATGGATTTATTTATACTGCTCCCACATGATGCCGGAGCTGTCTCAAGGGATAATTTATAATATAGGAATTGTATTTTATGCCATACTTTCTAGCAACATGTACATGTGTATTGTTGCAATTTATTTTAAGTTTCTGCTAACCTTTATTATAGCACAGCCCTTTCATAAGATCTCCAACAATCTTATGGCCTTTCCGCTTTGCCTGAGCAACATCATTGACAATTTTAGCTGCAATTATCCGTAATCTCTCAGCTGTGAATTGTGTTTGGTATAATAGTTCTCTAATCCAATTGATGCAGCATTCATATTTTGAAGGCTCCAGCTGTAACAAACAGATCAATTTGTTAGACATGTTGCTAGGTCCTTTTAAGTCCTTTCTTTATAGTATGCTGCAACAAACATATCTCAGCATGGTACATATACTGATGAAAATGGAATGGATATGTGGGATAGCAAAGGCAAACATTTGATTTTAGGGATATCAATACACATTGGTCAGTCTTTTGAGGCAGTGGAATGGGGAACAAGGAAGTCATGTCACTATACTGGTGGTTATCACAAAGTGCCAACACACGTATCTGACCTGGGGACAAGCAACTTGTTTCCTCTTTGCTCTTTCCATTGTCTCAAAATGCTCTGAACAAAGAATAACTTTTATTTATGGCAAATTATCCTTTGGATTGTTATATGTATGTGTTCATCTTTAATGTATTTCAATGCAGTAGTCCTCCTTCAAGCAGGGTTGTTATGCTCAGCGATTTTTCACATTTTTGGCTTTTATTTTTTCTTTAAAAGTAGCCCTTAAAAGATTTAGCAACTGGCAATTAAATTTGACTACTAAAAACATCTTGGCAATTATACTGCCTTACTTTTCAAAGTAATTAAATATATTTACCAAGCGAATTATTGTCTATAATAGCTGCACAAGTGATTCTGCAGTATGTTGTTACATTGGAAAGCTGTTTATCATTTCTTCATTATAAGGAAGTAGTCAACAATGTTTATACTGATTGCCCACAAGAGTCACGCTTTCATCTTTGCAATTACTATTTGATTGTCCATTATAAATCAACCTTAACACTTCAAACTTTATGCCATTATTTAATTCAAATGTCAAAAAGCAATACCTGAATGCTTTACATAACAAGCCCTTTACTTTTAAATAGTATCTTAAATTTGATTGATTGTAAGTTTTATAAATTCACATTAATTTATAGTAAGGTTGTAAATATTTGTACCTACAACAAGGAGACATTGACTTGCTATTGTCCAATAAGAATTCTTTACATACAATCTAAGTTTTTAAAATCATTCCATTTATATTTCATCTTTGATAGCAATAGACACATTGGTGGTAGATTGTTATTTTGATATTAAATTAATTGAAGTACAGAGCACGGAAATATGTATTCTTTTTTGTTACTTAGGTATCCAATGACCTAATGTTTCAGAGTGGAAACTTGAGTTGTGGAGGAATTTATGGCTTTATTTGTACTATTTATACCAGATGGCACAGTTAAAAGTAGTCCACCTCCCCTTTGAATGCGAATGCAATGTTTTGACTACTGTATATATTCATGCTAAACAATGCTACAACAATGGACAGTTTTATGCAATTATCAATTGTTAGCATTCTTGTCAGCATTTCAGTTTATTTCATCACTGAAATTAGACGTTTCTCTTTGCATTCTGCAAAATGACTTTAATAGAAGACAGAATTGAAATTGTGGAAGCTCATTCGTTTGTAGTCAGCCTAGCCTCCCTGTATTTAGGACTTGCAAACAAATGCTTTAATGAGAATGGAGAACCTGGAACAAGTGGTGGTTGGTCCATAGCCCAGCATGGACATGAAGAATTCTCTCAACCTCCCATAATTGCTGTGCAATCATCACTAGATATGGCTTCAAATTAAGTCTTTTTAATATCCATTGGCAACTCCACCTACTTGCGCCTGTTGGGCCAATTTATGTGTAGAGTTCATTGGGTTCTGAATAAATCTTGGACAAATATCTAACTTCTGGTGCAAACTGAAGGAATTCTTTGCCATTTTACATTTTGCACAGATCCATAGGTGCGTCAATTTTTATATGACTCTGTATGGCTCTCTTTGTTGGTAGTCCTCTATCTGGATACTTGACCCTGAAAATTTTGGAGTTTCCTTAATCGAACCTGTTTTCACATATGCTTCCACAATTGGGTGGTGCCATGGTCAAATGGTTAGATCGCTTGCCTCCCACCTATGCAGACCAGGTTTGATTCCAAGCACCTGCATGTGGGACTTGTGATGGATGAAGCAGCGTTCCATCAATTGCTCCGGTGGATGAAGCAGCGTTTCATCAATTGCTCCATCATCACCTTTCCTATCATACATTTTGCTTGCGTTTCATATCATCCATGATTCATCAAGTCAGACTATATTGGGAAATTTCCCAAAAACTGGTAATCAATGTGCTTAGCCTTGTATATAATCACCCTCCTGGGTCATATTTTTGAGTAAACAAACCACCACGAGATTCCATAGCAATGAAGAGTTCCTTTTATGGTTATCTATCTTGTTTTCCTGAGGATATCTGTAATTTTCCTGCCCCTGAATATAGATATTAACCAACCACAATGACTCCATAATTCTATGCAGCCAAACTCATAGATTCATAGGTGGTGTTATCAAAGACAACCATGTCCAGGAAAACTCCTAGAGCAATTTCCTTCCAAGCCACAGTGTCCTCCAGACTACTGACAAGACTGCGCAGCACTTACACAGGACTTACATGGTTGGTAGGCATGTAGGTTTTGAGTTTTGAGGGAGGTATCTAACAGCACCTTCCTTTGAACATGTATCTTTCCAAAGCCTTTAAAAGGAATGATTCAAGATTGATTGGTCACTAAGGCTTAGCTTTGCTGTTACTGTTACACTTACACTTAGGAATAAACACTACTCTGAAAGCTCTCCAGGCCAGAGAAATACAGTTAAAAACTAATCTGGCTCGGAAGAGGTTACAGAGGAGGACATAAAGCTAGTGCAGGAATAATAAGTTAGCATATGTTAGTCAATCAACAAGTCTTAATTGGAACATTATATTCAATTCTATTAAGAATCAAAATCTTAAAGATATATAACCTCTAATTAAACATACAATTGCTTGAAGGTCAAGAATACCATCACCTGGTTATTTAAATGAGCTGAATCTATCAATTGCCCGTTAATCACTATGAATTGAGACTACTTGACATGCAAGTTCTCAGCCCTGCAATGCTCTTGGTCTAGAGATTTTGTGGATTCATGTATGCACCTGGGGAGGCATACCTCAAAGAGAATTTTCAGCTGAACACATAAAACCGCTTGCAGCCTATCACTTGACAGGCTTAGTATTTTCTGGCAGAAGGCTTATCAGGAAGATTGATTGACCTATGAATACTTTCATTGTAGTCTGAGAAGGCTTCATGATACTCTCTCCAATTTCCAAGTATTATGAAAACAACTTTGAAAATTTTAAATCAGTGATTAGCTAAATAAGGATGATGCTTCATCAACTGAAATTCTTCAGAACTTACTCAACGAAGGTACACTAAAAATGAATATCTTACATATTCTCAAATCTGAGTTTTCTGTGCACTCTATTAAAACAAACTTGTCAACTGAGACAGTCAACAAAGTGGATGATACCGAGAAAAAAATTAATTCAAAGGAAAATAGAAGCTATTAAATAAAAATTTAAAAGAGTGCTTGAAAAAAATTATGGATTTCACGCTATTTAGAAATGCTAAGTTTTTGAAACGGCAGGTAGACATTGAAATTGAAAACTTGTGCACCACTGGCATTTCTTTGATTATACGAGATGTGACCAACAAAATTGAGGAAATTTTTGTTTTTTTAAAGAAATTTTATTCATCTTCATCAATGTTGTCCCATTCAAAGTATTGCCCTCTGTGGTATAATGGTTACCATGCTAACTTCATATACCCAAGGTCACGGGTTCAAACTCGGTGGAGGATGATGGATTTTTTCAGGTGTAAAAATCCTTAGCATGGCTAGCTTCGGCCATTGGTCCCGTGTCGTAGATTTATGGCATGTAAAAGAACCTCAAGCCTGAATGGGGGCCTCTAAACAAAATTAAGTGATCTTTCATGCCCAGTATAGAATGGGATGCTGAGAACCATAATAGTTAAAGAGCATCCATCAATAAAACTCTATTTCATTCAAAGTAATCCCCCTAACACATAATGCATTTGTGCCAGTGCTTTTTTCAATCTTGGAAGAACTTCTGGAACTCACTTTTCTTTATGGTGTTCAGCTCCTTTAGTGATTCTGTTTTTAATTTCATCAATGGTGGCAAAATGGCTCTCTTCAGCCTCAGGAATGGAAAGAAGTCGCAAGGGTTATATCTGATGAATACAATGGCTGAAGCAAAATAATGGTGGGAGCATTATCCATAAATGGTTTTACCATAATTTTGGTAGTTTTCTTCAGATGCTTTAATCAAACAGCATCTAACTTCCAGAGATTATTCTTTATTGACTGTACGATCATAAGTCAGAACCATTTTTTTTTCTTTTTCCATATAACTGATGTTCTAGGGCATCCAGGATAGTCACCCTTGTCTTCTTGACCCTCTTTGAAACATTTATACCACTCATGTACTCCGTCTTGCTCAGAGTAATTTGCCAAAAGTCACATTTTGAATGTGGTGCTGCACTTTATTCCATATCTGAAGCAAAATTTAATGCAAATTCTTTGATCCATCTTTTTCGAAAGTAAAAATTTGCAGAGCACTTGAAAACATGTTTAGCCTTTTTTGACTGCAAACAATAAACCAATTTTTTTTTCCTAAAGGAAAACAAGGTTTGTGAAGCATAAGAGTGTTTATGTAGAATCAATGTTAGTTAATTGTAATTACCGTGTTTCACAGTGTCAGAATTCCAATAAATAATATATTATTGTGCCTACATTGGACAGATAAAACGAAACAGATACTTCTTAAAGAACAGTTTAGAAACATAAGAAATGGATAAATCAGCTGTTGCCGCACATTTTTTAAGAGAAAAATCACAATATTAAAATGAAATTTATCTTCTAAAATCCGTAAACAAGACTGCAGAACTGAGCACATGGGAAAATATCTACATGAAACAATTTGGAGAAAACCTCATGAATTTTGATTTCCCAGCAGATGACAACATTCTTTTGAAACTTGTAGAATTAACACCAGATGCGCCAGTTGTCAAGAACAAGATGTTTCCAAGAATCCCACCATTCGGCCACAGCTGAGGATGACTTCAAAGAAGGTGAAACAATTGTCTAAAGAAAAACAAGGTTTGTGAAGAATAAGAGTGTTTTTGTCAAATCAATGTTAATAAATTGTAATAAACCAAATATTCAAAGCATTGGAAAATGCAACATACACCAGGAACATGTATACCAATAAGATAAAAAGAAAAAGTTTGGAAAATGGGGTGCAGAAACCCTGAAGAATTAAAATATTCCTGTATTTTTTTATCACACCTTGTATATACAAGACTATCTTTATGTGATGAATGGTCCTTCTGCCAGTATTGTGCATTGTTCTGAGACCATCAGTTTGTGTTGGTAAACTTAGAGAAAGTTTTCATAAGTTTACTTCAACACGAGTTATTTTAATCCACTGCTGCCTCAAAATATTTATCATAAATATTTACAATTCTGTAATATTAAAACAAAATATTTTTGCATTTTTATACATATTTTTCATTTTTACTATACAAAAAATAAACCATTTTCAAGCTTTAGCACAAACATTTAATGATTAATTTATCTTACCTGTATCATCAGAGATGCTGTGTAAGAGAATGGCCCACACTGAAAGCGAGTTGAGGACTCAAGACCAAGGCGGAATGAAATTGATACAGTATCCATCTCCAATTGTGCTACAACATCTTGGTAAGGTATAATTTCATCTCCACGCTTCACTGGAAGTTCTAATAGAGATTCTAGCAGCAAGGGCAGGTAAGGCCTCTTTTCTCTAGGCACATTTGCAGTATCCATCAGTACAAACATCTAAACCAATAAAATAAATTACAAAGTGTTACTTTATAGCTATTTTGTATAGGATACTCAAATTTATTAAGTTGAATACTTATAGTTTTTATGGGCAGCCCCAGATGTTATTTTGCCATATTCAAAACCCAGGTTTCTTTGTACCCCTGTCGACTATTTTATGGATTTCTCTGATAATCACAAGTATTATTGACAGTTTTTATTTGCCGTCATAACAGAAATATGTAATATTCGCTATGAGTGTGTGCTCTTATTACTTTGTCTACACGTACTATAAAGAAGGTATACTGAATAATGTAATCTTGCAACTGTGTATTACATTCTTCCAAAGTTGTACTTTTCTACTATTATAGCTTCAAAAGTTATGGCCTATTAAAGTGGTTCCGGTTTATGTGGATTGCACTGCACATTTTTTGAGTAAGATTTTGTCTATATCTTATGGTTTACCTGTTATGCAAAAGTCATCCAGAACGAGAGGTCTTCAGAGGTTATTCCCAAAAAATTTCAAGATATACATTTTGTTTGTCTTAAAATATCTTAAATATATGGTATTTTAACTAAAATCGTTCGAGCTATTTTTGAAAAAATAAAATTTTAAAAAAATGTCCCATATAAAGTGTAGTTGGAGTGGGGGTATTTTCCTGAAAATATTCAGAAATTTTCTTGGAAGATACTGAACTTAAATTCCTAGTTTGGTATTTAATAGACTTTTCGTTTGCGCTAACGCATGTACATACACACAAGGACATGTTTTTAAATGCTTTTTTTTTTGGATTTAGGGGGTCTCAAAACTATATTTCCAGTGAATTCTCAGTATCTAATTTTTGGGTGGAATACAATACCTGCTTACCTACCATGTACATAGATGTAAAGAAAGTAAAAATTACAGCCCTGAAATGTTTCCTCAACTTTTGTTTATCAACTTGAATAACACTAGAAAGTAGATATCAGATATAAACAAATTTTATTTGTTTTTAGAAACATGGTGTTCTAAAAATGTTCAGTGTCGTTCTTATGTTCAAGTATACACTCATGTACCACATTTGGTTCAATGTGTTTGAACACTCAAGCACATGATATCACCAGCTCAGGATTTGGTCATCACTGGCTTCATCTTGCTAGTCCTACGTTAGCTGCATATTACTCCATCTTAATCTTCTTATATGCAGAATACTAGGAATCAAAACTTACATATACAAAGTTTGTATGCACATTATCCAAGTGCATCTGAACTGGCACTTCTTTTAAGTTGAATTTTGGATGCTGTTCCTCTGTGTCTGTGGTATAACTCTGAACAGGGTGGAAATTGATCGAAGATGTACTCGGTATTGGTATAGCTGTCAACATTTCTTGAGGTGGTGGTTTCTGAAACACAAGCAGTCACAATATGACAATAATACAGCATTAAACTGATTAACATAATGAAATTGAACAATGTGAAGCAATTAAATAAAAAATTAAGGTGAAATAAAATCTGAAACTCAGTCCCAGTGTCTGTTTCATAAACCACGATGCATACCAGAAATTATTTCTCACTTTTCATCCTTTATTACATTATGGAAAAGGATTTAGGTACCTAAACGAAAAAGAAAAAAATAGTTATTGAATTGTTCACTAATTGCTGACGGTCAGCAATAATAAACTGTATTCTTGCTGGTATCCAGTGTAATTCTACCTTAAAAATGTTTGCCTAAACTTTAAAATTCTTAGCTATTTTTATCTATTATATTGGTATGCTCCTCTAGTTTTTCTATAACACTTTTTACTATTTCTTTTAATTCAACTATTATTTGTGTTGTAATTTGAATTACAAGTGATGCAAAATTCATTCAGAATAAAGACATCTTTAGAGCTATTCCTAGAAAATTCAGATATACATTTTATTTGCCATATCTTTAATATACAGTATTTTAATTAAAATCATTAGTCATTTTTGAGAAAATCAAAATTTTCTATTTTTTTTCTATTTTTTTGTATTTTAGGGTGGGGGGATTGTTTCAAAATCTTCATGTCTTATACCTGAAAGATACTAAACTTAAATACTAAGTTTGGTATTTTACTGAATTTTCATTTTTGAGTTATCGTGTTCAAAGACACCATACACATGGAACTTTTTCTGAAAATACTTGTTTTGGATACAGGGGCCCCTAAAACGTGTATTTTGGTGAAGTCTCGATATCAAATTTTTGGGTGGAATGCAATACCTTATTTATACACTATGTACATAGTATGGTAGAGAAAGTAAAAATTACAGTGAACTTTAGAATATAAGAAAAACAAACTCATACTGATAATTGATAAAAAATAATGGCTTTAACCCTTTTTCACATAAATTTGCGCTTTTTAATAGTTTAATTTATAGGTTATTACTTTACCCCATAATAAAAATGAATTCTATAAAGAGTATAATCACATTATCACCACTGTTTTAATTATTGGTTTTAATACTAATTTTATAAATAAAAAAATTGAGAAGTTTAAATATCAAAAAGCTATTAAGGAGGTTTCTACTCTTAAGAAAATAAAATATAATTACATGTTTAAACAAATTACTTATCACCCTTGGGCAAATAAAACACTCACAAATATTTTCAAAGAGCATGGTGTAATATTGGTTCCTCAAAATAAATGCAATATAAAACTTTTGTTATTCTTTTCTAAAAAAGATGAAATTTCCAAAAAACAAGATGTCTGACATTTATCAATTAAATTGTGATCATTTGGAAACCAGAGTTAAGGAGCACTTTATAAACATTAAATACAAGCAAATTGATAGATCAGTTGTGACAGAACATTTTTACAAATCTAATCATGAAATAAATCCAGATGTTAAATTATTAAAATACTTAAATGGACCCATAGATTTAATATTATATTTTATTTATATTAAAGAATAAAATTCATGCAATGAATTATTTTGATATATCACTAATTGATTCTCTCACCAAATTTGTTTTGATTCCAGAAATAAACAAGAGCAGAAAGAAATTGAGCTCATGATGCAATAGATCCTTTTATTGCGAAACTAGTCCTGTGGATTTCATAACATAAGTGGAGAATTGTTACAACTTATTAATTGTAATATTAATATTTGTTACTTCAACGTTACTAGCATCTTTTTTACATTATGGAAAAGATAGTTGAAGTTTTATTACAAATATTAATACAATTTAAAGCTATAGTGTTTTAAACACAACATATCCAGTGATGTCCCAGAATTCAACAGCACAGATTGTGTTAAGATATAAGAATCTTCAACTCGGTGAGCTCCAATTCAAGTTATAAAATAACAAGGATTGTAGAGGGGTAATGTTCCTTTTGTGCAATCAGTGGCCGTAATTCAAAAGAATAGACGTGTATTCTATTCTCATTCAGAATGCCTCATTTATATGTCATTAGTTGAAGTAATGGTCTTACCGTAAATACTTATGCAAAAATGAACCTGAGCATTTGCACAGTTTTAAAAATAATTTAATATTTCTTTGATACTGGTTACTTACATGTATTACAAGAACAAGAGCACCATCATTTTTCAAAATGGTCGCCTTTGGCCTTCATACTTGCCCTAAGTCTCAATAGAATTATGCAGTGTCTCTATCGGAAAATCTGCCATGGCCTTCACCAGGGAGCGCTTCAGGCTCTCGATACTGGGATACCTCTTCTTACAGACCATGCCCTCAAGTATAGATAACTTGTAGTCCAATGGGTCACGGTCAGGGCTGCTGAAAGTTCAATCATCTGGAACAATTCTCTGCAGCTAGTCCTGGGTAGACTGCCTTGTGAGCAGGTGCTGAATCCGTTGTTGATTTCTGAACAAAGTGTTGCCCAAATCTTTTATAACAGTCTCCAACACAGTGTTTTGGTACACTTTGGCAGAAGTTTACACCCCATTTTCACAAAAATGGAGTCTAGTGGTGCTGTTATATGCCACTCTCCACAAACTATGAGTGAGGCAGGATGATGGCCTCTTTGCATCTTTGTAAACTTCTCATGATTTGGCATAAACACAATCATTTTGCAGGTTAAAAGCCTCCTCAATAGTGAGCAGCATTTCATCTGTGTTAAGCTCTCAAGCCAATGGTGACTTTCTCACAGGATTTCGTTGAACATGAGCCGCTTGTCCCTAAAACTGCTTGGTCAACCTTGTCTCTGGCAATCCTCAACAGAACCAATTTCTAGGAATCTGCTAATGGTTCGATACACAAACATTCTGCTTATTTTCAGCTTCTTAAGAGTAATGAAAACTTCAGAAGCCAATTTACCCATCTTATGAAGGGCAAACACTGCTAAACATTCTCATAATCACCTCATTCCATCGCTAAAGTATAAGGAACAAACTTTCTCTTCTGCAGCTACACTCATAATGGCCTTCTCCTAACTTAACTCCATAAACGTTGGCCATGGCCTTCAAAACCAGTTGTACAGCCTGTGCCAAAAGTTTGTAACAGTATTTATGGTAAGACAGGTAATATTAGTGCACAATCAATACAATATTTAAAACTGCAATTTTGCCAAAATTAGCTCCTCTTTGAGAGTGTGCATGCCACTGCTATCCATTCCGTTAATTTCCAATTAGCTAAAGCGGTCTGTTGGGTGAGTTGGTATTGCACTGGACATCGAATCCACATTAGTAAGGTTGCACCGCTCTCTGAAGTTTGTTGTTTTTCTCAAATAGGTGCAAAATTTGACAGCTCTAATATCCTTAGTTTACATTTTTGAAGTCAAGACAATAAACCCTATGGAACAAATTACTTTCAAAAGACTGAACGAAATCTATACATTCAATATTCAAAGCAGTAATTGTTTGTCAAGGAACCGACATACATTAATTTGTATGTTGGTTTGTTGAAAACATTTATATAATTGTGCTTTGAAATGTAGAAACTATACTATGATTCTGGTGATGAAAAAAGGGAGGGGGGAGAAACAAAGAAACAAACCTCTGCTATTGCTAGGATTCAAACAGCACTACCTTGGTAGTCGTAAGCTTTCATGGCCAGATTCCAAATTATAACTAGAAGAATTTTCCGGGCTCAGAAGCTATGGTCTGCTGGAGTTTTCAGGTCCAGATGTTTCGTTCTCCGCAGTCATGAACGAAACGTCTGGGCCTGGAAACTCCAGCAGACCATGGCTTCTCAGCCCGGAAAATTCTAGTTATAGCACTACTTTGGTTTAGTCTATGTAGGTAATATGTCTAACCATTTGAGCTACTGTGGTCCTATGGCATTGTGTTTTGTAGGTGCAATCTCTACAAGGATGTTGCAGGTCCTTACGAGCAGTTACTCTGGTAACCTGTTGTATTTTATTGTGTATTCGGATATTGTATTATTTCTCAAAGCCTCTTTTTATTTGCATTTCATGCAGAGATGAAAAGGGAGAATGCACTTTCCTTTCTAGTACATAGTTCTTAACTAATTTTGTGTAGGTTCTTGGTTTAATATAGAATTGTTCATTTTGTTTTTTCATTTGAAATTCAATGCTATCGTTTTGTAAACTGTGAACTATACCTATAATTGTGATGTGTACATATATAACCAGTCAATGTGTGATAATCTTATTTCTGAAACTCCTTTGAGAGATACAAAGAAGTGTACCCCTTCAGGTGCTTAATGCAATTGTATTTGAAATTGCCTCCATTGCAACTTAATGCTAATCGTACACTACATTTATTTTTCAGTACAAATAACTAATATTGAGTAATGCAGTAATTATGATTGGCTCATAAACTTCAAACAATGAAGACAAAATGAAAGTAAAGCTACCTATGGAGACCTGGCCTCCAACACCCTCAACACAGCTGCGCCATAGCCAAGTGGTTAATCGACTCGCCTCTCACCTAGATGGCCCAGGTTCGATCCCAAGCAACCGCATGTGAGATTTGTGGTGGACAAAGTGGCAGGTTTTCTCCAGTTTCCCCTGCAATCGCATTCCACCAGTGCTCCATCTTCATTCCATGAATCACTTGTGCCATCGCCTGCTGTGCTACAAGTAGTTATAGCGGGCGTTAAACCCAATCCAAAAACAAAGAAAACTCCCTCAACATCTCAACCTAACAACCACACACTAACCATAGCGCTATATAATGCCACTATATGTATCCTTTCTGAAATTCAAGTGTACATGGCAGTTTGATCTGTGGCATGCTGTCAATACATTTTATGTTGTAGAAACAGCCCATAGGTTCCCTATCTTAAACTATTTATCTTGGACCCCTCCACAATCCTGCCAAATTGTGCTGTTGGATTCTGGGACACCCTGGGTATATATTCCAAAAATGCTATGAATTCCTAAATTGAACATATAAGAGCTTATAAAATCGTAATATATGGACTGATAGACCCTAATTTTAACTTTTAAAACCTAAAACTTGCAGCCTTTAATAACAGAAGAGTGTAACAGTTTTTCACAACACAGCATTAGATCATAAACAAGAAACAAAGAGAAACACTGCAAAACCAAACCCACCTCATTCTCAACTGTGGCATTCTGCAGCTCCTCACCCAGCTTTTTCAGCCCTTCTTCACCATACTGTTTTCTTTGGTCCTCTACTCGCTCCTTCTCAGTCTCTGTCATACTTTGTTGTTCTTTGATGCTTGGCATTCCTCTAACAGTTACACTCGGAGAGTCCACAAGATAACGCTTAAGCAACTGCAGCCAAAATTCCTCAGGTTCCTTCTCCATCTGCTTCAAATCTTCTACTTGGTTTAGACGATGATCTAGCTGAAGTCACAAAGTTACATTAGTTTAATTAGTATAACTGCTAAGCTAATGTTAAGTGAATTTTAATTATCATAATACAAACATTTTATACATTAAATACAACAATATACCTTTTCTTCCTTTCTTTCTCCTTAAACCCATTCAGCTAATATAGAAAATAATAAGTAATTTAGAAAGTGGAGCACAATTGCATTAATTTTTTATAAAATTCAGTCACCTTTTTACACTTTTAGCTCCACTTCCTTGTTCAAGAAGATCAGTTTTGAATACCTTTACCCTATCTTCTGTTCCGTGGTCAATTCTTATTACTTTCTCTATATGTACTATGTACATAGTGTATAGAGAAGGTATTGCACTCCACCCAAAAAATCGATACAGAGATTTCACCCGAAATATATGTTTTAGGGTCCCCTGTATCAAAAAAAAAGTATTTTAAAAAAAAGGTCTCTGTGTGTGTGTGTGTGTGTGTGTGTGTGTGTGTGTGTGTGTGTGTGTGTGTGTGTGTGCGTGCGTGCCCGTGAACACGATAACTCAAAAACGAAACGTTGGTAAAATACCAAACTTGGCATTTAAGTTTAGTATCTTGCAGGGATGCGACACAAAGATTTTGAGAAAAATCCCCCCACCCCAAACTACCCTTTACATGGAACATTTTTCGAAAATATTGATTTTCTTAAAAATGGCTCTAACGATTTTGATTAAAATATCATATATTAAGGATAATTACCTGAAAAATAAAATGTACATCTTCAATTTTCTGGGAATAACCTCTGAAGGTTACTTTATTCTGGATGAAATTTACGAAATTTTGCATAGCTCCTAAACCGTAAGAGATACATAAAAACTTACTACACAAAAATGTAGGGCACGTTAAAACACACAATTTATGTTATATACATTTTTTTAATGGAGTTGATCGTTTTTAAGATATTCCTTGTTTTTTGTTTCAGCTATAAAAAAACTTTTCTCATACAGGAATTTGTCAACTCGTGTCCACACAAATAAAGGAACTTCAGTCACATAGCAACCAGATTTTGACTATCACTTTAATCTATGGTACTCTCTTATTTTGCTTCTACTTTTAAGGAAACAAGTTATAAGACTATTTCTGCATAAGCTTTCTAACAATAATTTGTTGCAGAGATGTAGAGAAATTCATGTGAATGGTATACATCAGATTTTATTATTTTTATTGTAAAAAATTAATTTTTCTCAATATTTGACCAAATTTTACAAATGCTTAAACTGTGAAAGCAGCTTTAAACGCAATGGCTGATGGCAAATGTATGGTTGACTTCACTTTAGTAAAAAAAAAATCTGATGTGTTCCATTCATATGACTTTCTCTACCTGCTCTGTAAATAAGCTTCTTACAAAATAATTTTTTTTGTGCTTTATGTCAATCAAGATAAACATTAGCAGAAGGGTACTTAGTTCCTTATAAGTAGAAGGGAAATAATGGAATACTCTATGCTAAAGTGAGAGTCAACTGTCTTAATAGGTATCACTATGCAATTTCCAATAAAATTTGCTTCTCTTAGCACAACTAGAAGTAAAACAAAAGAAATGTGGATGTTTCCTGTTTGAGAATGATATAAGTTTTAAAAAATAATAACAGGGAATATCTTGGAAATGGTTAGCTCTGGACCAAAAATGTATAGAACATAAGCTGTGTGTTTTGACGAGATATATATTTTGTGTAGAACTTTTAGTCTATCTCTTACGGTTGACCAGTTATGCAAAACCCATTCAGAATGTGCAGCATTTCATAGGCTATATCCAGGAAGTTCAAGATAATCCTTTTATTTGTCTAGAGTCATGTTTAAGAAAAAAAGTTTTCAAAAATGTTTCCATGTGAAGGATATTTTGAGGCAGGGGGATTTTCTTGAAAATCTTTGTGTTGCAATTTTGGAAGATACTAAATTTAAATACCAAATTTGATATTTAACAATCTTTTCGCTTTTGACACACGCACACACTACATACATGTTTTTTCTAAAAATGTATTATTAAGGGGACCCTACAATGTGTATACAGTGAAATCTTGGTTTCAAATTTTTAGGTGGAATGCAATATCTTCTCTACCTACTACGTACTAAATACAAAAAGTAAAAACAAAGTTTTAAATTGGGTGTGTGTTCTGATAAGCATGTGACTGTCATTTATAGCTCGTTAATTGGTAGTTCAAATGTCCTAAGTGGGAAAAATGATGTAGTTTTTAAATTTTGGAATTCATATTATTTTACTGTCAAAAAAAAATCATCTTTTTTAATTTTTAACTAAATTTCATAAATGGGTCACCTTACATAAACCGTGAAACCAGTTTTAAACAGAAATGGCTGATAAATGTATGGTTCATCTTCCATTTTTGTAAAAAAAATAATTTTCCACTGTACATAGCATGTACATTGTTCCATTTAGCAGTCGACAGTATTCTATTTTTGTTAAGTACTCTCAGCAATAAGACTAAAAATATTCCAATATTTAGTTTACACTGAAATACGAGGGTGATTCAAATATAAACAATATCTTTTTTTTATATATTTATTGATTAAACATATACACAAGTGACACCTCTACTTCTTTGCATAGCCTCCTTTTTCACACTCTATACACTTTTGCCAACAACTTGGAAGCTTGAATATTCCTTGTTCAAAAAAAGTTTGAAGGCAAGTCATCAACCAATTGCATACACCTTCCTCAGTATTTTCACTGGTTCTGAATTGTTCCCCTTCTAGCGATTCTTTCATGGTCACAAAAAACTGATGTGCTCCATTCACACAACATTCTCTAGTTGTTCCACAAACTTCTCATACAAAAGACTCATCTACATCATGCTAAACAAGATAAACATTAGCAGAATTGGTCTTATTACTTGCTTCCTTGTAAGTAGAGGGGAAATAAGAGAATACTTTAGGCTAAAGCCATAGTCAAATCTTTTAAAAGCTGGTCACTATGTGAAACAAATGAAATTTGGTTATCTTTGCATGCTAGGAGTGAACGAGTGTCCAAAAGAAAGATGACCTTCCATTTGAGAAAAGTTTAAGTAATTTAAAACAAACCAATAACAAGGAATATCTTGGAAATAGTTAACTCTACAAAAATAATGTAAATGGCATAAATTTGTTTAATGAGAGATAAATTTTTTATGTAGTAAGTTTTTGTCTCTCTCTTATGGTTTACCAGTTATACAAAAGTTATACTAAAGCCATCCAGAATGAAGGGGTCTTCAGAGGCTATTCCCAGAAAATTCAAAATATACATTTCACTTGTCATAAAAATATATTAAGTATATGGTATTATACCATATTATTTTTTTTTGCTTGACATCCTTTAACCTAGTTGGTCACATCAGACGATGAAAGAAATTGATGAAATGATGCTCAAATGTTCTCGGAGTCCACAGAGCTTAAAGTTACTTGACATTGGTCTTCTCAGGATAAGGGAAAACCTTGAAAAAAGAAACCTTATCTGGGTAATTCACCCTTAGCAAGATTCGAACTCTCAACCTTTTGAATGTGAGGCAGACATGCTACCACCACATTACCCAGGTGGGCTAGTCAATATTGTTACAACCATTTTGGAGAAAATTAAAATTTTTGGAAAATGTTCCAGGTATTGAGTAGGTGGGGGTGGGGAAAATAACTGAAAATCTTAATGTTGTATGTTTGGAGGATACTGAACTTAATTACCAAGTTATGGATTTAAGAGACTTTTCATTTTTGAGTTATGCCATAGACGCACACACAGACCTTTTTTACTTTCTCTATACGCACTATGTACATAGTGTATAGAGAATGTATTGCACTCCACCAAAAAATTTGATACCGAGATTTCACCGGAAATATATGTTTTAGGATCCCCTGTATCCAAAAAAAGGTCCGTGTGTGTGTGTGTGTCCCTGTGTGTCTGCGAACACGATAACTCAAAAACGAAAAGTCGGTAAAATAACAAACTTGGTATTTAAGTTTAGTATCTTCCAGGGATACCATACAAAGATTTTGAGAAAAATCCCCCCACCCCAAACTACCCTTTACATGGAACTTCCTTCAAAAATTTTGATTTTCTAAAAAACGGCTCTTTAACGATTTGGATTAAAATATCGTATATTAAAGTTATTTACCTGACAAATAAAATGTATATTTTGAATTTTCTGGAAATAGCCTCTGAAAACTACTTTATTCTGGATGAATTTTTCATAACTACTACACCGTAAGAGATGGACAAAAACTTAACCCACGAAAAATGTAGAGCACGTTAAAACACACAATTTATGTCATACACATTTTTTTCGTGGAGTTGAACGTTTTTGAGATATTCCTTTTTCTTGGTTTCAGCTTTGAAAAACATACTTTTTTCATACAGGAATTTGTCAACTCCTGTCCATACAAACAAAGGAACATCAGTCACATAGCAACCAGCTTTTGGCTTTCACTTTAACCTATGGTACTCCCTTATTTTGCTTCTACTTACGAAAATACATATTTTCAGATCACCTGAATCCAAAAAAAAAGCATTTTTAGAAAAATGTCCGTGTGTTGTGTCTGTGTGTAGCATAGCTCAAAAACGAAAATACCGTAACGGCTTTAACGATTTGGATTAAAATATTGTATATTAAAGTTATTTACCTGACAAATAAAATGTATATTTTGAATTTTCTGGGAATAGCCTCTGAAGACTACTTTATTCTCGTACAATAAAGCAAGAAATAAGACTATTTCTGCTAATTTTTCTCGATTAACATGAAATAAATAAAAGATAAGCTTATTAACAATAATAATTTACAGAGATATAGAGAAAGTCATGTGAATGGAACACATCAGATTTTTTAAAAATTCATTTTTTGGATTCAAAGGGCCCTAAAACATGCATTTCTGATGAAATCTTGGTATCAAATTTTTAGGTGGAATACAATACCTTCTAGCTACAGAAAGTAATAGTGGGGAACGGAAAATGTGAACTGTAGGGAGGATGTTCAATGTCATCCAAGCATCCCTTGTCAAATTTGCAGTATGAGTCTTAGACTTGGAAAAGGATGACATCTGTAATGGGCGCACAGCATCTTTTGCTAACCTTAACAAATGTTGATTGTAAGCCTCATTCACAGTATGTTGATCGTGAAGAAAATCAACAAGTAAAATTCCTCTGTAGTCAAGAAACACTGTTGCTAGAACTTTTGTGGCTGAGAAGTGGAGTCTTGACCTTGGGCGCCAAGTGTACAATTTCATGGCTACCCTTATATTGTCTGGCCCAGGCAAACACTTGATTCTCACCTCTTCACTGGTTTAAAACTTTATAATAATGTATTGCACTATAAGCAAAGGAACCTCTCATAGCTGTATGAATGCCAAAACCTATCAAGCATCTAACCAAGCTGATTTTCCCTTCCTAACATGACCTTCAACCCCCACTCCACCATCCTGCTCATATTTGCCTGCAGTACTTTGGCTCAGCTACCGTTTATATCTGAATCATTCTCGTACTTAGTTAATAATCGCTATTAGACTGTATAAACCCTCTGCCAGATTTAACTTTCCAAAAGAAGCATAACTTTGGTTTATTTCATCTTTTCGGTTACAAACTTCATACATATATACTTTCCTGGAGTTGCTGAATTTGGTATCATATATAGTTAATACCCTCGTTACTTATGTACATGTACCTTTCCCTCTAATTGTACATTTTTATACCCTATTTACTTAATCTATTTGTTTCTTTTATACTTACTTTCCCCATATAATTAACTAGTTGTTTCAGAAATTCTTTATTATTGTTTCCAAAATTTTTTAAGTACACTATCTCTGGTGATAACTTTTCCCACTTTTTATTCCATATTTTTTCTCTCCACAGTTTAGTTTCTTTGCACTAAATTATACAGTGTAAATTGGTATCGACATTGCCACATAGTGCGCATGGATCTTTATAAAATTTTAGACCTTTTAATACATTGTACCTGTTCCTGTTCTTGCGCATGCTAGACTCTCTTTCCATTTTTCCACAGATGTCAATGTATTTTTCTCTTCCAAAAAAAAAAAAAAGGTGTGTTATTTATGGACACTCTTTAACTGCTGTGGTTCTCAGCATCCCCATTCTAAATTGGGCGTGAAAGATCGGTTAATTTTGCTCGCCTCTCTATCAGGCTTGAGGTTCTTTTATGTGCTGTAAATCTATGACACGGGACCAACGGCTTTACTTCCCTTCCGAAGGAAGCCATGCTAAGGATTTTTACACCCGAAAAAATCCATCGTCCTTCGCCGGGTTTGAACCCACGACCTTGGGTATATGAAGTTAGCATGGTAACCACTATACCACAGAGAGCGACTTTTCTCTTCCCCATACTTTAACATTCCTATATAATATTATCCCTTAAGCTACTTGTTATTTGTTTCCCTATATCATCTACCTTTGTTTTCACTTTATTCCACAAGTTTTGTCCCCCTCCTGTCTGTTGATTGTCTAGCTCCCACAACCCAACTTCAACAATTTCCTTTCATTGACATAACCAATTTCTTTCCCATTTTGCTGATACTTTTCCTAAGACGGTCTTTGAGAATATTTCCTTCTTCTTCCCAATTCAACTAATGGAGCTATTCTTGATAATCCCAATAATTTTGCAAAAAGATCTATGAATTTGATCTATACATTCCCACCCTTTTTTCAGTACCCCAAACCTCAACTCCATGCATCATTCTTGATTCCACTGTTGCTGTGTATATTCTCTCTAGCCAGTTTAAACTTTGTGATTATTATGTGTACTTACATCTTCCTTTGTATTCCCATAGAGCATGTCTCCAATAACCATGAAAGCAATGCTCTCGTGAGGGTTGTTCTCCAAGTGACTAAGTGATTCTAACATATGTCTATGTATAACTGTGCGCAAACGTTTCATATCAATCTTCTCTGTTCCATTTCCTAAGGCCTCTAAAACTTCCATCAAATGACCTTTCACTTTGTCAATTTTTTCAATGGGTACATTTTCAAATATTAGGTACAACATTGATTCGGAATTTTCTGACAGTGAATAGGAAACCTGAAAAAAACCAAAAGAATGTATACTTTATAAGACATTTCATTGCAATGCTCTATAAACCACCATCCTGAAAGCTAAAAACAAGTCAGTTTTCAAAAAAAAATATTTTGCATAGCCTAACCTCAATCTTATTGTTTTCTAAGTGAATAAAAAACCACAATGAATGCAGGAAAAGCACAAGTACAAAAATAAAGCATTCACCTTAATTATACAAATACAAGAAAATAATTAGAATGCAAAATTCTTCCTCTATGTACTTAATGTGAGCAAAAAGTCTGATGTTTGCAAACTTTTGCATTGTGTAGCCATTGCGTGAGACTATGAAAATGCTTACATTGAATAACATGAGTGCAAAGTCTTGAACTTAAGCTGCATCAATGTTTACATCTTGTTATGAATGAGATGTTAAATGTTTATACAGCACATTCCTCTTGCTCGACTACTTCTTGTGATCAGACAGTACAACAGCAATTGGCATCTATTTGAAAATTGCTATTGCTATTACAATTATTTGAGTTTAAAAATGATCCTTCAAGGATAGAATTTGTTTGGGACTGTAGTTTTTTAAAAAAAATAGTGTAGAAAAATGACATTTGAAGGAATGATTATTACAAGTTGTATTTACATAAGTTATAATATAAGCCAGCGAAGACGACATAAATTGATCAACTAATGTGGGAACACAACAGCTCTAGAAACAATACATTAAAGTTCAATTTACATCATTTAACAGCTATTAGTTTTTTTTTTGGCTAAAGCCTAACACAATTGAAGTTCTATTTATGGAAGCTCCAGAATTTTTAAACTAAATTGAGTTTTAGTTTTCGTTACCTTGCTTGCATATGGATCATCGATCTCAACGAATTCCTTCTGCAATGGACTGACAGATGTATCTGTCAAATATTTCAGTAGAATTGAACATGCACACATTCTGAAACAGAAATAATTATTCATTTATTTCTTATCGACCAATGTAATTTTTTCACCTGCTCTCCAGCCAATGTAATTATATGAATTCAATCAAAATAATACAAATTAGCCAACTTCAAATTTCGGAAGCCACTGCTATTTCCAACTCCTTAGAACTTCTTAAACAATCGACTGTACACTTTTGATAAATTACTAATGCTCAAACAATCTGAAAAATAAATAAAGCTCTTTTACTAGGATTCCCTATAGTTTGATTTTCCCAGCATGTGATTGCAACTAGAGAGAGATTTAGTGTCCATTTTACATCACAACTGCTAGAATGAAGTGTCCTTAAAGTGAAGAAGAAAAAGAACAAGAGTCTGATATGCACAATATGGATCATGTATGCCATGCCCGGAAACAAGAATGTGTAACTAGAACTTGGGCACGTCTTGCTTCTCGTTCTTGGGGTCTGGGAAGGTTTCCCCTAGTAATCCTTTCACTGAAATACATGTATTTCAACATCCCCATTCTTGTTTGTTGTGAACCAGCCTTAAGAATACATTAACCCATTCAAGGATACCCAATAATGGAGGTGAGGTGTTAAAAGAAATAAATTTAAAACATTAAATAAAAAAAATAATATTTTGGTACATTGGCACTAAACTGCAACCACATCAGTATGGTTAACTCTCACATATCATGCCTTAGATTGTTCAGCAATTGAGTTGCATATCTGCAGATTATCTGATCTTATAATGCTGCACAATGTTGAGATTGCATTTTTTTTTTTTACAAAAAATGTAAAATGAATGTATTTGCATTAAATTGAAACCTGTTAGCATTCAAACATGTCATCCACTGATTGTTTTAGTTGGGTCCTACCCATCCTTTTCCACAGTTTCTTTTGAATGCAGAACATACATTTTAACTGAATTTGATCCTGTGTACCTTGGTTACATAGGTTAGCTATTTCTGCCTTAGACCGCATTGCCATAAATCCAGATGTTGAAGTTTGTATTATTTAATGGAGCTATCCAATGTTAACCATTGTTAAAATGGGTTACAGTGGAACCTCGCTTATATGTTTATCAAGGGAGACTACTAAAATATTGTATAAATGAAAAAACATGTAACTGATTTTCTCTTCTGGTATGGACGTCATCCAGAATTTTTAATTTTTCACCAAGATTAAGGATTTTCTTGTTTTCTTTTCTAATATTCACACATGTTTCTACTGTTTGTAACTCGAAACTCCACATAAAATAGGTAAGTGACTGTTGGAAAATTATGACGACAATGAAAGGATAAATGACAATGAAAACAGCACACTAGCAGTACTCGACTTAAAGCAGAGAAGTGACTGTTGGAACCAAGGTTAATAGATTATTGGATCAATATGATAAATCAGGCAATTCCAAGGCTATACACAGCAAGCATACCACCATACGTTTTTTTTAAAAACGTATAAATGGGTACATTTTGTGTATGGCGATCAGAAAAAGTGACTCTTACCGAGAAAATGTATAATTGAGTAAAATTTTAATGGAGAATGACTGGCCCCTAAAATTTTGGTGAATATGTGCAAAAAATGTTGAAGTGAATAACATATAAGAGAGTTTCAACTGTATGCACTTACATATGGCATAAATTGTGTTTTTTAACAGGATTTACATTTTTTGTGTAGTAAGTTTTTGTCCAGTTATGAAGAATTCATCCAGAATGAAGAGGTCTTTAGAGGCTGTTCCCAGAAAATTCAAGATATACATTTTATTTGTCATGTAAATATCTTAAATGTACAATGTTTTAAACAAAACTGTTAGAGCCATTTTTCAGAAAAACAAAGCTTTCAAAACTTTTTCCATGTAAAGGGTAGTTTGGGGTGGGGGGATTTTCTGGAAAATCTTTGTGTTGCATCCTTGGACAATACTAAACTTAAAATACTAAATTTGGTATTTAATTTTTCTTATTTTTGAAGAGAGAGAAAAAAAAAAAAAAAAAAATCATCCACACACTTCCTGACTTTTTTGTAATTTTTTTTGGGTAGGGGGGGAAGGATATAGGGATCCTCAAAACATGTAATTTGGGTGAAATCTTGGTGTCAAATTTTTGGGTGGGATACAAAACCTTCTCTATACAACGTAGTAGAGAAGTAAAAAATACTATAATACACTATACAAAAAATTCAACAAATTCTGAGTTATGTGCAACAATTATTTACGACGACCATCGAACTATCAAAATTGGAACAGTGTCTTTGCTGGGTGTTAGCCACTACATAACAACATTGCTAACATTAAACAGGCATGTGTTCTCTATAGTGCCTATATAGCCTTAAGACAAGCTGAAGCTTTCAAGGTTGGCATTGTGAATACTTATTTCCTGGTCTTGTAGGCCGTGGTCTAGCAGGTCTCTGAATTCCCAACGTTTCACTAAGACTGGTCAGAGTTCAAGTGCGTTTCACAGCAGAGAGTTCACCTTTTTATATGAATGGAGGGCAAAACTTATCTTAGGTCTGTGATCTGATTGGCCCATGTACATTGGTGGGTTGCCTAGTGGTTCGCTTTTGTTTCTGCAGTTCATTTTCCTTTCCAATACTAGTATCTAGGCTTTGAGCACATAGCTTCTTCCTTGCAATTGATCTTATTCTTGTGTTTGTAAATTTCTATTGCCTCCCTATGCAAACATTATAGCTGAAAGATGAAGACCTTATAACTAGTGTCATGTCCAAACAATAAAGAGCGTTCTGCGTTTTGTCCGAGTCTACTATGTTTTTCATGTTCTTTTAATCTTGTTGCCATGCTGCACAAAGTAGTGCCAATATAAACCTGGCCACAGTTGCAAGGAATTTTGCAAACACCAGCAGATTAATGGCAATCATGTGCATCTTTAGCCAATTTTAACAAATGTTTCAAAAGATCAAAGAACTTGTCTATGTCTTCAATCACACTTTTGCTGTACGAAAGGAAGCATTTGGTGGATGGGCCGCTTTTCATTTTTTCTGTGGTATGCATCTAAATGGAACATGTACATAAAAAATGTTCCATGCAAAGGGTAGTTGGGGGTAAGGGATTTTTCTGAAAATCTTTGTGTTGCATCCTTGGAAGATACTGAACTTAAATACCACATTAGATATTCAACAAACTTTTTGTTTTTGAGTTATCCTGTGCCCACACACAGGCCTTTTTCTAAAAAATGCTTTTTACTTTCTTTACATAGAACATGATACATAGCGAGAAAATTTGATACCGAGAGTTCACCAGAAAACAAGTTTTAGGATTCCCCTGTATAAAAAAAGTCATTTTTAGAAAAAGGTCTGTGCGAGCTTGTGCGCACATATTTTTACTGTCCGTGTGCCTATGAGCACGATAACTTAAGAATGAAAAGTGTGTAAAATCCCAAACTTTGAATTTAAGTTTAGTATCTTCTAAGGATTCAACACAAAGATTTTGAAAAAATTTCCCTCAACCCCAAGCTACCCTTTATATGGAAACTTTTTTTAACATTTTGATTTTCTTAAAAATGGCTCTAACAATTTTGATTAAAATATGTAAATTGAAGATATTTATATGAAAAATGTGTATCTTGAATTTTCTGGGAATAGCCTCTGAAGACCACCTCTGGATGAATTTTGCTGAATTTTGAATAGCTGGTAAGCCGTAAGAAACAAACTCTGAATACACAAAAATGTAGATCTCTTAAAACATACAATTTATACACATTCAATTATTTCGTGGAGTTAATCCTTTTATGATATTCCTTATTATTGGTTTCAGTTTTAAAATATTTAAACTTTTCTCATACAAGTATTTGCAAACTCCAGGCCATGCAAAGAAATGGATTTCAACCACATGGCAACCAGTCTATAAAAGATTTGAGTATCACCTTTAGGTATTTCCTACTTACAAGTAAGCAAGTAATAAGACAACTTCTGCTACTGTTTATCTTCATTAACATGAAATATATAGAATAAGCTTTTTAACAATAATTTGTTAACAGAGATGTAGAGAATCATGTGAATGGAACACATCAGATTAATGGGGTTCAGGGAACCCTAAAATTTATATTTTCAGTAAAATCTTGCTATTCAATTTTTGGGTGGGAATCAATACCTTCTCTATCTATAATGCACATGCATACATAATACTCATTAGAAAAAGTGAAAAATAGCGTCTTCATTCCTAACATGGTACTTATTCAAGCTCCCTTATAATATCCATAGCATCTGGTATGATAGCAAAAAAACTAGATACCACAGAATGCCACAAAATTATAAAACAATTTAAATAAACAGTAATATTTCAATGGATGCTAATACAATGTAATGAACAGCTGATTTTCTCGCCAAGAAAGGTAGTAAAATTAAATAAAAATCCATTTAATCCATATCCGTAAGTCCACTGTCTTATATAACTACCCAAAGGGAAATTATATCACCATACAAAACAAAAATCCTCTGTAGGACTTTATAGTTCACTAGCAGGCCATGGCTGCCTTAAATATCTACACAGAATTAATATAAGTCGCCCTCCGTGGTGTAATGGTTACCATGCTAACTTCATATACCCAAGGTCACGGGTTCAAACCCGGCGGAGGACAATGAATTTTTTCGGGTGTAAAAATCCTCAGCATGGCTTCTTTCGGAAGGGAAGTAAAGCTGTTGGTCCCGTGTCATAGAGTTACGGCAAGTAAAGGAACCTCAAGCCTGATAGAGAGGCCTCTGAGCAAAATTAAGCGGCCTTTCACACCCAATATAGAATGGGATGCTGAGAACCACAGCAGTTAAAGAGCATCCATAAATAACATGCCATTTCTTACAAAATTAATACAGCAAAATCTATTTTATGCCCTTTCTGTGAATTTAAAGAAAATCTGAAAAGAAACCATCTATTCTACTGCCCAGCTTTCAATCAACATCAACATACCAAGCTCACAACAAAATTAACTTTTTTTTCAAAATTGTACATACCTATCACTTAAAATTTTTCAGAAACTGAAAAAAAAAAAAAGAAAAATCTAAATCTCTAAAATAACGTTTTCTTTTTCTTTGATGAAAAGCTGTACACATAGCTAACAGCATTCTTAATTATATACTTAAAAACCAGTCAGTTTTCAAATTAACGTCCTAAAATCTGATGTGTTCCATTCACATGACCTTCTCTCATCTGTTTTGCATAAAATTATTTTCACAATATAATATACTTTTATTTATATAATGCTAATCAAGATAACCAGAAATGGTCTTATCACCTAGTTGCTTATAAATAGAAGGGAAATAAGGAAACACATTAGGATGAAATAATAGTCACTGTGAAAAATTCTACATTGAGAAAATTAAAAGAAATAAAAACAAGAGCAAAAGAACACCTCAGACACATAAAACATAAGATAGAAAACAAATCAGCAGTAGCATGGCATTTTTGGAGAGACCAACACACCACAAATAGAAGTCCGAAAATATTAAAAAAGATTGCAAGATAAACAGCGTCAACAGTTTGAAATATTTACATATGGAAAAACCTCGGAACTGCATTTCCAATTTTGAAAAATCTCCACCAGGCCACCTACTGATGCAGAGGTTCATCCAATCACCACCAGGGACAGGTCCACCCATCACAACGGATGATTCCGATAACCAAGCAGCATTTGACAGTAGAAGCACATAGCTTCAGAAATATGTCATACATTTTAAAATATGAATAAATGAATTTATTTCACTTCTAACATGCATAACTTAATCACTATAAAGCTTATCCCTATTACATATACCACCTCTTCCTTTCTGGTAAAACAACCTGTATACATACAAATGAATTGCCTCTGGTGCAAAAATAACTAAACGCTGGCTATTAATACATTGTACACCAGGTTTACTATCTACCTAATTGTTAACTCCCTTATATTTGAATATACTAATTTTCCTGATAGGCATCCTTCCAATTTGTGAATTTAGGATTTTAAAATTCCTCTTTTATATTTCTAATTCACCCAACTTCTAATATTATCTGTATTCTTAAATTTCCTAGATCGCATTTTAATTACTTCTCTCAGTAACCATGACAACCTAGCTGGTACCCATTAGTCCCTCCATAATTTTCTCTCTTCACAATCTAAAATAAAATATAGGTTATTTTACATTCCCCGCATAATGGGCATTTCTGTGGGTCGATTTCCCCTTTCATTCCCCTTAATTTCATTACTCCAGTTCTATACCATGCTCACCCTCCCCTCTCCAGTCGTCTTCCGTGGTGTAATGGTGACTTCATATACCAAAGGTCGCGGGTTCAAACCTGGCGGAGGACGATGGATTTTTTTCAGCTGTAAAAATCCTTATCATGGCTTCCTTCGGAAGGGAAGTAAAGCCGTTGGTCTCGTTTTGTTTAAGGCACGTAAATGAACCTCAAGCCTGATAGAGAGGCCTCTGAGCAAAATTAAGCGGTCTTTCACGCCCAGTATAGAATGGGACGCTGAGAACCACAGCAGTTAAAGAGCGTCCATAAATAAAACGTCATTTCCATTTTCCTCCCCTGTCCAATTTATTACACACTTCAATATGAATAATTGGTACGGTGAGATACTTGAAATTAATTAGCGAGTCAATTTTGTAACACATCACTTACTTTTATTTTGGAAAACATGTTTCAAAAGCTTTATGCTTCCATTGTCATGAAAAAAACAGGCATATACAGAATACATTCCAAAGACTGTGATAAAATATACATTGGCAGGACAAAAAGAAATGCAGTAATTACATTGAAAGAACACTTTGGCCACATAACAAATAAGTGCACTGAAAAATCAGCAGTTTCAACCTACTTCTGATGTGAACAACATGACATTCAACTTCTAAAACATGTACAAACAGCTGCAGAACTGGATACCTGGGAAAAAATATATATGGAACAATTCAAAACCAGCTAGAAGAAAATTTGGTGCTGAAGTTTGTCAACCCCCCCACCAAAGGAGAAGCAGCCGACCACCACAAATAACTTACCTGTATCTAGCAGTCATATTCAGCTGATGATGTAGAACAGATCCTACGTCACCAGTTCTGCTGTTTTGGTGTAAAAAATTGCATCATTAGAAACCAAATATTTTAATAGAATTCCATTCCTATTTTCGGTTTTCAACGAACAGGTTCAGTTTTGAAAAACAAGACTGCACATCCTTCTCATGATTATTAAATATTGTTAAAACTAATTTTGCTCACCATAAGATAAAGAAATATTTAAATAACCAACAAGAAAAAGTTAATAAAGAAAATAAAATTAAAAATTCAGAAAATAAAGAAAGAATATAGAAGCTGAAGAAAAAATAGAAGAATATATTATTGAAAATCACATTTGTGATTCTCAAATACAGGTGCAAGAGAGCATATGACTTCTCTGTGAAAAACACAACATTAGATGCCAACTTTACAACTTGGCAACTACCATTTCTGCATAACTGGTATAAGTGAACAATTATTCACAATGAATTATTCCCAAAATTGGTTAATTTGGAATTTAAAAGTGTTTGTACTATTGTTAAATCCTCTTTAATATTGAAATGCCCTTGAAAGTTTGTAGGATAACTGAATCAAATGAAAGCTCAGGTAAGATCATTGAAATGAGTAAAAGCTCTGAGCCTGAAGTTCTGGCCTTGAAAATGAGTTTTTCAAGTCTGATTCAATTTTCTAACTTTTCGAACGCTTATACAGTTATTAGTTAATGTTACATACAAACAGCTTAAGGAAAATTACTCACAGCAAATTACTTTTCATATTTCTAACAAAAACTTCTTTCATTTGTGTAAAAAATTTAAATAAATTATATTGGAGATAAGCTGTCAGTTAAAGAAATAGTACTCTTAACTAGTACCTATAAAGATCTTTAACAGCTGAGGGCCCTCGCCATGCTATATACACCATTCCATTTTCTTCTTCATCACAAGGATATGGCACCTCCACATCTGCAGATTCTGGCAAAGGAGGAACAGGAGATTGCCATGGACGTATAAAGAATCCTCGATTACCCTGTGGACAAAACGGTATATTCATTTAATTTTTTTGTTCCTAGGAATTTAAATTTCTACAAGG
Source organism: Hymenopus coronatus (assembly GCA_030762935.1). Taxonomy (NCBI): domain Eukaryota; kingdom Metazoa; phylum Arthropoda; class Insecta; order Mantodea; family Hymenopodidae; genus Hymenopus; species Hymenopus coronatus. Next base: position 27,756,905 of record CM060899.1, on the reverse strand, counting down.
AATTAATACAAATTTGTATCAACTGCTGTATTTCAAAAGAATAGCATTCATAATATTCCAAAGAGAATAGAAGTGGACCAATTTATTCAAAACCTTGTAAAAATGTCAAAAATTATTATTATTTGTGTAATGTACTCGCATCTTCTGAAATCTTCAGGCATCATTTAGTCATTTATAGGGACATCTATAAGATATGCTGATCATTTGATCAAAAGCGAAAAGAACCTATCCATAATGGAAAGAGTAAAAGCACTATATATCAAGAGAGCTTTCGGAATATCAAAATCTACAAGATCCTGACTTGTCTACCTACTTGCAAGAGAAACTTTCCTCATTGAGGACTTCAGGATCCTTTTATGTCTATAGAATACAGGAGCCTCAGAGAAACTACTAAAATCGCTGAAAAGAAAAAGGGAAGAAACACCCCCAGAATTCTATGGGACGGGGGCCATGATAGACCAGATGTGGAACAGCCAACTTTGAGATAAGGCATGTGATAACAAGACTGGCAGTACATAGTTTCCACTATAAGATATGCTGCAATTCAGCATTTCATGAACTAGCAGAATCATGCAAGTGCGAATTATGTAGACAGTTATACAAATTCTGTAGCAAAAGAAAAAAGTCAATTAAAGACTATGCAAATCAGTGATGTAAAAAAGTGTACTCTATTTCTCTGTATATGACTATTTAGCTGCAATAAAAGTATTAAAAAGGATTTTATTTTTCTTCAAAAGGGTGTTATTTTTTCTGCCAAAAACTATGTATGTACATAGTAGGCAGAGAAGGTATTCATCCCATCCAAAAATGTGATACCGACATTTTGTCAGAATACACATTTTAAGGACTCCTGAATTTAAAAAAAAAAAAAAAAAGTAGAAAAACGTCCATGTGTATGTCTGCATTAGTCAAAAATGAAAAGTCTGTTAAATATCTAACTTGACACCAGTATCTTCTAAGGATATGACACAAAGATTTTCAAGAAAATCTACCCCATCCCTAACTACCCTTTACATGGAACAAGTAGGAGTCTAATGAGAATCTGATGTACCATTTCTAACTTGAAACCTAAAACTCCCAATGCCAGGAATGGAAATGCATGCATTTTTAGACTCAACTTATCACCATATTTATCCAGATGCAAGACAATATTTATCTCCAAAATAGTTATGTGAGAACTGGGGGACATCTTGAATTCGAGATGCGTTTTCCGATATCATGCCAGAAAATATAAGTTTCTAATTTCGCATGTGTGGCAGTGGCACAGCCTGGGGGAAATAATAAAGATTACTGTCACGGTATATACAAGAGGTTTTGAGTCTTTTATTTCATGCCATAAAGTTAACTATTAGCGGATGAAAGATTATAAGAACTCTCATGGGAAAAACAATTTCTTACCTTGACTAAAATAACAATAGAGGACATCTTTATCATATCGGTGGTTGTGCCTAATGAACAACTAAATAGAAAGAGAGGTTTAGTTGTGCATTTCACAGCAAACATGCTGGTTATGTTTCCATTCTCCCCTCTCCCATCCATTATATGAATTTTTGAACATATTCAAAAAAAAAAAACTTTTTACAGCAGTGTTATATTGAGTAAGTTGTATAAATAGAAAATCTTATCCTACATCGTCACTGCACTGTATTGCCATTACCATTTCCATGTCACCTATTGCACACAAAGAAATTCCACACAAATTTGAATTAGCTAAAACTGTTTACAACTATGTATTATTTTAAGTGTTGTCTAAATATAAAATCTTATCCATCATTGACAATGAAGCTCTGCTTCTACTCCACCTTTCCTCTCTTCCAACCATTGCAAGACGAAAAAAAATACTTAATCAGTTAAATTAACATTACTTTGATCAAAATATCTGTTCAAAATGTGTGTTTAAAAATTAATTTACTATGCCATCTTTTTATGCAGATGATATGCTAAATTTCAAAATTAAGTTCATCTTGTATTTGGATGATACAGTAATTGTTAGTTGTAACAAAATTGCAAACAAAGTTCCACATACCTTGGAGGCAATTTTTTCTTCCATTTTTGCCAAAGCTTTAAACACATCTTCAGGTTTCACCTGGCCAGTGATGATCAGAGTCAAATTCTCTGGTCTGTAGAATTCTTTGTGATAGTTTCGAACCTAGAAAGCAAAGCAAAATGAACTAATATGAACTTCCTTGTAGCTAAATGACTATTTACTGTACGTCAAATTCCAACACAAATGTTAATAGTATATTGTGATGCAAGTGTTGGAAGTGTGCTATTGCAGAATTGAGGAAAAGTTTGATGTTGAAACAAAACGAGGTTGAGTCTTTTCAATTTAAGAGATTCTACAATACATTTAACACATGTGTATCGCATGTGTATGTGTACTATTTTTTTAATGATGAGTCTTATTATAATTAAAATATAGTAATAAATGAATTAAAATACTGGTTGGATGCAAATGACATCATGAGAAAGAAATATTTGGTAATCATTATGTAGCTGTTCACTGTTTTTTTAGAAACAAGTTTTGATGTCTGTGAGACATTTTTATATGTAGCCCCTAATTAGAATCAATTTGACAATTTCACTATGGGGAAAATTATAGTAGAGGAGATCAATAGAAGCCTGGAAAGTTAGATGTTTTACATTAAAGAAGTCTAACAAAGGTACGAGTTAGTGTACAATACATTAAAAAATCTGATGTGTACCATTCACATGACTTTCTCTATATCCCTGCAACAAATTATTCTTAAAAAACTTCTACTTCTATTTACTTTATGCTAATCAGAAAAATTTAGCAGAAATAGTCTTATTACTTGCTTCCTTGTAAGTAGAAGCGAAATAAGGGACTACCATAGGTTAAAATGATAGTCAAAAGCTGGTTGCTATGTCAATGAAGTTCCTTTGTTTATATGGATCGGAGTTGACAAGTTCCTGTATGAGAAAAGTATAAGTTTTTCATAGCAGAAACCAAAAATAAGGAATGTCTCAAAAACGATTAACTCCACGAAAACAATTTATATCACATAAATTGTGTGTTTTAGCATGCTCTACATTTTTTGTGCAGTAAGTTTTTGTCCATCTCTTACGTTTAGCAGTTATTCAAAATTCAGTAAAATTCATCCAGAATAAACTACTCTTCAGAGGCTATTCCCAGAAATATGAAGATATACATTTTACTTGTCAGGCAAATATGTTTAATATACGACACTTTAATCAAAATCGTTAGAGCCATTTTTGAGAAAATCAAAATTTTCGAAAAAAGTTCCATGTAAAGGGTAGTTGGGGGTGGGGGGATTTTTCTCAAAATCTTCGTGTCGCATTGGAAGATACTGAACTTAAATACCAAATTTGGTATTTTAGCTACTTTTCGTTTTTGAGTTATCGTGTTCAGACACACGGACACACACACACGGACCTTTTTCTGGAAATGCTTTTTTTGGATTCAGGGGGTCCTAAAACATGTATTTCTGGTGAAATCTCAACATCGAATTTTTGGGTGGAATGCAATACTTCTCTATTCCTATGTACATTGTACATACGGGGCTAGAGAAAGTAAAAAATGGTTAAGCAACTGTTTTACTTGCAGCACGTATGCTTTCTGAATCCATGTCAGTATCACAATTTCTTTTGTTTCTACAGCAACCAGGTTAGATGTGGGCATGTTAACTTACATCTAGTAAGAGCAATATCGGTAAGTAATAGAAATTAGTCATATTTTCCAAAAAAATATTAAACCCTCTTATATCAGATATCAATATTCCTATAATTATATGTGATAACATCCCAATGAATCCGATACAACTTTACTCTAGCCAGATCAATTAACCATATTGGATGAATACTAATTACCATAAACTTATGGTTAATATCCTTTCTTATTTACACTCAACGTTATTTCAATTATTTCCAGCTGCTTTCTAGTCATACAAGAAATAACAATCCTAGCTAACCTGCTACCCCAATGTCTTCATAAACTACTCTAAAGCAGTCAACAGCTTCTACAAGATGATCCTTATCTATTAGCTAGAGAATATACTAGGTAAATCAGGCCATGAACTACAAATAATCAAGTTGATTTCAGAAGCAAACTATGTGACAATACATGACGACATATATCTGTAATACAATGTCCCTAAATGAGACATACATTGCAAACTTTATAATCTATTTGGCCCATTTAACGTTTATCATACATGACTATATAACTTACATACTAATAACTAAAACTGAAAATAAAAAAAAAAAAAATTACAACAAAATATATAAATGCAAAACAATAATTTCCATTTATACCAAGTCAATTATTAGTCACTGGAATTAGTAACATAAAATAACTGGTAATCAGTTATTAACCTATATAACTATTTATAAAAGCAACAAAAACTATAGCCTACACTACTGGTATCCAGCAGAATCATTTTGTTAAATTTTCCCAAAAATCATAATTATAACAAATTTCTCTTCCCCTCTCTCAAATAAGGTGATAAAATCCATTATACGAGGTACGTCCAGAAAGTAAGTTCCGTTTGGTAATAAAATTAAATTGTGTACAGATACAGAATAATTATTTATTGTACAAAATTCTACAACTCTTAAACTATTGTTCCACATAACTGCCGAAATTTTGCAGGCATTTGTCATAGCATGGCACAAGTTTTTGTATACCTTCATAGAAGTTTGCTGCCTGTACCCAACGTGAGCAAAGTTTACGAAATTTCAGTTTTTCGGTAACAATTTCATGAATTAGTGATCGAGAGATTTGGGAAAATTCCATAGCGAGAGCACTAATTGTAAACTTGCAGTTTTCCTGGATCTTGTCATCAATCGCGTGAACCAGTTTTTCTGTAACCAAAGATGGACGCCCACTTCGTTCTTCATCGTGCACTTCACTATGTCCTTCTTCTCACCATTGAATCACTGATCGCATTATGTCCGTGAACTTCGCAAATTTGCCGATAAATTTCAATTGGTTTCACTTTCCTAGCATTCAGAAAACGAATCACAGATCTTATTTCACAAGCAGCAGGATTTTTAATCAACACCGACATTGTAAACAAGCACAACAAAACGTATGTGGCTGACAGCAATCTCAAAATGGCACACGTTTCTTCTTCTTGATACAGAGCGTCTACCGTGCATGTGAGGAACTGCGATCGCAGCGGAGACAAATTGAAACGAAAGTTATTTTCTGGACGTACCTCGTATAAAGTTCAATTACTTTAATACTATGCACCATTATTTTTGTATTAATTCTAGTTATACTTGTATATGCACAGTAGTACTTTGGCCTCTTACTCCAAAACTACAAATCAAAATTTAATTCCTGTTGTAACCTATAGAACATTTCCTTAATTCTATATTTATAAATTATACCTTTCATTTTATAACTCAATTCACTCTTTATCTCTCTTTCATATCTGTACTTATTCCAATGGAATGGACACTAGAAAATTTAATGAAAATGAACAGCTAAAAGCAATTAAAGAGGGACCATCTCACATGCAGCAGATCAACATTAGAAGTAGCATTACAGTTACAACCACCTGAAAAATTCAGTGCCACAGCTGGGATTTTAACATGGTTCTCCTGCTTTGAGTGTGATTCATCTAACCATTGAGCTACTGTGACAATATGCAGGTATGACATTCAATTATGCAACTGATTCATGTTTTTTACGCTGTCAACCAACTGGTATGTCTCAATTTCAGAGAACACCTACACCAGGACACATCATAAGTGCTTGGTATCCATAATATTTGCATAGTTATGCAAACTTCTGGGCAATTTTATTATTATAATACTGGTAATGTTATATTAATGCCCCACCAAGCGTATTCGTTTTACTGTTAGAGCCAATTGAAAAATTCAATACTACAGCTAAGATTTGAAAACGTTTCTCCCACTCTCTGTACGGTTGTTGTAACTATTGAGTTACTTATAAATGTAAAAAGAAGCTAGTAACAGTGAAATAACACAAATATTAATATAATTATTAATTGTAATTCAAATTAGGTTTGATACCAATTACCAAGATGCTTGTTTATATTCACTATTATAAATGTGAAAGTTTTTTTGTTACAAATTAATTCACAATATACTGTCGGATACAATGTGATTATAATGGCATTAGCCATGTTAAGGAGCTTGTTTTATTATGTTGATACTATAGGATGGGATACAAACAGCTGATGTCTTTTAAAACAATCGAAACACTATGTGATTGGTCAAACATATATTTCAGTAATATTGCAATACAGCCAAAGGCACGAAATTTCAGATGACATTGTTCAATGATGATTTTATTTCATATTTTTGTTAGGTTGGTAACACTTGACAGTTATGGTCTGACAGTGCATTACTTCTAGTTCAGTTCGTAGAGTGTTGGCCCCTGTACCAAAGCGTATTCATTCAGTGGAAACATTTATTAGAGCAAACTAAATTTGCACAGAACTTTCGAGTCATTTTCTAACCCACAGTATTCCTCAAAGGAGCATTGCGTCAATTGAAATGTCTCTGGAATTCCTGCTGAACAGCTATAGCTCACATTCTTCTGAACCTTTGCACATTACAAAACCACCTTGTTTTAATATTTAGTATTATTGTCTTCAGCCCTCACTGGAACTGAATATTCATTTTACAGATAATTTGGCTGAGAATACATCTATTTTTAATGAATTCAATTCTAAATACACTAATGTTGCTCGCATATTTATTGATGGTTCCAAACACAAGGAAAATGTTGGATGTGCATACATTGACTTAAAAAGGAATAAAAAGGGGTTATTCAAACTGAACCCCTTATCATCCATCTTTACAGCTGAACTTCTTGCAATACTTAAAGCCTTAGAATATGCAGTTTGTGAAAGAAGACACGATCTTAATTTTCTCAGATTCCAAACGCTCTTATAGCTCTTTAGTATGGCAAATCCTCTTGTATTTGTCATACTAAATATGATACAGAAATTAAAAACGAAGAGAAAATATACAGAATTAGTTTGGATTAAAGCTCACTCAGGAATAAATGCAAGTATAATTGCAGACAATTTAGCAAAATCTGTCTCGATATCTGGCCAATCGTATCCACATACATTTGCAAGTGATCTTATTCCCTTGGTTAAAAATAAAGTTAAGGAATCTTGGAACAACTGGTGGAAAAATTCAGCACAATTTAAAGGCAAACATTATTTTTAAATAAATTCTGATGTACCCAAAAAAACAGTGGTACGACCGTATGAAACCCCAAGGAAAATGATCACAACTATAGCCTGTTTAAAATTGTGTCATGGATGCTTTGCTAAACATCTCAATAGGATTAATATTAAGGATGCTCCTTTCTGCGATTGCGATGGACAGATATAGAAGATTGAGATTGCATATTCTTTGCATGCAAGAAACTATGGACAGCAATACAACATTTCCAGGATCAGATATTGAATTTAGGCATTCATCTTCCATGCAATGTGTTCAATTACTTTCAACTCAAAATGTTCGTGCATATACGGCTATGATAGCATTTTTAAACCATGTAAATATTAACATTTAAATGTAAATCTCTCCTGTGTAATGCACTGAAATATGTTTGAAGACTACATATAAGTGTTATTTGTAAATTTATTCTCAATTGTTAATTGTTATTGTCTTTGGCTGTATGGATAATATCTAAATGCCAATAAATTAAAAAAAAGGACAAAGCTCAACACAACTGAACTACACTGCCAGACCATGACCACAAATCACCAGTGAACCATGTCATCTGAAGTTTCCTGCAATTGTGTACATTGCAACATGACTATATATTTAATAAAGCACACAGTATTATGACTATGTCCTGCCGAACATGTGTATATAACTTGCTTCTTAAATCACAGCCGATTGTTGTCATCCATTTTTATATCTGCATTAGTGGACACATGTGCAGGCAGCAAGTTCTTTTGACATCACAGTTGTGATTGTTAAACCTATACTAGACAAATGTGCTGTCGAAAGGTTCTTTGGTACGTCACAGCCTTTGAGTTTGTGACACCTGTAGTGTTCTGCAAATCAGGAGCTATGATTGAAATCAAAGCAAATACTCATACACCTACAAGTGAAACAAAGAAAATGACAGTGGTTAGGACCCACTCTATGTAAACCTCAATCTTCTATTGAAAGACGAGCTCAAAGAGGAAAATGGGTAGACCAAGGATAACTTGGAGGATAGCGGAGAATGAATTGCAGGAAATGGGAAAGTTGGAATGATATAAAGAGAATGGGTAGAAATAGACCTGAATGGAAATGCTTCATTAAGAGGAACTATAGGACATGATGCAGTTTTCTGCATGTGTGACGGTTTCTGGAAACTTCCTGCCATATGACCAACTGGTATAGAAAAGGGGATGAAGGATGCCCAGAGTTCAATTTCCACTGGGAGTGCATAGTGATAAGCAGTCGGCTAAGTTTCAACAGAAAACTTTAGCAAGTTGTAGTAGTCGTCACAGCGAACATCAAAAGGAAACTAGAAGGCAGAATTGTTACGAAAGAATTGAAGAGTTATTTGTGGGCAAATTCTGGTTTTTATCAGTTTGTGGAAAATATAGAGTATTCTGATTGGTTTAAAAACTGCCCTATGATTATGTCCCACCTCTATAATTTGTGTCATTATTCTTTTTGCAATTATTAATGTTATGACTACCAATTACTCAAACCTATTAAAATGTGTGTATGTTCATGTGCAAAGTCTAAATACTAATACATGAGACAAAGCAATTATTCTAGCAATCATGAACCTACAAATAGGTGTATTAAACTATGAAAGGGAGATTAAGCACTTCAAATGCAAAATGTTGCATACTGCCATAGCCATGTTTTTGCTTTCTTGCCAGTTGGTTACCCCATGCTATATAGGTTCTTACTAATACTATCTTTCACTGGATGCAATGACTAGCCTAGAAATCTTACCTTAGTGTTAGTAGTGCTCTCTCTCAGATTCTTCATGATGCCACCAGTTTCAGATTTATAGCCACAGTGTCCAGGATAGACCAAACGTACCATATTCAAGTAGGAACGAGACTCTCCCATGTTCTCATGTCCCTGCATCTCACAATATACAACTCCTGCATCTTCACCTTCTGCTGTCACATGATGAACCTCTGTCGTAAATGCTGAATCCTGATGAGCACATAAAAAAAAATGTGATATGTTTCATTCACATGACTTTCTCTACATCTCTGTAACAAATTATTGTTAATAGGCTTTATTCTTCTATCTACTTTATGCTAATCGTGATAAACAAAGCAGTATTATTACTTAATTCCTTATAAGTAGAAGAGAAATAAAGGATACCCTAGACTAACCCAACAGTGAAATGTTTTAAAATGTGATTGCTCTGGGATTGAAATCCATTTCCTTACGTGGCCAGGTGTTGACAAGTTCCCGTATGAAAAATGTTTAAGTATTTTAACACTGAAACCAATATCAAGGAATATTTAAAAATGGTCATTCCACGAAAAAAATGTATATACAAATTCTGTGTTTTAATGAGGTCAATATTTCTGCATAGTAACTTTTTGTCTATCTCTTATAGTTTAACCAGTTATGCAAAATTCATCCAGAATAAAGATGTCTTCAGATGCTATTCCCAGAAAACTCGAGATATAGATTTTATTTGTGATGTAAATATCTTTAATATAACATATTTTAATCAAAATTGCTAGTAATTTTTAAGAAAATCAAAGATGTTCCATGTAAAGGGTAGTTGGGAGTGGGTGTGAGGGAACAGTCTTGAAAATCTTTGTGCCACTTCCTTGGAAGATACTGAACCTAATGCCAAGTTTGGTATTTAAGGGACTTTTCGTTTTTTAAACTATGCTACACCGAAACAAGTCTCGAACCACTGGCCATCCCTCCCCTTCACCGCTAAGCTTTACCTTTGCTTCCAACATGACTCATTCAGTGGCAAGTGTGGCTTCATCAGGACACCTGTTTCATGGACTGGCAGAGAGAGCTTTTTGTAAGTTACAAAGACAGGAAAGTTTGCTGTTTAACATGCAGATTTCGAGTTGCAAATATAGTGTGTTACAATATTAAATGTCACATGATCAGAAGCATAAAGCAAACTTTGGTAATCTTATAGGTATTTAGTTACAATTTCAAAAGGTACTTTCCGAATACAATATAATTCCAATTATTTGTGTGTGGATTATCCATGCATCTCCCCACCCCCCCAGCACAACAAAAAAATGATATATTATAATTGTTTTTCTTTAGGAAACAGCAATAGAGAAGCCACCATTGTCAATACGTGCCATTTCAATTGTTTAAACAATCCCCGCATGACAACAGACTACCATTTCCATTGTTATCAGCCTGTCTGTTCCTGAAAATTAAAAACAAGCTTTTCTGATGTTAATCAGCATTTTAGTATCAAAAAGGCAAGTTAAAAGAAATTTGTAAAAGAGATGGCAGAGAAATGGGGGGGAAAAAAAGTGTTGACATTAAAACAAAAATTAGAATTAATTGAAAGATTTGAGGAAGAAACAGTTGCAAAACTAAGTGCTGATTATGAGATTGGAATGCAGACTGTTCAGGACATTAAAAATAATAAGCAGAAAATACAGGATTTTATCAGGAGCTGTGATTGTAATTCTCGATCATCTGCTCAAAAGAGTATGAAGAGATCTACATACTGATCTTTTATAATGGTTCAGTCAAAACCGAGCAGATGGTGTGTGTGCTAAAAGGCTAAATTTTTACATGAAGTTCTAAGGTTAGAGGGAAAAATTAATGCCTCATCTGGTTGGCTAATCAGATTCAAGCAACGTCACAGGATTTGCCAACTTACAGCAAGAAAAGTTAGAAACGTTGTGCAAAAAATTGGCAACTCATCTTAGAAGCAGACCAACATTACAGACATTTTAAGAAATAAACAGGCCTACAATACCTATGCACAGTAGAATAAACTTTTGAACAAAGAATACATGTTGAAAAAAGCTTTTAAATGTAATTTCCTATTTACATTTATGTATGCTGTGCCTTAAAAGCATTTTACAGGTTTCTCGATTATTCGTGCTTCTTCTCCCCCACATTACCCTGGATAATCTGTACAAATACTGTTCTTGTATTTGTAATTTGTAAACATATAAAAGGGATTACATAATTCTACTTTTTAGGGGTTTACTTTACTATTAGTTTATTAGGTTCAGAAATTTGGAACCGGACTTATCTAAAAAGTTAAGTACATATTAGACTGATGTGATTTAATACACAATTATATTTAATTTTATGAATACTATATCTTTAGTATGTTTTAAATTATTTCTCTAAGGGTTGGAGAGAGAATGTAAGCTTAACAAACTGAAATTGAACTCATAATGCACCCCAGAGTGAAACTCTCCAGAGAGAAGATATTATGCAGAAGCTATAAAATATTGAGTTTAAAATCTGTTGATCAAATAGTTTTAAAATATTTGTAAGGCTAAATAGCAATGAAACTTTACTGCTTTATTTTTTGTGAAAAAGAAACAATTTAGTATGGTAATCTGAAGGCGGCATAATAAAATATGCATAAAATAAAGGAATGTTATAAACTTGAAGATTATGTATATATATATATAATTGCCTATAATAATTAATGTATGCAAAATATATTTAATATGAATAACCAGCATAGAAATTATTATTTCTGTGTATGAAGCCACCTCTGTACTTGTATCAAAACAATTTTTGTCACTCGACAAGAGAATGTGAGATGTAAGGCATGTTCAATTGCTATCTCTCCTCTCGTCCCCATGCCTGATCCAAAAATATTAATTCAGGTAAACATTACCTGAAATGGTCTTATAAGTAGAAGGAAAATAAGGAAATACCCAGGCTAAAGGAATAGTCAAATCTTTAAAAAGCTGTCACTATGTGATTAACACTGAAATTTAGCCCTTTTTCCACTAGGGGCAGGAGTAAAACAAGAGATATGAAAAGGATAAGGACTTCCCATCTGAGAAAAGTTTTACATTTTCAAAACTGAAATCAACAACAGGGAAAATTCCGATTCCGAGGTAGAGTTTTTCGAACTTTCAATAAATGGAGTGTAAGCTGCTTTATGCAGATTTTTTCAAACTCATATTTGATACTTGTTGTAAATTTAAAATGAAATATTAATACAGAAGAAAGACTATTTTCTTACTTGTTGAGAAATCTTTGAATACCATACTTTTAGATTGTCCCAATACTTTTTGGTAGATTTGATTGATGTACTGTAAATAACTCAAATTAGGTGTAAAAACCCTGGGTTTCTTGGCCCTTCAACTAAAGAAACACCTGGGCTTCAATGTGTTAATTCATAAGGATATTTTACAATCCAAATCCCAAGCTTTAAAGATACATTTGTATTTTTTACAAGAATGTTTTTTTTATGAAAAATCAGGCATTGTTAGAGTCCAGATGATATATGCCATTTTACTTACTGTTAGAGTGGGATAGAGGATATGATCTAAGTATATTGGTAGCAGTGTAAGGAAACCTTCACTCCCAGCAGTTGTCATCGTATAGCATGTGTGGTCAGTATCTGCAAACATATCCAAACAATATTATGTAATATACAAATAAATGTAGCTCTTTTTTTTTTTTTTTTTTTACACAAAAAATTACCGCAAAATTGAAGCTGAAATTTGTAGCTTACCTGTCCAAGCATTTGTTCCAGAAGCAAGACATCTATTAGCCAAAAGGTCGAGAACACCTTTGTAAGGATAATCCTCGCTTCCCAAGAACACAAGATGTTCCAATGTGTGGGGCAAGCCATCATCATCATGAGCTTCTGTTGCTATAATAAATGTAGCAAAAAATTTTTTAGAAAATGATCTGCACTTTATTATACAGGGTCTTCAGCATTAAACCTGATGGCCTGTATGTCAGAGCCAACATTGGCTGACTTCCCCACAACAACAACATTCTTTCTGTCCATTTACCATTACTCATTAACGTCAGTAGCCCACTTTCATTTGCAAAGATGGGAAGGCAGTTTTCTTTAGAACCGGCATGACTAAATGCTTGTTTTTCATTACGAATAAATTCTCATACTGTCAACGTTGCAATGCTATTACAATGGTTTTAACCAAATTAAGGAGCTTGTGTTATTGTGTTAATATTACAACAATTGTCATTATTTTTTGCAATTATGTTATGACCACTACTACCAAACCTATGAAAATAGGTTAAATCAATACCAATTGACCATAATGGCTGGCTATACTATGAATCCTGGGACTTAAAAGTACTTACAGCATTGTAAGTCACCATTGAGGTATGTCATCTCAAAATAATTTGATATCACCTTGTGGTTTACCGGGAAACATGCAAGTCAGCTGAGAAATTCAATGCTATGCCAGTATGTTGCTATGGTAGCTCAGTGGTAGAGCAACCGGCTAGAGACTGGGAGATCCATGGTTCAAATCCTTAATATGGCATTGAATTTTTCAGTCTGACACTACCTATCCTAAGAAAAGGTGTTTATATATAATAAAATATAGTCACTGCTGTCTAATATTAAATCATTATACGCATTGATTTTAAATTCAATTAATTGTTAAGTTGTAGTGTGATTTTAAGTGCAATAGTGAATCATAAAAGAGATGCAGAGCAAACAGGCAATTACTGCAATCTAGGTTAGTAGCATTTGGGCCCAAATGCAGTTGTGTCACAGCTGTGATTCATGTTACTGTATAGCCCAACAATGTTTGATGTGTTGCACAAAACATCTTAATTATCCAGTAACTTGAGTGTGAGCGGTGTGCTCTTGATGGAGAATGCTTAAGAACTGTAAGTATACATTTAAAATAAAATTAATTAGTTAAGGAATCATAACGAACCATGCAAGTAGCAATGCAGCATTTACAAGATTCCTAGAGCATGTGCCCTGTATTCAAAGATAAAAACGCTATACACAATGAAGGAATACATACTTCACACCCTTCTCTCTGCATCTGATAAATTAACTTATTGTTAATTTTGAGAAACAGTTCTTTGGATTATGCTTCGGAAGTGCTTGGTTCTTGAGTAATTAATGTTTAAAGGTTTCTAATTTCTTGGACTTTTGAGTTGGTAAATAGCCGTGTACTGTAAAAGAAATCAGTCATGCGTCATTTGTGTACATCTGAGTGAATGTAAGCTGAGTTATTTTAGGTGTATTGAGTTTACTCCTCAGAGTAAATTGTTGTGCTGTTCACTTGGCAGTGAGGGTGTTCAAGTGTAAAACCAAACCAAAGGAAAGCATCTGCGCATTTTTTAAAGCAGCTGCTGCATTGCATCTGCCAAAATATTAAGATAAGCTTAAGTTTAATGAACTTTATTTCTTCTAGGTGTTTTTGAAAAACAGGTATAAGCCAAGCCGAGGCTGTCGGGTCATATTGAGCCACAGCAAACAACAGAGTCCAAAGGTTTCTAGATTTTGTCAAGGCGAGGTTAGGTTTAATGTGTAAATAAACAGGATAGAGAAAGGGGGTTTCTGAAAACTATATTGGGTAAACTGCTTTACTTGTCACACAATAACCACAGCTTAATGTGGAGGGACCAATGCCAAAAGAGGCAGGTTGCAAATGTAGAATAAAAACAAAGTGAAGATGGATCAGGCCATCTAAAACCCCAATATCTGCACTGTAGTAAAGCAGAAACTCAACTATTTCCAAGTCTGTTATAAAAAAAAAAAAAAAAAAAAATAATAATAATATGCAAATTAGGGTTTTTTGGAGAAATAAGATCTGAAATATATTCTGCAGTCAAAATAAACCTTTACTGTAATTTCCTCATTAATTTTACTAAATTTCTTCTTAATTGACGATTTTGCACAGCAAGAATCAACATTTCTTGAGCGCTGTGAGGAAGGATAACAGCAATAAAAGTGTAGTGTGTCTGTCTCACATTCAACAGGTTGCGAGTTCGAATCTCATTTAGAGTAAGTTAGCTAAATACATAATGTTTTTTTTTTTTTGGGGGGGGGGGGGTTTCCCTATTCTTGAGAAGACAAATATCGATAAATTTAAGCTTCATGGACCTCAAGATCATTTGAGCATCATTCCACCTATTTCATAGTCCAATATGAGCAGCCAGGTTAGAAAACATTAAACTACAACATAAATGAATAAAATAAGTAATAATTCCAACTGATCAAAGAAATAAAGCTATTTGAGCTTGGCTTACATAAATTAGTTTTGTATTAATTATATGTCTGACAGTCTGTGGACAATCGCTATTTTTAGATGCAAATTTTTCCTTTATTCCTCTTGATTCTGCAGTGTCAAATTCAATAGGGGATGTATTACATATTCCATGCAACAGGAAAGTACAACTGATATGTGCTTCATTGAAATTAGTAGTTGCACTGCAAAGTTGCGAGATAATTTCTACACTTAAAACACGGGAAACTTCATTAAAGTCCCACATACTTATATAATTTTAAACTATTCCCTATTAAACACTATTATTTTTACTGCGTATCATTTATACTATTGCTGCTAAAAGATAATGCAACATCGGTAGGTATATACAGACAGATCCTTTTATGGCTTGATATTTGAAGAGGTGGTACGAGATCACAATGGTATTTATTTACTTGGAGTGGACACATCTTCGCGGATGTCAGTCTAAAATACCTGCAGTTTGTCAGTAAGGATAGTATAACGTTTCAAATAAAGTCTTAAGTTATTTCAAAATGAATGCTTTTATTAGTTTCATTTATATTTATTGTGGAACATTCTCCATTACTTACCGAGACAAAAGTATCCATTAACTACAGGTCCCTCAACTTCAGCTATAACGACAGTTAAACCTGTTAAGCTAGATTTATATTTGTGAACTGGAACCAAATCATTAGCCTTTAAAGAACATATTAAATCAAAATTCCCAGCCAAACTTCTTGCCGGAGAAGAGTCAACAGGAGCCATGTTATACGACTATTTAACTAAATTTTGCAGTAACTACTAAAGTGATACGCGCTGAACAAGACAGAAGACAACACACCGGTTCCAGTCAGTGTTGCCAACACCCACTGGCAAAAAGTATTTGCTGGATGATGTTTGCGTGTTAGCTACAGCTGGTTCGAAAAATGGCAGGCATGTTTAAACTTTAAATCATTGAAAACCATAGGCCTAAGGATGTCTGGTATAAATACATTAGAAAGATGTGTCATATTATATCGTAATGTTAATCCGAGTGAAAACGATTTAGGAAAATAAACAACAGTTGATTATAACTTACATAATGAAATATTAATTATAATCATCAACGCTGCCATTTCTTTTGAATAGCCCTTAGGTTGTTTCGTCTGTGACCCGAATTCAGGAGGTCATAGATTCGATCCCCGCAATTGGTCTACCTGGCCTATGGGGTTTTTCGGTGTCGCCAAGAGATTGCTGGGTAAGTTTCTTTCATCCCCCGAAGATAGACAAAAGCCAAGAGATAACTCAACCAGCAAAGACAACTCACAATGTAAGTAAATGGCAGAGGAAAAGTAGAAAGTGTATAAATCTAGAAGCACCATGGAGTACCCTGAAATGTCTTCCGAAGGTGAACGTCCTAGCCATCCACAACCTATACCATATCAGCAGGATTAGCCTAAGGCTTCAAGATAGTGCTGCATTGAAAAACAAAGTATATATATTATAATAGAATACATAATAAGTAGTAAAACTTTTGTTGCGGAGATAAGGCAGGCAGAGTAGTCTTCATATGCTTTAACATCTCCCGGTTTTCATCGACTCCGTCAGCAATTCAGGTGAGCGAAGAAACTGAACTTCCAAATCAAATGTACACCTTTCTTAATTAAAACCTAGAAAATATTCTTGTAATAGAGATAGAATTTTGTACAGAGATCTCTACTTAATTTATATCGAAAGTAATGATAAAAATATTGGACAATTCATTCAATTATTTCCAAATGCAAAGCAGGAGGTAGTTGATGTAGCTTCAACTGGTAGAAATATAATAAAGGTAAAGATATAATCCGCTAATCAGGTCAGTCGTTTTATAACTGAGCAGCTCTTTAGAATGAAAAATCTAGATGCATATTTGCTCAAGCATTCGTTCAGAAACAGCGCATTATACAGGGTTATTACAAAAGAAATAGACAACTTCAACTGCCTGTAAAACAAAAACTATTAGAAATAGCAACCTAATTATTTTGGAGGTATGTTAAGAAACTCTCAAAGTTTCGTTTGTTACTATTGGTAACGCTGTAGTGTTTTGTTTGTTGTTGCAGAAGCTGACATGGCGGAAAATCCTATGGAAAAGGCATATTGCATATTGGAATTTGCTAGAACGCAATCAGCAACTGTTGTCCGACATTTTAGAACATGTTACCACAAAAATGAAATGATGCGCTCACAAAAACCAGCATCGTCTTCATCATTCGCAACATGTCGATGCAAAAGTCACGCCGTTTGACCTTATCTTCTTCACTCAGAAACTGCAACATCTATAATCTGTAAGGCATCATGTGCAGTCGCTTCCGCAAGATTTTCCATACAGTTTGCTGTGGAATTTGTAATTGCATGCTTGCCCTAGATGTCGATTTCTGTGGGCTTCTTATGTAGGCAGAACGAATACGTTCAACGTTTTCTTCCGAAACTCTTCCGTCTTCCCGAGCTCTTCCCTTTGCACAAACATCCCGCTGTCTCGAATTTTCTATACCAGTCGTAGATTGACTGTCTAGTCGGTGGCGTTTTGTGGTAACGTGTTCTAAAATGTCGTTGGACAACAGTTGCTGATTGCGTTCTAGCAAATTCCAACACGCAATATGCCTTTTCCACAGGATTTTCCGCCATTTCAGCTTCTGCAACAACAAACAAAACACTACAGCGTTACCAATAGTAACAAACAAAACTTTGAGAGTTTCTCAACATACCTCCAAAATAATTAGGTTGCTATCTCTAATAGTTTTTGTTTTACAGGCAGTTGAAGTTGTCTATTTCTTTTGTAGTAACCCTGTACATCTGTAGACGTAACTGAAATTCTAGAAATAGCAGCGAAACAATTTTTCTTGTTTCCATGTGCCAAAATTTTTTGAGAGTTCTCGTGGGCATGTTCGTGGAATTTCATTCTTGCCGTCGGCTTCTCAGGTCTCCTGTTTTGGTGCTTGCTTCTTATTGGTCCTGGGTCATTCCCTCTGCCTTGAAGGTTCTCTGTGGGGGTGAGAGACAAAGGCGGGCAGTGTTAGTATCGTCTAGGAGTAATGTGGCCTGATGTCTGTCGTGTCGGTTCCCAGGACTGTGAATTGACTGCATAAAATTCTTGGAAGGTAAGTGACACTACTTGACACATATTCATTTAAATTAAATTAAATTACTGCAGGCTTTCCTTTCTTTCATTGAATCATAGGTAATTATAGAGAACTTGGGCCCCTCTAGAAATTAAACAAATTGTGGTTTGACTATAAGTTTGGTTTATACTTGTTACGTTTTCACCAATTTTTTTATCGGAAAAGCTCCGCAATTAAGTTAAACGCTAATTTATTACGTACGCGTAGCGATCCTTTTTTGTGAATATTTATGAAGTATGCTGCCTAGAAGGAGTAGAGTATAAATAAAGAAGGCTTGTAGTACTTTTGCAATGTAAATATATAATAATACTACACACTAAAGTGCCTAAAACCTGAGTTTCATTGTCGGCGGCAGGTGAACAGTGTTGTGGAATGCAACACCGGCATATGTCGCTAGACGCTGTGCTGATGTGTGACAAGTATGTTTCACATAGATACAGCTGTTCAGTGAATTTTATTGTGCAGAACTTCGGCCACTCTAAAATCGAATGAAACTAAGTGCGATTGATTGACTTTGTATTTATGATGACAATTACAAAGCCTGTGGATTTCAAATTTAGCGCGAGGTTAGGTTCCAATCCGTTTAGGTTAGTGTGTGTATATAAATTGATGTTTCTAATTTTATATCGTGGTAGTACCTCATTATCGATATTTCCAACAAATCCTAATAAACCCTGACAAATAAAATGTATATCTTGAATTTTCTGGGAATAGCCTCTGAAGACTACTTTATTCTGGATGAATTTTACGGAATTTTGCATAACTGCTAAACCGTAAGAGATGGACAAAAACTTACCACACAAAGAATGTAGACCAGGTTAAAATACACAATTTTGTAATATACGTTTATTTTTTTCGTGGAGTTTATCGTTTTTAGATATTGCTTGTTTGCGGTTTCAGATATGAAAAACTTATACTTTTCTCATACAGGAATTTGCCAATTCCTGTCCATACAAACAAAGGAACTTGAATCACATAGCAATCCGCTTTTGACTATCAGTTTGACCTATGGTACTCCCTTATTTCGCTTCTACTTACAAGGAAGCAAGTGATAAGACTATTTCTGCTAACTTTTTCTCAATTAGCATGAAGTAAATAGAAGCATAAGCTTTTTAACAATAATTTGTTGCAGAGAAGTAGAGAAAGTCATGTGAATGGAACACATCATATTTTTTAAAATTACCCTTTGCATAATGTTATGGGATTCAGTCTTTTTCATGGGTAAAGCTTTACTTACTTATACTTAGTTTTCCTTTTATTTAGTTATTCTTGGTCTTGACAAAGGGGCTATTTCCTTTTTGTGTAAGTTTTGAATATAAAGTTGAGAAAATTCTTTTCATATTGGAACTTCTGGCTATTCTGCCACGTATCATTGTTGCTTCGAGCTAGAATGGAAGTCAGGGTTCTTAATTATTTCTGTAAATCCTGTATAGAGTATTGACTCTTTTATTGGGGTTGCATTTTCCATTGTTATTGCCAGGAATTAAACCAATGTAAAGCAAATAATATACAAATATTCATAGTTGGAATTGTATGTACATTTATCAGAGTTAAAGTATCTTGCTCAGATTAGGGTTTTCAGTATTTTGTCTGATATTTGGATGTTGATATTTTCATATTTGGATGGAACATTCTATTTTGAATATGGATTAGTTCCTTCCTTAGTAATGAACTTGTAGATGGCAAGCATTACCTTTTCGTTAAAGAGAAATTATTATTGTTGCTCATTGGTTGTGATATTCTGCAGCTAAACCTTTATGAATTTTTCCAAACAAAATAAATGAATTTTGGTGCCAACGACTGGTAGTTTATTTAACTATGCCTTTTCGTTCGGTTCTCTTCCTTTTCCCTCAGATACATAGGTTTTTGCTCTTTACCTACCACCCTTGTGAAATTATTTTGAAGTTTTCAAAATACTTTTCCGACTGCACTGAGTGGGCAACGGGCGTGTGGCGGAGTAGCAGAATGTGAGATCAGCTTTATTAATATGAAGCGCTTCAGAAAAGTCACTGATGGGCAGACTCGCACTATTAAACTACAAATATGGCCATTGACCTTTGGTTCACAGCTTCTTCCCAAGTATGTGAGGATTCGTGGTTTGAAATGTCAAGTACTTACATATAATTTACGGCATTGCTTTAATAAATATAAGTAATGCAGAGTAAGATACACCCCGCTAAATGCAGCGCAAATTGTACTTCAAATGTTATTTATATTCATTGTAAGGAACCGCATTTTGTCACTGGTAGATTCTGCAGTTTTTTTTTTTCACTGCCAGAAAATGTAACATCTACTTTGTTCAATATGGCCAATTAAGAAACTCTGGTAGCAGTAGATAATTCAAAGTGTGCTCAAGCAGTTTCGATGGGGAAAAAGTACTAGTTCCCACGTCGTTCATGGTTTGAAGCTCTCCATTGGGGACCATTGTTTATTTCCTCCTTCGCCCAAGGGTAAAGTGAATTATAATGACTTGTTAATTTGGCATTAGAAACTGGTCAGCAATAGATCTGGCAATGTGCTCTCCGATGTTGACTACATCGACTCAGTGGTCCTTTCATGAGGATTACATTATCAAATTCAGATTGAACTGGATACCTCTTTCATTAATAATTGGGCAATTAGAACCAGTGGAAACTGGAATTTGCGGAAAGAAAATTGAAAGATTATAAACGTGCAATACTAGAGAACTTAGAAATTCATTAGACCAAATCTCTCAGTCGAAGCTACTTTCAATAAGAGTAATTGAAAAATCAACTACTGAACGATCTAAGGAAAACATGTCATCTACATTATGGTGCGCATATAACTGCTCCAGAATAACAGCAGAACGAAAACAAACCTTAAGCTTTTAGCGACACCATCTGTCTGTAGAAACATATATCCAAAAAAAATAAGAACTGAAGCTTTCCTGGCGACGTGTTAATTCAAAATCTTCTCGGGCTTCTAGCCAGGTAAAAACTTGGCTTGACACCAACGTTTCGAAGAAGTGCATCTTCCTCGTCTTCAGTTCACCCTGAAGACGAGGAAGATGCACTTCTTCGAAACGTTGGTGTCAAGCCAAGTTTTTACCTGGCTAGAAGCTCGAGAAGATTTTGAATGAATATATCCAAAAGTTTCTAAAAATCAACGTTGGATTAAATATTTTGATTCATTAAATATTTGAAGTAGTATATATGGCACAAGTTGAAGTGTCTTCGTTACACACTCAGTGTGTTTGTGCTCGTGTTAAAGAGATGCATTGCCTTGGGCAAGTTAGCTCCTACAACTCCTACAGAACCAAAGCAACTTTCTGTTTAGTCATTAGAGGATTTCAGTGCTTACACCTAACATTCGAGGGACTTTCTTCGGCTTTAAGTAAAGCATCGGATACTTCACCTGGGGATGATAAAATATATTTAGTGCTTTGCAATATGCCAAAAAATGTTAACCAGTTCTTGTTGCATGTCTGCAACAAGTTCGGTGTAAGCAGGAACTACCGGAGGATTGGCAACTAAAATAATAATAAATTCAGTTGTAAAACATAGAAAAGGCCACCTTTCAGCTTCTTCTTACAGACCAATTCCGTGTGGTTAAGGTATTGGAGAGAATTTTGAAAACTCGCTTTGAACGGTGCTCAGAAAGTAGAGGAATTTTACCAGAATATCAATATGAGTTTCGACAGGGACATGGACAGCATTGGCAGTACACATACAAAGAAGCAGTATGTGGCTGGGAACATTTTTGGATGTTCAAAGAGTATTTGATCATTTAGTGATACGGATATTATTATAGAAACTTGCTAATTTTCATAATGGAAATTTTACTTATTGTTTCAAAGAAAACTTTCACGAGTACCTACACAGAATGAATAGCAATTAGTAACAGATATAATGGGAAGAATTACATCAGAAATTAGTTTGCTTCAATATCCAGGTAATATTTGACTTTATTTCACCGGAAGAAGTATTCTAAAATTACAAGAGTTACTGAGTAAAAGATTTCGCTGTATGATCTGTTTCTGGAGATTGGCTTAAATTTCTTAACAAAAAATCTTTTATAGTAATTTCTTCTTGATATCTTTCAGTTCTTACTGCAGTTATAAAAATAGGGAAATATATATTACCCTTGAAATTTCAAATAAAGCCATAGTTGTGGATAGCAAACTAACATGGATACCTCATATTTCCGAACAGTTGTGCAGGTTAGGATGTTCTTACACTCTAGCGGTATCGCAATTCGGTCTGGAGCTTGCCCGTCCGTTTTCTTCTAATTATTGTATCGATCACTTATACGCTCACGTAGCTTCTTTTATGGCAACGGCAGCTATCGTTTTTTCTTTAAACTAGACAGATTGAAATTTCGTTGCATTCATATATGTATTGGAGCTGTACACTCAACTCCCACTAATGTCTTATTAATAGAAGCAACTGGAACTTTGAAGAGTCAATTATTAAAAATTTAGATAGTAATTATGAGAGCAGCAGCAGTTTTAATCGTAACAGTGACGATTTGAGCAACATGTGTTCATTTAGGTAGTGAGACTGAGAGCAGAAATAAAATATTTCATCATGGAATTAACAACATTACGGTGGCAGCAGTAGCGTGTTTTTTCTTCCAACTACTGCTTCCGTACGCGAAACTAGTCACCAAACGAAACTCCTCGTTAACGCAGGTAATGCACCAGATATATATGGAGTGTTAACGTTGTTTATGTAATATCTCTATCTCCAGTTGACCGCAGGTTACATGGGGTCCCAAGTTCCCAGCCTTAGTTATAGGACAGTTGACAACCAGTAGGGGAGAATGCGAGTGCAGCTGGCTCAAAAGGAAACCTACTGTACCCACGACTAATAAATATCATAAATCCATCTGCACACACCAGAAAATGCAGCTCAGTTTTTACTTTCTCTACACGTACTATGTACACAGTGTATAGAGAAGGTATTATAATGCTCCCAAAATTGACACCGAGATTTCACCGGAAATACATGTTTTAGGAACCCCTGAATCCCCCCCCCCCAAAAGGCATTTTTAGAACAATTTCCGTGTGTGTGTATATGTGTATGTTTGTCTCTGGGCAGCATAACTCAAAAACGAAAAGTCCGCTAAATACTAAACTTGGCATTTAAGTTAAGTATCTTCCAGAAATGCGACACGAAGATCTTGAGAAAAGTCCTCTCACCCTAAACTACCCTTTACATGGAAAACATTCAAACATTTTGATTTTCTGAAAAATGGCTCTAACGATTTTGATTAAAATACCGTATATTAAAGATATTTATATAACAACTAAAATGTGTATCTTGAATTTTCTGGGAATAGCCTCTAAAGACCTCTTTATTCTGAATGAATTTTGCTCAATTTTGCGTAACTGGTAAACCGTAAGTAATAGACAAAAACTTATTACACAAAAAATGTAGATCACGTTAAAACACACAATTTATATTATATACATTTTTCGTGGAGTTAATAGTTTTTGAGATATTCCTTATTTTTAGTTTCAGCTTTAAAAACTTATACTTTTCTCATACAGGAATTTGTCAACTCCTGTCCATACAAACAAAGGAACTTCAGCCACATAGCAAACAGCTTTTGACTATAACTTTAACCTATGGTATTCCTTTATTTTGTTCCTACTTACAAGGAAGCAAGTAATAAAACTATTTCTGCTAACTTTTTCTCGATTAGAATGAAGTAACTTGAAGCAAAAGCTTTTTAACAATTTGGTACAGCGATGTAGAGAGTCATGTGAATGGAACACATCAGATGTTTTTCTTTCTTGCTGCAGCATTCTGTATCAGGCCTGAATCGCACAACAATTGCAATGCATTTAATATCATTTAGGTTGTTTAGCGAGCTTCAGTAGTGTTGAATATATCACTTAAAACTACTTAAGAAATGAATGAAATTGTAGGATTTTAGACCAAAACCCGCATGTATGATTTTGTTTTAAAAAATGTTTAGTTCTTGTTTTATCACAAAATAATGTTATTTACCATGTTCTACCATTCTAAAACTCCAAAAGACAATCTTTGCCACCCGGCAAGGCACGCCAATTCTCTGCAACCCACAGATAACTAGAGCAACACGGGCTGAAAACTATGTTACGCCTTTGATTGTATTTTCTCCCACCTACATTTTAAATTTAATTATTACGTACATGCTAAAAATCTAAGTTTATAATGAAATCTGCTTCAAAATGTTATATATACGTATATACTTATCCGGCTTAAAAGTGCAAGTCGTTTGGGACGGATGGTACTGCTCTCTGCCGTTAAGAGCGCTTCCAGGACCGGAAATATGCTTTTGGTGTAGGTGGGTGCTCTATCTCGCCTGTGGTTTAGAATGGGGTGGATCCAGGTTAAACAATCGGCGGTGGGCATACCTGGATGATAACATGGCAGGTAAATATTTTGACTATCAATAGACAGTAATAAGACCATTCCCCTAATTCTTATCTCGATCAGTATGGAGCATAAAGAACAATATTTTGTAAGAAGTTTATTTTTAAAGAGTAGACTAAGTGATGTAAATGGAAAACATTGGATTTTTACTTTCTCTACACCAACTATGAACATAGTTATGGAGAAGGTATTATATTGCATCCAAAAATTCGATACCGATATTTCCGGAAATTCATGTTTTGGGACATCCTGAATAAAATAAATCTAGAAAAAGGTCTATGTGTGTCTGGATAGCATAGCTCAAAATCGAAAAGTCTTGGTGTTTTAAGTTCAATATCGTCCAAGGATACGACACGAAAGTTTTCAAGAAAATCCCTCTACCCCAACTACCCTTAACAAAGAAAACTTATCGATTCTTTTTATAAAAAATGGCTCTAACGATTTTAATTAAACATATGAATGACATGAAAAATAATATGTATATCTTGAACTTTCTGGGAATATCCTCTGAAGACATCTTTATTCTGAATGTATTTTGCGGAATTTTGCGTAACGATAAACCGTAAGAGATAGACGAAAACTTATTACACATAAATGTAGAACTCGTTAAAATACACACTTTATGTTATATGCATTTATTTCCTGGATTTGACTATTTTTAAGATATTCCCTATTATCATTTCAGTTTTAAAATACTTGATAGTTTTCTCATACGGGAACTTTCAACACCTCACCATGCAAAGAATCGGATTTCTATACCATAGTAACCACATTTTAAAGTATTTGACTAACGGTTTAACCTCGTGTATTCCCTTATTTCCATTCTACTTATAAGGAACTAAGGAATAAAACCGTTTCTGCTAATGCTTATCTCGATTACCATGAAGTAGATAGAAGAATAATTTGTTACAGAGAGGTAGAGAAAGTCATGCGAATGGAGCACATCAGATTTTTATTTTCTCTACACTTGCATAGATAAGGTATTGTAATGCACCCAAAACTTCGATACGGGGAATACATGTTTTGGGTCCCCTGAATCCAAAAAAAAAAAAAAATGTGTGTGTGTAATGCGCGCGCGCGCGTGTGTGTGTGTGTGCGTCTGAACAGCATAGCTCAAAAACGAAAAGTCCGTTAAATACCAAACTTGGTATTTAAGTTCAGTATCTTCCAAGGATGCAACAGGATTATTTTCAAGAAAATCCTCCCCAACTACCCTTTACATTGAAACATTTTGGAAAATTTTGATTTTCTCAAAACTGATTTTGATTAAAATATCTTATATTAAAGATATTTACCTGACAAATAAAATGTATATCTTGAATTTTCTGGGAATGCCTCTGAAGACTGCTTTATTCTGCATGCATTTTACGGAATTTTGTATAACTGGAAAACCGTAAGAGATAGACAAAAACTTAACAGAAAATGTAGAGAACGTTAAAAACACACCATTTGTGTTATACATATTTTTGTCATGGAGAGGGTTGTTTATGAAAATTCCTTATTATTGGTTTCAGCTTTAAAATACTTATACTTTTTTCATACGGGAACTTGTCAACATGCAAAAAATCTGATTTCTACACTATAGTGACCACATTTTAAAGCATTTGACTTTCGGTTTAGCCTAGCGTATCCTCTTTTTTCCCTTCTACGTATAAGGAAGTAAGTAACAAAACACTTTGTTTATCTCGATTAGCATGAAGGGGATAGAAGAATAAGCTTATTAACACTAATTTGTTACAGAGATGTAGACAAAATCATGTGACTGTGACGCATAACATTTTTTAATATATTATTTATGTATGAATGACGGTTAATACAATTTAACAATGTTCAACATTTCTAATGTTAATAATGAGTGCAATATGCATTAGTGGGTTGGTTGTCTTCATATCCAAGGACGTGAGCAACACTCAAAGATACATATATTATTATTACCGGTTTTGTATTATCAAGTCTGCATGTAACCTCTTTATTTATATCTCACTATAAGGTATACACAACAAATTTCATCGAGTTATGATAGCCTGCCCGCAATATGAATGCATTTAGGCCAGCAGGACCTTAAATGTGTTCCATTCACATGATTTTTCTCTATCCGTTCTGCAAACAAACTTTTTATAAAAGATTATTCTTTTATGTCATTCAAGCCAAGTGAGATAAACATTCACTGAAATTGTTTTATTACTTAATTCCTTATACGTAGAAAAGGTAGGAAATGTAGTAGCCAACATTAAAGGATTCCTTGTTACAAACCTCAGCTAAAGTACCTTTAGTTATTTGTTTATTCTTCCAAAATACAATTTGATCATAGCATACACTGAATGAAGGATTGACTGGGGAAATAAGGTAGGTAGCATACGTCACTAATACTAAGGCAATTTAACGTTAGTGATCTTGAAAATGGAGACAAGGAAGTAATAAAAACAAGAGGTAAGAACTATTAAAGGATTGCAGATAAAATTAAACAAACCTTTTGCAGTGAAAAATAAATTTGTTACTATCTTTATTTTTGTACATTTAACAGAACATTTTCGTTGATACAGTAAATTATTGAGCGTATTGGAAAATTACAAAAGGATTAGAATAATAAGTCTAAAATACTCGTAGTTCGGAAAAAATACTATATTTAGCATTCAAGAGCAACCTCGAAACTGCCCTAGTCCCCTAAGTAGATAGTCATTTGAGTGAGTAATTTCCCTTTGTCTCTTTATCTGAAAGCTAAGAAAGCTTTTGATACGTGGAACGAGAAACCCCTTGCTTTATTGAAATGTGCTTACTAGGAGAGTATGAGGGCATCACTGTATCTACAGTGACTTTCAAATGACAGCCAATCGGAGTGCTGCTGTGTTGGCATATTGCATTCACGCTTAACTGGGGAGTAACACGCTAAGTGATTCCGAAATAAATACTACTTGCGCTAAGACAAAATATTCACATTTTGCAAAAAACAATTTACGAGGAAGATAGGGAGTAATGTTCGTAGCAGAACTTTAAAAAGCACAGATTTTTATCTCAAATAGTTTTCATAATACACATGAACAAACATTATGTCGCCAGGCAGTTTTGCATGCTCAGTGTGCGAGTGAGAGGGAAATATGAAAAGAGTGGAGGTAGCGACCTGACAACGCAGAGCACGATAACGTATATCATTCGCTGTAGCGTAGAACTCTTCCCATTTGAAAAAAAAACATTATAGTGCTTCCAGCGCTATCAAATCTCAAAATAAAGTATTTTTCAATGTTTCAAAAATGCATATCTAAAAGAGATTCGAAGTTACTCCATCAAGCATCATACTAATTCAAGTAGCTATACAACTGTTATATTCGTTTGGTGCCATTTCCAAACAGCCTGTACAACATTTAAAACTACAACATTTTAACAGATTTGCTTCCGCAGCAGAATTACACATAAACAGGGGGAAAAAACTAAAGCTATGAAGATGCACAGTATACAGACACTAAAATCAAACTAGGAAATGTGGAGATGGAAGAGATTAGTGCATCCTCCTATTTGGGTAGTGTCATATCTAAAAAACAGAGGATAAGATGAAGATGTCAATGTTAGAATTAGAAAAGCAAAATCTGTCTTTGCACAGTTATCTTCCCTATGGAAATCAGAACAAATATACTTAAAATTTAAAATTAGAATATTTAATAGGAATGTTAAATCTGTCTTATTATATGGATATGAAATCTGGAAAGTTACTAGCTCAATTGCTAGGAAATTATAAGTGTTTAATAATAGATGTCTGAGAATAATCTTGGGAATATGGTGGCTTAGGACCATTTCAAATAAGGACCTGTGGAAAACAACTAACCAACAGTAAATTAGGAAAGAGGTGAAATATAGGAAATGGAAATGGATCGGACACTTGATGAGAGAAGATGGTAGTACAGGTAAAACGGATTTCGATTGGAACCCCCAAGGATCAACTAGGAGAATAGGTAGACCTAGAATTGCAAAGCACAACACAGTTAAGAAAGAGGCAGAAGCTTCAGGTACGAGCTGGAAGGAAATTAAGGCATTGTCAAAGAACAGAATACGCTGGGGTGCGTTCATTAAGGCTCTCTGCTTCCCAGAGGAGTGAGAGGATTTACTACTGCTACCGTACAAAATGTTTGCTGCATCCACATTGGCTAACCTGCATCATGCTGGCCAGATTGATCGCTACAAGCAAATGGCGCCACAGTACACAAAATTGACTTTCCACTTTGCTATTGATGTGATCATCGATTTATATCCCCATTTTTACTTTCTCTAGCACGTATGTACAATGTCCATAGTAAGTAGAGCAAGTGTTGTATTGCCTCCAAAATTTAATACCGAGATTTCACAGCAAATGCGTGTTTTGAGGACCCCTGATTAACATATTTTAGAGAAAAGGTCGTGTGTATCTGTGGACAGCATAACTCAAAAAGAAAAGTCTGTTAAATGCCACAGTTGGTATTTAATCCAGTTTCTTCCTAAGATGCGACACAAAGATTTTCAGGAAAAATCCCAAACTATCTTTACATGAAGGATTTTTTTTCGAAATGTTCGATTTTCTCTAACAATTTTGATTAAAATCCATATATTTATTAAATATATGTATGTGGCAAACAAAATGTATATCCTGAATTTCTTAGGAATAGTCCTTAAAGTCTTCTGAATGGCTTTTGCATATAACCGTGAGAGTTAGACAAAAACTTATTACACAAAAAAGTAGATCTCGTTAAAACACACTTATGTAATATCCGTTTTTTATTCCATGTTATTGGCTTCCATTTTAAAATACTTAACCTTTTCTCAAGCGAGAAATCCTCATCCGTTTCATATGTCTTTTGGTGTACTCCTGGCCATGAAAAGATAACCGAATTAGTTTCAATCGCATAGCGACAGCTTTTAAAATATTTAGTAATCGCGTTGTCCTGGTGTATTCCTTTATTTCCCTTCTACTTACAAAGAAGCAAATAATAAGAACCTTTCTGCTAATGTTTATCTCTAGGATTATATAGATAAAGGAATTATATTTGTAAGAATATTTTGTTTGCAGAAAAGATGGAGAAAATCATTGAATGGAGTTCGTTTACTTCCCGGGGTATTATGAACCAGCTTATTTATGAGAAAGAGAGTAAAAACTTAAGTTTATCATGTGAAGCTTTTGTGTCTGCAAGTTTAGTGTGGAGAGCAGGGAGCATGTGCTTTTGTATTATCCTTGTAAATAGACGTGAGCAGGCAAAATGCGCAGTACAAGGAGTGGGGGAAAGAGGCGGAGACTGGAAGAGATAGCCATGGGTATGTAAACGCACGAAGATATCGACTACCGACCGACTGCAGCAATCAGATCATGCCACTGCGCATCATGTTTACACCGCTCTCGTCTACTTGCACAGATAATACAGCTCGAATATACTGGGGCACAATTACAAAGGCTTTGATTGCAAAGCGTGATCAAAACTTGCATATAAAACTAATTATTGTAATGTTTTCTAGAATAATATGAAGAAATAGAAAAGAGAAAAAGGTACAGCTACACAAGTAATTTAACGTTCTGTGTTCGAGTTTAGATGTTTATAATTAAGAATTCATATGTAATTTATTTATTCAAATCCTACGCATTTTGGAAAAAGTTCTGGAGTACTGCGGGAGGTGAGATGCTATGAAGACACAGTACACTACAACAAAAAGTTTGTGTCACATTCCTATGACTTTCTCTACATATCTGTAACAAATTGTTATTAAAAAGAATTTCTTCTAATTCATGATAATCGAGATAAAATTAGCAGAAACAGTCTTATTACTTATTTACTTATAAGTAGAAGGAAAACTAAAGAGTGCTAAGCTGAACTGATTTGTTTATATGTCCAGGAGTTGACTAATTCCCGTATGCGTATAAGCATATTAAAGCTGAAATCAAATAAAAAGGAATATCCCAGAAACGGCCAGCTGTACTAAAAACGTGTGTACCATAAACTACATGTCTTTTGTAGTAAGGTTTTGCCTTCTATGGTCTACCCGTTAAGCAAAATTCATCCAGAATTAAGAGGTCTTCAGATGCTAATTCCAGAAAATTCAAGATATACTTTTTATTTGTCAGGTAAATATCTTTAATATATGATATTTTAATCAAAATCGTTAGAGCCATTTTTGAGAAATATTTTCGAAATTTTTCCGTGTAAACAATAGTTTAGGGTGAGAGGGTTTCCTGAAAACCTTCGTGAATGTTTGTTATTCAGGGGGTCTCAAAACATACATTTCCGGTGAAATCTCGCTGTCGAATTTTTGGGTGGAATACAATACCGTCTCTATATTCTATGTGTATAGTAAGTATAGAGAAAGTAATGAGAAGTACTGCTTCAGTGAGATAATTCCACAGTATGTTTTAAAGACCAGCGGTAAAACCTGTCTCCTAAGTTTTGGCCAACTGAACTGGAAAGAGGGTTGAGGAGAATAGGCATGGGTTCAGTATGGCAAAGAGACGAAACAAATAACAAAAATCTGATGTGTTCCATTCACACGACTTTCTCTAAAACTCTGCAACAAAGTGTTAAAAAGCTTATGCTTCTATTTACTTCATGCTAATCGAGAAAAAGAATTAGCAAAAACAGTCTTATTACTTGCTTCCTTGTAAGTAGAAATGAAATAAGGGACTACCATAGGTTAAAGTGATAGTCAAAAGCTGGTTGCTATGTGACTGAAGTTCCTTTGTTTGTATGGACAGGAGTTGACACATTTCTGTATGAGAAAAGCATCATCTTTAAAGCTGAAACCAAAACAAGGAATGTCTAAAATACGATCAATTCCGCGAAAAAAATGTATTACATAAATTGTGTATTTTAACGTGCCCTGTATTTTTTGTGTGGTAAGTTTTTATCCATCTCTTACGGTTTAGCAGTTATGCAAAATTCCGTAGAATTCATCCAGAATAAAGTAGCCTTCAGAGGCTATTCCCAGAAAATTCAAGATATACATATTATTTATCAGGTAAATATCTTTAATGTACAATATTTTAATCAAAATCGTTACAGCCATTTTTAAGAATCAAATTTTTCGAAAATAGTTCCATGTAAAGGGTAGTTGGGGGTGGGGGGATTTTCTTGGAAATCTTCGTGTCGCATCTTTGGAAGATACCAAACTTAAATACTAAGTTTGGTATTCGCGGCTTTTTCGGTTTTGAGCTATTATGTCCACAGGCACACCACACACGCACACACACGGACCTTTTTCTGAAAATGATTTTTTTGGATTCAGGTGGACTCAAAACATGTATTTTCGGTGAAATGGAATACCTTCTCTATACATTATGTACATAGTACGTATAGAGAAAGTAAAACATATGGAAAGGTGTCAAAAGAAGAATAATTGACATCAGCCTGTAGGAAATTGAATTGAGCTATACAATTAAAACTTCTCTAGCTCTAAAAAACGAAATAAAACTGAATTGGAGTTACGAGGCATATATACTTAACTTTGGTGGAAAGGAGAGCTCAACAATGACTTGGTTTAGACTGGGAGGCTGGAGGGTCAGAAAATGACAGACAATTCCGGTAGGAGAATCTATCCATTTGTGGCTTGTATGAAGAATTGGTACATATTTTGGCGGAATGTATACAGAGGGAGAACCAACAAACAATTAAATTCAAAGAAAAATGCTTAAGTCGTGCTAGAAGGAGATTGACATGTTGGAATCTACTGGCTGGCCAGAGGAACTGGTAAAACAAGGCATTTCCTCGCTAAAGTGGGCGAAGTCAGTTCAAATTTGTTCAATTAGAGTCGATGTATCTACATTTTTTTTATCTTTATCTGACTTTTCTCTTTTGTATCTTTTTGTCACTTTTAACTTGCATCCAAAATATGCTAGTACGGTCAGTGACACATGCATAAGTGTTTGTGTAATAGCTTAACAATTTAACGCCAATACATACCTACCTATCTTAATGAACATACTAAACCATACGAGGGTGGTCTGAAAAGTTCTCGGCCTCACCCAGAGATCGCGGCACCACTTGCATGATTTTTATTTCCTTACGTTGGTACACATGTTAATAGGCTCTATGTAAAGTTACAAGTCATTCCGGGCAATAGTCGACTGTAGGCAGTTGTTTGAAGCAGTGGAAGTGCGAATTGCTTTGAAAATGGGAAAATTCGAGTATCGTGCTGTGATATAATTCTTCGTAAAAGAGATTTCAACACCTACAGAAAGTCATTTTCGGATTGTAAATGTGTACAGTGACTCTTCACCTTCAGTTTCCACTGTGAAGAAATGGGCGGCCAATTTTAAACGTGGCCGTGAAAGCGTCCAAGACAATTCATGCAAAGGACGTCCAAAAACTGTAACCACTCTGGAAATCATTGAAAACGTCCATGACATGATTTTGGAAGGTCGGCGTAAAAAGGTGCGTGAAATGACTAATACTCTTGGAATTTTAAAAGAACGTATTGGTAACATCTTGCATCAGAAATTAAACATGAAAAAGCTTTGCGCAAGACGAGTGCCGCGTATCCTCACTGTGGATAACAAACGCGTTCGCATGACACTTTCTGAAAAGTGCTTGGCGCATTTTCAGAAGAACATAAGTCATTTTTTGCGCCGATACGTCACAATGGATGAAACATGGATTCACCACTACACACCCGAATCCAAGCAGCAGTCGAGGCAGTTGACAGAAGCTGGTTCTTCAGCTCCTAAGAAGGTGAGGATGGTGGCATCGGTGGGAAAGATCATGGCGTCAGTATTTTGGGATGCCAAAGGAATTTTGACTGACTATCTCGAAAAAGGTAAAACCATTACTGGAGACTACTCTCAACTTCTAACCAAACTAAATGCAAGCATTCGTGAAAACAGACCCGAGTTAAAAGAAAAAAGAATGTTTTCTATCAGGACAATGCACCTGCCCACAAAACTGTTTTGGCAATGGGGGAATTGAGAGACCTGCACTATGAAGTGCTGGAACATCCATCCTATTCTCCAGATTTGGCTACTTCGAACTTCCACCTGTTTCCGATAATGGCATTGTAACACCGCTGGATAATATATATTGATATTAGAGGTTGAAAATAAAACTATTTTAAAGCAAAAATTGTCGTTTTTACCATCAGGTCGAGAAATTTTCAGACCATCATAGTATATAACAATGAAGGAAGAGAGGCTAAAGATATGTAATGAGAGAGAGGAGAGAATAGAAAAATAAGGAAAGAAAACCAGAAAGAAAGAGAACCAAATGCAATGTATGGTTAGAAAGAACTTAGCTGCTTCAGACCAAGTATTATCACAATCTATTGTTTTCTTATTTTCTTGATTTCAACATTTAAAATATCGAATTCTTAGATATTATTAATATTCCTCAATACTTCCTAATTCTTCCTGCAATATGCTAATGAAAATTGGGTCCTGTAGTATTCTTCAGTCTGAATGAGGACAAATGTGAAATTCTACAGTTTGACGCGATTTTGAGTAGTATATAATCCAGTATAGGAAAGTGTAGGCAATGAAGAGAAGTGGAAACGCCCTCAGGGATAAACGATCAAGACAATTGCAGTTGCCTACTAACTCTGGACCCATCACTGGGGCTACCTTCCGGCGCAGTCGCTTGCACCATTCCTGCAAAGAGAACAAAAGACAATCACATTTATGTTATAAAATTATTAGAGAATATAGTACTTATTCCACTACCACCACCACCACTTTCTATGGAAGCTCAGAATTTTCTTTGGACTTGGCTTTAACTTTTCTCAAAGTAATAATGATTTTTCCTCTGTAAGATAACTGCGATTTTCTTTGTTTCTTATTAAGAATAGATCCTGTTGCCCTCTGTCTGTTCACAATATTACCAAATGTTTCTCTGTGAGGTGCACGAAGAGCAGATAATCTGCTGTTTCACCGCTCAATAAAACTTTGTTGTCACTTAGGAAGATTATATATGCTAACGTATACAGACCTTTTGCTACATATTATAACAGCACTATCACGCCATAACACTTAAACATGATTGTGGTCTCACAATGTATTAACTCTATACGGTATGGACTTTGCGTCGATTGATTAGCTGGCATACGGAGAGGAGAGAAAGGGGTGAAAAAACAGAACCCGTTTATTATCCATCCATGCTTACTTCACCGGCGATGTCAAAAAATCAGAATGTATTCTTGGAAAATCACCATGGTGCTGTCCCACGTTTCAACAATTTAAAAGTAAAAGAAATACCTATCTACTTATACAAGTCATGTCCGCAAAATAAGTACCATTTCGTTTTACCGCCACCGTTCGCAGTTCTATGCATATGCATTCGTCTCTTTGGTTCATTTTCTGTCCACTGACGCTATTACAGACGGATCGAGTTGTGTTTACAGTTGTTAGTGATCATTCAAAATGTTTAAGACAATTTCAGATCTTGAGACTGTGAAGTGCACACCTTAATGTGGTTTTTGAACGCAAGGGATGTTAAGCCAGCTGACATTCATCGACAACTTGTAGAGATGTAGTGACAGATGAAATGGTGAGAAAGTGGGTTAGGAAATTCAATGATGGACAATCCAATGTCCATGACAAAGCACAAAATGGGCGGCCTCCTGTTGTCACTTATGGCTTGGTTGAGCAAGTGAATGAGGCAATTTGTGAAAACAGACGGTTCACAATAAAATGTTAATGTGATGTTTTTCCACAAAATACGGAGTTCAGCAGTGACTATCTTCACTGGCGGTAGCTTTCTTTGAAGAGGACATACTAAAGCTCATTCCTCGTGTGACAAATCTCTGAACAATGGCGAGAACAGGTTAAGGAATGCTCTTTCATAAACAATTAAATGTTTAGGCAACTTGCAATGCTGCAATTCAACTTCCGGACATTATACCTAGTTAACAACTATTAGGGCTAATTACGAGTACATTGAGTTTTGATGATTTTTTTACACCTGCCGTCTGTAGATACTATTTTGGAAAGTTGAACTGACTGGAAGTCGAATTAAAAAGGCCAATGGGTGGGTTCAAACCTGTTCGTGCTTTAACAAAGCTCATGTATGTTTCGTGTTTGGAGAACGAGCAAATTAAAATAAGCTCTACATATATCTGTAGTTGGCAAGGCAAATAACGAGCTTCGGTAATAATGCATTATCAATGTTATTATATATATATATATTTATTGACATTGCAATGTGTGTTCACTGTTCAACTTTAGCGACGTTTACCTTGGAACACAACCTCTAGGATACTAACATTTTTGCCTACTAGCACCTAGCAATACACTCCGCGACATCTGGTGGTGACATCCCATTCTTTGCAGAACATGTTTTCAAATTTATACACTGCAATAACCGCATATTCAGTTATTCGGAACATATAAAATAGTTGCCAAGGCTTCAGACTTCTATACAAACATTTTTTTCACAAAATGTGAAGTTTTTGCCTGTTATCCTATAAGAATATCCAAATATATGAAAACTAAAGAAGAGTGATAGAAAAGGAGAAACCTGTTTCGATTCATCAACATGAATTTGAAAACTGCTTAAGTTTTAAATACCTAGGTTAAATAATAAGGGATAGTAATGATATAACATCTGAGATAAAGACAAGCATAATGGCAGGCAAAAATACCTTTTTGGAATTGGAAAATTATTAAAACTGAAATCTCTATCTAGATCGACCAAAAAGATTATGTATAAAACTATATGCGAGTGAATCCTGGGTATAACAGCTGTAAGTGAACATATGTTAGAGTGAAAAAGAAAAGTCCTTAGGAAAATATATGGTTTTTGTCTTCAAAAATAATTAGTTCAGAAGTAGAAATAATAAGGCGTTGATGGAATTGTGAGAAGAGTCTGGAGCAGTATCTTTCATCAAAAGAGGAAGACCTAGATACTGGGATATGTGGAGCGGGTGGTGGAGGACAGATGGCCCAGGTAAGCAATATATGGGCAACCTGGAGGAAAGAGGAAAAGAGGTCGACCACGATTGAGACAGTTACAGGATGGGGAGGACCCACGAAGAATTGGGTGTAGAAGATGGAGACTGTTGGAGGAAGAGAGAGCCGAATGGTTTCAATCAATTGAGGAAGCCCAAACCCTTCATGGGATGAATATATTTATGAAAATAATAATTTTTTATTGTTACAATGAAAATGTAATGTTTTATTTAAACTCTAAAGATGAATGAATAAGAAGGGGGAGGGGATCATACTAATAATAATAATAATAATAATAATAATAATAATAATAATATAATGTATTTTGATTTTTTACTTCATGTACACTATGTTTTCTAACAGTTTCAAATGATATATCTGATATTAGGCTTGATGCATATTTCATTTTTGATTTTTGGTTTTATTTCAAATTTCCTACCCCACATAAAAATGTGAATCACACAATCCTGACAATTATTATTAACTTACTAGTTTTGAGCAATCAAAACTAAATTTCATAAATTAGGTGATCCAACACCGCCTTATTTCACGTGCGCAAATGTCCCTTTGTGCGTTAAAAGAGCTGGAACTCAACGGGGCAATTCCAAGTTAACTCAGAGGGGAACTGGCGCAT
This sequence comes from Hymenopus coronatus, assembly GCA_030762935.1. Classification (NCBI taxonomy): domain Eukaryota; kingdom Metazoa; phylum Arthropoda; class Insecta; order Mantodea; family Hymenopodidae; genus Hymenopus; species Hymenopus coronatus. Next base: position 27,719,733 of record CM060899.1, on the reverse strand, counting down.
TAACGTCAGTTACCATTATTGTACTCTTTTTGCTTGTGAGAAAGACGGTGAGCGGACAACAGCGCCAGCCACCACCACTAATCAGAGCTATGAACAAAATGACAGTAAAACACTTCGTGCTCTCATATACGCATGGTTTTCGTTACTGTTCTTTAACGTTTTGACTTAACTCTACAATCCGCAAGGGCCCGTAATGTTAGATAACAGCAGAACATAATTAAAGTTCTGATGTGTTCCATTCACATAACTGTCTCTTCAAACTATTGTTACAAACGATTATTCAATTGGCTATAATTGTTGTATTAGTTCCTTTAAATATAAGGTAATAAACTAGGTTAAAGCAATTGCCAAATCTTTTAAATAGCTGGTCGCTATGTGAAACAATTGAAATTAGATTCGCTTTGCACGGCCAGGTATAAAACAAACAACACAAATGAAACAAAAAATGACCACCCCGTTGAGAAAAATTTAAAAACGGGGAGTATCTTGCATACTATGGTGGGGAATTTTCCCCCGCTGGGAGACCTGGCCCGGGGTGCACTCAGCCTCGTAAGGTCCTTGTGATGCCAATCGAGGAGCTACTTGATGGAGAAGTAGCGGCTCCAGGTCATGAGGACCGCATTAACCGGCCGGGGGGCTCGAGGCGCTGACCACATCTCACCCTCCAATACTGCACCCCAACCATGACGTCGGTAATGGACCGAGATGGGGACGCAGCGGCCGGGCGGTAGGCCAAGGTTCCCCGTGAGCTGTTGTGCCATCTTGTATACTATTATTTCTAAAATAAAAATAAATAAATAAAAAATTACAAATTAGGTGTTTTAACGGGATCTACATTTTTTGTGTAGTAATTTGTTTATCTCTTGTGCGTTACCAGATCATTCAAAATTCATTCAGAGGCTATTCCCAGAAAGTACAAGATATACATTTTATCATCACTTAAATATCTTTAATATACGAAATGTTCATGAAACTCGTTAGAGCAATTACTGAGAAAAAAGTTTTCAACGTATTCTCCCAGTAAAGGGTAGTTTGGGGAGGGGACTTTCTTGAAAAGCTTCGCGTCCTACATCTGAAAGATACTAAACTTAAATATCAACTTTTGTATTTAACGGTCTTTTCGTTTTTGAGCTATCTTGTCCACAGATACGGACACACATATGGAACTTGTTCTAAAAATGCTTTATTTGGACTCTCAGAGGACCTCTGGTGAAATCTCGACATCGAAATTTTGGACGGAATACAATACCTTCTCTATCTCCTATATGTTTACATAGTATGTGTAGAGAAAGTAAAAATATAGGTAGATATGGACGGGCACTGTGTAAGTCGAATATAGACATCCTAATATTTATCAATTTAAAAAAGCGAGTTTACTCTCTGGAAAATAAAATTTCTGTGAATGCAGTAAAAACGTTTTAAGGCCTTTTCCGCCTGTTTACACTACTCTTGTCTATCATCAAACTGTATACTCCGGACAAGCCCAGGCCTGCCTCTCATTAAGCACAATCCACCGTATCGTAGCAGCTGATACGCAAGAGTAGTAGAACGAAGGTCGCTCACGCTACTGCACCAGTTCCCCACTCACCTATGTTTACTTGAAACTGCCCCGTTGAGTTCTGTAACCCTTTTAACGCACGAAAGGATATCTGAGCACGAGATTGCAGATTCTAGTTCAGTTTTAGATTAAGTCTGTTAGTTACTGAGACAATATTGCTGCGACAGGTTTCGAGATTTCGTCGAGGTTAGGTTACGTTAGGTGTGTATGGAGTTTCTGAAAATCTGCTCTTCTTTCCAATGTGAAATGCAGTCTTCTGCCCTTTCTGTCTACTTGCGCATGCCCAGCTATGTTTTTTAATCGACCAATGGCAGAGTTCCAGTCTAAAACTGAACTAGAATCTCGCTATCTGCGCACGTGAAATACGGCACTGTTGGGCCGCTTGGTAGATGAAATCTGCTCATTTGTCAGCTAGAATGTTGACGGTGACATGGCGGCAGACATTCTAGTTCAGGCAGAACATTCTAGCATTAATAAATTACAATAATTACCTGCCAGCGAGATAGACAGACTGGAACGGCGGGTATTGTGGATGATTCTGCCACATAGAACAGTTGAAGATTTAGGTTATGTCTTCTGGCGGATGACCGTTTGGCGGACAACATTGACGATAGAATCACAGCGTATTCCAATAACGCCAAAAATACAAACATGATGCAGGAGAGCAGCCATACATCCATGCCTTTGATACCCGACGACGGTGGTGCCGTGCGTCTGTTGCGGAGAACATCAAAATCATTATTGTATTCAACTGTTAAGATCTTACAGCTTTAATAAATTAAATAAATGTAACAAATGGAACTTCTATACTATTACATTTAAGCTAATATTGCTTATTGTTAGGTTCTGTTCATGGTTGCCAATTCATTGTGTGATAAGCTGAATCGCAAACAAAACTACACATATCGACATTCCTTCAAGCAAAATACTCCATCTCACTTTCTACATATTTTAATGACGTGTTATATAGTATAAAATTAGCTTTATAACGAATAAGTGATTTCGCTATAACTATGTACATGTGTCATTAATTAACTTTCATGCGAACTGCATTTGTTTCACGCTGCATGCTGTTGCGGTTGTGTTTTGTTATTCGCGGCAAGCTGGTACCTCGAGTTCCCCTCTCAGCTGAACAGAGAGGGAGGGAAGGAGAGCAACTTCTCCTATGCGTAAGATTTGTTCATGTCTCACCTCACAATTATACCTGATATGCTTTGTGTGGTCTTAAGTCCGTCGTGAAATGAACAACACTTCTCAGTATAGACTACCCCTTTTTGCTTCCGCATTTTTACATCTCAATATGTGAACTGCTGGCCTAGATAGTATGGGTTCATTGGCCTGGCAGAAAGCTTTCAAACTCAGTTCCGGTACCACATTCGTTATGGCCAGGTCGATCACTCAAGGTAACGGCGATCTCAGGGAGAAGAAGCACGTATGCTCTGTGTCACGCCTACTTGGAAGTACAGAGTATCTGGAAAACATTCTACTCTTAATAAGTAAAATTATAAGTCTGCAAATGAAGCACATATTTATGTAAGATTGTTCAATATACCATTCTTAATTACCAGTACAAATATCTACACTTATACCCCTGGATGTTTTATGTTCCGAGTATATGGTAAAAAGTCAAAGCAATTGGATGGCTTACCGTACTGCCTCAAAGAAAGTAACAAGAGACAGAATGTTGGTGACCAGTAACACCATTCTGCCTGGCACAATTTCAGGTTTTACGAGGAAGCTTCCCCAAGACATGACGACAAACAGTGTTGTAGGCACAAAAGTATCCAAAATGTAGGGCTTGATGTTGCGCTTCAGAACCAACCAAAACCGAAGGGCTGACACAGTCCCTGAAACACACATGCATTGCCTTCAGATCAAGAAGTCCAGGATTTCTGTAAAGCCTATATTACACTGTCTCATTTCTGTGTCACAAAATGTGATAAAACCTTTGATCACATATGTCCAGTATATTGCACTACGTCAAACCATTTGATCACGTCTATTATTACAAATTTAAAAAGCATATCCAACAGCTAACACTATGAGCTGTAATAACGTTCCGTTTAGAATATTAGTTATCATTATATTGAATATTTATAAATGCATTTACTTTAAGATCTATCACATTCATCTGCAACATTTTTGTATAACCTAACCTAAAATTTAACCTCAGTAAGTCCATTTTTAAGAACATTAATTGATATTATATTTATGAGTTTGAATAACAAAGTCATCAGCAAAAGTGGTAATTAATGGCTGTCATAATAACTTTCATTTTGTTCTCCTAAATATTGGCTTCCCAATGTGTTTAGGTTTAACCTCACATCATCCTTCATGCACTTCATAATGGCTTCTGCTATGTTTTTATATATTTCCAATTTTTTGTTTCTGTTTTAATAATAATTATGTTTGGAATTGTGAGGCATTTCATGTGATTCATAATAGGAAATGGGTGGTTTGGCTGAAGCAACTGAACATGTGTAATGTCTGCCATTTTATGTTTTAATCACAGATGTGATCAAAGTGTGATGATGGGTTTTATCATAGAAGTTTGTCACAGCTTGACGTGGTCAAAGATGCTATATTTCACTATAACATGTGTTATCATAGAAATGTGATAGTGCAATATAGGCCTAAGAGAGGGCGCGCCGGTTGATTTGGGGATCCTTCAGACAATTTTTAAAAATATGATGTGTTTCACTCACATGACTTTCTCTACATTTTGGTTACAAATTATTGTTAAAAAGCTTAATATTCTGTCTCCTTTATGCTAATCGAGATAAACATTAGCAGAAATGATCTTATTACTTGCTTTCTTGTAAGTAGAAAGGAAACAAGGGAATACACTAGGCTAAATTGATAGTAAAATCTTTTAAAAGCTGGTTGCCATGTGGTTGAAATCTGTTTCTTTGTATTACCAGGAGTTCACAAATTCCAGTATGTGAAAAATAATATTTTAAAACTGAAACTAATGACAAGGAATATCTCAATAATGGCAAACTCTACGAAAAAGATGTGTGTGACATAAATTGTGTGTTTCCACGAGATCTGAATATTTGTGTAGAAAGTTTTGTCTATCTCTTACGGTTATGCAAATTTCAGCAAAATTCATCCTGAATAAAGAGGTCTTCAGAAAATTGAAGATATACATTATATTTGCTGTGTAAATATCTTAATTTTAAATCAAAATTGTTAGAGCCATTTTTGAGTAAATAAAAAATTCCAAAAATTTTCCATGCAAAGGGTGGTTTGGGATAGGGGAATATTCCTCAAAATCTTCGCGTCACATCCTTGGAAAATAATAAACTTATAAACAAATTTGGTATTTTATCAACTTTTCATTTTTGCGTTATCGTGTTCGCGGACACACACACACATTTTTTTCTTCAAAAAATGCCGTTATTTAGGGGACTCTTAAAACGTAGATTTGCTGTGAAATCTCGGTATAGCATTTTTGGGTTAAATGTAATACCTTCTCTATAAACTATTTACATAGTAAGTGTAGAGAAAGTATGAGTACTTTTTCTTGGATACAGGGTACCTAAAACGTGTATTTCCGATGAGCTGTCGGTATCGAATTTTTGGGTGGGATGCAAAACCTTCACTGTACACTATGTTCATAGTACGTGTAGAAAAAGTAAAAATTCAGCTTCGAAAATTTAGACTTTGAGGCACTATCAAATGTTTTCGACAATCGAATATACATATTATGGAAATGAGAAATGAATATCCAATAATTCGATTTTTCATTGGGATTTAAAAACACATTTTCGCAAAAATGCGTGAAGTAGTAGCTTAGATAAGTTACTAAAGTAAGCACTTTCCATTCGTAAATATACGATGTAATGTGCGTTCTAGCTCTCGAGTAATATAAAAACACTTAAGTGTATTTGCAATATTAAAACTTGTAATTAGTCTCTAGTAATTCCATGAATATCGTATTTTGGCCATCACGTAGTCTGTTTCTCAATCAATAGAACATATAACTCTGATTTGGAACTCTATTTTTATAAAAATACATAAAGAAATATATTTTCCCTTTAGGTTACCTATCTGTTTCGCAAGTATGACTCAGTAGTTTGAGGTTATGTTATATGGGTTATATCATATTTATTATTTCGCATTCATTGTTTTGAAGTTAAAATGATGTGCTATAAATATCGGAAAACCTTGATTTAGTAATTACTTCTTATTCTGTATGTGCGGTACTCGGTCCTAAATTGATATTTTGTGTTGAATTGAATGTAAGGCATAGTTAACATTCTAATGGGCATATGTGTATGCTGAGCAACTGGACGAAAACCAGGAGTTCTTTGCTTCAAATCCTGGCTATGGCAATGCATTTTTCAACATGGCTCTACCTCTCGAACTTCTATCCTTCACACAATTGGTGTGAAAGAAGCAATAATTCACATTTAAATTTTTGCATAAGTATTTCTTATAGTTTACCAGTTACGCAAAAGACATTAAGAATGATAGGACTTCAGAGGCTATTCCGATATATACACACGGATGTTTCTAAAATGCTTTTTTGAATTCTCGGGCTCTCAGATATATTTACGGTAAAATCTCGATATAGAATTTTTGGGTGAAATATAATAACTTTTCTACCTGATATGTACGTAATATATGGCAGAGAAAGTACAAATAAAATGACAGATAATGTCCCATAAACTTACCCCAAAGTGCACTATCGGTGAAGTTGTTGTCACAAATAATTATATCAGCCATGTAGTTATACAGAGATAGTTCTTCATACTTCCAGAAACGCACAGCTGTGTTGTTTCCTGTCTTCCAATTAAAAACCAGCTCATCTGCAGAGTGTAGTGCTGAAAAAATATATAAACAAATTTGAATAAGTCCAATAGCCAATCTAAAGAGGTTTATCATAAGTCTGCATTTCAAAACTGCATACAAGTAAATAAAGTCTTCCAATAGGAGTTAGAGCCGGTCAAGTCAGCTTTCAAACTCGCTCGTTTCTCGCCGCCACTAAGCGAGCCTCTCGCAGCCAGTAAACGAAGCTGAACACAGGCTGGTAGGAGAGAGCTTGAGAGCGTATGAGATTCTCGATTGCTCGCAAGACTCATAAGTAGGAACCGATAGAATTGATAATCGAAGTTAGCGCGATTGAGGTTAAGTGGGTGGTAAACATAAATACCACTGATTTACGGGAACTAACAATTTTAATATTTACATATGTTCAATTGATGCTATGCAACAAGTCATCAGCACCATTATTAGTTTCATTTTCTATCAAGATACACATATTACAATGCACAACAACATACATTCGTAACCTCTTAAATGTGAGTCGTCTTCGATTGGCACATAAACAGGATTTATAGTGTGAAAAACCTCACTCCATATCACAAGATGTGATTGAGGCAAAACAGAAATAAGACACATCAACTATTGGATAAGATACTCAATCACCAATTATTTCCGTAGCAACATCTAGTAGCACATTTGGTATTTCACGCATTATTGAAAATCTGACTTTTTCCAAACACTGTCTTCACTTTTTATACAGTCTAAAGCTGTTGTCTCTGATTAATTGCTTGCAAAGTCCGACAGCTTTCAAAGCTCGAGGCATTTCAAACGTTCGATGTTTCCAAATATGTGTTATTGTCGTAGATATATCTACAAAGTTCTTCTGTATGAATTGTAAATCTTCATGCAATCCACTTGAAGCAACAGATTTTACAATTTTGATTGAAGAGCATGCAGTATCACCAAAGACGTTAATTACCTATAAAAAGTACTGCAATAGGTAGTTCCCACTTCCGCAACGCGTTACTACAGATGGTTTACATGCAGTTAGGTCTCCACTCGGTTGGTGTGCCACTGGTATCCGCATGTGTCCCGCTATCGGTCCCCAAGATGCTATCCCTACTCATAAGTCTCGTTAATAGCAAGTCTGCGGTGTAATGCATGGAAACTTAGTTCTGTTTAAATGGTTTAAGGTTTAAATAGCCTACCAGGAGAAGGATACTATTTAAATACCCCACTCTGGGGAAAGGGTTAAAAATGAAATGCGACATCTCCAATTTTATTACAAATAAATGAAAGTATATATTTGATTGCTCCTAAGACGTTCATTTTACAAGGAGTATTTCTATTTTGGATTGTAATCTGAACATGCTTATTTTAGTATGTTTGTCATTAACGGTTCAAACCGTTTACTGTGAACGCATTTGGGATGTATGTACTGTTAAACGATAGGTCATCTTATGCGATTACTAGGTACCGGATTTATAGCTGTTTATAAATGCAGTTTTACCTTTATATTATTTTCTACTAGCCTCTTCAGGTTTGTAAACAATTTTCATATCCTTTTTAGGCTTTTAAAAATTCTCTTAGCATTTTCTTTAAGGGTTTTAAACAATTTCCTACCTAGGAAGCAGACAACAAACACCTTTTATAGCATAATACAGATAAAATTTTACTATTTTATTTCACGGAAGAGTGATATTAATAATTAATGCTATTTAAGGCAATCTATCACACAGAATACTCTTGCTAGAACATTTTAACTAAAATATTCGGCATGCATTTTAATATATAGTACTCGCATAAAACAAACTTCGCATTTCAATACTATTGCTGTATATAACCAGCCACATTTCCAAATGCTGTGTTATTTTTATATATTCCTATAAACTTAATATATATTCAGTTTAGGTCTTAATGTCCCATTTAGCATTTTTAGGTTGAATAAGATTCATACATTAATACCCAAACGGCTTGGAGTATAAAAGTACTTTGAAATGTTTTAACTTATTTATAAGAAAAATAAATAGGTTAAAATCCAAAACTTCGGGCCATAGTTACTACGTAACCAATTTGAGCTGCGAGTCATACGTCAACCTACTTCGCCTGTAGTTACAAAAAACTTGTTCACTTTGAATTTCGATTACGAGCTATACGTATTCGTTAGCTTGAACTCTTGCTTTGCGTTTGCTATACCATCTGCATGGATTTAGGTTAAAAGTTATGTTTGCTTTTTGGGCAACTGAAGACGTTTGATGGATGCCAATAATTGTATCTTAAAAGTCCTGAAGGTGATCGAGTTCAACCTCGTGAAGGTCTCTTCTTGAGTGAATGATGTATATGGCGCCTTGTCGAGAATTTAGTTGGCTTGCGAGTATTGACCGCCTCTACTAGGAGTTTTGTTTCGTAATCCGCTTAACCTCCCCGTATTTGTAGGACAGACATCCCCCTAGGACTTACAAGCCAATGCCTAGGGGCCAGAAGCCTGTCGGGGAGCCAACGGCACGAAACCACAGAATGGAGAACCTATTAAGAGATGTCGGCTCATAGCCAGGCATGAACATGAGGGAGTGGATGATATAAAAAGTAAGCGAAATTGATGATGGAACAATTGGTGGAATGAGTGGTGGGGGAAAGCGGAATACCCGGAGAAAACCCGCCCAGACGCCTTTGTCCAGTACAACTCCCTAATAACCAGAGAGCACAGATAGGGTGACATTTGAGAGATTGCAAGTTAAGTGCTAGAAGTCATTTTATAAAGTATTAGATCTAGAACTTTGATTTTTTTTTTCACAGACATTACTAGAAACAAAAAAAGTATCTATACCAAGTTACAGCACAACGTTATTTTGGAACTATTACTTATAATTAACTTGTATCAATTTTGTTATCAAAATTCAAAATCTATCTTCTCCAACAGATATACCGAAAGAATTTTTTTCTTTAATTTTTCTGTATGTATTATGTAGATAGTACCTATATAGAGAAGGTATTTGTATTCCACCCAAATGTTTGATACCGAGATTTCACCGGAAATACATGGTTTGAGTCCCCCCAAATAAAAAAAAAGCATTTTTAGAAAAATGTGAATGTGTGTTTGTATGTGTCTGTGGACACAAAATACAAAATGTGGTATTTAAGTTTAATATCTCACAAGAATGAGACAGGAAGGTTTTCAAAAGTATCCCCCCACTTCAAAGTGCCCTTTACATGGAAAAAGTTTAGAAAATTGTAATTTTCGCAAAAAAAGGCTCTAGTGGTTTTGATTAAAATATCATATATTAAAGATATTTTACATGTCAAATAAAATGTATATCTTAAAATTTCTGAGAAGGGCCTCTAAAGACCTTCATTCTTTATGACCTGCATAACCGGTAAATCGTAAGGTATAGGCAGAAACTTACTATACAAAAATTTAGATCTTATTAAAGTACACAATTTATGATATATATTTTTTTCGTGTAGTTGAGGCAGTTTTAAAATATTTAAACTTTTCACATATAGGAATTTGTCAACTTTTGGCCATGCACAGAAACGAATTTCAATCATATAGCAACAGCTTTTAAAATATTTTGACTATCGCTTTAGCTTAGTGCATTTCTTTTCTATTATAAGGAAGTAATTGATACGAACTTTTCTTCTAACTTCTGTTTATCTTGATTAGCACGAAGTAGAGAAAAGGGTCAGATTTGTAAGCAAAATTGTTACAGAAGAGACAGAAAATCAAGTGAATGGCATACATACAACTTTTAGTTTCTCTACACGTACTATCTACATAGTGTATAGAGAAGGTGTTGTATTGCATCCAAAAATTCGATACCGAGATTTCACCAGAAATACATGTTTTGAGTCCCCCTGAATACAAAAAGAAAGCATTTCTAAAAAAAGGACCGTATGTATGTGCGTGTGTGTGGTAAACGTAGATCAAAAACGAAGCAGCCGTTAAAAACCTAAACCCGATATTTAAGTTCAGTATCTCCCAAGGACGCGACACGAAGACATTCAAGAAAATTCCCCCACCCCAAACTACCCTTTACATGGAAAAAAATGCGAAAATCTTGATTTTATCAAAAATGGCTCTAACAATGTTGATTAAAATCTCTTATATTTAAGATATTTACGTACCAAATAAAATGTATATCTTAACTTTTCTGAGAATAGTCTCTAAAGACCTCTTTATTCTGCATGATTTTTATTGAATTTTGCATAACTGTTAAACGTAAGAGATAGACAAAAACTTATTAAACAAAAAAGTAGATCACGATAAAACACAAATTTATGTCATATACATTTTTTTTTTCGTGGAGTTGGCCGTTTTCGAGATATTCCTTATTATCGAATTCAGTTTTAAAGTACTTAAAATTTTTCTCATACGGGAGCTTGTCAGCGCTTGGCCACGCAAAGAAACTGATTTCAATCCCATGGTAACCACATTTTAAAACTTTTGACTTTCGGTTTAGCCTAGTGTATTCCCTTATTTCCCATCTACGTATAAAGGAACTAAGTAATAAGACTGTTTCTTCTTATGGTTTAGTATCAAATAGATAAAAAAATAAACTTACAGACAATAATTTGTTGCAGAGATGTAGGGAAAGTTATGTGATTTTAACGGATCAGATTTTAGTTATAAATTCTGTTGATAATTCCTTATCATTGTTGAAGTTTATAGGTATTTCAAACTTCCCATTTAAATCAATATGGTTATCTCTACAGCTTTATTTCCTTCTATGTTCAAAATATTCAAGTTTTATTTGACTTATTTTGTGAATAATGCAATACATACCTGACAAAAAATTCAACGGGCACTGCTGAATGTCCAGAGGAAAGAGCTCAAAATGGAATTTACATTTGACCGAAAGGTCCATTCTGAAATAAAAAAGAATTAATGTAATGAATGTTGAAAATTTAGATACACAATACAAGGTAAACCGTTAAATTAAATTCCTCAATACTTAAAAACAAGAAACTATCAATAAATGCATGGAATTAAATTGTTTTCCTCCTATGATAAACGTAAAATGTTTCAGTAGTACCTCTTTGAAACTCCAAACCCCGAATATCACCACAAGGCTAGACAAATACAATAAACTGGATAGATATTTCTCATTACTGGCGAATCACATTTCTAGCATGCATCAACATCTCATACTTATTACTTTCTCTACATGTGCTATGTACATAGTGTATAGAAAACATATTACATTCCACCCAAAAATCCGATACCGAAATTTCACTGGAAAGGGACGTTTTAAGGTCCCAGGTATCCAAAAAAATTATTTTCAGAAAAAGGTCTGTGTGTGTGAACACTCAAAAATGAGAAGTCGGTAAAATACCAAACTTGGTATTTAAGTTTAGTATCTTCCAGGGATGCGACACGAAGATTTTGAGAAAAATCCCCCCCCCATCCCAAACTACCCTTTAAATGGAAACATTTGTCGCCCTGGTTGACATAATGACTTCATATGTCCAAGGTCGCGGGTTCAAACCCGGCGGAGGACGATGAGTTTTTTCGGGTGTAAAAATCCTTAGCATGGCTTCCTTCGGAAGGAAAGTAAAGCCGTTGGTCCCGTGTCGTAGATTTACGGCACGTAAAAGAACCTCAAGTCTGATGGAGAGGCCTCTGAGCAAAATCAAGCGGTCTTTCACGCCTAATTTAGAATGGGACGCTGAGAACGTTCATAAATAACACGCACTTTTTTTAAATGGAAAAATTTTCGAAAATTTTGATTTTCTTAAAAATGGCTCTAAAGATTTTGATTAAAATAGCATATATTTTAGATATTTATATGACAATTAATACCTTGAATTTTCTGGGAATAGCATCTAAAGACCAATTTATTCTGAATGAATAAATCTCTACATCTCCGTAACATATTACTGTTAAAAGCTTGTTCTCTTGTTTACTGCTTGTTAATCGAGATAAACATTAGCAGAAATGGTATTAAGTATTACTTCTTTCTTGTATTAGAAGGGAAATAAAAGAATAAACTTGACTAAAGCGATAGTCAAATCTTTTAAAAAGCTGCTTGTCTTATGGATAAAATCCGCTTCTTTGCATTGCGAGGATGTAGCGAATTCCTGTCTGTAAAACGTTCAAGTATTTTAAAACCGAAACCAATAACAAGAAATATCTAAAAAATGGTCCACTCCACGAAAAAAAAATATATATATGACATAAATTGCATGTTTTAACGAAATTTTAGTTTTTGTGTAGTAAGTTTTATCTATCTTACGGTTTACCAGTTATGCAAAATTCATTAGTTTTCATCCAGAATGAAGAACTCTTCAGAACTATGCCCAGAAAATTGAACATATAAAATTTTAAGATTTTTTATTCAAAATCGTTAGAGCCATTTTTGAAAAAATAAAACATTTCGATAATTTGTCCATGTAATTGGTAGTTTGGAGTGGGGGTATTTTTCTCAAAATTTTCGTGTCGGATCCTTGGAAGATACTTAAGTCAAATACCAAATTTGGTATTTTATAGACCTTTTGTTTTTAAATTATGGTATTCATAGTTACACGGACACACAGTTGGACCTTTTTCTAAAAGTGATTTTTTGGATACAGGGGGCCATAAAACGTGTATTTCCGGTTAAATTTCAACATCAAATTTTTGGGTAGAATGCAATACCTTCTCTATGTACTATGTACACATTACGTATAGAGAAAGTAAAAAACATAGGTCTCGTCAAAACACATAATTTATGACGTTTACATTTTTATTTTGATTTCAATTTTAAAATATTTATACTTGTTTCAAACAGGAAACAGAATTTCAATGACATTCGCATAGCGACAGCTTCTAAAACCTTTGCGTATTGTTTTAGCCTAGTATTTTCAATTATTTGTCTTCTTCCTAAAATAAACTATGTAATAAGAGCATTCTTAATGTTTATCTTGGCTAATATTATGTAGATGGAAGAAACATGTTTTGTGAGTATGCGGAAGAGATAAGGAAAGTCATGTAAATGGAACATTTCAATTTCTTTTTATCTTAGAAAAAGCTGATGTTGAGAGAACAGGAAATTCGTTTCAGCCTGACCCCGAGATGGGAAGATCGCAGATATGAATTTAAATTAGCTCTCCAACAAAAAAACTGAAATTAGCAATTTACTGAAGAGCACCCCCTCCTATTTCTCTTTTCATCGCCACTTTTGAATGCAGACAATTACATAACGATTTTTTTACTCTCAGAAGTGAATTTTCCGGGCACTAAATCACAAACCCCGAAATTATATTTGAAAACTAGCCTTCATACCCAGAATTTCAGGAATGTATTCTGTAAGCAAGCTTTAATAAGAATATGGATGGATTTTGGAATCTTCACTCGTAGCTTAAAACATATGGTGTTATAAGTTTTTTATTTTGTCTAACCGTACTGTGTAGAGGATGTATTTTATTTCACCAAAAATTGCATGTGGGGATTTCAACGGAAATATATGCTTAGTACAGTAGAGAAGGTATTGCATTCACCTAACGATTCCAACTCCCAGCTTTTGCTGGAAATAAACGCATTAGAACACCCTGTATTCAAAAAAGTATTTTAGAGAAAGTTTCGTGTATGTCTCAGAACACGAAACTTAAAAAATCAGATGTGTTCCATTCACATGACTTTCTCTACAGCTCTGCAACAAATTATTGTTAAAATGCTTAGGCTTCTATTTACTTCATGCTAATCGAGAAAAAGTTAGCAGAACTAGTCTTATTACTTGCTTCGTTGTAAGTAGAAGAGAAATAAGGGAGTACCATCGGTTAAAGTGATAGTCAAAAGCTGGTTGCTACGCGACTGAAGTTCCTTTGTTTGTATGGACACGAGTTGACAAATTCCTGTATGAGAAAAGTAAGTTTTTTTAGGTGAAACCACAATCAAGGAATAACTCAAAAACCATCATCTCCACGAAAAGAATGTATATAACACAAAGTGTGTGTTTTAACGTGCTCTACATTTTTTGTCAGGAAAGTTTTTTCTCCATCTCTTACGGTTTAGCAGTTATGCAAAATTCCGTAAAATTCATCCAGAGGCTATTCCTAGAAAATTCAAGATATACATTTTATTTGTCAGGTAAATATCTTTAATATACGAAATTTTAATCAAAATCGTTAGAGCTATTTTTCAGAAAATCAAAATTTTCGAAAAACGTTTCATGTAAAGGGCAGTTTGGAGTGGGTGATTTTTCTCAAAATCTTCGTGTCGCATCCCTGGAAGATACTAAACTTAAATACCAAGTTTGGTATTTTACCGACTTTTCGTTTTTGAGTTATCGTATTCACAGGCACACTCAACGCACAAGGATCTTTTTCTGAAAATGCGTTTTTTTATACAGGGGGCCCTAAAACATATATTTCCGGTAAAATCTCGGTTTTGAAATTTTGGATGGAGTGCAATACCTTCTCTATACATTATGTGCATAGCACGTGTAGAGAAAGTGAAAACGAAAAGTCTATTAAATATAAAACATGATACTTAGTTTCAAGGATGCGACACGAACATTTCCAGGAAAATCCTCCGACCCCACACCACCATGGAACAAGCTTAAAAAACTTGGTTTTTCTCAAAAATGACGATAGCGATTTTGATTAAGATAAAGTACATTAAAGTTACTTATGTGGCTAATAAGACATCTTGCGTTTCCTGAGAATACCTCTAAAGTCCCCTTCATTATGAATGAGTTTTGCATAGCTTATAAACCGTAAGATATAGACAAAGAGGAAGTACACGAAAATTATACAGCTCGTTAAAACATAATTGTGTCATAAACATTTTTTTTTGTGGAGTTAACAACTTCCGAGGTACTGTGTTATTGATTTCAATTTCAATTCAACTTTTCTCATACGGGAACGGAAATTTTTCAACTCCTGGCATGCAAATGGAACCGAATTTCAATCACATACCTACCACCGTTTATAAGACTTGATTATGTCTTTAGTCTAGTATACTCCCTTATTTACAAGGAAGCAAGTAATAAGATCATTTCTACTAATGCTTAACGTGATCAATATGAAATATCTAGAAGAATAAGCTTTTTAAGAATCGTTTGTTATAGAGAGGTAGCGAAATTCATGTGAAAGGAGCATATAACATTTTTAGAAAATCGTCCATCTGTGTGTCTGTATGTATGTGTGAGAGTCTGTGAACAGCATAATTCAAAACGAAATGTCCCTTTAATAGCAAGCTTAACATTTAAGTTCAGAAAGAAAGGTACCTCAAACATAGATATGCCTTTTTTTTTACTCCGAATATTGTGTTGGCTAACATAAAAGGACGTTTATGTTGGCTTTCCGTTTGTATGCAGTACGATAACTGGGTTTCAAGTCCATCACTCACAAATACTTACTCATAGGTCATAAGATGACTGGATTCTTTCTTTAATTGAAAGAGAAATCAAGCACCAATTAACAAAGGACTATCAATCAATGTTAAGAAAACTTCAAACTGATTTATGCATCTTCCAAAAGAGCACACTCAAATATTTAAAACCCTCGAATATTACATCCTATTCTGCCGGTCTATGATTTCCTGTATCTTTTAAATGGAACAATTGGTATCGTTACGATATTTTATAATGTTTCCGTAATAGGATTTGCATTTCTAGTTCTTGAGTTTGTCACTATGCGCCATAGTGGCTAGAATCAGCTTGTCGCCTACAGATGGCACTGCATGACGAAATCACGACTTTCGGATGCAAAATGGCGGAAAGTTTTGCGCAGGAATCTTCTTCTTTTAAGGGATAGGGTTCTTTTACGTGCAAATAAACATAACACGGGATCACCAACTTTACTTCTGTTCCGATGGAACCATGCTAAGACTTTTTGCGTCCGAAAAATGCCATCACTGTCCGCCACATCCGAACCGCAATCTTGGGTTTTAAGGCTAGCATGGCAACCCTATACCAAGGGGGGCGTCACTATATTACCTACTATAGGCATAAGGAACGGATGGTAAAATGCCAACGCATTGATCAGGAACACTTCCCTTAATAATAATAATAATAATAATAATAATAATAATAATAACAATAATAACAATAATTAATAATAGTAGTGGAACACAACGCGGCTTTATATTTTGATTTGTCTACAGTGGGTCTAGTCGCTAATGTTAAATAACAGTGTTTACACCATTGCAAAAGTATCTATGGGTTTAATTGATTGATGAAATGGGGAATTTTTAATTACACATCAATTGAAAACGTAAACTCATACTGTCAAAAATAAAGGCCTGTAATTGAGAACTTGTTAAACTATTCCGTCTGTTTATATTGCTCTAATATACCATCACGGACTCTAGTACAATTCTGCAAACTGTTTCTCAATGAGCACAACTCCCTCACAGTTTCAACTGTTATACAAGAGCAGAAGAACGAAGATCACTCACGCTAAAACCACCACTGGCTGGCCATTACTTGGAATTGCCTGTTGAGTTTTACAACTCTTTTAAGGGTTGAAGGGTTATCTGCACATGCTGTGCTGTTGGGCCGCCTGGTAATAGAGAGGAGGGAAAGTAAAGGGGAAACACCATCGGATAGAAGTAGTGCAGTGTAGGGCAAGCAAATCCCCACAGTACGGCAGTACGTCCGAAGGAAGACTGTAGATATAGTATGATCTCGATGCAGAGTCGTTCTTAATTGAAGAATATCAGGTGCTCCTTCTATAGTGGAGTAATCCATTTAAGGTATCTGGTGGAACAAATCATCATAATAAATTGTATAAAACGTGAATGATTGGTTCGTGATTCTCGTTCAGCTTTTAGTCATCCTCTCTGTCTAGGGGTAAAATGCCAGTCTTTGGTTCCCATGGTCGCCAGTTCAAACCCGGTACAGTGCAATTAATTTTTTTAGGCGTAAAAACCCTTAGCAGGGAAGGTAAGTAAAACTGGTACCGTGTGTAGATTTACGGCACGTAAAACAAAAGATCTGATAAAGAGACCTCTGAGTAAAATTAAGCGATCTTTCACTCCAATATATAGGGTGTTAATGAACTATAACGAAATATTTTCACAAAATATGTAGATTACTTAAATAAGTAATTTGAGAGACTTATGGCCTGTTTATTGAAATTTCGAAGTAACTGCTATAAGTTTATGAAGTGCCAGTACGCCACGTATCGCGGAACTTCGTGTGGAATGAAACAATTAATAATATCAAACATTTACTCCGACAGGAATCGAATTCGTGACCTTTGGGATAGCAGCTTCCCGCGTTACGCATTAAGCCACCACAGCAGTTGAAAAAACGCCTCCAGAGTAGGCTACATAACTCAAAAACGTAGTTAATGAATGCTCAGGGTCGCCCAATCAAGTGATCAGTTCGAGATTTTACAGATTTTTGCGACATTAAATCTTAAGAACGCTAGTAACGAGCTGCTAAAAATCGATATTTCTATACTCGGGCAGCAGTTTTAAAGACATTCTAAGCCATTTTTTACAACCTGCTTTGCTTTAACACCACTTATCAGCACCTGATACCCACACGTTTAACGCTATGTAGTTGTGTTATGTTTATCCGGGGACCATGCATCGCCGATCTCAAATTACTTATATCAGTCACGTGCACAATCTCGCAAATTATTTCGGTGTAGTTTTTTAACACCTGTAGAATAGGATATTGAGAACCACAGCACTTAAAGAGCGTCCATAAATAAAATTCAATTCAATTCTTTTCCCAGTTGTCTTGAGTTTTATAGAGAAGCGTAATACTCACATATTTACCAAAGCACGCATGTTTTTTCCAAAATAAAAAATCTGATGTGTTCCATTCACATGACTTTCTCTACTTCTGTGTAACAAATTATTGTTAATAAGCCTATTCTTTTATTTACTTCATGCTAATCGAGAAAATATTATCAGAAATAGTCTCATTACTTGCTTCCTTGTAAGTAGAAGCGAACTATGGGAGTATCATAGGTTAAACTGAAGTCAAAAGCTGGTTACTAGGCGATTGAAGTTCCTTTGTTTGTTTGGACACGAGTTGACAAATTCTGTATGAGAAAAATACACGTTTTTTAAACCTGAAACCAAAAACAAGGAATATCTAAAAAACGATCAACTCCTTGAAAAAATGTATATAACATAAATTGTGAGCTTTAATGTGCTCTACATTTTTTGTGTGGTAGGTTTTTGTCCATTTCTTACGGTTTAGCAGTTGTGCAAAATTTCGTAAAATTCATCCAGAATAATGTAGTCTTCAAAGGCTATTCCCAGAAAATTCAAGATATACATTTAATTTTTCAGGTAAATATGTTTAATATACGATATTTTAATCAAAATCGAAAAAAAGTTCCATATAAAGGGTAGTTTTGGGTGGGAGGATTTTTCTCAATCTTGTGTCGCATCCCTGGAAGATACTAAACTCAAGTACCAAGTTTGGTATTTAAGTTTTTGAGTTATCGTGCTCACAGACACACACACACACGGACCTTTTTTCTGAAAATATTTTTTTTTGGATACAAGGGACCCTAAAGCATATAATTCCGTTGAAATCTCGGTATCGAATTCTTTGGTGGAGTGCAATACCTTCTCTATATACTATGTACATAGTACGTATAGAGAAAGTAAACATCTGATGTTTTCCATTCACATGACTTTGTCTATCTGTTTTGCAACAAACAATTATTACAAAATATTATTTATCCAATGTTAATCAAGATAAACATCACCAAAAATGATCTTACTTACTTCCTTATAACTAGAAGGGAGATATGGGAATACATCAAGAAGCAAAGGTCAAATCTTTTAAAAGCTATCGCTATGCGTTTGTTATTGAAATTCGGTTCTCCTTCCAAGGAAAGAAGTAAAACATAAGAGATATGTAACGAAATATAACTTCTCTTTTAAGAAAAGTTTAAATAATTTTAATGAAAAGTTTAAGTAATTTAAAATTTATACAAATAATAAATAATGTCTTGGACACGGGTTTCTACAAAAATTGTATGAGATAAATTGTGTGTTTTAACAAAATCTGCATTTTTGTCGATATTTTACGGTTCACCAGTTATACAAAGTCATCCAGAATAAAGTGTTCTTCAGAGGCTATCCCCACAAAATTTATAGATTTTTCTAATAAAATATATTAAGCATATGATATTTTAATTAAAGTCATTGAAGTCATTTTTGAGAAAATCAAAATTTTCGAAAAAATGTTCCATGTAAAGGGTAGTTTAGAATGGGAGATTTTCCTGAAAATCTTCGCGTCACATCCTTGGAGGATACAGAAACTAAATACCAAGCTCTCCTTTTTTTAGTTGCCTATGCTGTCCAATATATACATACATACACGGACTATTTTACTTTCTCTAGTACTATATAAAATGTACATAGTAGATAGATACCACCCAACATTTTGATACCAAGATTTCACTGCATATACATTATTTAGGGTCCTCTGAATAAAAAACATTTCGATGCGAAACAAACAAACGTATGCCTTTCTGTGCATCTCTGTAAATAATTATTGTTAAAATTTTTATTCTTCAATCTACTTCATGCTAATCCAGTTAAAGTTGGCAGAAATGGTCTTATTACCTACTTCCTTGTAAGTAGAAAAGAAATATGGCAATTCATATGCTAAAAAGATTGTCGAATCTTTTAAAAACTGGTTGCAATGCGATTGAAATTCTTTTGCTTGTAGGGCCAGGAGTTTACAAATTCCCGTATGAGAATAGTATAAGTATTTTAAAGCTCAAAGCAAATAACAACGAATATCTCAGAATATCTCTACTTTAAAAAAAAAAGTGTGACGTGTATGTTATGTGTTTTAACGAAATACGCATTTTTGCATAGTAAGCTTTTGTATTTAGCGCGGTATTAGCACAGCTGCTTACCAAGCGGGAGACCTGGTCCGGGGTGCACTCAGCCTCGTGAGGTCCCTTGAGGGTAAATTGAGGAGCTACTTGATGGAGAAGTAGCGGCTCCAGGTCATGAGAACCGCATTAACCGGCCAGGGGGGCTGACCACGTTTCACCCTCCAATACTGCACCATCCATGACGTCTGTCATTGACCGAGATGGGGGACGTAGTGGCCGGGTGTAGGCCATGGTTCCTTGTTAACTGTCGTGCCATAGTTATGTTGTAGTTATTAAGTTTTTGTATATCTCTTTCGATTTACCAGTTATACAAAATTCATCTAGAATAAAGAGGTCTTCAGATGCAATTCCCACCAAAATTTAGGATATACATTTTATTTGTCATCTAAATATGTTTATTTTACGATATTTTAATCAAAATCGTTAGCCATTTTTTTAAAATCAAAATTTTCCTTGTAAAGCGTAGTTTTGAACTATGCTGCTTACGTACACACACAACACAAATGCTTCTTTTGGAATCAGGGGATCTAAAAACATCTATTTTAGGTGACATCTTGGTATGGACTTTTTGGGTGGAATGCAATACCTTCTCAATTCTCGTGTATTGTACATACGTGCAAGAGAAAGTAATATTATTTAGATTAGATTTTATAATTAGAGAAAGTAAAATAAGATTTACACATAGCTGTGTGAAGGACAGGAGTTGGATAGGTAGAGTCAGACTGAAAAATTCAATGCCATAGCCGGGATTTGAACCAATTTTTCAGTCTGGCTCTACCTATCCAAGATGAAAACAGTTTCTTATGTGACTCACCTGAGACTCTGCAATACACTCTTGTCCGATTGCAGTATCATACGATTGAAATCCTGAGAAGTCTGGTATCGGCGCATGCCCTTAACGTAGAAATCCGGCGTCCAGAATAAATTCGCATGCTCCCGATCCAGAGAGTATCGAATGCCTGGATGCATCTCTGTCGTGTCCAAGTGTACTCTGTGTTCAAACCAGCGGCGAAAAACACATATATCTAACATCATCTCCTGCGGGCAAAATAGGTATTAACATTTTCTCAAATGTTGTGTTTTTACTTTCTCTAGCCAGTATGTACAATGTACATAGTGGATAGAGAAGGAATTGCATTCCACCCAAACATTCATTTCCGAGATTTCGCCGGAAATATATGTTTTGAGTTCCACAGAATCCAAAAAAATCTGATGTGTTCCATTCACATGACTTTCTCTATATCTCTGCAATAAATTATTTTTCAAAAGATTATGCTTCTATTTACTTCCTGCTAATCGAGAAAAAATTAGAAGAAATAGTCTTTACTTGCTTCCTTGTAAGTAGAAGCGAAATAAGGGAGTACCATAGGTTAAAGTGATAGTCAAAAGCTGGTTGCTATGTGACTGAAGTTCCTTTGTTTGTATGGACACGAGTTCACAAAGTCCTGTAAGAGAAAAATGTAAGTTTTTATAGCTTAAACCAAAAACAAGGAATATCTAAAAAACAATTGACTCCATGAAAAAAATGTATACAACACAAATTGTGTGTTTTAATGTGCTCTACATTTTTTGTGTGGTAAGTTTTTGTCTCTCTCTCTTACGGTTTAGCACTTATACAAAATTCCATAAAATTCACTCAGAATAAAGTAGTCTTCAGAGGCTATTCCCAGAAAATTCAAAATATACATTTTGTCAGGTACAGATCTTTAATATACGATATTTTAATCAAAATCGTTAGTCATTTTTTATAAAATCAAAATTTTCGAAAAAAGTTCCATGTAAAGGGTAGTTTGGAGTGGGGGGGATTTTTCTCAATCTTCGTGTTGCATCCCCGGAAGATACTAAACTTAAATACCAAGTTTGGTATTTTACGACTTTTCGTTTTTAGTTATCGTGTTCACAGACACATGGACACACACGGACCTTTTTCTGAAAATACTTTTTTGGATACAGGGGACCCTAAAACATATATTTCTGGTGAAATCTCGGTATCGAATTTTTTGGTGGAGTGTAATACATTCTCTATACACTATGTGCAAGTGTATAGAGGAGGTATTACATTCCACCAAAAAAAAAGTCGATACCGAGATTTCGCAGGGAATATACGTTTAGGGTCTCTTGTATAAAACAAAAATTAGCAAAAAGGTCCCTATGTGTGTCCGTGTGTATGTGAGTACAATAACCCAAAAACTAAAAGTCGGTAAAATATCAAATTTGGTATTTAAGTTTGGTATCTTCCAGGGATGCGACATGAAGATTTTGAGAAAAATCGCTTTTCATTAAAATAGGGTATATTAAAGATATTTTTATGGTAAATAAAATGTATATCTTGAATTTTCTGGGAGTAGCCTCTAAAGACCTCTTTTATTCTGAGTGAAGTTTGCTGAATTTTGCGTAACAGGTAAATCGTAAGGGATAGAAAAAAACTTGCTACATAAAGGATGTCGATCACGTTAAAACAAACAATTTATGTAAAATGCATTTTTTTCGTGGGATTTAACATTTCGGAGATATTTCTTGTTATTTGTTTGATTTAAAATACTTGCTTTTCCCACACGGAAAGTTATAAACTCCTGGCCCTGCATAGAAACGGGATTTCAACCACTTGGCAACCAGCTTTAAAAATATTTTTACTATTGCTTTATCCTAGTGTGTTCTTTTATTTTCCTTCTACTTGCAAGGAAGCAAGTAGTTTAGAGAATTTCTTCTAATGGTTATCTCGATTATCATAGAGTACATAGAAGAATATGGTTTTTAACAATAATTTGCTACAGCGATGTAGAGAAAGTCATGTGAATGGTAAACATAAGATTTTTAGAAAAAGGTCCGTGTGTTTCTGAACAGCATAGCCCAAAAAACGTAGGTGCGATTAAATATCAAACTTGGTATTTAAGTTCAGTATCTTCCAAGGATGCGAAACTAAGATTTTCAAGATAATCCACCCCACTCTCAACTAGTCTTTACATGGAATATTTTTCGAAAATTTTGATTTTCTCAAAAATGGCTCTAACGATTTTAATTAAAATACCGCACGTTAAAGATATTCACATAAAATAAAATGTATATTTTAAATGTTCTGAAAATAGATTCTGAAGAGCTATTTATTTTGATTGACTTTTATATAACGGTTAAACCGTAAGATATGGACAAAAACTTACTACACATAAATGTAAATCTCGTTAAAATACATAATTTGTCATATACGTTTTGCTTGCAGTGTTGACCGTTTTCGAGATATGCATTGTTGTTTGGTTTCAATTTTGAGCAACTTTTATCAAACAGGAGAATGCTAAGAGAACCGAACCTCAATTGTTTCACATAGCGGCCAGCTTTTGAAAGATTTGATTATCACTTTAGCCTAATGTACTCCATCATTCCCCTTCTACTTACAAGGAAGCAAGTAATAAGTCCAATTCTGCTAATGTTTATCTACAGGGTATTAATGAACTACACCGAAATAATTTGCGAGATTGTGCACGTGTCTGATATCTCGTAAGTAATTTGGGATCTGCGATGCACGGTCCCCGGATGTACATAACGCAACTACATAGCGTTAAACGTGTGGGTATCAGGTGCTGGTAAGTCGGTGTTTAAAGCAAAGCAGATTGAAAAAATCTGATGTGTTACACTCACATGACTTTCTCTAGCTGCTCTACAAACCTCCTACAAAAGATTGTTCTTCTTTGTACACAATGCTAATCGAGATAAATATTGGCAGAATGTTCTTATTACTTAGTTCCTTATAAGTAGAAGGGAATAAGGGAATACGCTATGCTAAAGTGATTGTCAAATGTTTTAAAAGCTATCGTTATGCGATTGTCATTGCAAATCACTTCTTTGCTTGGCCAGGAGTAGAACAAAAGAAAAATGGACACTTCCTGTCTGAAAAAAGCTTTAAGTACTTCACAATTGAAACCTATAACAAGGAATATCTCGGAAACGGTTACCTCCACAACAAAAACGTAAAGGACAAAAATCGTGTGCTTTGTAGTGATGCATATGTTTTGTGCAGTGAGTTTTTTTTTCTATCTCTTACGGTTTAGCAGTTCAGGAAAATTCGACAAAATTCATCCAGAATAAAGAGCTCTTCAGAGGCTATTCCCAAAACATTCGAGATGTACATTTAATTTTGGACATACATAGTTTTAATATATGGGATTTTAATCAAAATCGTTAGAGCTATTTTTAAGAAAATCAAAATGTTCTAAATTTTTTCCATGTAAACGGTAGTTTGTGGTGGGGGATTTTTTTTGAAAATCTTCGTGTCGCATCCTTGGAAAATACTAAACCTAAATACCAAGTTTAGTATTTAACGGTCTTTTCGTTTTGGGGCTATGTTGTCCACAGACAAACACACACGGACTTTTTTTTTTAAAAATGCCTTTTTCGGACTCAGGGGACCCCAAAACATTTATTTCCGGTGAAATCTCGGTATCGAATTTTTGAGTGGATTACAATATCTTCTCTATCCCTATGTACATTGTACATATAGGGATAGAGAAAGTAAAAATGGCTTAGACCGAGTATAGAAATATCGGTTTTTAGCAGCTCGTTACTAGCGTTCTCAAGAATTAATGTCGCAAAAATCTGTAAAATCTCGAACTAATCACTTGACATTGCGACCTTGAGTATTCATTAACTAGGTTCTTGAGTTATGTGGCCTTATCTGGAGGTATTTTTTTGAACTGCTCTGGTGACTTAATGCGTAACGCGTAAAGCTGCTATCCCAAAGGGCATGAGTTCGATTCCTGTCATAGAGTAAATGATTTTATTATTATTTTTTATTTCAGACGAAGTGCCACGATATGTGAAGAGATCCGAACTCGGAAAATCTTTCACTTGAAAGCCAGTATCATAACCACTACGCTAGAGAGGTACCTATTGTATTTCATTTGCGGAATTGGTCTTATTACTTGCTGCCTTATAAGTAGAAGGGACTAAAGCGATAGTCAAATGTTTTAAAAGCGATCGCTAAGTGATTGTCATTGAGATTCGGTTCTCTTTCCATGGCCAGGAGTAAAACAAGAGAGAGATGAAACGGAATTTTGCTCAAATGGGAAGCCGTTTGAGAAAAGTTTCAAATATTCTAAAATTGAAACCAATAAGAGGGAATATTTCGGAAATGATTGGTTGTATAGAAAAAGAAACTATATATGACATAAATTGTGTATTTTAACAAGATCTACATTTTTATACTGTAAGTTTTTCTCTATTTCTAACGGTTTACCATTTATGCAAATGCATTCAGAATGTTGAGGACTTCAGAGGATATTCCCTAGAAATTCAGGATTTACATTATATTTTTAATGTAAATATCTTTAATATAAGGTATTTTAATCAAAATCGTTGGATTATTTTTGAGAAAATAGAACATTTCGAAAAATGTTCCATACAAAGAGTATTTTGGAATGGGGAATATTCTTAAAAATATTCGTGTTACGTCCTTGGAAGACTTTTTAACGGAATTTTCATTTTTGAGTTATGTTGCCCACAGAAAGATAGACACATGCGCGTATCTTTTTTCTAAAAATACACTTTTTGGATTGAGGGTCTCCAAAACAGGAATTTGCGGTGAAATCACGGTATCGAAGTTTTGAATGAAATACAATGCTTTCTCTACCTACTGTGTACATTGTGCATGCGCTCTAAGAAAGGTAATAAACAAGTAAAGGAATAAAGAAATTAGTACTTACGTTGTTAAGCTCATCGACTTGTAGGATATCGACTATGATAACATTCATCTTTACGATAAATAGCTGGTCTCCTGAACCTGAAAACATTTGGAAGCTATTGAAACATTTACAACGAATTCACGAAAATATAAATAAATAATAACCAAGATAAATTAAAGAAATATATGTAATATAGAAATGAGATTGTTATTAGAGGATGTTAGTTATGAGATACGAGATAACTGAAACTGTACATGTCATAAAAGATAAATCTATTGTGAACAACAGCTAGGGAGTTGGGGTGAAACGTATAAAAGAATGTCCTTGAGCTAAAAAAAACGTAAGGGGTGGCGAGATTGTGAAAGTTACTGGGAGCTAGCAACCTAAGTGATATAGTAAGATAGCTGCTATATGAGAAGAGACGCTACTGGAAGTGAGGAAAACAAGCCAATTACAGCATATTTTTAATGCTTAGGCAGAACCAGGATATTCAATATATATTCTACAGAGATGCAAGTTGTCATACAGTTCGTTCTATTTACTGAACCATTTTCAGTTCACCTTCAGGTAGCAGTGTAGTCAGTTGTTCTCCACAGTACTTCAGCCCTACATATTATTTACATAAGAAATGTGATACTGGACATCAAAGTTTCATTTGTAAGTGAACGCGTATAATACAGTTTCAGCTAGGATCTCAGAGAAGTATAAAGTGTGTAAGTTTTGAATTTTATTGGTAACAGTTTAAATAAAATACTTAAACTAAAAGCTACAAATGTGTTATCTCTGAAACAGTTCCTTTTAAGACATACTTGCTGGACCAAGGTACACAACTAGCCGGAGCAAGTACGAATAGCATATCAACACATAATTAATAATACAAATAATCAGATATAACGAGGAGTAGGTATGCTCATCGCACTTTGTAAAACCCATCGTTGTTTTTACAATTGTAGAATTTGCATGACAGGGTTCAATCTTACCTTTGTGATCCGGTAGGGAATGCTTGCTGTAATTCTCAGGCAGTGTAAATCCTTCAAAATGACCAACAGCAGCAGCAACAACCAAAATACTGCAACAGATGCGCAGATTTTACAAGTATATCTATCAAAAGGCTCATTCTAAGGGGCAATTTTATACGGGCTTACCTAATAACTCTTTAAACAATAGGCTTTTATGTATACTAGGCGTTTCAAAATGGCACCGTACCAAGATTTGGGTGTTACTACTCAGATCCTCCTATGTGATACAAGAAAAATCTGATGTTACATCCATATAGCTTTATCTTGCTGTTCCATACACAAACTATTCATACAATAGATTATTCTTTTCTCTACTTCATGCTAATTGAGATAAACATTAGCGGAATTGGCCTTATTACTTGCTTCCTCGTAAGTAGAAGGCAAATAAGACTAAAGCGATAATCACATCTTTTGAAAGCTGGTCGCTAAGTGAAACAATTGAAATTCGGTTCGCTTTGCCTTGTCCCATTTGGGAAAAGGTAGTCAAAATTGAAATCAATAACGAGGCATATCTCGTTAACGGTCAACTCTAGAAAAAAAATGTATGTAACATAAATTATGTGTTTTAACGAGATATACATTTTTGTGTAGTAAGTTTTTCTCTATCTCTTATGAAAACTTCTGCAAAGCTTATCTAGAATAATGAGACTATTCCCTGAAAATTCAAAATATACATTTTATTTTTGATACAAATATCTTTAATTTACGTTTTAATCAGTCATTAGAGCCATTTGGAGAAAATCAAAATTTTCAAAACATTTTTTATGTGATGGATAGTTTATGGTGGAGGATTTTCTTGAAAAGCTTCGTATTGCATCCTTGGGAGACACTAAACCTAAATACTAAGTTTGGTATTTAGGTGTTTTCAATCCACGCGCGTGCGGATCTTTTTCTAAAAATGTTTTTTTCCGACTCAGGGGACCCCAAAACATATTTCCGGTGAAATCTCTACATCGAATATTTGGGTGAAATACAATACCTACTCTAGCTATGTACATTGTATGTGCATAGGGACTAGAGAAAGTAATATAAGCTTCAACGTCAATAAAGGCACATCAACAAAATGCTTCAGGTCAGTGTGGATTAGGAGCCACCCAGGAACAAGGCCGCGTGCCTGCCCCACCCTATCGCAGGTAACGCAGGTAGTTGGGAAGCACCGGTTAGTTAGTGTTTTCGTAAACATACTGACATGTTGCATAGTGGCTAGCTAATATTAAGGGATTTCTTGTCTTAGGAAACCTCGCTAAGAACCTTTACCCTTTAGATATTACTTACTCCAGTACTAAAGTACAATGCACTTAGTAGAAAGAGAGGGTGTGTGTTCCAAACAAAAATTCGACACCGAGATTTCACCGGAAATATATGTTTCGGGGTCCCCTAATAAAAAAAAAATACCTGTGTGAACGTGTAGTCAATGTGTGGTCATCATAAATTAAAATAAAGTCCGATAGATTGCAAACTTGGTATTTAGGTTCAATATCTTCCAAGGATGCGACACGAAGATTTTTGGGAAAATCCCTCCAACCCAACTACCTTTATTTGGAAGATTTTAGGAAACTTTTGAGTTCTTAAAAATGGCTCGATTTTTATTAAAATATCATATGTTTATAATATTTTCATGACAAACAAAATATATATCTTGAATTTTCTGGGAACAGCCTCTGAAGACCTAAATCGCCAACTTGTTTATTAGTCTGCTAGAAGACATCTTTCGGAAAATGAGGATGAATTGCGGAATCCAGATCAACGGATAGAAATTCCGCAACCTCGGGTTCGTAGATGATATCCTGTTTGCTACTTCCGTGAAGGATTTAAATTGAGAAATACAAGAATTAGCTCAGCAGAGCAAGAGAAGTGGACTGGAACTAAATCTAAAAAAAAACAAAAAACTAATGAACAACAGCATCAAAGAAATTAACCAGAGTGGACTAGAATACGTCACCGAATACACCTACTTAGGACAAATAGTGACATTTAACAATGCCACCCGCAAACAAGTCCAGCATCTCGGCAGCATGGTCAGAATTCTGAAGCCTGAAATTTATCCTCACAAGCAAATAAAGTATAAGACTGAAGCAATATACTGGACAGTTGCGACCTTCCTCTGTTTGTATATGTAGCCCAAACCTGGGCCCTAACAAACAGAGAAAGAAAAATGTTGGGGACATGTCAAAGGAAGTAGGAGAGAGAGATTCTAGGCGTCAGTCTCCGTGACAGAATCCACAACGCAGAACTGAGGAAGATAAGCATCAAAGACGCAACAGCATTAAATGGAAGTGGGCGGGTTACGTCATAAGGATGAACCACAGCTATGGGCCTGGGATCCAAGAACTGGCCAAAGAAGCGTGGACCGGCAGAAAAAAGATGGGCAGACGATCTGGAACTTTACTTTGGACACAGCTCGACGACAGCTGCCAAGAATTGCAGAGAATGGAGACGGTCTAACATAAAAATGTAGAGATCCTTAAAACACACAATTTATGTCATAAGTTTTTGTCTATCTCTTACGGTTTACTAGTTATGCAAAATTAAAAAAAATAACATCCATCTAAAATAAAGAGGTCTATAGAGGCTATTCCCAGGAAATTTAAGATATAAATTTTATTTATCATGTAAATATATTAAATATAAGAGATATTAATCAAAATCGTTAGTCATTTTTGAGAAAATCAGAATTGTCGAATCTTTTTGAATGTAAAGGGTAGTTGGGGTGGGAGGATTTACTTGAAAATCTTCGTATCGCAACCTTGGGAATACTGAACTTAAATGTAAAGTTTGGTATTTAACAGACTTTTCGTTTTTGAGCTATGTTGCCCATAGATACACACACAGACACACACATGCACACGGACTTTTTTCTAATTTTTTTGATTCAGGGGTCCCAAAGCATGTACACTGCTAAAAAAACTTGGGAACACATGTTTAAGCCAAAGCCAAAAATAGAATAGTAAGCCAATGTAAATGTTAACAATCAGATGTTATGATTTGAAGTATTGTTAAAACTACAATGAAGTTCCTCTAAAAATGTGTTAATTTTGTTCTGTATAAATCAGTGTAGTTGAAAAATCTGTTGAAATCAGAGTGCGTACTCTTTGATTTAAGAGTTTATGTTTCAAAAACAGGTTTTAACAGAAACCTGTGGTAGAGAATTGTTATTTTGTGTTCTCTGAGGATAATGCAGATGAATGAAACATCTGTCACACAAACAATTGCGTGGATTGAAGATGGCCATTCCATTCGCTTTGTCTCCAGGATTCTTCATGTCAGTCCTTCTGTCACCCACAAGGCTTGGAGACGATGTACAGAAAAAGGCGGGTTCAAGAGGCAGCCGAGGAGACTATGGCCAGCTTGAGGCTCGAGGATGGCGACGTGTGGAGGATTGCCAAAGCTCTCCGACACCTGGAGGTCAAATAACCTCCCCAATCCAAGGCACCCAAGGCCTGGCTTATGACCCCAAGCCAAAGTCGAAGTATTAGCTGCCTACCTCGAAAGATGAGGCCACGAGAGACCCTCAGGACGAAGACTTCTCGGATCGTGCTCATCCAGGAGGTGCATCGATTTCTTCGACGTCCCCCTGACGAGGCTGACCGACTTCGTGTCATCCGACCCAGTAAGCTCCAGAATGCACTCCGGCGTCTCAACCCCAAAAAGGCAGCGGGCCGGGACGGTCTAACCCCCGCCATGCTCTGTTGCCTTCCCAACAAGGCGGTGCTCTTTCTAACCAAGGTCTTCAACATGTGCCTCACCCTGTGCCACTTTCCACGCGAGTGGAGAGAGGCCCGGGTAAAATGCATTTTGAAGCCGGAGAAAGACCCATGCATCCTTCCAACTACCGATCCATCAGTCTCCTATCAGTTCTCTCGAAGGTCTTCGAGAGGCTACTGCTCATCCGCTTGGCCCCTCTTTTGGGCGACATTCGAGCCATCCCAGACCACCAGTTTGGTTTTCGTCCTGGGCATTCTACACCCCAGCAACTACTGCGAATGGTGGAGGCCGCTGCCCTGGGTTTCCAAGACAGAGCCTACACTGCGGCGGTGTCGCTGGACGTGGAGAAGGCCTTCTCTAGGACCTGGTACGCGGCTCTGCTCCCCAAACTCATCCGTCTGGAGCTCCCGACTCACATCATACACCTTTTACACTCATCCTCAAACACAGATCTTTTGTTGTTTCAGTTGCGGGTCGCAAATCAACACTTAGGCCAATAAGAGGCGGCGTCCCCGAAGGCTCTGTACTACCCCCCACGCCGACCTATCAACAGAGCAGCAAGTCAACATAACTCAATATGCTGACGACGTGCTGTTATTCTGTACCAACAAACACCCACGCAGAGCCTTCAACCCCATTCAGACACACCTCCGCCTCTTCCAAGAGTGGTGCGAGCGTTGGCGGTTGTCCATAAACCCGGAGATAAGCCACGCTATCCTCTTCACCAAGCGCCGCTTTCCCGCAAACTTCCCTACATTCACGTACCTCAGACGAATACAATGGACGAACACCATAAGCTACTTGGGGGTGAAGCTTGACAAGGGCGTCATTTTTGGGGAGCACATCAGGGAATTGAGGTGTCGGGGCTACGGCCTCCTTATACCCGATGCTAAAGTCCACGATGCCGGTTACCCTTAAGTTGCGCCTTTTGAGAGCTCTCAAAGTCCCCTTGTTAATCTACGCCTGTAAGATCTGGCGACAGACTCCAGTTTGCTGTTGCTTCAGCGGGTACAGAATAGATGCCTTCGGGCCATCTATTCTGTGCCTCGAGGCTTTCCTACGACACTCCTGCACGAGGCCTCTGGTCTACCATACCTGGAGGACGAGATTAGTCGTCGGGCAACTAAATTCAACGAAGAATTACCATTCCGTCGGAGTGTCCTCGTTAGGTCTCTTGGGATTACAATCCCACCAGCCGCCGCTTCAGGCGATACCGGCTTCCCCTGGCTTGCGGGCATCCCCGGTAACGAAGGAGCACCTCTAACAGCTGCTATGGCTAAGCTCCTTACAATCCTTCAAGAGTTGCTGGGACATCAAAATTAAAACCCCCAAAATAAACATTTTTGAAAAATCATTACACCAGCGGTGCACAAGGGCCGTTGCACCATAATTGGCAACCGTCGAGGAGCCTCCTCCTGTCGCTCCACAACCTCATTTCTCACCCGCCATCCTGTAAACTCCACATTCCCGTCATAACCGGTTAAGCTCTGTGAAGAATAGGAACACGTCTAAAACACCATCGGGCTGCCCTCAGCCTGCCAACTGTCGTGAGCGTGAAGAGGCAGCTCGGACAAGGGCACAACAAGAAGAAGAAAACAGGATATACATAAGAACTTTTGCTGATGTTTCAAAATTAACAATTATCTCTAAAAAGCACATTAAAGACTATTGTTTTGAAAATAATGCTCTAATTTTGAGAATAAAATCATTAATTTTGAAAACTCAAGAGTTTTTGAGAGTACGAAAAACTAATTTTTCTCCAATAATTACGGTTAATATAAACACATGATTTGGCTGATCTATTTACAAACACATTTGTTGAAAACTTGAATTTTTTAATGCAAATATTTCTCAATATGCATCATTTTAATTAGAATATTGAATTTAGACAACAAAAATCTGAAGCTTTTCATTCACATGACTTTCTCTAACTGTTCCACAAACAAACTTTCCTTATAAATTATTATTCATTTGTCTAGTCATGTTAATCAAGGTAAAGATTGTTAGAAGTGACCTTACTTCATTGTAAGTAGAAGGGAAATAAGGGAATGTGCGCCAGATCTTTTAAAACCGAAAGTTTTGGTTAGTGAAACAACTGAAATTGGGTTCTTTTTGCTTGCTAGAAGTAAACAAAAGAGAGAAACGTCTCCTGCTTGACAAAAGTTTAGGTACCTTAAAACAAACTATTAATTCGGAATAGACTTAAGTCATGTGTTTTAATGAGATCTACATTTTCGTGTAGTAATGTTTATCTATCTCTTACGCAAAAGTCATCCAGAATGAATAGGACTTCAGCGGCTATTTGCAAAAAATGCAAGATATTTATTTATTTGTCATGAAAATATCTTAAACCTATGATATTTTAATAAAAACAGTTAGAGGCATTTTTGAGAAAATAAAAATTTTCGAAAAATGTTCCATGTAAAGGATATTCTTGTACATCGTGTCGAATCCTTGAAAGATACTGAACTTAAATATCAAGTTTGGTATTTAATCGACTTTTCGTTTTCGAGCTATGCTGCGCGCACGCACACACACACACACACACACACACACAAACAAACCTATACAGATACACATGCACACACTGAAATGTTTCTAAAAATGCTTTTTTGAATTCAGGGTGTGTCAAAACATGTCTTCCCGGCGAAATCCCGATATCTAATTACTTTCTCTACACGTACTATTTACATTATGCATAGAGAAGGTATTGTATTGCATCCAAAATACAATAACGAAATATCACCGGAAATATATCTTTGGAGGTTCTCTGAGTTCAAAAAAGCATTTTTTAGAAAAATGCTTGGTAAGTGTGTGTGTGTTTGTTTGTTTGTTTTTTGTTTTTTTTTGGTAGTGTTTAACGCCCGTTTTTACTGCTCTGGCACCGCAGGCGATGACACTGATGATACATGAAGATGGAGCCCCGGTGGAATGTAATGGCGGGGGAAACCGGATAACCCGGAGAAAACCCGCCCATGCGCCGCTTTATCCACCACAAATCTCGCATGCGGTCGTTTGGGATCGAACCCGGGCCGTCTAGGTGAGAGGCGAGTGGTCTGACCACGGCGCGGCCATGTGTGTGTTTGAGTGTGTCTAAGAGGTTTGTTTGTAGAGCAGCTAGAGGAAGTCATGTGAGTGTAATACATCTTTATAATGTTAGATGAAAATACTTACGAACATATTCTGTAAACACAGAAGGTTAACGCCACGCTCGATCTGTAGTTGACCTGCATAGATTAGATCCTTTGTATGAAACTAGACTTATAAACAGCAATGGAGCGACACTGTTAAAAGGTGTCCGTTTAATACAATAGCAGTAACATATGTTGCATGTCAACAGAACTAGTATCGATTTCCTTGCATCATATGAATATAAGGAGCTCTGTTTGGGTTCTCAGAAAAAAAAATGTTTGATTGTTACCCTCACACGACCAGATGAATCGTCAGCAAACTTATTACTCTCTTCTTTTTGCTCTCTTTATCCTCCTCTCGTATGTTGGACTAGCATATCATGTCAGCGTGTGCACTGATGGGACCAAATCTAAAACAGTAGTATAACCGAGGATAATAATTTATATTAAGGGGACATGTGGATAAAACTATGTGTTCCATTCACAAGACTTTCTCTACATCTCTGAAACAAATTATTGTTAAAAAGCTTATTCTTCCATTTACTTCATGCTAATCGAGAAAAAATTAGCAGAAATAGTCTTATTACTTGCTTCCTTATAAGTATAAGGGAAATAAGGGAGTATCATACGTTAAAGTGATAGTCAAAAGCCGGTTGCTATGTGACTGAAGTAAGTATCTTAAAACTGAAATTAATAACCAGGAATATCTCAAAAACGACCAACTCCCCGAAAAAATGTATATATCATAAATTGTGTGTTTTAACGAGTTCTACACTTTTTGTTAATTTAACTTTTGACTATCTCTTACGGTCTACCAGTTATGCAAAATTCCGAAAAATTCATCCATAATAAAGTGGTCTTCAGAATTCCCAGGAAATTCAAGATATACATTTTATTTGTTATGTTAATATCTTAATGTAGGAGATTTTAATCAACATTGTTAGAGCTATTTTTGAGAAAGTCAAAATTTTCAAAAATTTTTCCATGTAAAGGATAGTTGGGATAGGAGGATTTACTTGAAAATCTTCGTGTCGCATCCTTGGGAGATAGCTCCATGGCACGACAGCTCACGGGGAGCCTTGGCCTACCGCCCGGCCGCTGCGTCCCCCATCTCGGTCCACTACAGACGTCATGGATGGGGTGCAGTATTGGAGGGTGAGACGTGGTCAGCGCCTCGAGCCCCTCCCGGCCGGTTAATGCGGTCCTCACGACCTGGAGCCGCTACTTCTTCATCAAGTAGCTCCTCAATTGGCCCCCCAGGGACCTCACGAGGCTGAGTGCACCCCGGTCCAGGTCTCCCAGCGGGGGAAAAATCCCCACGCCGGTACTGGGGATCGAA
Source organism: Hymenopus coronatus (assembly GCA_030762935.1). Classification (NCBI taxonomy): domain Eukaryota; kingdom Metazoa; phylum Arthropoda; class Insecta; order Mantodea; family Hymenopodidae; genus Hymenopus; species Hymenopus coronatus. The sequence continues at coordinate 27,684,736 of CM060899.1, read as the reverse complement.
CCCAGGTCTCCCGCTTGGTAGGCAGCTGCGCTACCACCGCGCTAAGGAGACGACCATCCTTGGGAGATACTGAATTAAATATCAAGTGTGGTACTTAGGGGACTTTTCGTTTTTGAGTTATGCTGCCCACAAACACACACACACAAATATAGACTCACACAGATATACACATGGACATTTTCCGAAAATGCTTTTTTTTAAATTCAAGGGGTCTCAAAACATATTTCCGGTGAAATCTCGATATCGAATTTTAGGTGCAATACAACATCTTCTATATATACAATGTAGAGAAAGTAATAGTTTGTATATGGAACAGCTAGAGAAAGTTAAGTGAATGGAACACACCGAGTTTTTAGAAAAGGATCATCGAGTTTTATATCGTTGTAACGTTGTTAACAGCAATGTGACTATGCTATGCGCCAAACGTATGCATACGGCTTGCTTCGTAAATCATGGCTGATTGTCATATACATTGTTACACGCGCATTAGTGGCCACCTGTACCGCGGCAAGTTCTTTTGACATCGTAGCTATAATTGTGATACCTATACGAGAGAACACGATCTTTGACGTCGAGGCAGCACATTGTTAATCCTGAGTGAGTTTGTGACAGCTGCGCTGGTTTTGCACGTCCAACTGTTTCCAGTGACGTGATTAAGAGATATAAAAATGGCAACGAAGCTGTGGCCAGAGTTCAGTTTTCACTGGAAATGCATCGCACGCAACAGTTGAGTGATTTCCGCGGGAATTTCGTATCGAGCTATATCGTCGTGTTTGTCTAGAGAAGAAAAAGGAACTAAAATAGACCACTTACTTTAATCATTTACGGCTAACAATCAGTGGCTAACAATCCGTTGAACAACCCAATAGTCTTTTAGCATTAAAACAGTTAAGAAAGTGGTGGGTAGGGAATATTATGGATAGGAAAGTCATAGCAGAAGGTGAACCGCTCCAAATTTCACATGCCTCCCGCGGACAACAGCTGATATGTTCCATTCACACGACTTTCTCTACATCTCCGTAACTAGTTATTGTTAAAAAAATTATTCCTCTATCTACGGTCTTATTACTTGCTTCTTTGTAAGTAGAAGGGAAATACGGGAATATACTAGGCTAAAGTATAGTCAATTTTTAAAAAGCTGGTTATTATGTGGTTTAGGTCCGTTTCTTTGCATGACCAGAAATTGATAACATTCCCGTATGAGAAGAGTAGAAGACTGAAACCAATAACGAGGAATATCTCGGAAATGGTCAACTCCGTGGAAAAAAAATGTACCTATATGAAATAAATTGTATGTTTTAACGATATCTACCATTTTGTGTAGCAAATTTTGTCTTTTGTGGTTTATCAGCTATGCAAACTTATTCTGAATGAAAAGGTCTTCAGAGGGTAACCTTAGAAAAATCAAGATACACATTTTGTTATGTAAATATCTTTAATATACTGTCTTTTATTCAAAATTAATAAAAATGTTCTAAGTATTTTCCATGTAAAGGGTAGTTTGGGGGGAGGGATTTATCTGAAAATCTTGTGTTGTATTCACTTATTCACTCACGAACTTTCTAAAAATGCTTTATTTGGACATAGGGGACCCTAGGACGTGTACTTCCGGTGAAATCTCGGATCGAATCGGCTCTACCTATGTACATTATGTACTACGCACAGAAAGTATAAATTACTAACGTTTTATTCAACAAAACTGTACCCAAGGTAACAGTGAACTGAAGAAAAAATTAAACCAAACCACATTGTTTGCCCAGTAAGTGACTTCTTTTGTTTATCTCATATTTATGGTGGTTTGAAATCGCTTTTGAAAGACCGTAAATAACTCACATTATGCAGAGTGCTTAAAACAATAAATCTACATAGCAATAAACGTAACAATACTTTGCGAAAATCACCTTTTTATCTCCCCTTAATTTAAAATGGTTATTGTATACACATTGCAAGAACATTAAGGAACAACTGCAACTTAAACATTAATAAATCAAAAAAAAATTTATGACTTGCAGGAAGAAAGGGAATAGTAACACAAAAATTAAACTAAATGGACAACTATTAGAAGAAACCGAAATATTTCAATATCTAGCTGATGGAAGGAGCAAAACAGAAATAACCAGTAGAATACAACACGCAAAGCTTGCTTTTAATAAAAAGCATCAGCTATTAACTGCAAACAATATTAGCCTTGAAACCAGGAAGAATTTATTACAAACATATGTATGGAGTATTATGTTATATGGATGTGAAACTTGGACAATTTTAAAAGCAGAAAGAAAGAGAATAGAAGCATTTGAAACATGGTGCTATTGGAAAATGCTAAAAATTAAGTGGAGTGACAAAATTAAAAATGAAGAAGTATATAAAAGAGCAGAAGCGGAAAAACGAATTTGGAACCAAATTAAAAGAAGAAGAACAAAATTAATAGGCCATTTATTAAGACATCAGAGCACACTGAATATTATAATAGAAGGCATGATAGAAGGAAGAAGTGGCAAAGGAAGAGCAAGATCACAATATATAAAACAAATTATGGAAGATATGAAATGCAGTAAATATGAAGAACTCAAACGGAAAGCAGAGAGAAGATCTGAATGGAGAGTCGTTGCAAACCAATCCAAGGATTGAAGACTCCAAAAAAAAAAGAAAAAAAAATTGTATACACACAGTTGCTAACTAGAATATCATAATGTTTCTTACAGAATGTTGAATGCACTAGTAGGTGTTCCATGACGTAGCATGCCTTTGAAGCAAATTATCTTTCTTCCGAAGACTCTTTCTTCATTTACTTGCCTTGATTAACTTCATATTTGTGGTGGGAAAACACACATTGGTGTTATAATTACCATATATTATATTGCAGTTAAGAGTTTTCTGACCTAAAAGTAAAACACAATTAAATTAAAAGGCTGATGTATTAGATTCAAAGCAGGTTTATACTTTATTGCTTTCTTATCGAGTAGGATGGATGGATGGATGGGTGGGCGGGTGGGTGGGTGGGTGGATGGATAAAAAGAAAGCTTAAAAACATAGTTATTTAAATTCCCAGCGAGCATATTCTAAGGATGTAACAAGATTTTCAAGAAGATTCTTCTAAAAGTTTGATTTTCTCAAAAATGGCTAACAATTTTGGTTAAATCCATATATTAAAGATACTTACATAACAAAAGATCTGATGTGATACATTCACAGGACTTGCTGTACATCTCAATAACAAATTATTGTTAAAAAGCTTATTCTGCTATCTAATTAATTTTGATCGAGATAAACATGAGAAATTGTCTTATTACATGCTTGTTTATAAGTAGAAGAGGAATAAAAAATCATTTAAAAGCGGTTGCTATGTGTTTGAAATTCGTTTCTTTGCAAGACCAGGAGTTCACAAATTCCCACATGAAAAAAGTTTAAATATTTTAAAACTGAATCCAATAGCAACGAGTATCTCTGAAATGGTCAACTCCACAAAAAACGTATATGACAAATTGTGTATTTTAACGAAATCTACATTTTTATTTAGTAAGTTTTAGTGTGGCTCTTACTTTGACATGTTATACAAGTCATCCAGAATTAAGAGGGCTGTAGAGGCCGCTCCCAGGAAATTCAGGATATACATTTATTCTTAATGTAAATATCTTTAATACACCTTATTCTAATCAAAATCGTTTGAACCTTTTATATACAATCAAAATTTTCGACATTTTTTTTAAGTAAAGTGTGGTGGGATTTTTCTCAAAATCTTCTGTCATATCCTTGGAAGTACTATACATAAATACACACACGTGCGCGTCGTAGCTTTTTCAAAAAAATGTCTTTTGGATACAAGGCACCCTAAAGCGTGTATTTCCAGTGAAATCTCTTTATTGAATTTTTGGGTGGAATGCAATACCTTCTCTATTATGAACACTGAAAAAGTAATACATTGTATTACTTGAACTGTTTGTAAATAGCCTCTGAAAATCTCTTCATTTTGCATGTTTGTATAACTGATAAATTGTGTGAGATATAGCTGCATAGACACTCCGGCAGTCGAAAAAACAAAACGAGGAATTCCACCCTGCCTAGGTGGTAAAATTCTCACCCCCCACCAAAGAGGAGTGTCCATAATATTTCGACAACCAGCGAAAGGCCGAAGTACAGACAGAGGGCATCCTTTTTTTTTTTTTTTTGTAGTGTTTAAACGCCCGCTTTAACTACGGCACCGCAGGCGGTGACACTGGTGATACATGAATGGTGATGGAGCACCGGTGGAATGCGATGGCAACCGGTGAACCCGGAGAAAACCCGCCCCAGAGCCGCTTTGTCCACCACAAATCTCACATGCGGTCGCTTGGGATCGAACCCCAGCCGTCTAGGTGAGAGGAAAGTGCTCTAACCACTCGGCCACGGCGCGGCCCATATCCTTTTTTCCTACCTCGCTGCACCCATATACTAATAAAATCTGCTGTACCCTAAAACCTGTATTTCGGTTTTAATTTTGTTTAGTTGAATACAATACAATCTCTTACTACTATGTGTATTGTATATATGTGCTAGAGAAAGTAAAAAATATAAATCTAGTCACAAAAATTAGTGTAGAGCCAACATTTCCGAGATATTCCTTGTTTTGGTTCCAATTTTAAACTATTTAAACTTTTCTGGTACGAGAATTTGCCATTCCTGTTCTTTTATTTTATTCCTGGCCGTGCAAAGGGAACTGCATTTTAATCACAAAGCAACCTGTTCTTAAAAGATTTGACTATCGCTTTAGTTTAGTGTATTCGCTTAGTACTTGCCTTCAAATTAAGAGGAACTAAGTAATAAAACCAACTATACTGATGTTTACCTCGTTTAGCATGAAATAGATAGAAGAATACATTTTTGTAAGAATAGTTGTTACAGAATAGGGAGTGAAAGTCATATGAATGGAGCACATAGGATTTTTACTTTCTATTTACGAACTACGTACATAGTGTATAGAGAAGGTATTGTATGCAACCAAAATTGGATACCGAGATTTCACCGGAAATATGTGTTTTAGGGTCCCCTTCATCTAAAAAAAGCATTTTTGGAAAATGGTCCGTGTGTGTGTGTGTTTGTGTGTGTGTGTGTGTCCGTGTGTCTGTGAACACGATAATTCAAAAACGAAAAGTCGGTAAAATACCAAACTTAGTATTTATGTTTAGTATCTTCCAGGGATGCGATACGAAGATTTTGAGAAAAATCCCCCCAAATCAACTACCCTTTACATGGAACTTTTTTAGAAAATTTTGATTTTCTCAAAAATGGCTCTAACGATTTTGATTAAAATTTCGTATATTAAAGATATTTACCTGACTAATAAAATAATATCTTGAATTTTCTGGGAATAGCCTCTGAAGAGTACTTTATTCTGGATGAATTTTACGGAATTTTGAATAACAGCTAAACCGTAAGAGATGTATAAAAACTTACTACACGAAAAATGTAGAGCACGTTAAAACACACAATTTATGTTATAGCCATTTTTTTTGTGGAGTTCATCGTTTTTGAGACTTTCGTTGTTTTTGCTTTCTGCTTTGAAAAACTTATACTTTTCTCAAAGAGGAATTTGTCAACTGCTGTCCATATAAAAGAACTTCAGTCACATAGCAACCAGCTTTTGACTATCACTTTAACCTATAGCACTCCCTTATTTCGCTTCTACTTACAAGGAAGCAAGTAATAGGACTATTTCTACTATTTTTTTTTCTGATTAGCATAAAGTAAATAGAAGTATAAGCTTTTTAAGAATAATTTGTTGCACTGATGTAGAGAAAGTCATGTGAATGGAACACATCAGATTTTTTAAGTTAGTAAATAGAAGAAGCATTGTATTTCAACCAAGAGTTTGATTCGGAGATTTCACAACATATACACATTTTAAGACTCCGTGATTAACAATTTCTAGTGTTACATTCACAGGACCTTCTCTAGCAGTTCCTCAAACAAACTTTTGTTACCAAAGGTTATGCTATTTTTTCTACAACATGCTAATCGAGAAAAACATTAGCAGAAATGATCTCATTACTTGTTTCTTTGTAAGAGGAACGGAAATAAGGAAATAGGCTAAAACTATAGTTAAATCTTTTAAAAGCCGATTTCTATGTAAAAAAATTGAAGTTCAGTTCTCTTAGCTTGCCAGGGGTTAAAAACAATAAAACGAGAGAGGTAAAGAAAAATGACCTACCGTTTAAGAAAAGTTTTAAGTAGCCTAAAATTAAAACGAATAGCACGTAATACTCCGAATTGGCTAACCCTAAAAAATAAAACAAATAAAATTATATCACATAAGTTGTGTGTTTTAAGGAAACCTATATTCTTTGTGTAGTAGGCTTTTGTCTACTTCTTACTGTTTACCAGTTACACAAAGTGATACAAAGTCATCAGAATGAAGAGGTCTTCAGAGGCTATTCCCAGAAAATTCAAAATAATACATTTCGTTTGTCATTAAAGTATCTTAAACATATGATGCTATTTAAATCAAAATCGTTAGCCTTTTTTTGAGAAAATCAGAATTTTCGAAAATGTTGCATGTAAGGATATCTGGAAAATCTTCGTATCACATCCTTAGAAAATACTAAACTTAAATACCAAGTTTATTATTTAATTTTTGAGTTTGTTGTCCACAGACACACACACACCTTTTTCTAAAACTGTTGGTTTTTTATTTATGTAGCACGTATGAACATACAATGTTTATAGTAGCTAGAGAAGGTATTGTATTCCACCCCAAAATTTCATGTCGAGATTTCATCGGAAATGTGCCATTGCCACTGAGTCAGAAAAAATAATGATTCGTGTGTGTGTGTCTGGGTGTGCCTGTGGACAGCATAGCTTAAAAACGAAAATATTATTAAAAAGCAAACTTAGTATTTATGTTTAGTATCCTTTAAGGATACGACACAAACATTTTAAAGAAAATTCTCCACCACAAACTACCGTTCATATGGAAACATTTTTGAAAATTTTGACTTTCTAAAAAATGGCTCTAACGATTTTGAATTAAAATTCCGTAATTAAAGATATTTTCATCCCAAATAAGATGTATATCTTAAATTTTCTGGGAATAGACTCGGAAGACCTCTTTATTCTGGATGAATTTTGCCGAATTTTACTTAACTGCTAAACTGTAAGAGGTAGACAAAACTTACTAGACAAAAAATTTAGATCTCGACAAAACACACGAATTATGTCTTTCACTTTTTGTTGTAGAGCTAACCGTTTCCGAAATATTCCTTGTTATTGGTTTCAAAAGTAAAGTACTTAACACTTTTCTCAGACAGGAAGTGTCCGTTTTTCTTTTGTTCTACTTCTGGCGTAGCAAGGATGCGATCTGCAATAAAAATCGCGTAACGACAACTTTTAAAACATTTGACCATCACTTAAGCATAGCGCATTCCTTTAGTTCCCTTCTACTTATAAGGAACTAAGTAATAAGAACATTCTGCTAATGTTTATCTCGCCTGGCATTGCAGAAATAAGAATAATCTTTTGTAAGAAGCAGCTAGAGAAAGCCATGTGAGTGTTACACATCAGATTTTTGTTTTTTTGTTTTGTTTCAGGAGATCCTAAAACATGTACTTCTGGTGAAATCTTGGTGTCTAATTTCCTTATTTACTATGTGCACTGTACACACGTACTAGAAAAATCTGATGTGTTCCATTCACATGACTTTCTCTAAATCTGTACATTATTATTGTTAATAAGCTTATCTTTTATTTATTTCATGCTAATCGAGAAAAATTAGCAGAAATAGTCTTATTTCTTGCTTTATTGTAAGTAGAAGCGAAATAAGGGAGTACCATAGGTTAAAGTGAAAGCCATGTGGTTGCTATGTGACTGATGTTCCTTTGTTTGTATGGACAGGAGTTGACAAATTCCTGTATGAGAAAAGTATAAGCTTTTCAAAGCGAAACCAAGAAAAAGGAATATCTCAAAAACGATCAACTCCACGAAAAAAAAATGTATATAACATTAATTGTGTGTTTTAATGTGCTCTACATTTTTTGTGTGTTAAGTTTTTGTCCACCTCTTACGGTTTAGTAGTTATGAAAAATTCATCCAGAATAAAGTAGTCTTCAGAGGCTATTCCCAGAAAATTCAAAATATACATTTTATTTGTCAGGTAAGTAACTTTAATATACGATATTTTAATCAAAATTGTTAGAGCCATTTTTGAGAAAATCGAAATTTTCGAAAAAAGTTCCATGTAAAGGGTAGTTTGGGGTGGGGGGATTTTTCTCAAAATCTTCGTGTCGCATCCTGGAAGATACCAAACTTAAATACCAAGTTTGGTATTTTACCGACTTTTCGTTTTTGAGTTATCGTGTTCACAGACACACGGACACACGGACACACACACGGACCTTTTTCTGAAAATACTTTTTTTGGATACAGGGGACCCTAAAACATATATTTCCGGTGAAATCTCGGTATCGAATTTTTTGGTGGGGTGCAATACATTCTCTATACACTATGTACATAGTGAGTATAGAGAAAGTAAAAAGTAAAAAATCTGATATGTTCCGTTCACGTGACTTCCTCTACATCTCTGCAACAAATTATTGTTAAAAACCTTATGCTTCTATTTACTTCATGCTGATTCAGAAACATTAGCAGAAATAGTCTTATTACTTGCTTCCTTGTAATTAGAAGCAAAATAAGGAAGTACCATAGTTTAAGTGATAGTCAAAAGCTTGTTGCTATGTGACTGAGGTACCTTTGTTTGTACGGACAGGAGTTGACATATTCCTGAATGAGAAAAGTATAACTTTTTCAAAGCTGAAACGAAAAACCAGGAATATCTTAAAAACGATCAACTCCACGAAAAAAATGTATATAACATAAATTGTGTGTTTTAAGGTATACTACATTTTTTGTGGAGTAAGGTTTTGTCCATCTCTTACGGTTTAGCAGTTATGCAAAATTCCGCAAAATTCATCCAGAATAAAGTGGTCTTATAGGCTATTCCCAGAAAATGCAAGATAGACATTTTATATGTCAGGTAAACATCCTTAATATACGATATTTTAATCAAAATTGTTACAGCCATTTTGAGCAAATCAAAAGTTTCGAAAAAAATTCCATGTAAAGGGTAGTTTGGGGTGAGGGGATTTTTCTCAAAATCATGTCGCCTCCCTGAAAAATACTGAACTTAAATACCAAGTTTGGTATTTTAGTGATTTTTCGTTTTTGAGTTATCGTGTTCATGAGACACGTGGGGTACACACACAGACCTTTTTGTGAAAATCCTTTTTACTTTCTCCATACGCATTATGTTCATAGTGTATAGAGAAGGTATTGCACTCCACCAAAAAATTTGATGCCGAGATTTCACCGGAAGTATATGTTTTAGGGTCCCCAATATCCAAAAAAGGAATTTTCACAAAAAGGTCCGTGTGTGTGTGTGTGTGAGTGTGTGTGTCCGTGTGTCTGTGAACACGATAACTCAAAAACGAAAAGTCGGTAAAATACCAAAATTGATATTTAAGTTTAGTATCTTCCAGGGATGCGACACGAAGATTTTGAGAAAAATCCCCCCTGCCCAACTACCCTTTACAAGGAACTTTTTTCGAAAATTTTGATTTTCTCAAAAATGGCTCTTACGATTTTTATTAAAATTTCGTATATTAAACATATTTACCTGACAAATAAAATGTATATCTTGAATTTTCTGGGAATAGCCTCTGAAGAGTAGTTTATTCTGGATGAATTTTACTAAATTTTGAATAACTGCTAAACCGTAAGAGATGGACAAAAACAACACAAAAATGTAGAGCACATTAAAAGACACAATTTATGTTATATACATTTTTTTCGTGGAGTTCGTCGTTTTTGTACCATTCCTTATTTTTGGTTTCTGCTATGAAAAACGTATACTTTTCTCATACAGGAACTTGTCAACTCCTATCCATATAGTCAAAGGAATTTCATTGACATAGCAACCAGCTTTCGACTATCACTTTAACCTACAGTTGTCCCTTATTTCGCTCCTACTTACAAGGAAGCGAGTAATTAGACTATTTCTGCTATTTTGTTCTAATTAGCATAAAGTAAATAAAAGTATAAGCTTTTTAAGAATAATTTGTTGCAGAGGTATGGAGAAAGTCATGTGAATGGTACACATCAGATTTTTACTTTCTCTATACGCATTATGTACATAGTGTATAGAGAAGGTATTGCGCTCCACCCAAAAATTCGATACCGAGATTTCACCGGAAATATATGCTTTAGGGTCCCCAATATCCAAAAAAAAGCATTTTCACAAAAAGGTGTGTGTGTGAACACGATAACTCAAAAACGAAATGTCGGTAAAATGCCAACTTGGTATTTAAGTTTCGCATCTTCCAGGGATGCGACACGAAGATTTTGAGAAAAATCCCCACATCCCCAACTACCCTTTTTGTAACATTTTGCGAAAATTTTTATTTTATCAAAAATGGCTCTAACGATTTTGATTAAAATTTCGTATATTAAACATTTTTACCTGACAAATAAAATATATATCTTGAATTTTCTAGGAATAGCCTCTGAAGAGTAGTTTTTCTGGATGAATTTTACGGAATTTTGAATAACTGAAAACCGTAAGAGATGGACAAAAACTTACTACACAAAAAATGTAGAGCACGTTAAAGCACACAATTTATGTTATACACATTTTTTACGTGGAGTTCGACGTTTTTGAGACATTCCTTATTTGTGGTTTCTGCTATGAAAAACTTATATTTTTCTCATACAGGAACTTGTCAACTCCGATCCATATAAACAAAGGAACTTCATTGACATAGCAACCAGCTTTTGACTATCACTTTAACCAATGGTAGTCCCTTATTTTGCTTCTACTTACAAGCAAGCAAGTAATAAGACTATTTCTGCTAACTTTTTTGTGATTAGCATAAAGTAAATAGAAGTATAAGCTTTTTAAGAATAGTTTGTTGCAGGGATATAGAGAAAGTCGTGTGAATGGTACACATCAGATTTTTTATACAGGTGACCCTAAAATATATATTTCCGGTGAAATCTCGGTATCGAATTTTTGGGTGGAGTGCAATACCTTCTCTATACACTATGTATACAGTACGTATAGAGAAAGTAAAAATAGAAAAAAAAAAGACATTTAAGAAACAAGTCTATGTGCACTTCGGTGTATGTATCTGTATGTGTATGTTGCAGAATCTCGTAATACGAACTTATCCGAATATTCCAAATTCTGAACTAAATGCATTTGACATTTTTCCTATTAAAAGACTTAGGTTAGCAAACTAGATTGTAGTACTGGAACAACCACACAATTTGGCAGAACATGACCGTATATACACAAATACAATTTGTTTATTTACCTGAACTGGAAGATGAAGTGCAAATGAAGCGTTCTGTGTTGCCTTCGAGCCGCAAATAACCTCTGAGCACGCACATGCTCCTAAATAATTGTTGTTTTGCTTTTAGTTTTTCTTTTTTTGCCTTCTGATCCGGTTCCCATAATTATGCTATTCATTAAGCGTTGCCATGATATTCCATTATCGCTACACCTACATTGCAAATTTGATTTGAAATCTACAGTTTACTTCAGTTTCAAGGTATGCTAATTTGAGTTACTAAGGGGACAAGGTACTCTGAAATGGTGAAAAAAATCTGTGTTCCATTCACATGACTTTCTCTACATCTCTGCAGCAAATTATTGTTAAAAAGCTAATGCTTCTAATGCTAATCGAGAAAAAATTAGCAGAAATAGTCTTTATTACTTGCTTTTTTACTTTCTCTGTACGCACTATGTACATAGTGTATAGAGAAAGTATTGCACTCCACCAAAAATTCGATACCGAGATTTCACCGGAAATATATGTTTTAGGGTCCCCAATATCCAAAAAAAGCATTTTCACAAAAAGGTCCGTGTGTGTGTGTGTGTCCGTGTGTCTGTGACAACGATAACTCAAAAACGAAAAGTCGGTAAAATACCAAACTGGGTATTTAAGTTTAGTATCTTCCAGGGATGCGACACGAAGATTTTAAGAAAAATCCCCCCACCCCCAACTATCCTTTACATGGAACTTTTTTCGAAAATTTTGATTTTCTCAAAAATGGCTCTAACGATTTTGATTAAAATTTCGTATATTAAACATATTTACCTGACAAATAAAACGTATATCTTGAATTTTCTGGGAATAGCCTATGAAGAGTAGTTTATTCTGGATAATTTTACTAAATTTTGAATAACTGCTAAACCGTAAGAGATGGACAAAAACTTACTACACAAAAAATGTATAGCACATTAAAACACACAATTTATGTTATATACATTTTTTTCGTGGAGTTCGTCATTTTTGTGACATTCCTTATTTTTGTTTCTGCTATGAAAAATGTATACTTTTCTCATACAGGAACTTATCAACTCCTATCCATATAAACAAAGGAAGTTCATTGACATAGCAACCAGCTTTTGACTATCACTTTAACCTACGGTTGTCCCTTATTTCGCTTCTACTTACAAGGAAGCGAGTAATAAGACTATTTCTGCTAATTTTTTTCTGATTAGCATAAAGTAAATAGAAGTATAAGCTTTCTAAGAATAATTTGTTGCAGGGATATGGAGAAAGTCATGTGAATGGTACACATCAGATTTTTGAAAGTAGAAGCGAAATAAGGGTGTACCATATGTTAAAGCCATAGTCAGAAGCTGGTTGCTATGTGATTGAAGTTCCTTTGTTTGTATGGACAGGAGTTGACAAATTCCTGTATGAGAACAGTATGTTTTTACAGCTGAAACCAATAACAAGGATTATCTAAAAAAAAAAAACGACCAACTCCACGACAAATTTGTGTGTTTTATTCTATTCTACATATTTTGTGTTGTAAATTTTTGTCCATCTCTTACGATTTACCAGATGCTATTCCTAGAAAATTCAAGATATATATTTTATTTGGCATGTAATATCTTAAATATAAGAAATTTTAATCAAAATCGTTAGCCATTTTTGAGAAGATAAAAAATTTCGAAATGTTTTTCATGTAAAGGATAGTTTTGGGCGGGGGCATTTTCTTGAAAACCTTCGTGTCGTATCCTTGGAAGATACCAAACTTAAATACCAAGTTTGGTATTCAACAGTCTTTTCGCTTTTGAGCTATGCCGCCCAAACAGACACACACGGACATTTTTCCAAAAATGCTCTTTTTTTGGATTCAGGGGGACCCAAAACATGTATTTCCGGTGAAATCTCGGTATAGAATTTTTGGGTGCATTACAATACCTTCTCTATATACTATGTTCATAGTACAAAAAGTAATAACATATTTAGTTTTAGCCACTAATAAAACATCTATTATTTCTAGTTTCATAAAATGAATACTTTCTAGGTGTTAAGAAGATTTTAATATAAGTGTAATTTAAATGATAGTCTGCATTTGTTTTAAACTGTTATGCAATGCCCCTTTTTAGAGCATTTGTATCTTTAAATTCAGTTTTCTCAAAACAGCATTTTTGGGTATCTATGTACATTTTATTTATAAAGTATGTGAGATGTAAAGCTGAAATTTACAGCACGTAGCTGAACTTTCTGAACCACAAACTGATGTTATAGTATATGTTGATCATATAAAGAAAGCAACATTGCAAATTTTCCACAATTTCACTTTTTTGAATTTGCAAATATGTTTTTTTTTTAATTTCAACTAAAATTGTATCATAGCCTAATAATTGATGTTGAGCAGATAGCTGAGAATACTAAGAACAAGCATGCAAAAGTGTGATTATATATTGCAAGTAGTGTTAGAGAGAAAATTACATGAATTCACATGTTTTAATAAGTTTTATTACTTTTCTGCTGAATGAAATACTTTTTATAGTCTCAACCTCATAAGCTATTAATACAAAAACCCACTTGAAATAACTGCCATGCTTTATAGAATAATTCATACCAATCTCTGGAAAAACAATTGAATGCTTTAATATGAGTGGTAATTCAAGTCACTTAAGGTGTAATTTCCATATGTTCAGACTACCTTGTCCCATTAAATAAATTCCATCACTGTTTATGATATATGTCATAAATTTTCTTCTAAATTAATTTAATTTAATGCATCTAAGAAACTTGCCTAAAAACTGTGAAAACTAGAAAACCATTTATACTTTCTCTACACGTACTACTACCTACACAGAATGTATTGTTCCACCTAAAAAAAAATCGGAGGGGTTACACTCACATGACTTTCTGTAACAGTTCTACAAACAAACTTTACAAGATTATTCTTCTTTCTACACAATGCTCATCGAGATAAACATTAACAGAATGTTCTTATTACTTATTTCCTTATAAGTAGAAAAGAACTAGGAATGCATTAGGCTAAAGTGAGAGCTAAATGTTTCAAAAGCTGTCTTTTTCGATTGCCATTGCAAATCTATTCTTTTCTTGGCTAGGAATAGAACAAAAGAAAAACAGACATTTCATATCTGAGATAATTATAAATACTTTACAATTGAAACTAATAGCAAGAAAGGTCTAGAAAACTGTAAACATCGCTACAAAAACTCTGTATGACATAAATTGTGTATTTTAAAGAGATCTACATTTTTTCATCCAGAAAAAACAGATATTCAGAAGCTATTCCCAGAAAATTCAAGATATACATTTTATTTGTAATGGAAATGACTTTAATGTGTGTATTTTAATTACAATCGTTAGCCATTTTTAAGAAAAACATTTTTAAAAAAAAATTTCCATATAAAGGGTAGTTTGGGGTGGAGGATTTTCTTGAAAGTCCTCGTGTCGCATGTTTGGAAGATATCAAACTTAAATACCAAGTTTGGTATATAAGGTCTTTTCATTTTTGAGCTATGCTGCCCCCCCCCCCCAAACACACAGACCTTTTCTCTGAATAACAAACTTAAATATCAAGTTTGTATCTATCGGTCTTTTCGTTTTTGCTATGCTGTCCACAGACACACACACACTTGATGTTTTTCTAGAAATGCTATTTTTTGAATTCAGGGAGTCCTAAAACATGTATTTTCGATGAAAACTCGATATCGAATATCGACTTCTTGGGTGGAATACAATACCTTCTCTATCCACTATGTATATACGGGGCTAGAGAAGGTAATACAATAACGAGATTTCACGGGAATTCACGTTTTAGGGTCCCCTGTCTCCGGTGAAAGCATTTGTACTTTATCTACTCGTTCTATGTGAAATACAAAATTCGATACCGAGATTTCATCGGAAATACATGTTTTGGGACCCCCTGAATCGAAAAAATAGAATTTATAGAAAAACATCAGTGTGTGTGTCTGTACAGCATAGCTCAAAAACGAAAAGACCGATAAATACAAACTTGGTATTTAAGTTTATCTTTCAAGTATACGACACGAAGATTTTCAAGAATATCCTCCACTTCAAATTACTCTATACGCGTAAACGTTTTCGAAAATATTCTTTTTCTCAAAAGTGGCGCTAACAATTTTGAATAAAACGTCCTACGTTTAAGATATTTTCGGGTAAAACGAAATGTATATCTTGAAGTTTCTGAGAATAGCCGCTGAAGACCTCTTCATTCAGGCTTACTTTTCTATAACTTTTGTACAGCTGGTATTACTTTTCGTCACGTACTATGTACATAGTAGGTAGAGAAGGTATTGTATTGCATCCAAACATGGATATCCAGATTCACCGGAAATACATTTTTTGAGGACCCCGAATAAAATCTCCTGTCCGTACAAACAAAAAGGAACTTCAGCCACATAGCAACCAGCTTTTGATTATCACTTTAAGCTATGATATTCCTTATTTTGCTTCTACTTACAAGGAAGCAAGTAATAAGACTATTTCTGCTAATTTTCTTTCGATTAGCATTAAGTAAATAAACGCATTGGCTTTTTAAGGAAAATTTGTTGCAGAGATGTAGAGAAAGTCAGGTGAATCGAACACGTCAGATTTTTTGTGAAGTTGAGTATATCCGAGATATTTCTTTTTACTGGCTTTAGTTTTGAAATAGTGCAACTTATCTCATTCGGGAATTTTCAACTTCTGGCTATGCAAAGAAACGGATTTTAACCACATGGCAACCAGCTTTTAAAAGTTTTGATAATTATCACTTTAGAATAATATATCCGCTTAATTCCCTTCTACTTACAAAGACACATCTGCTAATATTTATCTCGACTAGTTTGATGTAGCGGAAGAAGAAGCTTTTTTTAAGAATAATTTGTTACAGAGAAAGTCATGCGAATCAACACACCAAATTGTTATATTTGAAAGCAAGCCTAGTTTTGTCTCCTCGCAAAGATTTTTAAATAATTTCCCATTCATGCTCAAAATGTTCCTCACGTTGAAATCATGCACCAATATTTTTCAAACGATACATTAAGGACCATTTGATATAATGCTCCATTCTTTAAATATAAATTATTACTAAGCTTAACATGAGTTATATAAGCACATCTTATCTGATGGATCTATTTGTTAGATTCTTTATTGTAAAACTTGACAGTTTATTTAATATTCATGACTTTCTCTACCTTTCTACAAACAAACATGTTGCAAAAGACCTTTCTTTTGTCTGCATCATGCTAATCGAGACAAAAATTAGCAGAAATGGACTTAAATAGAAGGGAAATAAGAAATACACCAGGCTAAAGCGATAGTAAAATCTTTTAAAACCAGTGATTGAAATCCCTTTATTTGACAAATTCCCGTAAGTTAAAAGTATTTTAAAACTAAAAAAATTAACAGGGAATATTTAAAAAATGATCAACTCCACGAAAAAAAAATGCATACGACTTAAATTGTGTTTTAAGGAAATCTACATTTTTTGTGTACATAGTTTTTGTCTATCTCTAACGGTTTACTACTTATGAAAAATTCAGTCAGAAAAAAGAGGTCTTCAGATGCAATTCCGCACATATATATTTTGTCATGTAAATACATTTAATGTATGATATTTTAATCAAAATCGCTAGAGCCATTTATAAGAAAATCACAATTTTTGAATTTTTTCCATATAAAGTGTAGTTTGGGTTGAGAATTTTTCTCAAAATATTTTGTGTGGCAACCTTGGAAGATAATTTAAATACCAAGTTTGATATTTTACGATTTTTTATTTGAGTTACTGTGTTTATAGACGCACAGAAACTCACATACGAACCTTTTTCTAAAATTGCCTTTTTGGATACAGGGGACCCTAAAATATATATTTCCGGTGAAATTTCAGAATTGAATTTTTGGGTGCATTACCATACCTTCTCTATACACTACGTACATAGTACGTGTAGAGACATTTCTAATTTCAAACCGCTATTTATCGAATTATCGGGGTTGAAAATAACTGCGGAGCAAGTTACAAGTTGTAGAGTGAAAGAAAGGCGGCAAAGTGTCCGGAGTTGCGCGGTTCTGCTGGTAAACAAACTCGGTTGTTGTGTGCACGCGATCTTTGGAGCCGTGGTTAACCTTTCACCTTTTCGCTTGTTTGGCTTGCCCCCGCTACACTTGTCATTATTGTTCGCGTGAATAAATATTATTTTGAACGAGTGCACGAGCTCATATTATGCTTGTTTATGAGGTTATATTCGACGCGGAAAGGAAAGACTAACTTTGAGGTTTTACCTAAAAAAATCTGATGTGTGCCATTCACATGACTTTTTCCTTATCCCTGCAACAAATTATTCTTAAAAAGCTTGTGCTTATATTTACTTTATGCTAATCTAGAAAACTTAGCAGAAATAGTCTTATTACCTTCTTCCTTGTAAGTAGAAAGGAAATAAGGGAGTAGCACAGGTTAAAGCGATAGTCAAAAGCTGGTTACTACGTCACTGAAGTTCCTTTGTTTGTATGGACATGGGTTGACAACTTTCTGTATGAGAAAAGTTAAGATTTTCGACCCTGAAAACAAAAACAAGGAATATCTAAAAAAACGATCAACTCCAAGAAAAAAATGGTATACAATATAAATTGTGTGTTTTAATGTGCTCTACATTTTTTGTGTGGTACGTGTTTGTCCATCTCTTACGATTTAGTAGCTATGCAAAATTCCGTAAAATTCATCCAGAATAAAGTAGTCTTCAGAGGCTATTCCCAGAAAATTAAAGATATACATTTTATTTGTCTGGTAAGTGTCTTTAATATAAGATATTTTAGTCTAAATCGTTAGAGCCATTTTTGAGAAAATCAAAATTTCCCAAAAAATACCATGTAAGGTATAGTTTGGGGTGGGAGGATTTTTTTTTTCAAAATCTTCGTGTCGCATCCCTGGAAGATACCAAACTTAAATACCAAGTTTAGTATTTTACCGACTTTTCGTTTTTGAGTTATCGTGTTCACAGACACACAGGGACTTTTTTCTGAAAATACTTTTTTTTGGATAAAGGGGACCCTAAAGCATATATTTCCTGTGAAATCTCGATATCGAATTTTTGGGTGGAGTGCAATACCTTCTCTATACACTATGTACATAGTGCGTGTAGAGAAAGTAAAAATGTGTGGGATAAATTGATTGTCTTAACACGGTCTTCATTTTTTGTGTTGTAAGTTTTTCTCTGTCTCTTGCGGTTTACCAATTATGCAAACAACAAAAAACAACAAAAAGCAAACAAATAGAACAAAATTCATTAAGAATAAAGGAATTAGTAGAGGCAATTCCCAGAAAATTCAACATATGTATTTTATTTACCATGTAAACATATTTTAACTAAAACAGACAGTCATTTTTGAGAGAGTAAAATTTTCGAAATATTTTCCATGTAAAGGGTAGTTTGGGGAGAGGGGATTTTTCTCAAAATCTTCGTGTCGCATCCCTGGAAATTACTAAATTTAAATACCAAGTTTGGTATTTTACCGATTTTTCTTTTTTGCGTTGTCCTGTTCACAACACAGGACACACGGAGACACACATATACACACGGACCTTTTTCTAAAAATGCTTTTTTTACCTGGGACCCTAAAACGTCTATTTCCGGTGAAATTTCGGAATCGAATTTTTCTCTACCTGTATTATACAGAGAAGGTAAAAATTCTGACGTATTCATTTACATGGCCTTCTCTAGCCGTTCCACTTACAAACTACTTTTACAAAAGATTATTCTTTGGCCTACAACATGATAATCAAGATAAACATTAGCAGAAACGGTTTATTTACTTGCCTCCTTTTAAGAACAAGGAAATTAAGAGAATTCACTAGGCTAATGCGATAATAAAATGTTTAAAAGCTAGAAAGTTCGGTACGGTTTGTGTGGACATCAGTAAAACAAGAGAGATTAAAAGGTATCTTCCTGTTTGAAAAAAGTTATGCAGTTTAAAATTGAAACCAATAACAAGGAATATTTCAGAAACGCTCAGCTCTACACCAAAAAAAAAAAAAAAATCTAATGTGTTCCATTCACATACCTTTCTCTAGCTATTCCATATACAAACTTTTCTTATACAAGTTTATTATTTTATCACAATAATTTGAGATCATCTTTTGGTTTACGTGTCAGTTGAAAAATTTAATGCTATGCCGGCATGTTGCCATGGTAGTTGAGTGGTAGCGCAACTGGCTAGAGACCGGGAGATCCGTGGTTCAAATTCCGCTATGACATTGAATTTTTCAGTCTAACTCTACCTTTCCAATTACATTTTTCACATTTTATTAGTTTAGCTCAAATTTCTACTGTCAGCTTATTGAAATTTTATTTATTTTTTATCTTGCTTCATTAAAGGATTGTATCAGTGAAATCTGGGGACAAGATAACGACTAAAAATGCGTTGGAAAAGAAAACTGCAGACATTATTTTCTGAATGCGGCAACGCACCTGCACTGCGGTAGTTGTGAATGAAAAATGAGTAACGATAAAGTTTCCAGTAAAGTTTCTAGGCTGGGAATATTTCCTCCAGTTTGCCTAATTGCAATTCGTGACTGCTACAGCTCTATGTCTCTTAATATTAATTATTAAATGTGAGGGGGAAATCTTTTGAAAGTGTCATTATTTCTATGGAATATACGTGCTTCTTCTGCTTACACACTGTAGAGTTTGGATGACATCCAAAACTGTAGTTTTTATTTGCTCTACTGAGAATGGTAAATAGGGAAAGTATTCTAATTCTATCCATAAATCCGTTACCGAGATTTCACAAGTTAATAAAGCTACTTTTGCACCAAGTTGAATGCAATACTTTATCTACGTTTATTAAAGGAACTACTTTTTTGATGCAGGAAATAACTATAATATGGTATATTAAATCTTATATCAGTGAAACATTTAAATTCCGCCCGCCTGGGTAGTGTGGTGGTAGTGTGTCTGCCTCACATTACATAGGTCGCGAGTTCGAATCTTGCTTAGGGTGAGTTACCCAGATAAGGTATTTTTCGGGGTTTTCCGTTATCCTGAGAAGACAAATGTCGAGTAACTTTAAGCTCCATGGACCCCGAGATCATCTGAGCATCATTTCACCAATTTCATTCATCGTCTGATATAACCAACGAGGTTAAACTGCGTTAAGCTACAAAAATAAATAAATAAATGCTGTTACTTTTCATATCGTAAACTTGATAGTTTTAATGGTAACCATTGTAGTTAGTTGAAATCAATCGCCATTTTCGATCATGGATGTTAAAATTATGGATGATTTTTATGCTGTAGAGAACATTTAAGAAGCTCAAATAGTGCCACTATAGGATTATTGTCGGTAAAGTCTAGAAGCAACATAGTCGTTTTAAAGAATGGATTTAAAAAAAAAAAGGTAAGACGGAAAAAGTATTATTGTCTTACAAATTGTTACATTAGAATTTTTGGATTTATGGTTGAACTCATACGTAATGTAAAAGTTATAATTTTTTATTTTTATGTATGATTAGTTAGCAATAATCATGCATAAATATATGTTTTGAGAGCTCCTGAACCCAAAAATTGTTTTCTATTCCTTACTGCATGTCTACATTCTATGTAATATTTTGAAAATAATCTTTAATAATTTTCTCTAGTACATATATTCAATGTATATGGTAGGTAGAGAAGATATGGTACCGTACCAAAAAATTCGATACCATGATTTTACGGACATACACGAACCCCTGAATTTAAAAAAAAGTATTTTAGATAATGTTCCTTGTGTGTACGTGTGTGCGCATTTTTGATTGTATAATTCAAAAACGAAAATTCGATTAAATACCATATTTGGTATTTAAGTTCAGTATCTTTTGAGGGTAAGACATGTAAATTTTCAGGACAATTCTCCATCCAAGCTCGTGCATTTTTCTAAATGTTCGATTTTCTCAAAAGAGCTCAAACATTTTTATTTATATGCCGTCTATTAAAGATGAAATTTACAGGCAAATAAGTGCATATCCTGAATTTCTGTGAACAGCCCCTAAAGTTCTCTTCATTCTGGATGTGCTTTGCGTAACTGACATACTGTAAGAAATAGACGAAAAGTTTCTATAAAAACATCTAATGTGTTATACTTTGTCTAGCTGCTCCACAAATAGCTTTTTGCAAAAGATTATTCTTCTTTCTACACAATGCTAATCGAGATAAACATTATCAGAATGTTCTTATTACTTTGTTCCATATAGGTAGAAGACAACTAAAAGAATGCGCTATGCAGTGAATATAAAATGTTTTAAACGTTGTTATGCGACTGTCATTGTAAATCTCTTTCCAAAGAAAAGCGGACACTTCCTGTCTGAGAAAAGTATAAGTACTTTACAATTAAAAACAATAACGAGGAATATCTCGGAAACGGTTACTTCCACAACAAAAACGTAAAAGACATAAATTGTGTGTTTTAATAAGATCTACATTTTTGTCTATTTCTTACGGCAAAATTAACCCAGAATAAAGACGTCTTCAGAGGCTCTTCCCAGAAAATTCAGGATATTCATTTTATTTAGAATATAAACCTCTTTAATATACGGGATTTTAATCAAATTCATTAGTCATTTATGAGAAAATAAAAATTTCCGAAAATTTTTCCATGTAAAGATTAGTTTGTAGAGGGGGGAAATTGTTTGAAAATCTTCGTATCGCATCCTTGGAAGATAGCAAACCTAAATACCAAGTTTGGTATTTAACGGTCTTTTTGTTTTTGAACTGTGCTGTTCACAGACATACAGACACACCGATCTCATTCTAAAAATGCTTCTTTTTCGGACTCATGGAAACCCAAAACATATTTCCGGTGAAATCAGGACATCGAAATTTTAGGTGGAATACAACACCTTCCCTATTCACTATGTACATTGTGCATACGGGCTAGAGAAATTAAAAATGTAGATCTCGTTAAAAACACAATTTATATATTTGTTTTTGTAGAGTAATCTGTTTCCGAGATAGTCCCTGTAATTGGTTTTAATTTTAAATAACTTACATTTTTCTCAAACAGGAAGTCCTTTTCATATCCCTTTTGTTTTTATTCTTGGACATGAAAAGAGAGTCGAGTTTCAATATCAGTCGCATAGCGACAGCTTTTAAGGGATTTGACTGTTGCTTTAACCTAGTGCATTCCCGTATTTCCCTTCTAATTACAAGGAAATAAGTACTAACAATTTCTATTAACGTTTATCTCAATTAACATGATGTATATAAAACAATAATATTTGTAACCTAAATAGGAAACATCAAACCATTATCACACGTCTGAGAATTGGCCACACAGCAATGAATCATGCCTACTTGATCACCAGAGATGCCCAACCTCAGTGTACAACTTGCAATACTCCACAGAATGCTGCCATTATGATTCTCAGAGGATTAAATACAAAATCACTGGTGCTATAAAAGTACTACATAATGAAACCATGTGTAAACATGTTATGTTCTTAAAAGTTATCAATATCTACAGTTTAATCTAAGATTACAATATACATTAATACAGCTTTTATTTGCCTTTATTCACAAAAATATAAGAAATACATTATAGATCACTAAAATTAAATATATCTGTGCAATTTATTATTACTCTATATTAACTTCATGTCATTTTGTATTCATTGTTACTTCTTTGGCAACATAATATTAATTAACACAATTTGTATTATATTCCAATGTATCTTTATAACCATCCTGTAGCAATTATTGTTATCACAAAGTATCAATGTTTCAGTCGCGATAAGACTCTTAAGAGTCAAAGCGATAAAAAATAAATATTAATAAAAAAATCTGATGCGTACCATTCACATGACTTTCTCTATATCTCTGCAACAAATTATTCTTAAAAAGCTTATACTTCTATTTACTTTATGCTAATCAGAAAAAGATTAGCAGAAATAGTTTTATTACTTGATTCCTTGTAAGTAGAAGCGAAATAAGGGAAGGTTAAAGTGATAGTCAAAAGCTGGTTGCTATGCCAATGAAGTTCCTTTGTTTATACGGATAGGAGTTGAGAAAAGTATAAGCTTTTCATGGCAGAAACTAAAATAAGGAATGTCTCATAAACGACGAACTCCACGAAAAACATGTATATAACATAAATTGTGTGTTTTAACGTGCTCTACAGTTTTTGTACAGTAAGTTTTTGTCCATCTCTTACGGTTTAGCAGTTATTCAAAATTCCGTAAAATTCATCCAAAATAAACTACTCTTCAGAGGCTATTTCCAGAAAATTCAAGATATACATTTTGTCAGGTAAATATCTTTAATATACGAAATTTTAATAAAAATCGTTACAGCCATTTTTGAGAAAATCAAAATTTTCAAAAAAAGTACCATGTAAAGGGTAGTTGGGGGTGGGGGATTTTTCTCAAAATCTTCGTGTCGCATCCCTGGAAGATACTGAACTTAAATACCAAGTTTGGTACTTTACCGACTTTTTGTTTTTGAGTTATCGTGTTCACAGACACACGGACACACTGACACACTGACACACACACACACACACACACACACACACACACACAGACCTTTTTGTGAAAATTCTTTTCTTGGACACAGGGGACCCTAAAACATATATTTCCGGTGAAATCTCGGTATCGAAAAACAGATACAAAAATATATGTGAATGGAACACATCACAGTCTTTTTCTATTCGTTATTTTACGCCTACATTTGATTGAATATTTTGAAAATGTTCGTTATCTTTTTTTGCCTCCTTATCACTTCACCAACAAAACAGCTCACTGTGGTCTCTACATGTTGCACGTAACTAAATAGCTATTCTTATTTGAAATAATTACTACGTAAATATTTATGATGCCTGACGTAATATAGATAAAGCAATAGCCTTCTAAATAAATGGAAAAATGAGGAACTCGCGCAACTGTGTAAGTTAGAAAGATCCTTGTGTGCTTCACTGGCATGCTCCACATTTGTTTCCCGTTAATTATGGTCATGTTGGCAGAAGCTACATAACAATGTTTTGAAGGCTGAAACAAAACTAAATTAATGTTTAAAAGGAAGTTCTGTTTGCTGGTTTTGGCGTTATATTCTTTGCATAAGCTCTTGGTAAACAAAATGGTCTCGGTGACCTCGAATTTCTACTTAAAATATTTTAAAGCTTTAGTACAGTAGGACTTTTTTGGTCAACCATTTTCAATCTACACTTGGAAGATACAAAAGGAGTGGAACTATTTATATTTTGAACCTAAAAAACAGCAATTTCGTTTTGTTTCTCGAAATACTCTCGTTTATGATCAATGCCCTTTGAATGCGTTCGAACCGTTTGTCATAGCATTTTTCCCAATCTGCTTGAGACATGGTTTTCGAACGCATCAACGGTTTCTTCTGCCGACGAATATCGTTGTCCACACATTTTATTCTTGATGTTCGGGAACTAAAAGAAGTCATTGGGTGTGACATCAGGACTGTACGTTGGATGAGTAATCAATACCAGTTTTTTGAATGTTCAAATAGTCAGTTGTTAGACGAGATGTGTGAGCGCTTGCATTGTCTTGATGAACGATTTGACGGCACTAGTTTGTTTTCCTCATTCCACCGGTCTTCTAGCAAACAAATGGTTGTGTAACTTTCAGAATTGACCGTTTTACGTTCCTCTAAAGGTGTTGCTGTCACATGGCCAGTTTTTCTGAGAAAAAAAAAACAGGCGACTTTATTTCGAAATGCCTCGAATGTGAACAGCTTTTGTTGGATTTAGTTCATCTTGAAATATCCATACAGTGTACTGCTGTTTACGTTTTGGCTCATATGTAAATATCCATGCTTCATCACCTGTTACAATCTTATATATGTACGTCTTTTGAAGCCCCGCTATTGTATTCTTGAACATTTGCGTGCACCAATCGACACGAGCATCCTTTTGATATTGTGTTAAATTAAGTGGGATCCAACGAGAGCAAACCTTTTTCACGACTAAAAGATCATGCTAATTTCACAATGTAACATGATGATCTTGCACTGTAAGTTTTTGCACAGTATCAATGTTTTCTGGTACACCTGACTTTCGTCAGGAGCGAACGGCAGCCGCGATTAAAGTCGTTATACCAGTGTTTCACAGTGGCGAAGGATAGAGCTTCATCGCCAAATGTAGTAGTAAATTGATCAATGTTCTCTTGGCTTGATAGTCCAAGTCGAAAATCATAATAAATCATCGCACGAACAATTTCACGAGTTAATTCCATCTTTTCACCGATACAAACGTTAAAGCCACTGTAAACAACACTCTATTGACAAAATATTTGAAGTAGCTGAAGGTCAGCAATATCAAACTTTCAAATGGAAACACCAGATGGCAATTAGTGTTACCAATGCTCAAAATATAAATAGGGTCCTCATAATCTCATGGCCGTGTCTATTTTTTCTCTCCCTGAAATTTCACAGTCCAGTAAAGTGACAAATATGCGCATTAGTAACATACTGTAGAAGCACTGCACAAGAACAAATTAAAATTAAGTAAAACTACACTCATTAAATTTATAACTAAGCACTGCTCTGACCCTTAAGAATAATAGAATCTCTCTCTCATGTACCTTGCGCTCACACCTCTTTCGTACTTCATGGTATTTAATTTTCTATGCCGAATTTTCCGTAAAAAGATGTGATGATTTTTTCTACTTATTCAGCAACAAATTATTTTTGCAAAAGCCTATTCTACTATCCACTCAATGCTACATTAATAGAAATACAAAAATTATGATTTCTTTATAGGTAGAAGAGAAATAAGGTACTACACTAGGCTAAAGCGATAGTAAAATCTTAAACTGGTCGCTGAGCGATGACTTGGATTTCGTCCTCTTTGCATAGGCAGGAGTAAAAATAAAGAAACAAAATAACAGAAAAAAAAACAAAAAAGAAGAAAATAAAAACAAACAAAAAATGGGGAAAAAGGAATAAAATCAACAAAAAACGACTTCGCATTTGAGGTATAAGTACAGGTACATTTAAACCAATAAGAAATATCTTGAATACAATTTTATTAATTTAAAAAAAAAAAAAATGTAATATGTTCTATTCGTATTACTTTCTCTATCTGTTCTACAAACACACTTTTTACAAAATATTACTCTTTATCTACTTCATTCTACTCGAGATAAACTTTAGCAGAAGGATCTTATTACTTAGTTGCTTATGAGAGAATGGTGGTTACATGCCAGCCACTAAAACCCAAGATTGCAAGTTCAAACCTGATGGAGGGTGATGGATTTTTTTCGGACGCAAAATCCTTAGCATGGCTTCCTTCAGAAGGAAAGTAAAGCCAGTGTTCTCGTGCATCATTTGCTCATAAAGGGAAGAGGTTCCCAGGAAAAATTTCGCTATTTCGGTCCGGAAGTCGTGATTTCCTCCTAGAGTGATATCTGTTGGCGACGAGCCAAACCCTCGTTACCAGGTACATAGCGGCAAAGTCACAAACTAGAAATTTAAATCTGATCTCGGAAACATCGTAACGATGCCCTATGCTGCACTTAGGATTGCGTAATAACTAACGAGAAGCGAAATAAGGCTAAAGTGATAGTCAAATCTTTTAAAATCTATCTATATGATTGTCATTGAGATCCTCTTCTTTACATGGCCCGGAGTAAAGCAAAGGAAACACTCTGGAATTCCTGTTTGGAAAATTCCTCGGAAACGGTTAGCTCTACAACAAAAATTTAAGGGATATATTGTGTGTGTTTTGATATGATCTAAATTTGTTATAATAAATTTTTGTCTATCTGTTACGGTTTACCAGATAAACAAAAGTCATTTAGAATGAAGATGTCTTCAGAGGCTATTCTCAGAAAATTCAAGATAAAAATTTTATTTGCTATGTACATATCCTTAATATACAGCACTTTAATCAAAATCAATAGAGCCATTTTGGAGAATGTAACAATTTACGAACATTTTCCCATGTGAAAGTTAGTTTGGGTGGGGGAATTACCTTGAAAATCTTCGTGTCGCATCTTGGGAGATGCTAAACTTAAATACCAAGTTTACTATTTTGCGAAATATTCGTTTTTGAGTTATCTGCCTACTAGGCTTGGAATAGAAAATATTGACAACATTGGTCAGGAGTAACAAAAAAAAAAAAAAAAAAAAAAAAAATGCAGGTATTGGAAAATTTTAAACAATAACAAGAAATATCTCAGAAATAGTTAACTCCATAAAAGCAGTATTGAACCTAAATTGCGTGTTTTAAAGAGATCTACATTTTTATTTCCTCTAGCACATATGTACAATATACATAGTAGATAGAAAAGATATTGAATTCCACCCAAAAAATTCGATACCGCGATTTC
Source organism: Hymenopus coronatus (assembly GCA_030762935.1). Lineage (NCBI taxonomy): Eukaryota > Metazoa > Arthropoda > Insecta > Mantodea > Hymenopodidae > Hymenopus > Hymenopus coronatus. The sequence continues at coordinate 27,657,109 of CM060899.1, read as the reverse complement.
ACTGAAAGTACATGTTTTAGAGTCCTCTAATTTCCTCCCCCCGAAAAAAAAATGTTGTTTCATTCACACGACTTTCTCCCAGCTGTTCTGCAAACAAACATTTCTTACAAAATATCATTCTTTTATCTATATCATGCTAATCCAGTAACGCATTAGTAGAATTGATCTTATTACTTAATTCTTTATAAGTAGAAGGGAAATAAGGGAATACACAAGGCTAAAGCGATAGTCAATTTCTTTAAAAGATAATGACTGTGAAATAATTGTAATTCAGCTATATTTGCTTGCCCAGAGTAAACAAAAGACAGACGAAATAAAAAGGCTGCGTTTGAGTAAAGTTTAAGTAGCATAAATTGGAAATTAAGAACACGGAATATCTGGGAAACGGTCAACTCTAAAACAAAAATTTATATGACATAAAGTGTGTGTTTTAACGAGCACATACATTTTTGGTGTAATACATTTTTGTCTATTTCTACGGTTTACCAGTTACGCAAATTTCAGCACTCATCCAGTATGAACAGGTCTTGAGAAACTATTCCCAGAATATTGAAGACCATAGCTTTTATTTGTGATGATATCTTTAATATTCGGCATTTTAATCCAAACCTTTGAGCCATTTTTGAGAAAAACAGATTTTTCAAAAATGTTTCTATGTAAAGAGTAGTTGGGGTGGGGGGATTCTCTTGGATATCTCTGTGTCGCATCCTTGGTAGATACTAAACTTAAATAACAATTTTGGTATTTTACTTCATTTTAGTTTGTGAGCTACGCTATCCACACACACATACACACACACACACACATACACACACATACACACATACACACACACACATACACACACACATACACACACATACACACACATACACACATACACACACATACACACACATACACACACATACACACACATACACACACATACACACACACACATACACACACACACACATACACACACATACACACACATACACACATACACACATACACACACATACACACACATACACACACACACATACACACACATACACACACACACATACACACACACACATACACACACATACACACACATACACACACATACACACACACATACACACATACACACACATACACACACATACACACACATACACACACACACACATACACACACATACACACACACACATACACACACACACATACACAAACCTTACACACACACCTCACACACACACGGAAATTTTCCTAAAAATGTTTATTTTTGGACTCGAAACATATATTTCTAGCGAAATCTCGACATATAATTTTTGGGTGGAGCACTAAAGCTTCTCTATCTACTATGTACATTTTATTTACGTATTAGAGAAAGTAAAAAAAAAAAATATTTTAGAAAAAGTCCGTTTAGGCTGTGTGTATGTGTCTGTGGGCAGTATGATTCGAAACCAAAAAATCCGTTTAGTACCACAATTTGTTTTTAAGTCGGCATCTTTCATAGATGTGACACGAACATTTTCAAGAAAATCCGCCTGCCCTCAACTACCCTTTACATGGAACTTTTTTTGAATTTTTTTTTATTTTCTCAAGAATGGCTGCAACGATTTTGATAAAAATATCATGTCTTTTGACGTTTTTATCAAAAATGAAATGTATAACCTAACTTTTCTAGAAATACTCTCTGAATACGTCTTTATTCTGGATGAATTTTTCCGAAGTTGGCATAACTGGTAGGCCGTAAGAGATAAACAAAAACTCACTATACAAAAAATGTAGATCTCATTTAAACACTAAATTTATGCCAAATACATATTTTCGTGGGATTGACCGTTTTCAAGCTATTCCTTGTTGTTTTTCAGTTTAATAATACTTAAAACTTTTGCCATTCGGGAACTTGTCAAATTCTGGGCGCGCAAAGAAACGGCTTTCAATCCCATAGCAAATACATTTAAAAACATTTGACTGTCGGTTAAGGCTAGTGGATTCCCTTACTTCCCTTTTACTTAGAAGGAACTAAGTAATAAGACAATCTCGATTAGTATGAAGAATAAGCTTGTTAAAAATAATTTGTCACAGAGATGTAGAGAAAGTCATGTAAATGGAACACATTATACTTTTAGAAATTATGTCCTTCAAATGATCTCTATTTCTGCAATACCAAAGCTAGCCTCAAATGCAGATCGTGAATTAAATATTATCAGGAATAGGTTTTATATATATATACTCATACACACACCTGTCTCTACAAATTCTTACTTTGAGTTCATGTTTTTGTAGATTAGTTAAATATGTGTTGCTCTTCAGATATTCCCATGGAAAGTAATTGCGCACAGACAGATCTGGGGATCTCGGAGGCGAAACAGAGAGTGCGTAAATTTCATAGCTTCCATAGACATTCCAATTGTGTATGCTGTAGCACCCTCTTGATGGGACCATGATGGTTCTTCCAAAAGAATTATTTTAAGTTCCGAGGCTAGAAACGTTTCAAGCATATGATAAATCTATTAGAAGTCACTTTTGTTCGCCATTTCTCATCTGCAACAAAATAGAGGTACACCACACTGTTATGTTGATTTTTGTGAAGGTCTGTCTTGTAGATTTTAGGATTTTCTGGGTAGCAGTGACAAAGCTTTTGTTTAATTACAAAATCGCTTAAATAGAATAAAATTTGGTTTAAACTACTTAAAATATTCACTGCGATTAATTTTTTCTATAGATTATAATTGATGGACAATCTGCAACTTGATGAATATCCTTTCTGTAACATTTTCAATAGCGCTGAAAGCGTCACAGTGAACAATTAGGACTCGGAATAACAGCAGTTCTTATACTCTAAATATTTGCTTGCTTTCTAAGGTTCTATGTCTACCTGGTAGCTTTTTCTTTTGTTATGAAGCTATTTGTTTCACTCATGGTACTGCAGTATATCATCTGAGATTGTAGTGTCGTCACAGAAGTATCCGACCTGACGTATAGATAGCGGTTGTTGCTTCAAACAACAATGGTAAAAAGTACCATCCTTATAAAGCTTAAGTTTAAAGTTTGACGATTTTACATTGTTTAGCAATGATTGGCAGCTATCATTATTGAATGCTCTCGGCAAACTTGTAAACATGGATAAAACTGGTCATCGTTATGTGATACAATACTTTCATTTGAAAGGTCTTAGTCCAACTAATATTAAAGCTGGGCTACATTCTACTTTGAGGGAGTCTGCTCCTTCGTTTACAACAGTGAAATATTGGGTGGCAGAGTTTAAGCGCGGCCGTACGAACTGCCAAGACGAACATCGCAGTGGTTGACCAAATGAGGTTACCAGTCCTGAAATTGTAAAGAAAATCCACAAAATGGTATTTGATGGCCGTCGACTGAAAGTGCACGAGCTAGGAGACATTGCAGGCATTTCAAAAAGTTCTGTACGTCGCATACTGACTGAAAATTTGGATATGAAACAAATTGTGCGCAAGGTGGGTGCCGCGTTTGCTCACAAGAAAACGGAAACAGCGTCGTGAGGATGTTTCAGTCGAGTGTTTGGCAATGTTTCACTGCAATAAAGCTGAGCTTTAGAAACGATGCATACCAGTGGATGAAACCTGGGTGCATCACTTCACACCTGAGACAAACGAACAATCGAAACAAAATAAGTATTTTTAGAAAAAGGTCTGTGTGTCTAGAGAGCATAATTCAAAAACGAAAAGACCGCTAAATACCAAACTTGGTATTTAGGTTTGGTATCTTCCAAGGATGCGACGCGAAGATTTTAAAACAAAATTCCCCCACCACAAACTACCCTTTACATGGAACAATTTTCGAACTTTTTTATTTTCTCAAAGATGCCTAGCGATTTTGATTAAATCGCGTATCTTAGATATTTACATCCCAAATAAAATGTATATCTTCTATTTTCTGGGAATAGACTCTGAAGACCTCTTTATTCTGGATGAATTTTGCTTAACTGCTAAACCGTAAAATATAGACAAAAACTTACTACACAGAACATGTAGATCTCACAAAACACACAATTTATGTCCTTTACGTTTTTGATGTGGAGGTAACTGTTTCCGAGATATTCCTCATTATTGCTTTCAATTGTGAAGTACTTAAACTTTTCTCAGACAGGAAGTGTCCGTTTTTCTTTTGTTCTACTCCTGGCCAAGCAAAGAAGCGATTTGCAATGTCAATCGCATAACGATAGCTTTTAAGGCATTTAACTATCACTTTAGCATTCATTGTGCATTCCCTTAGTTCCCTTCTACTTATAAGGAACCAGGTAATAAGAACATTCTGCTAATGTTTTTCTCAATTAGCATGGTGTAGAAAGAAGAATAATCTCTTGTAAGAAGTTTGTTTGTAGAAAAGCTAGAGAAAGTCATGTGAGTGTAACACACTAGATTTTTTTCTATCTGAAATATTAAAATATTTATAACAGTTTTAATTTGAAAAAGGGAAATCTATAAAAATTACAAGATCGTCATTTTACGTTTAGATACGTAAAATTTAATTTTCCCTTCTCTCCTTTTGTTTAGATTATTTTAATCCATAGGCTCAAGATTAAAGTTAATAAAGAGATCTAACAGATCTTCAAGATTAAGCGATTTTAGTAAAGAAACTCGGATCTTACCCGCAAGGGGTTCGATGTTGGGTTCACAGCAATTACTGTGTCCGCAATGAAAATTCTATTTGTTTCTTTTGTTTCCTGTTTGAAAAAATTTAAATACTGATAACCACAGTGCATTGTTTTTCATGCTATGTATCGTAGCGTTTATCACAAAGCGTGTAAATTTTCCCCTTAACACACTGCAGTGACCTTGAAAATACTAAAATGAAAAAGGTCTGGCTGGCAGTCTGCGAAATTTAATTATTACTTCGGTGCTATGATACAAATCTATGCTCACGACAGGCAACTATCTCTTATCAAATGAACACCACAGAGATCAAACTATAAACTTTGTTCCGTTCCTAATAAACTAGGAGATGTATCGACCAATTTGGTAATTTCGGTAGGGTAGACCTTTTATTCTTTTTATTTTCTCTACACGTACTGTGAACATAGTGTGTAGAGAAGGTATTGCATTCCACCCAAAATTCGGTGCCAAGATTTTACCGAAATAGACGTTTAGGGGCTCTTGTATATAAAAAAGTGTTTTCTGAAAAAGTTCCGTGTGTCAGTGTGTCTGGGAACACAATAATTCAAATAAGAAAAGTCGGTAAAATACCAAACTTAGTACTTAAGTTTAGTATCTTCCAAGGATGCGACACGAAGATTTTTAGAAAAATCTCCCCACCCCAAAGTACCCCTTACATGGAAAAAATTTCGAAAATTTTGATTTTCTCAAAAATGGCTCTATTGATTTTGATTAAAATACCATATATTAAAGATATTTTTAAGGCAAATAAAATGTATATCTTGAACTTTCTGGGAATAGCCTTTTGAGACCTCTTTATTGTAAATGAATTTTGCGCAACTGGTAAACCCTAAGAGATAGATAAAAACTTACTACACTAAAAATGTAGATCATGTTAAAACACACAATTTATGTCATATACTTTTTTCCGTGGAAATGAGAATTTTTGAGACATTTCTTGTTATTTGTTTGAGATTTCAAGATTTTTTCACACGGAAAGTAGTAAACTTCTGGCCCTGTATAGAAACGGATTTCATCCTCATGGCAACCGACTTTTAAAATATTTGACTATCGTTTGAGCCGAGTGTATTCCATTATATTTCTTCTACGTACAAGGAGGCAAGTAATTAAGCAAATTTCAGCTAATATTTATCTTATCATAAAGTAGATAGAAGAATATGCTTTTTAACAATAGTTTTTTACACGATATAGAGAAAGTCATGTGAATGGAGCTCATCAGATTTTTACTTTCTCTAGCAATTCTGTGCATAGTAGGTAGTGAAGCTAGATACTGTGTTCTACTAAAAATTCGATGCCAAAATACACGTTTTGTAACTCGCTGAAACCAAACAAAGCATATTTAGAAAAATATGTGTGTGTGTCTGTGTGTCTGTCTATCTATCTGTGGACGCCATAACTCTGAAACGAAAATTCAGCATGAAGACTTTCAAGAAAATCCTATACCCCAAACTACACTTGACACGAATTCTTTATTCTTGATGACTTTTGCATAACCGATAAACCGTAAGAGGTAGACAAATATTTACTTCTCAAAAAATGCAAATATTAAAACACACAATTTATGTCGTTTATATTTTCTCTGTATAACTAACAGTATTCAAACTATTACTTGTTATTGCTTTATATTTTAAAATACTTATACTGGTGTCAAATAGGAAGTTGTTTGTGTTTCTTTTGTTGCTCCGGACTATAGAGAGAAATGAATTACAATGACAATCACATAGCGATAGCTTTTAAACCATTTGACTGTTGCTTTACTGAGTCAGGTGGCTCAGGCCTTTCGTCTGAGACCGGCCTGGCCTTCGGGAGATCCGGATTCGCTCCCTGTTGACCGCGCACCCTGACCCTGGGGTTTTCCGTGGGTTTCCTGGGGTCGCTAAGGCGAATGCTGGGGCGCTGTATATCTACTAGGATTCAATTCCCTTTCATTCCTTCGTTTCGTTTCCCTTGTTCGTCTTTCAGGTTGACGCAGGCAGATGGCACGGTTGCGTGCTCCTTGGTTGCGCTGGTTGAGGCTAGGTGCCGTTGTAGAGGCCTCACAGCGCCTGTATAGCCTCCGTGGGGCGCGCCAGGGCTGTCATCTAGTGACTATTAGGGACTTCGGTGCGTCTCTGCGCTTAGCTCTGTGGTTTCCCCTCCTCTCTGACCCCAAGCCTTAGTGCAATGGCTTGGGGGATATGTGGAGCTCCCCGCATAGTGCGGTATATCCACTAAAAAACCCCTCCACGTGTTAATCGTTATATAGAGTACTTTCGTGCAAACATGCATTAGTCGGGTCCCGCATAGCACCCTCGTTAGTAAGTGAAAGCTACTTAGCTGACTTGCATTGCATGCGAGCGCGTTAATGCTACTTACTGGGATTGTCCATGAAACCTGAACAATACCAGTGGATAATCATGCGTTACTTTATAAGTGTTTTATTCGTTAATAATTATGTTCTACTTCTGCAGGGGTACTCTCAACTCTGCACCCGTGGGGGGTAGTAGGCCGCAATGCATCAGTACTTGGTCGCAGTTGCCGAGGTGTGCCCCACTGTTAACATGCTCTACCCTCTACGAGTGCTTTAGCCCAGTGTATTCCCTTGTTTCTCTTGTGTTTACAAGCAAGTGATTAAACCATTTCTGTTAATGTGTATCTCAGTTAGTTGGTAAGGAAATTTTGCTTGTGGAATAGCTAGAGCGGAATGGGGTTTAAGGGCGCTCAACAGCTAGGTTATCAGATCGCAATATCATATTTTTACTTTCTCTACACGCACTATATATATAGTGTTTAGAGAAAGTTTTGCATTCCACCCAAATTCGATACCGAGATTTTACCGAAAATGCACGTTTTAGGGTCTCCTATATCAAAAGTCCATGTGTGTGTCCGTGTGTCTGAATACAATAACTCAAAAACGAAAAGTCTGTAAAATACCAAACTTGTTATTTAAGTTTAGTATCTTCCAGGGATACGGCACGAAGTCTATCCTTTACTTGGAAAAATGTTCCAAAAATTTTATTTTCTCAAAAATGGCTCAAAAATTTGATTAAAATTATGTATATTAAACATATTTGCATGGCAAATAAAAATGTATACTTGAATTTTCTGGGAGTAGACTGTGAAGACCTCTTCATTCTGGATGAATTTTGCACAACTGGTAAACATAACAGGTACCACATGTTCTCATTAATACAATTTATGGAATATACATTTTCGTGGAGTTGATCATTTTTATATATTCTTTGTTATTGGTCTCAATTTTAAAATACTTAAAACTATTCTCATGTGGGAATTTGTCAAGTCTTGGCAATGCAAATGAATTCATCCACATGGCAACCATCTTTTAAAATATTTGACTGTGGCTTTAGTATAGCGCATTCCTTCAGTTCCCTCCTATTTATATGGAGCTAAGTAATAAGTATGTTCCGTTAATGCTTATCTCGATTATCATGATGTAGAAAGAATAACCTTTTTAAGATGTCTTTAGTAGAACAGTTAGAGAAAGTTGTGTGAGTGTAACGCATCAATGTTTTAGATTTGGTGTGAATGTCGGTTCAAAGTATGTTGTCAAATAATTACGACACTGGGTAGTGATATTACAAGTTCAGGTTGGAGAATCACTGAGAGGCAAATATCATAGTTTTTCTGTGCTGTATTTGAGAACAGAAGAGTCTGCATGTCACGTGGAAGAATACGGTAACCATATAAAAAACAAGCTTCCGTATTTGATCACGGAAGAATTGTGCCTTATCGAAAATGTCGAGTATCCTAACGCAAATTAGCACTCGCACTGGAAGAAACGGAGCTCAGGAAGCGGGAGGAAGAGTTGAGCAATGTGCAGGAAACCAGCAACATCAGCGCACAAACGATGGCGAGGTCACACATTTGATGTGACATAAAGAGCTCATATCTCAGAATTTGAGATGTGTAACATATCTCTTTTGTGTCCGTATGCACAATTCAATAGAGTATTCGAATGTCAAATGTCATTGTATTCGATTCTTGGATGTTTCGAGCTATTTCGAACCCTGAATGCTATATCGAATTATTCACTCAGATGGGTGTAAGTGCACCGGTTGTTTCTAGTATGAGAATGTCCTGAATGCTGTATTCGATTGCAGCTCTCGGATAGGTGCAAGTGCACTGGTTCTCGTGTGAGGATGTTCTGAATGCTGTATTCGAATTCTTCACTCGGATAGGTGCAAGTGCACTGGTTCAAGTATGAGAGTTCCTGAATGCTGTATTCGAACTCTTCACTCGCACTGATGTGCACTGGTTCTCGTGAGAGAATGTCTTGAATGCTGTATTTGAATTCTACACCGGTTTTTGTCTGAGAATTCTTCAATGCTGTATTCGAATTCTTCACTCGGATAGGTGCAAGTGCACCGGTTCTTGTCTGAGAATTCTTCAATGCTGTATTCGAATTCTTCACTCGGATAGGTGCAAGTGCACCGGTTCTTGTCTGAGAATTCTTCAATGCTGTATTCGAATTCTTCACTCGGATAGGTGCAAGTGCACCGGTTCTTGTCTGAGAATTCTTCAATGCTGTATTCGAATTCTTCACTCGGATAGGTGCAAGTGCACCGGTTCTCGTATGAGAATGTCTTGAATGCTGTTTTAGGACATAAAAATGGAAACAGTTTTATTTATGGACGTTCTTTAACTGTTATGGTTCTATATTGGGCGTAAAGACCGCTTAATTTTGTTCAGAGGCCTCTTTTATCAGGCCAGAGGTTCTTTTGCGTGCCGTAAATATACGACACGGACCAACGGCTTTACTTTTCTTCCGAAGGAAGCCATGCTAATGATTTTTATGCCAGAAAGAAATCCGTCGTTCTCCGCCAGGTTTGAACCCGCGACCGTGGGTATATGAAGTTAGCATGGTAACCATTACACCACGGAGAGCGATGTGTTGTTTACGGAGGCAGCACTCAAATAAGTGCAGGTGCACTGAAATGATTCAAGATCACGCCTGAAGATGGAGCTTCACCTAAATGACGACGACGACGTGTGATTGGCAGGCTGAGGGCAGCCCGAGGTGTGTTAGACGTGTCCCTGTTCTCGGAGAGAACTTAACCACGTTCTGACGGGATTGTGGGTTTTGCAGGATGGCGGGTGTGTTTTGGGGTTGTGGAGTGACAGGAGGAGGCATTTATTGCTCCTCGACGGTTGAATCACCTAAATGAGAGTGGTGCTCATACTTAAACGTCATTCGTGTTCAAAAGCTTGAGCAGTTGCAGGGAAGATGGGAGGGTCATGCTGGCTGTTGATGAACATCCTGACTCACGATTAATGTTTTTTATATTTTGCAAACGAATTTTCGGATATTCAAGGTACTATAGTTTATAATTTGCTATATTTTTCATTGACAACGTCCGTTGTACATGTAAATCCCAATAACTGAATCTTCAAATTAAAGTTAAGTAGGTTCGTGCTTAAATATTGTCTTAAAATAACATGTTAAAACTTATTTGTTCAAATAAACTGTTTTCCTGACATGATTAGCTTTAGAACCATTTCAGCACAGCGTACGAGTAAGCGATCCAAGATCACGATTTGATATTGGTGTTATCCAAGACTTCCTGTCTGTGGAGAAGCCCTAGCCCCCAATTGTCAACACTTAAGTGTTGTAGTATTTCTCTTCTTTATCACAATCGAATGTTTTGTTCGAGAACAACCTTGGTGAGAAATGAAGAACATCACCTGAGTGACGATAACGTAGCATCCGAGAACTTGCATATGCTTACAGGCTGATTTAGATTAAAAAACAACAACAATGAGTGATTGTAGTGTTCGAGAATAACCATAATGAGAACTGAAGAACACCACTCGAGTGACAATATCATAGCATCCGAGTTTGGCCGATTTCGACTAGCGAAAGCATTAATGAGTGATTGCGGTATTCGAGAACTTGTACTCGAATGAAGGTTTCGATTCTTAAAAATATTCGAATACAGAGTATTCGATTATAGAAAACATTCGATTCTGCTCATCACTTATCTGCAGCATTGAAGTAATCTTCGAGGAAATAAAATAATCGGTTAACTTTTATTATATTTACATTATAACTACTTATATTGCAAGTGTACAGTCCTTTAGATTATAGTACTAGTAAATATTTATCGCTCGAGCATTAGTGATTACGCCAGTTTTACGAGTGACGTAATACACTAGTTGCAGTCAAGGTTGTATGCAATTCTATGAGTATCATTTAAATATAATCTAACATTCGAATAAACAGGATAGATTATGCTGCAATGTCATTTTAAGGGAAGACTACAAGGCCTATATCTGCTAAAACTATGATTCATTATCATAAGTAATATAACATGAGCTCCAACTTTTATCGATAAATTTGCGAGAAATTGTTGCGAGTGAATTTATCTACAGAAAAGTTATAGCTCGAGTTGTATCTAATAAGAACTACTTCGTGAATAAAATAACAATGATTAGTCTATATGTACACGAAGAATAATATTCCTAAAGTACCATTTGTCTTGACGTATATGTGCACCGAAATCACTGCAACTTGATGTCCATATCATAAATTTCAGATCTCGTTGTACTGCTACATTATATTATTTTGGATTAGTAAATCATGATTGCTATTAATGTCTATTGGAACTTCCGCCATTACTTACAGGAATATCACTGCACACTGATATTCAGAGAGAAAACAAATACGGGTGCGATAAATTTAGAAAAACAATTGTACCTGGGTGTGTTAAAAATATTAAAATGCAGAGATGAGTTCCGATTGGTTGGAATTTTACGCGTCTATGTACTGGGTTGGCTACTTCCTACGATCAGTGTCATCAACGAAATGGTCTCAGAAAATATATTTATGACTGAAGGTTTAATAGGACGTTGATGCATTCCCTCCAAGTTCACTGGTCTGCGTTTATCCAATTATTTTGTTTATTAAGGTTCTAACAACATTGGCCTTGCATAAATCATGAACATCATGTAAAAAATCTGATGTGTTCCATTCACATGACTTTCCCTACATCTTTGTAACAAATTATTGTTAAAAAGCTTATGCTTCTGTATACTTCATGCTAATCGACTAAAAAAATACCAGAAATAGTCTTATTACTTGCTTCCTTGTAAGTAGAAGAGAAATAAGGGAATACCATAGGTTAAAATGATAGTCAAAAGCTAGTTGCTATGTGACTGAAGTTACTTTGTTTGTATGGACAGGAATTGTTAAATTCCTGTATGAGAAAAGTATAAGTTTTTCAAAGCCAAAATAAGGAGTATCTCAAAAACGATCAATTCCACGAAAAAAATATATATAAGATATATTTTATGTTTTAAGGTGTTCTACATTTTTTGTGTCCTAAGTTTTTGTCCACCTCTTACGGTTTAGCAGTTGTGCAAAATTCCGTAAAATTCATCCAGAAAAAAGTAGTCTTCAGAGGCTATTCCCACAAAATTCAAGATATACATTTTATTTGTAAGCGAAATATCTTTAATATACGAAATTTTAATTAAAATCGTTAGAGCAATTTTTGAAAAATCAAAATTTTCGAAAAACGTTCCATGTAAAGAGTAGTTTGGGGTGGGGAGATTTTTCTCAAAATCTTCGAGTCGCATCTCTGGAAGATCTTAAATATCAACTTTGGTATTTTACCGACTTTTCGTTTTTGAGCTATCGTGTTTACGGGCACACACACACTGTATATATTACGTATAGAGAAAGTAGAAAGCATTTTCAGAAAAAGGTCCATGTGTGTGTCCGTGTGTTTGTGAACACGATAACACGATAGATGCATTTGTCAATTCCTATCCATGCAAACAAAGGAACTTCAGTCACAAAGCAACCAGCTGTTGACTATCACTTTAGTCTATTGTACTTCCTTATTTCACTTCTACTTACAAGGAAGCAAGTAATAAGACTATTTCTGCTAATTTTTTTCTGGATCAGCATGAAGTAAATAGAAGCATAAGCTTTTTAACAATAATTTTTTGCAGAGATGTAGAGAAAGTCATGTGAATGGAACACATAAGATTTTTTATAAAGTAATGTTCAGGGTTCATACTTGACGATTTTTAGACTAAATATTTTATGCTGCTGCAATGGTTTGCATGAGTGATGATTATCATGGTATAACACTTGCCGAAACACGCGAGTGAGTCGAATACTAGACAAAACACTATCGATCGATTGCAGTACTAAGCTAAAGACGACCAAATAAATATATACCGCTACATAGTATTTGTAAATCTCTTTAGGCGTGAGGGTAATCTGAATCACAGTCAATATTTCGTGGCCTTATGAAAATAACTTCATTTGCAAATCTAATCCGTCTAAATCTGCTCCAGTTTGTAATGTACCAAGTATAATAACACCCACCCACTCATCCACTCACTCACTCGCTCACTCACTCACTCACTCACTCACCCACCCACCCACTCACTCACTCATTCACTCGCTCACTCACTCACTCACTCACTCACTCACTCACTCATTCACTCGCTCACTCACTCACCCACCCACCCACCCACTCACTCACCCACCACTCACCCACCCACCCACCCACCACTCACTCACACACTCATTCACTCGCTCACTCACTCACCAACCACTCACCCACCCACCCACTCACTCACTCATTCACTCGCTCACTCACTCACCCACCCACCCACCCACTCACTCACCCACCACTCACCCACCCACCCACCCACACACCCACCACTCACTCACTCACTCACTCACTCACTCACTCACTCACTCACTCACTCACTCACTCACCCACTCACCCACTCACTCACCCACCCATCCACTCACTCACCCATCCACTCACTCACCCACCCACCCACCCACCCACTCACCCACTCACTCACCCACCCATCCACTCACTCACTCATCCACTCACTCACCCACCCATCCACTCACTCACTCACCCACCCACTCACTCACGCACTCACTCACCCACCCATCCACTCACCCACCCACCCACCCACCCACCCACTCACCCACTCACTCACCCACCCATCCACTCACTCACTCACTCACCCACTCACTCATCCACTCACTCACCCACCCACTCACCCACCCACTTACCCACCCATTCACCCGCTCACCCACCCCTTACCCACCCACCCGCTTACCCACCCGCTCACCCACCGCTCACCCACCCACTCACCCACCCATTCACCCGCTCACCCACCCACCCACTAACCAACCCACTCACCCACCCACCTACCCACCCACTCACCTACCCACCTGCTCACCCACCACTCACCCACCCATTCACCCGCACGCTCACCCACCGCTCACCCACCCACTCACCTACCCACCCACCCACTCACCCACCTATTCACCCACTCATCTACCCACCCACCCACTCACCCACCCACTCTTCCACCCACCCACCCACTTACCCACCCGCCCACTCACCCACCCACTCTTCCACACACCCACCCACTTACCCACCCACCCACTCACCCACCGCTCACCCACTCACCCACCCACCCACCCACCCACCCACCCACCCACCGCTCACCCACTCACCCACCCACCCACTCACCCACTCACTCACCCACACACCCATCCACTCACTCACCCACCCACTCACCCACCCACTCACCCACCCACCCACTCACCCACCCACTCACCCACCCATCCACTCACTCACTCACCCACCCACTCACTCATCCACTCACTCACCCACCCACTCACCCACCCACTCACTCATCCACTCACTCACCCACCCACTCAACCACCCACTCACCCACCCATTCACCCGCTCACCCACCCCTTACCCACCCACCCGCTTACCCACCCGCTCATCCACCGCTCACCCACCCACTCACCCACCCATTCACCCGCTCACCCACCCACCCACTAACCAACCCACTCACCCACCCACCTACCCACCCACTCACCTACCCACCTGCTCACCCACCGCTCACCCACCCATTCACCCGCACGCTCACCAACCGCTCACCCACCCACTCACCTACCCACCCACCCACTCACCCACCTATTCACCCACTCATCTACCCACCCACCCACTCACCCACCCATTCACCCACCCACTCTTCCACCCACCCACCCACTTACCCACCCACCCACTCACCCACCGCTCACCCACTCACCCACCCACCCACCCGATCACCCACTCACCTACCCACTCACCCACCCACCTACCCACCCACTCACCCACCGCTCACCCACTCACATACCCACCCACTCACCCACCACCCACCCACCTACCCACTCACCCACCCACCCACCCGATCACCCACCTACCCACCCACTCACCCACCCACTCACCCACACACCTACCCACCCACCCACTCACCCACCGCTCACCCACTCACCTACCCACCTACCCACCCACTCACCCACCACCCACCCACCTACCCACCCACCCACTCACCCACTCACCCACCCACCCACCCACCCGATCACCCACCTACCCACCCACTCACCCACCCACCTACCCACCCACCCACTCACCCACCGCTCACCCACTCACCTACCCACCCACTCACCCACCACCCACCCACCTACCCACCCACCCACTCACCCACCGCTCACTCACTCACCCACCCACTCACCCACCCACCTACCCACCCACCCACTCAACCACCCACCCACCACCCACCCACCCACCACCCACCCACCTACCCACCCACCACCCACCCACCACCCACCTACCCACCCACCCACCACCCACCCACCTACCCACCCACCTACCCACCCACCCACTCAACCACCCACCACCCACTCACCCACCCACCCGATCACCCACCTACACACCCACTCACCTACCCACCCACTCACCCACTCACTCACCCACTCACTCCAATATTGCAATGCTTAATTAGAAACATTAGTATAAATGCAGGCGTCGCATTCACACGATCATTTGTTTTTGTACCACGTATAGTAAGTAGAGTAGTATTGCATTCCACCCAAAACTTCCATTTTGAGACTCCTTGAATAAAACAATGTAAAAAGTTGTGTGCCTGTGTGTATCTGTATGTGAATGGCTTAAAATATCTTCATATATTCCAAAGATGCAACATGAGTAATTCCAACAATCTCCCCACCCCAACTACTCTTTAGATATATATATATATATATATATATATATATATATATATTTTATTATTATTATTTTTAATTTTCTCAGAAGTAGTCCCAACGATTTTGTTTAAAATACCAAATATTAAAGATTTTTACAGGTCAAGTGAAAAGTGCATCTTGAATTATTTTTTTGGGTGAAAGCCTCTGTAGTCTTCTTCATTCTGTATGATTACTACATAACTGTAAAATCATAAGAGAGTTCTCTTTTCTTCTTAAGACACTGAAACTTCATTAATTGAATATTTTGGCTTTCTCTACAATTTTTTTTCCGTTTTGTGCGAATCTTAATCAGTTCCGTCCAGTTTCTTATCTGCATATTTTTCAAATCTCTGTTTATATTGTTGTAACACTTGATTTTGTGTGTGTCTCCTGATCTAGATATGATAGCTCTAACGGTCTTTATTAAAATATCGTATATTAATCATATTCACATGACAAAAAAGTGTATGTCTTGAATTTCCTGGAAGTAGCCTCTGAAGACATCTTTATTCTGGATGAATTTTGTGTAACTGGTAAACTGTAAGAGATAGGCAAAAGGTTGCTTAATAGAAAATGTTGAGCTCGTCACACAATTTGTGTTATATAATTCTTTTCGTGGAGTTGATAATTTTTGAGATATTCCTTATTTGTTTCATCTTTAAAATAATTATACTTTTCTCTTATGGGAATTTGTCAACTCGTGTCCAAACAAAGGAACTTCACTCACATAGCAACCAGCTTTTGACTATCACTTTAACCTACGGTACTCCCTTATTTCCATTCTATTTAAATGGAAGCAAGTACTAAGACTATTTCTGATAATTTTTTCTCGATTAGTATGAAGTAAATAGAAAAATAAACTTTTTAATAATAATTTGTTGCAGAGATGTAGAGAAAGTCATGTGAATAGATCACATCAGATTTTGTAAAGTTTACTGTGTTATTCTTCATTTCTCAGGATCATACATTCTATTTTCATTTGGATCGTACATCTTCTTAAAATATTTCTTCCAAATATTGAAAACCTTTCATCTTTGAGATTCTTAAAAAAATCTGATGTGTTCATTCACATGGAACAGGATAATTCTACTAATCCATGAAGAGTTGATGATGAAAAAGTTTTGAATCTGATATATTAGCTAGTGATCTTTTATACAGATGGCATTATAAAGTTTTGCTGTGTCACCTGGCTGAGAGAATCCTTTCAAGGATTTGTGAACAACGTGGCGTACTCAACGCTAACACGAGCGCTCTCTTCCACAAACCCTTGTTGCAGAGTCTTGCAGATGTAATCCAGGCTTCTGGTGTTAATTTCCGGTCTGTGAGATTTAACCCAGTATTATCCTCGTGCTCTTCCTGTTGGGTATATCGTTTTGAAAACCCGTGTTCTCTGCAACGTTATCTCTAACGAAATACGTGGCCTAACATCCTTGCACTTCGCCTTTGTGGCTTAGCGCGGTAAAAGCGTATGCAACACAAGATGTTCACTTTATGAACTGATTTTATCAGTGGCGGACAGTAACTGGAATAAATGCGAGGGTAATCTAATCCAGGAAGTAGCGACCGTTTGGTTTAATACATTCGAAAGACTACTTCATTAAAAAATTTGATGTATTCTATTCACTTGACTTTCTCTACATTTCTGTAACAAATTACTGTTAATAAGTTTAGACTTCCATTTATTTCATGCTAATCGAGATAAACACTAGCAGAAATCGTCTTATTACTTGCTTTTTACTTTCTCTGCAAGAACTATGTATTGCACTCCACCGAAAATTTCGATACCGAGATTTCACAGGAAACGTATATTTTACAGTCCCCTCCTGTATCCAAAAAAAGCATTTTCAGAAAAAGGTCCGTGTGTGTCCGTGTGTCTGTGAAAACAATAACTGAAAAACGAAAAGTCGGTAAAATACCAAACTTGGTATTTAAGTTTAGTATGTTCCAGGGATGCGACACGACTTTTTTGAGAAAAATCCTCCCACCTCAAACTACCCTTTACTTGGAACTTTGTTTCGAAAATTTTGATTTTCTTAAAAATAACCCTAACGATTTTGATTAAAATATCGTATATTAAAGATATGTACCTGACAAATAAAATGTATATCTTGAAACAATCCGGGAATAGCCTTTGAAGACTACTTTATTCTGGGTGAATTTTACGGAATTTTGCATAACTGCTAAACCGTAAGAGATGGAGAAAAACCTACCACACAAAAAACGCAGAGCACTTTAAAACACACAATTTATGTTATATGCACTTTTTTTCGTGGAGTTGATCGTTTTTAAGATATACCTTGTTGTTGGTTTCAGCTTTAAAAAACTTATACTTTTCTTATACAAAACTTTGTCAACTCCTATCCATACACACAAAGGAACTATAATCACATAGCAACCAGCTTTTGACTATCACTTTAATCTATGGTACTCCCTTATTTCGCCTCTACTTACAAGGAAGAAAGTTATAAGATTATTTCTGCTAATTTTTTCTCGTTTAGCATGAAGTAAATAGAAGCATGGGCTTTTTAACAATAATCTGTTGCAGAGATTTAGGGAAAGCCATGTGAATGGAACACATCAGAGATTTAATAAATGCACTCTTAAAATACTCAAATTATTCTTTGGCATTCTACTCCAAGTTCATAGCTTCATCTTCTGCTTCATCATTTTCCTTTTGCTTTTCACAGTAAGTAATTGTAGTTTTGTGCACCACACATAAACTTGTGGCATAAAGTACACGAGTAATTCGTCTTCCTTTTTTTCTTTTCTCCTACAAAAGTACATCGTCCAGATTCTGAATTTAAGACCTAGTAGATTATAATAGAGTGTATTTTTACCGGAAATGTATGCCCGTAAATTTCTGATTGTCAAGTTGGAGAGCGTTAAAGTTTTTTGAAACACCGCATCAGGTTAGATAAAATTCCGCCTGAAAAGGTCGCTACAAGGCATTATGAGAGTTATGAAATAGGAATAGCTGGTATCTTTAATCTTCAGCATTATGTAAAATAAAACAAAGTCTCCTGTAAATCTTGATTTAATAATATGAAACTAAATTCTTGTGCTCTGAAATAGTTCGATCTTCAGTACATGCTATTGTCAGAAACTCATGCAAGTACTACTGTTCACCACTAATTTTCTCCACCTTAATACACATTACTTAAAAAAATCTGATGTGTTGTTCCATTTACATGACTTTCTCTACATCTCTGCAAGAAATTATTGTTAAAAAGCTTATGCTTCTTTTCCCTTTTTGGTAATCGAGGAAACATTATCATAAATAGTCTTATTGCTTGTTTCCATGCAAGTAGGAGGGAAATAAGGGAGTAGCATAGGCTAAAGTATTAATCAAAAGCTGGTTGCTTTGTGACTGAAGTTCCTTTGTTTTTATGTAAAGGAGTTGAAAAATTCCCGTATGAGAAAGGTATAAGCTTTTAAAGCTGAAATCAATAACAATGAATATCTCAGAAAGATCAACTAGAGAACGTAAATTGTGTGTTTTAACGAGTTCTACGTTTTCTGTTAAGTAAGTTTTAGTCTATCTCTTACGGTTTGTCATTTATGCAAAATTCCGTAAAATTCATCCAGAATAAAGACGTCTTCAGAGACTATTCAAGATATACATTTCATTTGTCAGGTAAATATATTTAATATACGATAATTTAATCAAAATCGTTACAGCCATTTTTTAGAAAATCCAACTTTTTGAAAAAAGTTCCATGTAAAGGGTAGTTTGGGATGGGGGAGTTTTCATGAAAGACTTCGTGTCGTATCCCTGGAAGATAAACTTAAATACCAAATTTGGTATTTAAGGGACTTTTCGTTTTAGAGCTATGTTGTCCTCAGGCACACATACAGACACACACCCATCCACACACACACACAGGAATTTTTTTCAAAAATGCTTTTTTTGAAATCAGGGGGACCCAAAACATGTATTTCCGGTTAAATCTCGGTATCGAATTTTTGGGAAGAATACAATACCTTCTCTATACACTGTAATACGTATAGAGAAAGTAACAAAAAAAAAAAGAACTGAACATGTGCGTGTGTTCATATGTTCAAAATACCGACTATGGACTTCGAAGCATCGTGGTAATGATTGGCGAGATCTTTCAAAACTACCTGGCGTATTTCGAAAAGGTTCACTAAAGTGCCTAACTTTTGGGCTTCGTAACGCAGGGGATCATGGGTTTGAGTCCCGCCGTGGGCATGGGCATTTGTGTGCTTGTAAATGTGTATGTGTGTGTATGTGTAAGAAAACGGTAAACAAAAGGAATTTAGAAAAAAAATAGAAAAAAAGAAGAAAAAGGAAAAAAATCTGATGTTGCAGAGATGTAGAGAAAGTCATGTGAGTGGAACACATTAGATTTTTTCGCTGGTGTTGCTTTTAGAATTTCTTCTTGTTCTCCCGAAGAATCATGGTAGTAGTTCTTTGCCGCCTTACTAATGGCTACCTAATCTGGACTTTTAGTTTCTCTAGCACGAATATAAAATGTGTATAGTAAGAAGAGAACGTATTGCATTCCACCCAAAAATTCGATACCGAGTTTTAAGGTCACGTGTATTCAAAAGAAGTATTTTTGCTTTCTCTAGCCCGTATGTGCAATGCACATAGTGGACAGAGAAACTATTGTATTCCATCCAAAAATTCGATATCGAGATTTCACCAGAAACATGTGTTTTCAGATCCCCTGAGTCCAAAAAAAATATTTTTAGAAAAAAGTCCTTGTGTAAACACCATAGCTCAAAAACAAAAAGACCGTTAAAAATCACACTTGCTATTTTAGTATCTTCCAAGGATGCGACACGAAGATTTTCAAGAAAAATCCCCCCCAATACAAACTACTCTTTTCAAGGAAAATTTTTAAAAGTTTTTATTTTCCCTAAAATAGCTCTAACGATTTGATTAAAATACTGTATATTAAGTATATTTACATGACAAATAAAATGTATGTATAGAATTTTCAGGGAATAGCCCTATACGGGGGATGATCGAAAATGTCCCATTGAAATTGTTCAAGGAGCCGATGGGTTGTGCCAGCAGTGTGTGGAGAGCGTTGTCATGGATCAACACAATTCCTGAAGTCAGCATTTCTCTTCGTTTGTTTTGAATGGCTCTCCGCAAATGTTGTCAAGTACGAAAATCTTCATGCTCATTTGAAATGATTGACAGCAACATTTTTTGAAAATATTGCAAAGCTTGTGCACCTAAATGTCTCAATATTTTCGGTGATTATGTTGAAAAAGTAACCATAAATGTATAAAACTTTTAGTAATAAAATAATTGTTTTCTATGAACTTGTCTTTTACTTATAGCCTATCGGAGGTTGGAAAAAAAAAAAATAAAACGGCCCTCGTGTATCTCTGAAATGGAACTCTATCACGTTAATTTCTCTAGAGCATAAATACAACGTACATAGTAAATAGAGAAGCTATTGCATTCCACCAAAAAATTGAATACCGAGATTTCACCTGACAGATTTCTCAAATAGATCTATTTTTATTATATTGACCCTAATTACTGCAAAAAAATTAAAAAAGATTGTTCTCTTGATTTTTCAAAATATAATAAGTTATTTATAAAAATTGGAGTAATTATTTGAAAAAGTAATATGACAATTTTCTTTAATGTGCTTTAGAGAGACAGTATAACATTTTAAAACAAATTAGTGTAAAATTGCACAATATGAAACATTTTGATGGAAAAAATGATTGCCAGAAAATAAGATTTAAAGTTGGCGGTGTCTATTAATAAGCATGCGCCTATCGATTTATAGATTCAGTTAGTTGGTAGTTAAAGCTCTCTAAGTGCGACAAATAATACATTTTCTTAAATTTTAAAATTAATATTTTATTGCGAAAAGAATGTTTGATCTTTTCACAACTTTTGGTCAGGTTCGCCTTAAGAAATGCTTATGAGACTTGCTAACAACAAACTTATATTGTTAAGTCAATTAGTTTTTGTACTCGTATGCTAATTGTTAATAAAATTGCACATATTAATATTAGCCATTGCCAATTTAATGTAATAAATTTTAAAACTGACATGTTTTGTATATCTATTTTATGATTATTTAAGAGCATGTAAATGTTATGGATAAAATTAAAAAAAAACAAAAAAACTCTGATGTTTTCCATTCACATGACTTTCTCTACATCTCTGTAACAGATTATTGTTAAAAAGCTTATGCTTCTATTTACTTCATGCTAATCCAGAAACATTAGTCTTATTACTTAGTTCCTTGTAGATAGAAGCGAAATAAGGCAGTACCTTTGGTTAAAGTGATAGTCAAAAGTTGGTTGCTATGTGACTGAAGTTCCTTTGTCTGTATGGACCAAAAACGACTAAAAACGACCAACTCCACGAAAAAAAATGTATATTACATAAATGTTGTGTTTTAACGTGCTCTACATTTTTTGTGTGGTAAGTTTTTGTCCATCTCTTATGGTTTAGCAGTTATGCAAAATTCCGTAAAATTAATCCAGAATTAAGTAGTCTTCAGAGGCTATTTCCAGAAAATTCAAGATATGCATTTTATTTGTCAGGTAAATATTTTTAATACACAATATTTTAATCAAAATCGTTACTCCTTTTTTAAACAAAATAAAACTTTTCGAAAAAAAAGCTCCATGTAAAGGAAAGTTTGGGGTAGGGGGATTTTTCTCAAAATCTTCGTGGCGCATCTTTGGAAGATACCAAACTTAAATACCAAGTTTGGTATTCAACGGTCCTTCCGTTTTTGATCTATGCTGTCCACATAGACACACACACGTACCTTTTCCTGAAAATGTTTTTTTTTTTGGATTCGCCCCTGAATTCATGTATTACCGGTGGAATGCCGGTATCGAGTTTTTGGGTGGAATGGAATATCTTCTCTATACACTATGTACATAGTACGTGTAGAGAAAGTAATAAATAAACAGTAGATACTTTATACTCTCTGGAGTGGGGTTGGCATAACTGAACGGGTGCGTCGATGAAAGCTTCCTAAAAAGTGATTGCATCCAGTAGTGCAATAACATTTCAAAACTTTAAAGGAAACCGAATACTCGGGTAACAAATAACCGTAAGGCGACAATCGAATAATTCGATAGCACAAATTGGCTGCGCCGCAGAGAGACGCCGGTCGTAAAGAGTACGCCTTGGAGCTAGTAGATGGCAGGAATGCCATTGTATGTATACGTGGTGACATCTGTGATAGCTTCTGGGAGATTTTGAAGTAAACAAATGAATTTGAATATATACGTAGGTACTTTTTGCGTGTAAATGCTTCAGATATTAGTGAAGTGAATTCGACTGTACATGCGTCTTATCGTATAACGTTTGTCCTAGCAAAGCAATTAAATGCAGCCATTTATATGCAACGCAACAACCAGGAGAACGAAGTTATGCCCACCGATAGACTAATATCCGTTATACATGCACATTTCTCAGACTTTGTATTTTCTCTATTGTAAACTACAACGAAAAAGATCTGATGTATTTCATACCCATGGCTTTCTCTACATCTCTGTAAAAAATTATTGTTTCGTAGTTTCAGGCAAATATCTTTAATATACGACATTTTAATCAATATTGTTAGAGCCATTTATAAGAAAATAAACTTTTTCGAAAAAAGTTCCATGTAAAGGGTAGTTTGGGGTGGCCGGATTTTTCTCAAAATCTTCGTGTCGCATCCCTGGAGGATACTAAACTTAAATTCCAAATATATTTTACCGTCTTTTCGTTTTTGAGTTATCATGTACACACACACACACACACATACACACACACACACACACACACACACAGACCCTTTTCTGAAAATGCTTTTTTTAGTTACAGGGGACCCTAAAACATATATTTCCGGTGAAATCTCGGTATCGAACTTTTGGGTGGAGTCAATACCTTCTCTGTACATTATGTACATAGTACGTGTAGAGAAAGTAAAAAAAAAGTCGTATGCTGGGCAAACAATGTGGTTTTATAAAACAATGGGCACAGCATTCTGCAGATGGCTTGTTGGAATATTAGGCATTTCTTGTGAGAATCTTTCAGGTTGTTGGATGTGTAAGGAAAATTCGTTCTGTGAGGTAATCTTTTGTTTCTATCCTATGTCAAATATTATAATATATAGGCCTAATAAGCTATCACATTTCTGTGTCACAGAATATCATAAAACTTTTATCACATGTGACCATATTAAAGCTGTCGAGCATATTACACCACGTCAAATCTTTTATCACATTTTTACCACAGTTTTGGAAAGGAAGTCCAAAAGTTAAAACCATGAGCTGTAATAAAAGGTCCTATTTTGTTCTGTTTAGAATGTTAGTTGTTTCATTATATTGAATATTTTTTAAATAAATATACTTTAAGTTTCTATTACGTTCATCTGGAACATTTTCGAACAACCTAACCTAAAATGTAACCTCAAGAAGCCTGTTTCCTAAAGAACGTTAATTAAACTACAGTTAAGAGATGAGTAATAAAGCCAGCAGCAAAAATTGTCATAACTTTTATTTTGTTCTTCTAAATATTGGTTTCCCAATACATTAACATTTTTTCTTCACATTATTATCCTTATTTCCTTCATGTGCTTCACTAATGGTTTCTGTTATACTTTTATATATTTCCAGTCTTTTATCTGCGTTGTTATAATAACTATGTTTTGGATTGTGCAGTATTTCATGTGATTCATAAAAGGAAATAAGCTATTTGGCTGTAGTCACTGAACATGTGTAAAGTCTCCCATTTTATTTTATAATCACAGATGGTCAAAGTTGACACAGAAATGTGATAGTCTAAAATAGGTCTTCGAGGCGTTTAAAACATGAAATTACTTTTGAAAGGCCCTATACTCCCCCGTCCACCCTGCCCAGCAAACGTATAACTCTATGCACAATAATTGTTATGCTGCTGGTTGTTTTTGCATAACGAAATAGCTTTGCAAGGTTTCATTGTCATTCGCATTATTTTAATATTGCGAGCCATTTTTATCCTGTCACCTCTAGCCATGCCCATTGTGTGCAACTCTATGGTCGTTTCGTCGACTTCTCTGGTAGTGGATGAAGAGTTAGTAGACATACACCGGATAATCAAGATATGCGCAGAAACTCCTTGGATTTGATAGAAGACTTGAAGACAAGAAAAAAAGTTCATTGTAAATTCATATCTTCAACATTTACCTTCTCTATCACGTATGCACAATTCTCAGTAAATAGAGAAAATTCTATACTTTGATTTCATTGGAAATTTTTTGAAAACCCCTGAATCCAAAAATAGTTTGGAAAAACGTCCGCGTGTCAGTGGACAGCATAACTCAAAAATCTGATGTGTTCCATTCACATACTTTTCTCTATATCTCTGCAATAAATTATTTTTAAAAAGCTTATGCTTCTACTTACTTCCTGCTAATCGAGAAAAAATTAGCAGAAATAGTCTTATTTCTTGCTTCCTTGTAAGTAGAAGCGAAATAAGGGAGTACCATAGGTTAAAGTGATAGTTAAAAGCTGGTTGCTATGTGACCGAAGTTCCTTTGTTTGTATGGACACGAGTTCACAAAGTCCTGTATGAGAAAAATAGTAAGTTTTTATAACTTAAACCAAAAACAAGGAATATCTCAGATATTCAACTCCATGAAAAAAATATATACAACATAAATTGTGTGTTTTAATGTGCTCTACATTTTTTGTGTGGTAAGCTTTTGTCTCTCTCTTACGGTTTAGCAGTTATGCAAAATTCCGTAAAATTCACTCAGAATAAAGTAGTCTTCAGAGGCTATTCCCAGAAAACTCAAAATATACATTTTATTTGTCGGGTATATATCTTTAATATACGATATTTTAATCAAAATCGTTCGAGCCATTTTTTAGAAAATCAAAATTTTCGAAAAAAATTCCATGTAAAGGGTAGTTTGGGGTGGGATGATTTTTATCAAAATCTCGTGTCGCATCCCTGGAAGATACTAAACTTAAATACAAAGTTTGGTATTTTACCGACTTTTCGTATTTGAGTTATTGTGCTCACGGACACACGGACACACACGCGGACACACACACGGACCTTTTTCTGAAAATACTTTTTTTGGATACAGGGGACCCTAAAACATATATTTCCGGTAAAATCTCGGTATCGAATTTTTTGGTGGAGTGCAATACCTTCTCTATACACTATATACATAGTAAGTGTAGAGAAAGTAAAAACGAAAAGTCAGTTAAATACAAAACTTTGGGTTTAAGTTCAGGATGTGATAGGAAGGTCTTCAGTAAAAACTCCCACCTTCAACTACCCTTTATATGGAACATTTTTAGAACATTTTTATTTTCTTAAAAATGGCTCTAACGATTTTGAATAAAATACCTTTGTTTAAGATATTTTATTACAAACGAAGTATATATGTTGAATTTTCTGGGAATAATCTCTGAAGACCTCTTCATTGTGGATGGTTTTTGTACATTTGGTAAATCATAAAAGATAGACAAAAACTTACTAAAAATCGCTTTTGTGCTTTGTTGTTCACACATACACGCACACATAAGGACTTTTTTTTTTTTTTTTTTTTTTTTTTTTTCCAAAAATGCTTTTTTTTTTTGGATTCAGGGGGTCCTAAAACGTATATTTCCGGTGAAATCTTGGTATCGACTTTTTGGGTGGAATACAATACTTCCTCTATATACTATGTACATAATACGTGTTCAGAAAGCAATATTAGCGACACAAAACATGATACAGTTTGGATTATGAATGCTGCCACTTTCCATGTGTGCTCGCTGTAGCGCTGTGACAAAACACAGGTTACTCCTCTGGGTGGTTCGCTTCTCGCTTATAGCAACCATCTTTTCCCTTCTCTTAATGATCTTGAATCAACACAAAGCGGCTATTTATTTGACCTACTTATTTCGTACGTGATATTTCGGTACAGTTAGTAACACGGTAGTTATTATGATGCTTCTTTAAGCGTTAATTCTTCCGAACATAAATATGCTGCACACGGAAGTATGTGGTGCGCAGAAATACTAACAAATTGTTAAGAAAACCAATGTTTTGCAACAAATTTAAAGATATGTTACTTTCTCTACACTACTGTGGACATAGTGTATAGAGAAGATATTGCATTCCATCCAAAAATTCGATACCGAGATTTCACCGGAAATAAATGTTTTGGGTCCCCATGAATCCAAAAAATGCATTTATACAAAAAGGTCCTTGTGTGTGTGCGTGTCTGTGGACACAATAGCTCAAAAACGAAAAGACCGCTGAACACAACTGTATTTAAGTTTGGCATCTTTCAAAGATGCGACACGAAAATGCCCCCACCCCAAATTACCATTTACATGGAACTTTTTTTTCGAACATTTTGATTTTCTTAAAAACGGTTCTAACGATTTTGATTAAAATGTTTTATAGTTTAGATATTTACATGCCAAATAAAATGTATATCTTGAATTTTCTGGGAATAGTCTCTGAAGACTACTTTATTCAGGATGAATTTTACGGAATTTTGCATAACTGCTAAACCGTAAGAGATGGAGAAAAGCTTACTACACAACAAATGTAAAGCACGTTGAAACACACAATTTATGTTTTATAACTTTTTTTCGTGGAGTTGATAGTTTTTTTGGATACTCCTTGTTTTTGGTTTCAACTTTAAAAAAACTCCTGTCCATACAAACAAAGGAATTTCATTCACATAGCGACCAGCTTTTGACTATCACTTTAACCTATGATACTCCCTTATTTCTCTTCTACTTACAAGGAAGCAAATAATAATACTATTTTACTAATTTTTCTCGATTAGGATGAAGTAAATAGAAAGATAAGCTTTGATGAAGTAAATAGAAAGATAAGCTTTTTAACAATAATTTGTTGCAGAGGTGTAGAGAAAGGTATGTGAATGGAACACATCAATTTTTTTTAACGCACCCTAGAGAAAGTAATCCAGCATACCCTTCATAAACCGATCCGTTGCAAAATACTTGGCTTCACAATTTCATCATAGTCGTTCTCATACGGGAAAGGTGACTATCGTACAATGCGGGACCCGATACGATGCAAAATACTTGGCTTCACAATTTCATCATAGTCGCTTATCTGTTTCGTGTTGGGGTTGGATATCAAGGGATGGTCTAGGTGTGCTGTGACATCTTGACGATAAAAAGAACGATATTATTTTGATTCCCTCCTATTGAGAATGTGTATGCTGAAGTAAAAAAGGGTGCTGCGCTCCAATTATTACTTGTAAATGAGCGAAGAAAAAAAGGTGGTTTCTAGGCACAAATTCAAGAACCCTGTAGCTTCTCCTCCACATTACTGTAGGTATTTATTTTGTCTATGCCCCGAAGATTGAGGGCAGTTATAAGGGCTGAGCGTTCACGCATCCGATATTTTTTATGCTGTTTTTATATTGTAGTTTTAAAAGATAAGTTTATTTACATATTTTTATTTTCTCTAGCCCCGTATGTACAATGTACATAGTGTATAGAGAAGGCATGATACCGAAATTTCATCGGAAATACATATTTTAGAACCCCATGAATCCAAAACACAAAAAAACAACAAAAAACAACAAAAAACAAAAAACAAAAACAAAAACACTTTTGCAGAAAAAGGTTCGTGTTTGTGTATGAGTGTGTG
This sequence comes from Hymenopus coronatus, assembly GCA_030762935.1. NCBI lineage: Eukaryota > Metazoa > Arthropoda > Insecta > Mantodea > Hymenopodidae > Hymenopus > Hymenopus coronatus. The sequence goes on along the minus strand of CM060899.1, from coordinate 27,628,794 downwards.
TGTGTATACAGCATAGCTCAAAAATGAAAAGACTGTTAAATACCAAACTTGGCATTTAAGTTTGGTATCTTCCAAGGATGCGACATGAAGATTTTCAAGAAAATCCCCCTATCCCAAAGTACCCTTTACATGAAAAAATTTTAAAAATTTTGTTTTTCTTAAAAATGACCCTACGATTTTGATTAAAATACGACATATTAAAGCCATTTCCATTACAAATAAAATGTATATCTTGAATTTTCTGAGAATAACTTCTGAAGTCCTTTTTAAACTGGATGCATTTTGCTAAATTTTGCATAACTAGTAAATGTAAGAGATAAACAAAAACTTACCACACCAAAAATGTTGATCTCGTCAAAACACATTTTTTCGTGAAGTTTACCGTTTTCGAGACCTTCTTTGTTATTAGTTTCAATTGTAAAGTACTTATACTTTTCTCGGACAGGAAGTGTCCGTTTTTTTCCTTTTGTTCCTGACCGAGCAAAGAAGAGATTTGCAATGACAATCGCATAACGACAGCTTTTAAAACATTTGACTATACTTTAGCATAACGTATTCCTTTAGCCCCCTTCAACTTATAAGGAACTAAGTAATAAGAACATTTTGCTAATGTTTATCTCGATTAGCATTGTGTAGAAAGAAAAAAAAAATTAAGAAGTTTGTTTGTAGAGCAGCTAGAGAAAGTCATGTGAGTGTAACACATAAATTTTTTTTTTTTTAGTTTTTTAACACAAGTGTTAATAGAAATATGTTTTTGTGTGCATGGCTAGGCCCATAACTTCAAATGCCAAGTTATATTATTGCAATATTATGTTCTGCATAAATTAACAAACACAAAAAATGACGAACAGCACGATATTAGAACATAGGAACTTATGAGTGGAAGCAAGACCTTCCGTGACCTGTTTTCAGTACTTATTGCACTGTTAGTCACAGACCACAGTACAGTTCTTTTGTGCGCGTTGTGGACACAGCTTTTACGAAGGTGCCCGAAGCTCTCCGATAGACACATGAATCTGGGGATGACTCATTTTTTATGTCCATGGGTGTACATTACACATACGAGCTAGAGAAATTAATGATGAATGTGACACGTCATATTGCTTTTGATTAGGTTTGTTAATTAATTGTGACACACGCTTCCCATTCCAGAGGCACTTTAATTGCAGTTTCACCGTAAAATGCTTTTTGTAAGGGCTTAAATAAATCTTGCTGAAATTAAGCAACAACATTCGCTTCAAGTGGAACTTGATGGTTGGTACTAAATATTTGGTAAAATCTTTATTTGTATTTTTAACACACGATTGTACCCGTTTCCCGGCTATTTAACCTTTAATTAGTAAATGTGCTTTCAGTTTCTAAATCACAAACGGTTCTGTATTCTCCCTGTTAAAGGTTTATTTATTGTTATTTGGTTGTTTTAATTGGAAAATGTGATTTACAGGATTGTCGAGATTATAACGGTAAAATACTCTAGGTACTTTAACGAAGCAGATAGTAAGGTCGCTTTGATGTCAACTTTTCTAGTAAACAAACTTTAATGTATTATTCAGTTACAGATAATTACTAGTGATTAACATAGTATATCAAAGCTGCTATGCCACAACCACGCGCTGATTAATAGCCGAGAGCACTGTTGCTGATCAAGATCTTACGTGTATGTGAGTATGTAAAATACGCTTGTAAGTTTAATTTAGTTATACAAAGATGTACTAGAGTCACCATATTTGTCGCCCGGTTCCGACGGCCAAAATGGAAAGATTGTAAAAGAAATATTTTTACTTTCTCTACACGTGCTATGTACATAGTATATAGAGAAGGTATTGTAATGCACCCAAAGATTCGATACCGCGATTTCACCGGATATACATGTTTGGATCCCCCTGAATCCAAAAAAAATCTAATGTGTTCCATTCACACGACTTTCACACGACTTTCTCTACATTATTGTTAAAAAGCTTATAATTCTATTTACTTCATGCTAATCGGGAAAAAATTAGCAAAAATGGTGTTATTACTTGTTTCCATGTAATTAGAAGGGAAATAAGGGAGACAGACTAAAGTGAAGTCAAAAACCGGTTGCTATGTGATTAAACTTCCTTTGTATGGATAGAGTTGACAAATCTACAAATGAGAAAAGTATAAGTATTTTATAGCTGAAACAAATAACAAGAAATATCTCAAAAACGATTCACTCCACGAGAAAATGTATATAACATAAACTGTGTGTTTTGACGAGCTCTACATTTTTCTATTAAGGTGTTGTCTATGTCTTACGGCTTACCAATTCTGCAAAATTCAGAAAATGTCTTTAGAAACTATTCCCAGAAAATTCAAAATATACATTTTATTTGTCATGTAAATATTTGTAATATACGACATTTTAATCAAAGTCGTTAGAGCCATTTTTGAGAAAATAAAATACTTCGAAAATTTTTCTATGTAAAGGGTAGTTGGAGGTGGGGTGGGATTTTATTGAAAATCTTCGTGTTGTATGCTTGGAAGATACGAAACATAAATACCAAGTTTGCTATTTAACGGACTTTTCGTTTTTGAGCGATGCTGCCCACAGGCGCAAGCACACACACACAAACACATGGATCTTTTTTCTGAAAATGCTTTTTTTTTTATTCAGGGGGTCCTAAAATATGTATTTGCGCTGAAATCTCGGTATCAAATTTTTGGGCGGAGTACGATCTTTTCTCTATTCACTATGTGCTTGTACATACGAGGCTAAAAAAGTAATACTTTTGTGGAGGAAGAGATTGCTCTAGAGGTCCTCGCTCAGAGAATACTAGTGTAATATCAGGAGAATGTCTTGTTCCCCAGATATTAATCAGATTCCTCGATCCCTAGGGACACTAACCACTGTACTCTGATCTTGACCAATATTGCTACTAATTCTCACTCAGTGACCTGCTATCGATCTCGTAATAACATCGGCAGCCAACTGTTACTGATACACAATGCAATAGCTGTGCTTTAATGCTCCACATTATTTCCTAATAAAACAATTTTCAAATTATTGTTTCTCGAATTCATGACACTGCAAAATCTACCAACATAAATCAAAATTTCGGTTGCAGTTTTAAATCTTATAAAATGCAAATGAGCTGATCTCGAGAAATGCCTATTTACTTCATTTTTTTTTTTTTTTTACGTACCGATACCGAGATTTGACCGGAAATAAATGTTTTGGCGCCTGCTGAATAAACAAATCTGATGTGTCCTATCCACATGACTTTCTATACATCTCTGCAAAAAATATTATTAAAAAGCTTATGCTTACATTTTCTTCATTCTAATCGAGAACAAATTAGCAGAAATACTTTTATTAAATGCCTCCTTGTAAATAGAAGCAAAATAAGGGAGTGCCAGAGGTTAAAGTGATAGTCAAAAGCTGTTGCTATATGACTGAACTTCTTTTGTTTGTATGGACAGGAGTTGACAAATTTCTGTATGAGAAAAATATAAGTTTTTCAAAGCTGAAACCAAAAACAAGGGATATCTCAAAATCGATCAACTCAAAAAAAAAAGTATATGACATAAATTGTGTGTTTTAATGTGATCTACGTTTCTTGTGTGGTAAGTTTTTGTCCATCTATTACAGTTTAGCAGTTATGCAAAATTCCGTAAAATTCACCCAGAATAAAGTAGTCTTCAGAGGCTATTCCCAGAAAGTTCGAGATAAACATATTATTTGTTAGGTAAATATCTTTAATATACGATATTTTAATCAAAATCGTTAGAGCCATTTTTGAGAAAATCAAAATTATCGAAAAAAGTTCCATGTAAGGGGTAGTTGGGTGTGGGGGGATTTTCTTGAAAATCTTCGTGTCGCATCCTTGGGAGAAACTAAACATAAATGCCAAGTTTGGTATTCAACGGTCTTTTGGTTTTTGAGCTATGCACATACACACGGACCTTTTTGTAAAAATCTGATGTGTTCCATTCACATGACTTTCTCTATATCTCTGTAACAAATTATTGCTAGAAAGCTTATGCTTCTATTTACTTCATGCTAGTCGAGAAAAATTAGCAGAAATAGTCTTTTCACTTGCTTCCTTGTAAGTAGGAGCAAAATAAGGGAGTGCCGTAGATTAAAGTGATAGTCAAACACTGGTTGCTATGTGAATGAAATTCCTTTGTTTTTTGGACAGGAGTTGACAAATTCCTGTGTGAGAACATTATATTTTTCCAAGCTGAAACCAAAAACAAGGAATATCTAAAAAAAAACGATCAAATCCAGGAAAAAGATTTATATAACATAAATTGTGTGTTTTTAAAGAAACATTTTTGTGTGGTAAGTTTTTGACTAACCATTACGGTTTAGCAGTTATGCAAAAATTCCGTAAAATTGATTCAGAATAAAGTAGTCTTCAGAGGCTATTCTCAGAAAATTCAAGATATACATTTTATTTGTCAAGAAAATATCTTTAATATAAGATATTTTAATAAAAATCGTTAGATCCATTTTTAAGAAAATCAAAATTTTGGAAAACAATTCCATGTAAAGGGTAGTTGGGGGAGTGGGATTTTCTTGAATATCTTCGTGTCGCACCCTTGGGAGACTCCGAACTTAAATGCGAAGTTTGATATTTAACGGTCTTTTTTGAGCTATGCTGTACACACACACACACACACACACACACACACACACACAGGGACATTTTTACAAAAATGCTTCTTTTTGGTTTCAGGGGGCCTCAACACATATATTTCCGGTAAAATCTCGGTATAGAATTTTTGGGCGCATAGAAATTGTAGAGAAAGTAAACATGCTCTTCTTGGATTCAGGGGGACGCAAAACATGTATTTCCAGTCAAATCTCGATATCGGTTTTTGGGTGGAATGCAATACCCTCTCTATACACTATGTACATAGGATGTGTAGAGAAGGTAAAAAACTTACTTTTCTCACGCAGTAAGTTTTGAACTACTGACCCCGCATACAAACCACATGACAACCAGCATTTTAAAACATCCTTTTACCTTAGTGTATTCCCTTTCGGTTTCAAGGAAGCAAGAAATTAAGATAAATTCTGCTAATGATTATGTCGATTATCATTAAGGGATAGAAGAATGTGATTTTTAACACTAATTTATTAAGTAGATGTAGAGAAAATCATGTGAATGGAACACACACGATTTTTGAGAAAATCGAAATTTCTGAAAAATTTTCCATTTAAAGGGTAGTTTGGAGGGGGGAGTTTTCCTCAAAATCTTCGTGTCCTTTCCTTTAAAGTTACTTAACGTAAATACCAAGTTTATTTTACAGACTTTTTGTTTGAGTTATTGTGTTTACGGAGACACACTCAGACCTTTTTCTAAAAATAATTACTTTGGATACAGGAGTTCGTAAAACGTCTATTTCCGGTGAAATCTCGGTATCGAAGCTTTTGTTGGAATACAATACCTTCTCTACACACCATTTATGTCACCCTCCGTGCTGTAATGGTTACCATGCTAACTTCATATACCCAAGGTCGCGGGTTCAAACCCGGCGGAGGACGATGGATTTTTTCGGGCGTAAAATCCTTCCTTCCGAAGGGAAGTAAAGCTGTGGGTCCCGTGTCGTAGATTTACGGCACGTAAAAGAACCTCAAGCCTGATAAGAGAGGCCTCTTAGCAAAATTAAGCGGTCTTTGGGCCCAATATAGAATGGGACGCTGAGAACCAAAGCAGTTAAAGAGCGTCCATAAATAACAGGCCATTTCATTTACACTATTTAGATAGTACGAGTAGAGAAATAAATAAAGAAGAAAAACATATAATAATCAGAAAGTATTAACTATTATACCGCTTTTTGGGGTATAGTTTAACCAAAAATTTAGCATTACTAATAATCCAGGGTTATTCAAAAAGAAAGAACAGATTTCAAACATTTATTGCTTCCAAATTACAAAAGATAGAAACATAATTCCAACGTTTATGGAGAGAGAAAAGTGTAGATTTTTATAATATGCATTCAATATGAGCACCGTGTGTTACACGACATATGTCAAAACTGTGGCAATTTCTTGCCACACACAAATCAGCTGGTCTCCAGTTATCGAATTTACAGCTTCAACAATTCGATGTCGTAGATCTTCAAGAGTGCCAGGCATAGGAGGGATAAAAACACTATTTTACGTAACCCCATTGATAAACATCACACGGACCTGGGAGGCCACCGGCGATAAAGTTGATCTGCTCCTCCTCTCGCAATCCAACGTCCTGCAAACGTGTTATTCAAGTAACGTCGGACGTGGTAAGAGAAATGAGGCGGGGCACCATCTTGCTTGAAAAAATTAATCGTTGAGTAAAATTGTCTTCTTCCACATCTTCTATCATGTTAATGTACAATTCGTACCTTTTGTTGTGGTCATCAGGATTCAATGCTTGCAATAACTGCAGTTTGTATGGCTTCAGGTGCAGACGATGTTTTAGAACTCGCCATACAGTTGGTTGCTTGCTCGTGATGTGGATTTCTTCGGGCTCGACATTTACGTCCGATGTGCGAGGACGTCCCGTGCTTTTACTTTTGCACATGCAATCATCTTCTACGAATTTTCGATGCCACTCGTAAATTTGCTTGTGACGCTGCGATTTTTTATTAAATTGCTCGTTGAACTGCAACAATGGACTCTAGCTTTGCTAATTGCAACACACAAAATGATTTCTCTTGAGGTGTCGCCGCCATTTCACTACAGACACACAACAAAAAACAAGAGCGCCAATGTAGCCGTAATTGGAACTTCTACCCCCCTATGCTATTTCAATTGTAAACTTTTCTGTCTCCATAAACGTTGGAATCATGCTTCTATCTTTTGTAGTTTGGAAGCAATAAAAGTTTGAAATCTATTCTTTCTTTTTGAATAACCCTGTATATACCTACAGTGCTCTGATACTTAAGAATAGTGTACAATATCCTCCTATTCCATTCTCCATGGCAATTAACCTCCCTTGCCGAATCTTAGATTTAAAAATCTGATGTGTACCATTCACATGACTTTCTCCATATCCCTGCAACAAATTATTCTTAAAAAGTTTATACTTTTATTTACTTTATGCTAATCAGAAAAAAAAATATCAGAAATAGTCTAATTACTCGCTTCCTTGTAAGTAGAAGCGAAATAAGGGACAACTGTAGGTTAAAGTGATAGTCAAAAGCTGGTTGCTATGTCAATGAAGTTCCTTTGTCTATATGGATAGGGGTTGACAAGTTCCTGTATGAGAAAGGTATACGTTTTTCATAGCAGAAACCAAAAATAAGGAATGTCACAAAAACGACGAACTCCACGAAAAAAATGTATATAACATAAATTTTGTGTTTTAATGTGCTCTACATTTTTTGTACAGTTAACTTTTTGTCCATCTCTTACGGTTTAGCAGTTATTCAAAATTTAGTAAAATTCATTCAGAATAAACTACTCTTCAGAGGCTATTCCCAGAAAATTCAAGATATACATTTTATTTGTCAGGTAAATATGTTTAATATACGAAATTTTAATCAAAATCGTTACAGCCATTTTTGAGAAAATAAAAATTTTCGAAAAAAGTTCCATGTAAAGGGTAGTTGGGGGTGGGGGATTTTTCTTAAAATCTTCGTGTCGAATCCCTGGAAGATACTAAACTTAAATACCAAGTTTGGTATTTTACCGACTTTTCGTTTTTGAGTTATCGTGTTCACAGACACACGGACACATGGACACACGGACAAACACACACACACACACACACACACACACACGCGCGCGGACTTTTTTGTGAAAATGCTTTTTTTGGATATTGGGGACCCTAAAACATATATTTCCGGTGAAATCTCAGTATCGAATTGTTTGGTGGAGTGCAATACTTTCTCTATACACTATGTACATAGTGCGCATGGAGAAAGTAAAAAAATATACGATGTATTACTCACGTGACTTTTTCTACCTATTCTGGAAGGAACTATTCTTACAAAAGCTTATTCTTCGATCTAATTCATGCTAATACACATAAAGGTTTGCGGAAATGGTCTTATTACTAGGTTCCTTGAAAGTAGAAGGGAAATAAGGGAATACACTAGGCTAAAGCGTTAATTAAATATTATAAAATCAGGTTGTTATGTGATTGAACTTCGGTTCTCGGTTTACGTCAGCAGTAAAACAAAATAAATGGCATTATGTGTATCAACAAAATCTATATTTTTTGTAAGGTAAGCTTTTGTCAACGGTTAACCAGTTTTGCAAAAGTCACTCGGAACGAAGAAGACTCGGAGATTACTACGAGAATAGAGAATATTTGCAAACTGCTAAACCATAAAACCAATGGATAACAACTTTCCGCACAAAAAATGTAGAGCACTTTAAAACACACAATTTATGTTATATGCATTTTTTCGTGGAGTTGATCGTTTTTGAGATATTCATTGTTTTTTTTTTGTTTCAGCTTTAAAAAACTCACTTTTCTTATGCAGGAATTTGTCAACTCCTATCCATACAAACAAAGGAACTTCAATTACATAGCAACCAGCTTTTGACTGTCACTTTAACCTATGGTACTCCCTTATTTCGCTTCTACTTACAAGGAAGCAAGAAATAAGACTATTTCTGCTAACTTTTTCTCGATTAGCGGAAGTAAATAGAAGCATAAGCTTTTTAAAAATAATTATTGCAGAGATATAGAGAAAGGCATGTGAATGGAACACATAAGATTTTTCCCATTACAATGACTGAGTGATGGGTCGGAGTATTGTCGTGACGAAACAAGTTTTAGTTTTGCCAAATGAGGCCTTTTCCTCATCACTCAAAAGTTGCAGTAAGCTTGCTTAGTCGCCAGTGATAATTTTAGCGTTTCCAAGTAATCAATAAAAATAATTCCCTGTGCATCCCAGAAAACACTTGCCGTTACTTTGTTGGCTGATAAAATTGACTTTGCCTCTTTTAGAGTTTGTCCACCTGGCGCAATCCACTGTTTTGACTTTGATTTACTTTCTGGAATGTATTTACATCCATATTAATAAGCCGTCTCAAAAATTCACTGGGAGTTTTACGGTAGAGCTCCACATTCTTAACATAAAACAGTTTTTCTTTGCAACTTTTGATCAGATGTCAACAAACGCGGCACCCATCTTACACAGACCTCGTGAAACATTACTTAAAATATTACCTGTATGGTCTTTGATATGTTTACAGCCTCTGCTATCTCAAACAACTTTAATCTGCGGTCTTCCAGTACTAAACAATGAATTTTTTCAATGATCTCTGGAGTTGTCACTTCCACAGGGCGTCCAGAGCGAGGCTCATCACTAGTGCTCGTACCCCCATTTTAAACTCTGCAACCCACCTTTCAATCATTGAATATGAAGGAGCAGAGTCTTTCAATGTACTGTCCATTTACTCCTTGATTTCTTTAGGCGTTAAGCCTTTCAGATGGAAGTATTTAATCACTGCTCGTTTTTCCAAATCCTCCATTTTCGTGAACATTCTAAATTTATCTTGTTTAAAATGCTGTCATTCGAAAACTAAAGAAACTAATGACCTGTAACTATGGATACAAGCTAGTCTTGAGTTAAACTATACGATGCTACCGTCTAACTGGCCTAGTGGTGCCATATGCGTGTGGGCTGACCTGTTCTGGGTTCGACACCAAGTCCGGGTCCTAACTACCCGAGACACTCTCTTGCCTTAAAGGCATCTTTACGTACTCGTCCACAAATCTCAGGCTGTTACGGTGGTACCTAACTTAGGGCAGGTTACACCAACAGCGATAACTTTTCCTTTTATCCTAGTTTATATAAACGCTGATATTAGTGTTTATCGGGAGAACTTGGGAAGCTCGTTTCACCAAGAGATTGTGAACCCCGTTAATATAATCGCCTACATCTATACGACCCAGCAATTTCTCATATATAATAAGCGAGAACCAACATCCGCTATTTGCGGTTTTTCATTTTTTCGCCTCCTTTTGAAGATAAAATAGTGGATGTTCAGGATTAAAGTGTAAATTGTCTAATTTTTGTGTTGATTAACTTATCATGAAGAGAAATGCCTACAGGAGAGAGAGAAAAAAAAGGGGAAAAAGCCCAAATATGATTGGTGCAGAAAAGTGTACTCTTTTGGAAAACCTCTAAAGCAAAATTAGCTTGCAAAAGACTTGACTGCAGTCGATATAACGGGACGCAAGAGAAACAACCCAGGTTTGCACAAATATTTTATTAATAATGCAAATTTTAGTATTTAATCGGTTATTCTGAACAGGAATTCCAATTCTTGCTCCTTGTTCTAAAATAGAATACAGCACTTTCTGGTTTCATAACTTTTAGTTATATCAGATATGTTGACTCAAAAACGTTCGTCGATTATTGCTTAATATTTTAATGTGGCTTTTAATCATTTATTTCCAGCTTGAAACGATTCCACGTGCATGCTTGGGAACTCTGTAGAAGGAGAGAAAATAACTATAACTCCATGGCACGACAGCTCACGGGGAGCTTTGGCCTACCGCCCGGCCGCTGCGTCCCCCATCTCGGTCCACTACAGACGTCATGGATGGGGTGCAGTATTGGAGGGTGAGACGTGGTCAGCGCCTCGAGCCCCTCCCGGCCGGTTAATGCGGTCCTCACGACCTGGAGCCGCTACTTTTCCATCAAGTAGCTCCTCAATTGGCCCCCCAGAGACCTCACGAGGCTGAGTGCACCCCGGTCCAGGTCTCCCAGCGGTGGAAAAATCCCCACGCCGGTACTGGGGATCGAACCCAGGTCTCCCGCTTGGTAGGTAGCTGTGCTACCACCGCGCTAAGGAGACGACCAGGAAGGAGAGAAAAACCTAACTAAAAACTCTGACGTGTTCCATTCACATGACTTTCTTTACAGCTGTGTAACAAATTGTTGTTAAAACGCTTATGCTTCTATTTATTTCATGCTAATAAAGAAAAACTTAGCAGAAATAGTATTATTACTTGCTACCTTGTAAGTAGAAGCAAAATAAGGGAAACCATAGGTTAAAGTAATAGTCAAAAGCTGGTTGCTATGTGATTGAAGTTCCTTTATTTGTATGGATAGGAGTTGACAAATTCGTATATGAGAAAAATACAAGTTTTACAAAGCAGAAATAAAAAACAACGAATACCTTAAAAACGACCACCTCCACGAGAAAATGTATACAACAAAACTTGTGTGTTTTAATTTGCTCTACATTTTCTGTGTAGTAAGTTTTTATCCATCTCATACGGTTTAGCAGATATGTAAAATTCCGTAAAATTCATTCAGAATAAAGTAGTCTTCAGAGGCTATTCCCAGAAAATTCAAGATATACATTTTATTTGTCAGATAAATATCTGTACTATACGATATTTTAATCAAAATCGTTAGCCATTTTTTAGAAAATCAAAATGTTCGAGAAAAGTTCCATGTAAAGGGTAGTTGGGGGTGGGGGGATTTTCTTGAGAATCTTCGTGTTGCATCCTTGGAAGATACCAAACGTAAATACCAAATTTGGTTTTTAACGGACTTTTCGTTTTTGAGCTATGCTGTCCACATACACACACGGACCTTTTTGTAAAAAATCTTTTTTTGGATTCAGGGGGACCCAAAACATGTATTTCCGGTGAAATCTCGGTATCAAATTTTTGGGTGGAATACAATACCTTCTCTATACACTATGTACATAGTTCGTATACAGAAAGTAAAAATAGATAACTGAGTTACCCGGTATGTGAACACAGAACCTCGCGTTCAGAACGCAGGATATTAGCTGTTCGGCAGTTAAGATAATGGTTTTCATTGAAATATTAATTACTGTTTAGCTTTATACACTATCGTCTTTGTCCACCTTGATGCGCCGTGTTTCTTTTTGCCTTCGCTAACTACGATTTGGATTCGCAAACGGTGGAAAATTACTGATAAGCAGCCCTCTGAAATTATTACTTTGGTTGGTGAAACTTTACCAAAACGTGAATTTCACATCTTTAATCCAGGTTAAGTAGAAATATCATTGTTGGTAAAACCGGCCCTTAACCTTTACCTGCTGCCTGACCATCCCCTAGGCAGTTCATATACCCAAGGTCGCGGGTACAAACCCGGCGTAGGACGATGGAATTTTTCGTAGGGGAAGTAAAGCCGTTGGTCCCGTGTCATAAATTTACGGCACGTAAAAGAATCTGAAGGGGCCTCTGAGCAAAATTAAGCGGTCTTTCACGCTAAATTTAGAATGGGACGCTGAGAGCCGCAGTAGTTAAAGAGCGCCCATAAATTTCATTTTCATCTCCTCTAGGCAGTAGTTCTAGTGCATGGTAGGGGAGTCGATGTAGACTCCTTTCGGATGATCGCCACCTGGGATTGGCGGAGGAGCACCACCCGTAAGCCTCGGTAGGGGGGCAATAAAATTTGTTCTTCCCGCCATGTTGGCGTGACTGTATTGGCTGATGCTCATGCATGTTTTGATGAAGCTTTGCTAGTAGGGGAGATGGAGGGGTTGGTGTTCATCGCTGTAATATCGCTTCGTTAGGACTCGGAAATGTTTATCGTGTTCTGCGCTCTGTTCGCAAACAGATAGAACCATTTCAATAGTAACTTCAAAGCTGAGTTGTAAGTTTACGAGTTTAGAAGTATTTTTCTGTAGTTGGCAATTTTCTTATAATTTCGTCCAGAAAATCAAGACATTGTAACTATATTTTATTGTGAAACGTGTAGCGTATTTATTGCAGATTATTGGAATAAATTCTGTTTTGAGAGAGAACACTCTATTTGTTGGTTATGAAGCATTTTCTGTAACGTTGTTCGTGAAGGAAATGGCGGTCCATGCGACTGGCATTCCTTTCAAATTCAATTTTAAATACAATTCAGCATTTATTATTATTATTATTATTACTACTATTACTATTTTTGCTGTCATTATTATTATTACTATTACTATTTTTACTGTCAGTATTATTATTATTATTATTATTATTATTACTATTACTATTTTTACTGTCAGTATTATTATTATTATTATTATTATTATTATTATTATTATTATTATTATTATTTGTTGTAGGACAATTCAATCCTCTTACAATATTAAAAACAGTGTTTATGCTGATGAAAAATATCAGCTAAAGACCCTAAAAGTAGTTTAAATCATTACATTGCAATGAACCTCGTAGGCTATACAGTCTGATGCAACTAAAATGTGAATAAAAACGGTGTAGGCAATAGCACGATTATTCTGTCCGCTGCTGCAGTTGGTTAGCGCAGCTATACGGCAAACAGAATATTCAATAATTCAATAATATAATTTTCAAGATTAAACTTTTCGTTTTCATAATTTTCATAGCTTGTAGAAGGTATTGCACTCCACCAAAAATTCTATACCGATATTTCACCAGAAATATATGTTTTAGGGTCTTCTGTATCCAAAAAAAGTATTTTCAGAAATAGGACCGTGTGTCCGTGTGTCCGTGAACACGATAACTCAAAAACGAAAACTTGGTATTTAAGTTCAGTATCTTCCAGGGATGCGACACGAAGATTTTGAGAAATATCCCCCGACCCCAAAGTACCCTTTAATGGAACTTTTTTCGAAAATTTTAATTTTCTAAAAATTGGCTCTAACGATTTTGATTAAAATATCGTATATTACAGATATTTACATGACAAATAAAATCTATATTTTGAATTTTCTGGAAATAGCCTCTGAAGAGTAGTTTATTCTGGGTAAATTTTACAGAATTTTGAATAACTGCTAAACCGTAAGAAATGGACAAAAACTTACTGCACAAAAAATGTAACGCACGTTAAAACACACAATTTATGTTATATACAAATTTTTCGTGGAGTTGATTGTTTTTGAGATATTCCTTGTTTTTTTCAGCTATAAAGACATACTTTTCTCATACAGGACTTTGTGAACTTGTGTCCATACAAACAAAGGAACTTCAGTCGCAGAGCAACCAGCTTTTGACTATCACTTTAACCTATGGTGCCCCCTTATTTTGCTTCTACTAACAAGGAAGCAAATAATAAAAATTATTTCTGCTAATTTTTGCTCCATTAGATGAAGTAAATAGAATAGTTTGTTGCAGTGATGTAGAGAAAGTCATGTGAATGGAACACATTTATTTTTTTTTATTTAACTTCATTTTTTTAAGAATTTTTTAAATAAATGAAGAGCGTGAAGGTTTAAATGTTTTAACTTTTCTATTTTATTTTGCTGTATCTTAGCGACCGTGATTACCTGCACATGCTGGCAATAACGGTCAGTGCTATTTATATTAATTTTGAATTATTAACACTACTTAACAATAACTTAGCATCGTAAATTTATGTACACAATTAGTAAATACTTCTAATGACAGCATAACAATTTGCAGAAAAAATCCAACCTCACCTTGGGGGGGGGGGGCTGCAACTCTTAAGCGGCCGTCATTCCCTGCATCTCCCCTATGTCGTGTTTGTTTAATGCGCTCTCCTGTTTCCCTATTCCAATATAGGATATCGTTCAAGAACGATTGGTATGGTATGTGACTTTCTTTGTCTACACATTAAGCAGTGGCGGTGGAAGTGAGCATCACGGCTTCTGTCCGTTGCTCCCTCTCCTCTTCTTGAAGACACTGAAAATCAAGTTCAAACCTAATTCTTCAATCACAGGCTTCGTGAGTGAAGGAAATTCATGACCCGTGTTCAACTTTAAACTAGATTTTATTCCGGAAATAACAAACAAAATTGCAATTCGGCTAGCAACTCTTTACTCTTGTATGTATAGTGTGGGCTAAAAGTTCCCGCACCCCCTAGTACCAAATACCAATATAGCTGTTACTTTTTTACTTTCTCTAGCACGTATGCATAATAAACAAACAAATAAATAAATAAAACGCCATCCCCGCACCTAAATGTCTATACCGGGACGTGTATATGCAAACCTTATATTTATTTCCACAATCAATGATATATGTATATATATACAGATATAATTATACCTACTAACTAAAATTTAAAATAAAATACAAATATTAATTTTAAGAGCTAGTTAAGCATCCTACTGAACTAATATTACCGGGGACCATTTACTATAATCTAACATTAAAAATAACTAAATAAACCATCAACTAAACTAATTATATCCCTTTCAATAAAATTACCTACAATCTATTCATTAATCTCTTCCTACAATTCACCCTTTACTATTATGCTACTAAGATCCCTAATCTAAAGTGCTGACTAAATCTACCGGTGCCCGATACAAAAATGCGGACAGCCGGCAATGTTTCTTTCCATTTCCCTCTTTTACTTTCTCTATATGTACTAAGTACATAGTGTATAGAGAAGGTACCAAAAAATTCGATACCGAGATTTCACCGGAAATACATGTTTTGAGACCACCTGAATCCAAAAAAAGAGCATTTTTAGAAAACCTCCGTGTGTGTGTGTGTGTGTGTGTGTGTGTGTGTGTGTGTGTGTGGGCAGCATAGCTCAAAAACGAAAAGACCGTTAAACTTGGTATTTAAGTTCAGTATCTTCCAAGGATGCAACATGAAGATTTTCAAGAAAATCACCCCTAACCCCAACTACCCTTCACATGGAAACATTTTCGAAAATTTTGATTTTCTGAAAAATGACTAACGATTTTGAATAGAATATCGTATATTAAAGATATATACTTATCAAATAATATGTATATCTTGAATTTACTGGGAATAGCCTCTGAAGTCTACTTTATTCTGGATGAATTTTACATAACTGTTAAATCGTAAGAAAGGGACAAAAACTTATCACACAAAAAATGTAGAGCATATTAAAACACACACTTTATGTTATATACTTTTTTTTCGAGGAGTTGACGGTGGATGAGATATTCCTTGTTTTTGGTTTCAGGTTTGAAAAGCTTGTAATTTTCTCATACAAGAATTTGTCAACTCGTGTCCATACAAACAAAGGAACTTCAGTCACCTAGTAACCAACTTTTCACTTCACTTTAACTTATGAAACACTCATATTTCGCTTCTACTTACAAGGAAGCAAGCAATAAGACTATTTCTGCTATTTTTTTCTCGATTAGCATGAAGTAAATAGAAGTATAAGCTTTTTAACAAAACTTTGTTGCAGATATGTAGAGAAAGTCATGTGAATGGAACATATCAGATTTTTCTGTTATATGTTCCGTTTTATTTACTATTAAAATTATATATGTGCTATTAAATTATTCTAAAATGTAAGATAATACTACTATCACCTCTAACTTGTTAGAATAATTTTTCTCTAACTACCTCAGTAACTAGTTATACTAAATATATCTTTAAACTTTCAAACCTTTCGTAAGTTCTTAACTACCTAATTGTTTCTAATGTTAATATTCCACGTTAATTTCTTCACCTAAAATTTAGGAAATATCAAAAAATGAAAATTTTCCATCAACACTAGATGATCTAAACGAATAGCTATATAAGCGATAAGTCCATTGGTTAATTGTCTCATTTACAAAACCGCATCTTTTCCCTTCATTCATGAAACACCATCTTCCCACTTCATCCCTGAATCGCCATCTTTTGCTTTTATCCCTAACCCAGTGTCTTCTTACTTCGTCCCTGAAATTCCATCTCCTTCTAACATGCATCTTCCAGCACCCTTGGTCTTCTTCTTCACTTCACATTTATTATAAGTAGTTTTACTTTCTCTAAACGCACTATGTACATTGTGTATAGAGAAGGTATTGCACTCCACCAAAAATTCGATACAGAGATTTCACCGGAAATATATATTTCAGGATCCCCAATATCCAAAAAAAAGCATTTTCACAAAAAAGTCCGTGTGTCCGTGAACACGGTAACTCAAAAACAAAAAGCCGGTAAAATACCAAACGTGGTATTTAAGTTTAGTATCTTCCAGGGATGCGACACGAAGATTTTGAGAAAAATCCTCCCACCCCCAACTACCCTTTATATGGAACTTTTTTCGAAAATGTTTATTTTCTGAAAAATGACTAACGATTTTGATTAAAATTTCGTATATTAAAGATATTTACGTGACAAATAAAAGGTATATCTTGAATTTTCTGGAAATAGCCTCTCAAGAGTAGTTTATTCTAGATGAATGTTACTGAATTTTGAATAACTGCTAAACCATAAGAGATGGACAAAAGCTTACTACACAAAAAATGTGGAGCACGTTAAAACACACAATTTGTTATATACTTTTTTTCGTGGAGTTCGTCGTTTTTGAGACATTCCTTATTTTTGGTTTCTGCTATGAAAAACTTATACTTTTCTCATACAGGAACTCCTATCCATATAAACAAAGAAACTTCATTGACATAGCAACCAGCTTTTGACTATCACTTTAACCTATGGTAGTCCCTTATTTCGCTTCTACTTACAAGGAAGCAAGTAATAAAACTATTTCTGCTATTTTTTTTCTGATTAGCGTAAAGTTAATAGAAGTATAAGCTTTTTAAGAATAATTTGTTGCAGGGATATAGAGAAAGTCATGTGAATGGTACACATCAGATTTTTTTTAACCATCTCCTTAAATTTCATGCTCAATATTAGTCCTTTCTTCTAAGTCTCTCTGATCTTCTTTCTACCCTTGGTTGTGTAATATTCTCGGCGTTCAGTTGCTGTCGCATCTTTCCGCATTATTTTACTATTTTATCTGCTAAAGAATGAAGAGTAAGTAGTGACTTTGATCCAGCACGTATGAACATAGGACAATAGTAGCTTGGGTAGGTATTATATTCCAGCCAAAAAAATCGATGTCAAATATATGTTTTGAGGTCCGCTGAGTCCGAAAAGAGTTTTAGAAAAATGTTCATGTGTGTGTTTCTCTGTGTGTGTCTGTGGGCAGCGTAGCTCAAAAACGAAAAGTCGGTTAAATACCAAACTTCGTATTTTATCTTTAGTATCTTCAAAGGATGCGACACGAAGATTTTCAAGAAAATCCCTCCACCACAAGCCACCCTTTAGATGGAAAAATGCTTGAAAATGTTATTTTTCTCAAAAATGGTTCTAACAATATTGATTAAAATACCATGCATTAAAGACTATATCACATATAAAATGTATATTTTGAATTTTCTGAGAATAACCTATGAAGAGTTCTTTATTCTGGATGAGTTTTGCATAACGGTAAAACCGTAACAGATAGACAAAAACTTAAAGTACAAAATATTTAAAACACATAATTTGTCATATACGTTTTTCTTTTAGAGCTGACCGTTTTCGAGATATTCCTATTTATTGTTTACAATATTAAACTACTTTAACTTTCTCAACTTTCCATTCAAAGGAAGTGAATCTCAGTTGTTTCATATAGCGACCAGCTTTTAAAACATTTGACTATCGCTTTAGCTTAATGCATTTACTTATTTCCCTTCTACTTATAAGGAAGCAAATAATAAGACCAATTCTACTAATGCTTATCTCAATTAGCACGATGTAGATAAAATGATAATCTTTATTAAGAATAGATAGGAAAAGTTATGTGAATGCAGCACATCAACATGTTGGAGAAGGTCCATCATAACTCAAAAACGAAAAGTTCGTTAAATACTTGATATTTAATTTAAGTATCTACCAAGGATGCGATACGAAGATTTACACGAAAATCTCCCCACACCCCCAACTATCCCTTATATCGAACATTGTTCGAAAATTTTGATTGTTGCACCTCAGTTCCAAGTTACTGTAATTTTAGATGGTAACATCTATTGTAATAGTTTAACTTTCATTTTTAAGCTAATCTTTATACCACCAATAGCTATTTTAATGTATTATGTTTTGATAGGTAAATATAAACAATAATTTTACAAAAATATTTATTTAGCTCTCTTACAGCAACCATTATACTCCCGGGGGCGCAGGAGACCCCGCACCACCCCTAATGTAAGACATATTAGCGCCACCTTTCTGGGTTTAAAAATTGGAACTAAATAGCAGAGTGCAGATTAAAATATTACAAAAAGAAACTTTCTTCAGTGAAAATATGCCGAGTAGAGTAAGAGAGACGGAAATCTGTGAGAGCTGAAAATGACAGAAGCTTTTAAAACGTGTTTTGACTACACAAAGTAGTACTGCCTTTGAAGCCAAACTAATAGAAATTCTTTAGGATACGATATTGACGTCAGGAGAAGCAAAGGAAACAATAGGAAGTCTGCAGAACCGCAGAAAAGGGACTCATTACATTCTCCTTAGAGCATTTTATGGAAGAAAACACTTTCAGCTCGACGGGGGTTCCGAAAAGGCAAACATGCGACAATTCCGGGCTTTTGTAAATCTAGTGTCGTTGCGTGTTGCGTGTATTGCCTGTCAACATTGTAGCTAACAACACTTAGATTGGAATTAACAGTTGAATAATACTCTGATATTTCTTTAATGAGTGGAAGTAACTGAAATAAACAACATATCAGAAAAACTTTATCATTCAGTGCCCTCATTTCTTCTTAGTCTAAATAACAATTTATTAAATTTAATTTAATGTATAACAAATTATCGTTAAAAAGCTTATACTTCTATTTAGTTCATGCAAATCGAGAAAAAACTAACAGAAACAGTCTTATTAATTGCTTCCTCATAGGTAGAAGCGAAATAAGGGAGTACCATAGTTTAAAGTGATAGTCAGAAGCTGGTTACTATGTGACTGAAGCTCCTTTGTTTGTATGGACAGGAGCTGACAAACTCCTGTATGAGAAAAGTATAAGTTTTTCAAAGCTGAAACTAAAAACAAGGAATATCTGAAAAACGATCAACTCCATGAAAAAATGTATATTACATAAATTGTGTGTTTTAATGTGCTCTACATTTTTTGTGGAGTAAGTTTTTGTCCATCTCTTACGGTTTACTACTTATGCAAAATTCAATAAAAATCATCCAGAAGAATAGAGGTCTTTGGAAGGCTATTCCCAAAAAATTCAAGATATACATTTTAATTGTCATGTAAATATCTTGAATATAAGAGATTTTAATCAAAATTGTTAGTCATTTTTGAGAAAATCAAAATTTTCGAAAAAAGTTCCATGTAAAGGATAGTTGGGGGTGGGGGGATTTTCTCGAAAATCTTCGTGTCGCATCCTTAAATATCAAGTTTGGTTTTTAACGGTCTTTTCGTTTTTGAGTTATGCTGCACACACACACACAAACACACACGGACATTTTACTAAGAATTCTTTTTTTGGATTCATGGGGTCTCAAAACATGCATTTCCTGTAAAATCTCGGTATCGAATTTTTGGATGCATTACAATACCTTCTCTATACACCATGTACGTAGTACGTATAAAGAAAGTAAAAACACCTCACGAGACTAAACCATAAACTAATCTTAATTTCATTTTAATTTCACCCTCTCACCTCCAGCCACCCCACTTTGAAATTTCAAATGGCACCAGATATTTACTTTCTCTAGAGGCCGTGCGGATGTACATAGTAGATAGAAAAGGAATTGTATTGCACCCAAAAACATAATAAGAGATTTCACCGCAAATGCATGTTTAGATGCCCCCTAAATAAAAAAAAAGTATTTTAGAAAAAGGTCAGTGCGTGTGTCTCTGTGTGCATGCGTCTATGGACAAAATATTCAAAAACGAAAAGTCGGTCAAATACAAAGATATTGGAATTATATTACCTAGACTCACTGCTGGCGCTGGTGTGCTGTCGCTAATTGGAACCTCTCGCGCACAGGCAGGTGAAGGGCAAACCTGTTTTCTGCCATATGTACATCACGGTTAAAAGGCTTTAAAAGTGAGGTGATTTAAGGGTATTAGGGTTTAATAATTAACATGGTGCACTTCTATGCTGCATTACTGTACCAACCACCGGAAAAATGATTCCGAGATCACTTTCCATCGGTAAAAATAAATTCATTCCGATTTGACCTCGTGGGTTTCCTCGGTCACTAAGGGAATGAGAATTTATTTTAGGTTCCTAATACATAAACTAGAATTATTGAGCAAGTCATCAGCTACTCTGAGACGTCACAAATTTGAGCCATCGAAATATCACAGACTATACTCAGTGCGTTTTGCGAAAAATTGTTTCCATGAGAATAAAGGCAAGATTAAGCTAAACTCTGACACAGTTCCTTCAGTATTTAGTTTACCTTCTCATCTGAGAAAGCTAATGAGAACGCTAATTTAATTCTTATAATTATTTTGTATATGTTTCCTTGTGCTAAAATATTAGATTCAATATTATAATTTGTCCTAAATAAAATAAAATACCCGAAATCTCAATAAAGTTAATTTTTAAATTCTGTAATTTCAACAGAAACACAATCTCACAGGATGCAAAAGTGAAATTTTCAAAAGTGTTAGAACATAAAGAATGTTAAGTAATAATCGATTCTAATTTTAGATTTGTTTATAAATTATTTCAGGAAGCACAGACCATACTCTGCTGTTAGGAGTCTTCAATCCTTGGATTGGTTTGCAGCGACTCTCCATTCAGATCTTCTCTCTGCTTTCCGTTTGAGTTCTTCGTATTTACTGCATTTCATATCTTCCATAATTTGTTTTATATATTGTGATCTTGCTCTTCCTTTGCCACTTCTTCCTTCTATCATACCTTCTATTATGATATTCAGTGTGCTCTGATGTCTTAATAAATGACCTATTAATTTTGTTCTTCTTCTTTTAATTTGGTTCCAAATTCGTTTTTCCGCTTCTGCTCTTTTATATACTTCTTCATTTTTAATTTTGTCACTCCATTTAATTTTTAGCATTTTCCTATAGCACCATGTTTCAAATGCTTCTATTCTCTTTCTCATACTCTGCTGTGGTGTACTTATTAATATATCTATGTTAACTCTCTAACTCAAATAAACCACATATACTGACAGAAAATGTTTACTTAACATCTTGAATATAGTTTACTTTTAGTTTATTTTTATACTGTACATAGCATCTCTGAAAATCCAGTATCGCATATGTTTTTTTTCTGCTAAATCATTTTATTTATTTTATTTGTTTGTTTTTAATTATTTACACACCGACTTAGGCAATATCGTCATATTACCTCTCTGACCTGCTTAAATTTGAGGTGTACATTAAAACTGTACTTGTGGATTAACTTAACGCACATTCAGTATCGCATTCATATTTCCAGGCTCTTGAGGATGGGGTATAACAATAGATTCATCAGCCTAGAATCGAACCCAACACATTTTTCATTTTAATTCAGCATTTTGACCACTTTACTGCAGAGACACTCTTAACAAACCCTCTTTATAATTCTTGTTGACGACTTTGTGCATTAAAGTAAAAAGGAGAAAGTATATAATACTGAGAAGAAACTGCGAAAACGGAAATAAAGCTGAATTATACCCTCTTGATGCTTACATCCTGTTTATAAAACACTTTAAATGTAGGTATGCGGTATTCAAGCTCAATGATAATATTTACTTCTGTTTTGTTCAGTTGTGGGTTGAAATATCGCCCTAGTTAATGAAGTGATTCTATTCAACTTCCAACAGGACATTGAAGGTTTAATGCTGACGATCATAAAAAAACTGTTTTCGCAATTATTTCCTACTCAAGTATTCTTATGACTGATTATAGCTGTTTTAAATGTCACTGTTTTCCCATTACAACCAATGTATTGTGCGCGACATAGGGAGTCTCTTGCCCTCCAGTCCAGTTCTTCATTTACATATGATATTTTCATTGCAAACGATATGCATATTTTGAATCTTCTGCGAATAGCCTCTACATTCTGAATGACTTTTGTATAACTGGCAAACCGTATGAGATAGGTAAAAACTTACTGCACAAAAAGTAACTATATATCTTAAGACACGCAATTTATCTCATATACATTTTTGTGGAGTTTATCGTTTCCGAGATAGTCCACGCCATTGATTTCATAGACTTTTCTCAAACGGGAAGTCACCTTCTTTTCATCTATTTTTTATTTTATTGGCATGTGAGTGTGAGTGTGTGTGTACGTTACGGATGGGTGTTCCACAATGTGTGAGCTTATTGTACGTCAGATCCCTGGAGGAAGAATGAGATGAATGTAATTTCAGAGGGAAGTCTACATCCTGGCAGGGAGAGAGCAGTCGTGGAGGGTCCCTAACAGTTCACAAGCAGAGTTCATTTCGACGTGGGGAGCGCCAAAAGCCAGCGACTCAGTCCCGGATAAACAACCTGAGTCCACAGACAACCACTAGTGCCATCCCGTCTCCGAGAGCAGTATTTCCAACAGCCACCTTCAGAAATGGCGTCTCTGCCGCAGTCCTCGTCGACACTTACAACCCTGAAAGAGGTCGGTTGGGATTAAATGAAGGGACGAAAGTTCGAGAGAATGAAGAACCCTCTCCAGTATTCGCCTAGTGATCCGTGAAAATCCCGGAAAAGCCCATTGGACAGAGATGTCGGCCGCGAGGAACCGATCCCACGACATTCCGAATGCCAGTCTCAGACGAAACGCCATCTGGCTCGGCTTTACTGGCCTTATAAAGAGAACTGATTTCAGTTGTTTCACATGGCGATCGATTTTTAAAAAGATTTTCTAACGCTTTAGCCTAGTTTATTGCCTTATTTCTGTTCCATTTAGAAGGAAGTAATACAGCCACTGATTTCTACTAATGTTTTTGTCGCTTAGCATGATATAGATATGAGTAATCTTTTGTAGAGAAAGTCATATGACGGAACACATCCAATTTTTATACTTAAATATAAAATATTATTTAAGTGGAGAGGTAGTCAGACCGAAAAATTCAATGTCATCACGGATCTCCTGGTTTCGTCCAGTTGCTCTGATCACTGATCTCTTTTTGAGAAAACTTTGAGGAAAATCCCCCCACCTCAACCTATCCTTTACATGGAACTTTTTTGACTGTCTAAATATGGCTCTAACGAATTTGATTAAAATATCGTATATTAAAGATATTTACCTGACAAATAAAATGTATATTTTGAATTTTCTGAGAATAGCCTCTGAAGATTACTTTATTCTGAGAGAATTTTACGGAATTTTGAATAACTGCTAAACCGTAAGAAATGGACAAAAAATTACGACATAAAAATGTAGAGCCCATTGAAACACACAAGTTATGTGCACACATTTTTTTCGTGGAGTTGATCGTTTTTTTAGATATTCCTTGTTTTTGGTTTCAGCTATGAAAAAGGTATATTTATCTCATACAGGAATTTGTCAACTCCTGTCCATACAAATGGAGGAACTTCAGTTACATAGCAACCAACTTTTGACTATCACTTTAACCTATGGTACTCCCTTTTTCGCTTCTACTTACAAGGAAGCAAGTAATAAGAGTATTTCGGCTAATTTTTCTCGATTAGCATGAAATCAATAGAAGCATAAGCTTTCTAACAATAACTTGTTACAGAGATGTAGAGAAAGTCATATGAATGGAGCACATCAGATTTTTAAAATCGAAAATAGGGTAAAATATTCATCATAATAACATTCTAAAAACATAGATGTACATTATTATCACAATCTAAGCTCATACTACCAGACTGCGTCCTGAATGATTTTTGGACCAGTCAAAAAGGAGACAGGAGGAAATAAATTTCATTCAAATGAAAAGATGTACGAGAGGCGTGCATATGACCACAAGTTTCTTTTTTTCTTCAGAAACTTAACTGTATTACAGTACTAATGTGTTGGAGGACTGTTTTGAACGTCATGGAGACTATGACGAGAAATTATACAGTTGAGTTCCACATTTGTCCAATAAATTAAATTGATAGATATTTAAGGTCTTCATTTGAGTTTCCTTCATGAATGAATGAGTGAAAGAAATAGTTTTCTGGTATTCCTTGTAGGGAAAAATTAGCACCAAGATATCCAATTAGAGCATTGTAACTGTACCTTGCCGGCCCGTAATCGCCGCACATGTGTGAGTGGATTGTTGTAATAGGCTGTTACTCGGTCCTGACCTGGGATAAAATTCCGTCAATACCGGTGTCGTTGGCGTCACCATAACCTGCAGGTGGCTTTATTGTGGATGCCGATGTCAGCGCCACCAGCAAAACTCCAGCATCGTGAAACCCCTCACTCGGCTGATGGAAGAACACGGCCCTACATAAGGTCAGAAGAGGCTGAGAAGGCGTTTCAGACATTCAAGTCAGCACTGAATGCGCCTTTTTTTTTTTAGGATTTCCACAACCTGGTGGCAACTTAATTGTGGACACTGACGCCAGCAACACTGGTATTGACGGTATTCTATCCCAGGTCCAGAGTACCCAGGATTGGCTCACACACGTGTGGAGTTTACGAGTTGACAAGGCAAAGTCACAGTATTTAGGACTTTTCTCACAAGGATGATTTTACTCTTTGGTGTTTGTCCCTTCTTCACTATTTGCTCACTATTAGAGTATTTTAGCTGTTTTGTACTAAGGTGTTTTGGCTTTATGTTATCTTTTGGTTGTCTTCATAGATCCTTTCACCCTCTCCTGCATTATTTTGTGTGCTCCACGTGCTCCAATCCGACATGTGTAGGAGTCAGCCCATCTGACACTTGGCCTTTCTCGACTTTTCTTTCCATTGATTGGATCCGAAGCTATGATTATCGATGTCCATCTGTTCTCATGTATTTTCTAGATATATTCTTCCTATTTTCACTTTATTCTTGTCGCTTCTTGCACTTTGCCTTAGAGGAGATGATATTTGATAGCCTCATGTACATTCTACCATATACCAAGTATTTTCCTCTCCATGCTTCTCCTCTGTCACATACTTCTAGGATATTTTCTGCCTGGCCGAGGGCCCATTAGGTGTTGATTGCCTGAGGTCTAAAGTTTCCTATTTGATTTGTTCACTAGTATGAATTTCATACATTTCCAGCTTTGTGCAACTCTTTAGATTTATTTGTCCATCTTACTGGCAAATTACACTAATCAGACAGGATCAGTTCTTGCAACAGGGCAACCAAAATGTATTTTTGTCATGCGCTTGAAAAGTAATATAAAGACACTGACCATTCCATGTGAGAGAGTCCACACTTCTCCAAGTTGTCTTCGCTGAAGAGCACATTATATTATGCACACTTGAAATCGCCTGTACTAAGCGCAAATGCTTGTTCTGTTTCTATTTTTGACGGTTTATTCAACTTTCTTAACTCTTCTTTCATTAATATCTACCAGTAAAGGCAAAATGATGGCTTTCTAACTTCTACGTGTATTTTTTTCCTTGCCACAGAAGGCAGAGGGAACAGCCTCTCCATAAATTAATGTCATTTTTACTATTAGAGCCTCCAAATTATTCTTCAACAATTGATGAATCTGTTGGAGTCCCTAACTTTGAACACTTCAGGGTTGGTTTCCTAATTCATCAAAAGTTCCTGGAGTAGAGTCTCTTTCAATTGACCTGACGGTCCTGGGAGAGGGTGTTAAGAGTTCAGTTTCTCATTTATTTGACTATGGAACATATTGAGGGGTATAGAAGGACTTCGTAATAATTCCTGACTTTAGAGAAACATCCCTAATGCATTCGGTATAATTCTTCACAAATTTCCACTAGGGCGTAGAAACAAAAACATTATAAAACATAATGAAACCGAGCGATTCTTATAAATGACCTAAGTAGCTCGCCATAGTCTAAGAAAGCACATTTCATGGAGCTCAAAACCTAGTTCATAGATAATAGCAAAACTCTCGCTTGAGGCAACATAGTTATATTCTACCAAGATTATACTTTAGCTGATACTATTTATATTTTGTACTCGTATTGTAACCTATTATGGCACACAGGCACAGGAAAACAAAATCATCTCGTTTGGATTAACCTTTAATTCTCGATGTGATAAAAGGGCAATCGAAGTTTTTAAAAAAGCATTATGCTGCCATCCAAGCTCTAATGGAGCCTACTATAGAAGTGTTTAGATTTGTTTGTTCGCTTTGAATTTCAATTACTAAGTATACAAATTCGTCTGCTTGTACGCGTGCTTTGCGTTTACTGTACCATCTGCCTGGGTTTAGGTTGAAAGCTAAGTTGGCTTTTTGAGCAACGACGGACGTTTGATGCATGCCTATAATGGTGTCTTGGAAATATTGAAAGTGATTTACTTCGTCTTCGTGAAGGTCTCTTCTTGAGTGAATGATGTATATGGTGCCAATAATAGCGCCAGTCATAGTGGTTGATCTAAAGTCAAGGTGCAGTTTCCATCCTAGTAATGTTCCACTGTCCACAGCTTGATGCAGTGGTATCGGTCAGTTTGCAAATTGTTTTCGATTGCATGAGTAATTGTGTCAATATTGCATCGTATGTTGTAATAACGTCTGCGCGTGGCATACATAAGACTGTCGGTTGTTTCTCCCAACAAAGTGCTGCACGCATGCAACAAATATAGGAGGCCTCTACAGAAATATGTCGTTTCTGTCAACAACTAGAATGGCGCTGAATTTAAATAATTGATTTTGGCTGTCTTACAATATTACAAGCTTTAACCCCTATACATAACCCCCGTATAGCTTCATAAAAATGATTTCATAGAATTTATTGGGAAATTCTGGGTCATCGTGTAAACTAGACTAACGGAAATTATTCGACTTCGGATAGAACCCCGATTACAATTTGCACAGCAGTAATAGCAAACTTTCGTTGCATCCTGGATTACCCTCGAACTCTGTCACGTGATCTAATATTATTTAAAGAAAAACTTTATCGCTCAGCTTGATTTAGAAAGTATTTCTTGAAATGTTTCTATAATTTTTATTTATAGTTACATATCATCGTCATCAAATTGTTAAACATACACTCATATACTTTTACCAGATATTCCAACAGCCCCGTGTTTGACGTATGCAGGTATCCTTTGTTGCGAACTCAACAGGGCTGTTTCAAGCTTATCATCAAGAATGGTGCGAGGTAGAAAATTAAGGTCGGTCTCGCCATTTCTCTGCTGCTGGGTTTTAACTTGAAATAACCCTGTTGAGTTCTGCAACTACTTTAACACACCAGGCGATGTCTGCACTCGTCAGATACAGGGCAGTTGAGCCACATGGCATTCTATCACAGACAAATTTGCAGTGCTGTTTTCTATTTCAACATGATTCTTCACTAGCTTATTTTGTTTACACTGTTCTTGTAGTATCACCTCAATTCGTTCTGCCATAGTTTTAAATTTTTTATTTAAAAATCGAGCTTTTATGTGGTTCCCCGAAATAAGCTCAAAAGTACACGTTTGTCGTCACCCGACGACAAACTCCCAAATCCCAGGACAAATGTAATCTGTGAGCATTTCTCGCTGACTTAACACAATGTTCCAGTAGACCATGTTATAGATGACGAACATGGCGGGAAACAGAATTAGAGACAGCTTGTCCAAAAGAATCCAAGAACCTGACGGAGAGCTCTTCAGCCAATCACAGAACCGCCTTAGAATGTTCTTGATGGTGCAGCGGAACCGACGCGGATATCCTAATGGACGTGAATGCTGGAATAAATAAAAACACATTTATTAATGGAATTTACATTTATATTCACATTACTACACTGTTTTTCTACCAGGTATAACTGCTTTTTGAACACTTGTCTTAGTGTGCATGTATACACATAGATGAGTTCCCAGAATTTAGCCGCACAAATTGGCAAGAGTGTAGCGGGGCACTTTCTTTGGTAGTGTTTAACGCCCGCTTTAACTACTAATGGCATCGCAGGCGGTGACACTGATGATACATGAATGATGATGGAGCACCGGTGGAATGCGATGGCGGGGGAAACCGGAGTACCCGGAGAAAACCCACCCCAGCGCCGCTTTGTCCACCACAAATCTCACACGCGGTCGCTTGGGATCGAACCCCGGGCGTCTAGGTGAGAGGTTAGTGGTCTAACCACTCGGCCACGACGCGGCCCAGAGGGGCACTAGATAAACATTTAGATAGGGAACCTATTACCGCTTTTGTCAGTTATGGCATGTTTTCTGGATCACACCAGTGGTCATAAATTAAAAGAACGTGGAATAGTGGGGGTCCCATTTTCATTCAGAACGCCTCATTGGTATGCCAGTAGTTGAACATTGGTGAACAAACAATACGATATTTAAAATTATTAGACTTCCAATTTTGGCAAAGTTGCCTGTTCTTTGAGGGTGTGCACGCCATGACAACCTTTGGTTGACTTCAGATCATGTGTAATTTCTCTCTCTCTCTCTGCTTTTTGTAATATATATGAATATAATTCTGGAAAAATGGCTTATAAAAGATCCGAGAGGAATTAACTTAAGTAAATAAAAGGAAATAAGAACAATACTGTTCGCTGATGATAAATTATTACTAGCAGATTCTGAAGACAACTTGCAAAGATCGTTGAATACCCTGAATGCTATCACAAAGGAATACGATATGAAAATATTATCTCAGAAACCCAAATCAATGACTATGTATGGGAAACATCAAAGGGGAGTGAAAATAGTAATAGATAACAAAATAATAGAACAGATCTCCACTTTTAATTACCTGGGATGTCAGATAAACATGGAACACATGAATAACGACCTAGAAACGAATGTTGTAAAATACAATAAACTAAATGGATGTATTAAGAACTATTTTCGAAGGAGCATGAGAACTGAAATAGAACAGATTATATAATGTAGTTTCTAAGCCAGTCCAGAGATATGGAAGTGAAACCTGGACACTGAGAAGCCAAGATAAACGATGACTAGAAGAAGCACAAATGTATTTTATGCGTTATCTAGTGGGGAAGACTAGAAAAGACAGAGTTAGAAATCAAGACATAAGAGCACAGTTAGGAGTCAAGAAAATAGTAGATGAAATATGTAACTACCGAAGCAATGGAAAGAGCATGTTGTGAGAATACGCCCTTGTAGGTTACCTAAGCTAGCAATGTTTTATAACCCTAAGAGAACAAGAAACTTGGGATGACCAAGAAGACGATGGAATTTAACTGGAATTTAATTGGCCTCGGAACAGGTCATCGGCCTACACTTTGAAAGGAAGAAAGAAAGAAATAAGTGTAGTTATCTACAGCACTGCGCTAGCGCATACTGGTGAGCGAGTCGGTAGAGCGCTGGACAAAGTATCCCATGATATATGTCCGCAACGCTCTCTGAAGGTTTCATTTTCCTGTTTTCTTCACGAGATATACAATTTGACCAGCACTAGTTCACTTAGTTTCCATTTTTACTTTTTCTACACGCACTTTGTACATAGTGTATAGAGAAGGTATTGCATCGTACCCAAAAAGCATTTTCACCAAAAGGTCTATGTGTGTGTGTGTTCAGGATATACATATATTAACCTGTCCTGTAAATACCTTTAATATATGGTATTTTAATAAACATCGTTACAGCCATTTTTGAGAATATAGACATTTTCCATACTTTTTCCATGTAACGGTAGTTTTGGGTAGAGGAAACTTTCTGAAAATCTTCGCATTAGATTCTTGGAAGATATTAAACCTAAATACCAAATTGATATCAACCCACTACGCACACGGGATTTTTCTATTTTTTTTGTTATTCAGGAGGCCCTAAAACACGTATTTCCGGTGCAAACTTGGTATCGAATTTTTCATGACTCTTCGACTATGGACATATTAGATCACCATCAAAATATCGTACGATGGTAATTATGGAAAATTGAACTTGACTTTTTCCTTTGTCAGAATCACAACTGCAGCTGATGATTCAAATTCAATCACTATAAAAACAACGGGAGTTGACACTAATTTTTATTGGGTTTCTCTTTGTGTTCTATCAAGCATATATTTTTACTTTCTCTACCATCTGGTGTGTTCTGTTCAGTTGATTTTCTCTACATCTCTGTAACAAATTATTGTTAAAAAGCATATTCTTCTACCTACTTCATGATAATCGAGATAAACATTAACAGAAATTGTTTTAATTACTTGTTTCCTTGTAAGTAGAAGGGAAGTAAGGGACTAAACTAGGCTAAGGTGATAGCTAAATCTTTTAAAAGCAGGCTACTATGTGGTTGAAATGCGTTTCTCTGCAGGGCCAGGAGTTTACAACTTTTCATGTGAGAAAAGTATTTTAATTCTGAAACAAATAACACATAAATATCTAAAAAATGATCAATTTTACGAAAAAGACCTATATAAATTGTGTGTTTTAACCTGATCAACATTTTTTGTGTAGATGTTTTTGATTCTCTTCCAATTTACCAGTTAAGTAAAATTCAGCAACATTTATTCAGAATAAAAAGGTCTTGAGATGCTATTCACAGAAAATTAAAGATATGCATTTTATTTACAATATAAATATCTTTAATGTACGGTATTTTAATCAAGATCTTTAAAGCTATTTTTAAGAAAATAAAATTTTTCGAATTTTTTCCCATGTAAAGGGTAGTTTGGGGTGTGGGGATTTTTCTCAAAATCTTCGTGTCGCATCCCTGGAAGATACTAAATTTAAATAACAAGTTCGGTATTTTACGGGCCATTCGTTTTTGAATTATCGCGTTCACGGACACACACATAAACACAGGCACTTTTTCCAAAAATACTTTTTTACTTTCTTTATACGCACTATGTACATAGTGTATAGAGAAGGTATTGCACTCCGTCCAAAAATTCAATACCGAGATTTCACCGGAAATATATGTTTTAGAGTCCCCAATATAAAAAAAAAAGCATTTTCACAAAAAGGTCCGTGTGTGTGTGTGTGTGTGTGTGTGTGTGTGTGCCCGTGTGTCTTTGAACACGATAACTCAAAAACGAAAAGTCGGTAAAATACCAAACTTGGTATTTAAGTTTAGTATCTTCCAGGGATGCGATATGAAGATTTTGAGAAAAATCCTCCCACCTCCAACTACCCTTTACATGGAACTTTTTTCGAAAATTTTGATTTTCTCAAAAATGGCTCAAACGATTTTGATTAAAATATCGTATATTAAAGATATTTACCTGAAAAATAAAAGGTATATCTTGAATTTTCTGGGAATAACCTCTGAAGAGTAGTTTATTCTGGATGAATTTGACTGAACTTTGAATAACTGCTAAACCGTAAGAGATGGACAAAAACTTACCCCACAAAAAATGTAGAGCACGTTAAAACACAAAATTTATGTTATATAAATTTTTTTCGTGAGTTCATCGTTTTTGAGACATTCCTTAATTTTGGTTTCTGCTATGAATAACTTATACTTTTCTCATATAGGAACCTGTCAACTCCTATCCATATAAACAAAGGAACTTCATTGACATAGCAACCAGCTTTTAAACTATGGTAGTCCCTTATTTCGCTTCTACTTACAAGGAAGGAAGTAATAAGACTATTTCTGCTCATTTTTTCTGATTAGCATAAAGTAAATAAAAGTATAAGGTGTTTAAGAATTATTTGTTGCAGGGATATAGAGAAAGTCATGTGAATGGTACACATCAGATTTTTTTATACAAGGGATTTAATATGTGTATATCCAGTGAAATCTCAGTATCGAATTTTTGGGTGGAATGCAATACATTGTCTACACACCATGTAATAGTACATGTAGAGAAAGTGAAAAAGGTACTATAAAATCTCTCCTCACCTCCTATAAACGCATCACCTCTTTTGCCTAGTATAATTAATGCTATTGGATTGGCAGGGCACTTTACCTCCCCAAAAATATGGCCTAAATGGCGATAGGTGACATGAGCTTAAACATTACATTTTCGCTTTATACTACCGGTTTCTTAACATCGGTTTGGTTATTTCTATTCGATTAAGGCACTAACATAACCTATGTCCTCATATCTTTGATGAAACCTCGCATAATTAGCTCGGTCCGGTGTCACGAAATTGCCGGATTGAGGTTCAATGCACACAGACTATAATTATGACGTTTAGGAGTAGGCGTGGCCTTTACTGCCCGTTTCGAAACGTTTACACTATCTAGCATTGCTCACTGCCCGACCTCGCTCAGTTCCTGCTAGTAGATAAAGCTGTGAACACTGAAAGAGAGCTCAGATTGAAAAATGTCGAAAATGCGAAAGGATGGGCCTTCGACACTGAACAAACTTGTTGATGATTCAAACATATTTTGAGTGACAGTAAAGATGTAGTGTTTAACGCCCACTTTAACTACTTATGGCACCGCAGGTGGTGACACTAATGATTCATGAAGATGGCGCACCGGTGGAATGCGATGGCGGGGGAAACCGGCGAACCCGGAGAAAACCCGCCCCAGCGCCGCTTTGTCCACCACAAATCTCGCTTGCGGTCGCTTGATATCGAACCCGGCGAGTAGTCTAACTACTAGGCCACAGCGTGGCCATGTATTTTGTAATTCACTGCAATGAATTCTGAGTGAGTTTGTTTGATTTATGCTCGTTGTCTTTGCAACGACCTGCTCATTATTATCCTGACTTTTTGTGTCAATTTTATACTTTTATTTTTAAATTTACAAGGCGATTTTTATTTACTAATCATATTATGAAATACTTGTTTTATTGTGTTTCTTTATGCACTTGATGTAATGTAAATATATAATGAGCTTTTGGAACAGATTGTACCTTAACGTGTGCATGTTTACGCTACAAAACTCTCACCATTACCCCCTCTCAATACCGTGCACTGTGTGCCTGTTGGAACCCAAAACCGAGCTCTAGTTATCGCGCTGAGCATAGTTCAAAGTGTTGTAATCATACCGAAAGTTCAGCTTTTCCAAGCTTGTTAGCACGTGCACGTGCGGCCTATGTTATAATTTTTCACGCAGACAACTGTTTAGAACACATTAAACACTCAGTCCTTTTACCATTCTGAATGCGCAAATAATACATTTCCCATTCTGCGCAGATTTTGTGTCTAGCATTTCTGTGTGCCATCCTCAATGCAACGTCACCATCTGTTGTTACTCGTCATGTACACAGCTAAGCAGGCACAGTGGAGTGAGTATGGAAGGGGTGCAAAGTTTGTGCACAAATGTACTGCACAACAAAGTAGATCTATGAATTCCAAATGACTGTTTAGTGCAGTAAGTCATTTTCGAGTTGTTCTTCTTGATGATTCTGATAGTTCAACGCCTGGTAATTGATTTGAAACTCTTTTTGATATCCAATTAATTTTCAAAATTGCGTGCAAAGGGTATGCGGTTTTCAGACCAGCATATAGAGGCCAATTATTAAATGCTAGACTATTTCTTTGTATCTGTAACGAAATGAGTAACTTAGCTATTTCTGCAAAGGCTTATCTCAATTAAAATTAAATGGATAGACAGACTTACTATCGTAAGAACAGTTTGTATATTATCCCATCAATAAGGAAAAGAGTAGAGGAAGTCATATGTACGTAACATCAGATGTTGTTTAAACGTTTATTAGGATAGGCTCGATCCCATATAGATAGGATCTGTCGTTGTTCGGTATCGTAAAGCATTTCAGGAGCTAAGTTAGGTAGCGGTCTGTAGGCCATAAAAACTTAACATTCCTATTGAGTAAGCATCTACTAATGGTCGTCCATCTCCTCCATGCACATATGGACATAAAGTCGGTACCCAGGTTGCTACGAGAGGCACTGTTTGTATTTTAATTTCAATAATAAAAAACTAATTTATCATTGAAAATAGCTTTATTGTTCCTCTAAATATGCTGCTTTATGATCAATACACTTCTGCATGAATTCAAATAGTTTTTCATAGTATTTTTCCAATCTGCTTGAGAAACCTCCAAAACGTGCTTTTTGAATGCATCAACGGTTTCTTCTGCCGACGAAAATGGTTGTCCCAGCATTTAGTTGTTGATATTTGGGGGGACAGAAGTAATTGGGTGCTAAGTCAGGACTTTGCGACGGCTGAGTTGTCAATTTGATTTTTAGTGTGTTCAAATAATCGGTTGTTACATGAGATACATGAGTGCTCGCGTTGTCTTGTGGCACTTGTTTGTTTTCCTTATTTCACCTAAGACTTCTGGCAAACAAATGGTTGTGCACAATTCAAAACAGACTGTTTTACGTTCCTCTAAAGGCGCTGTTGCCACATGATCAGTTTTTATGAAAAAACAGGCGACCATTTGTTTTGAAGGAGTGCGGACAACTTTAGTTGGACTTGGTTCATCTTGAAACACCCATTCAGTCGACTGCTGTTTACGCTGTATGCATAGATCCATGATTCGTCACCTGTTACAATTTTATATCCGTCTTTTGAAACTTCACAATTGCATTTGTTGAGCATTTGTGTGCACAATCGGCACGAGCATCTTTTTGAAATTGTGTTAAATTATGAGGGATCCAACGACAACAAACTTTTTTCATGGCTAAATGATCATGCAATATTTTACATATGTTGATGAAACTAATGCCTAGGGTTGCCTCTGTTTCACAGTATGTGGCGCAACGATCTTGCACTATCAGTTTTTGCACAGCATCAATAATTTCTGACAACTGATTTTGGCGACCTTCACGAATTTTGTCAGTGTGCGAACGGCGGCCACGATTAAACTCGTTATACCAGCGTTTCACAGTGACAAAGGATGGAGCTTCATCGTCAAAAGTAGTAGTAAGTTGATCAATGCATTGTTATCTTGATAATTCACGTCGAAAATCATAATAAATCATTGCAAGAAGATATTGACGAGTTAACTCCATACTTTCACTGAGACACAATTTTAAAGCCACTGTAAACAACACAAATAACGCTCTATTGACAAAATATCTGCAGTAATTTGAGGTCAACAATGTCAAACTTTCCAGTGGAAAAAGTGGATGGCACCTAACAGCAATTAATGTTGACAAGGCTCAACATATAATAGAGGCCCTCGTAGACACTTGCCTACAAGGGTTGTACTGCCATAAATTATTATTATTATTATTATTATTATTATTATTGCTTTTATTGTTATTATTATTATTAAGTGAAATTATATCTAAGACTTTATCATTGCATACTCTCCCAAAATAAATATTTTATAGCCTTACCTGGACGAGACTATCGCTATTCACAGACAAAACTGTCTTGAAGAGCTTCAAGTCATGTATTCGACTTAAATTGTTTTTTGATTTCATGTCTTCTTGGTTGGCGCTTCGCGTGGAAAATAAAATAAATGCGTATTCAAGAAGAGCCAGGAACACAAACACGATGCAGGAGAGGACCCATATGTCTGCAACTTTCACCTCCATAGCAGGTGGAGAGGCCTTTCTGTGGAAAAACAAAGGAAGTTTATTGAATGTGTAAACTTAAGCCTTAATTCAACGGTGTTGCACATATGCAATAAAGATAAATAATCAGTGATTTTGGAATTTTTAGTGGATTACTTTCTAATTTCTTATTACACTAACCTTCAACAATAAGATTAGGCTAGTTACAGCTGTTTTATATTGTAAAATTATTAATACTTTTGCAAT
Organism: Hymenopus coronatus; assembly: GCA_030762935.1. Taxonomy (NCBI): domain Eukaryota; kingdom Metazoa; phylum Arthropoda; class Insecta; order Mantodea; family Hymenopodidae; genus Hymenopus; species Hymenopus coronatus. Next base: position 27,592,603 of record CM060899.1, on the reverse strand, counting down.
AAAACTGAAGTGTTTTTAATACAAAAGACTGCATTCAAATGTAAGCACGTCAGCATCCAAGCGTACCACGACACCAGTTATTTTACATGGGCCCTCCCCATCTTTTGCCACAGGCACATTTGACTGCAGTCTCTGGGACTCGAGCTTGCGATGTTCGGATTCGAATGGATGGACAGGATCACACCAACGATCACCGCTTCAGTTGTCGTGCCGGGATATAAATACGAGTTAGAGGAAGAACGGCATATGTAGGGAAACAAATCAAGCAGCTAAGGGTTAAGATGTTACACCAAAATATCTGAATTTCTAGCAGCATACCAGTTGGCCCAACAGCGCCGTATTTCGCGTCTGCAGAAAACCCTTCGTGTGTTATAAACATTGCAGAACTCCACGGGGTAAAACCATGCACACGCCGGTCAGTGGCGTTGTAAGCGAGAGCGACATTCGTTCTGATTCTCCTGTATATCAGCGTAAACGGTGAAGGAATTGCGCCCATTGGAGTCTTGTACTAGAGTCCGCAATGTAAATAACAACAGTTTAAACACACAGATAAGGTTTAACATGCTCTATCTACTCTTCAATTACTGATTCATTGTTTTGTTAGAGAATAAATTCATCTTTTAGATTCACAAGTAATTAAAAATCTATTTAACCTATCAATTCCCTCCAATAAATAATTTTATCATTGTGCAATAGGCTGTTTTTATTTAAAATTAGAGACTAGACTCACTGTTGGATTAAATCAAAAGATTAAGGCGCCGCAACTAAAATCATGCCTGAGAGCACGTAGTATATTATTACGGACTCTAGTACAAGCATCTCGAAAAGCACGATTCCTTCACAGTTTACGCTTATACGTAAGAGAAGAACGAAGGTCGCCCTCGCTTACAACGCCACTAACAGACGTATATTTGGATTTGCCCCGTAGAGTTCTGCAATTTTTGTAACACACGAAGAAATATCTGCATACGCAAAATACGGCGTGCCACCAGGCATTACTACCAATAAACCTTCGTTTAATAACCATTTTATATTTTTGTTTTATAGCAACCCGAACTGAGGCTAAAAAGCGACGCTCCTGTTAATAGTTATTTGGAATTCATAGATCAGCTTTGTTGTGTAGTACATTTGTGCACAAACATTGCACCCATTCCATACCCACTCCACTGTGCCTGCTTAGCTGTGTACATGACGAATAACAACAGATGGTGACGTTGTATTGAGGATGGCACTCAGAAATGCTGGACACAAAGTTCGCGTATAATGCGAAATCTATTGTTTCCGCATTCAGAATGGTAAAAAGGCTACGAACAATTTAGTGCAGCATTGAAATTCAGTTCTTTGTTTGATCAGTAGAAAGAAAAGCGAATAACGTCCACAGACACAGTTATGCTGTCCACAGACACCGACAGACAAACACACGTACACACATACACACAGGCACATATACACCCAACCAGACATATACATTTTTTTCCTAAAAGTGTTTCATTTATGTACTTTCGGTTAAGTCTCAGTATCGTATTTTTGGTTGCAACACAAATCCTTCTCTACTTTCTATGTACGTTGTTAGTAATTTACTGGTGTTAGCAATTAATAGTAATGGACATGTGAAATTAAATTGTATTATACATAAATAATTAATTAAAAGTAAACTAAATAAATAAAATGTAGTTGAATAAATGTAAAGTAAATAAAACGTGCGATTAATAAATGCATTTGAATGTATATTAATTAAATAGTAACATTTAATAAACTGATAATTAAATATGTAAAAGAAATAATTTAAATAAACTCATTAAAACTTGTAATATTCATTATTGATGCAACATATTATATAAATACATAAATAAAAGGGAATAGATTAATTATAATTTATTTTGGCGATTTGATTTTATATATTATTATTATTTAGAAGTAGTAATGATAATTAGTGGTGTTAATTATGAATGCACGTATGATTTATGTTTGAAGTATTGACTTACTGATTATTATGTTTTAGAAATGTTATAAATACTTTCCGTTTTTTATTTTTATTTGTTTAAAGTTATATTTATAATTATGATAGCTTAAATTTATGTGTAAATGATGATGTATGCTTACATGTGAAGTTTAATAATCTGGCATATTAGCCCTGGTTTAAGTAATTACGTACCAGGGTGATTATACAGATTTTTATTTTATTTTTGGTACCTACATACGTGCTAAAGGAAGTAAAATCTGATGTGTTCCATTCTCATGTCTTTCTCTACATTTCTGTAACAAATTATTGTTAAAAAGCTTATGCTTCTATTTACTGCATGCCTAATCGAGAAAAAATTAACAGAAATATTCTTATTACTTGCTTCCTTGTAAGTAGGAGCGAAATAAGGGAGTACCATAGGTTAAAGTGATAGTCAAAGCTATGTGACTGAAGTTCCTTTGTTTGTATGGACAGGAGTTGACAAATTCCTGTATGAGAAAAGTACAAGTTTATCAAAGCTGAAACCAATCAACTAAAAAACGATCAACTCCACGAAAAAAAATGTATATAACATAAATTGCGTGTTTTCTTCAGAAGCTATTCCCAGAAAATTCAAGATACGCATTTTATTTGACAAAATCGTTAGAACTTTTTTCGAAAATTTTGATTTTCTTAAAAAAAGCTCTATATATAGGGTATTTGGAGGTGGGGGAATTTTCTTGAAAACCCTCGTATCGCAATCCTTGGAAGATACCGAACTTAAATACCAAGTCTGGTATACAACGTTCTTTTCATTTTTAAGTTATGCTGTCTACAGATACACATACACACGCACGCACACACACGGACCTTTTTCTGAAAATGCTTTTTTTTTGATTCAGGGGGACCCAGAACATGTATTTCTGGTGAAATGTCGGTATGGAATTTTTGGGTGGAATGCAATACCTTCTCTATACACTATGTAATACTAATAAAGACACTGTTTGAAATAGTTAAGGTATACTCACCTCGAGGCCTCGAACAGAGTCACCAAAGACAAGAGGTTGGTGACCAGCAGGACCATTCGACCAGGAACTATTTCAGGTTTCACCAGAAAACTGCCCCAGGATATGACCACGAAGAGAGCCGTAGGTACATACAACTCCAAAAAGTGTGATAATAGCTGTCTCTTGAATACCATCCATAATCGTATTGATGTGACATTTCCTGAAAAAGTATTTGCTCATGCATTGTCTCTACATTATTAATTCTATTTTATATTTGTTGCATCCATTGTACAGTTCATGCAATCTGAAACTTCACCCACAATGCAAAACAGATTTGTGACTGCTCCCCGGTATGCAGCGTTGCTCCTCCTCGTTCTCAGGTTCGAATCTCGCTTCCTGCAGAAGGCTAGGACAGTTTCTGGGAATGCGGGATCAGTAAAGTATGAGCTCGTATCCTGGTAAGGATGTTAGCGGAGATATCAGTGCTGGATTGAGAAGCACAGCACTTCGTTTTCTCTATTCGTTTTACCGGCGAACCAATAAATTACACTTCATACCACAAAGTCTTTGTTGCAGCTATGAACTGGCTGGTTTGATTTTTTTCAAACGACTGACCTTTGTTACTTCGGGGTCTCAAAACGCCCCGCGTTTTGCGCCACTTTTGTAACTTTGCCTAAGTATTTATTTAAACTTGTTCCGGTGGTAATTTCGGGATTATCACGACCAATATAGAATTGTGCGCTGCTCGCTAATTACCTGTCCACTGCACTTAATGCTTTCGGAACTTAAAAGAAGTTGAACTTAATCCGCACACTTTGATCCCGCCGATGCCTTCCATAAAAAGTATGTGCGGCCCTGATTCTTCCTCCTTTTTTATATGAATCTGAGATTTGTGACGTTCACGCCTTTACTTTTGCGGGATTAGTGGATTTTTCGCGTTCTTTTTGGCGTCATCTGATCCCCATCACACGATTCGTCTGTTTGATTTCTCAGGTCACCATTTTCCGTTACTTTGCACAAATTAATCGGCCTGCGTGACTTTAGTTCACCCTGCAGTAACGGGACTTCATTTAAACAAAGATGTTCGATTTTACCCTCCTTGAAATGCAAAAAACGACAACGTGCCGACAACATGCGCGAATCTGACTGAATCTGCTACTTGTACAAATTCATTCCAGCCAATTCATAACTTAAACTGATACATCTTCTCAACTTATTTACGTACCCTTAACACACATTTCTATTAATACTTAATCAGCTAACGTTCATTTAATATACAATGTTATGTTTCGTCTCAAATCTAAAAATTTAAGAAAAAATATTTGATTTTATAGAAGGTAATACTGCCTTACACTTACCATATTCTATAGCAGACCAGTCCAAAGAAATGAGTAGTCATGGCTAAGACCTACAATACACTATCAAATTTTGTGTCACATAATGTGATAAAATCTTTGATCACATGTTACGATCACATTTAAAGCTGTTGAGTATATTACACAATGTCAAAACCTTTATCACATATTTTTTTTACAAATTTAAAAAGCAAATCCAACAGTTAACACTATCAGCTGTAATACTGGCTCCTGTTTGGAATGTTAGTTGTGTCATTGCGTATATTGAATATTTATAAATAAATTTAAAGTTTCAAGTACATTTATTTTCATGAAAATCTTTGTGCTGCAACCTTGGAAGATACCAAACTTAAATACCATGTGTGGTAATTAACAGTATTTAGTTTTTCAGCTATGCTCTCCACCGACACACACACAGACAGATACACGGATCTTTTTCTAAAAGTGCGTTTTGGACTCAGGGGACTGCAAAACATGTACTGGGGTCGGCTGATAAGTCCCGGGCCTTGCACAGATATGGTGCTACTAGCCCAATTAGACGGTAGCATCTTATAGTTTAGCTCTAGACTAGCTTGTATGCACAGTTACAGGTCAATAGCTTGTTTAGTTTTCGATTGACAGCATTTTAAACAAGACTAGAGTTCATCGAAATTCTTAGGCTTTCACGGCCGGTGTCAATACTGGCTGGAGTATAATCCGGGATTGTGGGCCGTGGTCTACTGGGCTCCTCCTTCTTCTTCCCAGACGTTTCGTCTGCGACTACGGCAGACATCTTCGGTGGCAGCGGCGAGGTCGAAGTGCTCTAGTGGACGTTTCAATTGTGACTGTGAGTTTTCACGAAAATGGAGGATTTGGAAAAATGAGTAGTGACTAAATGTTTCTATTTGAAAGGTTTAACGCCCAAAGAAATCAAGGAGGGAATGGGTAGTACATTGAAAGACTCTGTTCCTTCATATTCAATGATTAAAAGGTGGGTTGCAGAATTTAAAATGGGACGTACGGGTTCTAGTAATGAGCCTCGCTCTAGACGCCCTGTAGAAATGACAACTCCAGAGATAATTGAAAAAAATCATCGTTTAGGACTGGAAGACCACAGATTAAAGTTGTTTGAGACAGCAGAAGCTATAAACATATCAAAAGAACAAGCAGGTAATATCGTAATTAATGTTTTGGACTTTCACAAGGTCTGTGCAAGATGGGTGCCGCGTTTGTTGACACCTGTTCGAAAGTTGCTGTTAAGAATGTGGAGCTCTACCGTAAAAATCCCAGTGAATTTTTGAGACGGCTTATTACTTGGATGATACTTGGATATATCACTGTATATCACTACACCCCAGAAAGTAAATCACTGACAAAACAGTGGATTGCGCCAGCTGAACCAACTCCAAGAAAAACAAAGTCAATTTTGTCAGCTAACAAGGCTATAGTGAGTGTTTTCTGAAATGCACATGGAATTATCTTTATTGATTACTTGGAAAAAGGTAAAAGTATCACTAAGTAAGCTTACTGCAACGTTTGAGTGATGAGGTGAAAAGAGAGACCTCTTGTTCATCACGATAATGCTATGGCTCATTGTTCAGTCATTGCAATAGGAAAAATGTGCGAATTAAAGCTCGAATTGCTTGAACATGCACCCTATTCGCCAAATCTAGGGTCCAGTGACTTATCACCTGTTCCCAAAACACAAACAAATTCTTGGTAGATATGAGATAAATTATATGTTTTAAATATATGCATTTTTTGCATATATCATTTGCTATTTCTTCAGCAAAACTCATCCAGAATAAAGAGGTCTTCAGAGGTTATTCTCAGAAAATTCAAGATACCTTTAATATACGATGTTTTAATCAAATCGTTAGGGCCATTTTTGAGAAAATGAAAATTTCCGAAAATGGTTCCATATAAAAGTTGTTGGGTGTGGGGGGATTTTTGAAATTATTCTTGTTGTATACTTGGAAAGTACTGAATTTAAATTCCATGTTTGGTATCTAATGAACTTTTTTTGCGCTATGCACGGACATTTTTCTAAAAACTTCTTTTTGTATACCGTGGTTCCCTATCGAATTTTTGGGTGCAACATAGTACCTTCTCTATACAGTATGTACTTATTACTTGTAGAAAAAGTAAAAATATTGAATCACACGCAGTTATAAAAAATAAAAAATGGGGAATATGCACTGAATTTAATTTTGGTTAGAATCTGCCACTGTCAATGCTTTGTTGTAGAGGCTGTTGTATTAATAAATTCTAAGGTCCTGGTGAGGGCTCAGTTTATTTTGGTCCGATGTCCAGCATACTGGACGTGTATGATGCCAGCGCTGACATGCCATTCTTTTGTCTTCAAATATTAACGAATGTTGCTAGATGACAACTGGCACATGAATACGTTATAAGATGGATGAAAAAGGTTAAAGTAGTTGAAACTTGGGCTTCATTAAATATATTTCAGAGTTTTCATTGAAGAGTGACAGGAAGAGGAGATGGTAAAATAAATCTCTTTGCATGATTTGAACAGAAAGTACTATTTGAATTTCTCTAGCACGTATGTATGTATAATGTACATTCCACCCAAACACTCGATACCGAAATTTCATGAGTTTTAGTGTAAATAGATATTAAAAAATGAATTTAAACACGCGCGCGCGTGTATGTATCTGTGGACAGCATAACTCAAAAAATAAAATCAAAAGTCCGTTAAATTTCAAACTTGGTATGAAGCTAAGTATTTTACAAGGATGCGACATGAAGATTTTCAAGAAAATCTCCGCACCCCTTTATATGGAAAATGTTTCGAAAATGTAGCTTTTCTCAAAAATGCCTCTAACGATTTTGCTTGAAATGAAATGGAGTTTTATTTATGGACGCTCTTTAACTGCTGTGGTTCTCAGCGGCCCATTCTATACTGGGCGTGAAAAACCGCTTAATTTTGCTCAGAGGCCACTTTTATCAGACTTGAGGTTCTTTTACATGCCTTAAATCTACGACACGGGACCAACGGATTTACTTCCCTTCCGAAGGAAGCCATGCTAAGGATTTTTACGCCCGAAAAAATCTACCGTCCTCGGCCGGGTTTGAACCAGAACGATGTTTCTAAAAAATACCATATGTTTAAAAATGTATGATAAATGAAATGCATATTTTGAAGTTTCTAGTAATAGCCTCTGAAAAATTTTTCATTCTGGATGAATTTGGCATAACTAATGAACTGTAAGAGATAAGATAGAAACTTACCTAACGAAAAACGTAAATGCCAATCAAACACGGAATTTATATTACATACATTTTTTGTAGAGTAAACCGTTTCCAATATGTTGTTTATTATTACTTCCAATTTTAAACTACGTAAACTTTTCTAGTGTATTCCTTTATTTTCCTTCTACTTTAAAGGAATATGTAATAAGACCTACTTTGCTGATGTTTATCTCGACTAGCATGATGTAGAAATCAGATATTTATATCGTGTGATGTAAATATCTTTAATATAGGTGTGGTATGTTAATTAAAGCCGTTAGAGCCATTAAAAAAGAACATTCAAAGAATTTTCCATGTAAAAGGTAGTTTGAGGGTAGTTTGAGGTGCAATATTTATTTAAAATGTTTATATTGCATCCTTGTTAAATACTAAACATAAATGCCAATTTGATATTTAACGATCCTTTAGTTTTTGAGCTATGCTGTCCAGACACACATGTACACTCACAACATTTTTCTAACATTGTTTTTGGACTCGTGGACTTCAAAATATATATTTTCGATGCAATATTGACATCTAATTTAGGGTGGAGTACAATGCCATCTCTACATAGCTACTGGTTTGTATTCTATATACCTACGTGCTAGAGAAGATAAACACATCTTTGGGCGGTAGAAAATGAATCTAATAGAACAAAAATTCGTGCTTCAACCAAACCCAGATACCAGGCCATAAGAAGCAGTTATTTGTGTCATTTTGTTCATGGTTTTGCTAATATTTAACCTATGAGTTTTCCATAAGTAAACACAGTTACAAGCGATGCAAACGTACCGGGATTGACATTAACCCGGCGCCTCCACCACTTATGTCACGCACCGGCACCACACCACTAGAACTGGGGGATCTCAGATTTTGGGTAAAGCTTGGCTTGGCATTCTCAGTCAGGGAAAGGGGTTGCATTTTAAATGGTAAACCCTGTAGGATATAGCAGTTCCAGGGGGATGCTTTCAAGGCGGGTGCAAGAAATACTTGTAACTTTGATTTCAAATCTATTTTAATTTGATGAATTCTGTTTTCCCCCATCTTTCTAAATAATAACAAGATTGTTGATTCAATCACCTATGGCAACGAAACCACATGGTCTCCTATCTAGTAGGATATATGAGGCACGTCCAGAAAGTAAGTTCCGTTTGGTTATAAAATTAAATTGTGTACATATACAGAATAATTATTTATTGCACAAAATTCTACAACTCTTAAACTACTTTTCCACATAACTGCCGAAATTTTGCAGGCATTTGTCATAGCGTGGCACAAGTTTTTGTATACCTTCTTCATAGAAGTTTGCCGCCTGTACCCAACGTGAGTAAAGTTAATGAAATTTCAGTTTTTCGGTAAAAATTTCATGAATTAGTGATCGTGAGCTTTGGGGAAATTCCATAGCGAGAGCACTAATTGTAAACTTGCCGTTTTCCTGGATTTTGTCATCAATCGCGTAAACCAGTTCTTCTGTAACCAAAGATGGGCGCCCACTTCATTCTTCATCGTGCGCTTCACTACGTCCTTCATTGAACTGTCGGACCCTTCTTCTCACCATTGAATCACTCATCGCATTTTGTCCGTAAACTTCGCAAATTTGCCGATAAATTTCAATTGGTTTCACTTTCATAGCATGCAGAAAACAAATCACATATCTGATTTCACAAGCGGCGGGATTTTAAATCAACACCGACATTGTAAACAAGCACAACAAAGCGTATGTGGCTGACAGCGATCTCAAAATGGCGCACGTTTCTTCTCCTTGATACAGAGCGTCTACCGCGCATTTGTGGAATTGCGATCGCAGCGCTGCAGCGGAGATACATTGAAACGGAACTTACTTTCTGGACGTACCTCGTACTTTTTTCGATGCTACAAGTGTAATTTTTTGGATATTCTAAGGAATAATTCAACGCCCCTAGCATGCACCTTTACCGCCTACTCTAAAGTATAAAAGATTACAGTTAAAGATTAAAGAAACTAGAAAGGTAACTGACCAGTGACATGTGGACGTAGGAACGTGTGGTTACAGACGAGGATGCTCGCCTCGTACTGCGGCAACATATATTTCCCATCGTTGTCTGAATCTAACAGAAGTGCAGCCGGAAAATCGGACCACTTCCACTTAAGAGTTACTTCAGTTGCTTTATCAAGTGCTGTAATAGATGACAGAAGTAACATTATTGCTTGTCTGTTTATAAAAGTATTGCTATACTGAATAATAAGTATTTGGGTATTAAAAGAACATGTATATATAATATGTTGTATTACTATTCTTAATTTAACTGTAAGATTCCTATTATAAGTGAATTTTGTACACTTAACTCTGCCACCGGGCGGCACCCAATTGCGGAGAATACATACATACATGCATGCATGCATGCATGCATACATACATACATACATACATACATACATACATACATACACACACACACATACATACATACATACATACATACATACATAGATACATACATACATACATACATAGCACATAGCACATAGCACATAGCACATAGCACATAGCACATAGCACATAACACATAACACATAACACATAACATATAACACATAACATATAACACATAACATATAACATAACTGTACTTCAAATTCCTTCAGTTTCTTAAATAAGCTACAGTTAAATGTCATGGTACTGAAATTTCACTAAATTAATTATTTAATATTATGATAAAAGGAGTAAAATTGCAACATTTAAATCTAATACTGTAAATATTACTTTCTCTAAACATACTACGTACATAGTGTATAGACAAGGTATTGTATTACACCCAAGATTTCGATACCGAGGTTTCATCAGAAATGTATGCTTTGAGGCCCTCTGAATCCAAAAAAACATTTTTAGAAAAACGTCTGTGTGTGTCTGTATGCATGGTTGTGTGTGTATTTGGGCAGCATAGCTCACAAATAAAGTCCGTTAAATACCAAACTTGGTACTTAATTTCAGCATCTTCGAAGGATGCGACACGAAGATTTTCAAGAATATCTCCTTCCTCGATCACCCTCCATATGGAAAAATGCTCGAAAGTTTTTATTTTCTCAAAAACTGCTCTAACGATTTTGATTAAAATATCATAAATTAAAGATATTTACATGACAGATAAAATGCATATCTTGAATTTTCTGAGAATATTCTCTGAGTAAATGTTTATTGTGGAAGAATTTTACATAACTGGTAAACCGTAAGAGATAGGCTTAACAAAAAATGTAGACCTCGTTAACCCCCCCCCCCCCCCAACACACACACTTGGTGGAGTTGACCATTTTTGAGATATTCATTGTTATTGGTTTCACTTTTAAAATATTAATAATTTTATCATAGGGGAATTTGTCATCTCTTGTCCATACAAACAAAGGAACTGCAATCACATAGCAACCATCCTGTACATTTTCTCTTAATCTATTAGTCCAAATGCTGTGATTTTATTTCTACTCTGTTTAATGTTTTAGGAATAATCTGAATCAATTACATTTTTCATATCTGTCCTAAATTATTTTTTAAAAAATAAACAATTTAAGAAATTACTAAACATTTTCTAAGAATTTTTAAAACATTATATAATTTTTTATAAAAGCTAAATAACTGATTCAAAGTTTTCCTTTATGCTTCAAATACACACGAAGAAACGTTATTAAGCAGTTTTCCAGGAAAATTACATATAAGTATCATATAAATAAATACATATTAAAAAGCAAGATATATTCAGAATTTTTGTGAATTTAAGGATTTGAATATGACAAGTTTGATAAGTGTAGCAATTTTGGTTAACATAGAGTGTATAATGTCATCGTCACAAGGGTTTTAAGAAAAAGTGAGCACTTGATTTACCTACCACGTAACGCCCCCTTAAGGAAAATAGCTTTCTTTCGTCTTTTCCTACTCCGTTGGTTAATATTGTTTAAATCAGAACGTCAGAATTCCTGGCGTATGTAGGTCAATCCCTATGAAATACAATAAGCAGACGAAGCAAAAGTTTGCCATTTAACTGCATGAATATGGAATCCCAGTCACCTTTTGTCCTTTTGTGGCAAGCTAAGGCAGACCATGGTATGGTCAGGGATGAAGAAGGCACTTCGCGTGCAGTGTTCTACGGCCGAGGATGAACAGACCATTCTCTGAATCAGGAAACAACGCTGCAATTGTTCAGTAAGTATGGAAAACGTTTTAAACATTTGTTCAATCGGTCACATATTGATTTAGAAGAATTTATTATTTTCGTTATATTGACATATTCGTTGTATTGACGTTCGTAAAATTGAAATAGTTTAACATAGGGCTTATGGAGATACAGAGGTGGAATTGAGTTTTACTCCATGGACTGAAATGCAAGCGAGATGGATGATAAGAAACGTGATGATGGAATAGGTGATGGGGGACACCGGAGGTCCCGAGAAAACCTGCTCAGAAGCCGCTTCGTCCACCACCAATCTCACATGTAGGTGCTTGGGATCGAACCGGGGCCGCCTGGATAGGAGGAGAGCTGTCTAACCATTCAGCCAGATACTTAACCTAATATAAAGTTAGGTTAATACACGATTTTTCGTTTTTGAATTACGCCCTTCCCACACATATACATTTTTTTTTTCAAAAAACCTTTTTTCTTGGACTCAGAGGGTTCCAAAATATGTCTTTCCGGTGGAATCTCAACATCAAATTTTTGGATACAATACAATACCGTCTCTATCTACTATGTGTACTGTACATGTTCGCCAAAAAAGTAAAAATACTTTCTTTGGGTTCAGGGGAGTAAAAACGCATATTTCCAGTGAAATTTCGATATCAACTTTTTGAGAGGAATGCAATCCCTTTTCTACCTGTAAACTATGTATGAAATAGACAAAGAAATAACTTACGTAGGTTTAGTTTGTGTGCGCACTAATAAGAATTAGAGGACAGAGAAAGACATGTGAATCCAACAATAAGATATTTTAATTCAAAATCTTCTCGGGCTTCTAGCCAGGTAAAAACTTGGCTTGACACCAACGTTTCGAAGAAGTGCATCCCTGAAGACGAGGAAGATGCACTTCTTCGAAACGTTGCTGTCAAGCCAAGTTTTTACCTGGCTAGAAGCCCGAGAAGATTTTGAATTAACACGTCGCCAGGAAAGCTTCAGTTCTTATAAGATATTTTGTTTTTATTGCGTTTACAATAATACAATTTTTGGTCAGACAGTCGCATGGGTCGGGTGACTGTACATGCTGCCCAAAATACTTGAATTTAAAATATTACCTACATATATATTTTATATATCTTAACAACATTGGAAACACACATACACCTACACTCACAACTACACCACGTATTCATACATATGAATTACTCAAACACCAAATAAGTCTATACAACATTTACACAAATATTTTATCTCTTAGTGCACGTACTTCCATTAAGTATGTGCCCAAACTTGGTCAGTTTTGGCTGTTTAGAATCAAATCCCAGAATGCTGTCCTTCGTCTTTTTGAAGATAAAAATACTTCCTGCAGTAATTTTTCCCAACATCCTCCATCTGCACGCTATCTGCCAAAATATGCGTCCAGTCTTCCTGATCCTCGCATAATAGGCAAATCCGCCTACCAGCTTCATCAACTACCTTACGGGCTATCCACTCTCCCGACCTTTGTTTCATACCCAATTTTAAAATATATGTTTCTTTACCCCACCCAATTTTTATTTCGTTTTGTAACTGCGATAGAATCTACATTCTATTTCCTGCCTGTTTATATGGCATAGTGACAACGTTATATCTATTTTCGCTACCCCTTTGCCAAATATCGTTTTGACATGGTAATGTCATATAACATTTTGAACACACTATAGAGGCTTACACCAATATGCTATGTTTAATCAAAACTCGCTTAACTCCCTAATATATTGCTTATTCAATTTTGCTGCATTCAATCTCGATAGCGGATAATTGCTACCAACTTGTTAATGACCTTAGCACACACACACACGTGCACATAAGCATGTGTTCACAAATGTTCATTTCCATACTCCAATTAGCACATGCACACGTAATAAAGGCTTGAGTCTGAGCGCAGATTTAATTTATTACCATAGTTCAGCCTACTTTCATTTAGCATTCATTCCATATTTGGTATCCTGCAGATATGTGAAAATCTGCTGTAGCGTTAGTCAGGTTTTCATAAACACATGGTTAGATTTAATTTTGTACACAAGCCTGATGTGTTCCACTCACATGACTTTCTCATGTCTGTGTGATAAACTATTCTTAAAAGGCTCATTATTCTATCTACTTCATGCTAATCGAGATAAAATTCCCAGAAGTGTTCTTATTGCTTTCTTCCTTGTAAGTAGAACGCAACGTAAGGGAGTAGTATAAGCTAAACAGGTAGTCATCTTTTTTAAAAGCGGGTTACTATTTGATTGAAATTGCTTTATTTGTATGGCTAGGAGCTGACAAATTCCGTATGAGAAAAGTATGAGCATTTTAAAGCTGAACCAATAACAAGGAATATCTCAGAAATGTTCAGCTCTACAAAAACAAAACCCATAGGAGATGCAGTAAGCGTTAAAACGAGATCTTAATTTTGTGTGAGTAAGATTTTTGTCTATCTCTTACGGTTTACCAGTTATGCAAATTCAATACAATTCGTTCAGAAAAAGCAAGTCTTCAGAAGGTATTCTCAGAAAATTCAAGATAGCTATATATTTCATTTTTCATGTAAATATCTTAAATATACGGTAATTTAGTCAACATTGTTATACTCATTTTGAGAAAATCAACATTTCGAAATTTTTTACATGTAAAGTGTGGGAATTATCTTGAACATATTCGTGTTGCATCCTTGGGAGATACTGAATTTAAATGCCATGTTTGGTATTTAACTGACTCTTCGTTTCTGAGCTAAGCTGCCCAACAACACACGCACACGTATATGGCCATTATTATAAAAATGCCTAATTTGGATTTAGGGTGTTCTCAAAACATGTATTTCCGGTGAAATCTCGGTATCGAATTTTTGGGTGGCATACAAAACTCTAAGCTCAAAGGACCCCGAGATCATTTGAGCATCATTTCACCAATTTCATTCATCGTCCGTTATGACCAACCAGATTAAAGGACGTTAAAAAAAATACAAAACTTTCTCTATACACTATGTATATAGTACGTGTAGAAAATGTAAAAATATTCTTTTATTTCCATTCATGCTAATCGAGAAAACATTAGCAAATATTGTCTTATTACCTACTCCCTTGTAAGTAGAAGGGAAATAAACCGATAGTCAAATCTTTTAAAAGCTGGTCACTACGTGAAACAAATTGAAGTTCATTTACTTTTGCATAGCCAGGAGTAAAACAAGAGATATGAAACGAAAGTTGACTTCGCGTTTGAGAAACGTTTAAATAGTTCAAAACTGTATCTAAGGTTAACCCTTAAAAAATACGATTTGTATGTCTTTGCTTTCTCTAGCACTATATAATAACGTTGAGAAAAAGTCCCCTGCCTGTATCTGTGGAGAGCATAACCAAAAACGTTAAATACCAAACATGGTCATTAAGTTCAGTATCTTCCAATGATGCGATACGAATATTTTCAGAAAATCCCCCAACCCCAATTACATTTTATATGGTGCATTTTTCGAACCTTTTTATTTTCTAAAAATGAATGTAACAATTTTTACTTTCTCTAGCCCCATATGTACAATGTACATCGGAATAGAGAAGATGTTGTAATGCACCCAAAAATTCGATACCGAGATTTCACCGGAAATATATGTTTTGGAGTCCCCTGAGTCCGGAAAAAGCATTTTTCCGTGTGTGAGCCTTTGGACAGCATAGCTCTAAAACGAAAAGACCGTTAAATACCAAACTTGGTATTTAGGTTTAGTATCTTCCAAGGATGCGACACCAAGATTTTCAAAAAAATCCACCCACCACAAACTACCATTTATATGGAAAAATATCCGAAACTTTTGATTTTCTTAAACATGACTCACGTTTTGATTAAAATCCCATATATTTAAGCTATTTATGTCCGAAATAAAATGTATATCTCGAATTTTTTGGGAATAGCCTCTGAGGACCTCTTTATTCTGGATGAATTATGCCGAAATTTTCTTTACTAAACCGTAAGAAATAGAAAAAAAAAAACTCACTGCACAAAAAATGTATATCACGACAAAACACACAATTTATGTTCTTAATGTTTTTGTTGTGGAGGTAACTGTTTCCGATATTCCTTGTTTTTGCTTTCAATTGTGAAGAACTTAAACTTTTCCCAGACAGGAAGTGTCCGTTTTTCTTTTGTTCTACTCCTGGCCAAGCAAAGAAGTGATTTGCAATGACAATCGCATAACGATAGCTTTTAAAACATTTGACAATCACTTTAGCATAGCGCATTCCCTTATTCTCTTCTACTTATAAGCAACTAAATAAGAACATTCTGCTAATGTTTATCTCGATTAGCATTGTGTACAAAGAAGAATAATCTTTTGTAGGAGGTTTGTAGAGCAGCTAGAGAAGGTCATGTGAGTGTAACACATATTTTTTAAAATCCATACGTTAAATATATTTTTATGGCACGATGTGCATATCTCGAATTTTCTGGGAATAACCTCTGAAGACCTCTTTTGTAAAACGGGAAAATCATAAAAGATAGACACAATTTACAGCGGAAAAATGTAGATTTCGCAATTTCTGTTTTACAGTATAGTATTTTTGTTGACTTAATCGTTTCTAAGATACTCTTAGTTATTTGTTTGAATTTTAAACTACTTAAAATGTTCTAAATTAGTTTTACTGTTTACTCGTCTTGCAAAGAGAGCCGAACTTCAAACGTGTCACATAGTGACCAGCTTTTAAAATATTTAATTATCGCTTTAGTCTAGTATATTTTATTTTCATCTTCTTTTCTTCTATTATTTCTGCTCTTGTTGACCTCAATTAGCATGAAGTATATATAGAAGAATCATGTTGTATAAGAATATTTTGCTTGTGGAACGGGTAGAGAAAGTCATGTGAAAGGACCGCATCAGATGTTTTGTGTAGAAAGCTTGTATCTCTTACGGTTTACCAGTTATATAAAAGACGTTCGGATTGATGAGCTTACTTCGCGGTGCTTTTTTTCTATCTCTATTAGTATTATGTACATGGTGTATAGAGGAGGTGGTCTCCTTAGCGCGGTGGTAGCGTTGCTACTTACCAAGCGGGAGACCTGGGTTCGATCCCCAGTACCGGCGTGGGGATTTTTCCCCCGCTGGGAGACCTGGCCCGGGGTGCACTCAGCCTCGTAAGGTCCCTGGGGGGCCAATTGAGGAGCTACTTGATGGAGAAGTAGCGGCTCCAGGTCATGAGGACCGCATTAACCGGCCGGGGGGATTCGAGGCGCTGACCACGTCTCACCCTGCAATACTGCACCCCATCCATGACGTCTGTAGTGGACCGAGATGGGGCACGCAGCGGCCGGGCGGTAGGCCAAGGTTCCCCGTGAGCTGTCGTGCCATGGAGTAAATGTATAGAGGAGGTGCTGTATTTCACCAGGAGTAGACGTTTTAGGGTCCCTTAATCCAAAAAAGGTCCGTGTGTCTGTGAACAAGATAACTCCAAAAGGAAAACTCGGTAAAATACCAAACTCGGCATTTGGATTTAGTATCTTCCAGGGATGCAAAATTCCTCAACCCCAAACTACTCGCATGGAGAAAACTTTGAAAATTTTGATTTTCTTAAAAATGGCAAATCATTTTGATTGGAATACCGTATATTAAATATATTTGTATGGCAAATAAAATGTATATCTTGAATTTTCTGGGAACAGCCTCGAAAGGTCTCTTTATTTTTAATGAATGTTGCTGAATTTTAGGTAACTGGTAAACCGCAAGAGTTAGGCAGAAACTTCAACAAAAGAATGCTGATCACATTAAAACACATAATTTATGTCATATACCTTGATTCGTGGAATCTACCATCTCCGAGATGTTCCTTGTTATTTATTACAGATTGAATATATTATACTTTTCTCGCACGGAAAGTTGTAAGCTCCTGGCTCTGCATAGAAGCGGATTTCAACCACATGGCAACCAGCTTTCAAGAGATTTGACATTCGTTTTAGCCTAGTGAATTCCCTTATTTTCCTTCTACTTACCATTATGCTTATGAAAGTTTACACTTTTTTCTACTTCATTTTAATTGAGAAAAATTTAAAGAAAATTTCGTAATTTTTACTTTCTCTATACGTGTGAGTGTAACACATCAGATTTTTAGAAACTAGTCCGTGTGTGTGTGTGTGTGTGTGTGTGTGTGTGTGTGTATGTGTCTGAGGACAGCATAGCTCAAAAACCAAAAGACCGTTGATTACCACTTAGTATTTAAGTTTGGTATCCTCCAAGAATGCGACACGAAGATTTCTAAGAAAATCCCCCCCATGGAACATTTGGAATTATTTATTTGCATGCAATATTTTTCGAAATTTTTTATTTTTTTTATAAAATGGCTCTAACGATTTTGATTAAAATATCGTATGTTGAAGATATTTACCTGACAAATAAAATGTATTTATTGAATTTTCTGGGAATAGCCTCTGAAGACTACTTTATTCTTGAGGACTTTTGCATAACTGCTAAACCGTAAGAGATAAAGAAAAACTTACTACAAAAAAAATGTAAAGCACATTAAAACATATAATTTATGTTATACGCGTTTTTTTTTCGTGCAGTTGATCGTTTTTTTTTAGATATTCATTGTTTTTGGTTTCAGCCTTGAAAGCTTATACTTTTCTCATATAGGAATTTCTCAACTCTTGTCAATACAAACAAAGGAACTTCAGTCACATAGCAACCAGCTTTTGACTGACACTTTAACCTATGTACTCCCTTATTTCGCTTCTACTTACAAGGAAGCAAGTAATAAGACTGTTTCTGCTGTTTTCTCGATTGGATGATGTAAATATTAGCATAAGTTTTTTAACAATATTATGTTGCAGAGATGTAGAAAAAGTCATGTGAATGGAACACATCAGATATTTTTTAGATGTACTACATCTGTTACCTTAAAAGCTAAAGTAACATTAATTCCAATAGAGAATGCTTTATTGTTTGTAAATAAAATAGTATATGCAACAAAAAAAAAAAACAAAGAAAGAAATGATATCAAACCAGTGAAACGTGAATGAATGAATTAGTGTATTTATTGAAATGCCAGTATGCATACATTGATCTTCATCAAACGTACGGGTCATATGTGCTTTTGCAGTACATAAAGTAGTAAGCAATATTAAAAACAAAAAAAAAAAAAAAAAAAAAAAAATAAGTAAGAGTGGACAAGACAATAAAAGGACAAACATATTCAAATATAACGACCTAAATTTACAACACAGAATAAACCGTGCTCGTGTATAATGTACAGTGTTATAGTATACAAATACCTTAAGAGACATATATACACAGAATACTAACTCCTCAATAACACAATGACCGAAAAGGATGACATAAAATATATATTAAACAGTATAATCACTTTTTATCTATTCTTATCGCATCCTCTCTCTTCGCTACTATCAGCCTTCTCAGATTTCAGCTGACTCGCCTTAATTTATCCCTTCTGCGTCTTCCGTGCCTGCCAGTAGCATCCAACATGCTCCTAACTCTCTATTCGCGGTGATAAAGGATCACGGTAAATACTTTTCCCTCCATTCCTCCGTATCCCTACATCTTGCCAAGATATGGGTATTCCTCCTCGCAGATGGGGCAGATTCTGATACCATTCTCGTCAGTAATTTTTATCATCCGCCATGCTCCTAGTCTAATGCACGCGAGCCCTAATCTAAAGAGTTTGGTACCTGTTTTGATGTATTTCTCTATACTCCACTCCGATTTCAGCCCAGAAAAATGTAAAATAGCATAGTACTTTCTCTACACGTACTATGTACATAGTGTATAGAGAAGGTATTATAATGCCCCCTAAATCCAAAAACAGCATTTTTAGAAAAATGTCCGTGTGTCTGTCTGTCAGTGTATGTGTGTGTATGTGTGTGTCTGTGGGTAGCATAGCTAAAAACGAAAAGTCCATTAAATACCAGACTTTGTACTTAAGTTTAGTATCTACCAAAGATGCGACACGGAGATTTTGAAGAACCCACTCATGTACCCTTTACAAGTAAAATTTTTCGAAAATTTTGATTTTCTCAAAAATGACTAATGATTTTTATTAAAGTATTATATATTAAACTATATTTACCTGACAAATAAAATGTATATCTTGCGTTTTCTGGGAACAGCCTCCTTTATACTGGACGAATTTTACGGAGTTTTGCATAACTGTTAAACCGTAAGAGATGGACAAAAACTTACTGAACAGAAAATGTAGAGCTCATTAAAGAGTTGATCGTTGTTGAGATAATTCTTATTATTGGTTTCAGCTTTAAAATACTTATACTATTCTAGTACGGGAATTTATCAACTCCTGTCCGTACAAACAAAGAAACTTCAATCATATAGCAAACACTTTTGACTATCACTTTAAACTATGGTATTCCGCAATTTCCCTTCATCTTACAAGGAAGCAAGTAATAAGGCTATTTCTGCTGTTTCTGGATTAGCATGCATTAAATAGAAGCATTAGCTTTTTAACAATAATTTGTTGCAGAGATGTAGAGAAAGTCATGTGAATGGAACACATCAGCCTTTTTTGGGAAGTACATATTTAACAAACTAACACTACACTTACGTGACATAAAATCCAGATTGCACTTCTGTATATCCAGTGGAAACAATCCAAAGTAGAACTTGCATTTGATGGTCATGCTGGCTCTGAAACAAAGCGATATCATTGAAGACAAGAGGACATTTACTTCAAAGAATGGATTTCTCTCTGAAGAATAACAGGCTCACATTACAAGAATTATTGCCTTTTATACGGGCTTTTACTTATGTTACTATTGTACTTTATGTACATATGTACTAGAAGAGGTATTGTATTCCATCCAAAAAAATTCTATGTCGAGATTTCACCGGAAATAAATGTTCTGACGTCTCCTGTGTCCCAAAAATCTTTTTTAGAAAAACGTCCGCGTGTATGTCTATAGACATCAAGCTCAAAAACGAAAATACTGTTGAATACTAAATTTGGTGTTTATGTTTAGTTATCTTCCAAGGATATAATAATCCTCCATCACAAACTATCATTACATGGAAAAATGTTTTAATTGTTGTTTTTCTGAAAAAAAAATACCTCTCACGGTTTTGATTAAAATACCGCGTGTTAAAGATATTCACATCAGATAAAATGTATATTTTGACATTCCTGGGAATAGTATACAAGGGTCTCTTTATTCTGGATAAGTTTTTCAGAGTTTTGCATAACGGCTAAACCGCAAGAGATAGACAAAAGCTTAGCACATCAATTATAGACATACTTTGTCATATACGTTTTTTTTATTGTTGACAATTTTCGAGATATTGCAGATGAAGTAGATAAAATAATATTTTGTAAGAATCGTTTGTATGTGGAACAACTAGAAAAAGTCATGTGAATGGAACACACTGTTATACATGATATTATTTAGTGACAAAGAACACTAGCAATGGATTTCACAAATTCGCATATACGTAACAATGTGTCCTTTGTAGCTCAAGAAATAAAAATCTGATGTGGTCCATTCACATGGTTTTCTTACATCGCTGTACTCTTCTATCTCTTTTGTAATAATCAAGATAAACATTAGCAGCGCTTGTCTTAATTACTTGCTTCCTTGCTAAGGGAATACATTAAGGTAAAACGATAGTCAAATCTTTTAAAAGCTGGTTGCCATTTGCTTGAACCCGTGTTTATGCAGGGCCAGGAGTTTACAACTTTCCGTGTGAAAAGTTTGTGTTTTAAACCTGAAACAAATAACAAGAAATATCTCAGAAATGGTCAATTCCACGAAAAAAACGTATATGACAGAAATTGTGTGTTTTAACGCGATCTACACTTTTTATGTAGTAAGTTTTTGTCTAACTCTTACGGGTTATCAGTTACGCAAAATTCATTCAGAATAAAGGGGTCTTTAGAGGCTATTCCCACAAGACCCAAGATATACATTTTATTTGCCATGTGAATAGCTTTAATATACGGTATTTTAATCAAAATCGTTAGTTCTATTTTTGAGAAAATCAAAATTTTCCATATAAAGGGTATTTTGGGGTGGGGGGATTTTTCTCAAAATCTTTGTGTCGTATCCCCGGAAGATAGTAAACTTAAATGTCAAGTTTGATATTTTACCGACATTTCGTTTTGGGCTATCGTGTTCACAGACACGCGGACACACACACACACGCACCTTTTTCGGGTGTAAAAATCCTTAGCATGGCTTCCTTCGGAAGGGAAGTAAAGCCGTTGGTCCCGTGTCGTAGATTTGCTGAACGTAAAAGAACCTCAAGCCTGATAGAGAGGCCTCTGAGCATAATTAAGCGGTCTTTCACGTCCAGTATAGAATGAGACGCTGAGAACCACAGCAGTTAAAAAGCGTCCATAAATAACACGCCATTTCCATTTCCACTTCCACGGACCTTAAAACGCATATTGCCGGTGAAATCTCAGTATCGAAATGTTGGGTAGAGTGCACTACCCCTCTACAATATGTACACAGTACGTTAGAGAAAGTAAAAATAGATCAAATATCAATATTGGTAGTTATTTTCAGCGTCTTCCAAGGGTATGACACGATGATTTTAAAGTCCCACTAATCCAAATTACCTTTATATGAATTTTTCTCGAAAATTTGGATGTTCTCAAAAATGCCCAACGATTTTTTTAAAATACCATTTTTAAGAAATATTCATGAGCCGTGACAAGCAACGTTTAATGAAGTGAATTTTCTAAGAATAGCCTCTTCATTCTGAATGCATTTCCGAAGTTACTACACAAACATTTTAAATATCTTTAAAGCGCCCACTTTATGTCAATGCATTATTGTGATACCGGCATTATTGCGCTATTAAATAATAATTATATTATAAAGAAACAATGGAGGAAATAAAGAAATAACCACGATACATTTTTCAAATATAAAAATCGAGTAATGTAAAAATACATAATTTATAAAGTTAGTGTAGGCCAGTCTTCAGTGCGACATAATACTAAGAGTGCATAAGTTATAAAACCAGTGGCTAGGTAAGAAGTTGGCAAGAAAATGTCCTCAAAGTCATTGTAATGAAGACAGTTAAATTCCGAGGAACTCCATTAGTATTAGGGCCCAATTCCTGGAAAGTCAATACATTCTAAAAACTAAATGCTGTTGGTAACTCATTCATAAGAATTAGAAACGGGAAAGAACAATTAGGATAATCAAGTCAAAGAGAATGAAGAGTGTGACTCGAATGCTACTATGAAGTGTAAAATTTGGCAACATAGAACGTAGCAATTATAGCAGGCGGAACTTACGATGACAAAAGATCAATCATTGCTAAAATTTAGTGACCTACTTATTCTCTGGAGGCTCTTGACCTTCAAGCTATTGCTGCTACAGTATGCATCGTCCTCTTAGCGGTAATTGCAAAGGGATTAACCGTATTCTCATGAAGGAACTACATTTTTGCTCTAGCGCGAAGTTCTTAATCCTCTGGAGGTTTGAAGATTTAATAATACAGTTTTAATGCCTCGTGCTTTGATTTTGGAATATTTTAACGACATTTCTTCTTAAAACAGTAGGAAACTCGTTCTAAACAGATCAACGATTAGCTTCCATTACACGTTCTCATAAATTTTAGCTGCTGTTGCCCATTCTGCCGCACCACACTCACCATAAAAGAGAAAGATGTCATAGTTGACCATTGGCGCAGCTAGTGGGTAGAAGAAAAATTACATGAATTTTTATGGTATTAAGCACTTCCGAGATATTCCTTGTCATTGGTTGAAGCTTCAAAAAGTTTCCTTTCTCAGATAAGAGGTTTTCTTTCTCCTGTCATTCAAAGAGAGCGGAAGTTCTAAACTGTCACTTAGCCATCAGCTCTTAAGACTTTTTACCAGTTACTTAAACCTACTTATTGACTATTCTCATTTTTGTAAGAATATTTTGTTGAATATACGGAGAAAGTAATATGAATGTAACATAAGATTTTTAAACCTACAAAACGAGCCTATTTTAAGTCTTTAAGGTATAATATACCTGTCTTTAATATATATTTCATACCATTTGGGGATTATTCCACATATTTTGACAGAAAGATTTCATGTTTCACCTATCTGTATTAGCCAACTGTAGTTTGCAAGATAAATCAAGTATTAAGTCTGTGAGAAAGGACCTTAAATTTTCACAGGGGTAATCGCCATGGCACGCACTAATCTTTCTTGGATTTCTTATCAGAATCGTATTTTAACTTTGAAGATGGGGATGAAATATCTTTAACATAATTGCCCCCACTAAGTTTACTATAAAAATAACACTATTTTTAGCCATTCTGTCAAACAGATAGTACAACGATTGACTTCAACTAATGCAATACGACGCACGACTATATTTGTTGGTGTCCCACAGATAATACTTGTGATTTTGGAGAATTAATACAAAGGCTCAAACTTCGTTCCCATAAACATAGAGTCGTGGTCGTGTACCAAGTTATAACTTGATGTCCGCAAGAATTGAAATGTTAGTCGAATTACTTCTTGGCACATTGAGCTGACAGCTACTCAATAATAACTGCATTTTGAGGGGAAGGAAAAATCCCAGAGGAAACCTTACGTGTCATTTTCACTTTTCCCATCGTTTACTGGAGAATACAAGTCTTCAACATTTTCCCCATCATGGAACATCCTGAACACGCCCCTTAAGAGGGAGGAGTGAACATCTGGAGATGTGTGCATTGAAACAACTGCGTTGATGGCGTCAGCAAAAATAATAGCAAACAAGAACAGACGGTAGAGAAACTCGTGTAAATGTAACACATCATAATTTGAACTCTTCTTTTCTTGAATTAATCTAGATAGATGTCGATTGAATATTCCACTGAAATGGAATGTTATCAGCCTACCGCATTAGCTCTCGGTAGATAAAGGCACGGAAATCTGAAGGTTTGTGGTTAAGAATCCGGCTGCGAAATCAAAATGTTATCTGCGGCATATCCATGACCAGTGCTAAGGCTACAACTATTATTAACATTAATAATACTCGAAGCTTCACCAGTTGGCTTTAAGTTGTTAGAGATATAAACAATTCTGCGAGGTTTACATAGACAGACAGGTGTCCTCAATGCTGGACAGTTTTTTGTTGTTGTGTGTTTTTTTGGTGGAGGAGAAACATTTATAGGTGACTCTGCCAAGTATAGCGGCCACGAAACCATGACACTACTCACTGAAAACCCCTCCACCGGTGAGAATCAGGTGTGGAAGCGCAGCAGTACCGCTATTGTACCTGCAGAGTCAAGGAGGGGGCTGTAATGACCAGCTTTATCGGTTCGGGCCAGGTGTAAATAGAGATCTAGGTCGCATACATGGCTGAAGTCCTGATTGCACCCTCGGAAAGTGCGGGTTTATATAAATACCGAGTTTTGTCTTCGGATGGAGACGCTGTAATATCCTGTAAGCCTGCTGCCTTGCAACGAAGGACACGGTAACTATTGCTGATATTAGATTCTTAGTACTAAAGATAACAATTCCTTGTGGTATTCTATTGAATCTGATGTCATATAACATAAACGAAATTACCATTATTGTGAGCCATCAAATGCTTGGCGTTTTTATATAACATTTGTTTTAATGATTGCTCATGGTTTATGTTCTCCAAAATCTCGTACAGAACTCCAAAATACATACATTTACGTATAGAAAATGTTTAACTGAAAAACCTAAAGCAAGAATGAAGCTCAATTTCGGTTTGTGAGTATATGGTTCTTGCTGGTATTGTTGGGCGTCGGTTTCGTTTATTCTATGGCCTTTTGTCTGTCAGCATCCTACTGTCTTTTTGAGTACTAACTCACTGTCGCTGAATAACAATTATCAAGATTTAGGTTACAGTAGTTCATATCACAAAAATAAGAAAATGCTAGTTTGTTTCTAAGTGTATATCAGTTGGTAAATCATTAATTTAATTTAATGCCTTCTCTGTACAACATGATTTATTGTTATATCGCTTTATGTTTCTGTGCTGTGTGTACTTGTCATTACTGTTTATAAGTGTAGTTTTTATTATTATTCATATCGTTGCTATTTATTTTAAATTCTGAACATTTACACAACAAATCTGCATACATTACATATACGTCACTGTTTTCATATTTGTCATGCTATTATATGTTAGTTGCGTTCCATACTTACTTTTTTACTACATATACTTCATTATTTATATATTTTATCATGTAATTTAACATCTGTGTTTGTATTGTGTTTAATGTTTATATGATACAAAACATATATATTATGTGCAATATATACGCTGCCATAACTGCAGCAATCATCTGTAGCAGCATACTGGATTCAAGTAAGAATAAATAAATACAAAGAAAAAAAAATGATTCATTAGTGCTTATGCTTTGTGGACAGAAACCCCCCCAAAAAAGAAGAAAAAACTGACTTATATCTGGCGAGCAATCGTTGGCGAGACCGGTTTCGCAGTTTTCAGCCTGGCGGCAAGGCTGCTTACAGTGTCGGCGGTGCAACATCAGGAAGTAAGCATCGACTATACTACTGTTTCGCATACGTTGTTTCTAACTCAACTAGCACAGACTTAAAAGCGTAAGATCTTCAGGTATATCGAGCAAGGAAATGTTAGAGCTGCCTGTCTTTGTTATTCCGAAGTTGTCTTCGTGCATTTCCCTCTAAAATTGTAGTAATTTCACGACGAAAGTTATTCATAAATTCATCTAAAGTGAATTTATTATATCAATTTTTCCTTTCACGGCCTTCAGAAATAAAAACCGTAGGCGGTTAAATGAGAGGAACGATAGAGCATTAAAATATAAAGTTTGCAAAATAAAAACAAAAATTTTAGATAAATTTAAATTTTCATTCTTCAAGAAATCTAGTTTGCTCCGTAGTCTAGCCTGAGATTGCCAAGATCGGGTTCATACCCGGCGGAGGTTGATTAATTTTTTCGGGCGTAAAAATCCTTAGCATGTAGCGTTGTGGCTGAGTAGTTAGACCGCTCCACTCTCACCTATGGGGTTCGATCCCAAGAGCCCGCATGTGGGATTTGTAGTGGACGAAGAGACGTCTGGACGGGTATTCTCTTGGTCTTCCGGTTTCCCCCGCCAATCATTCCACCAATTGTTCCTTTCCTATCATTCATGTCACTTGCATTCATATCATCCACTTCCTTACGCTCATGCCTAGCCTCCGGCCGACTAATCATACGTAGTTTCCTGTCGTTGGCTCCCCGACAGGCTTGACCCCTAGGCATCCGCTTGTAAGTCCTAGGAGGTATCAGTCATAAATAGGGAGGGTAAGCCGACTATGGAAAGAAAGTAAAACTGGTGGTTCCGTGTCGTATATTTATTGCATGTAAAAGAGCTTTAAGCCTAAAAAAGCCCTGTGAACAAAATGAATCTGTATTTCACGCCTAATATAGAATTGGACGCTACGAACCACAAAAGAGCGTCCATAAATACAATTCAATAATTTAATCTTAATGTTTCTCAAGAAACTGCTGCCATTTCTGAGGAAACTACACACGGTAATGGGAAATTTCAAAAGTATGCGCTAGAAATGCTTGAGTAACGAAGGGATATCTATGAGAAATTTCCTTTCGCTTTTAAGTGTTTATGTTATGTGGTAAGAAATAACTTGAGCGATAAACCGTAGTGAGTTTACCCGGACTTCCCGTCACCCAACCGCCAATACAGTAACCCGAACTTCGCCAAACCGGTTTCGTAAAGGACTGTTTACCCCGTTCTAACTGCCGATAGGAGTGAAGGTTTAGAGAATACATTGGGAAACCTGTCTTTCATAATCTTTTCAATCAACAGTATATCCGCTCGATGCTTGACCTTACAACACGACAATTTTTAGACAAAGTAGTTTTCATATCGAGCGATCTGACACCCCGGTAACGTGTGCAAATTGCATTTGAGAGCTCGGATCACACAGAACTTGGGTTTTCTCGTGGTTCCGTCTTGTCCTTTAGACGAATGCTTATTTTCCATGACTTCTTTTCCTTTATTAATTTTCATGTAATTTCCCTGTAATTTTTAGGCGTGTATATCTCCGAGTTCCCAGTGTGTGGCAGTGTTAGCAGGTGGCGCGCGGATGGATGAGTTATATGCAGACGGTTCTTGCCGTTGGGGTCGCTCTCCTCGCGGAAACGGTTGGTTTCCCAACACACTGAAAGCGTGGTATTAACAGTTGAGTGGGGCTCCTGGCGCCGAGATGAAGAACTAACAGCTAAACAATTGGAGACAGGCGTGACTCAATAGCCTATCTTCACCCGCCTGTGGTCACCTGGAGGTTGTTGACACACAATAGGTCTATATAGGTCGCGGTGTGTGAGGTGTTCCCCACCGTTGTCTAGCCTTTTCTTTTTTACTTTCCCTATACGCACAATATACATAGTGTATAGAGAAGGTATTGCACTCCACCCAAAAATTCGATACCGAGATTTCACCGGAAATATATGTTTTAGGGTCCCCTTTATCTAAAAAAGCATTTTCGGAAAAAGGTCCGAGTGTCTGTGAACACGATAACTCAAAAACGAAAAGTCTGTCAAATACCAAACTTGGTATTTAAGTTTAGTATCTTCCAGGGATGCGACACGAAGATTTTGAGAAAAATGCCCCCACCCACAACCACCTTTAAATGAATTTTTTTCGTAAATTATGATTTTCTTAAAAATGGCTCTAACGATTTTGATTAAAATTTCGTGTATGAAAGATATTTACCTGAAAAATAAAATGTATATCTTGAATTTTCTGGGAATAGCCTTTAAAGAGTAATTTATTTTGGATGAATTTTACGGAATTTTGAACAACTGCTAAACCGTAAGAGATGGACAAAAACTTACTGCACGAAAAATTTAGAACACGTTAAAACACATAATTTATGTTATATACATTTTTTTCGTGGTGCTCATCGTTCTTTAGACATTCCTTGTTTTTGGTTTCTGCTTTGAAAAACTGATACTTTTCTCATACAGGAATTTGTCAACTGCTGTCCATACAAACAAAGAAACTTCAGTGACATAGCAACCAGCTTTTGACTATCACTCTAACCTATGGTACTCCGTTATTTCCCTTCTACTTACAAGGAAGGAAGTAATAAGTCTATTTCTGCTAATTGTTTCTGATTAGCATGAAGTAAATAGTAGTGTAAGCTCTTTAAGAATAATTTGTTGCAGAGATGTAGAGAAAGTCATGTGAATGGTACACATCAGATTTTTGGTTTCTTTTTAAATGTTCTCATAATTATATGCTTGAAACTGTAATTAAGTAAATACATCTTCAGAAACACTTTGAAACCGTTCTGAAAATAGGGCATATAAACAATTCGGAAAATGCCCATTGGTGTGAAAACCTCGGACAAAATTTGGAAACGGTTAGTCGTTGTAAAATCGTGGAAAATTATTGAAAATATCTTTTTCCCAATATTTTCAAAAGATATTATGAAATAAATTATTAGTTTTTATGCAGCTTAGCGCTCTTTAACCTGGTTGGCCTTATCGGATGATGAATGAAATCGGTGCAATGATACTCAAATGATCTGGGGATCCATGGAGCTTAAAGTTACTCGACGTTCGTCTTCTCAGGATAAGGGATAATCCCAAAAAAATCATATCCGGGTAACTCACCCTAAGCGAGTTTCGAATGCAACCTGTTGAATATAAGGCAGACACGCTACCTCCACACTACCCAGGCGGGCTTAAAAAATTATCACTACTAAAGAGCACCAAAATATCATACCGTATATTAATTTTGGATGAAAATTGAATATGAATATTTGGGGTTCATTAACTTCTAATGCATGGTGTTATTCGACATGCCAGAGTAGGTGTGTAAAACAAAATTCAGTTACTATACATCCAGTAATGTTTCAGGTCCTATAGGGACATCAGAGGAACTGGAAGACCCTGGCTGCACTAGCATCGTGGAGGGGCGGATTAGAGAACAAAATACTACCTCCCCTAACGCCAAGTCGACTATCGCGCTTGTTGCCTAAGCAAATAAGCAGAGTAGATTGATAACTGCATGCCTTTAAACTTGAAATACTTGAAATCTCTCTGTATTACAGGAATGAGATTGGATAGATTTTGCGCTCTTGCCTCAGTAGCTGAGCTCTGGTTTGAGTCCCGGCCGGGTCTCTAGATTTTTAAGACTGATTCAATTCTGAAGAGGTAGATTCAGACTAGGAAGTTTAACACCAATATTTGAAATTTGGATTTAGAATTTTCATGCTGCTGCTCTAATAAAATGAGCTACCATGACAACATATTGGCAAGACATTCAATTCACCAACTGGGACCCTTTATCTGGTAAATCACTCAAATTCAATTTGAGGTATAACATCACTTTCATGCAAGGAAAACTTAATATCCTTAAGGTCGCTGGTTTAAACCCGGCGCAGGGCAATGGATTTTCTGGGTGGGGGGGTTAAAATCCTTAGCATGTCTTCCTCCAAAGGAGAAGTAAATGAGTTGGTCCCGGGTCGTAGATTTGTGACATGTTAAAGACCCTCAAGCCTGCTAAATAGGCCTCTGAGAAACATTAAGCAATCTTTCGTCCCAGTATAGGAAAGGGTGCTGAAAACTATAGCAGTTAAAGATCTTCCATAAATAACACTCAATTTCATTTCCAATACCTGTGGTTCAAATCCGGGGAGCACTGAAGTTTTCATTACGATTGTACTCTCAAAGACATTAAAAATAAGCCTGGAAATACTTATCGTAAGACAGGGTCCTTTAGGTGACTCCACCCATGTCTTCCACCTGTTTGCTTTACTCTTTAAAAGGGTATTGGACAGGCTAGTTACCAAACGGAAGGAGATGAACATGAGACGTAACTTGCGACAAATTAAGTTCTGAGTTACGAATTGATGATCCCTGAACTTTCTGGTAGGACAATACTCTACCCCTCTTACCGGGTGATACAAAAATAGGACAACATTTTCTCTGCGTTACATGCTGAAGTTTTAATGCCAAAGCAATTCGCGCACGTGGTCTACTAAATTAATGCTCTGCTTATACAAGCCAACCTGTTCTGAGGGAGCGTCGAGCAGGATTAAGGAGTGGATTGTCCATTCGGTTTTGGCTTTTCTTACTCGCGTGGCATGTTGAATGGCATCAATGAAAATCGTGCTAAGACCCGAGTCCCCGTCAAACGTTCACATTTTCAGCAACGTCACAGCGCCAGGCGTATTTTTACTTTCTCTAAACGCACTATATACATAGTACATAGAGAAGGTATTGTATGCCATCCAAAACTTCAATACCGAGATATCACTGGAAATACATGCTTTAAGGTCCCCTGAGTCCGAAAGAAGCATTTATAGAAAAAAGGTCCGTGTGTGGCTCTGGACAGCATAGCTCAAAAACGAAAAGTCAATTATTACTTTCTCTAGCCCGTATATACAGTGCACGTAATGGCTAAAGAAGGTATTGCATTCTACCTAAAAGTTCGATACTAGATTTCACCGGAAATATACATTTAGAGCCACCTGAGTCCGAAAAAAAGCATTTTTAGAAAAAGATCCATGCGTATCTGTTGACAGCATAGCTCAAAAATGAAAAGTCGTTTTAATACCAAACTTGATATTTAAGTTCAGTATCTTCAAGGATACGACACAAAACTTTTCAAGAAAATCCACTCACCCCCCCGACTACCTTTATATGGAGCATTTTTTTGAAAATTTTGATTTTCTCAAACATAGCTAACGATTTTGATCAAAATACCGTATATACAAATATTTACATCACAAACAAAATGTACCTTTTTAGTTTTCGGGGAATAACAGCTGAAGATTCCTTTATTCTGGTTGATTTTTGCAGAATTTTACATAGCGGTTAAACCGTAAGAGATAGGCAAAAACTTACTACAAAAACTGTAGAGCTTGTTAAAACACACAATTTATGTCATATGTTTATCTTGTAGAGTTGACCGTTTCCGAGATGTTCATTGTTACTGGCTTCAGTTTTAAACTAGTTAACTTTTCTTGAACGGGACCATGCAAATCGATCCGAAGCTCAATTGTTTAACATAGCGAACAGATTTTAAAAGAGACTATTGCTGTAGTCTAACGTAATCCGTTATTTCCCTTCTACTTACAAGGAAGCAAGCAACAAGACCCTTTCTGCTAGTATTTATCTAGATTAGCATGACTTTGTAAGAACATTTTTTTTTTTTTTTTGTGGAACGGTTTGATGGAACACATCAGATTATTCTTTCTCTACACGTACTATGCACATACTGTATACAGAAGGTATTGTATTGCACCCAAAAATTCGATAGCGATGTTTGATCGCAAATACATGTTTTGAGACCTCCTGAATAAAAAAAACAATTTTTAGAAAAATGTCCGTCTGTGTGTGTGTATGTATGTCTGTCTGCCCGTCTGTATGTGTGTGTCTGTGGACAGCATAGCTCAAAAACGTAAAGACCGTTTAATACCAAACTTGGCTTTAAGCTTGATATCTTCCAAGAATGCGACACAAAGATTTTCAAGGAAATCCCCCCGCCCCCAACTATGCTTTACAAGGAACATTTTCCGAAAATTTTGATTTTCTAAAAAATAGCTCTAACAATACTGATTAAAATGTGCATGTTTAAGATTTTTTATGACAAACGAAATGTATCTTTCGGATTTTCTGACAATAGCCTCTGAAAACCTCTTTATTCTGGATGACTTGTATAACTGGCAAACCATAAAATGTAGATCTCATTAAAACACAGAATTTATGTCATATGCTTTTTTATTCGTAGACTTGACCGTTTTCGAGACATTCCGGATTATTAGTTTCAATTTTAGCCACTTAAACTTTTCTCAAACGGGAACACATCTTTGTTCTCGTTTCTCGTCTGTTTACTCCTGGAAAGCAAAGTGATTGGAATTTCAATTGCTTCACATAGCGACCGGCTTTTAAAGGATGAGACTGTCGCTTTAGCCTGTGCATTTTTTATTTCCCTTCTACTTACAAGGAGGTAAATGCTTATATTTATCTTGATTAGCATGATACAGAAAGCAGATTAATCTTTTGAATGGCAGGTTTGTTTGCCGAACAGCTAGAGGACATCATGTGAATGGAACACACCAGATTTTTCCCCTTCTACTTACATAGAAACAAGTAATAAGGAAAATTTCTGCTAAAGTTTATCTCGATTAGCATGATGTTGACAGAATAATAAGCTTTTTGACAATATTATTTTACAGAGATGAAGAGGAAGTCATTTTACTGTATCACATCAGATTTTTACTTTCTCTACACGTACTATGTACATAGTCTATAGAGAAGGTAT
The DNA here is from genome assembly GCA_030762935.1 of Hymenopus coronatus. Classification (NCBI taxonomy): domain Eukaryota; kingdom Metazoa; phylum Arthropoda; class Insecta; order Mantodea; family Hymenopodidae; genus Hymenopus; species Hymenopus coronatus. Next base: position 27,559,676 of record CM060899.1, on the reverse strand, counting down.
TGTAATCCATCCAAAAATTCGATACCGAGATTTACCGGAAATACATATTTTGAGACTCTCTGAATCCAATAAAAGCATTTTTAGAAAAAAATGTCAGTGTGTGTGTGTGTGTGTGGGGGGGGGGGGGGTAGCATAGCTCAAAAACGGAAAGTAAACCAAACTTGTATTTATTTTTGGTATCTTCCAAGGATGCGACACGATGATTTTCAAGAAAATCCCTCCACCCTCAACCATTTACATGGAACATTTTTCGAAAATTTTGATTTTCTTAAAAATGACTAATGATTTTGATTAAAATATAGTATATTAAAGCTATTTACCTGACAAATAAAATGTATATTTTGAATTTTCCGGAATAGCCTCTGAAGACTACTTTATTCTGGATCAATTTTATGGAATTTTACATAACTGCTAAACCGTAAGGAATGGACAGAAACGTTCCACATAAAAAATTGTAGAGCACGTTAAAACACACAATTTATCTTAAATAACTTTTTTCGTGGAGTTGATCGTTTTTTTTAAGGTATTCCTTGATTTTGGCTTCAACTTTGAAAAACATACTTTTCTCATACAAAATTTTGTCAATTCCTGTCCATACAAACAAAGGAACTTCAGTCACATAGCAACCAGCTTTTGACTGTCACTTTAACCTATGGTACTCCCTTATTTCGCTTCTACTTGCAAGGAAGCAAGTAATAAGACTATTTCTGCTAATTTTTTCTCAATTAGCAGGAAGTAAATATAATGTGAATAGAACGCATCAGATCTTTTTATTGTCTTTGAGTGTACTGTCCAATTAAACCCACACTTATGAAAGAAACATTAATTTTCAATGATTAAATACTTTAACTTACATTTTATCATTGTACCAGAATAAAATATCACGTCCTCACCTTAACAGCCTGTTCATCATCTTTCCCGCCGAAATGATAAGGTAGCTGAGGTCTGTTTTTCCCAGAGTGAAATGTAAACGTGTCATCTGTTCTATGTAAAAAGCAGGTTTCCAAAACTTCTTAGAATCGTCTTCCTCCAGAGGATGGTCTGCTCTGGCGTCTGTAGTAGTATTAGGGATAATAAGGCGGCTCTCTATCCAGGAATTGCTCGCCACAACATCCAGCATTATCTCCTGTAAAACATGGAGCAATATTCACACAAATAAGTATCGGCCAGGAAGACGTGTGGGTATATGTACTGGCGTCAAACTATTAAATTTATTGCACAAATACTTACTGCATAGATCGCTGATCATAAGTGTAAATGATCAGTGTTGACATAAATAAAATCAAATTCGATGTTGATGGAGTCATAGAAAATTACGTACATAGACATTGATAAAGGCCTATGGTCAGATAGATACATAAATGGATAGGTAGATAAATAGGCAGACAGAGATGGATGGATGGATGGATGGATGGATGGATGGATGGATGGATGGACGGGCCTACCGATAGGCAGATCTATATGGTGTTTCAAAACGACACCAAACGAAGATGTGGACCTTGTTGGTCATACCGTACGTGATATAATTTTCAGCTCTAAATTCGGCACTCACAAAAAACTGCCATAAAATCACCAAGGATTAGGCAGTGATACATAACCAAATGGCATGTGCCTGGCCCACTCCCAGAGAGGTGCCGGTTGGTAACGAAGGTCCCAATCACTTGGTGTAAGCGTGGTTTGATAGACAAACCGGCACGGCGCAAGTCACCTTAGTAATGGAAAACGTAGCATGTGGGTGTGGCGTATGACAATCGTTGTTCCTTTGCTGCTTAATCCCAAATGTGTGCGATGTTTAAACACATGGAACTTTAAATAGAAGAGTTTGAAAGTTGCGACATCAAGTTTCGGACAAGTCAAAGTGTAAGCTAATCGACTGCTATCTTCGTTTGGTGTCGTTTTGAAACGGTCTGTATATATGCGTAGATTGGTACATAGATACTAGTTAGGTAAGATAGATACCTAGGTAGATAGCTAAATAGAGGAGAGGAATAAGTATGTCCTAATGTAAGATATATGCATTTTAAAATACCAGATAAAATCAATAAACCAATAAAATACAAGATTATTCTTTTATCTACTTCGTGCTAATCGAGATAAACATTAGCAGAATGGGTCTTATTGTTTGCTTCCTTGTAATTAGAAGGGAAATAAGGACGTTCACTAAGTTAAAGCGATGGTCAAACCTTTTAAAAAGCCGGTCACTCTATGATACAATTGAAGCTCGGTTTGCTTTGCATGGCCAGCAGTAAAACAAAAGAAAGACGAAACGAGCGGTGGCGAAAGGAGTTAACGTAGTTTGAAATTGAAACCAATAAGAGGTAATATCTCTGAAACGGCCAACTCTATAATGGAAAAAAATAGCAGTCATATAAATTGTGTGTTTTCACATGATCTACATTTTTTGTGTAGTAAGTTTTCGTCCATTTCTAACGTTTTAACAGTTACGCCAAATTGATTCCGAATGAACAGGTCTTCAGAGTCTAATTCCAAAAAGTTCAAGATATTTATTTAGTTTGTCGTACAAATATCTTAAACATATGATATTTTACTCAAACTCTTTAGAAAATTATATATTTGGAAAAGTGTTTCATATAAACGGTAGTTTGGGCGCATACACTTCAAAATTTGGTGCAAAAATTTCAGTCACATATATTACATATTTTCTGAGATAACGGCTTATGAATTTACCAGTTTTAAATTTGGCGAAATGGACTTTGAATTTTCCTCTAAGGAAAGAAACTTAAAAATAACAGAAAGACGTATCAATTGCTTTCCATCCTAAATTTCTATAAAAGTTACATGATTAGAATCACAAAAGAAGTGTTATGGAATGAATAAGTCGGATATTTTCCAATCTCATACTTTTATCTACAAATTATTGTTACAAAAGTTTTCTTTGCCCACATAGTGTTTGAGAAAATCAGAATTGTCAAACAGTTTTCCATGTAAAGGGTAGCTGGATTTGGAATTTCCTTTAACATGTTCTGTGATATTTAACGGTATTTTCGTTTTTGAGTTTTGCTGTCCACACACACATACACACACATAGACACGACAAATATAAACGGACCTCTTTCAAAAACATATTTTAAATACAGTGGACTTGAAAATATATTATATATATTTTAGACGAAATCTCCACATGAAGTGGGGGGAATACAATACCTGCTCTATCTACTATATGCATCGTACGTGCGCGGTAGTAAAATTGTGGATGGTGTTTTCTTTTCCTTGCTGGGAGGATTATTCTAGAAGAGGCATTCATGTGTTGTATTGTTGTTGTTTGCCTTACAAACGGATCGCAAGGTATAAATAAATAATGGATTTTCAAATATACGAGTGAGATATAACCTATTTCTTTTTTATACTCCGAGTAAATGCCCAGAATATGGAGAAATCGGCTTAAGTTATTTTTTAACAATCTATTAGCATTGACTTGCTTCTTATTAAAGTTTCTGTTATTGTTACTAGCGAAATTGTTTTTCTACTGCTATCGTTACACGATCCTTGATTTCCTTTGTTCCTGTAGTGACTTCTTATTTATTGTTTAGGGGTGTAACTGTTTTAAAAATATGATGCGTTCCATTCGCATGACTTTCTCATCGAACAACCACCGTATTCACCTGATCTGGCTGCTGCTGATTTCTTTCTCTTTCCAAACCCAAGTTGCCACTTCGAGCCACCGTTTTCAATCGATAGAAGACATAAAAGGAAAATTCGCGGCTACAATTGACATCGATTCGTAAAAGTGCCTAAAAAAATGTTTTGATGTTTGGATTGTTCTTTGGCATAAATGTATAATTTCAGAAGGGGCCTACTTTGAAGGCGATAAAATAAAATTGGATGAATAATTCATTTTTTGTGTTTTATTGGCAAATTCCCGAAACCTTCTTGACACAGTAGTATAGTAACTTTTCCTGTATCTCTTACGGTTTACCAGTTGTACAAATATCGTCTACAGAAACTATTCCCAGAAAATTTTATTTGTCATAAATACCTTTAATATATGACATATAATCAAAATTATTAGAGCAATTTTTGAGAAAAACAATATTTTCAAAAGTTTTGCATGTACGTAAAGGATAGTTTGGAGTTGGAAGATTTTCTTGAAAATCTTCGATTGGCATCCTAGGAAGATTCTAAACTTAAATACCAAATTTGGTATTTAACGGTCTTTTCGTGATTGAGCAATGCTGTCCTCACACACATATATTCACACACAAAATGAACTTCTTTTAAAAATGCTTGTTTTTGTAGCCTCAGAGACCTGAAATTTATACGTTTCCGGTGAAATCTCAACATCGAATTCGTTGGTGGAATACAATACCTTCTCTGCCCGTCATATGCATGATACATGTAAAGAAAGTAAGAACCGAAAGGCATTTCATCTGGGACTGGCATTTGAAGGGTTACTGGGCGAATGCTGGGGTTGATGATGATGATGATGATGATGATGATGATGATGATTTGTGTTTAAGAGTGCTCAACGATAAAGGTTATGAGCGCCCTCAGAAATTGAAATCTCAGCTAAAACCAGAAATACCTTCAAAAGAAATCAATAAAAACCCCGCAAGGAACCAGCAATAAAAACACTATTAAAATAATCGGAAAATAAAAAGACAGCTAAAGTGACATATATAACCTGAACAAATAAAAAAATGGAGAGAAAAGGGTGTCAATATGATTAAAATGGAGTCAAAAGTCATAAAAGTATTAAAAGTCTCACATATCACTCCATTGTCTGCCGATAAAATCTATAAAATCAAAATAAAACTAGATTCTTAAGGCATATGTCACTTAGGATAACATTTTAAAAACCTTATTCACCGCTCCGGAATCATCGACCTGGAACTCCGAAATCCTGACCGGCAATTGCAGAGTGGCTCAGTGGTGCTAGATGAGCACATTCTACCAAGACATGGCGGACAGAAAGTGCCTCTCCGCAGAGCGGACGGATAGTTGCAGGCTCCTGCTTAAATAAGTGGCTATGAGTAAAAGTACAACGGCCAATGTGTAGTCGAACTAAAGTAAGCTCCTCACGACGAGAGGAAGCCATCCAGGGTATAGGGAGGTCCTTCACCTCCCTAAGTTTGTTGCCGTGGAGAGCGGACCACTTTCCATGCCAGCACGAAACAACCACTCTTCGCAGTCTTCTGCTGTGACACAGGTGATAGTAACACTGGGCGCAGTAGTTAACTTCTTGCCGCCAAATCCGCTAGTTCATTCCCCTGCAAGCCAACGTGTCCAGGAATCCTTGCGCACTCCACATTTGCACCCGAAGCATGCAACATGTGGAGGATGTCCTAAATGCGTTGTAGTAGAGGATGGAAGTGCACTAAGCGAATCACTCAGAATATACAGAAGGGCTTGATAGATAGCAAACAGCTCTGCAGAATAACTCAATGTGTTACTCGGCACTCAAAAGTAAATGCTTCGGTCGGAGTGACAAAGGCACATCCAACACCAACGGTGCACTTACTGCCATCGGCATTTATATAAATGCGGCCACTGTATTCTGATAAACATTCCGAGAAACAAGAACGGATACTACACAAGGGCATAGCAGATTTCGTGAAAGCCGCCATTCCGAGATCCACATGAGAGGAAGCACGTAACCAAGATGAGTGAACCCTCTCCCCCCTCGGAAACATGTAAGGCATTGCAAGAACGTGCGTTTGAAGCAGCTCCCGGAAGCGAAATCCCGCAGGTCTTGGACTACGAAACAGGTGTCTATATCGGTCGTCCAATGTAGTATCAAAAAATCTTATGTGTTCCATTCACATGACTTTCTCTACGTCTCTGCAACAACTTATTGTTCTATTTACTTTATGCTAATTCAGAACAATTAGCAGAAATAGTCTTATTACTTGCTTCCTTGTAAGTAGAACAGAAATAAGGGAGAACCTTAAGTTAAAGTGATAGTCAAAAGCTGGTTGCTACGTGACTGAAGTTCCTTTGTTTGTATCTACAGGAGTTGACAAATTCCTGTATTAGAAAAGTGTAAATTTTTTAAAGCTGAACCCAATAACAAGGAATATCTAAAAAAAAAAAAAAATCGTATATAACATAAATTGTGTGTTTTAGCGCGCCCTACATTTTTGAGTGGTAAGTTTTTGTCCATTTCTTACGGTTTACCAGTTAAGCAAAATCCAACAAAATTCATTCAGAATAAAGAGATCTTTAGAGGCTATTCTCAGAAAATTCAAGATATACTTTTTATTTGGCATGTAAATAGCTTAAATATAAGAGATTTTAATTAAAATCGTTAGATATTTTTGAGAAAATAACAATTTTCGAAATTTGTTCTATGTAAAGCATAGTTTGGGGGGGAATTTTTCTCAAAATCTTCGTGCTGCATCCCTGGAATATACTGAACTTAAATACCAAGTTTAGTATTTTATCCACTTTTCGTTTTTGAGTTATCGTGTTCACGGACACGCGGATACACACACACGGACCTTTTTCTGAATTTTTTTTTTGATACAGGGGACCCTAAAACATTTATTTCCGGTGAAATCTCGGTATTGAATTTATGGGTGGAATGCCATACCTTCTCTATACACTATGTACATTACGTGTAGAGAAAGTAAAAATGGGGTAAACGATGGATGTGCAGGTAGGCACTTGACGTTACAGCCATAGTTAGAGAGCAGGGCATCCCGTCGACATCGCACAGGGGGTTCTGATGATTCGGCGTAGATGCTAACAACTGCGCTGGTTGGAAAATCTGCAGCAGTCACACGGATGTCCTGATTATGGACAGTGTCTAACCTTCTTAGCACAGATGGACGTGCTCAAGAGTAAACATAGTCTAAGTTGGATCGGACCAGCGCACGATAAAGACGCAGCAACAATGTCCGATCCGCTCCCCAAAATTTTCCACTTAGTATCCTAAAAGTGTAAGAGAACGGTCACATCTCGCTTTCAGCTGTGCTATATGTGATGACCAGCAAAGTTTGATCGAAACACCAACCCAAGGAATCCTGCCTGATCTGCGTACGAAAGTAAACCTGGCCCGAGTCGGAGAGTAGGTGCCATTTGCCACCTACGGCGCCACAAGTTAACACAGAATGACTTCTCAGTTCAAGGGCGAAAGCCAGAATGCTGGGGAGGTTCTTATTCCTCCGAAATTCCTGTCCCCTCATTTAATCCAACCCGTCTCGTTCAAGGCTGTAAGTGCCAACGTCCTTCCGTGGTGATCAACGTGTTTTGGAAAATTCTCGCTACGGAATGGCGTTGGAGTCGTCTGTATTTTAATCAAAATGTTTAGTTTTTTATACATTATAACATTTCGGAAAATGCTCTATGTAAAGGGTAGCTTAGAGCGAATTATTTACTTGAAAACCTTCGTGTCGCATGCTCAAAAGATACTAAAATTAAATATAAAATTTATTATTTAACAAACGAGAATCTCAGTGGCCGACCCAGCACCGCACCCACAGATTTGAATACAGCTCGCGTGGAGGAGGTAATTCGAGACTTCAGGAGGATCACATTACTATATATGGCGGTAGAACTGAGAGAGTATTCATCACATTATTCACCGGAAAGTTTGTTCCCAATGGGTTACACGAAATGTGTCCAAGTATCACAAGGAGATGCCCATGGGGACACGTCTGAAGCTTTTGCAACGATTCTCCACGGAAGGAAACAGTTTTCCTCCCCGCATTATTACGGGTGACGAAACATGGATCCACCACTATACTCCCAGCATTAAGCGGTCGTCAGTGAGGTTGAAACACCCCTCTTCTCCAAAGGCAAGAGGGAAAAAAATAAGGTGGCGCCATTTGCCGAGAAGGTGATGGCCGCAGTGTTTTGGAACAGCGTCGATGTCATATTCGTGATATTTTTGGAAAGATGCCACACAGTGACAGCTGACAGATACTGAAAAACCATGTCACGATTGCGCGAAGTAGTCGGGAGGAAACGGCCAGAACTTCTCACCAAAGGTGTCATCTTTCTTCACGACAATGCGCGTCCTCACACAACCCAGAAAACCATCATGCTATTGATGCAGTTTAGCTGGGATATCATTGACCACCCTCCCTACAGCCCGGATGTCGTTCCAAGCGACTTTCACCTTTCTCCTCACTTGAAGGAACACCCAGGAGGTCGACGGTTCTCCTTAGATGAAGTGCAACACACAACGTGGCTGAATACGCCAGATCAGAATTTTTTCAAGCTTATCCCACGAAGCGACAAGAGCCTCAACCGATAAGGAGACTTTGAGAAAAAATAACCCAATGTATGTGTTATCAAACTTATGTATTGGTTTTACGAAATAAAATATACTCGTTTCACTGCAGGATTTATAACTTTAGTTTCTGATCATCCCCCGGATATTGTAAAGAGTAAGGCCAGTATAGCCGTCATTGCAGTGTGAGTAAAATTGGGCCAAAGGCAGAGTAAAATTGGGCCAAAGGCAGAGTAAAATTTTCTTGACGAGGAAGTTAATGGGGGTCTATCGCTGGCAGTTAAATTCCCCTGAAATAGTCACGGGAATTTGCTTTAGGAAAGCTTGAAGTTTTCTGTCATTTCCAGTGTCAATTTTCTATGTTCATTTAGTTAGTAGATTTCTAATTTGTTAATGTTCTTTAAAGTCTTTTGGCATTTCATTAATTTGGATGCGAGTTAAGATTTGTGCAAATACCAGCCACCTATTGTACAGGTTGTCCACAAAACAAGTAACTATTTCGTGATCGAGATAACTTGCAGGTTGATTATATGTTGACTATTCCTGAACGTATTGTCGTTTCACAGGCTGTCTACAGGGTGCCATGCGATGAGCTACGAAGACGTTTTCAACGGAAACTTAGAAAATATGGACCAACAAATAAAATCAAATGGAAACTGCTAAATAAGTTTCAACGAATCACTTTTGCTGAAGACAACCTAGCCACAAGCGCTGCAGACACTGACGTAGTACAGGAGTCAATTCAACGGAGCCCTAAACCTGTACGTTGTCTTTCATGTCAATTGCAAATTCCGAAATCATCGGTGTTCAAAATGCTGAAATTCACCTTGAAGAAGTGTGCATATCATTTGCAAGTGTTACACCAACTCCATGACGGAATTTGCAATTGACGTGAAAGGCTCTGTTCAGTTGACACCCGTATTGCGTCAGTGTCAGCTGCGCTAGTGGCAGGTCGACCTGCTTGAGACCCGAGCAACACTGCTTATTCGTTGAAACTTATTTAGCAGTTTCCTTATGATTTTATTCGTTGGTCTATTCTTTCTAAATTTCCGTTGAAACCACATTCGCAGCTCATCCCTCGGAATATCCTGTAGACGTCGCGTGACAACGGCAATACATTCAGGAATAGTCAATATGTGATCAACCTGTAAGAACATAACATTCGTTAGTTACTTATTTTATGAACACCCTGTATTGTTATTCTCTATACATATTTTATTACTTATTTCTTCAGATTTACTTGTAATATTTACAAGTTATCAATGTTCTTAAAGTTTTACATTTTTGTGGATTTATATTATTCTCAAGGCAATTCATGCTATACTGTTGGCTCATATTTCGAAATATAAAACAAGTTTTAAGGTACTCAAATATATTACGCATTAGCACTAGTGATAATACATTTTTGAAGTTTAGTATTTATTTGTTTAGTCATTAGGTACATTAGTACAATAGACATGGCCAAAATAATATATACAAGTAAGAGTCAGTCATATAACAATTCTAGTATTAAAAAATTCATCCAAATTATTAAAATGCATTGTCCATCAACCATTTTTTTTACTTTAGCCTTAAACTGTATTACATTTAGAACTCTCGTGTGGTCAGGAAGCTTATTATAGGCTATAATGCTGGTTATCAAATAAATATAACTTTGTTTAGTCTAGTGTATGGAACATGCAATTTATCAATATTTCTAGTATTTAATGTGTACTTGTCTGTTCAGCTTAAATTGATTTAAATTCTTGTGCACATATAATAATAATTGTAATATATAGCAATTGTACACTGTTAAAAATGTCTGTTGCTTAAAAAGTGGTCTACAAGGAGCATTGTAAGAAGTATGACATAAAATTCTAATGGCTTTCTTTTGTAGAAGTTGAATATCATTCAATTTAGAACAGTTCCCATATGCTAACAGTCCATAGCTAAAAACACTTTCAAACAAGGCAAGATATATTTGCTTTAAATAACTACAAGGTACTTTGTTGTAAATGGTTCTCAGTAAATACACAACTTTAGATAACTTTTTACAGATCATTTCAACATGTGAATTCCAGGTTAATTCTGTATCTAAAACCATTCCTAAAAGTTTTACATTAGTGTATTCAGCATCATTTGAGCTTTGTCTAAGGCTAAAAATAATGTTTTGCATTTTGTCACAGTTAGTGGAAAAACCATTGTTAGAGAACCATTTAGTAGCACTCTGAATTATGTCATAACATACATTATTTAAAACAGAAAAATCATTATGTGTAAAAATAAAAGTGGAATCATCAGCTTATAGAATCGTCTTAGCAGGTATATTACATGGCAGGTCATTTATCATTATAAGAAATAGAAATGGTCCTAAGATAGTTCCTTGTAGTACTCCAAAATCAACGTAGTCACTTCTACTACTTAAATTATTTACAAAAACAGCATGTCTACGTATAGTTAGATAGGTGTAAAAGAAGTTATACTCAGTATTTCTAATTCCATAGTATTCTAATTTCATTAGTAATAATTCATGTGGAATGCAATCAAAAGCTTTGCTTAAATCAAATAGCAAAGCAAGAACATTTTCCTTGTCTTCAAATGCTTTATATACAACCTCTAATAACTCTTTTATACCATCGTGTGTACTTTTACCTGGACAAAAACCAAATTGTGAAGGGCTGAGAATGTCATTTTCTGTGGTAAATAACCTTAATTGATGGAGTACAACACCTTCAAAAACTTTATCTAATATAGGAACAATAGCTATTGGCCTGTAATTTTCTGGTTTATTCACATCACCTTTCTTAAATATGAGAACTGTTTTAGCCATTTTCAGCTACTCAGGAAATACTCCAGCATTTAAAAATAAAGTGATACAATAGGTTAGTGGTTTCACAATATAAATAATTACAGATTTAATTATTCTATTACTAAGTCCATATATATCCTCACTGGGAGAGTTACTCATTTTTTTCACGACTTGGATAACCAGCTCCTCAGTTACTTCTTGCCACATAAAACTTGCATTGCAATAGGACTTATTACATACACTTATTTTTGCTACATTAAATTGCTTTGATATTAGCTTTGCTTTATCACAATTATCTTTCACAGATTCAGAGAAGTATTTTTTAAAGATATCTGGTGAAATAGGTGCACTAAACATATTCTTAGATCTATTAGTTTCTCTTTTCAAAACATTCCATACTGATTTACATTTATTTTGCTCGTTTTCAATATATTCCATATTGCTTCCTAGTTTTGCTGCTTGTAGTGCAGATTTATATTGGTTTCTATATAGTTTACACATTATTAATGCTGCTTCTAATTTTGTATTTTTGTATACAGTATTGAGAGCCATAATATTGTTTCTCATTTGCTTCAGGTCATCACTAAACCAAGTTTTAGCTTTTTTATTACTTTTTTAGCCTTATGTTTCACACAAGAATTGGACAACACATATCAAACACATTTAAAAAAGTATTAAAAAAATTTAAATGTTTCATCAGCGCTTGTATAATGGCAGAATAAAATATCTTCCCAAATTATATTACTGAGTGAAATAAAAAGATGCCTCATGTGATTCAGGGTAGTTTTTCTTTTAGATCTTGAGCTTTTTGGTACATTTGTTTCAAATGTTTCACCAAAGAGTGAGAAACTTAGTAGAGAATGATCAGACAATGAAGGGTCAGTTACTTTGACTTCATATAAATGTTTAGGAAGATTTATAATAAAATTATCAAGACATGCATTGTTTCTTGTAGGTAGAGCATGTGTAAAATAGTAATTAAAAGTATTAAGCATATTACTAAAACACATATTCCTAGAATTTAAAGTAAGCATATTTATATTAAAGTCATCACCAATTAATAGTTTCACATGTTTACTGCTAAGGTTTAACAAAAGTTGCTCAAATGCAGCAAGAAATGTTTCCATATCACCGCTTGGTGGACAATAAACAGTAATTATAACAATGTCATACAGTTTTATGTAAATAGCTACAACCTCAAAATGTCCCTCTATGCAATATGAGGAAACACTAATTTCAGTGAATTTAAGTCTTTCTGAACAAAAATGGCTACGCCCCCATTTTTCTTAGTTGTAAGACAAGAAATTGTTGCTTTTGTATAACCACTAATATTACAAAATTCAGTTTCATTTTGCACAAGCCCAACACGGAATAGCTTTTATCTTGTAAATATCCTTCCAATTCATTAAGTTTATTTCTAATGCATTGGATATTTATAAAAATATATAATAGCACATTATTACATTTTGTTTTACAAAATTAACTGGCATAGATATAGATTCATTATAATGTACAATAGTATTGTCGGGGGAATTTATCCGAGTCCTTGGATTGTGTTTAGTGGGTTCTTTTGGCGTTGATATAAAAAACGCCGCACACTGGCCATATACTGGGATCCATTGCAGAGTCAAAATGTTCTTCCAGAATATCCACTTTAAAGGAGGAATACTCGTAGGGTTGTCGTGATACTAACTGTTCACATTTACTTTAGTCTCTGGGGCCAGCCTAAATACATGCAATGATACAGTTTTCGGCACCCCTTGAAGCTTTGTTGTGCTAACCGTATTATTTTGCAAGTTACTACCAACCACTACATTGCGTCTAGTTTTCCTGCCAATGACTTTTCCTCCATTATTTTGTATAGTTGCATCAGAAGTTACCTTTATGTGTACATATTTCTGCCAAGTTTTCCCATTTCGATCCTGTCATCTATCCTAGTATGAAAATTAGATCTCCACTGCATTGAGAAGAGAAAAGAGAAAGCCAAAACAAAAGTAGCCTTTGCTAAGTTAAAGAAATATGTGGTTGGAGGATTACACTTTTGATATACAGCAAAAACATCATTACGATTCTGTGAATTAACTGGCATAGAGTTCGATGAGATATCTCATATACTATGTGTGCATTTTGCGTTTCACTGATGCTACACTTTAATACCAAAATGAGGTATTATTCATGTACTTACTTCTTCAAATTCTTTGACTCCTAGGACGTTCACAATCTTCAACTGCACCCATACTTGTAGCGGAATTCTTTTCCCAGCTGGAAAACAAAAGTAAACAATTGCTTGGTTATTATTTAAGGAAAACGTAGATGGAATTTATTTATAAATGAATAATAATTTAAGACACCATAGGAACTTTGGATGGACTAGTAGCATCCGTATGAACTTGGAAGTGACTGGAATGTCGGAATGTCAGGTCGTTTCCTTAGGGCAGAGGTAGCGTTGCTGCTTTCAAGCGAGAGACCTGGGTTCGATTCTCAGTACCGGCATGGGGATTTTTACCCGCTGGGAGACCTGGACCGGGGTGCCCTCAGGCTCATGAGGTCCCTGGGGGGGCAATTGAGGAGCTACTTGATGGAGCAGTAGCGGCTCCAGGTCATGAGGGCCGCATTAACCGGTCGGAGGATAGAGACGCTGACCACGTCTCACCCTCCAATACTACACCCCATCTATGACGTCTGTCATGGACCGAGATGGGGAACGCAGCGGCCGCGCGGTAGCCAAGTTTCCTTGTGAGCTGTCTGCCATGGAATTATCTTAATAATAAGAATATTAATAATAATAACAACGAGGAGGAGGAAATTTGAAAACATAGAATACTCGTTGGACTTCTTCTATAAATTATTGTTCTAAAATGTTATTCCTTTATCTACATCACGATAATCGAGATAAACATTAGCAGAAATGGTTGTATTAATTCCTCATAAAAAGAAGGGAAATAAGATAGTCAAATGAAAAGCCGATCGCTATGAGAAACACTTGAAATTCGGCTTTCGCTTTGCACGACCAAGAGTAAAACAAAAAGAGAGATGAAACGATATAAATACTCATTATATGAATATTCATGCTTACTGATTTTTTGTCGCGGTATTTTTATCCTCAAAGTTGGCGGCTCTTAAGGATAAACTATGAATTGCGATAACCACAAAGCTCACACTATGGTCAAACCATAAACTAGTCAACAAAGACAAATAACGAACAGAGCCTAATGGAACTGTATAGTCGAAACCCCCTAGAACAAAGACACCCTTAACTATGAAAAGTAATTGGAATAAGTTAGTTGAGACAAAAAACTGATCATACTGGACATCTAACATATCTTTCGCTACATCTCTGTAACAAATGATTGTTAAAAAGCTAATTCTCCTTTGTGCTTCATAGTAATCGAGATTAACATTAGCATAAATTGTCTTGGTGTGACAAATTTTAGGTTGGCTTTTTAGAACATCGGTTCGGACTTTAACATATAGTAGTGGCAGTAAGTCAGGACACTTTTTCGTTGAATTAACTTTCAAATTACAATATTGCATTTACTTCTTACTCAGAGCTATTCTTATTTTGATAAATTATAGTCAGAAAGTGCCAGCATAATGTATGATTGAATCTTGAAATACAAACTGGAGCTTATCTGGCCCTTATTGGCTAATTTGGCCCAACTTTTGAAAATATAATGTGAACATTGGAATTATTGCATCATTTTGCAATAAACAACTCGAAAATTGTAGAAATCGATTAATATCATGACTCTTCAATACTATGAACAACATACTCTTAAATACACAAGATTTTCTCAATTTTGACCCCGTGTTATAAAAGTAATAATTTATTATATTTCATATGGGATGCAATATAAACTAAATATATATTTTCCAAATATACTTTTATTTTATTTTTCAGCCAAATGACATATAAAAAGCTGTTGCTCTCATATAATAAGCTCGAAATTGTGGAAATCTCGTTTAAGATTAATGTTTTTCGCTGTGCTCATGGTGTGGAAATGCCATAGTCTTAATATTACTATATTTCATAAATTTTGAGCTCGTTTTTGTTATGTGATACCACTAATTCCAATTTTCACATTTGAGATGATATAAAACAAGATATATGTATATATATATATTTATAAAATAATATACTTTCAAAAGGCATTAAGGGCCAAATTAACTCCCGTTTGTGGTAAAAGCTTTAATAGTGTGTTGTGCTAACCCTTTCTGATTATAATTTATCAGATAAGAATAATCCTGAATAAGAGTTTAATGAAATATTATAATTTAAAAGTTAATTGACCAAAAGTGTTCAGAATTTATGCCACTACTATATTTGGCTTGTTAGAAATTACTCATTCGGACAACCAACATTTTCAAAACTCTTGAGATTTACGAAACCATACTGAATATCCGGTTTAAGTAGCAATTTACAACATTCTTGCAAGCATGTATATCCGTAAGAAATCCTGGTGGTGAACCATATTCGATAACATTCCCAGATGTGGTTGCGTAGACAACCCTTGGAAAATTGCATGACGCACATGATTTAACTAAGTATAGATAAATTCATAGAATAAACCAGAAATTGAAGTAGTATTTAACAATGGCAGATTGGGCCATATGCTCAAGTGTACTTCGAGATGTTAAGGGCGAATCCGCGCCACCCGGCCTTCCGACAGGGTGAATATCCTCACGACGCTCTCCCCGGCACGAAATATCGTCCTAAAAGGTAAGTACTCTCTCCGTTACTTTACACATTATTAAAATAGACTTGATGAGGAATCAATTTGTCCGTGGGTCAGCATTGTTAGCTCCTTCCGTCTACATCGCCTTCTTCTCCCTGCCTTCCTAGTCAACACTTTATTCGTGACATTATACTTGTTTTCTTGAAAGTAGAAGGGAAATAAAGGAATACACTATGCTAAAGCTATAGTCAAATCTTTTAAAAGCTAGTTGTCATATGCTTGCAATCCGTTTCTTTGCATTGCCAAATCTTGACATAGTCCCGTATGAGAAAAGTTTAAGTATTTTAAAACTGCAACCATAAAGAAGGAATATCTCAAAAATGGTCAACTCCACGAAAAAAATCTGATGTGTTCCATTCACATGACTTTCTCTATAGCTCAGCAAAAAATTGTTGTTAAAAAGCTTATGCATCTATTTACTTCATGCTAATTGAGAAAAAATTAGCAGATATAGTCTTATTACTTGCTTCCTTGTACGTAGAAGCGAAATAAGGGAGTCCCATAGGTTAAAGTGATAGACAAAAGCTGGTTGCTTTGTGACTGAGGCTCCTTTGCTTGTATGGACAGGAGTTGACAAATTCTTGTGTGAGAAAAGTATAAGCTTTTTAAGGGTGAAATCAAAAACAATGAATAACTCAAAAACGATCAACTCTACGAGAAAAATGTATATAAAATAAATTGTGTGTTTTAACGTGCTCTACATCTTTGATGTGATAAGTTTTTGTCTATCTCTTACGGTTTAGCAGCTATGCAAAATTCCGTAAAATTCATCTAGAATAAAGTAGTCTTCAGAGGCTATTCCCAGAAAATTCAAGATATACATTTTATTTGTCAGGTAAATATCTTTAATATACGACATTTTAGTACAAATCGTTAGAGCCATTTATTTTTAGAAAATCAAAAGCTTCGTGTCGCATCCCTGGAAGATACTAAACCTAAATTCCACTTTATTGACTTTTCGTTATTGTGTTATCGTGTTCACCGACACACACACACATACACACATTGACCTTTTTCTGAAAATGCTTTTTTTGGATACAGGAGACCCTAAAACATATATTTCCGATGAAATCTCGGTATCGAATTTTTTGGTGAAGTGCAATACCTTCTCTATACACTATGTACATAGTGTGTATAGAAAAAGTAAAAACACATCACAAAAATTATGTTTTTTAACGAGATCCACATTTTTTGTGTAGTAATTTTTGTCTGGCTCATACATTTTACCAGTCGCAAAATTCAGCAAAATTCATCCAAAATGAAGAGGTTTTCAAAGGCTATTAATAAAAAACTCAAGGTATTCATTTCGTTTGTCAGGTAAATGTCTTTAATATGACATTTTAATCAAAATCGTTAGAGGCATTTTTGAGAAAATCAAAATGTTCAATATTCTTTCCACATAAAAGGTAGTTTGGAGTGGGGTAGGGGGGCATTTTCTTCAAAATCTTCACATCTTTGGAAGATACTGTGACAGTGCCGTCTTCAAAGTGATTCTCACGTTGATTTTGTATGTTAGTCATCGCAGTTGAAGACCTTGAGAAACGCGTAAACAACGCTGATGAACGGCACGACGGAACACGAGATTTCTGAACGTGACACATCGACATCTGGTAAACTGAGATTTGTTTAGCATGGTTCAATATCTTCGCCAAGTTTCCAGAAAGTTTGGTGGCGTCATTTTCTCACTATAAAAGGAAGAACAATTGCAGTGAAGTGTTAGCGCCATGGGTGGAATGCTGCCATAAACTATAAACTGTCCAACGCCGAGTGCATTATTTGAAGTAGTGATTTAAAGGCTTTATTTGTAACTAATTGTTTAAACAATAAAGAGATTTGTTACGCTGGTGTCAAAAGTGGAATTTTTACGTCGAGATGACGGAGAGTTACTTTTAATTATATTACAATCTCTTTTATTTCCTGTTCCATTAAAGATTTTTTTTTTTTTGGTAGTGTTTAACGCCCGCTTTAACTACTAATGGCACCGCAGGCGGTCCCATTAAAGATGAGGCGCTTGTGTGGTCATTCAACGAACATTTTGCTGGCTGAAATGAAGAAGATGGACACAAAATTGGAAACCGCAGTGGAGAAAATAGAC
Source organism: Hymenopus coronatus (assembly GCA_030762935.1). Lineage (NCBI taxonomy): Eukaryota > Metazoa > Arthropoda > Insecta > Mantodea > Hymenopodidae > Hymenopus > Hymenopus coronatus. Next base: position 27,541,863 of record CM060899.1, on the reverse strand, counting down.
AACAAAATGGATTCAGCGTGGAGATGAGAAATGAAATAACGACAGTTAATTGCTCATTAGAGAAGGTGCAGACGGACATAAAGACCCGAATGGAAACTACAGTGGAGAAGACGGAATCTGGAATGGAGGGGATGATAATTGAGAGGTCTACGATGAAAACGGAACTTTCTATAAAATTCGATGAAAAACAGACCGGCGTGAAGAATGTCGCAGAAGTGCTGCACGAAGTACTACTCTTGGAACCCAACTAGACCATTGTTGGTACACCATTGGAGATGTGCGTCATGCCTCACTATCGCGAACTGCCTCTGGGAGGAACTGTTTTGTCACTGTTGGGTACCATTGGAGCTACACAGTGAGCTCATGAGTCCAACCTCATGAGGGAAATACTGGAGCGACTCGGAGTGCAGAAGGCGCGCACGACTCCTCTTTACCCACTATCGGACGGTATGGATGAGCGGTACTAGAAGAACATCTGATGAAGATTGAGGTCAGTCAATAGGGGATGTGAGGGTGCCACTTTTCTTGCTGGTCTGCCGCTCTTCAACCCATGATACCACCACGTGGACACTGACCAGTTTGGTCTTTGACAGAAAGCTACGACTACCATGCGACCTGATGTTCGGGATTCCTCCTAGAACAGAACAGCCAGCAGTTGACTACGTGGACAGACTTCATGACGTATGAGATTGCCCGATAAGCATCCAGATAGCGAGCTATGAAGACCCGTTACGACCTGCAGCCAAGGTCATCTGGAGTGGCTAAATCGCCCAATCTAGATAAAGGGACGCTGCCCTAAGTTTCAACGACCGTGGCAAGGGACGTACGTAGTAATGTCTTCCGCATCCAAAGACTACCCCGAGGGACAAAACTGGTAGTACATTTGAACAGTCAAGCCCGCTACGATGGTGCTGGTCGGGATATCCAGCGCTGGGGCGGGAGCAGTGTGGTAGTGGCGTCTTCGAAGTCATTTTCATGTTGTCTTAGTTGTTAGTCATCGCAGTTGGACACTTTTTTTTCCTAACATTTACTTGGTTGCTGTTTGATTACCGTTTTGCAGATTTCTTATGTTACAAAAACACCCATAAATGCACATTTCATAAAAATATGAACATCAATGCCCAAGGCGGGACTCGAACTCATGATCCCCTGCGCCACAAAGCAAGAAGACCTTGAGAAACAAGACCATGCGTAAACAGCGCGGAAGAACGGCTCTACCCAACACGAGACTAAGAACGTGACACATCGACATCTGGCAAACTCGAGTTTAGTTTAGAAGAGTTCAGTATCCTCGCCAATTTTCCAGAAAATTCGGTGACGTCATTTTCTCACTATAAAAGCAGGAAGGATTGCAATGAGGTGAGTTGTGAATCGTGTTCACACGCACAGAGATACAGACCCTTTTTCTCATCTTTTGGACACAGGATATCCTAAAACGCCTATTTCCGGTGAAATCTCGGTGTTAAAATTTTTGGGTAGAGTGCAATCAAAAGTTTTTCTCCTTACATTGCAAAGAAAAAACGATTTGACTATCGCTTTGAACAAGTGTAATCCTTTATTTCCTTGTTACCTACAAAGAGTAATAAATCAGAAGTTTGCCATGAAATAGATAAAGGAATAAGATTTTGTAAGAATTGTTTGTTGTATAATAGGTAGAGAAGCTCATGTGAATCTAACATATCAAACGTTCTGATTGTTATCACCTTCTATAACTATGTAGAGAAGGTAATGACAATCAAATATATATTTATATGACAAATAAAATGTGTATCTTGAATTTCCTGGGAATAGCCTCTGAAGACATCTTTATTCTGGATGACTTTAGCATAACTGATAAACCGTAAGAGGCAGTCAAAAACCTACCACACAAATAAACTGCAGATGTCGCTAAAACACACAATTCATGTCATAGACATTTTTTCATACCGTTGACCGTTTCCGAGATACGCCTTTTTATTTTTTTCAGTTTTATAATACTTAAAACTTTTCTCATACAGGAATTTCCAGGAAATACATGTTTTGGGTCTCCCTGAATAAAAAACAAAATGCATTTTCAGAAAAAGGTCCGTGTGTGGTTTGGTCTGTGGACAGCATAGCTCAAAAATGAAAAGAGCTTTGAAAATCCCACCAACCTCAACTGCCCTTATATAGAAAAAATTTCGAAAATTTTGGTTTTCTCAAAAATGACAAACGATTTTGATCAAAATCTCTTATATTTAAGGTATTTACATGACAAATAAAATGCATATCTTGAATTTTTTGGGAATAGTCTATGAAGACATGTTTATTCTGGGTGAGTTTTACGATCTTTTGTATAACTGGTAATCCGTAAGAGATAGACAAAAACATACTACGCAAAAAATGTAGATCACGATAAAACGCACAATGGATGTCATATATAATTTTTCGTGGAGTGGGGGATTTTAGAGATATTTCTTGTTATTGATTTCAGCTTTAAAATGCTTTTCTCATACGGGAACTTGTCAACTCCTGGCCACGCGAAGAAACGGATTTCAATCCCATAGCAACCACATTTTAAAAGATTTGATTGCCTTCTGCTTTTAAAGGAACTAAGTAATAAGACCGTTTCTGCTAGTCTTTTAGCATTAAATAGATAGAAGAATAAGCTAATTAAAATAATTTGTTACAAATGTGTAGAGAAAGTCGTGTGAATGAAGTACGTCAGATTATTTTTCTTTCTAAAATGGCTCTAACGAAGTTGATTAAAATCTCTTATAAGTATTTAAGATACTTGCATGACAAATAAAAGGTATGCCTTGAATTTTATAGGAATAGCCTTGAAGACCTCTATATCCTGGGTGAATTCTTCTAAGGTTTGCACAACTGCTAAACCGTGAGAGAGAGTCAAAAGCTTACTACAGAAAAAGTGTAGTAAAACCTTCAATTTATGTCATTACATTATTTTGTGGTGTTGATCATGTTCGTGATATCCCTTGTTATTGGTTTCAGTATATTTTTACTTTCTCTACACGTACTAAGATGTTCATAGTGTATGGAGAAGGTATTGCACTCCACCAAAAAATTCGATACGGAGATTTCACCGGAAATATATGTTTTAGGGTCCCCTGTATCCAAAAAAAAATATATTTTCAGAAAAAGGTCCGTGTGTGTCAGTGTATACGTGAGTCAGTGTGCCTGTGAACACGATAACTCAAAAACGAAAAGTCAGTAAAATAGCAAACTTGGTATTTAGGCTTAGTATCTTCCAAGAGTGCGACACGAAGATTTTGAGAAAAATCCTCCCACTCCAAACTACCCTTAACATGGAAATTTTTTCGAAAATTTTGATGGCTCTAATCATTTTACTAAAATATCGTATATTAAAGATATTTACCTGACAGATAAAATGTATATTTTGAATTTTCTGGGAATAGCCGCTGAGGACTACTTTATTCTGGGTGGATTTTACGAAATTTTGCAAAACTGCCAAACTGTAAGAGATGGACAGAACCTTACCACACAAAAAAATGTAGAGCACATTAAAACACACAATTTATGTTTACATTTTTTTCACGGATGTGATTTTTTATTATTTCTTTCTTGTTTTTGGTTTAAACTTTGAAAAAATTAACTTTTTTCACACAGGAATTTGCCAACTCTTGTCCATACAAATAAAGGAATTTCAGTCGCATAGCAACAAACTCTTGACTATCACTTTAACCTAAGGTACGCCCCTATTATACTTACAAGGAAGCAAGTAATAAGACTATGCTATTTTTTGTCGATTAGAATGAAATAAATAGAAGCATAAGCTTTTTAACAATAATTTGTGGCAGAGTTGTAGAGAAAGTCATGTGAATGGAACATAGGTGTAAAAAATAATTAGTTTACCTTCGTTATATATTTCAGGAGGGTCCGATTTTTCATAATCCTTGGGTAGAATGTAGTTCATGTGACTGCACACAACACCAGGCATTAGCAGCAACCTGTAACATAACATGTACATGTACGTTTTAAATGTGCACGATTCTCACACTATAGTTTCATATAAAACCTTCAGTCCATTCACATTGAAACGCTAACGCAAATGCAACAACCAATAAAAATCTAACGTGTTCCATTCACATGACTTTCTCTACTTCTCTGCAAACAAGTATTATTAAAAAGCGTATGCTTCTGTTTACTTCATGCTAATTGAGAAAACAATAGCAGGAATAGTCTTATTACTTGCTTCCTTGTGAGTAGAAGCAAAATAAGGGAGTACCATAGGGTAAATTCATAGTGAAAAGCTGGTTACTATGTGACTAAAGTTCATTTGTTTCTATGGACAAGAGTTGTCAAATTCCTATATGAGAAAAATATAAGTTTTTTAAAGGTGAAACCAAAAACAAAGAATATCTAAAAAAACGATCAACTCCACGAAAAAAAATATACATAGGATATAAATTGTGTGTTTTAATGTGCTCTACATTTTTTTCTGTGGTAAGTTTTTGCCCTTCTCATATAATTGATCCAGAATAAAGTAGTCTTCAGAGGCTATTCCCAGAAAATTCAAGATATACATTTTATTTGTGTGGTAAACATCTTTAGTGTACGACATTTTAATCAAAATCTTTAGAGCCATTTTTGAGAAAATCAACATTTTCGAAAAACGTTCCATGTAAAGGGTAGGTTGTGGTGGGGGCATTTTTCTCAAAACCTTCGTGTCGCATCCCTGGAAGATACTAAACTTACCCACTTTTCATTTTTGAGTTATCGTTGTTCACAGACACACGAACACACACATACGCGGACCATTTTTTTTTAAAATACTTTTTTTGGATACAGGAGACCCCAAAACATATATTTCCGGTGAAATCTAGGTATCGAATTTTAGGGTGGGGTGCAGTACCTTCTCTACACTATGTGCATAGAGAAAGTAAACTATTGGCTGGTTAATAAATGCGGTCATTTACAATGATTTTTATTAACATGAGCAAACACCAAAATTTGTGATCTTCAAGCTTGCAAGTTCATGTTAATGGAGATCAACGAAAAGCATCTGATGTGTTCCATTCACATAACTTCCTCTGCTGTTATATATTCTGTTCTATTATTCCTTTATACGGCGTGCAAATCGCGATGAAGATTAGCAGAAATGAAATAACGGAACACACAAGGCTCATGCGATAGTCAAATATTTTAAAATCTAGTGGATATTTGAAACAATTGAGGTTCGGCTCACTTTGCTTGGTCCCGTTTGAGAAGAGTTAGATAGGCCAAAACTGAAGCCAATAACAAGGAATATCTCGAAAACGGTCAACTCCACAAGAAAAACACATGTGGCATAGATTATGTGCTTTAATGACATATGTATTTATTTTCACTTTCTCTACACGTACCATGTACATAGCATATAGAGAAGCTATTGCACTCCACTCAAAAATTAGATTCCCAGATTTCACCGGAAATATATGTTTTAGGATCCCCAGGATCCAAAAAAAGAATTTTCACAAAAAGGTCCGTGTGTCTGTGTACACGATAACTCAAAAACTAAAATTCTGTAAAATACCAAACTTGGTATTCTAATATCTTCCGGGGATGCGACACGAAGATTTTGGAAAAATCCCTCCAACCCAAACTACCCTTTACATGGAACTTCTTTCGAAAATTTTAAAAAAAAAGGCTCTAACGATTTTGATTAAAATATGGTATATTAAAAATATTTACCTGACAAATAAAATATATATCTTGAATTTTCTTGGAATAGCCTCTGAAGTCTACTTTTACGAAATATAGCATAATTGCTAAACCGTAACATTTGATCTAAAGTCTAGATGAAGCTTCTAATATATGATCTTTTAATCAAAATCGTTAGAGCCTATTTTTAAAAAAGCAAAAATTTCGAAAAAAGTTCAATGCAAAGGGTAGTTTGGAGTGGGGGGATTTTTCTCTAAATCTTCGTGTCGTATCCCTGGAATATACTAACCTGAAATACTAAGTTTGGTCTTTTATCGACTTTCGTTTTTGAGTTATCGTGTTCACAGACACACGGACGCACACACACGGACCTTTTTCTGAAAATACTTTTTTTGGATACAGGGGACCCAAAAACATATATTTACGGTGAAATCTCGGTAACAAATTTTTTGGTTGAGTGCAATACCTTCTCTATACACTATGTACATCGTACGTGTAGAGAAAGTAAAATATTATACTTTTCTCATATAGGAATTTGTCCTGTGCATACAAACAAAGGAACTTCATTCAGATAGCTACCAGCTTTTGTCTATCACTTTAACCTATGGTATTCCCTTGTTTCGCTTCTATTGCAAGGAAGCAAGTGAGAACACTATTTTTGCTAATTTTTCACGATTAGCATTAAGTAAATAGAGGCATAAGCTTTTTAACAATAATTTGTTGCAGAGATGTAGAGAAAGTCATGTGAATGGAATACATCAGATATTTGGTGTAGTAAGTGAGTAGTTAAGGAGGGTCAGAGCTGGCTCAGGGCCTAATGCGTGTACAAGGACGATAAGAAATTCAAGGAGACACAGTTGGAAGAGGAGGGAACCTAACCTAGGCTCAGAGTATTCGACGTATTTTTCATCATTTTTATCGTCTTCCCATATTATTACATATTTTTTTTTTACCATTTTTTGGCTTTCTGGATAAAGTTTGAGGACCTTTCTACACTATTTTGTTGTGTTTTAACACTTTTTAATGTTTTACAGGTGACCACAGCGGTGCAGGGGCGGCTTTTTTTCCGGGTTCCCCGGTTTCCCCCGCCATCGCATTCTATCGGTGCTCCATCTTCATTCTATGTATCACCAGTGTCATCGTCTACGGCGCCTCAAGTAATAAAAGCGGGCGTTAAACACTACCAAACAAAATGGAACATTGTGTGAATATTTTGATTTCCCCAAAAATAGCTTCATTACATATTTATATATATATATATATATATATAAGAACTTCAAGCCTGATAAGAGGCCTCTGAGCAAAATAAGCGATCTTTCACGCCCAGCATAGAATGGAACGCTAAGAACCACAGCAGTTAAAGAGCGTCCATAAATAAAACTCCATTTCATTTCATTTCATTTCCTGCATAAGCTTCCGAAGACCTCTTCATTCGGATGACTTATGTGAAGTCGTTAATCACCCTCCGTGGTGTAATGGTTACCATGGTAACTCCATATATCCAAGGTTGCCTGTTCAAATCCGACGGAGGACGATGGATTTTTCCCGGCGTACTTTTCGGAAGAAAAGTAAAACCCTTGGACCCGTGTCGTAGATTTACGGCAAGGCAGATAAAGAGGCCTCTGAGCAAAATTAAGCAGTCTTTCAAGCCTAGTATAGAATGGGACCCTGAGAACCACAGCAGTTAAAAAGCGTTCATAAATTAAACTCCATTTATATTTGTTGTAACTGGTAAACTGTAAGACATAGTACACAGAAAATGTAAATCTCGTTAAAACACACTCGAAATGTGTGTCCTGAAAACTGTGTAGCTGCAGTGCTACTCCATAAGGACCAAAAAGTTCTTCTACGAGGCAGTTTGCAATTGTTTTGGCCTTCTGGTTAGGGATCTCGTAGAACTCCGAGAGTTGTTGAAGCAATCCATGGCGACCAACAGATATCTGTTGCTATCGGATACGGAAATGGCCCAGCATTATACTGCTGCAAGCGGCCCCGGTCCTGTTCTGTGGGCCACGATTTGTCGCACACAGGCATTGGCGGCATCATCACTCAAGAGCTGCCCATAGTTTTAGCCAGTAGTACCGTTGTTTATTCGGAGTCTGTTAGTGGTTCTGATGGGTCCAATCCAATATGTCCTTCCAAAGTACCCGCATGTACTTCCTCGAGAACTTCCACTATTTTAATTCGAGGGAGGATCAGCTGCTCTATCTGGGTTTTCCCATCAATTGATTCTGAAACTCTGAACAGTACTCCGTCTTTGATCTTCAATGAGTCCCATTGGGCCCAGTATGACTTGCACACAATACTCCTTTATACAATGTCCTCTCAGCTTGGTCTAGCCCCTGCCTCCACTACTTACGGGCGTGGCCCTTATCCCACGTCCGCTAGCTCCTCAGCCCTACTCTATCCCATCCAGCTGCAGGCACGCTGAAATAAAACGGATCGTTGCAGCATGCTGTTTCTCTTCAATCTTAGTAGCCGTATTCCACTGGACAGGGTCGTCTGTGCATGGTAACCGCATTGGTGTGGCTCCTTGCAGCTTCTGGATCCAGGTACTTGAACTTAACAGACAGGTGAGGGGGTAGAGTGGTCAATTCTCTGGTTTAATGGCTGATCTTTCAGGTACTTGTAAAAGTGCTCCAGTACCTTCCAGCTCGCTGGGTAATGCAGATGTTCATTTCTGCTTTGGAGAGCGTCTTACTTAGTAGACAATTACCCGCTCCTGGTCATCCTGGAACTGTGATAAAATTCCGCTAATGATGGTGACACTGGCATCGGTGTCCGCAATACACTCGCCACTAGGATATGTAAGAGCCCTACAACGCCTCTCTGCCTCTTCTGACCCCATTTTTGTAGTGTTTAACGCCTGCTTTAACTACCGCAAGCAATGACACTGATGATACATGAAGATGGAGCACCAGTGGGATACGATGGTGGGGAAACCGAAGAAAACCCGCCGCTGCACCGCTTTGTCCACCACAAATCTCTCATGCGGTCGCTTGGGATCGAATCTGGGCCTCTAGGTGAGAAGCGAGTGGTCTAACCACTTAGCCACGGCGCAGCCTTTCTGACCTCATGTAAGGCCGGTGACCTTCCGTCAAACGGGTGGGTTTCGCGATGTTGCAGAAACCTCTGACGAATCGGCGGTAGTAGCTGCATAGGCCCAGGAAACTTTGGAACTCTCGTTTATATTTCGGGTGAGGACGATCTTTCACAGCCCCTCACTGCTCGGGTCCGTGGCATCCCAAATAGTGTACCCCAAATTTAGGTCCAAAGTCGAAAACCACTGAGCACTAGCAAGCATGTCCAAGGTGGCATGAATCCGTGGTAAGGGTAAACAGTCCTTTTTGGTGAAATCATGCAGTTTGAGAGAGTACATGTCTTGCCCCGGGTAAATAAATTATATCACGAAGATAAAATATAAATGTATAGTGAAAATGGAAAGATAGCGAGACTTTTGACACGTATAAGGCACGAGCTCCGGGTTACAAGATCCGCTACCTCAGAGCGTTGACTCGAGGGAAAGGGGGTGAGAATGCCCTGCCCAAGGAAAACTAACGGGACACAGCAAGACAATGCTCTCAGTTGGTCAAGGGAGTGGAGTGCTTTCTGAGGCACTTGACGAAGAATCTCCGCACGACCAAGATGCGATATTTGAACGCGGGGTGTAACCCTTAGTTGTGACGGAATAAGTGATTTTAAGACCGATCATAGTACGAGACATATCACCACATCAAACGAATAAATTAAAGTGTAACGTCACAGTAGAAAATTAAGAAGTATACGCGTGTGTTCTACGGCGGAAAAAGGCCGGAATTAGTTAATAAAGCACTTGTGTCTCACCACAACCTGAAGGAGTTTCCATGCTAATAAAAACCCAGAGCTAAGTCAACTCAAACCTACACCATTCCAATACCAAAAACCCGCACCCGGGATACGAACCCAGTACCGTTCCAAGCTTCCTGTAGTCCAAGTAGAAGCGTAGCTCACTGTTCTTCTTCCTCACCAAGACTGCAGGGAAGCCCAAGGGCTGTCAGGCTCTTCTATGACTCCCCTACACTTCATGTCATAGGTGTCCAGTACTTCACCTTGCTTCGCCAAAAAAACACGGCTTGGCATTTTCCGGTTAGGTCGAGCGTCTCGGTATCGATTTTGTGAATTTCTCGGTCAGTATGACAGTAATCGCCACTAAAGATTGGTATCGACCGAGTAGACACCAGACCTTCTCCTGTTGTGAGACTGCCAGATGGTCAGCCGCCCTCTTCAGCAAGTCTTTCAACCGGGGCCCCAGGTGATACGCTCGCCATGGCTTGCACTGTCCTGACCCGTCAGTGTCCATCGGCTTCGCCATTTTCACAAATATTGCCTCTCGGCAAGGCAACAATGCTGTAATATCATGTTCCGTCGGCTCTCAAGTACGGCTTCGCCACCTTCAACTCGCTTCTCACGGGCACAAGCACATCGCGCTGCAGATCCTCGGATGTTCATGTGCGCTCCGAAGCAGTACCATATCTCGGCCAGTCGCAACACCCTCCGGCCGACTTTGACCATCGTCTCGAGGCTCCTGAGGGTATCCAATCCCAGTATCACAAGTCACCGATGAACCCCGACAGGCTCATAGTGATTCTTCCCAATATTCACTCCTGCAGAGCCTCTTTCTCCATGGGCAAGATGTCGCCCGATTCCGTCAGTAGTCTTCGACACTGCACTTGCGTCTTCAAGAATCCGGCACAGCGCCGCATTTCCTATGTTGTTACGCATTCCAAGGTCAACAACCGCGAAGACTGATGACACATGAAGATGGAGCCCCGATGGATTGTGATGTTGGGGGAAATCGGAGAACCCGGAGAAAAACCCGCCCTTGTGCCGCTTTGTCCACCACAAATCTCACATGTCGCTTGGGATCGAACCCGGGCCGTCTAGGTGAGAGACGAGTGGTCTGACCACTCAGCCATGGCGCGGTGCCAAGGTGTATGTGAGAACCACTGCAGAAGACAATACATTCTCGTAGAATAAACCTTTTAATTGGGAAAAATAACATTTTTTTTCTAAAGCGGCCATTTACGGTTCAAATTTTCATTAAACTTTTTACTTTCTCTAGCCCTATGTATAATCTACATAGTGGATAGAGAAGGTATTGTTTTCCCCAAAATTTCGATACTGAGATTTCACCGGAAATATGTTTTGAGGTCTCCTGAGTCAGAAAAAAGATTTTTTAGAAAAATATCCATGTGTGTGTGTGTGCGTGCGCGCGCGCCTAAGGGCAACATAGCTCAAAATCGAGAAGTCCGTTAAATATGAAACTTGGGATTTAAGTTCATTATTTTCTAGGGATGCGACACGAATATTTTTAAGAAAACCCTCACACCGCAAACTACCATATATATGGAAAAAGTTTTGAAACATTTTGTTTTTCTCAAAAATGTCTAACAATTTTGATTAAAATACCGCTAATTGAAGATATTTCCATCACGAATAAAATTTTTATTTTTAATTTTCTGGAAATAGCCTTTGAAGATCGATTTATTCCGGATGAATTTTGCAGAATTTTGCATAACAGTTATACCGTAAGAGATAGACAAAAACATAGTGCACAAAAAATACAGATTTCGTTAAAATGCATAATTACCACCACCACTGCTGCTGATGATAGAGATACAGCACAAACTTGTATATAGAGTGGATTGTTTGTTACGAGTACTGTCAGAATTTCAAGAGGGGTGTTTACCAGTTCTTACACATAATTTACATTATATATATATTATGTAGAGTCCACCTTTTCTGAGATATCGTTTGTTAGTAGTTTAAAATTTAAATTACTTAAACATTTATCAAACGGAAGTGACATTTCGTTTGATCTCTTGTTTCACTACAGGCCATGCATGGTTAATTGAACTTCAATTGTTTCACACAGAACCAGTTTTTAAAACATTTTTGTTTATCGCTTTAGCCTAGTGTATTCCCTTATTTCCATTTACTTACAAGAAAGCAAGTAGTAAGACAAATTCTGCTAATCTTTAATTCGAGTAGCACATCGTAGATAAGAAGTTGCTTGTGTAACAGCTAGAAAAAGTCATGTGAATGGAAGACATTAGATTTTTTACTTTCTCTACACGTACTATGTACATAGTGTATAGAGAAGACATTGCACTCCACCATAAAATTCGATACCGAAATTTCATCGGAAATATATGTTTTAAGGTTCCCTTTATCTAAAAAAATATTTTCGGAAAAATGTCCGTGTGTGTGTCTGTGAACACGATAACTCAAAAACGAAAAGTCGGTAAAATACCAAACGTGGTATTTAAGGTTAGTATCCTCCAAGTATGCGACACAAAGATTTTGAGAAAATCCCCCCTACAACCAAATACCCTTTACATGGAATTTTTTTCGAAAATTTTGATATTCTTAATAATGACTCTAACGATTTTGAATAAAATATTGTATATTAAACCTATTTACTAACAAATAAAATGTATATCTTCAATTTTCTGGGAATAGCCTCTGAATAGTACTTCATTCTGGATGAATTTTACGGAATTTTGAATAATTGCTAAACCGTAAGAGAAGGACAAAAACTTACTACACGAAACATGTAGAGCACGTTAAAACACCCAATTTATGTTATATACATATTTTCGTGGAGTTCATCGTTTTTGAGACATTCCTTGCTTTCGGCTTCTGCGTTGAAAAACATATTTTCTCATACAGAAATTTGTCAACTGATGTCCATACAAACAAAGGAACTTCAGTGACATAGCATCCAGCTTTTGAATATCACTTTAACCTATGGTACTTCTTTATTTCAAATTTACGTACTTACAAGAAAGCCAGTAATAAGACTATTTCTGATTAGCATGAAGTAAATAGAAGTATAAGCTTTTTAAGAATAATTTGTTGCTCAGATGTAGAGAAAGTCATGTGAATGGTACACATCAGATTTTGGGTCCCCCTGAATCCAAAAAAAGCATTTATAGAGAAATGTCCCTGTGAGTGTGTGTGTGTGTGTGTTTGTGCGTATGTGTGTGTGTCTGTGTCTGTGGGCAGCACAGCTCAAAAACGAAAAGACCATTAAATACCAAACTTGGTTTCTTCGAATGATGCGACACGAAGATTTTCACTAAAATCCCCCCACCCCAACTACCCTTTACATGGAACTTTTTTCGAAAACTTTGATTTTCTCAAAAATGGCTATAACGATTTTGATTAAAATATCATATATTAAAGAAATTTACCTGACAAATATATTTTGAATTTTCCGGGAATAGCCCCTGAAGAGTAGTTTATTCTGGATGAATTTTACGGAATTTTAAATAACTGCTAAACCGTAAGAGATGGACAAAAACTTACTGCTCAAAAAAAAAAAAAAAAAAATGTAGAGCACATTAAAACACACAATTTATGTTATATACATTTTTTTCGTGGAGTTCATCGTTTTTGGGACATTCCTTGTTTTTGGTTTATACTATGGAAAACTTATGCTTTTCTCGTACAGGAATTTGTCAACTGCTGTCCATACAAACAAAGAAACTTCAGTTACATAGCAACCAGGTTTTGACTATCACTTTAACCTATGGTACTCTTTTATTTTGTTTCTACTTACAAGGAAGCAAGTAATAAGACTATTTCTGCTAATTTGTCTGATTAGCATAAAGTAAATAGAAGTATAAGCTTTTTAAGAATAATTTGTTGCACAGATGTAGAGAAAGTCATGTGAATGATACACACCAGATTTTTGTATTGTAAGGTATTTCCAATAACCATTATTAATGTGTGAATGGCCAATACTTCTTTATATCCATCTTGATGTTCAGTGGTTTTTGGGATTGAGTGGAAAGGGTATACATTTTCAGGCCTACATATACGAGTAACGTCCAGTTCTTACATGCTTGAATATTGTTATTACCTTTGTATATGTATTTGTAAAATTGCACTTTAAATATTTATGAAAAAGGTTTAAATTCCATTAAACTGAGGTGGATAGAAAAAAAAAGGCTTATGTAAGAATAATTTGTGTACCAACTTATAAAAGGTAGAGAAAGTTATTTGAATGTAACACATACATGAGCATTCTTGCATTTTTTAGTATTCTACGTAAACAAAACTAAGACATTTAGTAAGCTAGCAATTAGTAAGTATATATACCACCTCCACCACCACTATTACTATATTCATTAGCATTAACACTGGAATTATAAAACTTATTATTATATCATTTTATAAACATTATCATTGTTATCGATATCCTCGACATTGTTATTGCTATAATAATATCTATAATAGTTTTATAATTACATTAATGTTATTAATAACGTTTATGGTGTAATAATTATAATATTGTTAATGCTTATAATATAATAATATTGATAATGATAATAACATTGATAATGGTGGTATTGATGCAATAATAACGTTGATTACGATGATAATAACATTGATAATGGTGGTATTAATACAATAATAATAACGCTGATTACGATGATAATAACATTGATAATGGTGGTATTGATGCAATAATAACGTTGATTACGATGATAATAACATTGATAATGGTGGTATTAATACAATAATAACGTTGATTACGATGATAATAACATTGATAATGGTGGTATTAATACAATAATAACGTTGATTACGATGATAATAACATTGATAATGGTGGTATTAATACAATAATAATAACGTTGATTACGATGATAACGTTGATAATGGTGGTATTAATACAATAATAACGTTGATTACGATGATAATAACATTGATAATGGTGGTGTTAATACAATAACAACGTTGATTACGATGATAATAACATTGATAATGGTGGTATTAATACAATAATAATAACGTTGATTACGATGATAATAACGTTGACGATAGTAATAATAATGATAATGATGATAATTATAGTAAGAATAATTATTATCATTAATATTTTCAGCAACACTATCAAAGTTTTCATTATCATTATAAACTATATCATTAGCATCAAAATAATAATAATGATTATTATTATTGTTATTATAATTGTGAATATCAGTATTATATTATTATAACCAGAACAAAAGGACATCACACTGTGGGTATACGTACATGAGGGTGCTCATGGTGATTCCGCTGAGCTGGTCCGCGGTAAAATGAAAGGTTATTCAATATTTGGATCGTGACGTTCTTTGCTCATACTGAAGCCTGTCACGCGAAGGTTATTATTTCTCCACCAACAGAATTATTCCATTAACCACATTTTCTCGCCACCTGTGCTTACACGAACTGAGATTTTTTATGGGAATTTTAGGTGCATAACTATAAAAGGATTCAACTTTAACCATTGAAATAAGTTTCTGGAATTGTTTACCCGAGTGTAAAACTGTTTGTGCAATCTCTAGCACAATATCGTGTCAGAAAATATAAATGGAATATTTCCTATAGCAATTATGTATTGTTGCATTGCCGTGGCTTATAGATAGAAGGTGAAATCATTTTCTGCGCAACGAAGAAAAAGAAACCTCCGAATATTTTAAATATACACCGAAGGAGATGGTTCCGCGGTAACGAGTGAGGTTCACATTTAATAGGTCCCGAGTTCGATTCATGTTGATCACTCTTTTTGCCCTTCGATTTTTCTTGTGTTTTTTTTCCTGGCCTACAGGCAAATGCGGGACTGGTTTTGCATACACTCCGATGTTCCTTTCCTTCTCACCTTTCTAGTTTTATGGCACATGACCAGAGCTAGGAAGTTCGTACCGTTCGCCGTCCCGTCATACAGGTTGCGACCGACCAACTCGCCGTATCAAAACAAGTCATAGATAAGAAGGCACGACGGAGATGTAAACAAACCTGTTGTCAAGTAAACAGTAGTTTCCAGAGAACATACTCATTGTTACCTATATACATCCTGAGTTACTGATTCCTTCTTTACATATGTACATTATGAAAACACCCAGGCAATTATAAATCAGATTGTAATATTTGCTGATTAATTCTAAAATAATATCCAAACAATAAAATTAATTTCTTAAATATCTTAAGACTCTTACTAGGTAAGAACCAAAACAGAAATGGAACTAAATCTTCACTCATTGTAGCCGTATTACTGAAAACAATAATATACTTCTGAAGCCTTTCAAATAAAATTTCATTCTGTTTCGACAAACAAGATCTATAATGCGAAAAAGTTAATTCCATGATGTCATCAGGGCATATTTGAAATATTTTATTAGTTCGGTATCAGTATCACCAAGCAAATAGCATTCTTAGGATTTAAACGTGCAGTTGTATGCGATATATCACACTGCATTCCTTTCAATTATCCTTTTCATTTTCGTCTTTATTTCAGGTAGGATGCTCGTGGATTGGTTTATTGGTCTTGACAGTTCTACATACAGCATAGATTCATCCAGCTCCATACCTCTGAACTGTAACAGCGTGACAGTTGTGCGCAACTTTTTAAAAAAAATTGCAGTCAATAATATATTTCTGTTAAGCTGCAGTTGCAGTTTGCATATTACTAAATAAGTGCACGAATAAGTACACTGCTAGGAAGTTGTCTATGGTTATAACATAAATTTTACTCAAAATTGAGCAGAACAAAGATGTTATTCGAACGCCTTCCTTCCTACCGAAGTGGTTCTGAGTTAGCAGCGATAGCTGTTTTGCAGTAATGGGTTACACTCTACGTTGACCTTTGCTCGCACAAGGAGTGCCGCAAGGTATTGCAAAGTCTGGCCGATCTTACTCTGCATAAAGATGTAGGTACGAACTCCCTAACCCTGCATATGACGTTGCCGGATGCCTGATCAAAGGAAAGAGTAATCCCCGTGTACAGCAGAAGACTGCTTGGTCGATGGGTGGTTCTTTGCCCTTTCTAGCCAGCATCTGCAATGAGATTCATTTTCAAGCCTGAAAGTTTTACGGACTTCTGCGCGTCTCTGTGGCAAATTGTCTCAAGTAGTTCCTTAACTTCATCTCTTCCTTCACAATAGATTTATGAAGGTTGTGGGACGCGGGGTGTATCCCTCCATTTTATAACCTATATTTATATAAAATACAGAATAATAAAATTTGTATTTTTAATCAATTACCGTACTGTGCTGATAATGCAGCCCGACACACCTGCTCACCTCACTTACTCGAAAAAAAATGTAAATGGTGTTTTATTTATGGAGGCTCTTTAACTGCTGTGGTTCTCAGCGTCCAATTCTATCCTGGGCGTGAAAGATCGCTTAATTTTGCTCAGAGGCCTCTCTATCAGGTTTGAGGTTCTTTTGTGTTCCGCAAATGGGACCAACGGCTTTACTTCACTTCCGAAGGAAACCATGCTAAGGATTTTTACGCCCGAAAAAGTCCATTATCCCCCGCCGGGTTTGAACCCAAGACCTTGGGTATATGAAGTTAGCATGGTAACCACTACACCACGGAGGGAATGCATATAAATACAAGTTGCAAATCGGTTCAATACAGCAGGCGTTAGCAAATACGAGATCCGTCCAGAAATTGACAGACGAAAATCTGTGCGTATTTCTGCCACATATAGGACATTGATTTTGAGGAATACTCTTTCTTAAACCTTTTAATCTCCATACTCCTGCTTTCAGCCATGCAATATCTTCTCGCTCCTCTTTATCTGTCACATCTATATACTTTTGTGTTCTACACGAGTCTTTCGTTGGTATATAAAAAAAACTAAAGATCTCTTTTCAGCTATCTCACTAAATATTTTTTTGTATTTCTATATCCTCAAATCTTTTCCTTGCCAACTTCCAGAAATGTTTCACATTATTTTTCTCCTCTTCTCCACATTTCCCCTAACTCACTACTTTCCAAGTTGTTTCTAAGACAGTCTACCCATCCTTTAAACTTTTCTCTTGGTATACTAAACACTATTTTAACAAATTCCCTTCTTCCAAGTTCAATATTCTATACCAAAATTTCAATGCCCTTTCCATGATCTTTCCCTTGCTTCACTCTGCCTAGCTCTGTTTGTGCTACCTGCCTAACGGTTACATTTGGTAACCCAAGCACCTCTTCTATGACTTCCCATCCTCCTTCTAATTCCCATACTTCTATCCCATATAGTATTACTTTCTCTAAACGTACTAGGATAGTGTATAGAGAAGGTACTGTAATGCACCCAAAAATTCGATACCGAGATTTCACCGGAATACATGTTTTGAGACCCCCTGAATCCAAAAAAGCATGTTTAGAAAAATGTCCGTGTGTGTCTGTCTGTCCGTCTGTGTGTATGTGTGTGTCTGTGGACGGCATAGCCACAAAACGAAAAGACCGTTAAATACCAAACTTGGTATTTAGGTTTAGTATTTTCCAAGGATGCGACACGAAGACTTTAAAAAAAATCCACCCACCGCATACTACGCTTTACATGGATTTTTTTTTTTTTTAAATTTAGATGTTCTTTAACATGGTTCTAACGATATTGATTAAAATCCCATATATTAAGCTATTTATATCCGAAATATAATGTATATCTCAAATATCCTGGGAATAGCCTCTGAAGACGTGATTATTCTGGATGAATTTTGACGAATTTTGCTTAACTGCTAAACTCTAAGAGATACTCACTAAACAAAAAATGTAAATCACGTCAAAACACACAGTTTATGTCCTTTACGTTTTTGTTGTGGAGGTAACCGTTTCAGAGATATTCCTTGTTATTGGTTTCAATTGTGGAGTACTTATACTTTTCTCAGACAAAAAGTGTCCGTTTTTCTTTTGTTCTACTCCTGGCCAAACAAAAGAAGCGATTTGCCTTGACAATCGCATATCGACTTATAAGGAACTAAGTAATATGAGCATTCTATTAGTGTTTATTTTGATTAACATTTATAGAAAGAAGAACAATCTTTTGAAGGAAGTTTGTAGAGCAACTAGAGAAAGTCATGTGAGTGTAACACATTTTTACACCATATTGTACACTTTTTCTAACCATATAATGTTTATGTTAAGTTAAAACAACTTATGATCAGAAAATAGTTGTAAAATAGTTAATGCAGTTTGAAGAGGGAGTAAATGAACGCACCCCTTCCCCTGTGGCGCACGTAATTATAATTACCGTCTGCTGTTTCTCAAAGGGTATCGTGATGCGTCTCCCTGAGGAGAAAACATTTTTTAGTTCGCTCGAGGAGCGGAGTTTCTGCAGGAGGTGAAATGTTTGATGTCTGTATGACACGTAAAGCAAATTACGTAGGGTAAACGTCTCCCACTAGGTAATTAATGTTTGTGTGGAAACACTTCAGCCTTGCGATATACACGTCCGTCTTGTACAAGCAGAACAGCTGCGTAACGAATATAGTTACTTTGACGAGTACGTGATGCATGGAACATACAGTACATCGTGCTTTGATATCTATAGCCATAGAACAAATATTGCCTTAGCAGCTTTGCATGGATTTCGCATATTGCGAAGGCTCAGAAAGTAACAGACGATTTGGCATAAATAAACAATGAAAAATATCAACACAAAACTTTACTTAAAAAGTTACATACCTTACTATTATTTCTCAACGTAATCGCTATTACTATGAAGGTCACGAGGTACCGCTGTTTCAATATAGATGTACTCTACCGCCAAAGATCTGAGCTAAGATGTCACTGCCACTTTGATGTTGGGAAATGTTTTCACCCAAAAAGTCACTTACGGTATACAAAGTAAAACACCGGCTTTTCTGAATTCTTTTATGAACATTTACTTTCAGCTCCTCCAAGAACTTCCACTCCGCTCTTTGTCGTGCACACGTGCTTTGTCCTTGATTACTCTAAATTATGCGTCATTTCCTCACAAAAAACTTGCTCATTGCATTATCACCATATACTTGTGCTATCTGCTTGAGTATTCAATTGACAGAACATTTTTTGCACTGAAAATAAAAAAAAAAAAAAAAATAACAAAAAAACAAAAATGAACAAGTCCTTTGGCGGCAGGAAAGTATAAATTCGGCATTGAAAAACTGGTACCACGTGGCAATAGATGTCTTGAGAGAAAGTTGAGAAATATAGTGAGGTTCTGTAACTTTGTGGTCGTCTCCTTAGCACGGTGGTAATGCGGCTGCTTGCCAAACGGTTGACCTGGGTTTGATTCCCGGTAGAAAACTTGGAAAACTTGGTCCGGGATGGACTCAGCCTAGTGAGGTCCCTGGGGATCAATTGAGGAACTACTTGATTGAAAAGTAGTTGCTGCAGATCGAGAAGGCCGCATCAACCGGCCGGAAGGGATTCGAGGCGCGTATCATTTCTCACCCTCCTGCACTGCACCCTGTTTAAGACGCCTTTGGGTCGAGATGGAGGATGCAGCGGCCTGGTGCCCTTGTGAACTGTACATTTGTAAATAAAAGTTTTGTGTTGATATATTTCGTTATTATTTATTTATGCTAAATCGTCTTAGATTGCCCTCGTATTTTTAAAATCTAAGACATTTAATTTCTTTCTCGAAATGGACATGCATAGAAATCAAAATAAAGCTATTATTTTAAGAAAATATTTTGACTATTTTAGATAGCGTTTTATTATATTCACACATATTGCTCCTTAATGGACACTGAGAGTGAAATTTTGACCAAAATCGGTCCAAAAATTTAAAATCGCTTGTTTATTTTCACTAGCACTGTGTAAAATGTAAATATTATGTAAAGAGATATTTGTATTCCACCCAAAAAAAATCGATACCGAGATTTGACTCGAAAACGAGGTGTGGCAATAAAGAAAACCATACTGATTATTGTGCGCATTTCCGGCTTCGCCGACGACAAAGGGAAGATGGCCTTGGGACACTCCCTGACACGCGTACAATATTCTACGCCGCTGTGGTGGTTAGTCTGGCTGTGAGCATTCTTAGAAACGGGTCGTGTGTCTGAGCTCGACATTAATCTAAACTCTAAAGTAGAACGTGTCAGCATTAAATTCCTCACAAAACTTGGAAAGCCAGCCACAGAAACTTAAGATTTGTTGAAACAAGTTTATGATGATCAGTGTCTATCTAGAACGCAAGTTTTTGAGTGGGTTAAGAGATTCAAGGACGGTAGGAAGGACATCGAAGGCGATCCGAAATCGGGTCAGCCTTCCATTTTGAAAACTGCAGAGAATATAGAGAATGTCGGTAGCATTGTTCGAAAAGACCGCCGCTTGGGCATTCGAGCCATTTCAGAACTTGCCTACACTAATAAGGAAACCGTAAGGCAGATTTTGCACGATGATCTGGTCATGACAAACGTTTTGCCAAAGTGGTGCCAAGAATTCCCAAACGAGCAAAAGCAACATCGAGAGGACTACTGTGCCGACACTCTTGAAAACGATTGCCTCCACAAAGTAATTATGTGTGATGATATGAATATGATCCAGAGATTAAGTGACAATCTATGCATTGGAAGAGCCCTCAAACCCCTAGGAAGGAGGATGAGCAAATCAAAACTCAAGGCAATGATGGTAGTGTTTTTTTCGTTATCCGAGGGGTTATCTACATTGATTGGGTGCTTGGAGGTCAGATTATCAGTCAAGTTTATTAAACAACGGTTTTGAACACCTTCCATGAGTGCGTGTGACGAAGCAGGAAGAATTGCTCTTATTTTCATCAGCATACGCACCGACCCATAACGTGAATAGTTTCCTTTGGCGAAAAACTGTTCCAGCGATGGGAGATCCGACATATTTTCCTGACTTAGCACCATGCGAATTTTTTCTGTTCCTAAAAGTGAGGTTTCCGCTCAAAGGAACCAGATAGAATGGATGGGATGCAGTGACGGAAAAAGCCTCCTCTACGGGATGACAGAAAAACACTAGCAGCACTGCTTCCAACAGTGGAAAATTCACGTGGAACTGTGCAGAGATCAGGGAGGGACTACATTTCAATTGAGTAAGTTGTTTTTAATGAAGAGTTAGAGCAATAGTCCGGTATCTTTATTGCCACACCTCATATAGTTTGAGACGTCATGAATAAAACATCTTTAGAAACATATCAGAGTATGTGTATCACTCAAAAACCAAAAGTCCGTTAAAAACCGAACCTGGTGTTCAAGTTCACTATTTTCCAAGGATGGGAAACTAATATCTCCAAGAAAATCCCGAACCCCAAGTACCCTTTACATGGGGAAATTTTGAAAATTTTGATTTTCTCAAAAGTGGCTTTAATGGTGTTAGTTAAAATGTCGTATTTTAAATATATTTACATGACAAATAAATTGTACATCATGGAAATAATCTCTTAAGTTTTCTTCATTCTGAATGGTTTTTGTCTAACTTGTCCACTTTAAGAGACAGACAAAAACTTACCCCACAAGGAATGTAGATCTCGTTAAAAGACCTAATGTATGTCATATACAGTTTCTTTGATAGAACTAACCTTTCCGAGATATTTCTTGTTATTGATTCAATTTTTAATATACTTCAACTTACCTATCTCAAATGGGAGGTTTCCATCCGTTTCATATCTCTTTTGGTTTTATTTTTTTCCGTAATTTCCCTTCTACTTACTTACAAGGAAGCAAGTAATAAGGCAATTTCTGCTAATGTCTATATCGATTAGTAAGAAGTAGAATAATATTTCTAAGAATAGTTTATTTGCAGAACAGATAGAGAGGGTCATGTCAATGAAGACATCAGATATTTATACCTTTACCTACTTGCAAAACTTATGTTTGTAAGTGTTACCTGAAGTAACCATGATCAAAGATTAAAGCAACCATTTTCCTTATTCCGGTACTGTCCAATCTTAGAAGAAATAAAGGAAGAGCTTTGCATGCTGGTTTCTGTTTTCTGGACTCTTTTTTGCATAATTGTTTTGTCACCTGAGTTGGTGTTTTCCGCAAGCCGTGTTTTTATCAAGGTTATGGCGATACGTGAAGAGATTATAACTACAATACCCTTTTAGGTCAGGTGATTAGCTTTTCCATGGGTGCCCATATGCCCCGGCACCCACTACATTTCCGACCTGTTGGGAGATAACAAGAGCAATCAGGGCATTTAGGCACTCCTTTCCAAGTTCTGACTTTTAGCTGGTCAGAAGAGAGGAGCTTTAAAATACTTTGCCAAGCTGTGAGTATGAGAATTAAGTTACCTCTTGTTAATGGAGATAAACTTCCAATTTTTACACACACACACACACACACACACACACACACACACACTGCACGTGCATTTTCTAAACTACTATTATTCAGGACCCTCAAAAGGGTGTTTTTATTGAAATTACCTTATCAATACTTATTTTCTCTATGCGTACTATGCACCTAAAGTATAGAGAAGGTATTGTATTGCACCCAAAATTTCGAGCCGAGATTTCACCGGAAATATATAGTTTGAGACTTCCTGAAGCCAAAAAAAAAAAAAAAAAAAAAAAAAAACCATTTTTAGAAAAATGTCCATGTTTATGTCTATCTGTCTGTCAGTGTGTGTGTGTGTGTGTGTGTGTGTGTGTGTGTGTGTCTGCAGGCAACTTAGCTCAAAACCGAAAAGTTCGTTAAATACCAAACTTGGTATTTAGATTCAGTATCTTCTAAGGATACGACATGAAGATTTTCAAGGAAATTCTCACACCCCAACTACCCTTTACATGGAAAATTTTTCACAATTTTGATTTTCTCAGAATGGCTTTAACGATTTATACTAAGACATTTACATGATAAATAAGATGCATATTTTGAATTTTCTGAGAATAGCTTCTGAAGACATTTTTATTCTGGATTCATTTTGCGGAATTTTGTATAACTGGTAAACCATAAGAGAGAAACAAAAACTCACAGAATAGTAAATGTAGAGGTCATTAAAACACACAATTTATGTTATATACATTTTTTCGTGGAATTGATCCTTTTTGAAGATATTTCTTATTTTTTTTTCAGCTATAAAATACTTACACTTTTCTCATATGGAAATTTGTCAACTGTATCCATACAAACAAAGCTACTTCAAAGCTATTGACTATCACTTTAGCCTATGGTATCGCTTATTTCCCTTCTATTTACATGGAAGCAAGTAATAAGACGATTTCTGCTAATTTTTTTTCTCGATTAGTATGATGTAAATAGAAGAATAATCTTTCTAACAATAATTTGTTGTAGATATGTAGAGAAAGTCATGTGAATGGAAAACATCAGATTTTTTTTCGTTGAGTTGTCCGTTTTCAGGATATTCTTTCTTATTGATTTCAGTTTTTAAAATAAACTTTTTTCATACAGGAACTTGGCTAAGCAAAGAAACGGATTTTAATCCCATAGCAACCACATTTTAAAACATTTGACTGTGGGTTTAGCCTAGTGTATTCTCTTATTTACCTTCTATTTATAAAGGAACTAAGTAATAAGACCATTTCTGCTAGTGTTTTAGCATAAAATAGAAGAATAAGCTTATTAATAAAAATTGTTATAGAAATGTAGAGAAAGTCATGTGAATGGAGCACATCAGAATGTTTTTATGCTAACATAAACATAGATATGCAGAATTTGCTTTACAATTATAATGCAATGTAACGTAGTAAATTTGTTTTTCAGTTATAGAATATATACTCTTTATTTAAATATTAATTCTTAATGTCTAAATTATATATTGTTTATAATATTTCCTGGAGCTGTAACCACGTGATATCAAAGTCCAGCTTACATTCATAGTTACAACTGTTTTTTACAATTTCTTGCAAATACATTGCAGGGATTTTTTTAGGTTATATATATATGCCTTGTCAGCATTTTCTTTGATACTCTTAATATTAAGTACTACTTGTTTTAAATACATTTCACAATAATACTTCATAAAATAGGTTTCACGAAACATTATAAATATAGCTATACAATCAATATCACATAGCACCTGCTTTGACGTCACGAGGAATTTTCTTTGGCATGCTCTGTTTTTCATTTACTAATATTTAGGTTAGAGCATTTACATTACAGATGTCTCACACAGCAAATATGCAGTTAAAGAAAATTATTAACAATGGTTAAGCAAATTTTGCATCAGTAGAAAGCATAAAACATGATGAAATGCAAAACTAAAGATGGAACTATGATTATCCTATATTTTCTAAGTTATTTATCCTCCGTAATTACGTATCAGCTTTATATAACTACGCATTTAAAGACTGACAAAACTTCAATTATTTCAATGAACCTTGGCAATCTTTGCCTCGCTCTTAATATTCTCCCCTTTTAAGATTGAATTCATTTTAACTGAGCGTAAAATGGAACCGCATATAGCATACCAATACCATAAAGTACAAATTATCTTCCGAACCTAAATAAAAAAATAAAAACTGTTGAAACACTATAAAGAAAGGGAGGAATAGCTATGGATGTTTGCAGCATTTCTTGCGGAATTATACTAGATCATAAAACAAGCGATATAATGGGGACATTAACTTTTATTCGTTGCTTGACGTTCGCTTGTTTTACGATATACGTAATGTTCTACTGTTATACGCGCATAAAATGTTCACTTGGCAATACCGCAACCATCCCTCCTCCATATCTGACTGTAAATAGGCATTGCAATGTAATGCAGCAGTTTAGAGAGATTTGCTAAATGTCTCAATGGCAACAAAAATTCACTTCAGCGGAATCGGCAATGTAAATATAATAGTAAGCGAAGGATAACGATATGGAGGAAGTGACTCCGCGTCGAATCTAGGCAGTTATTGCACGAGTACGGAGCGAAAGTAAGACACAATATTTTTATTTCTGCCTTGGTATTGCAGCTGAAATGTTACAATTTCACACAGATATAGTCTGAAGTTTTCACTACAGAGGGTATTTTATGTTTCATATACAGCTCTAGCGAGAGAACCGTGAATTACACAAAAAAATGGCGCGCATGCTACTGTCGTCCACGCGTGAAGAGCAAAGAGATGTGGTTCGATATTTGTAAGTGAGCTTAACAGGAATATGCGTGAAGTCTCCAGGTGGTGTGCATTCTTCTAAGAGGCTTGTTGTAACTTAGTGATTCGCCACGCTCCGGGAGGCCGGCAACAGCTGCAACCCCGCAGAATGTCTGAGCCATTAAGGCGGCAATTTTGAACGACGGGCGTGTGCAACTGCGAACCTTATCGCAACAGTTCAACATTTCTTATTGTGCAATGTACGATATTGTTCACAAGTGCCAGCGAATGATGACAAGCTTGGGTCATGAAACGCGGAACACTGCAGAAAGGTATGGAGTGGATACATGCTGGTTCCCCAGTAAAGAAAACATTCTGACTGACTCAATGTGCTGGGAAAGTGCTTGTGACATTATTCTGGGATATGCAAGGTGTTTTATTGCTGGACTTTGCTGAACCCAGAACCACTATAAATGTTGCAGCCTACATTAAACTTTGGTTAAGTTGCGTCGTGCCCTTTAAGACAAACGCCACAACATTTATGCTGACGATGTCAAACTTCTTCATGACAATGCTCGCCCCCATGTTGCTACTACTGTTTGTCAGAAAATCACCAAATGTGGTTTGGAGGTGCTTCAGCATCCACCATACAGTCCGGACATAGCACCTTCGGAAATTCATCTGTTTGGTCCCATGAAGAAATACATTTTATGCGTGATGTAAATGTGTAATATATACGGTATTTTAATCAAAATCGTTTGAGCCATTTTTGAGAAAATAAAACATTTCGAAATGTTTTCCATGTAAAGGGTAGTTTGGGGTAGGGATTATCCCCAAATCTTCGTGTCACATCCTTGGAAGATAGTTAACTTAAATTTCAAGTTTGATATTTTATTGCATTTTCATTTTTGTTTTCTCTAACACGTATGTACACAATTCAGAGCCAAATGTTGCAAGTTCAAATCCCAGTGATTGTGGTAAATGACGGGGAGAGACCAAGTAAAATAATCGGTGTGATGCTTGGAAGTTAATGGGGTTACATTTAGCTATAGTTATGTAGGTGTTCTATTTTATTTATTTAAAAAAATCACTGCAATTTTAGGGCAAAAATTGTATATACTTTTGCAATATTAAAACAGTTTTTATTACTTGTCTTTTATGGTTGAAGGTTGGTACAACATGCAATTAATCCTAGAGTACAACACTATTTGTATAGTTACGCTTAAAACAGGGGAAACTTATAGGTACCGACCGGCAACAAAGGGTTAAGATCCTTTGTCGTTTACAAAGCCTATAATAGGTGAATTTTTCAATGCCATATTAATGGAATAAGAATTGAAACAGAGGTGGTGGGGAGATGAATGCCCCCAGCGATGACAGTAAATTTACAGCCTAGGCCACCAATCCGCGCATCACAGAAGAAACGAAAAACGTTCCTGTCATGCCCCTTAATTTGCTTCTTCATCAAATTCTACCACCATTTACTCACTGTCAAATAGTTCTTCCGCTTCTTAGATATGAGGTGATATTTAAAAAGTCAAAACGGAAGTCCCTCTTCTTTCATTTCGATCTGCAACACAACTGAATATCTTGAACCGCTTTTGGCAGATCGTGGATCGGTAATCCCATCTGATTCGGGCTTGTTCGTAGTTTTCCTCATTCACCAAGGGTATTATTTATTTATTTTATTGTTTCATTTGCAAAGCCCCCTTTAACTTCAATGGTCATATCGGGGGCACGTTTGGAACATTAGGTTAATCATTTTTATATCATTAAACACACGCTCATTCGTTCTCGCATTCATACATCCAGATATGGAATAATTCTGGTTAAAGAAAAATTCCCCGCCCCAGCCGGGAATCGAGCCCAGAACCGCAGGTGTGTAGTCAGTGTGCTGACCACTCGACCACGGAGGCAGTCACCCGGGTATTGAATAATTAACAGCGACCAAAACTTTATCCCGGGTCTAAAACATTAGTACAATACAATAAAACATTTTTTATTTATTCCATTCATATTACTTTCTCTAGCTTTTCCATATAAAAACTATTCTTATAAATGAGTACTCTTTTATTTACATCATGCGAACAGAGATGAACATTACCAAAATTGGTCTTATTACTTGCTTCATTGTAATTAGAAGGAAAATAAAGGAATACACAAGGCTAAAGCGATAGTCAAATCTTTAAAAATCTGCTTGCCATGCGATTGAAATCCGCTTCTATGTATTGCCAGGAATTGACAAATTCCCATAGGAAAGAAATTTTAAGTGTTTTGAAACTGAAACCAATAACTAGGAATTTGTCAAAATCTGAATTTTGGGTAATAAATAATTATTCTGTATCTGTACACAATTTAATTTTATTACCAAACAGAACTTACTTTCTGGACGTACCTCGTATTATTTTTTTCATTATATAAACACATTTAAACAACCTTGTATTTCATATTTCAATATTTAGTATTAATTTTGCGATTTAATAACTAAAACAATACTTAATTTTAATTTTTATTATTTCTCAATATTTCTATTGGTTAGTAAATTAATTTCCCACTAAATACTTATTTACTCTAAACATTTGGGCATTCAATAACCATACATATTTACATTTGTATTACTCCATATACTTATATGATATATTCCTAATTTCTTCTCTCTTCATCATTTACTAACCTACAATTTCTAATTTAACTCTTTTAAAACACTAAACACTAAAAATCCCTCCTTACTTTCAATATTAAACACCATTTCCCTCGCTTAACAAACATTATTCAGCTCGTTACCTACCATTCACGTAACCCTCCCATCCTCCTTTTTCTCTTCCTTTGCTCTTCTCTAAACTATTATATAATTGCGCCTCTTCCTCAAAGTTGTTACCATTTCCACTACTGTCATACTTCTTTTTACACCACCATGGCTGCAGAATCAGCAATTGCGATCCTATTCCCTACATCGGCACCTTCATCTCTGTTATCTCCATTCTTCAACTCCTTCCTCACTCACTCCAAACTGGAGGGAACGATGACCATCAGACAGCCGTTTTGTGTCCACAAGGAATATTATTTCATACATTATATATATATATATATGAGATATGTAGTAAACAAAGCAAAAATGTTTTTCCTCTTGAATTCAGAGGGATTCAAAATATGTATTTCTGGTGAAATCTTGGTATAAAAATTTGATTGGAGTACAAAACCTGTTCTACTTAATATGTGTAGTGGAAAAAGTAAAAAACGCTTTTCATTTTGAATTCAGGGGGTTTCAAAATACGTATTTGTGGTGAAAACTTGGTATGGAAATTTGGATTGCAATATAATACCTGCGCTACTTAATATATATAGTAGAGAAAGCAAAAATTCCTTTCGTTTTGATATAAGGGTGTTTCAAAATATGTATTTGTAGTGAAATCTTGGTATGAAAATTTGGACTGAAACACAATACCTCCTCTACTTAATATATGTAGTAGAGAGAGTAAAAATGCTTTTCATTTTGCATTAAGGGGGTTTCACAATATGTATTTGTGGTTAAATCTCGGTAAGGAAATTTGGAATGGAACAGGGGAAAGTAGCCTAACGTGGAGTGGTGCTTAATTTGGGGTACCTCCGTATCTCCATTGCATAATGTTGGCAAATGCTGGAAAGCTAATGACCCACGAGAGGTTGGTCGACAAAGCCATCTGCGAGCACGTCACTATATTGTTGTACCGAATTGCATCACACTGAGTTGAAGGAATTTTGCTCCTTGAAATTATTTGCTGCTGTTAACATTTCTGTATACAAATACAATAAGATAATTATTCTATTAAACACACCTATGCTCACATAATTTTATGATTAAGCTTTCTTCCGAAAATGTTGTAACTTGCTTTATTTCAACTACAAAAAGAGCGGAAAGAATTAATACACTAAAATGGCTAGTTCCCTGTTATGTAGCATAGAAACCTAATTTGGAGTACCCCATATTAGGATATACTTTATTACATTATAAATGTTCTTGCTATAAGTATCAAGGAGGCTCCAATATCAGGAACTTTTTGTCCATTTGTTATATCTATGCATGAATCCAGGCTCTCTTCTTTAATAATAATAATAATAATAATATGAAATATACATTTTGGAAAATTAATTATGATTTGATTTCCTTTATTTTAAATGTAACTTTTAAACAAACCTTGCCAGAGAGAACAGTGTCGTTAATGTGCCTCCCTCCTCACAGCACCAACAAACTTTAACCCCTTGACGTGACTTTCATGGGGGTCCTTGAACTTATTACTGCCAGGAAATCGAAATATAATTGGAAAATCATATTGGTCGAACGGCTACGGTTTACCAGATAGGGAAACTCTTTTGGAAAGGCCTATCTAAGTGCAGCCAGTGCAGAAATAACAGGTAGTGGCTTCCACAAAATGGGGATATATCCATTCAATCACAATATTTTTAGGTACCAGGATTTTACAATCTTCGAAAATGAAACTGAGCAAGTGCTTCAGGAGAGTGCTTATCAGGAAGCCCCTGAATCTACATATATGTCTTAAGTGCCCGATCTGCAGTGCAGGGCGTCAACATGACCCAGTTCGCTGATGACGTCCTGCTCTGCCGCACCCTCAGGAGTATACGCAGAGGTTTCAATCCAATACAGATACACCTCCGTCTCGTCCAGGACTGGTGCAGACAGTGGCGGATGTCCGTTAAGCAGGGTAAAAGTCATGCTGTTTTTTTACCAGAAAACGCCCCGCTGCAGCCCAGATACCCAACTTCTCCTACTAGGGATAGAGAGGGGAAATGCCATCAAATACCTAGGCGTCACTCTTGATAAGGACCTAACTTTTCGTGGACACGTGCGGGGAACGTCGGAAAGAGCCGCCGTTTACCCTGTTCTGGCCTCCCAAATGCCGGTCCTCTTGAAGTTACGCCTTTTCAAGGCGCTCATAGTCCCCCTGATGCTCTACGCCTGTGAAGTGTGGAGTATGGCAGCAGACTCCTGGCTTCTCTGGTTACAGCGGATACAGAATAGAGGACTCCGGTCCAAATATTCTGTATGTCGACGTTTCCCTTTGAGGCTACTTCATGAAGCTTCGGCCATATGTGGAAGAAGTCATTAGGCGCCGGGCTCAGAAATTCTACGCCAGGTTGGGCGAACATGAGAATGCACTTGTCAGATCTCTGGGGGAGTACTTACCTCCTGAACGCCGATACAGACGATATTGGGTTCCGCGTATGGCTTGCGGGCACCCCCGGTAACAACAGCTTCAAACCAGCCAACAGCAAATTAGCTGAACTAAGTACTCCCCCCTCCCAACATTGAGAGTGATTAATCAAAATTCTCCAACAAAAACAATTTATTCAAATCAAACACCGGCGGATCAGAGGAATAGGGTGTTAATCCTAAAATGTAACCGTTCGAGAAGCCCATCTAGAGCTACCTCCTTAACATCATCACCCGAAACCTCAATAGCACCAAACCTAAACCATCCTCCTCATTCCTTTGGTTAAGCCATTACACAGCAACTACACCTAGGCTCACCACGAGCCTAACTGATCTCGGCCGGACGAACCTGTTTCGCAGGGAAGATTGATCCTAGCAGCACATGTCAGTGAATCACAGAAGACAAACTCTTCAGGACAACCCAAATCATCTAGAGTTTGGACATCTTGATTAATTATAAGCGCGCCATACAAAGCTCAACTCATTGAACAGAAGACCAACACCACCTTCCAGAAGTCAGCATTGCAAACCAAAACGACAAAGTCAACCAGAAAAGGAAGGAACTACATTGCTGAATCTTCATCCTCCAAAGATAAAGACGATGTGCCTATGGAATCGGAACAGAAGTGGAGAAACGAGAGTAGCGACATGAGGATGATGCAGATTGCCTCTATTTTGACAATATCTCCTCTACTTATATGTAATAGAGAAAGTAAAATGCTTTTGGTTTGGAATTTAGGGGGTTTCAAAATATGTATTTGCGGGGAAATTTTGGTGAAAATTTGGAATACAATACGACTCCTACTTTAGTTCATTTCAGTACGCAGCAGAGAAAGCAATAATTCTTTTATTTTTGGATTCAAGAGTGTAAAAGGTACTGAAGAGATACATTTATATTAATTTCTTTATCCATTCTTAAGAAAATTATGCTCATAAAAGCTTATTCTTCTATCTATTTCATGCTTTGGGATAACTATTAACAGAAATTATATTGTTATTTACTTCTTTGTAGATACACTGGGAACATGAGAATGCACTGGACTTAAGTGATAGTCACATTTTAAATAAAAAAACATTTGATATGTTTCATTCACACAACTTTCTCTACATCTCTGCAACAAATTATTCTTCTATAACTTAATGCTACTCGGGAAAAATTAGCAGACATGTTCTTGTTGCTTACTTGCTTGTAAGTAGAAGGGAAGTAGGGAAGTACCTTAGACTAAAGTAACAGCCAAATGTTTCAAAAGTTGGATGCTATGTGCTTGAAGTTCCTTTGTTTGTGTGGCCAGCAGTTGAGAAATTGCCGTTTGAGAAAAGAATTAGTATCTTAAAACTGCAACCAAAAATAAGGAATATCTCAAAAACGGCCAGCTCCACGAAAAAAAGTATATAACATAAACTGTGTTTTGACGAGATCTACATTTTTTGTTTTGTAAGTTGTGGTCTATCTCTTACGGTTTAGCAGTTTTTCAAAATTCCGCAAAATTCATCCAGAATAAAGATGTCTTCAGAGACTATTCCGAGAAAATCCAAAATATACATTTTGTGCTGTAAATATATTTAATATACGATATTTTAATCAAAATCGTTAGAGCTAAGTTTGAGAAAAACAAAATTTTCGAACACGTTTCCATGTAAAAGTTAGTTGGGTGTTGGAGGATTTTCTTGAAAATCTTCCTGTCGCATCCTTGGAAGATGTCCAACATAAATAGCAAGTGTGTCTGTCTGTCTGTCTGTCTGACTGTCCGTCTGTAGGCAGTAGCTCAAAAACGAAAAGTCCGTCATGTACCAAACTTGGTATATAAGTGCACTATCTCTCAAGGAAGCAACACAAAGGTTTCCCCTCCAACTTCCGTTTTCATAGAAAACAGTTCGAAAATGTTTATTTTCTCAAAAATTGCTCTAACGATTTTAATTAAAATACCGTGTTTTAAAGATATTTATATAACAAATAACATTTATATTTTAATTTTCTGCGAATAACCTCTGGAGATGTCTCCATTCGGGAATTTTGCTGAATTTTGCATATCTGGTAAACTGAAACAGCTAGACAAAAACTTATTACACAAAAAATTTAGATCTCAATAAAACACACATTTATCTCGTACACATTTTTTTTTCTCGTAAAGTTGACCGTTTTCGAGATTTATTTTTTGGTTTCAGTCTTTAAATATTTAAATCTTGTACGGGAATTTGTCAAGTCATGGTCATGCAAAAGCTGAATTTCCATCCCATAGCAACCAGCTTTTAAAATATTTCACTATCTTAATATATTCCCTTATTTCTGTTCAGCTTACAAAGAAGCAAGTAACAATACCATTGCTGCTAATGCTTATCTCGATTAGCATGAAGTAGTTAGAAGAAAAATGAAGATGGTACTACCGCAGTGTTGCCAAAGCTCAAAATATAAATAATGACACTCGTATGTACCTGTTTTGCCTAGAGATCTTTTCTATTTTGGTAATACTACTAAATATCTATAGTATACGGTATTTTATTCAAATCACTAGAGCCAGTTTTGAAAAAATGAACATTTTTAGAAAACATTTTTCATGTAAAGGGTAGTTGGTAGTTGAGAGATTTTCTTCTAAATCTTTGTTACGCATCCTTGTAAAATGCTTAATTAGTAATTAAGGATGGTATTTAACCTACTTTTCGGTTTTGGGTTATATTGGTTTGGATATAGGGACCCGAAAACGTGTACTTACAGGGAAACCTCAGTAACGAATGTTTAGGTGGAATGCAATAGATACGCTCTATATCTATGTACTATGTACACTCAAAGAAATTAAAGTATGCCTGGCGCTGTGATTTTGCTGTGAATGTCAGCGTTTGAACGGGGAGTTGGGTCTTTTCACGTTTTCATTAATACCACGCGAGTAAGAAAAGGCAAAACCGATTGAGTAATCACCTCTTCATCCCTTAACCCCGCTTGATGCTCCTTCAGAACTTATATATGCAGTGTGTTAATTTAGTCCACCACGTGCGCATATTACCTTGACATAAATTTCAGTATGTGGCGCAGTGAAAAGAAGGTTTTGTATCACCCGGTGAGGGGGGTACATTATTGTCTGACCAGAACTTCATTTGTCGAAAACCAAGTTTCATATTTATCCTGCTCCTTCGGTAACGTGGCCTGTCCAATACGCTTTTAGGTGCAAAGCAAACAGGTGGAAGACATGGGTGGAATCAGCGAAAATACTTTTAATGTCTTTGAGTGTACTAAGCAGAGAAGGGAAAAAGCCTCATTTCTCCTTGAGGTCATGTTAAACGAGGTGAATTTTAATGTAATCTCTTCTTGTGATGCAAGTTCTTCAGTGATAACAGTTTTTGTTGCAGGTTTCGTTCTACGTCTCAAAAAGAGGGGGGTGAGAAGGAATAAGGGAAGTGGAGAAAAGTAGCAGAGACTAAAAATACTCTCTTTACGATAGTTTGCAACTTTTAGAAAAAGGAACGTTTCGAAAATAAAGTGCTCCAAGTTTAGATGGTCCTCGGTCCATAAAGAGAGTTTTATTCTCCATAGAATCTGCAGGAGAGTGGCAGTATGGTGTTGAGAAGTTTCTTATTTTTATAACGGCAAGTTTTTAATAGTTCTACACCATCTATAAATACGGTTGGCAAACCGATGTGGTGTGCGTTTTTCCTGGATTTAAATAGAACACATCTGATGTGTTACATTCACATGGCTCTCTGTCCTATTCCACAAACTATTCTTGTAAACGGCTGATTTTACTTTCTCTACACGTACTATGTACATAGAGTATAGAGAAGGTATTGTAATGCACCCAAAAATTCGATACCGAGATTTCACCGGAAATGCATGTTTTGGGTCCCACTGATTCCAGAGAAAGCACTTTTGGAAAAAGGTCCGTGTGTGTGTAGTGTGTGTGTGTGTGTGTGTATGTGCGTGTTTGTCTGTGGACAGCATAGCTCAAAAACGAAAAGACCGTTAAATACCAAACTTGGTATTTAAGTTTGGTGTCTGCTAAGGATGCAACACGAAGGTTTTCAAGAATATCTTCCCATCCCCAACTACCCTTTACATGGAACATTTTTCGAAAATTTGGATTTTCTGAAAAATGGTTCTAACGATTTTGATTAAAATATCGCATATTAAATATATTTATCTGACAAATGAAATGAATATCTTGAATTTCCTGGGAATAGACTCTGAAGACTACTTTATTCTGGATGAATTTTACAGAATTTCTCATAACTGCTAAACTATAACAGATGAACAAAAATGTAGAGCGTGTTAAAACATACAATTTATGTTATGTTATGTACATTTTTTCGTGGAGTTAATCGTTTTTGTGATATTCCTTGTTTTTAGTTTCAGCTTTGAAAACTTGAGCTTTTCTCATACAGGAATTGTCAACTCCTGTCTATACAACAAAGGAACTTCAGTCACATAGCAACCAGCTTTTGACTATCACTTTAACCTATGATATCCCTTGTTTTGCTCCTACTTAAATGAAGCAAGTAATAAAACTATTTCTGTTAATTTTACTTGAATAGAGTTAAATAAATGGAGGTATAAGCTGTTTAACAATAATTTGTTGCAGAGATGTAGAGAAAGTCATGTATATACAACACATCAGAGTTTTAGAAAACGTTTCGTGTGTGTCTGTGGATAGCACAGCTAAAAACGAAAAGAGTGTTAAAAACCAAACTTGGTACTTAAGTTTAGTATCTTCAAAGGATACGACACAAAGATTTTCCAGAAAATTCTGCCACCCCAAACTACCCTTTACATAGAGAAAAGTTCGAGAATTTTGCTTTTTCAAAAATTGGCTCTAACGATTTTGATTAAAACACCACATATTAGTCATTTCTATCACAAATAATGTGTATATCTGAATTTTCTGGGAATAGTGTCTGAAGAGCTGTTCATTCTGGATGAAATTTATTGAATTTGGCATAGCTAGTAAACCGTAAGAGAAAGACAAAAACTAACTACACAATGTAGACTTCGTTAAAACTCACACAATGCCATATACATTTTTTCGTAGAATTGACCATTGAAATATTTCTTGTTATTAGTTTCAGTTTAAAGATACTTAAACATTTCTCATGCAGGAACTTGACAACTTCTGCCCACGCAAAGAAACGGATTTCAATCCCATAGCAACCACATTTGAAAACATTTGACTCTCAGTTTAGCTTAGTGTATTCCCTTATTTCTCTTCATCTTATTTACTAGGTAATAAAACTGTTTCTGCTAATTTAATCTCGATTAGCATGAAGTAAATAGAAGAATAAGCTTATTAACGATAATTTGTTACAGATATAGAGAAATTAATGTGAATGGAACACATCGGATTTTTTATATGTATCATTTGTAAAATTGAATGAAATGATAATAATTAATAGATAAGCCATGATATGCACCAGTATTTTCCCCCAAATCTGATGTGTTCCATTCACATGACTTTCTCTATATCGCTGTAACACATTATTGTTAAAAAGTTTGTTCTTCTAACTACTTTATGATAATAGGTACAAGCATTAGCAGAAATTGTCTTAATTACTTGCTTCCTTGTAAGTGGAAGGAAACTAAGAGAATACACAAGGCTAAAGCGTTAGTTAAAACTTTTAAAAACTAGATGCCATGTGCTTGAAATCCTTTCCTACGCAGGGCCCGTAGTTTACAACCTTCCGTGTGAGAAAAGGTACGTATGTTAAATCTGAAACAAACGATAATGAATGTTAATTCCTCGAAAAAACGTGTATTACATAAATTGTGTGCTTTAACGTGATCTACATTTTGTGTACTAACTTTTTGTCTATCTATTACGATTTACCAGTTACGCAAAATACGTTAAAATTCATTCAGAATAAAGAGGCCTTTAGAGGCAATTCCCAGAAAATTCAAGATATACATTTCATTTGTCATGAAAATATTTTTGGTACACTGTATCTTATCAAAATCGTTAGAGCCGTTTTTTCGATTTTTTTCTAAATGTAAAGGGTAGTTTCGTATGGGGGAATTTTTCTCATAATCTCCGTGTCGCATCCCTGGAAGACACTAAACTTAAATACAATGTTTGGTACTTTACCGACTTTTCGTTTTTGAGTTATCGTGTTCACAGACACACGGGCACACTGATTCACACACACCCAACACACAACAAGCTGACGTGTTCTATTCACATGACTTTCTCTATAACTCTGCAACAAATTATTGTTAAAAAAGCTTATGCTTCTATTTTCTTTACTTCATGCTAATCGAGAAAAAATTAGCAAAAATAGTCTTATTACTTGCTTCCTTGTAAGCAGAAGCGAAATAAGGGAGTACCATAGGTTAAAGTGATAGTCAAAGGCTGGTTCTGTGTGACTGAACTTCCTTTGTTTGACAGGAGTTTACAAATTCCTGTTTCAGAAAAGTGTGTTTTTTAAAGCTGAAACCTAAAACAAGGGATATCTAAAAGACGATGAACTCTTTGAAAAAAATGTATATAAAATAAATGGTGTGTTTTAACGTGCTCTACAGTTTTTGTGTGGTAAGTCTTTGTCCATCTGTTACGGTTTAGCAGTTATGCAAAATTCCGTAAAATTCATCTAGAATAAAGTAGTCTTCAAAGGCTCTTCCCAGAAAATTCATGATATACATTTTATTCGTCCAGATTTATATACGAAAATTTAAGCAAATTCGTTAGAACCATTTCTGAAAGAATCAGAATTTTCGAAAAAAGTTTTTTGTAAAGGATAGTTTGGAGTGAGGGGATTTTACTCAAAATCTTCATGTCGCATCCCTGAAGACGCTAAACTTACACACCAAGTTTGGTATTTTAATCTTGGTTTTTGAGTTATGCTGACTACAGACATACACGGACCTTTTTAAAAAAATGGTTTATTTTGATACAGGGGACTCAAAATTCCGGTGAAATTTTGGTATGGAATATTTGGGTGGAGTGCAATACCTTCTCTATATACACTACGTAAATAGTACGTGTAGAGAAAGTAAACATGAGTGACTTTTCTTTTTCTCAACTGGTGTTGCTGTAAGGTAGCCGGGGTAATCTGATACCTCTCGAGCAATGCTACATCCATTCACAAATAATTCACGTGATAGGAGAAGGGTCCTCCAGTTTTAGCTCTAATCTTCTGCAAGGAGATAAAAGCCCTTTACTACTTACTCTCCACTGAAATGTTTACGTCGGATTAGCCGGAAGATGTTAAGCATGTACTTCTGATCCCGGGTAAAACGAGCTTGACGTAATTCAATTATTTTCATTGGGTCTCTCTTTTGTTTTATTGGGCCGAGTTGGTTCCAGGCTCCATTATGTGATTAGGGCATCAATAACATAGAGCATTCAATGTTCCTGAGAGAGAGTCAACTGTTTGTGATTCCTTTGTGTACAAATTCCCTCCTAACTTTCAACTCACACGGTGCTTCTGGATCATATTATTGCATCTCCCTAGTTTAAAAAAACTGATGTGTTACACTCACATGACTTTCTCTAGCTGCTCTACAAAACTCCTACAAAAGATTCTTCTTCTTTGTACACAATGCTAATCAAGATAAATGTTAGCAGAACGTTATTGCTTAGTTCCTTATAAGTAGAAGGGAATAAGGGAGTACACTATGCTAAAGTGATTGTCAAATGTTTTATAAGCTTTGCTTGGCCTGGAGTAGAACAAAAGGAAAACAGACACCTCCTGTGAGAGAAAAGTTTAAATACTTCACAATTGAAACCAATAACAAGGAATATCTCGAAAACGGTTACCTCAACAACAAAAACGTAAAGTACAAAAATTGTGTTTTGTAATGAGGTACTTTTTTGTTTAGTACGTTTTCTTCTATCTCTTACGTTTTAGCAGTTAATCCAAATTCAGCAAAATCCTTCCAGAATAAAGAGGTCATCAGAGGCTAATGTCAAAAAATTCGAGATGTACATTTTATTTCGGACATAAATGGATTTAATATACGGGATTTTAATCAAAATCGTTAGTCATTTTTAAGAAAATCAAAATGTTCGAAATTTTTTCCATGTAAAGGGTAGTTTGAGGTGGGGGGATTTTTTTGAAAATCTTGGTGTCACGTCCTTGGAAGATACTAAATCTAAATACGAAGTTTGGTATTTAACGGTCTTTTTGTTTTGGAACTATGTTGTCCACAGACACACACACACGGACCTTTTTATAAAAATGTTTTTTTTCTGACTCAGGGGACCCCAAAACATATATTTCTGGTGAAATCTCGGTATCGAATTTTGGGTGCATTACAATACCTTCTCTACCCCTATGTACATTGTACATATGGGGCTAGAGAAAGTAAAAAGTATGATAGGTTTATATATTTACATTCTCCTCACGTACTATGTACATTGTGTATAGAGTAGGTATTGCATTCCACCCAAAAATTCGATACCGAGATTTCACCTGTATCCAAAGAAGCATTATTAGAAAGAGAACCTTGTGTGTTCGTGTGTCTGCAAACACTATAACTCAAAAAAGAAAAGTCGGTAAAATACCAAACTTGGTATATAAGTTTGATATCTTCCAAGGATGCGACACGAAGATTTTAAAGAAATTTCTGCCATCCTAAACTATCCTTTACATGGAAAAATTATCGAAACTTTTTACTTTCTCAAAAATGGCTCTAACGATTTTGATTAAGATGCCAAACAGTAAAGCCGTTTTCATCACAGATAAAATATATTTCTTGAATTTTATAGGAATAGCTTCTGAAGACCTGTTTAGTCTGGATGAGTTTTTCTGATTTTTGCGTAACTAGTAAACCGTAAGAGATAGACAAGAACTTAATACAAAAAATCTGTAGATCTCGTTAAAACACACAATTTATGAAATATTCATTTTTTTCGATGGCCGTTTTTGAGGTATTCCTTGTTATTGGTTTTAGTTTTAAAGTACTTATACTTTTCTCATATAGGAATTTGTCAACACTTGGCAATGCATAGAAACGGATTTCATCCACATGGCAACCAGCGTGTAATGCTGTTTTAGCCTAGTGTATTCCCTTATTTCATATCTGCTTACAGGAAAGCATTTCTGCTAATATTTATTTCGATTAGCACGAAGTAGAGAGCTTCTAACAATACTTTGTTCAGAGATGAAGAGAAAGTCATGTGAATGGAATGTGTCTCTGTGCCTGTGAACATAACTCAAAAACGAAAAGTCGGTAAAAAACCAAACTTGGTATATGAGTTTAGTATGTTCCAGGGATACGATATAAAGATTTTGAGAAATATTCCCCAACGCCAAACTATCCTTTACTTGGGAAAAAATTAGAAAATTTTGATTTTCTTAAAAATGACTCTTGTGACTTTGATTAACATACTGTATATAAAAGATACTTACATGCCAAATAAAATGTATATCTTGAATATCTGGGAATAGCCTCTAAAGACCTCTTTATTGTGGATGAATTTTGCTGAATTCTGCATAACTGGTAAACCGTAGGAAATAGACAAAAACTGAGCTGAATAAAACTCACAAATTATGGCATATACGCTTTTTTGTGGAACTGACCATTTCTGAGATATTCCTTGCTAGTTGTTTCAGATTTTAAATACTTATACTTTTCTCACACGAAAGTTGTTAACTCCTGGTCATGCATAGAAACGGATTTTATTCACATGGCAACCAGCATTTAAGCCTAGTGTATTCCCTTATTTCCCTTCTACTTACAAGGAAGCAAGTAATTAAGACAATTTCCATGTTTATCTCGATTATAATAAAGTACATAGAGGAACATGCATTTAAGCAATTAGTATTTTCTCTACACGTACTATATACACAGTGTACAGAGAAGGTATTGTATTGTGCCCAAAATTTTGATACCGAGATTTCACCGGAACTGCATGTTTTGGGTCCCCTTGGATCCAAAAATAAGCATTTTTGGAAAAAGGTCCGTGTGTGTGTCTTTGGACAGCATAGCTCAAAAACGAAAAGACCGTTAAATACCAAACTTGTTATTTAAGTTCAATATCTTCCAAGGATGCGACATGAAGATTTTCAAGAAAATTCCCCCACCACAGCTACCCTTCACATGAAAAAATGTTTGAAAATTTCGATTTTCTAAAAAATGGCGCTAACGAGTTTGATTAAAGTATCATATATTAAAGATATATACTTGACCAATACTATGTATATTTTGAATTTTCTAAGAATAGCCTCTGAAGTCTACTTTATTCTGGGTGCATTTTACGGAACGTTGTGTAACTGGTAAACCGTAAGAGATAGACAAAAACTTACCCCACAAAAAATGTAGAGCACATTAAAACTCACAATTTATGTTATATTCTTTTTTCGTGGAATTGATCGTTTTTTAGATATTCCTTGTTTTTTGTTTCAGCCTTAAAAACTTATACTTTTCTCATACAGGAATTTGTCAACTCCTGTCCATACAAACAAAGGAACTTCAGTCACAAAGCAACCATCTTTTGCTATCACTTTAACCCATGTTACTCCCTTATTTCGCTTCTAATTACAGGGAAGCATGTAATAAGACAATTTTGCTAATTTTTTCTCACTTAGCATGAAGTAAATAGAAGCATTAACTTTTTAGCAAAAAAAAAATTGTTGTAGAGTTATAGAGAAAGTCATGTAAATGAATTACATCAGAGTTATGTTTTTAACTGTATTTTTGAAAGCATTTTGGAAAGAAGTAAGATGTCGTATACAAATGTCCTATTATCTCAAAACACTAAGGGCTGAAATTTTTACTTCTTTTACATTTGCACCTACATAGGTTTTATTTTAACGAACATTTTTATGTATATGCATTAATTATTTTTTAAAAAATTGAATATCATAATTTTCAATAACATTTTAGGAGCTTTATTAAAAACAATCACACCTTTCCCTCTATAAATAGAGGTATTCTACTTTTCATCAATCAATAGTAGGGGCATTGCTGAATATATCTTGAAAAATTCAGCTCATTATGTTAAATAGTTGCTGAGACAATGGGTCAAACTTTAACATTAACAAGATAGGGCATTTCTACTCCCCTTAATATATAAAGTGTTAGGAATGTGAATGCGCAGACTCAGACTGACCTACAGCTAAAACATACGTTCCTGTACCATTTTCCTCTATAGTGTTTGATTACGCGAATAAAAAAATATTTCCAACCTCTTTTCATTATATTTCTGTATCAAATTATTATTAAAAAGCTGATTCTTCTTACTTCCTGCTAATCGAGATAAACATTAGCAGAAATGGTATTATTACTTGCTTCTGTGTAAGTAGAATGGAAATAAGGAAATATACTAGGGCAAAAAAACAGTGAAATCTTTTAAAAGATGGTGGCCATGCAGTTTAAGTCAGTTCTTTTTGTTGTTGCATGAAACCAATAACAAGGAATATCTCGGAAATGGTCAACTCCACAACTCCACTCATAAATTGTGTGCTTTAACGGGGGCTGCATTTTTGTGTTGTAAGTTTTTGTCGATACCTTAGATTTACCAGCTATGCAAAATTCTGAATAAAGAGGTCTTTAAAGGTTATTCCCATAAACTTTATTTCTCTTATAAACATTTTTAATATACCGTATGATAATCAATATTGTTAGAGATATTTTTGAGAAAATAAATACTTTTTCATGTAAAGGGTAGTTGCAACGGGGAGATTTTCCTCAAAACATTTGTGTCGTATTCTTGGAAGACATTAAACCTAAATACCAAGTTTGTTATTTTACTGACTTTTCGTTTTTGAGTTATCGTGTGCACAGACACACGGACATGCTAATATACGGACACATACACACATGGACCTCTTCCTAAAAATGCCTTTCTGTATATACAAGGGACCGTAAAACGTGTATTACCGACATCGAATTTTTGGGTGGAATGCAATATTTTATATACCTACTATGCCCCTAACATAGTACGTCTAGAGGAAGTATTCGCCTGCGTTGCCACAAGTAGGAAAAGGGGGCGGTAACACTATAAAACAAGTCTGATGTATTACACTCACATGACTTTCTCTAGCTGCTCTACTCTTCTTTCTACAAAATGCTAATCGAGATAAATATTAGCAGAATGTTCTTATTACGTAATTCCTTATAAGTAGAGGAGAACTAAGGAAATGCACTATCGTAAAGTGATAGTCAAATATTTTAAAAGCTATCGTTATGCGATTGTAATTGCAAATCGCTT
Organism: Hymenopus coronatus; assembly: GCA_030762935.1. Classification (NCBI taxonomy): domain Eukaryota; kingdom Metazoa; phylum Arthropoda; class Insecta; order Mantodea; family Hymenopodidae; genus Hymenopus; species Hymenopus coronatus. The sequence goes on along the minus strand of CM060899.1, from coordinate 27,499,076 downwards.
CTTTGCTTGGTCAGGTGTAGAACGAAAGAAAAACGTCTGAGAAAAGTTTAAGTACTTCATAATTGAAACCAATAACAACGAATATCTCGGAAATGGTCGCCTCTATAACAAAAACGTAAATGACATAAACCGTGTGTTTTGACGAGATCTACAGTTTTTGTGAAGTGATTTTTTTTATCTATCTCTTACGGTTTAGCAGTTGTGCAAAATGTGGCAAAATTCATCCAGAATAAAAAAGTCTTCAGAGGCTATTTCCAGAAAATTCGAGATATGCATTTTATTTCGGATATAAATAGCTTTCATATACAGGATTTTAATCAAAAACATTAGAGCCAGCTTTAGGAAAATCAAAATTCTCAAAAAGTTTTCCATGTAAAGGATAGTTTGTGGTGTGGGAATTTTTTTGGAAAACTTCGTGTCGCATCCTTGGAAGATACTAAACCTAAATACCAAGTTTGGTATTTAACTTTTTTTTCTTTTTGGGGCTATGCTGTCCACACAAGCACATAGACAGGTAGGCAGGCAAACAGACAGACAGACAGACAGACAGACAGACAGACAGACAGACAGACATGACCCTTTATTTAAAATGCTTTTTTCGGACTCAGCGAACCTTAAACTATGTATTTCCGGTAAAATCTCCACATCAAATTTTTGGGTGCATTACAGTACTTTCTCTATACACTATATAAATTGTAGAGAAAGTAACTAGATGAAGTAAAAATAAAATTGATATAGACTGCCTCCGTGGTCGAGTGGTCAGCGAGCTGACTTCTCACCCGGAGGTCCCGGGTTCGATTCCCAGCTGGGGCGGGCAATTTTTCTTTAACCAGATTTATTCCCTATCCCGCACAGAGTCTGGAAGTATGAATGTGAGAGTGAAAGTGCGTGTGTATTAGTAATAAAGTACCTACAGTAATACGAGTTGTTTCACATCGAAGTTAAAGGTGCTATAAAAATGAAACGATTAAAAAAAAAAAAAAATTGATATAATGGTTAATTGCGAATAGGTCATCTTTCATTTATCGTTTACTTCTGCAATTAGAATAGCAAAGTAGAGCTACAAAATTAGTTGTTCATTTTTTTAGCATTTGTTGCTAAACTGACTCGTTTAGCCTCAAAATTATATTAAAAAAATCTGATGCGCTCTATTCACATGACTTTCTCTACATCTCTGTAACAAATTATTTTTAGTAAGCTTATGCTTCTATTTACTTCATACTAATGAAGAAAAAATTAACAGAAATAGTCCTATTACTTGCTTCCTTGTAAGTAGAAGCGAAATCAGCGAGTACCATAGGTTAAAGTGATAGTCAAAGGCTGGTTGCTATGTGACTGATATTCCTTTGTTTGTATGATAGGAGTTGAGAAATTCCTGTATGAGTAAAGTAAGTTTTTTAAAGCTGAAACTAAAAATAAGGAATATCTAAAAAATTATCAACTCAACGAAAAGAATATATATATAACATAAAATGTGTGTTTTAACGTGCTCTACAGTTTTTGTGTTGTAAGTTTTTGTCCATCTGTAACGTTTTACCTGTTATGCAACCTGTTAGAGCCATTTTTAAGAAAATCAAATTTTCGAAAAAAATTCCGTGTAAGGGGTAGTTGGGGGTGGGGGGATTTTCTTGAAAAATCTTCGTGTTGATCCTTGGAAGACACCAAACTTAAATACCAAGTTTGGTATTCAACGGTCTTTTCGTTTTTGAGCTATGCTGTCCACAGGCACACGGACAAACAAACACACACAGACACACATACGGACCTTTTTCTAAAAATTCTTTTTTTGGATTCAGGCAGTCTCAAAACATGTATTTCCTGTGAAATCTTGGTATCGAATTTTTGGGTGCATTACAATACCTTTTCTATACACTATGTACATAGTACGTGTAGAGAAAGTAAAAAACTGATGTGTTACATTCTCAGAAGTTTCTCTATCTGTTATACACAAACGTTTCTTACTAAAGATTGCTACTTTATCAACGAAATTGATATTAACTTAGCAGAATTGGTATTATTACTTGTTTCCTTATATGTTAATGGAATAGTCAAATCTTTAATTTAAAACAGTTGAGGGTTGATTCGCTTAGCATGGTCCCGTTTGAGAAAATATAGGTAGCTGAAAATTGAGACTAATAACAAGGAATATCACAAAAACCGCTAAAATAAGTCGTAAATAACATACATTTTCGTGTTTTAACATATATTCATTTTGGGAAGTAAAATTTAGGTGTTATTTTAGTCAAAATCCATTTTTGATAAAATGTACATTTTTGAAAACTGTTAAGTTTACTATCTTTGAATGGTGCGACACAAGGACTTTCTGGAACCTCCTCCCACTCCATTTTGATTTTCACAAAAATGGCTCTTACAATTATGATTAAAATACCATATGTTTAATTTATTTTTAAGAAAAAAACGGAATTATATCTTAAATTTTCCCGGGTATATCCTCTAAACACCTCATCGGCTTTAGAATATCACTTTAACCTATGGTTCTCCCTTATTTCTCTTCTACTTACAAGGAAGCAAGTAACAAGACTATTTCTGCTAATTTTTCTCGATTAGCTGAAGTAAATAGAACCATAGGCTTTTAAACAATAATTTGTTGCAGAGTTGTAGAGAGGCATGTGAATGCAACACATCAATTTTTTTTTCTTTTTTATTAAATTCCACACATGTATACCCAGAGTTACTAGGGAAAGCAATGTGAATGCAACTCTATTGTTGGAATACATGGAAGTTGACAAAATAACAACAGGAGAGTATGGTTGCGCAGTTCTGAATACCATTGCCGACTGTGCACAAATATTAGATTTATACTACAAACGTGCCGCACATGCGAAGTGGAAAAGCAGCGCGAAGAAATTTTCAACTTTTTTTGGATGGAACAAAATAAAAAGAAGAACCACACATCATGCAGAACCACCGAACTTACAAACTTACCCTGGCTCTTTATGGCGCAGACGCACAAATGTCTTCCCCCAAAGTTTACCGATAGAATCAAAACTTCCCGGAAGAACAGTGTCTTTATGAACTTTTATTTTTTTTTTCCAACGGGAAAACTTGTACCTTCTGCACGTATATGAAGTTTGGAATCCTGTTTCAAATCCCGTCTGTTCACTCTCGAACACGGAAGTATTGGATTTACATGTTCTATAAAAAGAAATGTTATGGAACGAGTGCACGAGTGACGACAAAAATTCCACTGCGTTCCTGTCACTAATGAAACCAAAAATCAAATTCCTCTGCGAAATTGCTTTATTGAGAAACATTTCCTATCTGAATATTTTTGTCTTTCGGGCACTGATATCATCCACAAATATTGTCTCTGGAAGCTTCTAGTAACAAGTTGATGTTCCTCATTCTACACCATCAGACCTTAGCATTTGCCTATTTTGTTCCTTTGTTTGTCTTTATACAAAGAGTATTTTACTTCCTCTAGCCCGTATGTAGATACACTGTACATAGTAGTTAGAGAAGGTATTGTATTCTACCCAAAAATTCGATGTCAAGATTTCGCCAGCAATATATGTTTTGAGGCTCCCTGAGTCAAAACAAAAACACTTCTAGAAAAAGGTACGTGCGTGCATTTCTGTGGACAGCATAGCTCAAAAACGAAAATCCCGTTAAATGCCAAACTTGCTATTCTCTTCCAAGGATACGACATGAAGATTTACTAGAACATACCTTCCCCAAACTAACCTTTACATGGAAAAAATGCGAAAGTTTTGATTTTCTCAAAAATGGCTTTAACGATTTTAATTAAAAACAGTATATTAAAGACATTTACGTGGCAGATAAAGTAAGTAGTGCATGAAGATCTCTTTATTCTGGATGAATTTCGCTGGATTTTGCATAACTGGTAAACCGTCAGAAATAGACAAAGACTTACTGCATAACAATGTAGACACACATTTTGTCATTTTAGTGTAGTGTATTCCCTTATTTCCCTTCTGCTTACAAGAAAGAATTTCTCGATTAGAATGAATTAGAGAGAAGCTTACGCCTTTTAAGAATAATGCGTTAAAGAGATATGGAGAAAGTCATGTGAATTCACATCAGATTTTTAGAAAAAGCACTGAGTGTGTGTATCTGTGGACAGCATAGAACAAAGACGAACATTCCGTTAAATACCAACTTGGTATTCACTTCTGGTATCTTTCAAGAAAATACCCCCACCCTAAAGTACCCTTTACATGAAAACATTTTGGTATCTTTCAAGAAAATACCCCCCCCCCAAAGTACCCTTTACATGAAAACATTTTGGTATCTTTCAAGAAAATACCCTCACCCTAAAGTGCCCTTTACATGAAAACATTTTGGTATCTTTCAAGAAAATACCCCCCCCCAAAGTACCCTTTACATGAAAACATTGTGGTATCTTTCAAGAAAATACCCCCCCCCAAAGTACCCTTTACATGAAAACATTGTGGTATCTTTCAAGAAAATACCCCCCCCAAAGTACCCTTTACATGAAAACATTTTGGTATCTTTCAAGAAAATATCCCCCCCCAAAGTACCCTTTACATGAAAACATTTTGGTATCTTTCAAGAAAATACCCTCACCCTAAAGTGCCCTTTACATGAAAACATTTTGGTATCTTTCAAGAAAATACCCCCCCCCCCAAAGTACCCTTTACATGAAAACATTGTGGTATCTTTCAAGAAAATACCCCCCCCCCCAAAGTACCCTTTACATGAAAACATTGTGGTATCTTTCAAGAAAATACCCCCCCCCCCAAAGTACCCTTTACATGAAAACATTGTGGTATCTTTCAAGAAAATACCCTCACCCTAAAGTACCCTTTACATGAAAACATTGTGGTATCTTTCAAGAAAATACCCCCCCCCCCAAAGTACCCTTTACATGAAAACATTGTGGTATCTTTCAAGAAAATACCCTCACCCTAAAGTACCCTTTACATGAAAACATTTTGGTATCTTTCAAGAAAATACCCTCACCCTAAAGTACCCTTTACATGAAAACATTTTGACTTTCTCAAAAACGATTTTGATTAAAATATTTACACAAGAAATAGTATCTTGAATTTTCTGGGAATAGCCTATGAAGGCCTCCTTATTCTGGATGAATTTTGTTAAATTTTGGATGAGTGCTAAACCGTAAGAAATAGGCTAAAATTTACTATACAAAAATGTAGATCTTGTTAAAACCTAGAAATTTTGTCATGTACTTTTTTGTAGAGCCGGCCGTTTTTAAGATATTCCTTTTTGTTAGTTTCAGCTTTAAAATATACTGGAATTTGTCGACTTCTGGTTATGCAACCAGTCTTTAAAGTATTTGACTAACGCTTTAGACTAGTGCATTTGCTTATTTCGTTTCTTTTAATACAAAAAACAAGTAATGAGATCAATGCAGCTAACGTTTATCTCGATTAGCATGATGTAGATAAAATAAAATCTTTAGTAAGAATACTTTGCTTATAGAACTGTTATGAGAATGTAGCATATCAGATTTTTACTGTCCCTAGCCCTGTGTATATACAATGTACATAGTACCTACAAAAGGTATTGTATTGCAACCAAAAATTCGGCCTCGCGGAGGCCGAGTGGTTACACCAGTAAGCTCTCATCTAGGCGGCCCGGGTTCGATTCCAAGCGACCGCATGTGAGATTTGTGGAGGGCAAAGCGGCTCAGGGCCGGGTTTTCTTCAGTTTCCCCCGCCATCACATTCCACTGATGCTACATCTTAATTCCATCAATCAGCAGAATTGGATGTGTAATTTCGCCAGAAACATGTGTTTGAGGTACTCCGGGATAAAAAAAAATTAGAAAGAGGTAAATCAAGTACTTTTGATTTCCAATCAAAAAGTCTATAATAATTAGAATAAATAATCCAAATCTTAACTACTATATCCTTAATTGTATTAAGAATCTCTTTTATTGTAATAATATTAGCCAATTTCCTATCAAAAATTATTGAAGATCGCGAAAAAATTCTCCTTTTGAACGCGGATTTGATCCAATAAGATCCTCACGTTTACCCTTCTCTTTGCGGTTCTTTTTAATTGCAATCATCTTCTTAATTTTTGAGGATTTTCTTAATTATTAAGGATATTAACATCACAAATAAAATGTATATTTTGCTTTTTCTGGGGATAGCCTCTGAAGATCTCATTATTCTGGACGAATTTTGAAAAATTTTGCATAATAGTTAAACCATAAGGAATAGACCAAAGCTTAATTCAACAAAAATGTGGATATCCTTAAAACACACAAGTTGTCATTATTTTTTTTAAGAACCGACCGTTTTCAAGATATTTCTTGTAATTTTAAACAACAGAACTTTTCTCAAACGGGACTATACAAAGCGAACCGAAACTCAATTGTTTTCTCATAGCGATGGACTTATTATCAAAGATTTGACTACCACTTTAGTCTTCTTTATTCTGGATGACATTTGTATACCCATAAGAGAAAGACAAAAACTAACTACGTATATAGAAAATGCGGATCTTGCAAAGACACGCAATTGACGTCCTGTATACGTTTGTTGCGTAGCTAGCCTTTTCCGTGATATTCCATATTATTGGTTTTATTTTTTAAGTGCTTATGGCTACGCAATTGCATAGCGACAGTTTTTAAAATGTTTAGATTTTAGCCTAGTGTTCTCTCTTATTTCCCTTCTACTTACAAGAAAGCAAGTACTAAGACCATTTCTGCTAATGTTTATCTCGATTAGCATGAAGTAGATAGAAAAATAAGCTTTGTAAGATTAGGTTATTGCAAACAGGTAGAGAAAGTCATGTGAATTTAACACATAACATATTTTTTTTAATTTCTCTTATTTTATTTACTAATGTAAGTAGTAGGTACAGAAAGTATTGCACTCCGCCCAAAAACTTGATACCGAGGTTCCACCGAAAATGCACGTTTTCTGGACACCAGAATCCAAAAAAGCAGTTTTAGAAACATGTATGTGGGTCTGTGTGTGGTTGTGAACAGTATAACTCCAAAACGAAAAGTCGGTTAAATATAAAACTTGATTTTTTAATGTCGGTATCATCCAAGGGTGCGATACGGAAGTTTTCAAGAAAATTCCTCCAACCGCAACTACCTGGGAAGCCTTCTTTATACGGGACGAATTTTCCATAAATAGTAAACCAAAACAAAAACTTGTTACTCAAAAAATGAAGGTCCCGCTAAAACACAGTTTATATGAGATATTTTTTTTGTTTTTTTGTTTTTTTGTTTTTTTGTTTTTTTTTGATAGAGTTGACCGTTTCTGAGGTGTCATATTATGGGTTTCAATTTTAAACTGCACAACTTTTCTCAAACTAATGTCACCTTTCCTTTTATATCTCTTGTTTTACTGTTTTGTTTGTTTGTTTTTTAAATACAGTTCCGGAGTCTTATCGTTTTGCTTGTAATACACACACATATACAAACACAAAATACACATGCCCAAGGCGGACTCGAACTCACGATCCCCTGCGCCTCGAAGCACCAAAGCGAGGCATTTGTGTGGCCGGTCCACTGGGACCGGTCACTGTTTTTTTTTTTTTTTTTTTTTTGCTGGTGGAGGAGAAGAATGGCATTGTTTTTTGTTTTTTTTTAAATTTATTTTTGTATTTATTCTTTTTTATTTAGTTTGTAATGGCATGGTACCCCCTTTGGGAATTAGGAACTTTATTTATTTCAGGAGAAGCAGGAGCTCTACATCGCAACAGGCCAGCATAAAGAGGAATAATGCATGATATTGCATCCAAGATCATACCGGATCGATATAGAATCAATCAGGTGCTCATATCTTGTATATCCAGGGTTTAAAGGCGTTGATTCTGTTGTCTCAAATCATCCGCCACCTCTCTGCATACAAAAAACTGCGTAAAGCTGGAACCACACAGTCAGCTGGCGTGTCCAAGATACTAAGCCAAGCATAGGTACCCATTACTGTCCAAATAAGAGCTCTCCACAATGCAGGACGCGTCCAGGGAAAATTCAGGTGCAACATATCCGTTGCTGAAGGCTGCCAGGTGTCACCAGTCCAACCCCGACATCGGCTCAAGAGCCACGTCCATACCAGTCCTTTACCTGAGCATTCCAAGAGTCGATGTGCGAGCGAATCCGGAGCTTGGCACAATGGACAAGCGGGAAGAATTGCCAGATAATGTCTATGTAATTTATCTGCAGTTGGTAGGATTTCATTGATAACCTCATATGCCACCGAGACCCATTCCGTGTTGATTTCTGGTATTGCAAAGCCACGCCAAATTTGCCTCCAGGGCAATTGTGGAGTAGTAGATTCCCTGCGTTGAAAAAAGGTATAGACTTCCTTAGCCGTCCGAAAACGGCCATTAGCTACTTCTGCTGAAGGTAGTGTGCTCAAGTCACGTAGGAGATCACGTAACATTTTAGGATTCTTATGGAGTTCTCTCCGCTCCCAAAGCAACTGATAATGCCGTTGTACTAGCACCGCTACACTATCACCCTGTCCATCCAGTGCTTGCAGAATCATTTTTAAGGAAAGTGCTTTACATTGCATGGCCACATCCAACAACTCCCAGCCACCCTGGCCTTTTGGAAGACGTAACTGAGTACGGGAAATGCGATATAATTTTCCTGTCTATATGAGGTATCCGATTATTTGCTCAATTCTTTAGCTGTGCCGTTTTGTTGGAAGCAGCACGTGTGCTAAGTACCATATACGACTCAACGCAAAGGCATTACAAAACCACACACGTTGTATCAAGTTCAGCATCCTCGACTTTTGACCGTATGGTACACCACGTAAAGCATTAATGCATGACGTCCAATTATAGTCCCGCAGGTCTTCATCGTCTCTACTGAAGTATATCCCAAGAATTTTTGTGCGTTGCACAGTGGGTAATCCTAACACCGTGGTATCCGGAGGATGCGGCCCAACGGGAAGACTTTCAGATTTCCTCAAATTAAACGTCATCCCCGCACATTGGGCGTATTTCTGCAAACAGCTTCGTAGATACGTGACATCCTGCTCGTCGGTAACCATCACCGTAAGATCATCGGCATATGCCCTAACTGCTAGTTTCTTTCCATAGACCTCCAGACCCGTTATCGTAGATTGCAGCTGTCGGAGCAAAGGATCGATGTACACAGCAAATAACAACATTGATAGGGGACAACCTTGGCGGACGGATCTGTTGACCGGTATGGCAGCTGTCAGAAACCCATTGCATTGAATCCTTGATAACGCAGTGTCATATAGTGCCCGAAGGAGGTGATACAACTTGTGCGGCACTTGCAATGACTCCAAACGTGCCCCAAGACCCTCGTGAACCACATTATCAAATGCGTTCTGAAGGTCCAAGTTTACCAGCGCAGCAGAGCGGGTTTCTTGGCGACAATGAAGAATACAGTCTCGCAAAGCTGCCACGGTATGGTGCATAGCCGCACCTCCGCGTACCACTGCCTGCTACTCACTAAGCAAGGGCATTAGCCATACTTGCAGCCTACGGGCGATTATTTTTGCAAACAACTTATAGTCACAATTGAGTAAGGTGATGGGCCGATAATCTGCGGGTCTTTGGGAGTTGTAGAATCACCCATCTCCAAATGTAGGCGGCGGGTTTTCATCCCTCCAGATTTCTTGAAACACTAGAAGAAGTTCTTTCTTAATAAACCGCCAACAATGTTTATAGAACTCATACAGCAGCCCATCTGGTCCGGGCGCTGTATGAGATTTGGCTGTCTGAATCGCAGTGAGCAACTCTGTTTCCTTCAGCATGGGAGTAGGCGACCGTTGTAAACCTCCCTGCACAACTGGCACGTATTTGGACATATACGACTGGATTGAATCCACCATATCCATCGGTCTGGCAAAGCGCTGGATGTAATAAGAATGCAACACACGAAGAATCCCTGTCGTGGTCGTAACCTCTTGACCATCATCTATCAATTTGGTAACAAACGCTCTACGACCTTGCCTACGCTCCTTCGCCAGGAAGAAGAAACTCATTTTTTCACCATAAACCATTTCTGCTGTATGTATTCTGGCTAAGGTTCCCTGGAGCTCTTGCGTTTTACGGTGCTGGATATGAGCCTTGACTTCCCGGAGCTGATAGTGTACGTCCTCCCCATGTTGTTGGCGCAGGTGTAAATCTTGTAGCACTGCAAGATAAAAATCCAAAGTTTCTCTCCGAGCTAACGCTCTACGGCACGCTGCGGCTTTAAAAAAGGAGCGTATCGCTGGCTTTGCCTTATAGACCCACCATGTTGTCTTATTGGGAGAGCGCTGAAAAGACTTCTGCAATTTGGATCAGCATTCTTGGAATTCTATCAGGACCTCGGCATCTGTAAGTAAGGAGCAATTAAGCCTCCACAACCCTGGACCACTACGACGTATCTCCGCACGACCTACAACGGCATGTAGCAGTGCACTGTGATCACTAAAAGCTGCTGGCGCTATCTCTGTGCGATGTATCCGGATGCCTTCTCCGGTAGAACATACATCCGGTCCAGTCGAGAGGCCGACTGGCCCCGTACGAAGGTGTACATCACATCATTACCGTGCTTGAATTCCCAGCTATCCACCAATTGAAACTGGTCCACTAACTGCTGCAATGCTATACAACCATTAAAGGCCCCTCTTTGGTCCTTGGCTGCTAGCGTATAGTTAAAATCCCCAACCAATAAGAATGGGGAACTCCGAGGAATATGAGTTAAAAGCTCCTGTCGAAAAATATCCTCTCGTTGTTTCCTCTTGTTGTTTCCCGCCGGGGTATAGATACTCACGAAGGTAACACCATTATACTCCGCGGAGAGGATTCTTCCTGAAGGATGATAGGCAAAGCCGTGTAGGGGCAAAGCCTGGCGGTATACAATAGCCGTCCCAGTACCACCCGGGCCTAAATTAGTCTCATAGTCATATCCATATAAAAAGTCCATATTATAAACATTCACCTCTTGAAGAAAGCAAATATCAACATCATTACTACTCAAAAAATCCCGAAGTTGACGCAACTGGTTGACGCAACCCATTCACATTAAGTGACGCCCAAATTTGAAGTCCAACTGGCATGCAGGGCAAAGAAAGGTACTCACAATCTCAGGACCAATGTCGTGATACCAAACAGGAATTAGGGCACGTGTCAGTTCAATCCGGGGAGTACAACAATTAATTGTCCGCACCTTCGTGAGGATCGTCCTTAGTATGCTTGTAGCAACGCCGTAAGTCCTCATCGGCGTCTTTGGCATCTTCAGCCGGCCTCTTACCGGAATCACTGGCCTTCACTACGCGAACGTCAGGAAGATCGTGAAGAAATCGTTGCACACCCTCGCCACCAGCTGGTGAAGACGATAACAAACAGGCATCAATATGGCGGTCTAGCGGTTGGAACTGGAGGCGAGGGTCGCGAGCAGATACAGAAACTCTGGACGGCGCACGCAAGTTGCGGGTCGCGTCTTCAGACGCTTCAGGTACGTCGCTATCATTTGCCCTGCGGTCAGTATCCTGTTGTACGGTGTCCTGTACATGCTGGATATCATCAACAATCTCCGGCGTCTCCGGCATCACCATGCTGTCCCCCTCTATAGGTAGCTCCTCTCCCTCATCCAACTGTCGTTGTACAGTCATTACCTCCACTTGGGTCCCCATTGATGACCCGGGCGTGTGCATAACACCCTGCTGTTCATCCGCCAGTAAGGTAGCCGGAGCACCCACTGCCTCGCTGAAGTTTGCCGGACGATTTCTAGGTTGCAGAGACAACCGAGTAGCTCTAAAGGGACAATCCGCTTTTAAATGCGTCGTCTCACGGCACAAATGACAGGCTTGCTACTGTCCGGTATAAGCAATAGATATCACATAAGTATCAATAACCAAGGTAGCCGGTATATTGCACTTAATACCCATTTTCACGGTACACACGCCATTGTTAGCCGGAAGCAGATAATGAGAGTGCCATTTCTCACGTCGTATATCAAATACCTTACCGTATTTAGACAATTCTTGTAACAAAACTACGCTGGGCACCTCCATTGTTGGTCACTTAAAGCGAATCGAACTTCAATTGTTGCACTTAGCGCTTTTAAAAGATATGACAATCGCTTTAGCCTAAATTATTCCCTTTCTTCCTTTTACTTGTTAAGGATGCAAGCAATAACACAATTTCTGGTAATGTTTATCTCGATAAGGCTGAAGCAGGTAAAAGAGTAAAGCCGATGTCCCACGGTCAAAATAAGGTCCAATATTTTTTATACAACGTGAACGCTGTGTACAATTTCTCCGTACCATTCCCACGGGAGTATGTGTTGGTCCAAACATTTCTCGCATGCACATGAACAGCTGATAGAAAATGGTGGAGGTTGCTGATCCACAATTATTTACGTTCGCTGTCGCAAATTTAGTTTATGTATCCATTACAAGAGCATATTATAATAGAAAGAAAAAATCAGTAAAGAGGCGTTGGTGGACTAGACCATGGCTGGAACGTAGGAATGCAGGCCAAGGAAGAGGTGTACTACATATGCTGCAAGATGAACTCGTTTATGACAGTGTAAATTATTTTAAATTCCTTAGAATGGACGAAAATTTGTTTGGAAAGTTGCTGTCCTTAATTGAGGCAAAAATCACTCGCCAAGACAAAAATATGAAGCAGTCCATACCAGCAAATCAAAGGTAGCGTTTTTATATTTTGTTGAGAAAAGGAGGTTAGGTGCAAATGGATCCGATAAAATACATTTGCAGGAGTTATAAATACCCGAGTCATTATTTCATAAATCTCTGCCGCACAACAAAAGTGTATTTCAACTACTATAACCCTATTATTTAGGAAAATATCTACAAGATACAGCCAAGTTTCACATAAACAATCACGTTGGCGGGAAGGAAGACCTAGCGCTAGCTGTCATCTTATTACGTCATTACCCCCAGGTCACTCATTGGTTGATTTCATACGTTTGGACCAAAAATTAAAAACCGCTGTATCCTGTTGTAGCAAACTGGAATTGGACCAAAAATGGGACGAAACTTGTATACAATGAAATTATCCGATGTCCCACGATCCAATTTTTAGTTTGAAGAGAATTGGACCAAAATATTTGACCGTGGGACATCGACTTAATCTTTTGTTAGCATAGCTTGCATGTGGAACAGCTAGAGAAAGTAAGGTGAATGAACACACCATAGTTTTAGGAATAGTCTGTAGAAAAATGGGTAGAAAACTCATGTGAATATAATATGTTATTTTATTTCTTATATAGTTAAATGTTGAATACAAAAACTCACTTAATAAGACAGCTCTTATCGTCTGAAGGGAACTTTTATTGTGAACATTCATGGAAAATAATGTTATGAAAATGAACATTAAACGAATTTGGCATTAAATCAGTTGAATCAAATTACATAACGGCCTTCTTGCATATTCCCTTGTGGGTAAAAGGGAAATAAGGAATACAGTAGGCTAAATAGACAGTCACGTTTTAAGAACTAGTCGCTATATGATGATATAATGACGTCCTTTTTGATCACAGGATGAAACAAAGAGGAAAATGAGGAAATAAAAACGAATTATCACTTCTCAGTTGAGAAAAATATAAGTATTGGAAAATTTAAACCAAAAAATAATATCTGGAAAATGATAAACTGATCAATAGCTGAATTCCGCAGAAATTGTGTGTTTTAAAGTGATCTGAATATTTTATCCAGGAGGATTTTGTTTCTCTGTTACGGTTTACCAGTTATATGAAAGTCATTCAGGCTAGAAGAAAATCCCAGAAAATTAAGATATTCATTTTATTTGTGATATAAATATTTTTAATATATAGTATTTGATCAACGTCATCTGAGCCATTTTTGAGAAAATTGAAAATTCGGAAAATGTTTCCATGCAAAGTACCTGTAGTTTAAGGTGTGAAGATTTTCCTGAAAAATCTTCGTGTCGCATCTTTGATAGGTACTGAACATAATACTAAATTTGCATTTAACCAGTTTTTCGTTTTTTGAGTTATGCTATTTACAAACACACACACATACAGACACACACATACACATTTGGGTTTCAGGAGACCCAAAACAGGCTTTTGTGATGAAAAGGGTATGTCGAATTTTTTGGATGGAATGCAATATTTCCTCTCCTTACTATACGTAGAAGGGAAAGTAGAAACTAAGGGAAGCTTAGGGTTGAATATTCAGCATTACAAAAGTACGTTTTAAGTCAATTTAATCAAAATAATAAATTCTATAACAGGTGGCCCAATTCTCCGTATTTTCGTGTGCAGATATCCCGGAATAAAAGTTGCAGAATTCAACGGGGATATTTCAAGTTAAAATCAGTAAGTGGGGGAACTGTCTGAGCGATCTTCGTTTTATCCATGTTGTTACCAGCGCGCCGATAGGTTGTTGTCGCCAGTTCTCCAATCACCGGTTTTTTCTTGAAATAGCCCCGTTGAGTTCTGCAACCTTTCAACGCACGAAGAGATGTCTACGTACATCAAATACGGGTCAGTTGAGTCACCTGGTATTATGCCACGTGACCCACACAATCCGCCCTTCGTCGCAGTTTACCGGATGGCGTGGATGCCAAATAGTTTGTCATAAGGATATATAAGACTGAAAAATTTAAATTCCAAACTAATAATGCTACTAGCTATTTGAAATATATACCACAGATGTAATACAACGCAAACAAGTTACAGTGGACACTTTATTTATTTTGCTTTAATGGTTTGGCAGCTATGGACAAATTTGTTTATGTCTTTGTCAAGCACTAAGAAAAAAACATCCTCTGCAAAAATCATCTAATATTTTAACTCTATGTTGACAACACGTCTACTTTTTGAAAATACCCTGCGATTCTCTGTGTCTCCTTTGGTTTAGGCTCCAAAATTGTTTAAAGTTTATCATAAAATATAATATTTATGTTTAAAAATTTAAAACATATCCTTAAACACATCTGACAGTAAGACCTAGTAAAATTCTTACTCGCTGTACCTCTGTCTTTGGATAATTTACAGATTGGTCCCTCTAAGGCAAATAATTAGGGCATTGGCTCAGTTATACAGACACGTGTTAGAAAGTACGTGGCGAAATGTGGCAACTCTGTCTCAATCGAAACGTCACATTCCACACGACACCAGCTTGCTGCTTTATTGCCTGACTTCGTCGCAAATAAAAGCATTCCGATCGTAAACGTCAATTGACAACAGCAGTATCGCTGATTTCGGGTCGACTGACTCCGCTGCGACAAAATAAGCGAAAAGAAGAGATGTGAACGGGGCCAAACGATTGATCCACGGCGCTCATGCGCGTGACAAAGGCATTTGTCTCAACAGATGGCAGCATCGTACTTTAGCCCCGCAGTGTTAACACTTTCTGACGATATTTTCTTGCGACAATTTAGCCCTACTATTAAAGCGCCAATGGAATGGCTGAGATTAGGCAATTACAACCAATCGCGGTCATTTGACTGGAGCGATATTGTCGAAACATTTATCGCAGCTGAGGTTCATTTCTTTGAAATCTTATCGCACCTGACGTTCGTATGTTTAATCTCCTGTCTTGGTTATTGGTAACAAGATGACAAACCAGTAGCAAGATAACTGTGAATCCTAAAATATTTATTTAAAGTTTTATCCAGTTCATAATATATTTAGTTAAAAAAAGGAGTGAAAATATTCATTATTTTTATTTCATACGTGTGAGGTGAGTGCAATAAACCTCAAATAAAATAACGTTTGTTTCATGTATTACTTATTAAAAGCTGAAATAAAATAATTGTTCCCAGTTTGTATTGTTGCTATCCATATTCGTAAATTGGGTGTAGATACGGTCGGCCATATCATACTTCAGGAGGCAGTGAAGAAAGAAAAAAAAAACATTCCGTAACATTGTCGAATGCGTCATCTGCTATTTGAGAACTAATGTAAATATTACAATCATAACCTCAGAAACCGGGTTCTCCGGTTTCCCCCGCCATCGCATTCCACCGGTGCTCCAACTTCATTCATGTATCATCAGTGTCACCGCCTGCGGTGCTATAAGTAGATAAAGTGGGCGTTAAACACTACCACAAAAAAATCTCAGTAAATCTCCCTTATTATGTATTATAAATTATTAATAGTCTATTTCGCTGAATTGTCTTATCTAATAATCTCGTTTTTTCATCTCGCTTCGCTCCGGTCGTGAATTATCGACAGGATGAAACTTGTGGTATTGCTTACGTTAATGCAAAGCTCGACTTATCACAGAAACAAACAACGCGGGTTGGCCCCTGCTCCGTAGCTCAGTCAGTAGAACATCCGCCTACTGTGCGAGGGGTCCCGGGTTCGATTCCCGGCTGGGGGTAGGGATTTTTCTGTAGCCGAGGTTATTCCCTATCCTCCCCAGTGTCTGTATATGTGTTTTCTAGTGATTAAAATTAAAGATAAACAGAAAGCCGATGATATCAGAACACCAGAGGGAAATGACCCTGATATGTCCATGCAGCTAAAAGTGGAGTGTAAGTGGAACAATAAAAGAATACCCAACAGTGGTATCCGAAAAAAAAATCTGATCTGTTCCTTCACGTCTCTGTAACAAAATATTGTTAATATTGTTCTTATATCCACTTCATACTAATCGAGATAAACGCTAGCAGAAACTGTTTTATTACTGCGTTCTTATGAGTAGAAGGGAAATACTAGGCTAAACCGATAGTCACATGTTTTATGGGATTGAAATCCGTTTCTTTGCGTGGCCAGGAGTTGACAAGAGAAAAGTTGAGGCATTTTAAAACTGAAACCAGTAACAAGGAAAACGGTCAACTCCAGGGAAAACGTATACGACATAAATTGTGTGTTTTAAGGAGTGCTACAGTTTTTGTATTGTAACTTTTTGTCTACCTCTTTTCTAGTTATGCAGCATTCAAGAAAATTCATTCACAATGAAGAGACCATTAAAGGCTATTCCCAGAAAATTCAATATATATAGGTACATTTTTCATTTGGGATGTAAACAACTTTAAATATACATTTTAATAAAAACAGAAGGAAACATTTTTGAGAAAAACAAAATTTTCTAAAATGTTCCATGTAAAGGGTAGTTGGGTTGGGGGATTCTTCTGAAAATCTTGTGTCGCATCTTTGGAAGTTACTGAATTTAAATACCAAGTAAGACTTTTCATTTTTAAGCTATGCTGCCCCCCCCCCACACACATACACAAACAGATATACGGGCATGTTTCTAAATATTTATTTTTTTTGGGTTCAGTGGCTCCCTTAGCATTTATTTCCGGTGATATAGAGAAAGTCATGTGAATGGAATACATCAGATTCTATTGCTTAATTAAAGCACACAATTTAATACAAAACTCTTTTTCAACCACCCAGGAACACGGTAGGTACAGAGAGTAGTATCGTTCACTTAACATATTGAAACCGAGATTTCACCAGAAATATATGCTTTGAGAGTCTCTATATATAAAACGACTTTTTTGGGAAAAAGATCCGTGTATGCGTAAATGTCTTTGAACAGCATAACTCAAACTGAAAGTTCGTTAATTA
This sequence comes from Hymenopus coronatus, assembly GCA_030762935.1. Classification (NCBI taxonomy): domain Eukaryota; kingdom Metazoa; phylum Arthropoda; class Insecta; order Mantodea; family Hymenopodidae; genus Hymenopus; species Hymenopus coronatus. The sequence goes on along the minus strand of CM060899.1, from coordinate 27,481,597 downwards.
CCAAACTTGGTACTTAATTCAATATCTTCTAAGGATACGACACGAAGATTTTCAGGAAAATCCTCCCAGTCCAAAATACTCCTTTGATGGAGCATTTTTCGAAATTTTTTATTAAAATTCCAACATTGGGAATTTTTCATCATAAATGAAATGTATGAGGGTGGTCTGAAAAGTTCTCGGCCTCACCCAGAGATCGCGGCACTTCTTGCATGATTCTTTTTCTTACGTTGGTACATGTGTTAATAGACCTATGTAAAATTACCAGTCATTCCAGGCAATAGCTGACGGTAGGCAGTTGTTTGAAGCAGTGGAAGTGCGCATTGCTTTGAACATTCGAGTATCGTGCTGTGATAAATTCTTCGTAAAATAAGGTTTAACACCTGCAGAAATTCATTTGCGGATTGTAAATGTGTATGGTGACTCTTCACCTTCAGTTTCCACTGTGAAGAAATGGGCGGCCGATTTTAAACGTGACCGTGAAAGCGTCCAATACGATCCACGTGAAGGACGTCCAGAAACTGTAACCACACCGGAAATTATTGAAAAAGTGTATGACATGATTTTTGGAAGATCGGCGTACAAAGGTGCGTGAAATTCCTAACGCTCTTGGAATTTCAAAGAAACATATTGGTCACATCTTGCATCATGAATTAAACATGAAAAAGTTTTGCTCAAGATGGGTGCCGCGTATCCTCACTGTGGATAACAAACATATTCGCACGACAGTTTCTGAAAAGTGCTTGGCGCATTTTCAGAGGAACAGAAGTGACTTTTTACGCCGATACATCACAATGGATGAAACATGGATTCACCACTACACACCCGAATCCAAGCAGCAGTCGAGGCAGTGCGCAGAAGCTGGTTCATCTCCAAAGAAGGCGTAGATGGTGTCATCGGCGGGAAAGATCATGGCGTCAATGTTTTGGAATGTCAAAGGAAATTTGTAGATTGAACATCTCGAAAAAGGTAAAAACCCATTACTGGAGAATACAACTCTCAACTTTTAACCAAACTAAATCAAAGCATTCGTGAAAAAGAATTATTTTCCACCAGGACAATGCACCTGCCCACAAAAGTGTTTTGGCAATGGGTAGACTGAGAGTGTGAAGTGCTGGAACATCCATCCTATTCCCCAGATTTGGCTTCCTAGGACTTCCATCTGTTTCCAACACTGAAGAAATTCCTCGCTGGTAGGCAGTTTTCGTTCAATGAAGAAGCAATTGCGGCTGTAAATGGGTACTTTGCAGCACTTCCAGAGGAACACTACAGAGAGGGGATAATGGTTTTGGAGCACCGCTGGACAAAATGTTATTAGAGGAGATTATGTTGAAAAATAAAACTATTTTGAAAGCACGAATTGTCGTTTTTCACTATCAGCCCGAGAACTTTTCAGACCACCGTTCTATATCTTGAATTTGCTGGAAATAGCTTCTGAAGACCACTTCGTTCTGGATGACTTTTGAGTAACTAGTAAACCGTAATAGATAGACAAAAAACGTAGCTCCTCAAAACACAGAGTTTATGTCATAGACATTTCGTTGTATACTTAACTATTTTCGAGATATTCCTTTATATTGATTTCAGTTTTAAAAACTTAAGTTGTTCTCAAACGGGAAATTGACTTTAGTTTCATATCTATTTTGTTTTACTAACTTGGTATTTAGGTTCGGTATCTTCAAAGGATGCGACAGGAATACTTTCTGTAAAATCTCCCCACCTGAAGCTACCCTTTATATGGAAGCTTTTTTTTGGAATGCATGATTTTCCCTAAAACGGCTCTAACGATCTTCCTAAAATCACTGTATAAGTATTTAAGTCACCTAAAATGCATATCTTAAAGTGTTAGGAAATTCCTGTGGAATAATCCGCTTCATTCGCAAGAAGTTTTATAAAATCCCACATTACGAAGGGTAAGTACTATCTATACTTTGAGCTTAATAATAAAAAAACAGTACTCTTTAATTTAAAGTTGCTTTATTGTTTCTCAAAATATTCTCTTTTAGGGTCAATACACTTTTGCATACGCTTGAATCATTTATCACAGCATTTTTCTAGTCTCCTTTTTGACACCTCCAAAATAAGGTTTTTGAACGGTATTTTCTACCGAAGAAAGTGGTTTTCCATGCATTTTATTTTTGATGTTTGGGGACAAAAAGACTCTTTGGCTGCCAAATCAGGACGAATGGATGAGTCGTCAATTCGATTTTTTGAGTTTTCAAATTGTCGGTTGTTAGACGAGATGTGCGAGCCCTTGCATTTTCTTGATGAACGAACCGACGAAACTGGTTTGTTTTCTTTATTTCGCTTTCCGGAAAACAAATAGTTGTGTACCATTCAGAATTGACCGTTTTATGTTCCTCTAAAGACACTAATGCCACATGATCAATTTTTCTGGAACAAAAAAAAAAAAAAACAAAAAAACAGGTGACCATTTATTTCGAAGTGTTTCGAGTACGGACACCTTTGTTGGGTTTGGTTCTTCTTGAAACACCCACACAGCCGACTGCGGTTTACGTTCAGGTTTATATGCAAACATCCATGATCCGTCACCTAAATATGTGTCTTTTGAAGTCCCACCATTGTATTTCTTGAGCATTGGTGTGCACCAATTGACAGGAAAATCCTTCTGATATTGTGCCAACTTATGTGGGATCAAACAAGAGCAAACCATTTTCAATGCAATGTTCTACATATACTGTTGGAACTGGTGCCTAGGATTGTACCTATCTCAAAGTATGTGGCATGACGAACCTGTAGTATGAATTTTTGCACAGTCTCAATGTTTTCTGGCACAACTGATTTTGGGCGATCTCCATGAATTTCGTCAGTGAGCGAACGGCGGTCACGATTTAACTCGTTATACCAGCGTTTCACAGTGGCAAAGGAGAGAGCTTCATCGTCAAATGTAGCAGTATCTTGATAATTCACGTTAAAACTCGTAATAAATCATCGCAAGAATATTGTCACGATTTAATGCCATCTCTTCGCTGAGACACAATTTTAAAGTCACTGTAAACAATACAAATAACGGTCTATTGACAAAATATATGAAGAGGTTAAGGTCAACAAAATCAAAATTTCCACGGAAGCGCTATGTGGCACCTACAGCAATAAGCGTTGCCAGGGCTCAAAATATAAATACTGGCCCTCGTACTGTAGACGATAAGCGATAGCAGAAATCACCTTATACAGAAACTTTGGTATTTTTAAAACACACAATTTATTGCAAAAGACTAGTTTTAATGTATCTACGTATTTATAATGCCTGTGCGCAGTAGGTACAGAAAGTATTATGTGCCACCAAACATTTCGATATCGAGATTTCACCGGAAATACACGTTTTTGAGACCCTGTAAATAAAAAAACAAGGTATTTTTGAAAAATATCCGCGCGCGCGTGTATGTGTGAGTGTGTGTGAGTGTGAGTGTGAGTGTGTGTGAGTGTGTGTGAGTGTGTATGAGATGTGAGTGTGTGTGAGTGTGTGTGAGAGAGTGAGTGTGAGTGTGTGTGAGTGTGTGTGAGTGTGTATGAGAGTGTGAGTGTGAGTGTGTGTGAAAGTGTGAGTGTGTGTGTATGAGAGTGTGAGTGTGAGTGTGAGTGTGTGTGAGTGTGTATGAGAGTGTGAGTGTGAGTGTGTGTGAAAGTGTGAGTGTGAGTGTGTGTGAGTGTGTATGAGAGTGTGAGTGAAAGTGTGAGTGTGTGTGAAAGTGTGAGTGTGTGTGTGAGTGTAAGTGTGAGTGTCTGTGTATGTGTGAGTGTGTGTGAGTGTGTGTGAGTGTGTATGAGAGTGTGAGTGTGAGTGTGTGTGAGTGTGTATGAGAGTGTGAGTGTGAGTGTGTGTGAGTGTGTATGAGAGTGTGAGTGTGAGTGTGTGTGAAAGTGTGAGTGTGTGTGTATGAGAGTGTGAGTGTGAGTGTGTGTGAGTGTGTATGAGAGTGTGAGTGTGAGTGTGTGTGAAAGTGTGAGTGTATGTGTGAGTGTCTGTGTATGTGTGAGTGTGTGTGAGTGTGTGTGAGTGTGTGTGAGTGTGTATGAGAGTGTGAGTGTGAGTGTGTGTGAAAGTGTGAGTGTGTGTGTATGAGAGTGTGAGTGTGTGTGTATGAGAGTGTGAGTGTGAGTGTGAGTGTGTGTGAGTGTGAGTGTGTGTGAGTGTGTATGAGAGTGTGAGTGTGTGTGAAAGTGTGAGTGTGTGTGTGAGTGTATGTGTGAGTGTCTGTGTATGTGTGAGTGTGTGTGAGTGTGAGTGTGTGTGAGTGTGTATGAGAGTGTGAGTGTGTGTGAGTGTATGTGTGAGTGTCTGTGTATGTGTGAGTGTGTGTGAGTGTGTGAGTGTGTGTGAGTGTGTATGAGAGTGTGAGTGTGAGTGTGTGTGAAAGTGTGAGTGTGTATGAGAGTGTGAGTGTGAGTGTGTGTGAGTGTGTGTGAGTGTGTGTGAGTGTGTATGAGTGTGTATGAGTGTGTATGAGAGTGTGAGTGTGAGTGTGTGTGAAAGTGTGAGTGTGTGTGTATGAGAGTGTGAGTGTGAGTGTGGGTGTGTGTGAGTGTATGTGTGAGTGTCTGTGTATGTGTGAGTGTGTGTGAGTGTGTGTGAGTGTGTATGAGAGTGTGAGTGTGTGTGAAAGTGTGAGTGTATGTGTGAGTGTCTGTGTATGTGTGAGTGTGTGTGAGTGTGTGTGAGTGTGTATGAGAGTGTGAGTGTGTGTGAAAGTGTGAGTGTATGTGTGAGTGTCTGTGTATGTGTGTGAGTGTGTGTGAGTGTGTATGAGAGTGTGAGTGTGTGTGAAAGTGTGAGTGTATGTGTGAGTGTGTGTGAGTGTGTATGAGAGTGTGTGTGTGTGAAAGTGTGAGTGTATGTGTGAGTGTCTGTGTATGTGTGTGAGTGTATGTGTGAGTGTGTATGTGTGAGTGTGTGTGAGTGTGTATGAGAGTGTGAGTGTGTGTGAAAGTGTGAGTGTATGTATGAGTGTCTGTGTATGTGTGAGTGTGTGTGAGTGTGTGTGAGTGTGTATGAGAGTGTGAGTGTGTGTGAAAGTGTGAGTGTATGTGTGAGTGTCTGTGTATGTGTGAGTGTGTGTGAGTGTGTGTGAGTGTGTATGAGAGTGTGAGTGTGTGTGAAAGTGTGAGTGTATGTGTGAGTGTATGTGTGGGTATGTGTGAGTGTGTGTGAGTGTGTGTGAGTGTGTGTGAGTGTGTGTGAGTGTGTGTGAGTGTGTGTGACAGTGTGAGTGTATGTGTGGGTATGTGTGAGTGTGTGTGAGTGTGTGTGAGTGTGTGTGTGAGTGTGTGTGAGTGTGTGTGAGTGTGTGTGAGTGTGTGTGAGAGTGTGTGTGAAAGTGTGAGTGTATGTGTGAGTGTATGTGTGGGTATGTGTGGGTATGTGTGAGTGTGTGTGAGTGTGTGTGAGTGTGTGTGAGAGTGTGTGAGTGTGTATGTGTGAGTGTGTGTGAGTGTGTATGAGAGTGTGAGTGTGTGTGAAAGTGTGAGTGTATGTGTGAGTGTCTGTGTATGTGTGAGTGTGTGTGAGTGTGTATGAGAGTGTGAGTGTGTGTGAAAGTGTGAGTGTATGTGTGAGTGTATGTGTGGGTATGTGTGAGTGTGTGTGAGTGTGTGTGAGTGTGTGTGAGTGTGTGTGAATGTGTGTGAAAGTGTGAGTGTATGTGTGAGTGTCTGTGTATGTGTGAGTGTGTGTGAGTGTGTGTGAGAGTGTGAGTGTGTGTGAAAGTGTGAGTGTATGTGTGAGTGTATGTGTGTGAAAGTGTGAGTGTATTTGTGAGTGTATGTGTGGGTATGTGTGAGTGTGTGTGAGAGTGTGAGAGTGTGTGAGAGTGTGAGAGTGTGTGAGAGTGTGTGAGAGTGTGAGAGTGTGTGAGAGTTTGAGAGTGTGAGTGTGTGTGAGAGTCTGAGTGTGTGTGAGTGTGTGTGAGAGTGTGAGAGTGTGTGAGAGTGTGAGTGTGTATGCGAGTGTGAGTGTGTGTGAGAGTGTGAGAGTGTGAGTGTGTGAGAGAGTGTGAGAGTGTGTGAGAGTGTGAGTGTGTTAATGACTGTGTGAGAGTGTGTGAGTGAGTATGAGTGAGAGTATGTGAGTGAGTCTGTGTGTGAGAGAGAGTGTGTGAGTGTGTGTGTGAGTGTGAGTGTATGTGAGTGAGTGTGAGTGAGAGTATGTGAGTGAGTGTGTGTGAGAGTTGTGTGTGTGTGAGAGAGAGAGAGTGTGTGTGTGAGTGTGAGTGTATGTGAGTGAGTGTGAGTGAGAGTATGTGAGTGAGTGTGTGTGAGAGTTGTGTGAGTGTGTGTGTGTGAGAGAGAGAGAGTGTGTGAGTGTGTGAGAGTGTGAGTGTATGTGAGTGAGTATGAGTGAGAGTATGTGAGTGTGTGTGTGTGTGAGAGAGAGAGAGTTGTGTGAGTGTGTGAGAGTGTGAGTGTATGTGAGTGAGTATGAGTGAGAGTATGTGAGTGTGTGTGTGTGAGAGAGAGAGAGTTGTGTGAGTGTGTGAGAGTGTGAGTGTATGTGAGTGAGTATGAGTGAGAGTATGTGAGTGTGTGTGTGTGAGAGAGAGAGAGTGTGTGAGTGTGTGAGAGTGTGAGTGTATGTGAGTGAGTATGAGTGAGAGTATGTGAGTGTGTGTGTGTGAGAGAGAGCGAGTTGTGTGAGTGTGTGTGTGTGAGTGTGAGTGTATGTGAGTGAGTGTCAGTGAGAGTATGTGAGTGAGTGTGTGTGAGAGTTGTGTGAGTGTGTGTGTGAGTGTGTGTGTGAGTGTGAGTGAGAGTATGTGAGTGAGTGTGTGTGAGAGTTGTGTGAGTGTGTGTGTGTGTGAGAGTATGTGAGTGAGTGTGAGTGAGAGTATGTGAGTGAGTGTGTGTGAGAGTTGTGTGAGTGTGTGTGTGTGTGAGAGAGAGGGAGAGAGAGAGAGTGAGTGTGTGTGAGTGTTTATGTTGTGCAGCATTAGCCAAAAACGAAATATTGGTTAAATATCAAATTGGTGTTCATGTTTAATTCCAAGGATGCGGCACGAATTTTTTCAGAAAAATTCTCCCACTCTATACTATCCTTAACTGGAACATGTTTTTAAAAAAAAAAAAAAATTCAAAACTGACTATAGCGAATTTTATTAAAATTTCAACACTTTTAGATATTTTCATCACATATGAAATGTATATCTGGAACATTCTGGAAATAGCCTCTGAAGGCCTCTTCGTTCTGGATGCCTTTTGTAAACCGAAAGGGAAAGACAAAAACTTACTACACAAAATTGTACATTTCGTTAAAACACACAATTAATGCCCGATACCTTTTGTAAGGGTAACCATTTCCAAAATATTCGTTGTTATTGGTTTATATTTTGAAGTACTTAATTAGTTCTAAAATGAGAAGTCATCTTTCGTTTTATATCTCTCTTGGTTTACACCGGGTCATCCAAAGAGGAGCGAATTTCAATAGTATCACATAGCAATAAACTTTTATAATAATTAATGATCTCTTTAGCCTAGTTTATTACTTATTTCCCTTCTACTTACAAGGAAGCAAGTAATAAGACACTTTCTGTTAATGCTTATAAGGATTTTCATGATGTAAATAAAAGAATAATCATTTTTAAAAATGGTTTGGTGGCAGAGTAGATAGAGTGATAGTGAATAGCTGTTTAACCTCAATGAAAGTTTTGATTAGAGGCATTAGTAATAAATACACTAAGTAAAGGTTTTTAAATTAAAATTTAAACCAATATATAAAAATCTGTGTTCCATTCATATGAATTTCTCCACATCACTGTAACAAATTAGTGTTAGAAAGCATGTCATTCTATCTATTTTATGAACATTAGCTGAAATTGTCTTAATCACTTGTTTCCTTGTAAATAGAATGTGAATTAACTAATCTTAATATCTGATTGTCATGTGGCTGAAATCCGTTTCTATGCAGGGCAAGGAGTTTACAACTTTCCGTGTGAGAAAAGCAATCTGAAACAAATAACAAGGAATATCTCAGAGATGGTCAATTCCAAGAAAAAACGAGTATGACTAAATTGTGTGTTTTAACGTGGTCTACATTTCTGTGTAGTAAGTTTCTGCCTCTTTCTTAGGGTTTACCAGTTATGCAAAATTCAGCAAAATGAATTCAGAATAAACAACTTTTTAGAGGCTATTTCCAGAAAATTCAAAATATACATTTTATTTGCAATATAAATATCTTTAATATACAGTATTTTAAACAAAATCGTTAGAGCCATTTTTGACAAAATAAAAAATTTCAAAATGTTTTCCATGTAAAGGATAGTTTGGGTTGGGGAATTTTTCTCGAAATCCTCGCGTGGCGTCCCTGGAAGATACTAAATTAAATACCAAGTTTGGTATATTACCGACTTTTCGTTTTTGAGTTACCATGCTGACAGACACACACACACATACACGTGTATTTTTTCTAAAAATGCTTTTTACTTTCTCTATACGTATTATGTGCATAGAGTATAGAGAAGGTATTGTAATGCACCCAAAGTTCGATTCCGAGATTCCACCCGTAATACATGTTTTGTGTCTCACTGAATTAAAAAAAACATTTTCAGAAAAATGTCCGTAAGTGTGTGTGTGTGTGGACAGCATAGCCCAAAAACGAAAAGACCGTTAAATACCAAACTTGATATTTAAGTTCAGTATCTTCCAAGGATGCGACTCAAAGATTTTCAAGAAAATCCTCCCACCCCAACTACCCTTTACATAGAACTTTAAGGCGAAAATTATGATTTTCTCAAAAACGGCTCTAACGATTTTGATTAAAATGTCGTATATTAAAGATATTTACTTGACAAATAAAATGTATATCTTGAATTTTCTGGGAATAGCCTCTGAAGACTACTTAATTCTGAATGCATTTTACGAAATTTTGCATAGCTGCTAAAGCGTAAGAGATGGACAAAAACTTACCACACAGACAATGTAGAGCACATTAAAGCACATTATTTATGTTATATACATTTTTATTTTTTTGTTTACAAAGCACCCTAAAATGTGTATTTCCGGGGAAATTCCAGTATCAACGTTTTGGGTGGAATACAATACCTTCTCTATACACTATATACACAGTATGTGTAGAGAAAGTAAAAATAAGTGTCTACTACAGAAAAGGGTGCATTCCAATGTTTGTAGTAAACTATTACAACAACTTTCGGAGCGGTATGTGTTTGGAAGAGAAAACAATATAGGAACGACAGGAATGCCAATCCAATGGCGCTGGATACTTCATGCATATTTTAGTCAGTTACCGTAGTTCTGTAATCTAAACTCTCTTGTTCCCCAGGAGACTTGATACTATTATTTGTGTTTTATCCGCCAGTGTACAAACCCCATTCACTACAGCATGGGTGGGTAAAACTGTGTTTTCGGTCATTTCAGCGAGGCAGTCAACGGACGTACTATAGTGAAGTTGATATTTAAATTTACTATCACAAATTGATATATTCAGCATATATTTAAAAAATCTGATGTGTTCCATTTACAAGATTTTCTCCACACCTTTATAACAATATTGTTAAAAAACTTGTACTTCTATTTCATGCTAATCGAGATAAATATAAGCAGAAATGCTTTTTAATTTCTCAACACGTACTATGTACATAGTGTATAGAGTAGGTATTGCACTCCACCCCAAAAAGTCTGATGTATTCCATTCACATGACTTTCTCTACATCTCTGCAACAAATTATTGGTAAAAAGCTAATGCTTTATTTACTTCAAACTAATCGAGAAGAATAAGCAGAAATATCCTTTTTACTTGCTTCCTTGTAAGTAAAAGCGAAATAAGGGAGTACCATAGGTTAAAGTGATAGTCAAAAGCTGGTTGCTATGTGACTGAAGTGCCTTTGTAGGACAGGAGTTGATAAATAGTTAATATTAGAAAGGTATAGGGTGAAACCAAAAACAAGGAATATCTCCAAAACGATCAACTCCACGAAAAAGATGTGTATAGCATAAATCATATGCAATAAGAAGAAAATATGCAATATATGCATCTTATTTTTCATGCAAATGTTTTGCAATATTAAAAAACAACAAAAACACATAAAAAAGTGGTAAAATGAGGGTCACTCTGCCAGTTCCCTACTTACCGGTTTTACTAGAAATAGCACCTTGAGTTCCGCAACCCTTTTAACGCATGAAGGGATATCTGCATACGCCAAACACGGGGCAATAGGTATTCTGTATTGGAATAATTTTCTGTGGTTCTGTAAACGAAAACAAATCAAGTATAGAGAAAAATAGCCTTTACCTAGCATTAACAGGCTGACCGTTAAGTATACACGTTTTTACGGTTGTGTTTAACGTTGCTGTTTGTAAAACTAAAATATCACATGAAACAATTGCTCGTCAGGGCAGGCCCTTTGGGGCTGCTTGTCCCACAGTGGCATTCTGCTAACACGTTTAGGGAGCTACAGTTTGCTTTTGTTTCAACACAAGGTACACAGAAGTATAGCTGCGCGCGCACTCTGGAATCAGAAGCAAACATTCACCTAGAGGGAAATCAGCAGCGAAATTTTGGAGAGCTGTAATGCATATGTTTAATTATCTACGTGTTCTGCAAGGGTTGCCCGCTTTGGAAAGAGAAACTTACCAGTGTCGACTGGAATAAGCAACTTTGAACGAATGATGAGAGCAAACACGACGTCGCTTTAACTTAAAATCACATTCAGTGTAAGGCCTATGTTACACTGCCACATTTCTGTGTCACACCTTTGATCACATTTAAGCTATCAAGTATATTACACTATGTCAAATCTTTTACCATATCTTTTATCACAATTTTAAAAATCTAATGTGTTCCATTCAAATGACTTTAACGACATCTCTGTAACAAATTATTGTTAAATAGCTTATTCTTCTAACTATTTCATGATAATCGAGGTAACAATTAGATTTCTACTTTCCCTACACGTGCTATGTACATAGGGTATTGAGGAAGTATTCTATTCCACCCAAAATGTTGATACCGAGATTTCGCCGGAAATACATGTTTTAGGATCCCCTGAAATCAAGATAAACATTTTTAGAGAAAGGTCCGTGTGTGTGTCTGTCTGTGTGTGTCTGTGGACAACATAGCTCAAAAATGAAAAGACTGTTAGATACCAAATTTGATATTTATGTATAGTATCTTCCAATTATGCGACACGCAGATTTTCAAGAAAATCCACCCACACTCAACTACCCTTAACATGGAAACATTTTAGAAAAAGTTACTGTAACGATTTTGATTAAAATCACATATACTAAGGCTATTTGTACTCCGAATAAAATGTATATCTTGAATTTTCTGGGAATAACTTCTGAAGACCTCTTTATTCTGGATGAGTTTTGCAATTTTGCATAACTGCTAATCCGCAAGAGACGGACAAAACCTTACCATACAGGAAATGTAGAGCACATTAAAACACACAATTTATGCTACATACATGTTTTTAGAGGAGCTGGTCGTTTTTAAGATATTCCTTGTTATTAGTTTTCGCTTTGAAAAACTTATACTTTTATCATACAGGAAGTAGTCAACTCCTGTTCATATAAACAAAGGAACTACAGTCGTAGATCAACCAGCTTTTAACTATCACTTTAACCTATGGTAGTCCCTTATTTCGCTTCTACTTGCAAGGAAGCAAGTAATAAGACTATTTCTGCTAATTTTTTCGATTAGCTTGAAGTAAATAGAAACATTAGCTTTTAACAATAGTTTGTTGCAGAGATGTAGAGAAAGTCATGTGAATGGAACACATTAGATTTTTCTTAATTAATTGCTTCCTTGCAAGTATAAGGGAAATAAGGGAATACACTAGGACCAAAATATATGGTCAAATGTTTTAAAAGCTGGTTGCCATGTGGTTGAAATCCGTTTCTTGGCCAGGAGTTTACAACTATTCGTGTGAGAAAAGTTGAAATTCTCAGAAATGGCCAATTTCACGATAATCAGTATATCATATAAATTGTATTTTTTTAACGTGATCTACATTTTTTAGAGTAAGTTTCTGTATAAGTCTTACGGTTTACCAGTTACGCAAAATTCAACAAAATTCATTCAGAATAAAGAGGTGTTGAGAGTCTATTCCCTGGAAATTAAAATATACATTTTACTTGCAATATAAATAAATACCTTTAATATACGGTATTTTAATCATAATCGTTAAATTCATTTTTGAGAAAATCAACATTTTCTAAATTTTGTCCGTGTGAAGGGTAGTTTGGGAGGATTTTTCTCGAAATCTCCGTGTCGCAGCCCTGGAAAATATTTACCTTAAATACCAAGTTTGGTTTTTTACCGAATTTTCGTGTTCACAGATACACGGACACACATGCGGACTTTTTTTCTAAAAATGCTTTTTTGGATACACATGACCCTAAAGCACCTTTTTTCGGTGAAATCTTGATATCGAATCTTTTGGGGAAATGCAATGCCTTCTCTATACACTACAGAATACGTGAGGAGAAAATAAAAAGTTTATTCTTCTATCTACTTCATGATAATCGAGATAAACGTTCGCTGAAATTCTTCTTATTACTTGGTTCCTTATAAGTAGAAGGTAAAAAATCTAACGTGTTCCATTCACATGATACCCTCTAGCTATTCGGTAAACAACCCTTTTATTCAAAACATTAATCTGTTATCTACATAATGATTAACAAGATAAACATAGCCTTATTACTAGCTGCCTTGTAAGTAGAAGAGAAATAAAAAAATGCACAGGCTAAAGCGATAGTCTCGTTTTTAAAAGCCGGTCGCTATATGGAACAATTAAAATTCCAGTCTGTTTACTTTCCGGGATTAAATAAATCAGAAACGAAAAAAACATGTCTTCCCGTTTGAGAAAAGTTTAAGTGGCTTATAATTGAAACCAACAATCCTGTTTATATCGAAAACGGTTAACTTTACGAAAAATGTACATGACATAAATTCTGTGTTTTAATGAGATTTAAATTTTGTGTGAAGTATGTTTCTGTATATCCCTTACGATTTTCGAGTTAAATAAGTCCCCCCCCCCCCATGTAAAGCGTAGTTTGTGGCTTGGGGAATTTTCTCGAAATCTTCTTTCAATCTGGCAGATACTTAAATACCAATTTTGGTATTTTAATGACTTTTCTTTTTCAACTTATCGCGTTCACAGACACACGAACCCACTGACACACACAAAACATACGCAGAATTAGTCTTATTACTTGCTTACTTGCAAGCACACGGGAAATAAGGGAGTTCACTAAGCTAAACCGACAGTCAAATGTTTTTAAAATGTGGATACTATGGGATTGACATTCGTTTGTTTAAGTGGCCAGGAGTTGACAGTTCCCGTATGAGAAAAGAATTTTAAAACTGAAATGAATAATAAAACGGTCAACTGCACCGAAAATAAAAATAGTTTTGTTGTAAATTCTCAAATATAAGAGACTTTAATCAAAATCGTTAGAGTTAATTTTGAGAAAACCAACATTTTCGAAGTTTTTTCCATGTGCTACATATAAAATTTGGTATTTAGCAGACTTTTCGTTTTTGAGTTATGCTGCACAAATACCTCAATATTTTACTAAAAATACTTTTTTAGGATACAGAAATCTCAAAACATCGAATTTTGAGGTGCAAAACAATACCTTCTCTGTGCACCTATATAGTGTAGATAATGTTAAGGTGTGAAAAATCTTCGATTCTTTTTACTTTTTCTACGAGTACTACGGCCACGCCGTGGCCGAGTGGTTAGACCACTCGCCTCTCACCTAGACGGCGCGGTTTCGATCCCAAGCGACCGCATGTAGATTTGTGGTGGACAAAGTGGCGCTGGGCGGGTTTTCTCCGGGTTCTTCGGTTTCCCCTACCATCGCATTCCACCGGTGCTCCATCTTCATTCATGTATCACCCGTGTCACTGCCTGCGGTGCCATAAGTAGCGGGCGTTAAACACTACAAAAAAATACGAGTACTACGTACATAGTAGTAGTCAGGGAAGGTATTGCATTCCACGCAAAAATTCGATACAGAGGTTTAACCGGAAATACATGTATTGAGGACCCCTGGATTTAAAACAGTTTTTTTCCTCGAAGGTTCGTTGATGACCGTTTGTGTGTGCGTGTGAAGGGCAGCATAACTAAAAATATCTGACTTATTCACATAACTGTCTATACCTATTCTTTAACAAATTATTATTAAATGTTTATTCTTCTATGTACTTCATGCTAATTGAGATAAATATCAACACAAGTACCTTATTATTGCTTCCTTGTAAGTATAAGGGAAATAAGGGAGTAGCATAGACTAGAGCAATACTCAAATCTTTTAAAAGCTATCGCTATGTTCATGTAATTAAAACTCCCTTCTCTTACAATGAAGAAGATGAAAAACTTAATAAGGTGTTCCCATTTGAGAAAAGCGTAGGTGTTGGGAATTTCATAACCAGTAACGAGGAATCCTTCAGGAACTGTAAGCTCTACAGAAAAAATGTACAGGACATTATTGTGTGTTTTAAGAACATCTAAATATCAGGCCTGTTAATTTTTTTCCCATCTCTTACATTTTAAGTTATGATAAAAGGCATTTAGAACAACATGTCTTCAGAGGATATGCTCAAGAAATTCAGAATGTACATTTTATTTGCCATTTAAATATTTTACTTTATTTACTGTCTACATAGGTAGAGATGGCATTGCACTTCACCCAAAAATTCAATACCGAGACTTCAGTAGAAATTAACGTTTTAGGGTCTCTTATCCAAATAAGCATTTTTAGAAAAATGCCTATGTGTGTATATGTCCGTAAACGCGTAACTCAAAAATGAAAATTCGTAAACTACCAAATATGATACTATTTAATTTCAATATCTTCCAAGGATGCGACGCGAAGATTTTGAGGATAATCCCCGCAACCTAAACTATCCTTTACAATGAAAAAAATTTGATGTGTTCCATTCACATGACTTTCTCTACTTCTGTGTAACAAATTATTCTTAATAAGCTTATTCTTCTATTTACTTCAAGCTAATCAAGAAAAAATTAGCAGAAATAGTCTTACACTTGGTTCGTTGTAGGTAGAAGCGAAATATGAGAGTATCATAGGTTAAAGTGCAATCAAAAGTTGGTTACTATGTGACTGAAGTTCCTTTGTTTATATGGGAACGGGTTCACAAATTCCTGTGTGAGAAAAGTACAAGTTTTTCAAATCTGAAACCAAAAACAGGGAATATCTAAAAAACGATCAACACCTCGAAAAAATGTATATAACATAAATTGTGTGTTTTAATGTGCTCTACATTTTTTGTGTGTTAAGTTTTTTTACATTTCTTACGGTTTAGCAGTTATGCAAAATTTCTCCAGAATAAAGTAGTCTTCAGGGGCTATTCACAGAAAATTTAAGATATACATTTTATTTGTCAGGTAATTATCTTTAATATACAATATTTTAATAAAAATGGTTAGAACCATTTTTGAGAAAATTAACATTTTTGAAAAAAGTTCCATGTAAAGGGTAGCTGGGGGTGGGGGAATTTTCCTGAAAATCTTCTATTCGTATCATTGGAAGATACCAAACTTAAATACCACAGACACAGACACAGACACACACACACGAACCTTTTTTCCAAAAATGTTTTTTTTTTGATTAGGGGAACCCAAAACATGAATTTCCGGTTAAATATCGGTATCGAATTTTTGGGTGCAATACAATACCTTCTCTATACACTATGAACATAGTACGTGTAGAGAAAGAAACTACATTAAATGTTGATTTTTCTCATAACTGGCTCTAACGATTTTAATTAAGCGTATTAAAGATGTTTACATGACAAATTAAATGTGTATTTGAATTTTCTGGGAAAACCCCCTGAAGACCTTGATTCTGGATGGCATTTGTATAACTGGTAAGCCGTAAGAGATAGACAAAAACGTATTGCCAAAAAGATATAGATCTCGTTGAAACACAAAATTTATGTCATGTACATGTTTTCGCTGGATTTGACCATGGTATTTCTTTATGGCTTCAGTTTTAAAATACTGAAATCTTTTCTCATGCGGGAATTTCTCAAATCCTTGCCATGCAAAGAAACATTTTTTGACCTATGCTGTCCATACACACAGACGTTTTTCTAAAAATGCTTTTTTTTCGGACTCAGGAGACCTCAAAATCTATATTTTGTTGAAATCTCGGTATTAAAGTTTTGGGTGGAATACACTACAATACATTGTACACGCGGGCTAGAAAAAGTAAAAGTTCGTTAAATACCAAATTTAGTATTTTCTAAGGATACGACACGATGATTTTCAGAAAAATACCGTCAACCCAAACTACCCTTTACTTGGAGCAGTTTTAAAACCGTTCGATTTTATGAAAATGTTCTCTAACGATATTCATAAAAATACCGTATATTAAAGAGATTTAATATACGGCAAATAAATTATATATTTTGAATTCCTAGGAAATAACCTGTGAAGCCCTCTTCACTTTGAATGACCTACGTAACGGGTAAACCGTAATAGATATGCAAAAGCTTATTGCAAAAAAAAAAAAAAAAAAAAAAAAATGTAGAACTCATTAAAACTCATTATTTATGATACATAATTTTGTACATAGTATATGGAGAAGGTGTTGTATTCCACCCAAAAATTCGATACCGAGATTTCACTGGAAATATATGTTTGGAAAAAGGTCCACGCGTGCGCCCGTGTGTGTATGTGTGTGTGTGTCAGTGGACAGCAGAGCTCAAAAACGAAAATACTGTTAAATACCAAACTTGGTATTTGGCATTTAGGTTTGGTATCTTCGAAGGATGCGACACGAAGATTTTCAAAAAATCTCCCACCCCCAATTACCATTTATATGGAAGTTTTTAAAAAAAATTGGTTTTCTCAAAAATGACTAACGATTTTGATTAAAATATCGTATATTAAAGATATTTGCCTCACAAATAAAATGTATACCTTGAATTTTCTGGGAATACCCTCTGAAGACTACTTCATTCTGAATGAATTTTACGAATTTTGTTTAACTGTTAAACCATAAGAGATGGACAAAAACTTACAACACAGAAAATGTAGAGTACGTTAGAACACAAAATTTATGTCATATACTTTTTCCGTGGAGTTGATCGCTTTTGAGATATTCCTTGTTATTGGTTTTAACTTTAAAAACTTATACTTTTCTCATACAGGAATTTGTCAACTGCTGCCTATACAAACAAAGGAACTTCAGTCACATAGCAACCACATGTTGACTATCACTTTAACCTGTGGTACTCCCTAATTTTGCTCCTACTTACAAGGAAGCAAGTAATCAGACTATATCTGCTAAGTTTTCCTCGATTAGAATGAAATAAATAGAAGCATAACTTTTTTAAGAATAATTTGTTCAGAAATTTAGAGAAGGTCATGTGAATGGAACACATCAGATTTTTCTCAAACGGAAAGCCCTCATTCATGTCATATCTCTCTTGTTTTACTTGTGGCTATGCAAATAGAACTGAATTTTAATGACAATTATGTAAGGGATTAACTGTCACTGTAGCATACTCTATTCCGTTTTTTATCTTCTACATATAAGAAACGTAGCAATAAGACCATTTTTGGTAATATTTATCCTGAGTAGTATTACGTGGATAAAATAATAATCTTTTACAATAATAAATATTTATTATCATTGAATAATATAGTTCATGTACATATTAACTTTATGGTAAAGGAATGCACGCATGAAAGTACCCACTTTCAAGTACGTATGTACTAAGAGCCAGTGCATGAAAATGAAAAACGATGAAACATAAAATCTGATGTGTTCCACTCAAATGACTTTCTCTACATCTCTGCAACAAATTATTGTTAAATACCTTATGCTTCTACTTACTTCATACTAATCGAGAAAAAATTAGCATAAATAATCTTATTCCTTGCATCATTGTAAGTAGAAGCGAAATAAGGGAGTACCATAGGTTAAAGTGATAGTTAAAAGCTGGTTGCTATGTGACTGAAGTTCCTTTGTTTTTATGGACAGGAGTTGACAAATTCTCGTATGAGAAAAATATGCGCTTTTTAAAGCTGAACCCAGAAACAAGGAGTATCTAAAAAACGATCAACTCCACGAAGAAAATGTATATAACATAAATTGTGTGTTTTAACATGCTCTACATTTTTTTGTGTTGTAAATCTCTTATGGGTTTGCAGTTATGCAAAATTGCGTAAAATCCATCCAGAATAAAGTAGTCTTCACAAGCTATACCCAAAAAATTCAAGATATAAATTTTATTTTTCAGGTAAATATCTTTAATATACGATAGTTTAATCAGAGATGGAGGAATTTTCTTGAAAACCTTCGTGTCACATACTTGGAAGATACCAAACTTAAATACCAAGTTTGGTATTCAACGGACTTTTCGTTTTCAGCTATGCTGTCCACAGACACACGCATACTGACAGATATACACGGATCTTTTTCAAAAAATTCCTTTTTTTTTAATTCAGAGGAACCCAAAACATATATTTTCGGTTAAATCTCGGTATCGAATTTTTGGGTGCATTACTGAACCTTCTCTATACATTATGTACATTGTACATGTAGATAATGGAATATAAAACGCTCATAAGCGAATAGCATGTGAAAGTAAAGTGCATCAAAATGATGCAAAGTGCATGGTTAAATAATTTATGTAATTTTGAGAATATTATGTAAAGTGTGACTCCGTGGCACAGTTCACTAAGAGCCTTGCCCTACCGCCCTGTCGCTACGTCCCCCATCTCGGTCCATTACAAACGTCATGGATGGGTGCAATGTTGGGGGAGTGAGACGTGGTCAGCGCTTCGACCCTCCCAGCCAGTTATTACGGTCTTCACAACCTGGAGCCGCAACTTCTGCATCACGTAGGCCCTCAATTGGCCCCCCAGTGACCTCACGAGGCTGAGTGCACCCCGTTCCAGGTCTCCCAGTGGGGGAAAATCCGGGTGTGGTACGCAATATCAAATTGTTGAAACTCTTTTTCGTATAATTTCTGTGAAGTTGACGGTAATAGTGTCTCAAATGCTGCTTTTGCTTCAGTTAATACATCATTCGGAACCGTATATTAACGTTCGCAACGTCCATCGTAAGTATAATGAATTTGAAACTAGCAACAATAAAAACAAAGCTAGTATTCATATATATAGCCAGCATATTTTCTAACTATAAGAGCGCCGCATCCTTATATTTGTCATATATTAATATATTATATCTGAAGGATAAAATAATGTATTATACAAATGACAAACTTCTATTATTCACTCGTATAATAAATAGCTATTATCAATTCCAAAAATTGCCCCATTAATATTAATTTACTACAACCAATAATTATTTCATTCAATCCATAATTATTATCTCTGCATTTATGTCAGTAGGAATTTTTATTTTTATTTCAGCACGCTCTAGACTAATCGATGTGAGATATCAGAAGAAGATCAACTTTAGAACGAACTAATTAGTTTGAATTCTAAGAGTCTTAAAGTGCAAACCACTGAGCAACAAAAAGCAAGTTTTCATCCAAAAATACTATTCTTTTGGCCGTGAAAATTGAGATTCTAAAAAGCGTCAACAACGCACGAGGTACGCGAAGTGTAATTTCAATGTTCTATAATTTAATAAAAAAAAAAAAAAAAAAAAAAGAGGAAAAAAGAAAAAGAACTTTCTTTCATCAAGAATAGTTTGCAGAACAGATAGAGAAAATCGTTTGATTTTTTCATATATTTTTTTGTTTGGAGCGCTTGGCGTATAACATCGGCAGAGCAAAGATGTGATATTTGGGTTCGTTGTAACGGAAATAGTTAATTTTAATACAGACCAGAGTACGCACGAAATCACTGCATCAAAAGTAATAAGTAACAATAGTAGCGGTCGCGTAAAGCATAGTTTCACAGTAGAAGATTTAGGAGGAGTGCGTGTGTGTTCGACAGAGGAAAAAGGCGGAACTAATTGAATAAAACACTTGTGTCGTACCACACCCTGAAAGAGTTTCCATGTTGGGCCGCTCTGTGGCCACTCGCCTCTCACCTAGACGTCCCGGGTTCGATCCCAAGCGGCCACATGTGAGATTTGTGGTAGACAAAGTGGCACAGGGATGAATTTTCTCCGGGTTCTCCGGTTTCCCCCGCCATTGCATACCACCGGTGCTCAATATTCATTCCATGTATCACCAGTGTCAATGCCTGCGGTGTCAAAAAGTAGTAAAAGCGGGCGTTAAATACTATCCAAAAATATTAAGGCCGCGCTCGCTAAAGTGCCTCGCTTTGGTGCTTCGTGGCGCAGGGGATCGTGGGTTCGAGTCCCGCCTTAGGCATAGTTGTTTGTGTGTTTGTGAATGTGTATATGTCAGTGTATGGATATGTAAAAAGCAAACGTTAAATTAACAGGTAAACTAAGGAAATGCAAAATCCTGTGACAGGGCAAACACAAAACCACACCATTTCTAATAGCCAAAACCTGCACTCGGGATACCATCCCGTAACCCCGTTACCGCCCCAACTGGCATTTAAATAAATACACTTGGTCATTGTTCATTCTATTCTTGAAACTGAAATGAAATGGCGTTTTATTTATGGAAGCTCTTTAATTGTTGTGGCCCTCAGCGTCCCATTCTATATTGGGCGTGAAATAACGCTTAATTTTGCTCAGAGGCCTCTCTTATCAGGCTTGAGGTTCTTTTACATGCCGTAAATCTACGACACGGGGCCAACGGCTTTACTTCCCTTCCGAAGGAAGCCATACTATGGATTTTTACGCCCGAAAAAATCCATCGTCCTCCGCAGGGTTTGAACACGCGACCTTGAGTAACCATTACACCACGGAGGGTGACCCATATTCATGAAACTGAAAGGAAAATAATGTAAGGGGCATTACGAAAACCTGAAGAAAGTTTAAACTCTAAATTGTGCTCTTGTGTGCAGCTACTCCATATTCACATTTGAAAGGCTATGCTACGCACCGGAGATATAAACAAGAATAAACTGTGAAGTGTATTATATGCTGCGTCCCTCTAGCGGTGAAGGTATTTCATATTCCCCATAGGACGGTCTTAGGGACATTTTTCCTTCATCCTTCTCCGGCGATACTTTCTCATTCCCTTGCTTCCCCTTTCCTTTTGACTGCTAGAAACATACAACCGGGATATAGCGGGATAGTGAAGTCCCCGCTGCCATCAATTGTGGAAGAGACCCATGCACACAAACCATTGGATTACATCGTGTCTCTTACCTCCGCAGTGGAAAAGAAGATAAGAAAGGAAGACTTTTTCATGCGCCCCTGTTACCAGACCATGTTCTTTTCAAGTTCTCTTTTTTACGTTCTTTCTAAGGCGGGTGAAAACTAACCATGTGGACCTGTGATATTATCACTAAAACGCGTTTTTTAAGGGCTTATCCTCAAGCTTTCTCACGTCAGGAAGTATTTTATGCTTCTCTCTTAACCTTGACTTATATTACTGTTGTCCTCGAGGGTTACGGCAGTGGCGACTTAGATACTATTATATTGTATTCTATAGATTTCATGTATCCTAAGAAACAAAAATCTATGGACTGCCTCCGTGGTCGAGTGGTCAGCGAGCTGACTTCTCACCCGGGGGTCCCGGGTTCGATTCCCGGCTGGAGCGGGCAATTTTTCTCTAGCCAGAATTATTCCCTATCCCCCACAGAGTCTGGAAGTTTGTATGTGTGCGTATTTGAGTAAAACAAAAATGATTTAAAGACCAACGTAAAATAATCTACAGATGTAAAGTGTAAAGCCCCCGATGACCTTAGATGTTAAAGAGGACTATATAAATGAAATAATAATAATAATAATAATAATAATAATAATAATAATAATAATAATAATAAATCTATGTTGCACTCACATACCTTCAACTTATTATTATTCTTTCTACATATTATACATCTTATTTCTTAGTTCCTTATAAGAAGAACGAAACTTAAACTGCCTCCGTGGTCGAGTGGTCAGCGAGCTGACTTCTCACCCGAGTTCGATTCCCGGCTGGGGCGGGTGAATTTTCTTTAGCCAGAAGTATTCCCTATCCCCCACAGAGTCTGGAAGTGAGAGTGAATGTGTGTGTGTTTGTGGAACGTAAAAGAACCGACAGTTTCAAGTGCAAAGCCCCCGATATGACCTTAGATGTTAAAGGAGTTATATGAATGAACCAATAATAATAAAAAAAAAGAAAAAAAAAAAGAAATCTAATGTGTTCCATTCAAATGACTTTCTCTAAATCTCTGCAAAAAAATTATTAAAAAGCTTACGCTTCTATTTATTTCATGCTACTCAAGAAACTATTAAAGGATTAGTCTTATTGGTAAGTAGAAGCGAAATAAGGAGGTACCATAGGTTAAAGTGATAGTCAAACGCTGATTGAAGTTCCTTTGTTTGTATGGACAGGAGTAGATAAATTCCTGTATGAGAAAAGTATAAGTTTTTCAAAGCTGAAACCAATAATAAGGAATATCTAAAAAACGAACAACTTCACGAAAAAAAGTATATAACATAAATTGTGTGTTTTAACGTGCTCTACATTTTCTGTGTTGTAAGTTTTTGTCCCTCTCTTACGGTTTGGCAGTTATGCAAAATTTCGGAGGCTATTTCCAGAAAATTTAAGATATACATTTTATTTGTCAGGTAAATATCTGTAATACAGCATTTTAATCAAAATCGTTAGAGCCATTTTTGAGAAAATCAAAATGTTCGAAATTTTTTCCACGTAAAGTGTAGTTGGGGTGGGGGGATTTTCTTGAAAATCTTCGTGTCGCATCCTTGGAAGATACCAAACCAAAATACCAAACTTTGGTTTTTAAAGGACTTTTCGTTTTTGAGCTATGCTGCCCAAAGACACACACATACATTCACATAGACAGACAGACACACACGCACAGGGAACTTTTTCTAAAAATGCCTTTTTTGGATTCAGAGGGTTTCAAAACATATATTTCCGGTGAAAACTCGGTATCGAATTTTTGGGTGCATTACAATACCTTTTCTATTCACTATGTACACAGTACGTGCAGAGAAAATAAAAATCTATGCTACACTCACATAACTTTCTCTAGCTAGTCTACAAGCAAACCTCTTACAAACTTCTTATTCCTCTTTCTACACCATGCTAATCGAGATACACATTAGCAAAATGTTCTTATTACTTAGTTCCTTATAAGAAGGAAATTAAAAGAATACGCTATGCTAAAGTGATAGTCAAATGTTTTAAAAACTGTCGTTTTGCGATTGTCATTGCAAATCGCTTCTTTGCTTGGCCAGGAGTTGAACAAAAGAAAAGCGGACACTTCCTGTCTGAGAAAAGCATAAGTACTTTATAATTGAAACGAACATCAAGGAATATCCTGGAAGCGGTTACCTCCACAATAAAAGCGTAAAGGATATAAATTGTGTGTTTTGACGAGATCTAAATTTTTTGTGTAGTAAGTTTTTTGTATCTCTTACGGTTTAGTAACTAAGCAAAATTCAATAAAACTCATCCAGAATAAAGAGGTCTTCAGAGGTTATTGCCAGAAAATTCAAGATATACATTTTAATATACCGAATTTTAATCAAAATCGTTAGAGCCATTTTTTAGAAATTCAAAATGATCGAAAACTTTTTCCATGTAAAGGCTAGTTTGTGGTGGGGGAATCTTTTAAAAATATTTGTGTAGCATTCTTGGAAGATACCAAATATAAATACCAAGATTGGTATTTAACGGTCATTTGAATTTTGAGCTATGTTGTCCACAGACACACAGACAGACAAACGGCTCTTTTTCTATAACTTTTTTTTGGAACTTAGGGGACCCCAAAACATATATTTCCGGTGAATACCTTCTCTATTCTCTATACATTGTATATGCGAGCTAGAGAAAGTAAAAATGAGTCTTTATTTCATCGTGAAAAAAAAGTAAGTACTTTTTATCATTGTAAATTATTTTAACTCCTTTGGCAGCTCCCCATTTTTTTAAATAATGAAAATCCCTTGTCATATAAGCCCTTCGGCTTGCCGGTAATAAGTAATACAGCTTTTTTAGCATAATCTAAAACTTGTTCGGGTATATCCATTTTCATTCATTTATTGGTGCAGTTTAAACAAGCAGAATTGAAACTTGTAATTCCGGCGGCATTACACAGTAACGAACAAACAGAGCACTACCTATTTATGTCAGGACTGAAATTCAATTCCTCGTAATGACGACTCAAATAATATTATTAAATATTTCAGTTAATATCAGGATAGGTTAAAACGTTGTGTATTACACGTGGTTTATTTGCTCATGAGAAATTAGAACACTCGCGGTTACGCGCTCGTGTATTAAACCTCCCAATCACAAGTAAAAGTCTATTTAAGCCACTTATAATTTAAATAACCATTATCAGTCTGTGCATTCAGACACTATGAAAAACTGAAGTAAAACAACTTAAAGCCTTAATTGGAAAGATAGACTCGGATTAAAAATAATCTGACGTATTCCATTCACATGACTTTCTCTACATCTCTGTAATAATTATTGTTAAAAACCTTATTCTTCTATCTACTTCATGCTAAGAGATAAACGTTAAAAGAAATGGTCTTATTACATGATTTCTTGTAAGTAGGGGGAAATATCGGAAAGCACTAGGCTAAAGCGATCGTCAAATGTTTTAAAATCTGGTTGAAACCAGTTGGCTAGGAATTTACAAATTCCCGTATGAGAAAATATCTTTTAAGTATTTTAAAACTGAAGCAACAACAAAAATATCTCAAGATGGTCAACACCATGAAAATAATATTTTATGTGGTAAGTGTTTGTCTAACTCTTGCGGTTTACCAGTTATACAAAAGTCATTCGGAATTAAAAGGTCTTCAGAGGCTATTCCCAGAAAGTACAAGAAACATACTTTATTTGTTATGTAAGTATCTTCAATATACCGCATTTTAATCAAAATCGTTTTTGATAAGATCAAAATGCTCTAAATTTCTTCCATTGAAGGGTAATTTGACATTGAACTTAAACACCAAGGTTGGTATTTTGCCAACCTTTGATTTTTGAGTTATCGTGTTCACAGTCACATGGACACGCACACACAGGGCTTTTTCTAGAAATGCTTTATTTGCATACAGGGACCCTAAAACTTGAAATCAAGGATCTCCTGGCCTCTGTCCAGTTACTCTAACCATTAAGCTACCGTGGCAACATGCCGACAGGGCATTAAACTCCTCAACTAGTTTATAAAAATGGAGTTCTTTTTATGGACGCTTATTAGCTGCTGTGGTTCTCAGCGTCCCATTCTCTACTGGACGTGAAAAACCGCTTAATTTTGCTCAAAGGCCTCTTTAAGAAACTTGAGGTTGTATATCTAAGACACGGGACCAATAGTTTTACTTCCCTTCCGAAGGAAGCCATGCTAAGAATTTTTACGCCCGAAAAACTCCATCGTCCTCCGTCGGGTTTGAACCCGCTACTTTGGGTATAACATGGTAACATTACTAACTTGCATTTTTCCCGGTAAACCACAAAAAGATCTAAAATTATTATGAAATGACATACCTCAATGGAATTAACAATGTCGGATGGCCAACTTTTGTAGTATAGCATGTCTGCTATTCATGAAAAGATACATTATGCTTAAATTAAAAAATAGAAGTGTTCCATTCACATGACTTTCTCTACATCTCGGTAAAAAATTATTGCTAAAATGCTTACCTACTATTCCTTATCTACTTCATGCTAATCGAGATAAATATTACCAGAAATGCTTTCCTTTAAGTGGAAGGGAAATCATAGAATACGTTGTACATCCCTTATGGTTTAACAGTTTCGCAAAACTCAGAACAGTCCATTTCAAATAAAGAGGTCTTTAGAGGCTATTCCCAGAAAATTCAAGATATACTTTTATTTGCCCTATAAATATACTTAATATGCAGTATTTTAACCAAAAGCCTTACAGCCATATCTGAGAAAATCAAAATTTTTGAATTTTTTTCCATGTAAAAGGTAGTTTAGGGTGGGGGGATTTTTCTCAAAATCTTCGTGTCGCATTCCTGTAAGATGCTAAACTTATAAACCAAGTTTGGTATTTTACCGACTTTTCGTTTTTGAGTTATCGTGTTCACGGACACACGCACACACATACACACACATGGATCTTTTTCTGAAAATACTTTTTTTGGATGCAAGGTCCCTAAAACGTCTATTTCCGTTGATATCCCGGTATCGTATTTTTGGGTGGAATGCAATACCTTCTCTATACATTATGTGCATAATACATGTAGAGAAAGTAACAGTTAAGTAATGTTTTACTTTCTCTACACGTACTACGTACACAGTGTATAGAGAACGCATTGTAATGCACCCAAAAATTCGATACCGAGATTTCACCGGAAATAGACGTTTTGGGTCCCCTGAATACAAAAAAAAAATTGGAAAAAGGTCCTTGGTATTTAAGTTTAGTATCTTCCAAGGATGCGACACGAAGATTTTGAAGAAAATCCCGCTACCCCCAACTACCCTTTACATGGAATTTTTTCGAAATTTTTGATTTTCTGTATGACTCTTAACGATTTTGATTAAAATGACGTATATTAAAGATATTTACCTGACAAATAAAATGTATATCTTGAATTTTATGGGAATAGCCTCTAAAGACTACTCTATTCTGAATGAAATTTACGGAATTTTGCAAAACTGCTAAACGATAAGAGATGATCAAAAACTTATCACGCAAAAAAATAGAGCGCGTTAAAATACACAATTTATGCTATATACTTTTTTTTTCGAGGAGTTGATGGTTTTTGAGATATTCCTTGTAATTGGTTTCAGCTATGAAAAACTTATACTTTTCTCGTACAGGAATTTGTCAGCTCCTGTCCATACAAACAAAGGAACATCAGTCACATAGCAACCAGCTTTTGACTATCACTTTAACCTATGATACTCCCTTATTTCGCTTCTACTTACAAGGAAGCAAGTAATAAGACCATTTCTGCTATTTTTTTTTCTAAATTAGCATGAAGTAAATAGTAGCATAATCTTTTTAACAATAATTTGTTGCAGAGATGTAGAGAAAGGAATGTGAATTTAACACGTCAAGTTTTATAAAATGTTCCGTGTGTGCATGTGTGTGTGTGCCTGTGGATAGCATTTCTCAAAAATGAAAAGGTCATTAAATACCAAGCTTGGTATTTATCTTTAGTATATTCCATGATATACTACCCTTTACATAGAAAATGTTATGAACATTTTTGTTTTCTCAAAAATTGCTTTAACGGTTTTGATTAAAATAACGTGTAAAATATTAGATCACAAATAAAATCTATATCTTGAATTTTCTGGGAATACTCTCTGAAGACCTCTTTATACTAGATGACTTTTGTATCATTTTCCATATTGGTTTAAGTAAGAAATAGACAAAAATTATTGCACAAGAAATGTAGAATTAGATAAAGCATAATTTCTGTTATATACTGTTTTTTAATACAGTTGACCGTTTTCGAGATATTCCTTGCTTTTGGCTTCAATTTTAAACTAATTTGTCCCAAACCGGACGATGCTAAACGTACCTAACCTCAATTGTTTTAAAAAATTTGATTATAGCTTTAGCCTAATATTCCTTTATTTCCTTTCTATTTACAAGGAAGCATATAACCAGAATAATTATGGTAGTGTTTATCTCAATTGTGTGCAGTAGATAAAAGAATAGTATTTTGCAACAATGGTTTCTGGAGATAGTCATTTGAATGCAATACATCAGCTTTTTTGCAATGTTCTTAGAAGCAATCGAAAGCCTCTGAATAGTATTTTCAAAGATGACATATTTTGCAATCTTCATGTTTGGAGTCTCTCTCATATACTTTAGGTGATAGTCTTCTGCTTAACAGAGATCGTCAAGAATTAAGCATTGTATTTTTACCCTATACAAAACGAAGCGTAAAAAAACAGAGGGTGCACGCACTTTCAATTTACCTAAGTAACGAGAACTTCAATCTCACAATTGACGACGCAACAAATGAATATTTCGCACACCATTAGTCGAAACATCCATTCATTCTTAAAAGAGACGTAAGATTGAAAGTGCAAACTTGAATACACAAGGTATACGAGGGTGGTCTCAAAAGTTCTCGGCCTGAAAAGCGACAATTCAAGCTTTCAAAGTAGTTTTATTTTTAAATATAATCTGCTCTAATATAAATACATTTTGTCCAGCGGTGTTCCAATGCCATTATCCCCACTCTGTAGTGTTCCTCTGGAAGTGCTGCAAAGTACCCATTTATAGCCGCAATTGCCTACCAGTGAGGAATTTCTTCAGTGTTTGAACATCCGCAATCCGGCAATTTCATGACCCGGAGCGAGCCCCAATAATTAGGCGCCGGGCTCAACATTTCTACGCCAGATAGTCCCAAAATGACAATGCCCATATCAGATCTAAAGGGACTACCTACTGACGGAATGCCGATGTAGGCATTCCTTGTTTCCCGCATAACTTGTGGGCACACCCGGTAACGAAGTCTTCAAACCAGCCTACAGCTATAAAGAGAACAAAATACTTTCCCTTCCCCCTATGAGCTTGGTCACCAAAATTAAAAGCAACCCTGCAATAAAATTAAAAAAAGTCTGATGTGCTCCATTTACAGGACTTTCTCTACAACTCTGCAATAAATGATTGTTAAAAAATTATGCTTCTTTTTACTTCCTGCTAATAAAGAAAAAATTAGCAGAAATAATCTTATTATTCTCTTCCTTGTAAGTAGCAGCGAAATAATTGAATACCATAGGTTATAGAAATGGTCAAAAGCTGTATGCTATATGGCTGAAGTTCCTTTGTTTGTATGGACACGAGCTCACAAAGTCTGTATGAGAAAAATATGTTTTTTTTTATAGCTGAAACCAAAAACAAGGAATATCTCAAAAACAATCAGCTCCACGAAAAAAATGTATATTACATAAATTGTGTGTTTTAAAGTGATCTACATTTGTTGTGTGGTAAGGTTTTGTCCATCTCTTACGGTTTAGCACTTGTGCAAAATTCTGTAAAATTGACCCAGAATAAAGTAGTCTTCAGATGCTATTCCCAGAAAATTCAAAATATAGATTTTATTTGTCGGGTAAATATCTTTAATACACGATATTTTAATCAAAATCGTTTGAGCCATTTTTTAGAAAATCACAATTTTCGAAAAAAGTTCCATGTAAAGGGTAGTTTGGGGCCGGGGGATTTTCCTCAAAGTCTTCGTGTCTCATCCTTGGAGGATACTAAACTTAAATACCAAGTTTGGTATTCTACTGACTTTTCGTTTTTGAGTTATCGCGTTCACAGACACATGGACACACTGACACACACATACACGGACCTTTTTCTAAAACTACTTTTTTGTTATACAGGGGACTCTAAAACATATATTTCCGATGAAATCTCGGTATCGAATTTTTTGGTGGAATGCAATACCTTCTCTATACACTATGTACATAGTGCGTATAGAGAAAGTAAAAAGACACCAGCGGAGCAGCGACAAGGTTGCTGCTTCTGTAAAAGCGTCCATTGAGGAGCCTATATGTAGCTGCACCTCCTTAACATGATAAATCTAAACTTCACCAAACCAAACCTTAACCCATCCCTACATTCCTGTGGTTAAGTCCTTACAAGGGCAGGTATACATCAACTTTACCTAGGTTCAAAACAAGTCTACCAGATCTCGCACGCACGCACGCAGGTTTTGGATCTTGGAACGAGTAGCGTACAATAAGTCCTTTGAAAACCCAAGAAATTGCACTTGAAGGACCAAAAAAACTTTGCAATTAATAACCGTCGTCTCTTACTAGTTGGCAGTTAAAATTCTAGATATATCTAGCACGTAGTTTCGATGCCATAGGGCATACGCGATTGAATCAACAATCTTGTGCTTCTTAAGAAAGATAGAAACAAACGAGTTTCGTGCGGTATTTAAAAGTCTTAACACCGAAAGAGATAAAAACCGAGTTGGGTGAAGCTCATAGCACATCTGCTCCTGCGTTTGCAACAACTTACAATTAGATAAATGAGTTTAAACGTGGCCGTATATCGATAAATGATGGACATCATAGCGGTTACTTCCTCCGAAATGATCATAAATCCAGGATATGGTTTTAAGTGTTCACGAAATACTAGAGGCTACAAGCATATTGCACTTCAGTATCTATCAAAGATGAGACACAAAGATTTTCAGAAAATCCCTCCACCTCAAATTAACCTTTAAAATGCCTTATATTAAGATATTTATATGGCAAATAAAATTTATATCCTGGATTTCTTGGATTAATCACTGACTTTTGTACAACTCGTAAACCGTAAGAGATAGACCAACTCTTACTACACGATAAGCGTAAATTTCGTTAAAACACACAATTTGTGTCATATATAAATTTCTTTTTCGCAGAGCTAACTATTTCAGTGTTAAAGATTTTAATTTTAAAATGCTTGAATGTTTTCTTCTACTGGTTCATATCTTTCTTGTTTTATTCCTTGCACATGGAAATAGAACCGAACTTCAATGACAAACGCATAGCAACAAATTTTGAAATCTTAGCTATCGCTATAGCTTTTCTAGTTTTAAGGAAGATAGCAAACCATTTCTGCTATCTTGGTTAGTAAAGCTTATTATTCTCAGTACTACTTGCTAAGAGTAATTTGTTTCAAAATAGCTAGAGAAATTCATGTGAATGTAACAAGAATTTCTTATGTTCCATTTATACCCTGCTTTTTGGGGTATATCGGCGGGATTTACCTTTAGAACATATTTCCTAACGGCAATGGTGTTAACCTGCTTTAATTGGGATTCTATTTTTACTTTCTCTACACATACTATGTACATAGTGTATAGATAAGGTATTGTAATGCACCCAAAAATTCGATACCGAGATTTCACCGGAAATATATGTTTTGGGGTCCCCTGTATCCAAAAAAAGTATTTTCAAAAAAAAGATCCATGTGAATGTCCGTGTGTCTGTGAACACGGTAACTCAAAAACGAAAAGTGGGTAAATCATCAAACTTGGTATTTAAGTTTAGTATCTTCCAGGTATGCGAGGCGAGGATTTTGAGAAAAATCCTCTCTCCCCAAAGTACACTTTACACGAAATTTTTTCGAAAATTTTGATTTTATTAAAAATGGCTCTAACGACTTTGATTAAAATATCGTATATTAAGGATATTTACCTGACAAATAAAATGTATATCTTCAATATTCTGGGAATAGCCTCGGAAGCTTGCTTTATTCTGGATGAAATTTACGAAATTTCAAAACCGTAAGAGATAGACAAAAACTTACTTCACAAAAAATGTAGAGCACATTAAAACACACAATTTATGTTATGTACATTTTTTTCATGGA
Source organism: Hymenopus coronatus (assembly GCA_030762935.1). Taxonomy (NCBI): domain Eukaryota; kingdom Metazoa; phylum Arthropoda; class Insecta; order Mantodea; family Hymenopodidae; genus Hymenopus; species Hymenopus coronatus. The sequence goes on along the minus strand of CM060899.1, from coordinate 27,450,272 downwards.
GGTGATCGTTGTTTAGATATTTCTTGTTTTTGGTTTCAGCTTTAAAAAACAAACTTTTCTCATACAGGAATTTGCCAACTCCTGTCCATACAAACAAGTAACCAGCTTTTTATTATCACTTTAACCCATGGTTCTGCTTTATTTGTGTTCTTCTTACAAGGAAGCAAGCAACAAGACTATTTCTGCTATTTATTTGTTGATTAGCATGAAGTAAATAGAAGCATAAGCTTTTTAATATTACTTTTTGCAGATATGTAGGGAAAGTCATGTGGATGGAACACATCATATTTTTACTTTCTCTACAGGGTACATAGTGTATAGAGAAGGTATTTAATTGCACCCAAAAATTCGATACCGATATTTCACCTGAAATATACGTTTTAGGGTCCCCTGTATCCAAACAGCGCATCTTTGGGAAAAAGTCCACGTGTTTGTGTGTGCGTGTGTGTGTGTGTGTGTGTGTGTGTGTGTAAACACAATAACTCAAAAACAAAAAGTCGGTAAAATACCAAACTTGGTATTTAAGTTTACTATCTTCCAGGGATGGGAGACGAAGTTTCTGAGAAAAATCTCCCTATCTCAAACTACCCTTTACATGGAAAAAATTTCAAATTTTGATTTTGCCAAAAATGGCTCTAACTATTTTGATTAAAATATCGTATATTAAGGATGTTTATATGGCATATAAAATGTATATCTTAAATTTTCTGGGAATAGCCTCTAAAGACCTCTTTATTCTGAATGCATTTTGTGTAACTGGTAAACCGTAAAAGTTGGACAAAAACTTACCAAACAAAAAATGTAGATAACGTTAAAACATACAATTACTGTCATATACGGTTTTTTCGTGGAATTGACCATTTCTGAGATATTCCTTGTTATATGGTTCAGATTTCTACACGGAAAGCTGTTAACTCCTGTCCCTGTATAGAAACGGATTTCAACAACATAGCAACCAGCTTTTAAAAGATTTGACTTTCGTTTTTGCTTAGTGTATTCCCTTACTTTTCTTATACTTAGAAGGAAGACTAATTCTGCTAGTATTTATCTTGATTATCGTAAAGTAGATGGAAGAACATGCTTTTTAACAATAATTTGTTACAGAGATGTAGAGGAAGAATTTTGAATGGAACACATAAGCTTTTCTTTGATTTTATTCATTAATCACACATTGATACACACTATTTCATTCAGACTTTGGGGTGGATAGGGAATAATCTTAGCTAGAGAAAAATTCTCGCTCTAAGCCGGGATTAGAATCCGGGACCCCTGACACAGCAGACGGACTGAGCTAGGGTTTACCCGAAGGAATATTGCAGCGATAACCCTGAGGCTCGCATTTATTGGTTTTCTCGATCATTACAATTAAAACCATACAGAACATACTGGATTTTACGAGGGCCATTCAGAAAGTAACAATGAATTTGCCATAACTAAATAATAGCAAAAGTTATCAACACAAAACTTCATTTACAAAGTTACAGTACCTTACTCTATTTCTCAACGTAATTTCCATTTATTGTCACGTGGTACCAGTTTTTCAATGGCTTGTTGTACATTTCTATCGTTTTTTGAATGCACAAAATGTTCGGCCAACCGAATTTTATAAGAAAACAATGGAAATGCATGCTGATAATGCAATGAACGAAATCGGTGAGGAAAACAAATGTACACGACCAATACCAGAGTGGAAGTCCTCAATCGTTATGAAGGAAATTAAAGCAAGAGTCGTTGAAAGTATTCAGAAAAACCGTAATTTCACCTGGGATCATACTTGACTTTTTTAGTGGTAAAAAGTTCGCAACCGGTGAAAACCTCAACATCTAGGCTCAGATATTTAGCGGTGACAGAGTATGACATCTGCATTAAAAAAATCTGATGTGTTACACTCACATGACTTTCCCTAGCTGTTCTACAAACTTCATACATAAGATTCTTCTTCTTTCTGCACCTTGCTAATCGTGGTACTCATTAGCACAATGTTCTTATTATGTAGTACCGTATAAGTATAAGTAGTAAGAAAATAAGGGAATACACTAGGCTAAACCAATAGTCACATATTTTAAAAGCTGTCGTTATGCGATTGACATTACAAATAGCTTCCTTTCTTGGCCAGGAGTAGAACAAAAGAAAAACGGACACTCCCGTCTGAGAAAAGTATAAGTACTTCACAACTGAAACTAATAACAATGAATACCTCGAAAACGGTAAGCTCCACGAGAAAAATGTATATGACATAAGTTGTGTATTTTAACAAGACCTAAATTGTTTGCACAGTAAGTTTTTGTCTATCTCTTACGGTTTACTAGTTATGCCAAATTAAGCAAAATTCACTCATAATAAACAGGTCTTCAGAAGCTGTTCCCAGAAAATTCAAGCTAACCATTTTATTTGTGAGGTAAATATCTTTAATATATGATATTTTAATCAAAATCGTTAGAGCCATTTTTAAGAAAATGAAAATTTTCGAAAAATGTTCCATGTAAAGAGTAGTTTAGGGTGGGGGGATTTTCTCAAAATCTTCGTGTCGCATCCCTGAAAGATACTAAGCTTAAATACCAGGTTTGATATTTTAGCTACTTTTCGTTTTTGAGTTATCGTGTTCACAGACACACGGACCTTTTTCTCAAAGTGCTTTTTTTGGATACAGGGGGTCCTAAAACATGTAATACCGGTGAAATCTCGGTATCGAATTTTTGGGTGGAATACAATACTTCTCTATCCCTATGTACATTGTGCATATGGGGCTAGAGAAAGTAAAAACGGATACCATGTGACAATAAATAACTTGATAGCAATGACGATGACGTTGTAAAATAGGATAAGGTGAATAAACTTTTGTGTTGATAGCTTTCCTTATTATTTAGTAATGCCAAATCGTCCGTTACTTTCTGGATGACCCTCGTATATGGAAATAACGAAGACATTTTGTTGTTTCATTTGCTAATAGCAGCACATAAATTAGTACACCAGCCACTAGTTCTATATCGTTTAATCTCTATAGCGTGTACCAATTATTTATATGCATTCTCTAACAGTCAGATAATGATGTAATATTAGTAGCAATTTTGGAGGAAAACGTCTGAAATCATTATCCCAACTAAGGAATCTGATGTCTAAAAGCATAAAACCTCATTGACTTTTTTTTTCTCTTAATTATCCAATTTGCTGAATCCTTGAAGCACCGAAAAACAAGCTACGATAAAAACAGGCAGCAACTGTTGTTCTCGCTCTAATCCGCTTAAGCCACTGAAACGAACTCCGCAAGACTGCGCAGAGATTAATACTTTTCTTATTCATTCTGCGCGTTGAATTAGAATAAAGGACCATTCACATAGAAACATTAGCGTGAAGAGATAAACATATTGCATGAACACTAGATTCATTCACAATAGCAACAAAACGTTTGAGTCAAAACAAGATGCAGGTTACAATATTTATGGAGGATGCTGCAACTCCGTTAGCATATTATGCTGTGTATTCCCTCATTTATTATAAACTTTTTAAATTATGTTTTGAATTTTGGATTTAATGTAAATTTAAATAGACTATAAATTTACATTGAATATGTATGGTTTTAAAATGTTTAAATAATATCATTATTTAATTTTAAAATTGTGGGATTTTGATATAATTGGAAATAATTACAATATTAAGTTTTAGATCATTTGAATAAATATAATTATAAATTTAAAATAATTAGAATTTGGTATTTTTAGTAAAGTTTATGAAATAATATTTTTTTTATTTTAAATTTTATAAATAAAACAGTAATTATATGTATAATTATATGTATGCAATTTTAAGTAATAATATAATAATAGTAACAGTAATATAATTAAATTACTTAGTAGAATAACTATTAAAATAATATAATGGTTTTTAAAATAAAATGTGTATAATATAAATAAATAATATAAAATAAATTTTAATTAATAATAATAGTAATAGTATAATTATACAATAAAACTAAATGCAAATTATTAATATATATTAAAATACGAAATTATAATAATATTAATATTAATCAAATTGAAATTGTATGGATTAAATATTAACACACAGTTTAATTGATAATAATTATGACTTTAATTGGTATTTATAAAATTTTTTAGGCTAAGTTAGGTTAAGTTTATAAGTTGTATAATTACATTTGTAATTGGTATAAGTAGTAATAAATGTATAAAGTTTGGGATATTTTACCCTGGTTTAAGAAATTAGCTATCAGGGTTTAATATACAGATTTTATTTTATTTTTTATTTATTTATTCCCTCATTTCCCATCAGCTCACAAGAAAGCAATAATAGTACATTTCTGTTAATGTTTATTTCGATGATTATACAGTAGATAGAAGAATAAGCCTTTGTGATAATTTGTTTGCAGAATAGATAGAGAAAGCAATTTGAATTTAATAATAATAATAATAATAAAAATAAAAATAATATTAATAATAATAATAATAATAATATTAATAATAATAATAATTTTCAAGTGCCAAGTCGCTATTCCATTGTTTTCAAGGTCATACAAGCACCATGGTATTTCAAAGTGAAAACATTACGATAAGGTTTTTCAAACATTTACCTTTCCACCTAGTAGTGACTCGTGAGTATACATTCGGTGTGTTCACAAAAGTTTGAGGGTCAGACAGCTCTAGAAATGTGAATAGCCCCATAAAAGTTATGATTACGAACGAATTGATACAATTGCAGCCGCTCCCAACAACAACAAAGACGGCGACAACGATGATAATGCATACAGCATTTCTCAGAACGCGATAACCCTGCCCCACTCCCCTGCCAAAGGCGTGACTTTAAAGTTTGGGATTATGAGGTGCGTAGCTGGAAGCTAATCATCGTCTTTCACTTACTGGTGCAGTTACTCACTGGTATGGACTAACACGCAACACAAAACTGAATTACCTACAGAGTCTACAGGAAACATATTTTATTACGTTGCTTCTCGCCTCTGGTCACCTTTTGTTTGATAATGGTTATTGTCCAGTGGCAGGGAGGAGTGATTCGGTTTGAGGACTCTCAAGTTTTGGAGAAAACAATATACATAAGTTATCTTACGAAAGAAAGGATAGTTGTATGGCTTTTGTTGCATATATCATTAAGTACAGCACTCTAAGCCAAGAGCGAAGAAATGTAAAAATTAAACTGTAGTTGAAAATAGTCTGAAATATGCGGTTCCGCGCATGCATCTCAACTAGTTCTTTCAAAATAGCAGAATTAGCAGATTATTACTGCCAGAACCTTAATTAATCCCGTAGCGAGCAACGATAATAAAGTGCAAAATCCATGCAATTTCAGTCATATGTAACCCCGTCAGTATCCACGCCCTCCCTGTCATTTACTACAAGCACATTTGACTGCAGTTGCTGGGACACGAACTCGCGAAGTTCGGCTTTGAATGGCTAGCCAGTCCACTTCGTATCGCACTAAAGATCTCGGCTATTCAAATAGAGTCTGCTGTGGTGCCGGTGAAAGGGATATAAAATCTAGTTTTCGAATTAGAAGATGAGCGGCATATGTAACAAAATAATTCATGTAATGAAGGATTAATGTTAAATTATACTGATAGAGTGCGAAATGGTTAGTCATTGCTGTACGCTTTCCAATGAGAACGCGGCGTAAGTACTTAGTGCATCAGGCAATTACGTCATACTGTCTCGAATGTGCTAAAGCTACTCAAAACGAGCACAACTCACCTCGTGCTACCCACATTGATGCCATGTTTCGCAGAACGATCTAGAAGTAACATGCTAGCCTAGGTTCTCAAGGTCGTGAGCTCTAAGGCGAAGGAATTTTGCAATAAAAATGTAGTGTTCTTTTTCTTAACACTACACTACACAAGGTGCAAAATCAATGAAACTGCAGTCAAATGTGCCCCGTCAACCTTCAAGCGTGCCATCACACCGATTATTTTACTTGAGCCCTCCCCATCCTATACCACAGGCACACTTTACTGTAGTCACTTAGACCCGAACTCGCGACGTTCGGCTTTGAATGGATGACCAGACCACTTCGGATCACACTAAAGATCATGGCTACTCAAATCGTTTCAGTTGTGGTGCCGGTGAAAGGTATGTAAGATTCAGTTTGCGAATTAGAGGAAGAGTGGCATAAGTAACAACATAATTCATGCAATATAGGGTTAATGTTAAATTATACCGATAGAGCGCCAAAAGGTTAGTCTTTGCTGCACCCTTTCCAATGAGCATGCGGCGTAAGTAATTGGTGCATAAGCAATTACGTCATTCCAGTCTCTCATGTGCAAAAGCCACTTAAACGTGCACAACTCACGTTGTGCTACCGATGCCATAGTTGATCGAGTTGAGAGCAGTGGTGCGGTACATTTAAACTTCTATAAAGTGTCTAATAGTATTCAAAGAAAAACCTAACTATATTACACTCACATGACTTTCTCTAACTGTTCTATAAACTTTCTGCAAAAGATTCTTCTTCTTTCTGCACCATGCTAATTGAGAAAAGCATTACCAGAATGTTCTTATAACTTATTTATTCATAAGTAGAAGGAAACTAAAGGAGTGCACTATGCTAAAGCGATAGTCAAATGTTTTAATGCGTAGATATAAGATTGTTATTGTGATTCGCTTCTTTGCTTGGCCAGGAGTAGAACAAAAGAAGAAAAACGGACACTTCCTGTCCGAGAAAAGAATAAGTATTTGAAAGTTGAGACCTATAACTAAGAATACCTCGGAAACATCGAATCTCCACACCCACAATGTAAAAGACATAAATTGTTTGTTTTGATGATCTACACTTTTGGTGTAGCATATTTTTGTCCATATCTTACGATTTACCAGTAATGTAAAATTGGGCAAAATTCATCCAGAATGAAGAGATCTTTAGAAGCTATTCCTAGAAAATTCAACATATGCATTTTATTTGTGATGTAAATAGCTTTAAGATACAACATTTTAATCAAAATCGTTTGATTCATTTGAGAAAATGAAAATTTTCGAAAATTTGACCATATAAAGGGTAGTTTGAGGAGGGGGAATTTCTTGAAAATATACGTGTTGCATCCTTGGAAGATATTTAATGTAAATACCAAGTTTGGTATCTAACGGTCTATTAGTTTTTTAGCTATGTTGTCTACAGACATACAAATTTTTTTTTACTTCACAAAAAAATATAAATCTTTTTAAAATACTTAATGTCATGAACGTTTTTCTTCTAAAGTTGACCGTTTTTTAAATATCCCTTGTTAAAGATTTCAATTTTAAACTACTTAAATTTTCTCAAACGGGACAATGCACCTCAATTGTTTCACAAAGCAACCATCTTTTAAAAACTTGACTATTACTTTAGCTACACATATTCTCTTATTTCCCTTCTACTTACAAGGAAACAAGTAATAAAACCAATTTTGCTAATATTTATTTACATTAGCATGATGGAGACAAAAGAACAATGTTTTGTAAGAATAATTTATATGTGGAACAGCTAGAGAACTCATGTGAGTGGAACGTGTCAGATTTGTTAAGAATAATTTATTGTCGAGACAGTAGAGAAAGCCATATGAATATAACGTTTGGTTTTCTTTTACCATCGATATACATGTGTAGGTCACTAAAGGACTGTCTATAGCGATGAATGAAGGAATAATTGCTCTTGCTGATAATTGCTCTGAAATTCAATGCATAGGAAATAGTTTGGTAAGAAGATTGTTTGATCTGTGAAACACCGGTTCAATTCCTTGTTGAGGCTTTCCCTTTTCCCTAAATCTCTCACGCTTTGCATAGTGGAACTACGTACCGAGTTACACAGCAAATGCCTTAAGCGCTTCGTCTAGAGCAGGGCCGGTAAGATAAGCACCCACGGTGTGAAAAGTTCTACCCTTGCAATCACCCCTTCATTTTTCCTTCCACCTGACAGAGAAGCGGAGAGGTTACGTGTGCAACAGTAGCGGTTGTTAGAAAATGCTTGGATAGGAAGAGTCAATGCCATAGCCGGGATGAGAACCATGGATCGCCATGGATCATGGTCTCTAGGCGATTGCTCTACCACTGAGCCACCATGGCAATGAAATTTCTCAACTGACTCGCAAGTTTCCCGATACTCCACAAGGTGCTTTCAAATTGTTTTGAGAAGACAACCCCAATGGAGACTTACAATGTCGTAAGTCCTTTTAAGTCCCAGGATTCATAGTATAGCCAACTATTATGGACAATTATGATAATTTTAATTGTCTTCTCACACAAAGCGTGTGTAGAACAGGAGTTGGATAGGTAGAATCAGACTCTTATCCTACACATGGTTTTGTGAGAAAACAATTAAAAAAAAAAAAAAACTTTTTCTTCCAGACCCAATTAAACATTCGCCGTTCACTCATATTGCACACGTAAACCACCACTGCACTGAATGGACCTGTTTCTTCGGCTCTAGGTGACATTTGAAAGAGAGTAGTGGGGGCGAAAGGGAAGGTAAGTTCACATGTCTTGCATTTTCCTAGCCAGGCCTGGCCTGAGCTAGAATTCCGGAGAAACATTACCGCGGCCAACCTCTCTGACCCATGGGTTATTTTTCGGGGACTTTTCCAGGTCGCTAAGTGAATGCTGGAGAGGTTCTCTTATTCCCCCGAACGTCCTGTCCTGTCCATTTATCCAAACAGCCTTTAACGGGGCTGTAAATGTCGGTGGTGGCTCATTTCCGGGGTGGTGAAGGCCATTTAGAAATACAACTCTCGGCGTCGGGGTGACGTTGGAGTCGTCTGTAGGACCCAGAGTGTTGGGTCAGATTTCGGACGTGGGCTTCTAGCGCTCCCCGCCACAAGATGAACTGCTTAGGCTATGTTAAGTACCCTCCAAGGTGGCTCTTTCCTCGAAGTGCAGTTTCGGTTCTGTCTCCTGGTGTCTGACGCACAGTAAGCTCATTGCAGCTGCATCTAGAGCCCCCTATGGAATGACACAGACACACACCGATTTTACAACAATATATGATACAACTTTTGGATATGATTTGACTCATCAGTACTTCACATTCTACCAATTCAAGGACGTGTATAATACTGCTAGCTAGGATAAAACCAGGAGATTTAAAACATAATAATTATTTCAGGAACAGCAGCAATCAAGAATACCAAATGTTCAGGGGATTTATAAAACTTTATTACTTGCAGATCTTTAAGGGGAACACCATGACAAATATATAATAGTCAGATGAGGTATTGTATTTCACTAAAAATTAGATACTAAGATTTAACCGTAAATACATGTTTTGAGGACCCTGAATCATAAAAAAATACTTTAAATAAAAGGGCTGTGTGTGTCTGTGGACAGCATATGTCAAAAATGAAAATATTTAAAATTAGTATTTTTCAGGGATGCAAAACAAAGATTTTGTGAATATCCCCCACGACAAACTACCCTTTAATTAGGTATGTTTTCGAAATATTTGATTTTCTAAAGAATGGCTAACACTTTTTATTAAATATTAAACATATTTACATAGCTAATAAAATTTATATTCTGAATTTCTTGGGAATAGTCGTTGAAGTCGTCTTCATTCTGAATGCCTTTTGCATAACACATAGACAAAAACTTACTGTTTAAATATACACGTTATGTCATACTTTTTTTGTACACCGAAATATCTTATAGATATTCTCTATTTCAATTTTAAAATGTTTAAACATTTCTCAAATGAGAATTTTTTTTCCTCCGTTTTATTTTACTCGTGCTCAACAACGGAGAATCGCACTTTAAAGTCAAGTCGCCTAGTGATAGCTTTTAAAAGATTTCACTATAGTTTAGCCCTTCTACTTACAAGGAAGCTGTAACAAGACAAACTGTGTTAATGTTTATCTTGATTAGATATATAGACAAAACATTAACATATTTACTTTTTCCAGCCCATATGTACCAGGTGGCCCAGTAAGCCGTCCTCTGTAGTTTTATGTTTCCAGCATACGTTACTGCAGGAAGAGTTGTCTCATTACTGTTTTTCAAAGGGGAAGTGCACGTATCAGCGAACCTTCGCTGAGCAATGCAGCTATTTGTGTACGTTTCCTCCTAGTTTTGCTCTGATAAGGCCCAGGTGGCCCAGTAAGCCGTACTTTCTAATTTTATGTTTCCAGCTTACGTTAGTGCAAGAAGGGTTGCCTCGTCACTACAGTTCAAAGGGGAAGTGCATGTACGAACCTTCACTGAGCAGTGCTGCTATTTGTGTACCCTTTTTTTCCTGGTTACAGTCTGATATGGTACCGTGGCTGTCTGTTTGTAATTCGAGTTAGTTCTTTCAGTCAAAGAGGTAACAACTGCAATGTATTGCAGCGAAGACTCCACAGATATGATGGATCTTTGGGGAGACACACCGCAATGAAGTTGAGGCCCAAGGTCTTTAGAACCGAGGGAACTTTACAGGTGCAATGTGCTGTGGAAAGACCAAACTTCGACACATTTGATGTTTCCCGGAACGTTACGGAGTATTTTCCAGGAAATCCCATGCAAAGTAACATAGCTTAAATTAAAATATACGTTCGTACAATGCAGTATAAACAATAATGTTACCTTGTTATTTCATTTTAGCTTTATACCCATAATAATGGTAATAAGAGGTATTATTATTTTTATTATTCTTAATATTATGAAAACCATTGGTTCTCGATCATAAATACCTATTTCCCATCGTAATTAGGACTAAAAAGATCTGCAGCAGACCTGGGGGTATCGAGCTCTTTAATATAATGGATTCTGAAGGAACGAAAATGACATCTCCTTAAGCTGCACCTATACCAACAGCTATATGGCAACGATTTTAAAAATCGCGTATCGTTCTGCAGAGGTGTCTTAAATAAAGTAGTCGTAAATTCGGATTTTAACGGTCAGATGAATGCTATTTAACCAATGACCTCACTGTAAATAGACATAATCTATATTACTGGGCTCCTGAAAATCCTCACTAACTACGACTACATCACATGCAAGCGCACCGGGCTGTTAACGTTGGTGCGGCATTCTAGATGACTACATCATTCGACCAGTTTACTTGGCTTCCAGGCTATTAGGTCAGCCGTATTTGCAATTATACAGAATGAGATCTTCTAGAGAACATCTTACTTAATTAGCTTTGAGGTACTGCTTTCAACACGATGCTGCGCCACCGCATTATTATAGAGGAGTTAGAGAATATCTCAACAATGTGTAGCCGAACGGTGGATAGGTCGTGGTGGTTGCAATCAATGGCCAGAAAGATCGTCTGATTTAGCTCATTTAGGTTTTTACCTGTGAGGATATATCATAACTAGGGTTTATGAATCGAAACCGGAAACTCCAGATGTGTTAACGGAAAGAATATGTCATGCTTGCGCTTCAGTAGCTGCAGAAGTTTTTAGAGATTCCTTGCTATAGGCGCTTACATGAATGCATCCAACAAGGCGAACATGCATTTGAAAATTTGTATTATCAATAATGCAATAATAAAAATCTGATGTGTACCATTCACATGACTTTCTCTACATCTCTGGAACAAATTGTTCCTAAAAAGCTTATACTTCCATTTACTTTATGCTAATTAGAAAAAAGTAGCACAAACAAATTTATTACTTACAAGGAAGCAAGTAATAAATCTGTTAAAGTGATAATCAAAAGCTGGTTGATATGTCATTAAACTTCCTTTGTTTGTATGGACAGTAGTTGGCAAACTCCTGTATGAGAAAGGTTTTTCATAGCAGAAACCAAAAACGAGAAATGTCTCAAAAACAATGAACTCCACGAAAAAATTGTATATAACATAAATTGCGTATTTCAGCGTGCTCTATATTTTTTGTGTAGTAAGTTTTGTCCATCTCTTACAGTTTAGCAGTTATTTAAAAGTCCTAAAATTCATGCAGAATAAACTACTCTTCAGAGGCTATTCCCAGAAAATTCAAGATATACCCTTCATTTGTCAGGTAAATGTCTTTAATATATTATATTTTAATCAAAATCGTTAGAGCCATTTTTGAGAAAATCGAAATTTTCGAAAAAGTTCCATGTAAAGGGTAGTTAGGGGTGGGGAGATTTTCCTCAAAATCTTCATGTCGCATCCGTGGAAAATACTAAACTTGAATACCAAGTATTTTACCAATTGGTATTTTACCGACTTTTCGTTTTTCAGTTATCGTGTTCACAGACACACAGACTCACACGGACCTTTTTGTGAAAATGCTGTTTTTTGGATATAGGGGACCCTAAAACACATATTTCCGGTGAAATCTCGGTATCTTATTTTTGAGTGAGGTGCAATACATTCTCTATACACTATATACATAGTAAGTGTAGAGAAAGTGAAAATGTCAGTCTATAACATAGGTTTAAAGGAACATAAGTTAATTACATTCACAAATCTTTATTGCAATTGAGGATATAATAACATTTATTTAATATTGCTAATTTGAAGCACAAATTGGTGCGTTATGTGTTATTGATAAATTATCTGTCAGAAATTGATACCACTTGAAGCAGATCATTAATGTGCTTTGGCCCATGTGGGTATTGGTTTGCTCAGGGACAATCATTGCTCTGAACAGGTGCCTTTCTCGAGCCCAGAATAGAAACCGGCACCACCTCCGTAAGTGCTCTAGCGATGAGGTATGGGACAAGTTGTAGCAGTTAAATGTTGGTTTTTGACCTCTGGTCTTACATGAAGCAAGGTTTCCTTTCTGCTATCGCGTCCCCTTTACTGTCATGCGAAGGCAAACCTTTCGGCGTTCGCGTTATCCGGGAGTAACTAACTTCAGGCTTGCGTGGGCCACCTGATACATACACTCTAAGTCAGTGTTTCCCAACCTTTTGAAGTTCACGGCACCCTTGGGAATAACATTAAACACCAGGGGCACCCTTCCTTGAATTAAAAGAAAATTAAGCTTAATATGTTAATTTATTGAAATATTATATAATAATAACGTACACCATAACATAATACAGTAAAGTTTACTACAATCACTGAGTAAAAATACATCAATAAATTTTGTTCGATTAATGATTAATGTGAAACTTGTGATTGATGCTTAGAGCACAGATATGTGATGTCGGGTCTTACAGTTGACAGTGAAACACGCAAATCATCCTCAAGGTTATTCAGTCTATTTCTTGCTTGGCATTTTATTGTCACCATAGCAGAGAAGGCTTGCTCACATAGATAGGATGTTGAAAAGGGCAAAAGTGCGTTAATTGCTTTCTTCATTAGGTTAGGGTACTCCTCTCTCCGTTGAAGCCAAAAACTAGCCACCGACGCCTCGCTCTTGGTGAACCTACCTTTGAGTGTGGAATCAGCGCAAAGATCAGTAAATGCATCTCGTTCGCAAGCAGTGAAATCTATTTCCTCTGCACTATCTACGAAATCAAATGGTGACACAACCCAGTCGAGATTCGTAGTGGAAATAGTTGGAAAGTACGCATCTATTGCATCTTGCAATCTTGACAAGTGATCACAAATGCGGTCTTTCAGTTTACCCAGAACTTTATCTCCTGCCACATTAAGAAGAGATGGAAAGTTCGACAAATCTCCTTTTTGAACTGCAGACTTCCAAGAACTAAGTTTGCTTTTAACACCTCTCATTTTATTGGTTGAGAAGATTATTGTTTCATGTCGACCCTGCATCGAGACATTCAGTACATTCAGCTTATGAAAAATATCTGCCAGATACGACAGTTCAAAACACCAAGAATCACTTAGTAAGAGCTCATGAAATGTGTCTTGATTTTCATCCTTAAAAAAAGTTTTTAGCTGTTCTTTAAGTTCGAGAAAGCGGTTCAATACACGACCCCGCGACAACCACCTTACTTCTGTGTGAAGTAACAAAGAGGTATGAGCTGCATCAGTTGCGCGACATAACTGTTAAAAAATTCTGCACTTTAAAGGTCGAGACTTCATATAGTTCACCATTTTCACAACTTGGTTAAACACTTCAGCAAAATCTTCATTACACGCTTTCACGACTAATGCCTCCCTATGCAGAAAACAGTGAGTTATAATAATGGATGGATTTTCATTGAGAGCTCTGGCAGTAAAACCTTTAATTTTCCCAGACATAGATGGTGCACCATCTGTATACATATACCACAACAGTCTTTCCATGAAAGATCATGGTCATTGAGATAGGAATTAATAGAAACGAAAATATCATGGCCTGTGGTTGTAGTCTCCAGTGGTCTACAGAACAGAAGCTGTTCACTAATATATTTTACATCAATATATCTGATAAAACCAAGGAGTTGCGGTTTGTCACCAATATCGAGACTCTCATCTACTTGCAAAGCAAATGTTCTATAAGTTTTTATTTTCTCCGTGACTTGTTCGTTGATATTGCATGACATTTCAGATATCCTGCGGCTGATTGTGTTGTTGGACAGAGAAACTTTCGAAATTTCATTAGCTGCTCCTTCGGCAAGTATTGTTGAAACTATAACTTGACATGCAGGGCCAATGATTTGCTCTCCAAGAGTATGAGGTTTCTTTTTTTTATCAGTTCTTTTATCAGTTCTACTACTTTAAATGAGGCTTCAAGTGCAGTATCACCTATGGTCATTCTCTTTACCATTTGCCCAGCTGTTTTCTTCTCCCCTTCTAATTTATGTGAAAAATACATTACACTTTTCTGTGACACACTAGGATGCTTTGTTGTAAGATGCCGCTTCAGTTTGCTAGGTACCATGGCCTCGTTGCTAAGTGTTTCGCCACAAACTAAACACAAGGGAGTGGGTTTTCCTCGTTATTCCTCTCAAATCCGTACGCTAAGTAACTGTCCTGGTATGTTCTTTTCTTGCGTTTGTCTTCTTTATGTGATGAATTCGATGGTCCGGGAGAAACTGTAAGATTTGGCTTCTTAAAGCAAGCAGTAGGAGCAGACTGTTCACTTTCACTGTCCTGGCGTTTACGTTTAACAATGAACTTATCCATAGCTAAACACTGTAAATCAACGCGAGGAAGACAACTGAAAGCGCCAAGCGGCGTACACTTTTATATATTCATCTGTCGAAGTTTCGGGAATGTTCGTGAGGAAGCGAGTAGTCTCAGGAATGTTCGGCAGGGTATAGCTGTAATGCCATCTGTGGGATACTAGTATAACTGAATTATTGAAATGAATCGACCACTATCACCATCTGCCGTGCATGAGAGTAATTGATTTGACTTATTTTATTTCAAGACCTTACAAGACTTAAGGCTTCAGTAGAAGGTTTTTTTTTTTTTTGTTTATCACAATATCTCGCGGCACCCCTTAGCCAATCACACGGCACCCTAGGGTGCCGGGGCACACCAGTTGGGAACCGTTGCTCTAAGTACTTAGTAGCTAAAGAGGGTATTGTATTCCAATAAAAAATTCAATGTTGAGGTTTCGCTAGAAATATATGTTTTGGTGTCCCCTGAGTAAAAACAGAACATTTTAAGAAAAAGCTCCGTGTGTGCATAGCTCAAAAGCTGGAGGGCCGTAAAATACCAAACTTTGTATTTAACTTAAGTGTTTCAAGGATGCAATACGAAGATTTTCAAGAAAATGCCCCCACCAGCACTATCCTTTATGGAAAAAATTGTGAAAATGATTTTGATTAAAGATATTTACATGACAAATAAAATGTGCATTTTGAATTTCCTGGGAATAACTTCTGAAGACCATTTCATTCTGCATGAATTTTTCTTAAATTTGCTTAACTGGTAAACCGTAAAAATTGACGAAAACTTACTGCACAAAAATGAAGACCTGGTTAAAACACCCAATTTATGTCATATAGGCACATTTTTGTTTTGGAGTTGACCGTTTTTGAGATATTACGTGTTATGGTTTCAATTTTAAGCTACTCTTTCTTTCTTCTGTCTTATGTTTACTTACTCCTGGCAAGCAACTGAACGGAATTTCAATTGTTTCACATAGGATTTGACTATCGCGTTAGCCTAGTGTATTACCTTATTTTCATTCTGCTTACAAGAAAGGAAGCAGTAACACTATTTCTGCTAATGCTTATTTCGATTAGCATTATGTAAATAAAATAATGGTATTTTATAATAGCAGTTTGTTCGCCTAGAAAAACTCATGGGAATGGAACACATCGGATTTTTTGGAATAACAGATAGAGAAAGCCATGTGAATGAAATACATAATATTTTTATGAATATTACAGAAGTTTTTCATTTGTGTGTGCTAAAGGCAATGATGAGCATAAAATAGAGGCACTGTTTGACTTATTTCATTTTGTTTGAGAGTCTGAAGTAAGTTTTCAAGGGCAGTTTTTACAATTCATTTCTAATATATACCGAATTAATGAATATAAATATAAAGTGCAAGGTTTTTACTTTCTTTAGTCCCATATGTACAATGTACATAGGGATAGAGAAGTATTGTATTCCACCCAAAAATTCGATGTCGACATTTCACCGGAAATATATGTTTTGGGGACCCCTGAGTCCGAAAAAATTTTTTTTAGAAAAAAGTCCGTGTGTGTCTGAGGATAATATAGCTCAAAAACGAAATGAACGTTAAATACCAAACTTGGTGTTTAGGTTTAATATCTTCCAAGACTGTGACGCAAATATTTTCAAGAAAAAAAAACCCACCACTGACTACCCTTAACATGGAAACATTTTCGAAAATTTGGTTTTCTTAAAACTGGCTCTAACAATTTTGATTAAAATACCATGTATTAAAGGTATTTACATCCCAAATAAAATGTATATCTTGAGTTTTCTGGGAATAGACTCTGAAGATCTCTTTATTCTGGATGAATTTTTCTGAATTTTGCTAAACCGTAAGAGATAGACAAAAACTTACTACAAAAATATATATATATATCTCGTCAAAACACAAAATTTAAGTCCTTTACGTTTTTATTGTGGAAGAAGTCGTTTCCAAGATATTCCTTCTTATTGGTTTCAATTGTTAAGTACTTATAATTTTCTGAAACAGGAAGTGTCCGTTTTTCTTTTGTTCTACTCCTGGCCAAGCAAAGAAGCGATTTGGAATGACAATCGCATAACGATAACTTTTAAAACATTTGACAATCACTTTAGTACAGCACATTCCTTTAGTTCCCTTCTACTATTTATAAGGAACTAAGTAATAAAAACATTCTGCTAATGTTTATCTCGATTAGCATTGTGTAGAGAGAAGAATAGTCTTTTGTAAGAATTTTGTAGAGCAGCTAGAGAAAGTCATGTGGGTGTAACACATCATATTCTTTTTATTGAATAACAACATGCTCCATTACAATGTTGTAGTTTTATTTCTGTGTTACGTGTCTATTGAATCAAGTATGTATCTTTTAGATATATAATAATACAGGTATGGTTCTGGAAAATTGCTGTTTCTATTAAGTTAAGTTTAATCACTAAAACATACCTACTACATGTTCAAAAATTCCAAAGATGTTAAATTTATATAAGATATTCAGTTTTCATTTCACTTTTTGTGATTTACAGTCTTTGATTTCAGATTTCTTCCTATGTTTTGTTTCCATTTTGTTGAACGTTTGTGTTATTTTAATTTGATAAAGTCTATTGAGTTCAGGAATCTGTAGAATGGCTTGATGTTTTTGTTTATGAACATTATTGCTAGTTGGCCAGTTCCTGCTTGTTCTGGTAACTTCTTGTTTAAGAATTGTTCAATGTCTGTTCAGTAGTTTGCAGTCATATATTAGATGCTCTATTGGCTGTTCCAGATTGCAGTCTATTATATAAAACCTGTGCACGTATGGTTTTGTTTTACCGTGGCCGTTTACTTTTGCTGTGATTTCTGGTGTTATTGGAATTGTGAGCTTTAGTCTTTGCTCTATGAATTTGGCTCCTTTCTGTGTGTGGGTGTTTTTGTTGATAATATATATTTGTAACACAAGTAGCCTTTCTTATACTTCATTCAGAACAAGAAATAGTATTGTTATTATCTTTCATACGTTCAATAAAATTAAATTGAAATATTTTTTAGTGTGCCTTAACTGTGATAAAATATCGCAGTGTCAATTAATATTTCCTTTTGCTTTTCCTACTCGTCATATGTACATATTGTATAGAGGAGGTACTGCATTCAACCCCAAAACCCAATACCAGGATTTCACCTAAATACCCCTTTTAGGGTCTTCTAAATGCAATAAAACATTTTGAAAAACGTCCACGAAAATTCGGTAAAATGCAAAACTTGAAGATTTTGAGGAAATCTCTCATCCAAAACTACCCTTTACATGGAAAAAGTTTTGAAATTTTTGATTTTCTCGAAAAATGGTTCTAACGATTTTGATAAAATACCGCATATTAATTTACATGACAAATAAATGTTATATTTTGAATGCCCTGGGAATAGCCTCTAAAGGCATCTGTATTCTGGATGAATTTTGCTTCACTATTGAACTTTAAGTAATAAACAAAAACTTCCTACACAAAACTGTAGATCTCGTTAAAACACACAATTTATGTCACTTTACATTATTTTTGCTGAAGTTGACCATTTTTAATATATTCCTTGTTATTAGTTTCCGATTTAAAATACATACAGCTTTTCATATACGGGAATTTGTCAACTCTTGGCAATGCAAACAAAGGTATTTCATGCACATGGCAAGCAGCTTTTAAAAGATGTGATTAACGCTTTAGCATAGTGTATTGGCTTATTTCCTATGTATTGGTTTCATTAGCCTGAAGGGAAATAAATAGTTTTGGCTAAAGTACTATTCAAATCTTTAAAAAAAAAAGTTATGTGCAACAATTGAGGTTCGCTTCACTTTGTATGGTTCCCTTTGAGAGCAGATAATGAGTTTAAAATGGAAACCAAAAATGCATATCTCGAAAACGACCAATTCTACAATAATAAAGTTAGGGCATAAATTATGTGTTTTAACGAAATCTACAGTTTTGTGCAGCAAGCTTTTGTCTATCTCTTATGGCTTAATCCTTATTCTAATTGTTGCAAAATTTAACCAGAATAATGTGCTCTTCAGAGGTTATGCCCAGAAAATTCAAAATATAAATTGTATTTGTGATGCGAATAATAAAAACCTTTAGAGCAATTTTTGATTATAATACCGTATATAAAAGATATTACATAGCAAATAAAATATATATCTTGAATTTTCTGTTAATAGCCTCTAAAGATCTCTTTATTCTGGATGAATTTTGCTAAATTTTGAGTAACTGGTAAACCGTAAAAAATAGACGAAAACTTACTACACAAAAATTGTGTAAATTGTTTAAATTTTTTCGTGGAGTTGACCATTTTTAAATATTTATTGTTATTGTTTTCAGTTTTAAAATATTTAAAGTTTTATCATAAAAAATTGTTAACTCCTGGCAATGCAAACGAATGGATTTCAATCACATTTTGAACCATCTTTTAACAGATTTGACTATCGTTTTGACACAGGTACTGAGTTGTTTCCATTCTCCTTACAGGGAAATAAGTAACAAGACTATGTCTATTAATCAATTAACATAAAGTAGATAGAAGAATAAGTTTTTAACAAAGTCAGTGATGTAGGGAAGGTGTTGTGAATGGAGCACATCAGGTTATTTTCAAGGAAAATCCTCCAACCTAAAACTACTCTTTACGTTTAACATTTTCCGAAACTTTTGTGAATTTTTCAAAAACGACTAACGATTTTGATTAAAATATCACATGTTTAATGTATGCTTCATTAAAACCCACAGTTTATGTATAAACATTTTGGTAGAGTTAACCCTTTCCGAAATATCTTTGTTATTGTTTTCAATTTCAATCCATTTAAAGCTTTCTCAACCGGGAGTCCATATTCCTTTTTGTCTCTGTTGTGGTTACTCCTGATAAACAAAGATAGGAATTTCCTTTGTTTCACATAAAGGCTTTTACAAACGTTTTACTCCCTTATTTCCCTTCCACTTACAAAGAAGCAAGGAATAAGACCAATTCTGCCGATGTTTTTGTCGCTTAGGATGATGTAGATTAAAGAATAACCATTTGTGAGAAAAGTTTGTTTGTAGAATAGATAGAAAAAGTTATGTAAATGAAATACATCTGCTTTCTTTTTTACTTTCTCTATACGCGCTATTACATACAACACCCAAAAATTCGATACCGAGATTTTACCGGAAATATATGTTTTAGGGCCACCAATATAAAAAAAAAGCATTTTCACAAAAAGGTCCGTGTGTGTGTGTGTGTGTGTGTGTGTGTGTGTGTGTCCGTGTGTGTGTGTGTGTCCGTGTGTCTGTGAACACGATAACTCAAAACGAAAAGTCGGTAAAATACCAAACTTGGTATTTAAGTTTAGCATTTTCCAGGGATGCGACACGAAGATTTTGAGAAAAATCCCCCACTACTATATTCCTGGTCAATTTTACGGAATTTTGAATAACTGCTAAACCGTAAGAAATGGACAAAAACTTACCACATAAACATTTAGAGCACCTTAAAACACACAATTTATGTTATATACATTTTTTTCGTGGAGTTGATTGTTTTTGAGATATTTGTTGTTTTTGGTTTCAGCTATAAAACTACTTTTCTCATACAGGACTTTGTGAATTCGTGTCCCTACGAACAGAGGAATTTCAGTCACATAGGAACCAGCTTTTGACTATCACTTTAACCTATGGTACTCCCTTATTTCGCTTCTACTAACACGGATGCAAGTAATTATTTCTGCTATTTTTTGCTCCATTAGATGAAGTAAATAGAATAATTTGTTGAAGTTATATAGAGAAAGTCACGTGAATGGAACTCATCATATTTTTCGATATAGTATTTAAATTCATAGTGGAGCGTGGAGAATTTATCCGCTAAATCAGACGTCTTATATTACTTGTGATAAAACTAAGAGATAAAATAAGAAGCTTTAGGAACAATAGTTTGCTGAAAACGGTATAGAACGGTACGTGATTATATCACATCAAGTTACTTTCTAATTGAATCCATTATGCAATGCACTTTTCGGAAAAGAAAATATTAAGTATTCATATTCATATATAGCTGAAATGGAACTCTTGGAGTAGTGAAATACAACTAAGAACTAAGACGTGTCATCATTTTTTCAGAATTAACTTTTTTTAAAAAGAAAAATGACAGCTACTCGCGAGGGTCTACAAATCAATTGTCGCTCAGAGGGTCTGGCATAATATGAATGTCAGAATAATTCATGAAACAGTATAAGCGCATCTTTTCGTTCAAAAATTTATTCTCCGTTGACATCTCCATCTGGTTCGTAATGAGACTTTTAAAATCTGTCTGCGACGCGGAAAAATGTCGGTGATGTGATCCCCTTGAGTATAAAGTTGGCAGCAAAAGTTTAAGAGGCAGATAGCCAAAAAAGAACGGTGGCCGGGACTCCTTAGGGACAACCATCCCGCCCACAGAAAGGTCGAACCTGTCTATGTAAACTTAATTTGTTGTTCCTCAGGGACTTGAGGGTTTGTACCACATCTAGAATAGCATGTTCAGATTTAAAATACCTAGAGCATAGCTCTGCGCCATGAACTAAGACCATCCAATTACCAACAACACGATCATGTTAATGGCATTGTATCAACTGGCAGCACTGAGGACCATCCAGAAATGACAGACAATTTGGCGTAACTAAATAATAACGCAACATGTCAATACAAAACTTTATTTATAAAGTTATACTGCTACCTTACTCTACTTTCTCAACTTCATCTCCATTCTGCCAAGACATTTATCGTAACATTTGGGGCGGATTTCGTAGGAAGGTTGGATGGATGCTCTGCTGTGTAGGTTGTAGTATGGGTAGTGGTTCTCAGGGTTGCTGATTGCTGCGCTGTGGTATTTTAAACCTTTTTACGGGTTTGAATTTGCCGCTTTATAAGAAGTTTGTAACTCTTGCTGTTGGCGAAACTGTAATTATCTAGTTGCGCCAGACTTAATTGTTGAAGCAGTTAAGGTTACTGTCGGCAGCGAATTACTTATTGTGCACAGCAGCCACGATTTCTATTTATTCAGCTAGCTTCAGTCGGCGAGTACTAAAATCTTAACCTCCATGCTTGGACGGTAGGATGTGATAATAAATAAAATTAATTTAAAAGATTTCTTGATATATATGACTTTTTATTTCTTAACTTGTCGAACAATGTGATGCATTAACGCATGCTATTTGAACAGAATCCTCTTTTTATAACTGTACCACATATATACAATACAATCAATCTCTTCTTGGTAAATAATACAATGCTAGGATTTACACTGAATCGCTGCATAAGAGGTCTCGATTGGTGAGATTAGCTCTTTGCGTCCTTATCCCTGGCGTCTATCTCAATGACTGCGTCCCAGAAACTTATTAAAATTTTCACTTATATACAATAGTTGAAGATCAATGTTTTATACATTGTAATCTGTCCGTCTCCATGAATGGCAGATTTTCCATTCTACATTTCGTGAAATACAAATTTATAATATATTTTATACATTCCTAATAATTTAAAATCAATATATTTGTGTAATTTTCATTAAAATGTTCTTTTAAATAGCTAACATTTCTTAAAAACATATTTGTTTAGCTTTTGCTCCTATGCTTTGTTACCGGTATAAATAATTTAGAGCATCCAGTATCTCGGTCATCTTTGTGCTTCTTCTTCTCTCATGTTACTTTTTTAATTATGTTGTATTACAAATATGCTTTTCTAACTACCATTTCTTATCTATACATTATACAGTATAATGTGTTGTATTCGTTTTATAGCTTTGGCTATGTTTTTTTGTAGAAGCACGCTATTTAAGGCTATATTCGTGCGTATCTGAGGCGATGACGTCACGCTGCCATTTTATACACATTACTTTTGGCTTACATTGCAAAACAATATGTTTTATTATCTTATACCATTTTATACCATTTTCTGTTGACTTGATTTATTTAGCATTAAATCCTGCGTCACATTATACCACTTTTTAATTGCCGTTGTTATATTTTTCTACCGCCAAAGTAGTTATTCGTAAAATGATAGGTCAATCGAATTTTACAGACCAATAAAATGTGTAGTGATAGTGCAATGAAAAAAGTCTTCAGTGAGGAAATGACGCATAATTTAAGAGTAATCAAGGATGAACCACAGCGACTGGACTGGAAGTTCATCAATCGTTATGAAGGACTTGAAAGCAAATGTTGATAAAAGATTTGAGAAAAGAACCGGTGTTTACTAGGGAAATGATTTCCCAGCCATGAAGACCTCAAAGTGGCAGTGACATCTTGGCTCGTCTTTAGCGGTGGAACGGTATAAAATCTGCGTTGAGAAATCGGTACCACGTGACAGTAAATGCAGTTGTGTTGATAACTTTCGTCATTATTTAGTTGTGCCAAATCGTCTGTTACTTTCTGCATAGTCCTCATATATTCACATAACTTTGACTACATTTTATGAAATAAAATATTGTCGCACAAGCTAATTACTTTCTCTGATATGTATGTACAATGCACATGGTAGGTAACGAGGGTATTGTTCTTCACTTAGAAATTCGATGTGAATATTTCACCAGATATATATCGAGGTATGTGTATCTGTAAACACGATAACTCAAATATTTTTCAGAAAATCTTCCCACCCGAAGCTGCCCTACATGTGGAAGGTTTTTTTTTAAATGTTTGATTTTCTCAAAAACAGCTCTAATGATTTTGATTAAATTACCGTTTATAAAATGTATTTTTCACGATAAATGTATATCTTGAATTTTCTGGGAATACCATTTGAAGTCCTCTTCATTCTGAAAGATTTTTTCATAACTAGTAACTTGTAAGAGATAGATAAAACCTAACAACAAATCTTATTACTATGTCAATCTCCTTAAGACACACAATTTATGTCACATACGTTTTTTGTTGTACAGTAACAATTTGTGAGATATTTCCTGTTATTGATTTCAATTTTAAATTAAACTTTTCTCAGACGGGAAGTCATCCTTCGTTTCATCTCTCTTTTTTTTTACTTCCGTTCATACAAAGCGAATCGGTTTTCAATTGTTCACACAGTGAATAGCTTTTAAAAGATACTACCTAAACATTCGGCGTTGCCCGGGTTTTTATGGTTTATGCTTTCCACTTTTAACCTTAGGTTGTTTGTCCTATAGCCGTGCGTTTCGTCGTATTTAGAAATTCTTAAACAACACACTCAAACAAATAATTAATTTCAATTCAGGAAATTACAAAAAAGAGATGTAACTGAGAAAACACTATGCAAAAGCACGATTGAACAATCACAAATATCAGTTTATAATGAAGTTTTTACTTTCTCTATACGTACTATGTACATAGTGTATAGAGCAGGCATTGCATTCCACCCAAAAATTTGATACCGAGATTTCAACGGAAATATATGTTTGAAGACCACCTGAATCCTAAAAAGGCATTTTTAGAAAAATGTCCGTGTGTGTCTGTGAGTATGTGTTTGTGTGTGTCTATGGGCAGCATAGCTCAAAAACGAAAAGGCAGTTAAATACCAAACTTGGTATTTAAATTCAGTATCTTCCAAGGTTGCGACACGAAGATATTCAAGAAAATCCTCCCACCCCCAACTCCCCTTCACATGGAAACATTTTCGAAAATTTTTATTTTCTAAAAGTGCCTCTAACGATTTTGATTAAAATGTCGCATTTTAAAGAAAAATAATATGTATATCTTGAATTTTCTGGGAATAGGCTCTGAAGACTACTTTATTCTGCATGCATTTTTCGCAATTTTGTGTAACTGGTAAACAATGTAGAGCACATTAAAACACACAATTTATGTTATATACATTTCTTTTTTGGAGTTGATCGTTTTTTTTTTAGATATTCCTTGTTTTTTGGTTTCAGCCTTGAAAAACATACTTTTCTCATACACGAATTTGTCAACTCCTGTCCATACAAACAAAGGAACATCAGTCACAGCAAGCAGCTTTTGGCTTCCACTTTAGCCTATGGTACTGCCTTTTTTCGCTTCTACTTACAAGGAAGCAAATAAGACTATTTCTGTTAATGTTTCTCAATTATCATGAAGTAAATAGAAGCATAAGCTTTTTAACTACAATTTGTTGCAGACATGTAGAGAAAGCTATGTGAATAGTACGCATCAGATTTTTTGAAATTATTTGTATGGTTTAAACAGAACGTAAAACGTATTTTAATTTATAAATCGCTTTATTTTTGCAGTTTTTTTCCTTTTATTGTTATAACTTTATTTTTGTTGCATATCTTTTATAATTTTTGTTACGTGTTCTCACAGCTTAATTTTTATATAAGTATTATAACGTATGAAAAATATTTTTTGCAATACTCACTTATCACATTTTTTGTAAAAATCCCTAAACATATATTTTATTCTGTGTTACTAGGTTGTCGCCCACCATGGTGTAATGGTTATCATGCTAACTTCATATACCCAGGGACGCGGTTTCAAACCCGAAGGAGGACAATGAATTTGTTTGGGGTAAAAATCCTTAGCATGGCTTCCTTCGGAAGGGAAATAAAGCCGTTGGCCCCGTGTCGTAGATTTACGGCACGTAAAATAACCTCAAGCCTGATAGCGAGGCCTCTGAGCAAAATTAAGTGGTCTTTCACGCCCAGTATAGAATGGGACGCTAGAACCACAGCAGTTAAAGAGCGTCCATAAATAAAACGACATTTCGTTTCAACCACAAAGCAACCAACAGTTAAAAGATCTGACTATAGCTTTAGCCTATGGTATTCCCTTATTTCACTTCTACTTACAAGGAAGTAAATAAATAATAAGACTATTTCTGCTAATTTTTTCTCGGTTACCTTGAAGTTAATGGAAGACTACGTTTTTTTAACTATAATTTGTAGAGCACGTCATGTGAATGGAATACATCAGACTGTTTTTGTTTTCTATTCTGGAGCAGATCTTGTTTTGGTGTGCTCTGCCGAAGGATTTCGACAACGAGCAACAAAATTGGCATACAGTGATGCACTAACGCAAGAAACCAACTCCTGTTTTGCACCATTTTGACCTCGCCTTCTCTTTGGCGTTTTCTTACTCTCTCTTGCTTACACACTTCCCAAAACTTTTAATTACCGATGTTCAAGTTTCCCGGACGGCGCATGATGGCAAAGGGTGCCAACTACACCGTAACAAATTCCCGTGGTGACGTCCCTCCGCTAATTGCAGCACAAGCAAGTAAACAAACAGACCAGTAACCAACCAGAAGCTAACTCGATTGTCTTCGGTAAGACCGCCAGCATGACTGCGGCAGTTAATTTTGTTTCTCTACCTTTTAGTGCGTCACACTGACAGATGCCCACTCAGAGTGGCACAATTAAATATAGAAGTTATGTAAAATGTTTGTTGCAAAGTCACGCCAGTTTTCAAGGGGTGATAAAAACTTGCATCTGTCCTTTGTCACTGCTTTCTCTGAACTACTAACAGATGAAGTCTACTGACCTGCTTAAAGAGTACTGCTGTTTATGTTGATAATTCAAGCACGAATGAAATGGCCAAGATTAGAAAATTTCAACCAATCGCGGTCATCTGACTGCAGCGAAATTGTCGAAACATCTTATCGCAGCTGAAGTTCATTTCTTTGAAATCTTGTCGCACCTGACTTTTCTATCAGTTCCACAATTGCACTTTCAATTAGTTCAGTTTTACTGTTTATTTAAAGTTTTATCCAGTTCATAAGGTATTTAGTTAAAAAAATCTGATGTGTTCCTCACATGACTTTCTCTACATCTCTGCAACAAATTATTGTACAAGGCTTATGCTTCTATTTACTTCATGATAATGTGGAAAAAATTAGCAGAAATAGTCTTATTATTTGCTTATAACTAGAAGGGAAATTAGAGTTTATGTTTTATCTATATAATGTTACTACAGATAAAGAAACCAAAAGCTAAAGCCTTTGAAAGCTTGTCGTTATGTGAAACAATTGAAATGTGGCTCTCTTTACATGGCTGTGTGAAAAGCACAAGAGGTAGGAAGCGGAACATAACTTTCTCCTTGAGGAAAGTTCAAATAGTTTAAAACTGAAGCCGACACAAGGAACATCTCGGGAATAGTTAACTCTACAGGGGAAAAAAATTGTTTTAGCGAATCTACGATTTAGCAGTCTACAGAATTGAGAGATCTTCAGATGCTATTCCCTGAAAATTCAAGATATACATTTCGTTCGTTATAAAACTATCTTAAGCATACGGTTTTTAATCATAATCGTTGGATTTTAATCCCGAAAATTTGTTCCATACAAAGGGTAGTTTGGGTGGGGGGATTTTCTTCGTGTCGGATCCTTGGAATTTAAATATGAGCTTTGGTATTTTTTTTGTAGAGCTAACCATTTCAGCGATATTCCCTGTTATATAGTTCAGTTTCAAAAAACTTCATGTGTTCATATATTTCTTTATTTATTTTTTATTGTTTCATTTATACAGCCCTCTTTAACATCTAAGGTTATATCGGAGGCTTTACACTTGAAACAACTCGCTATCTATAGGTTTTCCTCAAACACACACGCATTCACTCTCACATACATACTTCCAGTCTCTGTGGGGATAGACAATAATTCTGGCTTAAGAAAACTTCCCCGTCCCAGTCGGGAATCGAACCCGGGAACTCCGGGTGATAAGTCAACTCGCTGACCACTCGCCGACCACCACGGAGGCAGTTTATATCTCTTTTGTTTTTGTCCCAACCATGGAAAGAAATCTTGATTTCAGTGACAAGCGCATAGTTTAGTTTATTTCTTTATTTTCCTTCTGCCTAAAAGGAACTACTAAGATAATTTCTGGTAATGTTTATCTTGATTATCATTTTGCAGATAAAAGAATACTCTTTGAAAAAAAATCTGACGTGTTTCATTCACATGACTTTCTCTACATGTCTATAACGAATAATTGTTAAAAAGCTTATTCTCTTATCAATTTCATGCTAATTAGCATACATTGAACTTATTACTTGGTTCCTTGTAAGTAGAAGAAAAAAAATGTAATGTATTCCATCCACATGATTCCGTCTAACCGTTCGGTAAGCAAATCTTTTATTCAAAACGTTAATCTGTCATCTACATCATGTAATCAAGATGAACATAAGCAGAGTTAGTCTATTACTAGCTTTCTTGTGAGTAAAAGGAAATTAACAAAATGCACAGGCTAAAGCGATAGTCTCGTCCTTTATAAGCTGGTATCTATGTTAAACTATTGAAATTCCAATCCCTTTGCTTGCCAGGAGTAAACAAACGGGAAAAGAGAAAAAAGATATCTAACGTTTAAGTGGCTTAAAATTGAAACCAATAATTCGGAATATCTCGAATACGATTAACTCTGGAAAAAAAAGTATATCAAATAAAGTGTGTGTTTTAATGAGATCTACACTGTTTGTGTAGTATGTTTTTGATTATCTCGTACCTTTTGCCAGATCTAAAAAGTCATCCAGAATGAAGAGGTCTTCAGAGAGTATTCCCAGAAAATTCATGTACATTTCGTTTGTCTTAAGAATACCTTATATGTAAGGTACTTTAATCAAAATCGTTATAGCCATTTTTGAGAAAATCAAAAAGTTCGAAAAATGTTACATGAAAAAGGTATTTTGGGATGGGGGGATTTTATTGAAAATTTTCGTTTCGCATCCTCGGAAGAATCCAAACTTAAACACCAAGTTTGATATTTATCGGTCTTTTCGTTATTGACCTGTTTCCACAGACACTTACACATACACACATGAACCTTTTTCTAAAAAATTTTTTGATTCAGGGGCCCCAAAAGATGTATTCCCGGTGAAATATCGGTATCGAATTTTTGGTTGCATAACAATACCTTCTCTATACACTTAGACATAGTACGTGCAGAGAAAGTAAAATTTGTTTGTAGAACAGATAAAGTTATGTAATTGGAACGCATAAGATATTTCATATGTGGAATACTTCAATGACCTGCTAGTGTAGGTACGTAAGTGTTCCATTCATGTGCCTTTCTCTGCATATCTGTAACGGTTTATTGTTAAAAAAAACTTATTCTTCTATCTACTTCATGCTAATTGCAATAAATATGGTTTTATTACTTGGTTGTCCGTAAGTAGAAAAGAAATAAGGGAATACATTAGCCTAAAATGATAGCCGGATCCTTTAAAAGCTGTTTGCATGTGGATGAAATCGTTGGAAAAGTTTAAGTATCTTAAAACTGACACTACAGACAAGGAATATCACAAAAATGGTAAAATTCACGAAAAATTTGTGTATTATATATATATATATATATATATATATATATATTGTGTGCTTTTACAAGCTCTAAATTCTGGGTGCAGTAAGTTTTTGTCTATATCTTACGGTTTACCAATTATGCATACTTTATTCTCAATAAATAGATCTTCAGAGGTTGTTCCCAGGAAATTTAAAGTATACATTTTATTTGTCATGCAAATATTTGTCATACGGTATTTGAAAGACAATCGTTGGAGCCAGCTTTGAGAAATTCAAAATTTTTAGAAAAGTTTTCCATATAGAGTAATTTGGAGATGTGGGATTTTCTTGAAAATCTTCCTGTCGCACCCTTGGGAGATACTAAAATTTAAAACTAAGTTTAGTACGTATTTAACTTCCTTTTGTCTTTGAGTTAAGCTATTCTCAGACACACATACACACACACTTGCCTTTTTTGCTTTCTCTACACGTACTATGTACATAGTGTATAGGGAAATTATTATATTCCACCCAAAATTCGATACGATATTTCACCGGAAATATATCACTTGAGGTCCCCTGAGTCCGAGAAAAGCATTTTAGAAAAATAATCCGTGTGTGTGTATGTGTGAGTGTCTGTGAATAGCAAAGCTCAAAATCGAAAAGCCGGTTAAATAGTAATCTTCGTATTTAAGTTCAGGATGCGACACCAAAGTTTTGAACAAAATCCAAACTACCCTTAACATGGAATATTTTTCGAAAATTTTGATTTTCTCAAAAATGGCTAACGATTTTGATTAAAATACGCTATATTAAAACTGCTTACATCACAAATAAAATGTTTATATTGAATTTTCTGGGAATAGCTTCTGAAGACCTGCTCATACTGGATGCATTTTGCTGAATTTTCCTTAATTGTAAAACCATAAGAGATAGATAAACATTTACTGCCCAACAAATGCAGATTTCGCTAAAACTCATAATTTTTTTTATTTAATTTTTTTTTTAGTGTAGTTGCCCGTTTTCGAGATATTCCTTCTTATTAGATTCAGTTTTAAATACTTAAAAACTTTTCTCATACGGGAACTTGTCAACTCCTGGCCACACAAAGAAAGGGATATCAATCCCACAGGATCCACATTTTAAAACATTTGACTGCCGGCTTAGCCTAGTGAATCCCCTTATTTCTTTTTTACTTATAAAGAACTAAGTAATAAGTTGTTAGTGTTTATTTCAATTGCCATGAAGTGGATTGAAGAATAACCTTATTATAATAATTTGCTAGAGATATAGAGAAGGTCATGTGAATGGAACCCATCAGGTTTTTCTAAAAATACCTTTTAGCATTCAAGGGTCTCAAAACATGTATTTCCGGTGAAATCTCGGTATCGAATGTTTAAGTGGAACACAATACCTTCTCTATTATGTACGTTGTACATATGCGCTAGAAAAACTAAAAATATGGACGTCTTTTATAAAACAATTAATAATTAGTCCCATTGCAGCCTGCATTGTTAGAATTTGTCATAACTATCTGCTTTCTTTTGACGATTTTAAATCGCTTTCTTGGCAAGCCAAGTCTTTCCTTCTTTTATATCCGATTCCTCGATTAGTTTTAGAAAGTAATCCCATTCTTCACAAGCTTCTTTATTTGGAAAGTTAACCGAGAAATTAAAACCCTTCATTGAATATCTTTCTAAGGAGAAAATATTCATCACGAATTTTTCTTTCTTTTTACTTTCTCTATACATATCTACTATATGCAAAGCGTATAGAGAATGTATTGCACTGCTCCCAAAAATTCGATACCCAGTTTTCACCGGAAATATATGTTTTAGAGTCCCCTGTATCAAAAAAAAAAAAAAAAAAATTCAGAAAAAGGTCCGTGTGTGACCGTGTGTCTGTGAACACGATACCTCAAAAACGAAAAGTCGCTAAAACACCAAACTTGGTATTTAAGTTTAGTATCTTTCAGGGATGCGACAAGAAGATTTTGAGAAAAATCTCCCCCCCAACTACCCTTTGCATGGAACTTTTTTCGAACATTTTCTCAAAAACGATTATAACAATTTTGATCAAATATCGTATATTAAAGATATTTACCTGACAAATAAAATGTATATCTTGAATTTTCTGGGAATACCCTCTGAAGACTACTTTATTCTGGATGAATTTTACGGAATTTTGCATAACTGCTAAACCGTAAGTGATGGACAAAAACTTGCCACACAAAAAATGTAGAGCACGTTAAAATACACAATTTATGTTATATACATATTTTTCGTGTAGTTGGTCGTTTTTTAGATATTCTTTGTTTCTGATTTCAGCTTTAAAGCAAGTAATAAGACTATTTCTGCTAATTTTTCCTCGATTAACACGAAATAAATGGAAGCACAAGCTTTTTAAAAATAATTTATTGTAGAGCTGTAAAGAAAGTTATATGAATGGAACACTTCAGATTTTATTGTTGTCTTATACAGGTATTATCTGTGAATTATATCCGCACGCTACAAATATTTCTCTGAGCTCTTATTTTATATCGCTCGTAATAAAAGTATGAAGTACTACATTACGTGACGTTCTCTATATCTCTGTAACAAATTATTGCTAAAAAGCGTATTTTTCTATCAGCTTCATACTAACCGAGATAAACATTAGCAGAAATTGTCTTATTACTTGTTTTCTTGTAAGGAAACGAGATAAGGGAGTGCATGGCTAAAACGATACTCAAATATTTTAAAAACTGTTGTCAAGTGGAAGAAATCCATTTCTATGCATTGCCAGGAGTTGACAAATTCTCATATGAGAAAAGTTCAGTTATCTTAAAACTGAAACCAAAAACAAGCAATATCTCAAAAATGTTCAACTTCACGAAAAAAGTGTATATGATATAAATTGTGCATTTTAACGATATCTACGTTCTGTATAGTACATTTTTCTATCTCCTACGGTTTACCAGCTATGCAAACTTCAGCAAAATTTATACAGAATAAGAGTTCTTCAGAGGATATTCCCAGAAAATTCAAGATATACATTTTATTTGGCATGTAAAATATCTTGAATGTTTGGCAATTCATTCAAAATCGTTAGAGCCGTTTTGTAAAAATCAACATTTTCTAAATTATTTCAACGTAAAGGGTAGTTTTGAGTGAAGGGATTTTCCTCAAACACTTCGAGTTGCATCCCTAGAAGATACTAAACTTAAATTCCAAGTTTGGTGCTTTACCGACACTTTGTCTTTGAGTCATCACAGACACACGGACACACACAGGGACCTTTTTCTAAAAATCTGATGAATTTTATTCACATGACTTTCTCCACATCTCTGCAGCAAATTATTGTTAAAAAGCTTATGCTTCTATTTACTTCATGCTAATCGAGAAAAAAATTAGCAGAGATGGTCCTATTACTTGCTTCCTTGTAAGTAGAAGCGAAATAAGGAAGTACCATATGTTAAAGTGATAGTCAAAAGCTGGTTGCTATGTGACTGAAGTTCCTTTGTTTGTATGGACAGGAGTTGACAAAGTCCTGTGTGAGAAAAGCTGAAACCAAAAACAAGGAATATCTCAAAAGCGATCAACTCTACGAAAAAAATGTGTATAATAAAAATTGTGTGTTTTAACGTGCTCTACATGTTTTGTGTAGTAAGCTTTTGTCCTCCCCTGACGGTATGAACATTTCCGTAAAATTCATGCAGAACATAGTAGTCTTCAGAGGCTATTCCCACAAAATTCTAGATATACATTTTATTTTAATATACGATATTTTAATCAAAATCTTTAGAGCCATTTTTGGGAAAATCAAAATTATCGAAAAAGGTTCCATGTAAAGGGTAGTTTGGGGTGGGGGGATTTTCCTCAATATCTTCGTGCTGCATCCCTGGAAGATATTAAACTTAAATACCCATTTTGGTATGTTATCGACTTTTCGTTTTTGAGTTATCGGGTTCACAGACACACGGACTCACACAGGAACCTTTTCCTAAAAATGCTTTTTTTTTTTTTGACACACGGGATCCTAAAACCTATATCTACGTTGAAATCTTATCAAAATTTCACGTGGATTGCAATATATTCTCTATACACTATATTCATAGTAAGTGTGGAGAAAGTAAAAATCTATGTGTCCTAACATTTCTTAGTTCAACTAGAAATAAATTCACTGATGACGCCGGAGTGAAGGGGAAGGGGAAGGGGAAGCAGTGCAGTCAAATAAAAATGCTAAGAAAGCAATATCTACCACCAAAATTTTTGGATCCCAATCGCAGAATGAAAGCTTGTATGATACGTTGTACGCTGGTCATCATAAAATGGGATAATTACTTTCTCTACACGTCATTGTACATAGTATATAGAGAAAGTATTGTATTCCACTCAAAAATTCTATGCTGAGATTTCGCCGGAAATATATGTTTTCAGGTTCCCTGAGTACAAAAAGCTCATTTTTAGATAAATATGCGTGTTTGAGTGTGCCTTTTATACATACAAAAGGTCATTAAATACCAAACTTTGCATTTGAGTTTAGCAGCCTGCAAGGAGATTTTGAGGAAAATCCTGCTACCCTAAAGTACCCTTAAATGGAAAAAAAAATCGAAAATTTTGATTTTCTTACAATTCACTAACGATTTTGATTGAAATGCCGTATATTAAAGATATTTACACGACGAATAAAATTGTATCTTGAATTTTCTGAAGACCTCTTTAGTCGGGATTAATTTTGCTGAAATGTTAATAAGAGACAGGGAAAAACTTACCACACAAGAGACAGTTAAACACATAATTATTGCCACTCACATTGATTTGTAGAGTTGAACAATTCCAAGATATTCCTTGTTATTGGTTTAAATTTTAAACTGCCTAACTTCTCTCAAACGGCAAGTCATCTTTCGTTTCCTCTCTCTCGTTGTTGCTGACCATGTAAAGCGAACTGAACTTCATTTGTTTCATATAGCCACCAGCTTTTAAAAGGTTTGAGTATCGCTTTAGCCTAATGTACTCCTTTATAACCGTTCTGCTTACAAGGAAGAAAGTAATAAGAGCATTTCTGCTGATGTTTATCTCGATTAGCATGAAGTAAATAGAAAGAAACGTTTGGTTGTAGAACAGGTAGAGAAGGTCATGTGAAGTCTTTTGTCTAATATGTTTTATGCAGTAACTAAATTTTCATCTTTAGTTTTACAGATATTCGTTTTATCATGAAGAATAGAAAAAAAAAAAAAAAAAAAAGAGGGCACATAAACCTTTAGGTATGGTTATTCTTAAGCACTGTATATATTGTATGTAATGTTAAGTTTATAGTTTAATTTCATTTTCATTCTTTCTCATTCTTTTTTGTTGGTTTTGTCAATTTTTATTGCTTTTTTAAAATTATTAAATGTATATATTTAATATTTTACAAAAATCATATTGTAGAACGCAAGGACAGAAAAAGCATGTTCGGCCATAAGGCTCATATGATTATCGTATATTTCCAAGTGTATACCGAAAAAAATTGGGCAAAAAGTCCTTGTGTTGCTTCTTCTTCCTCTTCTATTACTTTTACATCCTAGAATTGCCTTCTTCTCTACCTTAAATATGTGAATCTTTTTATTATCTTTCATCAACAATTCCTCAATATTCATAATGACTTTATTTTCTCTACTGCTTGCCTGCAGTATACAATTTTATATATATAATGTAATTTTGTGTTTCCCGCATGCATTAGTATAAGAAAGGTTGCCTCGTCACTGTAATTCAAAGGGGAAGTGCACGTACCAGCGAACCTTGACTGAGCTACCTGCGTGGAGTTTCCGCCTGGTTTCGCTCTGATTAGGTCGCGAGGCCGCCTGTTTGTACTTCAAATGAGGTCATTCAAACAGGTAACAACTGCAATGCACTCCAACGAAGATAACAACCACGATGATCTATGGGGTGACACACCATTTGCAGCTGAGGTCCGAAGGCTGTATTTTTAAGGTTTTCCAACGAGACCTCTACCTTCTGAGCTTGTGTTTAGACGTACTGAGATGCGTTTAAGAACCAAGGGAATCTTTCCAGTTACAATGTGCCGTGGAAAGACCAGTCTCCAACGCAGCTGATGTTTCTCGGAACATTAGGGGTATTTTGGAGCAAATTCCATGCATGTTAACATAGCTTAAATTAAAATATGTGTACCTACAAGGTAGTATAAACAATTATGTTATTTTAGTTTACATTATTTGTGCATATAATGATAATGATAATAGTAATGATAATACTATCATTATTATTACTGTTAATATTATGAAAGCCATTAGTTCACAGCCATTAATACCTATTTTTCATCGTAATTAAGACAAAGAAGAACTGCAGCAGACCTGGGGATATCCAGGTCTTCGATACCAGGATTCTGAAGGAACGAAAATGACATCTCTTTAAGCTGCACCTACACCAACTGTAAAAACTATTTCCAAAATTGCGTATCGTTCTGGAGAGGTCTCTTAAACAATGTAGACGTAAATCCGGATTTCATCGGGTAGATTTTATGGGGAGATGAATGCTATTTCGCCAATGGCTCCACTGTGAATAGACATAATCTACATTACTGGGCTCCTGAAAATCCTCATTGGTTACGACTACATCACATGCAAGCGCACCGGGCTGTTAACGTATGGTGCGGAATTCTAGGAGACCACATCAGTTTATTTGGCTGGTCAGCTGTATTTGCAATTCCTACAGAACAAGCTGAATCTGGAGCATCTTCTAGAGAACATCCCACTTCAGTTATCTGTGAGGAACTAGTTTTAGCACGATGGTGCACCACCCCATTATTGTACAGGGGTTAGAGAATATCTCAACAATGTGTGCCCTGAACGGTGGATATGTCAAGTGGTTGCATTCTCATATGTAACGGTTACAGAAGTAACGGAGACAGTTACCAGTGATTGTATACTGATCTAGAAAATGTTATGATTAATGTTCCCCTACCACTTATTGCAATTTTGTAGATCCCCAAATAGTTTTATATAATCATAGTAGGTTGGATTTTAAATCTTTGTTATTTTCTCTGAGGCGGCACAGTAGCCGAGTGTTTAGAGCGTTCGCCTCTCACTCAGGTGGCTCAGGTTCGATCCCAAGTGCTCGCATGTGGGATTTGTGGTGGACGAAATTGTGTCTAGACCGACTTTTTTTACTAGTTCTCCAGTTTCCCACAACACTCATTCCACCAATTTCTCCATTATCCATTCTTTCCTATCATCCATCTCGTATCATTCATTTCCTTACGCTCTTGCCTGGCTACGGGCCGACCACTTGTTCCAGGTTCTCCATTTTGTTGTTTCGTGCCCTTGGCTACCGCTTGTAAGTCCTGGGATAGTGTCAGATCTAAGATAAAGGGTAAGCCTACTACGAAAACAAAAAGAAAGAAAACTAAAAAGGTTA
Source organism: Hymenopus coronatus (assembly GCA_030762935.1). Taxonomy (NCBI): domain Eukaryota; kingdom Metazoa; phylum Arthropoda; class Insecta; order Mantodea; family Hymenopodidae; genus Hymenopus; species Hymenopus coronatus. The sequence goes on along the minus strand of CM060899.1, from coordinate 27,413,802 downwards.
CCTACTCTTTGGTTCCGCAGTGGAAGTGGAAGTCATTTTATATGTTCCATGATTTTGTCGGAAGTTTTCTAAAGGTTACATTCTGTTTAAGTAATATTGATACCACCTTTCTTTCAAATTGGATAAATGCTTTGAAAGTTATAAAATATTCCATAAATGTTATTAAACAAATATGTTACATAATCAAAATATCACATTCGCCTTATGGGTTGAGAAAAGTTGTTGAAATGTTTGTAATTGGAGCTTTAAATCTCAAACAAAAAATCTGATGCGTTCCGTTCACATAACTTTCTCCAGCTGTCCCATATACAAACTATTCTCACATAAGAATATTCTTTTTTCTACATCTTGCTTAGCGAGATAAACATTTGTCTTATTATTTGCTTCCTTGTAACTAGAAGGGAATATATTAGGCTAAAACGATAGTCAAATCGTTTAAAAGCTGGTGCTATGTGAAATATTTGAGGTGCGGTTCGCTTTGCATGATCCAGTTAGAGAAACGTTAGATGGTTTAAAATTGAAACCAATAACAACCAATCTCGAAAACTGCCAACTCTACAAGGAAAATTTATATGACATAAATTGTACATTTTAACGAAATCTAATGCTTTGTTAGGTAAAAAAGTGTGCAGAACTCATTCAGAATAAACAGTTCTTCAGATGAAATTCCAGAAAATTCAAAATATGCATTTTATATGTGATGTTCACATACATCTGCAATATATTTTATTTTAATCAACATCGTTAGAGCCATTTTTGAGAAAAACAACATTTTCTAAAAATGGTCCATGTAAAGGGTAGTTTGTGGTGGGGAAATACTATCTTGAAAATCTTCGTATGGCATCCTTGGAAGATACTTAAAATAAATACCAAGTTTGGTATTTAACGGAGTTTTTGTTTTTGAGCTATGCTGTCTAAAGTCACACACTCAATCACACAGACGGAACTTTATCTAAACATGTTTTTTCTGACTCAGAGGACCTCAAAACATATACTTCAGTGAAATCTCGACATACGTACTAGAGAAAGTAAAATGCTTTTCTCGGACTCCGGTGAAGACTCGACATCGAATTCTGGGTGGAATGCAATACCTCCTCTAGGTACTATGGACATTGTATCACATACATGTATACAAATATTTTAAATAAATATGATGTGCGAATTTTTAAGTGTTTTGCAAATCATATTTAATCGTTAAAATTAATCGTAAGACAATTTTTTTTAAAATAATATTATTGCGTGGAAGATTTTGAAAGAGTGATATTGTAGTTTTGCGAAAAATTATGTTTCATAAAATGGTACTCTAGGAAATAGGTATATGGTACAATCATTAAATGGCTGTAAAGTCGAAAACGAAAATAAATAAACTAAACAATAACTGAAGTTATCAACACAAAATTTAATAATCAAAGTTACTGTTCCTTACTCTATTTTTGAACATAACCATCATTGTTATCAACGTATTTATTGTCACGTGGTACCGGTTTGCAAATGTTATACTCTTTCACCGCTAAAGATCTGAGCCAAGATGTCACCGTCACTTTGAGGTCTTCATGACTGGGAAATCTTTTCCATCCAAAATGTCATGTATGGAGTCCAAAGTGAAACACCTGTTTTTCTTAATTCTTTTAGCAACATTTATTTTAAACTCCTCTATAACGATTGATGAACTTCGCTCTGCTCTTTATCGTACACCTTAATTACTGTAAATTATGCGGCATTTTCTCACTGAAGTCGTTCATTGCATTATCTCCATATACTTGCATTATTTGCCTATAAAATTCCATTGGCCGAACATTTTGTGCATTCAAAAAACGAATAAGTACTTTGGCGGTAGAAAAGTATAGCAATGGCATTGGAAAACTGGTGCCACGTGACAATAAATGTCTTGTCAGAAGGAGATTACGTTGAGAACTAGAGTAAGATTTTGTAATTTAGTAAATAAAGTTTTATGTTAATAACTTTTGTTATTATTTAGTTATGCCAAATCGTCTGTCATTTTCTGGATGGCCCTCTTATATAAAGGGGGTAAATTTTATGTGGGTATCAGGAAGGCTGGACGCATATTTTGGCAGATTGCGTGAAGATGGAGGATGCTAGGAAAAAGTATTCCGAAAGTATTTTTAGCTTCAGACAGACGAAGGACAGCATTCTGAGATTTTATTCTAAACAACTAAAACTGGCCAAGCTTGGGCATATACTTAATGGAAGTACGTGCACTAAGAGATAAAATATTAGTATAAATGTTGTATAGACTCATTGTAGTTCGAGTAATCTATATAAATGTATACGTGGTGGATTGTCAGTGTAAGCGTGTGTGAGATATCAAGAGTGTTCTGTCTATTATTGTTCTGTGGTTCTATTGTAGTAGCGCGCGAGCATGTATGTGTGTGTATATTATATTTCCAATGTTGTAAAGATATATAAAATAGATATGTGGATAATATTTTAAAATCAAGTATTTTTAGAATCATGTACGGTCACCCGACCCATGTGACGCAAATATTGCATTATTGTAAACAAAATAAATACTACTGCTAGTACCACCACCACTACCACAACCACTCTCAGTACTACCACTACCACCACTACCACTACCGCTACCAGCACCACGACCACTACTATAAGTAATTCGTGATTTTGGTTTAAAAAGGTGCTTGGAAATGTATGCTAAGCAATATCGTTTTGTTTAAACATACATATTATCCTGTAAGAAAAGACAAATTAACCTCCCTGTATATGCTAAGTTCTGTGCGGAAAACACCAAATAATAGAAGCACATATTTGTTTGACAAGCAGTTTACCTTGTATTGTAAACGGCTGCGGTTATAAGGCTCTGTGAATATCGCCCGCAGAGAAGCCGATAGCGTTGCCGAGCCCGGTAATACGTTATGCTAATGCGGAATCACGGTGCTTAAACAAAAATGGATTCCCCCATTTTTCTGCCGTGTCCTGCGGCGGACTATTTTTCATTTGTTGCCTCGTTCTGCTTGGAGTTGACGGATCTGGTTTTATATGATCTACTTCCTTTACTGCGAGAATTAATAGAGCAATTTCTCTTCCGGCGGGCCGCTATTTCTCCTGATATGGCATAAAAACTTTTCAAGCTAGGCAGAGCAGCATTTATCACGACATGGCTTCTTAAGGCAGATGTGCTTTCGAAGGCGTAAGATTGAACCTTCGCAAAGTCTAAATTGCCCATGCGAGATTGTTAGATACTTTGACTTGCTCTACTGCGCGATCTTCCGCGTAAAACCTAACCGATCGCACGGGTTTTGAATCTGGGCAGCCTGACAAGCTACATCCGGCCAAACCAACATTCAGTCTCCGCCTCTTAAATCTGAACAAGACATCTGACGTTCTCCAGTTACGTAGCTTTCTCTACCTGTTGTGCAAACAAACTATTCTTACAAAAGGTTTTTCTTTTAACTGCCTCATGCTAATCGAGGAAAGCATAGCAGAAATGGTATTATTACTTGCTTACTAGTAAGAAGCAGGGAAATTCACTACGCTAAAGAGATTTTTTTATGCTTTAAAAGCTATGTAAAACAAAAGAGGGATGCAACGAAACATACCTTCTTGATAGAGAAACTATTTAAGCACTTCAAAATTTAAACGGATATCCACAAAAGATCTGATGCGTTACACTCACATGACTTTCTCTACAAACTTCTTTTAAAATATTGTTCTCTCTACACCATGCTAACGAGATAAACATTAGCAGAATTCTCTTATTATATTAGTTCCTTATAAGTAGAAGGGAGCTCAAGGAATACTAAACTAAAGTGATACTAACATTTTTTAAAAGCTGTCGTTATGTGATTGTCACTGTAAATCGCTTCTTTGCTTGGCCAGGAGCAGAATAAAAGAAAAACGAACACCTCCTGTCTGAGAAAAGTATAAGTATTTTACAATTGAAACAATAACAAACGGATACCTCCACATTCTTTGCAGTAAGTTTTTGACTATAATTTTCTTTTTTACCAGTTATGCAAATCTTATCAAAATTTATCCAGAATGAAGAGCTCTTCGGAGGCTATTGCCAGAAAATTCAGGATATGTGTTTTATTTTAAATACCTTTAATATACGGTATTTTAGTCAAAATAGTAAGAGCCAGTCTTGAGAAAATCAAATCTTTAAAAACATTTTCCATGTAAAGTGTAGTTTCTGGTGGAGGGATTTTCTTGAAAATCTTCGTGTCGCATCACTGGCACATACAAGCACAAATACCAAGTTTGGTATTTAAAGATATTTTCCTTTTTGAGCTATGCTGCCCACAGACGTACATACACACGAATCTTTTTCTAAAATTCTGATGTGTTCCATTCACATGACTTTCTTTAAATCTCTGTAGCAATTTATTGTTAAAAAGCTTTTAACTCTATCTACTTCATGATAATCGAGATAAACACCAGAAGAAATGTTTCTTATTTGGTTCTTTGTAAAGAGAATGGAAAAATGTAATCAGTTCCATTCACATGATGTCCTCTAGCTGTTTGGCAAAGAAAGCTTTTATTTAAAACAGTTATCTGTTGCCTATATCAAGATAAACATATGCAGAATTAGTCTTATTACTAGCTTCCTTGTAAGTAGAAGGGAAATAAGAAATAGCGATAGTTTCATCCTTTGTGACAATTTAAATTGCTTGTCAGGAGTAAACAAAGCGAAACGAGAAGAAAAATATCTTTTTTAAATGACTTAAAATTGAAACCAATAATCCAGTATATCTCGAAAATGATTAACATAAAATGAATATGATATAATTTGGTGTTTCAATGACATTCAAAAGGAGAATTTTTTTCACGATCTTCAATAATTTTTTTGGAAAGGAAATTGGTTAATTCTTTATTAGATTTTTTTATTATCAAATGGGTATTTGGTTTCTTTTTTGTGTTTACCTTTATGTAATGTATGATATACATATTTTGTGTTTACCTTTATGTAATGTATGATATACATATTTTGTGTTTACCTTTATGTAATGTATGATATACATTTTTTGTGTTTACCTTTATGTAACGTATGATATACATATTTTGTGTTTACCTTTATGTAATGTATGATATACATATTTTGTGTTTACCTTTATGTAATGTATGATATACATTTTTTGTGTTTACCTTTATGTAATGTATGATATACATATTTTGTGTTTACCTTTATGTAATGTATGATATACATATTTTGTGTTTACCTTTATGTAATGTATGATATACATTTTTTGTGTTTACCTTTATGTAATGTATGATATACATTTTTTGTGTTTACCTTTATGTAATGTATGATATACATATTTTGTGTTTACCTTTATGTAATGTATGATATACATTTTTTGTGTTTACCTTTATGTAATGTATGATATACATTTTTTGTGTTTACCTTTATGTAATGTATGATATACATATTTTGTGTTTACCTTTATGTAATGTATGATATACATATTTTGTGTTTACCTTTATGTAATGTATGATATACATATTTTGTTGGGTAAGTTTTAGTATCTCCCTTAGGTTTGCCAGTTATCTAAAAGTCATTTAGGTTTGCCAGTTATCTAAAAGTCATTTAGGTTTGCCAGTTATCTAAAAGTCATTTAGGTTTGCAAGTTATCTAAAAGTCATTTAGGTTTGCCAGTTATCTAAAAGTCATTTAGGTTTGCCAGTTATCTAAAAGTCATTTAGGTTTGCCAGTTATCTACGTCATTTAGGTTTGCCAGTTATCTAAAAGTCATTTAGGTTTGCCAGTTATCTACGTCATTTAGGTTTGCCAGTTATCTAAAAGTCACAATAGTGTTTAAATAAAGATTAACTCGAAATGAATCAAACTAAGAGAGGAATCTGTCATATGCGATAACAGCTTATGCAAGTGGGTAAAGTAGTCACATATGGGAGCAGTAAAAGAATTACCGTGACAAATAATGTTAAAGGTCGTTAGGTACGCGTTCGTTAGAGTTGCAAGTAAATTGCAGTCTATTTGATTACGTTGTTTACCTCGGTACACCTTCAACTGTTTGACTTTTCAATATTTCATAACTGCCGGAAACAATGGATTTTTTATTTGCTGTTCGTGCTCGGAGAGCAGAAAGCTGACAGGTTTGGTTTTGCGACGGATTTTTGTGTGCACAAATAAAGCCGATTTCCGATTTGAAATACATTTTATGTATTACACACACATAACTTTTTCCACGTCTAATCATTATTAATGGGTATACACACACTTCTTACATTAGTGGTTTCTTTACTTCTTAAAGAATACATAGACAGAGAAGACATTGCATTCCACCTAAAATTCGATAGCGAGATTTCAGTGGAAATACTCATTTTAGGGTCTACTGAATTAAAAAAAATCTGATGTGTTCCATTCACATGACTATCTACATCTCAGAAAAAAATTGTTGTTAAAAAGCTTGTGCTTCTATTTACTTCATGCTAATCGAAAAAAATAGCAGAAATAGTCCTATTACTGTCTTCCTTGTACGTAGAAGCAAAATAAGGGAGTACCATAGGTTAAAGTGATAGCCGAAAGCTGGTTATTATGAGACTGAAGTTCCTTTGTTTGTATGGATGGGAGTTGACATTTTTCCTGTATGATAAAGGTGTGTTTTTTAAAGATGAAACCAAAAAGCAAGGAAGATCTGAAAAAGGATCAAATCCATTTTTGTCCATCTCTTACGGATTAGCAGTTATACAAATTTCCGTAATTTTCTTCGGGAATAAAGTAAGCCTCAAAGGCTATTCCCAAAAAATTGAATGTACATTTTATTTTTGAGGTAAATATCTTAAATGTACCATATTTTAATCAAAATCGTTAGAGCAATTTTTGAGGAAATCAAAATTTTCGAAAAAAGTTCCATGCAAACGGTAGTTTGGGGTGGGGGAATTTTTCTCAAAATCTTCCTGTCGTATCCCTGGAAGATACTAAATTGAAATACCAAGTGTGGTACTTTACCGACTTTTCGTTTTCGAGCTATCATGTTCATAGAAACACGGACACACGGAAACACACACGCGCGGACTTTTTCCGATCTTTTTTTTAATACAGGGGACCCTAAAATATAGATTTCCGGTGAAACATCGGTATCGAATTTTTGGGTGGGGTGCAATACCTTCTCTATACACTATGTACATAGTACGTGTAGAGAAAGTAAACATTTGGCGTGTTTCATTCCTTGACTTTCTCTACCCATCCTGACAATAAAATATTCTTATATTAGCAGCAATGGTCGACTACTTGAGTCCTTGTAAGCAGAAGGGAACCGATAGTCATATCCCTTATAACCTGGTCGCTTTGTGAACAATTGAGTTCGGTTCGCTTTGCAAGGCCAGCAGTAAAGCGAGATTAAAGGAAAGGTAACCAATACCATCCGGGAAAAGTTACGTTGTCTAAATTTGAAAGCAATAACAAACAATATCTTAGAAACGTGAACTCCACAACAAAAATTAATATGGCATAAATTATGTATTTCCATGAGATCTATATCTTTTGTGCAGTAAGATTTTGTCTATCTTTTCGGTTTAAACGCTTTGTAAAATTCTAAAAAAAACTCATCCAGTATAAAGAGCTCTTCAAAGGCTATTCCCCGAAAATTCAAAATATACATTTTATTTTTTATGAGAGTATCTTTAATATACTTATTTTAATCAAAATCGTTAGTCATTTTTGTGGAGATTAAAATTTTCGAAAAAAGTTCCATGTAAAGAGTAGTCGGGGTGGGGGATTTTGTTTGAAAATCTTCGTGTCGTATCCATGGAAAATACTGAACTTAAATATCAAGGGACTTTTAGACAGGGTTTCTAAAAATATGAATTTCTGGTGAAATTTTTGGGGGGGAATTCATTAGCATGTCTATTTACTATCTACATTGTACATATATGCCAAAGAAAGGAAAAAAGAGAAATATCAATAATAAAACTAGGCCTAGATTGATATAATTCAGTTTATATGTTTGAGCAATGTGCACATTTTATTTATAATGACATGCAGCAACGCTCACGTGTCCCGTTTTAAATTCAAACATTGCAAGATACTAGTGGCTTTACTTCAGTTCTTTCCCACAAGCATTCACCGAGCTTTGCTTTAATTATCCTCTATTTGTGGTAGAAGAAGGCGGATGTAGGAAAGATAGCGCACATAATGCTCCATTCTTCACGTTTATGTACTTTCGTGTGTTCCATACAATTAGCCTTCTTTGCCTCAAGTGTTCCCAGCTCGTGAATTAATTAAATTACCGTCCGCCGTTGTAACCAGACAAACATTCATTCCCTATTTGGAAACCAGAATTACATTTGTAAATATTAAATTGTTAACAGTTCAGTTGTCGCCCTCCGTGGTGTAGTGGTTATCATGTTAGCCTCTAACACCCAAGATTGCAGGTTTAAACCTGGCGGAGTGTAAGACCTTTATCATGGCTTCCTTCGGAAGGAAAGTAAAGCCGGTGATCCCGTCCAATGTTTATTTCTCAAAGACCATCAACTCCAGGAAAAAAAAATAACATGAATTGTGTGTTTTAACGTGCTCTACATTTTTTTGTGTGGTAAGTGTTTGTCCATCTCTTACGGTTCATCAGTTATACAAAATTCCCTAAAAGGGTAGTTGGGGGTTGGGGGATTTTTCTCAAAATCTTCGTGTCGCATACCCGGAAGATACGAAACTTAAATACCAAGTTTGGTATTTTACCGATTTTTCGTTTTTAAGTTATGGTGTTCACAGACACACGGACCTTTTTCTGAAAGTGCTATTATTGGTTACAGGGGACCCTAAAACATATATTTCCGGTGAAATCTAGGTAACGAATTTTTGGGTGGAGTGCAATAGCTTCTCTATACATTATGTATATAGTACGTATAGGGAAAGTAAAAGGTAAAAAGGTAGGCAAGTAATTTCTGTGATATGCCGATTTTTGTGCAGTTAACCGTTTTCGAGATATTCAAGTTAGTGATATCACATTTAAGGTATTTAAACTTTTCTCACAGATACATTTCTCTTGTCTCTCTTTTGATTACCCCTAGCAAGCAAAGAGAACCAAATTTCAATTGTTTCACTTAGTGAATGGCTTTAAAGAGATATGACTAAAGCTTTAGCATATCGCTTGCCCTTATTTCCTTTTACTTACAAGCTAATAAAAGTAATAAGATGCAAGTAATAAGGCCATTTCTGAAAAGCTTATCTTCGTTAATATAAAGAAGATAACAATCTGACATTTTCCATTCATATGACTTTCTCTACATCTCTGATACAAATTATCGTTAAAAAGTTTATTCTTCCATTAGTTCATGATAATGGAGAAAAACTTAGCAGAAATAGTCTTATTACTTGCTTCCTTGTAAGAATAAGGGAAATAAGGGAGTACCATAGGTTAAAGTGATACTCAAATCTAGTTGGTTGCCATGTGATTGAAGTTCCTTTGTCTGTATGGCCAGACTTTAACAAATTCCCGCATGAGAAAAATATCAGTATTTTAAATCTGAAACCAAAAGCAAGCAATATCTCAAGCACGTCAACTTCACGAAAAAAATATGTATAACATAATTTTTTTTTTTTTTTTTTTTTGTAAAAGGTTTTTTCTATCTCTTACGGTTTACCAGTTATGCAAAACGCCACAAAATGCATCCAGAATGAATATGTCTTTGAGCCTATTTGCAGAAAATTGAAGATATGCATTTTATTTGCTATGTAAATAGCTTTAATATACTATATTTTAATAAAAAATGTTAGTGCTAAATTGTAGAAAATCGAAACTTTCGGAAAATGTTCTATGTAAAGGGTAGTTGGGGTTAGGAGGATTTTCTTGAAAATTGTGTACCAGTCTTGGAAGATACTGAATTTAAACATCAAGTTTGGTAACAGTCTTTTCGTTTTTGAGCTGTGCTGCCCGCAGACACTCACATACAAACACTCACTGACAGACAGACAGACTCACATACACGGACATTTTTCTAAAAATGCTTTTTTGGTGCAATACCGGTCAATCTATTGTGTGTGTCGACGTTTCCCGGTGAGGCTACTACATGGACATTTTTCGGCCCTCCCATATGTGGAGTATGTAATTAGGCGCCAGGTTCAAAAATTCTACAGCTTCTTATACACTGTGTTTATAGTACGCGTAGGGAAAGTAATATTCTTTGACAAGGAGAATTTGTTTGGGGACAGCTAGAGAAAGTCATGTGAAAGTCAGATTTGTTAAGACGTGTACAGTAGACTTGGCATTGTATTTATCGTGTACCGCAGCACTTCTTGTATTTCAGACAGGCATGTTTTCGTCCATCTCCTTCTATCGCAGTTTTTTACCTTGAGATTCCGTTGTCGGCGAGCTGAATGTGAAATGTTACAACGTTAAGATAAATTTGCGCGGGAGAGGGTGGGAGGAAACAAAAAGGAGTCTGCGAGAGGCGACCGGAAGAATGTCAATGCAGGCATCACCATCGGATTCATAATTCATGGCCCACCACATGCGTCAACACCTTCATAATGCACAGCCTCCGTCATGTAGTCCGTGGCATAGGATTTCCCTTTTATCGTGCTTAAGATTGTCCGTTTTGAGCTGCTCCTTCAGCAACAGCAAGCTAACCTCTGGTCAGACGTCGGTTCATAACGAAATCCCAACATAACACGCTGGCTTTAATATTGCGACAGATTTTGTTACATGTAAATGGAGTTTTATTTATTGACGCTCTTTAACTGCTGTGGCTCTCAGCGTCCCATTCTAAATTGGGCGTGAAAGACCACTTAATTTTGTCCAGAGGCCTCTCAATCAGACTTGAGGTGCTTTTACGTGCCGTGAATCTACAACACGGGACCAACGGCTTTACTTCCCTTCCGAAGGAAGCGATGTTAGGATTTTTACACCCCAAAAAACCCATCGTCCTCCACCGAGTTTGAACCGGCGACCTTGGGTATATGAAGTTAGCATGTAACCACTACATCAGGAGGGCGAAAATTACTCTCTCTACACATATTGCATCCAAAAATACGATACCGAAATTTTACCGGAAACACATGTTTTGAGTCCCGCCTGAATAAACAAAAAGAATTTTTAGAATAAGGTCCCTATGTGTCCGTGTGTGTGTGTGTGTGTGTGTGTGTGTGTGTGTGTGTGTGTGTGTCTGTGGACAGCATAGCTCAAAAACGAAAAGACCGTTAAATACCAACTTCGTATTTAAATGTTGCATCTTCCAAGGATACGAAACGAAGCTTTTCAACAAAATTCCCCCACGCCCAGCAACCCTTTACATGGAAAATGTTTAGAAATGTTTGATTTTATCAAAAATTACTAACGATTTTGGTTAAAATATCGTACATTAAAGATATTTACATGAGAAACAAAATGTATATCTTGAATTTTTAGGAATAGCTTCTAAAGATATCTTTATTCTGGATACATTTTAAGGAATTTTGTGTAAACCGTAAGAGATAGACAAAAGCTTACTATTAAAAACTTGAACTCGCTAAAACACACAATTTCAGTTATAGACATTTTTTTCCGTGGAGTTGACGGTTTTTTTTTTTTTTTAGATATTCCTTGTTAATGGTTTCAGCTTTAAAGTAGTTATACTTTTCTCTTATCAACTCCTGTCCATACAAACAATGGCACTTCAATCACAAAGCTATCCGCTTTTAAAAGATTTGACTGAATTTTTAACCTAGGGTATTCCCTTATTTACCTTCTAATTACAAGTAAAAATACTATTTCTGCTATTTTTTTTTTCGATTAGTATGAAAGAATAAGCTTTTTAATAATTATTTGTTGCAGAGATGTAGAGAAATGAATGTGAATGTACCATTTTTCCCCATTGAAAATAAAATGTTATATAGTGATTACAAGATAAAGAGTAATCAGATTTACTATAGGTTTTTGGAATACTCGAAGATGTTTAATGTGTTGTTGAAGGTGCGGAAATTGTTGAAGCTCGAGGAGCTCCGAGTATTATCCCAGACTATTGGCATCAGCTGGAAAAGCATAACTAAACCGCTGTTTTTTTTTAAGGGAAACAGAGTGAAACTTCAACAATGCGTTTGTATTAATATTTTCTTAACTGAAGTCGGTAGAAAGTGATTTATGCATTTTAAATGTACAGTATTGTGAATACTCTTTTGTGTACATGTGCAATTTGCGTGTTCCAGTTTAAATTTTCATCCATATAAACTCCAAAATTCTTTAATGTATTACGAAATGGTACTTCAGAATTGTTTAATGCAATTTGTTGTATGTTATTAAAATTTTAAGTTCCCAACAGCTGATTGTGTCCCATAATGGTTGCCTGTGACTTTCCTGGATTCAGCTGCTTTACTGACCAAGTCGATAGTGAATTCAAGTCTTCATTTATAGTCTTAATTGAGTTGTCTAAATCACCAGGATCAGTGTGTAAATCATCAGTGAAAAGATGGTGTTTATAATGTTTACCTTCTCTAATGCTAAATTCGTAAATAGCAAACATGTGCCAAGCACTGATCTTTGTGTTACACCAGTTTTCGTTTCTTTCCAATGAGATCACCTACAACAGTTTTTTGGTACACGGATAAATAAGATTTGAACCCAGTTGTAACGATATTTGACATATTCAAATATTCAAGCTTACACATTGATACGTCAATATCTACTGTATCAAATGCTTGAGAAAAATCCAATAATGTCAGTAAGTTCAACTGTCTGCTGCTTCACGTATGTCCTCAATAACTTTTAATAATGCAGTATTTGTAATGCATCCCTGTCTGAAGCCCGGATGATATTCGTTTAGGAGTTTTTTTACTTTCTCTATATGCACTATGTACATAGTGTATAGGGAAGGTATTGCACTCCACCAAAATTCGATACTGAGATTTCACAGGAATTATATGTTTTAGGATCCTCAATATCCAAAAAAAGCATTTTCACAAAAAGGTCCGTGTGTATGTGTGTGTGTGTGTGTGTGTGTGTGACTGAACACGATAACTCAAAAACGAAAAGTAGCTAAAATACCAAACTTGGTATTTAAGTTCAGTATCTTCCAGGGATGTGACACGAAGCTTTTGAGAAAAATCCCCCCTCCCCAAACTACCCTTTACATGGAACTTTTTTCGAAAATATTGATTTTCTCAAAAATGGCTCTAACGATTTTGATTAAAAGTTCGTATATTAAGGTTATTTACCTGACAAATAAAATGTATATCTTGAATTTTCTGGGAATAGCCTCTGAAGACTACTTTATTCCGGATGCATTTTACGGAATTTTGCATAACTGCTAAACCGTATGAGATAGACAAAAACTTACCACACAAAAATTTAAAGCACATTAAAATACCCAATTTATGTTATATACATTTTTTGCATGAAGTAGGTCGTTTTTGAGATATTCCTTGTTTTTGATTTCAGTCTTGAAAAAATTATTTATACTTTTTTTATACAGGAATTTTTCAACTCTTGTCCATGCAAACAAAGGAACTTCAGTCACTTAGCAACCAGTTTTTGACTGTCACTTTAACCTATGGTACTCCCTTTTTTCTTCTACTTACAAGGAAGCGAGTAATAGACTATTTCTGTTAATTTTTTCTCGAGTAGCATGAAGTAAATAGAAGCATAAGATTTTTTAACAATAATTTCTTGTAGAGGTGTAGAGAAAGTCATGTGAATGGAACACAACAGATTATTTTCAGTAGTTGTTTTATGCATAAAGTGTATTTCTGATCAAATCTAAGCATCGAAGTTTTTAGTTGAATTCAAAATGTTCTCTCTACTTATCACGTACCTTGGATATGATAGAGAAAGTAAAACTCCGGTGTGCTCAATTCACATGACTTTCTCTGAATCTGTGCAATAAATTATTCTTAAAAAGACTATTCTCCTATTTAATTAATGCTAATCAGATCAAATTAGCAGAAATAGTCTTATTACTTGCTTCCTTATAAGTAGAAGGAAAATAAGGGAGTACCATAGGTTAAAGTGATAGTCAAAAACTGGTTGCTATGCGACTCCTTTGTATGAACAGGAGTTCACAAACTCCTGTATGAGGAAAGTATAAGTTTTTTAAAGCTGAAACAAAAAATAAGCAATAACTAAAAAAACAATCAACTCCACGAAAACATGTATATAACATAAATTGTTTGTTTTAACGTGCTCTACATTTTTTATGTGGTAAGTTTAGTCCATCTATTACGGTTTAGCAGTTATGCAAAATTCCGTAAAATTGACCGAGAATAAAGTAGTCTTTAGAGGCTATTCCCAGAAAATTCAAGATCTATATTGTATTTGTCAGGCAAATATCTTTAAAATATGATATTTTAAACAAAATTGTTAGCCATTTTTGCGAAAATAAAAATTTTCGAAAAAAGTTCCATGTAAAGGGTAGTTTGGGTTGAGGGGATCATTCTCAAAATCTTTGTATCGCATCCCTGGAAGATGCTAAAGTTAAATACCAAGTTTAGTATTTTACCGACTTTTATGTTTTTGAGTTATCGTGTACATGGATGTGAAAATGCTTTTTTTTTTCTTTCTTTTCTTTTTTTTTATACAGGTGACCCTAAAACATATATTTCCGTTGAAATCTCTGTATTGAATTTTTGGGTGGAATACAGTCTCTATGCGCTATGTAATAGTACGTGTAGAGAAAGTAAAAATGAATGTATCAAAGAAGAAGTCCATCTAAATTCTCTCTTAATTTGATTTCGTCGTCTTTTCCTCAACTACTTTTCTGCATTCCTGTATCTGTTTAAGACTGAGCACACTAAGCCTTTTCATCCCGATATGATCCTCTTGAATCTTTCCCTTCTCGCGCTCAAGCCCTTCATTCACATTAGAGCAGCTCCATTCCATTCTAATTTCTATGCTTCCTTTATGCAAATTTGGAAATTGTATCTGCCGCAAAGGAAATCTAAGTGCAGGAAGGTTCTGTAGCCACCTGCATTATTTAAAATCAAGCTGGGAACTACTTGAGATGTTGCTTCTTTTGTTTCACCATATGCAAATTTTGAGGCGTCTAGAAAGGACCCGTTTAATTTCAGTGTGGAGACGAGTTTATGTTGTTGCATTATTTTGCAGATTATGGGTATTATATACAGTGTCACTCTTACATGAGTAGAACTATCTGATGTTGCAGTCACATTACTCTTTCTATATACTATCATTGTAAAACATTACTATGTAGACGCTAAATAAGGCAATACACAGGCTAAAGCGAGAGAGTCAAATCTTTTAAAAAAGCTGTTCTGCAACAAAAATGTTTTATTGTTCTTAATTCAAATGTTGCCACTAATTATTGAATGACCCATGTAAGTATATCCTAAAATCCTATATAAAGCATTTCAAAGCATATACCTAATATTAAAGTGAAGTTTAAGTTTAACGTGGCCTCCTCTCTGATAGTCATCGATTCTTTTGATATTCAGTGTTCCTGATCAACTTGACCATAAACTTAAAGAAGCAAGCTACTCTATAGGTGTTTCTTAGTGCCATAGAAGGGATGAGCAAAGGGATTATAGTGTTCACGACTTGACAGTTAAACACAGCAAAATAAAATATGGTGACGACGACGACGACGATGATAATAATAATAATAATAATAACTCCATGCCGCGACAGTTCACAAGGAACCCTAGCCTATCGCCCGGCCACTACGTCTCCCATCTCGGTCCATCACACACGTCATCGATGGCGTGCAGTATTGGAGGGTGAGACGTGGTCAGGGCCTCAACCCCCCGGCTTTTTAATACGGTTCTCATGACCTGGAGCCGTTACTTTTCCATCAAGTACCTCCTCAATGGCCACCCAGGGACAACACGAGGCTGACTGTACCCTGGACAAGGTCTCCCAGCGGGGGAAAATCCCCACTGGTAATAGAACCCACTCCCGCTTGGTAAGTAGCCGCGCTACCAACTAAGGAGACGACCAAAAATAAAATAAAATATTATCGTATGTTAATATAACGATACAACACGAATGCGATATCAATACAACATATTTAATAACCCTCAAGAAATAACGTTTTGTTCTTTTTTCTTTTTTTTTTTTTTTCGCAGACCATACGTCTTGTGATGGCCTCGTGGTCATGACGTATTCGTAATCGGTGATGGGAATTGTCTAGCCTAGGCTAACTACAAAGTCAAGAGGGGAATGGTGGTGGTTATTGTCATTGCGATGTCTTTATCCGTCTCTCTCAAGAGGTGGTTGCAACTCAATAAATTCACCGCCAGCTGTTTGAATACTTTTTATTGTTATTTAAACAAAAGGTTCACCGCTCTCTCTCTCTCTCTCTCTCTCTCTCTCTCTCTCTAAGAACCTGTTTTCCTAGCTTAAACTTAATTATATGGCACAACAGTCCGCAAGGGACCAAGGCCTACCGCCCGACCGCTGCATCCCCCATCTCGACCCGAAGGCGTGTGCTGAAGGGTGAAACATGATCAGCGCCTCGAGTCCCTCCCGGCCGGTTAATGCGGTCTTCTAGATCTTCTCAATCAAGTAGCTCCTAAATTGGCTGCCCAGGTACCTCACGAGGCTGAGTGCACCCCGGACCAGGTCTCCCAGCGGGGCAAAATTCCCCACGCCTATACCTGGACTCGAAGCCAGATCTCCCGCTTGGTAAGCAGCCGCACTACCACCGCGCTAAGGAGACGACCGTTTTCCTAGTTACTGTTTCTAAATTATTTCCCGGAAACCGCTCCATATTACCATAACTTTATGGGCAGAATTGTCATAATAAATATATTTTAAATACATCAGTTGGGATAACATCTTGGGGTCCGATAGCGGGACAGAATCCAAGTTATCGCAGCATGGTATAGTTGTGATGTGTTGACAATGCAGTGTGTAAGGAAAATGGGGCAGTGGTTTCTTGGTGACGTGATGTCTTCACTAGCAGTGGACGGCGTTTAAGGTTGGGTGCTTGGTAAACACTGATTTACGGAAACTAACAACTTTACTATTTACATATATTCAATTCCTGTTGTTTAACAAGTCATCAGCATCATTATCCGTTTCATTGTCTCTCAATGCAATAAATTACAATTTACAACAACATACATTCGTAATGTCTCAAATGTGAATCGTCTCAGATTGGCATATAAACAGGGTTTTGTATTAAAATAAAAACTGAAGCTTTCCTGGCGACGTATTAATTCAAAATCTTCTCGGGCTTCTAACCAGGTAAAAACTTGGCTTGATACCAAGATCACTCTGAAGACGAGCAAGATATACTTCTTCGAAACGTTGGTATCAAGCCAAGTTTTTACCTGGTTAGAAGCCCGAGAAGATTTTGAATTAGGCTTTATATTGTGAAAAACTTCACTCCACATAACAATATGTGATTGGAGCAAAACTAAATAGGACACATAATCGACTTTTGGGTAAAATACTCTATCAACAATCATTTCCGTTGTAAACCTCGTAGCTCATTTCGTATTTCACTGATTATTGAAAATCCGACATTTTTGACTTTGTTTCCACACGGCCTAAAATAGGTGTCACGAGTCTCTAGCATTCTTGCTTGTACAAGTTCTTCGACAGCTTTCAGTGGTGTTATTGGATAAACAATGCAGCCATATTACTTTGAAGCTTTTGTTTGTATTCCTCCACACACGTTCAACAGAATTCAAGCTCTGGACATTACTTTCTATGGGCCATATGGTTTGTACGCTCGTTCAGAATGTAGGGCTGAAACAATCCGAAAAATTATTTTAGTAATATATGTGTAAACAGAGGAATATGAATTATATGATGCTGATTTTGCTTCTAAAATTACCTGCACTACTGTACTGTAATGTCATTCTAAATTAAAATGTGTTCTTTTATAAGCATTTTAATGAATTTTACACCTAAATAACAGGTTTGAATATAGTGACCGCCATTACCCGCTTGCTTGAGTAATTCAGGTCAGTGGCACCACTTAGAAGTCTGCATCATCAACGTTAGAAATAATTTTCTAAATAAAGTTCTTCTTGGCACACATTTAGGTTAAGAAACAAACTAATGATTAACATAAAAATACCACTTTTAAACTCTTACTCCAAGCCGTTCACAGCGAATTTGCTTACGTGACCGCCATTACCTCATTCTCCCCTTATAATATTCTCGTTTGCCCACAATAGGATCAACTTAAACTTATAGGTGTGAATATTAAAAATTGCACACGTTACATTCATATAGTTTGCACTTCTATTCTTGCAAAATTAGTCTTGTTATGCATTTTCTTGTAGGTATAAGGGGTATAGGGATAGGTTCAAAGTTTAATCAAATAATTTAAGTTTTTCTATAATTGTCTAACCACAGAGAGAAAATACCTCTCATGTTAGAAAGTATAACTATTGCAAAATATGTCAATAACAAGGAATATCCAAAAACTTGAATCTGAAAAATTGTGTGCTTTAATGAGGATATCATTTTTGTGTAGTAACCGGTTTTCCAGTTATGTAGAGGTCAACCAGAATCAAGGAGACTTCAGAGGCTATTGTACAAAGTACAAGGTGTAAAATTAATTTGTTATGAAAGTAGATGTGAACTTAGATATAAAATTTGGTACTTACACCTTTTAATTTTTTGTGTGCTCTTCAAACACACACACACACACACACAAATTGACTTTTTTTTATAAAAATGCTTTTTTGGAAATTCAGGTACCGTCAAATCAAATATTTCTTATGATATTGCGGTATTAAATGCAATATTTCTACTATTTAATATACGTAGGGAAACTAAAAAACCAAAAACACTTTGAATATGGAACTTTAAATTCATTTAATCCTCTGCCTCAGAGCATTACGCACGTAAATATAAATTAGTTCAAAAATAAATGTTAAATCGATTTTGATGGACATACATTTTTATACTGGCCAGTAATTTCGTGATTTGAATTTGTGTTCATTTTTTGCAGCAATGTTTCAACACAGCACACATATCTCTTGGACAATTATCGCTTAATGGGGGCATTAATTGGCGGCCCTTTATTATTTACACAACGCAGTGAAAATTTTCACACAGATAGCTCCATTTTTTATAATTATAGCCTGGATTAGTCCTGCAGTCAGATTTTATGGCTGTTATACCAGTTCCATCTTTCATCTTATCATGTTTAGACTCTGTTAAATGTATTATTGTTATTTGGTAGGATATGTATCTTTCCAAAAACACAAAAACAATGGACGGTGTAGTTACGCTCTTAGCAGACTAATAACTCCCGTAGACAAAGCACATGCCGAGAGTATACCTCATAGAACCGAGACAGGTACCTCAAGTGGTTTCATCTGTAACTGACATTCTGGAGGTCTGGGTTCGCTTCCCGTTGATCACACCCTTCTTCAACTTTCAGGTCGGCGGCAGGTGTGGCTGGAGGCTTTGCAGGTAGATGGCACGGTCGCTTGTTCCGAGCAAAACTCTCTTCCCCTGATTGCGCTGGTGGAGGCTAGGTGACATCCTTCCGACGGCTTCCTGGCGCCTGTATAGCATCCAGGGCTGCCATCTAGTAACACCGTTAAGGACTTCCGTACGTCTCTACACTTGGCTCCGTCCGCTCCTGTGACCTGGCTTTTGGGTTCTCCTCCTGTCATCCTTTCCCCCGGGGGTGGTAGGCCGCAATAGAACAATACTTGGTCGTAGTTGCCGAGGTGTCCCCCTCATAGAAATGCATCTGTGAAATCTGTATCCACTATTATACATAAATAATATTATTTTGCCACGTATCAAAATTTAGATATCATGATTATTTAAATAATAACTTTTACTTTCTCTAGCACGTACGTATATATAACGTGCGTAGAGGCCAGAGAAGATATTTTATTCCACCCAAAATTCAATATCAAGATTTCACCGTAAATGTATGTTTTGAGGTTAGAAAAAGATCCGTGTGTGTAAGTGGACAATACAACTCAAAAACGAAAATGCCGTTAAATACCAAACTTGGTGTTTATGTTTAGTATCTTCCAAGGATGCGACACGAATGGTTTCAAATTGTTTGAAAGTTTTGTTTTTCTCAAACATGACTTCAACGATTTTGATTAAAATACTGTATGTTAAAGATATTTAAATCACAAATAAAATGTATATTTTGAATTCTCTGGGAATAACTCTGAAGATCTTTTTATTTCGGATCAAGCTGTAAGAGATAGACAGAAACTTTCTACACAGAAATGCGGATCTTGTTAAAACACATCATTTATGTCATATACGTTTTTCTTGTAGAGTTGACAGTTTTCAAGATCTTCCTTGTTGTCGGTTTCAATCTTGAAGTACCTAGTATTCTGAAACGGGACCTTACAAAACACACTTCAATTATTTCACATGGCAACCAGATTTTAGAGGATTTGACTATCGCTTTAGCCTAGTGTATTCCCTTATTTCTGTTCTACTTACAAGGAAGCAAGTAATTAAACAAGTTCTGCTAATGTTTAACTTGATTAGCATGATGTAGATAAAAGAATAACGAATCTTTTGTAAGAAAAGTTTGTATATGGAAGAGCTAGAGAAACTTCTGCGAATAGAACACATCAGATTTTTAATATTTAAAATAATTAATATGAGCCACGTCATGCATTTTGAGAAGTGTTCAAATAAAAATATTCAGTTTTGTATCAAATGAGTTTGTAAATAGTCATAACTTTTATATTAGCTCTGATTAGAGTAGAAAGATTATTTCTTTTCTACTCTCCAAAACTGTTGATTTCTCAAAATGTAATGCTGTTTCTCACACATGGAGCATTATTTCGAAAAAAGGTCATGATCATTTTCTTTCATGTGTTTTTGAGGGACAGTATAAAATGTTTGAAACAGATTAGTGAAAAAGTGCAAGGTGTAGAACATTTTGAATATGGAAAAGTATAGGAAAGTTTGTATGAAAATAAGGCTTAAAGTTGGGAATGCCTGTTAATACGTCTGTGGCCCGTGGTCGAGTGGTCAGCGAGCTGAATTTTTCACCCGCAGGTTCCGGGTTCGATTCCCGGGTGGGGCGGGGAATTTTTCTTTAACCAGAATTAGCCCCCACAGAGTCTGGAAGTATGTATGTGTTTGAGGAAAATAAAAGTATTTAAAACTAAACTTAAAGAACCTACAGATAACGAGCTGTTTCAAGTGCAAAGCCCCCGATATGACCTTAAATGTTAAAGGAAGCTATATGAATGAAACAATAAAAAAAAGAATGTGCCTACTTAATTGATAGTTAAAGTGACGAAAACTGTATATCTTCTAAAATTTTGGAATTAATATAGTTGTATTATGAAGCAAACTCATTTTTTATTTTTCACGACTTATGGTCAAATTTCACAGAAACATCACCTCAAAATATGAAAGCTCTTAGGTGCTTCACTGAAAAAACTTTCTCTGCCTGTTCTGGCAAAAAAAAAAAAAAAAAAAAAAAAAAAAAAAAAAAAAAAAAAAAACTATTCTTACAAAAAATTCTTCTTCTATTCCCCTAATGTTAATCAAGACAAACATTATCAGAAATGGTCTTATTATGTCCCTTCCTCTAAGCAGCAGGAAAATACGGAGTACAGTAGACTAACGTGGTAATAAAATCTGTTAAAAGATAGTCGAGATGTGACAATTCAAGTTCGGTTCTCTTTGCACGACCAGGAATAAAAGAATAGAGGGATGAGCCATAAGATGGCTATCCGTTTGTGAGAAGTTTAACTAATTTAAAAATGAAACCAATAACAAGGAATATCTCGAAAACGGTTAACTCTACAAGACTCTACAAAACGTGACATAAACGGTCTTTTTTTTTCCACGGGATCTACATTTTTGTATGGTAAGCTTTTTGCTATCTGTTACGGTATACCAGTCATCCAAAACTAATCCAAAATAAAGAGATCTTCAGGGACTATTCTCAGAAAATTCAAAAGATAAGTATTCTTCATGCAAATATCTTTAATATACGGTATTTTAATTGCTTATTAAAATTATTTTGATTGTTAAAGACGTTGGCGATAGACAGACAGACAGACAGACAGACAGATAGATCGTTTATTAGTCAATTGAATACAACTATTTATGACTTCGTCAGTAAACTAAATACATCAATCACACAATCTATCGTCACATATTTATATTATAAAACTCGTCAACAGTATACAGAGGATTAACCGTCAATATGGATCTGAGCCTCCTCTTGAAGCTCTGAAACGAAAGATGTCTTATGTGCATAGGTAAGAAGTTGAAAAGTTTTAACGAGATATAACAGAAACTATTTACACTTACACTATATTTACTTTTGGGTATATAAGTATTTGAGTTCTTCCGTGTTGGGTAATTATGTATATTGTCACAGGTAGTAAAATCATTAATATTTTTCTTGACACACAAGAGGCATGCCAGGACGTACATCGATGGTAAAGTAAGAATAGCAGATTGAATAAAAAGTGGTATACAATTAGTCCTGGGTGAAGCTCCATAAATTAACCTTAAAGCTCTCTTCTGTAAAATAAAAACTCTTAATGCTGAAGCGTGGTTTCCCCAGAGCAAAAGTCCATAATTCAGATGGCTATGAATATGTCCATAATAGGCCGCAATTAAAGATTCTACATTAATATTGTTCTTAAGAATTCGTAACATGAACAAACTCTTACTTACTTCTTTTACAACATACATAACATGAGTTTGCCAGCACAAATTTGAGTCGATATGCAAACCTATAAATTTCACTGTTTTATGGTCATTTGAATTTATTCTCCTTAAACTAAAATGTAATGTCTCTGTTTTTGAACTGTTCAAAATCAAATTATTAGCATTACACCAAGTTTGGACACTATTATTTAACTCTAAGTTTTGAGATGAATATATCTGTTCTTGACTCAGTAATGTTAACAGCCAAGTCATCTGCAAACATAATGTCTCTGAGTAACAACTGGGAATAAAATTAGGAAGATCATTAATGTAAATTGTGAACAATACCGGTCCCAATATGGACCCTTGAGGTACACCATGCTTCAAGAGTTTGAAAGAGGAAACTTTACTACAATTTAAAAACACTGCTTGGTACCTATTGCTAAGATAAGAGGACAGAAGGTTTACACTAATATCATTAAAACCATAAAATGTTAATTTATGTTGAAGCGTTTTATGAGAAACTGTATCAAAAGCCTTCGTGAAATCAAAAAATCTACTACAAACTACATTACCAGACTCAATGCCATAAAGACAGCGTTTATATAACAGGGTTATTGCATCTGTAGTACTATGGGATGTCCGAAACCCAAACTGCTGCTTACTTAATAAAGAGTTTTCTTCAAAATATTTATACACCTGTTTATTAATTAAAATCTCAACATTTTTTGACAGTTGGTATAATACATGTAGGCCTATAATTTCCGTAGTCTGCTCTATTACCTTTTTTAAGCACTGGAATTACTTTTGCATATTTAAGCGCATCGGGAAACACCAGAATCAATGCAAAAATTAAAAATATGCGTAAGAGGTTCTAATATATGAATGGCGGCCAATTTTAGTATTTTGGAATTTATCCCATAAATATCAAGGGAAGTGCTATTACTTAAACAACTGAGTATGGAAGAGTATACTTCGTCTGCACTGACATGTTTAAAGGAAAAGCTGTTATCTGCTTTGGACATATTTTCCATAAATGACTTTGGTTTACTAGGAGGTATGCTACTCACAAGTTCTTCTACTTTGTTAAGAAAATAAGAATTACATACTTCAGGGTCTAACTCTGGAGTTGAAAGTTTCGAATGTTTTGTAAACTATGCTGTTAATAACAGACCAAGTAGCCTTTGTTTTGTTTTGAGAATCCTTAATTAAACTAGAAAAATAATTGATCTTTGCGTTTTTTTAAGCTCTTCTGATACAGTTTCTTAGCTTTAATATACTTCATCTTAATTTCAGAAATGCCATAGTGTACATAAAGATTATAGTATTTCAGAAATTCCATTTTAAGTTTATTGAGCACCCCATTATACCACCTTTTATGCTTAAGTCCTCTTTTATGTTTTGTTTTAAAAGAAATTAAAGGAAAAACTACATCAATTTTATCAATAAAAACCGAAAGAAAGTAGTTAACTTTATCATTTAAATCAGCGATGCTATATAAATAAAACCAACACATTTGACTTAATAACAGAGTAAAATAGCAGCCACTTTGATCATTTATAACACGTTTTAAATGTACATTATTGTGGTTATTGTCATCAAGTCGGTCAACATCTACAACAAGCTGTATAGCGTCATGATCAGAGAAAATTGTGGGTAAAACACATGCTTTACAATCATCATCATAAATATTGGCGATCACATTATCAATACATGTGCCAAGATTATTAAGTATACCAGGACGTGTGGGAGTATTAATTAAGTGTCTAAGTCCAATAAATATACATGAACAATTAAATTAACAAGTTCGCGTATTTCAACAGCATCAGAGCAGAAGTCGACATTAAAATCACCACTTAAAATGATGTTGACTGACTTGTTAAATTTATAAAAAAGTCACAAAAATGTCGCTAAGACATATTAAAAAGTCATTAAAATTTGTTTTATCTGGTGTTCTATAGAAATTAATACAAATTAAATTGCTATTACTTATGTATGACGAGCATGCTTCAAACACATTTTGTCTGGTAATGCTTTCCAGGTCAATTCCCTTGCTGGCCGCGATTCCATCCCGTACAAATATAGCAGAGCCCCCATGCATTTTACTAGACGGCCCACAATAACAGTCGACCAATTTCAAATCAGGAATTTTCAATAGAATTAGCGTATAAAATTAGTGTATAGAGAAGGAATTGCACTCCACCCAAAAATTCGATACAGAGATTTCACCGGAAATATATGTTTTAGGGTCCGCTGTGTCCCAAAAAAAAAAAAAAAAAAAAAAAAAAAAAAAAAAAGCATTTTCAGAAAAAAAAACCATATATGTATGTCTGTGTGTCTTTTAACACGATAGCTCAAAAACGAAAAGTCGATAAAATACCAGAATTGGTATTTAAGTTTAGTATCTTCCAGGGATGCGACACGCAGATTTTGAGAAGAATCCTTCCACCTCAAACTACCCTTTATATGGAACTTTTTTCGAAAATTTTGATTTTCTGAAAAACGGCTCTAACGATTTTAATTAAAATATCGTATATTAAAGATATTTACCTGACAAATAATATGTATATCTTGAATTTTCTGAGACTAGCCTCTGTAGATTACTTTATTCTGGATGAATTTTACGGAATTTTGCATAATTGCTAAACCGTAAGAGAAAGACAAAAACTTACCATAAAAAATGTAAAGTACATTAAAACACACAAATTATGTTCTATATATTTTTTCGTGGAGTTGCTCGTTTTTGGTTTCAGCCTTGAAAAACTTACTTTTCTTATACAGGGATTTGTCAACTCCTGTCCATACAAACAAAGGAACTTCAGTCACATAGCAACCAGCTTTTGACTATCACTTTAACCTATGGTACTCCCCTAATTCGTTTCTACTAACAAGGAAGCAAGTAACAAGACTATTTCTACTATTTTTTTCTCAATTAGCATGAAGTATATAGAAACATAAGCTTTTTAACAATAATTTGTGGCAGAGAGGTAGAGAAAAGCATGTGAATGGATCACATCAGACTTTTTTTAAAAAATACAGTTTTCATGCTACATCTTTGAAATTTTTACTGTGTAAATACATCCTTCACGGTTTTGTTCAAATTTGGTTCAACCTGTTCCCATGAATGGCGCTGTCACAGCATGCCTTCAAGATGGCCGCTGCACTTGACATCCGTCAGAAGCAACGTGCTGTCGTAGAATTCCTGTGCTGTGAAAACGAGACAGTGGGAAATATCCACAAGAGGTTGGCAAAGGTGTATGGAGATGCTGTCGAACAAAGACAGTCGGTGGGCAAGCAGATTGCGTGATGACAGCGGACGCGGCAATATTCAGGACTAAGCGGCAGGTCTCACACTGCACAAACTCCTGACAATGCGCAGAGAGTTTGCGAACTATTTGAAAGCATACGAACTGATCCATGAAATCATCTCGACCGAAGAGAAGTACCACCATCTCTGAAGCGGAGTCCATTCTGCCAAATGTGTGGGAGACTTGACACACCGAGGCATCGCCTCACCCAATGTGTGGAAGTCCAACAGCTCTGGAACTGGACAACAGAATTTCAAAAACTGTTCCCTACGCAGATACGTACAGAACTATATGGTCTATTTCTCCAGTTGCAATCTAGTGGCACAAAATATGAATTTCTGCAAATATGGTTTGCTATGGGGTACTAGTATTTTGTGTTCACAGAGACCAATAAGAACGTCGTCACTTTCAAAAGGCTGTTGAAAAAGAGCAACTACACTCAGCTAAATTAACGTCTCTATTGGCGAAACGGTGCGCGGCACAGATTGCCTATCTCGATGTGTGACAAGGAGCGAGAATCTATGACTTGCTTACAGGTAGCTTGCGATTAATGTTTTGTTCTTGTATTCTGTACAGAAACGAAGAATCCATATTACTAAGCTCTAACGGCAGATGTCATCACCAGACTCCCAGTGCCGTTGTTTCTACCGATAGTGATGGAACATCCAAACCAGGGAAAGATGGAGGGCAAGGGACCATTTAGCACCTGTGTAACTCACTGAAACTACCTTGGATGTCCGAGTCAATTGTTGATCAAGTTTATATCCTTGTTTTTGTACTCAAAACGTTGTAATTTTAGCTATAAATATGAATAAAAAAGTAAAAACAAACAAACAAAAAACTGGTGCCTGGTGACAAACGCATCACAGTGAACGAATTGTCACTACGTCGGAATAGGCGAAGCAAGTGTTTACAGAATACTGAAGTCGTGTTCGACCAAATCGGAAAAAGCAGGATGTTTTGCTGTTGCATGACCACAGGTCAGTCAAACAACTACTGAAGCGATCAGAAAACTTGGATGGACACCTGCTTTACAGTCCTGATCTGGCTCCATGTGACTATCAGCTCTTTGGGAAACTGAAAGAGTCTCTTCCTGGAACGAGGTTTGAAAATGATGACGTCCTCGTGCACGCTGCCAAACAATGACTCCAACATGCTGATCCAGACTTTTACCGCGCAGGTAAACAGGCGCTGGTACCAAGATAGCGTAAGGTAGAATGTAAACTGTCTTTTTAAAACAATAGGGTGCATTTCTTTTGGAGTGACCCTCGTAGTAACTGAGTCTGCCATCTACACTGGGATGCTAAAAGCCTTAAAATCTTCATGTTTTGTACTATATTTAGCATATGCAAGGTTCTGACAGCTGGTAATATTTGACAAATGGAATACTTTCTCAATCCTATGTGAAGGTATTGAAATGAGGTACCTTTTACCTATTTGGGAGGGAAAAGAAGTCCTTCCGTTGAGAAATGTATAAATATTTGAAAACTTATCGCGGAAATGGTTAACTCCACAAGAAAAATAGTTATATAGTTTGTTTCCACAGTGCTAGATAATTTTCTCGACTCCTGAAAATATATATCTGAAGTAAACATCTATAATGAGTCAATTTAGCCTCTAATATAGGTATAAAAAAAGAATGACAATTAACTTACCACAATTTTTACTTTCTCTACGCGTAATATATACATAGTGTGTAGAGAAGATATTCCACTCCACTCAAAAATTCGATACCGAGATTTCACCGAAAATATATGATTTAGGGTCCCCCTGTATCCAAAAAACGCATTTTCAGAAAAAGGTCCGTGTATGTCTGTGTGCCTGTGAGCACGATAACTCAAAAACGAAAAGTCGGTAAAATACCAAACTTTGTATTTAAGTTTAGTATCTTCCAGAGATACGACATGAATATTTTGAGAAAAATAACCCCACCCCAAACTACTCTTTACATGAAACTTTTTTCGAAAATTTTGATTTTCTCAAAAATGGCTCTAAAGATTTTGATTAAAATATCATATATTAAAGATATTTACCAGAAAAATAAAATTTATACCTTGAATTTTCTGAGAATAGCCTCTGAAGACTACTTTATTCTGGACGAATTTTACGGAATTTTGCATAACTACTAAACAGTAAGAGGTGAAGGAAAACTTAGCACACAAAAATGTAGAGATCTTTAAAACATACAATTTATGCTATATGTAATTTTTTCGTGGAGTTGATCATTTTTTAGATATTCCTTGTTTTTGGTTTCAGCTTTAAAAAGATTATACCTTTCTCACACATGAATTTGTCACATCCTATCCATTCAAACAAAGAAATTTCAGTCACATAGCAACCAGCTTTTGACTATCACTTTAACCTATGGTACTCCCTCATTTTGCTTCCACTTACAAGGAAGCAAGTAATAAGACGATTTCTGCTAATTTTTTCTCGATTATCATGAAGTAAATGGAAAACCATACGATTTTTACCAATACTTTGTTACACAGATGTAGAGAAAGTCATGAGAATGGAACATATCAAGGTTTTAGGAATCGACATCATCAACTTTAATATACAACGTGTGCGGAAGGGATACTGTATTGCACAGAAGATCTAATTGAGGTAGAAATAGAGAGCTTGATTATTCTAAGGTAAAAATCGCTGAAGAGCACTTTATTCCTGCGAAAAAAGTTTTAGGAAATCCATTAGCGTCTTATAAGGCTCACAGAGGATGAAAAAAGGAAATAGGATAGGGCCGGGATGCAGAAAAAAGGACCCTTATCTTTCTTTACCAGCATGAAGCTAAATGCCCGTTACTCGTTTGGCAACAATGTACCCAGTAAATCGACATCCATGACAATGTTAACTTTACTTCTATTCTTCTTTATCCTTTCCAATTTTCCGTTGCCGCGAATCCTGTATCCTTAAGTTGTCCAATTCTGGTTGAAGCCGTAGTAATTTTAGAAGGCAAGAGGACCTCCCCCATAATTCTCTCGCCTGACACTCCATTAGAGTTAACCGTCCCCAGCACTGTTACATACACTGCCAGATACTAACTTTTCAATCTCAATTGCCCTTCCGATCAACTGAAATAAACGTTGTCTCTATACATTTTCCCTCTTAAGTTTCTCTACTAGAACCCTAGAGGAAGAATTGCATTTCACTCAAAAACAATCTGATTTTCTCTACATCTCTGTAAGAAATTGTTGTTAATAACCTTAGTTAATGTCTACTTCATGGTAATCGAATTAAGCACCTGCAGAAACGGTCTTATTACTCAGTTCCTTATAAGTAGAAGGGAAATAAGGGAATGCACTAGGCTAAACCCACATTCAAATGTTTTAAAATGTGGTTGCTATGGGATTGAAATACGTTTCTTTGCGGGGCCAGGAGCTGACAAGTTCCTGTATGAGAACATCTTATTTTAAAACCGAAACCAATTACAAGGAAAATATCGGAAAGTGTTACCTCCACAACAAAAACGTAAAGGACATAAATTGTGTGTTTTTACGAGATCTACATTTTTGGTGCAGTAAACTCTTTTCTATCTCTTACGGTTTAGCAGTTAAGCAAAATTGGGCAAAATTCAACCATAATAAAGCTGGCTATTCCCAGAAAATTCAAGATATGCATTTTATTTGCGATGTAAATAGCTTTAATATGTGGTATATTAATCGAAATCTTTAGAGCCATTTTTGCGAAAACGAAACTTTTCAAAAGCCTTTCCATGTAAAGGGTAGGGGGATATTTCAGAAAATCTTCGTGTCGCATCCTTGAAACATAGGTACCAAACTTATATACCAAGTTTGGTATTAAACAGTTCATTTCATTTTTGAGGTACGTTGTCCACAGACACACACCCGCACACACATACACACGCAACATACACAGATATTTTCTAAAAATGTTTTTTTTTTAGATTCAGGGGGTCCCAAAACTTGTATTTCCGGTGAAATCTGAGTATCAACTTTTTGGCTGCAATACAATACGTTCTCTATACACTATGTACAGAACGTGCAGAGAAAGTAAATATTACCGACATTTTTCAGAAATACACGTTCTTAGATGCCCTAAATACTTCTTTCTACTTTTCAGTTTACAGCAGTTCACCTCTAATTCTGCTTTCCATAACCTCTTTTTCTCCCGTTGCTCTTATAGGCCTCGTTTCTCCATGGCTGTAGATATTCCTTCTTGCCATGCCCTCCTCGTCTGCTTCTGCCAGATTCGTCTCAACTGATGCTACAGTATGCTAAAAATGGTTTTTTGGACCCAGGGGACCTCAAAACATATTTTCGGTGTAATCTCCGTATCGAATTTTTGGGTGGAATACGCTATGTACACAAGGCACAAAAAGAAACCGGCACTGTCTTGTTCCTTAACGTTTGTAGGGTACTTTATTACGTCATGTTTTTATTTTATTGGCTGATGCTGTCACCTTGTAGGCTAGTGTTCTATATCGAACCAATAGAGTATTACTCAACTGGAAGTGTAAACTACAACCCCTCCTCCTTCCCCCAATTAGAGTGACGGAGCGGCCAGAGGAAATCAGAAGACACGCCCTATAAATGCCCCTACAGACAATCAGGAATTCGATGTTTAATACTATTTGTGTTCTGTGTACATAGTTACATTTAGATAGGGCATACATTTGTAATCAGCTGCTGTATTAATATGATAAATACATCACAACTTTCATTTGTTGTTATTAATATTTTATGTGCTGGCAAGTAATATGAATTTCAATTGTAAATATCACTAATATGTGTTTCGATCTACATGAATATTTCACTTAAAATAATTTTGTTTACAGTTTTTTTTTTCTTTTCATTTCTGTATATTTTTGCGCCTTTTTATATACGTTTTTATTAAGTTGTGTAGAATTGTATTTTTGTTCTTTATTCTTTTGTTCAATGTATCATGGCTGTATTGAGTTTAATGTATTGCCTGGAGGGAAGAGAAGGTCTTATGACTTTAACCCCAACCAGGATAAATAAACAAATAAATAAATAGTTGGTGTAGAGTAAGTAATATTCATCAGAGGCAGCTGAAACAACGGTGTTCTCTGAACCTCGTTTCTTACAACATTGTGTTGGTTATTTCTTTGTATTCGTTTTACACGATTTACTTTAGACTCAACATTTTGCTTTATTAGCTTCGTTATATTTTCGTTTCTTTTTAATCCCTTTGTCAAGTAGAAGATGTCTTTGGATTTCTTTCGCAATTTTTAAATGTACCTTCTTATTGCCTTCATTTTTGTTTCTGGTCTATTTGGACTGTTGCCCACCCTGTCTGTCCTACCTCTGATTCTGTTTCTCCAGCCTTCGCTACCAAACCTTGCATTACTCAGTTATTTTCAACGACCCATTTTCTCTTCAAACGAAGAGACTGTATTGCTGGAAAAATTCGATTCTCAGACGGAACTCTGCAGCAGCATCGCAAAACAGGAAAAGGGAAAGGCAGATGCACCTAACTGTGCTTATGCCCTATTTTCAGTGCTGCACTGGTACATACAGACATACAATATGACTTAAGTACAGTCACGTGTGAAAGAGCCAGGGGACATAATGAGCTGTGTGTTAAGTTGGTAAGAAATTAGTAAACACCTCCTCCCATATTCATGGCTTCACCATGTTCTAGCAAGAAATCTGATTGGATTAACCTTTTCCTCGCAATGACGGATATGTGGCGGAGGTTAGTGTCCAAAACAGTTTTCGATTCGTTTATAAAACATAGTAATTCAGTTTTATTATGGAACACTGGGTGAAATTTTGATTGTTATGCATCAAAATAACTGAAATAATGTTTTTAAAAAACGAATGGTGTTGGAACTTTAGGGCACACATAGAGAATCAACATTTAGATATCTCCCTCCCAGCTTTGGGCTCTACATCCACTTAAAGATCGTATATTATGTCTGCTTCCTTGCTTATTTAAGTAGTTCATAAAACAGCGTTCTTTTCAAAACTAAATTTTCGCACCTTAAATAATGCATGTGTCGCAGTCTTTGTTTAATTATAACTAAATTTTACTAGCATGTGCGGAAAATGTCTATTGTAAAATTCCATCTGAATTGTTCCATTGTTCCATTCACATTCCTTTCTCTACATCGGTGTAACAAATTACTGTTAAAAAGCATATTCTATCTCTTTGGTAATCTAGATAAACATTAGCAGAAATTGCCTTAATTACTTGCTTCCTTTAAGTATAAGGGAAATTAGGGAATACACTGGGCTAAAACGATAATCAAATCTTTTAAAAGCTGGTTGCCATGTGGTTGAAATCCGTTTCTTTGCGTGCCATGAGTTAACAACTTTCCGTGTCAGAAAATTTTTAAATATTTTAAATCTGAAACAAATAAAAAAGAATATTTGCAACATGGTTAATTCCTCGAAAAAAATATATGACATAAGTGGTGTGTTTTAACGTGATTTGCAGTTTTTGTGTAGTAAGGTTTTGTCTATCTCTTAAGGTTTACGTGTTACTCAAAATTTAGCAAATATTCCCAGAAAATTCAAGATATACATTTCGTTTGTCATAAAAATATCTCATAATAAGGTATTTTAATCAAAATCGCTCAAGCCATTTTTGAGAAAATCATTTTCTAAAAAAGTTGCACTAAAGGTTATCCAAAAATTCGATTCCGAGATTTCACTGGAAATGCATGTTTTTGGGTGCTCCTGAATCCTTAAAAGCATTTTTGGAAAAAGGTCCATGTGTGTGTGTGTGTGTGTGTGTCTCTGTGTCTGTGGGCAGCATAGCTGTAAATCGAAAAGTTTGTTAAATACTTGTTATTTAACTTCAGTATCTTACAAGGATGCAACACGATGATTTAAAAAAAAAAATCACCCCCTCCTTTACTACCC
Source organism: Hymenopus coronatus (assembly GCA_030762935.1). NCBI lineage: Eukaryota > Metazoa > Arthropoda > Insecta > Mantodea > Hymenopodidae > Hymenopus > Hymenopus coronatus. The sequence goes on along the minus strand of CM060899.1, from coordinate 27,381,156 downwards.
TTTACATGAACAATTTATAAAATTTTTATTTTCTTAAAAATGGATCTAACGATTTTGATTAAAATATCGTGTATTAAAAATATTTACCTGGCAAAAGAACGTATATATTGAATTTTCTGGGAATAGACTCTAAGACTACTTTATTCTGGATAAGTTTTCCGGAATAACTGGCAATCCTTAAGAGATAGACAAAAACTTACCTAACAGAAAATGTGGAGCACGTTAAAACACATAATTTATGTTATATACTTTTTTCGTGGGGTTGATCGTTTTGAGATATTCCTTGTTATTGAGTTCCGCTTTAAAAAATATATCTTTCTCATACAGGAATTTGTCAACTTCTGTCCATACAAACAAAGGAACATCAGTCACATAGCAAACAGCTTTTGACTACCACTTTAACCGATGGTACTCCCTTATTTCGCTTCTACTTACAAGGAAGCAAGAAATAAGACTATTTCTGCTAACCTTTTCTCGATTAACATGAAATAAAAAAGAAACTCAAGCTCTTTAACATTACTATATCGCAGAGATGTAGAGAAAGTCACGTGAATGGAAAACATACCTTTTTTACTTTCTCTATGCCGTATGTACAATGTACACAGGGATAGAGAAGTATTGCATTCCACCCAAAAATTCCATTACGAGATTTCACTGGAAATACATGTTTTAGGACCCCCTGAGTCCAAAAAAAAGCATTTTCAGAAAAAGGTCCGTGGGTGCGTCTGTCTGTCTGTTTGTGGACAGCACAGCTCAAAAAGGAAAAGACGGTTGAATACCAAACTTGGTGTTACATGGAAAATTTTACGAAAATTTTGTCTCTTAAAAATGGTTCCAACAATTTTGATTAAAATGTTACATATTAAAGTCATTTCTATCACATATAAAATGTATATCTTGAATTTTCTAGGAATAGCTTCTAAAATTCTGGATGAATTTTGCAAGCTATGTCATATACTTTTTTTTTTCATAGAACTTACCGTTTTCGAAGTATTCCTTATCATTAGTTTCAGTTGTGAAGTGCTTATACTTTTCTCCGATGAGAGTATCCGTTTCTCTTTTGTTCTACTCCTGGTCAAGTAAAGAAGCGATTTGCAATGGCAATCGCATATAGACAGCTTTTAAAACATTTGACTATCACTTAAGCCTAGTGCATTCCCTTAGTTTCAGTCTACTTATAAGGAACTCAGTAACAAAATTCTGCTAATTTTTATCTCGTTTAGTGTGGTGTTGATAGAAGTTTGTTTGTAGAGTAGCTAGAGAAAGTCATGTGTAACACATCAGATATGTTTTTTTTTAATTTGTAAATTTAAGTTTATCGAACGCTTATGCAAACTTTATTAAAAACTGCAATTGTGAATAACCTTAAACATTTCTAATGGACCAGTAGAGCATTAAGTTAACGGATGAATAACTGTTACTCACAGTGGATCAGGGAATGACTCCCTGGTTGACTTCATTTCCAATGTTGGCGTAAAAGTTGGCTCGCTTCATTTTCCCGTAACCCACATGACTGAATATCAGATCCCTTTGGCGTTTAGCTTCGATTGCGTCAGCATTAATTCATGTCGTTGCGTCCAGTAACCCTATGAAAATTTGCTACAAAATCTATTGATGAAGTTGCTTTATCAACAACGTGTAACCAAATTTACCCTCTTACAAAACAAGAACGATAAAGCATGTGTCTATTAATTTACATGATGGTAAGTCCGAAGGCCGTTTTTTTTAACCTTCGATAGGCTATAAATAAAAGACAAGTTCATAGAAAACAATTATTTTATACTAAAAGTTTTGTACAACAATGGTTTCAAATGAACATTCACGTTGTTTTGAAGATCTTCGTACTTTACGTTTGCGGAGAGCCATTCAAAGCAAACGAAGAGGAATGCTGACTTCAGGAATTGACAACGCTCGTCCACACACTGTTGGCACAACCCATCGGCCTCTTCAACAATTTTAATGCGATATTTTGATCATCCGCCATACAGTCCTGACCTGACACCCAACAACTTTCACCTTTTCCCTGAACTGAATACGTGGCTAGGAGGGCAGCACTTTCAAACCAACGAAGATCTTCTAAACAACATCAATGCTCATTTGAAATCATTGGCGGCAACATTTTTTTGAAGCGGGTATTGCAAAGCTTGTCTGAAATCTTTTCGGTGGTTATGTTGAAAAGTCACCATAAGTATACAAAACGTTTAGTAATAAAGTCATTGTTTTTTATGAATTTGTCTTTTATTTATAGCGTATCGGAGGCTGAAAAAAAAACGGCCCTGGTAGATATCATTTTATATTTACGCTTTTGAGCTTGCCAGTTCATCACTATCGTTGGTGAATTTGGATCTGGGGTCCCTTGGGCTTGATTTGATAATAATAGTATTACAATTTGCGGAGGTAGCCTAGGGGTTCCTGGTTCGTATCCCGTGTACAGTTTTGGCTATTAAAGGTGTGCGGTGATGTGGGTTCCCTAGCTCAGGATTTTGTTAGATGGAATCTTTCTCAGGTGTGGTAAGACAAGTGATTCTCTACGAGTTCCAGATTATTATGGAACCTATATATCCATTTTGTTTGGCCTTTTCTGTCATTGCATTCCTGCTAAATCTTCTACTCTTAAGTTACGCTTTTCTCGACCGCGCCCATTATTACTTATAGTAGTCTTTTGGTGCAGTGATTTCGTCCGAATTAAATTAACACTATACCCGTCACAACCGAGGGTAGCCCGTTTGACTCCACCACGGACCCAAAAGTCACAACTTAGCTCCACGGATGTTCCATGCCAAATGCCATTAAGTGTCGCTTGACCAGAGAGAGAACGTTTATCTTGCTTTGTTATGTCACCTTCGGGCATTAAAACCTCACCCCTTCAGTTCAATGTTCCTTCCCTTAACGGTACTTTCCTACCTGGGTTGCTTGTGACAACTGCTTGTCGTCGCTTTCTTAGGCGTGTTTTATAATATCTCAATGCACATCTGTCCCCTCTTAGTATCATTTATATTATATTGGTTATAATTTATCTATCTCTCTTAGATAATTTTTAACCCCGTGACACGTTTACTGTCTCAAATTACATGACATATCGCACCTCATCTTGTGCGAAATGGTTTTTACTTTTTTATATATTAAATATTTCAATCCAAATCATAGTCATTTTTGAGAAAATCAAGATCTTCTAAAAATGTTACATGTAAAGTGTTATTGGGGTGCGAAAATTCTCTTGAAAATCTTTGTGTCATGTTCTTTGAAGATATCGCACTTAAGCACCAAGTTTGGTATTTAACTGACTTTTTGTTTTTGAGCTATACTGCCTAGACACACACACGTACATGTTAACAAAAATTCCCGTTTTATTTAAATGGTGTCAAAACATGGTATCGCATTTTTCGGTGGAATTCACAACTTCTCTGTCTAATATTGTACATAGATGCCGGTTGCTATGTGATTGAAATTCGTCTAGGAGCTGACAAGTTCCCATATGAGAAAAATGTATGTATTTTAAAACAAAGTAATATTAGGATATATTTCGTAAATGGTCCACTCAAAAAAAATGTCTGACATGAATTGTGTATTTTAACGAGATCTATATTTTCGTGTATTAACTTTTTGCCTATCTCTTACGGTCTATCCAGAATAAAGAGGCTTCAGAGACTATTCCCAGAAGATTCAAAACTAAATTTTATTTGTCTTGTAGATGTCTGTAGTGGTCGTCTCTTTAGCGCGGTGTTTACCAAGCGGGAGACCTGGGTTTGATCCCCAGTACCGGCGTGGGGATTTTTCCCCCGCTGGGAGACCTGGACCGGGGTGCACTCAGCCTCGTGAGGTCCCTGGGGGGCCAATTGAGGAGATACTTGATGGAGAAGTAGAGGCTCCAGGTCATGAGGACCGCATTAACCGGCCGGGGGGACTGAAGGCGCTGACCACGTCTCACCCTCCAATACTGCATCCCATCCATGACGTCTGTAGTGGACCGAGACGGGAGACGCAGCGGCCGGGCGGTAGGCCAAGGTTCCCCGTGAGCTGTCGTGCCATGGAGTTATTATAAATATCTGTAGCATATGCTATTTTAATCAAAATCTTTAGAACCATTTTTGAGAAATTCAAAATGTTCGACATTATTTCCATGTAAATGATAGTTTAGGGAGAAGGGGGTTTTCTCAAAATCTTCGTATGGCATTCTTGGAAAGTAATGAACTTAAATACCAAATTGGTATTTTACCGACTCTTCAAATTTTGAATCATCATGTTCATATACTTATGGACACACAGACTCACACAGTACCTTTTTCTAAAAATTGTATGTATTACACTCACATGATTTTCTCTAGGTGTTCTAAAAACAAACTTCTTACAAAAGATTATTCTTCTTTCTATATTATGCTACTCGAGATAAGCATTAACAAAATTTACTTATTACTTAATTCCTTATAAGCATAAAGACACTAGTCTGAAGCGATAGTCAAATGTTTTAAAAGCTGTCGTTATGCCATGGTCATTGTAATTATTCGCTTCTTTGCTTGGCCAGGAGTAGAACAAAAGAAGAACGGACACTTCCTGTCTGAGAAAAGTATAAGTACTTTACAATTGAAACCAATAACAACTTCCAGAACAGAAATGTATAGATATGAGATAAATTGTGTATTTAAACGAGATATTGTGTTTATTCTACGTTTTTGTCTATCTCTTACGGTTCACCAGTTACGTAAAATTCGGCAAATTTCATCCAGAATAAAGAGATCTTCAGAAAATATTCCCAAAAAAAAGTCAAGATATGCGTTTGTCATGTTAATATCTTTAATATACGGCATTTTAATCAAAATCGTTTGAGCCATTTTTGATAAAATAAAATGTTTCAAAAAATTTTCCATGTATAGGTTAGTTTAGTGTGGAAAGATATTCTTGAAATGTCACATTCTTGGAAGATGCGAAACTTAAGTCCCAAGTTTGGTATTTAACGATTTTTTTAGTTTTTGAGAAATGCTGTCCACAGACATACAGACCAACACACAAGCGGACCTTTTTCGAAGATGCTTTTTTCGGACTCTGTGGACCTCAGAACATATATTTCCGGTGAAATCTTGGTATCGAATTTTTGTGTGGAGTGCAATATCTTCTCTGTGTACCATGTACTATATAGAGAAAATAAAAAAATATCACGTGTCTAATCTTTATTGGACCAAGTGGTTTAGAAAATAAGTTATTTTTTAAATAGCTATTCAAGCCAGAATGTTGCTACATAGTAACATTATGCGTATATTAACTGGTATAAATATCAGTCAGATATATTACTGACTGTGGATTTTCCAAATTTCATAGATGCACCACCTTAAATAATTGGACCAGATTTTAAAAATAGTCGAACATGTAAACGAAATACAATAAATAATAATAATTGAATAATCAAGACAAACATGTCATTCTTTTTACTTTCTCTTCACGTATAGTGTATAGAAAAAGTATTCCACCCAAAAATTCGATACCAAAATTTCACCGGAAATACATGTTTTGTGTCACTCTTAATAAAAAAAAAAGTAGTTCTGGAAAAAAGGTCCGTATGTATGTATGTGTGTTTGTGTGTCTGTGGACATCATAGCTAAAACGAAAATTCTGTTAAATACCAAACTTGACAAGGATACAACACGAGGATTTTCAAGAAACTACCCTTTACATTGAACTTTTTTCTGGGAATAGCCTCTGAAGATTACTTTACTCTGGATACATTTTACGGAATTTTGCATAACTGCTAAACCGTAAGAGATGAACATACACAAAACACTTAGAGCACGTTAAAACACAACATTTATGTTATATACACTTTTTCTTGGGTTTGATCATTTTTGAGATATCCATTGTTATTGGTTTCAGCTTTAAAAGACTTATACTTTTCTCATCCGGGAATTTGTCAACTGCTGTTCATATAAACAAAGGAACTTCAGTCACATAGCAACCAGCTTTTGACTATTACTTTAACCTATGGTACTCCCTTATTTCACTTCTACTTACAAGGAAGCAAGTAATAAGTTTATTTCTCTCAATTAGTTAAAGTAAATAGAAGCATAAGCTTTCTAACAATACATTGTTAACCTGGTTAGTCATATCGGACGATGAATCAAATTGGTGAAATGATGCTCAAATGGTCATAGGGTCCATTTAGCTTAAAGTTACTAGTCAACGTCTTCTCAGCATAAGAGAAAACCCCGAAAAAAGCTTATTGTGTTAACTTACCCTAAGCGAGACTTGAGCTCGCGACCTGTTGAATGTGAGGCACTTGTCATGAAAATAGTGTAATACCTATATGGTAATATAGGGCATTTTAATAAAAAATAATTAATTTTTATTATAAGGCACTTTAATAGAACATATTTTGAGAAAATAAAAAAAAATTCTAAATACATTATTATTGTTGGATAGGTAGAATCAGACTAAAAAAGCCAATGCCATAGCCGGGATTTGAATCATGGATCTCTCGGTCTCTAGCCGGGTGCTCTGCCACTGAGCTACCATGGCATCATGCCGGCATAGCGCTGAATTTCTCAGCTGATTCGTAAACCACAAGTCGCCACTGAGAATGTCATCTCAAAATAATGTGAGATCACAAAGTTCTTAGGCTTCCACGGCCGGTATCAATACTAGCTGTAGTATAAGCCGGGATTGTGGGCCATGGTCTATTGTGCTCATCCTCCTTCCCAGACGTTTCGTCTGAGACTAGCTCTCAAGGAAGATGTCTGACGAAACTTCTGGGAAGAAGGAGGAGCCCACAAGTCGGGAATATACTACAGCTAAAATTTGTGATCACCTTGTGGTTTACCGGGAAACTTGCGAGTCAGTTGAGAAATTCAGTGCTGTGTCGGCATGCTGCCATAGTTGCTCAGTGGTAGAGAGACCGAGAGATCCGTGGTTCAAATCCCGGTTATGGAATTGAATTTTTCAGTCTGACTACCTATCCGGCTTATGTTCTACACACTGTTTCTGAGAAAAAAACAATTAAGTTATTATTATTGTTGCTGTTATTATTGCTATTATTATTTCAGTTGGTAAAGTAAAGATGTATGAAAGTCACGGGAACATTACACATATGTTTATGATCATAACTTATTTCTGAAACTATCAACATACTTAAAATGTTAATTGCAAATATTTGAAAAATTATTGCCCCCGACATGATTGATTATTGGTTTTACATTTAGAAATGTTATGTTGAAGATGTATTGAGATACAAGGGAAGTATACCCCTAGACACGTGTGTCTACACTTTTAACTTTCTTATCTAGTTCTAGGGAAAGTAGAATTTCTCTTTGGAGTATTCCGACACTGCAGAGTAGTCCCAAAGCAGCAAACATAACAGAATACATTTGGACCGAAAGGTCTTTGGTGTAACGAAATAACCCCCCAGTTTCTTTCATCTTTTCCTTATTTCTTTTATTGTTGATACTCTTACCTCTCTTTCGCTCTGCCTTTTGAGCCCAAAGAGCCAATTCTGTGGTTGCTATTGTGAAAGAGTTGGTGCCCAACAGACGTCAGCCTGTGGCCAGACAAATAATTCGGTATTCGTTAAATGTTAACAAGCTCTGAAGAGACTGCAGGTTGATTTTCCTTGAGGCTATGTACCTGTTCTCGTGTTCCGCGAGCCTTAATCTGGATTGTATATTTCCTTCTGGCAGGTAGAATATGATAACGGAGCAACAAACAAATTCGAGATCAATGGTGTTCTATTATTTGTACATTATCCATAATATTTCGGTTGCTGAAAGACTAAAATTTAAAATATACGTTTTTTTCTATCAGGTATTGGCTACATGCATAAAGTATTGCCTGTAATGGTACGGGGCTATTTACCAACAGCACGTATTTTACGTGTTGAGATAACCTTTGGTACGATAAAAGAGTTGCAGAATTTAACTGGGCAATTGGAAGCAAACAGTGGTCAGTGGTGGGTTAGCAAATAGTGCGGGCGACCTTCGTTGCCCACACTTTGCACATCAGCGAAGACGGTGAAGGAATCGAGCCCATCGGAAGCCAGTTTCCAGACTTATATTAGAGCCCGTGATGAACAGTGTAAACTGACAGTGGAAGATTATTCTGCGATCATGCAGCAGATCTCACAGGTTAGGTATAGTAAAATGAGGTCTATGTTGTTAACTGTTTTCCACATCCGTTACAGAGCCTTTATTTTTGAGAGCATAAATTCACTTCTTGAGTATCCGCCAAAAGCTGGTTTTGTAATTGGTGTAAACTGTTCTTATTTAGCATTAGAGACTAGATCCACTGTGAGGTTGAATCATAACATTAAGGCGTATATAAGCGAAAACCATGCATGCAGGCACGCAGTGTTTCACTGTATTATTATTATTATTATTATTATTATTATTATTATTGTTATATGCTTAGCAGAATAAATCGAAACGTAGAAACTTTGTAACGAAAAACATCAAAACATGACGGCAGGTAGAGTTTTGCTATATTATTGTACTATGATTAATAGCATACGCTTAGCACAATAAATCAAAACGTGAGGAAAAACATGCAAGCACGAGAACACAGTTTCACTCTATTATCATCATTAATATTATTACGCTTAGCAGAATAATACAAAACATGAAAATATCACAAAGAAAAAATCTGAACTGTTCCATTCACAAAACCTTCTCTAGTTGTTCCACAAACAGCATTTTCATATAAAATCTCTCTTATCTATGCCATACTAATATAGACAGATTTGGTCTTATTACTTGCTTCCTTGTAAGCAGAGGGGAAATAAAGGAATAAATTAGGCTAAACGATAATTATTTTTACTTTGTCTACACGTACTATGTATATAGTATATAGAGAAGATATTGTAATGCACCCAAAAATTCGATACAGAGATTTCACCGGAAATACATGTTTTGAGACCCCAGATCCAAAAAAAAAGCCTTTTTAGAAAAGTGTCCATGTGTGTGCGGGTGTGGTCTCTGCAGCATAGCTCAAAAACGAAAAGACCCTTAAAAACTAAAAATTCGTATTTAGGTTTCGTATCTTCCAATAATGCGATACGAAGATTTTAAAGAAAATCCCCCGACCCCCAACTACTCTTTACATAGAAACATTTTCGAACTTTTTTATTTTCTCAAAAATAAGTCTAACAATTTTGATTAAAATGTACTATATTAAAGATATTTACACGACAAGTAAAATGTATATCTTGAATTTTCAGAGAATAGCCTCTGAAGACCACTTTATTCTGGATGATTATTACGGAATTTTGATAACTACTAAACCGTAAGAGATGGCAAAATTGACCACACAAAAATGTAGAAGGCATTAAAAACACAATTTATGTTATACACATGTTTTTCGTACAGATGACCGTTTTTGAGATATTCCTTGTTATTGGTTTCAGCTTTTAAAAGTTGTGCTTTTCTCATACAGAAATTTGTCAACTCGTGTCCATACAAAGAAACTTCAGTCACATAGCAACCAGCTTTTGACTATCACTTTAAATCTATGGTACTCACTTATTTCGCTCCTTCTTACAAGGAAGCAATTAATTAGACTATTTCTACTAATTTTTTCTCGATTAGCATGAAGTAAATAGAAGCATAAGATTTTTAACAACAATTTGTTGCAGAGATGTAGAGAAAGTCATGTGAATGGAACACAGCAGATATTTTTAAAAGATGGTCGCTATGTGAAACAATTCCCATTTGAGAAAAGTAGTATTTTAAAGCTGAAACCAATAACAAGTAATATGTCAGAAACCGCTAGTTCTACAAAAAACATATATGACATAAATTTTGTGTCTTAACCATCTTTCTTATTAAGTAAGTTTTGTCTATCTATTACGATTTGTGGGTTACGCAAAATTCAGTAAATTTCATCCAGAACAAAGAGTCTTCAGAGGCTATTCCCAGAAAATTCAAGATATGCATATTGTTTGTGATGTTAATATCTTTAATATGTGATATTTTAACCAAAATCGTTACAGCCATTTTTGAGAAAATCAAACATTTGTGAAAGTGTTTCCATGTAAAGGGTAGACTGGGTGGGGGTATTTTCTGAAAGACTTCGTGCTGTATCCTTGGGAGATACTAAACTTAAAACCAATTTTGGTATTTAAAACAGACACACACAAACATTTATCTAAAGATGGTTTTTATGGTTTCGGGAGGTCCTAAAACATGTATTACTGGTGAAATCTCGGTATCAAATATTTGGGTGCAATATAATACCTTCTCTATACATTATGTACATAATACGTGTAGAGAAATAAAAACTCTTGTTTTATATCACATATACGGTACGTGCATAAAATGTGTCCAGTAATGGAACTGGGTTTTTTACCAGGTGGCCGAACAGCGCCATATTTCATGTGTGCAGATAAGAATTGCAGAATTCAATGGGGGAATTGAGAGCAAACACAGGTCAGTAGCGGGTTATCAAGTAGTACGAGCGACCTTCTTTTCATACCTCTTGCATTTGCGAAAACAGTGAAAGGAATGGAGCTCATCGAGAGGCAGTTTCTAGACTTGTACGTGAGTCTGTGATGAACACAATCTCATTGTAAGCAGACAGTGGAAAGCGCTTACAGAGCCCTTACTTTTGAGAGAGTCAATCACCTATCAGTGTCCATCAATCGTTATTTTGTTATTTGGGTAAGCAGTTCGTATTTAACATTAGGGACTAGATATATTGTAAGGTTAAATCATAACATTAGGCCTTTTAACAAAAAGTATTCATAAGGAACCTAGTGTATCTCTATATTCTTTTTATTATTAAATGATAATATTATTCTAATATTTATTATTAGAATAATATTATTGTGAGTATTATCATCATCATTAACAATATAGGCTTAGCACAATAAATAAAAACGTAAAAAATCGTAGCGAAAAATTACATGCACGAGAGTACATAATGTGTCACTCTATTATTATCATTATTATTACGCTTAGCAGAATATTTTAAAACATATGAACACCACGCAATGACAAAGGCACGCAGTGTGATACAGTATTATCATGTTTAATGTTATTATTTTTAGCAGAACAAATCAAAGTATGAAAACTTCGTAGCGAAAAGTGCGTTTTGATAGCACGTATTGTTTCGTAGATTTATTATCATTAATAACGGGTGTCTCAAGTCCGTCTCTGCAGTGAGGTGGATGCCCTAGCACTCGTGACCTTTCAGTTGGCAACGGATCCCGCTAATTATTATTGGGAATGAAGATGAGATGAACTGAAGTTGAGAATAACTATTTACCATTATCATAGAACAAATACTTTTCTCATCTCTGTAGGCAGAGCATGACACTCTTGCTCTTGTTTCGGACACGTAATCCTGTATACATAACTTGTGATGTTTACCTTTTGTTTTCAGTTTAGGCTTAGCGCTTTTCGGAGCATCATGTACGGATTTCACGGAATTTAGCAATTAAACATGTTACGCATCACGAGGGGGACATACCGAATGTGCAAAACCTTCAAGAAATTTACGTTTTATATGTTTGAAATCTTGTCACCATCAAAGAATACGTCATCAGCAAACGTTCTCCCTTCAATGGTTAACACTTTGACTTCGTTTCACAAACATACAATATTGACTTGAAGCACACAGTTCTCACAGATTTATTCAAGTAGGTTAAGAGATGCCAAACCTGCTCAAAGTAATGCTCTCCCTCCAAAGTTCCATTACCAACTTAACCACAGTTACAAACGTCCGAGCTCACTGCGGAGACTCTTTCCAGACACCCGATATTATTATCCAGTATAATTAGCAGAATAAATCTCAATTTGAAAACATCGTAACTAAAAATATCAAAACACGAGGGCATGTAGAGTTTCTCTGTATTATTATCATTAATATTATTACGCCTAGCAGAGCGAATAAAAACATGAAAACATCACAACGAAAAATATGCAAACACGAGAGCACGTAGTACAGCGAAATGTTATCGGCTTTCGTGTTTGCATGTATTTTTGTTATGGTGAGTTACTGTTTTGTTTTACCCTGCTAGTGGATAATGCATGATAATACTATTGATAATGATATAGAGGAATAGAAGTGCTGTCATTTTTCCATATTTTGGTTATGACGCTTTCATATTTTGGGTTTCCTTTGCTACGTATAGTAATAATAATAATACAGTAAAACGGCACGTGGTTTCAAGCATGGTTTTTGATACGCGATAGTTTGATTCAACCATACAATGGATCTAGTCTCTAAAGTTAAATAAGAATAGCATGCACAAACTACAAAACGAGCTATTAGTGGATACTGAAAGGTAAATCTATTCTCTCAAAAATAAAGGCTCTGTAACAGATATAGAAGACAACGTTTTCTATTGTCTGTTTATATTGATCTTATATATCATCACGGACTCTGGTACAAGTCTGGAAACTGCCTTTCGTTTACCGCCTTCAGTAGTATGTAAGAGGCGTGGAACGAAGGTCGATCGCGCTATTTTCTAACCCGCCACTAACCGGTATTTGCTTTAAATTGCCCTGTTGAGTTCTGCAACTCTTTTAAGCTTAACGTCATTTAACCTGGTTCGTCATATCGAACGATGAATGAAATTGGTGAAGTGATGCTCAAATGATCTCAGGGCCAATGGAGCTTAAAGTTACTTAACATTTTCTTCTGAGAATAAGAGAAAACTCCGAAAGCAAACCTTATCCAGATAACTTGCCCTAAACGAGATTCGAACACGTGAACTGTTGAGTGCGTTACCACCAGACATTCCAGGCGACTTTTTATAGGCGTTTATGTGCCGTAAAGCTACGTCAAGGGACCAATGGCTTTACTTCCCTTCCGAAGCAAGTTAGAATAAGGGGTTTTGTACGCCCGAAAAACTCAATTATCCTTCACGGGTTTGAAACTGCGATTTTGATAACCGGAGGCTACCGCGCTCATTACTCATATGCCTGGTGCTATGCCAGAGGCGGATAATGAACTTTTCCCGAAAGAAGAGGGAAAGCAGGAAATAAAGAAAGAAAAAACGGAATCAATAAAAATTGTACATTTTTACTTTTACTTAATGCATAATAGATGGGTGGAGTAGGCATTGCATTCCACCTAAATTTTCGATACCGAGATTTCACTGGAAATATACACTTTAGGGTCCCCTGAGTCAAAAAAAAAAGAAAGCATTTTTACAAAAAGTAGATGTGTATGCAATGTGTTTGTATGTCCATGTCTATGTAAACACGATAACTAAAAGAAATCTGATGTGTTCAATTCACATGACTTTCTCTACATCTCTGTAACAAATTATTGTTAAAAAGCTTATACTTCAGTTTAATTCATGCTAATCCAGAAATAGTCTAATTACCTGCTTGCTTGTAAGCAGAAGGGAAATAGGAAGTACCATAGGTTAAAGTGATAGTCAAAAGCTGGTTGCTATGTGACTGAAGTGCCTTTGTTTGTAAGGACAGGAGTTGACAGATTCCTGTTTGAGAAAAAGTTTAAGTTTTTTAAAACTGAAACCAAAAACAAGAAATATCCCAAAAAAACGATCAAAACCATGAAAAAAAATATATATAACATAAATTGTGTGTTATAACGTGCTCTACATTTTTTTGTGAAATAAGCTTTTGTCCATCTCTTACAGTTTAGCTGTTATGCAAATTTCCGTAAAATTTATCCAAAATAAAGTAGTCTTCAAGATATGTATTTTATTTGTCGTGTAAATGTCTTTAATATATGATATTTTAATCAAAATATTTTTTTTTATTATTGTTTCATTTGTATAGCCCCCTTTAACTTCAATGGTCATATCGGGGGCTTTGACTTGTTAAACAACTCGTATTACTGTAGGTTAGAACATTAGGTTAATCGTTATTATATTACTAATATACACGCACATTCACTCTCACATTCATATTTCCGGACTCTGGGGGATAGGGAATAATTCCGGTTAAAGAAAAATTCCCCGCCCCAGCCGGGTATTGAACCCGGTACCTCTGGGCAAGAAGTCAGCTCGCTGTCCACTGGACCACGGAGGCAGACTTATTTCCCTTCTTTACAAGGAAGCAAGCAATATTTTTAAGACCAATTCTGCTGAAGTTTATTAAACATGTAGAAGAATAAGCTTTTTAAGAATAATTTGTTACAGAGATGTAGACGAACTGGTCAGAATGGAACACTTCAGATTTTTGTAAGCACACTCGCTTCAAATTTGTTAAAAAGTAATCTATGCAAGATATTCGATATTATTAGTAGATCATTTCATTTGTAAACGATGTTTATATCTTCAAACTTGGACCTATGAGAGAGAAAACTGAGATATAGGTATGTAATTTTCGATCTCCCTTCACGAAATAATTCCACCTCGATCTGTAACACCAATGTGACCGTCTGCGACCGTCCGTCTGCGACCGTCCGTCTGCGCAGGGTTCCAGACTTTATACTGTAACAACACAACCGTTCAATGCTAAGGCTTCCCTCCAACTGGAGCTGTGGAGAAGGGGCTACGGAACAAGCCAGTACCTGCCGCATACCAATGCTGCCATCTGTTGAAGAGTTACGAAGCCGGAGCCATTACTTTTCATTCAACCATCGTACTTATTCTACCACGTACAAAATACGCATCAAAAATTGACTGAACTATATGTTTAAACGAGCCAATGTGTCTATGTTTCTGTGTGTACCTTTTGTGTGTCTATGGTGTGTTTCTGCGAAAACACATAAAAGTCTGTTAAATACCAAACTGGATGTTTAAGTTCAGTATGTTCCAAGGATGGGACATGAAAATTTTGAAGAAAATCTCCACAGCTCCAACTATGGAAAATTTTTCGAAAATTTTCATTTTCTCAAAAACGGCTCTATGGATTTTGATTAAAATGTCACACCTTAAGATATTTTCATGTCAAACGAAATGTATATCTGTGTATAGCCTCTGAAGACCTCTTCATTCTGTTTGACTTGTGTATGTAGAGCTGATAAATCGTAAGAGATAGGCAGAAGCTCCATAGAAACAACGTAGATCTCATTAAAACACACAATTTATATATATACACACACACACACACACACACACACACACACACACACACTGAGTCGTTGGTTTCAGTTTTCAACTGCCTAACCCCAATTGTTTCACATACCAACCAGCTTTTATAAGATCTGACTATCGTTTTACTTCCCATCTACTTACAAGAAAGCAAGTAATAAGACCAATTTGCCCGCCTGGGTAGTGTGGTGGTAGCGTGTCTGCCTCACATTCAACAGGTCGTGAGCTCGAATCTCGCTTAGGGCGAGTTACCCAGATAAGGCTTTTTTTCGGGGTTTTCCCTTATCCTGAGAAGACAAGCGTCTTAAGCTCCTAGACCCCGAGATCATTTGAGCATCATTTCACCAAATTCATTCATCGTCCGATATGACCAACCAGGTTAAAGGACGCTAAAATAAAGTCTGATGTGTTCCATTCACATGACTTTCTCTACTTCTTGGCAACAAATTGTAGTTAAAAAGCTTATGCTACTATTTACTTCATGCTAATTAGCAGAAATAGTCTTATTACTTGCTTCCTTGTAAGTAAAAGCAAAATGAGGGAGTTCTATAGGTTAAAATGATAGCCAAAAGCTGGTTGCTATGTAACAGAAGTTCCTTTGTTTGTACGGACAGGAGTTAAGAAATTCCTGTATGAGAAAAGTAGGTTTTTCAAAGCTAAAACGAAAAACTAGGAAAATCTCTAAAATGATCAAATCCACGAAAAAAAAAAAAAAAAGAAACGTATATGACATAAACTGTGTTTTTTATCGTGAGTTACATTTTCTGTGCAGTAAGTTTTTCCCCATCTCTCACCGTTTAGCAGTTATGCACAATTTCGTCAACTTCATCCAGAAAAAAGTAGTCTTCAGGGGCTATTCCCAGAAGATTCAAGATATGCATTCTATTTGTCAGGTAAATATCTTTAATATACGATATTTTAATCAAAATCGTTAGAGCCATTTTTAAGAAAATCAAAATTTTCAATTTTTTTTCCATGTAAAGGGTAGTTTGGGGTGGGGGGATTTTCTTGAAAATCTATGTGTTGCATCCTTGGAAGATATCAAACTTAAATACCAAGTTTGGGCTTTAACGGTCTTTTCGTTTTTGAGTTATGCTGCTCACAGGCACACACACACATGGACATTTTTCTAAAAATGTTTTTTTTTGTATTCAGGGAGTCTCAAAACATCTATTTCCGGTAAAATCTCGGTATGGAATTTTTGGGTGCAATGCAATACCTTCTCTATACACTATGTATACAGTTCGTATAGAGAAAGTAAAAATAAATAAATAAAAAATAAAGAAGACCAATTCTGCTAATGTTTATCCAGATTAGCATGAAGTAGACAAAATAATAATATTTAGTAAGAAGAGTTTGTGTTTGGAGCAGCTACAGAAAGTTATTTCCTGCAAATAATGGCGCAGAAGGTTTAGGTAGCTTGGGACATAAAGAATCAAAGATCCAGGCAATAATGCCCGCTCGCATTGTTGTGTTAGTTTACAGCTTCCTGAACGAGTAGTGCGGGAGGCAAATGTTTGACAACCGTCGCATTGAGGCAACAGAAGCTACATATTCTGTATGTTTTTCTCTCTTTCTGCTTCTACGGCCATTACCGCGGAGTTGTCAGTTACCCGCATATAAAAATATCGTTTGCCTGGATGGGCACATGTAATCCGAACGTTCGTTTCCTATATCTGCTGCACCCCATTCCCAACCAATCCGCTCCTCGCCAACACGTAATGGGGAAAAGGCTCTGAAAAATAAAAACTTCAGCTAAAAAGCGTTTGCAACTCTTTTTTTGCCCTTTTTGTTTGAATCGAGGGCTTTACACGTTCAGCTGAAATAGAATTTGCAACCACGAAAGTACCTTCGCTTTATGGTAAACTGATTATGAAAAATGTCTGGTGAGAAGCAGGAATTGTTGTGTTTTTGGCTTTTATTTTGGTTTTTGTTTTCTTTTTCGTCATTTAGATTAGGTTTCTATGACAATGGCTATCAACATCACATACGCTAATAAACAGAGCCTGGAAATATTCGGTTGCGTTCCATTCAATTATTCCAATAAGTGATTCATGTTTTGTTTCACCAGCACTCGGTATTTCAGGATGCTTCTAAATAGATACGTAGGCTTCAAAGCCTACTTGGAGTAGGTATATACGTTTTGTTTACTTTCTCTACACTTAATATGCACATAGTGTACAGGGAAGGTATTGTAATGCACCACTGAAAAAATCATTACCGAGATTTCACCGGAAATACATGTTTTGGGTCTTGCTGAATCCAAAAACAAAAACAGCATTTTTGGAAAAAGGTCCGGGTGTGTTTCTGGACAGCATACCTCAAAATCTAAAGTTCCGTTAAATACCAAACTTGGTATTTAAGTTTCAGTATCTTCCAAGGATGCAACACGAAGATTTTTAACAAAATCGACCCACCCCCAATTACCCTTTAACTGCAAAAATTTTTGAAAATTTTGACTGTCTCAAAAATGGCTCTAACGATTTTGATTAAAATATCGTATATTAAAGATATTTACTTGACAAATAAAATGTATATCTTGAATTTTCTGGGAATAGCCTCTGGAGACCACCTTATTCTGGATGAGTTTTACAGAATTTTCTATAACTGACAAACCGTAAGAGATAAGAGATAAACTTATTTAACAGAAAATGTAGAGTTCTGTAGAAAACACAATTTGTATCATATACATTTTTTTCGTGAAATGGATATATTTTTTAAGATATTCCTTGTTATTGGTTTCAGCTTTAAGAAACATACTTTCTCATACGGGAATTCGTCAACTCCTGTCCATACAAACAAAGGAACTTGAGTGACATGGCAATCAGCTTTTGATTATCACTTTAACCTATGGTACCCCCTTGTTTCGCTTCAACTTATAAGGAAGCAAGTAATAAGACTATTTCTGCTAATTTTTTCTGGATTAGCATGAAGTAAATAGAAGCATGACCTTTTTAACAATAATTTGTTGCAGAGATGTATTGAAAGTCATGTGAATGGAACACATCTCTTTTTTAAAGTTTTAACGATCCTTTAAAATAGTTTATCCTATTCTATAGACTTATTCTATACTTTTCATGTATACTAATAACACAAAAATGAGTTTTGATAAAATAAGTACTTTATTTCATTGTAAATTATTTTAGCTCATTTGGAGCTTCCCATTCTTTAAGTAACGAAAATTTCTTGACATATAAGTCCTCCGACTTGCTTGGTAACAAAGTACTGCATTTTAGCACGATCTAAAACTATTTCTGGAATATCAATTTTCATTAATTTATTGGTTTATTTGGTGCAGTTTAAACAACCAGAATTGAAACGGGGTTACGCAGTAACGAACAAAATCTACTTCACGACTAAAATTAAATTTCTCGTAATGACGACTCTAATAATATTTATATTAGCAAATATAGGAATATCTCAATTAATATTACGATAGGATAAAACGTTGTATATTAATCATGGCTTATTAGACTATTATTTGCTCATGAGAAATTAGAATTCTCGCACTTATGCGCACGCGTACTATACATCCCACTCACAAATAATAGTCTATTTAAGTCATTTTATTATTTATACTATCTTTTTACTTTCTCTACACTTACTATGTACATAGTGTATAGAGAAGGTATTGCACTCCATCCAAAAATTCGATACCGAGATTTCACCGGAAATATATGTTTTAGGGTCACCAATATCCAAAAAAAAAAGCATTTTCACAATAGGTCGTGTGTATGAGTGTGTTTGTGTGTCCGTGAACATAACTCAAAAACGAAAAGTCGGTAAAATACCAAACTTGGTATTTAAGTTTAGTATCTTCCAGGGATGTGACACGAAGATTTTGAGAAAAATCCCCCCACCCCAAACTACCCTTTACATGGATTTTTTTCGAAAATGTCTATTTTTCTTAAAATTGGCTCTAACGATTTTGATTAAAATATCGTATATTAAAGACATTTACCTGACAAATACAATGTATATCTTGAATTTTCTGGAAATAGCCTCTGAAGACTACTTTATTCTAGACGAATTTTGTATTAACTGCTAAACCGTAAGAAATGGACAAAAACTTACCACACAAAAAATGTAGAGCACATTAAAACACACAATGAATGTTATATACTTTTTTTTCGAGGAGTTGATCGTTTTTTAGATATTCCTTGTTTTTGGTTTCAGCGTTGACAAATTTATACTTTTCTCATACAGAAATTTGTCAACTCCTGTCCATACGAACGGTCGTCTCCTTAGCGCGGTGGTAGCGCAGCTGCCTACCAAGCGGGATACCTGGGTTCGATCCCCAGTACCGGCGTGGGGATTTTTCCCCCGCTGGGAGACCTGGACCGGTGTGCACTCAGCCTCGTGAGGTCCCTGGGGGGCCAATTGAGGAGCTACTTGATGGAGAAGTAGCGGCTCCAGGTCGTGAGGACCGCATTAACCGGCCGGGAGGGGCTCGAGGCGCTGACCACATCTCACCCTCCAATACTGCACCCCATCCATGACGTCTGTAGTGGACCGAGTTGGGGGACGCAGCGGCCGGGCGGCAGGCCAAGGTTCCCCGTGAGCTCTCGTGCCATGGAGTTATGTTATGTCCATACGAACAAAGGAACTTCAGTCACATAGCAACCAGCTTTTGACTTCACTTTAACCTATCGTACTCCCTTATTTTGCTTCTACTTACAAGGACGTAAGTAATAAGACTATTTCTGCTAATTTTTTTCTCGATTGGCATGAAGTAAATGGAAGAAGCAGCTTATTAACAATAATTTGTTATACAGAAGTAAAGAAAGTCATGTGAATGGAACGCATCAGGTTTTTTTAATTGGTCATTATTTCATTTTTCGATCTGGAGACAGTGGAGATTTGAATTGAAATCCAAAGTTTGTCGCTTGTTTCCTCATTTATTGACTTTTTGCACTTTTTTTTTAGTTTAAAGAAATACAGATCTTAAATTGGTGAATAGTAAACCCCAAAATATTATGTCCAGTTTCTCTAACTCTTCTGCAAACAAACTATCCTTACAAAAGTTTATCCTTCATCTGTATAATGGCAATCGAAATAATGATTAACATATTTTTTTCTTTAGCTTAACGTCCTTTAATCTGGTGGTCATATCGGACGATGAATAAACTTGTTGAAATGATCTCGGGATCCATAGAGCTTAAAGTTACTTGACATTCGTGTTCTCAGGAACAGAGGAAACCCCGAAGAAAGCTTATCTGGGTAACTCGCCTTAAGCGAGATTAGAACTCGCGACCTGTTGAATACCACTACTCTTATTACTTACTTCCTTCTAAGCAGAAGAGACATAACGGAATGGCCTTTACTAAAGCGATAGTCAAAACTTTTAAAGGCAGGTCGCTATGTGAAGTAGTTGAAATTGGGTTCTCTTAGCAAGGTCAATAGTAAAATTAAAGAGAGATGAAAGGAAAGATAGTTTAACGTTTGAGAAAATATTAAGTAGGCTAACACTGAGGACAATAATAAGTAATATCTCGGTAACGGTTAAATGTAAATAAAAAAAAAAAAAAAAAAAAAAAAAAAAAAAATGACACAAACTAAGTGTGCCTATCAATGAAAACTATATTTTTCGGGTAGTACGTTTTTGTCTGTCACTTACGGTTTTCCAGTTATATAAGACTCATCCAGAATGAAGGGGGTCTTCAGAGGCTATTCCCAGAAAATCCAAAATATACATTTCGTTTGTCATAAGGCATTTTTAATCAAAATCGTCAGAGCCATTTTTGAGAAAAACAAAGCTTTCGAAAGATTGTCCATATAAGGGTAGTTAGGGGTGGGGAGATTTTCTTTAAAGTCTTCTTGTTGCATCCTTGGAAGATACTTAACTTAAATACAAAGTTTTGTATTTAACAGACGTTTCACTTTTGAGCTATACTGTCCACAGACACACACACACACACACACACAAAGACATTTTCCCAAAAATGCTTTTTTTTTGGATTCAGGGGGACCCAAAACGTGTATTTCCGGTGAAATCTCGGTATAGAATTTTTTGGTGCATTACTATACCTTCTCTATACACTTTGTACATAGTACGTGAAGAGAAAGTAAAAAATGTGTATGACAGAAACTAAGTGTATCAATGAGAACTACATTTTTCGGGTACTGCGTTTTTGTCTATCTGTTACGGTTTGCCAGTTATGCAAGAGTCATCCAGAATGAGGACGTCTTCAGAGGCTATTCCCAGAAAATCCAAGATATACATTTCGTTTGTCACAAAATATCTTAAGCATAAGGTAGATTTAATTAAAATCGTTAGAGCTATTTTTGAGAAAAACAACATTTTCGAAACATTTTCCATATAAGGGTAATTTGGGATGGGTAGATTTTCTTTAAAATCTTCGTGTCGCATATTTGAAAGGAAGTAAACTCAAATACCAAGTTTGGTACCTAACGGTCTTTTAGTTTTTGAGCTATGCTGTCCACAGACACTCACACCACACACGGACCTTTTTCTAAAAATGCATTTTTGGATTCAGGGGTTTCAAAAAATATATTTTCGGTGAAATCAGGATATTTGTGTGTGGAATACAATACTTTCTCTAGCTACTACGTATAGACTATATACATACTGGCTAGAGAAGGTAAAAATCAAAGAGAGAAATCAGGAAAAAACACACACACACACACACACACACACACAGAATGGAGCAGGCAACAATATGATGTATAACGTAAGCGGTACTGAAACCTGTGTACATCAGAATAAGTAAAATAATTTAAGTAACAGCACATTATTTGATAACTAATTTTATAAGTAAATGTAACCTAAGTGTAATACAAGCTGTGAAATACAGGTCCTGATTTCGAATCTCACATAGGGTGAACTACCCCGATAACGCTTATTCAAGGTTTTCCCATTTGCTGAGAAGATGAATGTCGAGTAACTTTAAGCTCCATGGACCTCGAGATAATTTGAGCATCATTTCACTTATTTAAAAAAAAATGATGTGTTCCATTGACATGACTTTCTCTACATCTCTGCAACAAACTATTGTTAAAAAGCTAATGTTTCTTTTACTTCATGTAAATCGAGAAAACGTTAGCAGAAATGGTATTATTACTGGCTTCCGTGCAAGTAGAAGGGAAATAAGGGAGTAGTATGGGTTAAAGTGATAGTCAAAAGCTGGTTGCTATATGACTGAAGTTCCTTTGATTGTATGGCTAGGACTTGGCAAATTCCCGTATGAGAAAAGTATAAGTTTTTTACTTTATCTACACGTACTATGTACATAGTGTACAGAGAAGGTATTGTAATGCACCCAAAAATCGATACCGAGATTTCACTGGAAATACATGTTTTGAGAACCCTTGATTAAAAAACTTTTTAGAAAAATGTGTGTCTGTGGGCAGCATAGCTCAAAAACGAAAATTCCGTTAAAAACGAAACTTGGTATTTAGGTTTGGTATCTTCCCAGGGTACAACACGAAGATTTTCAAGAGTATCCCCCCAACCTCCAACTACCGTTTACATGGAA
This sequence comes from Hymenopus coronatus, assembly GCA_030762935.1. Lineage (NCBI taxonomy): Eukaryota > Metazoa > Arthropoda > Insecta > Mantodea > Hymenopodidae > Hymenopus > Hymenopus coronatus. The sequence goes on along the minus strand of CM060899.1, from coordinate 27,358,677 downwards.
CGTTTTTCGCATATTTTGATTTTCTCAAAAATAGCTCTAACGCTTTTTATTAAAGCATCATATATTTAAGATATTTACCTGACACGTAAAATGTATATCTTGTATTTTCTGGGTATAGCCTCTGAAGACTTACTTTACTCTGGATGAATTTTACGGAATTTACTAAACCATAACAGATGGACAGAAACTTACACAAAAACTATAGAGCACAGTAAAACACACAATTTATGCCATATACATTTTTTTCGTGGAGTTAATAGTTTTTGAGATATCCCTTGTTTTTGGTTTCAGCTTTGAAAAAACTTATACTTTTCTCATGCAGTAATTTATCAACTCCCGTCCAAATAAACAAAGAAACTTCAGTCACATATCAACCATCTTTTGTTTATCACTTTGACCTATGCTACTCCCTTATTTCGCTTCTGCTTACAAGGAAGCAAGTAACAAGACTATATTTGCTAATTTTTTTCTCAATTAACATGAAGTAAATAAAAGCATAGGTTTTTTTTAACAATAATTTCTTACAGAGATGTAGATGTTCCATGTGAATGAAACATATAAGATTTTTTGTAAAAATCCCTAAATATATATTTTATTCTGGGTCAATAGTAAAACTCATTTATGAGTCACACTAATAAACAAATGAACTAGTGTCAGCAAACAACAATTTTGAGAATTTAAACCCATATCGCCATACTGGCCTCTTTAACTCAGCACTTATGTAAGTGCATATTCCAACGATGCCATATGGTAATGGTACAACCCTTGGACCCTTTGTTTACCAGGGTGGCGCAAAGGCATGGTCGCTCATGCTTCCATTGCAAAGTGCGAGTATAATCCTATGCTCTTCGAACTTTGTCTTTGAAGTGCATCATTGTTGTTGAGGAAGGTTTGTGTTTCGCTCTTGTCTGTGACGATGTAGAGGTTATTGAGAACCGTAATTACTATCTATTGTCCGACAGGATTTTGCAATAATCCTTGGTACAGAAACTAAAGGAGCAGTACAGATACCTCTCCAATAAAGCTCTATTACTGAGCTTAAACAAAATTGTGCATCGACCGTGTATTATTGTTGTATTACACACTTCTAACTTTCACAAATTCGGGACGGTTGGCTCCATAGCTCAGTCCGTAGAGCACCTGCCTACTATGCGGGGGGTCGCGAGTGCGATCACCGGTTTTTTTTTTTTTCAAGCCAAGAATATTCCTTATCCTGCCCAGAGTTGAAAAAATGGATAAATATGTGTGTGATCTAAAGAAATAAACTGTGATGTGTTATATTTATATGACATTCTCTTCATGTGCCAATCAGTAAATATCAGTATAAATTACTTTATTTCTCGCTTCTTTGTATGTAGAAGGGAAATAACAAAATATATACCAGGTTAAAGCGATAGTTAAAAACTCGTCGTTATCTGAAACAATTAAATTTCTATTCTCTTTGGCATTCCTAGGAGTAAAACAAAAAATATATGAAACAAAAGTTTGCTTACGGCTTGAAAAAGGCTTAAGTAGTTTAAATTTGAAATCATATCCAGGGTATCTCAGAAGCGGTTAACGCAACGAAAAAAAAAATAAAAATACGAGAGAAATTGTGCGGATTAATGGGATCTATATGTTTTGTACAGTAGGATTTTGAGTATTTCTTACGGCTTATGGTTATACATCCACAATGAAAAGGAAACTATACCATAAACATTTTTGAAAAAATAAAACTTTTAAAAATGCTTCCATGTAAAGGGTACATTGAGGTTGGGGGATTTTCTTGAAAACGTTCGCATTACAACCTTAGAACATACCAACCATAAATACAAAGTTTGGTGTTTAATTTAATTTTCGTTAATGAGGTATGGTGTCTAACGAAACAGACACACACACACTCACTCACACGCACAGACGTTTTTTCTAAAAGGGGACCTCAAAACTTATTTCCGGTGAAACCTCTGCATTGAATTCTTGGGTGGAATACATTGGCGGCAACGTTTTTTGAAGCGGGTATTGCAAAGCTTGTGCATAGGTATGATAAATGTCTTAATCTTTTCGGTGATAAGTGTACAAAACTTTTAATAGTAAAATAATTGGTTCCAATGAACTTGTCTTTTATTTATAGCCTATCGGAGGTTGAAGAAAAAAAACTGCCCTCGTATTTAGTTATGCCAAATTGTTTGTTACTTTCCAGATTTCCCTTGTAGATAATATTTTGTACAGAATAGGCAGGGAAGGTCATGTGAATTGGACGCATTAGATTTTTAAGATCAACTTATATACATATCCTACTCATTATATAAGTTGGTATATATTTCGGCTGTTCAACGAAACGACAAGTATACTCATGAGCAAATAGTCACTAACACAACGATAAGATGGGAACTGTGACGTAATTACCAGCATTTCGTCCTCTGTAGGTTACTGCAACAGGCTTTTTATTCTGGTACAATCTGGTTAACCACCTTTCGCAGTCGTAATGCATAAAGATTTGAGCCCTTCTTCGCTTTTATTCTAAAACCATGCCAAAGAATTCCCGCGATGCACACAAACTTTCATTTTTACTTTCTCTACATTTACTATGTACGTAGTGTATGGAGAAGGTTTTTAATTGCACACAAAGATTCGATACCGAGATTTCACCGGAAATACATGTTTTGAAGCCCCTGAAACTAAAAGTATTTTTAGAAAAACATCCTTTGTGTGTGTGTGTGTGTGTGTGTGTGTGGGCAGCATAGCTCAAAAACCAAAAGTCAGTTAAACTTCAAATTTGGTATTTAAGACCAGTATCTTCCAAGGATGCTACAAGAAGATTTTCAAGAAAATCTCCCGACATCCAATTATACTTTACATGGAAAAAGTTTCTTAAATTTTGATTTTCGCAAAAACGGCTCTAACGCTTTTGATTAAAATTTCGTATATTAAACACATTTACTTGACAAATAAAATTTGTATCTTGAATTTTCTGGGAATAGCCGCTGAAGACATCTTTATTCTGGATGAATTTTGCGAAATTGTGCACAACAGCTAAACCGTAAGAAATAGACAAAATCTTACATAGCAAAAGTTGTAGAGCTCGTTAAAACACACTATTTATGTTATGTACATTATTATCGTGGAGTTGACCGTTTTATAAATATTTCTTCTCATTGGTTTTAGCCATAAAACATTTAATACTTTGTCAACTCCTGACCATACAAACAAAGGAAATTCAATGGCATATCAACCAGCTTATAAAACATTTGACTATCGCTCTAGTCCATAGAATCCCCCTATTTCCCTTCTACTTACAAGGAAGCAAGCAATAAGGCTATTTCTGCTAACGTGTTCTCGGTTATCATAAAGAAAATAGAAGCATACGGTTTTTAACAATAATTTATTGCAGATATATAGAGAAAGTTGTGTGAATGGAATACATCAGATTTGTTTGTTTGTTGTGGCCTGCTTTGCATTTTTCTAGTTTACGTATTTTCCAATCGTAGCGCTTCCGTCATATTTATGCAACTTATCCAGAGGGTTGCTATCCAGAAGAAGCTATGTAAATACTATAAAACGAGAGCGTTACTTATCGGCCAGATAACGTTATTTAGAGTGTAACTGTAGGCAATCTTATCTAAAAGTTGCAGAACTGGATAAAGGTAACTGAGTATAAAGGACAGACTGATGATGTAATATGTACGAGAAAATATGGCAAGTGTGACAGCAGATGGAAGTCGTACACAAATTTGGCTCCGTGTTTGTATCCTAGAATCCAGGAAGGAAGCTATTGCTGCGTTCAACAGGTAGTAGATGTGGAGTTTGTGATGCGCTTCTCATGGTTAGATTAAACCCTCTACTTCTGCAATTTACTAACGGTAAAGGCAGACTTGATAATGTACATCATCATCATCATAAATTAGATAACTGATTTGTTGAATTTCCGTAATATAGTTGCTAGCTCCATTATCCTCCCTTATTATAATGCGATAGTGCTGTAGTTGGTGTCGAATTGTAGACGTATTTATTTATTAACTGATCGTATTTCCACGTCTGTGGCCCACGCGAGGAATGAGCACTGTTGTGTTCCATTCACATGTCTTTCTCTTCATCGCTGCAACAAACTATTGTAATAAAGCTTATTCTTCCATTTCTTTCATGCTAATTGAGAAAAAAATTAGCAGAAATAGTCTATTTACCTGTTTCCATGTAATTAGAAGGCAAATAAGGGATTACATTAGGCAAAAATGATAGCCAACTCTTTTAAATGCTGATTGACATATGATTGAAGTGCCTTAGTTGTATGGACAGGAGTTGAAAAGTATAAATATTTTAAAGCGAAAAATATGAACAAGGAATGTCGCAATAACGGCCAACTTTACCAAAAATGTTAATAACATAAATTGTGTGTTTTGACGAGCTCTTCAAGTTTTGTACAGTAGGTTTTTGTCTATCTCTTACGGTTTACCAGTTATGCAAAATTCCATAAATTCATCCAGAATAAAGTAGTCTTCAGAGGATTTCCAGAAAGTTCAAGGTTTACACCTTATTTGTCAGGTAATATAAGATGTTTTAATCAAAATCGTTACAGCCATTTTTGAGAAAATCAAAATTTTCGAAATACATAAATACCAAGTTTGTTATTTTACCCACTATTAGTTTTAGAGTTATCGTGTTCACATACACATGGATCTTTTTCTGAAAATGCTTTTTTTTATTCAGGGGATCCCAAAACATATATTTCCGATGAAATCTCGATATCGAATTTTTGGGTAGAGTGCAATGCCTTCTCTATTCACTATGTACATAGTACGTGCATAGAAAGTAAAAATGATATTTTGCAATAAGAGTTTGCAGAGGAGTTAGAGAAAGTTGTATGCATGGAACACAACCGATTTTTATATTTAATGTGAGAAAGGTGTTCCCATAACTTGAAGAATTACAGCATAGAGCATTTCAAAGCCCTGAAGCTCTGATGAGACGTTAGCTAAACACAGTAGATACACTCCTCATTCCATTCAGGAGAAGTTCATTTCAGAAGCAATCAGACTCAAAAGAAAACCAGATGTGGAACAACAAACAGGATGAATGGCAGTTGTGCTGGGTGTAGCAGCTGGAATGTGATTGGTTACCCGATCTAAAGGTGACGGGGGGGGGCAGCGTATATACTTAGTGCACGTACCATAGCCTCCATCAACTACAGGTTTTCATATACATTTCCATGGGAACAACAGCTTAAGGTCCCATTAGAAACATTTAGGTTGACGAAAATTAGCCAAAATTTATTTTAAAATCCATTGTTTTCTCTACACGGCTATGTACATAGTATATACAGAAGTATTCCATTCCACCCAAAAATTCGATGTGGAGAGTTCACCGGGAATAAAACCTTTGAGGTCTCCTGAATTACTTTTTATACACGTACTATGCACAGAGAACATAGAGAAGGCACTGCCTTCCACCCAAAATTCTAAACCGAGATTTCACCGGAAATATACATTTTATTGTTCTCTGTATCCAAAAAGGGTATTTTTAAATAAACGTCCGTGTGTGTCTGTGAACACGATAACTCAAAAATGAAAAGTCGTAAAACACTAAACTTGATATTTAAGTAAAGCATCTTTCAGGGATACGACACGAAGATTTTGAAAAAAAATCCCCCACCTTACTATCCATTACATGAAAAAAAAAAAATTCGTAAAGGTTGATTTTCTCAAAAATGGCTCTTAACGATTTTGATTAAAATACTGTATATTAAAGATACTTGCATAGCGAATAAAATATATAACTTGAATTTTCTGGGAATAACTTCTGAAGACCTCTTTATTCCGGAAATTTTTTTCTGAATGTTGTGTAACTGGTAAACTGTAAGATATAGACGAAACCTACTTAACAGGAAGTGTAGGGGAAGGGGGTCAGGATCGGGTATCTAACAAATTATAATTGATCATAATATATAATATTTTAAGAAATGCACTTTTTTTAAATGATTGTATCATGGATTGTGAACATTTTAAAAAATGTGCTTTGTTGCCATCTTTTATCACATACGTAATATAAATTAAAAAGTTTTTGTCTGCAAAATACGGTTTTGCCCCTAGGGTAGGGGCAGAACAGTTAAAACGGTGGGGCACAACCGGGTACTACAGTTTTTCTGTGCTTAACAGTCATTACATTCAAAATATTTCAATGCCTTTTGGGGCCAACCTGTGCATATTTCATGGGCCCTTCTGTTGCACTTCACACACTGACTCCAGTCGTCATTTCGTTTTGCTTTAAGAGCACTGGCTATCGCTAGAATTTTCGTCGCTCTATTTGGCTTTCTTTGCTCTTGTTGTTTTACCAAACTTAGACTGAAGCGACTGCTGCAAATTGCTGGCGACTTGTGATTTTGTTTTTTTTTTAAGCTAAACTTTATATGGTGACTCAGTAAGGACATCTGTTTTCCCGCGACGTCTTCCTGAGGATGTGGGAAGTCTTTTAACACAGGGAACTGGCAACACATCTTTTGGTGAAACTGCAAACGTTTGTGGTTCAGCCGATATTATTTTGTGCAAGTCTCTAGAGTATGTCTGGGTGGAAGGCGATGCGACATTTTTCTGAAGAACATTCTAGAACTAGAATGATCCAATTTGTGTGTCTGCAAGACTGGGTATGTAGTGCAGACCCCTCAGATGTTGATGCTGATGGCTGAGGAGTGTGTTGTTCTGTGGCTTCAGCTGGCATGAAGTCAGCATCACTAAACTTGTTAGGGCACAGGATTGGTGGGACCAGGTTATGCCCCCGCTTCTGCCCCCATACGCCATTTGTTCTTCTTAAGGCATACCACAATAGCGACTTGCTTCCCGAATTGTAACGACATTGAAAACAACACTTAAATCTTTGCAATTTAATGTAGTAAAAGTAAAACATGTTGCTGTAGATGCTTGCCTCTTAAACTCAAGACTTCAAATTTTAGTTAAATTACTTCAAAACGCGAAAATGTCTAATCATAAAGATTACAGACAATTTAATGCGACTATATTCTTCGAACTCCTGCTTCTGTCTGCTGCCGATATGAGAATGCAGTTTAGTCAAGAAGTGGTAGATGGTAGCACTTTCCAGTTTAAGAAACCCATCTACCCGGTTGTGCCTCACTACCCGATACTGCGATCCCTTCCCCAATAGCTCGTTAAAACACAATTTATGTTATATAAATGTTTATTCGTGGAGTTGATCATTTTTAGAAACTCTTGTTATTGCTTTGAGCTTTAAAACATTTATGCCTTTTTCAATTCCTATTCACACAAAGCAACTTCAATCACATCAGCCTTATTCTCATATTTCCGTCTTTCTTACATAGCAGCAAGTAATAAAACAATTTCTGCTAATTTTTTCTCGATGAGGATTAAGTAAATAGATGAAAAAGCTTTTTTGCAACAATTTTCTATACATATGTAGAGAAAGTCATGTGAATGCATCAAATCAGATTTTTTAAAAACGCGCCCGTGGTGTGTCCATGTGTCTGTCTGTCTGTGAACACAATAACTCAAAAACAAAAAGTAAGTTAAATACCAAATTTGATATTTAAGTTCAGCAGCTTCCAAGGATGAAGATTTTTAAGAAAATCCACCCACCCCATACTACCCTTTAGTAGGAGATTTTTTGTTCTATTTTACTAAAAGTGGCTCTAACCATTTTAATTAATATACCGTATTTTACAGGTAATAATGACACATGGCATGTATATGTTGAATTTTATGAAAATAACCTGTTCGTTTCATATTAAAAATACTAAGCTTTTGTCATACCGAAAATTTTCATATCTCTTCTGTTTTACTCGAGGTTATGGAAAGAGAATTGCATTTTAATGCCAATTACATAGCGTCAGCTTTTTTGAGATTTGACTATCGCGTTAGCCTAGTGTATTCCCTTATTTCCTTTTTACTTTTTCTACACGTACTATGCACATAATAGGTAGAGAAGGTATTGTATTCCACCCAAAAATTCGAGGTCAAGATTTCACCGGAACTAAATATTTTAAATCCACCTGAATCCAAAAAGTAATTTTTAGAAAAAGGTCTGTGTGCGTATATCTGTGTGTCTGTGGACAGCGTAACCCAAAAAGAAAGTGAACAACGCACTGACTATTCTGGTTCAGTATCTTCTAAGAATGCGAAACGAATATTCTCAGAAAAAATCCCCCTATCCCAAATACTCTTTACATGGAACATTTTTTGAAAATTATTATTTTCTCAAAAATTACTCTAAACATTAGAATGGAAATACCATAGGTTTTAGATATTTTCATGACAGAACAAGGTGTGTATCTTGAACTTTATGGAAATAGCCTCAAAAGACCATTTCATTCTGGAAGACTTTTGTATAACTCGTAAAGTGTAAGATATAAACACATAAACACAGTACCCCCCAAAATTAGATTCTCTTAAAATACGTGTCATATATATGATTATCATAGTTATTATTATTGTTATTATTTTGAGTTAACTGTTTCAGAGACATTCCTTGTTATTGGTTTCAATTTTAAACTACTTAAAACCCTTCTCAAATGGGAAGTCACCACTCGTTTCACCTATCTTTTGTTTTTCTCCTTGCCATGCAAAGAGAAACGAATTTCAAATGTTTCACATAGGCACGCACTTCTAAAACATTTGACTATCGCCTAGCATAGTGCGTATGCTTATTTTCCTTCCACTTCAATGGAGTAAGTAAGATTATTTCGCTAATGTTTATCTGATTAGCGTAATATAGATAAAAGAATAATTTTTGATAGAATAGTTTGGATGCAGAGCAGGCTGAAAAATCGTGACTGGATCACATCGGACTTTTACTTTCTCAAGCACTTATATGTGCTACGTTCATGGTAGATAGAGAAGGTATTGTATTCCATCCAAAATTAAATACCGGGATTTATCCGGAAACATATATTTTGAAACCAGTGAACAAAAAAAAAAGTGATCAGTGTATATGTATCTGTCGGTCTGTGTCTGACTGTCTCTGTGCTGCGTGTGTGTGTTTGTATGTGAACAGTATAACTCCAAACGAAAATTCCAATAAATACCACGCTTCGTATGTAAGTTCAGAATCTTCCAAGGATGTGACACGAAGATTTTCAAGAAAATGCCCCACCCAATTCTACCCGTTACATGGATAAACATTTGAAAATGTTGATTTTCTCAAAAATGACTCGAACGATTTTTATTAAAATGCCGTATATTAAAGATATTTATACTACATATAAAATGTATACCTAGAATTTTCTGGGAATAACTTCTGAAGGCCTCTTAATCCTGGATGAATTTTGCATAACTGGTAAACCGTAAGATATAGACGTAAACGTACTTTACAAAAAATGTAAATTTTGTCAAAACACACAATTTATGTTCATTACATTCTTGTTGTGCAGCTGCCGTTTCCGAAATACTCTTTTTGTTATTTATTTCATTTTTAAAGTACTTATACCTTTCTCAGAGAGGAAATCACCCGTGTTTCTTTTGCTTATTTTTTAAAAATTATTCATTTATTGCCGCCTATCTTTAATGATTTTTTGACATAAAAAGCAGAATTCCTTTATTTCTAGCCAAGCAACAAACTGAATCGAATTTGAATGACCATAGCATAGTGATAGAGTTTAAGTCATTGAACTATCCCTCTAGGATGGTGCATTCCTTTAGTTCCCTTCTACTACAAGGAACTAATAAATAAGTAATTCTGAAAATGCTTATCTGGATTAGCATGATGCAGAAACAAGAAGAATATTTTGTAACAAGTTTATTCATTGAACAGCTAGAAAAGGTTATTTGAGTGTAACACACCAGATTTTTATTTAAGGAACTAATAAGAGCATTTCTGCTAAGATTTATCTCGATTAGCATAATGCAGATAACCGAGTAATCTTTTGCAAGAATATTTTGTTTGCAGACCATGCAGAGAAAGTAATGTGAATGGAACGCAAAATATTTTACTTTCTCTAATACGTAACTCAATAGTCAAATCTATTAGAAGCTGGTTGATCTGTGATTGAAATTCGTTCTCTTTTCATGGCCAGCAGTGAACAAATTGCTGTGTTAGAAACGTTTTAAAATTGAAGCAGATAACTTGGAACATTTCGAAATAGTTAGCTCTACAAAAGTTTTGTGTATGCCATAAACTGTGTGTTTTAAGGAGTTGTGCATTTACTGCCTCTTATGGTTTACCAGTTATGCAAAAGTCATTCACAATGAAGAGGATTTCAGAGGCTATTCCCAGAAAGTTGAGCATATACACATGTGTCATGTAATTATTTGAAGTACACGGCATTTTAATCAAAATTGTTAGTCATTTTTTAGAAAATCCAAAATTTCAAATACATTTTCCATGAAAAGTGTTGTTGGGGTTGTGGCAGATTTTTCTAAAAATCTTCTTATCGCGTCTTTCGAAGATTCAAAACTTAAATACCAAGTTCGATATTTAACCGACTTCTCATTTTTTATTTATGCTGTCCAGAACACACACATACGGACATGTTTCTAAAACTGGTTTTTTTGTTTAGGAGTTCTAAAACATTTTTCTGGTGAAATTTCGGAATGGAATATTTGGCTGGAATATATCATCTTCTTCTGAGCCGTTTTCACACCTCTTCCCAAAAGTAAATGTAATGGATTTTCGCATACTGCAACTCTTATGGTCGTTCCCTGCTTGGCACAAGATTTTAAGGAGTTGGGGTTGGCGTCACCAGATGAGTTGTATATGTCCAATTGATTCGTTGTAACTGTGGCGAGAAGGAGAAGAAGACTCCTCTTCTGGGAATGGCTGAGAGCTCGCCCTCTGGCGACTCAGACAGTTCCAGATTGGTAAATAGAGGAATAGGTGTTTTAGCCAGACAGCCTGGAGGTAATTTTGGTGGGCAAAATTAAGGGCAAATATTTCGGTAAGTCTAATTATCGTCAGCCGTCGGTGGTGATCACACACACAACACACACGCATACACAATTAAAGATGGAAAATTCTTACAATCATTTAATAAATTAAAAACTGTAGCCAAAGCAATTGTAAATTTTGTACAAAGTAACAGCAAGTGAAAGTGTATTAAATTCATGCAAGTGAATAAATTAGTGGACTGGAATTTCTTTTCTTTATTAAATCTTCCGTTCCTTTGTTTGCTATTGACCAAATAAAATACCCATGACAAAAGATCAGCACCATCTGTCTACTAAAGTACACTACACTTACTATAGTATCTTACATGGAATTTGTGAGCGCTGCCGAATTGGGTCTATGCGCATATGCTGGTGTTTGCTTAGAGATTGGTCGCTGGGATGAGTTGTTGGCTGAATGTAACCAGAGAAAAGCGATTGGCACTCGGTGATGACATATGAACAAGCCGTGCTGTTTACACTAGACAGGTTTTCAAATAGTAATAATGATTTTAATTATGCGAAAATAACTGACATCATAGAACGCGGCAGTCTATCTTCAAGAAGACTACATTATACAACTTAAAAAGGTAAAAAACACACACAAAAACAAAACAAAAAACATAACCTCATGTGTTCTATTCATATGATTTTCTCTACATCCCTGTAACAAATTTTCTTAATAAGCTTATTCTTCTATTTCCTGCTAATCATGATGTACATTAGTAGACACGGTCTGATTACTTAGTTCCCTATAATTATAAGAGAAATAAGGGAATACATTAGGCTAAACGGACAGTCAAATGTTTTAAAATATGGTTGCTATAGAGTTGAAATCCGTTTCTTGGCATGTCCAGGACTTGGCAGGTTCCCGTATGAGAAAAGTTTGTGTTTTAAAACGGAAACCAGTAACAAGGAATATCTCGTAAACTGTTACATCCACGAAAAAAATTTGTATGACATAAATTATGTGTTTTATCGCAATATACATTTTTTTTGTGCAATAACTTTTTGTCTATCCCTTACGGTTTATCAGCTATGCAACAAACTTTCTCAAAATTCACCCAGAATAAACATGTCATCAGAGGCTATTCCCAGAAAATTCAAGATACGAGTATTTGTCATGTAAATATCTTAAATATAAGAGATTTTAATCAAACATTTCGAAATTTTTTCCATGTAATGGATAGTTGGAGGTGTGGGGATTTTCTTGAAAATCTTCGAGTTGTATCATTGGAAGATACTAAACCTAAATACCAAGTTTGGTATTTAACGGCCTTTTCGTCTTTGAGCTATGCTGCCCACACACACACGCGCAAACACTCGGACCTTTTTCAGAAAATGCTTTTATTTTTTTTAGTCAGGGGGACCCTATACATGTATTTCCGGTGAAATCTCGGATAAAGTAGGTGTAGAGAAAGTAAAATTGGCATCTTCATCCTACCACGGGTACTTATATAGGAGCTCTTGTCCTGTCTGCATATTTACCTGTATTGTATATCGCAGAAGACTGCACAGATATCAGGTGTTAAATAAAAGAACTAAGGAAACAAAAGTCAAGTGTGAGGGACTACCTACCGGCGAAACGAGCAAACCTATAGAGAATCGATGATATAGAAGCGAGGTAGTTTTATTGGATGAACGCTTACTAGCCATTGATATAGCAATAATTTTCGCTCTGGGAATCCAATAAAAGCTTTGTGTTCGCTTTTATGAGATACCTTCAATAAAACGTCATGCCCTTTGGCAGAAAATTGATACATCCTGGAAATAGCTCTACCTTCATTACCTTCCTTTTAATCCTGTTTCTAAACTTACAAAGCTGTCATGCTCTTACATCCCAAAGGTAATCTGTGTTTTGATCCCCATTTAATTTCTAGACGCAATGTAAGCGCAAGAGTTGGAATCATATTATTTAATGTAAGCATACACATAGAAACACGCAAGATGTAGCGCAAGAGTTTCAAAACTCCGCAATGCAAAGAGGAGGCATTCTGCTTCTTTTCTTTGTACATTGCCTATGCATTGAATAACAAACGATCGCACTGCGAGACTTTACAGGGCCTGCTGTACATGCATGCTCTTCTATTTGGCCGTGCCGCGCCATCTCTAAATTCTCTCAAGAGGTTATGTCAGTCTCCTTGCGAATCTTTCTTTGATTTAATGGATGTAACTTATCATCTGTGTCTAGATTTCTTGGTTCTCATAAATCAAAGACGCAGAGAGATAATTCTTAGTTCATTAAATGTGTAGCTTTACCACTTTCTGAAGTCTCTATGCTTGTACTATTTTCAATAATTTTGAATGAGCAATTATTGTGACGTCACTGCGGCGAGGGTGAGTGGTTATTACGCAATTTTATAACATATTTATTTGTAAAAGATAGTGAATTTTCTTATGTAGTATTGTTGGCTATGTTATTAAGTTTGTAACTTGCGGAACTCTTGAAAGATATTCGCATGTAACTTACAGATATAGAAACCCGTGCCAACTGCTTGCATTTCTTGTGAATGTAGCTTAAATCATGCTGATATTAAATACCAAGATTGGCAATTAAGCAACTTCTTGTTTTTGAGTTATTGTGTTCACAGACACTGTAAACAATATAAATAAGCCTCTATTGAAAATATATCTGAAGTAGTTTAAGGTCAACAATACCAGTGGAAACGTCTGTGTCCCAGTGCTTCCAAGGCTCAAAATATTAATTGTGACCCTCGTAACATTTTAATACAATTTGAGATATTTCACTTATAAGCATACTCAATAGAATATGCATAACGATTTTTTGTGGATCTGGGATATTTTTGAGAAAAAACCAGTCAGAAAAGTCTTCAGATGGCACTTATAGGTATCAGTGTTGCCAAGACTCAAAACATAAATAAATACTGGCCCTCGTAGTTCTGGTACAGAAATTAAAATGTTGTAAGATTAGAACGAATGTATAGAAGACCATGGAGATGGGACCTCATATTTGAGGAAGACTTAGATTAATCCGCTACCGACTTCTTTGCTGGTATACGAGGGTCGGCTGATAAATCCCGGGCCTCTCAATGAAAAAGCATTTAATTATTTTTATTTACTTTATTTCTCAAAATAATCTCCAGAAAGGCTAATACGTTTGTCAAGTCGGTGTTCTAATTTAATTAAACCATCTCTGTAGTGCGATTTATTAAGGTCCTCAAAATAGCTGTTTACCGCATCAATGACCTCCTCTTTGCTGTGAAATCTTCGTCTTCCAAGACATTTTTGAGGTTTGGTAACGGTGGTAGTTACTGGGTGCTAGATCTGGCAAATAAGGTGGACCTTAGCAATTCGAAATTTAATTCGCACATTTTTCCCATTGCAAGGAATGAACAATGGGCCGGAGCATTGTCGTGATGAAACAAGATTTGTTTTCTCTTTTTTATCAAATGAGAACTTTTTCTTTTCACCTCATCAATTAAGCGTTGCAGCAAGTCTGCGTAGTAGTCACCAGGGGTACTTTTACCCTTTTCCAAGTAATCAATAAAAAAAAAAAAAAAACCCTGTGCATCCCAGAAAACACACGCCATAGCCTTATTAGCTGACAAAATTGAAGCTGGTTCGCTTGGCGCAATCCTCTGTTTTGACTGTGACTTGCTTTCTGGATTGTAGTGATGTATCCAAGTTTCATCCATCGTAATAAGCCGTCTCAAAAATTCGCTGGGATTTTTACTGTAGACCACATTCTTAACATAAACAGTTTTTCTTTGCAACTTTTAACCAGGTGTCAACTAACGTAGCACCTATCTTGCACAGACCTTTGGAAGCCCAAAACATTACTTAAAATATTACCTGCACGTTTTTTTGATATGTTTACAGCCTTTGCTATCTCAAACAACTTTAATCTGCGGTTTTCCAGTACTAAACGATGAATTTTTTCAATGATCTCGAGAGTTGTCACTTCTACAGGGCGTCCATATCGAGGCTCATCACTAGTGCTTGTACGTCCCATTTTAAACTGCAACCCACCTTTTAATCATTGAATAAGAAGGAGCAGAGTCTTTCAATGTACTGTCAATTTCCTCCTTGATTTCTTTAGGCGATAACTCTAAAGTTGTCTCGTTTAAAATGCTGTCATTTAAAAACTAAACAAGCTATTGACCTGTAACTATGGACACAAGCTAGTCTAAAGTTGAATTATACGATGCTACCGTCTACTGGCCTAGTGGCGCTATATCTGTGCGGGGCCCGCTACTTATCAGCCGACCCTAGTAAAGCGGTTGCTTACTTAACCAAATGTTAGCGCTGTTGCAGTAGGTTAAGTAGGAGTGCCTCTTTCTGACCCTGTGTATAGGATGTAAACCTTTGTATCAAGTCAAATGTAACATGCACAGTAGAACGGAAGTATCAACTATTTAGTAGAATAGTAGCAGTAAAAGGCCTGGGAACGGGTGGAACACCTCGCAACTAGTGGAGGTTTTGTCTCTATCTGGAGCAACGAGTGAGGTAAAGAAACTACAAGCAGGCCGGCTGACAGAGATTCATGCGGTCCCTAACGAGTCAAAGCTTGATGATTTGCTTAAAGTAGCTGCTCAAAGAAGGCTTCCCTCTGGTGGAAACAGCCCACCTGACCCGGCCAGATAGTAGGACCGAGAAGAACTTCCCAAAGAGCATTTATTTAAGACTGTCTGTCCCACAGCGACCGACATTAGACTGTCTCTAATCCCACCTGAAATGCGGGAAAGAAAATTCGTGGCAGAAGAAAAACCACCAATTTACTTGCCTCGTCAACCAGGAAAACCGCGAAAAAAAAAAAAAAAAAAAAAAACAAGTTCAGAGTCACCGGTTCAAGAAGTTGAATACAAAGAAAGACGAAAGAAAGGGAGAGAGAAGGAAAGAAAGGACAATATAAAAGATAGAATGAAAGAAATGAGAGATGGAGAGTAGGGAAGAGGGAAGAAACAAAGAAAGAGGAAAGGGAGAGAAAGAGAAAGAGATAAGGAGAGAAAACATTAGAAAGAAAGAGAAACGGAGAAAGTATGAAGAAAATAAAGAGAAAGAAATGATGAATGAAAGGAAGGAGGAAGAGGAAACAAAAAGTATAAAGAGAAAGAGAGGAAAAATAAGAAAGAGAGGAGAGAAAAAATTTAGTAAGAAAGAAAGAGGGAGAGAAAGGGAGAAACTAAGAACAAAAAAGAGGGAAAGAAAGAAAAAGAGCAAGAAAAAATAAATGACAGGAAGGAAGGAGAGATTGGTGGAAGAAAGAAAGAAAGAATGAAAGAAAAAAGGAAACAGAAAGAAAGAGAAAGAGAGAAACGCAAGAAAGATAGAACAAATAAATAAACAATGAGAGATAGGTAAAAACAAAGAAAAAAGGAGAAAGTAAGAAGAAAAAAGTAAAAGTGAAAGAGAGAAAATAAAGAGAGATATGTTCCACTTTGACTTGTTAACATTAGAACGGCTCCTCTCGTATCTTTGTAACGCAGATTCCAACTGAACATGTCTGTCTGGACAGGAATCATTTACCAAGTTTTCAACAGGTGACCACGCCATCTTGGGTGACCATTCAGTTCGCCTGGGGAATCGCGGTTTGTTTCGTGTTCACTGTTGATCACTCTGTGACCCATGGAACAGTTTCCTTTTTCTCTTTCCAGTCTGCGCTGAATTTAAGGATGGCCATCATTAAAGGGATATCGAAGTGAAAAAAGTTATTTTGGAAAGTAACAAAGACGTTTTGTACAGACATTACTGCAACAAAATAAATACTCGTACCAAATTTCATTCTGTATATATCAACTAATGTATTCCATTTAATTAGTTAAAATTAAAATATTCTTCTGCTATAAATATTCAATTTCATTCATTATTACTTTCTCTAATGTACTATGTACATAGTGTATAGAGAAGGTATTGTAATGCACCCAAAAATTCGATACCAAGATTTCAGCGGAAATGTATGTTTTGAGACCCCCTGAATCGAAAAAAAGCATTTTTAGACAAATGTCCGCGTGCGCCTGTCCGTCTGACTGTGTATTTGTGTGCGCCAGTGGGTAGCAAAGCTCAAAAACGAACAGACTGCTAAAAACCAAACTTGGTATTTAAGTATGGCATCTTCCAAGGGTACTACACGAAGATTTTCAAGAAAGTCCCCCACCACCAACTATCCTTTACATGGAAAAAAATTCGAAAATTTTGATTTTCTTAAAAAGGGCTCTAACGATTTTGATTAAAATCCCTTATATTTAAGATATTTACTTGCCAAATAAAATGTACATCTTGGATTTTCTTTGAATAGTCTCTAAAGACCTCTTTAATCTGGATGATTTTTATTGAATTTTGTATAACTGGCAAACAGTAAGAGAGAGACAAAAACTCACTCCACAAAAAATGTAGAATAGGATAAAACACACAATTTTGTCATTAAAACAAGGAAAGACATGCACATGATATTCTATAAGTCAATGGATATTGCCTATACATTCCTCTATAAGGATGTGAAGTATGGATTTTGAAGAAAAACTATATTGTTAGTTAGCGGAAATGAGATTTCTCAAAAGAGTAAATGGATGTGCAAGATAGTGATATAAGAAAAGAATTAAACCTGCTCCCAATTAAAGGTAAAATAAAGGAATGCAAAATTCGTTGGTCGAAACTTAAAAGAAAAATTAACAAGGAAGAATTACTGAAACAGATATTCGAATATAAGCCACAAGGGAGAAAAATCTGAGGTGTTCCATTCACATGGCTTTTTCTACATCTCTGCAACAAATTATTGTTAAAAAGCGTATGCTTAGTTTTACTTTATGCTAATCGAGAAAAATTATCAAAAATAGTCTTATAACTTGCTTCCATGTAAGTAGAAGTGAAATAAGGTAGTACTATAGGTTAAAGTGATATTCAAAAACTGATCGCTAGTGGCTGAAGTTCCTTTGTTTGTATGAACAGGAGTTGACAAATTCCTGTATGAGAAAAATACAAGTATTTTAAAGCTGAAACCAATAATAAGGAATATCTCAAAAACGACCAACTCCACGAAAAAAATTTAAATGACATTAATTGTGTGTTTTATCGTGATCTACATTTTTAGTGTAGTACGTTTTTGTCTATATCTTACGGTTTACCAGTTATGCAAAATTCAATAAAAATCATCCAGATTAAAGAGATCTTTAGGGACTACTCCCAGAAAATTCAGGATATACATTTTATTTGTCATGTAAATATATTAAATATAGCAGCTTTTAATCAAAATCGTTACAGCCGTTTTTGACAAAATCAAAATTTTCGAAATTCTTCCCATGTAAAGGGTAGTTGTGGGTGGGGGAATTTTCCTGAAAATCTTCGTCTCGCATTCTTGGAAGATACGGAACTTATATACGGTATTTAACGGTATTTTCGTTTTTGAGCTATGCTGCCCTCACACACACACACACACACACACACACATGAACATTTTTCTAAAAATGTGTTAATGTATTTTGATTCAGGGGGACCCAGAACATGCATTTCCAGTGAAATCTCGGTATCGAACTTTTGGGTGCATTACAATACTTTCTCTATACACTATGTACATAATACGTGTAGATAAAATAAAAATGTGGGTCGACCAAGAGCAAGGCGGAAAGTTGAGGACGAAACAGCGAGACTCTCCTACTCCATCAAGAGGAGGAGGAGGAGGAGGAGGAGGAGGAGAAGAAGAAGAAGATATACTAGTTTTGGTGCATTTTTGGAACTGAAATATAAAATATACACTGTTTTACCATAATCGTGCTCTTAACTTCAGGTATGTACAAATGTAACATACCTGTAGATATTGTTTTTCATCCAAAACATTCTATACCGAGAATTAACCGGAAATATCCTTTGAGCACCTCGAAATCGGAGAAAAGTATATTTTAAAAAGGGTCCGCGCATGCATGTATGTGTATGCATATGGACAGCATAACACAAAAACCAAAAGTCGGTTAAATACCGTTGTTTAAGAGCAGTACCTTCCAAAAATGCAATACTAAAATTTTCAAGAAAATTTCCGTACGTCATATTTATAAAAACTGGCTCTAACGATTTCGATTATGCCGTATATTCAAGATAACAAATAAAATATATATCCTGCTTTTCTTGGAAATAGCTTCCGGAGCCCCTTTCATTCTGAATTATTTTTGTATAACTGGTAAATCGTAACACATACACAAAAGCTCTACAAAATAGACTTCCTATGAACACACAATTTATGTCATATATTGATTTTTTGTGGATTTGATCGTTTCCTAGATATTCCTTGTTACTTGTTTCAATTTAAACCACTTTTTTTTTCTTCAAACAGGAAGTCATTTTTCGTTTCATCTTTCGTTTGTTTTACTCCTGGACATGCAAAGAAAAATGAAAATCAATCGCTTCATATAATAATCAGCTTTTAAAGGATACGTCTAACGTTTTAGCCTAATGTATCCTTTTATTTCAAGATATTAAAGAACTATGTGCGAATAATGTTGGTCTTGATTACCAGAGAAGAACAAAATGTTTAAGCAATATCTTGTTTGTGGAGAAACTCTTGTGAATGATTAAAATAATAAAGCCATTCATTTGTTTTCGAAATTTAAGTAATTTCTGTAATTAACCGAGTAAAAGTGAATAGTCCCGTTCGTGATATTGCGCTATTTCAGTTGTTTACTCTTTCTTATTGTTCATTAATTATTAGCTAATTGATATTTGCAATTACTCGTTGCAATAACAATCATTACAGCAATACATCAACAATTTCAAGATTTTGTTTCACAGCGGTCTACTTGGTTTCACAGAAGTGTAAAAATGCCTGTTAAATCCATATGATAAAAGAATAAATGTTACACATTTTGTCATTTGTTATTGCTGAAAGCAGACAGATATACAAGTACAAAATTTTGAGTTCATTGTCTTTTCATTGTGTCGAGACAGTTAATTGTTGTCGCACATGACGTCATGTCCATAGATAGGTTATAACGCCCGCTTTTACTACTATTGAACCGCACTGAGGATACCGGAATGAAGATAAGAGCTCCGGTATAAACCGATGGTTTGATGGCGGGAGGAACAGAAGAACCTGAAGAAAACCCAACTCTGCGCCGCTTTGTCCACCACAAATATCTTGTGCGGTCGCTTGGGACGTCTAGGAGAGAGGCGCGTGGTCTAGCCACTCGGATATAGCGCGGCCTGCAGTGGGACAGGCACTCATTGTCAACACCTACAGAAATCTTCTCATTCGCTTTTAAGAGAGTACACCATATCAGAAGTAAACGTCACGCACGCAGACACACATGGACACAGATACAGACACACACATACACACAAGACCAGACACACACAGACACACAAACACACATACACACAGAGACTAGACACACACAGACACAAAAACACATACACACACGGACACTCACACACCCAAACACACACAGAGCAAAACACACACAGAGCATGACACACACAGAGCAAGACACACACACTCACGCAAACACAGACTCAGACACACACGCAAACACAGACACGGATACACCCGCAAATACAGACATAGACACACACACACACATACACACATGGACACAGACACAGACACACACACATACACACATGGACACAGACTCAGACACACACACATACACCCAAACACACACAGAGCAAGACACACATACACACACGCAAACACAGACACAGACACACACACATACACACATGGACACAGACACAGACACACACACATACACCCAAACACACACAGAGCAAGACACACATACACACACGCAAACACAGACACAGACACACACACATACACACATGGACACAGACACACACACACCCAAACACACAGAGCAAAACACACACTCAGACACAGACACATACACTCAGACACAGACACATACACCCAAACACACACAGAGCAAGACACACATACACACATGCAAACACAGACACAGACACACACACATACACACATGGACACAGACACACACACACCCAAACACACAGAGCAAAACACACACTCAGACACAGACACATACACTCAGACACAGACACACACACATGGACACAGATACAGAAACACACAGACACATACGGACACACACATACAGACACAGATACACACAAACACATATACACACATACACAGACACACATATACACACAGACACACACATGGACACAGATACAGAAACACACATACACATACGGACACAGAAACACACATACACAGACACACATATACACACAGACACACATATACACACGGACACAGACACACACACACACACACACACACACACAGAGACACACAGAAACACATATACACACACAATTTGTTTGAATATGTCGATGTGTTTGGATGTGGGTATTTCACTATAAGAGGAAGACATCTATTTTGAAACGTAAGTCTTATACAGTTTAAAGACCAAATAAACATTTTCATCCAGAGACGCTACAATTCAAAGCAACATATAAACATTTGATGTGATCCATTCACATGACTACATTTTTTTCTAACGTGTCAAAAGCTAATGAATTAATTACATTTTTGACAAACATCTTATACTTTTTACTTTCTCTACACGTTCTATGCATATAGTATCTTAGCCTAACAATACAACCTGTTTTAATAACATGAAAATAACAATTATATGAATATTTCTGCTTTAATAACGCTTCGTATGATTAAACACCGTTTCCTTTGTCGTCGTTAAATATTTTTTAAGTTTGGAACTGCGAATTTATTTTCCACAGATAATCCATTAACGTGATGCTGTGTTCACATATTTTTCAATTCGACTGTCGTTTTATATATACCACTTACCTTTGAATCACAACATTCCATTTTAAATTACAGTCACGAACATGAATTTACTAACTCTGTACAAATAACAAAAGCATAATATGTTGAAATGTATATACAATCCCAGTACTGTTTACTATGAAAAATTTGATTTAAGCTACTATAACATAGGAAAGCTCAAAGGCGAGGATATACTTATTCCAAGAATAACACTAATGTCAACACTCTTTCCTTTTGAATTTAAGCGTTTCGGCGCGCCTTGCGTTAGCAATGACAATAAATCCCAAGGTCAATTGTTAGAAGTCAATTGTCGTGTTTTTCGCATGATAGTTGTACTTTGCGTGCTCGAGAGTCGGCAAAACAAAGCCGCCATTTGCTTTCTCTCCGGCAGCAAAATTGTACATTACAAGGCATTACAATAAGGTATTGTCGAATTATGTAATTGTAATTTTACTCCATTACAGGTTCGTACTGTAAACGGAAGATTTTGACTGAGTTTTTTTTAATTGCTTACACCACCCATGCGAAGCCGGGGTGGACAGCTAGTTTTAAATAAATGTGCAACAAACCTTTGTTAAATTCTTATTCAAATTTACATTATTATTATTATTATTATTATTATTATTATTATTATTATTATTATTATTATTATTATTATTATTATACGAAAGTAGTAATCATTTACAGAATAATTAGTCATCCTCCGTGATCTAGGAGCATTATGCTATCTTCTGCTTCTCAAGGTCGCGGTTCAAACCTGGCGATGGGTTTTTCGGGTATAAACATCCTTAGCAAGGCTTCCTTCGGAAGATAAGTAAAGCCGCTGGTCCCGTAGATTTACCTCAAGTCTGATAAATAGGCCTCTGAGCAAATTTACGTGGTTTTTCTCGCTCAAAATAGAACGATATAGAACCGCAGAGTTAAAGAGCGTCCATAAAGAAATTCAATTTAATTTTGAGAATAATTATAGCAATCAATTGCAATACAATGACAATTACATTAACAATATGTTGTTAACACGAGCAGAAAAAATCTGATGTCTTCCATTCACATGACTTTCTCTGCATATCTGCAAAAAATCATTGTTAAAAAGCTTATGTTTCTATTTACTTCCTGCTAATTGAGAAAAATTAGCAGAAAAAATCGTATTTCATGCTTCCTTGTAGGTAGAAGCGAAAGGGAGTACCATAGGTTAAGGTGGAGAGGGGTTTGTAGTGTTAACAAGCACACGTTGAGGTATAATCTGTTCCAAAAGCAGCTCATTATTTGTATTCATTGACATACGCATCGTTCTGATTCATAAAAAAAAGACAATAAAACAATTACTTCATAATATGTTAGCATTGTAGTTTTACAAATAAAAGTATAAAGCTTGATACAACAAAAATTCAATACTAGCAGTTGAAACGTCCAGTAGAGTACTTTAACCTCGCCTCTGTCACCGAAGATGTCTGCCGTAGTCACATACGAAACGTCTGGGAAGGACGCCCAGTAGAACACGGCCCACAAGCCCGGATTATATTGCAGCTAGTACTGACACCGGCCGTGAAAGCCTAAGAACTTTGATGAAAAAGTGCAGAGCTTTGGGAAGACATTGAGTATAAATCAATCAAACACACTACAGTGAATTAAAAGTTACATCTTTACTGTATCGAAAGAAAAGGCTCTCTTTCTGTCACTCAAAATATGTTTGAATCATTCACAAACTTTTTTTCAGTGTCGAGCCCTACCCTTTCGTATTTTCGACATTTTTCAATCTGCTCTCTCTTTCAGTGTTCACTGGTTTATCTACTAGCAGGGACAGCTGATCCCAACGGCCGCGCTCGCCAAAATGCTTAGCTTTATTGCTTCATGTCGCTGGGGATCGTGGGTTCGAGTCCCGTCTTAGGGCTAGGTGTTTGTATTCTTACAAATGTGTGTATGCATATCTGTAAAACGGAAAACAAATAAAACCGCAAGGAAAACAAAAGTAGGAAAAAGAAAAGAGGTCAGGCAGTGAGCAATGTTAGTGTAACAGTTTCGAAACGGACTGTGGAGACCACGCCTACTACATCAGGATGTAGTTATACTCTGTGTGCACCGAACCTCAATCCGGCAATTTCGAGACCCCGGACCCAGCTCTACTTATCATTATGTCTTCTAGAACTTTCTGGAAAGAAAGTGCTAAACTGTTTTTGTTGCGACTATGTCACAAATATTCACAAATGTGAACATCAAATATTCCCATTAAATGTTATCCCAGCATAGAGCTGTCGTAGAATTGTTATTATTATAATAATTATTTAGTTTAACGTCCATTAACCTGGAAGAACATACCGAACGATGAATGAAATGAGTGAAACATGCTCGAATGAACTAGTGGTGCATGGAGTTTAAAGTAAGACATTCTGCTTTTCAGGATAACAGAACCCCCCCCCCCAAAAAAAAAAAAACCTTATCCGGGCAACTCAACCAAACGGAGAACTCGGGACCTCTTGAGTGTGGGACACACGCTAACCCCACCCTATGGAGGCGGGCTATTAGAGGAGGAGTTGGGAATATGGAACCTTGCTGGTTATATGGAACCCCATAATTACCTGAATAACAATGAACTAGAATCTAGCGGTGACAGCTGAAACACATTGTCTGGTTGCGTAACAGCTGATAGAAACGTGTGTTGGCGGCACTTGAGAAGGCAACTTCCTATGTTTTGCACGATCTTGTAAATGTCAAGGATTTTGCATATGCTTTAAGAAACCTCATTACATACTTTCAAACATTATAGTGGTATTTATTGAACCGATATATATTGTTGATTTCAACATAGCGATGTGGACAATATGGAGCACACGCATGCCACAAATTATATAGTTTGACCCTGAAAGGAGTTTGTTGTATTTTTTTAGATGCCGCGAACTTCATTTGAGACGAACTCTCGTAGATAAAGGAAGTTGTCGGATAAGGAGGACAAGATACAATCTATTTTGGCTGTACGGAAGAAGAAAATGGGCCTAAAGAGAGCGGCAAAGGATTTTTGTATTCCAAAAATAACATTAAAACGACTGATCCTTGATATTGTGCTTTCTCCTGATAGTGTGATTTGCAGAGTGCATTGGAAACGAACTGGTAGATTATTTCCATCTAATGGAGGCTAAATTCTTCGGATTTACTCGTCTGGACATTTGTAAAATTACATTTCAGTTAGCTGTAAGAAATGTAGGGGAATTCATTTGGAGGGGATTCTGATGGTAGTACCTGTTTTAACCATTCCATGTGACGCACTGTGTTGCAATGAAACTGAAAGGAAGACGACAGAAAAATTCGCTTTGACAGCTATTGAGCAAGGATCTCTTGTCACAGTGATTTGTTCGTTGAGGCTCATATGTGCCACCGATGATGATTTTCCAAAGAAAAAATATGACAAACACCGATTAGAGGGTGTCCCCTGTGCTGGGAGAGCTCATCTCTCAGGATGGGTACAGGGTTTTACGGAGAAGACAGCCCCAACGGAGATATCGCTAATTCTACTGATCCTCGATGGCCATTATTCTCATACGAGAAATATTGATATGATTAATATGGCTAGAAGACATCACGTTCACATACTTTCCTCTCCGCCTCACACTACCCATAAGCTCCAACCATTGGACCGGACATTCACTGGACCCTTAAGACTCACTATAGTGAACAGATTCGGAAGTGGATGGTTCACAATGAAAAACCCCCTCTGTCTATATGATATTACACAGCTTTTTGGAAAGCATTGCAGTGTACAATTGACTTTAGGGTAACGGGAATCAGGTCTTTCAGTCGGATGATGTACGCCGACATTGACTTTCTTGCCTCAGAACAAACTCATCCAACAGATTAAGAATCCTCCACAGCTACTCAGTCCATTATTCAGATATAGTCAGGCCCTGTTCTCCACAAATGTTCACAACACACCTTACTCAATAGTACTCCAGCATCCTCTCCTTCCATTAAAACTTAATGCCAATCCCTCACTATTTTCCCTGTTCCAAAGCAGTATAAATACACAAGAGGTAGAAAAGCATGCCACACAACTCTTGTAACATGATCAGCTCATAAAGCATATTTGGAAGCTACAAAGAAATAAATAAGGACGTGGATGTAAAGGGACTTGGACGTTTGACAAAGGATCTGGACGTAGAGGAAGAGCAGAACACGGTCAAAAGGATACATCAGTAAATGACGATTCAGGCCGCTCTGATTGTTCTTTGGAACTGCCCATTTGGAGCCTCAGCCTGATAATGAAGAAGATTCAGCCTGTTTGTTCCGTGATGACAGATTTCTTTAACGTTACAAAAGGGGAATTGTGAGTTCAGTGCATGATTTGTGATATGTGGGACCGGATGATTCCGGTGGAGCTGATTAAAATACATGTGTATGTGACAATTGTAGTGAGTAATAACTTCAATTTCTTTGTGAAGCTCATAATTGTATTACTATTTCGCAAATAAATTAAACTTTCAAATATTATTGGGTTTTAATTCCTAATGTCCTGGTTAACATTTTGATGATCCATTTTACCCGCATCATAATTTTGACGGTGAGTTTATTACATTTCCATACAGTAAAATGAATATTATTTTTGCTGCTTGGTACAGAAGTTAAAAGTCAATACATAGGGAATACAAAATTCGGTAATTGGTATGAATCGAATTGACGGTTTAAGAAATATATCTTAAAACTAAAGTTGGGTTCCATATTCTCACCTCTTCATCTATTGTAATTGCACAATACAATCAATAAAATCAAAGCATAATATAATTAAATCGACACTTTCGGGCATTGTAATCCTTCCAGGGCGTCCATTGGAAATAGGGGGACGCTCGTGGTATCATATGTTTGCATAAGTCCGGGCTAGAGGACTGTTAGTCCTGAGCTCTCTTTGCATTTTCCCAGTGTGGACGCTTTCCCAAAGACAGTGATAACAGTACAAACTTAGAGGGAGCGTAATCCACTGTAATGGAAACCGGATTTGGTGGCATCATTGTTGGTAATTGTTTACACAGCGGCAATGGGAACCTGGACATCTGTCCAAGAAGTAAATCCTTTCGCTGATTCCGCTTGGAACATTCTTTCAGCACAAATGAAAACCAGTTGCCTACTCTGTTCATTTCTTCTGTTTCTCTTCTCTTTTCTCTTTCGAGGTTTACGAAACGTTCCTGGTTTTCATTGCTATTAAAGGTGAGAGAAGACGAAGAGAGCTAAATGTTTTAAAGGAAGACAACTGCGGGAAAGTTGCTTCCTATTAACTCTCACAGCCCTCAAGTGACTTTCTCTACACCTCTGTCATAAATTATTGTTAGAACGCATATTCTTCTATCTTATTCATGCTAATCGGATAAAATTAATAGAGATTGTCCTGTTTTTTATTTTCTTATGAATATAACAAAAATAAGGGAATGCACTTGGCTAAAATGATAGTCAATACATTTAAAAGCTGGGATTGTGAAAAAATTCAGAGTTGAAAAATTCCAACATGAGAATATAAGTATTTTAAATATGAAATCAATAACAAGAAATATCTCAAAATATGTATACGAGATATATCGTGTGTTTTAACGTGATCTACATTTTTGTGTTGTAAGAGATATACAAATAAATGGGCAAAATTCATCAGAATAAAGATGTCTTCAGAAGCTGTGCACAGAAAATTCAAGATACACATTATTTGCTTGTAAATATGTTTAGTATGAGGTATTTTTACCTAAACCGTTAGAGCCATTTTTGAGAAAGTCAACATTTTCGTAATTTTTTCAATGTAAAGGGTAGTTTGGGGTGGGGAATTTTCCTCAAAATCTTCGTGTCGCATCTTTGGATGACACTGCACTTAAACACCAAGGTTGGCGTATTATAGGTTTTTCATTTTTGAGTTATCATGCTCACAGAGATATACAGGCGAACCTTTTTCTATATA
Organism: Hymenopus coronatus; assembly: GCA_030762935.1. Lineage (NCBI taxonomy): Eukaryota > Metazoa > Arthropoda > Insecta > Mantodea > Hymenopodidae > Hymenopus > Hymenopus coronatus. The sequence continues at coordinate 27,331,139 of CM060899.1, read as the reverse complement.
CAGTGAATCCTAAAACGTGTATTTCTGGTAAAATCTCGGTATCGAATTTTTGAATGGAGTACAATTCCTTCTCTACCTACGTACCATTCACTATATAGAGAAAGTAAAATCTATACTAATTTTATCCTTCTCCTTAGTCTTCCACGTGAAGTGATGGTGGCTCCAGCTAGAGGGAATCCTGACAAAAAATCGGATGTTTTTAGTCAAATGAACTTTCTCTACCTATTGTGCAAAACTAGGACATTTCTTCTATTTACGTCATGCTAATCAACATAAACAATAGCAGAACGATGTTACTACTTAGATGCTTACAAGTAAAAGAGATCTAAGGGAATATAGTAGGCTAACACGATAGTCAAATATTTTAAAAGCTGTCGCTGTGCGATTTGAAATTGCGTTTTCGATGCGTGACCAGGAGTAAAACTAAATAAACGGATGATTTAATTTGAGGAAAGCTAAGTTTTTACTTTCTCTACACGTACTATGTACATAGTGTATAAATATACACTTAAGAGATATAGATATAAACACGATACTGAGATTTCACCGGAAATATATGTTTTAGGGTCCCCTGTATCCAAAAAAAGCATTTTCAGAAAAATGTCCGTGTGTGTGTGTCCGTGAACGCGATCACTCAAAAACGAAAAGTCGGTAAAATACCAAACTTGGTATTTAAGTTTAGTATTTTCCAAGGAGGCGACACGAAGATTTTGAGAACCTTCCCCAAACTATCCTTTACATGGGACTTTTTTCGAAAATTTTGATTTTCTCAAAAATGGCTGTAACGATTTTGATTAAAATATCATATATTAAAGATATTTACCTGAAAAATAAAATGTATATAAAAATGGACAAAAAATTAACGCACCAAAATGTAGAGCACGTTAAAACACACAATTTATATTATATACATTTTTTCGTGGAGTTGATCGTTTTTGAATTATTGCTTGTTTTTGGTTTCAGCTTTAAAAAGCTTAGGTATACTTTTCTCAATCAGGAATTTGTTAACTGCTGTCCATACAAACAAAGGAACTTCAGTCACATGGCAACCAGCTTTTGACTATCACTTTAACCAAATTACTCCCTTATTTCGCTTCTACTTACAAGGGAGCAAGTAATAAGACTATTTCTGCTATTTTTTTCTCGATTAGCATGAAGTATATAGAAGCATAAGCTTTTTAACAATAATTTGTTGCAGAGATGTAGAGAAAGTCATATTGAAGGGAACATATAATTTTTTTTTCTCTACATAGTGTACAGAGAAGGTATTGTATTCCACCCAAATGCCGTTACTGATATTTTATCGGAATGTGTTGGGACCCCATGAATCCAAAAAAGAACTTTTAGAAAAATGTGCGTGTATGTGTGTCTGTGGGCAGCAGTAAATTAGACAAATCAGAAAAATAACATACCTACTTCGCCTTTAAGTTAGATATATTCCAAGGATGCGACAAGAAGATTTTCAAGAAAAATCCATCTCAAACTACCCTTTACACCCTCCGTGATGTAATGGTTACCATGCTAACTTCATATGTCTAAGGTCGCGGGTTCAATTCCGGCGGAGGCCGATGTATTTATTCGGGCGTAAAAATCCTTAGCATGGTTTCCTTCGTAAGAGAAGTAAAGCAGTGGGTCCCGCGTCGTAGATTTACGGCACGTAAAAGAACCTCAAGCTTGATAGAGAGGCCTCTGAGTAAAATTAAACGGTCTTTCACGCCCAATATAGAATGGGACGCTGAGAACCACAGTAGTTAAAGAGCGTCCATAAATAACATGCCATTTCCATTTCCTTAGAACATTTTTCGAAAATTTTGATTTTCTTAAAAATGGCTCTTAAGGATTTTTAAGATGTCATTTATATAATACATTTTCATGACAAATGTGCATCAAGAATTTTCTGTTAATATCCTTTGAAGATCTGTTCATTATGGATTACTTTTGTATAACGTTGTAAACCGTAAGCGTACTATATAAAAATTTAGATGTCATTAAAACACACAATTTATGTTAGTCTCTGTCTGTCAATGTGTGTGTGTGTGTGTAGCTCAAAACCGAAAAGTCCGTTTAATACCAAACTTAGTATTATCTTCCAAGGATGCAACAAAAAGATTTTCCGGAAAATCCTCCTCTGTCTGTTTTTCTTCAGTGTGTGAGTGTGTGGTGTCAATGAGCAGCATAGTTCAAAAACGGAAAGTACCAAACTAGTATTTAAGTACGGTATCTTCTGGGAATGCGACAAGAGGATTTTCAAGGACATCTTTCCACCTCCAACTACACGGACATGGAAAAGTTTTTCAAAATTCTGTTTTCCTCGAAATTTGCTGTAAAGATTTTGATTCAAATAGCGTATATTAAGGATATTTACATGGCAAATGAAATGGGTATCTTCAATTTTCTGGGAATAGCCTCCGAAGACCTCCTTATTCTGGATACATTTTATTGAATTATGTATAACTGGTAAAAAGTAAGATATAGACAGAAATTTACCACACAAAAATGTACAGCTCGTTAAAACACACAATTTAAGTAGACATTTTTTATTATTAGTTTAAGTTTTAAAAAATATATTTTTCTCATATGGGATCTATCAACTCCTGGCCATACAAACAAAGGAACTTCAATCATAGCTTCAATAAGTTTTGCAGAGATGCCGAGAAAGTGATGTGAATGAAACAGTTTTTTCTTTCTTTCTCTGGGACTTTATACATTATCTCATACCCAAATTCACCTTTTCATTCATACTTCCACACTCTGTGGAGGACACGGAATACTATTAGCTATAAAATAATCCCCAACCTACAACCAGGAATCGAACTCTGGACTTCTCGTATTGCAGGCTGATCTAAGGGACCAACCCGTAAGTTTGTGCTCAATAAATCATTTCCGTTTAATCTGTTATGTTTTATCTGAAATATTTAGGGACATAAAGGAGGCTGTATGATTAAGCGGGCTTTTGAAATATACTGCATAATGTCTTTGGCCGTTATTTACTGAAACTCAGCAACAGGTCCACGCAAACCGGTCATTAAACACGTGCCGAACTGCAACATTCGCCCATTAGAGGAATATAGCTGGGTGTTCTATTCTGCTTTCTTTTTCACTTTGTCTACTACTTACCTAGCAAATAGCCGAAATACCGTATTCCATCCAAGAATTAGATACCAAGATTTCACCAGAAATACAATATGCTATGAAACTACCCGTGTAAATAAAAATGACTTTCTCTATCTGTTCTGCAAACAAACTATTCTTATAAAAATATTATTCTTTTGTCTACATCATGTTAATCGAGATAAATACGCAGATTACCTGCTTCCTTGTAACCAGAAAGGAAGTAAGGGAATAGACTGGGTAAAGTGAGAGTAAAATATTTTAAGGGACGTCGCTGTTTGCAAGGCCACGAGTAAAGTAAAAGAGATGCAACGCTTTCACGTTTGAGAAAAGTGTTTTAAAACTGAAAGCAATAACCAAGAATCTCCCGGAGCTCTACAAAAAACAAAATATAGTCTATAAATTACGTGTTTTAACGAGACCTACATTTTCGTGTAGCAAGATTTTGTCTACCTCTTATAGTTTACCATGTATGAAAAATCCTCCGAAATGAAGAGAGTTTCAAAGGCTATTTACAGACAATTCGGGACACATGTTTTATTTGCTATATAAATATCTTCAATACACAGTATTTTAATCAAAATCGTTACAGCTATTTTTAATAAAATCAAAATTTTTTAACTTCTTCCATGTAAAAGGTTTATCGGGTTGCAGGATTTTTCCTCAAAATCTTTGTGTCGCATCCGTGGAAAATGCTGAACTTAACTATCAAGTTTGGTATTTTTACCGACTTTTCATTTTTGAGTTATCGTGTTCAAAAAACGCTCATACATTCATACACGGATGGTGTTCTAAAATTTTTTTTTGTATATAGGGAAACCCAAAACGTGTATCTCCAGAGAAATCTTGGTATCAAAATTTTGGGTGTAATGGAATGCCTTTTCTAGCTATGTACCTTGCACTAAGTACAGAGAGAAAGAAATAAGATGTAGGTAGTGGAGATGGATGAAATCCGTAGAGGAGTAAGAGTGTGAAGACTTGTAAAAACGAGAACAGTGGAAATAAGATGGGTTAAGGAAATGGAGGTGCCAGTTATAGAATGAATCTTATAATAATATGGTCAAGTCAACCAAATGTATCAAGACAGATGGGACGATGCTGGAATTGCCGTTTTGCGGAAACAGGAAGATGGTACACCTAAGGCTTCTTAGAAATCCAATGTTAACCAGGTGGTGAGAGAGAAACTTAAATACGGAGTTTAAAAATACAGAGGAGAATGGAAATAGGAAATTCAGAGTAACCGATGGCAAGAGGAGAACTCTAAAAAGTAAAAACATAAAAAAGAAGAAAAAATAGGCCCTGTGGAACTACAACAATAACTTTAAAAAATATAAAAAAGGAAATTCAATTTTCCCCATAACACTGGGTTTTAAAATAAGAAAAAGTCATTTTTAGGCAAAGTGAGTTTTTGAGATGTGGAATAGAATAATTAATGAGGAAATAAAATTTAATCATTGGTCCTCTTAATGAATTTTATAAGGGCCATTCAATAAATACCGGAAATATTAAAAAAAATCTAATGTGTCCCATTCATATGACTTTCTCTACATCTCTGCAACAAATTATTGTTAAAAAAAACTTATGCCTCTAATTACTTCATGCTCATTGAGACACAATTAGCAGAACTAGTCTTATTACTTGCTTCCTTGCAAGTAGAAGCGAAAAAAGGGAGTACCATAGGTTAAAGTGATAGCCAAAAGCTGGCTGCTATGTGATTGAAGTTCCTTTGTTTGTATGGACACGAGTTGACACATTCCTGTATGAGAAAAGTATAAGGTTTTCAAGGCTGAAACCAAAAACAAGGAATATCTAAAAAACGATCAACTCCACGAAAAAAAAATGTATAATACATAGATTGTAGAGCACATTAAAACACACAATTTTTGTGTGGTAAGTTTTTGTCTATCTCTTACGGTTTATCAGTTATACACAACCGTAAAACTCATCCAGAATAAAATTGTCTTCAGAGGCTATTCCCAGAAAATTACTAAGGTCCACAGATGGAGACACCCCTATAGGTCCCTCCAGTGCGAACAGGTACAATTATCTTGACTCCGTACTAGAGGAAAACAACAGTTACAAATCACCGCAACCTCGAAAGGTGATGTGAATTAAAACGATAGGGAATGAGGTATTGGAAGTATTCATGATATTAGAAAAATCACTTGGCGACAATGGTTGCTTTCTACTCTTAATGGAACACCTGATTTCAGCAAGTGTGCTCTGAGCACAGAGAAATCCGTGGAGTTTTCCATTAGGCCGGCACCTATTCTAGAAACCGGCCTCCCTGGCAACAAGGGAAAACCGTGAAAAAGTCTAAGTCAGTGACTGGTCGTTACCCGAAATCACCCGATCCATCCGCTCGGTAAGAAAGGTTTTTACTTGTGATGTCGGACCCTCAATACTTTCTTTTTTAGCTATGCTGCCCACAGACACACACACACGCACACGGACCTTTTTCTAAAAATGATTTTTATTCGGGATCCTCAAAATATGTGCTTTCGGTAAAATTCGGTATCCAATTTTGGCTGGAATGCGATACCTTCTCTACCTACTAAGTACATACATAATGCTTGGTAGATAAAGTAAAAATCCGTAGTCATTTTAAAAAGAAACTCCCATTGATACAAATATTATTTTGAATTTAAAAATGTACAACCACCCTTCACATCGAAAAATTTTCGAAAATTTTGATTTCCAAAAAATGGCTCTAACATTTTTGATTAAAATATCGTATATTAAAGATATATACATGACAAAGAAAATGTATATCTTGAATTTTCGGGGAATAGCCTCTGAAGACTACTTTATTCTGGATGAATTTTACGGAATTGTGTATAACTGATAAACCGTAAGAGATAGACAAAAACTTACCACACAAAAATTGTAGAGCACATTAAAACACACAATCTATATATTATATTTTTTCGTGGAGTTGATCGTTTTTTTAGATATTCCTTGTTTTTGGCTTAAGCCTTATACTTTTCTCATACAGTAATGTGTCAACTCGTGTCCATACAAACAAAGGAACTTCAGTCACATAGCAAAAGATTTTGACTATCACTTTAACGTATAGTACTCCCTTATTTCGCTTCTACTTACAAGGAAGTAAGTAATAAGAATATTTCTGCTAATTGTTTTTCGATGAGCATGAAGTAAATAGAAGCATAAGCTTTTTAACAATAATTTGTTGCACAGATGTGGAAATTTTTTTTTTCTTTAGCAATGTAAGTTGTGCTCTAACTAATGCAGTCTAATGAAAGGGGCCAACGCCCGCAATGGCTAGCGAGGTGGTTCTATGTCATTTCACAATAGACAGATCAAAGCCTGTATGATATGTAGTAATATTCTGTAAATGTATTAGATCTAGAAGCAAGCATCCGAATGGCTATAAACGTCTGCAAAACTAATTCGAACTCGAAATGTTTTCGAAGCTACGCACACAAATAAACAAGGTAAACCGCTCATTTATGTTCACCAGACCACAGGGACCAGTTCGCTCCCTGTTGGGCTCTTTATTTAACAAAATGTCTGATGTTACATTTACGTAAAATTCTCTATCTACTACGCTTAATGTTTATCTTTTCAGCGAATATTCATTTTCTCTTCATACAGGTATTATCTACGAGGTGTATAAGGAAGATATTGTATTCCACCCAAAAATTCGCTACCGAGTTTCACCAAAACACGTTTTGAGGACTCCTGAAAACGGTAGCTGTGTGTGTGTGTGTGTGTGTGTGTGTGTGTGTGTGTGTGTATCTGTTTGCGTACACCATAGCTCAAAAACGAAAAGTACACTAAAATATTAAATTTGGTATTTGAATTTAATCCCTTCAAGGGTGCGACGAGAAGATTTTCAAGAACATTCCCTAACCCAAAATAACTTTTCATGGAAAATATTTTGTTAATTTTGTTTTTCTCAAAATGGCTTTAACGAGTTTCATTCAAATATATTAAATGAAAACTAAAAAAGTACATTTTTAATTTCCTGAGAATAACCTCTACGGTTTGTGGCTGATCTTTGTAGAAACCGTAAGACTTGGATAAAAACTTCTATACAAACCTGTAGATCCCTTAAAACAAACGATTTAGGTCATGTACCTTTTTTGTGGCATTATCCATTTCCCAGATATGCACTGTTATTGGTTTCAATTGTAAACTACTTAAACTTTTCTTAAACGGGAAGTTATCTTTGGTTTTTATCTCTTTTCTTTTACTGCTGGTCATGCAAAACGAACCGAACTTCAATTGTTCATATAGGGATCAGCTTTGACTATCACTTTAAACTAGCATGTCCTTTTCTCCCTTTTGATAGTGCTTAAACACCCGCTTTTACTAGTATGGCACCGCAGGCGATGACGCTGATGATATATGGAATGAAGTTAGAGCCGCGAAGGTGGGAGCAACTGCAGAAACAAGAGAAAACCGGCTCTGCGCAGTTTTTCCCGCCACTAATCCCACATACGGTCACCTGGGATTGAACTCGGGCCGCCTTTCACCTTTTGCTTGAACTGAAGACGTGGCCAGGAAGATCTTCAAAACAACGTCAATGCTAATTTGAAATCATTGGCAGCAACATTTTTTTGAAGAGGGTATTGCGAAGCTTGTAATAAAATAATTGTTTTTTATGCATTTGTCTGTTATTTATAGCCTATCGGAGGTTGAAAAAAAAACTGTCCTTGTAGATGCAAAAGTCGAGTTTTATTACTAAGAGGGTCAAGTTAGATCACGACCGCAGAGAGTGGTCTAAGATCGTGGGTTCAAACCCGGCGGAGCACGATGGATTTTTTCAGGCCTATAAATTATTAGCATGGCTTCCTTTGGAAGGGAAGTAAAGCCGTTGGTCCCGTGTCGTAAATTTATGGCACGTAAAAGAACCTCAAGCCTGATGAAGATGCATCTGAGCAAAATTAATCCGTCTTTCAGGCACAACATAGAATGTGACGCAGAGAACCTCAGTAGCTATAGAACGCCCATAAATAATACATTTCCAGTTTAAATTACGAAAGCGAAGATCCCCAAGGCTGGAGGGCTACAGTATATCTGGTTCTCAGTAATGTTGTGGCGGCTGGGCAGCTCAACTTCCAATCTCTGCTTTCGATTATCTGAGGTAGAAAGCTCCACTACAAGCTGGTAGATTGCGCTACTATTTGGGACTGGTTATATAACCGAATCTTCATGATGATCTGAGGTGCACAAATGCCTTCACGGGAAAGCTATTTCAAGTTGGAATTTCAACAGACAAACAAGCAGCTGTCACTTTTTTAAAAAAAAAGTCACAACAGGAATTTTTATGTTGTGAATCTTGAGACCTAGTGTCACTAAGAATGTGCTGATGAAGGTGCATTATGCTCATATTTATTCGCCTGCTAATTATGGTTTGCTTCTTTGGGGGAACCACTTCTTGACAATGAAGATCTTTTTATTACAAAAAAGAGCTGTTAGATTAATTTGTGGAGTTCATCTAAAAGAATATTGTAAACCAGTTTTTATTCATTTAGGTATCTTAACTTTGCAATCAATGTGTGTGCTGAACTGTCTTTTGTATGTTTTACAGTTTTCACGAATATTCATAATTACACAACACGAAATCGTCAGAATTCACATATAAATAAATTTATGTCATACGAAAATTCAAAAAAGCTTTAGAAAATTTTATATTTTACCCCAAATATTGAGAGAGCTCCCTGTTTCAACTTTTATAAGGACCATTGTCCATACATTGGTGGCCAATCCATTGTAAATGATTTTTATGATTTAGCTTGGTAGTTTTTAAATTATGATGTTGCTATACTGTAATAGTTGTTGACGCTAAACAATTACTGTCAGTCAGTCAGTCAGTCAGTCAGTCAGTCTCTAAATGAACTGGCGTTTTATTTATGGACGCTCTGTAACTGCTGTGGTTCCCAGCGTCCCATTCTGTACTGGGCGTGAAAGACCGCTTAATTTTGCTTAGAGGCCACTATCAGGATTGAGGTTCTTTTGCGTGCCGTAAATCTACGACACGGGACAAACGGCTTTACTTCCCTTCCGCAGGAAGCCATGCTAAACATTTTTACGCCCGAAAACGCCTGTCTGTCTATTATTGGATACCTAGGCTGGAGACGTAGGCTGCCGAACTTCCAGAACTCTATCCGGAAAGAAAACTGGGAGCTGAAAAAGCAGACTCCTCTTGTCTTTAGATCTCTCGCAGTTAAGAAGGCACTAGGTGCGAAAATGTGACCGCCTGATGTGTTTCATTCACAAGACTTACTGTACATCTCTGCAGAAAAGCATTGCTAAAAAGCGTATGCTACTTTTTACTTCATGCAAATCGAGAAAAAAATAGAAGAATACTCGTATTACCTGTTTCCGTGCAAGTAGAAGGGAAATAAAGGCGTAGCATAGACCAAAGTATTAGCCAAAAGCTGGTTGCTATGTGACTGAAGTTCCTTTGCTTCCATGGACAAGACTTGACAAATTCCTGTATGAGAAAAGTGTAAGTTTTTTTAAGGCTGAAACCAATAACAAGTAATATCTTAAAAACGATAAACTCCACGAAAAAAATGAATATCACATAAATTGTGTTTTATCGTGCTCTACATTTTTTGTGTAGTAAGTTTTTGTCTACCTCTTACGGTTTACCAGTTATGCAAAATTCCGCAAAAGTCATCGAGAATAAAGTAGTCTTCAGAGACTATTTCTAGAAAACTCAAGATATACATATTATTTGTCAGGTAAATATCTTTAATATACGATATTTTAATTAAAATTGTTAGAGCCATTTTTGAGAAAATAAACATGTTCTAAAAAAGGTTCCATGTAAAGGGCAGTTGGGGGTGGGGCGATTTTCATAAAAATCACCGTGTCGCATCCTAGTAAGACACCAAACTTAAATACCAAGTTTGGTATTCAGGAGGACCCAAAACAAGTATTTCCGGTGAAATCTCGGTATCGAGTTTTGGGTGCATTACAATACCTTCTCTGTACACTATGTACATAGTACGTTTAGAGGAAGTAAAAATCACTGTGATTATTTGTCTTTCTGTAGCATTCCTGTTCCCTGCATGTTTTCCCTTCCACTAAAAATAAATAACAAAAATAAAGAAAACGGGGGAAAAAATATGTATTTCATTCACATGACTTTCTCCAGCTGTTCCGTAAACAAGCTTTTCTTACAAGATTATTATTCCTCTGATAATCGAGATAAATCTTATCAGAATTGACTTACGAAGTGCAAGATTCGTGTAAAATAATGGCAAAGGGACCAGATTTTAAATTAATCATCGCTACGAAATAGAGAATTTTGTATTATATAATTTTCACTTTAAAACATCCAGGTTTCCATGTACATATAGCTGGCTAGCCGGAGGAAAAGACACCAACGAAGAGATTCCACCCTGAGATCGCCCATTCCCGACAAAGTGTCGGGACAAAAAGAGGTGTTCATCATGAATTATACACCTCATACGTGCTAGCTAAATTTATACTTATAGCGTGTTATTTATGGACGCTCTTTAACTGCTGCGGTTCTCAGCGTCCCATTCTACACTGCGCGTGAAAGACCGCTTAATTTTGCTCAGAGGTCTCTCTATCAGGTTTGAGTTTCTTTTACGTGCCGTACATCTACGACATGGGACGAACGGCTTTACTTTCCTTCCGAAGGAAGTCATGCTAAGGATTTTTACTCCCGAAAAAATCCATCGTCCTCCGTCGGGTTTGAACCCGCGACCTTGGGTATATGAAGTCATCATGGTAACCATTACACCACGGAGAGAAATCTGAGAAGGCTGAGAAGCTTAACAAAAATTATTATAATGTTTTACAAACCTATATTTTATGTCATACTGAGGTCTCTGTTGTGCTATGGTTTTATACATTGTGTATATATTATGTATTTATATTTCTTTTAAGTGTATTTTTCTATTATAAGAGGGTACATTTATGAAGGCGTACTCTGTGCTGTGAATTTGTGTTTACTCTTAATTCTTTGCTGTTGTTTTAATATTGCTTTTTTGTGTGATTACAAAAGTCTGTGGACCCGTGCGATTGTGGAAGTTCATTGTATAAGTATGACAGTAAATACACTTATTCAATCATTTTTATCATCTCGTCCCTCTTACACACCGTGGTAGAGAGCAGCAGGTAGGGTTTCAAGATAACCCAAACACGCAATAGGTAAGAAACCACCCCAGCATTCTGTTGCCATGGAAAACGAGAAAAAAACGCAAGGTCAGATAGGAGTCAAATCCAGGACCTTTCTGTAAGCCGCTTCTCGCGGTATGCAAAACTAACTGCAGGAGTATACTAACGGGTAGACGAAGAAGAGGCGAATTCCCTCTACTTCCCCCGCTGTTAAGAGTTGCAATTTCACGCTTCACGGCGCCAGAAGTCTCCTCGCGTATGAAAGCGCTCCTTTTCGATTTGGTTATCTGATCATACACGCAAGATAGCGAATTTATCCGATTTTCAAATAAAATACTGCAGTAGTAACGTTCATCCCCAACACAGTTTGCAGTCGAGCCGACTTTGAACTTATGCTTTCCTGATACCTAGATTTAAGAACAGCTATGCTTGAAATTTATAAGACGTTGGGCTAAAAGTTACATTATTTGGTTTTATGTTTAAAAATGATGTTAGGTTCACACGGATTTCTCTCCATGTATCATTTATTACAGTTCGTGAGGTTTATGTTGAAACATGACCATCTTTGTGCTACCTGACCGCCTAGGAGTGCGATCATTACGGTCCAGTTGTAGAAAACCCTGACACAGTCATCCTTCAGTGCCTATTACTCCCTCAGTATCAGTTGCACTTCTGGCAACAGTTGTACTTGTGGTTTTTTGTGTTCTTTTTGTTTTTTATTGGTGTAATGTTGTTTATTACACTTATCGAATACAAACAAATATATGTGCCTGTATTCGTTTTTTTTTTTACTTTTCTTTTGTGTTTATGCACTTTTATAACTGTTATAATATTGTTTTTTTAATTTTTGAGGGAAGATTTTGGCGGTCGAAAGGAAATGTATTATTTCATTGTTGTATTTTGGGGGGGGGGAGGTTCAAATGGAAGGTGAAAAGGAGACAGGAAGATCCAGTAGAAAACATAGGATAAAGGGAGCGTTATTTGTATTATTTTTAATTTAATTTTATTTATTTTGCCATTCTTTGTTGTTCCTATTTCACGTTTTGGGGAATTTTGTGTTTTCTTTGATTGTGTTTATACTTTTGTAGAATGAGTATATACACAACAATGACGTAAGTATGATCTAAAGTATAATCTAAGGTATGTAAAACATTATAATCACCTTTGTTTGACTGTTCTTATCCTCCCCACCTCTTCTCTAGTCAGCCTTCTCAGATATCAGCTGTCTTGCTTCAAGTATAAGTTTACCTAGCCCTTCCACGTCTTCCGTGCCTGCCAGTAGCGTCCAACATGCTTCTAACTCTACATTCGCGGGGGTAAAGGATCGCGGTAAATATTTTTCCCTGCATTCCTCCGTACCTCTGCATCTTACCAAGATATGGGTCCCCGACTCTTCCTCCTCGCAAATGGGGCAGTTTCTCATACCATTCTCGTCAGCAATTTCTATACTCCATGATCCATGCGAGCCTTTCTCTTATAACTAGAGAAAGTAATAATTATCATACTTATTTGGATAAACCTTAAGGTACCATTTATCAAAATAGTTGTGTCCATACTCCTAACACCCTGATAATCTATAGTGAAAGCGCAGTCAATATTAGTTAGTTTGTTAAGCCAGAATCCACTGTTTTAGTATTAGTCCATTACTATTGCTGTCCAACACATACGGTTTACTACTATAGTTGCCCAAAGCCGGCCATTTTGAACTGCAAGTCATTTGGTCCGAGTCAAGCTGCACTCTGCCGCCAAACAGTCTATCTCACGGCCGGAAATATGCTGTTGGTGGGGTGTGAGGAGTCCCGCTGGATGCTCTATCTCGCCTGTGGTTTAGGATGGGGAGGGCCCAGGTTAAATAATCGGTGGTGCAGCATGCTTGGATGATGGCGGGGCAGGTAGAACCACGGGGCAGGTGTGAGACCTGTTTTGTACATTTTCAAACATATTACATATTACTATACTCAGTTTATTTAGTTATTAGTGCATATTATACCCTATTGTATTAGTGTATAATTGAAATAGACCCATTTAAGGCCAACGGATTTTTACCAATTTTTATCACACTAAAAAGGTAATAAAAACAACAGGACATTGAACTACAAGCATTACGTTAATTAATCAGGCTATATATATATATATTTTTTTTTTTCATTTTTTGCACTTTTTGATCAAATTTCACAGATGCATTACTCCTAACACCCTGTTTAATCTATAGTGAAAGCGCAGTCAATATAACTCTACGTTAGTTTGCTAGGCCAGAATTTACTGCTTTCGCATTAGTCCATTCTATCGCTGTACAATGCATACGGTTCACTGCTATGGTTGTGCAAAGCAGGCCATTTTGAACGCTTCTAATTGATCAATTCAGGCAGACGCGATCGCAGTAGATTTGCAGTCATGCTTTACCCAGTACCCTCTCAACACACGCGTGGTTCTCAAATTGGTTTATTGCAGGCCTAATGGTACGTACCAAGATTAACTTCAGTTTCATTAACTTGTATGGAGGGAGGCTGCAGTGTCTGCCTCGATCTGCAACCTTACACATTGTAAACAGTGGAAAATGCCCAAATCAGATTATCTGTTTATTGCCAGCACATTATACGTGATGTAAAGATAATTGAAAACTGTCTGCAGACCATAAACCAAATAAATTACATAAAGTTTTTACTTGCTCTAGCACATATGTACAAAAAATCTAATGTGTTCTATTTTCATGATTTTCTCCACATCTCCGCAATAAATTATTGTAAAAAACCTATTCTTCTATTTACTTGATGCTAATCGAGAAAAAAGCAGCAGAAAGGGTCTTATTACTTGCTTTCTTGCAAGCAGAAGGGAAATAAGGGAGTATCATAAGCTAAATTGATACTCAAATCTTTCAAAAGATGGTTGCTATGCACCTTTGTTTGTATGGACAGGGATTACATAACATATTTCAATCAAAATTATTACAGCCATTTTTGAGAAAATCAAACATTTCAAATTTTTTTCCATGTAAAGGGTAGTTGTGGGTGTGGCTATTTTCTTGAAAATCTTCGTGTCAAATCCTTGAAAGATACATAACTTAAACATCCAGTTTGGAATTTAAGTATTTAACGGACTTTTCGTTTTTGAACTATACTGCCCACAGACACACACACACACACACACACACAGACACAGGCTGACAAGACATACACACACGGGCAGTTTTCTAAAAATGCTTTTCTTTTGGATTCAAGGGGTCCTAAAGCATGTATTTCCGGTGAAATCTCGGTATCGAGTATTTGGGTGAATTACAATATCTCCACTATAGAGAGGAGAGGAAGTAAAAATAAACCAAAAATCGATATAATGACCCTGGTACCTAATTACTTAAACCATGGTTAATATGTCCGATTTTAATTTTTATTTTCACATTTATGTTTACGTCATCATTGACAGATAAATTTAAACTAACATAATAATAAATAATTATAAATATAAAAGTAAAAATATAAGTTAAATTATAGCATTAAACAAATAAAAATAACAAATAATAAATACAAAAATACTAACGAAATTTCGAAATATAATAAATAAGCTAAAACATGAAACACATATCATACATTCATAATTAACACCAATAATAACTATTACTACTTCTAAACAACAATAACAAATATATAAAATCAAATTACAGGAGCTGGATAGGTAGAGTCAGACTGAAAAATTCAATACCATTACCGGGATTTGAACCACGGATCTCCCGATCTCTAGCCGGTTACAATGTCCTACACATGGCCTGCGTGAAAAAACAATTAAACCAATACCAATTGACCACAATAGTTGGCTATACTATGAATCCTGGGACTTAAATACTTACAACATTGTAAGTTCCATTGGGGTTGTCATCTCAAAATAATTTGAGAATACCTTGTGGTTTACCGGAAAATATGCGAGTCAGTTGAGAAATTCAATGCTATGCCGGCATGTTGCCATGGTAGCTCAGTGGCAGAGCAACCGGCTAGAGATCGGGAGATCCGTGGATCAAATCCCGGCAATGGCATTGAATTTTTCAGTCTCACTTTACCTATCCAAAATACCTTGAATTTATAATAAAATAAATAATAAAATTTATGGAAATATATTTTTTTTTCCACTTGGTGCACTTTTACTACCAATTAACTCAAATTACTATAAATGGGCAGGCGCATGTTTATTAATGCACTCCCAGCTTTAAACCTTATTTTCTCGCAACCTTTCTTCCACCATTTCCGTACTCAAAATACTCCATTGGATGAAAATGTTGTTAAATTATTTCAAACTTTTTATAATGTAGCTAAAAATTACATTAAAATGGCCATATTACTATTTCGAAATAAAGTTTCAAATTCGAGAAATATGTTATTACACTTTAAACATGTCCTGGGGAGTAAGAAATGTAATAATTCTTTTACAAAAATCATGGCTAGTATAAAAAATATATGATAGATTTATTTGTAAATTCATTTACTGAAATGCTGTAAAATTTGAATTTAAATGTGAATATTTTTAAAAATGTATAAGGTGGCTCATTTTTATTAGAACTGTAAATTTAGACAGTAAAATTATTAAGTAACGATGTAAGGCTGAATTTTGATACATGACAACAACATTACCATTTTTGTCTGCAATGATTGGCATAAATTTCAATAAGGTATTTTTCATATGGCGCATTTTCCAGATTTACAGATGTATAGCCTTAAAGGACTTGAGTTATTCAATTCACACACACACACACACACACACACACACACACACACACACACACACAGATGCGCGCACACGTACAATTTCTCCGTAGTGAGGGTATTGTATACTGCTAAAAAATTCGATGTTAAGCTTTCACTGGAAATATATGTTTTGAGGTCCCGTGAGTCGAAATGAAGCATTTATAGAAATCAATGTCCCTATGTGTGTCCGTACGCAGCATAACTTAAAAATCAATTAAATATTTGGTATTTAAGTTCAGCATTTTTCAAGGGTACGGCATGGAGATTTTAAATAAAGTACCCCACTACGAAACTACCCTCAGATGAAACATTTTCAAAAGTGTTGATTTCCTCAAAAAAATTTTAACGGTTTTAATTAAAATTCCATATATTAGATAATTAATTGTATATCTTTAATTTTCTGGGAATACCCTCTTAAGCTCTCTTTTTTGCATAACGTGTAAACCGTAAAAAAATAGATAAAATTCTACTACACAAAAATTGTACATCTCGTTAAAGCTCACGAACTATATTCCTATAAAATCTTTGGTGGAGTTAACGATTTCCGAGGTATTCCTTACTATTGGTTTCAATTTTAAAATATCTATACTTTTCCCCAAACGGAAAATTTACATTAGTTTCATATCTCTTTTGTTTTACTACTGGTCATGCAAAAAGACAGTCGTATTTCTGTTATTGGTTTCAATTTTTAAATACTTATCTATTCTGAAACTGTTTATATCTCTCTTGTTTTACCCCTGGCCTTGCGAAGAGAACCGAATTTCAATTCCATCACTAGCGATAGCCTTCAAAAGATTCGATTATCGCTTGAACTAGTTTATTTCCTTATTTCCCTTCTGCTTACAAGAAAGCAATAACAAGATTATTTATCCTATTGTTTATTTCGATTAGTATGAATTAAAGAGAAAAAATCTGATGTTCCATTCACCTGACTTTCTCTACATCTCTACAACAAATTATTGTTAAAAAGTTATGTTTCTATTTATTTCATGTTAATCAAGAAAACATTAGCAGAAATAGTATTATTACTTGCATCCTTGTAAGTAGAAGTGAAATAAGGGAGTAACATAGGTTAAGGTGATAGTCAAAAGCTGGTTGCCATATGACTGAAGTTCCTTTGTTTGTATGTATGACCAGGAGTTGACAAATTCCGTATGAGAAAAGTATACGTTTTACAAAGTTGAAACCAATAATAAGGAATATCTAAAAAAATTATCAATTCCATGTAAAAATGTATTTATCATAAATTGTGTGTTTTAACGAGCTCTATATTTTTTGTGTGGTAAGTTTTTGTCCATTTCTTACGGTTAAGTTGTTATGCTAAATTCCGTAAAATTCATCCAGAATAAAGTAGACTTTAGAGGGTATTCACAGAAAGTTCAAGATATACATTTTATTTGTCAGGTAAATATCTTGAATACACAATACTTTAATCGAAATCATTAGAGCCATTTTTGAGCAAATCAAAATTTTCGAAAAAAGTTCCAATTAAAGAGTAGTTGCGAGTGGGAGAATTTTCTTGAAAATCTTTGTGTCGCATCCTTGGAAGATACCAAACTTAAATAGCAAGTTTGGTATTCAATGGTCTTTACTGTCCACAGACCCACACACACACATACATCTTATTTCACTCCTACTTACTAGTAAGCTAATAATAATACTGTTTCTGCTAATGTTTATCTCGTTTATCATGATGTGGATAAAAGAATAATCTTTGGTAAGGGTAGTGTGTTTGCAGAACAGGTAGCGAAAGCCGTGTGAATGGAACTCATTAGGTTTTTTAAGAATATTTTGTTGAAGAATGGGTGGAGAAATATGTGAGAATTTTACACATTTTGGTATTCAATGGTCCCTTCTGTCCACAGACATACACAAACACACACGGACCTTTTTCCAAAAATGCTTTTTTTTTTTTTTTTTTTTTTTGCATTCAGGGGGACCCAAAACATGTATTTTGGATAAAATCTCGGTATCGAATTTTTGGGTGTATTACAAATCTTTCTCTATACATTTTGTACATAGTACGTGTAGAGAAAGTTATAGTAATGTGTAATAGTAGTTGCTTTACAGAAAATTTAGAGAAATATATATGAATAGAAATTGTCTAAATTTTATAATAATTCTTGTTTTTTATTCAAGAAACCTCTAAATATATTATTTCCGGTGAAATATCGATATCGAATTTTGGTTGAAATGTAATTCTTCTAGTTATTACACGTAGTAGAGAAAGTAAACATGAAACAGCGACGTTTCTATCTCGGCTGTACAACATGATTTATGTAATATGAAAAGCAATTATAACAAAAGCCAACAGAAAAGGTCGTAACACAAAAATTGCACTTTACGATAAGAGGTTGCTAATTTGTTTTACAGAGCTGTCAACATCCGCCGACGCTAAACAAACAAAAGCGTAACGAGAGCTTGTGAAAAGGAATTTCGTCATTAAGGTTACCAGTTTTGGTAATGGGAGTTTTTTCTGTTTTACTGCCAAACATCACACCACGCTGGACGTGTTTTATGAATTTTATCTCCGTTTATGATGACGCAGGCGGGCTGTAATTTGCCGTTATGCAATGGCAGCGCGGTGCTTATTTCTACTGTTTACATATGTGCGATGTTATTTAATTCTGCTGTTGTTAACTTCAGGTACAAACTGAGTTATGATAATGTGGGCAACATAAAAGTCAGTTCGCTCATAGCCATACTAAACCTATTAAATGTTGGGAGAAAAACTATTACCCCAACGTTTCCAGCGCCCTTTTTACTTTCTCTACACGTATTATGTACTGTGTGTAGAGAAGGTATTGTAATGCACTAAAAATTCGATACTAAGATTTCACTGGAAATACATGTTTTGGAACCCCCTGAATCCAAAAATATCTGATGTGTTCCATTCACATGACTTTTTCTATATCTCTGCAACAAATTTTTGTTAAAAAGTTTATGCTTTATTTACTTCATGCTAAGTGAGAAAAAAATTAGCAGAAATAGTCTTATTACTTGCTTCACTGTAAGTAGAAGCGAAACAAGGGAGTAACATAGTTTAAAGTAATAGCAAAAGATGGTTGCTATGTGACTGAAGTTCCTTTGTTGACAAATTCCTGCATGAGAAACAAAAAAACAAGGAATATCTAAAAAACGATCAACTCCACGAAAAAAATGTATATAACGTAAACTTTGTGTTTCAATGTGCTCTATATTTTTTGTGTGGTAAGTTTTTTTCTATCTCTTACGTTTTACCAGTTACACAAAATTCCGTAAAATTCATCCAGATTAAAGTAGTCTTCAGAGGCTATTTACAGAAAATTTAAGATATACATATCATTTGTCAAGTATATATATATTTAATATATGATATTTTAATCAAAATCGTTAGCCATTTTTTAGAAAATCAAAATTTTCGAAAATTTGGGGGATTTTCTTGAAAATCTTCGTGTCGCATCCTGGGAAGATACTACACCTAAGTACCAATTTGGTATTTAACGTTTTTTTCGGTTTTGAGATACGCTGTCCACAGACACACACATACATGGATTTTTTTAAAACTTTTTTTACGGGCTCAGGGGACCCCAAAACATATATATCCAGTCAAATCTAGACATTGAATTTTTTGGTGGAATACAATTTCTTCTCTATCCACTATGTGCATTGTACATACGGGGCTACAGAAAGTATAAATGTGAGGCGTTCCTTTCACATGACCTGCTCAACATCACTGTAACAACTTTTTGTTGACTGCCTCCGTGGTCGAGTGGTCAGCTAGCAGACTTCTCACCCGGAGGTCCCGGGTTCGATTCCCAGCTGGGGAATGTGTGCGTGTTTAGTAATATAAAGTTTAACCTAATGTTCTGAACCTACAGTTTCACAAGTGAAAGCCCCCGATGTGACCATTGATGTTATACAAATGAAGCAATAAAAAAAAAAACTTTTTGTTACAAAGCATATTCTATTTTATGATAATTGGGATATACATTGTCAGAAATTGTCTTAATTACTTGCTTCCTTGTCAATAGAAGGGAAATAATGGAATAATACACCAAGCTAAAGTGATGGCAAAATCTGGTTTTCATATGGTTGTAATAAAATTTCTATGCCAGGAGTCTACAACTTTCCGTGTGAGAAAAGTTGCAGTGTTTTAAATCTGAAACAAACAATAAGGAATATGTCATAAGTGCTCAATTCCACGAAAAAAACATATATGACATAAATTGTGATTTAATGTGATCTATTTTTTTGTGTCTCTTACGGTTACCAGTTTCACAAAATCCAGCAAAATTCATTCAGAATAAACAGATCTTTAGAGTTTATTCCCAGAAAATTCAAAGTATACATTTTATTTGCCATATAAATATCTTTAATGTAAGGAAGGTATTTAAATCAAAACCGTTAGCCATTTTTGAGCAAATCAAACTTTTCGATTTTTTTCGATGTAAAGGGTAGTTTGTGGTGGGGGGATATTTCTCTAAATCTTTGTTTCGCATCCCTGGAACATACTTAACTTAAATATTAGGTTTGGTATTTTATGGACTTTTCGATTTTGAGTTATTGTGATCACTGACACACGGAGACATACAGACACGGACCTTTTTCTAGAAATACTTTTTTTTTTTGGATTCAGGGAACCCTGAAACGGCTGTTTCCGGTGAAATCTCGGTATCAATTTTTTAGGTGGGACGCAATACCTTCTCTATACACTATGTGCATAGTACGTGTAGAGAAACAAAAATAAAATAAACACCTCTATAATAGCTCTGGTAGGGTTAATATGTCAGATTTTAAACATTAATTAAACACGTGTATACATACATCCTCAATTACAGATACATTTATACTAACATCAAAGTCAAATATAACTTAAAACAAATAAGAATATAAATACTAATACAATTTTTAAAATATAATAAATAAGAAACTAACACATCAAACACACGTTATACAAATATTCATAATTAATGCCAATAATTACTATTGCTACTGCTAAACAAGAATAACCAATATACAAAATCAAATTACCAAATTTATTTTTCTTTAATTTTTATTTTTACTAAAGTATAATACATTATAATTAATCCATTACCTTTTATTTATTACTTATATATTTATATAATAATTAATAAATTAGTGCTTAATATTATATCCTACTTATTAATTTTTAAATTATTTCATTTACATGTTTAATTATCAATTTATAAAATTTTACTTTTAATTAACATATATATGTATATATATATATATATATATATATATATATATATATATATTCATAAATCATTTATTAGTTATTCATTATTGTTTCGTATTTATTTTACATATTATTATTTTATATTTTTCAAATGTATTTTATTCTACGTGTATTCTGCATATAATGGTTTGAGAGGGTATTGTTACACTCCGTGGTGTAATGGTTACCATTTTATCTTCATATACACAAGGTCGCAGGTTCAAATCTGGCGGAGGACGATGGATTTTCTCCGGCTCAAAAATCCTTAGCATGGCTTCCATCGGAAGCGAAGTAAAGCCATGGGTCCCGTGTCGTACATTTATGGCACGTAAAAGATCTTCACGCCCAGTATATAATGGGACGCAGAGAACCACGGCAGTTAAAGAGCGTTCATAAATAAAACGCCTTTTCATCTGAGAGGGTATTTATTCCATCCAAAAATTAGATGTGGAGATATCACAGCAAATATATATTTTGAGGTTCCCTGAATCTAAAAAAGCATTTTTAGAAAAATTTCCACATGCGTGTGTGTCTGTGGGTTGTACAGCTCAAAAAAGGAAAAGACCGTTAAACACCAAATGTGACATTTCATTTATCTTCCAAAGAAGCGACACAAGGATTTAAAAAAAAAAAGAAAAAAAAATCCTCACCACCCCAACTGCTCTACAAGGAACATTTTTCGAAAATTGTTGTTTTCTAAAGAATGGTTATAACGATTTTGAATAAAGTACCATATTTCCAAATCTTCTCGGGCTTCTAGCCAGGTAAAAACTTGGCTTGACACCAACGTTTCGAAGAAGTGCATCTTCCTCGTCTTCAGGGTGAACTGTTGGTGTCAAGCCAAGTTTTTACCTGGCTAGAAGCCCGAGAAGATTTGGAATTAACACGTCGCCAGGAAAGCTTCAGTTCTTATTTTAAAGTACCATATGCTTAATATATTTTTATAACAAACGAAATGTGAATATTTAGGGAATAGCCTCTAGACTAGAGACTTCTTCATTGTGGGTCACTTTTGTATTACTTTGCTTAACTGTTAAACAGTAAGCGATAGAAAAAAAATAATGCTCAAAAACTTTAGAGGCCGTCAAAACATACAACTAGTGTAATTACTTTTTTTTTGTTGTAAAGTTAACCGTTTCCGAGATATTCTGTATAGTTGATTACGGTTTTAAGCTATTGAATCGTTTCTCTAACATATCATTTATGTTTCTTTTCGTCTCAATTTGTTTACCTCTACCAAGTAAAGAGAACAGGATTTATATTGTTTAACATAACGACTGGTGTTAAAGGATTTGAGTATCGCTTTAACCTAGTGCATTCCCTTACTTCCCTTTTACTTACACAGAAGAAAGTAATAACAGAAATTCTGCTAATGTTTATCTCGATTTGTATGATGTAGATAAAAGAATAGTCTTTTTAAGAAAAGTTTGTTCGCCAAACAACTAGAGGTCATGTGAATGGGATACATTATTCTTTTTGTGGAGTCATTTTTTTCTAAAACAAGAAGTCGTCTTTGTTTCATATCTCTTTACTCCTGTTCATGCAAAGAGAAACGAAAGTCAATAAGTTCACATATGGACCAGCTTTTAAATTATTTGACTAATGCTTTAACGTAGTTATTCCCCTATTTCCATTCTATTTACAAGGAAGCAAGTAATGCGATAGTTTCTGGTAATTCTATCTCTATTAGCATGATGTAGGTAAAAGTGTGTTTTCATGCTGTCCCAAGAGATGAAAATGCGAGTTGTGTCTAACAAGACGGTTCAGCGAAATAGCCTATTAATAATTTATAATATATAGGATCAGGTTATAGTGTTATTTACATTAGTTATCAAATGGTAGATGACGCATTCGACCATGTTTATTTACCGAATATTTTTTTCTTCTTTTATCACTGCCTCCTGAATTATGACATGACCAAACTTGCCTGTTCGAATATTAATAGGGACAAATTATTTTATTTAAGCTTTTAATAACTTATATATGAAATGGAAACAAATGCTATTTTATTTGAGGTTATTGTACTCATCTCATACAATAGAAATACAAATAATGATCAGTTTCAATTCTTTTTTTAACTAAACAATTATACACTGAGTAAATTTTAAATAATCATTGTAACTGAATTTATTGAAAGTACAATTTATTGTGCAGTTATGAAAAATTAAGGTTGGCTGACTGTTACCAGTAACCAAGACAGGAGATTAAACAAATGAACATCAGATGCGACAAGGTGGTTCCTCAATATCGTTCCAGTCAGAAGACCGCGATTAGTTAAGATTGCCTAAACTCGGCCATTGCATTAGCGTTTTAAAAGTTGAGCTAAATTGTCTTTTGTAAGAATAGTTTGTTTGAAGAAAGGTTGAGAAAGTCATGGGAATGGGACACAGGATTTTTTTCTATGGGAATTACTATCAACACAAACCACACACTTCTCCAGCTGCTTGCATGTATAGAACCCAGGTCTCATGTAGTGCCTTTGTTCAGATATTCAGTTTT
The DNA here is from genome assembly GCA_030762935.1 of Hymenopus coronatus. Classification (NCBI taxonomy): domain Eukaryota; kingdom Metazoa; phylum Arthropoda; class Insecta; order Mantodea; family Hymenopodidae; genus Hymenopus; species Hymenopus coronatus. The sequence continues at coordinate 27,307,454 of CM060899.1, read as the reverse complement.
TGGTCAGTTAAACCAATATTTACACTGTTGTGCTAATGTTTACCTTGGTTTTTAAAGCGATTCTTCAGCTTTAACGCAGCGGAAGTCTCATTAATTCTAAATTACGTGCTCGTTTACTCAAAGTAATGGGAGTTATGCTTTATTTAGAACTGGAAAGGATCCCCTCGGTTTTGACATCGCATAATGCATGGACTTTTGAAGCAACACAAACTGAAGTTTGATGAAATTTAATATTTCATCATCAAAAAGATTTTGACAAATTACCGTATCCATTTCGCAACCATCCATCTTACAGGGTTCCTGCCCCTTCTCATAAAACATTCTTTTGAATTTTAGCTTACTTCACTGAAGTTTAAGGTAACTTAGGCATTGTTATTAAAAAGTTAACTTCACAATGTGACGCGCCCAAATATGTTTTAAATTTGTTACTACAATATTCAACTACTTTCTTTTCAGTTTAACATAATTTGAAGGTTATTTTAAAAGTAGCTTTAAGAGAAATTAAAACATTATAAATTGCTTTAGCTCAAAAAAATCGAAAAGTTAGCGGCTTATTGATATTGACGAGGGCCGATAAGGGCCTCTTAATGAAAATAGCATTAAAAAAATCTGATTCTACATCTCTGCAACAAATTATTGTTAGAAAGCTTATGCTTCTATTTACTTCATGCTAACCGAGAAAAAATTAGCAGAAATAGTCTTATTACTTGCTTCCTTGTAAGTAGGAGGGAAATAAGGGAGTACTATAGTATATAGTATATACTATAGTACTATAGTATATACTACATACTATACTATATAAGGGAGTACTATAGGTTAAAGTGATAGTCGGAAGCTGGTTGCAATTTGACTGAAGTTCCTTTGTTTGTATGTACGGACTGGAGTTGACAAATTCCTCTATGAGAAAAGTATAAGTTTTTGAAAGCTGAACCAAAAACAGGGAATATCTAAAAAACGATCAACTCCACGAAAAACCTGTCTATAACATAAATTGTGTATTTTAGCGTGCTCTACATTTTCTGTGTGTTAAGTTTTTGTCCATCTCTTACAGTTTAGCAGTTATGCAAAATTCCGTAAAATTCATCCAGAATAAATTAGTCTTAAGAGTCTATTCCCAGAAACTTCAAAATATACATTTTATTTATCAGGTAAATATTTTATTATAGGATACTTTAATCAAAATAGAGCAATTTGTAAGAAAATCAAAATTTCGAAAAAAGTTCCATGCAAAGGGTAATTGGGGTTGGGGGGATTTTCTTGAAAATCTTCGCGTCACATCCCTGGAAGATACCCAAGTTAGATACCGAGTTTGGTATTTAACGTTGTTTTCGTTTTTGAGCTATGCTGCCCACAGACCACACACATACAGACACACACGCACTCAGACAGACACACACGGACATTTTTCAAAAAATGCTCTTTTTGGGTTCAGGGAGATCCAAAACATGTATTTACGGTGAAATCTCAGTATCAAATTACAATACCTTCTTTATACAGTATGTACATAGTACGTGTACAGAAAGTAAAAGAATATTATGCTTTATTTCTCAACATAATCTCCAGAAAGTATAATACATTTTTCATTTATAATTTAATTGAACTATCTCTGTAGTGCGATCTATCAAGGTCCTCAAAATAGCTGCCTTCCGCATCAATGACCTCGTTGTTGTGAAATCTTCGTCCTTCAATTTTTTTTTGAGGTTGAGAACAGGTGGTAGTCACCGAGTGTTAGATCTGACGAATAGAGTGCATTTTCAAACAATTCGAACTTTAATTCGCATATTTTTCCCATTGCAATGACTGAACGATGGGCCGGAGCATTGTGGTGATGAAACAAGATTTTTTTTTTTTTTTTTTTTTTTTTTTTTTGCCAAAGGAGGTCTTTTTCTTTTCACCTCATCACTCAAACGTTCCGAGTAATCGATAAAAATAGTTCCCTGTGCATCCCAGAAAACACTCGCGATAACCTTGTAAGCTGACGAAATTGACGTTGTGCAATCCACTTTTTGACTGTGATTTACTTTCTGGAGTGCAGTGATGTATCCAAGTATCAGCCATGGTAATAAACCGTCTCAAAAATTCACTGGGATTTTTACGGTAGAGCTCCACATTCTTAACATAAGCACTTTTTCTTTATAACTTTTTATCAGGTGTCAAGAATCGCGGCTCCCATCCTGTACAGACCTTGTTAAAGCCCATAACTTTACTTAAAATATTACCTGCACGTTCTTTTCATAAGTTTACAGCCTCAAACAACTTTAATCTACCGCCTTCCAGTAATAAACGATACTTTTTTTTTTTTCCAATGATCTCTGGAGTTGTCACTTTTACTTCTAGGCTCAACACTAGTGCTCGTAATCACAATTTTAACTCTGCAACCCACCTTTTAACCATTGAAAATGAAGGGGCAGAGTCTTTCAATGTACTGTCCATTTCCTTCTTGATTTATTTATACGTTAAGCCTTTCAAATGGAAGTATTTAATCACTGCTCGTTTTTCCAATCCTCCATTTTCGTGAAAACTCTAAAGTTGTCTTGTCTAAAAAGCTGTCATTCGAAAACTAAACAAGCTATTGACTTGTAACTATGGATACAAGCTATTCTAGGATTAAACTATACGATGCTACCGTCTAACTGGTCTAGTGGCACCATATCTGTGTGAGGCCGATCCTCGTAGCTCGATAAAAACAAAAAGTTAGCGACTTATTGAAATTGACTTCATGAAAGTTGTATATTAAAAAGAGAAAGCGCACAGTGATATATAGTTTATTCTTGTCCTGGTATTATTGAGATTGTCCTTTCTTTGCATTTTTTTTTTCATTTATATAGCCCCCTTTAACATCTAAGGTCATATCGGGAGCTTCGAATTAGAAAGAAATCGTTGTCTGTAGGTTTCAACTATTTTATTTCCTCAAACACGCACTCATTCACTCTCACATACATACTTCCAGACTATGTGGGGGATAGGGAATAATTCTGGTTAAAGAGAAATTCGCCCCCCAGCCGGGAATCGAACCCGGGACCTCGGGAACTCGCAGTGTTTGTTGCACACTTTACACACGCATTCTTCTTCCGGTTAGTGGAATCTTTGGCTGCGGCATAGTTTGTGGTAAAACCGCGCCTTGTATATCTTGTCAGTATGTGTCGGAGTTCGTAATTTGGCAGCTTCCAGTCTTCTGTCGTTATGGCGTCTGGTGTGTAGACATCGAGCCATATGGCATTATTAATCTCATTTATTAGATTAGTGTCTTTTCATAGGCATTTGTATTTAGTAGCAAGAATTGTGCTCTGATGTCCTCGATGAAAAGCGTTTCTTTGGCTAGTATGTATGTGAGCCTCATAGTGCCGACTTTCCTATTCCTTGGTTCCGTTTTGGGTAGCGGGCTTTGACTTTCTCAATTTTTGGTGATTGTAAGTTTTAGTCGTATGTTACTCATACTAAAGTTAGGAAGGTATTAACAGAACTGTTGTATTACGATTATTACTTTAATGTAACTGCTATACCAACTAACTTTGCAGATATCCCGTGGTTCGCTAAGGGCCGGTTGTACGAACTCGGAATAAATCCTGGAATAGTTATTCTTGGAATACACTATTCATGGTATAAATGTGGTGACGAGTTGTACGATGCAATTTTATTCCTTAGATATCTATTCGACTGTTTGTAGATTTAAAACTAATGTTGGCTATGCTGCGAGTCATTCGAGGCCAACTTGATAAGTAATTACTGCTTTGTTTTGCTGAAAACTTATTGTTTTCACAATCAGCTGTTCCTAAACTATGTATTATTTCTTATTTTAACTACTTGCGGTACTATGGAATCATTATGAATGTTCATAAGCGTGTTCGGATGTAGAATTGCTATACATTTTACAAAACAAACACATATGTATACTGTGACTTCTTGCGATAGGTTAGGAGTATGGGAATATAACCTTACCGTATGTGCAGAGTTGTATCTTGTGCTGATATATGACATCTTTCCGTTTCGGTGATCAAAACGTACTTAGCCTCATTTCTGTATTTTATTTATTAAAATACTTAGTAAGTGAATTTTGAAAATTACATTTTAGTATTGCCAATGCCACTATCAACTTAAGATATGTATAATTGAATCGTTGCACCAAGATAAATAGAAAACAATTTGCTATATAAGTATTATTAACCAACAGAAATATTAGTAGTTATGTCGAATAGTACATTAAACCGTTCCCATTACAGTTCGCACTTTGCTGATGGCAATATTTAATACAACAGCTAGAAATTGTCAACCAAACCAATAAAACCCAGAACATTATATTTTAGGGAAAGTATTCTCTATTCAATCAAAATTGTCTCTAATGTGTTGAACCTATAGCATTTAATACGAAAAATTATGAATTTATTGTAAAATAATATATTTAGATTTACGAGCTCTGATGGCGTCTTTTAATCTGGGCATCTCCTCCCTACATCACAAAGCTTGTATGTTATAGTTTTTAAACTTGCACATACCTTCCAAAATCTGATTATAGTACAGAATGTCGCTAACATTAATACTTGTTTTTATTAAAATCTGAACTTCTATTACCAACACGTGCTTCACTTGGTCATGGTATAGATGGAGTACAGGAGGGTACTCCATCTACACCATGACCAAGTGAAGCACGTGTTGGTAATAGAAGTCCAGATTTTAATAAAATTGACAGCTTCACTTTATGTAATGGCTTTTTTAACATTTTAAACTTAATACTTGTGGTTATCTTACGTTTTGAAGCATATTGCCGTAGAAGTAACCTATCCTTTGTATTTCGTCAATAAAACGTAACCTCACTCTTTACAACGCTATGCATTGTGCTGGTGAATTGCTGCACTACACTATTTTATATTTATCTTGGGTTGGATTAAATTTAATTGTTTCCATAAAATAGAGGTATTTTGATGATAATATTGTAGATAGATTATACTTTTTTATAAATTAAACTTTATTTTAACTATCTTCTTGTCATATTTATCTTATAAGCATCAAGTTGTCTGTGTGATATTATTTCTCAACTTTAATTTCATTATAGCCGTGTTCACTTATCAGACTATCTCTACAAAATATTGTATTTAGGTATAATATGTCCTTAAAACATATTATAAAGAAATGAATCGTTTATATCGGTCTAATATGGGTCGAAATTGTGCCGAGTACCCAAGCGGCCATTTTCCTTTTTATACTCTATTCTCGGAATATCGGCTTATCCCCGCAAGGAATCACGGAATAAGTTATTCCATGTTTATTCCCTTGATAGGCTCTATTCCGATGTCGTACAACACAATTTTGCACATAACCATGGAATAACGACTAACAGAGGTTTACTCCAAGTTCGTACAACTGGTCATAAAATAGTTACAGAAATCAACAGGGCTATGTCAAGGGGACACATTATGCTAAGGCGATAGTCAAACTTTTAAAAACTGGTGGCTATGTGAAACAATTGGAGTTCGCTTTATTTTGCAAATTAAGCAAATATAATTACTTTCTCTATATGTACTATATACGAAACAAACCAACACCCAAAAATTCGATACCGAGATTTCACCGGAAATATGTGTTTTGAGACCCCCTGATCCCAAAAAAAGCATTTTTAGGAAAATGCTCCTGTGTGTGTCTGTCTGCGTGTCTGTGTCTTTGAGCAGCATAGCTCAAAATGAAAAGACCGTTAAAAACCAAATTTGGTATTTAAGTTTGGTATCTTCCAATGATGCGGCACGAAGAATTTCAAAAAAATTTCCCCACCCCAAACTACCTTTTACATGAAAAAAAATTCGAACATTTTGATTATCTTAAAAATGGCTCAAACGATTTTGATTAAAATCTCGAATATTTAAGACATTTACTTGACAAATAAAATGTATATTTTGAATTTTCTGGGAATACCCTCTGAAGACTATTTTATTCTGTATGAATTTTACGGATTTTTGCATAACTGCTAAACCGTAAGAGATGGATAAAAACTTACCACACAGAAAATGTAGAGCATATTAAAGCACACAATTTATGTTATTTACTTTTTTTCATGGAGTTGATCATTTTTAAGATAGTCATTGTTTTTAGTTTCAACTTTGAAAAACATATTTTTCTCATACAGGAATTTGTAAGCTCCTGTCCATACAAACAAAGGAACTTCAGTCACAATGCAACCAGCTTTTGACTATCACTTTAACCTATGGTACCCCCTTATTTCGCTTCTACTTACAAGCAAGCAATAAACTATTTCTGCTAATTTTTTTTCGATTAGCATGAAATAAATAGCAGCATTAGCTTTTTAACAATAATTTGTTGCAGAGATGTAGAGAAAGTGATGTGAATGGAACACGTCAGATTTTTTTTAATTGTAATTTTAGATTCAACTTTAACATGGTCCAAACATATTGAATTTATTTCAGCAAGACTATCTAGAATGTTGTATTTATTAAGGATATTAAGTTACAATGTTCCTCCTGTGTATCTAAGAACTGCATATATTGCATTTTTACTTTCTCTAAGCCACTATGTACATTATACATGTGGGATAAAGAAAATTTTGTATTTCACTGGAAATATATTTTTGGGGCCCTCTGAGTCCGTAAAGACATTTTTAGAAAAAAATATCCGTGTGTGTATGCGTATGTGTGTGTGTGTGTGTCTGTCTCTCTGCCTGTGTGCGTGTCTATGGACAACATAGCTAAAAAATCTGATGTGTTACATTCACATGATTTTCTCTAACTCTCTGCTACAAATTATTATTATTATTTTCTTTTTTTTATTGTTTCATTTATATAGCCCCCTTAAACATCTAAGGTCTTATCGGGAGCTTTGCACTTGAAACAACTCGTTGTCTATCAATTCTTTTACGTTGGTTTAAATCATTTTGTTTTACTCAAATACGCACACATTCACACTCGCATACAAACTTCCAGACTCTGTGGGGGATAGGGAGTAATTCCCCGCCCCAGCTGGGAATCGAACCCGGGACCCCCGGGTGAGAAGTCAGCTCGCGGAGGAACAAATTATTGATAAAAAGCTTATGCTTCTATTTACTTCATACTAATTGAGAAAAAAATTAGCACAAATATTCTTATTGCTTGCTTCCTTGTAAGTAGAAGCGAAATAAGCGAGTATCATAGGTTAAAGTGATAGTCAAAAGCTGGTTGCTATGTGACTGAAGTTTCTTTGTTTTTGTGGACAAGAGTTGACCAATTCCTGTATGAGAAAAGTATATTTTCAAAGCTGAAACCAAAAACAAGGAATACCTAAAAAACTATCAACTCCACGAAAAAAATGTATTTAACATAAATCGTGTGTTTTAATGTGCTCTACATTTTTTGTGTGTTAAGTGTTTGTCTTACTGTTACGGTTGACCAGTTATGCGAAATTCCGTAAAATTCACTTAGAATAAAGTGGTCTTTAGAGGCTATTCCCAGAAAATTCAAGATATACATTTTATTTGTCAGGTAAATATCTTTAATATTCGATATTTTAATCAAAATCATTATAGCCATTTTTTAGAAAATCAAAATTTTCAAAAAAATTCCATGTAAAGGGTAGTTTGATGTGGTGGGATTTTCTTGAACAAATTCGTGTCACATCCTTGGAAGATACCAAACTTAAATATTAAGTTTGGTATTTAACGGTCTTTTCTTTTTTGAAATATGCTGCCCACAGACACACACACACACACACACACACACACACACACATACATGTTTCTAAAAAAAGCTTTTTTTGGATTCAGGGGACAGAAAACGTGTATTTCCGGTGAAAATTCGGTATCGAATTTTTGGGGTGCATTACAATAACTTCTCTATACACTATATACATAGTGCGTATAGAGAAAGTAAAAACGAAAGGACCGTTTAATACCATACTTAGTATTTAGGCTTAGCATCTTCCAAGGATACGGCATGAAGATTTTCAAGAATATCTTCCACCACAAAATACATCTTACATGGAAAATTTTAATTTCCTCAAAAATGGCGCTAACAATTTTGATTAAAATGCCCATATTAAACATATTTACATTCCAAATAAAATGTATAGCTTGAATTCTCTGAGAATAGCCTCTAAAGATCTCGTTATTATGAATGAATTTTACTGAATTTTGCGTAACTGGTAAACTGTAAGACACCAAAAGAAAAAAAAAAAAAAAAAAAAAAAAAGCTTACACAAAAAATATAGACCACTTTAAAACATATAATTTATGCCATGTACTTTATTTGTGTCCCCTTACGATTTTCTTGCGGAGATAATCGTTTCCGAGATATTCCTTGTTATTGGTTTCAATTGTGAGTACTTACTTTTCTCAGACAGGAAGTGTCCGGTTTTTGTTTTGTTCTACTCCTGGAAAAGCAAAGAAGCGATTTTCAATCACAATCGCATAACGACAGCTTTTAATATATTTGACTATCACTTTAGCATAGCGCATTCCCTTAGTGTTCTTATTATAAGGAACTAAGCAGTAAGAAAATTCTGCTAATGTTTATCTTGATAAGTATGGTACAGAAAGAATAATCTTTTACAAGAAGCTTGTTTGGAGAGCAGCAAGAGAAAATCATGTGAGTGTAACACATATTTTTTCAGTCGGTACTTTATATTTCTTTGATATTTTTGGGATAGCTCTAGTAACATAACAGATGTTTTTAACAGATAATTTTAAAATAACAAAAAGGTTATTTGAATCTTGTTAAATAAATCTGAGCTTAAGAATTTTAAGATGCTTACTTTTAAACATTAAATTATTAACTGTTATAAGTTTAATATTCATGATTTAACAATATGCAGCTGACAGAGGAAAGAAAGTTTTTAAAAAAAATGTATGATAAGCATACACATAATACAAGAAATAATTTCAATTTGAATATTCCTAATTTTAGATAAAATATGATGATGCCAGGCTATCTAATAACAAAACCTAAAGCTGTGTAAAATATCACAGGTTTCCACTTACTATTTTTAAAACAAAAGTTTTGTAATTGGCTAGTTTTAAATCCTTTTTTTAAATTATGTTTCTTTGTGTGATGATGTCATAGTCCATACGATTCAATGCTTAATAAAAATTACAATTACATGGTTACGTTTGAGAAAACAACTGAAACCAATCTCAAGGAATATCTAAAAATTCTGACATGTTCCATTCACATGACTTTCTCTACATCTCTGCAACAAATTATAGTTAAAAAGCTTATGCTTCTTTTTACGTCATGCTAATTAGCAGAAATAGTCTTATTACTTGCTTTCTTGTATGTAGAAGCGAGATGAAGTTCTATAGGCTAAAATGATAGCCAAAAGCTGGTTGCTATGTAACTGAAGTTCCTTTTTTGTATGGAAAGGAGTTAAGACATTTTTGTATGAGAAAAGTACAAGTTTTTCAAAGCTAAAACAAACAACCAGGAATATCTAAAAAATGATCAACTCCAGGAAAAGAATGTATATGACATAAATTGTGTGTTTTATTGTGAGGTACATTTTGTGTGCAGTAAGGTTTTTCCCCATCTCTTACAATTTAGCACTTATGCACAATTCCGTAAAATTCATCCAGAATAAACTAGTCTTCAGGGGCTATTCCCGGAAAATTCAACATATACATTTTATTTGTCAGGTAAATATCTTTAAAATACGATATTTTAATCAAAATCGTTAGAGCAATTTTTAAGAAGATACAGATTTTCAAAAAATTTTCTATGTAAAGGGTAGTTTGGGGTGGGAGGATTTTCTTGAAAATCTTCGTGTTGCATCCTTGGAAGATACCAAACTTAAACACCAAGTTTGTGCTTTAATGGTCTTTTCGTTTTTGAGCTATGCTGCCCACAGGCACGCACGCGCGCGCACACACACACACATATACAAACACACACATACAGACAGACACACACAGACATTGTTCTAAAAATGTTTTTGTTTGGATTCGGCGAGTCTCAAAACATGTATTTTCGGTGAAATGTCGGTATTGAATTTTTGGGTGCAATGCAATACCTTCTCTATAAACTATATACGTAGTTCGAATAGAGAAAGTAAAAAGCGGTCTACTCTACAAGAAACACGCTCATGATATAAATTACGTGTTTTAAAAATATCTATATTTTCTATTTCCAGAATAAAGAGATCTTTAAGGTTATTCAGAGAAAGTTCAAAATATACATTTTATTTGCGATATAAATAGCTCTAATAGATGGTATTTAATCAAAATCGATAGTCAAACTTTTCTCCATGTAAAGGATAATTTGTGATAGGGGGATACATTTGAAAATCTATGTTGCTTCCTTGGGAGATAATACATATAAATTAAAAGTTTGGTTTTTAAAGTCGGTTGTGCTGCATTCGCAAAACTTTCTCTATATCTCTGTAGTAAATTATTGGTAATAAGTTTATATTCTTTTATTTGCTTCATGCTAATTACCTAGTTCCTTATAAGGTAAATGGGAAATAAGAGAATACACCAACAGTCAAAAGTTTTAAAATGTAGTTACTACGGTACAAACGTCCTTTTTTTACGTGGTCAGAAGTTGACAGGTTGCCGTATGAGAAAAGTAAAAGTATTTTAAAACTGAAATCAACAACAAGGAATATCTCAAAAACGAAATAATGTTTACAACATAAATTGTGTGTTTTAACATTTTTTTGTTATGCAAGTTTTAGTCTGTTACGGTTGAAAAGTTATGCAGCATTCCACAACATTCATTCTGAATAAAGATATCTTTAGAGGCCTTTCACAGATAATAAAAGATATACAGTTTATTTGTCATAAATACGTTTAATATAGGATATTGTAATGAAAATCGTTAGAGCCTTTTTGTGAAAATCAAACTTTTCGAAAAATGTTCCAGGTAAAGGGTTGGGGTGAGGGATTTGCTTGAAAATCTTCACGCCACATCTTTGGATGATGCTGTACTTAAATACAAGTTCCGTTTTTGAGCTATGCTACAGACAGACAGACAGACAGACACACATGGACATTTTTCTGCTTATCTGGATTCAGGGGGTCGCAAAACATATATTTCCGTTGAAATCTCGTTATGGAATTTTTAGGTGGAGTGTAATACCTTCTCTATACCATATGTACATAGTTCGTATAGAGAAAATAAAAAATATTCACTGAAGTGTAATGAAAATAGAAGTTTTTTAACTTTTATGTTTCTTGTCAAGTATAAGCTCATGAGCCTCAGAAATATGACTGCACAATGGCTATTTATCATAAATGCTCCCTTTAACTCTACTCTACACTCGAACAGCTCTCAGGTTTATTGCTCGCAATTGTCGATCCTTTAGACTCTGCTTTGTGGGACTCGATGTGAAGAGAGACTGTGGGATTTATTGTTTATAGGACAACAAAGGTCCTCTTTGACCAAGCATAAATAACACACCAATAAAACCTGCTCTAGTGGTCAGTGATCTGGCTTCTCAAACCAGAGTTACTGGGTTCATTTCCTGCCTGTGGCGGGGAAAGCTTACTTTAATTTGAATCATTCCCTAGCCTTCGCACAATCTGAATATGAAGTGAATGCCTGTGTATGTTTGTGTGCTTTAATGAAAAATCTATATCTATATCTCTGCAACAAATTATTGTTAAAAAGCTTATGCTTCTATTATGCTAATTTAGAAAAAAATAGCAAAAATAGTCTTATTACTTACCCCCTTGTTAAATAGAAGCGAAATAAAGGAGTACCATAGGTTAAAGTGATAGTCAAAAGCTGATTATTATGTAACTGAAGTTCCTTTGTATGGACAGGAGCTGACCCGTTACTGTACGAGAAAAGTGTGTTTTTTCAAAGCTTAAAAAAACAAGGAATATCTAAAAAATGATCAGCTCCAGGAAAAAAATGTATATCACTCAAACTGTGTGTTTTAACGGGCTCTATATTTTTTGTGTAGTAAGCTTTTGTCCATCTGTTACGGTTTAGTAGTTATGAAAAATTCCGTAAAATCCACCTAGAATAATATAATCATCAGAGGCTATTCCCAGAAAATTCAAGCTACACATTTTATTTGGCAAGTGAATATCTTAAATATAAGAGATTTTAAACGTTAGAGCCATTTTTAAGAAAATAAATATTTTCAAATTTTTTTCCATGCAAAGGGTAGTTTGGGGCAGATACCAAACTTAATTACCAAGTTTGGTTTATAATGTACTTTTCGTTTTTGAGCTAGCTGCCCACAGATACACACACACACGGATATTTTTCTAAAAATGTTTTTTTATTCAGGGGGTCTCAAAACATATATTTCCGGTATCGAATTTGGGTGCAAAACAATACCTTCTCTATACACTATATCTATAGTACGTATAGAGAAAGTAAAACTCTAATGTGTCCCAATGGTCACGCTGATTATCCCACTCGTCTCTCACCAAGGCGACTACATTTGTGGTGGACAAAGCGACAAGGGAAGCGTTTTCTCAGGATTTTCCGACTTCTCCCGCCATGTATCATCAGTGGCATTGCCTGCGTTGTCATAGTTAATAAAAGCAGCGTTCAACACTATTGAGAAATAAAAGAAACCCGCGTTTCGATCACATGACTCTCTACCAACCATTGTTCACAAAAGATTATTATTTTACATACATCGTGTGATAAAAAATTGATGTGTTCCATTCACATGACTTTCTGTACATCTCTTCAACAAATTATTGTTAAAAAGCGTATTCTTCTATTCACTTCATGTGAGACAGTACATGTCTTGTCCCGGGCAAATGAATTGCTCAGAAGAGAAATATAAATCATAGCCAACAATATATATTATATCACAAAGATAAAATATAAATGTACAGCGAAAATGGGAAGGGTAGAAAGACTTAACACGTATAAGGCACGAGCTCGGGGTACAAGATCCGCTATCTGCCGAGGGAAAGGGGCGAGAATTCCCTGCCCAAGGGCGACTAACGGGACACAGCAAAATAATGCTCTCCGCTGGTCAGGCGACAGTGTAAGGCACTTGGTGAAGGACCTCCGCACAACCTAGTTGTGAAATTTAGAATCCGTGATGGAGACGAACAAGCTACCTTTTAACCTCCACATGACCAAGATGTGGTATTTGAACGCGTGGTGTAACATCACAGCAGAAAACTAAGAAGTATCCGCGTGTGTTCTACGATGGAAAAAGGCCGGACTCGGTTAATAAAGCACTTGTGTCTCACTACAACCTGAAAGAGTTTCCATACTAATAAAAACCCAGAGCCAATCCAACCACAATTCCACACCATTCCAATACATATAACCTGCGCCCGAGATCCGATCCAGACCCACCACAAATGCTAATCTAGAAAAATACTTCCTTGTAAGTAGAACAAAAATATGGGATTACTATAGGTTAAACTAATAGTGAAAAAACTGGTGACCTTTGTTTGTATGGACAGGTGTTCAAATTCCTGTATGAGAAAAGTATAAGTTTTTCAAAGTTAAAATCAAAAGCAAAGGATATCTCAAAAACGACCAATTCCACGAAAAAAATGTATACAACATAAATTGTGTGTTTTAACGTGCTCTACATTTTTTGTGTGGTAAGTTTTTGTCCATTTCTTACGGTTTAGCATAATTCATCCAAATAAAGGAGTCTTCAGAGGCTATCCCCAGAAAATCGAAGATACACATTTTATTTGCCGTGTAAGTATCTTTAATGTATGCCATTTTAATCAAAACCGTTAGAGCAATTATTGAGCTAGTCAAAATTTTCGAAAAAAGTTCAATGTAAAGGGTAGTTGGAGTTAAGGGATATTCTTGAAAATCTTCGTGAGGCTTCCTTGGAAAATACCAAATATAAATACCTAAATTAGTTTTTAACGGTATTTTCGTTTTTGAGCTTTGCTGCCCACAGACACACACACACACACACACACACATATACAGACAGACAGTCACACACACGATACTTTTCTAAAAGAATTTTATGAATTCAGGGGGTCTCAAAACATGTATTTCCGGTAAAATCTCGGTATCAAAGTTTTGGGTGCATTACAATACCTTCTCTATACACTATGTACATAGTACGTGTAGACAAAGTAATAAGTCATTGTTGAACACAACTAACAGGTAGAAGAAACAGGTACGTGCTAAATTTAATAGCGTTAATTGTATCCCTCCTGTGGGAAGTCAGAACCTGTGTTACGTGGACACGACGAGTCAGAGGACTATCACAATAAAATACCAAATGGTCAACGGTAAAAAAAAAATTAGTCATTGTGTTGTATAAGGGCAAATGCTGTTTACCAGGATCTTGACTGCCATGACGTCACACAGCAACTTTCAGCCAATTTTACTTTTCTACACGTACTTAGTGTATAGCTTTTGTTAGAAAGGTCTCTTTTGTTCAGTCACGTACAGTCGAGTTACAACGGGGGTGAACAGTAAATTTCGGAAGACGGCAATTCTTCATTGTACAAGATATGTCACGTGAGGTTTTCAGTGCATCCTGGGATAAGGAAATTGACTATTGGGAAATATTTACGTCAATCTTGCGACCTTTTTGTCCAATCAGAAAGAGACCGCCATGACGGTATTTTTTGTATATAAAGAGCCCAAGAAGGCACATCGTGATCTGTCTGTGAAAATGATCTGTCTGTTGCGAGCTGTCTGTTACTAGCTAATCTATCTGTCGGTCGTCGGTCTGAACTTATTCACACAAAGTGAGACACTGTAACGTGCAACGAATTTAAAGTAAGTGACGCATACAAATGTAAATAGTATAACGCAGAATTAAGGAAGAAGAAGGGACTGTAATTAGTGTGATCAGCCAAGTATTAGAATTCGTAACAGGTGTACAAGTTAGCATTATTGTAAGGCAAATGTGCTTATCTCGCTTCTCCAAGTAAGGAATAAACTCCAGGAAAGTATATAAGTTTCAATCATTACAAGATCACTCCCTGAACTACCCCCATTAGCTGCACCACCCCGAGTGAGCCAATCATCGTGCAGGCTGAGCAACACCGAGGCAAAGTCAACGGTAGTATATCCACCTTACCAGGTAAGTGGGTCTACTCATAGGTAGTGGAGTGAGTCTTGTCTACGTCTTTAATCTGCGTTCACCGCATAAGGCGTCTCAAATGTGGTGCAAAAGATAACATTGCATATAGCACCCACGATCTTAACACCGCAGGGTAAAATACCAAACTTGGTATTTAAGTTGAGTATCTTCCAGGGATGCGACACGAAAATGTTGCAAAAAAAAAACTCCCATCCCAACTACCCTTTACATGGAACTTTTTTTGAAAACTTTGATTCTCTCAAAAATGGCTCTAACGATTTTGATTAAAATGACGTATATTAAAGGTCTTTACGAAACAAATAAAACGTATATCTTGAATTTTCTCGAAATAGCCTCCGAAGACTACTTCATTCTGGATGCATTTTGATAAATTTTGCATAACTGCTAAACAGTAAGGGATGACAAAAACTTACCACACAAAAAATGTAGAGCACTTTAAACCACACAATTTATGTTATATACATTTTTTTCCTGAAGTTGATCGTTTTTGAGGCATTCCTCGTTTTTTGCTTCAAGTTTAAAGAACTTACTTTTCTCGTACAGGAATTTGTTAACGCCTGTCCTTTAAAAAGGAACTTCAGTCACATAGCAACCAATGACTACCAATTTAACCTGTGGTACTCCCTTACTTCGCTACTACTTACAAGGAAGCAAGTAATAAGATTATTTCTGCTATTTTTTTCTCGATTAGCACGAAGTATATATAATCTTAAGCTTTTTTAACAATAATTTGTTGCAGAGATGTAGCGAAAGCCATGGAATGGAACACTTTAGATTTTTTTTTTAATCTATGCGTATAACTGGCGCAACATCTAGACATGTGAAACTCCTAATGAAGGATAGGAAGCTAATTGTATATCTGTTGTTTCCAGAGAAGCAGTTCACCAGATAACTGCATGTATGATGAAGGAGTGCATGTCACAGTCAATGTCAAGTATCTGTGACTGCTTATGCACGCATCACAATGCGCTGCATAATCAACAAATACCAGTGCATACCTAACCTAACATGAAAACAATGGCAATCATCTGTCTCTAATTCTTCCACACCTTATAGTCCTTTATTAGAAAATGTATTCCTACATACATAATGGCACATAGCGAACATTAATACAGGTCAAATAGATTATCAAGTGTACAAATAATATATCCACAATATCATATAATAAGTTACATTTTCAAACAAACACAAAATTGAGATCACAGATCTAGTTTGAAGGGAATCTAGTTGCTGTCAGAATATTACATGGCTAAATTACGGAAAATTGAAATTACATGCTAGATTAATAATTATGATGAATTACTAGAAAATTCCAAATTACGCAAACAAATCATCAAGAAGGGCCCAATACGGTGAATCACTTTACTCCGCAATGATGATGGACATTGAAATACAGGCACCAACAGATAATGTGTCCCAAAATAAACCCTAGGGAGGTTCAAATCCTAAGGATAGCTTACTGCGCATGGGCCTAAATAGTAGACAGGGAGGTTTCGAAGCGGTGCAGCTGGTCACCCACAGAGATCACAATAGACCATACCAATATGAAACAGCCGTTCATTGGTGAGGATGGTGTTGGTCACTACTTGATACCATTTGCTGCGTTGTAGAGTGGTGAGAACTGGATGAAGCAAATTGCGCCACACTCGGCGCCGATTGCAGCACCGTCCTTGGAGTGGGTAACTGGTCCAAAAAGCAGTACAAATAGCGCGGGACGTTGGTGGTTCATTGTATAAATTGGTAGGACAGAAAACAGCTAGTCCCAGGACGTACTTCAAATGCGGTGCCTGCAGTGACAGGCGTCGAATATCTGGTTTGTTCTGTGTCCGATGTGTCGGAAACATTGACGTGAGAAAGGCACCACTATAGGGATCGCCGTTGTGCTGCAGTATGCCTAATTGGATTTCAAGAACAGAGAGTCTGCCTTTAACTGCATATCGTCCTTCGTCTTCATTCACTGTACGAGATAATCTGCATAAGTTTACAAATCACTTTCCATTACATCATCACTGCTATCACTAATTTCTGCACCATTATCCTGAGTGAGAATTCTAATTTATTTTCTATACTTCCATCTTTTTTTCGAAATTCGATTTACGAGAATATTGAAATACGAAGATCGCAAAATGTGTATACGTTTATGGATCATAATTCTCCATATCAAAACTTTGTCTTTGTTTACAAAGCATCACATGCTGTCTTTCACACTCTTCACCACAACGGTTGCACGCTCATTCTGATCCTAGCATGTGGTCCTTTCTTTGTGTTCCTTAACTTGACTGGTAGTGGTCTCGGGGCCCATGGAGCATAAAGTTACTCGATATTCATCTACTCAGCGTAAGGGAAAACCCGAGAAAAGAAACTTTATCCGAATAATTCACCTTAAGCGAGATCAGAAATTCGAACGCGCGACTTCTTGAAGTGGTATTCTGTTTTAAGGCATACCAGATGGTGGTGGCACTCAACAGCGAACATCAAATGCTATATTACAAGAATAAACAATGCAATAAAAATCTGCTGATTTCTGAGAATCAGGCTTTTGGAGAACTCTGGTGAAGATATAATTTCTTCCTTAAATATGGAGGACATTTTTAATTATTTCTCTACTCTGACTTTGTAATACATTGCCACTTAAAACTAAAAAAACGTAGTAGCTATGGCCATTAATGTCACAAACATAAAATTAACACTGTTTGCCCTCTTTGCGAATGCAAACAGATGCGGAACACATTCGATGTAGACTGTACAAGGTTTTGCTTGTGACTGAATAAACAGTCGCAAAGGTATTATATTCCAAACTAAGTAAGCTAGGCTCGGCAGCTGGGTTGGCGGTCAGGGTCACCATTCTAAAAGTTTTGCGCCCGCTATAAATACTTTTAGTAGTTTGAAAAATCATACATCTTGTGAACCATAAAGACCCTACAATGGTGGTAGCGGCAGCAGCCGCAGTATAGAGTAATCATACTAGAGATGGTGGTGGTGTAATAGTTATTTGTAAAATTAATGCAATTTCAACATCAACAATTAAAACAATGATTGCATGGTGCTGGTGGTGATGGTGATGGTGCTGGTGCTGACTGTAGTGGTTGTGATGGTGGTTCTGGTGGTGCTGGTTGTGATGGTGATGGTGCTGGTGCTGACTGTGGTGGTTGTGATGGTGGTTCTGGTGGTGCTGGTGATGCTGGTGGTGCTGGTGATGCTGGTGGTGCTGGTTGTGATGGTGCTGGTGCTGGTGCTGACTGTGGTGGTTGTGATGGTGGTTCTGGTGGTGCTGGTTGTGATGGTGCTGGTGGCAATGGTGGTGATGGTGGAGGGTGTGGTGATTGTGGTAATGGTGAAGATTGTAGTGATGATGAAGGTTGTGGTGGTGATGGTGGTGGTGGTGGTGATGGTGGTGGTGGTGATGGTGATGGAGATTGTGGTGATGGTGCCTATTGTGTGGTGCTGATGGTGGAGGTTGTGGTGATGGTGCTCATTGTGATGGTGCTGGAAGTGCTGGTGGTGCTGATGCTGGTGGTGCTGATGGTGGAGATCGTGGTGATGGTGATGGAGGTTGTGGTGATGGTGCTCATTGTGAAAGTGCTGGTGGTGCTGATGCTGGTGCTGGTGGTGCTGATGGTGGAGATTGTGGTGATGGTGATGGAGGTTGTGGTGATGGTGCTCATTGTGATGGTGCTGGTGCTCATTGTGATGGTGATGGTGCTCATTGTGATGGTGATGGTGCTCATTGTGATGGTGCTGGTGGTGGAGGTTGTGGTGATGGTGCTCATTGTGATGATGCTGGTGGTGATGGTGCTGGTGGTGATGGTGCTGGTGGTGATGGTGCTGGTGGTGATGGTGGAGATTGTGGTGATGGTGATGGAGGTTGTGGTGATGGTGCTCATTGTGAAGGTGCTGGAGGTGCTGATGGAGATTGTGGTGATGGTGGTGATGGTGGAGGTGATGGTGATGGTGACGGGGGTGATGGTGATGGAGATTGTGGTGATGGTGCTCATTGTGATGATGCTGGTGGTGATGGTGCTGGTGGTGATGGTGGAGATTGTGGTGATGGAGGTTGTGGTGATGGTGCTCATTGTGAAGGTGCTGGAGGTGCTGATGGAGATTGTGGTGATGGTGGAGGTTATGGTGATGGTGATGGGGGTGATGGTGATGGAGATTGTGGTGATGGTGCTGGTGGTGGAGGTTGTGGTGATGGTGCTCATTGTGATGATGCTGGTGGTGATGGTGCTGGTGGTGATGGTGCTGGTGGTGATGGTGCTGGTGGTGATGGTGGTGATGGTGGAGATTGTGGTGATGGAGGTTGTGGTGATGGTGCTCATTGTGAAGGTGCTGGAGGTGCTGATGGAGATTGTGGTGATGGTGGAGGTTATGGTGATGGTGATGGGGGTGATGGTGATGGAGATTGTGGTGATGGTGCTGGTGGTGGAGGTTGTGGTGATGGTGATGGTGGTGCTGGTGGTGATGGTGCAGGTGGTGCTGGTGGTGATGGTGGTGGTAGTGGCCCCATCAGTCCATTCATGCTCAAGCCGCCACTGGCTTAAATAATAAAGAAGGAAAATCAATTATTTGAACTCTTCTCACGACTCATCTCATAAATTCCAGAAGTTGTAGAATTGCACTACCGTGTAAAAGTACCGTGAAACACTTGTGCAGGTTTACTGCTGGTAATAAAGTATAACATTATACGCTACTCTTTAAAATCTTATTCATGCCGCGTACATCCATCAGGGCGTGACAGGGAAGATCATATTTCACCGTTTGATGACGTCCTATGTTTTATGACCTTGAGAGCGTCTGTCCGTCATGGCGCCGCGCAGAACACTGTGTGAGTGAGTGGCTGGTTCAGATAATGCCGCCACATATAAATCAGCTCGACATTTCTCTGTTGTCGCTGACAAAGGCTGTCTGTATACACAAGCCTGTTGCTTTGTTTTGTTGAAACAAAACTGGTGAGCAAGGAAAGGGCGAAAACACGGGCAGGAGACAAGAAGTAAAAACAATTGTTTGTTCAAAAAATCAAAATGAATCAGAAGTGCAGTTCAATAAATCTATCGTGACATGGCTTACTGACCATTCCCGCTTTCGAGCCTGGACATTGGAATGAAAAATGTCAATACCGTGCTGTAACAGGGAATGAATCATGTTGGGGAATATCACTTTCCAGATATATGGGCTAATTTACTTACTGCAGATTATATTGCAAAGCTCACTAAACTACAACTGCACAACCAGTCCTAATGTGAATGTTATTACGAAAGCTAGATTTAATATTTACAGCCATTTGCGCTGACGAAAACACTTTATAGCTGCAGTTTATATGATATGTACAAATCTGATGTGTTTCATTCACCTGTTCTGCAAACAGTCTATTCCCACAAAAGATTATTCTTCTATCTCTTCACGCTAATCGGGATTAGAAACAATTTTATTACTTAGTTCTTTCTAAGAAGAGAATGAAGGGAATATACTACACTAACACGATAGGCTTTCCTATTGGTCACTGAGACAATATGGCTGCCGGACAGCTGATCTTATAAGGGGTGTAGCAAAAGAACTTGGCGGCTCTTGTTTCCAATATGTGACGCGTGATTTTCTTGTATTTCCGATATGTAACGCGTGATTTTCTTGTGTTTCCGATATGTGACGCGTGATTTTCTTATGTTTCCAATATGTGACGCGTGATTTTCTTGGGTTTCCAGTATGTGACGCGTGATTTTCTTGTGTTTCCAATATGTGACGCGCGATTTTCTTGTGTTTCCAATATGTGACGCGGAATTTTCTTGTGTTTCTGATATGTGACGCGCGATTTTCTTGTGTTTCCAATATGTGACGCGCGATTTTCTTGTGTTTCCAATATGTGACGCGCGATTTTCTTGTGTTTCCAATATGTGACGCGCGATTTTCTTGTGTTTCCAATATGTGACGCGCGATTTTCTTGTGTTTCCAATATGTGACGCGCGATTTTCTTGTGTTTCCAATATGTGACGCGCGATTTTCTTGTGTTTCCAATATGTGACGCGGGATTTTCTTGTGTTTCCAATATGTGACGCGCGATTTTCTTGTGTTTCCAATATGTGACGCGCGATTTTCTTGTGTTTCCAATATGTGACGCGGGATTTTCTTGTGTTTCCTATATGTGATGCGAAATTTTCTCGTGTTTCCAATTTGTGACGCGGGATTTTGTTGTGTTTCCAATATGTGACGCAGGATTGTCTTGTGTTTTCAATATGGGACGCGGGAATTTCTTGTGTTTCCAATACGTGACGAGGGTGATACGTGGTTTTCTTGTATTTTCCAAGTGTTTTTTTTTTTTAAACAAATATGAGGCGAATGGAAGATTTAGCGAGCCGTTGCGTACGACAGGTTTCGAGATTTTGTCGAGGTTAGGTTAGGTGTATGTAAAATGAACTGGATCTTAAAAAGGGGTAAATTGGAGTTTCTGAAAATCGGCTCTTCTTTCCAATGCGAAACACACAGTCTTCCGTTCGTGTTGTCTGCTTGCGCATGCGCAGCCATGTTGGTCAATCGAACAATGGCAGAGTTGCAGTCTAAAACCGAACTATAAGCTGCAGTCTTACTGCGTGGTCAGGAGTAAAACAAAAGCGATACAAAACAAGAAATAAACTTCCCGCTTTAGAGTAGTTTAAAACCAATAAAATGGTTAACTCTACAAACAATTTGTATATGACAAAATGCTTGTTTTAACCAGGTATATATTTTATGTTTAGTAAGTGTTTTCTATCTCTTATGATTTACCATTTATGTAAAAGTCATCCAGAATAAAAATGTTTTCAGAGGGTATTGCCAGAAAATATAAGATAAACACTTTATTTCTCATATATTAAGTATTTTAAATACAGAGTATTTTCATCAACATCGTTAAGAGTCACTTTAGAGATAAACAACATTTAAAAAAATTTATGTAAAGGATAGTTCAGGGTGATGAACACACCGAGTTTAAATACCAAGTTTCGTTTCTGAGCTATCGATTTCACACACACACACACACACACACACACACACACACACACACACACACACACACACCACACACATAGTGTCATTTTTCTAGCAATACTTTTTGGACACAGGGGACCCTAAAAGTTTATTTCCTATGAAATCTCGGTGTCAAGTTTTTTGGTGGAGTGCATATTTTTGCTACCTACTCTGTAGAGAAAATAATAATAAAAACTTCGATTTGTTCCATTCATATTACCTTCTCCACATCTCGCTAACATATCATCATTATTATTATTATTATTATTATTATTATTATTATTATTATTATTGAATAGCTTATTCTTCTACCCACTTCAAGCTTGTACAGATAAATATTATCAGAATGGACCTTATTACTTGCTTCCTTGTTGGTAGCAGGGAAATAAGGAAATATACTAAGCTAAAGGGTTAGTCAAATCTTTTAATACCTGGTTGCTATGTGACTGAAATCCATTCTTTTGCATGGCTAGGAGTTTTCAAATTCTCTATGAGAAAAGTTTAAGTATTTTAAAACTGAAACCAATAACAAAGAATATCTTTGAAACTGTCAATTCCACGAAAAAAATCTGATGTAATACATTCACATGACTTTTTCTATATCTCTGCAACAAATTTTTGTTAAAAAGTTTATGCTTCTATTTATTTCATGCTAAGTTAGAAAAAATTAGCAGAAATAGTCTATTTATTACTTGCTTCCCTGTAAGTAGAAGCAAAATATGGTTGCTGTGTGACTGAAGTTCCTTTGTTTGTATGGACACGAGTTGACAAATTCCTGTATGAGAAAAGTATAAGTTTTTTAAGGCTGAAACAGAAAGCAAGGAATATCTAAACAACGATCAACTCCGCGAAAAACATGTATAAAATATAAATTGTGTGTTTTAATGTGCTCTACATTTTTTGTGTGGCAAGTTTTTGTCTATATCTTACGGTTTATCAGTTACACAAAATTCCGTAAAATTCATCCAGAATAAAGTAGTCTTCAGAGGCTATTTCCAGAAAATTCAAGTCATACATATTATTTGTCAAGTATATATCTTTAATATATAACATTTTAATCAAAATCGTTAGAGCCATTTTTTTAGAAAATAAACATTTTCGAAAATTTTTCCATTTGAAGGGTAGTTAGCGGTGGGGGGATTTTCTTGAAAATCTTCGTGTCGCATCCTTGGAAGATACTAAACTTAAATTGCAAGTTTGATATTTAACGGTCTTTTCGTTTTTGAGATATGCTGTCCACAGACACACATACATACACACACACACGGACATTTTACTAAAAATCTTTTTTTTTTGGATTCAGATGCTCTCAAAACATGTATTCCCGGTGAGTTCTCGGTATCGAATTTTTTGGTACAATGCAATACCTTCTCTATACACTATGTTCAGAGTACGTATAGAAAAAGTAATATATGACATAACTTATGTGTTTTAACGCCTAGTGTATCTTTTGTATGGTAAGTTTTGTCTGTTTCTTACGGTTTACCACCTAAACAAAGTTCAGCAAAATTTATATAGGATGTACAGGTTTTCAGAAGCTATTCCCAGAACATTCAAGATATACATTTAATTTGTTATGTAAAAATCTTAAATACACCATGTTAATAAAAATCTTTAGAATCATGTTTAGAACAATTTAAAGAATGTTTTCATGTAAATGGTAGTGTGGAGTTTCTTGAAAATCTTTATGTCGCATCCTTGGAAGATACTAAACTTAAGTACCAAGTTTGGTACTTTACCGATTTTCGTTTTATTGTGTTCTCAAACACGGGGACACAAGGACACACATACACATGAACCTGTTTCTAAAAATCCTGTTATATACATGGATACTAAAACGTGTGTTTGTGGTGAAATCTCGGTATTGAAATTTTGGATGGAGTGCAATACCTTCTCTACCTACATATTATGTAAAGACAGTAAAAATCTGACATATCCCATTCATATTATTTTTATCTAGCTTTTCTGCAAACAAACTGTTCTTACAAAATGTTATTCTTTTATCTACATCATGCTAATCAACATAAATATTAGCAGAGATGGAGAGGTAGAGTCAAACATTTAATATCATAGCCTGGATTTGAACCACTAATCTCCTGATTTCCATCCAGTTGCTCTGATCATTGAGGTACCATGGTAACATCCGACACGGCACTAAATTCTCCAATTTAGCTTTCCCCAGTACACAACACATTGAGACAGTATATGTCTTGTCACGGGGCTAAGCGTGATTTAAAAAATAAATAAAAATTATGGCAAATAATATGAATTATACCAAGAGAGGACAAATGTAGACATTGAAAATGGGAAGGGAAAAAAAATGTCAAACAGGTCTACGTAGCCGAATTGTCACGAGCTGGTAGCACAGTATACCGTTAGGGTAGAGCATTGACCCGAAGGGGGTGAGAGGACACTGCTCGAGTGTGAACAAAACAGAAAAATAGAAAACTATGCTCCCGGTGATCAGGCGACACTTTTTAGGGGAACTTGGCGTAGATATTGTGCAAAGCAAAGATGTAATATTTGGAATCCGTGGTGGAGCCGTAAAGGTTACCTTTATTTGTGAAGGAAATAGTTATTTTAATACTGACCAGGGTACGGAATAAATCACTGCATCAAAAGTAATAAGTAATAAAAGTTGCGGTCGCGTGAGGCATAGTTTCACAGTAGAAAATTTAGGAGGTATGCGTGTGTGTTCGATGGCGGAAAAAGGCCAAACTAAAGAATAAATCACTTGTGTCTTACTATACCTGAAAAGAGTTTCCATGCTAGCAAAATCCGGAGCTAGGGCACCCACATACACGCACCATTCCTAATAGCCAAAACCCACACCCGGGACACGAACCCGTAGCCCCCGTTACTGCCCCAACATCGAAGCTTTTTTATAGTAAAACTCTTCTATAGATGCTGTTTGGGTACTCTGGCTTCATTTTACATAGACTATAAAGTAATTAAGCAATTCGTTTTATGTCCCCGATTTGTTTTCCAGGCCAATCACATAGAGAACTGATACTGGGTATGTGGAGTCAATTTGCGGTTACCTGAAGCTGCACTGTTGAGATCAAGAGAATGGGACACTTTTTATGCACATTAGTGTACATTCAGACAAGAATAAAATGTTATTCAAAGATTCATTCAAGCATCTTTCCTTTAACAGAGATGAGAAACGCTTCAAGTTATAAAACATCTGAGGTCAGCACTGATATTTTGGTCTATTCAAAGATAGTTATTATGTCACTGAGATAAGAGCTTCTGCTCTCTCACCTTTTAAAAGAAAAGCTATTTTAACTTTCTTCTCATTTTCTTTGCTGTTTTCCTAAAACGTAGAAACATATATTGCCTTTTTATCACTCCTGCCAACTCCTCTAGCTTGGTGTTTGAATATCATGTACCCCAGAACAATGAATGGCCTTTGTGCGACCAACTTTTAGCAGAATTGCATAGAAAATGGCACATGTATGCTAACCGTAAATAATTCATCCCAGAAACTGTCGTATACTAGACTAGCTGCCTTTTATTCGAGAGATTGCCAAGTAGACTTAAAGTGATTCTCTTCTTTTCTCTACTTCGTCTTTCTCTACTTCTCTACTTTCTTAGGCAGAGAAGATATTGCATTCCACCTACAAATTCAATGTCGATATTTCAGTGGAAATGGACGTTTTAGGATCCCCTGAACCCAAAACGAGTATGTTAGCAAAATGATCCTTGTCTGTATGTGTGAGTGTGTGAGTGTGTGAGTGTGTGAGTGTGTGAGTGTGTGAGTGTGTGAGTGTGTGAGTGTGTGAGTGTGTGAGTGTGTGAGTGTGTGAGTGTGTGAGTGTGTGAGTGTGTGAGTGTGTGAGTGTGTGTATGTATGTATGTATGTATGTATGTATGTATGTATGTATGTATGTATGTATGTATGTATGTATGTATGTATGTATGTATGTATGTATGTATGTATGTATGTATGTATGTATGTATGTATGTATGTATGTATGTATGTATGTATGTGTGTATGTATGTGTGTGTTGGGTGTGTCCGTCTGTCTGTAAACACCATAGTTTAAAAATGAAAGTCGTTTACTTATTAATTTTAACATTTAAATTTAGCATCTCCCAAGGATGTAACTCAAAGATTTGCAAGAAACGCCAAACAATCTTTTACATGGAAAAAAAAAAAAATTCAAAAGTTTTGATTTTCTCAAAAATGGCTCTAATGATTTTGATTAAAGTCCCGCATATTAAATATATTTACATGACAGGTGCCAGTCGCTGAAAGACAGAAGGGGAAGTTGGAGGAGAAGAAAAGTGAAATATATATCTTATGCTTTAGCAGTTATATAAACGTTATATAAAAGTCACCCAGAATGAAGAGGAATTCAGAGAATATCCCCAGAAAATTCAAGATATATATTTCGTTGTCCACAAAAATAACTTAAATATACCTATGATATTTTAAAGAAAATAGTTAGTCATTTTCGAGAAAATAAAAAATTTCGAAAAATGTTATCCAGCTAAACTTAAATACCAAGTTTGGTGTTTCGTTTTTGAGCTATGCTGCTCAAACACACACATACAGACACACACACCGACATGTTTCTAAAGATACTTTTTCTGGATTCGGAGGATTTTGTCACATTTTCAGTCTGATTTTTTTTAAAAAATGTTTTCAAAAAGAAAGAAGTTTTAAAGTTGTTCATGTGTCTGTTTATTTATACCTTCAATTAATTGCTATTTCAAGTACACCATGTGGAAGAAAACTATATATTTTTTAGCATTTAGAAGCCATTTTGTTTTACTTTAAAAACTCATTTTTATTCTATTACATTTTTGGTCCAGTTTCACAGATTCATTACTAGAAGAGCGTATCATATACCTTGTATAGGAGGCAGAGAGCGGGTATGTTCTCTACAAGTTTCGGAATATTAGACTTAGAAGTAAACCCAGGTCTTTCTTTTAACCTCTGGTTTTTAGCGTATAGACATGCTTGGTAAATCAGGCGTAACTTAAAACAAGACAAAAAGAATTGGCAAATCTCCGGTCGCCGGAAACTTGAACCCTCAGTGTCATGGTGGAAATGAACAGAATTTGTCACCACTCGCAGCAGTTGGCGACACTGATGATTACAGCAGCCAGACTCTCGTGATGAGAAAAAAGACTAAGAGAAATGGATGGATGGATGGATGGTTAAGAGAAAGCTCAGAAAAGATTTTAGACAAGAGTAGAGGAAGGAAAACCTGGCAGCAGTGATCCGGAGCGTAAGAGGAATGCAAATTTTGTTTCAGCAAAACGAATCTTATTTGCATTTTTATGCCTACTGCAATATTAATAAACGTTCAAATTCATGAATGGGCGTCTAAGAAAAGGAATTCCCCAAAACTCTGAGAAGAATCATTGCCATAAGGAACAGACACCAAGGTTTGTGTTAGAAATATTATCTTCAATATACTTCACAAAAGTCTGATATGCAGCACTTACGTGACTTTCTGCACAAATTATTGCTACAAAAGCTTATTCTCTTATCTACTTCATGCTGATCGAGATAAACATCAGCAGAAATTGTCTATATTACTTGCTTTGTAGGAGCATACACCATATGCTCACAAAACAGATAAAAAGGGACATTTTGTATAATATTATAAGCTTATAGAAAGCAAGGTAAATTAATTGTGAATATTTAAGGGTAGAAATATGCATAAATGCAAGTTGTTGTAACTTAGGTAATTAAAGCAAGGCGAGCTAGCTTAATTCCAGGTAACAGTCCACCAACCACCACCTGTTAATTAACACAGGTTTTATATGCTAAAGAATGTAAGATATAAAAGAACAGACAGAAAGAAGTGAGACAGGAATAGTGACTTGTCTTCCGAGTAGCACAGGGAATTGGGGAATCAGACCAAGCAAGCCTAAAGTTAAAGTGAGAACGTCAAAACTTGGCAAAATTTGCTTGGCTTGGCTTGTGAGGTAATGCTAGTGTTTAACGCCCGCTTTAACTACTAATGGCACCACAGGCGGTGACACTGATGATACACGAATGATGGAGCACCGGTGGAATGCGATGGCGGGGTAAACCGGAGTACCCGGAGAAAACCCGCCCCAGCGCCGTTTCGTCCACCACAAATCTCACATGCGGTCGCTTGCGATCGAACCCCGGCCGTCTAGGTGAGAGTTCGAGTGGTCTAACCACTCGGCCACGGCACGGCCCGGTAATGCTAATAAAGAACCAATAAGAGATATTGTTACATTTTATAGTGCGAAAGTTGGCGTCACCCAGGATCAGTATATAAGGCAAGGCAAATCTCTTATGTGGTTACTTTCTTACTGTTACTCTCTTGAGCTTGTGATCACGTCACATTGTGATGCGCGCACGTCCACGTGCTTAAATTGTGGGGGAGCGATGTGCAGATGATTAAATTAGGCTCCTGATTAATAATTTAAGTGGTGGGCTGGTATTTACTTATAAGACATTTGTAGAGAAACAAGCTAGCCGCACGTTAAAATCTGTGATACAGTAAATTCAAGTCGTAAGGGAAATTGCAGTGTTTTTAATATTAGTCTCACTCACAAACCCCTGAGATAAGTTTAATTAGAAGATTAGGAGTGGAATCTTCACCAACGACGAAGCTGAGGACACTGCTGGAACGAGACACCGACTTCCCGCGAAAGCTTCCTAATAAGTAGAACAGAAATATGTGAATACAGTAGGCTAAAGCGATACACAAATATTTCAAAAGTTGTCGTATGAAACAATTGAAATTCATTTGTCTTTGCATGACCAGGAATAAAAGAAAAGAGAGAGAAAAACGAAGATAATTTACTGTCTGAGAAAAGTTAAAAGGTAGAAATCAATAACAAGGAATATCTACAAAAATGCATATGATACAAATGTTGTGTTTTGAGATTATATTTTTGTGAAGTAAGTTTCTGTCTAGGTTGCGCCATGGCTGAATGGTTAGACGACTCGCCTCTCACCCAGGTGGCTCGGTTTCGATCCCAAGCACTGCATGTGAGATATATGGTGGACGAAGGGGCGTCTGGGCGGGTTTTCTCCGGGTCCTCCGGTTTCCCCCGCCGCTCATTCAACCGTTTGCTCCTTCGTTCACCTTTCCATGCTCCTTTTCACTTTCATTTCATATCATCCACTTCTTTACGCTCATACCCGGCTACGGGTCAACCACTAGTTCCAGGTTCTTCATTCTGTGGTTTCATGCCGTTGGCTCACCGACAGGCTTCTGACCCCTAGGCATTCGCTTGTAAATCCTAGGGATGAGTCAGGGAAGCCGATTACGAAAAAGAAAAGGTTGTTGTCTATCTCCTACCAGTTTTACAAAACACATCCGTAATGAAGAACTCTTCAGAGGCTATTCCCAGAAAATTCAAGATCTACATTTCGATTTTCATGAACAAATCTTAAACATGTGGTATTTGAATCTTTACAGCTATTTTTCAGAAAATCGAAAATTTCGAAAACTCTTCGGGATAAGGAGTAGTTTATGACGGGGAGATTTTTCTCAAAATATACGAGTCGCATCCTTGGAATATAGTGAACTTAAATACCATGCTTAAATACAACATATTTTTGTTTTTGAGTTATACTATCCACACCACTGGCCTTTTTCTAAAAACATTTTTATTCAACGCTTCAAACATCTAATTTCCATAAAATCTCCATTTTTAAATTTCTTTTGGAATACAATATCTTCTTTGCATACATGTACAGTGCGTGGTAGATAAAGTAAATATGAGCATTCTTTAAAGCACACACTTGATGTCCAATACATTTTTAGTTTCTCTAGCACGTACACGGTAGATAGCAAAATTATTCCACCCAAAAATCCGGTACCCAGATTTCACTGTAAATACTCGTTATGGGGTCGGGGAGGGGACTTCTCTTTCGACTCTTCCCCGCCCCTTTTTACATTTCCCTAAATTTAGTGTTTTGCTGTTTGATTACCCATTTTTACTGTTCCAATACACACACACACACACACACACACACACACACACACATACATTTCACAAACATATAAACACCTATGCCCAAAGAGGGACTCTCGAACCCATGATCTCCTGCGCCACGAAGCAGCAAAGCGAAAGAGTTTAACGAGTGCGGCCATGGGACCGGCACTCTTCAGGAGGTGGCTAGGAAAAGAATCTATAGGAAGAGACAGCGCAGCAATTGGCATACTTCTCCTACACCACCAGTTGGGGCAAGCTTTGCTTCGCCACCGGCCGCCACAGAAATTATTCCATACCTGGCCTGTCACTTATCAGATAATATTCCGGCATTTACGTAGTTTTTGTAAATATATTACATCCATAGATATCTAAACGAAATAGATGTATAAATAAATTGTATAATTAATATCTACTAATTTTGAGCACAGAGTAATTTTAAAATAATCTAAACAGATGAAATAAAACATTATTTTT
Source organism: Hymenopus coronatus (assembly GCA_030762935.1). NCBI lineage: Eukaryota > Metazoa > Arthropoda > Insecta > Mantodea > Hymenopodidae > Hymenopus > Hymenopus coronatus. Next base: position 27,277,065 of record CM060899.1, on the reverse strand, counting down.
AGACATTTGACTGCAATGCGTTTATTTCTAAATCAAAATTTAAGTGTATATTATTTATTGTAATATTTATCACATGACAAACAAATCTAAGAACTAGTGTGTTGATAGTATGTACTAATGTATGTAATGATGTCATAGTAATGGGGCATGCAGATGAATATTGAAGTAAAAAAAAAAAGTTGCCGCCTCCGCCGAGATTCAGTTGAGTGCGAGGGGTCCCATGGGACCATTACACCCGGAACTTCCTCACAGTCGTGGTCTTCTTGGTTGAGGGCCACTCGCATTTACTGCGACCGTGTACCAACACCATTGGTACGAATGGAGCTTTAAAGCCCGGCCGAACTGGAAGCGACTTCTGGTCGACAAGAACGCTGCCGACGCCGCAGCCAGGACACCTGCACGTCAGCTCCGCAGTACCACTACTGCGTTACAAACGTACATGTCGAAGCACAGCACGTTTCACCGGTCAGTCCGCCCCTCTACCCGAGAAACGGAAGTTTCTCACCGCCGCAGACGTCACTCCACCTGCACCCTCGACCTCCACGCTCGAGTAACTGCCCAGCAGCGTCATCAACCAGAAGTTGCAAGCTTCCACCTCCGCAGTCGTCACCACCCAATCAGTCCAGCGCTGTTGATCTATCCATCCGGATACACAGAATCGCCAAGCAGCTAAAGCAGGTTCTCCTCCAGCAAGCTGCCTACTCCGCCGAGATCTTGCGTTCCAGGAGTCAGCAGCTCAACACCGCTCCTCTTCCTGTACAGCCAGAGGAGCACGCAGACTGCGGATCTACAGGAGTCAACAGCAACAAGCAGATTCAATAGGCACTCTTTCCACTTTCCATATTTCTACTTTGTAAATCCACTATCACCTCTAGCACGATGTGTTTCAGCAAATTACCTGTTACCACGTGCAGGGTTTTTAGTGGGATGCGCGGACAAGCGGAGAGCTTCACATATCCTCTCCACGGTAAAAAAAAGTCTGGTGTGTTCCATTCACATGACCTTCTCTACATCTCCAACAAATGATTGTTAAAAAGCTTATACTTCTATTTGCTTCATACTAATCGAGAAAAAAATAGCAGAAATAGTGTTACTACTTGCTTCCTTGTAAGTACGAGGCGAAACAAGGCAGTACCATAAGTTAAAGTGATAGTCCAGTTCCATTCCTTGCAATATAAAATAGGTACCGTACTGATAAAAAAATCTGATATGTTCCATTCAGCATTTCTTTGGTGCTAATTGAAAAAAAAAAGCAGAAATGGTACTTTTATTGCTTTCTTGTTATTAGAAGGAAAATAAAAAGCTGGTTGCTGTGTGATTGAAGTGTCTTTGTATGGCCAGGAGTTGACAAAGTCCTGTATGAGCAAAGTATAAGTATTTTAAAGCTGAAACCATTAACAAAGAATATCTCAAAAACGGCCAGTTCCACGAGAAAAAATGTTTATGACGTAAATTTGTTATAACGAGCTCTACAAGTGCTGTATAGTAAGGTTTTGTTTCTCTCTTACTAGTTATGCAAAATTCATCTAGAATAAAGATGTCTTCAGAAACTATTCCCAGAAAACTCAAAATGAACATTTTGCTTGTCATGTAAACAGCTTTAATATACGATATTTTAATCAAAATCGTTAGAGCCATTTTTGAGAAAAACACTATTTTCGAAAATATTTTATGTAAAGGTTAGTGGGGAGTGGAAATATTTTCTTGAAAATCTTCGTGTTGCATTCTTGAGATATACTCAACTTATATACCGAGTTTGGTATTTAACGGTCTTTTGAGCTAGCTGTCTACATACACACACTCACGGGCGTTCTTCTGAAAATGATTTTTTTTTTTTTTTTTTTTTTTGATTCAGGGGGATCTAAAACATTTAGTTCCAGTGAAATCTTGAGTATAAAATTTTTTGGTGTGTTACAATGCCTTTTCTATACACTGTGTACATAATACGTGTAGACAAATTAAAAACCCACAGAGTTGTTACTTGGGTGATATGAGCCACATCTGAATAGTCAACTCACCACTTCCTGATTAGGATTGAAGGAAGCGCTAAACTAATTACCACATAATTCGGCATTCCAGATTCCGTGGCACAGCTCACTAAGAGCCTTGGCCTACTGCCCGGCCGCTGCGTGCATCATGGATGGGGTGCAGTATTGGGGGGGGGGGGAGAATTGGTCAACGCTTTGATTACCCCCCCGGCCAATTAATGGGATCTTCTCGACCTGCAGCCGCTACTTCACCATCAAGTAGCTCCTCAATTGGCCCCCCCCCCCAGGGACCTCACGAGGCTGAGTGTATCCCGGTCCAGATCTCCCAGTGGGGGAAAAATCCCCACGCCGGTACTTAGAATCGAACCCATTCCCAAGAAGTTTCTATACACTTTAACATAGTACGTGCAGAGAAAGTAAAAAATAAAAAAGACTTAATTCGGTTGTCTATTGCACATGACTTTGCCTCTTTTTTTTTTTTTTTTTTTTTTTTGTTGCAAGAATTGGTGCAATAGACAATCGAATTATGTCCTTTTTATTCTTTACTTTCTTTGCACGTACTATGTTAAAGTGTATAGAAAAGGTATTGTATTCCACCCAAAAATTCGATACCGAGATTTCACCGGAAGTATATGTTTTGGAACCCCCTGAAATAAAAAAAAAACCTTTTTAGAGAAATGTCCGTGTGTGTGTCTGTCTGTGTGTGCCTGTGGGCAGCATAGCTCAAAAACGAAAAGTCCGTTAAAAACCAAACTTAGTATTTAGGTTTGTTATCTTCCAAGGATACGACAGGAAGATTTTCAAAAACTAACTTTTACATGGAACTTTTTTCGAAAATTTTGATGATCTCAAAAATGACAAACGATATTTATTAAAATATTGTATATTAAAGATATTTACCTGACAAATAAAATGTATATCTTGAATTTTCTGGGAGTAGCTTCTGAAGACTATTCTGGATGAATTTTTCGGAATTTTGCATAACTGCTTAACCTTAAGAGATGGACAAAAACTTAGAGCACGTTTAAACACATAATTTATGTACCATATATATATATATATATATATATATATATATATATATTTTTTTTTTCCTGGAGTTGATCGTTTTTGAGATATTCCTTGTTTTTGTTTTCAGCTATGAAAAACTTGTACTTTTCTCATACAAGAATTTGTCAACTCCTGTCCATACAAACAAAGGAACTTCAGTCACATAGCAACCAGCTTTTGATTATTAGTTTAACCTAAATTTATAGTTTATTTTACTTTTATAGTTTAGCTCTTATTTCCCCTCTGCTTACAAGGAAGCAAGTAATAAGTGTATTTGTGCTAATTTTTCTCTCGATTAGCTGAAGTAAATAAAAGCATAAGCTGTTTAACAATAATTTGTTGCGGAGATGTAGAGAATGTCATGTGAATGGAACACATCAGATTTTTCTTGAAAGCAATTTCTTAAGTAAGATTGTCTATACAAATGCCCCATTAGCTTAGAAAGCAATTGACACTAACGACTGAAATTTTTACCACATATTTGCACCAAAATATGCTTTATTTTAACGAAAATTTTTAATACGTATATATAGATTAGTCATTTTTAAAATTTTAAAAATGATCGTTTTTCAATTAAATTTTAAGAGTTTTATGTACAAAATCATACCTTTCCTTCTAATCAACAGAAGTGTTCTAATTTTCATCAATCAAGAGTAAAGGTATTGTTGAATATACCTTTCAAAATGTAGCTCATCTTAAATAGTTGCTGAGATAATGAGTGAAACTATAACATCGGCAAGATAGGGTACTTCGACTCCCCTTAAAAGAAGTTTTAAAAATGTTGTATGGTTTAATACGCGCCTTTCTTTGTTAAGCACAGACGGGAACGAACGCCTAGGTCACGGACAGGTAAAACTCCGCGTAGCCGATTCGTACTTTTTTGACTAGCTCGTTATAGTCGATTAGTACATGACCTCTTTCTCGGTAGTCGCTTCGTAGGCCGCCATATTAGTTCTATATTTCACGCTCTCTTGAGATTTTCTTTTGTTTTGCTGCTTTCGTTGTGAAAGACAACATATTGCTTGAGTTTAAAGTTTCATATCATTGCGTAAGCGTTTCATTTTTATTGAGAATGACCGTTAACTTTAAAAAAATGTAATGCAATAAGCTTTGAGATAGTTTCATTGTTACTGTGTACAATAACAAGACTGACTATTTAAAGCAAAACAATTTGAGCAATACCTCCCAGCTCTTAGAGGGTTTCACTACATCCCCGCTCTCCCCAAAACTCTTTCTCTCATGCAATTCATATTACAGCCGCAGTGTGAGCAAGAAAAGGTTCGTCTAATTAAAAATCTGAAGCCTAGGGAGGCAGCTGGTGTGTACCTCTGGCGGGAAGGACGGCAACTAAAACTGCAAGCAGACGTATTATGTGAAAGTTCTTGACGCCAGGCTTCGCGTGATCTTAATCTCAGCATTATTAATGCCCTTCTCATGTACTTTGGACATTAACATATGGTCCACTTCCTCTACTTATCCAGCTTCTTTCTAACCTCTTATTTTCCATGGCAGCTTCGTTTTATTCTCTTCTGAGTTTTAGCGTGTTCATTTAAAAATGCAGTGACGCAACGATCGCACTTCTGAATACATTAAAGTGAACGAGGAATAATTCGGATATTCAATTACTCGGTTTTCATATAATAGCTGACAACCGAAGATGAAAAATCTGATGTGTTCCATTCACATGACTTTCTCTATATCTCTGTAAAAATTATTGTTAATAAGGTTATCTTTTATTTATTTCATGCCAAACGAGAAAAATTAGCGGAAATCGTCTTATTTCTTGCTTTATTGTAAGTACAAGCGAAATAAGGGAGTACCATAGGTTAAAGTGAAAGCCAAAAGCTGGTTGCTATGTGATTGATGTTCCTTTGTATGGACAGGAGTTGACAAATTCCTGTATGAGAAAAGTATGTTTTTCAAAGCTGAAAACAAGAAAAGGGAATATCTCAAAAACGATCAACTCCAGAAAAAAAAAATGTATATAACATAAATTGTGTTTTAACGTGCTCTACATTTTTTGTGTGTTAGGTTTTTGACCATCTCTTACGGTTTAGTAGTTATGCAAAATTCATCCAGAATAAAGTAGTCTTCGGAGGCTATTCCCAGAAAATTCAAAATATACATTTTATTTGTCATGTAAATATCATCAAAATCGTTAGAGCCATTTTTTAGAAAATCAAAATTTTCGAAAAAAGTTCCATGTAAAGGGTAGCGTGGGGTGGGGGGGGAATTCTTCTCAAAATCTTCGTGTCGCATCCCTGGAAGATACTAAACTTAAGTACCAAGTTTGGTATTTTACAGACTTTTCGTTTTTGAGTTATCGTGTTCACAGACACACGGACACACACACGGAATTGTTTCTTAAAATACTTTTTTGGATACAGGGGACCCTAAAGCATATATTTCCGGTGAAATCTCGGTATCGAATTTTTGGGTGGAGTTCAATACCTTCTCTATACACTATGTACATAGTGGGTATAGAGAAAGTAAAAATATACTCATTCGTTCCACTACTCCGTAATTCAATACTTTTATATACGTCCGTTTCAAAAACTGGCCATTAAATGATATTTTTCTATTGCAAAAGCTTCTGTTTATTTTCGTATAATAGTAACTATTGGTTTCTCAAGAGAAAATGATAGTTTAATAAGCCACGTGTAACACAGAACGTTTTATCCTATCCTAATACTAACTGAAATAATCTTATATCTATTAAAATAAATATTATTAGAATCGTCATTACGAGGAATTGAATTTTAATCGTGCTGTAGGTAGTGCATTGCTGCGTAACACCGCCGGAATGAACAATTGTTAATTTAATTCATAATAGATTCCACATTCAAGGTGATAACTTTAAACTTTTTTACTGCTTTAGAAACCACCTTTGGAAATCATTCTTTCTTCTCCGATTTTACTCTTGGGTATAAAAAACGTCTAACACCAGCATTTTTCGGCCACAATGTAGGAAATATAACTTCTTCTAAATGTTCCTCCACTACTTCTACTTTAAAAGAGGAGTAAAGTTCTAAATGTCTAGATGGCAACTGTTTGCATTTGAATTATGAAAAATGTCCTTTAAGAAAACTGATAACTTGTTTTTCAGTTATTTTATGAACATGGCGATAAACGTGTAAAGCTGACATTTTTGTTACATTTTGCAAAATTAAACTACCTGAACTAGAATGATAATAATAATATTATAATAATAATAATATAATAATTGTAATAATCACCACCATTACTATTATTATTATTATTATTATTATTATTATTATTATTATTATTCCCAACCACTGTAGTACGTTTTTACTTTCTTCAGGTAAATTAGCATTACTCTAGTGCTCATTAATGTTGTCTTTTACAGTCAAAATTATTCCACCATTTTTACTAGAAATTACGGATTTTTCAGCACCATTTTACAGCCATCAGTCAATTTATGTTCATTCGCAAACTTACTTGGATTTTTCCTAGTATTCTTGATACTAAGTGCTGTGAATTGTCCGGTGCATCGGCTGCCTTGTTTATCACGACCTCCTCATTGTGTTCAATGGGGTCCTTGATGCACTATGCAACAACACAATATGCCCACTTAAAATTGTACTTTTTACTTTCTCTACACGTACTATGTGCATAGTGTATAGAGAAGGTATTGCACTCCACCCAAAATTCAATACCGAGATTTCACCGGAAATATATGTTTTAGGGCCCCCTATAACCAAAAGAGCATTTACAGAAAGAGGTTCACGTGTGTATGTGTGTGTCCGTGTATCTGTGAATACGATAAATCAAAAACGAAAAGTTGGTAAAATACCGAACTTTGTATTTAAGTTTAGTATCTTCCAGGGGTGCAAAACGAAGATTTTCAAGAAAATCCTCCACCCCAACTACCCGTTACATGACACTTTTTTCGAAAATGTTTATTTTCTAAATAATTGCTCTAACGATTTTGATTAAAATATCGTATATTAAATATATTTACATGAAAAATGAAATGTATATCTTGAATTTTCTGGGAATAGCCTCTGAAGATTACTTTATTCTGAATGAATGTTACGGAATTTTGCATAACTGCTAAACCGTAAGAGATGGACAAAAACCTACACAAAGAAAATTTAGGGCATTTAAAACACACAATTTGTGTTATGTACATTTTTTTTTCGTGCAGTTGGCAGTTTGCGAGATGTTCCTTGTTACTTTTCTCAAACGGAAACTTGTGAACTCCTGGCCACGCAAAGAAACGGATTTCAATCCCAAAGCAATCACTTTAGCCTTGTGTATTCCTTATTTCCCTTCTATTCCTAAGGAACTAAATAATAACACAATAACTGCAAATGTTTATCTCGATTATCATCTAGTACATAGAAAGATAAGCTTTTTAACAATAATTTGTTACGTACCTAGATGCAGAGGAATGGAACACATCAGATTTTTACTTTCTCTATATGAACTATGTACCTAGTGTACAGAGAAGATATTGTAATGCACCCAAAAATTCGATACCGAGATTTCACCGGAAATACGTGTTTTGAGACCTCCTGAATCCAAAAAAGCACTTTTAGAAGAATGTCCGTGTGTGTGTGTGTCTGTGGGCAGCATAGCTCAAAAACGAAAAGTCCGTTAAAAATCAAACTTGGTATTTAGGTTTGGTATCTTTCAAGGATGCGACACGAAACACTTTTTTCGAAAATTTTGATTTTCTAAAAATGGCTCTAACGATTTTGATTAAAATATATTAAAGATTTTTACCTGACAAATCTTGAATTTTCTGGGAATAGCCTCTGAAGACTTATTTTATTCTTGATGAATTTTGCGTAACTGGTAAACCGTAAGAGATGGACAAAAACTTAACCCACAAAAAATGTAGAGCACGTTAACACACACAATTTATGTTATATACATTTTTTTTCGGGGAGTTGATCGTTTTTGAGATATTCCTTGGTTTTGGTTTCAGCTTTGAAAAACCTACTTTTCTCATACTGGAATTTGCCAACTTGTGTCCATACAAACAAACGAACTTCAGTCACGTAGCAACCAGCTTTTGTCTTTCACTTTAACCTATGGTACGCCCTTATTTCGCTTCTACTTACAATAAAGCAAGAAACAAGAATATTTCTGCTATTTTTTCTCGATTAGCATGAAATAAGTAAAAGAATAAGCTTATTAACAATAATTTGTTACAGAGATATAGAGAAAGTCATGTGAATGGAACACATCAGTTTTTTTTTTTTTTTTAAGTTTAATGTTCTATTATCTGGTAGGTTATGTCGGACAAATATTAAATTAAACAAACGACGAGCAAAGTTTCCAAAGCTGTGCTACAGGGGAATGCGAAAAGGTACGAGCCAGTTTCTCCCCACATTTTTTTCTTCATTTGGCTTTCTGAGATCTCTGGTCTTCACAATGTATAATAGCTCATGATTATTCATAAGATTTATGAATATTTTATATTCCTTACCGCCCCAGTTTGGGCTTTGAGTCACTGTAAGAAGTTCACAGCTGTGGGCATCGTACCGTACAAAAACGTTGTTGATGGTACCATTTCTTGCCGCTGTCAGTGGAAGGCCTGTTTTTTTATTCTTTCTCTTGCCCGTATGTATAATGTACATTTTTTTTTTTTTTGTAGGTTAACGTCCTTTAAACTGGTTGGTCATATCGGATGCTGAATGAAATTGGTGAAATGATGCTCAAATAAAGCTACTCGACATTCGTCTTCTCAGGATAAGGGAAACCCTCGTAAAAAACCTTATCCGGGTTACTCGCCCTAATCGAGATTCGAACTCACGACCTATTGAATATGATGCAGACACGCTACCACCACACTACCCAGGCGGGCGTGTACATAGTGGATAGATAGGGTTTTGTATTTCACCCAATTTCGAAATTTGGCGGGAAGTAAATATTTTAGATCCCCTGGGTCCGAAAAAAAAAACATTTTCAGTAAAAAAGGTTCGTGTGTGCGCCTGCGGACATCCTAGCTTAAAAAACGAAAAGACCGTTATCAACCAAACTTGGTATTTAGGTATAGTATACTCCAAGAATGTTACATGAATATTTTCAGAAAATTCCCCCTACCACAAATTACCTTCTTGATGGCTGTAAGGATTTTCATCAAAATACCTTATATTAAAGATATTTACATCGCATATAAAATGTATATTTTTAATTTTCTGGGAATAGCCTCTGAAGGCCTGTTTGTTCTGGATGAGTTTTGCAGAATTTTGCATAACGGTTAAAGCGTAAGAACTTGACAAAAAGCTACTACACTGTAAAAACATAACCCTTCAATGCTAAGGCTTCCCGCCGACTGGAGCTGGAGAGAAGAGGCTACGGAACAATCCAGTGCCTGCCGCATACCAATGCTGCCATCTGTTGAGGAGTTACGAAGGTGGAGATATTACTTTTCATTCAACCCTCGTACTTACAAAGAGGCAAGTAATAATACAATTTCTGCTAATGTTTAGCCAGATTAGCACGTCGTATATAAAGAATAATCTTTTGTAAGGAAGTTTGTTTAACAGGTAGAGATGATTGCTAACGGGAACGCTCCACTGGATCTTGAAAAAGAATATCAGAATTGTGGCCAAGAGGGAGAATTGGTTCGGCTCCCTGAGACAAGAATCTGGAAATTGATGAAGTCCGATTTATCGGCGATATGCTACCATTTATCACACGATTTGAGGTTACCAACTAATATTGTTGGTCCCTCTGTTGCCTATCACCTGGGGCGTTAACATGGTTACGGGTTCGTGTCCCGGGTGCAGGTTTTGGTTGTTAGGAATGGTGTGGATATGAGGGTGCCCGATCTTATGATTTGGCTAGCACGGAAGCTCTTTCAGGGTGTGGTACGACCCAAGTGCTTTATTCAATTAGTTCGGCCTTTTTCCGCTCGTCGAACACACACGCATTCCTCCTAAATTTTCAACTGTGAAACTACACTTTACCTGACCGCGACTTTTATTACTTATTAATTTTGATGCCGTGATTTTGTCCGTACTCTGGTCTGTATTAAAATTAACTATTTCCGTCACAACTAAGGGCTGCACCGCCCACCCATAAATCACATCTTTGCTCTGTCGATACTCTACGGCAAGTGACCCAAACAGCGTCGTTTGACCCGCGGGAGCATTATTTTCTCTTTTCCCTTTAGGTTCCCCTCGGGCAGTTTACTCTCACCCCCTTCAGTTCAATGCTCTCCCCTAACGGTACACGGTGCTACCAGCTCGTAACAACTCTGCTACTTATACGTGTTTGAAATCTTTCTCCCCTTCCCAATTTCAATGTACATATATATTTCCCTTCTTGGTGTAATTTATATTATTAGCTATGATTTATCTTTCCTTTCTGAATGACTCTTAGACCCGTGACAAAACATGTACTGTCTCACACCTCAACACTAATGTGTTGTTGGCTTAAGCTTCCTGCTGCTGTGCAGAGGACTCGTTCTTCAAAATTACAAACAACCAATGAAAAGAACCAAATTCCCCAAAAGGTGCAGTAGGAAATGGCGAAATAAACAAAATACAATGCCATGAAATGAATATAAACCAAAATAATGATAACATTGGCCCCGCCTTTTCTATTGGATCTTCCTCTCCTTTTCACCCTTCTTCCTCAAATAAAAAAAAAAATCTGAGGCGTTCCATTCCCATGATTTTCTCTACATCCCTACAACAAATTATTGTTAAAAAGCTTATTCTCATATTAACTTCATAATTGATAAAACATTAGCAGAAATAGACTTATTACTTGCTTCCTTGAAAGTAAAAGCGAAAAAGGGAGTACCATAGGTTAAAGTGACTGAAATTCCTTTGGTAGTATGGACAGGGGTTGACAAATTCCTGTAAGAGAAAAGTATGACTTCTTTAAAGCTGAAGCCAATATAAAGGAATATCTTAAAAAAAACGACAAAATCCATGAAAAAATGCATATGACAAATTGCGTGTTTTAACAAGATCTACATTTTTTGTGTGGTAAGTATTTGTCTATCTCTTACAGTTTACCAGTTATGCAAAATTCAATAGAAATCATCGAGAATAAAGAGGTCTTTTGAGGCTATTTCCAGAAAATTCAAGATATGTATTTTATTAGGCAAGTAAATATCTTAAATATAATAGATTTTAATCAAAATCATTACAGCCGGTATCGAATTATTGGGTGCAATACAATACCTTCTCTATACACTATGTACATAGTACGCATAGAGAAAGTAAAAATGTGACGTAAGTTTCTAAACACAACTTCGCAGTATTTAGAAACAAATATGAGTGAGATGCCAAGGCTGCAAATAACCAAAGTAAAACTTCCCAATCAAAATAAAAATGAAGATGGCTTATCTAACACTAATGTTTACAACCGATTGATGTTTTACCAAGTTAGTGTACCAAAATGTTCTAAAAAAACTACTACGCAGGATTATTTTTAAACTATTTACAATTAGTATATGTCCATCAAAGTTACACTAAAATGAGCGCAGATTTGAAACACTCATACGCAATTAAAACATGAGAATGGAAAAAAATAATGAAAATCCCATTTCGACTCCTCTCAAAGGCTTTTCTTGCCAACTTTATGAAAGGAGAAGATGCCAAAACTGGCAACTTCTCTGTCCATACATTTTGACATCACTTTAGAAAACTATCCATCACTCGTCTTGAGAAATACTGGCAATTTTCTGGTGGATATTTTGTTTTAAATCTTCCAGGGTGTGTGGGTTTGTCATGTACACTTTATGTTTTAAGTTACTCCATAGATAGAAATCGCAGGGGTTTAGGGAATATTTCAGAAATTGTCAATTCCACGAAAAAAAAAACCTATATGACAAATTGTGCGTTTTAATGTGATATACGTTTTTTGTATAGTAAGTTTCTCTCTATGTCTTACGGTTTATCAGTTACGCAAAATTCAGCAAAATTTATTCAGAATAAAATGGTCTTTAGAGGATATTTCCAGAAAATGTAAGATATAGATTTTATTTGGCATATAAATATATTTAATACACAGTATTTTAATCAGAAACGTTACAGCCAGTTTCGAGAAAATAAAAAATGTAGCAATTTTTCCCATGTAAAGGGTTGTTTGGAGTGGGGGAATTTTTCTCAACACCTTTGTGTGGCATCTCTGGAAGATACTGAACCTAAATATCAAGTTTGATATTTAACCGACTTTTCGTTTTTGAGTTATGTTCACAGACACATGGACCTGTTTTCAAAAATACCTTTTTTTTTTTTTTACAAACATATATTTCCTATGAAATCTCGGTATCGATTTTTTGGTGAAATGCAACACTTCTCTATACTCAATTTACATAGTACGTGTAGAGAAAGTAATAAACCTCAAGAGGAAATCTTTGCACAAACAAGTTTTCTAAAAGGTATAGGGAAAATTTTCTAGGAAAAAAAAGCACTGACAGAGTCTCACCATATTTATTTTGAATATCAGTCATTACGAATATATTTTATTTTAACATCCTTACAGTTTTTACATTTTGAGTTACTGTTTGTGAATCCGGCTTATAAATTACACATAAGTTACAGGAATTAAAACAGAATCTGGTCAAAATTTAGTAATAAAGCAAACGCTTCATTATTCCGAGAAATAAAACAGTATTTTCAAAATTTCAAGAATTTAGACTTGCCAAATATATTAAATCCCCAATTTTCCCCAAGTCAAAAGTACACTGCATCTGCCTGCCCTAGGCGGCTACGCAACAAGCGTCGCAGTGTTTGAGGATAAGACCGTCACACGGTGATATTCTATGCTTAATAGACTGGCTTCATTCCTTCGAGGACTTGCTAAGGCAGCGGCGGAAGAATAGTTCTGCCACTTCCCACCAGGTTGCAGCAAATTCGCAAATTACGTCATTCTGGCAGGTAATTGGTGATCTAAATTATGCCGTAACTGTGACGTAAATAATTACCAAACATGCAGTGTGAACTGTGGAAGGGAGTAACGGCTTAGTTTTATTAAATTCAATCTTTAGGTTAGATCTGTTACTTTATGAAACTTAACGGGCATTCACAATAAATTTTAAGCGTGAACATAATGACGTGAAACCTTAAAGTTAACGAAGTATATTCTCATTCACAACAAAAATATAAAAAAAGAAAATAAATAAATTAAAAAAACAGTAGCTAGTCTCAAGAGAGCGTAAAACAACAGAACTAACATTGCAACCTGCAAAGGACCATTGAGAAAGAGGTTATGTGCACATCGAGAATAGATGTTCTTTTAAAAGTGTCAACGCGTAATTACGTTTAATGTCCGGCACCACGTAAGATAGAAACAAACAACTGACACCGCAAGCTTGCAGCGTTTATTTCGTGCCGGAAGTATATTATTCACCGCTGCTGCTCTTATCACCACTAACTAAATGAATAACAATCGACTCTTGGTCATTAAAAAATCATGCAATAATGTATTCCAACTTTTTTTTTCTCTCCACACTTTTGACACTTATCATAGTACTCTTTGGCAAGTTTATTTACATCTTGTCAAATAGTTTGGTATACACTCTCACTTAAAGATGGCGTCACATTGTGCTGACATATATCCTCAAATGGGTTCAACACCATTAAAAAGCAAGTGTAAGGTGGAAGACGCATATCTTTGCTATTTTGTCAATCAGAAATATTCTGTTGCCTCTAGTGGTGGATTTAGGAATCCACAGATGCCAACATCCCAGCCTCATTCAAAAATCATGGTTATCAAACTACATTTGTACAAAAAATCACTAAACAATTATGTGACTGCAACTCCCTGACCTTCCTTATAAGCTTGTATCATCACGACACTGTTCTGTGCTTATTCAGCATCCCATATTTCAATCCAAGTTTATTAATTACGCTTCTCTGTGTGGATATTCTAATGGGAATTTTACGTCCAGCTGTAAATGAACAAACAAGTTTTGTAAGATAGGGAAACAGTTTGTAGATTGGATGCGTAGGCTTCCACGACCTGTGTCTTCTCAACTTCCGGAGAAGGCCGCGTTATCTTGCATGGGAATGCCGACGTTTCGCTCATCTTGCCGTGAGCTTCTTCTGGGCATCACCAGGAAAGAGCTGCGCCAGCACCCACGCCAATTGGCAGCCAACTAGCCAACCAGAAGCAAGAAGGCGGGGCAACCTCCACCGCACTGCCACTATATAAGCGAAAGCAAATAAGCAACCACCGCACAAGAGCCCAGAAGAAGCTCACGGTAAGATGAGGGAAATGTCGGCATTCCCATGCAAGAAAACGCGGCCTTCTCCGGAAGCTAAGAAGACACATCACGTTTGTAGATTATCTCACGTCACATAAACATCACTTCATATTTATGGCGTCACTAAAATTATCTGCTTTTCAAACCGTTGTCTTTTACTTATTGTCTTTTGTGGAGATGTTGGGCAAAAATTTAGAATTGGATAAATGAAATTAAACGTGGTCGTACACCCACAAATTATGAACATTCCGGACTTTCTGTCGTAGAAGTAATTTCCTACGAAATTATTGACAAAATCCAGGATACGGGATTGAGCGATCGACGAATCAAAGTTCGCGAAATTATAGAGACCACCGCATATCATAAGTTACAGTGTTCTTAAAATTTTGCACCAATAATTATATCTTTACTCTCAATGGAGAATAAACGCAATCGTGAATTCGGAAGCTGATTTGGTACTTCTCCATCGCGTTTCTGCGTCGATACATAACTGTGGATGAATATGGGTACACTAGTTCACTCCAGAGACAAAAGTACACGAAACTGTATGTTTTTAAAGGCGAACTGGCTCCAAAGAAAGCAAAGGTGGTGAAATCTACAGACATGGTGACGGCCTTTATGCGAAATCACCTACATTAATTATTTCCAGAAAGAAAGAACGATAAATAGAGAGCATTATGCACCGTTATTGCACCGGTTGAACGCAGAGATCAAGAAAAAAATTCTCTCATTTGGCAAACAAAAGAATTCTTTTCCATCAAGACAATGCAAGGGTGCACACCTACGCAATTCGATGGCAAACATTATAGAATTAAGGTTCGAAATACTATAACATCCTCCATATTCTCCAGATATGGCCCCCAGTGACTTTTTATTTCCAAGCTTGAAAAAGTGGCTCGGCAGAAAACGATTCATGTCAAATGAAGGGGTCATGTGCTAAAGAGATGCCTGTTTTGAGAACTTTCCAAAATCCTACCAATCGGAAGGCTTAAAACAGTTGGACAAACGCTGGGAAAAGTGTATCGAGCTAACAAATTATGTTGAAAAATAAAATAATATCAAAATAATTTGTTATTCTATCTTTTTATAAAGTCTTATTGCACGTCTCTCGTTAAAATGTGATGTGCTCCATTCATATGACTTTCTCTACATCTATGCAATTAATTATTGTTAAAAAGTTTGTTCTTCTATCTTCATGCTAATTGATATGAGCATTAGCAGAAATTTTCTTAATTACTTGCTTCCTTGTAGATAGAAGGGGAAAAAATGAATAAAATAGGCTAAAACAATGGTCAAATCTTTTAAAAGCTGGTTGAAATCCATTTCTGCCAGGACCTTAAAAATATACGTATTTTAAAACTGAAAGCAATAACTAATAAGCAATATCTCACTACAATATATATATATATATATATATATATATATATATATATATATATATATATATTACATAAATTATGTATTTAACGACATACGGTTTTATTTATATAAGCTTTGTCTCTCTCTTATGGCTTACCAGTAATGCAAAATTCAGCAAAATTTATCCGGAATAAAAAGACCTTCAGAAGCTATTCCAAGACAATTCAAGATATACATTTTATTTGCTATGTAAATATTTTTAATATACGTTATTTTAATCAAAATCATTTGAGCAATTTTTTTAGGAAATCAAAATTTTCGAAATTTTTTGCATTTAAAAGGTAGATGGATGGGGGTATTTTCTTGAAAATCTTATTTCCGCCTCCTTGGGAGACACTAAACTTAAATACTAAGTTTTTTATTTAAAGCAATTTTCGTTTTTGAGCTATTCTGTCCAGAGTCTCAAACACACACACACTTTTTTCTAGAAATGCTGGGGGTCTGAAAACATGTATCTTCGTTGAAATCTCGATATCGTAGTTTTGGTTGGAATACAATACCTTCTCCATACACCGTATATAGTACGCATAGAGAAAATAAAAATATGACGTTACATTCACATAACTTTCTCTACTTATTCTTTAACAAACTATTCTTAAAAAATCTGACGTGTTACACTCTGTTCTGAAAATAAACTTCTTACAAAGGGTTATTCTTCTTTCTACACCATTCTAACTGAGATAAACATTAGCAGAATGTTTTTATTACTTGGTTCCTTATAAGTAGAAGGGAATTAAAAGAATGCGCTATGCTAAAGTGATAGTCAAATGTTTTAAAAGTTATTGTTAGGCGATTGTTATTAAAATTGGGTTATTTGCTTGGGCCAAAAGTAGAAAAAAAATGGAAAAAGTACAAGTATTTTATAATTGAAAACAATTACACGGAATATCTTTGAAACGATCAACTCTACAACCAAAATGCATGTCATAAATTGTGTGTTTTTAACAAGATCTACAGTTTTTTGTGTAACAAGTTTTTGTCTCTCTCTTACGGTTTACCAATCACGGAAAAGTCAGCATAATTCATTCAGATTAAACAGATATTCAGAGGCTATATATTCAAAATATATACATTATATATTGCTATGTAAATATCATTAATATACTTTATTTTCATTAAAATCGTTTGAGCCATTTTTTAGAAAATGAAAATTTTCGAAAATTTTTCCATATAAAAGGTAGATGGGTGTGGGGACTTTTCTTTAAAATCTTATTGCCGCGTCCTTAGAAAATACTAAACTTATATTTCAAGTTTTTGTATTAACGGACTTTTCGTTTTTGAGCTATGCTGTCCACAGTCACACACTCACACATACAGAAAGAAACACTCACTAACATTTTACTATAAATGCTTTTTGGGGATTCAGGGGGTCTCAAAGCATGCATTTTCGGTGAAATATGGGTATCAAAGATTTGTTTTGAATACAATGTCTCTTCTATACACTGTATATAGTACGTATAGAGAAAGTTAAAAATATTATTTGTATTAGGATAAATTTGTACTTTATATCACCATAGATACTCCTGCACATTTTAGTTGTATTAAAACAAAAACCGAGGTGTGTGGCACATTTTGCCTGTGTGAAAATGTAGTTATAAGTAAAACGCTGTTTTATAATAGTTGTTTATGCAACGAACCTATAATGATAGCTATTAAGATACGAGTGAAGTGAGCGTCGAAAAACCTCACGAGTATTCTAATGACCATTATTTGAGAGTTACATACACATTTTTCTGCCACATGCAGATATACAATAAATGTTTAATATTTAGATAACCTACATACGAAAGTTGAACTCCGCCGAGAGCTGTGCGTATTTTAGCATGCGTCGATAACAAATGAAATTCGATTCACAGTGATAATCGATTTGTAAGACGGAAACTTAGGTATTTTGGCCCAGCATAATAATATGGAATTTAGTTCCACGCCTCCTGATATAACAGAGGAGACGAGTAATGTTGATAACAATTTACTTCCACAAAAATCACAGAAGATCCTCAAAAAGTTACATGATAAATGCCTGGCATAGAAAATAACAAAAATATGCAACTTCTCGAAAAATATCCTCAGTTTATTTTGAAGAAATGTCAAAAACAATGAAATTCCCAACCTTGTGGACAAATTTTTCAGTATTGAAAACTACTCTAAATGTGAAACATGGAATGTGATATATCCCGATATAAGAAGTTGTACTCCCTGTTAAAACAGAAATCGATAGCGGAAATAAGCGAAAACATTTTCCACAGATGAAACTAAAACCGTCATTGATGAAGCATCGAACAATAGATATCTACTGATAAAGGTAAGTAAACATACTTATTCTCGTAAAAATAAATATTTTGATTGGAAGCAGAGCTAGCCTGCATGCCCTGTGTTATGATTTCCTCGTCTCTGTGATGCCAATGTCATGATCTACTTTGTTTTGCTGACGTAATGTTACGAGTTTAGTTTCGGAAAATTATTATACATTCTAATAGTTCTTACATATAATTAAATATCCATGGAGGTTATTGTACAAGCGTGAAAATCTATATCGAAATGAAAATCTATACCGAAATGAAAATTTATATGGAAATGGTTTCATTTCGATATTTTTTAATAGTAAATGAACACATTTCAGTATAAGAGTATAAAACTATTACACTAGCAACAAGTGCATTTTACGATGTTTAAGGGAACAAGGTACTCTGAAACGATCAAAAATAAAATTTGTTTGTTTTAGACACTAATAAAATCTCTATTATTTTCAGTTTCAGAAAATAGATACATTTAAATGCTATCCTTCATTCCTTTAAAGCTGTTAAGCAATGATCCTTTGTAGAATATTTGTATCTTTAAATTCAGCTTTCTCAAAACAACATGTATGAATACATACGTACCTTTTTCTCATAAAGTATGAGCGACAGAGAGCTGAAGTTTTCAGTACGAGTTTTCAACACATAGTTGAACTTTCAGAACCACAATCATAACTTTATAATACATTAACAAATTAAAAAATAAAAACATTGATAATGTGCCACATTTTTACTATACATAGTGTATAGAGAAGGTATTGAGCTCCACCCAAAAATTCTATACCGAGATTTCACCGGAAATATATGTTTTAGGGTCCCCAATATCAAAAAAAGCATTTTCACAAAAAGGTCCGTGTGTGTGTCTGTGAACACGAGAACTCAAAAACGAAAAGTCGGTAAAATACCAACTTGGTATTTAAGTTTAGTATCTTCCAGGGATGCGGCACGAAGATTTTGAGAAAAATCCCCCACCCCAACTACCCTTTACATGTAACCTTTTTCGAAAATTTTGATTAAAATTTCGTACATTAAAGATATTTATCTGACAGATAAAGTGTATATCTTGAATTTTCTACGAATAGCCTCTGAAGAGAAGTTTATTCTGGATGAATTTTACGGAATTTTGAATAACTGCTAAACCGTAAGAGATGGAAAAATTTATTGCACAAAAAATGTAGAGCACGTTAAAACACACAATTTATGTTACATACATTTTTTTCGTGGAGTTCGTCGTTTTTGAGACATTCCTTATTTTTGGTTTCTGCTATGAAAAACATATTTTTCTCCTACAGGAACTTGTCAACTCCGATCCATATAAACAAAGGAACTTCATTGACATAGCAACCAGCTTTTGAAAATCATTTAACCTATGGTAGTCCCTTATTTCGCTTCTACTTACAAGGAAGCAAGTAATAAGACTATTTCTGCTAATTTTTTCTCAATTAGCATACAGTAAATAGAAGTATAAGCTTCTTAAGAATAATTTGTTGCAGGGATATAGAGAAAGTCATGTGAATGGTACACATCAGATTTTTACTTTTTTGACCTTGCAAATAATTGCTATTTAAATTTCTAGTGAAATTATGTATATTTATAGAACTAGATAGCTGAGGATCAGAAGATAGATTATTATACTAAAACAAGCATGCAAATGTCTGATTCTCTTATGCAAGAAATATCAGACAAAAGGGTACATAAATTCACATGTTTTAAGAGTAAATTTTATTATTTTTCTGTTGACTGAAATACTTTTTACAGACCCAACCATATAAGCTATCAATGAAAACAGCCACTTGAAATAATGTTCGTGATTTTTAGAATAATTCATAAAAATTTCAGGATAAACCATTGAGAACTTTAAGAGCAGTAGTAATTTAACTCACATAAGGTGTAATTTCCATACGTTCAGATTACCTTGTTCCCTTAAAACATCGTAGAGCCCCAGTCAAGAAGAGGACAACTAAGAATGCTCCATAAATCTATTTGCTATAAAAAGTTATTTTCGATTTTTCGACCAACTGTAGTCCAAAATTTGACCCCAATTGTCCCTTAAACACATACTTAAGCACAATGGGGTAAGATTTTCTAGGAAAAGTGTAGCCACCAGTTTGTAGCAGTATGCGGGTGGACTTTATCGACTAAGAGTGAAGCACTTGGCCTGATTTACAGAGTCCACTGCAGATCAGAGAGAGCGAGAGAGAAGCCATGATTTACACCCTTAGTCGAGGTTCTGCCCTACAGGGAGAGAGAGGGATGGCTATATTCCTGACCAGCCTCCCACGGACTGCTCTAAAGAAACTTACAAGCTCTTCGCAGATCCTACAACAATATATTACACTGTAGAGTCAAGATTGAATTGCAAATGTATTTTATGTATCAGAAGCTCTATTCAGGAATAATGGTTGTTGCAGAAGTGTTTCTTTATGTCTTGGTAAGCTTTTGATCCCCATGAAGAGAGAGATGTGGTACATACGTCTGCTCAAAGTATAGGAATACCATAAAATGAAATCTACTTCTTTATCGTGGCTTGAATGTCTAAAGTATAAACAGAATATATGAAACACGCCATAGAAAGATTGTCCTTTCCCAATATGTTTTGGAGAATTAACTAGGAGATAGTTTTTAAAAGTTTAACGCCCTTTAAGGGAACATGGTAGTGAAAAATTGGTAAAAATATACTTTAACTGCAGAACGGTTTCAATTTTTTTTTGTTACAGAAAATCAATAGTTTCGGAAACACCATTTTTATACCTCATTTCGATCCATTTCAATTGCACACTCTTAACCTAACTTAATGTAACCTCAACGAAATCTAGAAATCAGAGGAACCAGTCATTCGCAGTGGCTCGCTATGGCCTGATGGCCTCCGCTCGATTCACTCTTTAAAAATATCTTATGTATTCCATTCACATGATTTTCTCTACATTTCTGTAGCAAATTACAATTAAAAACCATATCCTCTATCTACTTTATGATAATCGAAATAAAAATTATAGCAGAAATTGCCTTAATTACTTGCCTCCATGTAAGTACAAGGAAAATAACAATACACTAGGCTAAAACGATAGTAAATCTTTTATAAGCTGGTTGCCATGTGGTTGAAATCCACTTCTATGCAGGGCCAGGAGTCAACAACTTTCCGTCGGACAAAAATATTTTAAATCTGAAATAAAATAACAAGGAATATCTCAGAAATGATCAATTTAAATTGAGTGTTTTAACGTGATCTACGTGTTTTGTGTGGTAAGTTTTTATGTATCTCTTACGGTTTACCAGTTACGAAAAATTCAGCAAAATTGATTCAAAATAAAGAGATCTTTGGAGGCTATGTCCCGAAAATTCAAGATATACATTTCATTTTCCATTAAATGTATTTAATGTACGGTATTTTAATCAAAATCGTTTAAGCAATTTTTGAGAAAATCAAAATGTTATACATTTTTCCGTGTAAAGGGTAGTTTGGGGTCGGGGAATTTTTTTCTCAAAGTGTTCGTGTCGCATCCCTCGAAGATACTAAAGTTAAATACCAAGTTTGGTATTTTACCGAATTTTCGTTCTTGAGCTGTCGTGTTCAAAGACACACAAACACAAACCTTTCTCTTCAGATGCTTTTTTGGATATAGGGGACCCTAAAACGTATATTTTCGGTGGAATCTCGAAATACCTTTTCTATATATTATGTACGTAGAACGTGTACATAAGAGGAAGAAGAAAAGACAAAATGTATTTAGTATTTCCTGCAGCTTCTAAGCGGAGCATAGGGCATCATTGTGATTTTTCCTTGATCGGATTTGAATTTCTAGTTCGTCAGCTCACCAATCTGCGCGATGGTAACGAGGGATCTGTTCGTCGCTAATAGATGGCACTAGTACGAAATCACGTCTTGTGTGCTCATGGTAGAATTTTGTCCAGTAACCTCCTTTTTTCAAGGTATAGGATTCGTTTACACGCAACATCATTAAAGTGGCCACCGGCTTTAATTCTGAAGGAAGTCATGCTAAAGAGTTTCGCATACGAAAAAAAAAAAAATCCTCCGCCAAGTTTGAGCCTAAAATCTTAGCTTATGGAGGTCAGCACGTTAGCCACAGCTTCACAGCTTAGCTTAAGTTTCAACTGATACATCATATCAGCTGCAAGCTTATTCTTCTACTTATTGCTAATCGAGATAAACAATAGCAGAAACTTCCTTATTACTTGCTTGTAAGTATATGTAATCAGCTTACACTCCCCCTATTTAGGACTGACAACCTTCTAGGACTTACAAACGCATGCCTAGGGGTCAGAAGCTTGTCGGGAAGCCAACGATTCGAAACCACAGAATGAGCGAGAAGAACGAATGAAATGAAATGCAAGCGAAATTAATAAGAAAAGTGATGATAGAGCAATTGGTGGAATAAATTGCAGGAGAAATCAGAGGACCCGGAGAAACCCTGCGCAGAGGCCACTTGCAGGCGCTTGGGATCGAACCTGCACCGCCTAGGTGGGAGGCGAGCGGTTTAACATTTCGGCCACGACGCCGCCTTCCTTGTTAGTACAAAAAAATAAGGGAAACACTAGGTTAGAGCGGTGTTAAATCATCTAAAAGCTAGTTGCTATATGATTAAAAACCGTTTCTTTTCATGGCCAGAAAATTACAAATTTTCATATGAGAAAAAATTTAAATATTTTAAAACTGAAACCAATAACAAGGAATATTTAAAAAATGGATATGACATAAATTGTGTGTTTTGACGAGATCTATATTTTTAGTGTAGTAAGCTGTAGACAAACACACACCTTTTTCTGAAAATGCATTTTTTGGATTCAGGTGGTCCTAAAACAAGTATTTCCGCTGAAATCTCGCTATCGAATTTTTGGGTGGAATACAATACTTCTCTATCCACTATGTACATTGTACATATGGGGCTAGAGGAAGTAAAAATGTGATATGTTCCATTCACCCAACTTGCCCTATGTGTTCCATACACAAATTGTTCGTATAAAACGTTATTCTTTTATTTACATCATGTTAATTGACATAAATATTCGCAGTATCGATTTTATTACATGCTTCCTTGTAAGTAGAAAGGTAGTAAGGGAGTACACTAGGCTAGATCGATAGTCAAATGTTTTAAAAGCGGTTGCTAAGTGATTAAAACCCGTTTCTTTGCAAGACCAGAAGATTACATGCTTCCTTGTAGGTAGAAAGGTAGTAAGGGAGTACACTAGGCTAGATCGATAGTCAAATGTTTTAAAAGCGGTTGCTAAGTGATTAAAACCCGTTTCTTTGCAAGACCTGAAGATTACATGCTTCCTTGTAGGTAGAAAGGTAATAAGGGAGTACACTAGGCTAGATCGATAGTCAAATGTTTTAAAAGCGGTTGCTAAGTGATTAAAACCCGTTTCTTTGCAAGACCTAAAGATTACTAATTTCAGTGAGAAATATTTTAGGTATTTTAAAACAGAAACCAATAGCAGGGAATATCTCAAAAACGGTCAACTTAACGAGAAAAAAATGTGTATGATAAACTGTGCGTTCTAGCTAGATCTATATTTTTGTTTAGAAAGTTTTTGTCTGTCTCTTACGGTTTATGTGTTATGCAAAATTCAGGAAATTTAACTTAAAACACTTAAAAACTTTTCTCACACGGAAGGCTGTGAACTTCTGGCCCTACATAGAAACGGATTTCAACCACATGCAACCAGCTTTTTAAGAGATTTGACATGACATTCGTTTTAGCCTAGTGTGTTCCCTCATTTTCCTTCTACTTACAAGGAAGCAAGGAATTTCTGCTAATGTTTATCTCGATTATCATAAAGTAGAGCGAAGACTATGCTTTCAACAGTAATTTGTTACAGCGATGCAGAGAATGTCATATGAATGGAACACATCAGATTTTGTAGTAGTATTCACAGACACACGGTCGTACACGCACACACCCATGAGCGCGGGCCTTTTCTAAACATGTTTTCAATAGAGTGGGGGACCCAAAAAAACGTGTAATTCCGGTGAAATTTTGGTTTCAAATTTTTGGGCGGAGTGCAATGCTTTCTTTACCTGTGTACCATGTACTATGCAGAGAAAGTGAAAATTGATGAAAGCTAAACAACATTTTTTTATAATAAAAGATCACAAATTCTAAACTTTGAAGGCAATTATATTATTTCTCTTACTAGACGTACTTTAATTACGAATTAATGGAAACTATAAATAGTAGGCTCAAACTTACTAACAGTCAAGCCCAACTCTAAACCTGTTTTCTCTACATGTATTATTTACATAGTGTATAGAGCAGGTATTGCATTTCACTGTACCAAGATTTCACAGGAAATATATATTTTGAGTTCCCATGAGTCAAAAATAAAACATTTCTATACTAAGATCCGCGCGCGCGCGCGCGCGCGTGTGTGTGTGTGTGTGTGGACAGCATAGTTCAAAAACGGAAAGACCACTTAGTTTTCCAAGGATGCCACACGAATATTTTCAAGAAAATCTCCCCACCACAAATTACGTTTTACATGGAAAAAGGTTTGAAAATGTATTTCTCAAAAAAGGGGCTATCCTTTGATTAAAATACTGTATATTAATAGTTATTTATGCAACGACCCTATAGCGGTAGTTGTTAGGATATGAGTGAGAGGTAAGTTTCCAGGCAGGCGAAGTCAGATCTATATTGTACATATAAAATAAATATTTAATATTTAGGTATCTTACGTATGAAAAATCAACACCTCCGACCGTCATGCGTATTGTACGCTTGCGTCGAGAACAAATGAAATTCGACTCACGGTAATAGTTTATTTGCAAGATGGAGACATTTTAGCCTAGTGATAATGGTTTTGAATTTAGTTCCATGGCTCCTGATATAACAGAGGAAACGAGTAATCTCGCTAACAATTTTCTTCCACAGAAATAAAAAAAGATAAATTTATGGCATGGAGAATAACAAAATACTGAGTTGAGTGACCTTGGTTGGAAGTAGAGTTATTGTGCACGCCCTGGTTTATTGATTTTATCGTCTCTGTGATGCCAATATCATGACCTACTTTGCTTTGGTTACGTAAGATTATGAGTTTAGATTCGGGACATAATGATATAGTCTTATAATTCATATAATTAAATATTCTTGGAGGTTATTGTTCGCGTAAAATGTTTTTGTAATTTTATGCAGATTATCAGGCAATAAACAGCCTTTAGTAAATCAGCGCGCAAGCATGGTGTTCATTTCGATATAGATGAACACATTTCAGTATACGAGTATAAAAATATATTTATTTATATCACTAAGAAGATGTGTATTTTAAATTTTCTGGTTATGCCTATGAAAACCTCTTCATTCTGGATGACATTTATATAACTGGTAAACTGCAAGAGAGAGACAAAATCTTACTCCAGAAATAATGTAAACCTCGTTAAAACATGCAATTTATTCAATTACCAATTTTTGTGAGACATTCCTAGTTATGGTTTCAATTTTAAAATACATATACATTTCTCTAAATGAAAAATTCTAATTAATTTTTCTTTCTGCTGGTGAAGCAAACAAAATAGAATTTCAAAGCATCACATAACGACCAGCTCTTAAAATACTAGACTATGAATTTAACCCGCCTATGTACAAGTATATAATAAAAGTGATAGTCTTTGAAATTTCAAAGCGATTGCATAGCGACCCCCTATTTAAAAATATTATCATCACTTTGTCATACTGTGGAATTGTTATACCTAGAAACCTATAAAGTATGAAAATCAGGTAACAAGGAGAGAAGGAAAAGTTTTGTAATACATAAAATCACGAGAATGCAACACATGAGATAATAATAATATTACGTTCCGTCGGTTACTCTTATTTTAAAAGAATGTATCATTTTTCTGGCTTTATATGAAGATTTCTGTATAACCATGCCAGCAGATTCTCGTATCCAAGGTACGCAAGCTCCGGGAAAAAGTGCAATATCGGTTACTTCGGAAATATCAGACATTCCAGTGGATTTATAAAAGTGGAAAGAGGATAATATTGAAATTCTACTGCTGTTTTCGAACGCATCAATATGACAGCAAAAATATTCCAATAAATACAAACATATTGTTCAGAGAAGCGAGAAATAAAATACGAGGAGATACCTTTGGCAATACAACAGATGAAAGGAACATTTGTACCTCAATTTTTATCACATTAAGGAGACGCGTAGTAATAAAAGTGAACTTCTATAGATGACATTTATAAACTCTATATTTATTACCATTTTATAGGTTACCTGCTATGGTCATTTTGATTAAACTATATTTTATTTAGTAAGAGGTAATGTTGCACCAGTTTCAGCAATTGATATTAGTGGCAAGATGTCAAAAGCTGACATAGGTGTGTCCTCCTAAAGTAATGCTAGCATAAGCATGGGTTTTATTATATAAGCTTCAGTAACTACAGAAGAACCTTGTTCATCTGAGCAACTGATACGAACACTTTGGCGTACTGGCCGGCGGTACAATTTTTATTTTGAAGTATAAATTACAAGACGTACTATGTACAGTCAACGACATTAAAAGTACGCCTGGCAATGTGATTTTGCTGAGAATGTGAACGTTTAATGGAGACTTTGCTCTTTCCACGAATTTTACTGTAGCCATTGAGGAATCCTCCCCTTTATCCCTCAACCCGCTCGACGCTCCCTCAGAACAGATTGACTTGCATAAGCAGTGTATTAATTTAGTCTACCCGTGTGGATTACCTTGCCAGCAGAACTTCAGTATGTAGCGTAAAGAAAAAAATAACCCGGTTTTATGATAAGTAATTTCAGACTATTTTAAACACATCTGAGTGTATCAAGTCAGTCGAACATGGGTTTCCTCATCCCCTAACCATGCAATACCTTCTTAACTCTAAAAGCCCTGAGTCTGCTCTCACTCTTTTATTCATTTATTCCTGATCGTTCTAACCAGAAGTATACCATTCTGCAGCTTAAACCCTGAAGCCACCCGCTTCCCTCTCACATACCCTAAAGCTACCATCTAGTATTCCCAGTGCAGGAGTAAAATCCACCCCACACTGGGTATCCTACAATATGTTTTTGCAATTCATACTGCAAGTATCAAACTAAACCGTAAACACGTATACATATTTTTATTGCGTTATCTAGAGTGGTTTTCAGCTTATCTGTTTGATACTACAAGTATTAAAAAATAACATAATGGAAACAGATTTTTATTGGTGTTCAAGTTTTTGAGAATAAAGCTATAAACTCATTAGAAATACTATTTTCAATAACTTTGGTGTATTATTTATGCATTTTAATTAATATTTCTTCAATTATAATCGATAAAAAACATTCTCAAAATCTTGACACATATTTGGGAGTATCTATATATAAAATTTGAAGAAAATTGAACAAAACTTGCATTGTAGAGAACACTTTGAAATTTAAAACCTAGAAAAACGGAAAGCAAGAAAAATAACTTTCACTTTGTGTCATTGTAAAGGAGTATCTGCGTGTACCCTTAAAGCTACAGAATCAATTTGCTGTACAGTTATTACTAGTATTAAAAAAAATGTCGGATGTGTTCCATTCACACGAGTTTCTCTAACTTTTCTGCAAGAAAAGTACTCTTACAATATATTATTCTTTTATCTACATCACGCTAGTCGAGTTAAGCGTTACAAGAAAGCAACGAAATATATATCTTAAAGTTTTTGAGAATAGCCTCTGAGGACTTCTTTATTGAGGATGAATTTTCCGGAATTTTGCATAACTACTAAACCGTAAGGGATGGACAAAAACCTACCACACAAAAATGTAGTACACTTTAAAACAGACAATTTATTTTATATACATTTTTTTCGTGGAGTTAACCGTTTTTGAGGTATTCCTTATTTTTGTTTTCAACTTTGAAAAACGTGTGCTTTTCTCATACAGGAGGAATTTGTCAACTCGTGTCCATACAAACAAACGAACTTCAGTAACATAGCAACCAGTCACTTTAACCTATGCTTCTCCCGTATTTCGCTTCTACTTACAAGGAAGCAAGTAATTAGACTATTTTGCTATTTTTTGCATGAAGTAAATAGAAGCATAAGCTTTTTAACAATAATTTGTTGCAGAGATGTAGAGAAAGTCATTTGAAAGGAACACATCAGATTTTTTCAGTATTTACTTTCTGGTCACGCCTTGTACTCAAGCTACAGCTTAGTCAAAACACTGCGGTTCTTATTAATTTGTCGACGGCGAGGTTAAGAAAGGATTCAACAGAGGATGATTTCCCCACTCCATGCTTCCTCAACCCTTTCTCAGCGGGGAGTTCCCATCTGCCAGCACTTCATTCTGCTCGACAGCCCGCCACCAAGATGGTTCTCTTCCACCGCACTTTTCACTCTACCAGCTTCTAATCTTTCCCTTATTTTCACACTGTTTTAATTAAATACCCCACCTACTTCAACGCAGAACTTCTCCCATATCAGAGCACGTTTACCCAAACTGCTTTTTCCTCTTTTTTATGAAGTAATAAGATCCGACAGTAAAGCAGTGGAAAGTTTTGAACTCCAAGTGACGATTTTGGTTAGAGAAACTGGAAAATGTTCCGCAAGATTCTCGGCGACAGATTTCAGATAGATGCGTCTCTTAATAGGACATTGTCTGAATAAAAGTTTTTTTATACATTCTCTACCACGTACAGAGTATATAGAGATTGCATTCCACAAAAAATAATAAAAAAATCTGATGTGTTCCATTCACATGACTGTCTACATCTCTGCAACAAATTATTGTTAAAAAGCTTAAACTTCTATTTACTGTAATAATGTTTATCTCGATTGGCATGGAGTAGATAGAAGAGTAAGGTTATCAGCAGTAATTTGTTAGAGATGTAGAGAAAGTCATATGAATGGAACACAGAATTTTTACTTTTAAAGTTCTCAACTGACTCTTATGTTTCCCAGTAAACCACAAGGTAATGTCAAATAATTTTCATACGACATACTCTAACGGCGACTTACCATGTTGTAAGTACTTTTAAGTCCCAGCATTCATAGTATAGCCACAATTTTAGATCTTGTTGTGGTCTCCCGGGTTAAATCTGATGTGTTCCATTCACATGACTTTCTCTAGATCTCTACAACAAATTATTCTTATAAAGCTGATGTTTTTATTTACTTAATGCTAATCGAGAAAAAATTAGCAGAAATAGTCTTATAACCTGCTTCCTTGTAAATAGAAGCGAAATAAGCTGGTTGCCATGTGACTAAAGTTCCTTTGTTTGTAGGACAGGAGTTGACAAATTCCTGTATGAGAAAAGTATAAGTTTTTTAAAGCTGAAACCAAAAACAAGGAATATCTCAAAAACAATCAACCCCACGAAAAAATTATATTACATAAAGTGTGTGTTTTAATGTGCTCTATATTTTTGGTGTGGTAAGTTTTTGTTTATCACTTACAGTTTAGCAGTCATGCAAAATTCCGTAAAATTCATCCAGAATAAAGTAGTCTTCAGAGGTTAATCCCAGAAAATTCAAGACATAAATTTTATTTGTCAGGTAAGTATCTTTAATATACGACATTTTAATGAAAATCGTTAAAGCCATTTTTGAGAAAATCAAAATTTTCGAAAAAAATTCCATGGTAAAGGGTAGTTTGGGGTGGGGGGATTTTTCTCAAAATCTTCGTATCGCATCCCTGGAAGATACTACACTTAAATACCAAGTTTTGTATTTTACCGACTTTTCGTTTTTGAGTTATCGTGTTCACAGACACACGGACCTTTTTGTGAAAATGCTTTTTTTTGGATATTGGGGACCCTAATACATATATTTCCGGTGAAATCTCGGTATCGAATTTTTGGGTGGAGTGCAATACATTCTCTATACACTATGTACATAGTGCGTATAGAGAAAGTAAAAAACGACTCAGTTTGAGAATTTAATGCTATGTCGGCATGTTGCCATGGTAGCTTAATTGTTAGAGCACCTGGACGGAAACCAGAAAATATTACTAATTGTTGTGTGTGTTCTAAAAGCACGCAGTTCCCGTGAACCCGTGCGATTGATGAAACTCCGTGTAGGTATACTGGAATTTAAATTCATTCAGTGAAAATAAGTTTTAGAAACGAAACCAATACTCTGTTTTGATCCCAAAACCTGCTCTTTAAAGCTAATCTTTAATGGTTTTACGGCTCACTTTATTACTTACCTAAGGGGGTTTGCCAGCGATAGCGATTCTCGGTGCCATTGCTCAGTGCGATAACCTCTCTCTATAATCTATTGCCTATTTGTGCCCTGTAGCGACCAATGTTCATGAAATCCAGACCATTAACAAAGTTTTGCAGTTTGTAGGAGCACATGCTTTTATTTTCACCCAGCTATTCTCAAAATGGGGCTGAGAGCTTCATATTTCAAAATTAATAACTGTGTTGATATATTTAAGCCGAGTGGCGTCGGACCCGTGATAACACAATTACATACATCCCTTGCATATTTGCATACTGAGGAGGTTCCAGACTTGTGTATGTTCTTGTTGCATACTTAGCATACTTGTATTGGAAGCTGAGAGAGGTCACCTCCATATTTCACTCTCCTTATCTGAGGCGCACGTAAATTGAAAATATTTTATACCCCATATTCTAGGACAAGATCGTAAACAATATGGAGCATAAATACATGCTCAGCTATTTTAGGAAGATCTCATTCAGGAAAGGAAAACTATAACTCATGTGGATAGGTCGAGTCAGACTAAAAAATGTAATGCTACAGTCGGGAATTGAACCACGGATCTTCGGATCTGCACACGGTTGCTCTGACACTGAGCTACCATGGCAATATGCCCGTATAGCATTGAATTTCTCAACTGACTCACGTGTTTCCCGGTAAACCACAAGATGTTCTCCAACCATTTTGAGATGACAATCCTTGACGACTTACAATGCTGTAAGTACTTAAGTCCCAGAATTCATAGTATAGTCAACTATTATGGTCAATTGATATTGGATTAATTTAGGTTGTCATTTCAAAATAATTTGAGAACACTTGTGGTTTACCGCGAAACATGCGAGTCAGTTGAGAAATTCAATGCTATGTTGCCATGGTAGCTCAGTGGCAGAGCAACCGGCTAGAGATCGGAAAATCCGTGGTTCAAATCTCAGCTATGGCATTGAATTTTTCAGTCTGACTCTACCTGTCCAAATTCCGTCCTACACACGGCTTGTGTGAAAAAACAATTAATCCTATAGGAACTGACGGCAAACTACCGCAGCATTTACTAAAAGAAGATCCAAACCATAATCTAGAACAAGAAGTAAAACGAAAAGGAAACAAAAACCTAGAAAAAGAAAGCGTAAAGCAGCTCCAACACCACCAGGAAAGATCGGCGCCAGCACCCACGCCAATTGGCAGGCAACAAGCCAACCAGAAGCGAGAGGGCGGGGCAACCTATATAAGCGAGAGCAAATAAGCAACTACCACACAAGTGCCCAGAAGAAGGTCACGGCAAGATGAGCGAAACGTCGGCATTCCCATGCAAGATAACGCGGCCTTCTCCGGAAGCTAAGAAGACGCGTCAAGACACAGGTCGTGGAAGCCTGCGCATCCAAATTATTGTTAATAAGTTAATTCTTCTATCTGCTTAGTGCTAAGCGAGATAAACACTAGCAGAAACGGTCATATTACTTAGCTCCTTACAAGTAGAAGGGAAATAAGGGAATAACTAGGCTAAACCGACAGTCACTCGTTTTAAAATATGGTCGCTATAGGATACAAATTAGTTTCTTGCATTGCGGGTGTTGACAAGTGCTTTTTATGGATTCAGCGGGACCCAAAACATGTATTTTCAGTGAAATCTCGGATCGAATTTTTGGTTGCATTACAATACCTTCTCTAAACACTATGTACATAGTGCGTGTAGAGAAAGTAAATAAGCGACTGAGTTGGGGAATTTAATGTTATGTCGGCATGTTATGGTAGCTCAATGGCTAGAGCAATTGAAAATATGACTAATTGTGAAAAGTTTAAATTGTAAAACTAAAATCAATAACAAGGAATATTCTAAAACTGTCAACTCTACGAAAAAGAAAAATTATATGACAAATTGTGATTTTAAGGAGGTCTACATTTTTTGTGCTGTAAGTTTTAGTTTACCTCTTACGGCTTACCAGTTATACAAAATCCAAAAAAAAATTCACCCAGAATAAAGTGGTCTTCAGAGGCTATTTCCAGAAATTCAAGATATACAATTTATTTGTCAATTAAAATATCTTTAATATTCCATATGTTAATCAAAATCGTTATAGCCATTTTTGAGAAAATCAAAATTTTCTAAATGTTTTCCCTGCAAAGGCTAGGTGGATTTTCTTGAACACCTTTGTGTCCCTTCGGAGATACCAAACTTAAATACCAGACACAGACAAACACACACACACACACACACACACACACACACACATACATATATATATAGGGACCTATTTCTGAAAATACTTTTTTTGGGATTCAGGGAGTCCTACAACACGTATTTCCTGTGAAATCTCGACATCTAATGTTTGGGTGGAATTCAATATTTCTCTATCTACATTGTACATACAGGGCTGGAGAAAGTAAAATAATGATTCCATTTAGAAAACGTAACTTGACCTTCAAATTACCATCCAAACTTTCTCCAATGAAAACACAACACATGGCATTTACTTTTCCAAAACAATTCTCAATTGTTTCTCATCGAAAGAACGGCTGTAAGAGCTGTTGCAGTCTTGTTGAAAATATGCTAACTCACTCTCTCTGCCTGCTAATTCTCTAAAAGCAGTGGGCAAAATTGTATTCCCGTAAGTACGGGCGTCAACTGTTCACATGAAAAAAATTAGGCCTATAACTTTTTCTCCGCTAATGGCGAACCATACACCCATTTTTTATGAAAATTATGGTTTCTCAGAGCTCCAATAACTGTTACTTTGTGTACACATATATCTATGAAGGATGAACCAAGCTTCGTCCGTGAAAAATATTAAATATGGGTAATTTTGCCATTGTATACACTATTGAGAGTCCACTTACAAAATGTGTTAACACATACGAATCATAAATAAGCACACGCTGTGTAGAAGAAAACAAATAACATAGTTTGTGACTAAGGACAGGACAAAATAATGAAAGTACACTGGTAATAACTCAGTCACGCGATATCACCGTCAGCTCAATACTGCACTTTCAGAGCAAAGAAAACAAGTCAGCACCGTGACCTTGTGTATAATACCTGTGTGCTTGTACACAGTGCAAAAACACCGAGTAGCGGTTTGGATGTTTTTGGGTCTCATAGTATATCCATATTTTTGTATACAAAGAATAATGTAGCTCTTACCGTTTATCTGCTATACAAAATACATTCAAAATGAAGAGTAGATCATAGGATATTCCCAAGATATACATTGAATATGCATATATAGCTGTTATACTAATGACAATTTTTAATACAAATCGTTTATTTGGAGAAAATAAAAGTTTTGAAAAACATTGCATCAAAGAGTATTTTGGGGTAAGGAGATCTTCCAGAAATTCTTTGTCTCACATCTTTGGAAGATACAGAGCTTAACTTCCAAGTTTGGTGTTTTCAGCCTCTTCGTTTTTAAGGCATGCTGTTCACAGATATATAGGTAGCGATTCGTTTTCTAAAAATCCGATGTTTCATCTAAAAGCTATTCTTACAAAGGATTATTTCTTCATGCTAAACGAGATAAACATTAGCAGAAATAGTCTTATTACTTTCGTCATTGTTAAATAGAAGGAAAATAAAGGAAATACATTAGGCTAAAGCGATGGGCAAACCTTGTAAAATATTGATGCTCTGAGAAACAATTGAGGTGTGGTTCACTTTGGATGGTCCCATCTGAGGAAAGTTAGCTGGTTTAAAACAAACAAATTACGATCAACTCTACAAGTAAAACGTATATGACATATATTATGCTTTAACGAGATATATTTTTTGTATTAAATTTACACAAAAGTTATACAAAAGTCATTGAGAATAAAGAGATCTTCAGATTCTATTTCCAGAAAATTCAAAAGATACATTTTGTTAGTCATAAATATATCTTAAAAATATTGCATTTTAATAAAAATAGTTTGAATCATTTCTGATAAAATCAAAATTTTCGAAAAATACTCAATGCAAAGGGTGGGAAAATTTTCTTGAAAATTTTAATGTGGCATCCTTGGTAGATACTGAACTTAAATACCAAGTTTGTTGCTTAAGCGACTTTTCGTTTTTGAGCTAAGCTGCCCACAGACGCACACACACAGACAAATATACACACGGACATTTTTCTAAAATGACTTTTTTATTCAAAACATATATTTCCTGTGAAATCAGGTTATCGAACTTTTGGGTGGAATACAATACCATCTCTATCCACTATGTACATTGTACAAACGGACTAGAGAAAGTAAAATGCTTTTTGGCCACAGGGGGCGTCAGTGTGTGTAATTCGGTTGAAATATTGGGTAGAATATACCGACTTAAATATACTTAAAGTTATTAATTTCTGTAGATGAAAAACAGTCCCACTTCGAGAATAGCTAGGTGAATGTAAAAACATGTGAACCGACAAACTGCGAAAGTTCACTAATGGTATGGTCTTCACGAACTGCGGTCGCTAAAGGGCCAAAAATAGGCAATATACTCTACAGATTATGGCATAGAGCGCAATGATATGGAAAATTGCTATCGCTTTGGCTAAGAATAAAGTGAACCATAAAAGCATTAAGGGCGCAGATTTCGGGTTGAGAACACTGCATTCCTTTACCCGTGTAAGGGTAATGTTCACTCGCAAAATATAGCAGAAGAGCGTAAGAATTTTTCCTATAAGTACGAATAGAATAGCAATGGGATATACAACATGAACGTTTTCCTAAAATCTGATGTGTTCCATTTACATAACTTTCTCTACATGCAAACATACTGTTTTTACAAAAGATTATTTTTACTTTCTCTAGCTCGCATGTACGAGGGTTGGCTGATAAGTTCCTGGCCTCATATGGATATGGTGCCACTAGGCCAGTTAGACGGTAGCATCGTATAGTTTATCTCTAGTCTAGCTTATATTCATAGTTACAGGTCAATAGCTTGTTTAGTTTTCGAATGACAGCATTTTAAACAAGACAACTTTAGAGTTTTCACGAAAATGGAGGATTTGGAAAAACGAGCAGTGAATAATTTCTTCCATATGAAAGGCCTAATGCCTAAAGAAATCAATGAGGAAATGCACAGTATATTGAAAGACTCTGCCCCTTCATATTCAATGATTAAAAGGTGGGTTGCCATGGGACGTACGAGCACTAGTGATGAGCCTCGCTCTGGACGCCCTGTAGAAGTGACAACTCCAGAGATCATTGAAAAAATTCATTGTTTAGTACTGGAAGACCGCAGATTAAAGTTGTTTTAGATAGCAGAGGCTGTAAACACATCAAAAAACGTGCAGGTAAAACTTTAAGTAATGTTTTGGGCTTTCACAAGGTGGGTTGCGCGTTTGTTGACACCTGATTAAAAGTTGCAAAGAAAAACTGTTTCTGTTGCGAATGTGGAGCTCTACCGTAAAAATCCCAATGAACTTTTTAGACGGCTTATTACCATGGATGAAACTTGAATACATCGCTACACTCCAGAAAGTAAATCACAGTTAAAATAGTGGACTGCGTCAGGTGAAGCAACTCCAAAAAGGGCAAAATCAATTTTGTCAGCTAACAAGGTTATAATGAGTGTTTTCTGGGATGCACAGGGAATTATTTTTATTGATTACTTGTAAATATATCACTGGTGACTACTGTGCCAGCTTACTGCAACGTTTGAGTGAGGAGGTGAAAAGAAAAAGACCTCGTTTGGCTAAAATCTTGTTTTCATCACGAAATGCTCCGGACCATAGTTCAGTCATTGCAATGGAAGAAATGTGCGAATTAAAGTGCTTGAACATCGATCCTATTCGTCGGATCTAGCACCCAGTGACTACCACCTGTTACTAAACCTCAAATTATTCTTGGAGGACGAAGATTTCACAGCAATAAGGAGGTCATTAATACAGTAAACGGATATTTTGAGACATTGTTAATCGCACTACAGAGGTGGTTTAATTAAATTAGAACACCGATACGATTATACTTTCTGGAGATTATGTTGAGAAATAAAGCATTTTTTTTTAAATTGTGTTTTCATGAGGGGCTCGGGACTTATCAGCTGACCCTAATACAATGTACAATAGTGGATAGAGAAAGAATTGCATTTCACCCAAACTTTCGATGTCGAGATTTCCCGCTGACTCCAAAAAGGCATTCTTAGAGAAAGGTCCGTGAGTTTGAGTGTGTGTGTGTGTGTGTGTGTGTGTGTGTGTGTGTGTGTGTGAGATCTGTGGACAGCATAGCTCCAAAACGAAAAGTCCGTTAAATACTAAACTTGGTATTAAGTTCAATATCTTCAAAGAATGTGACACGTAAATTTTCAAGAAAATTCCCCCACCCCCAAATACCGTTTACATGGAAGAAAATTAAAAAATATTGGTTTTCTCAAAAATGGCTCTCACGATTTTGATTAAATTCTCTCATATTTAAGATATTTATATGACAAAATGTACATCTTCATTACCTGGGACTAGCCTCTAAAGATCCCTTTATTCTGGTTGATTTTTTTTGAATTTTGCATAACTAGTAAACCTTAAGAGATAGACAAAACCTTACTACATAAAAATGTAGAGTTTCTTAAAACACCCAATTTTTTATGTTGAATTTTTTTTCCTGGAGTTAACCGTTTTCGAGATATTACTTTTTATTGGTTTCAGTTTTAAAACACATTCACCGTTCTCAAACAGGAACTTAACTCCTGGCCAGATATAGAAACTGATTTCAATCACGTGATTGTCGGTTTAGGTTAATGCATTCCCTTATTTCCCTTCTGCTTTCAAAGAACAAATTAATAACGCCGTTTCTGCTAGTGTTATCTCGATTAGCATGAAGTGCATATTAGAACAATCTTATTAACAATAACTGGTTACAGAGTTGTAGAGAAAGTCTTGTCAATGGAACACATCAGTTTTATTTTTCTTAATTTGAGTAGCTTCTTTTAAGTACTAAGGTCATATTGGGGGTTTTTAACTTGTGAATCAACTATACTTTTTGTAGGTTATTGTCTTAGTGAGTGAGTGAGTGAATGGTGTTTAAGGGCCCGTCGACAACTAGGTCATTTGGACCCGAAGTTAAGAAAAAGGAAAACACATTAAAAACAAAACTACAGGGTGACAAGTTAAAAAGTACTAAAAACCCTTACAAAGGCGCACACGAAAAATGGCCCGCGTGATACAAACAGGGCTAAAAGATTAAAAACAGCTAAAAACACACACAAAAAGTGGTCTCATAAGGTAAAAGTCAGAGGCTAATAAGTTAAAAGGGATAAAACTTCACAAATGCATGAAACAGGTCAGAGGTTTTTGCTGAGGCCAATAGCGGCAATAAAGCAAAGCACCTTATCGACGGAATTGGCGTCGTCGCATAAAATGGCAGGTAAAGCGGTAACCAGGCCGATGGATTGCCGTTCGCGATGAAATTTCGGACAATCAAGCAACACATGTGCCACAGACAGACGAACATCGCAGGTCTGACGTATAGGAGCTGGCTCAGCGCGTAGAAGATACCCATGTGTTAGCTGCGTGTGACCGATACGCCGACGCGTAAGGATAACCTCGGCTGGCAAGATGTGAGCCATGGCTGTACCTTGTCTTTGAGTGTGCGAAGCTAAATTTTACCAAGATTGCTGCCAGGTTAAAAGAAGAGACCTGCGAAAGTCACGAGAAACATCCCCTGAGGGCACAGCCGCTTCCGAATAATCCTGCAAGGGGCAGGCAGCATTGGCAGACCTATCCGCTACCTCATTACCTGCAATACCGACATGACCTGGAACCCATGTGAAGGCGAACTGGTAGCCGCAAGCAATCAATTCAGAAAGGCGAGATGGAATACGCATAACGAGTGATGAGGAGCTGGTAAACTGCTGCAGAGCCTGTAGGGCACCCAAGGAATCGCTGCAAATAAGAAAACTACCAGGGGCTAAAAGCGAGATAAAGTCTAAAAGGTAAAAGATAGCGTACAGTTCGGCGGTGAATACCAAACTGGCGTCCGCAAGGCGATAAGTATGTGTTACCCCATTGAAATAAAAGGCACAACCTGTAGCTCCTGCCAGCTGGGAGCCGTCATTGAATACCGGTGCATATGCCCAGTAATGCTTAGAAGTTCGTAAAACAGTCGCCGAAATACCTCCGGAGCGGTCGAAAGTTTCATAAGGTTGGAGAGGATCAGGTCGAAGCTGGGACGCCTCAGTTGCCAAGCAGCTTCCGGGTATACAAAAACACGCTCCACAGGAGGCAATCTGAGACCCCTATCGGAGAGTAGTTCACGAAACCGAATACCACAGGGGCGTGAAGCAGTGGCGTTCTCAGATAGCGGTGTGAATAATCCGGGCGTAACACAGGGTTAAAACAAGGATGGCGGGGGTCCGCATTCAACTTAGCAGCATACGAACAAAGTAAAAATGAGTGACGCACTGGCAGTGGGGGTTCAACAGCATCGGCATACAAGCATTCCACACGACTAGTGCGGAAGGCTCCTGTAACAAGACGTATACCGGTATGATGTACAGTGTCTAAAAGGCGAAGTTTAGAGGCGGTCGCTGCGCCATAAATAAAACAGCCGTAATCCAGTTTGGAGTGCGCGAGTGAGCGGTATAAACGCAGCATCACGGAACGATCACCGCCCCAAGACGCACCAGAAAGCGGTTTGAGGATCCGAAGCGATCGATCACAGGAGGCGCGAAGGTGTCAGATGTGCAGCACCCAAGAAAGTTGACGGTCCAGGTGGAGACCTAAGAACTTCAAGGACGGAACGAAAGGCAATGACACATCGTTCAAATGAAGGTCAGGAGGAGGGTGTACTCCACGGAGACGGTGGAAGTGTATGCATCGCGTTTTCGTAGGGGAAAAACGAATGCCATTACGAAGTGCCCAACCAGCGAGGGAGTTTATGGTCAGCTGAAGTTGTCGCTCGAGATGATCAGTGCTGTAGGAGGGATAGTATAGCGCAAAGTCGTCCACATATAGTGACGATGAAATCCCACTACGAACGACGGTAGTAATACTGTTGATGGCCACAGCAAAAAGCATAGCACTAAGAACCGAACCTTGGGGTATACCGTTCTCCTGAATCTTTTTCTGCGAGAGAGTATTGCCAATACGGACACGAAAGCGGCGGAGCTGGAGAAAGTTGCACAGAAACAGGGCCAGATGGCCACGTAACCCGGAACCGTGCAAACTACGAAGAATACCGTAGCGCCAAGTAGTGTCGTAAGCCTTTTCGAGGTCAAAAAAGACTCCGACATGCTGCTTCAGAAGGAAAGCATTCTGCACATAAGCCTCCGTACGCGCCAGGTTATCGATGCTGGAACGATTGCGACGAAATCCCAACTGCGTGGAACACAGCACATCGTTCGTCTCCAACCACCAGGTATACCGAATGCTGATCATGCGTTCTAAGGTCTTGCAAACAACGCTCGTGAGGCAAATCGGCCGGTAAGATGATGGAACGGTCCGATCATTGCCAGGATGAGGTATAGGAATGACAATACCCGCTCGCCACATAGGGGGGAAAACCTGCTCACACCAGATCCGGTTAGAGAGATTCAGCAGGAATGTAACGGCTGCAGGCGGGAGGTGAAGTAGCATTTGCCGATGAATATCATCGGGACCAGGAGAAGAGTCGCTCGCAATATGTAAAGAATGAGTTCCGCAAGTGTGAAGGGTACATTGTAAGGCTCACTACAATCACTAGTAAAATCAAGGCGAATGCTCTCAGCAGCGTCCTTAAGGGGAATGAAAGCGTTATCGTAACTTTCCGTTGCACTTGTGGCAGCGAAGGAGGTGAAGAGGGCGTCGACAATATCCGCTTCGCTGGTGAATGTGGCGCCATGAACAGTAAGCCCAGGGATTACCGTCCTGGGATATTTGCCGGATATTCGGCGCACTGAGGCCCACACTCGGTGGGTAGAGCTCCTGCGAGAAAGGGAAGAGACGTAAGATTCCCACGATTTCCGCTTGGCATTACGGACGACGTAGCTCGCCTTGGCCCGGGCGCGTTTAAAAGCAACAAAGTTCTCCGTTGTTGGGTGTAGGTGGAAAAGACGAAGAGCCCGTTTCCGTGAATTTAATGCCAAGCTGCAGTCCTCGGTCCACCACGGCACGGGAATGTGCCGAGGGGTAGAAGAGCTCCGAGGAATACTGGATTATGCTGCGAGCAACACCGAGCAAGTAAAATACTCCACCGTGTCTTCTATGGAAGCACAGTCATCGTAATGGAGATTGAGCAGAGAAGAAAACTTTGCCCAATCAGCCTTGGAGATAATCCAGCGGGGATGCCTTGTGGGCAATGGATGTTGTCCCGAAAAGCGAATGTCAATGGGGTAATGAGCACTGCCGTGGAGATCTGAAAATACGGACCAATCCAGAAACGGCAGTAAAGCAGGGCTACAAAAAGTTACGTCTAGGGCGGAAAAGGTGCCATAGGCGGAAGATAAAAATGTAGGTGCACCGGAGTTTAACAGCAATAAATCAATCGCATCGCAAACGTCTGCGATTATGGTACCTCGAGCATCGTCAGCAGAAGAACCCCAAAGAACGTTGCTCGCATTGACATCGCCCAAAAAGATCAGCGGCGGGGGAATTTGTGCTGACAATGCCCGAAGCTCAGTGTCTGATCACATCGTGCGGCGGTAAATATACATTGCAAACAGAAAAGGAGATGGAAGGCAATGTCACACGTACAGCTACCACTTGTAGTGGGGTGTTGAGAGGAACTCTCGTGGCAAGGATGGTAGGCGCCACGAGAGTAACAACACCATTTCAAGCACGCAGGCCACCAACAAAGTCGTGACTGAATGATTGAAAATGACGAACAGGAAGGGTATGATGAGGATGTAAGTTGGTTTCCTGGAGACAAAGGATTGAGGGTGATCGCTGGTGAATTATATGTTGAAGCTCCGGAAGACGGGCCCTGATCCCATTGACATTCCACTGGATTATATCCATGGTGAGATAGAAATTTAAGGTGGTGATAATTTCTTTCTTTCTCACCTTAGCGGATTTGGAACCAACTATCCTAAAATCTGTGTCGTCCTCAGACTCCACCGGTGGTCGGGAGTCCGAAGAAGCCCTTCGGTTCGCAGAACGAGAGCGTGATGTGTTTGAAGTTCGGTTCGTCTGTATACTACGTTGGCGGGAATGGTCTCCTGCGAAGGACGAACTGGGAACACATGGATTAACAGACGGTTGAGCTTGCTGCTGTGCATCAGCTGGCGTACACGAGGATGCAGATGATCGAGCAGGTAAAGAAGCAGAGGCTGCGCACAAGTCAGTTTGCGTCGACGCGTCTGCGACAGCCACAGTCTGTAAACCGACAGAGTGAACAAAAGCACGGCGAACAGCTGAAGAGTATTCTGTGGTGTTAGCAGGCTTTAGTTGTTGAAAGCGGCGCCGCGCCTCAGGGAAGGTAAGATGTTCGTTCCTTCACTCGTAATCCTTCTCATCTAAGTACCTGGGACACTGTCGAGAGCAGGACGGATGGCTTCCTTCACAGGTCACACAACACGGTTCACGCGTACAGGCCGTGTCAATGTGGGCCGCTAGACCACAACGATCGCAGGTAGCAGGCCGGGCACAGGCGGCTTTTTTTTTTTTTGGTCATAAAACAGTAACGGAGTCTGATCAGGACTCCGGCACTGTATCCCTATTTACATTTCCCCCCGTAGGTTTCACTGATTACTGGTTTACTGGTTTTACTGTTTCTCTTACAAACATATACACATTGCACAAACATATAACACCCATGCCCAAGGCGGGACTCGAACCCACGATCCCCTGCCCACGAAGCACCAAAGCGAGCGTGGCCATGGGGACCGGCTTAAGTATGCCCGAAGCGCTGGGCACTTGAAACACCGCATCGGGTTCGGCACATACGGGCGGACGGCAGCACGTTCGTAACCACAGTATATAAATTCTGGAACAATAGTACCCTTGAACGTGAGAAAGATGGTGCGCAATGGGTACTCCTTGCCGTCACGTTTACCATGTAAACGGTACGCCTGACAAACTCGCTGTTCGGAGAGATGGGTGGCAATATCTTCATTGGACAGGTCGTCTAAACTCCTCTTGTGGGGGTAAACTTTGACGCTGTACGAACCCAAGAGAGTAGCATGAAGCAATTTGGTCGACTGTTCTTTATTGGGACCTCCACCAGTAGCGTACCGTCTCGCAGCCTCGTCGCGTTTTTAACCTTGCTGCATATCCTGTCAACTTCCCTTTGTATGTAGAATGGACTTATATCACAGAATTCCTTCGTCTCGTTTAAAATCGCCATAATCAAATACTGGTCAAAATAAGGTTGTGCGCGGTTTGACATATTGAAAGGACCCCCTTCCGGAACCGTCGGCGTCAGCCTGCCATCCGGGGGTTAAAGAAGAAAAGACACCAAATCTCCACGGTCTGTGCAGTCGCGGGAACCATCCCGTGACCGATACCCAAGGCCTACGTCACAAGGGTTACCCTCCAAACACCACTGCTGGTCCGCGTGCGTATACCGTTCACCATGCACGCCCCGGTTTTAAGCCCCTACCACAGGAATAACCGCCTGTGGCTGCCCGCTCTAGGCCGTGCAGCGACAGAACACATGCACGAATTCAGGGGACTTGTGGTTGATTACGCCGGGGCAACGTCAGCGGTAACACGTCGGGCCCGTGAAACTATCCCAACGAAGTGACGCGGTCGTCGGGATACCAGCACAGGCCGGGCTTACTAAGAAGCTACGTGAATGTACTTGACGGTATGGACGGGCTCCGCACCTAAGGCTACAAATAGGGGCAGTGGGGAGGGTGCACCCAACCTTCAGGCCTGGGACCTCCGTAGAGCACACAAATTGGGAGCCGCGCTGGAACCGTGGGACAGGAACCACGGGGATAGTGAAAGATCCCTGCTGGTGAGACAGGAGTTAATAAACCTAATGCCTTACAAACTACTAAGTTCCATAAGCCTAGAAGAGGAAGAGGGTGATAAAGTAAACAAACGATAGAAACAAATACAGAACAAAAGACGTGGCAACAGTGAATGGCGATGGGTAGGGTGAAGTGGCGGTGAGCGGCTCGGGAACCCCCGGGTGCGCCAAACCCGTACCTACCGTAGTAGGCCCCTGGGGGGGGGCATTGTCTTAGGTTATCATGTTATATCATTAAACCCACATTCACTCTTGCTACCAGATTCTGTGGTTGATATTGAATAATTCTGTATTAAAAAAAAAATCTGTGTGTTCCATTCACATGACTTTCTCTACATCTCTGCAACAAATTACTCTATTTACTACATCTAATTGAGAAAAAATTAGCAGAAATAGTCTTATTACTTGCTTCCTTGTTGTTAGAAGGAAATAAGGGGGTACCATAGGTTAAAGTGATAGTCAAAAGCTGGTTCCTATGTGACTGAAGTTTCCTTGTTTGTATGGATACGAGTTCACAAAGTCCTGTATGAGAAAAGTATAAGTTTTTTATAACTGAAACCAAAACAAGGAATATCTCAAAAACAATCAGTTCTACGAAAAAAATGTATATAACATAAATTGTGTGTTTTAAAGTGCACTACATTTGTTGTGTGGTATTTGTCCATCTCTTACGGTTTAGCAGTTATGCAAAATTCCGTAAAATTGACCCAGAATAAAGGAGTCTTCAGAGGCTATTTCCAGAA
This sequence comes from Hymenopus coronatus, assembly GCA_030762935.1. NCBI lineage: Eukaryota > Metazoa > Arthropoda > Insecta > Mantodea > Hymenopodidae > Hymenopus > Hymenopus coronatus. Next base: position 27,233,355 of record CM060899.1, on the reverse strand, counting down.
AATTCAAAATATACATTTTATTTGTCAAATAAATATCTTTAGTATACGATATTTTAATCAAAATTATTAGAGCCATTTTTTAGAAAATCAAAATTTTCGAAAAAAGTTCAATGTAAAGGGTAGCTTGGGGTGGGGGGATTTTTCTCAAAATCTTCGTGTCGTATCCCTAGAAGATACTAAACTTAAATGCCAAGTTTGGTATTTTATTGAATTTTCGTTTGAGCTATCGTGTTCACAGACACACGATTTTGATTAAAATATCGTATATTAAAGATATTTACCTGACAAATAAAATGTATATCTTGAAATTTCTAAGAATAGCCTCTGAAGTGTAGTTTATTCTAGATGAATTTTACGGAATTTTGATTAACTGCTAAACCCTAAGGGATGGAGAAAAATTTACCATACAAAAAATGCAGCTTTAAAAAAACTTTTCTCATACAGGAATTTGTCAACTCGTGTCCATACAAACAAAGCAACTTCAGTCACTTAGCAACCAGCTTTTGACTATCACTTTAACCTATGGTACTCCCTTATTTCGCTTCTACTTACAAGGAAGCCAGTAATAAAACCATTTCTACTAATGTTTATCTCGATCAGCGTGTAGTAAGGTCAGAAAATAATCTTTTGTAAGAATTGTTTTCTTGCTGAACAATAGAGAGGGTTATATTAATGGAACATGTCATTTTATGGACAATTTACTAATCATTAGACAGCTTTAGATCCACATTATTATTATGTGCACTTAGTTTATACTCTTGCTCCATCCTCTTTAGTTTTTTTCCCTTTTCCAATTAATTATCGTGAAAACGGAGCAGAAGGGACGGCGAGGACTCTGAATTAAGAACTAGCGTTTTTAAAAGAGACTTTGAATGAGCTACTCATTCTGGCCAGTGATCCTATTAACGTTATTTAAATGTATAAATGTTAGGACTTAAAATGGAGGGACTAAAATTATGATGTGATGCATTTACATGACCTTCTCTACATCTCTGTAACAAACCATAGTTAAATAAATAGTTCTAAGGCATGCTAACCCGGATAAGCATAACCAGTGACGGCCATTACTTGCTGCTTTGTAAGTAGAAGGCGATAGTCAAATCTTTTAAACGCTGGTTGCCATGTGTAACAATTCGTTTCTTTGCATGACCGGAAGTTTTCAAATACCCGTATGAGTTAAGTTTACGTATTCTAAAACTGGAATATTTCGGAAATGGCTAACTCTACAAAAAGAAACTGTTCACAACATTAATGTTGTGTTATTAAACGAGATCTACATTTTTGTATAATAAGTTGTACGTGTTCAATCTCAGAATTTTAAATGCAAGATGTGGACCAATAAATGAAATATAAATTTAATACGCAAAAAAACAAACGAGTTTGTTTGTTGTACCGATGACTTTTCCGCAAAAAAACACCCAAATTGACAACGAAATCACTATTCCATAATGTAATACGAAATATAGTGAATGAAGAGGTAACTTACGGAGAAAATATCTGATGTGTTCCATTCATATGACTATCTACATATCTGTAAAAAATTATTGTTAAAAAGCTAATTCTTCTAACACGTGCTAATCGAGATAAACATTACCAGAAAGAGTCTTGTTACTTGCTTCCTTTTAAATAGAAGGAAAAGAAGGGGGCACATTAGGCTATAATGATAGTCAAATCTTTGAAAAAATGGTTGCAATGTGACTGAAATCAATTTCTTTGGATAGCCAGGAATTGACAAATTACCGTATGAAAAATGCTCTGAATCTACGAACAAAGGAATGATCAACTCCTCGAAAAAGATGTATGTTATGTAATACATTTTTATGCAAAAAGTTTTTTCTATCTCTTACGAGTTATGCAAAAGTCTAACAGAATTAAGAGGTCTTTAGAGGCTATTCTCAGAAAAGTTAGCATCTATATCTTTTTTAATATTCGTCACTTTAATCAAAACTGCTACAGTAATTTTTGAGAAAATTGCTAACTTTTTCCTAATAAAAATGCTAAGCTTAAATACCAGGTTTAGCATACTACCAACTTTTCGTTTTTGAGGTATCGTGCTCACAGACAATGGACACACATATGCACCCGGACCTTTTCATAAAACTATTTTTACTTTCTCTATACGTACTATGTACATAGTGTATAGAGAAGGTATTGCACTCCACCAAAAAATTCGATACCGATATTTCACCGGAAATATATGTATTGAGACCACCTGAGTAAAAAAAAAAAAAATTTTTTTAAAAACACGTCCGTGTGTGTGTCTGTGTGTATGTGTGTGCTCAAAAACGAAAAGACCGCTAAATACCAAACTTGGTATTTAAGTTCAGTATCTTCCAAGAATGCGACACGAAGATTTTCAAGAATATCCCCCACCCCAAACTACCCTTCATATGGAAACATTTTCGAAAATTTTTGTTTTCTAAAAAATGGCTAACGATTTTTACTAAAATATCATACATTAAAGATGTATACTTGAAAAATAATATGTATATCTTGAATTTTCTGGGATTATCCTCTGAAGACTACTTTATTCTTGGTCAATTTTACGGAATTTTGCACAATTGCTAAACCGTAAGAGATGGACAAAAACTTACCACACAAAAATGTAGAGCACATTAAAACACACAATTTATGTTATATACATTTTTTCGTGGAGATGATCGTTTTTAGATATTCCTTGTTTTTCGTTTCAGCATTAAAAAACTTATACATTTCTCATACAGGAATTTGTCAACTCCTGTCCATACAAACAAAGGAACTTCAGTCAGATAGCAACCATATTTTGCTATCACTTTAAGCTATTTTACTCCCTTGTTTCAATTCTAATTACAAGGAAGCAAGTAATAAGACTATTTCTGCTAAATTTTTCTCACTTAGCATGAAGTAAATAGAAGCATAAACTGTTTAACAAAAATTTGTTGCAGAAATATAGAGAAAGTGATATGAACGGAACACATCAGTTTTTTTTATACATAGGACCCTAAAACTTATATTTCCAGTGAAATCTTGGCATGAATGTTAGGATGAAGTGCAATACCTTCTCTACTTATGTACTATGTACTAAGTAGAGGAAGTAAACATATAAAGCAAACATTTTTCCTTGTGATTATACGTGTTCATTATTATTTTGATTTGAGGGTTTTTAAAAGACAGAAAAAATCTAATGTTTTCCATTATATAACTTTCCCTACCACTTTGCTAACAAACTTCATACAAAATGTTGTTGTTCTTTCTACTTTATACTAATCGAAATATGCATAGCAGATTACTTGTCTGCTTATAAGTGGAATGGAACTAAGGGAACACAATAGGCTAAAGTGATAGTCAAACGTTTTAATACCTACCACTGTGCAATTATCAAGATTCGCTTCTTTTTATAACCAGAAATAAGGCAAAAGAAACAGACGACTTCCTGTTTCATAAAAGTATAATTATTTTAAAATTGAAACCTATAAAGCAGTATCTCATAAACTGCGTTTTTTGTCCATCTCTTACGCTTAAACAAACATCATTCAGAATGAAAGCATCTTCTAAAGGTATTCCCAGGAAGTTCAAGATATACATTTCATTTGTCATGAACATATCTTACACAGATGGTATTTTATTCAAAATCGTTACAGCCAATGGAATCATTTGGTGAGTGTGGATTTTCCTGAACATTTCGTTTCACATCTTTGGAAAATGCTTAACTTTAATATCAAGTTTGGTATTTAACAACTTTGTTTTAGAGTATCACAAAAAAAAAACAACAAAAAAACACACACACACAAATTAACAATGATGTTGTTGTACACAGGTTAATCTAAAATGTAAATTTGTAAAGAAATCTAGGTAAGAATTTGTTATGGAACGCAATATCTTCTCCACATATATACAAAGTAGAGAAACTAATTAGACATAATTGGCAAAGATCCTGTACGTTTGTAACAAAAATCGCTAGATTACTAGAGATTCACCGATTTCCCTACATACTCCTGATTTTCTTAGTTTCTTGCAGTCTGAGGAAAGCCATTCTTACCTTCCTCCTTTAACAATATATACAAAAGGGCCAAGCTCAAGATTGCTTCCATTATTAAAGCAGGGGTTGTGCACACTGTCCCAGTTTTGGAAAGGCAGACGATCCGTTAGATCCGTTTAATGTAGTTTTAGTGCTTGATTCTTTTGTCTTGTTGTCTGGTACTAGGAAAATATGCTTTCAGCAGTCTTTGCTTCACAGAAATCCAGAATTAATGGGCTTAGAACCCATTTTAGGCCAGAATTTTTGAAAAAATCGTTTTTTTTATTCATTGTAGAAATAAACCCTTTATAATGTTAGCCAAACGTATATATTTCATTTTTTTTGGTGAAAATCCATGTTCCATATAATTTTGTAGGCATTTTCATTAATCCCTGCCTAGGTATTTAAATACCTTTCACTTCCATTTTTACTTTCTCTACACGGGCCATATACATAGTGTATAGAGAAGGTATTGTACTGCACCAGATTTCACCGGAAATGTACGTTTTGAGACCACTTGAATCCAAAAAAAGTTGTTTAGAAAAATGTCCTTGTGTGTGTGACTGTCAGTGTGTGTATGTATGCATTTGTGTGTGTGCGTGTGTGTGCATGTGTGTGTCTGGACAGCAGGGCTCAAAAACGAAAAGTCCGTTAAATACCAAACTAGACCCTGAAGACATTTTTATTCTGGATAAATTTTGCAGAATTTTGCATAAGTGGAAAACCGTAAGAGATAGACAAAAACTTACTTAACATAAAATATAGAGCTTATTAGAACACAACATTTATTCATATATTTTTTTCTAGGGGTGAGCCGTTTGCGATAAGTTCCTTATTATTGGCATCACTTTTAAAATACCTAAACTTTTCTCATACGTCAACTCCTGGTCACACAAAGAAAACGATTTCAATCCCATACCAACGACAATTTAAAACATGTGACTGTCGTTTTAACCTAATGTACTCCCTTATTTCCCTTTCATTTACAAGCAAGCAAGTAATAAAACCATTTCTGCTAATGTTTAACTCGAATAGCATGAAGTGGATAGAAGAATAAGCTTATTAACAATAATTTGTTACAGAGATGTACAGAAAGTCATGTGAATTGAACACATCAGGGATTTTTATTTACTCTTTCATTTCTTTAACAGCATATGCACTGAGAACTGAATACTAGTGCTATATAGGATCTTTAGTGATACTATTGGAAATTATTTAAGGTAAACACTAAAATTATATATTCAAAATAAAGAAATGTCTTCCGATTAGATAATACGAAGGATTTTTTTCATGCATTTTTTGTGTTGTATATAATGTGACTTCTTAATTATTAATTCCTTTGTTTACTTAACACTATTGTTTATACCCATATCTATACTAAGCGATTATAGTCAATGATGTTAAACTTTCAGCAAACTCACAAATTCAGCACATAATAGAAACTCTATAAATGGGCTAAGTAAATGTAATATGGGGTCTTTAAAACTGAATGAGAAACGGTGGAAATATACAATAATTAAGACACTTCAAGACCTCAGCTTGATTCAATTATACCACGATCTTCCAAATATTGCAAGTGTCCTAAGGAAACTTTTTCTAATAAAAGACTCAATGTTGCAAATACAATTTCTCGCAAAATATGGGATGCTGCTCATTTCAAGAGATAAAAACTTGCATCACCACTCGCCTCTCACCTAGACGGCCCGGGTTCGTTCCAAAATGCCCGGCGCGGGATGGGTTTTCTCCGGGTTTTCCGGTTTTTCCGCCATCGCATTCCACCGCTGCTCCATCTTCATCCCATGTATCATTGGTGTCGTCACCTGCGGTGCCATTTGTAGCAAAAACGGGCGTTAAACTTAATCAAAAGCGTTAAGGAGGGCTATTTCACTCTGCACATCAGAACCCTGGAGGAAGGACGAGACGAGAGTAATTTCAGAAGGCAGTCGACATCCGGACAGGGGAGTCTCTAACAGTTCACAAACACTTTATCTCAACCCGGGGAGCGCCAGAGGCCCGCCACTCAGATCCAACTAAACCACCAGCCCCATCTCGCCGCCGAGAACTGTACTTCCAGAGCGCAGTCACCACCACGAAATGGCGCCTCTGCCGCAGACCTTTTCAACATTTCCAACCCTGAAAGATACCGATTGGGACGAAATTAAGAGACAGGAAGCTGATGGAAATGAAGAATCCTCTTCAGCATTTGCCTAATGACTTAGGAGAACCCTCGAAAAAGCACATGGGCCGGAGATGTCGGCCGTGGGGAACCGATCCCACGACCTCCCGAATGCAAGTCCCAGACAAAACGCTTGAGCCATCCATGCAATAAAACAAATCATATTATTTGTAATAGAATATATACTAAAAATAAATCTTGATAAAGATATAAATATTCTGGCTCAGTGGTTTCTGAAGGAAGTAGAAAGTTTCCGCAGATCACAGAAGATATAATTCATTAACAAAAGACGAAGGGTTCAGAAACAGCTGAAAGAGAAATTCAAGAGAAGAAGAAAGGGAATAGATAGATTCCGGTGCATTATGATTATTACTATTAGATATGATGATAGTTACACGTGCTTCCTTACTCAAATCAAAGACTTAAAATTTTTTTGCTTAATTTTCATCCAATCTGTAGCAACATTTTCAAAAATGTTCTAATACTATTGCTTCTTCATGTTAATCGAGAAAAAATTAGCAGGAATAGTCTTATTACTTGCTTTCATGTAAGTAGAAACAAATATGAGAATACCATAAGTTAAAGTGATAGTAAAAAATTGGTTGCTATGTAACTGAAGTTCCTTTGTTTGTATGTACAGGAGTTGGCAGATTCCTGTACGAGAAAAGTATAAGTTTTTCAAAGCTGAAACCAAAAACAAGGAATATCTGAAAAGTGATCAACTCCACGAAAAAAAAATGTATATAACATAAATCGTGTTTTAACGTGCTCTACATTTTCTGTGTGGTAAGTTTTTGTCCATCTTTTACGGTTTAGCAGTTATGCAAAATTCATCCAGAATAAAGTAGTCCTCAGAGTCTATTTCCAGAAAACTCAAGATATACATTTTATTTGGCAACTAAATATTTTGATACAAAATTTTATGCAAAATCGTTGGAGCCATTTTTGAGAAAATCAAAATTTTTGAAAAAAGTTGCATGTAAAGTGTAGTTGGCGGTGGAGGGACTTTCTTTAAAATCTTCTTGTCGCATCCTTGGAGGATACCAAACTTAAATACCACGTTTGGTATTTAACGGTCTTTTCGTTTTTGAGCTAGGCTGTCTCCACACACACACACACACACACACACACACACACACACACACACACACACGGAGCTTTTTGTAAAAATGTTTTTTTTTTATTCGTGGGGACCCAAAACATTTATTTCCGGTGAAACCTCGGAATCGAATTTTTGGGTGGAATGCAACACCTTCTCTATATACTATGTACATAGTACATGTAGAGAAAGTAAAAAAGTGTTTGTTCTCATCTACAGTCTACCATGCACGCGTGTATAGTAACAATGGTACTGCGGTGATGAAAGAGGTCTGTTCGGGGTCACGAAATTGCCAAATTGAAGTTTGATCCACACATGGTATAACTGTGACATGATGGAGTAGGTGTTGCCGTATTTAGCATTGCTCACTGCCTGATCTCGTCCAGTTCCAACTAGCAGTTAAAGCAGTGAACGCGAAAGAAAGTGCAAATTGAAAAATGTCGAAAATACGAAAGGGCTCTGAACAAATTTATGTATCTTGTAATTTACTGCAATGCACTCTGAGTGAATTTGGTTAGTTTATATTCATTGTCTTTTCAAAGTTCTGCACATTATTCCAGTTTTTTTGTATCACGCTTTATACTTTAAAATGTATAAGTACAAGGCGTTTTTATTTAATAATCATATTATGAAATAATTGTTTTACTGTATTACTTTATGAACTTAAACGATGCACGTGTCAATATAATGGAACAGATTATACCTCAACTTGTACGGTTTACACTTCAAACCCTCCTTTATTCCACTGACTGCTCTGTGTTTTCGTAACTGTGTGCGTTTCGGAACCCAAAACCGCACTCTAGTGATGACAAACTCCCTCTGTCCGTCCCCACGTTTTCTACCATCACTGAACAGAGGCCGGCTAAAGCGGGAAGAGGGGGAAGCGGTTGAGGGCGTGAGCTGCGCGGACAAAAATATTGCACTATGTTCAATTACCTTGATAAACTATAAAATCAGTTCAGATTAGAATTGAACCCAGTACTGCTGTATTCAGGCCTCTCAAGCTACCGCGAAGCTAACTCACTCAGCTCTCAGCAATATTAGTTTAGTATAAAGTCTGTTGTGTTTCAGGACATGAGAGCTGCTCTGGACGTAGAATTAGCAAGTAATATAGTTTAGTACAACAACAATGAGAGTCCGACCACACAGCACAAACCGTAATGATCGACCCATATCGACATGCGACCAGTTGTCCTGGGGGGTGGAGGGCGGCAGGAAATGGATTATTACCTGGCCATTGATATTACAACCCAAGCTATGCTGTCAACCTCAAATATTCATTACTCACTACAGAAGGGGAAAGCTTGCGGTGATTGTTATATGAAGCGCGTTTAGCGGTCACAAAAGGAACTTGCTAATGAGTACAACAAGAATTTACATAGTAGAAAATACACTGTGATATACATACTGCATTCATAAAGTTCCCGGAATGTGTAAATAACCCAGAAACAAGTTGAATGAATGTCTTCATTAATCAGAATACTCAACATATATTCTTACATTTTTACTTTCTCTACACGTACTATGTATATAGTGTATAGAGAAGGTATTGCACTCCACCCAAAAATTCGATACCGAGATTTCACTGGAAATATATGTATTAGCGTCCCCTTAATCTAAAAAAAGCATTTTCGGAAAAGGTCCGTGTGTGTGTGTGTGTGTGTGTGTGTGTGTGTGTGTGTGAACACGATAACTCAAAAACGAAAAGTGGGTAAAATACCAAACTTGGTATTTAAGATTAGTATCTTGGAAGACTTTGAGAAAAACCCCTCCACCCACAACTACCCTTCACATGGAACCTTTTTCAAAAATTTTGATTTTCTCAAAAATGGCTAACGATTTTGATTACAATTTCGTATATTAAAGATATTTTGAATTTTCTGGGAATAGCCTCTAAAGAGTACTTTACTCTGGGTGCATTTTACGGAATTTTGAATAACTGCTAAACCGTAAGAGATGGAAAAAACTTACTGAACGAAAAATGTAGAGCATGTTAAAACACACAATTTATGTTATAAACATTTTTTTCGTGGAGTTCATAGTTTTCGAGACATTGCTTGTTTTTGGTTTCTGCTTTGAAACTTATGCCTTTCTCATACAGGAATTTGTCAACTGCTGTCCATACAAACAAAGGAACTTCAGTGATATAGTAACCAGCTTTTGACTACCACTTTACCCTATGGTACTCTCTTATTTCGCTTCTACTTACAAGGAAGCAAGTAATACGTCTATTTCTGCTGATTCTTTCTGATTTACATGAAGTGAATGGAAGTATAAGCTTTTTAAAACTAATTTGTTGCGGAGATGTAGAGAAAGTCACGTGAATGGTACACATCAGAGTTTTACTTTCTCTCCCTGTATGCACAATGTCCATTGGGATAGAGAAGTATTGTATTCCACCCAAAAATTCGATGTCGAGATTTCACCGGAAATCCATGCTTTAGGACCCCCTGAGTCCAAAAAATCATTTTCAGAAACAGGTGTGTGTGTGTGTGTGTGTGTGTGTGTGTGTGTGTGTGTATCTGTCTGTGTACAGCATAGCTCAAAAACGAAAAGACAGATAAATACCAAACTTGGTATTTAAGTTTGGTATCTTCCAAGGATGCGACACGAAGATTTTCAAGAAAATCCCCCCACCCCTAACTACCCTTTACATGGACAAATTTTCGAACATTTTGTTGTTCTTAGAAATGGCTCTAACAATTTTGATTAAAATATCACATATTAAAGCCATTTCTATCACAAATAAAATGTATATCTTGAATTTTCTAGGAATAGCTTCTAAAGGCCTGTTTATTCTGGATGAATTTTGCTTAATTTAGAATAACTTATAAACCGTAAGAGGTAGAAAAAAAAACCTTACTATACAAAGAATGTAGATCTCGTTAAAATGCACGAGTTATGCCATATACATTTTCGTGGAACTTACCGTTTTAGAGTTTTTCCTTGTTATTAGTTTCAGTTGTGAAATATTTATACTTTTCACAGACGGGAGTGTTCGCTTTTCTTTTGTTCTACACCTGGCCAAGCAAAGAGGCGATTTGCAATGGCAATCGCATAACGACAGTTTTTAAAACATTTGACTATCACTTTAGCCTAGTGCATTCCCTTAGTTCCAGTCTACTTATAAGGAGCTAAGTAACAAAATTCTGCTAATGTTTATCTCGATTTGCGTGGTGTTGAAAGAAGAATCATCTTTTGTAAGACGTTTATTTGTAGAGTAGCTAGAAAAAGTCATGAGAGTTTAACACATCAGATTTTTCTTTTATCTTTCTCAGACTTGTTATGTTTATTTTTCCCCCATATCACACACCTTAACGGTTGTATACGCATCTTGCCCTACATCATGTAAGTCTTCTTACCCTCTTTTTGTTATTTTATAACTTCTTTTCTCTTCTATTTTCTTGATGCACATTCTTATCCATTTCTCTCTAAGCTTATCTCAGAAGTTTCCTACACATTTTACATGTTTTCTCCTCTCAGGGACAAACCCCTCCTTACCACTGTTTCCCTCTAATTTGTCCGGATTTCGTTGCCAAATTTGATCTCTCCATATCTGTGTTGCATTAGAGTGTACAATATAATGGAAATCTTTGTCAATTACTCAGCACATTGGACATTTCTTACATTTTCAAGTTTTATACCTTTCATTCTTCAATCCCTGTTCTCGCCTAAGCAAATCCTCCTCTCCCTAGATTTTGCATATCTCTATGAGCTTTTCCCTCTCCTAGATTATTTTTATTTCTCTATATATCCTCAAGAATATTGCCTCTCAAACTGCTAAACTACCTGGTTTATTTATATAGTCTAGTCTCCATTCTATTACTTTCCAAAATCCTGTTTTTCATATCCTGTATTTAACTATCAACTTTCCTTATCTCTTTCTCTATAGTTTCCTGCATTTACTCTTCTTCTGAATGTTCAAGAATTCTTGAATAATATCCCTACCTCTAGATTGCAAATTCTGGGTTCATATTTCATAGCTCGTGATAATTTTGACCTTAGCGGAATGCCTCCCCAGTTTTAATTGAGTTGCCCCATTTGATGATACTATGGTAGACCTAACATAATTTAAAAAATATCCATTTATTTTATCAACCTCTGCTCCATGTAGTACTTTGTTTTCCACTACTATTAATTCTTTCAAGACATTTACCATGCACGTCTGACCTTATAATACTCCTGGCCATTTTCCTTTTCCCATACACATATTTATTTTTTTGTTTACTGCAGACTTTCATTGGAACTTAGTCTAATCTAAGCTATTCTAATCTTAAAACCTCTATTTCTCTTTCATTAATGTGCCATTCCTCATCCTTAAGAAATCTGAATCCCTTTTTAAATCGTAATTTTGGTTTTCTTCTCGCTTACTTTCAGCCCCCATTTTTCACAAAAAATATTTACCGCCTTTCTGAACTCTCCATAGGATATGGGCCCAACTACAAAATCATCCGCAAACAGTAAACCCTGGAATGTCTTTATTATTGATAACTGGGATTATACATTATAGCTCTGGATATCTTCTAGAATATCCCAATATAAATGTTAAATAGCATTGGACTAAGATTTCAACCTTGCCTCACCCCTGATTTACTCGATAGTACTACAGCAATTCGGTAACTGAATTTGTTGCTTTATTGTTTGGCAGTTTCATAAAGAACTCATTCTCCTGATATAGTCTAATTATTATTGCTATAACACTATAAACTATCCGTTTGGTTATTAATTTTACTCACAATGATTATCTATTTATGGTATCAAACGCTTTCTGCAAATCAAAAAATACCAATAGAAACAAGTTACCATAAGGAATTGACACATTTCCTTCAAAACAGTTCCCTTCCGCAGTAACACACTTCTGCCATGCATGTAAACAGGCCGAAAGCTCTCCTGGAAGCCATTTTCAGATACCTGTCACAGTGCTCATTTAGCATGTGCAGTAATTTCTCGGAAAATGTTGACTGAAACGTTTGTGCCATTCCTACACCTGAGTTTTTTTCATCGCTGCTTCACTATAAGCTTCTTCGATCATTCTCAATATCTCTGAGGAAGATTTGTTTAACAAACCACAAAGCTTTATGTTCTAAGTGCTCCGTTGCCGACTTTATGAAATGCGATTAACCAACATGCATACAAAAAAACAAAATAAATAAATAAAAAATAAAAAAATCGTGTGTTCCATGCACATGAAATTCGCTACCTGTTCTGCAAAACATATTCTTACAAAATATTATCCTTTTTTTACTCCATTATAATTGAGAAATGTATTACCAGAAATGCTCTTAATTCCTTATCAGTATAAAGGGAATAAGGAAGTACATTAGGCTAAAGTCACAATCAAATCTTTTAAAAGCTGTCACTATGCGTTTCTCGTTGAAATGTGGTTCTGTTTTCCAGACCGGGAGAAAAACAAGAGAGATGACGTCCAGTTTGAGAAAAGTTAAATGGATACTTTAAAATTGTTTGCTGAAACTCTGCACAGTTGCCAACAGACTTACCACACATTGCTTAGTTTGTTTTCTCCTTAGCGTGGTGGTAGCAGGCTGATTATGAATGTTGCCTTCTTAACAAATTTGTGTGATCATTTAAATCGGCTTACAAGAAGGGAAAATGTTTTTTTATTCATAAATTTAATAGAAATTTCATCCTTACAAATTTCCTGGGGTCCGCAGCTAGCCCACAGAATATGTCTATTGACGTGATTGATATGCTGTAGTGTTCATATTGCATTACAGTCACATAAAGAAAAGAAACACGTGGTTTATCAATATTATGATCGATTCTCACATTGAATCCAGTGTTCGCATTAGTTGTAACATTGCTTGTTATGTCAGAGAGTCTGCGGTAGCAGAGGTATAATGGTGGGGGAATTCTGGGCAAAATATTTCTCCTTCAGGGGCACCCCTCATCTAAGACATTCCTGATATCTTTGGGTGAAATTATTTATATATACATATATTATACGAGGGTTGGCTGATAAGTCCCGGACCTCTCAACAAAATCAGCATTTAATTGTTTTTGCTTTTTTTCTCAACATAATCTCCGGAAAGGCTAATACATTTGTCATATCGGTGTTCTATTTAATTAAACCATCTCTGTAGTGCGATTTATCAAGGTTCTCAAAACAGCTGTTTACCGCATCAACGATCTCCTTGTTGCTGTGAAATCTTCGTCCTCCAAGAAATATTTTCAGGTTTAGGAAGCAGGTGGTAGTCACGGAGTGCTAGATCTGGCGAATAGAGTGGATGTTCAAGCAATTTTAATTCGCACATTTTTCCCATTGCAGTGACTGAGCGATGGACCGGAGTATTGTCGTGATGAAACTTTTTTTTTTTTTTGCCAAATGGGTTCTTTTTCTTTTCACCTCATCATTCAAACGTTGCCGTAAGCGTAGTCACGTTACGTAGTAGTCACCAGTGAGATTTTTACCCTTTTCCAATTAATAAAAATAACTACCTGTGCATCCCAGAAAACACTCGCCATAACCTTGTTAGCTCTCAAAATTGAATTTGCCTTTTTGGGAGTTGGTTCACCTGGCGCAATCCACTGTTTTGACCGTGATTTATTTTCTGGGGTGTAGTGAGTGTCCAAGTTTCATCCATGGAAATAAGCGGACTCAAAAGTTCACTGGGTTTTTTACGGTAGAGCTCGACATTCTTAACAGAAACAGTTTTTCTTTCTAACTTTAGATCAGGTGTCAACAAATGCGGCACCCATCATACACAGACCTTGTGAAAACCCAAAACATTACTTAAAATATTGCCTGCACGTTCTTTTGATATGTTTACAGCCTGTGCTATCTCAAACAACTTTAATCTGTGGTTTTCCAGTAGTAATTGATGCTTTTTTTCAATGATCTCTGGAGTTGTCACTTCTACAGGGCGTCCAGAGCGAGGTTCATCACTAGTGCTTGTACGTCCCATTTTAAACTCTACAACCCCTTTTTAATCATTAAATATGAAGGGGCAGAGTCTTTCAATGTACTGTGCATTTTCTCCTTGATTTCTTTAGGCGTTAAGCCTTTCAAATGGACGTATTTAATCACTGCTCGTTTTTCCAAATCCTCCATTTTTGTGAAAACTCTAAAGTTGTCTTGTTTAAAATGCTGTCATTCGAAAAACTAAACCTGTAACTATGGATACAAGCTATTCTAGAGTTAAACTTTACGATGCTACCGTCTAACTGGCACAGTGGCGCCATATCTGTGTGTGGTCCGGGACTTATCAGCCGACCCTCGTACACACTCACACACGGGACATTCAGGTAACCTGTTACAGGATTGGAAGATAAAACCGGCCCCTGTTATCCCTTTGATTTGAAACAAATCTCAAACGGAATAAAATTCTTTAAGTGAATAAATGAATGTGTCCTGTATTTATCTTGGTAATAAAATTGGAACTGCCGTCAATTTGTATCTAGACATTTCTGTGCAGATCTTCACAGGTTCATAAAGAAGCGTGTGAACTCCTCATGGGTTATAGTGCGGGTGCGATTCAATTTAGTTCAACAATGGAATGGGGATTATGTGGTAAATTTTCCCTTCAAGTACTTCCATAAATAAAATCCATGTGTCAACACGTCTGATGGTCGCAGTGGCCATAAATCTGGACTCAAGTCCATTCTTTAATGAACATCTGATAATTACGAATAAGTGACCTCTCAGATGTATGTCACGCTCCTCCATCTTGTTGCAGTAATTACGTTCCTCTTCTGTCATTTTGGGATGCATTTCATCCAAAAAGATCAAACAGACATCTGTGTAAACTGTGCCATCTAAGAATATTGTCGCAATGCGGAAGGTCAAGAGACCGGAAAGTGCTCAAACTTACATTATAAGGTGCATCATCTTCCTGCCAAGTGGCCTGTTACGGTCTTGTTCCATCTCTTCATCGGACGGCCCAACAGTCTTCTTCCTTGTGGTCTGTAACGTGGAATTCTTGATGAAGGCATTTTGAGTAATGGGACCTCCAATCCCGACGATAACTTTGAATTTTTTATCGTTGATCAATTTTTAATTCTTTCCTGTCTAGTTTAGTGTAACGTGCAGTTCTTAACATTTTCATTTCATTAACTGTAATACGATGTTCATCAGTTTGTTGTATGGTCCAAGCTTCATTTTCACACATTAAAACTGTTTTAGATAGTGTCTTATAAGCCTTTATCCTACGTGTTTTTGGACCACAGACGGTTTGAAAATATTAATAGTATATATAGAGTGCAACCTCCCATATTATGACACAAGAACATAACCTCCATGTTAACGATAGAGCTGCCATTGAAATATTTCAAGACGCTAACTTGAAATCAAAAATGAAGATCCAAAAAATATTGAGAAGTGTTAAGTTCAAGTTTATAGCATTATATTATATAAGTTGTACTGGGATACTTGTTGTGGTGAGACAATATGTGTGCCCCGACTAACCCATTGCATGCTCACTCCTTAAATGCAGTACATATTAAGAGAAGGAAGCAAGTCTTCTGCTGTTCGTATCAGCCGTTTTCCTCCCACTCTATCCCTATCCTAGCCTACTTCCGGTTTGCTGACCAATTGGAAAATAGTCTACACCCTGTGATCGACACAATATTGGAGCAATATTGCGTATCACAGGCAGACACCGATCTTTCGGTCACATCATGTTGCTGGTTAGGATTTTGTGTCACCCAGTACGGACTGCTATGGGAGTTTACATATCCCCTAGATGAAGCCATGCCTCATCACTCATGATAAACATCAAGGGGTCCATGTGACCGTATGTAACCATGTTGAATAGCCAGTCCCAGAAATGTACACGCCATCTCTATCGGGCTCCTTCAGTTCCTGTACAGATATCACTTTAATTTCAAAGTCTTTAGCACAGCCGGTCCCCATGGCCACGCTCGCTAAGACGTTTTGCTTTGGTGCTTCGTGGACAGGGGATCGTGGGTTCGAGTCCCACCTTGGGTATGGGTGTTATATGTTTGTGCAGTGTGTGTATGTTTGTGTAAAGGAACAGTAAAACCAGTAATCATACAGTAAACTTAGGTGGGGAAATGTAAACAGGGGATACAGCGCCGGAGTCCTGATCAGGCTCGGGTGCTGTTTAAAAAAACACGTCCTAGTTGCATGAACTGTTGAGCCCATTTCCTGGTAGACTTTTGAACATTCCTAGTTGCCTTTTCATTAATTCGTGCACTTGTTTTGCTACCTTTGTAATGGTACACAGTTCTGGACCAAATCTTTTCGTTGCTAGTGGATGAAGCAGGCACTTGGCTCTGATTGATCTTAATGGCTGTGCTTCCTTGTTCTGTGTGTACACGGCTCTACAATGAATATTTGCTCTGCTATTAAATAACACATTCTTATTTACTGCACAGAACTACTCTTTACAACAGTAAGCACAACAGTTTTTACTTTCTCTACACGTACTATATATGTAGTAGGTAGAGAAGCGACCCGGAATCCAAAAGTAATTTTTAGTAAAAGGTCCGTGTATTTATGGATATAACTCAAAAACGAAAAGACAGTTAAACACTAAATTTGATAATTGAGTCTGTTATCTTCCAATAATGCAAGCGATTTTAAAGAAAGTTATCCCATCCAAAGCTACCCATTACTTGGAACATCTTTTGAAACTTTTGTTTGTCTCAAAATGCCTCTAAGGATTTTGTTAAATGTTAAAGATATTTACTTGAATTTCCTAAAAACAGCCTCTGAAGACCTCTTCGTTCTCGATGAACTTTGCAGAACTGGTAAACCGTAACAGATAGATCACAACTTACTACATAAAAAAACTTAGATCTCATTAAAACACACAGTTTATGTTACGTGCATATCTTTTTTGTAGAATTAACTGTTTCTTAGATATTCCTTTTTTAAACCATTTAAACTTCTCTCAAACGGAAGCTTATCTTTCGTTTCACCTCCGTTTTTTTACTGCTTATCATGCAAAGAGAACCGAATTTTATTTGTTTCACATAGGACCGGCTTTTTAAAAGATTTTACTATCGCTTTAGCCTAGTGCATTCCCATATTTCCCTTATACCCGGAAGGAATTAATACAACATTTATCTTGATTATCACGATGTAGATACACGAATAATCTTTTATTACAGTTTGTAGAGAAATTCATTCGAGTGGAACACTTCAGATTTTTTTAAATTGTTTATTCAAACACTTATATATACAGGATGCCACTATGGACAAAGTATAGTTGGCGAGTTTTTAAGTTTCCTTTAGTTTTACTAACGTCAACACTATCACAACTTATTTGACAATTGTATATGTATTTAATATATTTATAGCTTTATTAAGTAGTTTATTTAAAAAAATTCACAAATTTAAACTGTTTGAGACGCCAGACAAACAATGAAAATAACCTTGTATGTATGTAATTTTTTATATTTGCGCTATTTTTCTTCATTATTAAGTTTAATGTAGTAACTGCTTTAATAATTACTCTATTCTTTTTAAAAGAATTATATAAACCAATTGGCTAGTAAATCTATTAATGTTAGTTATTTTAATGGTATGTTTAAATTCTTTGTAAAATTCTTCATTTGTTAAAGGTACATTGATTTACCTATATATCAAACATGGAAAACTGCATGTTGACAAGTTTTAAATCCATATTTGTGAATATTTATAATAAAGTTGTCCACATAAACAGGTTTTCTATAAATACCAAATTTTAACTTGTTATTCCGAAATATCTTTTACTCAATCTCCATGTAAAAATAAATTTAAGGGATGGTTGAGATACGACAGGAAATCAAATTATCAAAAGCCAATACTAATTATCACATCTAGATATCTGAAAGAAAATCTTCGTTCATAGTAATAGCACCAATGCTGTCAACTATGAAATTCTGCCAGCTGGTGTCATCCTGCAATTTATTCATTCTGACAGTCAAGGTAATTAGCAAGTAGTTCCGAAATGTTCAGCTAGAGGTCACCCCAGTGGCGCCAGAGAGACACAGCATCATAGTGGTCCGAACACTACCACCAGAGGGCAGACCAATCACCATGTCGCCTATTAGGAGTCGATGAGAAATGTTCTTTCAAATGCCTCGAGGGCCTTCTCAACCACCTGGCATGAGGAACTCCTCTGCAAACTCATCAGTTATCATCATCAGGTCGCGTTTAGCTTACACAGACACCTTAACACGGCTTCCTACATCAACGCGCCTTAGTAGTAGTTGGAGAGAAACATCTACACAGAAACCCCTAAAGGCGGAGTTCTCCAAGGGTGTGTTTTTTCCCGTACCTTGTTTAGCCTCTTCATGGCAGAGTTTCCTTTGGTGCAGGGCGACAATATGGCCCAGTTTGCTGATGACGTTCTGCTTTACCGTACAGATAAAAACCTACGCAGAGTTTTCAAATCCTTAGAGAGATATCTCCGACTCGTCCATGTTTGTATGTCCGTTAACCCGGACAAAAGTCACTCTGTTCTGTTCACCAGTAGACGCACCACCGGAGCTCAGATACTCAACTTCAACTACGAGGGCCAAAGGCTTTGTGGAGAAATTCCGTCCGCTATCTAGGCGTCACTCTTGACAAGGGCCTTACTTTTCGTGAACATCAGCAGAGAACGACGAACACACCTAGGTGATGGTGGCCCTCCTCTATCCTTTTCTGGCATCCCAAATGACTGTTCATTTAAAGCTATGTCTTTCCAAGGCACTCATTGTCCCTCTTATGCGCTATATCTGAGAGATATGGGGCATGGCAGCAGACTCCTACTTCTCTAGTTACTGCAGGTTCCAGAATAGAGGCCTCCGGTCCTTCTACTTTGTATATTGTTGCTTCCCAGTGAGACTACTACCTGAACTTCGACTGTCCCTTATGTGAAGGATGTAATTAGACGCCAACTTGGTCCTTCAGAGAACAAGCAGATCTGTGACAATTTGGCAAGAATGGACTTGTCAAAATGCATCCATGTTTCCACCAAGTGAAGGAGTTTAAGTAATGTGATGTAATATGAATTTGTAGTGAAGTAATTTTGCAAGAGTTAAGGTGTTGCAGGAAAGTTTCCATTTAGCTCTGAAGAGATCCAATCCTTTGAATTTCGTGGCAGAGGAAAGCATTTGCACGATTTCTTTGAGATTAGTTTTAGCAATGGAACTAAAAATGTGGAAGAAAGGATAACCAACACAAGCACAACAACAATTAAATTAATCTCTCTGAAGTAGCATATAATAACATACGAACTGAAATGTGGCCGGAATTATCTGCACAAACCTGTATTTCCACTGCTAGCTCTTCACTGACTCTCTAGCAATAATTATGGTGCACGCGAAGTTGAAATACACTACTAAATTTGACAGTGGTATTGTTTACTTTCTCTACAGGCACTACATGCATAGTACACAGAGAAGGAATTATAATTCACCCAAGAATCCGATACGGAGATTTCACAGGGAAGTGTGTTTTATTTTTTATTGTTACATTATATAGCCTCCTTTAACATCTAAAACCATATCGGGGGCGCTGCATTAGACATCTCGTTGTCTGTACGTTCTTTTCGTTGCGTTAAAATCGTTTTATTTTCCTCAAACACACGCATACCTACATCCTTCCAGACTCTGTGGGCGATAAGGAATAATTAAAAGTATGTTTAGAATCCAGAAAAAAGAGCATTTTAGAAAAATGTCCGTGTCTGTGAGCAGAAATAGCTCAAAACCGAACAGCCGGTTAAATGTCAAATAGGTATTTAAGTTTAGTATCTTCCAAGGATGCCACACGAAGATTTTCAACAAAATCCCCCCAAAATCAACTACCTTTTTTATTAGTCATTTTTTATTCAAATGCCATATGTATATGTTCATTTCAAAAGATATGTATATTTCAATTTTCTGGAAATATCCTCTGAAGACCTCTTCATTCCGAATGAATTTTATTACCACTTTTGCATGACTGCTATACTGTAAGAGGTAGACAAAGATTTACTGTACAAAAAAAATAAGATGTCATTAAAACACACAATTTATATCAAACATTTTTGTAGACTTAACTGTTTTCGAAATTTTCCGAGCTATTGGTTTCCGTAAACTTCCTCAAAAGGAAAGAAATCGTTATTTTCGCCTCCCTTTTGTTTATTCCTATCAAGCAAAGATAAATGAATTTCAATTGTTTCGCTTAGCGACCGACTTTAAAAGATCTGTGTATTCTCTTATTTCTTTCTTTTACAAGGAATCAAGTAGGAGTGCAATCCAGAAAGTGACGAACGATTTGGCATAATAAATAATAACGAAAGATGTCAACACAAAAACTTAAATTACAAAGTTATAGAACCTTTCTCTATTTCTCATCGTAATCACCATTGCTATCAAGGTATTTGTTGTCATATGGAACCGGGTTTTAAATGCACATGTTATACTCTGCCAAAGATGTGAGCCAAGATCTACTACCAATTTGAGGTTGTGAAATTTTTTCACTCAAAAAGTGCGTGCGTGCGTGCGTGCGTGTCTGGTAGGCTCGTGGTGAGCCTGGGTGTTGTTGCTGTGTACCTACCCTGGTAAGGGTTTAACCACAGGAACGAGGCGATGGTTAAGGTTTTGTTTGAGGTTTCGAGTGTTGGTGTTAAGGAGGTAGCGCTGGTAGGCTCCTCATAGTCATGTATGGTACCGGATTTTCTGAATTCTTTTATCAACATTTACTTTCAACTGCTCGATAACGATTGATGAACTTCCACTCCGGTTTTTGTCGCCCATACTGGTTCTTCCTTTGATTGTTCTACATTATGCGCCATTTCCCCACTGAAGACTGTTCATTGCATTATCACCATACATTTGCTCTATCTGCCTATAGGCACCGTGCACGGACCAGAAAATTGTACTGGTGGCGCCACTCCGTGTCATGCTTTGTACTTATTAGGAGGATAGTTAGAAGCGGAAGTCATATTCGAAGTAGGTGTTTATTGTGGTTTTCTGCCTATAAAGTGCACACATTTGTTTAAAAATGTCAAAATCTTTTTTTGCACATCTGGAAATATACTGGAAACATGCTGAACTGCGAGGATGCCCTGAACCTTTAATTTCCGATGAAGTGAATACTGCAAATTTTTGTTGCGGGCTTTGGTATTCATGATGACCCCTCAAGATTGAAAATAAAATATAAAGTATGAATAGTAATACGTGCACAACAATAATGGAATATTAATAATGGAAATAATAATAATAATAATAATAATAATAATAATAATAATAATAATAATAATAATAATTGAGAGACTATTTCCATAATGTGTCGTTTAATCTAATCCTCAGTGTTTAGAGTTTCTATTTATTAACATAAAAACGTTAGCATTAATTTCTAAGCAACATTATCCATGCTGTAGTTACTTTTTAAGCTTTGAGATACAATATAAAATTAGTGTACTTCTTTCGATGTACAGCTTGAATCCAAAGATTTCTGCTTTGCGCTTCAGTTTTCCGCGCGGGAAAAGAATAAAAGGCAATAGCTGGCGAAGTATTCTTGTAGGTATTATTACATGCTACAACACAGCAGTTATTATTCCCATTCCGCCTTCTTGTAGTGTTTACATTTTCAGGAGGTTCGATACTTGACATCTGAGCACGCGATAATATTCTTACTCCACTGCCTCTGTTATCCTCTAGTTAGTTAACCAAACTTGCCACCAGAGTAGCGTGCACGGTGCCTATAATATTCGATTGACCGAACATTTGTGCATTAAAAATAAATGAATAATACTTTTAGCGGTAGAAAATTGTAATACTGGGCATGAAAAACCGGTACCACGTGACATTTGAATGTCTTGATAGCAATGGAGATTACGTTGAGAAATATAGTAAATACTGTAACCTTATAGATAAAGTTTTGGATTGATGCCTTTCGTTATAATTTGGTTTTACCAAATCATCTAGTACTTCATGGATTGCCCTCGTAATAAGACCAATTCTGATAGTGTTTATAGATGATCATGAATTAAGTTGAAGAATATGTATTTAACAAGATGTAGGAAAGTCATGTGAATGGAACACTTCAGATTTTTACTTTCTCTACACATACCATGTACATAGCGTATAGAGAAGGTATTGTATTGCACCCAAAAATTCGATAGGAAGATTTCACCGGAAATACATGTTTTGGGCCCCCTTGAACAGAAAAAAGCTTTTTAAGAAAAAGGTCCGTGTGTGCATGAAAAGAAATTCAATCCACCTCTAACCATCCTTTACGTGTAAAAATTCTCAAAATTTTTGATTTTCTCAAAAATGCCTCTAACGGTTTTGATTAAAATCTCTTATGTTTAAACCGTCTGCGGTGCCATTAGTAGTTAAAGCGGGCGTTAAACACTACCAAAAAAAAAAAAAAAATCTTATGTTTAAGATACTTACGTAATAAATAAAATGTTTATCTTGAATTTTCTGAGAATAGCCTCTAAAGATTTTTATTGAATTTTGCATAACTGGTAAACTGTAAGAGATAGACAAAAACTTGCTACATAAAAAATGCGGATCTTAATAAAACACACAATTTATGTCATATACATTTGACTTTCTTTATACGTACTACATACATAGTGTATAGAGAAAGTATTGCACTCCACCCATAAATTCCATACCGAAATTTCACCGGATGTATATGTTTTAAAGTCCCCTGCATCATAAAAAGGCATTTTCAGAAAAAGGTCCGTGTGTCTGTGTAACAAACGAAAACCCAAAAAGGAAAAGTCTGTAAAATACCAAACTTGCTATTTAAGTTTAGTATCTTCCAGAGATGCGGCACCAAAATTTTGAGAAAAATTCCCCCTCCTCAAGAAACCATTTCGTAAATTTAGATGTTCTCAAAAATAGTTCTAACAATTTCGATTAAAATCTCTTACATTTAAGATATTTACATGACAAATAAAATGCATATTTTAAATTTTCTGGGAATAGTCTTTATTCTGGATGATTTTTATTGAACTTTACGTAACTGTAAACCGTAAGAGATAGACAAAAACTTGCTTCATAGAAATGTAGATGTCGATAGAACACAGAATTTACGTCATATATATTTTTTCGAGTAGTTGACCGTTTTAGAGGTATTTTTTGTTACTTATTTCAAATTTAAAATACTTAAACTTTTCTCATACTGGACCTTGTCTACGCTTGGCCACGCAAAGAAGCGCATTTCAATTCCATAACAACCACATTTTAAAACATTTTGCTGTCGGTTTATTCTAGTGCATCTATTTCCGTATGTCTTTTATGTATAGAAAAAGCAAGATAGTCATGATCTAGTGGTAAGTGTTTGATTGTGCTGTTATCACTAATCATCGTAATTAGTTATAATTCAGAAATTAATTATTTTATATTAATAATTTACAGGAGTTCTAGCATCTTAATTGCCCAGGTTTCATCTGCTCTATATAAGCCACTTCAACTTGGAATTCAGCTATTAATTCATTTCTTTAAGAAATATGGCATTGCTGTTACTGGCCCGCGTGGTATAAATGACCAAGTATGCATGATATAAAATAATGAAAAAAAAAAAAAAATCTTGTGTTCCATTCACATGACATTCTCTACATCTCAGCAACGAATTATTGTTAAAAAGCTTATGCTTCTATTTACTTCATGCTAATCGAGAAAAATTAGTGGAAATAGTCTTATTAGTTGCTTCCTTGTAAGTAGAGGCGAAATAAGGAAGTACCATAGGTTAAAGTGAGAGTCAAAAGCTGGTTGCTCTGTGACTGAAGTTCCTTTGTTTGTATGTATGGACAGGAGTTGACAAATTCCTGTATGAGAAAAGCATAAGCTTTTTAAAGCTGAAACCAATAACAAGGAATACCTCAAAAACGATCAACTCTATGAAAAAATGTATACGAAATAAATTGTGTGTTATGCAAAATTGAATAAAAATCATGGATCATAAAGAGGTCTTTCGAGGCTATTCCCAGAAAATTAAGGATATACATTTTATTTGGCATGTAAATATCTTAAATATAAGAGATTTTAATGAAAATCAATACATCCATTTTTCAGAAAATTAAAATTTCGAATTTTTTTTTCATGTAAAGGGTAGTTAGGAGTGGGAGGATTTTCTTGAAAATCTTCGTGCGCATCCTTGGAAGATACCAAACTTAAATGCCAAGTTTTTTAGCTCTGCTGTCCACACACACAGACCTTTTTGCAAATCTCGGTACCGATTTTTTTGGATGCATTACAATACTTTCTCTATACATTACGTGCATAGTACGTGTAGAGAAATTGAAAAAGTGTATTCCCTTATTTCCCTTCTACTTATAAGGAGCTAAGCAATAACACCGCTTCTGGTAATATTTTAGCATGAAATAGAAGACTATGTTTTAAACAATAGTTTGTTAGAGATGTAGAGAAAGTAATGTGAATGGAACACTTCAGATTTTTCCACTTTGTATATCAAGGTGGCAGAATGTAGTGCTTGTGATGTCATTATGCTATCTCGGCGGGGCGGTTGCGAGATATAGATAATGTCTTTGATGCAAGGTGCTTTAACCAAGAAGGGACCATTGTGATGAGATGCTTCTGAAACAAAGGGTATCTTAATGAGAGTCAACGGTGATGGACAAGATACCACACACTCTGCACCAGGGGCGGTAGCTACTTAATCTACTCCTCAAAGCTGTGCACTAAACTCTTTTATTCCTCCATGATGTCTAAACTACTATAAAGTAAAAACTAGATGTGCTCCATTTGCTTGGCCTGTTCTGCAAACAAACTATTATTACAAAAAGATTATAGACATCATACTAATCTAGATAAACATTGGCAGGAGTTGTGTTTATTATTTGCTTCATTCTAAGCAAAAGCAAAATAAGGGAATATACTAGGCTAAAGCAATAGTCAAAGCTGTCTATGTGAACAATTGAAGTCCGGTTCCTTTTACACTTACACGGAAAACAAAATAGATATGAAACAAAAAGTGATTCCGTTTGAGAAAAGTTACGTACTTTAAAATTGAAACCAATAAAAAATAATTTCTTGGAAACTGTCAAATCTACAATGAAAATGTAACATATTTTTACTCTCTCTAGCCCAATAAGTACAATGCACATAGGGACAAAGAAGGTATTGTAATGCACCCAAAAATTCGATACAGACATTTTACTGGAAATACATGTTTTGGGTCCCCTTGAATCCCAAAAAAAATTTTTTTTTGGAAAAAGATCCGTGTGTTTGTGTCTGTGTGTGTGAGTGTCTGTGGACAGCATAGCTCAAAAACGAAAAGACCGTTAAATACCAAACTTGGTATTTAAGTTTGGTATCTTCCAAGGATGCGACACGAAGATTTTCAAGAAAATCCCCTTACCCCCAACTATCCTTTACATGGAAATTTTGTCGAAAATTTTGATTTTCTCAAAAATGGCTAACGATTTTTATTATAATATTGTATATTAAAGATATTTACCTGACAAATAATATATATATCTTGAATTTTCTGGGAATAGCCTCTGAAGACTACTTTATTCTGGAGTAATTTTGCATAACCGCTAAACTGTAAGAAATGGACAAAAGCTTACCTCGCAAAAATGTAGAGCACATTAAAACAAATAATTTATGTTATATACATATTTTTCGAGGAGTTGATTGTTTTTGAGATATTCCTTGTTTCAGCTTTGAAAAACTTTTATACATGATTTGGGTCCTCCTAAAAAAAAGAAAAAAAAAAAGCATTTCTGGAAAAAAGGTCACCTTTTGATTTACTCAAAAATGACTAACGATTTTGATTAAAATGTCGTATATTAAATATATTTACACCCCAAATAAAATGTATATCTTGAATTTTCTGCGAATAGTCACTGAAAGCTACTTTATTCTGGATCAAGTTTACGGAATTTTGCATAACTGATAAACGGTAAGAGATGGACAAAAACTTACCACACAAAAAATACGATGTTCATTACTTTCCCCCATTATATCAAGCAACTTTTATTCAAGCCGTTTCTTTCTACAATGCTTAGTTTTGGAGACTCAAGTTAAATGGTTTAGAACACTGTTTTAACCCTCAGTTGCCTGCATTAGTGCACTACATATGCCGGTTTTCCTTTAATTCAAGTTAAAAACTGGAGTTCTAGTAAACATATATGGGAATAAACCTATAAAATGATTATATAAAATAATAGAGAAAATAAATGTAGATCCTTTATTAATTTTTTTCTTCGCCATTAAAAGTTTAAATTCTTCTAAATCAGTTTTCATAATCCTACCAAAGGCACTACCAAAAAGTAGTTCAAATGGCCATAAGTGTTAGGTGGTGAGTAATGGACTGGCCATCCATTCAAAGCCAAATGTTGCAAGTTAAATCCCAGTGATTGTCGTCAAGAACGGGGAGAGCTCAAGTAAAAATAATCGGTGTGATGTTTAGAAGCTAATGGGGCTACATTTAACTGTGGCTGTGTGAGTTTTACTCTTTTATTTATTTAAAACAATCACTGCAATTTTAGGACAAAATTGTATATATTTTTACAATATAAGACAGTCTTGATTATTCTTCGTTTATGGTTGAGGATAAGTATAACATGAAATTAATCCTAGAGCACAACCCTATTTATATAGTTAGGCTTAAAACAAGCGGTACTTTACCGCCAGGCAACAAAGGGTTAAGCTCAAAGGTAAGTCGTTAGTAGACAAAAGAAATAAGAGGAGCGCCAGGGCATAAATAAATAGGTGAAAGGGTAATTGGAAACACTGTGGAAAAAGCTAGCTGCAAAACACAACCGTAGAGTCTCTATCGGAGCAATGTTACCTGTTAATTGTTTATAAGCAGAGGGTGTAGACGCAAGCCTTTACGGACCAGTATCCCATTGGATTGAGTCAGCTCAGAAACTAATGACTGGTTAATAATGAAGGGAATCAAATGGCGACCTACCCGCATGCATAAATCACAACGAGATCCAAATGATTCCCCCCCCTCTTCCCCAGAACCCCATTTGAAACCACAGTAACCAGGGGGCCAGTTTTAAGGTATAATTGTCATGTATTTCACAGTCATTGGTGGCCAGTGAAATAAACTTGTCGCACCAACGACCTGTTTATCGTTAAATTATTGTCTACCTATCCGTTAATGTAGCAGGGAGTGTTCGATAAAGAGCTCAGAGGCATTCCTGTAACTTGCGTCCATTTAACCTGTTCAGCATTATTTAGGCATTGACATTTGTCAGTTAAATGCGCAATGTAAAGCAGGTTGGTGATTAAGCATAGACATTTGTATTGGATATTGAGTACAGTATATGTACAGTATCCCAAGTGGGATTCTTGGTGGACGAAGCGGCGTCTGGGAAGGTTTCCTCCGGGTCCTCCGGTTTCCCCCGCCACTCATTCCTCCAATTGCTCCATCAACACCTTTCCAATAATCAATTTCGCTTACATTCCAATATCATCAACTTCCTCATGTTCCTACCTGGCTAAGATCTGACCCTTCGTAATAGGTTCTCCATTCCGTGGTTTCGTGCCGTTCGCTCTCGACAAACTTCTGACACCTAGGCATTGGCTTATAAGTCCTAGCGGGAGTGTCAGTCCTACAAGGGTAAGCCGATTACCAAAAGAATAATGTACAGTATTACATCAATATTCCCTTTATTTGCACACTAATAATTATTAAGAGCAGCAAGTTTTCTGATAGGTTAGGACATCCAAGAAGAAGTGGTACACACAAAACAAACGGCATGTCTATTTTCATCGTGAGGTAATGTTGGAAGGCGTAAATCATAATGGGCAGGCCTCACGACAGCGAATGTCGACGTCACTAATACGAAAGTGATAGCAATTTGAGGATTCAATCACGGTTTTTAAGTGTCCAAATGCTCATTATTACCTACTCTGGCACGTATTTACATAGTAGCTAGAGAAGATACTGTATTCCACTAAAATATTCGAGGTGTGTTTTTTAGAAATAGGACCGTGTATGTATGTGTGAGAGAGGGAGAGAGGGAAAGAGAGAGAGAGTGCGTGTTTGTCGAAAGCATAGCTCAAAAACGAAAATACCGTTAAAAACTAAACTTGTTATTTATGTTTAGTATCTTCCAACGATACGAAGATTTCAAAAAAAAAATCTCCCCACCACAGGCTACCTTTTACAGGAAAAAAATTTGAAGGTTTTGTTTTTCTCCAAAATGGCTTTAACAATGTTGATTAAAATAGCTTATACTAAAGACCTCTACATCACAAATAAAACGTATATTTTGAATTTTCTGGGAATAGCCTCTGAAGTCATTCTTTATTCTGGATGAGTTTTATAGAATTTTGCATGACTGTAAAACCGTAAGAAATAGAAAAATCTGATGTGTTCCATTCACATGACTTTCTCTATAACTCTGCAATAAGTTATTGTTAAAAAGCTTATGCCTCTATTTACTTCCTACTAATCGAGAAAATAATAGCAGAAATAGTCTTATTACTTGCTTCCTTGTAAGTAGAAGCGAAATAAGGGAGTACCATAGATTAAAGTGCTAGTCAAAAGCTGGTTGCTATGTGACTGGAGTTCCTTTGCTTGTATGGACACGAGTTCACAAAGTCCTGTATGGGAAAAATATGTTTTTATAGCTGAAACCAAAAACAAGGAATATCTAAAAAACAATCAACTCCACGAAAAATATGTATATAGCATAAATTGGGTGCTCTACATTTGTTATGCGGTAAGTTTTTGTCCATCTCAGTTATGTAAAATTGCGTAAAATTGACCCAGAATAAAGTAGTCTTCAGAGGATATTCCAAGAAAATTCAAAATATACATTTTATTTGTAAGGTAAATATCTAACATACGATATTTTAATCAAAATCGT
Organism: Hymenopus coronatus; assembly: GCA_030762935.1. Taxonomy (NCBI): domain Eukaryota; kingdom Metazoa; phylum Arthropoda; class Insecta; order Mantodea; family Hymenopodidae; genus Hymenopus; species Hymenopus coronatus. Next base: position 27,204,340 of record CM060899.1, on the reverse strand, counting down.
TAGAGCCATTTTTTAGAAAATCAAAATTTTCGAAAAAAGTTCCATGTAAAGGGTAGTTTGCGGTGGGGGGATTTTTCTCAAAATCTTCGTGTCGCATCCCTGGAAGATACTAAACTTAAATACCAAGTTTGGTATATTACCGACTTTTCGTTTTTGAGTTATCGTGTTCACAGACACGCGCGCACACACACGCACACACACACGGACCTTTTTCTGGAAATACGCTTTTTGGATACAGGAGACCCTATAACATATATTTCCGGTGAAATTTCGGTATAGAATTTGGGTGGGGTGCAATACCTTCTCTACATATTGCGTATAAACCTATACCACCAAAAAATGTAGATGTCGTTAAAACACATAATTTCTGTCACTTACGCTTTTTCTTGTAGAGCTGACAGTTTGAGATATTCAAACGGTACCGAACCTCAATTGTATCACATAGCAAAACTTTAAAAACATTTTAGTATCGCTTTAGTCTAATGTAATCCCTTATTTAGCTTCTGCTTACAAAGAAGCAAGTAATAAGACAGTTCTGCTAAAGTTTATCTGAAATTTTAGATAAAATAATAACCTTTCGTAAAAATAGCTTTATTTGGAATAGCTAGAGAAACTCATCCTCGTATTTATTGTGCTATCAAAAGCTTACATTTTCAAAGAACAAAAATCTGATGTGTTCCATTCACATGATTTTCTCTACATCTCTACAACAAATTATTGTTAAAAAGCTTATTGATCTATTTACTTACTGATAATCGAAAAAAATCGGCAGAAATAGTCTTATAACTTGCTTCCTTGTTATGTGAATACAACACATTATTTTTTTTAATCTTAAGTTAAATAGGCTTTCTAAGCGCCTAAAACAGAACTTTTTAGTGCTTAAACTTGTGTTCTGTTCTCTTGAAGGAGTGCATTGGAAGTTCCATTGAAGAGACATTTTTAGCATATTGGACAGGGCGTGCATAAAAAGAAGCGGGTGGAGTTTGGTGTTTGTTTAGGATAGCGACTACCCTCAGTACACAAAACATGACAAAAATGCTTCAGCTGAAGGGCATATCTTTCATTGCACTTGGGAATCAACTGTCCACAAAACCACAGCGCCTGTAGAAGCAGTCACATACACTCAGCGCCAAAGAGATTCTTCAGCGGATTTTGTATCGTTTCTGGAGTCTTTAGGGGCGTATTGCACTTGACCATTTGCACCCAGAAAATAGGTACTCATATACACAGACGCGTGTACATTGGCTGAGTCCCGTATTTTAAGGTTCATCGGTTACAGAGTACTTAGTTTAGTACATCACTTAATACATTTATTCTTCTATCTATCTTATATAATCGAGATAAACATTAGCAGAAATTGTCTTAATTACTTGCTTCCTTGTAAGCGGAAAATAAATACGGGAACACACTAGGCCAAAATGATTATCAAACCTATTAAAAGCCAGTTGCCATGTGGTTGAAATTCGTTTCTGTGCAGGGCCAGGAATTAACAACTTTCTGTGGGAAAAAATTTGGTATTTAAAATCTGAAACAAATAACGATGGATATCTCAGAAGTGGTCGAATGGAGAAACGTACAAGATATAAATGGTGTGTTTAAATGTGATCTACATTTTTGTGCAGTAAGTTTCTTACGGTTTATTTAGCAAAATTCATTCAGAAAATAAAAAGGTCTTTAGTGGCTATTCCCAGAAAATTCAACAAATGCATTTTATTTGTCTTATAAATAGCTTTAATATACGGTATTTTAATCAAAATCGTCACAGCTACTTTTAAAACATCAATTTTTTAAAATTTTTCTCAATATAAAGGGAGGTTTGTGGTAGGGTGATTTTTCTCAAAATCTTCGTGTCACATCCCTGGAAGATACTAAACTTAAATGCCAAGTTTGGTATTTTACCGACTTTTCGTTTTTTAGTTATTGTGTTCACGGTACACGGACCTTTTTCTGAAATACTTTTTTGGATACAGGATACTTTTTTGGTCTATTTCCGGTGAAATCTCGATATCTAATTTTTGGGTGGAATGCAATACTTTCTCTATACATTATGTACATTACAAAACTAATGGATCTCCTCTATATTAAGTAAAACGATATTCACATAGCAAATAAAATGTATATTTTGAATTTTCTGAGAATAGTCTCTAAAGACTTTTATTCTGAATGAATTTTGCGTAAGTGGTAAACCGTAAGAGTTTGACAGAAATTTCCTACGCAAAAAATGTAGATCAGATTAAAACAAACAATTCATTTCGTATACGTTTCTCTCGATTTGACATTTGTTTTGGCCTAGAGTATTCACTTATTTTCTTTCTACTTACAAGAAACAAATAATGAAATTTCTGGTAGTGTTTATCTCGGTTATTATAAAGTAGATACAAGAATGTGCTTTTTACTTTCTATAGGTACTGTGTAGATAAGAGTATAGAATTTTGCATAACTGCTAAACCGTAAAAGATAGACTAAAACTTGCCATACAAAAAATATAGAGCACATTAAAACACACACTTTATGTCATTTACATTTTCTTCGTGGAGTTGGTCGTTTTAGAGTTATTCCTTGTTTTTGATTTCACTTTTAAAAAACTTATACTTTTCTCATACAGGACCTTGTCAACTCCTCTCCATACAAACAAAGGAACCCCAGTCACATAGCAACAAGCATTTAATTATCACTTTAACCCAAAGTACTCCCTTATGTCGCTTCTACTTACAAAGAAGCAAGTAATAAGACCAATTCTGCTAATTTTTCTCGATTAGCATTAAGTAAATAGAAGTCTAACCATTTTAACAATAATTTGTTGCAGCGATGTAGAGAAAGTCATGTGATTGGTATACATTAGATTTTATAAGCTATTAATTGACATTGATTTTAAATTCCGGAAAAGGAATGCTAAGAATTACTTTTTGACTGAATATGTATTGTTAAATTCGCGCGTACAGGTAGGAAGGGCGGAGGAAGCTGTATTTTCTCAACGGAATATGGTTAGATGGCCACTCAATTTCCCAGGTATGATGGATAGACATCACCTTAAAGAGTTAACCACAAGCAGAAGACGACGAAGGGAGAAAGAAGAGCAGGACTCCGATGTTGATAGAATGCAACCTCTCTGATTCAGATTAGGTATGTTTTCACTTTCTCTAGCCTGCATGTACAATGTAGTGAATAGAGAAAGTATTGTATTCCACCGAAAAATTCGATGTCAAGATTTCACTGGAAATAATGTTTTGGGGTCCCTCGAATTCAAAAAAACAATTTTAAAAACATGTCGTGTCTTTAAGTGTCAGTGTTAGTGTGTGCGCCAATGCGCACTCGCCTGTGGGCAGCATAGCCCAAAAACAAGTCGGTTATATACCAAACTTAATAGTAAGTTGAGTATCTTCCAAGGAAGTGTCAAGAAGATTTTCAAGAAAATCCTCTCACGCCAACTACCCTTTACATAGAACACTCTTCGAAAATTTTGATTTTCTCAAAAATGGCTGAAACGATTTTGGTTAAAATACGTTCTATTTAAGATATTTGAATGAAAAACGAAATGAATTTTCTGGAAATAGCCTCTGAAGACTTCTTCATTCTGGATGATTTTTGTATAAATGCCAAACCGAAAGAGACATACAAATACCTGCTACACAAAAGCTGTAGCTCACATTAAGAAACAATTTATGCCACATATATATTTTTATTTTTGTAGAGTTAACCATTTTCAAAATATTCCGGATTATGGATTTCAATTTCAAGCCACTTTAACTTTTCTCATACAGGAAGACATCTTTCTTCTCGTTTTTCGTTTGTTTACTCCTGGCAAGCGAAGATATTGGAATTTCAATTGTTTCACATAGCGACTGGCTTTTAAAGGACGAGACCTTTGCATTTTCTTGTTTCCCTTCTACTTACAAAGAAGCTAGTACAAAGACTAATTCTGCTTATGTTTATCTTGATTAGCATATTTAGATAAAAGAATAACATTTTGAATAAAAGTTTCGTTTTCCGAACAGCTAGAGGACAGCATGAAATGGAGCACATTAGAATTTTTCCCTTCTACTTTCAAGGTACCAAGTAAGAAGGACAATTTCTGCTAATGTTTATGTCGATTATCATGAAGCAGATAGATTTTTAACAATTATTTGTTACAGAGATGTAGAGAAAGTCATGGGAATGGAACACATCAGATTTCCCCACCTCTATTTACAAGAAGGCAAGTAATAAGAAATTCTGCTAATATTTATCTTTATGAGTAATCATTTGCAAGTTTGTATATGGAGCAACTAGAGAAGTCTATGTGAATGTAACACATTAGCTTTTTCTTCGTCTCTACTTTATTTTAATGGAAATAAACCTTTGCAGAAATAGCCACATTACATATCTCGTTATGAATGACGTCCTCCGTGGTTATGGGGCAATTTCTTAGCTTCTGGTTCCTAAGGTCGCGTTTTCAAAACCCGGCGGAGGGCGATGGATTTTTTCGGGCGTAAAAATCCTTAGCATGGCTTCCTTCGGAAGGGAAATAAAGCCGAGGGTCCCGTGTCGTAGATTTACGGCACGTAAAAGAACCTCAAGCTTGATAGAGAGGCCTCTGAGCAAAATTAAGCGGTATTTCACGCCCAGTATAGAATGGGACGCTGAGAATCACAGCAGTTAAAAAGCGTCCATAAATAAAACGCCATTTCATTTCATACCACGTGTATAAAATCTGAAAATCTTCAGGGTTCTGGACGACTGAGGAAGCATTGCACAACACAAACGACTAATAACGGATAGTTCGAAAAGGCTTATGGCAGAGAAAGGGTTATTTAGATTAAATTTTTACTTTCTCTACCCGTACTATGTGCGGTGAATAAAAGAAGTTATTGTTTAGCACCCAAAATTCGATATCGAGAGTCCACTAGAAACAAATGTTATAGGACCCCCTTATTCCAAAAAAAGCATTTTTAGTAACATGTCCTTGTGTGCATGTGGGGGGGGGGGCAATATGGCGCAAAAACAAAAAGTGGATTAAATACCAAACTTGGTATTTAAGATGAATATCTTCCAAGGATATGACACGAAGATTTTCAAGAAAATTCCTCCACCCCTTTCCTTCATATGGAAAAATTTTCGAAATTTTTGATGTTCTCAAAAATAACTAACGATTTTTTTAATAAAACACCTGATGTTTAAGATATTTTTGTGACAAATGAAATGCATCTATTAATATTTTTTGGAATAGCTTCTGAATGCATATTGTCTCGCCGCACGGCCGCTGCACACAAACACAGCAAGATGAAAGTATATTAAGTAAATTTCCACAAGTAAAATGCAAATACCAATCTATCTGAAACCAAACGAAACGTACAGTTTAAATAAATCACCAGTCGTTGGCACCTAACTGCATGCATTTTATTTGGAGAAAATAGTAACAATTAGGTGGGGTATATAACAAATGTCCAACAATAAAAATGTGCGTTTAAAAAAAAGGTAATACATACAATCTACATATCCATTATTAAAGCCAGAACTAATTCATGTTCAAAGTACAATTTTCCACCCTAAGCTAAAATATGTCTCAATATTAAGCACATAAAAAAAAAAAAAACAGGAAAAATACTGTGAAGCTTTATATAAGCAAACTAATTTATCTCTCATATATGTACATACACTTCCGTCTATGTGTACATATATACAGGGTGTTTCAAAACAACACCAAACGAAAATGTGGACCTTGTTGGGTCATACCGTACGTGATACGTGAATATAATTTTCAGCTCTAAATTCGGCACATACAAAAACTGCCATAAAATCACCATCTCGCATAACCAAATGGTATGTGCCTGGCCCACTCCAAGAGAGATGCCGGTTGGTAGCGAAGGTCCCAGTCGCGTAATGTAGGGGTGTTTTTGATCGACACGCCGGCGCGGCCCAAATCACCTTAGTAATGGAAAACATAATATGTGGGTTATGTTATGTGTTTCGTTGTTTACGTTGTACCGTGGCTGCCTAATCCCAAAAATGTGCGAATTTTAAACTCCATAAGACTTTAAATAAAAGAGTTTGAAAGTTACATCAAGTTTCGGACAAGTCAAAGTATATATTATGTGTGTGTTTGTTGCAGAAAAATGCCTTATAACAATAATGGAAAATGCAATCCCAATGAAAAAATAAACACTCTTTACAAAATTTACTAGAATAATTAAAAACCCTGACCTTTACTCTTGCTCCAAGTATAGTCCACTTAAAGTTAAGCAACAGTAACAAGTGGCAAAACAATCTCAAGTTACACTAGGAGAAAAAATTGCTTAATTTTATATGTAAAGATTACAACTAAATGTGCAAATATATCAATGATAAGAAAATAGTTACTTTACTTAGATTTAGTTCTGCATTTATTTAATTACTCGTTTTGCTTGGCAAACTTTTACCAATGAAAAACACCAAATCCCATATCAATAGGAAAACAAAATTTCAATTAAAAAATCTGATGAGTTACACTCACATGACTTTCTCTAGCTACTCTACAAACAAACTTCTTACAAAAGATAATTTTTCTTTAAACACCACGCTAATCGAGATAAACATTAGCAGACTTTTGTAACTCAGTTCCTTATAAGTAGACTGCAACTAAGAGAAAGCACTAGGCTAAAGTGATAGTCAAATGTTTTAAAAACTGTCGTTATGCGATTGTCATTGCAAATCGCCTCTTTGCTTGGCCAGGAGTAGAACAAAAGAAAAACGAACACTCCCGTCTGTGAAAAGTATAAGTACTTCACAACTGAAACTAATAGCAAAGAATACCTCTAAAACGGTAAGTTCCACGAAAATAATATATATAAAACATAACTTTGGTATTTTAACGAGATCTACATTTTTTGTATAGTAAGTTTTTCTATTTCTTACTGTTTACTTCTAAATTAAGCAAAATTCATCTAGAATAAACAGGTCTTTAGAACCTATCCCCAGAGCATTCAAGATATACATTTTATTTTTGATAGAAATGGTTTTAAATATGTGATATTGTAATCAAAATCGTTAGAACCATTTTTAAGAAAAACAAAATTTTCGAAAATTTTTCCATGTAAAGGGTAGTTAGGGGTAGGAGGGTTTTTTTTTGAAAATCTTCGTGTAGCATCCTTGGAAGATACCAAACTTAAATACCAAGTTTGTTATTACCTGTCTTTTCATTTTGAGCTATGCTGTCCACACACACACACACACACACACACTAAGGGGGTCCTAAAACATGTATTTCCGGTGAAATTTCGTCATCGAATTTTTGGGTGGAATACAATTCTTCTCTATCTCTAAGTACATTGTCCATACGGGGCTAGAGAAAGTAAAAACTATCAAGAAAACGTTCAATCAAAAGAGAGAATAAACCAACCTGAAAAAGAAAAACAAGTTTGTAATTAAAACAAGAATAGAAACCCTATCTCAATCAGAAAGTAGATAAAAAATATATAAACCCCATCCAATAATCTGTGAATGGTGTTAGCATGCAAGTTCTCAAAAACGAAGAAACTTACACCCCTTAAAACCCACGCAATAATGAATCGGAAATTGTTGAAAATCCAAAAATAAATTCAAGTTATATCCCCTATATCTATAACTTGGCAAAATAACCATATTCCACACTTCTCTTACCTATGCATCATATGATTGAAAAGTCTTTCACTGAACAACACTTAATTTCACCAAGCTGGAGCCTAGTTTATGAATAGGAATGCATTTAGAAAAAAAAAGAAGATTTTTTTCCTTAACTTAAAGCATATGCAGTAAGACTTTCAAAGCAGAATGTATAATATAACAAACAAACAAAAATTCACAGAAACCCACCTAAAATAGCTATCTATACGTGCATACATTTCAGGCGAAATGCAGGATTTCACGTTGTAATCTATAAATGCTTTTAGTCTTGACTTTGCTTTTAATGACTATTAAAAGTCTTCCAAAAACAGGCACCACTAATATGAATATAGTGCGAAAATGCTTTCCTATTACTTTAGTCACATTTGACTAAAATAACTCACAAGAATATGCGAGAAAAAGTGGATCATCAATGATATACCTTAATCATCATTACCTCAATTCATTCAACAAATGAAACAACTGATAGCATATAAAAAACGCCCATTACCATTGCGATTCACAACATTCTAAAAATACTTCCATTAATTTTATTCTTAAAACAAAACCTCTGAAACGACTATTAAAACATACCCCCAATACAATATTAAAATTTCCCACATAAATATATTCATAAATATGTTAAAACAGAACACCATTAACACCTGCCCCATTAGAAATCTCTTAAACAAAGATATGAAACACGAATTGTGCTGACAACTATCCAAAGGAAAGCTACTGCCCAGGAACAATAGAAATTTGCCGGTCTTCGCAATGTCTCGAAAAGATCGGCCAAGCAAAATGCTGTACATTCTGTTCAAAATTTATACCTGCCGAGTTGTACGCATAAATGCAAAGAAGAAAAGCCAAGTGTGCAAAAAGATTTTGATCATTGCTAAGTTTCACTACCTTTTTGGAGATTTTAACGCAGCCCATCCAGTCCTGGGGTCCAACACAGCACCAGAATATGCCCTTTCTCACACTGAGGCAAAACTCTCACGCTCGACCTTTGTCTGTCCGCACTCGCAGGCAAACTGACAGCGGAGAGGAATGACCCAGGACCAATAAGAAGCTAGCCCAAAAGACAGGCGACCGAACAACCTACACGGCAAAGAACGAAAATTCATGAACATACCCAGGAAATCTCTCGAAAAATTTGGCGTATGGAAACAAGAGTGTTTCATTCACATGACTTTCTCTACATCTCTGCAACAAATAATTGCTAGAAAGCTTCGAGAAAATCGAAAAAAATTAGCAGAAATAGTCTTATTACTTGCTTCCTTGTAAGATTAAGGGAAATAAGGGAGTACCATAGGTTAAATTGACAGCCATAAGCGTGTTGTTATGTGACTGAAGTTCCTTTCTTTGTATGGACAGGAGTTGACAAATTCCTGTATGAGAAAAATGTGTTTTTAAAGCTGAAACAAATAAAAAGGAATATTTCGAAAGCAATCACTTCACGGAAAAAATGTACCTGACATAGATTGTGTGTTTGTTCGTGATCTACATTTTTTGTATAGTGAGTTTCTGTCTATCTCTTACGGTTTACCAGTTATGCAAAACTCAATAAAACTCATTCAGAATAAAGTAGTCTTGCGAGGCTAATCCAAGAAAATTCAAGATGTACATATTATTTATTATGTAAGTATCTTTAATATATGGGATTTTAATAAAAATCTCTAGAGACATTCTTTAGAAAACCAAAATTTTCAACTCCTTTCAACTTTAATACCAAGTTTGGTATTTAATGGTCTATTCGTTTTTGAGCTATGCTGTAGACAGACACTCACACACGGGGGCGCGGACCTTTTTCTGAAAATGCTTACTCTACCTTTTCTATACACTATGTACATAGTACGTGTAGAGAAAGTATTATATTGCACCTAAAAATTCGATACCGAGATTTTGTCGGAAATACATGTTTTGAGACCCCCTGAATCCAAAAAAGCATTTTTAGATATATGTCCGAGTGTGTGTGTGTGTGTGTGTGTGTGTGTGTGTGTGTGTGTGTGGGCAGCATAGCTCAAAACGAAAAGTCCGTTGAAAACCAAACCTCATATTTAGGATTTGTATCTTCCAAGGATGCGACACGAAGATTTTGAAGAGAATCCCCCTACCCAAAACCAGCCTTTACATGGAACTTTTTTCGAAAATTGTTATTTTCTCTAAAATGGCTCTAACGATTTTATTAAAACATCGTATATTAAAGATATTTACCTGGCAAATAAAATGTATGTCTTGATTTTTATGGGAATAGTCTCTAGATACTGTTCTTATTCTGAATGAATTTTACGGAATTTTGCCTAACTGCTAAACCGTAAGAGATGGACAAACACGTACCACTCAAAAAATGTAGAGCACGTTGAATCACATAATTCATGTTATAAACATTTTTTTCGTCGAGCTGACGGTTTTTGAGATATTCCTTGTTATTGGTTTCAGATTTTAAAAGCATGATTTTCTCATACAGGATTTTGTCAAATTCTGTCCATACAAACAACGGAATTTCAGTCACATAGTAGCTAGCTTTTGACTATCACCTTAGATTAGATTAGATTAGAAAGCATCCTGTAGGTTCGTTTTGGCCAGGAAGCCACTGAACAAAAAAAAAAAAAAAAAAAAAAAAAAAAAAATCTGATGCGTTCCATTCACATGACTTTCTCTACATCTCTGCAACAAATTTTAGTTAAAAAGCTTGTGTTCTATTTACTTCATGCTAATCGAGAAACATTAGCAGAAATAGTCTTATTATTTGCTTCCTTGTAAGTAGAAGCGAAATGAGGGGTACCATAGGTTAAAATGATAGCCAAAAGCTGGTTGCTATGCAACTGAAGATCCTTTGTTTGTATGGACAGGAATTAACAAATTCCTGTATGGGAAAAATGTTTTTCAAATCTGAAACAAAAAACCAGAAATATCTTAAAAAGAATCAACGCCACGAAAAACATATATATAACATAAATTGTGTGTTTTATCGTGAGCTATATTTTTTGTGGAGTAAGATTTTGTCCATGTCTTACGGTTTAGCAATTATGCACAATTCGGTAAAATTCATCCAGAATAAACTAGTCTTCAGAGGCTATTCCCAGAAAATTAAAGATATACATTTTATTTCTCAGGCAAATATCTTTAATATATGATATTTTAATAAAAATCGTTAGAGCCATTTTTAAGAAAATCAAAATTTTCGAAATTTTTTCCATGTAAAGGGTAGTTTGGTGTTGGGGGATTTTTTTGAAAATCTTCGTGTCGCATCCTTGGAAGTAGCCAAACTTAAATATCAGGTTTGGACTTTGACGGTCTTTTTGTTTTTGAGCTATGCTGACCACAGGCACAGACACACACGCGTACACACAGACACACACGGAAATTTTTCTAAAAATATTTTTTTAGGATTCAGAGAGTCTCAAAACGTGTACTTCCGGTGAAATCTCGGTATCGAACTTTTGGGTGCAATACAATACCTTCTCTACACACTATGTACATAGTATAGAGAAAGTAATTAGTACGTGTGTGTCTGTCTGTGGACTCAAAAAGGAAATGGTTAGTTAAATTCCAAACTTATTATTATTATTATTATTGTTATTATTATTATTATTATTATTATTATTATTATTATTATTATTATTATTATTATGATTATTGGACCAACTAGAAGAATGTAAAAGTGAAAAAAAAACTATTTTTTAATCTCAAGAAAGGACTTAAAGCTACTAGTCTAAGAAACCAGTGTGCCCCATCTGGTGACTTAAAGATTGAATAATGGGAACCCACTGTAATGAAAGTAGATGCTGTGAAGTGAGAAGTTATTTATTCAGGGATTTAAAACTGCAGAAAGGAACCTCTTCTAAGAAAGAAATGAAGGTACAGAGGTTTAAGTAAGCTTCCCAACAGGTAAAGTAGAAGAACGAAATTGATGTTTTTAATGAGTTCAGAAGGAAAAGGTGATGAAATCCTGTTGAAATGTGAGAGTTCTCATATATACCAAACGAAATGGTTCCATGGTAACACGTGAGGCTCGCATTCGGGTGGTCTCTGGCTCCATTCTTCTCAACCATCGACTCTAATCTTAGGTGTTACATGGTTTTCCCTTTTTCAAATGCATTTGTTTATTTACATGTTCTATTACATAATGAATACGTGTTTGGTTTGCATTTAAATCCTACTACTTAATAAAATATCTGAACATTCAATTTTTACTTTCTCTATACGCACTATGTACTTCACCCAAAAATTCGATACCGAGATTTCACCGGAAATATATGTTTTAGGGTCCCCTTATACCAAACTTGGTATTTAAGTTTAGTATCTTCCAGGAATGCGACACGAGAAAAATCCCCCTACCCCAAACTACCCTTTACATGGAAATGTTTTCGAAAATTTTGATTTTATAAAAAATGGCACTAACGATTTTGGTTGAAATGTCGTATATTAAAGATATTTACCTGAAAAATAAAATGTATATTTTGAATTTTCTGGGAATAGCCTCTGAAGACCACTTTATTCTAAGTGAATTACACGGAATTTTACATAACTGCTAAACCGTAAGAGCTAGACTAAAACTTACAACACAAAAAATGTAGAGCACATTAAAGCACACAATTTATGTTCTATACTTTTTTTTTGTGGAATTGGTCGTTTTTGAGATATTCCTTGTTTTTGTTTTCAGCTTCGAAAAATTAACCTTTCTCACACAGGAATTTGTCAACTCCTGTCCATACAAATTAAGGAACTTCAGTCACATAGCAACCAGCTTTTGACTATCACTTTAACCTATGGTACTCCCTTATTTATCTTCCACTTACACGGAAGCAAGTAATAATACTATTTCTGCTAATTTTTTGTCGATTAGCATGAAATAAAGGGAAACATAAGCTTTTTAACAATAATTTGTTGCAGAGATGTAGAGAAAGTCATGTGAATGGAACACATCAGATTTTTAATAACTAGATAGTCAAACAATTGGTTTATATAGTATTTCAACTATGTTTTCTTAGAGCAATAAAATTTACAGAATAAATGTATTCTATAAAATAATGATTTTGAATTTCTGTTTCAGATGGTGGCTATTTTCCTCTTATTTGAAGTATTGAGTGTTTTTCTTCATCTTCAAAATTGCTGCGGTTGTTTGTTCAGCTCCGTTGCACAGGAGCTTGGAACTTCTATTATTTGAAAAGCTGTAATACAACTTTCAGGTGTGTTTCAGGGTTTCGTGGATTATGAAGGTGCCAATGGCGGGGATGCTTGCTCAAAAAAAAGTACATACCGTGAATACTAGAGGGCCGCTTGGTTGCCGGGTCGTTCATTGCCCTCGCAGACTTCTCGGGTTGACCTAGACGGCAGCATCTTTTAGGTCAACCCAAGATGTCTGCGGTCGCTGAACATGCACTTTGGGCAGAAGGGGAACACATAATTCAATAACATGAATGTCGTTCTCTCATCTATGCCTTATTACCATGCTAGATTACAACGTGAAGCAACAGAAATTTATAAACATCCCAATAACTTTAATAGGAAAGAAGAGATTTAAAAACTAAGCAAAAAACTGGCATCCGCTACTTGAGAACATCAAACAGGCACAAGCGCAACGAGATCATCCGAACCAATCAGGAATCAAAAGAACCGGAGTGGCTAACCCGCTTCCTCCACCAACCCCGCACATGCAGCTCCAGCCGGGCCAATCGCGTGAGAGCGGACTGAGTATAAATACTGCCGCTATTTCAGCCAACAACCCGCCAGCCCGAGTACAAATGGCCACGGTACACCATTCGACGTCAAATTAACTTAAACAAAATTGAACAGTGGGAAAATAAGATGCTGAGTACCACCCTTATGGGAATTATTAAGGGCATTTATGACCTCATCGAGCGTTAACACTGGCACTGAAGCGCTCCACACTCACCTCGGCCTGCACTTCTCCCCCGAGGAGAAAGCCGAGATCTTCGCAGAATGGCTCGAAGAGAGATTCTCGGAGAATGCCACCACCAACCTGGCACTGCACGAAGAAGTACAGCAGTGGGTACAAGCTTGGGTGGTGCAGAAGCAAGAGCTACCTCTTAAACGCATTACAACCCAGGAAGTTTTCAAACTCATTAGATCACTACCTAATGGGAAAGCCACAGGCTCGGACAGGGTGACAAATGAGGAAATAAAAACATCCCTAGAAAAGCCTCAGTGCAAATTATCAAGATTTTCAACGCATGTTTAAGATGCAACTACTTTCCTACCACTTGGAAACGAGCAAAGGTCTTATTGCTACCAAAGCCAGGGAAGAGCACCACGCACCCTCAAAATTACCGCCCCATCCTGTCCAACATTGGAAAATTGTTCGAACGACTTTTATTCTTTCGGCTCAAAAACAAATTTCAGTGATGAATGAGATCTCTTCAGCACAGTTTGGTTTTAGAAAAGGACATTCAACCGACTTACAGCTTTTGAGGCTTGTTGATGATGTCACCAAACAATTCAACAATGGCGCTATTTTTGGACGTAGAAGCTGCATTTGACCGGTGCTGGCACGATGACCTTATTTACAAACTGCATTGGAATTTTCACGGACTTCAAAGGTATCTGTTTTTAATACCAGCGTTTTAGAAAACCGGCACTTCTACGTCCAGGCACTTCCTATGCAGGCTGACGTGCCACAAGGGGCAATCAAGTCCCCTCTTCTGTACATACTTTTCACAAATGACTTTCTCGTGGACGCCAGATGCAAAGTCGCCATGTTTGCTGACGAAACGGCAATCTACAACCACCATAGAAATCCACGTTTCGACCTTCTGGAGATGCAGCGGTTCACTGACCGCTTCCTTTCATGGTTTCATGATTGGAAAATTGAAATGAACTCAAATAAATGCCAGCTCATTTACATCCGGCAATGGACCTCATGGTCGGTGAACAAAGACTGCACTGTCGTCAGCAAGTAAAGTACCTAGGAGTCGCGTTGGATCGACGACTCAACTGGAACGCCCACCTTACAAATACCGCCAATAGAGCGCGGCAGCGTCTAAAGATATGCGCCCCCTTGTTCAGAAGTAAGGAACTTCAGACCCGCTCAAAAATTATCCTGTACAAATCCTTCATCCTTTCCCTAATGCTCTAGGCGTGCGTGGCCTGGGCAAACGCCGCAAAAATCGCCCTACAAAAACTACAAACTGTCCAGAATCTAAGCCTCCGCAAAATCCTTCGTTGCCCCCTACTGACCCAGAACCTTCAAGTCCATAACAGAACTCTCCATGCGCCCCATTACGGAGGTTATTCAAAAAAGAGAATCCTCCACGTGGGCTCGCATCAGGAGCCATCAAAACCCCAAAATCTGTAACATAGGCGGCGGCGAACCCAAACGCCGCAACCATAAGCGAATAAAGCAGTTTTAAATTTGGTCCGCCACCTGCCGCTCCCTGCGTCCACAATTTCATGGCCACGCACAACTACAGAGGCGTCGCCCATCAAAACAAGCGCCAGTGACACCCGAACACGCAGCAAAGTGGTGGAAAGTGTAAATAGCGTGGGTGAGTATGAGTGAGTGCATGTGTATGAGTATGTGTGTATGTATAGCTTGTAAATATGTGTAGAAAACCAGAATACCTCAAAACAGGAAAAGAAAGTGTGAAAAACAGTCTTCAAACCGAACTGTTCTCGGGGACGCAAGGAGGGCCTCGGTATAGGTTTGGATAACAAAAATCTGATGTGTTCCATTCACAGGACTTTCTCTGAACAAATTTTTGTTATAAAGCTTATGCTTATCTTTACTTCATGCTAATTGAGAAAACATTAGCAAAAATAATATTATTACCTGCTTCCTTGCAAGTAGAAGCGAAATAAGGGAAGTGATAGTTAAAAGTTGGTTGCTATGTGACTGAAGTTCCTTTGTTTGTATGGGCAGGAGTTGACAAACCCCTGTATGACAAAAGTAAGTTTTTCAAAGCTGAAGATAAAGACAAGGAATATCTTAAAAACGATCAACTCCAGGAAAAAATGTATATAACATAAATTAAGTGTTTTAATATACTCTACATTTTCTGTGTGATATGTCTTTGTCCATCTCTTACGGTTTAGCAGTTATGCAAAAATCCGTAAAATTCATCCAGAATAAAGTAGTCTTCGGAGGCTATTCCCAGAAAATTGAAGATATACATTTTATTTGTCAAGTAAATATCTTAAATATACGAGATTTTAATCAAAACCATTAGAGCCATTTTTAAGAAAATCAAATTTTGGGGTGGGGGGATTTTTCTCAAAATCTTCGTGTCGCATCCTTGGAAGATACCAAACTTAAATACGAAATTTGGTTTTTAACGGTCTTTTCATTTTTGAGCTATGCTGCCCACAGACACACACACACACAAACACACACAGACAGACAGACAGACACACACACACACACATGGACATTTTTCTAAAAATGATTTTTCTGGATTCAGGAGGTCTCAAAACATATATTTCCGGTGAAATCTCGGTATCGAATTTTTGGGTGCAATACAATACCTTCAAAAAACTTACTACTGCTACTGCTACTGCTGAAATTTCAAAATGGGGGTGTCTGGTGTGAGGTGAAATTTAAATACAAGTAAATATGTATAGGTAATTTTACTCTACCTTCTGAATATCTAAGTTGATATAGTTTAAATTACTTTAAATTTATATAATTTTATTCAGAATGAGCATTTAAAAAAAAACTCTATAGATGTCGTTATTATTTCAAATTCTGTTGTGTAATTTGCCTTGCAGGCAACATAGCGTCGATGTTACAAGCAAAATTTAACACAGCTAAAGCGACCAATACGTAGACCGAATGAAAGTTATCGGTCATTTATTTAGGAATGTGATTTTCGCGTGGCAGAGACATTATCGTTGACCTATGACATGTTTCAGTGAAATTATTTACATCACACGCCACATTAAAACCTTGCACACAACAAAGGACTAAATGTCCACCTTCATTAAATTCAATCTGCCCAAGTATGAAACATTCCGAAATCGAATTATAAGTGAAACTGATATTTTCATGCAGACAACAGAAATTCGTCATTTTTGTATCGGATCTAATAAAGCGTAGCTTTTCCATTCGCTTTGTCATATTACGTGCAATATGGGCTGGAACCTGGACCTTTATTAACTCTCCCACCGAGGCTACTTTCATTGTATCTGTATCATTTGCACATATGCTTTATAATCAAATCACATTTCCCCGAGCACTTTGAGAGCGTATTTACATATAGATACATATGGTATTGTTGATACAGCTTTGATTCTAGACACAATTACTGAACGAAAAAACCCTATCACAGATCGCTCAAAGAATTACTTTGAACTGTAAACAAGATTTAACATCTAACAAGGATAATCTTGGGTTAAAGTGGACAAAACCACATCAAGAATTAGTTATACGTCATTTTCATGCTCTCAGCAAACAGTTAACAGAATAAAATCCACTCCAAATTCAGCACTAGAAATGTGACAGGTTAAGAGCCTGGCAGATGATTAAAAATACAGACGAGAATGATATGAGAATCTGCCCAATTTGAGAGGCGGAATACTGTGGACTCATATCTTGGGAAAATGTACGGATACGGAGGAATGAAGGAAAAGTTACTTAGTTACCAGCATGTTGGACGCTACTGGCAGGCATGAGTTACATGGAGGTGGTAGGTAAATTTCTTTAAAGCGAGAGCTAAGAAGCTAATAGTAGGGCAAAGGCTATAAGAAGAGCTAAAGATCTGATGTGTTCCATTAACATGACTTTCTCTACATCTCTGTAACAAATTATTGTTAAAAAGCTTATGCTTCTATTTTTTTTAAAGCTGAAACCAAAAACAAGGAATGTCTCAAAAACGACCAACTCCACGACAAAAAATGTGTATAACATAAATTGTGTTTTTAATGAGCTCTACGTTTTTTGTGTGGCAAGTTTTTGTTCATCTCTTATGGTTTAGCAGTTATGCAAAATTGATCCAGAATAAAGTAGTCTTCAGAGGCTATTCCCAGAAAATTCAAGATATAAATTTTATTTGTCAGGTAAATATCTTTAAAATACCACATTTTAATCAAACTTGTTAGAGCCATTATTAAGAAATTAAAAAATTTCAAAAAAAGTTCCGTGTAAAGGATGGTTGGGGTGGGGGAGTTTCTTGAAAATCTAAGTGTCGCATCCTTGGAAGTTACCAAACTTAAATGAAAAGTTTGGTATTCAACGGGATTTTCGTTTTTGAGTTATGCTGTCCACAGACACGCAGACACACAAACATACACACACGGATCTTTTTCTGAAAATTCTTATTTTGGATTCAGGGGGACCCAAAACATATATTTCCGGTGAAATCTCGGCATCGAATTTTTCGGTGGAATGCAATACCTTCTCTATATACTATGTACATAGTACGTGTAGAGAAAAATGTCCGTGTATGTGTGTGTGGGTCTGTGTGCATGTGTGTGTGTCTTTGAGCAGTAATCAAGGATGAACCAGTGTATATGAAAAAGTCCAGAGTGGAAGTTCATCAATCGTTATGAAGGAATTGAAGGAAAATATTGATGAAGGATTAAGAAAACCCGGTATTTTGCTTTGGACACCGTACATGACCTTTTGGGTGGGAAAGATTTCGCAAACAGCAACATCTTGGCTCTTTTAGCGCTGGAAGAGTATAACAAAGGCATTGAAACACTGGTACCACGTGACAATAAATACTTTGATAGCATCGCGAGAAATAGAGTACGGTACTGTATCTTTGTAAATAAAGTTTTATGTTCATATCTTTGGTTATTATTTAGTTATACCAAAACGCCCTCGTAAAATGTGATTATGGATATTTCACTCTGTTGAATACCTCATAAAGCTAAATTCCATAATGCATTATATTCAAAGGGTGCTTTTCGGAGCATAACATCGAATTGCAGAACGGTGGTTAAAGCCAAGATACGAGCGTATGCGCATTGCAAGGTCTGCTGTGTATTGTGATAAGGTTGAGTAATGTGCGGGCGCCCCATGTTGTGATTGATGGGCACAACAAGGTGGTGTGGTACAGAAACAAAGCGCGTAAATCAGTTCCCGTCAACTCTCATCAAAACGCTTCTGACAAATTGCTTGGACCAAGATAAACCCGTTCGCACCTCACATGGCTTAAAGCTGAGCCTTACTAAAAACTGTATTTACGGCCATTGATTTATTCCACCTGCATATATCCATGGCAATACTCCAAGTTATGGTTGTGCAATACTGGTACGGGACTAAGCTCAGTGTTCACAGCTGGTGACTTATTTGTAATTTTAATAAAACAATAATGTGTTGCAGCCACATAACTTTCTCTACCTATTCTGCAAACAAACTATTCTTACAAAAGATTACTGTTCTGTCTATAACCTGTCTGAAGAATGAATGCAGATGGCCATGAGTGGAAGCTTGAGCAAACACAAACAGATGGGAGGATCACATAAATTCTACGTCTAGGAAAGCGTGGAAGAAATTGCACTTCGTAATGAGAATACTGAAGAAGGGGAGCGCAAAGTCCAGGGAAATTGCCTACAAGTCCTTAGTGCGGCCGGTTATGGAATTTGGAGTAGCATGCTGGGACCATACAGGGTTAATCAAACTGATTCGCTGGAAAATATACAGGAAAGGGCTGTTAAATTCATAAAGAGAGGTAAATATTTTGGGCTTACGAAAGGCGAAGAGAATAAATGGGAGACGCTAAAAGTTAGGCGTACACCACATAGGTTAATCGCATTATTTAAAGCTTATACTGGTTAAATGCATGGGTGGACGTCAGAAAGAGGTTAGAAAACCCAGCATACTATGGACGAAACGACCATTTGTATAAAATTAAGTGTAGAAGGTACAGAACTGACGTAGGAAAATTATCTTTTGTTAATAGGACCATTGAAGAATGGAATGCATTGTCTGTATCAGCCTTCAGGGTTGCCCTCTGACCTTAAAGAAGTTTAGGAATAATTTAAAGAGAATAAATGTTAGTTAATTTGAGTAAATATTGTGAAGTAATTAAGACTTTCAAAAACTGTATACACTAGTAATGTATAGTATTAATGTTGAGGCTTCATAATAACTGTTTATAAACTTGCTGGTAATTGACACAAGTATTGCTATACTGAATAATAAGTAGTTAGGCATTTAAAAAAAACATATATATGTAATATGTTAGCTGTATAGCTATTCTTAATTTAACTTAAGATTGTTATTGTAAGTGAATATAACTCTGCCACCGGGCAGTACCGAATTGCAGAGAATAAATACATACATAAGCGGTATTACGTCATCACTCCCGGTGCATGTCCTGTACAACACGACAATACTGGAATGCAGCAGTTGAGTCTCTTACAGTGAACGGGTTCGAATCAAGTCAAAGTGCAAACACCGCCTCATATAGTCATACGCTCACAAAGTATAAAGTTAATATTCATTAGTGATAAAGAAAACAGCTAGTGGCCCGCCTGGGTAGCGTGGTGGTAGCAAATCTGTCTCACGTTCAAAAGGTCGTGAGTTCGAATCTCACTTAGGGTGAGTTACCCCGGTAAGGTTTTTTTCGGGGTTTTCCCTTATCCTGAGAAGACGAATGTCGAGTAACTTTAAGCTCCATGGACCCCGAGATCATTTGAGCATCATATCATCAATTGCATTCATCGTCCGATATGACCAAACCATGTTAAAGGACACTAAACTACAAAAAAACAAAAACAAAACAAAAAAAAAACAAAAAAAAAGCAAAAAAAAAAAAAAAAAAGCTAGTTTAAGCTGATGTGGATCGTTTTGTTTATTGCTGTTTACGTGCGATGTGCTGATGATTTGATGGTCAGACTGTACTACACTATATTCCCGCCTTCTCTGACCGCTCTAAACCGTGCCATGCTACAGCAGCGACCTCTCCTAACAACTGCATTCTTTCGTCAGACTAGTTCTACATATGCTATAGGAGATAAATATGAACACAACTGGTCTTACTACTTAGTTTCTTATAAGAAGGAGGGAAGTAAGGGAAATACCAGGCTAAAGCGATAGTCAAATCTTTTAAAAGCACATCGTTATATGAACATTTGAAGTTCAGTTCGCTCTGCATTTCCAGAAAAGCAAAAGAGGGATGAAACGAAACGGACCACATTTGGGAAGATACGTGGTTTAAATTGAAACTAATAAAAAGGAATATCTCGGAAACGGTCAATTCTGAAACAATGAATAAACTGTTTTAACAATATCTACATTTTTATGTGGTAAGATTTCATATATCTGTTACAGTTTACCAATTAGGCAAAATTCAGCAAAATTCATTCCAAATGAATTGGTCTTCAGAAGCTATTCCTATAAAATTCAGTATATATATATATATATATATATATATATATATATATATATATATATATATATATATATATATTGTGCACGAGTGATGTAAATAGCTTTAATATAGGATTTTTTCAATAGAAATCGTTTGAGCCATTTCTGAGAAATGAAAACTTTAAAAAAATCTTTACATATAAAAGGTACTTCGTGTCGCATCCTTGGAAGATACCAAACTTAAATACCAAGTTTGGTACTTTACCGACGTTTCGTTTTTGAGTTATCATGTTCACAGACACACACACGGACCTTTTCCTATAAATGCTTTTTTGGATACTGGAGGACCCTAAAACAAATATTTCCTGTGAAATCTCGGTATGGAATTTTTGGGTGGAGTGCAATACCTTCTCTATACACTATGTACATAGTGCGTGTAGAGAAAGTAAAAATGAGATGTTGGAATTATTTGATAGAGTGAAAGTGCAATTTTGAGAAGCCGCTGTTTTATAAAATATGTAGTATGCTAGATTGTCTGATCCCGTCCATAGGGTTTTCCACTGACAGTGTTCTGTTTTATGAACCGGCTCCCTTGCTTGTAAATGGGCGGAAGTGGATACGTCACTTACGCGCGTCAATCCCCATAGAGGGATAACTACCATGAGTATCTCGACAGGCTTCTGCCTACCAAGCCCTTCAAGTTAGTGCCGAAGGACATTGAGGTATCTTACAACCCCTCCGAGGCTTCATCACCCAGACGTATCTAATCTCCCTGAATTTCGGGAACCACTGTCCCGCCGAGTCCAACCCAACCCGAACAGCTCCCTTTCGGAGAGCTGAGATATTCTTCTAGTAATGTCAGAAATACTACCGGTGCTCGAGGTACACAGCGCTCATACTGGAGCCGCTGAAGTAGTAGGAAACAGATGTATTGTAAGATACTTAAATGAACTGTATATCCTGAAGGAAGGGGAGACAGCTAAATGTTTATTGTCCATGAATGACCAAATATTCCAATAACCATTTGCTATAACAAATCTGATGTGCTCCATTTACATGATATTCTCTACATCTCCGTAACAATTTTAAAAGTTTATTCTTCCATCTATTTCATATTAATCGAGATAAACATTAGCAGAAACGGTCTTATAATGAGAGTTGGGGCAAAAGTCATGGCAACTAGTTCTTTTCTTGTAGAATGTGAACGCATCATAAACGTATATGTGGCATATGGAAGTTCTGTATGCATAGTGTATATGCAGAACAACATATCGCTCTGTGATAGCTGGTAGTAGCGCAGCGAGCGCCGTGAAATCAGTCAGTTGGTGAGTGTCGTGCGAGATGGCTTACACTGAAATATCCGTTCTCCGAGGGAGCAATGCGATGTAATGTCACAGTGAATTAGTGGAAGCCCTTGGAAATAATGTCATAGTATACCGTACAGTAGTACGGTGGATAGGAAAGCTTCAGCAAGGACGCGTGTCAACCAGTGAAGAGGAACGTTCGGGAAGATCTGTCAGTTTGCGGACTGAAGTGGTAGCGTGTGGTGACAGTAGCAGGGGACTTCCTTTGAGGGTCTCTAGGTCCAGGTTTGTCATGTCAACTCTATATGTACTGTGTTGTCATTCTTTTGCACCGTGAAGGCCATGTTGCCCTCCCTGCATACTACCGCAATAAATTACTTAGTTACGATATACAGTGCTATTCATTGTCCACACATATAGTTAACACCTTGACCTTTCGACTGTATATGTCACATTATCTTCAAGAAAATAAATAGTTGCCATGACTTTTGACCCAACCCTCGTACTTAGTTACTTATAAGTGGAAGGGAAATAAGGAAATGCACTAGGCTAACCCGACAGTCAAATGTTTTGAAATGTGGTTTCTATGGAATTGAAATCCATTATTTGCATTGCCGCGAGTTGAAAAGTTCCCGTAAAAGAAAAGTATTTTAAAACTGAAGCCAATGATAAGGAATATCTCTAAAACGGTCCACTGCACGAAAAAAGTATATTACATGAATTGTGCGTCTTAACGACATCTAAATTTTTTGTATTTTAAATGTTTGTCTATCTCTTATGGCAAAATTCTACCAGAATGAATAGGTGTTCAAAGATTATTCTTAGAAAATTCAAGATGTACATACATTTCGTGTATCATAAAAATATCTAAAAATAAGGCATTTTAGTTAAAGATCGTTACAGCCAATTTTGAGAGAATCAAAATTTTCGAATAATGTTCCATGTAAAGGGTAGTCGCATCCTTGGAAGTTACTCAACTTCAATACCAAGTTTGGTATTTAACCGTTCTTTGCTTTTGGGGACTCACACACAGACATATTCGGACCTCTTTCTAAAACTGCTTTTTTGGATTCATAGGGTCTCAAAACATTTATTTCCGGTGAAATCTTGGTACCGAATTTTTGGGTGTAATACAATGACTTCTCCATACACAATGTTGATAGTACTTGTGGAGAAAATAAAAAGGTTTTCGATAGTTTTACTAATTGTAATCATAATCCGGTGTCCCTTAACTAGTAGATATTTATTCTCCGTCGTCTTTCGAGAATTAATCGAACAGACATCTATCGTTTCAGTTACAAAGTTGATTGTCTTATTACTTTCATACTGTTTTCTTTCCGCCAAGGGAAGACCAATAGCATATACTCCATTAAAATAAATGTTCACTATATCCGCAATGCAGACAGCGAAATGTGGTATTATGGCCCATTTCTGCATGGCTCCCTAGTGCATTATGGTGTTAAAATTACTTTTTCTTTCCTAACAATACAACAAAATATGTTCTAACATAATTTTTATTTCCAAAGGGTATTTGTAAACATACACATAATAATGTCTATACTAAAAACCAGTCACATGACTTTCTTAGCTGCGCTACAAACCTCTTACAAAATGTAATTCTTTTCTCTACACCATCCTGATCGAGATAAAATGTTCCTGTTACTTAGTTCCTTATAAGTATAAGAGAACTAAAGGAATGCGCTATGGTAAAGTGATAGGCAAATGTTTTAAGCTTTCATTATGCAATTGTCAATGCAAATGGCTTCTTTGCTTGGCCAAGAGTAGAATAAAAGAAAAACGGACACTTCCTGACTGAGAATAGTATAAGTACTTCTCAATTGAAACTAATAACAAGGAATATCTCGGAAACGTTGCCTCCACAACAAAAAACGCAAAGGGCATACAATATGTGTTTTGACGAGATCTACATTTTTTGTCTGGTCGTCTCCTTAGCGCGGTGGTAGCGTTGCTGCTTACCAAGCGGGAGATTTGGGTTCGATTTCCAGGACCGGCGTGGGGATTTTTCCTCCCGTTGAGAGACCTGGACGGGGTGCACTCAGCCTCGTGAGGTCTCTGGGGGCCAACTGCGGATCTACTTGATGGAGGACCGCATTAACCGGTCGGAAGGGATTCAAGGCGCTGACCACGTCTCACCCTCGATTACTGCACCCCATTCATGATATCTGTCATGGACCGAGATGGGGGACGTAGAGGCCGGGCGGTAGGCCTAGATTCCTTGTGAACTGTCATGCCATGGAGTTATAAGTTCATGTTTATCTTTTACGGTTTAGCAGTTAAGCAAAGTTCGGCAAGATTCATCCAGAATAATGAGGTCTTTAGAGACTATTCCCATAAAATTCAGGATAAAGAACCTATTTGCAATGTAAATGTCTTTAACATACGGGATTTTAATCAAAATTGTTAGAGCTATTATTGAGAAAATCAATATTGTTGAAAATTTTTTCATTTAAAGGGTAGTTTCTGGTGGGATGTTTTTTTTTTTTTTAAATGTTCGTGTGTCATCCTTGGAAGATACCAAACTTAAATACCAAGTTTGGTATTCAACAATACAATTCGTTTTTGAGCTATGCTGTCAACAGACACTCACACACACACACACACACACATAGACAGACAGACAGATACACACACAGGGACACTTTTCTAAAAATCCTATGTGTTCCATTCACATTACATTCTCTACTTCTGTGTAACAAATTATTGTTAATAAGCTTATTCTTCTATTTACTTCATGCTAATCGAGAAAAAAAATAGCAGAAATAGTCTTACTACTTGCTTCCTTGTAAGTAGAAGCGACATATAAGGGTACCATAGGTTAAAGAGATTACAAGGTGACTGAAGTTCCTTTGTTTGTATAACCACGAGTTGACAAATTCCTGTATGAGAAAAGTACAAGTTTTTGAAAGCTGAAACCAAAAACAAGGAATATCTAAAAAACGATCAACTCCTCGAAAACAATTTATATAACATAAGTTGGGTGTTTTAATCTGCATTACATTTTTTGTGTGGTAAGTTTTTGCCCATTTATTACGGTTAAGCAGTTATGCAAAATTTCGTAAAATTCATCCAGAATAAAGAAGTCTTCAGAGGTTATTCCCAGAAAATTCAAGATATACATTATATTTGTCAGGTAAATATCTTTAATCAAAATCGTTACAGCCATTTTTGAGAAAATAAAAATTTTTCGAAAAAAGTCTCATGTAAAGGGTAGTTGGGGGTGGGGGGATCTTCTTGAAAATCTTCGGGTCGCATCCTTGGAAGATACCAAACTTAAATACAAAGTTTGGTATATAACGGTCTTTACGTTTTTGAGCTATGCTGTCAACACACACACACACACACACACACACACACGGGCCTTTTTCCAAAAATGTTTTTTGGATTCAGGAAGTCTCAATAAATGTATTTCCGGTGCAATCTCGGTATCGAATATTTGGGTGCAATACAATACCTTCTCTATACACTGTGTGCATAGTAGAGAAAGTAAAAACATGGTCAATGTAGCCGACCCCAGGAATCGAACCCAAGACCAACCGAATTAGAGGCTCGAACATTACCGCGACCCAGCAGCTTTGGTGTTATATGGGTAAAGTGTAGAGAAAGTAAATAAGTGTAGAAATAAAAATATCAGTTTTTAGTTGGATAGTCAGAGAAGCAAGTATGCAGGCAGATAGATACGTTCTTCACTGAATGAAAATTTGTTTATACATGGTTAACGAAGTTTCTCCTCCACTGCCTCAGATTTTTCAACGTTCACTGCACCGTTTTTTTGGGGCTCTGTTATATATTTTTAATTAACCTCCCAGTAATACGTGGTTATATCATGCTTTTGATCGTCTGCACGAAAGTAATATGCACAAACATGAACGGCTTTTGAAGTTTTCACTTTAATTTAGGACGCTAACTAAATTAGTGTTTGTTATACCTCAAAAGTTGACCTACTTGCTGTTATTCAGTTCCAGTTTTACCAACCTTGTTCAACGAAATGAGCAGTTTTTCATGGATGAACGGTCTACACGTAAACTAATACTCTAAGGAGAAAAACTAACTTTGTACATAAATAACCTTAACTTAAGTAACAACATAAAAATAGAACTTGATAAAGAGGTTTGAAAATTTTTACTTTCTCAATACGTACTATGTACATAGTGTGTAGAGAAGGTATTGTACCGCACCCAAAATTCGATACCGAGATTTCACCGGAAATATATGTTTTCAGACTCCCTGAATTAAAAAAAAGCAATTTTAGAAAAAATGTCCGTGTTTGTCTGTCTGTCTTTCAGTCTGTCTCTGTGTGTGTCTGTGGGCAACATAGCTCAAAATGAAAACACCGTGAAAAACCAAACTTGGTATTTAAGTTTGGAAACTCCTAAGGATGCGTTACGAAGATTTCCAAGAAAATGCCCCACCCCCAACTGCCCTTTACATGGAAAAAATTTCGAAAATTTTGATTTTTTTAAAAATAGATCTAACGATTTTGATTAAAATCTCGTATGTTTAGGATATTTACTTGACAAATAAAATGTATATCTTGAATTTTCTGGGAATAGCCTCTGAAGACTACTTTATTCTGGATGAATTTTACGGATTTTTGCATAACTGCTAAACCGTAAGGGATGGACAAAACTTACCACACAAAAAATGTAGAACACGTTAACACACACAATTTATGGTATATATATTTTTTTCGTGGAGTTGATTGTTTTTAAGATATTCCTTGTTTTTAGTTTCAGCTTTGAAAAACATGCCTTTCTTATACAGGGTTTTGTCAACTCCTGTCCATACAAACAAAGGAACTTCAGTCACATAGCAACCAGTTTTTGACTATGGCTTTAACCTATGGTATTCCCTTATTTCGCTTCTACTTACAAGGAACCAAGTAATAAGACCATTTCTGCTAATTTCTTCTCGATGAGCATGAAATAAATAGAAGCATACGCTTTTTAACAATAATTTGTTGCAGAGATATAGAGAAAGTCATGTGAATGAAACACATCAGATTTTATTCAAAGCAAATACAGCAGCTGGAGATTGAAAACATAATCAGTCCAAGTGCTGACGCGACGTTACGAAAATCTGAATTTACAAAGTTGCCATACACCTTGGCTGAAACAAGAACGGAAACAATCGAACTCGGGCCCCCATACGGGATCACCGGGTTCAAATCCCGTGGACCAGCAATCTAACTGTTTTTAATGTCTCTATTTAGCATATAATAAATAGGTAGAAAAAGTGTAGCACTCTACCCAAAAAGTTGATACCACGATTTCATCGGAAACACACTATATATGGGAGCCAACCCTACCAAAAAAAAACAAAAAAAAATCTGATGTGTCCATTCACGTGACTTTCTCTACATCTCTGCAAGAAATTATTGTCAAAAAGCTTATGCCTCTATTTACTTAATGCTAAGCGAGAAAAAATTAGCTTATTACTTGTTTCCCTTAAGTAGAAGTGAAATAAGGTAGTACCATAGGTCAAAGTGATAGGCAAAAGCTGGTTGCTATGTGACTGAAGTTCTTTTGTTTGTATGGTCAGGAGTTGACATACAGTATAAGTTTTTCAAAGCTGAAACCCAAAAACAAGGCATATCTCAAAAATAATCAACTCTAAGAAAACAATGTATATAACATAAGTTGTGTGTTTTAACGTGATCTACTTCTTTGTGTGGTAAGTTTTTGTCCATCTCTTACTGTTTATCACTTATGCAAAATTCCGTAACATTCATTTAGAATAAAGTAATCCAGACGCTATTTTCAGAAAATTCAAATGTACATACTATTTTTCAGATAAATATCTTCAATATACCACATTTTAATCAAAATCGTTAGAGCCATTTCTTAGAAAATCAAAACCTTCGAAAAAAGTACCAGGTAAAGGGTAGTTTGGGGTGGGGGGATTTTCTTGAAATTCTTTGTCTCGAATCCTTGGAAGATACCCAACTTAAATACCAAGTTTGGTATTTAATGTTCTTTTCGTTTTTGAGCTATGCAGCCCACAGACACATACACGGACATTTTTCTAAAAAGGCTTTTTTTGGATTCAGGCGGTCTCAAAGCATATTTTTCTGGTGTAATCTCGGTATCGAATTTTTGGGTGAATTACGATGCCTTTTCTATACACTAGGTACATAGTACGTGTAGAGAAAGTAAAACATTATTAGATAAAGGTGCTCGTGTGTCCGTGTGTCTATGACTTTCAAGAAAATCTCCCATCATAAACTAGCTTTTACATGGAAATATTAAGAACATTTTGATTTTCTTAAAAATTAATCTAACAATTTTGATTAAAATACCGTATTTCTTTTTCAAGAAAATCTCACTATGCTCAATTAGCCTTTACTTGGAACTATTTTCGAAAATTTCGATTTTCTCAAAAATTGCTCTAACGATTTTGATTAAAATTTCGTATATTAAAGATATTTACCTGACAAATAAAATTATATCTTGAATTTTCTGGGAATAGCCTCTGAAGAGTACTTTATTCTGGATGAATTTTACTGAATTTTGAATAACTGCTAAACCGTAAGGGATGGACAAACATTTACTACAAACAAAATGTAGAGCACGTTAAAACACACAATTTATGTTATGTAACATTTTTTTCCTGAGTTCGTCGTTTTTGAGACATTCCTTATTTTTTGTTTCCGCTGTGAAAAACTTTACTTTTCTCATATAGGAACTTGTGAACTCTTATCCATATAATCAAAGGAACTTCATTGGCATAGAAATCAGCTTTTGACTTTCATTTTAGCCTATGGTACTTCCTTGTTTCGCTTCTACTTACAAGGAAGCAAGTAATAAGACTATTTCTGCTATTTTTTTCTGATTAGCATAAAGTAAATAGAAGTATAAGCTTTTTAACAATAATTTGTTGCAGGGATATAGAGAAAGTCGTGTGAATGGTACACATCAGATTTTTCCCATTTTCCCATGGACGATGGTCCGGAGCATTGTTGTGATGAAACAAGATATTTATTTTTCAAATGAGATCTTTTTCTTTTCACCTCATCACTCAAATGTTGCAGTAAGCTTGCTTTGTAGTCACTAGTGATACTTTTAATCATTTTCCAAGTAATCACTGTGCATCCCAAAAAACATTCGCCATGATCTTGTTAGCAGGCAAAATTGGACTTCACCTGGCGTAATCCACTGTTTTTACTCTGATTTACTTTCTGGAGTGTAGTAAATGTATCCAGGTTTCATCCATGGTATAAAGCCGTATGAAAAAATCCACTGGGATTTTTACGGTAGAGCTCCACATTCTTAATAGAAACAGTTTTTCTTTGCAACATTTGATCAGGTGTCAACAAACGCGGTACAGACCTTGTGAAAGCCCAAAACATTACTTAAAATACTACCTGTATGTTCTTTTGATATATTTACAGCCTCTGCTATCTCAAACAGCTTTAGTCTGCGGTCTTCCAATACTAAACGATGAATTTCTTCAATGATCTCTGGAGTTGTCACTTCTACAGGGCGTCCAGAGCTCGTACGTCCCATTTTAAACTCTGCAACCCACCTTTTAATCATTGAATATGAAGGGACAGGGTCTTTCAATGTACTGTCCGTTTCCTCCTTGGTTTCTTTAAGCGTTAAGCCTTTCAAATGGAAGTATTTATTCATTACTCATTTATCCAAATCCTGCATTTTCGTGAAAACTCTTGTTTAAAATGCTGTCATTCAAAAACTAAACAAGCTATTGAGCTGTAACTATGGATACAAGCTAGTCTGGAATTAAATTATAGGATGCCACCGTCTAACTGGCCTAGTGGTGCCATATCTGTGTGAGGCCCGGGACTTATCAGGCGACCCTCGTATATCTTGAATCTTCTGGGAATAGCCTCTAAAGACTTCTTCATTCTGGACTTTTGTAAGTAAGAGCAAGACAAAACGCACTACACAAAAACATGGAGATTTCATTAAAACACACGTTTTATGACATAGACCTATTTTTAAATAAATAAATAAATATAAATTAACCTTATTATTCTTCGTATAACGGTAGCATTAAATTAATTGATTTGCGCAACAGTATGTTCTGATCTAGTTTTTGTGCTTTTTCCAGAAGTGCTCAATACACTATTTTCTCCTCTTGACCGCAGTTCTTTCTTCTCTTTATCGTTGACACGGAAACACCAGTATAATATGTAACCTTGTGGCACCGGATATAAATACTGTTTATTCAGAGCTTCTTCAACATATTTATCTATAACACTACTTATATTGCCGGCGCAAAACTTCTGGAATCACCAACGTAGCTACTGAGCCTAGCTTATCGGAGTTTGTGCTTTACTTTGCTTATTTAAAGTCACAGCGAGCAAACTTTGTACAGTCTGTACCGAAAGTGTTCCGCATATGTTTGTATTCAAAGTGGGCAGTAAATAGTGTTCATTTTATTTATTTTATTTTTTTAACCATGGTCCCTACGTTTTCAAGGTTAAGTGGCAAGGTATTGGTTAGTCAGAGCAGAGAAATAATTGCAAATATCCTTGGCTTCATGAAACAAGAGGCAGGGATGAAGGAAGAAAATGTATGTTTCCCGAGTTCTTCAAAAGCCTGTAGAGAGTGAATGAATAGCTAAGGCAATTGATATTTCACTGAGTTCCGTTTGCAGGGTTCTCAAACGTAAGAAAGAAAGAAAAATAAAACTTAATATATCACTTTTAAATTAAAAGATGCAGAACAGTTTTGTTGCCAGCAAACTGCTGAAATTGGCAGACCAGAATGGGAAAATGTATGTCAACATGTTGAGGACATTGAAAATCATTAGAAAGAATTGTAGAAAATCAAAAAGAATTCTAACCCAGGATAATGGTGCAGAAAGCAGCGATAACGTTGATGATAGCAATGACCTGAGCGAAGATGAAGGAATGTCAGGTGTGGAAGAATTGGAGGCAGACGATTCACATTGTTTATATAGTAGGCCATTTGTATAGATGCTTTGTAGATATGAATATACATATGAAAACACATGTTTATCAGTGCAGTGCATAAGAGGTGACAGATATTTTACATTGACTGTGACAGGCACTCTTCCAGAATGCATAGATCGACTGATGAACTGCTTTTCTGAAAGTATAACTCACTTCCTAGCTCTCATTAAGATTTTCATATGTCCAGATATGTTGCGCCAATTATAATTTCACGCCATTCTGAATGCACTTCCTTACATTTCTTAACTTCAGATATGGTGAAAAGAATAGAAAATCGTCTTACAGCAATAATATACTTCTGCACCTTATTATGCTAAGTAGACGATTGCTTTTTACGGGTGTGTAAAGTGTATTGCAGAATCTCGTAATTGGAAAAGACGAAACGAAGTCAAGTCTTTTCAAACTTTTCCTGGAACTGCAGCAGTACACTTGTATAGCAATATACTATTGCAGCGTGCTTTGAATACTTCAATTGTTTTAATTAAAACATCCACTCCCACTCTTCCTCCATCGTGTTTTAACCAATAGATTTTGAAATGCCTATTCTATTCCACATAACATGTTACGCCACTGGCTTGCACCACGTGAATTTTCTGTTCCTTCCTTATTAAGGGAGGAAAATAAATAATAATTAAGAATGACCCTTTTCATAATTTTCAAAAGCAAATACATTTAAAGCTTTATAAAAACAACGAAGCAAAAAAAAATTAAATAAGTATTTATATTCCAAGATTAATCTTAAAACCGTGTATAAACATTTAGGTGCACTGGCAAAAGATTGGTCTTCCAGAACATTTTTAAATTAGAAAAAATGACAAAACAGTGAAACCGAGAAAATAAGATCGAAAGTTTGACAAACAATATGCTGTTCACTTAAATTTATCAGGTATTTATTATTTTGATAGTGTTTAACACCCGCTTTTATTACATATGGCACCGCAGGCGATGACACTGATAACACATGGAATAAAGATGGAGCGCCGGTGGAATGTAACGGAGGAGACGCTCACTGTGAAAACGGTTCAAATTATAATCCATTTGTTATCACTAGTGTAAACTACTCTCCGTTTAAAATATAATAAGTCCTTGATTAAAGGAAAACTTAGACTTAAAAATAGCATTAACCTCCAAATTTTATGGACTTTTTTTTGACATTTGGAAGCAACATTTGACATTTGGAGCACCGATGGAATGCAATGGCAGGGGAAACCGGAGAACACGGAGAAAACGCAATCCTGCGCCCTTTGTTTTCCACAAATCCCACATGCATCATCTCATTAGATTGTATAGTTTAGAAGCACAGCATATCAAAACTATCTATATTTAATATTACATAGATATGAGATATTCGGTCCATTAATTTTAATATTATAGTAGGGTTATTTTTTTGATTCTATATAATTTATAATTAAGTTTTACTGTAAACAAAAGAAAACCCTAATTCTCATTTGATAATAAAAATCAAGCAATGAATAACTTCTAATAAAAATCTTATGTGTACCATTCACATGACTTTCTCTATATCTCTGCAACAAATTATTCTTAAAAAGATTATACTTCTATTTACTTCATGCTAACCAGAACATTTTAGCAGAAAGTCTTATTACTTGCCTCCTTGTAAGTAGAAGGGAAATAAGGGACTACCATAGGTTAAAGTGATAGTCAAAAGCTGGTTGCTATGACACTGAAGTTCCTTTGTTTATATGGACAGGAGGTGACAAGTTCCTGTGTGAGAAAAGTATAAATTTTTTAAAGCAGAAACCAAACGCAAGCAATGTCTCAAAAGCAACGAACTCCACGAAAAAATGAATATAACATAAATTGTGTATTTTAACGCTCTAAATGTTTTGTGTAGTAAGTTTTTGTCCATCTCTTACGGTTTAGCAGTTATTCAAAATTCCGTAACATTCATCCAGAATAAAGTAGTATTCAGAGACTATTCCCAGAAAATTTGAAATATACATTTTATTTGTCAGGTAAATAGCTTTAATTTACGATATTTTAATCAAAATCGTTAGCTATTTTTGAAAAAATCAAAATTTTCGAAAAAAGTTCCATGTAAAGGGTAGTTAGGGGTGGGGGGATTTTTATCAAAATCTTCGTGTTGCATCCCTGGAAGATACTAAACTTAAATACCAAGTTTGGTATTTTACCAACTTTTCGTTTTTAAGTTATCGTATTCACAGACACACGGACACACACACACACATGGACCTTTTTCCGAAAATGCTTTTTTTAGTTAAAGGGGACCCTAAAACATTTATTTCCGGTGAAATCTCGGTATGGAATTTGTTGGTGGAGTGCAATGCCTTCTCTATACACTATGTACATAGTACATATATAGAAAGTAATAAAAAGCAAAAACACACTGAGTTTCATGGAAGTGGTGCGGCTTGGGATTAGACAGTCAAGACTTACCTAGAACGCAGGGAGCAATAATAGGCCCTCTCTCAAATGCTTATGTTTCAGCATAGTCCAGACGATCTTTACTTACCTTAAGTCTGCTGTGTTTCTAGCATCACGCCTCATTCTGCATTCCCTCAGCCATTCACAGGAAAATAAGTATAAATGAAGAGGTGAAGAAAATAAGAACATGCAATGCAAGGTACACTTTATTTCCTTTTTTACACTCTGAAGAGACATTCTTTAGTATTAGTTTTAAGTGATCAAAGCTATCCTTAAACGTCTCGTAAGCTTTGGTTTCATAGCTGTTTGGGCTTAATAATTTATCTATCAGCTTTGTTCTTTCAGGAACAAACATTAAAATAGTTTATTATATTTTATGTGTAAGCTCACACAAACATATAGCATTTTCTAGATGTTCCAGAAGCAAAGTGTGATCAGATTCTTTAGAGTGTCTTTTTCAAATTTGGTTTCTTTTGCTGGTTAATTACAGTTATCAAATGATATTTTTGAAGATAAGTCGGCGAGCTTTTAATTATTTTTAGGCGGTATAGTTATACCCAGGTGTTGTATATTCGGACCAGGTTCTTGGTGTGTTACTTTTGCACAACCATCACAACCAAGCGACTATGTCAACACCCGGGTGATAGTCCTGGAAGCCGCTCAGAGGCGGTAGACGCTGATAGACGGCGTTGCTGTGTTGCCTATGTCGCCGCCGTGGCAGCTGCTGCTAGGAAATGTCGTTCTGAATCACGACATCCACAACGTCATCTTTGGCAATGCAATCACGAATACCCTGAAGCACTATCTTAACGCGACGGTCCAAGGCGATGAGGTGGGGCTCCCAGAGAACGGGAGCGACCGGGTCTCGAGCCATGGACTCCCGCAGTGCCTCGCTGAGCTTCCGCGGTCCATTGTGAAACCTGCAACATAAAGGACATTGGCATTTATAGTGGAAGAAAATATGGCTCCTCTTCAAATGGTGAACTCCATTCTGAGTGGGTTTTCTATTTGGTAATATTTTCGTATACTAGCATCGTTACGTTCAGTTTTGGAATTCATAATATTTCTTTCGTTTAATGAATGCGATTGGGCAAACAGAAATCATGCGTTTTTGGAAAAGTGGAAGGAATTATTTTAACTTCAATATAAAGAATCTGAAGCAAGTATCTCATACATATATTGTAAATAGTTCTTAATTACATTGGCCTCAATAACAACTTCCACTAGGGAAGTAAAAGTGAAGTAAGAATTACAAACGTTATAGATCTGTTACATATTTTTCATATAACATAGCTTTGTATCTGAAACCTTTCCTTACTTTTTTAACAACTTCTCTGCCGAAATTGCCAAGTTAAGCCAAAACATGCCCACCCCAAACATTTTGAAATTCGAAAACCCCTTAGCTTACTCACCGGCCTCTTGCCGATCCAACTATCTATATTTA
Source organism: Hymenopus coronatus (assembly GCA_030762935.1). Lineage (NCBI taxonomy): Eukaryota > Metazoa > Arthropoda > Insecta > Mantodea > Hymenopodidae > Hymenopus > Hymenopus coronatus. Next base: position 27,169,355 of record CM060899.1, on the reverse strand, counting down.
GCTGGCCTCTTCTCGCCCAAAGTTCAAACTATAACTGATTTTAGTTCTTGCTCGCCGTCGCCTTCGGGGCTAGTGACTCGCGTGCAAGATTTTTCTTGCATCTCTACTGACTTTCAAAGATTGGAAGTGACTGGATCCACCACATACACATGGGAAAATTTACATACGCTATCCCGGCGCTCTAGGTCCCGTAATAGCATTTATCTATTGCAGTATGCGTGACAGCGAGTTGTATCCTAGCGACCTCTACCAGAGCAGTAGCGTTGATTCGTTGGTACATCTCGGAAGGGGTTCCACAATGCAGCCGCCATGGGCTTTTTGTGCGTCAGACCCCAGCAGGCTATGAGATGTACTATCCCCTTGCTGCTGAAACTGGACCGCGATGAAACAGCAATTGTTTATCTTCCGCAGGGTGCGCAAAGAGCCAACGCCATAGATCTGACAGAAACCCTCTAAGTCCTCAGACGACTCCAACACCCCCCAGCAGGAGAGAACTGTATTTCCAAGGCGCATTTACCACGTGGAAGTATTCGCCGACGCTTACAGCGTTGAAAGAGACCGGTTGGAATGAAATGAAGGGACGGGAAGTTCGGGAAAATGAAGAAAACTTCCCAGAATTCGCCAAGCGACCCGGAAAATCCCCCAAAATATCCATGGATAAGAGCGGTTGGTCGCGGGAATTGAACCCACGACCTCCCGAAATCCAGTTCCATATAAAACGCCTGAACCAACTGGTATATTGCGATTCTTAAGTTTTGAAAATCAGGAAATTACTGTTTATTTAAATGCAAGATGCGCTTTAAATGACATAACAGAATTCCTTATTCATAATTATTAATAAAATAAACTTAAAACCCAAATGTCTCATACTTTTTATGAAATTAAAGAAATAAATATGACATCGCCTATAAGCTAGCAGAAAATGTGAACAAAAGGTACTCGAAACGTAAAGTTTTTACACGAAATAAATAACTTTTTGCTTTAACTGACGACGCTATATTACTGATTGGAGCCACGAGTACTCTGGCTTGTATTTTACTTTCTCTAGCACGTATGTACAATTTACACAATAGGCCGAGAAAAATTGTATTCCCCAAATCCAGAAAAAAGCATTGTCTATGTGCCTGTACATGTTTTTTTAAATAACTTTATTTGCAGCATGTTCCGTTATATAATCATTAATGCTACATAGCGTTATTTGTGCATATTTAGTTGCATGTTTATGTGTAATTTTCAACAACGTATTCTCTTATTATAATTTTGGATAATATAACAGTTTGTGTCAAAAAAGTCATTGCAAAACTTGTACAATATTTCATAATTGATTCTTTAAGAAAGTTAAAATATCTGATGTGTTCCATTCACATGCCTTTTTCTACATCTCTGCAACGAATTGTTGTTAAAAACTTACACTTCTATTAACTTCATGCTAATCGAGAAAAAATCAGCAGAAATAGTCTTACTACTTGCTTCCTTGTAAGTACAACCGAATTAGGGGAGTACCATAGGTTAAAATGGTTGCTATGTGACTGAAGTTCTTTTGTTTGCATGTCCTTTCGTTTATTTTTTTTTATTTATTGCTTGATTTGTATAGCCCCCTTTAACATCAATGGTCATATCGGGGGCTTTGACTAGTGAAACTATAGATTCAGAACATTAGTTTAAACTTTACGAACATTCACTCTCACATTCATAATTCCAGACTCTATGGGGGATAGGGAATAATTCCGGTTAAAGAACAATTCCTTGTTATTGGTTTCAGTTGGAAAGTACTTATACTTTTCTCAGACAGGTAGTGTCCATTTTCTTTTCTCCATTTTCAATGATAATCGCATAACGATAGCTTAAAACATTTGACTTTCACTTTAGCACAGCGCATTACTTTAGTTCCTTTCTTCTTATAAGGAACTAGGTAATAAGAACATTCTGCTAATGTTTATCTCGATTAGCATTGTGTAAAAAGGAGAAGAATCTTTTGTAAGAAGTTTGTAGAGCAGCTAGAGAAAGTCGTGTGACTGTAGCGGATCAGATTTTTTGTAGAAGAAACCATTTCCGAGATATTCTCTGTTATTGCTTTCGATATTAATATATTAAATTTTCTCAAACGGGATATTCTCATATATTTCATCTCTCTTTTGTGCACGTATGTATAATCCATAGAGTAGGTAGAGAATATATTACATTCCACTTGAAACTTCGATACCAACGAATTCACCGAAAATAGGTTTTGAGAACTGCTGAATTAATACAAGTAAACTTTAGAAAAAGGTCGGTGTATGTATGCTTGTGTGTGGGTGGGTGCATAACTCAAAAATGAAAAGTACGTTATATATGAAATTTTATATTTAAATTTAGTATCTCTCAAGGATGCAACACCCAGATTTTCAAGAAAATCGCCCACACCAAACGCTTTACATGGATAATTTTTCTAAAATTCTGATTTTCTGAAGAATAGCTGTGTGTATTTTTATTAAAATACCGTATATTAAAGATATTTATATAAAAATAAAAAATGTGTCTTAAATTTAGGTTTTCTTCATTCTGAATACTCGTAAGAGTTAGACGAAACTTACACCAAAAAAAGATGTAGAACTCGTCAAAACACACAATTTCTATCCCTTACATTTTTTTGTGGAGCTAACCGTTTACGAGATATTCCTTGTTGTTGGTTTCAATTTTAAAATACTGATAGTTTTTACTTTCTCTACGCGCACTATGTACATAGTGTATAGAGAAGGTATTGTATTGCACCCAAAAATTCGATACCGAGATTTCACCTGAAATATATGTTTTGAGACTCCCTGAATACAAAAAATAAGCATTTTTAAAAAAAAATATCCGTGAATGTGTGTCAGCATTTGTTTCTGACAGTGTGTGTGGGTGTCTGTGGGCAGCATAGCTCAAAATCTAAAATTCTGTTTAATACCCAACTTGGTACTTAAGATCAGTATCTTCCAAGGATGTCTCACGAAGATTTTGAAGAAAATCCTTTTACCTCTATTACCCTTTACATGTAAAACTTTGTCGCCCTCCATGGTGCAAAGGTTGCCATGCTAACTTCATACATATACCAACGGTTTTTTTCGGGCGTAAAAATCCTTAGCATGTCTTCCCTCAGAAGGGCAGTAAAGCCGTTGGTCCCGTGTCGTAGATTTACGGCACTTAAAAGAACCCCAAGCCTGATAGAGAGACCTCTGAGTAAAATTAAGCGGTCTTTCACGCCCGGTATAGAATGGGACACTGAGAACCACAGCAGTTAAAGAGCTCCATAAATAGAACGCCATTTCGTTCATTTCATTTTTAACCTTTTCACATCTTCTTACTAAGGTTTCCCAACAATACAATCTCAGCGTCATTCATCAAATTGATGCTCTCTTCATCCACCCTATCATTTCTTTAGGTTTATGAACAAAACAATTTCTAGGAGCCTAATCTGGGAATATGTGGACATTCTTAGACGCGAAAATAATGTAGCTTCGTAGCATCAGTCGCTGACGTGTGTAATGACGCGTTTTTCTGATAAAAGAGAACTTTTTTCCACAGGCTGTGGATATTTAACCTGAAAAGTTTCCTTCAACTGGTCCAAGAGTGAACCGTAATGCTTCCAGATGATGGTTCTACCCTTTTGGTGGTATACAATTGCAGAAGACTAGTCATGACTTTTCCTGCAGATGGAAATGTGCTTTCTTTATTTGGTGCACTTCCACCTGTTGCCAACTGCTCTTGAGGAATATTTATTCGAATGAGTTTTTGCTCCATCGCAAACACTGCATGCATCGAGCGGAATACTTTCTCATTGCATGAAGCAGTATTTTATTTTAAAAATTCACTTTAATACTTTTAATTAATTATGTTTTGAGTTGAATATTTCACATAAATTTATATTAATGTCGTGGTAAATGTTGGTAAAATTAATGGATAATGACATGATTCAAATTAAATTAACATAACTCAAGTAACTACACTATTATAAATTCTTATTTCCAAATTCAAAACATTCCACTTTAAATCAATATCACGAAGAGAATCAAATATCACATTTTATATATCTCTAAATTGCAAAGTAAGAATACGAAATTTTCATTGTTCATAGTTAACCTTCTGTCTGTTACAACTAAGAAATAAATGCTGCCGCTGTGAGCAACAATGTCAAAAACAATGAGGGACCTTTTCACAGTAATCTCTTGGTTTTAATGGCAAGAGGGCTGCTACATATAATTTGTTGCTGTAAGCACCTTTGCTTACATTTTTAACAACGGCACGAAGTTCTTTACAAAAAAAAATTGATGTGTTCCATTCAAATGACTTTGCAACAAATTATTATTAAAAAGCTTACTTTACATAACCTACTTCATGCTACTCTAGAGAAAATTAGCAGAAATGGTCTTATTACTTGCTTCCTTGTAAGTAGAATCGAAATAAGGGAGTACCATAGGTTAAAGTGATAGTCAAAAGCTGGTTGCTATGCGACTGAAGTTCCTTTGTCTGTATGGACAGGAGTTGAAAAATTCCTGCATTAGAAAAGCATGTTTTTCAAAGCGGAAACAAAAACAAAGAATATCTCAAAAACGATTAATCCACGAAAAAATGTATATAACATAAAATTTGGGTTTTAACGTGCTCTACATTTTTTGTGTCATAAGCTTTTGCGTATCTCTTACGGTCTAGCAGTTATACAAAATTTTATAAAATTCATCCAGAATAAAGTAATCTTCAGAGGCTATTTTCAGAAAATTCAAGATGCACATTTTATTTATCAGGTAAATATTTTAATATACGATATTTTAATCAAACTCTTTAGAGCCATTTTTGAGAAAATAAAAAAGTCGAAAAAAGTTCCATGTAAAGGCAGGTTTGGGGTGGGTGGATGTTTTTCAAAGTATTCGTGTCGCATTCCTGGAAGATACTAAACTTAAATACAAAGTGTAGTATTTTTCCGACTTTTCGTTTTTGAGTTATCGTTTTCACACACACGGATCTTTTTCTGAAGATGCTGTTTTTGGATACAGGGGACCGTAAAACATATATTTCCGGTGAAATTTCAGTATCGAATTTTTGGGTGGAGTGCAATACCTTCTGTATACACTATGTGCATAGTACGTGTAGAGAAAGTAAATCAGAGTTAATGTAACTATAAGTACACAATTTAAAGGTTCTGAGGTCTTCAATTCACATGCTGATCGAGATAAAATATGGTCTTATTACTTGCTTCCTTGTAGGTAGAAGCGAAATAAAAATAGTACCATAGGTTAAAGTGATAGTCAAAAGCTGGTTGTTATGTGATTGAAATTCCTTTGTTTACATGAATATCTCAGAAAAAGGTACCTATATGACTAAATTGCGTGTTTTAACGGGATCTAAACTTTTGTGTATAAATGTTGTGTGTATCTTACGGTTTGGCAGTTATGCAAGATTCAGCAAAACTCATAGAGGCTTTTCCAGAACATTTGAAATACACATTTTTGTCATGTAATTCGTTGCAGACATTATTTGGGGAAATCAATTTTGCATGTAAAAGCTATTTTGGTGTGGGGGTATTTTTTTGAAAATCTTCATGTTGCATCATTGGGAGATACTTAACTTAAATACCAAGTTTGGTATTTATCGGACTTTTCGTTTTTGTGTTATGCTGTCCAAAGACACACACACACTGACCTGTTTCTAAAAGTAGCTTTTATTCAAGATATATCAAAACATGTATTTCTCGGTATGAATTTTGGGTGGAATACAATTTCTCTATTTACAACGTACATAGTACGTGTAGAAAAAGTAAAAGGAATATTGAGAGGGGAAGTTACCGTTCTGCTTGACAGACTCTTACCGCAGCTCTTGCCGCTACCTCCCTCTCTCCCTCTCTCTTTCCCGTGCTCTACATCACTATAGGGTAAACGTGCTCACTCTTTATGCGCGCGCGTATAGTGGCGGAAAAAAGTAATTATATTAGAGAAATGTTCTCCCTCAAGGCGCCTGCGCACTTACAGCTTTAAATACATTTAATTAGTTGATTCCATATGCTTTATTGTTATTATTTCATTTTTTTTTGGTTTTTTTTTTTTGCCGAAATAGAGTCCAATATAGACAAAGTCATATGACAGCAAACTTTTCATTGTTTCCTAATGTATCTCTAACATTGAGATCCATGCACTCTGCTTTGCTTCCAAAGTGACGTGTCGCCCTCCATGGTGTAATGGTTACTATGCTAACTTCATATACCCAAGGAGAACGATGGATTTTTTCGGGTGTAAAAATCCTAAGCATGGCTTCCTTCGGAAGGGAAGTAAAGCCGTTGGTCCCGTGTCGTAGATTTACGGCACGTAAAAGAACCTCAAGCCTGATAGAGAAGCCTCTGAGTAAAATTAAGGGGTCTTTCACACCCAATTTAGAATGGGACATTGAAAACCACAGTAGTTAAAGAGCGTCCATAAATAACACACCATTTACAGTTTTCCAAAGTGACCATTCACATTTCTTCATTTAGGTCTCAGCGGGTTATTTCGGAATAAAAACGGTGAGCTACAGGTTTTTTTAGACTAAAATTCTAATATTGGATCCGTTAGCAACCTACAACTTTCGGGGAAAAAAAGAACAACTCTTTCTTGCTTGGTACCTAAATTTAGTATCTTGTAACTGCTAACTTCTTTTCTCTGAAATTCTAAACATTGTTTCACTTCTACCTACTTTAAATATTAAATTAAAGTTGTGTTTTCGTAACTTGCAATAAATGCGCGTTTAAGCATGTGTTCCATTCACATAACTTTCTCTATCTGTTCCACAAAAAAACTTACCTTATAAAATAGTGTTCTTTTATCTACATCATGCTAATCTAGATAAGTATTGGAAGATAGTGCCCTATTGCCTGCTTCCTTGTAAGTAGAAGGAAATAAGGGAGTACACCACAAAAGGCAATATTCAAATCTTAAGAAAAACTATTGCTATAAAAACAATTGAAATTCGCTTCTCTTTTTCATTTCCAGGAATAAAACAAAAGAAATGAAAATAAAGTGACTTTCCGTTTGAGAAAAGTTTAAGTAGTTTAAAATTGAAACAAATAACAAAGGATATCTCGGAAACGGCTAACTATACAAATGTGTACTGCCTATGTATTTTATCTATCTCTCACGGTTAAAGAAAGCCATGAATAAGGAGGTTTTTAGAGCTAATCCCAGAAAATTCAAAATATAAATTTCGTTTGTTGTGAAAATATCATAAATATATGGAATTTTAATAAAAATTATTAGAGATATTTTTGAGAAAATCAGGATTTTCTAAAAAATGTTCCATGTAAAAGGTAGTTGCGGTTCTTCAAAATCTTCGTGCCGCATTCTTGGAAGATAGTGAATTTTTAAATAACATCTTTGGTATTTCATCCACTTTTCGTTTTTGAGCTATGCAGCCCACAGACACCCACACAGAAACACAAACGGGCATTTTTTCTATTTTTGATTTAAAAGATGTCTTTTCTGTGAAAACTCGGTTTGGAATTTTGGATGAAACACAATACCGTCTCTATCTACTATGTGCATTGTACGTATGTGCTAGAGAAAGAAAAAAAATGTAACGTGTTGCCTTTGGATGAATTTCTAATTTTTTACGAATTACTCTTAGGAAAGCTAATTATTCCAGAAAATCTTTCATTATACATTCTTTATATTATGTATAAGCACGATATAGCAGGCGAACCAATAGTCAGGTTGTTAAAAACGGTTCTGCTTTTGAAATTCCTGCTCAGTCACGATATATTTGATAGGTATTTATTATATTTAAAATATAACAAATATATGTCGGAAACGGATAATAGCATTAAATTGTATACTTTATCGAGATCCATACTTTTGAGCAGTAAGATTTTGTTTTTCGGTGCGGCGTGACCCAGTGATTAGACGGCTCGCATCTCGTTCAGGTGGTTCGGGTTTGAACCGGGTACGCATGGGGATTTATGGTGGACAAAGCAGAGTGGGCGGGTTTTCTACAGGTGTCTCGGATTCCCTCGCCGTACATTCCACCAATTATCTCATGACTCGACTTCCTTACAACGGCCTGGTCAGCCTTAATGATTTCTTTCTGATCGAGAGCCTCTGAATGTGACTCCAAGGTTGATTTTTAAGTCCAACTCATGAGAAAAATAAACAGAGAGAGGTTGATGGTCTTCAGAACTTTATTTTCTACTCTTAAACTTGATATTTGTAGCTTTGCTTAACTAAGTGGAGAAATCTTCAAGGAGACATCGAACTGATAAAGGTTATTTTCTAAAGTATTAAAACCAGTCTTGTAATTTTTGTGCAGACATTATTGGTAACAAAAGAAGTATCTACACCAAGTTTCATTCAAGTGTGTCTTTTTGTTCTGGATGTATTAATTAAATTTTCGATTTAATTAGCTAAAATCAAAATATATCTTCTCCTACCAGTACTAGATAGTTTATTACTTTCTCTATACATTATGTACATAGTATCTCGATACCCATCTCGATACCGAGATTTCACTGGATATATGTTTTGAGACCCCTGAATCCAAAATTAGCATTTTTAGAAAAATGACTGTGTGTGTGTCTGTCTGTGGACAGCATAGCTCAAAAATGAAAAGTCTGTTAAAAACTAAACTTAGTATTTAAGTTTGGTATCTTCCAAGGATGCGACACGAAGATTTTAAAGAAAATCCCCCCACTCCAAACTATCCTTTTATGGAAAATATTTAGAAAATTTTGACTTTCTTAAAAATGACTCCAGCGATTTTTATTAAATTATCTTATATTTAAGATATTTACTTGCCAAATAAACAGTATATCTTGAGTTTTCTGGGAATAGCTTCTGAAGACTACTTTATTCTGGATGAATTTTACGGAATTTGGCATAACTGCTAAACCGTAAAAGATGGACGAAAGCTTACTACACAAAAATGTAGAGCACATTAAAAGACAGAATTTATATCAGATACTTTTTTTCGTGGAGTTGGTCCTTTTTGAGATATGCCTTGTTTTTGGTTTCAGCTTTGAAAAACGTATACTTTTCTCATACAGGAATTGGCCAACTCCTGTCCACACTAACAAAGGAACTTGAGTCACATTGCAACCAGCTATTGACTATCACTTTAACCTATGGTACTCCCTTATTTCGCTTCTACTTACAAGGAAGCGAGTAAGAAGACTATTTCTCCTAATTTTTTCTCTAATAACATGAAATAAATAGAAGCAGAAGCTTTTTAATAGCACCTTTTTGCAGGAGAAAGTCATATGAATGGAAAACATCAGATTTTTTTTATTAGTTATGTATGACCAATATTAAAATTTCAACCAGACAATTCATTAAACAAATTCTGCGCTGCTTTGGGTAAACTTTTCAGAGTTCTAGCTGTATATTATTTTTTGGTAGAAGATAGATCTTGAATATGAGAAAACGAAAAGATTGAACCTGAGAAAATGGATTTAAAGTTTTACATAGAGAGAGAGTTACTTTATCAATGCAACGCTTTAAAATTGCGAGCAAAACATGTATTATATCCGCCACAGGATAATAAAACATTACCATTATGTACTATAAATAATGCAGCTTTTTTGTACCCAAATACAAAAATCAACATTTATACCAAAATCGATAAAACATCACTTCTGTGCCCCTTTTTAACGTTTTAAAATTCTCTTATCGGTTCTCTTAAGTGAGAAGGTAAGAACGAAGAAACAAAAGTATTCAACTTTCTCTCTTTATCTCTCTCTCTCTCTCTCTCTCATCGCCCTCCTGGTGTAATGGTTGCGTAAAGATCGGGCGTAAAAATTATTAGCATGGCTTTCTTCGGAAGGCAAGTAACACCTTGGGTCCCGCGTCGTAGATTTACGGCACATAAAAGAACCTCAAGCTAGATAGAGAGGCCTCTGAGCAAAATTAAGTGGTCTTTCACGCCCAGTATAGAATGGAACGCTGAGAACCACAGTAGTTAAAGAGCGTCCATAAATAAAACGCTATTTCATTTTCCCTCTTTCTCTCTCTGAAGCTTTATGGAGCAAACATTGCCTAACCTTTTCCCTCTTTATTCCAAAGACAGATATGTTATTTAATGAGAATCTATTGCAGACAATCATGTAAAATCCTCTTCCATAAGATTACTTTTCTTTAAATTAACGCCCACGACAGAAAAGTGGGATGGGAACGAAGAAAGGAAGTAAGAAATGAGAGTCCAAGGCATGGAAAATACTTTCTTCTCTGTCGAAAGAACAAAGAAAGTAGATTTTTTAGCTTGCTAAAAACCCTAAGTAATATAAAAAGGCTATTAGAATTCTGGGTCCGAAGATCTAGCTAGCTTGCCATCAATTAGAAAGATTAAACTTGCGTCGTAATTCACGCACCCTTGCTGCTTGCTATAATTCACAGAAATGGCTCAACACCCCATTGTGGATATTTGGGAACAAGATGAGAAATGAATGAAAGCAACGAGTAACAGAGAAAGAAACGTAAAATATAGAAATTAAATGTTTACTTTCTCCACACGTACTATCTACATAGTGCATAAGGATGTATTGCATTCCACCCAAAAATTCGATACCTTGATTTCGCTGGAATAGACCTTTTAGGTCCTCTGTATCCAAAAAAATCTGATGTGTTGCATGACTTTCTATATTATCTCTGCACCAAATTATTATTAAAAAGCCTATGCTTCTACTTACTTCATGCTAATCGAGAAACAATAAGTAGAAATAGTCTTATTACTTGCTTCCTTGTAAATAGAAGCGAAATAAGGGAGTACCATAGGTTAAAGAGATAGTCAAAAGCTGGTTGCTAGGTGACTGATGTTCTTTTGTTTGTGTGGACATGGATTGTTAAATTCCTGTATGTGAAAAGTATGTTTTTGAAAGCTGAAACCAAAAACACGGTATATCTAGAAAACAATCAATTCCACGAAAAAACTGTATATAACATAAGTTGTGTGTTTTAAAGTGCTCTGCACTTGTTGTGTGGTAAGTTTTCGCCCGTCTCTTACGGTTTTACAGTTATGCAAAATCCGTAAAATTCACCCAGAATAAAGTAGTCTTCAAAATATTCATTTTATTTTTCATGTAAATATCTTTAATATACGAAATTTTAATCAAAATCGTTAGAGCCATTTTTGAGAAAGTCAAAATTTTGAAAAAAGTTCCATGTAAATGGTAGTTTGGGGTGAGGGGACTTTTCTCAAAATCTTCGTATCGCATGTGTCAAAAATGGCTTACTTACTTGCTTCCTTGTAAGTAGAAGGAAAATAAGGGTAATCACTAGACTAGTCAAATCGTTTAAAAACTGGTTGCCATGTAGTTGAAAACCCTTTCTATGCAGAACCAGGAGTTTACAACTCTCCGCGCGAGAAAATTTTAAGTATTTTGAACCTGAAACAATTAATAAGAAATATCTTAGAAATGGTCAGTTCCACGAAAAAATGTATATGCCATAAAGTGTGTTTTTTAACGAGATCTACATTTTTGTGTGGTAAGTATTTGTCTATCTCTTACGGTTTACAGTTACGCAAAATTCCGCCAGAATAAAGTGCTCTATGGAGGCTATTCCCAGAAAATTCACGACATATGTTTGGTTTCCATATAAATATTTTTAATTATATTTTAATAAAAATCGTTAAAGCCATATTAAGAAAAACAACCCTTTGGAATTCTTTTTTCATGTAAAAGGTAGTTTGGTTTGGGGGATTTTCCTCATATTCTTTGTGTTTCATTCATGGAAGATTCTATACTTAAATACGTTTTTTTTTTTTTTTTTTTGATACAGGGGACCCTAAAGTTTTCCTATAAATTTCGGTAGAGAATTTTTGGGTCGAGTGGAATACCTTCTCTATCTATGTACAAAAACTAAACATATTATTGTTGCATTTACATGCCTTTCTTACCCTCGTGGCAAAACAAACTATTTTTCTTACCAATGTTTTTTTTTATATCTACTTCAGCTTAATCGAAATAAACCCTTGCAGAAATATCTACATTATCTACATATTTCGTTATGAACAGCAACAATCAACTGTTTAAGAACTGAACGCTATATGTTGGCCCGGCAATGCCAGACTCTTTCCAAAATCACAAAAAGCAAACAACAATCGACAAGACTTAAAAGCAGGCGAAGTATTGGACAAATCGAACCTTTAGTCATAGACGTTAGTTGTTTTCTTTTTTTTTATTCTATCGCTTAACGTTTATCATTGTGTACGTTTTTATAGAATTCCTAAGAAATGAAATTCAAAATGTGTGAAACATTTTCCATGTAAAAGGCAATTTGGAATGGGGGCAGCTTTTTATAAATCTTCATATTGTCTTCTTGGAAGACGGAGATCTTAAATGACAAATTTGATATTTCTCTGACGTTTCAAACATACATATTTTGGAAATTAATGTACAACCGTGTCAAAGTTGACATGCTCATACCAATAGAATTGCTGGTATAACAATTCTTTTTACTAAGAATTGTAAAAAAATATTTATCTTTGAAAGCCTTCAAAATCATATATTATGGGTGAATAAAAAGCCTAATGAATTATGTTATTTTATTCTGAGGCAACCATGTTTCTGCCAATAAAGGTTTTTAGCCATTAGGCTTATGAGTGGTGTATTCCCTAGGACACATTTCAAACCTTTATTTATTAAATTGAGTATATTGACTACGTCATCTTGTTTGTTCTGAATTGTTTACTGTTGGTTAACATGAATATAAATTCATATACATAGTGTTCCTCTGTTCATAACCATTCAACAAGAAATACTGCAAACATCTCACTGCAAATGTAAGTATAGCAAAATTAAAACTCATTTGAAACCGTATTTTTAAGCCTATTTAATAGCCTTCCCAAAAAAGTAAAAACCTTGTTGTTATCATTATTCAAAAGAAAAGTTAAGACTGTTCTGCCCTACAATCCATTGTACAGTGTTTCAGAGTTTTATAGTTGTAACAGTAGTATGTTTTTACTTTCTCTTCACGTACTATGTATATAGTGTATAGAGAACGTATTGTAATGCACCCAAAAATGCGATACCGAGATTTCACCGGAAATACATGTTTTGAGTCCCTCTAAATAAAAAAAAGAAACCTTTTTGGAAAAAGAGCGTGTAATCGTGTGTGTATGTGTGTGCGTACGTGCGTTTGTGGACAGCATAGCCCCAAAACGAAAAGAACTTGTTTCCTTGTAAGTAGAAGCGAAATAAGGCAGTACCTTAGGTTAAAGTAATAGTCAAAAGCTGGTTGCTATGTGACTGAATTTCCTTTGTTTATATGGACAGGAGTTGACAAATTCCTATATGAGAAAAGTAAGTTTTTCATAGCTGAAACCAAAAACAATAAATATTTCAAAAACGATCAACTCCACGAAAGAAAATGTATATAACATAAATTGTGTGTTTTAACCTGCTCTACATTTCTTGTGTAGTAAGTTTTTATCTAAGTTTTACAGTTTAGCAGTTGTGCAAAATTCCGCAAAATTCGTCAAGAATAAAGTAATCTTCAGAGGCTATTCCCAGAAAGTTCAAGATATGAATTTTATTTGTCAGGTAAATATCTTTAATATACAACATTTTAATCAAAATGGTTAGTCATTTTTGAGAAAATCAAAATTTTCAAAAAAAGTTCCATGTAAAGGGTAATTGGGGATGGGGGAATTTTTCTCAAAATCTTCGTGTCGCACCCCTGAAAGCAAGATTTAGGAGTACGGAGGAATGGCGGGAAAAATATTTGCCGCGATTTTTTACCACTGCGAATGTAGGGCTAGAAGCATGTTGGACGCTACTGGCAGGCACGGAAAACAGGGGCGGGCTAGGTAAATTTATGCTTAAGGCAAGACAGCTCAGATCTGAGGAGGCTGCCAATAGAGAAGGGGAGGGGGAATAAGATCAACTAAACAAAAGTGACTACAATGTTCTACATACATGTATATATAATGTCATACTTAGGTCACTGTTGTGCTATGGTTTCATATATAGTGTATATAGTATGTGTATATATGTCTTTTAAGTGTAATTATCTATTATAAGAGGGTGCATTTATGAAGGTGTACTCTATGCTGTAAATTTAAATTGCTATATTTGAATATCTTTGTATTTTTATTTTTGGTTCACTCTTAATTCTTTATTGTTGTTTAATATTGCTTTTGACTGTGTATTTCCTTTGTCTTTTTATTTTCGTGTTTACTCTTTTAATTCTTTGTTGTTGTTGTTTTAATATTGCTTGTAATGTGCATTACAAAAGCACGTACGGTCTGTGGACCCGTGGGACTGTTTTGAAATTCTATGCATGATATTGCTATGTCAATAAATACATTTATTCATTCATTCATTCATTACTAAACTTAAATACCAAGTTTGGTATTTTACCGGCTTATCGTTTTTGCGTTATCGTATTCACAGACACACGGACACACATGGACCTTTTTCTGAAAATATATTTTTTGGATACAGAGGACCCTAAACATATACTTCCGGTGAAATCTCGGTATGGAATTTTTTGGTGGAGTGCAATATATTCTCTATACACTATGTACATAGTACGTATAGAGAAAGTAATGAATGGATTTATTCAGTGACCCATGTAGCTGGTTTGAGAGGCGATTGCAAAGACTTATGGGTCATACGAAAAACCACAAACACTTGTGTGGTGCCTTGCGTCAGTCTTCTGTTAGCTGGAGTTTTTGCGTGTATCTTTTATTCATGTCGAACTGTACTTGAAGCATTCACGCTCCAGGTGGATTTTTCTTAATACCCCCTTGACATTTCATTTGCCGCATCAGAGAAACCAGCTCCGGAAATGTGGGTTAGTTCAATAAATCAGCAGGAGAGTGGTAGTTTTACTTTGAATTAATAAAGTGAGGCCAGGCTCGCCGCACCCCCGGGCAAACAGAGTGGGACCAAAAGATAAAGGTAACTGATGATGAAGAATTGACGAAGAGGAAGAACGGGACACTAAAGATGTTTAAGTATGAATAAGATACCGCTCAAAGAAAGAATAAAACGAAATACCTGCAGCTCCTGAAATACTCAGAGGGCTTCTTGAAAAGGTAAAACGCATTAAGGCGAAAAAGAAGGAACGGGCCACCACAGTTGCAAAAGCTTTTGTTGCGAAGTAAACTTTGTGGCCTGTCGTATTGAAAGCATACAGCATTATTATTAAGAAACAATTATTATTTTCTCTACACCTACTATGTACATAGTGCATAGGGAAGGTATTTTAATGCACCCAAAAATTCGATACCAAGATTTCACCGGAAATACATGTTTTGGGATCTCTTGAATCCAAAAAAAGAACAAAAAAAAAGCATTTTTGAAAAAATGTCCGTGTGTGTCTGTCTGTTAAAAACCAAAATTGGTATTTAGGTTTGGTATCTTCCAAGGATGCGACACGAACATTTTCAAGAAAATCCCCCACCCCCAACTGTCCTTTACATGGAACTTTTTTAAAAAAAATGGCTCTATCGTTTTTTATTTAATTATCATATATCAAAGATATTTACAAGGCAAATAAAATGTATATACATTTCATTTGTCACAAAAATATCTTATACATACGGTATTTTAATCAATATCGTTAAGAGCCAACTCTGAGAAAATCAAAATTTTCGCAAAATGATCAACGTAAAGAGTAATTTGTGGTGAGGGGATTTTCGTGAAAAACTTCGTGTCACATGGTTGAAAGACACTCAACTTGTATACCAATTTTGGTATTTAAGCGACTTTTCGTCTTTGAGCTATGCTGACCACAGACACACATGCGGACCTTTTTCTAAAAATGCTCTTTTGGATTCAGGATGTCCCAAAGCATTTATTTCCGGGGAAATCTCAGTATCGAATTTTGGGCACAATACAATACCTTCCGTATACACTATGTACATAGTATGAGTATGTAAAAAAGAATTTTTGGAAAAATGTCCGTGTGTGTCTGAGTATGACCTTGGGCAGCATAGCAAAAAGAGATAAGTTTAGTATCTTCCAAGGAAGATTTTCAATAAAATTCCCCCACCCCAAGTTATCCTTTATATGATTTTTTTTGAAATTTTAAATTTCTCAAAAATGACTAAGGATTTTGATTAAAATATCCTATATTAAAGACATTTACACGATAAATAAACGGTATATCTTAAATAGTCTCTGAAGATAGCTTCATTCTGAATGAATTTTGCATAGCTGATAAACCTTAAGAGATAGACGTAAAACTTACTACAGGGAAAAACTGTAGATCTCGTTAAAACATAGAATTTATGTTATGTAGCAACACTTTTTTTTTTTTTTTTGCTCGGGTGACTGTTTTCTAGATATCCCTTGCTATTGGTTTTAGTTTTAAAATACTTTAAAACTTTTCTTATACAGGTACTTGTAAAACTCTTAGTAAAAGAACAAAAAAATGATATGTTGCATTCACATGATTTTCTATACATCTCTTATTTCTCTGTCCACTTTATGCTACTCTTTATAGGTAGAAGTGAAATAAAGGAATACACTAGGCTAAACCGACAGTAAAATGATTTTAAAATGTGGTTGCTATGGGTTTGACAAACTCCCTTACGAGAACAGTTAAGTATGTTAAAACTGAAGCCAATAACAAGGAATAACTCGGAAATGGCCAACTCCACGAAAAACTGTATATAATATAAATTGTGTACTTTAATGAGATCTATATTTTTGTACAGTAATTTTTGTCTATCCCTTACGGTTTACCAGTAATGAACAATTTAGACAAATTCATCCAGAATAAAGGAGTCTTTAGACGCTATTGCCAGATAATTCAGGATTTGCATTTTTTTATCATGTGAATGCCTTAGATATAAAAATATTTTAACCAAAATCTTTATAGCCATTTTTTCCATGTAAACGGCTTTTCGGGGTGGGAGGATTTCTTAAAAATCTTCGTGTGGCATCCTTGGAACATCTGAACTTAAATATCAAGTTTGATATTTATGTTTTTTAGATATGTTGCCCACAGACACACATAGATATTTTTCTAAAAATGCATTTATTTTTGGTATTTGGGGTGTCCTAAAATATGTGTTCCCGGTGAAATTTCTGCATCCAACTTTTGGATGTAAAATCTCGGGCTTTCTCCGGATCCTACGGTTTCTCCTGCGACTCATTCCACCGATTGCCCCATCATCACGTTTCTCTATACACTGTGTACTAGTACCTGCGTTTAGAGAAAGTAAAATATATACATATATATTGTGTGTAATATACAGGTGTTAATAAACTACACCGAAATAATTTGCGAGATTGTGCACGTGACTGATATAAGTAATTTGAGATGGGCGATGCATGGTCCCCGGATAAACATAACGCAACTACATAGCGTTAAACGTGTGGGTATCAGGTGCTGATAAGTCGGTGTTAAAGCAAAACAGGTTGAAAAAATGGCTTAGAATGTCTTTAAAATGCTGCCCGAGTATAGAAATATCGATTTTAGCAGCTCGTTCTCAAGATTTAATGTCGCAAAAATCTGTAAAATATCGAATTAATCACTTGACAGTACGACACTGAGCATTTAATAACTACGTTTTTGAGGTAGCCTACTCTAGAGGCGTTTTTTCAACTGCTCTGGTGTCTTGATGCATAACGCGGGAAGCTGCTATCCAATGGTTATGAATTCAATTCCTGACATAGAGTAAATGTTTTTATTATTATTTTTTCATTCCAGACGAAGTGCTGCGATACGTGGCGTACTGGCAATTCAGAAATTTATACCGTTACTTCGAAATTCCAACAAAGAGGTCATAAGTCTCATATCTCGAATTACTTATTTAAGTAATTTGATATAGGAGGCTTTTATATATATATATATATATATATGTGTGTGTGTGTGGGTAACTTATATGAAGTCGGGGGACGGGGAGCCTCACAATGCCACGCCGCACCGAACTCCATTGGCGATACTTCCAAACCTGAAAGAAACCATCGGGATGAAGGATGAATGGAATGATAATGTAAAGACAAAAAATATCGGGGAATGAAAGAAACTTACCCAGCAGTCCCCTGGTGACTTAGAGAAAAACCTGACCACGGGAATCGAAACCCCGACCTCCCGAATACGGGCTACAGACGCTACCGTCTGCTATTCGCTTAGGAAGTAAGGAACAAATAATCAATACTGCGGCAGAGGGGAAAGGAAATCAGCCGAAGAAAAATATTTATAAGGCAAGTAAAAGAGAAAGACTGAATCTAATTTACAAAATGCCGGTCGGCGCGATGTGTCAGATTAAACACAAAAGAGGCACTGAGTTGACGCAGAAGGTTCCCATGCGGGCCCGGGGCGGGGGGGGTGGTTTCTACTCAATAATTCACGTCCAGTCAGTGTTCCATTAGACTGCCGCCCTATCAAACATTTAGGGCTTAGCCCTCGTCCTCACCAGCTCATTGTCAATGTCAGTCTGAGCTTCGAAACCCCTAGAACGGTTTCACAACTCCCTGTTAGGCGGGTAGCATAAGTGATACTCCTGTAGGCATTAGTGCTCACAAAAACTTCATCTAACATCTTAAGGTAATGCCCCTGTGAAATCTGTAACATCCACAGTATACAGTATAACTTATTGCATTATTTACTAGCTATTATTCAGAATATATTATTCATAGGGATAGAGAAGTATAGAGAAGTATTGTATTCCACCCAAAAATTCGATGTCGAGATTTCACCGGAAATACATGTTTTAGGACCCCCTGAATCCAAAAAAAGAATCATTTCCAGAAAAAGGTCAGTGTGTGTGGGTGTCCCTGTGCCTGTGAACACGATAACTAAAAACGAAAAGTAGTTAAAATACCAAACTTGGTATTTAAGTTTAGTAGCTTCCTGGGATGCGACACGAAGCTTTTGAGAAAAATCCCGCCACCCCAAATTACCCCTACATGGAACCTTTTTCGAAAATTTTGATTTCCTTAAAAATGGCTCTAACGATTTTGATTAAAATGCCGAATATTAAAGATATTTATCTGACAAATAAAATGTATATCTTGAATTTTGTGGGAATAGCTTCTAAAGACCTGTTTATTCTGGATGAATTTCAATTAATTTGGCATAACTAGTAAAGCGTAAGAGATGGACAAAAACTTATTTTAAAAAAACTGTAGGCCTTGTTAAAATGCACAACTTACGTCATATACATTTGTTTCGTGGAGCTCATTGTTTACGAGGTATTCATTGTTATTAGTTTCAGTTGTGAAGTACTTATACTTTTCTCAGACGGGAGTGTCCGTTTTTCTTTTGTTCAACTCCTGGCCAAGAAAAGAAGCGATTTGTAATGACAATCGTATAACGATAGCTTTTAAAACATTTGACCATCGATTTAGCCTAGTGTATTCCCTTATTTTCTTCCTACTTATAAGAAACTAAGTAATAAGAACATTGTGCTGAATACCTCGATTAACAAGGTGCAGAAAGAAGAATAATCTTATATAAGAAGTTTGTAGAACGGCTAGAGAAAGCTATGTGAGTGTAACACATCAGATTTTATTTTTCAATTTGTCAAAATGATAGCTTAAATAGTAATTGTTTGCGTCTAAATTGATTGTTCTAATAAAAATGTGCCACGTGAAGTATTTTTAAAAATAATCACATACAAGCATCAACTTTTACGGAAAATTACTTTATAAATAGAACTGTCATATTACATTTTTAATATTAGACATTTGTTAATTTATTTATAAAAATTGGAGCATTATTTTGAACAAGCAATATGATAATTTTCTTCAACGTGCTTTTGAGAGACAGTATAAAAATTTTAAGCATATTAGTAAAAAATCTGATGTGTTCCATTCAAATAAATTTCTCTACACCTCTGCAAAAATTTTAAAAAGCTTATGCTTATAGTTACTTAATGCTAATCGAGAAAAAATTAGCAGAAATGGTCTTATTACTTGCTTCCTTGTAAGTAGAAACAAATTAGGGGAGTACCATATGTTAAAGTGATAGTCAAAAGCTGGTTGCTATGTGACTGAAGATCCTTTATTTGTATGGACAGGAGTTGACATATTCCTGTGTGAGAAAAGTATAAGTTTTTCAAATATCTCAAAAACGACCAACTCCACGAAAAAAAATGTATATTACATAAATTGTATGTTTTAACGTGCTCTACTTTTTTATGCAGTAAGGTTTTGACCATCTCTTACGATTTAGCAGTAAATTTCATTCATTCCTAAAAATTCATCCAGAATAAAGTAGTCTTCAGAGACTATTCCCAGAAAATTCTACATATACATTTTATTTATCAGGTAAATCTTTAATATACGATATTTTAATCAAAATCGTTAGAGCCATTTTACAGAAAATCGAATTTTTCGAAAAAAATTCCATGTAAAGGGAAGTTGGGGGTGGGGGATTTTCTTGAAAATCTTCAGTTACATAGCAATCAGCTTTTGACTATCACTTTAACCTATGATGCTCCCTTATTTAGCTTCTACTTACAAGGAAATAGGTAGTAAGGCTATTCCTGCTAATTATTTCTTGATTAGATTAAAGTAAATAGAATCATCAGCTTTCTAACAATAATTTGTTGCAGAGATGTAGAGAAAGTCGTGAATAGAGCACTTGAGGCTTTAAGAAAAAGGTCCGTGTGTTTGTGCGTGTGTCTGTCTGTGTATGTGATGGTATCTATTGCCAGTATAGCTCAAAAAAGGAAAGACCGTTAAATACTAAACTTGGTACTTAAGTTCATATCTTCCAAGGATGCCACAAGAAGATTTTCAATAAAATCTACCAACCCCTAACTACCCTTTACAAGGGAAAAAATCTGATGTGTTACACTCACATGACCTTCTCTAGCTGCTCTACGAACTTTTTGAATAAGATTATTCTTCTTTGCACACAATGCTAATCAAGATAAATGTTAGTAGAATGTTATTACTTAGTTCCTTATAAGTGGACGGGAATAAGGGAATGCACTATGCTAAAGTGATTGTCAAATGTTTTAAAAGCTATCGCCATGCGATTGTCTTTGCAAATCACTTCTTTGCTTGGCCAGGAGTAGAAGAAAAGGAAAACAGACACTTCCTGTGTGAGAATAGTTTAAGTACTTCACAATTGAAACCAATAAAAAGGAACATCTCGAAAACGGTTACCTCCACAACAAAAACTTAAAGGACAAAAATCGTGCGTTTTGTCATGAGATACACTTTTTGTAAAGTACGTTTTTGTTCTATGTATTACGGTTTAGCAGTTAAGCAAAATACATCAAAATTCATCCAGAATAAAGAGGTCTTCAGAGGCTATTCCCAAAAAATTCGAGATATACATTTTATTTCGGATATAAATAGCTTTAATATACGGGATTTTAATCAAAATCATTAGAGCTATTTTTAAGAAAATCAAAATTTTCGAAATGTTTTCCATGTAAATGGTAGTTTGTGGTAGGGGGATTTTTTTTAAATCTTCGTGTCGCATCCTTGGAAAATATTAAACCTGAATACTAACTTTGGTATGTAACAGTATTTTTGTTTTGGGGCTATGCTGTCCACAGACACACACAGACAGACAGACAGACACACACACACGGACCTTATTTTAATATGCTTTTTTCGGACTCAGCGGACCCCAAAACATATATTTCCGGTGAAATCTCGGTATCGAATTTTTGGGTGAATTATAATACCTTCTCTATCCCAATGTACATTGTACATATGAGGCTAGAGAAATTAAAAATTAGAACATTTTGATTTTCTCAAAAATGTCTGTAATAATTTTTATTAAAATATCGTATATTAATTATATGTATATGGAAAATAAAGTGTATATCTTTAATTTTCTAGGAATACCGTCTAAAACCTCTTTATTCTGAATGAATTTTGCTGAGTTTTGCGTAACTGGTTAACCGAAAGAGATAGACAAATCCCTACTACAGAAAAAATGTGGATGCCGTTAAAGCACTTAATTTATGACATATATGTTTTTTTCGTGGA
Source organism: Hymenopus coronatus (assembly GCA_030762935.1). NCBI lineage: Eukaryota > Metazoa > Arthropoda > Insecta > Mantodea > Hymenopodidae > Hymenopus > Hymenopus coronatus. The sequence goes on along the minus strand of CM060899.1, from coordinate 27,147,478 downwards.
ATTGACCATTTCTGAGATATTCCTTATTATTTGTTTCAGATTTAAAATACTTAAAACACAGTAGGTAGTAAAGTCCTGGCCCTGCATAGAAACGGATTTCAACCACATGGCAGCCAGGTTTAAAAAGATTTGACTATCGTTTTAGTGCAGTGAATTCCCTTTTTACAATGAAGCAAGTAATTAAGACAATTTCTGCTAATTTTTATCTCGATTATCATAAAGCAGATAGAAGAATATGTTTTTTTAACAATAATTTGTTACAGTGATGTACAGAAGGTCATCTGAATGGAACACATCAGATTTTTTATTTTTTCAAATGACCTCATAAGAGTCGTTAAAACATTACACAGAGAGGAAACAAACTAACATTTTAGGGGAATGGGCCATTAGACTTTCAAGTTGGTTCGTGTGGATTTAATGTGCTTAATTTTGTACTTTTACCATAGAGACTTCTCTCTTCTCAGGTTTGTGGTATACGAGACGCGTTCTGTACTTTGGTTTCAACTAACATAAATAAATGCGGCTATTATAATGATTATTATTATTATTATTATTTTGAATTTATTGTGAATCATTGCAGATACATAAACGCACACAGAATAAAGTTATAACACTTATTTATCTCAGGAATATAATGCTCGCCTGGGTAGTGTGGTGGTATCGTGTCACAATCAAGAGGTCGTGAGTTTGAATCTCGCTTAGGGTGAGTTGCCCGGATAAGATTTTTGGGGGGTTTCCCTTATCCTGAGAGGACGGATGTCGAGTAACTTTAGGCTCCATGGACCCCGAGATCATTTGAGCATCATTTCACCATTTTCATACAAAATGTTTACTTCTTCTTGTTTCGTTGTTAAGCTAAATCGATATGCCTTTTTCTTTACAGAAATATTTGTGTTGCCGTGCGTTCATTCCAAGGCCATGTAACGTATGTAATACTACATCCACAATGAGATGCAAGCACAGACGCAAGGAGACACCATTCACAATGCAATCGTAAGTGCAACGCAAGAAGTTGGCGCGGGTTTCTAGATCCGCAAGTTACATGTGAGCATCTTCCATGCGCTCCGCAAGTTACAAACTGTATAACATAACCAACAATACCACATAAGAAACCTCACTCGATCTTTTACAAATAAATATGTTATACAATTACATACTAACAACTGACGCTCGTGGCAGTGACGTCACAATAATTGCTCATGCAAAATTATCACTTTCTGAAGTCTCAGTGCTTGTACTATTTTCAATAAAGATACACATTTAATGAACTAAGAATTATCTCTCTGCATCTTCGATTTATGAGAACCAAGAAATCTAAACACAGATGATAGTTAGATCTATTAAATCAAAGAAGGATTCGCAAGAAGAATGTCATAACCTCATGACGGAAATTAGAGATGGCGCAGCACTACACGGCCAAATAGAAGAGCATGCATGTACAGCAGGCCCTGTAAAATGTTGCAGTGCGATCGTTTGTATTTGAATACATAGGCAATGCATAGAGAAAAGAAGCAGAATTTCCCCTCTTTGCATGCAACGCAAGGATATAGTTTGGAGTTTACAAGCGCTTGCGTTGCATTTCGTAGCGTCTTGCGTGTGTCTATGTGAATGCTTACATTAAATAATACGAGCCCAAACTTTGAACACAACGTGTTCCAAATATATTAATAACACAAGTAATACAATTCAGCAACAACAATGCACACACACATTAGCAGTTAAGTGTGTGTTTTACGCTATTTAGCCAAATGAATTTCAAGTTATTATTAAAATTACAAAATAAAAACCTTTTATCTTATGGTTTGTGGCCTTAAGCCTTAGTTGCCTGCATTAGTATACTATATATGCCGTTTTTTCTTTAATTCAAGTTTAAAACTGGAGTTGGGAACAAACCCATCAAATTAGTATACAAAATCACAGAGAAAATAGAAATGAAAATAAATGTAGATCCATTATTAATCTTTTTCTTCCCAACTAAAAGTTTATATTCTTCTAAACCAGTTTTCATAATGCTGCCACAGGCACTACCGAAAAGGTAGCTCAAATGCCCACGAGTATTAGGGATAGGCATTGGATTGGCCATCCACTCAAAGCCGAATGTTGCAAGTTCAAATCCCAGTAATTGTGGTAAAGAACGGGGAGAGCCCAAGTAAAATAATCGGTGTGATGTTTGGAAGCTAATGGGGTTACATTTGGCTGTAGCTATGTTGGTTTTCTCTTTTATTTATTTAAATAAAATCTCCGCAATTTCAGGGCAAAAATTGTATATATTTTACAATATAAAACAGTCTTGATTACTTGTTTATGGTTGAAGATTAGAAATCCTAGAGTACAACCCTCTATGTGTATAATTACGCTTAAAACAAGCCGAACTTATAGATACCGACAGGTATGTTTTAGGGAAACACAATTAAAGATTACGTTTGAATTTGTAGAATTCTCTGTAGGTACGTTCAATTTAAATTATTTACCTGATTTCCACTGAACTTTACATGTGTTCCGATACGGGGACGAAATACATTCCTGGCTGGGAATGTGGTCCACAGCAGTTAACAGTTACATTACGCTAGAATGTCAATCTGCCTTCCCATGCGAGTGAGACTTAGCAACAGAGCTACGTCACGTCAGCATTGCGCCAAATTCCCTTTGGGGAAAGCTAGGATTGCTTCAGCTTACATCAGGTAAATCACAAGGTCCGAATTCAATTATCACTTCTACCGCTGTCTCATTAGTGAGACCACCAGGGGACAGCTATAAGATATTCAGCTCAACAACCAAGTGCTACAAGTAATTTTCTAAAGAATTACAGCTACAGATTTGATTTTTACTTTCTCTAGCATGTACATTTATTTATTTATCCTGATTGGAATTAAGACCATAAGTCATTTTCTTCCACTCTACCAAACAATACATTAAATTCAACACAGCCTTCATACAATGAATAAAGAACCAAAAAAACTGATGTGTTCCATTCACAAGACTTTCTCTACATCTCTGCAACAAATTATAGTTAAAAAGCTTATTCTTCTACTTACTTCTTGCTAATTTAGAAAAATTAGCAGAAATTGTCTTATTACTTGTTTCCTTGCAAATAGAAGGCCAATAAGGGAGTACCATAGGTTAAAGTGACAAGTCAAAAGTTGGTTGCTATGTGACTGAAGTTCCTTTGTTTGTTTGGACAGGAGTTGACAAATTCCATATGAGAAAAGTATAAGTTTTTCAAAGCTGAAACCAAAAGCAAGGAACATCTAAAAAACAATCAACTCCACGAAAAAAATGTATGTGACATAAATAGTATGTTTTAATGTGCTCTACATTTTTTGTGGATAATTTTTGTCCATCTCTTACGGTTTGCCAAATATACAAAATTCCGTAAAAGCCGTCCAAAATAAAGTAGTCTTCAGAGGCTATTCCCAGAAAATTCATGATATGCATTTTATTTGTCAGGTAAATATATTTAATATACGATATGTTAATCAAAATCCCTTGAGCTATTTTAGAGAAAAACGACATGTTTACGATTTTTTTCCATGTAAAGGTTAGTTTGGGGTGAAAATCTTCATGCCGCATCCTTGAAAGACACCAAACTTAAATAGCAAGTTTGGTATTTAACGGTCTTTTCGTTTTTGAGCTATGCTGTCCCCAGACACACACACTCACAGACACACGCGCACAAACACACACCGTGCCTTTTTCCAAAAATGCTTTTTCTTTTATTCAGGGGCACCTAAACCATAGATTTCCTGTGAAATCCTACTTTTTGGAAGACTTGAAACAGAGAAACGCTGGGAAAAGTATATTGAACTTTAAGCAGATTATGTTGAAAAATAAAAAAGATTCTAATAAAAATAATTTATTTTTCTATCTTTTTTAAGGACTTTTGAGTGTCCTCTCGTACTGTAGGAAATCTGAAGCACTCAAACATTTCTCTACACCCAACTTTACGATTGCGATAAATACTCGACGGCTACTCGGACAGAAATAAAGGATGCGAGATAAAGTAGGCATCTTTGGGAGGGTATTACATACATAATGGAGGCAGTATCTGCACAGATCTTTCACATGACCGAAGCAGAGACAACACAAAGCTGTGCAGGTTTCTGAGAAACAACGTCTCTCTTTTACTGAGAGCCTGGCTGCGGACTCTCTCATCTAATATTGAAGTGGGGTCACACTGCAACTTGATCCTATCACACATTCACTCACGCACACATATGAAAGCACTTAACTGTATATTGGCGACCCTACGAGCTACAGGAAGTTTCCAAAATAAAGACCACCGCTGTTGCTTACACACAACGTTCTGTAAACACCATGGATATATTCTATAGGCTAGCTGAAGAGCCTCGTAAATTTGTTAAGAAAAACATTAATTAAATGTATAATTAACAAAGATTTTTTTTAAGACAATTCCTTAGTCTCGTCGGAACTCCAGCTCTGTATACTAATTTTCCAATTTTCTAACCTTTTTACCATGTTTGCTGTTTGATTAGCGTTTTTTGTTGTATTATTCCGATACACAAACATATAAATATCCATGCCCAAGGCGGGACTCGAACCCACGATCCCCTGCGCCACGAAGCACCAAAGCGAGACACTTAAGTGGGGACCGGCGCCTCTTCAGCTACCTCGGTGCAAGCGCTGCGGGTCCCTCTCCTGACGTTATTAGAAGTAGTCGGGCCGAACATCTGAGTCCCTCCCGTAAAAGAGCTGTTCGGATTGGGTTAGACTCGAAGGGCAGTGGCCCGATACCAATGGGAGACTGGGTACATCTGGGCGGGGTTGTGAAACACTTCAATATCCTCCGACACTAATCTGGAAAGTTAGTAGATCTAAGCTGAGAAAAGATCGCCCCCACCGAAGTCTTCGGTAGTCTTCCCCTAGGGGTTAGCGCGTAAGTGGCGAATCCACTTCTATCCTTGTATGCACCAGGGGCGCTGTTTATAAAACACGTACCGGGCCTAATGGGTCGTGCTTCGGGGGGGGGGTCCCTCAGGACCTTTCGGCCCGACATACTACCGCCGCTGCGAAGTCTCAGTGGCCTTCCTGTGTGAGGACCTCCCGCATCAATAGCGACCGGGGACCCACACCACCAGTACGTTTGGAGCTAATGGACCGGGCAGATCTGGAAGCTACTTTGGCGTCAGGGTTGCCCTTGTTAGGGCGACGCCTGGTCGTCGAGGTTAGCCGACAGGAACGCCACCCTGCCGACGCTACTGTGCGTACGGACACAGCCAGGAGGCCTGCTCACTATTTTGGCGCCGCTACCACCATCGCTGGGTACAGGACACGCAGACAACGCTGGTTCTCTGTTTCCTGCCCCCTCTACCCGAATAGGCACTCAGCACATCGAAACCAACGCAGAAGTCGCTTTCACAGGTGACACAGACTGACAACACACCGCAGCAACCCGAGCAGCCACCGCAGGACACGTCAGAGTTCCACCCGGAGCTCAACGTAATCTACATCATCCTCCAGGAAACAGCTGACGCCAACACCAGGATAATGCAGGCGATTTAGGACCTTCATGCTGAGGGACTGAACCTGCCGACATGGCAACCGGTAACAACGCAGAGATTTCCAAAACGCTACAACCTCATTCTTGATACTCAAGAACAAACAGTGAATAACGTCGCAGAACTCATCGCCTACAGCCAGAAAGAGCGAATCCAGAAGATATGTATCTGAGCCAGAGAACCAGTCTTGGATGGATGGATTTTTTTAAGTTTGCTGACTAGTAAACCGTAACAAACTAACTATACAAAAACTGTAGATCTCATTAAAACATACACTTTATGTCATGTACATTTTTTTGTAGAGTTAACCACTTTCGAGATATTTCGGATTATTGGTTTCAATTTTGGCCACTTAAGCTTTTCTCAAACGGGAAGACATTGTTCTTATCGTTTCTCGCTTGTTTATTCCTGACAAGCAAAAATATTGACATTTCAATTGTTTCACATAGCGAACGGCTTTTAAGGGATGATACTCTCGCTTTAGCCTGTGCATTGTCTTATTTCCCTTCTTTTTACAAGGAAGCTAGTCATAAAACTAATTCTGCTTATGTTTATCTTGATTAGCATGATGGAGATAACAGATTAATGTTTTGAATAAAATATTTGTTTACCGAATAGCTAGAGGACCTTATGTGAATGGAACACATTAAATGTTTCCCTTCTACTTACAGGGAAGCAAGCTATTAGGACAATAATTTCTGGTAATATTTATTTCGATTATAATGAAGAATATACAAGAATAAGCTTTTTAACAATAATTTGTTACAAAGATGCAGAGAAAGTCATGTGAATATAACATATCAGATTGTTTTAATAGTGTTTAATGCTACTTTTACTACATACGGAATCGCAGGCGATGCACTGATAATATATGGAATGAAGATGCAGCATCGGTGGAATGCGATGGTGGGGGAAACCGGAGAACCCAGGGCAAAATCCCGCCCCGCGCCGCTTTCACTACCACAAATTTGGGGGCGGGGCATTTGCGGAAAGAATACCAAAAAAACTGCAAAAAGAAAAACAAAAGACAAGATGGGCCAACCTTCCTTTAGTTTAGAGCACCACTGAAAGGATTGGCAAGGTTCTACTCAAATACGGGGTTAATACTCGGTACAGCAGGCCAGGAAGCTACAGTCCACCCTCAGACCAGTAAAAGACAAATCCAACCCACTACTTAATCTAGGGATTTATAAAATACCATGCGATTGCGGCAAAGCATATATAGACCAGACCGGAAGAGCCTATCAGGAACCTCAAACTTATCCAGACTGAAAAGTCTGCTCTATCCGAACACGCTATTCAAAGTGGTCCTCATATTGATTTTGACAACATGAAATTAGTGGTACTATGCGAAGATTATTAACATCGCATTATACGCGAAAGCATTGAGACATTTAAAGAAGAACAAAGTTAACAAAGACAATGGAAAAAACTTGAACACCATCTGGAGACCTCTGCTAAGAAAATCATTCTACCTTGCTGCCAGCGAGCCAATAGGAACACAGAAAGCAGCGACCTCATCCATTGGTCGAACGACAACCAATGGCAACACAGGAGGGCGTTACTTGTCATGTCCCAACCATAGGAACGCCAGCTGGACAAGACGCAGTTAGTCTTGAGGAAGTTACATCATAAGTTGGGTGAAACATTAGCAGATTTTAGCCTCAAGACGCGGTCTACACCGGAAAAACTGGGCCAAGATAATTTTAATATTGGCCGTGGAAGTTTACGAAAACATATACCTTACTTTAATTAAAATCGTTAGTGTCATTTTTTAGGATATAAAAATGTTCAAAAAATGTTCTATGGTAACAGTGGCTTGGGTTTAAGGATTTTTTTGAAAGTATTCGTTTCGCCTCTTTAGAAAATGCTGAACCTAAATATGAGGTTTGGTATTTAACTGACTTTTCGTTATTAAGTTAATGAGTTTATACACACACATCTACCCTTTTCTAAAAATAGTTTTTATACAGGGGACACTACTTCCACTGAAATTCCGGTATAGAACTTTTGGTGGCATACTATACCTTCCCCACCTATGCCTGTGTGGTGAAAAGAGAGTAAGAACTTTTTTTCTTTTTATTCGGGGAGTTTTAAAGCGGGCATTTACGGTGAAACCGCGACATCAAACTTTGTGCTGGAATGCAATACTTATTCCACATACCTACCCTTAAAATACATAGTAAAGAAAGTACGTAAAACTACGTAATAAACCTTAGTAAAAAGAGAAATACAACGGTGCACAATTTCTCTGTAATATGGTGACGTTTAGACATTCAAATTCAGTATTTGTTCCTTCTCAAAGGAAATTTCTACTGCCGGTGGTACAAAAGCTATTATCTAACGGTATGAAGAGAGAGAGAGACAAGTGGCACGTCAAAGAGCAGCTTTTTGATTGGAGGTCCCTTGTAGACAAAAGGTCACGTCTCCATACCAACTGATGACGTAATATTGGAGCGATAAGTAATATGAGAAACAGTAAATATGAATAGATATTAGAATGGTGTCCGTTTTAGAAAGTTGAGAGTAAAACTGTAATGATATGTACCGTATCTTAATGAAAATGGAAATTTTTATCTTATCCAATGAAATTTACATTTACAATATATTTTCAAAATATATATTTACATTCACATGAGTTTCTCTACCTGTTCCGTAACAAATTATTCTTACACACCTTTTATTCTTTACATTACTTCGAGCTAATCAACATAAACATTAGAAGAAATAGCCTTACTATTTAGTTCCCTACAAGTAAGAAGAATAAGGAAGTATGCTACTCTAAAGCGATAGTCAAATCTTTTAAAAGCTAGCGCTATGTGAAACAACTGAAAATTGGTTATGTTTGCAGAGGTCAGGAGTATGAACAAAAGAGAGCTCAAACGAAAGACAACTTCTTGTTTGGGAAAAGTTAAGTAAATATTGAAATAAATAACCAAGAATATCTCGGAAACGGTTAACTCTACAAAAAAAAATCTGATGTGTTCCACTCACATGACTTTCTCTACATTTCTTCAACAAATTATTGTTAGAAAGCTTATGCTTCTATTTACTTCAAGCTAATCGAGAAAAAATTAGCAGAAATAGTTTTATTACTTGCTTCCTTGAAAGTGGAAGCGAAATAAGAGAGTACCACACGTTAAAGTGATAGTCAAAAGCTGGTTGCTTGCTATGTGAGTGAAGTTCCTTTGTTTGTATGAACAAGAGTTGACAAATTTACAAGTTTTTTTACTACTGAAACCAAAAATAAGGAATATCTAAGAAAATGAACTAATATAAATTGTATGTTTTAAGGTGCTCTACATTCTTTGTGCAGTAAGTTTATATTTCTCTCTTACGGTTTAGCAGCTATGTAGAATTCCGTAAAATGCAACCAGAATAAAGTAAGCTTCAGATGCTTTTCCCACAAAACTGAAGATATACATTTTATTTGTCAGGGAAATGTCTTTAATATACGATATTTTAATCAAAATAAATTGAGTCATTTTTTAAAAATCCAAATTTTCAAAAAAGTTCCATGTAAAGTATAGTTTGTTGTGGGTTTTTTCTTCTCAAAATCTTCGTGTCGCATCTGGAAGATACTAAACTTAAACATCAAGTTTGGCATTTTAACGACTTTTCGTTTTTGAGTTATCGTGCTCACAGACACACGACATACACACAAACACATACACACACACGGACCTTTTGTTGAAAATGACTTTTTTGGATACAGGGGAGCCTAAAACATATATTTCCGGTGAAATCTCGGTATCGAATTTCTGGGTGGAGTGCAATACTTTCCCTATACTTTATGTACACAGTACGTGTAGAGAAAGTAAAAAATATGTATTTGATAAAAGTGTGTTTCTAACGGGATCTGCATCTTTTGTGTAATAAGTTTTTGTCTATCTCTTGCGGTGTACCTGTGGTACAAAAATCGTCTCGAATAAAGAGGTTTTCAGGGGATATTTCTAGAAAATTGAGACAAACATTTTATTTTTCATGTACATATCTTTAATATACGGTATTTTAATCAAAACAATTAGACCAATTTTTGTAAAAAACAAAATTTTCCAAATTTTTCCATTTATATGGTAGTTTGGTTTGAGTGGGGGAATTTTCTGAAAATCGTCGTGTCGACCTTAATCTTAACTGAAATACAAAGCTTGGTATTTAACATGTATTTCGTTTTTGAGCTGTCCACGCTCACAAACACACACTGACTCTTTTTTAAAATGCTCAGGGGATTCTATAATAAGTTTTTCCGGTGAAATCTTATTATCGAATTTTTGGGTGCAATACAATACTTTCTCTATACACTATGTACATATGTGTAGAGAAAGTAAAAGGAAAACTGGTTTCCTAACATACCCTCACGCAGTTAAAATTTCTTTTTTGACCATAAAGTACATTAAGTAAAGTCTGACATCTTGCCTTCACATTACTTTCTCTACCTATCCTGCAAGCAACTATTCTTACGAAAACGTCTACTCTCTACTTTCACGCTATGAATATACACATTAGTAGATTTAGTTTTATTTCAAATTTACTTACAGATACTAATGAATAAGGGGATACGCGACTAAACACTCAAAATTTTTAAGAGCTAGTCGCTATGTAAGGGCATGAAGTTGTATTCTATGTGCATAACCAGAATGGAAAACATAAGTTATAAGTATAGGTATAAAATTTAAAAATTGAAACCAATAAAATGGATATCCTAATTTACATAAAAGGTATGCTTTAAAGACACATTTTGACTTTTTCTACCACATATTTACAATAAACATAGTAGACAGAGATGATATATTACACCAAAAAATTAGATACCAGCGCGCGCGCGCGTGTGTGTGTGTGTGGCTATTCACAGCATAACTAAAAAGCGAGAAGTTGGCTGAATACCAAACTAGGTATTTACGTTCAGTCAGTATCATCAAAGAATGCGACGCGAAGATTTTTAGGAAATTCTCCCATCCCCAACTTCCTTTACATGAAATATTTCTCGAAAAAGTTCATTTTCTCAGAAATAGCTCTAACAATTTTGATTAAAATGACATATGTTTAACATATTTCATGGCAAACGAAATGTATATCTTGAATTTTCGGGAATAGCCTTTGAAGTTCTCTTCATTCTGGATGACTTCTGCTAACTGGTAAACCGTAAGAGATAGGGAAAAAGTTACAACACAAAAATGTCGATCTTTTTAAAATACAATTTATGTCATACACATTTTTTCGTGGAGTTCACCATTTCAGAGATATTCCTTGATATTGGTTTCGCTTTCGGAGAGTTTTCTACTCCTGCGCATGCAAGCAAACGCATTTAAATCACATAACAACCAGCGTTTAAAAGATTGGACAATTGCTTTAGTCTGGTTCCCTTATTTTCTTTCTGCTTATAAGGAAGCAAGTAATATGATTTCTGCTAGTTTCTGCTAACTTTTATCTCGATTAGCATCAAGTAGATAGAAATAAAAAAGTGATGTGTTCCATTCACATGACTTTCTCTATATCTCCGCAATAATTAATATTTAAAAAGCCAATGCTTCTATTTACGTCCTGCTAATCGAAAAAAAATATAGCAGAAATAGTCTTATCAAAGTCCTCTATGAGAAAAATATAAGTTTTTATAGCTTAAAACAAAACAAGGAATATTTAAAAAACAATCAACTCTACGAAAAAAATGTATACAACATAAATTGTGTGTTTTAATGTGCTCTACATTTTTTGTGTGGTAAGTTTTTGTCTCTCTCTTACGGTTTAACAGCTATGCAAAATTCCGTAAAATTCACTCACAATAAAGTAGTCTTCAGAGGCTATTTCCAGAAAATTCAAAATATACATTTTATTTGTCAGTTAAATATCTTTAACATACAATATTTTAACCAAAATCGTTTGAGCCATTTTTTAGAAAATCAAAATTTTCGAAAAAAGTTCCATGTGAAGGGTAGTTTGGAGTGGTGGGAATTTTCTCAAAATCTTCTTGTCGCATCCCCGGAAGATACTAAACTTAAATACCAAGGTTGGTATTTTACCGACTTTTCGCTTTTGAGTTATCGTGTTCACAGACACACACACACACACGGATCTTTTTCTGAAAATACTTTTTTTGGGATACAGGGGACCCTAAAACATATAGTTCCGGTGAAATCTCGGTATCGAATTTTTTGGTGGAGTGCAATACATTCTCTATACACTATATACATAGTGCGTATAGAGAAAATAATAAGCTTTTTAACAATAACGGAACACAATAGATTTTTTTCAATATGCTACCTCTACGTTGGAATCAAGAATTACTACGAAGTCTACGAGGGCAATCCAGAAAGTAAGGAACATTTTAACATAACTAAATAATAACAAAAAATATTAACACAAAACTTTATTTACAAAGTTACAGTACCTATTTCTCAACGTAATCGCTATACTATCAAGGTATTTATTGTCACGTGGTACCGTTGTTTCACTGCTTGTGTTATACTGTTCCACCGCTAAAGATCTGAGCCAAGATGTTGAGGCTTTCACCTGTTGTGAAATCTTTTCCACCTCAAAAGTCATGTATGGTGACCAAAGTGAAATACCAATTTTTCTGAGTTCTTACATCAACCTTTACTTTAATTCCTTCATAACGATTGATGAAATTTTACTCTGGTCTTTGTCGGGCACACTGGTTCTTCCTTGATTACTCGTAAATTATACGCCATTTCCTCACTGAAGACTCGTTCATTGCATTATCACCATAAACTTGCGTCAGTAGCTTATAAAATTCGATTGATCGAACATTTTGTTCATTAAAAAAACAAATAGGTTCTTTGGCTGTAGAAAAGTTTAACATCAGCATTAAAAGTGGTATCACGTGACAATAAATGTCTTGACATAATGAAGATTGCGTTGAGAAATAGAGTAAGGTACTTCAACTTTGTAAATAAAGTTTTATATTGATATCTTTCGTTATTATTTGGTTATACCAAATCGTCTGTCACTTTCCGCATAAGTAAACCGGATGGTCATTTCCCTTTATTTTTAACACATTGAAGCCCAAGCCCGAGTATACTCGGGTCCATCGAAATGTTCATGCGGCCCACGCCCAAGCAGAGCTCGGGCAGGTATTTCTAACGCCTTCAATGCAATTCCACGACCGTAACTCGGTCCTGGGCTATGCGGCAAAGAACATGCATCAGTTATCATTTAATTGTCTGATTTGTGCTACCATCTGTCCTCACTTTAGTCAACTATTAGGAAATTTAGGAGAGTCAGTAATATTGGCTGCTCTCGGGTAGTCCGCCATTTTCCTTAAAGGTGGTGATCTGTTTGTTACATTTTGTGTTCTTAAATGTTAAAATGCTGCATTTTCCTCGATTTCTGTGAACTGAAGTTGAAACTCAGGATACAAATGAAGCTCCGAAAAATTCCGATTCAGAGGGAGAGTTTTCGAACCTTCAATAAATGGAGTGTAAACTGCTTAACACATTTTTTCAAACTTATATATGATACTTGTAAATTTAAAACAAAATAGTAATACGGAAGTTATCACTACTTTCTTACTTGTTGAGAAATCCTTGAATACCTTACTTTTTGATTGTACCAATACTTTTTGGCAGATTTGATTAATGTACTGTAAATAATAGCTCAAAGTAGACGAAAAAACACTGGGTTTCTTGGCCCTTCAACTAACGAAATGCCTGGGCTTCAATGTGTTACAATTTTTGCATTAGATGCTCTTTTGCATGATGCATAAGGTGACAATGAAATGCTCTTTAAATTCCACCAGCAAAAACAGCAATAGAATGTGGTTTTTCACGAAAAACAGCAAAAATATGGGAGAAATATGTTATGACAGTAATTTCTGATATCCAAGGGAACTGGTATAATGATGAATGAACTGCAGAATGTTGGGGGCAACACACAAAGCACCACAAGGGGCATCCGGAGACATGCTAATATTCATCAGAAATTGAGGGCCAGGGTGGAACACAAAAGAAATGCAGAGCATGGCGTGCTGATTGGAGACAATAGCAGAGAGGGAAGATAAAAGCAGAAAACACTTCATTGTTTGAGCCAGAAACCGATTTGAAAAGGAATGTTAATTGAGAAATATTGTTCGTTTCACACAACTACATAATTCGGTTGGTAAGCAAAGTTATGTTTGAAAGATGGAATCATAATGACAAATTCACTGCCTTAGCCAACACCACCTAAAAGAGAAGGCCTTACAATACGAGGTATGATGTTACACTTTAGAGCTTTTAATGGGGTTTTAACTACAGCTGTACGCGAAAGTTAATGTTTTTTAATTTCTCTAGCCCATATGTACAAGGAATGTAGTCGATAGAGAAGGTATCGTATTCCACCCAAAAAAAGTTTGATGTTGAGATTTTACCGAAAATATATGTTTTGAGGTCTCCTGAGTCAAAAAAAATACAAAAATGCCTATATCTGTGGACATATCTCATAAATGAAAGTCCATTAAATACCAAATTTAGTTCTAACGATATTTTGGTTAAAATGCCGTATATTAAAAATATTTACATCACAGATAAAATGCACATTTTGATTTTTCTGGGAATAGCTTCTGAAGAGCTCTTTATTCTAAATGAATTTTGCTAAATTTTGCACAAGCGATAAACCGTTGGAAAAGCTTGCTCCACAAAAAAAAATGCAGATCTTATTAAAATACTTCTTATATTTTTGAGGTATTTCTTATTATTGTTTTCAGTTATAAGATACTTATATATATTTCTGATACGGGAATTTGTCAACTTCTGGCCATAAAAACAAAGGAATTGCAATCACATAGCAACCAACTTCTAAATGATTTGATTGTCCCTTTAGCCTATTGTACTCCCTTATTTACCTCCTACTTACAAGAAGCAAGTAATAAGACAAATTCTGCTAATGCTATCTCAATTAGCAGGATGAAGACAAAATAGAAATCTTTAGTAAGAATAGTTTTTGAGTAAAACAGCTAGAAAAAATTATGTAAGTGTAGCATATTAGATTTTTACATTAACGGTATATTAAATTGGTTGTTTCAGTTTTTATTGTAAGTGGTCTGCACAGAACTTTAAATTTTGACTGGATCAACGTTGTTAATGAACGATTATTAAAATAAACTGGCAAAGCATTAAGAAAGCAAAATACTTCAGTAAATGGGAATTATTATTTATTTGTAAGTATTCTACAATAACATGCAACAATTCCTTGGATTATTCATTACACACCATACTAGAGTATGTAGTTGAAAAGGTTTAAGACATTTTCTGATCCCGCCGACCGTAATACGGTTTTCATAAACTTTTAAAGATTTATGGTGGGGATGTAATGACAGATAAAATAGTGATAAAGTGGGTTAGGCAACTCATTATGGTCATGACAAAGCACGGAGTGGGCGGCCTTCTGTTGTCACTGATGGTGTGGTTGAACAAGTAAATGATGCAATCCGCGAAAACAGTCGGTTCATATTAAAACTCTTTTTGATGTGTTTCCAAAAAAAGGATGTTCAACAGTGGATGGTGGCAGCGTTCTCTGTAGAGGCATATACAAGCCTGAGCAATGCGAGCAACTATGCCATTAAATTTGATGTGTTCCATTACATGACTTTCTTTAGCTCTTCTGCAAACAATAGTTTGTCACAAAAGATCATTCTTTTATCTACATTATGCTAATCGAGAGAAACATTAGCAGAATTGGTCTTATTACTTGCTTTCTTGTAAGTAGAATACAAATAAGGAAAGCGAAAGTGAAGCTGGTTGCTATGGAAACAATTGAAATTCGGATCTCTTTGCTTGCTAGGAGTAAACAAACAAGAGGCAAAAAGAAAGATGACTTCCCTTGAAAAACATTTTTAAAGTGAAACCAACAACACGGAATATATTGGAAATGGCTAAGTTCATAACAAAAAGTATATGACATAAAGTGTGCTTTCATGAGATCTACAGTTTTGTCTATTTTTAATGTTTACCATTTATACAAAAGTTATACAAACGTCTTTCAGAATGAAGAGGTGTTCAGAAGCTATTCCCATAAAATTCAAGATATACACCTCGTTTGTCATACAAATATATTATGCGTGTGATATTTTAATACAGATTGTAAGAGCCACTTTTGGGAAAATGTTCCATTTATAGGGTAGTTGGCGATGGAGGGATTTTCCTGAAAAATATTCGTGTCGCATCCTTAAAAGATTGGTTATTTAATTGACTTTTTCAGTTATACTGTCCACAGACAGACAGATAGACGGACACAAAGGACCATTTTTTATAACAATTCTGTTTTTGGATACAGAGCACCCTAAAGCATGTAAATAATTCCGAGAATGTAAAAATACAAGGAATGCTCTGCACAAATAAATGATTTTGCAAAAATAAATATTTCGTGCCTTTTTTCCAAACCGGTACTTAATTTCCGGACACGCTCCGCATTTAGTAGTCTTACTAATACCCAAAGAGTATATGAAATCTGGATATGGAATATTTACTTTCTCTACACGTACTATGTACATAGTGTCAAGAGAAGGTATTATATTCTACCCAAAAATTCGATACCGAAATTTCACCGGAAATACATGTTTTGGGTTCCCGTAAATCCCAAAAAAGTATTTTTAGAAAAACGTACGTGTGTGCCTGTGTGTGTCTGGGTGTGTGTCTGTGGACAGCATTGATCAAAAACGAAAGGACCGTTGGATACAAAACTTGATATTTAAGTTTAGTATCTTCCACGGATGCGACACGAAGATTTTTAAGAAAATCCTGCCAGACCGATCTACCCTTTGCATGGAGCTTTTTTCGAAAATTTTGATTTTCTTAAAAATGGCTCTAAAGAGTTTGATTAAAATATCGTATATTTAAGATATTTACCTGACAAATAAAATGTATATCTTGAATTTTCTGGGAATAGCCTCTGAATACTATTTTATTCTGGATGAATTTTACGGAATTTTGCATAACTGCTAAACAGTAAGAGGTGGACAAAAATATAAGGCACGTTAAAACACACACATTTTGTAACATGTATTTTTTCGTAGAGTTGATTGTTTTTTAGATATTCCTTTTTGTGGTTTCAGCTTTGAAAAACATATTTTTCTTATACAAGAATTTGTCAACTCCTGTCCATACAAAAAAAGTCACATAGCAACCAGCTTTTGACTATCACTTTAACCTATGGTACTCTCTTATTTCGCTTCTACTTTCAAGGAAGCAAATAATTAGACAATTTCTGCTAATTTTTCTCGATTACCATGAAGTAAATAGAAGAATAAGTTTTTTAATAATAATTTGCTGCAGAGATGTAGAGAAAGTCATGCGAATGGAACACATCAGATTTTTTTTGTGAAATTCAAAGCTTTCTTGGCACATACGTGATCGGGAAGGTACAGATTCTCTGCCAACAAACAAATGATTCCATCTGGAATTGGATATACACCTGTTGCTACAGGTAAACAAATGAACAGCCATATTTTAATGATATTACATTGGTTGTTGTAATGCATTTATTACAGTAATTTGAGAGTGGAAATGACATTCATACCACCTGCTGCAGGGGCCAAATTATTATTGCAAAGAGAGCAGATACAAACTGAAGTCCGGAGAGCATTCAATTTCCCGCAAAGCATAAATATTCTAGTCAAATGCTAGCCAAATACCGGCAAAACAATATGTGACATTGCTTCAAAACGGAGCTTCACGATTTATGCTTGTAGACATAATTGAGAACATATAAGTGAGACATTTCAACGCACAATTAGAAAATAATACACAAAAGTAAAAAAATCTCATGTGCTCCATTCACATAACTTTCTCTACTTCTCTGTAACAAATTACTCTTAAAAAGGTTATTCTTCTATCTACTGCATACTAATCAAGATAAAAATTAACAGATATGGTCTAAATACAAGTTTCTTTGCAAGTGGAAGAAAACTAACGGAGTAAAACGCACAGTTCTACTAAAAAAATCTGATGTGTTACACTCACATGACTTTCTCTAGCTCTTTTACAAACTCCTTACATAAGATTATTGTTCTTTCTGCACCTCGAGATAATCATTAGCAGAATGTTCTTACTTAGTTCCTTACAAATAGAAAGAAAATAAGGGAATACACTAGGCTAAACCGATAGTCAAATGTTTTAAGAGCTACAGTTATTCGATTGTCATTGCAAATCGCTTCTTTGCTTGGCCAGGAGTAGAACAAAAGAAAAACGGACTCTTCCTGTCTGAGAAAATTATAAGTACTCACAACTGAAACAAAAATAAGGAATATCCCGGAAACGGTTACCTCCACAGCAAAAATGTAAAGGACAAAAGTTGTGCGTTTTGATCAGATCAATATTTTCTGTATAGTAAGTTTTTGTCTATCTCTTACCGTTTAGCAGTTAAACAAAACTTAGCAATATTCATATAGAATAAAGAGCTCTTCAGAGGCTATTCCCAGAAAATTCAAGATATAATTTTTGTTTGGTATGTAAATATCTTCAATAGAAGGGATTTTAATCAAGATTGTTAAGAGCTATTTTTTAGAAAATAACTATTTTCGGAAATCTTTCCATGTAAAGGGTAGTTGGGGACGGGGGAATTTTCTTGAAAATCGTGTTGCATCCTTGAAAGACTAAATACCAAATGTAGTATTTAACGGTCTTTTCGTTTTTGAGCTATGCTGTCCACAGACACACACAAACAGACAGACAGACACACACACACATACACATGCTTTTTTGGATACAGGGGGTCCTAAGGCATGTATTTCGGGTGAAATCTTAGCATCGAATTTTTGGATGCAATACAATATTTCCTCTATACACTATCTACATAGTACGTATAGAGAAAATAAAAAGGCGTTTGACATAAATTATGTGTTTTATCGGGATCTACTTTATTTCTGTTGTAAATTTTTGTCTATCTCTTACGGTTTACAAGTTATGAAAAAATTCAACAAAATTCATCCAGAATAAAGAGGCTTTCAGAGGACTTTTCCACAAAATTAGAGATACACATTTTACTTGTGATGTAAATATCTTTAATCAAAATCATTAGAGCCGTTTTGGAGAAAATCAAAATGCTCGAAATTTTATGCATGTAAAAAGTAGTTTCCGATGGGAGGATTTTCCTAAAGATCTTCGTGTTACATCAATGAACCTTCTCTACTTACTATGTACTTGCATATTTGTGCTAGAGAAAGTAAAACCTCACAGGAAATATGGAACCTCCACAACCCAGTGCGAGATTTATTATTACAGGCTGCACTTACATATACGTGAGTGAAAATATTTGAGTTGGTCATTAAGGACAGTGTAATGAACAGCATTAAATCAATATTTACTTCATTTGCAGACCTATAATTTTAGTTTTTAAGAGCAGTACGTTTTTAGGTTGGTTATTATCTCAAAGTAGGCGTGGCACACACAAGACATAAGGATAACCAGAAAGAGGGCTTGAAAATCTGCACTCGAACGCACGGGCCTTTTGTTCTCAGTCGCAGCAGCAATACATGGGCGCGTTCTCAAAACTCACCGTAACATTTCTGAAATCACATGAATCGTTAAAAAACGCACCCCAAAAACTCTATTTGCATTCAAAATTTTAGTAATAATTTAAATAAACCAGGTGTTGTAAAAAAAACATTCACATGAGTTTCCCTAACCGTTCTGCTAACAAACATGATTTAAAACGGATTTTTCTTTTACCCAACGAGATAAGCATTAGTGAAATTGTCTTTTTACTTGATTATTTCACTAGAAGGGAAATAAGAGAATACACTGGTCTAAAACGAAAGGCAAATCTTTTAAAAAGTTAGTTGCTCTGTGAAATAATGGAAATTCTGTTCTCTTTGTATGACCAGGAATAAAACATTGGAAGACCTCTAGATGACTTTTGTATACAGGTAAACCGTCAGAGTTACACAAAACACAAAACACAATTTATGACCTTTAAATTGATATTGTGGAGTAGCAATTTCCGAGATATTCCTTGTAATTGGTTGTAGTTCTATAAACAGACAGACAGACAGACATGGATGGATGGATGGATGGATGGATGGATGGATGGATGGATGGATGGATGGATGGATGGATGGATGGATGGATGGATGGATGGATGGCTGGCTGGCTGGATGGCTGGATGGCTGGCTGGCTGGATCGCTGGCTGGATGGCTGGAATGGCTGGAATGGATGGATGGATGGATGGCTGGATGGCTGGATGGCTGGATGGATGGATGGATGGATGGATGGATGGATGGATGAATGGATGGATGGATGGATGGATGGATGGATGGATGAATGGATGGATGGATGGATGGATGAATGGATGGATGGATGGATGGATGGATGGATGGATGGATGGATGGATGGATGGATGGATGGATGGATGGATGGCTGGCTGGCTGGATGGCTGGCTGGCTGGATCGCTGGCTGGATGGCTGGATGGCTGGAATGGATGGATGGATGGATGGATGGATGGATGGATGGATGGATGGATGGATGGTTGGTTGGTTGGGTGGTTTATTTTCAGTCAGTAAGTATAAAACATTCACAGGCTGCGTCACGAGAATAAAAATTAATTAAACATGCTACATACAATAATGTTACAACAATACATTAAAAATGGATAAGATTAATCCCATTTCAGGTCATACATTTCTGAAGTGCTATAAAGAGGATTTGCCTTCAATATTGTTCTGATCCTCCTCTTAAAGCTTAACAAAAGAAGAGTCCTGATATTCTGAGGTAACCTGTTGAAACGTTTAACTGAATTACATGAGAAACTGTTTTACTATATTTACATTTGTTGATAGAAATATCAGAGCATTTTCGAGTAGGATAATTATGGAGGGAGGAACATACTGAGAAAAGGTTGATATTTTGTTTTAATATGTTGGAGGGAATCCAGAATAAACATTGAAGGTAATGTCAGTATAGCAAGGTGCATCAAAAGTGGTTTATAGTGAGTTTTTGGTGCAGCGCCAAATGTGATAGTAGATTTCTTCTGAAGAATAAATAACTGACTGGCAGAGGTAAGACGCCGCATACCAGAGTGCCATAACTATAATACACTGTAACAGCGGGAGATATGTCTAAGTGACCTGAATAAATATAAGTTCTTATTTATTTTACTTGATAAGTAGTTAATATGAGTCTGCCAACCCAAGCCAGTTTCGATATGGATGCCCAGAAACTTATCTGATAACAGGGAGCAAGAATTTATAGAGAAAATGCCGTCTACAAATGTATTATGATTAATACAAAGTTTATTGGCATTACACCATTTCTGCAGATTACAGGATAAATTGTGACTTTTAATAGAAACGTCTTGATTATCGTGAGAAACACTAGTAGCCAATACTTAACTTACACTTTTCTCAGGCAGAAGTCGCCCGTGTTTCTTTTGTTTCACTCCTGGCCAAGAAAAGAAGCGAACTTCATCGCATAGCGACAGCTTGATTATCGCTTTAGCATAGTGCATTCCTTTAGTTCCCTACTACTTATAAGGAACAAGAAATAAGCACCTTCTCCTAAAGCGTATCTCGATTACCATGGTATAAGAAGAACAATCTTTTATAAACGCGCCTGGTTACTGTGTTGATAATGTGCTTGACACTCAGAAGGTCGCAGGTTGGAATCTCGCTTAGGGTGATTTATTCGGATGTATTTTTTTTTGTTTTGTTTTTCTTTTAAGATTTTTCCTTATCCTGAGAAGAGGGATGTCGAGTAACTTTAAGCTCCATGGACCCTGAGAGCAAATAAATAAAAATTTAAGAAGTTCGTTCGTAGAACTGAAAATATCATATTTTTTTGCTTCTGTTAGAGTGCAGATTCAACAGTTTTGGTGTGCGCTATTAATTATGATACACCCTTATATTTTTGGTTGCTATTACTATTACTATTATTTAGCATGCAATACGTTACAGGTAGCATCTGAAAATAATGCCCTATGTTTATAATAGAATAAAATATGATTAAAAGAAGTTAAGCAGCAAAGAAAAAAAAATGTAAGAAGTTTGTTGGTAGAACAGAACTCGTCAGATTTTTTATTTCTGTTAGAGTGTAATTTCAAAGTTTCCATGTGCGCTAATAATTACGATATACCCTATATATTATTATTATTACTATTATTATTATTATTATTATTATTATTTGTATTTTGAAGGTACGTTACAGATATTGGTATTGTAACGGACAGAGACGCAATGTGCTATGTTTATAATGGAAAATGTATACGGAGCAACAGTTAGATCCACGATGACATACGGAGGAGAAATATGGGGGTGGGAACAAACGGGAAATCTGGATCAAGTGAGGACCCAATTTTTGAAAGGAATTCTGGGTGTAGGGAGGGGTACGGCAAACTGCGGAATAATGAGGGAATTCGGGGCACATAGTGAAACGATAGAGTGCAAAATCAGAGCAGTTAAATATTGGATGAGAATCGTTCACGGAAACCAATCTCTAATTAGGGCAGTCTGCTACTGTGAACAGTTGCGAATGGAAGGTAATTTGACGTGGGCGTCAAAATTAAAGAAAGGGTTGGAAACCATTGGGATGGGAGACATTTGGATGGCGGGGCAGGAAAACAGACGAAGTATTTGGAGAAAAATTAAGAAACGTCTCTGTGATATTGACAGACAGCAAATAATTGCGCAATGCACAGAGAAGGTGTCATTAGAAGTACAGTCTGGGCTGAAATCGGAGTGGGGTATGGAGCAATACATCAGAACAGGTACCAAACTCATTAGAGGGGGGCTCGCGTGGATTAGACTAGGAGCATGGAGGAGCACGAAAATTTCTGACGAGAATGGTACGAGAATCTGTCCCATTTGCGAGGAGGAAGAGTCGTGGACTCACATCTTGGCAAGATGTAGGGGTACGGAGGAATGGCGGGAAAAATATTTGTATATATTATGTGTATATATGTCTTTTAAGTGTAATTATCTATTATATGAGGGTGCATTTATGAAGGTGTACTCTGTGCTGTAAATTTAAATTGCTATATTTTAATATCTTTGTATCTTTATTTTCGGATTCACTCTTAATTTTATTGTTGTTTAATATTGCTTTTGACTGTGTATTTCCTTTGTCTTTTTATTTTCGTGTTTACTCTTCTAATTCTTTGTTGTGGTGGTTGTTTTAATATTGCTTGTAATGTGTATTACAAAAGCACGTACGGTCTGTGGACCCGTGCGACTGTTGAAATTCTATGTATGATATTGCTATGTTAATAAATACACTTATTCATTCATTCATTCAACAGAATAAAACATAAAAGCAGAAAATAATTAAAGATAAATAGAGTATAATCAAAATTTGCAGAGGTCCCTGAAGTAAAGAAGAATAACAAGCCCCCGAGGAAACCCCCTCCCCGCCACTTTTTACACCACTACAATCCAGCAATTCCAAACACCTACATCTGTTTTAATGGACATCTGGCCTAGTTTAGCCCACGTTGGTAGGGCTTACCTTCGAGGTTTCCTCCAACGAGAGACCACTACACTAATAAAACTTTCGCTTTTTACTATCAGTCCATTTCATTGCGGGACATTCATTTTCTGGACGCTTACAGTGCACGCTTTTTATGTGGAGTGTGCAGAGGATTAGAGAGGTCATCTCAACAGTTCGCTGTTCCATTGTGTGCTGCAAGTATCAAAATCTCATTTTAAAACAAAAAATGCAAAGGCCAACTGTTGGCGAAACAAAGGTTTTATGGCACTTTAAGCTCACCGTCCCAGACCAGATTCATAGTAAAAATATTACGACTTGGTTGGCTGCTCGTTCGATTAGATATACTCACAAAAACCTCCAACTGAAATTGAGGTTCTGCGTAACTACAAATGGCACATAAACTGGGAATGTGACCAACCATCTATAAGGCTTTAAAACCGCACTAACATTTAAAACACCACTATAATTTTAAGCCATTTTGCTGCAAAGAAGAGCTTTGTTCAGTAGAATTGAATAGTAGCAAAACAAAACTCCCGGAGGTATTCAGGTTTTGCTGTAGTTCGCATTGATGCCTTGAAATTAACAGCACGAAAAATGGCGGCAGGGTTACCACAAGGATCTCTTCTAGCTCCTCTACTGTTTGAGGGGATACGGAGTGTTACAAGTCAAAGTATTAGAGATAGAGCTTTGATTTTTTGCATAGACATTTATAGCAATCAAATGGTTTCAGTCATCTGTACGATTTTGTTATAAAAAATCTGATCTGTTCCATTGGCATGACTTTCTCTACATCTCTGCAGCAAAGCTTAATCTTCTATTTACTTCATGCTACTCGATAAAAAATTAGCATAAACGGTCTTATCACTGCTTCCATCTAGATAGAAGGGAAATAAGGGAGTACCATAGACTAAAGTGAAAGTCAAATCTTTTAAAAACTGGTTGCTATTTGATTGAAGTTCCTTTGTTTGTATGGACAGGAGTTGAAAAATTCCTGTATGAGAACAGTATAAGTATTCTAGAGCTGAAAACAATAGCAAGGAATAACACCTAAACGGTAAAATCCACGAAAAACATGCTTACAGCATAAATTCTATGTTTTAACGAGCTCTACATTTTTTGTCATGTAAGTTTTTGTCCATTTCTTACGGTTTACCAGTTATTGAAAATTTCACAAAATTTATCCAGAATAAAGATGTTTTCAGAGGCTATTTCCAGAGAAGTCAAGAAATACATTTTAAAGGCCATGTAAATAACTGTAATATGTAATATCTTAATCAAAATCGTTAGTCATTTTTGAGAAAATCAACATTTTCAAATTTTTTTTCATTTAAGGGGCCGTTGAAAATCTTCGTGTCGCATCTCTGGAAGATGCTGAATTTAAATACTAATTTTGGTATTTAACGACATTTTCGTTCATGAACTATGCTGCCCACAGGCACACACACATACAGATAGACAGACATACAAAGGGCCATTTTTCTAAAAATGCTTTTTTTGATTCAGGGGTCTCAAAACATTTATTTCCAGTGAAATTTCGGTATCAAAATTTTGGGTGGAATGCAATACCTTCTCTATGCACTATGTACATGATACGTGTAGAGAAAGTAAAGCATAGTTGTTATATTCTGCACTATTGAATGTTAGCTTCAAATGTGAATTTAAAATAAAAATGAGCGAAGAAGGTATTTTTCATGATCCATCAAGA
The DNA here is from genome assembly GCA_030762935.1 of Hymenopus coronatus. Lineage (NCBI taxonomy): Eukaryota > Metazoa > Arthropoda > Insecta > Mantodea > Hymenopodidae > Hymenopus > Hymenopus coronatus. Next base: position 27,122,852 of record CM060899.1, on the reverse strand, counting down.
AAAAGCAGACGTAAATGAATACTGTAAAAGAAGGATTCGAAAAGAAAGTGTGAAGGGGAAGAAGAAAATTGCTGATCTAATACTTAGGGAAGAATGTTCAAAGGTAAAAAGCATATTTGTGAAAAATAATACTTCTGATAATAGAGAAAAAGAACCTCCAATAAGTACTACTAATTGTAATCGTTGTAAAATTACAATAACTATCAATCACGGGAAAAGTTTTTGTTTCAATTACCAATGTAAAATTATCTTATGTGCTCCATTTACATGATTTTCCCTACCTGTTCTGTAAAATGCCTATTCATGCAAAAAAAAAAAATCTTTTATCTATGCCATGGTAATTGAGGGAAGTATAAGCAGAAATTCTCTTATTACTTGCTTCCGTCGTGGTAGAAGAGAAACATGGGAGTACCATAAGCTAAAGCGATAGTCAAATCTTTTAAAAGCTGGTTGTTATGTGAACAATTGAAGTTCAATTCGTTTTGCAGGGCCAGCAGTAAAATCAAGTGACTTCCCGTTTGATGCAAGTTGCGGAGAAACCAGTGAAAACGTTTTTCTCGGAAGGCGACCACTTCACGAAGAAAGAAAAGAAAATGCACATGACATGTGTGTTTTAACGAGATCTACATAATTTATGTAAAAGTCATCCAGAATGATATCTTCAGAGGCTATTTGCCGAAAATACAAGATATACATTTTATTTGTGATGCAAATATATTTACTGTACGGTATTTTATTCAAATCCGTAGAGTTATTTTTGAGAAAAGTATACTTTTCGAAAAACTTTAATATAAATTTGGTATTTAACCAATTTTTCGTTTTTGAGCTATTGAATTCACACACACACCTAACCCTTTTTCTAAAAACCTGACTTCTTCCATTCATATGACTTTCCTTATAATAGATTATTCTTTTATCTACGCCATGCTAATATAGATAAACATTAGCAGAAATGGTCTTATTATTTGCTTTCTTGTAAGTAGAAGGGGAATGAAGGAATACACTAGGCTAAAAGAATAGTCCAATCCTTTAAAAGCTGGTTGCCATGTGGCTGAGTCATTTCTTTGAATGACCAGAAATTGACAAATTTCGTACAAGAATAGTTTAAATGTTTTAAAATTGAAAACAATAACAAGTAAAACGGCCAGCACTACAAACTTATATGACATAAATTGAGTGTTTTAAAGACATTTTCATAGCTCTTTGTCTATCTCTTACGCTTTAGCAGTTACATAAAATTGATCCAGAATAAAGAGGTCCTCAGAGACTATTCTAGAAATTTAAGATTGACATTTTATTTTTCATGTAAATATGTAAAGGATGGTGAGAGGAGGAGGGGATTTTTGAAAATCTTCGTGTCGGTGGTGAACTTAAATTTCAAGTTTGGTATTTAACTGGCTTTTCGTTTTTTAGTTATCGTGTTCTCAGACTCACAGACATGCGGAACGTACTCTAAAAATGTTTTTTTTATACAAGGAAGCCTAAAACATATATTTCCAGTGAAAATTCAGTATCGAATTTTTGGGTGGAGTGCAATATCTTTTCTACTTCCGTACAATGTACTAATATGTATAAAGTGCGCTTAGAGAAAATAAAAGTTTGTTGCACATGCTAGCCAGAAAATACTCTTATTCTTATGGGTATACTTGAACACACCTATTGATTCCAAGCAAGTAAAATATTTCGAGTGTTAAGTGTATTTAAGTTAAACCCAAAGAGCGTGTCGGCTTGTGAAGGTTTAGTGTTTCTCTAGGTGGCATTTTTTGAGGAGCGGCAGTGTGGTTTTGGAGTGTATTGGCACGGCAGATGGAGAGAAGGAGAGGTAAAAGGGAGGTGATGGTTCACGTAACAGAAAAACCCTTTCAAATTCCTATTTGTCCACCTCTCAGATCGTAATGCTTTCTTCGCTTCCATGCTCCGCTGTAAAAGTATACTGAATGTGGGTAGATGAAAAACCAGAGCATTTTTAGTTAAAGGAGCCATAATAATATATCGCGAAGAAAAAGCGCTGCAAGGGAATTCTGAATCCCTTACCTGAAGCTGTATACTTTCATTACTTTCACGAAAGTTTAGAGAAGCATAAGGAGAATAAACCCAGCGAAGTGGCGCGTTGTTGTGTGTACGACTGGTATTCCAGAGATCCTGGGTTCGATTCACGTGGCGGCCTTCCTAATCCTTTTTTTTTTTACTTTCTCTATACGTACTATGTATATAGTGTATAGAGGAAGTATTGTATTCCACCCAAAAATTCGATACCGAGATTTCACCGAAAACACATGTTTTGGGTTGTCCTAAATCAAAAAAAATGCATTTTTGGAAAAAGGTCCGTGTGTGTGTGTCTATGGACAGCATAGCTAAAAACGAAAAGACCGTTGAATACAAAACTTGGTATTTAAGTATTTAAGTTTAGTATCTTCCAAAGATGCGACACAGTATTTTCAAGAAAATCCCCCCACACCCAACTACCCTTTACATGGAACTTTTTTCGAAAATGTTTATTTTCTTAAATAGGCTCTAACGATTTTAATTAAAATCTCTTATATTTAAGATAGTTACTTGCCAAATAAGCTGTATATCTTGAATTTTCTGGGAATAGCCTCAAAAGATGTCTTTATTCTGGATGCTGTTACTGAATTTTGCATAACTGATAAACAGTAAGAGATAGACAAAAACTTACTGCACAAAAATATAGACCACGTTAAAACACACAGTTTATCTTATATACATTTTTTGTAGAGTTGATCGTTTTTTAGATATTAATTGTTTTTGGTTTCAGCTTCGAAAAACTTATATTTTTCTCAAACAGAAATGTGTCAATTCCTGTCCATACAAACAATGGAACTTCAGTCACACAGCAACCAGCTTTTTACTATCACTTTAATCTATGGTACTCCCTTATTTCGCTTCCACTTACAAGGAAACAAGTAATACGACTATTTCTGCTAATTTGTTCTCGATTAGCATGAAGTAAATAGCGGTATAAGCTTTTTAACAAGAATTGCTGCAGAAATGTAGAGAAAGTCATATGAATGAAACACATCAGATTTTTATTTCTCTTTTTTTTCTGTTTCCCCCACATTTCCGTTTTCTGTTTTTATGACAAATACACGTACACATTCACAACCACACAAGCATCTATGTCCAAGGCGGAACTGCCCTGCGTTGAATATTTTGGGTGACTTTCTGGATCTCCAGGCGAATTCCTGAATTTTCTTGTGCGTCCTTTTATCCATCCAGCACTTTCTCGTCATTTACTTCAGGGTTTAATGCTCATTATTTACTTTCTCTAGCACATATCTACAATGTACGTAGTAAGCGGAGAAGGTATTTTATTCCATCTAACATTTTATACCGATATTTCACACACACACACACACACACACACACACACACACACACGCACACACACACGGACCTTTTTCCAGAATGTCTTTTTTTGATTCAAGGGGACCCAAAACGTATATTTCCGGTGAAATCTCGATATGAAATTTTTGAGTGCATTACAATGCCTTTTCTATACACTATGAACATAGTATGTGTAGAGAAAGTAAAAATAGCTTGCAGAGAGAGAAGGAAATGCAGTAGGATTAAGCAAGATTCAGATTCTTTCATTTTTGAAATTCCGTTTTTTTTTTCTGACCAGGAGCAAGACAAACGAATACTGATATATAAATATTTAAAAATTTAAACCAACAACAAGTAATATTTCGGAAATGGCTAATTCCACAAAAAAGTATAATTGACATAGTTTGAGTGTTTTAAGATGTTTCACCTTCGGGTGAAAAGAAAGCTCGCTGCCACGGAGGCAGTCTAACAGAGGTTTCCTTGCTTTGGTATAGGTAACTAAAAGTCGTTCTTGCGCAGATTGGTATACAGCATCACTACTGTAGTAGAATGTTAATTAATTATTGGTTCGCTATCTCTGTTTCTCAACAAGTGTTCCTCTTCGTGTGGGCCGTAATTTCGTTTCCCTACAAACTTGGCATCGCAACCCCATATTAAAGACCCTAGCAGTGCGCACCTGTTTAACACATGTTATATGTCGCCTGTATTACTTGCTTTAGGCGAGAAAAATGGGCCCAAGGCACGATAAAGTACATGCTTTGGTAAAATCCTCGAGTTGAACTGCTTATAGCCCGATGTGTAGTGTACATAGTGGATAAAAAAGTATTTTTTTAGCTAAACGTCCTTTAACCTAGTTGGTCATATCGGACGATGAATGAAATTGATGAAATGATACTCAAATGATCTCGGGTCCATGGAACATAAAGTTACTTGACATTCGTCTTCTCAGGATAAGGGAAAACCCCGAGAAAAAAACCGAAAAAGACCTTATCTAGGCAACTCACCCGGGCCGCTTCCGTCCCAAGCGACCACATATGAGATTTGTGGTGAACAAACCGGCGCAGGGGCGCGTTTTCTCCGGGTTCTCCGATTCCCTCCATTGTATTGCACTGGCCTCAATTTTCATTCCATGTATCACCAATGAGATCTAAACAAATCACCGGAAATATATGTTTTGAGGTGTTCTTAAGTCCGAAAAAAACATTTTTAGACAAACGTCCGTGTGTGTGTGTGTGTGTGTGTGTGTGTGTGTGTGTGTGTGTGTGGGCAGCATAGCTCAAAATCGAAAAGTCGATTAAATACCAAACTTGGTACATAAGTTTAGTATTTCCAAGGATGTGACACGAAGATTTTGAGAACTTCCCCACCCTTAATCACCTTTTACATGGAACATTTTTCGAAAGCTTTTATTTTATCAAAAATAGCTCTAACTATACTTATTAAAATCTTATATGTTTGTAAGATTTTTTCATATCAAATGAAATCTGCATCTTGAATTTTCAGGGAATAATATCTGATTACTTTTGTATACTTTTTCTATAAATTGTAAACTTTAAAAGATAGACAAAAGCTTACTAAACAAGAAATGTAGATCTCATTACAACCCCAATTAATGTCAAATATGTACCTTGTTTTACTTTCTCTACATGTACATAGTGTATAGCATCCAAAACTTGGATACCGAGATTTCATCCGAAGTATGTTTTGAGACTCCCTGAATCCAAAAAAAAAAAAAAACAAACAAACAAAAAGTATTTTTAGAAAACTGTCCGTGTGTTTGTCTGTCTGTCAGTGTGTGTGTGTGTGTGTGTGTGTTTGTGTGTCTTTGGACAGCAAGCTCATTAACGAAAAGACCGTCAAGTATCAAACTTAGTATTTAAGTTTAGTATTTTCCAAGGATGTGACACGAAGATTTTCAAGAAAATCTCCCCACCCTCAACTGCGCTTTAGATGGAAAAACATTTCAAAAATGTTGATTTTTTATAAATGGATCTAACGATTTTGACTAAAATTGCGTATTTTTAATGTGGTTTTATGACGAATGAAATGTATATCTAGGATTTTATGTTTTTTTTTATATAGTTAATCCTTTTCAAGATATTATGAGTTATTAGCTTCTCAAACGGGAGACAGTTTTCTTTCCGTCTCTCTTTTGTTTATTCCTAGCGAGTAAAGAGAACCAAATTTTAATTGTTTACTTACGGAGGGCTTCTAAATATTTGACTATCGCGCTAGCCTAGTGTATTCCTTTATTTACCTTCTACTTACAAAGAAAGAAGTACTAAAACCAATTTTTTGGTAGTGTTTAACGCCCGCTTTTACTACTTGTGGCACCGCAGGCGATGACACTGGTGATACGTGTAAAAGAAGATGGACCACTGGTGGAATGCGTTGGAGGGGGAAACCGGAGAAAACCAGCCCCTGCGCCGCTTTGTCCACTAAGACCAATTCTGTTAATGTTTATCTTGATTAGCATGACGTAGATGAAAGAATAATCTTTTATAAGGAAAGTTTGTTAGTGGAATAAGGTCATGTTAATGGAAAACATCTAATTTTTAAATTCACTCTGTTTTCGGTTTAGCAATTGCGAATGTTTAAAATTCAGAAAGTAATATACTTCAGAAATTAAACTGTCAACTTGTACGTAGGGAGTATCAATTTTCACTTCAAAGCTTAAAACATTTCAGCTCGCTCATTTATAACTCTTTTACGTGAAACATGAGCAAACAAAACATAAAAAGTCCGATACAAAAAGCATGGTGTCATGTCACGCAAGCGCAGAGAGGATCCGTCCCGAAAGGAGCTGATTTATGTGCAAGCTATTCCCTGTCCCACCCCATTCCCCTGTTACCTTACGGTTTGGAGCTTCCGTGTCAAATATTTGCAGCCCTCTGCGATGAATATTTAATTTTCAATTAGAGACTTTTGCTACATTCAATAGACAGGGGGACAGGTTTCAAATTTCTCAGAAACTTAAAACGAAACCCGGGAGAACAATGGAGCAGAAGCGGTGCTTCCGGGAGCTAATAGGATGGTGTACGGTGATATTTTCTAGAAATATACCAACAATTTCACTCTATAAGTAATTTAAACTTTTAATGTCACTTACTAAGCGAAACCAATTGCAAGATATTAATATTATATCTGCGATATAACTAAGAAAAATGTAAACATTATTATAATTAATTAACTCATCGGATATGTATAGTTAGCCTGAAAGATTCAATGCCATAACGGGGATATGAACCACGAATCGCCCGGTTTCTAGTCGGTTGCCCTTCCACTGAGCTACCATAGCATTCAATTTTTCAGTCTGACTCTACATATCCAATTCCTGTCCTACACACGGCTTGTGTGAAAAAACAATTAAATCAATACTAATTAACACATAACTTTCTCTACACGTTGTACGTACATAGTGTATAGAGGAAGTATTGCATTCCACCAAAAATTCGATACCGTAATTTCACCGGAAATATAAGTTTAGAGTCCCCGAAAAAAGCATTTTTAGAAAAAGGTCCGTGTGCCTATGGCTGTGAACCGAGTAGCCCAAACATGAAAAGTTGGTAAAATACCTAAATTGGTATATAGGTAAGCTTAGATGCGACACGAAGACTTTGATGAAAATCTCACCACTCCAAACTACCCTTTACACGGGAAAAATTTCGTATATTTTGTTCTACTTAAAAATGGCTTTGAGGATTTTGATTAACATACGTATATTAAAGATATGGTCGTCTCCTTAGCGCGGTGGTAGCGTTGCTACTTACCAAGCGGGAGACCTGGGTTCGATACCCAGTACCGGCGTGAGGATTTTTCCCCCGCTGGGAGACCTGGCCCGGAGTGCACTCAGGCTCGTAAGGTCCCTGGGGGGCCAATTGAGGAGCTACTTGATGGAGAAGTAGCGGCTCCAGGTCATGAGGACCGCATTAACCGGGCGGGGGGATTCGAGGCGCTGACCACGTCTCACCCTCCAATACTGCACCCCATCCATGACGTCTGTAGTGGACCGAGATGGGGGACGCAGCGGCCGGGCGGTAGGCCAAGGTTCCCCGTGAGCTGTCGTGCCATGGAGTAAAAAATATTAAAGATATTTACGCAACAAATATAATGTATATTTTGAATTTTCTGGCAATAGCCTCTGAAGGCCTTTTTATTTTAGATGGACTTTGTTGGATTTTGCATAACTAGAAAACCATAACAGATACATAAATATTTGGTACACAAAAAATGTAAAGCTCCTTAAAACATGTAATTTATGTCATATCCTTTTTTTCGTGTAGTGGACCGTTTTCGACATATTCTTTGTTATTGGTTTCAATTTTAAATCACTTTTCTCGTCCGGGAACTTGTCCACTCCTGGTCACGCAAAGAAACATTTAAAACCATTAACAACCACATTTTAAATCATTTGACTGTGGGTTTAGTCTAGTGTATTCCCTCCCTTCTACTTACAAGAAACTAAGCAATAAGACCGTTTCTGTTTGTGCTTATCTCGATTAGCATGAAGAGACATAAGAATGAGCTTATTAACAATAATTTTTACAGAGATGCAGAGAAAGCAATGTGAATTAAGCACATTATATTTTTACTTTCCTACACGTACTATGTACATAGTTTATAGAGGAAGTATTGTATTCCACCTAAAAATTCGATACCGAGGTTTCGCTGGAAATACATGTTTTAGGACCCCCTGAATCCAAAAACAGCATTTTTAGAGAAAAGTCCGTGTGTCTGTGTGTGTGTGTCTGTGGACAACATAGCTCAAAAACGAAAAGACCGTTAAATGCCAAATTTAGTATTTAGGTATAGTATCTTCCAAGGATGCGACACGAAGATCGTCAAGAAAATCCCCCCACTACAAACTACCCTTTACAAGGAAAAATGTTCGAAATTTTTGTTTTTCTTAAAAATGGCTCTAACAATTTTGATTAAAATCACGTACATTAAAGCTATTTGCACCCCAAATAAAATGTATATCTTGAATTTTCTGGGAATATCTTCTGAAGACCTCTTTATTCTGAATGAATTTTGCCGAATTTTACATAACTGCTAAACCGTAAGAGATGGGAAAAAACTTACCACACAAAAATGTAGAGCCCATTAAAACTCATAATATACTTTATATACTCTTTTCGTGGAGTTGATCGTTTTAACATATTCCTTGTTATTAGTTTTTACGTTGCTCATACAGGAATTTGTCAACTCCTGTCCATACAAATAAAGGAACTTCAGTCACATAGCAACCAGCTTTTGACTATCACTTTAGCCTATGGTACTCCCTTATTTCGCTTCCACTTACAAGGAAGCAAGTAATAAGACTATTTCTGCTAATTTTTTCCTCGATTAGCATGAAGTAAATAGAAGCACAAGCTTTTTAAGAATAATTTGTTGCAAAGATGTAGAGAAAGTCATGTGAATGGAACACATCACGTTTTTTTGCAAAGTGTTTAACGCCATACGACTAGACACCGTAGGCGATGATGATACATGGAATAAAAATCTGATGTGTACCATTCACATGACTTTCTCTACATCTTTGCAAACAAATTATTCTTAAAAAGCTTATACTTACATTTATTTCATGTTAATCAGTCAAACATTAGCAGAAATAAACATTAGCAAGAATTACTTGCTTCCTTGTAAGTAGAAGCCAAATAAGGGAATGTCATAGGTTAAAGTGATAATCAAAAGCTGGTTGCTATGTCACTGAAGCTCCTTTGTTTGATGGATAGCAGTTGACAAATTCCTGTATGAGAGAAGTATAAGTTTTTCATAGCAGAAACCACAAATAAGGAATGCCTCAAAAACGACGAACTCCACGAAAAAAATGTATATAATATAAATAGTGTGTTTTAACGTGCTCTACATTTTTTTATAGTAAGTTTTTGTCCATTTCTAACGGTTTAGCAGCTATTCAAAATTCAGTAAAATTATTCCAGAATAAACTACTCTTCAGAGGCTGTTCCTAGAGAATTCAAGATATACATTTTATTTGTCAGGTAAATATCTTTAATATACGAAATTTTAATCAAAATCATTAGAGCCACTTTTGATAAAAATAAAACATTTCGAAAAAGTTCCATATAAAGGGTAGTTGGGGTTGGGGGATTTTTCTCAGAATCTTCGTGTCGCATCCCTGAAAGATACTAAACTTAAATACCAAGTTTGGTATTATACCTACTTTTCGTTTTTGAGTTATCGTGTTCACAGACACACGGACCTTTTTCCGAAAATGCTTTTTTTAGATAAAGGGGGCACCAGAACATATATTTCCGATGAAATCTCGGTATCAAATTTTGGGTGGAGTGCAATACCTTCTCTATACACTGTCTACATATTGCGTATAGAGAAAGTAAAAATGGAGCACAAGTGGAATGCGATAGCGTTGAAAACCGGAGAACAAGGAGTAAACCCGCCCCTACGCCGCTTTGTCGCTCACAAATGCCTCATGCGGTTGCCGAGGAATCAACCCGGACATAAGCACTTAGCCACGTCGAAGCCTTACTTGAAAACTTGAACCTATAAAAATGAATATCTAGGATATAGTTAACTCAAAAAGCTGTGTCTTACATTAATTGTATTTTACCGAGATCGATATTTTTGAGTGGTAGGCTTATGTCTATTTCTTACGGTTGACCAGTTTTGTAAAAGTCATCCGGAATGAAGATAGATTCAGAAGCTATACGCAGATTTTTACTTTCTCCACACGCACTATGTACATAGTGTATAGAGAAAGTATTGCACTCCACCCAAAAATTCGATACCGAGATTTCACCGGAAATATATGTTTTAGGGTTCCCAACATCCAAAAAAAAGCATTTTCACAAAAAGGTCCGTGTGTGTGTGTATGTATGTGTGTGTGTGTGTGTCCGTGAACACGATAACTCAAAAACGAAAAGTCGGTAAAGTACCAAACTTGGTATTTGAGTTTAGTATCTTCCTGGAATGCGACACGAAGATTTTGAGAAAAGTCCCCGCACCCCCAACTACCCTTTACATGGAATTTTTTTCGAAAATTTTGATTTTCTCAAAAATGGCTTTAACGATTTCGATTAAAATGTCGCATATTAAACATATTTACCTGAAAAATAAAATGTATATCTTGAATTTTCTGGGAATAACCTCTGAAGAGTACTTTATTCTGGATGAAATTTACTAAATTTTGAATAATTGCTAAACCACAAGAGATGGACAAAAACTTACTACACAAAAAGTGTAGAGCATATTAAAACACACAATTTATGTTACATACATTTTTTCGTGGAGTTCGTCGTTTTTGTGACATTCCTTTTTTTTTGGTTTCTGCTATGAAAAACGTATACTTTTCTATCCATATAAACAAATGAACTTCATTGACATAGCAACCAGCTTTTGACTATCACTTTAACCTACGGTTGTCCCTTATTTCGCTTCTACTTACAAGGAAGCGAGTAATTAGACTATTTCTGCTAATGTTTTCTGATTAGCATAAAGTAAATAGAAGTATAAGCTTTTTAAGAATTATTTGTTGCAGGGATATGGAGAAAGTTATGTGAGTGTAACACATCAGATTTTTCAGTATATGCAATTTATTTCCCAAGTAAATAAGTATTCTTTCTTTATAAAAATAAATCATTAGAGCCATTCTTGAGAAAAATAGAATGTATAGAGTACTTTGGACGGGGGAGATTTTCCTGAGAGTTTTCGTGGCGGAGCCTTGGAAGATGTTTTTGAACAATGCTATTGACAGACTGACCGACACAGACAAAACCTTTTTTTCTAAATCCTTTTTTAGTGGAGGGGATTCAGGGATTCTCAAAACGTGTATTTCGGGTGAAATTCTGAAATCTAATGTTTTGTGAATTACATTACACCACTTCCTCTACTAAATAAAATATATTGTACATTCACATGCCTTTCTCTATCCTCTATCGCAAGCATGTCCAAAAGTAACACTTGCGAGGTACTGACGTCACAGCATCGTTTCCCCGACTCCAGTCAAGGACGTGGTGAGAGACACGTAATATCAAACATACCTACAGTGAACCGTACAATATATGAAATATCCAGTATTGAGTTCTATTAACCATAGTGTCTTGAATATCCATTGCAACTTTCAGTTTTTTTTTCATCGAAATTGTAAGAGGTGATATCTTTGTATTGCAGCTAAATGCTAGAAAAGTGAAATGGGGAAAAATGTGAAGAGCATTTAAAGGGTGCAGACTTCTTTAAATGATTTATTTTATTAAGTTATAAACGCCGTAGGGCCACTAACTTCGGAAATACTAAAATAAGAATGGTAGATCTCCCGGAGGTTCTTGGTTCTATTCCCGGCTGGGGTAGGAGAATTTTTGTTTAACAAGAACCATTCTCCATTTCACCCCGGTTCTGGTAGTATGTCTCTGAGAGTGAGTGTTTATATGTTTGTGAAGAAAATACACACATTAAAAACCCAACGTTAAAGAACCTATAATCAACGAGTTGTTTTTAAGGCAAAGCCCTCGATATGACCATAGTTTTTACTTTCTCTTTACGCACTATGTACATAGTGTATAGAGAAGGTATTGCACTTCACCCAAAAATTCGATACCGAGATTTCACCGGAAATATATGTTTTAGGGTCTCCTGTATCCAAAAAATAAAAAGCATTTTCAGAAAAAGGTCCGTGTGTCTGTGAACACGATAACTCAAAAACAAAAGTCGTTAAAGTACCAAACTTGGTATTTAAGTTAAGTATCTTTCAGCGATGCGACAAGAAGCTTTGAGAAAACTCCCCCCACCCCAAACTACCCTTTACATGGAACTTTTTTCAAAAATTTTTATTTTCTAAAAAATAGCTCTAACGATTTTGATTAAAATGTCGTATATTAAAGATATTTACCTGAAAAATAAAATGTTTAACTTGAATTTTCTGGGAATAGCCTCTGAAGACTACTTTATTCTGGATGAATTTTACGGAGTTTTGCATAGCTGCTAAACTATAAGAGATAGAAAAAAACTTACCACACCAAAGATGTAGAGCGCATTAAAGCACACAATTTATGTTATACAACTTTTTCCCGTAGAGTTGATCGTTTTTGAGTTATTTCTTGTTTTTGATTCCGCCTTTAAAAAGCTTAAGCTTTCCTCACACAAGAATTTGTCATCTCCTGTCCATACAAACAAAGGAGCCTCAGTCACATAGCAACCAGGTTTTGACTATCACTTTAACTTACGGTACTCCCTTATTTCGCTTCTACTTACATGGAAGCAAATAATAAGACTGTTTCTGCTAATTTTTTCTCAATTACCATGAAGTAAAGAAGCATAAGCCTTTTAACAACAATTTTTTACAGAGCTATAGAGAAAGTCATGTGAATGGAACACATCGGATTTTTTTATCATTGTTTAACGCCCACTTTTATTGCTTGTGGCACCGCAGGTGATAGCACTGGTGATACATGGAATGCGATGGCGATCGGAACTGGAGAACCCGGAGAAAACCCGCCCCTGCGTCGGTTATTCCACTATAAATCTCACAAATATGCGGTTGCTTGGGATCAAACCCATACCGTCTAGGTGAGAGGCAAGTGGTCTAACCACTCGACCACGGCGCGGCCTATGGCCATAGTTGTCAAAGTTGAAAGACATACTTTTTCAAAAAAGCTATATATTGACAGAAAATTATATATTAACACACATTTATGCCCTTAAATAATTGCCTAATTAAATTAAATAAGGAACTCTCATGCAAATGTATTAGAATGCTCACCGGAGGATAGGACGATAGAAATATTCCATGAGAAAAAAAAAAACCAAAAAAAAACGCGACTGCAAACAGTCTGATGAAACAGCACTTCATCTTCTATTCCATGAAGCCTTATAAAAAACACACATCCCAACTTCGAAATGACTAAATATTCGGCTCACTAAATGGGTTGAACTAAATGTATAACAGGCTAAGGAAACGCATAAAAAGCTTTTAGGCTGAATTTTTGGAGTTTAAACTCGCTTCCAACATCATCACGAAGCAATGACCACAAGGTAATGTGGCGTCATTAATTCTGGCAACTAGGCGTCTGTTACCATAGGAGCTGGCCTACGTGTTAATTTGTTTCTCCGGCTTCAGCAACTTGTCAGACCCCAACCTACGAAAAGAGAGGTGAATCTTGAATGATTTGATTCGTCACCGTGTTTTGCATTACCCACAAACAAAAGAGCCTGCATGTCCTTGCAAAATACAGCAACTGAGTTTGTGAACAGCAATAATAAAGAAACAGTAAAACAAACACGTGGTTGGAACAAAATGCACACACGACACACTTGCTAATTGCCGCTTTCGTGTTGAAGGTTCGTTGATAGACAGTACCCATTAAAAGGCAGGCGAAGAGCAGCACAAATGAGCAACGCATTCGTGTGAAATTCGCTGGCTCCGAAGTAGGGGCAGAAAGTTTCAACCCTCTAGGATTTCCTGAACATTACTTCCAGCACTTATAAAATATAAACTCATACCTTATTAGCAATCTATATCCATTAAAACTCGTAATAGTTTCATTAAAAAAGTATATTAAAAATCTAATGCGCTCCATTCACATGACTTTCTCTACCTCTCTGTAACAAATTATTGTTAATAAGCTTATTCTTATATCTACTTCATGCTAATCGAGATAAATATTAGCAGAAACTTAATTCCTTTTCAGTAGAAGGGAAATAAATGAATGCATTTGGCTAAACTAACAGCCAAATGCATTAACATGTGGTTACTATAGTATAAAATCCGATTTTTTGCGTGGTCAGGTATTGACAAGTTCCCGTATGAGAAAATATGAAGTATTTTAAAACTGAAATCCACAACAACGAATATCTTATAAACAGCCAATTACAGAAAAAAATGCATTTAATATAAATTGTGTGTTTTAACAAGCTCTACATTTTTGTGTAGTAAGTTTTTGTCTATCTCTTACGGTTTAACAGTTATACAAAATTCCGTAAAATTGATCCAGAATAAAGTAGTCTGCAGAGGCTATTCCCAGAAAATACAAGATACCTATACATTTTATTTGTTGTGTAAATGTGTTTAACATACGCTATTTTAATCAAAATCGTTAGGGCGATTTTTGAGAAAATAAAAAAAATTCGCAAATTTTGCCATGGAAGTGGGGGTATTTTCTTTAAAACATTCGTGTCGCATCCTTTGAAGATACTGACTCTAAATACCAAGTTTGGTATTTAACGGAGTTTTCGTTTTTTAGCTATACTGCCCATACACACGGACCTTTTTCTAGAAATGCTTGTTTTGGATTTAGGGGGTCCCAAAACATGAATTTCCAGTGAAATCTCGGTATCGAATTTTTGGGTCCAATACAATACCTTTCCTACACACTATGTAGCGAAAGTAAATATCTATATATTCCATTCACATGGCTTTCTCTATCTGTTCTACAAGCAATGTATTATCTACATAATGATAATCAAGATAAACATTATCAGAAATTGTATTATTCCTCAGCTCCCTATAAATAGAAGGCGGATAACAGAATAAAGCTAAAGCCACAATTACATTTTTGGAAAGCTATTGCAGTGTGATTATCATTAAATTCGACTCTTGTTCCATCGCGGGATTAAAACAAAGCTGAGATTTCCATTTGAGAAAAGTTTTATTATTTTAAAATTGAAAACAATATCAGGGCAATATCTGAATTGGTTAGCTCTACAGAACAAATGTATATGACAAACTATTTGTTTTAACGACATTTATAATTTTTGTGTAGTAGCTTTTGTCTATCTTTTACAGTTTACAAGTTATGCAAAAGTTATTCAGAATAAAGCGGGCTTAGTGGGCTATTCCCAAGAAATTCAGGATATACATACTATTTTCCATGTGATCATCTTTAATATTCTAATCAAAATCGTCAAAGTTATCTTTTTATAAAATCCAAAATTTCGAAAAATGTTCCATGTAAAGGGTAGTTTGGTACAGGAGGATTTTTCTGAAAATATTTATGTCGCACTCTTGGAAGATACTAAATACCAAGTTTGGTATTTTCATTTTTCAGTTATGCATACACACAAACACACATAGTCTTTCTTCTCAACATGTTTTTTTTTTTTTTTTTTTTACTTTCTCTACTCGTACTACAACATAGTGTATAGAGAAGGTATTGTAGTGCACCCAAAAATTCAATCCCGAGATTCACCAAACATACATGTTTTAGGACCCTCTGAATCCAAAAAAGCATTTTCAGAAATAGGTCCGCGCGCGCGCGCGTGTATAAGTGAACAGCATAGCTGAACTTGTGCAAGTAATTAATCAGAAACCCGTGGCACCTGTTTTAGACTGAGTGAAACAGAAAGTGAAGACTGTTTGGAAAAAAATATCGGATTTTCAAGATGCGTGAAATATGAAATGTGTTTTGAGTTGATGCTACGGAAATAACTGCTGATGGAGTATATTACCCGAAAGTCGATGATGTGCCCTATTTCCGTTTTGCTCCAATTACAATTTGTGGTGTGGAGCGTATTTTCTTCACAATATAAACCCTGTTTACGTGCCAATCGAAGACGATTCATATTTGAGAGTTACGGATGCATTGTATAGTCTATGTATTTTGAGAGGCAATGAAGCGAATAACAATGCACAGCAGCAACTGAACGTATATAACTATTAAAGCTGTTAGTTCCCGTAGATTAGTATGTTTATGTTTACCACTCAAACTCAATCGCCTTCCACTGCTAGTGAAAACATCACATCTCCCACACAACTACTGCCCCATATTTCTTCTATTAGTACCACTATGTACACATTGTATTGTCAACATATCACAAGTATATGCCATGCTGCTTTAACTTCGATTCTATCCCGCTATCAGTTCCCAAGATGCTATCCCTGATCATTATATAAGCAGATTATTCACTTCTGCGAGAATGGAAGGGATTGGTGACTTATGTACGCAATTCAGACAAACGAAACCTCGACAGCAGCCATTTTGTGGTTGCTGCATTAACCTTCTACAGAATTCTGCTAGAATCCACGCAACACTTTTCTATCCATTTCCTGAGAAATGTCATGATACATTACTTTCTCCCGGGTTATTTCGTTACAAAAAGCAGGCATTATCATCTTTTTTGTGGTGGTTTTTGTGTTCCACCTTGTACGGTTGCGTGCTTTCCCTCGTTTCAACAAGATGGTGGCCTTCTCATGTCACACAAAGAGAAGCAAGGAACAAGATTAATATTCGAACAGCGTGATGTGTCGAATTAATCGAAGCATACTGGAATGGAAGTTAACAAGAGGTTCAACTGCCGCTGGTGTAACCTTGCGCAGTTTGACGGACATCTTTTCTTCATTTGTGAATTTTACCCTCAATTGAATGGTATTGCATATATGTAACAAATATAATTAATAAAAAAATTTTAATATTTTCAATGGATTTTTTACTTTCTCTACATGTGCTATGTATATAGAAGGTATTGTATTGTACCCAAAAATTTGATAACGAGGTTTCCCCAGAAATACATGTTTTGAGACCCCTGAATAAAAATATACTTTTAGAAAAATATCACTGTGTGTGTCTGTCTGTGTGTGTGCCTTTGAGCAGCATAGCTCAAGAAAATCCCCCACTCCCAACCATCCTTTACATGGAATATTTTTCGAAATTTTTAACTTTTTCAAAAATGGCTACAACGATTTTTATTAAAATGTAGATAATATGCATAAGTTAGTTTCATGACAAACGAAATGTCTAACCTGAATTTTCAGGTAACACTTCTGTAGTTCTCTAGATGAGTTTTCCATAATTGGTAAACCCTGAGAATTAGACAAACCTTACTACTTAAAAAGTATAGATCTCGTTCAAACACAATTTATATCACATGCTTATTTTCTTTGAGTTGGCCGTTTCAGTTTTAAAATACACATAAGAAGTTGTGAGTGTTTCTTTTGTTTTACTGCAGGCCATGGAAAGAAGCGAATTTCAATGACAACGGCATAGCGACAACTTTTAACACAATTGTCTATCACTTTAATCTTGTGTATTCCCTTAGTTTCTGTTTTATTTATTAGAAACTAAGTGATAAAACCACTCTGCTAATATTTATCTCGATTAGTATGCAGAACAGAGAAGAATAATACCTCTGTAAAAGGTTTGTATGTAGAAGAGATAGAGAAGGTCACAGACACACGGACACACACACACACACACACGGACCTTTTTGTGAAAATGCTTTGTTTGGTTATAAGGGGCCCTAAAACATATATTTCCGGTGAAATATCGGTATCGAATTTTTGGGGAGTGCAATATCTTCTCTATACACTATGCACTTAGTGCGTGTAGAGAAAGTAAAAAAGTAATTTTTTGCAGAGATGTAGAGAAAGTTATATGGATAGAACACATCAGATTTTTTTTTAAATGAGGCTGTTTTCTCTCATATATGTTGCACTTCCTTTGTTCTAGATGAGGAAGTGTATGCATAAACAGCATTACAATCTTATTCCTGTCAAAACAGATCGCCCTGTCGTATTTAATCAAATTTCTGTTTACAAGGACAAATGAAAGCCTTTCCAGACAAAGTGAATGTCTCCCAAAAGTCAATTTCATGCGGCAAGGCTGTGTGCGTGAACACTTTGATAAATTAATCTCGCCGATGCTCAAGTACATTGTCTACCGAGCAAGATGAACTGAATGGCGACATTACTAAAGACTGCTTGACGCTTCCGAAATTTTAGTTGAGGCAAGTTTGCCAGTATCGCACAAACAATGAGCTTTTGATGGGCACGTTTATAATTTCAAAGTTTCAAGTAGCTTCAGTAATACCTAGACGGAAGGAAGAAGAACGCAACTGAAAAGAAAGCAAAAAGTGAAAAGAGCGGAACAAAAGGTAGGCAAATATTCATTTTAGCTGATGGTTGGTGCATTGTCTATAGAATGCCGTTAAATAAAGGAGAGATATAAGGTTTTGGAGTAATTATAACTTTTAATAGAAATTCACCGCTCTCTCGGCTTTGTAAACATATTTCGAGACCGGATAGTCAATTTGCTGCGATCGAAGACGCAGACCCTCGTATTCAGTAGAGCTCTGCAAGACTGGCACAAGGCAAATTCTTTCAAAAGCCAACCTCTTCAGAAAACCAATCTTTTACGAAGTAGCTACACCAAATATTTCATAACTTTGAAAACGGCTTCTGAAGCGCCCAAGGAAACTCCTTGCTAGAATATGATTTCGCAATTTTTCCTTTACCGATCATTTTATTTTACAGTAATAAAAAATATCTAATGAATTCTGCTCATATGGCTATCTCTGCCAGTTCTAAAAACAAACAGCTTGTTATTTTTGCTAATTGAGACAAATATTAGTAGAAATTTCCTTATTATTTTCTTCCTTGTGGATAGCTATTTATTCCAATTATATATTTAAGAACGTCAATTAAAGGTTACAAAAATTCAATGCTATAAAACTCCTGGACTTATAGATGGGAGTTTTCTTCAAAATAATTAGAATATCACTCTTAAATTTGTTAAATTTAAGTTTGTTAATTTTGACAGCAAAACTATTAAATAAATTAATATGTTTTGTTGGTAAAAGATAACATATCCGGGCTTGTAGGCCGTGGTCAAAAATTAAAATTATTAAAATAATTAAAACTTGACGTTTCGTCCTCGGCTGTGGAGGACATCTTCAGAATGAACCTGGGCAGGAACGGCTAGTTTTAATTATTTTAATTTTCGACCACGGCCTACAAGCTTAGATATGTTATCTTTTACCAATAATAACACCGGCCGTGAAAGCCTACGAGCATATATAATGTGTTTTGTGTTTTACTATATTTACAGGTACTAAAATATATATTATTGTTGCTTCTTGGGATAATTATGTACAGTTTCACAGGAACCATAATCTTGTATATTGTTCTTAATATGAAGTAGACAATTTAAAGCATGTATATATATATATATATATATATATATATATATATACACAAGTGGGGATCCCAAGTTTTGGAACTGCACATATTCTTACTGCTCACGTTTGTAAAATAAGAATGGTTGCCCTAAAGTAAAATATCATAATACATAAATGAGTATATATATTACTATACTTTAATGACAGTAAAGCTTTTTTGTTAATGTTTTGGCTCAGTACTCGTAATATAAAGATTTCTTTGTTTAGTTCACCAGATATAAAGTCTATATGGGATTTCCACCCTAAATAGACTCAATATGAATGGCTAAAACTTTTACTATTGAAGGAGAAGTGTTGGCAGGACAATTACTAAAACTTAGATCTACAGAATTAGCTTGATCAAATATCAGTCTATTAGAATCACACCAGAGATTTGCTTTAGATGTTATATCTTTTACTTTTCTTGTGAGGGTATCATTATCACTACAGCATATATTTAATCATCAGCAAATAATCGTGTTTTCAGGCATTCAAGGAGATGATATACAAACTCATATATACCAGGTGGTTCACCTGTGCCTTGTTATTTTTGGAGATATGCAACACTTCATACTCTGAAAGTAATAAGGTCGAAATTACCGAGCTTGCTGGTCATTTGTTAACCATGCAAATCTAGCCTGCTCTTCATCGGAAAATATACCTTAACAGCAATAGTTACGTCCATTCCAAAAGTATGCGCTTAATAACTCCTGTTACAGAACATGTTATACCAATAGGATCGCTGTCATATACTCTACAACGTAAATTATAATGAATGAAGGTTAACGAACGGTTTAAGCTACAAAAAGGGGTTCAAAACGTTATAAAGAGATCAGATGCGGAGAGGGAGACATGTGTGACACTATACCTACAAGTTTTAACGGAAAAGTCGAGCGCAATGATTGTAGCTTAACTGGTTAATTTCATGTTCCCTCCTCACCTCCAGCGTGTCAGCGGTTCGATTCCCACAGTCTGCTTGAACTTTTTTCTTCTTTACGTATCCATTAAGGTGCAAAGTTAGTTCAGTGTTTGTCACAATAATAGTAAACTTCCGAGTGTGAAAGAGAACGGTCGTGTTTTGTGTCTTGCTCGTAGCTACCTGGAAGAAGTTCGACAATGGAAAGCGTACGAGATCTCATTGAACAGTTGAGGCAAGAAATGCGTGTAGGATTTGAAAAGTGCAGCCTAAAATCGCTGGAAAGTGCCGTGGAGAATGTGACAGTTCGAATGCGTGCTCTGGAAGAGAAAATGGATTATTTAGAGAACCAATCTCGTAGAAATAATATTGTGGTATATGGTGTGACGGAAGAAGCGGGAGAGAGTTGGGAGATGACGGAGGAAATAGTGAAGAGGGTCATCTCACAAATAGGAATCGAACTCCGCGAGTTTGATGTGGAGAGAGCCCATCGTGTAGGTCGACGTGGCATTGTAAGGCGACCTATTGTGTGTAAACTGGCCCATTATAAACTCAAAGTGGCCATCCTTCGAGATGCTCGTTATTTACGGGGAACGGGAATAAGCATTAGCGAGGACTTTAGCCAGCGTGTAAGAGAAGAGAGAGAGGACACATGTTCGAGGCCAGGAGGCAGGGCTGTCATGCCGTATTGCGCTATGACAAGCTCTTCATTAACGGACGAGTCTGGAACCGACAGGAGCTGGAGCGTATGGAACAGCCTAGAAGTTATGCGGAAACCGAACCCAGGACAGGGCAGCTAGAGCAGGTAGCCAGTGCATCAGCCCAGCAGGTAGCAGGTCCCTCAGCAGAACATCAGGTGCCTCAAGTTATGTCGACAGGTAGGGGCAAAGAGGAGAGGAGGGTGAGACAGTCTTCGCCGGAAAAACCAAAAACAACGCCCCTCCGTGGCCTTAGGCTAACAGCAGCTCGACAAAGGGTCAGCCAAGCTGTAGGAAGACCATCAGCAAGGAAACAATAGGACCCAACCCCTTCTCTGAGGATTGTCACATGGAACATCGAAGGCTTCAAAAAAAGGTTGGGTAGCGAGAATTTCTTGTATTTCCTTAGTGATTTTGACGTTGTATGTTTAACAGAAACTTGGTTGAAAAACGGAGAAAATGTAACACTTGCTAATTTCCATAGTTTTAGTAGGGGAAGGGAGACACGGGGAAGGAGGGGAAGGTGGCCAGGAGGGGTATCAGTTTCATTCAGGTCTGAGCTGGAGGCTGAGATAACTAAATTAGAAATCAGTTTGGAAGGGGTGATTGCTGTATCTTTGGCACAGGGGGGAGTACAAATAATAGTTATAGGATTATACAACCAGCCAGCAACGTCCAAGTATGCAAACAGGAATTTCTTCAGTGACTTAACCGAAACGTTAGTGCAGTTACAGGAAAAGTTTCCAGGAACAGAATTAATTCTCTTAGGAGATTTTAATGCGAGGTTAGGAGGGGAGAATATTTCTCTAACGGGGGGTCATCAATGGGGGGAGGAATTCCGCGAAGGTCAACGAAAGAGCAAGGATAGTTTTATTAATGGGGAGGGCAGACAATTACTTGCTTTCTGCGATGCCTTCTCTTTAGAAATAATGAATGGCAAGTATGGTGAGGATCGAGAGGGAGAACTCACTTTCATAAATGAAAATGGGGGTAGTGTAATAGATTTTATTTTAATAAGTCAGGGTTTAATTGGCAGAATTAGAAATTTTTGGGTGGGGGATCGTATCGAGTCACATCACTGTCCGGTTGTCCTGGAACTGAATATAGAGACGGCCATGGTGGCGCATGCACCTGAAGAGGGGCAGGGGGACGAAGGGAGATTCATTAGTAAATTTATATGGAAACCGATAGAAAAAGAAGTATTTGTTGATAAACTAGAAAGAAGATTAGGAGAAAGGAACGCAGACACAGCGGAGGAACTAACTCATATAATAGCAACGGCTGCGGGGACAATGAAAGTCCAAATGCATGGTAAGGTAAAACGATTCAATGGTTGGTATGACCAGCAATGCAGAACTGTAAAGAAACAAGCAGAGGAGGCTCTGTCAAAATTCAGAAGGGAGGGGGGAGATGACATTAGGAAAATGTTTACAAAAAAGCGAAGGGAGTACAAACAGCTCTTACGGGAAAAGAGAACTACGTGGCAAGACAAAATTACTCAGAAAATTAGTA
This sequence comes from Hymenopus coronatus, assembly GCA_030762935.1. Classification (NCBI taxonomy): domain Eukaryota; kingdom Metazoa; phylum Arthropoda; class Insecta; order Mantodea; family Hymenopodidae; genus Hymenopus; species Hymenopus coronatus. The sequence continues at coordinate 27,100,481 of CM060899.1, read as the reverse complement.
ATATTTTAACGCGGGGGGATAACGCTGAGATGTGGCAAGTAGTAAAACATTTAAGAGGCAACCGTCAGGCGCCCAACGAAATTTCTCCCAGAAAATGGGCAATGCATTTTATGGGAATATTCGGGAAAGGTGAAAGGGAAGGAATTTTTATAAAGGAAGTGCAAATTTTGGGAAATTTTGAGATCCCAATACTGGACGAGGAAATATCAGCACGAGAAATAGCACAGGCGCTAAGGAGTCTGAAGGGAGGCAAAGCTCCAGGGTTGGATGGGCTGCCCCCGGAAGTTTTTAAAGCCGCAGCCAATGTTAATGAGTTTGGTAGGAGTATGCTCCAGATATGTAACAGATTGTTTATTGAGGGGAATTACCCTACCTTTTGGGGAGAGGGCATTATTCATCCCATTTATAAAGGGAAGGGAACTATTGGAAATCCGGATAACTATAGGGGGGTTACTCTGTTGCCAATTATGGAGAAAATTTATTGTAGAGTGTTATATAACCGGATAAAGGACTGGGAATCTAAATTTGGCAAACTTTCAAAATTTCAAATGGGTTTCAGAGAAGGACACAGTACCATAGATGCCGCGTTTATATTAGACACTTTAAGGGCGAAGCAACTGTTAGTTAAGCGGGGAAAGCTTCATTGTGCTTTTGTGGACTTTAAGAAGGCATTTGACTCTATCAATCGAAATGCATTATGGTACAAACTAGGCAGAAAGGGGTTATCAAGTAAAATGGTTAGAGCATTGCAGGCAATGTATCAAAATGTCCAATTCTGTGTGAAGTACGACAGAAACAGTGTGTCCGAGAGCTGCCGAAGCTATAGGGGAGTGAGGCAGGGTTGTATTTTATCTCCCTTGCTATTTAATCTCTTTGTGGATGATATTACTGATACAATGATAGCAGAGAATATTCAAGCACCAGTAGTAGCGGATTTGCAGATCCCAACACTTTTATATGCAGACGATTTAGTATTGTGCTCTACGACAGTAAACGGATTGCAACGAGGACTGGACAAACTTAAGAACTATTGCGATGAATGGCTACTTACAGTTAATGTGAATAAGACTAAGGCAATGACTTTCAAAAAGGGTTGTGTTTATAGCAGGGAGGAGACTTGGACATATGCAGGACAGATACTGGACAATGTTAAATCCTTTGTGTACTTAGGACTCACATTTACAATGAACGGAAAATGGACAAAACACATTGACATTACGAAACACAAGGCAAGGGTGAAAGCGGCGGAAGCTCTCCGGATACGCTGCAGAATTCCGAATATCTCCATAACCTTAATGGAAACCGTATACGGAGCGACAGTTAGATCCACGATGACATACGGAGGAGAAATATGGGGGTGGGAACAAACAGGGAATCTGGATCAAGTGAGGACCCAATTTTTGAAAGGAATTCTGGGTGTAGGGAGGGGTACGGCAAACTGCGGAATAATGAGGGAATTCGGGGTACATAGTGAAACGATAGAGTGCAAAATCAGAGCAGTTAAATATTGGATGAGAATCGTTCACGGAAGCCACTCTCTAATTAGGGCAGTCTGCTACCGTGAACAGTTGCGAATGGAAGGTAATTTGACGTGGGCATCAAAATTAAAGAAAGGGTTGGAAACCATTGGGATGGGAGACATTTGGATGGCGGGGCAGGAAAACAGGCGAAGTATTTGGAGAAAAATTAAGAAACGTCTCTGTGATATTGACAGACAGCAAATAATTGCGCAATGCACAGAGAAGGTGTCATTAGAAGTACAGTCTGAGCTGAAATCGGAGTGGGGTATGGAGCAATACATCAAAACAGGTACCAAACTCATTAGAGAGGGGCTCGCGTGGATTAGACTAGGAGCATGGAGGAGCACGAAAACTTCTGACGAGAATGGTATAAGAATATGTCCCATTTGCGAGGAGGAAGAGTCGTGGACTCACATCTTGGCAAGATGTAGGGGTACGGAGGAATGGCGGGAAAAATATTTGCCGCGATTTTTTACCACTGCGAATGTAGGGCTAGAAGCATGTTGGACGCTACTGGCAGGCACGGAAAACATGGACGGGCTAGGTAAATTTATACTTAAGGCAAGACAGCTGAGATCTGAGGAGGCTGCCAATAGAGAAGGGGGGGGGGGATAAGATCAACTAAACAAAAGTGACTACAATGTTCTACATACATGTATATTATATCATACTTAGGTCACTGTTATGCTAGGGTTGTATATATTATGTGTATATATGTCTTTTAAGTGTAATTATCTATTATAAGAGGGTGCATTTATGAAGGTTTACTCTGTGCTGTAAATTTAAATTGCTATATTTGAATATCTTTGTATCTTTATTTTCGGATTCACTCTTAATTTTTATTGCTGTTTAATATTGCTTTTGACGGTGTATTTCCTTTGTCTTTTTATTTTCGTGTTTACTCTTTTAATTCTTTGTTGTGGTTGTTGTTTTAATATTGCTTGTAATGTGTATTACAAAAGCACGTACGGTCTGTAGACCCGTGCGACTGTTCAAATTCTATGTATGATATTGCTATGTTAATAAATACACTTATTCATTCATTCAAGTTTAGGTGTTAACTAAAAGGTATACGAATTAAGAACAAATGACAGTTCATTTTACGTGTTCTTCAGTTTTCGATCATTAATTTTCATTCTAATTGTTTTGAAAAAGAAACTTCGCTAAGACTTTAAATACTGGACTAATTAAGCTAGAATAAACATAAATAAAAAGATCAACAAAAGAAACACATAAGCGATATAACAAATGTTCTGATATCCCATTTAGTTTTGTGCCAAATCAGGACGAAAGAAAGCAGGGAAAAAATTGTCAACGTTTTGGTAAGATTGGAAGCTAAATCAACCATCTTGGGACTCAAGCTAACACCGCGAGATAACTAAATACGCTAGTGATTAGCTATAACTTGCCGCGCCAAAGTCTATAATGTTAGTATGCACAAGATGGGTCTCCATTACGATGTTTTCAGGTTAGACTGTAATCTACGGGTTGCATAAAATCAGAGAAAAAGGGACACGTGAACCACCTTGTGTATATATATATATATATAAACGATAAACAATAAACGATAAACAAATATTTTAAAGCCCGCCTATATAGTGTGGTGGTAGCGTGTCTGCCTCACATTCAGCAGATCGCCAGTTCCAATTTCGAGTTACCCAGTTAAGGCTTCTTTCGGGGTTTTCCCATATTCTGAGAGGAGGAATGTCGAGTAACTTTAAACTACATGGACCCCGAGATCATTTGAGCATCATTTCACCAATTCCATTCATCGTCCGATATGACCAACCAGGTTAAACATGTTAAACTAAAAATATACATACATATTTATTTATCTTTAAAGCTGATCCCTATGTGAACAGTTGAACTTCCGTTCTCTTTGCATTGCTAGGAGCAAAACAAAGTACGAAACGAAACATAACATCGCGTATGAGAAAATTTTAAGCAGTTTAAAACTCAAAAAAAAAAAAAAAATAACAACAAGGAATATCTTGGAAGTGGTGAACTCTACCAGAAATGTATATTACAGAAATTGTGTGTGTTTAGTGGTATATATATTTTTGTGGAGTATACTTTTGACTATCCCTTACGGTTTAACGGTTACGTAAAAGTAATTCAGAAGGAAGAGATCTTCAGAGACCATTCCCAGAAATCTCAAGATATACATTCTGTTTGTCACGAAAATATCTTCGAAATTTCGCCACGTAAACGGTAGGTTAGGGTGGAGGGATTCAAAACGCATCCTTGAAAGATGCTTAACTTGAATATCAAATATGGTATTTTACCGACTTATCGTTTTTGAGTTATCGTATTCATAGACACACACACACACACACACACACACGCCTTTTTACTTTCTCTATACGTGCTATGTACATAGTGTACGGAGAAGGTATTGCATTGTACCCAAAAATTCGATACCGAGATTTCACCGGAAATATATGTTTTGAGACCCTCTGAATCCAAAAAAGGCACTTTTAGAAACATGTACGTGTGTGTCTGTCTGTGTGTATGTGTGTGTGTCTGTGGACAGCAGAGCTCAAAAACGAAAAGACGGTTAAAAACCAAACTTGGTATTTAGGTTTGGTATCCTCCTCGGATGCGACACGAAGATTTTCAAGAAAATCCCCCCACCCCAAACTACCCTTTACATGGAACTTTTTTCGAAAATTTTGATTTTCTAAAAAATGGCTCTAACAATTTTGATTAAAAACCCGTATATTACAGACATTTACATACCAAATAAAATGTATATCTTGAATGTTCTGGGATTGCCTCTGAAGATCTCTTTATTCTGGATGAGTTTTGCCGAATATTGCTTAACTGCTAAACGGTAAGAGATAGACAAAGGCTTACTACACAGAAAATGTAGAGCACGTTAAAACACACAATTTATGTTGTACAATTTTTGTTTGTTTTGTTTTGGAGTTGATCGTTTTTTAGTTATTCATTGTTTTTGATTACACCTTTCAAAAACTTATATTTTCTCGTACAGGAATTTGTCATCTGCAGTCAATACAAACAAAGTAACTTCCGGCACATAGCAACCAGCCTTTGACTATCACTTTATCCTATGATACTCCCTATTTCACTTCTACTTACAAGGACACAAAGAATAAAAGTATTTCTGCTAATTTGTTCTGGATTAGCATGAAGTAGATAGAGGAATAAGCTTTTTAACAATAATTTGTTGCAGAAATTCAGAGAAAGCCACGTGAATGGAACACATCAGATATTTTTTGGATTTAGGGGGTCCCAAAACATGTATTTCCGGTGAAATTTGGGTATCGAATTTTTGGGTTGAATACAATATCTTCTCTGTAAATTATGTACTTAGTACATATATAAAAAGTAATAACTGCGGTAAAATTAATATTAGTTTATTTGTAGAAGGTGATTAATATCGGCTACTCTGCAGTGCCATAAAGTTTGCCACGGCGAGAGGTTATGTTTCAATTTAGCAAGTTTGGCAATGTGGGACAGCTTAGTGCTGCTAAGCGGATGGGATGTTATGTGTGAATAACGGCTTTACAGAAAAGCTCTTCCAATGCAACAGAGTAAACCGTATGACATTTCCTCTGCGACGTCAACCAATCGTATTTCAAAAACATTTCAGAGAGCAGATAATAATTGCAAAATAAATGAACATTTGCTGCAGTTTGTATGGCCACGAGAAATAAAAATATATGTTCCATTCACATAACCTTCTCTACATCTATGCAACAAATTATTCTTAGAAAGCTTATGTTTCTACTTACTTCATACTAATCAACGAAAAAATTAGCAGAAATAGTCTTATTACTTGCTTCCATGTTAGTAGAAGCGAAATAAGAGAGTACAATACGCTAAAATGATAGTCAAAAGCTGGTTGCTTTGTGACTGAAGTTCCTTTGTTTGTATGGACAAGAGCTGACAAATTCTTGTATGAGAAAAATATAAGCTTATCAAAGTTGAAACCAAAAACAAAGAATGCCTAAAAAACGATCAACTCAACGAAAAAATGTATATAGCATAAATTGTGTGTTTTAACGTGCTCTACATTTTGTGTGTTGTAAGGTTCTGTCCACCTTTTACGGTTTACCAGTTATGCAAAATTCGTAAAATTCATCCACAGTAAAGTACTCTTCATAGGCTGTTCACAGAATATTCAAGATATACATTTTCTTTGTCAGGAAATAATCTTAAATATACGATATTTTAATCAAAATCGTGATAGCCATTTTTGAGAAAATCAATATTTTCAAAAAAAGTTTCATGTAAGGAGTAGTTAGGTTGGGGGTATTTTCTTGAAAATCTTCGTGTCGCATCCTTAGATTTTGGTATTTAAGAGTCTTTTCGTTTTTGAGCTATGGTGTCCACAGACAAACTGATGTGCTCTCTTATTACTTGCTTCCTTGTAAGTAGAAGCTAAAGTGGGAGTACCATAGACTAAAGCGACAGTGAACTCTTTTAAACGCTGGTTGCTATGTCACTGAAAATCCTTTATTTGTATGGCAGAGAATTGACAAATTCCCGTATGCGGAAAGTATAAGTATTTTAAAGCTGAAACCAATAACAAGGAATATGTCAGAAATGGCCAGCTCTACAGAGAACGTATAAATTTGACCAAGTCTTCAATGGGCTCAAAATTGGGTGTACACTTTGAATACAATCTCCGCCGATTTGATCATGTTACACCGTGCTCAAAACACTTAAATGGCTCCAGCTTAGGAATAGAAAAAAAATGACACTCTTTATTATTTCTCTATCAACTCCTTCATTCTCGCATTCCAAACTATCTATATGATCGCTTCAAACCAATTCAAATCTCGGAATCGAATATTTGGACGGAATGCAATACCTTCTCTATCTACTATATGCAAGGTACGTGTAGAGAAAACAAAACATGTGATGGGTTCTGTTCACATGATTTTCTCTAGCTGTTTCACAAATAAACTTTTCTAAAACAGAATAATATTTTATCTACATAATGCTAAACAAGGTAAACATTAGAAGAAATTACCCTATTTCTTGCTTTCTTATAAATAAAATGGAAATAAGGGAATACACTGCGCTAAATCAATAGTAAAATCTTTCAAAAGCTTCTCGCTATATGAAATAATTGAAATTCGGCTCTCCTTTACTCTTCTGGGAGTAAGTCAAAGAAACATATATGAAACAAGTTTTGAGCTTCCCCTTGAAAAAAGCTTTAAGTAGTTCAGTACTGAAACCAGTAACAAGGAATATCTCGGAAACGGATAACTCTATATAATAGATATATATCTAATAAATTATGTGTTTTGATGAGATCTGTATTTTCTATGTGGTTTTGTCTATCTTTTATGGTCTACGGTCATAGAAAAATCGTCCAGAATGACTTCAGAGGCTATTCCCACAAAATTCAAGATTTACATTTTATTTGTTATGGAATTGTCTTTTAATATACGATATTTTAATCAAAATCGATAGAGATATTTTTGAGAAAATAAAAACTTACAAACTTTTTACATGTAGAAAGGCAGTTTGGGGTGCAGGAATTTCTTGAAAATCTTCGGGTCACATCTTTGGAAGATGCGGAGCTTAAATATTGAATTTGGTATCTAATCGGCTTTTCGTTTTTGTGTAATCGTGTTCATAAACACACGGGCACACACAAAACATATGCGAACCTTTTTCTAAAAGTTCTTTTTTATATACAGGACATCCTAAAATGTGTATTTTCGGTGAAAATTTGGTATAGAATTGTTAGGCGGAGTGCTATATCTTCTCTACATATGTTCAATATAGTAATTATAGAAAGAAAAAAAGAAACGAATGAAAGATCCTGCAAGCTGCAAAAAGCATTAGGGAAACAAAAACATGCTAGGTTAAAGAAATACAATGGAATAGCGCAAAACATAATGTGACGCATCTTTAATTCTTTGCTGTTTTGAAACACTCCACCTATTTGAATGTAATTTAGTCAAGAATAAATAATGATAATACCCTAATACCCTATACAAACTATGTTTATCTCTTACATCTCCATGTTTGATATGTTTATGTCTATTTAAAAGTATTCCAAACCACTAAAACATTAAAGAGAAAAGATAAAGTGCAGGTGAAAAGTAAATGTCTTACATTTGCCTTTAAACACCAGTGCAGATATTTCATTATTTGGTAATGAATATATCACAAGATGACACTGAATTGATAGACTATCCCAGCTGAGCTTTATGACATACGCATAATAGTACATGTGGCAACGGTGTGCTCTCTTTAACATGAACTGTCTTCTAAGGTTGAAATGCATTTGCAAATCACGAAAAATAACAGTTCACTCTTCTTGAACCAATAAAAAAGGCTGGAAGGGCAGGAGAACGAAAGAAATGTTCTTCGAAACGAAGCCAATCGTCAATTTTGAATGTTGATATCCTTCAGCGACGATGAACTAAATTAAAATCAACCGAAGTAAAACTGGATTAGTGCCTATTAAGAATGGAAATTGAGACCATGATTTATGAAATATGCATGGGTATAAAGGGAAGTTTTCGATCGTATTTTATGGTAATGAAGTTCAGTGTTCAAAAGGGGCAATTAAGCTCTGACACTAACGTGTTATAGCGCCACATCGTATCCTAAAAATCTATGCTGCATTCACATGAGTTTCTCTACATTCTACTCTTTATTAATGGCTATGCAAATATTATTTTTCTATCTACTCCGTTTTAATTGCGACAAACTTTTGCAGAAATAGGTGCATGACCACAGTTCATTGTACCAAGCTAATTGCGATACTCAAAGTTTTAAGAATTGTACTGTATACTTGTCTTAAAATTCCAAACGGTTTTCTGCAATCGCGATTATCAAATGAAAATTGTCAGGAAATAAATATATGTTACGTTACATTCACATTATTTTCTCTATCTAATCTACAATAAACTATTCTTAATAAAAGCTTTCTTTTCTAACTACTTTATGCTAAGCGATTTAAACACTAGCACAAATTATTTTATTACATATGTTCTTTTAAGTACAAAGCGAACAGGGTCATATACTAAAGGGTAGTCAAATATTTTAGAATGTGTCTCTGTATGATATAATGGGAATAATGTTTTCCTTGTAAGATTAGGATGAAACAATTAGGAATAACGAGTTCCCATTAGAGAAAGTTATAAGTATCGAAGAATAGAAATCAAAAGCAAGGAATATCTGAATATCTAAGTTTACAAAAAATATATCGGACATTAATTATCTGATTTAACGAGATCTACACTTTATGTTTAGTAAACTTTTTTCTATCTGTTACGGTTTACCGGTTATGCGAAAATCATCCAGGTTAAAGAGGACTACAGAGGATATTCCCATAACATTCAGGATATAAATTAATTTATTATGAAAATAATTAGCATAAGGCATTTTAAACCAAGCCATCAATTTTCGAAACATGTTCCACCACCACCACCACCACCATAACATATTGTATTTTAATCAAAATCTTTAGAGACTTTTTTGCGAAAAAAGAGTAGTTTATGAAAAAGTTTAGCGCAGAAAGTGGAGAATAAAGGGACCATATTTACCGCTTAGTTCCTGATGCGCTACTTCCGAGAAGGCTCTAATTTTTAAAGCTTGCTCTCCAGCGAATTTGCCTTGTAGGACAAAAGAACGTACATCCGGCATTAGCTCACAGCTCCGTTAAATACCCCTTTAATTTTAATGATCACATTAAGAGTCGAGAGGCAATGGGACGATGATCCCTTGCAAAACCCTTCTTCCTGAAACCATAAAGCAAGGAAATTATATTGTTCCCTTAACACCCCAGGAATGGATTGTAAACATTACATCTTTCTGTTATTATTTATCTTTATTTATGGTCGCCTTTACTACCTGAGTATCAGTTATAAAAATCTAAAAAATCTGATGCGTTCCCTTCACATGACTTTCTCTAAATCTCTGCTACATATTATTATTATTAAAAAACTTATTCTTCTATTTACTTCATGATACTCCAGGAAAATTAGCAAAAGTAGTCTTATTACTTGCTTCCTTGTAAGTAAAAGCGAAATAAGGGAATACTATAGGTTAAAGTGATGGTCAAAAGCTGGTTGCTATGTGGCTCAGGTTCCTTTGTGTGTATGGACAGGATTTCACAAATTCCCATATGAGAAAAGTATAAGTATTTTAAAAGCTGAAACAAATAACAAAGATAATCTAAAAAATGATCAACTCCACGAACGAAATGTATGTTTCAATCTAAATTTTCTATTAAGTAAGTTTTTGTCTATCTCTTGCAGTTTACTAGCTATGCAAAATTTATCCAGAATAAAGAGGCCTTTAGAGGCTGTTCAAAGAAAATTCAAGATATACATTTTATTTGGGACGTAAATATCTTTAATATACGGTATTTTAATCAATATCCTTAGAGCCATTTTTAAGAAAATAAACATTTTCGAAAATATTTCCAAATAAAGGGTATTTAGGGGTGGGGGAATTTTCTTGAAAATCTTCGTGTCGCCACCTTGGGAAATACTGAACTTAAATACCAAGTTTGGTATTTAGCGGACTTTTGGTTTTTGAACTATGCTACTCAAAGGCACAAACACGAATATTTTTCTAAAAATGCTTCTTCTGTAATCAGGGGGTATCAAAACATATTTCCGGTGAAATCTCGGTATTGAATTTTTAGGTGCAATACAATACCTTCTCTATACACTATGTACCCAGCACGTGCAGAAAAAGTAAAAATATGATGCGTTCCATTCACATAACTTTCTGTAGATGTAGATGTACCAAAAACAAAATATTCTTACAAAAGCACATTCTAATCGAGATAAACGTTAGCAGAAATGGTCTTATTACTTGATTCCTTGTAAGTAGTTGGGAAATAAGGCTACAGCGATATTCTTGTCTTTTAAAACACATCGCTATGTGAAACAATAGAATTGGCATAAGTTTTCTTTGCTTCGTAAGAACAAAACAAAAGAAAGATGAAACGAAATATGACTTCCTGTTTGAGAAAAGTTTGAATAGCTTATAGTTGAAACCAATAACAAGGAATGTGTTGTGAAAAAATTTAAATGACAATTTGAGAGTTTTAACGAAATCTAGATGTTCTTGACTTTTGTAAATCTCTTACGAGTTACCAGTTATACAAAAATGATCCAGAGTGAAGAACTCTTCGGAGGTTATTTCCAGAAGATTCAAGATATACATTTCTTTATGTGAGCATATTTTAAACATACGGTATTTCAAAACCATAATGGCCATTTTTGAAAAAATAAAAAATGTCGAAAAACTGCCCAATTTGTAATTAGCGGTGGGACAATTTTTTTGAAAATCTATGTGCCGTATACTTGTAAGTAAAAAGCTTGTTATTTAATCGACTTTTCAGTTTTGAGCAAACCCACACGTAGGCTTTTATGGCCGATGTCTTAGACCATGGACTATAAGCCCAGAAATTCTTGTATTATCTTACACACGGCCATGTTTCTAAAAATGCTTTTTTAAGACAATCAGGGAACACCAAACATGTATTTCCGGTGAAATCTCTACTTAGAATTTTTGTGTGGAATCCAATACCTTTTCTAGCTACTATATACGTTTACATATATTCGATTAGAGACACTAAAAAGCTGATCCATTCACATCATTTTCTCCCCTAATTAAAAAATACACTTTTCTTTAAAAAGAGCATTCTTCTATCTACATTATGCTAATCGAGATAAACATTAGCAGAATTCGTGTTATTACACGTTTCCTTGTAAGTAGAAGGCAAAATAGACTAATGTGATAATCAAATCTTTTGAAAACCTATCGCTATGTGAAACAATTGAAATCAACTCCCTTTGCTTCCCAAGAGCGAAACAAAAGAGAGATTAACGAAAAATCACTTCCCGTTTCAGAAAAGTTTGAGCATTTTAAAATTGAAACGATAACAAGGAATGTCTTGGACATGGTTAAATGTATAAAAATCTGATGTATACCATTCACATGAATTTCTCTACATCCCTGCAACAAATTGTAGTTAAAAAGCTTATGCTTCTATTTACTTCATGCTAACTGAGAAACATTAGCAGAAATAGTCTTATTATTTGCTTCCTTGTAAGTAGAAGCGAAATGAGAGAGTGCCATAGGTTAAAATGATAGCCAAAAGCTGGTTGCTAAGTAACTGAAGTTCCTTTGTTTGTATGGGCAGGAGTTAACAAATTCCTGTATGAGAAAAGTGTGTTTTTCAAAGCAGAAATGAAAAACTAAGAGTATCTTAAAAATGATCAACTCCACGAAAAAAGCTATATGACATAAATTGTGTTTTTTAACGTACTCTACATTTTTCATACGGTAAGTTTTTGTCTATCTCTTACGGCTTAGCAATTATGCACAATTTCGTAAAATTCATCCAGAATAAAGTAGTCTTCAGAGGTTATTCCCAGAAAATTCAAGACATACATTTTATTTGTCAGGTTAATATAGTATATTTTAATCAAAATCGTTAGAGCCATTTTTAAGAATATAAAAATTTTCGAATTTTTTCCATGTAAAGGATAGTTTGGGGGGGGGATTTTTCTGAAAATCTTCGTGTCGCATCCCTGGAAGATACTAAACTTAAATACCAAGTTTGGTATTTTACTGACTTTTCGTTTTTGAGTTATCGTGTTCACAGACACACGGACATACGGACACACACATGCACCTTTTTCTGAAAATGCTTTTTTTTGGATACAAGGGACCCTAAAACATATATTTCCGTTGGAATCTCGGTATCGAATTTCTGGGTGGAGTGCAATACCTTCTCTATCCCTATGTACATTGTACATACGGGGCTAGAGAAAGTAAAAATGCATATGACACAAACGAGATTTACATTTTGTGTGTAATAAGTTTCTGTCTATATATTACGGTTTACCAGTTATACTAAATTCATCCAGAATAAAGAGATCTTCAGATGCTATTTCCAGAAAATTCAAGATAAACATTTCGTTTGTATGAACATATCTTAAACATGTTATTGTATTTTAATCAAAATTGTTACCGCCATTTTTGCGAAAATCAAGGTCAGAATATTTTCTTGAAAATCTACTTGCCGCATCCTTGGAAGCTACTTAACGGATATACCAAGTTTGTTATTTACCGACTTTTCGTTTCTGAGTTATTGTTTTCACAGACACACAGTCACACGGACACACTGATACAGGGACACACACACACGAATCTTTTTCTGGATTCAGAGGGCCGTAACACGTCACTTTCTGGTGAAATTTCTATGTCGAATTTTTGGGTGGAATGCAATACTTTCTCTATACACTATGTACATAATATGTGTAGAGAAAATAGAATTTAATAGACTTTCCTCAACTACGAAGTTAGTTTAGTATCTTCCAAGGAAGCGACACGAAGATTTTAAGAAAAATCCTGCAACCCCAAACTATCCTTTACATGGAAAAAGTTTCGAAGATTTTGACTATCTCAAAAATGGCTCTAACCATTTTGATTAAAATACCGTGTAATAAAGATAATTAGATCCGAAATAAAATGTATATCTTGAATTTTATGGGAATAGCTTCTGAAGACTACTTTATTCTGGATGAATTTTATCGAATTTTGCATAGCTACTAAACCGTAAGAGATGGGCAAAAACTTGCCACTAAAAAAATGTTGAGCACATTGAAATACACAATTTATGTCATATACATTTTTTCTTGGAATTGTAGTTTTTTTAGATATCCCTTGTTCTTGTTTTCAGCTTTGAAAAACTTATTCTTTTCTCACGCAGGAATTTGTCAACTCCTGTCCATAGAAACAAAGGAACTTCAGTCTCATAACAACCAGCTTTTTATTATAACTTAACTTATGCTACTCCCTTATTTCGCTTCTACTTACAAGGAAGCAAGTAATAATACTATTTCTACTATTTTTTTTCTCGATTAGCATGAAGTAAATAGAGGCATAAGCTTTTTAACAATTTTTTGTAGAGAAACTCATGTGAATGGAACACATATTTTTTTTCTACTCATGGCCGAGCAAAGAAGCGATTTGCAATGACAATAGCATAACGACAACTTTTAAAATCAGTTTAGCCTTGTATATTCTCTTATTTTCTTGCTACTTATAAGGAGGTAAGTAATAAGAACATTCTGCTAATGTAAATCTCGATTAGCATGGTGTAGAAAGTAGAATGATCTATGTAAGAAGTTTGTAGAACAGTTAGAGAAGGTCATGTGAGACTTTTAATGTTATTATTAAACTATTTTCGGATTCTCTACGAGAACCTCAAACGCAGTATATCGCATATATGCTGATGTAGATATATTTCTAATTTTGTACTTAGAGGCACACATTTCCCTAGACTGTAATCGAGAAGTTTATGTACGTACATCGCTTCAGAATTTGTTCAATTTCAAGAAAGGGCACTATGGAAGGAATAGGGTGTTAAGAGTGAGGGGAGTCTGGTCAGACTAACAGCAAAGCAATTGTTGGCTAACAATACAAAGCCTGGAGAGTGGGAAAACATCCCGTCTGCCACTTGAGAGACTTTCTTTTGGACACAGGACTTCAATTCTCTGTACGGATTGACTGTATGTCTGTCTGCGCCTTGTGAGCGGCAGCCGGGCAACACGCTCCAGCGAATTTACTGCTTCGCTTCGTGCAACATGGGCCTATGTCACGTAATGACAGAATGGCAAATTCTCTCTGCACTGATTCACACTACCGAGTTCGTGTGGGTGCTAGCTGTTAACCCACAGTGCTGCTGTGTTATTTCCGGAATCAGTATTAAATATGTGTTACATTCATATGATTTTCATACTCACTCTTCTGCATACTAGGATCGGCTGATAAGTCCCGCGCCTCTCAATAAAAACAGCATTTATTTATACTTTCTCTACACGTACTATGTACATAGTGTATAGAGGAGGTAATGTATTCCATCCAAAAAGTCGATAACAAGATTTCACCGGAAATACATGTTTTAGGACCCCCTGAACACAAAAAAAGTATTTTTACAAAAAGGTCCGTGTGTGTGTAGAGAAAGAAACATTTTAGCTGATCGTCTTAAATGGATGCTGAGAAAATGTGTCAAAGTTTAACACTGGCAAGATATCGTGTTTCGACTCCCCTTAAACACACAAGGTGAGGCTGGTCTATGTTAAGTAAAAAATCTGATGTGTTCCATTCACATGACTTTCTCTATGTCTAATTATCCTATTTACTTCATCTAATGGAGCAAAAATTAGCAGAAATAGTCTTATTGCTTGCTTCCTTATTAGTAGGAGCGAAATAAGGAAGTACAATAGGTTAAAGTGATAGTCAAAAGCTAGTTGCTCTGAGACTGAAGTTCCTTTGTTTGTATTGACATGAGTTCACAAAGTCCTGTATGAGAAAAGAATACATTTTTGTAGCTGAAACCAAAAACAAGGAATATCCCAAAAACAATCAACTCCATGAAAAAATGTATATAACATAAATTGTGTGTTTTAAGGTGCTCTACATTTGTTTTCTGGTAAGTTTTTGTCCACTCTTATGGTTTAGCAGTTGTGCAAAATTCCGTAAAATTGACCCAGAATAAAGTAGTCTTCAGAAGCTATTCCCAGAAAATTCAAAGTATACATTTTATTTGCCAGGTAAAATTATTTAATATACTATATTTTTTTTCAAAATCGTTGGAGCCATTTTTTAGAAAATCAAAATTTTCGAAAAAAGTTCCATGTAACGGGTAGTTTGGGGTGGGGGATTTTTCTGATAAGCTTCGTGTCGCATCCCTGGAAGGTACTAAACTTAAATACCAAGTTTGGTATTTTACCGACTTTTCGTTTTTGAGTTATCGTGTTCACAGGCACACGGACACACACACACACACACACAGACACGGACCATTTTCTGAAAATACTTTTTTTGGATACAGGGAACACTAAACGAAATCTCGGTATGGAATTTTTTGGTGGAGTGCAATACCTTCTCTATACACTATGTACATATTACGTGTAGAGAGAGTAAAAAAGAAGTATCTTCTTTAACTGCGGTGTCTAGAGATAATATTCCTTCCTATATGTGACATTTAAAACAGCCTGCTGCCTGAGCACAAAACAGGAAACCGGAAGACGCCTGCGAATTAAGCAATAGCTCACTTTCTTCACATTATTTTCGCCACATAAATTCCACTACGTAACTCCTCACAATATGTTTGTCTCTGAATAACATGGCGCGTCATTAATCAAAATGCCATTTCGTAGCGCACGATATTTCCTGCTCCGTATACAGCCAAAGCTGAC
Organism: Hymenopus coronatus; assembly: GCA_030762935.1. Taxonomy (NCBI): domain Eukaryota; kingdom Metazoa; phylum Arthropoda; class Insecta; order Mantodea; family Hymenopodidae; genus Hymenopus; species Hymenopus coronatus. The sequence goes on along the minus strand of CM060899.1, from coordinate 27,084,739 downwards.
ACTACGCCATATCGTCTCCCCCCCCCCCCCGCTTCTTGATATCCATCATGTAAATAGACTCCTGCAATGGACTCGCCTATATAAAAAGTCGAGGTGTTGGGTTCTGCTTATAGCTCGATATTTAATATGTGCTCGGCTTACACAGCTGAAAAAACATATACGTTCCATTCACATGATTTTCTCTACATCTCTGCAATAAATGATTGTCAAAAGGTTATTCTTCTATTTATTTACTATTAATCGTGCAAATATTAACAGACATTGTCTAATTTTTGCTTCCTTGTAAGTAAATGTGAAATAAGGGAGTAACATGTGACAATACAGATTCTAGTTCAGTTTTAGACCTTTGGTCTATTGTCCAACATAGCTGCGCATGCACAAAAATCAGAACGAACGGAAGACTGTGCATTTCGCATTGTAAAGAAGAGCCGATTTTCAGAAACTCCATTTTTAGCCTTATTTCGATCCATTTATACATACGTAACCTGACCTAACATAACCTAATCTCGACATCTCGAAACCTGTCGCAGCCATATTGTCTAGTAACCAATAAAAACTCAACTAGAATCTGTGAGCTCATGATTACCATAGGCTAAATCGACTTTCAATCCTTTTAAAGGCTGGTTGCAAGGAAGCAAGTAATTAAAATGCTTATCTCGACAGATAGAAGCTTGTTACAGCGGTGTAGAGAAAGTCATGTGAATGGAACATTTCAACTCTAAAAACTCCATGGCACAGCTCATTAAGAGCCTTGGCCTACCGCGTCCTTGACAGACGTCATGTGCCGTCTTCACAATCCGGAGCCGCTACTTCTCCATCAATTGGGCCCCTCAGGGACCTCACGAGGTCTCACAGCGGGGGAAAAATCCCCACGCTGGTACTGGGAATCGAACCCAGGTCTCCAAAACAAGCAGCAACGCTACCAACGTGCTAATGGAACATCTCAGATTTGTTAAAATTAGTTGCCACTAACATTTAGAATGTGTCACCAAGCTGGAATATTTTGTGTATGTCTGCGCACGTTATGGTGGTCTAAGGGAACAACACAACTACTGGGTGGTCAGAGAGAGGCAGTGCTCCTGTTGTTTGTTTATGGGGGCAGGGATCAGATAATAGCATTATGTGGGGGAACAACATGGCTTAGGTAGCGATCCTAGATTCCCTCTCCACAGTCGTATATGCGACATGCGAGCGCATGCCGTGTGAACATTCAAGGGAAGGCAAATGCGAGACATTCGAACAAATGAATGTACAGATACGGCATTGATTATGACAGTAATTTATTCGAAATGCAATAATTTAATTAATTCACATTACTCTTATTCTTCTATTTAATTCATGCTAATCGAGATTAACGTTAAAAGAACCGGTCGTATTACTTAGTTCCTTTAAGTAGAATGAAAATGAAGGAATACACTACGCTAAACTAACAGTCAAATGTTTTAAAACGTGTTTGCTCTGGGATTGAAATCCGTTTCTTTCCGCGGCCAGAAGTTGAAAAGTTCCCGCATGAGAAATGTATAAGTATTTTAAAACTGAAACTAATGACAAGGAATATCTGGGAAACGGTGAACTCTACGAAAAAACATATATATAACATAAATTGTGTGTTTTATCGTCATCAACATTTTTTGTGTAGTAACTTTTTATCTATCTCTTACGGTTTACTAGTTATCCAAATCTGAGTAAAAATCATTAATAAAAAACATATATTCTGAATCTATTCCCAGAAAATGCAAGATATATATTTTATTTGTGATGGAAATGGCTTTAATATGATGTATTTTACTCAAAATCGTTAGAGCCATTTTTGAGAAAATAAAAATTATCGATTTTTTTTCCATTAAAGGGTAGTTAATAATCTTCGTGTCGCATTCTTGGAAGATACTGAACTTAAATACCAAGTTTGGTATTAAACTGACTTTTCGTTTTTGAGCTGTGCTGTCCATAGACACACACATTTTTCTAAAAGTGCTTTCTTTTGGATTCAGCGGACCGTAAAACGCGTATTTCCGGTGAAATTTTGGTATCGAGTTTTTGGGTGCAATACAATACCTTCTCTATAATTTTGCACATAGAACATGTAGAGAAAGTAAAACTCTGATATATTGTATTCTCATGATTTTCTCTACCTATTCTAAAAAACTTCTTTCAAAAAAATATTCTTCTTTCTACTCTATGCTAATCGAGATAAATATTAGCAGAAACGGTCTTATTATTTATTTCCTTATAAATAGAAGGGAAATAAGGGAATACACTATGTTAATAAATACACTCAAATGTTTTAAAAGCTATCGCTATGTGATTATCATTGAAATTCGCTTTTTTGCATGACCCAAAATAAAACAAATGAAACGTGGACAACTTCCTGTTAAAAAACATACCTAGTATTTTAAAACTGAAACTAATAACAAGGAATATCTCGGAAACGCTTAGCCCCACAACACAAATTTAGGACATGAGTTGTGTGTTTTGACGAGATCTACATATTTTTTGGTCTATTACTCAGGTTTACTAGTTATACAAAAGTAATTTAGAATAAAGAGCACTCCGAAGGCTATTTCCAGGAACGTCTAGTTATTTGTCATAAAACTATATTTAAGATACTTAATTTCAATTTAAATCCCTGCAGTCATTTATGAAATAATCAAAATTTACGAAAATCTTTCCATATGAAGGGAGTTTGGAATGAGGGGATTTTCTCTAAAATCTTTCTGTCGTATCCTTTGGAGATACAAATCTTAAATACACAGTTTGGTATTTAATGGGCTATTCGTTTTTGAGCTATACTGTCCACAGGCATTCACACAATTATAGACACACATATTAACCTTTTTCTATTTTTGTTTTTACTTTCTATAGCCCGCATGTACAATGTACATAGTGGATAGAGAAGGTATTGTTTTCCACCCATAAATTGAATGTCGAGATGTTTTGGGGTTCCCTAGGCCCGTAAAAATCATTTTAGAAAAAGGTCCGTGTGTGTTTGTCTGTCAGTATGTGTTGTGTAGTGTGTGCGTGTGTGCGCGCGTGCGTCTGTGGACAGCTATGCTACTCACAGACAAGCACAGACACACAGAGATAGACAGACAGACACACAGGGACGTTTTTCTAAAAATGTTTTTACTTTCTCTACGCTTACTATGTACATAGTGTACAGAAAAGGTATTGTATTACACCCAAAAATTCGATACCGAGATTTTACCGGAAATACATGTTTTGGGTACCCCTGAATCCAAAAAAGACATTTTTGGAAAAAGGTCCGTGTGTGTGCGAGTGTGCGTGTGTGTGTCTGTGTGTGTGTCTCTGTGTCTGTGGACAGCATAGCTCAAAAACGAAAAGACCGTTAAATATCAAACTTGGTATTTAAGTTTGGTATCTTCCAAGAATGCGACACGAAGATTTTCAAGAAAATCCCTCCACTCCCAACTACCCTTTACATGGAACTTTTTTCGAAAATTTTGATTTTCTCTAAAATGGCTCTAACGATTTTGATTAAAATATCGTATATTAAAGATATTTACCTGACAAATAGTATGTATGTCTTGAATTTTCTGGGAATAGCCTCTTCTGATGACTACCTTATTCTCGATGAATTTTGCATAACTGCTAAACCGTAAGAAATGGACAAAAACTTACCACAGAAAAAATGTAGAGCATATTAAAACACACAATTTATATTGTGTACAATTTTTCGAGGAGTTGATCGTTTTTGAGATATTCCTTGTTTTTGGTTTCATCTTTGAAAATCTTCTACTTTTCTCATATAGGAATTTGTCAACTCGTGTCCATACAAACAAAGGAACTTCAGTCCAAAGCAATCAGCTTTTGACTTTACTTTAACCTATGATACTCCCTTATTTCGATTCTACTTACAAGGAAGTAAGTAATAAGACTATTTGTGCTAATTTTTTCTCGATTAGTATTACAATACCTTCTCTATACACTATGTGCATAGTATGTTTAGAGAAAGTAATAGTCTAAGGGATGATCATCAGGCATGGTAGCTTTTAGTATCAATAGATAAGGTTCTGTCCTTAGCATATGGAGTTTTGTGAGCGAGAAGGGATTTTGTGAAAAGCGACACTTGCACATTGGTAATTAGAATGCTGTAATACATATTCATGTGGCAAAGCCGGCTTATGCTGAAAGGATTTGCATTGAATTTGATAATACCAGTTAAGCAGAATCCGGTCAAGTCTAGCCGGCGGTAATGCATTGTCACGCTAGAGGTCAAAGTGCTGCTGTGACGTAGCAGAATCAGATTAACCCCGCATCGCCATTTCAGATACACACTGCACTTATGAAATACAACTTTGTGTTTCAGCCGGAATACACCTCTCACAAAACTAGAGTACCACTAACTATAAACAAAAAATCTGATGTGTTCCATTCACATGACAAACAGCAAATTATTGTTAAAAAGCATACTCTTCTATCTACTTTATGATAATCGAGATATTATTTTTTCCCTATAAGTAGAAGGGAAATAAGGGAATGCAATAGGCTAAAACGATACTTAAATCTTTTAAAAGCTGGCTGCTTGTTTCCTATGGCAAAAGTTTTAAGTATTTTATATCTGAAACAAATAACAAGGAATAAATAAAAAATGATCAACTCCACGAAAAGAATGCATATGACATAATTTGTGTGTTTTATCGTGATCTACATTTTTTGTGTAGTAGGTTTCTGTCCATCTCTTACGGTTTACCAGTTATGCAAAATTCTATAAAAAATCATGCAGAATAAAGAGGTCTTTACAGGCTATTCTCAGAAAATTCAAGATATACATTGTATTTGGAATTTAAATATCTTAAATATCAGAGATTTTAATAGAAATTGTTGAAGCCATTTTTGAAAAATCAAAATTTTCAAATTATTTCCACCTAAAGGGTAATATAGATTGGGGGATTTTCTGAACATTTTCGTGTCGTATTCTTGGAAGAAACTTAAATACCAAGTTTAGTATTTAACGGTCTTTTTGTATTAGAGCTATGCTGTCCACAAACACCAACACAGACACACACCGACTTTTTTCCAAAAATGCTTTTTTTAGTTTCAGGGGGACCCAAAACATGTATTTCCGGTGAAATCTCGGTATCGAATTTTTGGGTGCAATACAATACCTTCCCTATAGTCTACGTACATAGTACGTGTAGAGAAATTAAAATGTGTTCCATTCACATGATCTTCTCTACATCACTGTAACAATTATTGTTAAAAGCATATTCTGCTATCTACTTTATGATAATCGAGATAAACATTAGCAGAAATTGTCTGAATTACTTGCTTCCTTGTGAGCAGAAGGAAAATAAGGGAATACACTAGGCTAAAGCTATACACAAATTTTTAAAATTTGGTTGCCATTGGTTGTAATATGTTTTTATGCTGGGCCAGTTTTCAGCTTTTCGTGTGAGAAAAATTTCAAGTATTTTATATCTGAAAAAAAATAGCAATGAATATTTCAGAAATGGTGAATTATACGAAAAAAACGTATATGATATAAATTGTGTGCTTTAACGTGATCTACAGCTTTTGTGTGGTAATTTTGCATACCTCTTAGGGTTTACTAATTACGCAAAATCCATTCATAATAAAGAGGTCTTTAGAAGTTGTTCCCAGAAAATTAAAGATATACATTATATTTGTCATATAAATATGTTTAATATTCGGTATTTTAATCAAAATCATGAGCCATTTTTGAGTTAATCAAAATTATTTCCATGTAAAGGGCAGTTTGGGGTTGAGGGATATTCCTCAAAATCCGTGTTTCGCATTCTTGGAAGTTATTAAACATATATACCAAGTTTGGTATTTTACCGCATTTTTGTTTTTGAGCTATCATGTTCTCAGACACACACGGACCTTTTGCTAAAAATGTTTTATTTTGGATACAGTGGACCCTAAATCGAGCATTTCCAGTGAAATCTCGGTATCGAATTTTTGGATGCATTTTGAATGAGTACGTTCTTTATACACTATGTACATAGTAAGTGTAGCGAAAGTAAATTTCCGATATGCTTATTACTTTCTCTACATGTACTATGTAAATAATATATAGAAGAAGTTTACAGACACACGGACACGTACACATACGCACGTGCGCAGACCATTTTCCAAAATGCTTTTTTTGGGTACAGGGGACCCTTAAACGAGTATTTCCGTGAAATCTCCGTATCGAATTTTTGGGTTGAATGCCATACCTTCCCTATACACCATGTGCATAATACGTGTAAAGAAAGTAAAAATTCAAACCTTTCCTTCTAATTGACAGACGTAATCTATTTTTCATCAATCAACAGTAAAGGTAATACTGAATATACCTTGAAAAATTTAGCTCAATATCTTCAACAGTAGATGAGATAATCCAAAGTTTAAGATTGGCAAGATAGGGAAATTCGACCACCCCTAGCACATGTATTGCTAGGCGCGCTTTGGGACGCTCTTGCACTATACTTATTACATTGCTTGAAGCCTGCGCTGGACGCATTGACAGAAGGGCAGGCGGACGTAAAGATGAGATGGCTTTACAAAATCTGAATTGCTTCATAATACACGCCTGTCCGTGATGATGATGCTTGCCATTAATATTAATGATCCGATTAACATTTGGTGGCGCTGGTGTGCATGCAAGTGTATTTATAGCTCCATGAATTGCGTGGCCGGACACTAATCAAGGTGGTTGTTTGCTTCACTACCCTCGTGGAAATTACCTTCATTCTTGGAACGGAAGTCTACGCGAAAACAACGTACTTCTACATTCGGTATCAGATTAGAAAATTCCCCGAATCGATTGCCTCGCTTGCAGAAGCATGAGAAGAATATCTAATGTGTAACATTCACACCCACCATTGTTATTACCTTCTCTAGCACGTATGTACAAATAAAACCTGTAATACAACATCCTGGCATCTAGATCGCTATACCAGGACGTATATTTCAGACTTTAAAATGTATTCACCACATTATATTTTTACTTTCTCTACACGTACTATATACATAGTATATAAATTCGGTATCGAGATTTTGGGATCTCCTGAATCCAAAAGAAGCATTTCTAGAAAAAGCAGATGTGTACCATTCACATGACTTTCTCTATATCGCTGCAACAAATTATTCTTAAAAAGCTTATACTTCTATTTACTTTATGCTAATCAGAAAAAAATAGCAGAAATAGTCTTATTACCTGCTTCCTTGTAAGTAGAAACGAAATAAGGGACTACCAAGTTAAAGTGGTAGTCGAAAACTGGTTGCTATGTCAATGAAGTTCCTTTGTTTATATGGATAGGAGTTGACAAGTTCCTGTATGAGAAAAGTACAAGTTTTTCATAGCAGAAACCAAAAACAAGGAATGTCTCAAAAACGACCAACTCCACGAAAAAAATGTATATAACATTAATTGTGTGTTTTAATGTGCTCTACATTTTTATGGATTAAGTTTTTGTCCATCCCTTACGGTTTAGCAGTTATTCAAAATTCAGTAAAATTCATCCAGAATAAACTACTCTTCAGAGGCTACTCCCAGAAAACTCAAGATATAAATTTTATTTGTCAGGTAAATATCTTTAATATACGAAATTTTAATAAAATCGTTAGAGCTATTTTTGAGAAAATCAAAAATTTCGAAAAAAGGTTCCATGTAAAGGGTAGTTGGGGGTGGGGAGATTTTTCTCAAAATATTCGTGTCATCCCTGGAAGATACTAAATTGAAATACCAAGTTTGGTATTTTACCGACTTTTCGTTTTAGAGTTATCGTCTTCAAAGACACACACACACACACACACACACACACGGACCTTTTCGTGAAAATGCTTTTTTTGGATATTGGGGACCCTAAAACATATATTTCCGGTGAAATCTCGGTATCGAATTTTTGGGTGGAGTGCAATACCTTCTCTATACACTATGTACATAGTACGTATAGAGAAAGTAAAAAGGAGTGTGTGCGTGTGCGTGCATGTGTGTGTTTGCCTGTGGACAGCATAGCTTAAAAACAAAAAGTCCGTTAAATACCAAACTTGGCATTTAAGTTCACTAACTTCCAAAGATGTAACACGAAGACTTTAAAAAAAATCCCTTTAACCCCACCTACGCTTTACAAGGAAAACCTTTCGAAAATTTGGATGTTCTCAAAGACGGCGGTAACGACTTTCATTAAAATATCATATATTTAAGATATTTACATGGAAAATAAAATGTATATCTTGCATTATCTGTGAATAGCCTCTGAGGACCTCTTTATTCTGGATGAATTTTGCTTAGCTACTAAACCGTTAGAGATAGACAAAAACTAACAAAAGAAATGTACACCATGTCAGAACACACAAGTTTATGACCTTTACGTTTTTGTTGTGGATGAAACCGTATCCAAGATATTCCTTGTTATTGGTTTCAATTGTGAAGTACTTAAACTTTTCTCACACAGGAAGTGACCGTTTTTCTTTTGTTCTACTCCTGGCCAAGCAAAGAAGCGATTTGCTATGATAATCGCATAACGATATATTTTAAAACATTTGACTATCACTTTAGTCTAGTACATTACATTAGTTCCCTTTTACTTATAAGAACTAAGTAATAAGAACATTCTGCTATAGCTTATTTCTCTTAGCATTGTGTAGACCGAAGAATACTTTTTGTAGGAAGTTTGTAGAGTAGCTAGAGAAAGTCATGTGAGTGTAACACATCAGATTAAACCATTGATTTATGGAGCAGAAATCCTGGATCAACAAACTCCTAATCTACGTGTCATGGAAGCCTGCAATACCTAATGACAACAAGGAATATGTCACGGTCATTGCTTCGAGAATTGCAGACATGTCTGGACACAGGAGGAAAGACATTTTGAGCGTGGGCCGCGCCGTGGCCTCTCACCTAGACGGCCGGGGTTCGATCCCAAGCGACCGCATGTGAGATTTGTGGTGGACAAAGCGGCGCTGGGGCGGATTTTCTCCGGGTACTCCGGTTTCCCCCGCCATCGCATTCCACCGGTGCTCCATCATCATTCATGTATCGTCAGTGTCAATGCCTGCGATGCCATTAGTAGTTAAAGCGGGCGTTAAACACTACCAAAAAAAAAAAAAAAATGTTGAGCGTTTGCTATGAGAAATGTTTGAGTTGAACACCTCCTAACAAGCCGACAACGTCAAAAATACAAACAATATGTCACTTTAAAGTGCTTTTATTAATACCATTTTTAACCTCAAAAAATCTAAAACGATTTGGGACATATGATTATATAAACAGTTTTCTTGTGTTAATATAAGGAAACCGTCCCCAATCTTTGTAAATGTACATAGTGTATAGAGAAGGTATTGCACTCCATCCGAAAATACGATACCGAGATTTCACCGGAAATATATGTTTTATGGTCCTCAGTATCCAAAAAATGCATTTTCAGAATAAGGTCCGTGTGTCTATGAACACGATAGCTCAAAAATGAAAAGTCGGTAAAATACCAAAGTTGGTATTTAAGTTTAGTATCTTCCAGTGATACGACACAAATATTTTGAGAAAAATCTCCCACCCCAAACTTAGAACTTTTTTCGAAAATTTTGATTTTCTCAAAAATGGCTCTAACGATTTTGATTAAAATTTCGTATATTGAAGATATTTACCTGACAAATAAAATGTATATCTTGAATTTTCTGGGAATAGCCTCTGAAGACTACTTTATTCTAGGTGAATTTTACGGAATTTCGCATTTTTGCTAAACCGTAAAAGATGGAGAACAACTTATCACACAAAAAATGTATAGCACTTTAAATTACACAATGTATGTTATATGCACTTTTTACGTGGAGTTGGTCGTTTTTTTAGATATTCCTTGTTTTTTGTTTCAGTTTTAAAAAACGTATACTTTTCTCACACAGGGATTTGTCAACTCTTGTCCATACAAACAAAGAAACTTCAGTTACATAGCAACCAGCTTTTGACTGTCACTTTAACCTATGGTACTCCCTTATTTCGCTTCTACTTGCAAGGAAGCAAGAAACAAGACTATTTTTTTTTTATCTGGATTAGCATGAATTAAATAGTAGCATAAGCTTTTTAGTTATACTTTATTGCAGTCATGTAGAGAAAGTCATGTGAATGGAACAAATATATTTTTAATACAACCAAAAATACACAATTTCACTGTTGCAAACATAAGCTTTACGCAATAACTAACAAATTTAGATGCAATTAGAGGCCACCACTTCAGATTAACTACTCAAATGAGTCTTTTTGAGCTACTCTGCCAAAAGCTAGCTCTTAAGGGATAAAACAGACTAATAAACAAATGAATAACCAAGATGCTATAGCATTATGAGACAGTACATGTATTGTCACGGCGCAAAGAGTTATTCAGAAGGGAAAGACAAATCATTGCTAATAATATAAATTATATCAAGAAGGGAAATATAAATGCAGATTGAAAATGGGAAGGGAAGAAATATTTCAAACACGTATAAGTAGCCGAGTTGTCACGAGCCGGCGAGCGACCCTGAAAAATACCGTTATAGGGTCAGACATTGAACCGAAGAGCGTGAGAAGACACTGCCCGAGGGGAACATAACGGAAGAGAAAACAATTTTCTCCGCTGGCCAGGGGACGCTTTTTGAGGCACTTTGCGAAGAACATCGGCAGAGCCAAGATGTGATATTTAGGGTCCGTAGTGGATCCGAACAGGCTACCTTTAGTTGTGAGGGAAATAGTTACCGTAATACAGACCAGAGTATGGACGATATCACGGCATCAAAATTAATAAGTAATATTAGTCGCGGTTGGGTAAAGCGTAGTTCCACAATAGAACATTTAAGAGGAATGTGTGTGTGTTCGACTGCAGAAAGAGGCAGAACTAATTGAATAAAGCTTGTGTCTGAATGCTAGGGCACCCTCATATCAACAGCATTCCTAATACTCAAAATCCGTAACCACGTTACCGCCTCAAGTCTGGTGATATATTAACTGTCAATACACCTACCTCAGAAGCGTGGTTAAGGTAGATTGTCGGAGGAGACAGCACTGCATGACTGGGGCCAGGATGGACAGTTCATCGTGGAAAGGTTTACCGAAACCTCGGCCGTGGTCCAGATGCAGTGGGAAAGTGTCGTTCCCGAATATCCGGAACGTCTCGTAATGGTGACGGTCCATGTTGCCCATGAGGAAGTCTATGACGGCCATGTCCATGAGGTCCAGGAGGCGTCGACCACTGTCGTAAGGCGGGATATCCCTCACTAGAGAACAGTACTCGGAGTCTGCAACGACAAACAGATTTATTACCGATTAGTGCATTAAAAAAATCGTATATGTTTCATTCACATGACTTTCTCTACATCTCTGCAACAAATTTTGTTAAAACGTTTATACTTCTATTTATTTCATGCCAATCGAGAAAACAATAGCAGAAATAGTCTTATTACTTGCTTCCTTGTAAGAAGAAGTGAAATAAGGGAGTGCCATAGGTTAAAGTGATACTCAAAATCTGGTTGCTTTGTGATTAAACTTCCTTTGTTTGAGCAGGAGTTGACAAATTTCGTATAAGAAAAATAAGTTTTTCAAAGCTGAAACCAAAAATAAGGAATATCTCAAAAAGGATCAACTTCACGAAGAAAATGTATGTAACACAAATTGTGTGTTTTAACGCGCTCTACATTTTTTGTGTGGTAAGCTTTAGTCCATCTCTTACGGTTTAGCAGTTATGCAAAATTCTGTAAAATTCATCCAGAATAAAGTAGTCTTGAGAGACTATTCCTAGAAACTTCAAGATATACATCTTATTTGGCACGTAAACATCTTAAATATGAGAGATTTTAATCAAACTCGTCAGAGCCATTTTTGAGAAAATCAACATTTCGAAAAAAAATTCCAGGTAAAGGGTAGTTGGGGATGGGGACATTTTCTTGAAAATCTTTGTGTCGCATCTTTGGAAGATACCAAACTTAAATACCAAATTTTTCTCTAAGACTCACACACGTACACAAACACGCACATCTTTTTCCAAATATGCTTTTCATTTGGATTCAGAGGCACCCAAAACATGTACTTCCGGTGAAATCTGGGTATCGAATTTTTGGGTGGAATACAATACCTTCTCTGTTCACTATGTACATAGTACGTGTAGAGAAAGTAAAATTATAAGTGTTCCATTCACATGACTATCTTCATATATTCTGTAGCATACTATTTTTACGAAAGCTTATTCCTGTATCTACTTCATGCTAATCAAGATAAACGTTAACAGAATTGGTCTTATTACTTAGTTCCTTGGCACCAGTAGTTAAAGCGATACTCAAATCCTTTAAAAGCTAGTCTCTATTTGATAAAATTGAAATTTGGTTGTCTTTGTATGGCCAGGAGTAAAACAAAAGTAAATTCGCGTTTGATACAAGTTTTAAGTATTTAAAACTGAATCCAATAACAAGGATTATCTCAAAAATGGCCATCTCCACAAAAACGAGGTATGTGCCACAAATTGTAGGTTTTAACGAGATCTGCGATGGATATCCAGAAAGTAACGAATGTTTGGCAAAACTAAATAGTAACGAAATATATCAGTACACAACTTTATTTACAAAGTAACAGTACCTTACTCTATTTCTCCACGTAACCTCCATTCTGTCAAGACCTTTATTGTCACGTGACACCAGTGGCACCGATACTATACTTTTCTGCCCCAAAATGATAATCTCTTTAATGCCGAAAATGTTTCACCTATCGAATTTTATAGGCAAATAACGCAAGTTTATGGTGATAATGAAATGAAGGAGGAAATGGCGCATAATTTAGGAGTAATCAAGGAAGAAGCAGTGTGTATGATAAAGACCGGAGTGGAAGTTCATCAATCAATATGGAGTGGTTGAAACCAAATGTAGACAAAAGAACTCAGAAAAACTAGTGTTTTACTTTGGATACTTCGCTTACTTTTGGATGGAAAAGATTTCCCAATTGGTGAAGATCTCAAAGTGGCAGTGACATTTTGGCTCAGATCTTTAGCGTCTGTATTGAAAAAACGGTACCACGTGTCAATAAATATCTTAAAAACAATAGGGATTACATTGAGAAATAGAGTAAGGTACTCTAACTTTGTAAATAAAGTTTTTTGTTGATATCTTTCGTTATTATTTAGTTATGCCAAATCTTTCATTACTTTTTGGATATCCCTAGTAAATAAGTTATTGTCTATCTATTACGGTTTACCGGATATGCAAAGTTCCGTAAAATTCATTCAGAATGAGGAGCTCTTCAGATACTATTCCTATAAGATTCTAATTATAAATTTTAGTTTTAATGTAAATATCTTTAATGCATGGTAGATATTTTAATTAAAATCGTTTAAAGCCATTTTAGAAAAAATCAACATTTTCGAAACTTTTTCCACATAAAAGTTAGTTTGGGAGTGAGGGCAGGGATTTTCCTCAAAGTCTTCGTGTCGCATCCTTGGAAGATACTTAACTTAAATACTAAGTGGTATTTAACCGACTTTTCGTTTTTGAGTGATCGTGTACACAGATGCATGGAAATACACACATAGCTTTTTCTAAAAATGTTTTTTTTTTTTTTTTTGATAAAGAGAACCCGAAAACGTGTTTTTCCGGTGAAATCTTAGTATCGAATTTTGGGGTGGAGTGCAAGACCTTCTCTATCTACGTATCATGTAGAAAAATAAAAACATTTTTTTTACTTTCTCTAGCCCCGTAAGTACAATGTACATAGGGATAGAGAAGTATTGTATTCCACCCAAAAATTCGATACCGAGATTTCACCGGAAATATATGTTTTAGGGTCCCCTGTATCCAAAAAAGCATTTCACAAAAAGGATCGTGTGCGTGTGTGTGTGTGTGTCCGTGTGTCTGTGAACACAATAACTCAAAAACGAAATGTCGGTAAAGCACCAAACTTGGTATTTAAGTTTAGTATCTTCCAGGGATGCGACACGAAGACTATGAGAAAAATTCCCCCCACCCCAAACTACCCTTTACATGGAACTTTTTTCGTAAATTCTGATTTTCTTAAAAATGGCTATAACGATTTTGATTAAAATATCTTATATTAAAGATATTTAGCTGACAAATAATACCTTGAATTTCCTGGAAATTGCTTCTAAAGTCCTGTTTATTCTGGATGAATTTTGCTTAATTTGGCATAACTAGTAAACCGTAAGAGATAGACAAAAACTTACTGGACAAAAAATGTAGGTATTGTTAAAATACACAATTTATATCATATACATTTTTCTCGTGGAGCTTACAGTTTTCGAGGTATTCATTGTTTCAGTCCTGAAGTATTTATACTTTTCTCAGACGGGAGTGTGCGGTTTTCTTTGTTCTACTCCTGGCCAAGAAAAGAAAGGATTTGTAATGACAATCGCATAACGACAGCTTTTAAAACATTTGAGTATGGCTTTAACCTAGTGTATTCCCTTATTTTTTTCCTACTTATAAGTAACTAAGTAATAAGAACATTGTGCTAATGAATACCTCGATTAACAAGGTGCGGAAAGAAGAATAATCTTATGTAAGAAGTTTTGTAGAATGATTAGAGAAAGTCATGTGAGTGTAACACATCAGATTTGTTCTTTTGGATGGTATTTAATGCCCACTAACGATAATGGAATAAAGATGGAGCACCGGTGAAATGCGATGGCAGGGGAAGCCTGAGAAAACCCGCCCCTTTGCCGCTTTGTCGACACAAATCCCACATTGTCGCCTGAGAGCGAACCGGGCGCCTAGGTGAGAGGCGAGTGGTCTAGCCATTCGGCCACGGCGCGGCCACGAAAGTAAAAACTAAAATCTAATAGTTTGTGGTTTCAGCATTGAAAAACTTTTCATATACAGAATTAGTCAACTCTTGTGCATACAAACAAAGGAACTTCAGTCACAAAGCAACCAGCTTTTGACTATCACTTTAACCAATGGTACTCCCTTATTTCGCTTCTACTTACAAGGAAGCAAGAAATAAGACCATTTCTGTTAATTTTTTCTCGATTAGCATGAAGTAAATAGAAGCATACATTTTTAACATTTTCTTTTTTGCATAGTTGTAAAGAAAGTCATGTGAATGGAACACATCAGCTTTTTGTTTATTTTATTCCCGTTCATGCAAAGAAAACTGAAATTCAATGCCAATCAAATAGAGTCAGATTTTATAGGATTTCACTGTAGTTGTATTTCCTTACTTTCCTTATACTTTTACTTATATTTGTATCTTTCTTACTATTTCGTAAGAACAGTTTGTTCTAGAAAGTATTGTGAATGGAACACATACGATATATCCTTTTTCCTTCTTTACACGCACTATGTACATAGTGTAAAGAGAAGGAATTGCACTAAAAATTCGATACCGAAATTTCACCGAAAACATATGCTTTTAGGCCCCCTGAATCCATAAAAACATTGTTAGAAAAATGTACGTGTGTGTGTTTGGGAAGCATAGCTCAAAAACGAAAAGTCCGTTAAATACCAAACTTGGCGTTTCAGTTCATTATCTTCCAAGGATGCGACATGAAGACTTTTAAGAAAATCCCCCAACTACCCTTTACATGGTAAAAGTTTCAAAATCTTTATCTTCTAAAAAATGGTTCAAACTATTTTCATTAAAATATCGTGCATTAAAGATATTTACATGACAAACAAAATGTATATCTTGAATTTTCTGGGAATAGCCTCTGAAGACATCTTTATTCTGGATTCATTTTTGGGAACTTTAAATAACTGGTAAATCGTGAGAGAGAGAGACAAAACTTACTTAACAAAAATTTTAGAGCTCACTAAAACACGCTGATTTTGTCATATAGATTTTTTTCGTGGAGTTTACCCTTTTTTTGAAATACTCCTTGGTATTGGTTTCAGTTTTAAAACACTTAAGAGTTTTCTCAAAGGGGAATTTGTCAACTGCTGGCAATACAGAGAGAGGAACTTCAATCACAGAGCAACCAGCTTTTAAAATATTTGATTTATTTCCCTTCTTCGTACAATGAAGCAGGTAATAAAACCATTTCTGCTAATGTTTTTTTGACTAGATGAAGTAAATAGACAAAGAAACCTTTTTAACAATAATTTGTTGCAGAAATGTACAGAAATTCATTTAAATGGAATATATCAGATTCTTTTTTTAATCATGTAGCAGTTTGAAGGTTCACAGCTCCATTATAAAGCATAAATACAGCATTCCTGAAATTTCACATTTGGTTTGGTGATATGGATTTCCGTTAGCATCACACCATTTGTTCCGACTAAAGAATACCTCGTGTAAAACAAAAGAGTCTAGATTTTTGCATTTATTACATATTATAACTTTAGGTGTCGCAAAAATATGCTTTATGCATATCTGTAGTTTCCTATTCTATCTTAATGTCAAAGCATAATATTTTTGAAAGGAAATAGGACGACTAGATTATTGAGAAAAATCTGATGTGTTTCATTCACTTGGCTTTTTCTAGCTGTTCCACAAACAAATTTTTCTTATAAAAGAGTATTCTTTTAAGTACATCACAATAAAAATAGTAGAATTGTCGTATTGCTTGCACCTTTATAAGTAGAATGGAAATAGGGGAGCACACTAGCGAGTCAAAACTTTTAAAAGACGATCGCTATATGAAACGATTGAAATTCGGTTCTCTTTGCTTGTTAAGAGTAAACAAAAGAGAGACGTAAACGAAGCTGCTTTTCCATTTGCGAAATGTTTAAGAACCTTAAAATTGAAATCAATAACTCGAAGTATCTGGATTAATGGTTAACTCAACAAAAAAAGTATATGACATAAATTGTGTGTTTTAACGAGATACACATTTCTTTTACAGTTTAACAGTTATAGGAAAGTAATACAGAAGTCTTTCAAAATGAAAAATGAAGTTTATCATGAAAATATCTTAAACATATAGACTTTTAATAAAAAACATGGCCATTTTTCAGAAAGTCAAAATGTTAGACAAATGTTCCATTTAAAGGGTAGTTGGGGTAGGGAGGGTTCTTTAAAACCTTCGTGTCATATCCTTGACAGATACTGTACTCAAATACCAAGTTTTTAAACTATGATGACCAGATGCACACATACATGGATGTTTCTAAAAATGTTTTTTTTTAATTCAGGAGGTGTCGAAACATGTATTTGCGGTGAAATCTAGGTAACGAATTATTGGGAGGAATATAATAACTTTTCTATCCACTACGCACATGCTTGATAGAGAAAGTAAGAATAATAAATTTTTTAAGACGGCGGTGGATGATACCAAAGAAAAATCTTGATGGGAATAATGAAAATTGAAAGAAGAAATTAAGCAGCGCTTTGAAGGAAAATAGATGTGAATATTTTATGAGGATAAAAAGGGAGCACAAGATGGAAATCTATTTAATAAGTAACAGAGAGAGGCTATTTGAGTAGAATGTACTTTTCCATGCTCAATTTGAGAATAAAGGGCACACGCTATATACATTAAGCTCAGCGTCGACATCATCATCATCAGCATCATCATCATCATCAACAACAACAACTCAATTCGGGTTAGATAGTTTTGTCTGTTCCGAAACCAAGCAATTTCCAACTGTTCCTTCCATCTTCTTCTATGACTTTTTTGTTTACTTACTCTACACCTACTACTTAAATAGAGAAAATATTGTATTGCACCCAAAAATTCGATACCCAGATTTTACCGGAAGTATATTTTTAGGACACCTAGATTCCAAAAAACTTTTTTTTGAGAAATGTCCGTGTGTGTTTCTGTCTGTCTATGGGGGCAGCATAGCTCAAAACGAAAATTCCGTTCCACCAAAGTTGATATTTAAGATATTTATATCTTCCAAGCAGTGTTTCCCAACCTTTTGAAGTTCACGGCACCCTTGGGAATAACATTAAACACCAGGGGCACCCTTCCTTGAATTAAAAGGAAATTAAGCTTAATATGTTAATTTATTGAAATATTATATAATAATAACGTACACCATAACATAATACAGTAAACTTTACTACAATCACTGAGTAAAAATACATCAATAAATTTTGTTCGATTAATGATTAATGTGAAACTTGTGATTGATGCTTAGAGCACAAATATGTGATGTCGGGTCTTACAGTTGACAGTGAAACACGCAAATCATCCTCAAGGTTATTCAGTCTATTTCTTGCCTTGCATTTTATTGTCACCATAGCAGAGAAGGCCTGCTCGCATAGATAAGATGTTAAAAAGGGCAAAAATGCGTTAATTGCTTTCTTCATTAGGTTAGGGTACTCCTCTCTCCGTTGAAGCCAAAAACTAGCCACCGACGCCACACTCTTGGTGAACTTACCTTAAGTGTGGAATCAGCGCAAAGATCAATAAATTCATCTGAAATCTATTTCCTCTGCACTATCTACGAAATCAAATGGTGAGACAACCCAGTCGAGTTTCGTAGTGGAAATAGTTGGAAAGTACGCATCTATTGCATCTTGCAATCTTGATAAGTGATCACAAATGCGGTCTTTCAGCTTACCCAGATCTTTGTCTCCTGCCACATTAAGAAGAGATGGAAAGTTCGACAAATCTCTTTTTTGAACTGCAGACTTCCAAGAACTAAGTTTTCTTTTAAAACCTTTCATTTTATTGGTTGAGGAGATTATTGTTTCATGTCGACCCTGCATCGAAACATTCAGTTCATTCAGCTTATGAAAAATATCTGCCAGATACGACAGTTCAAAACACCAAGAATCACTTAGTAAGAGCTCATGAAATGTGTCTTGATTTTCATCCTTAAAAAAGTTTTTAGCTGTTCTTTAAGTTCGAGAAACCGGTTCAATACACGACCCCGCGACAACCACCTTACTTCTGTGTGAAGTAACAAAGAGGTATGAGCTGTATCCGTTGCGCGACATAACTGTTCAAAAATTCTGCACTTTAAAGGTCGAGACTTCATATAGTTCACCATTTTCACAACTTGGTTAAACACTTCAGCAAAATCTTCATTACACGCTTTCACGACTAATGCCTCTCTATGCAGAAAACAGTGAGTTATAATAATGGATGGATTTTCATTGAGAGCTCTGGCAGTAAAACCTTTAATTTTCCCAGACATAGATGGTGCACCATCTGTATACATATACCACAACAGTCTTTCCATGAAAGATCATGGTCATTGAGATAGGAATTAATAGAAACGAAAATATCATGGCCTGTGGTTGTAGTCTCCAGCGGTCTACAGAACAGAAACTGTTCACTAATATCTGTTTCATCAATATATCTGATAAAACCAAGGAGTTGCGGTTTGTCACCAATATCGAGACTCTCATCTTCTTGCAAAGCAAATGTTCTATAAGTTTTTATTTTCTCCGTGACTTGTTCGTTGATATTGCATGACATTTCAGATAGCCGGCTGCGGCTGATTGTGTTGTTGGACAGAGGAACTTACGAAATTTGATTAGCTGCTCCTTCGCCAAGTATTGTTGAAACTATAACTTGACATGCAGGGCCAATGATTTCCTCTCCAAGAGTATGAGGTTTCTTTTTTTTAGCTATCAGTTCTGCTACTTTAAATGAGGCTTCAAGAGCAGTATCACCTATGGTCATTCTCTTTACCATTCGCACAGCTGTTTTCTTCTCCCCTTCTAATATATGTGAAAAATACATTACACTTTTCTGTGACACACTAGGATGCTTTGTTGTAAGATGCCGCTTCAGTTTGCTAGGTACCATGGCCTCGTTGCTAAGTGTTTCGCCACAAACTAAACACACAGGGATAGGGTTTTCCTCGTTATTCCACTTAAATCCATACGCTAAGTAACTGTTCTGGTACGTTCTTTTCTTTCGTTTGTCTTCTTTATGTGGTGAATTCGACGGTCCGGGAGAAACTGTAAGATTTGGCTTCTTAAAGCAAGCAGTAGGAGCCGACTGTTCACTTTCCTGGCGTTTACGTTTAACAATGAACTTATCCATAGCTAAACACTGTGAATCAACACGAGGAAGACAACTGAAAGCGCCAAGCGGCTTACACTTTTATATATTCATGTCGAAGTCTCGGGAATGTTCGTGAGGAAGCGAGTAGTCTCGGGAATGTTCGGCAGGGTATAGCTGTAATGTCATCTGTGGGATACTAGTATAACTGAATTATTGAATTGAATCGACCACTATCACCATCTGCCGTGCATGAGAGTAATTGATTTGACTTATTTTATTTCAAGACCTTACAAGACTTAAGGCTTCAGTAGAAGGTATTTTTTTTTTGTTTATCTCAATATCTCGGGGCACCCCTTAGCCAATAGGGTGCCGGGGCACACCGGTTGGGAACCGTTGCTTCCAAGGATGCGACGCGAAGATTTTCAAGAAAATCTCTCCTACCCTAACTAAATTTTTGATGGAAAACATTTCGAAAATGTTGGTTTCTCTAAAAATGTCTCTAAGATTAAAATATCGTATATTAAAGATATTTACCTGACAAATAAAATGTATATCTTGAATTTTGTAGGAATAGCCTCTGAAGACTACTTTATTCTAAATGAACTTTACGGAAGTTTATATAACTGGCAAACCGTAAGAGACAGACAAAAGCTCACTTAACAGAAAATATAAAGCTGGTTAAAACACACAATTTATATTATATGTGTTGTATATATTTTATATACATTTTTTTTCGTTTTTGAGATACTCCTTGCTAATGGTTTGAGCTTTAGAAGCTTTCACTTTTCTCATATGGGAATCTGTCAACTCCTGTCCATAAACAAAGGAACTTAAATCACATAGCAACGATATTTTAAAAGACTTGCCTATCGTACTCCTTTATTTGCCGTCTACTTACAAGGAAGCAAGTAATAATAACCTTTCTGCTAATGTTTTCTCACTTAGCATTAAGTAAATAAGGTTTTAGCAGTAATTTATTGCTGAGATGTAGTTCAGAATTATTCAGAATTAATCTGGAGTTCCTTTGTTTGTATGGACAGGTACTGACAAATTTCTGTAAGTTTTTCAGAGCTGAAACCATAAACAAGGAATGTCTAAAAAACCATCAACTCCAGAAAAAAAACGTATAAAACATAAATTGTGTGTTTTAAAGTGATCTACATTTTTTGTGTGGTAAGTTTTTGACCATTTCTTACGGTTTAGCAGTTAAGCAAAATTCCGTAAAATTGATCCAAAATAAAGTAGTCATCAGGGGCTATTCCCAGAAAATTCAAGATATACATTTTATTCGTCCGATAAATATCTTTAATATACGATATTTTAATCAAAATCGTTACAGCCATTTTTAAGAAAATCAAAATTTTCGATAAAAGTTCCATTTAAAGTGTAGTTGGGGGTGGGGGGACTTTCTTGAAAATCTTCGTGTCACATTCTTGGAAGATACCAATCAGAAATACCAAGTTTGATATTCAAACCGTCTTTTCGTTTTTGAGCTATATTGTCCACAGACACACACACACACAGATGGACACACTGAAACACACGCACATACACACACGGGCCTTTTTCTGCAAACGCTTTTTTTTTTTTTTTTTTTTTTGGATTCAGGGGGACCCAAAACATATATTTCCGGTGAAATCTCAGTATCGAATTTTTGGGTGTCTTACAATACCTTCTCTGTACACATAGTATTTGTAGAGAAAGTAAAAACTTACTACACAAAAACCATAGATCTCATTAATGTACACAATTTAGTGAAATGGATCTGTTTCGCGGAGTTGATCATTTTAAACATATTCCTTGTTACTGGTTTCAGTTTTAAAGTATTCATCATATACAGAAATTTGCAAACCTCTGGCAATGCAAAGAAACGGATTTCTAGCACATGACAACCAGCTTTTAAAATATTTGAGTATCGTTTTAGCCTAGTGTTTCCTTTCTACTTAAAAGGAAGAGAGTAATAAGACAATTTATGCTAATGCTTATCTCGATTAGCATGAAGTACATAGAAGAATAAGCTTAACAGTAATTTTAACGTGATGTAGAAAAGTCATATGAATGGAAGAAATATAACAGGTGGTTCACCTGTCCCTTATTATTTTTGGAGATAATTAACACCTTATACTCTGAAAGCAATAATGTCGAAATTACCGTACATGTAGACCATTTGGCCACCACGCAAATCAAACCTGTTTTTCATAGGAAAATAAACCTTAGCAGCAATAGTTAGGTATATTCAAAAGGCATGGGCTTAATAACTCCTGTTTCAGTACGTGTCATACCAATAGGATCGCTTTCATAAGTACCGCAACGTAAATTATATTGTATGGAGGTTAAACGAACGACTAAAGCTACAAAAAGGAGTCACACAACGTTATAAAGAGATCAGATGCGGAGAGGGATACATGTGTGACACTATACCTACAAGTTTAAACGGAAAAATCGGGCGCAATGATTGTAGCTTAACTGGTTAATTTCATGTTTCCTCATCACCTCCAGCGTGTCAGTGGTTCGAGTCCCACAGTCTGCGTGCCTTTTTTTTTTTTTTTTTCTTTCTTTACGTATTATTCATAAAGGTGCAAAGTGAATGTCGTACTAATAAATTTAGTTGTAAACTAAAAGTTATACGAATTAAAAACAAACGGCAGTTCATTTTACGTGTTCTTCAGTTTTCGATCCTTAATTTATATTCTAATTATTTTGAGTAAGAAACTTCACTAAGACTTTAAATAAGTTTGGACTGATAACGTTAGAATAAACACAAATAAAGAGAACAACAATAATGAAGAAAAAATAAAAGAAACAAATAAGCAAGTTAACAAATGTTCTGATATATCATCTGGCTTTGTGACAAATCAGGAAGAAAGAAAGGGGGGGGGGAGATTGTGAACGTTTTGGTAATATTCGAACCGTAATCGAGCATATTGGAACTGAAGCTAACAACGCGCGTTAACCAAATACGTTACTGTTTAGCAATAACTTGCAGTGCCAAAGTCTATAGTGTTAATGTGCAGAAGATCTTGGGAACGATGTTTTCAGGTTCGAATTTAATCTGCGGGTTGCATAAAACTAGAAAATAAGGGACAGGTGAACCACCTAGTAAATTACCTTCTCTACACGTACTATGTACATAGTGTATAGAGAAGGTATTGCATTCCAACAAAAAATTCGATACCGGGAGTTACCAGAAATACAAGTTTTGGGTCCATCTGAAGAAAAGCGTTTTTGGAAAAAGCTCCGTGTGTCTGTGGACAGCGTAACTCAAAAACGAAAAGTCTGTTAAATACCAAACTTCGTACTTAAGGTCAGTATCTTCAAAGGATGCGACACAAATATTTTCAAGAAAATCCCCTCAACCTCCACTATCCTTTACGTGGAAAAATTCTCGAAAATTATCATTTTCTCAAAAATGGCTCAAACGATTTTGTTTAAAATATCGTATATTAAAGATATTTACCTGACAAGTAAAATATATATCTTGAATTTTCTGGGAATAGCTCTGAAGGCTACTTTATTCTGGGTGAATTTTACTGAATTATCCATAACCTGCAAACCGTAAGAGATAGACAAAAA
The DNA here is from genome assembly GCA_030762935.1 of Hymenopus coronatus. Taxonomy (NCBI): domain Eukaryota; kingdom Metazoa; phylum Arthropoda; class Insecta; order Mantodea; family Hymenopodidae; genus Hymenopus; species Hymenopus coronatus. The sequence continues at coordinate 27,061,322 of CM060899.1, read as the reverse complement.
CTTACTATACAAAAATGTAGTTCAGGATGAAACACACAACTTATGTCGTATACATTTTTTTCGTGTAGCTGATCGCCTTTGAGATATTCGGAGTTTTTGGCTTCAGCTTTTAAAAACTTATACTTTTCTCATACAAACAAAGGAACTTCAGTCACATTACAACCAGCTGTCAATTTAACCTATGGTACTCCCTTATTTCGCTTCTACTTACAAGGAATCAAGTAATGCGACTATTTCTATTAATTTTTTCTCGATTAGTATGAAGTAAATAGAAGCTTAAGCTTTTAACAATAATTTGTTGCAGAGATGTAGGGAAAGTCATGTGAATGGAACACATCAGATTTTTTTTATGCTGTTCCATTAATACCCCGCATTTAATTGCACGTCTATCGGCGACATTTTTCTTGAAACTTATGTACTGTGAACTTTTGTGTGTGCGTTTCTAATTTCCTTCATTAGATCACCCAGACACACATAAACATACACATTCAATCTTCTAGATTCTGGGAAGTATAGAGAATATTCTTGGCTAGAGAAAAAGCCTCACCTCCCAGCCGAGAATCGAACCCTGGACCCCTCACAGAGCAGACAGCTGTTCTATCGAATGATCTAGTGGGCCAGTCACATTTCCTGTTTAGATCAAGAATAACGAATGCGTACCGATGCAGCGGAAACAGTTCTAAATTAAAATGACAAAACACCGTTGAAGGATTTGGCCAAGTTACGAAACAGTAAATAAAACAAGCGAACCGGAAACGCAAACACAAGCACAACAGATAGCAAATATTTTAACAGACTGGGCAGCTAACATCAGAGAGGTAAATGGAGTAGCTTTATAAGGATTTATTGCAATATTCAGCGCCACGTTTAATTTATGCTCAGTAATTTTAGTTATTTATATACAACAATACATTGCGTCCTCAATTCATTCGCCTGTAAATATCACCCAGTGTTCTGAGTTCAACATTTGGTCAATATTTAAAAAAAAAAAAAAAAAAAAAAAAAATACTGATGTGTCCTATTCACATGGCTTTCTCTACATCTCTGCAACAAATTATTGTTAAAAAGCTAATGCTTTTATTTACTTCATGAAATAGTCTTATTATTTGCTTCCTTGCAAGTAGAACTGAAATAAGGTAGTACCATAGGTTACTGAAGTCCCTTTGTTTGTATGTATGGACAAGAGTTGACAAATTCCTATATGAGAAAAGTATAAGCCGTTTAAAGTTGAAACCAAAAACAAGGAATGTCTAAAAAAAGAAATCAACTCCACAAAAAATAATTATATGACATAAATTGTGTATTTTAATGTGTTTCTTCTATTTTTTGTGTTAAGTTTTTGTCCATCTCTTACGGTTTAGCAGTTTCGCTAAATTCCATAAAATCCATCCAGAATAAAGTAGTCTTCAGGGGCTATTCCCAGAAAATTCAAGATATACATATTATTTGTCAAGTAAATATATTAAATATATGATATTTTAATCATAGAACCATTTAAGAGAAAATAACAATTTTCGAAAAGAGTTCCATGTGAAGGGTAGTTGGGGTGGGAAATTTTCTTAAAAGTCTTCATGTCGCATCCTTGCAAGATACCAAAGTTGAATACCAAGTTTGGTATTTAACGGTCTTTTCGTTTTTGAACTATTCTGCCCACAGACACACATACACACATAGAAACAGACACATGGACATATTTCTAAAAATGCTTTTTTTTGGTTTAGGTGCTCTCAAAAATGTATTCTCAGTGAAATCTCAGTATTGAATTTTTGAATGCAATGCAATACTTTCTCTATTCAGTATGTACTTAGTACGTATAGAGAAAGTAAAAATCTGATGTGCTCCATTCACATGATTTTCTCTACATCTCTGTAACAAATTATCGTTACTAAGTGTAATTTTCTGTCTATTTATGTTAAAACATTAGCAGAAACGGTCTTATTACTTACTTCCTTTATAAGTAGAACGGAAATAAGGGAATGCACTAGGCTAAATCGACATTTAAACATTTAACATGTGGATGCTATGGGATGGAAATCCGTTTCTTTGCGTGTCCAAGCGTTGACAAGTTCCTATATGAGAAACTTAAGTATTTTAGATTTGAATTCAATTACAAGGAATATCTCGAAAACGGCTAACTGCACGAAAAAATATACAAACTGTAAATTATGTGTTTTAACACACATTTATCTACACATTTTCTAGTTAGTGTTTGTCCAACTCTTACGGTTTACCAGTTATGCAAAATTCAACAAAAATAATCCAGAATAAAGAGGTCTTTAGAGGATATTCCCAGAAAATGTAAGACATACATTTCATGTAAATATCTTAAGTATAAGAGATTGTAATAAAAATCGTTAGTTGTTTCCATGTAAAGGGTAGTTGGGGGCGGGGAATTTTCTTGAAAACCTTCGTGTCGCTTCCTTAGAAGATACTGAACTTAAAAATCAAGACAGACAGACAGACAGAAAGACAAAAAAACATACACACGACTTGTTTCTAAAAATGCAATTAACTGGATTCAGGGGGTCTCAAAATATGTATTTCCGGTGAAATCTCTGTATGAAACTTTGGGTGTAATACAATATCTTCTCTATACACTATGTACATAGTACGTGTAGAGAAAGTAAAGAAAAAACAAATTCTCATGTTACATTCACATGACTTTCTCTACCTATTCTGTAATATTAGATTCTGACCATCCCTGGGCTTTTGGGTTTTGGGATTATCGTGTTCATAGACATTCGGATACAGGATGTTCATGGGGACCATTTTCTAGAAATATCTGTTTGGACAGTGACCTCAAAACAAATATTTCCTATCAAATCTAGATGTCAAGTTTTGGATACAGTACTTTCTCTACCTACTATATAGGACCAACATCCTTACTTCCCTTCCGAAGGAAGCCATGCTAAGGGTTTTTACGCCCGAAAACATCCACTGTCCTCCGCAGGGTATATGAAGTTAGTATGGTAACCATTACACCATGGAGGGCCTGAGATAAACGTACTATTATGGGAAAACATAGAAATAAATAACATGAACATGTTATTACGAATGGAGGATTTTCACAACACTAAATAACTTTAACCCAGTGGGAGACAAAAATTTCACTGCCGCCATGATCGAATGGTCAGTGAGCTGACGTCTCAACCGGAGATCCCAGGTTCGTTTCTCGGCTGGGGCGGGTAATATTTTTTAACCGGATCTAGTTCCTATCCACCACTGAGCCTGTAAGTGGGAGCTTGAATGTGCTTGCGTTTAATTATATAAAATTATTAGCATGATGTTAAAGTGGAGTTGTTTCACAAGTTTAAAGCCCCCCGATGAGACCATAGCAGCTAAAGGGGCTATACAAACGAAATATTTAAAACAAGAAAACAGGACATCATTGAAAGATATGGAAGGAACTGCTACGTTTCGGAACAGACAAAACTGTCTAGACTGCCTCTGTGATCGAGTGGACAGCGAGCTGACTTCTTACCCGCAGGCCTCGGGTTCGATTCTATTTTAAGATTATTCTTAAAAAACTAATGCTTTTATTTGCTTCATGCTAATCGAGAAAAAATTAGCAGAAATAATCTTACTACTTGCTTCCCTGTTAGTAGAAGCGAAATAAGGGAGTACCATAGGTTATAGTGATAGTCAAAAGCTGGTTGCTATGTGACTGAAGTTCCTTTGTTTGTACGGACAGGAGTTGACAAATTCCTGTATGAGAAAAATAAAAGTTTTTCAAAGCTGAACCCAAAAAGAAGGAATATGTCAAAAACGATCAACTCCATGAAAAAATTGTATATAACATAAATTGTGTGTTTTAATGTGTTCTACATTTTCTGTGTGGTAAGTTTTTTTTTTCCATTTCTTACGAATTAGCAGCTATGCAAAATTCCGTAAAATCCATCTGGAATAAAGTAGTCTTCAGAGGCAATTCCCAGAAAATTCAAGTTATACATCTTATTTGTCAGGTAAATATCGTTAATATACGATATTTTAATCAAAAACGTTACAGCCATTTTTGAAAAAATCAAAATTTTCAAAAAAAAAGTATCAGGTAAAGGGTAGTTGGGGGTGGGGGATTTTCTTGAAAATCTTTGTGTCGCATTCTTGTAATATAAAAAACTTAAATACCAAATTTAGTATTTCACAGTGTTTTCGTTTTTGCGCTATGCTGTCCAAAGGCGCACACACACACACGGATCTTCTTCCAGAAATGCTTTTTTTTTATTCAGGGGGACTCAAAACATGTATTTCCGGTGAAATCTCGCTATCGAATTTTTTGGGTGCATTACAATACCTTCTCTATACATTATGTACATAGCACGTGTAGAGAAAGTAAACATTGTCTCAATCACTTTATTCCTTGTAAGCAGAAGGAAAATAATGGAATACACTAGGCTAAAGCAATAGTCAAATCTTTTAAAATCTGGTTGCCATGTAGTTAAAATCCGTTTTTAGTGGCAAGGAGTTTAAAACTTCCCGCGTGAGAAAGCATGATACGTGTAGAGAAAGTAAAAATGTTATTTCTAGTGGTGTAATAGTATACAGAATTAATGTAAATCCTCCTTTTAGGTTTGATGTCTTTTTACTTTCTCTACACGTACTAAGTAAATAGTGTATAGAGAAGGTATTGTAATGCATCGAAAAATTTGATACCGAGGTTTCAACGGAAGTTTTAGGGTCTCCTGTTTCCAAAAATGTCATTTTTATAAAAAGGTTCATATGTGTGTGTGTCCGTGTCTCTGTGAACACATATCGAAAAACAAAATGTCGGTAAAATACCAAACTTGGTACGTGAGTTTAATATATTCAGAATGAGACACGAAGGTTTTGAAAAATATCTTCTCCAACCCAAATTATTGCTTATATAAAAATTGTTTGAAAATTTGGATTTTCTCAAAAATGGCCTTTACGATTTTGATTAAAATACCGTATATTAAAGATAATTTACACGACAAATAAAACTTAGATCTTGAATTTTATGGGAATGGCTTCTGAATAGCTTTTTACTTTGGAAGAATTTTGCATAACTAGTCAACCGTAAAAGATAGAATGAAACTTAGTGCACAAAATATGTAAAGCTTGTTGAAACACACAATTTATGTCATACATATTTAATGCGTGAATTTGAGATATTCTTTGCTATTATTTCAGTTTTAAAATACTTTTCACACACGGAAACTTGTCAACTCCTGGCAAAGCAAAGAAACAGAGATCATCAATATGGCAACAAGCCTTTAAAAGATTTGACTATCGTTTTAGCCTAGTTTATTTCAATTAGCATGAACTAGATAAAAGAATAAGCCTTTTAAAATAATGTCTTAAAAAGATGTAGAGAAAGTAATGGGATAGATTAGATTAGATTATATTTTTTAGAAAATGGTCCGTGATTGTGGACAACATAGTTCAAAAACTAAAAGACCATCAAATATTAAATCCTCCAAAAATTGTGGAGGAAGATTTCCAAGAAAATCGCCGCAATCCAAACTACCTTTTACGTGGCAAGTTTTTTAAAATTTTGGTTTTCTCAAAAATGACGTAACGATTTTGATTAAAATGCTGTATAATAAAACTATTTACATCACAGCTCAGATGTATATTTTGAATTTTCTGGGAATAGCTTCTGAGGAGCTGTCCATTTTGGATGACATCTGCTGAATTTTGCATAACTGGTGAACTGTAAGAAACACACAAAAATCTGATGTGTTCCATTCACACGACTTTCTCTACATCTCTGCAACAAATTATGCTGTCCACAGACACACGGACCTTTTCTGAAATGTTTTTTTTTTTTTTTTTTTCGGATTCAGGGGACCCAAAACATTTATTTCCTGTGAAATCTCGGTATCTAATTTTTGGGTGGAATGTAATACCTTCCCTATACACTATGTACATAGTACGTGTAGAGAAAGTAAGAATTTATGGAATGTTTGAAATATCAGCGGTTGGCATTTGTCTCGTCTATATAGGTTGAGAGGTCCCGCCACAGCAACATTTTCGCTGTGTTTTGTTTATTACAATCATTATTTCCTTGTCCTTTCAATTAAGAAAAGTCAATGACTCTTTTCCCTAGACCTTCTAGAAGAGTGTGAATTTAATGAGCGATTCTGGTCGCACAGGTATTTCGTAAACGCACTCAGCATTTGGAGTTTATTTAATACGGCTTGACAAAATAACGACCTTTCGTAAAGAACTGAACGGTACCATGGGAACAGGTTGACAGTCAATTGTCATTTCCCTGTTTGTAGGAAAGTTGTTCTGCCTTGCAACTTAGTTTTCCCTTTCTTTCCCTCTGTTGCTTTTGACGACTGGAGTCTCGTCCCACGTGCGTCGTCCACCAGAATGGAATACATTACAGCACCTCCTCGCGGGACCACACGGAAATAACCACAAACTTGGCGAGAGCAAAACAAAACCAGATCCCAATTTCTTACAAAGAGTTGAGACGGCAAATATCAGGGCGCCCACTTTCCGTTCCACTTTTGCACACCCAAAAGAAAAGGATGATAAAAGATTTCCACAAATAGTTACAGATTCTACAAAAAGTTCTACCAATTTTCATAAGTTTTACTTTCTCTATACGTAATATGTACGTAGTGTATAGAGAAGCTGTTGTATTGCCCCCAAAAATTCGATACCGAGATTTCACCGGAAGTACATGTTTTAAGACCCCCCCGAATACAAAAAAAAAAAACAGCTTTAATAAAATGTCCGTGTTTGTGTATGTGGGCAGCATAGCTCAAAAACGAAAAGTCCGTTAAATACCAAACTTGATCTTTAAGTTTGTTATCTTCCATAGATGCAACACAAATATTTTCAAGTAAGTCCCCCCACCCACAACTACCCTTTACATGGAAACATTTAAATTTTGATTTTCCAAAAAATGGCTCTAAACACTGTGATTAAAATCCCGTATATCAAAGATACTTGCATCCCAAATAAAATGTATATCTTGAATTTTCTGGGAATAGCCCTGAAGTCCTCTTTATTCTGGATGAATTTTGCCGAATTTTGCTTAACTGCTAAATCGAAGAGAAAGACAAAAACTTAAACAATAAATGTAGATATCACCAAATCACTCAATTTATGTCCTTTACATTTTTGTTGTGGAGGTAACCGTTTCCGAGATATTCCTTGTTATTCAGTATTGAAGTACTTATATTTTTCTCAGACAGTAAGTGATCGTTTTTCCATTTGTTCTACTCCTGGTCAAGCAAAGAAGCGATTTGCAATGACAATCGCATAACGATAGCTTTCAAAACATTTGACTATCGCTTTAGCATAGTGATAATTTCTCTCCTACTTATAAGGAACTAAGTAATAAGAACATTCTGCTAATGATTATCTTGATTAGCAAGGTGCAGAAAGAAGAGTAATCTTATTTAAGAAGTTTATAGAGCAGCTAGAGAAAGTCATGTGAGTGTAAGACATCCGTTTTTTTTGTTTTTTTTTTTTGTTTTTTTTGCCATTTCCGTGGTTTAATAGTATAGGAATATTTCAAATTTCCCGCTCATTTTAGTATAGCTTTCATAGAGGTACGCTAATTTTAAAAATATTGTTGAAAATAATCATGCATAGTAGTTTTTGAAACATCTTGAAACAGCATTGACATCATGATCATATTTCCTTAATGTGAGAATTTCGAATTGCTGCGAGGTAGTGTTTGGAAAGGTAGAGTCAGACTGAAAAATTTAATACCATAGCTGGAATTTGAGCCACGGATCTCCTGGTCTCTAGCCGGTTGCTATACCCAAATCCTAAAATAAAATTTTGCCTAATTTAAAAATGTAATGCTTGTTGTTCGATTTTCTGTTATTACTTTCTCTACACGTACTATGTACATAGTGTAAAGAGAAGGTATTGCATTGTACCAAAAAATTCGATACCGAGATTTCACCGGAAATACATGTTTTGAGATCACCTGAATCCAAAAAAAGGAGTTTCAGAAAAATGTCCGTGTGTGTATCTATCTGCCTGTGTGCCTGTGGGCAGCATAGCTCAAAAACGAAAAGACCGTTAAATACCAAACTTGATATTTAAGTTCAGTATCTTCCAAAGATGGGACACGAAGATTTTCAAGAAAATTCCCCCACCCCCCAACTACCTTTCACACAGAAAATTTTTCAAAAATGTTGATTTTCTAAAAGATGGCTTTAACGATTTTGATTAAAATATTTATTAAAGATATAAACTTGACAAATAATATGTATATCTTGAATTTTCTGGGAATAGCCTCTGAAGATTACTTTATTCTGGATGAATTTTACGGAATGTTGTGTAACTGGTAAACCGTAAGAGATAGACAAAAACTTACCACACCAAAAATGTAGAGCATATTAAAACACACAATTTATGTTGTTTGTATTTTTTTCGTGGAGTTGATCGTTTTTTAGATATTCCTTGTTTTTTGTTTCAGCCTTCAAAAGCTTATACTTCTCTCATACAGGAATGTCCATACAAGCAAATGAACTTCAGTCACATAGCAACCATCTTTTGCTATCACTTTAACCTTATTTTGCTTCTAATTACAGGGAAGCAAGTAATAAGACTATTTCTGTTAATTTTTTTCATGTAGCATGAAGTAAATAGAAGCATAAACCTTATAACAAAAATTTGTTGCAGAGATATAGAGAAAGTCATTTGAATAGAACACATCAGATTTTTTTTTATTACCATGCGGCGCTTTTCCGGCCATGAAATAGAGACTGTTTTTGCAACAGAGTGCAGCTTGACTCGGAACAAATGATTTGCAGTTTTTCCTTGCTTATATATTCCTTGGGATTAGTGTAAACAGTCCGTAAGAGTTGACACATATTACTGGTTTAAAATTTTCTGCAGGAGATTATGACATTCTAAGACTTACAAAGAAACAGTGTTAACTTGTATGTTAAACCTTAAAACCTATTTTCACGTGTTTTGATTTTTCAGCGTTTTCAAAACTTTAAAATGTTCCACACGATCCAGGTTTTATTCAATCTGTCTTAAATTTTTAGGATTACATTATAAATAAAATGTATATTTTGAATGTTATGGAAATAGTCTCTGAAGACCTCTTCCTAGTGGATGAATTTGCTAATTGTGGAATAATAAATTCATATGACAGTTCTGTTCCTGATACTTAAATGCATATTTTGAAAAATAAAAAAATAAAATGTTTCATCGTTTTCATCGTGTGAAGTGATCATCTCGTTAAAACACAATGTCTGATACAATTTTTTGTAGAGCTAATCATTTTTGATATACTCCTTATGCAGTACCATTAACTTTTCTCGAATGGGTAGACGCTATTATATTTTCTTCCTCCTGGTAAAGCAAACAAGCATTTAAAGTTTTGATTATTGCTTTACCTCAATCCTCGTAGGTAGAGAAAGGCATGTGAATGTAGCACATGAGAAATTGCATTCCACCCAAAAAATTTGTGGTATAAATACCAGCGGGAAAATTTCTCTCCCAAGTTAGGGCTGCTGAACTCAAAAGAGGCTCGAGAAGAATAGGCATGGAGTTAGTATAGCAAAAAGGTGAAACAAATGACAAAACATAGAATGGTATGAAAATAAGACTAACCGACATCAGCCGGCAGGAAATTGAATTGAGTTGAACATTAAAACCGTCTAACTCTAACAAACAAATAAAATTGAATTAGGGTAAAGAGGAATATATACTTCACTTAGAAAATATCAGGAATGCCATGTTTAGATTTGGAGTTTGGAGGACCAGAAAGTGACAGACGATTATGGTAGGAGCATCTGCATTTTATGTGGTTTGGATGAAGTCTATATACATATTTTGGCGTAATGTGCACAGTTGGAGAACCATCTGGAATTAAATTAAAAGAAAAATGTTTAAGTCCCATTAGAAGGAGATTGCATGTTGGGATCTACTGGCCGACCAGAGGAACTGGCAGAACATAGGCACTTACTTGGTCAAAGTGCGCTAAACTAGAAGATTTTGTTCAGTTAGTCAGCGTCCGTTTGTCTCTATGTGTTTCCTTTTCTTTTTCTTTACCTTTTTGGTTTATATATTTTTTCACCTTTAACTTGTATCTGAAATATACATGCACGGTCTACGAAACATGCAGTAAGTGTTTGTGTAATAACTCTAATAAATTTACATCAAGCTACCCGACCTATTCTACATACCTACCCAAACTACCCACCAACCCAACTTGTTCTACACACCCACCTACCCTACCTGCCCAATCTAAACTCCCTAACTACCCTACCTAACTATCCACCCACGCACCTTATTCTACTCACTCACCTACCCAATCTATCCTCCCTACCTACCCACCCAATTTAATCTACACACCCACCTACCCTATCTACCTATTCAACCACCCAACTCATTCTACTCACCCACCCTCCCAATCTAACCTCCCTACCTGACCAACCTACCTACCCACCCACCCAACATATTCTACCCACCTACCCAACCTAACCAACCTACCTACCCAATCTATTCTACCCACCAACCCACTCACCTAAGGAGTTTATTTCCCTTTACATTTTTAATCTTCGGGCGAGGATCTCAACCAGAACGTTTACAAGCTGGTCACCTACCTACCCACTCAACTTACCCAACCTCCTCATCTATCTATTTAGCGTATTATGTACGTGGTAAAGAATGTAAAAAGAACTAAAGTAAGGACCCTGTAAGTATAATAAAGTTGTAAATAATCGTCATGTGTTGTTTTTAACTAGGTAGTGTGGCACACAGTACGAGATACAGATACACCTACCAAACTGTAGCGTGTATAAGAAAGGAATGTTTGTCTAGAAGCTGAATGTATTTGCATGAGCCATATTCGCTCCCTCCTCGGTCAGAAAACTTGGCTAGGAGCGCCAGGACTGCAATAGGGACCCCTCCCCCCCTCTTTGCAACCCTTATTCCAGCTATACGGCTTATGCTACGCTCTGAATATTCAATTTCATACGATAAACAAAAGCTAAGGCTTTGAAGACTTAAAATTGTTCTGACTTAAACGGCTCGCGCCCGGAATATTTCCGCGTACTTCTCTGAGAATGAGGTCGTTTTTAGCTGCCTTTATGGAAGCTCGAGCTGTGACTGCGAGCTACTTTTGGCAAGTTTCATTTTGGAAACCTCAGTTTCCTAAAACTTTGTCAATCTCTGGACGATATTTAAAAGCGTGTTAATTAAATAAATATTAATGCTGATAGATCCAGTGGCGGTGCATTATTTATTTAAAATCTGATGTGATCCATTCATATGACTTTCTCTACAACTCTGTAAACAAATTATTGTTAAAAAAATTATACTTTATGCTAATCGAGATAAACGCTAGCAGAAGAAGGGAAATAATGGGATACACTAGGCTAAAACCATATTCAAATCTTCTAAAAGCTGGTTGCCATGCACAAGAAATACGTTTTTGAATTGCCAGGTGTTGACAAATTGGCGTATGTGAAAAGTTTTAAGTATTTTAAAACTAAAACCAATAACAAGTAATATCTCAAAAGTGGTCAGCACCTCGAAAAAAATATATATGACAGAAATTTTGTGTTTTAACGAGAACTACATTTTTTGTGTTGTCTAGCTCTTTTTATTTTCTCTAGCATGTATGTAGTAGATACAGAAGCTATTCTATTCCACCCAAAAACTCGCTACTAGGATTTCACCAGAAATACCTATATATTTTGAGACCCCTGAATCAAAACAAAGAAACACACACATATTTAGGAAAAGGTTCATGTGTAGCCTTGTGTGTGTGAGAGAGAGAGAGAGAGAGAGAGAGAGAGAGAGATAGGGAGCGTAAACCGTATAACTAAAAAATATAGCTCAATAAAATACCAAACTTAGTATTTAAGATAAGAGTCTTCTAAGGATGCGACACTAAACGTTTCAGAAACTTTTCCCAGCACAAACTATCCTTTATTGCTATATTTATATTTATTATTTTTATATATTTTGGAAAATGCTGATGCTCTAAAAGGGGTTCCAACATTTCTATCAAAATATCTTACAGTAATGATATTTACAAGAGAATAAATAAATAGCTTGATTTTTTGGGGGGGATATAATATATACATTTCATGCTTGATACTGAAAGTTTACAATTTAGATCTTCCCTGGACCTTTGTTTGCTTTTTAATTGTTAATATTTAGTCACAATTTTATTACTGCTTATTAATTTCTTTATCCTATAAAGAAGGAATTGCATTCCACACAAAATTTAGATTTCTCCGGAAATACATATTTTAAACTCTAAAGAGTAAAAATAGTTAGATATTTTTAGAAGGTATGTATGTATGTATGTATGTATGTATGTATGTATGTATGTATGTATGTATGTATGTATGTATGTATGTATGTATGTATGTATGTATGTATGTATGTATGTATGTATGTATGTATGTATGTATGTATGTATGTATGTATGTATGTATGTATGTATGTATGTATGTATGTATGTATGTATGTATGTATGTATGTATGTATGTATGTATGTATGTATGTATGTATGTATGTATGTATGTATGTATGTATGTATGTATGTATGTATGCATGCATGCATGCATGCATGCATGTATGTATGTATGTATGTATGTATGTATGTATGTATGTATGTATGTATGTATGTATGTATGTATGTATGTATGTATTACAGCATTTTAATAAAATGGAGGTTAGACTGTTTTTACGTGTATATGTAGCTTCAACTATACCTTGTTCCCACTGCGCTTTACGTCGCTTGTGGTAAGATCTTCTCCACGGATGTCTCCACACCTTGCGGGGCGCCATCTCCTTGGAGGGCAGGAAGGCGGCAAAGGAACCTTCTAGGGTATCAGGGCTGCCACATATAGCATGTGCTGTGTCGCAGTAATAGGAACACTTGCCATGGAAACACAGGTTGTTGGACGGCGACACAAAGAACGTCTTGAGCAGTTCGCCGTCTGCCAAGGCATACAGCTCTGTGGTCATGTTCAAGACCCGACCAGTCACAGGCATGGCTCTTCTGAACCCCATCAACCTGCAACATCAACAACAAACAAGTTGGCTCTAGTATGTGTAGGATAGGTAGAGTCAGACTGAAAAATTCAATGCCCTACCACGGATCTCCCGGTCTCTAGCCGGTTGCTCTGCCACTGAGCTACCATGGCATAATGCCGGCATAGCAACTGTTTCCCGGTAAACCACAAGGTGCTCTCAAATTCTTGTTGAGATGACTACCCCGACTTACAATGCTGCACGTACTTTAGACCTAAGATTCATAGTATAGCCAATATGGTCATTTTGTATGGAATAATTGTTTTTTCACACAAGCCGTGTGTAGGACAGGAGTTGGATAGGTAGAGTCAGACTGAAAAATCCAATGCCATAGCCGGGATTTGAACCACGGATCTCCCGATCCCTAGCCGGTTGCTCTTGCCACTGAGCTACCATGGCACCAAGTTAGCTCTACTATCAAACCAGATATAAAAGACTCTGGCATCGAGGAATGGCCACACAGATGGAATAACATCACAAAAGGAGTAGTGACCAAATTCTTTCTTCTCTCAATTAAAGAAAGACTGAAATTAAAACTCTCTGTAAACCCAGAGCCAATGTGACAGGTCACGGGAAAACAAAATCATATTTACATCGATTCCACATTTTAAACAAACCAATCTTCATATGCAACAGACAGTCAACCATCTTATTTACAAATGCACAAGCACACAACATCAAAGATCCATTTTCATAACAGAAGTAACTCAAAATGGACGTATTTGGCTAGTCAATAATCAAGATCTAATCTCTAACACCTACGAACTTTTGGCAAATATATAAATCCAAAGACATTTAGATTAGTAAAAAAACACACAAATATATGTAATTAATAAATTGCACATATTATAAGTCGGCTAAACGATGTCTAATTGAGGGGCTCAGTGCCAGAGGGAGCTATCCCACACGTAAAAAAATGAGATTTTTTTTGTTTTTAGACAGCTTCTGACGTCTCTCATGTCTGTAAAAATCTTGGTAATATTAACTGTTTTAGAGTGCCATCTACAGTAACTTACAGAAACTGTGTCATTTTCCAAAGTGAGAAAGTTTGTGCCAGATGGGGATATCCCACTATGAAGTTGCCTGCTATTTGAAGAACAATGCCACCAAACTTACAGAACTTTTAACTATTTTAATAATATTGTTTATTGTTTAAACTATAGGCCAAGAAATAATGATTTTAAGCCTTAGTATGTGAAACAGAATAATATGTAAGATTATTATTAAACATTAAGAATATTGTGTAAATAGTTGAAATTTTAGGCATTATGCTATGCTGCAGATTATTCTGTTTTTCAAAATGGAGGTAAATAGTATAGCTAGTGAAGGAAAGAAACGAATATGCAAGCAAAACGTATGGAAAAAAGTTGTTGCTAAACGAAAAAGAAACAATGGTGAGGAATATGAATAATATCATGTTTAGTTTCTCTCTCTCCATAAGTACATTTTTAGTAAATAATACGATTTATCACTTTTTTGTATTTTCTAGGACATTTCAAAATGTGGATCAAATACTGGATTTAAAAAAGTTGTACCTCAATATTACATTTTTCACCAAATCAACAACTCTAATAAAACTCTTTTTTTCTCAAATTTAGCTATTTCTGGGATATCTCCCTCTGGCGCTGAGCCCCTCAATTTATTCTAAGTAAAATCCAAATTTGTATTCAGCTATTAACGTAATTGAAATAATGTCAAAAATGTTCAATTGATTACTGAATACATGTAATGTTACTATGGTAATGAGGCATGTAGAAGATTCTAATAATAATAATAATAATAATAATAATAATAATAATAATAATAACAAATAAAAAAACAAGTTAGCTCCTACTTTCTGGAAAAGTTAAAGAGGACTGATGATAACAAGAACTAATTACAAAAAAATATTGTTAATAAATATATTCTTCTAACTACTTCATGCTAATCGAGATAAACATTAGCAGAAACGGTCTTATTACTTAGTTCCATTTAAGTAGAAGGGAAATTAGGGAAAACATTAGTCTAAACCGATAGTCAAATGATTTAAAATGTGGTTGTTACCGGATTGAAATCCGTTACTTTGCGTGGCCAGGAATTGACAAGTTCCTCTATGAGAAAATTATTTTAAAAATGAAACCAATAAGAAGGAATATCTCAAAAATGGTCAACTGCACGGAAAAAATGTACGTAACATAAATTGTTTGTTTTAGTGAGATATACATTTCTGTGTATTAAGTGTTTGTCTATCTCTTACGGTTTACCAGTTATCAAAATCCAGCAAAACTCATCCAGAATAAACAGCTCAGGCTATTCTCAGAAAATTCAAAATATACATTTTATTTGAGATCTGGATATCTTAATATGCGATATTTTAATCAAAATCGTTGGAGACATTTATTTAAAGATCAAAATTTTCTAAAAATGTTCCATGTAAATGGTAGTTGGGGGTGGGGGGTTTTCTTGAAAATCTACGTGGTATCTACATGTTTGGAAGACACTGAGCTTATACCAAGTTTGGTATTTAACTGACTTTTCGTATTTGAACAATGCTGTCCACAGACACACACGTGTATACATATAGAGAGACTCATAAATATACACGGACCTTTTTCTAAAAATGCTTAGGGGTGAAATCCTGGTATCGAATTTTTGAATGGAATACAATACTTTCACCATGTACATTTTACATACGCGCTAGAGAAATTAAAACACTTTTTACTTTCTCTACACGTACTTTATACTTATTATGTAGTTAAAATATTGTGTAAGGCTCACGAACAAGTGTACGAGAACTGAGCCAATCAGTGCAACCGCGGGTCATGGAAGAAGGGAATACCGGTAGTTATCGCTCATTTCCGACTTCTTCTCTGTAAGTCACACACACACACACACACACACACACACACACACACACACGCACAGAAAGTGTATGCCTTGGAGTGAGTGGGTGTATTTACACGTGTTCGCACTACAGTATGGTTGCATATTCACCACGGGAGCGTGTATTATGTTAAAAACGTTTATCAGGACGAAGAATTCGTGCAGAAAAGCTAGACGAAACCTTAGGCTTAAATTTCATAACAGACCATTTCCGTGTGCAATATTGCACCTCGTGGATCGGTTCTGAATGAGCAAAAACTTAACGAAATCGGTGTTGCCTCGGAATGTATTCCTAGGCAATGTTTGAGGCGTTATAACTGGCCAGATAGGAGCAGGAACTAGTTGCCCGAGTGTACTCGGGCGGGGCCAAATCACCACGGTACCTATCCGCTTTTCTCGCGGATTTACCCGTGTGATATAAAAGGTGTAGTCTTGTGCAAGCGTTTATGTCTGTGTCGAGGTAATGTGGGCAGGGTGTTTCCCTCTGTGCAGCCGGCGCGGGCTGGCTTACCTACCTGAGTGGTCACCCACCCAGAGAGGGACCAGGCCCGATGCTGCTTAACTTGGCCAGCCGCTTGCGGGCTGTCAAGGAAGGCAGTGCCGGCTAGCGGGGGGAACTGAAAGGATGAAGGTACGGGGTGGGGGAAGCCAGTGTTGCAGATCTGGTCGGAGTACAACTGGACGGTCACCCGTCCGAGTCGGGACCGGGCCCGATGCTGCTTAACTTGGCGGGTAGAACTGTAAAGAAGGGAGAGGCGGCCGGAAAACTACCATCCCAAGGCGTCCTTGGGAAGGCGGTAGCTTACGCGTCTCCTAGGCAGCGTGTGGTCGTAAAGACCGAGAGTGTTCACCTGGGGATTTGGGTGGGGAGCAAGTTTAGTATATATTGTGCGAGCTCTTTCTCGCACAACGTCCACTATGTAAGGGATTCCGGAGTGGGCATGGAGAATGTGGGACGGGAATCTACGGTTTGCGCCATATATCATCCTCAATGCCCTGTTCTGCACGGTCTGCAGTCTGCGGATGGTGGAACGAGCCACCGAACCCCAGACCTCGCAGCCGTACAGCATCAGGGGGGGATGACCGCGCGGTACAGCCGTAGTTTTAGGTGTGTAGGCATGGCGGAGCGGAAGATGGGAAACAACTGCCGTAGGGCAGCGTGTCCCATACCGACCTTCTCCCTGACATGTGGACTGCAATTACGTAGGGCTTTATAGTCTCCGTCACGAAGGAAGGCGGGTGCGAAGTAAACAAATACACAACGACGCCATAGTCACGTGGTTTCCGGCCAACCAGGTGCAGTTTGTTTCATTGCGAGCTTGAGAGAGCTTGCCTCTAGTTCGACATCTGTAACAAAGCGAGCATAACCTGACTATTCAGGGACAAGTCTGTGGATATTTTCCATTAGGGACAGTATCTATTTTATACACTGAACCCCCCCCCCCCCTGCAAGTACCGAAGTGCTTGTATACAGGGACGGAAGTGGATACGCGCGTCAACCCCGAGGGGAAGACTGCCGAAAACCGACATTTACCAGCTTGGGTCTACTAGCTGTCCGGGTTAGTGCCGGAGGACACAACCCCGCTCTAGTCGCCCTCCGTGGTGTAATGGCTACCATGCTAACTTCATATACCCTAGGTCGTGGGTTCAAACCCGGCGGAAGATAATGGATTTTTTCGGGCGTAAAAATCCTTAGCATGGCTTCCTTCGGAAGGGAAGTAAAGCCATTGGTCCCGTGTCGTAGATTTACGACACGTAAAAGAACCTCAAGCCTGATAGATAGGCATCTGAGCAAAATTAAACTGTCTTTCACGCCCAATATAGAATAGGACGCTGAGAACCGCAGCAGTTAAAGAGCGTCCATAAATAAAACTCCGTTTTTTTAACCCCGCTCAGGTGTCACCACCCAGACGTACCAAATCTCCCACGGGTATCGGACCGCTGCCACGTCCAGTCCAACCCAATCAGAACAGCTCCCTTTCAGGAGGGACTCAGATGTTTGGCCAGAAGTACCACAGTACTCGGGGTCCGCAGCGCTCGCACGAAAGCAGTAGAAGAGGTCGGTATCTCCCCCCCCCCTAAGGGGTCCAGCTCAACAATTAAATTTAATAATTCTGAGCTATAAATCGCATCCATTGTACAATAGTAAGGTAGTTAACAGTTCTTTAACAATTTTGACTATAGTTGTAGCAAAAACAACAACAACAAGAAAGCTTGTTTTCTTACAGTAAAGCCGGAGAAATTGTATATAATGAGTACAAATACTTATTGGAGAATATGTAAGACGCAAGCAGCACTCTAAGCAGTGTTGCCGATTGTTTCAGGGAAACAGCTGATCTTTCAGGTGGACATGCGCTCCGTAGAAAGAATTGCAAGTGATGCAAAATCTTGTGTTAACGCAGTAGAAAGTGTTTAATTTAATTCTCCTGAAAACAACAAACCTGTGACTGACTATCAACAAGAATTTGTTGGATGGAAACATTTTTTCTGTGTCTGAAAATGAAAAGTTTCCTACGGCGCAAAAGCCTGTGATTGAAATGAACCAAGACACAGGACTTGAGGGCAGTGAGTCTTCTATGCTGCGCATTTTGTGGAAAATGGGATTTCGTTACAGGAAACGCCGAGACGGAACAAAATTAATCAAGGAACGCAGTGTCATTTTAGCCGCAAGAGTCCGCGTCAACCGCCACCATCTTGCGAATACTTCCCTCCTTTCTTCGTCTGTAGAAAAATGTTGTGCCACAGCACTCCCCAACCTGCTCGCATAATGTCAATTACCGCCTTCGTTTTTGACGGTGACTGTAATTCGATTAATTTTGTTTCTCTATGAGCTATCGCTCTCGAGATTCCTGTATATTGTCCTAAACGCCTCAAGATTTCCTGGAACTACGTTCCTAGACAGCACCGATTTCGTCAGGTTTTGCCTCAGATTGAACGTGATGGGTTCGATAGCTATTATTTTTAATCACATAACCAGTTACTTTAAACCGATCCATGAGGTTAATATTGTATTATTACACGGAAGTGATCTGTTAGGAGATTTAAACCTAAAGTTTAGTCTAGTTTTCTCGCACGAATTCTTCGTCCTGAGAAATGTTTTTAACATGTACTTACGCTCGCGTAATGAATAAGTGCATTTATTGAAATAATAGTATCATACATTGATCTTCATCAATTGCATGGGCCCACAGGCATTACGTGCTTTGGCAATACACAAAATACTAAGCAATATTAAAACAACAACAACAAAGAATTAAAAGAGTAAACACGAAAATAAAAACACAAAGATATTCAAATACAGCAATTTAAATTTACAACCCCGAATACACCTTATTCTTATGCATTAATGTGCCCTATTATAATTGACAAATACATTAAAGTTTTTAAGGGGTGACTGCTCTATTTTTGGCACAGGGGGGAGTAAATACGAGTAAGATTATACAACCAGCCAGCAAAGTCCAAGTATGAAAATAGGATTTTTTTCAGTGAGTTAACATGTGTTAGTGCGGTTAGAGGAACATTTTCCAGGCACTGAATTAATTATCTTAGGAGATTTTAATGCGAGGTTAGGAGGGGAAAATATTTCTCTAAGAGGAGGTGTTGAATAGGGGGAGGAATTCCGTGGAGGTCAACGTAAGATCAAGGATAGCTTTATTAATGGGGAGAGAAGGCAATTACCTGCTTTCTGTGATGCCTTTCCATTAGAAATAATGAATGGCAGTACGATAAGGATCGAGAGGGGGAACTCATTTTCGTAAATGAAAATAGTGGTAGTGTAATATATTTTATTTTGATAAGTCAGGGTTTAATTGGCAGAATAAGAAAATTTTGGGTGGGGATCGTATCAAGTCGCTGTCCTGTTGCCCTGGAACTGAATATAGAGACGGCCCTGTTGGTGCATGGACCCGAAGAGGGGAAGGGGGGGGGGGCGAAGGGAGGTTAATAAGTAAATTTATGTGGAAAGCGGTAGAAATGGAAGTATTTGTTAATAACTTGGAAAGACAGTTAAGGGGAAGGAACGTAGAAACAGCGGAGGAACTAATAGATATAATAGCAACAGCTGCAGGGACAATGAAGGTCGGAATGCATGGTAAGATAAAACAATTCAATGGTTGGTATGACCAGCAATGCCGAGTCGCAAGGAAACAAGCAGAGGAGAAATTCAGAAGGGAGGGCAGGGAAGTTTTACAAAAAAAAAATAAACTAAGAGAGTATAAACAGCTCATACGGGAAAAGAGAACTACTTGGCAAGACAAAATGACTCATAAAATTAACAATGTTTTAACACGGGGCAAGAGCCCCTGATATGAGATGTGGCAAGTAGTAAAGCATTTAAGAGGCAACCGTCAGGCGAAATGAATATGCAATCATACTGTAGTACGAACAGGTGTGAACACATCCATCCACTCACTTACAGAAAACTAGGATAGATAACGAGCGCTGTCCGCTCACGTGACCGGGAGCTGCTATTGCCTGGACCCGGTCCGGCGGGTGGCAGTGGCCCCGTCAATGCTATCTGAGACTCACTGCAGTAGGTACGGGAGAAATTGCACTTAATCAAAAAAAGTCGATATCGAGAGGTTCCAGTAAATTACGTTTTGGTAGCGTCAGAATCCCCACAAAAATAGAAAAAAAAAACGCGTTTTTTTGTATGTTCATCAGTTTGAACAGTGGTAAATACCTAACTTGGAATTTAAGTTCTTCATATTCCAAGGATGCGACATAAATATTTTGAAGAAAATCCATTAATAACTACCCTTTATATAGAAAAAAATCAAATATTTTGATTTTCTTAAAAACATCTCTAACGAATTAGATTAAATAATTACCATATGTAAAAGATAGTAAGTCCTGTTCACTCTAGATGACTTTTGCAGAACTGTTAAAGCGCACAGACAACCAAAAACGCAGTACACAAGCAATTTAGTTTCTGTGAAATAGATTCTTTGGTGGCATTAACCATTTCCGAGATATTTTATGTTATTTATATACATTTTAAAATTCTTATACTATTCTCAGATTACACCTGTTTATTTTTATTTCTCCTGGCCAACAAAAGGGAATGAATTTCAGAACTATCACACAGTGACGAGATCTTAAAAGGTTTTGCTATAGACTTCGCCTAGTATTCTTATTTATTTGCCTTGTACCTAAAGAAAACAATAGTAAAAGCATTTCTGTTAATTTTTATTTGAATGCATTAAGTGGGCTAAAGAACAAGCTTTTGGAAGAACAATTTCTGCTGATTGGGTAGAGAAAATTATGTGAATGTAAAAACCTAATACTTTTTTTAACTCAGGGGGTCTCAAGACGTATTTTTAGTAAAAGCTCCTTTACCTACTATGGCAACCAGTAGAGAATGTAGAAAGATGAATGATTACGTACATAAAGAAGGCCTTTTACTCTACAAGAGTTAGTAGAAATGATCCGGAGTTTGCGGTGATGTAGCTTCGTCAGAGAATTACCCTTAAGGAGGAGTAATCAGGTCCAGATCAAGAGTGAGTGGGTATTGATACACTGTGCTGCTTTGTGTTTCTGTGCTTTCTATTTGTATTGCCCTGGGATAATTTCAATGTGGAAGGGATTCCCAGAAGGACAAGGATAGAGCTAACAAAGTTAACTTCCTGACAAGTAGTGCTCTACATTTAACCGTGTAACTACTCATATACTGGATGTTAGGGGTAAACATGAACATATTCGTGGTTAAGTAATTAACAAAAGTAATGCCATATTTATTTCCTTTTCGGAGTAACAATTTTCGTATTTGAATCTCGACTAAGGTGAGTTATCCGGATAATTTTAAGGAGCTTTCCCTTACCCTCTGAAGAGCAATGTCAAGTAAATTTAAGCTCCATGAACTCCGAGCTCATTTCACCGGTTTTATTCATTCATCGTCGACATGACCTACCAGGTTAAAGGACGTTACAGTAAGAAAGTCCTATTAATTGATCAATAATTCTATGTACGCTTGGTACACAAAAGTTTTTTTTCCCCCTAGAGCTCGGAAGGAGTAACTGGGTGAAGTTAGTAGAAGACTGGGCAGACCTCCTGATTACGAATGTCGAGTTCCCAAAGCGCATATGGAAGCGCATAATACCAAAATATATGCAGTAAAATTCAGTGCTCTTCCCTATTACCTCCATCTGCATTACTCTTTTTGTTTGTTTGTTTCTTTCTCTCTTTGTTTTTCAATTTTATCTTGGGCTCACGGTTGAATGAGCTTCTTAGATTTTTTTATTTTTGGTTTTCAGTTATTCAGCACTATAGCCTAAGTGAAATGGAACATCTCATATCACTCTACATAGTATATAAGTAGGGAAGGTCCGTCAAAAATTCAGTACCGAGATTTTACCGGAAATATAAAACAAAAAACAAACAAAAAATCTAAAAGGAATAGGTCAGTGTGCCTGTGTGTGCGTGTGTGTATGTGTGTATCTCTATACCCAAATGTATGTCTCTGGATAGCATAACTCAAAAAAGGAAAATCGTATTTGTGTTTGTCAACTTTCAAAATAAAATTCAACCCACCCAAAAATACTTCAAATGTATATTTTTTTCGAATTTTATTTTTAAATGGCTCTAAAGATTTTGATTAAAATACAATATATATATAAGATATTTACATGACAAATGTTATATCTAGACTTTTCTTGGAATAGTTTTAAAGGCACGTTTATAATTTGTAAATGTCATACTTTAAGCGAAGACTAAAACTACTACACACAATATGTACATCTCTTTTAAACACATTATTTCTTTGTGACAAATTAATTTCCGAGATATCCGTTATTATTGGCTCAAATTATTCCATACATTGTTTCAGTTGTTTCTCGCTATTGCATGAAAATAGAATGGAAATTTAAGGCCAGCACATAGCGTCCAGTTGTTAAACACTGAACTATTGTTGTTGTTTCCTTTGTATTTATAACGAACCCTAATATAGGTATCTTTTCAAATATTAATATCAGTAAAGAAAATTCTGAATGTCTTCCATTCACTTAGCTTTCTCTATAACACACTATTCTTGCAAAAGCTTATTCTGCTATGCACTTCATGTTAATGAAACATTATGGAGACAAACCTCAGCAAAAACTGTCTTATTACTTAGTTCCTGATATTAGAAGGGAATACACTAAGCTAAACTATTAGTCAAATATTTTAAAATATAGTTGCAATGGGAATGAAATCCGAATTCTTTACATGGCCTGGTGTTTGCAAGTTCCGTATGAGAAAAGTATTTTAAAAGTGAAACCTACAAAAATCGTAAATGGTAAACTCCAGGAAAAACTGTATGTCGCATAAATTGTGTGTTTTAATGTGATCTACATTTTCGTAGAGTAAATTTTTGTCTATGGCTTATGGTTTACCAGTTATACAAAATGTAAATAGCTTTATTATGTAGTATTTTACTTAAAATCGTTAGAGCCATATTGGATCAGAATTTTTTAAAAATGTTCCATATAAAAGGTAGTTGGGGTGATGGGATTTACTTGAAAATCTTCGTGTCACATCCTTGGAAAATATTGAACTTAAATACAAAGTTTGATATTTAACCGACTTTACGTTTTTGAGCTATGCTGTACAGACCTTTTTTAAAAAAAACTTTTTCCAACTCAGGGGACCTCAAAACATATATTTCCGGTGAAATCTCGGTACCGAATTTATAGACGTACTACAATATCTTCTCTATACACTATGAACATAGTACATGTAGAAAAAAGTAATAAGGAGAAAGGCTAAACGAAAGCGATGGTAATCAGCTGTTTTAAAATCAGTTATTTTGTGATGTAATTGGAATTCCACTCTCCTTGCATGACCAGGATGAAGAAAATGAATGAAAACCTCCAATTTTACAAATGCAGGTGGTTCAGACGTTTTTTCTTTGGCTCTTCCCGAGTCACTAGGCGAATGCTAGAAAGGATTATTCAATATCCCATACTGTTTTTCCCATCATTTCATCCTCATTTCACCAACCGGTCTCTTTCAGGGTTTTAGGGGACGACAAGGACTGCGGCAGAGGCGCCATTTCGTGGAGGTGACTGCACTCTAGAAATACAACTCTCGGCAGTGGGATTGTGTTAATGCTTGTCTGCGGACTCAGGTGGTCTATCCGGGTCTCACATATGGGCTTCTGGCGCTCCCCGCGTTGATGAAAAACTGCTTGTGAGCCATAGGGACTCTCTACGACGGCTCTCTCCCTGTCTGGATGTCGGCCGCCCTCTGAAATTGCACTCATCTGAACCTTCCTCCAGGGGTCTGAGGTACAAAAGCCCACGGTTGCAGTGTGGAATGCCTCTCGTAAAGTACACACACATACCTCCAATTAGAGAAAGGTCCAAGTATCGGCAACTTTAAATAAATAACAAGGCGAGCTTTGACCAGCTACCCTTTTATAAAGTAAGTTTTTGTCTATCTCTTATGATTTAAGGTAATACATCTGTGAAATTTGGAAAATCCTCAGCAAGTAAGAAATCTCATTGAAATGTGTACCAGTTATTATACACACTAATAGAAAAAGTTTTACCACATATCAAAATTCTAGCTCACATTGCTCTTTAAATAATACTTTTTTACTGTCTAAATTCATTGTTCTAATAAAAATTAACCACCTATGTGGTGCATTTTAAAAATATTTACATACAAATATCCAGGTTTGCATAAAATAAGTTTAAAAATAGATCTGTCACGTTATATTGTTTATATATTATCCCTAATTACTGATGAAAAAGTATTATTCTTATACTCACCAAAATACTTGATCTTTCAAAATTTAATCATTTATTTAGCAAAATTGGTGCACTGTTTCGAAAAACTAATATCATTTTCTTTGATTTGCTTTCGAAAAACAGCACTAACATTTTGAAAATAATTAGTGAAAAATTGCATCGTGTGGAATATTTTGAATATGAAAAAGTATTGGAAGACAGTTTGCGAGAAAATAAGGTTTAAAATTGTGAGTGCCTATTAAAAAGCAGGCAACTAACCATCTATAGCTTCAGCTGATTGGTAGTCAAAATACGCCCAATACGAAAAAGGATATATTTTCTTAAATTTTAAGATTCATCTCATTTTATTATGAAACAAAATATATTTTTAATTTTTCACTATTTTGGGTGAAATTTCACAGGTGTATCGCCTTAAGAAAAAGTCATCCACGATGAAGAGGAATTCACAGGTACACATGAGTCACAAAAATATCTAACACATATTTGTAATTAAAATTATTAGAGACATTTTAGAAAGATGCTGATCTTAAATACCAAGTTTGGTATTTTACGAAGTATTCTTTTAGAGTAATGTTGCTCAAAAACACCCAGACACACTCACAGTGATCTTTTTCTAAAAATGTCTTCTTTTGATTCAAGGTTCTTGCATTTCCGGGGAAATTTCGGTATCGAATTTTTGGGTGGAATGCAATGCCTTCTTTATCTACTATGTATCTTGTTGAGAAAGTAATAGGTCCTCGTAGGAACAGTTTGTAGAGCCATTAATAAATAATAGAGGATAGAGAAAACCTTAAGAACACATCAGTTTTATTCGACGATTTTTTAAGAACTATATAGCATTGTTTTATGATTTTAGCATTATTAACTGCCGAGCGGAATGGCTCACCTGTGGCCCATTTGGGATGTTGCGGGCCACAGGTGAGTCCCTTGGGTTTTTTTTACAATTTCCCCGGGTCCCTTGGCGAATTTAGATTTGGTTTCTTTCAGACGGTGGTGCTCAGTGCGGCGTGACAGGGAAAAGTGATGTTCAAAGTGATATATCCGTCCCCCGACTTCGCAGGTTGCTAGGACGAAAGCCGCTCCGGGGTTGGAGCCTGCGTGCAGAATATGTAATTGAGTTTTATTTACGGTCGCTCCTGTTGCGGATCTTAGCGACCCATTCTATACTGAGCATTCAAGACCGCTTAATTAAATATATATATAAAAGCATTTTAGAAACAGGTCCGTGTGTGTTTGTGTTTGTGTGTGTCTTGGAGCACGATAAATTAAAAACGAAAGGTCGGTATTATACGAAACTTGATATTTGTTTAGTATTTCCCAAAAATGTAGCACGAAAATTTTGAAGAAAATCCCCCACCCCAACTACCCTTTCTGTGGTAGAAATTTCCAATTTTTTGATTTCCTCAAAGATGGGTCTAATGATTTTGATTAAAATTCCGTTAGTTAAAGATATATACATGACAAACAAAATGTATATTTTGAATTTTCTGGACATAGCCTCTAAATACTACTTTATTCTGAATACATTTTGATGAATTTTGTTTAACCGGTAAACAGTAGATCTCATTGAAAAACGCATTTGTTTTATAAATGTTTTTTTCATAGACTTAACTCTTTACGAGATATTCCGAGTTGTTTGTTTTAATTTTAAGGTACTTATCTTTTCTCAACGGGAGGAATCTGTTTTCTCGTCTCTCTTTTATTTATTCCTAACAAGTTAAGCGAACTGAATTTTGTTTCCTATAACGAGCGACTTTTAAACGATTTGACTATCGCTTTAGCCTGTGCATTCCCTTCAACTTGCAAAGAAGCACGTAATAAGACAATTATGCTAAGTTTATCATGATGCAGATAAAATAATAAGATTTTGCAAGGAAACTTGTTTTTTCTTAGATACCTCTATCACATATTTGAGGTTCTCTTAAATCCGTAAATCTATGACACGGGACCAACGGCATTACTTTCCTTCCGAAGAAAGCCATGTTAAGGATTTTTACGTTCGATAAAATTCATTGACCTCCCCCGGGTTTGAACCAGAGGTTAACATGTTACCCCAAAACCACGTGGACGTCAGCAGCCTACGTGGGGCGGGCGGTGTACCTATCCGAGAGTGGCGGTGCTTCAATCTGGAAACTTAAGGAACCTAGTTCCAGTCTCTCAGTGTTTCCTCTCACCACACCTCTCCCTAGTGGGTGTAGATAGAATGACCTCAGGTTTGGTGCGAGTCACCTCCTGGTTCCGGCCACCCAGTGTAACCTCTCACCACATCCCTCGCTAGTGAGTGTAGATAGAATGGCTTCAGGTTTAGTGTGAGTCACCTCCTGGTTCCGTCCACCCAGTGTAACCTCTCACCACATCCCTCCCTAGTGGGTGTAGATAGAATGACCTCAGCTTCGGTGTGAGTCACCTCCTGGTTCCGGCCGCCCGGTGTTTCCTCTCACCATATCCCTCCCTAGTGGGTGTGGATAGAGTGACCTCAGGTTCGGTGTCTCACCTGGTTCCGGCCACCCAGTGTAACCTCTCACCACATCCCGCCCTAGTGAGTGTGGATAAAATGACCTCAGGTTCGGTGTGTCACCTCCTGGTTCCGGCCACCCAGTGTAACCTCTCACCACATTCCTCCCTAGTGAGTGTAGATAGAATGACCTCAGGTTCAGTGCAAGTCACCTCCTGGTTCCGGCCGCCCAGTGTTTCCTCTCACCACATCCCTCCCTAGTGGGTGTAGATAGAATGACCTCAGCTTCGGTGTGAGTCACCTCCTGGTTCCGGCCGCCCGGTGTTTCCTCTCACCATATCCCTCCCTAGTGGGTGTAGATAAAATTACCTCAGGTTCGGTGAGAGTCACCTGGTTCCGGCCGCCCAGTGTTTCCTCTCACCACATTTCTCCCTAGTGAGTGTGGATAGAATGACCTCAGGTTCGGTGTCTCACCTGGTTCAGGCCACCCAGTGTAACCTCTCACCACATCCCTCCCTAGTGAGTGTGGATAGAATGACCTCAGGTTCGGCGTGTCACCTCCTGGTTCCGGCCACCCAGTGTAACCTCTCACCACATTCCTCCCTAGTGAGTGTAGATAGAATGACCTCAGGCTCGGTGCGAGTCCCCTCAACCATATCCTCTCCTATTATTACTTCACACTAGATGCCTCATGTCTCACTGAGCAGAAAGCCGCTTGCTTTTAGAAGCTACAGAACACCGCCCTGAGCTTATTCCTTTGAGACGGAAAGTTTTGAAGCAAATTATGTCTGAAAACATTGGGAGAGTAAAGTTTATGAAGAGAATCAAATGGAAAAGTGGTGAAAGAACTTCTACAACTGCAGAAGGTAAATAAAAGAAAGGTAAATCATCTATACTAGCTTTATAACGCTTCCTAAAATCCGCCCTTATGAAGTGTTCCATTCACATGACCTTCTCTACGTCTCTGCAATACATTATTTTTAAAAAGCGTCCATTTACTTCCTGCTAATCAAGAAAAAGTTAACTAAATGATCTTATTACATGCTTACTTGTAAGTAGAAGCGAAATAAGCTAGTACGATAGGTTAAAGTAATAGTCAAAAGCTGGTTGCTATGTGACTGAAGTTCCTTTGGTTGTATGCAGGGGAGCTGAAAAATTCTTGTATGAGAAAAGTATGTTTCTCAATGCTGAAACCAAAAACAAGGAATATCTAAAATAGGATCAACTCCACAAAAAAAAAAAAAAAAAAAAATACATATAACATAAGTTGTGTGTTTTAACGTGCTCTACATTTTTGTGTGGCAAGTATATGTCCATCCCTTACGGTTTTGCAATTATGCAAAATTGCGTAAAATTCATCCACAATAAAGTAATCTTCAGAGTCTATTCCCAGCAAAATCAAAATATACATTTTATTTGTCATGTAAATATCTTTAATATATAATATTTTAATCAAATTCGTTAAAGCCATTTTTGTGAAAACCAAAATGTTCGAAAAAAGTTCCATGTAAAGGGGATGAGGGGAGTGGGGGATTTTTCTCAAAATCTTCGTGTCGCATCCCTGGAACACACACTGAACTTTTTCTGAAAATGCTTTTTTTTTGGAAATAGGGGACCGTAAAACATATATTTCCAGTGAAATCTCGGTATCGAATATATCGGTGGAGTGCAATCCTTCTCTATACACTAAGCACATAGTGCATGTAGAGAAAATAAAAATAATGCGCTCCATTCACACGACTTTCTCTACATCGCTGAAACAAATTAGTGTTAAATATACTCTTCTATCTAGTTTATATAATCGAGATACTGTTGGCACACATTTTCTTAATTACTTGTGTTCTTTTAGGTAGAAGAAAAACAAGAGTATACACAAGACTAAAACAAATGACAAATCTATTAAAAGCTGGTTTCCATGTGGTTGAAAGCCGATTCTATGCAGGACCCGGAATTTAACCTTTCCGTGTGACAAAAGTAAGTGTTTTCAAACTGAAATAAATATCAAAAATGGTAAACTCCACGACAAATCTGATTACGACATAAAATGTGCGTTTTAACGAGCTCTCCATTTTCTGTTAAGCTAGTTTTTGTCCATCTCTTACAGTTTAGCAGTTATAATAAATCTCGTAAAATTCATCAAGAATAAAGTAATCTTCAGAAGCTATTGCCATAAAATTCTAAAAATATATATTTTATTTGTCAGGAAAATATTTTAATAACGATATTTTAAAAAAAACGAATTGACGTGTTATTTACGGATGCTTTTTAACTACTGTGGTTCTCAGCTTCCCATTCTACATTGGGCGTGAAAGACCGCTTAATTTTGCTTAGAGGCCTCTCTATCAGGCTTGAGGATCTTTTACGGGACCAACGGCTTTACTTCCCTTCCGAAGGAAGCCATGCTAAGGATTTTTACGCCCGAAAACATCCATCATGCTCCGCCGGGTTTGAACCCGCGACCTGGGTATATGAAGCTAGCATGGTAACCATTACACCACGGAGGGCGACTAGATAGTTTAACCAAAATTGTTAGAACCATATTTGAGAAAATCTAAATTTTTAAAAAAACTCCATGTAAAGAATATTTGGGGTGAGGCGATATTCTTGAAAATCTTCGTGTCGCATTCTTTGAGTATTTTACATCTGCAACAAATAACAAGGGATATCCCAGAAATTTTCAATTCAACGAAAATAACGTATATGACAAAGTGTGTGTTTTAACGCGATCTGCATTTTGAGCAATAAGTTTTTGACTATCTCTTACGGTTTGCTAGTTACACAAAACTCAGGAAAATTCATTTAGAATAAAGAGTTTAGAGTGGGGGGGGGAATTTTCTCAAAATCTTCCTGTCGCATCCCTGGAAGATACAAAACTTAAATACCAAGTTTGGTATTTTACCACCCACACACACACACATGGACATTTTTCCGAAAATACGTTTTTTGGATAATGGGGACCCTAAAACGTCTATTTCCGGTGAAGTCGCGGTATCGAATTCTTTGCTGGAATGCATTATTTTTTCTATACACTATGTACATGTACGTGTAGAGAAAGTAAACCTTCTTTTTTGATACAAGGGACCCTAAAAAGTGTATTTCCGGTGAAATCTCGGTATCGAAATTTTGGATGGAATGCAACACCTCCTCTATACACTATGCACATAGTACATAAGTAAAAGTAGAAGGTTTCCATGAAATAGAACGTAAAAATCTGATGTCTTCCATTCAGATAACTTTCCCTAGCTGTTTCACAAACATACTTCCCTTAAAAAGAATATTCTTCCATCTAGTTCATGTTAATCAGGATAAACATTTGCAGAATTGGTCTTATTACTTGCTTTTTTATAAACATAAGGAAGTAAGGGAATACACTAGGCTAAAGCGATAGTCAAATATTTTAAAAGCTATCGCTATATGAAACATTGAAATTCGGTTCTCCTTTGCATTCCCAAGAGTAAAACAAACGAGATGTAACGTATATGAGAAAAGTGGGAAACAAAAAGTAAAGGCAGTTGAAATCTCACTGAATGAAATATTTTTGGTTTATGTGGCTGTTTCTTGATTTAGTTGCACAATTAATTTCAATCAATTGTGCAATTCTATGATTAATGCCCATCCTGTGGAATGACATCACTTCGCGTCATCTGGCAGACAGCCTACACCAATTAGCTTGCATCTGATTATGTAGTCTCATCTAGTTAATGGATCCTACACTTCCCAGTTATGTGTCCCTTTGTCACATCACCAAAAGTAAAAAAAATTGTAGAAGCACATACCATATGCTCACAGAACACATAAAAGGGGAAATTGTATACAATATTATAAGCTTATAGAAAGCAATGTACAATAGTTGTGAATATTTAAGGGTAGAAAGATGCATAAATGCAAGTAACTTAGTAGCTTAGATAATTATGGCTAAGCGTGCTAGCTTAATTCCGTAGCAGTTCATCGACCACCACTTGCTAAAGAATATAAGTTAGAAAATAACAGATATAGAAAGAAGGGAGACAGGAATACAACTTGTCTTCCAAGTAGTACAGAGAATAGGAGAAACAGACACAGCAAACATAAAGTTAAAGTGAGAGGAACCATTGGGTTTTTCTATGTGGACGCTATGACGTCACAATTTGATACAATTTACTCTCATAACCTGTGAAGTGATGCTAACAAAAAACCAATAAGAGATACTATTACATTTTAGGGCGCGAAAGTTGGCGTCACCCAGGATTGGTATATAAGACAAGGCATATCTCTTATGCGGTTACTGTCTAATTCGGTTTTCATCTTGTGTTCACGCTTCACGTTACATTGCGTTGTGCTCACGTCCACTTGCTTAAGTGGTAGGGGAGCGTTGTGCAGATGGTTAGATTAGGCTCCTGATTATTAATTTAAATGGTGGGATGGTATTTATTTATAACATCTTTTGTATGAAAACAAGCTAGCCGCCGTTCAACCTGTGATACAATAAATTCAAATCGTACGGGGAAATGCAGTGTATTTAATATTAGCCTCACTCATAAACCCCTGAGATAGAATTAAATAAGAGATTTAGGAGTAAAATCTTCTTCAACGACGGAGCCGAGGACACTACTGAAGGACAACCGACTTCCCGCGACAAATTCCACGAATCAAGCTACATTTAATCTTAAAATTTAAAGACACTTTAAGTGGATTTGATTTATCGATTACAATAGAATATAACACGATCAAAAAATCGGATATGTTACACTCACATTACTTCCTCTAACTCTTCTACAAACAAACTTCTTACAAAAGGTTGTTCTTTCTACACAATGCTAATACAGATAAACATTAGCAGAATGTTCTTATTGCTTAGTTCCTTATAAGTAGAAGAGAACTAAAGGAAGGTGTTTTGTTAAAGTGATAGCCAAAAGTTTCAAAAGCTGTCGTTATACAACTGTCATTGCAAATCGCTTCTTTGCTTGGTCAGGAGTAGAACAAAACAAAAACTAAAACTTACTTTCCTGCTCTTGCTTTACAATTGCAAATAATAGCAAGAAATATCTCGAAAGGGCTATCTACACAACAAAAATGTAAAGGACATAAATCGTGTTTTTTGACGCGATCTACATTTCCTGTAAAGTAAGCTTTGTCTATCTCTTATGGTTTAGCAGTTAAGCAAAATTTGGCAAAATTCATCCAGAATAAAGTAGTCTTCAGAGGCTATTCCAGAAAGTTCAATATATACATTTTGTTTCGGATGTAAATATCTTTAATATATGGGATTTCAATCAAAATTGTTAGAGCCGAGTTTTAGAAAACCAATATTTTCAAAATTGTTTCCATGTAAAGG
Organism: Hymenopus coronatus; assembly: GCA_030762935.1. NCBI lineage: Eukaryota > Metazoa > Arthropoda > Insecta > Mantodea > Hymenopodidae > Hymenopus > Hymenopus coronatus. The sequence goes on along the minus strand of CM060899.1, from coordinate 27,028,966 downwards.
TTGGGGGAATTTTCTTTAAAATCTTCGTGTCGCATCCTTGAAAGATGCCAAACCTGAATAAAAAGTTTGTTATTTTACGGTCTTTTTGTTTTTGAGTAATGCTGTCCACAGACATACACGGACCTTTTTCTGAAAATACTTTTTTAGGATTCAGGAGGTCCTATAACACGTATTTCCGGTGAAATCTCGGTATCGAATATTTGGGTGCAATACAATACTTCCTCTATACACTATGTACGTAGTACATGTAGAGAAAGTAAAAATTGAAAGGGACTCTAAGGAGACTTGAAATGGGAATTTCGTAGTTTTTGTCCATTTTAATGTTTTAATTGCACATGCATATTCAGTCTCTCCGTCTTATTTTGTCGTAAGTTTCAAAGAGGTACGCTAATTTTTTTGTTGAAAATAATCCTACGCAGTAGCTTTTTAGAACATTTTTAAACACCCGCTCTGTAAAACATCAATAATTTTTACTTTCTCTATACGCACTATGTACATAGTGTATAGAGAAAGTATTGCACTCCACCCAAAAATTCGATACCGAGATTTCACCGGAAATGTATGTTTTAGGTTCCCTAATATCCAAAAATAGCACTTTCACAAAACGGTCCGTGTTTGTGTGTGTGTGTGTGTGTGTGTGTGTGTGTGTGTGTAAGTATGTCCGTGTGTCTGTGAACACGATAACTCAAAAACGAAAAGTAGGTAAAATACCAAACTTGGTATTTAAGTTTAGTATCTTCCAGGGATGCGACACTAAGATTTTGAGAGAAATCCCCCCACTCCCAACTACCCTTTACATGGAACTTTTTTCGAAAATTTTGATTTTCTCAAAAATGGCTCAAACGATTTTGACCAAAATATCGTATATCAAAGATATTTACCTGACAAATAAAATGTATATCTTAAATTTTCTTGGAATAAACTCTGAAGACTGCTTAATTCTGGATGAATTTTACGGAATTTTGCATAACTACTAAACCATAAGAGATGGACAAAAAAAAAATACCACACAAAAATATAGAACACGTCAAAACACATAATTTATATTATGTACATTTTTTTCGTGGAATTGATCTTTTTTGAGATATTCCTTGTTTTTAGTTTCAGCTTTGAAAAACTTATACTTTTCTCATACAGGAATTTGTTAACTCATTTTCATACACACAAAAGAACTTCAATCACATTGTAAACAGCTTTTGATCATCACTTTAACCTATGGTACTCCCTTGTTTCACTTCTACTTACAAAGAAATAAGTTATAAGACTATTTATGCTAATTTTTCCTCGATTAGAATGAAATAAATGGAAGCATAAACTTTTTAACAATAATTTGTTGCAGAGATGTAGAGAAAGTCATGTGAATGAACACATTAGTTTTTTTTTAATACTACGTATGAAAGTAATTTCTGTAGAAGTAAAATTCTCTATACAAATGCCCTATTATCTAAGAAATTATTTCATACAAAGAACTGAAATGTTTTGCCACACATTTGCATTTAAATAGGCTTTATTTTAAGGAAAATATTTTAATTTATATGGATTATCTATTTCTTTAAATTTAAATATCATTTTTCAATAACATTTTTAGAACTTTATTTAAAAAAAAATCATACCTTTCCTTCTAATGAACAGAAGTATTTTATTTTTCATCAATCAAAACTCAAAGTATTTCTGAATATATCTTGACAAATTTAGCTCATTATGTTGAATAGTTGCTGAGATAATGGGTCAAAGTTGACATTGGCAAAATAGGGCATTTCGACTCCCCTTAAGTAAATTTGATTTATAGCCTATAAAGGAACATAACAAAAGTGTGATAATTTGTATGAGCCCTGGTTGTACGTCCAAACTAAGAAATAACAGTAAAATGTTTGTGTTCCATTCACATGACTTTCTCTGCATCTCTGTAACAAATTATTGTTAAAAATATTATTCTTTTATCCACTTAATGAAAATCGAGATAAACATAAGCAGAAATGGTATTATTGCTTGCGTTCTTCAAAATAGACGACAAATATAGGGTAGCGCCTCTCACGTAGACGGCCCTGGTTCGATCCCAAGCGACCGTATGTAAGATTTGTGGTGGACAATGTAGCGCAGGTTCTCCGGTTTCCCCCGCCACTCATTCCACCTTCCCTATCATCCATTTTGCTTGCATTTCATATCATCCACTTCCATCATGCTCATGCCTGGCTATGAACTGATCATTCGTTACAGGTTCTCCATTGTGCGGTTTCGTGCCGTTGGCTCGCCGACAGGCTTCTAACCCCTAGGCATTGTCTGTTAAGTCCTTGGAGGATACCAGGTCTAGAAATACTTGAAGGGTAAGCTAAAACCATTACTATTGTATATTTTGTTATAAGAATTACCTGTCTGAAAAATGAATTTAGAGGGCCACGAGTGGAAGCTTGCGTTAACACAAACAGATAAGTGGCATTACGTCATCACTCCCGGTGCATGCCCTGTACAACACGACAATACTGGAATGCAGCAGTCGCGTCCCTTACAGTGAACGGGTTTGAATCAAGTCAAAATGCAGACACCGCCGCATGTTCACAAAGTAGAAAATTAATATTCATTAGTGATAAAGAAAACAGCAAGTTTAACCTGATGTGGATCGTTTAGTTTATTCCTGTTTACGTGCGCTGTGCTGATGTTTTGATGGTCAGACTGTACTACACTATATTCCGGCCTTCTCTGACCGCTCTAAACCGTGCCATGCTACACCAGCGAGCTCCCCTAACAGCTGCATTATTTCGTCAGACAGGTAGTATACATTTGCAGAGTACTGCTATTGTAGGTGGCGCCGTGGCCGAGTGGTTACAACCCTCGCCTAGCCTGGGTTCCATCCGGGATCCATCCGAAGCGCCCGCCTGTGAGATTTGTGCAGGACGAAGCGGCGTCGAGGCAGGCTTTCTCGGGGTCCTCCGGTTTCTTCCGCCACTCATTCCATCAAATACTCCATCAACACCTTTCCTTTCATCCATTTCATATCATCCACTTCCTCAAGCTCATGCCCGGCTGGAGGCCGACCATCGTTACAGGTTCTCCATCATCCGTTGGCTCCCCGACAGGCTTCTGACTCCTTGGCATCCTCTTAAGGGGATGTCAGGGGATAGTAAGCCGACTACAAAGCGATTATTATTCTATATTTTGTTATAGGTACAAGGAGATTAGGATAAAAAGCTGTGTGAAGGGGTAGAGAGCATATTTGTAAGACATAAATACAAATGCACGACCCTGTCAGTATCTCCACGTTTCCACCATTGTTCCGAAACAAACTCTAACGCTTCCATAAGCTTCCCTCTATCCGAAATGAAGCAACTTTGTCAATTTTATTCAACCGCGTTTCGCACCGATGTATATTGAAAAGTTCCCCTGTCATCCCAGACCAGCATGTCATAAACTATGGCAAACTTACATCAAGACATAGATGATAAAGTTGTCGAATAAGAAGTAGCGAATTTCAGAAAATTTATGACTGCCAAGAAGTTTATATTTGAAGAGTAATACGACAGATGTAGAAAAGGCGTCTTTCTCTACAAAATAAACTCTATAGAATTTATTTTCTTTTTAGGAATGCATTGCGCTGTATTGGGCTTTTCCAATGAACGGTTCTTATTCTCAAAGATGTACATGCTCCTATCATGACGAAAGCTTCCCTGCAATTTGAAGTTTTACTTATACTAGCACTATGTACAATGTACATAAAAGGTGTAGGAGCACATACCAAATGCTCACAAAATATATAAAAATAGAAATTGCATATAACATTATTAGCTTATAGAAAGCAAGGTAAAATAATTGTGAATATTTAAGGGTAGAAATATGCATAAATGCAAGTAGTTGTAACGTAGGTAATTAAGGCAAAGCGAGCTAAAGGAATTCCAGGTAGCAGTTCACCAACCACCACCTGCTATAAACACAGGGTTTAGGCTAAATTATGTAAGACATAAAAGAACAGACATATAAAGAAATGAGACAGGAATACTGACTTGTCTTCCAAGTAGAACAGGGAATTGGAAAAACACACAAAGTAAGCATAAAGTGAAAATGAGAGGAAACATTTGGTTTTTCCAAAGGCGTCATGTGCACGCTATGACCTCAGAACTTGGCACAAGTTGTGATGAGAAGATATGAGGTGATGCAAACTAAGAACCAATAAGAGATACTGTTATATTTTATGGCGCAAAAGCTGGAGTCACCCAGGATCAGTATTTAAGGCAAGGCAGATCTCTTATGTGGTTACTCTTACTGTTACACTCGTGATCTTGTGCTCACGTCACACGGCCTTGTGCTTGAGTGGTGGGGGATTAATAATGTAAGTGGAGGGATGGTATTTATTTATAACTCATTTTGTAAGGAAACAAGAGGCTAATCCCAGAAAATTCAAGATATACATTTTATTTGTTAGGTTAATATGTTTAATATACGATATTGTAATCAAAATCGTTATAGCCATTTTTGAGAAGATCAATATTTTCGAAAAAGTTTCATGTAAAGGTTAATGGGGGTGGGGGATTTTCTTGAAAATCTTCGTATCGCATCCTTGAAAGATACCAAACTTAAATACCAAGTTTGGTATTTAGCAGTCTTTTCGTTTTTGAGCTAGTTTTAAAAAAAGTAATTAAATCTGCTTGCTTCTATTCCTAGATTAATTTTCTTCGCCACTAAATATATTTTCTTTCAGCAACTCTGAGCTTAATCAATTACTTTCCCTACACGTACTATGTACTGAGTGAACAGAGAAGGTATTGTAATGCACCCAAAGATTCTATACTGAGATTTCACTGGAAATACATGTTTTCGGTCCCCCTGAAGTTAAAAAAAAACATTTTTGGAAAAAGGTCCGTATGAGTGTGCGTGTGCTTTGGTATTTAAGTTTGGCATCTTCCAAGGATGTGACATTAAGATTTATAAGAAAATCCCCCCCTAACTACCCTTTACATGGAACATTTTTCGAAAATTGTATTCAAGATGAACCAAAGTCAACAAAAGCAGTTCGAAGCACTTCGAAATAAATTGTTGACTTTTTTACTCTTTCTATACATACTATGTACATAGTGTATAGAGGAAGTATTGTATTCCACCCAAAAATTCGATACCGAGATTTCACCGAAAACACATGTTTTAGGACTCCCTGAATCCAAAAAAAAAAGCATTTTCAGGTAAAGGTCCGTGTGTCTGTGGACAGCAACAACTCAAAAACGAAAAGACCGTTAATTACTAAACTAGGTATTTATGTTTGGTACCTTTCAAGGATGCGACACGAAGATTTTCAAGAAAATCCCCCACCCCAACTAACCTTTACATGAAACTTTGTCGAAAATATTGATTTTCTAAAAATGGCTCTTAACGATTTTCATTAAAATATCATATATTAAAGATATTAACCTGACAAATAAAATGTATATCTTAAATTTTCTGGGAGTAGCCTCTGAAGACTACCTTGTCCTAGATGAATTTTACGGAATTTTGCGTAACTGCTAAACCGTAAGAGGTGGACATTACACAAAAAATGCAGAGGACATTAAAACATATAAATGGAGTTGATCGTTTTTGAGATATTCCTTGTTATTGGTTCCAGTTTTAAAATACTTATACTTTTATAATATAGGAATTGGTCAACTCCTGTCCATAGAAACAAAGGAACTTCAGTCACATAGCAACGAGCTTTTGATTGTCACTTTAACCTATGCTACTCCCTTAATTCGTTTCTACTTACAAGGAAGCGAGCTGTTTCTGCTAATTTTTTCTCGGTTAGCATGAAGTAAATAAAAGCATAAGCTTTTTAATAAGAATTTGTTGCAGAGGTGAAGAGAAAGTAATGTGAATGGAACACGTAAGATTTTTTCTAATTCGATGTCAGTTGCTGGTTAGGGTTTATATCGTGTATTGCCGTCTCTAGTAAAATTGAAGTTAGTACCACGAAAGAGGAAGGGAATAATGAGCGGCAGATGGCGGGAGATGGCAGTACAAACCTAGCGCTCTAGCAAAAACCCTCCATGGCTTTGTCTGCGTGCACAAAGGGAACAAGTCTCCAGTCGCTTGCATTTTTTACTTAAAGGGCACGTTCCACAGCAACTTCATCAGCCTTAAGGTCATTTCAGAAAAAGAAATTGATTGAGTCTGACAGATAGGCATGTTAAATGTGTCCATACGCTACTATGCCGGTTTTCATATTGTGAACCAAACCTTTCTGTTCCAATAACCAGAGCGCTGTTGCCAAATGTGCGGTTTTAAAATGCGACTAAATTAATTATGAAGATACATATCGGTATAAAACTTGATGAAAAACACGATTCTCCTATACAAGTAAAAGCTATAATTATTTATACATTTTCAGTTTTCTCTACACGTTCTATGTACATAGCGTATAGGTATTGCATTCCACCCAAAAATTCGATACCGAGATTTCACCGGAAAGACACATTTTAGAGTCCCCTGTACCCCAAAAAAGCATTTTTAGAAAAAGGACGGTGTGTATGTGTGTCCGTATGCCTGTGAACACGATAACTCAAAAACGAAAAGTCAGTAAAATACCAAGCTTGGTATTTAAATTTAGTATCTTCCAGAGATGCGACAGGAAGATTTTGAGAAGATATATTATGGGAAATGTACCATATCTTAAATTTTTTGGGAATAGCTTCTAAAGACCTCTTTATTTTGAACGAATTTTGCGCAACTGATAAACCGTGAGAGATAGACAGAAACTTGATACACACAAAAAAAAGTTTAGATCATGTTAAAACACACAATGTATGTTATATACGTTGAATTATTCATTTCTGAGATATTTTTGTTTTTTTTTTCAGATTTAATATAATTTCTCACACGGAAAGTTGTAAACCCCTGGCACTGCATAGAAACGAATTTCAACTACATGGCAACCAGCTTTTAAGAGATTTGACATTTGTTTTAGTCTAGTGTTTTCCATTATTTTCCTTCTACTTACAAGGAAGTAAGTAATTAAGACAATTTCTGTTAATTTTTACACCAATTATCATAAAGTAGATAGAAGAAAATGCTTTAAAACAATTTGTTACGCGATGTAGAGAAAGTCATATGAATGGAACACAACAGATTTTTAAATAATTAAATTTAAAATTAAATTGAAAGCGAATATTTATTCTCTTTATAACATTATAACGTGGCATTAAACAGGAATATATGCAATAAAAAATCTTATTATTAGATTCACATGACTTTCTGTACCTGTTGTGCAAATAAACAGTTCTCAAAAAAGATTATTCTTTTATTTACATCATACTAATCGAAATAAACATAGCAAAAACGATTTCATTACATGTCTCCTAGTAAGTAGAAGGGAAATAAACATAGCAGAAACGATTTCATTACATGTCTCCTGGTAAGTAGAAGGGAAATAAACATAGCAGAAACGATTTCATTACATGTCTCTTTGTAAGTAGAAGGGAAATAAACATAGCAAAAACGATTTCATTACATGTCTCCTGGTAAGTAGAAGGGAAATAAACATAGCAAAAACGATTTCATTACATGTCTCCTGGTAAGTAGAAGGGAAATAAACATAGCAGAAACGATTTCATTACATGTCTCCTGGTAAGTAGAAGGGAAATAAACATAGCAGAAACGATTTCATTACATGTCTCCTGGTAAGTAGAAGGGAAATAAACATAGCAGAAACGATTTCATTACATGTCTCCTGGTAAGTAGAAGGGAAATAAACATAGCAGAAACGATTTCATTACATGTCTCCTGGTAAGTAGAAGGGAAATAAGGAAATGCACTCGGCTAAAGAGGTAGTCAAATGTTTTGAAATCTATCAGTATGTCACACAATTGAAATTCGGTTCTCTTTTGCACTCCCGGGTGTAAAACAAAAGAGATGAAACAACAGTTCAGATAATGAGCTAAAATTCTCAAGATATATTCAGCAATACCTTTTCAAATAATCTCTAAAACTTTTATTAAAAAACATGATTTATAAATTTAAAAATAAATAAGTAATCCATAAAAGCTATTTCATTAAAAAAAAAAAAAAAAAAAGAAAAGCAATTTTAGGTGTGATACAATTTTCAGAATTTGCGTCAATAAGTTTCTTAATTAATGGGGCATTTGCATGCAAAATTTTACTTTTCCAGAATTTACTTTCAAACATAACATAAAAAAAAAATGTAGCCTAATTTTCCATACACAACTTTGCTTTACTTCGAAACTCTAACACGAAGGCAATGTGAGTGGGATGGCAATGCTTCCAACAGCTAAAAGTAAAACTTTCCGTACAAAATAAAAAAATCTGATATGTTCCATTCACATGACTTTCTCTATATCTCTGCAATAAATTATTTTTAACAGCTTATACTTCTATTTACTTTATGCTAATCAGAAAAAAATGAGCAGAAATAGTCTTATTACTTGCTTCCTTGTAAGTAGAATCGAAATAAGGGAATACCATAGGTTAAAATGATAGTCAAAAGCTGGTTGCTATGTCAATGAAGTTCCTTTGTTTATATGGATAGGAGTTGACAAGTTCCTGTATGAGAAAAATATAAGTTTTTCATAGCATAAACCAAAAATAACGAATGTCTCAAAAACGACGAACTTACGAAAAAAATGTATATAAGATAAATTGTGTGTTTTAACGTGCTCTACATTTTTTGTGTAGTAAGTTTTTGTCCATCTCTTACGGTTTAGCAGTTATTCAAAATTCAGTAAAATTCATCCAAAATAAACTAACTACTCTTCAAAGGCTATTCCCAGGAAATTCAAGATATACATTTTGTTTGTCAGGTAAGTATCTTTAATATACGATATTTTAATCAAAATCGTTAGAGCCATGTTTTATAAAATCAAAATGTTCGAAAAAAGTTCCATGTAAAGGGTAGTTTGGGGTGGGGGGATTTTTCTCAAAATCTTCGTGTCGCATCCCTGGAAGATACTAAATTTAAATATCAAGTTTGGTATTTTACCGACTTTTCGTTTTTGAGTTATCATGTTCACAGACACACGGACACACGGACACAGGGACACATACACACACGGACTTTTTTCTGAAAATACTTTTTTTGGATACAGGGGACCATAAAACATATATTTCCGGTGAAATCTTGGTACCGAATTTTTTGGTGGAGTGCAATACCTTCTCTATACACTATGTACATAGTGCGTATAGAGAAAGTAAAAATACCTCTTCTTTAACATTAATAATTACAGAGTTATTGATGTTATACCCATTGAGTGTAGCAGCCTGTTCTAAGAAGCCACTACGCATGATGGTGTTCAACAATATTTTAATCTATTTGCAATTAGGTACCTCTATGAAAGTTAACACCAAAAGTGAGTGGTAGATTAGAGCTATTCATATGCAACTAAAGCATTAAAATAGAAAAAATTACGAAAATCTCATTTCCTCTCCCCTTAAGCAGTTTAAAATTGAAACGAAGAACAATGAATATCTAGGAAACGGTTAAATCTACAAACATAGAATGGGGAACGCTAAGAACTACATCAGTTAAAGGGCGTCCATAAACAAAACTCAATTTCCATTTCCTCACGTTATAAACATATTTTAGAGTCGCTACATATACTCTTGGTCTGGTGGGTATGCCAAGGGAAGGGGATGTGCTGCTGTGTGTATTTTACATGGAGGTTTTGGTGTTAGGAAAGTATTTTATGTTTGCTTTAGTTTCAATACTTCGTGTTTGTGAAGGTTGTTTGTATGTTTATTGATTTCTAAGGCTTTTTACTTTCTCTAGCCACATATGTACAATGTACACAGGGGATAGAGAAGTATTGTATTCCACCCAAAAATTCGATACCGAGATTTCACTGGAAATACATTTTTTATGACCCCCTGTATCCAAAAAAAGCATTTTGTGAAAAAGGTCCGTGTGTGTGTGTGTGTGTCCGTGTGTAAATGTGTCCGTGTGTCTGTGATCACGATAACTCAAAAACGAAAAGTTGCTAAATTACCAAACTTTAGTATCCTCCAGAGATGCGAGAGGAAGATTTTGAGAAAAATCCCACCACCCCAAACTACTCTTAACATGGAACTTTTTTCGAAAATTTTGATTTTCTTAAAAATGGCTCTAACGATTTTGATTAAAATATCATATATTAGAGATATTTACCTAGCAAATAAAATGTATATCTTGAATTTTCTGGGAATAGCTTCTGAAGACCTGTTTATTGTGAATGAATTTTGCTTAATTTGGCATAACTAATAAACCGTAAGAGATAGACAAAACCTTACTTTACAAAAACTTTAGGTCTTGTTAAAATACAAAAGTTATGTCATATACATTTTTCTCGTGGAGTTTACCGTTTTCGAGGTATTCATTGTTATTAGTTTCAGTTGTGAAGTACTTATACTTTTCTCAGACGAGAGTGACGGTTTTTTCTTTTGTTCTACTCCTGGCCAAGAAAAGAATCGATTTATAATGGCAATCGCATAACGACATCTTTTAAAACATTTGACTATTGGTTTAGCCTAGTGTATTCCTTTATTTTTTTCCTACTTATACGGAACTAAATAATAAGAACATTGTGCTAATGAGTAACACGATTAGCAAGGTCCAGAAGGAAGAAGAACCTTATGTATGGAGTTTGTAGAACAGCTAGAAAAAGTCATGTGAGTGTTACACATCAGATTTTTTTGTATAAACGAGGATAATAATGTTTAACTGTACCTAAAACTTCTACTTTATCATAATCCATTCGATGGGCGTGTAAGAATAAAACATATTGGAAGGCTGATTTGTACTTTCCCTAGCATGTAATACAAAATAATTTGAGATCATCTTTTGGTTAACCGGGAAACATGCGAGTCAGTTCAGAAATTCAGTTCTATTCCTGCATGCTACCATGAGAGCTCAGCAACCTGGTAGAGATCAGGAGATCCGTGCTGTGGCATTGGGTTTTCAGTCTCTCTACCTCGAACATAGTAGTTAGAGAAATTTTGTGTACCGCCCAAAAATTCTATGCCGATATCTCACCAGAATTTCCCCTGAGTCGGAAAAAATGTAGACGTTAAATACCAAATTTGGTATTTATGTATATTATATTCCAAGAATGCGACACGAAGATTCTCAAAAAATCCTCCCATCACAAACTACCCTTTACATAAAAAATATTTCAATTTTGTTTCTCGAAACTGGTGCAAACGGTTTTGATTAAAATATATTTACATCAAACTAAAATATATATTATGAATTTTCTGGGAATAGCCTTGGAAGATCTCTTTATTCTGGATGAGTTCTGCAGAATTTTGCCTAACGGTTAAGCCGTAAGACAGACTAAAACATAATACACAAAAAATGAAGATCTCGTTAAAACACAGTTTATGTCGTATACGTTTTTTTTTTTTTTTTTTTTTTGCAGATTTGGCCATTTTTTAGATATTCCTTGTTGCTGGTTTCAGTTTTAAACTTTTCCCAAACGGGAACATGCAAAGCGAATCTAACCTCAATTGTTTCACATAGCGATCATCTTTTGAAAGGTTTGATTATCGCTTTAGAATAAAGTATTTCCTATTTTCCTTCTACTAAAATAAAGTAAGAAATAACAGCAATTTCTGCTAATGTTTATCTCGATTAACATGATGTAGACAAAGAATAGCTTGTAGCTAGAGAAAGATATGTAAATGGAGAAAATCAGATTTTTCTGTTTGTCCTAGGTGGTAGTTTGTGTTATGTTGCGCAATACGCGTGCCGAAGGTTTGCTTTGTAATGCTAATATATTCTTGTACTTATATGCACGGGAAACTGAAGATGTCCCTCACAGATAGGCACGAAACGTCAGGTAGAAATATTTATACAACGAAAATATTTTAACCAACCCAGCTCGGCAAAACAGTCCAAAATTATATTTTTTAGAACCATATTTTCTGCATTTGGGAATAAACTATCCAGATCAATGTTACTATTGAAATTGTATTGGCTAAACAGTAAAACAGTCTCCAAAAACGCTAGCCTGTCAATAATGACAACGTTCAGTGATTGTACGATCCTGAGTGTGGTTGGTTGGTATCTAATGTCGAGCAGTTGACAGTGAAGTTATTCGCTCTCTTGCATTCCAGTATTTTTATATTATATTATCATGTTGACTTAAGGTTGGGCAGCGCAGTAGATAATTTCCATCCACATCTTCTTTAAGTGTACAGAAAGGATACAAAGGAGATTTCACTATATCAATCCTGAATAAATGTTTATTGAGACAGTCATGGTCTGTTAGGAGTCTAAAAGTTGCTACAGAGGATTTTCTGGGTAATGTAGTGATTCTGGTTGTGTTATTACATACATTTTCCCATAGTTTTCCTTTTGCTTGTAATACATTATCTTCTTTAATTTTGTTATTATATGCTGATATAATGATTATTTTGATAGATTGATAACTTATTGGATCAGATGAATTTGATGTAATTTTACTACCTTTCTTGACTAAAAAGTCAGCTGTTTCATCACCCTGGATTCCGCAATGTGCTGGTATCCATTGAAGTATTATAATATTTTATTTAAATTCATTAGCTGTTTTATGATTTTGCGGCATTCTGCAATATTTAAGCTAGTAGGTGTTACATCAGATGTTATGGATATAATAGCTGCTGACCCTGAGTGTACTGGTATTTATCGATTTCCTAAACGACCTAGTTCTGGATATTAGTAGATATATGAATCAGCTAAAACAGTGCAAGCCTTGTGTCCCTTTACGATTTCCAAGATGCAATATATAAAGAGAGTTGTCTTATATAAAAATGGAAAAGGCGAGAAAGGGGTAAATAAAAAGTTGGAGTAGGGGAAGGTGGCGCGGAGACTAGACCCTGTGGACCGCGGGCAAATAGAGGGTTCGCGACGGGTGTGATAAGTATCGGATTTTATTCCCCTACTGCAGAACTGCCAAATGCAGCTAACTCCTGATTGCGAGAGAAATTGTGAAACCACGGAGATGGAAAACTAATTCTACTTTCGGAGTTATTAGCACCCATAAAATAATCGACCTTGATTCATTTTTCTCAACGAGAAAGAAAACCTCTTTTAAAAATATTATTTGTATATTAATTTTTATTCCACCCAAAAATTCGATACCAAAATTTCACCGGAAATACACGTTTTAGGGTTCCCTGTATCAAAAAACAATCTGATGTGTTCCATTCACATGACTTTCTCTACAACTCTGCAATAAATTATTGTTAAAAAACTTATGCTTCTATTTACTTCCTATTAATCGAGAAAAAATAGCAGAAATAGTCTTGTTACTTGCTTCCTTGTAAGTGAGGCGAAATAAGGGAGTAACATAGGCTAAAGTGATGGTCAAAAGCTGGTTGATATGTGACTGAAGTTCCTTTGTTTGTATGGACACGAGTTCACAAAGTCCTGTATGATAAAAGTATGTTTTTTGTAGCTGAAACCAAAAACAAGGAATATCTAAAAAACAATCAACACCACGAAAAAAAATTTATATAACATAAATTGTGTGTTTTAAAGTGCTCTACATTTGTTGTGTGGTAAGTTTTTGCCCATCTCTTACGGTTTAGCAGTTTGCAAAATTCCGTAAAATTGACCCAGAATAAAGTAGTCTTCAGAGGCTGTTCTCAAAAAATTCAAAATATGCATTTTATTTGACTGGTAAATATCTTTAATATACATACGTTAATCAAAATCGCTAGAGCTATTTTTTATAAAATCGAAATTTTCGAAAAAAGTTCCATGTAAAGGGTAGTTTGGGTTGGGGGGATTTTTCTCAAAATCTTCGTGTGGCATCTCTGAAAGATATTAAACTTAAATACCAAGTTTGGTATTTTACCGACTTTTCGTTTTTGAGTTATCGTGTTCACAGACACAAGGACATACAGACACACACACACACACACACACACACACACGGACGTTTTTCAGAAAATACTTTTTTTAGATACAGGGGACCCTAAAACATATATTTCCGGTGAAATCTCGGTATCGAATTTTTTGGTGGAGAGCAATACCTTCTCTATACACTATGTATATAGTGCGTATAGAGAAAGTAAAAAATATAAAAGTAGTTTCGTATGTGTCTCGTGTGTCCGTATATCCGTTAACAAGATAACTCAAAAACGAAAATTCGGTAAAATATCAAACCTGATATTTAAGTTTAATATCTTCCAAGATTTTGAGATGAATCCCCCCACCTCAATATAACTTTTCGTGGAAAAAATGTCGAAAATGTTAATTTTCTTAACAATGGCTGCATTGATTTTTATTAAATACCGTAAAATAAAATATTTACATGACAAATAAACTGTATATTTTAAATGTTCTGTAAAGTTCTTCGAATTTCCAAAACCAGTACACCGTAGACAAAAACTGACTACACAAAAATGTAGATCTCGTTAAAACATATAATTCATGTCATACATTTTTTCTAGGAGTTGACTATTTTTGAGATATTCCTTGTTACTGGTTTCAGTTTTAAAATACTTAAAACTTTTATCATACGGAAATTTGTCAACTCCTCACCACCCAAAAAAAAAAAAAAAAAAAAAAACAACAACAACAACAACAACGGATTATAAGACCACTTCTGCTACTGTTTATCTCGATTGACACGCAGTAGACAGAAGAATAAGTGTTTTAACAATAACTCGTTTCGACAGTTAGTGGATGTAAAGAAAGTCATATGACTGGATCACATCAGATTTTTTTGTTCAATTGTAAGAGACAAAATGCTTTTAAATCATGAGGTAAAACTCTGAGCTCCCTACTTTCAAGTTGTATCCCAGAAAAAAGAGTCCGGGTGAATATGGTATACGTACTCCGGTTGTGGGAGGGGGGGGGAGCCGTTTAAGGGCGATTTAATGATCCAGCATTTGCAGTTTTGTCCTATTTCCTAACGTTATATTCACGAGGAAATGTTCTCGATGTTTTTAGGGTATCTATCATTCCCTAACTTAGACGTTCGGGGATTGCTTATTGCTTATCACACGGTGGTGTAATATGAGGGAAGAATATCAATCGCATGAAACGTCAACCTAGGTAACCACACGTTTTTGTTTTAATACAACATTATCTGATTAATGTATTCAGGAATGAACTGAAAAATATTGACATTATTATGCTTTATTTAAATTTGGTTTTATTGAATGAATGCATAACTCAAATGAACACATAAGCATTTGCACTTCCCTTCTTTAAACTATAAAGTCACCCCCATTTCTCTTACAAAGGTGGGAAATTAAAATTGAACCTCAACATTTAAACCTTCAAATCGGGAATTAGAAGATCCCGTGTCACATATCCTTTGATACACTGCAGCTAACGTAGTCTTTTGGGAAGATAACGCTTTTGATATCGCCGATGAAAGCATTTGCAGATTTCCCACTTGTAAGGTAAATTAAATGAATATCTGCTAATTCGCCATATGTAAAGACATTGTGTAAAGGAAAATTGCGACTGGTCGGTTCCTCATGAGCGTCACATGACTGTAGGTTGGCAGTGTTCGAGTTGTACTAAACACAGGAGATAGCCATCACCCATGCTTACATGCAGCATGTATGTATACACGGAGTTAATATATAACATAAATTGTGTGTTTTAATGAGATATACATTTTTTGTGTGGTAAGTTTTTGTATATCTTTTACAGTTTGCCAGTTATTCAGAAGTCATCCAGAATGCAAAGGCCTTTAGAGACTATTCCCAGAAAATCCAAGGTATGCAGTTTGTCTGTCTTAAAAAACATCTCAAGCATAACGTATTTTAATGAAAATTAATAGAGCAATTTTTGATAAAGTCAACATTGTCGAGAAATGCTCCATAGTTGGGGGTGGGGAGATTTTCTTGAAAAGCTTCAAGTCGCATCCTTGGCAGATACCAAACTTAAATATCAAGTTTGTTATTCAACGGTATCTTCGTCTTTGCGCTATGCTGTCCACAGACACAACACACGCACAGAGAGACACACAGAGACATTTTTCTACAAATATTTTTGGATTTTTACCGGTGAACTCTCGGTATCGAATTTTTTAATGCAATACAATACCTTTTCTATACATTATGTACATATTACCTGTAAAGAAAGTAATAATTCTAGTTCAATCTTAAATACCACTGTTCTTAAGTGTTAACCTAAAATTCCAGGAGTTTAATATCTCTGAGTTACTCTCAGTGGGTGTAACTGCAAGATGACTTCTATAAACGTTGCCTAGTAGGACAGTCATTTCCTTAACTCCCAAGGTCCGTTTATAGCCTGTGATTTTCGTAGCACCTAGCATTAGAGAAAATGTGACTTGTGCTATCGATTCTGTTGGGATCTCCGGCAGAAGACAAACTCAGCGTTTCCAAGCAGGGTGGGAGGGGATGCTGAGATCCTTAGGATATCCGGAGACTACGATTTCTTTGGAGATAAGGTAAAAGCTTCACTTCCGAGGTCAAATGTGTGTGTCCATTGAAGTACTGAAGGGGGGATGGTCAAATAGGAGTAGATACACAGGCTGTTTCAAAACGACACCAAACGAAGATAGCAGTCGATTAGCTTACACTTTGACTTGTCCGAAATTTGATGTCTCAACTGTCAAACTTTTCTATTTAAAGGTTTATGTGTGTTTATAAAAATCGCACACATTTGGGATTAGGCAGCCAAGGAATTCCGGTTGTCATACGCCACGTAAACAACCTCAGAACGTGTTATACGAAACATAACAAACTCACATGCTACGTTTTCCATTACTAAGGCGACATGTGCCGCGCCGGCGTGTCTATAAAACCACCCTACACGACGCACTTTCACTACCAACCGGCATCTCTCTTGGAGTGGGCCAGGCACATGCCATTTGGTTATGCACGATTGCGTAATCCATCAGTTTTTGTATGTGCCGAATTTAGAGCTGAAAATTATATTCAAGTATCACATACGGTACGATCAACAAAATGCACGTCTTCGTTTGGTGTCGTTTTAAAACACTCTGTATTTTTTAAAATGTTTAGAACGAAATATTTGAGACTAGTTGTAAAGTCAGAATGAAAAACGTTAACACAAAATACATTAATTATGATAATCATTATAACTTAAATTTTGGGTTTTTAAAGAGAGACAACTACAGAGTGTATGTTTTCTGTTATCGTTCCCATTAGCAGTCTGATAGCTTTTGCGTGGCGAACATTGTTCTTTGATGTTATGTTACAAATGAACGAAAACAGGACGACATTGTTGTCGTGCATAACAATATGACCATAAGCCCCAGAAAATCGTTTCGCCAACGAGCCCTAAAATTGCATGCGATCCTTTCGAAGGATCTGAAAATGCATGAGTACAAAATTCAACTTACACAAGAGTTGAAGCCTGCCATATCATGTGGTCTGATGCCTTGTGACTCTTTTTTGGGAATTTGTGAAATCAAAAGGTAAACGAAAAAAAACCCATAAAGAATACACCAATTGAAGGAACTTGAAACGGCAGATGTTTGTGAACAGTCATCGAGAACCTCAATGGACGCATTGCTCGTTGACCGCGGCCTTGGGTAGTCATATGGAGTATATAATTTTTCAAATATAAATGTAAGATATTAATTGTGTTTATAAAAAACTTTACATTTTCAATAAATTGTGTATATTCTATCGCACTTTAAAATTCGTCCTTACTTCCCGGAGAAAGCACAAAAGTGAACTTTCTTATAAACCAAAGCTGCTTTATTAGACTACTAGCTGAAATGCCTGGCTTTGTCCGTTGTTTGACTGTTTATTCTTACAACATTTAGCCTTGTCCAATAGCCGTGCCTTTCTTCGGACGTATTTAGAAATTTTAAAAACAACACACTCAAAAAATAGTTAATTGAAAGTCAAAACTCTACAAAGAAAGAAAAGCAGCGGTGTTCGCCGATGGACAGACGATACACACACACATATACACACATACACACACACACAAGGTGGTTCTCCTGTCCCTGATTCTCTGATTTTATGCAACCCGCATATTACAGACTAACCTGCAAATATTGTTCCCGAGATCCATCTTCTCCATACTAACATTAAGACTTTGGGGCTGAAAGTTGTAGTTAAATTGTAGCACAATTGACTAACGCGTGGTGTCCGTATGAGCTCCAAGATTCTTGGTTCAGGTTCGAATCTTGCCATAACATAGACAATTTTTTACCCGCTTTCTTTCTTCCGGTTTTTGACACAAATCTAGATGGGACATCGGAACATTTTTTTACCTGGCTTATTTGTTTCTTTTTATTTGTGTTTATTCTAGTTTTATCAGTCCAATTACAGGAAATGAAAATGAACATTCTTAAGCATATTCATTCAGTTTCCTCTAAATATGCAGGTGTGTTTCAGATAATACTACAGAACCAGACCCATTTTAAGGGTATAAAAAATACCTAGGCTGACAATCAGAAACTGTGCCAAATACATTAAGTATTCACCAATACTTTCAGATAATAAGAAAATTAGGTTTAACTTCTCAATATCAATACCGCTATGTTTACTGCATTTGCATCTAATGGGGCATGTCTAGATCTAAAGTGTCTTCCGGTAGTATTCGCTAACCCACTGAGGGTAGCAGCTGCCAAAATTTTGTAGAGAACATTCTCTAACTACGAAGAACACTCGATAAGATGTTAGGTGTTCTAGTATTTTGAAATTGTTTTTATTAGCTTTATACGTTTTGAAAATTTCCTTTATTATTTAAAGTCTTTTTCAAAATAATTACAAAGAAAATTAAGGATCGAAGACTGAAGAATACGCAAGATGAACTGTCGTTTGTTCCTCCTTCGTATACCCTTTTGTCTACCCCTAACATTATTAGAGTGACAAACACACTGAACCAACTTTGCACCTCGATGGATAATACTCGTACATAAAGAATGCACGCTGACTCCAAACGCTGGTATGCGGGAGGTGATGAGGGAACATGAAATTAACCAGTTAAGCTACAATCATTGCGCTCGACTTTTCCGTTAAAACTTGTAGGTTAGTGTCCCACATGTCTCCCTCTCCGCATCTCATCTCTTTATAACGTTGTGTGACTCCTTTTTGTAGCTTAAGCCGTTTATTTAGCCTTAATTCATTATAATTTACATTGCAGAACGCATGTTAGCGATCCTGTTTATATAATATGTACTGTAACAGGAGTTATTAAGCGCATATTTTTGGAATGGACGTAACTATTGCTCCTAAGGTGTATTTTCCGATGAAGAGCAGGCTAGATTTGCATGGTTAATAAATGGCCAACAAGCACGGTCATTTCGACCTTGTTACTTTCAGAGTATGAAGTGTTGCCTATTTCCTAAAATAATAAGCAACAGGTGAACACCTTTTGTGTGTACATAATTTTACTTAATTGCCTTTTTTCACTCAATACATACATTTCCCATGAAATCTTGGAATCAAATTGTCTCTGTCTACTATGTGAATTGTATATACGTGCTAGAGAAAGTAAGAATGAAATAATAAGCTTTGGTAAGGAGCTTATAGAGATACCATTACCAATTGGGCAGAAAAATCCATGTGAATGTAACACATCATATATTTATAAAATACAAGAGTTTTGTTAAATTGGCTGTATTCGTAGGGAACCGACAGAAAACCAGTGCGGCACAGATGCAGCATCTTCCACGTCGCTAGCTTCCAGAACATGTTTGATTAAAAAGGAATCCTGCCCACACACGAATGAGGAATTTGGACATCATGTACGTTTTCTGATGGCTCTGCTTTTTGCCCTTCAATAAAACATAACATTCCTACTTCACCGCATAATTCTCCGGCATCTGAATCAAAATACCTCAAATATTACCACTCAAATTCCGGTTTACTGCAACTGCCACGAAATTGAAGAGATACTGAAAAAGTGGTTTTGTATAAAATAGGTAACCAAGAGAAAGCAATTATAGAGCTGACCGCGTCAGAAGCTCTCGCGCATTGGAGAAACAAAAATATTCATTGGAAGTTTAAATTAAACCTGCATCAACCTCGTAGGAGAAAAATAAACGGGAATGATTAAAACGGCATATGATATTCGCATTAACTCGCAAAGTCTGGAGTAGTAATCTGGACTAGCGAATCAAAACCTTCCAATTATTCGACTGTCACCTATCTATGGATTTTCCTTTCTCTGCGTACCATGTACATAGTGTATAGAGAATGTATTGTATTGCACACAAAAATTCGATACCGAGATTTCACCGAAAATATGTTTTGAAATGAAGCATTTTTTGAAAAATGACCGTGTGCCTGTCTGTGTGTGCATGTGTGTGTGTGTGTGTCTGGACAGCACAGCTCAAAAACGAAAAGACAGTTAAGTATCAAATTTGGTATTTAAGTTTGGTATCTTTCAAAGATGTGACAGGAAGATTTTCAAGAAAATCCCCCACCAACTACCCTTTACATGGAACATTTTTCGTAAATTTTGATTTTCTTCTAACGATTTTGATTAAAATTTCTTATATCTATTTAAAATATTTATGTGTAATTATACACATTTATTCTAGATAAATTTCGCAGAACTTTGTATAACTGGTATACTGTAAGAGATAGCAAAACATTTACTTCAAAAAATGGTAGAGCTCGTTAAAACACATAGTTTAATCCATATCCAGTTTTTCGCAGAGTTGACCATTTTTGAGATACTCATTGTTATTAGTTTCAACTTTAAAATACTTAATAATTTTCTCATATGGGAATTTGTCGACTCCTGTCCATACAAACAAAGGAACTTCAATGACATAGCAACCAGATTTTAAAAATTTGACTCACTTATTTCTTACCTACTTTCAAGGAAGCAGGTAATGTGACCCTTTCTGCTGATTTTTTCTTGATTAGGATTAAGTAAATAGAAGAATGGGCTTTTATTGTAGAGAACTAGAGATAGACATGTAAATGGAACATATCAGATTTGTTCGTTATTTTTCCCGTATTCAAAAATCTATCTTATCCAATAGGAATGCTGCTACATATCTGAAAATGTTCTCCAATGTACTTCAGCAAGTATGCAATTAAATTATTTATCCGAAGTTTGATATTGGCCATAGTTTAGTCTTTAAAAATAATAAGCATACTAACACACTGGTTTTTCTCAGTTTTTACTTACTCTACATGTACTCTGTAAATAGTGTATACAGAAGGTATTGTATTGCACCCAAAATTTGTTACCAAGGTTTCACCGGAAATATATGTTTTGAGACTCCCTGAATCCAAACAAAGAAATAATTTTTAGAAAAATATCCCTGTGTTTGTCTGTTAGGTTGTGGGTCTGTGGGCAGCATAGCTCAAAACCGAAAAGAACGTTAAATATCAAACTTGATATTTAAGTTCAGT
Source organism: Hymenopus coronatus (assembly GCA_030762935.1). Taxonomy (NCBI): domain Eukaryota; kingdom Metazoa; phylum Arthropoda; class Insecta; order Mantodea; family Hymenopodidae; genus Hymenopus; species Hymenopus coronatus. The sequence continues at coordinate 27,007,702 of CM060899.1, read as the reverse complement.
ACTTTCCAAGGATGGGACAAAGATGTTCAAGGAAATCTCCCCATCGCCATAAATAAATCGCATGGATACATTTTCGAAAATTTTGATTTTTTCAAAAATGGCTATAAATATTTTGATTAAAATATCGTATATTAAAGATATTTACATAGCAAATAAAATGTATACTATGTTGAATTTTCTGGTAATAGCTTCTGGAGGAATCTTTATTCTGAATGAATTTTGCGGAATTTTGTATAACTGGTAAACTGTAAGAGATACACAAAAAATGTAGAGCTCGTTAAAACACACAGTTTATCTCATAAACAGTTTTTCGTAGAGTTGACCGTTTATGAGATATTCCTTGTTATTTATTTCAGTTTTAAAATAATTATACTTTTCTTATACAGGAACCTGTCAACAACTGGCCACGCAAAGAAAGGTATTTCAATCAATAGCAACTACATTTTAAAACATTTGACTGTTGATTTAGCCAAGTGTATGCCCTTATTTCCCTTCTATTTACAAAGAAATAATTAATAAGACTGTTTATTCTAATGTTTATCTCAATTAGCATGAAGTAGATAGAAGAATAAGCTTATTAAATATAATTTGTTACAGAAATGTAGAGAAAGTCGTGCGAATGGAACACATTTTATTTTTTTCCATAAAAATGCTGCTACTGCTCTGAACATTTTCTCCTAGTACTTCAGAAGGTATGTAATTAAATGATGTATTGGAAGTTTGATATTGGTGATAGTTTAGTCTTAAAGAAATCTGATGTGTTACACTCACATGACTTTCTCTAGCTACTCTACAAACAAACTTCTTACAAAAGATAATTCTTCTTTCAACACCACGCTAATCGAGATAAACATTAACAGAATTTTGTAACTCAGTTCCTTATAAGTAGACTGCAACTAAGGGGATGCACTAGGGTAAAGTGATAATCAAATGTTTTAAAAGCGGTCGTTATGCGATTGTCATTGCAAATCGCCTTTTTGCTTGGCCAGGAGTAGAACCAAAGAAAAACGAACACTCCCGTCTGTGAAAAGTATAACTACTTCACAACTGAAACTAATAACAAGGAGTGCCTCGAAAACGGCAAGTTCCACGAAAATAATGTATATGACATAACTTGTGTATTTTAACGAGATATATATCTCTTGTAGAGTAAGTTTTTTTTCTATCTCTTAAAGTTTACTAGTTATTCCCAGAAATTTCAAGATATACATTTTATTTGGGATAGAAATGGTTTTAGTATGTGATACTTCAATCAAAATCGTTAGAGCCATTTTCCATGTAAAGGGTAGTTAGGGGTGGGGGGATTTTCTTGAAAATCTACGTGTCGCATTCTTGGAAGATACCAAAATTATGACCGTCTTTTCGTTTTTGAGCTATGCTCTCTCTCTCACTCTCTCTCTTACACACACATACACACACACGGACCAGTTTCTGAAAATGCTTTTTTTGGACTCAGGGGGTCCTAAAACATGTATTTCCGGTGAAATCTCGAAATCGAATTTTCGGGTGGAATACAAAACTTCTCCATCCCTATGTACATGTACATACGGAGCTAGAGAAAGTAAAAATAAGCATAATCACAAAAAATAAGAACTATAGCTTTCCTGGCGACGTGTTAATTCAAAATCTTCTCGGGCTTCTAGCCAGGTAATAACTTGGCTTCACACCAACGTTTCGAAGAAGTGCATCTTCCTCGTCTTCAGGGTGAATTTTTTTTTTTTATTTTTTTTTTTATTTTTTTTTTTACCGTGGAGGGGAAAAATGCATTACGCATTCAACCCCCAGCCGAAGTGCAATGGCTGGGAGGATATGTGGGACTCTCCGCTTCCTAATGCGGCATACCCACTAAAAAACCCCTCCACGTTATAACAGTCGATTTTGTTGAGAATCTCGTGGCTTTGCGCGGTCCCGCTGATGCACCCGCGTTAGTAGGCGAAAGATAGGAAGCTGCCGCACGTTGTGCGGGAGCGGGTAAAAGGTTGTTTCTAGGCTAACAGCCATGAAACCTGACTGTAGCCTAGGGAATAGAGGTGACATTGGTAGGGAAACAAAGGGGTGGAAATAGAGGAGAGAATAGGACGTAGATCTTATGGATTATACCTGCTTCGGAATTGCTCCACGAAGCTCCCGGTAGTCTTCCACTGTGTGGGTGGCCGTTGTGTGCGCCCCTCAGCCTGTACAGGAGGAGGAGCAGTGTTGGGTTGCTGTCGTTTAGATTGGAACAGCTCAGCAGAGTATGCAGCTTGCTGCAGGAGAACCTGCCTCAGAGGCTGCATTAGGGCGTCGATCCTGGTGGACAGGTCGGTGGCTGTAGTCTGCTGGCTGGTGGCTGCTGCGTCGTTAGAAGCTTGTAATTCCTGTAGCTTCTGTGTGAGGAGGCTGCATGTCTCTTCCAGAGCAGCTAGTCGAGCGCCGACGTTCAGGATCTCCGCGTGGAGGTCCTGAATGGCTTCTCGCGTCGCTGCGTCTGTTGAGAGTGCAGGTGGTGAGGCCTCAGTGGTTGTTGTCTGCGGTGGAGTGGTACGGCGGGCAGGAGGTGGTGAGGAAGTGCTGCTCCTTGGGTAGAGAGGGCACTGGGCTTGCCCAGTGTAGTGTCCTGTGCCACGACAGGTGGCACAGAATCGGCGGCGTCGGCGGAGATCATGCCCAGTGCACTCGGTGGTGGTGGAGTTGGTACCGCAGTAGTGGCACCTCGGTGTTGAAGAGCAGACTTCAGCTGTGTGGCCGTAGGCACAGCAACGTCGGCAGGGCCGATGGCGTTCCTGTCGGCTAGCCTCGACGACCAGAAGTCGCCCTAATAAGGGCAACCCTGACGCCAAGGCAGCTTCCAGGTCAGCCTGGTGCTGTATCTCCAGACGGACGAGCGGCGTTGGTCCCCGGTCGCAGTAAATGCGGGTGGCCCTCAAGCATGAAGGCCACCGCGACTGCACGGCGGTGAGCAGATGCTGGGTGGTAAGGTCCCCAGGGACCCCCCGTACCACGGCACTGAACCGGGGCGGCGTCGTAGAGCTGGGTGGTGGCGTCGGTGGCGGCCGGCGAAGCAGCTGATGGTTTGAGCTTGCGGAGACTGGTATTTATAAGAGCTGGGATGAAGCTAACATCTGATTGGTTCGCGAGATATTATGTTTTTTTTTTTTTTTTTTTTTTTTTTTTTTTGGAAAGGGGAGACAGAGAGAGAGTTGGAGGGTTGAAAGAATGGCTTATCTCGCCATTGGGTGAAGATTAGAAGGGAAAAATCGGGTGAGATAGGAAAGGAACAGTGAATGGGGAATGATGGAGTTCCGCGATAGCACCTCCGTGATTATTGGTAAAGTTGATGTTGCTGCAGCATATGGGGCTGCAACAAGGAATGGCTTATCTAGTCTGTAAACATGACCTGAGGGCCCTGAGTACAGCGCTAGGGAGTCTTGGGTGTGCTTTAGTACTGATGTCTGGTGTTTCGGGTGTGTGTGAGAGGGCATGAGTTGGTGGTAAGGTCCTGAAGAATCCGATGGTGACTATTTGCAATTTGCTCGGCTACATTGTTGACTGTCAGTTCTTGGCTGTCAAGAACTGCAGTATAGCACTTTTTGATGTCCTTTCGGTTTCCTTTGAGAAGGTCTTCCAGAAGTGTGAGGCGTATTGGTAATTTTGCAGTTTGAACATAGAGGTCCTGGTTGGCCTCAAAGATCCGGGCGTTGACGTCGTGGATTTCCTGTAGCAGGGTGTATAGGACGTCCAGCTCCAAGAGGAACTCAGACGTGACCTTTTTCTGGGCTATGGCATCGGTGTCTTGACGGTTGGCTGTAGAAGTGGTGTGGGTGTCTGAGATGGCTGCGGTCATGGTAGTGAGGGCTTCTTCCAGCGTGTTCAATCGGCCGCTAATGAGCAGGACCTCTGAGTGCAGGTCCTGCACGGCGTCTTTAACGGCGCTGTCGGATGGCGCTGCTGCCTGTGGAGTGTTAGTGGCGGCAGGCAGGTGATGGGTGATGGAGTCTTCCGTCTGCGTCGAGGTGGTGGTTGTTGAAGTCCTCGCCTTTTTGTCTATGGGTGTGGCGGCAGAGGCTGGTGTCAGGTGGCGGCGGCTGCGTGGGTAATAGGGGCACTGCGCCTGTCCTGTGAAATGACCAGGGCCATCACAGGTGGCGCAGTATCGGCGTCGAGATCTTAGGTCGTGGGCTGCGCATTCGGCTGTCAAACTCGGCGCCCCACAGTAGTGGCACCGTGGGGGCTCGGCGCAGGTGTCGGCGGTGTGGCCGAATGCGCAGCAGCGGCGGCATGGTGTCGGACGGGGTTCTCGGCTAGCCTCGATGCTTAGGCGCCGCCCAAACATGGGCAGGCCCTCGCGCAAGGCAGCATTGAGATCCCCGGCCACGGCGAATAGAATCCGAACTAGAGGGGATATCCCTCTGGCGGACATAATCCTTGTGGCCCTCATTACTGAAGGCCATCTCTGGCGTGCTGCGGCGGTGATGAGCCTAGTAGATAGGTCTCGCGGGACGCCCCTAATCACAGCACTGTACCTCTCATTGAGAAGCGGCGTTGGCGGCGGATGCTGTGGAGGCGTCGGTGCTGCTTTGGAAGGTGCGTTGGTATTGGCTGGAAGCTCTGGTCCAGAGGTGGTGCTGGCTGTAGAAGCCGGCATTTGCCGGGCTTCATCGGCGGTGGATGACTGGCTGGCCGGCAGGTGCGGCTGCATCTGCGGGCATTCTGCGGCGGCTGGAGGCGGAAGGGTGGCACTGCTCTCAGCCGAGAAGGCCGGTTGGTGCTCGGCTGAGGCTTCGGCGGTGTTTGAGGCGGTTTGGTTTCGGCGTTTCTTCTTGGCCATGCTGATGATCTGCGGCGACCTTACTGCGTCGGATCTCGGCTCACAAAACCCACCACCACTGGTGAGTCCTGTCTGTGGCTTTTTTTTTTTTTTTTTTTTTTTTGAAAGGGGTGACAGAGAGAGAGAGAGAGAGTTGGAAGGTTGAAAGAATGGCTTATCTCGCCATTAGGTGAAGTGCGGGATTGGGAAGGAAGTATCGGGTTCGAAGGAGATAAGTCGGGATAGGGAGGTTCCGCTGAGCACCCTCGTTAGTGCGGCGGTTACTGCTGGCCGAATTGGCGGCTCAGCAGAAGGTATCGGTTGTTCCGGGTGACAGTCATGACCGAGGCCCTGGCTGCCACCCGGGGAGTTAAGGAAGGTCTGATGGGAGTTGTGGGTGTTATCTTTATTTGTTACTATTTTTCTTTTTTGACCTTGATAAAGGCTTGTCTTGAAGTGTGTGGCTTAAGGGTGGGAAATTTTGGTATGGTTGGTCCAGGTCGTCGTTTTGTGGTGGAGTCCTGTGTTCAAGTGGTGTGAGAAGTTCTGTGAGTGTTGGAGTGATGAAGGGGGAAAAGGTCAGTGCAGTCTGGATGTTGATGTCTGTAGTCTGTTTGTGGGTCTGTGTGCTGCGTTTGGTGTCAGGTATGTCGGTCAGAAGTTTGGAGTTTAGCGTGGTGGTCAGTCTAGAGAGGCCTTCGTCCAGGGTTTTTTGAGAAGCTGCTGCGTTGGTGGTGAAGGTCCTTAGTGAATTTGCTGCTGTGGTGGTCATCTGTTGTAGGTCCTGGATTCCGGCCTCAATGTCGTGTAGTCTGCGTGGTGTTGTGGTCTGTGTCTCGGCTATGGCAGCGGTGATGGCAGTCAGCGCCTCCTCCAGTAGGGCCAGTCGGGAGCTGATGTGCAGGACCCCGGAATGAAGGTCCTGCACGGCATCCTTTATGGAGCTGTCAGATGGCGCTGCTGTTGCTGGTTGCGGTGGAGTTTTGGTGATGGCTGGACTTGTAGTGGCTGCTGGAGGTGATGCGGCGTTGGCTGGGCTTGTGTGTGGGGGTCGGCGTCTGCTAGGGTTGAGTGGGCCTTGCGTCGAGGTGGTGGTTGTTGAGGTCCTTTTCCTTTCGTCTAAGGGTGTGGCGGTGGAGGCTGGTGTCAGGTGGCGGCGACTGCGTGGGTAATAGGGGCACTGCGCCTGTCCTGTGAAATGACCAGGGCCATCACAGGTGGCGCAGTACCGGCGTCGAGATCTTAGATCATGAGCTGCGCATTCAGCTGTCAGTCTGGGCGCCCCACAGTAGTGGCACCGTGGGGGCTCGGCGCAGGTGTCGGCGGTGTGGCCGAATGCGCAGCAGCGGCGGCATGGTGTCGGTCGGGGTTCCCGGCTAGCCTCGATGTTTAGGCGCCACCCAAACATGGGCAGGCCCTCGCGCAAGGCAGCGTTGAGTTCCCCGGCCACGGCGAATACAATCCTTACCAAAGGGGTTATCCCTCTGGCGGACATAATCCTTGAGGCCCTCATTACTGAGGGCCATCTCTGGCGTGCTGCGGTGGTGATGAGCCTACTGGATAGGTCACGCGGGACGCCCCTAATCACTGCACTGTATCTCTCGATGAGAAGCAACGGTGGCGGCAGATGCTGTGGAGGTGTTGGTGCTGCTTTGGAAGGTGTGGCGGTGTTGGCTGGAAGCTCTGGTTCTGAAGTGGTGTTGGGTGTAGAAGCCGGCTGCATCTGCCGGCATTCTGCGGCGGCTGGAGGCGGTAGGGTGGCACTGCTCTCAGCCGAGAAGGCCGGTTGGTGCTCGGCTGTGGCTGCGGCGACTGGAGGCGGAAGAGTGTCACTGCTCTCAGCCGAGAAGGCCGGTTGGCACTCGGCTGTGACTTCGGCGGTGTATGAGGCGGTTTCGTTTCGGCGTTTCTGCTTGGACGGAAGTGAAGGTGGCGCTGAGGCCGGCAACTGCGGCAGCAGTTGCCGGGAGCTTGCGGCAGCGGCTACCGGCGATTGCGTTGGCGGTTGCCCGGCAAGAGCGGGAGCTAAAGCCGGGGAAACCGTCCAAAACGCGCTGCCATTCCTAGGTGATGGCGGCGGATGGCCAAGAAGAGACTGCGCAGACTCGCCGCTGCTAAGGCAGCACCCGTCGCCTCTTCCTCGGCAGCCGCCGAGGAGGCAGCTTCTCCGTTGCTACCGGTCCCGGCAAGCCCTGCCTCGCCGCCGGCCGCCACCACAGTCTCGCCGCAACTGCAGCCGCAGTTGCCGCCAACACCGCCGCCACCGACACCTCCACCCAGCTCTACGACGCCGCCCCGGTTCAGTGCCGTGGTACGGGGGGTCCCTAGGGACCTTACCACCCGGCATCTGCTCACCGCCGTGCAGTCGCGGTGGCCTTCATGCTTGAGGGCCACCCGCATTTACTGCGACCGGGGACCAACGCCGCTCGTCCGTCTGGAGATACAGCACCAGGCTGACCTGGAAGCTGCCTTGGCGTCAGGGTTGCCCTTATTAGGGCGACTTCTGGTCGTCGAGGCTAGCCGACAGGAACGCCATCGGCCCTGCCGACGTTGCTGTGCCTACGGCCACACAGCTGAAGTCTGCTCTTCAACACCGAGGTGCCACTACTGCGGTACCAACTCCACCACCACCGAGTGCACTGGGCATGATCTCCGCCGACGCCGCCGATTCTGTGCCACCTGTCGTGGCACAGGACACTACACTGGGCAAGCCCAGTGCCCTCTCTACCCAAGGAGCAGCACTTCCTCACCACCTCCTGCCCGCCGTACCACTCCACCGCAGACAACAACCACTGAGGCCTCACCACCTGCACTCTCAACAGACGCAGCGACGCGAGAAGCCATTCAGGACCTCCACGCGGAGATCCTGAACGTCGGCGCTCGACTAGCTGCTCTGGAAGAGACATGCAGCCTCCTCACACAGAAGCTACAGGAATTACAAGCTTCTAACGACGCAGCAGCCACCAGCCAGCAGACTACAGCCACCGACCTGTCCACCAGGATCGACGCCCTAATGCAGCCTCTGAGGCAGGTTCTCCTGCAGCAAGCTGCATACTCTGCTGAGCTGTTCCAATCTAAACGACAGCAACCCAACACTGCTCCTCCTCCTGTACAGGCTGAGGGGCGCACACAACGGCCACCCACACAGTGGAAGACTACCGGGAGCTTCGTGGAGCAATTCCGAAGCAGGTATAATCCATAAGATCTACGTCCTATTCTCTCCTCTATTTCCACCCCTTTGTTTCCCTACCAATGTCACCTCTATTCCCTAGGCTACAGTCAGGTTTCATGGCTGTTAGCCTAGAAACAACCTTTTACCCGCTCCCGCACAACGTGCGGCAGCTTCCTATCTTTCGCCTACTAACGCGGGTGCATCAGCGGGACCGCGCAAAGCCACGAGATTCTCAACAAAATCGACTGTTATAACGTGGAGGGGTTTTTTAGTGGGTATGCCGCATGAGGAAGCGGAGAGTCCCACATATCCTCCCAGCCATTGCACTTCGGCTGGGGGTTGAATGCGTAATGCATTTTTCCCCTCCACGGTAAAAAAAAAAAAAAAAAAAAAAAAAAAAAAAAAAAAAAAAAAAAAAAAAAAAAAAAAAAACATAATATCTCGCGAACCAATCAGATGTTAGCTTCATCCCAGCTCTTATAAATACCAGTCTCCGCAAGCTCAAACCATCAGTTCACCCTGAAGACGAGGAAGATGCACTTCTTCGAAACGTTGGTGTCAAGCCAAGTTATTACCTGGCTAGAAGCCCGAGAAGATTTTGAATTAAGCATAATCACATTCAGTATTTCAACTTTGTGGTATAATTAAAAAGAAACTATCAAATATGTGAAAATTACTATCAAACCTTTTGTTACAAAGATGCTAAGAAATGTCGTTTTAAAAATGGACTCTTCGGGTTCGATATCTATCTGAAAATATAGTCGTTGAATTTTACTACAGAAATCGATACAAATTAATTAATAGATTCACAATGACGTTCCGTATTATGCTGAAACTTTATATATATATATATATATATATATTGTTTCTGTGATAAATATCAAAGCTTAAGCTGTAAAATTTTAAAAAATCAGATGCGATTTTCTCTACATGTTTGCAAAAAATTATTGTTGTAGATATTGGTGATAGTTTAGTCTTATGCTTCTGTTTACTATATGCTAATCTAGAAAACTTAGCAGAAATAGTCCTTATTATTTGTTTCCTTGTAAGTAGAAATGAAATAAGTGAGTACCAAAGGTTAAAGTGATAGGTATATCTCAAAAACGATCAACTCCAGGAAAAACTGTATATAACATAAGATGTGTGATCTACATTTTTTTTATAAAAAACTTTTGTTTATCTCTTGCGGTTTACCAGCTATGCAAAATTCGATAAACACTTCTCAAAATAAAGAGGTCTTGGAGGATATTCCCATAAAATTCAAGATATACATTTGATTTGGCAAATATCTTAAATATAAGAGATTTTAACAAAATCGTTAGAGGTACTTTTTAGAAAATAAAAATTTCAAATCTTCTTCCTTTTAAAGGGTAGTTTTGGGGTGTTGGAATTTTCTTGTAAATCTTCGTGTCGCATTCTTCGAAGATACCAAACTTAAATACCAAGTTTGGTATTTAAAGCTATTTTTGTTTTTGAATTATGCTGTCCACAGACACATACATGTACGCGCGCGCGCACACACACACACACACACACACACCTTTTTACAATTTTTTTTTATTCATGGGGACCCAAAACATCTATTTCCGGTGAAATGTCGTTATCACATTTTGGGTAGAATGCAATACCTTCAGTCACCCTCCGTGGTGTAATGGTTACCATGCTAACCTCATATACCCAAGGTCACGGGTTCAAATCCGGCGGAGGATGATGGATTGTTTTCGGGTGTAAAAATCCTTAGCATGGCTTCGTTTGGAAGGTGGGTCCCGTGTCGTAGATTTACGGCACCTAGAAGAAACTTAAATCTGATAGAGAGGCTTCTGAGCAAAATTAAGCGGTCTTTCACGTCCAATTTAGAATGGGACGCTGAGAACCGCAGCAGTTAAAGAGCGTCCATAAATAACATGTCAGTTTTTGCATGACCTTCTCTATACAGTACATAGTATGTATAGAGAAAGTAAAAAGGTTTCCAGCACTTTGGTATCGCTGCAGAAAGTTAGGTTTTACAATGAAAATTTGAATACTATCTAATCTGGATTAGTGTTTTGACCGTTTTACATTGAATCCAAAAAAGTTATTTCGTAAATAAACTGCGACTTCGCTGTTACACTAGAAGTGGCATTTTCGTATGGTAAGTGCGTTCACTAATTCCGTCCAATGGCGATAAAACCGCAATTTGCATATACAGTGGCAATAGAGGCGTTCCCAAAAAAACCAATTCACTTACAAGCTAAGCACAAATGTTCTGGAAAATTCCATCCGTAGCAGTGACGTAAACGTTTATGTGTGTGCATTTCTTGTATAAAGGCAACATTTTGTTATCACCAAAATTAAAACCCTCATGCGCGACATTCGCATGGCATACTCTTCTCATTCTTCTACAAAATATTTCAACATACCTACTCTTTATAGCTTTTTTGAAATATTTGAAGGTTAGTTAATCCTTCTGAACACATATTTGGTAGTGAACAATTCATTTATTTATTTTTATTCTGTAACAAATTATTGTTAATATATTGTTATTCTTGAAAGTGAGTAAAACAAAATTATTTAAACCAACGTAAAGAACCTTCAGAAAACGAGTTGTTTCAAGTGGAAAAGCCCCCGATATGACCTTAGATGTTAAAGGGGGCTATATAAATGAAACAATAAAAAAAAAAAATACCCTAGGCTAAAACGATAGCTAAATATTCTTAAAAGCTGGCCGTAAAATAATTTATTTTCAGGTTTCTTTGCATAACAAAATAGAGATGAAACGAAAGATAATTTACCGTTTGAGAAATATTTAAATAGTTTAAAACTGAAACCAATAATAAAAAAGATCTACCAAACGGTTAGAAAGTATTATATTATAAATTGTGTGTTTTAAAGAGACCTACATTTTTTGTGTGGTAAATTTTTGTCTTTCTGTTATAGTTTATCAGGTATACAAAAGTCATCCAGAATGATACGATCTAAGAAAGTTCAAGATATATACTTGTTATTTTTGACGAATATATCTTGAATAATATAGTATTTTAAACAGAATCGTTAATGGGTCTCTCACCCAGATGGGCCGGGTTCTATCCCAGGTGACCGATATGAGATTTGTGGTGGACAAAGTGGCGCAAGGGCAGTTAACTGCGATTTCCCCCGCCATCGCATTCCACCAGGACTTCGTCTCCATTTCATGTATTTTCAGTGTCAAATCCTGCAGTGGCATAGTACTAAAGCGGGCGTTAAAATACCAACAGAATCGTTAGAGCCATTTTTTGAGAAAATTTAACTTTTCAAGAAAATGTTCCATATAAAGGGTAGTTAGGGGTGGGGTAATTTGCTTGAAAAGCTTTGTTTCCTTGGAAGATACTTAACTCCAATACCAAGTTTGGTATTTCACCGAATTTTCGTTTTTGAGTTATGCTTTTCACAGACATCACAGGGACTCTCTCTAAAAATACTTTTCTTTGTATTCAGGGAACCCTAACATATGTATTTCCTGTGAAATATCGGTATCGAATTTTCGGATGGAATACAATAACTTCTCTAGCTGTAAGTACATTGTACATCCGCGCTAGAGAAAGTAAAAATAAACTCATTAACTTACTTTCCGACGGTCAAATAATGGTGGGTTGAATGGCGCGGAAACAGAAACCCATCTAGACGCCGCTTTGTTCAATACAAGATCCCACATGCGGCTCCCAGGGCTTGAACCTGGGCAGCTTTGATGAGAGGCGAGCTGCCTAACCCAGATATATCGAATTAGAGGCGCAGTAACTCATTCCACTCAGTGTGAAGCATTGGCGCATTCCGCTATGCGGCGTAACGAAATGCTTGTAAATACAAGGCTTTCCCAAAAAAAGGCAAGATATATATTCGGGGTCATTAATGTTTCCAGATCGAATGCATGTTTCGCCGTTAAATGTGTCTCTAATCCCGGGGTTCCCTGAATGGGAGCCTGTTCAGAGACCACCCAGAATTGGGTTCAATAAGCGCTAGGGTAAAACTTTCCCAAACGGTACCCTACTTTTTTCACCTAGTTTCTGTTATTCCTTTGTGGGACATAGAACATCAACAAAGGCGTTTCATGACTAGCTAGTCGCTTTGCCACTCTTCTTAATCTCCTCCTCTTTGGTTCTTCTCCATGTCGTACTGGGTTTACCTGTTTTCTTTGCTCTTTGAGGATGCCAGTCTATCACATCCCTTTCAATAGCACTTTCTGCTTTCCAGAGCCTATCCTTCCAGTATCTCTTTTTTATTTGCATCTTTATTTCAGCTTGATATTCGTGTATACAGTTCATTTGTTATACTATTCAACATATCCTTAGAATTTTCCTCAATCAATTACTTAAAAAAAGCCTATAATTTCTTGTTTATTTGTTTCATTACTTTCCATGTTCCAGAGCCATAAAGCACCACCACTGTCCAGCAAAAATATGCCAAATACGTCGTCTGGTCCTCAAGCCCTGAATCTGATGATGATGAAAGTAATGATGAATACGAAAGTCGTGGTAGAAGAGGAATAGGGTTTACTCACGGCTGGGAAGGACAACCAACACACGCAGGCCCTGGGGGCCCTTTGCGATTTACATATCCCTGAGAGGGAGAGATGAGGATACAGACCAGATCTGGATGACGAAGATCATAATGCTTCCAGATTGTAGGCCTTCGAGGCCCCGAGCCTTTGGGGTTTCCTTAAGGGGTCTAAGACCAAAAGTGTCCAAAAGCGAATCCTAATAGAATCGTCCTGCACCCACGCCAAGAAACCTTTACAGAACGAAAACCACCTTCTCAATTTACAGTCTCATCCACTCACATGACTTTCTCTAAATCTCTGCAAGAAATCATTTTAAAAAGGCGATGTCTATTTACTTCATTCTAATCGAGAAAAAATAGTAGGAATAGTCTTATTACTTGCTTCCTTGTAAGCAGAAGCAAAATAAGTGAGTACCATAGGTTAAAGTAATAGTCAAAAGCTGGTTGCTATGTGACTGAAGTTCCTCTGTATGTATGGACAAGAGTTGACAAATTCCTATATGAGAAAGGTATAAATTATTCAAAGCTGAAACCAATAACAAGGAATATCTGAAAAAAACGATCAATTCCACGAAAAAAGGTATATAACATAAATTGTGTGTTTTAACGTGTTCTACCTGTTTTGTGTGATAAGCCTTTGTCAATCTCTTACGGTTTAGCAGTTATGCAAAATTCATCCAGAATAGTCTACAGAGGCTATTCCCAGAAAATGCAAGACATACATTTTATTTGACAAGTAAATATCTTAAATATAAAAAAATTTTAATCAAAATCATTTGTAAGAAAATCAAAATTTTCGAAACTTTTCCCCCCCCCGATTTTCTTGAAAATCTTCGTGTCGCATTCTTGGAAGATACCAAACTTAAATACCAAGTTTGGCTTGTAACGGTCTTTTCATTTTTGAGATATGCTACCCACAGACTCACACACGCACCTTTTTTTTTTTTTTTTTGATTCAGGGGGACCCAAAATATGTACTTCCGGTTAAATCTCGGTATCGAATTTTTGGGTGCATTACTATACATAGTACGTATAGAGAAAGTAAAAAGCATACCTTTCCTTCTAATCATCAGCAGTATTCTATATTTCATGAATAAACACTAAAGACATTGCTAAATATACTTTGACAAATTTAGCTTATCTTAAATAGTTGCTGTGACAATGGGTGAAACTTTAACTTGGCGTGGTTTAGCTAAAGTTTTAGACACTTTAAATTGATATGTGTTTATATACATAATTTCAAAATGTAGGGGTGTCCAGCAAGGGGCTGGGTGCACCTCCTAATGAGGGCTCCATTTTAAGGAAGAAGAGGAAGCGGAAAGCAATTGGTAACCCTGCCTGCCGCCACTGTAGCGTATAAAATGGACGCTTCGCTGAGTCCATCCTTCCTCTGTGAACAAAATCCTGTCTGTCTCTCTGCGACAATTCGGTTTGCACGCTCCGATGTCCTCGCTACAGATATAAACACGCTACAGGATTAGCATCAATGCTCATTGTTTGTCTCCGCTGATATCGATACCACAAAACGCGTTGCCAAAATATTTAGAGGCTCTCTCCACACAAATACAAAACCTTCTTGTAACAAGGATCGCCTAAAACAAATTAGTCGAGTATTCGCCACAGAACCTCTGCATGTTACCTTATGCGTATTCAATAAGGCTAACTTCAACAGTAAAAATATGTACAGGGTGTTAATGAATTACACCGAAATAATTTGCGAGATTGTGCACGTGACTGATATAAGTAATTTGAGATTGGTGATGCAGGGTCCGCGGATAAACATAACGCAACTACATAGCGATAAATATGTGGGTATCAGGTGCTGATAAGTCGGTGTTAAAGTAAAGCAGGTTGAAAAAATGGCTTAGAATTTCTTTAAAACTGCTGCCCGAGTATAGAAATATCGATTTTTAGCAACTCAAGATTTAAAATCTGTAAACTCTCGAAATAATCAATTGACAGTGCGACACTGAGCATTCATTAACTACGTTCTTGAGTTATGTAACCTACTCTGGAGGCGTTTTTTCAACTTGGTGGCTTAATGCGTAAAGCGGGAAGCTGCTGTTCAAAGGTCATGAGTTCGATTCCTGTCATAAATTAAATGCTTTTTATTATTAATATTAATATTATTATTATTATCATCATTTTCATTCTAGACTAAGTACCCCGATACGTAGCGTACTGGCACTTCAGAAACTTAAAACAATTACTTCGAAATTTCAATAAACACGCCATAAATCTCCTATCTCAAATTACTTATTTAAGTAATCGACATATTCTGTGAAAATATTTAGGTATATTCACTAACATCCTGTATATACTAGGGTCGACTGATAAGTCCCGGGCCTCTCAATTAAAATAACATTTAATTTTGTTTTGCTTTATTTCTCATACAATCTCCAGAAAGACTAATACATTTGCCACATCGGTGTTCTAATTTAATCAAATCATCTCTGTAGCGCGATTTATCAAGGTGCTCAATTTAGCTGTTTACTGCATCAACGACCTCCTCGTGGGTGTGAAATCTTCGTCCTCCAAGAACGTTTTTGAGGTTAGGGTGGACGTTCAAGCAATTCCAACTTTAATTCGCATTGAAATGACTGAGTGATGGGCCGGAGCATTGTCGCGATGAAACAAGATTTTTTTTTTTTTTGCCAAAATATGTATTTTTATTTTCATCTCATCACTCAAACGTTGCTTGTGTAGTAGTCACCAGTGATACTTTTACTCTTTTCCAAGTAAACAAAAACTCCCTGTGCATCCCAGAAAACACTCACCATAGGTGACAAAATTGACTTTGCCTTTTTGGAGTTGGTTCATCTGGCGCAATTCTTCAAAATTCACCGAGATTGTTACAGTTTTTCTTTGAAACTCTTGATAAGGTGACAACAAAGTGACATGTATACATATATATAAACTATGGGAGGTAAATAAGTGCAAATATTTATAGAAAGATTGGAGAAAGATGTGATGATCATGTATTTGCAGTTTTTCATTATTTTCTAAAGTTATGTTTCTGAGGAAAATTTCGCATAGTTTTTATGATGGCTGTTATTCCCTATCTCACAAGTTCAGTTTTTTACCTGACAGGTCACACGGTTGATTTTACCCTGCCGTCTGCCCTCTCCAACTATGGGTGGAGTGTTGTATGTAAACACAGCAAAACACAGCGCAGTGCCACTCAAAACCCCTTAGACCACGAGGTTTGTGCTTAATTTATGACAATGCACAGTAAGCGGTCAAAATAAGATACACTTATGTGTTGTATTACTTCCTGCACTTAATCACCTCCCACCTTATATATACAGCTGTCCAGGATTTAACCGCACAATTGAGAGAATTGTAGAGGGATCTCAGATAAGCACTGTGAGATAGGGAGCCTGCTGTTCCTATTGTAAATATCAAAGTTAAAGCATGTTTCCTGGATTGCACATCCATGGCCCTAAATCAAACGAACGTGGATGTGTGTGTCTATTTTTACTTTTTCTATACGTACTATGTACATAGTGTATAGAGAAGGTATTGTATTGCAACCAAAAATTCGATACCGAGATTTCACCGGAAATACATTTTGGGACCCCTGAATATAAAAAAAAAAAATATTTTTAGAAACATTTTCGTGTGTGTGTGTGTGTGTGTGTGTGTGTGTCTGTCTGTCTCTCTGTGGGCAGCTTCGCTCAAAAACGAAAAATCCGTTAAATACCAAACATGGTATTTAAGTTCAATATCTTTCAAGGATACGATAGGAAGATTTTTAAGAAAATTTCCCCAGTCTCAACTCTCCTTTACTTGAAAACATTTTCGAATGTTTGATTTTTTCAAAAATGGTCCTAACGATTTTGATATAAGTATCCTATATTAAAGATATTTACATGACAAAGAAACTATATATCCTGAGTTTTCTGTGAATTGCCTCTAAAGACCTCTTTTTTCTAGAGATATTTTTCTGAATGTTGTGTAAGTAGTAAAATGTAAGAGTTAGACAAAAACTAAAACTCACTAAAATACATACTGTAAGTCATACACTTTTTTTTCGTTGAGTTGATCATTTCTGAGATATTCCTTGTTATTTGTTTTATATTCAAAATACTTAAACTTTTCTCACCCGGAAATTTATAAATTCTGATCAGAAATAGATTTCAACCACATGGCAAGCAGTTTTTAAAAGATTTGACTAGCCTAGTGTATTCCGTTATTTTTCTTCTACTTACAAGGAAACAAGTAATTAAGGAAATTTTAGTAATGTTAATCTCGATCATCATAATTGAGATAGAAGAATAGGAGTTTAACAATAATTTGTTGCAACAATGTAGAGAAAGTCATGTCATGGCACACGTCACATTTTTTTAAGATTATGTTCATGAGGAAAATTTCACGATGTTTTTATGACGACTAATATTCCCCATATCAGATGTTCAGTTGTTTACGTAACAGATCACGTGGTTGACTTTCCTCTGCTCAGTCCAGCTATAGCTGGAGTGATGTATGTAAACAGAAAGGCATAGCACAAATCGCCTTAGACCCTGAAAACAGTGCTTCATTTATGACAATGCTTACTAAGTGGACCAAATGACACACACTTATGAGTTTTACGTTTTGTTTTCTATTAAATAGCAAACTATTTGCACTTATTCACCTCTCATATAAATGAAAGTATATTTTCAGACATTAACAGGATGAGTTGAATGGGGAGAAAGAAAAAGATGTGAGAAAGAAAGAAGAGAGAGGGCACTAGCAGCAGTATAGGAGAATGAGGACAGGATGCAGAAGAAGAAAGGGCAGAAGCTTCTACTCCTTCCGATGGCGGCATCTTCTGGCTGCCAGAATTCCGGAGCGAAAAGATATCTGAGTTAGTGCTATGAAAAATAATCTCATGGGTTACACTCACACAACTGATACACAAGCAAACTTCTTACAAAAGATTATTCTTCTACACAATGCTAATCGAGATAAGCATTAGTAGAATTTTCTTATTATTTAGTTTCTTATAAGTTGAAGGGAAATAAGGGAATACACTACACTAAAGTGTTCGTTATGCGATTGTTATTTCAAATCGCTTCTTTGCTTGGCCAGGAGTAGAACAAAAGAAAAGCGGACACTTCCTGTCTGAGAAAAGTATAAGTACTTTACAATTGAAAACTATAACAATATCTCGGAAACAGTTATCTCCACAACAAAAACGATAAGGACACAAATCGTATATTTTAAAGGGATATACATTTTTTGTACAGTAAGTTTTTGTCTATCTCTTACGGTTTAGCAGTTAAGCAAAGTTTGGCAAAATTCACCTAGAATAAAGAGGTATTCAGAGACTATTGCCAAAAAATCCAAGATATACAGTTTATTTTGGATTTAAATATCTTTAGTATACGAGATTTTAATTAAAGTCGTAAAGAGCCATTTTTGAGAAAATCATAAAAAATGTTTCCATGTAAAGGGTAGTTTGTGATTTTTTTTCCTTGAAAATCTTTTGTGTCGCTTCCTTGGAAGACACTAAACCTAAATACTAAGTTTGTTATTTAACGGTCTTTTCGTTTTGAGCGCACACACAGACACAGACTAATAGATACACACGGACCTTTCTATAAAAATTCTTTTTTCGGACTCAGGGGACCCCAAAACGTATACTTCCGGTGAAATCTCGACATAAAATTCTAGGTGGAATACAATACTTTCTCTATCCACTGTACATGCCGGCTAGAAAGAATAATAATCGTGTTCACAGACACTCGAACACACACACATCCGCGGACCTTTTTCTGAAAGTGCTTTTTTTGGTTCCAGGGGCCCCTAAAACATATATTTCGATGAAATCTCGGCATTCAATTTTTGGGTGGAGTGGAATACCTTCTCTATACACTATGGACATAGTACGTAGAGAAAGTAAAAACAATTAAAAGAATTATTTATTTTTGTTACCAAAGCGAGAGAAGGGCTTATGGAAAATGAAAGTGAAGTCGGAAGGAGCTGTGTGGGGATGAATTGAGTAAAAATAAGGCAAAGACTTTAACAGGCCAGTCAGGCGTCTTCTGCGAAGTGACAACTTGAAGGCGAAGTGGGTAACGACTCCCAGATCTGATGCTGACCACAGAAAAAGGGTTCCAAGCTTGTCGGACTTGTAATAGGCCTCCATCCCTCAGCGCGTCTAGCCCTTTCATCTGTCCTTTTCTCTTTTTTCTCTGGTGTGGCGTTCGATTCGGCGTTATAGGAAGCGAGAGTTGATTTATGCAAGTACCAGAAAATCATTTAATTGGGCTCAAGACAGGTTTTAAGGGACTTCTAAATGCACATTATAAGGGCGCTAAGTACTTTCGGAGTCAGCGAACGCGGTAATGTGTGCGACACGTATTCTGGAGGCTCTGGGTTCTATCCTTAGCAACAGCCCACTCCAAACCCATGATGGTTTCTCCGGAATCGCAACGCGAATAATTTTACTTTTGGATAGGTCGACTCAGACTGAAAAAGCTGATGTGTTACATTCACAAGACTTTCTCTAGCTGTTCTATAAACTTCATACATAGGATTCTTCTTCTTTCTTCACCTTGCTAATCGTGGTACTCATTAGCACAATGTTCTTATTATTTCGTTCCGTATAAGTAGGAAGAAAATAAGGGAATACACTAGGCTAAACCAATAGTCAAATATTTAAAAATTTGTCGATATGCGATTGTCATTACAAATCGCTTCTTTTCTTGGCCAGGAGTAGAACAAAAGAAAAACGGACACTCCCGTCTGAGAAAAGTATAAGTACTACACAACTGAAACTAATAACAATGAATACCTCGAAAACGGTAAGCTCCACGAGAAAAATGTATATGACGTAAATTGTGTATTTTAACAGGACCTAAATTTTTTGTGTTGTAAGTTTTTGTCTATCTCTTACGGTTTACTAGTTATGACAAACTAAGCAAAATTCATCCAAAATAAACAGGTCTTCAGAAGCTATTCCCAGAAAATTCAAGATATACATTTTATTTGTTAGGTAAATATCTTTAATATATGACATTTTAATTAAAATCGTTAGCCATTTTTAAGAAAATCAACATTTTCGAAAAAAGTTCCATGTAAAGGGTAGTTTGTGGTGGGGGGATTTTTCTCAAAATCTTCGTGTCGCATCCCTCAAAGATGTTAAAATTAAATACCAAGTTTAGTATTTTAGCTATTTTTCGTTTTGAGTTATCGTGATCACAGACACACGGACACACGGACACACACACACACACATGGTCCTTTTTTTTTGAAAATGCTCTTTTTTTTATACAGGGGGTCCTAAAACATGTATTTCCGGTGAAATCTCGGTATCGAAGTTTTGGGTGGAATACAATACTTCACTATCCCTATATACATTGTACATATGGGGCTAGAGAAAGTAAAAATTGAATGCTATAGCTGGGATTGGAACCACGGTTCTCCCGGTCTCTAGACGGTTGCTCTGCCACTGAGCTACCATGGCAACAGGATTCATAGTATAGCCAACTGTGATAATTTTAATTGTTTTCTCTCAGAAACCCTCTGTAGGACAGGAGTTGGATAGGTACTTTAGGACTTAAAGTACTTACAACATTGTAAGTCGCCATTGGGGTCGTCATCTCAAAATAACTTGATATCACCTTGTGGTTTACCGGGAAACATGCGAGAAATTCAATGCTATGCCGGTATGTTGCCATGGTAGCTCAGTGGTAAAGAAAGCGGGTGCAGACCGGGATATCCTTGGTTCCAAACCTCGCTATGGCATTGGATTTTTCAGTCTGACTCTACCTATTCAACTCCTGTCCTTACACGCGGTTTCTGAGAAAAAATAAAATAATCACAAGTTAACTTTTGTTTTCTTTTTTAAATTAATTACTTTCTCTACACGTAGAGGACGAATTGCGTTGCACCCAAAAACTAGATACCGAGTTTCCATCGGAAATATATGTTTTGAGATCCACAGAGTCCTAAAAAAGCAATTAAAATAAGGTCCGTGTGTGTGTGTGAACTCGAAACCGAAGAATCGGTTAAATACCAAAAGTGATATGTAAGCTCAGCATCTACTAAAGACGTGAGAAGAAAATTTCGAAGAAAATCCTCTTGCCCAACACTCCCTTAAAATGAACATTTTCTAAAATTTCGATTTTCTCAAAAATGGCTCTGATAATTTTGAATAAAATACCATATATTAGAGACCTTTAAACGGCAAAAAGAAAATGAATATCTTGGATGCTCTGATACTAGCTTCTGCAGTACTCTAAAATCTGAATGACTTCTGTATAAAAGATAAACTGTAAAAAGTTAAAACACAAAAATGTACAGCTCCATAAAGCATATAATTAAGTGATAGACGCTTTTTGTAGATTTGGTTTCCGAGATATTCCCTGTTATTGGTTTCAATTTTAAAATTATTACAATTTATACTTTCTCTAGCTAGAGAAGGTATTGTATTCCACATATAAATTTGATCTGAAGATTCCACTGGAAATATATGTTTTAGGTCTCTTAGTACGAAAAAAGCATTTTTAGAAAAAGTTCGGTTAGTGTGATTTTGTGTGTGTTTGTGTGTGTGTGTGTGTGTGTGTGTGTGTGTGTGTGTGTGTGTGTGTGGCCAGCTTAGCTCAGAAACCAAAACATCAAACATCAAACCTGGTATTTATATTTTAATGTATTCCAACGATGCGACAAGAACATTTTCAAGAAAATCCCCCACCCGCAGCTACATTTTACATGGAAACATTTTTAAAGTTTTTGTCAAAATAACTCTATATATTTTGATTAAAATACCGTATATTAAATATAATTATATTACAAATAAAATACATTTTGAATTTTCTGGTAATAGCCTCAGAAAAGCTCTTTATTATGGAAGAGTTTTGTAGGATTTTGCATAAACAACTTTTACAACTTACCGTAAGGGAGACAAAAACTTACAAAAAATGTATATCTCGTTACAACATATCTTTTGTATCTTATACACTTTTACTTTCTGTATACGTACTATATGAATATAGTATAGAGAAGGTATTGTATTGCACCCAAAAATTCAATACCGAGATTTCACCAGAAATATATGTTTCGAGACCCCTGAATCCAAAAAAAGCATGTTTAGAAAAATATCCGTGTGTGTGTCTATCTATCAATCTGTGTGTTTGAGTGTGTGTGTCTGTTGGCAGCATAGCTCAAAAACGAAAAGACCATTAAAGCCCAAACTTGTTATTTAAGTTTGGTATCTTCCAAGGATGCGACACGAAGATTTTCAAGAAAATCCCCCCATCCCAAACTACCGTTTACATGGAGTTGTCTCGAAAAGTTTGATTTTCTAAAAAATGATTCTAACGATATTGATTAAAATCCTGTATATTACAGATATTTACATTCCAAATAAAATGTATATCTTGAATTTTCTGGTAATAGCCTCTGAAGACCTCTTTATTCTGGATGAATTTTACGGAGTTTTTCATAACTGCTAAACCGTAAAAAATGGACCAGGCCTTACTACAAAAAGATGTAGAGCACGTTAAAACACACAATTTATGTTATATACACTTTTTTCGTGGAATTGATCTGTTTTTAGATATTATTTGTTTATATTTCACCTTTGAAAAACTTATACTTGCCTCATATAGGAATTTGTCAACTCGTGTCCATACAAACAAAGGAACTTCAGTCACATAGCAACCAGCTATCACTATTACTTTAACCTATGGCACTTCCTTATTTCGCTTCTACTTACAAGGAAGTAGGTAATAAAACTATTTCTGCTAAGCTGTTCTCGATTAGAATGAAATGAATAGAAGCACAAGTTTTTAACAAAAATTTGTTTCAGAGATGTAAAGAAAGTCATGTGAATAGAACACATCAGATTTTTGTATAATGAATCCAGTTTGGACACAATGCTCAATGCTCTTTCATTGTACATGTTCCCAACACTTAGTGTATTTAACCATTATGCATCCTTTCACGATTGAGTTATTCAATGCTAAAGCTATTATGTTCAGAGCTTTGTGACCTTAGATCAAAGTTAACGCATTATCTTTTGAACCATAATGCCGCACGGTATATAATCAAAGTCGAAGTGGTCTTATACCTTCTATGGGCTTAAAAATCTGATGTCTTCCATTCACATGACCTCTACTTCACGCCCTCGGGTGTCGTTATGGGATTATCTTTTCATGACCAGGAGTAAAACAAAAGATATACGAAACAGATAAGGACTTCCCGTTTGAGAAAAATTTAAATTGTTAAAAGTTAAAACCAATAAAATGGAGTATCTCTGAAATGGTTTTCTATACAAAAGCCATTTGTGACATGAATGAAGTGCTTTAAAGAGATCTATATTTATGTGTCTCTTAAGGTTTACCAGTTTTACAACACTGATCTGCACTCAAGAGCTCTTCAGAGGCTATTCTCAGAAAATTCCAGATAAATAGTTGATTTGTTAATAAGGGGACCCAGTAAGGAAAATATGAGGAAAAATACATTTTGTTTTTTTGTATGTAAACATACTACACATCTTTCCGAATAAAATTTTTAAATTTTTATCTTGATATCATTATTCTAAGCATTTTTATAGAGTATTTACCAAGAGACTGCATTTAGTGGGCGTGGTCAGTCACTTTATTGACTTTTGTTTTTGCTGTGAACGGAATTATTATGTTTCAAGTTCCCGCATTTTATATTTTTTCTATACATACTATGTCCATAGTGTATACACTATTGTAATACACCCAAAAATTCGATACCGAGATTTCACCCTTTGAATCCAAAAAGAGCATTTTTAGAAAAATATCCGTGTCTGTGTGTCTGTGTGTATGCGTGTGTGTATGTCTTTGGGCAGCAGAGCTCAAAAACGAAAAGACCGTTGAATACCATCCTTGGTATTTAAGTGTTGTATCGTCGAAGGATGTGACACTAAGATATTATAAAAAAATCCCCCCCCATACCAAACTACCCTTTAAATGGAACTTTTTCGAAAATTTTGATTTTCTTAAAAATGGCCCTAACGATTTTGATTAAAATACCGTATATTAAAGATATTTACCTGACAAATAAAATGTATAACTTGAATTTTCTGGGAATAGTGAAGACTACTTTATTCTGGATGCATTTTACGGAATTTTGCTTTACTGCTAAACCGTAAGAGATGGAAAAACTTACCACACAAAACATGTAGAGCATTTTAAACACACACAGTTTATGTTATATATTTCTTTCCTGGAGTTGATATTCCTGGCTTTTGGTTTCAGCTTTAAGATCTTCAAAACAACGTCAATGCTCATTGGCAGCAACATTTTTTGAAGCGGGTATTGCAAAGCTTGTGTACAGTTACGATAAATATCTCAATCTTTTTGGTGATTATGTTGAAAAGTAACTAAAATGTACAAAACTTTTAGAAATAAAATAATTGTTTTCGATGAACTTATCTTTTATTTATATCCTGTCGGAAGTTGAAAAAAACGGCTCTCGTGATAGAAAGTACAATTCATTTTTAGAAAAAGGTTCATGTATGTCTGTGAACAATATAACTCAAGATAAAAACTTCCATTAAATACCAAGCTTCGTATTGAAGTTCAGTATGCGACACGACGATTTTAAAAAAAATCCTCCTTCAAACTATCGTTTACATGGAACGCTTTTCGAAAATGTTGATTTTCTCAAAAATGGGTGTAACAATTTTGATTAAGACAGCACATGTTTAATATATATTTTTTTTTAAAAATGAAAGATATATCATGAGTTTTCTGGGAGGAGCCTCTGAAGCCCTCATCATTTTGGAGGACCTTTAGATAACTGGCAGGTAAACCGCAAAAGATAGGGACTACACAGACAAAGATCTCATTAAAACACACAGTTTATATCATACACATGTTTTGTAGAGTTAACCATTTCCGATGTTACGGCGTTATTGATATCAATTTTAAGCTTCTTAAACTTTTCTCTAACGGTAGATCATCTTTACTCTTCTTCTCTCTTTTTCTTGTCTAGCAAAGAGAACGGAATTTCAATTGTTTTACCCAGCGATCGGCTTTTAAAGGATCTGACTCTCGCTTTAGCC
This sequence comes from Hymenopus coronatus, assembly GCA_030762935.1. Lineage (NCBI taxonomy): Eukaryota > Metazoa > Arthropoda > Insecta > Mantodea > Hymenopodidae > Hymenopus > Hymenopus coronatus. Next base: position 26,983,204 of record CM060899.1, on the reverse strand, counting down.
TAGTGCATTCCTTTATTTTCCTTCTACTTACACGGAAGCAAGTAATTAAGACAATTTTATATATGTTTATCTCAATTTGATTTTGTTTGCGTAACCGCTAGAAAAAAACCATGTGAAGGGAACACATCAGATTTTTAGAATACCAAACATTTCGAAACGTGTTAGTACTATATACATTTACGATGGTTAGTTCAGATGGAGAGATTTTCCTGAAAATCGATATATCGCACTTTCGGTAGGTACTGATATTCATTATCGAGTTTTGTTATTTGTCTGTTTTTTTTTTTATAGGTTATGAGATTCACACTCACACACCCATATGCATATGCACATATGTATGTACATACACGCATACAGAAATAAGCACATACATATACCTACACACAGACACACTCGCCTCTCACCTCCGCAGTGAGATTTGTGGTGGACAAAGCGGCGTAGGGGCGGATTCTCCGTTTTCCCCCGTCATCGCATGCCACCGGTGCTCCATCTTCGTTACATGTATCAGCAGTGTCATCACCTGTGGTGCCACAAGTAGTAAAGCGGGCGTTAAACACAATTACAAAAATCTGGTGTACTACTTTCACATAACTGCAACAAATTATTGTTAAAAAGGCTTATGCTTCTGTTTACTTCATTCTAATGGAGCAAAAATTAGCAGAAATGGTTTTACTACTTGCTTCCTTCTTGTTTTTTTTTTTTTTTGCTTTTGTTTCGGCAGTGGAAAAAAATCTTCTTAAGACGCCCTCCTGGCGAGTTGGATTTTTACCAACTAAAAAAAAAAACACTGTCTAACCGTTTACCATTTCGGAACTGCTTCTCGCATTTCATCAAAATGGCAGCTGTCTATGTGTATTGTCAGTTACTGTCTTTCCTCTTTTTCCTTTGTCTCCACAATTTCTTTACATAGTTCTTTTACTATATTCCATGCTTTTGTACTCCCAGTTGTGGTCTGCTCTAAATTATCTACTGTTATAATTTTACCCAGTTTTGTGTGAGCTATATTCCTATAGGTCTCCCATCTTGGGCAGTGGAGTAGCGTGTGCTCCGCGGTATCAGTTTCTGGGCAGTAGTTGCATTTCTCGCTATTCGTTTTCCCCATTTTTTGTTTGCGTAGTACCTAAATCTTCCATGACCAGATAGTACCTGCGTCATGAAATAATCTAAAGATCTGTGCTTGCATAATAGCCACATATTAATATCTGGGATAATTTTCTTCGTCCATTGTGTCACTTCCATGGTCTCATGCCACCGCTCTTGCCACTCTTCTATGATTTGTTGTCTTATATTTCTTTTGTCTGCATTAGTGGAACCAATGTTTTCTTCTAAGATATTTCTCTCTTTTACTAACAGATCTATGGGTACTGCTCCTGAGATGACCTGTAGGGCTGTGTACCACCCTTAATAATAATTTCCGCTGTACTCTGGCCAGGTGGTTTCGGTACTTTTACTCTGGCCCTTTTAGGATCACAGCTTCCGTTTTCTGTGGCGCAAGAATTAATTTGTTGGCTTTCATCCACCTGTCTATGCGTATGAGGGATTCATCTGCCTTAAACATTAATTCTTCTGCGTCGGCAGCTGTAGTGCCTAACACTAAATCATCTGTAATTCATGATTTAAAATTTAAATCATCTAAATTGCTTGCTTGTAAGTAGAAGCGAAATAAGGGAGTACTATAGGTTAAAGTGATAGGCAAAAGCTGGTTGCTATGTCACTGAAGTTCTTTTGTTTGTATGAACAGGAATTGACAAATTCCTGTATAAGAAAAGTATACGTTTTTCAAAGCTGAAACCAAAAACAAGGAATATCTCAAAAACGATCAGCTCCATAAAAAAGTGCATGTAATATAAATTATGTGTTTTAAGGTGCTCTACATTTTTGTGTGGTAAGTTTTTATCCATCTCTTACGGTTTAGCAGTTATGCAAAATTCCGTAAAATTCATCAAAATAAAGTAGTCCAGAGGCTGTTTCCAGAAAATTCAAGATAAACATTTTATTTGTCAGGTAAATATCTGTAATATACGATGTTTAATCATATGTTAGAGCCATTTTGGGGGGTGGGGGAATTTTCTTGAAAATCTTCGTGTTGCATCCTTGGAAAATACCAAACTTAAATACCAAGTTTGGTATTTAACGGTCTTTCTGTTTTTGAGCAATGCTGTCCACAGGCACACATACATACACAGACACACACGCACACACAGGAACCTTTTTTAAAAAAATGTATTTTTTGGATTCAGGAGAATCCAACACGTGTATTTCCGGTGAAATCTGGGTATCGAATTTTTGGGTGCATTACAATACCTTCTCTACACACTATGTACATAGTATGTGTGGAGAAAATAAAAAACAAAAACCACAGACAGACTGCCTCCGTGGTCAAGTGGTCAGCGAACTGCCTTCTCACTCGGAGGTTCCGGGCTCAATTCCCGGCTGGGGCGGGGAATTTTTCTTTAACTAGAATTGTTTTCTATCCCCCACAGAGTCTGGAAGTGTGGATGTGTGCTAGTTTGAGTGAAATAAAATTATTTAAACTCAACGTAAACAACCTACAAATGAGTTGTTTCTTATGCAAAGCCTCCAATATGACCTTAGATGTTAAAGGGAGCTATATAAATGAAAAAACAAAAAACAAAAACACTTTCAGAGAAACCAGAAAGTTTTCTAAAATACTTTCTTCATTTAAGGGGTCTCAAAACGTGTATTTACGGTAAAATCTGGAATAAAATGTTGGGTGAAATGTCTTTAACTTCTGTTTTACTATATACGTGATAGACAGCAAGGAAAAATCTCTTTGGGCAAATACATAGGTACGGTTTTTACGGGGTACACTACAAAGAAGCAGGCTGTACCGTATAATTGTTCTTCTGTGACTAGCACCAATTACAGCCCCGGGTATTACTCTAATTATGTAATTACCTCTGTTGGTTTAAACCCCTCCCACAGCTATTAGCCTACATGCTGAAGTTAGAAAACCCGGAAGTTCCCTAAGTACGCCGCACCTTCTGACCCAATTTTCTGCTCTTCTTGCGTCCAAGAGGCTTACTTATACTCTCCTACCTGACAAACTGGAAGCTTAGTGTTTTATGTTTGCTGATAAAAATGTGATGTGTTCCATTCTAAAGACCTTCTCTAGCTATTCTGCAGCAGGCTTTTGTTACAAAGGGTGATTCTTCTCTCTACTTCGTACAAATCAAGATAAACCAAAAGATTTCAGAAATGGCGTATATACTTCCTTACACATAGAAAGGAAATAAGAAGTTACACTAAATTAAAGCGATAGTAAAATGTTTTAAAAGCTGGTTACCTTGTGATTCAAAGTCCTTTCCTTATACGGCCAGGAGTTTACTAATTCGCATATGACAAAAGTTTAAATATTTTAAGCCTGAAGCCAATAACAAAGAATAACTTGGAAATGTTCAACCCGACGAAAAAATGTGTGTTAAATTGTGTGTTTTAACTTTAACCACACCTTAATTTTTTACTAAATTTTTGATGTTTCCTACGGTTTAAGAATTATACAAAAGTCATCAGATTAGAAGCTATTCCCAGAAAATTCAATTCTTATTTTCCAAGTTAGTCTCTTTGAATAAAAATCGTTAGTCATTTTTGAGAAAATCAAAATTTTCGAAAATTCTTCCATGAAAAGGGTAACTTGCTTTGGGGCGGATATTCCTCAAAATCTTCATGCCACACTTTTGGAAGATACTTAACTTAAATAAAAAAAAATTGGTATTCACTGGCGCAGGGATCTTCTCTTCTAAAAAAAGACTTCTTTTGGATATAGGGAACCCTAAAACGTGAATTTTCAACGAAATCAATGGATCGAATTTTTGGGTGAAATACAGCACCTTCCCAACCTTCTATGAACATAGTACACACCTGCTAGAGAAATTAAAAATTGTGTGCCATAATTTAAGACAGTTCCAAAACTAGGATAGAGAAGACAAATATTCTCAGCTTGAGAGACGCTGTGTAATGAAGGTATAGTTCAGTTTCTGTTTACTTTCTTAATACGTACTATATACATAGTGTATAGAGAGGGTATTGCATTCCATCCAAAATTCAATATCGAGATGTCACCGAAAATACATGTTTTGGGTCCCCCTGAATAAAAAAAAGCATTTTTGGAAAAAGGTACGTGTGTGTGCGTATGTGTGTATGTGTTTGTGGACAGTATAGCTCAAAAACGAAAAGATCGTTAAATACCAAACTTGGTATTTAAGTTTGCTATCTTCCAAGGATGCAGCACGAAGATTTACAAGAACATCCCTCCACCCCAACTACCTTTTACGTGGAAAAAATTCGAAATTTTTTATTTTCTCAAAAATGGCTGTAACGATTTTGATTAAAGTCTTATATATTTAAGATATTTACAGCCAAATGAAATGTACATCTTGAATTTTCTGGGAATATTCCCTAAATACCTGGTTATTCTGGATGATTTGTATTGAATTTTGCATAATTGGTAAACCGTAAGAAATAGACTAAAACTTAACACACAAAAAATTTAGAACACGATAAAACACACAATTTATGTTATATACATTTTTTCGTGGAGTTGGTTGTTTCCGAGATATTGTCTTTGGTTTCAGCTTAAAAAACGTATACTTTTCTCATTCAGAAATAGGTCAACTCCTGTCCAGGAACTTGAGTAACATCAACTTTTGACTATCACCTTAACCTATGGTACTCCCTTATTTCGCTTCTACTTAGAAGGAAGCAAGTAATAAGACTGTTTCTGATCGTTTTTTCTTGAATACCATGAAGTAAATAGAAGCATAAGCTTTTTAACAATAACTTGTTGCAGAGATGTAGAGAAAGTCGTGTGAATGGAACACATCAGGTTTTTTGGATAGTGTTTAACCGTTGTTACTACTTGTGGCACCGCAAGTGATGACATGGAATGAAGATGGCGGTGGAAACCGGAGAAATCCCGGCTCTGCGCTGATTTGTCCACCACAAATCTCACATGCGGTCACTTGTGATCGAACCCGGACCGTCTAGGTGAGAAGCGAGTGGTCTAAGCACTCGGTGGCCGGGTATAACTCAGACGTCACCATCCAGCATGCATGTACAATGTACTTAGTAGACTGAGAAGGTATTGTATTCCATACCGAGATTTCACCTCTGAAACATTTTTAGAAAATGCTTCGTGTCTGTGTTTGCCTGTAGACGGTAAGGCTCAAAAATGAAAAGTTGATTAAATATCAACTTGGTATTTCACTTCAATAACTTCTACAGATGCGACAGGAAGATTCTCAGGGAAATCCTCCCACTCCCAACTACCCATTACATGGAATATTTTTCGAAAATTTTGATTTCCTCAAACACGGCTCTAACGACTTTGATTAAAACTAAATGTTCAAGACATTTTTACATAAACGAAATGTATATCCTGTATTGTCTGGTAATAGAATCTTTAGACCTCTTCATTCTGCATGACCTTAATACAACTCACAAACCGGAGAGATACACACGTTTGCGGAGAGCCATTCAAAACAAACGAAGAGGAATATTGACTTCAGGAATTGTGTTGATCTATGACAACGCTCGTCCACACACTGCTGGCACAACCCATCGGCTCCTTGAACAATTTCAATGGGACACTTTCGATCATTCGCCATACAGTCCTGACCTGGCACCCAAAGACTTTCACCTTTTCCTGAACTGAAGACGTGGCTAGGAGGGCAGCACTTTCAAACTAACAAGATCTTCAAAGCAACGTCAATGCTCATTTGAAATCATTGGCGGCAACATTTTTGAAGCGGGTATTGCAAAGCTTGTGCACAGGTACGATAAATGTCTCAATCTTTTTGGTGATTATCTTGAAATGTAACCATAAGGTACAAACATTTTAGTAATAAAATAATTGTTTTCTATGAACTTATCTTTTATTTATAGCCTGTCGGAAGTTGAAAAAAAAAACAGGGGTCTCGTACATCGGAATAGGATTTATTTTGTGTTGTAGACTTAAGTTACTGTATCTTTTACTTTCGTTTCAGTCTTTTTATTTTTTGTTTTAATAAGCTTACTATTTTGCGTATTGCGAAAGCAGGTCCGAACGATAGATGAAGATCAAAGAATGTATAGTGTTATTTCAATAAATACACTTATTCATCCATTCATCACGGTAATGCAATTTTTGGAGAGGAACATAAACGTCATTTTTTTACTTGCTCTACAGGAATATGTCCATAGTGTATAGAGAAGATATTGTAATGCATCTAAAAATTCGATACTGAGATTTCACGGGAAATACCTATGTGTTTTGGGACTACCTGAATCCAAAACAAGTAATTTTAGAAATATGTCCCTCTGTGTCTGTGAGCAGAATAACTCAAAAACGAGAAGTCCGTAAACACCAAACTTAATATTTAAGTTCAGTATCTTCCAAATATGCGACACGAAGACTCTCAAAAACATCTCCCACCCTTAACTACCATTTACATGGAAAAAATTCTAAACATTTTATTTTCTAAAAATGGCTTTAACCATTTTTAAATATATACAATATTTACAAGACAAATAAAATATACTTTTGAACTTTCTTGGAATAGCCTCTGAAGGTCTCTTTAATCTGGGTGGATTTTTCCGAATTTTTCATAGCTGGTAAAACGTAAGAGATAAACAAAAGTGTAGATCTGAATCAAACATACAATTTGTCATATACTTTTTTTCGTGGAGTTGACCGTTTTCGAAATATGCTTTGTTATTTGTTTCACTTTTAAAATAAACGTTTCTCATAAGGGAACTTGTCAACTTCTGGCCACGCAAACAAACGGATTTCAATCCCATAGCAACCACATTTTTAAGCATTTGACTGTGTGTTTAGTCTAGTGTGTTTATTTATTTCTCTTCTACTTATAAGGAACTAATGTTTATGTATTAAGAAGATAGAAGAATAAGATTTTAACAATACGTTGTTACAAAGATGAAAAGAAAGCATGTTCATTGGACATATCAAACTTTTTTTAATTAACAAAACATAGTCGCAACATATTTGCTAACACAGACGCCATCTTCTTATGTACAACATTTTCCATCAATCTCTTTGACGTTCACACAACAAAGCACCGTGTCACAATGGAAACTTAAACTAACGTTTACCGCAGATTTTAATTTACACACATTGTGCTTTGATATGGCGGCTTTGATAAGACGCTGTTTTCTGTACCCTACCTCTGAAGGGAAACCACAAGCGACGGGGTTCCGTAAGTTACGAAGTCCTGTTTCAGATGTTGTACGTTGCCAAGGATTCAGAACTTTCCTGAGCGTGTGAATACAGGACACTCGTGGTAACCGTTAGTAGGGGAATATGTGTTTATTACTCTCTCTAGCAAGTATGTGCAAGTACCATCCAGAAAGTGACAGACAATTTGGCATAACTAAATAATAATAAATTATGATAACAAAATTACAGTACCTGACTCCAATTCTCAAGGTAATCGTCATTGCTAACAAGGCATTTATTGTCACGTGGTACCAGTTTTTCAAGGCTCATCAAACTTTATCCATTAATTAATAAACGCTCCAAATTGGCCTGGACTGCTCCATTCTTCTTTACAAAACCTTAATTCAAACTCTTCTCATTTATGCAGCTCCTATATGGACAAATAAAACTAATATTCATAAACTGCAAGTTTCTCAGCAGAGCTACAAATTCACCATGGTTTGTAAGACGAACTTAAAATCCTTCCAATAGAACAGTATATAAAACAAGTCTCAAAGACGTTCTTCAGATGCCATACAATATTACTGGTGCTCAAGCACTTAACCTGTATATCAAAACTACACTTAAAAAGATGAAAAGAAAATTATCCACAAATTTCTTAACGTGACACAGATGGCTCCTGTTAATAATTATTCATAAATTTCATAATCAATTACTTTCATATTTTTGAACTTATTATTGTTATTTCTTTATATTTTCATTCAATTGTAACATTTATTTGTAGTTATTCTCTCATTTATGAATTAAGAACTTTTCTGTTTATGTTGGAGGAGCCAACACGATCAACCTCAAATGTTAATTATTTAATGTTTTGAAATCTATGGCCTGTAAATGCTGATCTGCCAATAGAATTGTATATGCAAATAAAGCAAGTGTATAGTGATAATGCAGTGATCGTATCTTTAGTAGTGAAATGGGGCACAATTTACGAGTAATCAAGGATGAACCAGTGTGTACGTTAAAGAACGGATTGGAAGTTCATCAATCGTTACGGAGGAGTTGAAAGCAAATGTTGATAAAAGAATTAAGAAAACCCGGTGTTTCACTTTGGACAATGTACATGACTTTTTGGATGATTGAAGACCTCAAAGTGACAGTGACATCTTGGCTCAGATTTTTAGCGGTGGAAGAGTATAACATCTGCGTTGAAAAACCAGTACCACGTGACATAAATACCTTAAAAACAATGGCGTTTACATTGAAATGAAAAATAAAGTGAAGCGCTGCAACTTAGTAAATAAAGTTTTGTGTTGATAGCTTTCGTTATTATTTAGTAATGCCAAATCGTCTGTCACTTACTGGATGACCTTCCTACAATGTACATATTAGGTAGAGGTGTTGCATTCCACCCAAAATATCAAAACTGAGATTTAACCGGAAAAACACGATTTTGGGTCCCCTGGATCCTAAGAAAGCATTTTTACAAAAAAGTCTCTGTATGTGTGTCAGTGTGTCTACAAACACGATAACTCAGAAAATTTGATTAAATTCAGAAATTTCGAGAAGACGACACAATGCTAATCGAGATCAACATTAGCACAATGTTCTAATTACTTAGTTCCTTATAAGTAGAAGAGAACTAAAGGAATGTGCTATGATAAAGCGACAGTGAAATGTTTTAAAAGTTGTGGCTATGCGATTGTCATTGAAATTCGTTTCTTTGTTTGGCCAGGAGTAGAGCAAAAGAAAAATGGGCACTTCCTGTCTGAGAAAAGGATAAGTATTTTAAAATTGAAACCAAAAACAGGGAATATCTTCGAAACAGTAAATGCTACAACAAACATGTATATGGAATCAATTGTGTGTTTTAACAAGATCTGCATGTTTGTGTGTGAATTTTCTGTCTATTTCTTACCGTTTACTAGTTATGCAAAATTCAGAAAAATCTATGCAGGACGAACAGTTCTTCAGTAACTGTTCTCGGAAAATTTAATATATACCATTTATTTGTAATGTAAATATGTATAACGTATTTTAATCAAAATCTTAGAGCCATTTTTGACAAAAAATATGTCAAAAACTTTTCCATGTAAACCGTAATCTGGGACGGGGAGATTTTCGAGAAAATCTTCGCGTCGCATCCTTGAAAAAATAAACTTAAATACCAAGTTTGATATTTAACGGTATTTTACTTTTTAAGCTATAATTTCCACAGATAAAAATACAGAGAGACAAACATACACATACAAATGTTTTCTTAACAATGTCTTCTTTTTGGACTCGGGGATCCTAAAACATGTGTTTGCTGTGAATTCTCGGTATCGAATTTTAGAGTAGAAGAAAATATCTTCTCTATACACTATCTACATAGTACACAGAGCACAAATAGTATTAGACATCGAACTTCTGATTGTCTGTAGGGAATTTATAGGGCGTGTCCTCTGATATCCGCTGTCCCTTCCATCACTCTAATTGGGGAAGGAGGAGAAGTTGTAGCTTACACGTTACGAGGAATGCGTAACGTAGGTATTTATGTAAACACTTTTGCTGTTTATGCTCGACATCTGGATATGACAAGCACGTTAGTTCATCTAAAATACACAGTGTTGTCCCATAACTCACACTTAGCTAGAAGTCCAGTTGTCTGCAAGATCCGAGTCAGAGAAGTCCTCATCTGCGCTGCCGCTCTCTGCATTTAAATATTAAACCAAGAATAAAAGTAACAAAATATCATATAGCTATAGTACTATATGCTGTAGCGCGTGTTAGCAGCGAGAGCCAAATAATGCATAATACATTACTGCAGTTACTGAAACGAGCATTAGATCTGGCAGCAGTAGGTTGGTTCATATACACATGTAGTAAACGTAAACAGGTCCACTAGTACGTGACCAGATAACAGTTCAAGCCCTCCCCCTCGCTCGCTCGCCCCTCAGGTCCCGCTTGCCTTCTTGTGTTGGGGAGGATAGTATGTGTAGAGAGAAAGTAATATATACCAAAGTTTACAGATCTCCGCCGCTCTTTATAGGCAACTTCTCTGACTTGTCAACGTAGCATATAGCAGGCGTTCAAGGGGCGAAGATGCGCTCCGGTTGTGGATAACTTCGGCGGCGCCTCTCTGCGAAGGCTGACATAATAGTACCGAGCGGTGCCTCAGCTCTCTGGTCGGTAGTCGCGATGCGTGTCCATATTCCGTGTAACTGTTTATTATTCTCATTACTGGTACTGATACCATATTACTCATTTTATGATGAAGATTTCGATATATTGATTACCAATTGAACAAAGTTAGTTTTATTTTAGCAATACTGAACTTTTTCACAGTCGGTGTTGAAAGTGATGTCCTTCGGCAGAAGACATTCTTCCTCCTGATGAAATTACCATTAACATGCATCAGTTCTCGTTGCGTAATTTCCCAGATTTCTAATCTTATATTGCTTTTAAGATAGTTTTTTTTAAATACAGTTCCGGAGTCTGGTCGGGACTCCGGCGCTGTATACCCTACTTTTATTTACTTAATTATTTTACTTTGTTTGCTGTATGATTACTGAATTTCTGTTTTCTTCTTTTTAATCACACCCATGCACAAGGTGGGATTCGAACCCATGATCCCCTGCGCTATGAAGCACCAAAGCAAGACGCCTTGGTGAGCGCGGCCATGGGGACCGGCAATGAAGATGGAGCACCATTGGAATGCGATGGCGGGGGAAACCGGAGAACCCGGAAAAAACCCGCCATAAATCTCACTTGCGGTCGCTTGGGATCGAACCCGGACCGTCTAGGTTAAAGGCGAATGGTCTAACCACTCGGCCACAGCGCGGCCCATTTAAGGTGCGAGGATTACTCCTGTACACTCTATTTTTTAGAGCTCCCCACAGACAAAAGTCACACACAGTAAAATCGAGCCGGCCATAGCCTTTAGAGATTATTCCGTCATCAAAATCATTCTTTATGTCTTCCAAGGAAGCCTCCGCATTATGAGCTGTGGCAGAATCCTTCTGAAAATAGCCACATTTCCTCTCATCTGCCAACAATGCAAAAAATGGTGCGAAAATATTTCTGCGGTACCTATCGGAATTTACGGTATTGTTGTAAAATATGGGGCCTACTATCTCTTCTGCTGCTATAGCACACCATACACCAATTTTTGCTTTCTCTACTTTCACACACACCCAAAAATTCGATACCGAGTTTTTACCGGAAATAAATGTTTTGGGTCCCCCTGAATCCAAAAAAAGGCATTTCTGGAAAAAGATCCATATGAGTGTCTGTGTGTGTGCTTGTGGGCAGCATAGCTCAAAAACGAAAAGTCCGTTAAAAACAAACTTGGTATTTAGGTTTGGTAGTTTTCAAGGATGCGACACAAAGATTTTCAATAAAATTACCCCAACTCCAAATGCTCTTTACATGGAACTTTTTTCGAACATTTTGATTTTCTAAAAAAATGGCTGTAACGATTTTGTTTAAAATATCGCATATTAAAGATATTTACCCGACAAATAAAATGTATGTCTTGAATTTTCTGTGAATAGCCTCTAAAGGATGGATTTTAAGATATTGCTTGTTTTTGGTTTCAGCTTTGAAAAACTTATACTTTTCTCATACAGGAATTTGCCAACTCCTGCCCATAGAAACAAAGGAACTTCAGTCACATAGCAACCAGCTTTTGACTATTACTTTAGCCTATGGTGCTCCTTTATTTCGCTTCTGCTTAGAAGGAAGCAAGTAATAAGATTAGCTTTCCTAATTTTCTCTCAATTAGCGTTAAGCAAATAGAAGCATAAGCTTTTTAACAATTTGTTGTAGAGATGTAGAGAAAGTTATGTGAATGGAGCGCATTAGATTTTTTCTCCTGACCATACAAACAGATCCGAACAGCAACCAGCTCTTAAAACATCTTATTATTACTTGGATAGCATTCCCTTAAGTTCCTTCTACCTACAAGGAACTAAATAATAAGACAATTTCTGCTAATGTTTATCTTGATTAGTATGACGTAGAGGCAAGAACAAACTTTAGTAACATTCTCGTTGGAAAATAGATAAAGAAAGTTCATGTGAATGGAGCACATTAGATTTTAGATTTCCTACCACGTACCTAGTAGGTGGAGAGGGTTGTAATATATTAAGAATTTTAATCAGATTTTACCGGAAGTACAAATTTTGAGTTATAGAAAGTGATTCTTGAGTATGTAAACGCCATAACTAAACATGTGGATAAATATAACTTTTAAGTGTCTCAAGGATGGTTTTAACGATTTCGATTATAACTGGCAATTAATTAAGATAGTCATATACAATTAAAATATATATCTTGACTTTCTGGTAAAATTGCTCTTGAGTCGGAAGAAAGTTTTAATTCATTTTGTATGATTTCTCTAACTATATGACAATAAAAATGTAGTTGTCTTTAAAACACAAGGCTTAATTCAAACAAGTTTTAAATCTTCAGCCAGTTTCTATGTTATGATTCTAATGTTTCAATACTTTCCATTTATTTAAGGGATCCGTGATTCAGTTGTTTCTTGCGATATAACGGAAAGAGTACTCAGCAAATAACTACTCACTTTTACACATCTAGCTATCCCAGCAACTGCAGACAAATGTACCTGTGGTGATGGACAGGGAGGGCCCATGTAAAGTAACCGGTGTGCTGGCACGCTTGAATGCTGACGGGGTTACATTTGACTGCAGTTGCATAGATTTTGCGATTTTTTTATTAAACACTACAGTTTCATTTTCATTGCAAATATATCAATATTTTTACAATATGTTCCACTGGACTCTAATGACAAAACCATTTTTGTGGAAACGCACAACTTAAATAGAAAGTCCAAGGTCAGGATCTATGCACAGGTAAAGGTAGGATTAAGGTATACCTTCAAAATAAAACAATGCAGGCCAATCTCACCCATCGACTTCACATTTTGCATCTACAATACATGAAACGCAAAGACATTAAGAAAAGGCTCGTGTTCCCATAAATATAAAAAACTATAAGATCACCTCAGACCAGTCAAAACATTTTACCATAATATGGGGGCGAGAAGGTTAATACATTTTGCCAAATAAAATACAGAACGATACAGGATTAAATGTGCTAAATTTAGACATCTCGCTCCACAATGATCTAGCACGGCGTAAAAGGCCTAGAAGAAATGCACCCTCCTGGAGCTGTATAAAAATGAGTGGTGAAAAACCAGCTGATCGCCGCTCGTAGCACAGCGGCTAGCATAGATCCCCCCACCCTCCAGTAGAGGAGCTCATGATGTTTCCGGGCATGCACCGAAAGTCTAGACTTCAAGCAGCTACACGGGGACGTTGTAGCGGAGTAATGATGAACAAATAAATCCAGCAGATCCGTCGTGTAACGTAAACGTTAAAAATATAAGACACTTATAACTAGCCTAATGTTACTGTCGAAAGTTAGTGTAATAGAGGGGAAATTACTATTCCGATATAAGGTAATGTGCCACTTTTATGCACTTGGTGTAGCTAGCTTGTGACTTAGCTGTTTCTGTATCGCTTACCTGTCCAGATGAAAGGCTGCTATCTCTGCTGTATGTCTCTCAAAGTCAGTAAAGTAGAAGTGGTTGGGAAGAGTCTGTTGCTCCCTAGGAAACCTGAAACATACAAAAAACAAAACAAAATAAATATAATTTTATTTTTACCTAGAAACAAGTTTATAAACTAATTATATTTCTCTTTTGATGTTAGAGGAAACCTTTGCAGCATGACATCTTCATCTGGATATAGCATAGAACAACAAACAGAAAGTTATGCGAACTCCAACTATTTGGAGGTATTGTACTTCCACCAGCAAAAGCCGCAAGCATCATCGACCTTATGGATCACTTCGTTGGGTGTACTAGCTGATAAAACGCTGATGTGTTCTATCCATATGCCGTTCTCTACATCTCTGTAACAAATCATTGTTAATAGGTTATTGTAGCATCTACTTCATGTTACTCGAGATAAACATTAGCAGAAATAGTCTTATTACTTGCTTCCTTGTAAGTAGAACAGAAATAAAGGAATGCTCTGGTTAAAGCAATAATCAAATCTTTAAAAAGCTGGTTCATATGTGATTCCAATTTGAAAAATCTGATGTGTTACACTTACATGACTTTCTCTATCTACTCTAAAACAAACGTCTTACAAAAGATAATTCTTCTTTCAACACCACGCTAATGGAGATAAACGTTAGCAAAGTTTTTACTTAGTTCCTTATAAGAAGAATGGAACGGGAATGCACTGGGATAAAATTATACTCAAATGATTTAAAAGCTGTCGTTATGCGATTGTCATTGCAAATCGCTTCTTTACTTGCCAGGAGTACAACAAAAGAAAAACGGACATTCCCGTCTGAGAAAAATGTAAGTATTTCACAATTGAAACTAATAACAAGGAATACCTCGAAAACAGTAAGCTCCACGAACAAAATGTATATGAGTAAAGTGAATTTTTGTCTATCTTTTACGGTTATGCCAAATTAAGCAAAATTCATCGACATTAAACAGGTCTTTGGAAGCTGTTTCCATAAAATTCAAGATATACATTTTATTTGTGATAGAAATGGCTTTAATACGTTGTATTTTAATGAAAATCGTTAGAGCCATTTTAAAGAAAACAAAATGTTCAAACATTTTTCCAAGTTTAGTATTTAACCGTCTTTTAGTTTTTGAGCTATGCTGTCCACAGACACACACACAAACACACACATAGACACACACACACACACACACGTACCTCTTCCCAAAAATACATTTTTTTTTATTTACGGGGGATCCAAGACATGTATTCCGGTGCATTCTCGGTATCGAATAGCCTCTGAAGACTACTTTATTCAGGATGAATTTTGCATAAGGGCTAAACCATAAGAGATAGACAAAAACTTACCACACAAAAAAGTAGAACCCATTAAAATTCACAATTTATGTTATATACATTTTTTCGTGGAGTTAATCGTTTTTTAGATATTCCTTGTTATTGGTTTCAGCTTTGAAAAAAAGTATAATTTTCTCATACAGAAATTTGTGTACTCCTGTTCATACCAACAAAGGAACTTTAGTCACACAGCAATCAGCAATCAGCTTTAACCTATGGTACGCTCTTATTTCAGTTCTACGTACAAGGAAGGAAGTAATGAGATTATTTCTGCCAATCATTTCTCGATCAGCATGAAGTGCAAGAATAAGCTTAATAATAATAATGTATTACAGATATAGAGAAAGTCATCAGAGGTTTTGGACTCAGGGGGTACCAAAACATGTATTTGCGACGAAATCTCGAAATCAAATTTTGGTTGGGATACAACACCTTCTGTAGCTACTATATTGTGTGTAAATGTGTGCTAGAGAAAGTGGTAATGAGCTGGTATACCCCTAATATATCTCAGGGTGCGATACGGCGGTTTTGAGATGGGATTACTGCAGTCGGAAGGAACTTGACCGCCATAACAAGCGGTGTATGTAAATGCTAGAGCACACAAGGGAATGTAAACACACGGTACGGTACCTAATTAATTACCTAATGGATTACGAAATGACCTAATCGCTAGCACAATGGGTAACGTCGCCATCATCTCAGAGAGATAAATGCATTAGTCAATAATGGCTGTATGTGTTAACAGACAATTCACAACCTAGCTATTACAGCAAACACTCCTTTACCTTTATATAAATATCCCTGGAATAAATGTTTCTCGAAATTATTATTACTTTCACTATATATATTATGATCTTAGCATATAGAGAAGGTATTGTATTACACCCAAAAATTCAACACCAAAATGTCACTGGAAATACATGTTTTAGGCTAGCCCTGAATCCAAAAAATCTGATGTGTTCCATTCACATGACTTTCTCTACATCTCTGCAGCAAATTATTGTTAAAAAGCTTAAGCTTCTATTTACTTCGTGCTAATCGAGTAGTCTTATTACTTGCCGCCTTGTAAGTAGAAGCGAAATAAGGGAGTAGCATAGTGATAGTCAAAAGCCGGTTTCTATGTGACTGAAGTTCCTTTGTTTGTATGGACAGGAGTTGACAAATTAGTGTATGAGAAAAGTAAGTCTTTCAAAGCTGAAACTAAAAACAAGGAATATCTTAAAAATGATCAACTGCACGAAAAAAATGTATGTAACATAAATTAAGCTTTTTAATGTGCCCTACAATTTCTGTGTGGTAAGTTTTTGTCCATCTTTTAGGGTTAAGCAGTTATGCAACATTTCGTAAAATTCATCCAAAATAAAGTAGTCTTCAGAGGCTGTTACCAGAAAATTCTAGATGTACATTTTATTTGTCGTGTGAATATCTTTAATATATGACATTTTAATCAAAATCGTTAGAGCTATTTTTAAGAATATCAAATATTTTCGAAAAAAGTTCCATGTAAAGGGTAGTTGGGGATGGGGGATTTTCTTGAAAATCTTCGTGTCGCATGCTTGGAAGATACCAACCCTAAATACCAAGTTTGTATTTTAACAGTCTTTTCGTTTTTGAGCTATGCTGCCCACAGACACACACATACACAGAGACAGACACACAAACGCACGGACATTTTTCTAAAAATGCTTTTTTTGGATACAAGGGGTCTCAAAACATGGATTTGCGGTGAAATCCCGGTATCGAATTTTTGGGTGCTTTACAATACCTTCTCTATACACTATGTACATAGTACGTATAGAGAAATTAAAAATACATTTTTAGAAAAATGTCCGTCTGTGTGTGCCTGTGGGCAGTATAGCTTAAAACGACAATTCCATTGAATACCAAACTTGGTATTTAAGTTCAGTATTTTCTGAGGATATGACACGAATATTTTTAAGAGAGTCCTCCATCCCAGCTACAATTTTCATGAAACATTTTTCGGAATTTCGATTTTCTCAAAAGTGGATTTAACGATTGAATAAAATACCATATATTAAAGATATTTACATCACAAATAATATGTATATTTGAAATTTTCTAAGACTAGCTTCTGAGCTCTTTATTCTGGTTGAGCTGTACAGAATTTTGCATAATGGTTGAACCGTAAGAGATAGACAAAACCTAACTATTCATAATTAATAACGGTCTCGTTAAAACATGGATACAATTATGTCATATAGGTTTTTCTTGTGAAATTGTCCGTTTTCGAAATACTTTTCATTCCTTTTAATTTTGAACTAACCAACTTGTCTCAACGATACCATGCAAAGAAAGCCGAACCTAAATTGTTTCTTATAGCAATGAACTTTTAAAAGGTTTGGTTATCGCCTTAGCCTAATGTATTACCTTATTTCACTTATACTTACAAGGAAGCAAGTAATAAGATTATTTCTGCTAATGTTTAAATGTTTATCTCGATTAGCTTGCTGTAGATAAAATTAAATATATTTATAAGAATAGTTTGGGTATGGAACAGCTAGAGAATGTCATGTGAATGTATCACATCAGATTGTTTTCTTTCCGCTAGTCAAGCAAAGAGAATGATTTTCTATGTCATCTCTTTGCGAGCAGCTTCTAAAGATTTAAGTATCGTTTAGTCTTGTATAGTCTGTCATTTGTCTTGCATCTACTTGGAAAAAGTACAAGATTATTTCTTTAATGATTATTTTAATTAGCTTGGAGTAGAAAAAGAATAGTGTTTTAACAATAATTTTGGTACAATAGAAAAAAACAAATCATATGATTGGATCGCAAAATAATTATGCTTATTTCGAGTTTGGTTTCAATGTTTCATAACACCTGTAAAGCCGGGATTACAACGAACATCTTAACGTGAAGTTAGATTAAGAAATATTGCCTTTTATTGATAATTTTTATTATTCCAAAATATTGCTTAACGTTAATTCGTTCCAATTCCATGTTAAATCACTTAACGTAATGAGATGGAAAAGTTTGAAAATTCCAAAATCGTTAAGACATGTATAATTAAAATTTTGAGAATCCGAACTAATAATATCAGCTTTGTTTAAATTTATGTCACAAATGTGATATAACACAAATAACTTACTGCGAAACTTTCATCAGTTTTTCTCTAATGGTTTGGAAGCTATATAAAATTTGTTTATTTTTGTACGTCACTAATAAAGTCCCTTGCAATAAGAAATTAAATTGTTGGTCTAATATTTTAACCCTATTTACATCTATTTTTTTAAATTACCCTAGATATATCTGTGTCTCTTTTGATTAGGCTCCAAAATGTTAACATTATGAACATGTCTTTTTATCACAAAATATAATGTCTCTGTTTGAAAATTGGAAACATATGCTTAAATACAGCTGATAGTAAAATCTATTCATTGCAACTCTGTGAACATACATAGCAACTTGTATTTGTTTAACAGAAAAATTATTCCGCAAGGAGCATTTTACAGGAAGGAAAATGCTGAAAATATCCAAGGCCAGATTTGAATGCATGGCTCACATTAAAATCCACCAGGTTGGTGAGTTCGACACTCAGATTTCCTTTTCCTCTGCTAATGCATTTTCTGTTATTTTCGTCCTGAATGTTTTTTTTTTTTTTTTTTTTTGGCATGGCGCGAATGAGATCTTGTCGAATTGAAGTTTTTCTTGCTGAGTCGAGTACAGTTTCATCTCTAATGCTTTGCTACAGACTAAAGGTGGCCAATTATACCTCTTCTGTATTCAAGAATGTTTAAACTATTTTCGTTTCGTAGTCCCCTTACCCTTCCCGTATTTAGGACTGACACACCCCTAGGACCTACAGTTGGATGCCTAGGGGTCAGAAGCCTGTCGACGAACCACGGCACGAAACCATGCCGTACCCAAGGCCGCGCTCGCTAAAGTGTCTTCCTTTGATGTTTCGTGACGCAGGGGATCGTGGGTTAGAGTCCCGTCTTGGGTATGGGTGTTTGTAAAATGTATATATTTGTGTGTATTCGAACAACAAAACAGTAATTAACACACAATAAATGTAAGAAACAACTCCGGAACTGTATTATTATAAAGAAAAACAAACACAGAGTGGAGAGCCTGGAACGAGTGGTCAGCCCGTAACCAGGCATGAGCGTGAGGAATTGGATGACATGAAAAGCAAGCGAAATGGATGATGGAGCAATTGGTGGAATGAGTGGCGGGGGAGTAAACCCGCCCAGACGCCGCTTCGTCCACCACAAATCCCACATAGATGGGAGACGAGCGGTCTAACCTCTCAATCACGGCGCCTTTTTTAAATTATTTTATGGAATTAAAATAAAAAATCTCTTTTTTGTGATTTTTTATGAAATTTTAGTCATACATACCCTTAAGGTACATCGTCTTAAGTTGTTAACACCATACCCAAAATAGCAGTATTTAATTCAATGTGTTAGACGTTCACGTTACGTCGTGTTAACTCAATTCACGTTACGTTAAATTCGTCGTATCTCCAGCATAAAAGAAGAAGAAGAAGCCAGACGCCACTAAACGCCGACACGACTGGGAAAGATACCACTCCAAAAAGACAATTTACTGCAGTAAAGTGGTTGCAGTCTGGTATAGTCTTATGTCACCCCTACCCCGAGCTCAGTATATAAAAATCTCGCATATCTTTTATGCTTCATTTTGCGAAGAACGCGTCTCTCGCATCGCTACCCTCGAAAAGGAAAGAACGTGTTTGATACGAGACTGCGTGCCCAATCGCGGCAGAGCATCTGAATCGCCGCAAGCCATCAACTACCTCTCGTGCAAACACTTCACAGATAGTGCGCGCTCTCTTCAGCTTCTTTAAATCTGTCAACGGAAGAGCTTGTGCCTCCTCCAATTTTCCATTCTTTGCTCCTCTTTGCGCAACGTAAATATGACAAGTTACATACAAAGCACTGTAAACGGTTTATGATGGACACTGGCATATCCTCATTTGTTTTGAAGAGCCAAATATGACAGTTTTGAGGCCAGCCTCTGTGAAATTTGACAACAAATTGTGAAAAATTAAAACATTATATTGATTTAATTGCTTTCTCACACAAGCCGTGTGTACGACAGGAGTTGAATAGGCAGATTCAGATGAAAGTTTAAATGCCATAGATGAGATTTGAACCACGGATATCCCGGTCTCTAGCTGACAGATCCATGATGGACTGGCATTTTCTCGGTGTACCATTTGTTAATAGAGCTAAATCAGAAAGCTTTGAGGTGTGCAACTGTAACATTTGACAAAAAGTTGTAATAAATTAAAACATTAACTCCATGGCACGACAGCTCACAAGAAACCTTGGCCTACCGCCCGGCCGCTGCGTCCCCCACCTCGGTTCTTGACAGACGTCATGGATGGGGTGCAGTATTGCAGGGTGAGAAGTGGTCAGCGCCTGGAATCCCTCCCGGCCGGTTAATGCGGTCCTCATGACCTGCAGCCGCTATTTCTCCATCAAGTAGCTCCTCAATTGCCCCCCCCCCCCCACCAGGGACCACAGGAGGTTGAGTGCACCCCGGTCCAAGCCTCCCAGCGGGGAAAAAGTCCCCACGCAAATTAAAACATTATATAGATTTAATTGTTTTTTCACACAAGCCGTTGGCAATACAGGAGTTGAAGAAGCAGGAGCAATGCCATAGATGAGATTTGAACCGATCTCCTGGTCCCTAGCTGGTTGCTCAAAACTTGAGCTACCATGGCGACATATCGGCATAGCATTAAGCTTCTCAACTAACTCGCATGTTTCCCGGTAAACCATAAGGAATTTATTTTGAGGTGGGTATAGCCAAATATTATGGTCAATTTGTGTTAATTTGATTTTTCTTTTTGTTTGTGTGTATATGGACAGCATAGCTACCAAACTTGATATTTAAGTTTATTATCTTCCAAGGATGCGAAAAGAAGATTTTCAAGAAAATCTTCCCCACCTCAAACCACTTCTTACATGGAACAATGTTTAAAAATTATGTTTTTCTAAAAAATGCCTCTACTGATTTTAATTAAAGTATCATCTATTAATGCTATTCGGAACACCAATAAAATGTATATTTTGAATTTTCTGAGAATAGCCTCTGTGTTTGATTTTGGCAAAATTTTCCATAACTGTTAAATCGTAAGAGACAGCCAAAAACATACAGCACAAAAGATTTAGATCTCGTTAAAACGCACAATTTATGCCATATGCATTTTTGTAATAGACTTGACTATTGTTGCCTTCAATTTAAAATACTTACACTTCTCTCAGACAGGAAGTGTCCGTTTTTACTTTCTCTATACGTACTATGTACATAGTGTATAGAAAAGGTATTGCACTTCACCCAAAAATTCGATACCGAGATTTCACCGAGATTTTTTATTTTAGGGTCCCCTGTATCCAACAAAAGCATTATCAGAAAAAGATCCGTGTGTGTCCGTGTGTCTGTGAACACGATAACTCAAAAATGAAAAGTCGGTAAAATTGGTATTTAAGTTTAGTATCTTCCAGGGATGCGACACAAACATTTTGAGAAAAATCCCCCACCCCAAACTACCCTTTACATGGAACCTTTTTCGAAAATTTTGATTTTCTAAAAAATGGCTCTAACAAATTCGATTAAAATATAGTATATTAAACATATTTTCCTGACAAATAAAATGTACATTTTGAATTTTCTGGGAATAGCCTCTAAAGACTACTTTATTCTGAGTGAATTTTACGGAATTTTGCATAACTGCTAAACCGTAAGAGATAGACAAAAACTACCACACAAAAATGTATAGCACATTAAAACACACACTTTATGTTGTATACATTTTTTTCATAGAGTGCATCGTTTCTGAGATACTCCTTGTTGTTGTTTTCAGCTTCGAAAACTTAAGTTTTCTCATACAGGAATTAGTCAACCCCTGTCCATAAAAATAAAGAATTTCAGTCACATAGCAACCAGCTTTTGATTATCAGTTTAACCTATGCTACTCCCTTATTTCTCTTCTACTTAGAAGGAAGCAAGCAATAAGACTATTTCTGCTAAATTGTTGTCAATTAGCATGAGATAAATAGAAACATAAGCTTTTTAACAATAATTTGTTGCAGAGATGACGAGAAAGTCATGAGAATGGAACACATCAGATTTTCCTTTTATTCTACTCCTGACCAAGCAAAGAAGCGAATTTCCGTGACAATCGCATAACGATAGCCATTAAAAATCTCTTTAACATAGGCGATTCCTTAAGTTCCCTTCAACTTATAAGAAACTAAGTAATAAGTAATCTCTGCTAACGCTTATCTTGATTAGCATTGTATAGTAAGAAGAATAATCTTTTGTATAAAATATCTTATGTGTTCCATTCACATGACTTTCTCTACATTTCTGCAACAAATTATTGTTAAAAATCTCTTACCTGTTTCCTTGTACGCACAAGCAAAATAAGGGAGTACCATTGGTTAAAGTTTTAAAGTTTTTCATAGCTGAAAATAAAAACAATGGATATCTTAAACACGATCAACTCCAAAAAAATGTACATAACATAAATGGTGTGTTTTAATGTTCTCTACATTTTCTGTGCGGTAAGCTTTTGTCCATCTGTTATGGTTTAGCAGTTATGCAAAAAACCAGAATAAAGTAGTCTTCAGAGGCTACTGCCAGAAAATTCAAGATATACATTTTATGTGTCAAGTAAATAACTTAAATTTACGAGATTATAATCAAAATCGTAAGTCATTTTTAAGAAAATCAACATTTTCGTAGTCTGGGGTGGGGGGATTTTCTGAAAATCTTCGTATCCCATCCTTGGAAGATACAAAACTTAAATACCAGTTTGGATTTTAACGGTCTTTTCATTTTTGAGCTATGCTGCCCCAGACACACACACACACACACAGATACAGACACGAACACATAGTACGTATAGAGAAAGTAAAAATGAATTATCATACGCTTCCCTGCTTAATGAAAACAGAAGATAAAATAAAATACATCTGATGTTTCGTTCACATGACTTTCTCTACATCGCTGTAACAAATTATTGTTAAAAAGCATATTCTTCTATGTATTTTATGATCATCAGGATAACCATTAGCAGAAATTGACTTAATTACTTGCTTCCTTGTAAATAGAAGGAACACATTAGGCCAAAGTGAGAAATACATCTTTTAAAAGCTGGTCGCCATGTGGTTTAAATGTTTTCTATGCAGGGCCAGGAGTTTACAACTTTCCTTGTGAAAAAAGTTTAAGTATTTTAAATTTGAAACAAATAACAAGAATAACTCAGAAATGGTCAATTCAACGAAAAACACCTAAATGACATAAATTGTGTGTTTTAATTTGATCTAAAATTTTTGTGAAGTAAGCTTTTTTTCTATTTGTTACGGTTTACCAGTTACATAAAATTCATTTAGAATAAACTGGTCTTTAGAGCTATTCCCAGAAAATTCAAGATATAGATTTCATTTGCAATATAAGTGTACTTCGCATCCCTGGAAGGTACTAAACTTACATACAAAATTGGTTATTTTACCGAATTTACGGACCTTTTTCTGAAAATATTTTTTTTGGAATACAGGGGACCCTAAAATATGCATTTTCGGTGAAACCTCTGTGTCTATTTTGTGGGTTGAATGCAATACGTTCTCTAATCACTATGTACATAGTACGTATAAAGTAAATTATTAATTAGCATATGCTTCCCTGTTTAATCTAAACAGAAGAGAAAGTAAAAATACCATTCATAGAAACAAGATTTCTACATTGTAAGGATATTTATTGAAAAGGTATTACAGAATTGTTAGTTGCGTATAATACATCAGATTTTAAGTAACAATAAAGTAAGTTATTCAACATAAATATATTTCAAGTAACTATGAATGCTTAAAAGCCTTCAGGATGCAATGCCCGTTCAATAGCTACAGTGCAAAATGTTATGGTAAATGGGAATGACTCAATTTGAATCCCACTTGCAAAGACCGCAATTTAAAACGCGCCGTCTCTGATGCATAAGTGGTTTGCAGTTTTAATGTGGAATTAGCTTTCCTCTTAAAAGTTGCCGGCGATGAAGATTAAATTTCTCTTCGCAGCTTACGTCCAAATCGGACTTCCATGCAGTCAGTTCGGAGAATCAAAGCAGTCAAATCCCTTTCGCTGCGGAATGTAACAAAAAAGAGATGAGATTTTCGCATGTCGCCATAAAAATGTGGTACTTTAATAAAGGACTGTTTTAATAAATGAATACAAACCAAAATCAGTTTAAGGACAGGAAATAAACGGTTTTAGCAGATCTTTAAGGCACATTGGAATTACATTTTTTGCTGAAAATGCAATATTATTCGATTGGTATTGTATTCCACTCAAAATTTGGATAGCGATTACAACAGAAATACAATTTTTAGACCCCTGAATAAAAAGCTTTTAGAAAAATATCCGTTGGAATGTTTGTGGACAGCATAGCTCAAAAACGAAAAAGGGATTAAACACCAAACTTAAAAATCTGACGTGCTCCATTCACATGACTTGCTCTTCATCTCTGTAACAAATTATTGTTAAAAAGCAAATTCTTCTATCTAATTTATGATAATTTACTTAGCCATAAGCAGAAATTGTCTTAATTACTTGCTTCCTTGTAAGTAGAAGGAAAATAAGGAAATCTACTAGGCTAAACAAATATTTTAAAAGCTGAATGCCATGTGATTAAAATGTTTCTATGCAGCGCCCGGAGTTCACAACTTTCCGGGAGAGAAAAATTTGATGTATTTTAAATCTGAAATAAATAACAAGGAATATCTAGAAACCGGCCAACTCCATGAAAAAAAAAAATACCTACATGACATATATATTGTGTTTTATAATGATCTTCATTTTTTGTGTAGTAAGTTTTTGTCTATCTCTTACGGTTTACCAGTTATACAAAATTCAATAAAAAACATTTAGAACAACGAGGTCTTTAAGAGGCTATTTTCAGAAAATTCAAGATATACATTTTATTTGTAATATAAATATACTTAATATATAATATTTAAAACAGAATCGTCAGAGATATTTTTGAGCAAGTAAAGATTTGGAATTTTTACCACATAAAGGGTAGTTTGGGGTGGGGACTTTCTTGAAGATCTTCGTGTTGCATCCATAAAATACCAAACTTAAATACCAGGTTTGGTATTAAACGGTCTTTTCGTTTTGGAGCTATACAGTCCACAGACACACACACACAAAGACACCACATAGGTACCTTTTTCCAAAAATGCTTTTTATTGATCCAAGGGGACTCAAAACAGGAGTTTCCAGTGAAATCACGGTATCAAATTTTTGGGTACAATACAATGCCTTCTCTATACAATATGTACATAGTATGTGTAGAGAAAGTAAAAATTATGACGTGTTGCATACATATAACTTTCAGATGATGTTCCGCAAAAAAATACTTTTTACAAAACTTTATTCTTTTATCTACATCAGGCTAATTGAGAAAAACATTAGCAGCATTCGTTTGTTTACTTGCTTCATTGTAAGTAGAAGGAAAATAAGGGAATGCACAAGGCTAAAACGATAGCCAAATCTTTCAAAAGATGGTCGCTAAATGAAACAAATCAAATTTGATTCTCTTTACTTGATAGGAGTAAACAAAAGGTAAACGAAAAGAAAGACAATTTTCCGTTTAAGAAAAGCTCTTAGTACTTTAAATCTGAATCCAATAATACAGAATATCTCGAAACGGTTATTTCTACAATAAAAATGTATATGACATAAATTACGGTGTTTCAAAGAGATCTAAATTCTTTGTGAAGTAAGTATTTGTGTATCTCTTACGCTTTTTCAGTTGTACAAATGTTATACAAAATCATCCAGAATGAAGAGGTATTTAGACGCTATTCCCAAAAAAATGTAATATATACATTTTGCTTTGTTATAAAACTACACGGCTGTTTGTGAAAAGTGCAACAACAAGAAAGAATTTCCCGAATAACTCCAAACTTGGTGGAAGTGTAGAAAAGTGAGCAAGCTATATAAGTCACTATGTTTGCAGAGAGATGGCGTATATGTAGGCCGAGCAGAGCCTGTCGTATCGGTCTTACAAGATCAGTGTTGCACCAAGTGTAGTCAGTGCAGAGCTGTCAAACAAGGTGGAAACAATAAAGTCAGTGCCAGTATGACTCGTTGACGTCAAAGGTGAGTGAGTTTGAACGGGGCAGAATGATCGGCCTCCGGGAAGCGGGTTTATCATACCGTAACATTTCGGCTCGTACAGAGCATGCTGCTACGACAAGCTTGCGTGTGTGGAAGCAGCGGATAGATGAAGGCTGTACGCAGTAAAGAGCGGGTACTGGATCAGGAAAGTTGACCACCGCATGGAATGTTCACCATCTTGTCCGTATGGCCATTATGGACCGTAGAGCTTCATCCACAGTGTTAGCTCGACGATAGAGCACCGCAACAGGTGTGAACTTTACTGCATCAACGGTTCATCGCAGTCTGCTGCAGGTTGGACTTGTTGCACACATGGCATTACGTCGGCTTCCATTGTCCAGAAACCACAAGCTCCTCCGATAGCAATGGACACGTGAACATAGTCACTCGGGAGTTGCGTGACAAAATGAATTCTTTTCGGACGAGTCCGCATAGTCTCCGGCGATACCGTGGTGAGCGCAAACTGGAGGGCTGCATTGTTAAGCGGCATAGCGGACAAACAAAATACCAAACTTGGTATTTAAGTTCAGTGTCTTCCAGGGATGCGAAACCAAACTAATCTTTACAAGGAACTTTTTTCGGAAATTTTTATTTTCTCAAAAAAGGCTCTAACGATTTTGATTAAAATTTCGTAAATTAAATATATTTACCTGACAAATAAAATGTATATCCTGAACTTTCTGGGAATAGCCTCTGAAGAGTACTTTATTCTGTATGAATTTTACGGAATTTTGAATAACTGCTAAACCGTAAGAGATGGACAAAAACTTACCACACGAAAAATGTAGAGCGCGATAAAACACACAATTTATGTTATATACATATTTTCGTGGAGTTCATCGTTTTTGAGACATTCCTTGTTTTTGGTTTCTGCTAATTTTTCTCGATGAGCATGAAGTAAATAGAAGCATAAAATTTTAACAATAATTTATTGCAGAGATGTAGAGAAATGTATGTAAATGGAACACATCAGATTTTTGTTGGATACAAAGGACCCTAAAACATATATTTCCGGTGAAATGTCGGTATCGAATTTTTGGGTGGAGTGCAATAGCTTCTCTATATGCTATGTATATAGTACGTGTAAAGAAAGTAAACATGTTTCCCATGTTAGCTCACGTATTTCGTTAATGGTGTTTAAACTTTGGGCACGCAGCTGATTTTAAAATGTTTATAAATAAATTATATCTATATAAGGTGAAGATGGTTTGTGCATCCTTGTTCTAAGGAGTGCAGTGACATATCGTTGAGAAAGATGGGAGACAAGCAGACAACAAAAGCCCTCACACACTTCAAGTGACAATGCTCTTCTACGCGAATTAATCTACCGCTTGCAAAGATCTCTGACGTTTTGTGTGAAAAGTTTCGCGAAAAGTGGGAACTTCGTTGTGAGCTAGTGCGAAATATTCACGAGGTTTCCCAAACTCCTGCAGCTAGTTGTGTACACATCGCGGCACAATGGGAAGGATTCTGCGTGAAACCACGTACTTCGTCAGTTTTGTGTATGTGCGGGCGCTGGCACAAGGATTAATAAATTAGATTGCATTACCCGTCCCAAGTAGATGGGAAAAGTTATTAAACCTCGTGATTCTCGTCAAATTTAAATTCAATATACGGCATGATCCTGAGTGCTAATTTAGAAAAAAGCTTTTCCAACGCCATTAACGCCCCATGAGAAGGAATAAGCACACAGGTTGTGCTTTCATCATAATACGAGGGTCAGTAAATATCAAATGCATTCTATTTTTTTTTTCTCTTTTAATTTGCAAGACTCAGCCCCGTAAGGTCCCTGGGGGGCCAATTGAGGAGCTACTTGATGGAGAAGTAGCGGCTCCAGGTCATGAGGACCGCATTAACCGGCCGGGGGGATTCGAGGCGCTGACCACGTCTCACCCTCCAATACTGCACCCCATCCATGACGTCTGTGGTGGACCGAGATGGGGGACGCAGCGGCCGGGCGGTAGCCCAAGGTTCCCCGTGAGCTGTCGTGCCATGGAGTAAATTTGCAAGAACATTAAACATCAATTACAGAGCATGAAAGTCACAACATTGAGGGATTACATTATCATTTTTCAATGTAATTCCCATCCTTTTCCACAGCTTTAGTCCACCTTTTAACAAGAGGTAAAATACACAGTCTTGTTTCCGAAATCATTGACCAACAGATTTTTTCACGGCCTCTGCTTCCTTATCCCTCCAAATTGAAGCACTCTATTGTTTTTCGTGTCTCCATATTATTCGGGGTAACCACTGCGAACAGACCTTTGAGTACCCCAGTTCTTGAACAATTGTCCTTACACTGTCTTTACTGAGAGACATAATTCAACACAATTCATCTGTTGTAATTCTCTGGTCAGCTTGAATGATCTCATCCACTCGCTCAGTGTTGCGTAGAGTCACTGCAGTCACCGGTCTACCGCTCCGCTGTTCATCAGCTAACATGTTGGCCCTTCAACTTCATTACAATGACGAACCCATCTCCTAACCGTGCTGACATCCACTGTTGTGTCACCATATACCTTTCTGAGCCGTTCATGAATACGAATGGGCGTTTCATTTTCCATATTCAAGAATTTAATGACAGAATGCTGTCTAATACGAACATCAATGTCAGCCATTTTGCAACAGGAAGCAGTGCTGCCACTGGTAGGCGTATGAAGTTGCTAATGCAGTGGAGTGAAGAAGGTTTGAGGAATTGTGCAAAACTTAAACTGTTCACATAACTTCTTAGTTTAGAAGAGAAAAAAAGATAGGAGGCATTATTTATTGACTGCCTTCGAATATGAGGACCATTCAGAAAGTGGCAGACGATTTGGTATAGCAAAATAATAACGAAAGTTATCAACACAAAACTTTACTTACAAATTTACAATACTTTGATCTATTTCTCAACGTAATCTCCATTCTGTCAAGGTATTTATTGTTACCTAATATTAGTTGTTCAACCCTGATGTTATAGTTTTCCTCCGCCAAAGACTTTATTCGTTATTTTGAATGCACGAAATGTTGGACCAATCGAATTTTATAGGCACATAATGCAAGTGTATAATGATAATGCAATGAATGAGTCCAGTGAGGAAATGGCGCATAATTTACGAGTAATAAAAGATGAACAAGTGTACAATAAAGACGAGTGGACATTTATCAATTGTTATGGAAGATTTGAAAGCAAATGTTGATAAAAGAACTAAGAAAAACTGGTTTTTCACTTTGGACACAGTATATGACTTTTTGGATTGGAAAGATTTCCCAGCCATGAAGGCCTCAAACTGGCAGCGACATCTTGGCTCATATCTTTAGCAGTGGAAGAGCATAGCATCTGCATTGAAAAATCGGTATCATGTGGCAATAAATATCTTAACAGAATGGAGATTACGTTGAAAAATAGAGTAAGGTACTGTAATTTTGTAAATATAGTTTTATGTTGATATCTTTCTTTATCATTTAGTTATGGCAAATCGTCTATTACGAGGACTTTCAAGAAAATCTCCCACCGCAAACTGTACTTTGTATGGAACATTTTTCGAAAATTTTTATTTTCTGAAAAATGCCTCTGACAATTTTGATTAAATACCGTAAATTAAAGATATTCACATTACAAATAAAAATATATATTTTAAATTTTCAGGGAATAGATTCTGAAGAGCTATTTGTTGAGGATGAATTTTGTTAAATTTTGCATATCTGTTAAACCGTAAAAGTTACTATACAAAAATGAAGATAATGTTAAAACACACAAATATTGTCATACAGTTTTGTTTCTTTTTGTAGAGCTGATCTTTTTTGAGATATTCCTTGTTATTTGTTTCAGCTTTAAAACACTTCTCTAATACGGGAATACATACAACTTTAAATGAAGATATTTCAGTAGCATTGATTATTGAATTATCATAACTTATTTGAAAAATCTGACGTTTTACACTCATATGACTTTCTCTAGCCGTTCTACAAACTTCTTACATAACATTCTTCTTCTTTCTTCACCTTGTTAATTGAGGTATTCATCACAATGTTATTACTTAGTTCCTTATAAGTAGGAACAAAATAAGGGAATACACTAGGCTAAATCAATAGTCAAATGTTTTAAAAGATGTTATGCGATTGTTATTACAAATCGTTTCTTTTCTTGGCAAGGAGTAGAAAAAAAGAAAAACGGACACTCCCGTCTGAGAAAAGTAGAAGTACTTCACAACCGAAACTAATAACAATGAGTACCTCGAAAACGGTAAGCTCCACGAAAAAAATGTACATGACGCAAGTTGTGTATTTTAACAAGGCCTACATTTTCTGTATAGTGAGGTTTTGTCTTTCTTATGGTTTACTAGTTATGCCAAATTAAGCAAAATTCATCCAGAATAAACTACTCTTCAGAGGCTATTCCCAGAAAATTCAAGATAAACATTTTATTTGTCAGGTAAATATATTTAATATACCATATTTTAATCAAAATCGTTAGAGCTATTTTTAAGAAAATCAAAATTTTCGAAAAAAGTTCCATGTAAAGGGTAGTTTGGGGTGGGAGGATTTTTCTCAAAATCTTGGTGTCGTGTCCCTGGAAGATATTGAACTTAAATACCAAGTTTGGTATTTTAGCCACTTTTTGTTTTTGAGTTATCGTGTTCACAGACACACAGACACACACACACACACACACACACACACACACACACACACACACACACACGGAGCTTTCTCTGAAAATGCTTTTTTTTTATTTAGGGGGTCCTAAAACATACATTTCCGATGAAATTTCGACATCGAATTTTTGGGTGGAATTCAATACTTCTCTATGCCTATGTACATAGTACATACCGGGCTAGAGAAAGTAAACATTAGAAATGTTAATTTTTAAAATGTTTCTATAAAATATATATTTTGAAAATATACTATTGGTGTTAGGATAATGTTGTCCTTTAATACTGCAATAGTTACTTCTGTACATTCTGGGAAATTTTAGTCATTGTTAAACAAAAACAGAGGCGCCTGGGATATTTTAATAGTGTGAAAATGTAGTTTTAGAAAAACGCTGTTTAATGAAATGGTGTGCTAGGAAACAGATGTGCTGTACGATCTTTAAATGGTTGTAAAGCCTGAAGCAAGGATAGGACAGCTAAATGTTCAATGTTTATATAATACATCCATGGCACGACAGCTCACAAAGAACCTTGGCCTACCGCCCAGCCATTACGTCCCCCATATCGGTCCAGGACAAACATCATGCATGGGGTGCAGTATTGGAGGGTGAGACGTGGTCAGCGCCTCGAACACCCCCGGGAGTTAATGCGGTCTTCATGACCTGGAGCCGCTACTTCTCCATTAAGTAGCTCCTCAATCGGCCCCATTGTTTGTATGGACAGGAGTTCATAAATTCCTATATGAGAATAGTATGTTTTTTTAAAGATGAAGCCAGAAACAAAGAATATCGGTAAAACAATCAACTCTACGAAAAAAAGGTATATAACATAAATTGTGTGTTTTAAAGTACTGTACATTTTTGTTATTGTAAGTTTTTGTCCATCTCTTACGGTTTTAACAGTTATGCAAAATTCCGTAAAATTCATCCAGAAAAGTAGTCTTCAGAGGCTATTTCCAGAAAATTCAAGATACACATTTTATTTGTCAGGTATCTGTATCAAAATCGTTAGAGGCATTTTTCAGAAAATCAAAATTTTCGAAAAAAGTTCCATGTAAAGGGTAGTTTGGGGTGGAGGGATTTTTTTTTAAGATCTTCGTGTCGCATCCCTAGAAGATAGTAAACTTAAATACTAACTTTGGTATTTTACCGACTTTTCGTTTTTGAGCTATCGTGTTCACAGACACGCGGACACACACACACACGAACCTTTTTTCTGAAAATGCTTTTTTTTGGATACAGGGGA
This sequence comes from Hymenopus coronatus, assembly GCA_030762935.1. NCBI lineage: Eukaryota > Metazoa > Arthropoda > Insecta > Mantodea > Hymenopodidae > Hymenopus > Hymenopus coronatus. Next base: position 26,951,099 of record CM060899.1, on the reverse strand, counting down.
CCCTAAAACGTATATTTCCAGTGACATCTAGGTATTTTTAGGTGGAGTGCAAAATCTTCTCTATACACTATGTACATAGTACGTATAGAGAAAGTAAAAATCAGATGTGTTCCATTCTCTACTTCTCTGTAACAAATTATTGTTAAAAATCTTATCGTTCTATCTAATTCCTGATAATCGAGATAAACTTTAGTAGAAATTGTCTTTATTACATGGTTCCTTGTAAGTAGAAGCGAAATAATCTGGTATGTTCCATTCACATGATGTTCTCAAACAAACAAACTTTTATACAAAACATTAATCCTTTATACACATCATGCTAATCAAGATTAACATAAGTAGAATTAGTCTTATTAGTAAATGCACAAGCTAAAGAGATAGCCTAGTCCTTTAAAAGCCGGTCGCTATGTGAAATAAAAATAATAATTGAAATTCCATTGTTTGCTTGCCAGTAATAAACAAACAAGAAGAAAGAGGTCTTCCCGTTTCAGAAAGTTTGAGTGGCTTAAAGCTGAAACCAATAATACGAATATGTCGAAAACGGTTTAACTCTACAAAAAAAAAAAAAAAAAAAAAATAAGTATATAACATACAATGGGAGTTTTAATGAGGTCTATATTTTTTATATAGTAAGTTTTGTCTATCTCTTACGGATCTTCAGTTCTATGAAAGCATCCACAATGAAGAGGTCTTCAGAGGCTATTCCCAGAAATTCAAAATATACATTTCGTTAGTCATAACAAAGTATTTTAGTCAAAGTCGTTAGAACTATTTTTGAGAAAATAACAATTCTCGAAAAATGTTCCATGCAAAGGGCAGTTGGGGGGTGGGATTCTCTTGAAAATCTTCCTATCGTATTCTTGGAAGATACCTGCTGTGCACACACGCACACACACTGACCTTTTTCTAAAAGTGTTTTATTACTTTCTCTATACGCTCTATGTACATAGTGTATAGAGAAGGTATTGTAATGCACCCAAAAATTCGATACCGAGATTTCACCGGAAATACATATTTTGAGACCCTCTGATTCCAAAAAAAAAGCATTTTTGCAAAAATGCCCTTGTGTGTGTCTGTCTATCTGTGTGGTATTTAAGTTTGGTATCTTCCAAGGATTCAACAAGAAGCTTTACAAGTAAATCCCCCACCCCAAACCACCCTTTACCTGGAACTTTTTCGAAAATTTCGATTTTCTAAAAAATGGCTGTAATGATTTTGATTAAAATATCGTATATTGAAGATATTTACCTGACAAATAAAATGTATATCTTGTATTTTCTGGGAATAGCCTCTGAAGACTACTTTATTCTGGGTGAATTTTTAGGAATTTTGCATAACTGGTAAAATGTAAGAGATGAATAAAAACTTACCACAGAAAAAATGTAGAGCACATTAAAACACACAATTTATATTATATACATTGTTTTCGAGGGGTTGATAGTTTTTGGTTTCAGCTTTGCAAAACTTACACTTTTCTCATACAGGAATTGATCAAGTCCTGTCCACACTAAGAAAGGAACTTCACTGACATAGCAACCAGCTTTTGACTATTACTTTAACCTATGCTACTCGCTTATACTTATAAGGAAGCAGGTCATAAGACTATTTGTGCTAATTTTTTCTCGATTAGCATGAAGCAAATAGAAGCATAAGCTTTTTAAAAATAATTTGTTGCAGAGAGGTAGAGAAAGTCATGTGAATGAGACACATTTTTTTTTCTTCTCTATACACTGCGTACATAGTTCGTGCAGAAAATGTAAAAAGAGAGGATATTTCCCCATTATTCTAAAAACCTTCCCGGAATATTTTTAGAGTCCAAAATAGAAGGCATATCCGGGTAAAAGTTTTCGCCCTCCGTGATCTAATGGTTACGCGGGTTCAAACCCGGCGGAGGACGATGAATTTTTTTCGGGTGTAAAATTCATTAGCATGGCTTCCTTCGGAAGCGAAGTAAAGCCGTTGGTCCCGTGTCATAGATTTACGGCATCTAAAAGAATCTCAAGCCTATTAAAAGAGGTAAAATTAAGCGGTTTTTCACGCCCGATATAGAATGGGACGCTGAGAACCACAGCAGTTAAAGAGCGTCCATAAACAAAACTCCATTTATTTTTAGGCCGTCTGGTAACACTATTCCAAAATTCCATTCCAAGTGTCCCTTAAATAATTAGATGTACGATTTTAAATACAAAACTCGTAGTAATAAGGTCTACTTTACAAATAAATGAACAGGAGTACGAGCTTTAAACAAGGTTTTGCATTTGACGATGAAAACTTGTATAGCATATGTTAAGGAGAAAACTTGCAATTCTCACATGCACTAAGAAAGGAAGGTGCAATACAAAGAACACGTGGGAATTAAACTGGAAACTTGATAGAAGGAGATTAAAAAGACCGGAGAAAGGAAGAAGCGGACCCGAGAGGTTAAACCGTTACAGTATGTGGTGCTTCATCATGCAGGCGCTGTGCGGCGCTAGTGCAGCTACGTGCTTTGCCTCGCTAAAACCACTGGGCCACATTAATTCCTTGTCTAGATCCTGATTAAAATCTAAATGCGAGCCACTCTTAACCATACACGGCAACGTCTGTATCCACGCTCGCGAGAAGAGGGCGCTGATTATCTCAATAAAAGGATCTGCCTCCTCCTCCAGGATAATGCATATAAATAGACACTACATTCGGTGAGTAAGGCTTTAAAGCAGAGGCAACAATGAGGCTTACAGAACCTAAGAAACAGTCTTTGTCACATCTGGGTGCACCATTTACATAACAGTCATTCAGAATAAATTTGTCTTCAGAGGCTGTTTCCAGAAAATTGAAGATATACATTTTATTTGTCATGTAAATATCTCATACGACATATTAAACAAATCGTTAGTTATTTTTGAGAAAAACAAAATTTTGGAAAATCTTTCCATGTAGAGGGTAGATGGGAGTGTCGCATCCTTGCAAGATACTGAACTTAAATACCAAGTTTGATATTTAACGGGCTTTTCGTTTTTGAGCTATGCTACCCTCATGCACGGACACACACGGATATTTTTCTAAAAATGTTTTTTTTTTTTTTTATTATTTTTTTTATTTTGGAGGTCTCAAAATATGTATTTCCGGTGAAATGACAGTATTGGTTTCATCTACAGCTTCCTTTTAAGTAACGAGTGAGTCAAAAAATTACGAACCGGCTGAGCGGTGTTTTGAGTGTCCGCGTCCTCGGGGCTCGTTGCCGTTTACCGCTATCATACAACGGCGCGTTCAAAAACTTGCATTCCACCCAAAATTCGATACCGAGGTTTCACTGGAAATAGACGTTTTAGAATCCCCTGAATTAAAAAAAAAAGTATTTTAGGAAAAGGTCCATGTGAGAGTGTGTGTGTCCGTGTGTCTGTGAGCAGAATAACTCAGAAACGAAAAGTCGGTAAAATACCAAACTTTGTATTTATGTCTAGATTCTTCCAAGGATGTAACACGAAGATTTTGATGGAAATCCTCTCACCTGAAACATCCCTTTATATGGAAAAATGTGTACATAGTGTATAGAGAATGCAATGCACTCAAAAATCCGACACATGCTTTGACACCCCCTGAATGAAAAAAAATAGAAAAATGTCTATCGGCCTGTGTGCGTGTGTGTGTCTGTGTGTGTATGTGTCTGTGGGCAGCATATCGCAAAAACGAAAAGACGGTTAAAAACCAAACTTGGTATTTAGGTTTGGTATCAATCAAGGATGCAACACGAAGATTTGCAAGAAAATCCCCCACCCCCAACTATCCTTTATATGGAACATTTTCCGAAAATTTTTATTTTCTCAAAAATAGCTCTAACGATTTTGAATAAAGTATCATGTATTAAAGATGTTTGCCGGACTAATAAAATGTATATCTTGAATTTTCTCGGAATAGCCTATAAAGTCATGAATTTTACAGAATCTTACATAACAGCTAAACTGTTAGTGATGGACAAAAACTTACGACACAAAAATGTAGAGCACGTTAAAACACACAATTTATGTTATATACATCTTTTCGTGGAGTTGGTCGTTTTTTGAGATATTCCTTGATTTTGGTTTCGTCTTTAAAAACCTTATACTTTTCTCATACAGGAATTTGTCAACTCGTGTCCATACAAGCAAAGGAACTTCAGCAACCAGCTTTTGACTATCACTTTAACCTATTTCGCTTCTACTAAAAAGGAAGCAAGTAATACGACTATTTTTGCTATTTTTTTTCCATTAGCATGAAGTAAATAGAAGCATAAGCTTTTTAACAATAATTTGTTGCAGAGATGTAGAGAAAGTCATGTGAATGGAACACGTAAGACTTTTTCAGTAAATCTCTTATACCTGTGTACTTGAGTTCTAAGTTAATCAAAACGAAGTCGAGAGAAAACCCTGTGTCTTTGAACTGCCGCGCCGTCAGAAATGAAGTGAGTAGGTTGGTATAGCTTCTTCAGGCTCAAATTGAAAAAGCTTTTGCGTGGGTTGTACAGGAAAAGACTTTTCCAAAGCAGCGAGGCGCGATATGGGATTTCACAGCGACCAACTAATACTTTAAGACCGTCGTAAGTTGGCAATGCTGGAGTACGCTTTTAAGGCTCGTGCATTTGCTATTATCTGCTTTCCTTAACTCTTAGTTTCCTGCATTGGTATACTACATATGCTGTTTTCCCTTTGATTCAAGTTTAAAACAGGAGTTCTAGTACAAATATATGGGAAAAATCTATAAAATTATTGGATAGGTAGAGTCAGACTGAAAAATTCAATGGCACAGCCGGGATCTGAACCACGGATCTCCCGGTCTCTAGCCGTTGCTTTACCACTGAGCTACCATGGCAACATGCCGGCATAGCATTGAATTTCTCAACTGACTCGCATGTTTCCCGGTAAACCACAAGGTGTTCTCAAATTATTTTGTGATGACAACCCCAATGGTGACTTACAATGTTGTAAGTACTGAAAGTGCCAGGATTTATAGTGTACTACTATGTAGCAAACATACTACTGCATAGTACTGACTTAAGTAGTGTATTGCACCCAAAAATTCAAATTCCAAATTTCACTGCAAACACAATTATGTCGTTCTTCTACCTAATAGATTTTCCATTGATATGTCTCTCTCCCTCCCTCCCTCTCTCTCTCTCTCTCTCTCTCTCTCTCTCTCTCTCTCTCGCTTTCAGGTTACACGTGTGTTGGCGAAAATCAACAACTGAGACGCACATGTATCACGGAATTAAAAGGTCTTTATAAGAGAGTTATAAATTACACTAAGAAGGGAAAATAAGCATTTGAAATGGCCAGGGAAAAAATGTGAAACACGTCAAAAACTGTTTATGGTAGGTTGGCAAGCGCTCCAGGTAAAAAGGTAGGCAACGCTGCCCGAGGGTCGACATAACAAAAGGGAATGCAACCGATTCTTTGTTGATAAGAGACGCGACTTCAAGTGCTATGGAAGACGCAATCAGTTAAGACGTGCTATTAGATTCAGCGGTGTATGCTGGTATTGACACAGTGTTATTCAATACAGGCATAAATTCACAAGTAATGAGGAATGATAGACGCGGTTGAATAAGAAGAAGCTAAAAGGGGGGGGGGAGGACTAATGAGGAATGCGCGTGTGTTCCACAGAATATATCGATGCAAATAAATAAAGGAGTTCAAAAAGGAAACCACTTTTGTCTCAACACCACCTCTGAGAAAGATTTCATGCTGACATATCCTGAGCTAGGACACCATTCCATAATCTCCTGAACCATCACGGGGATTCGAACCCAGAAACCCCTGCAACGGAACCGCCGAACAGTACCAGTTAACATGTATGAGAATATTTATTTTAATGGAAGCTAATAACTGATCGTCAATATTTTTACTTTCTCTCGAACGTACTATGTGCATAGCAGGTCGTGAAAGTGTTGCACTGCACCAAAAACTTCGATACCGAGATTTCATCAGAACTTCCGTTTTGAGGGCCCATGAGTCCAAAAAAGCATTTTTAGAAAAAAGACCTTGCGTGTGTGTGTGTGTGAACTGTATAACTCAAAAATCTGATGTGTTCCATTCATACGACTTTCTCTATCTGTTCAGAAAACAAATTATTCTTACAAACGATTAATCTTTTATTTAAATCATGCTAATCGAAATAAACAGTAGCAGAAAAAGTCTTATTGATAGCTTTGCTTCTTTTCATGCAGAAGATAAATAACGGAGCACAATAATCTAAAGCGGTAGTCAAGATCTTAAAAAGCTGGTCGCTATGGGAACTATTGAATTCGACTCGCTTTGAATGGCCAGCAGTAAAAGAAAAAAGAGATGAAGCAAATGGTCACTTCACGCTTGAGAGATGCTTCAGGTAATTTAAAACTGAAACGTATAACAATATCTTGGAAACGGCTAAATCTACAAAAAGCGTCTAAAGCATACATATTGTGCTTTAAATAAATCTACACTTTTTTTGTCATAAAGTTTTCTCTATCTCTTATGGTTTAACAGTTATGCAAAGTTCTTCCAGAATGAAGAGATTGTCACAGGAAATTTCCAGAAAGTTCAAGATATATGTTTTATTAGGAGTGTGAATCTTTAATATAAGCTATGTTAATTACAAAATCGTTAGGTATAGCTAATTTGAAAAACTAAATTTTCCATGTAAAGGGTGGAGTAGAGTGGATGGACCTTCCTGAAAATCTTCGTGTCAAGTCCTTGGAAGATGCGAACTTAAATACCAAATTTAGTATTTAACGGTCTTTTTGATTTTGTGTTTTGCTGTCCACATACCACAGCGAAAGATATACCCAATGACCTATTTTAAAAATGCTTTTATTGCATTTAGGGGGTACATTTATTTCCGGAGAAACCTCTGTATGAACACAGTACGTGCAGAGAAAGTGAGAGTTCGTTTAATTCCAAAGTAGCCCGTCTGGGTAGAGTGTTGGTAGCTACATGGACCCAACATAGTTTGAATATCATTTCACGATTTCATTCATCGTCCGATATGACTAACTAGGTTAAAAAAACGTTAAGCTAATAATAATAATAATAATAATAATAATAATAATAATAATAAATACCAATACCAACATTGGTATTTAATGTAAACATGTTTCAATGATAAAACATGAAGGTTTTAAAGAAAATTCCTCCACCTAAGCTATGTTTCATATGAAAATTTTCGAAAGTTTCGATTCGAAAATGGCTCTGACAATTTTGAACAAGGCATGAAGGCATCATATAGTTGAAGCATTTTCATCACATATAATATACATATTTTAAATTTTCTGGAAATATCCTCTATCTAGATGATTTTTGCATAATTCTAAACCGTAAGAGAGATATAAGCTTACTTTACAAAAATTTTACATCTGGTTGACTTAAGGGGACAAGGTACTCTCAAATGGTAAAAAATAACAATTTTTGTTTTAGACACTAATAAAACATTTATTATTTCTAATTTCAGAAAATGAGTACTTTTGGGAGATTAAGAGGATTTTAATCAATTTAAATATAACTCAAATGCTAGACTGCATTTCTTTAAACCTGTAATGCAATGCCCTTTTTAGAACATTAGAATCTTAAATTCAGTTTTCTGAAAACAGGATTTTGGGATGCGTATGTACCTTTTTCTCAAAAAGTATAAGAGCTGGAAAGCTGAAATTTTCAGTACATATATTCAACACATAGCTAAACTTTCTGAACCACAATTGCGGTGGTATATACTGATCATATTAAGAAAGCAACAACATTGCACATTTTATAAAGGTTTACTTTTTTTAATTTTCAAATATATTTTTTTAATTTCTGCTGAAATTGTATTATATAGCTAAATAATTGAGGTTCACAAGATAGCTGATTATATTAAGAACAAGCATGCAAAAGTGATTATGTATTGCAAGCAGTATCAGAGAAAAAGGTACATGAATGCACATGTTTTAAGACTAAGTTTTATTACTTTTCTGCTAAATGAAATATTTTAAGACTCAAGCATGTAAGCTATTAAGCCAAACAACTACTTGAAATAATTTCCACGACTTATAGAATAACTCATACAAGATTCTGGAAAAACAATTGAATACTTTAAGAGCAAAAGTAATTCAACTCACTTAAGGTGTAATTTCCGTATGTTCAGACTGTAGAGTTTGTTAAAGTACATAATTTCTTTTCCTTCTTATTTGTGGAGTTAACCATTTCCGAAATATTCGTTATTGGTTTTAAATGTTCATTACTTTCTCAAATGGGACGTCATTATTCACTCTTTTCATCGTGGTCATGCAAAGACAAAGGAATTCCAATTGCATCACATCAGTTTTTTAAAAGAATTGCCCAAGGTATTGGCCTAACCTATTCCCCATATAATACAAGGAACAAGGTAACAAGACTAATTATTATCCCACTATAGTTTAATTAGCATGAAGTAGGTAGAAAATAGGCTTTTGTAAGAATAGGTTTTGCAGAATAGATATAGAAAGTTATGTGAATGGAACCCATCGGAACAATCATTAACATGAAAAATCCTTAACCTTAGTATTAATTGTTTCAACTTCAAGCCTGAGTTGGACAGGATAAGTAGAGTCAGAGCAAACGCTAAGGCGTTGAAATAAGTCTGCTAACTTCCAAAATATTAAGAACGTTAAGGACAAAATTTGTTTTCTTCGAAAATGTATATGTTTAGGATATGCTGATTATCTATACTGCTATCGGCGAATCCCTTTGCAATCACCGCTAAATGAGTGTGCTACGATTACTACAGTAAGAGTAACTTGAAGCGCAAGAAGCGCGAGAGAATAACGAAACGTCAGACACGCCAGGGAGCCTCTCTAAATGTTAGCAATGCATCCTCTTTTATCAAGACAAGTCACGCCTAACACTAACTATCCCGTTCCTCTTGGTGCCTATGTTCTATGTGGTCAACTTCACATTACTCTTTAGCTGAGATACACCTTTCATTCTCTTTGACTGCGTTTTCCTATGCAACCTTTCCATTTGCAAAATTCTCAGAAGTGGCTTATGCGCTTTGTAAAACATTTTCTAAGTGGCAATTAGGTTTAAGAGTATATACTTTCTAAGAACTGAACCTAGTCAAATGGATCTCCTTGTTTACTGAGATTCCCACAACATAATTACCTTCGTAACTCTTGACTTCTAACCTAGCAACACAATTCGAAATGTTAACGTTCTACTTCACTGATAACCTACCTACAACAGAATTATAACGTATGACATTTTATGCAATTCGTTGGTTTTAATTATTTCTCGGCTCTCCCATTAATTTTCATAAAATAGTAATTAATTTAATGCGAAAAAAATTGCGCTTTCGTACCTGTAATGACCCATGAACCAAAAAATCTGTTGATCCTTTCCCATGATTTTCTCTATAATAAATTATATTTATCAAATGCTTATTCTTCTATATACACTATTCTAATCGTGATAAACATTAGCAAAAATTATCGTATTACTTAGTTCCTTATAAGCAGAACGGAAGCAGGGGGGTACACTAGGCTAAAGCAATAGTCAAATGCTTTAAGAGATGGTCACTATGTGATACAATTGAAATCTGGTTGACTTTGCGTGGCCAGGGTAAAACAAAAGATATGAAACGAGCGACTACTGTCTGTTTGTGTAAAATTTAAGCATTTTAAATTTAAACCAGTTACAGGGAATATCTCGGAAATAGTTACCCTACCAATGGAATGTGCTCTTATGTAGTATAAACTGTGTGGTTTAACTACATTCATATTGTTTTTGTAGGAAATGTTTCTCTATCTCTTACGGTTTATCAGTTATACAAAATACATTAAGAATACTGCCATAAAATTCAAGACTTGTTCATGTAAGTATTCTTAACATACAGCAGTTTAATCAAAATCGATAGAGAAAATGAAAATTAAAAACTTTTCCCCCATGTAAACTTATTTTAGTGTGGGGGATATTCTCACCCTTGGAAGTGCTGAGCTTAAAAATCAAGCATGGTATTTAACAGACTTTTCATGTGTTCACAGACACATGGGCACACATATGTCTAAAAGAGTTTTCTAGGAGTAGCAACAACTTTTACTCCAGTTCTAGGAGTTTTTCATGAATAAATACATCTTCTGAGGTAGTTAAAATTTATGTCAATACTTTTATTGGTAAATTTGTTCGATTATCTACTTCAACGTGTAAGTTTTATTAAGAGTGAAATTATAATCAAATTATTTCAGTTCTATTTTTTGTGAAATAAAATATTTCATAATTCTAATGAAAAATCGGTATAGAATTTTTGTGGGAAGTGAAATACCTTCCCTACCTATAATTTTAGTACTAAGTAAAGAAAGTAAAAAATAATTTGTCAATTGCTGACCATGCAAAGGACATAGCAACCGACTTCTAAAACATTTGTGTATTCGCTTTAGCTAGTGTATTCCCTTCTACTTGCAAGGAAGCAAGTAATAGGACTATTTCTGCTAATGTTAATCCAGAGCATCATGTTGCAGATAGAAGAATAAGCTTTTTAACTATAATTTGTTACAGACATTTAAATGGAGCTTCAATTCTTGAACTGCTGTGGTTCTGTGTCCCATTCTATAATAGAAGTGACAGACCTTTTTATCAAGTTCGAGGTTCTTTAACGTGCCATAAATCCATGATATGGGACCAACGGTTTTATTTCCCTTCTAAAGGAAGCCATGCTAAGGACCAAAAAAAAAAAAAAAAAAAAGTCCATCGTCCTCGGTCAAATTTGTTACAGATATGTGGAGAAAAGCATGTACATAGAAAACATCACCATTTTAGAAATACGTCTTAGGTGTGTCTGTAAATAATATAACTCAAAATCTCTACGTCAGTAGAATACCAAACTAGATATTTCCCCATATCCGAACTATAGTTTACATGAAATAGTTCTTTATTTATGATTTCCTCTTTATGATTTTGATTAAAGCAGGTATGTTTAAAATATTTACGTGACAAATAAAATCTAATAAAATTTTTCTGCAAATACTTTGAAGAATATTTAAAAAATGAATAGCTCCACAAAAAATGCAGTAGGCGTAGTAACAGGTTCTACATTTCTCTGTATTAAAGTTTTGTCTATTTTGTTTGGTTTACCACTATGCAGAAGTCATCCAGAGTGAATAGAGCTTCAGAGGCTATTGCTAGAAAATTTAAGATATACGTTTTATTTATCGTACGAAAATGTCTTAAACATGCCTAAGTATTTTAATCAAAACCGTTAGTTATTTTTGGGTAAATCAAAACTTTCAAAATGTTTTCCAAGTGAAGGATAGTTGCAAGTTGTGAGGATGTGGAATAAAATCTTCTTAATTATCAAAGTTGATATTTAACCGACTTTTCGTTTTTAAGTTATGCTGTAAACAGACGGGCACGAAAATACACACCAGCACTCAGGGATTTTTTTAATGCCTATTACTTTCTCTACACAAACACTGTAAATAGTGTATAGAGAAGGCATTCTATTGCATCTAAAATTTAGATTCCGAGATTTCACCGGAAATCAGGGACCCCCTGAATCTAAAAAAAAAAAATAAAAATATGTCCGTGTGTGTAGCTAAAAAAACGAATATCCGTTAAATATAAACTTCATATTTAAGTTCAGTATCTTTCAGGGATGCAACATATAGATTTACAAGAAACTCCCGCACCCCCAATTACCCATTACATGAAGATAATTTTGAAAATTTTGATTTTCTCAAAAATGGCTCTAAAGATTTTGATTAAGATCTCCTGCATTTAAGATATTTATATAACAAAAGTTACATCTTGAATTTTCTGGAGTTAATCTCTGATAACCTATTTATTCTGGATGAACTGATAAGCCGTAAGAGATACAAAAAAACTTACTACACAAAAAATGTAGATCTGCTTAAAACATAGAATTTAAGTCACATACATTTTTTTCACGGAGTTGGCCGCTTTCGAGATGTTCCTTTTTATTGCTTTTTGTTTTAAAATAGGGCATTTTTCAACTGCTGGCCACGCAAAGCAACAGATTTCAATCCCATAGCAACCACATTTTAAATCACTTGATTGTCGGTTTAGCCTAGTGTATTCCCTTGTTTCACTTCTGCATATAAGGAACTCAATAATAAGACCGTTTCTGCTAATGTTTATCTCGATTAGCATGAAGTAAATAGAACAATAAGTTTACTAACAATTCTTTGTTACAGATATGTAGTCATGTGAATGGAACATATCAGATCTTTTTGATTTTGGACACTCCAAAACGTGTATTTCTAGTGAGAAATTGGTATCCAATTGTTGTGGGGAATGCGAAATCTATCTAAATACTATGTGTGAAGTAGAGAATGGAAAATGTTTAGGGGACCTCAAAACTTATATTCCTGGTGAAATATCGATACCAAACTTTTGGGTGGATTATGATATTTTCTTTAATTATTAATTATGGCAGAGAAAATAATTCAAATGCGAAAGTCTGAAGTAGAGAGTGGAAAATGCTTAGGGGACCTCAAAACTTACATTCCTGGTGCAATGTCGATACCGAACTTTTGGGTGGATTATCATATTTTCGTTAATTATTAATGATGGCAGAGAAAATAATTCAAATGCGAAAGTATGAAGTAGAGAATGGAAAATGTTTAGGGGACCTCAAAACTTATATTCCTAGTAAAATGTCGATACCGAACTTTTGGGTGGATTATCATATTTTCGTTAATTATTAATTATGGCAGAGAAAATAATTCAAATGCGAAAGTGTGAAGTAGAGAATGGGAAATGGGGACCTCAAAACTTATATTCCTGGTGAAATGTCGATACCGAACTTTTGGGTGGATTATCATATTTTCGTTAATTATTAATTATGGCAGAGAAAATAATTCAATGCGAAAGGAGTGAAAATAGAGAGATCAAATCACTGAAAGCACTGCTGTTTCTTCAACTATATAATAGCATATCAGTGGTTCCTTGTTCGGCAGAACTGAGGGGAAATCATTTCGTGATAAAATAAGTTTAACAACTTTTGTTTAAAACTATTGTCTAAGCCCTCAGATGGAAGGGTTATCACAATGTTTGCTCTGTGGGAGATCTTGCAGCATTAACCCTGGCGGAAAAGTTAGGAAAAGCAGGATTTTGGATGGTCCAGACAGAATTTCCACTCCATTAGCAAGACCATGGGTAGTCGAGGATAAACACTCAACGTTTCTCGTCTAATGAACTCCATTATCACAAAGCACACAATAGAACTCCGTCTCTTCTTGTTTCGGAGAAGGCTTGGGGACCTGATAAGTGAGCCGGTAGCTTAAACATACTTGTAGCTGCATATTCATCAGTTGCATCGTATTCAGTAAATAGTTTTTCTTGCGGTTGGTAATTATTACAAAAAGTTCCCACTCTCATAACTTTCTCTAGATGTTCCAAATACAAAGTTTTCTTACACAAGATTTCTCTTTTATTCCATCAAGCTAATCAAGATAAACATTAGCAAAATTGGATAGGTAGGATCAGACTAAAATTTAATACCATAGTCAGGTTTTTAACCACGGATTTCCCGGTCTCTAGCCAGTTGCTCTACCACTGAGCTACCGTGGCAACATGCCGGCACGGCACTAAATATCTCAACTGACTCGCATGTTTCCGGTAAACCCACAAGGTGATCTCAAATGACATACCCTAATGGGGACTTACAATGTAAGTACTTCAAGACCCACGATTCAAAGTATAGCCAACTATTAGGTAATTTTTTGTTAATTTAAATGTTGTTCACACACGCCGTGTGTAGAACAAGAGTTGGATAGGTAGATTCAGACTGAAAAAATCTTGTGTTCCATTCACAAGACCTTCCCTACATATCTGCAACAAATTATTGTTAAAAATCTTATGCTTCCATTTACTTCATGCTAATCGAGAAAAAAATAGCAGAAATAGTTTTATAACTTGCTTCCTTGTAAGTAGAAGCGAAATAAGGGAGTACCATAGGTTAAAGTGATAGTCAAAATGTGGTTACTATGTGGCTGAAGTTCCTTTGTTTGTACGAACAAGAATTGACAAATTCCTGTATGAGAAAAGTATGTTTATCAAAGGTGAAACCAATAAAAAGGAATATCTAAAAAACGTTCAACTTCTCGAAAAAAATGTATATAACATAATTGTGTGTGTTTTAATCCACATTTTTGTGGTAAGTTTTTGTCTATCTCTTATGGTTTAGTAATTATGGAAAAAATGGCTATAATGATTTTGTTTAAAACGTCATATACGAAATATATTTACATGACAAATAAAATGAATACCTTGAATTTTCTGGGAATAGTCTCTGAAGACATTTTTATTCTGGATGAATTTTGCGGTATTTTGCATATCTGGTAAACCATAAGGCATAGAAAAAATTTGCTGGATAGAAAATGCAGAGCTCGTTAAAACTCACAATTTATGCTATATACATTTGTTTCGTGGAGTTGGTTGTTTTTGAGATATTGCCTGTTATTGGTTTTAGGTATAAAATACTTATATTTTTATCATCGGGAATTTGTCAACTATTGTCCATCATACAGTAACCAGTTTTTGACTTTCATAGAAGCAAGTATTAAGGAGATATCTGCTAGTTTTTTTCTTGGTTACCATGAAGTAAATAGCAGAATAAGATTTTTAACAATAATTTGTTGCAGAGATGTAGAAAAAGTCGTACGAATGGAATACATCCGTTTTTTTTCTTTAGTATTTTGTAACGTGCTACTTTAATTATTTAATAAGCAGCACCTTAAGCTATTTAGCTACTTCTAAGTCCAAAGTTTAGTCGATTTAATGCTCTGAAACTATCACATAAATTGGTAAATGCTTAAAGCTCCTCAAAACTATGCTGGTCTAAAGTATTATATAAGTTTGAAGTAACTTCTTACAACTCTGTTTCTTTAGCTGAATGTTTAAATCAACTTTATCAAAAGAAGCGCTATATTTGTACTAGGATTCCGAAACAAGCTTCCTGCTAACCAGAGCGCTGTTAAGGGACATAGGGAGAGAAAAAATATTCGATGAATAATGGCTGAAGGGAATGGAATAAGGATAAGTCGGTTAAGGTGTAAATAATGAGGCCCGAGATGGGATGAAAAGTGTGAAATGGAATGGAGCCAAAAAACGCACGGAAAAGAGAATCGGTTCAACAATGCCATTCTCGTAACGTAATGTTACAATAAACCATAGGCAAGTTTTATGAAGCTATTCATTATGGAATATAAATGTAATTGCGTCATCAATGAGGGATAGCAGCTTAGGGACAGATAGCGTGACAGAATCGAAGTTATCACCGCTTGATATGTAGACTGTGGTCTTTTCACTAGCAGTGGAAGGTGATTGAGATTGGCTGGGTGGTAAACATAAATACCACTCATTTCTGGGAACCCCAACAATTTTAATTAACACTTCATCAGCATCATTATCAGTTTCATTTTCTATCAAGCTACATAGATTACAATGTACAACAGCACACAATCGTAACGTCTCAAGTGTGAATCGTCTCCAATTGGCACGTAAACAGGCTGTGGAAAACTCCACATCACAAGATATGTTTGGAACAAAACGGAAATAGGACACATCATCGACCATCAACAATTATTTCCCTAACAACACCACACACATTTCGTATTTAACGCAATATTGAAAATCCGATTTTTTTTTCATACACACTGTTTTCGCTTTCTTTTTCACACGGTGTAAAACAGGTGTCGCGGGTTTCTGACTAACTTCTTGCACAAGTTCATTGCCAGCTTTCAGGGCTCGAGGCATTTCAATGTTTCCAAATATGTGTTAATGTCTTAGATATATCTGCAAAGTTTTTCTGTATGAATGGCAAACCTTGATGCAATCCATTTGAAACATGCAATTTTACAATCTTGATTGAAGAGCATGCACTATCATCAAAGACATTAACTACTTATAAAACAGCTTTGTAATATACAACATTATATACTGCTGCGTCGAGCCATGTTCCCCAATGCATTACTACATGTAATACATGCGGCGCGTGCAGTCGCCAATGCAGGTCGGTCTCTACTCGGTAGGTATGCAAGTGGTGTCCGCACGTGTCCCACTATCGGTCCCCAATTTGCTATCCCTATCATCAATATATCTATTTGTAGTCCATTCATCAGCACCCTTCCCCTTATTTTTCAAGCAAAGTACCTTAAGGGGACACAGATTTTTGAATTTTTGCTACAATTTAAAATAATTGTATATTTGCAAAGTTTTATTCTCCTAGAATGCATGGAAATGAAAAGGATTTTATTTGACAGTGATTCTCAACATCCCATTCTATATTGGACCTGAAAAACAGCTTACTTTTGCTCAGAGGCCTCTTAATCAGGCTTGAGAGTCTTTTACATGCAGAAAATTTAGGACACGGGACAACGGCTTTACTTCCCTTCCGAAGGAAGCCATGCTAAGGATATTTACGTCCGAAAAAATCCATCGTCCTCCACAGGGTTTGAACCTGCGACTTTAAAGCGATAGTCAAATCTTTTAAAACCTATCGCTGAAACATTGAAATTAAATTTTTATTTTATTTTTATTATTTATTTGTTTATTTATTGTAGCTTAACGTCCTTTAACCTGATTGAATTTGTGAAATTATGCTTAAATGATCTCGGGATCCATGGAGCTTAAAGTTACTCGACATTCGTCTTCTCAGGATAAGGGAAACCCCGAAAAAAACCTTATCCGGGCAACTCACCCTAAGCGAGATCCGAACTCACGACCTTTTGAATATATAACAGACATACTACCACTCTATTTTTGTTTTGTTTTAATTCCGGGAATGCAAGAGATGAAACGAACGTTTTTACTTTCCCTTGAGAAAAGTTTAGGAAGTTTAAAATTGAAACCCGTAGCAAGGAATAACTCGAAAAGGTTAACTCTACAATTTTTTTTAAAGTGTTTTATTTATATAGCCCCCTTTAACATCTAAGGTCATATCGGGGGCTTTCCACTTGAAACAACTCATTGTCTGTAGGTACATTTTTACATTGGTTTAAATCATTTTGTTTTACTCAAACATGCACACATTCACATACAAACTTCCAGATTCTGTGGGGGATAGGGAATAATTCTGGCTAAATAAAAATTCCCCGCCCCAGCCGGGAATCAAACCCGGGACCCCTGATCACTCGACCACGTAGGCAGTCTCTATAAACATAATATATGATTCATATCGTGTATTTTAATGAGATCTACATTTTTTGTATAGTAAGTTTTTATTTTCAGAAAATTCAAATATATGTATATACAAGGTGGTTCATCTGTCCTTTATTCTCTGGTTTTATGCAATCCGCAATTTACTGTCTAAGCTGAAAACATTGTTCCCGAGATCTATCTTCTACAAACCAACATTATAGACTTTGGCGCTACAAGCTATAGCTAAACAGTAGAGTATTTGATTAACGTGAGCTGTAAGTTTAAGTTCCAAGATGCTCAATTCAGGTTCGAATCTTACCAAAATGTTAACAATTATTCCCCCACTTTCTTTCTTTCTGATATGGTACAAAGCTAGACGGAAGATCAGAATATTTGTTTCTTTTATTGTGCTCTTCATTTATGTTTATTCTAACGTTAGCAGTCCAGTATTGTTTAAGGTCTTGCTGAAGTTTCTTTTTTCAAAACAAATAGAATGAAAATTAAGGGTCGAAAACTAAAGAACACACAAAATAAACTACCGTTCATTGTTCTTAATTCGTATACCTTTTAGTTTACACCAACATTTATAATTGTGACGAACACTGAACTAACTTTGCACCTTGAAGGATAATACATAAAGAATAAAAAAAAAGTGCACGCAGATAGTGGGACACGAACCTCTAACACGCCGGAGGTGATGAAGGAACATGAAATTAACCAGTTGAGCTACAATCATTGCGCCCGCTTACTGCGTTAAAAGTTGTAGGTATAGTGTCCCACATGTATCCCTCTCCGCTTCTCATCCCTTTATAACTGTTGTGGACCCCTTTTTGTAGCTTAAGCCGTTCGTTTAACCTCCATACATTATAATTTACGTTGCAGAACATGTGACAGCGATCCTATTGGTACACCATGTACTGTAACAGGAGTTATTAAGCGCATGTTTTTGTAATGGGCGTAACTATTGCTGCTAAAGTCTATTTTCCTATTAAAGGCAGGCTAGATTTGTGTGGTTACCAAATAGTCGACAAGCTCGGTAATTTTGACCTTATTGCTTTCAGAGTATGAAGTGTTGTCTATCTTCAAAAATGATAAGGGACAGGTCATGTAAATATCTTAAATATACGGTGTTTAACCAAAAGCGTTTCATTTTCGATAAAATAAAGATTTTCGAACTTTTTCCATGTAAAAGGTATTTTTGGGTTGGGAGGATTTTCCTAAAAATCTTCGTGTCGCATCCCTGGAAATATTAACTTAAATACCAAGTCTGGTATTTTACCGATTATTCGCGTGTTCAAAGAAACACGGACATAAATTTTGCATAACTGGCAAACCGTAAGAAGTGGACAAAAACTTACTACACAAAAATGTAGACCACGATAAAACACACAATTTATGTCATATACATTTTTTTTTCGTCGAGTTGATCGTTTTTGAGATATCCCTTGTTATTGGTTTCACCTCAAAAATCTTTAACTTTTCTCATACAGTAATTTTTCAACTCCTGCCCATACAAACAAAGGAGCTTCAGCCACATAGCAACCAACTTTTGACTATCACTTTAACCTTATTTCGCTTCTACTTACAAGTAAGCAAGTAATAAGACTATTTCTGCTAATTTTTCTCAATTAGCATGAAATAAATTGAAGCATAGACTTTTTAACAATAATTTGTTGCAGAGATGCAGAGAAAGTCACGTGAATGGAGCACATCGGATTTTTTTTATTATTGTTCCATTTATTTTTAACTTCAATGCTTTGACTTGAAGGTTTAGAGCATTAGGTTAATCAATTTTATGTAGCTAAACACACACATATTCATACTTCCAAACTCTGTGGGGAATAGGGAATAATTCTGGTGAAAGAAAAATTCACCGGGCTGCCAGGAATCCAACCCGAGATCTCCGGTTAAGAAGTCAGCTCGCTGACCAGTCGACCACGGAGAAATTTCGTATTGCCGTATTTCTCATCTAGTCATAGTTAGGTAATTAATGCTACTATTTCTACTATTTTCTGTTAATGGTGATTAGCACGAAGCAGAGGGGAGTTTTTTTTAAACCTTAAAGTCCTTTAACCTGGTTGGTCATATCGCACGTTGAATGAAATCGGTGAAATGATACTCTAATGATCTCGGGATCCACAGAGCTTAAAGTTACCCGACATTCGTCTTCTCAAAGTATTGGAAAACCTCGAAATAAAAGCTTATCAGATTAACTAACCTCAAGCGAGATTCAAACTCGTGTCCTGTTGAACGAGAGGCAGACAGGCTACCCCACACTACCCAGGCGGGCTGGCCTGTTGCAGAATAGCTAGAGAAAATCATTTGAATGAAATCAGATTTTTGTCGTTTAATCCCCCTTCCCCAAAATGTAGGTCCTCAAGACTTGTTTTCTCAGATGTATTATTTATGGACAGTCTATAACCTTATTGCACAAAACAAATGAATATCTCCTTAATACGCGTCGAACGCGTTGAACGTGACCGAGTTATAATGTCTTTCAATTTCATTTTCCCTTTCCCAGTTAGACATTCTTCAAACCAGCGTCATTCTTCTTCGTATTCGTTTTACATGGATATTCTTATTACTCTTATCCTAAAACAAGGCAATTCGTGCACGCACGCACGCTCGCACCAACGCTTTCGTGCGCACACAACCGCATACAAACTTCAAGTTTACGTGACGACTTCGCGTAAAGTAAAGTATCTAATCTTGGCGAAAGTTTAGAGGAGCATCTTTTGAGTAACACTATCTCTGAAATATAAATACCTAAATGTTTTGGAATAATAAATTATCTTCCTTCCGATTCTGTCTGCGTTGGAGACCTTAGGTTTTCGTTGTCATCTAAGTTTTTTAGTTTCTCTAGCCCGCATCGACAATAACAGATAGTATTCCACCCAAAAGTTAGATGCCGAGATTTCACTGGTAATATATGTTTTGGGGTCCCCTGAGTCCGAAAAAAGCATTTTTAGAAAAAGGTCCGTGTGTGTCTGTGGACAGCATAGTTCAAAACGAAAAGACCGTTAAACACCAAACTTGGTATTTAGGTTTGGTATCTTCCAAGGATTCGATATGAAGATTTTCAAGAAAATCCCCCAACACAAACTACCCTTTACATGGAAAAATGTTCGAACCTTTTGATTTTTTAAAAAAGGATCTAAGATTTTGATTAAAATACCGTATATTAAAGCTATAATCAATATTTTTAATTTTCTAGGAATAGCCCTGAAAGACCTCTTTATTCTGGTGATTTTTATTGAATTTTTCATAGCTGTTAAACCGTAACAGACAAAAACTTACTACACAAAAAATATAGATATCGATAAAACACACACTTTTTGTCATATATTTTTTTCGTGGAGTTGGGCGCTTTGGAGATATTCCTTTTTATGGATACCAGTTTTAAAATACTTAAACTTTTTTCACACGCGAATTGTCAACGGACTTTAATCCAATAGCGGTCACATTTTAAAACATTTAACTGTCCGTTTAGCGTAGTGTATTCTTTTATTTACCTTCTACTTACAAGGGTGTAAGTAATAAGACTGTTTCCGAGATGTAGACAAAGTCGTGTGAATGAAGTCATCAGATTATTTTTTCTCGTATCGTTGGCCATTTCCGAAACACTCCTTGTTAATGGTTTCATTTTTAATGTCTTTGACTGTACAAGTATAGAGTAGATTATAATTACAATGTAATATGTAGGCAAAGATGTTCAATAAATTCATTTTTTCAATTGAATAATATGAAACAAAAGCTTTGGGTACTAACCAGAAGTATCTCATTAGTTTCAGAAGCTAGAGTATCACCCGAAGCTGCATTAGCAGACTAATATGCACTAACGCTAACAGATGGAGCCACACTTTGACGGATTATGCGTCTCGCCTGCGCATTGTTTAATCTTCTATTATATGAGTAGTACTAGAGACATATAACTAACTCATTTCCTCGGAGAAGCGCACCTACTGCTGCCATCTGGTTGATATAAATGGAATTTCTCCAGGAACAAGTTAATTCTTGTAATCCACCCTATTGGGGAATTCAATTTGAAGCAAACAAAACACATTCGCGATGAGAGCTGAGTGAATTACGGAACCTTGAAGGATATACAGGATCTAACAAAAGCTTAAAGACTCCCATTGTAATTTTTACTTTCTCTACACGCACTATGCACATACTGTACAGAGAAGGTATTGCATTGCACTCGAAAATTCGATACCGAGGTTTCACCGGAAATGCATGTTTCGGGAGCACCTTAATCCCCCAAAAAATCTAATGTGTTCCATTCACATGACTTTCTCTACATCCCTACAAAAAATATTATTAAAAAGCTTATGCATCTATTTACTTCATGCTAATCGAGAAAAAATTAGCAGAAATAGTCTTATTACTTGCTTCCTTGTAAGCAGAAGCGAAATATGGCAGTACCATGGATTAAAGTGATAGTCAGAAACTGGTTGCTATGTGACTTAAGTTCCTTTGTCTGTATGGACAGGAGTTGACAAATTCCTGTATGACAAAAGTATTAGTTTTTCAAAGCTGAAACCAAAATCAAGGAATATCTAAAAAAAAAAAAAAAAATGACCAACTCCACGAAAAAAAAAAAAAAAAAAAGAATGGTCAACTCCACGATAAACTGTGTAAGAAATAAATTGTGTGTTTTGATGAAATATTCATTTCTTTTAATAATTTTTTGTGTAATTCTTACGGTTTACCAATTATATAACATTCAGAGAGATATTCTTTGTTACTGGTTTCAACTTTAAAATACTTAAAACTTTTCTTATGCACGAATTGATAAGTTCCTGCCTATGAAAAAAAAAAAAATTAACCACATGGCGACTAGCTTTGAAAGGATTTAACGCCTAGATTATTTGCTTATTTCCCTTCTACTAATGTTTATCTCGAATAGCGTGAAGTAAATAAAAGAATAAGCTTTTCAACAATAAATTTCTACTGAGAAGGTCGTGTGAATGGGACAAATCAGATTTGATTTTATTAACCCTTTATTGTTTTAGAAATTTTCATACTCCTACAAAAATATTATTTCAAAATTTAATAAATTCATTCTAAAAATTGGAGTATTATTTCAGAAAAGTACTTGCCCATTTTTACTTTCTCTACATGTATTATATACACAGTGCATAAAGAGGATTTTGTAATACACCCAAAAACTCGATACCGAGATTTCTCATGATATACATGTTTTGAGACCCCCTAATTCCAAAAAAAATATTTGAGAGACATATCTGTGTGTCCGTCTGTGTGTGTGAGTGTGTGTGTGTCTGCCTGTGGACAGCATAGCTCAAAAATGAAATTCGGTTAAATACTAAACTTGGTATTTAAGTTAAGCATCTTTCAAGGATGCGACGCGAAGATTTTCAAAAAAATCCCCTCAAACGCAATTACCGTTTATATGGAACATTTTAAAATATTTTTGATTTTCTAAAAAATGGCTGTTACGATTTTGATTAAAATTCTTTAAGCTTAAGTTATTTTTATGAAAATGACATGTATATCTCAATTTTTTTGGGTATAGTCTCTTAAGACGTTCTCATTCTGGATGGCTTTAGTATAATATATAGACACAAACTTACTACACAAAACTGTATGTCATTGAAACACGCCAGTAATGCCATATATATATATATATATTTATATTTATTTGTAGATATAATCGTTTCCGAGAAATTCCTTGATATTAGTTTCAATTTCAAACTACATAAGTGGAAGCCATATTTCGTTTCATCTCTTTTGTTTTACTCCCGGGAATGCAAAAGAGAATCTACTTTCAACTATCTCACATAGCGATAGCTATCAAAAGATTTGAATATCGCTTTAGCTTGGTGTATTCCCTTATTTTTCCCACTTACAAGGAAGTAAGGAATAATATTATTTCAGATTTTTTTACGATGTTCACACACAGTCATAGATTATTTTACCTTCTTTTTACTTTCTGTGCACGTACTATGTACATAGGTATAGAGAAAGTATTGCACTCCACCCAAAAATTCAATACCGAAATTTCACCGGAAAAATATGTTATAGGACCCCCTGTAACCAAAAAAAGAATTTTCAGAAAAAGGTCTATGTGTGTGTTTTCGTGTATCTGCGAACACGATAACTGTGTCGTGTGTCGGTAAAGAACCAAACTTGGTATTTAAGTTTAGTGTCTTTCACGGATGCAACACGAAGATTTTTTCGAAATTTTTTATTTTATTAAAAACGACTCCAACGATTTTGATTAAAATATAATATATTAAAGATATTTAGCTGACAAATAAAATGTATATCTTGAATTTTCTGGGGACAGCCTCTGAAGATTACTTTATTCTGGATGAATTTTACGGAATTTTGCATAACTGCTAAACCGTAAGAGATGGACAAAAACTTATCACACAAAAAATATAGAGCACGTTAAAGCTCACAATTTATGTTATATACATTTTTTTTCGTTCAGCTGGTCGTTTTTGAGATATTCCTTATTTTTTGTTTCACCTCTAAAAATTCACACTTTTTTCATACAGGAATTGGTCAACTCCTGTCCATACAAACAAAGGAACTTCAGTCACATAGCAACCATGTTTTGATTATCACTTTAACCTATGGCACTTCCCTTATATCGTTTCTACTTACAAGGAAGCAGGTAATAAGACTGTTTCTGCTAATTTTTTTTCGATTAGCAAGAAGTAAATCGAGGCATAAGCTTTTTAACAATTACTTGTTGCAGAGATGTAGAGAAAGTCATGTGAAAGGAAGACATCAAATTTTTTCTTTCTCTAGTACTATGTATAGTGTACACAGTGGATAGAGAAGGTAATATATAAGGTCTTCTGAGTCCTAAAAACATTTCTAGAAAAAGGTCAGTGTATGTGTGTCTGTGGATAGCATTGCTGAAAAAAGAAAATTCGTTTAAATACCAAACTTGGTATTTACGTTCGTTATTTTCCAGGATGCGCTACGAAGGTTATCAGGAAAATGCTCCACCCACAACTATCCTTTACTTGGAACCTTTTTCGAAAATTCTAATTTACAAAAAATGGCCTTACATGTTTTGCTTAAAATAACATAGTTAAAGATACTCACATCAAAAATAAAATGCATATTCTGAAATTTCTGAGACTATCCTTATGAAGGGCTCTTTATTCTTATTGAGTTTTGCAAAATTTTGCATACCGTTAAACCGTAAGTGCTAGACAAAAACTTATTCCAAAAAGATTTAGATTCCCTTAAAACACATAATTTATGTCATTTACGATTTTACTGTAGAGCTGACCGTTTTCCATATTCATTGTTATTGGTTTCAATTTTAAATTACCTAATCCTTCTCAAACGAGACCATGTAAAGTGAAGTGAACCTCAATTGTTTCACATAACGACCAGTTTTAAAAGGTTTGCTTATTGTTTTAGTCTAGTGTACTGCCTTATTTCGGTTCTACTTACAAGAAAAGTGAATAATAAAACCGATTTTGCTAATGTTAATTTAGACTAGCTACACAAAGCTATATGAATGGATCACATAACATTTTTAGGTTCAGGGAGCCTCAAAACGTGTATTTCCGGTGAGATATCGACATAACATTTTTGGGTGGAACACAATCTTATCTTTATTTACTTAGAAGAGAAAGTAATAAAAGATATTGGATCGAAAACTGCTATTTGTTGAATCTGAGGTACTTTAAAAAAAATTCTGTCAAAGTCTATCGTTTTTAAAGCAATCGCTAGAGGTGACATGGCTGAATCATTGATCATTACTGGAATGCCAAACCAATTGTGCTGGTGGTTCTGAAATGCTGGACATGCATGTAAATGTAATCTGATACTTTAGGTGGACAAGTGCAGAACGGTTGTCCTGTCTCGTGTGTCCAATTAGTAATCGAGATATTCGGATTTGATCGCTTAGTTGCAGTTACTACGGGGTATTCCACAAATCCAGCTTCCTTTATATTTCTAGGTATATCTTGTAATGATTTAAATAACTGTCACTTCAGTACCAAAATATCCTTTATTTCTATTTAATCAGTTTTGTATTAAATCACTTTACTTTCTCACCACGTCAGTATACAAAGTAGGGACAGAAGATATTACACTCCACCAACAATTTTTATAGCGAGAATTTATCACACATGTTTTTAGGACCACTGAAATAAAATGGCATTCTAAAGTATGTCGCCGTTCATTTGTCTACCTCGGAGTCGGTCGAGATTAGCACCCGTGAAATACCTAATAAACAAACGTGTACATACCTCTTTGGTGCGCTGGCTTTGCTCGTTCCTGTAGACCACGAGTTTGACTGTAACTGAGGGGGAGAAAGAATGATTGGGATATGTAACTGGGGTAGACATAAAAGTAGAAATATTTCACTTTAGCTTCCACTGAATTAATGCTTTTATTAACCTTTGTTGATTGTTGAGACACTAATCCTACAAGCGACTCCCAACATAGTAATTCTTGAAGACGTAGAAATATTAATAACTAGTGCTATTTTCTACTGGTTGCTAAGTTCTTATTTCCGACGGTCATCGGTACTTCTGCGTATTTTCATATAACGCGGCTAAACAACTCGTGCGATAGCTACAGTATCTCACGTAATAAAATCACCTACGTTGACACTCACACCGCCGCATTTTCGCATGTACAACCTATAGCGTCCTGCCTTCAGCATTATCGTCTCACATGAATAATAAGCAGCAACAACGACAAAAACAATAACATAAATCCTTGTAAGCGCATCGTTTAAATACCTAAAATCCAATATTAAACTCATTCCTGATTGGCTGAAAAGTAGCGCGAAAATGACTGTCACGTGATGAATTTTGCAAGTCCTTTGTATTCGACTCACGTGACCGCTCTTTATAATGAAAAAGTCCCTAGCTGCTAGCTTTTAGGGGACAAACCTCTCTCTAAACTTTACCCTGTTACTTATGTCTCTAATGCGCTAAAACTCTTGCTGTACAAAGGCAATTGTGTTACTAACATTAACAAAGAAAGTAACCTTGGCGATCACAATAGAACTTCTTCGCCCTAAGGTTTTGTATTCTACAATCTACTCAGTCTTGGCTGCTGAAGCAGATATTTCCTATATAAAACCAATGCAAAAATAACAAACTAATAAAATACACAGCGGTCTAATATACTGTCGCAAGTCCGTGAGTTTGAAGGTATATGTGATTATAGACAGCACAAATCAACAAATCTGATGTTTTACACTCACATGACCTTCTCTATCCACTCTACTTCTTACAAAATATTATTCCTCTTTCTACACAATGCTAATTGAGATAAACATAAGGGAATGTTTTTATTGCTTAGTTCCTTATAAGTAGAAGGGAACTAACGGAATGCACTAGGCCAAAATGATAGTCAAATGTTTTAAAAGCTATCGTTATGCGATTGTCATTGCGAATCGTTTCTTTGCTTGGCCAGGATAAGAACAAAAGAAAATCACACGCTTCATATCTGAGAAAAGTATAGGTAAATACTCCACAATTGGAACCAACAAAAAGGAATATCTTGGAAACGGTTACTTCCACAACAAAAACATAAGGACATAAATTTTGTCTACATTTTTTGTCTATCTCTTACGGTTTAGCAGTTAAGCAAATTTCAGCAAAATTCATCCAGAATAAAGAGGCCTTCAGGGGCTATTGCTACAAGATTCAAAATATATATTTAATTTGAGATGTAAATAACTATAATATACGGGATTTTAATCAAAGTCGTTACAGCTATTTTTTAAGAAAATCAAAATTTTCAAAAAATTTTCCATATTAAGGGTAGTTTGTGGTGATGGTATTTTCTTGAAAATCTTCGTGTCACATTCTTGGAAGATACTAAACTTAAATATCAAGTTTATTTACATTTTCTCAAAAACGGCTCTAACAATTTTGATTAAAATATAGCACATTATACATATTTATCTCACAAATAAAATGTATATCTTGAAATTTCTAGGCATAGCCTCTATAGACTACTTTATTCTAGATGAAATTGACGGAATTTTGTATAACTGGCAAACCGTAAGAGATAGAGGAAAACTTACCTAACAGAAACTGTAGAGCTCTTTAAAGCACACAATTTATGTTATATATATATATATATATATATATATATATATATATATATATATTGGTAGAGTGAATCGATTTTGACATATTCCTTGTCATTGGTTTCAGCTTTAAAAGACTTATACTTTTTTATACGGGAATATGTCAACTCCTGTCCATAGAAACAGAGGAACCAGCTTTTAACAAATAATTTAGTCTATGCTACTCCCTTATTTACCTTCAACTTGCATGGAAGCAAGTAATACGACTATTTTTGCTATTTTTAACTCGATTAGCATAAAGTAAACAGAAGCATAAGATTTTTAACAATAATTTGTCGCAGAGATGTAAAGAAAGTCATGTGAATGGAACATATCCGAATTTTTACTTCCTCAATATGTACTATGTACAATAGTGTATAGAGAAAGTGTTGCATTGCACCCAAAAATTCGATAGCGAGATTTCACCGGAAATGCATGTTTTGAGACCACCTGAATCCAAAAAAAATCATCTTTAGAAAAATGTCCGTGTGTGTCTATGTGTATGAGTGTGTGTCTGTGTGTCTGTGTGCCTGTGGGCCACATAATTCAAAAACGAAAAGACCGTTAAATACCAAACTTAGTATTTAAGTTCAGTATCTTCCAAGGATGCGACCCGAAGATTTTCAAGAAAATCTCCCCACCCCCAACTACCCTTCACATGGAAAAATTTTAAAAAATGTAGATTTTCTAAAAAATTGCTCTAACGATTTTCATAAAAAATATCATATATTAAAGATATATACTTGACAAATAATATGTATAGCTTAAATTTTCTGGGAATAGCCTCTGAAGACTACTTTATTCTGGATGAATTTTACGAAATGTTGTATAACTGGTAAACCGTAAGAGATAGAGAAAAACTTACAAAACAGAAACTGTAGGGCTTTTTAAATACACCAAATCTGTATATACATTTTTTTTTCATAGAGTGGAATGTTTTTGAGATATGTTTTATTGGTTTCAGCTTTAAAGACATCCTGCTTTTCTTATACGGGAATTTGTCACCTCCTGTCCATAGAAACAAAGGAACTTCTGTCACATAGCAACCAGCTTTTAACAAATACTTTAGCCTATGTTACTCCCTTATTTCTCTTCTACTTACATGGAAACAAGTTATAAGACTATTTCTGTTAATTTTTTCTCGATTAGCATGAAGTGAAAATAAGTATAAGATTTTTAACAATAATTTGTTGCAGAGATGTAGAGAAAGTCATGTGAATGGAACATATTCGATTTTTTTTTTAATTCAGGAAGTGCCAAAACATGTATTTCGGGTGAAATCTCGGTATCGAATTTTTGGGTGCAGTGCAATACCTTCTCTATACACTATGTATATAGTACGTATAGAGAAAGTAAAACCTGAGGAAAAGAGCTTTCATATTTTGACCAATTTAGAATTTTGAAATACACGTTTTGGGATCGTGTAGACTGTGCAGCCTGAGGACGTTCTTTAAAACCATAAGCCTAATGGTTCAGCGTTCTCTTTTAAATCTTGTTTTATGTAGGTAGGGGACATCTTTATGAAATCAAAGCAGTGGAAGGGGTTACCGGCTTGTTTCGGAACAAAAACTGCTTAATGGAAGGTCTAATGGCAAAAAATGAAGATGGTGTTTTTTCTTCCTCCTCTTTGTGTAAGTGATTTTTTTTTCTTTTTCTACCCTTTTTATCCTCGTCACTTGTTGTTTATTAACGTATCGATTTATTTGAAGTCAACAGCAACCTGACTGCCACGTTCAGCAAATTTTAGTAACGGTATAATCGTTGGCTTGATAAAAACCTGACGAGTTCCTTTCACATGACTTTCTCTACATCTCTGCAACAAATTATTGTTAAAATGCTGAAGCTTCTATTGACATCATGCTAATTGAGAAAAAATGAGCAGAAATACCTTGCTTCCTTGTAAGTAGAAGCAAAATAAGGGAGTAGCATAGGTTAAACTGACAGTCAAAAGCTAGTTGGTATTTGACTGAAGTTCCTTTATTTGTATGGAAACGAGTTGACAAATTCCTCATGAGAATAGTATAATATTTTCAAAGCTGCTACTAAAAACAAGGAATACCCTAAAAACGATCTGCACCACAACAAAAATGTGTATAACATACATTGTGTGTTTTAGTGTGCTCTACATTTTCTGTGTGGTAAGTTTTTGTCCATCTCTTACGGTTTAGCAGTTATGATAAATTCCGTAAAATTCATCCAGAATAAAGTAGTCTTAGAGGCTATTCACAGAAAATTTAAGATATACATTTTATTTGTCAGGTAAATATCTTTAATATACGATATTTGAACCAAAATCGTTAAGGCCATTTTAGAGAAAATAAAAATTTTCGTAAAAATACCATGTAAAGGGTAGTTTGGTTTGGTTTTTAACGGACCTTACGTTTTTGAGCTATGCTGCCCACATACACACACACACATACGGACATTTTTCTAAACGACCTTTTTTGGATTCAGTGGGTCTTAAAACATGTATTTCCGGTAAAGTCTCGGTATCGAGTCTTTGGATGCATTATAATACCGTCTCTATACACTATGTACATAGTACGTGTAGAGAAAGTTAAACACCTATTACATGGAAGTATGTAAACACAAATTTAAAGTTGCAAGGCAAAATACATAGTAAATTCATATAAAAACTGAAGTGATACGAGCTATTCTTTCAAAAGATTCTTCAAAAGTCTATGCTTTTATGTACACCATACTAATCGAGATAAACATGTTTTTTTTCTGGTCGGGACTATGACGATGTATTCCCTTTTCTTCTTTTTTACTTTCTCTACACGTACTATGTATATAGTGTATAGAGAAGGTACTTTAATGCACCAAAAATTCGATACCGAGATTTCACCCGAAATACATGTTTTGGGTCCCCCTGAATTAAAAAAATAATTTTTAGAAAAATGCTCGTGTGTGCGTCTGTCTTTGTGTATGTGTGTGTATGTGAGTGTGTCTAGTGGGCAGCAAAGGCACAAAAACGAAAAGAAGACCGTTAAATGCCAATCCTGGTATTTAAGTTTGGGATCTTCCAAGGATGCGACACAAAGATTTTCAAGTAAATCCACCCATCCCCTAATGCCCTTTATATGGAAAAAAAAAATCGAAAATTTTTATTTTCTCAAAAATGGCTCTAACAATTTTGATGAAAATCTCCTATATTTAAGATATTTAGATGTCAAATAAAATGTTTATCTTCAATTTTCTGGGAATAGCCTCTAAAGGTATGCTTATTCTGGATGAATTTTGCGCAATTTTGCATAATTGGTAAACCGTAAGAAATATGCATAAACTTAACAAAAATATAGATATCATTAAAACACACAATTTATGGAATATACCTTTTTTTGTGGAGTTGACCGTTTTTGAGCTATACCTTGTTATTAGTTTCTGCTTTGAAAAACTTATGCTTTTCTTATACCGGCATTCTTCAACTTCTTTCTATACAAAGGACTTCAATCACATAGCAACCAGTTTTTAAAAGATTTGACTATCACCTTAACCTATGCTACTCCCTTATAATAAGACCCTTTGTGCTATTTTTTTCTGGATTGGCATTAAGTAAATACAAGAATAAGCTTTTTAACAATAATTTATTGTAGAGATGTAGAGAAAGTTATGTGAATGGAACACTCAGATTTTCCAACAACCACTTTTTTCAGCTAATCTACACATATACACATTTTACAAACATATAAACACCCATACTGAAGGCGGGTCTCGGACCCACGATCCCCTGCGCCACGAAGTTCTAAAGTAATGCACTTTAGCGAGCGCGGCTTAATTAGCAGAATTGGTCTTATTACTTGCTTCCTTGTAAGTAGAAGGGAAATTATTAAAAACATTAAATTAAAGAGATAGACAAAATGTTTTAAAAAGCTGGTCGCTATGTGAAACAATTGCATAGTCCCGTTTGAGAAAAGTTAGGTGGTTTAAAATTGAAACCAATAACTGTGTAAGAAAAACATATGTGCCATAAATTATACGTTTAAACGAGATCTATATTTTTTGTGTTGTAAGTGTTTGTCGCAAAATTCTGCAAAGCTCATCCAAAATACAGAGATTTTCTATCCCTAGTAAATTCAAAATATACATTTTATATGCGATGTAAGTGTCTTTAATATGCGGCATCTTAATTAAAATCGTTATAGCCATTTTTGAGGAAAACAAAATTTTGAAAAATGTTTCCATGTAAAGGGTATTTCATGATAGGGGAATTTTCTTGAAAATCTTGGTGTCGCGTGTTAAAATATACTAAACATAAAAGTCAAGTTTAGTATTTGGCTGTGTTTTTGGTTTTGAGCTATGCTGTCACAGAAACATACACACATTCCTTTTTCTAATTTTTTTCAGACTGATTAGACGACAAAGTATATATTTCCAGTGAAATATCGAATCGAATTTTTGAGTGGAATACATTACCTTTTCTAGCTACTTTATACATACTGATAGAGAAACTAAAATAAAATACATATGATTTGTTAATTGAATTATAACTTTTTATTCATTAACGTTTTTTAATTTCTCTACACGTACTATGTACATAGTGTATAGAGAAGGAATAATATTTTTATTTCTAAATCATTCTTTATCTATAGGATTAATTCTCTTTTTACAAGCAATCTGTATATGTTTAATTTACTGCATTCCACCCAAAAATTCGAAACCGAGTTTTCACTGGAAATACGTGTTTTGGGTCCCCCTGATTCGAAAAAGAACATTTTTACCAAAAGGTCCGTGTGTGAGTCTGTGTCTGTGTGTCTTTGGACAGCATAGCTCAAAAACGAAAAGACTGTTGAACACCAAACTTGGCCTTTAAGTTTGGTATCGTCTAAGTATGCGACACGAATATTTTCAGGAAAATCCCCCCACCCCAACAACATTTTACATGGAACTTTTTTAACATTTTGATTTTTCAAAAACAGCTGTAAAGATTTTGATTTAAATATCGTAGATTATAGATATGTATCGCCAAATAAAATGTATATCTTGAATTTTCTAGGAATAGCCTCTAAAGACTACTTTATTCTGAATGAATTTTACGAAATTTGGTATTAACTGGCAAACCGTAAGAGATAGAGAAAAGCTTACCTAACGGAAAATGCAGAGCTCTTTAAAACACACAATGTAATTTATACACATTATTTTGTTCGTGGAGTGGATCGTTTTTGAGATGTTCCTTGTTATTGGTTTCAGCTTTGAAAAACTTATACTTTTCTTATACAGGAATTTGTCAACTCCTGTCCATACAAACAAAGGATTTCATTCACACAGCAACCACCTTTGACTATGGTACTCCCTAATTTCGCTTCTACTTACAAGGAAGCAACTGTTTAGACTATTTCCGTTAATTTTTTCTCGATTAGCATGAAGTAAATAGAAGCAGTTTTTTTAACAATAATGTGAGGCAGGGATGTAAAGAAAATCATTTGAATGAAACACATCAGATTTTTTTTTGGTATAATTACTATAAAATGTATTCACCAACGGTAATTTTCCTAACTTAACGAAATAAAAATACGTATAAATATTACACTTCGTTGTAATGCGTTTCAGTGGGTATATATCTGGTGGCTCAACAGCTCCGTTTTTTATGCATGTAGTTATTCCTTCGTGCATTAACACCGTTTCAAGTTAAAACCGGACACTGGACAACCTACGCCTTCCCTATTTTGTTTATCAGCAGAGAGGTGAGCGGGTCGCGCTCGTTGCGAGGGATAAAACGAAGGTAAATCTCGCCAGTTCTGTATTGGCGGGTTTTAACTCAAATATTGTGCAATTGGGCCTCCTGGTAGTAGGTAAATATATATTCTAGCTCTATGATAGATCCTCCTATACTTTTATATTTCAGGTTTAGAGCCACAACATTTAGTGACGCTATGTTTTTCATACTGGATATTTGTTGTAATTTGAACAATTTTATATGCTGAATTTGTTCTGTTGTTTGTTTTTGCTTTTATAACTTTTTTGCTCTCGTTTAAAATTAACACTTCAATTGGTAAATGAATCTCGTGGTTATTTATTTTGTCGCTTCTATGTTAATGATTTTTTTTTTTTTTTTTTTTTTGCAATTTCATAAAAGATCATTCAATTAAAGTAAGAGCTGAAGCATTCCTGATGACATATTAACTCTAAGTGTTCTCGGGCCAGGTAAGTTCATTGATTGACTCCAGCGTTTTTAAGATGCACATCATCTTCGTCTTCAGGGTAAACTGATAACTTGAAGGTCCAGCCGCATTCGCCGCCGACCCAGTTCAGTGTCGTCGTTCGGGGGTCCCTCGAGACCTTTCTGCCCGACATGTCTCCGTTGTTGCAAAGTCACAGTGACCTTCTTGTGTGAAGGCCACCCGTATCGACAGTGACGGGGACGCACACCACTGATACGTCTGGAGCAGATGGATTGGATAGACCTGGAAGCTGCCTTGACGTCAGGGTTGCCCTTGTCATCGAGGTTACCCGACAAAACTCCACTGGCCCTGCCGACGCTGCTGGACCTACGGGCAAGGCCAGGAGACCTGCCCCTCACCGCAGCGATGGCGCCGCACCACCACAGCCGTGTACACTGGGTACGACCTTCGCCGGTTCTGTGCTTCCTGCGGAGGCTCAGGACACTGCACCGGGCAAGCCAATTGCCCACTCTATCCCAAGAGCAGGCAAGTAACATCGCAACCAGCCCGGGCTTCACTACCACAACAGCCAGTACAGTCACCAACCATTTCACCACCAGTCTCAGACACCTGTTTACGAGAAATCCAGGGTCTAAGTGATGCTATTCAGGATCTCCATTCGCAGCTACTGACAGCCCTGGTAGATCGACTGCAAGAATACTAAGCTCATCTCTTCTAAATATCCAAGGACTATTTAGCTAACTTCCAACTGAGACTTTTGTCCAGGCCAACGACAGAGTCAACAGCACAATACTCCAGTCACTCTTAAGGGAGGAGGTGAGAGCCCTCCAAGGAGAGCCGAAAGAATCAGCCTCTTCAGTCTGGCGTCCAGAAACCGCAGGACTTTTCCAGAACAGGTACAAATTCCTGCATTCCTCACCCTGAATCCGCCACGGGGGCAGTCTGGGTCTAGGTCAAGATTGTCTCCTGGCCCTCATTCCTACTCCCCTGGCACTTTGCGGTGCAGACAATTCTCACCCTGAATCCGCGGGTGCGACAAAGTGTACCTCATCAAAATTTTACTTTCTCTACACGTACTATATACATATGTAGTGTACAGAGAAGGTATTGTAATGCACCCAAAAATGCAATACCGAGATTTCGCCGGAAATACATGTTTTGAGACCCCCTGAATCCAGAAAAATATCCGTCTGTCTGTGTGTATGTGTGTGCCTGTGGGCAGCATAGCTCAAAAACGAAAATACCGGTAAAAAACCAAACTTGGTATTTAGGTTTGGTATCTTCCAAGGGTGCGACATGAAGATTTTAAAGAAAATACCCCTACCCCCAACTACCCTTTACGTGAAACTTTTTTTCGAAAATTTTGATTTCCTCAAAAATGGCTCTAACGATTTTGATTAAAATGTCACATACTGGCAGCTGTGATTTATTGTTTATATATCTTGTATACATGTATAACTCTGCCACCGGGTGATACCCACTTGCAGAGAAATGAATACATACATATTAAAGATATTTACATGACAAATAAAATCTATATCTTGAATTTTCTGGGAATAGTCTCTAAATACCTCTTTATTCTGGATGATTTTATTGAATTTTGCATAACTAGTAAGCCATAAGGGGTAGACAAGAAAGTGCTATACAAAAAATGTATAGAATATTAAAACACACAATTAATGTTGTACACATAGATATTCCTTGTTTTTGGTTTCACCTTTAAAAACATACTTTTCTCATACAGGAATCTGTCAGCTCCTGTCCATACAAAGGAACTTCAGTCAAATAGCAAACAGCTTTTGACTATCACTTTTAACATTTAGTATTACCTTATTTCGCTTCTGCCTACAAGAAAGCAAGTAATAACACTGTTTCTGTTATTTTTTCTCGATTAATATGAAGTAAATAGAAGTATAAACTTACTAACAATAATTTGTTTCAGAGATGTAGAGAAAGCCTTGTGAATGGAACACATCAGTATTCTTTTAGTCGGTATGGCAACACAAGGAGACCCCGACACTCCGGGCTAGCTCGGGTCAATTCTTAAGTTGGATTCTCCCCTCCTCTCGGTGAAAAAAAAAAAATATCAGTTGCATCATGGCCAAAAATATCAGGCGAACCAATCAAATGCTAGCTTCTCTCGGTCACTATAAATACGCGAATCTGGACTTTAAAGTTATCAGTTTACCCTGAAGACAAAGATTATGCCCATCTTCAAGAAAGTCCTAGAGCACACAGAGTCATTCATTTAATTAAGAAATTATTTTCCAGTTAACATCAAGACCAAGCTATATATGGAATAACGGAATCAGATTCGATAGTCAAATGATCTTTGCATACTGTAAAAGTATGTAAAATATTAACCTTTCTATGACATAGCAAGAAAAAACTTAATAACGATAGAATTTAAAGAGAATTTAAAGTATTGAAAATTTCTTACAAATAAAATCGCATAACCTGGAATTTTGAATTTTCAAAAACGACTCAAACTGTTTTTATTAATATACTGTATGTTTAAGATATTTTTATGACAAACGCAAGTACATTTTGTATTTTCTAGCAATAGTCTCTTCTGGGTGACTTTTGTATAACGTTTGTATCACTGCAAGAGATACATTAGAGAGCGCATTTACACGTAGACCTCGTTAAAGTACACGATTTATGTCATGTACATCTTTTTCATGGAGTGGACCGTTTTAGATATTCCTTGTTATTGGTTTCAGTTTTAAAGTACTTAACTTTACTCATACGGGAATTTGTCAACTACTCAAAGTGCAAAGAAACGATTTTATACGCATGACAACCAGCTTTTAAAAGATTTGACTTCAGCCTAGTGTATTCCATAATTTCTTTTCTCTTACAAGAAAGTAAGAAATAAGACCAGATCTGTTAGTGCTTATCTCAAGTAGCACGAAGTAGATAGAAGAATAGGCTTTATAACAATAATTTATTACACAGATGTAGAGAAAGTCGCTTGGATGAAACACACCAGATTTTTATATACTAGTGTAATATTCAGATATAAAGCTTTGTAAACCGTTTTCATTTGTAGTAATTTAAGAAATATTAGAATATTTTTACTTTCTCTGCATATACTATGTTATTACTGTAAAGAGAACTATACTCAAAAATTCGATACCTAAATTACACTGGAAATAGGTATACGTAATGAAATCCCTATATAAAAAAAGACACATTTTTAGACAAATATCCGTGTGTGTATGTGTGTGTCTTTGGGCAGCATAGCTTGAAAGCGAAAAGTCCGTTAATGCCAATTTTGATATTTAAGTTCAGTATCTTCTAAGATGCGACACGAACATTTCAAGAAAATATCTCTACCCCAAGCTACCCTTTACATGGAAAGTTTTACATAAATTTTGGTTTTCTCAAAAATGGCTCTAACAATTTTATTAAAATCTGTTATATTTAACATATTTACAAGACAAAGATGTATATCTTGATTTTTCTGGGAATAACCTCTAAAGATATCTTTATTCTGTGTGAATTTTATATAACTGAAAAACTATAAGAGGTAGACAAAACCTTACTTAACTAACAATGTAGAGCTCGTTAAAACACACAATTTATATTATATACGTTTTTTTCGTGAAATTGACCATTTTGAGATGTTGCTTATTATTGGTTTCAGTTTTAAAATACTGGAATTTGTCAACCACATAGCAACCAGCTTTTAAAACATTTGACAATCTATTTAGCTTATGGTACAAACTTATTTCCCTTCTACCTACAAGGAAGTAAGTAAGAAGACCATATATGCTAATTTTTTCTCGATTAGAATGAAGTAAATAGAACAATAAGCTCTCTAACAATAATTTGCAACAGAGATATTTATGTGAATGGAACACATTAGATTTTTAGAAACAATTTCGTGTGTGCGCGCGTGTGTGTGTGTATGTATGTGGGTATATGTGTCTGTGGGTAGCATAGCTCGAAAAGTTGTTAAACACCAAACTTGGTATTTATGTTCAGTATCTTTCAAGGATGCGACAGGAAGATTTTCACCCCACCCCCAACTCCTCTTTACATGGAAATTTTTTCGAAAATGTTGACTTTCTGAGAAAGGTTTTAAGGGGTTTAATTAAAATATCTTAATTTAGAGATATTTACATAATAAGTAAAATGTATATCTTGAATTTTCTGGGAATAGCCTCTGAAGATATTTTTATTCAGGATATGGTTTTGAAAAATTTTGCATAGCTGGCAAACTTTAAGAGATAGACATAACCTTACTTAACAAAAAGTATAGAGGTCGTTAAAACACTATTAATATTATATACGATTTTTTGTGGAGTTGACTGTTTTAAGATATTGCTTCTTATTGATTTCAGTTTTAAAATACTTATACTTTTCGCATACGGGAATTTGTCAACCTGTCCTTACAAACAAAGGTACTTCAGTCACATAGCAACCAGCTTTTAACAATTTTTACTGTCGCTTTATCCTATGGTACTACCTTTCTTCTACTTTTTGTTTCCGATTCCCACGAAATAAATAGATGAATACACTAACAATAATTTGTTACATAGATGTAGAGAAAATCATGTGAATGGAACACATCAGATTTTTTATTTTGAAAGGATTATCAAAAACTGTTGAGTGGGTTTTGTAATTACCGTGCATACACAAACTCGCGCACATTTAATCTGTTAATAGTATCACATAGTATAGATATAGGAAATCAACATGGTTTAAATACTATACGATCTTACTTCACTTTTGCTGATGGAAAAGTCTTTCACAGGATTGGCTGATGGTGGATATAAAACTGCGGACTTTTCATAAACGCTGGAAGGTCTGAACACAACAGCTGATCGTTAGACACAAAGCCGGGGTAAAGAAGCGGTGAATGGGCCAGCACAAAGGAGTCTAATGCGTTTTGGTATCTCCGTGTGTGTGTCATACTGCTGTTGTCCTCGGTTTCCTGCACAGTCAGATCCTTGGAGTCTGCAAACTTGGGGAGAGTTGGTAAAGTTTTAAGGCTAGAGAATGAGAAGTGAAAAAGGAAGATATCTGCGGTCTCCGGGTTTTCAGGCGCCTGCAGATGAACCGGACTTATCATTAGAAGTAAAAGCACGCTCGTCATATCGCAAGCAACTTCCACCTTGTTCAGGGAACTTGAGAGGGCGATAGAGGGGCGAGTGTGCTTTGTCAAATGAATATGGACATCATGTTACTCAGCATGATTTATATACGCAGCAACTGTACCACTTTCTAGGCTTATTCTCCTTTCCTTTCTCTCTTACGTATAGTCAATGAATGATTAAGTGTATATATTTAAACATCAGTACACTTTGGTTTTCCTGTAGACCGCTTAGGCGAATGCTGGGGTGCTGTTTAATAACCTTGGTTCCTTTCCCTTTCATTTTATTTCCCTTCTTCATCTTACAGGTCTACGCAGATGTGGCTTAGGGCTTTGCAGGAGATGGCACGGTTGCTTGCTCCAAGTGAAACTCTCCTCCTCCTGGTTGCACTGGTTGAGGCTAGGTGTCGTTGAAGAGGCCTCTTTCCGGCCTCCCGGCGCCTGTATAGCCTCCTTGGTGCGCCAGGGCTGACATCTAGTGAACTGTTAGGGACATCCGTGCGTCTCTGCGCCTAGCTCCGTCGTTTTCAGTGCTGGCCCGTGGTTTCCCCTCCTCTCATCCCTTCCCCCTGAGGGGGGTGGGTAGCCCGAAATAGATCAGCACCTGGTCGCAGTTGCCGAGGTATCCCCCACTGTTGACATTCTCTACATTTTTGATAGTGTTTAACGCCCGCTTTTACTACTTGTGGCACCGCAGGCGAATGTTTTACCCTTTACCAGTATACTTACACTAATATTCATCAATCGCACGGGTTCACAGACCGTACGTGTTTTTGTTTTTGTTTTTTTGTTTTTTGTTTTTTTTTGTAATTTAACGTTCTCTAACCTGAGTGGTCATATCGGACGATGAATGAAATTGGTGAAATGATAATCAAATGATCTTGGGGTCCATAGAGCTTAAAATTACTCGACAATCGACTTCTCAGGATAAGGGAAAACCCCGAAAAAAACCTTATCCGGGTAACTCACCACAAGCGAGATTCGAACTCACGACCTGTTGAAGTGAGGCACACACGCTACCACCATGCTACCCAGGCGGGCTAGTACGCGTTTTTCTAATATACAAAATAATAAGCAATATTAAAAACAACGAAGTGAAAACAGCGAACACGAAATCAAAAAGAGAAACACTCAAATACAACATTTTAAATTTCAATGTACAGCAATTTTAACAATAAACAAAAAATCGTACTCCGATGCAAATTGAGTTTCCTATTGTAGTAAGCAAATACACTATACACACAAATCATTGCCGAGAAAGATAGCATATAATATATAAAGCTTTATAATCATTTTTTAGTTCTTCTTGACGCCTCAGCTTCTTTCCTACTATCGGCCTTCTAAGATATCAGTTGTCTCACCTTCTCACCTTAAGCAGAAATTTACTAGTCCCCTGTGCGCCTTCAATGCTTCCCAGTAGCGCCCAACATGCTCCTAACTCTCCAATTGCGGTGGCAAAGGATCGTGGTGTATATTTTCCCTCCGTGCCCCTACTTCTTGCCAAGATATGTGCCCACGATTCCTCCTCCTCGCAAATGGGGCAGATTCTCATACCATTCTCGTCAGTAAATTAATACATCCACCAAGATCCGTCTAATTCCAGCCCTGTCTAATGGGTTTGATACCTGTGTTTATGTATTGTTCCATGCTCCATTCCAATTTTACCCCAACGAAAACTTCTTGGTGCATTGCGCAATTATTTGCAGTCAAGCGAGGGAAGAATTTGTATTTCATCCAAAATTGTATACTCACATCTCACAGGAAGTCCACATTTATAGACTTCTTGAATCCAAAGAATAACATTCTGATATGTTCCTTTCAAACGATCTTCTCTATCCATTCTGCAAACTATTCTTACAAAAGATTATTCTTTTATTTGCATGATGCTAACCAAAATAGACATTACCAGTGAGACACTACACTCTTACTATTTAGTTCCTTGTAAGTACAAGGGTAATAGGGCAACCACTGGACTAAAGCAATACTCCCACCTTTTAAAAGCTTTGCTACGTGAAAAAATTGAAATTCAGTTCTCTTTTTTCCCCGGGTGTAATCCAAAAGAGAAGAAACGAATTTCCGCTTGAGAAAAATATAACCATTTTAAAATTAAACCCAATAACAAGGAATAACTTGGAAACGGTTAACTCTACAAAATAAATCTATATAACATAACTTGCATATTGTGATAAGATCTACGTTTTTGCGTATCTTTTACGGTTTACGAGTTACAAAACTTATTAGTTTACCAATTATACAAAAATCATCCAGAATGAAGAGGTCTTCAAAATATGCATTTCGTTTGTTATGAAAATATATTTAAAATGTAGCATTTTAATGACATAGAACAAACATTTTCGAAAAAAAATCCATGTAAAGGGTAGATAGGGGTGATAGGAATTTCTTGTAAATCTTACTGTCGCATCCCTGAAAGATATTGACCTTCAGTACCAAGTTTAGTATTTAACCGGTTTAAGCTATGCTGCTCACAAACACAAGGCCACGCCGTAGCCGAGTAGTTAGACCATACGCCTCTCAGTAACATGGTCAGGGTTCGATCCCAGCCGACCTCATGTAGAATTTGTGGACAAAGCGGCGCAGGGGCGGGTTTTCTTCTCCGAGTTCTAATCATTTCGTATGGCGATAGCTTTTAAAAGATCTGATTATCACTTTTGACTAGTGCATTCCCTTATTTCCCTTCTACTTACAAGAAAGAAAACAATAAGACTATGTCTGCTAATGTTTATCTCGATTAGCATGACGTAGATATATGAGTAATATTTTGTAATAATAGTTTGTGGGCAGAACAGATAGGAAAAGTCATGTGAATCGAATACATAACATTTTATAATGCACGAATCAACTTTTAGAGTATATGGAAATGGTCATGGGTAAAAACTTGTTGTGTCTGGAACTGTTAATATTGCTTTTTTTCCCGGGCTGTTTTTGCACTGCGTGGACTCTCCATCATTCCCAGGTTTCGTGATAGCAAGCA
Organism: Hymenopus coronatus; assembly: GCA_030762935.1. Lineage (NCBI taxonomy): Eukaryota > Metazoa > Arthropoda > Insecta > Mantodea > Hymenopodidae > Hymenopus > Hymenopus coronatus. Next base: position 26,909,704 of record CM060899.1, on the reverse strand, counting down.
CACGAAACTTCTCATACAGATGTTTTTATATTAGGTCATTCAAAATACATTAAGTCCTGAGCGGTTCATGACCTATGCATTAGGAAAGAAAATGGGGGGAAATACATAAATAGTTTGTATATTGTGTCGCGTTGTGTAGCTGCGGTTGTTCTGCCTACTTTGTTATCGCCTATTTTTAGCTTATTTGTGGGTGTGTGGGTGTGACATTCTCTATTTACCTTCTTGAACGTCTCAGTTGAGTGATTGCCGACAGTCTATAGAAATTAAGATGAGTTCACCATACTTGATGCAGGACCTGTTCAGTATTCACGTATCTGTTCTGTAGATTGGTTGATTGAATTTTATTTGTAACGTGCCACTAGTACATGGATTTACACGTCAGTATAAAAAGGGAAACGCCATAAAATACATAACTAATAACATTTAAAAACTTGTAACTTAAAAGCTCCTTCACTGAATAGAAACATTGATCCATTAAAATTTGTTTTACATTTTTTTTATACCTGTTGTAAGACAATTTTACTTGCTAATTACACGTACTATGTACATAGTGTATGGAGAAGGTATTGCACTCCACCAAAAAATTTGATACCGAGATTTCATCATTTTCAGAAAAACGTCCGTGTGTGTATGTGTGTGTGCGTATGCGTGTCTGTGAACGCGATAACTCAAAAACGAAAAGTCGGTAAAACATCAAACTTGGTATTTAAATTTATATCTTTCAGGGAAGCGACACGAAGATCTTTTAGTAAAATCCCATCCCAAACTACCCTTTACATGTAACTTTTTTCGAAAGTTTTGATTTTATCAAAAATGACTAACGATTTTGATTAAAATATCGTAAAGATAACCTGACAAATAAACGGTCTGTCTTGAATTTCTGGGAATAGTCTCTGAAAACTACTTTATTCTGGATCAAATTTACGGAATTTTGCATAACTACTAAACCGTAAGACATAGATAAATGCTTACTACACAAAAATGTAGACGACCTTAAAACACACAATTTATGTAACATACATCTTTTTCGTGGAGTTGATCGTTTTTAGATATTCTTGTTTTCGGTTTCAGCTTTAAAAAATTTATACATTTATCATACGGATTTTGTCAACTGTTGTCCACACAAGTAATGGAACTTCAGTCACAGCGTTTGACTATCACTTTTGCCTATGGTACTCTCTTATTTACGTTCTTCATACATGGAAGCATGCAATAAGAATATTTCTGCTAATTTTTTCTCGTTTAGCATAAAGTATATAGAAGCATAAACTTTCTAACAATAATTTGTTACAGAGATGTAGAGAGAGTCATGTGAATGGAACACGTCAGGTTTCTGTATATGAGACGGTAACTTATTAAAAAGCGCAACACCAGAATATGCAGGTGATTTTTCATATTTTGTGAGTTTATGATTTTCAATGGATGACAATACATCTCATGTATTGTAATTATGAAAATTTGAATTTTTATACAATAAATTCTCGCTTGACTTAAAAAAGAGTAAGCTCTTAAAGATATAATGGAAGGAAACGTTAAAATTTTATAATGCATAAAATAAGGTTGAGTCTATACTCTTTAACTTAAAGATGGTGCGTAGAATTCTTTTCTGTGCGATAAATATCCTATATGCGTTAGTAGAGTTGCTCCATAAAAACCCAGCATAACCAAGATGTGTAAAAACAAGAGAGTAGTATATATAGAGATCTGTGTTTTTGTGTCAAGCATATCTCTAAGTTGCAATATGGCGAAATTTGCAGAACATGGTTTTTGGGCAATAAATTCAGAATGTTCATTCATCTTTAATAAATTATCCGTATATATTCCAAGAAATTTAGAACTTTTTACTTTCTCTACACTTACTATGTACATAGTGTATAGAGAAGGTATTGTACTCCACTTAAAGAATTCGATACCGAGATTTCACTGGAAATATATGTCTTAGGGTCCCCTGTATCCAAAAAAGCATTTTCACAAAAAGGTCCGTATGTGTGTGTGTCTGTGAACACGATAACTCATAAACGAAAACTCGCTAAAATACCAAACTTCGTATTTAAGTTAAATATCTTCCAAGGATGCGACACGAAGATTTTGAAAAAAATCCCCCACCCCAAACTACCCTTTATATGGAACTTTTTTCGAAAATTTTGACTGTCTTAAAAATAGCGCTAACGATTTTGATTAAAATTCCGTATATTAAAGATATTTATGTGACAAATAAAATGTATATCTTCAATTTTCTGGGAATAGCCTCTGAAGACTACTTTATTCTGGATGAATTTTACGAAATATTGCACAACTGCTAAACTATAAGAGATGGACAAAAACTTACAACACAAAACATGTAGAGCACATTAAAACACACAATTTATGTTGAATACATTTTTTTCGTGGAGTTGATCGCTTTTTAGATATTTCTAGTTTTTGGTTTCAGCTGTGAAAATCTATACATTTCTCATACAGGAATTTGTCAACTCCTGTCCTTACAGACAAAGGAACTTCAGTCACATAGCAACCAGCTTTTGGCTGTCAATTTAACCTAAGGTACTCCCTTATTTCGCTTCTACATAGAAGGAAGCAAGTAATAAGACTATTTCTGCTAATTTTTTCATGGTAAATTGTACATTTAGATTACCATCAAGTAATTTAGCTATGAATTTAAGACACACAGTTTGTTCAATACTAACTATTAGATTCTCTCTCTGCCTCGGCCTAGCTGTCTCTGGGTTCAATGGTCGTAAGAGCATATTGATCTCAGGGTGGAAACGGGAAAGAGTGCTGGCATGGATACTGGGTGATGAATTAAAAACAGAAACACAATCCTTGTTCACTCTGATGTTTATTCAGCGATGAAACATCAAGTATTCACTGGGAAGCCATCTTGTCAATCAACTATTATACACATTTCTCTTAACGCTGGATAACTTGGAGAAACACTACTAATACTTAAAGATAATTATTAATAATTTCACTTTTGCATTACATATCTTGCATTTTAGTACTGTCTTATAATACACATACTTCGCAGTTTGTAATTTGAGCGCTAAATTATTACGCTGAGTGGCGTGGATTACTCGTCGGAATGACAAGACAAACTGTGTAAATTCTGGATTTGTGGCTCTTTAAATAAGCCAGGAGGCAAGATGTTCTCCTTAATGCTAATTGGCTCTCATTTACAGCCAAACGTTGTACTCTGAGTCATCATATCACGTGGTTCTTTTGTATTGAAAACATGTGACAGAGAAATACAAAGAAAAATACCCTACTTGGAGAAAATTTGGGACTTTCTCGAGTTCGCACTTATACCTACGACTTCTCAAGGTTTCTACATACAATAGAAGGAGTGTTTGTCATTTCTTACTGCTTATAATTGCATCTTTGCGTAAGTTAACATAGCTAATATTTCAATTTACGACGTAAATACGATAAAATGAAGTAAATAACTTGTATTAACATGTAATTAAGATATTTAAAGTATTGGGGACTGTCTCTAAGTTTTTGATATCAAGAATATTTTTATTATTCAGCACTGACGTCAAGAATCACCATCTCAATTGTGTTGAGTACAAATTTGTTGGCGTATGTCCCAACATGCTCTTTTCATTCTATAAAGTATAGGTTTAGCACACGTTCCTTAAAGTACTCTAACGTGGATCATTTATAGGCCGGCTTTGCGTTTTGGCTATTACACTCTCCCATTATTTACTTATGTGAGAGTAGCACACACTACCACAGAGTGGTCCAAAAAATGTATACACTGTTTAACGGTCCATAACTTGCAAACTAATTGGCGGAAATGTCATTTCTTTTGTGAAATTGTAGTTTAAAGTCCAGCTTACAGATATCACTATAGGTGTTCTAAATGGTAACCATTAACATCCATGCACAGAGTATACCGCCGAACTGCAGCACGAACTACCGACTGCAACGTGTTCAGTTGGATATCAGCACACGAATGTACGGTACTTTCTCGTAGATTATCCAATGTGCGTGGATTTTTTTATAAATGACATCATTTAGTGTTCCCCGTAGGTAAAAAACCAGAGGCGTTAAGTCTGGTACCTCTTCAGCCTATCCATCGTACAGGTAGATTTTCGTTGAGATACTCCCTGACACGATAATGATAGTGGGCTGGTGCACCATCTTGTTGGAAGTAAAACCTTTTACTGGTCTTGTTGCTGTTACAGATCGTCCAGATCGTTTTTGTTTTTTTTTGTACATCTGTAACACAGCCATCTCAAATGCGCGCAATTGTTAAACGTGTCGGTGGCTCTGTTTGGTACTCATTTCGCCACTGGCGTTGAACCTCACTAATGTTTTCGTACCTGATGTACCACTTTATAACTGACTTCCATTCATTGAATGTAAGCCTTGAGCCAGCCTTGTTTACTCAAGTAAATAACAACAAAAGAATGCTTATGTATCTGGCGACTGACATCACACACCGCTTGTTTGGCGGTTGTTGGAACTACAAACTATTACACTACCAAAAATGAGAGGTTTCGCCCATTAGTTTGGAAGTTATGGACTGTTAAATAGTGTTTATATTTTTGGGACCACTCTGTATAATGAGTACTAAGAATAGCAATAGGACATTTTGGGAGCGGACTTGACACCAATCCAGTAATGATACTCTATCTGCGGCTCCTAAAGATCTTCTTGAGGGCAGGAACAAGGTAATAGGAGACTCAGAGCTCCTGGAAACAGGAGTGAAGGCACAGGAATGCCAGGTTCCCTTTAGTTTCCAGATTGAAAGCACGCAGAGGCCCATCACCCCTCCTCCCCAGAAGGACGGTTCTGTATCCCGGAAACAAGCAAATGGAGAATATACAGAAAGATTCATTTTTCCCGCCACGCTGCACCGAAACAGCGTCAACGCTTTCAGCCCTGAAATAGACTGAATGAAGTAATTAAGGGAACAATATGCAGGAGCAGGAAAGTCGAAGGATTAAAGTACACATCATCATTTTACTGACGATTCAGGGAAACCCCGAAAAAAACACATTGTTCAGAACCGTACCAGAGATGTGCTGCACGCGAGTCCAACACTTTAATGCGAGGCAATAGTGAATAAATTATAAATTCCATTGAAGGTGATGTCCATCCACATTCAGATAAGTATTCCTGACATTCTTCGTCATCTCGAAATTGTAATTCAAGAACAATAGCCAAGCAGTAAGGTTTTCAATTTTTAAAGTTTAGCAGTCTTTTGAAGCATCCACTTGCTGTGCAACTCGTCAAAGACGCTTCTTTGAAAATATTGGATAATAGCTACTGAAGATTCTAAGGTTAAAACTAGGATTAATTACGGTATAGCTTGTCAAGGTAATTAAAAATATTACTATATTTTGATTTGCGCAGCCCCCGCCTTCTCCCTCTTTACAAGCCACCGTTTGGAGATGGTAGGAAAGGCAGAAATGGAGGGAGAGTTTGCCATCACCACTATATCATTCTTATAATACGCGCATATATGGCTGAATGTAAGATGAAAACAAGTACTTTTTTTCTCAAGTAAAAGACAACATTGTAAATAATCACCCTGGCCCATCCGCTAAGGGACCTATCAGAGGAGAATGTAAGTGTTGAAGATCCCGACATTATTGTTAACAGTTCTGTTTATATCACACTCTTACAATGAACTGTTACCATGATTCTTCTGGGCCTTCAGTTTTATTGCTCTGACGGTACAGAAGGGATATTAGTATTGTTTTTCCAGTATTATCTAATGATGTTATACAAAATGACCAGCAATTACATAGACTGCATGTGGCACTGGAAAAACTCCCGATCGAGTAATACGAGGCGTGTCCGGAAAGTCAGTTCCGGTTTGGAAAAAGAGGCATAAAATGTTTGTTTTACAAAATTTATTTGTACATGAAAGAGCATTCCTTAACCTAATTTTCGACTTAGTTGCCACCATTGTTCAAGCATTTGTCATAGTCGGAAATCAAGCTTTTATGCCCTCTCGAAAGAAAGCTGCCGCCAGTGAAGACAGCCACTGATGAACACTGTGTTTTATGGAAACATTCTAATTGTGAACCGTTTGATTTCACGAACTGCCTCATTCACTTGCTCAAACAAATCACCAGTGTCAGCAGAAGGCCGCATCTATGTACTAATGACAGTGGAATCTTCCATCATTGAATTGCCTAACCCACTTTTTCATCATCTTAATTTCATCTGGCTTAACATTCCTTGCATTCAAAAATCATATTTCAAAACACACATGGCAGTCGGCAGGATCTGAAATTTAAACATTCTGAACGATCACTAAAAGCTGTAAACAGGACACGATCGCCTGTAATGGCCACTGAGGATCGACAATGAAACAGAGAGATGAGTGAATATGGGTGGAACTGCGTCAGTAGCATGCGGTGGCGGTAGAACGAAATGGTACTTATTTTCTGGACATGCCCATGTTACTAATTATTGCAATATTTACTGTAAGTTCAAATGGTTCACCAATTCCATCCATGCTAGAATATTTCTTATTCGCGTCTTAAATTTAGTGATTCTTTTGTCCTAAATTAATTTAGCCAGACATCTTACATCTTTTCTTCTTATGAATAATCTACGCACCTACTTACATGTTTCTATTTTTATTTTCTCTTCTACGTATAGGACCATTGACGTTGTTTTGAAGACCTTCGTTGGTTTGAAGGTGCTGCCCTCCTAGCCGCGTCTTCAGTTAAGGGAAAAGGTGAAAATCACTAGGTTCCAAGTCAGGACTGTACGGCTGATGATCGAAAATGTCCCATTGAAATTGTTCAAGGAGCCGATGGGTTGTGCCAGCAATGTAGAGCGTTGTCGTGGATCAACACAATTCCTCAGTCAGCATTCCTCTTCGTTTGTTTTGAATGGCTCTCCGTAAACGTCGTAAAGTACGAAGATCTTCAAAACAACGTCAAAGCTCATTTGAAATCATTGGCGGCAAAATTTGTTCAAGCGGGTATTGCAAAGCTTGTGCACAGGTACGATAAATGTCTCAATCTTTTCGGTGATTATGTTGAAAAGTAACCATAAGACTACAAAACTTTAAGTAATAAATTAATTGTTTTCTATGAACTTGTCTTCTATTTATAGCCTATCGGAGGTTGAAAAAACGGCCCACGTATATGGAACAGCTAGAGAAAGTTATGTGGTTGTAGGACATTAGATTAAAAAAAAATCTGATGTGTTCCATTCACATGACTTTCTCTACTTCTGTGTAACAAATTATTGTTAATAATCTTATTCTATTTATTTCAAACTAATCGAGAAAAACTTAGCAGAGATAGTCTTGTAAGTAGAAGAAAAATATGGGAGTATGATAGGTTAAAGTGAAGTCAAAAGCTGGTAACTAGGTGACTGAAGTTCCTTTGTTTGTATGGACATGAATCGACAAATTCCTGTATGAGAAAAAGTATGAGTTTTTCAAAGCTCAAACAAAAAACAAGGAATATCTCAAGAACGATCAACCCCTCGAAAAAAATCATATAACATAAATTGTGTGTTTTAATGTGCTCTATATTTTTTGTGCGGTAAGTTTTTTTTTTTTTTTTTTTTTCCATTTCTTACGGTTTAGCAGTTAAGCAAAATTCCTTCAGAATAAAGTAGTCTTCAGAGGCTATCCCAGAAAATTCAAGATATACATATTATTTGTCAGGTAAATATCTTTAATATACGATAGTTTAATCAAAATCGTTAGAGCCATTTTTGAGAAAATCAAAATTTTCGAAAAAAGTTCCATGTAAAGGGTAGTTGGGTGTGGGGAGATTTTCTTGCAAATTCTTTTTTTGGATTCAGGGGGATTCAAATCGTGCATTTCCGGTGAAATCTCAGTATCGAATTTTTGGATGGAATAGAATATTTCCTCTATACACTATGTACATAGAACGTGTAGAGTAAAAAAAACGCTTCTGGCAAAGAAAGGCATGTAAATGTAACATTATGTCTTTCTTCTTGCAGCCATTGAGATCCATTATGGTGGACATGGAACTGTAATCAACATTCGACTATTTTACAATTATTCCCTATCTTCCTGGACAGGAAGAAGACTTGACTCGGTAACACAGAAGCATTTGAGTCCCTTTGCAGAGACAGAACATATGAAACCGACGTGTAACTTGGTGTCTCTCTCTCTCGGATATTTGCTTCTCATAATTAAGTCTGGCTGCCCTTTGTGAAGATGTTGTGTGGCTAAATCATGAAGCAAACACTCGGTGTCTGCCCACAAGAGATAAATTAAACCCATTCCCTTCTCTCGCTTTCAAATGCACAAAGTCTCCCAAAGTTTAAAACCTTTAAATTGATTTTTGGAGTTCAAGGTTACTCTGAAGACAATGTTTATCTACAACTAAGCACATACGAGGGATGTTCAGTAAGTCCAACGAATTACTCTCGTAGCATCGAAAAGAGTTTCTATTTAGCATCCGCCGTCTCTTACCCGCCGGCAGTTAAAGTTTCAGCTATATGCATCACGTGGTTTGTTGCCATAAAACGAGTGAATCAAAGATCTTGTGCTTATTTAGAAAAATGAGAAGAAAAAAAACGAGTTTGGTGCTGTGATTAATAACTTCTATTTAAAAGACTTAATACCGAAAGAGAGAAAAGCCGAGTTGGATATCAGATCTGCTCCTGCGTTTGCAATGAATTTAAATGTGGCCGTACATCCACAAAAGATGAATTATGTTCCGAACGTCCAGTAGAAGTGACTTCCTGCAAAAGGACTGACAAAATCCAGGATACGACTTTGAATGATCGATGAATCAAAGTTCGCGAAATAGTGTAGACCACAGGCATATATCAAGGTAGTGTTCTCAATTTTGCACCAAAATTTAGGTTTGACAAAGGCCTCGGCAAGATGGGTACGCGTTTGTTCTCCACTTCTGACTTTTTTTCCGTCGCAATCCTATCAAGTTTCTGCGTCGATACATAACTGTGGCTTAAACGTGTATGCACCACTGCTCCAGAGACAAAAGTACAATGTAACAGTGGTTTTTAAAGGCGATTACTTGCAGAAAGGAAGAATGATACGAGAGTGGAGCATAGTTTTGCTACAGTTAAACGGAGAAATCAAGAAAAAACGCTCTCGTCTGAAAAAAAAAAAAGAAAAAAAGATTCTCTTCCAAGGTGCAAAGGTGCACACCTGCATAGTTTCGATGGCGAAGATTGCAGAATTAAGGCTCGCATTACTACATCTACCATATTCACCAGATTTGACCCCCAATGACTCTTTTAATTTCAAAACTTGAAAAAGCCATTCACATCTAACGAAGAGGAACTCTACCGAAGAGATGTCTATTTTGAGGACCTTCCGAAATCCTAGTTTTTGGAAGGCTTAAAACAATTGAAGAATCTCTGGGAAAAGTGTAACGAACTAAAAGGAGATCATGTTGAAAAACAAAAAAACAAAACAAAACAAAATTACCAAAATAATTGGCTTTTCTATCCTTTTTCTAAGGGCTTGTTGAATGCTCCTTGAATAAAGGAAGCATGTTAGAGCTAACATTTGTGTATTTTAAGTTACTGAAATTTTACTCTCTTAGACAAGCAGCAGGGTACCTGATTTCAATTCGCATCTTCCCTGAATATAATGTTAATACATTCGAATAAATAATTCAAATTTTAACCTTTATAACTACAAGTGTATTAAGAATGTGTAAATAACACAGAAACAGCAGCCATAAGAGAATTTACAGCACATTTCTTTCAAAACAGTTCCCTTCCGCAGTGATATACTTCTGCCAGCGCGTGTAAAGAGACTATAAGCCTCCTGGAAGCCATTTTCAGACACCTGTCGCAGTGCCTTGTCCCAGTACAGTAATTTCTTCAGCGATTGAAAATCTTGACAGAAACATTTATGCCATTCATACACTCGAGTTTTCTTCATCGCTGCATCACTATAAGCTTCTTCCGTCTTTCTCAATGTCTATGAGAGAGATTTGTTTAACAAAACACAAAACTTTATATTCGAACGTGTTCCGTTGTCGATATTATGAAATGCGATAAACGAACATGCATACAAAAAAATGTGATGTGTTCCATTAAGTTTTTCATAGCTGAAGCCAAAAACAAGGAACATCTTAAAAACGATCAGCTCCACGAAAAAATTGTATACTACATAGAATGTGTGTTTTAATGTGCTCTACATTTTTTGTGTTGTAAGTTTTTGTCCATTTCTTACGGTTTAACAGTTATGTAAAATTCCGTAAAATTCACTAAAAATAAAGTATTCTTCAGAGGCTGTTCCCAGAAAATTCAAAGTATACATTTTATTTGTCACGTAAATATCTTTTAATATACATATTTTAATCAAAATCGTCAGAGCCATTTTTAGGAAATAAAAATGTTCGAAAAAAGTTCCATGTAAAGGGTAGTTTGGGGTTGTAGTTTTTTTTTCTCAAAATCTTCGTGTCGCTTCCCTGGAAGATGCTTAACTTAATACCAAGTTTGGTATGTTAGCTACTTTTCGTTTTTGAGTTATCGTGTTCACAGACACACGGACACACGCACACTGACACAGGGACACAAGGACACACACACACGTACCTTTTTCTGAAAATACTTTTTTGGATGCAAGGGACCCTAAAACATATATTTCCGGTGAAATCTCGGTATCAATTTTTTGTTGGAGTGCAATACCTTCTCTATACACTATGTACATAGTACGTGTAGAGAAAGTAATTAATTGCCAAGCAAAGACAGCAATCATGATTAGCATGAAAATTGAAATGACATGTTATGGACGTTACCAACACCTAAAACTAAAATATCCTTTACTTTCGTGTACATTAAAGAGAAAATAAACGATTCCGCGGACTTTCTAAACCTGGGGTTAGATATATAGGACATTTAAAATAATACCAGTGTGCAGCAATATTAAAACTATCTTCTCGCTTTTCGATGAAACCTACCGAATTTAAATAACGTATTATAACCTTTATTGTACCTAGGCTAAACTTGCATTATTTACAAAATCATTTCAGTTACTTAACTAGATTATGTATCCTAATGCACACAGGTTTGACTACCTTTTAGGCGCTACATCTGCATAGATCTTTGGGCTGTTAGCGGTAGCTCTTAGGTTTGTACTACCAATTCCATCACATTTTCTGTGCTTGCTCTCCTGCCCTCACTTTCTTTTCACTTTTTCTCGCACCTATTTACAATGCACATAATGGATAGAGAAGGAGTCGTACTCCTACCAAAAATCTGCACCTGAAATATATGTTTTGAGGTACTCTGAGTTCCATTTTTTTTTTTTAGAAAAAGATCTGTGTGTGCGTGTCTGTGGATCGTAAACACTGTTAAAAACGAAACTTGGTATTTAACATAACTCCATGGCACGACAGCTCACGGGGAGCCTTGGCCTACCGCCCGGCCGCTGCGTCCCCCATCTCGGTCCACTACAGACGTCATGGATGGGGTGCAGTATTGGAGGGTGAGACGTGGTCAGCGCCTCGAGCCCCTCCCGGCCGGTTAATGCGGTCCTCACGACCTGGAGCCGCTACTTCTCCATCAAGTAGCTCCTCAATTGGCCCCCCAGGGACCTCACGAGGCTGAGTGCACCCCGGTCCAGGTCTCCCAGCGGGGGAAAAATCCCCACGCCGGTACTGGGGATCGAACCCAGGTCTCCCGCTTGGTAGGCAGCTGCGCTACCACCGCGCTAAGGAGACGACCCTTGGTATTTAAGTTTGATATATTTCAAGGATGCAACACGAAGATTTCCAAGAAAATCCCCACCTACCCTAAACTACACCTTACATGGATAAAATGTTGAAAATTTTGCTTTCCTCGATAATGGCCAAAATCGTTTAACTAGATGAGTTTTGCAGAACGGTTAAACCTTGAGAGATAGACCAAAAAGTGTAGATCTCGTTAAAGCACGTACTTTATATCATATACGTTTTTCAATAGAGCTAACCGTCTTTGAGATATTCTTTGTTATTGGTTTCACTTTTTAAACTACTTGAACTTTTCTCAAACGGGAGACCAAACTTCAGTTGTTTCACATGGGACCAGCTTTTAAAATATTTATCTGTCCATTTTGCCTACAGGGAAGTAAGGAATAAGACAATTTCTGCTAATGTTTATCTCGATTAGCATAAAGTAAATAGAAGAATAAAATTGTTAATAATAATTTGTTACTGAGATGCAGAGAAAGCCATGTGAATGCAGCACATCAGATTTTTACAGCATTTATTTTCCTATCTTAAATTAATCCATAGATGCAGTGATTTAAGAACTTTTTTTTAAATAAGTTTTCTATTTTTTAAATAGGTGAAATGTTTTGATAATTAAGGTAAAACCAGTTTTATGATAATGTTTAAAAAAATCTAATGTGTTCCATTCACCTGATTTCTCTACCTTTTCTGAAAACAAAATATTCTTATAAAATTCAATTCTAAAGCCGGGATTTGAACCACGAAACTCAGGGTCTCTAGCCGATTTGTTCAAATACCGGCTATGGCATTGAATTTTCCAGTCTGACTCTACCTATCCAACTCCTGTCCTACACAAAATTAAATCCGTTCTTACAAAAGTTTGTTTTATCCAAGTCACGCTAATCGCGATAAACGTTAGCAGAAATGGCCTTATTACTGGCTTCCTTGTAAGTACATATAAAGGAAATAAGGAAGCTAGGCTAATAAATATTTTAAAATCTACTTTTATCCATGGCCAGGAGTAAAACAAAGGATAATTAAAAGGGATGCAGGCTTTCCGTTTGGGAAAAGGTTTAGGTATTTTATAATCGAAATGAATAACAGGAAATATCTCCTAAATCGTTAATTCTATAAGAAAAAAATCTAATGTGTTCATTCACATGACTTTCTCTACATCTCTGCAACAAATGGTTGTTAAAAACCTTATGCTTCTATTTACTTCATGCTAGTCTAGAAAAAGTTAGCAGAAATTGTCTTATTGCTTGCTTCCTTGTAATTAGAAGCTAAATAAGGGAGTACCATAAGTTAAAGTGGTAGTCAAAAACTGGTTAATATTTGACTGAAGCTCCTTAGTGTGGATAGGAGTTGACAAATTTATGTATGAAAAAAGTATGTATTTTAAGCTGAAACCAAATACAAGAAATATCTCAAAAAACGATCAAATCCACGAAAAAATGTGTATATTGTGTGTTTTAACGTGCTCTACATGTTGTGTGTGGTAAGTTTTTGTCCATCTCTTACGGTTTAGCAGTTATGCAAAATTCCATAAAATTCATTCAGAATAAAGTAGTCTTCAGAGGCTATTCCCAGAAAATTAGAGATATATACATTTTATTTTTCAGGTAAATATATTTAATATACAATAGTTTAATGAAAATCGTTAGAACCGTTTTTGAGAAAATTAAAGCTTTCGTAATTTTTTCCATGTAAAGGGTAGTTAGGGGTTGAAAATCTTCGTGTCGCATCCTTGGAACATACCAAAGTTTAATACCAAGTTTGGTATTCAAAAGTCTTTTCGTTTTTGAGCTATGCTGTCCACGGTCTCACACGCACACATGGACCTTTTTCTAAAAATGATATTTTGGATTCAGGGGGACCCAAAACATGTATTTCCGGTGAAATCTCGGTATCGAACTTTGTGATGGAATGCAACACCTTCTCTATGCACTATGTACACAGATAGTGTAGAGAAAGTAAAAACTGCGATATGTTCCATATTTATATATGATTTTCTCTATCTGCTCTAAAATCAATAGAAACCCCATGAAAGTTACTGAAAGTGAAATATAAGCACATGCTGGTGTTGAACTCTAGGGTGGGGCAAAATTGTGTCCATAGTATTCAGAATTAATATAGGAAAATGATTGAAGCAGTTTTATTGGAAGCCTTACGTAACCATTGCACTTTTTTTTGTCAAGCTTAATTAATTATGTTTTAAAGTAATTACATTTTAACTAATGTAATATTGTTATATGTGGAAAACTGTATGCATTTTAATTAGCTTGCTTTTAATGCGCTGCCATAAATGCAGCATACTAGTAAATCTCCAACAATTCGTCCATCTAACAAAATGAACAAATAAACAATAAAATTATAGGTGCAATATTAATTAATTCTATTACCAATCAAGTACTACGTATTATAATTAAAAATCTGATGTGTTACGTTCACATAGCTTTATTGTTTCTCTAACACGTACGTACATAACATTGCAGATAGTACCTAGAGAATATATTCTGTTACTCCCAAAATTTCGATAACGAAATTTCACCGGAAATACAAGAATTAGAATCCCTGGATCCAAAAAGAAAAAAATCTGATGTGTTCCATTCACATGTATTTTTCTGCATATTTGAAACAAATTATTGTGAAAAAGCCTAAGCTTATTACTTTCTCTACACGTACTATATACATAGTGTATAGAGAAGGTATTGCACTCCACCCAAACATTCAATACCAAGATTTCACCGGATATATATGTTTTAGGGTCCCCTGTAATCAAAAAAAGCATTTTCAGAAAAATGTCAATGTGTGTGTGTCCGTGTGTCTGTGAACACGATAACTCAAAAACGAAAAGTCGCTAAAATACCAAACTTGGTATTTAAGTTTAGTATCTTCCAGGGCTGCACATGAAGATTTTGAGAAAATTCCCCCCACCCCAAACTACCCTTTAAATGGAAATTTTTTCGAAATTTTTGATTTTCTTAAAAATGCCTCTAACGATTTTGATTTAAATATCGTATATTAAAGATATTTACCTGACAAATAAAATGTATATTTTGAATTTTCTGGGAATAGCCGCTGAGGACTAGTTTATTCTGGGTCAATTTTACGGAATTCTGCATAACTGTTGAACCGTAAGAGATCGACAAGGACTTACCACACAACAAATACAGAGCACTTTAAAACACACAATTTATGTTATACATACATTTTTTCGTGGAATTGATTGTTTTTGAGATATTCCTTGTTTTTGGTTTCAGCTATAAAAAACATACTTTTCTTATACAGGACTTTCTCAACTCCTGCCCATACAAACAAAGGAACATCAGTCACATAGCAACCAGCTTTTGACTATCACTTTAACCTATGGTACTCCCTTATTTCGCTTCTACTTACAAGGAAGCAAGTAATAAGACCATTTGTGCTAATTTTTTCTCGATTAGCAGGAAGTAAATAGAAGCATAAACTTTTTAACAATAATTTATTGCAGAGTTGTAGAGAAAGTCATGTCAATGGAAAACATCAATTTTTTTTTTTTTTTTTTTTTACTTCATGCTAATCGAGAAAAAATTAGCATAAATTGTCTTATTACTTGTGCGTCCATGCAATGGGGAAATAAGTTAGTACCATAGGCAAAACTATTAGTACAAAGCTGGTTGCTATGTGACTGAAGTTACTTTGTTTGTATGGACAGGAGTTGAGAAATTCCTGTATTAAAGTATTTTAAATCTGAAACCTATAGCAAGGAATATCTCAAAAACGACCCACTGCACGAAAAAAGGTATATAACATAACTTGAGTGTTTTAACGAGCTGTACATTTTCTATTAGGTAAGTTTTTGTCTATCTTTTGCGCTATGCCTCTCTTTCAAAATTCCGAAAAATTGATCCAGAATAAACATGTCTTCGAAAGCTATTCCCAGAAAATTCAAGATAAACATTTTATTGGTCAGGTAAATATGTTTACTATACGATATTTTAATTAAAATCGTTAGAGCCATTTTTGAGAAAACTTTTCCATGTAAGGGTAGTTAAGCGTAGCGGTGTGGATAGCATAGCTCAAAAACGAAAAGCCCGTTAAATACTAAACTTGGTATTTGAGTTTAGTATCTTCCAGGAATGCGACGCGAAGATTTTTGAGATAATCCTCCTATTCCCTAACTATTCTTTACATAGAGCAATTTCGAATATTGTAATTTTCTCAGAAATTGCTATAATATTTTGATTAAAATGCCATCATTTTAAAACATTGTCATGACAAACGAAATGTATAGCTTTAATTTTCTGGAAATGGACCCTAAAGACCTCCTCATTTTGGATAACTATTGTATAACTCGTGCAACGTAAGAGATAGACTATGAGTTACTACACAAAAATATAGATCCTATTAAAACGCACAGTTTATATTGTATGTTTTTTTGTAGAATTTACCGTTACTGTTACCTATTATTATTATTATTATTATTATTATTATTATTATTATTATTATTATTATTATTATTGGTTTCAGTACTAATCTTAAGCATTTCTCAAGCAGGAAGTCAATTTTTGTTTTATCTTTTATGGTTTAGTCCCAGGAATGTAAAAGGGAACTTAATTTCAAAATGTTTCACATAGCGATAGATTTTAAAATATTTGAGTATTAATTTAGCCTATGTAACTCTGATTTCCGTTCTGCTCACAAGCAGGCAAGTAATAAAGCTACTTCTGCTCGTTTATCTGGATTAGCATGAAATACTTAATAGAATAATCTAAGGAAAGTTTGTGGAACAGCTAGAGAAAGCTATGTGCATCGATTACACCAGAGGTTTTGTTACCGGTACTGCGTGTAAAAAAAATCGGATGAGTTCCATTCACATGACTTTCTCTACACCTCTGCAACAACCTTATTGTTAAAAAGCTTAGGCTTCTCTTTACTTCAGCCAATCGAGAAAACATTTGTAGAAATAGTCTTGCTTCCTTGTAAGTAGAACCGAAATAAGGGAGTACCATAGGTTAAAGTGATAGTCAAAACCTAGTTGCTATGTGACTGAAGTTCCTTTGTTTGTATGGACACGAGTTGACAAATTCCTGTATGAGAAAAATATATGTGTTTTAAAGCTGAAACTAAAAACAATGAATATCTTAAAAACGATCAACTCCACTAAAAAAAAATGTATATAACATAAATTGTGTATTTTAATAAGGTCTACATTTTCTGTGTGGAAAGTTTTTCTCCGTCTCTTATGGTTTAGCAGTTATGCAAAAATCCGTAAAATTCATCCTGAATAAAGTAGTCTTCAGAAGCTATTCCCAGAAAATTTGAGATATGCAGTTTATTTGTTAGGTAAGTATATTAAATATACGAGATTTTAATCAAAATCGTTAGAGGCATTTTTAAGAAAATAAAAATTATCCAAATTTTTTCCATCTAAAGTGTAGTTTTTGGTTGGGGGATTTTTTGAGAATCTTCGTGTCGCATCCAAGTTTGGTTTTTAACGGTCTCTTCATTTTTGAGTACACATACGGGATCTTAAAACATGTATTTCCGGTGAAATCTCGGTATCAAATTTTTGGGTGCAATACAATAACTTCTCTATACACTATGTACATAGAACGCACAGAAAAAGTAATTAAAGCTGTGGTTTTAATACTTTATAAAGTCACTTTTAACATTTTGGTGTCCCTTTAAATCAATAAGAACTTTGGGTTTTGGTGAGGTAAAATAAACTGGACAGTAAAGTCAGTAATTACAAAATTGAAAGCAATTTAACATACAGCTGTGAGAATAAACTGTGTTATGTGACCAAAAAAGTGAAACTGTTCTAGAGGTAACCGCTATTGTATTGCGAGAAATTAACATTGGCAATACAAGCTCCCCCCTTGACCGCAAAAACTCATTGTTTCGGAAACGCTGTCGCCGCCCGCTGTAGTCGAAATTGCACCCCCAGGGGCGCGTATAGCTGCACAATGTTGAAGCACATCTGTCGAGGGTGTTTCTAAAAGTAGCTTCAAGCGGTTTTCACCCGTTTTCTGAACTATTGCGCAACGTGTAAAACAGAATTGTATTTAACTCGCAACATAATTCTTACAGAGCTTCTTTGCATCACAAATTCCCATGTGAACAATATATTTTAAAACTCAAACCAATAACAAGGAATATCTCAATAGTGGCCAACTCCTCGTAAAAATTGTGTGTTTTAACGAGACTCCAATTTTGTTGTAAGTTCTTGTTTATCTGAAATTAAATCCAGAGCCGGGATTTGAATCACGGATCTCCCAGTCTCTAGCCGGTTGCTCTACCACTGAGCTACCATGACAACATGCCGCCAACATGCTAAGACTATGGATCCTGGGACTTAAAGTACTCACAGCATTGTAAGTCTCCATTGGGGAGACATCATCTTGTATAGCTTGCCGTGAAACATGCGAGTGAATTGGGAATTTCAATGCTATGCCGGCATGCTGCCATGTAGCTCAGTGGTACAGCAACCGGCTAGAGACCGGGAGATCCTGGTTCAAATCTCGGCTATGGCATTGCATTTTTTCATTCAAACTCTACCTATCCAACTCCTGTGATACACGCGGTTTCTGTGAGAAATGAATTAAAATGATCACATTGTTGTTTATCTCTTACAGTTTACCAGTTATGTAAAAGACGTTCAGAATGAAGAGTACTTCAGAGGCTATTCCAATAGAAGTCAATAGCTTTAAAGTATTTTATTCAAAATCATTAGAGCCATTTTTGAGAAAATCAAACTTTTGAAAACTTATTCCATATAACGGATAGTTTGTGGCGTTGGGACTTTCTTCTACTTTTTTCTTTTTTAACTATGGGGGACTAAAACGAGTATGTCCGGTGAAATCTCGTTATCTAATGTTGAGTGAAGTACAATACTAGAGGTTACAGATTTGAGCATATTAACGTCGGGGGACACTTCGGCAACTGCGACCAAGTACAGATCAATTACGGCCTACCACCCCCCGGGGGAAGGATGAGAGGAAGGGAAACCACAGGCTAGCACACAGGAAATGATGGAGGCAACCGCAGAGACGCACGGAAGTCCAAAAGAGTCACTAGATGGTAGCTCTGGCGCGCCACGTTGGCTATACAGCACCTAGCCTCAACCAGCGCAATCAGGGGAAACAGTTTCACTCGGAGCAAGCAACCGTGCCATATATCTGCAAATCCTCAAGTCACGCCTGCCGCCGGCCTTAAAGATGATATATCACGGTACCTTTCCTTTTATTTCTTCATTTCATTACCATATATGTATATATCACCTAAGCCCCAGCTATCGCCTAAGCGGCCCCAGGAAAACCATGAAAAAGCCGAGGGCCAGAGTGCGCGGTCAAGCGAGGGAGCGAACCCGAACCTACCAAATGCCAGTCCCAGACGAAATGTCTCAGCCATCTGACTCAGTACACTATGTGCTAAGTACAGAAAATAAAAATTGTCCAGTATGAATGCTACCATTGTACTATAACTAGTAGAGAAGTTGAAAGTATGAGGGTGGGTCGAAAAGCAACGCACAATAATTCTTTTCTGCCTTGATATTGCAAGATATAGTTCGAAGTTTTCACTACTGTTATTTCATGTGCAGCCCTAGTGAGAGAAGCGTAAACTACGCAACAAATATGGCGTGCATCTACTGTCGTCCACGTGTGAAGAACAGAGAGGTGTGATTCGATACCTATGGCCAAGGGCAAAAACCGAGTGAAATTAACAGGGATATGCGTGGCGTGTATGGTGGTTATTGTATGGACACTGATAGTAGTGTCTCCCGGCGGTGTGCCGTGTGAACCTTAGCGATTCGCCACGCTCCGGGAGGCCGGTAACAGTTGCAATCCCGCAGAATGTCAGAGGCTTTGAGGAAGCTATTTTGAACGACCAGCGAGAGCTACTGCGAACTTTATTGCAACATTTCAACATTTCCTATGGTGTAGTGTACGATATTGTTCATGACACGTTGAACTTTCGTAAAGTTAGTGCTCGCTGGGTGCCTAAGAACCTGACAGACATCCACCATGATGACAAGCCTGGATCACTTAAAGCGGTACGCTGTCTGAAAGGAATCGCCACTGGTGATTGAGTCGTGGGCATACCACTACACGCCCGAATCAAAGCAGGCAGGTATGAAGTGGAAACTTGCTGGTTCCCCAGCAAAGAAAAAGTTCAGTGTCTCAATCTACTAGGAATGTGCTTGATGTTTTATTGGTGGACCTTCCTGAACACGGGACCACTGTGAATGTTGCAGCCCACATTAAAACGTTGGTGAAGTTGTGCCGTGCCCTTCGTTACAAACGTCACAATATTAATGTGGTAGCAGCTTGACAGACAAATTATTGCTTAATATATGGAATAATTTATAATTCCGTTTCCAGAAAAATATGATTTCTTTCAGAGTTGGAGATTGCATTTGTCTTAATCATGTAGAACAGTGCAATACATATCATAGTCATGCCAGGATGTTCCATTTCCCGTGACATCTTGTGTCTACGTGGGTATCATTTAACCTTTTCAGTAATTGGCTCATATAATTATAAACTCACCTTATATGGGAAAGATGATGTGTCAATCCGAGGAATGTAAAATCTATAAAAAAATATCTGATATAATCCATTCACATGACTTTCTCTATATCTCTGCAACAAAATTTTGTTAAAAAGTTTATGCTTCTATTTACTTCATACTAAATTAGAAATAATTAGCAGAAATAGTCTTATTACTTGCTTCCCTGTAAGTAGAAGCGAAATAAGGGAGAACCATAGGTTAAATTGATAGCAAAAGATGGTTGCTATGAGACTGAAGTTCCTTTGTTTGTGTGGACAGGAGTTGATAAATTCAATATAACATAAATTGTGTGTTTTAATGTGCTCTACATTTTTTGCGTTGTAAGTTTTTGTCCATCGCTTACGGTTTACCAGTTACACAACATTACGTAAAATTCATCCAGAGTAAAGTAGTCTTAAGAGGCTATTCCCAGAAAATTCAAGATATACATATTATTTGTCAAGTATATATCTTTAATATATAATATTTAGTCAAAATTTTTTACAAAATCAAAATTTTCGAAAATTTTTCCATGTGAAGGGTAGTTATGGGTGGGGGGATTTTCTTGAAAATCTTCGTGCCTCATCTTTGGAAGATACCAAACTTAAATACCAAGTTTGGTATTTCATTGAGCTATGCTGTCCACAGACACACACACATACACACAGACACACATGGAAATTTTTCTAAAAATGCTTTTTTTGGATTCAGGTGGTGTCAAAACATGTATTTCCGGTGAAATCTCGGTATCGAATTTTTGGGTGGAGTGCAATGTCTTCTCTATACACTATGTACATAGTACGAATAGAGAAAGTAAAAACTAGCTACACGTCCGGCTAGAAGTCCTTGGTCTTCTGCTTTTTCTGACTGGAGTCGTCTGGACGAGTGGGTGCACGATGCATATCTTCTGTCTGTATGTTTTGTACTTATAGAATCTTTGTCTG
This sequence comes from Hymenopus coronatus, assembly GCA_030762935.1. Taxonomy (NCBI): domain Eukaryota; kingdom Metazoa; phylum Arthropoda; class Insecta; order Mantodea; family Hymenopodidae; genus Hymenopus; species Hymenopus coronatus. Next base: position 26,888,583 of record CM060899.1, on the reverse strand, counting down.
CCTTACACGAGTGTGAACCAAGCTGCAACCTCAACATGTTTCCAAAGGTAAGGTGTATCCGTTATTCGTCTCACTAAATCTTCCTTTGTCCCTTTAAATATGTATGTTATGCAAGTTAGCAACTGTTAAATAAATCAGTAGTACATTGTTAAGTTCTATCTTTTTATTGCTACGTCCCTAATCGCATTCCCCATAGGACTGCGACAAAACGTCTTCATGACAATGCCCTCCCTCATGTTGCTGCTGCTGTTGTTCGTCAGAAAATCACCAAATTGGTTGGGAGTTGTTCCAGTATCCACGTACACTCCAGACGTTGCACCGTCGGACTTTCATCTGTTTGGTCCCGTAAAGAAATTCCTGGCCGGCTAACTCTTTGCGACAGATGCGGAAAGGCAATCAGTAGTCCGCGTATGAATATACTCCAGATAAACGGACTTCTACGATCAGGACATGTTGAAACCGCTATCACCATGGGACAAACGTTTTCAGAAAGTTGGTGACTATACAGGGTGTTAATGAACTATACCGAAATATTTTCATAGAATATGTAGAGTACTTAAATAAGTAATTTGAGATAGGAGACTTATGGTCTGTTTATTGTAATGTCGAAGTAACAGCTATAAGTTTCTGAAGTGCCAGTACGCCACAGGCTAATTTATCAACCATTCGCGAGCATAACACGAAAAACGAAGGGACATATCACAGCGTACCCTCTATACTGGCTTCCAAGTTCGGGTCTCATTCACGTATCGCGGCACTTCGTCTGGAATGAAAAAAAATAATAATAAAAAACATTTAATCAACGACAGGAATCGAACTCATGACGTATGGGATCCAGTTACGCATTAAGCCACCAGAGCAGTTGAAAAAAGACCTCCAGAATATGTTACCTCATTAACGTAGTTAGTGAAGCTCAGTGTCGTACTGTCAAGTGATTAGTTCGAGATTTTACAGATTTTTGCGACATTAAATCTTGAGAACGCTAGTAACGAGCTGCTAAAAATCTATATTTCTATACTTGGGCAGCAGTTTTAAAGACATTCTAAGCTATTTTTTCAACCTGCTTTGCTTTAACACTGACTTATCAGCACCTGATACCCACACGTTAAACGCTATGTTGTTGCGTTATGTTTATCCGGGGACCATGCATCGCCGATCACAAATTACTTATATCAGTCACGTGCACAATCTCGCAAATTATTTCGTTGTAGTTCATTAACACCCTGTATAGAAAAGTAGGTAAAATGTGTTAGTTCATTTGTGTTTTTTTTTTTATTTTGTTATTTTAACTATTTAACTTTTAGGTCAAAAAAGTATTGTGCGTTACCTTTCGATCCGTGCTCGTATTTCTTCTCCATTTCAAGTCCTTCATTCAAGCTATTCAGTATTAGCTTTCATCTTATTTGTGCAGTCCCATGTCTCTTTTTTCTCAAGATATATGCTTGTTAATTAAAGGTGGTATTTTGCTGATACTTGCGGTTCATGTTACTCTCGTCAACCGTTTATTCCCCTCAGAAATTTGTAAGACTTCAGGCTTTCTCTAATTGTATCATTTCTTATTAAGTCCAGTTTAGTGCCCCCTTTGTTCTCCGTTAAATTCTCATTTCGACTGTCCAAATTTTACTTTTGTCCTTTTCTTTTGTTATATATGTTTCGCTACCATAGATGCGCGGAGGGACAGCATTGGATTTGTAAAACTTCATTTTTAACTTATCTATATAGAGTAGGTAGAGAAGATATTGCACTCCACCCAAAAATTATATATCGATATTTCACCAGAAATGCACGTTTCTCTTGTAACCACATTGTTTTACTTTCTCTGTACGTACTATGTACATAGTGTATAGAGAAGGTATTGCATTGTATACTCAAAAATTTGATACCGAGATTTCACCAGAAATACATAATTTGAGACCACCTGAATCCAAAAAAAGAATTTTTAGAAAAATGTCCGTGTGTGATGTGTGTGTGTCTGTGGGCAGCATAGCTCAAAAACGAAAAGACCGTTAAATACCAAACTTGGTATTTAAGTTCAGTATCTTCCAAGGAAGCGACATCAAGATTTTCAAGAAATTCCCCCCACCCCCAACTATCCTTTACTTGGAAAAAATTCGAAAATATTGATTTTCTCAAAAATGGCTCTAACGATTTTGATTAAAATATCGTATATTAAAGATATTTACCGGACATGTTAAATGTATATCTTGTATTTTCTTGGAATAGCCACTGAAGATTTCTTTATTCTGCCTGAATTTTTTTGCATCTTGCATAACTGGTAAGCCGTAAGAAATAGATACAAACTCACTGCACAAAAATGTAGATCACGTTTAAACACACAATTTATGTAATTTTCATTTTTTAGTACAATTGACCATTTTTAAGAATTCCTTGTTATTCGTGTCAGTTTTAAAATAGTTAAACTTTTCACACATGGGAATTCTTCAATTCATGACAATGCAAAGAAACGATTTCATCCACATGGCAACCAGCTTTTAAAACATTTAACTGTCGTTTTAGCCTGGTGTGTTCCATCACTTCCCTTCTACTTACAAGAAAGAATGTCTGCTAACCTTAATTTCGCTTAGCATGAAGTAGATAGAAAAATAAGCTTAACAATAGTTCAGAGATGTAGGGAAAGTCATATGAATGGAACACATCAGATGTTTTACTTTATCTACATACGTAGGTATTGAAAGTATTGCACTCCACCCAAGAATTCACCGAATATACACGTTTGAGTGTCCCTTGCATCCAAAAACATGTTTAGAAAAATTACGTATGTGTGCCCGTGAGTCAGCGTGTCTATGAAGACAATAAATAAAAAACGATAAGTCACTAGTATGCCAAAGTTGATATTTAGGTTTATTGTCTTTCAGGAATGCGACACGAAGATTTTAAGGAAAATCCTCCCACCCAAAACTAACTTTTACGAGGTGAAAGTTTGAAAATCTTGATTTTCCCAAAATATCATTACTATTTTGATTAAAATGCCGCATATTCAAAGTATTATGACAAATGAAATGTATATCTTGAATTTTCTAGGTATAGCCCACGAAGGCTACTTTATTCTGGACGACTTTTTCATAACTGGTAGATCTCGTTAAAACACAACAATTTATGTCATATACATTTTTACTTTCTCTACACGTACCCTGTACAAAGTGCATAGAGAAGGTATTGTATTGCACCCAGAAATTTGATACCGAGATTTCACCGGAAATACATGGAAAAGGTCCGTGTGTGCGTGTGTCTGTAGACAGCATAACTCAAAAACGAAAAGACCATTAAATATCAAACTTGGTATTTAAGCTTGGTATCTTCCAGGGATGAGACACTAACACCCCCAACTACCCTTTACATGGAACATTTTCGAACGTTTTGATTTTCTGAAGCATGGCTCTAACGATTTTGATTAAAATATCGTATACTAAAGCTATTTAGCTGACAAATATTTCTGCTAAATTTTCTCGATTAGCATGAAGTAAATAAAAGCATAAGCTATTTAAGAATAATTTGTTGCCGAGATGTACGAAAAGCCATGTGAATGGAACACATCAGATTTTTTTCGTGGAGTTAAACATTTTTTAGATATTTATTTTTTTGTTTATATTTTAAAAGACTTTTCTCACGGGAATTTGTCAAGTCCTCACCATGCAAAAAAATGGATTTCAGCCACATAGCAACCATATTTTAAAAGAATTGACTATCGCTTTAGCCTAGTGTGTTCCCTTATTTCTCCCTATAAAACTGCTAATGTTTACCTCGATTAGCATGAAGAAGTTAGAAGAATAAGTTTTTTGAACTATCAGTTGTTACAGAGATGCAAAGGAAGATAATTAAATGAAACACATCAGAGTTTTACACTTGTTTTATTTTTTACACATCTTGTTTTATTTCCAAATATTTGTTGAACTTATTTTGTTTATGAACATATAACAGCTCAAGTATTTAAAATGTACAAGCCATTATTTTCAATTAATATCTTTTGTTTTCATTGCTGTGCCATTACTTTTGCCTTTTTTATTTTCTCTAGCATGTGCAATATAGGTAGTACCCTCTGAGAAAAAATCTAATGTGTTCCTTACTCTATTTGTTCTGCAAACAAACTATTCTTACAAAATTGTTCTATCCTGTTGATTGGGATAATGTTAATAGAAATTGTCTTATTACTTGCTTCCTTTGATGCTGAAGGAGAATAAGAGGCTATAGCGATAGTAGATCCTTCAAAATCTGGTTGCTCTGTGAACTAGCCCAGCAATAGAAAACAAAAGAGAGATCAAACAAAAGGTAACTCTCCCGTTTGAGAAAAGTTACTTTGAAATTTAAACCAATAACAAGGAATATCTCAAAAATGGTCAACTTTGCTGCAAAAAAAAAAAAAATGATATAAATTGTGTGTTTTTACGAGATCTGCATTTTTTAGTAGTAAGATTTTGTTTATCTCTTACGGTTTAATAGTTACGCAAAAGTTTCGAAAATTCTTTCATATAAATGGTAGTTTGGGGTGGGGGATATTTTTGAAAATCTGCATATCCATCCTTGGAATATACTCATATTAAATGGCGAGTGTGATATTTAACCATCTTTTCGTTTTTGAGCTATGCTGTCCATACACACACTAACACACAACAAACGGACCTTTTTCTAAAATGCGTTTTTGGACTCAAAACCTCAAAACACATATATCCAGTGAAATCTCGGTATCGTAGTTATAGGTGGAATGCAATACCCTCTCTATACAGTTCATACAATTTGCATATATCCATAGTATAAAGGAAACGGTTTTAGAAAAATGTCCGTGTGTGTATTTATGAGTTTCAGTCACCAGAAGGCCCCAAAACGAAAATCCACTGAATACTAAAATTGGTATCTAGATTCAACAGCTACCAAATATGAATCATGTATAATTTAAACAAAATCTCCCACCCTAAACTACCTCTTACTTGGAACATTTTTATTTTCTCAAAGCTGGCTCTAATTACCCAAAATTTTAGCTCTTTTGCTGAGAATGTATCTGTATGTTGAGAATCCTGGCGATAGCCTCTGCAGATCTCTTCATTCTGGGTGACTTTTGCGTAACGGTAAACCGTAAGAGATAAATAAAAACTTACTACACCGAAATGTAGATCTTAACAAAAGACAATGTCGGTTTTTTTTTTTTTTTTTTTTTTTTTTTGCTTTTTTTAGATTTAACCATTTCCGGGATATTCTTTGTTAGTGGAACCCTTAAACTTATCTAACATGGGAAGCATTATTGTTTGAGAACAGAATTTCAATGTCATTACACGGTGACCAGCTTTAAAAATACTTTACTATCCCTTTAACCCAATTTATTGCATTTCCTTTTAACCTACAAGGAATTAAGTAATAAGATTATTTTGTTAATGTTGACCTTGATTAGCGTCGAGTACATAGAAGAATAATCTTCAGCAAGAATAAGTAGAGTCAGATTGAAAAATTCAATGCCATAGCCGGGATTTAAATCATGGGCCTCTCAGTCACTAGCCAATTGCACTAATCATTGAGCTACCATGGCAACATGAAGGATATCTGAGTTTTTTTTTGAGATGACATATCCTTATGGTGATTTACAATGTCATAAGTACTTTAAGTCCCTGGCTTCATAGTTTAGCCAACAATTAGGTCAATGAGTGTTAATTGTTTTTTCACACAAGCCGTGTGTAGGATAGGAATTGGATACGTACAGTCAGACTGCAAAATTCAATGGTATAGCCGGGATTTGAACCATGGATCTCCCGGTATCTAGCCGGTTGCTACCTGTCTACACACCCACCTATGCCCCTACTCGCCTGCTGCCCTGCCTAACCACCTAACTACCTACTTTTTTTTTTTTTTTTTTAAATACAATACCGGTGTCTGATCAGGACTCCGGCACTGTATACCCTACTTTTATTTAGTTTTTTTTTGCCATATTATTACTGGATTGCTGTTTTCTTACTTTTACAACGCACACATATACACAAACATATAACACCCATGCCCAAGGCGGGACTCGAATCCACGATCCCCAGCGCTACGAAGCACCAAAGTGCCTTGGCGAGCGCGGTCATGGGGACCGGCACTTACACACCGATTCACCTACCTGCCTATGTGTCTACCTGTCTACGTATTTTGATAAAAATGACTGACGAGAATGGTATGAGAATCTGTCCCATTTGCAAGGAGGTAGAGTCGTGGACTCACATCTTGGCAAGATGTAGGGGTACGGAGGAATGGAGGGGAAAATATTTACCCGATCCTTTACCACCGAGAATGGAGAGTTAAAAGCATGTTGAGCGCTACTGGCAGGCACGGAAGACGCAGACGGTCTGGGTAAATGTATACTTAAGTCAAGACAGCTGATAAGGATGATACTATGGAAAAGGGGTGGGGGCGATAGGAAGAGTTTACATACATATAGTTTATGTCATACTTTTTGGTCATTGTTTTGTTGCGGTGTTAGTATTGCGTTTATACATTTCACTTAAGTGCATTTGTCTATTATAATAGGCTACACTAATGCATATGAATTAGTTTATTCTCTGTTATAAATTTAAGTAGCTGTATTTGAATATCATTGTCCTTTTATTTTCGTGTCTATTTTTAATTCTTTGTTTCTTTAATATTGCTTACTATTTTTTGTATTGCAAAAACACGTACGGTCTGCTGATCTGTGTGATTGATGAGGATCAATGTATGATACTGTTATTTCAATAAATACACTTATTCATTCACACCTGTCTGTCTAAAAATTTACATACATAAAACTACCAATACCAAGCGTAACCCCGTAAAACACAACCACTCACTCATCTACCCACCTATTTGACATCAATAAAATACCCGCCCATCTTCCTATCTACCTACAAATTGTATTTTACTTTTGTAGATTAAATATAATGTCTTTTTAACAGCATAATTTTTTTAAGAGTTCTTATCGAAAAGAAAGATTGTGACTCATAGGAAAATAAAAATATATGCATTATCTTTTTAATCTTTGATATTGAAATTGCTTACCTGTCTATCTATTTATATATTTTATGTAATGACTTTGAGTTAATTAAAGTTAAGCCCATCTACCCACTTACCTACTTATTTGACATCAATAAAAACACCTACCCACCTTCCTATCTATCTACATATTTGCCAGTCTATCTATCTATTTTATGTATTCATATTTCAGTTATAATTAAAGTTACACGTACACATTCACAGTCCCATTCTACTTTCAAACTCTGTGGAGGACTAGGAAATAATCTTGACAACAGAACAATTCCACCCCCATTCCGAGAAACGAACCAAAAAGGTGCTCCTCTAACCGAGCTACGAAGCATTCTTCTTCCATGCCCGTTTACAAAACGCACTCTCAAGTGACATGATCACTCATTGTTTAGCGTAGCAGTGAGGACCACAAGGGAGCAATAAAGTCGTCTAAATTCTGTTATGAGGACATCGACTCCAAACTTCGCGAGAGAGTACGAATAATCCCTAGAACACGGGACCTCCCTGCGGGTCACAATGGACTTGTCATTATTTGGCCATTTCCCACCCGTCACCAAAATGACATTAATCAAACCCTGGTCTGCTTGTTTACATAACACATGGCGATTTTATTTATTATCTTCTGCATCCTCCCTTTGACGCCACGGGACATTGCCTGCAAAATGTTCCCCACGGGTTGCACTAAACACAACTGAGCATCCACCAGTCCGTAAACATGTCGCAGTATAGACCTCTCTCACAATTTAACTTAACCTAAACACTTAGAGCCCGTGTATCAATTTTACACAAACATTTTAGATTTTAAACTTCTCTATGAAGTACCTACATAGTAGATAGAGAAGGTGTTGAATCCAACAAAAAATCTAATGTGTTCCATTCACATATCTTTCTCTAGCTATTCCGTATACGAGGGCTGTTTTTTCTTCAACCTCCGATAGGCTATAAATAAAAGACATGTTCTTAGAAAACAATTATTTTATTGCTAAAAGTTTTGTACACTTATTATTACTTTTCAAGTTAGTCACCGAAAAGATTGAGACATTTATCGTAACTGTGCGTAAGCTTTGCAATACCCACTTCAAAAAATGTTGCCGCCGATGATTTCAAATGAGCATTGATGTTGTTTTGAAGATCTTCGTACTTCAGAAATTGTGTTCATCCATGATAGCGCTCGTCCACACACTGCCCGCACAACCCATTGGCTTCTTGAACAATTTCAATGGGACATTTTCGATCATCCACCGTACGTCCTGACCTGGCACCCAGCGACTTTCACCTTTTGCCTGAACTGAAGACGTGGTTAGGAGGGCAGCACTTTCAAACCAGCGATGAAAACCACTTGTCTCAGTCAGCCCAGACATATGATGCGCGTAACTTTTCTTGGGCGCTAGCTTTAAGGGGGAAGAAGAGACAGGTTGCCGGTCCATTTTTCCGCAGTGTTGTCAACCAAAAAATTCTTTCTTTGAAGTCAGCAGTCATTATGGATATCTAATTTACCTCAAACTAGCTGAATTATTAAACGGAACACAGCGCAGTGAATGTGCGGAACTCTGGGATCTACAGACAGAATGAAACCTTAGCATTGAAGTCAATAGTGCATGCGAATGTATTACTGTGTCAAGAAAGTTCCGGGAATTTGCCAATAAAACACAAAAAATGAATATTCATCCAATTTTGTTTTATCGCCTTCAAAGTAGGCCGCTTCTGAAATTATACATTTATGCAAACGAATAATCCAATCATCAAAACATTTTTAGTAGGCACTTTTAGGAATCGATGTCAATTGTCGCCGCGAATTTTCCTTTATGTCTTCTATCGACTGAAAACGGGTGCCTCGAAGTGGTAACTTCAGTTTTGGAAAGAGAAAGAAATCAGCAGGAGTCAGATCAGGTGAATACGGTGGTTGTTCGATGACATTTGTTAAGCTTTTGGCCAGAAGTTCGTTCACGATAATAGCCTTGTGAGCTGGTGCGTTATTGTGGTGCAGAATCCATGAGCTGTCGCTCCACAAATCTGGCCTTTTTCGCCGTATTTGTTCTCTCAAACGCCGCATAACGCTCAGATAATATCTTTATTTACCATCTGACTTTCTGGTAAGAACTCTGAGTGCAAGGCACCGTGATAATCGAAAAAAGCTGTCAACATGACCTTCAGTTTTGATTGAGATTGACGTGCCCTTTTAGGTTTCGGTTTAGTTGGAAGGCGACATTCGGAAGATTGTTGACTGGTTTGAGTGTCAAACTCATAAACCCACGTCTCATCACCCGTTACAATGCGTTTCATGAATGTGGGGTCGGAACTGGCTCGTTCTAGAATGTCTTCAGCAATCCTTACGCGATTGCGTTTTTGTAGAAAATTCAAGTCATTTGGTACTAACCGAGTTGCAACGCGTGTCATGCCCAAACAATCGTTTAAAATGGTACGAATCGAATCGTGAGACACAGATAGTTCAGCGGAAATTCTTCTCAGACCTAAATGACGATTTTCAAGACACCATTTTCTTCACTTTAGCGATGTTCAGTTCAGTTGAAACCGTTGGTGGCCGACCAGAGCGAGGCAAATCTTCCACCACATCTCGACCAATTTTGAATGCACTGTACCACTCATATGCACGTGCTTTTGATAAAGTCGATTCACTGTAAGCCCTCTGTAACGTTTTCAGCGATTCGGCACACGAAAAACCATTTGCAATGCAAAATTTGAGACAGATTCTTTGTTCAATATTTGTATCCATCGTAAAATCGCAAATCACCTTTGAGATGAACTAACAAAATGGAGTACTGTAAACAAACTAAATGACAGATGACGATTAAACTCCGCGTGGGTATAGAGGAAAGCTATACCAACTTAGCGACAACAATAATTTTTAATCCCCTTTTAAAGACGATTTTTAAATGACTAATCCCCGGTACTCAATTGTTCTGCTTCCGAGGTAAGGCGAAATCTACAGGAAGAGGACCAGGGAGCCGAGCGTCCAAGAAAACGTGCACCAAGAGTGATATAACTTCGTACGTTATATCCTCATCTAGCTACAAAAATACCTTACGGGGATCCTGACTACATATTGCCTGCATTCCCGGATACATGTTTATTATTCCAGAAAAATAAATAACTCTAATAGTCAAGGATCCTCGAATTATAAAAGACAAACATTGAAATTGAAAAATAACAATTAACAACTAGAAACACAAACTATTGTTATAAATAAACAATTCCCATAAAGGGAAAAACAATTATCGCGATTGCTGCCGGCAAGCAAAGACTATGAATAAACATTGATAAAATGTTCCATTAAACACAGACTTAGTTCTATCACATTTTTACTTTCTCCATACGCACTATGTACATAGTGTATAGAGAAGGTATTGCACTCCACCAAAAATTCGATACCGAGATTTCACCGGAAATATATGTTTTAGGGTCCCCAATATCCAAAAAAAGCATTTTCACAAAAAGGTCCGTGTGTGTGTGTGTGTGTGTGTGTGTGTGTGTATCCGTGTGTCCGTGTGTCTGTGAACACGATAACTCAAAAACGAAAAGTAGGTAAAGTACCAAACTTGGTATTTAAGTTTAGTATCTTCTTAGTATCTTAAGTTTAGGGATGCGACACGAAGATTTGGATAAAAATCCCCCCACCCCAACTACCCTTTACATGGAACTTTTTTAAAAAATTTTTATTTTCTCAAAAATGGCTCTAACGATTTTGATTAAAATTTCGTATATTAAAGATATTTACCCGACAAATAAAATGTATATCTTGAATTTTCTAGGAATAGCCTCTGAAGAGTAGTTTATTCTGGACGAATTTTACTAAATTTTGAATAACTGCTAAACCGTAAGAGATGGACAAAAGCTTACTACACAAAAAATATAGAGCACATTAAAACACACAATTTATGTTATATACCTTTTTTCGTGGAGTTCGTCGTTTTTGTGACATTCCTTTTTTTGTTTCTGCTATGAAAAACGTGTGCTTTTCTCATACAGGAACTTGTCAACTCCTATCCATATAGACAAAGGAACTTCATTGACATAGCAACCAGCTTTTGACTATCACTTTAACCTACGGTTGTCCCTTATTTCGCTTCTATTTACAAGGAAGCGAGTAATTAGACTATTTCTACTATTTTTTCTGATTAGCATAAATTAAATAGAAGTATAAGCTTTTTAAGAATTATTTGTTGCAGGGATATGGAGAAAGTCATGCGAATGGTACACATCAGATTTTTACTTTCTCTAGACCCATAGGTACAATGTACTTAGGGATAGAGAAGTATTGTATTCTACCCAAAAATTTGATACCGAGATTTCACCGGAAATACATGTTTTAGGACCCCCAATATCCATAAAAAGCATTTTCACAAAAAGATCCATGTGTGTGTGTGTGTCCGTGTGTCTGTGAACACGATAACTCAAAAACGAAAAGTCGGTAAAATACCAAACTTGGTATTTAAGTTTAGTATCTTCCAGGGATGCGACACGAAGATTTTGAGAAAACTCACCTCACCCCTAACTACCCTTTACATGGAACTTTTTTCGAAAATTTTGATTTTCTCAAAAATGGGTCTAACGGTTTTGATTAAAATTTCGTATATTAGAGATATTTACTTGGCATATAAAATGCTTATCTTGAATTTTCTGGGAGTAGCTTCTGAAGAGTAGTTTATTCTGGATGAATTTTACTGAATTTTGAATAACTGCTAAACCGTAATAGATGGACAAAAACTTACTACACAAAAATGTAGAGCACATTAAAACACACAATTTATGTTATATACATTTTTTTCGTGGAGTTTGTCGTTTTTGAGACATTCCTTATTTCTGGTTTCTGCTATGAAAAACGTATACTTTTCTCATACAGAAACTTGTCAACTCCTATCCATATAAACAAAGGAACTTCATTGACATAGCAACCAGCTTTTGAGTATCACTTTAACCTATGGTACTCTCTTATTTCGCTTCTACTTACAAGGAAGCGAGTAATAAGACTATTTCTGCTATTTCTTTCTGATTAGCATAAAGTAAATAGAAGTATAAGCTTTTAAGATTAATTTGTTGTAGGGATATAGAGAAAGTCATGTGACTGGTACACATTAGATTTTTTTGGTAGTGTTTAGCGCCCGTTTTTACTACTTGAGGCACCGCAAACGATGACACAGGTGATACATGGAATGATGACGGAGCGCCAGTGGAATGCAATGGCAGGAAAAACCGGAGAGCCCGGTTAAAACCCCTGCGCCGCTTTGTCCACCATGAATCCCACATGCGGTCACCCAGGCGGTCTAGGTGAGAGGCGAAAGGTCTAACCACTCGGCCATGGGCACGGCCATTAGGGTCTTCTGAATCCTAAAAAGCATTCTTAGAAAAAGATATTGTGTGTGTGTGTGTGTGTGTGTGTGTGTCTAAAACCAGGTTAAACACCAAACTTTGTATTTAACTTCCAGGGATGTCTCTAACGATTTTGGTTAAAATACCGCATGTTTAATGACATTTTCATCACAAATAAAATACATACACCACCAAAGATATAAACTTTTAGTTTTTCCGGGAATAGCCTTTGAAGCCCTCTTCATTCTGGATGACTTTTGCATAACTATAAAATATAGACAAAGCATGCTGCCTAACAAATGTTAATATACAACTATATCACATTTATACACTTTTTTTGCTGAGTTAATAATTTCCGAGATATTTATCACCGGTTTTAAAATTATCAAAACTAAAGTTCTTCGTAAACGAGAAGTCATTGTTCATTTTTTTCATCCTGAACAATTATATTTTTCTCAAACGCGAATTTATCATATAATTTTCTATTGTTTTACCACTGGCCAAACAAAGAGAGTCTAATTTCAACCGCATAACGACCAGTTTTTAAAATATTTAACTGTCGTTTTTGCCTGGTATTCCCATAATTTCTGTTTGACTTATAAGGAACCAAATAATCAGATAATTTTAGCTCTAACATTAGCTCGATTAACATGCAGATAGAAGAATAAGCTTTAGTAAGAATTGTTTATTTCAGAATAAGGAAACAAATTCATGTAACATATTTGTTCTATCTGTTTTATTTTAATCAAGACAGAAATAACTGTATTACGCATCCCGTTATAGTTCGAAAGGGAACAACGATAGATAAATAGCTAGGAGCTTGACGCGATATTCGGACCTTAAATATCTATGCGTATTCCATAAGATCGCGAGGAATAACTGAAAACCGACAGAAGTTTAAAAAAAAAGACAATATTGAATCATTCGACACATTAATAACGGATATTTTGGAATGACATTTGTCCACAAGAGGTTATTTGGAATAAATTCCTATTTTAAACAGATATATAGTTATAATACGTTCGTGTCAGTCGCTTAAATAATACGATTTATGCATGATTATACAACATTTCTAGACCATCAGCTCTTCACTTTTTATTTATCATGTATTATCCTAAATTTAAAAAATGTTGCACATAAAGAGTAGTTAGGGGTGGGGAAATTTCTGGAAAACCTAGTGACATATCTTTGAAAGGTACATATTAACCATAAGAACCAAACTCTTATCGCTTTCACTTATGTTGTACATAGACACTCACAGAGGCAACTTTCCCCAGAAATGTTTTTCTTGTATTAAGGACCCCAAAACATGTATTTCTAGTTAATTTCGGTACCGACCTTTTTGGAGCAAATCAAAATTTGCTCTGCCTACTAACTACATGGTAGAGAAACCTAATTGTTTTTATTAAATTCAACTTTTATTGAATATTGGGATAACCTGTCTGCCTCACATTCAAGATGTCGCGACTTCGAATCTCGCTTAGTGTGAGTTAATCAGCTAATTTTTTCCGGTTTTTCCCTTATCATGAGAAGACTAATGTCGAGTAACCTTAAGCTCCTGGTCCCAGAGATCATTACAGAATATTTAGCAAATGTCATTCATCGTCCGATATAACCAGCCAAAGTATGGATGTAAAGCTGCAAAACAGAAAAGCATAGAATATATATACATACATATATACATATACAGGGTGTTAAACAGCTCTACCGAAATATTTTCACAAAATATGAAGTAGATTACTTAAATAAGTAATTTGAGATAGGAGACTTATAGCCTGTATATTGAAATTTCGAAGTAACGACTATAAGTTTCTGAAGAGCTAGTACGCCACTGGCTAATTTACCAACCATTCGAGAGCATAAAAAGAAAAACTAATACAGCGTACCTCTACGGCTTTCAAGATAGTTTCCAAGTATCACGGCACTTCGTCTGGAATGAACAAAATAGTAATAAAAAACATTTACTTTATGACAGGAATCGAACTCATGACCTTTGGAATAGCAACTTCCCACTTTACGAATTAAGCCACCAGAGCAGTTGAAAAAACGCCTTCAGAATAGGCTACCTAAAAAACGTAGTTATTGATTGCTGTGTCGCACTGTCAAGTGATTAGTTCGAGATTTTACAGATCTTTGCGACATTAAATCTTGAGAACGCTAGTAACGAGCTGCTAAAAATCGATATTTCTATACTCGGGCAGCAGATTTAAAGACATTCTAAACCATGTTTTCAACCTGCTTTGCTTTAACACCGACTTATCAGCACCTGATACCCACACGTTTAACGCTATGTAGTTGTGTTATGTTTATCCGGGGACCATGCATCGCCGATCTCAAATTACTTACATCAGTCACGTGCACAACCTCGCAAATTATCTCGGTATAGTTCATTAGCACCCTGTATATACTTATATACGTGATAGAGAAAGCAAATAGCTTTCATGATAACAGCTTTTAGAAACTATATAAAATATACGGTAACAGGTAGAGAAATTGATGTGACGTTACATATGAGATAATTATTACTTTCTCTATATAGTGCATGGGGTGTGAGTTGAGAAGGTAAATGCACTACATCAAAAATGGATATCAAAATCTCACCAGAAATACATGCTTTAGGGTTCCTTATATACTCAAAAAAGCCTTTAATTTCTCTACATAGTGCATAACTCGTAGGTAGAGAAGATAATGCACACAAACCAAAAATGCGATACCAAGATTTCATCGAAAATCCGCGTTTTAGCGTCTGTATCCGTAAACAAAAATGTTTAGAAAAAGGTCCGAGGAAAATACCCCCACTCCAAAATATCCTTTACATAAATAAAATTTTGAAAATTTTAACTTTCTCAAAAACGGCTCTAACATATTTTATTAAAATATCGTATATTAAAGATAATTACATGACGAATAAAACCTTCATCTTGAATTTTCTGGAATAGCCTCTGAAGACCTATTTGTTTTGGATTAATTTTGTTGAATTTTGATAACTAGTAAATCGTAAGAGAAAGATAAAAAAGTAGATCTCGTTAAAACACTCAATTTATAGTGTTTACATTTTTTCGCGGAGTTAACCATTTACTAGATATACCTTGTTATTGGAATTCGCAAACTCATGACAATGCAAGGAAATGATGTCAACCACGTGAAAACGATCTTCTTAAAGATTTGATTATTGCTTTAGCCTTGTACATCCCCTCATTTCAGTTCTACTTAAAGGCAGCAAGTAATAAGACCATTTCTGCAAATATTTATTTCGATTAGCATGAAGTAGTTAGAAGAATAAGATTTCTAACAATACTTTGTCTATACGCACCATGTACATAGTGTATAGAGAAAGTATTGCATCCCACCAAAAATTTCGATACCGAGATTTCACCGGAAATATATGTTTTAGGGGCCCCTGTATCCAAAAAAAAGTATTTCCACAAAAAGGTCCGTGTGTGTGTGTGTGTGTGTGTGTGTGTGTGTCTGTGAACACGATAACTTAAAGACGAAAAGTCGATAAAATACCAAACTTGGTATTTAAGTTTAGTATCTTCTAGAGATGCGACACGAAGATTTTGAGAGAAAAAACCCCACCCCAAACTATCCTTTACATGGAACTTTTTTCGAAAATTTCGATTTTCTAAAAAATGGCTAACGATTTTGATTAAAATATCGAATATTAAAGATATTTACCTGACAAATAAAATGTATGTCTTGACTTTTCTGGGAATAGCCTCGTAAGCTTAATTTATTCTGGATGAAATGTACGGAATTTTGCATAGCTCCTAACCCGTAAGAGATATATAAAAACTTACAACACAAAAATGTAGATCACGTTAAAACAAACATTTTATGTTACATACGTTTCCTTCATGGAGTTGATCGTTTTTTAGATATTCTTTGTTTTTATTTTTTTTTTATTTTTTTTTTTTTTTTAACAGTAACGGAGTCTGATCAGGACTCCGGTACTGTATCCCTATTTACATTTCCCCCGTAGGTTTTACTGATTACTGGTTTACTGGTTTTACTGTTTCTTTTACAAACATATACACATTGCACAAACATATAACACCCATGCCCAAGGCGGGACTCGAACCCACGCAGCTTTAAAAAACAAACTTTTCTCATACAGGAATTTGTCAACTCCTGTCCACACAAACTAAGGAACTTCAGTCACATAGCAACCAGATTTTGACTATAACTTTAATCTATGGCACTCCCTTATTTCGCTTCTACTTTTAAGGAAGCAAGTTATAAGACTATTTCTGTTAATTTTTTCTCGATCAGCATGAAGTAAATAGAAGCATAAGCTTTCTAACAACAATTTGTTACAGAGATATAGAGAAAGTCATGTGAATGGAACACATCAGATTTTTTATATATCTCTTACAGTTTACCAATATACAAAAGTCATTCAGAATGAAGAGAGCTTCAGAGGCAATTCCCAGAAAATTGCAGATATACAATTTGTTATATAATTATCTTTAACATACGGTATTTTAGTTAATATCGTTAGAAACATTTTTGAGAAAATAAAATTTTACTTAAATTTTCGGTGAAAACTGTAGTTTGGGATGAAGAAATCTTCTTTAAAACTTTTTTTTTTGGCATCCTTAGAAGATACTGAACTAAAATATCAAGTGTGGTATTTAACCGAGTTTTTCGTTTTTGAATTATCATGCTCTAGACACGCGCGCGCACGAACATACAGACAGGTACCCGCACGAATTTTTCTGTAACTTTATTTGTTTTTTGATTCAGGATATCTCAAAACAAATATATCTCACTGTCTAAATTTTAGGTGGAATACAATACCTTCTCTACCTGCTGTGTGCATAGTGCATACGTGCTGGAGAATGTAATATACATACTGAGGCAGAACAAACAATTTTTGCGTTATTTATGAAAGAACGGAAATAAATTGCATAGAAAATGTGCGGAAGCCGTTGAAAAAGTGTGTTAGAACAACAGAATACACAAATAAAGGCGATTTTCCGTGCACTACAAACAAACATGAAGGTTTGTGTATAACATGGTCTTCTAAATGTGTATTTGAGACAAAAGTCAAATATTACACAACCAAATATTAGAGCGTTTGCAGGCAGAGAAATATACCCTTCATTTGTTTGTTATTGCTTCCGAGTGTTAGAACACGCATGGACCTTATTTATTTGATTTCCAATAACTTTGAATGCACAGTTCCGTTTAGTATTTTTACTTTCTCTACACGTACTGTGTACATAGTGTATAGAGAAGGTATTATAATGAACCTAAAAATTCGATACCGAGATTTCACCGGAAATACATGTTTTGGATCCCCCTTAATCCAAAAAATTTTTTTTAGAAAAAGCTTCGTGTGTTTCTGTGGGCAGCATAGCATGAAAACGTAAAGAAATTTAAATATCAAACTTGGTATTTAAGTTCAGTATCTTCCAAGGATGCGGCACGAAGATTTTTAAGAACCCCCACCCCCAAAAACCCTTTATATGGAAAAAATTTCGAAAATGTTTATTTTTACAAAAATATCTCTAACGAATTTGATTAAAATATCGTATATTAAAGACTTTTACCTGACAACTAAAATATATATCTTGAATTTTCTGGTAATAGCCTCAGCAGACTACTTTATTCTGGATGAAATTTACGAAGTTTTGCGTAACTGCTAAACCGTAAGAGATGGACAAAAACTTACATCACAAAAAATGTAGAGCACGTTAAAACACACAATTTATGTTATATAATTTTTACTTTCTCTAGCCCCGTATGTACAATGTACATAGGGATAGAGAAGTATTGTACTCCATCCAAAAATTCGATACCGAGATTTCACCGGAAATACATGTTTTAGGACCTCCTGTATCCATAAAAAGCATTTTCAGAAAAAGGTCCATGTGTGTCTGTGTGTCCGTGTGTCTGTGAACACTCAAAAACAAACAGTAGCTAAAATACCAAACTTGGTATTTATGTTTAGTATCTTCCAGGGATGCGACACGAAGAGTTTGAGAAAAATCTCCCCACCCTAACTACCCATTACATGGAACGTTTTTCGAAAATTATGATTTTCTTAAAATTGGCTCTAACGATTTTGATTAAAATATTGCATGTTAAAGATATTTACCTGAACAATAAACTGTATATCTTGAATTTTCTGGGAATAGCTTCTGAAGCCCTGTTTATTCTGGACGAATGTTGCTCAATTTGGCATAACTAGTAAACTGTAAGAGATAGACAAAAACTTACTACACAAAAAATGTAGGTGTTTTCAAAATACACAAGTTATGTCATATACATTTTTCTCGTGGAGCTTTCCGTTTTCGAGGTACTCATTGTTAATAGTTTCAGTTGTTGAGTACTTATACTTTTCTTAGACGGGAGTGTCCGTTTTTCTTTTGTTCTACTCCTGACTAAGAAAAGAAGCGATTTGTAATGACAATCGCGTAACGACAGCTTTTAAAACATTTGACTATTGGTTTAGCCTAGTGTATTCCCTTATTTTCTTCCTGTTTATACGGCACTAAGTAATAAGAACATTGTGCTAATGAGTACCACGATTAGCAAGGTGCAGAAAGAAGAATTATCCTATGTAAGAAGTTTGTAGAAGAGCTAGAGAAAGTAATGTAAGTGTAGCACATCAATTTTTTTTTTCGTAGATTTGATTGTTTTTTTAGATATTTCTTGTTTTTTGTTTCAGCTTTAAAAACGTACTTTTCTCATACAGGAATGTGTTAATTGCTGTTTATACAAAGGAACTTCATTCACCTAGCAACCAGCTTTTGACTGTAACTTGAACCTATGGTACTCCCTTATTTCGCTTCTACTTTCAAGGAAGCAAGTAATAAGACTATTTCTGCTATTTTTTCTCGATTAGCATGAAGCATAAGCTTTTTAACAATAGGTTGTTACAGAGATGTAGAGAATGTCATGTGAATGGAACACATCAAATTTGTTTTCAAAGCCTCTGTCAATCCCGTCCCTTTAAAACTGTGCAGTGAACAAACAGCAGCAGTGCCATTAATTTGAATTCGGTGGTGAACACGGACGAAGATTGTCTTGTTTTGAAAGTAACATGGCCGCCGGTCCCGTCACAGCTGGCTTTAATTGCGACATGTAACGTGTTGTGGAGTGTTTACACGGCGCGATTTGCATGCCGGGAATGAATCACAATTTGTTTAACTGCCATAAAGTCATATTAGCATACCGTTTTGGAAAATCTGCATACATGTTACCAGGAGAGAGAGAGAGAGAAGGTTTGCAAAACCATGGATTTGATTGCTCTTGTTTAATTTGTATGGGCATCACCTCGGGCTTTGTGCAAACACAGTAAATGCTACATCTACAATGAGATGCAAGCGCAGACATAACGAAGCATAAGCGCAGACGCAAGGAGACACCATTCACAATACAATCGTAAGCGCAACGCAAGAAGTTGGCGCGGGTTTCTAGATCCGAAGTTATATACGAACATCTTCCAGGGCTCCTCAAGTTACAAACTGTATAACATAACCAACAATACCACATAAGAAAATTCACTCGATCTTTTACAAGTAAATATGTTATAAAATTGCATACTAAAACTGACG
This sequence comes from Hymenopus coronatus, assembly GCA_030762935.1. NCBI lineage: Eukaryota > Metazoa > Arthropoda > Insecta > Mantodea > Hymenopodidae > Hymenopus > Hymenopus coronatus. The sequence goes on along the minus strand of CM060899.1, from coordinate 26,868,688 downwards.
CTTGCGGCAGTTACGTCACAATAATTGCTCGTTCAAAATTATTGAAAATACAAGCAGAGAGACTTCAGAAAGTGATAAAGGTAATCATTTAATTCACTAAGAGTTATCTCTCTGCGTCTTCGGTTAATGAAATATAGGCAGGGATGATAGTTACATTTATTCAAAGAAGGATTCGCAAGGAGACTGTCATAACCTCTTGAGGGAATTTAGAGATGGCGGGGCACGGCCAAACAGAAGAGCATGCACGTACAGCAGGCCCTGTAAAATCTTAGAATGCGATCGTTTGTTATTGAGTTCATAGGCAATGCATAGAAAAAAGAAGCAGAATTCCTCTTCTTTGCATGCAACGCAAGGATAGAGTTTGGACTTTGCAAACTCTTGCGTTGCGTGCAAAGAGGAGTAATGTTGCTTTTTTCCTCTATGCAGTGCCTGCTGTGCAATATCAGACGATCGCAATGCGAGTTTTTACAGCGCCCTCTGCACATACATACCGATCTTCCATTTGGCTGTGACGCGACATTTTTGAATTGCTGATTCTGTGTTTTGATTTAATGATGTATCCGCCATCTGTGTCTAGATTCCATGACTCACACAGTTCCTAATGCGAAAAGAGATATTGTACATTACATTAAAAGGGCAGTCTTATAATTTTCTACTCTCCACATTTGCACAATTTTCAATATTTTGGTCAGTTTGTAACGTCATTGCCGCGGCAGTTGCGTGTATAATTTTACAACTTATTTATTGATTATAAAATATTAAGTTAATTTTATGATATGATATCATATGTTATGTTGTTTAATTTGAAACTAACGATACATTATATTCTTATGTATTTATGAATCTAGAAACCCGTACCAACTTCTTGCGTTGCGCCTGCGACTGCATTTTGGATGGTGTCCCCTTGCGTCTGCGCTTATGCTACGTTACTACGTCCATGCACAGAGTAAAAAAACACCTAAGTACAGTACTTACCCAATTTCTTTCATTACTCAATATATGCATAGTAATACATTCCAATGCAAAGACAGCAAAAACCTTGATTTATGGACATGTATGCCTGAAATTCCAAATAATAATTTACACTACATATCTAATTTTGGAAGATAAGATACAGTGTAAATGTCGCCCACTTTTCTGAAATAATTTAGAGGTTTTTGGAATTTTTGGAAAAAGGTCCGTGTGTGCGTGTGTGTGTTGACCGTTGATTAACAAACTTGGTATTTAAGTTTGATATCTTCCAAGGATGCAACATGAAGAGTTTTAAGAAAATTCCCCCACCCTCAACTACCCTTTACAGGGAAACATTTCGAAAATTTTGAATTTCTCAAATATAGCTCCAACGATTTTGATTAAAATATCGTATATTAAAGATATTTACCCGACAAATAACATGTAAAGCATGTCTTGAATTTTCTGGGCATAGCCTCTGAAGACTACTTTATTCTGGATGAATTTTACGTAATTTTGCACAACTGCTAAACAGTAAGAGATAGACAAAAACTTGCATTACAGAAAATGTAGAGCACATTAAAACACACAATTTATGTTGTAGAAATTTTTTCGTGGAGTTGATCGTATTTGAGATATTCCTTGTTTTTAGTTTCAGCTTTGAAAAACTTATACTTTTCTCACACAGGAATTTGTCAGCTGCTGTCCATACAAACAATGGAACTTCAGTCACATAGCAACCAGCTTTTGACTATCACTTTAACCTATGGTACTACCTTATTTCGCTTCTAATTACAAGGAAGCAAGTAATAAGACTATCTCTCCTAAATGTTTCTGAATTAGCATGAAATAAATAGAAGCATAAGTTTTTTTAAGAATAATCTGCTGCAGAGATGTAGAGAAAGTCATGTGAGTGGAACACATCAGAGTTTTTCATATCATTCATTAAAACGTTTGAACCATAAGGCGAGTGTTCCAACCATTGGTTACAAACTTCTGAAGCGACGTTCAAAGGGTGTTTATATAGACTACCATAACTTCATCCTCGTTCATTTCCAACGCACGATTTATCACGCCCTTCTCCGTTCCCTTTCACCTCTACCAGCAGAGATATGCTTTGCCTTGTCTCTTTTATTTTCTGTTCCGAGGGATGCCATCATTTATATTTGCTCCTGACTGTGGGAAGACGTCGTCCAGATGCAAAGTGCAGGCGTCCCGGCCCACAATCCCTCATTTCCAGCTGCCACTTCATTCTGTCGCAGCATCTTTATTTTCATTCCACAAAATACGCCGATTTCAAAACGTACAACTTATCTCTTCTACCTCACCGATGCAAAACGGCATGCTTCAAAATGAAAGCTTGCATCGTAGGCTTTACTTTTTTCATCATATAAGAAAGAATACAGGGCTTAAGTAAAACTGACAGATGACTGTAAGCATGAAAAATCTGATGTGTTCCATTCAAATGACTTTCTCTATATCACTACAAAAAATTATTCTATTTACTTCATCTAATAGGGCAAAAATTAGCAGAAATAGTCTTATTTCTTGCTTCCTTGTTAGTAGAAACGAAATAAGGGGGTACCATAGGTTAAAGTGATAGTCAAAAGCTGGTTGATCTGCGACTGAAGTTCCTTTGTTTGTATGGACACGAGTTCACAAAGTCCTGTATGAGAAAAGTGTGTCTTTATAGCTGAAAAAAGAAAAAACAAGGAAAATCTCAAAAACAATCAACTCCACGAAAAAATGTATGTAACATAAATTGTGTGTTTTAAGCTGCTCTACAATTGTTGTGTGGTAAATTTTTGTCCATCTCTTACGGTTTAGCAGTTATGCAAAATTCCGTAAAATTGACCGAGAAAAAAGTAGTCTTCAGAGGTTATTCCCAGAAAATTCAAAATATACATTTTATTTGTCATGTAAATATCTTTAGTATACGATATTTTAATCAAAATCGTTAGGGCCATTTTTATAACAGCAACATTTTCGAAAAAAGTGCCATGTAAAGGGTAGTTTGGGGTGGGGGGATTTTTCTCAAAATCTTCGTGTCGAATCCCTGGAAGATACTAAACTTAAATACCAAGTTTGGTATTTTACCGACTTTTCGTTTTTGAGTTATCGTGTTCAGAGACACAGGGACACACGGACACACACACACACACACACAATGACCTTTTTCTGAAAATACTTTTTTTGGATACAGGGGACCCTAAAACATATATTTCCGGTGAAATACCGGCATCGAATTGTTTGGTGGAGTGCAATACCTTCTCTATACACTACATATATAGCACGTATAGAGAAAGTAAAAAGGAACAAATCTGCGTATTCCATTTACATAACTTTCTTTAGGTGTTCCAAGTACAAAATATTCTTATAAAAGAGTATTTTTTATCTATATCATGTTAATCGATATAAATATTACCATAATATTACTCGCTTCCTATTAAGTAGGAGGGAAGTAAGGCAATGCGATAGTCAGACTGTTTAAAAGCTATGTGAAACAATCCGTTTATCTGTTTTGTTTTACTCCCGAACATAAAATAGGGAATCTAAATTCAATGACAATGGAATGAGTACTCTAAAAACCATTTTTATTATTTTCTCTAGTCCTGTATGTACAATGTACATAGGGATAGAGAAGTACTATATTTCACCCAAAAATACGATGCCGAGATTTCACCTTAAATACATGTTTTAGGACCCCTTGAATCCAAAAAAAAGCATTTCAGAAACAGGTCCATGTGTCTGTGAACACGATAACTCAAAACCAAAAAGTCAGTAAAATACCAAACTTTGTATTTAAGTTTAGTATCCTCCAGGGATGCGACACGAAGATTTTTTAGAAAAATCCCCCCACTCCCAAATACCCTTTATATTGAACTTTTTTCGAACATTTTGATTTTCTTAAAAATGGCTCTAACGATTTTGATTAAAATCTCGTATATTAAAGCCATTTATATCCGAAATAAAATGTATATCTTGAATTTTCTGGGAATGACCTCTGAAGACCTCTTTATTCTGGATGAATTTTGCTTAACTGCTAAACCGTAATATATGGACAAAAATCCACTACACAAAAAATGTAGACCACGTCAAAACATAAAATTTATGTCCTTTACGTTTTTGTTGTTGAGGTAACCGTTTCTTTAGTTACATTTTACTTATAAGAACTAAGTAATAAGAGCATTCTGCTAGTATTTATTGCGATTAGCATTGTGTAGAAAGAAGAATAATCTTTTATAGGAAGTTTGTAGAGCAGCTAGAGAAAGTCATGAGAGTGTAGCACATCAGATTTTCTTAGTATATATATACTAAGAAAATATATATATTATATATAGTATTTTCTTAGTTATACGCAACTAAGTAATAAGATAATTTATGGGAACGTATATTTCTATTAGCATGATGTAGATAAAAATAATGCTTTGGAAGAACATTTTGTTTTTCGAACAGATAGAAAAAATCATGTGGATAGAACGCATCAAATTTTTCTGCAATTTTCAGCTTATTTCTCATTTGCTTAAAGCCTTCTTCCGTTTCTATCCTTTCGCAAAAATTCTTGTAATGTGTTGATGCTGGAAGCGCAAACAAGGTTTCCCACGGGAACTTACAAAAATCCATAGTAACTGTGATTAAGGAAGCCGTATTAACGTCTCTTCCAGGTATTCTCCGCTCCTACTATTCTGGATGCTTTCTACCATACAGAAAAGATGAAGAAGTTGCCTATAGTTTCAGGGGTACGTTTTAGTTTCTCGGATATTTGCCTGGTAGTTTCAGTCGCACATTTCACCCAAAAATTCGATATTGAAGATATCATGTGCAATAGCAACTGCCTCAAATGCCGCAAACTTTATATGTAAAACATTCCTTCCTGCGTTAAAATAGTTACAGAACCGAACTGGGCTGTTTCAATTTAAATCACGGCAGAGGGGAACTGGCCGGAGCAGCTTTCGTTTATCCTACTAGCTTATCATAATCAAAAGGTTATAAAGATGATCTCAGCTGGTGCAATTCCTTTAATAAATGAAGCAATATATACACATTAAATACCGGGCAAAAATCGTATGTGCTCCATTCACATGAGTTGTTTTTTTTTTTTTTTTAAACTGTTCTGCAAGCAATCTATTTTTACAGAAGATACATCTTCTATCTACACAGCGCTAATAGATATAAAAATAGCAAAAATGCTCTTATTACTTGTTTCCTTGTGAGTAGAAGGAAAATAACGGAATACATTGGGCCACGAAATAGTAAAATCATTTCAATGCTATTGCTATGTAAAGCAATTGAAATTCGGTTCTCTTTAAAAGAATAGGAGTAAAACAAAACCGATATGAAAAGAAAGAGATTTCCTTTAGAGAAAATCTGTAAAACCTGTAAAAAATGTATATAACATAAATTGTGCGTTTTAACGAGATTTATATTTTTGAGTAATAAGTTTTTCTCTACTTCTCCCGCTTTATCAATTATACAAAGGAGACCCAGAATGAAGCGGTTTTTAGAGGATATTCCAAGAAAATACAAGATATGCAATGAAAACGTCTTAATATAGAGTGACATTTTCTAAACAATCTCCAAGTAGAGGGTTGCAGGATTGGAGGAATTTTCCTGAAAATCTTCGTGTGGTATGCTAGGAAGTTTGATATTTAACTGACTGCCTTTGAGCTATGCCAAAACCACACACACACATATACATATGAACGCACACACACACACTTTTATTACTTTCTCTAGCACATGTGTACTACAGTGTACATAGTAGCTAGAGAAAGTATTTTATTCCACCCAGAAATTCGATATTGAGATTTCACAGGAAATAAATGTTTTTAGATCACCTGAGTCCAAAAGAAGCATCTTTAGAGAAAGATCCGTGTGTCTGGGCAACATGGCTCAAAAACGAAAAGACCAGTAACTACCAAACTTTGTATTTATTTTTAGTATCATCCAAGGATGCTACACGAGTTTGATCAAGAAAATTCACTCCCCCCACCACAAACTATCCTTACTTGGAAATTGTTTTTAAATTTTGTTTTTCATAAAATGGTTGTAACGATTTTAATTAAAATATCGTATATTAATGAATCTTATATATAAAATAAACTGTATATTTTGAATTTTCCAAAAATAGCATCTGAACACTATTTATTCTGGATGAGTTTTGTAGGATTCTTCATAGCGGTTAAACCGTAACAGATAGACTAAAACTTACTACACAAAAATTAGATCTGGTTAAAACACGTAATTTATGTAATATACGTTTTTATTATAAAGTTTACCGTTTTCGAGATACTTCTTGTCGCTGGTTTCAGTTTTAAATTAACTTTTTCTCAAACTGGACCCTGCAAAGCAAGCCGAACTTCAATTTTTACATAACGACCACATTTTAAACGACATGACTATGGTTTTTATTTCGCTTCTACTTACAAGGAAGCAAGTAAAACACCAATTCTGGTAATATTTATCTCCATTAGCATGATGCAAATTAGGAAGTAATTTTTTTATAAGAATAGTTTGTATTTTTTACAGCTAGAGAAAGATATATAAATGGAAAACAGATTGGTCGTTGTTTTGGATTCAGGGGTCTCAGAACATGTATTTCCAGTGTAATATAGGTATCGAATTTTGGGTGGAATACAATACATTCTCTATCTACTATGCACATCGTATATACGTGCTAGAGAAATATGTTTTTTTTTATCGACGATGGCATTTGCATGGATCATATCAGCGTGCATGAATTTTATACGAAAGCAGTTTTTTAATCATTCTATCAATTTTTATCCGGTAGGGGATTGGGCTGTCACTTTTAAGCACGAAAAAAATAATTGGTCAGATTTGAAAGCATGACTTAGGGATAAGAAGGTCGCGTCTGAGTTTTGCGTGATACTGTTTGGGAAAACAGAGTCTACTGTGACTGTTTGGTGGCGATTTCGCACTTGTTTTCACCGGGATGCGTCAGAAAACCGGACCATCTAGAGGTGTTAGAGCAAACTGTTTCACTGACGCTAGGCGTCACTGTTGCAGGTTTTTCTGCACGTAGTTCTCAGAAGTCGACAAATCGTGCAAGTCTGCAGCTGCGAATGTCTCAGTCACTGTGTGGCCGGATTCTTCGCAAACTACTGAAGATGAAACCGTACAAACTGGAACTCTGCAGTTGCTCACACAGATGGTGACAGAGAAATGTAGGTGCAATGGCAGATGATGATTTTGGTGACAGACTCTCCTTCTGCGATGAAGCAACGTTTCACTTGTGGGGGGAAGAAAACCATCACAACGTGCATATTTTAGAACCCAAAACCCACATGTGACAGTAGATCATGTGTTTGACTCCCCAAAGATAAACGTGTCCTGTCAAAGGACTAGGTCCATTTGCTTCTCCAAAACCACAGTCTGTGTCATCACTTATTTGGACCTGTTAGAACAATGACTTAAGTCGCAATTGACAGACAAGGCAAAAAGAGAGACGCAACCGTGCGCGCACACCTGAACCAGACTTTACCTCGACGTTGGATTGGACGAAATGTAACAAAGACATGGCCGCCCCGATACCACCATGTGATTTCTTTCTTTGGAGATATGAGAAGGATATGGTATTCATTCCAACACTTCCAGCTGACTTGAAGAATTCAGAGATCGCATTATAGCAGCGATAGCAACGAATGACCGTGACATGCTGATGCGGGTATGGGCGGAATTGAAACTAGAAGCGCACACATTTAACACTTGTAAGGTATACGAAACAACAGTTGAGAAATTGCCTTCTTTTTACTTTCTCTATACGAACCTTGTACATAGTGTATAGAGAAAGTATTTCACTCCACCAAAAAATTTGACACCGAGATTTCACCGGAAATATATGTTTTAGGGTCCCCTGTATCCAAAAAAAAAGTATTTTCACAAAAATGTTCGTGTGTGTGTCCCTGTATCTGTGAACACGATAACTCAAAAACGAAAAGTCGTTAAAGTACCAAACTTGGTATTTAAGTTTAGTATCTTCCAGGGATGCGACATGAAGATTTTGAGAAAAATCCTCCCACCCCAAACTACTCTTTACATAGAACTTTTTTCAAAAATTTTGATTTTCTAAAAAATGGCTAACGATTTTGATTAAAATATCGTATATTACAGATATTTACCTGACAAATAAAATGTATATTTTGAATTTTCTGGGAACAGCCTCTGAAGTCTACTTTATTCTGGGTCAATTTTACGGAATTTTGCCTAACTGCTAAACCGTAAGAGATGGACAAAAACTTACACCACAAATTAGAGCACTTTAAAACACACAATTTATGTTATATACATTTTTTCCTGGAGGACATTGTTTCAAGATATTCCTTGTTTTTGGTTTCAGCTATAAAAAAACCTTTCTCATACAGGACTTCGTGTACTCCTATTCATATAAACGAAGGAACTTCAGTCACATAGCAAGCAGCTTTTGACTATCATTTTAACTTATGGTACTCCCTTATTTCGCTTCTACTTACAAGGAAGCAAGTAATAAGACTATTTCTGTTAATTTTTTCTCGATTAGATGAAGTAAATAGAGTAATTTGTTGCAATGATGTTGAGAAAGTTATGCGAATGGAACACATCAGATTTTTTGGTATATCATTTATACTGATGTGACAAGAACTTATTTCAGAACAAACTTCCGAAATATAACATTGAATTTTGAATAACCCTGTATAAGGCAACCCTTAATAAAACACGAAATGGTTAAGTGGATATTATGCTCAAAAGAAAAGCTGCCAATAGAGGATTGTGTTCTATAGTCTCCCAGCTGACTTTGCCTCCCTTGACAGAAGAAGCTGCTACAACTCCCAAATCCTCAGAGAAACTGCGAGAAAGGGCAGCTAGTTTAATATGTCAGACCAGACCCAAGTTTCAACCGCTTATTGCATATACAAAACTTTGGAAGGGAGGGTTGGAACGCTCTAATTTGCTGTGGCACATGGTAGCGTCTAGAATACCGGACGATAATTTGCCGGAACTCATCATCTCTTGCTTTGGGTTCTGCCGTCAAAGAGAATTAGCAAAGGGCAATATATTGGACGGATCGGACTTGGATATCGTAAGCTTGCTCTCAAGACCAACTCAACTGGTTAATACGGATAAATAGCCTGCAGATCGTAAATAATATCATTACATAGTGCAAGAAAATATAACTTTAGTTTGCAATTTTTACAACTATGACTGCAATAGTTATTTATGATGTAAGAGCGTAAAGTTATAATCTTTTATTCGAGCGGGAAATATAAATGTAAATGGCGTGTTATTTATGGACGCTCTCAGCGTCCCATTCTGGGCGTGAAAGACCGCTTAACTTTGCTCACAGGCCTCCCTAACAGGCTTGAGTTTCCCTTCCGAAGGAAGCCATGCTAATTATTTTTACGCCCAAAAAATCCATCGTCATCCGCCAGTTTTGAACCCGCGACCTTGGGTACATGAAGTTAGCATGCTAACCATTACACCACGGAGGCGACTATTCGAGCGGGAATATTGTTAAACGAGACGCAGTAGAGTTTCACAACCATGCGAGCTCAAAAATAGACTTTACGTTCGCGTATAATACAATGTTTTTTTCTATGAGAATTTTCTGATACGAAAGAAAATCAATGAAAGAGGTTATGTTTGATCCATTCATCAAGGGTTATACGTTATTTATTTCGCAGCGTTAAGATAGGGACTCAGGGGGACCCAAAACATGTATTTCCGGTGAAATCTCGGTATATAATTTTTGGGTGCATTAAAAAATTAGGGTTTATTATAAAAAAAACCTGATGTGCTTCATTCAAATAACTTCCTGAACATCTAACAAACCATTGTTTAAAGTTTATTCTTCGATGTACTTCATATTCATCTAGATAAACTTTAGCAGAAACGCTTTCTTGCAAGTAGAAGGGAAATAAGAGAATGGACTAGCTAACAATGTACATTGTGCGTGAATACGTCCTAGAGTACTTAAAAATGTCCTGAATACAGGGGACCCTAAAACGTGTTTCTCCTTGAAAGTTCGGTATCGATCCTCTACCTATGCATTATCTTCTAAGCAGAGAAAGTAAATATGATATATCTACGTGAGTAGTTATTGACTGTAACTCTTGAATTTTTGGTGTGAATAGTTTAAAAAAAAATCTGATGTATTCCATTTACATGACTTTCTCTACATCTCTGCAGCAAACTATTATTAAAACTCTCATGCTTCTATTTGCTTCATGCTAAACGAGAAAAAATTAGCAAAAATAGTCTTTATTACTCGCCAAATAAGGGAGTATAGGTAAAACTGATAGTAAAAGCTGGTTGCTGTGTGACTGAAGTTCCTTTGTTTGTATGGACACGAGTTGACACATTCCTGTATGAGAAAATTAAGTTTTCCAAAGCGTAAACCAAAAACAAGGAATATCACAAATACGATTAACTCCACGAAAAAAAATGGTTATTAGATAAATTGTGTGCTTTAATGTTTTCTACATTTTTTGTGTGGTAACCTTTTGTCCATATCTTACGGTTTAGCAGTAATGTAAAATTCCGTAAGAAGCTATTCCCAGAAAATTCAAGATATACATTTTATTTGTCAGTTAAATATTTTAATATACGATATTTTAATCACAATCGTTAGAGCCATTTTTAAGAAAATCAAAAATTTCGAAAAACATTCCATGTAAAGGGTAGTTGGGGTGGGGGATTTTCTTGAAAATATTGTGTCACATCCTTGAAAGATACCGAAATAAAATACCAAGTTTGGTATTTAACGATCTTTTCGTTTTTGAGCTATGTTGTCCACAGACACACACACGCACACACACGGACCTTTTTTCCAGAAATGCTTTTTTTTATTTAGGTGGACCCAAAACATGCTTTTCTGTTGTAATCTTGGTATTGAATTTTTGGGTAGAATACAATACCTTCTCTATATACTAGGTACATAGTACGAATAGAGAAAGTAATAAAATATCTGGAACTATTATAATAGTGTATTCAGGCAATAAAAATCTTTATTTAAATAATATGCAGGATAGAATTTTGAAACATAGCAAAGTGGCACTATTATTGTAAGCACAAGGTGCGTTCAAAAAGTCCTTAGAAAAACAAAGTATATTTGGTAGATTTTTATTATTTTTCAACACATCTTATTTCAGTTCGACGCACCTTCTCGAGCTATTTTAAGCCTTCCAAAAAGTAGGATTTTGGAAGGTCCTAAAAATAAACATAGGTTTGGGAGATAACCTGTTCGTTAGACGTGAATTGTTTTCCGACGAGCCATTTTTTCAAGTTTGGAAATCAAAATGATCATTTAGGACCAAATCTGGTGAATACGTGGATGTTGTAGTAATTCGAACTTTAAGTCTACAATTTTTGCTATCAAAACTGCGCATATATGCAACCTTGCACTGTCTTGATAGAAGGGAATCTTTTTCTTTGCCCGATGAGGACTTTTTTTCCTTGATTTTTCGTTTAACCGGTGCAGTATCGAGGCATAATCTCCATTAATCATTATTTCTTTCTGCAATTAATCAATGTAGATGATTCCGCATGCACCCCCCCCCCCAAAAAAAAAGCCGAGACCAGTCTGCAAATTTTACCATCTATGCCTACTTCGGTGCAGGTTCGCCTTTAAAACCCCGCTGTTTTGACTGTACCTTTGTTTCTGGAGAGTAGTAAAGCATCCTAGTTTTATCCACAGTTATAGTTATCGACGCAAAAACTCGTCAGTGTTGTTACGGAAATGTACCAAACCAGCTTCCGATTCGATTACATGATTGCGTTTATTCTCCATTGAGAGAAATTGGTGCAAAATTGAGAAAGCTGCACCTTGTGATATGCCTGTGGCCTCTACTATTTCGCGAACTTTGATTCGTTGATCACCCAAAACCATATCCTGGACTTTGTCGGTAATTTCGGAGGAAGTGGACGTCAGGAAGATATTCTTCATATGTGGTCACGTTTAACTTTATTTATCCAATTGTAAATTATTGTAAACGCCGGTGCGGATGTGCCATGAACTTCATCCAACTCGGTTTTTATTTCTTTCGGTGTTAAATATGTTAAATAGAAGTGTTTAATCAGCGCACGAAACATATTTTCTATTCATCTTTCTAAAGAAGCACCAGATTGTTGATCGCCTATGGCAACCAGTGATGGTCAGCTATCTAGTAGTAGCAGGAGCAGCAGTAGTCGTAGTAGTAGTTGATGAAGCTGGTAGGCAGATTTGCCCATTATGCGGGGATCAGGAAGACTTGGCGCATATTTTGGCAGATTGCATGCAGATGGAGAATGTTAAGAAAATATTATTGCCGGAAGTATTTTTGGCTTAAAACAGACGAAGGACTGCATTCTGGGATTTGATTCTAAACAGCTATCTAGTAAGAGACGATGGTTACTAAATACTAACTTTTTTGATGCTATGAGTGTAATTTCTTGGATTTTCTAAGGGCGTATTGAACGCCCCTCAAAGTGAGTGCTGTAAATGTCAACAACATGACCTTTATAGCATCCTTGGTTCTGTGCTCCATGTTACCAGCAACAAAGCTAGATTAACGCCGACGCTACTGATCGTGTCGATATAATGTCAGTTATCATGTTTCTTTGTTTTCTGGTTCAGGAAGATGTGACGGAATTCTGTTACTTTTTTACGACCGACCTTGCACAGCGACGCCTTTATGGCTTATTGCTCAATGCCTCCGTGGACCCGAGTTTTATGACTTTGAGCCCTTAAAAATCAAATGGTGATGGGTTACATCTTTGATAGGTTTCCAGAAAGAAACCCAGAGAATGAAACAGAAACAAAGCGATAAATAAACTAGGTGACGGAAACGTCTGCACAAAACAGAGCTGAGTCTGCTTCCACTTAGATTCGAATCCAATCGAACCGAATCGAAATTCCTCTTGCACTCTTTATATAGGAACCAAATCGAGCTGAACTGAAGAGTATCCGTACTTTTGGAGTCAGAAAAATGAAATTAGCACATTTAGATGAACAGGCGGAGAAAGAAGAAACAAATAACAAAATAAAAAATCATATGTGTTACAATCACATGACTTTCTCTAGCTTTTCTACAAACAAACTACTTCTTTCTACACCATGGTAATTGAGACAAACATTAGCAGAATGTTCTTATTACGTAGTTCCTTATAAGTAGAAGGGAAATAAGGGTGTGCATTAGGCTTTAGTGATAGTCAAATGTTTTAAATGTTATCGTTATGCGAATGTCATTGCAAATCGCTTCTTTGCTTGGCCAGGAATAGAACAAAGGGAAAACGGACACTTCCTGTCTGCAAAAAGCAAAACTATTTTACAATTGAAACTAATAACAAGGAATATCTCGAAATGTTAAACTCCCCGAAAAGATGTATATGATATATATTGTGTAGTTTAATGAGATCTACATTTTTTGTGTAGTAAGTTTTTGTGTATCTCTTACGGTTTACTAGTGATTCAAAATTCAGCATAATTCATCCAGAATAAACATGTCTTCAGAAGCTATTTCCAGAAAATTCAATACATATACATTTTATTTGTGATGGAAATGACTTTAATATGAGTAATTTTAAACAATGTCGTTAGGGACATTTTTAAGAAAAACAGCATTTTCAAAAAGTTTTCCATGTAACGGGTAGCTAGGGGCGGAACAATTTTCTATAAAGATCCAAACTTATATACCACTTTTGGTATTTAACCGTCTTTTCATTTTTGAGCTATGCTGTCCACAGACACACAGACAGACAATCACACCCGGACCTTTTTCTGAAAATTAGATTCAGGGTTCCTAAAACAAGTATTTTTGATGAAGTCTCGATATCGAACTTTTGGGTGGAATACAATACCTACTCTAACCACTATGTACATTGTACATGCGGGGCTAGAGAAAGTAAAAAGCTGACTTTGCCTATCTGATCTGAAAACAAAAAATTCTTATTAAAGATTATTCTTCTATCTACACTATGCTAATCCAGATAAACATTAGAAATTGTCCTTATTACTTGCTCCCTAGAAAAAAGCAATAGTCAGTTCTTTTAAAAACTGGTCGCTATGTGAAACAATTGAAATGCGGTTCTCCTTGCATGGCCAAGAGTAAAACAAAAGAGAAATGAAACGAAAGACGACTTCCAATTTACAAACTTTTAAGCATTTTAGAACTGAAACTAACAAGGAATATCTCGGAAACGGTTAAATCTACAAAAAAACAAAAAAAAAAAAACTAAACAAAATAAACTAATGTGTTCAATTGACCTCCTCTACTGTTCAACAAAGAACTTCTTACAAAATATATTATTTTTTCTACTCCAGGTTAATCAAGCTAAGCATTCGAGAATGATCTTATGATTTTCAAGCTGTCGTCATACGCTTTTTATTGAAATTCACTTCTTTGCGTGGCCTGAAGTAAAACAAAAGAAACACGGAAGAATTCCTGTTTGAGGAAAGTATAAATATTTCAAAGCTGAAACGAATAAGAGGGGATATCTCGAAAACAGTTATCTCCAAAACAAAAATGCGAAGGTCATAAATTGTGTGTTTTGAGTGGATCTACATTGTTTTTCTTTCTTTTTGTAATACGATTTTGTCCATCTCTTACGGTTTACCAGTTATGAAAAATTCAACTAGAATTCAAAGATCTTCAGAGACTATTCCCAAAAAATTCTAGATATATATTTTATTTGTTAAGTAAATATCTTTAATATAAGGTATTTTAATTAAAATCGTTTCCAGACAGTTCAGATGTGCATGGTGTAGTTCGATCATAAAAATTCTTTTTCTTGTAAATTACATGATGGAAGCCGTAATTAGTACATCATCCATGTACTTCAGTTGGTCTTGTATTTTAATATACATCTGGGTTTATGTCTTAAAACTGTGACTTAAACTATTCGAAATTTTGGGGAAAATGACCTTAATAATGCTATTAGACAGTAGCATTTCAGGAGGTCCTTAGCCATATTATAATATACGTATTTATAGAAGGCTTCTTGGGGACTGATAGTGGGACACAAGCCCATACCAGTTATATACCTACCGAGTGGAGACCGATCTGCATTGGCGACTGCACGCGCCGCATGTAAACAACCTTGAGTAACGCGTTGGGGAAGGTAGCTTCACGCAACAGTATACTCTGCTGTATATTAAAATACTGTTTTACAGGTAATTAATGTGACAATGTGATCTCAAATTATTTTGAAATGACATGCCCCAATGGCGCCTTACAATTTCGTAAGTTCTTAAATTCCCGGGGTTCATACTATATCCAACTATTATGCCAACAAATGAGCACTAATTGACCATAATAAACTGTGAAGCCCGGAGCTTAAAGTGCTTACGACATTGTGAGTCTCTATTGAGATCATCTTGTGTTTACTGGAAAATATGGAGTCCGTTGAGGAATTGATATCCATGCGGGCAAGTAACCATGGTAGCTTAGTGGTAGAGCAAACGGCCATAGGCCGGGAGAACCGTGGTTCAAATCCCGGCTGATGCATTGCATTTTTCAGTCTGACTCTACTTATCCAACTCTGCCTTTGTGAAAAAACAATTAAATTAACGATAATTGATCATAATAGTTGGCTGTACTATGAAGCCGAGGACTTAAAGCATTTACAGCATTGTAAGTCGCCATTGGGATACGTGACCTTAAAATAAATTGAGATCACCTTGTGGCTCAGCGGGAAACATGCGAACCATACCGGTGGGTTGCCATGGTAACTCAGTAGTAGAGCAACCGGATATAGACAAGAGAGATCCGTGGTTCAAATCCCGGCTGTTGCATTGAGTTTTTCAGTCTGGTTCTACTTATCCAAGAACGGATTTATTTATTTAAGCAGTCTAGAGAGACTGAGAAAACATTGCGTTTTTGAAGCTTGAAATACATTTAATGAGGAAATCCCCTCAAGAGTTGTTAGCAGTTCTCTGCTGGGAAACATTTTCATATACCAGGTTGATGTTGATTACAAGTTACACAGCACCTGAAAGAAATTAACAGTGGCTTGAGAGTAGTTCTCAGCAAGGAAAGCTCTCACCACTTACGTCCTTCTTTCCTTGCAGATTATTTCTCTTTTCCAAAGGAAGATCCTCACTGGGGACTATTCTCTGAGGGAAAACTAAGTTAATACTCGAGTTTCTAGAGAACGGGAAGCATTGTATTCTCGTTTCTGTGCAGCCCGCATCCATATTCCTAACCCGATTGTGTTCCAGAAGGAGGAAGTGGGATTTCAGCGAAATGAGATTCTCTCGTTCACTCGCCGGAGAAAACAATAAAATTATCCAAGTTCACATCCAGGTTAGTCACTGTTGTTTTGCTCAGGTACATACACTCTGTAAATAAATATGCATTTTTACCCGAGGGGATTTCAGCAAATGAGAAAAACAAATTACTAGCGACAGCATCTGTTATACGGATATGCAAAATTTCTGTATTAAATACATATGGGTTTACGTATCTCTATAGAGTAAATAAGGAAGGAATACTACTACATCTGTGTTATAAGGTTTCAGAGAATTCAGGAAAAGTTCGACAAGATGAAATTAAGTTTTCACATGACTTTCTCTATCTGTTCTGCAAACAAACCACTTGTTTCAGGTGTTTCCTCTTGGACTTGAATTCGGAAGGTCATGGTATATGTCCCCCATTGGCTTTTTAAGGGTTTTCTGTGTCACTAGGGGAGTGCGTAGGAGGATTCTTCATTCCCTCAAAATTCCTGAACCCCCATTTCATATTCATTTCATTCGTCTGCTCTTTCTTTCAGGGTTGTTAGTGTCGGTATGGACTGCGGTGATGGCGCCCTTTTGTGGAGATGATTGCGGTTTGGAAACTCATCTCTCGGCGACAGGATAGCGCTGGAGTCGTCGGTATACTCAATGGCACGGGCTCACCGTGTTGAGAAGAACTGCTTGAACTGTTAGGGACTTCCCACAATGGCTCCTTGTCGCAGTCTGGTTCCGCAGCTGTAATTGCTTTCGTCTTATCCACTGCTCCCGGGGTCTGACGTACCCAAAAGCTAATTATTGGCTGAGGTGGGAATCTCCACCGGTGCACCGCACGTTAGACACTACAAAAAATATTCTTCTATCTACTTCATTAATCCAAAAAAAACATTAGGATTATTATTCACTTTCTTGTAAATAGAAGGCAATTCACTAGCCTAAAGATCAAGTCTTTTAAAAGATGTCGTACGATTGACATTGAAACTCTGTTCTCTTTGCAGGCCACGAATAAAACAAAAGAAATATGGATGGTGACATGCTGTTTGAGAAAATTATACGTACTTTAAAATTAATTCCAGTATCAAGGACTATCTCCGAAATAACTCTACAACAAACATGTATGGGACATAAATTGTGTGTTTTGGCGAGTTCTAGATTTTTGTTTATCTCTTACGGATTATAAGTTATACAAAAGACATCCAGAACGAAGACGACTTCAGAGATTTTCCTCAGGAAATTCAAGTTATGCATTTTATCTGTTGTGTAAATATCTTTAATATACGGTATTGTTAGCGCCTTCATTTAAAAAATCGAAAGTCTCAAAAAATGTTTCATGTAAAGGGTAGTTTGGGGTGGAAGATTTATCTGAAAATCCTCTTGTTGCATCCTTGGGAAATACTGAACTTAATACCAAGCTTGGTATTTAATGGACATTTCATTTCTGAGTTACGTTGTACACATACACACACACACATCTAATGTTTCTTTACTTTTTAAACTTCTATACCTTTTTCCAAAATCAGGTTATTATTTTAAGAAATAGTATGGTCATTTTCTCTGAATTACTTCTTCTGAGACCCAGTAAATATTTTTGACACAAATAACAAACCTTTACTAACGCAAAGCATTTCCTGTGGAAAAATACCGAAAGTTTGCAAGCATTCAAGAATCAATGTTGGACCTGCGTATTAATAAACATGATTCTTTCCATTTGAAATTTAAATTTGTTAGTTTAAATACGCTAACAGAGAACACTGTCTTTTTATTGTTTTGTGCTGAAAAAATCCTTTGTTTGTTTTACTTTTCAACTATTTTGTCAAATTTTATCAAGCATAAAATGAATGACACAATTTATATGAAACTATTGAAGATAACATTGTAGGATAATAAACCAAGTTTTTTATTGATACACAAGGTTGGCTACTTTTTCATATGTCTTGATTTACATTCAGAGACTTTGTTCATCTATTCTGCAGCAAAATATTCTTATAAACATTTATTGTTCTATATACTTCATGATAATCGAGATAAACATTAACGAAATAATCTCAAAAATTAATTTCTTGTAGCTATAAGGAAATAATGGGATACATTAACCCTTAGTTGCCTACATTAGTATAGTGCATATGCTGTTTTTCCTTTAACCCAAGTTTAAAACTGGAGTTCTAGTAAAAATTTATGGGCATAAACCTATAAAATTATTATATAAAATATTAGAGAAAATACAAATGAAAAGAAATGTAGATCCTTTATTATTCCCTTTCTTCCCAATTAAAAGTTTAAATTCTTATAAAACAGTTTTCTTAATCCTGCCAAAGGCCCTACAAAAAAGTGGTTCAAATGACCATGAGTGTTAGGTGATCCATTGTTGCAAGTTGAAATCCAAGTGACTGTGGTAAAGGACGGGGAGAGCCCAAGTAAAATAATCGGTCTGATAAGCTAGTGGGGTTGCGTTTGACTGCAGCTATTAGGGTTTTATTGTTTTGTTCATTTAAAAAAAATTACTGCACCTTTGCGGGAAAAAAGTATACATTTTTACAATATAATACTGTCTTGATTACTTGTCGTTTATGGTTGAAGGTTGGTATAACATGAAATTAATCCTAGAGTACAGCCCCATTTGTATAGTTACGCTTAAAACAAGCTAGCTTAAAGGTACCGACAGGTAACAAAGGGTTAAGCTATAGCGTTAGTCAAATCCTTTAAGTGCTGATCGCTATATGATAGCATTGAAATGATACTTTCTTTGCCAGGGAAGGAGTAAAGGAGAATGAAAGCTAATGAAAACTTTATTATTAGTACCAGTTGAAAAAGTCAGTGCTACAGACAGGATTTCTCCCGCGGTTGCTCTCACCATTCAGCTACTATGACAACATGCCGGTATGATATTCACCCCCCAACTAATTTGTATATGTTTTTTATTCCGTCAACCAACCAGATGCCTCCCTTCAGAAAACACCTTAATGGTGACTTACATTCATAAATACATAGTATCCAGGTAATATTAATATAGGTACTGCCAACTACAGTATGGCGCGGTCTGGCCTTTGAGAAATGTGACGTCACTTCCCCTACTCTCGCGCCTCTGTCTTTCTACATACACAAATTACACATTGTTGACATGACGAAAGTACACATTTTACATTAAGATAGAAACAATAAAGGATCGCCTTATTTAATATCTCCACAAGCACTTACCTCATGGGTTTAAACAGCGCCTGCACATTATTAGGATAGTCGATGATGAGCTTGATTTGTGTCCCGCCATCTTTTTGACCTGCAAGTAACGGAAAAATATATATTGGTCAATAATAGAACTGCTATACTTTAATATAATTAAACAACTATACATAATAATGACATTAATATTCGACATTTTGGTTAAATTAACCTTCGGATTACAATATTGTATTAAACTCTTATTCAAGATAATTCTTATCTGATAAATTAATGACAGGGAGTGCTAGAATAATATATTTTTGAAGTTTTACCACTCGTCAAATACAAACAATTTATGTCCTTTACATTTTAATTTCTCTCCGCGTTCTATGTACATAGTATATAGAGAAGGTATCGTATCCCACCCAAAAATTTGATATAGAGATTTCATTGGAAATACAAGTTTTAGGGTCCCTTGAATTAAAAACAAATCATTTTTGGATAACGGTCAATATGTGTGGGTGTGTCTGTGTATAACATGGCTCAAAAACAAAAGATCGTTAAATATAAAACTAGGTTTTTAACTTTAGTATCATCCAAAGAAGCAACAAGAAGATTTCCAGGAAAATCGCCCACATACACTTCGCTTTACATAGAAAAAAAAAATCAGTTTGATTTTCTCAAAACTGCCTCTAAAGATATTGATTATATACTATTATTATATATATTAACATAGCAAATAAACTGTATATTTTAAATTTTCTGGGAGTAATCTCTGAGGACCTCTTTATTCTGGATAAATTTTGCTGAATTTTGCATAACTGGTAAAAGTAAAAGATAGATAAAAACTTAAACACAAAATATGTAGATATCGTTAAAACACACAAATAATGTCCCATACATTTTTTGACTATCCGAGAAATTCCTTCTTATTGGTTTCAGTTTTAAATTTCAAACATTTCTCATACTGAAATTTGTAAACTCCTGGTCATTCAAAGAAACGGAGTTCAATTACATAGCAACCGACATTTAAAATATTTGACTATCTCTTTAGCCTATGGTACTCCCTAGTTTCCCTTCTCCTTACAAGAAAGCAAGTAAAACTATTGTTTATCTGGATTAGCGTGAAGTAAAGAGAAGAATAAGCTTCTTAACAATATTTTGCAACAGAGATGTAGAGAGTGCTTTGAGCATGGAAGACATTACATTTTTACTTTCTCTACACGTACTATGATGCACATAGGGTAGTATGTTCTATGAACAATGCGATATTAAAAATGCAACGGAAATATATATTTTGAGTCTCCCTGATCCAAAGAAGTACTTTTTGAAATATGTCCTTGTGTATGTGTCAGTGGGCAGCATAGCTCAAAAACAAAAATTCCGTTAAGTTAGTTGGTATAAAAGTTCAGCACCTTCCAAATATACGGCACGAAGATTTCTAGAAGACCAACCCATTTCTAACTTCCCTTTACATGGAAAGAAATTTGAACATTTTGATTTCATGAAAAACTCCAGTAACGATTTTCATTAAAACACTAAATATTAAAGATACTTACATAACAAGTAAAATGTATATCTAAATTTTCTGAGAACGGTCTGTGAGGACCTTAATTTCTGGATTCATTTTGCAGAATTTTGCATAACTGGTAAACCATAAAAGATAAGTAAAAGCTTGCCAAACAAAAACTGTAGATGTCGTTAAAACACACAATTTATGTTATATTGCCTTTTCGTGGAATTCACCATTTTTAGAAAAATGTCCGAGTGTCTGTGTGCTTGTGTGTGTGTGTGTGTGTGTGTGTGTGTGTGTCTGTGAGCAGCATAGCTCAGAAACAAAAATACTGTAAAATACCAAGTTGGTATCTTTGTTCAGTATCTTATAAGGATGCGACACGAAGATTTTCAAAAATTCCCCTACCCCAACTACCCTTCATATGGAAGACTTTTCGAAAATTTTGATTTTCTTAAAAATACTTCTAACAATTTTTAATAAAATGCCATATGTTTAAGACATTTTTATTGCAAATGAAATGTATCTCTTGAATTTTCTGGGAGATGCTTTTGAAGGCCTCTTAATTCTGGGTGTAAATTTTGTATAACTAGCAAACCGTAAGAAATAGACAAAACTTGCTACAGAAAAAATGTAGATATTGTCAAAACACACAATTCACATAATATACATTATTTTTGTAGAATTAACCGCTTCCGAGGTATCCCGAGTTACTGGTTTCAGTTTTAAGCTACTTAAACTTTTCTCAAATGGCAGGTCATCTTTCTTCTCGTCGTTCATTTGTTTTACTCTAACAAGCAAAGCGCGTCGAATTTCAATTGCTTCATATAGCGACCGGCTTTTGAAAGAGTTGAAAATCGCTTTAGCTTATGCATTACGTTATTTTCCTTCTACTTACAAAGAAGAGGGTAATAGGTGATAAGACTAATATTGGTAATAGTTATCTCGATTTAGATAAAAGAATAGTCTTTTGTAAAAAACGTTTGTTTTTGGAACAGCTAGAGAAAGTTATGTGAATGGAAGATATCAGATGTTTTATTGAATAGCTTTTTTATTTATCATAAGTAATACAACAAGAGCTCCGCCTTTTGTCTAGAGAAAAGTTGAAGCTCGTGTTGTATTTAATAAGACAATTTTGTGAATTAAATAAAAAAAATCTGATGTGTACCATTCACATGGCCTTCTCTATATCCCAGCAACAAATTACTCTTAAAAAGCTTATACTTCTATTTACTTTATGCTAATCAGATAAAAAAAGTAGCAGAAATAGTCTTATTACATCCTTCCTTGTAAGTAGAAGCGAAATAACGGACTACCATAGGTTAAAGTGATAGTCAAAAGCTGGTTGCTATGTCAATGAAGTTCCTTTGTTTATATGGATCGGAATTGACAAGTTCCTATATGAGAAAAATATGTTTTTCATAGCAGAAACCAAAAATAAGGAATGTCTCAAAAACGACGAACTCCACGAAAAAAATTCATATAACATAAATTGTGTGCTTTAACGTGTTCTATATTTTTTGTGTAGTAAGTGTTTGTCCATCTCTTACGGTTTAGCAGTTATTCAAAAGTCAGTAAAATTCATCCAGAATAAACTACTCTTCAGAGGCTATTCCTAGAAAATTCAAGATATACATTTTATTTGTCAGGTAAATATGTTCCATATACGAAATTTTAATCAAAATCGTTAGAGCCATTTTTGAGAAAATCAAAATTTTCGAAAAAAGTTCCATGTAAGGGGTAGCTGGGAGTGGGGAAATTTTTCTCAAAATCTTCGTGTCGCATTCCTGGAAGATACTAAACTTAAATACCAAGTTTGATGTTTTACCGACTTTTCGTTTTTGACTTATCGTGTTCACAGACACACGGACACACACACTGGGACCTTTTGGTGTAAATGCTTTTTTTGGATATTGGGGACCCTAAAACATGTATTTCCGTTGAAATCTCGGTATCGAATTTTTGGGTGGAGTGCAATACCTTCTCTATATACTATGTATATAGTACGTGTAGAGAAAGTAATGATTAGCCTAAAATCCAACTAGTCTTGACGTATATTTGCAACTTTATTTCTATATTTTAAAGCAATGCCTCGTGGCTTACAGAATACGTTCAATTAATTACACACACTCTCCTATTTTTAATAATCTACGGTTTTGATTTTTCAATTAATATATCTATTTCAAAATAGACCTTTCCCCAAAACATTTTGGAACTTCTGCTATAATTTACGCGAGTATGACTGCACACTGTTAGTACTATTATGAGACGAACATCAGTACAGAGAAAAACAACTGCATGTGGGTGTGATAAATATAGAAAAACAATTGCAGGTGTGTGTCGTATATTAAAGATATTCACCTGACAAATGAAATGAATATCTTAATTATCTGGGAATCGGAATTTTGCATAACTGCTAAACCGTAATGAGATGGACAAAAACTTACCCCATAAGAAATATAGAGCACGTTAAAACACACAGTTTACATTTTTTTTTTCGCGGAGTTGATCGTTTTAGTTATTGGTTTCAGCTTTGAAAAACTTATACTTTTCTCATTCAGGAATTTATCAACTTCTGTACATACAAATATCGGAACTTCAGTCACATAGCAACCAGCTTTTGGCTATCACTGTAGAGAAAGTCATGTGAATGGAACAAATCAGATTTTTGCTCTAGGGTTAACTATTTTCGAGATATTCCGTGTTATGGTTTCAGTTTAAGGTACTTAAAAGTTCTCAAACGGGAAGTCATTCCGAGCAAGCAAAGAGAACTGAATATTAATTGTTTCATATAGCGACCTGCTTTCAAAAGGTTTGACTTTCTCTTTGGCCTGTGCACTCTTTTATTTCTTTTGTACTTACAAACAAGCAAGTAATAAGAATAAGTTTGGTATTGTGTATCTTGATTAGAATAATGTTTTGTAAGAAAACTTTGTTTGTGGAACAACCAGAGAAAGACGTGTGAATGGAACACATCAGTTGTTTGTTCTAGGGTTGCCATTTTCGGTGTTATGGTTTCAGCTTAAAATTTTCTCTAACGGGAAGTCAATCCAAGCAAGCATAGAGAACTGAATTTCAATTGTTTCTCTAACCAACCGGCTTTAAAATCTATTATTTTCGTTCTACTTACAAATAAGCCAATTATAAGAACAAGTTTGGTATTGTTTCTCTTGATCAGCATGAAATAGATAGAAGAACAAACTTTGTTTATGGAAAGTCATGTGAATGGAACACATCAGATTTTAAATGACTTTTTTGGGTTCAGGTGTCCTGAAAACATACATTTTCGGTGAAATTTCGGTATTGAATTTTGTACTCCAACCCAAATAATGCTGGAGTAATACGCGAGTGGCGCACGCTGAATTAGCTTGAAACTTAATTTATTCGAGATAATGTATATTGCGATATCGTGGCAGACAGTGCAGCTCAATCTTGTTGAATTTGAGTTAAGGGGGGCATGCAATGTGGTCAAAGCGCGGCGTTACAGGTCACTGAACATCAGCCACGGCGCGCTGACCTCTACAGTTGCGCACTAACAGCTCCAAATGGAATATCAAGTATTTTGGAGATATCCACATTAATATCCAAATCCCCGCTTGTTCATAGTTGCTTGAAAACACATTCGCAAAGGCAAAAACATTTCTTTTTGACGACTATTTTGTTCATGACACGTGATCGTAGGAAGTGGCCAATACAATACATTGGCGCGTAAAATTACAACCAATACGAACTTATCATCTAAGAATTTTATTGATTCTTAATTTTCTCCACATGTGTATAGAGAAGATATTGCATTCCACCAAAAATGTTATACCAAGATTTCACCGGAAATACAGGTTTTGATACCCCTGAATTAAAAAAGCAAGCTTTTTAACAATAATTTGTTGCAGAAATAAAGAGAAAGTCATGTGAATTGAACACATCCGAATTGTTTTAAATACCCTGTATCTTTCCTTTGAAATCTATATATTTTTGGCTGGAATGCAGTGCCGCCTCTGCCTATTACAATGTACGTTGTACGTGGTAGAGAAAGGTAATAACATTAAAACAGGGAAAATCGCAGCTTCAATTGAGTAAAATACAAAATATCACTGCTGCGCTCAGTGAATATGTTACTCTTTTGCTCGGTGGCCAGGGAATGTAGATGTTCAACTCTTTATTTGCAATAGGTTTCATGCAGTAAATGATTGATGTTTCGCCCACACAAAGAGGTCATGGCCACTCCGATATGAGGAGGGTGGTCGCCCACATACTGACCAGCCCTTCCTCCTTCTTTCCATTATAAATAAATCACGGTCGTTAGAGGCACGGCCCCCAGGATAAGTAATTGATTGCCCCGTTGCTTTTTTTACTCTCTGGAACCTCGTTCAGGTCTTCATCTGGTTGGCAACTTTTTCCATGCTCATATACCTTTCATCTTTTCAACAAAGAGAAGGTATATCAAGACTTTTGATCTAGTGTATGCAAAACTACAAACAGCGAGAAATAAAGAGAGGCCGCGAGTAATTTGACACTCTAAGGCACAGTTCTCAGAGTCGGGATCTAATTTCAAAATAGTATTGAATTCCCATAAACAACTTTTACAGAGAGTGGTGAAAAAAAACCTGATGTGTTCCATTCACAAGACTTTCTCTACATCTGTAACAAATTATTAATAAAAAGCTTATGCTTTTATTTACTTCATGCTAATTGAGAAAAAAACTAGCAGAAATAGTTTTATTACCTATTAACTTATAAGTAAAAGCAAGTAGGTTAAACTGATACTCAAAAGCTGGTTGCTATGTGACTGAAGTTCCTTTGTTTGTAAGGACAGGAGTTGACATGTTTTTCAAATCTGAATCAAAAAACAACGAATACCTTATGTATATAACATAAATTATGTGTTTTAATGTGCTCTAAATTTTCTGTATGGTAAATTTTTGTCCATCTCTTACGGTTTAGCATTTATGTAAAATTTTATAAAATTCATCCAGAATAAAGTAGTCTTCAGAGGCTATTCTCAGAAAGTTCAAGATATACACGTTATTTGTCAGGTAAGTATCTGTAATTTACGATATTTTAATCAAAATCGTTAGAGCCGTTTTTTTATAAAATCAATACCAAACTTACATATCAAGTTTGATATTTAACGGACTTTTCGTTTCTGAGCTATACTGTCCATAGACACATGCACACAGACAGGCACGCACAGACCTATTTCTAAAAATGATTTTATACGGGGGATCTCAAAACATGTATTTCCGGTGAAATATCGGTTTGGAAGTTTTATGGAATACAATACCTTCTCTAGCTACGTTGTAGGTAGGTATGTTGTACATATGTACTAGAAAAAAATCGGATGTGTTTGATTCACATGACTTTCTCTACATTTCTGTAACAAATTATTGTTTAAAAAGCTTATTGTTCTCTCTCTTCATGGCAATCGAGATAAACATTAGCAGAATGTTCTTATTACTTAGTTCCTTATAAGTAGGAGGTAACTAAGTGAATACATTAGGCTAAACTGACAGTCAAATGCTTTAAAATGTGGTTGCTATGGGATTTAATCCATTTCTTTGCTTGACCAGGAGTTGATTAGTTCCGGAATGAGAAAAGAATAAATATTTTAAAACTGAAAACAATAACAAGGAATTTCTCGAAAACGGTCAACTCCACGAAAAAAAATGTATATAAATGGATTGTGTGTTAAGATCAACATTTTTAAGCACAAGTTTTTGTCTATCTCTTACGGTTGTGCACAAATTAGAACAATTCATCCAGAGTAAAGAGATTTTCAGAGTATATTCCAGAAACTACCTTAATAATAGTTTTTTTTTCTAAAATTGAATAAGAAATACCATTCTGAAGTTTAATTTTAATTATTTTTGTTAAAGTTGGTGTAGCTTTTTTACTTTATTGAATATTGCTTGCGTGTAATAAAAGTAAAACGTGTAAGGTCGGTTAAACAAGAAACTTTAAATTTAAGTGTAAAGACCGCGACACAATACAATTATACTTAATATGTTTTACTGTGGGTCATGAAATGACAAATCGCATAGCGACAGCTTTTAAAATATTTGTGCTTATTCCCTTATTTCCTTCCTACTTAAAGGAAACTAAGTATGCAAATGTTTATGTAGATTGGCATGACGTAGAAAGAAGAATAACCTTTTGTAAAAAGTTTGTTTGTAGAACAAATAGAAAAGTCATGTGAATGGAGTACATCAGATATTTAATCGAGTGTAGATTTTATGAAATAATGCGTAGCTGATTTTTATAATCACACGAGAATCGAAAATATACTTTGCACGTATATATCTTAAAAGTTTCTTTTTGCGAGACAATAAACAATTAAAATAAAATAAGTACTAGAAAGGAGATGCCATTTTCACAGATATCTACAATATAATTTATTTTGTATTGCCATTGTTCTGAGAGCAATTCCTTCCCTTTAGTTACTTTTTTCAAAAAAACATTGAATAATGAAGCGTGTTTCATTTAGAATTTTTTTACAACATACAGTTTCAGCTTAGCTGAATTTCGTAGATGACGTAGCGAACTTGCTATAGGAAATTTGTCAGCTAAAAAGTCTACATGTGGGAGTTGAATATGTGAAAATATATCTACCAGCCTTAGCAACTAAGTAATGATCTAGTATTTGCAGATTTTTCTCTATTTTCTACAGTCATGTTCATCAGAAAAATTGATGTTTAATTTAGAATAGCTTTTATTTCATATCTCTTGCGTTTGCAGATTGTTTACGTAACAGGTCACATGGTTAACTCTCCTCTGCCCTTTGCCCAGCCCGACTAAGATGGTGTGATGTGAAGGAGTAAATTGATCGCACTAAAACTTGAATCTGCGCAACTATACGTTTTTGTTTTCATACAACATTATCTGATTAAGATTCACAATGTACTCACGATTCAATTTAAATATACTGAACACAATGACTTTTTCTTTATTTAAATATGTTTTTTTAACAAATGCATAACTCAAACTAACGTGTAAGAACTTCCATTCATTAAACTACAAAATTATCCACATTGCTCTTAAAACACTTAAAAACCTTCAAAACCGGAATTAATAGAAAAGCTGTGTCACAGATCCTTGATAGACTGCAGTGAACGTCGTGTTTTGAAAGATGACGATTTAGAAATCGCTGATCATACAGTTCCTAGCAGCATTGGCAGATTCGCCAGCTGCGGCGTAAATTAAATGAATATCATATATTTGAGCATATGTAGTCATTAACTACGTAAAGGATAGTTTGAGTCTAAATCGGTCCGTCGTTTCCTCACTATGAGTCACGTGAATACAGCTCGGCTGTGTGCAAGTTTTATTAAACACAGAAGCTGTCATTGCGTGATGCACGCAATCCCGTGTTTCTATCTACTTCATGAAATTGCCTTATTATTTAGTTCCTTTTAAGTAGAAGGGAAAATTCTAATGTGTTTCATTCACATGTTGTCCTCTAGCTGTTCGGTAACATATGTTTTATTCGAAACATTAATCTGATATCTACATTATGCTAATCAAGATGAACATAAGCAGAATTAGTCTTATTACTAGCTTCCTTGTAAGTAGAAGGGAAATAAGAAATGCACAGGCTAAAGTGATAGTCTCGTCCTTTAATAGCCAGTCACTTTGTGAAACAATTGAAATTCCAATCCAGTTGCCAAAAGTACACAAACGAAAAACGAGGGGAAAAAATGTCTTCCCTTTTGTAAAAAAAGTTGAAGTTGATTAAAATTGAAACCAATAATCCGAATATCTCGAAAATGTTGAAACACACACATTCACACACACACATATATATATATATATATATATATATATATATATATATATAAAGTGTGTGTCTTATTGAGATCTACATTTTTTGTGTGGTAAGTTTTTGTAAATCTCTTACGGTTTGCCAGTTATATAAAAGTCATCCAGGATGTAGAAGTCTTCAAAGTCTATTCCAAGAAAATTCAAGATATACTTTTCGTTTGTCATAAAAATATCCTAACACAAGATATTTTAATAGAAATTGCTAGAGCCATTTTTGGGAAAAACAAAATTTTCGGAAAATTTTACATGTAAAGTGTACTTTGGGGAGGGGAAATTTTTTTTAAACTCTTCGTGTCGCATCCTTGGAAGATACCAAATTTAAATACCAAGTTTAATATTTAACGGTATTTTCGTTTTTGAGCTATGCTATCTACAGTCACACACACACACACACCACGAACCTTTTTCCATTTTTTTGGGATTCAGGGATCCCAAAACATGTATTTCCGGTGAAATCTCAGTATCGAATTTTTGGTTGCATTACAATAACTTTTCTATACACTATATGCATAGTACGTGTAGAGAAAGTGTAAAAGAAATGATGTTACAGAGAAGTAGAGAGAGTGACGTGAAGGGATGTTTCCACTTGTTTCATAAATGACTATTATAATAGTGCATAAAGTTGCAACTTGCTACTCTCCGCTTATGTAAGAAACCTTTGCTTTACACACTGACTATCGGGCATAAAATGCATTTAAATATGCAGAAGATATTTATTTGAGATATATTTGAAAGTATTTAATTTCAAAATAGCTATCATTACGAAACTTTCTCTTTTTCACAAAACTGTTTTAAACCAGCGGAGGCGCACTATTATTTGTTGACGATGACGATAGGTCAGCTTTCATCCTGCATGTTAACACAGGCGTGGACAATATGT
Source organism: Hymenopus coronatus (assembly GCA_030762935.1). NCBI lineage: Eukaryota > Metazoa > Arthropoda > Insecta > Mantodea > Hymenopodidae > Hymenopus > Hymenopus coronatus. Next base: position 26,839,171 of record CM060899.1, on the reverse strand, counting down.
ACACGACAGTATTTATATCAGCAAAATCGCTGCGCTGTTAACGTTATTGACAATGCCAATATGGATACGTGCAAAAACACAACAAACAAGCGCCTGCAGGACAAGTGAGGGTCGGTGTAACGCAACGCTTCTGTTTTTGTCATTAAAATATCTATATAAACGCTACTTTATTTACTCACATCACACAAATCTAAACGTGTCTCAATCTATACCTCATAGTACTTAGTAGTGGTAATAGTAGTAATAAAATGGTAGTACCACTGTTAGTACTAATAGTAGTAGTAATAATAGTAGAAATAGTATTAATAATAGTAGTAGTAATGGTAGTAATATTAATGGTAATAGTTAAAGTAGTACTATTAGTAGTGGTAGTAGATAATATTTGTAGTGGTAGTAATAATAATAGAACTACTAGTAAATATTTCTTATGAAGTGCAAAGTGTTACATTAATTGCGTCACCGTCGTGTAGGTCAGAAGACCATACATGTTCTCTAGAGAAATACTTGATTGAAAACATTATCTATCTCGAAGTATATATTCAAAACACAGTACACACACACTACTATACACTCCAACAGTAAACAAAGTCGAGTGGTCAGCGAGCCGAGGTCCCGGGTTCGATTCACGGCTGAGGCGGGACATTTTTCTTAAAGCAGAATTATTCCCTATCCCCCATAGAGTCTGAATGTGAGAGTGAATGTGGGTGTGTTTAGTAATATAAAGTTTATTAAACTAATGTTCTGAACTTACAGTTTCACAAGTCAAAGCCCCCGTTATGACCATTGATGTTAAAGGTGGCTATACAAAGAACACTCCTTATTCACATATCCTCACATTCACATAAACGCCCACGTATAGATGCTCATATACCAAATATGTTTATACAATATTTACATATTATCGCTTTATTTCCTTTCTGCTTGGAAGGAGGCAACTAATAAGACCATTTCTGCTAACATTTATCTCAATTAGTATAATGTAGATAAAATAATTTTCACAATAGTTTGTTTGCTGAAAAGGCAGAGAAGGTCCTATGAATGCAACGTATCAGATTTACACGTAGGCCTATCCATATATTTTAAAAAGCTCAAACTTAGATTTTTCTCAAATGGGTAGTCGTTATTCACTTTTTTTCATTCTGATAATGCAAAGCGAAGGAAACTTCACTTACCTCAAATACATGTAAGATTGTTTTAAAAGATTTGACTAACACTTTAGCCAGTAATTCTCTTAATTGCGCTCTACTTTGAACGAACTAAGAAATACAACAATTTCTGCTTATGTTTCTTTCGATTAGTACGAAATTTAGAGAAGAATACGCCTTTGTAAGAATGAGTGGAAAGCGATGTGAACGCAACGCATCTGACATTTACTTTATCTACGCGTAGTGTGTACATAGTGTAAAGAGATGGTTTTCCATTCCACCCATACCGAGATTTCACCGGAAATATACGTTTTAGGGTTCCATGTATCCAGAAAAAAAAAACATTTTTAGAAAAAATTCCGCGCGCGCCTGTGGTGTGTGTCTGTGAACACATCAACTCGAAACGAAAGTCGGTAAAATACTAAACTTGGTTTTTAAGTTTAGTATCTTCCAGGAATGCGACTGAAGATTTTTAGAAAAATTCCCCGGCTCCAAGATACCCTTTACATGGAACTTTTTTAAAAAAAATATATGTTTTCTCAAAAATGGCTCTAAGAATTTTGATTAAAATATCGTACATTAAAGATATTTACCAGACAAATAAAATGTATATCTTGAATTTCCTGGGAATAGCCTCTGAAGACTACTTTATTCTGGATGAACTTGACGGAATTTTACATAACTGCTAAACCGTAAGAGATGGACAAATATTTACCGCACAAAAATATAGAGCACGTTAAAACACACAATATATGTTATATACATTTTTTCGTGGAGTTGATCGTTTTTGAGGTATTCCCTGTTTTTGTTTTCAGCTTTAAAAAAAATTATAGTTTTCTCATACAGGAATTTGTCCATACAAACAAAGGTACTTCAGCCACATTGCAACCAGCTTTTGGCTATCACTTTAACCTATGGTACTCCCTTATTTCGCTTCTACTTACAAGGAAGCAAGTAATAAGTCTATTCCTGCTAATTTTTTCTCGATTAGCATGAAGTAAATAGAAGCAAAAGCTTTTTAACAATAATTTGGTACAAAGATGTAGAGAAAGTCATACGAATCGGATTTTTAAAGTTATGAATGTGGTTTCCTTCTCATAGAAATATATTTTTTGTGTTTGAAAATAGAAAACGTTTATAAATACATCTGACAGTAAAAGTTACACGACTCTTATCCATTGTAGCTCTGTGAACATGTACGGCAAATTATACAGGGGCAAGGAGCATTTTACAGGAAGAAAAATGCTGAAAACATCCATAGCGAGAAAACAAGGACAGATAGGAATGCATTCAAACCTACCAGGTTGGTAGGTTGGACCCTCAACCTTCTTTTTCCTTTCCTTTGCTGCTACCTTTTCTGTCATTTTTGATTTTCATGAAATTTCAGTCATACATACCCTTAATTTTCAGTGAAATCTCTCTATCGGATTTGGGGAAAAGCAAAGCCTTCTCCTTTTTACTTTCTCTACACGTACTATTTAAATAGTACATAGAGAAGGTATAGCATTCCACCCAAAATTCGATACCAAGATTTCACCGTAAATACAAGCCTTGGGTCCCCCTGAATCCAGAAACAACATTTTCAGAAAAAGGTTCACGTGTGTGCGAGTGTGTGTGTTTGTGTATGTGGACAGCATAGCTCAAAAACGAAAAAACCGTTAAATACCAAACTTGGTATTTAAGCTGAGTATCTACCAAGGATGCGACACGAAGATTTTCAAGAAAATTCCCCCCACTCCCAACTATCCTTTACATGGAAAAAATTTCGAAAAGCTTTTATTTTCTCAAAAATGGCTCTAGCCATTTTGATTAATATCTCTTATATTTAAGATATTTACATGACAAATGAAATGTATTATTTGAATTTTCTGGGAATAGCCTCTGAAGACATGTTTACTCTGAGTGAATGTTGTGAAATTTTGCATAACTGATGAACTATAAGAGATAGACAATATCTTAATACCCAAATAATATAGATTACGATAAAACACATAATTTATGTCATATACATTTTTTCGTGGAGTTGGCCGTTTTAGAGATATTCCTTGTTATTGCTTTCAGCTTTAAAACACTTACTTTTCTCATGCAGGAACCTGTCAACTCCTGGCCACGCAAAGAAACGGATTTCAATCCCATAGCAACCACATTTTAAAATATCTGTTTATCGGTTTAGCCTAGTAGTCCCTTATATTTATAAAGGACCGTTTCTGCTATATAAAATAGATGTTTTAAGTTAATTAACGATAATTTAAAGTAGAGAAAATCATGTGAATGGAGCTTATCAGATTTTTAGATATGTACTAAGTATTAAGTAGAGAGAGAGAAAAAATGGAATCGCCCTTGTACTCCAATTATCTCTTGCTTATGATTTTTCTGAGCTAATTTAATTTGATTTTCATATTCATTCTTGCTGTCATTTGTTAATTATTTCTCGACCTTAGGTTTGAAAATAATTGTGAAAACAAGGCATTTTAATCTCAATTACATTTCAGAAAGGTAAAAGCTTTCGTGTATTAATAAATATTCTGAATGTAATTGTTTTTTTTTCTTTTTTTTTTTATTCTTTTTGACAGGTATTTAGAACTGAAAGAGATATTTGATTAAATAAGCAAACATCCATGCCAGAGGCTTCTATGGCCGTTCAAAGAGCCTTTGAGTTAAATGCTAAAGGTTTTGTACAATCCTGGCTTTGCTTTCTTACCACAAGGCTGTAATAGAGTACATATTTAACCTTAGATTACTTTGGTAACCCTGATGTATTCATACAGTCGACCCATACCTTCATGTATTTTTAAATTCTCTAGCACGTATCTACAATATGCTTGGTAGATAGGGAAGGTGCTGTATTCCACACAAAAATTCGATACCGAGATTGCACCAGATATACATGTTTCGAGACCCCCTGAATCCAAAAAAAAATATTTTTAGAAACATGTTCGTGTGTGTACGAGTAAGCTTGAAATCACGAAGATTTTCAAGGAAGTACCCCACCCCAAACTACCCTATATATGGAAAAATTTCGAGCATTTTTACTGTCTCAAAAATTGCTCTTACGATTTTTATTAAAATATCGTGTATTAAAGGTATTTACATAACAAATAAAACGTATTTCTGAATTTTCTGAGAATAGCCTCTGAAGATCTCTTTATTTTGCAACAATTTTGCTGAATTTTGCATATTGATAAGTCGTAAGAGATGGAAAAAAGTTTACTACACAATATATGTAAATCTCAACAAAACACACAACATAATGGCATGTGTTTTCTTCTTGATTTGACCGTTTACGAGACATACTTTGTTGTTGGTTTCATTTTAAATAACCAAGCAAAACGAGACAAACTTCAATTATTGTGTTCCACCCAAAAGTTCGACTCCAAGATTTCATTGAAAAATGTTTTGAAGACTCATAAATAAAAAAGCATTATTAAAGAAAAGTCTCTCTGTATGTGGTGTGTCATTGTGTGTGTGTGTCTATGTGTGTGTGTGCACAGCACAAATCAAAAACGAAATAAAATATCAAAATCATAGATAAAATAAAAATGTTCTGAAAATGTTCCATGTAAAGTGTAGTTGGGGTGGGGGATTTTCTTGAAAATGTCCGTGTCGCATCCCTGGAAGATAGTAAACTTGAATATCAAGTTTGGTATTTACGTTTGCTATCTTCCAGCGATGCGAAACAAAGATCTTGAGAAAATTCCCCCCAACCCAAACTACCCTTAGATTGAACTTTTTTCGAAAATTTTGATTTTCTAAAAAATGGCTCTAACGATTTTGATTAAAATATCGTACATTAAGGATATTTACCTGACAAATAAAATGCATATTTTGAATTTTCTGAGAATAGCCTCTCAAGACTACTTTATTCTGGGTGAATTTTACGGAATTTTGCATAACTGCTAAACCGTAAGAGATGGACAAAAATTTACCACTCAACAGATGTAGAGTACTTTAAAACACACAATTTATGTTATACACAATTTTTTCTTGGAGTTGATTATTTTTGACATATTCCTTGTTTTTGGTTTCATCTATAAAAACATACTTTTCTTATACAGGACTTTGTGAACTCGTGTCCATACAAACAAAGGAACTTCAGTCACGTAGTAACCAGCTTTTGACTATCACTTTAACCTATGGTATTCCCTTATTTCGCTCCTATTTACAATAAAACAAGAAATAAGACTATTTCTGATAATCTTTTAGCATGAAATAAGTAAAAGAATAAGCTTATTAACAATAATTTGTTCCAGAGATATAGAGAAAGTCATGTGAATAGATCAAATCAGATTTTTTTCATTGTGTTATTTTAATTTATTTTGCTTTATAAGATATATTAGGTGAAATATATATATATAAAGTTTGGATGTATGCTCCGGTATAGTAATCAAGGATATTCAGATTTTATTTATTTATTCTAGTACGTGTAGAGAACGTAAAAAAGCACATCTATGTAACGTTTGCTCAAGTTTTGATTGCGTCGCAATGATTTATCACATGGGCACAGATCATCGCTATCCGCACTTCGTAGCAAGATCGATATTTGGCTTCGGTATATAAAACGGACAGCAGGTAGGCAAGTACGTATCTTTAATGACTTTGTCAACGGATAAAGTCACGTGACACTCACCTTCTTTAATTCATTTATCAGACATTAAAGCGGAACGGTAACTAACGCCGGTTGTCAAAGCCTCCTAAAACAAACCGTGCACAAAGAGGAGGTGGTTTGTATGCTATTAGCTGCAATAAAGACGTGGAAACCGCAGCCACCATGATACTGTATGCATGTTCAGCGGCAGCTGTGATTAATTTTGCTCCGGTCGCCGTTGTTACGCGGTTTCACATCGACTGTCAGGACTGCCATTCTGCTAACCTGACAAGCCTTTTCAGAGACGTATCAACCACTGGGCTACACACAGATAATGTGCAACGGCCACCCGTCCAACTATACAGGATCTGTAGCAAACTATCACGGCTCAGAAGATCGTCACTTCAAAATCATGTAAAATTCATGCATATCTCTTAGATAAAAAGCTCAGATTTCCACAAAAATTATTATTTAAAAACCATTTTTAGAAAAAGTTCCGTGGACAGCATACCTCTAAAATGAAAAGACGGTTAAATACTAACATTTTCGAAAATGTTGAATTTCTAAAAAAATGGCTCTAACGATTTTGATAAAAATATCATATATTAAAGAAATATACTTGACAAATAATATGTACATCTTGAATTTCCTGGGAATAGCCTCTGAAGACTACTTTATTCTGGATGAATTTTACGGAATTGTGTGTAACTGGTAAACCGTAAGAGATAGACAAAGACTTACCACACAAAAAATGTAGAGCACATTAAAACACACTTTATTTTATATACATTTTTTTCGTGGAGTTGATCGTTTTTGAGTTATTCCTTGTTTTTTTTTTCGACTTAAAAAATGTACACTGTTTCATATAGGAATTTATCAACTCCTCTCCATACAAACAAAGGAACTTCAGTCACACAGCAGCCATCTTTTGCTATCACTTTAACCTATGTTACTCCCTTATTTTGCTTTCACTTACAGAAATAAGACTATTTCTGCTAATTTTTTCTAACTTAGCATGAACTAAATAGAACCATAAACTTTTTAAAAAAAAATAGTTGCAGAGATATATAGAAAGTCATGTGAATGGATTACATCAGATTCTTTTTTTTTTTTTTTTTTTTTTTTTTTTTGGACACCCGTGCACGAGAAATAATTTCAGCTTTAGAGGATGTATAGCAAATTATCATGGCTCAGAAGATCGATATTTAAAAATCATGTAAAATGCATGTCTATCTGTTACATGAACAGCTCAGATTTACACAAAAATTGTTACTTAATAACTTCCAAAATTAAATTAAATGGCGTTTTATTTTTGGACGCTCTTTAACATGTGAAATATCGCTTAATTTTGCTCAGAGACCTCTCTATCAGGAGTAAGTTCTTTTACGTGTCGTAAATCAACGACACGTGACCCACGGCATTACTTCCCTTCCGAAGGAAGCCATGCTAAGGATTTTTACGCCCGAATGAAATATTCCAAGTCCGCGACCTTGAGCATATTTGCGTGCAAGAAGGGCGTATAGCGCGCAGCGGAAGTTTTTAAAAAAGCATTATGCTGCTACCCAGGCTCTGATGGCACCAACTATTCATGTGCTAAGGTTTTGTTGCTCGCTCTGAATTTCGATTTGTATTCGTTTGCTTGAACGCGCGCCTTTCTTTTGTTATACCATATGCATGGATTTAGATTAAAAGTTAAATTTGCTTTTTGAGCAACTGCAGACATTTGATGCATGCCAATTATTGTATCTTGAAAATCTTGTAGGTGATCTAGCTCGTCTTCTCTTAAATCTCGGCGAGAATGTACATTATGTACATATTTTCTTGCTTCGATATCAGGAATCTATTCAGAAACGTTGTAAAGGTATTTTTGAATCAGCCTGTATATCTAGACATATAGGTGTGAGAGTGTGTGTGCGTCTGTGTGTACATATATATATATATGTGTTTAGATCCCAGAGTTCATACACATGCACGTGGCTGTGTTTCATTGCATAATTAAGTTAGTTCGCGGAAAATTAGATAACCTATTCACAATGATAGCTGAAGGTCTCAAAGAAAATAAGTTTCACTAGTTGGCAACATTGCGGTAGACGGGCTTTCTCTTCATTGCCCCTTCCCTTGCCTGCACGTAAATCCAGTGATGAGAAAAATAGGTGCGCATATGGTACTCATTTTACTTTCTCTGCACGTACTATGTATATAGAGTATAGAGAATGTATTGCACTCCACCAAAAATTCGATACCGAGATTTCACCGGAAATATATGTTTTAGGGTCCCCAATATCCAAAAGAAGCATTTTCACAAAAAGATCCGTGTGTGTGTGTGTGTGTGTGTGTGTGTGTGTGTGTGTGTGTGTGTCTCCGTGTGTCCGTGTGTCTGTGAACACGATAACTCAAAAACGAAAAGTAGGTAAAATACCAAACTTGGTATTTAAGTTTAGTATCTTCCAGGGATCCGACACGAAGATTTTGAGAAAAATCCCCCCACCCCCAACTACCCTTAACATGGAACTTTTTACGAAAATTTTGATTTTCTCAAAAATGGCTCTAACGATTTTGATTAAAACTTCGGATATTAAACATATTTACCTGAAAAATGAAACGTATATCTTGAATTTTCTAGGAATAGCCTCTGAAGGGTAGTTTATTCTAGATGAATTTTACTAAATTTTGAATAACTGCTAAACTGTAAGAGATGGAAAAAGTCTTACTACACACAAAATGAACAGCATATTAAAACACACAATTTATGTTATATACCTTTTTTCGTGGAGTTCGTCGTTTTTGTGACATTCCTTATTTTTGGTTTCTGCTATGAAAAACGTATACTTTTCACATACTGGAACTTGTCAACTCCTATCCATATAAACAAAGGAACTTCATTGACATAGCAACCAGCTTTTGACTATCACTTTAACCTACGGTTGTCCCTTATTTCGCTTCTACTTACAAGGATACGAGAAATAAGACTTTTTCTGCTAATTTTTTTTTATCTGATTAGCATAAAGTAAATAGAATTATAAGATTTTTAAGAATTATTTGCTGCAGGGATATGGAGAAAGTCATGTGAATGGTACACATCAGATTTTTACAAAAGGTCCGTGTGTGTGTCCGTGTCCGTGCGTCTGTGAACACGATAACTCAAAAACGAAAAGTCGGTAAAATACCGAACTTGGTATTTAAGTTTAGTATCTTTCAGGGATGTGACACGAAGATTTTGAGAAAAATCCCCACACACCTAGCTACCCTTTACATGGAACTGTTTTAGAAAATTTTGATTTTCCCAAAAATGGCTCTAACGATTTTGATGAAAATATCGTATATCAAAGATATTTACCTAAGAAATAGAATGTATATCTTGAGTTTTCTGGGAATAACCTCTGAAGTATACTTTATTCTGGACGAACTTTACTGAATTTTCCATAACTGCTAAACCGTAGGAGATGGAAAAAACTTACCACACAAAAATGTAGAGTGCTTTAAGACACACAATTTATGTAATATGCATTTTTTTCGTGAAGCTGGTCGTTTTTGAGATATTCCTTGTTTTGGTTACAGCTTCAAAAAAGTATACTTTTCTCACACAGATCTTTGTCAACACCTATCAAGGAACATCAGTCTCATATCAACCAGCTTTGACTATCACTTTAACCTATGGTAATCCCTTATTTCACTTCTACTTACAAGGAAGTAAGCAGTAAGACTATTCCTGCTAATTTTTTCTCAATTAGTGTGAAGTAAATAGAAGCATAAACTTTTTAACAATAATTTGTTGCAGAGATGTAGAGAAAGTCATGTGAATGAAACACATCAGATTTTAGTTACATTTTTTGCGTAGTAAGGTTTTTGTCTATCTTTTACAGTTTACCAGTTACGCAAAAACCATTCAGAAGGAAGAGGCTATTTCCAGAAAATCAACAAATGCATTTTACTTGTGATGTAAATATGTATAGCGAAATTTTCCTGAAAATATTTGTGTCCCATGCTTCGTAGATACTGAACTGAAATATCAGGTTTGCTATTTAAACGACTTGTTGTTTTTGAGTTATACTGTCCACTGACACACACGCACACACACACACACACACACACACACACACACATATGGGACTTTTTCATAAAACTCTTTTTACTTTCTCTGGACCTACTATGTACACCCAAGGACACAGAAAATGAGTCATCCTGACATTCATTTTCATCCTGCCATTTCATGTGTTCATTCCATGCTCCCAGACCTTCGTGTATCTTCGTAAAAGCTGTGTTCACAAGCACACGAAAACACTACGATGGTCAGTGAAAGACAGAGTGATGCTTAACTTATGAGTACTGAAAAAAGGCCGGCTGAGAGGTTAAAATTTCGTAAGTTCAAATCCTGCACTGCTTGACTTTTTTACTTTCTCTATACGCATTATGTACATAGTGTATAGAGAAGGTATTGCACTCCACCCAAAAATTCGATACCAAGATTTCACCGGAAATATACGTTTTAGGGTCCCCAATATCCAAAAAAAAGCATTTTCACAAAAAGATCCGTGTGTGTGTGTGTGTGTGTGTGTGTGTGTGTGTGTGTGTGTCTGTGAACACGATAATTCAAAAACGAAAGTTGATAAAATACCAAGCTTGGTATTTAAGTTTAGTATCTTCCAGGGATGCGACACGAAGATTTTTAGAAAAATCCCGCCACCCCAAACTACCCATTACACGGAACTTTTTTCGAGAATTTTGATTTTCTCAAAAATGGCTCTAACGATTTTGATTAAAATTTCGTATATTAAAGAAATTTACCTGACAAATAAAATGTATATCTTGAATTTTCTAGGAATAGCCTCTGAAGAGTAGTTTATTCTGGATGAATTTTACGGATATTTGAATAACTGCTAAACCGTAAGAGATGGACAAAAACTTACTGTACAAAAAATGTAGAGCACGTTAAGGCACACGATTTATGCTAAATAATTTTTTTTCGTGGAGTTCGTCGTTTTTGAGACATGCCTTATTTTTTGTTTCTGCTATGAAAAACGTATACTTTTCTCATACAGGAACTTGTCAACTCCGATCCATATAAACAAAGGAACTTCATTGAAATAGCAACCAGCTTTTGACTTCACTTTAACCTATGGTAGTCCCTTATTTCGCTCCTACTTACAAGGAAGCAAGTAATAAGACTGTTCCTGCTATTTTTTTCTGATTAGCATAAAGTAAATGGAAGTATAAGTTTTTTAAGAATAATTTGTTGCAGGGATATGGAGAAAGTCATGTGAATGGTACACATCACATTTTTTATGACAAGCACTTAATATAACTTTGGCATTTGGAGTTATGGACGTATCTATGCACACAAAACATAATTCTACTTACAGTCGTGGTAAATAACTAAAAATATATATGCAAATAAACTACTGTCTTCTAAACCTAAAACACAAAAATTAAACATAATTAATATCGAGTGTGTGAACCCTTAGCCCCAGGTAACTGCCCACAATCTTCGGAGCAAAGACAAAATTTAAAGTATTCAGAATGTGGACGAGAAGCTACAAGATCCCAAACTTCTTGAATATGTGCCTAGAAGCTATCTTTTGTCCTTCGGCTATCCACATGTAAATAAGACCACAGGACAGGATGATTATCTCTATAAATTCAAAAATAGCATCAGGACATCTCATGTTCACGGGAATCAAAATACAGGGTTACTACAAAAGAAATAGACAACTTCAACTGCCTGTAAAACAAAAACTATTAGAGATAGCAACCTAATTATTTTGGAGGTATGTTGAGAAACTCTCAAAGTTTTGTTTGTTACTATTGGTAACGCTGTAGTGTTTTGTTTGTTGTTGCAGAAGCTGAAATGGAGGAAAATCCTGTGGAAAAGGCATATTGCGTGTTGGAATTTGCTAGAACGCAATCAGCAACTGTTGTCCAACGATATTTTTGAACACGTTACCACAAAAATGAAATGATGCGCTCACAAAGACCAGCATCGTCTTCATCATGTCGCAACATGTCGATGCAAAAGTCACGCCGTATGACCTTATCTTCTTCACTCAGAAACTGCAACATCTGTAATCTGTAAGGCATCATGTGCAGTCGCTTCCGCAAGATTTTCCATACAGTTTGCTGTGGAATTTGTAATTGCATGCTTGCCCTAGATGTCGATTTCTGTGGGCATCTTATGTAGGCAGAACGAACACGTTCAACGTTTTCTTCCGAAACTCTTGGTCTTCCCGAGCTCTTCCCTTTGCACAAACATCCCGCTGTCTCGAATTTTCTATACCAGCCGTAGATTGACTGTCTAGTCGTTGGCGTTTTGTGGTAACGTGTTCTAAAATGTCGTTGGACAACAGTTGCTGATTGCGTTCTAGCAAATTCCAACACGCAATATGCCTTTTCCACAGGATTTTCCGCCATTTCAGCTTCTGCAACAACAAACAAAACACTACAGCGTTACCAATAGTAACAAACGAAACTTTGAGAGTTTCTCAACATACCTCCAAAATAATTAGGTTGCTATCTCTAATAGTTTTTGTTTTACAGGCAGTTGAAGTTGTCTATTTCTTTTGTAGTAACCCTGTATTATCGAGTATTACCGTGCACTGCTCACCGTTCAATGTATCGTCAAACTGCCACAGCACATCTGGACTGTACCTTCATATCCAGCCCCAACACGATATAGGCACACGACCATGGTGGTATATTGTGAAGCCAAGTATTTTGCATCGTATCGAGATCCCTTTGAACGATAATGCTTTTTCCTTACCAGTGAAAGCAAATGTTACATCGTCTGAAAATATCACGTTATTCGATTGACATTTTCCGGTTGGATCGGGTTTTGAATTGTGTATTGTGTATTATATTAAAACAAAAGTTCTTACCTCCCAAAAAAATGAAATTTGCCCAAACTCTGATTCCTAAAATGTTTCAAAGCATTGATTTTCTTCACAATACCTTTTGTATAATTTTCATACCATACAGTTTCCATTTTTTTCATTGAGAAAGTACTGTTTGTGCCTGATGCGTTTGCGTACCATTCTGCGTACCACATGATTTCGTGTGCAGTATGTTGTTGTTTGGTAGAATAGATCCTTAAAGAAACATCACAGTTATTATCATACTGTACCGAAATAGGTACGTCAAAAATAAATAGCTGCTATGTGTTGATTCAACACCATTAAAAAAAAGGGCTAAAATGTTTGCTTCATGAGAAAAGTGAACCTGCGACCCTCACCAGAGGACTAATTTACGTTTTTTCACAGTACTACACATGAAAGGTGTCAGATTTAGTGATACCGTAGAATACAAACTGTATCATATTTTATGTTGTTAATATTACTTTCTCTAGCCCCGTATGTACCCCGTACAGAGAAGTATTGTATTGCACCCAAAATTCGATGTCGAGATTTCTCAGGAAATACATGTTTTAGGATCCCCTGAGTCCAAAAAAAAAGCATTTTCAGAAAAAGGTCCGTGTGTGTATGTCTGTCTGAGTGTGTGTCTGTGGACAGCATAGCTCAAAAATGAAAAGACGGTTGAATACCAAACTTGGTATTTAGGTTTGGTATCTTCCAAGGATACGACACGAAGATTTTCAAGAAAATGCCCCCACACCTAACTACCCTTTACATGGAAAAATTTTCGAAAATTTTGCTTTTCTTAAAAATGGCTCTAACGATTTTGATTAAAATATCACATATTAAAGCCATTTCTATCACAAATAAAATGTATATCTTGAATTTTCTGGGAATAGCTTCTAAAGATTTGTTTATTCTGGATGAATTTTTCTTAATTTAGAATAACTAGTAAACCGTAAGATATAGAAAAAAAATACTGTACAAAAAAAATGTAGATTTCGTTAAAATACACAAGTTATGTCATAAACATTATTTTCGTGGAACTTGCCGTTTTAGTTATTCCTTGTTATTAGTTTCAGTTGTGAAGTACTTATACTTTTCACAGACGGGAGCGTTCGTTTTTCTTTTGCTCTACACCTGGTCAAGCAAAGAGGCGATTTGCAATGACAATCCCATAACTGCAGCTTTTAAAACATTTGACAGTCACTTTAGCCTAGTGCATTCCTTTAGTTCCCTTCTATTTATAAGGTAGTAAGTAATAAAAATCTGCTAATGTTTATCTCGATTAGCGTGGTGTTGAAAGAAGAATTATCTTTTGTAAGACGTTTGTTTGTAGAGTAGCTAGAGAAAGTCATGTGAGTGTAACAAATCAGGGTTTTTTAGTTAGCAATGATAGTTGGTTGTTGAAGAAGCTTAAGTTATGTATTTCATTATGATTATTGATCATATGTGTTAGTAAAGGATATTAATATTTGGAACGTGGGACAACTTGTTGCTGCCGCTACACAACTGTATCGCGTATGGTGTGTACAAGGCGCTGTGCTGTTTAGAACTTACGACGAATTTGGCGTTCAAAACATAACTGATTCTTGTTTTGGTGAAGGGTGTACAAAGTGTATAGATGATGCATTGTACCCAAAAATTTGATGGCGAGACTTCACAGGAAATACATAATTTGAAACCCCTTGAATCCAAAAAAGAATTTCCAGAAAAATGTCCGTAGGTATCTGTGTGTGTGTGTGTGTGTGTGTGTGTATGTGTGCACAGCATAGCTCAAAAATGAAATGTCTGTTAAATACCAAAAAAGCATTAATTTAAGCATCTTCTAAGAATGCGACACGAAGATTTTCAAGAAAATCCGCCACTTCAATGACCCTTTACATGGAAACTTTTTTAAAGATTGTTGGCTTTCTCAAAAATGACTAACGAATTTTTATTAAAATATCATATGTATAAGATATTTTCATGAAAAACGAAATGTATATCTTGAATTTTCTGGGAATAGCCTCTGAAGACCTCTTTATTCTACATATAAATTCTGTATAAATCTTAAACAGTAGGAAATATATAAAAAACGTACTATATAGAAAATGTAGATCTCATTAAAACAAACAATTTATAAAATATACATGTTTTGTAGAGTTTACCGTTTTCGAGATATTCCGAGTTTTTAAAGTACTTGAACTTTTCTCAAACGGGATACAACTTTGTTTTCTGATCCCATTTATTTACTGCTAGCAAGCAAAGAGAACTGCGTTTCAATTTGTTCTCTTAGCAACAGGCTTTTAAAAATCTGACTGTCGCTTTAGCCTAGGGTATTCCCTCACTTCCCTTCTATTTAGAAAGAAGCAAGTAATAAGAGTAATTCTGGCAAAGTTTATCTTAATTAGCATGATGTAGATAAAAATATTCTTTTCTAGGAAAAGTTTGTTGTGAAACACTACAGGAAAACATGTGAATGGAACACATCAGATTTTTTTTTTTTTTTATGCAATTTTCGCCAAATCAGTATTGCTTCTTATTGATGCCAAAATTTTACGAGCACCGGACGCATGCATTTAAGCATCTTTCATCTTTAATATAGCATCCCTTCTTTTTGGCACTTACCCATGAACGCTTTGAACGATTCCCAATGAAATCTTCTCCCAGTATTCTAGCAGAGAATCTTGGAAATAGCTTCAGAATTAAAAGAAGGTAACACGGTGAGTTCCAAAGCTTTCCGCAACGATGCAATGCCTTTCATATGAGCACTTTTCTTCATCTTCATCGTCTTGGAGATATTTGTGTTAGGCTCAGTACCGCCCTGAAACCGAGCCAGGCGTTTTGTCCGGAACTGGCATTCGGGACATCGTGGTTCCCCACGGCCAATCTCTCTGGCCCATGGGTTTTTACGGGGGTTTTCCCCGAATGCTGGGGAGGATTCTTCATTCCCCAAAACGTTCTGTCCGTTTATTTCATCACAACTGTTCTCTTTCATGGTTATAAGTGTTTATAAGGACTGCGGCAGAGGCGCCATTTCATGGAGGCTACTGCACTCTGGAAATACAGCTCTCGGTAGCAGGATGAAAATAATGGTTGCCTGCGGACTCTGGTGGTCTATCCGGCGTTCCCTGCGTCGAGATGAATTTGTAAACCTTCAGGGACCGTCCACGGTGGCTCTCTCCATGTCCGGATGTCGGCCGCCCTCTGAAAATTTCGCTCATTTCATGCTTCCTGGGGTTTTACGTACAATAAGCCAAGGGCTGCAGTGTGGAATTCTCACACTCACCCTGAACAATCGAGTGAGATTACGCCGCGTTATCGTTTGCATCTCGTATTCAGTAGGTTGTAGGCTACTTGGGGCAGACCTTCGTTCCCTTTGTCGGTGGTGCCGCCGGATCGCCATGAGAATACTGGGGATGTACATGAATTCTCCAAATTTTCCTGTCTTTCATTTCCTGTTCCCATTACTTCCTTGTCATCTGCACCAGTGTTGAAGTACCAGGCAACGTCTTCGGCGGGTTGCGGTTGAAAGGAATCTTGCGCACTGTATAGGTTTTTTCCCTAGCGCGTAATCGAGACTCGCCTTCGGGTGTTTTCGGACTAGAATACTTACGGGTAGCACCCGGATGCTCGGGGCTCTTGGATTTGGCGTGAGGGCGCGGAGCTTTGGAGTCATTCAATCTGTAACCGTTAGGGACCTTGTACTTTTTTGCGCCCGTCGTCTTCCGGATCTGTCCATTCTTCCGATCTGCCCCCCCCCCTCCCATAATCCCTGCCTCTGTCAGATGACGTAAGTCCCAGAGGGCCCTCAGGACCTACTACTTTGCTTTACCCCAATTATTGGAGAACCCATTCGTGTGGAATACCATTCCTAAACCAGATATCCTGAACAACTACCACGTCTTATGCACGCAATGAATTTGCAGTTTGTAATGACTAGGAAGGCACCCTCCATGGTGTAGTGGTTACCATGCTAGCCAGAAAATGGAAGTGAATCCTATGGTCCCTTGTAATGTTCATTTGCACTAAAAGAACCCCACACCTTGAAAGAAGAAGGTACCTGGGTAAAATTCCGGCATTTCGGGTCCGCAAATCGTGATTCCGTCCTACAGTGCCATCTGTGGGCGACGAGTTAAGACAACTATGACAAATAGCGGTGAACTCATGAACTATAAATAATATGCTTCACTTCGCAGTTACAGCAAATATTCACTAATAGCTTGAAAGTCATGAGAAAACGTCTAATTTTAGAACATACCTGGGGCGTCTCCTAACACTTCTGCGCAACTATTGCCACATCTTTCATACTAACTCCATTCTGCCCATTAGCTATGTACATGACGAATAACAACAAGTAATGAGATTTCTCAGAGGATGGAACACGTGAAAGCAAGATATAAATTTCTTGTAGAATGGTAAATTGATTATTTCTGCTTTCACAATGGCAAAAATGCTGAATTTTTATAGTGTTTTAAACATGAAAAATCAGCAATTTTTGAGAAAAAAAATTTAAAAAAGTTGTATACAAAGGATAATTTGGGATGCGGACAATTTCTCTGAGACCAACTTGTCCTTTCCTTGGAAAATGCTGAACTTAAATGTCTGGTGTTTAACTGACTTTTTCTTTTGAGTTTTGTGTTCACATATACACAGAGACCTTTTTTTATAGAATCCTTTTTTTTCAGGGCATATCAAACCATATTTACAGTGAAGAATCTATGTTGGGTGGAATACAATATCTTCTCTCATGTAAGTATGTGAAGAGAAGGTATAAAATATACCTCATTAGAATTTTTCCTAAAACAGGATAAATTGATGGCTAGTAACTGTCTGCTAAATGAGTTTATGAATTGTTGATATGTAAGTTAAACATTCTGAACACACATTTGGCAAGCACTGTACTTACAGTAAGAGTTTGAGAGGCCATTAGTACTTACAGTACAACTAGGAAATGAGCGTAAAAGTCCCCTTTAACATCTAAGGTCATATCGGCGGCTTTGCACTTGAAACAGCTCGTTATCTGTAGGCTCTTTACGTTTGGTTTAAATCGTTTATTGTCTTCACTCTCACATACACACTTCCAGACTCTGTGGGGGATATGGAATAATTCTAGCTAAAGAAAAATTCCACGCCCCAGCCGGGAATCGAACCCGAAACCTCGCTGACCACACGACCACGTAGGCAGTCAAGAAGGTTTTCTTCATATAATTTAGATGTAGTCTTTCTTTTTTTCACATCAAGAATTAATTTTTTCTTATTATTTAGTAAAATATTGAAAAGAAATTTGGATTTATTATTGCTTTTTATTACAGTTTTCTTTTTCTTCAAGTATTGCAAAAAGTAATTGACTAATCACGAACTGTTAATTACTTATCAAATCTCGAATGGTTGGGAAAACTCGGCAGTGCGGGCCTCGAGTTCCCAACAGCATTCTCAACCTGGTAAGTGTAGCTTACAATTCTTGTACGCAATATACTATTATATTTGGAAATTAAATCTAAAAATCTGATGTGTACCATTCACATGACATTCTCTATATACCTACAACAAATTATTCTTAAAAAGCTTATACTTCTATTTACTTGCTTCCTTGAGTGTAGAAGCGAAATAGGGACTACCATATATTAAAGTGTCAATGAAGTTCCTTTGTTTATGTGCATAGGAGTTGACAAGTTCCTGTATGAGAAAAGTATACGTTTTTCATAGCAGAAACCAAAAATAGGAAATGTCTCAAAAACGACGAACTTCACGAAAAAAATGCATATAAAATAAATTGTGTGCTTTAAGGTGCTCTACATTTTTTGTGCAGTAAGTTTTTGTCCATCTCTTACGGTTTAGCAGTTATTCAAAATTCAGTAAAATTCAACCAGAATAAACTACTCTTCAGAGGCTATTCCCAGAAAATTCAAGATATACATTTTATTTGTCAGGTAAATATCTTTAATATACGAAATGTTAATCAAAATCATTAGAGCCATTTTTTAGAAAATCAACATTTTCAAAAAAAGTTCTATGTAAAGGGTAGTTGGGGTTGGGGCGATTTTTCTCAAAATCTTCGTGTCGCATCCCTGGTAGATACTAAACTTAAATACCAAGTTTGGTATTTTACCTACTTTTCGTTTTTGAGGTATCGTGTTCACAGACACACGGACACACACACACACACACACACACATGGACCTTTTAGTGAAAATGCTTTTTTTGGTTACAGGGGACCCTAAAACATATATTTCCGGTGAAATCTCGGTATCGAATTTTTTGGTGGAGTGCAATACATTCTCTACACACTATGTACATAGTGAGTATAGAGAAAGTAAAAATCTGATGTGATCCATTCACATGACTTTCTCTACATCTCTGCATAAGTTATTGTTAAAAAGTTTATACTTTATTTACTTCATGCTAATCGAGAACAAATTACTTATTTCCTTGGAAGTAAAAGTGAAATAAGGGAGTGCCATAAGTTAAAGTGATTGTAAAAAGCTGGTTGCTATGTGACTGAAGTTCATTTATTTGTATGAAAAGGAATTGACAAATTCCTCTATGAGAAAAGTTAAGTTTTTTCAAAGCTGCAACCAAAAACAAGGAATATCTAAAAAACGATCAACTCCACGAAAAAAATGTATACAACACAAATGCTCAGTTTTAATGTGCTCTGCATTTTTTGTGTGGTAAGTTTTTGTTCATCTCTTACGGTCTAGCAGTTATGCGAAATTCCGTAAAATTCACCCACAATAAAATGGTCCTCAGAGGCTATTCCCAAAAAACTCAAGATATACATTTCATTTATCTTTAATATACGACATTTTAAAGAAAATCGTTAGAGCCATTTTTAAGAATATCAACATTTTTGAAAAAAGTTCCATATAAAGGGTATTCTGGGGTGGGGGTATTTTCCTCACAATCTTCGTGTCACATCCCTGGAAGATACTAAACCTAAATAGCAACTTTTTTATTTTAGAAACTTTTCGTTTTTGAGTTATCGTGTTCAACGTACACACGGACACACACACGGACTTTTTTCTGAAAATGCATTTTTTTGATAAAGACGACTCTAAAACATATATTTCCGGTGAAATCTTGGTATCGAATTTTTGGTTGGAGTGCAATACCTTCTCTATGCACTATGAGAGAGTAAAAATACTGGTTTAGAGGGTATTGCTCCACACATCAAATTCTCAGGATCGCATGAATGTTTTGAAACGTAACCTTAAAGCTGAATATCGGAAATTTACCTCCAGCTACAAATATGAAGCGAGGAAATACTTGGCCTTTCCATCTTCTGTATGAGCTGGGATCTGCTAAAATCCTTTACTCTTAAGATCCTTTGAAGGGTGACTGGCGACATTTCGCCTTGTTGATGATATTGGAAAATACGAGAGGGAAAAGTGTACCCTTTCATAAGGCCCACTTGCATGCTTCCATAAATGGGTCTCAGAACATTATTTGTAGTGCTATAAAGAAACGCCGTCTGATAATCCTTTGTTTATATGGCACAGAACAATCAAGTTAAGGTCGACATATTGGATCACAAACTTAGCCTTTCGGGATACCATACGTAGATACATATCAAACGTATGAAGGCTCCAGAAAGGAAACACTTAAATTTATATGTAAGACAGGGCTGCCAAAAACTATAAATATGGTTGAATCAGAATGTTCGGCATTTATAGTTTTTTCATAGTGTTGGCAGTTTCCGATATTGGATTAGTGGTTTTTTCACACAAGCCGTGTGTAGGTCAGGAGTTGGATAGGTAGAGTCAGACTGAAAAAATCTGATGTGTACCATTCACATGACTTTCTCTATATCTCTGCAATAAATTCTTTTCTTAAAAAGCTTATACTTCTATTTACTTCATGTTAATCAGTAAAAAATTAGCAGAAATAAATTTATTACTTGCTCCCTTGTGAGTGGAAGCGAAATAAGGAAGTGCAATAGGTCAAAGTGATAATCAATAGCTGGTTGCTATGTCACTGAAGTTCCTTTGTTTGTATGAACAGCAGTTGTCAAATTCCAGTTTTTCATAGCAGAAACAAAAGATAAGGAATGTCTCCAAAACGACAAACTCCACGTTAAAAATGTATATAACATAAATTGTGTGTTTTAACGTGCTTTTCATCATTTGTGTAGTAAGTTTTTGTCCATCTCCTGCGTTTTAGCAGTTATTCAAAATTCAGTAACATTCATCCAGAATAAACTACTCCCAGAAAATTCAAGATATACATTTTATTTGTCAGGTAAATATATTTAATATACGAAATTTTAATCAAAATCGTTAGAGCCATTTTTTAGAAAATCAAAATTTTCGAAAAATGTTCCATGTAAAGAGTAGTTTGGGGTGGCGCGATTTTTCTCAAAATCTTCGTGTCGCATCCCAGGAGGATACTAAACCTAAATACCAAGTTTGGTATTTTACCGACTTTTCATTTTTGAGTTATCGTGTTCACAGACACACGGACACACGCACACAGGGACACACGGACCTTTTTCTGAAAATACCTTTTTTGGATAAGGGGGACCCTAAAACATATATTTCCGGTGAAATCTCGGTATCGAATTTTTTGGTGGAGTGTACATAGTGAGTATAGAGAAAGTAAAAATCAATGCCATAACCGGGATTTGAACCTCGGATCTCCTGGTCTCTAGCCGGTTGCTCTTCCACTGAGCTACCATGGCAACATACCGGCATATCATTGAATTTCTCAACTGGCTCGCATGTTTCCTGGTAAACCACAAGGTGTTCTCAAATTATTTTGAGATGACAACCCCAATGGCGACTTACAATGTTGTAAGTACTTTAAGTCTCAGGATTCATAGTATAGCCAACTATTATGGTCAACTGGTATTGGTTTAATTGTTTGTTTTTTTCACACAAGGCGTGTGTAGGACAGGAGTTGATTAGGTGGCTAGAGACCGGGAGATCGGTGGTTCAAATCCCGGCTATGGCATTGAATTTTTCAGTCTGACTCTACCTATCCAGTTTTCGATATATTGTTTGTTATTGGTTTCAGTTTTAAAATACTTAAAACTTTTCTCGTTCGGTAACATGTTAACATCTGGCCATGCAAAGAAACAAATTTCAATCAATTAGCAAATGATTTTTAAAAAAATTGACTGGCGGTTTAGTCTAGATGAAATGCAATACCTTCTTTATACACTATGTGTAGAGAAAGTAAAAAAAACCTGTAGTACAAGAAACAAATACATAAATAGACAAATGTTGAGCTCCGCTGCTACTTAATTCTGGTAAAATTGTGCTTAATCCCCAGCACCCGCAGGTAAATATTTCAGCGCATTGTAGCAGATAAAAGAGCAGGGTTGAACCCTGGAAGCAGTTTTATTGAATCTAGTTTTCCAAGTGGTGACTTTAGATAAAAGCAAATTAACTCGCTGAAAGCAATATCTTCTCGGCAAACCCACCACATCCCACAGTTCTTTGTAAACCCCCCACTGCACAAGGGGTTTGCCCCAGGATATCTATCAAGGCAGTTTCTTGCACAATACTAAATTTGCCTTCTCATATATATTACAAAATAGCACTCCGAGTGTGAAATACGGCCCCAGGCACATACCACCACCCCTACCTCTTGTGCGAGATCTTAGCGGAGGAGGAACACTTCTTACATGTTATTTTCTGCTACACTGACTACGGGCAATTATTCACGAAGCCCCCACCCCCCGTTTTGCCCCTAAATCCTTGTCTCACACCCTTCAGGGTGGCAAGTATATACAGTTTTAGCGCTACTAATCATCCCTTTTACTTCTCAAAGGAAGAGATGGGGTTAGCCCACCAAAATGGAGTCTACCAAGCTCAGCCCACATAAATTGCTGCCTTACATTGCCTTATTAAAAGGAATTTTTTGACGAGGAGAAACGAAACAAAATCCCTTTTAGAAATTCGATTTATATTCAGGTACTGAGGGCATACCGGAAAAGGAAATTAAAATAAGCTTTTCCTTGCCAGTTAAGTTGAATTTGTTAAATCCACAAACTGAAAATACCTTATCAACATTTATAATAACTATTAAACATAATAACAGCAGTATATTTAATTAAAATTCTAGTTTGCATGTTTGCATTTCTCTACACGTACTAAGTAAACAGTGTAAAGTGTATTGCACCCAAAAATTAAATCCCAAGATTACACCGGAAATATATGTTTCGAGGTCCCCTGAGCCCAAAAAAACAGTTTTACAAAAAGACCCGTGTGAGTCTGTCTGTGTATTTTTGTGAATAGCATTGCTCAAAAACGAAAAGACCGATAAATACCAAACTTGGTATTTAGGCTTAGTATCTTCCAATGATGCGGCTTGTATATTTTCAAGAAATTCATCCCAACCCAAACTACCCTTTACATGGAACATATAATGAAAATTTTTATTTTCTCAAAAACGGCTCTATGTATAAGATATTTTTATGATAAATGAAATTTGTATCTTGAATTTTTGGGGATAGTCTCTGAAGACATCTTCATTCTGGATGACTTTTGTATAACTGGAAATCAATAAGAGATTTACAAAATCTTACTACACAAGATTGTAAATCTCATTAAAACACAATTTTTGGTAGAATTATTGGTTTCAATTTTTATAGGTTTTTCTCAAACTGGAACACATCTTACTCCTTGTTTCTCGTTTGTTTACTCCTGGCAAGCAAAGAAATTGTAATTTCACATAGCGACCAGCTTTTAAAGGACGAGACTATCGCTTTAGCCTTTACATATTCTTACTTTCGTTATACTTACAAGGAAGCTAGCAATAAGACTAATTCTGCTTTTTGCAATCTTGATTTGTGTGATGCAGATGAGAGAATAGTCTTTTGAACAAAAAGTTTGTTTGCTGAAAAGCTAGAAGACAACGTGTGAATGGAACACAGGTTACAAGGAAGTAAGTAATAAGAACACTTTCTTCTAATGTTTATCTCGTTTAGCATGACATAGATTACAGAGATATAGAGAAAGTCATGTGAATAGAACACATCGGATTCTTCTATGGATGCACTATAAATACTGTAGTTCTCAGCGTCCGATTCTGTGTTCGACGTGAAAAACCTAAGATTTCTCACCGGCCTTTTAGCAACCTTGAGGTAAATCTGCGATGCGGGACGGACGATTTTATTTAGCTTCTGAAGAAATCTATGCTATGGATTTTTACGCCCTCCGCCGGGTTTGAGCCTGTGACCTCAACTATAAGAGGTAACCAGTACACCACGGAGATCGATTTTTGCGTGATTATTTAAATAATAATTGTTTATTGCCTACTTTAATGTTCTAATACAACTGAGCCACTTAATGCATTTTATAAAATCTGATGTGTTCCAACTTTTTTAAAGTTGAAACCAAAAACAAGGAATATTTAAAAAACAATCAACTCCACGAAAAAAATGTATAGGATATAAATTGCGTGTTTTATCGTGATCTATATTTTTATGTAGTAAGTTTTTGTCTATCTCTTACGGTTTAGCAGTTATGCAAAATTCAATAAAAATCATCCAGAATAAGGAAGTCTTTAGAAGCTATTCCCAGAAAATTCAAAATATATATTTTATTTGGCATGTAAATATCCTAAATACAAGAGATATTAATCAAAATCGTTAGAGCCATTTTTTATTAAATCAAAAGTTTTGAAGTTTTTTCCATGTAAAGAATAGTGTGGTGGAATTTTTTTGAAAATCTTCGTGTCGCATCCTTGGAACATACTTAAATACCAAGTTCAGTACTTAACAGTATTTTCGTTTTTGAGCTATGTTGTCCACAGACACACACACACTCACACACACACACACACCTGTTTTTTAAAATTCTTTTTTTTTTTTTGGACTCAGGGGATCCTAAAATATGTATTTCCGGTGAAATATCGACATGGAATTTTTTGGTGAAATACAATATTTCTCTATCCCTATGTATATTGTACATACGGGACCAGAGAAAGTAAAAACAAATGTGGCATATATTATGTGTTTTAACCATATGTATATTTTTGTGTAGTAAGTTTTTGCCTATCTCCTACGATTTAACAGTTATGTCAAGTTATTAACATAATAATTGAGGTCTTCAGAGACTATTCCCAAATAATTCAAAATATAAATTTGATTTGCCACATACATGTTTTTAATATACGGCATTTTAATCAAAAAATGTAAAGGCATTTTTCAGAAAAACAAAATAAAAAAAATTAAATGTAAAGAATAGGTAGTTTGTAGTAAGGGGATTTTCTTGAAAATCTTCGTGTTGCACCTTTGGGAGATAGTAAACATAAATGCCAAGTTTAGTATTTAAAGCTCCTTTCATTTTTGAGCTATCCTGTCCAACGTTACACATACATAGATACATGGACCTTTTTCTAAAAAAACTATTTTCGGACAAAGGAGTGTAATCTCTATATCGAATTTTTGGATGGAATACAATACAATACCTTCTCTAACGATTATGTACATGGTACATACATACGTGCAAGAGAAAGTAAAAAGGTAATATGAATGCATTGATAGAAGGTTTAGAAATATTGTGTTACGAGTGTAGTGGAGGACCCAATTCCTAACTAATTTCTCCATAGTAGCCAGTGGGTAGTAGTAGTATTTTATTAAGTTTACAATAATACAATATTTGCGTCACACAGTCGCATGGGTCGAGTGAACGTACTGCTGTCGAAAAATACTTGAGTTTAAAATATTACTTACATATATATTTTATATCTCTTAACAACATTGGAAATGCACACACACACACACACACACACACACACACACACACACACACACACACTTGCACTCACAACTACACCACGAAATCATACATATAGATTACTCATATAACAAATAAGTCTATACAATATTTACACAAATATTTTATCACTTAGTGCACGTACTTCCATTAAGTATGTGCCCAGGTTTGGCCAGTTTTGGCTGTTTAGAATAAAATCCCAGAATGCTGTCATTCGTCTGTTTGCAGCTAAAAATACAAGCTTTCCTAACATCCTTCATCTGCACGCAATCTGCCAAAATATGCGTCCAGTCTTCCTGTACCCCGCATAATGAGCAAATCCACCTACCAGTTTCATCAACTACCTTACGGGTTTTCAACCTGAGCCACGTTATTCTCGATCTTTGTTTCATACCCAATTTTAAAATATGTTTCTCTACCCCACTCAACTTTTAGTTCGTTTTGTAAGTGCACTGACGATTTGTTTCTACGTCTATTGACCCCAATATATCATCGGCATAATCACTAGCCGCAAACAATAAAGCGGTAAAAAAAGTAATGCAAATACCTTCTTTTAATTAATTTTTTCTAAAAAGAAAAAGTGATGACTCACTACTTTGTTATTTTAAACAATCGGCTGTAAATCTGATTTCTTTTTTTTAGTCTCTGGGCTTCATTCCTTTCAATTATAGGATGTCATATGACTTTCTCTACATCTCTGCAACAAAGTATTGTTAAAAAGCTTATGCTTCTATTTACTTCATGCTAATCGAGAAAAAATTAGCAGAAATGGTTTTATTACTTGTTTCCACAGACACACACACACACACACACACACACACTTGCGGGCATTTTTAAAAAATGCCTTTTTATTCAGGGGACCATTCCGCTGAAATCTCGGTATCGAATTTTTGGGTGCATTACAATACATTCTCTATACACTTAAGTACATAGTACGTGTAGAGAAAGTAAGACGTCTGCAAATTTGGCAACAATTAAGGAAGTTTTTAAAATGTTTGTATGCAACTAATTATAGATTAGCTTTAGTAAGATTAATGAGAAAGATGTACAATTTATTCTTAATAAACCTGAAATATGCTCCATTACCTCCTATTTCGATACCTTTGCTTTATTTTAATACATCATTACTTTCTCTACACGTACTATGTACATAGTGTATAGAGAGAAAATTCGATACCGAGATTTCACCGGAAATACAGGTTTTGGATCCCCCTGAATCCGAAAAAAGCATTTTTGGAAGAAAGGTCAATGTGTGTATGTGTGTGTGTCTTTGTGTCTGTGGACAGCATAGCTTGGAAACGAAAACACCATTAAATACCAAACTTGATATTTAAGTTTGTTATCTGCCAAAGATGCGACACGAAATTTTTCAAGAAAATTCCCTCACCTCAAAATTTTATTTTCTTAAAAATGACTAACGATTTTGGTTAAAATCTCCTATCTTCAAGATATTTACATGCCAAATAAAATTTATATCTTGAATTTTCTGGAAATGGCCTCAAAAGGCTTCTTTATTCTGGATAATTTTTATTGAATTTTGCATAATTGGTAAACCGTAACAGATAGACGAAAACATACTACAGAAAAAGTGTAGATCTCGATAAAGCACACAATTTATGTTATATATATTTTTTTAGTGGAGTTGATCGTTTTTTAGCTATTCCCTGTTATTCATTTCAGTTTTAAAAGCTTATACCTTTCTCATAAAGAAATTTCTTCACTCCTGTCTGTACAAACAAACAAACTTAAGTCACATAGCAACCAGTCAATCAATTTAACCTATGGTACACCCTTATTTCGCTTCTGTTTGCAAGGAAGCGAATAATAAGACTATTTCTGCTAATTTTTGTCAATTAGCACGGCGTAAAGAGAAGCATAAGTGTTTAACAATAATTTGTGGCAGAGATGTAGAGAAAGATATGTGAATGAAACACAACACATTTTTGTTGCTTGGTGTATATAAATGATAATTAAACTAAAATATTTCTTCAGCTTTCTTACCAGTGACCAAGTGGTCAGAGCACCCGCCGCTCCCCTATACGGCCCGGGTTCGATCCCAAGCGACCGCATGTGTGATTTGTGGTGGACAAAGCGGCACAGGGGCGGGTTTTCTTCGTGTCATCGCCTGCGGTGCCAGAGCATTAAAAGCGGGCGTTAAGGGGGACGTAGGCTGAAATAGGCAAATGTTTCAAGCTTTTTTTATTTCACTAATTAATTTTTAATACATTCAGCTTTATGTTCTCAAAGTTTCAAAACCTAATTCGATTCCGTTGTGGTTCAAATAAATTAATAACTTAGGACTTGTTGTGCCACTCCCACTTTTTCTGCTTGCTTGATTATCAGCTTTGATCCCTTGTTTCTCTACATATCTTACAAACATAGTTATAAATATTTAGAAGGTATGTTTCTTTAGTTTCTGACCAGGAAGAAGAAGCTAACTACAGTTATTGTGGATTCTAGGCAGTATCTTAAGTATATAGATCGCTCCCTAAATAAAACAATCAAACAAAATTCTCTTTTCTCAGATTTATAATTTTTCACACTTAGGTACATTTTTCTTGGAAACTATTTGAGATATTGCAATGCAATTTTGTACACACATATTTTAGACCACAATGAGTATTTTGGTCCAGCTAGTTTTCTTTTGATTTAGAATCTATAGGTATTGTGCTATGAAATACATAATAATTAGAAATAAAAACTCACATACTTTGAAAAATACTTTAAAAATCATTGAAGAGAGATTAAAAAAAAACCTTCTGCGCCAAAATATAGCATAATTCCAATACTTTATATACACTTGTTTTCAAGCAACTTCATCAAAAGGATACAAAGAAAAAGGTATATATATTTTTGATATTTTGAGAATTCCAAATATATTGTAATTTATTTATTTGTCGACAGAGTTACTTATAAAATAGCATAATTATAGAAGATATCAAGACAATTAACTGTGCAAAATTTCATTGCTTTATAACAAAAACTATGGCCTTGGTAGAATTTTTGTTTTGTCGAGGTATTTCTTAAACACTTCCAAAAAAAAAAAAAAAAAAAAAAAAAAAAAAACTTTCTTACAACATGCATTTTATTCCTAGGTTGCAAGTGATCCACGACCTACTAATAGGTCATGCAGCGCCACCTATCTAAGGCATGAAAGAGGTTATGGTAACGCGATGAACCTAACCTTGTAGAGAGACGTGACCTGCACGTCTTGTCCAGATAAGCGCTTGTCCCAGTGACAAGGAGTGGGTCAGAAAGATATGACAGTCCCTGCTAAGTTAAATATTAAACACGTCTGACAGCTGCCACTTTCGGTTACCGCGTCTTCTCTCGTGCCCGCCACATTTCAGTCGCCCGCCACATTTCTTGTGATTAAATAAAGCCATTATATTCGGTAGGGGAAGGCGCTGCAGATGTCACACTAAAATACCAAATATCACCCTCCTGTTGGGGGCGTCAGCAACTCAGTACCTTAGCTTCTGTTCACTCTTAGGTTGATCCGCGCCAAAACGGATCCACGTGGCCAGTGGACTGATTCTAGTTCGCTTTTAGGCTATGTCTCTTTCCTGAGCCATTCCTATTGCTTACGGAAACATGGCTACGTGCCAGGTTTAGAGGTTAGGTGTATGTAAATGAATTTGATCGAAATAAGGAATAAAAATCTACTGTGTTCCATTCACCTAACTTTCTCTACACCTCTGCATTAAATTATTGTTAAAAAGGTTATTGTTCTATTTACTTAATGCTAATCGAAAAATGTAGCAGAAATAGTCTTATTATTTGCTTCCTTGTAAATAGAAGCGAAATAAAGGAGTAGCATAGGTTGAAGTAATAGTCAAAAGCTGGTTGCTATGTAACTGAAGTTCCTTTGTTTGTATGAACAGGAGTTGACAAATTCCTGTATGAGAAAAATACGTTTTTTAAAGTTGAAACCAAAAACAAGGAATATCTCAAAAACAATCTACTCCACGAAAAGAATCCATATATCATAAATTGTGTGTTTTAAAGTGCTCTACATTTTTTTGTTTGGCAAGTTCTTTTTCATCTCCTACGGTTTAGCAGTTATGCAAAATTCCGTAAAATTCGTCCAGAATAAAGTAGTTTTCTTCCCCAAAAAATTCAAGAAATAAATTTTATTTGCTAGGTAAATATCTTTAATATATGAATGAAGCCATTTTCGAGAAACTCAAAAATTTCGAAAAAAGTTTCAAGTAAAGGGTAGTTTGGGGTGGGGGGACTTTTTTCAAAGTTTCGTGTCGCATCCCTGGAAGATACTAAACTTAAATACCAAGTTTGGTATTTTAGCTACTTTACGTTCTTCAGTTATCGTGTTCACAGCCACACGGACACCTTGAACACGGACACATGTATACACGGACCTTTTTGTGAAAATACTTTTTTTTTTTTTGATTCAGAAAATCCTAAAACATATTTCCGGTGAAATCTCAGTATCGAAATTTTGGGTGGAATGCAATACCTTCTCTATATACAATGTACATAGTACGTATAGAGAAAGTAAAAATGACAGAGAGGGACATACATACACCCATGCGTACGCTCTGTTTAAATATTCACTGTTATTAAAGAGAATCACAAGTTATACTTCCGATGAAAACTTGACTTCCAATATTTGAGTGGAATACAATTCTTCCTCTGCCTACTAAGGACGTGGTAGGCGAACTAACAGCGGAGTTTTTATTCTTTGCAATGTCCCTTTCAAATATACCTGATACCCTTAGTTGTGCTACTTCACTTACCGAGGTCGTTCAGTTTCACGCTTGACTTTCTTTACTTCGCTGCTGGGAGTTGAAAGAAAATCAAGTGGAAAATGGCATTCAGCAAACCAACGGCATTATCTGGCGAATGTAAGTATAGCCATCTACGCAGGAAAAACCAGCACAGAGTAGTAAAACAATTATAAGAAAATGTTTTTCTGTTTACCTACATATGTTAAGTCACGTATAATGAAGTGATTCAATAATCTTGCAATGAAGACGTTCAAGAACAAAAACTTTGAAATTTCAAAACATTAAAGTTTAAAAAAAATGTATCTGGAATATTACAGGTTCTTCGGGGTAAAACGTAACCGCTCGCATTGGGTTCTGTATCTGGGCAGCAGGAAATACTTCGGCCCGCTATACCAGCTCTCGGTCTTCGCCTCTTAAATCTGTATTCCTGTAAACATGTATATAAAATATAAACATATGATGTGTTCCATTCGCATGACTTTCTCTACATCTCTGCAACAAATTATTGTTAAAAAGCTAATGCTTCTATTATTTATTTCATGCTAATCGAGAAAACATTAGCAGAAATAGTCTTATTACTTGTTTCCTTGTAAGCAGAAGCGAAATTAGGGAGTACCATAGGTTATAGTGATAGTCAAAAGCTGATTGCTATGTGACTGAAGTTCCTTTGTTTGTATGGACACGAGCTGACAAATTCCTGTATAAGAAAGGTATAAGTTTTCAAGGCTGAAACCAACAACAAGGAATATCTAGACCTTTTTCTGAAAATACATTTTTTGAATACAGGGGACCCTAAAACATATATTTCCGGTGAAATCTCGGTATCGAATTTTTTGGTGGAGTGCAATACCTTTTCTATACACTATGTACATAGCACGTGTAGAGAAAGTAAAAAACAATTATCCCAATACTATGAATCCTGGAATTTAAAGTACTTTCAACATTGTAAGTCACCATTGGGGTTGTCATCTCAAAATAATTTGGGATTACCTTGTGCTTTGCCGGGAAACATGCGAGTCAGTTCAGATATTCAATGCTTTGCCGCCATATTGCCATGTTAGCTCAGTGGTAGAGCAACCGGCTAGAAATCGGGAGATCCAAGGTTCAAATCCCGGCTATGGCACTGAATTTTTCAAAAGGAATGTAAAGATTTTTATTAAAATCTTATATATTTAAGATATTTATGTGACAAATAAAATGTATATCTTCAAGTTTCTGGAAATATCTTCTGAAGACATGATTATTCATAATGAATTTTGCGGAATTTTCCATTACTGGCAAACCGTAAAAGACAGTAAAAAACTTACCACTACAATTTGTGTTATATACATTTTTTCGTGGAATTTACCATTTTTTAGATATTGCTTGCTATTAGTTTCAGCTTTAAAATACTTAGAAGTACCTTTCACATACGGGAATATGTCAACTCCTGTCTATACAAACATAGGTATTTCAATAACATAACAACCAGCTTTTAAAAGATTTTATTATCGATTTAGCCTAGTGTATTCCCTTAGTTACCTTCTACTTACAAGCAAGTAGGTAATACGAATCTTACTGCCATTTTTTTCTCGATTAGCATTAAGTAAATAGAAGAATAAGCTTTGTTGCAGAAATGTAGAGAAAATCATGTGAATGGAACAAATCAGATTTTTTATAAAATTAAAAACAGGTACATTCACTCTCACATGCATATTTCTTTGGGGATAGGGAATAGCTCTGGTTAAAGCTGGTAATCGAAGCCGGGACATTAGGGTGAGAAGTCAGCTTGCTGAAGACTCGTCCAATATATTGTCATATTTTAATAAAATTCGTTAGAACTGTTTTAGAGAAAATAAAAGAAATATAAACAGTTGCATATAGAGCTGTCTTGAAGTGGGAGGATTTTCTTGAAAATCTTTGTATTGCATCCTTGGAGGATGCTGAACCTACATATCAGATAAATTATCATTTAAAGGAGTTTCCATTTATATGTTTTGCTGTTCACAGACACATAAACACGCTGATATTTTTCTAAAAATCCATTATTTTTATGTATTCCAGGGGCCTCAAAGCAGGGAAATCTGAATAATGAATTTTTGGCTGGAATGCAGTACCTTCCCTACTTAATTATATTTAGTAGACAAAGTAATAAACGCTACAGTGTAGATGTAGTGCACAGTGTAGTGTACATAAACATGACATATTACTTCCTCTAGTTCATAGTAGCTAAGGAAGGTATTGTACTCCACCCAAAAATTCAATGTCGAAATTTCACCGAAAATATATGTTTTGAAGCCCCATGAGACCGAAAAAAGTTGCGTATGTTAGTGTGGGCGTATAGCTTAAAAACTAAAAGACCCTTAAATAAAAGGCATGTTATTTACATTTTTTATCTGCCAAGGATGCGACGCAAAGGTTTAAAAAAAAAAAACAACTAAAATTTACATGAAAAACTATGTGACAATTTTTTTTTCTCAAAAATACCTCTAACGATTTTGATTAAATATCGTATATATAAACCACAAATTTAATGTATATTTTGAATTTTATAAATAGTCTTTGATGACCTCTTTATTCTGGATGAGTTTCGCAAAATGTTACATAAGTTTAAAGCGTAACACATAGCAGAAAACTTAATACACTAAAATGTTGATCTGACGAAAACACATAAATCATGTCATATATGTTGACCATTTTTAGGTATTCCGTGTTATTTGTTTAAATTTTAAACTATTTAACTGTTCTCAATCGGAATCGAATTTCAATTGTTTCACATAGAGACCTGCTTTTAAAAAAAATGACTATCGCTTTAGCCTAGTGTATTCCCTTATTCTCTTATTTCTCTTCCACTTACGAGAATACAAGCAATAAGAGCATTACTGCTAACGTTTATCTCGATTAGCACGTCAGAAACATTTGTTTATGGAACAGTTACAGAAAGTAATGTAAATGGAACGCATCATAGTTTTACTTTCTCTACACGTGTTATTTACATAGTGTATAGAGAAGGTATTGTATTACACCCAAAAATTCAATACCGAGATTTCACCGGAAAAGGGTCCCCCTGAATGAAAAAAAAGTATATTTGGAATAAGGTACTTGTGTGTGTGTGTGTGTCTGTGTGTGTGTGTCTTTGGACAGCATAGCTCAAAAACGAAAAGACCGTTAAATACCAAACTTGGTATATAAGTTTGGTATCTTGCAAGGATGTGACACAAATATTTTCAAGAAAATTCCCCACCCCCACCTAAGATTTACATGAATTTTTTTTCCAAAACTTTTATTTTCTCAAAAATGGTTCTAACATCTTTGATTACAATATCGTACATAAATATATCTTGAATTTTCTGGGAATAGCCTCTGAAGACCATTTTATTCTGGATGAATTTTACGGAATTTTGCATAACTGATAAACTGTAAGAGATAAACAAACAAATTACGATTTTGAGATATTTTATTTTTTGGTTTCAGCTTTAAAAACGCTCTTTTCTCATACAGGAATTTGTCAACTCGTGTCCAAAGAAACTTCAGTCACCTAGCAACCAGCTTTTGACTATCACTTTAACCTATGGTACTCCCTTATTTCGCTTCTACTTACAATAAAGCAAGAAATAAGACTATTTCTGCTAACCTTTTCTCGATCGGCATAAAGTAAATGCAAGCATAAGGTTTATAACAATAATTTGTTGCAGAGATGTAAACAAAGCTATATGAATGAAACACATCAGACTTTTTATTTCGCAACGCAATGAAAATGAAAACCTTTACAACTTTAACTCACTAGATTATCATTAAAAACAGCCAACATGCAGGCAACTGTGAAGGAAACATAATTTTCACCAAATGCTGCATTGAATATCACGGTGTTGAGCTAATTAAGAAAACATTTCCACTTTTCTTCTCGGTGTTTCTCTAGTATCCTTTTTGTGTCACAAACTGTTCTCCATTGTCTGGAATGTCAAGACCTTTTTGTTTCATGTTGCGGCAAATTCGTTTTGTGACGTCAAGATTATTACTCGGTTAATTACACTACGTCCTTGGGGTGCATGATGACACTGCAGACAAGATAAGGCTAAATTACAACTACCCTATGAAAATAAATAAAAACACATAACAAGCTCTGATGTTGCGAGTCTTTATCCTCGTTAACAAAGTGCATATAATGTCACTGCATTATGAACCTTTGCTTTGCAGTTTATACTAATTTCACAATCCATTTGGATTATATAGTGTGATTCCCTCGCTAGAGGCCCCGAACTTTTCCTATTTTTGAACATTTGCGTGAGTTTTGTGACGAACATTTGTGTACGAGGATGGTCTGAAAAGCTATCGGCATCACCTAGAGATCGCGGCACCTTCTGCATGATTTTGCCTTTCTCTACACCTACTATATATATACTACTATATCGATACTGAGATTTCACCGGAAATACATGTTCTGGGTCACCCTGAATCCAAAAACAGCATTTTTACAAAGAGGTCCGTGTGTGTTCGTGTGTGTGCGAGTGTGTGTGTGTGTGTGTGTGTGTGTGGACAGCATAGCTCAAAAACGGAAAGACTGTTGAATACCAAACCTGTTTGGTTTCTTCCAAGGATGCGACACGAAGATTTTCAAGAAACCCCCCCTACGTCTAACTACCCTTTACATGGAACTTTTTTTCGAAAATTTGATTTTCTTAAACATGGCTCTAACGATTTTTATTAGAATATGGTATTTTAAAGAAATTTACCTTACAAATAATAAGTATATATTGAATTTTCTGGGAACGCCTCTTAAGACTATTCTGGATGAATTTTACGAAATTTTGCATAACAGCTAAACCGTAAGAGATTGACAAAAACCTACCGCACAAAAAGTGTAGAGCACATTAAGGCACACAGTTTATAATATCTTCATTTTTACGTGGAGTTGATTGTTTTTGAGCTATTCCTTGGTTTTGGTTTCAGCTTTGAAAAACTTGTACTTTTCTCATACAGAAATTTCTCAACTCCTGTTCATACAAACATAGGAACTACAGTCACATAGCAACCAGCTTTTGACTATCACTTTAACCTATGGTACTCCCTTATTTCGCTTCTACTTACAATGAAGCAAGTAATAAGATTATTTCTGCTAATTTCTTCCCGATTTGCAAGAATTAAATTGAAACAAACTTTATAACAATAATTTTATGCAGAAATGTAGAGAAAGTCGTGTGAATGGAAGACATCACATTTTTTTCCTTACGTTGGTACACATGCTAATTAACCCATGTAAAACTACAAGCCATTCCAGGCAATAGTTGACTGTATGCAGTTGTTTGAAGCAGTGGAAGTGCGCATTGCTTTGAAAATGGAGAAATTCGAGTATCGTGCTGTGATAAAATTCTTCGTAAAAGAAGTTTTAACACCTAAGAAATTCATTTGCGCATTATAAATATGTAAGGTGAATATGTATATGGAATATGTATATGTAAGGTGAACTCTACACCTTTATTTTCCGCTGTGAAGAAATGGGCGGCCGACTTTAAATGTGGCCGTGAAAGCGTCCAAGACGATCCACGCGTCCAAAAACTGTAACCACACCGGAAATCATTGGATAAGTGCATGCCATGATTTTGGAAGATCGGCGTACAAAGGTGCGTGGCATTACTAATGCTCTTGGAATTTCAAAGGGACGTATTGGTCACATCTTGCATCAGGAATTAAACATGAAAAAGCTTTGCGCAAGATGGGTGCCAGCGTGGATAACAAACTTGTTTGCACGACAATTTCTGTAATGTGCGTGGCGCATTTTCAGACGAACGAAGTGGTTTTTGCGCCTATACGTCACAATGGATGAAACATGGATTCACCACTACACACCCGAACCCAAGCAGCAGTCGAGGCGGTGGACAGAAGTTGGTTCTTCAGCTCCAAAGAAGGTGAGGATGGTGATCATGGCGTCAGAGTTTTGGGATGCCAAAAGAATTTTGTTGATAGACTATCTCGAAAAAAGTAAAACCATTACTGTAGTATACTACTATCAAGTTCTAACCAACTAAATGCATTCGTGAAAACAGACCCGGGTTAAATAAGAAAAAAAATTGTTTTCCATCAGGACAATGCACCTGCCTACAAAAGTGTTTTGGCAATGGGGAAATTGAGAAATCTGCACTATGATGTGCTGGAACATCCATCCTATTCCCCAGATTTGCCTCCCTTGGACTTCCATCTGTTTCCAAAACTGAAGAAATTCCTTGCTGGTAGGCGCTTTTTGTCCAATGAAGAATCAACTGTGATGTGCACTTCCAGAGGAACACTACAGAGAGAGGATAATGACATTGGAGCACCGCGGGACAAAATGTATTGATATCAGAGGAGATTATGTTGAAAAATAAAAGTACTTTGAAAGCATGAACTGTCGTTTTTCACTATCAGGCCGAGAACTTTTCAGACCACCCTCACACACAAACTTTGAACAATGCACTTTCACATCCGATGCTGAATATGGTCCCCTTCCTCATACAAGCATGATTGTACACTTCGCTCCAAATTCTGAAATAATTTTATTAAAGTCTGTTCGGCAATGGCTTCAATCTCTTGACGTATAACATCTTTAAACTTTGCAATTGTAGGTACGTGATCTTTTTCTGTATACCTTTCGCTTCAGACATCTCGGCAGGAAGAAGTCGGGTGGTGTTAGGTCAGGAGATATTGGTGGCCAAAGATTCTTTGAGATGATTCGATCATAAAAATAGCTTTTGATTTCCCTCATTCTTGTACGTGACTTAGTTCCTTATAAGTAGAAGGAATGCACTACGCCAAAGTGATAGTCAATTTTTTTAAAAGCTATCGTTATACGATTGTCATTGCAAATCGCTTCTTTGCTTGGCCAGGAGTACAACAAAAGAAAAACGGACGCTTCATGTTTGAGAAAAGTATAAGTACTTTACAATTGAAACCAATAAAAATGAAGCGTTTACTTCCACAACAAAGGACATAAATTGTGTGTTTTGATGAGGTCTACATTTTTATGCAAGTTTTTGTCTGTCTCTTACGGTTTAGCAGTTAAGCAAAATTCAACTAAATTCGTCCAGAATAAAGAGGTCATTAGAGGCTATTCCTAGAAAGTTCAAGGTTTACATTTCCATTTCATATGTAAATAGCTTTAATATATGGGATTTTAACCAAAATCTTTAGATAAGTTTTTAAGAAATTCAAAATTTTCGAATATTTTTCCATGTTAAGAATAGTTTGTGGTGGGGGGATTTTCTTAAAAATGTTCATATCGCATCCATGGAAAATACCAAACCTAAATACCAAGTTTGGTATTTAACAGTCATTTCGTTTTTGTTGTCCACAGACACATACACAATACAATACTTTCCTAAGTACATTGTACATCGGGGCTAGAGAAAGTAATGAAACACTAGTGTAAAGCTGAAGTATTGTTGATTGTCCCTTTGAAAATTTATGTAAAAATATTAATAAATTACAGTTTAATATGTAATTATTAATTTGTACTATAAAAGGATAAGGGGTAAACAACCGAGGGCACTGCGAATATATCAGATAAATTATTGTATGTAACAATTCGATAAAGATGGGATGAAGTATGTAGCAGAGTTTCAAACACGCTGCTTGCCCGGGTCTAGATCAATCAGCAGAGCACTTGTTAAGAACCTCTTTTACTCAGAGCGGTACATGGTGCAGGGATTTACTTGCTGTAAAAAGACATTTTCTTTCTTTTGAACCACAGTTCGATTTTATTCAAAGCTATTCAACACAAATTTAAAAGATAGCCTTCTTTCTTTTAAAACTGAAAATCGTCTCTAATTTAACAACTTTATTCCCGACGAAAATTCTCTATTCCCATCGAAAAAAATTCTAATATTTTCCATTCACTAGACTTACTCTGCATCTCTGTAATAAGTTATTGTTAAAACGCTTCTCCTCCTATTTATTTCATTCTAATCGAGGAAAAGTTAGCAAAAATAGTCTTATTACTTACTTCCTTGTAAGTAGAAGCGAAATAAAGGAGTCCATATGTTAAAGTGATAGTTAAAAGCTGGTTGCTATGTGACTGAAGTTCCATTGTTTGTATGGACACGAGTTGACAAATTCCTGTATGAATATATTTTTCAAATATGTATATAACATAAATTGAGTGTTTAACATGCTCTACATTTTTTGTGTGGTAAGTTTTAGTCTATCTCTTACGGTTTAGCAGTATGCAAAATTCCGTAAAATTATCCAGAATAAAGTAGTCTTCAGAGGCTATTCCCAGAAAATTCAAGATATACATTTCATTTGTCATGTAAATATATTTAATAAACGATATTTCAATCAAAATCTTTACAGCCATTTTTGAGAAAATCAAAATTTTCAAAAAAAATTATGTAAAGGGTAGTTGGGGTTAGAGAATTTTCTTGAAAATCTTCGTGTTGCATCCTTGGGAGATACCAAACTTAAATATACCAAGTTTGGTATTTAACGGTCTTTTCGTTTTTGAGCTATGCTCTCCATAGACACACAGACGCACATTTAGGCACACACAGGCACATACGAAACTTTTTCCAAAAATGCTTTTTCTGGATTCAGGATGCTTTTTCATGTATTTCCGGTAAAATCTCTGTATCGAAATTTTGGAAGCATTACAGTACCTTCTCTATACACTATGTACATAGTATGTGTAGAGAAAGTAATATAGGCTTTACTACGTATCTTTGTGTTCCTTGCAGTGTGCTTAATTTCTAGCCAAAACTAAATGTTCCGGACAAAGACTTTCTTAAACCCCGGAAAAATCAACTATCTCGTCGAAAAACAAAACTGGTGTGGGTATTCTCCGATGTAATATTACCACAAAGCACAGATTCTTTCGTCACCTTAATCTTTCTGTCTGATGAGGAAATGTTATCTCTCAGACATTCTCTCGAGGACCTTCCTTCCCCGACGAAGTCAGATGGAAAAGTGTAAAAAACTCAAAACTTTCCTTAGCTACTGCACAAATTGTCCGCTGCTAAAACAGATTTACACAAAATTAAATAACTCGTTGCCTATGAAAAAACAAAACGCAACGAAATTCTGTCTTCATAAAAAGTAACCAAGGAATAATAATATAAAATGACGGAAAAAGACGTATTCTAAAGGCCATCCAAAATACAAATAAAACATGAAATCAAAATGGCTATTGGTCCTCTGAAAATGTAAATTTCAGATAACAGAAATAATGAATATCTGTGCAAGTAAGAACCGCGACTGATAATTCCATCTGTATTAGTTTCAACATTTGTTATTACGAGGCCTTCCCACTCTACTTTTCTGCTCCCAACACACACTCTGCTATCTCAGGGAAAATAAATACATGTACTTCTATCTGCCATGTCCACCTGAAGGTAACAACCGAGCTGAAAATTTATTACTCTTAATTACTAAAATTATTAGTTTGCAAATAGAGTAAAAATTGATGCAATCTCATTTATTACTCTGCCCTAAATGCAAGTAAATATCAACACTTGTAACTCTAGAGGATATTAAGGTACTCAAATGAAAATATCTACAAGGCATATTCTGTTCTCGTCTCCTGATAACCTTCTGCTACCAATTACTAAGTTTTGAAAAAGAAAAACATAGAATATTTCTAGCTTATCAACTCGTGTGGAACAGATCCACACTGACCATAGTAATGGTGTTAAGAAGCGTGGGACCTGCAATCTCTATGCTACCTGCCGTGCCAACATAAGAGTCATACCGTGTTAAAAGGAAACGGAAACCAAAAATCTAGTGTGCTCCATTCACATTACTTTCTCTACATCGCTGAAGCAAATTATTGTTAAAAAGCATATTCTTCTATGATAATCAAAATAAACATTAGCAGAAATTGTCTTAATTGCTCGATTCCTTGTAAGTAGAAGACTAAAACGACAGTCAAGTCTTTTAAAGCTGGTTGTCGTGTGAGTGAAATCCGTTTCATTGCAGGACGAGAAGTTTACAACTTTCTGTGTAAGAAAAATTTTAAGTATTTCAAATCTGAAACAATTAACAAGGAATATCTCAGAAATTGTCATTCCACGAAAAAAATGTATATGAGACAAACTGTGTGATTTAACGTGATGTACATTCTTCATTCAGTAAGTTTTTTGTCTTATCTCTTACGGTTTACCAGTTACACAAAATTCATTCATAATAAAGAAATCTTTGGAGGCTATTCCCAAAAAATTCAAAATATATATTTTGTCATATACTTATCTTTAAAATACTGTACTTTAATCAAAATCATTACAGCCATTTTTCGAGAAAGTTAAAATGTTCAATTTTTGTCCCCTGAAAGATACTAAACTTGAATATCAAATTTGATATTTTACAGACTTTTCGTTTTTGAGTTATCGTGTTCACAGACACATATAGACCTTTTTCTAAATATGTTTGTATACAGGGGACCCTAAAACGTGTATTTCCGGTGAAGTTTCGATATAGATTTTTTGTCCAATGCAATACCTTCTCTATATGTAGATAGTACGTGCAAAGTAAAAATGGAGATCTGGATTAATGAGGGCTGGAAAAACAGGTTTTTGTGTACAGGAACAAGAAACCTTTGAATTTGGAATACTTACTGACGTGAATGATGCGCTGAGTCGCCATGCTGCTCAGTAATTCATCCACGGTTTCATCACTCTCCCCATACAGCTCATGTTTGGAGATTCCTAGGTGAAACTGCTCCAGAACGCTCATGTTCCTTCTGAAAAAGAAACAAATGAAACAATTAGTTTCAAAGCTATCAATACAAAATATAATTATAGCGGATCCTCAGATTTATTCGGTCTTTAGCATGACGTCATTATTAGTTTAGCGAACCCCTTCTCTAAAAGGGAAGGTGGGGAATTGAACCTTGGGCTGTATATATTGTCGACTTCGTAAACAGATTGATTTACTGTTTTTCACCAGGATATTTTATGCGTTCTTTAATTTTATGTCTTCTTAATTTATTCTGTGTAGATCAGTTTTCATTTACTGCTGTAAAGAATATTTACAGGCGTTTATTATAATGGAGACGTTGTGTCATTAAAACCCTGTAAGTTACTATAACCGTCCAATTTTTACTTTCTCTATACGTACTATGTACATAGTGTATAGAGAAGGTATTGCACTCCACCAAAAAATTCGATTTCACCGGAAATATATGTTTTAGGGTCCCCTGTATCCAAAAAAAGTATTTTCAGAAAAAGGTCCGTGTGTCAGTGTTTCTGTGAACACGATAACTCAAAAACGAAAAGTGGGTAAAATACCAAACTTGGTATTTAAGTTTAGTATCTTCCAGGGATGCGACACGAAGATTTTGAAAAAATCCCCCATACCCAACTACCCTTTACATGGAACTTTTTTCGAAAATTTTGATTTCCTAAAAAATGGCTAACGATTTTGATTAAAATATCGTATATTAAAGATATTTATCTGACAAATAAAATGTATATCTTGAATTTTCTGGGAATAGCCTCTGAAGACTACTTTATGCTGGATGAATTTTACGGAGCTTTGCATAACTGCTAAACTGTAAGACATGGACAAAAACTTAACACACAACAAATGTAGAGCACCTTAAAACACACAATTCATGTTATATATATTTTTTCGTGGAGTTCATTGTTTTTTGGATATTCCTTGTTTTTGGTTTCAGCTATAAAAACTTATACTTTTCTCACATAGGACTTTGTGAACTCGTGTCCATACAAACAAAGGAACTTCAGTCACAGAGCAGCCAGCTTTTGACTATCACTTTAACCTATGGTACCCCCTTATTTCGCTTCTACTAACAAGGAAACAGGTAATAATACTATTTCTGCTAATGTTTGCTCCATTAGATCAAGTAAATAGAATAATTTGTTGCAGAGATATAGAGAAAGTCATGTGAATGGAAGACTTTAGATTTTTTGAGTTACTATCAGCATAAATGGTGCAATTGAGGGTTTACGCGACGCCAGCGAATATTCCAAATACGAGGATCATCCAGGAAGAGACAGAATATTTGGCATAGCTAACTAATAACGAAAGTTATCAACACAAGTCATTATTTACAAAGTTACAGTACCTTACTTTATTTTTCAACGTAACTGACATTGCTATCAAGTTATTTATTGTCACGCTGTACCGGTTTTCAACGAGATGTACTCTTTCACCGCTAAGATCTGAGCCAAAATGTCACTGCCACTCTGAAGTCCTCATGGTAAGGAAATCCTTTCCATCCAAAGAGTCATGTACGGTGTCCAAAATGAAAAACCGGTTTTTCTTAATCCTTTTATCGACATTTGCTTTCATCTTTTCTATAGCGATTGATGAATTCCCACACCGGTCTTTTTCGCACACACTGGTTCATCCTTGATTACTCGTAAATTATGCGCCATTTTCTCACTGAAGACTCGTTCATTGCATTATTACTATACACTTGCGAAATATGCCCATAAAATTCGATTAGCCGAACATTTTGTACATTTATAAAAAACCGAATAAGTTATTTGGGGGTAGAAAAGCATAACTTCGGTGTTGAAAAACTGCTACCACGTGATAACAAATATCTTGACAGAATGGAGATATTAAAAAGAAACAAAACAAAAAATTAAAAGAGTAAACACTAAAATAAGAGGACAAACATATTCAAACCAGCAACTTAAATTCACAACACAAAATAAACCGTATTCCGATGCATTAATATACCCTATTATAGTGGGCAAATACCTTAAGAGAAATATATACACATAATACTAACACCAAAACATAAAATGACCGAAAAGAATGTAATAATTTATATATATATATATATATATATATATATATATATATATATATATATATATATATATAACATTATAATGACTTTTTATCGCCACCCCACCCATCCTAATCAGTCTCCTCAGATCTCAACTGTCTCGCCTTCAATAGAAATTGATCTATCCCGTCCGCGTCTTCTGTGCCTGCCAGTAACATCCAACGCATCGCGGTAAAGTCGTAGATTTACGGCACGTACAAGAACCTCAAGCCTGATAAAAGAGGCCTGTGAGAAATATTAAACGGTCTTTCACACTCAGTATCGAATGAGACGCTGAGAACCACTCCATAAATAACACTCAATTTACATTTTATTTACCTTTTTCTCATGCCATTCTCGTTAGTAATTTTTATAATCCGCCGTGACCCTAGTCTGATCCACGCGAGCCCATCTCTAATAAGTCTGGTAACTGTTTTAATGTATTACTCCATACCCCACTCCGATTATATCCCAGACTGTACTTCCAATGAAACCTTCTCTGTGCTTTGCGCAATTATTTGCTGTCTATCAATATCACAGAGGCGGGTTTTAATTTTTCTCCAAATACTCCGTCTGTTTCCCTGCCCCTCCATTCAAATGTGTTCCATCCCGGTAGTCTCCAAACCTTACTTTAATTTTTATTGCCACGTCGAATTGCCATCCGTTCTGAAGTGTTGAAAAGTAACCATAAGTGCACAAAACTTTTAGTAGTAAAATTATTGTTTTCTATGAACTTGTCTTTTACTTATAGCCTATCGGAGGTTAAAAAAAACGGCCCTGGTACATACCTCAAAACTGTGTATGCGGAATGCAATACCTTC
Source organism: Hymenopus coronatus (assembly GCA_030762935.1). NCBI lineage: Eukaryota > Metazoa > Arthropoda > Insecta > Mantodea > Hymenopodidae > Hymenopus > Hymenopus coronatus. The sequence goes on along the minus strand of CM060899.1, from coordinate 26,795,581 downwards.
TCTATACACTATGTACATAGTACGTGTAGAGAAAGTAGCAGTAGTAATAGTAGTAATAATAATATAATAATTATAATAATATAATAATAATTATAACTATAATAATAATCTTTTGTGAGAACAGTTTGTTTGCAGAAGAGCTAGAAAAGTCATGTTAATGGAACACCTCTGATTTTCAAGTGGTAATATAATTTACATTAGTGTAACAAAGGCTTTGAATATTGAACTATCTACCGTTGTTGATAAGAGAAACATGGTGTAACTGATAAGATACTGCGTAGCTGTAGACAAAGTACAATGGGCATGGTGTCGAATAGCTGGGGAGGTCATCACTGCACCACGAGAGCAAACAGGAGTAGTGGCGAACACACTATGCATAACCAATAAGATCCCTCCCCCCTTCCATCCGTCACACTCTGACAGCGCATACCATCCCTCCCCAAGTGATTGTGTGTACAGAGCAATCCCTTCAAAGGCAAACGGTTCTGGGTTCAACCGCGGCGTTTCGCAAACCTCTTATTTAACACATTCTGCAACAGACGCTCCTGGTTCTAAATATATTATACGGCAGACAATGTTGCTTGCTGGCACATATATCTGCAGTATTGATTACTTTCTAAAAAAAAATCTGATGTGTTCCATTCACATGATTTCTCTACATCTCTGTAACAAATTATTGTTAAAAAGCTTATGCTTCTATTTACTTCATATTAATTGAGAAAAAATTAACAGAAATAGTCTTATTACTTGCTTCCTTGTTAGTAGAAGCGAAATAACGAAGTACTATAGGTTAAAGTGATAGTCAAAAGCTGGTTGCTATGTGACTGAAGTTCCTTTATTTGTATGGACAGGAGTTGATAAATTCCTGTATGAGAAAAGTATGTTTTTCAAAGCTGAAGCCAAAAACGAGGAATATATAAAAAACGATCAACACCACTAAAAAAAAAAAATTACACAACATAAATTGTGTGTTTTAACGTGCACTACATTTTGTGTGTTTTAAGTTTTCGTCCAACTCTTACGCTTTAGCAGTTATTTACAAAATTCAGTAAAATTCATCCTGAATACAGTAGCCTTCAGAGGCTATTCCCAGAAAATTCAAAATATACATTTTATTTGTCAGTTACATATCTTTAATATATGATATTTTAATCAAAATCGTTAGAGCCATTTTTAGTAAAATCAAAATTTTCAAAAGTTTTTCCTTGTAAAGGGTAGTTAGTGGCGGGAATATTTTTTTTGAAAACCTTCGTGTCGTATTCTTGCATGATACCAACTTAAATACCAAGTTTGGTATTTAACGGTCTTTTCGTTTTTGAGCTATGCTGCCCACAACACACATACACACAGACAGACACACTGACATTTTTCTAAAAATGTTTTTTTTTTTTTTTGGATTCAGGGGGTCTCAAAATATACATTTCCGGTGAAATCTCGGTATGGAATTTTGGGTACAATACAATACCTTCTCTATACACTATGTACATAGTACATGTAAGAGAAAGTAGAAATGTGTGTTTCAACGAAACTACACATTTTGTGTCTATCTCTTAAGGTTTATTAGTTGTGCAAGTTTCAGCAAAGCTCACCCAAATTAAAAAGACCTTCAGAGGCTATTTCCAGAGAATGCAAGACATACATTTTGTCACATGAATATCTTTTATATAGGATATTCTAATCTGAATTTTTAAGTGGTATTTTTGAGAAAATAAAAGTTTTCGAAAATACTCTCAAGTCGCTTTCAACGATGAACCATTGCAGATGTGATGCCAACGAAGTATAAAGCACCTATTGTTTTAACTTCTTCGTTTAAAAGTTGTAACCAGTCAGAAAAATAATTACATTAAAGAATGCTACATTTTAACTACCAAGCAATAATATAAACATGCAGTTGGCCTACTAGGACATACAGTTTGTTCTAAACATGTGATTGGTCGGTAGCGAGCATCTATGCGCAGGCGCAGCTCCAACTCTTACCAAGGGAGGACAATGAGGCGTCTCAAACCCCACTCAGGCATTACCACCCAACTACCCATGGGTGTGTGGTCTAAAGACACGCCGAGTCCAACCCAATTCGAGCGGCTTCCTTCTGGCAGGGGCTGGTTGTTCGACCCAGGTACTTGTAGTAACGTCACAAGTACCACAGGTGCACGTGGTCTTCAGCGCTCGTACCGGAGCATGTGCAGAGGTCGGAGCCCGCCCCTTCGGGGTGATATTGGTCATACTGCCGGAGAGCTTGCCATTTCATGGTATATACAATGCGTGTACTAGACCCCCAGTAATGGAAGGTGCAATTGTATTTATAATTATAAGCCAAAACGTTCATTTCAAGTCATAACCAAGCTCTTTTTAGTTTCTCTAGCACAGATAAAGAACTTACACAGCAGATAGAGAAGATATTATATCCCAACCAAAAATTAGCTACCGAGATATATTTAGAAATGCATGCTTTAGACCCCCTGAATAAAAAGAAATTGCAGAAAAATGTGTGTATCTGTGGGCAGCAGAGCTCAAAAAACCAAATTTGGTATTTAAATTCAGTGTCTTCCAGGGATGCGACACGAAGATTTTCAAGAAATCTCCCCATCCAAAGCTACCCTTTACTTGGAACATTTTTCGAAATTTCTCAAAATGATCTAATGATAGGTATTGATTAAAATACCCTGCACTAAAGACGTTTATATGACAACCAAATGTACATCTTCAATATGCTGTGTAACGGCCGCGTTTACTTCTGTGGCACCACAGGCGATGATACATGTAATGAAGTTGGAACGCCACGACCGGGGGTGAGGGGGGATTGACTTTTGCATACTTGGCAAACCGTTAGAGACAGATAAAAACTTCTTGCATTTTTTTTTTTTTTCGTTTCTGAGATTTTGCCTATTATTGGTTTCAACTTTGAAATACTTATACTTTTCTTATATGGAAATTTGTCAACTCCTGGCCATACAAACAAAGGAATTTCAATCTCATAGCAACCAGCTTTTAAAAATTTTGATTATCTATTTAAGCTAGAGTACTCCCTTATTTCCCTTCTGCTTACATGGAAGCAATGGAGAAGATAATTCCTGCTAATGTGTTTCTCGAGTAGCACGAAGTAAATAGAAGAATAAGCTTATTAACAATAAGTTATTGTACATATGTAGAGAAAGTAATGTGAATTTAACACATCAGATTTTATATAAAGAACTAATGATTAAATTTACAGTAAATGTTGCTCCTTTATCATTCATACTATATTATTTGGATAATATTGCATAGTGTAATTGATATTTCTGTACTCACTCTGCAATTTAAGAGAAAGTATTTTGTGATGAAAAAAAAAAAAAAAACAGCACTAAAACATCCAGCAAACAATGATAGTTATTGCGACCTGTTGCTTTTGTTTATATAACCGGTGAAGTAAGGCTGGCCGAAGAGCAGGTGTTCCTTCAAGTGAGGAAAAAGGTAAAAGTCGCTTGGAGCGAGATCCGGGCTGTAGGGAGGATGGTCGATATTCCATCGACGAAACTGCCTCAACAGCGTGATGGTCTTCTGGTCTGTATAATATTGCGCGTTGTCGTGAAGGAAGATGACACCCTCGGTGAGGAGTCCTGGCCGTTTCCTCTACTTCTACCAGCTGTCGGTGAAAATCAATCTCACTTATATGTTTTGTCCACAAAAATCGAATAACTGAGTGTATTTCTTCGAGAGACCAATTTTTCCAAACGACTCGCCATTTGTGTTTACCTTGCAGTAGCGCTGAAGGAGGCAGTTGGCTAAAACTCTGTACAGTTGCGAACCGCATGCATTAGAATTACCGCACACTACTACGGTCGGTAAGAAATTTCCTTGTGATTTACACTTGTGGGGTGTGACATCTGCTGGTAGGGGCTCGTCAGGTTGCTGACCAATCATAATGTAAGAGATCATAACCGTCAGAGAGATGTCATCGGCGTTGCAAAATCTACGGGTTCTCATACATGACTGATCTGACTGTTTGATTTCATTCTGTAAAAAGTCGGTTGTAATTTACATTTATAATCGTTACTGCCTTTTATATATCGCAGGTATTGCTCTTGTTCTTATCCTAGAATAATGAGTGACACTGTGATTTGAAAATGTCTTACAGCCGTGATAATAAAACCTTTACGTTTGCTGAACTACATGACCCAAGGTTAAAAGTAATAGATAGGTAACTATTGAGAAATGGGGAAAAGAATTTCAACAGTAGTTCGTACTTTACGACGTTTGCGGAGGTCTATTCAAAACAAACGAAGAGGAATGCTGATTTCAGGAAATGTGTTGATCTATGACAACGCACATCCTCACATTGCTGGCACAACCCATTGGCTCCTTGAACAATTTCAAGACACACAGCGACCTTCACCTTTTCCCTGACCTGAAGACGTGGCTAGAAGGGCAGCACTTTCAAACCAACAAAGATCTTCAAAACAACGTCAATGCTCCTTTGAAATCATTGGCGGCAACATTTTTTGAAGTGGGTATTGCAAAGCTTGGGCACAGGTACGATAAATGCCTCAATCTTTTCGGTGATTATGTTGAAAAGTAAGCATAAGTGTACAAAACTTTTAGTAATAAAATAATTGTTTTCTATGAACTTGTTTTCTATTTATAGCCTATCAGAGGTTGAAAAAAACGGCCTCGTATTTGCAGCTGTCCACCTGTGGAATTTGTTCCCTGTCTGAGCATCAACTACTGGAAAAATCTACCAATACAAAACACCCAAAGGAACGGACAGCTATTATCGGCTGTTAACCTATACATGACATAGCATCTGCCAACAGCGCATTTCAATGGCCTTACATTGTAGGGTACCATAAAGCAAAATCCTTGATGAACGGAAAACAATGGCTCTCAGCAGTTGGAAATCAAACTTGGTGTTGAACCACCACAACACCACTAAGCAGACATTAACACCACTACTGTCAGATTACAAGCACTTGTTTGTAAACAAGCTCTTATCGGCCTCGTGTTTGACATGAGTAGAATACCTACTCTAAAAGCGTTTCGGAACCCAAGTTCAAATAACACATGTTCATGCTCTAGATGCGAGTAACATTTTCCCAAAGTTTTGACACACCTTATTGTCACATCTTGAAGTTAATCATTCAAAATTGCTTGTGTGCTACATTCACATAATTTTTCTACAATTTTCTTCAACAATATGTTCCAAAAAACTATGTTACAATCACATGACTTTCTGTGCATCTCTGTAACAAATTATTGCTACAAAGCTCATTCTTCTATCTACTTCATGATATTCGAGATAAACATTAGCAGAAATTGTCCTTATTATTTGGTCCCTTGTAAGTAGTGGGGAAAAATCTAATGTTTACATGATGTTCTCTAGCTGTTCAGCAAAAAAAGTTTTTATCAAAAGATTAATCTGTTATCAATACCATGATAATCAAAATAAACATAAGCAGAATTAGTCTTATTAATAACTCCTTGTAGGTAGAATGGAAATAAGAAAATGCACAGGCTAAAGCAATAGTCTCATCCTTTAACAGCCGGTCGCTAAGTGAAATAATTGAAATGCCAGTCTCTTTGCTTTCCAGACGTAAACAAACGAGAAATGAGAATAAAGATCTCCTGCCTTTTGAGAAACGTTAAAGTGACTAAAATTGAAAACAATAATCTGGAATATCGCGAAAACGTTTAACTCAAAAAATATAAATTGTGTGTTTTAAGATATATCCTTTTTACCTTCTCTAGCCCCATATGTACAATGTACATAGGGGTAGAGAAGTATTGTATTCCACCCAAAAATTCGATACCGAGATTTCACCGGAAATACAGGTTTTAGGACCCCCTGTATCAAAAAAAAAGCATTTGCAGAAATATGTCCGTGTGTGAAGACATTTAAGTTTAGTTTCTTCCAGGGATGCAACACGAAGGTTTTGAGAAAAATCCCCCCACCCCAAACTACCCTTTACATGGAACTTTTTTCGGAAATTTTGATTTTCTTACAAATGGCTGCAACGATTTTGATTAAAATTTTGTATATTAAAGATATTTACACGACAAATAAAATGCATATCTTGAATTTTCTGGGATTAGCCTCTGAAGACTACTTTATTCTGGATGAATTTTACGGAAGTTTGCATAATTGCTAAACCGTAAGAGATGGACAAAAACTTACAACACAAAGAATGTAGAGCAGCTTAAAACACACAATTTATGGTATATACATTTTTTCGTGGAGTTGATCGTTTTTGAGTTACTCCTTGTTTTTCGGTTTCAGCTTTAAAAACATACTTTTCTCATACAGGAATTTAACATTTCAGGTCCATACAAACAAAGGAACTTCAGTCACATAGCAACCAACCTTTAACCAACAGTACTCCCTTATTTCGCTTCTACTTACTAGGAAGCAAGTAGTAGACTATTTCTGCTGATATTTTCTCGATTAGCATGAAGTAAATAGAAACATAAGCTTTTAACAATATTTTGTTGCAGAGATGTAGAGAAAGTCATATGAATGGAACACATTAGAATTTTTTTTTGTGTTGTAAGTTTTTGTATATCTCTTACGCTTTACCAAAATTCATTAGAATGAAGAGGGCTTCAGAGGCTATTCTCACAAAATCTAAGATATACATTTCGTTTGTCATAAGAATATTTTAAATATACGGTATTTTAATCAAAATCGTTAGTAATTTTTTTGAGAAAATAAAAAATTTCAATAAGTTTTCCATGTAACGGAAGTTTGGTATTTAATGGTCTTTACGTTTTTGAGGCATACTGCCCACAGACACACGCGCGCGCGCGGAAGTATTCATAATTTTTTTTATTCAGGGGTTCTCAAAACGCGTATTTCCGGCGAAATCTCGGTTTAGAATTTTTGGGAGCAATACAATACCTTCTCTATACTCTGTGTACATAGTACGTGTAGAGAAAATAAAAGAGCTTATATGTTCCAATCACACAGCTTTCTCTGCCTATTCTTATAAAAGCTTATTCTTCCGTCTTCTTTATGCTGTTCTAGATAAACATTAACAGCAAATGCTATTATTCCGTAATTCCTCATAAGCAGAAGGGGATTAAAGGAATAAAATACGTTAAAGCGAAAGTTATATATTTTAAAAGCTGATTATTATGTGTTTAGTGTTTCTCTTTGCATTACCAGTAGCAAAACAGAAAACAGGAATGCCAAATTGCCGTTTACGAAACGTTTGACTATTATAAAAATCTCATGACTTTGTCTACTTCTCTGCAACAAATTATTGTTAAACAGCTTGTGCGTATATTTACTTCATGCTAATCGAGTAAAAATTAGCAGAAATAGTCTTATTCCTTGCTTCCTTGTAAGTAGATGAGAAATAAGGGAGTACCATAGGTTAAAGTGGTAGTCTAAAGTTGGTTGCCATGTCACTGAAGTTCCCTTATTTCTATGGACAGGAGTTGAGAAACTGCCATGTGATAAAAATATAAGTTTCTTAAAGTTGAAAGAAAAAACAAGGAATATTTAAAAAACAATCAACTCCACGAAAAAAAATTATATTACATAAATTGTGTGTTTTAACGTGTTCTAAATTTTTGTGTGATAAGCTTTTATCTAAATCTTACGGTTTAGCAGTTATGCAAAATTCCGTAAAACTCACTCAGAATAAAGTAGTCTTCAGAGGCTATTCCCAGAAAATTCAAAATACACATTTTATTAGTTAGGTAAATATCTTTAATATATGATATTTTAATCAAAATGGTTAGAGCCATTTTTAAGAAAATAAAATTTTTCGAAAAAGTTCCATGTAAAGGGTAGCTTGGGGTAGGGAGATTTTTCTCAAAATCTTCGCGTCGCATCCCTGGAAGATACTAAACTTAAATACCAAGTTTCGTATTTTAGCTATTTTTCGTTTTTGAGTTATCATGTTCACAGACACACGGACACACTGACACACACACACACACGGACCTTTTTCTCAAAATGTTCTTTTTGGATACAGGAGGTCCTAAAACCTGTATTTCCGGTGAAATTTCGGTATCGAATTTTTGGGTGGAATACAATACTTCTCTACCCCTATGCACATTGTACATATGGGGCTAGAGAAGGTAAATTGAAAGCGACAACAGAGAATAACTCGATCCCTTAAAACATGTCACGCAGACAGGCAGCAAAAAAATGTACGACAATGCATTATTTTGTGATTCTGACCATATTGCAGTTTTGATTAAGGGATCTTCATTTACTTCTGAACGGGATATAAATTGTGTTCTGCGCAGGCGCGTGGATTATGGTAGGCGGCTGTGGAAAGAGTACAGCCATAGGAGCGATTCTGCATGGAGAGCGCAAAGGAGATGGACGTATCACGAGATGTGTGTATGTAGTTCATTTAGCAGGCCTGCCTGAGGGGGTTTCACCTTAATCAAGTATTTAAAAGCAGTTTTAATCATATGGCAAACTTAATTTACATAAACAAACGTGTTAGTGGATTTCTGACGTAATTTTATTTTGGCAGTTCCTTTATTTCTTAGTGTACGTGTTTTATTGCGATATTTATTGATAAAATATAGCAGACGTCATGCAAAATTGTACTCGCGACTACAGCCCCTGAATGGAGGGAGGACGGTGTGGGCTATTACGTAACGTTACAGCCCTGAGACGTGCTGCTGTGGACTGTCTGTCGTAATGAAACGTTTGCTACAAATTATAATAAGAATCCACGGAAACGTGTATGTACTTACAAGGGCGGTTTTAGCAATTATTTTTGGGTACTGCTTCTGACGAAAATGTAAGGTGCATTATTTGTTCCAAGTGTTTACGGGGGATATATAAGGCCAATATAAGACGTCGCTTTATTGCGAGTCACGAAAAGCACGCGAGCGTTACAAGCAAGTCATTTTAATAAAATGAATCATCAACTGTATGTACATTGATTATCATATCCAATTATTATTATTACTATTATTATTATTATTATTATCATGTTTATTAAAATCACCATTATTATTAAATGCTATAAGTGAGTATAATTTAATCAATTCAACGACTTTTAAACATACTTTATAAGGTATTGTTATGGGAGGTGATTTTTCGCAAATTCGGTATAGCGCGAGGTATTCATAAAGACTTTTGTACTCTTGTATTTTCATTTTTACGACCTTAAGTCACTTTTAATGTGTTTTGAAAATGCGAAATTGACTCAAAATGCTAAAATTATATTAAAATGCGATATGAATGCGAAATCGCCCATTTTTTTAAAAATTTTCTTCCTTTCTTTGTTAATTTTTTACTACGAACTGCATCTGATGAGTTTCTGCACCCTTGGAATGTTTATAATTCTGACACGCTTGTCCACCGCACCCTTATTCCTCATATGTTTGTAAAATACACATTATAAATCTGAGCTTAGCATACAGAAATAAATAAATGTCATAGTTATCAATTTTATATAACAATCATATTTTTTGTTACCGAATATTAAACAAAGGAACTACTTTATTTACAACCATGTTCTCCGTGCGTGCGTGCGTGCGTGTCTGGTAGGCTCGTGGTGAGCCTGGGTGTTGTTGCTGTGTACCTACCCTGGTAAGGGTTTAACCACAGGAATGAAGTGATGGTTAAGGTTTTGTTTGAGGTTTCGAGTGTTGGTGTTAAGGAGGTAGCGCTGGTAGGCTCCTCGAGCGGTTGCATTTTCAGGAGCAGCATCCTTTCCTCTGTTCCGCTGGTGTTTATTTATTTATTTAAATATGGTGGTGAATTTTGATAGACCTGTCCCTATGGGTGGGGGAGTGCTTTGTTCAGCTATTACGCTGTTGGCTGGTTTAAAGCCGTTGTTACCGGGGGTGCCCAAAAGCCATGCGGGGAACCCGGAACCGCCTTTTTCGGCGTTCAGAGGGTAAGTACTCCCCCAGTGATCTGACAAGAGCGTTCTCATGTTCGCCCAATCTAGCGTAGAATTTTTGAGCCCGGCGCCTAATAACATCTTCCACATATGGGAGGGCCGAAGCTTCATGTAGTAGCCTCAAAGGGAAACGTCGACATACAGAATATATGGACCGGAGTCCTCTATTCTGCACCCGCTGTAACCAGAGAAGCCAGGAGTCTGCTGCCATACCCCACACTTCGCAGGCATAGAGCATCAGGGGGACGGCATGTTCTCCAATAAGGACACCGGCTTTATGTACACATTATTGACGCATGGTTTTTATTTCATACTTTACTGTATATATCAAAAATATTTTATTATTTTGTCATTGTTGTGAATATCAGTGGCGTTGTTATTGTTGAGAGTTCATTTTCCGTTTACTAATGTGTTATTAATGCTACTTTAAAGCTTTTTCATGAGACAATGTCGATTTATCAGTATCAATTCAAGATGTATGTTTTTCTTCTAAATGCAATAAAACACTAAATTGAAAATGATTACTGCTACGAAATGCTAAATACACAAATCAATATGCTAAATATCTGATTTCAGAATGCTAAAAATCACCACCCCTAGGAATTGTAAATGGAAGCTTAATACGTTCTTAGGGATGTAGAAATGTGATAATGGATAAAGGTGTATAATTCATAATCGTACTATTTTGATGGAGCGTGCAATACAACGCCATGAATTGAAGAGTACTTCAAAATTGAAAAAGTAAAATGATATTCTTCATCTCGGTTACCAGATAAAATATTCTGCGCAGTAAAAAAATAATGGCGTGTGATAGTGAAGCAGATTTGGAATTCCTTTATCAAATTGACTCTTCACTGTGGCCTGTGGCAGGTATTTACAATGCAGTCCTGCTATTCTGTCCCCTTTCCCCCAACTGCCCCCAAAATCTTTGTAGTTCTAAGTTCTGCTAGCGGCACCGCTCGCCTCTCACCTAGGCTGCCCGGGTTCGATCCCAAGTGCCCGCATATGAGATTTGCTTGTTTGTTTGTTTTGTTTTTTCAGTGTTTATCGCTCACTTTAACTGCTTGTGCCACCACAGGCGATGACACTGATGACACATGAATGAAGATGGAGCACCGGTGGAATGCAATGGCGGGGAAACCGGAGCAAACCCGTCCCTGCGCCGCTTGTGTGAGAGATTTGTGGTGGACGAAGCATCGCTGGGCGGGTTTTCTCCGTATCCTCCATTTTCCCCCGCCAGTCATTCCACGAATTGCTCCACTATCACCTTTCCTATCATTCCTTTCGCTTGCCTTTCATATCTTCCACTTTCCACTAGTTCTAGATTCTCCATTCGGTGGTTTCGAGTCGATGGCTCCCGACAGGCTTCTTACCCCCAGGCATTCACTCGTAAGTCCTAGGGGGGGGGGGGAGGGTCAGTCCTAGGGAGGGTAAGCAGAGTATGAAGAACTGAAAATGGAAAAGAAGCATTATATATATTATAAAAGACAATAAATTATTAGTGTAATGGTTACCATGCTAACTTCATACTTCAGGGATCTCTGGTTCAAACCCGGCGGAGGACGATGCATTCTTTCGGATGCAAACATTTTAACATGGTTTCCAGTGTCGTGGATTTATGGCACGTAAAAGAACCTCAAGCCTGATAGAGAGGCCTCTGAGCAAAATTAAGCGGTCTTTCACACCCAATTTAGAATGGGATGCCAAGAACCACAGCAGCTTAAGAGCGTCCATAAATAACATGTCATTTACATTTTACTATATTATTATTATTATTATTATAATAAACATTGGAAATTAAGGGATTTAACCAAAATCTCAACAAATATGCTCCAAACTTACAAACTGTGCTATCTAAAACCGAGTGACCCAACACCAGGATCAAAGGTCGTTTAAGCCATACTGTAATGTCTTCATTTACGCGGTGTTAATCCGAAAATTTGGAGGGAGAGAGCTTTAAAGAATATTACAAACGAAATTCATAATGCTAAATACGCATTCATTTGGATTAAAGTCGAATATTTGTAGCATAAAGCCAATCATATAACTGGAGACATTAATGTTGCGAATGATAAAAAAGAAAGGAAATAAGGATGAGCTCTTTACCATTCTAATTTTGTAACAGCCACTCTTAATTTTCTTCCCTTTCCCAGCTGAAGCGGCGTCCCTTAATTGCATTATCCTGCAGAAAGAGTTACCCTTTCCTTTGAGTGGTCGGCACTTTAATTAGGAATTACAGGATGAAAACAAGGTGCTTATTACAGACGTTCACATTAATTTCATTTGAAATGCGAGTTATTTTAATGAGATATACTCCGGAAAGTTGAAAACTTGAGCTTGGCGTATACCATCACCGAAATGCCGAATGACTCCATTCTGATGGACGAAAAAATACCAAGATGCTGTCCAACCACAAGAAGAGTAAATGCATAGTTATGTAGTACCTTAAATTAATTTTAGTTTCTCTACCATGAATAACAGAAAGTATTGTATAGTCTTATTACTTGCTTCCTTGTAAGTAGAAGCGAGATAAGGGAGTAACATAGGTTAAAGTGATAGTCAAAAGCTGGTTGCTATGTGGCTGAAGTTCCTTTGTTTGTATGGACAGGAGTTGACAAATTCCTGTATGAGAAAAGTATAAGTTTTTCAAAGCGGAAACCAAAAATATAGAATATTTAAAAACGATCAACTCCACGAAGAAAATGTAAGTGACATAAATTGTGTGTTTTAACGTGCTCTACATTTTTGTGTGGTAAGTTTTTGTCCACCTCTTACGGTTTAGCAGTCATGCAAAATTCAGAAAAATTCATCTAGAATAAACAGGTCTTCAGAAGCTATTCCCAGAAAATTCAAGATAAACAGTTTATTTGTGATGGAAATTGCTTTATTATGTGGAATTTTAATCAAAATTCTTAGAGCCATTTTTAAGAAAAAACAATATTTTCGAAATTTTTTCCATGCAAAGGGTAGTTGGGGGTAGGGGTATTTTCTTGAAAATCTTCGTGTCGCACCCTTGGAAGATACCAAACTTAACCACCAAGTTTGGTATTTAGCGGCCATTTTTTTTTAGCTATACTGTCCACAGACACACACACACACACACATTGACCTTTTTCTGAAAATGCTTTTTTCGGATTCAGGGATTCCTAAAACATGCATTTCCGTAGAAGTCTCGGTATCAAAATTTTGGTTGGAATACAGTACTTTGTCTATCCACTACGTACACTGCACATACGGGGCTAGAGAAAGTAATTAGATACCGCGATCCCACTGTAAATGAATTATTTTAGATAGGTACTTCAACGAAAATCAAAATCTGATTTGTTCCAATCACATGACTTTCTCTGTATCTCTGTAACACATCATTGTTCATAAGCCTACTCTTCTATTTACTTCATGCTAATCGAGAGAAAAATTAGCAGAAATAGTCTTATTACTTGTTTCCTCAAAACTACCTAGGCTCAAATCTCGTGCTGCTTGTCATTTTTTACGTTTGTTAATTTTATGACTGGATAAGTAGAACATAATATTGCGTTAATATAACTTTGGCATTTGAAGTTATGCGCCTATCAATGCACACAAAAACACAATTGCACTAATATTCATGTTAAATAACTAAAATTAAATCTTATGTGTTCCATTCACATGACTTTCTCTACATCTCTGTAACAAATTGTCATTAAAAACCTTATGCTTCCATTTTCTTCGTGCTAATCCAGATAAACATTAGCAGAAATGGCTTCATATATATAGAAGTGAAATAACGGAATAAACTAGGCAAAAGTGATAGTCAAATATTTTAGAAGCTGGTAGCCATGTGACGGAAAGCCTTTTCTGTGAATTGCCGGGAGTTGACAAATTCTCGTATGTGAAACGTTTTAAATACTTTAAAATGTAAACGAATAACAAGGAATTACTCAAAAATGACTTATGTCTATCTCTTGCGGTTTACTAGTTATACAAATTTCCCGAAACATTAGTCCTGAGTAAAGAGTCTTGAGCAAATATTCCCAGTAAATTCAAGATATGCATTTTATATTACATGTAAATGTCTCCAATACACAGTATTTTAATCAAAATTATTAGAGCCATTTTTCAGAAAATCAAAACTTTTTGACAATTTTTTCATATAAAGTGTAGCTTGGGGTGAGGGGACGATTTTTCTCAAAATCTGCGTGTAGCATGCTTGAAAGATACTTATCTTAAATACCAAGTTTGGTATTTTTACCGTTTTTTTATTTTTGTGTTGTCGTGTTCGAAAATTTTGATTTTCTTAAAAATGGCTCTAACGATTTTGATTAAAATACCTTATGTTTAAGATATTTTTATGACAAACGAAATGTGTTTCTTGAATTTTCTGGGATTAGCCTCTGAAGACCTCTTCATTCTGAATGGTTTTTATTGAATTTTGTATAAGTGCTAAAACGTACTACACAAAAAAATGTAGATCACGATGAAACACACAATTTATGTCATATACATTTTTTTCATGGAGTTGCTCGTTTTTGAGATATTCCTTGTTATTGGTTTCAGCTTTAAAAGCATACTTTTCTCATACGGAAATTTGTTAACTGGTGGCCATACAAACAAAGGAACTTCAGTCACATAGCAATCAGCTTTAACTTATGGTACTATCTTATTGCGCCTGTACTTACAAGGAAGCAAGTAATAAGACTATTTCTGCTAATTTTTTCTCGATTAGCATGAAGTAAATAGAAGCGTAAGATTTTTAACAACAATTTGTAGCAGAGATGTAGAGAAAGTCATGTGAATGGGACACATCAGGTTTTTTAAGATTTGACAACAAAGGTTTAGCTTTCAAGGTATGCCTTTGGTGTCTGCAACAAGCTTTATTTTGAGTTTGTGGTTTCCGAAGTGAACGAGCCTTTGGGAAACTGAAGACCTCCCGAAGCGCTGTCTCCTATGGCAACATTAAATCCGCGGTCCCCGAGGTGCTCTTGCCGCTTGGTGAAGCATGCTTCTGCTACAGAGGGTGCATTTTCAAAACAGCGCAGAGTGGCGTCCTTCTTTTGAAGACGTGAAGCAATTTAGATACGGGTAAGTAAAATAGAAACGACACACTCAGTTATTACATTAGCGATAAAAAGGATTTGTTACACTCTTAGCGCAATACAAAAGCTTAGAAAAAGTGTTTCTGTAATCATTTTAGTACACATAATAGTACTCTCTGTAGTAAATATTTCAATGGCGGGGGATTGGCGAGCTAATTGAGAATAGTTTTACTTTCTCTACACGTACTATGTACATAGTGTGTAGAGAAGGTATTGCACTCCACCAAAAAATTCGATACGGAGATTTCACCGGAAATATATGTTTTAGGGTCCCCTGTATCTAAAAAAAGTATTTTCAGAAAAAGGCCCGTGTGTGTCCGTGTGTCTGTGAACACGATAACTCAAAAATGAAAAGTCGGTAAAATATCAAACTTGGTGTTTAAGTTTAGTATCTTACAGGGATGCGACACGAAGATTTTGAGAAAAATCCCCCCACCCCAAACTACCCTTTACATGGAACTTTTTTCGAAAATTTTGATTTTCTCAAAAAATGCTCTAACGATTTTGATTAAAATATTGTATACCAAAGATATTTACCTGACAAATAAAATCTATATTTTGAATTTTCTGGGAATAGCCTCTGAATACTACTTTATTCTGAGCGAATTTTATGGAATTTTGCATAACTGCTGAACCGTAAGAAATAGACAAAAACTTACAACAGAAAAAACGTAGAGCACATTAATGTTTATGTTGTACATATATATATATTTTCTTCGTAGAATTGGTCGTTTTGGATATATTCCTTGTTTTGTTTTTAGCTTCGAAAAACTTAATCTTTCTCATACAGGAATTTGTCAACTCCTGTCCATACAAACAAAGGAACTTCAGTCACATAGCAACCAGCTTTGGACTATCACTTTAACGTATGGTACTCCCTTATTTCTCTTCTACTTACAAGGAAGCAAGCAATAAGACTATTTCTGCTAATTTTTTGTCGATTACCATGAAATAAATAGAAACAAGCTTTTTAACAATAATTTGTTGCACAGATGTAGAAAAGTCATGTGAATGGAACACCTCAGATTTTGTAGTATTACTCGCTGTAATAATATTATTACGTCTCAGGATCGTGGCCGCGAGGGAGGTAATACATTACAGATAATATAATACTTGTAAGTGATACACTGGTAAGATGTTCTTGTATACTCTTCAATATCAGTGGATACAATAATTATTAACACTGTAGGATGGCACAGATAAATTAAGATTGCATTGTACAGCAAGCCTTCCCGCCAAATGTATAGGACGCTACCCTTGTGCCGAGCAATGATCATCATGTGCAGAGAGACAAATGAGGAATGACAAAGGTTTTTTTTTTTTTTTTTTTTTTTTAACATAATACAGTACCGGAGTCTGATCAGGACTCCGGCACTGTATATCCTACTTTTGTTTACCTTTTTCTTTTTTTACTTTGTTTTGCCGTATTATTACTGTTTATTACTGTTTTCTTACTTTTACAACACACATATACACAAAGGCGGGACTCGAACCCACGATCCCCAGCGCTACGAAGCACCAAAGCGGGACGCCTTGGCGAGCGCGGCCATGGGGACCGGCAAGAAAAATCCCCCGCCCCAGCCGGGAATCGAACCCGGGACCTCCGGGTGAGAAGTCAGTTCGCTGACCACTCGACCTCAGAGGCAGTCAAAGGTTGAGCGTCTATTCAGCTCTTATATCGGCTCAAAGCTTATTCCACATGTTTCTCCTTATTAAACATTTTTAAGGAAGTATATGATACAGGCTTCCTTTTAATTATAAATCAATTACTTTTGGTACATATAATAACCTATTTGCGCTTATTGAATATTTAAATATGTGTATCCAACGCTTGGGGATGCGGTATACTAGAAAGAACAACTTCCTTTTTCATGCACGTGGCAATGCAATTATCATTGTTGATTTTTTTTTAATAATTAGTTCTCATCATAAATGAAAGTATACTTAAAATACACATTAAATTCAATATTCTGATTTTCACAGAACAATTACAAGCTAATTACTTTCAGTAATTAACTTTTTCTTTGCCACATAACCAATAAATCAATATGGCATCAATTTCCATCCATTAACAAAAACATCTGATGTGTATCATTCACATGACTTTCTCTTCATCTCTGCAACAAATTATTGTTAAAAAGATTATGCCTCTATTTACTCCCTACTACTCGAGAACAAATTAACAGAAATAGTCTTATTACTTGTTTCCTTATAAGTAGAAGCGAAATAAGGGAATACCATAGGTTAAAGTGATAGTCAAAAGCTAGTTGCTATGTGACTGAAGTTCCTTTGTTTATATGGACGGCAGTTGACAAATTCCTATATGAGAAAAGTAAGTTTTTCATAGCTGAAGCCAAAAACAATGAATATCTCAAAAACGATCAACTCCACTGAAAACATATATATAACATAAAATGTGTGTTTAAACGTGCTCTACATTTCTTGTGGATTAAGTTTTTATCTAAGTCTTACGGTTTAGCAGTTATTCAAATTCCGTAAAATTCGTCCAGAATAAAGTAGTCTCCAGAGACTATTCCTAGAAAATTCAAGATATGCATTTTGTTTGTCAGTTAAATATCTTTAGCATGTAATATTTTAATCAAAATCGTTATAGCCATTTTTGCGAAGATCAAAATTTTCGAAAAAAGTTCCATATAAAGGGTAGTTTGGGGTGGGGGGATTTTTCTCAAAATCTTCGTGTCGCATCCCTGGAAGATACTAAACTTAAATACCAAGTTTTGTATTTTACCGACTTTTCGTTTTTAAGTTATGGTGTTCACAGATACACGGACACACACACACACACACACACACACACACTGACTTTTCTGTGAAAATGCTTTTCTGGATATAAGGGACCCTAAAACATATATTTCCGGTGAAATCTCGGTATCGAATTTTAGGGTGGAGTGCAATACCTTCTCTATACATTATGTACATAGTGTGTGTAGAGAAAGTAATAAACACTTGACCTCCATATATCAACCTCTCAATTAGAACCAATGAACCGACCAAAATAAGGTACTTGTCAGACCCTAATTTCAAAGTGGCGTTAGTATGCATATATAGATGAAACTTTTACTTTTTTCTCTCTACTTGTTCTTTAAGTATAAAAAATCTGAAACAAATAACACGGAATATTTCAGAAAGGGTCAGTTTAACGAAAAAACGTATATGACATAAATTGTGTATTTTAATATGTACTACATTTTTGTGTTGTAACTTTTTGTCTACTTCTTACGGTTCACCAGTTACAAAAAATTCAGCAAAGTTCATTCACAACAAAGAGGTCTTTAGAGACTATTCCCAGAAGATACCACATATACATTTTTATTTGACTTGTAAAATATCTTTAATATACGGTATTTTAAACAAAATCGTTAGAGCCATTTTTAAGAAAATCCAAATTTTCGAAACTTCCATGTAAAGGGTAGTTTGGGGTGGGGGGATTTTCCTTAAAATCTTCCTGTCACATCCTTGGAAGATACTAAACTTATAATCCAAGTTTGGTACGAATTTATGTTTTTGAGCTATCGTGTTGTCGGAGACACACACACAGAACTTTTTCTAAAAATCCTTTTTTTCATACAGGGGACCCTAAAACGTGTATTTCCGGTGAAATCTGATATCGAATTTTGGCTGGAATACAATACCTTCTTTATACATTATGTGCATGGTACGAGTAAAGAAAGTAAAAATACTTTTTTCGGACTCAGGCTCCTCAAAACATATATTTCCGGTGAAATCTCGATATCAAATTTGAGTAGAATACAATATCTTCTATAGCTAGTTTGTACTACAAAAAGTAATAACAAGGCCGCCCGGGTTCGACCCCAAGCGTCCACAAGTGAGATATGTGGTGGACAAAGGGGCGTAGGGGCAGGTTTTCCCCGGGGTTTCCGGTTTTCCCTTCCATTACATTCCACCGGTGCTCCATATTCATGTATCATCAGTGTCATTGCCGGCGGTGCCACGGTGGTAAAAGCGGTGCCATCAAAAAGAAAATTTAATAGCTTCATTGTTTTATTTTAGAACTTTAAAAAAAAAGTCAGGATGGAAACCTTTGGAACCTACTTCGCAGTTTATGAAATTAGAAGATTCAAAGATGTATTATACGAATAAAATAAATATTTAAGAGATTTTGATCAACTTTAACTTTCACCTATGATTATATAACACAAGGTAAGGAAATCTCCTACCTTCATATACTTTGGGTGTGTATTTGCAAAATATTGCACTTCTTGTCTAAAATTAGTACGTCTTTCGAGACCCTTGCCTCTGTGGTGCAATAAATACGGATATCTTGCACGCAAACCTTTCACGTAAACTGTTATGAACTGCAACCATCTTAATCACTGCAAATGGTTATGAGACAGCCTGTAAATAATGACCTATTTATAACCAGCAACATGGGGAACCGTTTTGGATCGTAAAAGTAAATGATGTTGAATTAATAACACAGAAAAGCGGATAATATTCTCTGAAACTCCTTAAACAAAGGGAAATGTTTCTCACATGCATGCGATTCAACTGGCGTATACTATAGAAGTGATATTGAGTTTTATTTATGGACGGTCTTTAACTGCTATGAAGTTGGTACGTGTGTGTGATGTCGGAAAGATTCCGCACAGCATGCATTGGGCTACTGTACGTCAGTCCGTGGAAGGATAGGATGAAATAAAAGTAATACCAATAGGAGGCCGAAACCATACGGTGGGGGATGAGCCACCGTGGAAGGTTCCTAACAAATTCCAAGCAGTTCTTCGTCTCTACACGGAGAGCGCTAGGAGCCCGCGCCCCAGACCTGACCGAATTCCTAGGTCTACAGACGATCTTCATCGCCCTCTCGGCATCGAGAGCTGTACTTCCATAGCTCAGTCACCACCATGGAATTCCGCCACCACCGCAATCCTCGCTGACACAACGCTGAAAGAGACCGGTTCGATAAAAAGGGACAGGAACTTCGGGGGAAAAAAAACCTCCCCGACATTTGCCTAGAGAATCGAGAAAACATCGAAAACAACGTGGGTCAGAGAAATCGGCCGCGGAAGTTGATCCCACGACTTCCACATTGCCAACCCCAAAGAAACTTTTGAGCCATCTAGCTCGGTTAACTGCTATGGTTCTCAATATTTTATTTTATATTGGGCTTGAAAGATCACTTAATTTTCCTCTCAGGTTTCTTTATCAGGTTTGAGGTTCTTTTACGTGTCGTAAATTTACAACTCGAAACCATCGTTTTTACTTCCCTTCCCAAGGAAGCCATGCTAAAAATTTTGAAGCCCGAAAAAATCGTGACCTTGGAAACCATGTTATGCCAAGTCCATGGAGGACAACATACAAGATGTTATTGAATGAGTGCGCAGATTTCGCGTGCTGGGAGATCCAAATATGAGGAATAATAAAGTCTAAAACAACTTCATCTATCTTGAAAGATAATGGAGAAAACTGAACATTATTGAATACAGTATCTTCACAATCTGGCAACAGCGTAGAACTTAAGATCTGAGTGTTTTGTTTGTGCTTGAAATCCGGTTCCCCACGTGACTGTGTATATTATCACCTACTGTCAATTTCGAGGGGTGGGAGATTTTTTACAAGCTACTCAATCGCATTCACCTGGCCTGGACTAAAAGCAATGTCTGAAGATGGGCACTTAAAAGATTTGGTCTGATAATGAAGCATGCATCAAATTCAAATGTGAATTATAGATATATCTCGTTCAGGTGCATTGTGGATAACTAAATCAAAGCCACAATTTTGTCAATAACTGTAACATCAACAATATATGTTTATTTATAAATATACTCAAAATGTACTTCATTAGAATATATGCAAGCATCACAGCATCTTCGTCAATTTTGACCACCCTCATTAGAGCGTCTGCGTTCTGCACAATCTCTAGGGCGGTCTCAAACACACGTGCAAAGATCACCAATGGTAGCAACATCGTCATAGTATGCCGTACTCTTCGAGTGCCCCAAGAATAATAATCTATAGAACTAAGCTTGCCATAAGCAAGGAGCATATCTAGCTACTCTTGATTTGTAAATATTATCAGAGCTCTGAATGCATTAACGCATCTGATGCAATAACAGAAACAGCTGTTGTACAAGGTATCGAGGCAGGTAGTTTGTCAACATAACTGACCGTCCGCTCTACACTGTGACGCAGCTAAATCTTTTGTGTACTTAGGACTCACATTTACAATGAACGGAAAATGGGCAAAACACATTGACATCACGAAACACAAGTCAAGGGTGATAGTGGCGGAAGCTCCCCGAATACGCTGCGGAATTCCGAATATATCCATAACCTTAACGGAAACTGTATACGGAGCGACAGTTAGATCCACGATGACATACGGAGGAGAAATATGGGGGTGGGAACAAACAGGGAATCTGGACCAAGTGAGGACCCAATTTTTGAAAGGAATTCTGGAAGTAGGGAGGGGTACGGCAAACTGCGGAATAATGAGGGAATTCGGGGCACATAGTGAAAGGATAGAGTACAAAATCAGAGCAGTTAAATATTGGATGAGAATCGTTCACGAAAACCAATCTCTAATTAGGGCAGTCTGCTACCGTGACCAATTGCGAATGGAAGGTAATTCGACGTGGGATGGGATACATTTGGATGGCGGGGCAGGCAAACACGCGGAGTATTTGGAGAAAAATTAAGAACCGCCTCTGTAATATTGACAGACAGCAAATAATAGCACAATGCAAGGTGTCATTAGAAGTACAGTCTGGGCTAAAATCGGATTGGGGTATGGAGCAATACATCAAAACAGGTACCAAACTCATTAGAGAGGGGCTCGCGTGGATTAGACTAGGAGCATGGAGGAGCACGGAAATTTCTTACGTGGATGTTACGAGAATCTGTCCCATTTGCAAGGAGGAAGAGTCGTGGACTCACATCTAGGCAAAATGTAGGGGTACGGAGGAACGGTGCGAAAAATATTTACCACGATTCTTTACCACCGCGAATGTAGGGCTAGAAGCATGTTGGACGCTACTGGCAGGCGCGGAAAACATGGGCGGGCTAGGTAAATTTATACTTAAAGCAAGACAACTGAGATCTGAGGATGCTGCCAATAGAGAAGGGGGGGGGAGGAATAAGATCAACTAAACAAAAGTGACTACAATGTTTTACTTAGGTCACTGTTGTGTTATGGTTTTATATATAGTGTATATATTATGTGTATATATTTCTTTTAAGTGTAATTATCTATTATAAGAGGGTGCGTTTATGAAGGTGTACTCTGTGCTGTAAATTTAAACTGCTATATTTGAATATCTTTGTATTTTTATTTTCGGGTTTACTCTTAATTTTTTATTGTTGTTTTAATATTGCTTTTGATTGTGTATTACCTTTGTCTTTTTATTTTCGTGTTTACCCTTTTAATTCTCTTTTGTTGTTGTTGTTTTAATATTGTTTGTAATGTGTATTACAAAATCACGTACGGTCTGTGCACCAGTGTGGTTGTTGAAATTCTATGTATGATGTTGCTATGTCAATAAATACACTTATTTATTCATTCATTCAGCTGCCAAGAGTATGGCCACGACGTTATTCCAGTGGACACGATGGAATACAATTCTTTAATATCATTTTGTGATTAAATGATTCATTTTAGTAACAAATGGTAAATACACGAATAACTCAACCTTATCAGCTCTACATGGCTATTCTAAATGCAAAGTGGTGACAAATTCGCAATTAAACATTTGACCAATTTTGTTTATTTATTACTTTCTCTACGCGTGCTTATGTACATAGTGTATAGAGAAGGTATTGCAATGCATCCAAAAATTCGATACCGAGATTTCACCAGAAATATATGTTTTGAGACCCCCTGAATCGAAAAAAAACATTTTTAGGAAACGTCCGTGTGTGTCTGTGAGTAGCATAGCTCAAAAAAGAAAAGTTTTCACAATATCTTGTTGCAGAGATGTAGAGAAAGGCATGTGAATGCAACACATAAGATATTTAGATAAATGTTCTATGTAAAGGGTATTTTCCTGGAAATCAGTCTGTCGCGTTCTTGGAAGCTACTCAATTTAAATACCAAGTTTTGTTTTTTAACCGACTTTTCGTTTTTGAGTTGTGTTAAACACAGTCATAGACACCATTGAAGAGCGAGCGAGGAGCATAGATCCAAGGGGAAGAGAGGGGGGGAAGAGAGAGACAGACTGAGACTGACAACACCTACCTTTTTCTAAAAAACTTTTTTTTTTTCGATTCAGTGAACCTTAAGCTTGTCTTCCCGATGAAATCTCGGATCGATTTTTTTACCTTCTGTATACGCACTATGTACCTAGTGTATAGAGAAGGTATTGCACTCCAACAAAAAATTCGATACCAAGATTTCACCGGAAATATGTTTTAGGGTCCCCCTGTATCGAAAAAAATATTTTCACAAAAAGGTCCGTGTGTGTGTGTGTGTGTGTGTGTGTGTGTGTGTCCGTGTGACTGTGAACACGATAACTCAAAAACGAAAAGTTGGTAAAATACCAAACTTGGTATTTAAGTTGAGTATTTTCCAGGGATGGGCCACGAAGATTTTGAGAAAAATCCCCCCACCCAAAATACCCTTTACATGGAACTTTTTTCGAGAATTTTCATTTTCTAAAAAATGGCTCTAACGATTTTGATTAAAATATCGTATATTAAATATATTTACCTGGCAAACAAAATGTATATTTTGAATTTTCTGGGAATAGTCTCTGAAGACTACTTTATTCTGAGAGAATTTTACGGAATTTTACATAACTGCTAAATCACAAGATATAAACATAAACTTACCACACAAAAAATGTAGAGCAAATTAAAACACACAATTTATGTTGTATACATTTTTTTCGTGGAGTTGATTGTTTTTTAGATATTTCTTGTTTTTAATTTCAGGTTCGAAAAACTTAAATTTTCTCATACAGGAATTTGCATGAAGTAAATAGAAGCATAAGCTTTTTAAAGCTAATTTGTTGCAGAGAAGTAGAGAAACTCATGTTCATGGAACACATCAGATAATTTTCTACTTACTTTCTTTAAATATAATTTATAATCAATTATTTTACTATGTAAATAAAACATTATTTCATTAGTTTATAGAAGTTACATAAAAATAAATGAAAGCAGAGAAAATAATGTAAATGTTATACACAATAACTTTTTCCACGTCTTATATAGAACATGGGAGGGTATATAGTCAAAATAGGCCTGGGCCATGCTGAAATGGTATTACTTTTGTGAATTACTCCGCCAGGTTTGCGAAACCGACATGTTTTCCATATGTATAGTATTTCGGTTGGAATAATTACCAGAAGAGGAGGAAGCCCAGTCTAGAGCTGTTGCATATTGCGGGAACAAATTGGCTAAAGTCTGTTATTGGTTTCCTACCCTTGCACCCCCTCCCCCCGCGCGGGGGCCGTAGCAATTCTTCACCCCAAGCGAGTACAAGACGGACAGAGAATTCTGCGGTAGGATGCGGTGATGAATTTACGAGATATTGTGTTCCATACCCCCCCCCCCTAAACAAGGGGAATGCTGACATGCTTGTAAGGTAGATTTGTGGCTCTCGAGTAGAGGGGGAAAACAAAATAAAGAAAAACCACCGCTTTGCTTAATTGTGTTTTTATTATACAGATGTATTTTTCTCTGGTTATTGCTGTGATTTACTGACAAACTAGGATAACAATAAATCTTCCTGAAAATTCAACGTTCAAATTCAGAAATGATATAAGGTCTGTTTACTTTAATTTACCGTTAAATTTCTTACTGAGAAAATTCGTTTATTTCATTTAGAAGTTAGATTAAAGGTGGATTAGCTAACTGCGACAAGGTTCTTCACGAAATACGATTACTATATACTACTTTCTCTACACCAACTAAGTGCATAATGTATAGAGAAGGTATCTATGGAAATCACCACCAAATTCGATACCGAGATTTTACCGGAAATACAAGTTTTGAGAACCCTGAATAATTTTTTTTTTTTTAGAAAATCATCCGTGTGTGTGTTTGTTTGTGTGTCGGTTTGAAGATCTTCAAGAAAATCCCCCTACCCAAATACCGTTTGCGTGTAAAATATTTCGAAAATTTAGATTTTTTCAAAAATTGCTCTAATGGTTTTGGTTAGAATCTCTCATATTAAAGATATTTACATGACAAATAAAATGTATATCTTCAATTTTCTGCGAATAGCTTCTGAAGACATTTATTCTGGATGAATTTTGCGGAATTTTGCATAACTGGCAAACCGTAAAAGATGGACAAAAAACTTACCACACAAAAAATGAAGAGCGCTTTAAAATACAGAATTTATGTTATATGCTTTTTTTCGTGGATTTGATCGTTTTTTAAATATTCCTTGTTTTTGGTTTCAGCTTGGAAAAATTTATACTTTTCTCATACAAGAATTTGTCAACTCCTGTATATACAAACAAAGGAACATTAGTCACATAGCAACCAGCTTTTGACTATTACTTTAACCTATGGTACTCCCTTATTTCGCTTCTACTTACAAGGAAGCAAGTAATAAGGCTGTTCCTGCT
The DNA here is from genome assembly GCA_030762935.1 of Hymenopus coronatus. NCBI lineage: Eukaryota > Metazoa > Arthropoda > Insecta > Mantodea > Hymenopodidae > Hymenopus > Hymenopus coronatus. Next base: position 26,770,102 of record CM060899.1, on the reverse strand, counting down.
AATTTTTTCTCGGTTAACATGAAGTAAATAGAAGGATAAGCGTTTTAACCATAATTTGTTGCAGAGATGTAGAGAAAGTCATGTAAATGGATTTTGTTTTAATATTTCGGTAGTGTGCACTTATAGCTGTCACTCTCATTGGGTGAAATTTTCCCGTCAGGGGTTTGCTTATGTCAAGTTCAGAAGTAACATATTTTAAAGTTCTCTGCGAGAACCCTTATCTGCAACACGTCTCATCTTAGAGGGTAGTAGCAAAGAATTACAATTGCTTGAAGTGATAATCAAATATAGCGTTTTTGAACTTCATTTTAATAGTCACAGATACGAGAAGCGTTCGATAAATCCTTAGACCGATAAAAACAGATTACTTTTTGTAGATATTTATTTTATTATTATTTTTCAACATAATCTCCTTTTAGCCCGATACACTTTCCTCAGCGCTTCTCTAATTGTTTTAACCCTTCCCAAAAGCAGGATTTCAAAATAGGTATCTGTTTCGGAAATGACCTCTTCGTTAGTCTGCATCGTTTTCCACCAACGCAATTTTTCAGATTTTTGAATTAAAAAAATTTCACTGGGGTCCAAATATGGTTTTAATAGTTTGAACCTCAATTCTACAATTTTTGCCATCGAAACTGCGAACCTTTTGCACGGTTTAACAGTTATGCAAAATTCCGTAAAATTCATCCAGAATAAAGTAGACTTCAGAGACTATTCCCAAAAAAAATCAAGATACACATTTTATTTGTCAAGTAAATATCTTTAATACTCGATATTTTAATCAAAATTGTTAGAGCCATTTTTGAGAAAATCAAAATTTTCGAAAAAAGTTCCTTGTAAAGTATAGTTTGGGGTGGGGGATTTTCTTGAAAATCTTCGTGTCGCATCTTTGGAAGATACCAAACTTAAATACCAAGTTTGATTTTTAATAGACTTTACGTCTTTGAGCTATGCTGCCCACAGACACACACGGACGTTGACGGATTTTCTTGAACATCTTCGTGTCATATCCTTGGAAGATACCAAAGATAAATACCAAGTTTGGTTTTCAACTGTCTTTTCGTTTTTGAGCTATGCTGTCCAGAGACAGATAGACGGACAGACATACACACGCCCACAGGTCCTTTTTCTGAAAATGCCTTTTTTGGATTCACGGAGTCTCGAAACATGTATTTCCGGTGAAATCTCAGTATCGAATTTTTGGGTGCAACACAATACCTTCTCTATACACTATGTACATAGTTCGTGTAGAGAAAGTAAAAACCTGATGTGTTCTATTCACACAACTCTCTAGCAGTTCTATGTAAAACTGTTCTTACAAAAGAATATTCTTCTATCTACTTCATGCTAACCGAGCTATGCACTAGCAGAAATAGTTCTTATTACTTGCTTCCTTTAAGCAGAAAGGAAATAAGGGAATACACTAGGCTAAAGCGATAGTCAAATCTCTTAAAAGTTGGTCGCTAAGTGAAACAATTGAGGTTCGATACGCTTTGAATTCTCCCGTTTGAGAAAGGGTGAGTAGTTTAAAACTGAAAAGAATAGCAACCACAAGGTAAACGTATACGATATAAATTATAAATTTAATTTAAACGAAATCTACATTTTTTGTGTTGTATGTGTCTTATCCCTTACGGTTTAACCGTTTTACAAAAATCTTCCAGAACAAAGAGGTTCTCAGAGTTTATTCCCAGAAAATTCAAAATATACATATGTTGTGACGTAAATATCCTTAATGTATGGTATCTTAATCAAAATCGTTAGTCATTTTTGAGAAAAAAATTCAAAACTTTTTTATGTAAAGGCTAGTTTGGGGTGTGAGGATTTTCTTGAAAATCTTTGTGTCGCAGGCTACTAAACATAAATACCAGATTTGGTATTTAACGGTCTTTTCGTTTTTGAGCTATACTAAGCACACATACACTCACTCACACACACACACTCACACACACAGGCACACTCACACACTCACACACACGCTCACACACACTCACACACACACTTTCACACACACTCACACACTCACACACACGCTCACACACACTCACACACACACTTTCACACACACTCACACACTCACACACACTCACACACACTCACTCATTCACACACTCACACACTCACTCACACACACTTTCACACACTCACACACACTCACACACTCACACACACTCACACACACTCACACACATACTCACATACACTCACATACACTCACACACAGTCACACACACACTCACACACACACACTTTCACACACTCACACACACTCACTCACACACTCACACACACACTCACACAAACTCACACTCACACACACTCACACACACTCACATACACACACTATCACACACACACTCACATACACACACACTCACATACACACACACTATCACACACACACTCACACACACACTCGCTCACACACACTATCGCACACACACACTCACTCACACACACTATCACACACACTCACTCACACACACTCACTCACACACACTATCACACACACTCACACACACACTCACTCACACACACTATCACACACACTCACACACACACTCACTCACACACACTATCACACACACTCACACACACACACTATCACACACACTCACTCACACACACTATCACACACACTCACTCACACACACTATCACACACACACTATCACACACACACACTCACACACACTATCACACACACACACTATCACACACACTCACTCACACACACTATCACACACACTCACTCACACACACTCACTCACACACACTATCACACACACTCACACACACACTCACACACACACTCACTCACACACACTATCGCACACACACACTCACTCACACACACTATCACACACACTCACTCACACACACTCACTCACACACACTATCACACACACTCACACTCACTCACTCACACACACTATCACACACACTCACACACACTCACTCACACACACTATCACACAGGCCGCACCATGGTTGAGTGCTTAGACCATTCGCCTCTCACCCAGTCGTTCCGGGTTCGATCCCAGGTGACCGCATGTTTTATAGTTTCCACCGGTGCTCAATTTTCATTATAAGTATCAACAGTGCCATTGCCTGCGGTGTTATATGTAACAAAGGCGGGCTTTAAACATTATCGGAAAGAAAACACACACACATGCGGACATTTTACTACATTTTTTTTAAACTGAGAGGACCTCAAAACAAATATTTTAGGTGAAACCTTGACATAGAATTTTTGGGTGAAATACATTACCTTCTCTAGTTACTATGCACATATGTGCTAGAGAAAGTAATGCTGTTACCCTGGATAAAAAAAGCCTCTCATATAATCATCTAATGTAAAACACTAGGTACGAAAACATCTTATACTTAAGTCACATGACTTTCTCTAGCTGTTCTGCAAAAAAACTATCTTTACAAAAGATTAGGTATTCTTTTATTTACTTCATGCTAATCGAGATAAATATTAGTAGAAATCGTTTTATTACTTGCTTCCTTGTAAGCAGAAGGGAAATAAGGGCATATACAGAGTTAAAATAAGTCAAATCTTTTAGCAACCGTCCCTATGCGATTGTACTTGAAATCCGGTTTTCTTTCCATGGCCAGGAGTAAAATAAATATATCTAAGAAAAGTTTTAAGTATTTTAAAACTGAAAACAATAAGACAAAATATCTAAGAAACGGGTTTCTCTAACAAAAACCTGTATATGATATACATTGTAAGTTTTAACGATATTTTTGAGTGTAGTGTTTGTCTATCCCTTAGGGTTTTCCAGTTACGCAAAAGTCATCCAGAATAAAGAGGTTCTCAGAAGCTATTATAATTGTTTAATGAACAGTATTTTAATGAAAATTGTTACAGCCGTTTTTGAGTAAACCAAATTTTCTAATGTTTTATCATGTAAAGGTAGTTCCTAAAGATCTTCGTGTACCTTCCTTGAAAGATACTAAACTTAAATACGAGAGTCGTCTGATAAGCCAGGGCCTCACACAGTTATGGCACCGCTAAGCCAGTTAGACGGTAGCATCGTATAGTTTAACTCTAGACTAACTTGCATCCATAGTTACAGGTCAATAGTTACATTTTAGATTTCGAATAACAGCATTTTTAAACAAGACAACTTTTGAGTTTTCATGAAAATCAAGAATTTGGAAAAAAAACACAGTGTTAAATACTTCCATTTGAAAGGCTTAAGACCTAAAGAAATCAAGGAGGAAATGGACAGTACATTAAAAGACTCCGCCCCTTCATATTCAATGATTAAAAGGTGGGTTTTAGTTTAAAATGGGACGTACGAGCTCTAGTGATGAGCCTCGCTCTGGACGCCCTGTAGAAGTGACAACTCCAGAGATCATTGAAAAAGCTCATCCTTTAGTACTGGAAGACCGCAGATTAAAGTTGTTTGAGATAGCAGAGGATGTAAATATATCAAAAGAACGTATGCAGATAATATTTTTAGTAATGTTTTGGGCTTTCACAAGGTCTGTGCAAGATAGGTGCCGCGTTTGTTGACACCTGATCAAAAGTTGCAAAGAAAAACTATTTCTGTTAAGAATGTGGAACTCTACCGTATAAACTCTAGTGCATTTTTGAGACGGCTTATTACCATGGATGAAACTTGGATACACAACTACACTCCAGAAAGTAAATTACAGTCAAAACAGCGCACTGAGCCAGGTGAACCAACTCTAAAAAAGACAAAGTTGATTTTGTCAGCTAAAAAGATTATTGCGAGTTTTTTCACAGGGAATTATTTTTATTGATTACTTGGTAAAGGGTAAAAGTGTCACTGGTGACTACTACGCAACCTTAGTTTGGGTAATGAGGTGAATAGAAAAAGACCTCATTTGGCAAAAAAAAAAAAAAATAAAAAATGCGACAATGCTCCGGCCCATTGTTGAGTCATTGCAATGGGAAAAATATGCGAATTAAAGTTGGAATTGCTTGAACATCCACCCTATTCGTGGACTCATCCTCCATACAGTCCTGACCTGGCACCCAGCGACTTTCACCTTTTCCCTGAACTGAAGACGTAGCTAGGAGGGCACCACTTTCAAACCAACGAAGATCTTCAAAACAACATCAATGCTCATTTGAAATCATTGGAGGCAACATTTTTTGAAGCGGGTATTGCAAAAGTTGTGCACAGGTATGATAAATGTCTCAATCTTTTCGGCGATTATGTTGAAAAGTAACCATATAAATGTTTAGTAATAAAATAATTGTTTTCTATGAACTTGTCTTTTATTTATAGCCAATCGGAGGTTGAAAGAAAACGGTCCTCGTATTCATCCTCGTGTCCATCACCTCCTTAAAGCACTATCGCTTACTTTCAGTTTAGCTTTTCAACACACTGAAGTGCGGGGAAGAATTTGACTCGTGACCTGTGCTGGATGGTCGGATCATCTTTTAGGTTATTTATCATCTTTGTGTCCCAGGCTAACAAGGAAATCTTCCAGCTCTCTCTAATATCGGATGAACGCATTGAATCAATGGTGAAGCATTACCTTGCGGCGATTTGTTCCAGCTTAACAGACTGCAAATTGAGCCGCAAGTCTCTGGAATATATATTGCGGTCCTGATGCGGATTTGTACATCCCAGACCTGTTGAGGTTATACAGGATCACACGAAATAATCTTGCACACACTCTCGCAGGGAAATGATTGCTACGAGCTGGGTAATGAGTAGCTTTGTGACATGTTACATTCGTGTTACGGTTATATCTGTCCCACGATATTCAGTACCTATTAAGTTATTTGTTTTCATCGTTACCACGTCCGTAGCTACATTGCATTAATGGTTACCATTAACAATTGCCCGTAACGTCGTCAAAATATATTTGAGGTGAAGCATCCGCGATACTGGATAACCCACAGTGCATAAGCCAATCTCTTCAGATTTATACCAATTATTGAACACAATAACCCTGATACTTTTCATGTATCAAACCCCTAGCTTGAATAATAATTTGTATTGCCTAAATTCATTATTATAATAAAATGAGCTAAGTTATGCATTTTTACTTTCTCTACACGTACTATGTATGTACATAATATACGGAGAAGGTACTGCACTCCACCCAAATATTCGATTCCGAGGTTTCCCCGGAAATATATGTTTTAGGGTCCCCTGTATCCAAAAAAAGCATTTTCACAAAAAGGTCCGTGTGTGTGTATCTGTGAACATAACAACTCAAAAGGAAATGTCGGTAAAATATCAAACTTGGTACTTAGGTTTAGTATCTTCCAGGGATGCAACACAAAATTTTTGAGTGAAATCCCCCCACCACAAACTACCCTTTACATGGAACTTTTTTCGAAAATTTTGATTTTCTCAAAAAATGGTTGTAATGATTTTGATTAAAATATCATATATTAAAAGTATTTACCTGACAAACTCTTGGAATAGCCTCTGAAGGCTACTTTAAACTGGATGAATTTTACGGAATTTTGCATAACTGCTAAACCGTAGAGATGGACAAAAACATACCATACAAAAAATGTAGAGCACTTTAAAATACAGCATTTATGTTATATGTATTTTTTTCGTGAAGTTGATAATTTTTAGATATTCCTTGTTTTTGGTTCCAGCTTTAAAAAACTTATATTTTTCTCACAAAGAACTTTGTTAACTCCTGTTCGTTAAAACAAAGGAACTTCAGTCACTTAGTAACCAGTTTTTGACCGTACATTTAACCGACGGTATTCCTTTATTTTGCTTCTACTTACAAGGAAGCAACTAATAATACTATTTTTGCTAATTTTTTCTCGATTAGAGTGAGGTAAATAGAAGCATAAGCTTTTTAACAATAATTTGTTGTGGATATGTAGAAAAAGTCATGTGTATGTAAGGCTTCAGTTTTTTTAAAATTAGTCTTGTATAAATCTAGTTTTACAGCAAACTAGTTTACAGATAGATATACCATATTATACTTTTACTTTCTCTGGCACATATGTAATACAATGTACATAGAAGCTGAGAAGATATTGTATTCCACCCAAAATTTCAATTTCACCGGGAATAATATATTTTGAAGTCCCTGAGTCCAAAGAAAACATTTTAAAAAGAGGTCCATGTATGTACCTATATATGTGTATGTGTGTGTACGTGGACAACATAACTCAGAAACGAAAAGTCAAGACATTTTCGGGTGGAATTTAATACTTTCTCTATACATCGTCTACAAAGTACGTGTAGAGAAAATAAAAATGGACAGCAGTATGTATAGTAGTTATTTTGTAGGGTCATTAAATTATAAGGTATCCCCTCTCACGGCCTCTCTCCACTGCGCGAGAGATCCGAGAGTCGCCGGCAAAGGCGCATTGGAGTCCATACCTTAAATAAATGCTGGAAATATTGACCAGCTCCTCCCAAGTTAAAGATGTTCTCGCTCATTCACCTAAGCTTAGCAACAGAAATTCCTATGTAATCTTTAGGAACTTAGTGATAACATCACGCAAAGAACCACGAGGATTCCTTCTGCTAAGCGGGAATATTTTCGCAAAGTGTGCTGTCAGTTGAGACAGTTTATGTCTTGTCACGGGTCTAAGAAGTTGTTCAGAAGGGAAAGATAACCATAGCTAATAATATAAATTATATCCAGAAGGGAAATGTAAATGTACATTGAAAATGGGAAGGGAAGAAAGATTTCAAACACATATAAGTAGCCGAGTTGTCACGAGCTGGTAGCACAGTATACCATTAGGGTAGAGCATTGACCCGAAGGGGGCGAGAGGACAATGCCCTAACATAACGGGAAAAAACAATGCTCCCGCTGGCCAGGGGACACTTTTTGAGGCACTTGGCGAAGACCATCGGCAGAACCAAGATGTGATATTTGGATGCGTGGTGTAGCCCTTAGTTGTAACGGAAATAATTAATTTTAATACTGACCAAGGTACGGAATAAATCACTGCATCAATATTAATAAGTGATAAAAGTTGCGGTCGGGTAAAGCATAGTTTCGTAGTAGAAAATTTAGGAGGAATGCGTGTGTGTTCGACGGCGGAAAACGGCCGAACTAAATGCATAAAGCACTTGTGTCGTAACACAACCTGAAAGATTTTCCATGGTAGGCAAATCCTGAGATAGGGCACCCTTATATCCACACCATTCCTAATACCCGGGATACGAAACCATAACCCCGTTCTGCTCTACTGTACGCTAGAAGAAATACAGTTCATCTCCACTATTTCAGTAACCGTTATATGATGATGACCGTTATTTTCTTAGACGAGAATAGTTGGAACATAGCGACAGTGCTGCACTGTCATATTCTCTGTTGCAACTGGTGTAAAGTCTCACAATCTTTGGGCCCACTACACACTAAATCCTGAGAAATAGCCCAAGGAAACAACTCCTTGGGGTCCCATATCTCAGTTCCTGATGCCTCCAACTTGAAGAGGGTACTTGACACTTTGATTTATGGCGAAGACCTCTTCAGGAGTTACATACGCGCAAGGAAGTTACTCTACGGGGTCCTCATAATTAACATTAAGTGTTAACATAAAACATAGCTAGAAACGTCTCATGTGTTACATTCACATGACTTTCTCTACATCTCTGTAACAAGTTATAATTAAAAAGCTTATTCTTCTATTTATTTCGTTCTAATCGACATAAACATCACCAAAAATGTGTTATTACTTACTTCCTTACTAGCAGGAGGCAAACAAGAGAATACAATAGGCTAAAATGACGGTAAAATCTTTAGAACCTTGGTTGCTTGATTGAATTTCATTTCTTTGCATTATCATGATTTGACAACTTCCCGTTTAAGAAAAGCTTTTAATATTTTAAGAAAAAAATAACAAGGTATACCTTAAAAATGGTCAACTGCACGAAGAAAGTATAGGATATAAATTGTGTGTTTTAACGAAGTCTACATCTTGTGTGTGGTAAGTTTTTGTCTATCTCTTACGGTTTACCAGTTTACGCAAAATTTTGCAAAATTCATCCGTAATAAACAGGTCTTCAAGGCTATTCTCAGAAAATTGAATCTATACATCTTATTTGTGTTGCAAAGATCTTAAATATAAGAGATTTTAATCAAAATCATTAGAGCCATTTATGAGAAAATCAAAATTTAAGAACTTTTTTGCATGTAAACGGCAGTTGTATTGGGGGGGATTTTCTTGAGAATCTTCGCGTCGCATTCTTGGAAGATAATGAACTTAAATACCAAGTTTCGCATTTTGCCGACTTTTCCTTTTTGAGTTATCGTGTTCATGGACACACTGAAGCAGGACAGAAAATCACACACGGACCTTTTCATAAAAATGCTTTTTTGGGATACAGGTGACCCTTAACGTCTAGTTCCGTTGAAATCTCGGTAAAATTGTTGAGTGAATGATGAACATTCTTTATACACTATGTAAATAGTACGTGTAGAGAAAGTAAACATTTATATAACATAAATTGCGTGTTTTAACGAGCTCTACATTTTTTGTGTGGTAAGTTTTTGTCTATCTCTTACGGTTTACCACTACTCAACAAAGTTCATCCGGAATAAAGTAGTCTTCAGAGGCATTCCCAGAAAATTCAAGATATACATTACACTCGTTAGAGCCATTTTTGAGAACATCAAAATTTTCGAAGCCCGCCTGCGTAGTGTGATGTAGCGTGTCTAGCTCACATTCAACAGGTCGCGAGCTCGAATCTCGCTTAGGGCGAGTTATTGGATAAGGTTTTTTTCGGGGTTTCCCTTATCCTGAGAAGACGAATGTAGAGTAACTTTAAGCTTCATGTTCCCCGAGATTATTTGAGCATCATTTCACCAATTTCAGTCATTGTTCAATATGACCAACAAGATTATACGACGTTAAGCCTAAACAAATCAATTTCTGCCCATGTAAAGGGTACTTTAGGGTGGGGTTATTATTCTCAAAAACTTCGTGCCGCATCCTTGAAAGATTCTAAACTTAAATACCAAGTTTGGTACTTTGCCGATTTTTCGTTTTTCAGTTAACCTGTTCACAGACGCACGGACACACATACACACACGGACATTTTTGTAAAAATGTTTATTAATGTTAAAATCTCGGTGTCTAATTACTTTCTCTACACGTACTATGTACATAGTGTATACAGAAGGTATTGCATTGCACCCAAAAATTCGATACCGTGATTTCACCGGAAATACGTTTGAGACCTCCTGATTCCAAAAAAAGGCATTTATAGAAAAATGCCCGTGTGTGTGTCTGTCTGTGTGTGTATGTGAGTGTGTGTCTGTGGGCAGCATAACTCAAAAGCAAAATGGCCGTTAAAAACCAAACTTGGTATTTAAGTTTGGTATCTTCCAAGGATACGACACGAAGATTTTCAAGAAAAGTCTCCACCTTCAACTATCCTTTACATGGAAAAAATTTCGAAAAATTTAATTTTCTTAAAAATGGCTCTAACGATTCTAATTAAAATCTCTAATTTATTTAAGATATTTACTTGCCAAATAAAAGATAGACAAAAAGTTATTACACGAAAAGTGTAGATCACAATAAAGCAAACAATTTATATTTTATAGATTTTTTTCATGGAGTTGATCGTTTTTGAGATATTCTTTGTTATTGGTTTCAGCTTTTAAAAACTCATATAGGAATATTTTCTCAACTCCTGTTCATACAAATAAAGGAACTTCAGTCACATAGCAACCAGCTTTTGACTATCACTTTAACCTATGGTACTCTCTTATTTCGCTTCTATTTACAAGGAAGCAAGTAATAAGACTATTTCTGCTAATTTTTTCTCGATTAGCATGAAGTAAATAGAAGCACAACAATAATTTGCTGCAGAGATGTAGAGAAAGTCATGTGAATGTAACACATATTTTTGGGGTGGAATACAATACCTTTTCACGTATATAGTGTGTGTGTGGAAGAAGTAAAACTGAAGAACTAAATTAACCCGTATTACTTGAAAACATGTAGCAATAATATTATAAATAAAAGATCCTTGGTGACGTAATTCAATTCGATTTAAAATGTTTAAATGATTAATTGACTCAGATATATTGTGAAAGTTTTAGTTTGCAGTGTTTGTTAGCAAGCGAAGGTGCCATGTTTCTGAAAGATGAAGCTCCTGCACACTGTGCAACTTCTCGTTCATTGGCATTGATAAAGTTCTCACATGCAGGCAGTCTCGCCCCAAAACGGTACATGGGACCTGCGCACATATATTATCTGAGAACAGCAGGTATGTAACATCCGACAGTCGCTCTTTCATTATGGCCGCAATTTATATCGGTAGAGACGGTAATTAAAAGTAGTTGCTGTTTACTGTAAACGGATGTGTGTAGTTGACAAACACAAATGTGCGCGTTTTGGGGCCCCACGTGAATGATGGGGTCGCAGGCAAAATTGTTTAATTTAATTAACCAGAAGTTTATACAAGCACCGTCTCACCGCACGCTATAGCGCATCTGCTACATGGGCGTAAATGATAAAACAGTAGCGCCATCTAGGAGAGTTCGGGCTCATTGACTTCTATATAAAAATATATTAGTTTATCGTAATCGGATCTTTTAACAATCCTTAAGAGTATCAGAAAATTCAACATATATCTTTCATTTGTCTGATAATTTATACATACTACACGCAAAAAGTTCCTGGAATGTGTAACTAACACAGAAACAAATTACTTTAAAGCAATTTACACAACATTTTCTTCAAAATAAATCCCTTCCGCATGTGTATAACACTCTAAAACAAGTTTTAGTATTGAAAATGTCCCCATTTTGCTTTAATAAGTTCTTTTACACAGTTTCGCATAAATCTGATTTGCTTTTCACACATTTCCTCCACATTATCTCTCTGAACCAAACTTCTATCAAACTTGAAATCATGCTTTCCTTCGACGTGCAGACTAAATTTCTCATTCTTCCCTTTAACATTCTCAACAAGTTTTCATTTGAATTACCTGGGCAGTCGAGACAATTTATGCTGTCTCTAGCCCCATATATACAATATACATAGGGATAGAGAAGGTATTAATAATACACCGAAAAATTCGATGTCGAGAATTCACCGATCCTCCGAGTCCGAAAAAACAATTTTTAAAAAAAAGTTCGTGTGTGTCTCAGACAGGAAGTGTCTGGTTTTCTTTTGTTTTACTCCTGGCCAAGCAAAGAAGTGATTTGCAATGACAACCGCATAGCTTTTAAAACATTTTACTATCACTTTAGCCTAGTGCATTACCTTAGTTCCCTTTTACCTATAAGAACAATATTTTGCTAGTGTTTATTTCGATTAGTATAGTATAGAGAGAAGCATAATCTTTTGTAGGAAGTTTGTAGAGCAGCTAGAGAAAGCCATATGAGTGTAACACAACAGAATTTTTTTTAAGTATTTACAAAGGAAAGTTGTTGAGTGCCGTGCAATTTTAGTCTTACCATTAATTTGTATTATTAGAGGTTAAAAAAAAGCTGTTCTACGTATAAACGATGAACAAATGTATATGAATGTTTTTAATCTTGTTTCCTTAAGGAAAGAACAAATGAATTAGGAACGTATTGTCTCCTGATTTTGTGTCATAAAGTTTGCTAGGAGTCGGAGAATAAGTGATCTCGTAAACGAATATATTCACTTAAAAAATTACGTGTTAAATTAGTTCAATTTTTGTTTCTCAAGGATTGATAATGAAATAAAACGTTATTATTGAATTCTAAAACTTATCTTGTTTATTCAGTAGAAAGTTGCTTCTTGTTCTAATTTCCTGTTAATAAAGTCCATACAAATTAAATTATGTCTTAACAATCTGATTTGTTCGATTCACATGACTTTCTCTACATCTCTTCAGCAAATTATTGTTAGAAAGCTTATGGTTTTATTATTTCTTGTTAATTCAGAAAAAATTAGCAGATATAGTCTTATTACTTGCTTACTTTTAAATAGAAGTGAAAAAAAGGAGTACCATAGGTTAAAGTGATAGTCAAAAGCTGGTTGCTATGCGACTGAAGTTCCTTTATATGTATGGACAGAAGTTCAAAATTCCTGTATGAGAAAAGTATGTTTTTTAAAGCTGAAACAAAAAACAAGGAATATCTCAAAAACAATCAATTCCACGAAAAATGTATATAACATAAAATATGTGTTTTAAGGTGCTCTAAATTTTTGTGTGGTAAGTTTCTGTCTATTTCTTACGGTTTAGTAGTTATGCAAAATTCCGTAAAATTCAGCCGGAATAACGTAAACTTCAGAGGCTATTCCCTGAAAATGTAAGATATACATTTTATTTGTCGGGTTAATATCTCTAATATACGATATTTTGATCAAAATCGTTAAAGCCATTTTTGAGAAAATCAAAATTTTCGGAAATGTTCCAAGTAAACTGTATTTGTGGGTGGGTTTTTTTTCTTGAAAATCTTAATACCAAATTTGGTATTCTATGGACTCTTCGTTTTTGAGCTACGCTGTCCACAGACACACAAATGCTTTTTTTGGATTCAGGGGACTCAAAACGTGTATTTCCGATGAAATCTCGGTATCATATTTTTGGGTGGAATGTAATATCATCTCTATACACTATGTACATAATACGTGTAGAGAAAGTAAAAATAGCTAGTTGGCCACACGTATACGAAATATAAATGTATTAACCAAAATAGCAAGCTACTGAAAAGGTATTATATAACTGGAAAAGGAATATTATTGGACGAATACAGTTTTACCTTTTATCAGGTAAACCTATATTCCGATAGTAAAACCCTACTACATTCCATGGTTATTTTGGATTTGTGGCAAGGTACATGATAAGTAATGTTGAAAAATGTCATTATCATTTGAGAAAAGCGATTCAGGAGTTGACACAACTCTTCTTTCAAAATATCAATTCTTGAATTCATCATTATGCATATTGGTACAAGTTTCCTTATCCCGGAATTGAAAAAAAAATCATGGGATATTTTACAATTGGCTCAATGTACTTTACATGTAAATGCTCATTTTGTGACTTACGAACATCACGAGAAAGATGTCCCTGCGCCATAGAATTCGTCTCATCTGAAAAAATATTATGTGTTCCATTCACATGTCTTTCTCTACATCTCAGCAACAAATTATTGTTAAAAAGCTCATGCTTCTATTTACTTCATGATAATCGAGAAAAAATTAGCAGAAATAGTCTTATTACTTGCTTCCTTGTAAGTAGAGGCGAAATAAGGGAGTACCATAGGTTAATATGATAGATAAAAGCTGGTTGCTATGTGCCTGAAGTTCCTTTGTATAGATAGGGGTTACAAACACCTGTATGAGAAAATTGTAAGTATTTTAAAGGTGAAAACAGAACAAGGAACATCTCAAAAACGGTTAACTCCACCACAAAAATGTATATAAAATAAATTGTGTGTTTTAACGCTCTATATTTTTTGTGTGTTAAGTTTTTGTCCATTTCTTACGGTTTAGCAGTTATGCAAAATGCCGTAAAACTCATCCAGAATAAAGTAGTCTTTAGCGACTATTCCCGAAAAATTCAAGATATACTAATTTTATTTGACAGGCAAATATCTTTAATATACGATATTTTAATCAAAATCGTTAGAGTTATTTTTGAGAAAATGAAAATATTCGAAAAAAGTTCCATGTAAAAGTTAGTGTGGGATGGTGGGATTTTTCTCAAAATCTTCCGTGTCGTATCCCTGGAAGATACTAAAATAAAATACCAAGTTTAGTATTTTACTGACTTTTAGTTTTTGAGTTATCGTGTTCACAGACACACGGACCTTTTTCTGAAAATGCTTTTTTTTTTTTTTTTTTTTTTTTTTTTGATGCTGGAGACCCTTAAACATACATTTCCGGTAAAATCTTGGTATCGAATCTTCGGGTGGAGTGCAATACCTTCTCTATACACTATGTAGATAGTACGTGTAGGGAAAGTAAAATGCTTTTAGGATTCAGGGGGGTCCTAAAACATGTATTTCCGGTGAAATCTCGGAATGGAACTTTTGGATGTAATACAATATCCTCTAAATACACTATGTGCATAGTAAGTGTACAGAAAGTAAAAATCTATTTCATTCACATAACCTTCCCTAGCTGTTCCACAAACAAATTTTCCTTACATAAGAGTATTCTGCTATTTATTTCATATTAATTTAGATAAATATTAGCAGAATTGGTCTTATTACTTGCTTCCTTGTAAGTAAAAGGGAAACAAGGGAGTACACTAGTAGGTTAAAGTATTTCTTCCTAACGCTTCGTCCCTGTCTGCGAGGGACATCTTCAGAGGGGTGCTCACGTCGCTATCTCAGTCAAGAATTATAAAAGTGCGAGTTGTAGCCGCTATACGGTTTGCTTTTATTTGAGCCCTTCGTCTTTGTTAAAGTTGTATCTATTTTTATAGATTTCTAAGCCTTCTCTGTATAAACGGCAGTAATCATTTTTAGTTGTAGCTAAAACCTCTACGTTATCGTGTTCCATTCGATGGTCGCCCAAGGTTACAGTCTGCCAGCGGCTGGCGTACCGTGAGGTTGTCTGCCCGCTGTGTGTGTGTAACCGGTTTGAACTAGCGAGAGTTGTTTTGTTTTGTGTGCTGCTGCATACAGCTACAGTTCTAGTGTCGGCGCGTCCACCGGTTGAATTGGGTAACCTTTTCATACCTGTTTTCTAAGAATACAACGGTAATCATGGCAGTTTATAAACGTGTGAATACTATCAAAATTCAGTTTGATACATCAGCGAGTAAACCCAGTGCATTAGAAATACACCAGTGGCTAGTAAACTTCTTGGGGCTGCAAGCAGATCAAGTGGATACTCTCCAGCTTCATACCAGAGAAAGAGCGATCTATGTGAAACTGATATCAGCGGTATTGTATGATAATCTTCTGGCTCGTTATAAGGATGAGCAGCATTTTACGTATGCCTCCGGAGAAATCACCAACGTGAAAATTACACCTGGTGACCAGCAAACAGTTAATGTTCGAGTGTTTAACTTGCCCTCCGAGGTGCCACTCACAGTGTTATCCCAGGAATTGAGTAAATACGGTACAGTGTATGACATACGTCGAGAAAAATGGGGTTCCCAGTATCTTCTACCGTCCAACAATGGCGTACATGCAGTGAAGATGGGGTTGAAACGTAATATACCGGCTAGTTTGATAATCGATTCGTATTTGGTGGCCATTAGTTACATCGGTCAACCACAAGCTTGTCACCTATGTCATGACACTACGCATTTGAAAGCAGCTTGTCCGCTTCGTGCAACGCGGCTTCCCATAAATCCCAGGAATCGACCGGTCACTTTCAGCGAGGCGGTGGGTGCTGTCACATCTTCTCCTGCTGGGGATCAGGAACCACCGTCCATTACGACGGGCAACTCTGCCGTGGAACCGACTTCTGTGAATGTCTTACAGCAATATTCAGTTGCCGACAGTAACATTCCGACAATGGAGGAGACACCGCTGGTTGCTGAGAAGCCCGAACATGTAAACGAGGATAAGCACTCAACACCCATTGATGAGCCACGGGAACTGTTGGAACCCCCTTCAGGAGCTGCTATATCGGCCGACTCTCAGGACGAAGCTATGGAAGTTTTCAGTGATGAAGAGGTGGAGTTGTCGGCGAGTGAGATATCACACTTGCGGCAGAAGGGTTCTTCCCTGTCTAGCCGTGACCCTCGGCTACGAGGTCAGTACCGGCGATTGGAGGGAGAATTTATCTCGGCGCGACATTCTTCGCAGGACGTACCACAATTGTTCAGTTCCACTCAAACGCGAGGAAAAGTGAAGGACATTGAGTCTGGTAAGCGGCCGGCAGCGGATGATAGAGATAGTTTTGAGGATCTCCAACGCTCGTCTAAACTTACTAAGGATGATGCGTACCTGGAAACTGACAACTGATGTGCTTTGGTTCTGTGGTGATAACCGCTATTCTCATCTGGCGCCGTCTCCAATACAAATACTCTTCATTTGGATGCCTCTGGGTCTGCAAATGTGGGCTTCGCTTAACGTTAACGGCTTGCGACAGGTGGTTAAACAAACTCTTTTACGGGACTTCTTGATCAGTAATGATATAGATCTGTGCTTCTTACAAGAGGTGAATATTTGTAATCTGGACTTCTTGTATGGCTTCGATTACGAGACTAATCTTGGTCCTGAGGGTACTGGTACAGCGATTGTTTACCGGCAAGGACTACATGTACACAGCTTTGAGTACCATCCTTCCGGTAGGGCTATTTCGGCTATATTTGATAACGTTACCTTCGTGAATATCTACGCCCCTGCTAGTAATAATAAAAGAAAACAACGAGAAGATTTTTTTCGGCAAGACCTCCTGCCGTATATACCATCCGGAGCACCCTTTGTGATTGTGGGTGATTTTAATTGTACGCTGGCGGCTAAAGATCAACGAGGAGCCTTCAATGGGTGTATTACTTTGCAGCAATTGGTGGAACAACTAAGCCTGAAGGACACCTGGGAGCATCTGTATGGCGACGAAGTCCAATTTACCTTCGTGAGAGGACAATCAGCTTCGAGGCTGGACCGTATGTATGTTACGGCTGAGCTGATACCACGCATTCATCGCACGGAAATTGTGCCCATATCCTTTAGTGACCATAATGCACTCATTCATGCTATTCAAGGCCGGGTTACGAGCTGCAGTAGAGGCAGAGGTTACTGGAAGCTTAACTGCTCATTGCTTACGGATGAGGAAGTGTTATCCGATTTCCAGGACTGTTGGTCCCGTCTGCGGGAATCCTTTATGCTAGCACCGAATAAAGCCTCTTGGTGGGTGTGTAAAGCTAAACCTGCGCTACGATCCTTCTTTCGAGCTGCAGCTTGCCGTCGCGCTATGGTTAGAAGGGAAACCATGGATTTTTATCTCCAAGTCCTTCATGAGCTTCACAAACGCCAGCAGCAAGGTGAAGATGTACAACAACTTGTGAAAGGAGTCAAAGAACACATCAAGGCTCGAAAAACACGAGAACTACAGGGGAATCTGGCTAGAGTGCATTCGGCGGAGATAGTGCATGGGGAAAAGGCAAGCTTTTACCACCTGGCAAAGGAGCGTAGACATGGTCGCCAGAAGATTATCACACAACTAGATGTGGGTGGTGCCCGAGTTTCCACCACGCCAGGAATTCTTCAAGCAGTACAAGACTTCTACAGACAACGATTGTCAGGACCCACAGATTACTCCCACACCGCAGAGAGGTATATGTCCGACTTTGTTCCCGTTGTACCGGGGGAGTTGCAGCAGGATTCAATGCCAATTGCGGCGTCGGAGTTGTTGGAAGTGATTCAGGCGTCCAAAATGCATGCATCCCCTGGACCTGATGGCCTGCCATATGAATTTTACAAGCACTGCTGGCCATATATTCGGAAGGAATTGCTTCAAGTGTTCCAAGAAATGTGGGATGCAGAGAGCGCACCACCTACTTTTGCGGACGGTATAATCGTGCAGATTCCGAAGAGTGCTCGGCCGCAGACACCACAGGATTTTCGACCAATCACGTTATTGAATTGTGATTACAAGTTATTTATGAAAATCATTGGTGCTCGTATGCAAAACATACTCCCACATATGATTAGTGAGTTCCAGGTTGCATTACATAAAGGAGCGACCATTTACCATACGTTGGCTGCTGTGAGAGATTGTATATTGCATTGTATACAGGACGAGAAGTCTGCTGCTATCATAAACTTAGATCTCGAAAAAGCCTTCGACAGTGTTGTTCACGAGGGGCTATGGAAACGATTGGAGGTTTTGAACATGCCTCAAAAGCTTGTAAACCTAGTTAGAGCCCTGTATGGTGTTGCGTCCTCCAAAGTACTCTGCAATGGATTTTTAACGGCAGCTATTCCCGTTAAACGCTCCGTGCGCCAAGGTTGTCCCATGTCGATGATATTGTTCGCCCTGTATGTTGATCCGTTGATTCGACGGCTGCAATCTACTCTTACTGGAATTGATGTGTATGGCCAGAGACTTGCGGTGCGAGCATATGCAGATGATGTTACTGTGATGGTTACCACACACCAAGATGTTCTTCGATTGAGGGATTGTTTACAGCACTATAAGAATAGTACTGGCATGAGCTTTAATTTGCGGAAGTCTGAAATATTAAAGGTTGGAATACGGCCTCCCGATACCTCAGCTTTAGGTATTCCTGTTGCACAGCGAACAAAGATTTTGGGGATCTACTTCAGTGACAACGTGGCAGACATGAGGGAGTACAATTGGACCTCTCGCATTAATGTCTTACGTGCTGTCATGTATAATCAGAAAACTCGGTTGTTGAATTTGGTACAGCGGATATGGTTCTGTAACTGCTTTGCGTTGAGCAGAATTTGGTTCCTTGCTCATGTTTTACCTCCGACGAAACGTCATTGCCAAAGAATTGAACAGGTAATGGGTTATTTTATTTGGACTGGGAAGCTCTACCGCATTGCGCGTACCCAACTGCGTCTCCCTAAGGGCCAGGGCGGCTGGGGATTACTGGATGTGGCTCTACAGTCCCAGGCATTGATCCTTAAACTACTTCTGTTTGCCCTGGATGATAAAGGTGACCCTGTGGATGTCGTATTACAACAACAGTATGCATCATTTTGGACTCAGGGAGAACGTGACAAGATTCCCCAGCTGTTTCATGCAACGTACCATGCATTCAGTGCGTTACCACCGGAGAAGGTCGCTCGTGGTGATTTTAGTTCTGTGAAAAATGTTTATGCTTCTCTTCGGCGACCTGTTGCTATTACCCCACATGTACAAGAGAAATATCCTCATTTGCCTTGGAAACGTATTTGGAGCTGTTTTAGCATTCCGCACATTAATGTGGAATGGATAGCGGTAACATATGAAGTGGTCAATGAAGTTCTTCCTACGGCAGACAAATTATATCGTCACCGGATGACCATTTCCAGCAATTGCCCAATTTGCCAAGCAGCGGATTCCCTTCCACATCGCTTGCTCGAATGTTCCGGTAAAGCAGCCATATGGACTTGGGTTTTGGGAAAATGTCGCAAGTGGATACCTGGCGGTTGGAACCCTTCACCAATCGACATTTTACATCTGAATCTGCCGAAGCTGCATCCCACATTGTACAATTCCCTTATTTGGCTGTTAATGGGCACCTTTACATGGTTACAGATGATGGACAACCCCGCTGATTGTACCCTGACCAAACTCAGGCAATTTTTCTACACTGAGAGATGGAAACTGATCCAGAAACGCCAGACCGCGCCTTTCCAACCATGGCTCCTAAAAATAATAACCACTTGAAATATTCCTGCATCAAATCTTTCCTTACCGATTAAATAAACACTTAAAAAAAAAAATAAAAAAAACCTTAGATGCATTATTGTTATTTACATTAGGAAGTATGCTTAATTGACTAATTGCAAAATAATAAGTAAAAGAAGACCTTAGCTTAATATAAAAAAAGTAAATAGAAACATAAGCTTTTTAACAAACAAAAAAAAAAAGGCAATTGGGGGAGAGGGGGATGGCTCTCCCACGCAGTAAGCCGCCGGTTAAACTACTCTGTGAGAGCACACTAGCGTTTCCGACAAGATTCAGAGCTGTGTATGCTCGAGAAATTCAGTTATTAACTTAAAAAAAAAAAAAAAAGTCTAGTATTTAATTGACAAAAAAAAAAAACAAAAAAAAAGGTTAAAGCTTGTTGTGCACGGCTGATTTTTCTGTTTGTCCCAGGCGGCAGTTTCTTTTGTGTTCTGTGATGCGCATGTTGATGCTTCGCTTTGTAGTGCCAATGTAAACTTGGCCACATCTGCACGGGATTTTTTTAAAGTGCTTCGAGTCGATCTTCATTAGGGTGCTCTCTGTAGCTAAGGGACGCGAATCACTTGAAGAGTGAGAGAACCGCGTTCAAATCCCGGATGCGGTATTGAAGGGGTTTCGAAATGCACTATCTTGCAAATGTTAGAGTTTGAGCTATTATCTCAGTAACCATTTGAGTTAATGACCCATGTTTTCAATTTATATTAAACAACACCTTACGGCGGTAACGGGGTTATGGGTTCGTATCCCGGGTGCAGGTTTTGGCTATTAGGAATGGTGTGGAGATGTGGGTGCCCTAGCTCCGGATTTTGCTAGCATGGAATCTATTTTCAGGTGTGATGAGACACGAGTGATTTATTCAGTTAGTTCGGCCTTTTTCCGCCGTCGAACACACACGCATTCCTCCTAAATGTTCCACTGTGAAACTATGGTTTACGCGACCGTCCCTATTATTACTTATTACTTTTGATGTAGTGATTTTATTCGTACTTTGGTCTGTATTAAAATAACTATTTTCATCGCATCTAAAGGTAGCCTGTTCGGCTCCACCCGGACCCCAAATATCACATCTCTGCTCTACGGATGTTCTACACCAAGTGCCAAAAAGTGTCGCCTGACCAGCGGGAGCATTGTTTTCTGTTTTACTGTTATGTTCCCCTCGGGCAGTGTCCTCTCACCCCCTTCGGTTCAATGCCCTACCCTCTTAACGGTACTGTTGGGGTCGCTCGCCGGCTACTTAGACGTGTTTGAAATCTTTCTTCCCTGCCCATTTTCAATGTCTACATTAGTCCCCTCTTGGTATAATTCATATTATTTGCTATTATTTATATTCCCCTTTTTAAATAACTCTGGACCAGACTCAACCTTCTCTCAACCTTCACTGTTGATTAATGAAAAATATAATATTTCTGTTCATTAAAAGGAAAGGTATCAATGTTTTAGTAAAAGTCTTAAAATTTTATTGAAAAATGATAATTTAAAATTCTTTACATAAAAACTTTTACGTTAAAATAAAGCCCATTTAGGTACATATCTGTGGTAGAAATGTCTACGTTTAGTGCCAATTAATTACTGAGATAATGGAGCATTTGTATAGAAAATGTTGCTTCTTCAGAAAGTGATTTCAAATATAAAATTTAAACAAAAATGTAACCTAACTTTCTAAACACAACTTTGCAGTACTTTGAATCTCACATAAAAGAAATATGAGCTGGATGCCAATGCTGTGAATACCTAAAGCAAACATTTCCGATCAAAGCAAAAAAAAAGTAGCACTAATATTTATTGATGTTTTACCAAGTGAGTGTATCAAAATGTCCTAAAACTCTGAGGTGTTCCAATCGCAGAATTTTCTCTACATCTGTGTAATAAATTATTTATAAAGACCATTCTTCTATTTACTTAATGGTGGTCGAGAAAAAATGGCAGAAAGTCTTATGACCCGTCTCCTAGTACGTAAGGGAGCGCTATAGGCTAAATCAATAGTCACATTTTTTAAAAGCTGGCTGCTATGTCATTGAAGTACCTTTGCTTTATGGACAGGAGTTGACCAATTTCTATATGAGAAAAATCAAGTATTTTAAAGATGATAACAACGAGTATCTCAAAAACAGCCAACTCTATGAAAAAAAAGAGTATATAACAGACACTGTGTGTTTTCACTAGGTCTACATATTTTTATGTATCAGTTTTTGACTATCTCTTACGGTTTACTAGTTTTGTAAAATGCAGCTAAATTCTCCAGAATAAAGACTTCTTCAAAGGAAATCCCTCAAAAATTCAAGATATACATTTTAAGTGTCGTATAAATTTCTTTAATATACGGGATTTTAATTGAAGCCGTAAAAGTCATTTATGAAAAAATCAAATTTTTCGAAAATCTTTCTATGTAAAGGGTAGTTTCAGGTGAGAAGATTTTCCTCAAAATTTTTGCATCGCATCCTTGGAACATACTAAACTTATATACCAAGTTTGGTATTTTAGCTACTTTTCATTTTGGAGTTATCGTGTTCAAAGGCACACGGACACAATCGGATCTTTTTCTAAAACTTTTTTTTTGTTGGATATTGGGGACCCTAAAACGTCTATTTCCGATGAAGTCCAGGTATCGAATTTTTGGGTGGAATGCAATACCTTCTCTACACACATAGTACGTGTAGAGAAAGTAAAGAAACTACTACGCAGCATTATTTTTGAACTATTTATAATTAGCGTATATCTACGTAAGTTATACCAAAATGAATTAAAACATAAAAATAGAAAAGAAATATGAAAATCTCATTTCGACTCCCCTTAAAGTGAGGAAAATTCAGTAATAGTTTTCTATTGAATAAAAAACTATTGCCTGTATTCAAACTGGGTTAGGGAGACAGTCAAGTTATTAAATGAGGAAAGGCTTGGTCGATGCAATATACGTACTTCCAACCTAATACATATAATCTGGTGAAAATGTTCGCAGAAAGGAAGATGGCGGATAAGAAACGAGAGACCGACTCAGCGAGGAAACTTTGAATGATAAGTGCCCCATTGTCTGGAACATTACCCTAGAAAAGTATTATCGCCATCTTTCAACACAAGAAGGGATTTGTGCATTTCAATGCGGTTGGTAACGAAGTTAAAAAACCCTTAACCACATATAGCTACTCGAATATAAGAGCTGCAGTCACACTAAACCCTTATTTGCATTTTCTGACTATAGAAAGCAAAAAGAAGCCCACATAAACCACAGTAAGTGAAGCTTAATTGAAATTCTTGGAATAGAAGCAAGATCCACTAGAGCATACAACGAGATTTTTCTTACGAGATACGTGAACACAACTAAAGGTCCATTCACATCGAAAATCAAAAGACACAGAAGCTTGCAGGCAATATATGTATAGACTCATTCTAAATGGTTATAATGGAATTGACGTAGACATAACCGTAGTAGTTGTCGCCCTCTGTGGTGTAATGGTTACCATTCTAACTTCATATACCCAAGATCGGGTGTAAAAATCCTTAGCATGGCTTCCTTCGGAAGGGAAGTAAAGCTGTTTGTCCCGTGTCGTAGATTTACAGCATGTAAAAGAACCTCAAGCCTGATAGAGAGGCCTCTGAGGTCTTTCTTGCCCAATGTGGAATGGAATACTGAGAACCACATCTTTACCACCGCGAATGTAGAGCTAGAAGCATGTTGGACTTTACTGGCAGGCATCCAAAACTTAGACGAGCTAGGTAAATTTATACTTAAGGTAAGACAGTTGAGATCTGAGGAGCCTACCAATAGAGAAGAGGTCACTGTTGTGTTATGGTTTTATATAGTGTATATATTATGTGTATATATTTCTCTTAAGTGTATTTATCTATTATAAGAGGGTACATTTATGCTTCTGAAAAAGGTGTACTCTGTGCTGTAAATTTAAATTGCTGTATTTGTATATCTTTGTCTTTTATTTTTGTGTTTACTCTTTTATTTCTTTGTTGTTGTAATGTTGTTTTTAGTGGGTATTACAAAAGCACAGACTGTCTGTGGACCCGTGCGATTATTGAAGTTCAATGTATGATATTGTTATGTCAATAAATACATTTATTCATTCATTCATTCATAGAAGCTTGCAAACGCCAAGCTTTTGCGTCAAAGTTAACATGCAACGTAGGAATCAACCAATGAGAACACTGCTCGACGTGTTATTAAAATGGCTTCCTTTGATGATTCTCTCAAATTTCACCACCGTTAATTCGTCTTTGATTAAGGAGATGAATCCATCCTCGTCTGCTTCGAGACAACCGTTCTTTAAAATATAAAACACCAAGCAAATTGGCAACTTTAGTTTTCATATGCTGCCACATTCTCGTCTCTGTCAGCCATTTTAGTTTGCTATTCACTCGCAAGGCGCGGTGTTCACTTGTTTTAATTTCTGATTGTTATTGTTTACGCCTGTTACTTTCACAGTTTAAGCTCAGATAAACATGACTGCTTTGGTCTGAGGCAATATTTATATACTATTCCCAAAATCTGCAGACATTTTATGAGTTTTATGTCATGTTTGAGATTTTTGATGTTCAATTGTCTTATTTTCTTTGCTTCCGAAGTTGAAATCGCTGAATGCAAATTTTTATTATTCTTTGTGCTTTCGTCGCATATAAGTGTTATGATTTTCTCGATGCGATCTTGTTTTTCAACAGTATCTATAGTTACGTGTTGACTTTCTGGCTGGTGACGCCAAGTTATCATGAAGAAGGAGGCTTCTTCACGCGTAATGGAAAAGGCCGTTTAGAGATAACGCGTAAAAATGTATTCGTGTTGAATTATACGCGCCCACGGATTCACAGCGTTCAACAAAGTAAAGAATTACAGTTTATTGTAAAAAAATAACTATAAAAATAAACTGTGATTCTATAAAAATCCTAGCGACATATTATTTAAGAAGCCGCCAGGTAGTCTGGATCTGGGAAGCCCAACAACGTCCTGAGAAGAGTCAAACGCTACACAAAGTCAAACAAGCGCGAATAGACTTGCAATCCAACATTTGACGAGCGCTTATAGAAGCTACATATTTAAATGCTTCAGGTAGAACGCTGGGTTTTTACTTTCTCTACACGTACTATGTATATAGGGTATAGAGAAGGCATTGCACTCCACCCAAAATTTTGATGCCGAGATTTCACTGGAAATACAGGTTTCAGGATTCCCTGTATCCAAAAAAAGCATTTTCAGAAAAAGGTCCGTGTGTCTGTGAACACGATAACTCAAAAACGAAAAGTCTGTAAAATATCAAACTTAGTATTTAAGTTTAGTATCTTCCAGGGATGCGACACGAAGATTTTCCAAAAAATTTTCCCATCCCAAACTACCCTTTACATCAAAAAAAATTTTGAAAATTGTGATTTTCTCAAAAATGGCTGTAACGATTTTGATTACAATACCGTATATTAAAGATACTTATATAGTAAATAAAATGTATATCTTGAATTTTCTGGGAATAGCCTCTAAAGCCTTTTTATCCTGAATGAATTTTGCGAAACTGATAAACCGTAGAGATAGACAAAACCTATTACACAAAAAATGTAGATCACGTTAAAACACACAATTTATATCATATATTTTTTTCGTGGAACTGACAATTTCTGAAACATTCCTCGTTATTTGTTTCAGATTTAAATTAAATTTTTCTCACATGAAAAGTTGTAAATTTCTAGCCCTGCATAGAAACAGATTTCAACCACATGGCAACCACTTTTTAAAAGATTTGACTATCGTTTTAACCTAGTGTATTCTTTTATTTTCCTTCTAGTTACAAGAAAGCGAATAAATAAGACAATCTGCTAATGCTTATCTGTATTATCATAAAATAGATTGAAGAATAAGCTTTATAACAGTAATTTGTCACAAAGATGTAGAGAAAGTCATGCGAGTGGAACATATCAGAGTTTTTAGTTTTGGTATTTTCTGATTCTTTATGCTTTCTACTTTACAAAAATATATAAACCTACAGTGACTTTCAAATAGAATGAGGTATGCCCTTGAGCGCCACCAGGCCGGCAGCCAATCGTAGAGCTGCTGTGTTGACATATTGCATTCGCGCTTAACTGCAGAGTAACGCGCTAAGTGATTCCGTCTCTCATAAATATTACTTGCGCTACGACAAAATATTCAAATTAATAGGGAATAATCTTCGTAGCAGAACAGTAAAAACCACAGAATTTTAGCTGAAATAGTTTCCATAAGACACATGAATAAACATTATGTCACCAGTCATATTTACATGTTCAGTGTGCGAGTGAGAGGGAAATATGAAAAGAGTGGGGGTAGCGACCTGGCGACGCAGAGCACGATAACGCGTCTCATTCGCTGCAGAGTAGAACTCTTCCCATTTGAAAAACATTACAGATTCAAAAAGTCTCTGGAATCATTTATTTTCACTTTAATGTATGCGAAATTAAAGGATATTGTATTTTTAAGTGTTGGTAAGCCCATGAGGATACTTCTTTCAATTTTGATGCTAATGATTGAAAGTTACTCGATGTGTATGAGCAACTTTTCCGTTCCGCAGAGTTTTTGAACCTCATTGTTCTATAGCGTAACTCCCAAGGCTTACCACCAAAGCAGTGGCGACTACGCCTTCATAAAGCTTGGTTTAAGGTTAAACTACACTTACCAGAGACGATACAATAAATATTATAACAAATGAGAACATCAGTTTCTATTAAATTCACCATATTGCACTCCACGTAATACAACTTTTGGCATACAAATAAACCACTCTCTCACTAGATTGACTTGTAACCACAGATATGGAGAGAGATTAGATTGGAAACGCCCTATCCACATATAATTTGATTTTAGCACAGCTGCCATAATTAGCCACTATTCTTTTGAGATGAGCACGACTTGTGTGGGTTAAATGTAAGGCAAAAATAAGATTCTGTGATGTTAAATGTTCAATTAAGCAGCAAATTTACACTGATAGTTTCATACCAGTATAATGATCAAATTTGTGTTTGGTTGCAGTTTCTCGAATAGCAGAAGCAATAATAAGGAAAGGGAAATGTGCTTCAATACACAACTTGGTGTACTTATTTAAGTGATTTTTCGGTGGTATACTTAGTGATGTTATATATTATCAACAAAACGATTCTGTACTGTTTATTTTAGATTTCCAACTCGGAAAGAGTTTACAATCTTGGATAAAGGAAATTCGCAGACAAAATTGGAAACCTACTCCGGTTTATAAGAAACCTTTTTCTAATTCGCCCATTTAGCAGCTATCGCCAGAAATAATTCTGTGCTTATGATACCAGAACCATGGAGAATTGGGTATATTTCTCAGAGTTGAAATGCAACGGTAGCTATCGCAGCATTCCTCAACCGAAATTCTAGATTATTATCGCACATTCTACTAAAGCTTTAAACTAATAATGTAATAAATCGTACAGTCTTTTGTTACATTAACAGTAGTTTTAGATCAAGAAATTAGATCAAAATTAAGTTATGACCTTGCTGTGATGTTAACTGCAATGATACCAATTTATCAATAATAACTTCTGACAGGCCAAAAAATGCGATTGTATTAAATATTCCTTCAACTAGAAATCTCTCCCCTTCAATTGTGCTTTGTTTTTTTACTTCAAAAACTTGGAAAAACAAGCAATTTGACAGATGTTGAGTATGTTATATGTAGTGTCACAAGATGGGGGATGGGCACAGAATGTGTTTCAGTTAAACGCTAGAGCATTTACGTTGTGTGCTTTTAGCTCATTCCCGGCAGTCTCTGTCTCTGTGATACAGTCCCATAACCAGGCTCCGAAAGTTCCAGTTGTAGAAATTACGGGATATCACACTTTAACCATTTAAAATAGAGTACTCTGGAAGTGGATTTTTCTGGATGTAGAAATAAAGAACTCCTCAAATGTCTTGCAGGGAAACACACAAAGGTCTTTGTTTACTTGGCTATTGTGTACGCTCGCTCTATTGTTAGAGCAAGACAAGCAACCGTGCCCCCGGGCGGACTCAGCCGTCGTACAATATGCATTTGCAAACACATACATATATTTACATCAATTACACACGCATTTGTACTGTGTAAATTTCAAAGGAACGCCTAGGGTGATTTTGCCCTTAATTATGTATATTAAAACAATACTTTTCACTAAGTTTACATAAGAAAATTGCATCTGGTATGCAGTAATCAATTATAAATGTTAAGAAAGTAACACATGTACACTCTAAACTACTATTCATATAGAAACATGTTCAAAATGTTTGATTTTCTTATAATTGTCCCTTTACGATTTTGATGAAAATAATATACTAAGATCTTTGCATGCCAAATAAAATATATATACAGATTTCTGTGAATAGCATTTGAAGACCTTCTCATTCTGGAAGACTTTTGTGTAACTGGTTAGCCATAATAGATACAGGAAATCTCATAACACAAAAATGCAGATTTCGTTGAAATACAAGTTTATGTCATGTTCAATTTTCTTAGAGTTAACTGTTTCCGAGACATTCCCTGTTATCTGTTCCACTTTTAGGCTACATAAACTTTTCTGACAAGTCAGCTTTCGTTTTCTTTCTGCTTTGTTTTACTCCTGGACATAAAAAGAGAACAATATTTCAATTACTTCCATAGCGACGAGCTTTTAAAAGACATTACTATCGATTTTGCCTTATGTATTACCTTATTTTCCTTCTACTTACAAGGAACCAACTAATAAGACACTTTCTGATAATGTTTATCTCAATTAGCACGACGTAATTAAAAGAATAATTTTTTGTAATAATAGTTGGTAGAGAAAGCCATGTGAGTGCAACTCACTCAAACTATATTTATGTAGAATTTAGCATGTCAAATATTTGCGATGTAGTCTTTCAATTCATATTTTATTTATGAAATAGTGCAGAAGATAAATTTTATTCGACGGTCTGACCTTCCTAGATAATTTAGGAAGCTTATGATTCTATCTAGTTCATGCTAAGCGAGATAAAAATAGCAAAAATGGTTTTATTAGTTGCTTTCTTGGAAATAGAAGGTAATAAGGGAATCACTAGGCCAAGAGCTGACAAATTCCCATATGAAAAAGCATAAGTATTTTATGAGCTGAAACCAATACAACGACTATCTAAGAAACGACCAGGTTTACAAAAAAACGTGTATAACGTAAATTAAGTTATATAGAGAGATCTAAATTTTTGTACTGTAAGTTTTTGTCTATTTTTTCGATTTAGCAGTAACGCAAAATTCAGTCAAATTCATCCAGAATAAAGAAGATTTCAGAGGCTATTCCCAGAAATTTCAAGATATACATTTTATTTGTATGTAAATATGTTTAATATATGGCGTTTTAATAAAAATCGTTTGAGCCATGTTTGTAAAAATACTATGTTTGGAAAATTTTTCCATGTGAGGGGGACTTTCTTAAAAATGTTTGTGTCTCATCCTTGGGAGATGCTAAACTTCAATAACAATTTTGCAATTCTGATATTTAACAGTTTTTTCGTTTTTTAGCTATACTATCCACAGACACACACGGACGTTTTTCCAAAAATCTGATGTGCTCCATTCGCAGGGCTTTTTCTACATCTCTATAACAAATTATTGTTAACAAGCCTGTCTCTCTACTTCATGCTAATCGAGATAAACATTAGCAGAAACGGTCTTATAGTTAGTTCCTTATCAGTTCTTCCATAAAGTAAAAAAGATGGAAATATACTAGTCTAAAATGATTGCCAAAGGTTTTAAAATGTGGTTTCAATGGAATTGAAATCCGTTATTTTATATGACCGGGATTTGACAAGTTCCCACATGAGAAAAGTTTAAGTATTTTAAAACTAAAACCAATAGTAAGGAATATCTCGAAATTGCTCAACTCCTGAAGAAAAAAAAAATATATGTCACAAGTGTGTTTTAAGGAATTCTTCATTTTTGTGAGGTAATTTTTGTCTATTTCTTACGGTTTATCAGTAATGCAAAAGTAATCAAGAAGAAAGGGGCTTTCAGAGGGCTTATATCTTATATATAACAGATTTTAATCAAAATCGTTCAAGCTATTTATGAGAAAACCAATATTTTCGGAATTTCTTCCAGATAAAGGGTAGTTAAGGATTGGCAAATTTTCTTGAAAATCTTCGTGTCGATCCTTGAACGATACTGCATTTAAATCTCAAGTTTGGTATTTAACGGACGTTTCGTTTTTGAGCTATGCTGCCCACAGACATACACACACATACACATGTACAGTTTTCTAAAAATTCTTGTTTTTTTGGATTCAGGTGGTCTAAAACATGTATTTCCGGTGAAATCTCGGTATCGAATTTTTGGGGATCAACACAATACCTTCTCTGCGTACATGGTACATGTAGAGACGGTAAAATTAATTCAAGTTGAAGATTAAGAAGAAACATTTAAAAGTACTATAATATACAGAAAGCCTTTAATTCATTTCTTTTCTTGCCTTTATTTCAGACTCCTCAGCAATGTTGATTGCAGCCCCTTAAGCTGCAGGTCTTGAACCTCCCCCGTCTGTTTAGGAGTCGATATTTAACAATGCTTCAGGGACCGTGTCATATAATATTCCCTCTAGTAGTTTATGTTATGGCAGCGTCTCCTGCGGACTCATTCAGGTCTTTAATATTTAATGTACCCATGCTTTGGCATTTCTTTCTTGTCGCATAAACCCCCTTTGATGCAAGAGCGTTCCTTTAGGTCTTGCTCCTTTTCTTTTTCTCCTCGCATTATCTTTGTTTTTGTGTGAAAGAGAACAGATTTTCGTATCGGCTTTATTACTCCCTGGCCCTTATTTTCTTAATAGGGCTTTTTTGGTTTAATCTTCAGGTACAAAATAATTCAATAAAATACGGAGAGGAAATCACTAGGTCAATATTATTATAACAAAAAAATAGCAATAATAATAATAACAACAACGATAAAACAACAATAATAACAATAATAACAACAATCATAATAATAATCATATTAATAATAATCGTAACAACAATAAAAGCAACAAAAATAACAATAACAACAACCACAACACCAACAACAATAATAATAATAATAACAACAATTAATTAAACCTTATTGGTTGGTTCCGTCCCCAATCATTACAGCTGCTGTATCCATCTATTTCGTGGATATCCCTGATATCTTTTTACTTTCTCTAATTACTGCATAGTATATAGGTAGAAAATATATTGCATTCCACTCAAAAAATTGACTCCGATATGCTCCTGTGAATACACGTTTTAGGGTTCTCCGGTTTCCCCCAGCATCACATTCCACCGGCGCTCCATCTTCATTCCATGTATCAGCAGTGTCATCGCCTGCGGTGTCATTGTAGTAGCGGGCGTTAGGCACTGTAAAATAAACACACGTACCTTTTTCTAAAATGATTTTTTTTCTATTTAGGATACCATAAAACATAAATATTTTCGGCTTAATTTGGTATCGAATGTTTATGTGGAAGCCGATACCTTTCTCTACCTACTATGTAAATTGTAAATTCGCGCTAAAAATATAAAAATCTGATGTGTTCCTTTCACATGACTTTCTCTACATCTCTGCAACAAATTATTGTTAAAAATGTTATGCTTCTATTTACTTCATGCTAATCGAGAAAAAATTAGCAGAAATAGTCTTATTACTTGTTTCCTTGTCAGTAGAAGCTAAATAGCGATAGTCAAAAGCTGGTTGCTATGTGACTAAGTCCCTTTGTTTGTATGGACGGGAGTTGAAAAATTCCTGTATGAGAAAAGTATAAGCTTTTTAAAACTGAAACCGAAAACAAGGAATGTCTCAAAACCGATCAAGTCCACGAAATATATATATATTAACAAATTGTGTGTTTTAGTGCACTGTACATTTTTTGTGGGGTAAGTTTTTGTCCATCTTTAACGGTTTAGCAGCTATGCAAAATTCCCTAAAATTCATCCAGAATAAAGTAGTCTTCAGAGGCTATTCCTAGAAATTTACAGATATATATGTTACTTGTCAGGTAAATATCTATAATATATATGTAAATCTTGAATTTTCTGGGAATAGCATCTGAAGAAGTCTTTATTCTGGATGAATTTTGTCGAATTTTGCTTAACTGCTAAACCATAAGAGGTAGACAAAAACTTTCTACAGTTACATTTTGTTTGCTGAGGTAACGGTTTCCAAGATATTCCATGTTATTGGTTTCAGTTGTGAAGTGCTTATACTTTTCTCAGAGAGAAAGTGTCCGTATTTTTATTACCTTCTCTAGCCCCGTATGTACAGTGTACATAGGGATAGAGAACTATTGCATTCCACCCAAAAATTCGATGTCGAGATTTCACCGGAAATACATGTTTTAGGACCCCTGAATCCAAAAAAAAGCATTTCCAGAAAAAGGTCCGTGTGTGTGTCCGTGTGCCTGAGAACACGATATCTCAAAAACGAAAAGTAGCTAAAATACCAGAATTGGTGTTTAAGTTCAGTATCTTCCAGGAATGCGACACGAAGATTTTGAGAAAAATCCCCCACCCCAAACTACCCTTTACATGGAACATTTTTCGAAAATTTTGATTTTCTTAAAAATGGCTCAAACGATTTTGATTAAAATATCCTATATTAAAGATATTTACCTGACAAATAAAATGTATATCTTGAATTTTCTGGGAATAGCTTCTAAAGACTTGTTTATTCTGGATGAATTTTGCTTAATTTGGCATACCTAATAAACTGTAAGAGATAGACAAAAACTTACTATACAAAAAATGTAGGCCTTGTTAAAATACACAATTTGCGTCATATACATCTTTTTCGTGGAGCTTACCGTTTTCGAGATACTCATTATTATTAGTTTCAGTTGTGAAGAACTTAATACTTTTCTCAGACGGGAGTGTCCTTTTTTCTTTTGTTCTACTCCTGGACAAGAAAAG
This sequence comes from Hymenopus coronatus, assembly GCA_030762935.1. Taxonomy (NCBI): domain Eukaryota; kingdom Metazoa; phylum Arthropoda; class Insecta; order Mantodea; family Hymenopodidae; genus Hymenopus; species Hymenopus coronatus. Next base: position 26,736,975 of record CM060899.1, on the reverse strand, counting down.
AAGCGATTTGTAATGACAATCGCATAACGACACTTTTAAAACATTTGAATATCGATTTAGCCTAGTGTATTCCCATATTTTCTTCCTACTTATAAGGAACTAAGTAATAAGAACATTGTGCTGAATACCTCGATTAACAAGGTGCAGAAAGAAGAATAATCTTATGTAAGAAGTTTGTAGAACGGCTAGAGAAAGTCATGTGAGTGTAACACACTAGATTTTTTTTTAAAAGTGTCTTTTGCTTCTGGAAGTTGCCGGAACACAACAATGGAGCCTGAAATTGTATTTTGGTTGGGTGTTTTTGTCGCGAATCCTATCGTTGCGTAAATTTGCGTTGAGCGCGCATCGGATTCGGTTAAACAAAAGAGCATAATGCTATTATAATGATAGGCCGAGTTGGCTTTAATCTGCAAGGAGAAATGAACGAGAAATAAATCAAGTTTAATGGTTAAGCGTGCTGGTGGTAGCGGACATTTTAATGGTACTGTAATTACATCAATGCGGGTGTGTCATTAATTTCGCTAAAGGTTTCATACCTGTTTTTCTCGCCACAGAGAGCATCGGGCCTCCAACCGTGCTTTTCCAATAAACCGAATGGTGCATTGCAGAATCTAAAATACGGTAGATATAGTTCAATGGCTTTATTTCATTACGACAATTTTGAGGGAACGGTTTTTAATTATTCTGTGAGCTCGGTCGAGAGGAATCGTATTTATATTTTACTGTGGCGAACTTTGACCTATGAATTCCCTCTCATGTTTGGAGGGCGTTCTTTCTCATATTATTTCATATTCGTTTTAATCACATTGCTAGCATCGAAATAATACAGAGATGCCTCTTTATCTTTGTGATTGTTTGATTTAATTTTAATCACGTAAGTAAACACCGGCAGAATATTTACGTAGAAAAGCCATTAAATAGATGCCTTGAAAGCTATTCACAACAGAATTTTTTTTTAAAAAATATGACTTTCTCTACATCTCTGCTACAAATTGTAGTTAAAAAGCCTATGCTTCTATTTACTTCATGCTAATTAGCAGAAATAGATTTATTACTTGCTTCCTTGTAAGTAGAAGGGAAATGAGGGAGTTCCATAGATTAAAATGATAGCCAAAAGCTGGTTGCTATGTAACTGAAGTTCCTTTGTCTGTATGGACAGGAGTTAAGAAATTCCTGTATGAGAAAAGTATAAGTTTTTCAAAGCTAAAACGAAAAACCAGGAATATCTTATAACTGATCAACTCCTCGAAAAAAATATGTGTGACATAAATTGCGTATTTTATCGTGAGCTACATTTTCTGTACTGTAAGTTTTTCCCCTTCTCTTACGGTTTAACAGTTATGCAAAATTCCGTAAAATTGATCCCGAATAAGGTAGTCTTCAGAGGCTATTCCCAGAAAATTCAAGATATACATTTTATTAATCAGGCAAATATCTTTAATATACGATATTTTAATCAAAACCGTTAGAGCCACTTTTAAGAAAATCAAAATTTTCAAATGTTTCTCCATGTAAAGGGTAGTTTGGGGTGGAGGGATTTTCTTGAAAATATTCGAGTCGCATCCTTGGAAGATAGAAAACTTAAGTACCAAGTTTGGGCTTTAACGGTCTTTTCGTTTTTGAGCTATGCTGCCCACGGACACACACACACACACACACACACACACACTCACAGGCAGACACACATAAGAACATTTTTCTAAAAATGCTTTTTTTAAATTCAGGGAGTCCCAAAACATGTATTTCCGGTGAAATCTTGGTAGAATTTCTGGGTGCAATGCAATACCTTCTCTATACACTATGTACATAGTACGTATAGAGAATGTGATGTGTTCCATTCGCATGACTTTCTCTACATCAGTGTAACAAATTATTGTTTAAACGCTTATTCTTCTATTTACTTCATGATAATCGAGATAAACATTAGCAGACATAGCCTTATTACTTGTTTCCTTGTAAGTAGAAGCGAAATAAACGAATACACTAAGCTAGAGCGATAGCTGTTTACCATGTTTTTATACATTGCCAGAAGCTGACATATACTCGTATTAGAAAAGTTTAAGTATTCTAAAACTGAAACCAATAACAAAAAAATCTTATGTGTTCCATTTACATGACTTTCTCTACTTCTGTGTAACAAATTAATGTTAGTAAGTTAATTCTTCTATTTATTTCAAGCTAATCGAGAACAAATTAGCAGAAATAGTCTCATTACTTGCTGGTTACTAAGTGACTGAAGTTCCTTTGTTTTTCAAAGCTGAAACAAAAAACACGGAATAACTCAACTCCTCGAAAACAAATCATATAACATAAATTGTGTGTTTTAATGTGCTCCACATTCTTTGTGTGGTAAGTTTTTGTCCATTTCTTACGGTTTAGGAGTTATGCAAAATTCCTCCAGAATAAAGTAGTCTTCAGAGGCTATCCCCAGAAAATTCAAGATATAGCTATTATTTGTCAGGTAAATATTGCTTTCTTTGGATTCAGGGGGACCCAAAACGTGTATTTCCGGTGACATTTCGGTATCGACTTTTTGGGTGGAATACAATACCTTCTCTAAACACTATGCATATAGTACGTGTAGAGAAAGTAAAAAGGTGAACTGCACGAAAAAATGTATACAACATAAATTGTGTGTTTTAACGAGATATACACTAAGCTTTCTCTTTGCCTTACGGTTTACTAATTGTGCAAAATTCAGCAAAATTCATCCAAAATGAAGAGATACTCAGAGGTTACTCCCATAAAATTCAAAATACATTATTTTATTTGTCATCAAAACCGTTATATCCATTTTTGAGAAAATCAAAATTTTCGAAAATTTTCCAGCTACCCTTTACATGGTAAAATGTTCGAACATTTTGATTTTCTAAAAAATGGCTCTAACGATTTTGATTAAAATCCGAATATTAAAGTTATTTACATCCTAAATGAAATGTATATTTTGAATGTTCAAGGACTAGTCCCTGAAGACTTCTTTATTTTGGATGAATTTTGCCGAATTTTGCTAAACCGTAAGAGATAGACCAAAACTTACTACACAGAAAATGTAGATCCTGTCAAAACACACAATTTATGTCATATCTAATTTTTACTTTCTCTAGCCCCTTATGTACAATGCACATAGGGATAGAGAAGTATTGTATTCCACCAAGAAATTCGATACCGGGATTTTACCGGAAATACATGTTTTAGGACCCCCTGTATCCAAAAAAAAGAAAACATTTTCAGAAAAAGGTCCATGTGTGTGTCCGTGTGTCTGTGTACACGACAGATCAAAAACGAAAAATAGCTAAAGTACCAAACTTGGTATTTAAGTTTAGTATCTTCCAGGGAACATGAAACTTTTTTCGAAAATGTTGATTTTCTTAAAAATGGCTCTAACGATTCTGATTAAAATGTCGTATATTAAAGATATTTACCTGACAAATAAAATGTATATCTTGAATTTTCTGGGAATAGCTTCTAAAGAGCTGTTTATTCTGGATGAATTTTGCTTAATTTGGCATAACTGGTAAACCGTAAGAGTTAGACCAAAACTTACTGTACAAAAAATGTATAAATATATATATATACAAGTTATGTCAGTTACATTTTTTTCGTGGAGCTTACCGTTTTCGAGGTATTCCTTGTTATTCGTTTCCGTTGTGAAGTACTTACACTTTTCTCAGACGGGAGTGTCGGTTTTTATTTTGTTCTACTCCTGACCAAGAGAAGAAGCAATTCGTAATGACAATCGCATAACGACAGCTTTCAAAACATTTGACTATCGGTTCAGCCTAGTGCATTCCCTTATTTTCTTCCTACTTATAAGGAACTAAGCAATAAGAGCATTGTGCTAATGAGTACCTCAATTAGCAAGGTGCAGAAAGAAGAATAATCTTATGTAAGAAGTTTGTAGAACAGCTAGAGAAAGTCATGTGAGTGTATCACGTCAGATTTTTTTCCTTCTACTTACAAGGAATGAAATCATTAAGACAATTTCTACTAAGCTTTATCTCGATTACCATAAAGTAGATAGCAGAATAAGTTTTTAACAAGAAACTATTACAGCGATGTAGAGAATGTAATGTGAATGGAACACATAAGATTTTTTATCTTGCTTTCTTTGACTAATGGAGTTAATAATATTGTAATATTAACATCTATTATAACCACAATCTCAATATATCTTCAGGGGAAATAGTGTTTTATGTACTTGTATGTTCAATAAATAAAGAAATATAACAGTCTCAGAAATTGCTTCTACGTCACTCAGTTCACTGTTGCAGCCCGAATGAACTCCAACGTAATTAGGATCGTTATGAGCCATTACCTCACAAGTCATTAATTTGCGATCATCTTTATTCACAACTTCATTTATGGCCATCTGGATCTCTTCCGTAGTTCTTAAACGGCGTCTCAAGTTCTCCATTTCTGTATTTGGAAGTAACAATAATACCTATAGCCTGGCAAGGTAATTAAAAATACTACCATTTTCCGGACAGTGCACCTCAAGACTTCAGCTGCTTTCTCTCTTCCCGTTTTAGCCAGCCGTGTTCGGAGGTGGTAAGAAAAGTAGGGATAGAGGGAGAGTTTGCCATCACCGCTATATCATTGTTACAATATGCGGGTGCATAGTTGAATGTAGGACAAGAACACATACTTGTTTTCCCAAAAGTTTCCCTAGCCTGTCCTCTAAGTGACTTACCAGAGAAGAACTTAAGGTCCTGACATTACTGTTAATAGTTCTCAGTTTGTATACTCTTAAAATAAACAGTATACTATGATTTTTGTGATCACTCACTGCCGCTTGTGGCCTAGACGCCTCGGGTTCGATCCCAAGCGATCGCATGTGAGATTTGTGATGGACAAAGCTGTGCAGGGGCGGGTTTTCCCGGGTTTTCCGGTTTCCCTCGTCGTCGCAATCCACCGGTGCTCCATCTTCATTTAGTGTGTCAATGACTTCGGAAGCAACACTGCGTGCATTTTACCACACAGAAATACATGCCCTTGTTAAAAGGTGGACTAAAACTATGGAAAAGGATGGGGATTACATTGAAAAGTGACAATTTAATCCTCAATGCTGTAGCTTTCATGCTGTGTAATCAATGTTTAATTTTCATGCAAATTAAAAGAGAGATTGACTGACCCTTGTAAGTGGAAAATGTGGTTAGATATTCTTAACTCTGTGTAGTATTCTCGTTGCACTTAATAAGAATTTTGTTAATGTTATTAGTCTCTTGGTATTCTAAGAAAGGTATGTACATGCGCAAAACTCGAGTTTAATTAGAGAAAACGTGACAACGTTGCTTTCTGCGTCAGTGAATACCTGCAATCTTATCGCAGCCTTTGATGCCGCATATGTTAACCTTTCCAATAGCACATGAGATGTATGACGCAATCGAGATCTAAATTAACGGAAGTACAGTCGAACTCTGAGGCAGTTGGACGCCTTTAATAAGGCTTGTAGGAGTGTAAGGATTGGCTCTAATCGATCTATCGCAGGGCGCTGTACAGCCACTTACGCCGCAATGCAAACAACAAACAAGACCTAATTTTGTTGTTTTGTTCCGCTGATGGAAAAGGGACGTCAGTTTGATGACTCTGGAGCTTTTGTCCGCCGCCAACAAAACACCCTCTTATAAGCTAATTTTCGAATCAATAATTTTCTAAGCCGTGTAGCGCGAACAAAAGCAACGAGGCGAGAATGAGGCGCACTGTGAAAGTTCAGGGACGACCCGCTAGTCCTTAAACTGGAATATGCTTTTGTGTTCCCATTTCTCATTTTACTTGTTTGCTTTAATATCAAAACATCCCGTCGGTGTGTAGGGGTTTGGAAGGGTGGAATGATGACTTCGGAAAGGCCAGATTCATGGTGGTGTTTAGCGGAAAAGGAATCGAGGTCATGATGCAATAAAATCAGAAGAAAAGTAGCAGTAGCAATTCTGACACTAAAAGAGCACATTATCTGATGTGTTCCATTCACATGGCTTTCTATTCCTATTTTTACAAACATTTATTCCTCTAAATGATTCATGAAATCAGTGCTGTTGAACGTTTAATAGAACATAAAGACGTAAGAAATTGGAGGAAAGGAATCTGGGACTACAAATGGTATAGTATGCCAGGAGAGTTGGAAACAATGTAAAGAAGAGAATTAAAGAAATAAGGGTAATGTTTGGGAACAGTAAAAGAAAAGTGTTGTGTTACACTCACGGATTTTCTCTAACTTTTCCACAAATAAATGTTTTATTCTTTCTACACCATGGAAATGGAAATGGCGTGTTATTTATGGACGCTCTTTAACTGCTGTTGTTCTCAACGTCCCCTTCTATACTGGGCGAGAAAGACCGCTTAATTTTGCTCAGAGGCCTCTCTTACCAGGCTTGAGGTTCTTTTACGTGCCGTAAATCTACGACACGGGACCAACGGCTTTACTTCCCTTCCGAAGGAAGCCATGCTAAGGATTTTTACACCCGAAAAAATCCATCGTCCTCCGTCGGGTTTGAACCCACAACCTAGGGTATATGGTAACCATTACACCACCATGTTAAATGAGATAAACATTGGCAGAATGTTCTTATTTCTTAGTTCCTTATTAGTACAAAGGAACTAAAGGAATGCCCTATATAAAACCGATAGTCAAATGTTTTTAAACCTATCTTTATGCGCCTGTAATTTAAATTCTCTTCTTTGCTTGGCCAGGAGAAAAAAAAAAAAAAAAAAAAAAAAAAAAAAAAAAAAAAAACTGACACTTCCTGTCTGAGAAAAGTATAAGTATTTTAAAATCGAGACAAATAACCAGTATGTCTTGAAATCGATCAACTCTACAATAAAAATGCATAAGACATAAATTATGTCTTTTAAGGAAACTACATACACACACACTGACCTTTTTCTACAAATACTTTTTGATACAGGGGACCCTAAAGCATATATTTCTGGTGAAATCTCGGTATCCAACTTTGGGTGGAATGCAATACCTTATCTATACACTATGTACATAGTACGTGTAGAAAAAGTAAAAATTGAAAAGAATAACAAGGAATATCTGAATAATTATTAACTGTACGAAATAAAATGTATACGATAGAAATTGTGTTTTAACGAGATCTACTGTTTTTGTGTGGTGCGCTTTGTCTATCTCGTATGATTTACTAGCTGCGAAAAATTCAGCAAAATTTATCTAGAATAAAGTATCTTCAAGGGTTTTCTCAGAAAATTCAAGATATGCAATTTATTTTTGATGTAAACATCATTAATATTTGTTATTATATTCAAATCCGATATACCCATTTTTGAGATAAGCACATCTTTCAAAAATTTTACACGTACACCGGTAATAATACGTTTTAGGGTCCCCTGTATCCAAAAAAGGTATTTTCAGAAAACGATCCGTATGTGTGTCTTTGTGTCTGTGAACAAGATAACTCAATAAAAACTCGGCAAAATACCAAACTTGGTATTTAAGTTTAATATCTTCCAGGGATGCTACACGAAGATTTTGAGAAAAATCCCCCCACCCCAAAGTACCTTTACATTGAAAAAATTTCGAAAATTTCTAAAAATGACACGATTTTGATTAACATTTCTTATATTAAAGACATTTACCTGACAAATAAAATGCATATTTTAATTTTTCTGGGAATAGCCTCTGAAGAGTAGTTTATGGGGGATAATTTTACTGAATTTTGAATAACGGCTAAACCGTAAGAGATAGACAAACAATTACGACACAAAAAAATGTAGAGCACATTAAAACACACAATTTATGTTATATACATTTTTTTCGTGGAGTTCGTCGTTTTTGAGACATTCCTTATTCTTGTTTCTGCTATGAAAAACGTATACATTTCTCATACAGGAACTTGTTAGCGCCTATCCATATGAACAAAAGAACTTCATTGACATAGCAACCAGCTTTTGACTATCATTTTAACCTATGATAGTCCCTTATTTCGCTTCTACTTACAAGGAAGCAAGTAATAAGACTATTTCTGCTCATTTTTTCTGATTAGCATAAAGTAAATAGAAGTATAAGTTTTTTTAAGAATAATTTGTAGCAGGGATATAGAAAAAGTCATGTAAATGGTACACATCAGACTTTGGCTAATGGTTTTCTCGATAAGCATGAAGTAAACAATAGAATAATAGTTTACGCGCAGAAATGATAGTGAAAGTCATGTGTATATAATACATTTTTTTTTTTTTTATTTACTTTGGGACATATAAGAACAGTTGATCATCGCCATTTCGTTCTTTGCTCTAAACGACGAATTTCGACATACAAACCTCAATGTTAAAGCTAGGTATATCGTCGGAATGTTTTACTCTTTCCGTTCTTTTTACGCCGTTGAGCTTAAACCTGTGAATTACGGGAGATAAAATAATCCGTTCTTTGATTAAAAAAAAAGATACATCAAAGGAAAACTTGTCTGCACTTGATGTCCAAGCAGGTATAATTAACAAGTAGTGGAACTGCCTAAAAGCAGCAGGAATACATCAAAGGAAGAAGGATACCTTTGCTAATGACAAAGCAAGGAAAGTTCTTGTAACAAATATACCCAGGACGAATGTAAAGCGTAAAAAGCCATGCCTCTAAGGACTTCCGCCCACTTGAGCATTATACGGACACTTAAGCCAGTGCTTAGGCTTTCTATTGGCTGAAAATGTAGAGCAATTAAATACTATTAACTGCAGGTACGAGAGGTGTTCAATAAGTCCTTAGAAAACGATAGAAAAACAAATTATTTTTGGCATTTTTACTTTCTCTTGACCCGTATGTACAATGCACATAGGGATAGAGAAGTATTGCATTCCACCCAAAAATTCGATGTCGAGATTTCACCGGAAATACATGTTTTAGGACCCCCTGGATCCAAAAAAAAGCATTTCCAGAAAAAGGTCCGTGTGTGTGTGTGTTTGAACACGATAGCTCAAAAACGAAAAGTAGCTAAAATACCAAACTTGGTATTTAAGTTCAGTATCTTCCAGGGCTACGACACGAAGATTTTGAGAAAAATCCCCCCACCCCAAACTATCCTTTACATGGAACTTTTTTCGAAAATTTTGATTTTCTTAAAAATGGCTCTAACGATTTTGATTAAATATCGTATATTAAAGATATTTATCTGACAAATAAAATGTATATCATGAATTTTCTGGGAATAGCTTCTAAAGACCTGTTTATTCTGGATGAATTTTGCTTAATTTGGCATAACTAATAAACCGTAAAAGATAGACAAAAGTTTACTGTACAAAAAGTGTAAGCCTTGTTAAAATACACAATTTACATCATATACATTTTTTTCAAGGACCTCATCGTTTTCGAGGTATTCATTGTTATTAGCTTCTGTTGTGAAGTACTTATACTTTTCTCAGCCGGGAGTGTCCGTTTTTCTTTTGTTCTACTCCTGGCCAAGAAAAGAAGCGATTTGTAATGACAATCGCATAACGACAGCTTTTAAATCATTTTACTATTGGTTTAGCCTAATGTATTCCCTTATTTTATTCCTACTTATAAAGAACTAAATAATAAGAGCATTGTGCTGAATATCTCGATTAACAAGGTGCAGAAAGAAGAATAATCTTATGTAAGAAATTTGTAGAGAAAGTCATGTGAGTGTAACACATCAGATTTTTTTTTCAACATAATCTCGTTTTAGCTCGATAGACTTTTCACAACGTTTCAAGCGCTAGGATTTGGACAAGGTCCTCAAAACAGGTATCTGTTTGAGAGATGTTAGACGTGATTCTTTTGCGCCATGCCACTTTTTTAACTTTGGAAATAAAAATAGTCACTGGGGCCAAATTTGGTGAACACGGTGGATGTTGTAGTAATTCGAATCTAATTTCTACAATTTTCGACATTGAAGCTACGAAGGTGTGCATTGTCTTGATGGTGCAGATGCTTTTTCTTTGCTAGATGATGGCGTTTTTTTCTTGACTCCGCTGTTCAACGGGTGAAATAACGATACATAATACACTCCATTTATCGTTCTCCCTTTCTGCAAGTAATCAATGTAGATGATTCACATGCATCCCAAATCGAGGCCATAGACTTGTCTGCAGATTTCACCACCTTTGCCTTTGAAAATCTGCTGTTTTGGCTATACTTTTGTCTCTGGAGTTAGTTGTATATCCATGTTTCATCCACAGTTATGTATCGATGCAGAAACTTGTCAGAATAGCGACGGAAATGTGCTAAACCAGCTTCCGAATCGGTCACACGATTGCGTTTATTCTTCAATAAGAGCAAATGCAAATACTTTTTTCTTGTAGAGCCATTTGTGAGATATTCCTTGTTATTAGTTTCAGTTTTTCACAAACGGGACCATACAACGCGAACCTATAGCGACCAGATTTTAAAACATTTTACTATCGCTTTACCCGAGGTATTCAAATGCACACTACTTTCATTTATTGTTAATAATACTTTATGTGCTGGCAAGTAATATGTATTGCAATTATCAATATGATTATTTCCACTTAAAATAATTTGTTGGATTTTTTTTCTTTTCAGTATACTTGTTCCACTTTTATTAAGCTGTATATATTCTCTGTATCACTGCTAGATTATATGTAATGTATTGTCTGATAGAGTGTAAGAGAAGTCCTTATGTCCTTTAACTCTAACCATGGTAAATAAATAAATATATAGATCCTCTTATAATTATAAGGAATCAAGTAATATGATCATTTCTACTAATGTTTATCTGGATTAGTGTGAACGAAACATACGATTTTTTCTAAAAATGCCATTTCTGAATACAGGGGTCTCAAAACATGTATTTTAGGTTAATTTTCTCAAAGAAATTTTGGGATGTAATAAAATGCTTCCTCTGATTAATTTGATAATTAAAAGATAACGTAAAATTTAAAATTTGCATTCTAAAACGCTAAACAATAGACAAACAAGATCTCCAGTTTACTACAAAAACGCTGCTTCTCGACTTTCTATTGTACTTTGACCCTGGATAAATCATCGAAAAATCTGTTGCAGCAGATGTCCGCTTGGATGATTCCCTTTTTCTTGTACGTAAGCCGATTACGTTTTGTTCTCCTTTTTCACTTGTCCAAGAGAGTAGTGGATGTGTGTATTTGTAGAGAGATGGTGCGAGTGTGTGCGAGTGCGCGCATGCGCACTCTATACCAGACAAATTGTCGGAATTCCCACGCTTTGTAGCCTACCTCTTCTTTGGAATACGGCACAAGTACATACGAGGGTCACCCAGAAAGTGACAGACGATTTGACATAACTAAATTATAACCAAAGATATCAACACAAAACTTTATTTACAAAGTTACAGTACCTTACTCTTACTTTCTCTAAACGTACTGTGTACATAGTACACCCAAAAATGTGATACCAATATTTCAGCAGAAATACATGTTTTGAGGCCCCTGAATATAATATTTAGACAAATATTCGTGTGTATCTGTGTGTGTTTGTCTCTGTGGGCAGCATAGCTCAAAAACGAAAAGACCGTTAAATACCAAACTTGGTATTTAAATTCGGTATCTTCCTAAGATGCGACATGTAGATTTTCAAGAAAAATCCCTTATCCCAACTACACAACTACATGGAACTTTTTTCGAATATGTTGATTTTCTCAAAAATGGCTCAAACGATTTTTATTAAAATATCGTATATTAAAGATATTTACCTGACAAATAATGTATTTTTCTTGAATTTTCTGGAAATAGCCTCTGAAGACTACTTTTATATTAGTTTAACGCCCTTTAACCTGGTTGGGCATGTCGGACGATGAATGAAATTGGTGAAGTGATGCTCAAATGATCTTGGGGTCCATGGAGCTTAAAGTTCCTCGACATTTATCTTCTCAGGATAAGGGAAAACCCCGAAAAAACCCTTATCTGGGTAACTCACTCTAAGCGAGATTCGAACTCACGAAATTTTGAATGTGAGGCAGACACGCTACCCAAGCGGCGAAGACTACTTTATTCTGGAGAAATTTTAAGGAATTTTGCATAACTGCTAAACCGTATTAGACACACAAAACTTACCAAACAAAAAATGTATAGCAGTTTAAAGCACACAATTCATTTGATATATATTTTTTTCATCGAGTTGACTTTTTTTTAGATATTCCTTGTTATTCATTTTCGCTTCAAAATATTTGCACTTTTCTCATACTGGAATTTGTCAGCTTCATCACATAGCATCCAACTTTTAAATATTTGACTACCGATTTAGTGTATGGTACTCCCTTATACTTACAAGGAGGCAAGTAATTTCTCGATTAGCATTAAGTAAATAGAAGAATATTCTTTTTAACAAGAATTTATTGTAGAGATGTAGAGAAAGTCATGTGAATGGAACACGAACAGATTTTTTTCAACGTAATCTCCAGCTGTCAAACATTTATTGTAACGTGGCTTTTCAATGCCAATGTAATCTTTTTCTACCGCCAAAGAACATTCGTTTTTTGAATGCACAAAATATTCAGCTAATCGAATTTTGTAGGCAAGTAACGCAAGTGTATGATAATGCAATGAACGAATCTTCAGTGGAAAAAAAAGGTACATAATTTGCGACCTATCGAGGAAGAACCAGTGTGTACGATGAAGGCCGGAGTGGAAGTTCATCAATCGTTATGGATGAGTTGAAATCAAATTTTGATAAAATACTTAAGAAAAACTAGTGTTTCACTTTGGACAGTGTACATGGCTTTTTGGATCACTACTTCCCAGCCATGAGGACCTCAAAGCGGCAGTGACATCTTGACTCAGATCTTTAGCGGTGGAAGTATATATCTGCATTAAAAATCCGATATCACGTGACAGTAAATACTTTGATAGTAAGTCGTACACGTTGAAAAAAGAGTAAGGTACTGTGACTTTGTAAATAAAGTTTTGTATTGATATGCTTCGTTATTATTTAGTTACGCGAAATCATTTGTCACCATTTGGATGACCGTCGTACATTTCATGACTGAAATTATTTTGTTTCAAAACAATTAAGCATCGTTTTGTATTATTATTATTATTATTATTATTATTTCTCTAAATCACTGTAGAAATTATTATTAAAAAGATTCTTCTTCTATCTACTTTATCTAATCGAGAGAAACATTAGCAGAATTGGTCTTATTACTCGCTCCCTTGTAAGTAGAAGGGAAATGAAGGTGTGTCCTAGGCTAGCAAAAGGAACCGAATTTAAAATGCTTCAAATAGCGACCGGACTTTAATAGATATAGCTCGCGTTAATTTAGTTAGTATATTTCTTTGTTTGCCTTCCACCCACAAGGAACAAGCAAATAAGACCAATTCTGGTGATGCTTATATTGATTAGCATGGTATATATAAAAAAAACTGATGTGTACCACTCACATGACTTTCTCTACATCTCTGCAACAAATTATTGTTAAAAAGCTTATGCCTCTTTTTACTTCATGTTACTCGAGAACAAATTAGCAGAAATACTTTTATTACTTGGTTCCTTGTTAGTAGGAGCGAAATAAGGGAGTACCATACGTTAAAGTGACAGTAAAAAGCTGGTTGCTATGTGACTGAAGTTCTTTTGTTTATATGGACAGGTGTTGACAAATTCCTACATGAGAAAAGTAAGTGTTTCATAGCTGAAACCAAAAGCAATGAGTATCTCAAAAATGATCAACTCCACGTAAAAAATGTATATAACATAAATTGTGTGCTTTAACGTGCTCTACATTTCTTGTGTAGTAAGCTTTTATCTAAGTTTTACGGTTTAGCAGTTATGCAAAATTCCGCAAAATTCGTCCAGAATAAAGTAATCTTCAGAGGCTATTCCCAGAAAATTCAAGATATACATTTTATTTGTCAGGTAAATATATTTAGTATATGATATTTTAATCAAAATCGTTAGAGCCATTTTTAAGAAAATAAAAATTTTCAAAAAAGTTCCATGTAAAGGGTAGTTTGAGGTGGGGGGATATTTCTCAAAATCTTCGTGTCGCATCCCTGGAAGATACCAAATATCAAATACTAAGTTTGGTATTTTACCAACTTTTCGTTTTTGAGTTATCGTGTTCACAGACACACGGATACACACACATGGACCTTTTCCTAAAATACATTTTTTGGACACAGGGGACCCTAAAACATGTATTTTCGGTGAAATATCGGTATCGAATTTTTTGGTGGAGTGCAATATCTTCTCTACACTATGTACATAGTGCGTATAGAGAAAGTAATAATCTTTTATCAGGAAACTTTTTATGGAACAGAAAGTCGCGTGAGTGGAATACACTTTCTTTATTAAGCACGCAGTATCTTCATATGCTTGTCATTCAAACTTTAGTATTTCTATACATATCCTACTGGCCTATAATGGGAGTTTGATATAAACAAAAAATCTGATGTGTACCATTCACATGACTTTCTCTAATCTCTGCAACAGATTATTCTTAAAAAGATTATACTTCTATTTACTTCATGCTAATGCGGAAAACATTAGCAGAAAGGATCTTATTACTTGCTTACTTGAAAGTATAATCGAAATATGGGAGTGCATTAGATTAAAGTGATAGTCAAAAGCTGGTTGCTATGTCAATGAAGTTCCTTTGTTGTATATACAGCAGTTGACAAATTCCTGTAATAGAAAAGTATACATTTTTCAAAGCAGAAACCAAGAAACAAGGAATTTCTTAAAAACGATGAACTCTATATAACATAAATTTTGTGTTGTAACGTGCTCTAAATTTTTGTGTAGTAAGTTTTTGTCCATCTCTTACAGTTTAGCAGTTATTCAAATCTCCGTAAAATGCATCCAGAATAAAGTACTCTTCAGAGGCTATTCCCAGAAAATTCAAGATATACATTTAATTTTAAGGTAAATAGCTTAAATATACGATATTGTAATCAGAATCATTAATCATTTTTGAGAAAATAAATAATTTCGAAAAAAGTTCCATGTAAAGGGTAGTTGGGGGTGAGGGATTTTTCTCGAAATCTTCGTGTGGCATCCCTGGAAGGTCCTAAACTTAAATAACAAGTTTGGTATTTTACCGAATTTTCGTTTTTGAGTTATCGAGTTCACAGACACATGGACACACACACGGACCTTTTTCTGAAAATGTTTTTTTTCAGATAAAGGGGACCCTAAAACATATATTTCCGGCAAAATTTCGATATCGAGTTTTTGGGTGGAGTACAACACCTTCTCTATACACTATTACATAGTACGTAGAGAGAAAGTAAAAACACTAAATACTGGCTTGCAAATTGTACTCTTAGGCCTTAGGCAGAGCATATTATGAACAATTTCAAGGCCTGAACAACCTGACCTTGACATTACATTTTTACTAGAACATCACAATTCGCATGGTAGAGAAAGTAATATGAAATGTTAATAGAAATCGTACCCAGCGAGAGGCGCCATGGTAACGTGTGACTCTGACACATGGGTCTTGCTTTGTTTCCCCTGCATGCCTGGGGTGTTTTCCCATCTACTATGATTTCCTTTCCATCATTTTCCCTGCATTCTGTTTTTCTCTCATACTGCAGCTGTTTCCAGCTTCGTGGTGTGTGGCAGTGTGAACAGATCGCGCGGATACATACTCCATGGAAAGAATATTTCCGTAGGTCGCTTGCAGGCCATCTCTATCGGTAGCGTTAGGGACTTCCTCACGTCTCTAATG
This sequence comes from Hymenopus coronatus, assembly GCA_030762935.1. Classification (NCBI taxonomy): domain Eukaryota; kingdom Metazoa; phylum Arthropoda; class Insecta; order Mantodea; family Hymenopodidae; genus Hymenopus; species Hymenopus coronatus. The sequence continues at coordinate 26,721,352 of CM060899.1, read as the reverse complement.
GCCTCTGCTTGTGACCTGTGTCCTCCAGTTCATCCCATTCTTCTGGGGTTGTTAGCCTCCACAAATCTACTTGTTCTCATTGCACTCTCTATTTTCTACCCATTACTACTTTAAGAGGGCGGTCTCCTTAGCGCGGTGGTAGCGTTGCTGCTTGTCAAGCGGGAGACCTGGGTTCGATTCCCAGTACCGGCGTAGAGATTTTTCCCTCGCTGAGAGATCTGAACCCGGGTGCACTCAGCCTAGTAGCGGTCGTGAAGCCGAGGGGGATCGAAGCGCTGACCACGTCTCACCCCCCAATACTACACCCCCATCCATGACGTCTGTAATGGACTGAGATGGGGGACGCAGCGGCCGGGCTGTGAGCTGTGCCACGGAGTCACTACTTTAAGAAAAATCGTTAAAAGAAAAACGAAAGTACATCTAAAGGGTAGCCTGATGTGGACCGATTTCTTTTTTAAAATCTCCTCCAAACATATATTTGCAAAATATTGAATTTAAATGTTATTTTGTATTTTCTTCAAGTTTTTATGTTTAAATCTCTCTCCCGCACACGTGTATTTTACTTTCTCTAGCACGCATGTACAATCTACATAATAGATAGAGAAGGTATTGTATTCCACTAAAAACTTCGATACCGAGAAATAAAATACTTTTAGGAAAATGTATTTACGGTCGGGTAAATACTAAACCTGGTATTTAATTTCAGTATCTTCTAAGGATACGACACGAAGATTTTAGGGAAAATTCTCCCACCCTCAACTACCCTTTACATTCGAAATTTTTGATTTTCTCAAAAATGACTGTAATGGCTTTTATTTGTTTAAGATATTTTCATGACAAACGAAATGTATGTCTTGAACACTTTGGGAATGGCCTCTGAAGGTCTCAAGACCTCTTCATTCTGGATGACTGTTGTATTACTCATGAGCTGTAAGAGATACACAAAGACTTGCCACACAAAGAGTATAGATCTTATTAAAGTACATGATTCATTTTCGGTAGCATTAAGTGTTTCCGAGATATATTCCTGGTTATTGGTTCCAATTTTAAACTATCTGAACTTTTCTTAAGTGGGAAGTAAACTTTTGTTTCAAGTCTCTTTTGCTCTACTCCTGGCGATGTAAAGACAGTCCAATTTCAATGGCTCCACATATTAAACGATGTGACTATCGCTTTAGTCTGGTGTACTGCCATACTTCCATTCTACTTAGATATTAACACAGCCATTTCTGTTAATGTTAAATTAATGGTTTTTACTTTCTCTATGCTCACTATGTACATAGTGTATAGAGAATGTATTGCACTCCACCAAAATAATCGATACTGAGATTTCACCGGAAATGTATGTTTTAGGGTCCCCTTTATCTAAAAAAAGCATTTTCGGAAAAAGGTCCATGTGTCCGTGTGTCTGTGAACGCGATAACTCAAAAACGAAAAGTCAGAAAAATACCAAACTTGGTATTTAAGTTTAGTATGCTCCAGAGATGTGACACAAAGATTTTGAGAAAAATCCCCCCACCCCAAACTACCCATTACATGGAACTTTTTTCGAAATTTTTGATTTTCTCAAAAATGGCTGTAAAGATTTTGATTAAAATTTCGTATATTAAAGATATTTACCTGACAAATAAAATGTATATCTTGAATTTTCTGGGAATAGCCTCTGAAGAGTAGTTTATTCTGAATGAATTTTACTGAATTTTGAATAACTGCTAAACTATAAGAGATGTGCAAAAAATTACCACACAAAAATGTAGAGCACGTTAAAACACACAATTTATGTTATATGCATTTTTTCGTGAGTTCGTCGTTTTTGAGACATTCCTTATTTTTGGTTTCTGCTATGAAAAACTTACAGTTTTCTCATACAGGAACTTGTCAACTCCTATCCATATAAACAAAGGAACTTCATTGACATAGCAATAAGCTTTTGATTATCATTTTAACCTATGATAGTCCCTTATTTCGCTTTTACACACAATGAAGCAAGTAATAAGACTATTTCTGCTCATTTTTTCTGATTAGCATAAAGTAAATATAAGTATAAGCTTTTTAAGAATAATTTGTTGCAGGGATATAGAGAAAGTCATGTGAATGGTACACATCAAATTTTTTCACATAAGGTGTGTTTAGATCAGGAGTTGGATTGGTAGAGTCAGACTGAAAAATGTGATTCCATAGCCGGGATTTGGACCACGGTCTCTAGCCGGTTACTCTACCACTGAGCTATCTTGGCAACATGCCAATACGCATTAAATTTCTCAACAGACTCGTATGTTTCCCTGTAAACTACAATGCGATCTGAAATTATTTTGAGATAATACCCTAACGGTGACTTAAAGTTTTTCAGTCTGACTCTACCTATCTAACTCCTGTTTGCTTGTGTGGAAAAATAATTAAGTTAACTCTATATAATTATATAATCTAATAGTTGACTAAACTATGAAGCCTGAGACTTAAAGAACTTGCGACATTGTAAGTCACTATTGAGGTATGTCATCTGAAAATAATTTGAGATCATCTTTTGGTTTACCGAGAAACATGACGTGAGTCAGTTGAGACATTTAAACTCACCGGGCCCCATGGCCGCGCTCGCTAATGTGCCTCGCTATGGTGTTTCGTGGCGCAGGGGATCGTGGGTTTCAGTCCCACCTTGGGTACAGCTGTTTCTGCGTGTGTTAATTTGTGAATGTGTACTTCGAAAGTAAAAGCAAACGGTAAATAAAATAGACCAACAAAGGAAAATGTAGGGAAACTGGAGAAAAAAAAAGAGGGAAAAGGAATACAGCGCCGGAGTCCCGATAAGCCTTCAGAACTGTATTTTATATAAGAAAGTATGTTGCAATGGTAGCTCAGTGATAGACCACCTGGCCAGAAGTCTGAAATAACTTAATTATAATTCCACTTTTAAGTGTTTAGCAGACTGTAAATGCATTTTCCTAAAGTAAGATTTAGGGGGTCTCCCGTATTTCCGGTGAAATCTCAGTATCGAATTTTTGGGTGGAATACAATAGATTTTATACTTACCATGTACATCATACATGTATGATAGAGAAAATAAAACACACATTTTGCCAGAGAGAGAGGAGGATAAAGAGAGCAGTAATGTACACATAAAACCTTGAAAAAAAATACAAAAATGGTATTTCAATTCTGTATTTGTTAAAGATATGATAAGCGAAGATTATATAAAAGAATTCTGGCCACATAAAACTACCCTTTAAATGTACAATCTTTTGTTTTCCGTGATTGAAACTGAGCGTTTCAATCTGACTCTACCAATCATGTTTACCGCGATCTAGATGAAGGAATAATCCTTTGTAACAATTGTTTCCAGAAAAATCTCGGAATAAAATGTTTCAGTGGAATGCAGTGTTTGCTCTACTTGCTTAGTAGAGAAAGCAAAACTGTACCTCAAGGAAATTAAATAGATATGAAATACGAAATGATAAGGCAAAGGGAGATAAAGAAGTAAATATTGTATAGAAACTGGAGTAGTGAATACAAACGTTGATAAAGAAAGAAGCAAATAAAGAAAGAAACAGGACATTTAAATGAAAAACGCATTAAGGGGTAAGAAAGAAGAAAATAAATAGCAAGAAGGGAAAGAAAGCAGGCAAGCAAATAATTAATGTTTTCAGGTTAATTAAATTCCCGAAGCCACAATAGCAGCACACAAAAGACTGCCGCAGATCGCATCGATCTTGATTCCATCTTGGTTTCTTTTCTCGGTGTTCTCGCATGGCCACACAAAACACTGTGCACGGTGTAAATTAGGACATGCACCACGCCATTCATCACAAGGGGTACTCAGCTGTACGCCGCATTAGTAGCGTTCGTGTGCTTTCCTCATTCATGACAACAAAAAAAAAAAAATTGTTATGCTCCATACACATGACTTTCACTAGCTGATCTATAAGCTTTCCTTGCAAAATATTCCTTCGGAAGGAAGTAAAGCCATTAGGTACCGTGTCGTAGAGCCTCAAGCCTGATAGAGAGACCTCTTTCTAGCCCAGTATAGAACGGGAGCCTAAGAATCTCAGCAGTTAAGAGCGTCCATAAATAAAACTCCATTTAATTTTCATTTTTGCAAAATATTATTCTTTTATTTACTTCATGCTAATCGACAAAAAATTAGCAGAAAAAGTCTTATTACTTGCCTCCTTGTAAGTAGAAGCGAAATAAGGGAGTATCATAGGTTAAAGCGATAGTCAAAACTGGTTGGTATGTGACTGAAATAAAAAAGAAGGAATATCTCAAAAGCGATCAACTTCTCGAAAAGCATTTATATAACGTAAATTGTGTGTTTTAGTGTGCTCTACATTTTTATGTGGTAAGTTTTTGTCTATTTCTTACGGTTTATCAGTTATACAAAATTTCGTAAAATTCATCCAGAAGAAAATAGTCCTCAGAGGCTATTCCCAGAAAATTCAAGATATGCATATTATTTGTCAGGTAAATATCTTTAATAGACAATGTTTTAATCAAAATCGTTAAAGCCATTTTTGAGAAAATCGAAATTTTCGAAAGAAGTTCCATACAAAAGGGTAGTTGAGGGTGGAGGGGTTTTCTTGAAAATCTTCGTGTCGCATCCTTGGAAGATGGCAAACTTATATACCAAGTTTGTTATTTAAAGGTGTTTTCGTTTTTGAGCTATGCTGTCCAAGGACATACAGACACACACGGACCTTTTTCCTAAAATGTTTTTTTTTATTCAGGGGGACCCAAAACGTGTATTTTCGGTGAAATCTCGGTATCGAATTTTTGGGTGGAGTGCAATACCTTCTCTATACACTAAGTACATAGTACGTGTAGAGAAAGTAAAAACGTGTGAGCCTGAGATCAAATATGTGCAGAGATGATACTGAGTCCAAGTTTGTGATGTATGTGAGTGTTTCTGACAAATCAAGGTGCATTTATTATAAGCTTTGAAATTTTATTTTGAAAGATTTGCAGACGATTACTTTTATTTTGCGGCTAAACCTCCCAAAATCGGACAAGCATAGGTGAGTAGAGGACCAAGTACATTTTTTATAAAAAAAATAACTACCTGGAATTTGCAAAGAAGACTTGTGGATGAGAATGGGATACAATTTTCGTAATCTGAAGTAAGTGAAACTTAATTTTGAATTAATGTGAGACCTCCAGGTCAGTCGGCAATCACAATGCAGGCCAAGATGTTTATTTGACAATGTCATCAGCATGTTTCCAAGGTTTGGGAATATTTTGTAAAGTAATAGGGGAGGGGGGAATATAGAGATGACATATTGTAAAAATCATGGTTTCACTACGCTTATAGCGTTTCCCTCCATTGTTGTTTTAAAGCTTCAAATCTGGCTTCCGCTTTTATAGTTATTTTTCCTTGGGGTTTAACTGTCACATTGGTTGATATTTTATTCTTCAATTTGTTTTATTGGGGCTTTATTTATTTCTGACTGTATCAGTTTTATTTTCATAGTGTTTTTATTAGGTTATCTCATAAGTTATGTCAGTTTTCTGCTTTTGGAGTTTTGAAAATTTGTTGTTTTTTTTTTTTTTGGTTTGGAAATGCTATTTACAGGATGTTATGGCTAGTGTTGCGTACATTCCGAGCATTATCAGTCTTCAGTTGTTGATAAACAATCACAAAATGGAGATAACCAAGTTTGAACTTAGAGTCCTTCTAAAGCATTACTGGAAACAAGATTATAAATCCGCTACCTCAGCTCGAAGTATATGTGAAATAGAAGGGTAAGGTGTCGTTAGTGAGCGTGTGCCACAACGATGGTTTCAACGTTTCAACAATGGAGACGAAAACACTAAAGATTTACCACGGTCTGGAATACATAAAGTATGCAATATTGAGGATACGCGCCAAGTTTTGCAAGAAAATCCGCAAAAAAAGCACCCGTAGACTTTTAGAGGGACTTGGTGCATCAAAAGATACCATACTTCGCCACAGTAAGACATTTGGAAAATCATACAGAAGCTGCAGATCTGTACCTCATGAACTGACACCTCAACAGGTTCAACGTAGAGCTTCTGTCGTCAGCTTGTCCGTAATCCCATGGATGATAGATTTGTCAGGAGAATTGTCATTTGTGATGAAAAATGGGAATATTACAGAAACCCTGATAACTCGGTTTGGTCCCAAAGTAATGTTGTGTGTCTGGTAGAATTTTGAAGGTGTGATTCTCTGGGAGGTTGTTCCAAACAGGCGGGCGATTGATGCGGATCTTTACTCTCAACAACTGGAATGAATTCATGACATTTTGAGACGGAGATAAGCAGCATTAGTTAGCCGAAATATAGTTCTATTGCAACAGGACAGTGCAAGACTCCATACTGCACTAACAACCATGGAAACATTCAGGAATTGGGAGGAATCAAACTGCTAACACACCTAGCATACAGCTGTGATCTCGCACCATCAGAATCTCATCTTTTTCGATCCATGGCCCATGACCAAATTCTTCGCATCAAAAACCAAAGTGGCATAATAAACCTCGCTGAAAGATGGCTCAAGGCTATGGAATCTAATGGTCTGCATTTTGAAGATAAGTAAATTGCTTGTCAGAACACATTTTAAATAATTGTTTTTCTTAAAAAAAACGACTTTACTTGTGAGACAGTATCTATATTTCTGGTTTTAGCAGAGAGTTTCATTCCTAAGGGCACAGTTGAGCGCCCTTAAACACCAATCATCATCATGGTTTTACATTTATTGTGGTTCAAAGAAATCCTCCAGTTGGGATTAACAGCTGTCACCTTCATGTCTTAGTCTATATCACCATATCTTACCTCAAAACTAAATCCATAGTCGGAAGTAATGAAATCAATTAACAGCATTTTTAATCTATTCCAGAGAGGAAACATCAAATATTTTGTGGAAGCTCGGTAGCTGAATTACCGCGAAGCTATAAAACGGTAAGAGATATGGATTTCCGAAGAGCGAGCTTTTAATGAAATCTCCTAATGTAACTGTATTCCCACGAGGCCATCTGAAATTAATCTACATTATACGATATGCCTGCTCTCAGTAGAGAGTAATTTCCTGTCGATATTACAGCAATATTATGTCCTTTGAAGATTGCTGCGGTATTAAGAGAGCTAAATGTGTGACAGATAGCGAGCGATTCAATTATGCAATCCGTCAGTCCGTCCATCTCCCCCATCCGCTCCAACATGCATTGATCACAAAAATATATGTTCCCTTCATATAACTGTGCAAACAAACTATTCTTACAAAATATCTTCATCATCCTAATCAAGAAAACATTAGCAGAAAGTAGAGAAAAAAAAACTCTGATGTGTTACACTCACATGACTTTCTCTAACTGCTCCACGAACCTCCTACAAAAGATTATTCTTCTTTGTACACGATGCTAATCGAGATAAATATTAGCAGAATGTTCTTTTTACTTAATTCCTTATAGGTAGAAGGGAATAAGGAAATACGCTATGCTAAAGTGATTGTCAAATGTTTTAAAAGCTATCGTTATACGATTGTCATTGCACATCCCTTCTTTGCTTGGCCAGGAGTAGAACAAATGAAAAACGGACACTTCCTGTCTGATACAAGTATAAGAACTTCACAATTGAAACCAATAACAAGGAATAACTCGGAAACGGTTACCTCCACATACAAGGACATAAATTGTAAGTTTTGTCGTGATGTATATTTTTGGTGTAGTGAGTTTTTTTCTATCTCTTACCGTTTAGCGGTTAAGCAAAATTCATCCAGAATAAAGGTGTCTTCAGAGGCTATTCCCAAAAAATTCGAGATACATATTTTATTTCGGACATAAACAGTTTAAATATACGGGATTTTAATCGAAATCGTTAGCCATTTTTAAGAAAATCAAAATTTTCGAAATTTTTTCCATGTAGAGGGTATTTGTGGTGGGAGGATTTTTTGAAAATCCTCGTGTCGCATCCTTGGAAGATACTAAACCTAAATACCAAGTTTGGTATTTAACGGTCTTCTTGTTTTGGGGCCATGCTGTCCACAGACACACACACACACGGACCTTTTTTTAAAAATGCTTTTTTCGGACTCAGGGGACCTCAAAACATATTATCGGTGAAATCTCGGTATCGAATTTTTGGGTGCATTACAATACCTTCTCTATCCCTATGTACATTGTACATATGGGGCTAGAGAAAGTAAAAATCTGCTGTGTTCCATTCACATGACTCTCTCTACATCTCTGCAACAAATTACTGTTAAAAAACTTATGCTTCTATTTACTTCATGCTAATCGAGAAAAAATTAGCAGAAATAGTGTTATTACTTGGTTCCTTGTGAGAAGAAGCGAAATAAGACAGCACCATAGGCTAAAATGATAGTCAAAAGCTGGTTGCTATGTGACTGAAGTTCTTTTATTTATATGGACAGAAGTAGACTAAATTCTGTATGAGAAAATAATAGGTTTTTCAAAGCTTAAACCAAAAATAAGGGATATCTCAAAAACCAACTCTACGAAAAAAATGTATATAACATTAATTATCTGCTTTAGTGTGCTCTACAATTTATGTGTGATACGTTTTTTGTCCATCTCCTACGGTTTAGCAATTATACAAAAGTCCGTAAAATTGATCCAGAATAAAGAAGTCTTCAGAGGATTTTCCCAGAAAATTCAAGGTATACATTTTATTTGAAATATAAATATCTTCAATATAGGGTATTTTAATCAAATTAGTTGAAGTTGTTTTTGAGAAAATCAAAAGTTTCGACACTTTTTCCATGTAAAGTGTAGTTTGGGGAGGGAGAAATGTTCTCAAAATCTTCGTGTCACATCCCTGGAAGATACTAAACTTAAATTTCAAGTTTGCTATTTTACCGACTTTTCATTTTTGTGTTATCGTGTTCATAGACACAGGGACAGATGGACACACACACACGGTCCTTTTTCCAAAATGCTTTTTTTTTTTGATAAAGGGACTCTAAAACTTATGTTTCCGGTGAAATCTCGGTATCGAATTTTTTGGTGCAATGCAATACCTTCTCTGTACACTATGTATATAATATATGTAGAGAAAGTAAAAACAATTAACACCCATTTTCTGGTATCTACCTTGATTAGCCTCAGGTGGATGGAAGGATAAGTTATTGTTAACTTTAGTTTGTTACAAAATAGGCAGTGAAAGTCATGTGAATTGAAACACTTATTTTAAATTTTAGCAGCATTTAACTACTGTGGTTCTCAGCGTGAAAGACCGCTTAATTTTGCTCAGAGGCCCCTTATCAGGCTTGGGATTCTTTTACGTGCCGTAAATCTACGCCACGGGACCAACGGCTTTACTTCCCTTCCGAAGGAAGCCATGCTAAGGATTTTTACACCCAAAAAAATCCATCGTCCTCCACCGGGTTTGAACCTGCGACCTTGGGTATATGAAGTTAGCATTACACCACGGAGGGCGACCCACTCACTATGCGGGTTCGATGCTATTACAGTATAGGAGTGTATAACAACATAACCTGAAAATAAACCTACAACCTGAATCCTTAACAAGCTCTGCGAAGTTTTCGATATACAAAGTCAGGGTAAACTAGTGTTATTGCTGCTTCAATTTTAATTAGAGATAACAGCCCGTATAATTAACTTTGTTACTGCAATTACTGCTAACTATAATTAATGTATAATAATTATACACTGTCTGAATTCAGTGTACAAAGAGGAACAACGAATTCGCGCACTATCTCTGGGATTATACTTAACGGAGACACTGTAGGCAAAAGTTATGGAACAGTTCTAAGTGCAACAGATAACAAGTTATAGAACAAAACAAATCTGGTGTGTTCCATTCACATGACTTTCTCTACATCTCTGTAACAAATTATTGTTAAAAAGCCCATGCTTCTTTTTACTTCATGCTCATCGAGAAACAACTAGCAGAAATAGTGTTATTTCTTGCTTTCTTGTAAGTAGAAGCGAAATAAAGGGTACCATAGGTTAAAGTGACAGTCAAGAGCTGGTTGCTATGTGACTGGAGTGCCTTTGTATGGACACGAGCTGACAAATTTCTGTATGAGAAAAGTATAAGGTCTTCAAGGCTGAAACCAAAAACAAGAAATATCTAAAAAACAATCAACTCTACGAAAAAAATGTATATTACATAAATTGTGTTTTAATGTGCTCTACAATTTTTGTGTGGTAAGTTTTTGTGTATATCTTACAGTTTACTAGTTATACACAATTCTGTTAAATTGATCCAGAATAAAGTAGTCTTCAGAGGCTCTTCCCAGAAAATTCACCCCAAACTACCCTTTACATGGAACAATTTTGATAATTTTTATTTTCTCAAAAATGGCTGTAACGATTTTGATTAAAATCTCTTAAATTTAAGATATTTACCTGATAAATAAAATGCATATCTTGAATTTTCTGGGAATAGCCTCTAAAGATTACTTTATACTGCACGAATTTTACGGAATTTTGCATAACTGTTACACCGTAAGAGATGGACGAAAACGTACTAAACAAATAATCTAGAGCACATTAAAACGCAGAATTTATTTACATTTTTTTTTCGTGGCGTTGATTGTTTTTAGCATATTCCTTGTTTTTAGTTTCAGCTTTGAAAAACTTAATACTTTTCTCATGCAGGAATTTTTCAACTCCTGTCTATAGAAACAAAGGAGCTTCAGTGACATAGCAACCTGCTTTTGTTTATCACTTTAACCTATGGTACTCCCTTATTTCGTTTCTACTTACAATAAAGTAAGAAATAAGACTATTTCTGCTAATTTTCCTCGATTAGTATGAGATAAATAAGAGATAAGGTTATTAACAATAATAATTTACAGAGATATAGTGAAAGTCATGTGACTGGAACACGTCAGATTTTTTAATTTCTCTACAGATTGATATATATATATATATATGTTGTGGAGAAAATATTGGATTCCAAAACTTCTATACCGGAATTTCACTGAAAACACACGTTATGAGGACTCCTGAAAAATGTTTTGTGTGTGAAAAGCATAACTGAAGAATCAAAAAACTGGGTTACACGCCAAGCTTGGCATTTAAGTTTAGCATATTTCAAGAATGCGATAGGAGAATTTTAAGAAATATCCCCCCACCACAAACTATCCATTACATGGAAGATTTTTCGAAATTTTTTAATTTCTCTAAAACGGTTCTAACACCTTTGGTTTAAATACTATATATTTAAGATATTGATCACTCACGTCTTCACTGATAAGAGGGAAAGGGGTATATTGAAGATCACTCACGACAGTTCTCCATTGACGGGTTTTAACTTGAAATAGCCATTTCAGTTCTGCAGCTCTTCTAACTGACGAAGGGTTATCTGCGCACGTCACCTACTGTCATTCAGACTTCCAGACTCTGGGTAGTATAGAGAATAGGCTTGACTATGTAGATAAGTGTTACCAAGCCAGTAGTATACAAATTAATTAAGCTTATGTTTCCGGTTCTTCTAGTTTTGCAACTTATGAAATATCAACAAAACAATCTACAAGAGGATACACAAGTCTTAATTACTAATATTTCGGGCACAAAGAACCATTTTCAATACACTGAAGATAATTATAGCAGCGACTGATAACTACAGAATGCTTCTGAATACAAAACAAGAAAGAATTCGTATTTCATTATTTTTCCTTCAAAGTAAAACATCTTTCCTCTGCATAAAGGCTTTCAGATTTTTCATTTAATAAATAAAACAAACAATTCCTGGAAATGTATATATATATCTTCCTACCTAGACGACAAGTTCAAAGAAAATTTTAGATGTTTTATATTTTCTGATACCACTGGAAAAATAGCGGCATTGAAACTGCTACAGGAGGGATAACGTAAATAGAGCTGAGGCTGCTATTGGCTAACAATAAATTATTTGCCTAGTAAAATGCAGAATATATAAAAAACTGTTTCCTATATATTTACTTTCTCTACACGTACTATGTACATAGTGTATGGAGAAGATGTTGCATTCTACTCAAAATTCGATAACGAGATTTCACCGGAAATAAATGTTATGGTCCCCTTAATAAAAAAAATCTTTTTTAGAAAAATGTTCATGTGTGTACATGTGTGGGTCTGTGTGTCTGTCGACAGCATAGTTCAAAAACGAAGAGACCGTTGAATACTAGACTTCGTATTTAAGTTTGGTATTTTTAAAGGATGCGACACGAAGATTTTCAAGAAAATCTCCCCACCCCCAACTACCCTTTACATGGAACTTTTTTAAAAAATTTTGATTTTCTCAAAAATGATTAACGATATTAATTAAAATATCTGAAGACTACTTTATTCTGGATGAATTTTGAGGAATTGTGCATAACTGTTAAACCGTAAGAGATAGAAAAAAAAACTTGCTACGCAAAAATGTAAATCACATTAAAACACACAATTTAAGTCATATACATTTTTGTCGTGGAGTTGATCGTTTTTGAGATATTTCTTGTTTTTGGTTTCAGCCTCGAAAAACTTATACTTTTCTCATACAGGAACTTGTCAACTCCTGTCCATACAAACAAAGGAACTTCAGTCACATAGTAACCAGCTTTTGACTATCGCTTTAACGTACGGTACGTAATTCGCTTCTACTTACACCGAAGCGAGTAATAAGACAATTTCTGTTAATTTATTTCTCAATTAGCAGGAAGCAAATATAAGCATAACCTGTTTAACAATAATGTGTTGCAGAGATGTAGAGAAAGTCGTGTGAATGGAATACATCAGAGTTTTTACTTAAGTATCTACATTGGACATAATAGGAACAGAAAGTATGCCCAGATTTAAACAGAAATATTTAAATCTCAGTTTAAAAAAAATAGAAAAATGTCCGTGTGCGTCTGAATAACAGATCTCAAAAACGAAAAGTCCAATAAATACCAAACTTGTTAATTAAGTTCAGTATCTTCCTAGGATGTAACTTGAAGGTTTTCAAGATGCCGCGCCGTGACCACTCGGCTCTCACCTAGACTCAAATACAAGCGACCGCATATGAGATTTGTGGTGAACATAGCGGGGCAGGGGCGGGTTTTCTCCGGGTTCTCCGCGCCGTCATATTCTACCGGTGCCCATCTTTATTCCGTGTATCATCAGTCATCGCCTGCGGTGTCATAGTAGTATAAGCGAGCATTAAATACTGTCAAAAAAAAAAACACGAGATTTTCAATAAAATACTCCCACACCAAATTACCGTTTACATGGAGAAGTTTTGACAATTTTCACTTTCTCAAAAATGGCTCTAACGATTTTGATTAAAATACTATACGTATAAGATATTTACATGGAAAATTAAATTTATATCACAAATTTCCTAGGAATAACCTCTGAAGTCCTCTTCATAATTTTTCAACCATAAGAAATATACAATACCACAAAAATTTATATTTCGTTTAAACACACAATAAGTCCTTTACATCTTTGTTCTGGAGGTAACCGTTTCCGAGATATTCCTTGTTAATGTTTTCAATTTCAAAACATTTATATTTTTCTTAAACAAGAACTCGCCCGTTAATCTTTTGTTTTACTCCTGGGTAAGCAAAGAAGCGAATTTAGCATAATGGATTCCTTAAATGCCTTAAACTTATAAGCAACTAAGCAATAAGAAGATTCTAGTAAACTTTATCTCGATTAGCCTGGGTAGGAAGAAGAATATTTTATAAGAACATTTTAGTACAGCTAGAGACAGTCATGTGAGTGGAACATATCAGACATTCTTTTACTTTTTCGATCACACATGTAAAGTGGATATAATAATTGAGAAGTTAGTGTATTCCACCCAAGATTTCAATGTCAATATTTCACTGGAAATACTGTTTTAAGATCCCCTGATTCAAAAAAAAGAATTTTCAGAGAAGAGTCCTCTGTGAGTGTATTAGTGTGCGTGCAGTTTAGTATCTTACAAGGATGAAACATGTACACTTTCAAGAATATCCCCTCCACTCCAAACTACACATTACATGGAATATTATTTCGAAACTTTGATTTCCTCAATGGCTATAACGATTTTTATTAAAATACCGTATACTTACAATATTTTCTGACAAACTACGTAAATATATATCTTGAATTTTCTGGTAGTATCCTCTGAATACCTTGGTGTTACTAATAAACCGTAAGAGATAGGCAAAAATGTCCAACACAAAAAAAAATGCATCTCCTTAAAACTATGTAGAGTTAACCATTTCCAATATATTCCTTGTTATTGGTTTAACTTATACTTATCTTAAACCGGAAGTCACTTTTAGTTTCATCTCTTTTTCTGTTTACTCCTGACCATGAAAGGAGAACCAAATTTCAATTGATTTTAAAAGATTTGACTATAGCTTTAGCTTATAACGTTCTACATATTCTCTTACCACTTAAAGGAACTAAATAATGAGTATATTGTTTACGTTAATTTACATAATGTAGAAAAAAAAATTTTTTGTAAAAATAATTTGTTTGCAGAACATATAGAGAAAGTCATGTGAATGGATCACTTCATAATTTTACCTATAGTATATTTTTATGTGGAACCATGTTTAAAATGCATTCTATTCTAGTTAATACGCTGATTTCAGTTTCAAACAAAAGAAATTCAAGTGCTCCTATATGGAGGACTTATACCTCCAGGAGTTTGAATAGAGAATTAAAACTAATATATACGCACATATATATATTTTTTAAAAAACACAAACTATTATACTACGATTATTTTTGTTCATTATTTACACTATAATTAGTTATAATCGTTAGCTTAGCTATGTGAAGAATAATTTTAATTTCAAATTTATCTACTAAGAAACGACGAGGAAAAATTTCATTCCTGAGGCTTAATACATAAATATGAGCTTAAATATAGTAATAAAACCAATATTTAATTAAATATATTATTTTTATATGTATCAACATTTTCTTTTAGCACATATCCGTAACTTTACATTGCAATGTTTGGAAAATATGGCTGTATTCAATGTAGGTTTATTTCGTCATGTTAAATAGTTTTTGAGCATCTTCAAATCAAATTCGTCACTCAAATAAGAATGAAAACTCGATTATACAACCCATGTCCTTAAACACAGTTACTTTAAATTAAATGAAGGTTTAAACAGAGTTCTATTGAAGAAAATAGAAAATAAAGAGCTCTCATTGCGCCCTGCTTTCCAGGCAACTTCTCTAGCACGGCTGTTTCGCATATACATGTGCTTAGGAGTAAGTTCTCTAAACTCCTGTTCCAATTTAGTCACTTGCTTATTAGCATAAGATTTATTGTGCCTAGGTTACATTTAGAGTGACTATCAAAATCATGTCCATTTAATAGTATATTGCGTACTAAGAACTGTAAGTTATTTATCAGGACCAGAATGTATGTTGGGAATACGAGGCCCGCAGGGCCGAGGACATAAGGTATCTCATAAGTAACTTGCAGTTCTTGGTTAGCCAATTAGTTCTTGATATATTTGAAAAAAAAAAAAAAACTGTAAAAAATAATAAAAAATCAAAACTTCTCTTTAATATTTTATTGAACATTAAGGAAAAATTCATTATCGATGTGAAAAAATGAAAGGTTACATCTAAATTATATGGGCAAAGCCTTCTTATACACAATTTTGTTAATGAATTTTACAATAGATCCTTTACTTGAAGTAGCACTTGTCTTGAGTGCTAAATTACTTCCTAATTGTACTTAGGTATTAGTGACCTCTAAAACTCTTACTGTAAATACTTAAGGTGCTTGTTAGTATGACAATAATTAAATGAGTTGGAAATTTAAAACTAATATTACCAAACATTTTTTATTCAGAAGTTAGACTTACATATCAAGCATTTCAAAAAACTATATTACTTATTTTATTACACATAAGTTTGAGGGCCGCTTAGACTCTATACGTCCCAGTCTGTGTTTTCATTCCTGGTCTTCTCATCTTTACTTTTCTATCCACTTTTTTTTATCTGTTGCCGCCATCTCTCCTGTCATACTATCCCATTTGTGATCCCAAATCCCTTTCCTCCAATTTATTACCTCTTTATATACTCTTAAACAGTGTAAAATACATCTCTGCTCCCCGCATAAAATACTACGTTCTAGTTCATTGGCCCTCGTCCTTTCAAAAGTAATACTTCTGTCCTCAACCACGCTAATACTTCCTTCTTTTGTTTATTATATACACATGCATACTCCAGGCCGCACCGTTGCAGGTAGTTAGACGACTCGCCTCTCGCCAAACGGCCCGGGTTCGATTCCAGGCGACCATGTGAGTGAGTTGTGGTTGACAAAGCAAACCAGGGGCAGGGGCGGGTTTTCTTCATCGCAGGCAACGGGTGATCAATCTTCATTCCATGATTCATCAGTATTATCACCCGCGGCGCCTATGTAGCAAAAGCAAGCGTTAAAGACTATCAAAATATCTGCATACCCCTCTCGTGAACATTCTTTCTTATTACTTTCTCTATACGTAATATATATACTGTATAGAGAAGGTTTTGTTTTGCACCCAAAAATTCGATACCGAGATTTTACCAGAAATATATGTTTTGAGACCCCCTGAATCCAAAAAACATTTTTGGAAAAATGTCCGTTTATGTGTCTGTCTATGTGAATGTGTGAATGTGTGTGTGTCTGTGGGAAGCATAGCTCAAAAACGAAAAGACCGTTAAATACGAAACTTGGTATTTAAGTTTGATATTGGCCAAGGATGCGACACGAAGATTTTCAAAAAAAATCCCCCCACCCAATCTACCCTTTACATGGAAAACATTTTGGAAATTTTGATTTTCTTAAAAATGGCTCTAACGATTTTGATTAAAATAACGTATATTAAAGATACTTACCAGACAAATAATATGTATATTTTGAATGTTCTGGGTATAGCCTCTGATCACTACTTTATTCTGGATGAAATTTACGGAATTTTGTATAACTGCTAAACCGTAAGAGATGGACAAAACCTTACCTTACAAAATATGTAGAGCACGTTAAAACACACAATTTATATTATATATATTTTTTTCTTGGAGTTGATCGTTTTTTTAGATATTCCTTGTTTTTGGTTTCAGCTTAGAAAAACATACATTTCTCATACAAGAATTTGCCAGTTCCTGTTCATACAAACAAATGAACTTCAGTCACATAGCAACCAGTTTTTTACTATCACTTTAACCCATGGTACTCCCTTATTTCGCTTCAACTTATAATCAAGTAATAGTTTTGCTAATTTTTTCTCGATTAGATGAAGTAAATAGAACAATTTCTTGCAGAGATGTAGAGAAATTCATATGAATGGAACACATTAGATTTTTCTGTACAAACAAAGCGTAATAGTATTTACTAGTTTACCTCATATTTCCTGTTAACGTTTTCTATCCCATTTTTCACTGATTTCCAGAAAACGTTTCATTTTCCTTGCTGCTTTTCTAGGCGGTGTTTATTACCTCCTAAAAGATTAATATACTGGCTAATATAATCCGTCGCTTAAAAACGAATATCGAGATTTTTAAGTTCCACCTCAGTTAATGTTTAAATTGCTCTCAGGAAAAAATCAACCTATGCCTTTAGGGAATTTGTGGGTATTCATTAAAATTACTTTGTATTTTTTATTTATTTTATAAATACAATTACTGAATACAGTAAACATTAAATGGCCAATTAAATACTTTATATACCAATTTATGTCCTCCATTGTTTCGCAGAGATCTGGAAACGTGTGAAGTTTCAATTATCATTGTCTTTGATATTAGAGGCTCTTTTAAATATTTTAAATCATCATGTATGTGTTAATTTTTACTTTCTCTCTACGTACTATGTACCTAGTGTATAGAGAAGGTATTTCACTCCACCCAAAAATTAGATACCGAGAATTCAACGGAAATATATATTTTTGGGTCCCCTGTATCCAAGAAAAGCATTTTCAGAAAAAGGTCAGTGTGTATGTGAACACGGTAACTCAAAGACGAAAACTCGGTAAAATACCAAACTTTGTACTCAAGTTTAGTATCTTCCAGGTTTTGAGAAAATACCCCTCAGCCCAAACTACCCTTATATGGAACTTTTCGAAAATTTTGATTCTCTCAAATATGGCTCTCACGGTTTTGATAAAAATATCACACATTAAAGATATTTACCTGACAAATAAAAAGTATATCTTGAATTTTTTGGGAATGGTCTCTGAAGACTACTTTATTCTGAATCAATTTTATGGAATTTTGCACAACTGCTAAACCGTAAGAGATGGACAATAACTTACCACACAAAAAATGTAGAGCACGTTTAGACACACAATTTATTTAATATACATTTTTTTCGTGGAGTTTGTCGCTTTTTAGACATCCCTTGTTTTTGTTTCAGCTTTGAAAACTTTTCTCATACAGGCATTTGTCAACTCGTGTCCATACAAAGGAACTTCAGTCACATAGCAACCAGATTTTGACTATCACTTTAACCTATAGTACTCCCTTATTTCGTTCCTGCTTACAAGGAAGCAAGTAATAACACTATTTCTGCTAATTTTTCTCGAATAGCATGAAGTAAATAGAAGCATAAGCTTTTTAACAATAATTTTTTACAGAGATGTAGAGAAAGTCATGTGAATGGAACATATCAGTTTTTTTATCTTGACGTTTTATCATTGGGCGACGCCATGACTGAGAAGTTAGACCGCTCGCCTCTCACCAAGGCGGCCTGCTTTGGATCCCAGAAGATCACATTTGGGGTTTATGGTGAACGAAGCGCGTCAGGGAGAGTTTTTCCGGCTTCTTCATATTCCTCCGCAAATATCTTCCGTCTCTTTCACCTTCATTTCATGTAATCCACTTCTTCACTTTCATACCAAGCGTCACACTGATCACATCATCATCTCTCTGCTCCTGTACAGACGTCTGACCCTAGGTGCTGGCTTGTAAGTCATACACACGAGCAGGGTAAACCGAGAAAGAAGAAGTAGAAGAGGTTTTATCATTTGTTGGTTTCAATATATGTTTATTCCTTGATGACCAATGGCGACTTACAATGTTGTAAGTATTTTAAGTCCCAGGATTCATAGTATAGCCAACTATTATGGTCAATTGGTATTGACTTTATATATATTTACACAGCGGGTGTAGGATAGGTATGGATAGGTAGAGTCAGAATGAAATATCCAATGCAATAGCCGGATCACCCGGTCTCCAGCCGGTTGATAACTTGTGGTTCACAGGGAAAGAGGAGATTCAGTTGAGAAATTTAATGGTATGCCGGTATGTTGCCATGGTAGCTCAGTGGTAGCGCAACCGGCTAGAGACCGGGAGACCCGTGGTTTAAATCCCGGCTATTCCATTGAGTTTTTCAGTCTGACTCTCTCCTAAATTCATTCTTCTAATAAAACATCTGACGTGTTCCATTCGCACGAGTTTCTCTACAACTCTGTAATAAAGTATTGTTAAAAAGCTTGTACTATTTAATTCATGCTAATCGAGAAAAAATTAGCAGAAATGTTGTTATTGCTTGCTTTCTTGTAAATAGAAGGGAAATAAAGGAATACGCCCGGCTAATGCGATAGTCAATTCATTTAAACGCTGGTTGCTATGTGATTGAAAATCCCTTTGTTTGTATGGATAGGAATTGGGAAATTTCGCACGAGAAAGGCATAGCATTTTAAAACTGAAGATAATAAGTAATGACTTAAAAACGGCAAAAAATGCATAAAACATAAATTATGTTTTAACGAGCTCTACAATCTTTGTTAGGTAGGTTTTTGTCTATCTCTTATGGTTTACTAGTTATGAAAAATTCCGCAAAACTCATCCAGAATAAGCATATCTTTGTAGGATATTCCCAGAAAATTATACATATAGGTACATTTTATTTGTTATGTATATATCTTTAATATATGATGATTTAATCAAAATCATTCGAGGCATTTTTGAAAAAATCAAAGAAAGAAGAATAAGAGCTTTCATCATTTGTTAGTTTCAATATATTTTCATTGCTTGATGTTTAGTTTATCCTTGTTAATCTTTATGCAGTTTTTATCATTTTTAACTTTTATACTTTCTCTACGCGTAGGGTATATACAGATGGTATTGAATTCCACCCAAAAACTCGATACCGAGGTTTCACCGGAAATAGATGTTTTAGGGTCTCCTGTATCCAAAATAGCATGCTTAGAAAAATGCTGTGCGCGTGTGTGTGTGTGTGTGTGTGTGTGTGTTCGGGTGTCTGTGCGCACGATAACTCAAAAACGAAATTTCGGTAAAATACCAAACTTGGTACATAAGTTTACTACGTTCAAAGGGTGCGACACAAAGATTTTGAGGAAAATGGCCCTACCGCAAACTATCCTTTACATGGAAAATCTTTGATTTTCTCAAAAATTGCTCCAACGATTTGGTTTAAAAAGGAGCATTACATAACAGCTTTAAAGAAATGTAAAGTAGCAATTAAATTACCTACATTCAAATTTATTAAAATCCTCCTAATTCCTAAAAAGCATACATTTTCTGATACTAGAAATAATAGAGGTTTTATTTGTGTCTAAATCAAAAAATGTTATTTTTATTTTATCTATTCGTACTATGCGTTTAGAGAAGGTATTGCATTCCAACCAAACATACGAAACCGGATTTCACCTTGGTATTTAAGTTTGGTATCTTCCACGGATGCGACAAGGAGATTTTCAACAAATTCCCCTCAAACCCAATTACCCTTTATATGGAATTATTTCGAAAATGTTGTGTTTCTCAGAAATAGCTCTAGCGATTTTGATTGAAATATCGTATATTAAAGATATTTGTCTGACAAATAAAATGTATATATCTTGAATTTTCTGTTAATAGCCTCTGAAGACTACTTTATTCAGGATGAATTTGACAGAATTTTGCTTAGCTGCTAAACCGTAAGAGATGGACAAAAAGTTACCACACAAAAAATGTAGATCATGTTAAAGCACACAATTTATGCCATATATGTTTTTTTTTCGTAGAGTTGACAATTTCTAAGATATTACTTTTATTTGTTTCTTATTTAAAATACTTAAACATTTTGCACACGGAATTTTGTAAACTCATGGACATGCATACAAACGGATTTCAACCACATGGCAACCAGCTTTTATAAGCTAGTCTAGTGTATTCCCTTATTTTTCTTCTACTTACAAAGAAGCAAGTATTTAAGGCAACTTCTGTTCATTTTTTTTCTCGATTATGATGAGGTAGACAGAAGAATAGGTTGTTTAAAAACAATCTGTTACAGCAACGTGGAGAATGACTGTGGATGATAAAAACAGACTTGGCAAATGATTAAACTCAGCATTTCTTAGGTAGGAGTAGAAATAAACAAAGGAATACGTATAGTTATGCAGATAAATATCTAAGCAACATTTAAACTTATTTTCCTATTTGAGTCAGATTTACATTTCCTGCTGTCTGTGTTTAGTAAATTAGTTGTTAGTAAATAGTTTTCATTTCGTGGAATTATTTGACAGAAAAACAACATGCATAAAGCCGCTTCTGTGCACACTGCATTAGCGGATGGCCGCTAAGCTGCTTATAATGTATTTTCATTTCCAATAGCCCCATGTTAGCTATATAGCTAACTTTTACACAAGTACAGCAGTTAATAAAAGCAACAACAGCTAAAGCCTCACTGTGAGTGTGCTTTTAACTAAATTCAGTTTCGTTACAAAAGACAATAAGGTATTCTGTGAGTTAAGTAACAGAAAAGGACTTCCAAGACCTTTCGTCAACAGAAATACGCCACAGAAAATTTGTCTACAGTTAATTCAAAATCTTCTCGGGCTTCTAGCCAGGTAAAAACTTGGCTTGACACCAACGTTTCGAAGAAGTGCATCTTTCGTCGTCACCCTGAAGACGAGGAAGGTGCACTTCTTCGAAACGTTGGTGTCAAGCCAAGTTTTTACCTGGCTAGAAGCCCGAGAAGATTTTGAATTAACACGTCGCCAGGAAAGCTTTAGTTCGTATTGTCTACAGTTTTTCAGCCCCTCCAAACAAATAACTGCTCTTTGTGTCTTAATTATTAAGCAAGGATTTTATCTACCCAGGGGCTGTCACAAGAATATTAGGGAAATATATTTCCCCATCACGCCCAGTAAAAGTCAAATAAATACAGAAAATCAGATTTATAGATTCCTTTTTACGGTCTCTACACATACTATATGCGAGTACAGCGTGAATAGAGAAAGTACATAAGTGTATAGAGGAAGTATTGTATTCCACCCAAAAATTTTATACCGAGATTTCGTCGGAAATACACGTTTTAGGATCCCCTGAATCAAAAAAAAGTATTTTTAGAGAAAGGTCCATGTGTGCGTGTGTATATATGTGTGTGTGACTGTAGAAAATATAGCTCAAAACCGAAAAGACCGTTAAATACGAAATTTGGTATTTAGATATAATATCTTCCAAGGATGCGATACGGGCCGCGCCGTGGCCGAGTGGTTAGACCACTAGCCTCTCACTTAGACGGCCGGGGTTCGATCCCAAGCGACCGCATCTGAGATTTGTGGTGGACAAAGCGGCGCTGGGGCGGGTTTCCTCCGGGTACTCCGGTTTCCCCCGCCATCGCATTCCACCGGTGCTCCATCATCATTCATGTATCATCAGTGTCACCGCCTGCGGTGCCATTAGTAGTTAAAGCGGGCGTTAAACACTACCCAAAAAAAAAAAAAAGGATGCGATACAAAGATTTTCAAGAAAATTCCCCACCACAAACTTCCCTTTACATGGAACTACCCTCTAGAGATTTTGATTAAAATCACGTATATTAAAGCGATTTGTAACCGGAATAAAATGTATATCTTGAATTTTCTAGGCATAGTTTCTGGAGACCTCTTTATTCTGAATGAATTTCACCGAATGTTGCATAACTGCTAAACCGTAAGAGATGGACAAAAGCTTACCACACAAAAATGTAGAGCACATTAAAACACACAATTTATGTTACATACATTTTTTCGTGGAATTTATCGTTTTTAATATATTCTTTGTTATATGTTTCCGCTTTGAAAAACTTATACTTTTCTTACACAGGAAGTTGTAAACTCCTGTCCATACAAACAAAGGAACCACAGTCACATAGCAAACAGATTTTGACTGTCACTTTAACTTACGGTACTCCCTTATTTCGCTTCTACTTACAAAGAACCAAGCAATAAGATTATTTCTGCTAATTTTTTCTCGATTAGCTTGAAGTAAATAGAAGCATGAGTTTTTAACAATAATTTGTTGCAGAGATGTAGAGAAAGTCATGTAAATGGAACACATAAAATTTTATTTATATATTTATGTATTATTTATTTATTTATCCCGGTTGGAGTTAAGGCCGTAAAGACCTCCTCTTCCACTCTAGCGGGCAATACCTTAAACTCAATACAGCAGTGATACAGAATAAAAGAATAAAGAACAAATGTGTTCCACTCACATGACTTTCTCAATATCTCTGCAATAAATTATTTTTAAAAAGCTTATGCTTCTATTTACTTCCTGCTAATCGAAAAAAATAGCAGATATAGTCTTATTTCTTGTTCCCTTGTAAGTAGAAGCGAAATAAGGGAGTACCATAGCTTAAAGTGATAGTCTAAAGCTGGTTGCTATGTAACTGAAGTTCCTTTGTTTGTATGGATACGAATTCACAAAGTCCTGTATAAGAAAAGTATACGTTTTTATAGCTTAAACCAAAAACAAGGAATATCTCAAAAACAATCAACTCCACGAAAAAAATGTTTATAACACAAATTGTGTG
Source organism: Hymenopus coronatus (assembly GCA_030762935.1). Lineage (NCBI taxonomy): Eukaryota > Metazoa > Arthropoda > Insecta > Mantodea > Hymenopodidae > Hymenopus > Hymenopus coronatus. The sequence continues at coordinate 26,697,673 of CM060899.1, read as the reverse complement.
TTTTAACGTGCTCTACATTTTCTGTGTTATAAGTTTTTGTCCATCTCTTACAGTTTAACAGTTATTCAAAATTCCGTAAAATTCGTCCTGAATAAAGTACTCTTCAGAGGTTATTCCCAGAAAATTCAAGATATACATTTTATTTATCAGCTAAATATCTTTAATATACGTAATTTTAATCAAAATTGTTAGATACATTTTTTTAGAAAATCAAAATTTTGGAAAAATGTTTCATGTTAAGGATAGTTGGGGGTGGGGGGATTTTTCTCAAAATCTTCGTGTCGCATTCCTGCAAGATACTAAACTTAAATACCAAGTTTGGTGTTTTACCTACTTTTCGTTTTTAAGTTATCGTGTTCACAGACACACAATGACACACGGACTTATGGACGCACTGACACACACACTCACGGACCTTTTTCTGAAAATACTTTTTTTGGATACAGAGGACCCTTAAACATATATTTCCGGTGAAATCTCGGTATCGAATTTTTTTGGAGGATTGCAATACCTTCTCTATACACTATGTACATAGTACGTGTAGAGAAAGTAAAAATACAACTCTATACAACCTAATAAAAACAGACAAAAAGGTACAACAAATATACTGAAATGAAAATGAAAAAAAACTGCAAATAAAATTATTTTAAGTGAAATATTCATGTAGGTTGAAACGCATATATACCATTGAAAGGAATATTACTTGACAGTACCTAAAATATTAATAACAATATATTAAAGTAGTGATGTATTTATCATATTAATAGAGCAGCAGATTAGGTTTGATTACAAATGTATGTCCTAATTTTCTGCTTGAACAGTATAACGTTCGGCAGTCCCTTACGTCTTCAGGGAGGGAATTCCAAAGACGAGGTAAATGCATTCTATTCCACCCAAAAAATTGATACGGAGATTTCACAGGAAATATACGTTTTGAGGTCCCATGTGTCAAAAAAAAAAGCATTTTAACAAAAGGTCTGTTTGTATGTGTGTGAGTGGATAGTATAGTTCAAAAATGAAAACACCGTTAAATACCAAACTTGATACTTATATTTGGTATCTTTCAAGGATGCATATGCAAGATATTTTCAAGAAAATACCCCAACGAAACTGGAAAATATTTTGAAAGTTTTGTTTTTCTCGAAAACGGCTGTTACGATATTGAGTCAAATACCGTATATAAAAGCTATTTACATCAAAATAAAACGCATATCTTGAGTTGTTTGGAAATAGCTTCTAAAACCCTGTTCATTCTGGTTGAATTTTGCTGAATTTTGTATAAGTGGTAAACGGTAATAGATCACGTAAAAACGCAGTTTATTGGAGTCCTTAGCTTAAATAAATGCTGAAAATATTGGTCGTCTCCTCCCAAACAACCATATAACAAGTTAAAGATGTTCAAGCTTATTCAGCTACACTCAGGAGAATAAAGCGCTCTGTAATCTACAGAAACTTAGTGATACTATCATGCAAGAAATCACAAGGATTCCTGCTGCTAAGCTTAGACGAGTGAGGGAGAAGATTTTTGCAAATTGTGCTGCCCGTGTGTGAGCATCAGATCAACATTTCTGTGGTTTATCTTAACCCTTAGTTGCCTGCATTAGTATACTGCATATATCGTTTTTCCTTTAATTCAAATATAAAATTGGAGTTCTAGTAAAAATATTTGTGAATAAACCTATAAAATTATTATATAAAATAGTACAGAAAATAGAAATTAAAATAAATATACATCATTTATAAATATCTTTCTTCCCAATTAAAAGTTTAAATTCTTCTAAACCAGTTTTCATAATGCTGCCAAAGGCACTACTACAAAGTAGTTCAAATGACCATGAGTGTTAGGCGATAGGTAATGGACTGCACGTCCATTAAAAACAAGGTTGCAAGCTTAAATGCCAGTGATTGTGGTAAAGGATGGGGAGAGCCCAAGTAAAATAATCGGTGTGATGCTTGGAAGTTAATGGGGTTACATCTGACTGTAGTTATGCCGGTTTTCTCCTTTATTTAAAAAATTACTGCAATTTCGGGCAACAATTGTATATAGTTGTACAATATAAAACAGTCTTTTAGGTACCGACAGGCAACAAAGGGTTAAGATACTATTTTAGTGTGGCTTGGCCGGCACCACTTTCCTGGTGACTCTCGGATCTCTCGCGCAAGGGGAGAGAGGCCGCGAGAGGGGTTACCTTATAATTTAACAATCCTATAGTAGAATAATCTTTTGACTATAATTTGTTACAGAAATGTAGAGAAAGTAACGTGAATGGAACATGTGATTTTTTTTTGCTTTATTCACCTACCATCCAGTATATTTAATTATGCATTAGCTTTGAAACCAGAAGTTAAGCACCTTCCCCCGTTTCACTGTGCAATTAGGCAGCACAAGTTGCACGAAATCGTTTCTAAACGTACCTAAGCGAAATGTTCGTTTCACCCCAGTCTCCCCCAGTGTTGGGTACTGACAAAAACCTGATTAGTCCCTTGTGCTGCAATTTCTGCACGTACTTAACAGAGTTGTAATGGTGTTGGGTTTCCGATGAAGCCATACTCGAGCAGTTTGAGCGTAACATCCCATGGACCATTACCGTGTATTAAGTAGCGTCCAGGGAGACCACGGTAGCTTGGCTTAATGCCGGCTGGACGAGGAGAGGGGGGGGGGACCAGGATTTGTGTTAAGGCGGGTTAAAGAGGAAGCGACCCTTGCTATATATATGTATCGCTCCTCGGGGGCACATGAGGGGATTGCACGACTCACTCGTAAATCTGTGCCAACCCCCAACCCAACTTCCAGTTATAAAGCGTGCATCTTGAACGGTTATCCCAAAACACATAATCACAGGAAGCGCTCGGCTTCTGCCTTGTATCTAGGGGGTTTACTTCTGTCCTATCCTCAACATCAATAACATTGAGTTACTAAAGAAGTTAAAAGTGTAAATTGTAACTTAAACATTCACAATAAACAAGAAATCCTGACTTCTTGCACTTGGGTGGCCTTCTCTGTAAGTACAAACATTCTAAAAACGCTTTTTTCATCCTTCTTCAGGTTAACCGGGATAAGCATTTGCAGACACACTCTAATGACTTTTTCGCTCTAGGTATGCTCGTATATACAGTGCGGACAACTTTACTACTTGATTTTCATAATAGACTTGTTTGAAAATATCAAAATTTTCGAAAAAAGTTCCATGTAAAGGGTAGTTGGGGGTGGGAGGATTTTCTTGAAAATCTTCGTGTCGCATCCTTTGAAGATATCAAACTTAAATATCAAGTTTTATATTCAACGGTCTCTTCGTTTTTGAGCTATGCTGTCCACAGACAAACACACACGCAGTTTTTCCAAAAATGCTTTTTTTTTTGGATTCAGGGGGACACAAAACATGTATTTCCTGTGAAAACTCTACGTCAAATTTTTGGGTGGAATGCAATACCTTCTCTATACACTATGAACATATGTGTAGAGAAAATAAAAGGAAAGTCTGATTCCTTGCACTTGCGTGGCTTTCTCTAATCATTCTTGTACAGAATAATTTGTATAGTGCTGACACATTTCTTTCATTAATTGCTTCATAACGTGTTATGCTAGCGACAACTTACTATACCTAAATGGTACAGAAATTTTGGGAGATTATTTTCCTCTGTAGCAAATGTTGAAAATGTCTTACATCCTGCATAAGGCACAACTCAACACGTCGTTCCATGTTACAGGCCACTCTTTGGAGGACTCTGTTGCCAATAGCTTGAATCTCCTTTGTGATGTGCTTCAGATCGTCCAACGTCTGGGGACGTGAGGCGACAATCCTGTCTTTAAAGTAACCTTATAGAAAGAAGTCCGGCGATGTCAAATCCGGAGATCTCGGTGACCACAAGTTTCTGGAAATTATCCGGTCGTCAAAGAAACTTGCAATTAGGTTCATGGGTTCATTTGATGTATGGCATGTAGCGCTATCTTGCTGAAAATATCCTTGACTCAGCTCTACATCGTACTGGATTTTCATTTTGACTACAAGAACAAAATGTGGAAACAGCTGCCAACAATGCACTTAGGAATAAAACATAAACATCTCCGCATCTAGTGACAAGGAATCGGAACTCCAGAACATTCTGATTAATTTGGTGCTAAAATGGGGTCATTGAATGAATTTCCAACACGATAATTAAAGAAAGAAATGTCAGTTCTACATCAATCGCTCTGTACAAACATTCTAAAAAGTGTATTTTTCATCCTTCATCAGGTTAATCGAGATAAGTGGTTGCAGATATACTTATGTGCTCCAAGTTATGCTCATATACACAGTAGGGGGGAGGAACAACTTTACTACTTTATTTCCATAATAGTCAGCATTTCTGCAATACAACTTCCATCATGATGATTAAGGTTTAAGGATACACAACTACTACTGGGTCATTAGCGCCCTTATAAAACAAATCCTGAGTCAAACAAGTAATAAAATTAAAATAAAATAAAAATGGGTAGATAAAATTTGGAGACAAAATCCAGGGCAAATAAAATTAATCATAACTAAACCAAAGGTGGCAGAGAAATATAAGCCGCAGGTGACATATAAATTTTAGGGTAAATAAAATTACACATGGAAAAAAGTAGAGCTAAATCTAAAACAAAGGAACTAAAAAGCTAATCCCAAAACTAAAGTCTCAGAGCTAATAAACACACGTGTTAAAAATCTGATGTATACCATTCACATTACTTTCTCTATATCGCTGCAACAAATTATTCTTAAAAAGCTTTACTTCTATTTCATTTATGCTAATCAGAAAAAATTAGCAGAAATAGTCTTATTACTTGCTTCCTTGTAAGTAGAAGTGAAATAAGGCAGTACCATAGGTTCAACTGATAGTCAAAAACTGGTTGCTATGTCAATGAAGTTCCTTTGTTTATATGGATCGGAGTTGACAAGTTCCTGTATGAGAAAAATATAAGTTTTTCACAGCAGAAACCAAAAATAAGGAATGTCTCAAAAACGACGAACTCCACGAAAAGAATTTATATAACATACATTCTGTGTTTTAACGTGCTCTACATTTTCTGTGTTGTACGTTTTTGTCCATTTCTTACGGTTTAGCAGTTATTCAAAATTCCGTAAAATTCATCCAGAATAAACTACTCTTCAGAGGCTATTCCTAGAAAATTCAAGACATACATTTTATTTGTCATGTAAATATCTTTAATATACGAAATTTTAATCAAAATCGTTAGAGGCAATTTTCGAAAAAAGTTTCATGTAAAGGGTAGTTGGGGGTGGTGGGATTTTTCTCAAAATATTCGTGTCGCATCTTTGGAAGATATTAAAGGTAAATACCAAGTTTGGCATTTTACCGACTTTTCGTTTTTGAGTTATCCTGTTCACAGACACACGGACACACTGACACACGGACACACTGACACACGGACGCACACACAAACACGGATCTTTTGTGAAAATGCTTTTTTGGATAATGGGGACCCTAAAACATATATTTCCGGTGAAATCTCGGTATCGAATTTTTGGGTGGAGTGCAATACCTTCTCTATACACTACGTACATAGTGCGTATAGAGAAAGTGAAAAGTTAAAAACACAAGCTACCGCTTCAGGATGGTGATATAGAATATAAAACTAAATCCTGAATACAAAAGGCACAGTTGATAAATTTTCTACCGCCATGGTATCGATACCAAGACCTTCTCAAGACAGGAAGTCTCGAAAATGTGCTAAAGGAACACACTCTAGCAAAATATGACAGTTCTTATTTACAGAGCGGTACAATATTCAGTGTCCCGATTCTGATACCAAATACTAATAAATATTATAATAGAATACAAGGGATAAATTTTTACTTTCTCTAGCCTTATATGTACAATGTACATATGGATAGAGAAGTATTGTATTCCACCCAAAAATTCGATACCGAGATTTCACTGGAAATACATGTTTTAGGACCCCCTGTATCCAAAAAAAAAAGCATTTTCAGAAAAAGGTCCATGTTTGAGTGTCCGTGTGTCTGTGAACATGATAACTCAAAAACGAAAAGTAGCTAAAATATTAAACTTGGTATTTAAGTTTAGTATCTTCCAGGGATGCGACACGAAGATTTTGAGAAAAGTCCCACCACCCCAACTACCCTTTACATGAAATTTTTTCGAACATTTTGACTTTCTTAAAAATGACACTATTGATTTTGATTAAAATTTAGTATATTAAAGATATTTACCTGAAAAATAATATATATATATCTTGAATTTCCTGGGAAAAGCTTCTAAAGACCTGTTTATTCTGGATGAATTTTGCTTAATTTGGCATAGCTAGTAAACCGTAAGAGATAGACAAAAACTTACTGTATAAAAAATGTAGGTCTTTTTAAAATATACACAAGTTATGTCATATACATTTTTCTCGTGGAGCTTACAGTTTTCGAGGTATTCAGTGTTATTAGTTTCAGTTGTGAAGTACTTATACTTTTCTCAGACGGGAGTGTCCGGTTTTCTTTTGTTCTACTCATGGCCAACAAAAGAAGCGATTTGTAATGACAATCGCATAACGACAGCTTTTAAAACATTTGACTATTGGTTTAGCCTAGTGTATTCCCTTATTTTCTTCCTACCTATACGGAACTAAATAATAAGAACATTGTGCTAATGAGTAGCAAGGTGCAGAAAGAAGAAGAATCTTATGTATGAAGTTTGTAGAACAGCTAGAGAAAATCATGTGAGTTTAACACATATTTTTTCTTTTATATCTCACTTATTTGTTTCCAAAGTTCTGTTGCAAAAACTATGATGCCTTCCATTCACATAACTTTCTCTAGGTTCCATAAACAATTTTTTTTTTTTTTTTTACAAAAGAGTATTCATTTATCTAAATCATGCTAATCTAGTAAACTTTTAGCAGACTTGGTTTTATTACCTGCTTCCTTGTTAGAATAAAGGAAATAAGGGGATACATTAGGCTTAAGCTACACTCATATGTTCAAAAGCTGGTCGCTATGTAAAACAATTGAAGCTTTGCGTGGTGCCGCTTGAGAAGGGTTAATTAGTATAAAACTGAAACCATAACAAAGGATATCTCGAAAAGGGTAAACTCTATAAGAGATACGTATATGACATAAGTTCTCTGTTTTAACGGGATTCACATTTCTTTGTTCTAGGTTTATGTATTTCTCTTGTGGTTTAAACGATATGTAAATTATGTAAAATCTTTTCACAAAATATTGCAAAAGAATTCAAAATATACATTTTATTTGTCATCTAAATTACTTTGATATAAGATATTTTAATCATATTCGTTACAGCCATTTTAGAGAAAAGAAACATTTTCGAAACTTTTTTCATATAAAGTGTATCTGGGGGTGGGGAGATTTTCTTGAACATCTTCGTGTCAGTCATTGGAAGATACTGAAGTTAAATACCATGTTTGGTACTTAACGGACTTTTCATTTTGAGCTACGCTGCCCACGGATACACAGAAAAATACACACATGGACAGTTTTGTAAAAATGCATTTTTTGGATTCAGGGAGTCTGAAAACATATTATTTCTGGTTAAATCTCGGTATCAAAATTTTGGGTGCAGTACAGTACTTTCTCTATACACTACATATTACGTAAAATCTGATATGTTCCAATCACCTGACTTTCTCTATATCTCTGTAAATTATTATTGTTAATAAGCTTATCTTTTATTTATTTCATGCTAATCGAGAAAAATTAGCAGAAATAGTCTTATTTCTTGCTTTATTGTAAGTAGAAGCGAAATAAGGGAGTACCATAGGTTAAAGTGAAAGCCAAAAGCTGGTTGCTATGTGACTGATGTTCCTTTGTTTGTATGGACAGGAGTTGACAAATTCCTGTATAAGAAAGGTATAAGTTTTTCAAAGCTGAAACCAAGAAAAAGGAATATCTCAGAAACGATCAACTCCACGAAAAAAATGTATATAACATAAATTGTGTATTTTAACACGCTCTACATTTTTTGTGGGTTAAGGTTTTGTCCATCTCTTACGCTTTAGTAGTTATGAAAATTTCATCCAGAATAAAGTAGTCTTCAGAGGTTATTCCCAGAAAATTCAAAATATACATTTTATTTGTCAGGTAAATAACTTAAATTTACGATATTTTAATCAAAATCGTTAGAGCCATTTTTTAGAAAATCAAAATTTTCGAAAAAAGTTCCATGTAAAGGGTAGTTTGGGGTGGGGGGATTTTTCTCAAAATCTTCGTATCGCATCCCTGGAAGATACTAAACTTAAATACCAAGTTTGGTATTTTACCGACTTTTCGTTTTTGAGTTACGCTGCCCACACACACACACACAAACACATACACACACACACACACACACACACACACACACACACACACACACACACACACTGACAGATATACAGACACATTTTTTTTGGATTCAGGGAGTCTCAAAACATATTATTTCCGGAGAAATCTCGGTATCAAATGTTTGGATGCAGTACAATACCTTCTCTATACACTATATACATAGTACGTATAGAGAAAGAAAAAGGGAATCAAAATTCTTGGAGTAGATTTAATAAAACGAAGTAAGAAAATGGTTTTTCTGTATGGTTAAACAACATATATACCTGCGAGGGATTAATGAAAAGCGCAGATAGACGGGTCAATGTAAATCAGATTTACTATCCATCCAAACCCTCTGAACCAGAAAAATTGAAAATGGCATATTTTCGGTTCGTGTGAATTAGAGACAAGTGCTGAGTGTTTGGGTATGCATGGGTGGGTACTTGCGTGCGAATATGTACGTGTAAATATGACTTCGATTCAACTAGCATTGATTTGTTGAAAATTTGCTTTCTACACGGCCAGTGTGCAGAAGGGAAAACAGATTTCCAGCTCACTCCATGGCCAATGAAGTCTTGCACCAAAACGCTCTCAAAAATTGTTCTCTCTTGCCCACAAAATACGATTCGCAATGGATTGGACGGGGACACAAAATCTACATGCGAAATGTCCGGGCTATAACCCACAGTTGGCCATGTTGGTATTCAGAGCGTTCACTTTTATTTAGAAATTTTAAGTGGAGCACTTGGCATACATTAACTCTTTGTGCAGGCGAAATTTGGAGATGGTCTAAAATGAATATGCTATTAGCTAGTAACTGCGATGACCAAAACGGTAGTCGGCTTTTAAAATGAACCAACTATGAAATTTGGAAAATCCACTGTATACCGGATATCTCACTAAAACTGACTCCAATTATTATACCCAATAACAGTGATATTTTTACATGTCTCAAAATTCTCGCTGGCAACATTATTTAAATAATATTTTTATTATTAATGTAATTGTTTTTACTTTCTCTAAGCGTACTATGTACATAGTGTATAGAGAAGGTATTGCATTCTACCAAAAAAATCAATACCGAGATTTCACCAGAAATATATGTTTTACGGTCCTCTGTATCTAAAAAAAGTATTTTCAGAAAAAGGTCCATGTGTGTCCGTGTGTCAGTGAATACGATAACTCAAAAAACGAAAAGTCGGTAAAATATCAAACTTGGTATTTAAGTTTAGTATCTTCCAGGGATGCGACACGAAGATTTTGAGAAAAATGCCCCCACCCCAAACTACCCTTTACATGGAACTTTTTTTGAAAATTTTGATTTTCTCAAAAATGGCTTTAACGATTTTGATTAAATTTTCGTATATTAAAGATATTTACCTGACAAATAAAATGTATATTTTGAATTTTCTGGTAATAGCCTCTGAAGACTACTTTATTCTTGGTTAATTTTATGGAATTTTGTATAACTGCTAAACCGTAAGAAACGGATAAAAACTTACCACACAACAAATGCAGAGTACTTTAAAACACACAATTTATGTAATGTACACTTTTTCCGTGGAGTTGATTGTTTTTAGATATACCTTGTTTTGTGGTTTCAGCTTTCAAAAACATACATTTCACATACAGGAATTTAACAATCCCTGTCCATACAAAAAAAGGAACTTCAGTAACATAGCAACCAGCTTTTGACTATCTCTTTAACCTATGGTACTCCCTTATTTCACTCCTACTTACAAGGAAGCAAGTAATAAGTCTATTTCTATTAATTGTTCCTCGATTAGCATGAAGCATGTAGAAGCATAGCCTTTTTAACAATAATTTGTTGCAGAGATATAGAGAAAGTCATGTGAATGGAACACATCAGATTGTTTCACACACGCTGTGTGTGTAGTACAGGGGTTGGATAGGTACAGTCAGCTTGATAAATGCCACGCCATAGCTGGGATTTGAACATCGGATCTCTCAGTTTCTAGCCGGTTGCTCTACCACTGAGCTACCATGGCAACATGCCGGCATAGAATTGAATTTCTCTACTGACTCGCATGTTTCCCGGTAAACCACAAGGTGATCTCAAATTATTTTGAGATGACAACCCCAATAGCGACTTACAATGTTGTAAGAACTTTAAGTCCCAGGATTCATAATAGTCAATTGGTATTGACTTTTTTTTTTTTTTTTTTTTTTTTTTTACACAGCCGTGTGTAGGATAGTAGTTGGATAGGTAGAGTCAGACTGAAAAATCCAATGCCATAGCATATTTGAACTACGGATCTCCCAGTCTCTAGTTGATCACCTTGTGGTTTATCGGGAAAGATGAGATTCAGTTGACAAATTTAATTGCATGCTGGCATGTTGCCATAGTAGCTCAATGGTAGAGCAACCGACTAGAGATCGGCAGACCCGTGGTTCAAATCCCGGTTATGCCATTGCATTTTTCACTCTTAATCTATCCTAAATTCATTCTTATAATAAAATCTGACCTGTCCCATTCGCACGAGTTTCTCTACATCTCTGCAACAAATTATTGTTATAAACTTGTACTTCTATTTAATTCATGCTAATCGAGAAAAAATTAGCAGAAATGTTTTTATTGCTTGCTTTCTTGTAAATAGAAGGGAAATAAGGGAATACACTCGGCTAATGCGATAGTCAATTCATTTAAAAGCTGGTTACTACGTGATTGAAAATTCCTTTGTTTGTATGGATAGGAATTGAGAAATTTCGCACGAGAAAGGCATAGTATTTTAAAACTGTAGATAATAAGTAATGACTCAAAAACGGTCAACTCCACGCAAAAAATGCATAAAACATAAATCATGTTTTAACGGGCTCTACAGTCTTTGTTAGGTAAGTTTTTGTCTATGTCTTACGGTTTACCAGCCATGCAAAATTCCGCAAAACTCATCCAGAATAAACATATCTTTGTAGGCTATTCCCAGAAAATTATACATATTGGTACATTTTATTTGTCATGTACATATCTTTAATATATGATTTAATCAAAATCATTTTAGCGATTTTTGAGAAAATCAAAATTTTCGAAAATATTTCCATGAAAAGGATAGTTGAGGGTGGGTTTTTTTCTATGCATTATGTACATGTATAGAGAAAGAATCACGTGATGTATTTTTAAAAACTATTGATATAAAGCATTTAGTGAATGAGATTACAAATAAATTTGTCGTTTTACTTTCTCTAGCACACATATACTATGCACATATTGGATAGAGAAGGTATTGCATTTCATTCAAAAATTCGATACCAAAATTTTACTGGAAATACATACTTTGAGGCCCTCTGAATCCGAAAGAAACATTTTAGAAAAATATCCTTGTGTGTGTGTGGGTGGGTGTGTCGAAAATTTGACTAAACACCAAACTTGGTATTTAACTTTAGTATATTCCAAGGATGCGACATGAAGATTTTCAGGAAATTGCAGCGGAGATTTTGATGCGTTGTTAGTGGTGCACGTTGTGAGCCATATGCGTGAGTATTTTAGTTTGTTGATTTTTACGCCTCCCTTTGGGTGCTTATGTGCAGCGTAACTAAGTGTCACTTCCAATCAACTCCACTACCTGGTACTGAAGCTCTTCTGGGATGGGTTGCCACGGCGTTGCTCAGTCTTGCACGTACATTGACTCTCCCAGGCGTGGATTTGGCCAGTGGGAGGAGTTGTAGGAGTGATCTTGTAATTATTAAGAAAACACTTGTAACCTTTTACTGTTGTTTACTCTTGAGGAGTTTTGAAGACAAGCACCTTGTTATACACTTTTATACTGCTGACTGATGCTCTTTAACACTTACTCACAAGAACTTTCAATACCACTGTTCTAGTTGTGTACATGGCACAATTCACTTTCACCTAATCACGAGCCGACTGTTAAATAGGTGTGCGACGTTACTTTACTTCACATACAGTTTCTTATCATAATAAACTTACTTCGCGAACCACTTAACAAACGACCTTGCCTCACACACGGGCGAATTCTTAACATGCGACGACGTTGCCTCTCTCACGGGTGAATTCTTAGCAAAACGACCTCGATGTGCCAAACCTTACTTCTTATATACAAAAAACGGTGTCATTGTGGCTTCTTTCTGATTGGTTGGAAGGTCCGCCAAAATGACACCATCGTTACCCAAAAACCATTGCAAATCTCCCAGAATGCGTCACAATAATCACGTGATACCGCCAATATAAAGAAGAAGTCTCCTTGTTGACTTTAAACTGTGGTTTCCCCTTATACCAAACTCGAACGTGACTTTCACAAAAGAAGCAACTTCTCACCCCTCTATACAGTCTGGCGTCATGATTCTGAGTAACTTTTAAGTAAACAACTGGCTTCTTGGATCCTATGCATAAAACTTATTAAATATTAACTTTCTTTACATATATATTTAGATAATTAATAGAAATTATTTTTATTATCACGAGGTTAATTAACGGTCTCAAAATTCCCCCACCTCTCCCCGACTACCTTTTACATGAAATATTTTTCGAAAAACCTGATTTTCTCAAAAATTGCTGTAAATATTTTCATTAATACCCTATGTTTAAGCTATGTATATGTCAAACGAAATGTTGAAGTCATATTTGTTTTTACTTCTCTTTTATTTTACTTCCGGCAAGCGAAAAATCGATTTTCAGTTATTTCACAAAACGAACGGCTTCTAAAAGATTTGACCATCTTACAGTATTCTCTTGTGCCCTTTTAATTACAAGGAAGAAAGTAATAAAAACAATTTTTCCTAATGTTTATTTCGGTTAGTATGAAGTAGATAGAAGAATAATCTTTGTTAAGAAATGTTGTTTTTTTTTTTTTTTTTTTGCGTTACGGATAGATAAAGTCATGTAAATGGAACATATTAGTTTTTTTTGTGTACCAGTTAAGCAAAAAATCCAGAATATGGAGTTTTTCAGAAAATTCAAGATAAATATGTTATTTAGCATATAGTATTTTAATCAAGATAAAATTAACATTTTCAAACAAAGTTTTCATACAAAAGGATTTTGAGGTGAGGGGAATTTGTTGAATATCTTAGTGTCGCATGCTTGAAAGATTTGGTATTTAACGGACTTTTCGTGTTTGAGCTATGCTCAGAGACATTTGTCACTCTAGGTATGTTTGACAGTATGTCTGACTCACCACACTTCCCTTGCTTGACTGGAGTTTGGAGAAATCACTTTGTGACGCTAGTGCCTCGCAAAGGCTACCTTTGTACAAGCCTATGCTACAGTCTAGCCATGTATCGTGTTACCGAACATTTTATGACCGGTTTTAATTGGAATTGCGCTACCCGCTCACCGTCTTCGCTAATTATTACAAGAAGGAAGCTCTTGCCAGTTCTGCACTGGACTTAACTTGAAATATCCCCGTTGAATTCTGCAACTCTTTTACCTAAAAACGTCAAATACCAGTTAATTGGACCACGTGGTATACTTGTTACATGTGTGTGAAATTATAGGTCAGTTAGCTGTAACCTGAAAACAAGAAAATCAGAAACCTACAAATGCTAAACGCCAAGATTTATTTTTTCGTTTCATCATTTTATTTCTTTTTCACATTCAAACGAAGTAATTACAGCAAACAGTTATGCAGCTTTAAATGGAAAACCTGCGCTAGGAAAATAATTTCATTCGCTGTAAATTTTGTGTAGGTAAATCCGAAAATAAAAACAAAGTTGATTGAATTTTAGGTAGGAGCAAACACCGAGAGGCAAAAACCGCTGCGAGGTTAGCAGGTCACAAGAACTACGAGAACCAATTCAAAGCACCTCGTCCCCTTTTCCCAGCAAGCAATAAACGAGGCAGCGAAAATAAAAAGCTTAGCCGGACGGAAACTAAGCGTAGAGCTTCCACAGTAAATTGGCAACAATCGATCTCAGCACCGAGAGGTAATTTTCTGTAGACAGTGTTGGCATACCTGTTGTTGTTCCCCGCAATAGGAAGCGGTCAATCGACAATGTAAATTTACCTTAGGTGTATAGAAATTTCCAATACTTTGTCCATGCATCAATGTCCGCATAGAAAGCACTTTGCAACAAGAGAACGCGCAATGGAACTGGCTTTTCAAATAGTCGTTTGTTCTGCTTAACATTTTTGTTTTACTTTGAGTGTTCTGTAGTCACGTCAATAACACGGTGGCATAATAAACCGAGCTGAAATGAAACACTTAATAGAGCCTTGGAGCTAACGACCGAAAAGTGGCAATTAAATACTACAGACACCGTCCTCTACAAAGTTTTCACTTTCTCTACCAATACCTAGGTATAGCAGGTTGGAATGACATGATTTGGCATTACTGAATAATAACGAAAGATATCAAAACAAAACTTTATTTTCAAAGTTACAGTACCTTGCTCTATTTCTCAGTGCAATATCCAATCTGTCAAGATATTTATTGCCATGTGGCTCCAGTTTTTCAATGGCGATGTTATTCTATTCTACCGCCAAAGAACTTAATCGTTGTTATACTTTCTCTTCACGAACTCTGTACAGTGTATAGAGAAGGTATTGCACTATACCGAGATTTCACCGGAAATACATCCTTTATGGTCCCCTGTATCCAAAAAGAGCATTTTCAGAAAAAGGTCCGTGTGTGTGAGTGTCCATCTGTCTATGGACACGATAGCTCAAAAATGACAAATCGGTAAAACGCAAAACTTGGTATTTAAGTTAGGTATCTTCCAGAGATGCGACATAAAGATTTTCAGAAAAATCCCCCCACACCAAACTCCCCTTTACGTTGAAAAACTTTCGAAAATTTTTATTTTCTCAAAAATGGCTCTCCCTAACGATTTTGATTAAAATATCGTATATTAAATATATTTACCTGACAAATAAAATGTATATCTTGAATTTTCTGGGAATATCCTCTAAAGACTACTTTGTTCAGGATGAATTTTACG
The DNA here is from genome assembly GCA_030762935.1 of Hymenopus coronatus. NCBI lineage: Eukaryota > Metazoa > Arthropoda > Insecta > Mantodea > Hymenopodidae > Hymenopus > Hymenopus coronatus. Next base: position 26,682,449 of record CM060899.1, on the reverse strand, counting down.
GAATTTTGCATAACTGCTAAACCGTAAGAGTTGAAAAAAAATTTGCCACACAAAAGATGTAGAGCACGTTAAAACACACAATTTATCTTATATACATTTTTTGTGGATTTCATCGTTTTTGAGATGTTCCTTATTTTTGGGTTCACGTTTAAAAACTTTTCTCGATTAGCATGAAGTAAATAGAAACATAAGCTTTTTAACAATAGTAAGTGTTGCAGACACGTAGAGAAAGTCATGTGAATGGAACACATCAGAATTTTTTTGAATGCACAAAATATTCGGCCAATCGAGTTTTTAAGGGAAATAACGCAATTGCACAATGATAGTGCAATGAACGAGTGTCCAGAGAGGTATTGGCACATAATTTATGAGTAATCGGAAGAACAGTGTGTACGATAAAGACTAGAGTGGAAGTTCATCAATCGTTATGGAGGAATTGAAAGGAAATCTTGATAAAAGAATTAAGAAAAACCCATGTTTCACTTTGGACCCTGTGCGTGACTTTTTGCATGGAAAAGATATCGCAGCCGATGAAGACATCAAAGTAACAGAGCCATTTTGGCTCATATCTTTAGCGGTGAAAAACTGGTACCACGTGACAATAAATACCTTGATAGCAATGCCGATTAAGGATGAGAAATAGAGTAAAGTACTGTAACTTTATAAATAAAGTTTTGTGTTGATAACTTTCGTTATTGTTTAGCAATACCAAATCGTCTGTCACTTTCTAGATGACCCACGTATTTCAAATTATTTGCGAAAAAATTAGAAGAATTTTGGGAACAAAATCATGAAAGGAAAAAATCTGATTTGTTCCATTCACATGACTTTCTCTACATCTCTGCAACAAAGACTCTTAAAAAGCTTATTCTTTGATTTACTTCATGCTAATCGAGAAAAAATTAGCAGATATAGTCTTATTACTTGTTTCCATGTAAGTAAAATAAAAATAAGGGAGTACTGTAGGCTAAAGTGATAGTCCAAAGCTGGTTGCTATGTGATTGAAGTTCCTTTGTTTATATGAATAGTAGTTGGCAAACTGCAGAAAAGTGTCGCCCTCCGTGGTGTAGTGGTTACCATGCTAACTTCATACACTCAAGTTGGCGGGTTCAAGCGGAGGACGATGGATTTTTTCAAGCATAAAAATCCTTAGCATGGCTTCCTTCGGAAGGGAAGTAAAGCCGTTGGTCCCGTGTCGTAGATTTACGGCACGTAAAAGAACCTCAAACCTAATAGAGAGACCTCTGTGCAAAATGAAGCGGTCTTTCACGCCCAGTATAGATGGGACGCTGAGAACCACACCAGTTATAGAGCGTCCATAAATTACACTCCATTTCATTTTTTTTTTCAAATGTCTCTGTACATTTTAGTGATATAGTTACTGTATTCCTTTTAGCTCGTACGTATAAGGGCCATCCAGAAAGTGACAGACGATTTGGTATAACTAAATAATAACAAAAGTTATCAACTGTGGATGTTTTGGCTGTGGTTTTGGAGGGGAGGAGTTGCCGACTAGTTTAGGAAACGGTTAGGATCTCAGGGTTGATTTTATGTAGGAAAGAACCTTAATGAAACGCTATCACCCGTCTGCTCATGATCCCGAGTACCCTTTATTTCTCCGCACTTGATACTTCACACGTCCACCTGACCGTCCAAGCTCCAAGAATGTGTTGCAGGGCCGAGCCTCGCCAAAACCGTCCACAAATAAGGTTAACTATTTCACCTTTCTCGCATTTAGCTTCCTTCCCACGTGAATCAAACTCTTCACATCGCGGAGTTGAAAACTGTCTTTACGCCACGAGCTATAACGCGACGCGAGTCTGAAGTTTAAGTGTCAATATGAACACCCTATTTTTCGGAACTCTGGCTGCTAGATAAGAGACTATTCGCCGCCCATTTTCTAGGACTTTCGCTATTTCGGTTACCTTCACCGATTTTATTGGCTGAGAATATGTTGCATTTTTATATTTTGTCGCGTTTTTATTGGGTCTCACAATTTTAGACGTCACGCTGTTCTTACGGCTATTAAAATTTTAACATGCCTGATTACACATTCTGTGTTTGGTGTAGTGTGGATTTCGCCTTGGTATTTCCACTTATTGTCTGCAGCTCTGAGCTTCTAGGCTTTGAAATACCAGTCTCTATTGTTCGCTAACTACCCGTCCTGGCCTTCTAGCACTGGACTCTTCATACTTTTAAACGATGCTAGTTCAGCTGTCCGTTTCCCTTTTAACATAGCTAGCTTTATTTAAGTACATTTGATTCTGTTTTTATTCGTGGTTGCATTCCATTTATTACTCTATTTATTTCCTTAAATTCCTTATGTTTATTTATGTTATTTTTCCTTCTTATTTATCTGATTTGTTATATTTGTTTCGTTTCTTTTTATGTTTTATTATAAGTTACTCTTATTTATCTGTCGGGTTTTATCACCTAATAACACAAATCTTTATTTACAAAGTTACATATCTTACAGTATTTTCCAACGTAATCGTCATTGCTATCAAGGTATTTATTGTCACGTGGTACCAGTTTTCAGTGCCTATGTTATACTCTTCCAGCGCTAAATATATGACCCAAGATGTCAGTGTCACTTTGAGATCTTCATCGGTTGGGAAATTTTTTCCATCCAAAAAATCATGTACGGTGTCCAAAGTGAAACACCGGTTTTTTTTTTTTTCTGAATTCTTTTATCAGCATTTGCATTCAAATCCTCCATAACTATTAACTTCCCATCAGGCCATTTTCGTCCACACTGTTTCATCTTGATTACTCGTAAATTATGCTCCATTTCCTCACCGAAGACTTGTTTATTGCATCATCACTATAATCTTGCGTAATTTGCCTTTACAATTTGAATGGCCGAACATTTTATGCATTCAAAAAACGAATAAGTTTACTGGCTGTAGAAAAGTATAACATGGGCATTGAAAAAGTATTACCACGTGACAGTAAATATCTTGACAGAATGGATATTGCGTTGACATTTAGAGCAAGATACTGTAGCTTTGTAAAATAAAAACCTTCAGGATGGCCCCCGTGCATGCAAAGCACATAGTAGCTAGAAGATACCAGAAATATATATTTTGAGGTCCCCTGAGTTCAAAAAGAGAATTTTAGAAAAAAACTCCATATGTGTATTTATGTTTAGTATCCTCCAAGGATGCGATGCCAAGATTTTGAGAAAAATAGCCCACCGAAACTATTCTTTACATGCAAACAATTCAGAACATTTTTATTTTCTCAAAAATGGCTCTAAGAAATTTGATTATAGTACCAAATAATAAAGGTATTTATATGAGAAATAAAATGTGCTTCTTGTGTTATTTGGGAACAGCCTATTTAATCTGGATGAATTCTGCTTTCCTTAAAATACACAATTTATCACTATAATTTTTTCATGGAGTTGACCGTTTTTGAGATATTCCTTGTTATTGGTTTCAGTTTTAAAATATTTTTACTTTTCTCATGCGGGAGCTTGTCAACGCAAAGAAACAGATTTCAATCCCATAGAAGCCACATTTTAAAATATTTGTCTGTCAGTTTAGCCTGTGTATTTCCTTATTTTCCTTCTACATATAAGAAACTAAGCAATGAAACCGTTTCTGCTAAAGTTTGTCTCGATTAGCATGAAGTAGAAGACGAATAAACTTAATAATAATAATAATAATAACAATAATAATAATAATAATAATAATAATAATAATAATAATAATAATAATAATAATTTGTTGTAGAGATAGTCATGTGAATGGAACGCGTCGGATGTTTTATTCAGGGAACCCTTAATCGCGTATTTTCAGTGAAATTTCGATATCGAGTTTTTTAGTGGAATGCAATACCTTATCTGCCTATGTACTAAGTAGAGAAAGTAAAAATGGATTGTCATCGTTAAGCTGAGTTCAAAATTAAGGTTATGTTGATATCGATATTTGACAGTAACGCACTTAAAACAGCCAAAATATTGTTCGTTGAATGGAAAACAGGAGCTTAAAGAAGTTGAGCATCGTATTGTTCCGCCTGTCTTTTGTCAAAGCGAACAGAAGAGCTCTCCTCTTTTGGTCGCTGATCCTTCGGTCTTTGCATCGCATTTCCGTTTGATATAGGAGCCGTATTTTCTGATCTCTATTTCAGCTGACGTTCGTCTCTTCCTAATCTCCAATTCTGTCGATTCTCCCATTCTTTTTGCCAATGTTTTTTGCGTTTATACTTCTGCTCTCGAGAAATCTTCACTTGGTGCATTTGTTGTCTTTTACAAATGCCCACTTTCGAAACACACGTGTTTAACTTACTTTAACATGCAACGAGCTGTTAAAAACACTATCAACATGTATATATGAATTTAGATTAATTTAGTCATGAAACAAAAAATGGCCAAATTGTTTTTATGAAAATACGGATAATCTCTGTTATAGTCTCTAGCACACTTGCACACTGTACATAGAAGGCACCGGTTTCCCCCGTCACTCATTCCACCAATTGTTCCATCATCACTTTCCAATCATTAATTTTGCCTACATTTCATATCATCCACTTCCTGTTGGATTGCCATTTTGTTGTTTTTTTGCAATACACACACATATACACATTTTACAAACATATAAACACCCATACTAAGGCGGGACTCGAACCCACGATCCCCTGCGCGAGGCACTTTAACGAGCGTGGCCATGGGGACCAGCAAATGTTTATGCCTATCTAAGGGCCGACCCCCATATAACAAGTTCTCCATTCTGTGGTTTCGTGCCGTAGGCTCCCTGACAGGCTTCTGACCCCCTGGCATTGGCTTGTATGTCCTAGGAGAGTATCAGTCCTACAAATAACGGCAGGCTAAGCCGATTACGAAACATAGTAGGCAGAGAAGGTGTTGCATTTCCCCCAAAATTGATACCAAGATTTCAACGGAAATGCATGTTTTGTGACCCCCACAGTAAAAAGTGAATTTTTGAAAAAGGTCAGTAAGTGTGAATGTGTGTGTGTGGACAGCAGGACTCAAAACCGAAAAGTCTGTTAAATATCACACTTGGCACCTAAGTTCGGCATGTTCCAAGGATACAACACGAACAGTTTCATGAAAATCGATTTTCATTAAAATACCTTATTTAAAGATATGTATATCACAAAATGTACACCTTGAATTTCCTGTGAATACTTTTAAAGACCTCTTCATTCTGGATAACGTTTGCATAACTAGTAAGCTGTAAGAGATAGACAAAAACTTGCTACACAAAAATGCAGATCACATTAAAACACAGAATTTAAGTCCTGTCACTTTTTTAGCTAACAGTTTCCGAGATATGCCTTATTATTTATTTTAATTTGAAAATACTTAAACTTTTCTCACACAGAAAGTCGTCCGTGTTTCTTTTGTTTTACTCCTGCACTTGCAAAGAAAAGCGACTTTTAATGTCAATCAAATAGGAAAAACTTTTAAAAGATTTTACTATCGCTTTAGCCTAGTGCGTTCCTTATTTGCCTTTTACTTATAAGGAATTAAGTAATAAGGAATGCTGATAACGTCTACCTCGATTAACATGAAGTAGATAGAAGACTAGTCTTATAAATGAAGTTTGTTTGTAGAGCAGTTAGAGAAAGTCATTAGAGCTCCATTTTAGCAATTCGATTAGCTGTCAATATAATTGCAGGTTATCTTTTAATAACAATTTTAGGAAATACTGGTAGGACAATAAGAAACTGATTACAATTTCTTTGCTTCTTACTTAATTCCAACTAAATAAGGATAATTGTTTACCTTACTACCTTATTCTGGATGAATTTTACGGAAGTTTGCATAACTGCTAAACTGTAAGAGATGGAATAAAACGTACCGCATAAAAATTGTAGAGCAGGTTAAACCACACAATTTATGTGATATCCTTTTTTCGTGAAGTTCTAGGTTTTTTAGATATTCCTTGTTTTTGGTTTCAGCTTTGAAAAACTTATACTTTTCTCATACAGGAATTTGTCAACTCGTGTCCATACAAACAAAGGAACTTCAGTTACATAGCAACCGATTTTGACTATCACCTTAACTGGAACTTTTGTCGAAAATTTTGATTTTCTTAAATTGATACTACGATTTTGATTAAAATATCTTATATTAAAGATATGTACCTGCCAAATAAAATGTATATCTTGAATTATCTGGGAATAGCCTCTGAAGACCACTTTATTCTGGATGAATTTTACGGAAATTTGCATAACTGCTAAAGCGTAAGAGATGGACAGAAACTTAGCGTACAAAAAATTTAGAGCACTTTAAAACACACAATTTATGTTACATGCCTTTTTTCGTATAGTTGGTCGTTTTTTAGATATTCCTTGTTTTTGGTTTCATCTTGGAAAAACTTACACTTTTCTCATACAGGAATTTGTCAACTCGTGTCCATACAAACAAAGCAACTTCAGCCATATAGCAACGAGCTTTTGACTATCACTTGAACCTGTGGTACTCCCTTATTTCGCTTCTACTTAAAATAATTGCATGAAGTAAATAGAAGCATAAGCTTTTTAACAATAATTTGTTGCAGAGATGTAGAGAAAGTAATGTGAATGGCACACACGGTTTTTTTTTTTCTCTAAAAGCACTCAATACTAGCCACTGCCATGTTGTGTGTAGAAGGTGAATATAAAAACAGCTGCATACTCGGAAATGAAGTGTTTCTATGCAACAGATTGACATGAACTGCCATTTCACAGAAGCTCTATGTGTGAGAAATCGACAGCTGACAATCGACATGGAAAAGTCAAGGAGAGCGCGTATTCACCGTTACAAACAAGTAACGGCTAGCAAAACAAAAATGGACATTTCCATGAGGGTGTGGCGAGAAATGAAAGAACAGTTTTATGTGTTCCATTCACATGACTTTCTCTACATCTCAGCAAAAATTATTGTTAAAACGCTGTTGCTTCTATTTACTTCATGCTAATCGAGAAACAAATTAGCAGAAATAGCCTTATTGCTTGCTTTTTTGTAAGTAGAAATGGAGAATAGAACACAGTGGAACAGAAATATTAAGAAAGCAATATCTACCATCACAGTTTCTGGGTTCCAATCTGGGAATGAAAACTTGTATTGGATGTTGGGCATCATGAAATGGGGTTATTGCTATCTGAGGTTCGGCAAAGGACAACGGAAGATGGCACAGGGTACATTAGAGCAAAGATTCATTATTCTTAAATCAGTACAGTGTATTATATTATATGTAATCGTAAATGTGTAGTTAAACTTCACTTTAATTCTTTCCTGTTTGATTTTTACTTTCTCTACACGTACTATGTACATAGTGTGTAGAGAAGGTATTGCACTCCAACAAAAAATTTGATACCGAGATTTCACCGGAAATATGTGTTTTAGGATCCCCTGAATCCAAAAACGGTATTTTCAGAACATTGTCCGTGTGTGTGTGTATTCTTGGGTCCGTGGGTCCGTGTATCCGTGTGCCTGTGAACACGATAACTCAAAAACGAAAAGTCGGTAAAATACCAAACTTGGTATTTAAACTTAATATCTTCCAGGGATGCGACACGAAGATTTTGAGAACCCCCCCCCCCAAACTACCCTTTAGGTGGAACTTTTTTCGAAAATTTTGATTTTCTAAAAAATAGTTCTAACGATTTTGATTAAAATATCGTATATTAAAGATATTTACCGGACAAATAAAATGTATATTTTGAATTTTCTGGGATTAGCCTCTGAAGACTACTTTATTCTGGATGAAATTTACAGAATTTTGAATAACTGCTAAACCGTAAGACTTAGATAAAAACTTATTAAACAAAAAATGTAGAGCACGTTAAAACACACAATTTATGTTGTACACATTTTTTTCGTAGAGTTGATTGTTTTTTAGATATTCCTTGATTTTGGTATCAGCCATGAAGAACTTAATTTTCTCATACAGGAATTGATCAACACCTGTTCATATAAAACAAAGGAACTTTAGTCGCATAGCAACCAGCTTTTGACTATCACTCTAACTTATGGTACTCCCTTATTTCACTTCTACGTACAAGGAAGCAAGTAATAAGACTATTTCTGCTAATTTTTTCTCGATTAGCATAAAGTAAATAGAGGCAAAAGCTTCTTAATAATAATTTGTTCAGAGATGTAGAGAAATTCATGTGAATGGAATACAGCAGATTTTTTACTTTCTCTATACGCACTATGTACATACTGTATAGAGAAGGTATTGCACTCCACCAAAAGTTCGATACCGAGATGTCACCGGAAATATATATTTTAGGGTCCCCTGTATCCATAAAAAGTACTTTCAGAAAAAAGTCCATGTGTGTGTGTGTGTCCGTGTGTCCGTGTGTCTGTGAACACGATAACTCAAAAAAGAAAAGTCGGTAAAATACCAAACTTGGTATTTAAGTTTAGTATCTTCCAGGGATGCGACACGAACATTTTGAGAAAAATCCCCCCACTCCAACTACCCTTTACATGAAACTTTTTTCGACAATTTTGATTTTCTAAAAAATGGCAAATAAAATGTATATTTTGAATTTTCTAGGAATAGCCACTGAAGACTACTGAATTTTACGGAATTTTGCAAAAGTGCTAAACCGTAAGAGACAAAAACTTACCACAAGAGCACATTAAAACACACAATTTATGCTGTATGCATTTTTTTTCGTAGAGTTGATTATTTTTTAGGTATTCCTTGTTTTTGGTTTAAGCTATAAAAACATATTTTTCTCATACAGGACTTTGTGAACTCGTGTCTATACAAACAAAGGAACTTCACATAGCAACCAGCCTTGGATTACCATTTTAACCTATGGTACTCCCTTATTTCGCTTCTACTTACAAGGAAGCAAGAAATAAGACTATTTCTGCTAATTTTTTCTCGATTAGCATGAAGTAAATAGAAGCATAAGCTTTTTAAGAATAATTTATTGCAGAGATAGAAAGTCATGTGAATGGAACAGATCAGGTTTTTTTTTTTTTTTATCTGCATTTATTTCTGTGTTACGTTATTAGGTTGTCGGCTTACTCTCCCCGTATAAAGGACTTACAAGCGGATGCCTAGGGGGCAGAACACTGTCGGGGAACCTAGTTCACGAAACCACAGAATGAAGAACCTAGAACGAGTGATCGGCCATAGCCAGGCTTGAGCGCGAGGAAGTGGATAGTATGAAACACTAGCGAAATGGATCATAGGAAAGTTGATGATGGAGCAATTGGTGGAATGAGTGGCAGAGGAAACTGGAGGACCCGGAGAAAGCTCATCCAGGTGCCGCTTCGTCCACCACTAATCCCACATGTGAGCGCCTGGAATCGAACCTGAGCCACCTAGGTGTGAAGCAAACGGGCTAATTACTCGGTCACGGCGTCGCCTATGTTATTAGGCAGTAAGTATGTTTCACAAAAATCTTACCATGGAGAACGAAAGAGCGGAACAAGGTGCAAGAGAGTAATGATGTGGTTATTCTTAATCTTCAGACTTCTGTATATATATATATATATATATATATATATATATATATATATATATGTGTGTGTTATGCTAAGTCTATGGCTGAATTTAATTTTATTTCTTTCTCATTCTTTTGATGTTTTATCCTCACTTCTTTACTGTTATTTTACAAATAAATGTGTAACTTTAATATTTAACAAAATGTTACTGGAAATATCCAAGGACAGGAAAAGCATGTATAGGCATGAGGCCCATGTGATTGTTTATGCTTCCAAGTGTTTGTGTGTGTCAGTCAGTCAGTCAGTCAGTCAGTCAGTCAGTCAGTCAGTCAGTCAGTGAGGCAGTCAGTCAGTCAGTCAGTCAGTCAGTCAGTCAGTCAGTCTGTCTGTCTGTCTGTCTGTCTGTCTGTCTGTGTGTCTGTCTGTCTGTGTGTCTGTCTGTCTGTCTGTCTGTCTGTCTGTGTGTGTGTATGTATGTATGTATGTATGTATGTATGTATGTATGTATGTATGTATGTATGTATGTATGTATGTATGTATGTATGTATGTATGTATGTATGTATGTATGTATGTATGTATACTGGGTGTTAATGAACTATACCGAAATATTGACACAGAATATGTAGATTACTTAAATAAGTAATTTTAGATAGGAGACTTATGTCCTGTTTATTGAAATTTCGAAGTAACGGCTCTAAGTTTCTGAAGTGCCAGTACGCCACGTATCGCGGCACTTCGTCTGCAATGGAAAAAATAATATTAAAAGATATTTACTCTATGACAGGAATTGGGATAGAAACTTCCCGCATTTCGCAATAAGCTACCAGAGTAGGTTACACAACTCAAGAACGTAGTTAATGAATGCTCAGTGTCGCACTGTCACGTGATTAGTTCGAGATTTTACAGATTTTTGCGACATTGAGAACGCTAGTAACGAGCCGCTAAAATCGATATTTCTATACTCGGGCAGCAGTTTTAAAGACATTCTGAGCCATTTTTTTTTTCAACTTGCTTTGCTTTAATACCGAGTTATCAGCACCTGATACCCACACGTTTAACGACATGTCAAAAGTATATAAAATACATATAATGTGTATACAGACGTGTGCAAATTATTAGCAACTTTTCTCATTCCACATGTCTAATGCATTTATTTTTGTTTCCAGGTGGTTTTCAGTGATGAAACTCTGGTTCCAGTATTTGAAGAAACCTCAGGCGGCCAGGAAAAGCATCCAAAAAGGAATGTGTGGTGCAAAATGTGAAACATGACACAAAAGTGATTAACTAAAGTAGAATTTCTGTTTATGAAGTGTGGAAAATTCTCACTGTCAAGCAGTATTCAGAAATGGTAAGGGAGTGCAGTATACCCATGATGAATGAGTGGTATTCATCAGGAAACAGGACAATCATGCAAGATGGTGCGCCTTGGCACAAGGCGAAATATATTATGAGTATTTTAATGAATATTGTCCAGTAACAGCCCGTATATGCCTGTGAAGAGTATTTTGAAGAAAAAAGTTAAAAGTTTTCACCTAACAACATAGGAAACTATGGTGAACAATTTTGTCAGTGTGGCAAAAAATGAAGACATTCACCAAATGAGTAAAACTTTAATAGAGGACATGCCCAAAAGAATTTGTGCCCTAACAATAGCTAAGGAGGGTCATACTAGATTCTAAAATTATAAAATAGGTAATAAATATTATGAAAGTGAACAATGCTTTGGTAATACCTGTAAAAATGAAAATTAAATAACAATTCAACCTAAAATTGAAATTTACTAATAATTTGCACATCCCTTTATATATATATATATATATATATATATATATATATATTAATGGCCAAATTAACTCCAGTAAAATAATAATGAAGTGGTAAAGGTTTCAATAGTGTATTATGGAATCACTTCCTGGCTATAATTTATCAGATAAGATTGATCCTGAATAGCAGTTTATTGCAATATTCAAATGTGATTCGTTACATTCACATGACTTTCTTCACATCTCTGTAACAAATCATTGTTAAAAATCTTATTCTGCTGTTTACTTCAGTTAATCGAGAAAAACATTAGCAGGAATGCTTACTTTTAAGTAGAAGGGAAATACTGGTATGCACTAGGCTAAAACATAGTCAAATCTTTTAAAAACTGGCTGTCATGTGCATGAAATTCGTTTCTTTACATTGCCAGGAGTTGAAAATGTCCGTAAGTGAAAAGCTTAAGTATTTTAAAACTGAAACCAATAAGTGTGTAGTAAGTTTTGTCTGTTTCCTACCGTTTAATAGTTATGCAAAATCCAGCACAATTCATCCATAATAAATCGATCTTTAGAGGCTATTCCCAGCAAATTCAAGGTACACACTTTAATTGTCGTGTAAATATCTTTATTTTAATCAAAATCATTTTTGAAAAAAAAAAAAAATTTCGAATTTGTTTCTATAAAAGGGTTATGTTGCATTCCTAGAAGAAGCTTAACTTAAGAACCAAGTTTGGTATTTTATTGACTTTCCGTTTTTGAGTTATCGTGTTCAAAGACACACGGACACACACATGGACCTTTTTCTGAAAATACTTTTTTTGGACACAGGAGACCCTAAAACGTGTATTTCCGGTGAAATTTCGGTACCAATTTTTGGGTGAAGTGGAATAGCTTCTGTATACACATAGTGCGTGTAAAGAAAGTAAACAAATGTTCAGAATTTAATCCACTACTGTAGTTTATATGATTAACATGAAGTAGATATAAGAAATACCTTTTGTAAAAATAGTTTGTTGCAAAATAGGTAAGAGAAAGTCATGTGAATGAACAGGCCAGATGTTTAGTTTTGTTATTCTTAGACACAACCTACATTAATGTGTTACTTTTGCTGCTGGCTGCTTACGAGATAGTTGGCGAAGCTACAACGAAGTGATAGTTAACAAATGAGAGGAAAACTTCATTAGTTAACAAATAAAGTAAACATTTCATATATCGCACTTGTTGGGCCAGCAGTAACTTGTAAGTCCTGTATTCCGGGGGACTTAGGTTCGATTACTCTCTACCTCTCATTCTGACCTTAGGCTTTTCGTGGTTTTTCCCAGTCGGTAGGCGTGGAGTGGTTTCTTATCCACCACGATTTCATTTTCCCTTCATCCTGCTTCCGCCTCAGTGTAAATTGAAATTGAATTAACTTTTATTTATGGATGCTTTTTGTCTACTGTGGCTCTCAGCAACCATTTTATATTGGGCGTGAAAGACCGCTTAATTTTGCTCCGAGACCTCTTTATCGGCTTCAGGTTCCTTTAGGTTTCGTAAATCTATGGCACCAAAGGCTGTATTTCCCTTCCAAAGGAAGACACGCTGCGGATATCTACGGAGGAAAATTCTATCGCCCTCCGCCAGGTTTGAAACCGCAACCTTGGGAACCAGAGAATACCATATTGCTCCTAGATTACGGTAGACGATGCTCTTTCAGTTTTCCTGCTAGGTTTTGTGGTGTGAGGCGGTGCCGAACAGATGTTGCAGATGCTTCGTCCAAGAAAAGAGTATTCTTCGTGAACACATGACAGGCTCATGTTCCTCTTTGGCAGCTGCATAGTAAGACGGGTCTTTAAGACAGAAACTGTTTGATACTTCCCGCGTCTTGTGGCCGGTCGGCCAGCGGCATATAGCCTCCTGTGGTACTTCCTTTACATTGTACACGAGGTTTCCCCTTCCGTTGAATAAGCTATAGTCCTCAACATTCCATGGCTTCATGACTTCCCAGGTTCAGTAAGCGAATGCTGCGATAGTTCTCGACTTTTCTGTTCTCATCAGCCCTTTAAATTCCTTCAACTCATATTTCAGTTTATGGGAGCTACGACGGCGGCTTTTTAAATGTGCTGGAAACCAATACTTGGATAGCCGCCTGATACCGGTGGCCTTAGGTTAGCTTATAGATTAAAATTTAAAGTTATAGAAATAACTGGATACCAATTAGTAATTTCGCTTTTATTTTCTCTACACGCACTGTAAATAGTGTATACAAAAGGTATTGCATTCCACCCAAAAGATAGACGCAGAGGTTTCACCGGATATACCTACACGTTTTAGGGTCAGTATAGCTCAAAATCGAAAAGACCCTTAAATACCTAACTTGGTATTAGGTTTATTATCGCCCAAGGATGCGACACAAAGACTTTAAGAACAACCCCTCCCCACAACAAACTAACCTTTATATGGACAAATTTTCCAAAATTTTGATTTTCTCAAAAGTGTCTCTAACGATTTTGATTAAAATACCGTATATTAAAAATATATACATTCCATATAAAATTTATATTTTAAATTTTCTGGAAATGACCTCTGAAGACCTCTTTAACCTGGGTGAATTTTGCCGAATTTTGCTTAACTGCTAAATGTAAAGCGTAGTTTGGTTGAGGGATTTTCTTGAAAATCTTCGTGTCGCATCCTTGGAAGATACTGAACTTAAATATCAACTTTGGTATTTAACGGAACAGCTATGCTGCCCACAGACACATGCACACACACGGAAATTTTTCCAAAAATACTTCTTTTCTATTTAGGGGAACCCAAAACATGTATATCCGGTGAAATCGAGGTATCGAATATTTGGGTGCATTACAATAACTTCTCTATGCACTATGTACATAGTACGTGTAGAGAAGGTAAAAAAAAAATTTATTTAAATGATTAGTAATATAAATTTTGGGAACTTTAATATTATTATATTGTTATTTATGTCTTAAAGTATCTGTAAAATATTGAAATAATGGTTGTATATTGATATAAGAATAAATGTAATTCGTGATCCGGTTTAACAATTTACGTGCTGGGGTATGATAGTGCTGACTTTTACTTATTTATTTGTATCTATGCCTAGAGGAAGTAAAAACAAATTATACCCAAATGACCTATCGTAGTTTTAATTTTTGCGGCACATATGTTTTGTTTTATTTTACACAACATATTATGAAGGATTGATATCATCTCTCACAAGCTATGAGTGGTAACATACGTCACTACTCAGGTGAGTCATGACGTCACTTAAGGAATTAATGTGCTTACTCTCTGGTAAAACAAAAAAAACCTAGCCTCGCATTAATTCTCATTGCATGGGTATTGCAAAATCCAGAGAGGGAGCATCCTTTTAAGGAATAATAGCGAAAGGGAGAAGAGAAAATGGACGAAAAATACAAAGAAGCAAAATGGAAAGCCTAGCAGCGAAACAGATGGAGCGAGCGAGATAAAGACAAAAACAATTGCATGCTTTCGTGAGTTGTTCACACGCCAAAAGAGGGAGACACGAAGGTAAAAACAGCTGAGCATAAACAATAGAAAAACGCAGGGAAAAGAGGGCAAAGTAATTGAACAAAGCCTGGAAAAAATGCTGGAGTGTGGATGAACTCCATTCGCAATGCAGAAGAGGGAATTCCTGGCATCTAATGTACTGATGCTTGGTAGACAAACCCTTTAAGCCTTCGTCAACCCAGCAAGGTATGTTTGCGAGTCGCACTCGAAAGGTCGTGGGTTCGATTCCCGTGGCAGACCTCTCTAACCCATAATTTTTTTCGGGGGTTTTCCCGGAACTTCACTGCATGCCGGCGAGCTTTCTTCATGCTCCCGAATATTCTGTCCTTTTATTTCATCTCCATTTCATTTAGAATTGTAAGTATCGGTGAGTGCTGAGGCGGCGGCGCCCTTCCGTGGTGGTGACTGCACTCTGGAAGTCAGCTCTCGGCAACGGGATGGCGTTGGAAGTCGACTGTTGACTCAGGGAGTTTGTCGGACCCGGTGAGTGCTCCCTGCGTCGAGATAAACTGCTTGGAATATGGATAGGTAGAGTCAGACTGAAAAATGCAATTCCATAGCCGGGATTTGAACCACGGATCTCCCCCCGGTCTCTAGCCGGTTGCTCTACCACAGAGCTAACATTACAATATGCCGGTATAACATTGGTATAGCTTATGAAATATTCCCTGTTATTGGTATGAATTTTAAAATACTTAAACTTTTCTCAAACGGGATGTCCTTGGCCGTTTCACATTTCTTTTGTTTTACTCCTTACCATTCAATGACAATCGAATAGAACAGCTTTCAAAAGATTTGATTGTCATTTTAGCCATTCTGTTTATAAGAAACTAAGTAATAAGGCCATTTCAAGCAATGTTTATTTTGATTAGTTTTACGCGTACTATGCATATAGTGTATAGAGAAGGTGTTGTATTCCACCCAAAAATTCTAGATTTCACCGGAAATACATGTTTTGAGTCCCCATGAATAAAAAAAAGCATTTTGGGAAATGGGTCCGTGTTTGCGTTTGAGTGTGAGTGTGTGTATGTGTGTCTGTGGACAGCATAGCTGAAAAATGAAAAGACCGTTAAATACCAAACTTGGCATTTAAGTTCAGTATCTTCCAAGGATGAGACACAAAGATTTTCAAGAAAATATCAATACCACAAACTACTCTTTATATGGAAAAAATTTCGAAAGTTTAGATTTTCGGAAAAATGGCTCTAATAGTTTTAGATTAAAATCTGTTATATTTAAGATATTTACATGCCATATAAAATGTATATCTTGAATTTTCTGTAAACAGCCTCTAAAGACCTCTTTATTCTGGATGATTTTTATTGACATTTGTATAACTGGTAAATCGTAAGAGACAGATAAAAACTTGCTATTCAAAAAATGTAGATAACGGTAAAACACACAATTTATGTCATATGCATTTTTTTCGTGGAGTTGATTGTTTTTGAGGTATTCCTTGTTTTTTGTTTCAGCTTTAAAAAACTTTTCTCACACGGGACTTTGTCAACTCCTGTCCATACCAACAAAGGAACTTCAGTTACATAGCAACCAGCTTTAGACTATCACTTTAACCTATGGTTCTCCCTTATTTCGTTTTTACTTACAAGGAAGCAAGTAATAAGAATATTTCTGCTATTTTTTTCTGGATTAACTTGAAGTAAATGAAGCTGAAGCTTTTTAACAACAATTTGTTGCAGAGGTATAGAGAAAGTCTTGTGAATGGAAAATATGACATTTTTTTTTTTGATTCAGGAGGTGCCAAAATATATATTTCCGGTGAAATCTCGGGATAGAATATACACTACGTGCTTAGTACGTGTAGAGAAAGTAAAAGCAGAATTTCAATGACAATTGAATAGGAAAATGTTCAAAAGATTTTATTGTCATTATTATAAGGAACTAAGTAATAAGACCGTTCCTGGCAGCGTTTATTTTGATGAATATGAATTAAATAAATGATTAATATTTTATATGAATAATTAGTTTCCAGAACAGGTAGAGAAAGCTATGTGAATGGAACACATCAGTGTTTTTTCCTCGCTATTATGTATCCATATGACTTTCGTGGTAATGTATAGCAAGCGGATAGTATCATTAACTCGCTCTCATTGGTGCTACTTGCCGTATAATTTGAAAAGGGAGCTAATAAACAAAGAATTAAGCAGAAAAGATAGAATATGATGGGGAAGTATGAAGGTTGGTAGCAATGGTCTTTATCTTCTGCGGAAGATAACTTGATGGCATTAGAGGCAATTAAAACATGTTATAGCCGGAACTTGGTCCTTTCCTTTTGCCGTCACACCAATTAGCGACTTAATGAAAAGCAAATAGCTTAGCTGCTCCCAATTTAAATTCCTGTTGAGTGTAACCTTTTTCAACTTCATGCGCTTCTTTCTCTCTTATTTCGATTCCGAGACGCTCTCTTTCTCTCTCTCTCTCTCTCTCTCTCTCTCTCTCTCTCTCTCTCTCTCTCTCTCTCCCCTATACCGGGTCCAAGCGGTTGAAATGAGCAGTCAGAAGTCACAGACACTATGTATTATACAACACATCGAACTTCTATTCCGTTATACAGAGCTAATGATTTTTTACTTTCTCTACACGTATTATGTTGATAATGTATAGAGAAGGTATTGTATTGCACCCAAAAATTCCATACTACGATTTCACCGGAAATACAAGTTTTGGGGCCTCCGAAATTAAAAAAAAAACTCTAGAAAACGGTCCGTGTGTCTGTGAACACGATAACTCAAAACCGAAAAGTCAGTAAAATACCAAACTTGGTATTTAAGTTCAGTATCTTCCAAGGATGCGACACGAAGATTTTCAAGAAAATCCCCCCACTCTAAAGTACCGCTTACTTGGAAACTTTTCGAAAATTGTTGTTTTATGAAAAAATGACTAACGATTTTGATTAAAATATCGTATATTAAAGATATTACATCAAAAATAAAATGTATGTCTTGAATTATATGGGAAAGGCCTCTAAAGACCTGACTTCATATAAGGTTCGAACCCGGCGGAGTACGATGGATTTTTCGGTGTAAAAATCATTAGGCATGGCTTCCTTCGGAAGGGAAGTAAAGCCGTTGGTCCCGTGTCGTAGATTTACGGAACGTAAAAGAACCTCAAGCCTGATAGAAAGGCCTCTGAGCAACATTAAGCGGTCTTTCACGCCCAATTTAGAATGGGACGCTGAGAATTACAGCAATTAAAGAACGTCCATAAATAACACGGCATTTACATTTTTTTTTTTTTTTTCTAAACACCTCCTTATTCTGAATAAAATTTGCTGCATTTTGCGTAACCGATAAACCGTAAGAGTTGGGCAGAAACTTACTACAAAATAAACGCACAGTTTATGTCATATACGATTTTTTCGTGGAATTGGCCATTTCTGAAAAATTCCTTGTTACTTGTTTCAGATTTGCTTGTCACATGGAAAATTGTGAACTCTGGCTCTGCATAGAAATGGATATCAACCACGTGGCAATCAGCTTTTAAAACATTTGACTTTCATTTTAGCCTAGTATATTCCCTTATTTGCCTTCTACTTACAAGGTAGCAAGTATTTAAGAAAATGTCTGCTAATGTTTATCTCAATTATCGTTAAGTAGATAGAAGAATATGCTTTTTAACAAGAATTTGTAACGGCAACTTGTGATAAATCTATGCATGCGTTTTGAAAAAGCTTATATTTTTGTGAAATTAAATTTTTAACATTTTAAGGACAATAAAATAAATTTGTTTTCCACAATTTTAACATAATCACTTTTATGCAAAATAAATAAAGGAACAAAAAACTGTTTAACAGCTTGTTTTATTATGTTTTGCTACATACATGGTAGAGTTTTTATCAGGACCCGTTAAAAATTGTTTGGGAAATGTGTATATTGTAATTAAAACTTTGTATTTTGTATGGCGACTCAAATAAAAATTCAATATTCAAATAATCGTCGTGCTGCCATTTAAAATTAGCCTGCACTATAAACATTACCATTTTAGTTCTGTTTTAAAACTTTCAACCACCTTAACAACACCTACAGTATTTTTTGACATTTTATTTGGTACAAAAGAATATATGTTTATTTTCCTATTTACTTTAGTTTAAACATTTCGAAACCCTGGTGATGCAACTGTACTATACCCGTTTTTGAGATCAGGCACCAGATCTTTTTGTTTGTGTGTGTTCATTGTGTTAGCATGTCTACTTATTCCACTTCAAATTGTACCAAATTTATTTTAAAATTGCATATGATTTATTACAAGAGACCAAATTTATTGGTCACCTTGCAATATTATTTAAAATTAATAGCGATGTTATATTTTGAAAATGTACGAAATATAATTTTTCTACTGATTTCATAATATAGGGAAAAATAATGAAGCTAAACATATTAGTGCGACAAACTACAGTGAAATGTGTAATGTTTCAGCTCAAGTTTTGAGTAGCCAGAAAATAAGCTCCCTTCCAGCAGCAATTTAGACAGAAGGAATGTATGGGTGAATTTTAATACACCAAGCATTCAACTTCTAACAGAATGATAAGAGGTCGGGTTTTTTTCAACTTCCGATGGGCTACAAATAAAAGGCAAGTTCATAGAAAACAATTATTTTATTACTAAAACTTTTGCACACTTATGGTTACTTTTCAACATAATCACCGAAAAGATTGAGACATTTATCGTACCTGTGCACAAGCTTTGCAATACCCGCTTCAAAAATGTTGAGGCCAATCATTTCAAATGATCATTGTCGTTATTTTGAATATCTTCATACTTTAGAACGTTTGCGGAGAGCCATTCAAAACATACGAAGAGGAATGCTGACTTCAGGAATTGTGTTGTTCCATAACAACGCTCGTCCACACACTGCTGGCAGCTTGAACGATTTCAATGGGACATTTTCGATCATCCGCCGTACAGTCCTGACCTGACCCCCAGCGACTTTCACCTTTTCCCTGAACTGAATACGCGGCTAGGAGGGCAGCACTTTCAAACAACGAAGATCTTCAAAACAACGTCAAAGCTCATTTGAAATCATTGGCGGCAACATTTTTTGAAGCGGGTATTGCAAAGCTTGTGCAAGGTACGATAAATGTCTCAATCTTTTCGGTGATTATGTTGAAAAGTAACCATAAGTGTACAAAATTTTTAGTAATAAAATAAATGCTTTCCATGACCTTGTATTTTCTTTATAACCTATCGGAGGTTGAAAAAAAAACGGCCCTCATAATTTCCACCAAATTCACATTTTTTTTATTTTGGTACAAAAATGTCACTATAGAGATTTAAATTATTAATTAGCAAATACAGGGAAGCCAACATAAGGCTTCAAATAAACAAACATATCTAAAATATATAGAAGAACCGAAACCCCGAGAATGACATTATTGAGCAAGGGTTTTTAAACCATAATAGAAAGATTTCTTCGAGGCTTCTTTTTGGCACAAGTGAGCCAACTTGAGAACATTAATTGGAAGCATGACATTTCTTTTACTTTCTCTATCACTACTATGTACTTAAATTGTACAAAAATTCGATACGGAGATTTTGGGCTCCCTTGAATCCAAAAATAGCAATGGTATATCACAGTAATACTGAAAAAAAGTTTTGCGAGAAAACAAGAGTTAAAGTGTTAATGCGCTATATTCTGCCGCTTTAGTTTAGGGAACAAGGTTGTCTGAACATAGGAAATTGCACCTAAAGGAGTTAAATTACCACTGCTCTTAAAGCATTCAATTATTTTTCCAGAAATGTGTATGAATTATTCGATAACTTTTGGCAATTATCTCAAGTGGTTGTTTGCATTAATAGCTTATGTGGTTGAGTCTATAAAAGGTATTTCATTCAGCAGAAAATTAAAGCAACTTAGTCATAAAACATGTATATTCATTCAAAATCTTCTCGGGCTTCTAGCCAGGTAAAAACGTTTTACCTGGCTAGAAGCCCGAGAAGATTTTGAATTAACACGTCGCCAGGAAAGCTTCAGTTCTTATTTTATGTATATTCCATGTACCTTTTTCTCGGATACCGTTTGCAATACACAATCACACCTTTGCATACTTGTTCTTAGTATAATCAGCTATCTTCTGAACCTCACTTATTCAGCTATGATATAATTTCAGTATGTACCATGGGTTAAAGTGATAGTCAAAAGCTGGTTGCTATGTGACTGAAGTTCCTTTGTTTATAGGAACAGGAGCTAACAGATTCCTGTATGAGAAAAGTATGTTTTTCAAAGCTGAAATTAACAACAAAAGGAATATCTTAAAAAGGATGAACTCCACGAAAAACATGCATATAACATAAATTGTATGTTATAACGTGCTCTACATTTTCTGTATGGTGAGTTTTTGTCCATCTCTTGCGGTTTTGCAGTTATACAAAAATCCGTAAAATTAGCCAGAATAAAGTAGTCTTCAGAGGCTATTTCCAGAAAAGTCAGGATATTCATTTTATTTGTCAAGTATATATCTTAAATATACGAGATTTTAATCAAAATCGTTATAACCATTTAAGAAAATCAAAATTTTCGAAATTTTTTTCATGTAAAGGATACAAAGATTTTCAAGAAAATCTCCTCATCCCCAACTACCCTTCACATGGAACTTTTTTCGAAAATTTCTATTTTCTTAAAAATTGCTCTAACGATTTTGACTAAAATATCGTATATTAAAGATATTTACCTGACAAATAATATATATATATATATATATATATATATATATATATATATATATATCTTGAATTTTCTGGGAATAGCCTCTGAAGACTGCTTTATTGTGAATGCATTTTACGGAATTTTGTATAACTGCTAAACCGTAAGAGATGGACAAAAACTCACCACACAAAAATGTAGAGCACGTTAAAACATACAATTTATGTAATACACATTTTTTTTCTGGAGTTGGTCGTTTTTAGATATTCCTTG
Organism: Hymenopus coronatus; assembly: GCA_030762935.1. Lineage (NCBI taxonomy): Eukaryota > Metazoa > Arthropoda > Insecta > Mantodea > Hymenopodidae > Hymenopus > Hymenopus coronatus. The sequence continues at coordinate 26,660,806 of CM060899.1, read as the reverse complement.
CTTTTGGTTCCACCCTTGAAAAAGTTATACTTTTCTCATATAGGAATATGTCAACTCCTGTCCATACAAACAAAGGAACTGCAATCACATAGCAACCAGCTTTTGAGTATCACTTTAACTTATGGTACTCCCTTATTTCGCTTCTACTTACAAGGAGGCAAGTAATAAGACTATTTCTGTTAATTTTTTTCTGGATTAGCATAAAGAAAATGGAAGCTTACGCTATTTAACAATAATTTGTCACAGAGATGTAGAGAAAGTCATGTGAAAGGAACGCATAAGATTTTTACTTTTTTTAATTTGCAATTTTTTTTTTCTAAATTTCTCTTGAAATTGTATCATGGTAAAATAAGTGAGGTTCAGAGGATAGCTGATTATATTAGTAACAAGGATGCAAAAGTGTGATTATGTATTGCAAACGGTATCCGAGAAAAAGGTACATGAACTCACATGTTTTAAGACTAAGTTTTTATTAGTTTTCTGCTGAATGAAACGCTTTCTATAGATTCAACCACATAAGCTATTAGTGCAGACAACCACTGAAATAATTGTCATGATTTATAGAATAATTCATACAAATTTCTGGAAAAACAATTAAATATTTTGATAGCAGAGGTAATTCAACTCATTAAGGTGTAATTTCCGTATATACAGACTACCTTGCTCCCTCAATCCTAGGGCGTTGCACTCCATATTTGGTAACGCCGACACCATAATGCGAAAATCTTCCTAGGTACCTTTAAGCTATGTAAAAGGTTGCCGGACTCATTCGCTTATGCACGAGTTGGACAGCAGGAAACATCTTAGCACAACCGCAGCTTCTTCAACCACCACTGCTGCGCCAGCACCCGCCGGTAGGAAGCTTTGACACCAACTCCGGCGGAGGACAATGGGTTATTTTGGCTTCCTTCGGAAGGGAAGTATCGTAGATATACGGCACGTAAAGGAATCTAGAGGTCTCTTTACAAAATTAAGCGGTCTTTCACGCCCAGCATAGAATGGAACGTTGAGAACCACACCAGTTAATGAGCGTCCATAAATAAAACACCACTTCCATTTTACATAAACATCGCCGCCTGCCATCGCGTCCCACCGACAGCGGGCGCCTTATCTTCGCAGAGACTGCAGCCGCATTCGCCGCCATCGCTGAGATCCAACCCACCGCTCCAATACAGTACCGTGGTTCGGGGGATCCCTCGGGACCTTTCCACCCAGCACCTCCGCGCCGCTGCGCAGTTTCGGTGGCCTTCAATAGGATTATCTGCGACCGGAGCCTAACACATCTCAAGTTGGAGCTGTTGGACAGAGAGGACCTGCACGTTACCTTGCCGTCAGGGCTGCCCTTATAAGAGCGACTTCTGCTAGTCGAGGTCAGGAAACAGGAACATCATCGGCCCTGTCGTCGCTGCTTTGGTGACACGGTAGCTAGCCCAGACATTAGCGCAGCAACACGCGCATCCACCACTTAAGGCCCATTTAGCAGCCACTATCACAACCCCAAGACTTCAGACAGGAATTCCAGGGCATACGCGAAGCCGTTCAGAATCTACATTCGGCAAAGCTTATGGCCCTGGAGGACCACTTACAGAGCAGCAGGAGTCAACCAGCATGTTGCTCAAGAGTCTGCAGTTTCATCATAGCACGGAGCAGCTAAAAGAATACCTCTAGGTGATCGTACAGGAGGAGATTTCAGCCCTCCAGTTCGTCCGGCATCCGCTTCCACAACAGCCAGAGTGAGCACCGGCCTCTGCGTTCAGAGGCCGGCATCCTGCAGCAGCTCACCCGAAACTGTAACCTCGAATTCATCTAATTTCTCCTTCAACTTCGCTAAGTCCTCGGTCAAGCCTGTCTCCTAGCTACCAATTCTTAATTCCACTGGTCGCGAGTTTGGACCAGTTATATCCTTACTGTGAATTCGCAGGTGCAACAGCGGTGCTGTCTCACTATTCGAACGACATTTCTCTTTCTCCTTCCTATCTCTTCCGGCGGAGGAGTTTTTAAGTGGGTAAGCCACATTGTCGAGCGGAAAGCCTCATATCCCCCCAGACATTGCACCTCAAGTGGGGGTTGAATGCAATAATGCATTTTCCCCTCCGCTCTTGTCTACTGCATGGCTGGTTTCACTATGGGAGCTCACGTTTGACGGGGTGCAGTTTTCAGCTCTTCGCACAGCTCTCAACAATATAGACATGTCTGCACAGGTAAGCCTCTCTGGGGGAAGGAGGGAATTCGACCTTACTACTGGTTTTCGATTTTATTGTTTGTGCTTGATTATAAAATATAATGTATTAAGAGCACTCAAATCTTTGCTTATACAAAGTAGTCGCTTTCTTCAGGAGACAACCTGGTCCAGATAGGGAATGTTTACATTAAGTCTTGGCACAATAAGTTATACATTCTTAAGCCAATTAATTTCCCAAGTTACGTTCCCCATTCTTCACCCCGTAGCTGTGACATTATACACTTTCATAATAATACCTGCTTCATATTAATTTATTATGAAAAAATCTAATGAGCTCCATTCACATGAGTTTCTCTACAACTCTGCAATAAATTTTTGTTAAAATGCTTATGCTTTCATTTACTTCACGTAAATCGAGAAAACATTAGCAGAAATAGTCTTATTTCTTGCTTCTTTGTTAGTAGAAGCGAAATAAGTGAGTACAATAGGTTAAAGTGATAGTCAAAAGCTGGTTGCTATGTGACTGAAGTTCCTTTGTTTGCATGAATACGAGTTGACAAATGCCTGTAAAGTTGAAACCATAAACAAGCAATACCTCAAAAAATTATCCACTCCATGAAAAAAATGTATACAACATAAATTGTGTGTTTTACTGAGCTCTATATTTTCTATTAAGTCAGTTTTTGTCTATCTCTTACGGTTTAGCAGTTTGCAAAATTCCGTAAAATTCGTCAAGAATAGTCTCCAGAAGCTATTCCCAGAAAATTCGATATACGTTTTATTTGCTAGGTAAATATCTTTAATATACGATAATTCAATCAAAATAGAGCCCTTTTTTGGATAATCAGAATTTTCGAAAAAAGTTCCATGTAAATGGCAGTTGGGATGGGGAGGTTTTCTTGAAAATCTTCGTGTTGCATCTTTGGAAGATACTAAAGATATATACTAAGTTTGGTATTTAATATTTTTACGTTTTTAGCTAGGCTGTCCACAGACACACACGTACCTTTTTCTAAAAATGTTTTTTTTTCGGAACAGGAGACCTCAAAAACATATACTTCCGGTGAAGTGACGACATCAAATTTTTGAGTGGAATGCAATACCTTCGCTATCCACTATGTACATTGTACATATGGGCTAGAAAAATTAAAATATAATTTGTTAATTTTCATAAATGATAGTCAAATTTCACATAAGCTCTATGTGGTTGAAGTAAAGGTAACGTTATTGCATGTCAAAAACTTTAAGACTGCCTTCATGTTCAGCGAGATGACTTCTGACCCCGAGGTCCCCGGCTCGATTCCCGACTGGGGCGGAGAATTTTTCTTTAACCAGAATTATCCTCTATCCCCTACAGATCTGTAAGTATGTATGTGAGAGTGAATGTGTATGTTTGAAGAAAATAAAATGATTAAAACCCAACGTAAAGGACCTACAGAAACGAGTTGTTTCTAATTCAAAACCCCTAATATGAAAGATGTTAAAGAGTGCTATATAAATGAACAAATAAATAAATAAAAAGTTCATGTTTCATGAGCGTAAGTTTTAAGTGAAATCATTAAATCAAGCTTTATACAAAAAGCGCGTGTTAGCAGAGAAGTCAATGAAACATGTTACTTAAGTATACTTCCCAAGCGAAGATTCTATCGCAGTGATTTTCTCTGTGATAAAAGAAGACTTCAAATCACGAACAATTTCGTGAATGTTCGACTGAAACTTTTGCGAAGCACACTTGGAAACTAATAGCGTAAATTTAAAGCCAGACGGGATGCCCTAGAACATAATCCTCCCTGCGACCTCCTGCGCATTGCAATTTGCATTTCCACCAGGAAATATTGAAGTTGTGAAGGAAAGACCGAAAAAAGACTGCGCTCCTACACTTCTAGTTACGTAACCAGAAAAAATCTGATGTGTATCATTCACGTGACTTTCTAATCTTACATAACATTATTACTTTCTCTACACGTACAAGGTACATTGTGTATAGAGATTTCACCGGAAATACATGTTTTCGAACCTCCTGAATCCAAAAAAAAAAAACATTTTTAGAACAATGTCCATGTGTGTGTGTGTGTGTGTGAGTGCCTGTGGGCAGTATAGCTCAAAAACGACAAGTCCATTAAATACTAAACTGGATACTTAAGTTCAGTGTCTTCCAAGGATGCGATACGAAGATATTCCAGAAAATCCCTCCACCCCCAACTAACCTTCACATGAAAATCTCTTCGAAGATTTTGTTTTTCTTAAAAATGGCTCTAATGATTTTCTGGGAATAGCCTCTGAAAACCTGTTTATTCTGGATGAGTTTTGCGGAATTTTGCATAATTTGTAAACCGTAAGAAAGCTACCACACAGAAAATAAAACACATAATATATGCTATATATATTTTTTTCGTGGAGTTGATCATTTATGAGATATTCCTTTTGATAGTTTCAGCTTTAAAATACGTAAACTTTTCTTATGCGGGAATTTGTCAGCTCCTGACCATACACAAAGAGGTCCTTCTATCTCATTGCAACTAGCTCTTAAAAGATTTGACTATCGATTTAGCCCTACGGTATTCCCATATTCCCCTTCTACTTACAAGGAATCTAGTAGTAAGACAATTTCTGCTGAATTTTTCTCGAACAGCATTAAATAAATAGAAGAATAGGCTTTCTTAACAATAATTCATCGTAGAGATGTAAACAAATTTTTGTGAATGGAATGCATCAGTTTTTTTTTTTTTTTTTTTTGTTTTTTTTTTCCTGTCTGATTCTTTCTAATTTAGATAAACAATAACGAGATTTACAAATGTAAAGAAACTAAAAATTAGCACAAATATGCCCAACTTCAAGGATTAGCGGAATTATGTAGTAGTATATTTCTAATGAGATACAAATAATGAAATATCGCATGGTAAAACTGACTGTCTACTGTATTCCGCAACAGAGTGGATAGCTGCATTATGAACTAAAATCAAATTGCAGATTATGAATTCAGAAAAGCGTTTGCGTATTTGAACAACGAATGGCACTTTCGATGTGGTCACTCTTAAGTACAAGCTTACCAAAATGGAATCGCTAATTAATTACTTTTTATTCGTAAATGTATAAATGGATAAAGCTGGTTGTGCGAAAAGCCTCAACTGCTGATAAACCCCACAGCTTTTAATGCAAAGCGTGGCTTATTATCTGCAACAGTCAAAATACTCTTCGTTAATAGCGCACGATTTAAAATTACAGGTCTGGGCCAATAGAGCAGAGGTCATGGTGCACTGGGATTTCAGAAAACTGTTTTAAGCTGCCTTTATTGCCGGCTGCGCGCAATGATCGTCAGCTGCAGTCTCCAGGGTAACAATACTCCACGGTCACAACTAATTCTCGAAAATATCTGATGTGTAGCGTTCACATGCCTTTACCTATTCCACAAAAGTTTCTTTTCTACCTACTAATCTATATAAACATAAATAAAAAACCTGATGTGTTGCATTCACATGATCTTCTCTACATCTCAAATTCCAGTATGAGAAAAGTATAAGTTTTTCAAAGCAGAAACCAAAAACAAGGAATATCTCAAAAACGATCAACTCCACGAAAAAAAAAAAATATATATATATATACTATGTACATAGTAAGTGTAGAGAAAGTAATAAATTTATTACGACTTCCTTAGCTTTACAATTGGAGTAGAGTGGTCAAAACTTTTAAGAGCAGGTCGCTATGTGATATATTTGAACTTCCGCTTACTTTGCATCACCAGTATAAAAAGAATAACGTTTTCCCATTTGAAAAAATCTGATGTGTTCCATTCACATGACTTTCTCTACATCTTTGTAACAAATTGTTAATAAGCTTATTCTTCTATGTACTTCATGCTAATTGAGATAAGTACTATCAGAAACGGTCGTATTGCTTATTTCCTTGTGAGTAGAAGGGAAATAAATGAATACACTAGACTTAACCGATAGTCAAATGTTTTAAAATGTTGCTTTGAAATTGAAATCCATTTCTTTGGTTGGGCAGAAATTGAAAAGTTCCCGCAAGAGAAATGTATGAGTACTTAAAACCGAAACTATTTACAAAGAATATGTCGAAAACGGTCAACTCCATGAAAAAAATGTATCTATATGATATAATTCTGTATTTTAACTACATTTTTGTGTAGCAAGTTTTTGTATATCTTACGGTTTACCAGTTATGCAATATTCAGCAAAGTTCATCCACTCTTCAGAGGTTATTCCCAAAAAATTCAACATATGCATTTTATTTATGATGGAAATTGCTTTGATATGTGGTATTTTAATCAAAATAATTAGAGCAATTTTTGAAAACCATAATTTTTTAGAATTTTTCCATGTAAAGTATAGTTTGGGAGGGGAGATTTTCTTGAAAATCTTCGTGTCACATTCTTGCAAGTTACTAAACTTAAATTCGAAGTTTGTTACTTATCGGTATTTCGTTTTGGGGCTATGCTGTCCACAAACACACACACGGACCTTTTTCATAAAACAGTTTTTTTGGATTTAGGGGGCCCTAAAACATGTATTTCCGGTGAAATCATGGTATTGAATTTTTGGGTGGAATACAGTACTTCCTCTACTATTTTATACATAGTACCTGTTGAGAAAGTAAAAAGTAATAAGTTTTGAAAACTTTGAATTAATATAAAGGAATATCTCAGATGTGATTAACACCACAAAATAAATATATTTGACATAAATTGTCTGTTTAAACGATATGCAAATTTGTTGCGTTATAAGATATAATTTTTCTGTTGCGGTTACCAGTTATGAAAAGTCAGCCAGAGTGAAGATGAGTTCAGAGTCTCTTCTCAGAAAATTCAACATATATGTTTCTTTTGTGAAGAAAATAAGTTTGATATATGGTACTTTAATGAAATTCGTTGGAATCATTTCAGAGAAAATGATTTCCAAAAATCCTCCATACAAAGAGTATTTTGGGGTGGAGAGATTCCGTTAAAATTTTTGTATAGCATCAATAGCACATACTGAATTTAAATATTAAGTTTCCTATTTAACGGACTTTTCGTTTTGAGTTCTACTGTTCACAGATACACACACACACGCACACACACACACACACGACACTTTTTTCTAATAATATTTTTGAATACAGGGATCTCTAAACATTTCCGATGATATATTTGTATTACAGTTTTGGGTGGAATACAATAATACGTTCTTTACTTACTATGTACTTTACATGGTTGAGTAAGTGAGAGACGAATAACAATTTCCCGTTTGAGAAAAGTATAGGTGATGAAAATTTAAACCAATTACAAGGGATGTATCAGATGCGGTTAACTCCACAAAGAGGTGCCAGTGCCCATGGCCGCGCTCGCTAAAGTATCTCGCTTTGGTGCTTCGTGGCGCTGGGGATCGTCGGTTCCAGACCCGGCATGGGAGATTATATGTTTTTGGATTGTGCATACGTGTGTGTGTGTGTGTGTGTGTGTGTGTGTATCGGAAGAAATCAACAATAACGGTAATGAAATAGCAAACACAGTAAACATTTTAGGAAATCGGAAAAAGGATATACAGCGCCGGAGTCCCGACCAGACTCCGAAACTGCATTTTAACTAAGAAAAATACTAATAAAAACAGAATAAAAATAAAAACAAAATTCATGCATCAGATATAAACTGTCTGCTTTAACGGAATCTACATTTTATGTGGTAAGATTTTGTTTATTTGTTGCAGTTTACCAGTTATGCAAAAGTTATGCAGAGGTGAGAGGACAAATAAATTCATGATATACATTCTATTTAGCGTAAACACAGTTTAAGTATACACTATTTAAATAAGTATTGTTAAGCCATTTTTATCAAATCAAAATTTTCGAAAATCGTCTAATTAAACTGCGGTTAGAGATGGAGATTTTCTTTAAATTCTTCGAATCGCATATTTGGAAAATATTGTACCTAAATGTCAAGCATGGTATTAGCGAACTTTCATTTTTTGAGCTAAAATATATTGGGCTGTTACTCTCTGCGGTTGATCGGCGTAGACGTAAGCTCCTTCTACATGATCAAACCTGTTTTACAATTCAAGAGTTTACAAGAAGAAATATGAAACGTTGTAAACTTGTTTTACAATTCAAGAGTTTACAAGAAGAATTATGAAACGTTGTAAACTTGTTTTACAATTCAAGAGTTTACAAGAAGAATTATGAAACGTTGTAAACTTGTTTTACAATTCAAGAGTTTACAAGAAGAATTATGAAACGTTGTAAACTTGTTTTACAATACAAGAGTTTACAAGAAGAATTATGAAACGTTGTAAACTTGTTTTACAATTCAAGAGTTTACAAGAAGAATTATGAAACATTGAAAACTTGTTTTACAATTCAAGAGTTTACAAGAATTATGAAACATTGAAAACTTGTTTTACAATTCAAGAGTTTACAAGAAGAATTATGAAACATTGAAAATCTAAAATAAGAACTGAAGCTTTCCTGGCGACGTATTAATTCAAAATCTGTTTTACAATTCAAGAGTTTACAAGAAAAATTATGAAACGTTGAAAAATATTTGACAACATCAAGGTTTGGCAATTTTAACAAGGCTGACAGTGTTAAAAATGTGGTATTTAGTTGTTGTTTTTTTAAACTGTACTTCTTCAAATCACATTGATGATAATTTACCACGTGCACAGTAATTTACTATTAAAGCTATGGCACAACAATTTGGAAATACATTATTACTTTCTCTACACGTACTATATACGTAGTGTATAGAGAAGATATTGTATTGCATCCAAAAATTCAATGCCGAGATTTCACCGGAAATATGTTTTGAGAACCTCTAAACCCAAAAAAGTATTTTTAGAACAATGTTCGTGTGCCTGTCTGTCTGCCAGTGTGTTTGTGTGTGAGTGTGTGTCTTTGGACAGCAAGCTCAAAAACTAAAACTCAGTCAAATACCAAACTTGGTATTAAGTTTAGTATCTCCCAAGGATGCGACAGGAACATTTTCAAGAAAATTCCCCAACCCAACTACCCTTTACATGGAACTTTTTTCGAAAATTTGAGTTTCTCAAATATGGTTCTAACGAATTTCATTAAAATATCGTATATTAAAGATATTACATGAAAAATAAAATGTATATCTTGAATTTTCTGGGAATAGCCTCTGAAGACATCTTTGTTCTGGATGAATTTTGCGGAATTTTACATTGCTGGCAAACCTTAAGAGATAGACAAAACCTTACTTAGCAAAAAATGTAGAGCTCGTTAAAACACACAACTTATGTTATTTGCATTTTTTCGAGGGGTTGACCGTTTTGAGGTATTCTTTGTTATTGGTTTCAGTTTTAAAATACTTATACTTTTCTCTTGTGGGAATTTGTCAACGGCCATACAAACAAAGGAAGTTCAGTTACATAGCAACCAGTTTTTAAAAGATTTGACTATCACTTCAGCTTAGTGTACTCCCTTTTTTCCCTTCTACTTAAAAGGAAACAAGTAATAAGACCATTTCTGTTAATTTTGTCTCGATTAGAATGAAGCAACAAAGAAGAATAAGCCTTTTAACCACATTTTTGCAGAATGTAGAGAAAGTGATGTGAATAAAAATATCAGATTTTTTTTTTCAGAATGCAAAACACTTTTGCGTATAAATCGCCCCTAACATCAGATTACAAATACAGTGGAAATAACTGCGCTAGGTATATAGATGCATTAGGTATTGTGCACTCTGGAAATCTGCCTCGTAATTTCTTCATGATCCAGGAGCCCATACGATATAGAGACCAGCTTTCGTCAAGCTTATCATAACCTATACATCCTACACACGACAACCGTTGCTCAGGAAGCCATTTTGTTTACGAGGATCATTCAGAAAGTAATGAACGATTTGGTATAACTAAATAATATCGAAAGTTACCAACGCAAAACTTCATTTACAAAATTACAGTATCTTACTCTATTTCTCAACGTAATCGCAAATTGCTATCGAGGTATTTATTGTCACGTGGTACCAGTTTTTCAACGCAGATGTTGTACTATTTCGCCGCTAAAGATCTAAGCCAAGCTGTCACTACCACTTAAAGGTCTTGATCACTTGGGAAATCTTTTCTACCCAAAAAGTCATGTACGGTGTCTAAAGTGAAACACCAGTTTTTCTGAATACTTTTATCAGCATTTGCTTTCAATTCCTCCATAACGATTGATGAACTTCCACTTTGACTTTTGTCGTACACACTGGTTCTAAATTATGCGCTGAGGATTCGTTCATTGCATTGTCTCATCATACACTTGACCATACAATTTAATTGGCCGAAAATTTTGTGCATTCAAAAAAGCGAATAATTTTCTTTGGTGGTAGAAAAGTAAAACATCGGCATTGAAAAACTGGTACCATCTGACATTAAACATCTTGTCAGAATGGAGATTACTTTAGAAATAGAGTAGTGTACTGTAATTATGTAAATAAAGTTTTGTGTGCCAAAACTTTCTGGATGGCCCACTTACTTTTGACTTTCAGTCATGTTGCACACTTCGTGATGCACTTTTAAATGCCGACATTTCATTAGTCAAAGCCTTCAAATCTTTGAATATTTAGAACATGTCAAAGCTTCACAAGTTTTCTTGTCAAATTTGCTTTCAAGACTCTCAAAGTATTAGAAGCAATTTGAAAAGAAATTGAAAATCCTTGAAAACTCTTGGAAAGTCTTGAACAACATTGAGTTTGACAAAGCTTTGATCGCGTACAAGGAACTTTATTCCCGGGGGAAAGCAGTGTAGGTAGCAAGAATCTCAAAAATATACCCTCTAGTTGCAATGCACGTCAAGGAAAAAGTGAAATTGAAGTGCAGAAAGAAGTGACACACTATACAGATTGATCCAAACAAAATCTGACATGACTTTCTCTGCATCGCTGTAACAAATTATTTTAATAAGCTTATTCTTCTATCTACTTCATGCTAATCGAGGTAAACATTAGCAGAAACGGTCTTATTGCTAGTTCCTTATAAGTACAAGACAAATAAGTGAATACACTAGGCTAAACCGACAGTCAAATGTTTTAAAATGTGGTTGCTATGGGATTGAACTCCGTTTCTTTGCGAGGCCAGGAGTTGACAAGTTCCACGTAAAGTGTAGTTGATATGGAGGAATTTTCTTGAAAATCTTCATGTTGTATGTATTCTTAGTATATGCTGAAGTCGGTAAAATATCAAACTGTATTTAACCGATTTTTCCTTTTTGAGTTATGCTGCCCACAGATGCACACAGACATTCTTCTGAAAATGCTTTTTTTAATTGAGAGGTCACAAAACATGTATTTCCAGTGACGTCTTGATATTGCTGGGTGGTATACAGTGTACATTGTACATACGTACTAGAGAAAGTAAATATTGCATATTAGAGATATTTTTGTAAAAAAGAAAACCGATTTGTTTTTTCGGAAGTTAACTGTGGCGGCTACAAAATATATTTTATCCTTAATATTCACACAACACGTCTCTCTCCCTTTTATACTCATTTCCCTTTTTACAGCGAACCAAGAATCTAGTGCAAAAGTTCTGACAGACATACGACATTTCAAATAGTGACGAAATATGAATTTGTTTTTGTTTTATCACAGCATGCGTTTTCTTTTTCCTTTTCAGAAAAGAAGTCAAATAATGCGAAGAACAAACCAGAGGAAAAGTGCCACTGTTATGTTCTATTACAAGGCGAATGTCACATGCTGTGAAAGGTGCGAATTTCACTGTCAACGAGCTGAGAACGTCTAAAAGCAACAGTGGTCCAAAGCAATTCAATATAAACAGGTGTCTGAAATGTGTCTCCGCAGTGAGGAGAATGCGCTAGCGCATTCACTCATCACAGTTCGGTTGGTAACGGTTCCCGCTAGTTATAATGGCTTATTAAACTGATATGACTTACTACCACTGTCACAAGTTGGATATGCTGTCCTTATTCCTGTAGGCAGCGTTCGACTGTTATTCCCTTAATTCGGACACTTTCTATAGCTCTCCGTGTAAATTTGTGATTTCCTTTAGTTCGTCATTTTTGTTTCGGGGACATATGTACATTTATAGCTGGTATCTCCAAAATATACGTCACCAGGGATACGAAAGTAATGAGGGCAGTTGGAGGCGGTAGGGGACAGAGAGGCAGTGCTGCATTGTAAATGCTTACCACGTGTCACGATGAAGAATGAATATGGTAAAGGTTATGACACAAGAGTATTAAAACCTACTCCACTGTCACATGCAAATACTTATAACTGCGCAAACAGATTTGCATCTGATATCGTGAATGCGATTTTACGGTTTTTAGTTTAAAAAAAATCTGATGTGTTCCATTCACATGACTTTCACTACATCTCTGAAAAAAAAAAAAAAAAAAAAACTATTAAAAAGCTTGAGCTTCTATTTACTTCATGTTTATCGAGAACCAAATAGCAAAAATAGTCTTATTACCTGCTTCCTTGTAACTAGAAGCCAGATAAGGTAGTACCATAGTTTAAAGTGATGATTAAAAGCTGGTTGCTATGTCACTGAAGTTTGTATGGACAGGAGTTGACAAATTTCTGTATGAGAAAAATATAAGTTTTTTCAAAACTGTATCCAAAAACAGGGAATATCTCAAGAACGATCAACACCACGAAAATATATATAACAAATTGTTTGTTTTAACCTGCTCTACATTTTTTGTTCCGTAAGTTTTTGCCCATCTCTTATGTTTTAGCAGTTATACAAAATTTCGTAAAATTCATCCAGAATAAAGTACTGTTCAGAGGTTATCCCCAGAAAATTCAAGATATACATTTTATTTGTCGGGTAAATATTTTTAATATACGACATTTTAATGAAAATCGTTAGAGGCATTTTTGAGAATATCAATAATTTCGAAAAAGAAGTTCCATGTAAAGGGTAGTTGGGGCGGGGGGATTTTGTTGAAAATCTTAGTGTCGCATTCTTGGAAGATACCAACCATAAATACCAAGCTTAGTTTTTAAAGGCCTTTTCGTTTTTGAGCAATGCTACCCACAGACACATACACACACACAGTCTGGTACATTCACGGACATTTTTCCAAAAATGCTTTTTTTGTATTCAGGAGTCTTAAAACGTGTATTTTGGGTGAAATCTAGGTATTGAATTTTTTGGGGCATTACAATACGTATAGAAAAAGTAACAAATCTTCAGTTTCTGTAGTTGTATTGCAGTTCTACCACAATAGTACGATTATGAATTATACACTTGTATCCATTATTACATTTCTACATCCCTAAGAAAATATTAAGCTTCCATTTACAACACCTTCTAAAGTATGTTTCAAACTAGATGAATTTATTAAGTTATACCCATTCAGAGCATTTAATGATAACATGATAATGTTAATAAACATAATGACTTTAGTAAAGGTAGACCATTACTACACCACCACCACCACCAAAATAATAATAATGGTAATTATAATAATGATAATAATCAAATGTTAGGGTATGATAATCGGTGTACTTAAACTTGAGATTCATTTTGTAAAAATTACTTGTCTGTAATTGCTCTTTGTGACAGGCAAAATATTAGTCTTATGTTAGTCTTATATATCCCCGTAAACTCTAGGAACAAATAAAGGACCTTACATTTTCATCAGAAGCAGTACAGAAAAATCTTATGTGTTCCATTCACATGACTTTCTCAACATCGCTGTAATAAATTATTGTTAAAAAGCAAATTCTATGGTAATCGAGATAAACATTGTCAGAAACTGACTTAATTACTTATTTCCTTGTAAGTAGAAGTAAAGCAAGGGAATACACTAGGCTAAAATGAAAGTCAAATATTTTAAAAGCCCGCTGTGATACGGATGGAATCCGTTTCTATGCAACTTTCCGTGTGGAAAAAGTTTAAGTATGTTACATTTGAAACAAATAACAAGAAATCTCTCCGAAATGGTCAATTCCACGAAAAAAAAAAAAAAACGAAAAAACGTATACGACGTGTTTTCACGTGAACTATATTTTTTGTGTGGTAAGTTTTTGTCTATTTGTTGTTTACCAGCTACGCAAAATTCATTCAGAATAAAGAGGTCTTTTGAAGGCTATTCCTAGAAAATTCAAGATATACATTTTATTTGTCACATAAATATCTTTAATACGATGCATTTTAATAATAAACTTTAGACCAGTTTTGAGAACATCAAAATTTTCGAATTTTTTTCCATGTAAGGGGTAGTTTTGTGTGGCGGGATTTTTCTCAAAATCTTCGTGTTGTATCCCTGGAAGATGATTAACTTAAATACCAAGTTTGGTATTTTACCGATCTTTCATTTTGAGTTGCCGTGTTCACATACACACCGACCTTTTTCTGAAAATACTTTTTTTGGATACAGGGGACCGGTGAAATCTCGATATAAGAATTTTGGGTGGAATACAACACCTTCTCTATACACTGTACATAGTACGTGTAGAGAAAGTAAAAATTGTTCCTCCTATTCGTCCTTACATGTTCATATACGTTTCCGTGGATTCGTATTATGATTTGGAGCAGCTATTTCACCATGACAGACAGTCCACGGCTCAGGGAAGGGATGAATGGACTGTAACGTTACGCCATAGCCCACACCGCCCTCTCCTCATTCAATGGCTGCATTCGCGACTACAATTTTGGAGAAATTTGATTTATACAAATGTGATTTAATTTCTTACTAGCAGCTCTATGTTCAGCATGTACAGAAATAGTTGTTTGATGTACTAATTTCTGCATTCATTTATTAGGGCTCCTTAACTTACATCCAAAATTTCGCCCAGTTTAGCCTATTAAAGCTTTAGAACTAACGCTTTTCGGAGCATTTGATTCAGGGAATTTGTAGCTCAGTAATTAAACCTCGCGAAGATCACAATAAAGACTGTTGTGTGTTCAAAACTTACGTTTTACATTTTCTGGAATCTTACCACCATTAAGGAACATTCCCTCAGCTAAAACGCCGGTTAACATTTTGACTTCACTTCGCAAACACAACCAGACCTGAAGTAAACAGTTTTCACAGTATTATTCAAACATAATGCCCCTCCTCCATAGCTCCGTTCCCAACTTGACAGCCACAAGCGTCCCAGTGTACTGCGGAGACACTTTTGAGACACTCGTTCTCTACCAGACAAACAACAAAGTGGTGGCAACATGAGGAACAGTAGCTGCTCATGGCACATACATAATATGAAATGCACGCATAGGTGCCGACTTAAAGGGTCAAAGCGCTTTCTGCCCCCCCCTAACTTTCAAAGCCAAAGGCACTACTCTCTCATCAGTGAAACTCTGAAAGTTGTAGTAATTTCTACTTTCTCTATGCATACTATGTATCTACATAGTGCATAGAGAAGATATTGCATTCCACCCAAAATTTTCACCGGAAATACATGTCAGATCCCTTGAATAAAAGACAAAGTTTTAGAAAATTATCCGTGTGTGTGTGTGTGTGTGTGTGTGTGTGTGTCTGCTTGTGCCCCAGCTACCCTTTACATGAAAAAATTACTAACATTTTGATATTGTCAAAAATGGCTCTAATAATTTTGATTAAAATATTACATATCAAATATGTTTATATGAAAAATAAAATTGAATTTTTTGAAAATACCCTTTGAAAACCTTTTCATTCCGGGTAACTTTTACATATCTGCTAAACCCTAAGAGATAGACAAAAACTTTCCACACAAAAAATGTAGATATCGTTAAAGCATTCAATTTATGTACCATGCATTTTTTGGAGTTTCTCATAAGTGAATTTAACAACTCCTGGCCATGCAATAAATAAATAAATAATAATAAAATAATTAAATCAATCAATAGCCACAAGTTTTAAATGATTTGACAATGCTCCCTCATTTCCCTTCTTACAGGGAACCAAGTAATAACGCCATTTCTGCTAATGTTTATCTGGATTAGCATAGAGTGGATATAAGAGTAAGTTCTTTTAACAATAACTCATTACAGCAATATAAAGAAAGGCATGTAAATGGAACGATTAGGTTGTTAATTTAATATAACTAGAAACTCTCATTGACTGATTTTAATGTGGTCTCTATATACACAGACATTCTCTGTGAACTCCAAACATCTAATGCTTGCACTAAGTTTTCAATTTTCTTCTTTGATACCACTTCTTATAGCTTATTTTTTAAATCTGAAAAAAGATGCCTGGAGCATCACTGTTTTAATCTTTAGATTAAATAATAGAAACAGAAATAAACATAATCAACTATTTTATGAAGCCAATGTTGAGTATTGTCATTGAAGCAGTTTCAGTGAATGCTTTTCTAAGTTTTCTCCGCCGGGTCTGAAGCCCAACCAGGGGGCCAGAGGCTAACAAATTACCCCTAGAACACAGAAGACGACAGGTTTGAACATGCAACCAACATGAAAACAGATATATCAGCTGCAAGTTGAGTATCATTTAAGTTGCAGGAAGAAGAAGAATTATTAAATGATATTTTGGCTTGTGTTCTGATTAGAAATCGCTCCGGAATCACGAAATTGTCGGATTGAGGTTCGGTGGACACAGAGTCATGGAGTAGGCATTGTCTCTACAGCGCCTTTCGAAACGGATTGCATTATCTAGTATTGCTCACTGCCAGGTCTTGTTCAGTTCCTGCTAGCATATAAACCTGTGTATACAGAAACAGAACACAGATTGAAAAATGTCCAACATATTAAAGTGTAGACGTTCGACACACAAAAAACTCATGGATGATTCAAACATATTTTGAGTGACAGGAGGAGAGCCTTTTCTTTCGATACAGTAAAAGTGGATCTTGTAATTCACTGCATAAAGTTCTGGTTTATGTTTATTGTCTTTTCAAACCTTGCACATTATTTATCCTGATTTCTTTGTATGTAGATTTATAGTTTAATTTGCAGAAGTACAAGGTCTTTTTATTTACTGATTATATCATGAAATACTTGGTTTATTGTGTTACTTTAAGAATTAGAATGATTCGTGTAATGTCAATATATGAAATGATACTTTTGGAACAAAGTATACCTCAACGTGTGTATGTTTACGCTACCAACGACTCCCCAATATCTTCTCTTGATACCACTGGCTGCTCTGTGAGTTCATGACTGCGCTTCGGAACCAAAATTCCCATAGTCGACAACAATTGGGTGCGGCTCTTGGCTTCGAAGGTGTTTGGAGCTATTTAAGCGGAATTCCGACGACTTTAGCGTCTCCGTCATTATACTCCGGTTGCTTCCGATGAATCTGCTCCAAAGAAGTTAAAGGCCATCCTAATGGCCGGTAAAGTGGTGACGACGATTATCTGTGATGCGAAGGAGTCATTCTCACTGACTTAGAAACAGGAAACATATTTGAATAGCGCTTGGCTTCCTGACTAGTAGCGAATGTAGCCCCTCTGATTTGTGCCACCTATTGCTAATATCATTACGTGAGTTACCTAAAATTACACCTGTCACACTTTCCTGCAAAAGGAAAATAAAACCTAGGCCTCATATTGATACAGAACTAAAAATAATGTTTACTTCCTCTATATAGTGTATAGAGAAGGTATTGCACTCCACCCAAAAATTAGATACCAAGATTTCACCGGAAATATACGTTTTAGGGTCCCCTGTATCCAAAAAAAGCATTTTCAGAAAAAGGTCCGTGTGTGCCTGTGAACACGATAGCTCAAAAACGAAAAGTCTGTAAAATACCAAACTTGGTATTTAAGATTAGTATCTTTCAGGGATGCGACACGAAGATTTTGAGAAAAATCCCGCAACCCCAAACTGCCCTTTATATGGAACTTTTTTCGCCAATTTTGATTTTCTAAAAAATGGTTCTAACGATTTTGATTAAATTTTCGTATATTAAATATATTTATCTGTCAAATAAAATGTATATTTTGAATTTTCTGGGAATAGCCTCTGAAGAGTACTTTATTCTGGATGAATTTCACGGAATTTTGAATAACTCCTAAACCGTAAGAGATAGATAAAAACTTACGAGACAAAAAATGTAGAGCACATTAAAACACACAATTTATGCTATATACATTTTTTTCGTGAAATTGATAGTTTTTAAGATATTCCTTGTTATTGTTTCCGCTTTGAAAAACTTGTACTTTTCTCATACAGAAAGTTGTAAACTGTCCATACAAACAAAGGAACTTCAATCTCATAGCAAACAGCTTTTGACTATCACTTTAATCTATGGTACTCCCTTATTTCGCTTCTACTTTCAAGGAAGCAAGTTATAAGCCTATTTCTGTTATTTTTTTCTCGATTAGCATAAGCAAATAGAAGCATAAGCTTTATAACAATAATCTGTTGCAGAGATATAGAGAAAGTCATGTGAATGGAACACATCAGATTTTTTACCTGTATATTGTTGCATGTTAATAGAAACTTTTAATTCTAGTTGAGACCAAAATAATTATAGTACCTCCTTTAAAACATTCTCTGTTTTTACTTTCTCTACAAGCACTATGTACATAGTATATAGAGCAGGTATTGTATTGCACCCAAAATTCAATACCGAGATTTCACTGAAAACCCATGTTTTAAGACCCCCCAAATTAAAAAAAAAAAACAGTTTTAGAAAAATACCCGTGTTTGTGTGCAGGCAGCATAGCTCAAAAACGAAAAGACCGTTAAATACCAAACACAAAGATTTTCAAGAAAATCCCTCTACCCCCAATTACCCTGTTTATGGAGCATTTTCTTAAAATTTTTATTTTCTCAAAAGTGGCTCTACCTGTTTTTATTAAAATGCCATATGTTTAAGATATTTTTATGACAAACGAAATGCATATCTTTGATTTTCTGGGAATAGCCTCTGAAGACAACCTCTACAATGACTATTGTACAACTGGCAAACTGCAAGAGATGCACAAAAACTTACTACACAAAAAATGTGGATGTCATTTTGTAGAGTTTATCGCTTTCGAGATATTCCAGATATATGGTTTTAATTTTAAGTCAGTTAAACTTTTCTCGAGCGGGAAGACATTTTTCTTCTCGTTTATTGTAAGTTTACTCCTGGAAAGCAAAGATATTGGAATTTCAATTGCTTCACATAGCGACCGGCTTTTATAGGACCACACTATCGCTTTAGCCTGTGCATTTTCTTATTTCCCTTCTACTTGCAGGAAACTAGTAAAACAGTAATTCTGCTTATGGCTTTCTTGATTAGCATGATGTAGATAACAGATTCACCTTTTGAATAAAAGGTTTGTTT
Organism: Hymenopus coronatus; assembly: GCA_030762935.1. Classification (NCBI taxonomy): domain Eukaryota; kingdom Metazoa; phylum Arthropoda; class Insecta; order Mantodea; family Hymenopodidae; genus Hymenopus; species Hymenopus coronatus. The sequence goes on along the minus strand of CM060899.1, from coordinate 26,641,437 downwards.
GCCGAACAGCTAGAAGGCATCATTTGAATGGAACACATTAATTTTTCCCTTCTTATTAAAGGGGACCAAATATATGGATAATTCTGCTAATGTTTATATCGACTAGTAAGATGTAGATAAAGGAATAAGCTTTTTAACAATAATTTCTTGCAGAGATGCAGAGAAAGTAATGGGATTGTAACACATCAGATTTTTTCTGCTGTTTCCTCTCTATTTAATTTGTGCTCTCAAATGCCTTTCCTCCAATTTCTTGATATTTAGTTAAACATTAAATTATAATGTCTTGCTCCCCGCATAAAATACAACGTTCTAATTCATCGCCTCTCATCCGTTTCAAAAGTAACGCTTCTGCTCTCATACAAGCAAATCCTTACCTCGCTTGTTTATTACATTAGTAAACATCCAACAGAAAACACGAAATGTTGATGTTTCTTTACCCCTGACTGTACAAGTCACCAACTTCATGAATTACCGTTGAAGTAATGGAATGTTACCCAAAACTGCAATGTAATTGCAGGCTCCCATTGCAGGCAAATAGCAATACTGCCGTCGAATTACACACCAATTTCGCACATAAACTACTTTTTTAACTTCTCTACTACCTGCGTCAGTTCCTCGTGTCTTTTTTTTTTTTTTTTTCCCTGGCTTCCTGCTGCGAGGGGGAGGATGCCTTTTCTATTCTTGTTAACGCATGCGTATAGCGCGCCAGGAACCCAGCCTCCATTCCCCCAAAAATAGTGCATTTAGTGGGTGGAATTACAAGCTGCAGGTACGTAACAGCTCTCGACATCACAGATGACGTGGTCCTCTGTAACACAGCCCCTAGTGCAAACACAATTATCTTCCGTTTTCGTCGCCCACCTTTCTCCCGACATTGCTTATGTATAATGTTGTATCATATCTGCTCGAGCAAACATTACTACTGTATTGTTAACATTAAAAGCCACTATGTTACTAATGTGATTGTTATTCTTAGGGAAATAGAATATTAATTAATACCATTCTATCCACTATAGTTATTAAAATAAACTCTAAAATTCCCCCAAATACTATGGTCATCCAGAAAGTAGCGAACCATTTAGCATAATAAATAATAATGAAATATATTAACATAACATTTTATTTTCAAAATTACAGTACCTTACTCAACGTAATCTTCATTTTCTGAAGACTTTTATTGTCACGTGGTATCAGTTTTTCAATATCGGCGCTATACTTTTCTACCACCAAAGAATTTATTCGTATTTGAAAGCATAAATCAATAAAAGGTTATACGCACGTGTATGATGATAATGAAATGAACGAGTCTTCAGTGGGGAAATAGCGCATTATTTAGAGTAATCAAGGAACAACCAGTGTCGACGACAAAGAACGGAGTGGAAGTTCATCAAACGTTATGGAGTTGAAAAGAAATGTTGATAAAAGAATTCAGAAAAGCCGGGGTTTCACTTTGGAGGCTGTACATTTGGATAACAAAGATTTGCCAATCGACGAAGACCTCAAAGTGGTAGTGATAGTTTGGCTTCGCCTGCGGTGCCATTAGTAGTAAAAGCGGGTGTTAAAACACCATAAAAATCTTGGCACCTATCTATAGCAGTAGAGCAGAATGGAGATTACGTTGAGAAATAGAGTAAGATACTGTGACTTTATAAATACAGTTTTGTGTGCATATCTTTCGTTAAATAGGATCTGAAGCTTTCCTGGCGACGAACATATTCTAGACGTTCTCGGGCTTCAAGCCAGGTGTAGTGATGAAGAGATGCACGCTCCCGAAACGTCAATGACTCTTCATAACTACACCTGGCTTGAAGCCCGAGAACGTCTAGAATAATATATTTCGTTATTATTTAGTTATGTCAAATCTTCTATTACTTTCCGGGTGACTCTCGTATAACGTTAGCAGCTAAAACATTATAACATTCTTATTCGTATAGGTACAAATGTTCTAAAAAGGGATATTGCATAACAGCCTTAAAGAAATGCAGTCTAACATTTGAATTATAATTAAATTGATTAAACGGCCGCGCCGTGGCCGAGTGGTTAGACCACTTGCCTCTCACCTAGACGGCCGGGGTTCGATCCCAAGCGACCGCATGTGAGATTTGTGGTGGACAAAACGGCGCTGGGGCGGGTTTTCTCCGGGTACTCCGGTTTCCCCCGCCATCGCATTCCACCGGTGCTCCATCATCATTCATGTATCATCAGTGTCACCGCCTGCGGTGCCATTAGTAGTTAAAGCGGGCGTTAAACACTATAAAAAAAAAAAAAAAAAAAAATTGATTAAAATCCTCTTAGCCCCCCCAAAAGTATACATTTTCTGAAACTAGAAATAATAGATATTTTATTAGTGTCTAAAATAAAAAAAATGTTATTTTTTACCATTTCAGAGTAATCTGTCCACTTAAACTATCCATCTCCTAAATCGACACTTTTTCTTTCGTTCATGATAGCAACTTTTAACTGTTTGAAATTGTGTACTTTTACGCGAATTACACTCCACACAAAATTGTCACACTCTTGCATCGCATATTTCACACAGTTTCTTTTTTTTTTCCCAGGTGTAACTACTTTTTCCGATTTTTCTTTGTGAGTGCTGTTTATATTTGTAGCCGAAACACCGGTGAACTCAGATGTTTATGTCACAACTTCTTTCACGGGAAGTGTTGGATATTTCTCAAAAAACTAACAACAAAAACTCAACACTATAGCTTTTCCAACACTGGTACATTCTTATGATTTATATAAGTCAACAAATATGCGAGAGGAAACTCACGGCGCTCGTCCTCCATGGTTCTTAACAGCAACAACCAGCAACCGTTACTCTGTGAACAATATTGAGGAAATCGGGTGACTCATACGAATAGCATATTGGGAGTTGTAGCTCTGTTTAACGGTACAAATCGGCGTCAATTTAATTCTTAGGTATTTGTATAGAATATTATACAGTTTAAGAATAAATTTATGTGTAATTTAGAGTGTTAGCAGGGGATTACATTCTTGCGCGCACCACTACTGTGTTGTACCGCTGAGCACTGGATACGTGGATCGCGAGATTGCAGATACTAGTTCAGTTTTAGACTATGGCTCCTTCCTGAGCCTTTCCTATTGGTTACGGAGACAATATGGCTACGTGACAGGTGAACGACAGATTTCGAGGTTTCGTCGAGGTTAGGCTACGTTAGGTGTAAGTAAATAAACTGGATCGAAATAAGGGGTAAAAATGGACTTTCTGAAAATCGTTCTGCTTTCCAATGCGAAATGCACAGTCTTTCGTTTGTTCTGTCTGCTTGCGCATGGGCAGCCATTTGGTCAATCGATCAATGGCAGTGTCAAATCTAAAACTGAACTAGAATCTACAATGTCGCACGTGGATCCGTTTTGGCGCGGATCAGCCTAGAGTGAACAGAAAATATATGTCTGCTATGTCCGTCTGGGTACGAATGGAGGGACCATTCCGTAAGTCGTGAGCCTGATAGGAGAACCGTGTACTGCTACTCAATATGTCAGGCAGGTGCGAAAAGTGCTGAATTAAATTCAAATTACGGTTGTGGTGGTCCATCAGTTACTGAAAACAGATGAGGGAAAAGGTGTGAATTATTTCCCTTGGTTTCAGTGTTCCTTTACAAAATCCTGGCACATTGTCCATCACGAGTTTCACAGATGAATTGTGGACACGGTAGAGCATGAGATTTGATGAGTAACTGGACGAAATAGAATTAGATCATAGATACTTTCAATATGGCGGTGTAACACGCCATTTATCAAACGAACCATGACTCTAATTCAAAGCTTCTTTGACAATCTCATGATTTCCAAGCTGATATTTACAGATTTGACAAAACTCAATCTCCTTCCTCTCCTTCTTTTGCTTCGTGGACTTAAACTATTAGATTTGCTCAGAATCAAAATAATTTATGAATCCATCAGTCAATTGCCTTCCTATACCCTAAATCCTTTTGGTTTATAGTTAAATAAAACAGATGACAGTTTATTAGAGTGCGTTCTTGTTACTATTTTACAGTGCCATGTACATAGTAGGTATTCCTCTCAAAATCGATGTCAAAGATACACCGGAAATATTGTTTTTTGAGATCCCCTGATCCAAAAGTATATTTAGGAAAAGGTCTGTGTTTATATATGTGTGCGGTAACTGTGTTGCTATAAACAACATAGTTTCAAAATGAAAAGAATGTTCAATACTAAATTTGGTATTAAAGTTCAGTATATTCCGAGGATGCGACACGATGATTTTCAAGAAAATCCCCCCATCCCCAACTGCCATTTATATGGACAAGCTCTTTTTTTTTTCTTCTCAAAAATGGCTCAAACAATTTTGATGAAAATACCGTATATTAAAGATATTTATATGACAAACAAAATGTATATCTTAAATTTTTTGAGAATTTCCTGTGAAGGCCTCTTCATTTTGGATGAATTTTGCATATCTGGTAAACCGTAAGAGATAGACAAAAGCTTACTACACAAAACAATTAAAACTCCTTAAAACAAACAATTTATGTTGTATACAGTTTTTGTAGAGTTAACTCTTTCCGAAGTAATCCTTGTTTTTTGGTTACAATTTTAAGCTAGTTAAACGTTTCTCAGACGGATGTTCATCTTTCTTTCATCTCTCTTTTGTTTGACCTCTGTGGAAAGAGAAATTCAGTTACTTTTTAAAAGCTTTGTTTATCGTTTTATCCTAGTGTATTCCCTTGTTTCCGTTCTACTTATGAGAAACCAAGTAATAAGTTAATTTCTGGCAATTTTACCTTGATTAGCATAAAGTAGATAGAAGAATCATCCTTTGTAAGAATAGTTTGTTTGCAGAACAGGTAGAAAAAGTAATGTGAATGAAACAGTAGATATTTTTCGGATTCTGGACACAGCAGAGCACCGACGGAATATTACGGGATTTCTTGAGCAACTGGACCAGACAGAACTCGATCACCAATATTTTCAAAATGGGGTTAGATGTTATATATCAAACAAAGCATGTCAATGATTCAAAGTTTCGTTGACAACCTTAAGATTTCCAAGCTCAGATCTCCAGATTTGACAAAACTGAACTTCTTCCAATCCTCTTTCTTACTTTCTCTAGCCCGAATGTACAATATACATAGAGGATAGAAAAGGTATTGTATTCCACCCAACAATTTTATGACAAGATTTCGCCGGAAATATTTTTACAGAACCCCTGAGTCCGAAAAAAGCATTTTTAGAGAAAGTTCTGTGGTGCGCGTATGTGTGTGTGCTTGTTGGACAGCATAGCTAAAAGAAAAGCATGTTCAATACCAAACTTGGTATTTAAGTTTAGTATCTTTAAAAAAAAATTCAAGAAAATCCCTCCACCCCAAATCACCCTTTACAAGCAATCTTTTGAAACGTTTGTTTTTCTCAAAAATTACTGTAATGATTTTGATCAAAATACCGGATACTAAATCCATTTACATTCCAAATAAAATGTATATCTTGAATTTTCTGGCAATAGCTTCTGAAGACGTGTTTATTCTGGATGAATCTTGCAGTATTTGCATTACTGGTAAACCGTAACACACAGACAAAAACTTTTCTCATACGGGAATATGTTAAATTTTAGCCACGCAAAGAATCAGATTTCAATCCCATAGTAACCACATTTTAAAATATCTGACTATCGGTTTAGTCTAGTGTATTCCCTTATTTCTCTTCTTAAAAGAACTAAGCAATAAAACCGTTTCTACTGATGTTTATCGATTAGCATTAAGTACATATAAGAATAAGTTTATTGACAGTAATTTGTTGCAGAGGTGTAGAGAAAGGTATGTGAATAGAACATATCAGATTTCTAGAAAAAGGTCCGTGTGTGTCTGTGGACAGCATAGCTCAAAAACGAAAACACCGTTCAAAACCAAACTTGGTACTTAAGTTTAGTATCCTCCAAGGATGCGACACGAAGATTTTAAAGAAAAACTCTTCCATCCTAAACTACCTTTACTTGGATTTTTTTGAAAATGATGTTTTTCTCATAAATGACTAATGATTGTGATCAAAATTCCGTATATTAAATATATTTATAGCACAAATAAACTGTATATTCTGAATTTTCCGGTAATAGCCTCTGAAGACCTCTTCATTCTGGATGAATTTTGCATGATGGTTAAACCGTAAGAAATAGACAAAAACGTATTGCACAAAAATGTAGATCTGGATAAAACATACATTTGTGTCATATTGGTTTTTTATTTAGAGCTGGCCGTCTTTGATATATTCCTGTTATTTTTTTCAATTTTAAATTACTTTTAAAGCTTTCTCAAACTGGAAGTGACGTTTTGTTTCGTCTCCCTTGTTTTACTCCAGGCCAAGCAAACCGAACTTCAGTTGTTTCACATAGGAAACAATTGACTGTTGCTTTAGCCTATTGCATTTCCTAATTTCTCCTCTATTTACAATGAAGGAAGTAATAAGACAATTTCTGATAATGTTTACAATGATGTGCTAATCTTTTCTAAGGAAAGTTGTTTGTGTAACAGCTACAGAAAGTCATGTGAATGTGACACACCAGATTTGCTTTTGTTTCTGGAGGTATGCTATAAGGTCTGTTTAAAATCTAAATAATTGATAACTGCGTCTATCAATTGGTCTTCGTATATCCTTGAATCCTTTTGGTTTATTGTTAGTTAAAAATAGCAAATTACGACAGTTTAACAGAATCCTTTGGAACCAACTAGTTTATACTGTGAGTGCGGACTGCTACCGTAATCGCCAAACGTGAGTGAACGGCTTGCTTTGTAAGTCATAGCTGATTGCTTGCATCCATTGTCAAACATGTATTAGTGGACATGTGCCGGCGATGAGTTCTTTAGCGTCCTTTTCCACGCCGGCCAGTCATTCATGATTTTGTTCGCTATCTCCTCCTTCAGGTTCTCCATTCCGTATTTCATTTACTCTTCCATCTTTCCATTCCTGGCTTCATTTTCTCTTCCATCGTTTGCAAATTGATATTCCATTTTCTCCCTCCAGCTTCTCCATCGTGAAACGTATAGCTATAGTTTATAACTACACATAAATTAAACTAGTTTATAACGCGTGTGTAGTAAGATTTTGTCTTTTACGGTTTACTAGTTTTGCAAATTCATTCAGAATATAGAGATGTTCAGTGCCTATTCAGAAAATTCAAGTTTATTTGTCATTTGAATGTTTTTAATGTACGATATTTTAATCAAAACTGTTAGAGCACCATTTGCGAAAACAAAATTAAAAAAAAATGTTCCATGTAAAGAATTGTTTTGGGTGGGGAAATTTTTTAGAAAAATTTCGTGTCGTATCCTTAAATAGCAGGTCTCGTATTTAATGAGCTTTCCTTTTTCAGTTTAGCTATCTACACACACAGATAAACACACAATGATCTGTCTCTAAAAATACTCTTTTTCTTAATTCTCAAAACATATTTCCGGTGAAATCCCGGTATGGAATTTTCGAGTGCAGCATAATACCTTCTCTACTAACTGTGCACAATCTGCTACAGAAAGTAAACTGTAGAAGTTATTAAAAATAACATGGATGCCTGAGAATATAAATACAAGTCTCATTGTGGATCTGAGTGCTTACAAGAATCATATAACAAAGGGTGTAGCCTTGATTAAAATATATTCAGTAATTTCAGGGAAATAGGACAACAAACTGACACATCTTAATATAGGATAGGACCTACTGTCTCACCTTGGTGTGTTTTTCTGCTTTCATTTTCCATATTATTTATTTAATTATCTGTGATAATATTATCTTCTCTAGCCCAGTATGTACAATGTACATAGGAATAGAGAAGTATTGTATTCCACCCAAAAATTCGATACCGAGATTTCACCGGAAATACATGTTTTAGGACCCCCTGTATCCATAAAAAGCATTTTCAGAAAAAGGTCCGTGTGTGTGTCCGTGTGTCTGTGAACACGATAACTCAAAAACAAATAGTAGCTAAAATACCAAACTTGGTATTTAAGTTTAATATATTCCAGGAATGCGACGCGAATATTTTGAGAAAAATCCCCCACCCCAAACTACCCTTTACATGGAACTTTTTTCGAAAATGTTGATTTTCTTAAAAATGGCTCTAACGATTTTGATTAAAATATCGTATATTAAAGATATCTACCTAACAAATAAAATTTATATCTTGAATTTTCTGGGAATAGCTTCTAAAGACTTGTTAATTCTGGATGAATTTTGCTTAATTTGGCATAAGTAGTAAACCGTAAGAGATAGACAAAAACTTACTATACAAAAAATGTAGGTTTTGTTAAACTACACAACTTACGTCATACACATTTTTTTCGTGGAGCTTACCGTTTTCGAGGTATTCATTGTCATTAGTTTCAGTTGTGAAGTACTTATACTTTTCTCAAAAGAAGGCAATGTTTTTCTTTTGTTCTACTCCTGGCCAAGCAAAGAAGCGATTTGTAATGACAATCGCATAACGACAGATTTTAAAACATTTGACTATCGGTTGCTAACAAGTACCTCGATTAGCAAGGTGCACAAAGAAGAATAATGTTATGTAAGAAGTTTGTAGCACAGCTAGAGAAAGCCATGTGAGTGTAACACATCAGATTGTTATAAATAAAATTACCTTGTATTCATTTCTTCAAATTAAAGCATATCTTGGTAAAGATTAGTAACCGTATCTCCTCCAAAACCCGATCTCGACATCAACTTTCAAGTGATGAATACTGCAGTCCTTACCTGTAAAGAAGTAAAACACATTAGCTTTAAGATGTATGTTGAAAAACATTGATATAACGAATGCTATTAAACAACCATTTAATATGTTGGTTCTTATTCCTATAAGCAATAGCATAGTAACACAAAAATTGCCATTGAAGATGTTTGTAATTTGTAAAATACTGATGAACTGATGTTTATGAATAAAAATAAAAAAATATTTGGAACTGTAGCACTCTATATTCCGCTAATAATTAAAAATAATAGTATCTTAGAATAGTAAGAAAATTCGTTTTAACCCTATGGCTAACTAAAACATTTGGAGTAATATGCTGATAATTCCACCTCATCGAAATTTTAGAAGGATAAAAACGTATTTTGCAATATAGGCTAAAGAGTAACATTTTAAAAAATATCAAGTACTTCCTTTTCATGACATTTTTTTACTATTCAGCAACAAATTATTCTTACAAAAGTTTATTCTTCTATTTACTTCATGCTAATTGAGAAAACACTAGCAGAAGTTATTATTATTATTATTATTATTATTATTATTATTATTATTATTATTATTATTATTATTATTATTACATGCTGTCTTGTAAGTAGAAGAGAAATGATGCAATACACCAGGCTAAAGTGACAGTCAAATCTTTTAAAAGCTGGTTCCCTTGTGGTTGAAATTTGGAGTAAAAGTGAACAAAAAAGAATGAAAACTTCATGTATTTTGAGATTGAAGCCAATAACAAGGAATATCTCAGAACTACTTAACTCCACAAAATAAAAATAAAAATCTGATTGTTCTATTCTCATGACATTCTCTACATCTGTATAACAAATGACTGTTAAAAAGCGTATTCTTCTATTTACTTCATGCTAATTGAGATAAACATTGGCAGAAAGCTTTACTGTAAGGAGAAGAGGAATACAAAAAATAAAATTATTATAAATTTGGTTGCTATGTGGATGAAATCCGTTTTATGCATTGCTAGGACTTGACAAATTCCCGTATGAAAAAAGTTTTAAGTACTTTAAAACTGAAACAAATAACAAGGAATACCTCATAAATTGTCAAATCCACGAAAATATGTATGCGCTATAAACTGCGTGTTTTAACGAGATCTATATTTTTTGAGCAGTAAGCCTTTGTCTAGCTGGCTAGATCTCCTAAATATATATCAAGAAACCATATTTTTAATAAACAGGTGAGCAAAATATTTACCTAATTCGGATTACCAGTTATGCAAAATTCATCCTTGGAAGATACCAAACTTAAATACCAAGCTTGGACTTTAACGGTATTTTCGTTTTTGAGCTATGCTGCCCACAGACACACAGACACACACACACGGACATTTTTCTAAAAATGTTTTTTTTATATCAGGGAGTCTCAAGACATGTATTTCAGGTGAAATCTCGGTATCGAATTGTTGGATGCAATGCAATACCTTCTCGTATAGAGAAAGTAAAAAAACGGTTAACTCTAAAGAAAAAACAAAAAAAGCAAAAAAATGTATATGCCATATTTTGTGTTTTATTTATATTTTTACTTTCTCTAGACGTACATATATAGAGTATTGAGAAGGTATTGCATTGCACCTAAAAGTTTGAAACCGAGATTTCACCGGAAATACATATTTTGGGACCGCCTGAATAGAAAGAATATTGCTTCCCCTACCACGTATGCACAATGTACATGGTGTATAGGGAATGTATTTCACTCCACCAAAAAATTCTATATCAAGATTTCACCGGAAATATATGTTTTGAGACCCCCTGAATACCAAAAAAAGCATTTTAGGAAAATGTCCATTTGTGTGTGTATGTGTATCTATGTATATCTGTGGGCAACATAGCTCAAAAACGAAAAGACCGTTAAATACCAAACTTGATATCTAAGTTCAGTATCTTCCAAGAATACGACATGAACATTTCCAAGAAAATGCCCCCTACCTCAACTAAAAATTTCGAAAATTTTGATTTTCTCAAAAATATCTCTAACCATTTTGATTAAAATCCCCTATATTTAAGATGTTTAAATTAAAAACAAAATGTACATCTTAAAATTTTTGGGAATAGACTCCGAAAATATGTTTATTCTGGATGAATTTTGCGAAAGTTTTCATAAATGGCAAACCGTAAGAGATAGGAAAAAACTTACTGCACATAATATATGGATCTCGTTAAAACACAGAATTTATGTTATACACAATTTGACTGTGGAGTTCATCGTTTTTGAGATTTCCCTGTAATTAGTTTCCACTTTAAAGTACTTCACTTTTCTCATACGGCAGTTAGTCAACTCCTGTCCATACAAACAAAGCTACTTAATTCATACATACTTTATTGTTGATATGTAGAGAAAGCCATGTGAATGTAACACGTCAGACTGTTTTATGCAGTGACGTTTGTAAACCCCTGAGACATACCAGAGGAGTCACTTGGATAGAGAAGTCACGCCCGTGCTCAAGTCACGACATGCAATTTTCTTCTCTGCTCTCTGGATGTATAAGCTATGCATTTTATTGCGGAAGAAGCCAATTGTGCAAGAATGAAGAATGCGAAAGAGCTTTTACGGTTCATAAAACAGTTGCAAGAAAATTACTTTTGTAACACTAATTAATCTAGAATACTCGAGAGCAAGTGGAGGAGTAATTAAACGGCTTCTTCAGCAATTTGCTGCTGATGAATTCAGTAAACCAGAGAAAGCTCAGCACTAAAATATTCCCCACAAAGTTTACGGCAGTCATTCGTTAAACAATAGCAAAAACCTCAACTGTTATAAACTTTGGTGACTACTGCTTTAGTTGGTAATAACGCTAACTTTCCTTCTTCTGCCCTGGTTCCTTCTGTACAAAAACAAAAATTCTGATGTGTATCATTCACATGAATTTCTCTATATCCCTGCCACCAATTATTCTTAAAAAGCTTATACTTCTATTTATTTCATGCTAATCAGAAAAAATAGCAGAAATAGTCTTATTACTTGCTTCCTTGTAAGTAGAAGCCAAATAAGGGAGTAGCATAGGTTAAAGTGATAGTCAAAAGCTGTTTGCCATGTCACTGAAGTTCCTTTGTTTGTATGGACAGCAGTTGACAAATTCCTATATGAGAAATGTTAAGTTATTCTTAGCAGAAACCAAAAATAAGGAATGTCTCAAAAACGACGAACTCCACGAAAAAAATGTGTATAACATAAATTGTGTGTTTTAACGTGCTCTACATTTTTGTGTAGAAAATTTTTGTCCATCTCTTACGGTTTAACAGTTATTCAAAATTCAGTAAAATTCATCCAGAATAAACTACTCTACAGAGGCTATTCCCAGAAAATTCAAGATATACATTTTATTTGTCAGGTAAATATCTTTAACATACGAAATTTTAATCAAAATCGTTACAGCCATTTTTGAGAAAATCACAATTTTCGAAAAAAGTTCCATGTAAAGGGTAGTTGGTGGTAAAGGGATTTTTCTCAAAATCTTCGTGTCGCATCCCTGGAAGATACTAAACTTAAATACCAAGTTTGGTATTTTAACTACTTTTCGTTTTTGAGTTATCATGTTCACAGACACACGGGCACACGGACACACATACACACACACGGACCTTTTTCCAAAAAAAGCTTTTTTTTAGATAAAGGAGACCCTAAAACATATATTTCCGGTGAAATCTCGATATCCAATTTTTGGGTGGAGTGCAATACATTCTCTATACACTATGTACATAGTGCATATAGAGAAAGTAAAAAGAGTGCGACATTTTAAGTTTTGAAAATAGCAACTGATTCATCCAACCTAATAAATACCTAAAAGTATTATTCATCATCAATACATAGCTAGAACTACCTGTAATATGAAACAGGATCCGCCTTCGTGGCGGGAATGTTGACGGAGGTACCAAGATGCAACTGGCGTTTTTTTTTTATTATTATTATTTTTTTAATTTATGGATGCTCTTTAACTGCTGTGGTTCTCAGCGTCCCATTCTATATTGGGCGTGAAAGACTGCTTAATTTTGCTCAGTGTCCTCTTTATCAGGCTTGAGGCTCTTTTACGTGCCGTAAATCTACGACACGGGACCCACGGCTTTATTTCTCTTCCGAAGGAAGCCATGCTAAGGATTTTACACCCGAAAACATCCATCGAAATCCGCCGACGTATGGACACGAGTTGATAAATTCCAGAATAAGAAAAGTTAAGTTTTTCAAAGCTGAAACCAAAAGCAAGGAATATCTCAAAAACGATAAATCGCATAGCAACCAGCTTTTAAAAGATTTGGCTATTTATCCTATTTCCACCTACTTACAGGGAAGCAAGTAATTAAACCTTTTCTGCCAATATTTATCTTGATTAGTATGAAGTAAATTAACTTTTTAAGTAAATTTGTTTCACATATGTAGAGGAAGTCATGTGAATGGAATACATAAGATGTTTCCTATCTTTAACATCTCGTTGCGCTCTTAAAAATACATTTATATCTTCTAAGGTTTTGATAAATATTTCAGCTCCATATATAGTACCTTTCACTAGTGTAATATATATATATATATATATATATATATATATATTTATTTATTTATTTATTTCTCTACATAGTGTATAGGGAATATACTGTAATGCACCCAAAACTTCGTAATGGAAATCTCACCGGAAAAACATGTTTTGAGATCCCCGGAAACAAAAAAAAAAACAAATTTTTAGAAAAATGATCTTGTATGTGTGTGTGTGTGTGTCTGTAGGCAGTATAGCTCAAAAACAACAAAATCACTAAATACAAAACTTGGTATTTAAATTTTGTATCCTCCAAGGTTGCGATATGAAAATTTTCAAGAAAATCCCCCACCCGTAACTAACCCTTTAATGGAACATTTTTTCCAAAATTTTGATTTTCTCAAAAATGACTAACGATTTTGTTTAAGATATTTTTACGACAGACGAAATGTTTATCTTGGATTTTCTGGGAATAGTCTCTGAAGACCTCTCCATTTTGGATGAACTTTGATAAAAAATGGAGTATTATTTATGGACGCTCTTTAACTACTATAGTTCTCAGCGTCCCATTCTATACCGAGCGTGAAACACCGCTTAATTTTGCTCAGAGGTCTCTCTATCAGGCTTGAGGTCCTTTTACGTGCCGTAAATCTACGACACGGGACCAACGGTTTTACTTCCCTTCCGAAGGAAGTCATTCTAAGGATGACTGTATAACTAGTAAACCGTAAGAGATATACAAGAACTTACAATGTAGATCTCATGAAAATACGCAATTTATGTCATGTACATATTTTTTGTAGAGTTAACCGTTTTCGAGATATTCTGAATTATTGTTTCGATTTTTAGCCACTTCAACTTTTCTCAAACAGAAAGACATCTTTCTCCTCGTTTCTTGTTTGTTTACCCCTGGAAGGCAAATATTCAATTGTTTTACATAGCGACAAGACAGTCGCTTTAGGCTTTGCATTTTCTTATATCTCTTCTACTTACAAGGAGATAGTTTAAAGGAAATTCCGCTTATGTTTATCTTAATTAGCATGAAGTAGACAACAGATTGATCTTTTGAATGAAATGTTTCTTTCCGGAACAGCTAGAGGACATCATGTGAATGAAACACATTAGATATTTTCCGTTCTACTTACAAGGGACCAAGTAATAAGGACAATATCTGTTAATGTTTATCTCGATTAGCGTGATGTAGATAGAAGAATAAGCCTTTTAACAATAATTTGTTGTCCGCCTGGTAGACTGCATCACATTCAACGGGTTGCGAGTTCGAATCTCGCTTAGGGTGAGTTACGCGGATAAGGGCTTTTTCGGGGTTTTCCCTTGTACTGAGAAGACGAATGTGGAGTAACTTTAAGCTCCATGGACCCCGAACTCATTTGAGCATCATTTCATCAATTTCAATTAATCGGCCGATACGACCAACCAGTTTAAAGGACGTTAAGCTGCAGAAAAAGAAAAAAAATTGTTACAGGTATGTAGAGAAAGCTATGTGATTGTAACATAAAATTTTTCTTACAATAATTCTTGCAATGTTTTTCTTATGATAATAGCAATAATATAAAAGTAAAAATGTAATAATGATAATAATAATCATAATCATCATACTACTAATAGTAATAATACCAATAACAACAATAATAATGGTAATAATAGTATTATTAATAATAATTATTTTAACTCCATGGCACGACAGCTCACGGGGAACCTTGGCTTACCGGCCGGCCGCTGCGTCCCCCATCTCGGTCCACTATAGTCGTCATGGATGGGGTGCATTATTGGAGGGTGAGACGTGGTCAACGCCTCGAGCCCCCCCCCCCCGGCCGGTTAATGCGGTCCTCATGACCTGGAGCCGCTACTCCTGTATCAAGTATCTCCTCAATTGGCCCCCCAGGGACCTTACGAGGCTGAGTGCACCCCGGACCAGGTCTCCCAGCGGGGGAAAAATCCCCATGCCGGTACTGGGGATCGAACCCAGGTCTCCCGCTTGGTAAGCAGCAACGCTACCACCGCGCTAAGGAGACGACCTTAATAATAATGATATGAATTTTAATAATAATATTATTAATAATACTATTAATAATATTATTAATAATAATATTAATAATATTAATAATAATATTATTAAAGCTAATTTTCGAGGAGCATATTTGGCAACACTGCGCGGATTCTCCATAAGAGCCACCGAGCCTTCATTACATGAAAGCCACTATGGCTGGTTCCACTCCCGCGGTTTGATTCTGACCACACAAGCATTTATCCTGTGGCGTCAGCGGATTATTTCGGGAGCAGTTCGCGGCCAAATTCATTTACTGCCACTTAAAACATTTCATGTTCGCCGGCTCTATATACGAGAGCCATCCAGAAAGTGACAGACAATTTGGCATAACTAAACAATAACGGAAGTTATCAACACAAAACTCTATTTAAAAAGTTACAGTACCTTACACTATTACTTTCTCCACACCCACTATATATATTGTATAGAGACGGTATTGTAATGCATCCAAAAATTGGATACTGAGATTTCACTAGAAATATATATTTTAGGTCCCCCTGAACCCCCCCCCAAAAAAAAAAATCTATGTGCGACCAGTAAATGCCAAACTTGGTATTTAAGTTTGCCATCTTCCAAGGATGCAACACAAAGATTTTCAAGAAAATCCCCCCACCCCCAACTACCGTTTACATGGAACTTTTTTCGAAAATTTTGGTTTTTTTCAAAAATGGCTCTAACATTCCGGATTAAAATACCGCATATTAAAGATATTTACCTGACAAATAATATGTATAGCTTTAATTTTCTGGGAATAACCTCTGAAGACTACTTTATTCTGGAGGAATTTTACGGAATTTTGCATAACTGCTAAACCACAGGAGATAGACAAAAACTTACCACATAAAATCGTTGAGCACGTTAAAACACACAATTTATGTTATAAACATTTTTTATTGGAGTTGATCGCTTTTAGATATTCCTGGTTTTTGATTTCAACTTTAAATACCATATTCTTTTCATACAAGAATTTGTCAACTCCTGTCCATACATACAAAGGAGCTTCAGTCACAAAGCAACCAGCTTTTGACTATCACTTTATTCTATGGTACTCCCTTATTTCACTTCTACTTACAAGGAAGCAAGTAATAAGATTATTTCTGCTAATTTTTCCTCGGCTAGAATGGAGTAAATAGAAACATAAGCTTTTTAACAAACATTTGTTGCAGAGATGTAGAGAAAGTGAAGTGGATGGAACACATCAGATTTTTTTTCAACGTAATCATCATTGCTATCAAGGTATTTATTATCACGTGGTACCGGTTTTCATGTCAGATGTTATACTCTTCCAGCGCTAAAGAAAGATATGAGTCAAGATGTCAGTGTCAATTTGAGGTTTTCATCGGTTGGGAAATCTTTACCATCGAAAAAGTTGTCCCGCCGTGGTCGAGTAGTTAGACTACTCACCTATCACCTAGACTGCCCGGGTTAGACCCCAGGCGACCGCATGTGAGATTTTTAGTGGACAAAGCGGCGCAGGGGAGGGTTTTCTTTGGATTCTCCGGTTTACCAGGCCATTGCATTCCACCGGTTCTCCATCTTCATTCCACATATCAGCTGTGTCATCTCCTGCAGTGCCACAAGTTCAACACTACCATAAATATCCAAAAAGTCATATGTATCCAAAGTGAAACACCGATTTTTCTTAATCCTTTTATCAACGTTTGCTTTTAACTCTTCCACAACGATTGACGAATTTCCACTCCGGTCTTTGTCGTACACACTGGTTTATGCCTTGATTACTGGTAAATTATGCGCCATTCCCTAACAGAAGAGTCGTTCAATGCATTAAGACCATGCGCTTGCATTATTTGCCTATAAAATTCGAATGACCAAACATTTTGTGCATTCAAAAAAAAAATATGTTTTTTGGCAATAGAAAAGCATAACATCGGCATAACTACTACCACATGGCAATAAATGCCTTTACAGAATGGAGATTACATTGAGAAATAGAGTAAGGTACTGTAACTTTGTAAATAAGGTTTATTGTTGATATCTTCGTTATCTAGTTATGCCAAATCAACTGTCACTTACGACTCTCGTACCATCGCGTACTTCTACTTTATAAAGTACATACTTCACGTGCTTCACGTACTTTCATATTCTGTTGTTTTCTGCTGAGATGTTGCTCTCAAAGTGTGCGTGAGTGTGAAGAGAATGAACAGCACCAGCTAAATGTTCTTAGAATAAACTGTAGCGGTTCTCGTTGTTGTGGGTGTACTTTATACTTGCTGCATCCTAAAGTGTAGTACATATTAAGTCTATTGGTCCTCGGCTGTCAAACATTAGTGTCGGCAGAGCACTGATGCGGGTGTGGGACTTGAGTAAAGAATAAAAGTACACCTTTATTAAGGACTATTTCGTTCATGACACTGAACGTAGGAAGTGACCAATCAGGACATTGGCGCGTAAAATCCCAATCAATCGGGACTCATTATCTCTGCATTTTAGGTTTAGGCAACCCAGCGGAGGGTGATACATTTCTTTTTTGGACTTAACATGGGTTCCTTCGAAACTGAAGTAGGCCCGTGTTGTAGATTTACAGTAAGCTGGCAATGAGATCTCTGGAAAAAATTAAGAAGTCATTCACGCCCAATATAGATTGGGACACGTAGACATAGCTGTTAAAGAGCATCCATAAATACAATCTCAAATCTATTTAAGCAAAATTTGTTTCCACAATAAAATAACTCTTTTATGTTGCGTGACTCGCTAATCAGCCATACGACGTATTTCTTACCGATCACCGATAAGCCTGCGATGAGACTAGCGCTGGCCTACCAATCGCAATAACACCTCCATAACTTATAAAAACTGTAGCAAGAAAGTGTAACTAAATTTTAGCAATGCTTGCCCGTTTATTAACATAAATACCGCTTACTACTGCCTAATCAATCACAGTTTCTCTGTTCTACGTTGCCAAATTTTACACTTCGTATTAATATTTAGACACACTTAATTTTTTATTGTTTTTAAATGGAATATATGGGACTTTTGAACAAGTTTTAGATTTCAAAAGGTACAACTCCCATTAATTGAATGTTAAGCTTATACGAGTTCTTATTTAGTGAGTTTCTGGGAACTAATTTACCTTTACTATTCTGACTTCAAGCTAATTGCTTTCTCCATTGCAACTTTAATAATTACTTCTACATAGTAACATACGCCTTTTTAACACTATACTCTAAGGTGCAAGGATTATCTCATATTACCATATCTAACATTATTATTTATTAATGAAAAGTTAATATTTTAACAACCGTTTAACACAGCTCATTAAAACGTTGTGTGCAATATATGATTTATGTTTGGATTATTGTGTTACATTTGTATGACTTTCTATACATCTTTTGCATCAAATTCTTCTTACAAATGCTCATTCTTCTATCTTCTTAATGCTAATCAAATAAATATTTGCAGAAATGCTTTTGTTGTATATTTCGTTGAAGATATTACTTAACTAAGAAACAATACTAGGCTAAAGCGATTTTCAACAATTTAAGAGTTGTCGCTATGTGATGTTGAAGTTACGTTTTTTTTTAATGGCCAGGATAATTAAATAAGAAAGAATGAAATAAACAAATAAAAACAATTTGTTTAATTGTTTTTTCACACAAGCCGTGTATAGGACAGCAGTTGGATAGGTAGAGTCAGACTGAAAAATGCAATGCCATAGCCGGGCTTTGAACCACGATCTCCCGGTCTCTAGCTGGTTACTCTTCGACTGAGCTACCATGGCAACATGTCGGCATAGCATGACTCCTGGGACTTACAACATTCTAAGTCGCCATTGGGGTTTGTCTTCTCAAAATAATTTTAGATCACCTTTTGGTTTATCGGGAAACATGCGAGTCGGTTGCGAAATGTAATGCCGTACCGGCAAGTTGCCTTGATAACTCAGTGATAGAGCAGCCAGCTGGAGAACGGGAAATCCGTGGTACAAATTCCGGCTATAGCATTGAATTTTTCAGTCTTACTCTACCTATCCAACTTTTTCACAATAGTTTGTTGCAGAATAAGTAGAGAAAGTTATATGAAAGGAACACATCAGATTTTTTTCACCATAATAGTATATAAAGTAATAGTAAACCCGTAAGATGTCAGAAGTTGGTGTGTTAATGTTATCTTGTGCCCTTATGCACCAACCGACACTGACATACACTAAGCTGTGTCATTTTACCATACATAATAGATTAAGTATCTAATAGTAAATACGCATGGTGTCATAATTTAGTGTATTAATGTTGTCTTGTACTCTTACGCACCAGCCGCCACTGACATACACTAAGCTGTTTCATTTTACCGTACGTAATAGACAAAGTACCTAATAGTAAATCCGCATGGTGTCAGAAGTTGGTCAGTTAATTTTCTCGTGTGCTCTTATGCACCAGCCGCCACTAACATACAGTAAGTTGTGTCATTTTAACAAACGTAGTACATAAAGTAAAAGTAAATCCGCAAGGTGTCAGAAGTTGGTGAGTTAATTTTCTCGTGTGCTCTTATGCACCAGCCGCCACTAACATACAGTAAGTTGTGTCATTTTAACAAACGTAGTAGATACAGTAATAGTAAATCCGCAAGGTGTCAGAAGTTGGCGTGTTAATGTTTTCTTATGCCCTTACGCACGAGCCGCCAATGACATACACTACGATGTTTTATTTTACCATACGTAGCAGATAAATAGTAAATCCGAACTTGGTGTGTTAATGTTCTCTTGTGCTCTGTACCATTCTGGTACAATATAATGTGGCAACACTGTATTCTCACGCTCCAAGCTACATATAGAGGCATTTGTTAGGTAGTTCGGCCTTTTGCCACGTGAGTTGCACTTGTTTTGTTGTTATTTTTTTACGGGACTAAAGCGGTAAAAGGCGTCTGTCAGTCTTAGGGTGGGGTGCTTTACACGCACAGCCCTTCTCAGAGTGGAGCGGTAAGTGTTGTCAGATGGAGTGAATCGCTGTTAATTATTTATTGAAGGGTTAAACTGATCTCCTCTGTGTTACGTGGACATGATTGCTTGGTGAAACGAATGTTTAAATTCATTTGGGTTTTGTGCAAAGGTTAACTGTCATGATTTCTCATCTAGTTATTTTGTTACCAGTTACGTGAAATAGTATGTCACATTATGATGTTCTATAGTGCATTTCACTGATTTTCTTATTTGTTAGAAAGTTAATTGTGCAGGAATTTTGTAACGTCATTTAAAGTTGAATAGAAATGTAGCTATATTACACACATTATTATTTTATTATGTATTGTTATGTTTTCATAGTTTATTAATGAAATACATTACAGTTATAAAAGTTATTCTGGATCCCATTTTGTTCATTATAGTTAGCGGGGCAACATAAATATAATTTGTGTCTGCTGTTACCGTGTTGATCCTTTATTGCAAATTTCGCCTCTGCTCCACTTTTACTTTCTCTACACGTACTATGTACAAAGTGTATAGAGAAGGTATTGCACTCCACCCAAAAAGTCGATACCCAGATTTTACCGGAAATACATGTTTTAGGGTCCCCTGTATCCAAAAAAAGCATTTTCAGAAAAAGGACCATGTGTGTGTGTGTGTGCGTGTGCCTTTGAACATGATAACCCAAAAACGAAAAGTAGGTAAAATCCCAAACTTGGTATTTTAGTTTAGTATCTTTCTGGGATGCAACTTAACGATTTTTAGAAAAAATCCCCCCACCCCAAACTCCCCTTTACATGGAACTTTTTATCGAACTTTTGATTTTCTCAAAAATGCCTCTTAAAGATTTTGATATGTACCTGGCAAATAAAATGTACTTGAATTTTCTGGGAATGGCCTCTGAAAACCCCTTTATTCGGGATTAATTTTATGGCATTTTGCATAACTGCTTACCCGTAAGAGATAGATAAACATTTACCACAGAAAAAAATGCAGAGCGCGTTAAAACACACAATTTATGTTATATACATATTTTTCGTGGAGTTGTACGGTTTTGAGTTATTCTTTGTTTTTGTTTTCAGTTTTAAAAAACGTATACTTTTCTCATACAGGAATTTGTCAACTGCTGTCCATACAAACAAGGGAACTTCAGTCACATAGCATCCAGCTTTTGAATATCATTTTAACCTATGGTACTCCCTTATTTCGCTTCAACTTACAAGGAGGCAAGTATTAAGTAATTCTGCTATTTTTTTCTCGATTAGCCTGAAGTAAATAGAAGCTTTTTAACAATAATTTGTTACAGAGATGCAGAGAAAGTCATGTGAATGCACCATATTAGATTTTTCATGTATGTGAGTTGTCAGGTGAAAACACTACAAGCCGCCACTGACATACACTAAGCTGTGTCATTTTATTTCCGCAGCGCTATTAGCACTTCAATTTGTCGTGTATTTTGTTTCCAAACACTGTACAGTACAGCAAGAAAACAAAGGCACGCCAGCGTTGAAAGGAAGGCAGCGGTAGTAGTATGGTTTTGAGCGTTACTGTACGAAAATAGAAATTGGTCTGATGCAGCATGACAATGAAGGGTCCTGGAGGACAGAAATAGTAATTAACTCTGTCACAGCTGTAACAAGGATCCTATTGATTAGCATTGTTGGTCTAACCAGAGGACAAACAGTAACCAACATAAGACGTTCACAGTCAGTAACCTTTAGAAAGTGAAAGGGATGAGGCGCCCCCAAGACAGGGGCATCCAAACTGTCTTCATGCTTTACATCTCTATTACAACATTCCAACCTGAGACATTCTTAAAGTTGGTCGATTTATCTTAAATTTTAAGACAGGAATCAACGTTAAATCTAGACCAAATTTCTTGCACTTTCCTTCAGTTCTAAAGATATTAACCCTGAAACCACATTGTGGGGTTGTGGGCAACCCAGTATATCTTATCTCTCTTTCAAAATACACAATTTTTATTACCGATGGTTATGGCTCCTTGCATGGAGTTGCTATTTTGACAAAGTGATTAGTGCATTTATAAGCATTCTTGTCAGTATTTTTACTTTCTCTAGCCTGGTATGTGCAATGTACATACACCTCAGACACATACACACACACACAACATGACCGTTAATAACAAATTGGTATTTAAGTTTGGTATCTTCCAAGGATGCGACACGAAGATATTCAAGAAAGTACCCCCCACCCCCAACTACCCTTTACATGGAAAATTTTTTTCGAAAACTTTTATTTTCTCTAAAATGGATCTAACGATTTTTATTAAAATATCGTGTACTAAAGATATTTAGCAGACAAATAAAATGTACATCTTGAATTTCTTGGGAATAGCCTCTGGAGACTATTTTATTCTAGATGGATTTTACGGAGTTTTACATAACTGCTAAC
This sequence comes from Hymenopus coronatus, assembly GCA_030762935.1. Classification (NCBI taxonomy): domain Eukaryota; kingdom Metazoa; phylum Arthropoda; class Insecta; order Mantodea; family Hymenopodidae; genus Hymenopus; species Hymenopus coronatus. The sequence continues at coordinate 26,618,858 of CM060899.1, read as the reverse complement.
CTGTAAGAAATGGGCAAAAACTTATCACACAAAAAATATAGAACACGCTAAAAAACACAATTTATGTTACATACATTTCTTTCGTGGAGTTATCGTTTTTGAGATATTCTTTGTTTTTGGTTTCACCTTTAGAAAACATACTTTTCTTATACAGGAATTTGTCAACTCCTGTCCATAAAAAAAAAAAAGGAACTTCAGTCACACAACAACCAGCTTTTGCCTATCAGTTTAACCTATGGTAATCCCTTATGTCGCTTCTATTTGCAAGGAAGCAAGTAATAAGACTATTTCTGCTACTTTTTTCTCGATTAGCATGAGTAAATAGAAGCATAAGCTTTTTAACAATAATTTGTTGCAGAGATGTAGATAAAGTCATATGAATGGAACACATCAGATATTTTTTGAAGACTGCCCACAGAAACATTACGTTTTACTTTCTCTTCCACGCCGGTAAGTTTCGCTCAATCTTGGAAGCAGAGCAGAGCGACAACATTGAGACATGAAATATGCTATACAACTGATAACTAGTAACTTCAATGCTAAGTTTTCATTCTGTCTGTAGATTCTAGAGCTCACGCACGGGCTCGTGCACTGTGTTTTTGTTTATTCAGTTAGTACGCGGAAAATAGATAACCTATTCACCATAATGACCAATGGTTTTAACCTTAATTGCATGAAGTATTTTGCTACATACTAATAAAAGGGTTATACCTATATGACTAGTTCTAGTAAAGATATATGGGAACAAACCTATGAAGTTGTTAAATAAAATAATAGAACCGTTCTTCAACTATTTCGCAAACCGGTACTTATATACTTTTCACCGGCACCACAACTAAAGCGACTTGAATAGCCGTGATCGTTAGTGCGATACGAAGAGGAATGGCCATCCATTCAACCCCAACCGAGTTGGAGTCCCAGCGACTGCAGTCAATGGTAAAGGGCGGGGAGGGCTCAAGTAAAATAACCGGTGCGATGGCAAGCGGTACGGTTTTATTACAAAAATTCTAGTATTTTTACAATATAGCTTAATTTTACTGTTGAACATTTGTGTAATACGAAATTCGAAAATACCACAAATTTTGATTACTCATCTTTGTTGCATATATGCAACACCGTACAATAAGGAGTTGAAGAAAGAAACTTTATTTGGTTGACAAAACTGTAGAAAGACCCTCCGCAAATCTAGCGCCATAGAAAAATTCCGCGTAATATAGTACTATATAATAGGTTGAGAAGTTATTATTTTCCATCCAAAAATTCGATTCCGAGATTTGAATGGCAGTAACTATTATAACACCCCTAAATAAATAAAATTAGAATAGAGTGCGTGTAGTCTTATCTGTGTGCTCGCGCATGTATGTTTCTTAGTTTATTTGTATCTACGTGCCTGTGAGCAGTGTAAATTAAAAAAAAGAAACGTCAGCTAGAGGTTAGAGCATGTGCATCGGCAACTGCGACCAAGTATTGATCTATTGCGGCCTTTCACCCCTGGGAGGAATGAATTAGAAGAAGCGAAACCAGGCCAGCACACAGAAAAAGACGGAACTAAGCGCAGAGACGCGCGGTAGTCCCTAACATTTACCAGATGAAGCCCTGATGCATCACAGAGGCCATACAGCTGTCGGGAGGCCGTCGGAAGAATGCCTCTAAAACTGTACTTAGCCTCAACCAGCGCAACCAAGGGGAAGAGAGTTTCACTCGAAGCAAGCAACTGTGCCATCTGCCAGCAAAGCCTCAAGCCACACTTGCCGCCTACCTGAAAGATGAAGAAGGGGAAGGAATGAACTGAAACCAACCCCAGCAATTGCCTAAGTGTCCCCAAGAAAACCACGGGGAAACACAGGGCCAGATTGCGCGGTCAACGGGTACGAAACGCCTGAGCCACACTACTCAGTCTGTTAATTATCAAGCTTAATATAAAAGTTTAAGAGTCTTCCAGGGAAGATTTTGCACGAACATTTTCAAGAAAATTCCCTCGCCTTAAAATACGTCTTACATAAAATGTATTTCAAAACACTGATCTTCTAGAAAATTGTTCTAAAGATTTTGACTAACGTACCTGATGTTTAAGATATTTTAATAACAAATGAAACATAATCGAGAACTCAAATTTCCTGGCTTCTGAAGACTTCTTCAATTTCTTCGTTTACATAATAGATAAACCGCAAGAAAGTATCTTACTACAGAAACGTCTGTAGATTTCGAAAAGGCACAAAAGTGGTATTCAGTACATTTGGGAGTTAACCATTGTCTACAGTTACCTTCAGATGGAATGAGGTTTTGTCCTTGAGCGCCACCAGGCCGGCAGCCGACAAAAGTGCTACTGTGTTGATATATTGTCTACGCACTTAACTGGGGCGTAATGGGCTAAAAGATTCCAACTCTCATAAATAATACTTATGCTAAGACAAAATATTCAAACTATGCAAAAAATAATTCATGAGGAAGATAGGGAGTAATATTCGTAACAGAATAGTAAAAGCCACCGATTTTTAGCTCAAATAGTTTTCATAATACACATGAATAAACATGTCACCAGGCAGATTGGTATGCTCAGTGTGCGAGTGAGAGAGAAATATGAACAGAGTGGGGGTAACGACCTGGCAACGCAGAGCACGATAACGCATCTCATTCACATCAGCGCAGAACTCTTCCCATTTGAAAAACATTATAGTTATTGTTATTATTTCAAATTTCCCATAGCTTGCATCTCCCCGAAATGCGAAGTGTTATTCGTGTTACAGAAAGTCATGTAAATGGAACACATTAGATCTTTACTTTTTCTACTAGGTACATAGTCTATAGATTCGATGGATTTTTAGAAAAAGTTGTTTTTAGAAAATCTCCCCACCCCAACTACTCTTTACATGAAAAAAAATGTCGAAGATTTTGATGTTCTCAAAAATGGCTTTAACAACATTGATTAAAATCTCTTATATTTAAGATATTTTCTAGGAATAGCCTCTAAAGACTTCCTTAATCTGGGTGATTTTTTTTCTAAATTTTGTATGACTAGTAAAACGTAAGAAATAGACTAAAACTCATTACGCAAAAAATGTACAGCTCATTAAAACACACAATTTATGTCGTATATATATGTTTTTCTTCTGGAGTTGACCATTTTCGATATATTGTTATTGGTTTCAGTTTGAAAATACTTAAACTTTTCTCATACAGGAACATACCAACTCCTGGCCATGCAACCACAATTTAAAACATGTGACTGTTGGTTTAGCCTAGTGCATTCCCTTATTTTCCTTCTGCTTATAAGGAACTATGTAATAAGATCGCTTCTGCTAATGTTTATCTCGACCAGAATGAAGTAGAAGATTATGCTTATTAACAATAATTTGTTACAGACATGTGAGAAAGTCATGTGAATGAACCACATACTTTTTTTAAATAATAATTCATTCATTGGTAAAATTTAACAATGGAGAAATCGGCATTTAAACTCCCAACAGAGTTAAATAAATTACGATTGGTTAATGAAAAGCCTTGAAAACCTTGCGTGTTAGATTTCGGAAATGTGATTACTTATTCAAACAACGAGAACATGAAGTGCGTGCTCTGCGATCGACAAATTCTACCTAAAAATCGATTTAATTGTGTTTAAAAATTTAACTCATAGTAAAATCAAGTCCGAAAAGTCATTCCGTGCTAATTTAGCTGCTGAGTTATATATTCTTTTACCCTCCACGAAGTCGTTTGTTTCTGTGGTGTCTAAATAATAGATCTGATGTGTTACACTCACATGACCTTCTCTAGCTACTTACAATTAAACTTCTTACGAAACATAATTCTTCTTTCAATACCATGCTAATCGAGATAAACATTAGTAGAAGTGTATTACTTAGTTCCTTATAAGTAGAATGGAACTAAGGAAATTCACTAGGCTAAAGTGATAGTCAAATGTTTTAAAAGCTGTCGCTATGCAATTACTATCGCAAATCGTTTCTTTGCTTGACTAGAAGTGGAAAAAAAGAAAAACGGACACTTCCGTTGGAGAAGAATATTTAGAACTATACAATTGGAACTAATAACAGGGAATACCTCGAAAACGGTAAGCTCCACGAAGAAAATGCATATGACATAACTTGTGTATTTTAACAAGATCTACAGTTTTTGTTTTGTAAGTTTTTGTCTATCTCTTATGGTTTACTAGCTAAGCCAAATTAAGCAAAATTCATTCAGAATAAACAGATCTTTAGAAGCTATTACCAGAAAACTCAAGATATACTTTTCAATGTTATTAGAAATGGCTTTAATATGTGGTATTTTAAACAAAATCGTTAGAGCCGTTTTTAAGAAAAACAAAATATTCGAAAATTTTTCCATGTAAGGAGTAGTTAGGGGTGGGGGATTTTATTGAAAATCTTCGTGTCGCATTTTCGCAAGAGACCAAACTTAAATATCAAGTTTGGTATTTCACCGTATTTTCGTTTTTGAGCAATGCTGTCCACAAACCCACACACACATACACACACACACTCACACTCACACACGGACCTGTTTCCGAAAATGCTTTTTTTGGATTAAGGGGGGCCTAAAACATGCATTTCCAGTGAAAACTCCACTTCGAATTTCTGGGTGGAATACAATACTTCTCTATCCCTATATACATAGTACATACGGGGCTAGAGAAAGTAAAAAACTTTGATGTGCTCCATTCACTGACTCTCTCTATATCTCTGCAACAAATTATTGTTAGAAGGCTTATGCTTTTATTTACTTCATGCTAATCGAGAAAATATTAGCAGAAATAATCTTATTACTTGCTTCCTTGTAAGTAGAAGCGAAATGAGGGAGTACCATAGGTTAAAGTGAAGTCAAAAGCTGGTTACTATGTGACTGAAGTTCCTTTGTTTGTATGCACAGGAGTTGAAAAGATTTTTAAAGCTAAAATCAGAAAACAAGGAATATCTAAAAAACGATCAGCTGCATGCAAAAACTGTATATAAAATAAATTGTGTGCTCTACATTTTTGAGCAGTAAGTTTTTACGGTTTATCAGTTATGCAACATTCCGTAAATTTTATCCAGAATAAAGTAAGCTTCAGAGCCTATTCTCAGAAAATTGAATGATACATTTTATTTGTCAAGTAAATATGTTTAATAGACGATATTTTAATCAAAATTTTCGAAAAAAGTTCCATGTAAATAGTAGTTTGGGGTGGGAGGATTTTTCTCAAAATCTTCGTGTCGCATCGCTGGAAGAAATAAATACTAAGTTTGTTATTTTACCGACTTTTCGTTATTGAGTTATCGTGTTCACAGACACACGGACACACACAGGGACCTTTTTCCAAAAATGTTCTTTTTGGATTCAGGGGACCCAAAACATGTACTTCCGGTGAACTTTCGGTATCGAATTTTTGGATGCATTACAATACCTTCTCTGTACACTATGTGCATATTACGTGTAGAGAAAGTAAAAATATATCTGAACTAACACTAATATTTACAAAAGTATAATTATAAAAATGTTCTAAATATGCAGGTTTATTTTCAACAATATTTTTAAACTAATTACAGCTAGGGTACTCCTATAAAGGCTATACCAAAAGGAGCGTGAGATTCGAAATAGGTTTATGCAATTAAAACATGAAAATGGAAAAAAGTTATGAAAATTCTATTTCGACTCTCCTTAAGAGTTACTCAACACTTGTAGTGTGATAATACCGTCCTTGTATATGAGTGCTCTTATGTTTGTTTATCTGGGTATGTAAGTTATCGAGCTGGGATGCGTAAACAACATTGAAGTGTGCATGACGAAACAAGATTCTTCGGAATAGAAGGCTCTTATCGCAGCATCGTGATTTTTCTCGATATTCAAGATGTTAGTTCAAGTTTCGACTACTAGCATCTTCGACAAGTTTCCAGAAAGTCATTTTCTAGCTATAAAAGGAGGAAACATTGCAGTGCAGTGCTGTTCTGGGTGTTGTACTGAGCAGTGAGTGACTGGAGTGCTGACACTCAGTGGTGCGCGAGTAAGGATGGCACGCAGCTGTAAAACATCTATGCATTGAAACGTCAATTATATCTGAATTATTTACAGCAGTGAATAAAAAATGATGACTAACTGTTGAGTCAATAAAGATATTTGTGACAGTATTTTCAGGATAGGGGAAAACCAAGTACCAAACTCGGAAACCTCTTGAACGTGAGGCAAACATTTTATCCCCACATTACAGAGGAAGCCTTAAACATTATTGTAGTTCTCGCGCTTGAAATTGTTTAACTATGTTATGATTTTGTTCTTGTTATTCTCGAAAAGAGCCTGTCAAGATACTTTTCAGGTTGTACCGGTTTTTCAATACAGATGTTACACTCTTCCACGCCAAATATCTGAGCCAAGATGTCATTGACACTTTGAGGTCTTCATCGATTGGGAAATCTTTTCCACCCCAAAAATAATGTACGGCGTTTAAAGGGAAACACAGTTTTTTCTCGATTCTTTTGTCAACATTTGCTTTCAACTCCTCCATAATGATTGATGAACTTCCACTCCGGTCTTTTTCGTACACACTGATTCATCCTTGATTACTCGTAAATTATGCGACATTTCCTCACTGAAAACTCGTTCATTGCCTTATGACTATACGCTTGCGTTATTTGCCTATATAATTAGATTGGCCGAACATTTTGTGCATTCAGAAAAGCGAACAATATCGGCATTCAAAAACGGGTACCACGTGACAATAAATGTCTTGACAGAATGGAATTGCGTTGAGAAATAGACTTAAGTTACTGTAACTTTGTAAATCAAGTTTTTTGTTGATATGTTTCGTTATTACTTAGTTATGCCAAATCGTCTGTCCTACCTGGATGACCCTCAACGGCAACAAAGGAATACACACCCATACGTGCTTCCTTGATATCCAGTTCCACCCATCACTTTCACTCGTCCGGCCCTCCTGAAGTTCAAATTTAGTAATCACGTGAATCTGCTTCTAAAGGTTAGAGTTCAATAACCAGCTTGAGAAAGTCACGTGAATGGAACACACAATTTTTTTTATCGTCTGGTGCCGGGACAATAATTAACACATAACTACGTCTCGAAATTGCCGGACTGAGGTTCAGTACACACAGAGTACACCAATGACGTGACGGAGTAGTCGTAGTCTCCACAGCCCGTTTCCACACGTGTTGCATTATCTAACATTGCTCACTGCCTGGCATCTTTCAACTAGCTATTTTTACTTTCTCTATACGCACTATTTACATAGTGTATAGAGAAGGTATTGCACTCCACCCAAAAGTTCGATAGGAGATTACACCGGAAATATATGTTTTAGGGTCCCCTTTATCTAAAAAAAAAAAAGCATTTTCACAAAAAGATCCGTGTGTGTGTGTGTGTGTGTGTGTGCCCATGTGTCTGTGAACAAGATAACTCAAAAACGAAAAGTCGGTAAAATATCAAACTTGGTATTAAGTTTAATATCTTGCAGGGATCCGACACGAAGATTTTGAGAAAAATCCCCCCACACCAAACTACCCTTTACATGGAACTTTTTTCGAAAATTTCATTTTTCCCAAAAATGGCTCTAACGATTTTGATTAAAATTTCGTATATTAAAGATATTTACCTGACAAATAAAATGTATATCTTGAATTTTATGGGAATAGCTTCTGATGAGTAGTTTATTCTGGATGAATTTTACTGAATTTTGAATAATTGCTAAACCGTAAGAGATGGAAAAAAACTTACTACACACAAAATGTAGAATACGTTAAAACGTGGAGTTCGTCGTTTTTGAGACATTCCTTATTTTTGGTTTCTGCTATGAAAAACTTATACTTTTCTCATACAGAAATTTGTCAACTGCGATCCATATAAACAAAGGAACTTCAGTGACATAGCAACCAGCTTTTGATTATCACTTTAATCTATGGTGCTCCCTTATTTCGCTTCTACTTATAAGGAAGCAAGTAATATGGATTTACTGATTAGCATGAAGTAAATAAAGTATAAGATTTCAAGAATAATTTGTTGCAGAGATGTGGAGAAAGTCATGTGAATGGTTCACATCAGTTTTTTTAACCTTCTTTTATTTAATATTTATCCCAATGTTTCTGTTTTCTTATTTATTTTCCTGTTTTACTTTATCTACACGTATCATGTACTTACATAGTGTATAGGGAAGGTATTGTAATGCAATCAAAATTTTCGATACCGAGATTTCACCGGAAATACGCTTTGGGTCCCCATAGCTCAAAAACGAAAAGACCGTTAAACACCAAACTTGGTCCTTAAGTTTGGTATCTTCCAAGGATGCAACACGAAGATGTTCAGGACAACCCCCCTCCCCCACTACCCTTTACATGGAACTTTTTTCGAAAATGTTTATTTTATCAAAAATGGCTCTAACGATTTTGATTCAAATAACGTATATTAAACATATTTAACTTTCAAATAAAATGTATATGTTGAATTTTCTGGGAATAGCCTCTAATTCTGGATGAATTTTTCGGAATTTTGCATAACTACTAAACCGTAAGAGATGGACAAAAACTAACTCCACAGAAAACGTAGAGCACATTAAAACACTTATGTTATATACATTTTTTGTGGAGTTGATCGTTTTTAAGATATTCCTGGTTTTTCCTTTCAGCTTTGAAAGACATACTCACATAGGAATTTGTCAACTCCTGTCCATAAAAACAAAGGAACTTCAGTCACATAGCAACCAATTTTTTACTATTACTTTAACCTAAGTTACTCCTTATTTCGCTTCTACTTACAAGGAAGCAAGCAATAAGACTATTCCTGCTATTTTGTTTCTGAATTAGCATGAAGTAAATAGAAGCATAAGCTTTTTAACAATAATTTGTTGCAGAGATTTAGAGAAAGTCATGTCAATGCAACACATAAGGTATTTTACTTGCAGATACGCACATACACACACACACACACACACACACAGATTTACAAACACCGAAGCCCGAGGCCAGACACAAGCCTGCGATCCCCTACTCCATGAAACACCAAAGCAAGGCACATTAGTCAGCACGGCCATGGAAACCGGCAACTATTAGAGAAACCATTTAACACTTAAAGACAGCAAAAATAAACAAATCTGATGTGTTCCATTTTCATGAATTTCTCTATCTCTCTGTAAATTATTATTGTTAATAAGCTTATCTTTTATTTATTTCATGTTAATCGAGGAAAATTAGCAGAAATAGTCTTATTCCTTGCTTTATTGTAAATACAAGCGAAATAAGGGAGTACCATAGGTTAAAGTGAAAGCCAAAAGCTGGCTGCTATGTGACTGATGCTCCTTTGTTTGTATGGACAGGGGTTGACAAATTGCTGTATGAGAAAATTATAAGTTTTTCAAAGCTGAAACCAAGAAAAAGGAATATCTCAAAAACGATCAACTCAACGAAAAAAATCTATATATAACATAAATTGTGCGTTTTAACGTGCTCTACATTTTTTGTGTGTTAAGTTTTTGTGCATCTCTTAGGGTTTAGTAGTTATGCAAAATTCATTCAGAATAAAGTACTCTTCAGAGGATATTCCCAGGAAATTCAAAATATATATTTTATTTGTCAGGTAAATATCTTTAATATATGATATTTTAATCAAAATCGTTAGAGCCATTTTTTAGAAAATCAAAATTTTCGAAAAAAGTTCCATGTAAAGGGTAGTTTGGTGTGGGGGGATTTTTCTCAAAATCTTCGTGTCGCATCCCTGGAGGATACTAAACTTAAATACCAAGTTTGGTATTTTACGGACTTTTCGTTTTCAGTTATCGTGTTCACAGACACACGGACACACTGACACACGGACACACGGACACACTGACACACGGACACACACAGACACACACACATGGACCTTCTTGTGAAAATGCTTTTTTTAGATAAAGGGGACCCTAAAACATATATTTCCGGTGAAATCTCGGTATCGACTTTTTTGGTGTAGTGCAATACTTTCTCTATTCACTATGCACATAGTGCGTATAGAGAGAGTAAAAAAATCGTATGTGTTCCATTCATATGAATTTTCTACATTACTGTGACAAATCTTTATGATAATCGAGTTAAACATTAGCAGAAATTGTCTTAATTATTTGCTTCCTTGTAGGTAGAAGAAAATAAGGAAATACACTTGGCTGAAAGGATAGTCAAATCTTTTAAACGCTCGTTGCCATGTGGTTGAAATCTGTTTCTTTGCAGGGGCAGAAGCTTACAGCTTTCCGTATGAAAAAAATTTAAGTAGTTTAAATCTGAAACAAATAACAAGGGATATCTCAGAAATGGCCAATTCAACGAAAAAAAATCTGATGTGCTCCATTCCCAGAAAATTTAAAATATACATTTTATTTGTCAGGTATCTTTAATATACGATATTTTGATAAAACTCTTTAGCCATTTTTAATAAAATCAAAATTTTCGAAAAAAAAGTCCATGTAAAGGGTAGTTTAGGGTGGGGGGATTTTTCTAAAAATCTTCGTGTCGCATCCCTGGAAGATACTAAACTTAAATACAAACTTATTCGTTTTTGAGTTATCGTGTTCACAGACACACGGACACACACATGGATCTTTTTTTTTTTTTCTTTGAAAATGCTTTTTTTGGATGCAGGAGACTCTAAAACATATATTTCCGGTGAAATCTCTGTATCGAAATTTTGGGTTGAGTGCAATACCTTCTCTATACACTATGTATATAGAACGTATATAGAAAGTAAAAGTGTCGAAAATACGAAAGGGTAGGCTTTCGACACTAAACAAGCTTGTGGATGAATCAAACATATTTTGAGTGACAGGAGGAGAGCCTTTACTTTCGATACAGCGAAGATGTATCTTGTAATTCACTGCGATGCATTTTGAGTGAGTTTGTTTGATTTATGTTCATTGTCTTTTCAAAGCATTTTTTATATCAAGCTTTATGTTTTATTTGTAAAAATATAAGGCCTTTCGTTTACTAACCATATTATGGTACAATTGCTTTATTGTGTTTCTTTATGAATTATAACGAAGCATATAATGTCAATACATTTAATGAAATACTTTTGGAACAGATTATACTTCAACGTGCGCATGTTTACGCTACAAACCCCTCCCCATTATCCTCTCTTTATACCGCTGACTGCTTTGTATGCGCTTCGGAACCCAAAACCGAGTTCTACACATAACATAAATGTATGTGTGTTCAAGTTTCGGTAACGAACTTTTGGTGGTATGTAATACGTCCTCTGTTATTGGTAAATAAGAAGGTAAAAACCTCGTTTTCTAAAATAAAACATAAAACCGGTTTAGAAATCAGATATAAACTGCTCTTCGGGATATCTGCAGGACATATACTCGAATAACGATCTGATGGCCCCCCCAAACGAGCAGCCACGGGGGTTTTACACCCCTACAATACCATCTCCTTTCCTTTCTCCCTTCTGTCCTTGTTATCACCTTTTATTTTAATTGGACAACTTTGCTGCCGAGATTTTAGGATATACCAAGAAGGGAAGATGGGAAAATGTGCTTCCTGCACCAGAACAAGATTTTAAAATCTGATTAAAATAATAAAATCCGAAATGTAATAGCATCGCTCCATTCTGCCCATTTGGGGCGAAATAAAATTTTTAGCTACGGCTTGGTTAATGGGGCATAAACGGATTCGGTATGAAATGGTTGCAATGACTGAAAGAGTGTTTAAGACCCCATTCACAATGAAGTTTAACCATAAGCATATCGTAAACTTGAAACATACATAACATGCGTTGCAAATAACCATTCACAGTAAACGTGTAAACATAAAAATCTTATCTATATATAGATATATATATATATATATATATATATATATATATATATATATATCTATAAATATATATATTAACCGAGAAAAAATTAGCAGAAATCGTCTTATTACTTGCTTCTTTGTAAGTAGAAACGAAATAAGGGAGTAATATAGGTTAACTGATTGACAAAAACTGGTTTCCGTGTGACTGAGGTTCCTTTGTTTGTATGGACAGGAATTGACAGATCCCCGTATGAGAAATGTACAAGCATTTTAAAGCTGAAATCAATAACAAGGAATATCTCAAAAAAGACCAACACCACGAAGAAAAAGTAAATAACATAAATTGTGTGTTTTATTGTGATCTACATTTTTTGTGTAGTATGTTTCTGTCTATCTCTTACGGTTTACTACTTACGCAAATTTCATTTAGAATAAAGAGGTGTTTAGAGGCTATTCCCAGAAAATTCAAGGCATAAACATTTCTTGTTTGAGTTCCATATGAACGCCTCTGCTGGTGGCAGCTTGATCCTGTTCATTATTAGATATTTCAATATTTTTTCACTCCACAGTACACGGATAACGGTCATACCCGGGTTCGATCCCAAGCGACCGCGTGCGAGATTTGTGGTGGACAAAGCGGCGCAGGGGCGGGATTTCTGGTTTCCCCCGCCATCGCATTCCACCGCTGCTCCATCTTCATTCCATGTATCACCAGTGTCATCGCCTGCGGTGCCACAAGAATTAAAAGCGGCCGTTAAACACTGTGAACAAAAAATTAACATATTGGGCATATCAAATCCTTGCTCAAAAGTGTAAGCGCAATAATCCCACGCTTTGAAGTAATGTATATGCCAAATTTTGGAACGGAGATGCTATCTTCTAGTAAAGGAATGTATTTATTAAATTGTTTATTCTCATTTGTATTTTGGAGTGACTGTTAGCAGAAAATCATACAGTTGCTTCTCGCGTAACTGTTCATTTCACAGGTCCAACTTCACGCCAAGGTTTTAATTGTATCCTATGTATTTAATATATTGTGATTTTAATTTGTTTGTTAAGCTCGTTCGTTATTCAGTTCTTTTTAAAGGACTTAACTCCCACTACAGAGAGCAATTATTGACAACAAGAAGGTCAAATATTTATTGGATAAACTTAGAATCTTCCATCATAACTTTCATGTTTGGTTATATCGCGGCCCGACACTGCTTGCTAAAACGCACATTGCCTACTTAGGTTTCTGAACATCTAAATACGCACGAATTTCCTAAGAGAACCAGCGCGGTATGACCATGTAAATGAAACGAAGTAAAATAAACAGAGGAAAAATAAATGAACAGGATTAAATGAACAATTGGAAGAAATAAAGATAATAAAAAGTGGCAATAATAACAATTATCTGGCATGTTCTGGCAATGCCGGAGGAAAAAGCGAACAATATTGCATTACATTATGGTTTCTTCTTCTCTTCAAATAGGACGCGAGAAATAGTGAGAAAAGGAAAGAAATAATACAACGTAATATTATGAAGGGTATTATAATATCAGAAATGAATTTACCTTGCAGCAGAGAAATAAAACAAGATAAAGAAGATATAGGATTTGTAGAGAGGAGTAGTGGAGCAGAGAGAGAGATACATAATAGGTAATAAATATATAATTAAATAACAAAACAGCATAATATTCAGGGGTTCAGATGGAAAAGTTCATAACAAAGCTTATTTCACTAGCGAGCGAAAGAGCTGCAAAACAACTGACGCTCGCCAACAGAAAGGAATATATTTCGGGAGACAAGGGAGAAATATATCGGTAGATTAGAAGAAAATCTGATATATTACCTCACATGACTTTCTCTAGTTGTTCTACAAACTTCTTACAAAGGTTAGTTCTTCTTTCTCACTATGCTAATGGAAATAAACATTAGCAGATTGTATTTGTTACTAGTTCCTTATAAGTAGAACGGAGCTAAAGGAATGCACTATGCTAAAGCGATAGTTAGATGTTTTAAATGCAGTCGTTATGCGACTGTCATTGGAATTCACTTCTACGCTTGGCCAGGAATAGAACAAAAGAAAATCGGTAACTTCCTATCTGAGAAAAGTATAAGTCTTTTAAATTTAAAACTAGTAACAAGGAATACCTTGGAAACGGTTACCTCCACAACAAAAATGCAAATAACATAAATTCTGTGTTTTGACGAGATCTACACTTTTCGTGTGGTCAGTTTTTGTCTATCAATACGGTTCACCAATTATGCAAAATCGGACCAAATTCATCCAGAGTGGAGAGGTCTTTACAGGCTATCCTTGGGAAATTCAAAATATACATTTTAGTTGTGATGAAAATAGATTTAATATACGGTATTTTAATCAAAAGCGTTAGTCATTACGAGAAAATCAAAATTTTCAAAATTTTTCCACGTAAAGGGTAGTGTTGGGGGGGATTTTCTTGAAAATCTTCGTGTCGCATCCTTGGAACATCCTTGAAGCAAGGTGTTTACCGGTCTTTTAGTTTTTCAGTTATGCTGTCTACAGACACACACAGATAGACAGTCATACACACAGACACACACGGCTCTTTTTCTAAAAATCTAATGTGTTACATTCACCTGACTTTCTCTAACTGTTCTGTAAACAAACATTAATACCAAAGAATATTCTTCTTTCTACACCATGCTAATCGGTATAAGATTAGCAGAATGTTATTACTTAGTTTTGTAAGTAAAAGACAACAAAAGGAATGTGTGATTCTAAAGCGATTATGAAAAATTTTAAAAGCTATCGTTATGCTAATATCATTGCAAATCGCTTCTTTGCTTGGCCAGGAGTAAAACAAAAGAAAAGCGGCCACTCCCTGTCTGTGAAAAGTATAAGTATTTTAAATTTCCAACTAGTAACAAGGAATATCTTGGAAACGGCTACCTCCAAAACAAAAATGTAAAGGACATAAATTGTGTAATTTGACGAGATCTACATTTTTTGTTTAGTCAGTATCGGTATATCTCTTACAGTTTACCAATGATGCAAAATTCATCCAGAGTGAAGAGGTCTTAAGAGACTATTCCCAGAAAATTCAAGATATACATTTCATTTATATTTATTTTAATGAAAATCGTTAGAGCTATGTTTGAAACAAAAATTCAAAACATTTTCCATGTAAAGGGTAATCTGGGGTGGGGGATTTTCTTGCAAATCTTCGTGTTGCATCCTTGGAAGGTAACAAACCTAAACACCAAGTTTGGTATTTACCGGTCTTTTAGTTTTTGAGCTATGCTGTCCACGGAGGCACACACACAGGAGAAGATTTTTCTTTAAATGTTTTGTCGGACTCAGGGGATCTTAAAACAAATATGTTGGGTGGTGTACAATAGATACATTCTCTATATACTAAATATAGTTAAAAAGTTTATTTTTGGAATCAAGGGACCTCAATATGTATATATATATATATATATATATATATATATACATACCTTCTCTGTCCACTTTGTACGTTGCACATAGGGGCTAGAGAAGGTAAAAAGGGAAAATTATCAGCTAATCAAGCCTTAGTGCAGTGTGTATTAGGTTGTGTAATCCTATGTCCCAAGTTAGTTATAAAAGCTTCGGAAACCTTCTAGACTTACGACAGAACGAAGGTGGTACTTCCGAGAATGAAGTCGAAAGCCCTGAAACACTGTAGCCTACTCCATCTCCAAATTAGGTTAACAGTGCTCCTTGCGGAAGCTGTAAAGACCAGGAACCGATACCTAGCGGCTGTAAAGGTAAGATTAAGTGCAAATTAGATAGAAACGATACGAGCCATTACACCACCTAACTGCAATGAAGTTTTCAAGAGAGGTTAAAAAGCGTGGATATTCGTGCACACGTTGAAAGACTACTTTCTGACTCTGTGTATCCTTATTTACAATACTTTTCATCATCATGTAGAAAGAATTGGGTCGCCTCTTTAGCGCGGTGGTCGCGCAGCTGCTTGGCAAGCGGACACCTGGGTTCGATTCCAAATACCGGCGTGGAGATTTTTCCCCCGCTGAGAGGCCTGGATCGGGGTGCACTCAGCCTCGTGAGGTCCCTGGAGGGCCAATTGATTTGCTACTTGTTGAAGTAGCGTCTCCAGGACACGAGGACCGCATTAACCGGCTCATTCGAGGTGCTGACCCCGTCTCACCCTCCAATACTGCACCCCATCCATGACATCTGTCATGGACCGATATGGGGGACGCAGCGGCCGGGCGGTAGGCCAAGGTTCCTTATGTGCCATGGAGCTATTATTATTATTATTATTATTATAAGTATGAGAAAAGTTTAAGAATTTTAAAACTGAAACCAATAACAGAATGAAAAGGTCTTCAGAAGCTATTCCCAGAAAATTCAGGCTAAACATTTTATTTCTCATGTAAATATCTTTAGTATACGATAATTTATTCAAAATTGTTAGAGCCGTTTTAGAAAGAATACAAATTTTCTAATAAATGCCAATTTTTGGTATTTAATGATCTTTTAGCGTTTGAGCTATGCTGTCTACAGGCACATACACACGCACACACACAATCTAAGGTTGAGTTCCACACCTCCCCTTTGGGTTAAGGGGGGTGACTGAATTAATAAAGATGTCATACATTTAAGCCCACTAGCGCACAAGACCGAATATATCTGAAGACCAGTATTAATTAATTTGACGAAGTCATGATTTCATTTTATTTCTTAAGGTGAATACATTCTATTCAGGAAACCAAGGGCTCTATTTTCATTCCGAAGGAAATCATGCTGAGGAGTTTTACGCCGGAAAATATCCACCGTCCTCCGGCGGTTTTGAGCTCGACCTTTCTAAGCATAGTTTTATTAATTTGTTTATTTGTTCCTTTTTCCAGTTTTGCTTCTAATGCACACATACATACACTCATATATAAACACACAAATGGCCGCGCCGTGGCCGAGTGGTTAGATCACTAGATGGCCCGGGTTCGATCCGAAGAGACTGCATAAGAGATTTCTGGTGGACAAATCGGCGAATGGGCGGGTTTGCTCCGGGTTCTTCGGTTTCCACCGCAATCGCATTCCGCCGGTGCGCCACCTTTGTTCATGTATCATCTGTGTCATCCCCTGCGGTGGCACAAGTAATTAAAGTGGGCGTTAAACAGTACCAAAGAAATACTAAGGATTTTTACGCCCGAAAAAAATTCACGGCTGTCCGCCGGGTTTGAGACAGCACCCTTGGGAAGCAATAGTTTTTCTTCTTTATTTTTATTTCCTTTTTCCTCCTAATTAATATAAAACCAATTTATATAAATCAAGCCCAAATACCATTATTCTTTTTTCATTCCCCTAACACTTATTACTTTCTCTATGTTGTATAGAGAAGGTATTGTAATGCACTCAAAATTTGATACAGAGATTTCACTGGAAATACATGTTTTGAGACCCCCTGAATATATTTTTTTTTTAGAAAACTGCCCTGTGTGTCTCTCTGTCTGTCCGTCTGTCTCTGTGTGTCTGTATGTATGTGTGTGTCTGTGGGTAGCATAGCTCAAAGACGAAAAGTCCGTTAAAAATCAAACTTGGTATGTTTGGTATCTTCTAAGGATGCGGCACGAAGATTTTCAAGAAAATCCCCCCAACTAGCCTTTACATGGAACTTTTTTCTAACATTTTGATTTTCTCAAAAATGGCTCTACCTGCCAAATAAAATATATATCTTAAATATTCTGGGAATAGACTCTGAAGCCTACTTTATTGTGGAAGAATTTTACGGAATTTTGCATAACTGCTAACATGTAAGAGATGGACAAAAACTTACCACATACAAAATGTAGAGCACCTTAAAACACACAATATTCGTAATATATATTTTTTTCGTGGAGTTGATCGGTTTTGAGATATTCCTTGTTATTGGTTTCGGCTTTAAAAAACTTATACTTTGCTCATACAGGAATTTGTCAGTTCCTGTCCATATAAACAAAGGAACATCAGTCACATAGCAACCAGCTTTTGACTATCACTTTAACCTATGGTACTCCCTTATTTCGCTTCTAGTTAACAAGGAAGCAAGAAACAAGACTATTTCTGCTAATTTTTTCTCGATTAGCAGGAAGTAAATAGAAGAATAAGCTTTTTATGACAGTGGGAGGTGTGGTATGCACAATACTTGTGTTCAACTACACACTTCTGAAAAATTAAAATTCATGAGTTTGCTTTGTAATAGAACAATGAAATTCATATCATGTAACAATCAACTACTTAGTAACATGTTGATAGTGTAAGGTGTGCTTTATAAATTCATACTTTTTCTCAGACGATTTCTAAGCTGAAGTCAGCAAACGAAATTTTCAAAACACATGTTATTATTTAGGTACACATAACGGGCAGAATTTTTTTCACAGAAAATCTAATTTTAAGAGAGATAAAGCACTAAGTGGTGCAGAAAATGAACGGATTAGAATTTTAAATATTGAAATATATGGACAAAACAAATGGTTGAAGTTCATACAAATATTCTTTCCCTTAAAATGCAGAGATTTGAAATTTTTAAAATTTCAAAATGTGGTATTGCAAATATCTTTCCACTCATTCCTGCACAACTAAGTGCTTTTTCTCTCCTAAAAATTAGATTTTCTGTGAACAAAATTGTGCCAGAACAAAATTGTGCCAGATGTGTACCTAATTAATAACATGTTTTTTGAAAATGTAGTTTGTTGACGTTATTCTAGATACCTTCTGAGCAAAAATATGCCTTTATATTACATACTTTACATTATCATCATATTAAAAAATAGTTTCTTGGTACATGGTATGAATGTCATTGTCCTGTTAGAAGGCAAACACATGAATTTTGATTTTTCAAAAGTGTGTAGTTAAACACAAGCATTGTGCTTTCCACACGTCCCACTGTGCTTAATAATAATTTTTGCAGGGATAAAGAGAAAGTCATGTGAATGGAACACACAAGATTTTTTGTTTTTCTGTTTGATTACCGTTTTGCTTCAAATACACGCATACAAACACACGAACACCTATGCCCAAGACGAGACTCAATCCCACGATCCCCTGCGCCACGAGGCACCAAAGTGAGGCATTTTAGCGATCGCGGCCATGGGGACCAGCAAGCCTAGCATGCTAACTCTGGACTATGGAAAAGGTCGCGTCAGAAATACATACTACATGTTATATGCACCGTGCACGCTACTCTGGCGGAGGTTTGGGTACTAACAAGAGGATAACAGAGACAGTGGAGTAACAATGTTATCGTATGCTTAGGTATCGAACCTCCTGAAAATGTAAACGCTACAAGAAGGCGGAAAGGGAACAATAAGTGCTGTGTTGTAGGATGTTAGTAATATCTACAAGAATGCTTCGCCATTTATTGCTTTTTATTCTTTTCCCGCGCGGAAAACGGAAGTGCAAAGAAGAAATCTATGGATTCAAGCTGTACATCGAAAGAAGTAAGTACACTAATTTTATATTGTACCTCAAAGCAGTAACATATGCTTAAAAACTAACTGCAGCATGGTTAATGTTGTTTAGAAACGCTAACGTTTTTTTTCAACAAATAGAAACATTATGGAAATAGTATGTCAATTACTATTATTTTTATTATTATTATTATTATTATTTTATTTTATTATTAATATTTATGTGCGTATTGTGTGCGTATTCTATTCATACTTTATACTTTATTTTCAGACCTGAGAGGTCATCGTGAGTACCAAAGCCCGCAACAAACATTTGCAGCATTCACTCCCTGGATGAAGGCCTCAGCCAACTGACGTCACAACTCACTGACCGACAGACACACCACTCCGATACAGACGTAAATCGCCACCGACTTCAATCATACAACGAATGGACACACTTTCTCCGACAGAAGCACAACGACCACTCACACCCCGAAGCGCCAAAGGAAGGCGCAACCTGGTCTTCTTTGACGCTTACATTGAAGCCAATAGAGACGACTACCACAACCACTCTGTGACTTACTGACAACAGGACTACCTGACCCAAACCCGAAACAAACACGCCTAAGCCTTTATTAAGGCTGGCCAAAACAACAACAACAACAAAAATCAGAAAATAAAAAGACACCATGCACTCTTACCAAACCATCCTTAACTCCCCGGGTGGCAGATAGGGCCTCGGCCATGTCTGTCACCCGGAAATACCGTTAGCTTCTGCTGAGCCGCCAATTCGGCCAGCAGCAACCGCCGCACTAACGAGGGTGCTCAGCGGAACCTCCCCATCCCGATCTATCTCCTTCGAATCCGAAGCATCCTTCCTATTCCCGCACTTCACCTAATGGCGAGATAAGCCATTCTTTCTACCTTCCAACTCTCTCTCTCTGTCTCCCCTTTCCAAAAAAAATAAATAAAAGGAAATAACGTTCAGAACATCCCGACAGTTCAGCATATGTACCCAGTATGTTTCCAGATGTGTACAAAAAGATTTTGACCTTTTGAAACAGCACTTTCAGTCAAATGTATGCGCTTTAGGCAGAAAAATGCAGATAATACCTACATCGCACATGGTCTTCCGCTAATAAGTACAAAGCAAGACATGGAGCGGCGCCACCAGTACGATTTTCTGATCCGTGCACGGTGCCTAAACTGTGCTTTTAGTTGCTCGTTAATTTTTGCAAACGCGCCTGTAGCGAATTTCTTTGAAAGCAGCAGCGTCTACTTTAATTTTGTCGTTGAAGTGGCGATGGCTCTTGAGAGGAAAGTTGTGCTCGTCTCTAGACGCTGCTGTTTTGTTTTAATCACACAAAATTGGAAAGGCTCGGCAAGGTTACACATTGTTCATCGCACCTGTTGCCATGCCAACCGTCGCGCGAGGAATTCCTCTCTACTTGGCCCGCAGCTCTAGCTAATACATGCTAATGAAAACATTCTTCTGTACAATGTGCCGAGAGAAAAAAAAGAAAAAAATAAAAGCTACCAGCTTTCCAATTTTCAACGCGACAAACGCAAAACAGATATGCAGACCTCCAAGTATGTATAAACTAGGATGATGAGCTTTATTAACGGAGAGTAAAAGTTTTATACGTACATAAAATATATATTTTTAGTTTCTGTACATGTACTATGTTTTGGATCCCCTTGAATCCAAAAAAAAAAAAAAACATTTTTAACTATTTGGTATTTAAGACTGGTATCTTCCAAGGATGCGACACGAAGATTTTCAAGAAAATCTTCCCCTATCCCATATTATCCTTTGCATTAAAAAAATCTAGAACATTTTTATTTTCTCAAAAATAGCTCTAAAGATTTTGATTAAAAATCTCTTATATTTAAGATATTTACATGCCAAATAAAATGTATATTTTGAATTTTCTGGAAATAACCTCTAAAGACCTCTTTATTCCAGATGATTTTTATTGAATTTTGCATAACTGGTAAACAGTAAGAGATAGACAAAAAACTTACAATACAAAAATGTATACCACAATAAAACACACACTTAATGTCATTTACATTTTTTCGTGGAGTTGATCGTTTTTTAAATATTCCTTGTTATTGGTTTCAGCTTTAAAAAACGTATACTTCTCTCATACAGGAACTTGTCAACTCCTGTCCAAACAAACAAAGGAACTTAGTCAACCAGCTTTTGACTACAGCTTTAACCTATGGTACTCCCTCATTTCCTTTCTACTTAGAAAGAAGCAAGTAATAAGACTATTTCTATTCTTTCTCGATTAGCATGAAATAAACAAAAGCATAAGCTTTTTAACAATAATTTGTTGCAGAGATGTAGAAAAAAGCATGTAAATAGAACACATCAGATTTTTATACTCACATACTGAAATGGTTCATTTACTGTTAAAAATCTGTATCGAGATGAACACTATTTCATACATATTTTCATTTCGATATAGATCTTCACGCTTGCGCGCTGCCCTACTTATGGCTATTACCCATCTGCTAATCTGCATAAAATAACAGAGACATCTTACGCGTACAATAACCTCCAAGAAAATGTAATTATATATAATATTTCTAAGAATATACATTTATTTCCCGAATTTAATCTCATATTACATAAGCAAAGTAGCTCATGACATTGGCATCACAGAGACAAGGAAATCAATAACCCAGGGCATACGCGCTAGTTCTTCTTCCAACCAAAATGCTTATTTTTACCACTGTACCCTGCCCTTTTCTGTTTTAATACGGAGTTCATATATTGGGAATTATCAATTCCATGTTTCACATTTAGAGTAGTTTTCAATACTGAATAATTTGTCTACAAGGTTGGGGATTTCATTGCTTTTGACATTCCCTCAAAGTAAACTATGAGGACATTTTCCGCGAATGAAGCTATATTTTTTGTTATTCTCCATGCCATAAGTTTATCATATAACTTTTCGTAGATCTTTTTAGACTTCTGTGGAAGTAAATAGCTAACAATATTACTTGCCTCCTCTAATATATCAGGAGGTGCGGAACTAAATTCCATATCGTTATCAAAATACGTCAATCCCCATTTTGCAAATTAACTATCGCCGTGAATCGAATTTCATTTGTTATTGACGCATGCGTATAATACGCATAGCGGTCGGCGGAGTTCATCATTCGTATAAAGGATATCTAAATATTTATTTTATATCTACATGTCTTAGAAAAAAAATCAGATGTGTTCCATTCACATTACTTTCTCTACATCTCTGCTACAAATTATTGTTAAAAAGCTTATGCTTCTATTTACTTCATGCTAATTGAGAAAAATTAGCAGAAATAGTCTTATTGCTTGCTTCCTTGTAAGTAGAAGCGAAATAAGGGAGTACCATAGGTTAAAGTGATAATAAAAAGTTGGTTGTTATGTGACTGAAGTTCCTTGGTTTTTATGGGCAGGAGTTGAAAAATCCCTGTATGAGAAATATATAAGGTTTTTAAAGCTGAAACCAAAAAGAAGAAATATTTCAAGAACGATCGTTTCCACGTAAAAAATGTCTAACATTAATTGTGTGTTTTAAGATCGTCTACATGTTTTTGTGTTAAGCTTTTGTCCATCTCTTACGGTTTAGCAGTTATGCAAAATTCCATAAAATTCGTCCAGGATAAAGTAGTCTTCAGAGTCTATTCCCAGAAAATTCAAGATACTCATTTAATTTGTCAGATAAATATCTTTAATATACGAAATTTTAGTCAAAATCTTTAGGGCCATTTTTGAGAAAATAAAAATTTACGAAAAAATGTACATGTAAATGGTAGTTTGGGTTGGGGGGATTTTTCTCAAAGGAATTTCAGGCACATAACAACCAGCTTTTGACTTTCACTTTATCCTATGTTACTGGCTTATTTCGCTTCTACTTACAAAGAAGCAAGTAATAAGACTATTTCTGCTATTTTTT
The DNA here is from genome assembly GCA_030762935.1 of Hymenopus coronatus. Taxonomy (NCBI): domain Eukaryota; kingdom Metazoa; phylum Arthropoda; class Insecta; order Mantodea; family Hymenopodidae; genus Hymenopus; species Hymenopus coronatus. The sequence continues at coordinate 26,595,766 of CM060899.1, read as the reverse complement.
TATCGATAAGCATGAAGTGAATATAAGCATAAGCGTTTTAACAATATTTTTTTGCAGAGATGTAGAGCAGGTCTTGTGAATAGAACACGTTAGATTTTTAACACGTGTGTCATCGCTACTTTTATACAGTCACCAATATTTACACACAAATTATTAATTACTAGACTCTTCTTACCTATTGTGTATCTGTGATGTGCAGCGTGGGCTGCGATATTCATTTGTTTCTTCTTAGCATCAGTGATTAGAACAACTGACGGCTGGTGGATATCAATAGACTTGTGCATGCGCGGAGTGCCATAAACACATTATAAAACTAGTACGATTTTTAACTCGTACATCTTGTGTTAAAAACTCTACTTTTAGTTTGAGCTGTCTAAAATATAGCTTTTATTACTTTATTTACTATTATAATTATCAGAGATGCTTTAGTTAGTAGATATTGGGCAACAAAAGCAACACCTAGCTTAATATTCTAACGCAACACAAAGCACCCCATTGATACATCAAATACAGGTTCAACAACATCTAGAATACACTTTAATGATAATTATCTATTAGTTTATTAAATAGTATATTTGTAACTCTTGAGTGGAGCACAGAGATCATTACGATGTTTCCTTGATCGGATTTGAATTTCTAGTTCATGAGGTCGCCGCTATGCGCCTTTATGACGAGGGATCAACTTGTTGCACACAGATGGCACTATAGAACGAAATCACGACTTACGGACACAAAATGGCGGGATTTTGCCCAGAAACATTCTTCTTTCAAACTATGAAGTTCTCTTATGTGCAAATAAACATTACGCAGTACCACCGGCCTTATTTCCCTTCCGAAGAAGGCCATGCTACGGATTTTTGCGTCCGAAAAAATCCATCACCTTCCAGCAGCTTTGAACCTGAAAACTTGGGTTTGGAGGCTAGCATGGTAACACTACAACACGGGGGGCAACATTTCTTTTTCTACTTATAATAATCAGTGATTTTTTGTTTGGTGTTTAACGCCCGTTTTTACTCCTTATGGCACCGCAGGCGATGGTACTGGTAATATATGGAATGAAGATGGAGCACCGGTAGAATGCGATGGAGGGGAGACCGGAGAACCCGGAGAAAATCCGCCCCAGCGCCACTTTGTCACCACAAATCTCACATGCGGTTGCTTGGGATCGAACCCGGCCCGTCTAGGCGAGAGGCGAGTGGTCTAACTGTTTTCTCTAAAACACTAGTGCCCTCAAACCGGACCGCTCGGCCCTGCCACTGGGCAATAACCATTAGCAAACAGAAGGTGACCCTCTACTAGAGATGAGAGACAACGTAGTAAAATATTGTTTGCTGTAGATCTGTAGGCATCTCAGTTACGTAGTTCGTGTTAGTATCTACGTGTCTAAAACCAGTGAGTTAATGCATAACACGTTAAGAGATCAGTTGGTGGAAGATTTGGCAACTGCGAGGGTTGCTTTCCAGCCGCACACCTCATAATCCTAAACTTGCCTTTGGGAGAGGAGTGGGGCAGGGATATCATGTTCTGAAAAACGCTTTATTAGTAGTTAGTAGACAACAAAACCTATACTTTATATTCTAAAAATACAACAATTAAAAATAGATGCAGTAGGTAAATGGGAGAGACAAAAGAAAGTAGCATTAGCTAAAAAGCAGCAATGATGGTAGCGAGAGGTTGTTTATATAAATCACCAGTGATGGAAGTGAAATGATTAGAAAGAGTATGTGATATAAAGAGTGTTTGAGGCTAAGATGTTTTATGTATTGAAATATGGAGTCAGGAAGAAAGGTGGGCCAAGAGCAGGAATATGGAGGCTAAAAGGACTACGAAACGGGCACTGTGGGGGAAAGGAAGACGTTCAACATATAATTTTTGACTGTAAGAAAACTGAGAAATGGAGAAAAGAAGGTATATGGTGAAAAATTAATAGGAAATCTGGTATAAATAAAATTATAGATAAAAATCCAAGACATTGGTACAATATTTAGAAAAAGCCAAAATAAATGGAAATGGACTGTTAATAGGGAAGAACTGTAGTACATGTGCATTTAATAGTAATTAAAGTAATATGTTCTATTTTGTATAACTTAAGCTGGACTGAAAAAGTAGCACAAAACAAGCTATCAATATGCAGGTTCAAAAACGTAAAATAAGCCCATTTTAGTGTTAATCAACTTTAACCACATAAATAAATTCGGCCACTCGCTTCTCACCAAGGAGGCCCGGGTGCGATCCCAGGCAACTGCATGTGGGATTTGTGGTGCCCCCGGTTTCCCCCACCATTGCATTTCACCAGTGCTCCATCTTCAGTCTGTGTACCATAATTGTCATCGCCTGCGCTGCCTTATGTAATACTATCAGGCGTTAAACACCGTAAATATAAATGAATAAACTTTCTGGAATCTTGGACTACATCATAATTTTTCGTGATGAACCCTGAAAATAACCTTCTTCGGTCATTTTTACTTTCTGTACACTTACTATGTACATAGTGTACAGAGAAGGCATTGTATTCCACCCAAAACTCCTATACCGAGATTTCACCGGAAATATGTTTTGAGATCTCCGGAATACAAAAAAAACAAAAAATTTTTAGAAAAACTTCAATGTGTGTGTGTGGACAGTATGCTCAAAACCGAAGTACAACATTTGGTACTCATGTTTATTATCTCCCAAGGATGCGCACTGAAGTTTTTAAAAATCCACCCACCCCAAACTACCCTTTACATGGAATAATTTTCGAAACTTTTAATTTTGTCAAAAAGGTATAACGATTTTGATTAAGATACCATATATTTAATATATTTACATGACAAATAAAATGTATATTTAGAATTTGCAGGAACAGCCTCTGAAAATGTCTTTATTCTTGATGAAATTTGTTAAATTTTGCGTACCTGATAAAATCTCTTTTCTATAATACATAGATTAAAACTTATTACACAAAAATGTATACACATAGTTTATGCCATATACGTTTTTCTTGCAGTGTTGACCCTTTCGAGATATCCCTTGTTATTGGCTTCAATTTTGAACTACGTAACTTTTCTCAAATAGGAAGACACCTATCGTTTCGTCTCTCTTATTTTGTTGCCGGCCATAAAAGCGACCTAACTTCAACTGTTTTCATAGCGATCTACTATTAAAAGATTTGACTATCGTTTTAGCTTAGTACACTTACTTCTACTTACAAATAAGCAAGTAATAAAAATGAAATTCTGCTAATGTTGATCTCGATTAGTATGATGTAGATAAAACAATAATTTTTTGTAAGAATTGTTGCACCCTTAGGAGATACGAAACATAATTAACAGGACGGGGACTTAACGGAATGATTAAAACACAAAACCAAACAGTTTAAATTCTAGATAATAGTTGTTTATGATACAAGATTTAAAAGTGTAGTTTTATTTTGCGAGAAGGAAAGTTTGCGTAACGAGGCCATAAGGCCGAGTTTAACAATCCTAAGAGCAAAATAAAAACACTTTTAACTTGAATGTCACACACTATTTTTTAGACACACAATATTTATAGAGTTATCAATAAATTTATAATATAACGTTCAACATTCCTTTTCTTCAAGGAATAGTACGTTTTCCTGTCGTTTGGAGGCGGGTGTGTGTATATGGGAATAGAATTCATCTATCGATATAGATTGGTAATCCATGTAATGATGTCAGTTCGGCTTATAACCTTCACGAATACTCTTAAGAAACGCAATAAGTCTACAATATTTACATATATCTTAGTTCATTTTTACACTGAGGCTGAGTTAATCACTGAGTAAGTAGCCCACATTGTTGAAGCTTTCCAGATGTTGCTGTTTTCTTTAAAATAAGCTTGTAATACATTTTCGCTAAAATTATTTACAACTTTTCTTGCTTCGCACCACTGAACAAACCTGTTGTATGCAATATCATATTGGTTTCTTGATTTATTTGGCAACAACTTCAATTTAACGCTCTCTGCTGCCTCCACAAATTCAGCGGGTACTTCAAAATCGTCAAAATTCATGTTTGTAATAGCGGCCATGGCACGATATTTGTGAAAACAGCGAAAGGTAGGAAGGAACGTTTTCACTACTGCGCATATACATTAAAATAACGATATATCGATCGGACTCCAATAGCAACGTAGCTCTTTCAAAACCACAACATTCTATATAACGGATAGTACTAAAACTTAAGTTGGTAACTTGGAGTGTTATAAATATTTTATACATCTAGAGTTATACAGTACATTTTCAAGTTCGAGTGTTTTGTGTTAAAAATCTTATTTTAATATACTCCGTTTTGTTTTTACTTTCTCTACACGTACTATGTACATAGTACATAGAAAATGTATTGCATTCCACTCAAAAATTCGATACCGAGATTTCACCGGAAATACATGTTTCAGGGTCCCCTGCATCCAAAAAGAGCATTTTCACAAAAAGGTCCGTGTGTCTGTGAACAAGACAACTCAAAAACGAAAAGTCGGTAAAATACGAAACTTGGTATTTAAGTTTAGTATCTTCCAGTGATGCGACACGAAGATTTTGAGAAAAATCCCCCCACTCCAAACTACCCTTTACAAGGAACATTTTTCGAAATTTTTGGATTTTCTTAAAAATGGCTCTAACGATTTTAATTAAAATTTCGTATATTAAAGATATTTATCTGACAAATAAAATTTATATCTTGAATTTTGTGGATGAATTTTACATGACATTACTGCTAAATCGCAAGACATGGACAAAAACTCAACACATAAAAACTGTAGAGTACCTTTAAACACACTATTTATGTCTATACATTTTTTTTTTTAATGAAGTTGATCGTTTTTCAGATATTCCTTGTTATTGGTTGTAGCTTTAAAAATCTTATACTTATCTCATACAGGAATTTGTGAACTCTTGCCCATACAAACAAAGGAAGTTCAGTCACATAGTAACCAGCTTTTGATTATTATTTTAACCTATGGTATTACCTTATTTCGTTTCTACTTCCAAGAAAATAAGTAATAAGACTATTCCTGCTAATGTTTTCGCGAATAACATTAAGTAAATAGAAGCATAAGCTTTTTAGAAATAATTTGTTGCAGAAATGTAGAGAAAGTCATGTGAGTGTCTCATCAGATTTTTGAGTTATGCTTTCCCCAAACTCATACTTACACGGACGGATATTTATCTAATTTTTTTTTTATTTAGAGAATGCTAAAACTTGTATTTCCAATGAAATTTTGATATCAAATTTTAGTGGAATATAATTACTTCTCTATCTACTATGCACATACAGTGTACATATATGCTACAGAAAGTAATACCTAATAAATCCAACTGTTTAAAACTGTAACTGTAAGCTACTGCATTAACAAACATCCTACAAGACTTGACATATGTTGGAGATAGTTTGACCAGAGATACAATATCTCATTGACACCTCTGGCTCCGAAATCACACGACCTCCTCACCACCGAGAATGGATGATCAATACTGCAGCGGACACTTCGTAATTTCCAAAGCCGGAGCTGTATGACAACTGCCGCTCTCAAGACGCATAGAAATCCCTTGTACTAACAACACATTATTTTCAATGAGCGGTTCTAAACATGCAAATGGATCCTTGCACCTGCTATTTATTGGGGTGATTATTGCGTTTAAAAATCTGATGTGTTCCATTCGCATGACTTACTCTACATCTGTGCAACAAATTATTGTTAAAAAGTTTATGCTTCTATTGACTTCATGGAAATAGAGAAACAAATAATCGTATTACTTGCTTCCTTATAAGTAGAAGCGAAATAAAGCAGTGCCAAAGGTTAAAGGTTAAAGTGATGGTCAAAAGCTCGTTGCTATGTGACTGAAGTTCCTTTGTTTATATGGACAGGAGTTGACAAATTCCTGTACAAGAAACGTATAGCTTTTCACAGCTCAAACTAAAAACAAGAAGTATCTAAAAACGATCAACTGCACGATAAAAATGTACATGACCTAAATTGTTTGTTTTAACGTGCTCTACATTTTTTTTGTGTTGTAAGTTTTTGTCAATCTCTGATGGTTTAGCAGTTATTGCAAAATCAGTAAAATCCATCCAGAATAAACAAGTCTTCAGAGGATATTCCCAGGAATTTTAAGATATACATTTTATTTATCAGGCAAATATCAATAATATGCGATATTTTAAACAAAATCGTTAGAGCCATATTTGAGAAAATCAAAATTTTCGAAAAAAGTTCCATATGAAGGGTAGTTGGGGGTGGGGGGAATTTTCTCAAAATCTTAGTGTCGCATCCCTGGCAGATACTGAACTAAATTCCAAGTTTGGTATTTTACCGACTTTTCGTTTATGAGTTATCGTGTTCACAGACACACGGATACACACACGGATCTTTTTCTGAAAATGCTTTTCTTGGATACAGGGAACCCTAAAACATATATTTCCGGTGTAATCCCGGTATCTAATTTTTGGGTGGAATGCAATTCCTTCTCTATACACTGTACATAGTGCATACAAGCAAAAAAATGTTCGCTAAATAAACATGGTCATGCTTCATCTACCATCTGAAAACTAATGTAAGTATTACAATCATAACCTGATAAAATCTCCCTTCCTATATATTATAAATTATTAATAGTCTATTTCTTTGAATTGTATTATCAAACACAACTCGTGTTTTCATCTCTGAGGACAATTGACTAGCGTCGCTTCGCTCCGGTCCTGAATTATCGACAAGATGGAAACACTCGTGATATTAATTATGAAAATATGCTTTTAACAGCACAAAGTATTTTTAGAAAAACGTACCGATGTGTTATGTGTATGTATGTTTGCGTGTACATGTGTTCATGTGTGTGAACAGCATGATACAAAAACGAAAATTTGGAACTTGTTTTTTAAGGCGATGCATCTCTGAAATTTGGTCAAAAACTGTAAAAAAAAATATGAAAAATTAATGTTTTTATAATAACATTATATGAGATTAAACTCTAAGAAAATGTATTGTTTTTCCATTTGGGGCAATTTCACAATGATTAACTGAAGCTTTGTATAAGTAGGCGCTTGCTTATCAATAGACACTCTTTATTTTTCGCAAACATTTTTCTAACACTTTTCTGTGCTCAAAAAGCTATACGATGCAATTTTTTACTAACTTGTCTAAAAATGTTATATTGCCTTTAAAAAGTGCATTAGATAACATAGTTGTATTCTTTTCGAAATAATGCTCCAACTGTGGGAATAAAGATGTAAAACTTTCAAAAATCCGATTTACTAACATATGAAAAGTCAAATTTTTGTACATTAATTATGGGCAGTTAAAAAAAACTGATATGTTCCATTCGCATGACCTTCACTGTAACATATTTTAAGCTGATTTTCCTATCTATTTCATCCAGATAAACATTAGCAGAAAGGCCATATTGCTTAGTTCCTAAGTAGAGGAGTACACAATACTGATAATCAATTCTGGCAATGCAAAGAAAATGATTTCCATTCCAACCACATTTTCAAACATTTGACTGTAGGTTTAGCCTAGTGTAGTCCCTCATTTCCCTCCTACCTATATACGAACTAAGTAAAGAGACTGTTTATGCTAACGTTTATCTTGATTAGCCTGAAATAGATATAAAAGTAAGCTTAATAAACTTGACTTGTTACAGAGATGTAGAGAAAGCTATGTGAATGGAACATATCAATTTTTGGGCATAGCATTGACTGGAAACTTTAACTCAGCAATTGCAGTATTAAGAATAGTTTACATGCTAATTTCCAGACTTTTGTTCAAAATAGTTCCTGTGATATTAACATATTTATAGTATTTTATTGACATTAAATTAAATCACTCCACACGATGCAATTTCAGTTACAGAAATATAATACTTTGCAGTTATACTGATAAAATACAATATTAGTAAATTGATGATATGAAATTTTTATCTGACTATTGGTTAAGGAGAAAACAATTATTTAATAGTCATTTTATTAATTTTTACTTTCTCTATAGGCACTTTGTACATAGTGTATAGAGAATGCATTGCACTCCACCAAAAAATTTGATACCGAGATTTCACCGGAAATATATGTTTTAGAGTCCCCTTTATCCAAAAGAAGCATTTTCGGAAAAAGGTCCGTGTGTGTGTGTGTGTCCGTGTGTCTGTGAACACGATAACTCATAAACGAAAAATAAGTAAAATACCAAACTTGGTATTTAAGTTTAGTATCCTCCAGAGATGCAACACGAAGATTTTGAGAAAAATCCCCCCACCCCCGGCTACCCTTTACATGGAACTTTTTTCGAACATTTTGATTTTCTCAAAAATGGCTCTAACGATTTTGATTAAAAGTTCGTATATTAAAGATATTTACCTGAAAAATAAAATATATATTTTGAATTTTCTGGGAATAGCCTCTGAAGACTACTTTATTCTGGATGAATTTTGTATAACTACTAAACCGTAAGAGATGCACAAAAACTTAACTCACAAAAAATGTAGAGCACGTTAAAACACACAATTTATGTTAAAAACATTTTTTTCGTGGAGTTGATCGTTTTTAAGATATTCCTGTTTCTTGGTTTCAGCTTTTAAAAACTTATACTTTTCTCATACAGGAATTTGTCAACTCCTGTCCATACAAACAAAGGAACATCAGTTACATAGCAACCAGCTTTTGGCTTTCACTTTAACCTATGGTACTGCCTTATTTCACTACTACTTACAGTAAAGCAAGAAATAAGACTATTTCTGCTCCTTTTTATCGATTAGCATGAAATAAATAAAAGATAAGTTTATTAACAATAATTTGTTACAGAGATATAGAGAAATTCATGTGAATGGAACACATCAGATTTTTTATTTTTGCCTTTGAAATATGAAGTTTATTATTTAATTACACAATCACTGTGATATTAGAAGAAAACCATCTCATCAATTTTCTTTTGTTCTATTTTTATCCATACATTAACATTTTCAAGCTTCTGTATATCTTGAATTTTCTGAGAATAGCCTCTGGAGACTACTTTACTCTGGACGAATTTAACGGAATTTTGCATAATTGCTAAACTGTAAGACTTTGATAAAAACTTAATACACAAAAAATGTAGAGCACGTTAAAACGCACACTTTATGTTATACACGTTTCTTTCGTGGAGTTGATCGTTTTTGAGATATTCATTGTTTTTGGTTTCAGTTATGAAAAACTTATTTTTCTCATATAAGAATTTGTCAACTCCTATCCATATAAACAAAGGAACTTCAGTCATATAGCAACCAGCTTTTGACTATCACTTTAACATTTGGTACTCCCTTATTTCGCTTCTATTTACAAGGAACAAGTTATAAGACTATTTCTGCTAATTTGTTCTCGAGTAGCTGGAAGTAAATAGAGGCATAACATTTTTAACAATACTTTGTTGCAGAGATGTAGAGAAAGTCATGTGAATGGTACACATCAGATTTTCTTCATTTTTTGCACTTTTTGATCCATTTTCAAGGATGGGTATCCTTAAGAAGAATACCTATACCCCGAATGGAATACAGTACGTGAACGGGTGAATTCTAAAGTAATTTAAAAGAGAATTTTAGTAATCGGCTTTCAGGAGAAGTTTGATTAGAGTGGAGTGTGGTCTAGCGTTCTAGCTAGATCAAAGAAAAGTTTTGAGTTTTTACCGCGAAGGCTTAGTGTCTGCTTCAGGTTCGATCTTTTCTCTCCTGCCAGGATGAAGGGACACAGAAACGTGCGTGGGCTTGTTTATTCTTTCTTCTATGTTGGTATGTTACTTTAGATTCGATTACCAGACCTGAGCTGCTTATTAGTCCCTTTTCTCCTCTTACATAATTCAATATATTGTGTTAAATGTACCTTTCCTGGGTTCACTGGACTATCTCATGCAAGTACGCTGCTATAAAAAAATACCATATGTGTCATTTGCATTACATTCTATATACAGAATGTCAATGAACTACACCGAAATAATTTGCGAGAATGTTGTGCACGTGACTAATATAAGTAATTTGAGATCGGCGATGCATGGTCCCCGGGTAAACATAACGCAACTACATAGCGTTAAACGTGTATCAGGTGCTGATAAGTCGGTGTTAAAGCAAAGCAGGTTGAAATAATGGCTTAGAATGTCTTTAAAATTTCTGCTGGAGTATAGGAATATCGATTTGCAGCTCGTTACTAGCGCTCTCTAGATTTAATGTTGCAAAAATATGTAAAATCTTGACAGTGCGACACTGAGCATTCATTAACTACGTTCTTCAGCTATGTAGCCTCTCTGGATGCGTTTTTACATCTTCTCTGGTGGCATAATGCGTAACGGGGGAAGCTGCTATACCAAAGGTCGTGAGTTCGATACCTGTCATAGAATAAATGTTTTTTATTATTATTTTGTTCATTCCAGACTAAGTGTCGCGATACGTGAACGAGACCCGAGTTCGGAAACTATCTTTCACCTGAAAGCCAGTATCATAACCACTGCGCTAGAGAGTTACGCTGTAATATGTCCCTTCGTTTTTCGTGTTGTGATCTCGAATGGTTGATAAATTAGCCAGTGGTGTACTGGCACTTCAGAAACTTATAGCCGTTACATCGAAATTTCAATAAATAGGCCATAATCCTCCTATCTCAAATTATTTATTTAAGTAATCTACATATTCTGTGAAAATATTTCGGTACAGTTCATTAACACCTATATATCTGTAACAAATGATTGTTAAAAAGCGTATATTACCTAATTCAGGCTAATCGAGATAACATTGTAAGTCGCCATTGGGGTTGACATCTCAAAATAATTTGACATCACCTTGTGGTTTACCGGGAAACATGCGAGTCAGTTGAGAAATTCAAAACTATGCCGTCATGTTGCCATGGTATCTCAGTGGCAGAGCAACCGGCTAGAGATCGGGAGATTCGTGGTTCAAATCCCGGCTATGGCATTGAAATTTTCAGTCTGACTCTACCTACCCAACTCCTGTCCAACACATGGCTTGTGTGAAAAAAATAATTGATGTGTTCCATTCACATGACTTTGACTACATCTGTGGAACAAATTATTCTTAAAACGCTCATGCTTCTATTTACTTCATTCTCAGTGAGAAAGAACTAGCAGAAATTGACTTATTACTGTCTTCCTTGTAAGTAGAAGCGAAATAAGGGAGTTCCGTAGATTTGAGTGATAGTGTTGAGCTGGTTGCTACATATGTGACTGATGTTCCTTTGTTTGTGTGGACAAGAGTTGACAAATTCCTGTATGAGAAAAGTATAAGTTTTTCAAGGCTCAAACCAAAAACAAGGAATATCTAAAAAACGATCAACTCCACGAAAAAAATGTATTTAACATAAATTGTGTGTTTTAATGTGCTCTATATTTTTGGTCTGGTAAATTTTTGTCTATCTCTTATGGCTTACCAATTACACAAAATTCCGTAAAATTCATCCAGAATTAAGTAGTTTTCAGAGGCTATTCCCAGAAAATTCTAGATATACATATTATTTGTCAGGTATATATCTTTAATATATAATATATAAATCAAAACCGTTAGAGCCACTTTTTAGAAAATCAAAATTTTCGAAAATTTGAAGGGTAGTTGGGGGTGGTGGGATTTTCTTGAAAATCTTCGTGTTACATCTTTGGAAGATACTGAACTTAAATACTAAGTTTGGTATTTAGCGGTCTTTTCGTTTTTGAGCTATGCTGCCCACAGACACACACATACACACACAGACAGGCAGACACACTCAAGGACATTTTTCTAAAAATGCTTTTTTTAGATTCAGGTAGTCCCAAAACATGTATTTCCGGTGAAATCTCGGTATCGAATTTTTGGGCGTAATGCAATATCTTCTCTATACACTATTTACATAGTACGTACAGAGAAAGTAAAAAAAAATTAAACCAATGTTTATAATAGTTTTATTCAGGGGATTTCAAAACTTGTATTTCCGTTAAAATCTCGAATTAAATATTTTAAGTGAAATACAATACCTTCCCTATCCACTATGTACAGAAAAGGTAATACGTAAAAAGGCTAGAAAAACTATATTTGCATTACATTTGTGACATACCTGAAGAGCATGATCGTTTTTCAATAAGTGGAAACAATGTCTTCATATTCTAATGTATTGGATAAGAGAGCTATTCATAACTAGAAAAAACAAACAATTCTGTTGTATTACACTCACATTACTTTCTCTAGCTACTCTACAAACTTCTTACAAAAGATAGTTCTTCTTTCAACACAATGCTAATCGAGATAAACATTAACAGATTATTCTTATCTTACCTATAAGTAGAAGGGAACTAAGGGAATGAGCTATGCTAAAGTGAAAGTCAAATGCTATAAAAACTGTCTTTATGTGATTGTCATTACAAATCTCTTCTTTGCTTGGCCAGGAGTAGAACAAAGGAAAAACGGACACTTCCGTCTGAGAAAAGTATAAATACTTCAAAATTGAAACTAATAACAAGGAATACCTCGAAAACGGTAAGCTCCACGAAAAGGGGTATATGACCTAACTTGTGTATTTTATGAAGACCCACATTTTTTGTATAGTACGTTTTTGTCTATCTCATGCGGTTTACTAGTTATAGCAAATTAAGGAAAACTCATCCAGAATAAACAGGTCTATAGAAGCTATTCCCAGAAAACTCAAGATATACATTTTATTTGTGATAGAAATTGCTTTAATATGTAGTATTTTAATCAAAATCGTTAGTCATTTTTAAGAAAAACAATATTTCCGAAATGATTTCCATGTAAAGGGTAGTTAGGTGCGGGGGATTTTCTTGTAAATCTTTGTGTCGCACCCTTGAAAGATACCAAACTTAAAGACCAAGTTTTGTATTTAACGGTATTTTCGTTTTTGAGCTATGCTGTCCACAGACAAACACGCGGACATTTTTACTTTCTCTATACGCACTATGTACATATTGTATAGAGAAAAGTATTGCACTCCACCCAAAAATTCGATACCGAGATTTCACCGGAAATATATGTTTTAGGGTCCCCAATATCCAAAAAAAAGCATTTTCACAAAAAGGTCCGTGTGTGTGTGTCAGTGTGTCCGTGTGTCTATGAATACGATAACTGAAAAACGAAAAGTCGGTAAAATACCAAACTTGATATTTAAGTTTAGTATCTTCCAGGGATGCGACACGAAGCTTTTGAGAAAAATCCCCCACCCTCACCTACCCTTTATATGGGTTTTTTTTTCGAAAATTTTGATTCTCGCAAAAATGGCTCTAACGATTTTGATTAAAATTTCCTATATTAAAGATATGTACCTTAGAAATAAAATAAATATCTTGAATTTTATGGAAATAGCCTCTGAAGAGTAGTTTCTTTTAGATGAATTTTACTGAATTTTGAATAACTGCTAAACCGTAAGAGATGGACAAAAATGTACTTCACAAAAAACGTAGAGCACCTTAAAACACACAATTTATATTCTATGCATTTTTTTCGTGGAGTTCGTCGTTTTGAGACACTCCTTATTTTTGGTTTCTGCTATGAAAAACTTATTCTTTTCTCATATAGGAACTTGTCAACTCCTATCCATACAAACAAAGGAACTTCATTGACATAGCAACCAGCTTTTGACTATTACTTTAGTCCCTTATTTCGTTTCTACTTACAAGGAAGCAAGTAATAAGATTATTTCTGCTAATTTTTTCTGATGAGCATAAAGTAAATAGAAGTATAAGCTTTTTAAGAATAATTTGTTGCAGGGGTATAGAGAAAGTCATGTGAATGGTATACATAAGATTTTTTAAAAATGTGTTGTTGTTTTTTTATTCAGAGGGACCCAAAACATGTATTTCCGATGAAATCTCGGTATTGAGTTTTTAGGTGCATTAGAATACCTTCCCTATACACTATATACATAGAACGTATCGAGAAAGTAAAAAACAAAGAGTAGGGCGCGATAATATGTGATTCTGAAACAAAATTTCGTCACATGTGAATTATTATTGAAGCCTTTGACCGGAAGGAAAATGTCATTATTACGGAGCCAATGTTCAGAATCGGGTCAGAGAGGACATCAAAGTGGTAGCTAGTGATCCAGAATGTTTAGTGTTGTGTGATACCCTATCTATTAGCGTCAGTATTCGTCTAGTTCAAATATGTAGCGAGCTTTACAGATAGATTCAATTAGGTATTTCATCAAGAACCTGAAACTGGATTTACAAATAAGGGGGGGGGATTATTGCCCCTAGTAATTAGTATTAGTTTAGTAAACAATTAATAAAAATTAATCTGATGTGTTCCATTCAATGAATTTCTCTATATCTCTGTAACAAACTATTGTTAATAAGCTTTTTATTTCTTGTTTTATTGTAAGTAGTAGCGAAATATGGGAGTACCATAGGTTAAAGTGAAAGCCAAAAGCTGATTGCTATGTGACTGAAATTCGTGTTTGTATGGACACGAGTTGGCAAATTCCTCTATGAGAGAAGAATAAGTTTTCCAAAGCTGAAACCAAAAACAAGGAATATCTCAAAAACGATGAACTCCACGAAAATATGTATATAACATTAATTTAGTGTTTTAACGTGCTCTACATTTTTTGTGTGTTAAGTTTTTGTCCATCTCTTACGGCTTAGTAGTTATGCAAAATGCATCCAGAATAAAGTAGTCTTCAGAGGCTATTCCCATAAAATTCAAGATATACATTTTAAGAAAATCAAGATTTCCAAATTTTTTCCATGGACATCATAGCTCAAAAACGAAAAGACCGTTAAATACCAAACTTGGCACGAAGATTTTCAAGAAAATCCCCCCACTCCCAACTACCCTTTACATGGAACTTTTTTCAAAAAATTTTATTATCTCAAAAATGGCTCAAATGATTTTGATTAAAATATCGTATACTAAAGATATGTACGTGACAAATAATATATACATCTTGAATTTTTTTGGAATAGCCTCTGAAGACTATTTATTATGGATGAATTTTACGAAATTTTGCATAACTGCTAAACCGTAATAAATGGAAAAAAATGACTGCATAAAAAATGTAGAACACATTAAAACACACAATTTATGTTATATAATTTTTTTTCGAGGAGTTGATCGTTTTATAAGATATTCCTTGTTTTTGGTTTCAGGTTTAAAAAACATGTACTTTTCTCACACAGGAATTTGTTAGCTCATGTCCATAAAAACAAAGGTACTTCAGTCACCTAGTAATCAGTTTTTTAATTCACCTTAACCTACGGTACTCCCTTATTTCGCTTCTAATTACAAGGAAGCAAGTAATGAGACTATTACTGCTTATTGTTTCTCGATTAGCATGAAGTAAATAGGGGAATGAGCTTATTAACAATAATTTGTTGCATATAAGATTTTTCTTTATTCATGTGCAAGTCATTTGCGTCAAACCAATCAGAAATTTGATCTAAATTATTGGACCAATCGAAAGTCTTTGCAGAAATAATATTTTACAGAGTTCTGTCCTTTGTATAAGAGATTGCTTTAGCTGGAGTAGCAGCGGGCAAGCTATTGGCAATGAAAAGAAAAGAATCCAGAACAGATCCTTGAATCAAGGTACCTTGATATTGCTGCTTGTGAGATGTAAGTTATATATAAATCGTTAGTGAGAAACAAGAAAAGGTAGCAAAGGTTGAAAGACAATATTTATTGAAGTTAAGAGAGAGAAAAAATATATGATGTATTATCAATAGATATCAAGAATAAGCTATAGAGATAAAAAGTAAGCAATCGTTGAAACTTTAAGATTTCATATCTGGTAGTTCAGACAATATTGTTTCATTAACTAGCAAAAGCAGAGATTGCTACAAAAGTCGGTTAACTGGGGATGAAACTTTCTTGATTTTGAAGACATAATAGTTATTAAAAAAAAAAAACACCATATTTTGTTCTGCAGGAATGTTATTGCCCATAGCTATATATATAGGTGTGTGTATGCTATATAATGTTTCATAAAAACGCTAATGACCTAGTAGTTTTTTCGCCTTTATAAACCAACCATTAGCTGCATACGCTAACCACACACATATATTATAATCTTTATATAAAATATAATGATCCATATTATATAATATATATTATTCCAAAAACAATATACAATCGGCAGGTTTTATGATTTACTTCAACAGAAAAAATCTTAAGTGTACCATTCTAATGACTTTCTCTACATCTCTGCAACAAATTATTCTTAAAAACGTATACTTCTATTTACTTCATGCCAATCAGGAAAAAAAAGCAGAAATAGTCTTATTACTTGCTTCCTCGTAAGTAGAAGCGAAATAAGAGAGTGCCATAGGTTAACATGATAGTAAAAAGCTGGTTGCTATGTCACTGAAGTTCCTTTGTTTGTATGCACAGCAGTTGACAAATTCCTGTTTGAGAAAAGTTTAAATTTTTCAAAGTAGAAACCAAAAACAAGGAATGTCTCAAAAACAATGAACTCCTGGAACAAAATGTATATACATAAGTTGTGTGTTTTAACGTGCTCTACATTTTTCGTGCAGTAAGTTTTTGTCCATCTCTTATCGTTTAGCAGTTATTCAAAATTCCGTAAAATTCATCCAGAGTAAAGTACTCTTCAGAGGATGTTCCCAGAAAATTCAAGATATACATTTTACTTGTCTGGTAAATATCTTTAATATACGAAATTTTAATCAAAATCGTTAGAGCCATTTTTGAGAAAATCAAATTTTCGAAAAAAGTTCCATGTAAAGGGTAGTTAGGGGTGAGGGGAATTTTCTCACAATCTTCCTGTCGCATCCCTGGAAGATACTAAACTTAAATAGCAAGTTTGGTGCTTTACCAACTTTTCGGTTTTGAGTTATCGTATTCACAGACACACGGACATACACACACACCACGGACCTTTTTCCGAAAATGCTTTCTTTAGATAAAGGGGAACCTAAAACATATATTTCCGGTGAAATCTCGGTATAGAATTTTGGGTGGAGTGCAATGCCTTCTCTATACACTATGTACATAGTGTGCTTAGAGAAAATAAAAAGTATCGTTTACAAATTCGTTTACTTTGGTTAATATGGTATACAGAAACGTTCAGGTACTCTTTCAAATGTTCAGTAGTAAAATTGTGTCGTCGATCGCTCAAAACATTTTTATAAGCAGAAAAGTTCCGTTCTACATCAACTGAGGTTACTGGACGGTATTTGAATTTGAGTGCTATATAAGTACTTTATTTATGGTAAAAGTTCACCGTCCCATTAATAGAGCTATCAATTTGACACAAAGCTTCAAAGCCTGAGTTATTGTTCAAAACGTATGTAAACTTTTAAGTTTGCTCGGGAATATCCTCAGCAAGGAGGAGTTTACTAGATTTCATTCATTACCGGAATAGACTCCGTCAACGCCAAACCTAGAATTTAGAGCATCAAAACGAGAACAAGCTTGTGCACGCCCTTTTATTACTTTCTCTACACGTACTATGCACATAGTGTATAGAGAAGGTATTGCACTCCACCCAAAAATTCGATACCGAAATTTCACCGGAAATATATGTTTTAGGGACGCTGTATCCAAAAAAAAGAAAAGCAATTTCACAAAAAGGTCCTTGTGTGTGTATCCGTATGTCAATGTGTTTATGTGTCTGTGAATATGATAACTTAAAAACGAAAAGTCGGATAAATACCAATCTTGGTATTTAAGTTTAGTGACTTCCAAGGATGCGACACGAACATTTTGAGAAAAATTCCCCTACACCAAACTACCCTTTACATGGAATTTTTTTCGAAATTTTTTATTTTCTCAAAATGACTAAAGAATTAAAATGTCATATATTAAAGATATTTACCTGACAAATAAAATGTATATTTTGACTTTTCTGTGAATAGCTGCTAAAGGCTGGATGAATTTTACGGAATTTTGCATAGCTGCTAAACCGTAAGAGATAGACAAAAACTTACCACACAAAAAATGTAGACCACATTAAAACACACAATTTATGTAATATACATTTTTTTCTTGGAGTTGATCGTTTTTAGATATTCCTTGTTATTGGTTTCAGCTTTGAAAAACATACTTTTCTCATACAGTAATTTGTCAACTCCTTTCCATACAAATAAAGGAACTTCAGTCACATAACAAGCAGCTTTTGACTATCACTTTAACCTATGGTACTCTCTTATTTCGCTTCTGCTTAGAGGAAGCAAGTAATAAGATTATTTCTGCTAATTGTTTTCTCGTTTAGCATTAAGTAAATAGAAGCATAAGCTTTTTAACAATAATTTGTTGCAGAGCTGTAGAGAAAGTCATGTGAATGGGACATATCAGATTATCTGAATACGATACTACAGATAGCTGGGTGAGAAACTAACACTTGAACATTGTGCGACGCAATAGTTGATATTATGAAAAGATGCATAATATGACGGGTTAAATAGTCAGAGTAATATTACATTCTCGTTCAGAACGCCATTTGGATATATAGTACAGTTTTATAATTGCATCTGTGGTTTGGACAAGCATACGCTGATGGTAATTACAGACGCAGAAATCGTAGCTAGCAGCAAAAAGGTTGCCTCCCTAGCTTACAGCTCTAGGAAATCCCGGCCGCTTTTATTCCACGCTCAAAGCATTGCACACAAACAGTAATTTTGTCCACGGTTTGAGCAGGATCCAAGTTTAGATGCAAAAATCGATAAATATTCTCTCGAATCCCCTTCTGCGGTATGTAGTGTTTTTGAACTAGATGTCAGATAGTATTTTCCCAGTAGCATCGAAAAATGAATTCAGATCCATTTATACATCCTGTATGAATAGCTAATATTAGTTTCTTTTGGATGCGTGGCCGGCCCTAGAGAAACTCTCTTGGCACCGGGAAACACGCTGTTTGCCGGCGAGGTAGAATATTTGTAGCCCCTTAAATTCAAATGCAAAGATTACTCGTGCGAATTATAACTAAACTAACCTTCTGCATAAATTATTTATGCATTTATTCTCAGCAATTGGGTGCTCCCCGGTGGCAGAGTTAAATGCACAAAATTCATTTTCAATAATAATCTTAGTTAATAATAATAATAATACAAATTTAAAATAGTAAATACATATTAATTATAGTAATATACATAACATACTGCTAAGGTGTACCTGGTTTTTGAAATACCTAACTACTTAGCAATACTTTTGTCAATTACCAGCACGTTTATAAACAGTTACTATGAAGCCTCAACATTAATAGTTAGATACTTAATTACTTGACAATATTTATTTTAATTATCTAACGTTTACTCTCTTTAATTTATCCCTAAACTTCTTTAAGGTCAGAGGGGTACTTATTATTCAGTTTAGCAATACTATGTATAAGGACATCATTTTGGAGACCGCAGGTGGGATAAAATCGAGGTTAGTGCACCATGGTATATAGTTGTTATGTGTTGACATTGCAGCGTGTTCATAGTGGTACTAATAGAAGGAAAATAATGCAGTGATTCCGTGGTATACTGTAACGTTTTCACTAGCAGTGGAAGACTGTTGAGGTTGTGTAAGTGGTAAACATAAATACAACTGATTACTGGAATTAACAATTTAAATATTTATATATATTCAATTGTTGTTATGCAACAAGTCATCAGCATCATTAGCCGTTTTATTTTCTCTCAAGATACATAGATTACATACCATATACATTCGTAACCTCTCAAATGTAAATCCTCTCCGATTGGCACGTAAACAAGCTTTGTACTTTGAAAAACTTCGCTGCACATCACAAGATGTGATTGGGGCAAAACGTAAATATTTCCGTAGCAACATCTGGTAGCACATTTCATATTTCACGCATTATTGAAAATCCGACATTTCCAAACACTGTCTTCGTTTCTTTTTCACACGGTCTAAGACAGGTGTCACGGGTCTCTAATTAATTGCCCGCACTAGTTCGTAGACAGCTTTCAGGGTTCGAGGCATTTCAAAAATCCAGGTTTCCAAATATGTGTTAATGTCGTAGATATATCTGCAAAGTTCTTCAGTATAAATTACAAATCTTCATGCAATCCATTTGAAACAAGAGATTTTACAATGTTGATTGAAGAGCATACACTATCATCAAAGACATTTATTACCTGTAAAATAGTACTGCAATATACAGCATAGTATACTGCTGCCCGGTTCCCCAACACGTCACTACTGGTTGTTTACAAGCGGCGTGTGTAGGACGATCTCTACTCTGTAGGTATCCAACTGATATTCCCATGTTTCCCTAAGATGCTATCAATACTTATGCATGTTTATAAACAGCTATTATGTAGCTGATTTATGAATATTTACAGATCTTTAATTACTTCACAATATTTACTTTAATTCATCATTTAATATTTATTCTCTTTAAATTATCCCCAACTCATTCCAGTCGTCAATAGTCCTGTTATAAAAGAAAATTTTCCTGCGTCGGTTCTGTACCTTCTACCCTTAAATTTATTTTCATTTTTACTTTCCCAACTACTGAGCCAGGTGGCTCAGACGTTTCGTCGTTGGACTGGCATTTGGGAGGCCATGGGATCGGTTCCACGCGGTCGACCTCGCTGGCTCGAGTTTTTTTGGGGAATTCCCGAGTTCCTAGGCGTATGCTGGGGAGGTTTCTTCATTCCCCTTCATTTCACTTACCTTTCATCCAAATGGTCTCTTTCAGTATTGTAAGTGTCGGCGAGGACTGCGGTGGTAACACCCTTTCATGGAGGTGACTGCGTTTTAGAAACTCAATTCTCGGCGGTGGTTTGGTTTTAGAGGACGTCGGTAGATTCAGGAGCCTTTGATACGACCTGAGGCGTGGCTTGCCGTGTCGAGATGAAGAAATGTTTGGGAACTGTTAGGGATGCCCCATGATCACTCCTTTCCGCCGTCCGGTTCCGGCAGCCTGTGATTCGTTCTGTAATTCCTCTCATCTCATTCCAACTTCCTGGGGTCTGACGTAAAAAAAGCCAGTCAATAGCTAAGGTGTAGAATCCCCACCAACTACTACTTCTTTCTCTACTATTCAACTCCAAACAAACATTTCATGACAAGATTTCTCCGGAAATACACGCTTTAGGTTTCCATGTATCCAAAACAAGCACTTCTACTTTCTCTACACGCACTATTTACATAGAGTATGGAGAATGTGTTGCATTCCACCCATCCTTCACCGGAAACATATGTTTTGAGATCTCTGAATAAAAAAAATAATGTGTTCCATTCACATGCTTTTCTCTACGCCTCTATAACAAATTATTGTTTATAAGCTTAATTCTTCTATTTCATGCTAATCGAATAAACATCAGCAGAAACACTTCTATTGCTTCATTCCTTATAAGTAGAAGGAAAATGACGGAATGCACTAGGCTAAACCGACAGTCAAATAAATGTTTTAAAATGTGGTTGCTATGCGATTGAAATCCGTTTGTCAGGAGATGACAAATTCCCGGGAGCAAGTAATAAGACCATTTCTGCTATTCTTTTTCTCGATTTTGATGAAGTAAATAGAAAAATAAACTTTTCAACAATTACTTGTTGCAGAAATGTAGAGATAGTTATATGAATGGAGCACATCAGATTTTTACTTTCTCTACACGTACTATGTACACAATGTATAGAGAAGGTATTGTACTTCATCCAAAAATTCGATACCGAGATTTCACCGGAAATATTTCTTTTAGGGTACCCTGTATCCAAAAAAAAAAAAAAAAAAAAAAAGCATTTTCAGATAAAGGTCCGCGTATGTGTCCGTGAACACGATAACTCAAAAAACAAAAGTCGGCAAAATATCAAAGTAGTATTTAGGTTTATTATCTTCCAGGGATGCGCACGAAGATTTTGAAAAAAAATTCCCCCACCTTTCCTTTACATGGAAAAAATTTCGAAAATTTTATATGTTTAAAAATGGCTGTAACGATTTTGATTAAAATGCACTATAAGAAAGATATTTATATGACAAATAAAATATATGTCTTGAATTTTCTGGAATAGCCTCTAAAACGCTCTTTATTCTGAATTAATTTTGCTTAATTTTACGTAAACCGTAATAGATAGGCAAAAACTTACCACACAACAGTTATAGAGCACACTAAAACACACAATTTATGTCGAATATGTTTTTTTTTTAGTATTTACCATTTCTTAGATATTCCATGTTATTTACTTCAGTTCTAAAATAATAAAACCTTTTTCATCCAGAAAGTTGTGAATTCCTGACCCGGCACAGAAACGGATTTCATCCACATGGCAACCGGCATTCTATAACTATTGTTTAGCCTAGTGTATTCTCTTATTTACCTTCTATTTAGAAGGAAGCAAGTAATAAGACAATTTTTACTAATGTTTATCTCGATTATCATGAAATATATACAAGAATAAGGCTTTTAACACTAATTTTTGAAAGAGATGTAGAGAAAGTAATGTGACTGTAACACAACAGATATTAACTTTCTCTATACTCACTATGTACATAGTGTATAGAGAACGTATTGCACTCCACCAAAAAATTCGATACCGAGATTTCACCGAAAATATATGTTTTACGGTCCCCTGTATCCAAAAAAGTATTTTCCGAAAAAGGTCAGTGTGTGTGTCCGTGTGCCTGTGAACACGATAACTCAAAAACGAAAAGTCGGTAAAATACCAAACTTGGTATTTAAGTTTAGTATCTTCCAGGGATGCGTCGCGAAGATTTCGAGAAAAATCCCCCCACCCCAAACTACCGTTTACACGGAACATTTTCCGAAAATTTTGACTTTCTAAAAAATGGCTGTAACGATTTTGATTAAAATATCGTATATTAAAGTTATTTACCTGACAAATAAAATGAATATTTTGAATTTTCTGGGAATAGCCTCTGAAGACTACTTTATTCTGGATGAATTTTTCATAACTACTAAAGCGTAAGAGATGGACAAAAACTGAACCCACAAAAAATATTGAGCACGTTAAAACACACAGTTTATGTTATATACATTTTTTTCGTGGAGTTGATCGTTTTTGAGATATTCCTTTTTCTTGGTTTCAGCTTTGAAAAACATACTTTTCTCATACAGGAATTTGTCAACGCCTGTCCATACAAACAAAGGAACATCAGTCACATAGCAACCAGCTGTTAGCTTTCACTTTAACCTATGGTACTCCCTTATTTCGCTTCTACTTACAATAAAGCAAGAAACAAGTCTATGTCTGCTAACTTTTCGCGATTAGCATGACATTAATAAAAGATAAGCTTATTAACAGTAATAATTTACTGAGATATAGAGAATGTCATGTTTTACATTCTGGATGACCCTCTAATAGTGTACCTAGTAGCTGCTCACGATCCTTCTTCTCAGCATCTTGGGGTCTGTGTAAGACATGATTTACTTGTCTCATGATGCAGATGTTCTTTCCTCTGAGTGGGGGCGAAGACGTAGATGTTTAATGGGCTGAGGGGAAGAAGTGAAATGAAACAGGAGTTATCTCCATAATCTTAAGTGCACCTCCATCATCCGGCCACACTAATGTACCTGCTATGAACACATTAGTGGTTTACTGATTCCTTACCCGCTACATTTTTAAGTGCTTGTTACCCTAATGGGAGGTGAATTAACTACTGGGTAATGCATAGCAACCGTGCAAGCGGATTTGCCCTTAGGGGTCCTAAGCCAGAAGTAACAACATATGCACACGTACACACTCTCGGCGGATGAGGGCTTGAAATGGTTTCAGATAAATGTAATACACTACCTGGCATAGGTAGCCTTCTAAAATGGAATTTAATTACCTTTTACCTTCCCGCGTTCTTTAAGAATACACATAGGTAGCATTTCTACGTTCAATATTCAGAAAACCTATAACTATGTTATTATTACAATTTTTCTACACTTATGGTTACTTTTCAACATAATCTCCCAAAAGATTATGACATTTATCGTACCTGTGCAATACCCGCTTCAAAAAATGTAGCCGCCAATAATTTCAAATCAGCATTGACGTTGTTTTGAAGATCTTCGTACTTTACAACGTTTGTGGAGAGCCATTCAAAACAAACGAAGAGGAATGCTGACTTCAGGAATTGTGTTGATCCATGGCAACGCTCGTCCACACACTGCTGGCACAACCCATCGGCTACTTGAAGAATTTCAATGGAACATTTTCGATCATCCACCGCAAAGTTCTGACCTGACACCCAGCGACTTTCACCTTTTCCCTGAACTGAAGACGAAGATCTTCAAAACAACGTTAATGCTCATTTGAAATCATTGGCGGCAACATTTTTTGAAGCGGATATTGCAAAGCTTGTGCACAGGTACAATAAATGTCTCAATTTTTCGGTGATTATGTTGAAAGTAACCATAAGTGTACAAAACTTTTAGTAATAAAATAATTGTTTTCTATGTCTTTTATTTATAGCTTATCGAAAGTTGAAAATAAAAACTGACCTCGTACAATGTACATAGTGGATGAAGAATGTATCCATTATATTCCAACTAAAAATTCGATGTCAACATTTTACCGGATATGTGTGTTGAGGTCCCCTGAGTCCGATTTTTTTATTAAAACGTCATGTGTGAGGACAGCATAGCTCAATAAACGAAAGGAGATCCTTTATACCAAACTTAGTATTTATGTATCTCCAGTACTTTCCAAGAAAATCCTCCCACTACAAACTACCCTTTACATGGAACAAATTTTAAATTTTTATTTTTTCTCAAAAATGGCTCTATGATTTTGATGAAAATATTACATATTAAAAATGTTTACATCACAAATAAAATGTATATTTTGAATTTTCTTGAAATAGTCTGTAAATAGCTCTTTATTCTGATTAATTTTTGCAGAATTTTTCATAACGACTAAACCGCAAGAGATACACAAAAACACTACTCAAATATGTATATTTCGTTAAAAACAGATAATATATGTCATATACGTTTTTCTTGTGGAATTGATAATTTTAGAGATATTCATTTTATTAGTTTTAATTTTAAACTATCTAACTTCTCAAACGATAAGCCACGTTTACTTTCATCTCTTTTACAGCTGGCTTGCAAGGCGAACTGAATCTCAAGTGTTTCACACAGAGACCATCTATTAAAAGATCTATCGTTTTAGCCTAGTATATTCCCTTATTTGTCTTATTTTTACATGGAAGCCAATAATAGGTAATTCTACTAATGTTTATCTCCATTAACAAAGATTTTGATAAAAGAATAATGTTTTGTAAGCATAGTTTGTCCTCATGTTCATGCCTGGCTACTGGTCGACCCCTTAGAAACAGGTGCTCCCTTCTGTGGTTTTGTGCCGTAGGCTCCCCGACAGGCTTCTGAAACCTAGGCATTGGCTTGTAAGTCCTAGGAGGGATTCAGTCCTACAGTTACGGGGAGGGTAAGCCGATTACGAAACGAAACAAAAATATTTTGTTTATGGAACAGCTAGAGAAAGCTGTGTGAATGCAACACATCAGATTTTTCCTTGCAGTGTAACTGGGATAACGTCATGAGCACGTCAACCTAGCAAAAAGAAGAAGAAGAAGAAGAAAAAAGCTGTTGCCAGATCATTAGTAAAGCTATTTAGTGCACTTGCACTTGGAAGCGTCCCATGTTGGCAGTTTTCTTGACTATGACTGATGGTCACCAGTTGGTGCACGCTCTAATGATAATACGCACTGCAACTTGTAAACTCTACAGATCATACCAGGGTCATTTCACAAGTCATGGCAACTGTTTTATATATTCCGAATAACCAAATATTCAATTATTGCAATATATACATTTAAAAACAGGATGTACACAGTACGGAATTCCACCACCAGATGACATCTGAGAGCATTGGTAGGCACTATGTAGTAGACACATGCAAACGTTAGTACCAAGAGGCTGTGTTCCAAGGAAAATGTCACTAAATTTGATGGTATTCAGCTGCTTCCACATCGTTGGCAAAGGTGTGTGGAAGCCCTGAGGGATTATTTTGAAGGTCGTTGGCTGGTATTATGCATATACGTGCGCGTACATTTTGTGCCTATGTACGAGTAACAGAAATAAAATAATTATCACTATTTATACATACGAGACCCTTATACCCAGATCCCAACTTAGTACCAGGATTTTGAAGAACATTCCAATGACTTTCAATTGTATATCCTGAGTTTTGCTTCTAGCAGCTTTCTCGATTGATAAAACAAAATAGTTGCCATGACTTTTGAAATGACTCTCATGCATCCTTGATGTCTAGAGTTCGCGGTTAATATCTCGGTACAAGTAATAGCTTAACTGCGACTTATAAGATGCACTACTGAACATTCTGTTTTCTGAACCTTTCGGTCAATTTGCGTCCCAAACACATGATTTTCTCTACGTCGCTGTAACAAATTATTGTCAAAAAGCATATGATTCTAACTACTATATAATAATCCAGATAAACATTGTCTTAAGGAAACAAGGTAGTCTATACTTATAGAAATTATACATTATGTGATTTATATTACCACTACTCTTAAATCTCTAAGTGGTTTATTCTGAAATTTTAACGAATTATTCCACAAATCCCGAAAATTATTTCAAATGGTTGTTTTCATTGATAACTTATGTGGTTCAGTCTGTAAAAAGTATTTCAGTCAGCAGAAAAAAAAAATAAAATTCGCACATAAAACATGTGAATATGTGTGCCCTTTTCTCTGATATTACCTGCAATAAAGAATCACATTTTCATACTTATTTTTAGTATAGATAATTAGTTATCTTCTGAACATCAATTATCTAGTTATATATATATATATATATATATATATATATATATATATATATCATTTCACTAGAAATTCAAAAAATAGTTTGCAAGGTCAAAAAGTTAAAAATGTGGAACATTTGCAATGTTATTGGTTTTTCATATCACTAATATATATACAGGTGTTAATGAAATACACCGAAATAATTTGCGAGATTGTGCACGTGACTGATATAAGTAATTTGAGATCGGCGCTGCATGGTCCCCGGATAAACATAACGCAACTACATAGCGTTAAACGTGTGGGTATCAGGTGCTGTTAAGTCGGTGTTAAAGCAAAGCAGGTTGAAAAAATGGCTTAGAATGTCTTTAAAACTGCTGTCCGAGTATAGAAATATCGACTTTTAGCAGCCCATTACTAGCGTTCTCAACATTTAATGTCGCAAAAATCTGTAAAATCTCGAAATAATCACTTCACAGTGCGACACTGAGCCGTCATTACCTACATTCATGAGTTATGTAGCCTACTGTGAAGACGTTTTTTCAACTGATGTTGTGGCTCATGCGGGAAGCTGTTATCCCAAAGGTCATGTGTTCGATTCCTGTCATAAAGCAAATGCTTTTTGTTATTATGTTTTTCATTCCAGACGAAGTACCGCGATACGTGGCGTACTGGCACTTCAGAAACTTATAGCCGAAACTTCGAAATTTCAAAAAACAGGACAAAGTCTTCTATCTCAAATTACTTTTATATATATATCAGTCGTATACACAAACTGAAAATGTCAGCTCTACATCGCTTATATTTTCTAGAAAAAGGTACATAATTCAAAAATGTTGTTTTGAGAAAACAGTATTTAAAGATACAAATATTCTACAAATAATCATTGCCCAACAGCTTTAAAGGTATACATGGTAGCATTTTAATGTCGCTAAATATTTTAAAATCCTCTTAACCCCCAAAAGGTATATCTTTTCTGAAACAGAAAATAATAAAATCTTTATCAGTGTCTAAACAAAAAACAAACAAAAAAACTTATTTCTGACCATTTCAGAGTACCATGTGCCCCTAATTACTCGTATCTTTGTAAGTAGAACGGAAATTTGGAGACACACAAGGCTAAAGCTGGTTGCCAAGTGGATGAAATCCGTTTCTATGTGTGACCAGGAATTCACAGTTTTCCGTGTGAGAAAAGTTTAGATATTTTGTCTCAAACTAACATCAAGAAATATCTTAGAAATGGTCAATTCTATGAAAAAAAAAAAAAAAAAAAAAAAAAAAAAAGCTTATGTGTTCCATTCACATGACTGTCTACATCTCTACAACAAATTATCCTTAAAAAGCTTAGGCCTTTATTTTACTTCATACCATCGAGAAAAAAGTACCAGAAATAGGCTTATTGCGTGCTTCCTTGTAAGTAGAAGCGAAATAAGGGAGTACCATAGGCTAAAGCGATAGTCAAAAGCTGGTTGCAATGTGACTGAAGTTCCTTTGTTTGTATGGGTCGGAGTTGACAAATACCTATATGAGAAAAGTGTAAGTTTTTTAAAGCTGAAACCATTAACAAGGAATATATAATTCAAAATCTTCTCGGGCTTCTAACCAGGTAAAAACTTCTTCGAAACGTTGGTATCAAACCAAGTTTTTACCTGGTTAGAAGCCCGAGAAGATTTTAAATTAATACGTCGCCAGGAAAGCTTCAATTCTTATTTTAAGGTATATAGGTATATATATATATATATATATATATATATATATATATATATATATATAATGATCAACTCCACGAATAAAAATGTGCATAACATAAATTGTGTGTTTTATTGTGATCTACATTTTTTGTGTGGTTCCTTTTTGTGTATCTATTATGGATTACCAGTCAATAAAAGTCATCCAGAATAAAGAGGCTTTTAGAGGTTATTCCCAAAAACTTCAAGATAAAAAATTTTTGACATGTAAATATCTTAAAAATAAGAGATTTTAATCAAAATCCTTAGAGCCATTTTTGGGAAAATAAAATTTTTACAAAAGAGTAGTTTGGGCTGGAGGGATTTTCTTAAAAATCTTCGTGTCACATCCTTGGAAGACACCAAACTTAAATACCAAGTCTGGTATTTAACGGTGTTTTCGTTTTTGATCTGTGCTGTCCAAAGACACACATACACACAAGCACACACGGACCTTTCTCCAAATATGATTTTTTTTTTTTTGGGATTCAGTGAGACCCAAAACACATATTTCTGCTGAAATCTCGGTATCAAATTTTGGGTGGAATACAATACTTTCTTTATACACTATGTACATAGTACCTGTAGGAAATAAAAAAAAATATAAATGACGTATTATTCATGGACGTTCTTTAACTACTGTGGTTCTCAGCGTCTCATTCTAAATTGGGCGTGAAAATACAGCTTAATTTTGCTCAGAGGCCTCTCTATGAGGCTTGAGGTTCTTTTACCTGCCGTAAATCTACGATATGGCACCAACGGCTTTACTTCCCTTACGAAGGAAGCCATTCTATGTTTTTTTTATGCCTTCGCCGGACTTGAACCCGCGACCTTGTATATATGAAGTTAGCATGATATCCATTACACCACGGAGGGCGACTTAATAACATAATATACGACTATAATAATATAAATTGTATGTTTTAACGAGTTCTATATTTTTTATATGGTAAGCTTTTGTCTATTTCTTAGGGTTTACTAGTTATGCAAAATTCAGCGCAATTTATCCGGAATAAATAGGTCTTGAGACTATTCTCAGAAAATTCAAGATATGCATTTTATTTGTCATGTAAATACGTTTAACATACGGCATTTTTATCAAAATCGTTACAGGCGTTTTTGAGAAAATCAAAATCTTCGATCTTTTTTCCAAGTAAAGGGTAGTTTGAGGTAGGGAGATTTTTCTCAAAATCTTCGTGTCGCATCCCTGGAAGATACTTCAATGAAATATCAAATTTGGCATTTTACCAACTTTTCATTCTTGAATTATTCTGTTCATAGGCACACGGACACACACGGACCTTTTTCTAAAAATAAATTGTTGGTATAGGGGTCCTCAAAACGTGTATTAAGGTGAAATCTTGGTATCCAGTTTTTGGGTGCAGTACCTTCTCTATAACCTATTTGCATAGCACGTGCAGAGAAAGTAAAAATGCATTCTGATATTTGTCTGGTGTAAACACTGAAATCTTCCTTTCGTGTTTTTTACACGACTTTCTCTAGCACACGTGTGCATACAATGCACATAGTAGCTAGAGAAAGTATAGAATTCCGCCAAAAAGTATTTTTACATTGCACCGGAAATATGTTTTAAGGTCCCCTGAGTCCAAAAAAAAAAAGTGTTTTTAGAAAAAGTTCCGTGTGTGAGTGAGCAGCATAGCTCAAAAATAAAAGGTGCATTAAATATCAAACTTGGTATTTACGTCAAGTTACTTCCAAGCATGCGATACAAAGATTTTCAGGAAAATCCCCCCACAAAAACCTACCCTTTACATGGAAAAATATTTAATTTTTTTTCAAAAACTGTTCTATCGATTTTGATTAAAATACTATGTATAGCAGTATATAGTTACTATATGAATGAATGAATAAGTGTATTTATTAATATAGCAATATCATACATAGAATTTCAACAGTCGCACGGGTCCACAGACCGTACGTGCTTTTGTAATACACATTACAAGCAATATTAAAACAACAACCACAACAAAGAATTAAAAGAGTAAACACGAAAATAAAAAGACAAAGGAAATACACAGTCAAAAGCAATATTAAACAACAATAAAAATTAAGAGTGAATCCGAAAATAAAGATACAAAGATATTCAAATATACCAATTTAAATTTACAGCACAGAGTACACCTCCATAAATGCACCCTCTTATCATAGATAATTACACTTAAAAGACATATATACAACCCTAGCACAACAGTGACCTAAGTCTGATATAATATACATGTATGTAGAACATTGTAGTCACTTTTGTTTAGTTGATCTTATCCCCCCCCCTTCTCTATTGGCAGCCTCCTCAGATCTCAGCTGTCTTGCCTTAAGTATAAATTTACCTAGCCCGTCCATGTTTTCCGTGCCTGCCAGTAGCGTCCAACATGCTTCTATCCCTACATTCGCAGTGGTAGAAAATCGCGGCAAATATTTTTCCCGCCATTCCTCCGTACCCCTACATCTTGCCAAGATGTGAGTCCACGACTCTTCCTCCTCGCAATTCCTCCTCCACAGATTCTTATACCATTCACGTCAGAAATTTTCGTGCTCCTCCATGCTCCTAGTCTAATCCACGCGAGCCCCTCTCTAATGAGTTTGGTACCTGTTTTGATGTATTGCTCCATACCCCACTCCGATTTCAGCCCAGACTGTACTTCTAATGACACCTTCTCTGTGCATTGCGCAATTATTTGCTGTCTGTCAATATCACAGAGACGTTTCTTAATTTTTCTCCAAATACTTCGCCTGTTTTCCTGCCCCGCCATCCAAATGTCTCCCATCCCAATGGTTTCCAACCCTTTCTTTAATTTTGATGCCCACGTCAAATTACCTTCCATTCGCAACTGTTCACGGTAGCAGACTGCCCTAATTAGAGATTGGTTTCCGTGAACGATTCTCATCCAATATTTAACTGCTCTGATTTTGCACTCTATCGTTTCACTATGTACCCCGAATTCCCTCATTATTCCGCAGTTTGCCGTACCCCTCCCTACACCCAGAATTCCTTTCAAAAATTGGGTCCTCACTTGATCCAGATTCCCTGTTTGTTCCCACCCCCATATTTCTCCTCCGTATGTCATCGTGGATCTAACTGTCGCTCCGTATACAGTTTCCATTAAGGTTATGGAGATATTCGGAATTCTGCAGCGTATCCGGAGAGCTTCCGCCGCTTTCACCCTTGCCTTGTGTTTCGTAATGTCAATGTGTTTTGTCCATTTTCCGTTCATTGTAAATGTGAGTCCTAAGTACACAAAGGATTTAACATTGTCCAGTATCTGTCCTGTATATGTCCAAGTCTCCTCCCTGCTATAAACACAACCCTTTTTGAAAGTCATTGCCTTAGTCTTATTCACATTAACTGTAAGTAGCCATTCATCGCAATAGTTCTTAAGTTTGTCCAGTCCTCGTTGCAATCCGTTTACTGTCGTAGAGCACAATACTAAATCGTCTGCGTATAAAAGTGTTGGGATCTGCAAATCCGCTACTACTGGTGCTTGAATATTCTCTGCTATCATTGTATCAGTAATATCATCCACAAAGAGATTAAATAGCAAGGGAGATAAAATACAGCCCTGCCTCACTCCCCTATAGCTTCGGCAGCTCTCGGACACTCTGTTTCTGTCGTACTTCACACAGAATTGGACATTTTGATATATTGCCTGCAATGCTCTAACCATTTTACTTGATAACCCCTTTCTGCCTAGTTTGTACCATAATGCATTTCGATTGATAGAGTCAAATGCCTTCTTAAAGTCCACAAAATCACAGTGAAGTTTTCCCCGCTTAACTAACAGTTGCTGCGTCCTTAAAGTGTCTAATATAAAAGCGGCATCTATGGTACTGTGTCCTTCTCTGAAACCCATTTGAAATTTTGAAAGTTTGCCAAATTTAGATTCCCAGTCCTTTATCCGGTTATATAACACTCTACAATAAATTTTTTCCATAATTGGCAACAGAGTAACCCCCCTATAGTTATCCGGATTTCCAATAGTTCCCTTCCCTTTATAAATGGGATGAATAATGCCCTTTCCCCAGCAGGTAGGGTAATTCCCCTCAATAAACAATTTGTTGCATATCTGGAGCATACTCCTATCAAACTCATTAACATTGGCTGCGGCTTTAAAAACTTCCGGGGGCAGCCCATCCAACCCTGGAGCTTTGCCTACCTTCAGACTCCTTAGCGCCTGTGCTATTTCTCGTGCTGATATTTCCTCGTCCAGTATTGGGATCTCAATATATATATAGTTTCCACAGCTAGCGTAGTGAAAACTCCGGAGATCATTGAAAAAATTCATCGTTTAGTACAGGAAGACTGCAGATGAAAGTTATTTGAGATAGCAGAAGCTGTAAACATAACAAAAGAACATGCAGGTAATATTTAAAGTAATGTTTTGTGCTTTTAAAGGTTTACTCAAGATGGATGCCGCTTTTGTTGATACCTAATCAAAAGTTGCAAAGAAAAACTGTTTCTATTAAGAATGTGGAGCTCTACCGTAAAAATCCCAGTGAATTTTTTAGACGGCTTATTACCATGGATTAAACTTGGATTCATCACTACACTCCAGAAAGTAAATCACAGTCAAAACAATGGATTGCGCCAGATGAACCTACTCCAAAAAAGGCAAAGTCAATTTTGTCAGCTAACAAGGTTATGGCGAGTGTTTTCTGGGATGCACAGGGAATTATTTTTATTTATTACTTGGAAAAGGGTAAAAGTATCACTGTTGATTACTACACAAGCTTACTGCAACGTTTGAGTGATGAGGTGAAAAGAAAAATACCTCATTTGGCAAAAAGAAAAAGAAAATCTTGTTTCATCACGCCGATGCTCCGGCCCATCGTTTATCGCCCTCCGTGGTGTAATGGTTACCATGCTAACAAATCCGGCGGAGGGCGATGCATTTTTTCGGGTGTAAAAATTCTTAGCATGGCTTCCTTCGGAAGGGAAGTAAAGCCGTTAGTCCCGTGTCGTAGATTTATGGCACGTAAAAGAACCTCAAGTATGATAGAGAGGCCTCCGTGCAAAATTAAGCGGTCTTTCACGCCCAATTTAGAATGGGACGCTGAGGACAACAGTAGTTAAAGAGCGTCCATAAAAAACACGTCATTTCCATTTCCCATGGTTCAGTCGTTGCAATGGGAAACATGTGGGAATTAAAGTTGGAATTGCTTGAACATCCCCCCCTATTCGCCAGATCTAGCACTCGGTGACTACCAGCTGTTCCCAAACCTCAAAACATTTCTTGCAGGATAAAATTTCACAGCAACGAGCAGGTCATTGATTCGGTAAACAGCTATTTGAGGACCTTGATAAATCGCACTAGAGAGATTGTTTAATTAAATTAGAACATCGATGTTTTAGCCTTTCATGACATTATGTTGAGAAATAAAGTTAAAAAAAAAAAAAGATGAAATTCTATTTTCATTGAAAGGTCCGGGAGTTATCAACCGACCTCAGCCTAAGACCTTTTCTGCTCAACTTTATTACGAGTAGCATGAGGTAGATAGGGGAATAATCTTTTTAACAATAATTTTTGCAGAGATGTAGAGAAAGTCATGTGAATGGAGCCTCCTTCAGTAATGAAGACAGTAGTACGAGAAAGACAAGAATCGATGAACTCGTAGAGGTATGCATTTCAAGCCCAGACTCTGTATGTGCGCAGTGGACATGCTGTTGTGTCGTGGGCATTTTAAGGGCACCCCTTGCAGCAGATTGTGCTAATGTGACCGGAATTTCTGAAGCTGAAAACGGAACACATCAATACTCGGGGCTTCGCTACTCAACGTGCCCTAACAAATACACTACGAAGCATATGTTTTCAGAACCCCTGACTAAAAAATTCTCATATGCCTGCTTATTCTTCTATCTACAACATGCTAAACAAGATAAACATTAACGCAATTACTACCTAGTTCCTTATAGGTAGAATGGAAATAAGGGAATATACCAGGCTAAAGCGATAGTCAAATATTTAAGTATGTATGTATTTATTTTCTGCAATTGGGTATTGCCCGATGACAAAGATAAATGTACAAAATTCATTTACAACAAGAACAACAACAATAATAATAATAATAATAATAATAATAATAATAATAATAATAATAATAATAATAATACAGTTAAATTAAGAATAATAATGCAATTAACATATTACATATACATTTTTTTAAATGCCTAACTACTTATTATTCAGTATAGCAATACTTATGTCAATTACCAGCATTTTTATAAACAGTTATTATGAAGCCTCAACATTAATTCTATGCATTATTAATATATACATTAATATAGTTTTTGAGATCCATGATTACTTCACAATATTTACTCAAGTTGACTAACATTTATTCTCTTTAAATTATCCCTAAACTTCTTCAAGGTCAGAGGGCAGCCCATTCTTCAATGGTCCTATTAACAAAAGAATTTTTTTGTACGTCAGTTCTGTACCTTCTACCCTTAATTTTATACAAATGGTCGTTTCGTCCATAGTATGCTGGGTTTTCTAACCTCTTTCTGACGTCCACCCATGCATTTAAGCCAGCATAAGCTTTAAATAGTGCTAATTGACACGTCAGCAATTTAAGTTCCGTTCGATTTGCATTCACAGAAAAACAAAAGGGAGACGAAACGAAAGGTAATATCATTTGAGAAGGTGCCTGGTTTAAGGTGAAACTAATAACAAGGAATATCTCGAAAACGATTAACTATGAAACAAAAATGTGTATGCATAATTTGTGTGTTTTAACGAGATCTAATACGAGAGTGTTTTATCTATGGAGTAAGTTTTGGTCCCTTGCGGTTTACCAGTTATGCAAAATGCAGCAAAAATTCACGCAGAATAAACAGATCTTCAGAAGCTACTCCCAGAGAGTAAATATTTATTGTGTGGTATTTTAATCACACACTTAAGGTAATTTTTTAGAAAAACCAAATGTTAAAGGGTAGTAGTCCACAAGATACAAACCTTTTTCTAATAACATGTTTTTGCATACACGGAACCTCAAAACACACATTTCCGGTGAAATCTGGGTATCGAATTTTCGGAGGTAATACAGTAGTTCCTCTATACACTCTGTCCATAGAATTTGTAGACAAAAATATGTGTATGAGTGTGGACAATTTAACTCAAAACCGAAAAATCCGCGTTAAATACCAAACTTGGCATTTAAGTTTGGTATCTATCAAGAATGCGACACAAAAAATTTCAAGAAAAAAATACCCTTATCCGAACTCCCTTTACATGGAAAAATGTTCGAAAATGTTGATTTCCTCAAAAATTACTAACGATTTTGATTAAAATACCATTCATCAAAGATGTTCACATGTTAATAAAATGTATAATCTTAATTTTTAGGGAATAGCCTCTAAAGACCTCTTCACTCCGGATGACTTTTTCCTAACTAGTAAACCACAGGAAATGAACAAAAACTTACAACACAAAAACTGTAGAACACATTAAAACATACAATTTATGTCATATACATCTTTTTCTTGGAGTTGGTCGTTTTTGAGGTATTCCGTGCTTTTGGTTTCGTCTTTAAAAATCTTATACTTTTCTCACACAGGAATTTGTCAACTCTTGTTCATACAAACAAAGGAACTTCAGTCACATAGCAACCAGCTTTTGTCTATCAGTTTAACCTATGGTACTCTCTCATTTCGCTTCTACTTACAAGGAAGCATAATATTTTTAACAATAATTTATTGCAGAGA
This sequence comes from Hymenopus coronatus, assembly GCA_030762935.1. NCBI lineage: Eukaryota > Metazoa > Arthropoda > Insecta > Mantodea > Hymenopodidae > Hymenopus > Hymenopus coronatus. The sequence continues at coordinate 26,559,680 of CM060899.1, read as the reverse complement.
TGTAGAGAAATTCATGTGACTGGCACACATCAGGTTTTTCTTCTGCTTATAAGGAAGCAAGTAATACGATCATTTCTGCTTATGTTTATCTCGATTAGTATGGAGTAGAAAGAAGAATAATCATTTGTGAGAAGTTTGTTTGTAAAATGGTTAGAGTCTATGGAATGGAACACATCAGATTTTTTGTATGTATGGATGAGAACAATTCAGAAAACAACTACGATTTGGCATAACTAAATAAAAACGAAAGATATCAACCCAAACTTTATTTACAAAGTTGCAATACCTTCCTCTATTTCTCAACGTAATCGCCATTGCTATCCCGGCATCTATTTTCAATGCAGATGTTATACTCTTCTACCTCCAAAGATCTAGCCCAAGATTACTGCCACTTTGAGTTTGGTAAATTTTTTCACCCAAAAAGTTATGTACGGTGTCCAAGTTGAAACACCGATTTCTCTTAATTCTTTTATCAACCTTTCCTTTCAACTCCTCCTTACGATGGATGAGTTTCCACTCGGTCTTTTTCTACTCAGTGATTCTTCCTTGATTACTCGTAAATTATGCGCCATTTTATCACCACACACTTGCGTTATTTGCCTGTAAAATTCGATTGACCGAAGATTTTGTGCATTAAAAAACTAATAAATTCTCTGGCAGTAGAAAAGTATAACATCAGCATTGAAAAACTGGTACCACATGACATAAATACCTTAAGAGAATGAATATTACGTTACGAAATAATCTATAACTTTGTAAATAAACTTTTATGATGATATTTTTCGTTATTATTTAGTTATGCCAAATCGTGTGTTACTTTCTAGATTATCCTCGTATAATTACACCCAATGACAGAATAATTATTATTACCCTTGCTAAAACCACAACCACTAACTTGTTCAATCTCAACTACTACCACTTGAGCACTGCATACGACTCCCGGAAGAAAATGCACGGTATTGCCACCAGAGTGCATTTGCAGCTCTCACGGAACCTATAGGCAGGATTTGAACCACGGCAATATTCCGGCATCGTATGAAACTAATTCATATTATTTGACCTGATAGTTGGTTAACTATAAAGCTCGTGACTGAAGTATTTACGAAGTTTTATAAGTAGGTATTGGGGATGACATCTTAAATTGATTTGAGGTTTCTCTGTGGTTTACCGAGAAAAACTTGAGTCAGTTCGAGTACTTAGTGCGGTGAGGCATGTAGCTCAGTGGTCAGAGCAATAATAATAATAATAATAATAGTTCCACTACTATGTTATCTGTATAACACACCAATACTGCTACAGCTGGCATTGCTACTGTTACTGCTATTGCCGTGCTACTGAAAAGGTTAACATGGACTTTATCTTTGTTAATAGAAACCTCTCAATAACGCACTAATTATTCTGGGAAGTCGCCGACGTTTTGCAGTACACCAATGAGCGCGTCACTTCAGTCAATAGAAATTAATAATGACAGAAAGACGTGGAGTAAAACAGCCTTATCGCACGGTAATATAAGTACTGAGTGTTTGTCTATCTCCTTCCACAAGTTGAGAGCCGGATATGGTTATATACACTGACGTCACGCATCTATGGGACAAATAATACCTCCTATCACCTTCAGAGTGACGTATATGAGAATCAGCTGAGCCCTGGTGGGAAAAGTTATAACTAGTTAATCCTCCGCTCTTCGGTGAGCTTTCGTGGGAGAGAGTGATTCAGTCTAGCTGGAAATTCGCCGAGAGACAGCTCGACTTTAAGAGAACAGCGAATAGCCTCCAAGCGTAGACAAAAGTGGGGTTTCTTTCAAATTGAGCGTAATATTGTGAGGCTGAATATGTTTTGGCGAGTCTAAATTATTATTTTTGTGAAAACTCAATTTACTAGACGGGACAATCACAAAATTATGTTTTAAATTGCTAACCAATGGCCTGTAAACTTACAAATGTAAAATTTATTCTAAGCAAAATGCATTAACAGTAAAATAGTTATAACTTTAAAGGCTGCTTGTTAAAAGATCTCTAGTTAGTAAATTGTAAAATTCTGCCAGAGTTTTCTTGCATTTTCCTGGAATCTTTTTCCCTAGGCCTTTAAAGAAACTTAGTTTTTCAAAATTATTTTGCATAAGTTAAAATGACAGTACAATAAAAATAAATGCTGAATCTTAAGTCCCCACCCTCTCGTCAGAAAGTCTTATTCGAACAATCTGATATGTACCATTTACATGACCTTCTCTACATCTCTGTAACAAAATGTTGTTAAAAATCTTATTCTTCTATCTACTTCATCTAATCGAGGTAAACACTAGCAGAAACGTTCCTATTACTTTCTTCTTTGTAAGTAGAAGGGATATAATGAAATACACTAGACTAAAGTGATAGTCACATATTTGAAAGTGTGGCTTCTATTTGGTTGAAATCCGTTTCTTTATGTGGCCAGGAATTGACAAGTTCCGTTTGAGAAAAGTATAAGTATTTTAAAACTAAACCGATAAGAAGAAATATCTCATAAACGGCCAGCTCCATGAAAAAAATGTATGTAATATAAATTATGTATTTTGTCGAGCTCTATAGTTTCCGTTAAGTAATATTTTGTCTATCTCTTACCGTTTACCAATTATGCAAAATTTCGTAAAACTAATTCGTATTAAAGATATCTTCAAATGCAACTCCCAGGTAATTCAAGATATACATTTTGTCTTGTAAAGGTCTTTAATATACGATATTTTAATCAAAATCGTTAGAGCCATTTTTGAGATAGTCAAACTTTTCGAAAATGTTTCCATATAAAGGGTAGTGTTGCATCCTTGTAAAATACTGAACTTCCATACCAAGTTTGGTGTTTAACCTACTTTTCGTTTCTGAGCTATGGTGCTCACAGACACACACATAGAAATGTTTCTAAAAATACTTCTTTTGGATTCAGGGGTATCAAAACCGGTGAAATTTCGGTACCGAATTTTTGGGAGCAATACAATATCTAAATTCTTAGCCTTTCACGGCCGGTGTCAATACTGGCTGGAGTATAATCCGGGCTTGTGGGCCCTAGTCTACTGGGCTCCTCCTTCTTCTTCCCAGACGTTTCGTCTGCGACTACGGCAGACATCTTCGGTGGCAGCGGCGAGGTCGAAGTGCTCTAGTGGACGTTTCAACTGCGACTGTGCACTCTAGAGCACTTCGACCTCGCCGCTGCCACCGAAGATGTCTGCCGCAGTTGCAGACGAAACGTCTGGGAAGGAGACCAGTAGACCACGGCCCACAAGCCCGTATTATACTCCAGCCAGTAATACAATATCTTCTCTATACATATGCACATAGAAATTAATTATGTGCTCTAGTAAAGCGACTGCTTCTGTCGCTTGTGTATACAACCGAATAATATAAGACATTCTAATGGAACAGCATAAATCTGATTATGAAACGTGCTGTTCATATATAATGCAAACTGCCTCGCTATCTAGCGGTTAAGTAATGAACACAGTTTACTGCAACATTAAGCTTGTAGCTAGCTTAAGATATTGCAAATTTATCATTTTAATCTCCCAACTGTATATACGTCATTTCAACAACACCTGTAGCTCGGAGAAGCATTATTAATATGCTAACGTCTCTGTTTGCAACAAGACAAAATTAAACACCCTTAAAAACGCCATGCTGAAATTTAATTAAATTTCCCTCGTGTCTAAACTGCTGATGCCGATGTGCTCTTGTTTTTAGTTCCTTCTATGGGTAGTGTAATGCTTTTATTAATGGCTGACCTTCGTGTCTCATAAATTATAAACGCAAGGCTTGCGGAGGCAAGTTTCTGCTCATTGCAATACAGTTTCTGCAGCTTATAACCCCCCCCCCAGATGTTAATGTTCCTTTGGCTTTCAATAACTCTTGCTTCTAAAGAACGTTCCTCTTACATCCTAAGAAGATTAAAAGTTTAAACTTTTAAATTAGTATAATTTATTTTGTTAAGAAAGCTGGAAACCCAGAAAAAATTCAGACTTCAGAACCATTGTGGTTAGCGTATTTGTTTGTTTATGCAACAGGGAGATGTACGTTTTTGTGTATTAATATTTTTTCTATCTCCTTCTGTTTACCAGTTATGTAAAACGGATCCAGAATGAGGAGGTCCTTGGCGGCGATTTCCAGAAAATCCAAGATATCCTTAGAGCCGTTTTTTTCTAGAAAATCGAACATTTCGAAACGTGTTCCTTGTAAAACGAAGTTTATGATGGGAAAATTTCCCTGAGAATCTTCCTATGGCATCCCAAGATTGGTATTTAATGGAATTTTCGTTTCTGAGTTTTGCTGTCCACATGAATATTTTTCTAAATATGTTATCTTTTTAAAGGTTGTTTTGCTTTCAGATGTTTTCAAAACATGTATTTTCGATGATGCTTCGGTATCGAATTTTTGAGTGGAAACAATACCTTCTCTATTATATACATTGTTCATAAGTGCTAGAGAAAGTGTGTGTTTGTATTTAGGTACATCATGATTCCAGTATTTCAGTTTTTGGTTTCTCACTTTTCCCCCTCTTCCCATTACTGTGCGAACTATTTTCAGATTCCACAAGTACATAAGCTTCAGTTCCGCGCCTTTATTCGGTTCTATTAGATTTGATTCCGCTGGATGAGAGCGCTAGGAGGAGTTTCAGTTCGACTCGATTCCATTCCGCTAAATAAAAGCGGCAGGGGGAGTTTCGGTTCGATAGGATTTGATTTCGCTAAGGAGAACAACAGGAAGAGTTTCGGTTCGGTTCGATTCCATTCCATTTTATTCCACTAAGGAGAGCGGCAGGAAGAGTTTCGGTTCGGTTCGATTCCATTCCGCTAAATAAAAGCGGCAGGGGGAGTTTCGGTTCGATAGGATTTGATTTCGCTAAGGAGAACAACAGGAAGAGTTTCGGTTCGGTTCGATTCCATTCCATTTTATTCCACTAAGGAGAGCGGCAGGAAGAGTTTCGGTTCGGTTCGATTCCATTCCGCTAAATAAAAGCGGTAGGGGGAGTTTCGGTTCGATAGGTTTTGATTCCGCTAGAAGAGAGCGGCAGGGAGAGTTTCCATTCAACTCAATTCCATTTGATTCCGCTAAATAAAAGCGGCAGGGGGACTTTCGGTTCGGTAGGATTTGATTCCTGCTAGAGGAGAGCGGCAGGAGTTTCGGTTCGGTTCGACGGTTTCATTCCGCTAGAGGAGAGCGGCAGGAGTTTCGGTTTGGTTTCGTTACGGTTTCATTCCGCTAGAGGAGAGGGGCAGGAGTTTCGGTTCGGTTCGATACTGTTTGATTCCGCTATAGGAGAGCGGCAGGAGTTTCAGTTCGGTTCGATACTGTTTGATTCTGCTAGGGCAGGAGTTTCGGTTCGATTGGATTTGATTCCGCTAGAGGAGAGCGGCAGGAGTTTCGGTTCGGTTAAATACGGTTTGATTCCGCTAGGGCAGGAGTTTCGGTTCGATTGGATTTGATTCCGCTAGAGGAGAGCGGCAGGAGTTTCGGTTCGATACTGTTTGATTCCGCTATAGGAGAGCGGCAGGAGTTTCGGTTCGGTTCGATACTGTTTGATTCCGCCAGATGACAGTGGCAGGAGTTTCGATTCGGTTCGACAGGATTTGATTCCACAAGATGAGAGCGGCAGTAGTTTCGGTTCGGTTCGATTGGATTTCATTCCGCTAGATGGCAGCGGCAGGAGTTCCGGTTCGGTTCGGTTCGATACGGTTTGATTCCGCTAGAGGAGAGCGGCAGGAGTTTTGGTTCTATTCGATTTGATTCCGCTAGATAAGAGCGATAGGACGAGTTACGATTCGTTTCTCTTCCATTCGCTTCCGCCAAGTGGTAGCGCACCTACAGACAGCTATTGTGCTTGTCATCCCTATTGTTTTGCAAGAAACCGGTCGAAACAATAGCTGTGCCGAACCGATCAGTGGCAGGTCGCTTAATGTTTTTTTTTTTTTTTTTTTTTTTTTCCTATGGTCATGCAGAACATGAAATTTCAAATGCATCATTTATCGAACGGTTTTTTTTTTCAGGGTAATCTGAAACGTGTATTTAAAGATTGGATTTTAAATTCAGCATTTATATCTTTATTATACCCACTAAGAAATATAAAGATGTTAACTAAAAATGTATTTTTGGATTAGAAGAATAAGCTCTCTTAAAAGCGGGGGGTGAATAATAATAATAATAATAATAATAATAATAATAATAATAATAATAATAGCGAAATACATGTAAATGAAGCACGTCAGTTTTTTCGGCATTTCTTTCTTTTTTTTTTCTTTTCTTAAATCAGTTGTGTTCCCTGTTCTGCGAACAAACTATTCTTACAAAAGATTATTCTTCTATCTCTTCATGTTAATCTACATTAGCATTAGTAGAATGGTCTTATTTCTTGCTTGCTTGAAAATACAGGAATACACTAGGCTAAAGCGACAGTCAAATCCTTTAAAGCTAGTCACTGTGTAAAATATTTCAAATTTAGTTTGCATTCCTTGGCAAGGAGTAAAATAAGAGAGATATGAAACGATAGATGACTTTCCGTTTGAGTAAAATAGTTTAAAATTGAAAGCAATAAAAAAAAGGTATGACATAAACTGCATTTTAATGATTTCTAAAGTTTTCGGTTTTTATCTATCTGTTTCAGTTTACTATTTATACAAAAGCCATCCAGAATGAAGAGGTCTTCCGAGTCTATTCCCAGAAAAAGCAAGATATACATTTTGCTTTACATGAAAGTATCTTAAACATATGGTAGTTAAATAAAAACCAAAATTTTCGAAAAATTATAAATGTAAATGTAGTTGGGTGCAAAGATTTTCCTAAACTGTTCGTGAAGATATTGAAGTTAAATAGCAAGTTTAATATTTAAGCAAATTTTCGTTTTTGAGTTATGCTGTCCATACACACACAGGCCTATTGTAAAAATGATTTTTTAGAATCGGGGACTTCAAAACATGCATTTTCGGTGACATCTCTACTTGAATGTACATGGTGGCGTAGAGGACCAATAACTCACAACCTACCCATTGGAGCATCTACCTATATCCAAATAACGTTATATCAAAATAACGTTTAAAAACCATCAGAGTGGTGCGTTACATCATGCTGAGATATGGTCATGAGGTTTGTAAATTCAAATTCCCGAGTTAGGGCTTCTAATCTACCCTAAATATTCGAATAATATTATTAGATTGTGTAGCGAATGTACCAGAATACCCTGCACCTCTCAACTGTATCGTGGACAGGTAGATAAAGCACATGACCCACGGTTCAGAGGTTAAGGTGTATTATTACTATTTGAAATTCTTCCTGTTTTTGTTTGTTTTTAATTATCCTCAGAATCCAGTAGGCAGATATACCGCTGTGAAATCTGGGCACTTGTTTGTTCATTTAGTTTGTTTTACTTTATTTTTCTTTCCCTTATTCCATTTATATTTATTTTTTGTCACGTTTCACACAACTTGGACTGCTTAGTAAGAAATACATAAACAAAAGGATGTGTTGCATTTCCATGACTTTCTCTACGGATTTATCGTTTATTTTTTTATATGCTTTATGTTATACGAGGTAAATATTTGCAGATATAGTTTAAATAGGCGCACATTTTTTGCAGGTACAAGTGGGTTAGAGGAAATGAACTGATAGTCACATCTTTAGAAGCTGACCTGAAATTCAACATTTCTCCATAATATAGTGAGAAACGCCTCTACATATATTGATTTGATGCATTTTTCATTGCTACTCCATTAGTGTGATGTAGTTCAATTTTCATTACCTAGCAGCCTCGTCTTGGAATGATTCGCTAGCAGGGGAAACAAACACAATGCATCTCTAATCTCTCCCGAAAGCAGCACTCAGTGCTCCTCATAGCTGTCATCACAACGCACAAGTAGAACTCCTTAAGTTCGCATTGGAAAAGCACTCGACAAATCATTTTCTTACTGGATAACTCGCTAGAATTTTACACAGAAAATTCTAGAATGTTCTGGAGGTGAGAAGAAGGGACATTTCCAAAAGATTCTGTTTATCTGTCGATAGCGTTTCTGGTGTTTATGTTGGACTAGAGCGTTTATGGTATAATAATAACAAATAATTAATATGGATTTGTCATAAAGTAAAAGTTATCAAACTACACAAGACAAAACATTTGGCACTCAGCAAGGTAGCTAAAGGTACAGTCCAAATCCATAGAGAATAAAAGAGAAAATGTCTTCAAAATTATCTTTCCAAAATACGCACATGAGTTCAGTCATTGCGAGGATGTTAAAGCTAAGAGAAAACCTTCAACCAACGAAACCCGCAAAGCTGCACAATTCCACATAGTTTAAAACAAAGTGAATGGAAAGCAAGCTGGCAGTATAATAGCGGTTGCTAATTCTTTCATTAACTGTTTTAGTTTCATTTCTATACAGTTTTGCTTACAAGTAAGATAATTAATCATATTTTTTGAAATACTTGATATATAAGTTAATATTCTGAACACATATTTGGAACTGTAAGATAAATTTACAATTAACTTATCAATTGCCATGCACTAGCACTGTAAGTATTAACAGCAAGAGCTCGAGAGATCATTGATACTTACAGTACAATTAGGAAATGACGTAACACTCAAGACATTTGCTACTTCAAGTAAAGAATGTATTGCAAAATTCATTAACAAAAGAGTGTATAAGAAAGATTTGTCCAAACAATTTAAATGAGCTTTTCATTTGTTCAGATTGAGAATTCATTTTTACTTTCTCTGCACATACTGTGTACATAGTGTATAAATTCGATACCGAGATTTTACCGGAAGTATGTGTTTTAGGGCCCCGGTATAAAAAAAAAACAATTTCAGAAAAAGATTCAGTGTGTGTGTGTGTGTGTGTGTGCCAGTGTGTACGTGTGTCTGTGAACACGATAACTCAAAAACAAAAAAAGAAATACCAAACTTGGCATATAAATTAAGTATCTTCCAAGGATGCGGTTCGAAGGTTTTCAAGAATATTCCTCCACTCCAAAACACCCTTTACATGGAAATTTTGTCGAAAATTGTTATTTTCTCAAAAATGGCTCTAAAGATTTTGATTAATATGTCGTATATTAAACACAAATAATGCGTATATCTGAATTTTCTAGGAATAGTCTCTGAAGACTTCATTCTGGATGAATTTTACGGAATTTTGCATAACTGCTAAACCGCAAGAGATGGACAAAACCTTATTTAACAGAAAATGTAGAGTCCGATAAAACACCAAATGTATGTCATATATATTTTTTTTGGGGGGGGGAGTGGATCGTTTTTTTTAAGATATTCCTTGTTGTTGGTTTCAGCTTTAAAATAAACGTAATTTTCTCACACAGGAATTCGTCAACTCCTGTCCATACAAAGGAACTTCAGTCACATAGCAACCAGCTTTTGGCTATCACCTTAACCAAAGGTGTTCCCTTATTTCGCTTCTACTTAAAAGGAAGAAAGTAATAAGACTATTTCTGCTAATTTTTTCTCAATTAGAATTAAGTAAATAGAAGCATATGCTTTTTAACAATAATGTGTTGCGGAGACGTAGAGAAAGTCATGTGAATGGAACACATCAAATTGTTACTTTCTCTATACGTACAATGTATATAGTGTATAGAGAAGGTATTGTGTTGCACCCAATAATTCGATACCGAGATTTCACCGGAAATATATGTTTTGAGACCCCCTGAATCCAAATTTTTTTTAGCAAAATGTCCGTATGTGTGTATGTGTGTGTGTGTGTGTGTGTGTGTCTGTCTGTCTGCGGGCAGCATAGCTCAAAAATGAAAGGACAGTTAAAAATCAAACTTGGTACCTAAGTTTGATATCTCCCAAGGATGCGACACGAAGATTTTCAAGAAAATCCCCCCATCCCAAACTACCTTTTACATGGAAAAAATTTCGAAATATTTGATTTTCTTAAAAATTGCTCTAACGATTTTGATTAAAATATTTAAGATATTTATTTGACAAATAAAATCTATATTTTGAATTTTCTGGGAATAGCCTCTGAAGGCTGTTTTATTCTGGATGAATTTTACGGATTTTTGCAAACTGCTAAACCTTAAGAGATGGACATAAATACCACGTACAAAATGTAGAGCAGATTAAAACACACAATTTAATTTTCATATTTTTTTTTTCATGGAGTTGATCGTTTTTAAGATATTCCTTGTTTTTAGCTTCTCAGCTTTGAAAAACTTATAATTTTCTCATACAGAAATTTGTCAACTCCTGTCCATACAACCAAAGGAACTTCAGTCACATAGCAACCATCTTTAGAAACCTATGTTCTCCCGTATTTTGTTTCTACTTACAAGGAAGCAAGGAATAAGACTATTTCTGCTAATTTCTTCTTGATTAGAATGAAGTAAATAGAAGCATAAGCTTTTGAACAATACTATGTTACAGATAGTGAATGGAACACATCAGACTTTTCCTTAATGTTCAATAGAATATTGTAAAATGATTTTGATTTATTATTGTTTATTGTTTTTTACATTTTTTAAGTATTTCAAAACGTAATTGGCAAACCGGAACTGTAAGTTACTTCTCAGATCCTAGTACGCAATATACTATTTAATTAAGTTCTTTTACATTTGTAATTTTTTTTGTTGGTGTCTGAATTCTGGACCTCTAATAGAGCTGCTTTCAGCTGCAACAAGAGGTATTCGTGAGCTAAATGAGATCTGTATTTTGACTTGGCATAGTTAATTTGTGGAAACAGATAATCAGGCCAATAATAGAAAGATACATAGGCGTAGCAGGTGATTTCTATCCCTTGTGTAACAGATACCATGTTATTTCTACCCCTTATATCATGGGTATGTGGGTCAGAAGAAAGTAACTCATCTGTCATTTGGAGATGAATAAAATTCAAGCATGCAAATACACACAAAGATGCCACAATTAAAATTCCAGATTCATTAAAAATAGGACCACAATGTTGGTGAGAAACACAATTTTTTGTTATTTTCAGAGCCTTCTTGTGGAACAAAAATACTTGGTTGCCTTCCCCACCATAGTTTAAATGATAATGAAATTAACTATAATAAACAGTCAATAACACACATCCTAAGTGTTCTTAAGATAAATAAAACATTAAACAACTTTTTACATAGTTTCATTTTGTGGAATTTCCAGGAAAGCTTGTTGTTGAACCATATTCCGAGAAATTTAAATTTTTGCTCTTTACTTTGTTTATCTTTTAAACTAAATAAGATAGTTGTTTTTTTCACTTTCTCTACACGTACTACGTACGTAGTATATAGATAAGGTATTGTATTGCACCAAAAATTCGATACCGAGATTTCACCAGAAATACACGTTTTAGGCTCCCTGTATCCAAAAACAATATTTTCAGAAAAAGGTCCACATGTGTGTCCGTGTGCACAATAACTCAAAAAGAAAAAGTCACTAAATTTCAAAATTGATACTTAAGTTTAGTATCTTCCAGGGATGCGACACAAAGATTTTGAGAAAAATCCTTCAAATCCATGCTACTCTTTATATAGAAAAGACTTTGAAAATTTAATTTTTTTCAAAAATGGCACTAACGATTTTGATTAAAATACCGTATATTAAAGATATTTATATGGAAAAAATGTATATCTTGAATTTTCTGGGAATAGCCTCTAAAGACCTCTTCATTCTAAATGAATTTTGTGTAACTGGTACACATATAGGTAGATAAAAACCTAATTCACAAAAATTTAGATCACGTTAAAAACCACAATTTATGTCATATACATTTTTGTCGTGAATTAACCATTATTTGTTTCAGATGTAAAATGCTTAAACTTTTCTCACACGGAAAGTTGTAAACTCTTGGTCCTGCAAAGAATTGGATTTTATCCACATGGCAAATATTTGACTATCGTTTTAGCCTAGTATATTCCTTTATTTTCCTTTACTTACAAGGAAGCATGCAATTTAGACAATTTCTACTAATGTTTATCTCGATTATCAGAAAGTAGATAGAAGAATATGCTTTTTAACAATAATTTGTTACGATGTATTGGATAGTGTTTAACACCCGCTTTTACAACTTATGGCAGGCGATGACACTGGTGATAGAAAAATGGCGGGGGAAACCGGAGAAAACCCGCCCCTGCGCCGCTTTGTCCACCACAAATTTCACGTGCAGTCGCTAGGTGAGAGGCGAATGGTCTAACCATTGCGCGGCCATTGCGATGTAGAGAAAGAGATGTGAATGGAACACCAGATTCTTATTCATTTGTTTTTTACTATTCATATGCAAGACCTTTGTTCCAGACCAATCAGAAATTTGATCCAATCAAAAGTATTTGCAGAAATATTATTTCACACAGTGTTTGTCATCTGCATAAGCGATTGCTTTATCTGGAGAAGCAGCGGGCAAGTCATTAACAGCTACAATGAAAAGAAACGGACCCAGAACAGATCCTTGAGGCACTGGGTTAAAATAGTTTCAAGATGAAATAGATTCTTTACTTTCTCTTCATGTACTATGCACATATTGTATAGAGAAGGTATTGTATTGCACCCAAAATCGATACCGAGATTTCACCGGAAATACATGTTTTGGGACACCTGGGTCCCCAAAAAAGGCAATTTTAGAAAAATGTCCGTTAGTGTGTCTATCTGTGAGTGTGTGGGTGTGGGTGTATATGGGTGTGTGTGTCTGTATGTGTTTGTGGGCAGCCTAGCTCAAAAACGAAAAGACCTTTAAATAGCAAACTTCAACAAAATCACCGCACTCCCAGCTACCCTAAACATGGAATAAATTTAAAAAAAATTGTTTTGAACAGAAACGGCTATAACGATTTGGTTAAAATCTCTTGTAATTAAGATTTTTAAATGGCAAATAAAATATATATCTTGAATTTTCTGGGAATAACTTTTAAAATCTCTTTAATCTAGATGAATTCTTAAATGTTGGATAACTAGTAAACTGTAAGAAATAGACAAAAACTTACTACACAATAGCTGTAGATCTAGTTAAAACTCACAATTTATGTAATATACATTTTTTCGTGGATTTCGCCATTATCCTTGTTAAAATACTTAAAACTTTCTCATTAGGGTACTTGTCAACTCCTGGCCACGAAAAGAAACGGATTTCAATCCCATAGCAACCACATTAAAACATTCGACTGTCGTTTTAGTCTAGCGTATTCATAAATTTTACTTCTACTTATAAGGAACTAAGGAATAAGACCGTTTTTGCTAATGTATATCTCGATTAGAAGGAAGTAGATAGAATAATTAACAATAATTTGTTACAGATGTGGAGAAAGTCATGTAATTTGAACACTTCAGATTTTTCTTTAGTCTTATGCAAGCCATTGACTCCAAACGAATCAGAAATTTGATTTAAATCATTCAAACTATCAAAAGTATTTGCAGAAATAATATTTAGCACAGTGGCGTCTTCTGCATAAGAGATTGCTTTACCTGGAGTATTAGCGGGCAAGACATTAACAGCTACAATGAAAATAAAAGGACCCAGAATAGATCCTTGAGGAACTCCCTATGAAGTCTATAGGATAGGATAAAAACATGTATTTTTCTACCTACTATGTGGAAAGTAATATGCTTTCCTAAGAATATATTTTCAGCCAGTAATAAACGATAGAATCTGATGTAATCCATTCACATGACTTTCTCTATATCTCTGCAACACATTTTTGTTAAAAAACTTATGCTTCTATTTACTTCATACTAAGTGAGAAAAAAATTAGCAGAAATTGTCTTATTACTTGCTTCCCTGTAAGTAGAAGCGAAATAAGGGAGTAACATAGATTAAAGTGATGGCAAAGCTGAAACCAAAAACAAGGAGTGTCTCAAAAACGATTAACTCCACGAAAAAAGTTTATATAACATAAATTGTGTGTTTTAATGTGTTCTACATTTGTTTGTGGTAAATTTTTGTCTATCTCTTTCGGTTTACCAGTTACACAACATTTCGTGAAATTCATCCAGAATAAAGTAGTCTTCAGAGGCTATTCCCAGAAAATGCAAGATATACATATTATTTGTCAAAAATATATCTTTAATATATGATCTCTTAATCAAAATCGTTAGCGCCAGTTTTTAGAAAATCAACATTTTCGAAAATATTTCCATGTGAAGGGTAGTTGGGGATGAGGGGATTTTCTTGAAAATCTTCGTGTCGCATCCTTTGAAGGTATGGAAGTTAAATACCAAGTTTGGTGTTTAACGGTCTTTTAGTTTTTGAGGTATACTGCCCACGAGACAGACACATACGGACATTTTTCTAAAAATGCTTTTTTTTTTATTCAGGTGGTCTCAAAACATGTATTTCCTGTGAAATCTTGATATCGAATTTTTGGGTACTATGCAATACCTTCTCTATACTCTATGTACATAGTGCGTATAGAGAAAGAAAAAGGTATGAATTTAACATATTTTTTCTTTTGAAATAAATGATATTGGTAAAACAAAAACGTTGGGGATGTGTATGGTAATTATGTTTCTAGAAGCGCAGGGAAAAGAAAAGCTGTCTGACGTATTTCTCGCAAGAGAGATGCAACGCGGGTAGAAGGTTCTTTTCCTTCCTTCAGGAGAAATAGAAAATTGTTTTAGGAGCGCTAAGTGAAAGCGCTACCATCTTGGTAAGGAATCTTCTCATTCCAGAGCGGAAGTGAGGCTCGCGTTATTTATTTTGCGAGGAGATAAGTATCCCTGTGGTGTGGGGACGCCTGTCCAGTCCCTGCTCGTGTCGAGAATTTAGAGTCCATATCCTGCTAGTCGGCGAACCCGGATATTAGCACACATTTACATGCAAGTTCCATCATAGCCGCCATGCAAGAGTTTGTTGCTGCGGAGCTTGTTCCTTGACTCCGCGTTTAATGACATTAAAATATCCTGCTACATTATCCCATCATAGGACATGGCAAACAACATCGTCAGCTAATTATTTTTTAGTTATTTCAGGCTCATCGTTTCAACCTCAATTTAAACCCAAGTACCGCGTTCTCATTAAAAGTTTGAAACTTTGCTTTAAAGCGACGGTGCATTCTACAATTCAAAAGTTTTGAGCAAAAAATTGTATTGTATTGCACCCAAAAGTTCAATATTCAGTTAGTATGCAGCATAACTTGAAAACGAACAGACCGTTAAACAACAAACTTGATATTTAAGTTCAGTATCTCCCAAAGATCCGACCTGAAAATTTTCAAGAAAGTCCCCCCACCCCATACTACCCTTTACATGGAACCTTTTTCGAAAATGTTGATTTTCTCAACAATTGCTCTAACGATTTTCATTAAAATAGCGTATATTAAAGATATTTACTTGACAAATAAAATGTATATCTCAAATTTTCTGGGAATAGCCTCTGAAGACTATTTTATTCTGGATGAATGTTACGGAATTTTGCATAACTGCTAAACCGTAACAGATGGGAAAAGACTTACCACACAAAAAATGTAGAGCACGTTAAAACACACAATTTATGTTAAATATATATATTTATTTATTTTCCAACCCCAGTACCGGCGTGGGGATTTTTCCCCCGCTGGGAGACCTGGCCCGGGGTGCACTCAGCCTCGTAAGGTCCCTGGGGGGGCCAATTGAGGAGCTACTTGATGGAGAAGTAGCGGCTCCACGTCATGAGAGCCGCATTAACCGGCCGGGGGGCTCGAGGCGCTGACCACGCCTCTCCCTCCAATTCTGCACCCCATCCATGACGTCTGTAATGGACTGAGATGGGGACGCAGCGGCCGGGCGGTAGGCCAAGGTTCCACGTGAGCTGTCGTGCCACGGAGTTATGTTATATATTTTTTTCGTGGAGTTGCTCGTTTCTGATATATTCCTTGTTTTTGGTTTCAGCTTTAAAACACTTATACTTTCCTCATACAGGAATTTGTCAACTTCTGTCCATACAACCCAAGGAATTTCAGTGACATAGTAACCAGATTTTGACTATCACTTTAACCTATGCTACTCCCTTATTTCACTTCTACTTACAAGGAAGCAAGTAATAGGACTATTTCTGCTATTTTTTTCTCGATTAGCACGAAGTAAATAGAATCCATAAGCTTTTTAACAATAATGTGTTGCACAGATGTAGAGAAGGTCAGGTGAATGGAACATATTAGATTTTTTTTAGTTATTTCAGGCCCATTGTTTTAACCTCGTGTTCTCATTGAAAGGTTTGAAACTTTGCTTTAAGCGTATGGATGACTGAAATTTCATTAAAAATCACAACAACAAATCTTTTTTTGTTTTAATTCCAAAAAATAATTGAAACGTTCCTGAATAAAAAAAGGTATAAATGGACACCAGACGCTATTTGTAAATGCTTTAACTCACTGGAGCAAAGATCAGAGGTCAAACTGGATTCGAAAGAAAAATTTCAGTTCAATGAGGTCTAATTCACATCAAGCAAAGTAAAAAAACGTAGTTATGCAGAAGCTAAGCAGCAATGCAAGAAGAAAAGGACAGAAAAGACAGCAGCAGAGGAGAGGAAATGGAAAGCTAAGGGTCCAACCTACCAACCTGATGGACTTTAATATGAGTAATGCATTCAAATCTTTCCTTGTTCTCTCGCTATTGATATTTTCAGCATTTTGCCTCGCGGAGCAGTTTTTCTGTTACACGAATAACATTTGCTGTACACGTTGATAGAAGTTAAATAAATAAGAATTGTCCTAGGTTTTACTTACAAATGTATTTAGACGTATATTTTTCATTTTCAAACAGAAAAATTATATTTTATGATAAAAAAAACACATTCATAACTTGAAATCCAAGAAGACACAGAAAATCATAGGGTAAAATAAAAAATTACACGAGTTGTGATCCTAGGGTTAAAATATTAGACCAATATTTGAATTTTTTTGTCGCAAGGAATTTTTTAGTGACGTGACAAAAATATAAACAAGTTTGAAAATAACCTCCACAAAATGAATGAAATTTGAACTGTAACCTATTTGCAATAAATTAGACCTGTGTTATAATTTTTTTTAAAAACTAGCATTATTTGCTTGGAATTTCAAACTTTTTGTCATCTATGTTCTTAATAAAATTAAAATATCCTACCACATTATCCCATTATAGCACATGCTAAATAACATCATTGGCTAATTATTTTTTAGTTATTCCAGGTTGGTCCATTCAAACTCAATTTAAACTTAAGTTTTCTCTTTAAAAGGTTTGAAACGTTGCTTTAAACGACGGTGCATTCTACATTTTAAAAGTTTTGAACCAAAAATTGAATTCTATTGCACCCAAAATTTAGATACCGAGATTTCACCGGAAATACATGTTTGTGGGCCTCTGAATAAAAAATAAAGTTTAGAAAAAGGTTCATCCGTGCAGGCAGCTTAGCTCAAAAACGAAAAGTCCGTTAAATACCAAACTTGGTATATAAGCTTAGTATGTCCCAAGGAACCGACACGAACATTTTCAAGAATATCCCCGTAGCCCAAACTACCCTTTACATGCAAAAAATTTGATTCTCTCAAAATATCTCTACCCATTTTGATTAAAATCTTTTATATTTAAGATATTTGCATTTCAAATAAAACGTATGTCTTGAATTTTCTGGGAATAGCCTCTAAAGAGCTCTTTATTGTAGATGGAGTTTTTTGAATTTTGCATAACTATTAAACCGTAAGAGATGGACAAAAGCTTAGTACACAAAATACGTAGATTTCGTTGAAACACACAAACTATGTCGGAGTTGACCACTTTTTATATATTCCTTGATATTGGTTTCAGTTTTAAAATACTTGAGCTTTTCAAATGCAGGAATTTGTCATGGCAACCATTTTAAAGCTTTGACTATCACTTTAGCCTTGTGTATTCCATTATTTTCCCCCTATTCATAAGAAAGCATTTCTACTAATGTCTCTCTCGATTGGCAGGAAATAGATAGAAGAATAAGTTTTTTAAAAATAACATGTCACAGAAATGTAGAGAAAGTCATGTGAATGGACCACATCAGATTTTGCTTTTAGTTATTTTAGGCTCTTCGTTTCAATTTAAAAAAAAATATCGTATTCTGATTAAAAGGTTTGAAAATTTGCTTTAAATCAACAATATACTCAACACTTCAGAGTTCTGAACCAAGATTTGATAAAACTGAGTTTTATATATGGACGCTCTTTAACGTCCTATTTTATATTGGGGGATGAAAGGGAGTTGATTTTGCTCAGAGAGCTTGTTATCAGTACCGAGCTGTAAATCTACGACACAGGACCAACTATTCTACTTCCGTTCCGAAGGAAGCCGTGCTAAACACCCGAAAAACGTCCATCCCTCTGCGCCAAATTTGAACCTGCAACCTTGGGAACTAGAGAGTGTCGGTCCGCCTGAAAGGTATGCAAGCGACCCGGCGACCTGACAATCTCTATATCCGCGGATAATAAAGCTGTGCTCGCACTTGAATGCGCAGAAACGAAGCGCAACTTGCCAATAACAAATCTGATCTGTACCATTCACATGACTTTCTCCACATCTCTGCAACAAATTATTGTTAAAAAGCTTATACTTCTATTTACCTACTTCTTTCTAATCAGAAAAAAATGAGCAGAAATAGCCTTATTACTTGCTTCCTTGTAAGTAGAAGAGAAATAAGGGAGTACCATAGGTTAAAGTGATAGTCTAAAGCTGGTTGTTATGTCACTAAAGTTCCTTTGTTTGTATGGACAGCAGTTGACAAATTCCTGTATGAGAAAAGTATAAGATTTTCATAGCAGAAACAAAAATAAGGAATGTCTCAAAAGCGAGAAACTTCACGAAAAAGATGTATATAACATAAATTGTGTGTTTTAACGTGCTCTAGATTTTTGTGTAGTAAGTTTTTGTCAATCTTTTACGGTGTAGCAATTATTCAAAATTCTGTAAAATTCATCCAGAATAAAGTACTCTTCAGAGGCTATTCCCAAAAAATTCAAGATATATATTTTATTTTTTAGGTAAATATCTTTAATACACGGTATTTTTATCAAAATCGTTAGACCCGTTTTTAAGAAAATCAACATTTTCGAAAAAAGTTCCATGTAAAGGGTAGTTAGTGGTGGGGGGATTTTTCTCAAAATCTTCGTGTCGCATCCCTGGAAGATACTAAACTTAAATACCAAGTTTGGTATTATACCGACTTTTTGTTTTTGAGTTATCGTATTCACAGGCACACGGACACACATACACGGACATTTTTCCGAAAATGCTTTTTTAAGATACAGGAGACCTTAAAACTTTTATTTCCGGTGAAAACAATATGCTCACATCTACAGTGATTTTCAAATGGGATGACGTTTGTCCTTGAGCGCCACCAGGCTGGCAGCCAACCAGAGTGCTGCTGTGTTGATATATTGCACTCCCTCTTAACTGGGGAGTAACGAACTAAGTGATTCCGTCTCTCAAAAATACTACTTGCGCTAAGACAAAATATTCAAATTTGACAAAAAAACAATTTACGAGGAATATAGAGAGTTGGTGAGATGCAGGAAATTGCGGTCATCGCTGTAATATCGCTTCGTAAGGACATAGAAATGGCTATCGTGTTCTGCGCTCAGTTCGCAAAGACATAGAATCATTTCAATAGTAACTTCATTGCTAAGTTGTAAGTTCACGAGGTTAGAAGAGTTTTTCTGTAGTCAGCAGTTTCTTATAATTTCGTCCAGAAAATCAAGACGGTAAGAATATTTCATTGTTTTAAATTTGCTCAAACTTTTTGTAAAACGAGTAGCGTATTTATTGCTGCTTATTGGAATAAGTTTTGTTTTGAGAGAGAACACACTATTACTTTCTCTATACGCACTATGTACATAGTGTATAGAGAAGGTATTGCACTCCACCCAAAAATGCGATACCCAGATTTCACCGGAAATATATGTTTTAGGGTCCCCAATATCCAAAAAAAGCATTTCACAAATAGGTGTGTGTGTGAGTGTGTGAGTGTGTGTGTCTGTGTGTCCGTGTGTCCGTCTGTCTGTGATCACGATAACTCAAAAAACGAAAAGTTGGTAAAATACCAAACTTGGTATTTAAGTTTAGTATCTTCCAGGGATGCAACACGAAGATTTTGAGAAAAATCCCCCCACCCAAAACTACCCTTTACATGGAACTTTTTTCCAACATTTTGATTTTCTCAAAATTGGCTCTAACGATTTTGATTTAAATTTCGTATATTAAAGATATTTACCTAATAAATGAAAGGTATATCTTGAATTTTCTGGGAATAGCCTCTTAAAAGTAGTTTATTCTGGATGAATTTTACTGAATTTCGAATAACTGCCAAACCGTAAGAGATGGACAAAAACCTACTGCACAGAAAATGTAGAGCACGTTAAAACTCACAATTTATGTTTTATACATTTTTTTCGTGAGTTCGTCGTTTTTGAGACATTCCTTATTTTAGGTTTCTGCTATGAAAAACTTATAATTTTCTCATACAGGAACTTGTCAACAACTCCTATCCATATAAGCAAAGGAACTTCATTGTCATAGCAACCAGCTTTTGACTTACACTTGTTTTTCTTCTACTTACAAGGAAGCAAGTTATAAGACTATTTCTGCTATTGTTTTCTGATTAGCAAAAAGTAAATAGAAGTATAAACTTTTTAAGAATTATTTGTTGCAGGGATATGGAGAAAGTCAGGTGAATGGTACACATCAGATTCTTTGTTGGTTATGAAGCATTTTCTGTAACGTTGTTCGTGAAGGTAATGGCGGTCTATGTGATCGGTATTCCCAGCGCGTGACCGTCATTTATTAATTATTATTATTATTATTATTACTATTATTATTATTATTATTATCATCATCATCATTTGTCGTAAGACAATTCAATCTTCTTACAACATTTAATAACAGTGTTTATGCTGATGAAAAAGATCAGCTAAAGACCCTAAAAGTAATTTAAATTATGACATTGCAATGAACATCGTAGGCTATACAGTCTGACGTAACGACAATGTGAACAAGAACGGTGTAGCAAAGGCACGGTTATTTCTGTCGGCTGCTGGTTAGCGCACCTGTACGGCAAACAGGAGATTCAATTATTTAATTTTCAAGATATAATTTTCCGTTTTTATAACTTGTAGAGACACTTTATACTTTCTCTATACGCACTATGTACATTATGTATATAGAATGTATTGCACTGCACCCAAAAATTCGACACCCAGATTTCACCGGAAATATATGTTTTAGGATCCCAATACCTAAAAAAAGTATTTTCAGAAAAAGGTCCGTGTGTGTGTGTGTGTGTCCGTCCGTGTGCCTGTGAACACGATAACTCAAAAACGAAAATAAGTTTACTATCTTCCGTGGATGCGACATGAAGATTTTGAGAAAAAGTCCTCCCACCCCAAACTACCCTTTACATGGAAATTTTTTTCGAAAATTTTGATTTTCTAAAAAATGCCTCTAACGATTTAATTAAAATATCGTATATTAAAGATATTTACCCGAGAAATAAAATGTATATTTTGAATTTTCTGGGAATAGCCTCCGAAGACTACCTTATTCTGAGCTAATTTTCCGGAATTTTGTACAACTGCTAAACCGTAAGAGATAGACAAAAGCTTACCACACAAAAAATGTAGAGCATATTAAACACACAATTTATGTTGTATACATTTTTTTCATGGAGTTAATTGTTTTTTAGATATTCCTTGTTTTTGGTTTAAGCTATAAAACCTTATATTTTTCTCATACAGGACATTGTGAACTCGTGTCCATACAAACAAAGGAACTTCAGTCACATATCAAGCAGCTTTTGACTATCACTTTAACCTATGGTACTCCCTTATTTCGCTTCTACTTCCAAGGAAGCAAGAAATAAAACAATTTCTGCTAATTTTTTCTCGATTACCAGGAAGTAAATAGAAGCATAAGCTTTTTAAAAATAATTTATTGCAGAGATATAGAGAAAGTCATGTGAATGGTACACATCAGATTTTTTTATTTAACTTCATTTCTTTAAGAAATTTTCTAATAAAAGAAGAACGATAAGGTTTAAAAGTTCAACTTCTCTATTTTAGGTTATCTTAGCGACCTGCACATGCTGGGAATAACAGTCAGTGCAATTTATATTAATTTGGGATTATTAACACAATTTAGCATCGTGAATGTATGTACACAGTTAGTAAACACTTCTAATGACAACATATCAATTTAGAGAAAAAATCCAACCTCCCCTTTGGGGGGGGGGTGCTGCAACTCTTAAGCGACCGTCATTCCCTCATTTCCCCTAATGTTCGTAGCAGAACGGTAAAAACCACAGATATTAGCTCAAATGGTGTTCATAATTCACATGAATAAACCCTCTGCCACCAGGCAGATTTTCATGCACAATTTGCGAGAGGGAAATGCGAAAAGGTGGGACTAGCGACCTGGCAACGCAGAGCACGATAACGCATCTTATTCGCTGCAGAGTAGAACTCTTCCCATTTGAAAAACATAGACGCGCAGCGGTTGTAGTGTGCCAAGGTGAACGTCAGTAACAATGGATCGCCTGGCCGTAGCACGCTAATCTGTAGAGATGCTGAAAAAGAAGGGCGCAGGAGAATAGAAGGTTCTGGGTGCATAATATAAATTTATGCAGGATATTAAACCCTGAATTTCCAGACTGTTTGATTATCCATCACATGATGAAGATAAAATCAAAGTGCACTTCAAAATGGGTAAGTATAACTTAGTTCCAGCAGATATTTCACCTTGTTGAGCAAACTTTAAACAAAAATGTTACTTCTTTTCGTTAAGCAATTTCTGCTACTTAAATACTGTAATATGTTTATTTTCCCCTACTAATATCCTTTACATCGTTACTATATAAATTGTGACATTTATCATACAAAAACGTATATTATTGCTCCAAATTAATTAGTTTTTCTTAGCTCATTCCTGTAGATAAAGTTATAAAAGCACAATGACACGTGTGAAGGGAACTACTTGATGATAATGACCTTGGCTATAGCATGACAAGGTAATACAAATACCACCATTTTTCGGTTCGCGCAGCTCAAGTCTTCAACTGCTTCCAGTGTTCAGAAATGATAAGAAAGGTGGGTATGGAGGGAGAGTTTGCCATCACCCCTATACCATTGTTCCAATAAGTGCCAGCTTGGCTGAACTTAGGGTGAGAACAAGCACTTGTTATCGCAAGGATTCTATTCCTAGAAAATGCAATATATACATATAATATATATATATATATATATATATATATATATATATATATATATTTCCTTGTAAAAGTCCTTAAAATACGCATTTTAATCAAAATCGTTATAGTCATTTTTGAGATAATCGAAACTTTCGACATTTTCTCCAAGTAAAGGGTAGTTTGGATTCCTCAAAACCTTAGTGATGCCTCCTTGAAAAATACTAAATTTGCTTGGTATTTTACCGACTTTTCGTTTCTGAGTTATCGTGTTCACAGACACGGACACATATGCACAAGCGCGAAGCTCTTTTATAATGTTTTTTGGTAAAATCTCGATATCGCATTTTTGGGTGAAGTGCAATACCTTCTCTAGCTTCACACCATGTACTAAATAGAGAAAATGAAGAAGTAGATCTTGTTAAAACACGCAAATTAAGCATATCAACTTTTTGTGGAGTCAACCATGTTTATAATACTTAAACTTCAATCATGCGAACATAGTCATTCGTTTCATATCTCTTTTGTTTTCTGCTGGCCATAGAAAGACTACCGAATATCAAGATAATTGCATTGCAATCACCTTTAGAAAGATATGACTGTCGCTTTGCCTAGTGTATTCCTTTATTTTCCTTCTACTCAACAGGAGCTAAGTAAAGCTAAAGCTTATATCGATTAGATCTCTAGATAAAATAACATTTTGTAATAACAGAGATAGTCATGTGTATGTTAAATAACAGATTTTTATTTTCTCTGCCCATACTATGAACATTGTGTATAGAGAAGGATTTGTATTTCACCGAACAATTTTAAGTCGAGATTTCACCGGAAATATATTTGAAACCCCCTAAGTTCGAAAAAAGGATATTTTTGAAAATATGTGTGTTTCTCTGTCTGTGGACAACATAGCTCAAAAACGAAAACTCGCTTAAATGCCAAACTTGGTATTTACGAATCTTCAATGGATGCTTTACGAAGGTTTTCAACCATTTTAAACTACGAATTTTTTTCTCAAACGAGGTCAACTTTCGCTTCATTTCACTTTTTTTTTTTGGCTAGCAGTGCAAAAGGAACCAAATTTTAATTTTACACATAGGGACCAACTTTTAAAAGATTTGATTATCACTTTAGCCAAGTGTATTACCTTATTTTCCTTCTGCTTAGAAGCAAGAAAATAATAAGACAATTTCTGCTTGTTTATCCCGATTAGCATGATGTGGAATAAACTATGTGAATGGCTCACATCATATTTTCACTTTCTCTATACGTATTATGTGCATAGTGTACAGAGAAGGTATTGCACTCCACCAAAAATTGGATACTGAGATTTCACCGGAAACATATGTTTTAGGATCCCCTGTATCCAAAAAAGGTATTTTCAGAAAAAGGTCCGTGTGTGTGTCCGTGTGTCTGTGAACACGATAACTCAAAAACGAAAATTCGGTAAAATACCAAACTTGGTATTTAAGTTTAGTATTTTCCAGGGATGCGACACGAAGATTTTGAGAAAAATCCCCCCACCCAAAATTACCCTTTACATGGAACTTTTTTCGAAAATTTTGATTTTCTAAAAAATGGCTCAAACGATTTTGATTAAAATATCGTACATTAAAGATATTTACCTGGAAACTAAAATGTATATCTTGAATTTTCTAGGAATAGCCTCTGAAGACTACTTTATCCTGTATGAATTTTACGGAATTTTGCACAACTGCTAAACCGTAAGAGATGGACAAAAACTTACCACACAACAAATGTAGAACACTTTAAAAAACACAATTTATGTTATATACATTTTTTTCGTGGAGTTGATTGTTTTGAGGATATTCCTTCTTTCTAGTTTCTTTCTCATACAGAAATTTGCTAACTCCTGTCCATACAAACAAAGGAATTTCAGTGACACAGACCCCAGCTTTTGACCATCACTTTAACTTCTACTTACGAGGAAGCAACTAATATGACTATTTCTGCTGGTTTTTGTTTTCTCGATTAGCATGAAGTAAATAGAAACATAAGCTTTTTAACAATATTTTGTTGCAGAGAGGAAGAGAAAGTCATATTTTTAAGTTAGGATTTGCTGTTAACATTTGCAGCTCATCCTGAGGATAAAAAGAGCAGGATAGGATTTCCATGTTGGAGTGGAGTCCTTGCATGAGGCATCCGAATTGTGTGAGAGGTCGCAAGAAGAGAAGCGGAACAGGAAATTAATTACCGAGCTGTTAATCACAGCTGTTGCTCTCTTAACACATTCTGAACCAGAGCGACAAGAAGAAGAAGAAGAAGACTAGTGCCAGCCGCTGTTTCAGCGCTCGCTTAGTCCCATAAAGCCCGCCTTCCAGCAGCAATTTGCCTACAAACACGAGTCGTGTTCTGAATCGTGGACCTCGGAGCGTCACCCTAATTACGCATACGGGGACTTTAACACTGTTTGTCGAACATCAATGTGGGAATTTATGTAAATAATTCATTACGGAATGCAAGATGTAAATAATAAATAAGAAAATCCCTCCAACACCAATATCCTTTGCATGGAAATATTTTAGAAAGGTTTGATTTTCTCAAAAATGGCTCAAACGATTTTACTTTCTCTATACGCACTATTTACATAGTTTATAGAGAAGGTATTGCACTCCACCCAAAAATTCAATACCGAGATTTCACCGGAAATATGTTTTAGGGCCCCCTTTATCTAAAAAAAAAAAAAGCACACGATAACTCAAAAACGAAAACTAGGTAAAATACCAAACTTGGTATTTAAGTTTAGCATCTCCCAGTTGCAATACGAAGATTTTGAGAAAAATCCCCCCCCCCCAACTACAGTTTACATGGAACGTTTTTCGAAAATTTTGATTTTCTAAAAAATGGCTCTAACGATTTTAACTAAAATTTCGTATATTAAAGATATTTACCTGACAAATAAAATGTATATCTTGAATTTTCTGGGACTAGCCTCTGGAGAGTAGTTTATTCTGAATGACTTTTACGGAATTTTGAATAACTGCTAAACCGTAAGAGATGGACAAAAGCTTAGTACACAAAAAATGTAGAGCACGTTAAAACACACAATTTTTGTTGTGTACATTTTTAGTGGAGTTCGTCGTTTTTGAGACATTCCTTATTTTTGGTTTCTGCTATGAAAACTTATGCTTCTCTTATACAGGAATTTATCAACTGATGTCCATACAAACAAAGGAACTTCAGTGACAAAGCAACCAACTTTTGATATTCACTTTAACCTATGGTACTCCCTTATTTCGCTTCTACTTACAAGGAAGCAATTAATATGGCTATTTCTGCTAATTTTTTACTGATTAGCACGAAGTAAATAGAAGTATAAGCTTTTTAAGAATAATTTGTTGCAGAGATGTAGAGAAAGTCATGTGAATGGTACATATAAGGTTTTTTTATTATAATCTCTTATATTTAAGATATTTAAATGACAAATAAAATGTATGTCTTGAATTTTCTGGGAACTGATATTTCAGCACTTCATTTGTCAAGTACTGAATTGTTGAACATCAATGTGAGAAA
Source organism: Hymenopus coronatus (assembly GCA_030762935.1). Lineage (NCBI taxonomy): Eukaryota > Metazoa > Arthropoda > Insecta > Mantodea > Hymenopodidae > Hymenopus > Hymenopus coronatus. The sequence goes on along the minus strand of CM060899.1, from coordinate 26,533,045 downwards.
TTATGTAAATAATTTATTAAATATTTTTAAGAAATGCAAGATAAACATTAATAAATAACAACCAAAACATACTTTAAAGTGATTGAACTGTTTAGGCTCTGCAATATTGGCCGAATGGGTTATGCTAAGTAATTCGCGGAATTTGAAATTATTAGCGACAACATTTTTTGAAGCGTGTATTACAAAGCTTGTGCACATTGTGCGTACGTGTTAAAAAAAGGAATAGATCTGTAGGACTTGAATCACTACATCGAGCAATCTACAAATGACTGTGAATATGAAAAAAAAATAATATAGAGGGTCCTATGATATTGCACTCGATTTTCTTGACACGAGCCACCACTGCTTGTTAACAAAACCTGGCCGTCGATGTGCTAGAACGGAATATCAGTGTTTACCCAAGAAAGTCTTTGAAACAAACCCTGAAGCCCCAGGGGCAGAAGAAGGGTGACAATGAAAAGCAATACCCCGTCTCCGAAAACCACAGCTGCGTCACAAAGAGTGGTAGTGGTGGTTGTTTTAAGAGGAAACCTTTGGTGTCTTTCAGCTTTTCAAGAAGGAAAATGTTGAGGGAGGGTAATATATTTTAATATATTATTTACTAGCTACCATAACTAGTATTTGATTGCTAAATTCTATAAGAGAATAAAGGTTGTTACGAGTTTCTTTACACGTACACAATGTGTAGAGAAGGTATTGCATTTCACCGAAAAAGTCGATAAGTCTTTCACTACCTAATGTGTATTAAACTATTCCTACACGTACTATAGTGTATATAGAAGGTATTGTAATGCACTCAAATATCCGGAAGTATATGTCTTGAGACCCCTGAATCCAAAAAAAAAGTATTTTTAGAAAAATGTCCCTGTGTGTCCGTTAAAAACCAAACTTCGCATTTAGGTTTGGTATCTTCCAAGGATGCGACACGAAGATTTTCAGAAAAATTCCCACCCTCCCTACTACCCTTTACATGGAACTTTTTTCGAAATTTGTTACTGTCTCAAAAACGTCTCTAACGATTTTGATTAAAATAACCTATATTAAAGATATTTACCTGACAAATAAAATATATCTTGAATATTCTGGGAATTACCTATGAAGACTACTTTATTCTGGATGAAATTTACGGAATTTTGCAAAACTGCTAAACCGTAAGAAATGGACAAAAATTTTACCACACAAAAATGTAGAGCACGTTAAAACACACCGTTTATGCAGTATACATTTTTTCATGGAGTTGAACGTTTTTGAGATATTCCTTGTTATTTTTTTCAGCTTTGAAAAACTTTTCTCATACAGGAATTGTCAACACCTGTCCTTATAAACCAAGGAACTTCAGTCACATGGCAACCAGCTTTTGACTATCTCTTTAAACTATGGCACTCTCTTATTTCGCTTTTACTTACAAGGAAGCAAGTAAGAAGATATTTCTGCTATTTTTTTCTAGATTAGCATGAAGTAAATAGAAGCGTAAGCTTTTTAATAATATCTTTTTGCAGAGATGTAGAGAAAGTCATGTGAATGGAACACAACAGATTTTTCTATCTACTTCATAGTAATCGTGATAAACATTAGCAGAATGTTTTGTTACTTAGTTCCTTTTAGGGATTACAGTAGAAGCCCAGCAATTCGAGCCCCGAAATTCCGTGGACTTCGAGCTGGTCTTAAGAATATCACAAATTTATATAGTGTATAAGTTGTCCGCATGCAACTATTATGCACTTCTGAATGTGTTACATTTTGAAATTTCTTTCGATTTTGCATGTCAGTACAGGCAAAACTGCCCACTTGGGGTTTCGTTCATAATGCACAGAAATAGTCTTCCAGATTTCATCATCTTTTTGCCCGGTATCGTAATATATTGGCATGCATATGTTTGTGTAAACAATTGTTTTCACTGGTGAAGATTTGTAAACCACGTCACAGAAATCACCTATCAGACCATAACTTAAAACGTATTCTTCTTCACTTGTGTGTGAGATCCAAAGCATGTATTTCTCACTCCTGTGTGTTTGTATTTTGTTTTCATAAATTGCTTTTATCGTTTAGTAATTTATGCAATTAGAATATGTTTATAGACTTTTATTCTCAGAGAAATCTGGGCTTTTCAATGGTGAAATAATTATCAAAATCAGTTAAATGTTTTATGAGACACACACACACATAACATATACAATATGTGCACCTTTGTTCCGTTGTAGTATATTATTTGCAATCACATCGAATAATATTCTATGACGTAACGTTTGAGGTGTAAGATAGGCAGATGTTTGTATTTGATTTCAACAGACAAAAGAATGATAACAGAATAATCCATCATGCTGTTCTGTTTAATAAAACAAAAGCTATAGTAATAAACTTTTACTTTTATTTGACATTCCGGATTAAGATGTTGTTGACAGTATCAGGAAACGATATAAAGCCGTTTTGATTCATCAGGATTAAAAGGAAAGCTATACAGTTGCTGGAATAATCGTCAGTAAAATCTCAATTGCCTTTTATCAGTCGTTCCAACTAAATGCAGCGAGCCCTTAATAAAAGCAGAGTTTTAGTATGTCACCATGTGGCAGAAGCCATCCCACTAACTCCTAGTTCCAGGAAACACAGAGATGGAAAACTCTGATGTGTTCCATTCACATAACTTTCTCTGCCGGTTCTGAAACAAACTGTTCACATAAAAGCTTATTATACGCTCTACTAAATGCTAATAAGGATACACATTGGCAGAAGTTCCTTATAACTTTTTTACTTTCTCTATACGCAATATGCATATAGTGCATAGAGAAGGTATTGTACAGTACCCACAAAATTTATACCGAGATTTCACCGAAAATACGTGTACCCCTTTGAAACCAAAGAAAAAAAAATTACTTTCTCTACACGTACTATGCTTATACTGTACTGAGAAAGTATTACATTCCACCCAAAAAGTTCAATACCGAGATTTCATTGGAAATAGACGTTTTAGAGTCCCATGTATCCAAAAACGCAATTTTAGAAAAAGGTCCCTTTGTGTGTCCGTGTATCTGTAAACAGATAGCTCAAAAGCGAAATGTCGGTAAAATACCAAACTTTGTATTTAAGTTTAGTGTCTTCCAGGGATGTGACATGGAGATTTTGAAAAAAATCCTCCCCCCAAACTACTCCTTGCATGGAAAAAATTTCGAAATTTTTTATTTTCTCAAAAATAGCTCTAACGGTTTTAATTAAAATACCGTATATTAGATATTTGCATAAAAATAAAACGTATATTTGTATTTTCTGGGAATATCCCCTTACAGACCTGTTTTTTTCTGGATGAATTTTACTGAAATTTGTATAACTGGTTAACCGTAAGATATAGACAGAAAGTTACGACATAACAACTGCAGATTTCGTTAAAACACAGTTTAAGTAATATAGTGTTTTTCGTGAAATTGACTATTTATGAGACATTTCAAGTTTTCTAACACGGAAAGTTGTAAACTCCTGGCCATGCATAGAAAAGGATTTCAACCATATGGCAAACAGCTTTTAAAATATTTAACAATATTTTTAGCCTAGTGTATTCCTTTATTTATCTTCTACTTACAAGTAAACAAGTAATTAGGATAATTTCTGTTAATGTTTATCTCGATTATCATAAATTAGATGGAAGAATAGGTTTTTTTAACAATAATTTGTTACAGCGATGCAAAGAAAGTCATATGAATGGGACACTTAAGACTTTTATAACTCCTTTGTATTATTATTCAGGTTGAAATATTTTGCAACTTGATTCTTCAGGACTCTACACCTTTCAGAGCCATCATTGGAAACTGGTTTCGGGAATTCCAAGAGGTCGGGAATCTCTGGAAGACGAGCCCCGCGCAGTAACCTCAGAAACAATTGCAATGCACGTAAGTTATTGAAGAATGATCCTCACCCCAGGTATGCTGACATACGTTTAGCTCACATTCAAAAGAGGCTTTCGTCACCCAAATACAGGTTTCGGGAATAACAAAAAAAAAAAAAAAAAAATCTGATGTGCTCCATCCACACGACTTTCTCTAAATTTCTGTAATAAATTATTGTTAATAAACTTATGCTTCTATATATTTCATGCTAATCAACAAAAAATTAGCAGAAATAGTGAATAAATAGTGAATAGAAATACTTGATTCCTTGTAAGTAGAAGCAAAATAAGGGAGTAGCATAGGTTAAAGCGATAGTCAAAAGCTGGTTGCAATGTGGCTGAAGTTCCTTTGTTGGTATGGACAAGAGTTTACAGATTTCTATATGAGAAAAGTTTTCAGGTACGAAAAAGAACCTGAAAACAAAAACAAGCAATATCTCAAAAACGATCAAAAATGTATACAACATAAATTGTGTGTTTTAATGTGTTCTACATTTTTTGTGTGGTAAGTTTTTGTCTATCTCTTACGGTTTAGCAGTTATGCAAAATTCCGTAAAATTCACTCAGAATAAAGTAGTCTTCAGAGGCTATTCCTAGAAAATTCCAAATATACATTTTATTTGTCAGGTAAATCTCTTTAATATACGATATTTTAATCAAAATCGTTAGAGCCATTTTTTAGAAAATCAAAATAATTGAAAAAAGTTCCATGTAAAGAGTAGTTTGGGGTGGGGGATTTTTCTCAATATCTTCGTGTCATATCTCTGGAAGATGCTAAACTTAAATACCAAGTTTGGTATTTTGCCGACTTTTCGGTTTTGAGTTATCGAGTTCACAGACACACGGACACACACACACACACACACACAGGGACCTTTTTCTGAAAATACTTTTTTTGGATACAGGGGACCCTAAAACATATATTTCCGGTGAAATTTCGGGATCGAATTTTTGGGTGCATTACAATACCCGCTGTATACACAATGTACATCATACGTATAGAGAAAGAAATAGAGTGTTCTCCAAGTAGCATAGGGACTATTCTTTAATTTGGTATTCAAAAACATGCATATAGATTATATGTAAGAATAGCAACTTGAGGACCGATAACGAGATACATGCGATAACCAGTTGCAGACCTACCGAGTGAAGACCGACCTGCACGCGCCGCATGTACGAGTTACCTGTAGTAACGCGTTGGGGAACGTGGCTCGACGCAGCAGTATACTATGCTGTTTATTTATTTATTAGTCTGACTCATAAATGAGTTTGCCAAGTGACACAGAACAATATACATTTAGAGGTTTTTAACAAAATATGATATAAATGAGCATTACAAAAAATATTTTATCATACGTTATAATAGTTATATAAAATTAAGCTATGAGAACAAATTGTAGCAGATTATAAAAGATGTGCAACAATAAAAGTTATAACAATAAAAGAGAAAAAACTACAAAAATAAAGTGATTTATAAACCATAATACATTTTACGTTCTATTCAAATCATATAAATGATTTCGAAAAATGGCTACGAAATGTTTTATGATGTTTTCAGTGATTGCTTGTTCCACACTTCTGTTAATTTTATATTTTGCCCTCCATTTCACAAACATACTTGTAATTGTTCCTCGAGATACAAAAAATAGGCCTATTATTGTTATTTTTCTGAGATTGTATTTTTCTTTAAAATATGGTATGGTGGGTTCATATATATTCTGTTTTTCCAGATGAACTTGTTGAGGTTGGTCTTTATTCAGTTCAAAGCGGATGGTCGGGTCTATTATCTCTGCATCTGATTTTCTTCTGTTTATCGATATGATGTATATGCGACGATTACTATCACCATCAGCTAGGCAGTGAAGTTCCTCGTAAACTTCTAGACCAGTTTCACGTAATGCGTTTGCCAAGATAGATCTTATGGTGTTGTGTCTCTTAATTCTCAGCAGTTCTCCCTGAGGACAGTTTCCAAGCACATGGGGAAGTGTCTGCAGTGGTTTGTGCTTGAAGATCGTCCAGGAATACTGCGAACTGGAGCTACCATTGCAATACTGTTTTACAGGCAATTAATGCCTTTGATGATAGTGCATACCCTTTAATCACGATTGTAAAACCTCTTGCTTCAAATGGATTGCATGAAGATTTGAAATTCACACAGAAGAACTTTGCAGATGTACCTACGACATTAACACATATTTGGAAACATCGGACATTGAAATGCCTCGAGTCCTTAAAGCTGTCGATGAACTTGTGCAAGAAATTCATCAGAAACCCGAACACCCATTTTAGACCGTTGAAAAAGAAAGCAAAGTAAGTGTTTGGGAAAAAAAGTGTCTGATTTTAATAATGCGTGAAATACGAAATATACTACAAGGGGTTGCTAAAGAAAAATTACTGATGGAGTATTTTACGAAGTAGTTAATTGTGTGTTCTATTTCCGTTTTTCTCTAATGACATCTTGTGATAAGGAACGAAGATTTTCACACTATAAAGCCTGTTTACGGGCCAATCGGAGACGATTCACATTTAAGACGCTGCAATTGTATGTTTTTGTGTACTGTAATGTATTTTGAGAGAAAATGAAACGGATAATGATGCTGATGAATTGTTGCTCAACAGCAATTGAATGTATGTAAATATTAAAATTGTTAATTCCCGTAAATCAATGGTATTTATGTTTACCTCTCAACCAACCTCAATCGGCTTTCACTGCTAGTGAAAAGATCACAGCCTATCACTGCCCCATTTTCCTTTTACGTACACATCTCATTGTCAACACATCACAGCTATATAACATGCTGCGATAACTTCGGTTCTGCCCCACTATCGGTCCCCAAACTGCTAACTTTCTCTACACGTACTATGTACTAGTGTATAGAGAAGGTATTGTATTGCACCCAAAAATTCGCTACCGAGATTTCACTGGAAATACATATTTTAGGACCCCCTGCATGCAAAAAAAAAAAAATATTTCTAGAAAAAGAATCCCGTGCGCGCGCCTGTGTGCAGCATTACTCAAAAACAAAAATTCCGTTAAATACCAACTTAATATTTAAGTTTAGTATCTTCCAAGGATGCAACACGACAATTTTCAAGAAAATCCCTCCAACCCCAACTTCCCTTTACATGGTAAAAAATTCTAAAATTTTGATGTTCCCAACAATGGCTGTAAGGATTTTTATTAAAACCTCTTATATTTAAGATATTTACATGATAAATAAAATCATATCTTGCATTTTCTAGGAATAACCTTTGAAGATCTCTTCATCCTGGATGAATTTTGTTTCAACTGGCAAACCATAAGAGATACACAAAACCATACTACACAAAAACTGTAGATCTTATTAAAATACATAATTAATGTTACGTACATTTTTTGTAGAGTTAATTGTTGCCGAGATATTCCGGAATATTGGTTTTAACCCTGCAGTGGTCGCGTTGTTCATAGTTACATTAAAGGTCGCGCGGCGTCTCACAGACGCCAATACGTTTCTGCGTTCTCTATGTGATTTTAACTCAGCCAGTCTAAATTTATGAGTGTAAACGTTCTGTTTTATATAAAATTAAAGAGAAGATTACATTCTCACTATTATATATATATATATATATATATATATATATATATATATATATTATAATTGTGATTTTTAGTTATACATATAATCCACAAATGTGTTTGCTGCATGAAACAACTTCTTCTCATTCAATACAAACTATGGGTGAACATCCCTTATCGAAAAACAAATGTTGGTATTCATGTACTCTTAACATAATATACATAATGCAGTTTGTACATTGAGCAGTACACTTAGCAATCAGCGCGTACTTGCTGGGCATGTTCTAAACACAAACATTTGTTACAGCTGTGGCATTTATATTTGGTATATCGGTTCTTTGAATGACGACATTCACAACACCTCTGTATTTTTGTGCCTCGGTCCTCTTCTATAGCTTGCACTGCATGTTCATCTGGAAAAAGACTTTGAATGTCTCATTTGAGGTTTCTTGGCAATGTTGAACACTGAAAACGTAAACGCAAGTAATCATCTGCTAGATTACGTCCTAAAAGTTTCAAAAATTCACGGCTCCTGCTGCTAACATCAGAATTATTTGCATGGTATATTATTTGTGAATTCATAGCTGCAATGTTCAGCATGCTATAAAAGATTACCATAGGCCATCTGTTGGTTTTTCAGGATACATTGTACGTGCTGCACAATTGATCCACAGTATCAACGCCCGATTTGGTTACATTATAGAAGGTTATCATTTCCGGCTTTTTCTTATCGCCAGACGTTGCATCAATTGCATTATCATGATGCATTGTTGAAAGAACCAGAACCAATTTGTTTTTCTTGGCGACATAGGATATTAGGGTTGCATTTTTCTGAAACCCAAAAAAATGTTGTTCCTACCTCCCGGTTTTTTACTTGTGTAAACTCCGGGGGGATTTCTGGTTTGTTCTTTCTCGTGGTTCCAACCAGGGTAAGATTATTCTGAAGCAAATAGTCAGCTAAATCTAAGGAGCTAAACCAATTGTCCACGGTTATATTACGCCCAGTTCCTGAGATCACAGAAATGGGACGTTTCACATCTGCTGGTTTGTTGCTAACTTCACAGCAACAGCAGTTTACCAGCATAACTTTCTAGGTTGACGGTGTAATACATCCTAGCATCCATCAAAGCAAATATTTTAAGTCCATACTTATTTGGTTTGCTAGGGACGTACTGCCTGCAAAAACAATTGTCCCTAAAAGCTTCTAGCTTTTCATCAATAGTGCAGTACTCCCCAACTGAATAAGCATTTTTACAATTTTCCACAAAAGAAGTAAATATTTCACGTATAGGGGCTAAATTATCAGCCTTTTTTCTTTCTTTTCTAGTATCCTTGTTATCAAAGCACAAACAGCAAAATAAAAGGAACCTAAATCGTCTTTCAGGCATTACCAGACGGCATAACTTAATTCCATATATCTTGGGTATGTGTATGATTGTCTTTCCTAGACGCGCATATACACAATATTCCTAACAGAGCTTTTATTTCAACTACGTCTGTCAAGTGAGCATTCCTATCCCTAGAATAATGTCCTTGAGCTTCAGAAATCTTTTTGAGTACTCAACAATGCTAGATAACAACTCATTGTCGAAAAAGCATTCCCAACATTCCATTGACGGTTTCGCATTTTGCGCGGCACCTTTCACTCCCGGTAAATGGGTGACAATATTCTGTCGTCGTGTGCGAACATTTTTTGGTGACCATTTTGAACATTTATTCCTTCCCAAAAATTATTCGACTTGGTTATCACTGTCACTATCATTGGAGTCTGTTTCTTGCTCAGTGTCCGTATTTTCTTCTCTCGATTCCAATCCGTCTTCTTCCAAGTCACTGTAAATATCAATCTCGTCACCAGATGCATCTTCTTCCTGCAACAGCCGGAGTACTATTTCCCGATCACGTGCATTTTCCAGGTTGTAGGTCTTCTTTGAGGCCATATTGGATCAGAAGATTTAGCAACAGCTATTAGTATTCATACGTAAACTACTGTATAAAATAAAAAATAAAATATTCACCTTCGGTACCGTAGAAGGTCGCGTGGCGTTCTGGTAGACTCCAGCAACGCGGCTCCGGAAACATTCTCTTCCTTCGAACACTGAATTAAAACTAATGCGAAATTGATGAGCAAAATATGTTTGTATTTAGCTAATAGGAAGGTAGATAGCACCACAAGTCAGCCAGAGTATCTGTTCAATAGCAACATGTAAATAAAGAACATCTGGCGTCTGTGAGACGCCACGCGACCACTGCAGGGTTAAACGACTTGACTATCGCTTTAGTCTGTGTATTTTATTTCCCTTCCAGTTACAAGTAAGCAAGTAATAAGGCTAATTCTGCTCATGTTTATCTTGATTAGCATGATATAGATAAACATTAATTTTTTGAATAGAAGGTTTGTTTCCGGAACAGCTAAAGAAGGTCATGTGAATGGAACTCACCATATTTTTACTTTCTCTATAAGAACTATGTACATAGTGTATAGAGAAGGTATTACACTCCACCAAAAATTCGATACCAAGATTTCACCGGAAATATATGTTTTAGGGTCCCCTGTATTCAAAAAAGGTATTTTCAGAAAAAGGTCCATGTATGTGTGTCCGTGTGTCTGTGAACCCGATAACTCAAAAACGAAAAGTCGGTAAAATACAAAACTTGGTGTTTAAATTTAGTATATTTCAGGGATGCGACATGAAGATTTTGACAAAAGTCCTCCACCCCAAACTACCGTTTACATGGAACTTTTTCGAAAATAACGATTTTAATTAAAATATCGTATATTAAAGATATTTACCAGACAAATAAAATTTATATTTTGACTTTTCTGGGAATAGTCTCTGAAGACTACTTTATTCCGGGTCAATTTTAAGGAATTTTGCATAATTGCTAAACCGTAAGAAATGGACAAAAACTTACCATACAACAAACGTAGAGCGCTTTAAAACACACAATTTATGTTATATACATTTTTTTTCGTGGAGTTGATTGTTTTTGAGATATTCCTTGTTTTTGGTTTCACCTATAAAAAAATTTATAATTTTCTCATACAGGACTTTGTGAACTCGTGTCCATACAAAAAAAAAAGGAACTTCATTCACATAGCAACCAGCTTTTGACTATCACTTTAAGTTATGGTACACGGAAGCAATTAAGAAGACTATTTCTGCTAATTTTTTCTCGATTATATGAAGTAAATAGAAGAATTTGTTGCAGAGAAGTAGTGAAAGTTATGTGAATGGAACCATCAGACTTTTTATACTATTTTCTTTTGAATTCGGAAAATTATGTCACATTCCACAGTAAATCCCCAAGTAGCTATCTCATAAATCAGTTTACAAATCAACAATATTGATAATTTCAAAATGGGAACCAAATCTACCAGTCATAAAAGCTGGTATTGCGAGAGAGTTGGAGAGGGATGAAGAGAGGGTAAGAGAGGGAGAAGGAAGAATGGAGTGAAATTTTATTCGCATTCTACCGGGAGAGCCAAAAACGTCCGAACCGGCTGAGCGGTGTTTTGACTGTCCGCGCCCTCGGCGCTCGTTGCCGTCTGCCGCTATCATAGAGAGGCACAAATTAAACCATGCAACATTTTTAAAGTTACTTTTAAAGGCTTTACTTGCCAATGGTATTAAAGGAGATGCTGAAACTGGCCACCACCATTGTCCATACATTTTTTGGCATCTCTTTAGGAAACTATCCATCACTCGCCGTAGTTCACGTTAACATATGCTGGAAATTTCCTGGCAGATATATTGTTTTAATTCTTCCAGGGTCTGTCGGTTTGTCTTGTACACGTTATTCTTTAAGTTACCTCAGAGAGAGAGGTAAGGGGGACCGAGGGGCTCACAAATCTCTGCTAATAATTCTGTCCTGAAACATTTCTCATCGAAAGATTGGTTGTACTGTTGCAGAGCCTTGAAAAAAGCAAAATCACGCTCCTGTCTGTTAATCCTAAAAAAAAAAGGGGGGGGGGCAAATTGTATTCACTAATGTCAACTGTTGACTCGAAAAAATAGGGCTTATAACTCTTTCCCATTAATGGCGCACCATACACCAATTTTTTCGTCATGAAGGAGTATTTCATGAACAATATTAGGTTTCTCAGAGCTCCAATAATGACTAATTTGTGTACACACATATCCATGAAGGTGGAACAAGTCTTGTGCGTGAAAAATATTAAATATGGGTCCATTTCGCCATTGTTCTTTTTAATAGTGTTTAAGGACCGCTTTAATTACTTGTGGCACCGCAGGCGATGACACTGATGATACACGAATGAAGATGGAGCACCGGTGAAATGCGATGGCGCGGGACACCAGAGAACGCGGATAAAACCCGCCCCTGCGCCGCTTTGTCCACCACAAATCTCGCTTGGGATCGAACCCGGCCCTAGATGGGAGGTGAATGGTCTAACCAATCGGTCACAATTTCGCCACTGTATACACTATTGAGAGTCCACTCCCAAAATTTGTTAACACATACAAATCATAAATAAATACAGTAATCAATCTGATGTGATCCATTCACATGACTTTCTCTATATCTCTGCAACATATTATTGGTAAAAAGCTTATGCTTCTATTTATTTCATGCTAATCGAGAAAAATTAGCAGAAATACTCCTATTACTTGTTTCCTTGTATGTAGATGTGAAATAAGGGAGTACCGTAAGTTAAAGTAATAGCTAAAAGCTAATTGCTAAGTGATTGAAGTTCCTTTGTTTGTATTGACAGGAGCTGACGAATTCCTGTATGACAAAAGCATAAGTTTTTTAAAGCTAAAAAGGAGTATCTCAAAAGCTATCAACTCCACGAAAAAAAAACCGTATATAATATAAATCGTGAGTTTTAAGTGCTCTATATTTTTTGTATGGTAAGTTTTTGGACATCTCTTGCGGTTTAACAGTTATGCAAAAGTCCGTAAAAATTCATCCAGAATAAAGTAATCTTCAGAGACTATTCCCAGAAAATTCAAGATATACATTTTATTTGTCAGATAAATATCTTTAATTTGCGATATTTTAATCAAACTCGTTACAGCCATTTTTGAGAAAATAAAATTTTTCCAAAAAAAAAATTCATGTATAGAGTAGTTAAGGGTGGGGGGATTTTCTTGTAAATCTTCATGTCGCATCCTTGGAAGATACCAAACCTAAATACCAAGTTTGGTTTTCAACGGTCTCTTCGTTTTTGAGCTATGTTGCCTACAGACACACACATACACGAGCACGTATATTTTTCTAATTTTTTTTTGGATTCAGGGCGTCTCAAAACATGTATTTATGGGTGAAATACAATAAGTTCTCTGTACATTATATATAATACGTATAGAGAAAGTAAGAAATGCTGAGCCGTAATACTTATTGTGATTAAGTACAGGACAAAATAAAGCAATAACACAACCACACGATATCACCGTCAGCTCAATACTGCATTTTTAGAGCATAGAAAAACAAGTCAGCACCGTGACCTTGAGTACAGCAGCTGTGTACTATGTTTCCGTGTGCGCAGTGGAAAAACACCGCCTAGTGGTTCGAATGTTTTTAGGTCGCACGGTACTTTTGTCTGTAAGCTATATAACGAGAGTGATATGTTTTAAACTCCAGGCGAATCGTGCTGTACATAACAAATGGCAGCATGTCACAAAAAGGAAAGTGAAACACAGGCCTTATCTAATAGAATTTGTTTTATTTGCAACGTTTCATGAATAAGCCAGTCCCCGCCTACACATTCAGGAAAGCAATAAAGGGAAATTAGAACAGCGCCTCTGCGATCTTCGACCGCAAATTGTGCTGTTGGTAATATTAAACTTACTTGGACACGTATTCCGAGAACAGCACCTGAGTGGAATATTCTGGATACGCTACAGTTATAACCTTATCTCGCTAATGTGCTTTTCAGAGAAATACAACAGTGACAGGGGAAATATCTGATGCATTCCATTCACATTACTTTCTCTACCTGTTCTGCAAACAAGATAATCTTATTACTTTCTCCACACGTACTATGCACATAGTGTATATAGAAGGTATTCTACCCAACATTCTAAAAAAAAAAAAAAAAAAATCTGATGTGTTCCATTTACATGACTTTCTCTATATCACTGCAACAAAGTATTCTATTTACTTCATCTAATGGAGCAAAACTTTGCAGAAATAGTATTATTACTTGCTTCCTTGTTAGTAGAAGCGAAATAAGGGGGTACCATAGGTTAAAGTGATAATCAAAAGCTGGTTGCTCTGCGACTGAAGTTCCTTTGTTTGTATGGACACGAGTTCACAAAGCCTTGTATGAGAAAAGTATAAGTCTTTATAGCTGAAAAAAAAAAACAAGGAATATCTCAAAAACAATCAACTCTACGGAAAAAATGTATATAACACAAATTGTGTGTTTTAACGTGCTCTACATTATTTGTGTTGTAAGCTTTTGTCCATCTCTTACAGTTTAACAGTTATTCAAAATTCCATAAAATTCGTCCCGAATAAAGTACTCTTCAGAGGTTATTCCCAGAAAATTCAAGATATACATTTTATTTATCAGGTAAATATCTTTAATATACGAAATTTTAATCAAAATTGTTAGACACATTTTTTAGAAAATCAAAATTTTGGAAAAATGTTTCATGTAAAGGGTAGTTGGGGGTGGGGGAATTTTTCTCAAAATCTTCGTGTCGCATCCCTGGAAGATACTAAACTTAAATACCAAGTTTGGTGTTTTACCTACTTTTCGTTTTTAAGTTATCGTGTTCACAGACACACAATAACACACGGACACATGGACGCACTGACACACACACACACGGACCTTTTTCTGAAAATACTTTTTTTTGGATACAGAGGACCCTAAAACATTTATTTCCGGTGAAATCTCGGTATCGAATTTTTGGTGGAGTGCAATACCTTCACTATACACTATGTATTTAGTACGTGTAGAGAAAGTAAAAAACACGAAAAACCTATTAAATACCAAACTCGGTATTTAAGTTTAGTACCCCTCCCCCACAAGTATGCGAGACCAAGATTTGCAAGACAATCCTCCCATACTAAACTGTCTTTAACGTAGAAAAAAATTTGGAAATTTTTGATTTTATCAAAATGAGACTAACGATTTTGATTAAAATACTACATATTAAGCATACTCGTATAACAAAAACCTTAAGCGTTCCATTCACATGACTTTCTCTACATCTCTGCAAAAAGGTATTGCTGAAAAGCTTAAGACTTCTATTTACTTCATGCTAATCGAGAAAAAATTAGCAGAAATAGTCTTATTACTTGCTTCCTTGCAAGTAGAAGCGAAATAAGGGAGTACCATACGCTAAAGTGATAATCAAAAGCTGGTTGCTATGTGACTGAAGTTCCTTTGTTTGTATGGACACGAGTTCACAAATTCCTGTATGAGAAAAGTATAAGTTTTTCAAGGCTGAAGCCAAAAACAAGGACTATCTAAAAAACGATCAATTGTATATTACATAAATTGTGTTTTTTAACGTCCTCTACATTTTTATGTGATAAGTTTTTGTCCATCTCTTACGGTTTCGCAGTTATGCAAATTCCGTAAAATTGACCCAGAATAAAGTAGTCCTCAGAGGGTATTCCCAGAAAATTCAAGATATACATATTATTTTTCAGGTAAGTATCTTTAATATACAATATTTTAATAAAAATCGCTAGAGTCATTTTAAAGACAATCAAAATTGTCGAAGAAAAAGTTACATGTGGGGCAATTTTCTTGAAAATATTCGTGTCGCACCCTTGGGAGATACCAAACTTAAATACCAAGTTTGGTATTCATCGTTGTTTTCATTTTTGAGCTATGCTGTCCACAGTTACGCAGACACACACAGACTTTTTTTCTGAAAATGCTTTCTTTGGATTCAGGAGGACCCAAAACATGTATTTCCGGTGAAATCTCGGTATCGAATTATTGGGTGAAATGCAATACCTTCATAGTACGTATAGCGAAATTAAAAATTGAATGTCTTGGAGATAGCCAAGTCCACTTCATTCTGAATGATTTTTGCATATCTGGTAAAGCGCAAGAGTCGGCTTACTCTGCCCATATGTATGACCTTTATCCTCTAGGACTTAAAAGTGTATGCCTAGGGGTCAGAAGGCTGTTAGGGAGCCAATGGAAGAATCTGGAACGAGTGGCCGGCCCGTAACCAGTATGAGATTGAGGAAGTGGTATTGATATGAAATACAAGCGAAATAGATAATAGGAAAAGTGATGATGGAGCAATTGGTGGAATGAGAAGCGGTGAGAACTGGAGGATCAGGAGAAAAACCGCCCAGGCGCCGCTTGGTCCACCACAAATCCCTCATGCGGGCGCTTGGGATCGAACCTGGGACGCCTAGATGGGAGGCGAGAGGTCTAACCCCTCGACCACGGTGCCGCCAGACAAAAACTTACTAACCAAAAATATGTAGATTTCTTTTATAGAGTTTAGAATTAACAATTATATAGATATTCCCTGTTAAAGGTTTATATTTTTAATATATTTAAAACTTTACTCAAACGGAGGTTCTCATCCGTTGCTTATCCCTTTTGTGTTAGTACTGACCAGAAAAGAGGTCCAAATTTCAATAACAATCACACAGTGACAGTCTTTAAACGATTTCGCTATGAGTTTAGCCTAGTGCATTCTCTTATTACCCTTCTAATTATAAGGAACTATGTAAAATGGTAATTTCTGGTAATGTTTAGCATGAATAGCATGCTACAGAAAACAGAATAATATTTTGTAAAAATAGTTTGTTTGCAGAACATATAGGGAAGGTCATGTGAACTGAATACATCAGATTTGTTTTATAATTATAGCTGAAAGTTTCACTTTAGTGCTGATTAACATGTGCGGATTAACATGTCTGATGTTATAGTTTTTCACGCAGCACAAAAATTTAGCACACTATAAACATTCATCCTTTTTACTTTGTATGCACATACTATACACAAAGTGTATAGAGAAGGTACTGCAATGCACCAAAAATTATAGCGAGATTTCACCGGAAATACATGTTTTGAGACCTCCTAAATATTTTTTTTTTCAAAAACCAAAAAAGGTCTGTGTCAGTGGTGTGTGTATGTGTGGACAGTATATATCTCCCAAGAATGTGAGACAACGGTTTTCAGAAAATCTGCCCAACCCAAAATACCTTTCACATGCAAAACTTTTCGAAAATTGTGATTCGGTTCTAACGATTTGATTAAAATGTTGCATTTTAAAGCTATTTGCATGACGAATGCAATGTATGTCTTGAATTCTTTGGGAAAAGCTCTGAGGACCTATTTATTCTGCATACCTGGTAAACCGTAAGGGATCAGAAACTTACAACACAAAACAGGAAGATCTAGTTAAAACACATACTTTATGCCATTAAAGGTTTGTTTTTTTTTTTTTTTTGTTGTTTTTTTTCGGTAGAGCTGTCCGATTCTGCGATATTCCTTGTTATTGGTTTCAAATTTAAAATACTTAAAGTTTCCTCATACAGGAATTTGTCAAACTCTAGTCACACAAACAAAGGAATTTTAATCACATACCAACCAGCTTTTAAAACATTTGACTAACGCTTTAGTAAAATATATTTCTGCTCATTTTATCTCGATTAGCATGAAGTTGATATAAGAATAAGCTTTTAACAGAGATGTAGAGAAAGTCGTGTAAATGGAACACATCACTTTTTACTTTCTCTACACGTACTATGTACATAGTGTTTTAGGGTCCAAAAAATGTATTTTAAGAAAAAGGTCCGTGTGTGTGTGTCTGTGAACACGATAGCTCAAAAACGAAAAGTCGGTAAAATACCAAACTTGGTATTTAAGTTTAGTATTTCCCAGGAATGCGACACGAAGATTTTGAGAAAAATCTCCCACCCCAAACTACCCTTTACATAGAAAATTTTTCAAACATTTTCATTTTCTAAAAAATGGCTCTAACGATTTTGATTAAAATATCGTATAATAAAGACATTTACCTGACAAATAAAATGTATATTTTGAATTTTCTGGGAATAGCCTCTAATGACTGCTTTATTCTGGGTCAATTTTACGGAATTTTGTATAACTGCTAAACCATAAGAGATGGATAAAAACTTACAACACAACAAATGTAGAGCACTTTAAAACACACAATTTATGCTATATACATTTTTTTCCTGGAGGTGATTGTTTTTGAGTTATTCCTTGTTTTTGGCTTCAGCTATAAAAAGCATAATTTTCTCATATAGGACTTGTGAACTTGTGCCCATGCAAACAAAGAACTTCAGTCACATAGCAACCAGCCTTTGACCATCACTTTAACTTATGGTATTTCCTTATTTCGCTTCTACTTACAAAGGAAGCAAGTAATAAGTCTGTTTCTGCTAATTTTTTCTCAATTAGCAGGAAGTAAATAGAAGCATATGCTTTTTAAAAATAATTCATTGCAGAGATATAGAGAAAGTCATGTGAATGTAACACATCAGATTTTTACTATTCTGAATGCAGAAGCAATCAATTCCCCATGCTATGCGGAATTTGCGTCTAACATTCTCGTGTGTCATCCTCAATGAAACGTCACTGGTGGTTGTTATTCGTCATGTATACAGCTAATCACGCACAATGGTGAGGTAAGAAAGGCATGGCTATGTTTGCGCCCAAAGGTGAGTGAGCTCCCCAGGCCTGAGTATTAGACCAAATATTGTCAATTAATTTATTCTTCCACACTAGCCATCTATAGGACAGGAATTGGAAAGTAGATACTGATAAGAAGCACATATCTATGGAAGTATGCATAAAGTTTTAATCAAGTGTGAAATGTTAGCAACGGTGTTTCGCTGCATCATAGTATAGAATCCTTCGAAAAGAGAATTTCCCGAAGGGGTCAGGGATTTCATCAAGTGTTATTTCACGCTTTAAACTTTTCCTGGTGACGAACAACCACAGAGAACAGACTGCACGATGGTGCTCGACTGAGGTCTCTTGGGATTTCACCCTGGAAAACGACCACGCATCCATCAAAAAGTAAAACGATGAAACTGCGGGAAAGCTAAGAAATATTTATATTTTATATTGAAGTTCTTTCAAAAATACACAAAACTATATGTTTTTTTTTTCTCTTCTATGTACACTAAGTAGAGGAAGTACTCCTTCCAGACTTGGTTGCCGAGATTTCATCATAAATAAACATTTTACGTAGCTCAGAACCCTCCCTCACAAAAAAAAAATGTAAAAACTCTGTGCACACGCACGTTTGTGTGTGGCTATGAACAGCATAACTCAAAAACCAAAACTCGTTTAAATACCAAACTTAATTAAGTTCAGCATGTCACACGAAAATTTGCAAATCAACCCCAAGCTACATTTTACTTGGAACATTTTTAAGAAATATTAATTTGTATTGAATTAATTGTTTTTTTTTTACACAAGCCGTGTGTAGGACAAGAGTTGGATAGGTAGAGTCAGACTGAAAAATTCAGTGCCATAGCCGGGATTTGAACCACCCGATCTCTAGCCGGTTGCTCTACCGCTCTACCTATCCAACTCCTGTCCTACACACGGCTTGTGTGAAAAAAACAATCCAATACAAATTGACATTAATAGCTGACTATACTATGAATCCTGGGACTAAAGTACTTACAACATTGTAAGTCGCCATAGGGTTGTCATCTCAAAATAATTTGAGATCACCTTGTGGTTTACCGGGAAACATGTGAGTTAGTAGAGAAATTCAATGCTACATAGGCATGTTGCCACGGTAGCTCAGTGGTAGAGCAACCGGCTAGAGATCGGCAGATCCGTGGTACAAATCCCGGCTATAGATTTCCATTTTTCAGTCTGACTCTACCTATCCAAATATTAATTTCTTAAAAATGGCTCTAAAGTCCTGTCTAAATTCTTCTCTAAAATTATTGCTCTAGTAAAATTGAACCATTTTGATGCATTTTAAGAACATTCGCATAAAAAGTCCAGTTTATTTATAGATTTGTCATATTGCAGATCTTTAATTTAGATTAGTATAGAAAAGTGATTCTTTCTTACCCTCCAAAGCCCTTGCTTTTTCAAAATTGAATTATTTATTTATCAAAATTGGAGGTATGTGAAAAGGACTGTTTATCGAACTAGTACAGGATCTGGCTGACCTCCGAAGGCTTCAGTCGCACCAGTAATGCTGCGGAACACATGGAGGGAGACAAGAGTTTCGTCTTGATATTTTTCGGACCACCAAGTGCACATGAGGAGATTTATTGAAACCTGGTGAGTTTGTCTAACATACAATCTAATTAAATCAACATATAATCTAACATACAATCAATTCTATGTCTATTAGCTTAGGATATATTAAGGTTTCTTTAAGGTAACGATTCAATGGGACACGCTATATTGTATACGAGGGCTGAGGCAAAAGATATGGCAACTAGTTTTTTTCTTGTAGATATGTGACCTGATCACAAACGTATGTGTCGTATGGAAGTTCTGCAGGCATAATTGTATGAAGAACAGCATATGACTCTGTAATAGCTATTAGTAGAGCAGCGAGGGCTGTCAATTCAGTCAGTTGGTGAGTGTTGTGCGAGATGGAAGTAACCCGTGTAGAGCAGAGCGCTTACATTAAAATAGCCGTTCTCCGAGGGAGAAATGCGATGGAATGTCACAATGAATTAGGGGAAGCCCTTAGGAATAATGCTCTACCATACCATACAGTAGCACGGTTGGTAGGAAAGTCTCAGTAAGGACGAGTGTCAACCAGTGATGAGCAAAGTTCGGGACCACCTGTCAGGTACGATGGGAGAAACGTCCGGATCTTGTGGACGGTGCAATAATCCTGCACGACAATGCAAAAGCACATAAAGCAGAGTGTGTAGGGAAGCTACTGTGACGTTGGGGATGGGAAGAATTGGAGCAACCACCGTACTCTCCCGACATTTCGCCCTGTGACTTTGATCTCACTCGAAAGATTAAGGAACCACTACGTGGTTTGCAACACGAGAGCACATTGCTAATGATGTGGGCGAACAGATGACCCAATTCACACACGATGCGGCAAATGCTGCGGAAGTTGGTTTTCAGCGCCTCCCACATCGTTGGCAGCGTGTGGTGACAGTAGCAGGGGACTACTTTGATGGTCTTTAGGCCCAGGTTTGTCATGTCAATTGTATGTGTACTGTTCTGTCATTCTTTTGCACGTGAAGGTCAAATTGCCCTGTATACTACCGTAATAAATTAGTGTGTTACGATATTCAGTGCTATTCAATGTTCGTACAAGTAGTTAACATCTTGTCCTTTCGTCTGAGTATGTCACATTTTCCATCCGGACGCGTATCTTCAAGAAAATAAATGGTTGCTGTGTCTTTTGCTCCAAACCTCGTATGTTCCTGCAGCCCATCGTTGTTTGATGATCCTAGGACCATGTCGACGCATACATTAAAACTGAAATGGCACAAGTGAGTGAGAATGTTATCACTATGTGATTTTGGTGATTTTCGACCATGTCACTTGCGCAGAAAATCATTACGGGTTAGAGCGGCGACAGGTCGCGGGGGTGGCGAAGAATTTATCATGGCTCTGACAGGGTTAATTAGAGGGATCTTATTAGAGCAGGCATTCTTTGCCCCCTCACCAACACTTAGCAAACTTCTCTGCGGTAATAGAAGACGGAGAAAAGTTTCTCGTCTTGGAAAGGATTGTCATCTATCCGGGATAAAGACTTTGGCGCAAGACCCTGAAATAGAGGGATAATACCTTTAAACCAGGGGTATAACAACCTCTAAGCTTCCGGAATGCTAGGATGGGTACAATCGTGCGAAGTGAAACAGTCAGGGTTGCAAAACCTAGAAGTAAATACCCGGGCCATACAGAAAGTAACAGCCGATTAGGCATACCACATGATAACTTAAGTTATCAACACAAAACTTTATTTACAAGATTACAATATCTTTCTCTATTTGTGGAGTCGCCCTCCGTGGTGTAATGGTTACCTTGCTGACTTCATATACCCAAGGTCGCGGGTTCAAACCCGGCGGAGGACGATGGATTTTTTCTGGTGTAAAAAATCCTTAGCATGGCTTCCTTCGGAAGGGAAGTAAAGCCGTTGGTCCCGTGTCGTAGATTTACGGCACGTAAAAGAACCTCAAGCCTGACAGAGAGGCCTCTGAGCAAAATTAAGCGGTCTTTCACGCCCAATTTAGAATGGGACGCTGAGAACCACTGCAGTTAAAGAGTGTCCATAAATAACACGCCATTTTTTTTTCTATTTGTGAACGTAATCTCCATTCTGTCAAGAAATTTATTGTCACGTAGTACCAGTTTTTCAATGCCGATGTTGCACTTTCTTCTGCCAAAGAACTTATGCAGTTTTTGTTCCTGTTTTAGTTTTTTAGAGTGCACAAAATATTCGGCCAATCAAATTTGATAGGCAAATAACGCAAGAGTACAGTGATACTGCAGTGAACGAATCTTCGGTGAGGAAATAGCGCATGATTTACGAGTAATCAAGGATGAACCAGTGTGACCGGATTGGAAGTTCATCAATCGTTATGGAGGAGTTGAAACCAGATGCTAATAAAAAGAATAAAGAAAAAGCGGTCTTTCACTTTGGACACCGTACATGACTTGTTGGATGGAAAAGAGTTCCCAACCGATGAGGACCTCAAAGTGAGTGACATTTTGGCTCATACCTTAGCGATGGAAGATGCATTGAAAACCCGGTACCACGTGACAATAAATACCTTGTTAGCGTTGACGATTACGTTGAAAAATAAAACAGGGTGCTGTAACTTTGTAAATAAAGTTTTGTGTTGATAACTTTCGTTATTGATTAATTTTACCAAATCGTCTGCCACTTTCTTGATGGCCCTTGTAAATTTACCGAAATAAGTTAAAACAAATTTTATGTGTTCCATTTACATATCTGTTGCGCAAACAAACTTCCTTTTAAAAAAAGTTTCATTCTTTTATATACATCATGCTAATTGAGACAACTATTAGCAGAATTGGTGTTATTACTTGCTATTTTGTAAGTAGATGGAAAATAAGCTCATACTATATGCTGAAGGGACAGTCCAAATGCTCAAATTGGTCGCTATGTGAAAAAAAAAAAAAAAAAAAAAAAAAAAAGAGATATTTCCTTCTATTTGCTTGCCAGAAATAAAATAATCAGAGACTAAGAGATTTCCGTCTGAGAAAAGTAGATTAAAATATAAACCAATAACACGGAATATCTCGGAAGCGGTTAGCTCTATGAAAACACATATGAAAAAAAACTATGTCTTTTAACAAGATCTACATTTTTTGTGAAGGAACTTTTTGTTTAACTCTTACAATTTACAAATAATATAAAGCTATAAAAAGTCATCCAGAGTTAAGAAGTTTTCACAGGCTATTCCTATAAAATTTAGGGTATACATTTCTTTTGGCATTAAAAATATATTAAACCTCAGGTGTTTGAATTAAAAACGTTGAGAGTCATTTTTAAGAAAAATAACATTTTCGAAAGTTTTCCATTACAGGGTAGTTTTGGGAGGGTGGATATTCTTGAAAATCTTAGTGTCGCATTCTTGGAAGAAAAGGGTAATGGAATTTTATATATGTACGCTGTTTAATTACTGTGGTTCTCGTCCACTTCTGAATTGGGCGTGAAAGGCAGCTCAATTTTGCTCAGAGACCTCTTTATCATGATTGAGGTTTTTTTACATGTGAATCTACGACACGGCTTTATTTCCCTTCCAATGCCATGCTAAGTATTTCTACGCCAAAACAATCCATAGTCCTCCGCTGGGTTTGAACCCGCGACCTTGCGTTTACGAAGCTAGCATGGTCCTTGGAAGATACCAAGTTTGCTATTTAATCAACTTTTCCCTTTTGAGTTATGCTCTCCACAAACACACACAGACTCAAAAAGGGACAGAAAAGTATTCTGGCATTTTTACTTTCTGTATACGCACTATGTACATAGTGTATAGAGAAGGTATTGCACTCCACCAAAAAATTCGATACCAAGATTTCACCGGAAATATATGTTTTAGGGTCCCCAATATCCAAAAAAAAACATTTTCACAAAAAGGTCCGTGTGTGTGTGTGTGTGTGTCCGTGAACACGATAATTCAAAAACGAAAAGTCGGTAAAATACCAAACTTGGTATTTAAGTTTAGTATCTTCCAGGGATGCGACACGAAGATTACGAGAAAAATCCCCCCACACCTAACTACCCTTTACATGGAACTTTTTTCGAAAATTTTTATTTTCTCAAAAATAGCTTTAACGATTTTGATTAAAAGTTCGTATATTAAACATATTTACCTGACAAATAAAATGTATATCTTGAATTTTCTAGGAATAGCCTCTGAAGAGTACTTTATTCTGGATGAATTTTACGGAATTTTGAATAACTGCTAAACCGTAAGAGATGGACAAAAACTTACCACACAAAAAAATGTAGAGCACGTTAAAACACACAATTTATGTTATATAGTTTTTTTCGTGGAGTTCGTCGTTTTTTAGACATTCCTTATTTTTGGTATCTGCTATGAAAAACTTATATACAGGAACTTGTCAACTCCGATCCATATAAACAAAGGAACTTCATTGACATAGCTACCAGCTTTTGACTATCACTTTAGCCTATGGTACTCCCTTATTTCGCTTCTACTTACAAGGAAGCAAGTAATAAGACTATTTCTGCTATTTTTTTTTCTGATTAGCATATAGTAAATAGAAGTATACGCTTTTTAAGAATAATTTGTTGCAGAGATATAGAGAAAGTCATGTGAATGGTACACAACAGATTTTTCTAAATAAGTTTTTTTTTTTTTTTTTTTATTCAGGGTGTCTAAAAAATTTGGGTAGAATGATCATTTAGCCGTAAAGAAGGATTGCTCATGTTGGATCACAAATATTTTGATACAATCTTAAAACGGGGGTTTGAAACTTTCATCAATTAAATTGAGAATTCGAATGGAAGGGAAAGGAATAAAATCCAGAATTAACTTTAAAAAAACATCTGTGTTCAATTCACATAGCTTTCACTATATCTCTGCAACAAATTATTGTTAAAAAGCATATGCTTCTATTTACTTCATACTAACCGAGAAATACTCACCAGAAATAGCCTTATTACCATCTTCCTTGTGAATAGAAGCGAAATAAGAGAGTGCCATTGGTTAAAGTGATAGTTAAAAGCTGATTGCTATGTGATTGAAGCTCCTTTGTTTGTATGGATAGGAGTTGACAAATTTCCGTATGAGAAAGGTATAGGTTTCTCAAAGCTGAAACTAAAAATAAGGAATATCTCAAAAACGATCAACTTCACGGAAATAATGATATGACGCAAATTGTGTGTTTTAAAGTGCTCCACATTTTTGTTTTAAATTTTTGTCCATATCTTACGGTTTAGCAGTTATGAAAAATTCCGTAAAATTCATCCAGAATAAAGTAGTCTTCAGCGGCTATTCCAGAAAATTCAAGATATAAATTTTATTTGGCATGTAAATATCATTGGTATAAGAAATTTTGATCAAAATCATTATAGCAATTTTTGATAAAATCAAAATGTTCGAAAAAAGGTCCATGTAAAGTGTAGTTAGGTGTAGGGTTTTTTCTTGAAAATCTGCGTGTGGCATCCTTGGAAGATTCCAAATTTAAATACCAAGTTTAGTATTTAACGGTCTTTTCGTTTTTGAAATATGCTGTCCACAGACAAACACACGCACACACAGACCTTTTTCCAAAAATGCTTTTTTTGGATCCAATAGGACCCAAAACATTTATTTCTCGGTATCGAATTTTTGGGTGCAATAGAACATCTTTTCTATACACTATGTTCATAGTACGTGTAGAGAAAGTAAAAATATAATATAATTTAGGTTATGGGATTTTATATGTTGATTGCTGTACACAAATGCTCGAGAAATACAATGGTGGGGTTTCAAAAGACGTATATAAGGTTGCACCAGGAGATGAATCATGGATTTATAAATATGAGCCCCAAAGTAAACAGCAGTATAGGTGTTTCAATATGAACAGAATACAAAAAATCTGATGTGTTACACTCACATGACTTTCTCTAGCTGGTCTACAAAACTCCTACAAAAGATTATTCTTCTTTGTACACAATGCTAATCGAGATAAATGTTAGCAGAATGTTATCACTTAGTTCCTTATAAGTAGAAGGGAATAAGGGAATGCACTATGCTAAAGTGATTGTCAAATGTTTTAAAGCTATCGTTATGGGATTGTCATTGCAAATCACTTCTTTGCTTGACCAGGAGTAGAACAGAAGAAAAACAGACACTTCCTGTGGGAGAAAAGTTTAAGTACTTCACAATTGAAACAAATAACAAGGAATATATCGAAAACGGTTACCTCCAAAACAAAAACGTAAAGGACAAAATTTGTGTGTTTTGTCATGTGGTAAATTTTTGTGTACTACGTTTTATTCTATCTCTTACGGTTTAGCAATTAAGCAAAATCCATCCAGAATAAAGAGGTCTTCAGCGGCTATTCCAAAAAAAAAATCGAGATATACATTTTATTTTGAACATAAATAGCTTTAGTATACGGGATTTTAATCAAAATCGTTAGAGCCATTTTTAAGAAAATCAAAGGGGAATTTGTGTTGGGGGGGGATTTTTTTTTTAAATCTTCGTGTCGCATCTTTGGAAGATACCAAACCTAAATACCAAGTTTGGTATTTAACGGTCTTCTTGTTTTTGGGCTATGCTGTCCGCAGACAGACACACAAACACGCACACACACGGACCTTTGTTTAAAAATGCTTTTTTCGGACTCAGGGGACCCAAAACATATATTTCCGGTGAAATTTCGGTATTGAATTTTTGGGAGCATTACAATACCTTCTCTATCCCTATGTACATTCTACATATGGGGCTAGAGAAAGTAAAAAGGTTGTTCGCACTCGAAGCACTGCGAAACTTCCTCAGAAAAACTGGTCATGTTGCAACAGCGTTTCAGAGGAACGTAAAATGGTGAACTCTGAATGTTACACAACCATTTGGTTGTCGGAAGTCTTCAGTGAAATAAAAAAACAAACAAATATCATTGCATCGTTCTTAATCAAGACAATACGGGCGCTCACACATCTCGTCTAACAACCTACTATTTGGAAACTCAAGAAATCGTATTGCTGATTCATCTGCCGTACAGTTCATGATTTCGTTTTGTTCCCGAATATCAAAAATAAAATGCACAGACAATGATTTTATTTGCAGAAGAAGCATTCAGAAACCATGTTTTGAAGGTGTCTAAAGGAGAATATTTCGAGAAACAAAGTAATTTTTCAATGACGAATTACTGTTTATTACTTTCTCGAGTCCCGTATACATAATGTATATAGTGGATAGAGAAGATATTGTATTCCACCCAAAATCAATGACGAGATTTCACCGAAAATATACGTTTTGATATCCCCTGAGTCCGAAAAAAAACATTCTTAGAAAAAGATTCTTGTGTGTATGTATTTGTGGGGAGTATAGTTCAAAAACGAAAAGACCGTTAAATACAAAACTTGCCATTTACGTTTAGGGACTTCCAAGAATGCGACACAAAGATTTTGAACAAAATCACCCCAACACAAACTACCCCTTACATGAAATTTTTTTCGAAAATTTTGATTTTCTCTAAAATGGCTCCACCGATTTTGATTAAAATACCGTAAATTAAATATATTTACATCCCGATTAAAATTTATACCTTGAATATCCTGTGCATTGTCTCTAAGGACCCCATCATTGTGGATAATATTTGCATTACAGGTAAGACAAAAGAAAGCTTACTATATAGACAAGTAAATCTCTTCAAAATACAAAATTTATGCCCTGTACATATTTTTCAGCCAACGGCATCCGAGATATGCCTTATTATTTGCTTTAACTGCAAAATGCTCATACTTTTCTCACACAGGAAGTCGTCCACATTTCTTTTGTTTTTCTTCTGGCCAAGCAAAGAAACGATTTGCAATGACAATCGCATCATGACAGCTTTTGAAACATTTGACTATCGCTTTAGGCTAGTGCATTTCCTTACCTCTCTTCTGCTTATAAAGAAATGCCTGTTAATGTTTACCTGGATTAGCATGGAGTAGAAAGAAGAATAATCTTTTATAAGAAGTTTGTTTGAAGAACAGTTAGAGAAAGTCATGTGACTGTAACACATCAGATTTTTATTATTCGGTTCAAAATATACTTAGGCCCCTCCTGTGTTTCTTACAGTTTTTCTTAATCGTTATTGAAATTCTAGGCAAGGGTGAAAGCGGCGGAAGCTCTCCGGATACGCTGCGGAATTCCGAATATCTCCATAACCTTAATGGAAACTGTATACGGAGCGACAGTTAGATCCACGATGACATACGGAGGAGAAATATGGGGGTGGGAACAAACAGGAAATCTGGATCAAGTGAGGACCCAATTTTTTAAAGGAATTCTGGGTGTAGGGAGGGGTACGACAAACTGCGGAATAATGAGGGAATTCGGGGCACATAGTGAAACGATAGATTGCAAAATCAGAGCAGTTAAATATTGGATGAGAATCGTTCACGGAAACCAATCTCTAATTAGGGCAGTCTGCTACCGTGAACAGTTGCGAATGGAAGGTAATTTGACGTGGGCATCAAAATTAAAGAAAGGGTTGGAAACCATTGGGATGGGAGACATTTGGATGGCGGGGCAGGAAAACAGGCGAAGTATTTGGAAAAAAATTAAGAAACGTCTCTGTGATATTGACAGACAGAAAATAATTGCGCAATGCACAGAGAAGGTGTCATTAGAAGTACAGTCTGGGCTGAAATCGGAGTGGGGCATGGAGCAATACATAAAAACAGGTACCAAACTCATTAGAGAGGGGCTCGCGTGGATTAGACTAGGAGCATGGAGGAGCACGAAAATTTCTGACGAGAATGGTACGAGAATCTGTCCCATTTGCGAGGAGGAAGAGTCGTGGACTCACAACTTGGCAAGATGTAGGGGTACGGAGGAATGGCGGGAAAAATATTTGCCGCGATTTTTTACCACTGCGAATGTAGGGATAGAAGCATGTTGGACGCTACTGGCAGGCACGGAAAACATGGACGGGCTAGGTAAATTTATACTTAAGGCAAGACAGCTGAGATCTGAGGAGGCTGCCAATAGAGGAGGGGGGGGGGAATAAGATCAAATAAACAAAAGTGACTACAATGTTCTACATCATATATATTATGTCATACTTAGGTCACTGTTGTGCTAGGGTTGTATATATTATGTGTATATATGTCTTTTAAGTGTAATTATCTATTATAAGAGGGTGCATTTATGAAGGGTACTCTGTGCTGTAAATTTAAATTGCTATATTTGAATATCTTTGTATCTTTATTTTCGGATTCACTCTTAATTTTTATTGTTGTTTAATATTGCTTTTGACTGTGTATTTCCTTTGTTTTTTTTATTTTCGTGTTTACTCTTTTAATTCTTTGTTGTGGTTGTTGTTTTAAAATTCCTTGTAATGTGTATTACAAAAGCACGTACGGTCTGTGGACCCGTGCGACTGTTGAAATTCTATGTATGATATTGCTATATTAATAAATACACTTATTCATTATTGAAATTCTGCTCTGTGTTCTTTTATGTTTTACAGCTCCATTCCAGAAATGTAGGTATGGTCCTTTGTAAAAAAATCTGATGTGTTCCATGCACATGACTTTCTCTATATCTCTGTATATTATTATTGTTAATAAGCTTATCTTTTATTTAAATCATGCTAATCCAGAAAAATTAGCAGAAACAGTCTTATTCCTTGCTTTATTGTAAGTAGAAGGGAAATAAGGGAGTACCATAGGTTAAAGTGAAAGCCAAAAGCTGGTTGCTATGTGACTGATGTTCCTTTGTTTGTATTGACAGGAGTTGACAAATTCCTGGATGAGAAAAGTATATGTTTTTCAAAGCTGAAACCAAGAAAAAGGAATATCTCAAAAACGAGCAACTCCACGAAAAAAATGTATATAACATAAATTGTGTGTCTTAACGTGCTCTACATTTTTTCTGGGTTAAGTTTTTGTCTATCTCTTACGGTTTAGTAGTTATGAAAAATTCATCCAGAATAAAGTAGTCTTCAGAGGCTTTTCCCAGAAAATTCAAAATATACATTTTATTTGTCAGGTAAATAGCTTTAATATACGATATTTTAATCGAAATCGTTAGAGCCATTTTTTAGAAAATCAAAATTTTCGTAAAAAGTTTCATGTAAAGGGTGGGGGGATTTTTCTCAAAATCTTCGTGTCGCATCCCTGGAAGATACTAAACTTAAATACCAAGTTTGGTATTTTACCGTTTTTCGTTTTTGAGTTATCGTGTTCACAGATACACGGACACACACACGGACCTTTTTCTGAAAATACTTTTTTTAGATACAGGGGACCCTAAAACATATATTTCCGGTGAAATCTCGGTATCGAATTTTTTGGTGGAGTGCAATACATTCTCTGTACACTATGTTCATAGTGAGTACAGAGAAAGTAAAAAAATCGGATGTGTTCCATTCTCATGAATGCATATTATTCTATATGATAATAGAGATTAACATTAGGAGGAACTGACTTAATTATTTGCTTTCTTGCAAGTAAAAGGAAAATAAGCGAATACAGTAGGCTAAAATCTTTTAAAATCTAGTTGCCATGTGGTTGAAATCCGTTTCTACGCAAGCCCAGGAGAAAGGTGCGAGAAAAGTTTATATATCTTATATCAATAACAAATAACTTGAAATTTATCAGATGGTCAATTCCACGAAAAAAATGTATTCGACATAAATTATGTGTTTTAACGAGATCTACATTATTTATGTCGTAAGTTTCTGTCTGTCTCTTGATTTATCATCTATGCAAAATTCATCCAGAATAAAGAGGTCTTTACAGGCTATTCCCAGAAAATACAATATTTACATTTTATTTATTTAGATATCTTTAATATACGGGATTTTAATCAAAATCGTTGGTTATTTTTAAGAAAATTAAAAATGTCGAAATTTTTCCATGTAAAAGTTACGGTATTTTAATCAGAATCGTTAGTTATTTTTAAGAAAATTAAAAATTTCGAAATTTTTCCCATGGTAAAGTTAGTTTGCGGGGGGGGGGGTGTGGGTTTATCAAAAGATTCGTATCG